>OY728155.1:909073279-919073279 GCA_963277665.1 Viscum album | reverse complement strand
CCCATTTCTTTCTATATAAAATTATTATGATTATGATATATGATTGATTACCTTTTATGGAAAACATAATCATGAATAAAATTTAATTCGTAAACCTAGATAGAATCACAATTTATTAGGTACTATTTATTTCACACAAGTTATTATGTTTAGGATTATAATATAAACCTAATCCATGATGAGACTATGTGCACCAAGAGATATTATTTTGGCAGTCAGCGATGACATATGGTTATGACATGTATTTTATTTTTGAAACCTTTCCTATACTTCCATGATCATATTAATCCATGTTATTTATGTAATTATTCCATGTCATTACTCATTATCCTTCTCTTCTATGATATCTTGTTATAGCATTGACTTAAACATCATGCTTCATTATCATGTTTATTCCCCTTATGGGATTTTAAGATCACCCCTTTTGTCAATGTATTCCCCATGTTATCTGATGTAGTTATAAGAGATCATAGGGTTTAGGAGATCATTATAGAGATTCAAATGATGTTTTGTTTTTTTTAGGTTCATATTTTTCTAAAGTCTCTAAGAATTTTGATCTTTTTTGTATTTAATAGATATTTAGGTTAAAAATTGTGTAATAATATGTGTAAAAATTATAGTTCATTATACATGTGATATATAAGTTTTTTTATTATAATGTTTTATGGTATTGAAAAATAAGACAATTAATTTAATACACAATTTTTTATTTACTAAAAATTATTTTTGTTATAGAACATAAATGTAAAATATCCAATTTTCTTGCTAGGCTATTTAACATTTTGTGCAACACATAATATTTTGGGTATCATATATAAGGTATTTATACTATATTAGTGTAACAAAGAGTACTTATAAAAAGGTTTATATATATTTTGGTATATATATTATGTGATAAAAATATATTTTTAGAAAAATTATTTTTTTATGAGGATGTAAGAAATTTTTATGGTACATATGATTTATAACATAGAAAAAATATTAATTCCAAATGCCACAAAAGTGTTTTTGGATTTTGATTTTTAGATGTTCAATAATTATAGATTTTGGTATATCTATCATGATAAATAGTGTGAATATAATAAAATGTTATAATTTTTAGTGGTTCTCTAAATTTGATTATATTAATTCTAGTATTTATAAATAAAATATAATGAAGAAAAATATTAATTATTGTATTATTTGAATATGGTACATTCTATGGAAATTATTTAACGTTGTGATTATACATATGTGAGTAAATTGATTAGAATCCTCACACAATGATAAATATCCATGAATAAAAAGGTTAACACTATTTTGAAATAAAAATTATTCCAGACCTTGAAGATTATTTTTCAATATGAAGGTAAATCAGTACACATTTAAGTTTGTGAAAATTGGTTAGTTGTCCCATGAATTATACATGCTACAAGTTATTATGGATTTTACCTAGATAGAACCTACAACAAAAATAATTTATTAAGAAGAATTTGAATAAAAGTTTTGAGAAGTGGTTGAAGGTACTTGGTTGTATAAATTTGAATTTGAAATTAAAATTTAAACATGATAAAAATACATCTACCGTGTATGATAAAATGTAAAAAGATATAATATATTATGGTTTTACAATTGTTGATCCTAGAAGATAAGAATCGTATTCTGGTACAGTCTAGATGATCGAATAATCAATGTATACTTTTGTAGAAAGAGTGATTGGAAAGAGATTTTAAGTGAATTGAAGTGTTCATAGGAAAGAATATACTTAGAGTATATAAGTTAAAGAAGATGAACTGAAGGAAGAAAACAGTTTGTTACTTATCATCATTGACGATTCATCATATTGTAAATAGGGGAGGTAGTTGCACCAATTCATTATAGTGATGAAGTACTAGAGTACAAAAATATTTTTAGGTTACATTCATCATAGGAATAAGGATATTAACTATCTCAAAAAATAAAATAAAATTGTGAAACACCTTTGATCGAGGTGAAAAACATTCTCCTTATGTTGGTTAATAGGGTTTTATATATTCTTGAATTCTTATTAAAGGATAGATGATGATTTTTTATTATATAACTATTATTCTAGTGGATTCTATAGTCTGGGAGATCTTCGATCATTATAAGAACGTTGTCACTCATTTTTTATAAACATTATATATTTAGTATCATTTGATTATATATTTATTTAATGTTCTGGTATATCTTAATCTTTCAACTGATTGAGGCTGACCACAAAAGAAATCATTAAATTAAAAATAAACCATTGATCACTTATTCACCCCCAAACCCCACCCTCTCAATTAACCTATCCAGTCTAGTGCCACCACATACTCCAATGTAGATTAATCCCTGATTATAATGTGTGAAGATCTTATCACACTTATTAATGGTGCATGGTGTTTCATGAAATACAATGAATATCATAATATTGGGACATAAATAATCAACTCTACATGAATTTAAACATATTGGAAATTGTTCTAATCATATGAATTTAAATTAAAAAACACATATATCATTTTCCAATGATATTAAAATGAACAAAAATTAGTCTATCTTGTGTGATATTAAACATTTAAGAGTGAATTGAGATTTAGGGTTTCCTAGGTAGACAAATTCTATCTTTAGTTGGGAGATCTCCCCCTTGAAGCTCTTAACTGAGGAATTTTTACTATGTGGTTCCCAATTTAATCTACGGGATTTTACAACCAACCTCTGATAAACATTTTTATCCAGGATTATCTGACCTCAGTGCTTGTATCTTTACATTAGGATATCATCGTTGGGCCATGAATTCTCCATGTTTTCATGGAATCGTGCAACATATCGGACCATTGCTTAGGATCGTCCCCCCATAAGCATTTTATGACCCAAGGGGTATCCAACATAGATGACGGCCTCTAGATTGATTGGTTATTTAGATTTTTATCATCAATGATGAAGAATATATTCTAAGATAGTTTGGGTTCCCCTTATGGGTTTTTGAGGTTTATGTCCTTGGCTGCTCTGTTCCCTTCCATGGTTTCCGGTTCCTCTGCACCTCTCTAGGATGGATATGAATTTTTTCTCTCATAGAGGTTTTTGGTTTTTTTGGTTCGGTAGTCGACATTATTCAAGGAATTCTATGTTTTATTTTTCTTATTTTGATGGTTTGTGGTTTCTTCCTCATCGATAATGTCATCGTTCTGATACCATGAATACTCAAATCACTACACTAACCTCTCATTTTACTACTCCTATCCATTTCATCTGTGGAAGAGTGGTAACAAATAAGACTTGGGAAGTGAAATTTTTCAGTAATTAGGGTTCTAGGAACATGCCTCTTCGATGAGAATCAACAACACCATTAAAAACATTCTGGTTTTTCAGATTTGATTGGTGTTCCTTCCACATGATTTGGTGAATGTTTCTTGATTTTTTTATTAACTATTCCTTGATTCTTAGAATGGTTAAGTGTTTATTTTCTCATTTGGTGGTGGCCCTCAACGAAGCATTGTTTCGTAATTTTTGTGGTCGCATTCTTATTATTCGATGATATGTATTCTTGTATAAACCATAGATTGTAGACATATCCACATATCCTTATCCATATTCACTCCCTTAAATGTTCCAGAACATCCCAAACATGGTTTTATTTGGACAATAATGTTCTAATAACCTTATGAATATCCTATTCCCATATTCCACGCATCATACATCATGTTTTTGAATCACTAAATACATTTCACCACTTTTAGTAATGGGTTTATCTGATTCCAAAATAAAAATATTTTCATTATAGTGACATACGTGTGACAATATTCCCTACAAAAAGTTATTTTTTTGAGAAGAGAATATCCTCTAGCCTCATATAATTTATGAAATACTATCATGGAAGACACCATTTTTATTTATTTAGTTGTCATCATTTGAGTGTGTTTCCCATTTTATATCATTATGATTCCAAAAAATCATCTTTTGAATAAAACCATTGATATTACATGTTCAAAGATGTCGGATTACATCAATTAATTTATCTCTATTTAAGTTTTCATAACACTCCTTTCATTTATCTAGGTCTTATGACCTTAAATTAGGGGAACCTCCTCTCAAGTATGTTTATACATGTATCTGGATCACCATTGAAGTTGAATTTACATATCCCTTATGTACAACCATAAACACTAATCACATTATGATTGAGAACTATGATATTTAATTGAATTTACCCATCCTTAAGATTATTAATATTGTCATTGGCCTCGTAATTGACATAGAGTTTACAACTCCATTCCTAAGAAGACTATTTAACCCTTTATACAAAGTTTTAGATCCTTATGAATTAGTCTAATTTTGGTAAAATCTATTCATCCTTTAACATCATCTTTATCATTCCAAATTACATGACTTGAAATTTCCAAATAGAATATACATGGTACTCATCAGGTTGAGAACACACAAAGAAAATCCTGGAAAAAATAAATATCACTACTTTCAATTTACACACCTCACATAACCTATGAATTATTTATATCTCATCAAAAGGAAAAAAGGTAAAAATTTAATGTGGAAAAAGAAAAAAGTGTGTCTTATGAATAATTGAAGGACCTTCCAATGAATCATATCCCCATCCCCGGATTAAGAAAAAGTCTTTTTAAAATAAAAATAAATAAAGAATATATGGACAAATATTCAGCCTTGTAAATAGACAATCTACAAATTCAAGGTCCATTATCCATGGAAAAATATATAACATAATTAATTTCATGTCATATACTAGATCATATATTTTTGTGTAATTCTAAAAGATTTAATTTCAAGGTATTTGAGCACCTTTGGGCATTGAAATCCCCAGTCAAAATCCAAATTTTGTATTTTTTTTTAATTTTGTGATTAAAATATATAATATCTAAATAAAATAACCTTGTCCCATAGTTATGGTATATGTTTTACATATCCATCCAATGAATTGATTCATAAGAGTTTAAGATTATGAGGTGATCAAAATTTTCAATCATTTATCTTATAAAATTTCCCTGGATTATAGTGATTCTATGTGTTCTAAAAATCATTCCTTCTTATATCCATTTAAGGGAACATGATTAAATTATAATTTATTAACTCCCCCATATCAACATTGAATTGGGAGATTCGATGTTATGATCTACTAGATCAATTCAAAAACAATGTTCAGAAGGAGTCAACTATTATGAGGTTACTCTCTATATGTCTCATATATCATCATTAATTGATCAAAAATATAATAAAAAAGTAAATAAACTAACAAAAATTCAATATATAAATATTTTTCTTTCATTAAAAAATAGTAGAGAATAATCCAAAGGTCATAGAATCTCTTTATCTTTTTAAAAAAATATTTGAGGTATAAAAGTTGGTGTACTATAAGAAACCCTATATTTAGAATTGATTTTGATTAATTAATTTCCTAACATCATCAATGATGCATTTAATTTAAACTAGTTATGTGGATATTGTTTCTTCTATATGTTGTAAAATCTCTAATCTATTGAAAAAAACTACTTCTACATACTTGGAATCTTTAATTACCATTTGAAAGTCCTCTAGTATTTCATCTGATGCATTTAATTATCAATAAAAAATATATTACTTGGGTCTCATATCCACCAACATAGTATTGTATCACTATCACTTCCATTTTATGTAGATATTTTTATTGGATTAGTACAACTTTGAGACTCACAAAATTCACCACTAATTTTTCATGTAATAGTTGTGAATATATAGTTGTCTTACATGGTTTTTGACAGAGAAAATCATCTAGCACAATATGAATAGCATTATATTCAAACCCAACTATACTAGGTTAATGAACATGTTAAAAATATAATTTAACTGGTTTCAAATAACCTCAATGGAAAATATATAGAATAGATTCCAAATTTCATTGCACAGTTATTTTCATGAAGAATGATACAATTCAATAAACTCTTGGTCTAGATTAGAAATTCTTCAGGAGGCTATAACATAATCTCGAACTAGTTCACTCAATTGAAACATATATTTATCAGCTATTAATCTTATAGTAACATTATAACATTAATACAAATACATTCTCACATCTAAATTTATTATATGTAAATGATCTCAACTTATTCCTTCATATTCGAGGGAATTACATCAAGTGATATAAAGAGTATATACATGTTCCAATGAGTGAAAAGTTTAGAAAATGAAATTATAGATGCTCGTATACACCCAAAAAAGTAATATTTTCTTTAAAAAAATTCCTTTCTTGAAGATGAAATATGTTCATCCTCTCCAGTAGCTTTCTCATTATTTATTATAATGGGGGCATCATTCATCATTATTGTCTCACTATCTAGAACCACAAAAACATGCATTCCTCTTATAATGGAATGATCTGTCGGTGGATCCCGATCTCCTCATATAATTTTAACCTCTTTTACTTGTCCAATATAGATATCATAATGAGATAAACCTTAAAATTGATATTCATAACCCTGTTCAAAAATGTCAAATGAGTCCACCATTACGAACTCTTTTGTCACTTATTATTGTCCATAAATAGCTGTTATAATTATACTACCTAATAGTATGATCAACATGGAAATATTTTCTATAGGAAAATATATATAAATATAGGGTATGGGTAAGAAATAAAATTTTCTAAGGACATTTTGGATGGTATAAACAATAAATAATTATGAAAACTTAGTTATTTATTGAAATGCTTCATCTCTAACCACGATAAAGGGAAGTCTATCATGTATATGATATTCTATACTATGTTTGTGTCTTTTTCAAGTGTTAGTAGAATTTTACTAAGATATAAAATAGTTATAATTATATAAAATATGTTAAAAACACTCATTAGTTATACCCGATATATCTCCACCTTCTCTAGAAGATATAGTCAAAATCTCCACTGTTAAAGTACCTTATTTCGTTGATACAACTCATTTCATTTTATATGGTAGGATTTATCCTGATATTTATTTATGATAACCTCTATGATTATCTCATAAGTATCCCTCCTAAAAAAGAAATATTCTTCAAAAAAGGAATATGGGATCAATATTTGAATAAATGAAATAAAATTTAGCCACCAAATTTGCCTATTTTTATCGATAAGAATGTGATTAGAAAATATTTAAATTCTTCAATAGTTTCTAGATAGGTACATAGGGAAATATAGTTCCACCTACAATTAAAGTTATCCCAAAACTAGGAATTTTTATATTAGGTATCATACCTCCAACTATAATGTCATTATATGGTTGGCGGATCGACCCCTTCATCCGATGTGGCTTGACATAATACACTACCAACTAGGATTCCAACTATAGTATACTCGAGAGACTCTATAATTTTCTTTAGTATATCTACCCTATTAAATAAAGAACATTTTTTCATATAAAATGTGGTCTGAATATTAAATATAATCACTTTAAGGAATCATTTCCATATTTATTTGTGGTTGAGATGATAGTCTCACTCTTTAACAAATGACTAATTTATTACCCACTTGGTGGTTCCTAGGTCCACCAAATCTCAAATCCCTCCCATATTGGGAATCTGTTAATAATTTTTAGGAACTATAATTTAAATCTCCATAATATTCATCCTAGATTCATTGATATTGGATTTAAAGTAATATTCTTCGGGTTTCATTACGTATCTTTGTAGAGGAATGTAGATTTTACCTTGAAGAGAAGTCTATATACTTGTACTCTCTCTTGATAGTGGACATCACGACTAAAAAAAGACTGCCTAAATGTATAGATAATATGATGAGGTTCCTGTAGGCTCCCCTCAGGGTCTTTAGGTGGATTCTAGCCCCTTTGATTTCAACTTCTGTTCAGACCTCTTATTTATTAGTGGAACATTTCTCCACTATCATTGACCGGACATTAAAAACTCTACATCATGAAGTTTTTATCTTCTTATTATGAGTTATTAAGATTCCTACATTCAGGATTAATCCAAATACCTATGTATTTCATTGGGTATTTTCTTTTTAAAATACTCACTACTAGAATGCATCCATTCTTATATCGTTAAAGGTGTCGTAATCTTAGTAAAACATCTCAATGGAATACATAAAGAATATCTTGAAATGAAATCATGAGAATACCTTTGTTTTAGACACATTAAGGCATGTAAGGAAGGAAATCTAATCTCATCTCTATAGACTACAGATCGATCATTAAACATATCCATCACGGCACCATCAAATGATTATGAATTTTGATTTATGCATTTAGAGAAAGAACGTTCAATGATATTGAATGGACCAGAGGGGTATGGTAGATCTTTGGGTATTTCTTTGCGAGGGACGCGTCAGATGGGGTGTAGGATGATTTTCTCAGCTTGTGGTTTAAAGGAGATGGGACTCATGGGGCTGAGAGAAAGGCCAGAACTGTCATTCTTATCACAGGTTGCTGGAAAATATTGCATGCCTAGAATGTAGTTCACCCCAAAAATAGTTTGCGATCTTGGGTGTGTATAATCATCCACATGAAAACTAATCTGCTAGATCTGGTTCAATTGTGCCCCGATTTTCAATCTACAACGTCTGTGAACACAATTATCCAAAATCACGCATGTGACTATTAGGCGGGAAATTCAGGTGGGGTTGTTGGTTACATTAGCATCCTCTTATCAAGTGGCTCAAAATCAATATAGATGTGTCCGTACTTAGCTAGAAGATGTTTGGGGGTAGGTTCGTTAGAGATTATGGGGCACCATTATTGTGGCATTCCCAGCCTTCTATAGAAGAGGTGATGTATTACAGGCGGAGGATTTGGCCTTGGATACTGGGCTGGAGATATGTAATCAAAGACAAATCAATCATAAGATGATAGAGACAGAATCCATGATACTATATAAAGAATTGTTAAGAAATGGAAATTTCTTTGGAACATTGCATACACTATCAGAAAATGAAAACCACTCATAGGTAATCATATGGAGGTCTCCCACACCTGGATGGAGGGGAACATGGTGTATTTTTTTGGCATCGATGACTTCCTCAAATCAAAGAATGTGTAATTTATTTTATTTTGGTTATTCTTCAAAAGTGGGGTTGAAATTTATGTGCAATGATGCTTTGGGTTTACATTACCTTAGACCACCATGATGGTTTCTTTTCATTTCGTCTATACGATGGCTTTCCAAAATCAATAAAAATGTTAGTTTTCAGTCAGAATGAACTATATTCTCAACACGGGTAGTCTCTAGACCCATAACTAACATTCCCAGAACACCACCATAATATTATTCTATATTTTCATATCCTTTAATGGTGTCATCACTTATTGATGTATACAGTAGAACTAATGTGAAAATATTTATGACTCATAATCCCTATAAATTATATCTTAATTAATCTATTCAAATAAGATAACATATACCATGTCTATCATATTTTATGATAATTCATTTTTTTATGATCATCATCTATCATTATTCAGGTGCGGGTCTCCAAAAAGAATGAAATTTAACTATGAGTACAGATTCATAAGACTTAGTTCCTCGACACCCTTGATTGAAAACGAATATCTATTTGAAATGGAATAGATGGATATCCAAGTTCAAAACTCAAGGTTTATAATTCCTCATGGATTTCATATGTAATTAAATGTGACAATATCCATCTATGAAGGTATTAAAATGTTACATAATTGTGAGGTGGAAACTTCCTATTTTGTACATGTATGAACTAGTATATAATATCCAAAAATGTTTCTACCAAGATGACCTGACTCCCATCTACCAACCAAGCCCCCTTGAAAAAAGTACCCATCCATGAACTAATATTTTTGTCACAGACCAGAAGTATATATCCAATGATCCACAAGGAGAGAAATATTGAAATCTGAATTTTAGGTTAGGGGGTTGGGTCACAAGATTTACATTATATCCAAACTACACATATTATCTCTTTCGAAATTAGTCCAATATGTGTATGGGATACACATATTATACCTGAAGGGGAACCCCTTGGAGATTTTTTCCATTCATCTCATCTCCACGAAGGAGCAAGATGACCATTATTTGTCAATTAAAATTGTTTTATTTCCATGAATGATGATTTTTCCTTATAGTATTGATGGATT
Organism: Viscum album; assembly: GCA_963277665.1. NCBI lineage: Eukaryota > Viridiplantae > Streptophyta > Magnoliopsida > Santalales > Viscaceae > Viscum > Viscum album. Next base: position 919,063,194 of record OY728155.1, on the reverse strand, counting down.
TCCATAGCATTATTTGATATAATTGGGGAATTATATTATAATCCACACCATATATTTTTAGGCCAGGAAATATTTATTAAAACAACTATGCATAACAACCTTGATGAACTTATATAATCCCCACTTGTTGATTCATACTTCTCCACATGACAAGAGAACTATGTTTTTCTCTAGATTCCAGTAACACATAAAATATGGAATAAGATTACAACTCTTTCACACATAAATATATGAAATATTGATAGGCTCGTTTTTCACAACTACCTTCATTTTATTATTACACTTTAATATGTGCATCATACCTAGTTCACCCACATCTACTCAGGTTTGATAGGACATATGGAGTGTAGGTATTAATCCTTGTTACATCATTGAAGTTAGTCAGTAGGTGATCAAAAAAATGAAGGGGAATAATAATTTTTCTAGGATTCTATAATATATCGATATTTTTTTGGAGTCCTTTGAATGACATAGTATATAAGTACATATGGTTTGTGCCTCATTAATAAACAGTATTCTTGATGAGATGTTGGGCCTTCTCGGATTGGGTTACTCATCAAACCAAGAGTCTAGAAGGTTTTAATCTAGAATCAGTATGTCAGAATCAAATATAGGTCCATTAATATATAGTGGCAAGAAAAAACATTCTAGAAACCTCTTATTGAGAACTGAAATTACTTATACAATATCCGATTGATTTGACCAACACTGTTTATATTGTACATGTTCAACATCATAGTTGAAATGGTTGATGTGGGTGGCTACTTCGGTATCCAAAATATTGTTTGAAAGATGTCACATTTTTATACAATATAAAATATATTAGTCTAATTTGGATATATAAAGATTGAATATAAAATAAATTTTTAGGTCGTAACAGATCGAAGCCTGAAAATTATTTAGTGAAAACATGGTATTGTTAAAATTTCACCCATAGCAGTTATCTTAACCCCCATTAGTAAGGTACATTGACCAAGTTGTGCTGTGAAAGTTTGTAAAAGAATGGATAGACTATATCAAAACTAACATAACCTGATAAGGCAGAAGATAAGGAAATAGAATCACAAATTATCACATGGAGTATAGAATGTAACTTTGGTAAAAAGTTAGAGTCAAATATTGTATATTTTTCTTAGTTATGTGAAGGAGAATTAGGTTGTTTCTCCATATTTATATTAGTGTGGATACCTCTTACACCCATATACCATTGTACATTTCTCAGTGAAGGTTACCACATGGCACAGCATATTCCCCATTCATAAGGATGCACAGGTTTATTTGGTTCCAAATTCATAAAAAAGTCAAGTAAAGCTCATAATTTAGTCCTCCTTGTAACAATAGGATATAATTATAATAGAGTATACAATTATGAGGTGGTAAATGAAACCATTTTATAGAACCCAAAACCCAGGTCTAGTGAACATGATTTCAATGTGATCACATCATGTACCTCTATATATTAATCATTGGCCTCCTAACATGAGTGGTCTAGTGTTCCCAATATCAAAACACATCATCCATGAGTGTACATGTTTTTGGGAATCAATTTCATACTCATGTTTCATTTAAAAATTCTCTTGCACTAGATTCTACAAATAAGTCCTCTTACATAAGGCACTCACCTTACTAGGGCACAACAGATGATAATCTCTACGGATTTGTTCCCTAGTCTCTTTATAAGTATAAATAGACCATATATGTCCAATCTGAAAAAATAATAATAAATCCAAGTGATTTAGGATCATAATTCTAGATGGTGATCCACTTATATGAATTCACAAGTCTCCAACTTCCCTTTTCGGTGACTCCGTAAGATGAAACCAATAGAAAATAAAGGGAACTTCTGTTAGTGTCATTATATAACGACTTAATCGAAGAAAATAATAATGAAAGACTACCTCCACAGTACTCCTTTCTGATTATTCTGAAGGACCCCCATCCTAGAATACCCATACTTGGGTTCCGCTTCATCAAAATATTTATACTAGGGTTCCACATAACCAGATCCTCCATACTAGGGTTTAATTCACCTACATCTCCAAACTATGATATCAATTCACGCATTCATCTATAATAGAGTTCCACATTAACCTTGACTTACTAATTGGAATCCCTTTTTCTAGGCCTCCATTATAGGATTCCACTTCTTCCAAAACTCCATAATTTTGTACCACATTAGCCAGGCCTACATACATGGGTGATATCTTTATTGTTTCTTCATACTAGGGGTCAATATTTCTGGTTCCGAATATATATACAATATCAATCCCAAGAAAGTTGCATATTAACCTAGTTCCATAAATTGGGATAAATCAGTTTCATAACATATCATTTGGATCCTTAGTAACTAAATCCAACCCACTAATAAGTTACATAATGTTAGTGGAATGTCCTAGTTCATCAGTCATGTTACATTTTTTATATTATGGATTTTAGGGGTATTTATTGGAGACTTGTGAAACAGAAAAGTAGTTAAATGATGAAATTTTATCCAAGGATATTAATTCATTCCATAAACGTCTGTTTCACGGAGTGAATGACTCCAACATAGATCTAGAATATTGGTTCTTGATGTGAATGTAATTCATTGTGTAAATATTTTGTAGATATATTTCAACTGGTTTCCTAGGAATAATTTATTACATTAGATTTTGATTGATAAAATGCTGTTTTTTTATGGTTTGGGTATTTTTATATCAGTGGGGTTCATGATTTGAAATTTCATGATATTGTGTGAATTAATCTAGATATAATAAAACATTGAGGCATGTTTTGGTTGATAATTTATAAAGTGGTCATTATGTAAAGAAAAGTTTCATGAAATGAATTTTTTGTTCATGGCATGAAGCTGTATATCATGCTATGAATTTTATTTTTTCAGTACTTGCAAAAAAAATTTCACCCCCTTGGAATTCCCTACTTACTAACTCAACTATATTGATTTTGGGGAGATTTAAAATAGGTTTCCAAATTAATTTCACCCCATACTTATTAGAATTAGTGGTTTGAAACGCACCATGATTTTGTGAAATAATTTTTTTGAATAAATTTATTTTCATTAATAGCTTGTGTTACATTCAACACTGTGTTTTAAATAAACATGAAACTATACTAAAATATTATAATTTAATTTGATAATCTTCCCCTTGATATTATAATAGTGGGTATAAATAGGAATAACTAAATTATGATAAAATTTTTCCTGCACATTTATGTCAAATAAATTCTTTGATGATTTATTATTTAGAAATGTAAATTTAAAACCATTTAAAAATAAGGGAAATATATTTCATAAAAATTATTTATTTGAGAAAAAACAATTTTATCTCAATAAATTAATAAAATAATTTTTTTGTGATTTAATTTAATGGATTTTATATATTATATATTCAATAAAATGATTTTTATTCATATTATGTGTTTTTTTGGAATGAAATAATAATAAATCCTATTTTTTTATTAAAAAATAATTTTTTAACAAAGATTGTTTATCTCATATTGAAAACCCATTATAAGAATACATTTTTCATATTTTATAAAATTTATTTTAAAAAAAGAAAATTATATTTGATATTATAATGTCAAAAATATACTAGATTTATTATTTGATAATTTTCCGGAAAGATAAATTTTTTAATGTGGTGAAAATATTGGTTTTAATTAAAAACAACATTTTCCGTCACATAATTTACAAGATAAATTTCATTCTAATATTTATTTAAAAGTAAAATTTGTTAAATTTTATATTTATTAATCCAATTTATGTCATTTGAATTTAATTTATAATTAATTGTTATATAAAAATCTTTTAAACTTGTGATCACTTTCTATTAGAAAAACCACTTTCTCATCTCATCTACAAGTTTAATTTTAAATTAATATTTTACACTGATGTGAATAGTTTTTTTAAAAATGTATTCCATTTTTTGAATAATAATTATTTATATTATATAATAATATCAACATAATTTTTTCAAAAAGTAATTGTAAAAACATAAAAAATAACTAATGTGATTAAGGTTAAAATGAGTTTACCAATGGTTAAAATAATCATATAAGGGGATAAATGGACAAGAAACATATCCAAAAACCATTTTTTAAAATATTCAGACTTTATAACCAATAAGGTCGGATAATGTTCCATTGTTTATCCTTTTTCATGTGAAAAATTGGGTAAACATTATTCTTTTGAAAAATTTAATCTGTATCCTCTCCCCCACTTATAAATATCCCCCCTATCATCTATATTTCACACATCCAAAACAATTTGGTACATAAAATACCTTCCCAAATACCTTAAATAAATACCTCCAATCATTTTATTGTAATTATATTTGTTATAATTCCACTCTAGTAGGGATTTTAGTGTAAACCAGAAGAGGCTCTCTCAAGATGAGATAAAATTATTAATTGTGTTTTTGTTTTATTTCTTCTTCCAAATCATTTAATATTATTATAATATGATGATATAATAACACCATAATTTCCCATATAATAATATATTTTTTAATTTAAGTTATTAACATTTATCTATCTCCACTTATATCAAATGGGAAATGAAGTTGTCAATCTGTTGAACGGAGGACTACCACCTTGCAAACTAATGTTATTCGTTTTCCACCACCACCTCCCACGGATTGATATAATGATGGATTTAATTTTTATATAAGACATATATGATATTATAATACTTATAAAATTATAATAACACACATAAAATGAAACCCTATAATCTCTTCGAAAATAATAATGTCGCTCGGGTATACGACAGACTACCACCCCACGAACTGATTTAATGTGTTTTTCATATTCCACTTTAATAAGATTTTAATATGCATAGATTGAATGAATATATATGTGATATTTGTAACATAAAATACCTATATAGTTATTCTTTCACATATACCTTATTACTTTCCATTCATCCAGGGATATTATAATGTCACTCTTGCGTATTATGGACTACCACCTCGTGAAGGGACGTGATTTATTTTTCACTAACGCTTTTTAGGGAAGGTAATAAGGTAAATTTATATAAATACATTACATATATATGACATAAAAATAATTCCATAATGAAAAATATTATTTTCCTTTCTTTCATTTCATTCATTATGAAAATGGAAACTAAGTTAATGTGTACGTACAACCTACTGTCTGCATAAATGGTGTATTTCATTTTCTATATCAATTTTTATAGATTACTGTAAGTAAACTTATAATAATTATATATTATATCTATGTAAGGTTTATCATTATTTATATTATGGAACCCTGATCAAATTTTTAATTCTAAAAATATCAAACCAATAAATATATGAAAACTGAAACCGTGATTACCTGAAACATGATTTTAACAAGGAATTTTTAACAAATGGATAAAAAGGTAATTATTAATTAATATCTGGTACTATAAATATGAGTTTTTTATGTAATATATTTATAAAAAACTAATATTTATTGTACATGAGTAAATTAAATGTACAAAGAAATTTAATATGTAATGAAATGGATTTATGTAGCACTTTTTTTTCTAAGAGACACAATACATATTCACCAAGTGTTTCTTTTATATGGTGTATATACTTCCCAAGAATGTGTTTTTTTATTCTTATGAATAAAATTATAGGGAATTAAATATTCATTTTTTATTCCTATTTCATAGGTTATATGGAACAAAATTTACCAAATCAGTAAGAGATTTGTCATATTTTGTCATCACTGAGACATATTATGTGTTATGCACCTTTCATCTATTATGAGGTGTGTATACTACAAATTTTACATGTTATATAATTAACATCTTCATATAAATTATATTTTGATTTTATTTTGATCTTACTCTTTAATGTGGCATGTGATTGAGATATTGATAAGGTGGTAGGGTTTGATGTTCAACACTCATTGTTTAACAGATTTGTTTAGGAATATGTTATTTATGACAAAATATTATAATATATTTATCAATAATTTTATAAATTTTCCTATACTTTAGTTATTTCTTGAGAATAGTTGTTCTAGAACCATTTTACTCTATTTATTTATCTATTACACTAATCAAATATTTTTTAAGGAAAACCAACTATATTTATCTCTTCAGTCGAAACCCCTTCTTTTCCATGTACTTGTTTTATAAAAATGATTTAAAAAATGTTTTACCATTATCAAACGGATTTATAAATGAATTTTTTACCAGATTTTTAATTTAATACAATGTTTTATAAAATTATTCTTCGTGTCTTCTTCAAAGCATGTCATTTTATTTTCTAACAACATTGTGAAACAATCATTTTTTAACAAATAGAAAATGAAAAAAAAATCGCATTTTCATGACCATTATTTTATTTTATGATTATATTATTATATTTAAAGGTTATTTTCAAAAAAAAATTATTTCTAACATATTTTATGAATTTTTAACTTTGAAACTATTATTTTCAATGAAATGATATTTTTGTCAAGAAGCACAACAAGCGATTTTTGTTTGAACACCATTTTCCATCTAAGATACTATCTTATTCTATTACATAATATTTAAAAGTAGTGTGATCTAATGATATAATATTTTTAATTTATTTTTATTTTTTATAATTATATTGAAAATAATTTTATGAAGCCTATTTTCCATATATTACGCTATAAAGAAAGGTTCAATGAATCCCATTTATTTTAATGTGTTTTGATATGATAAATGATTTTTGAAATGAAATTCATTTCAAGGGATCTAGTACTATGACATTTTTATGATCTTGGGGAACCTGTATGTGTTATTCTCATTATTTCACTATTGGGACCTATATTTCCCTCCAATGCATTCTGTAAATTTTGAGCTCTAATGATATAATCTTAACTGTAATGGGGAATGAACCCAGTTCATTAAAATACTTTTTAGACTATGATTGTATTGGGATTAGACCATGATTTCTACAATAGTTTGGGGAGTGAACCCATTCCACATTGAGAGTTTTTGAAATTTCACTTTTCATCTATGGAAATATTTCTAATTCTTATTTTAATTATAATTATCTATGTCTTATGCAATTATTATGTTTGGATGGATCATGTTATATAATTCCATTATAATTAATGTCTTATGGATTTTCTAAAAATTATTACATTAATCGATTTTATGATCTATGATATTCATGATATGGTTTGAAAATGTCAATCTCATGCTCCCATGCCCATACACCATTTTATATTGATATCTCCCTTGTTTACCCTTTGTGAGAATTTGAGCTTACCCATTACCATGTTTGTTTCTTTTAGGTTATGATGATATATATTATTTTTGACATTTCTAATAAGGGGTAAAGTTATGAGGAACTAAGAGGGAGATCTTTTATTTTTCTTATGAACCAGTTGCTATTGTATACATGCTTCCAAAGGCGCTATATGTTTATGATCCTCATCAATGTGTTTGTGAAATTTAATGAATATTCATATAAAAGGATGTGTTATCTAAATATAAAAATCAAGGATATCTTTAGTTTTTATTAGATTATATTTTATTTTACATTTTTAAATTAGGATTAGAAAACTATAGTAAGAAAACGAGAGATATGAATAAGGATATTTATAGGTATATTTATAAGGATATGTATAAGGATGAGTAAAATTATCAGAAAAATTTCTTCTAATTTTAGTAATGGATAATGAAAGTGGTTTCCATGAAATTACATCATTGTTTGGATACTACATGTGTATAATGATATGACACAAAGGAATCTAGGGGTAATACCTCAGAAAAGTTTCATTTATATGGACTCAATAATCACCTAGGGTATAATAATGTGCCTTGATGAAAACATAGTTTGACAATATTTGTGGATTTGGTTTTGAAATTTAAAAAATCTTCATGTACCATCATGAAGGATTTAACAAGATTATGACTAATAATGGCCTTGTATAAACATATTATTTCAATTATTAAAACTAAAGTGTCTTGATTTGGACAACCTACGAGTGATTTTTCATTATTATACGGTTTCCCACTATGATTATTTCTTCTCATACTAAGATTTTGGGTTTCAACCAATGGATATAACCTATATAAATCATATTAACACTAAATGTGTTGGAAAATTAAGTGAATTTGTGAAATGTAATTTTAAGATAACTAGGGATAAATATATTATTATTATGAAAAATAATCTTTCATGATATATGACTAATAATATGAATATGGGTGATATTCCTAATGTGTAAAATAAGATGAAAAAGTTCTCTTATGAAATTTGATGGGGGTAAAGAACATTGATGACAGAATATTTGGTTTTTTACATGTTAATGAGGTGGGAAGAATCACCTAGAGTAAATTCTAAAATAGAGGGGATGCTGTTTTATTTATGGAAATAAATCTTATATAAAATTATGTTTCCAAGGAATTTTATGCCTTATATGTGGGGAAATTTCACATTATCTGAGTCAATGACCTAAACTATGGGATTGTTTCCAGTCCATGGAATGACCTATTGTATTCCAATAGTTGATGTGAAAGGATTTAACTATCTCTATATTTTTTTATTATGGAATTTCATTTTCAAGATTAAAGAAACATGTAAGGATTGTGTTAATTTTGTAATCATAATTTTATTCTTGTAATATTAACATAAGAGTTATAGATACCATAATGGGTATATTAGGTAAATTTATTCATATGTTCAATTTTATTTTCAAAACTTTTGAGGTTTTATGTGGGGGTATTTATCATTATTAAAGATATTTTTGGAGACATTTATGTAAATTAAAACCTTAGGTTTTTTATATGTTCTAGTAAAAATGATATTTGAGGAGAAATGTCATTAAATTTTGTGGAAATATGATTAATGGTATCGGTAACCCTTAGAGTTTATCATATATTTTTGGTTCATGTTATTATGGATTTTATTGGAATTATATTGATATTGTTTTGGAAAAAAGATATCGTATATTCTGGGTGACATCCTATCACATCTAAAAAAGTCATGAAGCATGAACCAAAAACCAAAGGATGAAAAAGGTATATCCCCTACCACTAGCCTACATAAATGTGAACTTCTAGTGGAATGAAATAAAGGGTGATATTTACAAGTATGTATCTCGATATTTGGTATTTAAACAAAGTTATGAATGTGGAAAAATATGTTTAAGGGGATGGTCTAACCACTATAAATAACATGATGGAAATAAGGAAATAACAAAACCTTTGATTTTGTCACCGGACTCCCCAAAACATCTAAATGACAATATTATATATTGGTTATATTTGATCACCATACAAATTCAGAACACTTAATCATTATCATAGAACATTTGTCTCTCGATTAGTTTTCAATTATATAAATTAAGTAAGTAGTGAGGTTTCATGGAGTTCCAAATTACATTATGTCTGATCATGATCTTAAGTTTACCTCAATTCTTTTGGGAAGTCTTTAGTAAAATTTTGATACATATTTGATATTAGTAATTTTATATCATCCTCATACAGATGGTTAGTATTAGAGTACAATCCAAATGTTAAAGTATATACTAGGATTTTGTTCTTAGGATTTCGAAGGTAGGTGGGTTTGAAAACATCATCTAATTGAGCATTCATAAAATAATAGAATTCATTAATAGAATTAAAATGGATCATTAGAAATCCCTCAATTGAAAGAATTGTTGAGCTAAAAATGAGGTAATGAAGTTGGATAATTTAATATATATTTACATGAGACAGATGAATAAATGTTAGAGAAGGATAATCTATTCATATGCATATATGGGTGGCTCCAACTCAACAAAAAATATGTGCTAATAATGGTCGACATGGTCTAGAATTTTATGTTGGTGAAAATGTGTTTCTAAGAATGTTTCCATAGAAGAAGGTAATAATATTTTTAAAAATTTAAATCTAATCCCTAACTATATTGGCCCCCTTTAAATTCATGATCATGGAGGGATTTAAACTTATCTATTGGCACATCCACTGAACCTCTCACATGTATATGATGTGATCCATGTATCTATCATGGAGAAATAAATATACGATCTGACACATGTAATGTTCTCATAGGTTTTCTCACTGGATAGAATATTTGTTAGGTAAACAAATAGTTTAAATTTTATATCATATATAAAATGTACAATGAAACAAGACAACTTTCTGGATCAATGTTTTGTCGTGAAACTTCCGACATTTGGAAGTTATTCTGGAACCTAAAGATGTTATGAGATTATTGTACCCTTATTTTTTTTATAGAAAAGTGATGAATTTAAAGGAAAAATTTATATTAAGGGGATTATAATTTAACACACAATATTTTATGAAGTAACATTTTCAATGAAATTTAAATTTTTATATATCTTTTTTTACATGTAAAACTATGTCTTAACGAAAAAAATATAGTACAAAAATATTTTTATTTAATATGATAGAAATATCATAGCCATTGGAATGGATGGTAAGAATTGGAATAACTAAATTATAATAATATATGGAATAAATTTTTTATAAAATTAATTAACTGGTGACCATTTATGTTTAAATGTAAATTAATAACCATTTGAAAATTAAGTTAAAATTTTTCTGAATAACTATTTTCGGGGGAACAAACACATTTAATCTCAATAAATTCAATAAAACACATTAGTTGAGTAATTTTATCAAATATACATATTATATATTACATAAATTTTTTAAGATTCATCTTATGTGTTTTTCAGGGATGATAAATAATGTGTCCCATTTTACTCTTAAAACCAATATTTTTTCTAAAAACAATTTTTATTTCATTTATCACATCTATTTTAAAATTAAATATATAAAATTTTCAAATATTTCATTGAATAAATGACAATAATTTGTTAAATCATCATTAATAAATTATCTTCGAGGAATTGTTTTATAATTTTATGAAATGATAATTTATTACGTAAATAGTGAAAATACTTGTTTTTATAAAAAATTGTCTTTTCATTCAATGAACTTATGAGATAAATTTTATTTAAATGTGGTTTTAAAAGTTATATTTTTTATATTTTAAAACTATTTATACAATTCATTTCATTGGAATCAATTTCATATTGAATATTGCTAAAACCCCTTTTTAAACTTTTGAACATTTTCACTTTCAAAAACACCTTTCTTATCACATCTGCATGAATAATTTTTAATTATATTTTTCTTGTTCTATTAATGGAATTTGGAAAAATGGATTCAATAACTTAACATATTATGATTTATGTTACATTATAAGGTAAAATTAATTTTATCCAAACTAAATAGAAAAAACTGTAAAAGGTAATTACCGTAGTTATGGTTAAAACAGGTTTACCGAGAGATAAACTAAAATATAATGGGTAAAATGACCTATAAAATTTGAATACATACATTTTCAAGCCATATTTATACTTTGATGGTCAGATTATGAAACTCAAGAAGAGGTGAATTGAGTTTCTATAAAAACTCCCGTTAAAAATTTTATTTAATTGATACCCCCAGTTTAAAATAAGACATTCTAGTTAATCAAGGTACTATAATTATAATAATTAGGCTATTCAAATAGTTTCTTAGAAGATTTGTTAATAATATGTTATTACATTATGAGATATTGATAAATGTTTAAAACTAATCTGATAAGTAAAAATAGTTATAACTATTTTCCAATAGTAACTATCAAAGTAAAATTTTGTTTTCTGAACTATGAGTTAAAATAGAGAAAGACTAAATTTAAAAACACAGCAGATAAAAATAACAGGTTCAGTTTCAAGAAGATACTTATTCCTCTCCACTTGGTGATCACCTGTCACCAAGAAATCTATAAAGATAAAGATTTTGATTCACACCCTCGATTTAGGTCAACAACAACACACTAGAATGTCTAGGTCAAAAGACCTCTACCATAGTTCTATGTGGGAATAGAAACAACTAAATCACATAAGAACTCTTCCATAATTCTTTATAGGATAAAATATTGTAGAGAGATATTTTTTTAATTATATCTTGTATCCCTCAGTTTAGTGCAGGAGACATTGTGTGTTTTCACTAAAGACACACACACTACTCGAAAGTTTATTAAAATAGTATAACAAAGAGAAGAATATAATAGGAATGGATTAGAAATTCTCTTAGTGTTATGGAATTCAGATTTGGAAACTCTGATGTACTAGAGTTGAATAATGAGTCCTCTTCTAGAAATAGATACTAAAAATAGAGTGTCGTAGAGAATTGTGTTATGTCTTCCAAGATGGTGAGATATCTTCCCTTTCATTTATTTGGATGCTGGAGAGATGACGAAATTCAGATGAACAAAAAATCTTTGGGTCACAGCTAGCAGTAATGAATAATTCTGTGTGTGTTATTCTTTTCATATGTTTCTCATGGTGGTCTGATCATATAATCTTGTGTATGTGTTCTTGAGTGTTTCTCTTCATTCATGTTCTCTTATTTGTAAATATATATTATTGAAGCCTAGAAATGTGCATGTTTAAGGTAGATATAGTACCTCATATTTATGAAAACCTCATTTAATATTTCATTAGAAAAATATTAAATTAATCACGTGCATTGAAATACAGAAAATATGACCATTTGGAATTATTTTAAATTAACGAAATTTTAAATAGTCTATATGTGACTCTTCGGCCGGTATATCCTTTTTTCGGGGACTCATTCCATTAGTGTTTTATTATATCCTTTTTTCTATGCATCAGTGAATCATCCTAACTAACGGCGAGTCCTTGCATTGGCAGCACCATGTATTGGTAAATCAGATGCATCGGTAAGTCATTTTGTCAGTTGGTCAAATGCACTATCGATGAGACAGTCGGTCTGTCGGTGTGTCAATTACACTATCACGAAGTCATTACATCGTTATCTCCATGCCTGGGTATCACCATGCATAGGTAGCACTATGTTTCAGTAGAACCATGCATCGATAGGTCAGTTGTGCTATCAGTAACTCGTTTGAACTATCAGTTTCAGTCTTTTATACATAGAGAATATTTTTTCGTTTACCATCTAACATCATAAAAATTATCAAAATGTATCAAATGTATATATAATCATAGTTTAACATAATTTCACATATTTAAATTAAATAATAATGATTTAAATGTTTATATATTATTAATGGAAATTGCATTATTTATTATTGTTAAAACAATTTATACAAGAGAGGGTGGCCAATCGTCTCTTATGGGCCAATAATCACCCCCTTTTGATGATTGAAAATCATGGAATTATTTAATACAATCATTTGATGTGGAATGAAATCATTCTACCTACCATCTCCCATTGTTGATTATTGTTATCAATATATAAATATCATTAATAGTTAAAATAAATAGTAATGGTATCAAAGAAAAGTAAAATTAGGATAATTCCAAAGAGTTATCCCCCTTTTGGGATTACTAAAAACTGCATGGGAGCTAAAAAATTTCTCCCCCATTGGTTTTTATGAAATAAGGAAACAACCCTATAATAATATATATATAAGATAACTAGATGAGAGGTCAGAACACAAAATTCAATTAATCTATAAAGTACAATGTATTTGAAATATTCAAGAAAAAATTAACAAAAGCCAATGAAACAACCCTATCAGGGAATGATCCAAACTATGGCTTAGGATGATTTGGTTCCTTCCCTTTATAGGAGGGATCAAAAAATGGTCAAGTAGGTGGTAGAATAGAAATTGGTGTGTTTGATGAAATTTTTAAATTAGGTATTATCATTAGTTCTGGAACATTAGGTACAAGGCTAGGTTTGTGATGGTACAATACAAAAGGTTCAATATATTCTTGGATTACTAGGTGAATTTGAGACAAGGCCTGAGCAACTAACATTCGAGGTGGAGGCACTGATCCATTAGGTCCAAGAGGTTTATAATAAGGAACTATAATATCTTCACGTTATACATGATGGTATAGATTCAATAGATTAATGAAATCCTCAATAATCTCACCACCATACTTCATTGCTTTATCAAACCCATCCTTATTCTTCATGAATTTGTCCAATAGTGTGGTAGAGTATTTCACCTTCTGTACTTGATCTTTAAAAACTCTAGTCACTGGAGGCAATGATAGGTTCTCTATCAAATATATAAATAGACTAGTCAGCAGATGCTTGGTAATGATATTCTTGAAATAGTTTTCCACCTTTTCGTTGATCTGAGCATTTATAGTCTCGACAGTTTTGGAATAATGTCTGACCATATCATGAACATGGTCACTAATTTTATCAATATTTTCAAGGATGACCAAACCAAAATTATTAAACAGAGCTCGAAGCTCTTCCTTTACAACATCTCTGACTACCTCAATGTCCAGGATATGATAAAACTAACTTAAGGTAGAAGGAATATATGTAGGAACTAAGGTATGATACTTCAAGTCCTTACGAAGTGTCTCTATAAAATCTTTATACTCTAGGGTCAATGTATTTATTACTGAAGCAAGACCAGTCATTTCAATTCTCAACATAGTATTGTTTGAAACAATTCTCTCAGTAGTTGTAATTAAGTTGGGTTGAGTCTCTAAAATCACTTTCTTTAAAACGTTGGTTGCATCAGCCACACTTTTACACACTATCTGACTTGGAAAGGAAAATTCTTACCCAAACTACCATATTATTCCTATTGATGATCTGAGAGAGTGTATGTCATCAACCAGCTTAGTGTTTTCTCTTATGGATATTTGAATCTCGTGCACCATCTGATATTGAACTGGTATTTTTATAGCTGGACAAACTTCTTCTTTAAACCTTTCAAAATCATCTTTAGTTATATGGTAACTAAGAAGGTTTTGAGCCATATATTCTCTTGAAACATGTAGAAAAACATCATTATCTGAGTCAAAAAATATAAACCTAGCTCTACACACCCATGATTTGAAGACTATTCAATCATTACATAATCATCCAGAGGAGTGAGAGTGTCAAGTATTACTCTTCTAAGTTTATGATCTTTATTACCTTGATCTCCCCTTTCTTGATTCTCCCCATCAATCTAATATCCCCTCATTGGTTTCTTACCTTCATCATGGTGTCTTATTCTTTCATATACTGACTGATGTACATGAATTTCCTAATCTTCAACTTCATTATGATCTTTATCATTTTCTTACTTAAAAACAACTTCATGGGGTTCTTCCAATTG
The DNA here is from genome assembly GCA_963277665.1 of Viscum album. NCBI lineage: Eukaryota > Viridiplantae > Streptophyta > Magnoliopsida > Santalales > Viscaceae > Viscum > Viscum album. Next base: position 919,048,072 of record OY728155.1, on the reverse strand, counting down.
TTATTGAACCACAACATAAACGATTTACAAAAATTCACCTACATCATTATTATGATGGTAATCATCACTTTCACTACTTTCATCATCATGTCCAGAGACATTCTCTTCTTTTCAATTTCTATCAGCATCTAATTCACCTTCTTCCTCTTCACTACCACTGCCACTTTAATAATCTTCAGTACCTTCTTCTTCATCTTATGAACCACTAGATCTACTAACATATTCCACACTCTCTGAGTCATCTATCTCTTCATAGTTATTGTCTTCAACTTTGGGCTCATCATAGTGTATCAAAAGTGGTGGACTAGGAGGTAAAAAATAAAAAACATTGCAAGGTTCAGTGGTTTCATGATCACTTCTCTCAACTGTAGGCGACCCTTGATCTCTTACATGAGTGGCTGGTTCTTCTTCTTCTTTTGAGTAGTAAAGAACTTCATCATCTAGTCCCATACTAGAATCAATGATATTCTTAGGCCTAGTTGGATAGTCCACTAGATCGAATGTATCATAAATATTATCTTTATATCCAACCCATTCATTTTTTCATGGGTTCCAGTTGATTTTCATCCTTTTACAGATCTCATTACTGAGGCAGATCCCACTGCACTCATAAAAAAAATATTCTCCCTCATTAACCCAACCATTATAATTCAACATAGATGATATTAACCCTGGATAAAATAGGTAATTGGTTTTTCATGAAGGTTTGATAATTTCAGTCATGTGTACAATAAGGTATCTACACTGATTGACCTTAGAACCTTCTCTCAACAGATAACCAGATAAACATCTTGATACAATAGTGATGAAAAGTCCCCTTTTCTAGGACATATATAATAATGATTAATCATTAAAAAAAATTCTACTTTCTCCACTTAACACTGTAGAAATAGGTCTAATGTCCTCATCATTATCAGTAAGCTCTTTCAGAGCTATCTCAAACCAAAAAATATCACTCTCTGGTGGATATGTACCTTTATACTCATAGAACACACCTTCATGAAGTACATTAAGACATTAATACCATTTTTAGGATGAGAAATAGATTATATTCCCTTTCACTATGGACTTGATCCAGGAATCATCACTTACGTCCAGTAGGAACTCCACAATCATGTACGATTCATAAACTAGCTTCAGGAAGAAGGGTATTTCATTATCTGACAACCACTCAAGCCATCCCTGATCCTGCAATACCTTTAGTAGAAAATAAATCCTTTATAAAATACATTTTACAAGAAATAATTTTTCTGGAGTTAGTACATGGTTCTCCAGAGCAGGATTCACAGTTTCATAAGATTATCTTGATTCGCCTTTCTGTTTCTTAGTTGCATGAGACTCACCACCATCAATAGCTCACTTCACATGTGCCATTCCAATAGTTTTGTTTTATGTTCAGATGGTAAATGTTTGGGGGTGGAAAGAGAACATGCTGAGTGAGTGTAGGGTTAAAAGAGTAGAGTGAATCGATTCAAATTTATATCATTTAAGGAATTTCAAACCAAAAAATCAAGAAATAGTGAATCGAGTTCAAAAAAATCAATGAAACAGTGTTGTTTTGGTAAAAACATAAAACAAAAAAACATTGAGTCACTGGTGTCGGCATGATGGATTTTTCATAACACTAACTACATCGATAGGACTAGGAATTAGTGTCGGCATGACATGGTATCAGTATAACATTGTTTCGGTGTCAGAATGACAACCATGTCAGTACGAAAATAGTGTTGATGGAGACATGACAATTGTGTCAGTATGAAAACTATGTTAGTGTCTTCATGACAATGATGTTATTGTGACATATTTATCGGGGTCAGCATGACATGATCAGATTCATACTATTATATCCTTCATGACACTATCTATTTGACTTTTCTAGTTTCATTATGACAACATTACTAAAATTTATCAAAGGACCAACAATATAATTTCTTATTGATTGATCATTCATAACTCATGTCTGATGTAGTTCATTGTTTTAGCATTCAATGGCTTAGTGAAAATATCATCAAGCTGAAGTTTAGTTATAGTGAACTATAATGATATATAAATTATTGGATAATGGTATCTCAAAAATTGATTCCTCAAATCAATGTGTTTTTTCCTAGAATGTGAAATAGGACTATTAAAGAGTTTAATAGAACTTTTGTTGTCCCAAATTTTTATGGAAATGTCTAAATTGATATCCATATTCGAGTAATTTGTGTTTCATCCACAAAATTTATGTAGAAAACCACCATCATCTAGGTTTTCTAATTCAGAAGTAGCTCATGAAACAGATTTTTGATTCTTATTATGCCATGAAACTAGTGACCTGCCCAAAAAGTGACATGTTCTAGTGGTACTTTTTCAGTCTAAATTATAGCCCCCAAAATCAGCATCTGAATAACTAACCAAATCAAAATCTTGTCCTCTGTGATAGAATATTCCTTAATTTTTTATATTCTTGATGTATTTGAAAATACTTTTCATAGCAATAAGGGAAGATTCTTTGGGGTTTCCATGAAAAAATTCACCCATGCCCACACTAAACATAATATTTGGTCTACCAACAGTTAAGTAGAGTAAACACCCAATCATTCCCATATAAGTTGTCTGATCTACAGATTTTCCATCTTCACCAAGGCCCAAATAACAAGTGGTACTCATCATAGTGTCTCTACACATAGTGCATCCAAAAAAAATATTTTTAAAAGATAGTTCATATATTTAATTTGATTCAAAACAATACCTTTTTTATTTTGATATATTTGAAATACAAGAAATAATTTAAGTGAACCCATTAAACTCGTTTCTAATTCTCTTTTCATAATCTTGGAAAAATCAACACATAATTTTTTTAAAAGATCCAAAAATAATATCAGCTACATAAATTTGTACAACTAAATCATCATTGGAAATTCTATTTATAAATATAGCATGATCAGCTTTACCTTTTGAAAAAACTGTTATAAATTAAAAATGTGATGAGAATATCATACATTGATTTGAGAGCTTGATTTAAACCATATAAAATTTTTGTTATTTTGAAAACATTATTTGGAAATTGTGTGTTGGTAAAACCATGGGTTGTTCAACAAAATAATACTCAGCTATATGCCCATTTTGGAATGCACTATTGATATAAATTTGATAATGTTATAAATCCAGATGCGCTACAAATGAAAATCAGATTCTAATGGACTCATATATAGTTACTAGTGAATAATTTTCTTTATAGTTAATTATTTCTTATTGACTATATCCTTGTAAATATAATATATATTTTTTTCTAACTATGTTACCATATCCATCTACCTTTTTCCAAAATACCAATTTAGTGCTTATAATCACGGTGTCTTTGAGACTATCTATATGTTTCTGAACATTGTTTCTTTAAAATTGATTTAACTCTTCTTGCATAGACATCACCTAAAATTCATCATTGATATAATGAAACTGTTTATTATGACTTCATTATAAAACACCACTTCAATGACATCCTCAAATGTCTCCTGGGAAGGATTTACAGCTGTAAGAACAAGCTTCTCTCTTTTAGAGGGTGAGTCATGCTGATAAACACTGTCCTCACGTCCATCCACATGCACAAATTCTCTGTCATCAAGCCACTGAAAGGTACTATGGGAAGGATGGAAAAGATCATAAATACATTCTTATGGGACGAAAAGAGGGAAGGGAGATTCCATTGGGAATCTTGGAAGTGGTTGGATCTCCCAGTGGATGAAGTAGGTGCCAGACTCTGCGATATTCTGGACACCATCCCCTATTTTCAGGCGAAGATGGCATGGGAAATCATTGGCGGGGAGACTCTTTGGGAGAAATTTTTTAACATGCGATATAGATGGAAAGAGGCAGATGTCACTCATGGGGATACGGTTTTGGATAAATTCATGTTCTCTCATCTCGAAACCTTGTCCAACTACACAAGGTGGGTGGTTGGCTGCGGGAAAATTAGCTTCGGGAACTCTAACTGGGCTGGTGAGGTCCTCTCTTTTCCGGGTTTCCCATGTCCCGATATCTCTTTCTGGGATGCATGTGATCAATATGATATTATACATGCGTCCTTAAACTTGTGTCTATTGATCCAGTTTGATTGTATCATTATGAGTGATTACCCAGCCTTATGCTATTTTTCGGAGACTAGCTCGGGTAGGTACAATAGCAGCAGTTACAGGGAGATTCTTCGACGAGATTGTGACATGGAAGAGAGGGTTCTGGCTATCTGGTGCAATGAGGTTCCAACAAGGATGAACTTTTTTCTTTGGAGGGTTTGTAATAAAGCACTTCATACATAGGAGAATATTCAGAAGAAGGGTGTTCACAATGCTTCTTGGTGCTACTATTGTGTGAACCTACAATTCGAGACGACAAAACACCTATTCTTCCAGGGCCAATGGGATTCCTACCTCTGGTCACTCTTCACTCATCCTCAACACTCAGGTAGCAATCCTTTGTCCCCCCAAAGTGTTTTTTTCTGCATGGTTCACATGCACCGATAACAGATCTATGGAAAGCGCCGTTAGAATGGTCATTGTGATCTCCATTTGTTGGATCATCTGGGAGGCACGAAATCAGGTTCGTCTAGGGATCTAACACTCCCCATGGTCCCTTCAGGTTCGGCTCCTATCTCTTATTGTGGATCTTGCCTCACTCATCAAAGGGGGACTAGCGTCGGTTATGGTTTGCAATCTCATTAATCACCCATCCATGCAGAGTAGGGGAAGCAGTTCCTAGGTTAAGTGGCAACCGCCGAGACATGGCATGAAACATTATATTGATGGATCCTATATGTAAGGTGACATGAGAGGCGGAGGAATACTTAGGGAAATTTGGGGCTCTGTTTTTGTTCCCTTTAGTGCTTTCTATGGCCTAGGTTTCTCTTTGGGTGATGAGGTTCATGCCCTTCATTCCAGGCTCATTGTTTGCAGAAGGAGAGGGTTGCATATCACTGAGACTGAGTCCGACTCTGAGGTGCTTGTTAAGGAACTTCAAGGAAGTCCTGGGATCCCATGGGAGTTGTTATACCTCATCTGGGGATGCATGGAAGAGACCGATCGAGGGAGGATTATTCATCATAGTTGGAGGGAATTGAACTTTGAGGCCGACAGACTTGCCCGGTTGGGACGGCTGGAGGAGACACTTATGTTTTCGGACAACCTTCACTCTCTACCACTCGAGTGTATTCTTTTGGTTCAAGGGGATGTCATGGGCCTGCATTTCTTTTGTTCTCCTTGAGGACATACTTCCTTTGTCTTCTTTTCATGAAAATTAATAAAAATATTAACATTTAGGCAGGGATAGAATTATTGATGTTCACATTTTCAAGCCGTTATAGAATATCTTGATGTTCAACATGATTTCTTAGAGAAGCTATTATCTATGTTCATTTGTCTAAATCTATAACTATAGCATCAAAAGGACGGTTATTGAGAGTTCTAACAGGTCTAAAAAATTAATGGATAGTCACTTAAGGTTCTTCAACATGTTCAGGTTCATATGGACTTTATTCTATAGAATTTCTAGAACTGGAAGTTTGAGAAGATTTCATCATATGATAGTTAGAAGATTTAGTATTGACATCCAGGTTTGAAATATCAACGTAAAGATATTCTAGATATATGTTTCTCTCATGTGGATCTATCTCATCAAACATGACATGTATAGATTCATTCACACATTTGGTTCTCTTATTGAAGACCCTATAGGCTTTACTAGAAATTGAATAACCATGTAAAATTCTGTCATCACACTTAGATGAAATTTTTTTCTAGATTATCATTCATCTTAAGAATATATACATTTCAAACAAATACATTTATGTAGTTAACCTTGGGATATATTATGTTTCACAACTCATAGAGTGTTCTTTTAAATACATGTGTAATCACGAATCTATTTGTTATTTAGAATTATGTATTTTCAGATTCTTTCCAAAATTATATATGTATGTCATACTCACTATGTATTGTTCTATAAATTTCTTATAGGGTTCTATTTCTTATTTCTACAACTCTATTTTAATTTGGTGTCCTTGGAGAAGGGTAGTTATGACTATAGCCATTTTAGTTTGAAAAAAGTTACAAAATCATGGTTCTCAAACCCATGAACATTGTCCCTTCTTATGGTTTTAATTTTAAGACCAGTAATATTATTTATAGTACTAGAATACATGTTGAAATGAAAGAAAGATACACATTTATGAGATGAGGAGAAGGTCCACATATATCTAGAGTAGTTCTCTACAGGAATATATATATAGTGCTTCCCACGTAGACTTGAAACTCTGGATGGCAAAACAAATCCATGTGAACCAAATCATGGGGTTGGGATGTTGAAACTTCTTTCTTTGGTTTGAAACAGATTTTTCACAGTTTCCCTTTTGACAAAGATTTCAAACATCGTCAATTTGAAACTCAATATTAGGTAGATCCTTGAATAATCCATTACTAGTAATCTTTCTAAGGGAGTGTGCATTGAATTGTCCTAATATTATATATCAAATCCATGATTCATTAGGAAAATCATTCTATTAAGACCCATTTTGCGTAATTAAAGAATCTATGTTAACAACATATATATTTATATTTCTAAGAGTAGAAAATACTAACTTCTTTTTAGAGTTAAACACAAATCATGAATCATTATAAAATTTAACATTAAAACCATCATCACATAACTGAGAGATAGTAATTAGATTATATTTTAATCCTTCAAAAATATTACTTTTGAAATTATAACTACATTAGAGTTACGAATCCTGACAATGCTAGGAATTTTTCCCTTAGCATTGTCACCAAATGTGACATGCCCACTATCAATATTTATGAAGATCTTAAAGGATTAGTAATCTTCTATCAAGTGTCTTAAACATCCATTGTCTAAGTATCATAAGCTTTTATATGAACTCTTCAAATAGTTTTCCTACAAAATATATATGACAAAAAAGATTTTGGTACCTAGATTTTTTGGGTCTAGTAACATTGGTTATAAGGGATTTGGGAACCCATATTAAATATATTGGTTTGCAATAAGTAGTTTGAAAGTAATTTGAAAATTAAACATTATTTGGTCCAGAAAACAGAAAACATTATAAGATGTTTAATAGCTATAATTTGATGAAAAATTTTCAGAACTGGACATAAAACCTGAATTTCAATATTTTGATTCAAAATTATTTTTTCTCATATACCTCTTTCCCAGATGGTTTCATATTCTAGTAGTACACATATGAGATACTTGTATTTCCAAAATTTAATATATGATTTCTATAATATTAGAAAATAACAATAGATACCATTCCAATTGCTCATTTTACTGTTTGAGTTCATTAATATCCTTATAAATTTGGGAATTTTTCTATTTTTCAACATCAAGTTTATATTTAATAGTGGTAGTCAAAACAAGATGTTTCATTAAATATTTTTATTTATATTTTAATTCATTACATGTGCCTTCTATAATTTTTTAATATTCAATAATTTCCATACATTTCATTTTTTTAGAATCACATTCATCCCTAGAATAATTGAAATTTTTAAGAGGAGTGTTTAATACTACCTTATATGTGAATATCAAAAAACACATATAGTCTTTATTAGCCTTTTAAACATGAGAGGATATATAGTCACTTGAGATATCATGAGAAGCACTCCCAGTTTCCTTCATGTAATTTTTATATGTTCTATCATTATCATCATACTTATTCTTTTACTTTAGCTTCGGGTAGTCAGCCATTACTCTTTCCTTTATCTTATATTGATAACATATTATTTTAGTGGAAGTATCACCTCTATTTCAATCCTTTTTATAATGAACCTTGTGATCATACATACCATTGTAGTTTGGATTTATAAATAATTTATTCTCTATGTAGTATTTATTAATCCTTATTTCCTTTTTATCTGTCTCTTTATCACTTTCTATTAATGATTGTCTATCAATTGAACTCTCAGTTTCATCTTGAACTTTTTCCTTCTTCTTAGAGGCAGTAGATTTTAATGTAATAGATTTATTTTGGGTTTATAATGTTTATATTTTTATTCTTTCAGTCTTCCTCATACACCATCAACTTTCTTATCAAATCCTTTAATGTTAACATTCTTAATGTCACATGATTCTCTAATAGATACAGAAGTTACGATCAATTTATCGAGTAAGCATATGAGTATTCGTGTGATTTATTTCTTGGTTGTAACATCCCTTCCCATAGAGATCATAGTATTCCCAATTTCATTATACCAGAGATACATGTCATAAATAAGATCATCATGCTTCATTAAATATTATAATATTTAATATTATATGTGTAAATTCTCATTTTCTTAACACTAGAGGTTCCTTCATGTGAACTAGATAATGTGTCCCAAATTTTATATGGTATTTCACATACAGAAATTCTATTTTACTCTTCCTCACATAAAGAACAGTATTGGGAATTCATGGATTTGAAATTATAGTTATATACATCGTTTTTTGGGTCATTCCAAGTATTTCTAGCAGTAGTAGGAATATTATATTCATCTACAATTGAACACCAAATCTCAAAACCCATTCTTTCTAAGTGCATTTTCATTTTAATTTTACATTCTGAATAATTTTTTTACATTAATGAATGGAGTTATGTTGGTAGAGGTGCCTTCCAACATATTGTCTATAATGAATAAAGATACTTTTAATGAACTAAAAAATTAAAAATCAAATAAATTAAATGATCTTTAAGATACAACTAAAATCACTATTGAAAAATATATTAAAACTAATGTAAAATTTTGTAAATAGTAACATGAAAGAAACCTAGAATACCAAATGTGGGTTGGAGTAGGACACTCAAGAGGGGGGTGAATTTAGTTCCTATAAAATAAATTATTATAAAATTTTAAGATATTCCCCCATTTTAAAACAAAACTATCCAGTTAATCATGTTAGTAAAATTATAATAGTTTTGTTGTTCAAATAGTTTCTCCAGTGATTGATTAATTCTAAGTTATAAAAATGTGACATATTGATACAATTTTTTAAACTAATACAAAAAGGAAAAATATTTATAAATACTATCCAAGACTGACTATAAAAGTAATATTATGTTTTATGAAATATGAATTTATATTGAGAAATTATAAATTAAAAACACAGTGGATAAAAAGAAGATCTTCAGTCTCGAGAAGAGACTTAGTCCTATCCACTTGGTGGTCAATTACTACCAAGAAATATATAATGATAATTATTTTGATCCACACCCTAGATCAGGGTTAACAATAGTACTCTGAACTATCCATGAAATAAGACCTCTACCACAGTTCTATGTGTGACCAAAATCAACCAGGTTACATTAGACCGCTTTAACATTTATTTATGGGATAAACTATTATAGAGAGATTGTTGTTTTAGGATGTCTAGTATACCCAGTTTAGTGCTGGAGACAATGTGTGTTTTTAGTATAGAAACACACACTTCTTGATTAATTAGTAAAATATTACCAAATAGAGCAGAATATAAAAGGAAGGGATTATAAATTCTCTGAGTGTTATGAAATTCAACTCTGGACTCTCTGATGTATCATTTTTGAAGCTTGAGTCCTATTATGGAAATAGACATTGAAAACAGAGTATTGAGGAGCACTATTTTCTGTCTTCTAGGAGGGTGAGATGTTCTTCTCCTTTAGTTTAGATGTATTTTCTAGAGATGATGGAACTATAGTGAACAAGAGTTCTCTAGTTCACAACAATCATGCCTTATGAATTGCTCATGTGTTCTTCTTTTCGTATATTTCTCATGGGGGTTTCCCCCTATCTTCTTCTGTATGCGATCTTGTGGATGTATTTCCTATAATTCATTATTATATATATATATATATATATATATTCTTTTAGATCGACAGTGTGTACATTTGAGGTAGATAGGGTTCCTTGTATTTCTGACGTCCTCATTTTATATGTCTTCTGAAAAGTATTAAATTAATCAGGCACATTAAAGAACTCAAAATATGACGATCAAAAAAAATTAAATAAAAGAAATTTTAAACAGCCTATCGGTGGGTCCTCAGTCGTTATCTAATTATGTGGGTGACTTATTCCACTGATGTGTCATTATGTTGGTCTTTCCATGCATTAGTGAATCTTCTTAACTGACGGTGAGTCATTGAATTGGTAGCAGCATGTGTCAGTAAGTCAGTTGAATCAGTAAGTCCTCATGATGGTATATCAATTAAACTACCAGTGAGACAATCGTTCTTTTAGTGATTCAGTTGCACTGACAGTGAGTCATTTCATCGATATCTCCTTGTGTCGGCAGCTCTAGGAATCTGTACCACCATGCATCGGTAGTTCAGTGGCATTGTCAATAACTCATTTGAACAATTAGTGTCAGTCTATTATACATATAAAATATTTTTTCCTCGAAAATATTACAAAATAAATATTATTATAATTTATCAAATGTATATGTGATCATAGATAAACATAATTTCACATATTATAACTTAAATAACAATGAATTAAATTTTTAGACATGATTAATAGGAATTGACATGATTTGTGATTATTAAAACCATTTATACTAGAGAGAGAGGAAAACCTAATTTTATGGGCCAACAGACATTGTAACCTATAATATTATATAATGACCCATTTTTATTCTTTTTCATTCCAAAAGTGTTGGTACAGTTTATTCTTTTCAAATATTCCATGTGTGTCCTCTCCCCCACATATAAATGGCCTCTACCTCTCATATCCTCTTCACACTTCCAAATATACCTTCTTCATAAAATAAATGCCAAAATATTTTAATTAATTACATCTCATCATCATAGACTCATTATTTTGGTTACGAATACCTCATAAAAATGATTTAGGTGTAAACTTAATGAGGCACTATAAAGAAGAGGTAAAATTCATAAACATGATTTTATTTCTTTTATTAATTCTTCCATATACATTAATATTATTAATATATTTTAATATAATAACACTTATATATCCTATATAATGATATTTTTTATGTTAATATAATAACCTATTCCCATTTCCAGTTTAATCAATTTTCTTTAACAAAACTTTCAATCTTGCATAAGGTAGACTAATGCCTCGTGAACTGATATTATTCATTTTTCCACCACCACATCTCACGACTGGATATGATGATTAATTTAAGGTTTATATAATATATATATAATATATTATTATATTTATGGAATTATAATGTCATGCATAACTCCATACTGTAAATCCTTTTGAAAAATAATAACGTCGCTCATGTCAATGGAGGATAACCACCTCTCTTACCGTTGTGATGTGCTTTTGAAAATCCATTTTACATTGATTGTAATAATGATAAATAAAAAATATTATATATATGATAATTTTAACCTAATTAAATTTTTTTATTCAAGATATCACATATACCATATTACTTTCAATTCTGTTGGGGATATGATAATTTCACTCATGTATATAGAGGACAATTTCCACATGGAGTGATGTCATTCATTTTTCACAGATTCATTGCTTGAAAGGTAATAATGGAAAATTTATATAATATATGTCATATATATGAAATATTTTTGTTCAAAGTAAATATATTATTTAACATTATTTTATTTCATTTTTCAATAAAATTGAAACAACATTCATTTGTACATATGACCAGTTGTCTCCCTGAATGATGTATTTCATTTTCTTTTTGAAAATATTTAGGGATTTATATAAAAAAAATTGAATATATATAATATTTCTATCGTGGATAACATTATATCAATGATAATAACATGATCAATGTAAGAAGAAAAAAATATCAAACCAAAAATACATATAAAAAAGAATGTGTTGTTACCCGTAACGTAATTTCAATAATGAATTGTTCAGAAACAAGTAATAAAAGGTCTTATATAAAACATATATGGTGTGACAGATATTATTATGGATATTTAATATATATATATGTATATATAATAAACATATATCTATTATTCATGTGGGTCAAATGTTTAATAAGGAATAAAATACATAAGGGATGATATTTATGTCTCGGTTTTATTTTTTATGAGACACATGTCATATTCACCACGTCGTCCTTTTTGGGTGTATAAATTTATCATTAATGTAATTTATGTTTAGTATAATGAAAATTATATGTATTTAAATATTAATTTTAGGGACTCTATTTGATGGGATTTACAGTTAAAATGTTAAACAAAGCTATAAGGGACCACCTCTGGAGAAAATTTGAATTTCACGCTGGTTTTTCTTTATTTTAAATATTTTTATTTAATTTTAGAGTTAATTATAAAGAAATCACCAGTAGATCATTTTTTTAATTTTTAAAAAATATTACATTCATTTTGAGGTGTGGTATTGAAAAATCACAGCGAAATAATGGCGGTTTTTAAAAAAACCACCTCAAAGTTAATGGGATTTTTTAAACATTACATATTTAATTATTGTTTTTTATTATAAATTAAAAATTATTATTTATAATAATTTATTTGTTAATATTTAAAATTTTAATTAATTATAACGTTTTAATTATTAAATATTTTTTAATTTTATAGAATGTAAATTAATTAGTGGTTTAGATAAAAATCAGGTATTAACGTCAAATGGAGATATATTTTGATCATTGTATCCATTTTAACATTGAAATAACTCAAAATAAATCTTATGAAATGAGGATAAATGAAATTTGATAATAATTTGGTTATAATTATTAGAATACAAAATATTTTCGTTTTAAAAGAAGTTGAAATTAAAACATGGACTCCCAACAACCATTACTTATGATCTGGGTGTCCATTTGGATTATACCACAAAAAAATCAAATCTTGGGATAATCCCTATGTTATTTTCACTTGGGAGACCCTTTTCACAATTTCTGTGACGTAAAAAATTCTCACAAGTCCTCAAAATGGTGTTTTTGGTTCAGATTCAATGATTTTAGAGCATTCGATGATATTTAAGCTTCTTTTAAGAGTGTCTTAATATTATTGTTGGGATATATATAATTTTATTTCATGCATTTTCATTTCTATTGTTTTGATGTTGTTGTAATGTTTTTTGGGTTTCCCTCTTGTGGTAATTTATTATATATATATAAATATTTGTTTATAATTTTATTCATATATGTATATTTATTTATAATATATATATACACATATCAATATTTATTTAAAATAATTTATTAATTTTTCTATTCATTGATACTTATATATATTTGTGAATATTTATCTATAATTACATAGATTTTTAAATATTTATACGTATTTGTGTTTATATATTTTTATATCTTATATGGGTGTATATATATATACATATTTATATATATACACTAATATACAATTATATATATGTTTGCCTAGATATAAAGTTATGTTACATAAACGTATGATTAAAAATAATTATTTAAACTTTGTTACATGTATATATAGGTATATGTATATATATCCATTAATTATTTATTACATATTATTTTATATTGATTATATATTATTTTGAAATATTTATTATATTTATAGAAAATATTTATAAATTATTATTATTTTAGTTTTTATTATTTATTTATTACTTATTATCTATTTATAAATTATTATTTATAAATAAATAAATATTTATTTATTTAGTATTTGTTACATATTATTTATTTTCTTACTTCTTATTTATTATATATGAACATATAATTTGTTATTAAGTTGTTGTAATTTCTTTAAATATTTATTTAATATTCATTAAAATTTAATTATAAATTACTATGAATTCAATATTTATTATCCATTTCTAATCGCGGTATTATATATATATATATATTATTTAATTTTCTTATTTCCTTTTCAATTATTTTTATTAATTTATTTGGGATTTATTATAATTTTATTATAAATTTATTATAAATTTATTATTTATTAATTCTATTTTTCATATTGATTATCTATTATTTAATAATTTATAATATATAATTTAATAATTTAGTACACATTTTTCATATGTTAATTTATTATGTTTTAATAATTTATTATATATTCATTATCTTGTCATTAATTTTTTATTATCGATATGTTATCTATTATAAATTTATTAATAAATAATAATTATTCATTTCATTATTAATAATTATTAATGGATATTTTTTATTTTTTATTTACTAACGTATTATTTATTTATTTATGTCTATTTATTTATTAATAAATTTTTACCAATTAGTAATTATTAATTATTAATTATTAATTATTAGTTATTTAGATCATATAAATTTTTTATTTGATTTTTTTTGTTTTTTATTATTCATTACCATTAAATTTTTTTATTATTCATTTTTTCATTTATATATATATATTAGTTTATTAAATTATTTTTATATAAGAAATGAAGCACTTGTAGGAGAGGTAATGTCATTACAGAATTACCAAGAGGTTAGAGGATCAACTATCACCCAATATATTTATATGTATAATTTTTACATTTCTGATGCATTTATAGAAAATAAACAATAAATAATCAAATAATAAATACGTAAAAAATAACTTCCATCAAATAATTTAACTACGGTTTAAACCTCTGTTAAATGCATATTTTGGCATTGTGGATTTTGCCTCAATTTGCCTTCTTTGAGACATTTGTCATTTTGTGTGCCTATATTCTTTTATGGGGTGTATATACTGTCACTATTACATGTTATATGATGCATCAACTTCAATTCATGATATTTAGTTTTTTTATGTTACACTTTTATGGGGATTACGATTCATAATATACCAATTTGGTATGGGTTTAATGATACAGTCTCATTGTTTATTAGATTTGTTTATGGTTATGATTTCAAGGATGAAATCAAACGACCTATTTCATTGAATCTTCTGAAATCTTCTTATCCTATTGTTATTTTTACAAAAGACATTTTTACATTCATTTTTCGCTCCTTAATTCCCCATGATTCAAAAAGAACGTTTTTAAGGAAAACTGACCTTACTTGTCTCTTCGGCCAAAATCCCTTTTTCTTCGATATCCAACTGTTATTAAAATATTTCTAAAATGTTTTAACATTATCCAAAGTATTTATTAAAGATATTTTTACCCTTATTTTACTTTTTTATTAAGTATTTTAAAATTAACTTTTTTTTTCTGAAACATTTCCCATTTATATTTTACCGAAAATGTAGATGAAATCATTGTTTTAATATGTATGACATGAACATATGTTCATGCCATCATGAACATTATTTTCATTAATGATTCCATTTTATGTTTTCAATATTAATTTATTTATAAATTATTTCCACGTTACATTATGAATTTTTAATATAAAAATGATGATTATCCAAGAATGGAATTTTCCTCAAAAAATATTCCAAGTGATTTTTCTTTCATAATCATTTTATATCTAAAATGAAATCCTCTGATTTTAATTAATATTTTCTTGGGATATGATCCAATAATACCTTCTTAATTCTTTCTCTCTAGCTTATTTTTATGATGGATATATGTTTATGAATTTCGTTTCTTTTACATGGGTTATGCTACAATAAAATGTTATATAATGCCAATTTCTTTTCATGGGTTCTGATATAATGAATGATTCATGAAACACATTTATTTTCATTAGATCTGATATAATGAATTTTTTATGATATTGGGAAACATGTATGTATGATTTCCATTATGTGATAGGTGGGACCTATATCTCCCTCAAAATTATTTGGTATCTCATTATATAAATAGGACTTGAATGGGTCTTGAACTCAGTACAATTAAAGAGCTTCTCCACTATGATAGTCTTGGGTGTAAACCATGGGTACATGGATGGTTTCAGAAGTAAAACCATTATACTATGATATTTTTGGAAATAATCCTTGAATATTATTGAATTGATTTTCAGTTATTATTTTTATACCATAAATCTATGTTTTATATCATTATTAGGTTCTAATTTCTCATGTTCGTGGATTCTATTATGATTTTTGTCTTAGGAACTTCCCTAATTTTTCCATCAATCAAAATTATGGTCCTGAAATATAGGGAATGGTTTTCATATATGATTTTTATATTCTTATACCTATATTATTATGTTATATTGATATCAATTTATATAACCTTACTGAGAATCTATTATCACCCATTATTATATTTTTTTTCTTGAGGTTATGATGATAGGTGTTACTTGTTACATGTCTGAAAAAGGGTTTTAATTTTGAGGAACTATGATGGAGATTATATAGAACTCTAGTAAACTAGTTTTTTATTTTTTGAGTATCCAAAGACATTATATCATTATGATTATTTTCTATGTGATTGTGTAATAAAATGAATATTCATCTAAAGATATGCAATATTGATGTATCAAAAACTAGGGTCTCAACATCCCTTTCATCGACAGTTCCAATATTGGTGATCTATGATTATTATTCCATTTCCCTCTTGGTTTTTTTATTATCTAGTGGAGTTATTAGTATTAATTGGAAAACTATTTTTTATTTTTTTGGTTGATAATTTGATTAAGGGTCATTGTGATTTGTGGAGATTAGGGTATTCCTTTATTTTATTTCTTTGTAATCATATATTTCCTTCTTTATTATAGTGCAATGATTTAGAAAGACTTGATTGCAATAGAGGATCCTTTTTCTCTCCATATTTGATGCATCTGTGTTATTATCATGCATTGTTTCTCGTCTGGTTGGATGGTAATGTTTCACAAAATAAGGTAATCATTTGAAACTATTGAAATCAAAAAGGAAGGATGTTCTCTCATGGGTTTATATTCATTTCTAATATTTTCTATAGTATTATACATAATTTAAATTTTTATTGAAAATGATATTTATTATTGAATATTTATTAGTCTTATAGTTACATTGAATTGAGAACCCTTATTATGATTTATTATTTCAATTCACCATTTATAAAAGGATAATTACTTAAATATTGATTATTAAGAATTTATTTTAAATATGTAAATTGTGTGAAAATTACCATGTAAGAGAAGATGTAATGATATGAATGTCAACTTTGGATTTATATTATTGTAGCTAAGGGAGTATAAATTCTACAACTATGTGTGGTTATGTGTGTTTTCCTATTCCCTAGTGGTTTTATAGTTTTATGGGGATTTTATAGTAACAATCTCAATCAGTTCAGGTTCATTATAGGTACATACATGGAAGCATGGTGGTTGATACAGAAATTTCTACTGGACTTGGTTAAGCTATAGAGATGTGTTTGGCCGGAGATGTGATGGTTATTTTTTTATTGAGTAGGTGTAGGGTATTTTCCTTATTTAATTTTCCTTAAATAAATGGAATGAAATTATTAATTAAAAATTTAAAATGGCATAGACTCTAAATGAGATGAGTGTGGGATGGAATTCATCTGTGAAAGTTGAATAATGATTTGAATGTTAATAATTGTATTTTACTAAAAAGTTAATTGAAGAAATAAATTTCAAGGCTAGGTTGTAATTAAATAAATGATTGCTTGGATTAATTAATTAATGGTTACTAGTAGTATGTTAATATAGGAAATGGTTAAAATTGTAATGAAATAGGAATTATTAGTTTTGTATTGTTATGTGGTGTGGTGAGTTGAATTAAATGGTTGAATCAATTAATAGACAAGGAAGTAAGGTAATTTGGTAGTGTTATGGGATATGTTAGGGTCATTTGGACCTAAACCCTTAGGATGGGTATTTTATTTTATCTACCATCCTTATATTTTCCTGATATTTCTATATTACCCTAACTGACATTGAGTAATACATACTAAAACCTAGGTTTTTAAGGTGTTTTACCCAATACCCATAATGGTGAGAGTATAGAGGGATTATTACCAAACCTTCAACACTATACCTTTGGTAGTAATACATGCTGGTGTTAAGCAGTTTGTGGTGAGTACTAACTGGAGATGATAAAGTTGGTGGTGATGCCTAATGATGAGAGGATGTTAGAAGTTGTGGGGGTCATCCATGGTACTAGGAGGGAATTATTTTGAGGTATTACATGATAATGATAACATACTATAATGTTTATGAGGTTATGGTTGGATTTGGGATGGTATAGATGTTGATATAGAAGATGTAGGTGATATGTGGATATTGATTAATGTTAGAACTAGATGGCGGGCCTTATAGATGTTTGGGGTAGGTTGGTTTGTTACATATACCACATCAGATATGTCATGATACATGATGTTTGGTATTTGTGGATGGAATGGTATAAATATAAATTTTACCTTGGGTTATGAGAGTGATAAATCGCGGGGGAAGGGGATACGAGTCAACTCTATAAAACTTATGTTGATATTATTTTCTACTTTGTTTGTTTTATTTGTTGAGTGATCCATGGTGAGGATATGATGGTTAGTTTTCCAATATTTGTTAATGTTAGTTATACTATTTATTCCATGGTGTATTAATAATCCCTTTTCATGTTCTCACAAGAGTCCACAGTTATGATCTTAATTAGTAAAAATGTTTTGTTCACCCTATATAAATATAAATTGTTTTTTGGTTTCTAGGAGGGTGTAAGACTCTATGTTGGACCATAACAGATTGGGGTGTAGTGCTATTCCAAATTTTATGCATGATATATTCCCTTAGTATTTTTTTGTATGGAGACTTTTATTTACACTACATTACATTCATTATGGGATGTTTTTTACAATTATTTTATTTGATGGATTTTGTTGGGGGGTTTTAAATCTTATCTCTCAAACATTTATAACAAATATTGTGAGAAATTATTCTCCTATGAGTGTTTTATAGCACCAGTTCTATTCAAAAAAATTGGGGCTTATTGGTGGTGGGACTCAGGGGTCACTCAATTTATTCACTACCAATCGAGGATGGGTATTAATTGAAGGGTAAAATGATATAGTGGTGTTAGATCATTTTACTGGGAAATATTATACACCATGGGGTTGGAATCCTATGAGTTTGTATAGGTTGTTAGGAAAACATGGTCAATTGATCATCGCAAAAGACATTAGAAAGATATAATAGATATGTTATAAGATTTTAAAGGCCTCTATGATCCAAAAAACTGTACTTATGAGTGGTATATGCGATATTTGAAGTGGAATTGCTTATAGGGTAGATACATAAAAGATGTTTTTCCCTAATGTTTGTTTTTTCATTTGACAGAAAGGGGTGATATTAAGAAATTAAAGTGAACTTCAATAAATGAATATGAATACTTTCCATGATATCGGGCTTGGGATTTATCTTTTTTATTTATTTTATAGATGGACCTAGTCATCTAAAAAATGATGTTCATGGCTATGAGTTTAAATAGGATAACACAATTGATCATAAAATAGTCTATCTAATTGACTAGGATGAGTTTTCTAGAATAAATTCTCTGTTTTACTGTACTAGAGATTTTTTTAGTACAATGTGAGTGTTTCACATATACATGTAGGAACTATATTTCTATTACATTTTGTCTGATTTAAGAACAATATGGGTAATGGTTTCATCTGAAGATTATTAATATGTAGTGTAGATGCGTTATTGGTGAATTGTGTATTTTAATAGGAAGATGGAAGTGACTGTTTCTTGTAATGACTTCAAGAAGTAGTTCAGCATAAAGTTATTATTTCGTATGTTGAAGGTGAAAATAGGTAGGATATTTCATCCCTACTATAATTGAGATTCATTGTGTGGTAACTCCAGAATATGATCTAGTAAATCATACATTTTACTCCTAATCTATTTTAAGATATGGAGTCCAGTGCATAGCATATTGAGGAAGCATTTCTTTTAACTCTTAGATATAACGTCACCCCATTTATGTTTCCTATATACCTGGACATACATAAGGAAGAATATATGATTAAGAAAATAAATTCATATGGATAACCCAAGGGGGAGGACAGTAAAGCTTCCTGGGGTACTGAGATTCTAGAAGGGATCGAAAATTTTGTTGTAGTTGAGTTTTCAGTTAGTAGACATTCAATAATAGTAGTTCGTTTTAGGGTATCTATAGAAAATAGTTATAGAGCATACAATTAGAGATCTCTTGGTGGTTTGTTTTACTTATGGAGGTCTTGAACATCATTTGTATCTATTCCCAACCTCATAAAGAGGAAAATATATAGTGCATTGATTTACATTTTAGTTACAATGGAAGATAATTACAATAAGGTCATATCAGTAGTAGGTACCAGTAGAATTTATTTAAAAGGTGTGTCAATAAGATAATTACAAAAATAAGTGATATATAGTTTATAGAGGTTATTCAAATGATGGTCCTCATCATTAAGGGTATATATCAGATTGTGTTCATGGAGGTCATTAGCTATGAGGAATAGGATATGGTAATGGAAAGATACATACTATATAGATTACTACATTATATGAGGTAATGGTTCTTTATGGTATGATCAATTTATCTTTTATTGTAGATCCTACCTTTCTTAATTCAAGATCTTAGAACACCTTTTTTTCATTTGATTCGGTCCATTCATTAGGTATGGTGGTAGAGAGATCTTTAGTTCCCCTGTTGTTATAAAAAATGGTTGGATATTAGGATATGTTTTTTGATGTGTACCAAAAGTGTAAACCAATAATGGGGTGGCATCAGTCAATGAGTGATTTATTATAATATTAAAAATATATCCATAAGATGAAAAAAATTTCATGGAATGGTTTTATTTTGAATGTATAGTTTCTTCAACCTTTATAGTAAGAGTCACACTTTATGATGTTGAAGGATAAAAAGTGGTGTTCATTATTGAGCATAGTAATTGGATTATAGATATGGGTACAAATCCTCTCCCATTTTAGTGGTTTTAGTCATCAGTGGAAACTCATGTGGTATAGGATTCTATATTCATTGATAAGATTCAATATTTCCTTCCAAAAGAGTTTTTGACATGACCCCGTCAACATAGTATCATGTTCAGGATTGAGTTAAAATTAGGCTCATCTTCGGTCTTGATAGATCCTTATCACATGGTAACCATGGAGTTTTTTGAGCTAAGGATCTTGATTGATGAATTATAGCATCAGGGATTCATCTAATCTGGGGAATCTCTTTAGAGTGCTGTTGTATTTTTCCACAAAAGGTGGATATTAGTTTGAGGTTTTGTGTGGACTACCCAAGGTTGAATTTGGTGATAGTAAAAAATTGTAACCCTCATCAAATGATATAAGGTCTATTTCTATATTTTTAATTGGAACATTACGGCCTTGAGGACTATTTATAATATAGATATCACTAATTGAGTGTAAAGTGGGAGAATATCTCATAGGATGATTTGTGGTGCAGTTATGGGCACTTTATAGTTTTATCTAGATTTTTTAGTGTCGTGAAAACACCATATGTGTTCATGGAAATCATGTAATACATATTTCTTGAGTTTTAGGACTATTTTATAGTCCTTTTCATCTATTTAATCATCATATAAGTTGAATTTATAGGGGGACCATGGTGAGAACCTTAGTGATTTCCAACTAGTTATTCAAAACTATAATATCTATGGGAAGTCGTCGGTGTGGATGTTTCCAATAGGATGTGTGAACTTCCTTGGAAATTTAGGGTCTCAACGGGGCATGTTCATGGACCCATAGATGATTGGAACAATGTTTTCTCAGGAATAATCCAATAAAGTGGTAGAGGTTCATAGTTTCTATCTATTGATGGATATTATTAGAGGTTGTTATTTTAATTATTCCATATTTAAGACCCTTTAATTGATATGACCCAAATGATCCAACACTTTTTCTATACGGATCAGTTCCATAACATATTTTCCCCTTAGATGAGAGACTGAATATTAACCTAATTCTTTTATTTTTGATTCAATAGGGCATGTTGGATGGCATATGTGATTCGTTATGAATGATTTTTTATATAATGATGATGTAAAGGGATGTGATCTCTTATCATTATATGAATTAATATCCCGATGACTGTTACTATTCCACTCATGAACTAGGGTTGTTGAAAGTGGTGTTTTTCTAAAAGTTATGTAGATATTACCTCACTAGTGAGTGTTTTTTATTATCCACATAGAATAATTGTATAAGTTATGTTTTCACTCAACTATATCTAAATATAAGTCTACGGAGGTGGATGGATACTGATTAGGATTATGAGTTTGATACCTCTTTCAACCTAATAACGGGGAATGTTTTGGCTAGCACACTAATAAGGACGTCATGGTGAGATGATGAATGAGGGTATAAAGATTAACATAATGAAATTGAGGAGTTTGTAGCTCTTCATCAAATAGAATAGGTGAATAATAAAAAAATGGGCCATGTTCCAGATGGTATTATAATATTACTTGTTGTTTTAATTAAATTGAACTTAATAGGGAGATTCAATGGTGGAGGAGAAGTAAGATCATGTCAAATATGGTGATTCTTGGAAGGTTGGTTAGAATATAGTTGGAAATAAGATAGTGGTTATTTATAATACTATACTTGCATGAGGGATTTTTTCATCAGTTTCATATACCACCCATGGAAAGAAATATAGATGTGTCTTATATGAACCATGGAATGAAGATGGATTTTCAGATTCCTAGGATAACATGTCTAGAGGTGGAGTTTGTCTCATGAGAATTTCTCTATAAGTGGGTGAATGTTGAGAAATGTGTCCCTAGAGTTTTGTTACATCATTTTGATATTCCTAAGTGGAAGTGTGAGTAAATCATAACGTATCTTATCACTAGGTTACCCTATTCCGAATAGAGATGAGATTTTTTATTGGTGATTGTGCATTAAATGTTGAAGTCATCCCATTTACTATTGATTCAGGAGTTGAGTTCGAAGGATATTCTAACATGTTGGTATGTGGATAATTTAGTGAGAATTTATAGGTTAATAATGAAAATTATATATTATTTGGATCATTATCTAACCTTGTATTTATAGAGAGGATTTGTAACACCCCAACATTATTTGAAAATAAATCAATTTAATTTAATCTAGTTGATATTTCTCATTTCACATAACAGTGAAAATAGTTTAATTTTTATTAAAGCACTATCATTCGCTTGTGATATATATAACAAAAAGTTAATCAAGAACTGAAACCAACATAAATATTATCTTTCACTATACGGAACACCGAGGTAAGATTGTTTTTCCCACAACAATGTTTTTCCTCGATGGCTTGCGTAACACAATTGACATATTTTTCTGAATAACAATATATTATTAAAATGTTATTATTTAAAATAATAAGATATAACCTATTTGTTAAATTTTTGGTCATTAATATTATTAACTAATTTATAAAAATATATGGTTTACACAATATAATATGAATTCATATGTTACCAATTATTTATAAATGAATTTGGAAAATAAATAAATATATATTGAAATATTATTATTATTTTGATCATATTGTTTTTTACCCTAATAAAATATATTAAATACAATTAGTAAGGGATATTAATATAATATATATATTATATATTCAATAAAATATTTTAAATATTCATTATATGGATTTGATAGACATAATATTATAACAAACCCAATTTTGTGCCTAAAAAAATACTTTTGTAAATGTAGTTTTATTGTCTATTAAAGGAGGATCCATTTTAAATTCAAATATTAGAAATTTTATAAGCATAATATTTGAAAAAAATCATCTTTGAGAGAGAATATAAAAATTAAGTAAGAATAATTTTTTTCTATTAGTCAGTATGGTTTCATTTTTAATGGATAATTGTAAAGACTCTATTATAATTCAAAACTAATTTTTCATCTAAAATATTTATAAGGTTAACTTGTATGTTAAATTGGTTAAAAAGTTAACGAAGATAATAATGTTATAAATTTATCATATTTAGGTTATTAGATATAATTTCCCATTGAAATTTTATATAAAAACATTGCAAACTATTGATCATTTTTACTTTAAAAACCCGAGTGTTGTCCTGTCAGCGGGATTAATTTTAATTTAATTTTTGATTCCTCTTTCATTAGAATTTGTAAAATGGATTATATATTTAGAATCCGAATAATTAATAATATCTAATAAGTTTAAATTATTTTTTTACCATAAATATTATTGAATGTGATTAAAATTAGTTGCATAGATTAAGGTACAATTAAGCTTAAATAAGGAATAAAGTATAAATCTATGTCTCAAAATGACCTATAAACTTGTTCATGAGCAATTGGATGGACAAATGCCAACACTACATTTGTTTTGATTTAATTTGGTCCATTATTGGATCCATATGAAACATGAAAAACTTGGGTGGAATTCTATCTTCAAATATTTACCAGAGTTCCACTCCTCCTACACTACAAAAGGCCTCCTCTACTCCCAATACAATGCACCTATCAATCCACTTGGATCACCCAAAATCTCCTCAAATAATCTCCAAACATCCCTAAATTCCTCATAAAACCCTCTCCTTTGAAATAAAGTCTTCAATTTAATCCTTTTGACACATACCAATATGATTTACCCGATTAAGAGGTGGGTTGAATTATTATGACAAGAGTCAACACACAGGGTTAGGGGATTTCATCTAACTTTTTATTTACATGAGATTCATGCTATGAATTCTATTCTATACTTTTGTGTGGTATATATACTGACCATGATTGTATTCTATGTATTTTATACATAAATTTTGAGTTATTCACATATCCATTTTATGATCTCTCTTTCATGGGGTTTTTGTTTCAAAAGATACTAAATCGGTACAATAGTTGCATCTTAATTTTCCTTCTTTGAGAATAATTTTTTTTATGAACTAAAATTCTTTTTATAGGGGTATATTATTCAATTTTATATGGTATATTATGAATATTATTCTTTTTTATACATTTTCCTTTAATTTCATTTTCTTACATAGAGAGTATGATCCCATTTAAATATGTTATAAGAGTTTATTTATACAATCTCATCGCTTTTCAATATTTTTTATGTTTATGATTCCTTTGATGAAATATTATGATCCATTTCTTATGAAAATCCAATATATTTCTTCTCCTTTGGGTTTTCATGATATATTCATGTATTAGTAGCCTATTTCTACTCCTTGGTAGATAATATAGTTAAGAGATTATTTCTATGAAAGCCCCACATTACCCTCTCTTTGGTCGGAAATATATGATTTCTAAAAAGGGTTCCAATAATATTCTATTATTATCTTAAAATATTTACAATAAATTTTAACCCCTTTTTTATTAATAATATAATCAAAGGAATATTCTTTTCTCCTTTTGATTGATGAATTTTTCTGTCCTTTTTACCGTACAAAAATGAATGTTCTTTTTACCGCATATGACAAGTATGAATTTACCCACCATCAATTATTTAAATATTTATTTCCATGTTTAAAAAGATAACTTTTTTTAAAACATTTTTAAAATAATTTTTCAAGTAAATGGTTTATATATGTTTTCCATGTTTCATTTATATATTTTTAAGGAAAATTATTTTCAAAAGGTTTTATGTTTTAAAGAGTAATTTTCAAATAAGAAATTATATTTACATCCAAAAATGTTATCTAGATATCATTCGAAGTTATTTTCTATCTATGATAACATCTTTTGATGTTACCCATGATGTTCTAGGAAATAAACCAAAGTCTTCGTTCATGTTATGTCTTCAATGATTCATGTTTATATGGAATTATGCTTAATACAATCATTTCACCTCAACTAGTTTTCTGATTTTGAAACCAAATTATTTTCATTTTTAATGATTTCATGATGTAACTTTAAAACCTATAAATTTTCATAGGATTTTCTTTGATGAAATATTAATCATACTCATTTCATTTCATGAGATATTGCATTATTTTTATAATACCTATATCTTTTTGTGATCATGATATGATGAATGTTTTATTATTTTCTAGAACATGTATGGATGATTTTATTTTGATATGGGTGGACATATATCTCCCTCTAATGAATTAGGTAATGATAAGTTATATTTGAGCTCAATGGGTACACAGGTTATAGCCAATGCTAAAAAAAAGAAGGTACATGAGCTGAAGTCCAGTCCTAAAAGTAAGAGGGCATATAGGTTATGGAACAAGACTAAAAATAACAAGGTACTCGGGTTGTAGCCCGACTGGAAAAGTAAAAGGGTACATGGGTTATATCACATTCCTAAAAACAAGATGGTTCATGGGTTATATCCTAAGACTAAAAGTAATAGGGTACCAAAATTATATCCCAAGATCAAAAACATGAAATTACATGGGTTATAGCCCGAGGCTACAAGTAAGAGGGTACACAGGTTGTTAACCCATGCTTGATATAGGTACATGGTTCTTCGCACAAGCCAAACATGTTCTAAAGGTCGTGGTAGTTATCCTTTACATAATATTTTATATTCATATGTTCATTAATCAAATAAAATTTCTTATTCCTATTTTATTCTTTAACAACATAAAATACTAATTCTATTATGATCTGTATCTATTGAAATGATAATCATTATTTTGATCTCTTCCATGCATCTTATGATAATAAAATATTCTTCTTAAGTTCATTACCCTTTTGTTCATGTTATGATTAATATTTTATTTTATTTACCCTTACCAATAATACGAGACCACCCATTTCCTATGTTTTATTTCCAAAAGTTATAAAGAAAGGATTACGTATAATTTCTAAAGGTGGAGATCATTGTGGGATATGTTGAGTATTTTTTTCCAGGATAGATGATTTTGTTTCATGTTTCTAAATACACTAAAATATTATGGTCCTTGGTTATGTATTTTTGTAATGTACTGAAAATTCATAAAAAATGATGTAATATCCATGTATGTTAATCCTGTGATGCAATAGTTGGTTTCAATGTAATGGGTCAGTCAAACTATGGAAACTAGGATATAAAAAATTTAATTATCCCATTGTATATTTCTATGTATATGTCTAGGTATATCTCTATGGATAAGAATAAGGATGAATTAACGTATAAGAAAATTTCATGGAATTTTGATAATGGATTGAGTGTGTGGTTTTTAGGAAATACATCCTTGTCTGGATACTACATGTGGATGTGGGCATGGAAAAGATGTACATAGGGGTAACAACTCTGACAAGATGTCCCATACCTAACTCTAGGTAATATGGTACAAGACAACTGACCTTGTTGCACTACTAGTTTGACACTCACGGGGGATATTATTTGGAAATTCACAAACCCTTTAAGAAAAATTATGAAGGATTTGAATATAATATGACTATTAATAACCTAGGATAAACCTTAGGTGTTGTCGATTAAAAATTAGGTGTCATGATTTAGACATGATATATATAAATGTCATGACCACATGGATTTCTAATATGATATGTGTTTCTTACCCTGTTCATTCTAGTTTTATTCTATTATGAGAACTATAAGAAACATGGTTAAAATTTATAGTTTCAAATAAAGAATGTTTGGGAATTATGATAATCAATTTCCCAAATGGAAATAGTATAAAGATAATAGTGAAGTTGGTATGGTTAAATGTAATACATTTGAAGATAAAGAGACCACAAACGATATGTGAAAGGTATGTTATATTCTTCTAGTATTGTTTACATTGATCAAAAGAAACCGGATAAGACTTAGGTTGAGGAACCATGATACATGATTTGTGTTTTATATTCTAGGAAATAGTTATTGTGTTGTTAGTTGATGAATATAGACTAATTGTTTAAAAATAATTTTTGATTAATAAATTATTTATATTTTTTAATTCAAATATTATGTTATATGAATCATTAAATGTAAAATTATTTTATGTAAATAAATTCATTAAGGATTGAAAAGGACATGTTGAATGGTTATGAAGACATAGAAAAGTTATTTCATAGAAAAGTGATATTTTGATTAATTAATTTCAACCCATAATTAATTACTAAAATTGAGATAATGATCTTTGGATAATGATATGTGGGATATGAATAGGTAAATTGCATGGTAATGATTACCCTCGAACAGATTATTCAAAAAATGGCATATGTCATCAAAGATTATTTTTATGACTTCTTGGATTTAAAGAATATATCCTGTAATAATTCGAATGAGGAAGCATGCATTTTTTCTTAATGAATTTATTGTACTTAAGGTTATTACCATGTGTCAACGGAATACATGATGACATTATTCACATGTTTGGAAAGTGACAACCAAGTGGTTGTTTTTGATAAATGAGGGATAAATATTAATATGATTCTATGTCTTCTTTATAAAGATTTATATTTTAATATTTTATATGGGTTATATTTTTATCCATTTATTGAAAGATTTTATTAAACATTGGATTAAGTTTTTGATAGTAAATTATTATCTTACCACATGAGGATTTAATTATATTGGACAACCTGTTATAAAAACACGGTGTTGTTGATAACTGATGAGAAATAAGATGGAATATCATGGATCTCATGATCTGTTAGTGCTCCATGAATGAAATATTCACCACACATTTTTGGAAAAAGTGGTTTAGTGGAACAAAGAACAATAATGGGTGATGTTTTCCAAAAATCATGAAAGTTCATCTTCTCATGAAAATAATTTAACATTAGGAAAAAAGACATTGAAACCAAAAAAATTATCATAGTACCACTGTTTTCTATGAAATAGACGGTTCATTAATTCATCACACATTTATATCTTTCTCATTATGTACATTCTTCTAACTTTGTTCTCTATAACTATCTACTAGAAATTGATTGTTATATTTTTCTTCAATGTCCATTTTTTCACTACCCACCTATGTGATCCAATTTGGAAGCCCAGTTATATTCTAACTTAGGTAACTACTATATTTACAACATTCCCTTTTTAGGGGATGTTTTATTATTCATTTTAATGATGATGGTTTTTATAAATGAATCATTCAAGTATTAAACCTTTGATAAAAAATAATAATTTTCAGGGTGAAATTTATTTAATGGGGTGTCGAATGTTACACCTTGAGATTTTGTGACTCATTTTTTTATTTAATTTAATATTTTTGATATTTTCTATTTCAGATAACACAAAAATAGCTTATTTTTTATTAATTCACTATATTTGTCTTGCAAAATACAGAACACCATGTTAATCATGCATGACATGCTACCAGAATTTTATCTTTCTCTAGATGAAACACAAAGGTTAGACTGTGTTACCTGCAATAATGACTTTCCATGATGGCCTGCATAACATGAATGACTGATTTTAACCAAACAACAGTATATCATTAAAATATTATTATTTTAAATAATAGGATGTAACTTATCTATTATATTATAGGTCATGAACAATATTTACTAATTTATGAAAATATATGGTTCACAAAATATAATATTAATTAATAGGTTTCCATTAATTATAAATGAATATGAAAACTGATGGGATATAAAATGAAATATTATTATTATTATGGTCACAAAGATGTTTTACCACAATAAGTTAAATTAAATACAATTATTATGTGATATTAATTACATATATATTTTATATATTGAATAAAATATTTTTGGTATTCATTCAATAAATTTGATAGACATAAGATAAAAATAAACCCAATTTTAGGCTTAAACATAAATATTTTATGAATGATGTTTTACAACATCTGAATTGAGAAAACATTTTAAATCCCAACTTTGAAACATTTATAAAAATAATATGATAGATAAAATTAATATTTTAAATAGAAACATAAAAAATAGATAATGATAAGTTTATTCTATTTTTTGAAGATTTAATTATAATGAATAGTAGGAAATACAAGGTTTTAATTTAAAACATTTTTTTCATTTAAATTATTTCAATTGTTAAATTATATTTTACATTGATTTAAAAGATTAAATGGATAATAATTTTATCAATTAATTGAATTAAGGTCATTGGAATCAATTTCGAATTGAAATAGGATATACAAACATAGCAAACTTTTGATAGATTTTACATCAAAACCCCATAGTGTTGTCCCGTAAGTGGGATTAATTTTAATATAATTTATATCATTCCTATGGTTGGGATTTAGAAAAATGGATAATATATTTGGAATCAGAATTAATTATAATGTCTAATCAGATCAACATAGTTTTTTGAAAAAAAAAACTAGGGAATGTAATTAAAATCATTTACATCGATTAAGGTAAAATTAATCTTATCTAAGGACAAAAAGATAAATTTTAGACTCAAAACAACCTATACACATATCCAAGAGAAATTAGATGGCCATATTTTACCCCCATAATCTATTTTCTAGACATTGGTCCATTATTGGATCCAATTTCAACATGAAAAACATTACAGGAATTATCCCTTTAAATATTTACAAATTTTTCACTCCTCCTCCACTATAAAAAGGTCTACTCTCTTCCTATATGCACACACTTTTCAAGCCTCTTAAATCATCCAACCTCTTTTAAAATAAACTCCCACATCCATTCATTCCTTCTATAAGATTATCATTGGGAACAAAGTCTTCCAAGGGCTCCTTTTGGAATGAACCAAAATGATTTACCAGATTATGATGTGGGATGAAGGAGTATGATAAGAGTTAATACACAAGGTAAGGGGTTTTCATCTGACTTTTTATTTCCATGAGATACATGCTATTTTTCCACGCACTACATTTTTGTGGTCTATGTACTTACTATTATTAAATTCTATGTATCTTATACATAAATTTAAGGGTATTCAAATATCCATTTTATGATATTTCATTCATTGGGTTTAAGTTTCAATAGTTATCAAATCGGTATAATATTTGTGTCTCAAATTGACTTCTTTGAGTCTTGTTTTTTTTATTCACCTAAATTAATTCTCACATTGTATATAATTAAATTTTACACGTGATATACTTAACAATATTATTTTAATGATATTTTATGCCTCCTTAAATTTTATTTTATTGCACGAGGAGTATGATCCCTTGTTATCAAGTTTTAAGAGTGTATTGAGATAATATCATCACATTTGCATATTGTTTATGTTTATGCTTCCATGGAAGAAACATTAAGATAAGTCAATCAAAACAATTAATGAAATTTATTATCCTCTTGTTGTTCATGAAATTTTCATGTATTGGTACCATATTTTTACTCTTTGGTACTTAAGTTAGTTAAGAGAGTACTTTTATGAATTCATGTGTTTTCCATCTATTCAGTTAGAAATCAATGTTTTTAAAAAGGGTTCTAATAAAATTATACTATTATCCTAAAATATTTAAAATTAAATTTTACCCCATTTATATATTACTAATTTTTTCTAATGAATGTTTTTTACACCTTTTGAATAATGATTTGTCTAACATTTATCCATGTAATAGGAATTTTCTTTTAACCTCATATGACATGTACGAATTTAGTATCTATCAATTCTTTAATGATTTACCTTCATGATTACAAGTATAATTTTTAATAAAATTATTTTAAAGGAAACATTCAAGGAAATGGTTTTCATAAGTTTTTTAAGAATCTTTTATAAGATTTTGAGGAAAAAGGTTTTCAAATGAAATTATATTTTAAAGATCTTTTTTTCAAACAACAATGGATATTTAACTCAAGAAATATTTTGAAAAATTAATTTCTAGTTATATTAAAAATAATAAAACATCTTGGGATGTTACATATTACATTCAAGGAAATGATCCAAATGTTATAGTCATTATATTCCATGAATGTTTCATGTTTTTATGGAATGATGCTTGAGAGACCCGTTTCACCACTATAGGTTTTATGATTCTGAAGCCCGCTTATTTTCATTGGTAATTAATTCATGAAGTAATTATGATACCTATCTCTTTTCATAGGTTATAATTTGATGAAATATTAGTGATTTCCATTTCATTTCATGAGAAATAATTTGATTATTATAAAACCTATCTTTTTTTAGCGGCCATTATATGATGAAGGTTTCATTATCTTCTGGCACATGTATGTATGATATTATTATGATATGGGTGCGACCTATATCTCCAACCAATGATTTAGGTAATGGTAATTTTTATATTATATAAATGGGTACATGGTATGTTTCCCTTTCTTGAAAATAAGATGGTACATGTGTTGTATCCCAGGCATAAAAGTAATAGGGTACATAGTTTGTAGCAAAATCCTAAAACCAAGAAGGTAAATGGGTTGTATCCCAAGAGGAAAAGTAAAAGTGTACATAGGTTATAACCCAATCCTAAAAACAATAAGGTACATGGGTTATATCCCAAGACTACTATTAATATGTTATATAGGTTTTATCCCAATCCTGAAGACAAGAAGGTACTTGGGTTCCTTCCCGAGACTAAAAGTAAGATGGTATAATGATTGTTTTCCAAAGCCTAAAGCAGGTACACAGGTGTTATCCCAAGCCAAACATATTATAAATTTCATTGTATGTATCCTTGATTTATGATTTTTTTTATTCTTTTGTGAATGACAAAAATTCAATGTCTTATTCCTATGTTATTCTTTCATGACTTATGCTTTAATTCTCTTATGATCTATGTCTTATGAAATGAAAATATTTATTATGATCTATAACAAGTTGGGTAAGATCTTAAAATTTTATTCTCATGTTCCATTCACTTTTTTCATGTTATTGTTACAAATTTAATTTATTTATCCCTTATTTAGCATCTAATATCACCCCTTTATTATGATTATGTTCGCTATGTAGTGAAAAAAAATTCTAGTAAAAGTACTAAAGGTAGAGATATTTATGGGAGATGATGAATAACTTTCACCAGGACAGAAGATTTCATTTCCATGTTTCCAAAGACAATAAACTATTAAAGTTCTTGGGCATGTATTTTTGTAATGTATTGAATATTAATATAAAATTATGTAATATCAACATATGTTAAGCCTAGGTTGCGTCAGGATTATAGTATGCTTTTGGCTCCAAATGTTTCCTTACATCTTATTTTCATCCCTAAATGGATGGGATGATGGAGTGATCCATATAATTTGTAAATGATATGTTGTCTACATTTTTTATAGACACTGAGGGATTGTGGGTGTAGGTATTACCCTTTCATTAGTTTTCCTGCAATAATAGCTATCTCTCATCCATTAGTATGGATACATTTGAGGTTAATTATGGTTGCCCATGTGAATCATCATTATCATGGATCAAGGTTACGGAATCCTAATTTCTTTGTCCAGAAATGTTTTAAAGGTAAAAATATAATACACAAATGGTTTAATATGAGATGAAGGAAGCATAATGTAGACATAATGTCTTACACTGATCGTATATGAAGACCCATAATGTCTAAGGATGGAGACACTATATTATTAATTATTTTACCTCACCAGGGGATGTAGAGGGATTTTATGGGGAGTAATGTTTATATCATGTTTGATTGGTCTTCCAAGGCTTTGATTCATTTATGAGAGGTGGTGTATTAGTTAACACTTCCACCAAAGAAATAGAAGATCCACAACATTTTTTACATATACCAATTTTAATGGTATATTAATCATGACTCTCGTGTAATGAAATTAGGAATGGGGATATCATGGATTAATTCACATTCATGGATAATCCAATTGATATCTTGAATTATTAATATAATGTGTTTGTGAGAATATCATTATCTTTGTTTTTCTGTTATAGAGTCATGGTTGTTTGTAAGAGTGTACTAGTGAAAATGAAATATAGATTTGGTATTAGTACCTTATGTTTTTTAAACGTTTTTTTTCTATGATTGGGTGATGTAATGCTTGACAACATTCTGATTCATAAAATATGATTATTTTTTTCTAGTTTTATTGTTACCAGTTGTGTATTGGATAGAATTATGTTCCTGAGAAGTATCCCACAGGATAATTTATTTTTACCTTATACATTACCTTTTATTTATGGTAGTGGTTTTTATTATTTAGGATTAGATTCTTATTAGATTAATCTAATATAATTTACCTGGTTCTTATCCAATTACTTTTTTTTAATTTTGGTGTGAGAGGGGTTGACAGGAGTCTTGAGGAAGGAATAAGTTGTTTGAAGCTACAATTTTCATCACAGAGATAAGTACATGGTTTGAATGGATGTCTCATAAAATAAATGAGTCCTATATGGATCTGGAGGTTTAGTTAAAGGTGAGTTAGTAGCTTCTAGTGTGTGAATTTTTGGTTTTTATATTTTGAGGTTACCCATGTGTACTAAACACCGTTATCATTTTAATAATATTGTTCTTTTTTAGATGTTTTTTAGATAGTTTCACATTACGATACTAAATGGCATAAAAGGACATGTCGTGTTGTGAATGATTCCTAGATATGAAGGATCTAGTGTCATTTTTTTAGTGGAGGTTTTACATGAATGGTTTATAGAGTGAAGACATTTATCATTCCATGAATTTGTGGTTCCCTTGGTTGAAGAAGTATATCATGTCCTGAATAATGTTCTTCTATCCTTGGATATAAATTTCCAAACCCATTTAAATACCTCATACCACCAACAATTTTATATAATTCATGGGGATTGCATGTGATTTTAGGATTTCATTCAACCCCATATTATAGTAATTGTTCCTTGGAATCTGGATAATGAATATCATTGATCTCGGTGATTTTTACTTTACTATCTTGGTTTTCAATCCATTATTCCCATGGGTAATTATTATTGGACTTGAAATAACAATTGGGTTGTGTTTTGATTCGATTTTTATGAATTATTTCCATGATTGAATGTGATTGAGGTATTCATAGCATTTTTTGGCTCACAGATCATCTTTATCTAGCTTCATTCATACACACCGATTCCAAAATCCATGATTGAGGTAGGGGAAGCTTTTTATCTCCATATTTTTACATCTATGATTTTATTATGAATTTTCTTTCCCATTAGGTTGATGGTAAGTGACACATAAAGAAGATAATCAAATAAAACTAATGAAATTCAAATATCGTATATGGTTTTAGGTTTTTACATTCTTTTATGATATTATTCCTAATTTACAGAATCCCAGATCCACACTCCTTGATTTTATGGGAAAAAATCATGAAAAACTTGATTTGACACAAAGAGTGGTGAAAATATCTTTTTTTTAACATTACATTTATATAAACATTATTACTCATATATAATATCATAATCCCATGAATGAAAGGTTTAGTGTCATTGGGGATCATCTACATTGGTTGCTTATTTTATGTAAATTTTTTATATTTCCCTATAATCAATCCTCACTAAATCCAGTTCGAAGAATAACCTAGGATACAATAATATTTATAATATAGTGAATTTAATCATACAAAATATGTGAGAAAAATTTCCAATTAATGGATATCATATCCAACATTCATCTAGGGTCGGATCATAAACATTTGTGAAAATATATGCATGGGATAAAAATATTATTAAAATAATATGACACAATAATAGTTTCCTATAATCCATGGTATAGAAAAATGATTTATATATATATAACATGGAAAAATAGTATAGAGTCAAGAGATAATAAACATGATCCATAGTGCATAATCATATGCTTATGAAATTGAACAGTAACATTCCCCCGATACCTAGAACTACGATTAAATTTGGAGAAAATATAGGAGTATAGAAATTATAATTTGGTGAAAATTATATCTACACATCATGTTGTGACTAAATAACGTTTTACTCCTCATGTTGAGAATAAAAAAAAATTCCACGCTTCATGTTTTGATTTAAAAAAGGTCAAAATTAGAATTGTGTACAGAAAAATGTTCACACTTCATGTCGTGAAAACAAAATCCATTCTTATAGTCATTATATCATGATTTAGAAATCCATAATCAATTCATTTCAGGGAAATATAGGATCCACAACCATCATATTAATAATCATCGATAAATATTTTTTCAATTAGTACTTGAACGATTTCATACTTATAACATTACTTAACTACACCTAGAAAAGTGATAGTATTGAATAAATACATCCCTAGAACATTCAAGATGACATGTAAAAAAATTATTATGTTTTCATAAAAATATATTCATATTAATATAAGGATCAAAATGGACTTTCCAGAGCTGAATATATGTTTTTTAAGATCATTGGATAAATAATATGAAAAATAAGATGGAATAATATTTATTGAATATACTGAAAACTCTTTAAAATTTTATATTTATCCTGAATTAATTGAGGTATATTAAACATTTTAAAATAACGGTTGTCAACCAATATAGTATTTTTGTAAAAAAATTATAATATTAATTATACATCAGAGATAAAATAGAAAGGGGTGTGAATTGAATTTAGATTTTTTTTTTAAAAATGCACTGAAATATATTAGATATTTTTTAAGATAATAAATTTCATTATAAAATATAAAATTAAAATAAAGAGTATAATTAACTAAAAATAAAATCACATGTGAAAATAAATTACAGAAATTAAAATGTCACACATTGAAAAAATAGTTTATCAGCAGATCCATAATGTTCCCTTACGTATCCGCCTAAAAATAAGGCTTTATAAGTATATATATATATATACACCTTATATTAATGTAATATAAGTAACAAAGAATAAAGGAATAATTTAATTAATTTAAAAAAACCAAGAACTAAAAAGAGGACCCATTTTTATTGGAAACTAAAAACCCAAAACACTCAATTTAATGGTGGTGAGGACTAATAATGGATTATAAGAAGATGTAGGAATATTTTGGAAGTCACTTTTCATAGAACTAAACATACACTATGATAATTGAAATAATATAAATAATGGAGAGAGGTAGAAAAAAATGTTGAAAATTTTCTTTTTAAAATTACAATAAGGGAGTAATTTGATCAAAAAGAAATAGGCAAATAGAAATTGGATTATAGCCCTTGAAGCCTAGTTTTAATTTTGATAATTTTCATAATTAAGATAATGCTAAAATAGTATATCATGGATTGATTCATCAGTAACTATTTATCATAGAGGTTAGTTGTTATGAAATTAAAATCCTTTCGAGGGAACTATTTATATCCTTCATGGGTGTTGAAAGACTATTGCGATGAGCCAAGTGTTTAATGAGTTTCGTCTAGGAATTTAAGAAAAGAATTAAATTCCTCATTGAATCACCCACTTACTTCCCTGAAATTTTAATTCAATCATTGAAATAGATTACAACATGTCATGGTGGTAAATGTTTCAAATTTTTATGTCAACATTTTAAGCATCATTCCTTGTGTTTCATTGGTATATACCGG
This sequence comes from Viscum album, assembly GCA_963277665.1. NCBI lineage: Eukaryota > Viridiplantae > Streptophyta > Magnoliopsida > Santalales > Viscaceae > Viscum > Viscum album. The sequence continues at coordinate 919,010,986 of OY728155.1, read as the reverse complement.
ATCCACTAGGTCTAGAAACATTTAGGTAGATGTATTGTACATTTAAATCATGTGAAAAACAAGTCCTAAATTCCTAAATATATAGGAATTGTCTCCAAATATAACAATAAACACATTCCACGTTGTGATTATGGATTCCATGTGGTGTGGTCTATGTCATGGTGAAGTGTTAATTCTTGAAAACTCCATGATAAACTCATCTCACGATCCTATTGATTAGTTAGGAACTATTATAAAAATTATGAACATGACACCAATAAAACAATAGCATGATCCACCATTAGTAAATGTGATAAAAAATCATTAGAGGTTCAATAATCTGCCACATTTTACTAATAAAAAATATTAATTTTAGATTAAAATAAAAGGATAAAGGATTAAAAGGGAAGAATAAATTATAGGAATGATAAAATATGGCAAGGAAGTACTGATCATTTTACTCCCCCTTGAAATAAGATCCTTATCCTTAATTGAAAAAATAGAAATTTACCCCGATAAAAAAACCTTTCTCAACCAAATTCAAAATTTTCTACCACTAGATTATACTTTTCTCCACCAAAAACATTAAAATATTATCCATATTTATGATTCGAAAATTAATTATCATGAAAACAATGGTTTGATGTATATGTGAAAAAATATAAGATAATCTTTGGTGATAATAATAACATAAAATGATATTTTTTGAATAAAATGATTTCAAAACAATAAAATAAAATAATCTTAAAATAAAATAATAATAGATAAAAATATAATTAAAATAAAAAAATTCCAATATACACTTTATTAAAATAAATAATCTCTAAATAAATGGTTGTTGTGAAGATATATGCTAATTTAATATGTATTCTAATTTATTCAAATCCATTATATCATTTTTATAAGTTTTCTATAATAAAGCTATGTCAAATATCAATGTTCTTACTGCATGTATATGGAACACAGTTTCTAGATATTCTTATAAAACAAAAAATGTCACATTTAATAGTAATAAGAGGAGATACATGCCTATTATCATAGATAATGGGTATCATGCATATATTTTTGGTAAAACAACTCACTATGGCTGTATATTATTCTTTTGTGAATGAACTAATAACTATATTTTTTCTTTTTTACTACACTAATAAATTATGAAATGTTACTGATGGTGACATGTCCCACTTGTACTTTTCCTATATAGTCGGCATCCTCCGACTCAATATTATAAAACTAAATATATTAAAAGTGGTTTCTTTATGATAAAACATACCATGATTATTAGGACCATCAAAAAAATATAAAAAATTGTATTGAATTTAAATGATATTACATTGGATTATCTTGAAAATGAAAATAATGAAAAACATTGAATATAATATCTGGTTGGGACTTGCTATGTTAAGGAAGATTCCAAATAATAAATAAATAAATATTATTATCTGCATATTTATTTGATAAATCCAAAAATAGCTTATATTAAATAGTAAGAAGTTTTATAAATTCCATATATAACTTTAATAGAATTTAATTACAATATTTGCATTCTTAATGAAATATTCCATCAAATTTTTGAGACATTATAAAATCAAAAAAAAATCACTCAACCATAAATCTAATTTTAAAATATTTTTCTCATTTGATATTAAAATTAAATAAAAATATATTTGATTGTTGATAGAAAATTAGGTCATAGATATAGATTTTAACGATTAATATATCATAGAAAACATTTTTTAGAATTAAATTCGACTATGTTTTACTCATTTGGAAATCATTTTATAAAATAAAACATAAAAACTTCTATACCAACACATAGGGGGTTGTTATAAACTGTATAAATCTTCTCATTACATGAATATGGATTTTTGGAATATTATCTTTTGAAAACTGAGGGATTTGTGTACAAAAACATATTGATAATAAAAAAAATTAATAATCACTTTTAACGGACATTTTTAAAAAATTAAAATTAAAATGGATAGTTAATTTCAAAAAGATTCTTATATATTTCATATAAGTAATGGGGTGAAGATTCACCTTAATCGAAAGCATCATCATTATTATATCCATTTTCCATGATTATTTATTTGTTACATTTGATGTTACCTAGCTCATCTATTTTATTTATGAAAACCCATTTTGTACTAATAATCTGATGATCATTTAGTCATTCAACATGAGTCCAAATATTATTTCACTATAATGTGTTTAGCTCTTCATAAATAGAAGAAATTTATTTTCTTCAATAGGTTTTATAAAATAAATAAATTAATGATGTTCAACGTTATTTACTATTTAGTATGTAGTACGAGTACCATATTGTAAATCATTGATAAAATTTTATAAGTGATGGTGTTTGGTTTTTTAATAATTTAAGAAATTTACTGGTAGGATATTAAACAATTATAGGATCATTTGGATAATGGGGATGATCAAAATTAAAAGCATATATGTTATCCATGTCTTTGAATTGAAAATATGATTTAAGAATATTTTCACCAAATTAGATATAAATGTATTCTTTTATGAATTTAGTTCATATGTTGAGTTCATTTTAGGATTTTCATGAGTTTAAGTGATTCAGTATGTTTCCATGGTTATAATTCTGATAAAATTTCTCTATGTTGACCTTAGTGTTAATAATATTACATTTATATTTAATCACTTTTAAAAATCCGAATTTTGGGATATTATTTTTTTCTAAGATCAGAAAGAGTACTTTTATAGTAAGTGTGTGAGGTAAAATTTTTTTATAAAATAAACCATGGTACTAACTACCTCAGACAAAATTTAATGAGGGATATTGAAAATGTTCAAAATGCCTCTTTATATTTATAATAAATCATGATTTTTTCTTTTTAATAACCTAATTTTTGCGGACATCTATAAGGGTAAAAAGTATGATTATAACATTTTCAAGCATAAATTTCAAAAAATCATTATTATCAAAATCAAACCTTGTTCAATTTTAATGTAAATGATTTTGTTCCTTTTTTAATTTTTTACATTCTTCGTAAATCTTTTTGAGACATTATAATCCACATTTTCTTATCCTTAGAAAGGACAGAAGTGAATCTATTATAATTTTCGATAATCATAAAGAATTTTTATTTTACATTGATGTTTTTTATTTTAATTGTTAAAAAAATTCTAGGTGAAAAATTTATTGGGAGTTTTTCATCAATACTCCTTTTTTATGTTTAAAATACTTTTTTTTATTTCTTACCAAGATTGGTGGGTTTACAAAATAAATTATTTTTTAAATGAAATTGTGGTATATCACCTAATAATTGATGTCAGTTGGGAATAATGAGTTTGTGTGTGTGTGATATAATGAACAAAGAGTCAATGATAATAAAATACTCAACAAATTAAGATTTCAAACATTTATCGTTTTGAGAATAAAGATATTATAAATAGATAATATAAACATTTAAAAAACTATAAGCATTAAATAAAATTTTTTCTTCGAGAATAAAACTTTTATAGAAATAAATTTCAAAATAAATTTTAAAGTCATTGTTAAATAATTATAATCATATTAGAATTATTTTAAACTATCAATGAAGAGAATATATTTTATAATCATGAAATTGAGAAAAATATTTTTACTTATAACAATGATTTTACTTATTGACCTCTTACTGAACCTCACATATCCTCTCTTGAGTTTTCAAGATGATTTAATTTGAAAGAGACACTACATATGTTTCTAGAGAATAAATTGTCGACATAAAACACTACTTTGTTTTATTTACAATTTAAACACATTTTCTACAAAATTATGAATTTATGAATTTTGGTAACAAAATTTTAGGTCTACAAATGTTAGCAAATTTGGATTTTGGTACAAATCTATTATACGGATGTGTTTTTTTAGAATTTATAATATATGTAATATGGATACATTATATATTGCAATTTATATCATTTAATAAATTTAATTAATTAAGTTAATTCTATATTTTACAATAATAATTTAAAAAATTGGTTTTGGAAATTACTTTTACAAAATTAGTTTTGTATTATTTAAATCCCCAAAACTATAAGGATTTTTATGGTTCCTTGAAAACCCAAAAATTTATTTAAGGTTTTTTAAAATTGTGTTCATTTCATGGGAAAATATTTTATATCATCGATAGATGAATTTAATTCATGAACATTTTATTAATCAATTAATTTTGTGGATAATTCAAAATTCTCAATTATGAGGTGATCATTTTCATTTTACACTTGGTTATAATTATTTTAATGAAATTAATACATTAAAGTTAGTCTGAAAAAATCATATTTAAGTAATTGGTGAGTATATTTTAGATCTTATTAAGTTTCTTGATTGGAATAAGATGATAGGGAAGTGTAACTTTATGAGGAAAAAGAAGGGGACTTTCAATTTACTTCATTGCCAACGTTGACTTTTTTATGAGACACTTGTATATTTATTCACTTGAATAACCGTAGGTGGTATAATAATTTATTAAACTCTATGTTATAATCTATAAGGCTTCATTTCTATAATTATTCTCTTCATTGTTCTTGGTTTTGATCAATATGTATTTCATCCTTATGTTTCCCTTATTTTTTCATTTGAAGAACGTCGCATATTGGTCACTTCGATCATCCGTTTTAAATATATTTTGATAATTTAATAATTTTAAGTATTATATTCATATTTTTATCTGGATGAGGCATTTAATCCCGATCATAAGAGTTATTATTATTTTATATGAAGGTGATCATCTTTTTTTCTATGAATTTTTTAGATTCTATATCATCTTATCAAATCATTCCAATCTAAAAAGTAATGATAGATATGATTAGCTACTAGATGTGAATTTTATTTATTTCCATTGAATCATGTATCCATATATCTTTAGGTTCCCATGATCTTAGAAAATACAAATTATATTTATTATATGATTTTTTATAAAAAAACTCATCCCTTATAAATTTTTTCCAGTTTCAAATGTTTGTAAAATGCATCACAATTTCCAAAATAGGTTCATCTATATGCATAATAAATCATTCCAAATAGTGCTTAAACATGTCATGTCTAGTATCGTTACCTTAATTCATTCATTCATTAGTTGCTTCTTTTAATTTCAAGATATTATAATAAATTTTAAAAGTATAAATGTGATTGGAATAATTGTGATCTAAACCAAAATATAAGTAATTAATAGCATTGTTATTAAGTAAAAACGAGGCAATTTAAAAAGGATTATATCTATACTCTAATTATTTATAATCTATGAATTGATTTCTAAAAATTTTCTAGACAATATATCTTATAAAACCATGAAACGAGGACATTCATGTTTTCTAATAACTATAGTTGAACCATTAAAAATTTCTTGCATCCCTTACGGTATCCTTTGTGACAAAAAAGTGTGTCTTAAAATTATTCCATTTATAAACAGTGAACATTGAAATTGGTAGATATATTAAAATTTTGATCAAATTTTGTAAAATAAGCATTTGTTGAGAAAAAACACAATACTTCACATTTATACAAAATTTATGTCAAATATTAAATAGAAAGAGGGGGTGATAGGATTTTTAACTAAAATTTTAAAATTATACTATAAAATAAAACTGATTATCATGAATGAAATCTATTTAAGTACAAACCAATAAAATTAAAAAAAAATTCATAGAAATTAAATAATTTAAGATTGGTGGAAAATAATTTTTCGTAATTAAAAAGGAACACATTGGTACAGTAGTTTGGAAATGTCTCATGAGTGATCCCATACATCTCCTCCCTTGTACAAGGCATCATAGGTTTTCATTTCTCTCTTTATTTTAATAAAAATAGTGCACCAAAAATGATGAGAATGAATCCCTTGATTTTATCATAAAATGAATAAATAAGAAGACCCTTGCAATTAATGGATGTTAATAACCAAAAAAAAATTAGTTTATTGGTGGTGATAACCTAGAAAAAATGATGATAATAGACATGTTTGTTTTGGAAACCCCTTTATATAAAGCTCTAATTTTTCTAAAAGAATTAAATTAATATGAATAATGGAAACAGAGTATGAAATATGGAATAATATTTTCCATTAATAAATTACATCAATAAAGAAATTGCATCAATGATAATGAGGAAAATAGAAATTGGATTGATGTCCATGGAGTTAAATTTTCCTTTTGAGAATTATAATAACGTGGATAATCCTAGAAATCACTTCATGGATCGATTCAAATGAAAGTATTTATCATAGATGTTATTTTGTGTAGATTCAAGAATCCCAAGGCCTCTCTTTAGATCGTCAATAGATTTTGGGGATTTCTTGGATATATTTATGAATTTAATGATTTAATTAATGACCTTCGTGAATATAATTTAATTTCTCATTGAATCACCAACTTTTTTACCTGAAATGTTCAATCAATTGCTGAAATAGATTGCAACATTGTGTGGTGAGAAATTAATTCCCATTTTGACATAAAAATCATAGCATCATTCACATAGTCTTCTTTTTTGGCCTTTGTTCACAAGAAATCCTCTAAAAAAGGAACATTACAATGGTATTTTTATATTTCTTCATGCAAAATAAGTAGACGCTCGAGCTACCACACCCAGAAAACTCACTCGTATAGGTATTGTATATATCAAAGTAGTTACTTACTATATAAAAACACCCAATGTTGTGATCATGGTTACAAACTCTACCTATAATAATATTCAACAAGGCCTATATAAGTTCACTACTCAGTTCTCTAAGCTATGGTTAACACATTCTTCATTAAATGTCTATGGATAAAGTCATCATTTAGTCAGTTTCATTCTATAGGATAATGTTTAAACACAATAACAACCAAACACTTAAAACAATGGCAAGAAAATCATTAAGATATTATGATCATATAAACATAAAAAATGTTCAATATAAATACTATTTATAAATTAATGAAAATTAAGATATAAAAAGAATTTAAAAAACAATTGATAAAATAAAATCCTTTTAAACGATATTAAAAATGGATTTTTTCCTTTTAAATATCTAAAAAACATTACTTTAAAAAATTTAATATTATTGTTATAAATATTTTTATTTAATCAAGAGATAAAATAATTTGAAAACCCATTTTAAATAAATGAATGTAGTTTCCATAAATTATAATTTTCATAAGAAAAACAAAACCATGATAGTGATTTTTTATAAGATGATTTTATATTCATCATAAATGAATAATTTTTTGAACACTTTGGAATGTCATCTTTCTAAAATTTAATTTAAAAAAAACATAAAAAATTTATTTAAAAATAACCGTTAAATAGTAGAGCATTAAAAAAATACATTAATATTTAAAAATGATATATAGAGAGTAAGATGAAGCTTTTTTTTTTGAAATGATGGAAAATATTTTTTATATTTTGATGAAAAATTGTTAAAAAACAACATCATAAAGTAGAGAGTAAGAAATTATTTTTATAAATATACAATGAGAAAGTAGAATTTCATATGAGATAAAATATAATTATGGTTCCAAATATAATTTATAACATAAGATATAAAGTAAAATATGGATAGGGTGGAGAAACCATCGTTAAAAGGGTGTGAATTATTCTAAATAATGATATGCATTTTTTAAATAAATTCATCAGGGTAAAATAGTTGAGTTAAAAAATTAAATATTCTATTATACAGGAATATATGGTTCAATATAAATTCATATGGTGGAGGAAACAAAGCATATAATTATTAAGTTCACAATATAGCACTTTTAACTAAAAAAAGTGGGTTTGAGTTAACAAATCCCTTACAGGATTAAAAACATTTAAAATGAAAATTAATGGAATGTAGAATATAAGATAGACAACATCCTTTTTTTCAAAAAATTAAAGTTAAAATGAATCCATTTCAATAAAATAAACCACAAAAAATTTAACAATTTGTTAACATAAATCACATCTCAATGAAATAAGATTGATATCCAAAAAACCATTATATTAGGTCTGGATTTGTGATGAACATGTGTATAACATCTTTAGTAATAAAATTATGTTTATCAGAAAATTTATAAAGATTTATAAATTTATACTTTCTTTAATAAGGTATATTTATTACAATTATTTTATTATTTTTAAAATAATTGCATCTTAATTCGTTTACATCGGTTTGTTTAGTAAATTTTTTCATATTCATTTTGGCTTGTTTATCATGACTGGTGGTATTATTAAATGAAATCATAATATCTAGAATTATTTATTTTTTCATCAGTTATTAGTCTATTTTCATAAAATTCATATAGTTCCATAGGTATCCAAAATATTCTGAAATTAATAATGGTTCTTTGATATGTTGACTTATTGTGATTAAATATACCTTAACCATTTATTATTAATATTACAAATATATTGTAAAATATTATAATTTTTAATATAAATAATTTCATAAAAAATATTTAATCATTAAATTAATTATTAAAGGAATCCATTACAGACATACATTCAAATAAATATACACCATTATGTGGTAACTCCAGTATTATTATACACAACACTTTTATTTTCCATAGAATATGATGTAGGTGAGATATAAAATAAATATCATTTCAAAATATTAATATAATTATTATTAGTATATATTTTCAATAAATAAATATTTTGTACCATCCATGAAATGAGTTTATGAAAAATATAACACATTATACATGGAGGTTGTAGTCAGTACAATGCATGAGTATGTCGTCATTTTTTCAATAATATAATTATGAGGTAGAAGTGTGATCTTACTTTAGTATAATAAAATTTATCATATTAATGGTAATGATGTTTTCATATATCTATAGATAAATATAATTTTATTGGGGGTAGTTTAACACCCCTATGTTGTAATATATACTACACTTTGAAATAAATATGATGTGCTATGTCGTTTTCCTGACACGCAACAATCGACTTTAAGAGAACTATTATACACTTATAAAAATATTATAATTCAAATGTTACCATCATAAAAATATGATTAATATACAAATATAAATATGAATAACCATATGATAATAAATATGTTCCCCATTTTTATATAATTCTAATTCATTTATGTAAAATAAATAAAAACAAATTTTTTTCTAATGTAATTATGTGCTTCAAAAATTGTTTTTATTAAATTTTTGTGTAGATATTATAAATAGGTTTTCAAACATTTAAATTTTTTAATGTATATAATTCCCATATTATAATATAGAATTTATCTTATTATTACTTATAATATTTATCTAAAAATGATGGATTTTTTGGAAAATAGTGAAAATATAGATTTTTGAAATACTATAACTTTTATGGACTAAATATGATTTATCCTAGTATTAATAACTTTTTAAAAAATTTATCCAATATTATTATTTTCATGTAGTGAAATGAAATATTTAAATATATTATTTTTAATTTTGTTAGTCAACCATGGCTTTGGTGAAAATAAGTTATATTTAATTCAAATTAAAAACTATTGGCAGGTCATTACATTTAATGGTATAATTAGAAAGTAGAAATCAGTTTTGAATTGATCCAAAATAAAAATAACCTTACCATTTTTGTTAAATATCCAAAAAATATTAAGAAATCCATAATTTTATTTGATTTTAATGTAAAGTGAATTTTACGCTTAAAAATGGAATTATCCTATGTACAGTTTTTTCATTCACGTTTTGTGATTATATGGAAACTAATTTTTTACACCTATAGAAATTTAATAAAAAAAATGGATTATAAATTTTCTAATTATATTAAAAAAAATTATAATCCCCTACTACTTTTGGTTATATTATTATGTAATCATATTAAAAATTTATGTTATCATAATTAATGTTAAAATTGGATTAAATTGTTTAAATAGTAGATAATGATTAAACTTTCTCCAAAAAAACTCATCATTGTGATTTTTTGTGTTCATTTAGACCATATAACATCTTAAATTATATTCTTTTTTCATTGGGTCAACATGAAATTATTTTGATGTATATTATAATTATATATTTTAAGCAATTCCATGTGTGTCTTTTCTCATACTTATAAAAGATGACCTCCTCTCGTACCTTATTTAAAAATTATGAAACTTATATTTTAGAAAATACATACCCTACTAAAAATATATCATCCTTCACCACATCCTATTGTATTATTTCATTCAAAAATACAATACATTCATGAATTAATGTCTAATCCAATGAGGTTTCTCAAAGAAGAAGTGTAACGCTTAATCAAGTACATCCAAATTTGTTTATTTTTGTACATCATTTAAACCTATGGAATACACTATAAAAAACGTATTCATTATTTTAAATATTAACATATTTTATTATGATTATATAACAAACATTATCCCCATCCTCTCTACCCTATGGGAAAAGAAAACATCACTAGTTTGTACATGGGGCCAACCACCTAAACAAATCAATGTATTATGTTTTTCATTACTTATTCACATTGATGGTTATAATGATGCATGTACATACTATATATGATATTCATGATATAATTATTTTTAATTTATATTAATTTTTTATTTAATTTCCATTCATTCCATTAATAACGAATTGGAAACATCACTTATGCATATGTATAGACTACAGTCTCCATAAAGTGATGTTATTCATTTTTCATCACTGTTTTATTAGATCATTTATCAATGTGTATATAATAATTAAATATTATTCACATGGAATGAGTTATATTTTGTAGACTATGGAACCATTAATAATGTAAAAGGACTAGGACTGCTGAACCAAAATCAGCATGAAAAAGAAAGTTATTATCTCTCAGAATAGTGATATTAATACTGTTGTTTTAATAAATGAGTAATAACATGTAATAATTAAATAATATGTTGAGTGATATATTTGATTATGGTACTATAATATATTTATAATATATATATATATATATATTATAAATGATTTTATAGTTTGTATGATGAAATAAGATTCTTATGGTAAAGGATTAATGTTACAATTTCATTTCATTTCGAGATTTTCCATTATAAATTTATGATGAAGAAAATTTTATGGGTATAATACCTTAAAAACAATATATTTTCTCCTCCATCTGTAATTCATAAAATTTTAATGCGATAGGAAAATTTTATATCTCTCGTACTTAAAATTATCAAGAAAATGTATTTAAGAAAACATTTTATTCCCTCTTTGGATGGGAATCTTATTCCAAAAGTTTTATTTTATCTTATAAGTATATTGAAGAATTTTTTATTATTCTAAAATTATTAATTAAACTCATATATACCAATATTTTACATTATTGGAATAATTTTAAAAGTAATCCTTTTCATTTTTCTGAATGAGGTATTCTTACCAAGGGTGTGAATAAAATATTTGTTTTATCATATATAGAAATAATGGATTTTCATACTATAATAAATAATATTTAATTTAAATTTTCTTTAAAATATTCCATGTTTTTTAATAGAAATTATTTTTCCTAATATTCTAGAAATTTTTATATTCCAAATAAGTGATTTAAAAAATTATATTTTCCTCAAAAAAATGTTATAGTGATATTTTGTTGTATATTAATATATAACAAAATCATTTAATGTTAAATATTATTCATTTTGGAAGTGATCTAATGATATCTTTATTATTTCTTCTAATGGTGGTTTTATATGATGAATAAATCATGATTAAACCCATTTTCAATTCATGTGTTAATATATTTCAAAAATGATAAATGTTTTCATGAAAGAGTTGTATATATATGAATATATTGCTATAACGTGACTGATGGTACATAATATATATCTAATGTATTGATTAATGTTATATTTAAATATCCTTATAGGATGATGGTGGTATTCATGGAAGTCATTGTGAATATATTTGTTAAAATTTTAATGCATGAATATGGATTCAACTTATTATTCTCACAAGATTATGTGTCAACATAATTGCAATTAGATACAATTATATTTTTATTTGTGAGTATAATTATAGAGAACTATGTTGAAAATATTATCTATGAATGTTATTTAAAACTAAAATATTCATAAGACTAATAGTTCATATGTGTATGATGCCACATGCCTAGGTTTAACTCATGAATGATGATGAATACTTTAACGCCCTTATTGATCATTCTTTAAGATATAAATTAATTTTCTATTTTATGATCAAATAATTTTGGAAATGAATATTTTTCATTTAGAATATGTACGTGGTTATGGTTTCATAACCTTATGATCATATTATTTTCTTTTTTGAGAGATATCTCCCATGTTTACCGTTACTGAGTATATGGGCTCACACTCTCCTATGTTTTCCATCATTAGGTTTCAATGAATGTATTTAACTATGATATTACTATAATGGTTCTAATATGAATATATATTTGGTATATGTTAATGATTCTTTATGATGTTAGTTTATTATGAATCTCACCTCCAAATATAGTAAGTCTTTAAACTCCTCGGGCATCTATATTTTTGATATGTATTGATTACTATTGAAAAATGATGTAATTTTTTTTATTCGTTTGTCACCTCAGTTGGTATCAATGTCGAATTTAGTTTTTTTGGAAACTAGGATGAGAAAACATTAGTGAAAATCCTTTTGATAAGCATGTCTATAAGGATAATATCATACATTATAGTAAATAAAGGGGTATGGTTATCCACAAAATACATCTCTATCTAGATATTGGAATGTTGATGTTTCAAAGGAAAAAAATTAACCTAGGATTAATAAATTTTATAGGGTGAGACTGGGTATTAACTCGATCATTAGTAGTGCATGTTTAGTGGGCCTAATAATGGACACTAGGTCTGAAACTCTCAAGGGAAATTCTTTCATTAACTTGCATTTTATTTTTTCCCATTTTTAAGGATATCAATAGATAATGACTGTGGTGGACCTTGTTGAAATTTAATGTTCCATATATTGAAAAAAATTCTGATATTTTAAGACATATTTGGTATGAAATTATTATGATTTCTCACTCTATTTGTTGTATCTTAAAAATTATATTATATAATTTTTATTCAATATATTGAACTAAAAGGAATCATTATATTTATATATGGGATGGGCAATTCAATAACCATCCTCCTGAGAACCAAAATGGATTTGGAGCTAGGATACAATATCTTGAATATATTTTCACTCTACTCTCTCAATATGTTAATAGTAACATGATCCATGTTTAGCTTCTTAATAAACCAAATAGGGAGAAACATTCCATTTATTCTTTCATGAGACAAAAACCTCCCTATTTTTGTGGATTATATGATTCACTAGTTTCCATTAAATTGGACAATGTAATGGAAGATATATTTTACATTAATTAGTTATTAAAGCATTAGAATGTTTTCATAGAATTATATCTCTTGAAAGGCTAATTGGATTAGTCGTTTACACTTATCAAGAACAAAAGGAAAGTGGAAGAAATCAAAAATTATAGAATGGGAAGAGTATAATAACATATTTATCAAATACTAATTTTTACTAACTTGTAATAATAATATGGAAATGGTATTTCTTGAGATAAAATAATATAATGATGAATCCATTGTTGACTATGATTCCAACATTACAAGACATTCAAAGTACACATTTGGATTACAAATCCACCCTGTGAGAAAAATAGAATTATAATTTAGTGGATTAAAACCAATAATATGAAAGTCATAGTCTATAAGAGTCCATTTTTACTATTAATAAATCATTCAATGTTCTTTAATGGTATAAATGGAGATTTGTAGCATAAATAATTATCCTGGGTTTAGTGACAAGAAAAGGAAAATGAAGCATCATGGAAACTCGATTGGTAAACCCCATACATAAAATAAATTCCAACCACCCACATTCCTAAAATGTGATGGATGTAACATTTTATATTTTATGAAAAGAACATTTAAATTCATGAATTTTGGATAAGCTAGATATTGAGTGAATGATTTCCAATTTGGTATAAAAGGCTAGAAAATGAAATAGAGGATAGACAAGGTTCAACCAATGAAGATCAACGTTTTTGATGTAAGGAGATTACGAATTATGTGAATAAAATCATTGATCCTAGATATAATGATGATGGTAGGAATAAAAAACCCCTAATAAAAAATTTAAAGGGAAGGAAAATTGTATCACAACTAAAGTGGATAATGAGAATGAAATATTCATGAATGTGATGGAGGATTATTTATTTAAAAATTTACCAAGATTGAATTGTAGAAATATATTGTTTCATTATTCTATAGTAAAATATCATGTGAGGTTATATCCATAGATCCATCATATTTGGATGTCATTGACCAATGGTTGAAACCAACCTTGTTAACTGAGAACAACATTTCTCTTAGTTTGGATAGATATTAAGGATGATTTTTTTAAAAATTATCACAGTTATTTAATCCACTAAACATGAATAAATAGAATAAAACTACATACATATTGATATATTAATGTGTGTATTATTTTAAGAATCAAAAAATAAAGTTTGTTAGTGAAACTATACCAACACCACCCAATGTTAGATAAGTTATTGTGATCTATAATGATCCGTAAAAAAAGAGACAATGATGCATCCTCATGAAAAATGACAAGGTGATAGCTAATGCCTCAAAAAAAAGAAAATTCATCAAAACATTACCAACATAGGATTCGAGTTTTGTAGATTTAATTTCTTTACTGAAAATATTTATTCATTATCATTATAATAAAAGGTGTGATATTTATATTGAGTATAAAATATTGAAGTATATATTCACATATAAATAGTTGAATATGAAAAAAAATAAATGGTTATTATTGATTATATATTAGGGCTACATAACACCATAGCACCCAAGGATGGACAAAAATGTTGTTGAAGCTCTAATTCAGAAGGAATATGCTATTTATTCCCTTATGATGTTAGAATGATATCCAATAAATAGATATTTGATGACGAATGACCCTGATATCAATAGGAAAGTGGTCTAATCATACCCTTACTAGATTAATTTTCAATCATCCTATCATTTGATGATTAATGAGATGAAAAAATATGATGTGGACTGTATAAGAAGGTTAGTAATGATCCTTAGATCAACATTGATAGTAATGTAATTATAGTTTCTAGGAGTAAAGTGTGTGTCTCTTAAATACTATACTTAAAGAAAGATATATTTGATAAATCTCATAGTGTTGGAAGGAAGGCTATCCTTTTCTATAAATGTAGTATGGTTTCTGTTTGATGTCGATCCTCATAAGGAAGATCACGATGTTTTCATGGAAAGGTTTCTCATGGTTCATGCTAAGAATATTTTTGAAGGTGGAATCATTTCCCTGTGTTTTCCCAATTTTGGGGTCCCAAAATTGGAATATAGGTAAAAATGATATTGTTGAAGGGAGTTTCATGCAATATTAAATGATGTTTGGATACTTTCGCACAGTGCTGGATTTGGGATCATCAATGAAATTTATGAAGAAGGAAAGAAGTGTAGGAATTATTTTAAATGTGTGTTAAAGATGAGATTGTAAGGAAGAGACTTATGCTCTAAATACGACATCTAAATGGAATTTTCATGCTCTGCGAAAATGTTATGTGCACTGATGAAGAAGATTTATAAACTTATTAAAAGATTAATCAAAGCCTATAAATAGAAGGCTACACCCAATATAGACTAAATATCTTTTTCAAGAAAGACCTGAGTGATCTTCCATGTAAAATATTTGTACATGAAAGATTTACGAGTAGTTAAATTTTCACGCAGAATAGTACCTTTAGTCTAAAAATAAAATGTGAACCATTTTTTTAGTTGCATGAAAGATAAGGGTTTTTTGAAAAGTATGGTTTTCACAAAAGTCATCTTTCCTGACACCCCAAAAGGGAACATAGGAACCGGTGTTGTGTGCAAGTGTTATGTCGAGCTTGTTTCATGTTTTTATTATACACCATGTTTGATCAGTGATTTCATGTTCATAAATTAAGGACATTATTGAAATCATGGTCTAATTATGGATAGATAAAAATACTTAAATGACCATATATTTTAGACACCTTCAATTCGATAAACTGAATAATACTTTTCCCATAACATTGAGCTGGGGGTCAACATAAGTGTTCTGAGGGACTTAATAATCTATTCCTAAAATAATTTTAAATGTAATGTGCCTAGAACATAGTGAATGTGTCTAAAATATTTTACCCCACTAATAGCTATTATTATTGGAATTTCATATGATAGGAAACCTATTAGCGTATGCTTCTTGGACTAGACCTTTATGGGGAACCATGTAAAATTGATGTGTCATCTATTTGCATGTGATTGTTTGTTTTCTTAATATTCAAATCGTACATCTATAACAGGTACCTACCAATGTGGGAACAATATCTATTAGTTTAAAATAAAAATTAGACTCCCTGATTCACCCCTCCCCTCTTAGAGTGTTCTAGGTCCTACAAAGAGTTCATTATTCTCTATCCATCCTAGATGTAAGAAGATGTATCAAGTTCTGATAGAGTATTTCTACCAGGATAAAATAAAATGGGTTACATTAAAATATATATCTTTTTTATTATAATTTTATAACTTTAAGGAAGAGAGATATAATTCTAACGGTATATTACAGCCATTACCCATACCAGAATGTAAATGGGAACACATTACCATTGATTTCATCGTTAGACTCCGTAAAACCTAAAAAATATATAATAATATTTTGTTTGTTTTTTATCACTATATGAATTCAACACATTTCATTATAAATATATAACATTTCTTTCTTGATCAAAATTCTAGGATATAAATTTAAGAAATTGTACGGTTTCATAGAGTACCACATTCTATTATATATGATCGAGATCTATGGATTACCTTGAAGTTATGGAGAAATCATTGGTATACTTTGAATATAGAGTAGTGTTTCTAAAATATATGTCATATTAAGACATCTCTTCAATATAATAGGAACATTAAGACACTAAAATATATGTTAAAATCTTGTTCTATGAATTTTGAAGGTGGTTGGTATCATCACCTTTCTCTGGACATGTTTTCTTATAAAAATAGCTTTCACTCAATATTACCTATAAATCCTTATAAATACCTCAATAGAAGTAAATGTATAACTCCCACATGATGGTATGTTTTTATAAAAAGAAATTTATTGGGGCCTAATATACAAAAAATTACAGAAGAGTTATGATCCATTCCAAAATACATCAGGGTAGTTTAGGGTAGACACAAAACTTATGTATACAATTAGCAATGAGATCTTGATATTGAAGACGGTGACATGGTATTCTTAAGAATATAACCTATAAAAATCATATGATATTTTGAAATAAAGTAAATATAAACCGTGATATATTTGTCCCTTATAAATTATTGATCATATCAAAATGGTTTCTTAAATCTTGTTGCTTCCAAAAAATCCTTCTGAAGATCATTATGTGTTACATGTGTCTCTCCTAAGAAAGTATACATTTGATCCTTCATAAGTACTTAACTCATAGGTCATAAAAATAGAGAAATATATAATTTATGCCAAACAAATATAGTATATTTTCAATTTATGTGGGAAATTTATGACTAACTAGATCAATCACATGGTCAACTTTTTTTGTCAAAACATTAAATTTTTAGAAGATGTGTCGGAACTAGAGGATGTGATGAGGCAAACGTATCCTCAGTTATTTATCAATGTGAAAATAATCAAGGTATAAATAAATATAAGTCCAGTACAAGGTATCATCATAATATTTTGTGATTTATTTTTTAAAATAAATCTTATGTGCTCAATAACTTCCTTAACAGACAACAACAAACATAATGAAAACTATAATACACTATAAAAATATAATTATTTAAATTTTATCATTATAACTTATCCATTAAAATTTGTTGTAATTATAGGATAAAATTTTAAAAAATATTTATAAAGGTTTTATTTAAATCCAATTCATTACAACATAGTAAATATGTTCAAATTTTTTTTGTTTGTCATTGTATGCTTCAAAAATAAGTTTTCTTCAAAAATAAATTTTATTTCATTTTTTTTGAGTATTTTATAATTATTTTCATCAAATTTGGAGAAATTTATTAGAAAAAAATAGATACCATTTTTTTATTCAGTATATCAAATATTTCATATGGTGAATTTTTTTTGGTTTTTCCAAAAATAGTTGATTTTTAGATGAATAGCGAAAATATGGATTTTTCAAATACTGTCACTTTTAAGAAATAATTATAATGTAAGAATGAAACATAAAATATAAAAAAAATTAGATTCCAAATATATAAAATTAGTTATATAATTAATATAAAAAAATTGTTTCTAATTTCGAACCCCAATCTTGACTTTTGTGAAAATAAGATGTATTTTATTCAAATAAATATGTATATTTGTGGAATTTCATTAAATAGAATTATGGGAGGATAAAAATTAAGTTTTAATTGATCCAAAATCATTAATTCATTAACTAGTTGAATAAATAACAAAAAAATAATAAACGACTACTTTTTTACATGATTTTAATGTGTCATGATTTTTATGTTGGAATAAGATATTTTCAAAATAATTATATTTTTTTCATTTGATGTTATTTTATTAAATTTTTTATAATTCTGATATAAATTTAATATGATAAAATTGATTGATTATTTTTAATTATAATCACAAATTTTTTTAAAATGACCCATTTTTTTCTTGATATAATAATGTTATCACAATAAAAAATCTAAGTAATCACTTTGAAGTTTAAAATGGTTTTACAATGGTTTAACTGGGAGATAAGAAATAAAATGTCTCCAAAACAAGTTTAAATGTGATATATATATATATATAGAAGATCTTATATTACCTAAAAGTTTTTCACCTTTGTGACACTTGATATGATTATGATTTCTTTTGTAATTAAATATTTTGAATAATTATTAGTGTGTCATTTCCCTCACTTATAAAAGATAACCCCCTCTTCTCTATAGTTCAAAAAGATTTTTTACATATAGTTCCTAAAATACCCACCTTAATACAATTAAATCTTTCATATCCACTTTATAAATCTTTAATTATTTATATCATATCATCCTTTAAATGATTAAGTTTTAATCAAAAAGAGGTTTCTCAACGAAGGGGTATAAATCATAAAAAAATACTTTCAATTAAAATTATTCATATACCAACTTTAAACATATGATACACATTATAAAAAATAATTTAGTGTCCCCAATATATGATATTGTTATTATGATGAGGTAATGACTATTATCCACCACTTTTATATCTAATAGCAAAATAAAATATTTCACTTGTGTATGGGTGCACTACCACCTCCATGAGGTAATTTATTTCGTTTTTAATTAAAATATCATATTGATTGTTTTAATGAATTATTCACTGAATATATTTAATTTATTTGATATTATAACAGTAATTTAAGGTTTAATTATAATTTAAATTTATTCAGCTCCATCTAGTGAAAAGTGGAAACATCACTCATGTATACATATGAATAATTATCTCCATAGAGTGGTGTAATTAATTTTTCATCACGGTTTTATATTAATGTTTATAAAAGTTTATATAATGATTATAAAATATAATAATTAAACTATTAAAATTATTTTTAAGATTAAATAGTGTTCAAATTATATGTTCTAGACTACTGGACTAAAACATATATGATAAATGAAGTTGTTAGTGTATGTAACAGTGATATTTATAAAGAATTTTGCATAAATGTGTGATAAAATTGTATAATTAAATAATATATTTTATGATATATGTTATTATATTTCTATAATAGATTTCTAAAAAATATATATTTATTATACAGTAGGTTATAATGTGTATGATGTAATATGATACTTGAGGTCAGTGATTTATTTTACAATCTCATTTATTTTCAGAATTGTCAATGTAAATTTACAATTGAATGAATTTATATGGATATTATCAAATAAAAAACCCCATATTTTCTTCTATTGTAGTTATTAAGGTAATTTAAATTGATAGTACCATTTTATTTTATTTTGTAATTATAAGTATTGATAATTTGTTTAAAGAAATAAATACTTTATTTCTTCATTGGTCAGGAATCATTTTATTCAATTACATATTCTCTTTAAAATTTCATTATGAATTGTTTTACTATTATCAAAAGATTTATTAATGTAATTTTTCTATTATTTCACTATCTAAACAAAATTTTAACTGTATTCTTATTATGGTTTTATAAACATTGTTTTTTAAAAATGCATGAATTGAATTTTTGTTTTAACATATACTCCATAGATGATTTTTTCCACTATCATCCCTATTTTTTATATGAATATTCTTTTATAGGATTCCATGGTTCATTTAAAGTATAATTTTTTTCTTAAAATTCCATTGACTTTAAGATTTAAAATAATTAATTTAAAAATGAAAAGTGCATTTTACTCAATTAGTTTTTCATGATATTTCAATGTATTTGCATCTATGTAAACATCCTATTTTGTTACATATTTTTCACTAAGGATATGATACAAATAGACTATCATTATTCATTTTCTCGATTTTTTTTATTATGAAATAATTATAAAACCCATTTTTTGTTCATGGGTTATTCTATATAAAAATAATAAATATTTTGAAGACCTTGTGGAATAGAAGTAAATGGATTTTTATTATGTGATGGTTGGGTCTATTATATCCCTCCAATGCATTGAGTAATGTTATATTTATATCTCATGAGGTGATGATGATAATCACAAAAATCGATTAATTTTTTTTTCAAATTATTATGCATGAGTATGAATAATTATTTATATTCTCAAAAAATTATGGTCATAATAGGATTTGTGAGTATGATGGAATCAATATATGATCAAAAGATTATATTTAATTTCCCATACCCTCTTGGACCATCCCTTTTCCAAAATCTGGATCCTAAGGGGGGTGTCTCGGTGGGTGCGACCGATCGGTGTGCGACCGATCGGTGTGCGACCGATCGGCATGCGACCGATCAGTGTTCGACCGATCAGTGTTCGACCGATCGGCGTGCGACTGATCGGCGTGTGAACAATCAGCGGGCGATCAATCATTGTGTGACCGATCAGCGTGCACCTGATCGGTGTGCCCTGATCGGTGTGTCACTGATCTGTGCCTCACCGATCTGTGCGACCGATCGCTGTGTGGCACGATCGGTGCGATGCGATCGGCGTCATGCAGACTTGTCGGGGATTTTTTTCTTCTTCTACAGTTCTCCCGTAACACCACTTTTATCCCCTTACAAACTTTTGAAGTTGTTCAAGTCCATTTTCTTTTGATCCCATAATCAGTGTTCAAATTCCTAAGATTGGAGTGACCCTCAATGGACCCAGCTGTGTGTTTACGTAACATGCCCCATTTTTGATATAAAAACATTTAAATGTTGCAGCTGTTACCACCTTTTTCTGATGGGAATCATTAAAAAAAATTAATTCCATCGTGTTAAACTACTCAAACACGTGGGGAAACACGATATGACTTTAAATCCATTCAAATTTCCATATCCCGTAACAAAGGGATCTAATCCTTATATCACAGGAGAATCTCTTATTCTTCTTTCCTCCTTCCCTCTCCTTTCTTCCTGGTGTGTTTTGAGTTTCCCCTTCCCGAGGAAAGTGGTGTGCCTATGTCGAAGCTTTTCTGCTCACCCTTGGAGTCCCCGGCATTCCTCCCCTACAAGTCGTGCATCCCCTGTTCTTGGCGCTTTGAGGATACCATCGATCCTTGACCATCTAAGTAGTGTATTTCCTTTGTCTTTCCTTAATGTGTGTCATGCGGGGTGGGTACACTATCGTTTCAGTGGGAATTGACAAAACCGAAACTTAACAAAAATAATAAACATTCTACTAAAGAATGACGGGGTGCGTTTGAAAATTCTTCTATACTTATATAATTTATATATGTCATAAATTATATGGGCTATGCTCACTCAAATTCTCGGTCATTGGTGGTCTTTCTTTGCGCACTAATGAACCCTTGTCTTCTGTGAGAATTGAATGGCTCTAACATGAGAATTTGGTTAATTACGTAAACTCGGCTGATTAAATGAATGACTAGTGAACAAAAATCCTTGTGCGATCACCCCGGTTAATCAAACAGAAAGAAGAAAAACATAGTGAATAAAGTACTTTAGTCTAGAAACATCCTTGTTCTGTCTTAGTGGCATGTTTGTTTTCTCTGCTCGACACTTATGGGGTGATGTGGATGGGGAAGGGATCTTCAGATGTGGTACAATTTTTGGTTGTGAATCTGAAGCTATGTGGGGCTGTATCTCGAGGCTTGGTTTGGTTCTAGTACTTTGAGGGATCTCACTGATCCATTTGTTGTTGTGACTTTACAAGAGAACCGTGTGTGAATGCATAAATTTTTGTTTGGCTGTCTCTCTTTCCAGGGCTCGTGGTTATGCATGTTAGTTACCCAATAGTGTATAATTCACCTAAATGGGATCACCTTAACATGAAAAAAAGAATTGTTAGAATGGGGAATTGGCTTTTGGGAATGAGTTGTGACATGGCCGTGAGTGTTGTGTTGTTCTTTTATGAATGAATTGTAATGAGGGTGTTTGTGCTTAGGTTGGATTTGGAAACCCTAGGATGGGATGAGTGCTTGTTACCTATGCATATATCTTAGTTTTTATGTTTCGTATTCATGCCCCACCCATGTTGAGCACTTAGTGTCGAACACCCCCATTTCATGGGGGAGGGTATTTTTTCCAACACTCCTATGAGTGGAGTTTATTAGCTCATTTTCATCTCCCTTTCATGAATAGCCCAAGACTCTTAGAGCATGATGTGACAGCCAGAGGTCCATTATAGCCCAATATTATTGAGTTAGGGTAGTTTTGATGGTTGGCCCAGGTGTGTGCGGGCAGGTTGTTCCCAAGAATCTTCAGGATGAGACCCAGGTGTCTTCGGACATGGCAGTAGTTGTTCTGGCCCAGGTGTTTGCGGGCGTGGTTACGCATGGTGGTTGTGGCCCGGGTGTTTGCGGGAAGGATGTGTGGATGCGACCCAGGAGTTTGTGGGTGGGGTGTGGCAGTGTGAATATAGTCAAAATGGCGGGTTTTGTACGATGCGTCGTATGTCTTCAATAACTAGTGGGAAAGTGGCGCGGGGTACCCAAATATCGATGTTATATTACAAAACATTACTTGACTTGAGTTATTTGGGAAGTGTGCCTTAGTGAGGCTTGGGTGGATAGTTTAACCTTTCTAGGTGCTTTAGTTTTCTCCTTTTTCTCAGGGCATTAGAATGCTTCCCCACTCGTGCACGAGAGTCTTTGGTTTTTCCCTACTAAGTATACTTGTATTCTCACCCTACATATATTAAACTATTTTCAGGTTTCCAGGAAGACTTCAGGGATCATGTGGGACTATACTAGTTGGAACATCGGGATAGTTGTTGTTTTTCTTTCTTTTGGTACTCCTTTTTAGAGTTTTCTTTTACTTATGAATCATATACTTTTGAACATGCATATGGGAATGGTTTACCTTCAGCTTTACTTTTTTCCCTTCAGTTTTGGGTGTTGTTGGGTGATTTCTATCTTATCTCCCGATCCTACTAAATTGAAAGGGTAATGCCTTCAATTTTGTGTGAGATTCTATACCCTTGGTGTCGGTCGCCACTCCGAGGCCTTTCAAAGGTGGGTTTCAGGGGTCATTATCTCTACATCAACTTAATGAAGGAAGGGTCTGGCAATCTGTTATCCCTTCCCTCCTTTTGGTGAAGGTGGGTCGTGATGGAATGGTATTAGAGGCTATGATGTTGGGAGATTTGATGGGGTCTAGAGTTAGGCACAGTGGGAATTGCATGGGATGGAAGGGAAACATTGTTGGGTGATGTTTTGCAAGAATTAGGTCGGGGAAGACCATCTGGGACACAAGATTTTAGGGCCCCCCGTGTTCCGATGCAAGGACTATGGACCTACCGAACGACTAAGTATGGCTGAACTGATTGTAGGGTAGAGACCCTAAGGAAGGTACATGCATCATAAATGACTTTTGTTCTTTTTATTCACTGGTATTTTGGGGATTTAAAATGAACAAGAATTATAAGAAAATTCAAGAACAATATTCTACACTACTCGAGCTTAGGCATTCCTTGTTTACCTTGCAGCTATGGCACCCAGGAGACGACCCCGAGTAGTTCAGACGATCGAGGCCCCAGAGGTTGTTTTGGATAATCGACAGAGGGCTGACCGAGAGGACGAGAAAGATCAGTGGAAGATGACTCTTTGTGCCTTTCAGCGGACTTCTCACGGGAAGTATTAGGGAAGAATCTCATATGTGGAGATAGAGAGATATCTCGAGGAGCTAATGATAGATTTTGGCTTGATTCGGGCTCCGAAAAAATACTGGGTTCCTTTGGCTATAAGTCAGATGCGTGGAGCAGTGCGTCAATGGTGGACACTTTATCATAGGGAAAAGAAAAAGGCTGAGTTTGCGTGCGCTAACTTTGAGAAGGAGTTCCAGGAGGAAGTCCTCACTTCTATGATGATGGGTGAGAAGAGGCAGGAGCTGCTCTCCCTCCAGCAGGGGAGCGTGTTAATGAGAGCGTTGAGGATCATGTTTGAGGATCTCCTCCGCTTTGCTCCAGACCTCCTTCCAAAAATTGGATTTAGGTCTGATTTATATCATATAGGTATTGGAATTCAAGAAATACCATAACATAGAAATTATTAATTCAAATAGAAATTTAACACTAAAAAACAATACCTATATAAAAATAGAAATTGAGACCAGCAGATCACCCATCAACAGATCATTCGAACATCAGATCTTTCCAATAACAGATAATTCAAGAGTCGGATCACTATAATGGTATATCACCAATGGTGGATCAATATAATGTATTATCATCCCACATGTGGAACATTTCAAAGGGGAATCACCAATGATGTCTCATTCCAATGATGGATCATTCCAACGGTGGGTCATTCCAACGACGGGTCATTCCAACAGTGGTTGGTGGATCCTTCCAATGGTGGATCATTCAAATGGTGGATCATTAAAATGGTATATCACCATTGGTGGATAACCAATTGTGGATCATTCCAGTGGTTGATCATTTAAATGGTGGATCATTTTGATGGTGGATCACCGAAGTTGGATCACCAAAGGAGGCTGGTCCAATGGTGGTTTATTGAACTGTGGAATGTCCCACAATGGTTCCTCCAAGATTAATAACTAATCAACATTTATAAATCATAATTCATGTTTTATGTTTATTAATTTCAAATCATCTAGTGGATTTGTAAAAATATCACCAATATGATGTTTACATCCTACTAATTCAAGAGTTATATCACTCTTTTGAGAATGATATCTCAAAATATTTTGTCTTAAATCAATGTGGGTTTTCCTAGAATGAGACACATGATTCCTAAAGATATTTATCACACTTTTATTAAACCAAATTATTGAGAAATTTATAAATTTATATCCACATTCTATAATTGTGTTTTTTATCTATAAAATATTCACAATTAAAATTCTTACAGCTATTTACTCAGCTTTAGCAGTAGATAATACAATATAATTTCTCTTTTTACTACACAATGATAACATTGTCTTGCCCAAAATATGTCATGTTCTAGATTTTATTTTTATAATATACATGAAACCCAAAATATAATCATAAGAATAAATCACTAAGTCAAATAATTATCCTCTAGGGTAGAAAAATACAATATTATTTTTTATATTTGAGGTATTTTAAAATACTTTTGCAGTAAGTAAAGGAGGTTATTTTGGATTTTAATGAAAATGAGAATACATAAACACGGTATACATAATATCTAGTTAACAATAAGTCAGTTAAAAAATCCAATCATACCTCTATAAATGGTTCGAACTACTAAATTTATGGGATCATCATGATCAATCATACACGTAGTTATCATGGAATTTTCACTAATTTTACTGATATACAAAACAAAAAAATATAGGGTATTAATGATTCATTGATTTAAAATAATTACCTATTTCGTTTTAATATTTTGAAGCAAAAAATGAATTTAAGCTAACCCATTTATCTCATTCCAAATTGAATATTAATTATCTTTGAAAATAAGTACACAAATAAGATTTATATTATTTTAAAATAATATCATTAACTTAAATTTGAACTACTAAAATATCCTTTCAAATTTGTCTTATAAAAAGTGTAGGAACAACCATGACTTTTAAAAAACATTCAGAGATCAGAAATTTGTTAAACCTATCATACCAAGATCTAGGATATTGTCTAAAACCGTGTAAATATTTTGATAGTTTGAATAAATGTTCTGGAAATGATTGTTTTGAAATCCATGGTGTTTTTCAACAAAAATATCCTCAAATATATATCCATTAAATAATTCACATTTGAAATCCATTTTATATTGTTTGAATTCCAAATGTACTAAATTGGAAATTGACATTATAATGTCTTGAAGTCTATCAATTAGTGAAAATGTTTCCTCATACTGAATATGGAATTTTTTACTATATCCTTGTGAAACCAATCTACCAATATTTCTAAATTTAGTTTCTAAATTATGAACATTGATTCCAAACACCCACTTAGTGTTAATAATAATATAATACATAGGTCTAAATACTAGTTCCCAAAATCTATTACTTTCAAAATATTTATGTTCTTCTTGAATTTGAATAACCATTAATTCAACATTAATTGCATCATTGATGATCATTGGTTCATGTTGTGAGAATAATTCTTGATGTCCAGCATAATTTCTAAGATAATCACTAGTATGTGTTCCTATATATTGTTAAACTACTATAGAATCTCAATGATAGTACCTATGAGTACTAATATATCAAAAAAATGTTCTATAAATATAATGGTTACCTATAGGTTTAGATTAAGGCCAATGATGTTCCCCAGAACTGGATGATTGTTAACATTGTTTCAAATAATATTTAGAAGGGTTGTAATTGATATTTAAAATATATGGTCATCCTAACTGATTTAGAAAAGGATTTTGGGATTATGTGGATCTATTTCATCCAATTTTAGATGAACATATTCTTTAACAATATTGGTTCATTTATTAAGAATCCTATGTCATTTAATTGATTTTTAATAAATAATTAAAATTTAATAACCGTTCTTGTTTAATGTTTTATGAATATTATCCATTGTATTAAGAATAATGAATTTTCAACAAAAAAACACCCATGTAATTACCCTATGAATTTATATCATTTAGTAATCCATAAGAAGTTCTCTTTAAGATATGTAAAAATAAAACACAATTTATTTTTCAATAATATGTATTCATATCGTCTTATAAAAAGTAAACAGAAAAGTCATAATCATTGAGTATTGTCTGAGATGTTTTTTGAATGGTTGAATTTTTTAGTTATACAATATCATTATATTATGGGGTACTTGGAGAAGAAAAAGATATTATTATAGACACTTTTTGTGAAAAAATATTCAACACCTTCATTTTCAAACTCACAGTCATGATCAATTCTTATAGTCTTTAACCTTAGTCCACTAATATTTTCAATAGATTTTTTATATTTGAAATAATAAGAGCATGATTCAATTTTTTGTGCAATAATGAACACCAAATTATACAATGAAAATTAATCCACAAGAATATAAATATATTGCTTCTCATTTAACATAGAAACAAAATATGTTTATAAAATTCTCTGAGAAAAAATTCTAGTCGTTGAGGAGTTGAAAGATATTTCATTTATATGAAAGAGATTTTATGTTGTTTCCCTTTTTTAAATTGGTTGTAGACATCTTCAATAAGAAATTCTAACTGAGGTATATCATTGAAAACCCTTTTCATATTTATGTTTCTACATGATTGAATATTTAAATGTCCTAGTTTCCTATACTAAATAAAATATTCCCTTTGAATGGAAATTAGGCAGGAAACATATTAATAAAATAAATAATCAAAATTAATAGTATAAAAATTATCATTTTTCGAGGAAATAAAAACTAAATCATTTTTAGTATCAAAAAAATTGTAGGCATAATTTTCAAACATAACAATAAAACCATTATCAAATAGATATGGGATGCAAATATGATTCCACTTTAAAGAATATATAAATAAAACATTACAAATTAAAATAGTGTTATAATTACTAATTAGGCCAAGGTCAATGATTTTACCTATTCCGATATCACTGAAAATGACATGTACTCCATCCACTTTGATCAAATTATTGAAACATAAACATGATTCAGTAATTTGAATAGAACAACCACAATTCATATACCAAAATTTTTACTAGATTATATCAACCAGGTTTCCAACAAAACAATGTTTACACACAAAATGATTTTGGTGCCCAAATTTTCTTGGGACTAGAAATTTTATTTATCATATATTTTGGAACCCGTAAGTGTTTAATGGGTTTCCTATAAATGTATTTTTAAATTTCAAAAACAATTTTTTTTGGTCTCATACAAATGAATAAAAATTGGTACAATATTTTCTAGAACTGTAACTCGGAATAAAATTATTTTTTGAAAATCCTACACTTTCTAGGTTGATAACCAACAATAGAAGTGTAAATTATAGTATCCTTGTTTCAAAAAATTTATATAAGAGTATTTATCCAATTTTTGAGTCTTTCAAGATACTTTTTAATTTATAAATATCAAATATTCATTTATTTTCCCCCATTCATTTTTTATAATTTCTCTTTCTCTGAATTATAATATCATACTTAAAAGAGGTAGTCAAGGCATGAAATTTTTTAAATTATTATATTTATCATCAATCTCATTAAATTTATATTCCATTATACTATTATACTAAAAAATTTCTTTATTAGATATATTTTCATTATTTTATTAATCTAAAAATTCATTAGAAATATTAATAATAGAAGAAAGAAAAACATTGAGTACCTCATAATTTTTTTAAAAACACATGTTGGTATTTTCATACTAATCCTCTAGATTTGAGTATGAATCACTTGAACAATACTTAGAATAATTAAAGGATTATTTCAAGTATTTATTGTATCTATTATATTTATCATCATATTTATTCTTTTATTTAATCTTAGGAGAGTCAGATTTTGGAATCTTTTTCTAGTTTCACTCAAAGCATATTATTTCATTTGAAGAATCATATTAATTCCAATCATGTATATTATTTCATCAATTACAATTTCTATCTAAATAACATTATTTCTTAAAGAAATGTTTTCTCTTCTATAACATGTAAAAACTTCTTCATATGTGGTCCATTTCTTCATCACTATCATTAGGTGACATCTCGTCACTTGAACATTCTAAATTGATTTTATCCTCTTTTTTTAAATTAGTAGATTTAAATGAAACAAAATTTATTTTTTGGTTTCATCCTCCAATTCATTGTTGAATTTGATTTATTCCGCAAACATCGTCAGTTTTTCTATTAGCTCCATTACATGTAACTTTCTAATATCACATGAATCTATGGTTGATATTGAAATCCCTCTCTAGCAATATAGTAGACACCTCAATAATCACTTAACTTTGTCTTCATTGGATACGGGTTTCCCTAATGAGTACATTGTGTTTATAATCGGATTAAACCAGAGATACATTTCAGAAATAGGTTCGTAATTATTTAGTTTAATAGTATCATATCCATTAATATAAATATTTCAATTCATTTTTTTGGCATTACATGTTCCCTCATGAAAAATATCTATAGTATCCCAAATTTCTAAAGAAGTAAAACTAGAATATATTCTCTGATATTCCTTATCACCAAAATCATAATATAAATAATTCATGGATTTATAGTTATTGTCATATGCAGTTTTATTATCATTACTCCATGTAACTATAGCATTTTTTATTTCAATTATTGAACTTAACTTACATTCCAGATATGAAAATCCATTCTCTCCCATAATGAATATTCATTTTTATCTTCCTCTTATAATAGTATGTTCCGTTAAAATAAGGAGTTATATTTGTAAAATATCTTTATTTTCTATAATTTTCCATAAGGAACTAATTTTTTAAATAATAGAAAACTAATATCCTTAAAAGATAAATGAATCACAGTGGTTGGGTTATTTAAAAAACATTGATAAAAAATTTTGGATGGAGTAACTCAATAGGGGGATGAATTGAGTTCCTAATAAAATTTCTATTAAAAATATGATAAAATTATATTCCCCAATTTCATTGAAAATTCATAGTTAATTGAAAATGTAGTTTAATATAAACATTATCTTTCAAAATATTTCATGAAGTGTCATTAGGGATCAGTTAAAACAATATTTTAAATTATTTTATCTTTTAAAATTGTTTTAAATAATGAAATTTAATATATATATATATTGTTTAAAATTAAAAATCAAAGCAATTTTTTTACAAATAAAAAATTGCATTTAAATATTTGAAACAGAAAATCAATAATGGAACACACAGTGGAGTAAACAAGAAATTCAGTGTCAAGTAGATACAAAATCCCATCCAATTGGAAATATGTTTTGTGAGGCATATTATTATGAAAAATAATCAACTCCACAACTTAGATCGGGCCTACAAACTACATCACAAAATTGATATGCTAAAATCCTCTTCCACAGTAATATGTCAGATAAAATGAAATATAGGGCATATTCAACCTCTTCCAATGTTATTGTTGTTATATAGATAATGTCATTTTGAGAGGATATTCGTTACTCAACAATTCATGTTTATGAGATATTTAGTGTAAATAATCATAAAAAACAATACACTTCTCGAAAGTGCGGTAAAAATAATTTATGTAAAATAAGTACAGATAGGGGAAATATATTCCTTCATGGTCTAAGATCCTTCATATGCTCAAGAGTCCTTGTATTTGTCTTAAAGTGGTGCTAAAAATAGTTTCTATTAATTTTAGAGAAAACATAGTATTGTGGAGTTCTATTATCTATATGAAGAGGCTTTGAAAACCATCTCTTCATTCAGTCTATGAAAGGAATATTCTATTCTGTGAATTCCCCTATTTCACAGACACATGTATTTAGCTTGTAATTCTATATATTTCACATAATTTACATCACATAAAATATATAACACAATGTGTTTAACTATAAACTAATGAATAATATTAAATATTTCATGGATCCTCATACTATGTAGAAAATATTGAAACCTCTCACACGACCTTCAATAAATCTTTGCAATGTTTTAAGAATAATTAGTTAAGGAAAACTATATAAAACTTATTTCATTAACTCGATAAACATTCCTTTTATGTATTAAATTAAATTGAAATAGAATAGGAAAGGTATATATCTATTATAGGAATGATATAATGGTAGAATAGTGAGAAAAAACAAGCGCCAATGGTATCACCCCTTGAAGAAGCGAGGTCGAACTAACAGTTTCACATAGATGGCAGTAGCACATATATCAGTAGGAAATATTGTATAAGAATGACTGGAGGTTATTAACCTTTTACAGTAACACAAACTGAGGGTATACAGACTCTAATAGTAGAATGAATAGAATATTAAAACAAATTTTAGATGAAGAGTTTAATTAATGGTAGCATGACTCTGGAGGAAGCAATATTGTGACAGTATAATGACTCTAGTAGTAGATTAATTATAGTAATTGTAGTGAGAGTCTGGTAGCGGCATTATTGAACTAGAAATATAACTTTTATTCTAATGGGATCACCTTTTTACTAATGGTATCTCCTTTGAATACTTATACAAATATCTTAAAGTTATTCTTTATAGAAAATAACATAATATCATAAATCATTAATTTCATTAGAGGCATATGAATTATGATTTTTGATCATTCAAACAAAGAGGTCCCAACACCATGTTTTCTTTAATGAAAAACCCTCATTCACTTTACTCTAGGAAATGATGTTTTAAAATTTTATTCTAAGGAAAATTAATATATCAATATACTAAAATCATTCTTTTTGGGGGAAAATGTTTTTAGGATTAAAATATTATGTGTTATGATTATGTTCTGGTTTTTGTGCATTGTTAATGATGATGGGTGGTTCCATTTAAAACTAAGGATGGGTGGTTCCATTATTGACCAATAAAAGGTTGTTTTGTGCTAACTCATGTAAGGACTATAACATTATAGACCTCAAATAAATTGGGTACATACATAGAGTTAACCAAATAGAAATCTCCTAAGATCTTATTGGAATATAATAAGATGTTAATACCATGTATAACCATGATGGATATTTCAAGTGTAACAATGATGGTCACTCTATGTATAACCATGATGGTTATTCCATGGGTAAATATGAAGGTTACTCTATATGTGTTCATGATAAGATAATGATGCCTCAAGTAACCAAAATATTATATATATACTTACTATTGGTTTTTATTGGAATACAATGATTTCTCAAGGTATGATAATGATATTATATTTTCAGAAAATTATTTCCAACTTGTTATGGGTGAAAAGTATAACTTTGTGAAAAATATATTATGATTTTTTCATAATATAGAATAAACGTTTATTATTTTTAATTTTCCTCAAATATTTTTTATGAAATGTATTGTGAAAATATATTGGTATAGAAGTTGATTTTATGGGTGAGAATTGTTTTTAAACCCAAAATATTTTTGTTTTAAAAGGAAAAAATTTATAATTATTTATGGTTTTATGGTTTTTTCATTAATTTAATGTCCCTTATTTATATTTTTTACTCATATCATTTTTTTAAGTGATTTACATATGGTTTTAAGGATGATTACGAATATGTATAAAGTCGGGATGAAAATCAAGCATATATTTTTTGAAAATAAAATGTATTCTTCTTATATTTTTTTGGAAGAATGGATACTGATTAGAAGCTCACAATTGAATTGTACGAGTATATTATGCATGAGTTGTAATGTAATTTTCTAAAACACTATAACAAAATGACCATTTGAAATGAAATTATTTGAAATCTAGTTTAAAGTAAAAAAGAATATCTAATGCTTATGGTTGGGTTATTACATATGGTATCATCAGTGGGTTTATATAAATTTGGTGGTTATTATTTTATTTGATCATTATGTAAAAAATATTCTATACGTATAATGTACTGTAGGTTAGGGGAATTATGATTATTTTTAAAAATATATATAGTTGAAGATAACATGGTTAATGATATCTTAGTGTTTATCATCCTCATAAGATGGTTTATTATTATTTTATTTATATCCTCATAGTAAACCTTTTTTGTTTTACTAAATTGATGGATAATGAAGGAACCAAAGTAATAATAGATGTGAAGGAAAATGTAGTGGTTTTTTAAATGGGATACTAAAATAAAATGGAGTTATATTGAAATCTCTTGTGGACATTCTTAAATATCTATAAGAAGATATTATTAAATAAATAAAAATAGTTTAGTTTCCTAACATGTCAAGAAAAATAAAAATGAATCTTTTTCGAAGTTCAATTGATAATGACCATAAAAGTAAAAATATTCAATGAATTATATTTTAATAATAAGGAAATAGGTACCCAAGAAAATTTCTTAAGTGAATATGGAGATATTTTTATTATAGTAAAGTCAGACTTGTGACAATAATCTTTCATGAAAAAGGAAATGTTCAGTTAACATCATGAATGGGAAGAAAGTTCTTTCCAAGGAATCCATTGAATGGTATATGTATAAAGAGTATGGGTGTTATGAAAATTATTGTCATTTTGGGGAAACTCAA
This sequence comes from Viscum album, assembly GCA_963277665.1. Taxonomy (NCBI): domain Eukaryota; kingdom Viridiplantae; phylum Streptophyta; class Magnoliopsida; order Santalales; family Viscaceae; genus Viscum; species Viscum album. The sequence goes on along the minus strand of OY728155.1, from coordinate 918,977,352 downwards.
TATTGAGAACATCAAGACAGTGCATATGAATGTTTAGAAATGTATAATTCCATTATAGTTTGATATGAGGTAACTAAAAATGAAATATTAATGTTATGGATTATATCTTCACCTATTTTTTCATATTGTTGAATCTTAGGAATTGAATCACATATTTTTTTAAGGAAAAAATTATTAAGGAATCAGATAAAAAAGATTGTTTATTTTTGAATTTTTAATGATTTTGGCATCTACATATAGGTATTTACGGTTAATGATGTACTGTAATATTTAAGGATGATCATATAATCAAAGGATTACACACCAATTTTGAGGTTTTACGTGATGGAAATAACTTGGGATGAATTTATTGAGTTTTCCTAGATGTTTTAGGTATATATAAACATTACGTTTATTAAGTGTACAAATTATTTAAGGAATAACTATCTTCCAATATTTCAGAAATATGATTAATGGTATTGTTAACAATTAAGGTTTATATGATCTTTTCATTTCAAAGTTATTTTTTATTGATTTAAATTTTATTTTTGGGAATGTTATAAGAATTATATTTACACATATATTGTAAAATGGAAGCCCATAGGTCAGGTGGAAACCTACTATATCTGGTGAGGTTGTTGGTATTAAACCCAAAACAAAAGGGTGACAAGGCTGATGTAGCTACCACTGGAGTGTGTGATGTACTTGTTTGTATAACCATGTTTTTTAGATAATTTTTTTCATATAATGATTATATTGATTTTTAGAACATATTTTTTATCACAACCATTGTGTTAATGAGTTATTTTGTGATTATTTGATTTTTGAATATGATCACTGCATTTTGGGGGAACATTTTGTGACAATACGAGATTTTTTTGGGAGTCATGATTGAATTATCCTTTTGAAATATATATAATCTAAATTTGGTTTTATGTAGATTCAAGTTATTTATAGAAAATATCATATTATCTCAGAGATTATATGATTAGGTAGTACCCATTTTTGATATGAGACATTAAGTGTGATTGATTTTAATTAGTGATAAATGTTATATCTATCTTTGAATAATATGTGATCAAATCCTTCTATTAGTTTTTATTCAATATTAGTCTATAATATTTTAATATTTTTTATGCTATTTATTTATCGTGTTATCTAAGATAATATTTTGGTGTTATTTTTGAGTCTTTAGTGATTAATGTTGTGTTTCATCATTTGTAGGTTAATTCATTTTGGGATATATCTTACCTTATTCTAACCATTTTGGTTTTGTTAATTTCCATAGATCATAGTAATATTTTTTTATAATTTCATATAATAATCTGATACAATAGAAGTTGATTTTTGTTATTATATCATGTACAATTCACCTTCAATATTCATTATATTGATCAAGAAATGAGATTAAGTTGAAATTTAGAAATTGATGAAATTTAAATTTTCCAGAAAGTATATTTCCTTATTCTATTATTAGAAATTTTAATGGAACTTCTAAAATACAATAATAACATCTTTAAATAAAATCATTTTCTTTTTACTTTTCTTATAGATAAATCTATGGTATTTTAACTCATCATAGGTTTATGGTTTTGTGAATATTAAATTTCTCATGACATTGTTCTATATAACCCTCTATCAGTCCTTGGATGTATTTTTTCACTTCCATGTCTATGATTTCAATTCCCACCAATGTATCCTACATGGAAACAAAGTTATCATTTATTCTATATGACCTTCATACGTCCCATTTCATTTTTAGCAAGTGGCGGTTTTATTAACTAGTTTTCTAATGTGGGTTTTCAAAAAAGGAATATTGAAAATTAAAATGCATAGCTTATAAGATAGAGTTAAAATTGAGGGGATGAAATTTATTATTGGGTGGATAATTTAATATCTAATGATATTAAAAAAAGACATTATGTTCGATAATGTGACAATATGCAACACCATGCTTAAAAGAATCTCTATAAATAAATATTTAAATATTAACCTTATAACTTATCCATTAAATTGTAAATAGGATTAATAAATTTTTATATATATATATATATAATCTAGTAGACAATTTATTGATTAATTATTTAAAAAAAATCAAAATATAGTATAACAATTTTATTATTTGAAGTTACGTTTTTATGAAATTTTTTTTTTGTGAAAAAATAACATAGTTATTTTATCGAAATTTGAGAAATAGTATTTCATAAAATAAATATCATTTTTAAATATTTATATCAAAATTATTCTATGGTGAAATTTTTATATTTTCAGGGAATGATTTATTTGAAAATGAAGAGTGAAAAATATTGACTATTACTAAAATTTGTGACGTATATTGAATTATTTTTAAAGAAAAATAATATTTGGGGTTAGTTTAAATTTTTTTAATTGGTCCGTTTTGATATAAAAAATTACTATTAAGTTTTTTTAAAAAATTACATGAATTTTTTACAAAAATAATTTAAACTTAAAAGGACATATTTTCTGAAAAAGTATTTTCTTTCTGGTTTTTCTAGTTTAATTTTAATATAAATTATAAATCTTATTTTTTTGAATTATAAAAAATAGATTCAATATTTTGAATGATTTTTTTCAAATTTATTAAATAGTTCTGTTTTATTTTGGGTTAATATGAATTCTAACTTTAATAATTTTTATAAAAACTTTTTAGGGTAAATCAGGTAATTAATGTAAGCAATAAAATGATAAGGACTATAACATGAACCTTAAACATGAATTAATTTAATTGGATGAATATATCACGTATATTGTCATCTAAATGTAAATTATATAGCCCTTTGTTTCCTTCTGGACATGATTTTAACATCTATAATATTCAAGTGAATATAAAGCAAAAAATGCCATACTCTTACTTTTAATAACTATAATATTTTTAACATAGTTATAAATAGAGTGAAAATATAGTTATGAATAGTAATTTTGATTTTTAATTATTTATCATGACAATTTATATTTAGTTTTTTGTGAATAAATAATTACCCTAAAATTGTACACAACATTGATGAAGTGATTGTTAAATAAAAAAATAAAATAAATAATGGATTTTAAAAACAATAGAAATAATATTAATTGTATAAATAATTTTGTTCAAAATTTTTAGTAGAAAAAAGTGACATAATAAAAAGTTTTTGATCCACTTTATTCTAACTCCTTTATTGTATTGATGTTATTTATGTCATTATAATGAATAGTTTTAAAATTCACAATAATTGTATTTTATAAATATTATTATATCATTAAATGTTTTAATATTGACAAAAAATATTATATTTGGGAAAATTAATGGGATATTTTTAATTAAATCCAACATTTTTTAATACGTGACTTTTTAATATTATATTAACATTATTAACCCTTAATGTGTAAAAACATTAGTATTGTGGTTATTGTAATGTGGTTAATGAAAGGTTAAAACAAAATGATAAGTGTAAAAATATGAAATAAACATTTATATATTTTATTATATTAGAGACAATTTACTAATCCCCACAATATATTGTTATATTATAAATTTGGATCCATTTGGATATCAAATTTTGTTTATTTTAAATTTTTATTTTATGAATTCCAAGAGTTTATCACCCCTCTTTCATAAAAGGGAACCAAATCTTCTCATTTCATCGCTCTTAAAATTCATTTAATTTAATGTATTATCTACCCAAATACATTCCAAAAATACCACCCCTAACTCAATAGGTATGTTAAAATGTATAATACCAACCTTAGAGAGATTTAGTTCTTAATCAATGGAAAATTTTTAAAGAAGAGGTATAATTTTTACCACATATTTTAGTATTATTTATTTTTCCACATCATTAAAATATTCTTTAACCGTGAAAAAAAACACAAAAAAGTATCATACATAAATTAATATGTTATTATGTTAATTTAATAACAAATATTAATCTAAAAAATATATCATATAGGAGATGAATTCATTGTTTATGTGTATAGTGGACTACCATAATGTGAACCGATGTAATTTATTTCTATAACTATCTCCCATGGTTGGTTATTATAAGGCCACAGCCTTAAACCTTACTTAACATTGAATTAAATGAATAATTCACATTGAGGATCTTTTCAGGTTTAGAGTTTTAGAGAATTAGAACATAACTATTACATCTCAAAAGATTTACAAAGTAGACACTTCTACTAAGTTTCCATATAAGAAAAAAAAACTATTAAAAAGAAACATGTCTAGTTCCATGTTTTATATAGCATGAATTTCCCTTGATCCCATCCTTTACCCTATTCCACATTAAGTCCTGTGAAAAACATTTCAAAAAAACTTGGGGTGAGCATAAAAAGCTCAGTAAGGGATACACAAAGAATGAAAACAGTTAGTTTATCAAAACAACAAGTAAACCATGTATACTTTAACAAAGTAATACATTTCACCTTTATGAAGTATTAAAAACTATTCACTGAATAAAAGATCATTACTTACCCTTTTGTAACCAAAAGATTACCATAAAACCCATAAAAAGATCACATAACATATAAAGGTAACATGGGACATAAACATACTTAAGTGGAATTACCATACGGTCGACTTCCACACATATCTGTTAATGGAATAGCCATATGGCCAACTTCCATACATACATAATGGAATAGCCATATGGCTGACTTACATACCCAATGCATTAGAGGTTATAACATAATCACCCGTCCTGGTATTCACGGCACCACCCGCCATATGGTTCATCATGTAACCACCTGTCAAATGTCCAAGTACCATTATAAAATCATAAGACATAAAGCAAACATAAAGGAAAGAAAACATTTCCACACTTTGATCACAATATATCAATCAAATATATTGACATAGAAAATCCATTATAAAAAGCATTTTCAATACCAAAATACATAAAAGAGTATATGGTATTTATTTCATTTTAAAAAAAAAACATTACGACTTGTTCAGGAAGCCAAAGACCAAATAATACTCGCGGCGGCGGAAAAGGTCGTTGTCACCGTGTACGTTAAAAGAAACATTCCTTTTTGTCGTTTAGTCAAACGATTCATAGAAAAAGATTCCTTTTGTATGAAAGTAAAATTCAAGGGGGTTTATACACCATATAAAATAAAGTTGTGTATAAAACTAAATATGCTTCAATGAAAAGAGATTGAGACGAAGTCCCTTACCTCAGGTCCGACTTGACTCGATCATTCTTTAACGTCCTGAATAATAAACTTGAGTTAATTTATATTTTCTTAAGAACCTTTTTCAAGTTCATTATTCCTTTTATATCACTTATTTCCATGTTATAAACATTATGTAACCATTTAAGTTAATAATGTTTGTTTTGTCGATATTTGGTACATAAGTCGAAAGTGGACTTCTTACAATTACATGTTGTTCGTGTGGTCAAAGGTTTTTTATATCCATAATGACATTACTTATTTGTATATCATATATATCATATATATACAGCATATACATGTATTTATAATATTACATAATCATTTAGAGGTAAGAAATGAAATGCACAGTTCATGGAAACGGTAAGCCGTACGTACATATGAATGCTACTTTCATTTCTATGTCATATTAATGGAATTAAAACTAAATGAGAGGTATGTATATTTTAATTACAGAATTATATTCATCATTTAGATGTATCATTCATCATATATATCGATTATATACATGTACTTATAATAGTACATTATATTTGGGGATAAGAAATGAAATGCACCGTTCATGGAGATGGTAAGCCGTACGTACGCATGAACGCTACTTTCATTTCTATCTCATAATTTAATGGAAAGAAATAATAATTATATAGATTTATATTATAATTCAAATATAACATCATATATAATAACTTTAAATCCGTCCTTTATACATCCCACATATGGCATTAACGAATCAAATCACTTTGAGGGGGCGGTAGTCCACACTTCCTTAAATGAAGATATCGCATTTACCCATAATGTAAACCATAAAGGTATGCCCAAAATGAAAAAATCAAAAGATTAAGGAAAACATAAACATATTATATATCATATATAAATATAGTGACATCTTAATGGCCACCTTTAAGGTGTTAAAATAATGTTGAACAATCATCGTTTCGGGAGGTAGAAATTCGCCATCCACGGAAACAGTATGTTCTTTAACCATTAGACGTAGGTGTGTGTAAGTGTATCTCGAATCCTTCTTATAACAACATCCTAGTATATTGAAGATACTGGAGTGGTTACAAAAGAAATGAATAAAAAGTGTTTAGGGGGTTAGAGAAGCAAAATTAAACAAAAGGACTCAAGTGAAGACATTACCTTATAATCGGGTTACTCCCTTTGGTTTGAGCTCAAAGGCTTCCTTGGGAAGACTTCTACCCAAAGTGAGGCTTCAAGGGGTTATAGAGGGATGTGGAGAGACAACATGGGCAGAGTTTGGCCGAGCCAAAGGCTTTGGGAGTGTGGGTAAGGTGGTAGAGGTGGGGGCCTTTTATAAGAGGAGAGGAGGGGCACTCTTGTAAAGTTACAAAATGTTACTTTATTTTCAAAAGAGTTTCGGATTCTAAAGGTCCCACGTTGATGTATTTTGATGATAAGGTGATTAGGGTTCGAAATAAACTCATACAATAGGTTTTGGACATGTGTAGGTCGTAGATTTTACATTGTCTTTCCATTTTATTAAAATCGTTAAATAATGAGGTCATCGCTGCATCATCATGATGTCATAAATAATTTAATTTATTTAATGTCTAAAAATTATAAAAAAAATACTATGATGTAGGAAATATTTTTAGCTTTCCAATTAATATTTATAGTCAAAAATATGACTTGTATAACCCCATGTAAAAATTGTTTTAGTAAAACATTTCATGTTTTTGTCATTTTTTACTTTAACATTAAATAAAAGGTATTTATGTCATTTTCCAACCAAAGTGGCTCCATGTGGTCCCCAAGTTGAACCATGGATTTTCTTGGTTGGCCATGACACATCAAATGAGGGTAGGACATGTTTCTAGGTCAGTTCATTTTATTAAAACATTATTCTTACATTAAACTACACTAATTACCTCTAATCGCGATTAAGAACTTAAGAGTTACTATTCACCAAAAAATTATTTAAATCTCATTGAACCGCATTTTACTTCTTAATGACAACCATGTATGTCGGATTTTTGAAAATCATATCCCAGAAGTGACAAAGTTTCATTTAAACAAAAAATCAGTTTCTTTAACTACCACTTAGTGGTTTCACTATTCATCAAAAATTGAAGTTTTTCAAAAAAATACCAAAACTTCACCCTAAGATATTTTTGATATTCTGAATTCAAAAATGATGTATATTTTAAAAAATTCAAATCATATAAGCCACATTAATTAATTTAATAATTAATTCCCGTTGTCATGACAAATAGCGTGTTTTTATGAAACAATAAGTATCAAAAGATTGACACTAGTTTTAGTCCAATTTCAAAGTGAAATTGATTCCAATGACCACCATTGGATTAAATGGTAAAAATATTTTCTAATTTCACTTTAAAACCAATTCAAAAGATAATCTAATCATATAAATAAAATAGATTAAAAAGAGGTTTTGAATTAAAATACAAAATTTTTTCACTATTCATTAAAAAATGAACTTTATCGGAAAAATACCAAAAATTCACACAAAGTAAATTTTGATGTCTCAATCATAAAGAATAAGTTTATTTTGACAAAAATATCTTATAAAATTGTCAAAAGATAGATTTAAAAATGGTTTTCCATAAAAAGGCGGTAAAACAATCTTTTTAAAAATATTAGTGTATTACATGATTAAGATTGGATTTATTTTCATTTTAAGCCTCTAAAACATTATCTAATTGATTAATAGGCATAGATAAAAATATCTATTAATCATTACTTACTTAGGATGTTACATCCTTCCCCCCTTTTGGGAATTGCTTCCTCGCAATTTTATTCACTTATCAAAATAATTGGGGGTATTTATCCCTCATAGCATTTTCAGATTCCCACGTTGCCTCTTCAACCATATGGTTTTTCCACAAAACCTTTACTTGGTGAATTACCTTATTTCGCAACACTTGCTCTCTTCGGTCAAGAATCTGGACTGATTATTCTTCATAAGATAGGTTCTCTTCCAGCTGAACTACCTCTAGACTCAAAACATGAGATGAATCTGGCATATACTTCCTCAACATCGAAACTTGAAAAACATTGTGTACTTGAGATAAACTTGGAGGTAAAGCCACTCAGTAAGCAACTGATCCAACTCTCTCCAGAATTTCATATGGTCCAATAAACCTTGGACTCCGCTTTCCTTTCTTACCAAATCTCATCACACTTTTCCATGGAAAAACCTTGAGAAAAACATGATCACCTACCTTGAAAGATAGATCCTTCCTCCGGTTATCCGCATAACTCTTCTGCCTGCTTTGAGCTATTCTCATGTGTTTCTAAATCAACTGAACTTTTTCTGCCATCTCTTCTACCAATTCTTGTCCCATCAGCTTCCTTTCACCCACTTCATCCCAAAATGTTGGAGTTCGACACCGCTTCCCATATAATGCCTCAAATGGTGCCATCTGTATAGTGGAATGAAAACTGTTATTATAAGAAAACTCAACCAAGGAATGATTTTGGTCCCAACTTCCCTGATAATCCATCGAACTAGCTCGTAGAATATCCTCCAAGGTCTGAATTGTTCGTTCTGACTGCCCATCTTATTGCGGATGAAAATCTGTACTAAAATTTAATTCAGTACCCAACGACTTCTGAAGGCCTTTCCAAAAGTTTGAAGTGAACCTGGGATCACGATCGGACACAATGGAGAGAGGAACTCCATGTAACCTGACTATCTCTTTAAGATACAAATGGGAAAGTTGATCTAGGGAAAAAGTATCTCGTATAGAAAGGAAATGAGCAGATTTAGTCAAGCGATCAACAATAACCAAGATTGCATTATTACCTCGAGGGGTCTTCGGAAATCCCACAACAAAGTCCATGGATATATTCTCCCATTTCCACTCTGGCACTGGTAGAGGCTGAAGCATCCCTTTCAGTAACTGCCGCTCTGCTTTAACCTGCTGACAAGTCAAACAATTCATAGTAAAATCAGCAATATCTCTTTTCATTCCATCCCACCAGTAATACTCCCGCAGATCTCTGTACATCTTAGTACTTCAAGGATGAACTGAAAACGGAGAACTATGAGCTTCACATAACAACTCTCTCTTCAACTGTGAATCACAAGCCACACACAATCTCTTCCCAAATATCAAAACACAATCACTATCAATGTTGAATTCATGCAACTTACCTTTCTGTACCACCTCTACCTTTTTCTGCAACTCACTGTCTTGCTTCTGTGCTTGCTTGATTCTGTCTGATAGAGAAGATCTCACTGATACCTGAAACAAAACAGAAGGAAATCCTACACCAACAACTTCTATGCCAAATTTCATCAAATCCTTAACCAAAGGATCAAGTTCCAAACGCAACATCTTTAATGAAGCATTACATTTTCGAATCAAAGGATCAGCCACTTTATTTTCTTTTCCCGGATGGTAGTGAATTTTACAATCATAATCCTTGATTAATTCTAGCCATCTCCTTTGTCTAATGTTCAATTTTTTCTGAGTGAATATATACTTTAAACTTTTGTGATCAGTATATATTTCACACTTTACTCCATACAAATGATGCCTCCAAATATTTAAAGCAAGAACAACAGCAGCTAATTCCAAATAATGTGTAGGGTAATTTACCTCATGAGTTTTCAACTGACGTGAAGCATAAGCAATTACCTGATCATTCTGAATAAGTACAGAGCCAAGTCCCATCAATGAAGCATCACTGTATATAACAAAATCACCATTCCTGGAAGGAAGTTCCAAAACTGGAGCATTCACCAATCTTCTTTTCAACTCCTGAAAACAATCATCACATTCTTTTGTCCAGATGAACTTAACACCCTTACGAGTTAGCTTAGTCATTGGACTAGATAACCGTGAAAAATTTTCAACAAACCTTCGGTAGTAACCTGCCAAACCAAGAAAACTACGGATCTCGGTTACATTTGTGGGTCTTGGCCATTCTTCAACAACTTTTGTTTTAGCAGGATCAATAGTTATGCCATCCATTGAAACAATGTGACCCAGGAAAGAAATTTGTTGTAACCAAAACTCACACTTGCTGAATTTTCTATATAGTTTCTTTTCTTTTAAGGTTTGCAAGATAACCATTAAATGACTTTCATGCTCCTCTTTACTTTTAGAAAACACAAAAATATCATTAGTGAAAACAACCACAAACTTATCCAGGAACTCATGGAAAATTCTATTCATAAGGTCTATGAATACAGCAGGTGTATTAGTTAACCCTAAAGGCATAACTACAAATTCATAATGGCCATATCTAGTACAGAATGCAGTCTTCGGAACGTCTGCTTCTTTTACTTTCAACTGATGGTACCCCGACCTCAAGTCAATCTTTGAAAAATACTGAGCTCCCTAGAGCTGATCAAACAAATCATCGATATGAGGCAAAGGATATTTGTTCTTAACAGTAATATTATTCAAGGCTCTATAATCAACGCAAAGTCTCATTGAGCCATCATTCTTTTTAACAAACAAGACAGGAGCACCCCATGGTGTTGTGCTACGTCAAACGAAACCTTTATCTAATAACTCCTGCAATTTCTTCTTTAACTCTAAAATTTCAACATGAGCCATTCGATAAGGGGGTTTTGAAATTGGCTTAGAATCAGGAACTAAGTCAACAGTAAATTCAGCTTCCCGATCATGAATAATACCAGACAACTCATCAGAAAAAACATCGAGATACTCATTTACCACTGGCACATCATTAATCTGAACAGTTCCTTTATTTTCAACAATATGTGCAACGTAACATTCATTTCCATCTTTTACTAGTTTCTCAACTTCCTGATATGTTATCAAAAGAAAGGGTTCATTCTTGTACACAAACTGAAAATCTTTTTGAAAAGAAACCATTTTAGCTCTGCATTCAATCTTAGCATGATAAACAGAAAGCCAATCCATTCCCAAAATAACATCAAACTCTACTAGAGGCAAAATAATAAGGTTTGCTGGTAGATTCTTTCCACACACAAGGATAGGAAGGTTCTTATAATTCATTTTTGTCTCAACGTTCCCTCCGGGTGTTTTTACCATAAGTTCAGGATTCATATCTTGATATGTAATTTCCAATTTACTAGAAAACTTCTCAGAAATGAAAGAATGTGTAGACCCCGAATCAAACAACACATTGGCATAATCCGAACAAACAAATAGTGTACCTGATACCACTTCATTCGATGGCCCAACATCTGCTGAGGTTGTTGCAAAGGATTTCACCACCCCTTTCTGCTTGTAGTCTGGATGCTTTCCCCCAGTCGAGTTATACGTTAGACACTCATTTGAATAATGGCCCATTTCATTACACTTAAAACATCTTACCACTGGATTTTCATTGCCTGCTTGATCATCTTCCTTACAGTTACGAGCAATATGACCAAACTTACCACACCGAAAGCACTTACCAGACTCAGATAAACATTCTCTAGGATGCATTTTACCACACTTCTCATAGGATGGATATTTGATTTTCCTACCTCCTTGCTTCATTGATGAATTCTTCCCCTTTGCCTACCAACTGGACCTCTTATTCTGTTGTTTTCCATAGAACACCTGATCATCGGCAAACTTCATTTCCACCTTCTCTGCACATCGAACAAGTTTTTCATAACTTTTAAACTCACGAGAAGATAAAGCCCTTCGATACTTTTTCTTTAAACCTGAGTAAAAATGGATTATTTTACTATCAAGATCTCGTATGAATTTTGGAGCGTACCTTGCCAATCGAGTGAACTTTGCTTCATAAGCAGCCACTAAATCATCCTCCTGCCTCAATTCTAGGAACTGTTTTTCCATCCTAAGTCGAACAGCCTTAGGAAAATACTTCTCAAGAAACATACCTTTGAATTTTTCCCAGTGAATATCCTCAATCTCATCACTATCCCTAATATTTATTACCATCGACCACCACTGATCATCTTCCCCTTCAAAACTGTAAACAGCAAGACTAACCTTTTGATGTTCTGAATACCCCATGACATCAAAAATCTTCTCCAGTGCTTTAATCCACCTTTCAGCTTGCACGGGGTCAGATGATCCTTTGAATGATGGGGGATGTTGCCTCATGAAATGTTCCACCACTGACATGTTCCTCTGCGGATGATGTGGATGATCTCGTGCATGGATACCAGCACCATTTATAGCCTGTGTCAACTGTGCCATCACTACAACAAACTATTCAATTCCGATTCTGACCATCTTAGGTTTCTGATTTGGAAGGTTGTCTTCCTCCTGATGTCGTCCCAACATAGATGCTTTGTTTCCTCTATGGAAAACCATTTTTAACATAGAAATATCTTAGGCGAAGCAACATGGTAATCCGTAAATGCTATATCATTTCAATCATATTATAATTTAACACTTTCCTAACTCCTAAAGTTGTCTAAACCTACCTTTGATACCAACTATAAGGCCCCGACCTTAAACCTTACTTAACACTAAATTAAATGAATAATTCACATTGAGGATCTTTTCAGGTTTAGTGTTTTAGAGAATTAGAACATAACTATTACATCTCAAAAGATTTACAAAGTAGACACTTCTACTAATTTTCCATAGAATAAAAAAAACTATTAAAAAGAAACATGTCTAGTTCCATGTTTTATATAGCATGACTTTCCCTTGATCCCATCCTTGACCCTATTCCACATTAATTCCTGTGAAAAACATTTCAAAAAAACTTGGGGTGAGCATAAAAATATCAGTAGGGGATACACAAAGAATGGAAACAGTTAGTTTATCAAAACAACAAGTAAACCATGTGTACTTTAACAAAGTATTACTTTTCACCTTTATGTTGTAGTAAAAACTCTTCACTGAATAAAAGATCATTACTTACCCTTTTGTAACCAAAAGATTACCATAAACCCCATAAAAAGATCACATAACATATAAAGGTAACTTGGGACATAAACATACTTAAGTGGAATAACCATACGGTCGACTTCCACACATATCTCTTAATGGAATATCCATACGGCCAACTTCCATACATACTTAAAGGAATAGCCATACGGCCGACTTCCATACCCAATGCATTGGAGGTTATAACGTAACCACCCGTCCTGGTATTCACGGCACCACCCATCATATGGTTCATCACGTAACCACCCGTCAAATGTCCAAGTACCATTATAAAATCATAAGACATAAAGAAAACATAAAGGAAAGAAAAAATTTCCACAATTTGATCACAATATATCACTCAAATATATTGACATAGAAAATCAATTATAAAAACCATTTTCAATACCAAAATACATAAAAGAGTATATGGTATTTATTTCATTTAAAAAAACATTACGGCTTGTTCAGGAAGCCAAAGATCAAATAATACTCGCAGCGGCGGAAAAGGTCGTTGTCACCACGTACGTTAAAAGAAACATTCCTTTTTGTTGTTTAGTCAAACACTTCGTAGAAAAAGATTCCTTTTTTATGAAAGTAAGAGTCAAAGGGGTTTATACACCGTATAAATGAAAGTTGTGTATAAAACGAAATATGACTCAATGAAAGGAGATTGAGACGAAGTCCCTTACCTCGGGTCCGACTTGACTCGATCTTTCTTTAACATCCTAAATAATAAACATGAGTTAATTTATATTTTTGTAAGAACCTTTTTCATGTTCATTATTCCTTTTATATCACTTATTTCCATGTTATAAACATTAGGTAACCATTTAAGTTAATAATGTTTGTTTTGTCGATATTTGGTTCTTAAGTCGCAAGTGGACTTCTTACAATTACATGTTGTCCGTGTGGTCAAAGGTTCTTTATATCCAGAATGAAATTCCTGATTTGGATATCATATATATCATATATATCTAGCATATACATGTATTTATAATATTAAATATTCATTTAGAGGTAAGAAATGAAATGCACCGCTCATGGAAAAGGTAAGTCGTACGTACGCATGAACGCTAATTTCATTTCTATGTCATATTAATGGAATTAAAACTAAATGAGAGGTATGTATATCTTAATTCCAGAATTATATTCATCATTTAGATGTATCATTAGTCATATATATCGATTATATACATGTACTTATAATAGTACATTATATTTGGGGATAAGAAATGAAATGCACCGTTCATGGAGACGGTAAGTCGTACGTACGCATGAACGATACTTTAATTTCTATCTCATAATGTAATGGAAAGAAATAATAATTATATAGAGGTATATTATAATTCCATAATAAAATTATATATAATAACTTTAAATCCATCCTTTATACGTCCCACATATGGCATTAACGAGTCAAATCACTTTGAAGGGGCGGTAGTCCGCACTTCCTTAAATGAAGATATCGCATTTACCCATAATGGAAAATGTAAAGGTATGCCCAAAATGAAAAATACAGAAGCTTAAGGAAAACATAAACATATTATATATCATATATAAATATATTGACATCTTAATGGCCACCTTGAAGATGTTAAAATAATGTTGAACAATCATCGTTTCGGGAGGCAGAAATTCACCATCCACGGAAACAGTATGTTCTTTAACCATTAGACATAGGTGTGTGTAAGTGTAGATCGAATCCTTCTTATAACAACATCCTAGTATATGTAAGATACTGGATTTGTAAAAAAAGAAATGAATAAAAAGAGTTTAGGGGGTTGGAGAAGCAAAATTAAACAAAAGGACTCAAGTGAAGACATTACCATATAATCGGGTAACTCCCTTTGGTTTGAGCTCAAAGGCTTCCTTGGGAAGACTTCTACACAAAGTGAGGCTTCAAGGAGTTATAGAGGGATGTGTAGAGACAAAATGGGCCGAGGTTGGACGAGAAAAAGGCTTTGGGAGTGTGGGTAAGGTGGTAGAGGTGGGGGCTTTTTATAAGAGGAGAGGAGGGGCACTCTTGTAAAGTTACAAAATGTTACTTTATTTTCAAAAGAGTTTCGGATTTTAAAGGTCCCAAAATGGTTTATTTCGAGGCTAAGGTGATGAGGGTTCTAAATCCACTCATCCAATAGGTTTTGGACATGTTTAGGTCTTAGATTTTACATTATATTTTCATTTTATTTAAATCGTTAAATGATGAGGTCATCGCTGCATCATCATGATGTCATAAATAATTTAATTTATTTAATGTCTAAAAATTATAAAAAAATACTATGATGTAGGAAATAGTTTTAGCTTTCCAATTAATATTTTTAGTAAAAACTATGACTTGTATAACCCCATGTAAAAATTATTTTAGTAAAACATTTCATGTTTGTGTCATTTTTTACTTTAACATTAAATAAAAGGTATTTATGTCATTTTCCAACCAAAGTGGCTCCATGGGGTCCCCCAGTTGACCCACGGATTTTCTTGGTCGGACATGACACATCCAATGAGGGTAGGACATGTGTCTAGGTCATTTCATTTTTTAAAACATTATTCTTACCTTAAACTACACTAATTACCTCTAATCGCAATTAAGAACTTAAGAGTTACTATTCACAAAAAAAAATTATTTTAATCTCATTGAACCACATTTTACTTCTTAATGACATATATGTCAGATTTTGAAAATCAAATCACATAAGTGACAAAGTTTCATTTAAACGAAAAATCAGTATCTTTAACTACCACTTAGTGGTTTCACTATTTATCAAAAATTGAAGTTTTTCAGAAAAATACCAAAACTTCACCCTAAGCTATATTTGATATTCTGAATTCAAATATGATGTCTATTTTACAAAAATTAAATCATATAAGTCACATTAATTAATTTAATAATTAATTCCCACTATCATGACAAATAGCGTGTTTTTATGAAACAATAAGTATCAAAAGATTGACACTAGTTTAAGTCTAATTTCAAAGTGAAATTGATTCCAATGACCACCATTGGATTAAATGGTAAAAATATATTCTAATTTAACTTTAAAACCAATTCAAAAGATAATCTAATCATATAAATAAATTATATTAAAAAGAGGTTTTGAATTAAAATACAACATTTTTTCACTATTCATTAAAAATGAACTTTATCGGAAAAATACCAAAAATTCAGAAAAAGTAAATTTTGATGTCCCAATCATAAATAATAAGTTTATTTTGACAAACATAGCTTATAAAAATGTAAAAATATAGATTTAAAAATGATTTTCCATAAAAAGGTAGTAAAACAATCTTTTTAAAAATATTAGTGTATTTCATGCTTAAGATTGGATTTATTTTCATTTTAAGCCTCTAAAACACTATCTAATTCATTAATAGGCATAGATAAAAATATCTATTATTCATTACTTACATGAGATGTTATAGTTATAATAATGGATTTAATATATATATATATATATATTATAATTATGGACTTAATATATATATATATATATATATATTCATCACATATTTATCATTATGAAAAGATAATATATCATTTAATTTATTATAATTACATTCACTAGAAAATGATAATGTCATTCGTTTGAACATGTGGACCACCATCACCATAAGGTAATGTGATTCATTTTTCATCACCACATTAGATGGATGATATATATATATATATATTAAGAATTATGTTATATTTATGATATTATTATCATTATGGAATGTTATAATAAATAATTACCTTCTTTATATAATGATCCTTGAGAAATGGAAGTGTTATTCATACGTACATATGACATACTATCTCAACATTTCTATAACAGTTCTTTATTCAAAACCATATCTCATTGTAGGTTTTAAAATTATGAATGATGCATAAAATGATGAATATTTCATGATTATTATTCCATATATGATTTAATAATGACCTATTTGATCATAGTCAACTAAGAGAATAATTTTGTAATTATGTATCAAATATCATCAAAACGTCGGATATGAACATAAATGATTATATAACTGTATATAACATGATAATGAGTGATATAAAATGAGTAATAATCTTGGAAAAGGTTCTTAATAAATATAATAGTTTAGAAATTTTCTTTTTTAATAAGATAAATAATTTATTTGAATACCTGGAATCAATGTATGTGACTTTATTTTAAAAATAATCTTTTAAATATTCCTTTTAAACTCTATTTTTCTTCCATATCCATATTTTTAATGTTATTATATGTATATATATATTTGAACATAAAATTTTTATAAAGTAATTTTTATGTCACTTTTTTATTTCATTCAACGACTTTCAAAAAGAATTATGAAATTTTTTATATTCAGGCCAAAAAGAAAATAATAACATTATATTTTAACATATACAGTGAAAATAATTTTTCCCAACACTATCATAATTATTTGATGTTTTTATTCCATTATTAGTTTCCATGTTTTCCTCAAACAACCACATTCTTTAAAATTATTTGGGTAATTTTATTTTTAAAAATTAGGTTTAAGGAAAAGGGTTATATCAATATCTAAACATGTATTCTCGTGGTTGTGAAAAAAAATTTTATGATGAAATATTTTTCATTTTATGATTTAATTACGGTTTATGGAAATTTCTTACGATGATATTTTGTTCTGTTATAAACCAAGGATGGGTGGTTCTATTCTTTACCAATGACATGTGGATATGTGATAAACCATGGTGGGGTGATCCCGTTACATATTTACAATTCATTGGGTAAAGGGATTGATTTAATTGATTCATTTTCTCCTAATAGATTATGGGAAAATAATAAAATGGTTATTCCAAGCATAATTTTTGTGGTTATTACATGTGTAATTGTGACAGTTACTCCAAGTATAACTCTCATGGATATTCCATGTGTAATTAGGAACGTTACTCCCTATGTTATAGTGATATGAATAATATTCCTCAGGAATACTATATGATTTATCTTTAATTTAAGTGGGATTTTATAGGAGTATTTCTATTTATCAGGGTAATATAATGATCTTTAGTTTGAATAAAAGTATTTACTATTCATTATGGGTTAAAATTATAACTTTCCAAAAAAGTTATTTTTTTCATGATTTCCATAAAACCATAATGAGTTTTATATTTAAATAAATATTTGTTATGAAATGATCAGTCAAAATATTATGGTATATAATTTCATTTCGTGGGTAACACAATTTTTATTTTAAACCCTAATGGTTATTTTTAAAAATGTAAAAAACATTATAATTATTCATGGCCTGACAGTTTTATTCATTCTTTTATTTCCCTTGGTGAGATTTTTATGCTCATCCCACATTATAATTTTTTCAAATGATCTTAAGGCTGAGTAGGAGAAAGGATGATTTAATGATTAAAATTATTATGATATTTCATTAAAAGTAAACATATTCCACCTTAGAAGTTTTTTTATTAAATAAATTGATAATGACAAGAACTATCCACTTATAATGAATGGTAATTTTACGTATGAGTTATTACCAAACACTATACAAAAAGAATTCAAAAATAACATTAATAATTAAAGAAATTTAATTCTAGTTTAAATTCACTACAATATGTAATGTTTAACTTTATTCCCTTACATAAGAGACCCTTGTGGATAGGTATCATAACTCTTACAATATATGTAGTTTTCCATGAATTATCACAACAATCTTTGCACTAATATGTGATCATAGGTTGGATTGATCTTTGGAATCCATAATTTGGAATTTAATAAAGTTCTCATGTAAATATAAAAAATATATTTCTAAAATCACATTAAATTTATCTAATTTAAATATAATAAAACTTTCAAAATTAATAATCTAAGAAACCATAATCTAGATTTATATTCCTTTGAAATAATAATGATTCCACAGTGTTATTTTTATTTATAATTAAATAGATAATAGTTGGTGGATCTGTGATGAAATAAGACAACCATAAATATATATCCAAGAATAATTCATATCACTTTATTACAACTATCCACTTTGATAAGAGTATTTTCATAGGATTTCCCTTGTTATCTAGTTTTATATGTTCTTTTTTGAGGTTTATTACCCTTATTATACCTTTTATTATAGTATTCATTTTGTTAATTCATTTTACCTTACATTCTATGAATTTTTATTTCTTCATATTCATTTCATTTATCAGATTCCTCACCCCAAATCTGCAGTCAAAAGGTGGATAGAAAATCCATCCATAATTGAAACATTTTATTGTTACATTGATACATCCCCTTAGGTTCTTCATTAAATATTATTAACACATGCGGTGTTAAATATTCATTCCAAAATTATATTTGGTACCTTATCTTATATGAAACTTCATCATTATTTTATTTGTTGTGTTTAGATGTTTGGAAGTATTCAAGTTATTAATCAGAAATCGATATTTTCGGGTGCATATAAACAAAATTTATTCAACACCAACTTTGGTTCTACTAGAATTTGTATTATTATAATTATCATATTATACATCACATAAGTTTAACTTGTTTCCTCCTAGATCCATTCATTTCTAAAAGAAAAAGGGTTAATCATGAATGAAGAATATTAAAATAATAAAATAATTATAATAAAACATTCATGAAAACTAATCCTAAAAATGTATTAAACATTAAGACTATGAAATTATCTTTCAAGTCAACCAAAATAACTCTTGGTTTCAATTAAGGTATCATTATGTCGATTTCTCTCTTATTCCTTAAAATAATTCCATAAAATAATAAATCATTTGTAATTATTTCTAAGGTAATTTTAATTTCATAAATAATATAACACAAGAGTATCTAGAAAGGTTTGTAAACGTATAACCATTCATGACGAACCATAGTGGAGATTGATTGGAAACACAAATTTCTAGTTTTCCAAAACATTTGAATTATATTCAATACATAGAATAATACCTTAGACATATCATATGGTTAAACAATTATGTGTTTTAATACTAATCCCAAAAAATTACTAAACTAATGATTAAAAATAACCAAACCTTTATCAAATACCAAATATAGTATCCAAGACCCTCACTCCCAGATCTAGTGATAAAATAAATTCTATAAACACTAGATTTACAAGAAGTGATAAGGGCTTTTCATTATTTTATAACATTACCATAAGATAAAAAATCAACTTATAAATCATCTCATAATTCCACCAATGAAAGGTTTTATGTATTTGAGTATTAACTATATATGAAAATTATTTTATTATACTTATGAAAATTCCTCTATAATTATATTTGGAAACATAAACTTTTATAAATTTCCTAGATTATACTCATCTTTATATAATTCAGAAGAGAATCATAAGAAATGGGTGATGTGATTCCCTAAGCCATATCTCTCTGGATATGGTGCATGTATACAAATACATTACATATTAGATTTGATAAAAACTATAGATTTATGAAAATAACTACACATTATTAAATTACAAAAATAAAAATTACATTGTATATATTCTCATTACATTTTAGGGTCAGATATTTATATAATTAGAAAAAACATTAACTAATAAATCTAATTAATTTACTGACTAAACCTTATTTTTTCAAAAATATAATAAATTAATTAATCCATTATAAGTCTTTAAAATCTCTCCAAAATGATCCATGCATGCTATTTATATATAATCATATCTTGTGTAAAAATTCACTTTATAACTTTGGGAAATGTAAAAATAATAAGTGGTATGTGAAATAATAAATAGGGGAAAATATATTAGAAACAATCATGTCCTGAATGACATTGAATGAAAAAATAATAGTGAAATAATTGTTTATAACTGAACACATGAGCTTCAAATAATCCATGGTTGATAATATAAATAAACACATTGATGATAATAACTAAATTTGTTGTGATTGAATGCATAATGTAAGAAATAGTTTACTATAAAACATCAAGGGGATATATAATATCAGGCCCCAACCATCACTTTGTTAACTTTAATGTAGTAACCTTGAGAATGATATAAATATCAATTAAGTGCATAATCAAAATTACATAGAAATCAATACGCATATGTATTGAGATACAAACATAGGTAATTTAAATAAATATCAAGTCAATAATAACCATAATAAATTTAGATAAATATGTTGGATGGATAAATAGTATATAATCAAATCACCTTATTAATCCATGACCATCTATATTGGAATAATAACATGCAGGGTGTCAATAATTTCTTGAGATAATAAATAATCATAAGACATATATAGAATGAAGGTGTATAGTTAAAAAATAAATATATTATTAGATAAATACATGGGTATCTAGGTGAATTAATTTTAAAAAATGTAATTAAAAATTATGTATTCATAAAGGAAAGGTGGTACAGGGAAATTCATTCCATTTACCGGGGATAATTTGGTAAGGAAATATGTGCGACAAATCCTCTCTCTTATATAAATTTTATTCAGTTATTTTAAAAGAAGACACAACTATTAAAAATGACCTTATTAAATGATTTAGTGAATATATATGTAATAAAAAAAATATTCAATTGATTGGGTAATATAAGGGAAGTATTCACGACTAAAAATAAGACATAGGGTCAGTTTCCTCAATATGGATAAAATATTATTCAAGGGGAAATTATATAGTGAGAATATATATAAAACTGAAACAATATCCTTAGGGTAAGAATCTTATGATGGTTTTATGAATAAATATCATTAAAATTCTCCCGATGTGTTATCTTTTAAAAAAAATCCCATTTTGAAATTGATATTGAATAAGAAACCCTTATGGTGCTGGTAATGTAATGTTCAAAAGAACATTAGAGGGTTATCATGATATATATATTAAAATATTAGTAAATGAATATATTCATTAAAATATAATATAATAGGGTAGTTAGGATACCATATAAAATTAATTAAATTTTGTAATATCCATCATTCCTCATGGAATTAAAAATATAGACAAATACCCCTTAAAAATATTGTAATATTACAATTACAACCCCTAAAAGTCTATAAATTCAAATGAACCATTAAATATATTTAATAATGACATAATAATGGTAAGGAAATTCTATAAATTAAATATATGAACTATTAAAAATAAAACATGATGGGTAATAAGAAATTTTTCACAAGGGGTTGAAGTCTGAGACAAGAAACCATTACCTTGTTTCCCTGATTAGTCAAATTCTCTCTAATACCCTGTATAAAAAATATCAATATATCCTATTTCATAACCATATTAATATATATAACATTTTTAATCTTCAATGAAAATTATTCTATATATTCATAGAAGATAGTTATTATATATCAGGAAAATCAAGTGTGATTATTCTCGATTATTTTGAATTACATTCACAATATTAATTTTCTTGTAAATTATGATACCAAAGCTGATCATTCCTAGATAGAAAAATTTATAGTAATTATTTAATTATAAATATTTATAATTTTACAATTTCATTTTTTGGGACATTTGGTTATGGTTCATGTACATAAAATTATAAAAAAGCGTGTTTGAGGGATTTTTATCAAATGAATAGCTATATGTTAACTAATGAGTTTAATATTAATGTTACTATTACCAAGAAAAAATTAAAATAATGTATAATTATTTATATAATATATTATATTTAATTAATTTCTTAGGGTCATCCATGATATTATTTAATATATATGTTCAATTTTTTGGTTAGACCGACCAAAACATGAACACACTATAAGTAATAGATGATTATTCATATAAATGTGTTTTTCTAAAAATAAAATTATTATAGAAGAATAATTTTATTATTTTGTTAATATTATTTTTATGAAACATTGTTTATATAGTTTAATAAATAAAAAAGTAAATAGGTATAAAATGTGATATGTTATTTCACGGAGGTGGTAGTCCGCAAAAATCACTATTAACATTTCCATTTATCAAATACATAAAACGAATGTATATGGATTATAATACGTATATTAATAAAAAAAATTATTATATATTTCACATTTATTCTTCAATTTGTCCATTTTTACCATTATAGAGAGCTATTGGTGGAAAATAAATATTTCACTTCTTAGTGGTGGTAGTCCATATGAATCATGAATAACAATTTTATTTTTCTTAATAGAAAACGGAAAATATGGTAAATATTTAATAACATATCATAATAAAAGTATGTATAAAAATAATAACAATGTTATTATATATTAATTTCAAAATTATATTTAGGAAATAATGAACGAAATGTAAATTTGTTAGGAAGAAAGAAAATAGTACTCATAATGAGGATTTGGGATTTTCCTTTGATGAATACTTAGAAATGGATGTTTTATGAGAATATATTATAACCGGAGTATAAAGAAAAAGATATATAATAATAGTGGAATTATAGAGGAATCCAAATTTGGGGAGTCATATTGAAGGGGTTGTGAGAAGCTCCTTTATAAGTTTTCAGAATGGAATTTTTTTAAATATTTTAACATAATATAAAGAGATAACATGTTTCAAATATAAATAAGAATATAAAATGGATAATAATGATTTTAGATTATATAAGTTCGACAATACCACAACTATTCATTTCAAAAAAAGATAAGACATAATTTTAAGTGCATTACTCTTAGATATTTCAATTTTAATATTTTTAGGTTTATCATGATAACATGTTTTTTCATTAGTAAACCATTTTTATAAAACAAATAAAATGGAACTCATTTCCAAATTTTTAAATAATAATTAAAAATATGAATTTAATTTCATCAAATAAACATTATATGTGTAGGTAAATATAATTTTATCAACATCATGTAATGCTTAAAACCCAATTTTTTTAAAAAGTGGATTTAAGAATAATATATATGTTTATATATGGTAAAATATTATTTAATTTATTATAAAATAAACCAAAAATTATGTTTATTTTAAATAAATGTATAAAATTACCAAAATAATATTTAATTAAAACATAAGGACAAATATAATTTTTATTGGAAATTGTTAATTAAGCCCTTAAAATGTTAGTCATGGGTTTTTAAAAATCAAAATATAATTTTTAAAATGATTGATTTTTATTCTAATATACATATTTGACCAACTAATATGTTATTCCACTATTCACCCAAAAATATATTATTTTATAAAAGTCTAAAAATCCATCATAAAATAATATAGAAATTTTAAATCTAGAAATAATGTTCATTTTTTAAGGTAAATAACAGAATATTCTACATTAACATTGAAATATAGTCATAAAATAAAACGAGAAACAATTTTCTATTGGAAATTTTATTATCATAGTGCTAAAACATTTTTATTCATATTTCCTATCAATTAAAAATAATATTAGTTTTAATAAATTATATATATTATTCATATGACCTATATAAGTTATCTATAATATATTTTGGTCCACTAAATAATTCTCAAAAAATGATACTTTTTGAAAAAAAATTATTTTTAAGTATTTGGTGATTTATTCATTATCTAGATACATTAATAGAATTTTATAAATGAATTAGTATATGGTTGATATTTAATTATAAAAATATTTCATAAATTGGATACCTATATTTTTACCCACCAATGTAACTACTATATTAAAATTGTTTTATAATGTTTCATGGATTGTCTTTTTCAGTGTTGCATGTGAAGAATTCTTTTGAGCACATTATTTTATAGGAAAATAAATAATTTTTAATAACTGGATGTTATATCCCCCACCAAAGGTGCATCGTCATAATTTTAATTATCACTTATTAATAAAAATTATTGAAGGGTATCTGAAATATAGGTATAACTCAATATATAATTCCAAATAAATTTTTACCTTAATATCATAGGTTTATCATAGAAACACATATTTTCCCAACATCATGTTAATAGAATACTGCTTCCTTCTTTTACATATAATTACACTATTCCATCACTTTTCAACATAAAATGAATCTGCATGTTCCATTGAGTCATTCCCTTAAGTGTTTCATCCAACGTTTTTGACATATAATTAATTGAATATTCAATCATTCATCATATTTATCACTTGAACATTTATAGTATGACATTATTCTTTTATTTCATGTGTTTTATAAATCCACTATGTTCATGTTTTTAATAATAATTTTTATAGCTTATTTTGAATAATCACATGACTCCTCACCATTTCTATTATAATTTTATGAGTCTCATTGAGACAATCATCACATTCTCCATGGAATCCTAATTTTACATGATTCCTTTATGATTTGGTTGTCTCTAAAACCAAAAGTAGTCAATGTGCGTGATGGACTCCATAAGAGATTCAATTAATGAAAATTACATGAAAATTTCTACATAAAAAAGTCATATTCATTGAAATTAGTGTATTATATTTAAATTCAACCGAAAGCAATATCAATTCAATATAACATTCATTTAGTTGGGTTTTATATATACATTAAAATAATTCTTTAACATAATAAATATTACATATGTTGTGAAAAGATAATGTGGTTTACCAATGAATATCCCATAATTTATTTTATCCAGGTGGGTAGATTTTGGAGGACACATAATTAACTATAGTGAATATTTAGTTGATACCAAACCATATTTTTTCACAGTTATTACTCATAGGAAATTCATTCTAATTGATACATCCAAATTTCTATATCTATATAGGGATTTAATTTCTAGGATAACCATACAAAAATATACTTGACCAAAATGTTTGTAAGTTCTATTATACATAGACTTATCCCTTAAACATATCCCTAGGGTTTTCACTAAAATTACCTTCTCATATTCCCTAAAATATAAATTATTACCTCAAATAACCTAAAGGGTTATTTATGTCATTGAAACCATTCTAAAACATAACTTGTTGACAATTAAATTATCCTCTACTAACAAAATAACCTGAACTATTATATAAATTGTGCTATAACATGAATTGCAGTTCCCTGAACCCATACACTTGAGATTTATGGCTTATAAATGCATTCCTTACATTCTGGATATAATAAAGACTATATATTCTTAGATAGATATATATATATATATCATAAAATTACATGATATAAACAAAATATGTCATTACATACATTCTCATGACCTTCTAAGTTTATAGATTTATATAATTTTAATAAAAAATTAACAAATAAAGCCTATAATTTTCTCAACTAAAGGAGAGTTTTTCAACTATATAATAAACTGTTTAATCCATAATTAGCCTTCCACATATATGAAAAATTCACTATGCATTCCTTTTTCTTTTAGAAATTTCATGTGTAAAACATTTATTTATAACCTCGGGAAATTGAAACATAAGAATTGTGAGGTAAAATGATATTTAAGGGACAACATGTATCAGAAGCTATCAAGACATGAATAATATGAATGAAATAAATAATACTCAAATAATTCAATATAACTGACCACATGAGATTAAAATAATCCATAGTAAAAAATAATTTTGAACACATGTATAATAATAATTGTATTCATGGTGATGGAATGCATAATGTCAGATATATTTTAGTAATAGGATCTTATCTATGTAATCATTATTATAGTCAAGGTCATGGACATGACATCATTCCTTTAGTTAAGGTCAAACCCAAGACATCATTCTTGCATTGGTTATGTATACACCAAATACCTAAATCATTTTTCTTATTATACAAACCAATATATAGAGGGGATATATAAAATTAGGTCACACCCATCACTTCCATAAGTCCAAGGTATTTACCATGTGAATGATTAGAATATCAAATGAATTCCTAATAAACATTATTTTTATATCAATAAATGTATATATTGAATAAAAAATATTGGATTTCAATTACTTTACAGTCAATAAATGAACATGATCCATCCAATGAAAGAAGGTGTATGGTAAAACAATGATTAATTAACTTTCCTTGGTAATTCATAATCATCCATCTTGGAATAACAATATATAGTATTTCAATATATTTCCCAGTCAAAATATAATCATAATACAAATTAAAAAATATGTTTTGTTATTAAATAATTCATATAACAAATCAAAAAAAATGATTGGGTATCTAGATTAATTTCATTAAATTAATTAATAAAATACTTTTCATCCTCATTGGAAAGACATTAGATAAAAAAGCATGCATATAGCAGAGCATGAGTTGAAAACATAATGGGATTGATAGACCATTTATCATATATAGATTTAATTGATATTATTTTAAATAATTCTAATGTAATAGAATGTAAATTTTATCATTTGTTGAAGGAATAGATGAGGACACTAGTAAAAAAAGTTCCAATGAAGTTGAACATAAAAGATAAGGATTTCTAACCTAAAAGAATAGGTAGGGTTGGATTCCTTACAACAATTAAATAATGAATCAAGGGGGATATAAAACTAGTGAGAAAAGATGTTAAAAATAAAAAATAAATAGAGGATTAAGATATTTAAGTGTGATTTAGAAATAAATATCATTCAAATTCCACTAATAGAATATCCTTAAAAATAACTATTGGAAATTTAGATTTAAACAGACACTCATACGGTGATGGTAATGTAAGGATATATAGAACAAAAGAGGGTTACCGTAAAATCCAAATTCTAATATGAATATATAAATTATATTCATTATTTGTGGGGGAAATAGGTAATTTAGTGAACCACATAAAATTAATTCAGGTACAAAATATAAACATGTCTCATGGAATTAAAAATATAGAAAAATATTCCATACGATGTTAGAAACATTTTAATCAAAACCCCATGAAGGATAGAATTTTAAATTAAATATTAAATATAAAAATAATATAATCATGAAAAAAATATAAAATTGTTAGTGTTTACACTATTAAAAGAAAAAATGGTGTATAGAAAATAATTTGTCTTGAGGTGGGGGTGAATGTTTGGGACAAGAAACACGAACCTTGTTTCCATGATTATACAAACAAACACTGAACTCATATATAGAAAACACAAATTTTTTAATATCTATTTTTATAACCTTATAATTATTTATAAAATATTATAACATCATTTATAATTACTCCCAAACAAAATATTAAACATTTTTATTATTTGTTTAAATATTATGTGAGAAATTTTGATCGTTTTGAGTTAAACTAGGTTATGAGAGCTCATGGCCATGGAAGATACTATGTTTAGTGATTAATGGATAGTGGGATATAATTATCTGGAAATTAATCAATTGTTGTGATGAAAATTAAATTACATTGGTGGGGAGAGTGATGTCGGTCATGGTGATATAAACATCATACTAGAGGGATCATGAATGTATGGGATCTGCCAATGGATGATCAATATGGATTTTTTTATAAAAGTGATTAAATAGATATTAATACATATAAATTCCGTAAGAAAAGAAAATTTATAAATATAAACATAAGATAAAATGGATTCCTTGTATTTGAATCAAGATCAAGATGGTTTATGGTGATCCGAGTGTGATCGGATAGAATGTGTGTTAGTGCTCATATTATGGAAAAACACAATGGAAAATTTGGTCCATTTTAGGTTTGGACTAATGAATTTCACTAGAATTTTAGCACAAACATTGGATGGTGTATTCAAGTGATTACAATATTATTTGAATAATTAATGAATCGTAGTTAGGAGAGATGACTAGCACGTTAGTGGTGGAAGCTAAGTGACTTTCAAATGAGTGGTCGGAGGATGTCAGATTACTGGATTAGCATGTAATTGGATGTGGTGATCCAGAAACCATATTGGGTATTTTTTTAAACCTGATGGGTTTTTTCAGCATGGGATATATCTTTTTGATGAATGGAATACGTACTCATGTTATACATGATTGAAGGTGGATAATCCATTTAATTTAGAATATCATAATAAAAGGAGGTAATGGTTTTGGACAGGTGGTTTCAATTAAGTTTTGGTGTGGTGTGATAAAAACTGCATTGGGTTCATCATTATAATGAGAGATAGATGTTTCTACTAGTGCTTCAGTCTATGGATATTTTCATGCATTCAAATAATATTTAATGGTATATATCATTATGTGGGTAGAATTTTATATCAAATTATCAATTGGACTATTAAACATCATATATTTTGGGATTGATGAGTGCGGGTGAGAACCATCTTAAATTTCGATAATGAATTAGAGTGGTGTATTTGTTTTTTATTTGTTAAAAACATAATATTATAATTACTCTCTAGAATCATGTTGATTTGTTAGTAATTGAATAATTTATATAGGCCCTATTTCAATCAGTGAGACATGATGGTATGTATGGTTATATGAACACTGAGAGTTCTTAGGTATGATAAGTGTTATTGTGGGGAGTTTTTAAAGCCTCATGTTTGTACGAACATGAACATCCCATGATGAATATGAATTTTGGAATTTGGGTCATGGGTTTTATTTAAAATTGTTATTTAAAAACGAATTTCAATATATTGAACATTTCAGATGATTTTTTTGGCTGAGAAATGATCCTTGGGAGATATCCTGAGAGCTCAATGAAGCCATGAGAGAGGCTGGAGTGGCTGCATACATCATTCCCATTGGATGTAGTAACCATCAGCATGATGATGGGCCATCACCTGCTAGATAGTAGAGGTTTTAAAGGGGGTTCAATAACTATTTTACCCCTTTAATATAAAGATGTTTCTTCATTCTTATTTCCCTTTTTTGATCTCGCGCGACATGGGGTGTTCTCCCCTTAGCTCTAATCCTCCAAACCATCCAAGAGGGGTGTTTTAAAGGGTATTTATTAATTATTCTAGGTATGGTATCAGAAAAAGAGAACATATTGGATATTTCATTCCCTACTCCTCTAATTTATTTTCTTTTGGTTTATTTTTATTGAATTTATACAACTAGGACTTGGTGGAATCAATTGATTTCGATGGGGGTTTCTCTCAGCCTTCAGAGAGGATGTCCATTAACTGCATCTTATTTCCATAGTTTATTGAATCTCTAAAGGTATGTCATGTTTATGAATATATTAATTTATTGATAAAATTATATTAAATTGTTACAGTTTATTGTGACATTTGAAAGGTATTTTTCATAGAGTGGTGTTGAGGCTAAGACATAGACATTCTGCATGTAGTTCTTCATCGTTCAGGAGAGTGTTGGGTACATGTTTAGAATTTAGGCTGCAAAATTATTTAAAATTAATTTTTTAAATAATATAATTTTTTATTAATTTGGGTGGCTTGAAATGATACTGGATCTTGGGTATGAAATAAATTCTTTGTTAACCCTCTTTGAGGTGGGGAATCCTTGGTCAATAAACTGGCCGGTGAGATAAAAAGGTGAAGGATAATTAATTATGGTTTACGTTTAACAAACAAATCATATGTTTTTATGTTTTTATGGTTCATGGGACATGTTTCCTCACTAGAAAATTCATTTTTTGGTTGAATTATACTGGTTACTAATTATAAATTTGATGAACTATTTAATTTATTAGGGAATTCCTTTGACTATGAAATGTGAAAAGGGACACGGTGAACCACTGGAAACTATTTCTTTTTCCTCGTATACCTATGGTTTACTTCTTGAACATTTTTGTGATCCTTTAGGGAATAAATAACTCTTTAAGGGTGTGGTTGGGTATTGTATGACTAAGTGACCTTTTGTAGGGATCTCTAGCCACCTCCCTATGGAGGCGTGGACTGACTGGAGTGGAGTAGATTTGGTACACCATTTGAGGTCCATTGAGATATCATGGAGTCATTGTATAATTTTTGTTGGTTTGGGGGACTATGATACCCCATGTGATGAGATGATTGTATGTAGGATTTGGATAGTTAAAATACCCATGTAGGGTTCCTTTGTTGTGATGCGATACGAGGGACCAATATTTTATCATGTGATGGGTGGTGCCTTGGAATCCAAATGGGGTTATATTTTTCATATTTTAACATAGGGGACTCGAGTTAGTGTCCCAAAGATATATTGACCCTAGTGAGAGGGTTTTATTATGTACATATAGTGATGAAGGTTTTCAACATTCATCCAACCATTATTCGTTATTTTTTTTATGGTGGGACATGGAAAATTCTGATGAGGGGGGATTTTATTTATTTTTTGGAAAAAACTCACTATGATGGTCTTTATTCATGTTTTTACTAACTCCCAATGTATCGGTATTTTATGATGTTTGGAAACACCCATGGGGTTTTGTTTTTTAATGTGACATTACTTACTGAGAAAACACTTCTTGGGGAGTTTTGTGTTACTATTAGGCTGCAAGAACTCCCATGGGGGGTCATATTACATGATGGATTATCACATAGAAGATTAAAATATAATTGGGGAGGATTGTGTTACTAATGGTATAGAGAAAACTCATAGAGGATGTCCCTAATACATTATATAAATATCGGGGAGACACATGATTGTTATGTTGGAAGGCATGGTCATCTTAATTCACTCAATGACACCCTATCACTAGTCAAAGAAGGTGTACTTGATCATGTTTATGGACATAATGATCAAAAATTATATGGTACATTTTACATGGTTTGGAATTTTCTATATGACATGCTCAATTGAATTTTGGCATTAGGATGAAGCAGGTATTAATGGTAATTTTTTTCCAATGGTTTTTATTTATAATGGGAATTTCACATGCATGTATCACTACATCAATAGTATAGTACATGAATGTATTGGTGGAGACCTGCTAAGTAATGTAATCCCACCCTACTATGACTTCCATTATACCTTGGTACCTGAGAAACTCTCACTAGTTACAGGTTTATGTTGGAACGAGGCTTTGAATTTTTCATGATCGAGCTAGAGAAAATCAGAATGGATTCTATGTTTGGTGCTAGGTTGGCCTCAAAGTCTATTATGGATCCTCTTGTACATTTTTTTCTTAATTATTGTTTAATTTTAATTATCATTATATGATGGAATATCAAGCATGTTTGAATATATGTATGCTTTCACAACTCATGTAATTATTGTTATATGATTATTTATCTGTGAACTATGATGTGTGTGATTCATGGTTATGTATTTAGTATTTCACACGTTAATGCAGGGTTATAGATTCGCAATAGTTACACCATTGACCCCCACTTATAGTTGGAAGACTCTAGCATATATGGAGGCATGACTGAGGTATAATAGTGATCGTCATATCTTCCATCGAATTGTGGACTTAGAAGGATGGATATTACATTACCTTATTCTAAAAATATTCTGTTTTGAAAAAAATACTATTGTTTTTATATAAGAATTTAAAAACTATATTTGGGAAAGTAAGAATAAAACTTAATGTTTTTAAGGGAAAAATAGTACTCACATTGATGACATGGGTATCCCTTGGAAGAAGCATTGTAAATTGAGGTAATAACATAATATCTTGTGACCATGGTATAGAGAAAAATAAATAGAATTCTATAGGAAGTAAAAAAAGGATAATATTTCAAATAAGAATCTTCATATTGGGAGTGGTCTTGAAGTGTTGGTGAGATACACCATTTATAATTTCTAATAGTTTCATTTTTACAAATTTTTTCACTTGATTTAAATAGATGACATGTTTCACATGTCACAATGGATAAAAAAATACATAATAATGGATTGAGGTATGAAATTAGGTCATTCATACCTCAACAATTCCTTCTGATATTGGATTTCAACATGTCATCATGTTTTTTACTCTTATAATCATCACTTTTATCATTTTAGTTTTACCATGGTAATTATTTTTTACTTATGTAAATAATTTTTATGAATAAAATAAAATAAAACTAATTAAATAATTTATACCTTGTAATTAAAAAGTGATATAAGTTTTTTTAATAAAAAAATATATGTGTAATAAAATTTAATTTTAAGGCTACCTTATGGAATGTGTAAAAACTCGTTTTTTGAAATAGGTATTTTTAAGCATAAAATTTAGGTTTCGGAAAAAATTAGATTATCATGATTTAAATTTTTTTATTAAAAAACAATTAAATTTTATATTTCTTTCAAAGAAACCATAAATTTATTATGAAAAATATATTTAATTAAAATAAAATAAATAGATATGTTTTTATAGGAGAATATTATTTAATTCATTATAATATTGATTGTAGGTTTTCTAAATTCAATATTGTATTAATGAAAAAAAGAGTATTTATTATTATATTCATTTATCGAAAACAAAAAGGGTTTAAATACTTTAATACCTTTCTTATAAAGTCATAAAATTTACTCTTTTGGGAAAAACTATATTTTTAACTACTCACCTAAAAATCAATTATTTTATAAAAATCAAAAAATTAATTCTGAACTAATTTTTTAATTCAAAACCCAAAAAATGAATTTCATTTTTTCCATTTCAATTAAAAATTTACATTATATTAAAAGAAAAATAATAAGATATAATGAGAAAATGTTTTTATTGGAAAATTGCATTACAAATTATTAAACATTCATATTCTTATTTAATATCAATTACTAAAAAAATAGTGTTATTAAATTATATAAATATTTCATATCAATAATATACACTATCTATAATATATATTTTTTAAAATAAGGCACATAAATGAGTTAGTTTTTGAAAAAAAACATTTTAAAGAATATGGGGATCTTTTTAGTTAAAAGACACACTAATTGGATTTTATCAATGCATTAATATTTAATATTATCAGGTTTTTTAATTATATTTCATAAATATATCATATATACCCATAACTACCAACTAAATAAATATATTATAATGGTAATATAATTTATCATGGTGTGTTTTAGTTCACATTTTGTGAAGTATCCTTTTAAACACATTTATTATAATAGAAAAATATGTCATTTATAATTTTGGGTGTTAAAAGTGAGATAAATTGATTAATATGGGAATTATTATCGACCCATAATCATGTTTTAGATCATAATCATATCAAAAATCCTGATGTAGGGTGAATTATATTTTAAAAATAATATGTAATAATATGATTTATCTTTAATTTATTATAGAGGGACATGTAAGGAAAATATATAACTTGTAAAAAGAGTGAAGAATTAGGAACCAATAAACGTCATAAAAAATCCTAATAATAATTTTTTTTCAAAGAAGTATAAAATTCCCTTATGGTATAGTAAATGGAACTATCATGGGTGATCTCAAATGTGTTTGATTTTGTCGCACATAGGTGTAGCAGAGTAGCTGACCAAGGTCATCTCTCAATGACACTGTGATTAAAAAATATTTTTAAAGGTAAAATGATAATAAATATAAATTAAATGAAAAACATATAAGGATGGGTGTATTTTTATTCTGTCTATTAAAGAATAATAATAATTATTCTTGAAGTCTATTTCATTTTTTTAATTGAGACTGAGAAAATGATATGATAAAATCCTTTTTTTTAAAATATTTTAAAAAGAATAATAGATATAACTCTAGAACATAACAAACTTATTAATAACTTTAGTTTAAATTAAAATATTCTTAATTGTGATCCCATAATGTTTTAATCCTCTACCCCTATAGGAGTTATCTTAGAAAGAATTATAAAATTAATTAAAACCTAGGGTAGCTTCAGAATGTGAAATCGTAGAACCATGTGTTGATTATCTTTACAATGGTAGATTATGGTTAGTGGTGAATTATAGATAATGTACACATTGTATGTGAGGATTAATTGAGTTTAGGGATTATATTTTAACTCCATAAATTGATATCATATTATTTTGTTTTACTAATTAAGATTATGGTGTCACAATTCACACAATTCTCGACCTCGCATGTTTTGTGTTAATTATTAAATTTATTTCTTAGTTTATTTTAATTTTAAAACTCAATTAATAGATCATATTATTTTAAGTATAGTAAATAATTAATTCAAA
Organism: Viscum album; assembly: GCA_963277665.1. Classification (NCBI taxonomy): domain Eukaryota; kingdom Viridiplantae; phylum Streptophyta; class Magnoliopsida; order Santalales; family Viscaceae; genus Viscum; species Viscum album. The sequence goes on along the minus strand of OY728155.1, from coordinate 918,942,588 downwards.
ATAAATAAATAAATAAATATATTGGAAGATTGAATATAATGATAAATTACTCTTCTATGGGCATTATATTCATCTTTGAAATAGTTTTCATTCACAAAAGTCATGGAAAGGGTATAACCCAATCACTTTTCTACTCATTTCTTCCAACCTAAAAATGATGAGTAGAGAATAAGAAAATTGAAAAAAACAGAATAATTGGAAGATAAACTAAGAATTTTATTATTAAAGGGAAAAAAATAAATAATGACGAAGAAGTTAACGGATTCAATTGAGGGATATGTGCTTCACAATCTCTCCCTCTTGAAATTCAATGAGATGTCGAGTAAAATATATTATCTTATTTCCTTAATATTTTAATTCACATCCAAAACCCTCCAAAGGATACAAAAAAATAATTATATAGAGTAGGGTAGGGTAGGTTTATAGTAGGTTTCATGTGTGAACAAGAAGATTCATCCAAATATCTTAATCTATATTGAGTCGAATTGTTAGTATCCAAAATGTGGGATGTAAATATCCTCTAGAAAGCATATTTATGAGAAATTGGGTCTTATATATTTTTTTCCAAATTTTCCCCTAATAAAATAATGGATTAAGAAGTTATGACCCAAATACTATCGATGTGTACAATCTGGCGAGTTCGGTCCAACATTGACTTCATGACAAATTTACTCTAATAAAATGCATGATCCATCTCAAATATCCAAAATGAATTCTATAAACCATTAAGTGAAGATCACCGTTAAAAAATTAATGTTTAAATGAGTAATATAAAAATATTTATTTTCAAAATACAATAGTTTATTCTAAATGATCAAAACTAGAATTTTTATCAAATATATAAATAAATTTTTAAATCCCAAATATTCAATAAATGGACATATTTAACATATTTTTATGTAATTATATTTTTTCATACTAATAGGATATTCTATAAAAACATTTTTTATCAACACCCCCACACATACCCTTTTTCACTCCTAGAAAAAAACTCATATCATATAATCTAGAAAAGTGTTACATGATATGCTTGTTTATATTTCCCAATACAATGTAGAAATATTGGAAAATTATTAATCTCATCAAGAGGAAATATCAATAAATTCTAAATTCATTATACAATTAATTTTATCAAAAAATAATTTAGTGAGATTAATGATACTAATCATATAGAAAAAAAAATTATGGTTCTACCATGGAATCAATTCCCCACAAGTATGTGTTACAACCATTTCAAGACCATATCTCCACCATTTGTTCAGTATATTAATGTCAAATAAAACAATTTTTCTTAACGGTTTTAATTCCCAGACCAATTCTATATTACTTTTCATTAAAATTTTATCACCCACTCACTTAATCATTCCCAAAAGTCAAACCATAATTATATAACCAAGATATCACCACATGTTTTACATTTTATCATTCCCCTCCTTATTAAGATAATAAATTTTTTAAATTTTTTAATTAATTTATTTATTTATTGGTGAAAAACTGTCATATAACAGGTACACACACATAATTAAATTATATACAGTAAGACAAATAATTTAAAGAGAAATGAATTGATTGATTAACTAATAAAATAGGGAGAATTTTTTAACTTTACTTTGTCATACCTTCAATTCAGTAGGAGAAATTTCAAAAGACAATGTTGTGTGAAACCTTTTATGGATAAACCAAAGATACAATTTTCCAAGAATAAATATCACAATTAATGGTGTCAGAATATAAATTGTTTTATAATTACAAAACCAATAATATCATCAATGAGTTATATTTTTATGAAAATAAACCCTTGATGGTGAAATATTTCTCACGGTTATAATGATTCCAATTATTTTTGAAAACATTCATTTCTTATATGTTCCACATGTAAATGATCATGTTACATGATATGTTATTTATGTTTTTTTTGAGAATTTAATAGAAAATAAAATAGAAAACACACACAAAACCCACAGATGAAAATCTTAAATAGTTACCCCAAAACAATTTCCCCTCCCACACACATAAATTATATCATTTTCCTCAATGAGAACCTATGAGATGATATGTTCAAATTTAATAAAGAATTTAAAATGGGAGAATTAATATTAAAGTTAAATGGTTGGGAACATCCTAATATTCTCAAGTGAGGATGGGGTCATGAATTGATATTAAATCAACATCATTGGGAGGTAGTCCCTAAATTTATTTATTTAAATGTTTCCCATTGAATACAAAGTTACATCATGTGTCCACTAGTTTGATCCCCACTACACCATAATGAAAAAAAATTAGAAACAATATATGCACCAAACCACCTAGATTACAACATACCTTGAATTTGCTTCAGTCATGAACCATAGAGAATGACATTCTCTCAAACACTCAACTCATTTTATAGGTCCTTATATCATGAGGATATTTTGATATTTCCCTTTAGATTAATCAGTTCTCATATGATGACTATCGAATCTCCTCAAGCATTTGAATTGGAAAAATTATTTGAATTATAACTTGGTCCAAATCAATGTTTCATTTCATTATAGCCCAATATTCTCAATGTTATGACTAAATGGGAAGAAGAAATGATTTCCAAAAAAATGATTTCGTAGGGGAAAATATTTATTGGAATCTTTTAATCCAAGCTATAATCCCATATTGGATCATCCAAGAACTTGATCCTATATATTTTATTCATCCTCATCATTTTCACCAAATTTTTAACTCCTGATTTGAAACATTAGCCTGACCATTTATTTGGGGGTTGTATGGAGTAGAAGTTCTATGTGTCATAACACAAATTCTAATAGAAAAAGTGTTTCTATTGGTCACTAATGATAGAATTTGGTACTCTAAACCAATATTAAATTTAAGAATTTATAAATTTCTCAAAAATATTAAAATCATCACTCTTAGTGGACTTGACCTCCACCCATTTGATAAACTAATAAAAAAACCAAAATGTCAATGAAACCAAATGAACTTCGAAAAGCACCCATAAAATCAATTTCCCGAACTTTAAAAAACTCATAGAATAATATGGGTTGTTAGGGAATCTCATTTATCCTCCAAATAATTCAAGTTTGTTTGAATTGTGAGGACAACATACAAAATACATGAGAATCATGGAAAATTTAAGATAATATAATCTAGATTCTATGAAATTCTAGCCATCCACTTAGTTCCAAAGTGTCCACCACAAACAAGGGTTTAACAAAAATTTACAATACACTAAACTTGTGATCAGGCAGACATATCTTAATGGCTTAGTTATTACACATGCATCATAGGTAAGGATCATCGCACACATAAAACCTAGACTCAATCATTATTTATTAGACTTAATTTTTATTAAATTTTTTGGTATTTCATAGGAAACAAGGTATTTTAGTAAATATTAACAATAGGGATTCATACATGAGGAGACATAGAGATGTTAATCAAGGAAAGTGTGATAAAGTGGTGCCTAGACCAAGGTGTCAACATCTAGAATGTGAGTAATCCTACTCATGATGTCTAACACAAAAATTTTATGACCCCTTCTGTTCCTTTATCTAAAAATCAAATTCGTGAAGAGGGATCATCCAGCAGATAGGTCTGGTATTTACATCTTGATTCATTAAGAGGTACATCACAGATACTTGGTCAATACAAAAACTATTTTTAAGCGTAATAAATATGAACCAAATATATCAAAATCGAATATAAGAGTAATATAATCCTTCTCTATTTTATTTTAATTTTCATAATATGATTCTAAAGTCCTCAATGCATAAGAAATCATAGGGGACCACCCTTCCACCCTCTCAGATAAGTACCCTACATTCATGAATTTGGATTCATCACACATAAACCCGAATGGAATCTCCCACCATGGGGATGTATTATCAAAAAAGTGGATATATACTTATTTATATCATCATATGATACCCTTATTGAATCAACAAAAAATATGTCAATATTAAGTTTATGCAGTCTAAATAAGTGTAGTATGTTGTCACTAAAAACTCTGATGAAGTGTCAATAAAACCATCATGTTGAAGGAATGTTCAATATTCACACACATATATAGGCAAAGGAAATGATTAAATAATATCTACATTAGGTATATCCACATCTGTTATATTTTTTTATAATACATTCCCTATGAGAATTCTATACCCTACCATGGAATTACATTTTTGAATGTTCAAAACCAGATTGTTCACAATAAAGTTATTAAACACCTTTACCAAAATTATGATACATTCATCAGATGAAGATCCATACAGTGTAAAACCTTGCATAAATATCTCCATTAAGGTCTCAATGAAACCTAAAAAAATACTCACCATGCATATTTTAAAGGTATTTGGGGTATTCAAAGTAAAAATGACATCATTTGGTAGAAAAATATTCTGAATTGACAAGTGAATGTTGTCTTCTCCAAATCATAGGGATATATAAGTACATAAAAAGGTCCATAAAATCCATCTATGATACAATATTATGTCCTCCTCTCTATCCTCTCAAGAATTTGATCAATAAATGAGAGGGGAAATGGTCCTTTCATGTGGATTAATTCCGGTTCCTATAATAAATACACACACTCTAACTATTTTACACCCTCATTAGAACATATCTTCCATATCACTAATAAAAATAGTAACACAACATTCTTTAGGCACTAATTGAATAGGACTCGCCCGATATGAATAATAAATGGGATAACTGGTACCTTTATGGAGAAAATTTTTGTAGAGACCCAAAGCTTGACGTACATGGAAATTACATTACGTTTACAGAATACATAATACATAAAAAAACAACACTCAAGGATCGTAGTAGTTTAGTGTCTTTGGAAACTCGTAACATAATCTTCTAATTGTGGTGAAAGATATTCAACATCTCCCATAAAGATCTTCCCATTTTGGTTTTCTTACCTAAAACCTTTCTGTAAATCCTGGGGAAAAGAAAACATATAAAGGGTGATCTCAAATGCTCAGTAAGGGTATGCATGGATAAAATAAAACAAATCATATACATTTGAACTTACAAACATGAACATAATGTTTAAACATCAAAATCTTGGGAAATGACATAAAACGTGGCAGTACATAAGGCATATATCATAAAGAAACATTAATCATGATAAAATATCATGGGAAATAAACATGTGATTGTGGAAACCATTAAGCACATGATATGATTTCCATAGTATCCAAGGCATTGCTTCCAAGACCAACTTAGAGGACAAAGTCCCTTTATGAATCGAGTTCACTCCTCGTTCCAGTCCTGTATTATTGAGCCGGATTAACTTACCGTTCCAACCATGTCTATCTCATGAGATATAAATCTTTACCCAATGCATTGGAGGTAGATATAGGTCCCACCCATCTCATATTGAAATCATTATTTTGTGTTCCACAAAATCTTAAATCATACATCATACCATAACCCATGTAATAGAACGTGATTCTTAAAAATCATGCCCTCATAACATAATCCATATAAAAAATGGATATCATTTGATCATAAGAGGAATCAAACCATGTAAATAATGGAGACATTATACCTGAAACATAATCATATTAAATAATTTCATTTTAGATGGAAAATTGTTTTGATAAAACACTTGAAATGAATCCTTGAGGAAAATATCATTTATTATTTAGAATCATTTTCTTTTCACAAAATTACATGGAATTTTAAATGAAAAGTATTTTTTTTGAAAATAATCCTGAAATCATGTAGAGGAATCTCTTTGAAAATAAGGTGTTATGAAACCATAAAAATCTGTTCGTTCCATATAAGTTAAAAAAACATTCTTCTCGTACTTTTGCCAGAAAAGTCAAAAAGTACCTAGTAAAAGAAAGATTCCATACATACCATGTAGTAAAACTAAAAAATGGGTAAAAAGTACTTTAAACATACATGAAAACATTTTTATAAAACTTGGACATGGATGATAAATACAACCCCAGTAAATACTTACGTTTAAGCAATCTCGGATAGAAAACAATTGAGATTGCAACATTATCCCTTACCTTACGTCCGATATTCTTCGTATGTATCTGAGCCTCATGTATAATGATTTAAATAATTTCATTGACTTATTAAAGAATCATATTTATTGTTATGATATCATATATGGTCTACTTATGACTTTATATTACTCGTTCTTTTTGTAAATTCCATGTTAAAGCAGCATTTTGGGTAAAATCGTTTCAATTATCATACGTGTTTCAACTTGTTATTCTTGATATTATTACTTATATACAGATTTAAATAATTCCAGAATGTAAAAAATGATTTATATATAATATATATTAATAATATACATATATATATGATATATCGATAAATTGAATGAAATACATTGTTCATGGAGACGGTATGTCGTACGTACGCATGAACGCTGTTTTCGTTTCCTTATTGAATTGAATGGAATTAATTAGATGACATAAAAATATATACATAAATCCAGTATCATTATTATGTCATATATTTCATTATTATTCATTAAATATACTTTATAATCATTCATGAATGGTTAACATGGAGAATGAATCTCATCGCGTCGTGGAGATGGTAGTCCGTACATACGCAAGAGCGATGATATCATTCCCATGATCGTGGAATTGTATTGAAGTGTATGTATAATATAAAAGAGTCAATATAACTTTAAAATAATCATATATAGTTATTTATTTACACCATTATACCCATCCAAGTAAGGTGGTGGTCAAAAACAGATTACACCACGGCGTGGAGACAGTATTTCGTACGTACGCACGCGCGTAGATTTTGTTTTCCGTAGGATGTACTGATGGTGAAATAGGGTTCTTTTATATTTATAATAACATATCAGTATATATGTAATAATTATTTTATTACATAATAATGAAACAACTAATGAAGATGAAGTAGAAGAAGAAATAAACTTGAGAGAATCGGAAGAAGAGATTACCTCTTCTTCGACGCACCTTTTTTAAGCCTTCTCTTAAGGAAGTAGAGTTGGTCTTTTTAGAAGACCGGAACCTCCAGAATGTTTCTAGGGAAGTGGAGAAGAGAAATGGGCAGGTTTTGGATGAGCTTCAGGGCTCAAAAGGGTGTGAATAGAAGAGGTAAGGGGTTCCCTTTTTATAAGGGGGGAGAGGGGCACCATTGGAAAAACATAAAATATTATTTTATAATAAAGTCATATTCGGTTTTCAATAGCTCCAAATTAATTTATTTCGAATAAAAGGTGGGTATGGGTAGAAATAATCTAAACCAATAGATTTTAGATAGGTTTGGGTCATTATATTAACCATGTCTTTTAGTTTTAACTCTTAGTTAACCAGATTGTCATTTACCATGTCACTTTGTATTTTTATATTATATAGTTCATAAACATACCATATACATCCAAGAGACCCAAAAGTGGTCCATTTATGATACACCTATCATGATATAAGTATCGTGGTCAATCCTCAGATTTTTAGGAAGATAGTAGCAATTAGTAATATAATATTTATTTTAAAAGCTATTTTATTTCAATTTTAACACTATTTGTTAATTGATTTTTGTGAAAATAATAACAGCATGATTAGTTCGAACAAAGTTAATTAAATCAATAATAACAGTTCATATTAACATATATAATTCGTGTAATTCATATAAAGTCTCAAATTACATTTATTTGGGTATTTATAACATCAATTATTTTAATATTTCATTATTTAGGTAATTACTGCATCACAATTATGTCCTAAATAACATAAATTATTTAATGTCTAAAAATTATAAATAAACTACCATTATGTAGTAAATATTCTTATCTTTCTAATTAATATTTATAGTATAATTGATCTTATGTATAACCCTATATTAAAAATTATTTAGTTATTAAACTTTTATTTTAACTATTTTAACCCTTCTTTAAATAAATTAATAATAAATGTCCTAATCTAATATAAGTGGACCTAAATGGACATATTTTATTCCAAAGGTTGTTTTTGGTCGAATTACACTTATACAATAGAATTAGGACATGTTTTAGGGTAATAATAATATCATTTTTACCCTTAATTATCCTATTTACTTTTAACCGTGGTAAATAAAAGTAAAAAGATACTATTCACCAAAAATTATTTTCAACTCATTGAACCACATTTTAGTCCTTGATATTAACCGTGTCTCTCGGAATTTTGAAATTTAATTAACAGAAGTGGTAAAATTTCATTTAAATGAAAAATTCAGTTTTTTAACTACCACTAAGTGGTTTCACTATTCATCAAAAATTGAAGTTTTTCAGAAAAATAACAAATATTCAGCCTAAGAATTATTTGATATTCCGAATTCAAAATTGATGTCTATTTTTTTCAAATTCAAAAAATAGAAGTGGTATTAATTAATTTTAAAATTAATTCCCATTATCAAAACAAATAGTGTCTTTTTAAGAAATAATAACTATCAAAAGATTGATACTTGTTTATATCAAATTTCAAAGTGAAATTAATTCCAATGACCAACATTGGATTAAATTGTAAAAATATATTCTAATTAAAATTTAAAACCAATTAAAAATATAATCTGACCATATAAATTATTGCGATGAAAAAAGTTGTTTTTAATTAAAATATAGCATGTTTTTACTATTCATTATAATATGAAAGTTATCAGAATAAAATGAAAAATTTATCCAAAGTAAATTTTTATATCCCTATTGCTAAGAAGAATTTTATTTTGTCAAATTGACCTTGTAGACATGTCAAAAACAAGATTTAAAGTGGGTGCGCCATCAAAAGGCGACAAAAATACATTTTTTTTGAAAAATACTTATTTTACTCAAAAAATTGATTTTGTTCTCATACCTTGTTCTAGAAAATGTGTAAGATGAATAATAATGTCAGAAAAATAAAATTTTAGTTCATACAATTTATAATGGATAGTTCATAATAACATTATAACCATATATCTTTGTTTCGTGAAACCCGGTATGGCGTACAACACACGCTATCGAGGAAGGTTGTGATTGTGTGTAATGTAAGCCAAGACAGGGTTGCATGTTGTAAAAGACTCCTCCGTTGTTTAGTATAAAAGAATCCAACCATATTTCATTTATACATTGAATATATATATATATACACTCAATGTTTCTTAGAATAACTACTATCAAAATTGTGTGTAACATGATCCAAGAATAGTGTTCTGTATGCTGCAAGCTAATACGGTGTTGCATATAGCGCAAGGTAATCTTGGTGTAGCGTACAACACAAGACCTCAAAGAAATTAAAAGAATATTTTTCATAAAATCTAGGGGTGTCACATTCTACCCCCCTTAGAATGAATTTCACCCTCGAAATTCATCGGGGTTATAAATTGTTTAATACATGAATGTTTCTTTAATAGAAGCCCACATCGTAAAAAGGGAATACCAAAACCTATCATTAAAAACTAAAGTATGAAATTTAAATATTACCCAAAATAACTAATCAATGCATTTCCACATAGGATAACATAGGTGAAAAGATGGATATGGAAGAAAAACCTAACAATCATGTTCTGATGGAGAGTGATAGAGAACATGGCTATAAAAAAGCCAGCAATCACAAAGCCATAGATTTGTGATTATATAAGGTACCATCTGATTCATCAGATATAAGAGCACTAGGACAACATTTTGTTTTCAATATCATTTCCTAAAGTTGAAGAATTTTAATTAGAAGAAATACTTACTTTATTTCGGTACATTCTCATTGTTGTTTGTGCCTTGAACAATTTCCATATCATCTCTTAAAGAAATGAAGTTGAATTTGTCATTTTTGAATTGTTAGAAGATCATGTGATAGAATGATGGGTCATTCCATCTATCTCAAAGAAAATGTTAGAAAAAGTTATCGAATACACAAGTCCATGTATGGTGGGGTTAATCAGATATGATTCCAAAAATGGACTTATACTTCATCTATCATACCGCTTAATAAGATAAAACTAGTTTCTACTAACCAGGGACTTATTGTAGGCCAGTGGTAGGCAATAAAGGCCTGGCGCACATCGGTTGTGGGTTCGATTCCCACATCCTTGTCCGATGCGATGGGTTGTCGTCCGTCCTGCAGGTTTTCCTTCATCTAAAACTAAAATATTATAACATTACAAAAATAATTTCGAAAAAAAAAGTTCTAGACATAAAGAACACTATCTGATGTTCGACATAACACTTTCTAATATTTAGACTTATCCAAAATACATCTGTCCAATCTCATAGTATACAAAAAATTATTACCGGAAAGGTCACATAACAATATCATGAACAACATCATTTATCACACGATATATCTTGTTGGTCAAATTCCAAACATGTGAATTCCTTAATCTTGTATTCTATTGCAACATGAATTACCATAGAACCTTAGTTGAAAACATGAATGATGTCAAACGTTAACTCATTCCACATACCAAAATCACCTAAATTATATATACTCAAACCATGATATCACTTAGTCCTTATATCATTCATGATCTCATGAATACTATCAAACATCTCATTATCTCTTTATCCCTTCATTATGCGCATATCATCTACTTAAAAAAATCTGAATAACCTTTCATGGTTACTGGTACCATTCAACATATACTTTCAAATACTTTAGGAAAAACAATAGTGTAACAATCCTTAGATGTGTCTTTATTCCATAGTACCATTACCTATCAACATAACTCTTGATAAACATAAATCATTCCACTACATTTTAAACCACTAACTATGCTTCGTCATTTCATTCATCCCATATATCATTTTTAGTCACTTCATCATCATCAACATAAATTCTACCCATACGACCATGCTGATTATCTTCATGAGATTTTCCCTTAGGGCATTGATTTGTATAATTCCCATATATCCCACATTTAAAACATTTAATCATTGTTGATGTCGTAGGAATATCATTATCCTTGTCCATGGTGTTAAGTGAACCTTTTCCTTTTCACTTACTATCTTTGTATCCTTCTTTTCCACACCCAAAGAATCTTTCAATTCCTTTGAAGCAATCTCCCTGATGCCTCTTCCCACATGATTTACATGAGGGAAATTGAACTTTATTTCCTCTATGATGATCATGAAACTCCATCTTTCTCTTATTATCTGAGTCGGGAAACTTACCAAAGTTGAGATTATTGATCATATTATGAGATTTATGATTAGGCATAATAACTATGTTTTGCCTTCCAAATCCCATTTCATTTGCATGATCATGAAGAATATCATTCCATTGTCCATCATATTCTCCATTATCGTGAATCTTCCTGTTTCCATCCATTTTCTAAAACCCAAAAAGAATAGTGTGAGAGGCAAATATCATGCTAGGTAAAACAACACAATAAAGGGGGATGACCTTCCATATCTTACATCTTAGGTTAAATTCTAAGATCGTTACCATAATTCTAGGACTATAAGCTATACTTATACTTAACCTTAGGGAAATCCCTAGACATACCTTTGAAATATCTCTAGGGATCTCACTAAAGTATTCACATCCTAGTTTCCAAAGGTTAACTAAACCATTCCTCCAATACCAACTCTAGAGTCCCAAAGCTTGATGTACATAAACACTACATTACTTTTTCGTAATACTTAATACATAACAAAAAGCAACTCTCAAGGATCATAATAGCTTAGTGTCTTTGGAAACTCGGAACATAATCTTCTAATCATGGTGAACGATATTCAACATCTCCCATAATGATCTTCCCCTTTTGGGTTTCATACCTAAAATCTTTCTTTAAATCCTAGGGAAAAGAAAACATATAAAGGGTGATCTCAAATGGTCAGTACGGGTAAGCATGGATAAAATAAAACAAATCATATACATTTGAACTTAAATACATTAACATAATGATTAAACATCAAAATCTTGGGTAATGCCATAAAACATGGCAGTACATAAGGCATAGATATTAAAGAAACATTAATCATGATAAAATAGTATGGGAAATAAACATGTGAGTGTGGCAACCATTAAGCACATGATATGATTTCCATAGTATCCAAGGCATTGCTTCCAAGACCATCTTAGTGGACAAAGTCTTTTTCTGAATCGCGTTCACTCCTCATTCCAGTCCTGTATTACTGAACCGGATTAACTTACCGTTCCAGCCATGTCTATCTCATGAGATATAAATCTTTACCCAATGAATTGGAGGGAGATATAGGTCCAACCCATCTCATATTGAAATCATGCTTTCCTGTGCCACAAAATCTTAAATCACACATCATAGCATAACCCATGTAATAGAATAGGATTCTTACCATCATGCCATCATAACATAATCCATATAAAAAAACTGATATCATTTCATCATAAGAAGAATAAAACAACATAAATAATGGATACATTATACTTGAAACATAATCATATTAAATAATGTCATTTTGGATGGAAAATTGTTTTGATAAAACACTTGAAATGAATCCTTGAGGAAAATATCCTTTCTTCTTCAAAAAAAATTTCTTTTCACAAAATGCCATGTAATTTTAAAATAAAATGATTTTGTTGAAAATAATCATGAAATATTGTAGAGTGAGCTTCTTGAAAATAAGGCGTTATGAAACCATAAAAATCCATTCGTGCCGTATAAGTTAAAAAAACATTCTTCTCGTAATTTTACTGGAAAGTCACAAATTACCTCGTAAAAGAAGGATTCCATACATACCATGTAGTAAAAGTCAAAAATGGGTAAAAAGGAATTTAAAAATAAATGAAAAAATTTTATAAAACATGGACATGGATGATAAATATAACCCCAGTAAATACTTACGTATAAGCAATCTTGGATAGAAAACAATTGAGATTGCAACATTATCCCTTACCTTACATTCAATATGCTTAGTATGTATCTGAAACTCCTTTATAATGATTTAAATAATGTCATGGAATTATTACAGATTCATATTCATTTTTATTATATCATATATGGTCCACTTATGACTTTATATTACCCGTTCTTTTGTAAATTCCATGTTAAAGCAGCATTTTGGGTAAAATCGTTTCATTTATCGTATGTGTTTCGACTTGTTATTCTTGATATTATTACTTACATGCTGATTTACATAATTCCAGAATGTAATAAATGATTTATATATAATATATATTAATCATATACATATATATATATATATGATAGATTAATAAATGGAATGAAATACATCGTTCATGGAGACGGTATGTCGTGCGTACGCATGAACGCTGTATTCGTTTCCTTATTGAATTGAATGGAATTAAGTAGATGACATACATATATATATACATAAATCTAGTATCATTATTATGTCATATTTTTCATTATTATTCATTATATATACTTTATAATCATTCATGGATGGTTAACATTGAGAATGAATCTCATCGCGTCGTGGAGACGGTAGTCCGTACGTATGCACGAGCGATGATATCATTCCCATGATTGTGAAATTTATTGAAGTGTATGTATAATATTTCAGAGTCAATATAACTTTACAATAATCGTATATATTTATTTATTTACACCATTATACCCATCCATGTAAGGTGGTGGTCGAAAATAGATTACACCACGGCGTGGAGACGGTATTCCGTACGTACGCACGCCCGGTGATTTCATTTTCTGTAGGATGTATAGAAGGTTAAATAGGGTTGTTTCATATTTATAATAACATATAAGTATATATGTAATACTGATGTTATTAAATAATAATGAAACAACTAAATTAGAGGATGTATAAGAAGAAAGAAACTTGAAAGAATCGGAAGAAGAGATTACCTCTTCTTCGACGCACCTCCTTTAAGCCTTCTCTTAAGGAAGTAGAGTTGGTATTTTGAGAAGACGATAACCACCAGAATTTTTCTAGGGAAGTGTAGAAGAGAAATGGGAAGGGTTTGGCCGAGCTTCAAGGCTCAAAAGGGTGTGAAGAGAATAGTGAAGGGGTCCCTTTTTATAAGGGAGGAGGATGGCACCATTGGAAAAACGTAAAATATTATTTTATAATAAAGTCATATTCGGTTTTTAGTAGCTCTAAATTGATTTATTTTGAATTTAAGGTTGGGGTGGGTAGAAATACTCTCAACCAATATATTTTAGATAGGTTTGGGTCATTATGTTAACCTTATCTTTTAGTTTTAACTCTTAGTTATTTAGATTGACATTTACCATGTCACTTTGTATTTTTATATTATATAGTTAATAAACATACCATATACATCCATGAAACCCCCAAGTGGTCCATTAATGATACACCTATCATGATATAAGTATCTTGGAAGAAACTTATATTTTTAAGAATATAATAACAATTAATAATATAATATTTGTTTTAAAAACTATTTTATTTCAATTTTAACACTATTCGGTAATTGATTTTTTTGAGAATCATAACAGCATTATTAGTTCGACTAAATTTAATTAAATCAATAATAACATGTCATATTAACCTAGAAAATCATTTTAACGCATAAAAAGTCTCAAATTACATTTATTTGGGTATTTATAACATCAATTATTTTAATATTTCATTATTTAGGTAATTACTACATCACAATTGTGTCATAAATAACATAAATTATTTAATGTCTAAAAATTATAAATAAAATACCATTATGTATTAAATATTTTTATATTTCTAACAAATATTTATTTTCGAATTTATGTTATGTATATTTCTATATTAAAAATGGTTAGTTATTAAACGTTGATTTTAACTATTTTAACCCTTCTATAAATAAATTAATAATAAATGTCCTAATCTAATCCAAGTGGACCTAAATGGTCATATATTATTCCAAAGGTTGTTTTTGGTCGAATTACACTTATCCAATAAAATTGGGATTTGTGTTAGGGTAATAATAATATCATTTTTACCCTTAATTATCCTACTTACTTTTAACCGTGGCAAATAAAAGTAGAAAGGTTACTATTCACCAAAAATTATTTTAATCACATTGAACCACATTTTAGTCCTTGATATTAACCATGTGTCTTGGATTTTCGAAATTCAACTCACAGAAGTGGTAAAATTTCATGTAAATGAAAAATTCAGTTTTTTAACTACCACTAAGTGGTTTCACTATTCATCGAAAATTGATGTTTTTTAGAAAAATACCAAAAATTCAGCATAAGCATTATTTGATTTTCTGAATTCAAAATTTATGTCTATTTTTACGAATTCAAAACATAGAAGTGGCATTAATTTATTTTTAAATTAATTCCCGTTATCAAAACAAATAGCGTGTTTTTAAGAAATAATAACTATCAAAAGATTGATAGTTGTTTATATCCAATTTCAAAGTGAAATTAATTCCAATGACTAACATTGGATTAAATGGTAAAAATATATTCTAATTACACTTTAAAACCAATTAAAAATATAATCTAACCATATAAATTATTGTGATGAGAAAATTTGTTTTTAATTAAAATATAGCATGTTTTTACAATTCATTAAAATATGAAAGTTATCAGAATAATATGCAAAATTTTATCCAAAAAAATTTATATCCCAATTCCAAAGAAGAATTTTATTTTGTAAAGTTTTACATATAGACATGTCAAAAACAATATTTAAAGTGGGTGCGCCATCAAAAGGCAGAAAAACCACATTTTTTGAAAAATAATTATTTTACTCGAAAAATTGATTTTGTTCTCATACCATGTTCAAGAAAATGTGTAAGTTGATTAATAATGTTATAAAATTCAGAATTTAGTTGATAATATTCATAACGACTAGTTCATAATAACATTATAACCACGTATTGTTGTTTAGTGAAACCTGGTATTGCGTACAACACACGCTATTGAGGAAGGTCGTGATTGCGTGTAATGCAAGCCAAGTGAGGGTTTCATGTTGTGCAAGACTCTTCCGTTGTTTTGTATAACATAATACAACCATATTTCATTTATACATTGAATATATATATATATACACTCAATGTTTCGTAGAATAACTACTATCAAAATTGTGTGTAACATGATCCATGAGTAGTGTTGTGTATACTACAAGCTAATACGGTGTTGCGTATAGTACAAGGTAATCTTGGTGTAGCGTACAACACAAGACATCAATGAAACTAAAATAATATTTTTCATAAAATCTCGTGGTGTTACAATTTTCAACTTCTTTTTTGAAAACATCCAGAAGAGTTTGATTAAGTCTCCATTGTGGTTTCCTAATCGGGTTATCCCCATCCTCCAAAAGAATACTATATATGAAAATAGAGGGAATCATACTTGATATGCCTGGAAAGGTCCACCAAATATACTTAATGTTCTCCCTCAAAAGATTAAAATGTTTCCATTAATGTTCTAAAGGGATATTGTTAACAATAGTAGTAGGGAATATCTTTCCACCCAACATGTATGAATAATTGATATTTTTTGGAAATTGATTGAGTTCCAATGTAGGTGGTGATGTGTGGATGGATACATTGAAGTAAATGAAATATGTTCATAATGAATATCAATATAAAAATAGATATCATCAAAATAAGATAGTAATGCATCAAATTCATCATCATACTCAACAACCGTTTCATAATTATAAATTATATGATTAGAATCAGAATAGTAATTAACATCAAAATGAAAAATGAGAGTGTTTTGATGATGAGGTATATGTTTGAAAATATTTTGTAACATAAATCTATAACCAATCCTCAATATCAGTCAACGAATGGAATTAACCCCATTTAAAAAATATTGAAAATAATTATTATGTGATTCATTACAAGTTGGGTCATAATGATAGATGAATATAATATAATGGTCCATAAAGTGGTACTTCCTAGTATCTAAATTGTTAAATCATAAAATCTCATTACAAAACTCCATATAAAGAACACCATTGTAGAAGTTATGATGAATTTTTTAGTTTTTAGTGAGGGACTACCGAATATAATGAGAGAATGAGAATTTTCCAAACTACACTCCATGTTAATCATGTATAAATCTAGTAGAATGATCATGTTTTTACCACAAAAAGTACATCCCTAAAAACTCACGCTGGATATGTTGTTGCTCTATTCACCAACTACCCCACTACCATCACTGGATTCAACAAAATAAACTATAAAGAATAAAATACATTGTGAAGAATCACATTAATAGATGCTCCAAAATCACATAGAGCCTAAAAAAATTGCAACTCCCCTTTGGTGTGTGGGATGGTGAAAAACCATAAATCATTGAAATTTTTGGCATTTCTTGAGGTTTTTTAATGGGTGCTGACACATTCCTTCTAATAATGAAACACTATTTTTCCATGAGCCATATCCAATTGGTATAAAGTTCATTAAAGAATTTTTTATGCCTTGGGATGTTCTTAGTGTACTCAATAATGTGTGTTTATCTCAACGTGCTCGAATTTTTTTTCAAATTCTCTTTTTCATCACCTATTAATAAATAGTTTTTGTTTCAATAAATCTACTTTGAATGGGAAGGGTTTTGGATGAACATCATCAATATTTTTATTATCATTATAATTATCCTTGGCCTACTCGTCAGTTGTTCTTTAATAGGGCATCTATGAGGTTGAGGTGAATCTTAGTGGAATGATCTATGTAGATGTATCAGTCATTTTCTTCCCACTTCTCAATGTGATTGAATTGAAAGTCCCATTATTATCTAGAGTAGTTTGGGAAGGAATATTTTTGATTTTTGTACTTCCTAGTTCACAGAGGGTAGTGGTAATCTAGCTCATTTGAGTCTTCAACTCACTCAACACCAAACTGTGACTCTTCATATCATTCTATTGAATAAGAACAAATTTTTCAAAATTCCATCAATTTTAGAATATTTATTTGGTTTATAATTCCCTTGGTGATTACATGCTGATTTGAGGGCTTCAAAACGTATTTCGGGTTGCTGAAAACCATGTTGGTAAGGAGGAGGATACTAGATGTTTTTCTAGAAAGGGGGAATTTGTTGGATTATATATACATACCTAATGTTAGATTGATCCTTCCACCAATTGTTGTATTTTATTGAAAATTAATAATACTTAATCTATGGATATTTCTTTATATATATTGATATGGTCCCCAGGAAATGCAACTCCACAATACTTATTTTCTTGTAATCGGGGGAAAGAATTTG
Source organism: Viscum album (assembly GCA_963277665.1). Lineage (NCBI taxonomy): Eukaryota > Viridiplantae > Streptophyta > Magnoliopsida > Santalales > Viscaceae > Viscum > Viscum album. The sequence goes on along the minus strand of OY728155.1, from coordinate 918,924,513 downwards.
TTGGGTGGCATATTTCACTGAATAATACACTATGTATCATAGGAGTGGGTTGGGATGTCTCCTAAGATAGATTAATTTTTCTCACCGTGGTCTTTATTTCATATATCATAGTATTTATTAAATAATTTTCAAGAGATGAAGGACTTACCCGATGAAATCAACCAACACGTGGTGTACCTTGATCACCAAATTGTTTGGAGTTTTTCTATAATATCAATCAATCCATGTGAAACTATTGGTGTTTTGTTGACCAATGCACCCCGAGGCACAACATCCACCACAATCTTATATATATGCATGGGAAATTTGTATAAGTATTGTATAATTAGTTTATCACCGATTTATTTATATGGGATGATTTCACACAACTTCTTGAATCACTACCAATACTCATACATTGAATCTCATTGGTCATTCTTGAATTCAGGGATAAATTTTATAATGGATGTGTTTCTTGATTATGGAAGAGTTATCTTCCTAAAAAGTTATTTAAAATCAGTAGAACATGTAACTTCTTTTTGTTTTAAATAATACATCCAACCATTTTTTGTTCCATCAAGTAAGAATGTGAATGATCTTAGTTTTATTGGATATTTAGATATATTTCATAGTATTATGTTTTAGAAAACCACATTAGAATATTTTAAATGTTTTTTGGATCCTCTCCATATAAGCCCTAAAATTTGGGAAGATGGTTCATCAATCCAAATTTTAGTTCAAAATCAGATACGAGATTTGAGTATGTTTTACAATTTGGTAGATAAATAATATCTAGTGTTAAAAAATTATTGAATGGTTCCAATAAGTTCCTTATTATTATCTAAAAATATTTTTTCTTATTTTATTTTTTTCTGAATTTTTTCCATTTTCAATATTCTAATAATGGTGTAATTCCATAGTTTGGTGAATATTGACACTTCTCGTAGACTATGATTATTCGATTTGATCCCTAAGGCTATGTTAAATCATGGGGTCTAGATAAAATATATACTCAGGATAGGGTCATCTCATAAATCATGGAAAATAATGAAAATAATAAGATTATACCATAATATCCTAATAATGAGTTTCAATTGAAGGACTAACAGAGAATAAAAGAGAATGGAAAAAACATAAAAAATGGTTGATGGGGAAAGAAGAATGAAGAAAGAATAGAAACTAAAAAGATAAAATAAAGGTAAAAAATAACTCAAATTATTTGAAGAAAATAATTTCCACCTCATAAGTGGTTGCAATTTGAGTGGTGTTATCATGGGATCTCTCAAATGATGTGTGGTTTTTGGGTACTTAGGTTTTGCAATGTTGCTGACCAAGGTCACATATCAATAAGGATGTAATTAAAAAAAATTTCTAAAGATATTATGGAAATAATGAAAAAATAAATACATAGCATATAATGATGTGGGGTTTTATATTTATAAAATCATAATAAGTAAAATGTTGGAAAAAGATAGTATTTTTTATATGAGGTATAAAAATGCAATGAGAAGTTGTTTTTTATATAATATTTTTCTAGGAGTAATAAATATAACTCTTCCTACTCACTTATTTACTAATAAATATCATTTAAAAAACAATACAAAATCAAGATCCCATAATATTTTAACCCTATAACCCTGTGGGATTTAACTTAACCAAAAAGATAAGAAGAATTAAGACCTTGGATAGCTTTAAAACCTGCAATCATAGAACCCCACATTGATTGTCATTACAGGGATAATTTGTTGTTAGTGGTGATTTAAGAATAACTTCCATGCTTTATTTGAGTATTAACTGAGTTTAGGGATTATATTTGAACACAACATATTTATCACATATTTATTTGTTTTACCTATTAATATTTTACTCCCACAATTCACACAATTCTCTACCGCACAAGTTTTGCGTTAATTATTCAATTTGATTCGTAGTTTATATTAATTTTTGAAAATCAATTAATAGATCATATTATTTTAATGAAGATATCTCATTGATTCAAAATAACTAAATTAATAAATATGAAGGTAGATTGATTTCTATTTAAATATACTCATCCATTGGTAGTGTAGTCATCATAGAAACATTTTACATTCAAAAATGACATGTAAATGGTATAATCCAATAACATATCTACAATTGGTTTCCATACCAAATATTATGAGTACAAGATAATATAATTGAACAAAACATAATAATTGGAAGATGAAATATGAATTTTATTATGAAAACCCAAATAATAAAACATGAAGAAGCAGAAGAAGGATATGATGGTGGGATCCCTACTTCTTGAGATCTCCCTCTTTAAATTCTGGAACAAATGGATTGAAACAAATTATTCTCTTCTATAAATCACTTAATTTGAATTAAAAATTATCCAAATGATAAAAATACATATTTATATGTGGTTGGTAGGCTAGATTTATAAGATATTTGATGTTTGAATAGGGAGAGTCATCCAAATATTTTAATCCATGTTGAGATTCATTATAGATATAAAAAAATAATGAAAAATCTACCCTTATAGGAATATTATTTGTGAAAAACCTTATTCAAGATTTTTTACAAATTTGGGCCCAATAGAATCACTGATGAATATGTTATGTCCCAAATAGTGATGTGGTGTCCAATCGGGCGGGTCCTGTCCTCCATTGACATTATAAACCATTTACTATAATAAAATTCTTGATCAAGCTAAAATTCCACAAATTAATGTTATATAACATTATGCAAGGATAAATTAATGATGAATTTAATTTCAAATAAGTCACTGAAAAATATTTGTGTTTTAAATACAACAGTGCACTCTAAAGGGTCAAAACTGTAATTTTCATAAAATATGAAAATGAATGAACTAATCCCAAATATTCCTTAAATGAATATATTTAACAACATATGACTAAAATATGTTATTTATTATCAATAAAATATTAATTAAAAGGTTGGTCATATAAAATATCAAAATAAAAAACATTGGCACAAACATAATCCTTGGGAAAGTATAGTATTATGAAAAATAAAATATCCATGATTTTATATTGTAAAGAAAATAAATGTGCATAATTTATATTGCTTGTTAAATTACAATTGTTGTTATAACATGTATATTTTACTTTAGGTTTTTATGATCTAAAAAATTCTCAATATGTCACTTATTTGTTTTTTATTTTATTAATTTTCATCATGTTTTATTAATATCTATGTCATTTAACTATTAAATCTACAATTTTTGGATGTTTCCTAAAACATTATCCAAGTTTGGATAGTCCTCTAGGTGTGTATTTTGGCTACATGAATAAAAATATCGGCTGAGCATTAATATTAATATAAATCACCTACATTGATTAATATATTATGTGAGAAATCAGCTATGTAGATCACATGGATATGGGAATCTGTTTTCTAAGGAATTAACTAGGTGATTTGGATATATGGATAAATCAATAACATGGATTTAAATGGATATATAATTCAATTTCTATTTATAATTATTTTATATTATTAGTAAATTTATGTGAACTAAATAATATATGTGAAGAACACATATGTAATTATGTTTATATTAATTCAATCAGATATGTGAAAAATGGTTATGTAGATCATTTCAGCTACATGAAATTAAATTGGAAATGGGGTCATAAAAAATCAGCTACATCATTCTAAAACCTATTATTTATTGAAATTTGGGTGATTTTAGGGATAGTTAATTCTAACATTAATTAATTAAATGTTATATTACCTCATTTTAGTAAAAAAAATATATTAAGAGGTAGATTCCATGAAAATAAACAAGTATAAGGTTAATTTATTGGAAAATATTATTTTCAAGGTATTTCCCAAGAAATAGAATGTGGAATTTATGTTTTAATCCTTGATTTTAAAAATATGATATTGTTTATTTCAAAAAATATGGTTTTCATTCATTTCAAATAGTTATCTTAGGTGTGAAAATGTAATATTGAGATGAAACGATATTCATGATCTTTTATATCAAAAAGTAACTATGGAAGCTCTTGTGAGAGTCTCTGTTTCACTTGAAAATTATATGAAACTTCAAGACATAAAACTATGTTATCATGATTATAATCAAAATGCATTTCAATACTATAAAAACATTATTTTATTATTATAATATCCCATGAATATTTCTTCTCATTTTGTACTTTTATCTTACATATATGAGCCATAATTATAAACACTATGTTTATTCTATTTTAAAATTTAAATTTTACTTGTAAAATATCATTTAAATTTGTACCTTGAAAATATTTTTTGGAGCCCCATTGAAATATCCTAGTATTTTTGTACCAAGTGTTAACTGCTTTCACGTAGTCATGCATGATAGGGAAAAAAGACTGGCAGTCCTTAGTAAAAGGATGGGTAAATTTTAAATCACATAGCACTTGGAGTTAATAATTAAAGTAGTGTAATATGGGATTTATAATCCCCACTCCATTATAAATCTATATTTTCTAACATCATTTCATTGTGATTTTATTTCTACTACATTATAATTTTAATGAACCACGAAATTTCGTCATATATTTAAAGGTGGTTGTTTTATAACTCAAAACAATATCATGAACTCAATTAAAACATCATATTGAGTCATAGTGTAGTAAGCCTAAGTAAAACACTTGGTATTAGAGCTTTTGAATTTTAATTTCTCATCATTTAAATGCTGAATTCTAAAGACCATATTTAATACAGACGATGTGACTTCCAATAGAAAAGTTATATGTATTGTAAGGTCAGATTACTTTAATTGTGAGAATCATGGTTTTTGGAAGACATGGATGATAATATATTTTAATACCATTGGCTTAAAGGATTAATTTAAGTCCATGAATCCTTATTAAAATATAATAACACAAAAAAAAGCATGGGATGGGATAGTGAATCCAATTAGGATTTAATATCTAATGTTATCAATATAATAAGCTTGGGAATATAATCTATATTTTATATAGCTTCAAGACAACAAAAATTATGATTAAAATAAATTTTTAACGTTTTTCTATAAAAAAATAAATCAATTAATTCCCTAAAAGATTCCAAGAGTGCTACAATGGATTCTAGTGATGTCACACAATCAAAATTTGAAGTTGTATAATCTAATATGAAAGAAACATATGTTTTATTCTGTACTTAGATGATGTAAACTCTTATTATTCATCACAACATGAATATGAATCTAAAAATTAAATATTATCTAATTGGGAATTAAATGATTATGAAATAAAATGGATACCAAATATTATTATATTAAAAATATAAAAATAACAAAAATATCTATCATTTTATTTTTAATAAAAAAAAGTCAACTTATAAAACAAATTTTTCTACTGAAACCCAAGGTATAAAATTATGATTCAATGTGTATCAATCATTGTAATTGTATATAATATTGTAAAATTAATATTAATACATATAGCATACAATGAGTGTTTTAAAAATAGTTAAAAATTTCCTTATTAAAATTCATATAAAAAATATTACTCACCAAAGTAAGTTTGGTATAAGAATTCCTGGTGAAAAACAAAATATTTTCAAAAATATTTTTTGTATAGTTCTTGGAACAAAAAAACTATCTAGACTAATTATTATCACATTAGATAAATAATAAACTATGCTAATCATTTATGTTTACAAAACCAATATTTTTTTGGGTTAATCATACTTATCATTCAAAATGATTTTTGAAATTTAGTGTTATATTTTATAGACAACATAAATATATTTGGGTCCCCAAACTATTATTTAATAACTATTTTAGACCCATGAGAAAATGGGAACCAAAAAAATTCTTATTTGAGTTAATATATATATATAAACCATTATGAGAAAAATAATGGAAAATTTTATATAAAAAATCGGTGTTTGAGGAACATAAGTTGTGGTTTCTCTAATATTCACTCCCTATAAAAAACTAATGGGGGTAATTTCAATTTTGGTGATAATACCAAAGGAATGTTTATATAAAATAGGCTAGTTGGTAAAATAAGCATAGTTCACATCATCAAATTTCTATATGTTAAAGGATTAAATCACAAACTAATAAGTATTTCATAACTTTGTGACAAATATTTTTTTATTGATTTTTCTTATAATTCATGTTCTACATTGAAAGAAAAAATTATTAAATTGAAGTAACCTAGAATAGATAATTTCGACACTCTCGATCACAACTCATTTATTAGACAAAAAGTTATCTTTTAAAATGATGAAATAATTAAATCTTAGATTTGGTGTATAATACTCGGACATTGTAATGTATGTTATTTTATAAAAAAATAAAAAGAAATTTAGTTTCAAATTTAAATCAACATAAATTGAGTAAATAAGAAACTTTCATATTTTTGTTAAATGAAAAAAGAAACACATGTTATATATTAATCTAATTAAATAGGTTTCCACTTCAACAACTTATTCTTATTGATTTTTTTGGGACAACTACTATAGCAATATTAAGAGGTAAATATTTTATTTTATTTTAGTTTATTATTTTTCTATATTTAAATGGTTTTTATTTATATTTTTTAATATTGAATACTATATTTTTTTACATGTTTTTTTCAAACTAGTTCAAAATGAGAAATATAAAAAAAATAATGAAGTGACCATAATGAATAATTTTAAAATCACAATTTCAATTCATATTGTCCAAAATACGGTATCATGCATACCTTTACTACCCTAAAGACACTTAAGTAGAACTGTGTTTTTGAAAAGAGGAAAAAAAATTCATGAAATTACACGAAAAATATTTTTTCATTATAACCTACGAGCTCATTTTTGGGAATAATGTTGTAAATTAATCAAGTTTTTTTATAAAAAGAGTTAGAATTATAAATAGTTTGAAAAAAAGTAAAATACGAAATATGAAATAGTATAAAACCAAAATTTTTACAGTTTTTAGAGTTTGGATGCAATTTTTTATATTCTAAACAATATAGATAATCTAGGTAAACGTGATCTCAATGTTGATGTGGGAATAAAATTTGAATATTTTACTACATCAAAGGTATACATATTTTTCAACAATGGTCAATAATTATTTAGGAATTGACTCAGGTAAAATTTTATTAAAGTGACCCTTTTGATCAAAAAATAACTCAAGTTGGTGAGCTAAGTGGTTATTTTAAAAAAAGAGTCATAAACATCACTCTGAAAATAGAAATGATAATTATATTGAAATTGATTTTCAATAAAAAATTATAAAATGATGGATATAAGTAAACCAAGAAGTGTGTAGTCGAGAATGTGTAAAACCCTTAAGAACCATCCATTAGAAACAACTATAGGTTGTTTATATAAAGCCATCAAGACTAAAAGGATAGTATAGAAACTTTTAAAATTTTATAACTGTTTTCCTCAACTAGAAAAAAAATTTATAAAGGATTTGTTTGATGAAGGGATTTCGGATATAGAAATGTAAGAATTATTAAACAAGTTCAATGAGAATAAGTTATGTGAATTAATTTATATACCATCTAACTATTATTTTATAGGAAAAATGGGTTTTTAAAAATATGTATTATGATCATGGAGTGATCACTATGAATAAGCCATGAATTGTTTCCAAAGGGCGTAATCAAGATGAAAGTGTAGATTATTATGAAACCTTTTCACCTATAACTACAATAGAATACATTCTGATTATCCTAGCCTAATAATTACATATTAATTTCAAATTATATCATATTGATGTAAAATATGCCTTCTGAAATGGTTTTCTTATGGATGAAGCTTATGTTGAACAACATCTTTATTGTAAAAATACTCATTTTAATAAACAAGTATTCAAAATTAAAAAATCACTTTATGTCATTAAATAGGATCCTAAAACATGGTTTAAACATTTGAGTTTATTTATTTTATCAAATATACATTTATATGTAAGTCAGATCCAACATTATTTAAGTTAACATCATTTTCATATTTTTTTTATTTTTGATATGTGATGATGACGTAATTTCATGTTCTACAAAAAAATTGTGTAATGAACATTCACAAAATTTTTCAAGTGGACTTTGATATGATAATGTTGGATAAGTTAAATTATTTTATAGGTTTTTATATTTATCAAATATACTTTGGGAATTTTCTCAATCAAATAAAATTCATACTTAACAAACATAAAAGATTTGTACTTGAAAGTGGTATTGTACATAAAACACCTATGAGTTCTAATAAAAATAATTACTTGAATAAAGCTAGAAAAATATAATACAATAATATATAAAATGGAATAATTGGGAGTCTATTATATTTGACATAGAGTAGAATAAATATTACATTTTTTTATTTACATGTTATAAATTTCACACAAATCCAATGGGATCTCATTTAGAATATTTTAAAAAATATATCAATGTATATAAAAGTAACAATATTTTGTTCCTTACATTTCTAAAAGAAAAATAATTTCAATACAACTTCATATTTTGATTCCAAAGTTAGTGCTTGTATATTAGATAAAAAATTTACCCCATGAACCTGTTATTTTCTAGGTAAATACCTAGTATCTATGTCTAGTAAGAAACAATATTTTTTGAATAATACACTACTGAAGAAGAATATATTATTTTTGATAGTTTTTGTGTTCAATGTTTTTGGATGAAACACACCTTAATGGATTTTTAAATCATTTATCATTAAATATTAATCAAATTTGATAGCACTTTTTATAAAAATACATTAATGAATCCAATAAATCATTCTATAATCAATCATATAGATTTATGAAATCATTTCTGAGATATCATGCACAAAAATGTGAAATTATTTTTTAATTTATATCTATAAATTATCAGTTATCATATATTTATTCTAATCATTATAAATATGAATGTTTTTATTTTATTAATAGATATTTGGGTTAATTAGAATTCAAATGATTTAAATTTAAATTTTTGATCAGAAATTGATTATGTATGTTTCATTATTGGTTTATGGAAATTTGATAAGACTGTTATAATTTAGTTTATAAGTAAATCCAGTTGTGTTTTTTTAAATTAAATTTTGTTAATTAATTTTCTTTTTTACTTTTTTATTTTAATTTATAATAGACCCAACATAAAAATTTGATATTTAAGCCTTTTTAGAATCAGTTTTGTTAACTAAAACTTAATTAGATCTTGATCCTTTATCCTTTAACATATTCTTCTTGCATTAGAAGTCAAACCCTTTTCCCATATCATCTATTTCAATACCCTCTCGACCTATTACATGTTTTCTTCCATGGGAATTACTAATCATGAAAATTATGGGATCTCCTGTTCTTTAAAGAAAACTAAGTCAGGTAGTGTCCTGTGAATGGTTCTTTATTAACAATATATCCAAATGTATAGGTTGAATTCTGAATAGGTGTTTCTGAAAAACATTTGTTAATTCCATGGTATTAATTTTTAAATGATAATATATCTAGTTTATATTTTTTTGGAGAAGATATAATTATTATAAACAATGAAATGTTCAAATTCAATCATTTATAGGATGTTATTTCCTCGAATATAAATGAGAAAACCACTATAGTGTCATCAGTATTACTTGATAAAATATTTCATTTACACATTGAGGAGAATTTAAATTTTATTTATAATATAGTTTCTACGAGTTTAACACGTTCAACTAAATATTTCATGTTCACTTTCAGAACCACATCTTTTGAAAAGAATCATGAAAAGAATATAGATCATGAATTTATTGTTCATTATAAGTTTATTCAGTTTGGTATTTCCTAATGAGCTATAGATGCGAATAATTATTTGTTTCATCCTACAAACGTATTATATATTCTAATCAATACTATAATGTTAAATCTTTCAGAATGTATTATTTTTTTATGAGTCACTATTTTTAATGGAAAGTGATGTTAAATTATTACACCTTTGGTAAGATTATCTCCCTAGTTATAAGAATAAAAAGAAGTTAATCCCAATGAGGTAGAGGATGTGAAATAAAATAAGAGTGATTTTCTTTTACAAAATATTTTGAAACCTTTTGGATGCTATAAGAACACATGTTCAAATAATTTTAGACCTATTAGTAACGAAGGTGTGGTTCGGTGGGATATTTCCTAGACCTCCCCATATAGGGATGCAACACCTGTTGAGATGATTCTATCTAGGGAGTTATAAGAGACAGTGGTCGAAAAATATCTACCCCACCTACCCAAAATCATTCGTAATATGTAAGAGATTGTTTAGTTCCAAGAAGTTGATGTTTTTCTAGATTCAATATTAGTTCAACAAGGTGAGCCAGTTATGGACAGAAATATTGTACATACTAAAGAATGGCCTGTATAAATTTTTCATAGTGATTTAGAAGTTGAATAATGACTAGAAGATGAAGTTGAGCATCAAAATGTGGTTCTAATTCTTCATATATGAACTTCTATTGGAGATAGTGTTAGTGATGTTGTTATGGATATTTTTTACCATTCTCATGCACCACATGTGGAATCACCTAATATATTTTATGAGAATTCACCTTATATGAGTTATATATCATATTTTTCTGAAATGATATCAAGTATGTATACTCATTAGATTAAGATTGATAATGTCCAAAGAGATTATAATTATTTGAAGAATGAGTTGAAATCTTCTATAGATGAGACAAAAAAACTCAAAGAGAGTTCAATTTCAAAATATTATTTGGAGAAATATTTTTGAATGATGGAAGCCTAAAATTATTTGATCAAAATTATATAGACAATTCCTTCTGTTAAACATGTTTTTTCTAACATAATATAAAACTATATGAAATAAATGAAATGCCATAGAGGGGGATGAAAATTTTTTCAACTAATTTCGATTTCAATGAACTTATAGTGTTAGTTATATCTCAAATACATGTCATTCAAAATCATTATATGTTCCAATATGATACTTATATGGATGAAAAGAATTTAATTCAATATTTTAATATGGAGATGAAAGAAATATTACATAACTAGAAGAGTAATGTGGAATGTCAATTTATATTCATTAATAGGTTTCAACAAACTTCCAAATCATTTACCTTTATATTATCAATGGTTTCGTATGTTTTTAATGGAGTAGATCATATTATTTTTATGTTGAATGTTATCGCTTTTTAGATTTAGACTCTTCGGTGTGATATGTTCACACCTATGCTCATTAATGATTTCAAGAATTAACTTTTGGGTGAGTTCCAAGACACTGTAGAAGTAATTAGAAATGTTAGTGTTCAAACATATGTTACATTAAATGACACAATGGTTTATATTTAATAATATTTTTGTGAGGTTATATTGATTCCATTAAAATATCTAATTATATTAATGGAATTCTATATAAATCAATTAGTCCTATGACGAGAAATCATCAATGATTAATAGACATACTGGTAATGATCAATGATGATGTTAAAGGTTTTAAATATAATGAATATTCCATATCCTCTAAATATGAAAAAATTCCATTAGTTCTAGTAGCTATTATTGTGAAATATATTATTCAATAAAATCCTCTCTCAATTATTCATTTTATTCAACAAGTTGACATATCTACACCTGTTTTACCTGAGCCTTCTATTGTTATAGATAGTTTTAAGAAAATAATTTTTCAATGAGGTACAGATGCTTTAAATTTCAATCTAAATATTTTTTATACCAAATAGGGTTGTATAATGAGTTCATGGATGTTTTTGGGGCTCGTTTAGAGAATGTGGGATCATTTTTTGGAAAATGAAGGTGGGATGCTTGGTTAGGAGAAACCATGCAACCCAGTCCACATGGTTTGATTAACAGCACAAGGGGTAGACTGAGAGATTCTAGTGGGTGCACTATTTGATGAAACCATGGGTGCAGGAGAGCACATTGAATCTAGGGCACCAAAAGTTTTTAGTATAGTGTGGATCTTGTTTTGGTGTGTTAGTCAAACTGTGTGCTTGAAACCATGTAGGTTACCTCATTATGAAGTGGTAGTTTCTTGGTTGGCACATGGTTTGGACAATGATGTGTCCAAACCATACAACACCGGAAAATTGCGAAAAATTTCCAAATTGAACTTAATGACTTATATTTTTAACCCCTATTTATTTTTCCACATTCTCTTACTATGGAAAGATCATCTCCCCCATTTTAGTTCTTTCCTCCCTCATGTAATGTTATTGGATAAAACTTCAACCCAGACCATGATTTGAAATATGTTCATCTTTTTAGACAACCACTAGTATGTTATCTAATCCTTTGTCTCATTTTTTTTATTTTTCATTCCCCTGACTACTCAATATTGATGTACACTCGTATTCCTTACTTTTTTGGGTTTTATAAATTATTCAATTTTCTCTTGATCCTTGCTTAATGAGGGGATAATACATTATTTGGAGAGTTAAAAGAGCTTAATATAGGTGGCCTAGTATTAATCCCTTTATGTTTTTATGTATCATAATTTTATCAATTGTACCACACACCTGATTCTATATTATTTGGTCTAAATTATTCTTAAAGAATTATTAATTAAAATCATTTGATAGAATTGTTGTAGTGTGCTGTATTTAGGTTGGGTTAGGTCACATCATCCATTTCCACCCTTTTAGGTGTTCTGGTGGAATCACATTGATATAATTAAATGATTTAATGTAAAATTAATCTTTTAAATGGTCTTGGTGTGAATATACTGTGACACAATTACAATAAATTTAAATGAATGAAGGAGAATGGTATAAACACATCACCTAATTAAAGGTAACAATGGATATGCCCATATTAGAATGAAATTTCAATAGTTATAAATCATATTTTACTATTAATTAAATGTTGAATTATAATGGTCATGATGACCCCTATTAATTATAGAAAATGGGAATCATGACCCATATGGATTGTATATATACAAAAGGGAATGACATGCCTTCTACTATATTATATGGCCATGGCATCCCTATATATGTGATATCAAGAATGGTGACCCTACTCTGAGATACATACATGGATACCAATTATAAATATGTTACCGAGCATGGAGACCATATATATGTGATATGGGAATGACTCTCCTTATTCTATGTGACATGGGTATGGAGACCCCATATATGTGATACATTCATGGCCTCCATTTATATGTGGTACCAGGCATGGAGACCCTACACTATGATATGGCTATGGTGACTATATATAAATGTTATACCAGGCTTGGAAACTTTATATATATGATGCTAGCCCTGGAGACCCTATACAGTGGTACATGAAATGAGATCCATTGTAAATGACATAAGAGAGTGGTGAACCTATAATTTTGATACTTAACATTTTTTCACCAATAATAGGGATATCGAGAATTCAACAACTTGATAATTTTATAGATACTTTCTAGAATGTTCTAAAGTAGGTATTGTCAGCCTGGTCTTCCTTTGGGAAATATAGTTGACCCATTTATTGTTGTTTTTGGTACACTTCATTATTATATATTCACACCACCATATTATATACAATGACTAGATATTTATTGATGTTTTTGGTTATGGACAACTTATTTTGCCTCACACCCTATCCAGGATGCCAATGTTACCAATGTACACTACTTATTTGCAGGTTCAGATAAGGGGAAACTTCCATTTTCTGTTGCATGACTTATTTCCTAACATAAGATGGGATCTTGGTACGAGATGACCATACTAGATATTAGGATTAAAGGATTGTTTTGTCCCTCTTATCCTTTTTTATATCATGTACTATACTGATTTCCTACTTCCATGTATACATGTTTTACCATTTTTCTATAGAAATGATATCATTGTATTTTTTTATATGATTCATATTACATCTATTGATTATTATTTAGTTCTTAGATGTTTATACTTGATTCCACTATTTTTTCCACGATTGTTATACTTATACTATTTATCAACTGGTCATACCTCTGTTCTACTCTAACTAGAGGGAATTTTTATCCCCATGGACATATTCTAGCCCTTACATCTAGTTGGTATCCTCGAGCATATGGGGAGGAATTATTGAGGCTATGTGGCCTATAGATTTGAAGAACCATAGAGTGTCACCTGGGTTGGGATTTCACAAAGTGGCCTCAAAGGAGTCCTTTATATTTCCTTACTATTTTTGAGATAGTAGTAAAGAGGTTAATAAGGAAATAGGGAATTGAAATGAGTTTTTTTCTTGGGAGTGGCTAAGCCATGTAAAGAGAAAATAAAAACTTCCATATATGGAAATTTTTTGTTTTCTTTATTGTACTTATAACATTTGATTTCATCCCAACATTGGGTAACACACTAGAATTGTGATATTCTTTTTGTTGTTATTTATGATTTTATATTAGCATGTCCCAATGAGATATGGGCATTCCATTTCATGTAACTATTTATTAACCTATTAGAATTCTCATTCCAGGCCTTATATGATGCCATATAGGATGCATTGTTTGACTGCATAACATTATTATTTTTGAATTCTATTATTTAAATGTTAATTGAATTTGATTTTATGTAGAAGATTGATAAATATAGTTATTACAAAGAGTTCCTTTTATGACCTAAATAGTTTTTCCCTATATAGGATACAATAGATACCCTAAGTAGTCAACAATGACACATTGAGTTATGTATAATTGGTCACATGGACAGTAACGTGTTATGGTGTGGATTTAGTGGACTCCAAATTTTGGTACGTAAGGTGTAGGGGTCCTAGTGGATCGAAAGTAATGATACATTTATTTTAACAATTTCATGATAAATATAATATAAATATTAAATTTAAATGCAATTGAAACTGAAAAAACATAGAACATTGCACATACCTGGCCTTAGTAGTGGTTTGAATGTAGTGTCTCTGGTGTTCTATACAATATGTCTAACACCTGACCTTGCATTATGAATTGTAAGTGGGGTGTGTTTATCATGTAAAGGATTTGTACCTATTATATTATTATATCAAGGGATTCTTCCATCATTAAATTGTTTTTGAGGTGTGTTTTTTTAATTTATTGACTAATGCCACCCCGACGTATTCATCTCATTCACAAGAAGGTTGGTGATGACCATAATCCAGAAGATGTGGGAATTGAGCCTTCAGTGATACCTCTAGTTTTTCAACTCATGGCTCTTATTCTTATTCCTATCTTAAGTGATTATGCCTACCTTCCAAGAGATTTTCAATGGATTATGAAAGCTTTATAGGGTGGTTCGTTCTCTAACCCTTCTATTGGAGAGTTGAGTCTAGAGTTTCAAATGCCTCATTTGTACATGTTTTCGAGGAATGGTGGACCACAAATAGTATATATAAGGTTGGATACTATCTGGTCTATATTTTAGCATCTAGAGACACCTCCTGAGAAGAGAGTGAATCGTTCCCCCTACATTCTTTGAGGATCCCCTAAACGCTGGTGGGATATTCTGAACTAGGTGGTTTTATATGGGTAATTGACTTGCAGGGAACCCCAGTCAATCATATTTGATTATTTCTTCCTTGATACCATAACAGATGATCATGCTACAAAATCTATTAACCTTTAGTATGATTCTATTATAGTTATGGACTATTCAGTTTTTTTATAGAGATTTACGACATTGTGACCATATATACTACTGATGAGCTAGCTAAAAATATTTGATTTCATGATTGAATTAGGAATATTATTCATTCATTAGGTTATTATTTTATATTTGAAAATTATTTCTAATATCATGAACCATAACCTTATCACTTTGTGGAACCAGAGTGAATCTAGGGAAGTTCGGAATGAAGACAGGTTATGGGATCAACCTACAATCAAATGTAATTTTTTAGACTTCATGCATGAGAATATGAAGCCATGTAAAACCCAATGATTATTAAGTGGTTTGTCACTAGTGTATTAATAATTGTTATAAGAAGACCCGCTATCATAGATACCTTGTCAAGTGTTGTGGATCGAGAAGATTAGTGTTTATTTAGCAATTTTTTGACCTTTACATTCATTTCGAGTGGGAGGGGATTTTTGGAAGCCCCACTACTAGAAACAAGATTTTTAGCACCTCACCAGTTAAGTAGTCGGAGTACTATGGGATGTAAAGTTAGAGGAGTATTTCATGAATGTGGTATCCATTTATCAAATATTGAGTGTCAGTAGAGTGGACCTGCTCAGGGTAGTCACATTTTAGCAATGTGTCATTTATAAGGACAAATTATTTTATTGAAACCTATACTAGAGGTGTTGGATTCAATTACCTCAGATGTGTAAGGTACAATTCAAGTATCCACTACTGTTTTTTCCTTATTGGATACAAGTGTGTCATATTACTTCATATAAGTGATTTTTTAGAGATAATTGGACTTTATGTTGAGTACTCTTGTGGTGTTATTATGCTTGATACACCTTAGGTAAACGTTTAGAGAGTATACGCCTGTTAGAGGAAATTCCTATTGAGCTAGGTTTTTATCATTTCATATTGACATCTTCTTCTTTTAGTTGAATAGATTTTGTTTCATTCTCAGGATGGTATAGTTGGATCTTTTTCATTCCTATGTGTATTTTTATCCCCAAAGGGTGTCATTTACATTACCAGAGGGAGGAATATAATTTCATAAGGGGAATGGGATTTATAGGAAGGTAGATCTGGACCAAGGCATCTTCGGATAGGTTGAGTAACATCTAGTTTTTCAATTATTTTTATGGATGATCAAGGACTAAATTATATTTTATTCCCTCCTGTAGTCTATTGATTAAGGGATGTTTTCCCTACTAACTTTTTTTGCTACCTTCCAATAGAGACGGAAATTTTACCATGGAGATACACCATAATCCATTCATCCTTTTAGGATGGATAATAAAATGTTTTATGATCTCAATAGAAAGTTATAGTATTTTTAGGGAAACATTTTTATATACCCAAGTACTTCTCCTTGGGGTTGAACAATCCTTTTTTCCAAGAAGGCATACAAAACCCTAATGATTTTCTTGCATTACCTAAAATTGAATCATCATTCAATGAAAATTCAGTATCCCATACCTCGAATAGATGATGTTTTTTATCAACATAGAGGAATGAATGTTTCTTCAAATATTTACCTATGTTCATTATGTCATCAGGATTAGGTCAGACATTCAGATTACAAACGCATGAATTTTTGTAGTTGTTATATCTTCTACGAGTATCTTATCATGCCATTATTTCTTATTAATGCACCTTATATCTTCATTTCATTGATGAATAAGGTCTTTTACCCCTCACATCACTCATTTATCATTGTCTTCATAGATGAAATCATAGTGTATTATCATACTAAAATAGACCATTCCATTCATGTTGATATAATTTTGAGTATAACAATAGAGAAATAGCTATATGATAAACTTAATAAATTTCACATATGGATTAACAAGGTTCACTTCCTTGGACATATCATCTCATAGGAAGGATTTTCAGTTGATATAGTGGTGGGAGATATGGTAACCAGGTAGAAGCCCGAAAATGTCTTTGGCATATGGAGTTTCATGGGGATAGCTGGTTACTATATGTGTTTTATACAAGACATATCACGCGTGGTATCACCTCTTACGTGATTGAATAAGATGTGTATAAAGTCTGTGTTAGGAGAATCCTATGAGACATCCATTCATGAGAAGGAAGGGATATTGACTTCAACATAATTCCTGATTATTCTATATCCAAGAACAATATATGCAGTCTATTATGATGCATCAAGTATTTGGATTCGAGAATTTATGATTCTAGAATATCAAGTCATTGTGTATGGTTCATGATATCTAAGGCCTCGTTATTGGACTTACAAAGAGCAGGAACATGTGTTAGAATTTGTTGTGCATTCCATGAATTGTTGGATGCATTACCTATTGGGATAAAATTTTTTTGTGATTATGAACCAATAAAATCTTATGTATATGTTCACACAATGAGAATTGAATCTAAAGTAGTTAATATCGGTTGAATATCTATATTCCCTTTACTTATAGATTGATTATATTCATGGGAGAGGAGATATTTTTACTAATTATCTATGTAAGAGGACTCAAACATAGATAGATTAAGAGACTTGTAGATAATGGAAGCTTATGGATATATTTTATAATATGCATATAGAGGTTCAAGACCATCCTAGATAGTCTGCACTTTTATTTCAATCAATGGACTCTTCACTTATGGAGAGAGTGATGATGAGGTAGTTTTAAGATCATGATGTCTTGGTCGTATGAGAGTGCAAGGCTGGTGAGGGCCCACCTTTAGATTGGTATATCGATGATGATAATATCCTTCATATACATGGGAATATCTAAAATCCCACTGATATGAGAGAGGACCTAATATGAGAGTCACATGCTTCTTAGTGGGAAGTTCACCTAGGTATCTCTAAGAAGAATCATGATATGAACAGACCACATTGGTGTCCATGGATTTAATATCAGATAACATGTTTTATTACTAGGTGTTCCACCTATCCGTAGGTGAAGGTGGTTCACTATTTAATTTATTACTTGTTACATCATTTACCAGTTCTATAATGGAAATGGAAATACATTGTAATGATTTTATTTATTACCTTACCGAGGTCACCAAGATGATGTGACGTAGTTTGGGTAGATGTGGATCAATTGAGAAAGTAGCCCACTTCCTTTCTATCTGAGAGACGTTCTCAGTTTATAATTTTCCATTCCCACAATGATTCTATCTTGATGCACAAACATATACCATATTTTGTGGGAATTGATATTTTCTATAGTTTTCTCTCAATCTATTCCAATGATGGGATGAAATATGATAAAGATAGTGCTATGAGAGTAATGTAGATGGTCTATTATTTATCTCTTAATGTATTCATGTTTTATAATATTATCCATTGAAAAAAATTCCATATTTTTAACATGTTCCTCTAAATTACAATTAAAAAATATTTAATTAAATTTATTTGAAAATGTGTTTCATTTATCCCTTATCCAGGTTAGGTTAGATCTGATCATCCATTTCCACCCTTCTAGGTGAGTCCATGGAACTGCCTTGATATTATTAAATTCTTTAATGAAAAATTCATCTTCAAAATGGATTTGGAATGACTCCAGAGTGAGATGATTATAATTAACTGAAATGAATGGTGTTGAGTCGTATGACCACTATAACGACCCACACTTTACATACATTGTTAATACTTCAAAATTGAATCACACTTATTACAACATATGACAAAACCACAAAGGACCGTATAGGTATAGTGTCTTTAGAAACTGGGAAACATAAACAACTGGTTCATAAATCTTCTACAGTGTCTCCCATTTATTTCATCATATCTAGGGTCCCTTTTAGCATATTCTACTTAATATCCTTCTTCCTGGCCTGGGGAAAAGAAAACATAAAAGGGTGAGCTCAAATGCTCAGCAAGGGCAAATAAAGGAAATAAAAATCATATCATATCTTTTTGAAAATTAAAACCTGCAAAAGAGATCATAATATCTTAACATGGAATAAATCATAGAAGTGAAAATGAGATCCCCATAATCATAACATAAAACTTTAATCTTTGTGGCATGCACACATAATCATGGAAAATCATTTATTGTTAGTCATGACTCATTGCCAAGACTATCTTAGTGGACAAAGTCCCTTTCTGAACCGAGTTCACTACTCGTTTCAGTCCTGTATCACTGAACCGAAATAACCTTCCGTTCCAGCCATGTATATCTCATGAGATATAAAATCTTTACCCAATGCATTGGAGGGAGATATAGGTCCCACCCATCTTATAATGAATCCTTTCTTATGTGTGCCACATAATCATAAAACATACATCATCGCATAACACATATAACAAAAATGGGATTCTTGAAACATCATGACATCATAAATCAATTCATACATGATAAAGGAATTCATAAAAATAATTCCATCAAAACATATTCAAACCAATGTAAAAATATGGATAGAAACAGAACCCTTTATTATCTTATATGGAAAATAATTTTGATAAGACACTTGGATTGAATTCTTGAGGAAAATATCCTTTCTTCTTCAAAAACATTTTTCCTTTCATAACATGTCATACAACTTTAAAATAAAGAAGTTGATTAAAAATAAACTTGAAAACTTGTAAAGGAAGCTTCTTTGAAGTAATGTTTTAAAAATCCATTCATGCCGTATAAGTTAAAAAAAACATTCTTCGTACTTTTGTCGGAAAAGTCAAAAAGTACCTCGTACGGAAAAACGACAAAAGATTCCTTTCATATTCTTTACTAAAAACTCACCTAAGGGTAAAATTGGATTTAAACTATTTCAAGTGGATGGAAACAATATTACATATTGAGGGAACATGGATGTGGATGATAAAATACACCCCAGTAAATACTTACGAATAAACAATCTCGGATAAAAATGAGATTGTGATATTTCCCTTACCTTAGGTCCGATTTGCTTTGTTCGTGTCCGAAGCTCCTGTATAATGGTTTAAATAATGTTATTGACTTATTCCAGAATCATACATATTGATATGAGATCATATATGGTCATATTATTAGCTTCTTGTTAGTAATATTTCATTGTTACTTGTTACTCGGGTCTTTATAACTTTTTGTTCTTATGCGTGTTTTGTCGAATAAATTCTTATTCTTATCTTTAGGTTATAAATAATTCATTTCCAGAATGGTATTAGTGTAGTATATACCATATTCATTCATTCAATTCATTTATATAATCATTATGAAATGAAGATCATGTAGAACGAGTCGCATCACATCGTGGAGACGGTATTCCGTACGTACGCACGAGTGATGATATCGTTCCTATGATCGTGGAATTGTATTGGAGTATATATATATATTATTTAAGTATCAATATTACTTAATAATAATCATATATAGTTACTGATTACACCATTATACCCATCCTTGTAAGGTGATGGTGGAAAATAGATTACACCACGGCGTGGAGACGGTATTCCGTACGTACGCACGCGCGGTGATTTCATTTTTCCGTAGGATGTATAGAAGGTGAATTAGGGTTGTTTCATATTTATAATAACATATAAGTATGTAAGTAATACTTATGTTATTACTTTATCATGAAACAACTAAAGAAGAAGAAGTTGAAGAAGAAAGAAATTGAAAAGATCGGTAATGGATATTACCTCTTCTTTGGAACGCCTTTTTGAATCCTCCACTTAAGGAACTAAGATTGGTCTTTGGAGAAGACCAGGACCTCTAGGATTATTCTAGGTAAGTGGAGAAGGGAAAATGGCAGGGGTTGGCCGAGCTTGAGTGCTCAAATTGGTGTGAGGAGGAGGGGGAGGAGGTGCCCTTTTATAAGGGAGGAGAGGGGCACCTTAGGAATATCTCAAAATATTATTTTATATTAAAGTCAAAATCGGTTTATAATGGTTCCAAAGGGTCTTATTTCGAAGCTAAAGTGGGGATGGGTCTAAATCCTATCAACCAATAGGATTTAGACAAGTTTAGGGTATTATTTTAACCTTATCAATTAGATTTAACTCTAAGTTAATTAATTTAACTTTTACCGTGTCTTTTTGTTTTCTTTCACTATATGGTTAATACACTTACTATAACATGCCAAACGAACCCCAAATTGTTTATTATTAATATATATATCCTTATCTAAGTCATTTGGCCGAACCTTAGATTTTTAGGAATAAAATAACAATTAATAATATAATATTTGATTTAAAAACTATTTTGTGTCAATTTTGACACTATTTGATATATGATTTTTGTGAAAGTCATAACAGACTTATATGTTCTAACCAAGTTGATTAAATCAATACTAATATATCATAGTAACCTAGAAAATTAGTGGAATTCATAAAAAGTCTTAAATTACATTTATTTTGGTATTTATATTATCAATTATGTCAATATTTCATTAATAAGATAATTACTGCATCATCTTTGTGTTATAAATAAATTAACTTATTTGATGTCTAAAAATTACAAATAAAATACCATCATGTAGGACATCTTTTTAGCTTTCTAATGAATATTTACAATCGAATTTATCTTATGTATAACCCTATATTAAAAATGATTTACTTATTAAACTTTGATTTTAACTATTTTAACCCTTCTTTAAATAAATTAATAATAAATGTCCTAATCTAATCCAAGTGGGCCTAAATGGTCATATTTTATTCCTAAGTTTGTTTTTGGTCGAATTACACTTGTCCAATAGAATTAGGACATGTGTTAGGGTAATATTAATATCATATTTACCCTTAGTTACCCTATTTACTATTAACCGCGGTAAAAAAAAGTAAAAAGTTACTATTCACCAAAAAATTATTTTCATCTCATTGAACCACATTTTAGTCCTTGATATTAACCGTGTCTCTCGGATTTTTGAAATTCCATTCACAGAAGCGGTAAAATTAAGTTTTATGCAAAATTCAGTTTTTAACCTACCACTTAGTGGTTTCACTATTCATCAAAAATTGAAAGTTTTCAGAAAAATACCAAAATTTCACCCTAGGCTAATTTCGATATTCTGAGTCCAAAAATGAAGTCCATTTTGAAAAATAAAATTTATAAAATTTTAAAAAGTGGTTATTACTATTCATAACGGCTAGTTTTAATAGCATATTGTTGTTTAGTGAAACTCGGTATTGCGTACGACGCAAGCTATCGAGGAAGGTCGCGATTGCGTGCAAAGCAAGCAAAGCAAGTGTTGTGTAGAAAAAGATTCCTTTTATGGTTTATATAACATAAAAGTCTCGGGTGTTACATTCTACCCCCCTTAAAAAGAATTTCGCCCTCGAAATTCGTCACTTTGCAACAAACAAATGAGGATACTTCTCCCTCATCATATCCTCAAGCTCCCATGTAGCTTCTTCAAGTTGGTGGTTTCTCTATAAAACTTTCACCAAGCGAGTGGTCTTGTTTCGTAGGACTTTTTCGCTACGATCCAGAATCTCTATCGGTTGTTCTTCATAAGAAAGATCTTGCTCCAGCGGTACAACTTCTGAGCTGAGTACATGTGAAGGATCTGGTATGTACTTTCTCAGGAGAGATACATGGAACACATCGTGAACTTGAGAGAGATTCGGTGGAAGCGCCAATCGGTAAGCTACCTTCCCAACACGATCCAATATTTCGAAAGGACCGATATATCTAGGGCTCAACTTCCCCTTCTTTCCAAATCTCATAACCCTCTTCCAGGAAGATATTCGTAAGAACACTTTATCACCCACTTCAAACTCTAGGTCTTTTCTTCGGTTGTCGGCATAACTTTTCTGTCGACTCTGAGCTGCTCTTATGTGTTGTTGAATAGATCTGACCTTTTCTGCCATTTCATCAACGAGATCAGGTCCTAATAGCTTTCTTTCCCCAACTTCATCCCAGCAAGTTGGAGTCCTGTATTTCTTTCCATAGAGAGCTTCATAAGGAGCCATTTGAATACTGGAGTGAAAGCTATTATTATAAGAAAATTACACCAAAGGTAGGTGTTGATCCCAACCTCCTTTGAAATCCATAGAGCAAGCTCTCAACATATCTTCTAGGGTTTGAATTGTTCTCTCAGACTGACCGTCTGTCTGGGGATGATAAGCAGTGTTGAAACTCAACTCTGTATCCAGAGTATGCTGAAGACTTCACCAGAACTTCGAGGTAAATCTCGGATCTCGATCAGATATAATAGAAAGTGGTACTCCATGTAATCTTACCACTTCCTTTACATATATCCTGGCAAGCTGATCTAGAGAGAAATCCTCTCTAATAGGAATGAAGTGTGCAGACTTTGTAAGACGATCAACTATGACCCAAATAGCATTATTGCCTTTGGATGTTTTAGGAAGTCCTGTGACAAAGTCCATAGTGATGTTTTCCCATTTCCATTCGGGTATGGGTAATGGTTGTAACATCCCCTTAGACTTCTGTCTCTCAGCTTTAACTTGTTGACAAACCAAGCATCGAGAGACAAATTCAGCAACATCTCTTTTCATGCCATCCCACCAGAAGTACTCTTTCAGGTCCCTATACATCTTCGTGCTTCCAGGATGAATAGAGAATGAAGAACTATGAGCCTCATCCAGCAGCTCTTTCTTTAATTCGGGGATGGGAGGAACACAAACCCGATTCCTGAACTTTATTATCCCATCACAATCAAGGTTGAATTCAGGAACATTTCTCACCTTCTTTTGTAACTCGACATCTTCTTTCTTGGCCTCTTTAATCTTCACATGTATAGATGGTTGAACATTCATTTGAGAAAGATAAGATTTTTCCCCTTCCATTATAATTCCAAGATCCATCCTTTTTAAATCCATAAATATTGGATCTTTTGTGATCCTCATCATGGATAAACTAGCATGGTCTTGTCGACTTAATGCATCTTCCACCTTGTTTGCTTTCCCAGGGTGGTAATGGATTGAGCAGTCATAATCCTTAATCAGCTCCAACCATCTTCTTTGGCGCATATTCAGCTCCTTTTGTGTGAAAATATACTTTAAACTTTTATGATCAGTATAAATATCACACCTTTCACCATAAAGGTAATGCCTCCAAATCATTAATGCAAAGATTACCGCAGCCAACTCCAAATCATGTGTTGGGTAATTTTGCTCATGGATTTTCAACTGTCGTGAGGCATAAGCTATCACCATATCATTTTGCATAAGAACACACCCCAATCCCTTCTTGGATGCATCACTGTAGATCACAAACCTTTCTCCACTACAAGGCAGTGTGAGCATAGGTGCACTGGATAACCTTCTTTTCAACTCCTTGAAATTCTCTTCACATTCCTCTGTCCAGACAAACTTAACTCCTTTCCGAGTCAACTTGGTGAGTGGATTAGATAATCTTGAAAAATCTTTTACAAAACGTCGATAATAACCAGCCAAACCAAGAAAACTTCGGATCTCAGTTACTGTTGTTGGTCTTGACCATCTTTCGATAACCTCTGTTTTTGCTGGATCCACAGATATCTCCTCTTTTGAGATTATATGACCCAAAAATGCAACTTTTTGAAGCCAAAATTCACACTTGGTAAATTTGGCATAAAGCTTCTCTTTTCTCAGGGTCTTCAATATAATTCTCAAGTGATCTTCATGCTCTTCCTTGCTCTTTGAATAGACAAGAATATCGTCTATAAAGACTACCACAAATTGATCAAGATAGTCTCTAAAGACTCTATTCATTAGATCCATGAAGATAGCAGGGGGATTAGTAAGACCAAATGGCATCACTATAAATTCATAGTGTCCATACCTTGTACGGAAAGCCGTCTTTGGTATATCCTCCCTTTTGACCCTTAATTGATGATACCCTGAACGAAGATCAATCTTGGAAAAGTATTGAGCTCCGCGTAGTTGGTCAAATAAGTCATCAATGTGTGGGAGAGGATATTTGTTCTTGATAGTGATCTTGTTAAGTTCTCTATAATCAATGCAGAGTCTCATTGATCCATCTTTCTTCTTAACAAATAGAACAGGTGCTCCCTAAGGTGACGCACTAGGGCGTATGAATCCCTTATCAAGATTCTCTTGGAGTTGCTTCTTCAATTCCTGCAACTCAATTGGGGCCATTCTATAAGGTGTCTTTGAAATAGGCAAAGCACCCGGTACGAGTTCTATTGAAAACTCAACTTCACGATTTGGTGGAAGACCCGGTAATCCCTCCGGAAAGACATCATCAAACTCCCGTACAATGGGCATATTCTTAATCGTGAGTTTCTCACCAACTATTTGAGATAAATAACCTTCATTTAGTGGAATCAATACCCATAAGATGGAAGAAATTTCCACTGGAAGGTTATGTTCATCCTTGCATTGGTAGACGATCGTAGGTTGATCTGGAATATGAAATGTGACTTCCCTTCTTTGGCAATTGATATGAGCTCCATGTAGAGAAAGCCAATCCATGCCAAGAATCACATCAAATTCCACTAAAGGAAGGATCACAAGATTTGCAGGAAGCATTTTCCCACAAACTTCGATCGGAGAAGAATTATAAACTTCTGATGCGACTGTTGTGCCATTAGGTGTTGTCATGGCTAACTCAACATCTAATTGTTTAGGTAATACGGTGATACCCTTAGAAAAGTCTTCAGAAATAAAAGAGTGGGTGGATCCAGAATCAAATAAAACATTTGCTACTTTAGAGTGGATGGTAAGTGTACCTTTCACCACATCGTTATCGTACTCCACATCGCTGATAGAAATTGCATGTGACTTTCCTTTGTCTTTAGCCTTAAGAGTTTGTTGACGTCGACCATCATCATCAACCCTTGGATTTGGGCATTGATTGGCATAATGCCCCATCTCCTTGCACTTGAAACATTGAAGTGTAGCAGGTTCATTCTGTGTATCCCTTCCTTTGTTTGCATCATTAGACATCTTCTTCCCATTATCACGGCATTCAAATGCCCGATGACCTTCCTTTCCACATTTAAAACATTTACTTGTCCCTTTAAGACAACTCCCTCCATGTTTCTTTCCACACTTTGAGCATAAGAGAAAGTTCATCTTCTTTTCCGTGTGCTCTTTAGATTTTTCTTTGAATTCCATCTTCCTCTTCTTATCAAACCCATGTGACTGATGGGTTACTCCAATCTCCATCTCGACTTTGAGAGCACATCGAACGATTTCCTCGTAGCTATTGAAGTCCCTTATGGCTAACGCCCTTCGAAGACTTGGTTTTAAGCCACTAAAGAATCGATCGATCTTACTCTCAGGTTGGATAATAATACCAGAAGCGTACCTTGCAAGTCTGGTAAAATTTGCTTCATAGGTACCAACAGATTCATCATCCCTTTGCTTCAGTTCAAGGAACTCTTTCTCCATATTTGTTCGGAGAATACGAGGGAAGTACTTATTGAAAAATAAGTTCTTGAACTCGTCCCATTCCATAGACTCAATTTCATCCCTTTGCCTTGTATTCTTAACAAGATTCCACCATTGATCCGCATCTCCTTCCAAACGGTACACTGCTAGGATGACTTTATCATGCTCAGAACATTGAAGAACTGAAAATATCTTTTCAGTAGTACTAATCCATTGTTCAGCAACTAATGGATCAGTAGACCCGCTGAAAGATGGTGGACGCTGCCTCATGAAGGATTCAACAGAATGTTGCTCCCTCCTTTGCTCGTTTGGAAATCCTGCATGATTCATAGCTTGAGAAAGTTGTGTGAGCATGGCTACAAGATTTTGCATTCCAGCTCCCATATCGTTTGGTTGCTCAGGGGGACAATCATTGCATTGCCCATCGCATTCCGCATTAACACGGTTCCTTCGGGTTCCAGCCATTGACTAAAACCAAGAAGAATAGTGTGAGCAACACTAATTATAATAGGAAACCACATAATTCAAGAATAAAATTTTCATGCTTATGGTCTTATCCTCGGTTATTCATGGCCATTTCTAAGATTGTGTTCTATGCTTAGACTTATCCTTAGGGTTCTTACTAAGGCTTTCACATCCTAGTTTCCAAAGGTTGACTATACCTTTCCTCTGATACCAACTATAACGACCCACACTTTACATACATTGTTAATACTTCAAAATTGAATCACACTTATTACAACATATGACAAAACCACAAAGGACCGTATAGGTATAGTGTCTTTAGAAACTGGGAAACATAAACAACTGGTTCATAAATCTTCTACAGTGTCTCCCATTTATTTCATCATATCTAGGGTCCCTTTTAGCATATTCTACTTAATATCCATCTTCCTGGCCTGGGGAAAAGAAAACATAAAAGGGTGAGCTCAAATGCTCAGCAAGGGCAAATAAAGGAAATAAAAATCATATCATATCTTTTTGAAAATTAAAACCTGCAAAAGAGATCATAATATCTTAACATGGAATAAATCATAGAAGTGAAAATGAGATCCCCATAATCATAACATAAAACTTGAATCTTTGTGGCATGCACACATAATCATGGAAAATCATTTCTTGTTAGTCATGACTCATTTCCAAGACTATCTTAGTGGACAAAGTCCCTTTCTGAACCGAGTTCACTCCTCGTTTCAGTCCTGTATCACTGAACCGAAATAACCTTCCGTTCCAGCCATGTCTATCTCATGAGATATAAAATCTTTACCCAATGCATTGGAGGGAGATATAGGTCCCACCCATCTTATAATGAATCCTTTCTTATGTGTGCCACATAATCATAAAACATACATCATCGCATAACACATATAACAAAAATGGGATTCTTGAAACATCATGACATCATAAATCAATTCATACATGATAAAGGAATTCATAAACATAATTCCATCACAACATAGTCAAACCAATGTAAAAATATGGATAGAAACAGAACCCTTTATTATCTTAGATGGAAAATAATTTTGATAAGACACTTGGATTGAATTCTTGAGGAAAATATCCTTTCTTCTTCAAAAACATTTTTCCTTTCATAACATGTCATACAACTTTAAAATAAAGAAGTTGATTAAAAATAAACTTGAAAACTTGTAAAGGAAGCTTCTTTGAAGTAATGTTTTAAAAATCCATTCATGCCGTATAAGTTAAAAAAAACATTCTTCGTACTTTTGTCGGAAAAGTCAAAAAGTACCTCGTACGGAAAAACGACAAAAGATTCCTTTCATATTCTTTACTAAAAACTCACCTAAGGGTAAAATTGGATTTAAACTATTTCAAGTGGATGGAAACAATATTACATATTGAGGGAACATGGATGTGGATGATAAAATACACCCCAGTAAATACTTACGAATAAACAATCTCGGATAAAAATGAGATTGTGATATTTCCCTTACCTTAGGTCCGATTTGCTTTGTTCGTGTCCGAAGCTCCTGTATAATGGTTTAAATAATGTTATTTACTTATTCCAGAATCATACATATTGATATGAGATCATATATGGTCATATTATTAGCTTCTTGTTAGTAATATTTCATTGTTACTTGTTACTCGGGTCTTTATAACTTTTTGTTCTTATGCGTGTTTTGTCGAATAAATTCTTATTCTTATCTTTAGGTTATAAATAATTCATTTCCAGAATGGTATTAGTGTAGTATATACCATATTTATTCATTCAATTCATTTATATAATCATTATGAAATGAAGATCATGTAGAACGAGTCGCATCACATCGTGGAGACGGTATTCCGTACGTACGCACGAGTGATGATATCGTTCCTATGATCGTGGAATTGTATTGGAGTATATATATATATTATTTCAGTATCAATATTACTTAATAATAATCATATATAGTTACTGATTACACCATTATACCCATCCTTGTAAGGTGATGGTGGAAAATAGATTACACCACGGCCTGGAGACGGTATTCCGTACGTACGCACGCGCGGTGATTTCATTTTTCCGTAGGATGGATAGAAGGTGAATTAGGGTTGTTTCATATTTATAATAACATATCAGTATGTAAGTAATACTGATGTTATTACTTTATCATGAAACAACTAAAGAAGAAGAAGTTGAAGAAGAAAGAAATTGAAAAGATCGGTAATGGATATTACCTCTTCTTTGGAACGCCTTTTTGAATCCTCCACTTAAAGAACTAAGATTGGTCTTTGGAGAAGACCAGGACCTCTAGGATTATTCTAGGGAAGTGGAGAAGGGAAAATGGCAGGGGTTGTCCGAGCTTGAGTGCTCAAATTGGTGTGAGGAGGAGGGGGAGGAGGTGCCCTTTTATAAGGGAGGAGAGGGGCACCTTAGGAATATCTCAAAATATTATTTTATATTAAAGTCAAAATCGGTTTATAATGGTTCCAAAGGGTCTTATTTAGAAGCTAAAGTGGGGATGGGTCGAAATCCTATCAACCAATAGGATTTAGACAAGTTTAGGGTATTATTTTAACCTTATCAATTAGATTTAACTCTAAGTTAATTAATTTAACTTTTACCGTGTCTTTTTGTTTTCTTTCACTATATGGTTAATACACTTACTATAACATGCCAAAAGAACCCCAAATTGTTTATTATTAATATATATATCCTTATCTAAGTCATTTGGCCGAACCTTAGATTTTTAGGAATAAAATAACAATTAATAATATAATATTTGATTTAAAAACTATTTTGTGTCAATTTTGACACTATTTGATATATGATTTTTGTGAAAGTCATAACAGAATTATATGTTCGAACCAAGTTGATTAAATCAATACTAATATATCATAGTAACCTATAAAATTAGTGTAATTCATAAAAAGTCTTAAATTACATTTAGTTTGGTATTTATATTATCAATTATGTCAATATTTCATTAATAAGATAATTACTGCATCATCTTTGTGTCATAAATAAATTAACTTATTTGATGTCTAAAAATTACAAATAAAATACCATCATGTAGGAAATCTTTTTAGCTTTCTAATGAATATTTACAATCGAATTTATCTTATGTATAACCCTATATTAAAAATGATTTACTTATTAAACTTTGATTTTAACTATTTTAACCCTTCTTTAAATAAATTAATAATAAATGTCCTAATCTAATCCAAGTGGGCCTAAATGGTCATATTTTATTCCTAAGTTTGTTTTTGGTCGAATTAAACTTGTCCAATAGAATTAGGACATGTGTTAGGGTAATATTAATATCATATTTACCCTTAGTTACCCTATTTACTATTAACCGCGGTAAAAAAAGTAAAAAGTTACTATTCACCAAAAAATTATTTTCATCTCATTGAACCACATTTTAGTCCTTGATATTAACCGTGTCTCTCGGATTTTTGAAATTCCATTCACAGAAGCGGTAAAATTAAGTTTTATGCAAAATTCAGTTTTTAACCTACCACTTAGTGGTTTCACTATTCATCAAAAATTGAAAGTTTTCAGAAAAATACCAAAATTTCACCCTAGGCTAATTTCGATATTCTGAGTCCAAAAATGAAGTCCATTTTGAAAAATAAAATTTATAAAATTTTAAAAAGTGGTTATTACTATTCATAACGGCTAGTTTTAATAGCATATTGTTGTTTAGTGAAACTCGGTATTGCGTACGACGCAAGCTATCGAGGAAGGTCGCGATTGCGTGCAAAGCAAGCCAAGCAAGTGTTGTGTAGAAAAAGATTCCTTTTATGGTTTATATAACATAAAAGTCTCGGGTGTTACAACCACTTCACCTAATTAGTGGGAATAATGGCTACACACTTTGCATAATGAAATTTCAATAGTTTTAAATATTATTTTAAAATTAATCAAATTCATGAATAATAATGGTAATGGAGACCCTTGTTAATTTTTGTAAATGGGCATGATGACCCTTGGGAGTGTTATAAAAATATATTGTCATGGAATCCTTTCTCTTATGTGATACGGGCATGGCGTCTGATCTAATATGTGAAATGTGCATGGAAGACCTATATATGGAATACATGCATAAAAAACTAATATATGTGATACTGAGCATGGAAAACCTCTACTATGATATGGGAATGGAGAACCATTATAAATGTGATACCGAGGATGGAGAATCTATATATTTTATATTGGGCATGGTGACCCTATACCGCAATATTGGCATGGAAACCCATCATAAATATGATATGGGCATTTAGAACCTACAACTATGATATTGGGAATGGAGTCCCTTGTACTTCTGATACTGGATATTGCATCTCTTGATACTTGTTCGGAGATATTTTATCACATTCCAAAGTAGGTAATGCCAGCCTAGTTTTTCTTTAAGAAGGAGAAACTACGCATTTATAGTTTTTATTTCTTCTTTTCTACATTACATCTGCAAAATTATGTATTATATACACTAAATAATTATTTATAGATGTCGTTGGTTATTACATATAGATTTTATATCACACCCTACTTGGGCCACCTATGGTACTCAGGTATACTACCTGCATTCATGAGAATATAAGGGGAAAACCCAATTTTTGATGCATGACTTCTTACATGACATAGGATTGGATATTGGTAGAAAATGACTTGGCTTGAGCTTGGGATGGAATGAATGATTAGTCCCTTTATACCCTTTTGTAAATCATGTACTGTATTGACTACTTTCTGTCATGTATACATGTTTTCCCTATTTTTTAGAGACATTAAATCGTCATATTTTGTATATGATTCAGATTAACGCTTTTGATTATTTGTTATTTCTTGGAAATTTATACATTCACCCTCTGTCTTTTACATAGTTTGTATTCTTCCATTATTTATCTACTCATTGGACAAATGTACTGCTCTTATAATAGGTGAATGTATCCCCATGGAAAAACCATAGGCCATCAATTTTAGTCTGAAGCCTCTGGCATATGAGAGGTGCACTTGAGGCATTATGGCACACTAATATGGGACCCCTCTTAGTGGAACCTAAATTTGGATGTCACATTAGTTCTCTAGTTCCAAAACTTCCATCTAATGATATTCAAAATATATATCATGTTTTAGTGGATCATATATCTAAAATGGAAAGAATAGTATAATCAATGAATTTTAGAGTGTTCAATATCCAAGTAAAAGTGGAACAAATTATTAATATGTTGTATCCCGACCTTCTAGTCTACTTTGCTATTCATAAACATGTTCCCTTGTTCATTTGTTCATATAGTTTCACCCCCACTCTTCCTAAATATTTCAATGAAATTTTGAAAAATCTCTTGTACTATTTTTCTCAAATTTATAGAGAATAATCATCTATTATCCTTGAGTTCTAAAAGTCTTGTATTATCTAGAGAATAAACATGTGTGAAGATTACTTGTTAATATTAAGACAATGAGTGACTCAGGCTATAGTTCTTGTAGATTCCTTTGGACGTTCTGGATAAATATTGGATACATTTTTCGATCCATCAAAAATTTGTGAAAAAGATCATTCCAAGGAGGATGTAGCCATAAATTTAAGTGATCTAGGTAAAAATATTCCTTGTATAACCCTATAAAAAAGTTGTAGTTTATAAGTATATGATCTTATGATTTCATTATATTTGAAGGAAATATTGAGAAACTTCTCAGTACTACTACTCAAGATCCCAGAGATAGATTAGTTGTGTTCTCTTTATACTCAGATAATACAGATATTGGGAAGTTTTTAGTTGATTCTATAAATGGATCATCTAACTACAACTATAACCTCTCATACCTTCATGTTACATCCACCCAAACAACCTTCTTAGTTTTAACCAATCCATAAGCCTGAGTCTTCAAACAAGAATTTTTTATATGTAGGATTCTAGGTGTTGATTGGATATATTTTTTTCAAATTATTATCATTTAATGAAATTACCCTTCGTTTATTTATTATGATTTTATATGTAATTGTTTTTATTTAATGTTTTTAATCTCATTATTTCGATTATTTACTTCCATTATTACACTATAGTTTAATGGTTCATTACATAATGTTATAAATTAATTTTTTTTTCATTATTCTCTTTCTTTTTAATGAACCAAAAGGAGAAAAAGTTTTCCTTGTATTTAATTAAAGGAGGATAAGTATCCCTATGAAATAAAAAAGGGGTTAGTGACTGGCCAAGGAAGAAACTAAAATTTTAAAAATAAGGAAAAACATTTTGAAATTAATATTTATATAATTTAGTTATCTAATTTTTTTATAACATTTTAAAATTAAATGTTTATTTTTATTTGGGTTTTCAGATCATCAAAATTGGGGATATTTCTAGACTACTAATGTTTTTCCTTAATGTCTCATGTACTTCTATTTTTTATGATTTCAAATAAAATTTATAATTAATTGATATCGTTTTTAACTAAGTATGTTCATATGTTATTATTACTATTGAATTCATTCAACTATTGAATTTTTAATTTCTGGAATTTTTTGGAAAATCTTCCTAAATTTGGAAAATAGGCCACATGTGAATTTTTTACGTGTAAATAAATAAGTACATCGAGATTTTGTCTAGATGGAATTTGCCTAAAAGTGAAATTAAATATTTTGATAAAATGGCTACACAAATGAGTTATATAGAGTTATCAAATACATGATTTGGATGCATAGTAAAATTAACTATATGGTTTCTAATGGCCATGTAATTCAATTTATCTCTATCAAATTTGGATACATGATCAAGAATTATAAATGAAGTAAATTAAATACATGAATAATAAATGTGTAATTTTTGATATGTTTAGTAAATTAGCTATGTGAATAAGTGATATATGCATGAATTTACACATGTGAATTCAAATCTGTTGAATTTTTGTACATTTTGATCTGGAAGTAGCTAAGTGATTCTGCAACCTTGTATTTATTACCAATGTTGCTAATTCAATGAAAATTATTGTTTTCATCTGTTCATTAAATGTCGGATTACCTCTTTATTGTAAAAATAATTATAATAATAAGATATTAACTACAAATGAAGAAATTATAAGGTTAATTTAATTCATATTATTGTTGCCTAGGTATTTCCAGGAAAAGGACACTTAGAATATAATCTCCAATGAAATATTTTATGGATATGATATTGTGCATTAATAATTAATGTTTTCATGAATTCCAAATAGTTATATCGATTGTGAAAAATAGTATATTATTAAAAAAATACGAACCTTCTCTATCATCCAAGAAGAAACTCTTGAGTCTCTTGTGTGTTGAGATATTTAATAGGAAAATAAGACAAAAAATTAAAACAAAATTTTTTTATCTCAATAATCCCCAATGTTCCTCATTAGACAATCCTCAATCTATATTTTATTCATATTATCTATCCCAAAAATTTATCCTCTTCTGTGAGTTATAGTATAAAACTACGAACCTCACCTATAAATACTCTATTTATACTCTTTATCTCTATGATGATTCCTAGTAAAAGAATCATTAAGCCTATTTTTCATATCCTTATTGGAGCCTAGTTTAAAGATCTTGATGATTTTATACAATGATTAATCATATTTTACTTAGTTTTTTGGTCCCAAAAAATGGATTGGAAGTCCATAATAAAAGGGAATGTCTAGTAAAAATCCCCAATATCTTGGAGTTGAACATTGGTGGAGTGGAATAGTGGATTTTTTTCTCCTAAACTAGTTTAGATATATATTTATTTTCTATTTTCATTGTTATTTAATTTTATCTTCAATATTTTGATAAGATAATATTATATGTTAAATATATCTTTAAATAGGGTGGTTCTCTAAGTGAAGTAAATTTCAAGAACTCTATTCAACCCCCCCCCCCAACATGATTCATAGTGTAGTGAGTCACAAGAAAAAGTTTTGAAAAATAAAATTTTCTTGCTTCAGGTTGTGAAAAAAAATCCACCCTTCATGTCATGAACAATAAAAAATGTCCAATTTTTTATTTGTGAACAAAAAATTGTTTTCCACTTCATGTTGTGACTAAACAAAATGTACAGTATTAGCATCAAATTCCCAAGATATATACATCCATAACCAATGAATTAGAGTAAAATATAAGCCCCTGAAAATCAGTTTAATAATCATTCATACATATTTATTCAATTAGAACATGAAAATATTAATACATAAAAATCACTTAATTAACATGTAGGCAAAATGGGTTTCATGAAAAACATTACTAAAACCTTATATAAGTCTTCCAAATAAAGAAGTTGAATATTGGATTAAGAAAATCCATAGTGTAACATAATTATTAATAAAGATACTTTAAAAGGTGAAAAAAACTTTTTAAGATCATTTTATAAGTAAATATAAAAATTAGAGGGAATTCCCCTTTTTGAGACTATTCTATCCACTTAAAAAATAGTATCTTAAAAAATATATACATAATCTAGATTAAACATAAAAAATAATAATTTAAATACAAAATAGAGTTTTTAGAAATATAATAAAATAGAAATATTCTTTCAGAATTTTTCTATGAGAATATATAACAAAATTAAAAAATAATTTATGAAACAAATAATCTAACAACACATTTATAATCAAGATTTCATTTTAAAAAAATAAAACCATTGCTTTATAAAAATATATGAATAATTAATTTATTTTTGAAAATTTTGAAGAGTTAAAATATTATGAAAATATTTTTATATCCATGAAATGATGATCTATAACATATAATGATCTTCCTGAAAATTAATTTGGAATTGACCACCAAATATTTGTATTTTATTTATATAGAAAAGAGGAAATGCTTGAGGTTTAAAAACATACAGATATAATTTAGGGGTGTCTAATGTAGTGGAGACCGATCAAGTCAGCATGAACAAAGTGACTACCCTATGGGGGAAAGGATTCGGTGTTGGTAAAAATGGAGAAGCTGATTATGTAGAGATACAATAGAGGCATGTAAATCCATCACAACATTCCCCTCCCACCATGTATGAAGAATATAAATATTCTCTCTTATCAGTCTCTTGCAGTGTCTGATAGCATAAACGATGGACCAAGGAACTGGAGTCTTGTCTGAGAGTGCATTAAAAAGAGCAAGGGAGTTAGTCTCGATTTCTCTAATAATAAGGTTATACTGATTGCATAACAAGAGCCCAGAAAGCATAGAAAGGGTATCCTCTTGGAGAGAATCACTCGGGCCCAAGAAGACTGATAAGGTTTCTATCACTAATCCATAAGTATCTCTAATGATGACAACCCAACGCATAATCCCCATGCAGTACGATCCATCTGTATTCATCTTGTGCCTCAGGGGTGGTGCCTACCATTTGTGGGAATGTATAATTTAGACAAGGAGGGGAAACCATCATTAAAGTGTATGGGTGTATTTATAATTAATGATATAATTTTTGAATAATATATTAATCAATGAAATATATTTGAGATAAAAATTTATTTTCACCGCAATAGGTAGATAATTTTTATTATAAAATATTATTCTGGTGTAAGAAAATAATAGATTAAGAATTTAAACATGGGACCCTTTTATCCAAAAACATGGTGGTTCAAGTTAGCAAAACCCTTATGGAGTCACAATCATTTAAATTATAATTTCATGGAATGTAGAATTGGAGAGGGTTTTTTAAGTTAATTTTATTTTTCTAATTTTGGAAAAAAAATTATCCATTCCTAACACATACACAACATAAAAAGGAATATGTGGTGAACATTAATTGTATCTCAGTGAAACATGTTGAGATTTAAAAAACCCTTAACGTAGGTCCTCATTCACTTATTTCTTGCACCAAACGTCTTGGAAAATAAAATTAAACTTCATTAAAAATATAAATAATTATTTTCATCTAAAATTAATTTATTTATGTTTATTTAATACCATTTTTTATATATTTTTAATTTAATTTTCTCTTAAATCAGTTACTTGGGGTTGTTCGGTGAATTTCTCTCAAAACCATTTGGATTGTTGAATGTGGTAAATTACTTAAAATAATAAATTAAAAATCTCAAAGATTTTGGTTTTTTGAAATAATTATTATTCCATTCTATATATATACACATATTTCTACATGTTTCCAAAATGAACTCAAATAAAGAACGATTATTTGATTTGTTAACTTAATGATATTAAATTTAAAACAAATTGTTTACTGTTAATATTACTTTTAGATATTACTATGCTATCATTCATGAATATTAAAATTTTCATAGATATCATTATTGTAAAATGGATACATTTTTAATGTCATCATGGTTATGAAGAAATGGAAAAATTAAATATATAGTTTAGGGGAGGAGATAGTTTACAAATACACGGATGACTCATTCATTTTATATAAAATGGGAGGTGGGTATAAAAATAAAATAATTATAATTTAAGAATCATAATAATTTTATAAATATTATATTTCCTCATTAATTAAATATTTTTTCCATCCATGTAATTAGTTTTTGAAAAATAGAACTTATCGTTAATGGAGGCGGTAGTCTGCCCAATGCACGATAATATATTTATTTTTTGAATTATTTTATATAGAGATAAATTAGTGGTATTTAATTTGTTTAATAACATTGATATAATTAATAGTAATTATTTTTTTATTAATTAATTTATAGAGTAATTTTGAATTGTGTTAGAGGAATATTAATTAAAAATTGAAAACTAATGAGTAAAAATTAATCACGTGGATAGCTTAAAAATTCTCTAAAAAGTATTCTTATAAATATAGGTGTTAAAATAACCTCTAGTGATCGGTAGATTAGGTATGGAAAAAATATTTTTATGAGTGGTAATTCGGGTATATTTTCAAGGGAATTTCGAATGACAAGTGCAAAAATGAAACGGCGGAATGATGCCTTTTATAATTACTGAAAAATAGAACATTTTTTAATACCCAATAATTTTCAATGATATTATTAGTTATTCAAGGGTAATGACTACAAAAAAATTAAAAATAATGTATTTTTAGATGATATAAGGCCAATAGAACCTCCACTACTAGTTTACACACTTGTTTCAAACATGTATTGAGCATTTTACCACTTGATTATTAAAAATGTACCATATGGTTTCTCTCTTGGTATCTAATTTTTTCCATAGTAGTTTATATTTTAATAAAAATATATGGAGACCATTAAATAATTTAAAAAATTAGAATCTGAAATTTTTTATCTATATTTTATAATTAAATTTCTATATAATATACATTTATATTTTAAATTATAACATTTAATGTATATATATATATAATACTGTTTGGTAGAAAAAAATATTTTTTTTCACCATTTACTGTTCTTATTATTATTTATTATTGATTACCAATTAAATGAGATATAATATATTTACTTATAAATCAAAAAAATATTTAAACCATTTTTAATGATATTAATTAATTTTAATTCATAAGAATTAAAGAATACTGATAAAATAATTCATCAAAAATTATAGTTTTACCATTATCATTATCATTAACATTAGTCATAGTAATCATAATTTTATTCCTAAAACATAAATTGAATTTAGTACTTAATAAGATCATTTTCACCAAAAATATTAAATCCATTTCTATTAATTTATTTCATATAACTATTAAATACTTTTTTTTTAAAATATTACAAATGGCCAAGGAGGGTGAATTACATAGTTTCAAAGAAAATACACCACACACACATGCATAAAGCTGGAGAGACTCAATCATAAGATGTCCCTAACACCACACATGGCTTCTACCACTGAGATTCTCCCTAGGGGGAATTCTTTTTAATATAAGTGAATAAAAATAGTTTTTTGAGAAAAATATTAAATATTTTTCCAAAATGATAAACAAAGGTTTCAAAAATTATATAGGAAATTTTTAAATAATTTTATTTTAGTTCATAAATTTATATTTATATATATATAATATCTCAAAAACATATAATTAGTTCTTTTATTTTATTAACGTCATAAATATGATGGTATTTTCAAAATCGGTAATTTTCACTATTCACACAAAAATTTCAAATTTAGGAGAAAAAACTCAAACATTTACCCTATGATAATTTAGAAATGATCAATTCAAAATTTATGTTTTAAAAAATTTAAATTTATATATTTATAAATTTATCTTTAAAATGAGAATAGAATATATATATATATATATATGTGTGTGTGTGTATTTATAGAGAAACATATTTTATTGAAAATTTTTCATTTTATACCATTAAGTGTTCATAATAATATTTTATATGAATATTATAATTAATTACAATATTTTTATTTATTTATTTTTTTATGTTTCATTAATTTTATTATTATTATTCATATAATATTCCATTTATCATTTTAGATTGGTGTTTCATGTGAAACAAACTATTAACCATTGTAATAATAAATAGAAAAATATATTAAAAAATATCACAGTTTTAAATAATTACT
Organism: Viscum album; assembly: GCA_963277665.1. Taxonomy (NCBI): domain Eukaryota; kingdom Viridiplantae; phylum Streptophyta; class Magnoliopsida; order Santalales; family Viscaceae; genus Viscum; species Viscum album. The sequence continues at coordinate 918,884,883 of OY728155.1, read as the reverse complement.
ACTAGTAGTGAAAATAAGTATTATTAATGAATCCTTGTGTGTGTTGTATCTATTTTCAATTAATAAATCGAGTTTTTTTGAATTCACTATTGATACATTTATAAACACTTATATATGGAAGATAAAATGGTTACATGTAAATTGGAAAACTCATTAAAATACCTATGCAAGAGATAATGTAATGACATTAAATCCCCATTTTAATTTATTTTTAGTAGTTTAGGTACATGATAATATTATTCTATTAATTGTTTGTGTTCATTTTAATTTTCCATAATGGTTATGTGGTTTTTTTTGGATTGTATGGTGATGGTGGTAAATTTTTCGAGTGTCGGGTGTGTAAATGGTTGGAAGCATTATGGATGATAAATGTTTTTTGAGATATGTTAGTAGAGTTGTGGTGATTATTTCAATTAGATATGATAAGGTAGATATTGATATAAGAATGATATATAGGGTGGTATTCTTTTTTTAGTTTACTAGTAACTATGGAATGATGTTATTAATAATGAATTTTTTATTTAATGTACTAAAAATGAGATCAGTGTGGCATATAATTCATATCGAGTAATTGAATTGACGATTTTTATGTTAAAAATGGGATTTAATTAAATGGTAATTTACATGGAAACTTTATAGAGTGGGTATTAAATATTTGATAAATAGATTAATAAAATAATTGTAATTGATCATATGATAATCTGGGAAATGGTTTAAATTATAATGAAAAGTTGATTATGGGATCTATATTCCAATAGAGTGTGGGGATTTGAATTTAGGGGGGAAGTAATTGGTGGTGGAGGATTTGAGATAATGTAGTAGTTTTGTTGGTTAATCTATGGTAGTTTGACATGAATTAGATTAGGAATTTTGTGTTACCACTATCCTTGTATTTTCATATTATTTCAATATTCACCATACCCACATTGAGTACTACATACCATAACCCATATATTTTGGGGGGTTATTTTCCTAATTCCCAATATGTTGAGTGTAAATATGAGTTATTACCCCTCTCCTTCACTCTCTCTTCTGCAGAAATACATAGTTGTGGTACCTAGGTGTTAGAGAGTACCTATTAACTACAACAGAATTGGCAGTGATGTCTGATGATGAGAGGATATGAAATATAGTGGAGATAATACATGATTGGATGAGGTAATGAGGTTTATGGCCATCATCTTCATGATACCCTACTACATTGGTCACATGGTTTCAATTGGATATGTGGTGATGTAAAATATGATGTCATTATGGATTGTGATAAATTTATAATGTCTTGTAGAATCATAGTATGTTGGGTTCTACATGAAGTTAGTTTTTGTAGGGTTATGATTCTATCGACATCATATATGTATTTATATCTGATTTCTGGTATATACTGAATGGATATGAGCATAAGATATTTAATGTTGTGGTTTGGGAGAAGAAACTCAATAGGAAAGTGGATGTGGGGAACATGTATCTATGTTTTATTAATATTGTTTTACTACATCGGATTTGTTATTTAGTGAGTGGGCCATGGTGAGGTTGGGATGGATTGTTGACCCATTTAATTACTAGTTAGTTTTAATATTTATTCACGGGTGAATTGTTATTCTCTTTCCACATTTTCACTAGAGACCATGAGTATGGTACATCTAATTGTATATGTTATGCTCACCATGTTAAAATATAAACCATTTTTAAGGTTTCTTGTTGGTATTCAGAGACCATGATCAATATAAATATCTTGGGGTCGGTGTTATTATGGATTCGTTCCCTTAGGAATTTTTCATGGTACAATTTTATATGGATAGTTTTGTTTATATTAATTTATATACAACATAGGATGGTTTGGTTTCTTTTATTTCATATAATGGTGTTTTTTTATTTTTTATATTCTCTATCAATCATTTCCAACATATACTGAGGGTAATTTATCTCATTTAGTGTCTTATAACCTCAGAGGTAGTCTTCGACACAGACCTTACTGGAGGTGGGTCTTGGGGCGATGCTTCATCTCTTCACTGCATTACCATGAAGGGTGCTAATGGAGAGGGGATATTGACATCTAGGGAACCTCCATGGCCTTATAAAATACCAAACTAGGTTATTCATTCTATATTTCTCCCCTTCGATTTTTTATTCTATTGATAATGGGGATAATTCACCCCATGGGAAACCTTTCATAAGTTTTTTTCCCTTACTAATTGTATCCTCATGGTGTTATAAATCATTTATTACATTGAAAAACTGGGCCGTTATCATTAGGTAACTTATTACACATTCCATAGCCCATAATTATCAGCTCGGATACCCCATATTATGCTTCATATCATCTTCTTTTCAACATGTTTTTCTATAATATCTATGGATTTATATTGGCCTCAAACACATTCTAAGCCTCAAACCTACCTTCATTAAAGTAATCTTCCAAGTTGAACTAGAATGGGCTAGTCATGTGCATGGCATTCATAAAATATTACTCTGTCCATTTTACCTAGTATTCCAAGATTCATTAATCTATAATATATAAAATTTAGTCCATTACACATGATGTAAAATTCCTCGAAATTGACTATAGGAATATTATAATAACCTACATTATAGTGTGGGTCGTAGACATATGATCTTAAGATGAACATCACTTGGTCAAGTATACAAGACCATAAAAGGAACTAAAAATGATCTTGATAATTTAACATAAAAAGTATTATGTGTCCCCTTATGTGTCATTGAACTACTTTGGTATTGATTCCCTTTATAGGGATATGTAGGAAGCCCCTATGACAGGTTCAATCGTAAATATACAACATCTACCTACCCCATAGACGGTGATGAATTTCATATTTTCCCGCTATGCGGTTTCAAATCATATCATAACCCACTAGTGTGAGATAAATAGAGAAACTCTAATAGATATAAATATTTAGATCAATAAATGGTAATAATCAATCACTCTCACAAAATAGTCAAACAATATTGTTACTAGGAAGCATTTATTGACTGCATCATACGATTATATTATATTCTTGGACAACAAAATAAGAACAATTTTGAAATGATAAGCCCCCCTCACAATGACTAACATGAAATCCACTGTGTCACCAGTATATCATAATGTATTTTTTCTTTTTGGAGGAATGTTCATAGCTAACACAAAATATCATGGGCATGGAGCATGTATGGTGAATAATTTCAAAGACCTTTGAGTTCAAAATACTAAATTGAATTAAATGATGGAAAAAATAAATACCCAGGTTCATTAAAAGATACAATAAATTTAAACTAGAATTAAATTTTCCAAGGGCATTCTTAAAATCCCCTTTAATATGTCAGAAACCCCATTCTTTTATCCCGTCAAAGAGACTTTATAAAACAAAATAATCAAATTAAAACAAATCATATAAAATTTAATAAGAAATGAAACACATAAAACCAAATATAATGAAAATCCCTTTTCGTATTAGATAACGATCAAAATAATTCATTTATATTTTCTAATGAAATATATTATGTGATTTTCAAATTGATAAAAATTTAGTTCAACATTATGGAATACTAAAAAATGGAAAAAATACAGCACATGAAATTAATAATAATAAAAAATATATCCAAAATCAAAGCCCAAAATATATAATGAACTCTTTAAAATATCAAAAAAGATAATATATATTGAATTATATTTAATTTCCATCCCATTTTCCACAATATTAATTCCAAATCATTTTTACTATCAATATTAAAATAGAAAACATCTAATTTCAATATGAAATTATAGACATTATATTTTTGATAAAAAAATTCAAATAATATATAAAATCAAGACTATGTTATCATAAAAATTAAAAATACTATTTATAAATCTAACTTCCTTTTGAAACCAGTGAATATTATTCATTATTATATAAATTGATTTATTTATGGATTATTATAAAATAATAATTCATTTAAAATTTTAAATTATTTCACTAATAAAATCATGATTTATCACTATAAATATAATTATATCTTAAAATTATTAGGTTCATCACTCCCATCATATGATTAGAAAAAAAACAGAACAAATGATATCAATGAACGTTACAATCAATTAGACCACCAATAATAACCAGTTGAGTAAGATTTCAAATGTGCATAACAAAAATCAATTCAATTTGAAACGATTCATAATCTATGTATCTCCAAATAATAATCACACATCATGAACTAATGTGATCAAGAAACCTCACCATGATAAAAATAAAATTATTTTCATCCTATTAAATGGTTGACATTGAGAGAAATTATTATTCTTAGACTCCCTATAGTAACTTTTGTTACCACTTGGAATGATTATATCTTGTTCATTCATATATTACATCCCAAGCTTTTATGATCCTTATACCACCTTCCTCAAAACTACCCACTCACACTGTAATACCATTTTTATCACAACCAATATGAATACGTAGCTATTATACCTAAATCGATATTAAAAATATCCCATAATGGTTACCCAATCACTATGGTCAATAAAATAGTTCAAAGGGCATAAAAAGGGACATTATGGGATGATTTAACCTTTACTCGAGATAAAGAAAAAATAAGACTATCATTAACTTAACAAAATAATCAAGATAAACACTTATAACATTTATGATACAACATTTTTATCAAAATGAGTAGAAAAAGGATATATATATATATAATACATAAGAAAAAAATAATAATAAATATAACCCATCAATATATATATAACACATAACCCTTTATATTTGATCACATACATTACTTCATATTAGTTCAATGTGTAATGACTCGGATTTTCACCAGTTTTGTTTTAATAAATTATTTGGGATAATTTTAAGACTTGGATCTGGGATGGAATATGATCTTGAGACCTGGTGTTCTCAGAATAGTTCAATGAAAAATGTTATGTTTTTAATATTTAGTGTGAGTTGATTTACAGAAAAATAGATATTAAGCCTATAAGGGTGTCCAAATTTGATAAACGAGGGCACCGTTGCATTCAGGATATCGACATCACCGTAGGTGGGGGATAACCTTAACCTTCATGGTTTGAGGGTGAAAGATATTTTTTGGATGTAAATTTAATTAAATTTTTTAATTAAAATATGTTATTTTATGCTATGATGGTTTATTTCAAATAAGGCATGTTTTTTGGAATCCATAGTTATTATAGTATCCCAAGAATTCACCTGAGGCAAGTAGAGAGAATTTATCTCATATAAGTGATGATGAACACTGGTGGATCTAGGATAGATGAAAACATGAACATTTGTTCTCCAGGAATGACTGATCCAACCATGAGGTTGGATGTTGATCTCATGGTGATATACTTTACCTTATTATATTTAAACAATGAATGTGGACCAATCCATGAACTAGTTAATATATGGTTCGACCGTTCCTGTGGGGTGTATAATTATAATAGTGTATAAACTGGGAGACAGATCTTTGTGATTATCTATTATTGTTCTTCGTTAATCCTTCTAACATGGACAGATCAATGCCGACACAAACAATGACAGGATATGTTCTTTAGGCATTTGTGTGATTTATAACTCCCCCCACAATCTATTGTATTCGTCATGAATTATTCTCCCTTGAAAACCATATGGGAATGATCGACCATGGATATCCTGATCCATGGTGTCATGATCCAAGATCAAAGGATTTGACCCCACAAAGGCATTGTTGAAGGGAAGCAGAAGCATGGTATGGTTTTGGAGAGCCAGTGACAAAAGGCAGCAATGCAAGGTTGGCCACCTGTATGGTGGCCAACGGAAAGGGTACGACCCAACGGGTGGGTCCATTCCAAGGGGAGAAAAATGGGGAAATAGGGCAATTGTAGTGTGGCAAGAAGCAACAACACGATGCAGTCCCAACAAGATTGTGTGGGAGCCTGTGGTTGTGGAAGCCGCAACTGGTGACTAGGGGTCGTGGTAAGAAGTCGTGGTGATGATCTAAGATGTGGCTGAGAGCATGCAGTGGTGAGAAGGTTTTGGACCCATGGGTAGGAGGCGATCTGGCCATGTGAAACAAAACAAGGTGTTGTATTGGCCGTGTAATATAGGGGAGGCCACACTATTGACACAGATCGCATGGAACAAGGGGCATGACCAGGGTGGGCCACATCCGGCAGGGTAAACAAGCTCACAGTGCAGGTCGGACCAGAGTATTCGGGCCAATCCAAAGGCGCAGTTGGTAGGACTAGATCTGGTTTTCCAAACCGGGTCAGTTCAACCAGTGGTTCGTGTTGAGTCTGACAGGTCAGGTCGGACACAAGTCGTACCATTTTCCCAAAATGGCCTTATCTATCAAACCATTGGTCTGTTCTATGGACCGTTTTCGGTGTTGGGAGCATGGAAATGAGATGGTCATTTTGAGATAATCTAGATTATTTGTTATGAATGTTAGGATTAAACATAATGTCTTTTGGAGTAGTTTCTCCTGATACATGCATGCTAAGTATGGAATCCTATGGCGGGATGTGGTCTTGGAGACTATGTGATCTTTGTGACTATGTGATTAGGTGATTACATGACTTGGGGGATGCATTCCTAATCGACACTCTATGTGATATTGACACATCATGTGTTACTGACACTTTGTGTGTTACTAACACTCCAGATGTTATAAACACTATGTTTGTTGTCAACAATCCATGTGTTACTGATATTAGGTGTTATGTGGACATGACAGATAATCCTATTTTCATTCGTAAGAGTTATAAATGTGTGATCAAACTATGTTCTTTCTTAGTGGTATACCTCGTGTATTGCCTTATGGAATAGTTATTGCATTTTTTAGAATTGTACATTGTGTATTTTTTATGGTATACATTCTGTGATTCGTAGTGGTATTCATTTGTGGTTTCAGGGTTTGTTACTGAATATTGTATTACTCACCCTTGCACAGCCTTTTCCCTTATGTGTCGTGTCTTCTGAAGATGATTGAAACATTTATGGAAGTATAGGTGGACCAGAACCAAGTGGTTCCTAATGTTTATGGATATTTGAGGTGTTCTCCTACAGCATTAGACAGTTATCTTACAACTAACCTTCAGGTTAGGTTTTCTGCAGATGAGTTTAAAGAACATTTTCATTCACTTTGATAGAAAATTTATTTTCATAGGCTTGTATTATAACCATGATTACTTTCTAGTTTTTCTACTATGAAAATTTTTCATTAGTGTTCTAGTTGTTGCATGCATTGATTACTTAGAGTTTTTACTTTTTATCATTTTGGGCTTGGACATGTGTGTGTGTGGACAAGTACATAGGAAAATGAGTTCGATTTGGTGGATATGCGTACTCAGTGCTAGCCTCTAACCAAAAGACTATCAGAGGTAGTACTGGGGGTATTCATGGAATGATCTCTTATGGGACGAGTCATGAATGAGTGTTACTAGATCAGGTTGGTTCTACTTAATTACTTGTAGTCTATGAGTTTGGTTTAGGGAAAAATGTTGAGTGTTTTGAGTTCAACTTTCATTCCATGGAATCAATTGTTGGCATGGAAGCCAACATATTCATACTCTAGGACTCTGAATTCTTCTTTTCGACTTGGTAAAAGACAAAAAAAGTTTCATGATATTTAAAAGTACATGTAGCATTTAGTATTTGTGGGTGTCCTCTTGTCCTTCTTGAAAGAGCTCACCAGGTATACTCTATTGAGTGTGTTTCTTCTTGATCTATTTTAGGATACCACCACATAGATTTGTATCAAGGAATCTAATGTATTATCACAAGGATGATCTACCTAGTGATGAGGCATTGGTTCCGGGACCAGTACCGAGGATAGAACTTGTGGTTATTGTACCAATGATACTACCTCCCATCGAGCAACAGTTACGTCCAGCGCTACCAGTAGAGGATGCATGTATGTTTAGTGTGTTTCATGAGTTCCAGGGAAATATACCTTCTAGGTTACATAGTGAGACCAACCCATATGTATCTGAAGAGTGGTTAAATTCAATAGGATTTTTTTTCCTTTTGAGTATGCCTTCTGACATAATGGTAGTTCTAAATATGTGCCTTCTTTAGGGATCCGTAGGGTGATGATGGAGATTAGTGATCAAGAAACATGATGATATGACTCTCTCTTCGTAATACATTCACCCCCACTTCATGGAGGAGTTATTTTCTATGATTTCATGCTTATTGCACATATAAGAGTTCCTACATCAATAGTAGGTATGTCATACTTTAGCAGTGTACTCAGTGAGATTTATATATCTTTCACACTACTCCACAGATATGGTTTGGGAACCATTAGTCAAGCCCCCTAGCATTGAGAAGGGGCTATGATGGGAGATTAATGAGTCAATGATATCCCTTAGAATTCCAACATATACTGGGGTACTAGAGCGAGCTCTACTTGTGGATATATTTTTGGTCGAGCAGAGTCCAGTAGTGGGAGTTACCAGCAGGAACGAGGAAGCTGAGTCTTTGGAAGTAGGTATATGACAGAAACTTTAATGACCCAAGTTGGTCAGGAACTCTATAGGATGACCCTAGGACATTGGATCAGTGGTGTAGGGCTCCTAGGGATGTGCGAGTCAACTGACAGAAATGTTGTGTTACTCATGAGTCAATCAAGGATGTCTGGCTAGAGATTTACCGAACTGTTGTACGACTGGTAAGGATACAGCCAATGGACCACCGAGAGAGAGGTGGAGATAGGATTAGGGTGTTCTATTTGGAGGTGAACACGGTAGAAGAGCATGTAATGCAGAAAAAGGTGGGTGTAGGTTTGAGGTACTACCACTACAACCCCCAAGTGGTCCATTGTAGGATTAGTGAGCCGGTGGATAGGGATGAGTCAAGTTTCAGATGATAGTGTATTATGCCCTTGAGGCTCCCAGATGATTAGAGGTACGAAATGTGTCTTTTCACCTATAATTTTTGTTTTTATAGACACAAGTGAAAGTCATTATTTTCACTTCATGGTGCTTGTTTGAGTCTCACAAATTTCTAACACTTAGATACTTTTACAAGGGATATTTGAGGATCACACAATAGTGTCGAAAATGTTACCTTACTCTAGGGGAAAGAGTTTCAGTTTGGATATCATGGTGGTGGCATCGAGTCCTTACAAAGTCGTTCTTTGTATGGACTGGTTATTCGTAGTTCATGCTCAGATTAACTATTATAGGCATAGAGTGAGGTGTGTCCATGGTGATAGGACAAGGTTTTCTTTTTTTGGTGAAATAGAAATGTATAAAGCATAGGATGGAATTACTCATAGGATTGTGCCTTAGATTACTCACCATTTGTCCTGCCTATCCCTTTGTGCAGTGGATGATATGAGTCCTTAGATTCTTATAGTGGTGGTGGAGTGTGAAGAAATATTTTCTGAGGATGTCCCAAGATTACGGCCCATAGGGAGGATGACTTATTCATTGATATGTACCTCATAACAATACTGATATCTACACCGGCATATCATGAGGCAGCCACAGAACTTCGTCAGTTGAGGTTATAGCTAGAGGACTTGTAGGGTAAGGGATTCATGAGACCTAGTGTTCTTCCCTGGGTGGCCCTAGATTTATTTTATCTAGAAGGAAGACAAGAGATTGATGTTATTTGTGGAATTCTGGTCCATAAATAAGGTAACCGTGAAGAAAATGTATCCCTTATCGAGGATTGAAGAACACTTCGATCAACTAAATGAAGAAAGGTGGTTCTCAAAGATAGACCTTCAATCTGGGTATCACCATCTTTGATTACGGGATAAATACATCCCAAATATGGTTTTAGATGATTGTAAGGACACTATGAGTATGTGGTGATGTTTTTTGGCAGGAAAAAATCCCCAAAAATGTTTATGGGACTCAGGAATAGGATCTTATAACCTTACTTATATTGGTTTATCGTGGTAGTCATTGATGACATCCTAGTGTACTTGGCATCCGATGTGGAGTAGGAAATGCACTTGAGGATGGTCCCGAATATACTCTGATAGCACTAGTTTTATGGGAAGATCTAGAAGTGTAAGTTATAGATATTAGAGGTCCACTTTCTTGGACACATCATTTCAGAGGCAGGATTTGTAGTCAATCCAGTGAATATATAGGTGATGCTTTTTGGGGAGCAACCCAAGAGTATTACTAAGGTGCGGAGCTAACTTATGTTGGTTGGGTTCTATCGATGGTGTGTTCTTGAAATTTCCAATGAATAAGCATCCTTGAAAGATTTAAAATTAATGGTCTAATAATTTTTGTGGACGGAGATGTTCCATGAGTGTTTTCAGTTGATGAGGAAGAGAGTGACAAGAAATCCCATATTGAGATTTCCATAGGAGGGTGTTGAGTACGTGGTGTTCTATGGTGCATCAGGGACTGGGCTTGGTTGTTTCTTAATTCAAGGGATAGTGGTGATCCCCAATGGTTCATGATAGTTGAGATAACATTATCATAACTATGCAACCCATGACCTTGAGTTGGAAGTAGTAGTGTTTACCTTGAATATATGGAAACACAACCTTATGGGAGAGTAATTTATCATCTACAATGACCACAAATGTCCCAAATATATATTCTCCCAATAGTATTTGAACTTGGTACATATGCAATGGCTAGAGTTCCTCCAGTACTATGAATTTTACATTGTCTATACTCTGGGGAAGGGGAATGTGGTGAAGGATTCTTTCTGTAGAAGATATATATTGTAGTTGTTGAGAAAGGCATGGGAGAAGTTGGCCGCATTAAAAATATCATTTTTGGATATATATGGAGATGATTACCTCCATTATATGTTTTTCTTCCATCCAATTTTACAGTTTGTTAGGGAGGCACAACTTCGGGATACCTACTGTGAGACTTTACATGCTCAGATGTCCACAGGGCATGCCCCTGATCGATATTCAAAAGGTGGGGAGAAAGCCATTTTCATCAGTGGATGCATGATGGTACCAGTGATATTTCAAGATTATTTACTTAAAGAGTTCCATACATCCACTTTATCAGAACATCTGAGTGTGGCGAAGATGTACCAGGACCTCCGACATCATTTGTGGTGTCCATGGATGGAGAATGCAGTGGCATAGTTTGTTTCTAAATGTCTCACCTTCAAAAATTGAAGAATGGGAACTAGGTTCCAATGGGTTTGAATCAACCCCTAGAGGTGCCTGAGTGGAAGTGGGATGTGATATCTGTAGAATTCATTACTATTCTACAACATACATCCTAGAGGCATGATACAATACAAGTGATCATTGACCGACTCACCATGTCATCCTACATCCTAGTGATTCTGAAGAAGAGTTTTGTAGAGAGAATGTGACACCTATACATACAGAAGATAGTTTGAATCCATGGAGTTCCATTGATTATAGTCTTAGATTATGATGCTTTCATTATATCCCGATTCTGAATGGGATGGTAGGTGGGGTTTGTGACTCAACTACACATGAGAGCAGCATTCACCCACAGACAGACCACCAGATGGAGTGGACCACAAAGGTTCTGGAGGATATTCTACATGATTGAATCCTAGATTTTGGTCTCATTTGGGGGATCAACTATCCTTGGTGTAGTTTTCATTAAACCAAGGCTACCACTCCACCATTTTTATGGAACCATTCGAAATCGTTCATGGGTGAACCTGCAGGTCACCACATTGCGGGATGGACCTAGTAAAGACAACACTCATGAGGCCAGAGTTGGTGAAGGAAACTATAGAGAAGGTAAAGGTCATCCTTGAGTCGATGAAGATTGAGATGAGTCTTTTTAAGTCTTATTCTGACTAGTTATGGAGGTCCTTGTAGTTTGATGAGGGGGACTCTGTGTTCCTTTGGGTCTCTCCTCAATGCGTGGATATGGATATTTTTCTAGGTGAGAAAGCTATCTACATGGTTTTTGGGACATTCTAAATACAACATAGAGTTGCAAATGGTGTATACCACTTGGCTCTACTTCCACAGTTAGAGTGGGTTCATGAAGTCTTCCATGTGTCACATTTGAAGAAGTATGTTTAGGATCCATCTCACATAATTGAGTGTGGTGACATCGGCATTTTTTATGGGGTGATATTCACGGAATACCTGGTGGGGATCAAGGATCAATATGAAAGGATCCTTCATGGGAGGTCGATCTCTTTGGTATGAATTTGGTGGCAGTATGGGAATCTTGAGGAGAGCACATGAGATTGGGAGACTCATATTCATTCTCAGTACTCCCATTTGTTTGTATAGAAATATTTTTGGATTTTGAGGATGTAAATCCATAAGGTGGGGAGAATTTATTGACTCATATATTGTAAGGTTTTAATTTTATAAATTAATTAAAAAAATTCTATGACCAGGTGATGAGAAAACATATGAATCTAGGGCCCAGTGTGCCCATAACAGTTCATTGGGAAATTTTCTATATTTAATAGTTAGTGTGAGAAGGTTTCATGGAAAAATAGAATAAATCCTAAATGGGTTCCCATATCATAAATCTGAGGGCACTGTTTCATTCAGGATTTGGACTTTACCTTATGAGGGGCATAACCTCAACTAGTGTAGGTCAAGGGTGAATGCTAATATTTTGTCATAAACTTTATTAAAATATTTAATGGAAATATTTTATTTCAATCAGAGTTGGATTATTTCAAATAAGGTATATTGTCATGAATCCTAGGTTATCTCCATAGCCCTGGAATTCCCCAGAGGGAAAGAGAAGGTTGTTACCTCATGACAACTACAATGAACACATGAAGATTGAGGATTAAAGATTACATGGACATCAATTATTTATAAATTACTAATCCAACCACACAGAAGTTTTTTTGGGATCTTGGTGATTTCCATTAAAATCTTAGAATCAAATGAATAATGCAGACCATCCCATGAATAGGTTGATTCACGGTTCGATCATTTTGTTAGGATAGATAATAGTTACAGGGTATAAAAATGGGAGGTAGATAATTGTGATTATCAATTGTTGTTCTTCATTAAGCCTTCTAAAATGAATAGATCAAGGCTGACCAAAACAAATCCAAGATCTGTTCTTTGGGAATTTTTTTGATTCATATCCCCTAAATCTATCACATTCTTTCAGTGTTCTTATCCCTTGAAACCCTTATAAGAACGATAGACCAATGTTCCCTCAATATATGTTGCAATGATTAGAGATCATAGGATTTGACTTCGAGACATCATAGAAGAAGTGTAGTGGAAGCATGTTTCGGTTCAGGAGAGGCAACAACTTATAGTGTCATAAGGCCACGGTGTATGGTAAGCCGCTATTTGGGTAGCCAATAGAGAGGGAAGGACTTGAATAGTGGGGCCAGTCCAGAGGGAGTGCGAGGTATTGATGGTCCACTTATAGGGTAGTCAGTGGTGGTAGAAGGACGTGGTCTAGGGAAGAGTGTGTCGGAGTATTTGGTGGTAGAAGTAGCGGGTGGTGTCTAGGGGTAGTAGGAGGAGGTCGTGACAGTGAGATGACACACAAGCTAGAGTTGTGTTATTGGAACCTATGACAGTGGTGAGGCTGTGGGACCAGGTGTAGGAGGCATTCTAGATGCATGAAATGTGGCCTGATGTCGCATTGGTTGGGTGAAAAGGTGGAGTCCATGTAGTTAGGCTGGACCGTGTAGATTAGCGGACGCGGCCATGGAAAGCTGTATCCAGCAGAGTAAACCAGCCTACATTGCATGTCGAACCAGAGTAGTCGGGCCACACTAGTGGCCCCATGGTTGGTACATATCATCATAGTGCGCCAGGTCGTTTCAGGTCATACTGGACTAGACTAGTCCAAGTCGGGTGAGGTCGGTCAGACCAAACCTGGGACGAACCATTTTACAAAAATAACCACATCATTTAAACTGTGTGTACGTTTGTCGACCCGTTTATAGTGTTGGGACATTTGTGATGATAGGATTATTTTGAAATAATCTAAGTTATTTTTGCGTAATTTGGCATACCAAATAAGGGATGGTGGATTTGGTTCTCCTGATACAAGTATACTAAGTACGGAATTTGGTGGCTAGATGTGATCTTCATGGATTTTGAACATTGTGACTATGTGATATTTTTTAATACGTGATATAGTGATTACATGACTTATGGGATTCATGAATTATTGACAATCAATGTGTTACCAACACTATTTGGTTTACCGACAATTTGTGTGTCATTGACACTCAGTGTGTTATCAACACTCCATTTGTTACTGATACTGGGTTTTCAATGGACTACGACTGATAATCCAACATTTGTGCTTTAGACTTATACCTATTTGAGTTTACTATGTACATTCATAGTGGTCTAATTCGTTTATTAACATGTGGTATACTTCATTTATTTCTTAGTGATATACTTCATGTATGTCTTCATGTTATACCTCATGTATATTATTAGTGGTATTCCTTTATGGTTTTGTGGTGTCCTACTAGGAATAGATTTACTTGCCCATCCACAGTATTTTCCAACATGTTTATTTTCTTGTGTAGGATTGATGCTTTGACAGTGTTCTAGGTGGACCAGGACCATGTGGTTCTTAGAGTGTTTGGATAGACGAGGTGTGCTCTTATGGATTTAGACATATTTCCTACACCTACCTTTCATGTAGTTTTTTCTATGCATGAGTTTCATGAACTTGTACATTCAATTTGAAAGACTCTTTCTTTTGGTGGGATTTTAGTATGGCCCTATTTACTTTCTAATTTTCCTACTCTCTTACTTTGTGGTTTTTATTTTAGTTGTTAAGTTAATTTTTTACAGGTTGTGTTTACATTTCATCATTTAAGGCTTGGAGGTGAGTGTGTGTACAGGTACATAGGCAAATTTCTCTCTTTTTTTGGATATGTCTACTCGGTGATAGTCATCATCCCATAGCCTTTCAGAGGTGGTCATGGGGTAGTTACGACACAAGCCCCTATTAGGTAGTATGTGACACAATGGTCCAATAGTAATCAATATCAATAATTATGCCTCAAAAATAGATCATGAGAAATGTTAGGATATATACACAATAAGGTGAGTAAATATGGTTTTAGATAAATCACAATAAGATCTCTCTATGTATTCTAAAAATACCCTTTTATTTTGAAAACATTCTAGTTTAAAAAAATTAAGAAATTACTTTTTCATGAAAAGAATGTAACAAAATAAAGAACATTAACTCAAAGAAAATAATATAAAATAAACATTCGAATCTTCTTTAAAAAAATAAATAGTTTAACATTAAATGAAATAATATATGAATATAACATGATATATATATATATATATATGAAAGAAAATATAAGTTTGGGATAAAATATAATAACGAAAATACAATGAATTCATAGTAGGGTAGTTAATGTACTATGTCAATAAGACATGGAATCCTTATAATAAACATATCTATAAATGTAATCAATCATGTGTGGGGGATAAACTAATCCACTAGGATTAGGCACATGATTGATCTAAATAGAATAACAAGATCACTTGTGTGTATCCCATAATAGGGCCAACAAATATAACCTTATCCATTAAGCAATGATTTCACACCTTTTAATAACAATACACATTCTTTCATACACACCACTTAGTTTAGAGGGAAATTTGTTTTAGTATGTAAATCAGGTAATAAAGTCACTTGAAAAAAGCCAAGGACCACCTTATTAATGAAAATATTTCATAAAACTCCATTATTAATTCATTATAAATCACAACTTCTTTTACGTGGAATTGCAGTCCATTATTTCAATTTGATGTCGATTTATTCGATTTAATAGAAAAATATTATCCATCTATATAAATAAGAAGAATTGATATCCTTAAAAAACATTTACTATAAAAATAATCAATTAAGAAGAAAATTTTATATAACCATCAATTTTATTTTATTATACCGTAATAAAAAATTATCTTCTTGAATCCATGCTCTGAGTTCAAGTTCTAAAAACATTAATTACACCATATTTATTTTACAATTCAAACCCCACATATCAAAATAATCTTATAATATTAATAATGGTAAAGGTATATATTCTTTTATAACATTATAAAAATAAATGATTGTTAATATTTATCTATAATGGAACTCATCTAGACCCCCATCTAGACTGGAAATAATTTATACTTTTCTTCATAACCTGGTGAATGGTAAGATAGGAATGAATGAGATAAAATTCTAGGTAAGGGAAAATATAGGAAACGACTGTCGAAGGACATAAGTGAAAATAATATAGGAACATGAGTACAATAAAATTAAATAAGAAAATCATACCCAATAAAAACATCATAAAACATCATTTTTCACAACACTCTCCCTCTAAAGGTACTCCACCTAGGTCAGCAATAAAGGATGAGAAATAATGATCCCAAATTTCTACCACTAGTAGGCCACAGGTTCGAAACAAACACATAGGGGATGAACATTTCACATATGAGATGAATTACACTCTATAGTATAGGATTGGTTATTATAATAAACTACCACCAAGAAATTAAAGCTTAATAATATAAAATAAAGGACAAAATCCACCTAAAAATGCATGTATAGTATAAAAAATAAATGTGTCTCCAAATAAATACCCAAAAAAATACTAAGAAAAAAATAAATCAACAACTCCAATGCTAAATCTCGAAATATCCATCACGGTCTCCAAATACATCCTATAAATATGAAAAAAATGTTTGTATGTAGATAGGGTGAGAAAAGATGTATACTCAGTAGGTTCAAACCCAAAGACTCTTTTGAACTTGTGAAAAAAGATAATACTAATCTAACAATGAGTAAAGGTATAGATAATAGAACCTGAGCATTACAACAAAAAAATATCATCCTCACTGAGGCACACTCTCCAGATAACACATTCAAGTATGATAACATAATAATATGCATATCAATAAAAAAGTAATTTGTATTTTTTTTCACTCTCACAGCAAAATTTCATATGTACTAATTCTTGCATATCATATGTATAGTAACCCTATTGAAACAAACCTATGACATCACATCATCATAAGAACCTTGTGTGCATCTGGCTATCATATCAAATCTCGCTTGAATGAACTTGGTCTATCTAATCACAACTCTCCCAAAGACACTTTAGCCATCAAATCACATCTCACCTCAAGAAACATGGGCCACCATATCACATGAATAACCATAACTAAATTATTAGAGTATGATGAACATGAAGTACATCATCCTTGTGCCCTCCTCATATGATGAAAAACCCCCAAAATAGATAGCTCATAATCTCATGAAACATTCATCACAATCATACATTTTACTTATGTCCATCAAAACTCATTCATATCATTCACTCTAGGAAGATACAGTGATAATGATAGGGTATCCATCCATATATACTCACCACAGTGATGTCGGAAACACCCCCCCCCCCCAAATATTTGGTTAAGGAACATGGTACTCAACATGATTTGTGTACATGTATAAATAAAATGAAAATAAAATATATGTATAATTTTGACACAAAATACTGATTTTCGCGTTAACAACAAGAGTTTTTTCCTAATTCACAACATCACCTCTCAATATCTGTCTCATCTAAATGTATAACCGCATATAATAATGGAACAATAATCATTACACACTTATTTTTATGGTAATACAATTTTCATATTTTCCCATTACTAGAAAAATCCATTTATCAAACCCATTTATTTCTCATTTAAACATCTACCACATTTTACCACACTTTCCATTTTAATAAAAATGTTCATTATCCATTCCAATCTATCATATTTCAATTTATCATTTTCAATTTAATGTAGTTACTGTATGGAAACCAGCTCAATATATCATATCATACTTCATACTCTATGAAAAAATAGCAACATCCCGACAAATCCCACTTAAGAATTACCATATATCATGCCCACATCTCATCAAATATTCCCCCACTTCACAACCACACATCACATATTCACATAAATTATATCATATTTTTCTAGGTGACTTCAAAAAAATTCACATTAAATTTTAAAATAATTCTCATAAAAACTATTGTTTCCTTTTGTCACCAATTTATTATCAGGATAAATTTTGTTAACCATTTATTTAGGTGGAATCAGTCAATCCCACAAATAAGGGTTCCAAAAATACATTATTTTTTAGAACTAACAAAGGATCCCAGTAGCTATTATTTTATTGGTATATCATGAATGAATAGTATCAATAATAATTAATTTAAAAGTTATTAAACATGTGATTCATTACTGTCCTAATTCAGTTTCAATTAATCCATTTCCTTATCTTTATAGAGTCATTTCAAGAAATCTTACAAAATTTAACAATATCTTGATCCCACATATATTTATAAATAAGAGGGAGAAAAATGACCCCTTACCTTGAAGAAGGAATCTTACATAATTTTATATAAAAAATAATGGTTTGATTCCCAAGATGGAATCACCATAGGATGAAATCAAACCAATGGAAAGAGTGTTCTAAGACTCCAGGGGAAAGCATCTGAAGCATCCCATATTGAGAGAAAGAAAGTATGAAGAATGAATTAACGATTATCCTTTTATAATTAATGATAAGAAACCATTAGGATTTTGGATCATATATAATATTTTAATAGGGAATTAAAGTGAATCCCAATAAATTCCAAGCTCAATGAAAGATTAACAACATTGGTCATCATGTAAATTCATGGATGTCATTATCCTCCAAAAAATACTTTTATATAGACTATATTAATTCATTAAAACTGTATTTACAATGAAAATTTGTATTCATAACTTATATGGGTATTCTAGGAAATCAGAAAATTTCATAAATTTGGTTATGTCCTAAACTGGACATACCAAATTACCTACCTACCTTATATACAAATGAGTGAACATAAGAAGGAAAAAATTTCCATATTATGAAAAAGTTGACCTAACAAAGAAAAAAAATTGTATGAAGGAAATTAGTGATTGAACAAATAGACCAGTGGAATCTCGAAAGATACAACTGACTTCACTAAAAAACATGTGACCATACAAAGGAAGCAGGTAACTACTTGAAAAAACAATTGATTGCATAATGGAAAAAACTAACCACCTGAAGGAAACATTTGACTATAGGAAGAAAACAAATGAATGCATTGAAAAACAAGTTAATTATTAAAGGAATATAGTGAACACAAGAAAAAAGTGGCAAAATGAAGATAAAAATTGAACAAATTGATGAAATAAGTGACTACATGAATAAACAATTGAACAAACACCAAAAAATTTCCACATAAAGTAAATAAGTGACCAAATAAAAAATAATGAATACATTGAGAAAAAAGTCACTATATAAACAAAAATGTGATCGTAGTAAAGAAAAAATATGCCAAACAAATAAAACAAGTCACTATATTATTGAAAAAGTGGATTAATGAACAAAAAAATATAAAATCAAAAGGAAAATGAATCCAATGACATTCTTGACTCTACTAGGCCTTGAAAAATAAAAATTAATGGGGTTTTTAAATATATGACATTAAATTAGATACCACTAAAACAATTTTCATCCTAGAGAATCAAAATCAATATGGAGTATATAAATTACGGGTAGGGTCCAAAAAACCATTCCACAAGATACCTCTCCAACATATTTATACAACTTGAACACCTATGCTAACCAAACTCTCTAAAAAAATTATCCTCTATTCCACAAAACCACATTAACAAACCATTCAACCACTACATAACTAAAGTAAAACACTACCACATTAGTCACCTAACACTTTCATAAGTAGGAAAATTGAGTAATTATATCTTATGTATCATGATATTATCTACATTTGTTGGCACTGACTCGTCCGCACGATTTTAACATGGGTCTTAGTGTAATAGAACATTATTATGAATTAGTTATTCTAATATACAAATTTTTGATTTTTAAAAATAAATTATATAATGTAAAAAATAACATTTCGTAAACTAAAAATATTCAAACATAACATCATCAAGGTAAAACTGGAAATGAAACTCATGACAAAATTGGGTCTTAGGCGCACATATGTGTCTTATGATCCCATGTAATATATTTTAGACCCCAATTTCTCTACCATACACGAACTAAAAGACTAGTATATGTATGCATCACCTTCTCTTAAAAATATTGGATATCTTCTTGTCCCTCCCCAAATGTCATTTCCTCATCGATATCCAACTCTTTGAATTCAATGACATGAGAGTCATCATGATTATTTCATTAAATATGAGACCTGCGGATAGCATCATGGATCCTTTACATTCATGGTGGGAGCAACAACCGATAATAAACCTTCCCATTTCATGCTAACACATTGAAATTTCACATGGGTGAGGGAGAAATCTTACTCTCACAACAAAACCTCAACTTCTCACTTCAAAGGGAAACATTTAAGAACATGTGGTCCCCAACCTCGATCTCAAATGACACCCTCTTTTGATCAACATAAGACTTATTATGGTGTTGTGGTTTCTTCACCCTATCACCAATAACATGAATGTTCTCAGACATGATCTTCCCCACATTAGGACTGAGAAATGATGACTACCCATCTTTATCCCTACACAATAGATGAAAACCTGGCTTCCCATATAAACTCTCCAATAGGGACAAGATGATGGATGAGTGAAAACTATTATTATATGAAAACAAAACCAATGGTGATTATCTTTTCCGTGTTATTCTAAATTCTAAGATGCATATTCGTAAAAAAAATTCCTCCAGCATCTACATTGTCTTCTCTCGCCATCTATCTGAGAGTAGAAAGTTGTGTGGTGAAATAAATAATTTCCTAAATAATGCTAAAATACTCTCTAGACTCATGAGGGAAATCTATCATCCCATTCCAAGAAAATGGTCCTCGTACATCAATGTATCCTCACAACCTCATCTATATATCTACATGTAAAATCATCAATTGTTCTCGTCTCCTTGACGGCAAGGATGTGAGACAATATTAACAACACATCCATGATTACACAGATATAATAAAAAATACCCTAATATCAGGGTACACAAGTGAAAAATATCAATTGAAATTTCATTCCACTTCAACGTAAAAATATTTAACAGATGAAACAAACTAATAGGAACGTGGTTTTCATATTTTACTGATTGAAAAATCAAACATTAAGCTACAAACACTACCATCACCCATTTAATCAATAACACCAAAACAATATCCTAAAGACATGCTATATCTTGGATACTCCATGGTGTACCACCAAATGTTAGCTACGAAACTCATAAATAAATCCTTCATGATTTTTTACTGGAATGAATACATCCCATGGAGCAACATCTAGTTCTGACCATTCTCCCACCATCCCTCAATACCATCCTCATGTATAGCTTAATCATTTATCACCTCTACCTCTAAATCATCCCACTAAGAATATCCCACCTACAATATCATAGAATATTGTACTATCATTAGAAGTAAAAAACATCACCATTAAACACCCTTATGTCTAGGCTTAGTGTTATTATCTTCTCTTTTTCCGCAAAACACCTATAGACTCATGAATAGCATACCTTCCAAACATTATAATCAAAGCCTCATCCATGAAATTTTAGTTTTTCGAGGAGTAGAAGATCTAAAAGTCATGGTCTTAGAGAAACTATGTCCACCTATTCTTCCTTATATTTTTTTCATGATGAGAGAAAATTTACATTAAAGTCTTCTGATCAGTGATGACCACAAAGTGTTAGTTAATGTGGTAATGTCACCATAGCTTCAACGCAACAAAAAATGATTCTAGCAATATATAATGGATGGAATAGTTACGCTCAGGCGGGAATGACTACCTATACCTAAAAGATATCATTCTATTATATAAATTTAAGACACACCCCAATCCCATAAGGGAATAATTAAAGAACACATCAATCATCACCCCATCCACTCCAAACGGTGCACTAGAGATTTGATCAATTACTCTTCCAGGTAGTTTAATTCATCCTAAAATGCATCATCCCTTAAAAAAATACTATCCCTTCCTATTAAAATATATCAATAGGGAATTAATCCCGAAGAAATTAGATATAACCCACTTATAATATCTCAAAAACAAAATGAGGATATGAAAATATGACATCTTCTTGGGTTCTACCCACGAAATAATAGTATCAATCTTTGAAGGGTACACAACCACACCGTGTTGGGACACTAAATCCCTATGGAAATTCCCCTATAATTTACCTAACTTATACTTCAATAACAACCCACATTGTTGGTGTGGATTATTTCTTAGAAAGAAACCACCTAAATTATTAGTATTCTCCTCCTCTGACATTGAATAGATCGATATATCATTGATGAAAATGACTATGAACTCATCCAGCAACTCATTAAAAATGAATTTGATGAGAACCATGAACACAACGGGGGAATTTGTGACCCCAAAAAAGTTGCCCATGTTCTCAAAGTGTCCATACATGCATGAAAATGTATTCCTTATGATAGCGTCCTTTATCAACCCCTATTGGTGATACCCAAACCACATTTCAAACTAAGAGAACCAGATTTCTCCCCTAAAATTGTTAAAGAGATCATTGATCCTCTAAAGAGGGTAGTGATTCTTGAATTTCACCTGATTCATCCTCTAGTAGTCAATACACAACCATAGAATATTATTCATCTTTTTGGATAATAACATTGGAGAACCCCATAGTGACACAGTGGTTCATATGAAACCCTTCTACATCAGAGAATCTATCCGAATCCTCAACTCTAATAATAAAAAAGCCTCCATATGATAGGGTTATATGAAAATTAAAGAAGAATAATGCTATAAATATTCCCCTAATTTGATATCCCATCAAGTGGGTTTCATTAAAACATACCTAGAAAAAACATACATAACATCCCAAATGAAATTGGGAACATTCGTTATCCATGCATCTACTAATTCCACAAGAAACTCATCCCTTGAGGAATAAATGGGATACAATCAACTACATCCTAAGCAACAACTCAAATTAATAATGAATACCACACACTAACCATCCACATATGAGAACATGACTCTCCTGTAGAAGAAATTGACAACATCAAATATTGAATACAATTAATAAGTGATAAAAAACATATTATTATTGAATATTAAGTAATTAGTGATCCTTATAAGACTGATCTAGAATAATATTCATTCTACATTCCCAAAACACATCAAAAATATGATATATCCTCTTACAAGCCTAGTAAATAGTTGGGGAATGGGAATCAGCTACACATATAGTACCAATAAAACTAGATAGGGGATAAATGAGTTTGAATATCTTGAATCAAATAGCTCGCATACAAGGATGAGTGAAAAGATGATCATACCAGAAATGATATATGGCCCCTTTGGCACTAGAACATCCACTAAATTCAACTTTCCATGACTAGGATCTATTACATATAATTGAATAAATCATACATGGATATTATTAAGTAGAGATCCTTTGATAAAAGGAATATTTTGGGGTTGAACTCTATCTACCTAATCTCCCATCGTCCTACTGAAATGGCCTCGCTAGAAAATTTTACTTAGGCTAGCACTAAACTAGAATACCTCCACCAAACTAAGAATTGAGAACTACTGATCACTATTTATGATGACTTCTAAGGCCCCCAAAAATCAATAAAAATGTATGAAGGCCCCAAAAGAAGAATGAAAACCAGTTTCCCCAAAAGGATGTGGGGAAAGAATATGAGGCCGACTCCCCAGTGGAAAAAACCACCAAAGGCCCTTTCACCTAAAACCATCCATTAATAAATTAGCCTCTTAAGGAAACCTATTGGATTCTTTCCATTGTAATCCTCCTTGAGATTAAATACACATGACCACATCCACCTTATTATTATCTTTCAGATACATTGGAAATATAAAAGTGTGTAAAATAATAATGTATAGAAACATGGAGTGCCTCCTCAAGATGTAATGCAAGGGACTCCTCATTAGTAAAATGGGTTGGTGTGAATTATAAAAGGTCCTTAATCATGATACCATGATCCTATATATACAATCACCATCTAAAAATGGGAAACTGTTGCATATTCACCACCTTTATGGTGTTTGAATAGAAATATTCTCATAACTCCTTTTATAAGTATACATAATAAATGTATGCCTCCTTCATTTATATGGGGTACAATTTCTACCAATGATTTGTGTCTCCTATCATCTGACTAACCACCAATTGGACCCAATACTCTTGTTGGGAACGCGTCATCCCAAAGGAACTATTAAGATCATCCAACCTGCACACTATATCCAGATAAGAGATGCGCCCATAATACTTCTGCAAACTCTCACATGGAAATGCATGAAAGACCTTTTTTCATGCCATATCATCAGATTCCTGGTCAATTGAATGAAGACAAATCAAATAATCCTACTTAACTGAAACTATCTGAGATACTCATAGTTGATGTTTGTGTTCCATAATTGAAAGGGAAACAATGATATCCTATGTATTGTAGTATGTAATTTTATTAATATTTATTTTATTTTTTATCTTATCAGGGTTTCCCAAACTCAATTATGAAAACAAGAAACCATGAAGCATGTACCCCTCTAATCTCCCTACCCTATAGGAATCACCACCTCACTTGGTCATTTTGTGGGATTAGAGTCCTTGAATCAAATCATTGGGGACCCAAAATCACATGTCCTAGCGGATTTTCATTAGCATATGTCTTACACCAAGAACAACCGACGTCATTGGCCTACCAATCCATGCCATCCTAATTGTTCTAATTTTTTAAGCCTATCATATCCCATAATTAAGTCCTCTGATACAACTTTATCATGACCCCCTCCAACAAAAGGTTCCCCTCCTATGCTGAAAATAAGGGAAGAGATATAACGACGTCTATGTCCTGCCAACATTTGGTCCTGAGTTGGAGACAAGCACTGAAGGTACTAAAATATCACATATGTGAGTCATTACCCTATATAATATAGGATCTTGAGATAAGATAAACAACCACAAAAAATGTAACTACCCATTGTTTTTAATGGAAATTTCTTTCTTATAATTAGGTCATATAATCACATGAAATCACTACATAATGAACTTATAAGTGCTATGTGATCTTTAAGCATAATTTTTTCACTTCTAGGATTGGAATTTCAAAAATCTATCTTACATTATTGCGATCAGTATGTTATTTGGAGTCAAATATGACAAACATAATTTTCTGGGAATAGTAACATACCCTTATGAATAGTAATGTCACCCTTATGAATAGTGATATAACCTAATTAATAGTAACCTTACCTATGATACTATATAGATAATAGTAAAGTGGAAGTATGATATTAATGTATTTTGGAATAAGTAAATAAAGGTTTTAAACCATTTTTTAAGAATAAGTTATGATTTTAAATAAGTATTAAATCAATATTATTATGAATTTTTTTGTTAAAAATTCATTTCATTTTTGAATTCTACATGTCAAAAAATGGTCATGGTGACATTTTGGGATTTTTTCTGAAATACTTGCATTTTCAGTGAATAGTAAAGTACATTGATTTATCGTATAAAAACATTATAATTTAAATACTCTATTATTGATATCACAAGTGATGTAACAACCTAAATCTCGAACTCACATGCATTTATTACTCTTATAAGTCACAGAATACTCACTATTTCATGTCTTTTGAGTGAATAATAAACAAATGATGATTATAATATTATGAAAACCCTCCTATCTGCCACTATAACCCCCCCCCCCCACTACCTCTTCTCTTCACCACTATCAAGCCTTGTGCCTTGCCAATATTCTGCCAAAATATCTTCTGAAGCTCCTTCCCCACATCCAACAGCCCCTAGTCTCTTCAAAATAACAAATATTCTTCCCTTAAGAAGCCCTAAGGAAGGTAGATTTAAGAGGTTAAATTCATATTTCCTTTTGTTTCATTTTTATGTTTTTTTGTTCTCCATTATTTCCTAACCTCTACCCATCCAAATACTATGACATATCTAGTACCATAAATGTACTGTAACTTTTTTACACTAATGGGAAATTTAATTATCATCTCTCCCTTCCCCACCTTTTGTTTGAAAGAAATGAAAACACCATTTGAGATCTGTTAATCTAGCACATTCAAGGACTACGATTTGTCAATTTATATTATCATATTTAATTATAGACTTGAAAACATTTTTATTATTGTTGAACCATATAACTATGTGTAATATTTCCATGTTAATGTTCTATAATCCTTTTGTAATAGTGGTAATAAGTTAAAAAGAAAAACATGTTTGTTGTAATCAAAACCCATAGATTAACCAAAATGGTTATCACTGTGGTTTTATATAATAATTCAACTTCACTCCAAGTAACTAAATTAAATATTCAACCATTTAACCTTCTGGATGTTCCATAATAAAATGAAACCTCAATTTAGGATGAAAACCTTCATCATACATGTTTATCCGAACATGAACCAATCAATAAAACCAAGAAGTAAAATGGACTTAAATGATTAAATTAAACCATATAACTAATAAAAAGGTCTTTAAATGAATCACTCTTAAGTACACTAATACCATGTCGATTATTCTATGCCATTTTATGTGTAATCTCTAATCATGGGGTATGCTTTCACACCACCCCCAAACTTACCTCATGATTTATAAGTGATTAAAACCCCTTTCTCCCACATGAATCCCTCTTAAGTACACAGATACCATGTTGATAATCCGTAAACAATTCTACCCAAACATCCTTTGTTATTTGGGGTTTTATTATCTTCCTTTATATAAAAATAAAGATATATTATATGTTTATATGAATCTTCTTAATTATATGTAGTTTTACCAAATTCATATATCAAGACCCTTTCATCTCTCTCTTTATGTTATATACATGTTTTTAATTGATTCCCTCCTTAGTAGTTTCTGATAAACCATCTTGTTTTAAGGGAACTTCCTAAATTCTTACCTAATTTCAAGTTCACAATATTCAATGATTTAAGAAACCATTTTCTTTGTAAAATCAGTATTTTTATTATCGAAAAAATCTTGGTTCACTTCTAGTTTTATATAATGTTTTCCCCTATTTTATTATGAAGTCTCTATAGTATTATCCTTAAAACCGCACCAAAATGTTTTAATGCTAAAAATTTACAAATTCATTATCTACATGTTGTAACTTATATTTGAAATCACTTACAATGATATATTCTTATTCACCTTATGAAAATTCATTTATGTTATAATTCATTTCTTCATGGTCAATTCCATGATATTCCCTTCAGTTATACTTTATGTCATGATTATGTTACCCATTTCTTGCCATGTGTAACCCTTATGTTTATTTAAGAATGATTATGTAGATTCATTATAAGGAAACAATATTCATGAAATATAATATAAGAGATCCCAGATAGGGTTCCAATGAATTGGGTAAAGTTAAGTCTCATGAGATGCTATGTGCAACAGTCTTGGCAGTCAGGCTTGGCTTGTGCTACTTTGGGAAACAAGATTGGCAGTTCGTCTTCAACCGTACTACTATGGGAAATAAGATTGTCCATTAACCTTGACCCATACTAAATACATGTTTTATATTTCTTCCACATTTCATTGACACTATGTTAATATTTTATGATTCTTTATGTTACATACCTTTTATGTCATCATGTCATGCCTCCTATCGCATGTGATAATGCTTTGTTCTCATGGTTATTCCCCTACAAAAAATTTATCCCATCCCTTTGTAAATGTTATCCCAAGGTTATAAAATACAGATGTTTGATCCCAATGGAAGATATAATCTCATTATGGAGTTAAAATAAAAATTTCAATATATGTTTTATTATGTACCTAGCCTTCAAAGACATTATAATCCCTGATCCATGTCTTGTACCCTGATGTATAATTATTCTTAAAATCATGTAATGTTATGTGGAAAAATATAGGGTTGTTAAAAAGGGTATTAGAGGATGGTCTTCTTATTTTTGGATATTTGGAATAGAAAACATTAGAAATAACCATATGTTTGAGACTAAGTATAAGAAAACATCCCTAAATTTTGTTAAGTATGGAGTAAGTGGATTATAAAGAAAATAAATCCCTATCAGTATACAAATAGGTGGCGGATTTTTCATAGATGTACCAAGGAGTGAAAACTCCAACAAGGAGTTTTGGGCTTGACCTGGGGTATCCAGGTACATGAAAATGGGACTTGCTGCACTCTTGGTATTGAAAATCTAGGGGAATATTCTTTGGTAAATTAATAAGCTTAGTACAAACCATTATTAATAAAAAATTCCATAATAATATAATTTAAGAAATAGATTAAGGATAACCTAGGTTTAATCCTACGGAATCACACGTTAGGATATACTTTTCCATTACAATTTTATTCTTTTATGTTCAAAGATTACATTCTATTCTCAATTGCTAAGTATTCATTCCTTATAATTTTACAATCTTTTTCTTAGTTATTGGCAGGAAAGAGAACAATACTTTCTAACAACCATTGTGATATTCAATGTGAATATATATATAATGATATGATTGCTATGATAAGAATGGGTGCTCAAAACATCATGACAGTACTTGATCAACTGGATCAGGTTAGGAATAATAACTAGAATCATGTGGAACTCACTCCTCCCCCAAGGAAATAACACTTTCCCATAGAATCCTTTTTTTTGGAAAAGGCCTACCTTGTTTAGTGGATATTTTGATCTCCTCCTCTCGGAATAGTGGATTAACTCCATTGAAAAGATATTCACCATCCTCCAGTGCTCGAATGAAAAGACAGTTGTACTGGCGGACTATCGTTTTGATTGGAATCTAATCAGTTGTGGACAGTAATCAAGAATAAAAATTCCAAAGGGGAAATTGATTCAATGGATTGGGAGGAATTCAAGAAGATGGTTTTCAATAAATTTTTTCCTCAAACCCTCAGTCTAAATACGTAAAGAGAGTTCCTCAGACTCATGATAAAGGAAGATGATTCCATCGATGTGTATGAAGAAAACGTTACAGGGAATGCAAGGTATGCCTTTGGCATTGTCATAAACACCGAAAACAGGGTATATCACTTATTTAGTGGAATAAAGCCAAGAATATGAAAAAATTTCGTGATTTTAGACTTCGATAGTAATGAGTACATTATCTGTTGTGACCTCTATGTCGAAATAGATATTGGAGAATCTCAATGGACTTGTGGGCCCGGTGACAGGAAGTGAAAAATAGAGAACAACGTGGGTGGTTCAATAAACAAATCCCATGATAAAACGATGCCCTAATATCCCATGTGTAAAGGTTGTGTGAAGAAGCATCCTGGGAAATGTCTGAATGGAACTAGGAAATTGTTCAAATGTGGAATGTTTGGTCATCTGGCTAGAAATCGCTGAAGAGATATTAAAAATCCTGTTAATGTGGAAGAATAAAAGAAGGTTCAGATTGACGCTCAGCTATTAGTACTATGTTACAACTATAAAGAGTATGGGAATTATGAAAAAAATTTCCCGATGCCAAGGGTTGTCAGAGGAAATCAACAACAACCTCCAAGGCAACAATGAAGGGCTTATTCTATCACTACTGCTAAGGTGGCTCCATACAACGATGTGGTGATAGGTATACGGGTTATTCATTCAAGAGTAGATAATTTTCAATTTGATTCTGGTTCTACACATTATTTGATATCATGCATGTTTAGTCGAACTATTCACACACCACTTCCAAAATTGGAGGAAACGTTATATGTGGGAACATAAAATGGGTCAATCGTTGCATCCATGTTTTATAACTCCTCCTGAGTAAAGGTTTATGGACCAGACCTCCCATAAAATCTTATCATGCTTCCTTTAGTGGACTTTGAAGCAATCTTGGGCAAGGATTGGCTATCTTTATACAAATCCAACCATAACTATTAGGAATGGGATATCACTTTTCACATCCTGAAGCATCCTCTGATTATTTTCAAGTTTAAGGGGAAGATGAATCTACTTTATAATTATCTCCACAAGTGTGGATATTTTTTCCTTATGAGAAAAATATATAGCTCAAATGAATGAGACAAACAAGATAATCATGCTTGAAGACAAGTCCATCGTGAGGGATTACACCGATGTATTCCATAATGAGGTTCCTAGTCTTTCTCTTAATCGAGAGGTTGTGTTCTCAATTGAACATATCCCTGGATCTCTACCTATATCAAGTAAACTTTCAAGAATTGACACCATAGAGCTAAAAGAGCTGAAAATTAGTTACAGGAGAATCTAGAGAATTATTTTATATGACCGAGTGCTTCACTTTGGGGTGCGCCTATCCTCTTCATCAAGAAGAAGGATAGATTAATGCCCTTCTGCATTGATTATCACAAGCTCAATAAAATCACAATAAAGAAAAAGTGTCCCCTTCCACGGATAGATGACTTGTTCGATCACCCTCATGGGGCCTGTTATTTCTTTAAGATGGACCTTTAGTCAGGATATAACCAATCCATGGTGAGGAAGGAAGATATTCCCAAGACTTCCTTCCTAATGAGGTATAGGAACAATGATTTCAAAGCGATTCCCTTCAAACTCACTAATTCTACAATCATTTTCATTGATTTAATGAATAGATTATTTAAAATATTACCTCGAAAAATTTGTGGTAGTCTTTATTGACGATATTCTGATATACTCAAAGAGCATGGAGGATCACGAGGAGCATTTGAATACTGTGAGAAAGACTTTTTCATGGGGTGAAGTTGTTTGTAGTGTAAATAAAATTTATGATCTGGATAGAGGAAGAATCATTCATGGTGCATGTTATCACAAAAAAATGTATATTTGTGGACCATTCCAAGACAATGGAAATTAAATAGTGTCCCCTGCTAATATATGTAATGGAGATCCACAACTTTTTGGTTCTATCTAGGTATTATCAAATATTTGTGAAGAACATTCCATGATTGTAAAACCCAATGACCATGCTAACATGGAAGGAAGTAAATATTGTCTAGACTCAGGAATGTGAAGATAGTTTCATGGAGTTGAAAAAGATGCTTATCACTACACTAGTAGTCACACTCCCAACAAGTGGAGAACACTTTTTGGTTTATAGTGATGCTTCAAATAATGTATTATGTTGTCTGATAATGTAAAATGAAAAATTGATATCCTATGCCTCATTGTAGAGAAAATCCACAAGAAAAACTATCCTATGCATGATTATGAGTTGGCGGTGGTGATCTTTGCATTGAAAATCTAGCAGCATTATCTATACGGGGAGAAGTTTGATAAATATACTGACTACAAGAGTCTCAAATTTATATTCACAAAAAAGATCTTAATATGATCCAACCAAGATGGATAGATCTCATCAAGGATTATGACTAGTCAATGCAATACCATCTTAATATGTAAAATAAGGTGGAAGATGCTCTATATAGAAAAGATCATCCATATCGATCAATGATGAGAATTAAAAAGGATCCAATATTCTTCGATTTATAGAGGATGTACATGGGAATCCTTAAGGGAGTAACATCATCAATCCTTTCTCAAATTATTTCTCAACCATCCTTCATGGAGAAAATAAAGGATGATAAAAATATATATGGAACTTCTGAAAAGGGTGGAAGATATCAGAAGAGGAAAATCCTCTATGTTCATGATTAATGAAAAATGAGTTGTAATATTTGGGTCACAACTATGTGTACCATACAATCAAGAGATATAACAGGATATTTTGAATGATGCACATAGCTCAACCATTCTTATCCACCCAGGGAGCACAATGATGTATCGAGATCTCCGAGAAATCATTTGGCGGGACAATATTAAAAGGGATATTACTCAATATACATCAAAGTGACTGATATGTCATCAAGTGAAGGTTTAGAGGAAAAAGAATAAAAGGATGACACAACCAATATCCATACCAACATGGAAGTGGGATAACATTACCATTGACTTTGTCATTGTACTTCCAAGGACATCCAAATGAAACAATGCTGTATGGGTTATTGTGGATCATGTTATAACTACTGGTCACTTTTTCACTATTCGAGAGGACTTATCATTGGATAAAATTTAATGGATATATATCAAATATGTGGTAAGGAATTAGGGAGTACAATTATCATTTTTATCCAATCATGATATGAGATTCAACTCACATTTCTAGGAAAGTCTCCAGCATTCTCTATGCACTAAACTGATCTTCAGTACGGCCTATTATCCTCAAACTGATGGCCAATCTAAGTGAAGTATCAAGTCACATGAAGATATGTTGAGAGCATGTTCTATGGATTTCAAATAAGGATGGTACAAACATCTTCCACTATTTGAATTCTCCTATAACAACAGTTTCCACTTGAGCATCTTGATAGAACTTTATAAATCCCTTTATGTGAAACGGTGCAGAACATTGTCATGTTGGGATGAAGTCAGTGAGCATAAGCTGAGAGGACCTGAAATGGTTGAAGAAATTGTGGAGAAAGTGAAAATCATTTATTAGCACATCCTGGAATCCCAAAGTCAATAGAAGAGTTATGCAGACAATCATCGAAGAGACCTTTAGTTCAATGTTGGAGACTTGGTATTTCTCTGTATATCTCCATGGAAGAAGGTCATCAGATTTAAGAGGAAAATAATGATAAGTTCTAGGTATATCATCCCCTTAGAGATTCATTATCCTATCAGTACTATGGCATATCGACTAGAACATCCACTGACTGTGTTGATAGTACATGATATCTTCCATGCATCCCTCTTAAGGAAGTACAAACCAGACCCTTCACATGTAATATCTTCAGAGGTTGTACAGTTGGAGGATGATATTTCTTATGAGAAGCATCTAGTAAAGATCTTGGATATTAGAGATAATGTTCTACGTAATAAGAATACTTAATTTGACACGATACTAAGACGGAATCACATGTACGAAGAGGAAACATGGGAACTAGAGGAGACAATGAAGGAAAGGTACTTGCACCTGTTTAGAGTAGGTGAGGTGGCTTACTGACTAGCAATTCCCCCTCAGTTTCACTGGGTGCATGAAATTTTTCACATATCCCAGCTGAGGAGATACGTGCATGATCCTACTCACATCATTGACTGGGGTGAGCTTGACATCGAGGATGGGGAGACTTTTTTAGAGGTTCGAGTGGAGATCGAGGATCGATATGAGAGAGTTCTTTGTGGGTGATCGATACCTCTGGTGTGTGCGAGATGGTAGCATGGGAACCTCCGGGAGAGCACATGGGAGCAGGAGGCTCAGATTCATGCTCAGTACCCCCATTTTATTCCTAGTTTTTGAGTTTTGGCTTATGGGGATGTAGAGCCTTGAGGTTGAAAGAATGTAAAGACCCTAAATTTCAACGTAATTATTTTTAAATATATGGGAATTTTACGAGACTACACAAATTGACGGCGCATGATTCCGAGGCCCGGTGTGCCTGGAATCAATTTCTAATGTTTTGTTAGGGTACGTTCATTAAACATACATGTGGGTTTTTATAACATTTGAACCAGTGCTCAGAACTAAAATCTGAAGGCACTGCTGAACTCGCAGCGCCGGTATTCCCTTAAGGAGACTTTCTCCACGACGACTGTGGGTTCAGAATAGAAGAAAGTTTCTAGGATTTTCATGGAAAATAATAAAATATGATGAACAACATTTTATTTTAGTTTCAATCCACCCTGTGGATATTGGAGGTGGGGTCCACAGAACTAATCCTCTTTTGGGATTTGATGTTTGGGGACCACCTGACCATAACCTCCCATGAGAGGTTATGGTGGTGGGTCTCACCCAAAGCTAACCTCTAATGAGAGGTTACGGTGGTGGGGATAACCCGGGACTAAACCCCATTAATAATTATGGAAAACCTCTCAACTACCCTCATTAATGAGGGGGGGCCTCATGACCTCCTAAACCCAATTAATTCTTCCAATTCACTTTCCATTAATGTGTGAAATCCTCCCCGTAGATTAATTGATCACATCAATTAATTAATTTAATTCCTTTTGAATATGGTGCTAATAACTAAATAACATATAACTTAAATATATTATTTTTTCTAGGATCTCTTTCATTTTGGTGGAACTACGAAGAGATCTTGGGAGAAGGCTTCCAACGAAGAACATACTCCTCGAAGAACGCCGATAAGAAGCGTCTTCAACTTATTCTTCGAAAGCACCATGCAGAATCAACCTACATGGGACGTCATCAAAGACTGAACTTCTCTCCTCATTTTCGTCAACGAACTGACTCACGATCTTGTATTAGAAGAGTTTGGTGGACATGAAAAACGACGAAAACTCTATCTTCTACCCCATGACTCCGTTGACGATAAAAAATCAAGATAGGGGTTCGATCTGTAAAGACTCGGAATTCCCGTGGATTTTGTTTCAAATACATGGGAATTTTACGAGTTTGCAGTTTCTGACGGTGCTTGATTTCGAGGCCCGGTGTGCCCAGAATCAATTTCTGAAGTTTTGTTCGGGTAGGTTCAGTAAATGTATGAGTGGGATTTTATATCTTTTGAACTAGTGCTCGGAATTGAAATCTGAGGACACCGTTGAACTCGCAGCACTGATATTCTCTTAAAGAGACCTTTATCGTAGTTGCATTTTATCGAGATTGGAAGTTAGTTTTTGGGGGTTTTTAATTAAACTGGATAAAAACATGTGTTGGTCATATTATTATTGAGGTGGTAGTTAGAACATTGAAGGTGTGGTTATTGGAGGGTCCCACTTGCACATAACCTACCTTGGGATGTTATTTTTCCAGTGGTGACCACCCAAGCATGTAACCCTTGTAACTTTTGGTCAATCCTCATAATTATGACAAACCAATTTTCAATTAATTCAAACTCCCCACCTCCCTTATTTTGAATTTAAATTTTGAATTCATTCCTCCGCATTAAATTAAATGTGTTATCGCATTTAATTTACAACAACTCGTGTATCGTTGTGGTTTAAAAATAATAGAGATCTTCCTCTACTATTTTGGGCTTAGTTTTCTTTGGTGGAAACATGGGAGAATCCTTGGAGAATTATCATCTCCAATGAAGAATCATCACCCACGAAGAACACCTCAACCTTCCAACGAATAACATGAAGAACACCAGAGAAATCCTCTGTTCTTCGACTTCTTCCTTGGATGTCTTCTTCCTTCCCAACCGGGGAGAGAAAGGGAAGACTTTGCCTGCAAAAATGTCGCCAACGACGACGTCATATCCTCCCGAAATCAACGGAACGACACCACCTTACATCGACTCTGCCAAGAGAACACCAATTACAGGGTAGGGGGTTTGATTATTTTAATGTATGACTTATACCCTCGATATTTGATGTTTATTTTCATTTGATGGTGGACAATTGTTTTCACCTAATGTGGTGGGTGTACAATGAACAAACACGGTCCGACGTCCTTCTGTTGATTCTTGTTTGGTTGACGTCGAAGGCAGAGCTGGAAGGGCGCGGTGCCATCGCATCGCACTGGAGAAGAACTGCGGTGGATGAAAGAGGCGCGATGCCATCTCGCCGCGCCGCAATGGAGGTGCGGAACCCTGGCCTGGGCGGTCTGCGACAATGTGGTGCGGAGCCGTCGTGCCTCACTGGAGAGGAACCATGGCAGGGAGGGCCCAGCGGATAGAGAAGCGCGGAGCTATCGCGCCGCGCGGTGGAGCTGAAGGCCGCGGCCAGGTTGGGCCATGGCAGGGATGGTGCAACGCCGTTCCGCTGCACAGAGAGCATAAAGACCGCAGCGCCATCGCGTCGTGGTGGAGGGGCGGTGGCGGCCGGCCGGGCCCGCTGTCATGGAGCCGGACACGTGGGTCCACCAAGATCCCATAGCCCCAGAACTGGCGCAAGGCACTGGTTCTGTTCAATGAAAAATGGATATGCACAGCAGCCCCTCCCTCACGTGGCTGGATAGGCCACCACCGGCCGGGCCGCCTTGGCCGGGCCGCCCCTCTGTCGGGCCGCCCCTCAGTCGGGCCGCCCCTCCGTCGGGCCACCCCTCATCCGGGCCGCACCTTCGGGTAGAGCTGCGTCTTCGGGCCAGGCCGGACACTTGGTTCGGGCCACCCACTTAGGCAAGGCCCACCACTCGGGTCGGGCCCCACCCATGGACCGGGTCCGACCCGATATGGCCATTTTCACCTTTTCGCTCCTATCTTGGGATTCGAGTGTCCAATTGACAAACTGCCTGCGTCGATGTAATTTTTGGAGCGAGATGATTATTTTGGAATACTCCATGTGAGGTTTGGATGTATATGGGGTACGGTCAGGTTTGTTTGAGCCTAAAAAACATTGGGCCCCTGAAACGGAAATCCCAATAACTCAGAAACCAGGCGTCCGATTGACGCACCATCTATCGCGTTGGGTTCCTTATGATGAGAAGGAACTACTGGATATATCAACTCAGGACTTTGTGATAGTTGATGTATCGACACTTGGCACAAGTAGCGGACTATCCCGGAATCGTGCGTGATGTGTGCGGGAATCCTAGGGATGGTTTTGACAATACTGTACCAGGATCCTATGTGGGCTCGATAGCGATGACCACTATACCGGAATCCTCCATGGGTTCGACAACAATGACTACTGTACTGGGATCCTTCATGGGTCCGACAGTTCTGATTTCTGTTCCTATATCCTACGTGGGTCCGACAGAATAGCTGGTCATGTATCCTGTGTGGGTCTAACAGCTTAGCTGGTCCTGTATCCTTTGTGGGTCCTACATCTTAGATGAATCTGTGACTACATATGATTATCTCTATCACTCTACAAAAGATGTATACCATTGTGAGATGAGTTATGTATTTCAACCATTATCATCATGATGAATGACTTTACTTCCTTTGTGTAATGGATTGTGTATGGGCTTGAGAGTTGGAGTCAGACTGTGATTGATAACATAGGTATATGTATGGAAATATACCTAAGTAGGGATTCTTGATACTTCATGATTGTATCTTTATACTATGGTTTATCCGTTGGGGATTCTGGGAGACCTTCAGGGGTCTCAGGGTCCCCTACTGTGTATTGTTATACTCACCCCTGCACGGGCATCGCCTGCACCTTGTTGTGATTTGTGAAGATGAAGGTTAACAGTGATCGAGGCTGAGAGTGACTAATTAAAGGCTACTCAGATCTAGAATATATGTGATGTACCATAAGGATGAGTTGTTCGAGTTTTCTACCTACCCTGTAGGTAGGATTCCCCAGTGGACGATCCAGGAGTTGTTTTCCTGTTTTTACTTGTATTGGTTGTTCAGTTGGGTTTTTATACCGGCCCACTTACTTTCAGAAAACTTTTCTTTTCTATATTATTACGTGTTGATTCTATAGCTTGTGTTCAGATTATGTGTGTTACAGGTTTAAATA
This sequence comes from Viscum album, assembly GCA_963277665.1. Classification (NCBI taxonomy): domain Eukaryota; kingdom Viridiplantae; phylum Streptophyta; class Magnoliopsida; order Santalales; family Viscaceae; genus Viscum; species Viscum album. The sequence continues at coordinate 918,847,632 of OY728155.1, read as the reverse complement.
CAGTGCCTTCCATTTATATCGGGATTACTCCTTTGTTTCTAGTCACTATTCCCTGGCCTATGGAAGGCAGACATGGGGTAGTCACGGCACGGGCCCCGTGGATGGGTCGAAAAAAAAAATTGTATCAGAGGAGTCGGTTCTACCGTAGGACTTAGACTCTGATTCTTTTAATGGAAATAGTGTTATGTGGTTTGGTGTGGTTATCAGTTCTGGGAAACCGGTGTTAGTGCATGGACCGACGTATCCATACACTAGGACTCTGAATTATGATCTTTGACTCAGTGCACGAAAAACACTAATTGCGTGTGTGTTTCCTTTGAAAAAGTTTACTTCTTGATTACTTTGTGTGAGCTCACCAGGTATACTATTTTAACCATGGAGGACCTGTTTCTTTTTAGGATTTCCCCACAAAGGTAGCCAGATAGGGTTCTGAGTTACGTTTGAGCTGGTAGCCCATCGAGCGACGATGCCTTAGTGCAGGGCCCCATCACAGCGGAGGTACCAGTGATTCCACTAATCTCTGGGCCACCGATACCACCATCTCCAGCAGCAGACAGTGCATGTCGTCTGAGTGAATTGCACGAGTTCCAGCACTAGAGGCCGCCAAGGTTCCAGGGAGAGATGGACCCAAAGGCTATGGAGGATTGGATGGAGGTTGTCGTGAGAGTTTTCATATTGGTAGGGACACCGGCCAACCTCATTGTGATCCATGCTGCAAGTCTCCTACATGCAGCAGCCGGCAGATGGTGGAGCCTGATGCTATCGGTTCATGACGAGGCATCATTACATTGGACAGACTTTGAGAGTCTCTTCCGCTCATAGTTTGTTCCAGCCACCCTTCGTGCGGTGCAGATTTAGGAGGTACTTCATCTGCAGCATGGCAGTATGACAGTAGATCAATACTTAGTGAGGTTCACCGACCTCTCACGCTACTCCATAGATATGGTACGGGACAGGTTCTTCAGGGCCCGGACCTTCGATCAAGTAGTCAGGCGTGAGATCAGGTGTTAGATGATCCCCCTCAGCATCCCGACGCAGGCGGGGGTGCTGGACCGAGCCCTTCTAGTGGATAGTTTTCATGCTGAGAAGACACTAGCTATGAGACCCACCGCAGGGCGACACATAGTGGTGACTTCTGCAGCCGGCATTAGACAGTTGTCGTAGAGGTCCAAGCGGACCACGCCATCAAGAGGGCAACCCCGGGATACATGTTTGGTTATACGGGAAACACGAGAAAGAGCCAGCTATACAAGGAGCAAGTAGTGCTATGCATGCGGCGGGCATGGCTACATAGCTCGTGGCTGCCCAACACGCCATGCAAATGTGCATCAGACAAGAGAAGGGCCACATAGGCAGAGGCAGAGGTTCAACCATGGTGGTCCGCCAAGAGCAGGCTGACGTGGGATAGGAGCCACTCGAGTAGCGGGTTGTGGAAGACATTTTGAGGCTCTACCACCACCACAACCAGGGGGTTCACTCCGAGCATAGGGTGCTGGTGGACAGAGGTGGGCTTAGCTCCAGGTAGTCTAGCCCTACAACCACAACACACCTGAGATGATTTGAGGTACTATCTATGCCTACTCCACCCTTGTTGCAGTACTTATAGACACAGGTGTGAGTCATTAATTTATTTCCACTTCCCTTTTTCATAGCTCGGAGATTTCGACGGATCTGTTGGCTCGATCCTTACGACTAACGACTCCTACGGGAGAAGACTCGACGATTAGGCACTGGTGTCGGCAGTATGAGCATACTCAAGGAGACTAGAGCTTTGGTTTGGATCTTCTTGTAGTGGCGTCGAGGCCTTACGACATCATATTGGGTATGGACTAGTTATCCACAGTTCAAGCTCAGATTTACTGTATTATGCACAATGAGCAGTGTATCTGCACGGATGTGACCATGTTCACCTTTACTGATGATTAGGGAGCCTTTGCAATACAGGATGGACTTACATAGAAGAGGGGGCAGTCAGTCACACATCTGTTGTCTAGTCTCATCCTCGGTGCGGTTGATGTGTGGAGTCCGAGTTTTCTTGTTGTGGTGGATCATTACGTGGATGTTTTCCCTAATGACGTTCCAGGACTACCTCCTAACAGATAGGTAGACTTCTACATTTACCTGTACCCAGGGATCTCACTGATATCTACTCGAGCATATCGGATGACTCTCACCGAGCTTTGTGAGCTGCGGGTATAGCTGGAGGACATACAGGGAAGGGATTTATCTGACCCATTGTATCACCCTGGGCATTCCCAATTTGGTTCGCCAAGAAGGCGGAAGGGATCCTGCGACTGTGTGTTGACTACAGTCACATAAATCAGGTGATCGTGAAGAACAAGTACCAACTCCCAAGGATTGAAGTCCTCTTTGATCAACTCAATGAAGCAGGATAGTTCTCAAAGATAAACCTTAGGTCAGTCTATCACCAGCTTAGAGTTCGAGACGAGGATGTGTAGGAGATGACCTTTAGGTGTCGGTATGGCCACTACGAGTTCGTGGTTATGCCCTTCGGCGTAACCAACACTCCAGAAATGTTCATGAGTCTCATGAACAGGATCTTACAGCCTTACCTATATCTCTTTGTTGTCGACTTCATCTATTACATACTGATCTACCCAACTACTGAGGTGGAGCATGCCTACCATTTGCAGGTAGTACTGGACACACTCTGAGAGAACCAGCTTTATGGTATGCTCTCGAAGTTCCAGTTTTGGATTCGAGAGGTTCACTTCTTCTGACACATCATCTCAGAGGCTGGAGTTGCAATGGATACAGCAATTATTGAGTCAGTGCTGCTTGGGAGCCACCCAGGAGTGTGACGGTGGTATGGAGTTCTCTGGGACTGGCTGGGTACTATTAGAGATTTGTTCCAGATTTCTCCCGATCTGCATCACCGCTTTCAGCATTGACGGAGAAGGGGAAACCCTTCGTGTGCTCAGAGAGATGTCAGCAGAGCTTTCAAGAGCTGAGGTAGAGGTTGACTAGTGCACCCATATTGAGGGTTCTAGAGGAGGTATTAGGGTATATAGTATACTATGATGTATCAGGGACCAGACTCAGGTGTGTCCTGATGCAGGAGAGAGTAGTGATCACGTATGGATCTCGGCAATTGAGATAACACGAGCAGAACTATACTACACATGACCTGGTGTTTGCAGCAGTGGTATTCACCATGAAAATATGGAAGCACTATATGATGGGCGAGAATTTTACAGTCTAATCTGACCACCGGAGTCTTAGGTACATTTTCTTGCATAAGGACCAAAACCTGAGATAGTTACGATGGCTCGGGATTCTCTAAGACTATGACTTGGAGATATTCTATGCTCCTGGGAAGGGGAACGTTGAAGTAGATGCTCTCTGTAGGAGGTCAGTAATTCAGATGCTAGGAGAGGAAACAGGGTAGCGGGCCGCATTGTAGCTATCCTTTGTGGATAGAGATGGATGAGCCTTTATGGAGTCTCTCACAGTCACTCCTCAACATCATCAGCGAGTTAGAGAGGCACAGTGTGGGGACGTTGACCGTGAGATGTCAGGTGCTCAGATATCCATAGGGAAGGCACCTGATAGATTTTATAAAGGTGGGGAGCACGTCATTCTCTTCAGAGGACGTACCATGGTACCAGTATCAATTCAGGAAGAAGTGTTGTGGGAGATCTACACATCTCCTTTAGCGGTACATCCAGGAGTGGAGAAGATGTATCAGGACCTCCGACGATAGCATTGGTGGCCTGGTATGAAGAAGGTGTTAGCGGAGATTGTCTCGCGATGCCTCACTTGTCAGCAAGTGAAGGCGGAGCACCAAGTTCCATCAGGTTTGGTTCATCCCTTCGAGGTCCCATAGTGGAAGTGGGACGGTATATCCATGGATATCATCATGGGACTTCCACGTACATCCAGAGGACACAACTGTATCTGGGTGATTGTCGACTGACTCACCAAGTCGGCCTAATTCTTACTTATTAGAGAGAAGATATCAGTAGAGAGATTTAGATTCCTCTAATTACAAGAGATCGTACGCCTTCATGGTGTGCCATCGACGATCGTCTCTGATCAAGATGCTCGTTTCACTTCCCGGCTATGGAAGGGGGTGGAGGAGGCTTTCAGGATGCAGCTTCTCTTGAGCACTGCCTTCCTTCCTCAGACGGATGGCTAGACTGGGGGGACCATTCAAACTCTCGAGGACATGCTCTATGCATCTATCCACGACTTCAGTCGTAGCTGGAAGGATCACATACCCTTGGTAGAATTTGCATATAACAACAACTGCCACTCCACCATCGGGATATCACCTTACGAGGCACTATATGGATGACCATCCTGATCGCCTCTATGCTGCACTAACCCAGGAGAGTCAGCACTTGTAGGACCATAGATTTTGTAGGCTACGACAGAGAAGGTGCAGATGATCCAGTAGCGGATGAAGACTGCACAGAGCAGGCAGAATTCCTATGTTGATAGGAGACAGAGACCACTGGAGTTTGATGATGGTGACCAGGTATTTCTACGTGTCTCACCTTGATGAGGTCTACGAAGATTTTTCCAAGAATTTAGGTTATCTTCTCGATTCATCATACACTTTTAGGTCCTCAGCAGGGTAGGCGAGGTGGCTTACCGCTTGGCTCTTCCACCTCAGTTGCACCGGGTGCACGACGTCTTCCACGTATCTTAGCTGAGGAGATACGTGCACGACTTGTCCCATATCATCGACCATGGGGAGCTTGACATAGATGAATGGGTGACTGTCATGGAGGTTCCAGTGGATATTCAGGATCGACAAGAGCGGATCCTACGTGGACAGTCGATTCCTCTGGTTTGCATTCGCTGGTAGTACGGGAACCTCCAGGAGAGGGCATGGAAGCGGGAAGCTCATATGCATGCTCAGTACCCCCATTTGTTTCCTTAGTGTGAGTTGTAGCTTATGGGGATGTAAATCCCTAAGGTGGGGAGAATTTAATGATCATGAATTCCCATGGAATTTTTTTTAAAATATACATAAGAATTTTACGTGTCTGTAGTTTCTGACGGAACTTGATTCTGAGGCCCGGTGTGCCTGGAATCAATTTCTGATGCTTTTTTAGGTAAATTCAGTAAACATACGAGTGGGGTTTTATATCTTTTATATCTGTGCTGGGAATTGAAATCATGTGACACCGTTGAACTCACAGCGTTGGTATTAATTTAAGGAGACCATTACCTCAATTTCATTTTGTCGATATTGGAAGTTAGTTTTTGGGTGTTTTTAATTAAACTGAATAAAAATATGTGTTAGCCATATTTTTATTGAGGTGGTAGTTAGAAACACCAAGGGGAGGTTAGTGGAGGGGCCCACCCACACATAACCTCCCTTGGGAGGTTATTTTTATCGTGGGGACCACCCAGGCATGTAACTGTTGTATCTCTTGGTCTATCCTCATTATTGTGCCAATCCTCTTTTCAATTAATTGAAACTCTCCACCTCAACTATTTTGACTTTAAATTTTGAATCCATTCCACCGCATTAAATTAAATGTTTTGTCGCATTTAATTTACAACAACCCTTGTGTCATTATGCCATAAAAATAATAGATAACTTCCTCTATTATTTTGGGCTTAGTTTTCTTTGGTGGAAACTTGGGAGAATCCTTGGAGAATTATCCTCTCCAATGAAGAATCATCGCCCGCGAAGAACACCTCCTCCTTCAAATGATGAACATGAAAAACTCTGCGGTAATCCTCTATTCTTCGACTTCTTCTTTGGACGTCTTCTTCCACTCCAATCGGGACGAGAAAGGAAAGATGCCTCCCGCAAAGAACGTTGCCAACAACGACGTCATCTCCTCCGGACGTCAACTGAATGACACCGCCTTCCCACGACTCTACCGAGTGAACACTGATTACAAGGTAGGGGGATTTTATTATTTTAATGTATGAATTATACCCTCAATATTTGAAATTTATTTTGATTCGACAGTTGCCAATTGTTATCACCTAATGCAGAGGGCTTGGGCTGATCAAACACGGCCCGATGTCCCCCCGTTGATTCTTGTTTAGTTGACGTCGGAGGCGGAGCCGGAAGGGCATCGTACCATCACACTGCACCGGAGAAGAACCATGGCGGATGAAAGAGGTGTGGCGCTGTCATGCCGCGCCACTCCAGAGGGGAGGAACCGCAGCCAGGGCGGGCCACGACAAAGGTGTGTGTCGCCTTCGCATCGTACAAGTGAGGACCCGTGGACGGGAGGGTCATGGCGGATGGAGAAGCTTGGAGTCGTCACGCCGCTCTGTGGATCTGAACGCCACGGCCAGGTCGGGCCACGGTGGTGATGGCTTGGCGTTGTCCTGCCACACAGAGAGCATGAGGACTGCGACCACGTAGTGCCGCGGTGGATGTGTGGTGGCGGTCGGTCGAGCCGGCCGCCGTGGAACCAGACACGCCGGACCACCAAGGTCCCGCAGCCCCTGAATCGGAGAAAGGAACCGGTTTTTTTCGATAATCCAGGGAGGGGCGCGACACCCCCTCCCTCGCGTGGCGGGCTGGGCCACCAAGGGACGGGCCACCTCGGCCGGGCTGGGGCGCACCTTCGGGTCGGGTCGCGCCTTCGGGATGGGCCGCCGCTCTGGGTCAGGCCGCTCCCATGGTTCGGGTGCCCACTCGAGCTAGGCCAAACACTTGAGTCGGGCCGGTTCAGTGGACCGAGTTAAGCCGGGTCGGTCTGACTGGGTCGGACCGCACCCGGGCCCACTATGGCCATTTTCACCATTTCTCCCCTATCTAGGGCTTCTGGTGTTCGATTGACGAATTGCCTACGGCGATGGAATTGTTGGAGCGAGACGATTCTTTTGGCATACTCCAATTGAGGTTCGGACATAGTTGGGGTATGGTCAGGTTGGTTTGAGCCTAAAAACCAACCGGGCCCCTAGAATCGAAATACCAATAACTCACAGACCAGGCATCCAATTGAGGCACCATTAATCACGTTGGGTTCCTTATGATGAGACGGAACTATGGGATACATCAACTCCGGAATTTGTGATAGTTGATGTATCAAAACTTGGCTCGAGAAGCGGACCCTCCCGGAATCGAGCCTGCTATGTGCGGGAACCCAAGGGCTGTTAGCGACGATACTGTACCAGGATCCTACATGGGTTCGAAAGCGATGAATACAATAACGAAATCCTCTGTGGGTTAGAACGATATGACTACTATACAGGGATCCTCTATGGGTCCGATTGTTCTGACTTCTGTTCCTGTATCCTGTGTGGGTCCGACCGTATAGGAGGTCCTGTATCCTGTGTGGGTCCGACATCTTAGCTGGTCCTGTATCCTATGTGGGTCCGACAGCTTAGATGAATCATTGAATACATCCGATTATCTCTATCACTCAACAAAAAATGTATACCTATGTGAGCTAAGTTATTTCTTTCAACCATTATCATCGTGATGAATGACATTACTTCATTTGTGGAGTGGTTTGGGCTTGGGATCAAGAGTTGGAGTCAGACTGTGATTGATAACTTAAGTATATGTATGGGCATATACCTCTGTAGGGATGGTTGATACTTCATGATTTTATATTTCTACAGTGGTTTATTTTTTTGGATTTTGGGAGACCTTCGGGGGTCTCGGGGTACCCTACTTAGTATTTTTATAATCACTCATGCACGGGCTTCGCCGGCACCTTTTTGTGTTCTGTGCAGACGAAGGTCAGCAGTGATCGAGGCTGAGGGTGATGAATGGGAGGCTGCTCTGAGCTGGACTAGATTGGACGTACTGCTGGGACGAGTTGTTCGAGTTCTATAATTACCCTTCAGGTAGGATTCATCGGTGAATGATCTACGAGCTGTATTCCCTTTTTACTTGTACTTGTTTTTCTGTTTGGTTTGTATACTGGCCCAATTACATTGAGCACACCTTTCATTTCTATATTAATACTTGTTGTTTCTATAGCTTGTGTCCAGAATATGTGTGTTATAGGTTTAAAGAAAATGTCTTCCATTTTTATCGGGATTATGCCTTTGGTACTAGTCGCCAGCCCCTGACCTATGGAAGGTGGGAATGGGGTAGTCACGACACGGGCCTTGAGGACGGGTCGTGACACGATCTCTATTAATTGTTTCTCATTATTCGTTTCCCTTTGTGGATTAAGATTCGAAGCTACAAGTTATCTCTCTAACACTGAGGGTGCAGGCCGAAAGAACATGGCCCGACCCCTCCATCTTACTCTGTGGATTTTGATGCTAATTGCAGCACAAGTAAGGGTTGAGCGATTTTTCATCAACGATGGTTACAGATCTAAGGCGATGTCCCGAGTAGTTTGCGACAACTTCCAGAATGAGAATCGTGCCACCGAAACTCTTCCAGTGTCCCGCGGAAGGTCCACCAGTGGTCAGAACCAAAAAATGTCTCAGACGATGAAGGGAAGGGCGGCTGACACTCTAGTCGGCTGTGTGGAAGGAAGCGGTGCAACTGCACCGCCAGAGGAGTAGGCCGCAGACGACGGGATGCAGTGGTGCAGCAACAGCCGGCGCAAGGCCGACCGCGAAGAAAACCAGCGGTTCGGTCCATCGGGTTTTCACGTAAGGAGCGGCGCTGCGTGCACCACGTGGTGGAGCCAAGGGTCCCATGGCCTTGGCGGTGGTGATGGAGGATGGGAGGCCAGCTCTGGCGGCCGGTGGAGGCGGTGCGACGCAACCACGCTGTGCGGGAGGCGGCTGGCCGCTCGGCCAGCCGGGAAGAGTGGGACCCATCGCAAGGGTCCTGTGTGACCAAGATCGGTGCCACGTGGCACTAGATCTGAACCGCCCAAATTACTAAGCCATTCGGGACACCACGGGGCGTGACCTTCCCCCTAGATGCGGCTACGGTGGACCCCACGAGGACCGCTAGCCCCGGGCCTCGCGCCTAGCTTGCCCGGCGCAGGCTGGGCCGCCCCTGTGGGCGGGTCCACCACCACGAGTTATACCCCAGTCCGGACTGTAACACCCCAAGCTTCCACGGTACGTTTTCCTTCGAATAATGCAATGACGTGCATTGTACGCAACTTCGAGATTCTAACACACCACAACCAATCAAACTAGCCATTATGAATAGTAATACCTAATTTTTGAAATTTTATAAATTCTATCACTCAAAATGGACATCATTTTTGGATTCAGAATATCAAATTTATCCTAGGGTGAAACTTTGGAACTTTTCGGATAACACTTATATTTTGTTGAAGAGTGAAAATTACTAAATTTTAATTAAAAACAACTTTTTAAATCAAAATAATTTATAGTGATAAATGTTATTATTGAGTGGTTTTAAAGTATAATTAGAATATATTTTTACCATTTTATCCAGTTGTGTTCATTATAATTAATTTCACTTTGAAATTGGACCTAAACAATTGTCAATCTTTTGATATATATTGTTTCTTAAAAACACTCTATTTGTTGTGACAGTGGGAATTAATTATAAAATTAATTAATGCAACATATATGTTTAGAATTTTTTAAAATAGACATCATTTTTTAATTCAGAATATCAATTATAGATTAGGGTGAAATTTTGGCATTGTTCTGAAAAACTTCAATTTTTGATGAATAGTGAAACTACTAAGTTGTAGTTAAAAAACTGAATTTTTCATAAAAGTTAATTTTACCACAAAGGTGACTGGAATTTCGAAAATCTGAGAGACACGGTTAATATAAAGAAGTAAAATATGGTTCAATGAGATGAAAATAACTTTTGGTCAATAGTAACTTTTTACTTTTATTTACCACGGTTAAAATTAAATAGGGTAATTAAGGGTAAAAATGATATTAATATTACCCTAACACATGTCATAATTCTATTGGACAAGTGTATCTCGACCAAAAACAACATTAGGAATAAAATATTATCATTTAGGTCCACTTGGATTAGATTAGGACATTTATTATTATTTAATTCAAAGAAGAGTTAAAAGAGTTAAAATCAAAGTTTATTTACTAAAAAAAATTAATATATGGATATAAATAAGATAAAATCGATTTTGAAAATTCATTAGAAATCTAATAAGATTTCCTATATAATGATATTTTATTTATAATTTTTAGACATTAAATAATTTAATTTATTTATGACACAATGATGATGCAGTAATTACCATAATAGTGAAAAATTAAAATAATTGATATTATAAATACCCAAATAAATAAAATTTAAGACTTTTAATGAATTAAACTAATTTTCTAGGATAATATGACATATTAGGATTGATTTAATGGACATTTTTCGAAGTAATAATTCTGTTATGAGTTTCACAAAAATCAACTATTGAATAGTATCAAAATTGACATAAAAGAGTTTTGAAAACAAATATTATATTGTTAATTGATATTAAATTCCTAAAAATCTAAGGTTCGGCCAAGAGACATATATCATGGTAGGTGTATCATTAATGGACCACTTGGGGGTCTCTTGGATGTATATAGTAAGTTTATTAACTATATAATATAAAAATACAAAGTGACATGGTAAATGTCAAACTAATTAACTAAGAGTTAAAACTAAAAGATAAGGTTAATATAATGGCCCAAACCTGTCTAAATTCTATTGGATGAATGGATTTATACCTATACCCACCTTAACCTTTAAATAATAAACTTTAGATCCATTAGAAACAGAATATTAATTTATTATAAATTAATATTTCTAGCTTTTCCAAAGGTGCCTCTCACCCCTCTTATAAAAGGGCACTCCTCCTTCTCATTTCTTCAAACTTTCAAAGCCTTTTGGTTCGTCCAACCCCTATCCAAGAACTCTCTCAACTTCCCTCACTACAACCTAAAGGCATTAGTTTGATCAGAAATCCAACCTAAGGAGCCCTTTTGATCAAATCAAAAGGAAGAACCTGAAGAAGAGGTAATGTTTTCACCACCCCTTTTCAAGTTCCTTTCTTCTTCAACTTCTTCTTTCTTTGTTATTACCATTCTAAAATAATAACCCCAGTATATTATATATAATGTGATGTTATTATAAATATGGTACAACCATATTCAGTATTCTATCCACCCTTTGAGTAACATGTCACCATACGTGCGTACGTACGGCTTACCGTCTCCACGCCATGGTGTAATTGTTATTGAATATATTGTTATTTGGGTGGGTATAATAATGATGTTTAACTCATGAAAATAATAAATATAACATGATAATGATTCTTTATATATGATATACCATCCAATTATATATTATTTTAATATCAAAAGAATGATATTGTCGCTCGTGCGTACGTACGGACTACCGTCTCCACGAACGCGATGAGATTCATTCTGTATCGTATCCATTCAAGTATAATTATCATTTGATGATTTAAAAATAATTTTTAATGATGTGATATCATTCTGGATATGAATAAGATACAAACTATCCATGACAAACATGGCTTACGTAATAAAACATATAAAAGAAAACGAGTAAGTTAACACCTGAAACGACGATAATTCTAAGATATTATTAACAAAGCAATGTTAAAAGATCATATATGATATCATATTAATGTATATGATTCATGAATAATTTAATAAAAATTATTTCAACATTATAAAGGAGGTTAACCTACCCCCAACCAAGGAAAAGTACAAGGTAAGGGGTTTCTTATCTCACTTTTAATTCCGTGAGAATTCCATTGTTCACCACTTATTTATTACATGTGGTGTGTGTACTGCCCATGTTTGTATTAATTGTGTAATATAAATTAATTCATGTATATTTATATAATCATTGTATGATACTTCTTTCATGGGTGTATGTTTTTTATGTTACCAAATCAATAAGGGAATTTGAAATCTCAATTTCCACTCATTCGGATTTACGCATACTTCATTGATTATTTTACTCCAAGATTATGTGTATAATAACTATTCATTTGATTATGTAATAATTTCCACTCCCATTTCTGTGGATATACTTTTTATACACATAATCAATCCATTGATAAATTCTCAAGTCATCGGTATGAACTTGATAAGAGTAATTTTTACTCAATCTCGATTTGTTGAGATAAACTTCCAATTCATTAGTGTTGTTTTTACTAGAATATGTGTGAATGTACCTTGATTGTTTTACACTGAATATAAAATCATATTTAGTGTATTTATATTTTTCAAACATAATTATGTCGTTGATTTATCCTTAACCTAAGTATACGGCCTTTATGAAAGATTTCATCTCAATTTACATTCCATTGAGACTTCTTTGTTGTTATACACCTAATCACTTTTTTGTGGTGTATATAATGTACATTGACATAGTATATCATGAATCCCTTTATTCTCATGATATTACAAAGTTTTGATTACCTCAATTATTTGTATTAATGTGTCTCTCTTTTGGCTAGAAACTCTAACTAAAATACCATTTTTAAATGTTTTAAAGACCTATTCTTCTAAATCTTGCTCATTAATGTCCATGTTTTAAAAAATGGTTTTATGGATGTATTTATATGGACATTAAAGTTTTAAAATTAAAACACCTTTTGAAAGTTTTAAAGTGGTATAGGTCACTTTGATTCAAAAATCTATTTTTAAATGGCTTCTTGACAAATAGTGTGATTTTTAAATGATTTCAAGAAAAAGGGAAATATTTCTCTCAAATATTTTTGATAATTATTTTCATCTATGTCAACATCCTTAATTATTCTTGATTGAGGATAATGTGATACAATACAATCTTCCATATTGTATAGAATGAGTTATTTTTGACTGTGGATGTGCTATTTTTATACCATTCATGGTTTGTGGTTAAAGTATTGACATTTCGTATGCTAGTTTTAATACGAATGTTTATGTTATGTTTAAACCTGTTCATATGAGGAATACATTGGACTTAATAAGTGACGGGTGGAGCCCGCTATAACTCCTTGATGCATCGGTAGGTCTCATGAGACAAATGAGTGTCTTGGCACAAGGCCTTGGCAAAATCTTATTTGTAGTCTTGGCATGAGGCCTTGGCTATGTGGTTGTGATAGTCTGGCATTATGCATTCCATCATTATGAAAATGGTTATTGATATTGCATCTGATCATTCGACTAGTAGAATATCCATGTGAATAAGTAAATGGAATTATTTCATTTTATCTTTCCCATTTTATGCTAAAGTTCAAGTTTAAAATGCTTTTGTTTTAGTTATAAATTGCTTTAAGTATTTATGCTTATCTATGAAATCTTCTGCTATATTGCTATCCTTACTGAGCATCTGAGCTCACCCCATTCAGTGTTTTATTTTTCCCAAGATGAGAAGAAGTAATTTATGAATGACCTGCAAGGATAGTATGAGGGGATATAAAGACAAGATTTTGTTTTAGTTTTTTTACCTTATGATGTAATGTAAGACTTATGAATATATCTAGTGTTTCCAAGACTACTAAACTAATCGGTCTTTCGAGACTTGATCCTTTGTGATCATGCCAATTTTATGTAATAATGCACCGACTCTGGGTAACTAGGGTCGGGGTGTTACAGTTGGTATCAGAGGAAGTTTAGTACAATCCTTGGAAGCTAGATTTATATAAACTCTGATTAGAGCACGTAGACCTAAGATGAACTTTGAGGATTAGTATGGAATAACTTCCTAGAATTTTGGTATTGTAGAGATTTTGTGAGTTATCCGAGCAATACATCCTTGTCTGGATACGAGCAGCTAGAGGCGGCTCTGGCACAGATGTACCTAGGGGTAAAACCCGAAAACACCGCTTTGAGCTAGACTCCAACGGGAACTGGTGCACGACAACGGGCCTTGCTTCACTCTTGGTTACGACACTCCCGGGGGATATGCTTAGGATAATTTAAATTTTCTTTACAAACCAATTTGAAGTAATATATATATAAGATGAGAGTAAATGACCTTGGTTAATCCTAATATGTTTCAAATTGAGAATATGGTGACATGTTAATCTCTAAATGATTGTATGACTACTATTACTCACACAATGGTTTCTAGTTTTAGTCAATTGTTGGATTCCAAGGGAGTCCTAGTGACTTTCAGAATGATGTACAAGGTGGGAATGGTGGTGGAAATGAGCAACAAAATGGAATGTTTATAGGTGTAAAAGATATCGTCTTTATGAAAAATCAATTTTCCAAAAATATGATCAACAATATATATATTAACCAATTACCGGGCTCAACAAAGAAGGGAAAGGTGATGAATGATAAGAGCTCCAGTAGTGGAGACCATGGAGAAAGAAATACTCAATTTCTATCATGCAGGAAATGTGGAAGGAGACACCCAGGAAAGTGTCTCAATGGGACAAAGAAATGCTTTACGTGTGGGAAGGAAGGACATAAAGTGAATAATTGCCGAAGAAAAATGAAGAGTACCATGGAAGAAGATAAAAATGGTCCCAAGAATCCATTTATAGTCATTTTCTGTAAATGTAGGGGACCTGGCCATTACCCAAGTGAATGCCCTATTCTATAGGATATTTTCTTGGTCAAAGAAGAAGCTATGTGGAAATAAATGGTTGGAGAAATGTTTAAAAAGTATTAGTGCTCCTTGTTTATGGGTTTACTTTGGAATAATTTTCTCTTGTATTTGTAACCCCGCAGTTTTCCATGTGGGAATGATATTTGAGGAAGAATTATCTTTTCTCTTGTGGATATAGTTATAAATAACCATTTGGTTTTATATGATCATTGGGTTTGAGGAAATTATAAATTATTATAATTTGGGATGAAAATGCAAGGTATGAGATAACATTTGTGGTTAAATTATGTTATGGTTATTTTGAGGAATTTATCTCATTTTGGTAATGTTATAAAATATAGTTTTTGAAAAAGGACAACACGTAGACCGTGTGACAACCCATCGTGTCGGACAAATCTATGGGAATCGAACCCACAACCAAAGTGTGATTGGGATTTATCTCCTACCACTGGACTACGTGAAGTCCATGGTTAGTGTGACTATTATTTTTTAGTTAAATGAATTTATTGATCAATAATAATTTTATTTGGGATCTTATGTCTTATCAAATGAATACCCTTATTATAGGAAAATGATTTGGTGATTAAGTGATAAATGTTATTTTGGTAGTTGTTCACTTTGGTGTGAACACTATATGCCCAAGGAAAATAGAATAGCATGGGATTTAATTTGAGGAGTAATGGTGGATTTTTATCTATGTTTTTATTGTGGATTTATAATGATTTGGGTTATTTAAGGAAATGATTAGGTTAATTACTTTTAAGTATGTGACTTTAAGAGTAATTAATGACATTTGGAGATACAATTTAATGTGGAAGACTAAATTCTTAATAAGTTTTGGTTTTCAATATTAGTTTTGATTATATTGAAGGATTTTAATGATAATTGATTATTTAATGGTATTTATTTAACTTTGGGGTATTGTTGGTTTAATTTTGGAAATTAAGATTAGTGCTTATTTCTCTCAAGGAATATCCTTTTGGGGGATCATTAGATCTTGTACTAACCATTTTAGATTTGATTAATCTCCAAAGACAGTGTAAATATATAGTTCATCCTGTATGGATCATGTGATTCTATAGAAGTTTATTCTAGCTCTTCTAGTGTGACCCAGTCTTCTTGAATACTCATCGTTTAAAAAAATGAGTTAGTGGTGGAAATTTATTAAAGAATGAAACTCTACTTAAAATGTAAGTATATATCTTTATATTCTTAGTCAATATCATAAATGAATTCCTCATCCTTATGTAATGTAACTTAAAAAAAATGTTGTCCGTTTACTTTCCTACTAGGAGACTAATGGTCGTTTGTCCCAACACAAGCTTGTGGTTTTCTTATTGTTAACATTCTCCTGATCATGATTTCTATCCCTCTCCATTAGAACATGACACTTAGTTTATCGTCCATATCCATGTTTTCCTACATGGAATCCGAGTATGGGTTAACTTGGTTGACCTTTATAAGTCTCTTTCTTTATTTTAAAGTGATAGTTTTATTGACTCTTTTTCCGATGTGGGAATTTCCATTATATTCCCTTAGCACAATTTTAAAAATTGTGAGGACAAAATTTATTGAAGGGGATGAGAATGTAACACCCCAAGCTTCCACAGTACGTTTTTCTTCGAATAATGCAATGACGTGCATTGTACGCAACTTCGAGATTCTAACACACCACAACCAATCAAACTAGCCGTTATGAATAGTAATACCTACTTTTTAAAATTTTATAAATTCTATCTCTCAAAATGGATTTCATTTTTGGATTCGGAATATCGAATTTATCCTAGGGTGAAATTTTGGAACTTTTCGGATAACACTTATATTTTGATGAATAGTGAAAATTACTAAATTTTAATTAAAAACAACTTTTAAACTAAAAATAATTTATAGTGATAAATTATATTATGGAGTGGTTTTAACGTACAAATAGAACATATTGTTACCATTTTATCCAATGGTGTTCATTAGAATTAATTTCACATTGAAATTGGACCTAAACAATTGTCAATCTTTTGATATATATTGTTTCTTAAAAACACGCTATTTGTTGTGATAGCGGAATTAATTATAAAATTAATTAATGAAACTTATATTTTTAGAATTTTGTAAAATAGACATCATTTTTGAATTCGGAATATCAATTATAACTTGGGGTGAAATTTTGGCATTGTTCTGAAAAACTTCAATTTTTGATGAATAGTGAAACTACTAAGTGGTAGTTAAAAAACTGAATTTTTCATAAAACATAATTTTACCGCTTCTGTGAATGAAATTTTAAAAATTCTAGAGACACGGTTAATATCAAGAAATAAAATGTGGTTAAATGAGATGAAAATAATTTTTGGTGAATAGTAACTTTTTACTTTAATTTATCACGGTTAAAAGTAAATAGGGTAATTAAGGGTGAAAATGATTTTAATATTACCCTAACACAAGTCCTAATTCTATTGGACAATTGTATATCGACCAAAAACAACCTTATGGATACAATATTATCATTTAGGTCCACTTGGATTAGATTAGGACATTTATTATTATTTAATTCAAAGAAGAGTTAAAAGAGTTAAAATCAAAGTTTATTTACTAAAACATTTTTAATATAGGGTTATACATAAGATAAATTAGATTGTAAATATTCCTTAGAAAGATAATAATATTTCCTAAATAATAATATTTTATTTATAATTTTTAGGCATTAAATAATTTAATTTATTTATGACACAATGATGATGCAGTAATTACCATAATAGTGAAAAATTAAAATAATTGATATTATAAATACCCAAATAAATATAATTTGAGACTTTTAATGAATTAAACTAATTTTATAGGATAATATGACATATTAGGATTGATTTAATGGACTTATTTAGAAGTAATAATTATGTTATTAGTTTCAAAAAAAGCAACTATTGAATAGTGTCAAAATTGAAATAAAAGTGTTTTTAAAACAAATATTATATTGTTAACTGATATTAAATTCCTAAAAATCTAAGGTTCGGCCAAGAGACATATATAATGATAGGTTTATCATTAACGGACCACTTGGGGATCGCTTGGATGTATATACTAAGTTTATTAATTATATAATATAAAAATACAAAGTGACATGGTAAATGTCAAACTAATTAACTAAGAGTTAAAACTAAAAGATAAGGTTAATATAATGACCCAAACCTGTCTACATTATATTGGTTGAATGGATTTTGACCTATTCCCACCTTAACCTTTAAATAATCAACTTTCTATCCATTAGAAACTGAATATGAATTTGTTATAAATTAATATTTCTAGCTTTTCCAAAGGTGCCCCTCACCCCTCTTATAAAAGGGCACTCCTCCTTCTCATTTCTTCACACTTTCAAAGCCTTTTGGTTCGGCGAAACCCTACCCAAAAACTCTCTCAACTTCTCTCACTACAACCTAGAGGCCTTAGTTTGATCAGAAATCCAACCTATGGAGCCCTTTTGATCAAATCAAAAGGAAGAACCTGAAGAAGAGGTAATGTTTTCACCACCCCTTTTCAAATTCCTTTCTTCTTCCACTTCTTCCTTCTTTGTTATTACCATTATGAAATAATAAATCCAGTATCTTATATATACTGTGATGTTATTATAAATATGGTACAACCATATTCAGTATTCTATCCACCCTTTTAGTAACATGTCACCATATGTGCGTACGTACGGCTTACCGTCTCCACGTCGTGGTGTAATTGTTATTCAATATATTATTATTTGGGTGGGTATAATAATGATGTGTAACTCATGAAAATAATAAATATAACATGATAATTATTCTTTATATATGATATAACATCCAATTATATATTATTTTAATATCAAAATAATGATATTGTCGCTCGTGCGTACGTACGGACTGCCGTCTCCACGAACGCAATGAGATTCATTCTCTATCGTATCCATTCAAGTATAATTATCATTTTATGATTTAAAAATAATGTTTAAGAACTTGATATAATTCTGGATATGAATAAGATACAACCTATCCATGACAAACATGGCTTACGTAACAAAACATATAAAAGAAAACGAGTAAGTTAACACCTGAAACGAAGATAATTCTAATATATTATTAACAAAGCAGTGTTAAAAGATCATATATGATATGATATTAATGTATATGATTCATGAATAATTTAATAACAATTATTTCAACATTATACAGGAGCTTAACCTACCCCCAACCAAGTAAAAGTACAAGGTAAGGGGTTTCTTATCTCACTTTTAATTCTGTGAGAATTCCATTGTTCACAACTTATTAGTTACATGTGGTGTGTGTACTTACCATGCTTGTATTCATTGTGTAATATAATTTAATTCATTTATATTTACATCATCATTGTATGATCCTTATTTCAAGGTTGTATGTTTTGTATGTTACTAAATCAATAAGGGAATTTGAAATTTCAATTTCCACTCATTCGGCTTTACGCATACTTCATTGATTATTTTACTCCAAGATTATGTGTGGAATCACTATTCATTTGATTATGTCATAATTTCCACTCCCATTTCTGTGGATATACTTTTTATACACATAATCACTCCATTGATAAATTCTCAAGTCATCGGTATGAACTTTATAAGAGTAATTTTTACTCAATCTCAATTTGTTGAGATAAACATCCAATTCATTGGTGTTGTTTTTACTAGAATATGTGTGAATGTCCCTTGATTGTTTTACACTGAATATAAAATCATATTTAGTGTATTTATATTTGTCACACATAATTATGTCGTTGATTTATCCTTAACCTAAGGATACGGCCTTTATGAGAGATTTCATCTCAATTTACATTCCATTGAGACTTCTTTGTTGTTATGCACCAAATCACTTTTATGTGGTGTATATAATGTACTTTTACATAGTATATCATGAATACCTTTATTCTCATGATATTACAATGTTTTGATTACCTCAATTATTTGTATTCAATTGTCTATCTTTTGGTTAGAAACTCTAACTAAAATACCATTTTTAAATGTTATAAAGACCTATTCTTCTAAATCTTGCTCATTAATGCCCATGTTTTAAAAAATGGGTTTAAGGATTTATTTATATGGACATTAAAGTTTTAAAATTAAAACTCCTTTTGAATGTTTCAAAGTGGTATGAGACACTTTGATTCAAAAATCTATTTTTAAATGGCTTCTTGACAAATAGTGTGATTTTTAAATGATTTCAAGAAAAAGGGGGATATTTCTCTAAAATAGTTTTGATAATTATTTTCATCTATGTCAACATCCATAATTATTCTTGATTGAGGATAATGTGATACAATAAAATCTTCCATATTGTATAGAATGAGTTATTTTTGACTGTGGATGTGCTATTTTTATATCATTCATGGTTTGTGGTTAAAGTATTGACATTTCGTATGCTAGTTTTAATATGAATGTTTATGTTATGTTTAAACCTGTTCATATAAGGAATGCATTGGACTTAATAAGTGATGGGTGGAGCCCGCTATAGCTCGTAAATGCATCGGTAGGTCTCATGAGACAAACTAGTGTCTTGGCACAAGGCCTTGGAAAAATCTTATTTGTAGTCTTGGAATGGGGCCTTGGCTATGTGGTTATGATAGTATGGAATTATGCATTCCATCATTATGAAAGGGGTTATTGATATTGCATGTGATCATTAGACTAGTAGAATATCCATGTGAATAAGTAAATGGCATTATTTCATTTTATCTTTTCCATTTTATGCTGAAGTTCATGTTTAAAAGGCATTTGTTTTAGTTATAAATTTCTTTAAGTCTTTATGATTATCTATGAAAGCTTCTGCTATATTGTTATCCTTACTGAGCATCTGAGCTCACCCCTTTCAGTGTTTTATTTTTCCCAGGATGAGAAAAAGTAATTTATGAATGGCCTACAAGGATTGTATGAGGGGATATGAAGACAAGATGTTATTTTTGTTTTTTTACCTTATGATGTAATGTAAGTCTTATGAATATATCTAGTGTTTCCAAGACTACTAAACTAATCAATCTTTCGAGACTTGATCCTTTGTGATCATGAAAATGTTATGTAATAATGCACCGACTCTGGGTATCTAGGGTTGGGGCGTTACACGGACCTGGGTTGGGCTGGGTCGAGCTGGGTCGGTCCGACTAGGTCGGCCCAGACCCGGACCCTCTTTGACCTTTTTCCACTCTTTTTCCCATAACTTGAGCTAAAGGTGTCCGATTGACAAACCGTCTGCGGTGATGGAAGGCTTGGAGGGAGAGTGTTCTTTTGGTATACCACAATTGACGTTTGGACGTAATTGGGGTATGGACAGGTTGGATCGAACGTAAATTCAACCTGGCCCTCGGAACGGAAATGCCAATAGCACTCAGAACGGGCATCTGATTGACGTGACGTCTGTCATGTTGGGTTTCTTATGGAAAGATAGATCTTTTGGATAAATAAAATTGGGACTTCTTAGAAGTTGATGTATAGACACTTGGATTGAATATCAGACCCTCACGGAATCAAGTGTGCTTTGTGCGGAACCCTATGGCTGATTCCATTGTGAAAAAGGGATCCTACGTGGGTTCGATAGGACTGACTACTGTTCCAGGATCTTACGTGGGATCGATAGCTCTGACTAGTATTCTAGGATACTAAGTGTGTTATAAATCTCTGATTACTGTTCTAGGATCCTACATGGGTCCAACATATTTGATTACTGTACCAATATCCTACATGTGTTCGATAGAGTAGATGATTCAGCGGCTACATCTAATCATCTCTATCTCTTTACAAAAGTTGTATACCTGTGTGAGATGAGCCTGGACTCTGTTTTTGTTATCAACGAGTTATCATTCATCCTTCATGGAACGGGATATGCTTGGGCTCAAGAGTTGGAGCCGGTTTGTATTTGATTTCTTAGGTATATGTATGGGTATATACCAAAGTAGGGTTAGATGATACTTTGTGATTGTAGTCTTACTACTGTGGTTTATCCTTAGTGGATTCTGGGATACCTTTGGGGGTCTCGGGGTCCCTGCTGAGTATCATTATACTCACCAATGCATGGGCTTCGCCTGCACCTTGTGGTGTCTTGTGCAGACAACAGACAATGGTGATCGACGCTGAGAGAGACAGATGGGAGGCTGCTCGAAGCTGGACATAGACGTGACATACTTTAGGGATGACTTGATCGAGATATGTACCCACCCTTCAGGTTGGATTTTCCGATGGATGATCCAGGAGATGTTTTTCATTTTTTCCAATACTTGTACTTCAGTTGAGTTTTTATATTGTCCCATTTACTTTCAACACTCTTTACATAATTAGTACTTTTTGGTTATCTCGGGTTGTGT
Organism: Viscum album; assembly: GCA_963277665.1. NCBI lineage: Eukaryota > Viridiplantae > Streptophyta > Magnoliopsida > Santalales > Viscaceae > Viscum > Viscum album. The sequence goes on along the minus strand of OY728155.1, from coordinate 918,825,860 downwards.
ACGGTCTGTGTGAGTTGTAAGATTGAATGCAATGCCTTCCGTTTTCTCTGGTATATGCCTTTTGGGTGCTAGTCACCAGCCTCTGGCCTAAGGATGGTGGGCTTGAGGTAGTCACAACATGGTCTTGTGGGCGAGTTGTGACAATAATAAAATATTTTTGACAAATAGGTGATTATATTTTATAAATCGATCACATATGATATTATATATATGTATATGGCTCTGATATATATGTTTAATAAATATAAATTTATTATAAAGGATGTTAAATGCACTTGCATATTATGTTGAACACAAGGAATGATATTTCATTTGAATTTCCACTCCATTAAGATATATTTTAAATTTTTCATCTATTTAATTTTATGTGGTGTATATAATTCCCCATTAATGTATTTCAAATGAATTTACATTTATTAAGTATTATTATTTTTTCTATTCTTATTTACCCTTTTAAGGAGTTTGAATTTAAATTTTACCAAAGTGGTAAGAATTAAGTTTATAATATAATTTTATAGGACTACCCATATTTTCATTAATGAAATATTTTTATCTATCCATCATAAATAGTGTCTATTTTTTATCATATTATTATTTAATATTACCCACATTTTCTACCAAATTTCACTTTTCATTGAACGTGAATCATGAAAGTAAATGTTTTTAAAAAATCTTATCTTATTTCTCTTTTGAGAATATATATTTATTTTATTTGTCAAAATTTTTCGAAGTTGTTTTAAATTAAGTATTTTTTTATTTAATAAAATTATTTAAAAGAATTTTTATATTATCCATGAATTTATTCATGGTTTTGATGGAATATTTATACAATTTTCATAAAGGGTAATTTCTACATTCTTGACAAAAAAATATCAAAAGGAATGGTTTTTAACATATATGGATTTAACTTATTTTCTTAATACCATGGAAATTTTACACTATTTATCTAATTTAATAAGATATAAATGGTTTCTTAAATAAAAATATTTAATGATATTTTATTTAAATTTTTCTCTTCCATTTTATTTATTTCACAATTGGACATGATTTTTTTATAAAACTGATATTTTTTATGAATTGATGGACATCATTTAAAAATTATTATTTCTTTTCATTAACCTTATATTTAAACAATAACATTCTCATGATAATTTTTTATTACATAATATATTATCTTCAATATAATTACTCTTTGCATCATGGATTGGTTTTTTTCTGAATCAATATAACATTTTTACTTATGGTTTTTGGTCATTGATGTTATTTTATGGATTGTGGAAATATTAATATTATACATTATTTATTCAATACATATATTTTCTGAAAAGTAATATTGTTAATCAATTAAATTTATCATTAAATATATATGGAAGGCACAGGACATACAATAAGGGGTGGGGCCCAGTTATAGAAATCCCCGTGTTGCATCGATAGGGCGGATAAGACAAACCTGTCTATAAAACATGTTAACTATGTTTTTTTGTGTATACTTACCAATAAAATTCACTACCTTAGCAGAAGTATTTGAATTTAAGGATATTATGATGTCTTAGATCATGATATCCAATATTAATAATTTCATTCATTGATAATTAATCTATTATTAACCAAGTTATTAATACAATGATATTATCTAAAGATGTATTTTTTCTCAAGTTATTGATTAATCTTCATGTGTTTTCACTTTTTTACTTTTCCATATTTATTATACCTTATTTACTCACGATAGATTCCATTGAATATAACCCTTAATTAGTATATGATAACTCCATATATTTTTCTTCATTTCCTCAGGATATGAAAAAGGATATTATAAATAATATCAAGGATACAAGAATATTTCTTAAAAGATGTATTTTTAATTTTCAATGCAATATGGGAATCATTTATATGTCTAGTTATTCAAGACTACTAAACTAATTGGTCCATCTAGGTGAAATATATTATATCTTATGAAAATTTAATAAAGAACATATAAAATATTTGTAACTGTATTTGGGGTTTCTATATATGGTATCATATAGAGGTTTTGTAGAAATATTTGGAAATGGATTTCAAATGAACTTATCTATCCTAAGAATTATGATGATACCTTTATTATTTGATATATTTTACCACTACAAGATTATTATTTTATGGTTAAATATCCATTTTGATAATGTGATAACTCATTGTGTTCCATTATTCCATGATGGAACCAACAGAATAAAAGTAATCAACACCAGTATAAAATTTAGACATTTTCTTGTTATTAAAGCTAATACAACTGGTGTTGGAACTAAGAATATCATGGATAATAATGTTTCTTTTAAATCAGTTGAATTTCGGAATTATTTTATTATGATTTTGTCTATTTAATTAATTTTTTTCCCAAATTTTCATTTTATAAAACACTTTTTGTTCTTGTTAAATTTATTAATTAATCATTTTTTATTGTTTAATTGTAAATTTTTATCTTTTAAAATCATTATGTTTTCGTTAATAGATTTTAATTAAATTGTATTTTCTAATTAAGTTTGAAATTTTATTTCTTCTTTACATTAAAGTATTAATTTTATGTTTCTTTATTTTTATTAATTAAAATATTCTACATTTTATATTCATTCAATTCCTGAAAATTTAATTTAATTTTATGTCATGTATATTTTTATTTTTAATATATTTGAATCATAGTATTACAATTTAAAAAATCAATTGGATTTTAATTATAATTTTAAAATTTTGAAAATAATTTATTATTTCAAATTTTATTCAATCAACAAAATAATTAATTATTTTTATTTTTCAAATTTAGTGTTTTAATTTAAATTTAGTTTTCAATTTATGCATACATTTTTTATTATATTTAATCATATAGTTGTTTTAATATTTTAATTAATTCAACTTTTTAATTATAGCTTCATTTAAATAATTATATAAGTGTTTAATTTTTTATTTATTTAATATATTAATGTTTTAATATATTTATTAATGTTAATTTTTTATATTATGTTAATTTTTTGTAGTAAAGGCACCTCCATGACCACTCATATCCAGAAAAAAAGACTCATTCCAAGAGTATGGCACCTCCAAGCATGATTTAGCTCCCATGTTTCAGTGGTGCCTCCACAAAGACAAATGATCCATACCCAGAGAGAGGCACCACCACCCAACCTCATAGTCCCCTATTTCAGCGATGCATCTATCAAAGCATGAGTATCCACCAGAAGACCCTTCACTAGACAAGACTTCAAAAGATGAACCTCCAAAACAGTTCTTATGAAACTACTGCCTCCCCCAAGATCAACCAACTACCAGCATCAAACCACAAAAAAAACATCACCAAATATATCTTACCATTACTTCCTTCACCTTCCTCCATAAACACTAGCAATGCCACCTCCAAGACATTGACACTCTACCACAGAGTACCCTCTTATAGTGATCATCTACATCCACACTCCATTAACAGATATTCCACTCCCTACTACATATGAATCCATAGTCACCTTGAATCAGCTTATATTGTTGGGGCAGCTCAAGTTGTAGTCAATCTATATCACTGAACTCATCCCTTGTTGCCTTCATATATGGCCCCACCTAAAAATCTCCACTACATATCTAGATTTTTGAAAACTGAACTAGATTTCAATACCTAATTGAAAATTAAATAAACCGCTTATATATATATCTTATTCTGAAGCCTTTGTTCACTTACCTATATAGCCAAGGTTGTAACCACCCTAGTAGTATCTTACCACAAAAATCTGATTGAACTCATAACTACATGCATTGAAGAAGGAAGCATCACAACCTAAACTCACATCATGTGGGACTCCACCATTGACATTGGAGGAGATATTGTTGAATAAATTGAAACCCACAGAGGAAGGAAGATCACTCTATGGGTGGTATATTATAAGAGTGAAAAATAATTAATAAAATATAATAATTATTATTATTATTATAAAAAATTATAAAAAAGTAAAATGGAATAGTTTTATTAAAATAAAATAAATAAATATTATTAAATATTCTTTATTTTATAATTTATATATTAATATAATATACTTTAAATTTTAAATTTTTATATTTTTATAAATTTATTGATATCAAAAAATTTATCATTAATAACTAGATTATACATAGATATATTTATTTTTGGTCATAAGTAAATATTAAATAATGATAATAATTTTATATTTAAAAATTTATAATTATTTTAGAAGAAATGATTAATATAAAAAATATTATGTTAATATTTTCAATAATATTAATAACTAATAATATTAGTTATATATTTAGTTATAATTATATTATATATAATTTTATACATTATTAATTTCTTGTAAAATATTTTATATAAATAATGATTTATTAATTTTATTTTCTTTATTGCATAGATGAAAAATCAATAATAAATCAAAGAATCACCGAGGGATGAGGGAACTGATAATGTTACCTCACTTCAAATCAAGAACCAATGTTATGCCATGCGTTCAGTGACTTGGAGGAGGAAGAGTTTTGTCGTCGCACACTGTTTGTGATAAATCGAAACATAATAGATGTTCAATTATCAAATGGTGGAGAGAGAGAAACATTCAACATTCAAATTCATGATTTGGGAGGAAAAACCAGAGAGCCAAGAGAAAAAATCAATTCCAATCCAGAGTTGGAATTTTGACCATTCATGAGGGAGAATTATTATCCCTGTTATTTTTTGTCAATTTTTTTACCATAACTCTTTCTTTTTAAATTGAAATTATCCATGGGTGTACACTATTTTTTAGGGAGTTTAATCCTACTAGTTAAATTTATTTTTTTCATTGCACTATCTTATAAAAATTAGAATCATTTTGTGAGATTGGTTTATAATTCATTAAAAGAATTATCTCAGACTTCATACTACAAAAATAAAAAACATTCAAAATGACTGTTTCTAATTTATTTTTATTCAAAAATCATTTATTTTTTATATTTATTTATGTGGTGAACTTCAATATTCATTAATATTATTGATTAAACTCCTGATGATGGAGATTGACCAAACCCATTTTCAAGAATAAAATTTCAATTAATTCTCCATGAATGAAGAATCCCTTTTTAAACCATTTGTATTTAAACTACATGTGTGTCAATCTGGATCACATTATATCAACCTCTATTTCATCTATTATTTCTTCATATCAATTTCAACTTGTTTCAATTAACATTTTATTTCCATGTTCTATAAAAATATGAACTTTTTCATCAAGAGTTGATCCACATTCATTAAAACAATTTAAATTTTGAAATTATTACAACTAAATTTTTTACAGTGAGTTTCTTTTCAAATATTTGGTCCACACAACATACAAAATAGATTTGATCCTAAAAGGTAATATACAGTCATAAATAAGTTTAAAAAATAATTATAATAGGACCATTGTAAAGATGATTGTGTCATGTTTTTTGAGTTGTTTTTGGGGAATTCATTATATGACCAATTTCGTAAAACTAAAATAAAATCAAAATATTCATATAAATATTTTCTAAAAAAATTGTACATTACATGTTTTTATTTTTTTTGGTTTTTTCTATTTTCATAATGTAGTTAATAAGAAATATTTTTGAAAATTTACAAGTGTTTCTTCATGCTACATTGGAATTAGATCTTTAACTAATAGGTTGGATCCTTACAATTGACATATAGATAAATATTTGGGTGCTCTTAAAAAGAAAAAAAATTGAAATGGAAAACATATGTTATGGAATACCTGAAAAAAATTGACAAAATTTTCAACCACAACTAAATAGTGAATATAATGAGAGATCTGGGATGAGGGAGTTTCAACTCTATCAAGATTCCCGAAGCCCGCCATCTATAAGACATACACATAGAGTGATGAACGACATGATAATATAGTCTTACTTATTAATTTTTTATAAATTAAATGGGATATCTAATGAAGAATCAATGACCAACATTAGATACGTATACAATATAGTTCAATAGTTACCACTTGTGGGACTGACTAATAATTATTTAAGATTGAGAGTGTTTCCCTTTTTTCCTTATAGGGAATGCATGAAACTGGTTTCTGATTTTAGATTAAAATATATTTGAAAACTAGGAAAAATTTCATCATTTTTTTTCTAAATTCTACCCTCATTGACATAAGATAGAATTGATACTGATAATAAAAAGATACTATAAAGAATTATTGTAATTCTTTAATGAGTTTTGGGATCGATTTAGGTTCTTATGCATTGTCCACATCTTCAACTTCCATCACATGATCTTATTGACACCTTCTATGATGGATTGTCCTCTTATGGTCAGAATATGGTGGATAAATTTTCTGGGGGAAATTACAATGACAAGATTGATGTTGTGTTTGGAAATTTTATTATAAAAAATGGTTCAAATACTCAAAACATAAAATCTAGGAGGAACAGAGTAAGTATAATTGAAAATAGAATTTTTTTCAAGGGTTGATTAAAATGCTCAACATGATTAAATTAAATACCAAATCTTATTTATATTGAACTATAATGAAAAAAGGTCCAATCAGTTAGGCATCCAAAACTAGAACTAATATCATAGAGATTAGTGTGCTTAGTTTGACATATTTGGGAAAAATTAATTTTTTTATTCCAAATTGTGATATTCAATCCCATCATGAAAATAATTAATTTTCTAATTATGTTCCTAAGATTCCATGAACGGATGATAACTTTTTAGACAACTATAATAACAGATATACAAACCATACAAATTTATAATTTAATTAAAATGGTATTATATGATAAACTGCTACCCCTGGTTACCAGAACAATCCTTGGAATCAATTCCCAAACCAATAGAGGGGTGAGAAATAAAATCACCAAGAAACTTTTGAGGGAAAATTTATTAATATAATTTAAAAAATTCATAATATATTTGACTCACTATAAGCTAATTATTATTATCAAAAATAAAAACCTGAATTTGATAAATATGAAGATGATTCTACAGTTCAAAATATGGAATTATAGATGGGACACTTATCTAGAGACAAGACATCTCTAGATATGGGAAAACTACCTAGAACAACAGAGATTAACCCTACTGAAAATTTCATGAATGCTGTCCTAATAAGGGAGATAAATACTCAAAGAAAGTCTATAAAATTCATAATGAGTTCCCAAAATGAAAAAAATTGTGAATTGTGAAATAAATATATGTGGTATATATAATCTGTAAATGATGAGAGAGGTATCGAAAGTCAAGATAATATTTTTATTACACCTAAAAATAAATCTGAAATATTTAATAAAACTATAAAGAATAAGGGTTTAGAAAAAATAGATTAATAAATATGGGACAATCCTTATGTTATTTAAAAATATTCCCCACCAATCCCTTTCCTATAAAAACCGAATCTGAAGAGTAACAATATTGATTAACATATCTAATTACTTGTTATTTTTACCATGCTCCAAGTGATTATCTCCTACATCCAATCCTTGATTCTCATTATTTCTTATTTCAAATCTCACCATATAATTATTTCAAACAAAAATATACCAGATAAATTTTCAACATTAAACCTCATTGAAGAGTGCAGTGATATTCTTCAAAATACAATCCTTCCCAAGACCAGGGACCCTATTAGCTTTATCATTCCCTACACTATAGGTAATGGTTTTCAGTTGATTATTATTTTTTATCTCTATTCCATTGTTAATATTCTCCAACTACCATTGTTTCAATAGATGAGATTGGGTGACCATAAACCTATCACTACCATCATATAGTTATATGACCACTCATTCAAAAAAACATGTATTAAGGGTAGAGGATCTTCTAGATAGAGTTACATAGATTGTTATTCCATATGATTTCATAGTGTTAGACATTGTGTGTAACCAAAATGGACCCATAATTCTGGGTAAGCCCTTCCAGGATACTAGATGAGATGTTAATGTGGTTTATAAGGGAAAACAGATCATTAAATTTTGGGTATAAAAGGAGGTTTTGAATTTTTTTCAAATGTTAAGGAACATGATTTTGGTAAATAGTGTTTTAGGGTAGAGTTGTTAGAATTAGAAAACACTCTGTAAAATTTATAAATATATGAAAACAAACATTCGATAAATATATTAATCTATAATTTGAAATGATATTTCACACACTATTTAACTGGTTCAATGTGAGAATATGAAAAATTTTCCAAAGTGGGTAGCAGTCCTCTTTCTAGTGTAGTTTGTTATGTTTCTTCTATTTCTGAACATAATGATTTTTTTAGAAAACATGGGGTTTATTATACTATTAAAAACACTGCTGAGAAATTTGATTTGTTTGAGGGAGATCTAATTAAACAATTGGATTATTTTTCTTTGATAAATATTCTAAATTCTAATTTGGACACTTATAAAACATGGTTTTCCATTTTGGGAAGTAGTGAAAAATATTTTAAAATAAGGTCTAAAATTAAAAATCTATCCACTTTTCAAACTCTTTATGAAAATCTTTTTGAAGATATTAGTCCCCCGATACCAAAGATCCTTATTTCAAGTGAATAATCACCCAATTTGGAAATAAAATTCTATTTAATAACATGAATTTCTCATTTTCGATTGATAATTCTACACTTACTATATTAATTTATTCTAAAATGTAATGAAATAAAGAGGAAAAAATATTTCAAGTCCTAAATTAATTTAAAACTATAATTAGATTTCCCATATCTTATATCAAAGTGAATATCCATTTATTATGAACGAAAATCACCCCTATAGAATTAGACCACAAACCTGAAGTAAAATGTAAAAGTATACTGAACCCTAACATAATAGAAGTTGTGAGAGAAGAAGTTATCAAGATACTAGATAGTGAGTTTTTATATCCCATTACATATAGTTCTTCAATAGTCGCGGTCTAACTGGTACTGATAAATGGAGGTTTCATAGTAGTAACCAATGAATAAAATGAACATGTTCAGGTGACAAAGGAATCCAAATTGAGAGAATGTATTGAATATAGAAAACACAAGTCAACCACTTAGATCATTTATTTTTCAATTCCCTTCGTAGATTAAATGACAGGGATAAATTATTTGAATTATTTATTTAGTTTTCTATGTGACTATTCTTGTTACAAATAGATCCATGTACACCAATAGGATCAAGAGAAAACAATATTCACTTTCCCCTTTGGGACATTTTACTACCAATGGATGTCATTTGGAATATTTTTTGTCCCTATAAATTCAAAATATGTGTGATGGATACATTTTCAAACATGATAGACAAGATCATTGAGGTATTCATGGATGACTTCTCCACTATTGGTAGAACATTTTAGAAATGTATGAAGAATTTTGAATTGGTTTTAGAAATATTCATAGAGACTAGTCTAGTTCAATTGAGAAAAAATGGATGTTTATGGTCATATAAGGAATGGTTTTAATACATAAGGTGTCTAATATGGGTTTAGAGGTAGATATTTACAAATATGGATTTATTAAAAAATGTCAACCTCCTAAAAATGTTAATGGTGTTAGAATATTCTTAAGTCGTTCTATTTTTATGATTGTTTTATAAAACATTTTTAATGAAAACACCTTATGTTATATTCTACTCAAAGAGACATCCCTTTTGTTTGATAAAAACTACTTAGAATCTTTTACTTTTCTAAAAAAACTCAATTCATCACCATTCATAACTACACCGAATTCAAAATTAGCATTGAAACAATGCGTATTACAAGGGACATGGATATTGAAGTTTTATTAGGATAGAGTAGAGATAGGTTGTCACATGTGGCTTATGCACAACGGAAATATAGGACTACAAAAAAACATTTGTTAAATGTTATTGTTTCTCTAAAGAAACTTCAGAAACACCTATTTGGTTCTAAAGTCAAAATCAATAAAGACCTTTCATCCTTAAATTATTTTTCTTCAATGATGGATGTCTAACATTAACTCATTTTGTGAATTATCTTATTACCGGAGTTTGAAATAGAAATTAAAAATAAATAAGAAGATTGGTATGTAGTTGAAGATCATATTTTTGGGCTGTCTAATAACCAATATATGATCCCAAGGATATTAATTCTCTTTTTCTTTATAATAATTTTCTCACTCTCTCCATTAATTATTATTCCTAGTTGTATATACTTTTTTATATTTTTGGAAGAAAGTTCTATTCATAAGGAATTGTCAAATAACAAATGAATGAAATTATTTTCAGAGCTTAAGTAATATCATTGGGATGACCCACCCATATTTTGGAGATGTACTCATGGGATATTAGGAAGGTGTGTTCCAGAAGAGGAAATACTATCAATTAGGGATAGTTTTCAATAATCAAAATTTGGATGTATTTTTTGTGGAGATATGTCAGCAAAAAAAGGTTTTCATGATAAATTTTATTGGCCAAAATTATTCACGGATTCCAGGATTTTGGTAGTGTGCTATGATAGTTATAAAAGTATAGGGAATTTCAGAAGGAAGAACGTACTACCTCAAGAAGGTATTATGGAAGATGAGATAATTGATGGTTGAAGATTGGATTTTATGGTACTATTCTACCATCTCATGGGAATATATATATTTTATATATTTGTATTGTGTTTCCAAGTGACTTATGTTTCTAGAACATCCCAATAATCAACCAACTTGTGTAATTAAATTTATTAAAAATAACATTTTCTTAAGGGTTGGGGTTCCTAAAGATTCCATAACTGATAATCGTACCCATTTAAAAAATTACAAATTTATGGTTTTGATGGAGAATTATGGGAGTTCCCATATAATTGGAACTACCTAAAATCCAAAATCTAGTGGACAGGTAGAAATCTCAAATATGGATATGCAACAAAATTTATAGAAAATGACTCAAAATATAGGTAGGGAAGGTCATTAAAATTAGGTAATTCTTGTTGGGCCTATAAAACGACATTAAAATCCCTAAAAAGTGTGTATCTGTAAAAAGATATTATTTGGTAATTATTTTCATTTACTTTTGGAGTTTCACCATAAATCAATTTTGGTTATAAGGGATTTAAACATTTATTTTATGATTTCTAACTAAAAGAGTATTCTAGAATATAGGGAATTGGATTAGATAAGTAGAAAGTGTTGTGATGATTCTAATATTAATAAAGACAAGGACAAAGTATTTCATGATTCTGTCAATCAAAATAGTGAATTCAAAGATGGAAAATGGGCCTTCTACTTAATTCCATAGCTTAACTCTTTCCTATGAAATTCAAAGCTAAGTGGAATCGACCATTAACTATTCTAAGAGTGTTGAAGAATTGAGTTGTTGAATTTTTTTTTAAAAAAGGTAGACCAATACTGGTGAATGGTCAAGGAATAAACTATTATTTTAAATGGAATATTAATGGGTTGGATTCCATCTTCAAGCCTGAAAACAGATTTAAATCTGAATTATAACTGAGGAATTAAAATTTAGTGCTTCATGAGAGTCAACCTAAGGTCTTTTCTAGATTTTACCATTGCTTTCAAAAGAATAAATTGTTGTTTATTCTCTACCATTTATTCTTCTTCCATTATTTTTAGGTTCTTGGTATTTATATTCTTTTTTTGTTTAAAATTGTTGATTCTATAGTTTTAATATAATACCATATATCTCAATTATACATTGAATTATCAAAGAGAAGCTTCATGTTGGAACCTAACTCAAATGAGAAAGATTCAATAAAGAAGGAATTTTTTATTTCTACATCAAGATTATTCTCTTTATTATTACTGCATTGTCGTCATTGTAATGATTGGAAAAAAATTATTTCTTGTAAATTTATTCACAATATGAAATAAAGTTTTGACAAATTAAATACATTTTTGTTTGTGTTTTAGTAAACCATCTTTTCTGTACTGGGTTTTTAGCCTATTCATTTTTTTCTAATATATTTTTTATGGAAACAAATTCCTTAAACTATTCCTACATTCTTCATTATATAATTAATTTCTAAAAGGGTATAGATTAATCTTAATCGAAACATTCGTACCAATGTTCCATAATGACAATGCATGAAAATATTTTGTATAATATTTATTTTTAAAAATCATAATTTTTATTTCTTCATTATGAGCTTTGAACATATTATATAAATATTGAATTGAACACTTATTTTTGAAATTTAAAAGTCAAATTGTTTTTCTCCACCTTTGAATTGAACCTTCTTTAAAAATTTTGTTTATGTGTGGGGGAGATGTTCTTGATTTGGTATAATATTTTCTTTAAATAAATCCCATAAAAATCCTTTAAAATTTTTCAACATTGTTTAATTTTGGATTTTTTCTCTTCCCTTTATGTGGTTTAATATATTTATTAATTTTTATGGTAGTGAATCCATAATAAGGAGGTTATATATTAATTACACTATGAGTTTAATTGAGTTAATCAATTATTTCTCTCTTGAAATTATGTTTCCATGTTTCTATTTATTAGAAAATGGTTTAAAATTATCTTTGTATTGGATCTTTTTTATTCAATCAATCTTCTAATAATATAATTAACATGAGCTAGGAAATGAAAATAATAATCCAGTTTGAGCTTCACAACATCATTATTTCTTCTATTTCCTTTATGAAAAAATTAATTGAATGAGTTATTTATTCATTCACATATTTATTAAACCCACTCATTTATTCACTTGTGTGTAATTTATTTGAGTGATAATTATGGGTGTCTTCTCAACCGGCGTTAAATAAAAGTTTAGTAGTATCATTTAAATTCATGTTGATGTTTTTATTTCAATTCCTTAAAATTAACAATAAATAATTTTATTTTAATCAAAATTAATCTGGTACTAAAACCACTTTATTTTAATAGGGAACACGATCAATCTGCTCAAAATGATTCATTGGTGAAACTATTTTTTACATTATTTAGTTATTTTTAGCATTACAGTTTTTCAACTTTGAGATTTATTATTTCATACTTAAATTCATCGGTAATTGATTTAGTAAAATCAATGATTAAGTATGAGAGAATGTTATGTATTCATTAAATCAGTTGATTTTCCACTCAATTTTATTATTATTTTGTTGATTTTTATTAAATAATTGTGTTTAAATTAAAATATTGTTTTACTATTGTGTTTTTTGTTAAATTTATTAATTAACCATTTTTATTTTACATTTATTATATTTATATTTTAAAATTTATAAGTTTTTATGATTATTTTTTATATTATTTTTTATAATTACTTTTTATATTTTAATTTTGTTTTACTTTGACGTATTCGTTTTATAGTATTTTATTTTTAGTAATTTAAAAAATCATCATTATATATTCATATAGTTACTGAAATATTAATTTAACATTAAGTCTTTTATATTCGTATTTTTGATATATTTGAATTTCAATTTTACAATTCTAACAATTTTAATTATATTAATTATACTTTTTATGTTTTTAAATTTAATGTATCTTATAATCTTTTACTTAAGAAACAAATCAATTAATTATTTTTTGTTTCTAATATTAGTATTTTAATTAATTTTTAGTTTTCAAATCCTAATTAAATTTTTTTTAGTACACTTGATCATTTAGTAGTTTTATCATTTTAATTAATTCAAATTTCTAATTTGAGTTTCATTTAAATAATTAAAATAGATTTTAATTTTTAAATTCATTAATAAATTAATGTTTTGATATGTTAATAAAGGTTAATTTTTTAAAAAAATTTAATAGTGCTATAGTAGAGGAACCCCTAATGTGACTCCCTACAAGGAAAAAAACTCACCACCCAAGTGAGGCACTGCCAAGCCTGCTTTTGCTCCCCTATTTTAGTAGATCCACTTCCATGTCAAATTACCCACTACTACTATGAGGAATCGCCAGCCTTCCATATGCTCCCATGTTTTAGTGGTGCTTACTCCATAGGACGATCCTATATAGAATGACCCTCCACCAGAATAACCTCTACTAGATGATCCTCTACCATAGTTATTCTGATGTTGTTGCCTCCTCCAATCTCGACTCACTGTAAGCATCAAACCAAAATACATCCACTACCATAGATATTCCACCACTGATTTCTTCACATTCTTCCACAAACACCGGTAATACCTCAACCAAGCCATCGAACCTCTGCCATAATGTACCTTCTTCCAATGATCATCCTCTGGTGCACTCCATCAATGGATCTTCCACTCCCAGTCGACTGTGTATCCATGGTCTCCTAGAATCATCTGATGTTGGGGAGGATGCTTGAGCCAAAGACCATATGAAATGTCTTACCCATCCCTTATTCCCATCATCTTCTACCTCACCTAAAAATCACCACTAATGATATTGTTTTTTTGTAAATTGAACCAGATTTGTGTACATGGTTGAAGATGAAACCAATGATCATCATACATCTGAGTATGAAACTTGGTGTACATCCCCATGAAGTTGAACCTTAAACCATCTTAAATGTTTGATATCATTGGTCACTAATTGAACTCAAGTCTGCTCCTATTAGAGAAGGAAGTGTTGTTACTCAATCTCACCAGCTGACAGAAATCACTATCAACACTAGAGGAGCTGCTGTCGAAATTTCCAAAACACACTGAGGAAGGAAAACCACTCTTAATGTGGTGGATTAGAATGAATAATGGAAATAAAATATAATAACTAATAAAATAATAATAATAATAATAATAATAATAATTCTAATATTATAATATTAATAAAATAAAATAAATAAATCTATTTAATTAAACATCATTTTAGAATTTATATTTTAATCTAATAATTATAAATTTTATAATAATTTTATTTTTATACATTTATTTATATTAATAATTTCATCTTTAATAATAAGTTTATATTTTGAAATTTTTATTTATATAAATAATAAATAATTTTAATAATTATATATTTTAAAATTTATAATAATTTTTAAAAAATAACAATTATAATAAATATTCATGTTAATGAATATTATAATATTAATTACTAAAAATAATAATAATTTATTTATTTATAATTATATTAATTTAATTTTTATATATTATTAATTCCTTATTTTATATTTTTTATAAATAATGTTTTATTTATTATTTTTTATTTGTTGTGCAGATACAGACTCAAGAATAAATAACATAATCATCATCCACTGGTAGATAGTTAAAAGGGAATTGATAACGTTATTTGTAGTTCAATTAATAACTAATGTAATGACACACATTCACTGACATTGAGGATATATTTTTGTGCTAGCACGCACCATTGGTGATGAAAATAAAATTTTAGATAGGTTAAATTATCATATGGGAGAGATATAGACCCATTCATCAGTCACATTCTTGATTTGGGAGGCAGAGCTAGAGAGCTGATAGAGGAGACAAATTCTGAGAATCATCAGTCATTTCGAACATTCTTTAAGGAGAATTCTTCCCCGTGTATTATATATCATATCTTATTTCTATAATTGTTTATTTTCAATTGAAATAATCTATGGGTAAACACTTTTTTCTCGGGGGGTGGGGCTTAATCCTGAATGTTATATTTATTTTCATCTATATAATATCTTATAATATTAGAATCAAACGTTGAGATTGATTATAAATTATTCAAAATTGTTTTGTATAAAAATCACCAATCCAAAAACATCATAAACAATCAAAGACATTGTTTCTAATTTATTTTTTCATCAAAACACAATAATTTTTTATCCTTAGTAATGTGGTTAAATTCATGATTTATTAATCATCTTGATGAATCTCATGGGGAGCTATATTAACCAAACCCCTTTTCAATAATGCAAATTATATTATTTTTTAATGAATGAAAAAACTGCTTTGAATCCAATTGTATTAAAATTTTGTATTCATCTATCTTGATCAATTTTTCTAAACCTCTATTTCTTCTATTAGTTCATTATTTTTGTATAGTATTTTATTATATTTTATTTTATTCTTAAACTAAATTTATTAAAAAATAACTATTTTTCTCAAGTAGATCCCCATTCATTAAATAAATAAAATATTTATAAATACATTCAATCCAATGTTTACAGTCTATTTGTATTGAAAATTTAAGTACACACAACCTTATATATTGGTTTTATTGTACAAACTACTATACATTACTAAATTTATTTAATAAATAATTAAACTAGTAACGTTTTAATGAAAAATGTGTCAACTTTATCATTGAATGTGTCTTAGATTATGATGGATAACATTTCCCATATTGAGAAACCTAATATTCTAAAATGCAATTTTCCATTGTTGGATTGCATCGTGTGATAGAATATTTTATCCTTTAATGGAACTAGTAATATATTAGTATTTGAATAATTGATTAATTCTCTTAAAAATATATTACTAGCTTTTGGGTGTAAGAAAGGTTCAATGGTTATTCTTTCAATGAAATTTTTAAAAGAGATATCAATCAATGGTGTTCATTGATCCTTTACACAAAAGAGGTTGATGAAAAATAAAATAAGGTATGGAGAACTTTTATTGTGGTATTCTATGAAAAATAATTCCCTCAAGAGTAGAAAGCTTAAATGGAGAGTAATTTCTCCACATTGAATAATAAAAAATAAGAAATTGTGAAAGAGTATAAGCCTAGATTTACAGGATTATCCATGCATTCCTTGAAATACATAATTAATCTATAATGAATGGGAATTAATTTTATAGATCATATATCTTAATGGGAAATCCAAGAAAGAAGTTGTTGGACGATCACAATGAAAAAGGGAAGACAAAAAAGAAGAATAAGGGAATGAATAAATTTTCATCATCAAAAATTTTATGTTGAAACTTCCTCAAAAATTATTAAAGGGTGTGGGAGTTTGTAAAAGTATCAAGATAAGGGTTATCAGACCAATGACTCTATGGAAATGATATAAATCACTTTTATACAGTGTGTTGATTCCTTCCAAATTAACATCAAAAAATCTAAAAGGGATAAATACCTGAAATATGGGTATTATTTTCTCTACAAAAAAGGAAGATGAGGTGGTCAAATCATACAGATCATGTGAACCCCCACGGGATATGAGACCACATGACCTCCGTAAGTTCATGCGAATGGGACGTTAATAGTGAATGATCTACTATAGATAATTTGGTGCCCATTTGACAAGCCTCCTTGATCTTTAGAAGGTTTCCAAGACACTCAATTATCATGTAGATGTTGTTTAACAAGTTCCTCTGAGTCACATAAATTTTCAACTGAAAGGTTCATGATAATCATCCAAACCACATGTAAACTAATGGTTAAAATATGCCATAAAATAATGCCTTGTGTAGTCTCTGGTGTTCTTGTGATGATATCATTAGGTTTTCAAGATCGTATGGATCCCTAGAGACATGTCCCCATTTCTACACATAAACCCATTGATATATCACCCTCATCATGTGAAGGAGTTCATACATGTCCAATTGATTCTATGTTTCCTCCTTCATCTCTGTTGAATAATTTAATGGTATTACATGAAGTTGTTTGTGTATCATCACATGATCCATTTTTTTCATGTGTCATATCACATACATGGCAAGTTATTGTCATTTAAGACACTCACATGGTTTCATGAGATCTCAAACCCTTGTAAAATAAAGAAGTAAATAAAATAAGAAAGGTAGAATATTATCATGAAGAGGAGATACCCTGATCATCATGGAAAAGGGTTCATATGCACAGGGTGTTCACCATTGATCACTTAAGGCCCCCCTTGACAAGATAGCATAATCCCATGAGACTCCTCAACATTCAAACATGATCACATAAAGGCCCATGTGACAAGTTGTTGCAGTCTCATGGATGATCCCATACAAGTTGTCTATGATCACAAGAATTCTATTTCATAGTCATATGAATTTTATAAAGAACCATACACATGTGAACCAATCGTTGTGGAATCTCATTGATATTTCCTCATGGGAAGGAAAATCATTTTGATCGGCTGAAGTCAAATAATTGAGGAACTAATTGGACAATCATTTGGTCTATGAAAATCATGTGACCCCCCCCCCCCTTGATGACTTACAATATGATCTCATGAAATGTGTGACACAAAAACCTTCCACAAACTCCATCCCAAATCATTGATATATGCTCCACACAATGTGGGGTTTAATTGGGGTGTAAAGGAATATTAATCCCACCTTTTCATCATAAAAACTCCCCCATCTATGATCGGTCACATACAAGAGTGCAGGAGAAGACTTCTCTGAATGACCAATCAAATTATCACAACATTCTTCTAGTAGGTTACATCTTTGGAATGTGCTAAAGGATCATAAATCTTGTATAGGAACGTCATATCACCACTCTATATGTCACATGAAGTACATATGTTGTGTCTGTCAGATTATATGAAGGTGATCCCACATGTTGTATGGGTGACGAAAAACCTAAAATAAGCTAACACTAGATAAACATGAGGGAAAATTGTAATAAGGGATGGAATACAATAAAATAATAAGATGGTATAGTAATACAAATATAGATTGACATATCCTCATTTCCTTCAAATTACGAACATAGATCATACGATAACATTGGGAAATGTCATCAAAATCGTGTGACGCTCACTCGACATGCTAAATAGAGCATGTGATGTCCCTTGGACATGTCATGAAAGTCACGTGACTCCCTTTAGGGATGAAACCTAAGACTAAATAATTTCTCTAGTATTTCTTTACAAAACATGTGATGTACTCTAGAGAAGTGGTCAAAAATAATGAAGCGACATCAGGACATGTCATTTTGATCTTGAAAAGACACTAAAGAATGATCATTGGCTCTCATTATGACACAAAGAAAAGTCTTACATTATCAAGGGACACCCTCTAGTCATGTTAGACTTGATCTCTTGATGTTATCAAGAAAATTCATTTAGATCACTCCTCACCCACCAGACACGTCATCCAAATCAAGAAACACCCTCTAGACATTTTAGACTTTATCATATAACATCCTCTCAAAAATTCATCTAGATCACGAGGAACCCTCATGATATGTCATCTTGGATAAGTGAAAAACCCCAGAAATGTTATCCTTGATCATAAAACATCCTATAGATAAGCCATAAATATCATGCAACACCATCCAGACATGTCATTTTTAATCATATGATGTCCTCAATACATGTCATTTAGGTTATATAATGTCATCTAGAAAAGGCAACCAGTTCATTAAATTTATTAAAGTCATGAATTATAACAAACCAGAACATTTATAGATATACTAAAACGTGTTGGTAAGACAATCATAATTGTCAGGAAGACAATTAGGTTGTTTCGAGTAGGTAACTTAGGACATGATAGTTGTAAAGACCCAGACCCTAGAGGCCTAGATCTAGTGCCTTACTTTATTACATTTGAAATATGAACAAGTTCTTACATCCCAAAATAGATAATTTTTTATTAGATTTGGAAAACCATATACGAATATAACTGTTACAATACAGCTTTAAAAGAAAAAACAATATAGAAACCCCTTTAGAAACACCCATAGAATCATTGATTATCCATCATAGTCATTCAAAATGTATATGTTTGCATACTTTGGAAAATAAACCATATGAAAAGGTAGATATCATAATATCTTTAAGGGTAACCAATACTAAAAATCTATCATAATCATAAACAATAAGGAAATGTGAATAACTAAAAACACATGGCATTAAAAAAATCTTCAACATAATATGGATGGAACAAAAGCTTATTAAATAATTCCTTATAAATAATTACATGATAAAAAGCATAAAAATGGATATTTTACAAGTAGAATAATCACATGGGTTATCAATTTTAAATATTATAATGATTTATTGCATAATGTTTTAAATTTGAAACATACTATTGAGGCCTCAATAAAGTCATCTTCAAATAAGTTGGTAAGGCCTCAGCAAAATCCCAGTATGGTTTGTCCCATGAGACATACCACTGAATCAAGGGCTATAGTGTCCCCATAACATCACATAATAAGTCACACAAAATCCTCATATGAATAAGTTGAATCATAAATAACATATACATGTGAAATATAAATTCCATTCCACAATCTGTTAGCATAATCACTAACTATTATGAGTAATATGGTGAATAGTATCAAGATAGCATAACCACATTCAGAATGATGATAAAAAAATTAATAAAATATGGTACATGATATAATTAAATTAAAATCCCAATTATGATTAATATTTAACATTGGACGTTTAAATATATTATAATACTCTAATAAAATCATTGAGGAATTCTTTGGAGAAATACCCCTTTTTACTCTGCAAATAAGAGTTTTTTAGAAGATCATTTTTATTTGTCAAAAACGCAGATTATGAATATTTATATACAAATGAATAAAAGGTAATGATGATGAAAATGTGTTTCAGTCATAAAATATTCACAAGTAAAGTGTAAACATGTAAAAATAGTTTTGAAGAAACTTTTTAATTGGGCCACATCAGTGCGGTTTAAGAGAAAATATAAAAGTCTTTAAAGAAGACAATGATTAATTGATTACATAGACCTAGAAAAGAGATAAGGTATTTCTTAATTTTAAAAAGAGTTATTTTATAAAAATATTGGGGGTCTTAAAATATTATATCGAATGTACTTGGAATTGGGTATTAAATTTGGAAGTACCCTTTAATTGTGTGTGATTATCAAGAGGAACTGAAAATGGAACCTTATATAACATGTATTCTACGATCAAAAAATGATGAAAAGATCTTGATAAATGATTTTGGAACATATAAAAATAATTTAGAATAATTATTTTAAAATATTGAATAATTAAATTGGGGTAAAGAGAGTAAAATCACAACTCGATTGAAAAATGGAGGTTTGGGGAGAATCTGTTTACATTATGTTCAAAAGTGTTTTTCACTTGTACTTAATGTCATGGATAATGAAATTAAAATTATAAATAATTTAATTAAAAACTTATAATATGTTAATTATATTTATTATAATTTTATTAGGCTCATATATAGAATTTTTGATGACTTATAAGATAGAATTTTAGTGTGCGAGAGTGTTCATTTTCAAGGTTTTCAGGATTATTTCACTTGTATACATGTAAAAACATAATTTATAATAGAAAAAGTTGTGCATAATTGAAATTTTATGTTATTAATGAACTTATAGAGGAATAAATGTTATTATATATCATTTTTTCTTGATATGAAGATGATTCATTCGATTAAATTTTAATAATAACCATTTAGATTATTTTGATGTTTTTTATCATCCTGAATTTGTTTTTATTAATGAATTAAAAAGAAATCTATATTCCAGTTAAAGAAAATTAAGTAAGTTGTATTAAATATATTAATTTTTATTTTAAGTATAAAAATGGGTTTATGACTATCCTTGAATGTATATTTTAAAAAATAAAAACTCGTTATCCAGGATAGCGGTAAATCGACACCTCACAGAAGATGTTTTAATTTTTAGAATAAAAAGTGGAAGAGAAAAGAATTGATGGTAGATATTCCATTAACATAATAATATTAAACTATAAAAAATATACTATAGTTATCATGTCTCTTTGGAAAAGGGATTTATGGGAACGAAATGAAAATAAAAGAAATTGGAAGAGAGGGAGGGAGAGAAATGGTTTTAACTCTTGAGAGTCGCCTCCTTCAGAACTTTGTTAAGGGACTTGGAAATGGACTTTTGGTGTGGCAAAAAAGACCAGAATGTAGAGAAAATTATTTGGATCAGAAATTGATATAATAATATAAAACTTGGAGGTTTTTTAGTTGTGATGGGGATGTATTTATAGTAGAGGCAAGGGGTGTATTTTTATTATTTAATTCATTTTTATTTTGGCTCAAGACAATAAATAATGTAGGTTATTATAAATAAATATAAGAACTAGTTCATGTGAGTTTGAACAAATGGGTTATTTCCTCATCCATATATCACCCATGACCTAAAAATATATTTATTTACTTATAATGTTAAATATTGTAAATTACCGTATTTCACTATCCATCAAAATTTCATCCATTTTAGAAAAAATACCCAAAATTAATCCTAACTATTTTTCAATATATAGAAATAAAAAATGGAATCCATATTATAAAAATAATTTTATAATTATTATAAATTTAATATTTAATTAAAATCATCATTTTCTCAAAAAATATAAATTTAAATATTATAATTGTTTTTATGACAATTTTCAAAACTAATTAAGGTCTCATAAAGATATCTTATAATAGTAAGACATAAAAATAATAATTTATTAGTATATTTTATGAAAATAAATTTTATTTTATATGATTATATTAATTAAAAAATTATAAATAAACATTTATGTTTCACAAAAATACCAACACAAAATTTATTGTTTTTAAAACATTTATTTACTTCTTTCATGATATAAATATTAAATATTTTTATTTATAAGTAACCCAATATTATTTATAATTTCATAGTTGAATCTTATATTATATAATACATAATATTATTCTTGATTGTGACATTAGTATTCCAATAGTCTTATTTAAGAGTATATTATGGTTTTAAACTCGCTGTTGTGTGATGCATAGACTATCGAGGATGTTAAATTTTAAAAGATACTTACCATAAAATCATGGGGCGTTACATTCTCCCCTCAAAAAATATTTCACCTTAGAAATTTCTGGAATGTTACCTCATAAAAATATTTGGGTAGTTCTTCAACATAAATTTCTTTGGTTCCCCACATTGCCTCGTAAATCTAATGATTTTTACAAATTACCTTTACCAGAAGAGTCGTCTCACTCTTCCTCATCTACTCTATAGTGTTGAAATATTGATAGGATATTCTCAGTATGATAAATCAGGTTCCAATTTTATTACATTATAAGTGATAACATGCATTGGGTTTAGAATGTACTTTCTAAAACACTATATGTGGAACATGTCATATACTTTAGAAAGGCTAGGTGGATTCACCAAACGATAATCCACGGGTCCAGTTATCTCTAGAATTTCAAAATTTTCAATGTATATGGGGCTTATTTTCCCTTTCTATCTAAATATTATAACACCCTTCCATGGAGATACCTTTAATAAAACATTATAAACCACTTGAAAATACCAATCCTTCTTCTAAATATTAGCATAACACTTTTTCCTACTTTATGTTTCCTTGAGATGTGTTTCAATAGTCAATACTTTTGTTGTTGTTTACACCCCATGTTTTGGGAATACAGGCTTCCTTTCACCAGCATCATCCCCAAAAGTTGTTGTATAACATATCTTCCCAGGTAATGCTTCATAAGGCACAATTTGAATACATTAATTGTATCTATTATTATAGGAAAATCTAAAAAGGGAAAATATTGATCCCACATACCTTGAATGTAATGTGAGCATGATCTCTACATTTCATCTTAGGATTGGATCATCCTTTCAGTCTACCGATTAGTTTGAGGGTGATAAATAGTTCTCAAAAGAATCTTAGTATCAAAAAGTTTCTGAATAATTTTATACAATTTCATTGTAAATCATGGATCATGATTAGAAAAACATGAAAGGAGTGCACCATGAAGTGTTACAACTTCACTAATATAGAGACATTCAATGAACTCTTGTAGAAAATAAACCCTTATATAGAGTAAATGAAGATATTATATAATTCAATCAACAATTTACTATATTTCATTATTATATCACAGAGTATTCTATAATCCAGTGAACAAATCCACAGTAATGTCATCCCATTTCCATGTATGAATAGTTAGATGTTGCATGAATCCTATAGTATATTGTCTTTCATCCTTTACCATTTGAAAAACTAAACATATTAATACTTAATCACCAATTTCCTACATTAGATTATCTAAAAAAATTCCTTCAACTATATATACATTTGAGTTCTACTAGGGTGTTTATTAAAATTTTATCTATGATAATAATCAAATAATTCCATTTTTAGCTCGATTATAGAGAAAACACAAAGCATCCTCCCAAATTTTATAATCCCAACCTCATGCACGAAGTCTTCCAAAATCCAAACATTCATAGCTTTAATTTTGTATTGAAAACTATAATCATCAGAGAGATAACTTTTATTCCTTTACAAATAATGATGTTTGGGAAGACAATTGAAACATTAGTGATGTTTCATATTTCCTAATAACTCCCATACCCATATTTTCGATATCTAATTGCACAAAATCCTTATCAATCATCATTTTTTAGAACATTAGGATCATTCCTTCTTAATGCATCTACTACGTTATTTCCCATAACTAGGTAGTAGTGTATTAGACCATCATAATCCTTGAGTGTCTCAATCTATAACCATTTCCGTATGTTGAGTTCTTTCTATGAGAATATATATTTCAAAATCTTGTGTTCTGTTTATATCTCACATATTTCACCATAGATATAGTGTCTCCATATCTTCAGAGAAAAGATTACTATTGCTAACTCAAGACCATGAGTTGTATATTTTATTTCATGAATTTTTAACTACCTTGATGCATATACAATAACTCTATCATTCTGCATATGGAAACAACTGTGCCCCTTCTTTGATGTATGATTATAAATAAAAAATCACCCAATTATCTATGGTAGAGTCAAGATCATAGAATTCACTACTCTTCTATTTAATTCCTAAAATCATTCTTCAAATTATTTGTCTAGATAAACATAACCCCTTTATTAGTATGTTTTGTTAAAGGGTTAGTTAATTAGGAATTTTTTGATTAAAACACTGATATTAACCTACTAAACCAATGAAACTACATACCTCAGTACTGTTCATTGGTGTATGCCATTCCATATTTTCCATTTTTCTCACATGAGAAATAGAGATTACATCCTTAGAGACATCAGGGCCATAAAAGGAAACTGTTTGAAGCTGAAATTCAAACTTTCTAAACATTCTATTTAATTATTTTCTATTAAGAGTCTCCAAAAAACCTGCATGTGGTTCTCAAAGATTTCGGAATATGTTAAAATAGCAACTATAAATATCACAAAAAATAATCAAGATATTCCTTGAACACTCTATTCATTAGATCCATAGAAACATAGGGTGCATTATTCACTCCAAATGCAATTACTCTAAATTCATAATGTCCATTACCAGTTCAAAATGATGTCTATGTAATGTCATCCTTCCTCACACAGAATTGATGATCTCCAAAATGAAAATAAAACATTGAAAATTATTGATCTCCATGAGATTGATTAGATAATTCATAAATTACAGACAAAAAATATTTGTTATTTAACATAATACATTGATCTCCCTATATTTAATGCACAACGTTATAGAACCATATTTCTTTATAATGAAAACAAAAGTATCTCCCTAATGTGAAATAATAGGCCACATAAATCCCTTATTACTCAATTCCTATAGTTGTTTATTTAAATCTATTAACCAAACAGTGGACATTCTATAGGGAGTCCTTGATATTTTCCTATAATTAGGTATTATGTAAATAAGAAACTCAACATCCTCATCTAGAAGATTTCTAGTTAAATCCCTTGGAAATACATTAATGTATTCTTGTATAAAAGGTAAATCCTCAATTTGAGGATTTCTTTTCTCACCCATAGGTGATGTTTTCTCCACCTCCCCAAGAATATAATTTAATAGATATACTAGGGGAGGATATAATTAATAAGAAGATGAAGAAGTCTCCCTCTAAAGATAATAAATTAAATATCTTCACCACAAATCATTATTTCAATCCCTTTGAAATATATTTTGGCATTATATTTAAAAAGATAGTAAATTCCAAGGATTATATCAAAATAAACCATAGGAATGATAATAAAATCATAAATTAGAGTATTTTTATGTGTTATAATAGGAATTGATTGACACTTATTTATTAAAATATAGTTTCCTCTAGGAGTATTTACTAAAAACTCCCTTCTTAAGGAGAATTGGAAATATCTAAATTTTAAAGAATTTTATGATGGTATAAAGGAATATGAGGATCTAGATTGAAAAAATGATTTAGATAAATTTATAGAGATGAATAAATTATCTCCCACCACATCATTATGACCTTTATCCTTAGATGTTGTGATCACATAAGATTTTTGTTTCTCTTGTAGCCTTTTCTGAGGAAATTTTCTTTGATGCTCCAGAAAATAATTTCTATAGTTTCCCATCTACAAACAAATGCATCATTGAACATTGGTAGATTATTTATTTCACTTAAATTTGTTATCATGATGTACATTTTCACCACATTTGAATAAATGTTTTTTTATTTTAATAAGGTAGTAGGGTATTTCTTTACCAAAGTGTTGGACATTAGAAAATTTATTTTTTTATTCTTCTAATTGTCCATTATTTTATCTTCAATTATCTTCAACTATTTTCCCCTTTAATTATTAAGACTTAAAGAATTGTTTCTCTGTCTTGATATCCCATGATATTATACCTACGTATGATGAGAAATTATGGGAGACCTATTCCCTTGATAAGAATGGTTTTAATCCATAAAAGAATCAATCAACCTTACTTATTATATTATTTACATTATCCATAATATATATTTTTATCCTTGTAAATTTGGCTTCATACTTGGGAATGTATTCATCAACTTTTTGTCTCATACTCAATAATTTTCTCTCTATATTCACTCATT
This sequence comes from Viscum album, assembly GCA_963277665.1. Lineage (NCBI taxonomy): Eukaryota > Viridiplantae > Streptophyta > Magnoliopsida > Santalales > Viscaceae > Viscum > Viscum album. Next base: position 918,799,312 of record OY728155.1, on the reverse strand, counting down.
GTTCTTGAGGGAAATATTTCTCTATGAACTTTTCCTTAAAATCCTTGAATTCCATATTTTCAATCCCTTTCTCCTCCTTTGTGATTTTTATTAATGACCACCATTGATCATCATCTCCCGCGATATAATAATCTACCAGGACAACCTTTTCCCTTTCATTGCTTCCAAAAGAAATAAATATATTCCCTAAAGAAATTATCCATTACTCAACAAAAAATGGATATTTATTCCCATTGAATAATTGAGGTTTTTGTCAAATAAAGTGGTCTAACATTGTTTTGATACATTGTGGATCAGGTTCCTCTATGAAATTAATGTTATTACTCATATCCTGATTTGTTTTTCCAGTATAGTTATATGTTTCCCAACTCTAGTAATATCTTTTGATAAAACATCATTATATTTTATGTGGGGGAAATCCCTACAATTAATAAATGCATTGATACGATATACATTGCTTCTACTTGGCACCATTTATAAACAACGGTATACACTAAATTAGGTAATAAATCATATTTTATAATTTCGAATTAAAAAAAACTTAACATATATTTCAAATTTATGTATAGGTAATATCATAATCATATGCATGGTTTCATTAGGGAAATTATTAATTTTAAGTACTTTATAATGATTTGTAATGAAAATTTGAATTATCCTGAGCATATCCCAAAGAGGTTCAAATCAGGTGCGCAGTAAGGCCCATTATTGTATACCAGGTTACGTTGAGTCAGTTCCGATGCAGCTTCTTGGAGTTGTTAAACCTAGCTACATCTATTCCAAAACCATTTCCACTTGTATTATCTATATGGAGATGTAATTCTAGGAAGACCCACATAATCTCTATGTTACAAAAATTATTGGATATAATTATTTTCTTTACCTCAAAGTATATCTTAGTGTTATTTTCACAAAAATACGATTTCTAAATCTATTTTCTATGGATTATACTAAACATTATCTTATACCATTTTTGAGAACCTAGACCACATCAACCAAGATTTGGTCCCTTATTTTATTAAATTGGTACAATAAATAAGCGTTCACAAGCCAAAGGATATAATAGTTTATCATATTTAGAAAAAAAAGATACAATCATAATTGTTGCATTACAACATTTAAAGGGAAAAAACATAAAAAATCTATTGGAAACACCCAAAACAACTAGATTACCCCTGAAAAAATATTCATAATATACATCTACTCATCTTGAGGAAAAATAAAACATATGAAAGAGGTGATTTGTGATGCTTCTAAATGGTAATAAATACAGTGGTATCTATTAGAAATATAAATAATTTGGGAATTTGAATAACTAAAAACACATTCCATTAAAACAGAATTCCTAGAATAATATGGAAATAATGAAATATTATTAAATAATTCCATCTAATTAATATCATTAGAATAAAACATAAATATGGATATTATAATAGTTAGATAGTATTATGGTTTATAAAATACTAATATCATAATAATGGAATGCATAATTCTGGACATCTGAAACACACCGTCAATGCCTCTTCCAAGACATCTGAAAATAAATTGGTAAGGTCTTACCCAAATCCCAATCTGATTTGTCTCGTCAGACTTACTAACACATTGAGTGGATATAGTGGGGCCCAAATATCACTTACTAAGTAAAACAAATTCCTCATTTGAATAGGGTGAGGCATTAATAACATATACATAAAAACTTTAAATAACTTTTTCCCAGTCAATAAACTTAATAACTAATCATTCTGAGTAATATAGTGAATTGTATCAAGATGTCACATCCATAGTCAAAATGATCATAAGCCATTTCATAAAATATTTTATATGATATCACAAAATATCAAACCTAATTAATAATATTATTAAATATATATTTTTAAAATAGATGAAAATTATCTAATAAAATCATTGTGGAACTCTTGGGAGAAATTCAGTTTTTTTACTTTGCAAATAAGATTATTTGGAAAATCATTCATATTTTCCATAAAATTAGATTATAAACATTTATATACCAAACAATAAAATTCATTTACAATGAAATTATATATTATGCATTAAAGACCTCCAACTTGAGTGAAATCATGTAAAATAGTTTTTATGAAACATTAGAAATAGAAAACATCAGTGAGGTTTAAAAGAAAATATAAAAAGGTATTTAAGGGAAACAATGATTAATTAATAATGTACAACTAGAAAATATATAAGATAGTTTTTCATGTTAAAAATATTAATTTTAGGAAACTGATTTTTTCATTTAATTTATTATGGAGTGTACTTGACTGTGGGTATGAATTTGGATGTACTCTTTATCTAGACATTCTTATCGGGAGGAATTGAAAAGAGAACCATATAAAACCTATATTTTCCAATAAGATAAAGATGAAATAATATGGATACATTAGTTTGGATCATATAAAAATAATTAAGAATAATTATATAACAATAAATATGAATTGCATTCGGTTAAAGAGAGGTAAAGCATATACCGAATGAAAAATGGATGTTTGAGGAGAATCCCCTACCTTAGGTCCTAAATTCTTATGAACTTATACATACTATCCTGGTAAATAAGAATAGATTCATTAATAATTTATATAATAACTTATTAATCTTTTATTTTATTTATTATAATTTTACTAAGTTCATTTATGTCCTTTTTTGAGTTATAAGATTTAATTTCTTTATTCAGGAGTGTTTGTTTCCTTGGTTTTCTTGATTGGTTCACCTGCATACATGTAGGAAATATCAGGTAAAATAAAAAGAGTTATCTAGAATTTAAATTATATGTTATTAATGAACATAAAAATTATTAAATGGTATTATATGTCATTATTTTTTAGATATTAGAATGATTCATTAGATAAAATAATAATGATAACCATTTAGACTCTTTGGTGTATTTTCAATTATCACGAACTAGTGTTTCCTTAAGGATTAATAATAAGTATATATACTATTTCTATAACATTAAATAAGTTTTATTACATATATTTATGTCTATTTTAAAAACAAAAAATTGTTTTATGTCTAGCCTTGAAGGCGTAATTTAAAAACAAAAACTCGTCATCCATGAAGGCAGTAAATCAACACCTCACAGACTATTTATTCAATTTTAGAAGAGGAATCGTAAGAAAAGAGAATTTATGGATGATATAACATTTAAATAGTAACATTATAATATATAAAATATACTGGAGTTATCATGTCACTTTGGTTGTGAAGGTAAGGGAAGGATTTGAAATTAATTGAAAGTGATAAAGAGAATATTTTACCTCTTGAGTGTCATATCCCTGACAACCTCCAAAAAGGACATGGAAATGGTTTTTTTGTGGGACCAAAAATACTAGAATATTTGGGGGATGTTTGGGATTGTAAATGGGAAGATATATAAATAATTAAAGGCTTTTTAGGTTTCAGGATAAGGGGTGTTTGGGGTGATATTTATAGTGGGGTAGAGGGGTATTTTGATAATTTAATTCATTTGTTTATAATTTTTTTCAAGACTATAAATAGTTTTGGTTTCTATGACACGTAATGTAACAAGTGCAAATATGTTTGAATAAATGGGTTATTACCTCATCCATACATCATCCATGACTCAATAATTCGTTTATTAACTTATAATGTTAAATACTGAAATTTAATGTATTTCACAATTCAATATAATTTTAACAATTTTAAAAAATACCAAATAAATAAACCTAAACATTTTTTGAAATGTAGAATTCAAAAATGGACCCAATTTTATGATATTAAATTTATGATTATTATAAATTTAATTTTTCAACAAAATCATCATGTACATAAAAAAATACGGATTTTAATATTATAATTATTTTTATGACACTTTAAAAAATTAATTAAGGTCTCTTCAAATAATTTTATAATTATAAAACCAAAATATATTAATTTATGAATCCATTTTATGAATTAAAATATTATTTTAAATAATTATATTAAATATAAAATTGTAAATAGATATATCTGTTTCACAATAATACTAACACATAATTAATTATTTTAATGCATTTATTAACTTATTCCATGATATAAATATACCATATTTTTATTTCTAAGTTATAAAAATTTTATTTATACTTTCATATGTGAAGTTACTATTCTATTAGTCCTATTACTATTCTTAATAGTAAAATTACTTTTCCAATGATCATATTTAATAGTATATTATGGTTTCAGAGTCTATGTTGCGTGAATAAAAAACTATAAAAATGTTAAATTTTAAAAGATACATAACTTTAAATATTGTGGTGTTACCAAAAACTTGTCCAGTGAATATATTAGGTATTCCTCACTATGTAATCCTCAATTAATTGAACTACATGACGTAATATTCATGTTATAACAAGAGTACGTTGGACGCCTTTATAAGGCCCAAGCTCAAATATCCATCAACCTATGTCAATGTCTTACAATATATCTAACATTCCAAAAACCAAGACCCAATAAATCCAATGTGATGGTAATTATTCATCACCTACTCGTAGGTTGATAGGGAAAACCTAGTTTCTAAGCACTGATCAAATTAAACTACGAGAACTCAGACTCCTACTATAAACATGGTACATAAAATCCCTCTCTAAGGCCCGAGCTAAAATGGAATTCCACATTAATATATGTGAATCCATGTATCTTACATTACAACCATTGGAAACAAATCAATATGAATGGATTTTCATTATTCCTCATCAACTAGTGGATTGAGATGGAAACCTTAGTGTGTAAGCCTCTATAAATGGAATTACAAGAACTCTGATACCTTCTATAATGAGAGTATGTAGGATTCCTTCCTAAGGCATGCGCTCAAATGGGAACCCACATTAATTTAAGTCCTACCATGTCTCTGAAATTATTTCTATCAACAACTAATCACTTCCATGGGATATTCATTTTCTTTATCAAATAGTGGAATGATATGGAAACCTTACAGTGTAATCCATGATCAATTGAACTAAAACAGCTCTGATTGATGCTATAACTGGGGTATGTATGATTCCTTCATAAGGATGAGGATAAAATCGCAATCCACTTTCTGGTAGTTCCCTCCATGTTTTATATAATCCAACCATCTAGACCCAATAACTCCCATGGGTTGGTCATTATTCCTCATTAACCATTGAATTGAGATGGAAACCTCAGTGTGTAATCATGGATCAAATTAAACTATGATATCTATAATTCTTGCTGTATCCTTGGTACACATAATGCCTTTCTATGGTGAGACCTAAAATGGGAATGAAACTATGTGTCAGTTCCACCATGTCTCTAAAATTCCATCAATTAGGACCCTATCACTCCAATGGGATTGTCATTATTCCAAATCCCCCAACACATTGATGGGGGAAACTTTGTGTGTAAGCCTCAATCAATTGAACTATGAGGAATCTAATTATTATTATAACCATGGTAAATAGGACACCATCACGAGAACAAGATCTATGGGGAATCGACCTTAGGGTATGTCCCCCCATGTCTCTGACATTCCAATCATCATGACCCAATAAATCATATTCGCTCATCATTATTCCTCATCCACCAGTGGATTGAGAGGGAAACCTCAGTGAGTAGGCCTCAATCATATAGAACTATAATAAATATTATTCCAAATTTAACTAGGATATGTAGGACTCCTTTTGAAGTCCTGAGCTAAAATTGGAATCTAACTTGATGTGAGTCCCTCCAGGTCTCCCACATTCTAACCTTTAGGATCCAATCCCTCCCATGGGAAAATCATATTGACTCTTCCACCCGTAGATTGAGAATGAATCTAAACTATGATGACTCTAATTCATTCTGTACTGATGGTATATAGGACACCTTCCTAAAGAATGATATCCATATTAAACATTCAACGGGTTCTCACATCACATAAGTTATACATCTATATATAGTGTGACTCATTACATGCTATCCCTTGTTTCTCACACAGAGCATTACTCAGTTGGGCTTAGGGATTTTTAATAGTCATGGAATTCACAACATGAATCTCCACCAATCATTTCATCCAAAAATTTTAATCCCCAATAAATCTAATTATAAAAGTACTCCCATATAATATCATCTACATCATGGAAGGGAATGATCGAACTATAGTGACTCTTATTCCTTCCATAACATATATATGTAGAATGATTCCTTCATGTTTGAGCTCAGTATATACTGCCTAAGTTCCATAATATATTTCCTTACCACATGATGATAAACTGCATGTGTTTAACAAACTACCTAGTTTTTTAATCCAATTTTATATAGGATGCGTAGGATTCATTATAACTACTCAATCCCATCCACAAAATTTTAATCACCTACCTATATGACAAAAATACTATAGAGTACCCACATATTTTAATTTAACATAGAAGAAGCTACCAATTTACATGAAATGTGTGAATACCCACCGAATACATATAGTTGAACACATTGATAGACCTCCCTTTCTAAATGGACAAATTTGAAACTAGAACATTTTTTTTGGAAAGCAGTCCCATATCAGGATTCATAAGAGATTCTTGAATATATCTTAAATATATAATAGAGTATCAAAGTTGGTTAAAATTCCACTTAAAAGGGTGTGGTGATCCAATCATCTCATCCTCTTATATTATGTTAATTCCTAAGTGTCATTGTGCCTGAAACCCTAAATGACCACAAACCATTGGAATGTAGGTATGTACCCAACTATGGATGTGGGAACCATTGGGAGTTTCTATAAAATATAAACATGAATGTTGAAAACAATATGAATGATTTTATAGACATCAACACCCCACCCCCCCCCCCCCACCCCAATACACAATCACACCATCAAGCCATTCTATCTCTTACATATGGGTGATCCACCTATATCATTCCCAATGAAAAAAATCGTGGACCCGATATGAATATATAAAATAGAAAAAGGAATGGTTTACTGTGTGTCGGGTTTTTTGCATATCCATTAAAAAAATTATGGGGATCCAGACATGAATCATTAAAATGATACAAATGTTTGGTCAATCCTTTGTAGAAATGGTTCTCATTAAATAAGTATGTCCTCACTATAACAATTCCATGCAAGAAAAATGGACGGACCGAGATAAGAACGGAGATGTGCGCTACCCATTCATATCTAATTGACCATGTATCATGCCCACGATAATGAAATGATGGCAGGACTTGTTACTTTTCTTCCTTTTGAGTACTACTATAATAAAAAACAACACCTTGACTTGAGATCAAGTTTTCACCCAGTAAAAAATTTAGAAAATCATTGATGGTGGAAAACCCAAGAGGAAAAGAATGACATTTCCTATCCACCACCTATAACATCGCTTAAAAAATGAATTTTTTGGGTAATACCATCAAAATTGTATGATACCAACCCTTGATTCAGTAAGTGAGGTTCACCAAATACTGAAATAGAAAATTCCACATCATTTAATAAATTTGCAGTAAAACCAGTGGTGCATGTTTCCACCGACAACCACTTCAGAAGCATATTCCAGGAGCATGAAAATAACCACCCGTAGTATCTGATGAAGTTATATCAAGGAGTAATCTATGTATTTCTTCCAATTCACGAGTCCCCAAGAGGGATCCTATCAACAGCTGTCACAGGATCCATCCTACTAGTTCCCCTCAGTCTCTTATTGATGTAACCACTCAACACATTCCCACCTCTGAAACCCATGAATAGACTAGAATGGAGAAACATCTATCATTTAAAGCTCTGGATAACTAGGAGTGGTCTCATACCCCTGATTCTACTTAAAAATACTTCTATCAAATTCTGGTCAAAATTATCCAGAAGACTCATATCCCTGATCACTCGGATGAAGTCTATAGTAATATTTCTATAAAAATATTGGGGTAGGGGCATATTTCTACCCTCAGGCATGAATCCCATCTTCATATTCTAGTGGAACAAGGAGGAAAGTAGTTTGTTTAAATCCTGTTTTCAAACGAATACATCTTATAGTATATATTGGACCCAAATAATGTATAGGTGTACTTTCCTGCACACACTTTAATAAATTTAAAATACATTTTAGCAACAGGTGAAGAACTCTATAAGAAAATTTTAACATTGGTATTGATACATGGATGTGAGTAAATTAATATCCCTACATACATTGTATAACAACACTTTTATGATTATGACCAAGTGAGTACTCCAGAGAAATAGAACATTCATGTTCCCATTCAATATAATAATTGTTATATACTGGTTAAGGATGTGGTAGTTGGTCGATCTCATATCCTCATTTGAACTGGAACTCACTAAGAGATAGTGGAACATGCCTTGAGACATGGTCACATTCCAATCAGAAAAATACTAGTGGCTTACATATAAGTCTCAAAATCATGATCATATCCACATTATAATCGGGGGTCACCGAGTGAGGGCGTTACTTTCCATAGTACATGCTCATATTCCAAACAAAAAAGACCAGAGGCATACTCCAAAGGATTAGTATCAGGATTATATCATTTTCTAAACCGATTCCCTTTAAGAGAAAGTGACATACACCTCAATACAAGCTCATCTTTATATCAATGAATCTAATTTTAATATTCTAGAAGATCACTGAATTTAGGCTCATATCCCCACTTATGTTGAGGAATGATTGAAATAAAATCGTTCTGAGGATATACAAGATAAGTTTCATATCATTTCTTTTATTATAGGGGTCTATCCAAATATTTTGGATGGTAATCTATATTTGAATCAGGATCTTATCAATGCTTCTGCTAGGGTTGATCAGCATATTCTTGAAACAACCCACTAACAGGCTCATATTCTTACCGATGACATAGAATCTCATTTTCATATTACAATAGCTTCTCAATAGCGGGATAAAATTCTCATAGAACTAGACAATTATCAATATATTTTTATATCCATCATACAGTTTGTTGATATGCTTAGACAATCCTAAAATTTAGGTTTGCATATTCAATCCATATTAAAGAATGGATCTCTTATTCTTAATCTTCTCAATTCTATTGTATATGATGTTTTATGAGAGAAATTATTAACACCCCATGTGCCTTAGAACTCCTTATCTAAATCATAATAGGATCATTCCATTATATTCCTCCTAATGATATTGTGGAAATGGATTTCATGGATACTAATCCCAAATTCGATGGTGGTCAACCTCCCCATGGTGATATCTCCAATGGAGAAGGAAATCCTTCCCTAGACAAAACACCTCTACATTGAGAGGTTATCTAATCTCAAATTCCTTAATATAGATAGGTTCTTGAAACATTTTGTTCAACCACATACAGTTCCCCCATTTAAATCAAATAACACTCCACTCTAGTCAGTTGGCGACCCTGAGAAGTACCTTTTGTTATTTGACCAGATGGAGGCATGTATGTTTGTTGAAGAGGAAGATGACATTTACATATAGAGATAGGTATCAATAAACAACTTCCTCGTCTTGTTCTATCCCATTTACCCTATCAACTATAAAATCTCATACAATCTATCGAAGCAGTGCATACCTTATCTATGCCAAAAATATGCAGACTAATCATCAATAGTTAAAGGCTATACATCTCCCTTACCCATTATACATGTATCACCATGAGACCATTGATACACTCTATTTTCAAATATATATGGCCAAAATTTACATAGCTCAGAATTGAGGAATGGAGGATTATGAAAAATTCATACGTTGTGTTTGTATCCAAATAATTATAACTCTCCACCAACTGATTTCTAGAGCATTGTCTTATGCTTTCATCTGAGGATTGGTAAAATATGGATCATTTCTCTTCAATATGCCCCCTAAACTAAAAAATACCCCATATACAGCATATTATAATTTCAAATCCTCTTGAAAAATATGAAGAATTAGTAAACTGTGAGCTAATTATTCACTAAAATAGAATTCCCCCACATAAATGGTGTTAGGACATCATAAACAGAGAGATAGGAAATCCAATAGGTATTTAAACTATGCCCCTATAAACAATGGGAACATATCTTATGCATGGAATCCAATGTTTAGATCAACTCAACAATGTCCCATAGAAACTGAGTCATGTAATAGGATTTCATTACACCCATCTCATACACAATCACACATGTTCCATATTAAATAAGTTGCAAAAGCAGCTACCAAAGCATCTGCAGAGGATAGATCCTAGCCCATCAGTATGGGGGAATATCTACTACTTCATACACCACTTCGATCATCAATTCCTGAAAGGATTTAGGATATTTTTATTGAAACTCCAAATCATCCTCAGAACACAAAGATGGGGGTTTTTTATCTCAAACTCTATCAATTTGTTCATCATACCCTAAGAGGGTCCTTGGGAATTCAATGGTGATTCTAGATCAACCATATTCCATTGGTATGGGTTCATTTATATATCAATGTATGTACAAGTAATCATCAAATACTCAGTTTGAAATCATTTAATCCACAATAAAGGAATCATAAAATTCCAATTGTGGCCCAGTATTTTCCCTAGACTATAGGGCTTGTAGAATTTTCATTATCATCATCATCATCGTCAACATAGAGGGAATAATTCTTCTAAGGGATGGGTGGTAAATATCGATGGTCGACATCAAATCTATTTACCCCACCCCACGATAAACCTCTACTATTCAAGGACCATTCGAAAATTCTAAAAAAAAACACCATCAAGTACAGAACTCATAGACCAAGATGAGAGGAACATATAGAAAATCAATCATACCCCACGGGGTCATAATAAAAAAAGGAAAAATAAGAAAAAGGATTCCAGAAAAAATCCTGAAGAATGAAGTGCAGAATAAACCTATTGAATTGAGAGTAATGTGACACCTCTCATTGCCTGATACACCTCTATAAATAAAGTTCATGTTAACATAAAATATAATTTGGATCAAGAATCAGATGTAGAGGGATTAAATATATATAATATACATATATAGGAGGATATATATACACCCAGTAAGGTAGTTTGTACCAGAAACTATATGAGAATCCAAAACCATGAACCTATGAATAGTGAGTTTCCACCAATGTGGCAGAACACTAATAAGGATAATGGGAATGGTGTGACTACATCCCAATCATAACCTAGATGAACTATAATTCCTTACACTAATGAATGGATTTAACAATATGATAATGAAATAAAAACACTCAGACAACTCACTGAGGAGATACTTGAGGGAAAAAAATCCTAATGGGCACCGTCTCTAGAAAAAGGAGTATATTCCTTCTCTGACATATAAATAATGTGTCGGTCTACCTAAAAGACTATAATCTAAGCAGTAGACCAACTTTGGACCCAAGAATTTGTTCTATATAAATAAAGGAGTTGATAAAAATTTTAAACATAAATCCTTTGTAAAATCATTCACTCCCTCATTCAGGTGATCATTCGAACATAGCATGAACTTTGAATTAGAAGGAAATGAAAATGGGGACACCTCATAAAAAACTATCCACTCCTAGTATATGGGAAACAGTTCATAAAGTGGTACCTCTATAAATTCTCGACTCCATTAATCCTTTTTCAACTCTAATGAAATCCTTGTAAGGGATACATTCACCTACATTTCATGAGGTAATTACATATCCCAAGTGGGTAGATGAAACATTTCCAGCACCCAATTTTTTCAATCCAACCATATCTATGCTTGAAGGTGTAGGAGTCTCAAAAACATAACTCAAACACTTCGTGTCCCAATACGGTCCAATGATGGGCTCCTAAGATTTATAGGAGGTGACCATGATGGTGTGTATTTTATCGACTCTAGTAGGGAAACCAATTTTTTGGTACCATATTATTCCAGAAGGATTAGTTAAAGGATGGTAAGACCTTCATCATTAGTTCCTTTATTAATTTAGCTCTATACTATAAAAAACACAATTATTGACCCGAATAAATGAAAAAGGTGAATATTAGAGGGTGTCTATGTTCATAGAATGATGGAATGGTTTAGCATATTCACTCAGCATCCCCATATCACAGGATCAATTGCTCAAAATTTGTGCCTAAAATCTCTAAAATGAGGTGAAGACACCCTTTATCCCATTGAAATACCCAAGAAGATACCATGATTTTGTAGAAATGGTGAATCCTTTGGAAAACACCATTCAAAAAACCTGAGCTAAATCTTGAATGATCCCCTCAATATAAGGGAAAGGCTCCCAAGAAAAAAACTATTTTAGTCACCCTAATGTTAGTTTCTTTACCCATTCAAGCACATATGCAGGTCCAAAACCTCATAGTTCCTCCTTTCAAGTAGAAGTAATAAAAATCACATTTATCCCGAAGAAAAAAGAGATCATTGCCACCTATGATTTGAGGAACTAATGAATAAAACATACTCTTTATGAAATGATAAAGATGAAATTTATTTCCTTACAACCATGAAAAATAACCGTCTCAAGGATCCACATCCCAAAAACCCCATTGAGGTTAACCTCACTTATCTTCTTGACTTCTAACATTTTCATAAGAGGTTGGCGCACAACAACCAGGATTGCTTCATGTTCAAGGATGTCTTCTAAATCATGGTCTACATTAGATAAGTAATGATGGATATCTCCCTATTTCTAGTCACCTGTATAACAATTTCCCATCTATAAGAATATGGTTATTGGAAAAAACACCGGTTCATGTGTGGAAGAAAGTTCAATAATGGGGTGTCTAGAAAGTTAATTTATAGAGATCATCCACCATCAGAGTACGGCTTTACAGCATCATAATGATTATCTAACCTAGGGATATCATATAAAATATGTCCCCCATAGGTGAACTTGACCATCATACATAGAAAAAAATAGAAGTGTAAGAGTCATATTATGCACCTACACATGCTCTGACTCTTGTTGGTTTTTCTACTGTAATATTTGAGGAATATGCATCAACCAAAAAATGGAACCCTCATAAGAAAAAGTTCGTAAATTTGGTTATTTTAAAATGTTACACTTGGAGAATGACTCTTTTATGACGAATACGCCTCTGAGTATGTGGTCTGCAAACCTTACCGGGGAAGTAGAGGAATAATGAATAGGATCCAAGGATACAAACGACAATGTGGGAATAGTTGGAACAAATATTTCAATCACATCCCCAAAAAGGACATATATATATGTGTGTGTGTGTGTTACAACCCTGCAAAAGAACTCATGTAATATCAATTAATATATAATGTTATCTCATAACCCTCTAGCTGTAATTCGTGCATAATATCCTTACACGACCTCCTAGCAGGGGTGAGATTATCTGATTAGCATGGACAACTGGGAAGTTCGGTGAAATCAACACCACTTAAAGAATATTCTTTATAGACCTCTTCACAATCACCATGAATATATACATAAGAGGAATCGTCCCCTGAACCTCATAATAATGTTTTACCCCACCTCGAAAAGTAACAAACTCTAGCACAAAATAATGAAATTATAAAATAGCTGGTGGTTTTTAAATGAAAACTCTCAATACTAGATGCCCTCCATCTTCCAAAAGAACATGGGGAGGCACTCATTGAATCCTTGTAGGGCCCACATGAGTTTGTGATAGAATTCATTGCAATATAGGTTTATCAAGTGGATATTATGAAATTATAATTCTATGTTTCCATCTCATTCACATAGAAGAATTAGAAAGAGGTCATCCTAGAACACATCAGACCCCTCAATGTTTCTGGTTGACTCGATAATGTTATCATAAGAAGGGATATGATTGAAAATGGTTTCAAGATCTATCTCATCCTGATTCAAATCCTCTAATGTTTATCATAAATTAAAGTTACTTTTATCTCACAAAGATAATCATTCTAGGGTGTGATAAGCATTAGAAAATACATCTCAGGAAGATCAACCTCAATGCCCTATTTGGGGAACTCACATATAACCTTGATTTAATTGTTTTCCTACAAGACTCATCATACAATATGATACTTAGAGGTCCCTATCCTTATATCCACATGGTTGTTCCATCAAAGTTCAATCAATTTTTGAAATACCCCATTGATGGAAACGTCAACATACTACACTATGAAAATTCTCCCTTAGATAATTGAAAAGACACATATTATTAGGTGGGTTTCTATATATATTATGGAAAATTAAAAATTTTGGATCACAATATGCATGTTTCAGCCACAAATTGTTTCTTGTATTCCCTTTTAAATCCTTGGAGTATAATCAATTGTGATTATGTTTTGCCCATAAATCTACTTGAGGAAATAGTCCAAATCCAAGATGTCCAAGCCCATTTCTTCCCCAATCATCGAATAAAAGAAATTCATCTTCATAATATCAACGAATTGACTCTTGAAATAGGTGATTGAAATGTATCTTCTCATGACCTCCATCATCTAGATAGTGATAGAGATTCCTCCATTTTTCCAACATCATTGGAAAATACCTCAACAGAATCAAAGGTAGCAGAATAAGAGGATGATCTAAAAAATTACCCTCCTTTATTTGATAAAGGAGTCTCAACTACCATTTATGACATCAGGTAGGTAAATATTAAATCATAGGAAGAAGGACTAACTACACCAATATGTATCTCTATACCTCTCGAGGACCAAAAGGAATAAATTTCATTTATATAGAAACATCGATATGGGTTATCTTAGAGTTATACAAAAAATTATTAGAATAAATTCAAATGTGGTTACCCACCATCTCATCTTACCTGATGACCATCATGTTTTCAAGAAGGAATCCATGTGGATTCAACATTTGCATGTTACTAATGTAAAAATTTATGTTGATAAATTCATCAAATCTAATTTTTCCAGAGAAGTGAATTGTCCAAAATGGCTCACCAACATCATATCATTCAAGAAATTGAATCGTGATCATTAGATCTGTATCTATTTTAGATACCATAATCTATATTTCCCAAATTATTACTTCTCATTTCCAATAAATGATATCTTTATTGATAAAAATATTGTATTCCAAGGGATTTACATTATGGATTTTTACTCAAGTTATAATCATATAATGATATACCATAAAGATAAAGAATCCACTACCGTATGAGCACCCTAGTATATAAATTTCTATAGGGCTATTCAAATTGGATTAATAAAATTTAACAATTATTATCATCATTCCATACTTTATATGTTTTATCCCATTTTGGGATGAATTTGTAAATGTTATGATGATGTCCTGGTGGTTAAATATCAATGACAAGGAAATCAATTAACAGGTCATCAAAAAGTCTTTGACAAGTTGAGGTAACATAGTATGAATATGAATGCAATGAAATGTGATTTTAGAAAAATATTAGGAAATTTCTGTGGATTTTTAATACAACCCTCTCACATTTATTTCAACCATGAGAATACTAGTGAAATATTTGTGAGGTCACCCCTAATAATATCTAATAACTAAGGGGGATATAAGGGAACCCCACCAAACGTTTGTCTATCACAGTCAACCTATCAAGAAAATATCTCCCATTGACCAAGATAATGAATAAGGGAATCTCTTATTGATGGGATGTGGAATGATAATAAGCCTTCGATATTCTAAAGTTGTGGTTACCTCACCCACCGGTCTAGATTCCACTATTGGAAGGAAAACCAATAATCTTATATGTCTCCACCATTGAATTGTAAACTATCAATATCATAGTATAGATAAATTCTTTTGGAAATTATAAAATAAATTACCGTATTATCTAGATGATCCTAGAGACTAAGATCGAATATTATGATGTTGAGAACAACTTCCCCAAACTCATATTTTTATTGAAAAAGATTCAAGATTACTTGTGACACCATAAATTCCTACTAGTATCTCATATTGATATGCTCATGTAAATCCTTATTCGTCCTATGCTGCTTGGGTGTTTGGCCTGATGGGTAGTTATTCTGTAACAATATAAAATTCAATTATTGTCATAGAAATTAGTGAAAGGGTAGGCCCTTGATGATTTCCTCACATGGCACCCTTCCTTAGAAATCAAATTTGGGGACACTGAGCTTCCGGAGGAGGTGTTTATCTATGCCAATGATGCTCCCCAAACATGGGGGGTGTATTTTGAAAGAACTTCCCAAAGTACAATCAACAAAATGCAGAAAAACCTAAAACCCAACTGGGATGGAATAGGGACTATATTTTTTTCTTTGTATAAATAAAAATTTATCTACTCTTTCTCACTAAATGAAGGCTTCTTGATTATTGAGGCTAAATACCAATCCCTAATGACTATCTTGGTACTTACCCTACAACTACCAATATCCAATCGGGACATCAAAGGGGATTTAGAGATAGTGATAAATCATATCAATGGATAATATTCCATCAAAAAGTAATAATTATCCCCTCTCACTTTCTATGTCATGGGATTAATAGAAGACCTACCTTTGTATCCCACAATGAATCATAGTACACAATCATAAAATGATTGTTCTAATTCATTTTCTAATGCAGACACTATCATGTCCGGACCAGGTTTAGAGGAAGCAATCATCCACATCACACATCAGATAATTGTCTCATCGATCATCATCTATGACATGGAAGAGATAAATCAGATCAATACTACCTTATATCATTATTAAATGATATCCACCCCTTGATGGACGGAGCCCACAATTGGTTATCTCCAAAATGGTACCCTTTTTACAGACTAAGACGAAAGGGAATAGATTCAAAATCAAGCATCTAATATTACCCTCTGAGATAGTACAAATGAGAAAAAATCTCTCTATAATGAGGTTTTTAAGATATCTTACTTAAATGAATATAATTAAGAGAGATTACCACATTAATGGAGGAATGCCATGCATGCTCTTATAGTGCTCATTAGTCTAGGACTAGGTTGTACACCAAAATTTAGAGGCCATATTACTATTAGAAAACAAAGATTTAAGACGGTGTAGAATTATCTATTAAGTTGCACGCATTCCAGATTGCTTTAAAATTCATCCATCAACACAAAAAATTTATAAATATGGATAATTATTCTATTCCTTTTTTTTATATAGAAAATAAATGTTTTTTGGCCATATCCCCCAGCCACAGCTAAGAAGTTCAAAAAAATCCTTACTACTACTGACATATTTTCCAAATGGGGTGAGGAAATACCCCTCCAGGTAGTCAGGATGAAGAATATCATCAACTTCATAAAGTCGCATAACTTTACCAGGTTCAGAGTCCCTTACAAAATATTGATAGACAAAGGCAACATATTTTGTTCTATAGAGGTGAAAAAATTGTACCAGGAGAAAAACATTGAGTCCAGTCACTCATCCATATATCATGTATTGTCAATTGGAAAAATATAGGCCTTCAATAATAATCTATAAAATATACTCCATAAAATAGTGAATAAGGAATATAATTCTTTTCTAGGAAATCACCTCCAGGCCTTATGGGCCTACCATACCACAACATGTATTATTATAAATGAAACCCTGTATTAATTAGTATACAATACCAAGGTAGTGTTTCCCATATAATTCCTATTTATGTCACTTCGAATATCCATATAAGGAATTGTCTACCTTAAAGATCAATATAAAAAGTGGTTGGATTATTTTGAGCGGATTTATGAGAATAATCATCATATATTGCATAACTCTGATGTTCATTAGAATCATATCACACAAGAATTCAATAAATAGGTTCACCTCCACTCATTCCTTCATTGAGAACTATTATTAACTCCTCAACCCTCAATGATACCCGGAAAGAAGCCTCCAATGTTGGAACCTAATTGGGAAGGACATTATATCATACATATGGTCTATTGAAACAAAACATACTCACTGGCCCCAATAGAATAGGAATGAGTCACACCCCCACCAATGAAAGATTTCTCCAGAAATGTTTTTATAAATGTTATCAAACTTTATTCATGTTATGAAAACATAACACTAAACTACTAGAGTAATCCCATCTAGAAATACTTTAAACTACAAAAAATCTCTCATCCTGGTTTCATGGAATTAAATTATGTAGTTAAATCTTCACCATATAATATCAAAATCTATGGATCACATCTCAATCGCATGAAATTAAACATCATGGAACACATCTGGACTGCATGACATTAAAATTCATGGAATGATTCCCTACACCATGACATTAAACTACAAAAGAAGCATAATCTCACCAATGATTCATCATGCATGAGCTAGATCTGTGAAAAGAGAACTAAAGTTCCCTTATCCATGTGTACTAGTAAGATATTCATAGCCGAATATTGACATTCAATAACTACATGTGACTTGAATCCTACCCCTATATGATACGTAGAGATTTCAAATCCTTTAGTATTGGATCCATCCATATTATTTATTTTTCACATCATGAATCCTTTTTCCTCACTGCATGAGGTAAGACGACACAAATCCCCAATATTTATTTTCATCCGCATCAACTGACCCTCATCATTAATGAAAGAAATTAAATTGCATGGCTAATTTCCTCGCTTCATGACACAAAGCTGAAAAGTTTCTATGAACTAATTTTAGATTGATTCATATCATCATAGGATGTGTAGGGACACCCAAACCTTGATTCCTAAGACTACTGGTAATATTCCACTTTTTTCACAGCGGGTCACCATTATCCTTAGAATGTGACATTAAACTAAATGGTTGATGTCCTTTCTACATAAAATTAAATTTAATGGGTTTTCCAGAACTATGTACATGTTTGATTCTCATCCCATTGAGATACGTAGTTATTCCCATATCCTATATCTTTGACCGGTCATTTCATGATAAAAAATCCGTCTATAAATTTTCTAATTTCCTCCACATCACGAGGAACCTTTTCTATTTTCTGTTTCTCACAATAAGTATAGCTCACATGATCATAGGATGTTTTCTAATGGATTCCCTGCATGATCATGTAATATTAGTTCATGATAGGGTTAGCATGTTCTTGGATGCAAGACCTTAAAAGTAACACCAAGAGTACCCATCTCATGATATTAATTTCCACAGTTTATGTCTCTTGCATGAAAAAAATTGTACATTTCCCTATACCTCACCTAAGAGGGACACTATCATTATTGTTGGTCTCCAAACAAAACTACATTGAAGAACTAAATATTTATTGATTCCTACCATCACAAGATATGTAGTGATGATCGGATCACCAATTATATCCCCCACTACAATAACAAATATAAAAATCCCCCCCATACATATGGTTCATTCTTCTATAGAGAGTTTTTTGTTCCATTACTATATATTCCATGATTCTTGATATCACATGATACATAGTGAATCTTAAATCTCAAATCATGGGCCTAACTATAATAATCATTGTGAACAAGCCCCCCCAGTATCCATGGAAAACCTTCCCGAGTGTTTAATATACATGAGCTACATGTGGATTAATTATTATCATCAGAGGATGAATAGAGATGCCAAAAACACCATTCTTGAGTCATGTTATAATATTCCCTTTTAATGATGGAGAGCCTGCATCTTTTTTTCATGACATTAAACAATGTTTTTTCTCAATAAATATATGTGTATTTATTTCTATCATCACAGGATATGTAGTAACACCTAGATCTAGAATTATTGGTTCCATCCGTGATAAAAGAAAATTTTTCTTCAATCCCTATGTATGGGTCAGAACAATGTAGGGAACATTCATCTAATAACTATGTGTGGGTTGATTCCATAAAAAATGTATATGTATTTATGACCAAATCTCTGATAATGGGTTCAACTAAAACATACAAATGATAAAAAAACACCCTTAACTAAATTTTTTCAAGACCTTTGCATTAAATATCCTCACTCTATGATGTTAAACTATGAGAAAAAGATATTATTCACATGAAATTAAAACTACATGGAAAACACATCTATACTACATGATGTTAAAATGTTCATTCCATCACCCGTCACCATTCCTTGTAAAAGTATCACAGTAGATTGAACCCAATCAATGAGAGTGAATGGTGATTTTATCATATTTTAATTCCCTCAACCCATAAATCAAAATTCATGAGTTGAGAACCTCGGTTGCCATAAACCATTCATGACCCTTCAAAGGAAAATATATCTCTCTATTTGACAATGATATCGATGCATAAGGTCTTATACCAACCAATTAGAGACTTCTTGGCCCTATATAAAGGGATTTAATATCCTTGTGAGTCTGACATAACTGTAGAAAACTCAGCAATTTATGGTGTTCTGTGTCATCCCCGACATGATTTCTCCATGTAATTACTCTTGATAGGAGGACCCAGATCCATGATATACAAAATTTTTCATCTCCCTCTCAAGAAGATATTGGATTACTCTTGACTATGGGTATACTAATTAGACAATTGTAAAACATTTACCTCATATTAGTTCCATGTGTATCATGACCTTAAAGTACATACACTTTGATCATATATTTATGACCTCAAAATTTATCATATTATGGTCCAAATCACAAGATCCTAAATTTCTACCTAATGCGACATGAAACTATTTTGGTTCAACCCCCGGAAATGGTGGATTAGAAAGAGTCATGTCTTCCCTCTCTAAAATCTATATCTACAAAGATTTATAAAAACATAGTGCATCAATAAATAAGGCATAAATCCCATTGGGTTTGATTTTTAGTCCTAGTAATATTTTATCCATTCTCATAGGACCATTACTTCCAAAAAATTTAGAGACAGCGTTTTTGACATCTCTTGGTTGGGATAACATGCTCACTAGGTAGTGATATAACTTTAGGGTGCTCAAACCCTTATTGAATATCATATTTTCCACAAATCACATATAATGATTTTAGCACCTATGATCACTAAAAATCATCCATGTCCCTTGGAAAAAGATAACAAGCTTCAAGGGACCCTATGTTTGACTATGCATGTATTCATATGAATCCTTTATATGTGGCTATGTTGGTCAACCAAATTCATTATTTCGATAAAAAAATTTATTTCAGATCCTTGTGATCCCTGACATCACCATCGTGGAACACAATACCTTAGGGTGTTTTGGGTCATCCCTAGAATGATTATATTATATCATCCTCTTGACCTGAACACTTTGGACCATGATTTATAATTTATGTAATTCGGAAATTGAAGAGGAACTGACATCATCAATGTTACATCATCATGTTTTATACTCGTCCTCAAGGTAATAATGAGACACTCCATTCCCAAAAAAAATTATGAAAAACACCCTAGGACTGAAAACCATAGGGAATAGGGTCGAAGATTCACAATCAAGAGCTAAAACATCCCTATGGTGCTGGAACATTTTTGGGATATCATTATCTTCATACCCAACATCATCATCTGGTTGTTTCAGTCTCTAAAATCTTTTCATGTACCTCAAAAATGTGCGAGGAAGCCTCCATTTTACCATGTTATAAACACATAATGTCTTTGAATTACCATCTAGCATAATACCCCATCGTATGACAGGAACTCCAATTCTTGTGAGCCCTGGTAACACCATGGGAGATGCTGGAACCTTAGGTTGTTATGGGTCACAACAAGAATGTATGTCCCATTCCATATTCCTAGAATCAAGATTTTGGGTTATGAATTACGTCAACCATACTGCATCTATGTTTCTGGACCTAGACTGTATTCCATAGACCTTTTAAAAGAATGGGGATACATTTTTTGACTATGATATCGATTCATAATGTCATTGACCTACCAATCAGTGGCGTGTCCTCCATATAATAAAGAAACTCTAGTCCTCATGATCCCTAAAAAACACCCCGGTGGAACTCATCACCCTCGAGTGCTTTGGTTCATCACTATAATATCTTCCTAATATTCTATAATCACCAATAAAATCATAGTTGGAAGACTTTAAACAGTATAGTATTTAACGTCTTATCATCAAGAATTTAAATTCCATATTATTTGCAGCCCTAGAAGAATGAATTTAAGCTGCATAGTATTTGATGTCAAGGAAGCATTACATTAAACTACACAATATTTTATTTCCCGATAGAAATAATTTAAACTACACAACATGTCTATGTCCTCACCACAATATGTGAAAATGAAATGAATATGTCCATACTGAATGAAGTTATACTCTAAAAAGAGTTCTATATAGAAAATAGTATATTACCATTGATGGAATGTCTATCTAAAAGAACCTAAAATACATAAATATAAGGTCAGAACAAAAATTACCTAAAATAATAGCTATTGAAGGACAGTGACAGAAGACCCAAAACTATATCACACTAAGGATTTAGTTTTCAGTAATGGAAAAGGAATAAAAAATTCAGTTTGAAACCCATAAGAGAGAGATCCTACAGAAATGGAAAATTCCATGACCACTAGGCCTCCCCCTAGATGAAGCTTTGGTAAAATATAGGGAAATAAAAATAAACAGTTACAAATATTGTTAGGCCCATTATATAGCCTTATACAAAATCAATCATTGCTCACTATGTCTTCTAACGTAGACCAAAGAAAGATAATTCTCCCTCTGGTACATATATTTTTCAAAATTTACCTTTTTTATCAAAAAATATCATCTTAAGTAGAGAAGATACATCATTGTGGAATATCATGTTGGTTGGAATTCATGATCTTTTCTGGAGAAAATGTTGTTATGGTTTAAACATTAAAAAGAAGGAATCCAGTTTTACTTGATATTATGAACTTGATGGTTATTTTGGATAATATATGCAACATTACATCAATGAAATGACAACCACATCATGAATGAATAAAAGTCCAACAACACCATGTAATTTTAATAAGAACTATTCATTGATAGTGTAAAAAATGAGGAATCCTTATATTTCAAGTCCTCTATGAGGATTAAATAAAAATTAAAAACCCATCGATTATCAAAGTAGAATAATATTTGATCCGATGATTTGTAAAAAATCAAAAAGAGTCTGACAAGAAGAATTGATGGAACGATAATGTATCTCACACCTCACTTCTTCCACAATAGCCCAAGGGTGAAGAGTGTTGATAATATTTGACAACTCTTGGACTATTTACTAAATATTTTTTAGTGAGAATAATGAAGATGAAAGGTCAAACTATAAGGGATCTAGGATCTCATCATGTGTTTCTATCTATGTATTCAATACATCCATTTGCATATGAAACTAAGATATTATCTGATGACTATGTTCCAATGCCTTCAATACCTCCTTCATTAGTTCCGGTAGGAGATTCCAATAGAACACATCCAATATCGTTTCACAAGTAGCCAAATCATTCTGTTTTAGAATAATTTTTCATATTATTTCATATAATGGTTGGAGGTCAAATCAACCTAACCCAAAATCGTGAATGTTATGATGAAGATTTTCTTATTGACCAATAAATGTATCAAGGGGAATCAATGTGACCAAAGAAGGAATCTACTTTCAGATTAGCCTATGTCGTTTTTGGTCCTCAACAATTTATAGTGTAGGTACATCAAAAGAAGGAATAGCTAGCTAGACTAATTAAGAATCTTGAGAAGAAGCCCCATATACCCCATCACTAAAAAGATTCATCAGTTCTTTCTCATGTTAAATGATAATATTCCTTAAAAAATTCCACCCACCAATGGGATTATCATCTCTAGGGGTGGGATTCTTCCAAAAATACACACCTGAATCTGAAATCATCTCAATTGTTACTATAGAAAAATGGGTTGCTAAGACAAATGGTTATTACACATCATAGAACAATCATTTTTTCATGATTCTTGAATATTGTTTTGCAAAAGATAGGGCATTATTATAAACTATTGATACTGGGGTTCCAACAAGCGGAAGGAAAATCTAAGCATTGGTATCATCACACACTAATATCATCCCAAACTTGAAAATAATCCTAGGAAGTTGTTTTCCCACCATACCAACCAAAGGTTGGGGATAAACCCTTTGGATTCAATATAATCGATGAGATAAATGGTCATGGTTATAATTATCTCAAATAATCAAATCATGTAAACTAGCCGTGAGAACCCTATACTAAAGGGACCTCATGTATGGCCACTCATCCTGAGGGATTATACCATTATCAATAATTGGCCCGGTCAGTGTAGGATAAGACATGAAGTTGACGTGATCAGACTAGCTCAACATGTAAGTGAACTCATCATGGTCTAATTAAAATGCATCTACCTAATGATGTTCTGAAACCAAGGTAAAAATAATACACCCATTCCAAAGGGAGATCTTGTATGGCCATTCACCATGAGAGCCACTACCATTATCATTAATTATTCTAATTAGTGAATGAGAAATAATAATGTTGATGTGGTCAAACTATCTTTGCTTGGAAGAGACCTCACCATTGTCTAACCACAATACCTCAACTCCTGAGATTTTCATCAACCTATAGAAAAAATACACTCAGAATATCTGTAGCATTATAGTATCTGTATTATAGGAATTGATCCCAAATACAATTAAAAAAATTGGAGTGGAAAATCGATTGTATAAGGTGGTTTTCCCTGTTGAATATGTCTCATAAGCTAGTAATGTAGTGTAAGAGTTTGTATAGCTAGATTTAGAGATTGTCCCACTAATAGTCAAGCTTCCATTCCAGACATCCTAACTTAGATTCATGAACGCACATCCCCCGCCAGAGATATAAATATGTTCGAGAAAATATCCATAAATCCTGTCATCCAAAATCTTAGGGATATCTCTAGAATCACCAAGTAGTCCCATGTAATGTATTCCCCGTCTTTTAGGATTGCCAAATATGAGTTGGTGCAGCCACAATAATTTTTTAGAAGCGCATCGATGGGGGAATATTGCAGTTGTCTGAACTCTATTGTTATAGAGATCAATATTGTTCTAGTATATAAAGGAGATGAGTGATAACTTATTCAACTCCTTCATTATCTTAGATATTATAATGCTGAATATATCCCTTTCCAAAACCGGAGATTGTGGGGAGTCATCTTATGAATGCACAGTAAGAAGGAAGTTGTTGTATATTTCCACAAGGGGGCAGGTGTCCTTCATATTTAGTATATATTCCACAGATTGATTAATACATTTCCTTGGGAATTATAGAATTAATTGTAACTAGGGAACAAAAATCTAATCATTTCCCTATAAACATTTGACTGAATGTAGATGATGAACATGGAAACCCACATAACCTCATAAATATGGACAATATGTAGCTTGTTTGAAAATTATGAATAGCTCTATATAACCCATAATTCCTATTCCAATTCATCAAAAAAATTGACATCGGAACATATATCCCATTTAGAGCTCTATGCCCCATCCAGATTGTTCGATGAAGAGACGTATATGCTTGAGTATATTTGATCAATGGGTCGGTTGGTGAAATCATATCCATCTGGACCCTAAGTGGTCTTCTCTATTATATAAAACAACCCCTTGGATCGTGATACAACCAATTTTCTGTATTCATAAAACATCATCAGAATACAATTGAGGAAATTTTTCACCCATTAAGATGTAATATTGCTTCCAGGAGATGGAATGTAAATGTCATCTAGCAGGTTGAAACCATATAGGTGAATCCGATGTGATAAATGATTACTTTGATGTTTGTATGAGGGAAGCCTTTACAATTACTTTTTGTTTGAATGCACATGATATAGAGGTTCAGTGTTTCATTTACCCAAAATCATGTATGTCTAGTTATCCACATAATATGATGCATGGGAGTTGGAAGCAATATAAACAAAATTTAGTGGCATATTTTATACAAATTCAGACAAAATCCTATCAAAATTGATCCATACCTTTAATATGATCCTAAAAATCGCATAAACTCTAATGAGATTCACAATCACATGGCCTCATATAGGTGTCGTGAAACACATGACTCGTGGGGGAAACATGGAACCCAAAGGAAATCTCATAGTCATATGACCCTTCATAACAATCATGGTCTTGTGATCATAATATTGTAATGTGATACATATAATACTCAAGATATCATATGACTGAACTAGTGAATCCTATGAAACCTGAAAATAATACCTTATAGAAAATTACTTTTGGCCAAAGATTTAGAGATTATCGGTATTTGTTTCATAATTGATTCAATAAAGTAATAGAACAAAAAATGTCTTTCAAAATATGTTATGACAAAAATGGCATTGAAGATGAGTCTCATGATCAATTACCATAGAGAGTATTGAGAATAGGATCTTGCAACGAGTTTTTTTTGAAATAGTTATGTTATGAGGAGGATCAAAATAGATCTAGAGTTCTTAAGTCACCAGTTAATGAAATTACTAACATATGGTTATTATTTTCTACACAAAAAAAGAAAGAGAAAGTGGCCAAAATTACATAGATTATGTGAACCCTAAAATGAAACGAAATTATATAACCATCTTAAGGTCATGTGAATGGTTCATGCATAATGAATGATATCTAGGAGATCATGCAGATCCCCTAGTCCAAGACTCATTGTTCTTTCAAAGGTGTATAATACACTCAATGATTTTACATAGGATGACCAACAAATTCGTTCGAGTCATTGAACATCTAAACTGAGGGGAACATGATAATCATCCAAAACCCTTGTAAAATAAAGTCTAAAATATGCATATGTCAGTGACCTATTGCGGTATCTAATATTCATGAGACACACTCATTATGATCTTAATTACTAATGGGACCCTGGATACATGTCCAGTATATCTTCTAAGAACCAATTGACATGCCACCCTTATCATGAGAAAGGTTTTAGAGATGTCCAGTAGATTTTTTATTACCCCTTTTCCTCCATAAAAAATAGAAGGGTTTTCTGTGATGATTCTTATGCATAATCATAAGATAAATTATTGATCATGTGACATATCACAGACAATGAGAGTGATTTTATTCAAAATCATTCATGAAACGTTTTGAGATCTCCTGCAGTTTCAAAATAAATAAATTTATAAAATTGTAAATATGGAAACTTCTCGTGATGATTAGATATATTAATCATCATGTCAAAGGGTTCATGTACCCAAGGTTTTCACCAATTATCTTGAGAAGCCCCCATGACAAGACAACATAATCTCATGATACCCCTTGAAATTATATCATAATATCGTGAATTCCCCCTTGACAACATATTATTGCCTTGTGGAAGATCCCAGAGAAGTCATCTTTGAACAAACAGAGGCCTTTTCATAGGCATCCACATTTCATAAATGTACCTAAAACTTTCATATTATGTTTATAGAAGCTGAATAACATGTCCACATGGTCTGTAAAAATCCATTCGATTGGTCAAAGTCTAAAAAAAGTCCTTGGAAAGACATTATTGTTATCACATAATGTCATGTGATGCCCCCAGATGATCTACGAAAGCATCTCACTAAACACATGACAGAAAAACCCTCCACCGAATCTATCTCTACTATATTATGTAGGCAACACACAAGTTTTCTTATACCAATGGTGGCGAGTCCTATAAATCCCTCCCCTCAGTACAAAAAATATAAAATCCAAAATCAATCGAATATAGGAGTAGGCTTTAATATGTGACCAGTCATGTGATCACAATGGTCTTAAGTTAGGTAAATTTGAGGAACAACCTAAAGGATCAAATGGTATTCATAAAAACATTATGTGATCACATTAGAGAACAGATGAAGTACTTCTAGCATATCACCCAAATTATTGAAAGGAGGTACTCTATGTTGGTAGGGTCACAAGAAACCTAAATTAAGCTAACACTAGAAAAACATGTGGATGATATAAAATAAAGGCTAAAATAAAATATTAAAAAAATATCAGAGACTTACGAAAATAAGGATTCATTGATCTTCATGTGCATGAATTGAGAAATCTAGATCAGGTGACAACACTATGACATGTCACCCAAATCATGAAATTCTCCCTTGACATGCTACATGGTTCATGTTATGTCCCTTGGACATGTCTGGAAAGTCACATGACACCGTGCATTATTACCACCAAAGTCTCATGATGTATTCTATACTAGCCATCCAATCCTTGATATGGCCTCAGGACATGTCTCCCCAAATCATGTTACTACATTAGTACGTGACGCACTAGGTCTCGCTATGTTATTATGACTTGTGAAATGGCTCTCGTAATGATTCCAGGACAAGTAAGACCTTATCATGAGGCACCCTCCAAACATTTCATCCTTGATATCATTATGTACTCTATACAATTCTTCCAGATTATGTGGTACTCAGTAAAAATTACATCCAAGTTTGCTGAAACACTTAAAACATGTCATCCTTGATCTTACGATATCCTCCAGACTAGTAATCCAAATCATGAGACATCCTTTGGAAATGTAAACCTGATGATATGATTCAATCTATAAATTTCATTCAGATTATCCAATTTCTACTAGATAATTCAACTATGTCATGTGATTGTCTTCGGTCAGGTCCTCTATGAAACCAAGACAAGTCCAAACCTCCACAGACATGGTAGGTAGAAAATCAGACATGTCAGGAAGACAATCAAGTCATGTCGAGTAGGTGTCCTAGGACATGTTAACTTTTTCCAGAGAATATATAAGGAAACCCTCAATGTGTATACCTTGATAAATTGAACTATTATAACTCTGATTCCTACACCAAACAGGGTATATAGGAGGCCTACCTATGGTTCCAGCTCAAATGGGTATTCACCTCATTATAAATCATGCCTTGTAAATGAAATTTCAACCATCAGGATCCAATCAACCCCATTTATTAGTCATTATTCCTCATCCACCAGTAGATTCAAAGGGAAATTCTACTGTGTAATCCCAGATCAAATATTACTACAATAACAGTCATTAAAACTATAAATAGGGTATGTAGGATTCCTTCATAAGGCCCAAGATCAAATGGGAATCTACCTTAGTGTAAGTCTCACCATGTACGCAACATTCCCATCCATCAAGAAACAATCACTCCAATGGGATACTCATTATTCATCATCCACTATTGGATTTTTTTTTGGGAAACCATAGTTTGTACACCCCTATCAAATGAACTATAAGAGATCTGATTTCTACTATAACCTTGGTACGTAGGATTCCATCCTATGGACCAATCTCAATTGTAAATCCACCTTAGTGTATGTACTTCTATGTCTTCAAAATTCCAACCATTATGAAAACAATCACTTCTGTAGGTATGATCATTATTCTTCATCCACCTGTGGATTAAGAGGGAAGGCATAGTGTGTAATCCTCAATGAATTAATCTAATAGAACCCTGATTCCTACTATAACTAGAATACTAAAGAAGATTTATTAAGAACCAAAGTCAAATAAGAATCCACATAATTGATAACCCTACCATTTCATAAAAATTCCAACAATTGAGACCAATCTCTCCGATGGGTTGGTGAGTAATCCCCATCGACTACTAGATTTGGAGGGAAACCCCAGTATGTAATGGCCAACCAAATTAAAAAATGAGAACCCAAATTCCAACTATAACTAGGGTACGTTGGATGATTTACAAATTCCTGATCATAAATGGTAATTCACCTCAGTATTTGACCTTCCATGTATTTAACCTTCCAACCATCAGGATCTATTCACTCCTGTGTGTTGGTCATTATTCATCATCCACCAGCAGAGTGAGAGGTAAACATTAGCGTGTAATACCAAATCAATTGAACTATGAAAAATCTTATTCCTACTATAACTAGAATATATAGGACCAATTCCCATGAGTCATACTCACTTGGGAATCTACCTCAACATAAGTCCCTCCCGGTATCCATCATTCAAACCATCCGGACACTGTCACTCCCATGGGCTAGTCATTATTCCCCATACACTAGTGGATTGAGAGGGAACCCTTGGTGTGTGATACCCAATAAAATTGAACTACCTGAAGTCTGATTCCTTATTTAACTAGGATACACAGGATCACTTCCTAAGGCATGATCCCAAAAGGGAATCCACCTTTGTGTGAGTCCCACCATGTCCATGCTATTCCAACCATCAAGACCCAATCACTCCCATGGGTTGATCACGATGCCACATCCACCATCAGATCGGGAAGGAATCTGAACTATGATGAATCTGATTCTTGTCATACACAGGATTCAAAGGATACCTTTATGAGTCTCAAGCTCAATATAAAATATTTGATGGGTTTTACCAGCAGATATGTCCTTCATTATTATGTACAGAGTCTGATTAATTTCTATATTGCTTTTCTCACTCTGATCATGAATCATGTGGGATTATAGATTTGAAATTTTCATATCATTTGCATCAAGAATCTCTAATATCTAGGTAATCCTTAGTGTGTATCGCTTGATCAGTGGCATTATATAAGTACTCCCATATTAATGCATCTACCTTGGGGAATTTCCCTAGGGCAATATAAAACAATGTTAAATATGATTCCTTCTATAAATATGATATGTAGTATGCCTCCATAAATCTCAATATAAATATATACTGCATATTTTCCCTCATATATATCCTTTATTCAAGACTATAGACTTCTTAGGTTTAACTAACAATGTGTTTTATTATTATTATTATAAATGGGATATGTAGGACACCTCATTTTGGAAGAATCCCAAACTATATATATTATGCACTTCCATGGATGTTAAAAAAACCCTAGAGTTCCTGGTTATTTGGAATAAATATATAAAAAGATACCCATTAATGAGAATTGGAAAAATAGCCCCCTGAGATTGCCTAGCCAAGATCAATTTATCACTGATAGGGGGTGTGGGTGAATCATTCATATCATTTTCTACTAAATTCTTGATCTATCAAAACAACCTTCTCCTTCTATAAATGAGTTATCAATTCACTGAAAACAAAACAATCACACCTCTATATAAAGATAAGAATTTCAAATTATCACTACTTAGTAAAAGTAGCTACATCCTTTGAATGGTTTGGAAAATATCCAAAACTAAAAAATACTCTATAAAATAATCCTTCTGTGTGGATAAAACAAGTAGTATATTCCTTTACACTTGTATTCCACTATGATTAATACAGTAGTGCATGATCATCAAGTTGAAAAATGATATAATAAAAAATTCTCTAAAAGGTGTAAAAACATTCACCAGTTTCTTAAAAACAAGTTACTGTTCTTCCTTATCAACTATCAAAAATATGATCTTGAAAAAAATTATTCACTTTCCTACCTAGTAGTAGGTACAAACTTCTCTGGACATTGTAATGATACTATATCTGATACCAATGTATGATTATTCAATATGATTTCTCATTCGTGAAATATAACTATGTAGAATACCAGAAAAATAATTATGAACTACTTCCACCATTATCCATAAGCCTATATTTGATGACCCAGTGTATTTTGATAAGCCACTTAATACGATCTTCCTTCTTATTCCTCTCATTTTTGGAAAACATCATCAGAAATGATCAATCTAGGAATTCTTTCTATCCAGGAACATGCAGTGCTCTACCTTATCACTACACCTTTGAATAGTACAAGTGAAATAATGTATAAAGTACTCTCCTCCATTTATAGGTTCACCAAAAATGGTTTAGGTGGGAATATGAAAAGTTTTCCTGATTAACCAAATTATATGAAAATTAAAATTCCCTTTAATATAGGAAACATATTTTACTTCTTCAATGCTTCTAAAAATTTCTTGATTCTTCATGATACTTGTATAAGCTTTTTATAACTTCATATCACTTCAAAAATTCTAAAAATTCTCCATTTTGATTCTGATTTTCACTATAATTTCCTTAGTACAATGAATACAATTGTACAGAAACATATTATTCATTATGTTTCTTCTTACTAATTGAATGATATGAAAAAAAATTACTTATAATTACGATTCCTAGAACCAACTAAAAAAACTACTCATTCCGATCCCCAAACCAAATTTTTAAATATAAAAATTTGAAACTATTATACCATAAACATTGTTGCTACTTCATTAGACTTCAATTGTCTTTTTTTTCATTAACAAAGTTGAAAATTCTAAAGAGTAAAATACTTCTTGGGAGAACTTAAACATAAACTAAAAAATTATTTGATAAAATCTTTCCCAAAACTCTTAAAACATTAATATCCCCTTGAAAATAATTTTTTAACTAACATATGAAGTTCTAGTTTTTTTCATTTCATTAGATCAATTACTGTGTGTCTAATGACCTTATCGGATTCATCCTATGTAAGATGGATTGATATTTTCTTCTCATTTATAATCGTTGTTAGTTCTAGTCTGATGACTCAAGACCCTTTTGATAAAAACATGATCTAGTTCTTCTTTATCTCTTGACCCACATGAAAACATATCATAGTTTTTCATCAATTTTAGACACAATAGGGAAAAATCATCCTCCTAAAAAGGGTTGGCTACATTTTTTATTAGTCTAAATATTTTTTACACACATCAATTAAAAAAATAAAAAACTTTCTTTCAATATTACCAAAAAAATTCAACCATACTTTTCTACCTCTGTTAAACTTTTGTAACCATCATTTTGTTTGATTATTAATGTCATAATTATTCTGATGATCGGTGAAACACTATATCTGATGGAAATAATTCATCAATAACATAAACTTTAGAAACTTTTTCCATTTTCTATTTTTGATTCCCATTAACTAATTTACCCAATGATTTGTTTCTTTTGGATTATTGTTCAGAATGAAAGCTAAAATATTAATTTTTTTCACGATCCAAACAAAACTACACAACCTTCAAAAAGTTTTGTGTGTGATGATCTCACACTGATGAACAGAGATCGAAAAAAAATTTCATTTAGAAACTTCTTAAATTCAAAAAACATTTCTTATATAATTAATTCTTCTTGACTTTAAGGAATGTTAATATTTTCATAGTATTTTTTGACGTAAAATAGAATTTTTATAACTTCCCATACTTCAAGTAACTTATTTCTTTACAACCAGACATCAAACTGATTGGAAACAATTTTTCTCCCCCATTCTTTCATAAGTATCACATCATATGTTTCCCATAAAACTTATAATTTATGATAACTATATGATCATAAATGTATAAATATATTCTCATCGAGGGCATTAAAACATTGAACCACTTCCTCATTATGATCAGAATTTGTTTTTGGACCCATGGTGAGTCTGATGAACCATTTCCCCCAGAAAACATATTCCTAATCTAATGGAATTTATAATGAATTTTACATCTGATATTATGATTACGATTATGTGTTTAATCAAAAATATATATATATATATAAGGTGAGGTCATTTCATTCCTTTTGAAAAAAAATAAAACACTTTCATCATTATCTTATTTCATCTTCTAAAAGCAACTTTTTTCCAACTTGGTCCCAGCAATATCACCTATTGGATTTTGTTGTCGTCCAATGTTCATAAATCCTGGAACATAGTAACATAATGAAATGGATCACTTTTCAACAATTATAATCCTATGGGAGAAAACCAATTGTAGGAAAAAAAACATGATGATAGAAAATACATAATGTCTAAAAGTGGTGACTTATGAATCCTATTAATCTTTTATTCCCTAATTTATTTTCTTTTTACACTATCTTTCAAAAAAATTATTATAGGATAAAGTATCCTAAAACTGCTCTAAAAAATTGTTACAATAGTTCACACATTTACTTACCAAGTTCACAACATACCTAACGAGTTCAATGGATAGATTTATTAGAAAATTATCCCCCTTTACAACACTATATAAAGACTAGATGAGATAGGTAAAATAGATACATACATCAAAATTAATGAGAAAAAGGATCGACACCCATGTTCGACCATAATTTGGAAGATGCTTCCTTTAGTAACATTTCTATGAAAATATCACCATGTTTTTCTAATGTGGGAACATACTCTATCTTTTATCTATTCTTTTCCACATTCTCTATTAGGAAGTGGTATTTGATATCAATATATATTTAATGAGAATGTTTTACCAGATTTATTGTAATGGTGATGAAATGATTATTATCACAACTCAAGAGAATGGGTAACTTATCATCAAAAAATAAGTATTATAACTGATTCATCATCCACATAAGTTTTTTATAGGCTTCGTTATAGGAAATATATTCATGATCATCTATGCTAAGATTTACAGATTTTTTTCATTGTATACCAACTAACTTAACTTCTTCTAAGAATAAAAAATCCTCCATATGTGGATCTTTTATCATCAATTTTTTTTACACAACGAGAATATGAATACCCAAACAAATCACTAATTTATGATCTTTCATACCTGATTCAATCTTTCCCCTTTGATATATATAAGAATTATTTTTCAAGACAGTAAAAATTATTCCTTTGGAGAACTCTGAAATCTTTCACATAAGGTAATAGTATAAAAATATCAAGTCATGAGTTAGTCAAATAAAAAAAACTTTCAAACTTATTTTGAAACTCTTTAGGTTCAACATCCTTACCTTCTCCATCTCTAGTCATCTTGGCTCCATATAAAATTGGTGTTTAACCTCATTATGATTTTTTCTTTCTAAACATATTAAGAAGGTCCTTAGCATAATTGTCTTGAGAAACCAAAATGTGTTTATTATTTTGTAAGATTTGTAACCCCATAGATTATTTCATTTCACCCATCATGGAAATCTTAAAATACTATTTTTTTCTCTTCAGAAAATATTTCACATGTTTTTTATCATTCTTAGTAAATATAATTTCATTAACATAACTTTTTATAAAGATGGAAAATTCCTAATGTTATTTTTGGTAAATATTAATATCATCCATTTTTTCCTTAAAAATAATCTTTCTTATATAGGAATCCAATTTAGAATACCGTGCCCTTAGTTCTTGTTTTAACCCATTAAATGATTTATTTAACTTAAACACATAACATTCATCATTCAAAATAATAAAGACACATGGTTGTTCAATATAAACATCATCAAGAAGAAAATTATTTAAAATACTAATTTCACATCCATATGAAGATGTTTGTAACTTCATTGTAAAATAATCGAAATAAAAATTCTGATTATTTCTATCCTTGCGACCATAGAAAAAGGTACAAACTAATTAATACCTTCAATATATGAGTAGTCGTTACACACTAACCATGATTTGTTTCTAATTACTTCACCATCAACATTCAACTTTTTTTGAAGACCCAACATTGTACAAATAAATTATTTCATTTGGTTTTGGTATGATTTCTAAAGTGTTATGGTTTTCTACATGATATTGCTCTTTATTCATATCCTAGACCCATTATGGATGCTCAAAATATTGATTCACATCTTTTAGATAAACTTTTGAATATAAGTAAGTGTGTGTACGAGATTTTGATGTTCTTCAAGTTTGAACCTTTTGATGTTTATCACCAAATAATTTTTGATCTTCCATATGATTCCTCAACTTAGGATGATATTTTTTAGATTATTCCACATCACATGAAAAATATGAGTCCAATTCTTCTTCATGATTTGGATTATCATGGTTGTTATTCTTATTTGAATTGATAACAAACCTTATTTCATCCAATTCATCTTCTTTGTTTCCATGGATTTTTTAGTATATTCCTCATATATTTAAATTAATTTCACATCATTATAGTAATGAAATATTCTTGTCTCATTTATAAAACATCTATATCCTCTTCCTTGTAGATAATATCCAAGAAAAAGTTAAACTTCACATCTCTACTCAAACTTCACAAGGTTTCCATCTTTCTTCTTTAACACACATTGACTCCCAAAAGAATTTAATTATTTTAAACATGGAGTTTTGTCATAAAACATCTCATATAGATTCATATATAAAATAGGCATAATAAAACATCAGTTTTTGATATTAATAGTAGGACTCATGGCTTTACACCAAATGTAATGAGATAGACCATGATCAAGTAACATAGTTCATCCCATTTTACCAAACTTCTATTTTTTATTTCAGTGAAACTATTTTTAAGGACATTATGATGTATTGAAATCATGCTAAATTCCATAATTTTCTATATAACATTAAAATTATTCATTCTTATACTCACGACCATTTTCTGTTCTCACCTTATTTACTGAATACTCACATTCATTATCATAATTTTTCATGAAACTTTTAAATGTTTTCTGAGCATATGACTTATGTTTCATATACATAACAAAAGTAATGAGAGTATAGTAATAAATGAAAGTAATGAAATATTTATTTACATGATTTTATATTTTCTCATCATCCCATAGATATATTAATAAATAAGTTCCAGGGGTAGTTTTGAACTAATTTTTTCTTACTTATGCATAGCATTTGTAATCGTTCTATTATGGAAAATTATGCAGCACCAATCTCTTTATATTGACATATTAGGAATTCCAAATACACTATATCACATTGATAGCATAGTCCTGTTATACTAACATATGTTTTCCAACCTTTTATGAAACTACAAATTTTCTTCTATCATGCTTTAGTTACAAGAGTTTTGAAACACTCCAAACTAGATTAAATTTCCCTTTGTGCATTGGCCTATTGTAATAACATTCCAAACTTATACTATTTTTACATGAAAGACATATTTTTTGAATATAACATTGTTTCCTTCATCACAATGTTTTGATACACTTATAAGGTTCTTTTTCAACCCCTCATGAAATAATGATTTCTTATATTTTAACTTTTCTTCTAGAAGGATGGCTCACTATTATATAATTGATTTATTTCACATTTTTAAAAATTTGAATTGTCCTATTATTTGATAAGAACACCCACTATACTAGATATAATTTTGTTCTCCTTTTGAATATTTTGGATCAGTTTCTACAATAAGATATTTCTTTCCTTTATCTTTCTTCATTACAAGCTTTTGAAAATTAATAAAAAAAATGTTGTGTTAAAAAAACAACACATCCTTTTTCATGATATATATTTTGTTCAAATAATTCACAAATAGTTTCCCAAGGTTGTAACCTATGATTAACTTTTACACAAACCATGTCAGATTTCTTCAAATCATTGTTCTTATAATTCTTACTTTGAAAGAATTGACTCCCTCTCAAACATTTCCTCCTATAATTTGTGGAAAAGATGTAACATTTTTTTGTTAAACCGACACCTTATACTTCTAAATCCAAAAAATAATAATAGTATCCATAAAAAGAATAATTTACTCTATAACATTCATATTTTCCAGAGTTGTCGGTATATTTCTCATCAACCATCTAATCATTATTATCAACACTTTTTTGACCACCAACCTTTTGGTTATCAACCAGAATCTTCATTACCTCTTAGTATTAATTTAACCCTTTTTTCAAATAAAAATTAATAGAAACCTTTTCAGTCACATAAGAATTCTCAACATTGATGGTTTTTTCTAAAAACATTACTTTTCCAATCATTCTTCTTCTCAGAAGAAATATCAACATTGTTCTAAAACATTTAAGGTAAAATTTTGATCTTCAATTTGTTAGAATTTCAAGAACGTTCAAGAAATTTATAAATATAGTTCTTTAAATTTTTCACTCCGTTCTTAGATTTAGAAATTTTCTTTTGGACATGTTCCATATCTTCTTATTTTTTCTTCAACATTACTTCAAGATGTTCATTCATAATCATTTTCTTCTGATGAAATTTATTTAAATCATAGATATATTTTAGTAGAAAAAAATTCTCATCAAGAAAAAATTCTTAAATGTTTGTGAATAATTTTCATTTTTTAACATTATAATTTCCTTATCAATACTCCCAATAAATATCAAGAATTATTTCAATTATTATATCAGATGAAATTCTAATCTAGTTTAATCTTTATCATAACCATTGAATCGAAAATTTTTTTTTTAACTATTGTAATGAAATTATTTCTATATCCTTCTCAATATACTTTTTTGATTCATATTTAATGTCATATTTCGCATCATATTTACACAAAAAACGTCTCATTTTTCATTTGGAGAATTTTTTATGTTTCCGTATGCAATAATATTTTTCATTAACATTTTTTTTCTTCCTTGATAATCGTGGGATTATTTTATCGTCATCATTGTCCTTTTATTTCTTTCTCCAAGCACAATTAGCCGCAAAATTACCTGTGGATCAACACATGGAATAATTTAATGGATGTTTCCATTTATATTAAACTTTAACTCCTCTAGAATTTTTAAAAAATAATGATAAAAAATGATCAAGATTTTTACATACCTAATTTTCAGAATCTTAATCTTCAACTTCATATTCTTTAGGAATCTTCCTACTAATTTATTTTTTTATAATCCTTGAAAGAAATATTTCTATACAATTTAGTTTTACTTTCATAACTTTACCCCTTCTCAATTCATAATTAATATGAGTACAATGAAAATAATCCAGAGATAATGTTTATCTATCCCAATATTCTAATTAGAAAATATTTGCATCAAACTTGTTCAGAAGAGATATCAAGATCATTTTAACCATAGTAGATTCTTCAATTTTTCACGAATACATCTATTATTATTAACTATTTCATTCACCTTGGTAAATAATTCACCAACATATTCATACTCACCCATTTTAAGATTTTCATACTTAAGCCTCTATATTTGTAACTTTTCCTTCTTATCTAATGTATTTCCTTCAGAAATATTAATCATCTTATGCTAGATATCTTTAGAAGTGGAAAACACCCTCACTCGTAGAAAATAAATTTCATAAAGTGATGAGATAAAAGCATTATTATCTATTCCATCATTCTCAAGATTCATCTTTTCAATAGATGTAAGAGTATCGTTTTCATCAATAAGGGAAAATACATCTATTGCTACTTCAAGAATGGAATTCCCAATAGACAGTATATTAGGAACCATTCTAGAATTCTTAATATGATATTTCTTACCATTAAAAATAGAATTTTGTTACCATTCAAATAATTCATATTTTCTATCACAAATTCTCTTCAAAAACATTATGAAAGAGTAAATGAATGAAAACTAGTCTCTAATGCCAATTTATATTTCCTAACTAGGATCAATGTATCACTTAGAGGGATAGGGTTGAATTAGTTATATATTTTTTATTGTATGTTTTTTATGTAGAAGCAACCTTCTCCTCACAATAAATATTTATTACTTCTCTCAAAACAAAATAATAACACATCCATAACAGTGTACAAATTTAAAAGGTTCACTACTTAGTAATATGAAATATTTCCATTGTATATTTTGGAAATAATCCCATACCTCAAGATCCACTAGAAAACAATCCTTTTTGTGTTGATAAAAAAAGAAGAATATACAATTACACATGTGTTGAAATATTATCAATAAAAAAGACTATGTTATTCATATAACAATATATATATATATATATAATAAAAATTTGTGTAACAAGTTCAAAAACATTCACCAGTTGCTTCAAAACATATTAATCAACAACCTTATAAACATTCACAAATATGATCTTCAAAATAAAATCTTCAATTTCTTACACAGAATTTGGTAAGTTCTTCTATATAATTAGTAATGACACTCAGTCTAATACCCCAATCCATTTCTAAATTTCCATTGCTCCATCTGAAAATACAACAATTCCATAATACCACTGAAACAATTTTGAACTACTTCTCCCTCAGTCTAAGAGCCTCAGTACCACTTCAAAGTCCGATGACCCAGTCCGGTCTTATAAGCCACTAAATACAATATATTTTATTTTTTCTCATCTATCCATATAAATTCATCAAAAATCCTCAATATATAAACTCGTTCTCTCTTAGAACATTCATTGTTGCTTCCTCTCTCTACACCTATGAATAGTAAATGTGTTTGAATGTAAAAAATTACTCTCCTCTTTTTTTAGGTGAACCAAAAATGTTTAGGTCGGAATATGAATATTTTTCCCACCTAACCAAATTATCCAAAACATAAAATTCATTTCAATATCAGAATCATATTTGATTTCTTCTACACTTCTAAACTCTTATTGATTCTTCTTGAAGATTATTTATTCATCTCATAACATTATTTATCATAAGAATTTATAAACACTCTTCAGTATGAA
Source organism: Viscum album (assembly GCA_963277665.1). Lineage (NCBI taxonomy): Eukaryota > Viridiplantae > Streptophyta > Magnoliopsida > Santalales > Viscaceae > Viscum > Viscum album. The sequence continues at coordinate 918,759,444 of OY728155.1, read as the reverse complement.
TCTAATTTCAATACTATTTACTCATTGTAATAATGATATATATACAATAATAGATTCTTCATTGTGTTACGCCACAAAAATTCACAGATATGAAAAGAATGTTTCTTATCATTATGATTATCAGAACCAATTGGAAAAAAATCTCATTTCGATGATCTTTAGTAACTATTTAAATATTAAATGGTGAAACCATTCTTCTATTAACATTTTCTCTACTTGAGAAGACTTCTGTCACCATCATTTTCAATAAATATAGTTTCAACTTTTAAATATTAGAACACCTCATGGTAGTACATCAACATCAGATTCAAAATTCATCGATAAAATTTTCTATAAACTTTTTAAACGTTAAGATCCCCTTATAAACAATTTTTTAACTACATTTAGTGGGTCTATTTTTATTTTTTTACTCTAACCGATGATTCTATGGATGATAACCTTATCAATGGAAGCATGCATCTAATGGATTAGTCTCTGCTTTATTTTGATAATCTGTGTTCGAGATAGTCCGATGACTCTTGACATAATTGATAAAATAATGAGATAGTTCTTCTTTATCTCTTAACCCACATGAAAACATATCCATCTATTTCTTTCAATGTTAACCAAATTGAAAAAAATCATCAAGATGAAAATGGTTGACTACATTGTCGATCAGTATCTTTATTTATTAAACTAAAAAATTCTAACTAACTCCACGTCATTTCTTTTTTCCTTGATACCAAAGAAATTCAACAAAAAATTCTTCCTCGAATTAAAGTTTTCAATCATCACTATTTCTAAAGATATATGTCTAAATTCTTCAAAATATAAGTGGCACACCATGTCATATGTACCGGTTCTTTTCAGAAACATTGACATTAGAACAATATTTACTTTCCTAATTATAATTTATATCAACTTATATATCTAAATATTTGAATCTTGTAGATTATTGGTCTTACTAAAAACCTACATCTTGATCTTTCCAAATTCTAAACAAAACTTAATAGCCTTCAAAGAACTCTACGTTTGATGGTATCACACCAATGAACTAAGATAAGAAAACATTTTCATTTAGCAACTTTCTTATTTCACAAACCTTTTCTTATATCATGATTTCTTCAAGAAATTGAGAATATTAAGGATCAATATATTATCATCTAAATTAAACTGGAATGTAAGGAAATTTACCATCCTTCCATCAATATCATTATTTGGAACTAGACATCAAACTTATTGGAATCACTTGTACTCCCAATTACGTTCATAAAACATGTATCACTTTTTTTCTAGAGATCTTTTTATTTCTAAGAAATTCATTATCTAAAAATAAATGTAACAGTGTCATCAGGGCCATTTAGACTCTAAAACACTTCCTCATTATGACCATAACATTACTTACAAGCCTAAGGAGAGTTTAATGAACCTTTTCTCCAATAAAAAATCAACTCAATCTGATTTAATTTCTTAATAATTTTTTTTGAACATCTAATTACTATTTTTTGTATGATCAACATCTTTTACAATGTAGGTTGATTTCATTCACTTTGAAAAAAATGTAAATAATTCCCTGAAAACATATTTCAACTTATAAAAACAACTTCCATCTAACATGCTCCCAACACCTTGTATACATAAAAATGGCCTCAATAATATAATTCACATTGAAATTGTAGGGATTTGTAAATGGTTCATTTTTTGGGTAACTAGTCTAATATCACTATTGGGAAGAGATTAAGAAACATATGTTAGATCTATAACAGTGTCTCATATATGCCACAATTCCCCTCAAGAGGGTGTGATGATCTTGATGTCCTATCTTCTTGACCAATGTTAGTTCTTATGTGTCATTGGGTCTGAAACCCCAATTCTCCACCGGACTTTTGATATAAGGTTTGTAATCAGGTAAAGATGTGGGAACCATTAGGATTTTATAAGGAAGATAAACAAGGATGGTAAACCCAATATGAATGATTGTACATACATTACCCCCCTACACACAGAAAATGAAATAGTTAGGTCATTCTACCCCCTCTATTTGGGTGATCCACCATCAACTTTCTGATTGAAACAAAATGCTTCGAATGTAAAGAGATATGTCATTATTCAAAATATCCCACTAAGAATTATGTAAAATTATTATATAATAATTCAAGGGGATAAGGACAACCGTATTGAATTATTATTAACAAAGTGAATGTTCCATGTGATGTTGTGAAAGGTACACATATAATCAACTATAGAAGTGATTTTTTTTATATAGGTTTGAAAAACACTTTTGTATCTGAATAATTTTCTTAGTGTATCACATAAAAAACTAAATAATTATACATAATTTTTTTTTGTGAAAAATTATAATTGTTCAATGATCACATATGAAGCCTATAACACCTCTAGGAAAGAATTTTTTTGTAGTATTCTTCCAGGAAATATTATTATTATTCCTTTAGTTTAAATTGATGTAATATTTTGAATGTATTTGATCTATTATTATAGATCCCATATAAATTTATTAGTATAGAAAGTTATATTAGATATTCTATATCAATATATGATAGTCTTTTAGTGTGAGGATAAACATTAACTCTCAATGGAAATATCATCCATCATATGGATAATACTACCTATTAATGTGGGATATTTATCTCATATAGTTAGGGATAAACTCGCTATTTAGGATTTTCTGGTTTAATAGGAGTTAGTTAATGTTTTTTATTATAGTATTCTTGTCATACAATGAATCCGAATGTTGGATTTTGTATACATCTCATACCTTTTGCGACCCATATTTCATAGACTCCATATAGAATACCCTAGATTCAGTTATAGGAATTGAAGAATAAACACCAAGATAATCTAGATATGGGATTCATTTGGTCTAGTGCTTCATCATAGGGTTTAACTATTCTATTGTCAAGAATAAATATGGGTCAATACATCATTACAATGATTATCAGGAACTTAACAATATCACATTTTGTTAACAAGTATTTTATACCCTATGTGGAGGATCTATTTGATCAATTACATAGAGATAAATATTTTTCCATGATTGATCTTCGATCTGTGTATCATCAACTAAGGGTCATGAAAGAGGATATACCCAAGACATCCCTCAATATGAGGTATGGTCATTATAAATATATAGCAATTCAATTTCTAATCACCAATTCACTTACTATCTTCATATATTTAATAAATATATTCTTTATAGATTTCTATTATCAATTTTTGGTATTATATCTAGATGAAATTATTATATATATTAAAATATCAAGGAAGATCATGAAAAACATTGAAAATTTTGATGATGACCCTGATGATAGAAAATATGTATGCTAAATATTACATGTTTTAATTATTGATTTATAATGTTTCATTCTTGGGTTATATAATCTAAAGTGGGGGTATATTGGGGGATCATGAAACATAAAAGTTATTGAGAAATTTCCTCGACCAACCATGGTAACCAAGATTCATTTTTTCTCCTGTGCTAGTTAAATACTACTGAGGCATTGTGGGAATTTTTTCATGACTATATAGTCCACACACTAAGTTGACATTAAAGTGAGACAAGTTCTTAGGGATAGATAAATGATAATATAATTTGAAGGAATTAAAAATAAGGTTTTCTAGTGTTCTGGTTCTTACACTATGTTATAGTAGATTTGGTTTTATAACTATAGTGCTCCATTAATGAAGATAATGAGATGATTCTTCATACAAAATGACATGGCGATAACATATTCTTCTTTCTAAATAATGATTCTATAAAACATTACCCAAAACATGATTTGGATATTGAAGTGGTAATTGTTTCATGGTTAAAGGTGTGATATATATATATATATATTGATAATAATATCTTGTAGTATATATTTATTTAAAAATAGTAAAATATGTTCCTTAGAATACTGTAGGAGTTGTTCAAAGATTATTATTTTTCAATACATTACCACCCTTGGAAGTCCAACAAGGCTATTAATGCTCAATGTCAAAAAAGACCATGCTAGTTTTTACGTGGTGAGGATTGAAAGAGATCCATAATTTATGGATTTATAAAAGATTGATCTTGAAAATATATAAAAAATGGGAGAAATATTATCATTATCATTTAAATATTCAACTATTCACCCATGATAGGATTAAAAAGCCACGGAATGTAGTTGTGGAATTAAAGAATAAGGTGACAAATTTTCCTGAGTTCAAACATGATCATTCTAGAATGATAATCTTTAAAAACATCATATGTGTTCCATTAAATCCAAATATAGAGTATTTTCTAAATAAAGCTACTAATTCCTCATCCTCTTTCCATCTTGGATTTAGGAATATTTGTAGATATATAAAACAGTATTTATGTTGTGATAACATGAAGATAGATATTCCAAAATATGTATCTTATTTCCCAGTGTGTAAGTAATTTAAGTATTAGAGTTAGATGTTAAAAGAGATGTTACAATCATTACCCATATTAGAATGGAAATGGGAAATCATTAACATGGATTTCAACATCGAACTCCCAAAGACATCTAGAAGGCATATTGTTATTTGTGTTTTAGTAGATCTCCATTTGAAATTTGTAAAATTTATCTGTTTAGATAATATTTTTTCCAATATCAAAATACCTTTTTATAAATCAAGGATGTTGTGGGATTTCATAGAGTACCACTCTCAATAATATCTACTTGGGATCTATGGTTTACCTTGATTTTCAATATAATCATTTAGAAATATATAGATACAGTGCTGAGTTTCTGTATTTCTTATCATCCTCATATAGATTGTCATCCTGAGAGGACCATTAAAACTCTCGACTACATGTTAAGACATTTTTATATGGATTTCAAAGCTGGTTGGGATCAACAACTTCCTTTGGTAGAATTTTCATAAAATAATATATTTCACTCAATGATTTGGATAAATCCTTATGAATAACTTTATGAAGGGAAGTATAAAACTCCAACATCTTGGGATGATGTTAAAGAAATAAATATATTATTTCCTAATCTATCTGAGGAAATATAAAAGAATATTAGATTTATTCAAAAACACAAAAGGATATATTAATGTCGAAAAAAATGTTATGCTACCAATAAATATCGATATTTGTTGTTCTGAGATGGTGAGATGGTTTTCCTATTAATATTTCATTGCAGTAAGATTATGATATTTTTAAATTAGGGAAATTTTCTCCCCAAACATATGAGTCTCTTTTAATTTACTGATCGAGTCAAGATGGTTTCTTGTCTCATGGTATATACACTGAATATCTCTCAGGTATACAACATGTTCCTTGAATCACTCTTCAGAATGTAAATACCTGATTCTTTACATGTAATAAAATCAATATTTATCCCATTGGATCATGATCGGTATTATGAGGACCAACTAGTAGAGATTTTGGATTGTTGAGAAAATGATCTACGACTAAAGACCCCTCATAGTGTCAATATTTTCTAAAAAAATCACAAGTTTTATAAAATTACCAAGAAAAATGAGGATTTGATAGGGTATAAGTGTACTGAATTGTTTGATTAGAGTTTGGTAATTTCATAGTAGAAATTATTAAAAGGGTTCATAATGTAATAACATTACATTTTATGATATGTTTCTGTTTAAATAAATTTCTTTTCAAGCTTTCCAAACATCAAAAATCAAGTTAAAACAACCCATAAAAAGATATTAATAAATTATTATGTGAAACATATATCATTATTTAATCTATTTTGATGATATTATATTAGGATGGAGCTTTTGGATTTTTTTGAAAAGATTGGTTTTTCAGCAAATACTAATTTTTTTATTATTGTTCAGTTAATGTTTACTTTCATTTAAATCCCCTTTAATTAATTTAATATAAAATTAAATTAAAATAAAACTAATTTAATCATTAATAATCTTATTAATTATATTTGAATCATTATTGCACTTGATTTCAGTATAAGTACAATTTTTGACCTAGTAACATATTTTTCAACTAATTGTTTTCTATTATGTTTTTCATTTTTAACATATATTAATTTCTTCCACTTCTATGAACTCAATTGGATAAAATGGATTCATTATTTGGAATATTTAGGTTCAAATTTTTTAAATCAGTTTCATTTATTTTATATCATTATGAACAATAACCTCGGTGAAAATGTTTCACTATAGTAAAGGTAAAATCGGTAAAACATGGATTAAAATTTGAGATATGGATTTAAAATTCCTCTAACACATGTTTTTATCCAAATGGATAAAATAATTATTTCAATTTATATTCAATTATTGAAAATAGGGCCACATGGTTTCTTTTTTCTTTGATTTGACCTCTATATTACAGTAAGAATAAAAAAATGTCACACTATACATTAATATCTATAATATTTTTATATAAGAATAAAAAGTGTTTATTTTGGTCATTAAATATTTATTTTAAAGTTAAATTAAATTGGTTATATCATGTAAATTTATTTTTAATTATTTTTTATTGAATAATTATCATAATTGATTACAAAATGTCGAAACTATATTTATTTAATTAATAGAAAAGTAAAATAAATAATATCAATAATATTAAAAGGAATACAAATTGGATGAATTATTTTGTTCAAATATTATTAATGATAAATATAAAAAATTAGGTTTGTTTTAATTGTTTTTATTTTAATTAAATATTTTTCTTGGTGTCTTTAAACTAAAATTAAATGAATAGTTTCAAAATGGATATATTGATCTTTTATGAAAATAATATTTATCTTTATTATTTAAAAATAAAAAAATTTAACATGCAAATTGGGGGTAAATATGGTCATAAATGTTATATACAATCCATTTATGATCCAATTTTCTTCTTGTATGTAATGTTATAACCCTTTAATATTGAAATATTTGTTACCATGGTTAAGGTAGAAATTTATTAACAAAATGTTTCATAAAAATGATAAGGTTATAAATTATTTCTAAACTAGAATAAATTTTATTATTTTTTTACATTTTTATCCTACCCTCATTATAATCAAATAAATTTATTTTTGGAACCACTTTTAATTGAATGTGACTTTAATATATTATAATATTTTAAGAGTTTCCCTCTCTATATTTATAAAATAATATCCCCTCACTCCTTTCTTTAAAGAAATTTTATTTATCTATATCATAAAAACCCTAAAAAATTATATCTTTCAATTCCCTATCCATGAATTAGAGGTTTTTGCTTCTAAAAATACCATTCTAGGGTCCTTAATAAAGAAATCTAAAGGTAGTGTACCAAAGAAAATGTAATTATCTTTACTATATCTTTTATAATTCTTTATTATTGTACAATATTTAAATATCTTATACATATAGAAATATCATAACTCCAATACCATAAATATATTTATATGTTACTATGATTATAAAATGACTATTTTCCACATTTTTTCTATCCAATGAAAAGTAAAAAAATCATCTCTAGTATGTATATACGGCTTACAGTCACCGCAGAGTGGTGTTAGTCATTTCTCATCCCCACTTTTCATAGATGGATATAATTATATAATTAATAAATATATATGATATTTTTCATATAATTATTCTTCTATAATTATAATATCATATATACCTCATTAACTTACAATACATTGGAAATTGATAATGTCGCTTGTGTGTTCATGTAGACTTCCACACCACGAAGAGATGTGGTTAATTTTTAATTTGTTATATACCGGGATGGTAATATAGAAAAACTTAATGAATATGCATTATATATAGGACATAAAAATATTTATAAAAAGGCTAATTATTATTCAACATTATTTTATTCAATCCTTCAAACAGTGAAAACAATGTGAATGTGTACATACATCCTACCATCTCCACAAACGGTGTAATAATTTTTTCTATTTCAAAAATTTATAGATTAATATAAATATCTTTAATGAATATATATTATATTAATATTATTAGTAGAAAACAATAATTAATTCAACCATAATCAATATATTAGGATTGAAACCATAGGAAAAAAACATGCATGAAAAATGAAAATTTTAGCACACAAAACAACGTTAGTAATAAAATATTTTTAAAAAATGAGAGATAATACTATTTAAATATAATATATATGATCTTATATATTTTATATGTTTCTTTTATGTATTTTTAATAAATACAATTTTTTTTATATGAGGATAAACCCACTTATGAGGAATGTAGAACATGAGGTAAATGATTTCATCCTGATTTCTACTCCATTAAGGTATATTTTTTATTATAAACCAGTAAAATTTTAATTTGTGTATATAAATATCATTTAACATATTTAACAATAATATTTACTTATTAATAATGATTAATTTTTTAATTCATATATACACTTAAAGCGTGTTTCGATTTAATAATACACTTTATGGGATAACCTATATTTTCATTGAAAGAATATTTTAATTTTTCCTTAATAAAATAATTATATTTTATTATCCTATAAATATTTACGGAGTTTTCATATTTTATTATAAATTTTACTCTCTTTGTAATAAAAATTATAAAAATATATTTTTCAAAAGAAAATAAGGTTTTATTTCTCTTTTCATCAGATATATTTTTCATCTATGTCAAATAATTTGAAATTTGTTTTCCAAAACTTAATTTTTTACTACAATAACTTATTTAGAAAATTTTAAGTTTGCTTTAAATTTTTATAGGTTTTCCAAGAATTATTAATAATATTCTATGAAGTTTTCATTTTCAACGTTATTTACAAAAATATAAAAATGTAGTTTTTTAAAGTATATGAGTTAAACAGATGTTACAATTACCATAAATACTACACACTATTTAGATTATTTTTTTAGTTTTCAGAGGTTTGATAAAGAATATTTTTTTTCTTAAATAATATTTAAATATTTTACTTTGTTTTTCTTTATTTCTCAAAATTATAATGTATTCGTAGAAAACCATATTTCTAATGATTTGAGGGCCATTATTTGTCTATTATTAATTTTTTTCATTTAATTTATTTTAAAAAATTAAATTTCTTGTTATAGTTTTTTATTAAAAAAAAAATTTCTCTTAAATATCGATATTATTTATATCATGCATATGATTATTTCCTGAATTTCATACCATTTTTAAATATGGTGTTTTGTATGAAAGTTAATTGATTAACTTAGGAAATATAAATATTATATTTTCTGTAATCAAATTGGATATTTATTGATAAGAAAAAACAATTACGAATTATTTCAATAATTCATTATATGATGAATGAATTTGATATTCAGTGATGGGTAGAGGCCTATTGTAGATATCCCATTGATGTGTCAATAGTACTCTTGAGACAAAATAACTGTACAAATATATTATATATTTTTGTATTGTATATATACACATCTATTAAATTGACTATAAAAAAAGATTTGATTGTAAATTAATAATTATATATGACATAATGACATCTAATATGTATAATTACCTTCATTGAGAATTTATTTATTATTATCTATGAAATTAATGCATTGATTGCATCCAAGGATGCATTTTATGATCAAGTTATTGATTAAATGGAATGTTTTTTTAGTTATTTACCTTACTATATTGGTTGTGCCTTATTTACTAATGGTTCCTTTCATTTAAAATTACACTTAATAAGAAAATGATCTCATCATTTATTTGTTTCCCCTTTTCAAAGATATGGCGAAGGATATTATGAATAATATCAAGGATTTAAAAATGTTTCTTATGTTATGTATTTTATATTTCTAATGTAATATGGAAATCATGTATGTATTTTTTCCTTAGGTCTAGTAAACCAATTTGTCCTTCAAGATGAGATCTTTTGTCTAGTATACCAATTTAACATAGAAGGCATGAGCTCTGTGTTACTATTATTGTAGTGTCTATACACATTATCATATTTCACACTAATATTTCATTTTTTTTTATCTTCTATAATTTCATATATTAATCATCTTCATATTAAAATTATTTAATTTAATAATAAAAAAATTTTCTATAGAAAACTATTATCATTGATATAGTTATTATCCTCCTATGACATCTGCAATGATACTTCTATTAAAATTACACTCTGTACATTTCAATTTCATTGGGAAAATATCATTTGTTGTGATTTTAAAAATTTTGATGGGGGGAGGTAAGACCATTCCCTAAACATTACCAGTTTGATCACATCTCCATCATACATTCACAAGATAATAAAATTCATTTTTTTGTATATTGATTTTCCTTCCACATTCTCACTACTCTATGAATACAGAAATTATATCTCCTCTTAACAATTTGACTGTTTCTTAACTCTTATGTGTTTATTTTTCTTATTTAAATTGAAATATTAAACAAATTGTTATCTTATATGTTCCCATAAACATCATAACATCCATTTTTTCACCTAAACTCATCATTGTTTTCATAGTACATGTTATTTCTTGTTACATTAATAAAATTTATGGACAAAAAGAGTCTCATGTTACTTATTATCCATAATAATAATTTTATATATCCTTTTTATGTCTAATTCATCTTAATATAAATATTTATTATAGGTGTGGATGATTTTTTAGAAATAACAGACTTCCTTTTTACTTATTATTTTCCCTCTTCAACCAAACTCAAATATTTTTTAATAATCTATTATGTGTGTAGATAATCCTGAAAAATAACACACTCCATTTTATTCTCATTTAATGACATTAATTATAAATTCTCCATAAATATTATAATTATATGGGGTGGTTTTATTAAATATATTATTTAATAAATCACTTAAATCAAGCTCATAATTATTTATTGATTTATATCTTAAAATTTTTGTTAAAAAAATTCAGAATTTTGTGAAAACTTTTAAACAAATATTACCTCATATTTTAAAGTTATATGTATGAAATATATCTAAAAAATACATATCCTTGTTTTATAATATAAAAATTTATTTTAAAGTAAGGACGTTCACTAAGAATTATAGTATTAGAAGTTTTATTCTCATCAACCATTAAAGATTCATTTTTAATTTCAATGGATTTATTAAAATCAAATCTTGGCATATTCAATGATCTTTTAGCATCACTTTTATAATATTCCACTTTATTTTTTTCATTTATACTTTATAACAACAATGACTTTAATGTAGTCTTTTATTATTTCAAGTTCAATAGTAAAAATCACTATGGTTATGATTTCTTCAGAACAATCATGATCCATTTCATAAAAAATTGTATAATGTTTTTTAATAATTTTAACTATCCATTTCAATAAGCGTGATCTCTTTTTTGAGTTTTGTTTTATTATCAAATTATTATTCAATTTTAGATTTAAATTTATGATACAAATAACTACTTTTCAATACAAATTCGTAGACAGATATTTTTTTCTAACTCACTACTTAATTATTAATATTATTCTTAAACATGTACTATATGTTTTTTATTTTATTATTAATCACACCGTAATCATATGAATAATCTCTTTTACTGAGATTATCTTCATCATGTTTGTTAATGGAACTTTTCTAATACTTTTATAGGATCCTATTTTAATTATTATACTTTTTAAATCATAATATTTTTATTCTTGAAATGGAATCATATTTACTATCCTATTAAGAATCATCATAATTTTTTCATGGATTTTCCATATAAAAGTTTCAAAATATTCTATATAAAAATTATTTTAAGTTATTATTCTCTTTTACCTACTTTTTCATCTCCTATAAATTTTTTTAATCAAATATTCGATTTGATTAACATTTTTGTTATCCTTTTCCTCATTGGTATCTATAAATATATATTGAATTTTATCTTCATCTTTAATTTCATTATATCCCTAAAAGAGATTATTTTCCCTTCCATGATATTATTTTTGAACATATGAGATTATATCATTTTATAAGAAATAAAAATACCATGATAAGTATCATGGGTCATCTCATAAATATCTTTATCTTATCATTCTAAGACTTTGTCATCCAAATAATTATGCATCACATTCAATGGATTTTTCACCAAAGTAATATCTTAAAAATTTTACTCATATACATAAATGTTCTAGACTATCTCATTAATACATGAAAACAACCCATTTATGTTCATGTCTATAAATATTATTATATCTTCAATGATAGAGGAATTTATTTTTAGTTATTCAACTTTTTTAATGTTATTTTATTTATATAAATTCTACTATTTATCACAAATCTTGTGGGAAATAAAAAAACACATCAAATATATAAATATATTTTTAGATAATAGTCTCATAAAAAATTTCCATGTATTTATATATTTCTCAAAGGTATTCATATCTATTGGAGTAATGCATTATCCTTACTAAATTGGTGTAACACTTGAAATATAAAATACAAGAACATCCAATATTAGATATAATAGATTGATAATAATCTTGTTGCTCTATACATGGTATCCTTCACATATAATAACAGAATCCCACAAATGTTGAAAAAAATAATATTTTCCACATCATTCTCAATCGATTTTCTTTAACAACAGATAAATTAATCATAGATAAATTAGATACTGTCTTTATTGATACAATAAAGGAATCCAAGATTACTCTTATATCTATTATAGTTTTAAGGAACTGTAATGGATGTAACAATTAGAGGGGAGAGAATCATTATTGGTGTAATTTTTATATATTAAATAGAACTCTCTATAGTTATTAAAGTAAGAATCGACTATTATTTTTTAGTAATATCTCTCACCAATATAAAAAGAAATAAAAATATATAGTCTGAATATTGTATTATTAATGGTTCTCACCCAATATTGGTGGCTACATAATTATTTGTAATTTATTCTATAAGAGTCACAAATGATTCATTAATATAAAAAATCATATTATTTGAAATTACAAGAATGTTTTATTTATAACCCACATTGAAAATTATCTCACCAAATTAGGTGCCTCTATATTATTTAGCAAAAACCCCTACCTTTATTAAATGATCAAGGGTTCACTATTTAAAAAAAAAATATCCCCCTTAATGAAAATTGACTCTTATAGAAAAAATTAATAGAGTTATTAGAAGCAGTTATAATGAAATAATTATCAATAAAATTAAGAATCATCAATTTCATATGATTCAATCTTAAAAATACTTCAGAAAATATATCTTCTAGAACATAATAATTATTTTTTAACATCTCAGTAAATTTTGAATGGTCTCTTATTATTATTATCTTTTAAATTAGAATCCAGATTATATTTTTTTATTGTTTTAGTTCCTATATTTTTTCACACCATCTCTTCTTCTTCATATTTCTATATTTTATTCAGAATATATAGTCAAAATATTTACAAATATGAATCTTGAAGACTCAAAAAATCATCATTCCTTATTCTAGTTTCTTATAAATTAATCACATCAATAATATATAATCATTATAGTATAAGTATAACTCTATAGATAATGTATTAAAATCACATTAAAGAAAATACCAGTAAGTCTCTGAATGATATTTTGTTTTCATCATTGAAACTGGATTTAAAATACAACTCAAAATAAAAAAAATTATTTTTTAAAAAATGTATCAATAAGGAATTATAATTTTCTTCTATTCATAAAATAAACATCATGAAATATAATTATGTTGATTAAAAACCATCTACTGTGTTGATGGGATATCGTACATATCATGTCAACATGGAGTAAATAAAATTACACGTCACTGATTAACTCTTTAAAAGATTTGATATTGAGTAAATTATCACTGTTACAATGAGAATATATATCAGAATTGTTCCACATATCATTTATCTATGAAATTATATCACATATAACTCAGTTTTATTGAGTTAATTCCACCATTTTATGTAATGAATCTTTGGGATTATTAAATAACCAATTTAGTCGTATTCAATTCACCTTCAATTTAATTGAGCAACTCTCTTAAAAATCATATTAAATGGGTAGTAACTGATTTTTCAAAATCAATTTCTCATTTACAATGATTTATGCTTGGTCATTTTTTTAATGTGACCTAACCTAGATCCCCCCCCCCCCCGAGTTAGGGTCACCACATCACCTCATGTATACATCCTCACACAACAACAGTTAGTGACTACAAATGTGGGTATGATTTGTATCATTGAGAGACTATTCCCTTTATATAATAAAAATAAAAAATCATAAAAAATCCTTCTATAATAATATAATATGGTGATATAAATATAATCCTCCATATATAATATCCAAAAAAAATATGGACATATCACATTCTATGCAGTCACATCAATCATATAATCCCTAGTAAATCTCAAATAAAAAAATGTAATTATATATATATATAATAATGAAAATGATAAAATAATATTTAATACTTAACGCTCAAGGTTCCTAGCTTTCCAAACCAATATACAAATTATTCCCTCAACAATTATTATCACCTTTCATCAAGCCCTTTATTTTACCAACATCACGAACCATAATGTTCATGAATATACTAAGGTATACATATAGAATATGAATCCACAAACCTTGTATTATATCTACAGTAGTCCTCTAAAATATCCTATATTTTATTATTAGTGTATAATATTTGATGAAATAACTCATTCTTATGAAAATATAAAAAGTTAGGTTATTGTATGATAACTTGGACAAAATGATTCACATCATACTAGCTTTAGTTAATTTTGGGGTATCAGTTATGTCTTTACCTCGATAGACATAATATTTTCTGAAACGAATATGTCCCATAGTTTTGACTCAATGGTATCAATTACACAACAACCCCATTGGACTACAATATCTTCAACCCCACTTACACACCATAGACCCCATATGTTTTATCTCTCTAATTCCACTACTCTAAAACAACCTCACTAGTTTAATCGCACATATTGACCCAAATGGTCAACATCTAATGTGCCTATTGGTAATTTTATCACCTTCCAATTTTTTCACATCAATTAATTTATAATATAGTAAACCAATATATTATTTTGTATATGATATACTAAATGTGATCAATAATAACTAGTCTAGAATGCACCACTCATCATCCAACACTAAGGGAGAGGTAATACAAGACTATCCCATTTCACGAATACTGATTATTCCCCAAAACTAATTTAACATTTAGAAAATATTTATATTGGAGGTTTTTCAGGATAATATATCGTAAACCACCCTACTGTTTGTTTACTTAATTATGATTGATGATACCCGTCCCAATGGAAATCAATTCTTTAGTAATAGAAAAATTCATATAATTTGTAAGAATTTAACACACTTAGGGTGACCCTTTATCAACATAAAACCTCATACTTCTCATTGGACAATTTTTATATGATATTCCACACTATAACCCATCAAATTACTCTTCCAAATTGATCTCATTGATCACTTTACCATTTATTATATATTTAAATTCATATAACCCTATGTTAATACATCATATAGACACTTTGTTATTATGTTAACTACGGAAAAGTGATCATCCCAACCTCTATAACTAATATCAATCCATTAATTAGTTATCCAATTTCCTAAAACCCTATATTTGAACACTCATAGTGATTTGCCAAATCCATTAAAATATAAATCATACAAAATCCATAATAAATAACTATGTTTAAAAATGAACCACCTACCTTAGTTGAAAAATAATTTTCTACCTCCATGGTACTTTTCCAATTTACTCTAATCTAATGATAACAAAAAACAATTTGAATACTATCTAAGAAGTTGATGTCACCAATATAGTTTAGTTCAGTAAAACTATAATAATTTTGGACCAATTCAATCCAAATATAATAAAATAAGAGGATAAAAAATATCCCTATGGTTAATTTTCTAACTTGATGAATCCCCTAACCATATATATATATATAATATTTTTTCTTAAAACACTAAAATTGAACAAATTAAAATAGGGGTTTGTATAATCTACTAAAAACCTACTAACATCCTCTAGAGTTATGGTGATCCACTATATTCCCATTTCCCACCACTAGGAACCTAATGGTGGATATTTTAATCTCTTTCTAGTAACCAAAAATTGAGTATCCTCCCATTGGGTGTTCGATAGATTACTTCTATTTTCCACTAAAAACTATATTTTAGTATATTTTTTTAATTTCTCTTACTAGACACCTCCAACTCATTGAATAAAAATATATAGACATATTTAAACATGAAATTATCAAAATCAAAATAAAAGACTCTCTCGTGATCTAATGGTTATTATAAACTCCACAGTGTCAATCTTATTGTCCTTAATAAACACAAAATTTTTCCACTAAGAAAAAATCCATAGAATACTTTTAGATATCTATTCTGCATTCCTATATCTCCCATGAATATATATACGTTCCTATAACAAATAAACTAAATTTATTTTCTTCTATTATACCATACTCACACTATAAACCATAATACACATGGGAAATTTTTCGAATGATGTATCTTAAAACAATTATGCATCATTTTTGGGTCATAAGTGAAATTTCAAGTTCATATATTTTGAGTGGATATACATCGGACACATAATTAATTTCACTATATTATATCGGATGAAAAATGGGTGAGTTATAGTAATTTCTCTCTCTAAAATCCTTAATGGACTAATGAATAATGGTTCCAACTACCCATATCCTCAATCAATATTATAGAAACATTTCCGATGGTTAATTTAATTGATCTAAAACCACCATAATATACTCTACGTCATAGTCAGCCTTTCATAAATATTTAAACCCCATCAGGAACATAATTTATGAGACTTGTCTTTCCATATGAAGCCTCCATTATATAAATCTAATAAGGTTCATTCCTCACAATAATCCATGCTGATACACAGGTCATTCAATGAATTATTTATTTCCTCTATCTCAATAAAAATTGAATTTATCAATACACCTTAGAAAAACTTCTAATACATTATCCCTCACTAACCAAGCATAACGTAATAATAACTTTTCATATATCGTAATTAAAAACTATAATACTAATTTCATGGTTTTACCACATACATTACACTCAAATATGACTAAAATGATGCCTTGAAATGAAGGTCATATCACCAAAAAACAAATAAATGGATCCCCACTATATGATTTCCCATATCATTTCCCTACTAACATTAACATTCCTAGAAGACAATATCACCTGAAAATCATTTCCCATATATCATGTTCTATATAAAATGACACACTAAATCCCTGATCCATGCTTTAGGAACCTAAGATACCATGATTCCTCAAAAAACCATTTTCCATGATCACATAATATCCATCCTCAAAACAATCTTCTATAATAAAATTCAATGACCTCTTATCATAGTCTCATGATACTAAAATTCAACCATGTTTTGGAATCTATTTATAAGACATTATGTCAATATGGTATTAAATAGTTTTTAATTTTTTGTAATATTCATCATTCGTGGTGTTATATATGTTTTTTAGGTTGTTTCAGAAACACTCAATTAGTTTTTATCTTTGGTTATAATGGGAACCACTATAGGATAGGGGTGCTCACCATGGCGAGGGAGTCGAGTTTCACTCAATGTCATTGATAAATATGGATATTATATAGTGTCTATAGGATATTGTTTTTGGTTATACACCATGATGTTTCTCCATGATAAAATCCAAATACTTTATCATGGTTGGTGTCCTAGGGGAAGCACCTACCCTCAGCCCGGGTCACATACTCTATGTTGGTTCCCAGTCTTGTAGTATTATTTTTGTTATTTAACAATCTCCACCATTCCTTTTTAGAGTATTTTGGACTCTCTTTTTCCTTTTACCTCATGTTTATGAACCATTGGAGTGCTCATACAGTTCCTACATTTTCATCTTCATTCTCTTGTGTCTCTTTTCTCTTTCACCTTCGATTTCAAGTGGTATACTAAGGTTAGTTCCTCATTTGGTATTCTCGTCTCCTAGTTTCCCCATTATCCCATTTTCTCTTCCTACCAAAAATATTTATCATTGTGTGAGTCAATATTATGGTTCTGTATGGATATAATATAAGGTTTTTTCATTTTTACGAGTTTTTGAGAGTGTCTTCTTGCTCAATTAGGAATTCTCTATTAAGAAAATATTTTTTTAATTTATTTTCACATGGATCGAGGTATGGGTTTCCATGTTGTTTATTTATATAATATTATATAGAAATATATTATATTTTAAAATTATTTTTATTCAAAAATATACCTATATGTGTTACCCTGTAGGGGATGAAAATTGATCTCAAGGTGTTTTTATAATTTTTATAGTGGTTTTTAATGAAACCTTAACTATTCATTTTAAATATTATGTTTATGCATCATAACTATTTTATAAAAGGTATAAGTGGATATTAAAAGATAAATGGGGGATTTAAAAGGCTTTTTTACATAGGAATATAATTTTATGACATTTTGGAATTTTAAAAAAGGACATTTTTAAAATGGGGACTATTTGGAACATGTTAAATTGTTTTTAACATTTAATAGTAATGTGGTAGTTTTAGAATTATTTTTAATAAAGTGGTGATTTCCAAGTGGATTTCACAAAAACATGATTTTTTAATTATATTTTAATGTGATCTTTTAAATAATGAATGGATTTTAATAATCTTACGATTGTTTTAGATGGAATGTTTGTCACTTTATAAATGAGTTTATTTATTTTGTGAACACCCTCAGTGTTGAATTTCCCATATTTATATATTTCATGATATATATTTTGTGCCTATGGAATTTTTTATTACTAATGAATAATCATGAATGTCGAAGGGGTTGTTTCTTAAGTGGGTTTTGGGGGTGAGATGAGGATTATTTCAAAGGATTTATTCTTGATTTATTATACGAATTCATTGTAAATTATTTTCACACATATATTACTTAATATCATGGAAATATTGGGTAGATAAGTAGAATATCTAAATGAGTACACCACCTAATGTAAAATTTTCTCTAACTAGGGGTTTTGACTCAATTAGTTTAAGTGTGCTAATGGGATTGATTGTGACCCAATGATGATATCTGTTCTCTTGGAATTTTTAGGTTTAGCTAGTTATCTAGAATCCAGTGTTCTATTTCTTATTTCATTTAATTCAGCTCTTAGGGGGATGAATTTGATGGTTATTCCCTACTATTGATTATTTAAGGGGTTTTGTTACTTCTATTGATTATGATACTTATATTTTTTTATGGGGGTTTTTTTCATTATTAATTTATTTTTGTTGATATATTTATCCTTATTTATGTTAATATTCCGACTTGGTTTTTATTTTTTGTGTGATTAAAAAAATTTCATAAAATTAGGTTTGGAGGGTGTGTTTATTTGATTGTGGATTCCATATTTTCCTTTAAAATAGTATTTGGTATTGATATTGAAAAAAAAATGAAAGTAAAGGTAGATATTGTTTATCCATATGGGGATTTAACAAATCTTATTAGGGATGATTAATGAATAGGAATTTTGTTTTATTTTAAAGAATCTGATGGAACACTTCAACGGTTTTGAAACTTTTATTTAAATTGTTTGATCCACTACTATTTTATTTTTTAATGGATCCATTTTTTATAATAAAGTGATTATGAGATGATAATTGGTTTTCTTAAACTTATATGAAAAAATATTATTTTAATAAATTAGGTTCAAACTACCACTTATGGTAAGCGGAATGAATGTAAATAGCTAGAATATATGGTGGAAATGATATTGGCCATGTTTGGATCACACCCTCTATATATACTAATGTGTGTGCATGTGTAAAGTTCTTATTACATCTCTTAGCTTCCCATTCTTTGATCTCATTCACAAATTATTTTTTGGTTTCATGAATGAATGATTTGGGATATAGTAATTTATCATGTTTCATATATAGGTTCTATTAGATATGTTTAGGTTATATATAAGTTTGGTTGATTTGGTTTTGGCCAGTTCATTTTTTCGTATTTTATATTTTTTATAAAACCTAGAACCCACACGTATGGATTCAGTACTAAAACATCCTATGTATTATTTATATTAAAGATAACATAAATATACATTTTATATTATACAATCAATGACCTTTTTCGATCTAGTTTTTTGGAGATTAGAGAACACATAAATTCAATTTGAGTTCAGGAAAATAATTAATTTGATTCATCTCTATTAGATCAATAATTATCCTTTGAACTTATAAGGAATCCAAGGAATTTTTTTAAAAAACATGGGATGATAAAAAAATATCAGTAAGGGACATAAAGAAAAATATTGTCAGTTATGTGAAAATTTGAAAACCCATTAAAACTGATTTTCTTGAAAACTAATAAGAATGCGTAGAAAAGTTATATAGTCTCCTTCAGTTATCTTTACCATATCAATATTACATTAACACTAACATATAGAATAACGTTTTGATTAACATCTGTATCCAATGTACCCAATGTACTGTAGATCTATAATAGGGATCACTCATCATATCTTGAGCTAAAATGGGCTCATCACAATATATCAGGAGCTATAATGGTTCTCAACCCATCATATCTTGAGTTATAATGGGATCTACCCAACAAAAACAATTACCAATGAACATATCATGAATAAAACCCTTAGTAACTCATTTAATCCATCGAACCAACATAAAAAATTTACAATTAACATATTATGAATAAAACACTTAATAACTCATTTAAACCCTTAAGTGATACACATTTATATATAATAATACCATTTTTTGTAAAAAACATTTTTAAAATATATATACCACGCACATAATAAAGAAATCATAATCTAAAAAATAATAATGAAAACATATCATCAAACCATTTTAGTAAAAAATCATCATGAAATCAGGAGAAACTACTACAGCAATATGTAACAAAATAACAATGTTTTTTATTTTTCAAAAGAGAAACTTAAATGTATTTTAAAAGGAAATTCCCTTACCCCGGGTTCAACATCCTTAAAATGTGTTCAAACCACTTATATAAGGGATTTAATAGTGTTATTAATATATTACAGATCAAAAATAATTTTTACAATACCTTGAATAATCTTTTGATAACATTTTCAACCCATTTAATAAAAATATTTTGTTATTTTCATTATTTCGAGTCTGTTTTTTTCATAATTTCTAAGTTTTGTTTATTTATGTTCTTCCCTTTCAGAAAGAAATAATAATCCATAACTGATAATATATATATATTTATTCTATTTAAAAAAAATTATAGGTTAATTTATACTTTACATGATTTTGATAAAAGGGAAAAACTAATCATCAATGAAGGGGATGAATTGACACACTATAGGCAATGTTTTCATTATTTAAGAATAAAATGATAAGAGGGGATATTTTTTTAGGCATATAACATTAACAAAACAAAATTACAGTATATATGTGATACATTAGTTCTCATGAAACAATGGATAATAATTGTGGATATGGTATAATTGAGAAAGAATTAAAAAGAGAAAAAATGTAATTTACCTCTTAAAAAATTATTTTTGAGAACCTTCTTAGGAATCCTGGATGTGGACTTTTTGTGAGATGAGAAGCAAATAATTGTGGTCATTTATGAGGAGGATGGAATTTGGAAGAGTTCTTCTGAACAATATGTCTTATGTTTATGAAATTTGTGAATGATCGACTTTTTATAATTGAGATGACCGGTAACATAGGAATTACACAAATTATTAAAATATAATAAATATATTATATGGTTTAAGACATAAAAAGCCAAAAAAACTAAATGTGATTACATTTTAGATGACATATCTTCCCTTTTTGACGTATTATATATTTTTTTAACTTTATAAAACAATTTAATAAAATATTTTATTCAAGAAAACGATTTTTGTCAAATTAAACACAATTCAAAATTGAGACTGCATACACGTCAAACAATGATTCAAATTAAAATTTATTTTATTATATCTTTGAATTATTATATTCATCTAGGAAAACAATTAATTATCTTTAAAACAAAAAATTACAGTTATTTTTTATATTTAACATCATTAATTTGATTTATTCATTAATTAATTAATTACTATATATTTATTGATAAATCCATTAGTGCTGTAATTTATTCTATAAAAACAAAAAAATAAATTACAAGAAAAATATCATTTTATTATCTTAATAAACACTATTAATTTCAAAATAAATTATATTTGTAAAACATAAATTAAATTTTTTTAGAAACTATTGTTTATATTGTGAACAGCTTGACCTATGTTTGAATAAAATTTTATAAATGTCTTAATGTGATTCTTGGGGATCCAAAGGAAATCAATTTTGAATCAAAATATGATAATGGAAAAATATTTATCATATAACAAGAATTACCAAAAAAAATTTATTTAATGATTCTGATAATTTTAATTAAGAATATTTTATTTAATTTTCTTATGCTCTAAAAAGCGCGACAACAGCATTGCATAAATATTAATGTTAATTATTTCATATATAAAATTTAAAAATATATTAGTATCATAAAAAATAGTCAATTAGGTTAAAAATATAGTTATATATTATTTAATTAGGTATAATCACTCACATGCATGTCAAGAAAAATTCTTAAATTTGTTAGTTTATCATTTCATGTGTTGTATTATCATTCCACATGAATTTCAAAATGATTCATTTAATATCACTCTAAAATTAGTAATTTAAATAAAAAAACATAAATAATAAATAATAATTAATAAAAGTTTATTGAAAATAAATTTTCGCACTCAATTATTTTTTATATGGAACCAAATAAGACATTGTCAACGCTACGAAGGCAATGTATCCACACTGAAAATAATTTTTTTACCTACCATGAAATAAATTATAACATAAATGTTATAAATTATTTCTATAAAATATTAGTTTTATAAAATCATAAATTAGTTTTTCAATAAATTAAAAACAAATTGTATAACTATTATGTCATCATGATGTTACAAAAAAATATCATATTTTATAAAAAGAATATATTTTTATTATTTACAAAAATTTATATTTTTCCAAAAATTCATAAAAAATCACTATAGAATAATTTTTTTCACTAAGATATGAATTTATTTTTAGGATATATATATTAAAAAATATCCATAATTTAATTATATTATTTTACATAAAATTAAATAAATAATCATTTTTTGAAGAAAATGTATTTCTGATGATTAAAATGTATTTAATAAAAATTATTTTGTTATTTTCTAATATTATTCTAATAAATTCATATTTAATTTGAATCTTATATTTATTTTATATATAAATTTTTTTTATTCATACTTGTCAATTTAACAACTAAGCTATAATGTTTTCATATTAGAGTCTAGTTATTCATTTAAGCCCAATGTGGCACACCATTTCCTATTAAAATATTGGAATCTTACATTCTTCCCTTTAAGTAAATTGTTCCCAAAAAATTATTTAATAGTAAATAAAATTCTAAATTTATATATTGATAATTAAGAAAAACAATTTTCTTATCTTTACATAATTAACTAGATGTTCAAAATTAAATTCTATCACTATTTTTTTTAAATGACAATTGCTAATTTCCAAAGTTGACTACATCATTCCTCTAAAAAATGTAAAACCTTGAACCAACACATTCAGATTCAGTACTAAAACATGATGTGTATTTTTCTATATAAATAATAATAGAAAAATACATAGTACATTATACAATTGATGACCCTTTCCTAGTCTTGGTTTTTTAGGATTAGACAAACCATACATTAAATAAGAGTTTACAAAAATAATTACTAAATAAATAATTTTATTCATATGTATTATCAAATTAAAAAGACATTGATGTTATATTCAATCCTATTAAAATAATTTTAAAAACATTGGATGATGAAAAAATATTGTTGAGGGACATAAAGAAAGAAAATATTAGTCTAGTGAAATCATGAAAACCCATTAAAACCCTTTTTCCTGAAAACTCATAATAATGAAAAAAATCATGCAATCAACTTGGTACATCATTAAAATATAAATCATTAAATCACACTTAAAAATGGAAAACCCATTTAGTTTACATCAATATCTGGAGTAATCAGTGCATTGGAGAGTTATAATGGGGCTCACCTGTCATATCTTCTTCTATAATGGGATAAACCCTAAATAAAATGAGCTATAATGGGGATCAACCCATCATATCATATTATGTAATGGGATCAACACAACATGAACAATTTAAAATGAAAATATCATTTGTAAACCCCTTGATAACTCATTTAATCCCACAAATAAAACCCATTTAGATATCATAACACCCTTTTTGTAAAAATAGTTTTTAAAATATAAAAAAACACACCCATAATAATGAAATAATAATATACAAAAATCACTATTAAAATATATGATCAAAACATTATAGTAAAAAAGCATCATGAAATTCATAGAAACTACTCATTCCATATAAACAAAGAACAATCGTTCTGAATTTTGTAAAAGAATCTTTTAAAAGGATTCAAAAAGGAATGTCCCTTACTTGAGGTTCGAAGTCCTTAGAATGTGTTCAATCCTCCTATAAATTTTTTAATACTGTTGCTAATATATTACAGAACTAAAAAAAAATTTACAATACCCTATATTACCTTCTTATAAAACATCCCACCCATTTATTAATAATATTTTTTAATTTTCGATGTTTTCGGTGCATTCTTTTCACAATCGACAAGGTTGGTTTTTTAAGGTCTTACTTTTCAAAATTATATAATAATACAAAAGGTAAAACATATAAATATTAAGTTCATTTTAAAAAATTACATTTTAATTTATACATACCATATGTTTTATAAAAGGGAAATGAAAAATCATCATCCATGAAGGTGGGGAATTGATGCATCACATACGATGATTTCATTATTTAAGAATAAAAGGAGAATTTGAGAAATTTTATGATTCATAAGTCATTAACAAAACAAAATAAAATATATATTTGATACTATAGTTTTTCTAAAACATTATATAAGATTTGGGTATAAGGTATAAGTGAGAAATAATATAAAAGAGAAAAAATGTAATTTACTACTTGAAAAACTCTTATTGAGAACCTTCTTAAGGCATAAAAAAGTGGACTTATTGTGAGAAGAAAAGAAAAATAATTTAGTGAGTTATGATTAAGAGTGAATTTGAAGCATTTTTTGAAACAATAAGGCTTATTTTTATGAAATTTGTGAAGGAAGGAGACACTTTTTATAACTAAGGTGATGTGTAATATAAGAATTACAAAAATTATTAAAAAATAAAAAATTTATTATTGTGCTTAAGAAATCAAAAAAATGCCTAAATAATAAATCTAATTAAATTTCAAAAATAATAACATCCAATTTTTCCTTATTATATTTTTTTGTGATTTTTAAAATAATTTTATAAAATATTTTATTCATGAAAAATAATTTTAACAAATTAAACACTATTAAAAATTATGAATTTAGACACATCAAAAAAAGTATCAAATTAGAATGTAATTTTATATTATATCATATAATTATCATATTCATATAGGGAAGACTTAAATTAGGTGAAAACCACAAATTGAATTTATTTTTTCATTTTTAATATCCTTAATTGGATTTATTCATTGATTAAATCATTACTACATCATTATTGTGAAATACATTAGTGACGTTATTTATTCTCAAAAAATTTAAAAAAAATACCATGAAAAATAAAATTTTATAATCTATTCAAAATGATATATTTTTTATAAATAATTATTTAAAACCATAAATTTAAAGGTTATAAAAACTAATGTTTATAGTGTGAACACATTTACTTACTTTTGAATAAAATTTCAAAAGGTTGTTAAAGTGATTCATGTGGGTCCAATATGTCCCTAATTTGACTCAACACATAATAATGGCCTAAAAATAGTCATATAACAGGGATTTCCAATAATTTGTGTTATTTAATAATTCTTATAATTTCAACAAAAAAAAAATTCATTTATTTTTCTTATGCTCACAAAAGTACTGCATCTACATTGCATAAGAATTAATGTTAATTATTACATATTTAAAAATTAAAAACAAATTACTATCACGAAATTAAATTAATTATGTTCATATATAGTTTTATATTAATTCATTACGTATATTCACTCATCTATATTTCAAGAAAACCTCCTAAATTTGTTACTTTTTCTTATCTTGCCTTGTATAAGCACTGCACAATCATTTGTATAAGATTAATGTAATATAACAATAAAATTATAAATTGACATAAAAAACTTAAATAATACATATTAATTAATAAAAAATCTTTAAAATATATTTATCAGTCAATTATATTTTATAAGGACCGAATTGTGACATTGCCAATGTTGCGCAGACACTGCTTTGACATCGAGAATAATTTTTATACTTATCATGAAATAAATTATAAAATAAATATTTTAAATTATTTATATATAATATTAGTCTTATAAAATCATAAATTTTTATTAAGTAAATTTAAAAAAATTTATTTCACAATTATGTCTTTAGGACGTCACAAAAATATCGTATTATATAAAAACATGGTATTTTTTACTATTCTCCAAAAAATAATCTTTTTTCAGAAAATTCTCAAAAAAACCCCAGGGACTAATTTTGATATTACGATTTCTGATATGAATTTGTTATTACAATAAATATTTTATAAAACTCTTGAAATTAATTATATTATTTTTATATAAAATCAATAAAAATCAATTTTTTTGA
Source organism: Viscum album (assembly GCA_963277665.1). Classification (NCBI taxonomy): domain Eukaryota; kingdom Viridiplantae; phylum Streptophyta; class Magnoliopsida; order Santalales; family Viscaceae; genus Viscum; species Viscum album. The sequence goes on along the minus strand of OY728155.1, from coordinate 918,732,822 downwards.
TGAAAACGTATTTCAGAAGATTAAAATATCCTTAATAAAAATTACATTGTTTTTTTATAATAAAATTCAAATTAATTAATATTGTGTTGAAACATTATATTTATTTCAAAAATAAATTATTTATATTTATACTCATCAATTTAAAGACTATGATATAAATTTTTCATATTATCATTTACTAGTTCATTTAACAACGATGGGGCATACTATTTCATTTTAAAATCTCTGGATGTTACATTTGGTTATTTTTATATAATATTTTTCAATATTTTACCTAGTGATTGTTTTTTATGTTTCAAAAGGATTTTTATTTTAAATTTTTCCTTTTGGTTGGTTTATTTATTTGGAACCGCTTAATTAATATTCATGTATGTTCAATGTATAAATAAGACATATTGGAATCTAGATGTTGTTATTTGTTATTTAATAATCTTATATGAGGTTTGAATTTCTCCCTATAGTGAAATTTGATACCCTTGTATTTGTTAACCATCCCAAGGAAATAAAAAATGCACATTGATCCTTATAGCGGGTATGTTAATGTACCAGTTTGGTGGAAACCTATACTGGTTAATTGAAAATGGTATTAGAGCCCAAGTCTTCAAATAATTGAGCTTCATGAATTTCTCAATAATTATTTTTTGGAATTTTTGGTATTATAAATATTATGATTTCCATCAAAACATTAGAGGTAAATCATGAGTTTGTTTTGGATCACCACATTTTCTGATTAAACATGGCTTTTAAATGGTATTTAAGATTATGTTATATTTTGATTCTTTTCACAGATTATGATTTCATATGGTGGTTTGTGATCCTCATTATTATTATTTGAGTTGAATTAGGCATTTCATTAAGAATTGGGATGACAATAAAGGAGGAATTAGTTGTAAAAAATTTGACCACATAGGTTAACACATCTGTTAAGGTTTGGAACACAATGTGGGAACCATATCAATGGTTGTTTCAAAATTATTATGAGGTATATCAAACTAATAATTAAACACACGCATGGTTCTTCATCCCATTCAACATGGATATTTGGACGTTCCTATAGTAATTCATAGTGATGGGGTTGAGAAAAACATAATTTTCTGCTTTTTTTATTATTAGGATCAGTTTTTATTTGATTTTTGGAATGTTCTTGTCTATGTGATTATTGTGGAAAATAGGGGTTTTTTTGTGAAAATAGAGGATTATTTAAATGTTAAAATCGTTTTAAAATTATTCCATACGTATTTTTAAAAAATTTAATTGTTTTTATGAACTGTAATTTGAAAAATAGTAGTTTCATTTGGAAATATATAAACCTATTTACCTTTAAAAAGAGTTTTATTTGCCTGTTTCTAAAATATTTATAATTTATTTGGATAATTTTTCAAGTGTGGTTAGTTTTAAAATGACAAATAAGAATTTTTTTCAATTTTTTTATGGGTGTCATGTTTTTGGGAAATGGAAAGTGTGTTCTATGAATTTTTTATAATAATTATTATATTTTGAAGCATGAATGGGTTTCTTATCGTAAAAAGAAGTACGTTATTTTTAAACACTGGTTTAATGTTTTACAACTTCTTAGGAGAATTTTGGATTTTCAAATGAAGGATAATATTTTATATGTGATTTTTTTTTTTAAAATCACACATAATTCAAAAAATACTTGTTCACTTCTTATAAATTATTTTGATATTTAAATGTAAAGTGTGGGTTTGGTAAGGATAATTTTTTTTCCATTTGTTTTTTCTTGATCAATGTGTGACTTTATATTTTTTCCCTTCATATTTATATAGTATAATTTATTTGTTTTGGGGAAACCTGAATGGTTTGGATTCATGATTCATTCTAATTTAATTTTTACACAAAGAAAGGTTTTAATGATAAGTAAAATTTTATTTTTGGAATTAACTTTTAGGTTGAATACTTTTATTTCTTGACTGTGGTCCCATTATATTTTATAACTTCATAAAATATAAATATATTAGATGATATCATTTTTCAATCTCAGTACATGTTAATGTAAATAAGACAATTATTCAAAATGGTGTTTTTCTAGTGGGTTTATCCAAATACTATCCAAGTAGATAATCTATATTGTTCTTGATCCCTCATTGGGGTGAGTGAGTGGATAAGTTATATGGAACATGTTTCATATTTCGTTTGATAATCTCCTTACCTAGACCATGGATCTATCTTATTTATTAATATGAAACTCTAAATAATTTTATGCCCTGGTGGTTGTGAGTTTTCTAAACATTCTTAATGTGTTTATAGAGGTTATAGTTAATGTTTCATGTTGAGATGTTGGGTGACAAATCATTTTATATGATCTAAATTTCAGTAATTATATTTTTATGGGATACTCATTCCTTGTTGATTTATGATATCGATTTTTGTTCATGCATAGTGCAGACCATGTAATGAGGTTTGTTAGATTGATAACATGGGCATAACATCTATTCTTTACAGCATGTAGAGGATATGTTTTTTGTTGTTGGTTAGACCATGAGTGATAATGGGTTTGAATTTTCTCTCAAGATAATCATGAGTAGATGTTTCATTTTATTTTCCCTGAGTTACCCATTATTATAGTTTTTCTAATTTTGCCAAAAACCATGATATTAATTATTCATTTATATTCATGATTAGTGTGTTCCTCTAGTTCTTATGGGATGTGATAGATTAGTGATCTAGCCTAGTAACCTTTTGGATGTTATTCAAAGACAATCTTCATTTTTAGAGTGGATCAGTCCTTTTATGGTTCTATGTGGATATTGGAATTTTATCATTTACACAACAAAACAAAATCTAGAAACCCAAAGAAGATGTCTAATTTATTACATTGGAATATGATACAAGGGATGATATCACTGTGGACTGATCAATTTATTATTCTTGATGTATAATATACATACATTATTTCCATTTTACAATGGAAATAACATATAAAACAATGTCAAGATAAATATTATGAATCATTGAAACTCATTTAAAGATTCCTTATTTATATCATAGGAAAGAATGAAATAGTTGAGCTAAAATTATCAATAAGGGTTTCATACAGTGGAAGTTATCATTATTATATATGACATAATTTGCATGGAATGGTAGATACCTAAAAACCCAATTCATTTAATTAATAAATTAAGAAATAAATGAATCCATGTATAATATAAATGTAGTAATCTCATGGATAATAATAATAGAATTCATAATGAAAAAAAATCATAATGTTGGACATATTGATCAAGGACTTGTGATAGGATAATTTTAAATATGGGTATATATACACCAAAATCCATTTAATATAGTTATAAAACTAGTTTGACTGAAGAGATGTATTATTGCATTAAAGGGATATCTACAATTGGGCATCACCCATACATACTTGTTAAATGAATTAATCATATATTGAATGATAAATTTATTTCATAAACATTATTCCTCATCAATAATGTCACAAATCATCCTAGACTGGCCCAAACCATGACAACCCCATGCCCTCCTCTGATAGGCTGGGGGATGGTGACTAGCACAGAGTAAGCATTACCCACAAATGGGAGGTATTATCTAAAGTACATGTACATGCACAAAAATCTCAAAGCCCACCAAATTATGAAATTTAAAACAAATAAATGAATTCATGCATAAATATAAGATCCCACAATAGAGTACAACAATGAATATAATATAAAAAGAAAAGGTGTCCAAAATAAGCTCAACTAAAATTGTATTTAGTACAAACTGCTCGATGGGAGAGGAATAAGTGAAAAGTTTTATCGTTGTAAAAAATTCGGTATGTCAAGATCAAGATATATTCCACCTAATCCCTATCCTCCCAGGACACCCTCAAAATGGCCGTTTTTTTTTCACAAGACACGGCACTTGTGGGAAAATCCCGTGCAGGGTTGAGTAAAATAGTACTTAGTATGGCACCCTAGAAACACTAAACACAAAGCACTAAATATAGCCATCTCAATACCAAATATAACGATGTATCAAAAATATAATAATAATAAAATATAAAAATCCTAATATACTCATTAGGGACACCATTCCATTATGAATTCATAACCAACTACCAACCACATGATTCTATTTGATGCAACGCTCATTCAGCGAGATCCTAGCCCATGAGCCATGATTTCAATGGAGACACTCAACGAAGATATCTAGATCATACGGTCCCCACCCAACAAAAAAGTTTTTGGTCTAATATTACTGGATGGTGGATCAATTCTCTACTTAGGTAGATCATGCTGACTCTACAGACTTCAATTAATGATGATAGAGGATTACAATCCTATATCGCGGGGGGGGGGGGGGAACAGAACTATATCTAAGACTTAAACTCTAGAGGGGATTAAAATCTAGTGATGTGGATGTAATTTATCACTATAAAATTAAATGAAAGTACAAAGGGAACACACTCAACCTATACTGGTCTAATTTAGGAAAACAAAGAGCATTAATCACTCTTGCTGGGAGTACACGACATGTACCAAGGGGAACAGGACGTGTCCAATTATACCATGTCTTTACCATGTGAAATAACTTCACAAAACATGTAGTAGAAATATACAAAAAGTGTATAATGAGTACACGACATTTAGAGATACATGGTTCCATGTCGGTTTTTCCTAGTCGTGTACATGTACGGATGATGTGTTCGTGTACTGTTCTGTGTTAGCCATGACATGTTTGGGTCTATGTACTTGGTGTACCATCTAGTTTTGTAAAATTTCCTATGTCCATGTACTCTTTAGAGTAAATTCTGAGTCATCCAGGGAGGGTATCACTCTGCTTGACTAGGGTCACATGTCATGTGATAATCGTCTCCTTCCCAAAACCCTAGACCTGACTAAAGGGGCCCCACACGGTGTGTAATACCGAGTGACCCACCTTGTTTCATTGAATTTTCTAGATCCTTATATGATATCAATTCTTCATTTCATACCACTTCCACCTTTATTTCTACCTGAAATCTCTCCACAGATCCAGGATCTAAGTCGATCGTGCCTTGTCATCGGTAGCTTGCCACAATTTGGCCTCGAAACGCATCGAGAACTCTCATATGGTTTTTATTTTCCTCATGCCACCTCAGAAGGGCGTCTAACCCTAGATCCATTCTATTTCATCCATGATCTATCTTTCGTCACCTTAGATCCATGATCCTTAACCAATCTTGCATTCTATAGTTGCGGTTTGAATTCTATTTGCTGAAGAATGGTTGTGCAAGGATCCATAACCATGAAATTTTTGAACTATTGTCCAAGTGATTAAAAAAGATAATCGAGAGATGTAATTTTGGCGTATATTCTATAAAACATAATATTTAGGTACAAATCTCTTCTATTATTCTTTTGGTATTGATTCGTTATCATTGAGAAAATGAAAGATGAGGGATAATCAATGAACTAGAAATTTAAAAATTATGTCTGATTAAATCTACCAATGATGTTAAGATAAATTCATATTCATTGAATTAAACCACATTCATCTAAGATAAATAAAATTATGAAATTAACAAAACCAAACACCCTAACTTATGTTTAGATCAATTGTCGATGAAGAATAATTGCATTGTTGCTACTGAGGAGATCCTCTTACTCCACTAGCATGATGATCCAAAATACGATACTGATCTAGTATCATCCTCTAAGAATGATCTCCTCCAAAATCATCAAGGTCTCTTGGGTTTAGCAACAATCCCTAGGACAATTTCCCTAGACTTCAACATATATACAGAGTAGGTCTCTGCAGCGATGAGAAATAAAATAAATTTCCTATTTTATTTATTTTATCTATTTCACGCCCCCAATAACATTTTCAAAGATAACTTGCTCCGAATAATGTGAAGTCGAACCTAGGAGAAAACCTCCATTCTAAACGTAGAATTTGCCTCAAATTTATGATCCCATTAACCATTTAAAAGTTATTACACTTTTCAGGAAATACGCACACACGTGGTATTAATATTTATAAAATATTTGTTCATGGTACATCGGGCCTTAGAATAACACTCCATATTAGTTCATAGTCACAAAAATAATCCATATAATATCTAAAAATAATACATGGAAAATATGAGACTTTAAATTCTCCCCACCTTGGGGTTTTACATCCTCTAAAAAACAAAACAAGGGTTACTCAAATAGATGAGGGTATTGACCATGAATCTGAGCCTTCCACTCCCATGTTCTCTCCTGAAGATTTATCTGCTTCCACGAAACACACACTAAAGGAATCAATCCCCAAAGAATCATCATATCCTACTGATCATAAATATCTACTGGGTACTTGGAAAAATTCACTCCATCCTTGATGTCCTACTCACCCCAGTCGATGTAGTGCGATGGATCATGAACGTACCTCCTAAGTTGTGACACATGGAAGACGTCATGTACTCAGTCTAACTATGGATTTAGAGCCAAGTGGTACCCCACCTTACCAAATCTAAGTACTATATATAAATGGTCTATGAACCAGAGAGATACCTTGATGCCCCATCCAAATCTTTTTATTCCCCATCGAGTTGAAGCTCAAAGGAACTCATGGTCTCTATCCACAAACTCCAACGGTCTATGTATCCTATCAGAATAAGACATCTGATGGATCTATACAGTTTTTATCCTCTCTTAGATGATTTTCACCTTCTATGTGGTAGCTTGCACCAACTTCAAGCCTAAGAGTGTTGAATCTCGCGTGTCAGTCTTGCAAATTGGTGACTTGCAGGGTCGTCCATACAAATCCTTAAATAGTGACATACCAATGGTGGAATGGAAAATGTTGTTGTATGCACAGTCCAACCGGGGTAGGCGATCCTCCTAACAATGTAAAATGACTAACATGAAACCTTGCATCATGTACACCTGAACATGAATGGACTGCTTAGTATTGTTATACATCTATGGTTGAAACATTGTGCTCAAGCATAACTGGGTGAAAAATGACTCATGTAATCCCTTCAACAAACATGATGTCAATTGAGCATCATGATCTGAATCAATCATTGATTGAACTCTATGGAGTTGAACTATCTCATCAATGTAGAGGTGTCCCAAAATTACTACTAAACTAAGTTCTCAAATAGCTAGGAATTGGGACGACTTGGTGAGATGGTTAGTGATCAATAATATGGCGTCATTTCCACTAGATATACATGGTAAAACCATCATGATGTCCATCGATATCTCATCCCACTTCTATTCTGGCGCTGGAAGTCATTGAGCTAAACCAGCTAGAACTTAGGGCTTATCCTTTACTTTCTATCAAGTAAGGCATCAGGAAAAAAACACTTTAACTCATTTCATAAACCCTGACAATCAAAACTGACATCATAGGTCATCATACACCTTTTCCATTCCAAGATGTACTGTCAAAGTGGACATATAAAACTCCCTCAAAACCTCATTCCACAACATCACTAGTACCACCGTACATCCTCTGAAGAAAACAAAGTTCTCCCCGCCTTTTGAATATCCATTAGGAGATTGACCTATGGACATCTAATCAAGCAGGGTCTTGTATTCATCATCCCCAAGTTGTGCCTATCTAAATGTCTCTAGGATTGGTGGGGTGAAAACCATCAATTAGAGGTAAGATACTAGAAATCTATCCATAAAGGATAACTTCAACGAGGAGAATTTCATTACAACGTTGTTAAGAAATAGCAATCTAGATCTCATTCTGAGAGAATCTGCCACCATATTCCCCAGAAAGGGAGTATAGACAATATCAATGTCAAATTCATGAAATAACTATTTTCATTTCCTCAGTCACATGTTCATATCCTTCTTAGAGAGGACATACTTGAGATTCTTATGGGAAGATTAGATGACAAACTGATCACCCATTAGGTAGTGTCTCCACATTTTTAAATCGAAGACTACCACTCCTAACTCAAGATCATGGGTCATGTAATTCCAAAAATGTGATCTCAACAAGTGAAAGACCTAGGTAATCACTAATTTCTTATACATCATGAAACAAACATTCCTAGTTCCTGATTCATCACATAATACCACATACTCAACACCTTCCACTTGTATCCTAAAGTTGGGAGCACTCATCAACGCCAACCTTAGCTCTTAAAAGCACTACTGGAACTTTTATGTCAACATGAAAGGATTCCCTTTCCATGTAAAAGTTTTCAAGGGTAATACCATTCTAGTAAATTCATGTACAAAACTTTGATATATACCTACCAATCCAAGGAAACATTTCACCTTGGTAAAACTCTTGGGTGGCTCCTAAGTTAGAACAGCCTTAACCTTTTCTGGTTCGACTAAAAATTCAGTATCTGGGATGATATGTCCCATAAAATGGACCTCTTGAATCCAAAACCATCTCTTCAAGATATTCTTGTAATGTTGGTTCTCTCAAAATGTATTCTAGACTATCCTTAAGTGTATCGCATGCTCCTCATTTGATGTTGAATACACTAGGATGTCATCATTGAATACCCCCACAAACCGGTCTATTTAAGGATGAAAGATCTTGTTCATGAGTCCCATGAACACTTATGGGGAATTCATCATTCCAAACATAATATCCAAGTACAAATAGAATCTTTAACAATATATGAAGATCCTCTTCAGTATATCCACATCCCGTACTCGTAGCTGGTGATAGCATTATTTGAGGCCATATTTGAGAACTATCCCACCCCTTTCAACTGATTAAAAAGGACATTGATATTTAGTTGTAGAAATTTTTTCTTCACTTCCACCTTCTTAAAGCACTAATAATCCACACAAAACCTCAATATCCTTTCTTCCTTCTTGGAAAAAAACAGTGGCAGCCCAGGGTGAAACATTGGGTCTCTTGAAACTCTTCCACTACAAGTCCTCCAACTATACCCCTATCCCATGAAGCTCTAAGAGATCTGTCTGATATACAGGTGTTACTATAATTGTCATATTGGGGTGTAGAAAAATGTACAAGAATATATACCTAGTAAGAGGTAAACCAGGAACATCTTTAGGGAATACATCCTCATAATCGGCCACCACTATAGGAAACCGATGACTTATAACATCAACTGCACCGACGATCATTCTAGACAACTGATGAGTAATTTTCTTGCACACTACTTTGCGTTAGTCCATCCTACACTTCCTAGATTTCTGTTTCACCAACAAAAGAAAACATAGTCCCATCAATATGGACACAATACATTATTCACATAAAACAGTCAATATGAGCATGAACTGTGGATAATGAGTCCATACCAAGAATCAATTCGTAAGGCCTTAACACTTCTCCCAAGATATCCGGACTAGAAATATCACCTGTAAGAGTCTAGTCCCACATTAAGTACTAGTTTTTGATCATTGGGTCTCCTCCAGTATGAGTCTCGAAGCATAAGGGTCGAGTCAATAGTTCAACCAAAATTTACGAGTCTCAGACAAGATTCATAGAAATAAAATAATGACTATCACTTGTGTCTATAAAAACTGAAGCTACGGTGGAAAAGACATAAACTATAGCTCATATCATCACTTGAGCCTCAGGGTTATAGGAATCTATAGCCTACAGCTTCCCTCTTCCCTTTCCACCAGCTACCTCAGTCTAGCAAGGACCACCAGGGGGTGATGGTGGTAATATGTCAAAACTATGACCACATCATGGTGCCCTGCCTACCCCTATTCCATGTCTGCCTCCATACTGACTGAAAATTAATTTTTTTTTATTAAGATAACCCCATTTAAAGCACGAGGGGGAACCCAGCATGACTTAAAAAACATAAAATAAAACCAAGCCTCATTGTCCAAAGTCCCACGGATAAAAAAAATCCAATTCAGGCTTCAAAGAAAGGCCCATCCCCAGCATTAAAACACTAAGATCACCTTCCACCATATCATCGTTTCTCGTCTAACTGTCTCGTATGCACGTGCCGAGTACTGATGGCTAATGAAATACCCTCTTAAACTTCCAATTCCAGATAGTATTTATTAGATGAATCCTTTCTTCTCTAAACCACTTCAAGGACCTTCCCTTATAGATGAACTTAATGCAATGTCCCATGGACATCAAACCAAGAGCAACAATTCAAACTGACTAACAAAAAAACCAGTCCATGGAACAACAAATTCATCACCAACACACTTCAAAACACAACCTGATTGTTCCTCTAACATGAACCTTTATGATTGAATTTTCCCAAAAAAACCTCAAACCAACCAAAACAAATACCCTTTTCATCAATTGTATCCAAATACCAGAATAAATCCAAATCAAAACCCGCAGATTCACTTCAACAGCCAAATCTACCAAAGCAGATCAGGACCCCTCAAATAGACCAAAACAAAGGCAGCATCGAAACCTAAAAAATGAGTCATTAAAACAGAGTTCAAGAAATTGTCACCATGTAGCCATCCACCTGAACAACATGCTCACTGGACACCGCCGTTAAATAGAAACCAAAACCCATTGCCTCCAGCCTAGCTCATGAAGACCAGAACCGACCACCCAATGAAAACCGATGAGATGAGGAGGTGACCCACAAACACAAAAGCATGATCTTGGCCATTGGACCATATCCTAACCTACTGTATGATAGTTTGGTCAATCTCATCCAAGATTTCCCCGACCATCATTAGAAAAACACCTCATATCCCTTGGCTGATTCAAGCTACCCTGAGGTCCCGACACCACTATCATTGAGTCCTAGGATTGGCGGCCATAGTGCCTGACCAACATAGATCCCTATGACTACGATTAGCTACCTGATGTTGAGGACTCAACTACTGGGTTCCCACAACGGGCCCCCGCAACTAGTGTCTAATCTTCCAGAAAACATTTTACCAACATGGCTTTCTCAAGTACCCCAACATAGGTAGAATTTTTAAGGTGTACCAATAACCCCATGATGTCCCAATCCAATCCCAACTCAATGGTTCATGCCCTAATGAATTGTACTTGTACCATATCCAATGATTAGAATGAAAGATCTGTAAAATTCACTAAATACTCTTCCACAGTTATACTACCCTACTATAGATATAGGATCACTTGTATTCATATTGATCGCACTGTGGTAAGATAGAACTCCTCTTTGAAGAGACATTCAAAGTTTATTCAGGATAAATCTATATCATAATGTTCCTGAGTCACCAAGCTCCACCGTCACCCCGAAAATCCCTAAATAAGACTCTCGGTAAGGACTTCCATCTGATCATCAACCTTCCTCAAAATGTGGAATCCATAAGTGACTGCTACTAGCCAATCCACAACCATATAGGGGTCTGGTTCACCGCAAAACCTAGGAGGTTTCTGCCTCTAAAATATGTTTAATGAACTCAGTGTGTGTTCATCCGTAGTAGGTAGTGGTATTAGTAATTTCCGCTCGACAGTTGTTATTATAGCTGGTAAACCACACAATGGTGCTATCTATAGAACATTCCCCTATTCTAATTCCTTGTCACTAGGTGAATCATCCTCATGATCATGCGGTGGAACCCTTGATGGCTATCTACATGTAGGCATCCAGAAATAAAACAAGATGATCCACATTTAAAAGATCATATCTAGGGGGATGACTCGATATGGATATAGAAAACACAACCATTATGATATGATGCATGTACCATTATGATTCCCTACAACCAGTGTTTTCATATACCGAGTCAAAAGGCAGGTGGTTATAGTCATAGAGTATGGATATGTCGGCCTACACACCAACACTAGATTCCATATCCTAAAAGAATAACTTATAATTCTAACCAATATACCCCTAAATCAATCTCATATTCTCCCAGTCGTATAGTAGAAATGACCTCTTCTGATACAATTATGTCATAACCCATCCTAGAGGGGCCCGTATTGTGACTACCCCAAGCCCACCTTTTATAGGAAAGTGTATGGTGACTAGAACCATATAGTTATTTGTCACAAATTATTGGTATTATCCTAAGGTACATATAAAATTGCACACATATCTAGTCCCAAATAATAATGAAACATAAAACAACTGAAATAATGCATGCGTACAACTAAGTCCCACATTTGAGTATGACAGTCAAACATTATCCAAGGATGAGGACTATGTCAAAAGTAATCTCCCAATAAAATGCTCAGTCTATCAATATCCAGATACACTCCACCCCTCCCTATCCTCCCAAGACACCGTCAAAAGGGTCATCGTCTACACAAGACATGACACATGCATGAAAATTCTGTGCATGGGTGAGTATAAAAATACTTAGTAAGACACCCCAAAAACACTGAACACAAAGCACCAAATATAGTCATCTGAATACAATATGTAAAAATGTATAGAAAATATGAGTAGAAAAAAACTAAAGAACCCAGATATACTCAAGAGAGATACCATGCCATCATGTGGTTATAACCAACTACCAACCATAGGAGTCTGTTCGATGAAATTCCTATTTAGGGAGATCCCACTCCATGAGCAATGCAATCATTATAGACACTCGATGAAGAGGTCTAGATCATTTGGGGCCCACAAAAAAAGACAGAATTTGTCTAAGAATAAACAGATACATAGATAGGGAGTTATGATGAGGACTGTTGGGGGATACCACAAACTCGATCTTGGCCAACCTTAACACATAAATAGGGGTCACGACTAGAACCATTGGGGGAAACCAAGAACCCAATATGAATCAAATCACTACATAAGGTATCTCTTTACAATGATTCTAAAACCCCTAAAAATGAGGGCTACTTGATATTTGATAAACTTATTGCTCATGGAGGTCACAGTGATTTCAAAAACTCCTACTTAGAAAGATTGAGGATCGCACTCCAGTATCATAGAGGGACACCAAAACTTTATCTAAGACCAAACCTCTATAGAGAATTACAATCATGTGATGTTGATGTAATATCACATTATAACCTCATGGATATGGACCAAGGGAATTTCCTCACCCTATACTGCTCCAATATAGGAAAATGAAGAGCCTCATTCACTCTTCATGGGAGTACACAGTGTGTCCCAAGGGGTACATTTTGTGTCCAACTATCCCATGTATTTCTTGTATGGAAGAACATCATACATAATTTCATCTCAATATAAATTTCATGTATAATGAGTTCATGGAATTTAGAGACACACAGTTCCCTTCCCATGTCCCATCATCGTGTCCTTGTACTAGATTTGTGTATGTGTACCAATATGTGTTCTCCAAGACATTTCCATGTCTAAGTACACGACATATCATCTGGATATGTGTTGTTCCCAATGTCTTTGTACTCTATGGAGTACATACGTTGTCATTTGGGGAGGGTCACAAATCATGTGATGTGGGTCACATGCCACGTGATCATCATCTCCTTTCTGAAACCCTAGCCTTCGATGAAGGGGAACTATATGGTGTGTAGTAATATGTTACACACTGAGTTACTCAGGATTTTATAGACCCGTATTTTTTCTTCGTTCTTCCAAGCACACCAATTATGCCACACTTTCTACCTGAAATCGCTCCCTTGATCCTGAATCTACATAGAACACGCCTTATTTCCAATAGATTACTATAATCTAACCTTGAAATGAATCATTAACTAAACTTTGATGTTTATTTCCCATGAACCACTTGGGATATGTTTAAAACCCTATATTTTTTCTCGGTCTTCTTTGATTTATCCCTTTTCAGAATCGATCCTCGACATAAAACCACCATTGGGTTCCATACATGTGGTTTGGATTCGTTCTGCCGAAGAATGGTTGTGAAACGATCTAGAACTGGGAATATGTCGAACTATTTGACAAAGGATTACCAATGATGATCGTACAAATAAATTTTGGGAGGAATACATAAAACATAAATGTGAGGAAATAACCATAACCATTGTTTTTTTGTCCTCGATTAATTATCATCATAAAGATGGAGGAAGACGGATAATCAACGAACTAATAATTTAACAATTCTAGAGGATTAAATCTACCAATGATGCATGGATCAATTATTTTTTTATTAATTAACCCGTGTTCACCTTGGATTAACAAATATTTGAAATTTATAAAATAAAACACCCTAATGAATGTTTCAATCAATCATATATGTAGAACAGTTGTGTTACTACAGTTGATGAGATCCACCAAATCCGTCGGTGCGACGATCCACGATCTGTTCCTGATCTGTTGTTGTCCATTTAGAACACTCTCCTCCAATGGAATCTTGGTCTCTATGGTTTAGCATCCGACCAAAAGAAAATTTCATTATCCATAAATTTATAATGGGATAACGTTCATACACTGATGAATAATAAAATAAATTTTTAGTTTAATTTATTTTATCTATTTGGCGCCCCTAATAACCTTTACACATAAGACTTTCACTGACCAATGATAAGTCACACCTAGTCTAAAACATCCATTTGAAACTCAACTATGCAATAGATTCTATATTTGGGAATCTATTTAAGAGTTATTTAACATTTTTTTAGGAAAACCCCATGCATGTGCAAAAACTATTTTAATATTTTTTAAACATTTTTTTGGTGAACATCGGGCCTCCAGATCGCACAAAGTCTCACTGCTAGGTCTCAAAAATAATCAATGTGGTATCTAAAAATAATATATGGAAAATTTAATATGTTACAAATAAATATCTATATTTAATAAAAAAATATCTAATGTCAGTATTTCCCCAATCAATCAAATAACATTCATAGAAAACACCATTTGTTGACATGATATACAATTTATGAAATAAGCGTACCCATGATATAAAAAATGTGGATATGGATGAGAAATTTAATGTATGAGGAAATATGACAATAATAATGTGAATATTTTAATATAAAATTATTTTCCACAATGTCAATAAGACATAAAAATTTACCATCAATTCATAAGAATGTAATTTTTTGTAATAAAAAAATAAATTTTAGAGAATTAAATAAAATGAATGAAAAACATTGAAATGAAATTTTCTGTAAATATTTTTATTTATAAAACAATGGGAGGATTATAGAAGATATAAATATCATAAGACTGTTATGGTAGTGTTAAAACCTAATAATGTTGTATTTTTTAAAAAGAAACATTCCTTTTTTACTTTTTTTTTAAATAAAAATATATTCGTTTCTAAGAAAATTGGAAAATTTATTTCAAACGATATAAAGGAAGTCAAAGGTGACATATTATTTCCTTTATAATTTTTTTAATTAAATAGGAAGGGCTTTTGTAAATAATTTATTAATAAATACTGATGTGGAATTAATTATTGTCAATCATGAAGATAAATAAGATAAGCATTTCATTGTAACATTTCATTTCTTGATAAAATTAAAAATTATAAGAGATGTTATAAGAAAACATAAAAATTACATAAATATACTAAGGATATCAATATATATATGGTGTTTATAAATTTTATATTATAATATTCCTTTATGGAATTATGAGATGTCCTAAAAATGTGATTTTAAGAATAAATTTATACCTGTTTGGTAACTTTTCAGTTGAAACCACATGAAATTATAAAAATGAATTGAAACCATAAATACCATGAATAAATATGTATGCATGATAAATATATATAATGGTGTATTATATACACCACATAATTATAAATAAGTTTATATTATAAAATTTTCTTTAAGGTAGAGGAAATTAATATAAAAATTTCATACCCCACTCATCCACTTAGTTAAAAATGATTTAACCTCTAGTATAAAAGTTTTAGTTTTTTTACTAATTAATACCAATGAAATATTCATATTTATCAATATGGAAATGTATTCTAATTACCAATTATTATTAAAATCATTCATCAGCTGATATTTTCATAGTTTGTACATGCATGTTTCATCAAATAAGTTATATATCTTATGAATACGTTATAATTTCATCATAAAAAAATATGTTAATTTTTTTTGTAATATTTATTCATTAGATAAATTTTTATAATACTTCTTAAAATTTGTACTTGAAAAATAAATAACATAGATTTTTTGATGTGGTAGTCCATAAGTATGTGTGAGTGACATTATCATTTTTAATGGGTGGAATGGTAAGAAATTAAATTAGATATTATATTTAAAAATTATTATTATATAATAATTATTAATTATTTCTATATTTATAACCATCCTTGAAATAACGTGTTGAAAAATGAATAAAACTGATTTGTGGAGATGGTAGGTCGTTTATACAATGACAGATGTTTTCATTTTACATTAGATGGAAATGAGATGAATAATGATTTTGCAACTACTGTAATAAAATTTTAGTATATGGAACATACTGATGTTATTTTAGGAGCATAGTTATAGTATATTTTAATGATGTAGAAAAACCTATATAATGAAAATGTGTGATTGAAACATTTAACTTATCTTTTAAGAACCTTATTTGGATAACTCCTTAAAGACATTTGGGATTTTATTTTATGAACTAACAAACTGGTGTAATTTATATAATGATTCTTTAGAAATATTATTTTAGTTTTTGGTTAACCAAATTTACTCAAGGTAGTGTGAATAATAGAACAGAGTTGGTATCTTTTATAGTGAAGGAAATGACACAGATGGAATTTCATAAAATATATAATATAATAAAAAAATTTCCCTATGAAAGTGGCCCAATGTGGTAAAAATAAATAATTCAAGACAGGTACGGGTTTTTATCTCTTAATCCAATAAACTATTTATTAGTATATGCATATTTTTAACCCTATTTTGCGGTTTAAAGATTTCACTAAGAAATTTTTACCTTAACTAAGCTAAAATATTTTCATTGATAAAAGGTTAAAAATTTACTTCTAAGGTAAAAATTTGCTACAAAGGTCAAGATATGATGTTTTAGACCATATAAAATACATATTATCCTATTTAATATTTTTTATTTTTAAAACATTTAATATAATGTTATATAATATAATATAATATTTATTTTATTTTAAAAACTATTCCCATTTTTTACATTAATAACATCAAGACAAGAATTAAATTTTAATGTAAAATATTTATTGATAAATAATACATTATTATTATCCATAAATTATGATTTAATTAATAATTTATTCAAAAAATATTACTTTTTTATATTTTAAAATCATTTACTTTGATATCTCTTTGGTTTTCATAAGCATTGTGTCGATGTTGTGTAGCTATTAAAAGAAATTATATCATTGTTAAAAACATAAAATAAATATCATTATAAAAAAATTTAATTATATTTAAAATATAATTTTAGATTCATTACTAACATCTTATTTTCCCTATATGAATATATAATAGTAATCAAAAGTGAGAGATTAACATTTTGGTATATTAATTTACATAAAATAAAATAATGGACTTTATCAAATATAAATGGCACCAAGATACAATATTTTAGAATATATGATTGGGGTGGAAGAGTTAAACTCAAACAATGAATTATAGTAATGTTTATGGATTATTTTCATGATTTATTATACAATTCTGTACATGTTTATTCAATTTTACCATTTACCGAGGTGATAAATTTTACCACATTTACTATTCATAATGCATAAAAACCAAAGGTATTTATTTACCAAATTTGATCCACCTCATTAAAAATAAGTAATTCATTTTAATAAAAATCAATTTTCCATGTTTTATAAATTAATTAAAAAAATAAACACACAAAACATGATGAAAAAGTTTTTGTAAGAAAAGGCATTTTTTAAAATATGATGATATTACATTAACTCTATAAATAGTAATAATTATTATATTATTTTCAATTCACATAGATAGATATATGATATATAAATTCAATTTCAATCATTCATCCTTAGGGATTTTTTAATAAAATAATATTGAAAAACATTGTGCAATTAAAAATCATTTTCTGAAAAATATACCGATTACTCACTAATGATCTTGTATTTTTTTAATGTTACGATAAATATGTGATTAATTATATATATTATGGAACATTATTATAAATAAATTTAGGATTGGTTAGATACTATATTTTCAATCATTCATAGAAACATATTCAAGGTAAAATATCAAAATTTCATTTTGTTCTTATATTGAAAAAGTTAGAAATAAATATTCATCCTATAAAATTGAAAAAAAATTCCATGTAACATAAAAAAATTATTATAGTATCATTAAAAAAAATTACCACAAACAATAATTTATGATTATGTTTTTAATTCTTCCCTCCTTAAAAAATTTCATCCATAAAATTATCATGGATATTACACTATAAACAAATGAGGGTGGTTCTACTTCATAGATTCCATAGGTTCTAACTTTTCCTCCACTATTTTTTGATTTATCCAAATTCCAATTAATATTGGATTCATCCTATTACACTACACTTAATCTCAAATGTCAATAATCTAAAAAGGCTCTCCAGAGAGTGATATATCAGGATCTAATTATATTTCTTCACTGGTGAGCATATGAGTTGGGTCTTTCATAAACACAATTAATAGTGAAATACATAACACATAATGTACTTTTATAGGAATGGAATTATTTTCAAATGAAAATACACATCTCTAATTAAATCCAAAATTTAAAAGTGTCTGATATACATGGGGCTCCATTTCCCTTTCTTACTGAAACCTATAACACAATTCAATAGATATAATTTCAATTAGAAACCATCTCCCACTTAAAATTACAAATGTTTACTCTTATTATTCATATATCTCCTTGAAACACTTTAAAGTAATTTAATATGGTTTTGGATAGTATTTATCTTCATTGTTTTCTCCTCAACATTTTATAGGCCTATAAGATTCCTTTAAAAAAATTCATACCAACAAGTTTGAGTTTGACATCTCTTGTTATATAATAATTCATAAAGTTTCCTCTGAATACATAAATGAAAGCTATTGTTACAAGAAAATCTATAAAAGTTAAATATTAATCCTTTATACATTGAAAGTCAAGTGATAATGACCTCAACCTGTCTTCTAATTTTTGAATAGTCCTTCTGAATTGTCCATCAATTTGAGGATGATAGGTAGTGCTCAAATGAATCTCTGTTTCAAGATAATTTTTATGAATTTTCCTTAAATTTGATGTAAATCAAAGATAGTTATTATATTCAATTGAAATAGGTGCACCAAAAGTTTTTGAATCTTCATTAATAAAAATTAATGCAAGACACTGAAGAGGTAAATGTTATCTTATATAGATAAATTGTGTGGATTTGGTATGTTCAACATCATTAACCCGTGTGGAATCATTATTTATTTGAGTCTTTGGAAATACTATGAAAAATTACATAGTGATATCATCCCATTTCTTTATAGAAAAAGGTAGATATTTTATTACTCTCTATGGATGTTTTCAATCAACCATATTTATTAATAAAATAAGCCTCATGATACATTGTTATACTTTTCTTGCTTCATGTTATCCCACACAAAAAGTTCCATTAGATAACTATATATATCTTTTCTACTAGAGTGTTTAATAAATAAATAAATTCTATGAGCATCATTCAAAAATTTCCTTTTTCATATCAGGTATAGATAGAAAATATAATCTCTTTCTAAAATTAAAAACATTGTGTTCATTATCAAATTATTCAAATTTTCCATCTTTTAAGGAATTAATTTTTTTTTGAAAATCCCTATCATACTCCTGAGATATTTTTGACATTTACAATAATGAAATTTTGGCTATAATTTGGAAAATGAGAGACGTTTCCCTTTCCTTAAAAATTATCATATACATATTTAATAAATCCTTTAACATAATATCATTATTAATGAATATTTTATTCAAAACATGATTTTTCTTGATTAATTCATCATCTACTATTTTTAACTAACATGTGTTTCAATTTATTGATCAACCATAATCCTTTAGATGCTCTTGCCATCGCCTTTTCTTAATGTCGATCCCATTGTATGAAAATATTTATTTTAAACTATTATGATATATGTATATATCATATATTTCAATAAATATATACTGTATCCATATATTAAAATAAAATATTATGGCTTTGAAATCAAGATCATGGGTTCTATAGAACTATTCATGAGTCTCTAAGTTCCTTGATCTATAAAAAATAATGTTTTCATTCTGTATAAAGATACACCCAAGTCCATTCATTGATGAATCACTATATATAACAAATTCATCAATTCTTGATAGTAGATTAAATACAAGAGAGTTGATAAATATTGTCTTTAACTATTCAAGAAATTTTCGATGTTCCTTTGTTTATATAAAATTAACCCCTTTTCATGTAAACTTGGTTAATGAGTTATCAAATCAAGAATAATTCTGAAAAAATCACAAATAATAACTTAAAAAATCTTTGAAACTATGTACCTGAATTATGTTCATCAATATAAGACATTCTAGGATTGTCTATGTCCTCATAAGATTGGCTAATATTCCATCCCCTGAAATAATATAGCTAATAAATGAATGTTTTATAAGCTAGAATTCACACTTTCTAAATTTATCATATGATGATTTTTCACTAAGAGTCTCAAGAATGATTCTTAAATAGTTCTCATTATCCTAATAGATTTATGGTTTTACATTGATAAAATTAATAAATACCACAAAAAAATTTCAAGATATTTATTTAACACGATATTCAGCTGTTTTATGAAAATAGAGTTTGCATTAATCAATCCAAAATGCATTACTGTAAAATCATCATGTCCACACCTAATATGAAAAAAAATATTCAGAATAACTTCTTTATTTACCTTAAATTAGTTATATACAAAATAAAGTCCATAATTTTAAAAAATGGTTCTTCTTGATATTGATTGAATAAGTCATCAATTTGAGGAAGTTGGTGGTTGTTCTTTATAATAATACAAACGATTTAACTATAATTAATGAAAACCCTCATTGATCCATCATTATTCATAAGTAAATAAACTTCAGGTTCCCAAGATGAAACTTCATGGAATAAATATACCTTATCACACAACTATTATAGTTATTTCGTCTATTACACTAATTCCACTAGGGGAATTCAATAGGTGGCCTTTGATATTGTTCTTGAATATGTAATTAAATCAATATAAAACTCAACTTCAGGGTCTAGTGTAAGTTTAGGTAATTCCTTAGGAGGCACATTAATGTATTTCTATATAATATGTATATATTCAATCTCAATTTTTTACTTTCCAATACATAGATTTTTTAAACTTTTATTACAAGAGAATCTCATTTTAGAAGAGCTACTAATGGTGGATCTACACACGAACTAGTTAATTATGTCTCCCCTATAAAGGCGATGGATTCTAGATCTCTATCATGAATTATAATCCAATTATCGTGGAATTAATGATTTCACAATAATTTTAAATCGATTCCATATTAACAAATACATAAAATTTTACCGAATGTATAATAATCAATTCATCAAATAGTTTATAGATCTGTGTCGTAATGGGAAAATATTGACAAATCCTTGCTGCGGTAAAATTTCCACTAGGAGATTCAGATAAAAAAATTACTTTTAAGGTGTTATGGAATTAAGTAATTTTCTTGGAAAACATAGATGATAAAAGATAGTGTGATGATATAGAATTAAATAAAGCATTAGCTAAATTTGATTCTATGATCAAAGTACCTTCCACCATATCATTAGGAACTTGAAGCTCAATTATAGTGATCACAAAATCTTGGTTTTCTCCTCCTGGCCTCTTTTTCTATATAATACATTGGCGTAGGGGAAATTTTGTGAGAATAATTAATCATTTCTCTATACATGAACCAGTTGATAGTGGTTGTTTATTTATTTCCATTTCAATCATTATCCAAATGTCCCTTATCTGTGCACTTGTAACAAAACCCTGTTCACTGTAAGGATTTCCTGTAATATTTCTTTCCATGCTTTTTACACGATGAAATTTTCTTATTTACCTTATTATTCTTTGAAGTGTTACCTTTTTCTTATAACTCATCCATCCACTAAGTCTTTTTATTTTCATTAAAAATATAATATCTATAAAATTATTTCTATGTTTTCATGAAACATGATTCTATGTCATCATATGATGAAATTTTTTGACAAACCAGTTTCCTTGAGAGGTTTGTTTATGGCCTTAATAGAAATGGTCAATTTTTACTTCAAAATTTTTTATGCAATCCCATCATACCAGGATAGTCCTATAATGATATCTCATACTATTTAAAACATTATTCTTCCCTTTTAATTAAGTAGTAGATCTTTTTCTTTATTTTAAATCATTACTCATGAGGGAAGTATTTATCAATCAATTTTTCTTTAAAATATATCCATTCCATATCTAATATTTCTTAAATAAAATTAGTATTATAGATCAATAACCACTGTTGATCAGCATTGAAATTAATATAATACACTTATAGTATAATTATTCCCTTTAATTTTCTCCCAAGGCCAAAAATATATTTTCATGGGACATAATTAATTACTCAACAACGAGTGGATTAGATGTTTCACTACAATATTCATGCTTCAATCACATTAAAAATTCAAAGATAAGTGTATTATTTCACGAAACTTCATATTTCTCCTTATGTGCTAGGTGATTAATCATATGATGGTTTAACTACCCTATTATATCTACAATATTCGCATCTACAAAACTAGTAGGATTGTCATTATCAATAGGGAAGTCTGTATATTATCTACAAGTATTTATACCATTCTATCTTCCATGTTCCATTTCTAAATAATATAATATATTACATTAGTTCATAACATTTTGAATTTTAAATCATATTTATTAATTTTAAGTATGGAATAACACTTATCAAATATTTATAATTTATACAAATATAAACAGAGAATAATTAACATGGTTTCATTGGGAATATAATAAACAAATAAAAATATTTTCAAATATTTCATTGTAGTTCGTAAATAGTTTGTAAATCTACAATATAATATCCCTCGATATTGTCTATCCATGTGATTAGTCTTAGTCCCACTCATTGTTTACAAATTATGATCAATTTAATTCTAAATCTACCACATTTAGATTTGTTACCCCTAGGTTCATATATTCCACAACCACATCCACTTGTTAATATCTATAAATAGAAATATTTTATAGGGACCCACATAATCTCTATTTTTTTTAAAACATTTGATATTATCAAATAAATAAACTTTTCCTGAAACATTGTCATAGGGTTATGTTAGCTAATATATGTATTCCTAAATATTGTTTCCTATACTTCAACCAAATTTCCACTGATTATTATTAAAAATAACCCTAACTCCAATGACCTTGAGTCGCTGAATTCTTTATTACATTTTTATAATATTCCAGGTATCATGTAACCAAAGACCAATCATTTTAGTAGTATTTAAGAACCAAATACTTATGTGATTTCTAATTTTCATTGGAAGTAAAATATAAAACATAGTGAAGGAAAATATTTTACATACATAAATCATATTCAATGATTCCTTCATAAAATCCCAGGGAATGAAAAAATAATGTTGATATCAAATACTCAACAATGATTTCATATAAAATAAGTTATCATGTGTATATATAAAAAATCAATATGATAAGTTAAGGATTAGAAAACATGTTCTATTTAATCAATAACTTAAGAAATGAATACATCCATAGATAATATCAATGTAGTAATCTCATGGATAATTGTAACTGAATTCACAATGACTAAAATTCCTAATTTTTTTTGTCATGATCAAGGCCTTTTTCCAAGATAATTTCAAATAATGTTTGGTGTACATCATGTCCTATTTAATAAGGTTTTCGAACTGGTTTGTGTCATAGGAACAATCATTAAATCAAGGGGATATCTATAACCGGGTCCCACCCATATCATTACATTTGATGCATTCCTCATATATTAAATGATCAATTTAATTCATTAAAAATATTTCTTATTAATAAATATCCATATTGAATAAATAAAATGGAATATCATTGTTTCCCAATAAATAAAGTAAATTACAATGTAAAACAACTTATGTTGAAATGTTATATAGTTTATGAAATAAGCATTGTCATGATAAAAAAGTTTGGATAAAGAATAGAAATTTAATTTTTTAGGAAATATGATCATATGAAATTGAATGATTTAACATAAATTATAATGACCATAAAATTAATAATAGATAAAATATGATCATCAATTCAATCAAAATATAGGTTCAGTATTAAAAATTGTATTTTGGACAATAGAAGAAATAAGAATAAAAAAATAAAAAATAATTTCTTATTAAAAAAATTTCTTTCTAAACCCATGGGTAAATATTTGAAAAATATAAATATCATTGAATGTGTATGGTGGTATGAAAATTAGTTAATAACAAATATGTTAAAAAGTAACACTCTTTTTGACTTTTTGAAAAGAAACTCATTAATGACCATTTCAGAGAATATTATAAATATTACATTAAAACATTATAAAGTAAGTAAAAATGACTTATTATTTACATTATAAATTATTTAAATAAAATATTAATGGGTTTTGTGAATTAATTTTTTTAATATAGATATTGAAGAAATATTCTAGATCAAGAAGAGAAATAATATCAACTTTTCTTTTTAAACATTTATTTTCTTGATTGAAGTTCCAAAGAGAGGAAATTTATATGATAACATAGAAAATCCTAAAATATATATATTATAAAAATATAGGAGTGGTTTATAAATGATATATTATAAATTCCTTTAATGAAATTATAAGTAATCAGAAAAATGAGATTGAAAAAATAATTGCATACCTATTTGGTAACATTTTATTTATAACCCCTTGAATGAGTAAACAGTATTTGAAACATTAAATACCATGAATAAGTATATATTCATGTCAAATATATCAATTGGTTAGTATATACAAAAAATAAAACGAAATAGGTTAATATTAAAAAAAATCAATGATGTGGAAAACGATTTAAAAACATCTTACCTCATGCTTCCACATAGTTGGATGTGTTTTAAAAACCAGTATAATAGTTTTAAACATTTTATTTTTTCATACTAAAAAAATATTATTATTTATCTTAATTTTTATATACTTCTATTTCCCATTCATTACCAATTCTTGGTAAAATCAATCATTGTGTGGTAATTGTTTAATTTTCTCATGCATGTTTCATCATATAATTTCTTATTCTTGTGAATATGTTATAATTTCATCACCTATTGAATGATATTCATATTACTAGTATCATATTTATACATTAAAATCTTTTTTATAATCATTCCTAAATTTTTTAAAAGAAAACTAAATCACATCACCTCGTGGAGGTGGTAGTCCACAAGTACACCCTAACGACATTCTCATTTTTTCAAGTGGAAGGGTAATAAGGTAAATGATATCATATATTGCAATAAAAATATT
This sequence comes from Viscum album, assembly GCA_963277665.1. Classification (NCBI taxonomy): domain Eukaryota; kingdom Viridiplantae; phylum Streptophyta; class Magnoliopsida; order Santalales; family Viscaceae; genus Viscum; species Viscum album. The sequence continues at coordinate 918,707,562 of OY728155.1, read as the reverse complement.
ATTTTTTTAAATATAATATATATTAGTTATTTATATCACTATATTCATCAATGTAAAGTGGTGTTGAAAATGAATTAAGACACTACTTGGAGACTGTAGGTCATACGTACGTATGAGCAATGTTTTCTTTTTCCATAAGATGTAAGGGAAATAAATAATGTTTCTTACATCATAATATTAATATTTTAAAATATTTAATATAATTATGAATTTATGTGATCAATTTTATATAAAACATTATGGATATATAATATTAAGTAAAATGCAAATTTAATGTTAAGACAATTACCTCATATTTGCAGAACCTCCTTTATATCTCTCTTTATAGAAATTTGTGGTTATATTATAATAATTCAAGGACATATAGAATTTATGAAATGATATTGGGGATATAGTATTTCATGGTTTGGTCATGATAATTTTTTCATTGTGGTGTGGATAATATAGGAGAGAGGGCACCCTCTTTAGTGATGGAAAGGACACATTTGGAATTTCTAAAAATATTTAAATATAATAAATTATTTTTTATGTGAAAGTGGAACCAAATGGAAAAAAATTAGAATATTACATAATTATGGGTTGATATACCTTAAACCAATAAAAGTTCTATAAGTTTATATGGAATTCAAAACTGTATAATTTGGTTTAACCGTTTCATTAACCAGTTTTATCCTCCACTATGAAAACAACATTTTTATTCTTAAAGGGTTGTAAATTAACTTCTAACTTAACAAATTTCTATAAAAAAAGTTAAAGGGAAGATATTTTATACCAAATCCTATATCAATTTTCTTATTTAATTATTTTTATTATTTTTAAATAATTTAATATAATTTAATTTAATATAAATCAATATTAAAGGAATTATAATAACTATTCACATTGTGTTCTTTAAAGACATCATGATAAGAATATTATTAGAACATATAATATATCACCATAGATTGTGCATTATTATTGATGATAAAATATACTTTAAACAATAATTAATCCAAGTAATATTACTTTTAAGGTTTTTGTAGTCATTAACATTGATTTCTCTACTACTTCTAAAAGTATTATTCTTGACTGGAATGAAGGCCTTGGTTTTTTATATATATTTTGATAATACCCTTTTTAAATAGGTTGAGATGGGAAACTTATATCAATTATAGATCCATAGAAAAATTTCCTAGTATATAAACTAATGTCTTAAAGACACAAGTCCTAATACACGAACCAATGGCACAAAGAACTGACTACACTTTAACCTATTTCCCTTGTATCTGATTTATTTAAGGTACCTAGCTCTCCAACATAAAAGGATGATTAGCTAGATTTTTTTTATCCAAAGATACATGGCTCAAGGTACCTATGGGAAATTCTTTATACCCCCTCTCCATTTCCAATTTTTTTATCTTTTTCTCTGGTGACTTATACCTAATCGGATTCCTCTTTTGAGGAATGCTCTATTATTGTCTAGAATGACAACTTCATGGACCTATTTCTCAAAGGCCTATAGTGGATTTAAGTCCCAAATTAGTGTTATATACCCCCAAATATTTTGAACATTTTTTATTATATAATACCCCATAATGTAACCTCTATAGTACATGTTACTATAACTTAGAAACTATCATTTTCCCTACTTTAAACAAGAGACTTTTGGATATATGATTAATGGGTTTACCACTCAAGTGCCATTATTTATGAATTTTCTATTCATTTAATGTAATTATACCAACAAATTGTTTTAAAAAATATCAATTATAAAAATAGAATTTTCTTCAAAATAAACTTTAACATTCTTTCATTACATCTTTTTATCCCATTGTGAACATATATGATTAATTGAAAGTAAGATATTTACATTTTGGTATTTTCCATTACTAAATATAATGTAGGGGTCTGAATAAAAGTAAAATTGAACCAATATTCCTTATTTTTAAATATATTACAATTTGGTTGAAATAATCTCATAAAATGAAATATAGGAATGTTTATGGATGATTTTGAAGCTTTATTATATTGTTTTATCCATGTTTGTCCAATTTTACCATTTATTGAGATGATAAATTTCAACAGAGTTACTATTCAAAATTCATTAAAATATAAGGGACCTATTTAAAGAATTTGGACCTTTTTATTATATATATAGACTCCATTATATCAAAATCAATTTCTATAAGTGTTAAAATTAATTTAAAAGTAAACAGATAAAACGTGATGAAAAGGTGTTTCCAAGAACATGGATTTCTCAAACATTAATTAAAATTAGATTTACTATATGTCTAGTAATCATTTTTTTAGTAAGTTATATTCATATAGATAGATATATAATCTCAATAAATCATTTAAATCATTCATCATTATTAAAGCAGACCATAATTTTGATAAAAAAATATTACATCTTATTAGATTAATATTCATTACTTTACATTACGATCAATAAAATAACTACAATGGTTTAAGGTCCATGGAAACATCAATACATAAATAACGAGTATATAAATTATCTAAATGATCCCCCACTTTTTTCTTCAAAACATGTACACTTATTATACATATCATACATATAACCATTACTTATATGTTAGGGTAAAAGGAAACCTAATATTGGGTGATATTATATGCTTAATAAGGGTAAAAAGTGATTTATCAATGATAATTTATGTACAACATGAGCATAATGTTATGAGAAAATGATCATAACAATTGAAATTGATACAAAATAATTCATCGTTCATACTACTGAGTCTTGGAATAATGTTTTGCAATTTATAAAATATGAATCATAAAATAATCGATGAACGTGATCCATGAGTGTATAAAATTTCCATAATATCATATCAACAAATAGTAGAATAAATTGTTGAATAAAAATAATAATTGAAATATTATTAGAATGATACCCACAAACACAGTCATTTCTTGTTAGGAGTGGGGTAACCACTCATGTACTCACTTCAGACTTGGGATAACCTCTCATGTACCCTCTTTCAAGAATAAGATAACCTCTCTTATTCCCTTTGATCTCATAAAAATTTGAATTTTACCAATTTGTTAGGGAAATATAAAATTTTAATCCCATCAATAACATAATCATAAATACATTCATATATATGCCCCAAGATTATAAAACATTCACAATAACTTTATAACATAACCTATATCAAATTGACTAGTTTCTTATGTATCTCTTAATCATAATAATAAACTAGAAAAAGGAAATAATAAGGATGGTATAATTAGATCATGTCTCTAGTAAAGCATAAGTAAAATAAAATTATGTTATCATAGATTAAAATTTCTTTTAAAATATCACTAGTGCATTTATTGAAAAAAAATACCCTTATTATTTGGAAATTTCTCATTTATAATCTGATAAATACCCAAAATATTAAAGAAATAAATTTATTTTAAAGTATCCATAGAAAATTATAAATAAATAATCAAATCATTGAGAATTTATGATGGTGGGAATTTTTTTATTCTAATTGCATCAAAATAATGATTTCATTCACATTTTTGTATAAAAGTCAAAAGTACCTCATTTGGAAAATGAAATAATATTAATTTTAATAATTTTTATATAAATTATAAAACTAATAAAAATGACATTAAAAATATTATTATAATAGAAAAAATTATCTTGGAAACATATTTAAGAAAAACTGGACATTGATGAAAAATATTGTTTACCAAAGAGGGAAATAAATTCAATTTTTATTAAAAACATTCTTTTAGTATCATGATTTTTTAAGAGATTAAAATGAAAGGATAAAATTTAATATATATATATATATATATATAATTATTTATAGTAGACTATAATTAATTATATTTTGTAGATATGGATCATATTATTTCATAATCCTAAATTTACGAATAAATATCCCATTAAAAATGAAATTGTAACACAAAACTCTTACCTCAAGGTATACTTTCTTCACAAGCATTATAACCTACAAAATAATAAATTAAAAAGTATTATACTTCAAAAATAGAAAAATTTACATTCATTATATATCATATATGATCTATTTCTAACATTATTACCTATTTATCAATAATTCCCTATAAAAATTATTATTTCCAGGTGTTTACTATTTTGTTTTTCAGGAAAGATTCAATCTAGTGGTTATAGTCTGTGTATGTTGATAATGGTTACATCATCTATAAAATTTTAATTATCATGTAAATTTCATATATATTTATTATTTACGTATTTAGAATCACCCATAAAATTTAGATTAAAATATGAATTACACTGTTCATGGAGATATTAGTCAATACGTAGTCATGAACATTATTTTCATTTTATAAGGAAAATAAATAAGGAAATATGAATTATATATTGTAATTTGATAACCATAATTCTATAATATATATTACATATAAACATCATATCCATCATAATAACCAATCATGAAGGATGATTATGGAAAATGAATTATATCACAATGTGGAGGTGGTAGTCCACACGTACACACAAATTATACATTCATTTATCATTTGATGGAAAATATGTGGGATAACGGTAGTGAAATAATTATAATAAAAATTTATAATGTTAGGTTAATTTAGTTATTATTTTATGATGAATGACATATATTTATTTGAGTTATAAAAAAAATTGAAAGAGGTCGGGTAGGAAGATTACCTATTCTTCTATAGACCTCAATTAGACACCATATTAAGGACCCTTGGAATAGTATTCTAATAATAAAAAACCTATAATTTATGTATATATATTATTAAAATTTAATTTTATAGGTTTTGGATAAGATATGTGGCTCAAAGTGTTGTAAAAAATAGAGATGATGGGTGTCCTTCTATAAGGGAAGGAGAGAAAACACATGAAATTTTTTAAAAGATTGAAAAATAATATTGTCATACTGAATCTAAATGATTCCAAAAGATATGTGGTAGGGTTTAAAATTTTTCATAACTAAGGATTTATATTGGTTTATATGGAAACCTAATCTTTATCTCTTATTTTAACATCCACCCCCGGTAAATATACTTTACCCTTAACCAAGGTAGCAAATTTTTTACTTTTTTTATTATTCATTATGGAAAAAAACGAAATTTTAGTCATTAAAAAATTTATATATTATGGTTTAAAATATAGAATTAATTTTATCAAAATAAACTAATATAATTTGAATAAATAACTTTTAAAATAAACATGTATAGCGTGTCGAAAATAGTTTTCTATAAAAATGCATTTTTAAGTATAAAATAGTTTTTATACCAAATTTTTGAATAATGTCAATTAGAATTACATTGATTAGAATATTTTTAATAAAAATAAACTATTTAAAATTTAAAATAATATAAAAAATAATTTTAAAATAATTTAATGATAAATATAGTTTCTAAAAAGTGGTATTTGTTTTATTAAATAAGAAAATTTATATTTTCAAAAAAATTACCATACGATAATATTGATACTATAATTTTAAAAATGAATTTTTTTTTAGAAATTTTTTTTTAAAACTTTTTGAAATTAATTATAATTTATATGTAAAAAATTAAATAAAAAACATTTTAAAACAAATTTATTTTTCTAGTATCAAATGAGTTTACTAAAAATTGAGTGCTTATTCATTTTGAATTTCCCATACATTTCTGTTAAATTAAATATTTATAAATTTTATTCATAATTTGGTTAATCATATTCATACCCAAAAAATACAACATCTATATTATAAAGTTTTACTATATCACTGTTCTCTTAGACCCAAGGCTGTGTGCAAAGAAATGTATCAAATACTTCCGGTTTATTTCAAGTGAAATAAATATAAAATATTGAGGTTTTAAATTCTACAAACCTTAAATTAATTTCTAAATTTCAATTATGTCACTCTAATATATAAAAAATAGGATATCTCTATTTCATCACATCCTCATATTACCATGTAATTTTTCCATATTTGTGATTATTCTACAGAACTTTAACCATATGAGTAGTCTTATTCTCTATTACATGGTCTCTATGATCGAAGAATTATATATTCTATTATTAATAGAAAAGATCATGCTCCTACATTATAACCATTAATTTTAGTACATGTGAATGATTAGGTATATACTTCCTCATGAGAGATACATGGAAAAACATTGTGAACAAGATAGAGGTTTAGTGGAAGTGACAAGAGATAAGATACCATCCCTACTTGTTCAATAATATTTATTGGTCCAATATACCTAGAGCTTACCAATAAATTATTTTAAAATATATTAACCATATTAAAGGTCGAAATTCATATTAACTTCTTTTTAGGAACTTTGAATTCAAAAATTTTCGGATGATTGTCAGTATAACATTTCTATCAAAATTAAGGTTCCATCATCTACTACATAATGGATCTAACATTCTCTTTTATTTCATAAACTATCTCAGGACGAAATAGATTTAGTTCAATAACATTATAACAACATTTTATATTTTTAAAGTAATTCCCATATATGGAATCTTAAGCTGTCCTATTAATGCTAGAATTAAATCTATTGTTATAAGAGAATTTAAAAAGAGGAAGGTGTTGATCCCAAACACTTTTAAAATCTAGAAAAAAACATCTCAACATATTCTCCAAGGTTTTAATGGTCTTATCAAACTTATAACCTATCTAAATATGATAATATGTACTAAAACATAACTCTATATTTAGACCATGATGAGGAATTCACCAAAACAATTTGGTAAACCTCAAGTCTTGATCAGATACAACAAAATGTGGTACTCAATGCAAGCATACCATTTCTTAATATACATCCTAAAAATTTGATCAATATATAAATATTCTATAATAATAATGAAGTGTGATGAATTTTTAATTCGATCAACTAAAAACCAAATGACATTATGCGCTTTAGATTTTTTTAGGAGTCTGACTATGGAATCCTTGGAGACATTTTCCCATTTCTATTCTTAGTATAGGTAATGGTTTATCATCCCCTTATACATCTATATCTCATCCTTAAATTTCTAACACTCCAAGAACTAAAATACATACTTTGTAATATCTCTCTTCGTATTATCCAACCTAAAATAATCTTTCATATCTCTATAAATATTTCTACCACTAGGATGAATATAAAAAACAAACTATGATATTCATACAATCCATCCTTTTACAAATATGTTATTGGAAGGAGACATACATAGTTCATGAAACTTATCATTCCATCATAGTTAAGGTTTAACTTAGTATCATTTCTCACATTCTTCTATAAATCTACATATTCCTTTTTTACCTTTTTTTATAAAATAGATGGACGGTTGAACACTGATTTGAGAAAGTTAATATTTCTATGCATCGTTAAATATTTAAACATTCATCTTTTTAAAATACATACTTATTATAACATTTTATTCTTATCATAGATAATATAACATGATCTTTTCAACTCATAAATTTATCCACGTTTTCTTCTTTCCCATGGTTGTGATGTATTGAGAAATCATAGTCTTTATTCAACTATATCATTCTTTTTTGGCACATATATAACATTTTCATAGTGAATATATACTATATAATTTTATGATCAATAGATATTCCACACCTTTCTCTATCATGAGAATTCATCTATATATTTAATGAAAATGTTTCTATTACTAACTCTATTTCATGAGTTAGGATATTTTTCTCATGAACCTTGAATTAGAATGAGGCCTAAGCTGTCAACATATCATTAGTCATGATGATTAATCTCATTACTTTCATTAGTGCATCACTATAGACCAAAAACCCATCTCCATTTTATGGTAGTGTGAGCACAGTTGTAATTACCAACCTTCTCATTAGTTCCTTGTAATTTTATTCATGTTAATATAAAGTATCTTGACTCCCTTCCAACAAAAATATATGATTGGACTAGATATAAATGATAAATTCTCAACAAAACATAAATAATATCCAAAGAGACAAAAAATATATAGATCTCAATCATAGTGGTTAGTCTGGGATAATGTTCAATGACTCATATCTTTAATGGATCCATCGATATACCTGCACATGAGAATATATAACCTAAAAATGAGACATTTTATTTCCAAAATTTACACTATGTAAATTTTCATGTAGCTTATCCGTCTTTATTAGTCCTCATTTTATTCTCAATTGATCCTAATGATCTAACATTATCTTGGAATATATAAGAATATCATCTTCAAATTCTACCAAATATTGATCCAGCTATTATCTACAGAATCTATTTATTAAATCTATTATGAAAGAGGTGATTCATTAGGGAAAAAATAGAATCATTATACATTCATAAGGTCTATACCTCTTTTGGAATAATTTTATGGGTATGTATTCAATTTTTAACATTAATTAGTAATATCTATATCAATGATAAATCTTTTAGAAATAATGACCTCAAATAGTAGATTGAATAAATAATTAATACAGGGAATTAGATAATTTTTCTTAATTTTGATCTAGTTTTGTTCTTAATAATCAATATAAAGTTACATTGATCCATATTTCTTCTTAAAAAAAGAATATATTCACCACATATTGATTCACATAACTAAATTAATCCCTTATCAATATTCTCTTGGAGTTTCTTCTTTCATTAATGCAACTTAATTAGGTTCATTCAATATAGGGTCTTCGATATAGGTGTAGCATTAGGTAAGAGTTATATTGAAAACTAAAATTAACATTTCAGAGAAAAGATAGTAATCTCATCTTGAAATAAATCAAAAAGTCTTAAACAATAGGAATATTATTTATGTTGAGTTATTAAGTAACCATATGAGATAAATAACAACTTTTAATAGAAATCAAGATCCATATAATATATGTCATTTCTATTGGTATATCATATTTATACTTTCACTAATAAACGATCATATGTTGGTTTGTAATATAAAATGTGAGTTTACCTCCTCCAAAATTGATACAGACCCTCTATAAATAAATATCATCCATTACCAAAATATCATGCCATTAAACAAGATAGAGAATAATTATATTAATAGGGATCAAATTTCCACAAACATAGATCAAAGAATAATCATAAATGTGAGATATAGTGATTATACCTTAAGAGTTTTGGTAGCTAATTAAAAATATAATAATTGATCTGGTATTGTGATACAAATAAAAAATTATTCAAATATTAAATAGTGGGTAGATACAACAATAAATAGGACATGAATATTTTTATTGTGGATATTGAGTTGAACATTCACCACATCATTGTCCAACACCATATTGGAAATAGTGATCGGGTGATATTTTCACCATTCTCTGGGAAAAGAGGTTTTTTACATCAATCATCATCATCAACCCTCGAATTAGTGTACTAGTTAAAATAATGTTTATACTCCTTTAATTTTAAACATTAGAGGGTGGGAGGTACATTATGTGGTGCTTTCTCTCTATTTTCGTAATTTTTCATCCACTTCTCATCACATCAGCATGCGATTACCTGATGACCTTCCCTTTTTCACTTACAACATTTATTAGTCCCATTAAGATATTTACTCCATGTATCCTCCCACATTTCTAGCATAAATGTATGCTCACCTTCATCTATCCATGGTTTTCATTGTAATAATTCCCTTTAAATTCCATCTTTCTTTTACTGTAAAACCCATGAGATTGATACGTAACTCCAATATCCATTTATACCTTGGTATAACATCAAATGATTTCATTATAGATAATTAAGTCCCATATGTATAATTTCCTTTGGAGACTTGGTTTTAATCTACTTTAGAATTTATCAATATTATTTTCTAGTTTAATGATAATAACAACATCTTACAACACATGTCTTGTAAAATTTTCCTCTTGGGTACTAATATATTCATCATACTTGTTCTTTATCTCAAAGAATTACTTCTCAATTTTTTTGTAAAGAATATGATGAAAGTACTTATTGAAAAATAACCATCTAAACATAACCCACTATAAGGAATCAATTTATACCTATTTAATTTTTTTTAAGAGAGTCCACCATTGATCTGATTTACATTCCATGTGATAAATATCCTAAAATCTTTTTCATGATCTGAACACTAGAGAACGAAAAAAATATATTATGTTGTTTTAATAAATTTCATAGAAAGGTGTGGATTAGTGGGACCACTAAAAGATGGTGTATTTTTCCTTGGTAATAAATCAATATAATTTTGTCTCTTATTTTACTCACTTAGAATCTCAACATGACTCATGTCTTAAAAATGTTTCATAATCATAAAAACAAGAATTTTTATTCCAACTCCTATAACATTTGGTTTCATGGGAGGAAGAACATTGAATTATCCATGAAAATAATAATTAAAAATGTTCTTTCAAGTTCAAACACTGAATAAATCCCAAAAAAATACTGTGAGAAAAAATAATCATATTTAGAAACCATTTAATAGTGAATAACCATTTATAGGATATCTAAATTAGGACATATTTTTTCAATCTATGAAACCTTATGTTTAAACTAGATCATCCACAGTCACCATATATTCAAATACTTCACAAGTATTCCTAACTAATATAAGAATTAACCCATTCATATCCCAAATGAGGGTCTAGCTAGGTACTAATTTCTATGCATACCCATCATTAGATAGTGGTGATTGAGTTAATACCCAATCATCCCCCTTGGGAGTTGTTTCACCAATGTAAATTTGGGCCATATTCGCACACACTTTCTAGTATCATGATAGAGATGTATTTTCTAGTGAAAAAAAAAATTTCTCTACAAAAACATAGTATATTATTATATACTTATGCTTATCGTAAAGGCACTCAATTTTTTTTCTGATAATAGTTTTTAAAAATAAAAAACCTTTCTCTAAAAACAACTATATTGGCCCAAAATATTTTTTCATAAATATTTCATATTATTTGATAAATAATAATTATATAACATTATTATTCACATAGTAACCATAAATATTTGTGTATTTGGATACATTTACCCAAAAACAACCGGTACATAAAATATTTATATCATCTCTCACTTAGTTCTTTATAACAAGAACCCTTATTAGACATATCATACAAAAATCTATTCTTCATGTCTATAGGAAAATGAAACAAAAAAAGGGGATATCAGATTTTTAGTGAGGGTAAACAAGGGATATATAAATTTTTATTTGAGTATAGAATGTGAGTAAAGTATGAAAACATGAGACTAGCCGTTGAAACCATACTATGAAATTCAAAGATTATATTCATGATTCATGATATATTTTTTGGTAGTTCATAAGATTTGAATCATAGATGAATCAAAGAACATGATCCATGATATAATAACTTTGGCATAATATCATATAATAGTATAGTTTCATAATGTGTTATATAATCATAATCAAATAAATATTTTTTCAAGACAACCCATAAATGCATTCATCACAAGTAAGACTTGATCTAAAAAACTATATACCAACTTTAGGCATGGGATACCTGTGGTGTACCCTATTTTAGAAATAAGATAACCTCCCATATAACCTCAAATCTTATAAAACATTGATATTTACTTAATTAATTTTAGGGATATATAATTTCAGGCCCAAACATCACAAAATCATTAATCCAATAATATTTCTTCCATGGTATCATAAAACATTCACCTTACTGTCATATAATAACAAGTTGCAAATGAATGAGTTTCATAAAAGTCTCCTCATCACAATAATAATACATATAAATAAATAATATTAGTTGTATAATTGGTTAATATACCCTTTAAAGTATAATTATCATCAAAGAATGATAAAATATATTAAAAAATCTTTTAAAGATCATTTGAATATTTCTATAAGAAAAAAACATTTTGATTTTGAAATCGAATATTTAAAATAAAAAAAATAAAAAATATAAAGAAAATATATTTTTGTTAAACCATTCAAACTTTTAAATTAAGCTTAAAATCATTTTGTACTCAATACGGTAGAATATTCTATTCATTTTTAGTATGTCAAAATAACAATTTATATCACATTTTAAAAAAAATTAAAAATACATCATTCAAAATACGATAATAAGTTTCCATATATACATGTTTATTGAAATTAAAACTTTGGTATGGTGAATTTAAATAATAATATTACAAATTTGAAAACATATTTGTAAATGTTTTAAATAAAAAAATGAAATTTTAGAAAAATATTCCCTACCAAATAGGGAAATAGAGTTATTTTTTCATATAAAAATTATTCCATAGTATTGATTACTTAAAGAAAGGAAAATTAAAATTAAACATTTAATATAAATAAATAATCATATTGGAAAAACAATATTGATATTTTAAAGAGATGGATCATATAATTTCATAATAATAAATTTAAGAATGAACTATCTAGATAAAAACAATATTGCAACATAAAACTCTTACCTCATATTTTAATTACTTAATAAGCACTCAAAAAAATTTATCAAAAATTTAAATTTGTTATAACTATATAACATAATAATTCAAATAATTATAAAATAAAATATTAATCACTTAAAACATATTATCACCCATTTTTTAGTAATTGTTTTATTAAAATCATTGTTTCTATGGGTTAAGTGTTTAATTTTTCATAGACGTTTCAATTTGGTAGTTGTGACCCTTGTACTTTGACCCTAATTAAATAAAATTAAAAAAATATTGTTTGTGATATAAATATAAATTATATAAATTATATAAATAATTATAATAATCCATAATATATATATATATAATAAATGGATTACACTATTCATAGAGACGGTAGTTTGTACGTATGGATGAATGCTTTTTTCTTTTTCGAATGAAAATAAAAAAATAAATATTAATACTATTTTATCATTAATGAACCATAAGTATATCATAAATATCATATACAATAATTAAATACATTACAATAACTAACCACGAATGATGGTGATAGAAAATGAATTATATCGCTATGTGGAGGCAGTAATCAACACATACGCATGAGTGAATCATTCATTTCAAATTTGATGGAAAAGTGGTGGATAATGGTCGATCAAAAATAATAGTAAAGTTTATGTATAATGAGTATAATATATTTATTATTTTATGAATAATAATATATTTTTGGATTAGGTATAAGAAGAAATAATTTTAAAGAGTCCAGGAAGGATGATTACCTCTTCTTCGATAGACCTCTTTTAGATACCTTAGTTAGGACCCTTTTAATGGTCTTTTAAGAAATTAAAAACCAATATTTCATGGATAGGGAAATTTAGAATATAATTTTTCATTTTTTTGTGATAGTCTATTCAATGTGGGGTTAAGAATAGAGAAGAGGGGTATCATTCTATAAGGGAGGGAGAAGACAAATTAAGAATTTTTAAAAGAATTAAATATAATAGTTTCAAACTCATTCCAGAATCATAAAAGTGACTCTTACAAAAAGATTATACGAAATAGGGTTTAAATATATCCATAAAATTGTTTTTGGAAATTTTGACATGTTAATCTCACGCACATATCTTTGTTTAACACCCCTAGTAAACTCGTTTTAACCTTAATTGAGTTAAGAAAGGTTTTAATATTTTTACAATTAATTATGACTAAAAATGAAAGTGAACTCATTTAAAAAAATTAAAAAAAATTAAAAATATGGAATCTATTTTATTAAATTCAATTTTTATAAGTGGCAGAAATTACTTTAATACAAAACCGTAAATTTTTGTCAAAAAATAGCTTTCTAAAAAATACATTTTATGAAAAAAATGATTTTGTCCCAAAATTATACATATTATTGATTATAATGATATTTATTATAATCATATTGATCATATTATTTTCAATAAGAAATAAATAATTAAAATTTTAAATTAATTCAAAATGAATTGGTACTTTCAAAATACTTTAATAGAAAATATGGTTTTCTATAAATTAATTATTTATTAATATTGATTTTTAAAATTAATTTTTTCCTAAAATTACCAAAATTTTATCTTAATATAATTTTGAAATAGTAATTTTAAAAGTGATATAATTATTATAAAATTAACTTTCTAAAAGTTAAAAATATTTATTATAATATCCCAGTACAAAATGTAATAAAATCATTTTTGAAAAAAACATTTGTTTGAAACATAAAATGGCCTTATAAAAAATATATACTATTTTTTTATGAATTAATCAATAATATTTTGTTAAATCTAACATTTATAAATATTTTTAATAATGTTGTTAATATTAAACATACCTTCCAATCCAATGCCTATGTTATAAATGTATATTGTATCATAGTTCATTTAGACATGGGGTTGCATATATAGAAAGTAATAGAAAAATTCATGTTTATTTGAAAGTAAATACTTATGTAATGTCAGGGTGTCATAATCAGTGTTTATTTTATTTAATTAAAATGGAAAATCATTATGTTCTTAAAAATAGATTTTTAAAAAAATATCCCTTTTACCTCTAAATGATTTTGTCTTTAATTATATCTATTTTATAATCAAAATATGAGTAATTATACATATTATAACAAAATATTGTAAATTAAAGGATGATTAGTTATATAATACTTTATAAATTATTCCAAAAATAATATTTCTAATAGACCTTTAAAAAACATTCTAGGCTTATTTTTAGATGGTCGGTTCAATATAAAAAATCATCCCATCCAATTAGAATTTTTTCTCCCGGAAATATTAAGATTTACATTTTATTCTCATTTAATTATGATAAAATATTCACTTACTATTATTTAACCTCATGTGTTATAATTAACTTTGATGATTAGTCGAAATGTGGTTGTTTTGGAAATATTCATTTAAGTAGCATGGAATATCTTTTATTTCTCCCTTTTAGATGAATTATAAATATTGGGGAGTCTAATGATATATCTTTATTTTCTTAGAGATTTATGTTAGAATGTTTTGATTTTGGGTTTTGGATATGGTTGTTTGATGCTTCTTTATGATTCATCTCATTGGTTATTAGGAATAGTGGTATGTGAGGAATTATTTTCAAAGAATTAATCTCTAATTTTTTCCACACACCAACATCATGTATGTGGGTTTTTATGTTTTGTATTTTTATTATTTTTAGAATTTTCAACAACATTTGGTGGAAATAAAGTGGAATATTAGAGATAATGTGATATCCCCATATCATTGACTCATTAAATATTATTTAAATTTTGGTTATTTTTATCAAGTGTTATTTATGTTGTAATAGAGTTTTGGGATAACCTAATTGGTTTTTTTCTTGGTTTGAAATAGTCAATGTTGAATGGAGGAGGCTCCATTATGGGATCCACCCTCTAGGGGAACCTTTACCCCTAGAGTCGGATGGGTGCATCTTAGAGGCTAAGGTATTTGGACGTTGTCTCTATCATTTTAAGGTTCACCACACCACAATTCAATAGTTTCTTAATGATGAGTGTAGGGTAAGGAGTACCATGTTGTGGGCTAGGGATGTTATGTTATGGAGAGGGTGTCGAGTGGTTCTATACATTACAGATCAAGAGGTCCACACCATAGTTTTCAAGGGATCAATGTTTGGGGTTATTCCAAATGGATGTTCTCCATTATATATCCTTATTGTTAAATGTTCATGGGTTTAAAGGGGGTAACATTACAGCATAGGCTAGGTCAGATGTGCCATGGGGGAACGCAGTCTAGTAGTTTGATTTTTTTTTATTTTAGAATCTTCCATTGTTGTTTTTTTCATGATGTGGTCCTTTTTATCCTATCTTCCTCAAACATCATGTCCTTAGTATGGCTCTTTGGGATCCTCCATTTTCAGTATCTTTTTTATTTTTATCATTTCTTAATATCCTTATATTTTAAGTGGTTTATAGAGGAAACTTATTTCTACCTTCTTCTCCACTCCTTCCTCCTTCAACTCGATTTATCTTCCTCTTGGAATCCCTAATCGCTATGTGGGACAATTTTAGGGTTCAATATGGTTATAATCTAATAGTTTTGATGTTTATGGTTGGGTAGAGATTGTATTCACCATTTAAGGAAATGTATTGTGACTTGTTATTTATTGGATCAAGGTATTTGTTTCTTTTTCATTTCCTTATATTATATTACATGAAATTATTAGATGTATAAAAATGATTTTATTTACAAAAAAACCTGTATATGTTACTAAAGTGGGTTTGAAAAAATATTTACAATGGTTTTTTTAAGAAAGTGGGTGGTTTTAGAGTGGATTTAAATTTTTTTTATTTAAAAAGTTGTTTCAAAGTGATATTTAAATGATGAATAACGGATTGGAATTATAATATTATTTTAGAAGGATTTTTTATATCTTTATAAATGATTTTATTTAATGTTGTGACCACCCTCAATGTTTATTTACCATAGTTTATATTTTTATTGATATGGATTGTGGCCATGTGGGATTCTTATTACCGAATCTTATTCATGGATGTGAAATGGGTTTTATCTTGATAGGGTGTTAGAGTTGAGATAAGGATTATTTCAAAGACATTATTCTTGATTTATGTAAAAATATCATACATATTTATTTTCTCTACTTCATTACCTGATATCATGGGAATCCTATTTATCTTTGTAGAATTTCAAAATGTATGCACCCTATAGTATAGATTATGAATTGGATAGGGAATGTATCCTAGTTAGAAAAATTCATCTAACAGGATAAATTGTGACCTATTAAGACTATGTGGGAACCTAGAATAATTTGGTTCTCGTAGTTTTCTATAATCTAATGGGCCATTTCAAATACCATATAAGTGATAACCTATGGATTTTATCATGATTCTTAGTTCCTCCCATGGATTACATAGTGTATTCTATTTCAGGTCTAGTTCATAACCCATAGATATTGTTTGATTATGTGGTTTCACTTCTTAGTTATATTCATTATTTTGTATTAACATTTTTGTTCCAATTCAGGATTATATTTATTTTTTGGTTGTGTTTTTTATTTTTATTTCAAACATTTTTTAATATTGGGTTTTGAGGATGTTTTTCATTGAATATAGAAGTGGTGGAGTCCATTCTAAATAATATTTGGGAATGATTTGGAGATAAAATAAAGGAAATTGTAATTTTTTTTATGAAAGTAGAGTTTAATGAATCATTTTAGGGAAGAGGAATGGAAAATATTTTATAATTTTTTTTCTTGAATGTATATTTACAATTTCAATGGTTTTGAAAATTTTATTTAAAATATTAGTAGCACCCTTTTTTATTTGAAAAGGGTGGATGTTTTATAGAAAAGTGATTGTTCCATGTTACATAGATTCATTATACTTTTATGTGAGAAAACTATTTTTATAAATAAAGTTCAATTCATTATTTATAGAATTTATTATTAATGGAATTTAATAGACTCTAGTGAAAATCTAATTTTCCATATTTGAATCAAAACTTCAATATACATTAGAGTTTGCGTGTTCATGTGTGTGTGAATGTGTGTGCATATATTATATTTTCTCTTAGTTTCCCAAAATTTGATCCCATTTATTGATTGTTTTCTAAGTCAATTGGTAGATGAGTTTGTATATGTTGAGTGAGCATGGGTCACGTGGAGGTTCTGTTATATAATTTCATGTTTTATTTTACATTTTGGGTGTTGTTGTACTAGCCAATTTAACCTGGTATATTTTATTTTTTATTTTTGTTGTATCTTTTTCTATAATACCTTATTTGCTGTTAGAGTAAAATTTTTTCGATGGATTTTTATATTCATATTCCTTATTATGTTGATATATTTATATTTAACTACTTATTTTATGTGAAAGGGTGTTTCGTGTTTGGATAGTTCAGGATATATTCTCAAGATAGTTATCTCAATTTTTATATATTCTTATTTGATGGTGAAATTATTCTCATCAATGCCTTAGGATACCCTAAGTGTTTCTATATAGACCATGGTGATCAGGAATTCACTTCATGACCTATGGAGTGATAGTTAGGGTACCAATATATTTGTATTATGGGCCAGTTTTTTACAGTGTTTCTTTCTATGATAAGTCATAATCCTCCTCAATTAAAATTTTTTATTATCATGAAATACCATTTTATGGGTTTGGTAGGAACCCTCATTAAAAACTGGATTTAAAATCACTTTCCTTCCATATAAATCACGGGAATTCAAAATGAAAGAACAACCATTCAACCTTCTAAATCATCAGTAATAAAACAACAAACCATATTCCACTTCATTCGTGAGTAAAAAAAGTAATTTCATCCATCCTCCACCCACTCCATTTTGAATCATGAATGATTATTACATCATGATTATGAGAAATTATTGAATAATTTCTTATTATCATCCATCCATCCATCAGGTTGTGATTAATTCAAAAATAGAACTGACAAATAAACTATAAATAGGTCATTGCCTTTATCTTAATATTGGATACATAAGGAAAAAAAATTTATTTCCCAAATCAACATAAAATTAAATGCCTCAAACCTAGGAAATTCTTTAACTATAACCAAAAAAAATATTGAAATACTAGAAAACATCTAAGAAAGATAATCTGAAACTTCCATATCATATCTCAGGTGTTCTAAAATATAGTAGAAACCTCTGAGAAACTACACCACCTAAGAAAAGCAATGAGAATTAAAAACATATTTCCTTGATATTGAGTAAAAAAAACATCATCAACCAATGGAATATTACCCTTTCAGTATGGGAGTTCTGGGTAGAGTTATTTGAGTCATATTCCCCCACGATAACCTACTAGTCCAATGAGAACTATTAATAAACTTCATCAGATTCCATAACTCACCACATATTATAGACTTATTTAGTTTATACAAATACTTGGATCATATGTTTCTTTCATTTCAACATTTTAGACACTCTATTTGTTATTTACTCTTAGGATTTGGAGGTATAAATTAACTCATACATGGATTATTCCTGATTCTTACCATTCATTGGCTTTCTTCCAATGATTTCAGGAGGTAAAGTAAACTTTTCTTTAATAGTCAACGCATACTCGAAAACCACCATGTAAATATTAAGAAAATATTTATAATGTGTACTCATAAATGATTCCCAATAAATATCATGAATTAGATTTATTTTATATTCTCTTTCTTTTAAAAGATTGATATTAAGAGGAATACCCACTAAAAATCATAAAAATTCCCTAGAATTGACTACCCATGATATTAGATATCTATGAACTCCCAAAACAATCCAAGTTGTAATTAATTGGTGTAGGATCTGTTATAAAAGGGAGGGTGTGAGAAATAATACATCCCCTCACTTTTACCCTCAATTTCTATTATTCTCCACCATTCCCATGCCACAACTTCATGTTCAAAAAACATTTAACTCAAAAATCATCTCAATAAGAATAAAAATCCATTTAGACTTGATTTAAAGTTCATTTATCATATAATGAAATAAATAAAAAATCAAATACCTTCAAACTTTTATATCCAAATACAAATTTTCATTCAAAACATTCCGATAAGTATAATACATATATCATAGTAAATGAATCATAATTTAATCAACCAATATACTTATCATGATAATTATCATCACATGATCATCACTCAGTCTCACCTATAATAATTTTTATTATCACTCTCTAAATTCTCTATAATATTCTCAACATAAAATTCATATCAAACTATTTAACTTTAACACATCTTATATGGTAAAAAATACTCAACATATTCTCTCGTGTTATCTCATTATTACTGATATTATAAGGAAAATATAACTTTCCCATTATATAATTTGCTACCTTCATTTTTAACCTCATTCCATAGCCACTGGATATTCATATGTTCTAATGGTCTCCCTCTCATTCCAATTCCATGTATACTTTCCAATCTATATCACTTTCATTATTATTCTAGGTATAAAATATCAAATTAAAAAACATTAAGAACATTTTCATATGGTAAATCTCATGTTATATTATCCTATATAACAAGTATGTTACATTATTTTAACTTTCTCTCCTACATAGAGATAGATAATTCTAAAATTAAAATCTTATAGCAGTCCATTACCATTCTAATGATATATTAAATTCTAAATACAAGTAGTAATCCACTCCCATACTACCTTATAATGACACTTAATCCATGTTGCATTGATTCCCATATCTCCATGTTCCATGGATTCCCATATCGACATCCCTAGGATCACATGCCTACTAATTTGTGTTATGCATCCAACTAAACCTGTATATTATATGCATAAACCACAACTCATTATAAACTATCTAGGGTATTTCTCCTATATACACCCTTATTTCATAGGATCCACTATCACGCCAATAAATGGGTAGATATTGAATTTCAAAAACCTAAATTAAATTTATCATAACATGCACACCCATGAAAAAACTCTTCTCAGATGATTGAATAACATAAAATGTGTTCATTATGAGATATTTACCTATAAAATTTTCTCATTATACCTTAGGATGTATATGATTCTCCTCTCCCCGTTATCACTCCTCTGGATGAAAATAATACAACATGTTTTTAGATTTATAGTAATATTTTATATAAGAACTTATATATATATTAAGTATCATTCCTATCATATAATCATGTGAATCCAATATCTAATTAAATCAAATCACACTCAATTATTAGACTCATATAGAAATGTAACCCTATTCCTATTAGAATTTGAAATCACATATAACAATATATTCATCATTATAACCTAATGTAATCATTATCTCCTTATAATGATGTATATATCCTCAATAGATTATGTAACTATAACCGACTCAAAAAAATTAGATTGTCATCAATGAATTTTATAGGAATATTTCATAAAAATTATTACTAACTGTTTAATAATTTAATCCATTTTCATTTCTATGTGAATCCATAATCACATAAAATTATCCACATGTCATGTGATCGTCTATGACTACCATGAGGTATGAAATTAAATACTATGTCCTCCCAAAATAAGAGAAACAAAAAAATATTATTACTATGTCTAAGAAATTCTAATATCATATCTCACCCCACACTGGTAACTAGGACTTCCACTATAGAAATATATTCATGTCATGTAATATATTTTTTATCAATGATTTGATCACACGTATATCAAATTTATCAAGTTCCTAATACTATAAAACATTTATATATAGAATATAATACCCTTGTATAACCACCCATAGTTTATACCATTGATATATGTTTTCTATATCACCTCAGGCATGCCTCCCTATACACTAGAAACTACTGATTAATGTTGAGGGACTTGCATGTGTCATAATAAGACTATATCATTGATATCATAATCACACTATAAAATAAAAAATACATCAACAATAACATAACATAATTAAAAAAATATAAATAACTATATTTATGAATCCAAAATATTATGTGGTCAGGTCACATGAAATATTTTCATATCTATCGAATATGTAATAAGAATTCCCAAAAAACACTTAATTTCTAGTCATATATATAGTATAATAAAAAATTAAAATATATCAAAAAACTAAAATTCATTTCTACTAGATAACCAATATCATACTACATTTGATACCTCAACATTTACTATCACTAGTCCGTAGTCCCCTACCCTTACTAGCATCACAATCTATAATGCATTCACATCAACCATGTTGTACGTGTAGGTTTTTAATCCACAAACCTGGTGTAATTTAACCTAGATATTTTTAATATAACCTTTAATATACTATACATGAATATGACATTTTGTAAAGGAATATTCTCAAGATAAACATCAAAGTTTAGGTCAATATGTTCTAACTAGATCAAAAATATTTGTAACCAGGCATGTTTCATCAAATTTTGTTGTAATTCACTAAAAAACCAAATCATGATGATGGTCACTATGTCATGGTTTGTTCTAAAAGAAACCACTTTATAATAACATTTATTTCGTCATATTTTTCTTATACATCGTTTTATGCATTATGTAAAAATGAATCTATTATTATTCTTCTCCCTAATATATCATAAATGTTTTTAAGGTTATAAGAGAATGCTATAATATAATTTTAATTGATTATGTTAATCAATGTTTTTATGATTTTTTTTTGAATTATTTTATCTTTTGTTGAAAATTTATGAAATGTATGGAATCCAAGGAGTGTTATTGGATCAATATATTAAAAAATAAGATATCTATATTATTTTAATAATCCATTATATTTTAGAGAAAACTTTATTAAAAGTAAAACAGAATAACCACAAAAATTATTTCATTTAAATGAGAACACCTATATTATAAAACAAAAATATAACTAACCTTTTTTTATGTAATTGCATCTTATTTTACATGATAAGATAGAAATTCCAGTCCAGAATCCTTATGAAATCTAAATTTCAATATGGATATCCAGTAAATTCACAACCTAAAAAACATTAAGAAATAAATTATTTCCTAAACATAACCCATTAGTAGACATTTCACTTAGTAATAAAACCAATATTTAATATCATCCAGAGGGTGGTTTTTAAATTATCAAGAATTAATTTATTTTAATATTCATAGGAGGATATGAATTTTAATATTTATTTACAAACCACATTGAAATAGAGAATTCCATTATGGTTTATACTAAAGTGAATATCAGTCTCTCCTTAATCTAGGATGGATCATTATAACAATGGTGGACTATGGGTTTGGGAAAGGATGAATAATATTTATGATGATGTAAATTTTTCATGGGAGTGAGAGTGAAACCTTTCTAATCTTTGGGAATTTCATCTAGTGGACACAAGTTTGGAGATACATGTGTTTTATGAAAATCATTTTATATACCATTGTAGTTATATTTTTATTGATTCATTTATAGAGTTCTTTTATTTATTCCAACTATATATCATATAATTCATTATTATTTTCAATGATACAAAGTCATGTGAGTTTGTATATAATTATTGTGTGAATGTTGATAAGTTTTGTCGCAAAGGGTTTTTAAAAATATTTTATATCATGATGATAGATTCTCGAAAAAGTGTTTTGGAGGATATCTAAGATGTGTCTTGGATATTATATTATAATTTGTAACATTTTATGTGACATAATTTGAGAATGGATTAATTTTGTGAGTCTTTAGTTAATGTAGTTCATTGAATGAAAAATTTACTAATGAAAAACCATGATCTAATGAAAATCACCATGTCATTATTTATACTAAATTAAACCATGAAATTTTCAAGCTCACTGTGTTGTCATTATATGTATGAGAGTTCATGAATTATAAGATAAGGAACATCTTAATATTCATTTATCTAAGTTATCATAAACATTTTTATAACTATCAGATAATACTACTATCAATTTTAAAATGATTATATTAATTTTCATAACATTAATAAATCAATGGATGCTTTAGTATCTCATTACATGGAGGGTTAATTTTATTAAATATTTAAAAAATTTATGAATTTTGTCTATGTATTTATAAAATGTGTAAAAATAATGGATTGAACGAGGAGGCCATTATAAATTTGTTTAAGACCTATGAATTATGTGTACATTTTTATAGATGTGTATAGATTTGATCAAAAAACACCATAATGTTTTATCTTTAATTTCCCTATTCTCATTAACTATTAGGTTAGATTAATTCTTGTTAAAGGGTAAAATCATTCCTAAGAATTAAAATATTTGATCAATTCATGGAAACCATTATGTGTGGGATTATTTTTATTTTCACTCCCTTAATATTATATAAAAGATCTTGGATGGATTTCCTTCGTATAGAAAAGATTATTTATAGGCTAAATTTATGTATTATTTTGTTCACATGAGTATTTTAATCTTTTAGAAAAGGGGATTAGTGGTTAATTTCAACTGCATATAGACCAGAGTTATCTATGCTAAAACAAAATGTTAATATTTTTTATATAAAGAAGGTATAAGGGATTTTGACCTAATGTATGTGACAATTGTTTTTTCACAATGTTCTATGATACATGACAACCCATTTTTTCCATATTAGGTTTATCCCACTAGAACACCATTGGACCCATTATTCAAATCCCTCAAGCGCTATTATACTAACCCAAAATCACTAGTATTATCTAGCTTACCAAAACAAATGGTTTATAAAATTTTGATCCCAATGTTCAATGCTTGAAGAATTCAATGGTTGTTTCACCACTGGCCACATCAGCCCAATTTAAGTGATCAACAATATATTATTAAATTATATAACTAGCATATGTCATACAAAAAGTGACCCATCATCATTCTTACTGCTTGTACCACTAATCATACTACTTCTATAGGAGAGTAAAAATAACAATAATCCATTTCTTTAACACTTATTGATCATCATGACAAAATTATTATTATCCATACATTAAAATTAATGGTTATCCATATTAATACTTTGTTGAACCACCCCTATAACAGTTTTATTATGAAGGATTTTTCATCTCAACCCATGTAGACTTAAATTCATTAGAAATATAAAATTTTCATATCATACATATGAATTTTACACAGTAAGTTTATCCCTTTATTACTCCACAACTTCATTTCAATCAACATAAATCTCCCATAAGAGTAATTGCATCCTAAACCCTCAATTCACTTTTCTAAATTATTACTAATGAAAAATTTCTAATTTGTTATACATTAAGTGTTTTTCCTGAAATGTAAAATTTATTATTATTTAAATAATATTTTATATTCTAGTGAAGACCATAGGTCATATCTCAATAATCTTTGATGTGTTTAGAGTTTAAATTTTCAAAATGTATTTTAGAAACAAAATATTAAATGAGGGGTTTCTAAATCATGCTTTAGAAATAAAAATGCTTCATCAGTCTAATAGTTGAAAACAAGTATATTTTAAAAAATATATTATATGTATGTGATCATTGATAATTTATTACACCAATTGAAAAGTTCCTTTCTATTAATTGATTACTTAGTCTTGGTGAAATCCTTTGGTTGAGGGTTAACCAAGATCCTGCGAACCCACAATCCTTTAAGAAAATGAAAATTTGAATAAACCATGACATAAAAATATATAGTCAATTTTTATACCATTTACATTCATTAAAGTTTTAAAAGGAACAATTACATCTAAAATGTTTTGGAAATAAGAGGATTCTTATGTTTCCTAATTTGAACAACACATGTCGCACAAATATTTGGAAATAAAAATTGTATCAATTGAATTCATCTAAAAAAGATAAAATACATATAAAATAAAAATTAAAAACTAAAATATATACCAAACTATTAGATAATTATGTTCAATAATTCCTTATTCATGTGTGTAGCTCCCTCACAATGATCATCCATTATTTTTCCCACCATTGAGAGGATGAGAAATATTTTATGGACCTCTAGATTCATCGCAGCTATCCATAGGAGTAAAGGGACCTCCAGAACCTCAAAATGATTTATAATACTCTTTTGGGGAACCAAAATAGAATCACCTTTCCTCATAGTCTAACTTACTAATGAGGTGCCCAAGGATCCCTTTCATATGCAAAATGTGAAGTGGTTTTCTAAACCCTGATTTGGAGATACTACTTGTGTCTCAGTTATGGGTTAGACTATTTTCTAATTTGGACTTTGACTAAATATAATATTTATTGAATGGTATCTTGGATATCAAAATATAAAAATTGGATGCCATTATATTTTTTTAATAGGATATATTTTCAAAATTCCGAACCAAACATTTGACTTTGTGTACGTTGGGTTCCCTTGATAGATTTGTTCAGTTGGGCCGTCATAAGATGAATTGGGATTGGTTACCCTGATATGAGTTGTATCCCACTATATTTTGGATCATATCACAAAAATTTACCCCATTTTTTCATGAAATTCTCAAAACATGTAAAAAACTATATTTATATCTTTGGGATTCCATGCAGTTTGGCCCATTTTCCTTTGAAATCATTTACAGTCCTCTAAATCACCTCGTCCCACAAAAAAATATTCTAAATAAAGTAAATTTTCACAGTTTAATAATGATAAAAATAAAATAAGTTAATTATTTTTGAGTTGAAATTTTTTATTATTCTTGGATTTTTCTATAAAAAACTAGTTTAACACGGTGGTGTAAGAGTGAGAATGAATAGTGAATCACTTTGTGATCACACCCCATACTAAAATATTTAGACTCCTGGGAAAAGTCTCCCTTCCATAACATTATGCGTGAAGATATTATCAAATTCTAGATGACTTAATATCAAATGAAAATTTCATTCATTATAGAAATATGATAAGAAAACAAAAATAAGTAATTTTTCTCAATGTTTAGGGAAGAATATATCTCATAAATAGAGTGAAATTCATGAATATTCATGATACCAACATGAGGAAATAATTCAATATTCCACCATTTCACTAACTATCCACATGTGTGGGTGAAATCCATTTAATTATATTCATTACACATATGGTCCATTAATATTGATTATGATTTAAATATGATTGTATAATCTAAGGGAGACCCTATGATTTCTCTCAAGGAGCACTGATAGGTTTAGATTTTTAATTTTACACAAGTTTTTAAAAAATCAAATATAAACCATTGGGTTTTAAATGCTGATCTAAAAATAAAATAACCTAATATAAATATTTTAATTATTAAATAAAAGGTTTATTTTGAAAGATATATGATAATTATTTAGTCGTTACTAAGTTACTACAACACTTTAAAAGTTCGTTTTTCTTAATTAATTGTTATCTCTATATGTAATCATTTGGTTGAGGGTTAAATAAGATCTTATGTATCTACAAGCTTATAAAATGATGAAAATATGAATTTACCTGGGAATAAAAATCATGTTGTCATGTTCCTTCCCATTAGCATGCTATATGTTTTTTTAAGGTAGAAAAAATATCTAATTTTTTGTAAATAAGATGATTCATTAATTATACAATCATAATAACACAAGTCACGCACTTAAAATTTCACACTGATTGGTTATGAAATAAAAAATGATTCATGTAAATGCATAAAAACAAGTTATTATACATATAAAAGAAAAATAACAAATAAAAATATACTCCAATGTAGTATATACTTATTTTTCATATCTCTATCTTCATGTGTGTAGGTCATGTTCAATGATCACTAGCCGTTTAGCCCACAAATGGGAGGAGGTGGAATATCATGTGGATATTTAGGATTATCTTAACTATAACTAAAATGAAAGGGATATATAGAATCTACAAATGGATTATAGGACTCCATAGTACTCCAAAATTGTAGCACCTTTCCTCTTGTTCAAACATAAAAAATAAGTTCCTAGGGTTCCCTTTTATTTCCAAAATGGAAATTGGTTTTTGGAGCCCAGATTTCAAGACACCAATTATGTCATCGTGTTGGGTTTTTAAATGTTTTAATCTTGATGTAGAATAAATAAAAGAGTTGTTTTATGGAACCTTTAATATCTCCTTGTAATATATGGGGTGCAGCAGACAACTTTAATGGGATATATTTTCAACATACCAGACTAACTTTTTGACTTTGTTCGGATTCTTTTCACTGAACAGATCAGTTCGGTTAGGCCATCATATGGATGAATTGGGAATGGGTGTCTTTAGAAAAGTTTTACCTGACTAATATTTTAATAATAACATAATATTTCAACCCATTTGGATACACTTATTTCTAATAATGTCTAAACTAGTGGACATATGTCCTTGGGATTCTTGGTAGTTCATCATATTTTTCTTATATATCATCTATGGCCCTACAAAGAACCTCCTCATACAACAAAATAGTCGAAAAAAGTAAAATTTCTAATTCTAACAAAAATTAAAATTAATTAATTTAGTTAAATATGATGTTAAATTTTTTATTATAGTTTTAATTTTCATTACAAATCATTTTTAACACGGTAGTGTAAGGGTGAAAATGAATAGTGAATCATAGTGTGACCGTACATTTACATTGACGGTTTACTAGGTAATTAAATTATTGATAAACTATCATATCAATTTACCCAATCATGAAATATAATATGGTTATTCCTAAACACAGTCAGATATTACAGGCCTAGGCGTACTTTGGATTTGTATATTTTGGTTCATTTATATATGGTCTATGATTTTCAAGTCTAGCTCAATTTTCATATAGTTCAGTCCAAAAAAATTGTTATTATATTTGATATATTCAACAAAAAAATCAATATATATATATATATCAAGTGAAATTATATATATTCATATATATATATATATATATAATGTGAGCATTAATTTAATTTTGTTATAGTAAACAATTATAGGGATATGAATGTGAGGGTCATGGTTTCAAAATCCATCATTTGACATTTAATCTATTATTTAGAATATATATAAATATATATATAGTTTAATCCTATGGGATATAGCATGATTGTACTATAAATCCTTCCTGGTTATTATACCATATTAAATTATCTATTTACGCATATTTTCAAACGCGAAAAAAATGTGTCCAATCTTTTATATGTGTGATAACTTATAAAACCATTAAACCATTTCCCATTTTCTCATTCCTAATTTTACACTTTACAAAGTTATCATACCATCCCCTATTGAAACATTCAGTCTAGTCATTATTTTACGATTTGATTAAATTCTTTCTTTGGTCACTCATAGTGAGTTCCCAGATATTTTTCTAGAGACATCACATTAAATAAATAAAAAAATAGTTTTTTGAGATATTTCAAAACCTTAGTCCAGATAGGAGATTTCCTATTTAAGATATTTTTAAAATATAATCTGATAATAATAATACAACTCCAGTAAACGCTTCACCAAGAACCCACTACAACTAATGGTTCGTAATTTTATTGACCAACGAAAATTTTGGATTAGATCAAATCAAATAGAAATGGAGGGGAATAAGTAAGAGCTCCCTACAACTGTTTCTATAACTTTCTAGGACCCATATCCATATTTATAAAATAAAGCCTAATGTAATATCCCTTGATATATTATAGATTTTATTTCCTTATATTATATGTCTATCATTATTAAATATATTTTCCATACAATATACTTAAATTAATTTGTAAAATATAGATTATATAATATCATTTTAACGTGAATTATTCATCATTTAATTAATATTCTTATTAGAATAAAAATGAAATAAAAATTATTCTATGAAAGAATTGTGAAACATATTTATTAAATTTGGGACATAAAAAAATCCAAAATTAAGCAAAAAGTCTATAAAACTGATATATTCTTCATTATCATATCCCAATGAGCATTATACAGCCAATTATAAATGTAAAAAGAATGAAATGATTATAAATATGATAGATATTTTGAGGAATAAATGGATAAATAGAATGAATAATTTTTAGAGAAGTGTGAATAGTAATATATATGAATATAAAAGGATAAGGTGACTATTATATGGATGTTAAATATTTAAATGTTTCATACATCATTATTAGATGTTATACTCATAAACATATTAATGGTTTCGAATTAATTACATTAGTTACTATACGACATATTAGATATATGTGAAAAATATCTATTTATATTAAAATTTATATTTTAAATAAGTAATTTATATATAGTAAATAGTTATAAAATAAAATAAGAATATAATATTTCATTGGTAAAATACCATTTATTCTAATAAAATGTTTATTTCTATAAGTTAAATATTTTTATTGAATATACCACACTTGAAGAATTATTTTTATTATAAAAATAGTTTTTATCACGTAATAAATATATTTATTCAAGTGGATTTCATATTTGAAATCATCACATCAAAATTACTTAATAGGTATAATTTTATTTTCTGTAAAAAAATTAATATACCAAGATAAAATTTGAGTTTCAATGGTAAATGGTAAAATGAATTAAATTGTTGAAATATTGAGTAATGTGATTAAATATAATCTTATATTATCACAAAAATTAGGTATATGAGGGAATTAATATTTTGACCTCATCCTTTGTAAAATTTATATCACATTCCTTATAGAAATTCATTCCTTACATATTAAAGATTGGGTATTTCCAAAAATTTCACCCACTCTCACTTGTAAAAGGACCCCTCGACCATCACTTCTAAACCAAACCAATGGTTTAGTTCTCTATATATAATCATCCAAAATAAATTCTTCAATAATCCTTTAACATGTATTTTATCCTATGGTTATAGTAAAAAGACCTAAAAACATCAAAAAAATTAGTTTCATAATGAAACATTTGAGTCTTCATCAGATCAAGAACGCATTTTAGAATGTCAATACATGACGTAAATGATTAATATATCAATATACATTTTTGTGAAATGTTATATATTGTAAACATAATTTTATTTATATGGTGTATATATTTACAATTTGAATCTATTATCCTTATTTAAATTTTATCTATGATATTTATAAATCCATTTCATTTAATCTCTTCATTAACTCTTTCATCATGTACCATCAAAGTCATATGGGTTCTTGTAAAACCCAAGGATTTTTTGAAATATTTCTTGCAAGTAAATTTAATCTTTAAAATATTTTTATTACACATAATGTAGAGTTTAACATGAATTTCATGAAAAAATGGTTTTTTTCATGTGTTATTTGCAACACTTAGTTTAGTTTGTGTTACAGGAAACATCGAGTTTAAATGAAACATGTCATAATATTACAACATAATTATTTAATATGATAGTTTTCACCTAACTTATGGAATGGTGGGAATGAAAATTATTAACTAAATTATGAAAATATATGGTTAACAAAAACATATATATATATATATATATATATAATTATTTAGTGAAAATTAATTAGAAAGGAATGTATATATGATTTCAAAATGCAGGAAATCTTTTTCGAAACAAAAAATTTTATGCACAAAATGAAATTTTACTTCAATAAATTAAAAAAATAATTTTTGTGGATTATTTTAATAAACTTTATATGTTATATATTAAGTAAAAAAATTTTATCCATCTTATGTGATATCAAAATATGATAAAATAATTGATCCAATGTTATGCTTACAACTAGATTTTTCTAAACAGTAGTTTTTTCGCCTTTTATATAGTTCTTCTAAAATTAATTTTTCCAATTTTAGAAAAAAATTTAAAAAATAAAATTAATTTTTTCAAAATTATTCAAAAGTTATCTTGTTGTGAAGTTTTTATCCATTTTATAAATGATAACGATTTTTGATGAATAGTGAGCAATACTGGTTTTCTTCAAAATTTTCATTTCTTTTAATGAATTTCAATACATCAAAATTATATTATGATAGTTTTAAAAGTAAAAATATTTTAATAATATATATTAATTTTATTAATTTTATTTTTATCAATTTCATATTTAATTTTGATAAATAATTTTTAAACTTTTGAAACAATTATCTATAGAAAACAAGTTTTCATCACGTATAAAAGATTATTTTTAAATTAAATTTCTCCAAATATGTGAGTGGAATTTTAAAAAGTCAATTAAGTATTTGTAATTATCAAAAAAAATTATATAATATGTTCAAAATAAGTTTTCAATATAATTCATAGTATAAAATATAAATTAATTATCACGATAAAGGCTAAAATTGATTTATTGTCAGTTAAACTAACTATATAAGGGTTGAAAATGACCTATTAACTTGTCCAAAAAATATTATGGCCATATTGCAACATTATAATCAATAAGATTCATTAATGGACCATTTTTTACCATTTTTTCATGTGAAAAAAATATTTACATTTCATTATTTTAAAAAATTACTAGTGAGACACTCAAATTAATTATTAAATTCTACCCCCAACTCTTCTTATAAAAAATACATAAAAAAATTATTGGAAAATAACTATCCATATACCCTCATTAGATACCTAATAACATCTTAAAATACTTATTTTATTAATAAATCTTTTCTAATAAGGATTTTGGATCAAACCAAAAGAAATTGTCTGAATAAGTGGTAAAGTCCCTAACCAAGCATTTTATTTTATTTCTTCCTCCACATCCATAAATTATTATTAAAAATGGTGACAAAATAACCTCATTATACTAAATATAATAATTTTTTTATGTCAATGGAACAACTTAAAACCATATCATCCTCCCTTAAATGGGAAACCAAACCATTGATCGTGTGTACAGCGGCCAACCACCTCGCAAGCAGACAAGATTCATTTTCAATCTCCACTTCTCACAGATGGATATAATGAATTATATAATGAATATATATGATATTTAGGATATAATTATAATTATTTAATAATAATATCATCTATACTTTCTTAAATTCTTTTCTACAGTGAATAAAATAATTTCATTCTTGTGTATGGAAGACTATTGCTTTAGGAAGCGATTTTATTCGTTTCTTCAATAAAGAATTAATCTAAGGTAATTAGGGTAAATTTAATGAATATATGTGATATATATTTAAAAAATATATATAATTTAAAATTAATATATTATTTAACATTCATTTATTTCATTCTTAAAAAAATTAGAAACAGTTTAATGTGTACATACGAACTATCATCTCTATAAATAGTGCATTTCATTTTCTATCACTAAAATTTATATATTTCTATAAATACATATATAAAATTGATATATTTGATATTCATATAATTTATGAAATTCAATATATGTTTTTCTCATTTTAAAATTATAAGAATCAAAAATAAAAAAATTGACACGTAGATAAAAAACTAAGCAGTTATTTGCCAAAACATTATATTAACAAGGAATTGTTATCATATGGGTAATAAAATTCTGTATGTAAATCCTATATGATATTATATTTATAAATATTTTTATTTAATATGATTATAATAAAATTATATTTATTATATATTAGTTTTAAACATGTATTATGGAAGTCAAGACTTTTGGTAAGGGATTTCTGACCCTCTTTTCACTTCTGGGAGACACATTCCATATCACCACCTATATATATTATGTGGTTTAAATAATTCCAATGAAATTTATTTATGATTATATGCATAAAATTTATTTTATTTACATGTCCATTTTATGATATCTCTTTTAATAGGTTTATGGTTATAATTTTTCAAAAGTGGTAAGGTATTTTTGTCAAACTTTTCTATCATTGATATATATGTTATGTTATAAACCAATGTTATTTTATAATGTGTATATAAAAGAAAATAAACATGTAAATTCATGAATTTATTTTTATCATGATATTTTATGTTCCATTTAATTTTATCCATTCATTTTGTATTTCGATTCAAAGTTACCAAATTGGTAAGGATTTTATAAATCAATTTCTACGTTAATCTTCATTCGTTTTATTTATACTAATAATAATGAAATATTATAAATAATGTAACGACCTGAAATTTTGAATAAATATTGTTTCCTGATTTTGGTGTTATTTTATTTTTTTTATACTCAACAAAACTGTTTCATTTGATAACATTAGTATGATTAAAATGATACCATTGGGTTTTGACAGTTATATGACCATTGGTCAATATGACCACTGGAAACTAAACGTTTTGATTATTGTCCCTAAATACAAGTAATCTTGGTTAATTAATATGGAAAGAAGATTTGATGGCCTCACCCAGTAGTCTTAGACCGATTGAATCCCATCTAACAGAACTTGGGAAGAAGGTAGCACCACTGGGTGTTGCTTTGGACCAAACCCAAGCTGAACTTCATCGTGTGAAGCTAGAACGGAATCGCCTTCGCGAGAAGTTCAAACTGATAGAAATCACTACTCGTTCAATGTTGGCCGAGCCTCCCTCAGATTATCTCACCTTAGCACACCTTACACTTAGGTCCTATGATGGTGTTATAAGGGGCTATGTAAGGAGACTATAACTGCCTTATGTAATCCTTTGTTTTAAATAAAAATTTTGATTTCTTCTTTTGATGAAGTTTATGAATTTTCAAATGATCGGATAAATATAGTATGCATATTTTTTATTAATTTTAGAAAAAGTATATTTTAAAAATGTTTATGTAAACCTTAAATAATTAAAAATGTGTAATGATTTTCGAAAAATGGTCTTCTACAATTATGTTCATTACGAAATTTTGAGTCCAATAATATCAACTTGATTTTTCATTAATAGTAAATTATGAATAGTGATTTTATGCTTAGGATTAGTAATGTGAACAAATGGATTAGTAATATCACTTAAAGAAAGTATTAATATAATTTAGACACCTTGATTAAGTAATGTGATTCAATAAAATGGGTAAATAACGGTTTCATAAATATTTAGTCAAGTATTAGTTTTTCGGGTGAATAGTGTTTTTTTAATTAAAAATTAAATTAAAAATATGTAGAAAATTATTTTTATAAAATGGACTTTATTTTTGAACTCAGAGCATCGATATTATGTTATGGTAATTTTTGGGTTTTTTTCTGAAAAAAATGAATTTTCGGTGAATAGCGTGTTTATTTAAAAATTAAATTAAAAATATTTAGAAAATTATTTTTATAAAATGGAGTTCATTTTTGAAATCAGAGCATTGATATTTGGTTAAGGTGAAATTTTGGGATTTTTTGAAACAGTTGAATTTTCGATTAATAGTGAAAATACAGTTTTAGGGTTTCAGTTTGTTTAATGACATCATAACTGTGTCATGATGATTTCATGAGATATTTTTAGTGTTGGCCGACCAAAGGAGATTAATTATTGTATTGGGGGCCCCATGTGTCCTAAATCCCTGGGAAATACCATGGGAGATCCCATGGTTTTGAGAAAACCACTTATGAGGTGTCCCTTGAAATTATTAAAGTATCACCTCACCTTCCCTATAAATACCCACCCTTTACTCCTTTATTTTTCACTCCCAACGATTCCACAACTAATATCTGGTCTCATTACCTCCCAAGGATTCCTCCCAAGGTTCCCCCAAGCCCTCAAGGTCCAAACCATTATGTTTTAAGAGTTACGTTTTAAGGTAAGGGATCCGACCTCTCTCTTTCTTTTCAAGTAATATATTTTATGTCATTTCTTTTCTAATCCATGATCTTATGTTGAAGTATGTTCTTTTATATTCCTATTACTTCCCTTTTCATGTCCATATGATGAGATACCCCCTCTTACTCTCATAATTTCATTTTAAGAATGTTATAGTGGCGTCGTTAGGCTGTCGAATTTTTAAGGGATTCTTTCACCATTCTCATTTTCATGATCTATTTTCATGTCAAGTCTTTCATGTTACTTTTTATTATGTTGGGGTATGATCTATAAATATATCATACTTATCTTTTATGTTCATATGATGATAGACCCTATTTGATCTCGTCAATTCATTTTTGTTAAAGTTAAAGTGGTGTCGTTGGGCTGCTGAATTTTTAAGGGATTCATTCACCCTTCTCATTTTCAAGATCTATTTTCATGTCAAGTCTTTCATGCTCCTTTTTATTATGTTTGGGTATGATCTATAAATATATCATAATGATCTTTTATGTTCATATTATGATAGTCCCTATTTTATCTCGTCAATTCATGTTTGTTGAAGTTTAGGTGGCGCCGTTAGGCTGCCAGATTTTTAAGGGATTCTTTCACCTTTCTCATTTTTCAAAGTTCTACTTTCATGTCAAGTCTTTCAAGTTCCTTTTTATTATGTTGTGGTATGATATATATATCTATAATACTTAAATTTTATGTTCATATGATGAGAGACCCTATTTGATCTCGTCAAATAATTTTTTTTTTTTGAAGTTTAAGTGACGTTGTTAGGGTGCCGAATTTTCATAAGAGAAATATTATTTTTGTCTTCCTTTCATGTTATTAATTTCATATTGTATGTCTTTAAAATTTCATGACCATGTTATTAAATACTTTATATTCTATTCCCCTACTGTTTTATGGATCATTTATATGTGTTTGACCCATGTCCCATCTCTTTTCAATGTTTTCTAAAACCTCGTAACATAGCCTTTATGCTGCAGAATTTCCTTCTCAAAATGACTCTATATTTTTCTAATGTTATTTTATTTTATTAATTGAATACTCAAAGATTTATCTTCTATAGGGGTATTCACATATATACCAAGTTTTTCTATTTTAAATTCTGGGATTTACATACATGAGACCCACCTTCCTTTTCTGTGGGTTTTAAGGTGACACAAAGATCATGTCTTTAAAGCAGTTTTTAAAACGTTATGATTATGAAATGAAACCCATTTATTTTATTCTATATGGGTTGTTTATGAAATTATTGATGATGATATATGTTTCTCACATGATGATAAATACAAATTTAAAGGTTCTCTCTGATAGCGCTCCAATGCATTGGGTGAAGACTTAATCTCTAGAGATGACCATTTAGACTGATACCTTGGTGAATAAACTGGGTAATTTTTATTGACACATTGGGGATGGACCTTGGTGAAACGGAAATGGCTGTCTTTGTAAAATATTGTAGCCACATCTTCAAGTTATGAAATACTTTATTTTTATTATGATATGCCTCATTATTTCATTCTCATGCCTTAAAGATCATTTCATGACTTTATTGATGTATCTCAAGTTCACATGTTAAATGTTTCCCTTGTTTCCCTTACTGGGCCTTCTGCCCACCCTTTCTTTTGATGTATGTACCCAAGTTATGAGATGCAGTAATGAACCAAGGATGAACATAAGGAGAATCCGTTCAAGTGTTTAAGAAGGATGTTTTATGTTTTCATGTTTTAAGTTCCTGGTTTCCAATACACTAAACCTTAAAGATCCTCGGTTTTGTAAAATGTAATGAAAGGTTTATGTGAAAAAAAGCCAGGATGTTATAAATAAACTCTCAAAAAACTCTTTTATTTTCTTATCCTTTGTATATTTCTGTTGAATATATTTTTCCCTTCATTTTCCGGTCTTTTTGTACTCAAGATTTCAAATTGATATTTTTAAACAAAATCATCTTTATTTCTCCCATCGGTCGAAAATAATTTTTCTTTAAAAATAATTTTTTTTTAAAAATGTTTAAAAAATGTTTTTAAAATTGTCCAAATTATTTATTAATAATTTTTTTTGTTCTTCTTTTATTTAATTTTTTTAAAATTAATCTTTTTATTATTTAAAAAAATGTTTGAATTTTATTGAAAATGTGAAGGGAATATTTTGTTTAAATTTTTTGATATGAATGGTATTTTTTATCTTTACAAACAACTCGCTGTTTTTTAATCTTCCTTTATAAGTTTCAATTTTTATTTTTGAATAAAATCATTTTTAAAAAATTTCAAGAGTTTTTATTTTTATAAATTAATTTTCAAATAATGGTTATTTTCCAAAAGAAATGTTTTAAACGATCCTTATAGGATTATTTATATGTTTCCATGTTTGTTTTAAAACTAAAAATATTTTGATATTGTTTTATGTCTTAAAAGGTGGTTTCTGAAGTGTGAAGTATTTTTTACTCTAGAAATGTTTCATGTGATCCTTCAATATCATTATCTAGTTAAGATGACATTGTTCAATGTTACTTATGATTTACTAGGGATATGATCCAAGTATATAATTTTTCATCTTTCTTAAAATGGTTAATGATTAGGTTGAAACAGTATTTATAAATTAGGGTCCTATTCCATTGGTTATACAGTGATAAAATTCATATGAAACCCACATCCTTTTTCATGGGTCATGATTTGATGAAATGATGAAATAATTTTGAAACATCTATCTTTTCCACCTGTTATGTTATAGTTAAATGATTATGAATCCCATTTTATTTCATTGATTTTGATATTATGATTTCTTCATGATATTGTGGAACATATATGTATGATTTTCATTATGTGATGTGTGGTACCAATATCTCCATCTAATTAATTGTCTAAAGATTGATATCTCATGAGATAAAAAAGATTGTAATAGATATTGAACTGAGTTCAGTTAGGGACTGTTTCCACTATGAAACTCATGGGATTGAAATTTACTACTTTGATGGTTTAGGGATAGAACCCATTCCCCTAGGATAGTTCTAGAAATTATCCATGACTACTAAGGAAATGAAGTTTTATGCTTAGTTGTATGCCAAATATTTATGTATTATTATAACTTTATGTCATAATGGATAATGTTCTTTGATTGGATTGTGATTCATGTCTTATGAACATAAACTATTTATGTCATGACTCAAGATTATGTTATATGCTATACAATTTATGGTTTTGAAATGTTATGCTCATGTTAGTTTACCCTTATTCTCAAGTTATTCTTATATGATCCTCAATATATCCTATTTTTAACCATTATAAGAATATTTTCACATGATTTTCTGTGTTTTAATTCACCGAGATATAAAGAGTGGTTATATATATATTTTTTCTATGAAGGTTGATATTTATAGAGAACTTACTGGGAGGTTTCATAGTTAAATTATAGAACAGTTTTTTTGTGCCCAAGATTCGATGGGACTACAACTAAAAAAATATGATGTGAGTAATTATGATATGTAATTAATATTCTTCTTCTAAGATGTTTTATTTATGTATGAGAAGATTGAGTATCTATAGTTTGTATCAGAGTAATGCATAGTTAACCTTTGGAAAATATGATGAGAAAACATTTGAGATGTAATGACTTGAATTTTCAATATATTAATTTTGGATATTGTAGAGATTATTTTCAAGACTAGGTGGTGAGATAGTGTGTGATTATGAGTCCCATTGTGCCCAGAATATATCTTTGAAATATATCAAATATATTAAATAGTGTGTGTGAAATTTTCTTAAAAAGTGGAATAACATCTAAATAAGGGCCCAGATCAGAAATCTGAGGTTATCATGGAGTTCATAACACTTGATTTACACTATGTACGTCATAAACACTATCGACGCGAGGAATTTATTGAGAATTCATCTTGGGAAAAAATAAATGAAATAATTCAAAAAATATATTATTTTATCTATTAGAATGGATACCTAATGATTTTATTTTTAAACATGCTGGTGGAAGAATTTTAAGGTTAGTCGCATGACCTTGTAAATTGCTCGAGAGACATTTGAGAGAATTGGAGGGATTCTATTAGTGGAAGGAGGTGAGATAAAAGATTGAAGACTAGTGTGAGACGTAATCATAAGATCTATCCAATAATCATGATGCGGTCTCATTCTTTGATAGTGATCGATCCATATCGTGGTTGGACGTTTGTTGAATTGGATTTATTCCTCATTTTAAATTTCTACAATAAACACATATTGACCATCCAGTAGATTGATCTATGTATTGTTCGTATTGTGGGATGGGATTTTTTGGAGATTTATTAGGTATTATTTATTTGTAATTAATTGTATTCTCTCCATTTTTCATTCAAATGAAAATAAATATAGTTCCATACGAACAATGACCGAGGTCCATTCCTCATTATTTTTTGTTATTATTTTCACCCTAATTTATTCAATCATCATGGGTCTTCTTTGTTGACTCATGGTTTGACAGCCACTGAGAAATTGATATTTTCACACTCATTTCTCATTGAAATGATTCAATATTATTGATATTGAATTTGAAAATCATGATGATGGTGTGATGATGGAACCAACATTGGATCAAAGGGTTTTGGGTCTCTGATTTTTATGTTCATTAGTTAATAATGAAGAAAAATGCCTGATGATGTTTTCGGAGAATTTTATATTTCCAGAATCATGTGAAGGTGACCAAAATGGTCATTCGGGTTAGATATTCATTTCAAAGTGAAATTCATGGCCGAATCTGGTGTTGGAGGAGTAGACGACTCTACATGAAGAAGAACAGTGGGATTCTAAAAATCCTAATCTACATGGAATGTAAAACGGGATTACATAGTATGTTGAACGATTTTAGCAGTGGATATTATTACAATATAATTTTAATGATCACATGGCATGCCACCCTATCACACAGTGTGTGGACTATCCCTAATTGATCAGTGTGTACCTTAGAGTGTACAAAAACATAAGCTGGAGTACACAGACATGGGAACATCATGTACTCCCATGTAGACATGGATTGGTCACTTGTAAATAGGAATACCCATGTACTGGTATTTGGGTAGAAGTACATGGTCAATGACATTCCATGTACTATTAAACAGACATGTACATGGGTTGTTAACATGACCAGGTCCCATGGGCAAAGAGATATGGAGTGTACCCCTACTAAATGCTATGTACTACTAGAATATTAGATTAGATACCTTTTTACACTATATCATAAACAAGTCTTGTTAGTTTGTGTTCTCCATATCCATTCCCTGTGGGCTAGTATAGAATATCCTCTTATACATTAGATAATGATCCCTTTAACCAGACTTCTTGGATGGATTTGTTGGGATCCTTCTGTGAAGCCCAAAGTGGGAACCTCTATCATCTTCTTATCCTAAGAAGAGTTCATGGTATCATCATGACAAACACTACATGGGTGTTGATCCTCTACTTATCATGTTATTCCCAAATTATTTTTTTATTATACCCCATGGACATGGAATTTATCCTCAAATATGTATTTTATCTCTTCAAACTTCCATCATATACATCTAATTGAGAGACTCAAAGAGCAGTACATCTTGGATTGATGTCTTATGTGTTATCTGAATCATGGAGTGTGTTCATCCAATAGTGTGCTTTTTGGTAATTTGGAGCTAAAATCCTAATTTTGCATTATGGTTGTGAATTTACCATTAGACAATGTGTCTTTGTTGAGTATATATGGATGTTATTGCTATATGAATTGTATAAATTTTCATGTGTGGATATGATTTTTATTCCTTTGTTTTGTTCTTTGTGGTTTTTAAGTGTCATGTTAGCTACTGTTATACTCATCCATGAATGGGATATGCTTCCGTGTGTTGGGTGTTGTGTAGAAAATAAAACATTATAAAAATTCTTAGACGGGCGTGGACCAGAAAATTATTATTGATACTATATATAACATAGTGTATTCATACAGTATCTTGAATAATCCATATCTATACATTCATGTTGGGATAGTTTTCATAATCTTTTTAGTGGGCTTGTGTTTGGACCAATTTATATTCTTATACTTTCTTTCGTGCTATGGTTGTGGTATTTAGATGTATGCATGCATGATTTTTTAGTTTTTTTACTATTCATCATTTTACAGGCTTGGAAATACGTCTGTGTGTATGGGTACATAGGATAAGGCCTCCCATGTCCGTGATATGCATAATAGGTGTTAGTCAAATGCCCCTATCCTATTTGAGGTGGTATTGGGAATTCACGGAATGTTCCCCATTGTGACAGGTCATGATTGTGTGGAATCATAGGATTCGGTTATACCTTTAGACTACAGTATATGATATTGGTTTGGGGAAATAATATTTTGAGTTTTGAGTTTGGATATTAGGATAGGGACTCCAGTCTTACTGTTACAGTCGGCGTATTGATACTCCATGAATCCAATCACATACTTTTCGACTTGGTACATGAGATCATTGGTTTCAAGGAAAATAATGGCACACGATATCATTGAACAAGTCATGATAGATTCTTTTATTTACTACCACCACCCCTAGGTGGTCTACCCTAGGCTCAAGGAGCAGGAGGATTGGGGAAGGGGTAGCTGTAGGTGGTCAAGGATTATGAACTAGAGGCTTCATGATAGATATGATGTAAGATATATGTTTTTATACCTTACATTTTGTTTCTAATATGTATAGGTTCTATTCATTCATTTATTTCCACATATCCTTTACTAGGCATAGATATTCTAGTTGATCCCTTGGCTCAACGCTTGTTCTTGGTGACTCCAACTGGAGATGAATAAGCGATCACTCACTTTTACTAAGAGTGAGACATAAATCATAGATGTGAGAGTTTATGTTGGGATCAATTTATAAGATCTATGAGGCCTTATTACATCATCTTAGGTATATACTAGTGATCTACAGTTCATTCCTAGGTTTAATTTTTCAGGTGGAGGATTTGGTACATCTGCATTGATGTGATAAGTTTTTCTATTGTCGGTGAAAAGGAAACATGGTCATCAAATGTTGGATTCATGAATTGGAGGGTGAAATTGATTACTCATTATTTGTTTATCATGACCATTGGTTTACTGTATGTAATTAGTTTCCAATTTCCTGCAGTTGTGGAGGATTATGAGGGCATGTTCTCAAAATATATTCAAGGTTTATATTCCTACTAAGAGATAGAATTATACATTTATCTAAACCTTGGGAAAACATAAATATATTTTCTAGTGTGTTGAATAGCTCCAAAAAAAATCTTCAATAGTTGATGGTGCAATTGTAGGACTTTTAGAGGAAGGTATATATAAGAGACAATGTTATACCATATACTATCCCAGTCGTGTTTTCTAAGAAGACAGATGAGAGATTGAGGTTGTGTGTGGAATACCATTTCATAAAATAGGTGACTGTGAAGAACAATTATCCACTAAAAATGATAGATGAACACTTTTATTAGATGAGAGGGTCACAATGGTTCTTAAAGGTTGACCTCAAGTAAAGTTATCACCAGTTTTGAGTACAGGATGAGGATGTGTTGAGATAGTATTCAAATGTCTCTATGGTCAATATGATTATATGGTGATTCCATTTGGTGTGATGAAATCCCAAGTGGTTTTCATGGGACTCGTGAACTATATCATCCAGGCTTTTTCATAATGGTTCGTGGTAGTATTCAATTAAGATATCCCTTTAAACTCAGCACCTGAGGAGAATCATGCGAGACACTTGTGGATGGTTCTATACATACATTGAGAACAATATATTTACAAGAATATCTCGATGATATATCTATGGATACAAGAGGTCCACTTTCTAGGACATGTTATCTCAGAATATAGTGTGGTAGTAGACACATCCAATATCTAGGTAGTCTTTGTTTCAGAGACTCCCAAGACCTTAATAGAAGTGCGGATCACCATTGGGTTATTCAGATATTATCAGAGATTCATGCCTAAATTATCCATGATATCATCACCCATGATAGTATTGACCACAAATGGGAATCATTTCTTGTAGGCAGAGTGGTGACAATATGATTTTTATGATTTGAGGAAAAAATATAAAAGTTATCCCATCTTGAAATTTCTAACGAAGAGAGTTGATTACGTAGTGTTATACCATGAATCATGAACAAGGTTTATTTTTGATCTAATGTATAAATGGGTGGAGGTTTCATATGGTTTACATCAGTTGATACATCATTAGAAAAACTACGCAACCCATTATCATGAGTTGGAAGAAGTAGTCATCAAACTACAAATGTAGTGACACTAATTATTGGGATGGTAGTTTATTATCTATTCTGACCATAATAGTCTCAAGTATATCATGTCTCATAAGGACCATAACATGGGATAGAGATGATTGTCAGATTTTATCTAGGATTATGACATCAAGATTAGATATAATCTTGGGAAGGGAAACATGGAAGAAGATTTTCTCAGTAGGATATCCTGTTCTCAATTTCTGAATAAGTCATAATAGAAGTTGGCCTCATTGAAGTTATCTTATTTGGATAGAGATAGATTTGCTTACCTCTAGTATATTCTTGTTACCCCTCCTCGTTTTCAAAATGACTAGGAGGCACAACATGGGGATACCGACTGTGAGACCCTTCATAGTTAGATATCTATTGGACATCTTAATGGATTTTTTAAAGGTGGTGATAATTTCATTAGTCGTGTATTTTATCTCTCGATGACTTACTTATTAGCAACTGAAGGCCCAACACCATGTTACACATGGTTTGTCTCAACTAATTGATGTGATAGAGAAAATGTGGGATAGGATATCTTTGGAGTTTGTTATAGGATTACCACATACATAAAGGGGGGATGATTCCATCTAGATGATCATAGACGAACTCACCATTTTGTCCCACATCCTATATATCATAGAGTATATTTCTATAATGATATTCATTTGAAAATATAGGAAGAAGATAGTACAACTCAATCGAGTTCCATCAATGATCATTTTTTACACAGATGATCGCAGTAGATGTTAATTACAGAAGGGATTTCATGAGGTATTTGGGGCTCATTTATGATTTATCATAGTGTTTCATGCACATACTGATGGCCAAACTGAGTAGACCATTTAGGTTTTTGAGGACATGTTGTGAGCTTGCATGTTGGTATTTGGTCATACTTTGGAGGATCACATACCACTAGTGATGTTTTCCTATAAAAACTGCTACCATTCCACCATCAATATGGAATCATTTTATTCCTTATGTGGGAGACCCTATAGGTCATCACTTTTCAG
Source organism: Viscum album (assembly GCA_963277665.1). Taxonomy (NCBI): domain Eukaryota; kingdom Viridiplantae; phylum Streptophyta; class Magnoliopsida; order Santalales; family Viscaceae; genus Viscum; species Viscum album. The sequence continues at coordinate 918,663,514 of OY728155.1, read as the reverse complement.
GACTAACCCAAGAAAGTGAACACTCATGGGATCAGTGTTGGTGAAAATGTATACCAAAAAACTATATATCATATATGAGTGGTTGAGGGATACATAGATCCATCATAAGTCTTATGAAAACATATAACAGAGACCTTTGGAGTTCGAGGAGAGAGACCATGTGTTCCTATGGGTTTCATCTTGATAATGATCATTGGGATTTTTCAGGGGAGTTAAGCTATCTCTGAGATTCCTTAGCCATTTCTAGAGACTATGTAGAGTTGGTGAGGTGGTTTACTGCATAGCTATATCATCACAGTTAGACTTGGTACATGACGTCTCTAATGTTCCATGGTTGAAGAGGTACATGAATGATCTATTTCATGTTATTGAGTATGGGAGATAGACATAGAGGATATAGTTACATTTTTTGAGCAATTGGTATAGATTTAGGATCAATAGGAGAGTATACTTTATTGGTGAGAGATTCCTTTAGTTTGTGTCTGGTGGAATCATAGAAATCTTTTGGATAGATTGTGGGAGTGGAAGGCTCTGATACATACTGTGTGACAAAATATCTTTGTATAGACAATTTTTATGGTCCTTTGAGATGTAAATCCCCAAGGTGGGATAATTTAATGACTTGGTTTTTTCATGAATTATTTTTGGATAGTGAATGGATTTTTTTGAGAACAGGTACAGACACATTGTGTGATTCTGAGGCCTTGTGTGCCTGTAATCATTGTTTAAAATATAATAAATATATAAAAAAGTATGTGCTTTTTGTTTTCATGAAAGAGCTAAATAACTTCTAAGCGGATTCCTAGATCATAAATCTGAGGGAATCATCATGTTCAGAACACTAGTTTTACCCAATGTGTGACATAACCATTGTTGTTGTGTGGTGTTTATGGAAATGTCACCGGCATATTAACCTGAAAAAGATTACATTTAACTGAAATTTATTATCACTTGGTGCATGAAAATTATCCTTTATGAACACCTGGATTGATAGTCCTGGGGGATATGCTTGGGAAATTTAGAAACACATTATGAATCATCATGAATAATTTATGTATTGACCCTTAATGACCTAGGTTAAACATAAGGTTTCATAGATAGAAAATAATGTTTCAAGATTTAGATATCCTATAAATTATTTTTCATGATTATGTGGTTTTCTGCTATGATTATTAGTTCTCAAGATATATTTTTTTTATATTCAATGAAGAGAACAATACTAATGGGTCAATGTTTAATTTGATAGACAAATTATTGATGAGAAACCAAATTTAATGATGACTGGAGTGAATGGTATTTTGATTATTCCTAATTAGTTATCATGATATATGATTAAAAACATACTCCTTAATAAACTATTAGACTCAACAAAGAATATATGGATGGAGTTAACTAAGAGCTTCGGTGGTGTCAACCATAACAGAAAGAAAATTAAGTTCCCTATATGTTCATAATGTGGGAAAAATAACTCAAGGTAATGTTTCACAGGGATGAGAAGATGTTTTATGTGTATAGAAGAGGGGAACATTAAAAAGTAATTAATGAGGAAAATGATAAGTTCAATTAACTCAATGGATGGGAATATTTTTCACCCTTAGATATTATCAAAAAATTAATTTTTTTATATGTTTGACGTATGGTATTATACACATTGATTTCCAAGGTTGAACAAAAATGAATATGATCCGCATGGGGTAACAAATACAGGGTTTTTTCTGATGATTAAGATAATTAAATTGAAATATTAAAGGAATGAGGTATTATGTAATAATATGGAGAAGCATAGTTAATATTTTATGAATGATGTAGAATGGTTCAAGTGTTTTTGTACTAAAATTCATGACTTATAAAATATATTGGAAATTATATATAGAAGGTTTTTATTAAGTATTTTTATGAATATAATGAATTGTACTAATGAACTATAAAACTAATTTAATGAAAATGTAATATTTTATGGAATTCACATGATTAGGGGAAATATAACCCATTAATATGTTCTGGAAGTTGATATAATTATATTGGGATAATGATATGATCGATATGGATAATGTAAATTGGATAGTATTTATAACCGTGGAACTGATTATTGATTTCATGACAATGTGTTTTATGTAATCATTGATGTATTTTATAACATTTTTGGATTTATGGAATATATCCAATAATATCTTTTTAAGGAATGATAATGCATTTGTGTTTTAATAAGGTTTTATGGTAATCTATTCCATTTCAATTTTTAAGAGAATACATGATGAATGTATTCACATGTTTGGTATGTGATAATTAAGAGTCACAAAATAATATTTGGATGATTAATGGTGTAACATCCCCTTATATAGAACTCTATCACATGGCCAAATATGGTAGGTTAAAGGACCTCAAATGAACCACCTTGTATGACAGTGGATTCCAACTAGTAGCGGGGTGCGATGGATATAGTAGGGAAAAATAACCCATAGTTGATAGTTGAAATATAGAAAAAATAAATAGGTATCGATAAATATCAAAGAAACATAAATAGAAATAAAAGTGAAACAGACAATTGGGAGGTAATAAGAGGAACCAATTAACCAATAATAATGAATTATGTAATGAAAAACTATAGTGTATCATGATGTCAAATAGAAAATAACAAAATAAGTGAAAATTTTGACCTAAATAATCTAAAAATACCCCAATCTCTAACCCTATGTCAATCATGTCTCCAAACTCCCTCCTATACATCAAGGAACAATTAGTAACAAGGCTCCTTGCTCATTTCCAAACCTACATCCATGAAATCTTCTTAGGTACCAAATGGTAGCCTGGATATGGTGTAAGTAAAACTCAATAGGCCTACACCACTATGTATAAACACATACACTTTGATAACATTTCCATGAAATAATGTGATACATAAGTGTATTAATTGTCAATTAATATAACATATAAATCATCATGTATCACCCCCATGCTAAAATGTCTTTGAGGATGTATAACAAACATTCCAACCATAACCATAAACCATATAATAGTCACAAAACTTGGAAAATAATTTTGTATAAGAATTATATCCTATGAGAAAATCTCTATATGTAAGAATATTATCATCAACTAGGACAATATAATTATATAAGTATTTCTGTGTCGACTGGACCAAGACTATTATATAATCATTTCAATGTCATCGGGCATAGCCCTATATATAAGAATTTTATTGTCGAACTGGTCCAAGAACACTATATAATCATTACATCATCAAACTCAATAAGTCATAATAGGAAGGATATCCCAATATCCCATCATAATCCTCATTGATTAATTTTGAGAATGTTCATTTTTCATTCAATTTCACTATCATTTTGGTATCACATTATCTACAGTCATATCAAAATAGAATGAGATCTTATCAAAGTGATTCTATATCAATAAATCACCTAGAATATCATTTCGTTCTTACCACACTTTAAGCCATTAACAAACTCGATATCATTCAAGGGTTTGTTGTCCCAATGGGTTGCCACAATCTAGATCGTAATGCTAATTGAATCCAAAGGAATCCAATGAGTGATTCATCAAAGGGTTTACCATCATTTATTATACAATTATTTAATGTGCCAAGTAGGGAGGAACAATCTTAATATTTCACATACTTAACAATTAAAAAGTGCATGGGGTTTGGTTTTAGACCACCTACCTTTACTGACGATTAGGAAATATACCCAACCAGAATCACTAATAACAACAGAGGTGAGAAAGATCAAAATAAGGAACCCAGATCAATCAACAATGAGTTAAAAACCCAAAACAACAATGGTCAAGATATTTAAACCACAATTATGGGGAGAAATAAGAGAATAGATGAAAACTAATTAAAACCTACTCCCCATGGATTATATGCATTAATGGTACTTTCCGAATAGAGGAAGTTTCTTCAAAATCCCCTTGAAATCACATTAGGTCCAAGATAGTAGGGCTGATCTGGATGAGGGATAAAAATATAAGTGTTGTGTGACATTAAATCTACACATCCTAAGAAGTATATGGAATGTAAATGGATTTCATAGAATCTAATTCTTGATTATAATGTATTTTGAAAAACACATCGCTTTCAGTGATCTTAATCCTCCTCAACCATTAGATGTTCTGTTATATGAATTCATGACCTTTAATCTAGTTCACTCTAAGAAATAGCTCACAACATGTATTTATTGCATGGCTTCAGTTAGGAAGAAGTTACACTTCATATAATTCATTTAAACTATTTTTAAATGACCTGTATATAGATTTAATTCCACCCCTTTAAAAAAGTCCTTAAACCACCACTAAATCCATCCAAACTCATAGAAAAATATTTCAAGAATATTTAAATCATTTATACATAGACACCATTAATTCCAAAAAATTTACATACCAAAACATTATATCATTCACGTAAAAAATAACTATTTCCCTAAATTTGACTCCAATAACATGGATTAAAAACAAGGAAATCCCAATAAAATGAGGATTAACACAAAAATCAAAGAGGGGCATACCGGTACAAAGTTGTGATATTACAAACTCTACAACATATAACAGCTCATCCTCAATATTCTTTAAGAATCATTGTGTAGTCTCAACAAAAAGTCTAGCTACTATGTTTGAATATCAGACTCGCGATCCCAAGTCTCTCCCTGAACATCCCCATGATGCCACTAGACTCAAACCAAACATATAGTACTACCTTAGAGATACTTCTCAATATAGTCTAGAATTCATATTAGAATATATTTAAAAAAAGAATCTACACAATGCTCAACTTCCTTGACATCTACCACATGATATGGTTTAGGATAATATCTTTAATTTTGTGACACATAAAACACATATTCCATGGCACTATATCACCATGGAAGGGATAACTAGTATACCACTAGAGTAACCCTTTTAATCACCTCAAACGGCCAAACAAACATGGGAGATAGAATGTATTGTTTCGTGGAATGAAATTTCCCCATACTAGGAGACACCTGAAATAAAAAAATGATGAAAAACACCAAAATATAGAGACCATCTCTGATTGTTAGTATATTATTTCTTATTACTATGCATGGTCACTAACCACATCTTAGCCAACAAAACCTAGTAATATTTCACTTGTCTGAGGCAAGGTCCACCAACCACTAACTCACCTACTGAAAACCAAAAAATAGGGTAATGGAATTTCCTTCCACAAAAATCCTTGAAATGATCCATTTGGATCAATTCATGGTAGATTTTATGATATGAAAACTACCCAAGTTCTGTATGTTTCTAATAATAACCATCATAATCCAATACATAGTCTTGTAACATATCCTCCATAATCTAAATAGACCTCTCAGATTGACCATCATCATGAGGATGATATGTTGTTCTCAAAATAAAATGTGACCCCTTATCCTTATGAAGACCTTTATTTAACCATGTCATGAAACAAGGATCTCTATAAGAAACTATACTCCTCAAAAACCTTTTTAACCAAAATAACTCACCCATTTAAATAATACCCAGATCATCAATTTTAATGGTCACCCATATATGAAATAAATGATCTTCCATCATCATTTAATCATGGATCGCCCATACTATATCATTATTATGGGGTTTATTGGGTTATACTATAAAAAATTCAGTGGTTCCATAATCCCATATCTACTCAGTAATAGTCGGAGGCTGTAAAATCCAAGAAGACCTTTAATGTTGGATTTCACCTACTGCCAAGTGAAACATCTCACCAAAAAGACAATTACATCATTCTTCATTCCAGACCACCAATAATTCCTACTGATATCATGATACATATGTTTTATACCAGGATTCCCCCCCCCCATCAATAATGATGAAACATTCCCATAAACTCCTCGCACATGCCCCTAAGAACCCGCACACATCCATAGAAAAGTAGATAATTTCCACTACTAAGATACCATCCTGATGGAGGATCCCCACTATATTAACTGCCATTCAAAACTAGGCCAACTTGATTAGATAATTTTCTTATCAAGATATGGTTTAGAATCATGAGTATGATATGTGTTAATGTTACAAGTACTCATCCTTGCGTGTCTAGAATATCTGGATGCATGTCTGCAAAGAGCCCTGTCATCCGCCACTCATCACAAGAATCTTGAAATACACCAATCTTTCTATTCTAGATCAAATCATATGAAATGACACTTCCCTTAAATAGTGTATAGTTAATCTTGATATCGAAAGATTGTAGATTATCTAACCAACTTCGCTGGTCATACGACTTCCATTTGAATCAGGATGTTACTTCTACACCGGTTTGGGTAAGATTTTCAGGATTACCATTTCCTTTTCAAAACCCTTCTATTCTTAAGATGCTTGGCAATTTGGTAGGCCATTTTTTGTTTGCTAATCACCGAACTGAAGTTTTTTTTTCACCCGATATCACCTCGTATCTGTATTGAGGTTGATGTCTCTAGGTCACCAGTGGACTGGGTTTGGATTGCGGTCGGAAAAGACTTCTGATGGAAGCAAAGGGTGGTTTTTGAGTCCTGGACTGATTATTGTTTGTCCTATAATCGGTTGGGGAATCTGGTCGATTCTTGTCGTCGGGGACACAAGCGGCAAGATGTCCAACCACCGGTTTTTGGGTTAGAGACATCAGTCATGCCCATTACCCATTCTAGTTCTGCACCTAATGATTCCAATCAAAGAAAGGCTAGCACAATGACTTCAGATCCGAAGGTGACGGACATCTTGGCTAGTCTGAGACATGATTTGGCTGATCGTAGGCCGATTATGTAGGGTACGCCTAGCATAGGAGGAAGCAAGGTTGAGGATATGGTTAATTCAGTGGATCATGGAGGGTTTTCTTGTAATGGTATCTTTTCTACTAATAAAGAGGTCTTCCATGAGGTTATCGAAGGATCCCCATCAGGTAGCAAGGACCAGACTGTTGGTGCTATATAGGAGCCTTACGAGGATGGACCTATCAGCTGCCTTTAGAATTTTAATGGTGCTAGGTCAAGGATGGAAACTGATGGCAGCAGTGGACCATCCCCTCCCTCATTTGTTGAGGCTTTTCTTTCATCTGGTGGGGCTGATCAAACCCATAAGCCTTCTGAGGGTCCATGTACTCAAGGGCTGGATGTGAAGAAACCTTCCCAAGGGGATGGATTGTATACTATGAACAAGTTGGCATCTCTAAAAAGCGTTGCCACCATCGAACTTGGGAACTAGTTCGAAGGACTGTATGATGACTCTTACTCTGAATCTGGGTCCACTATGTCCAAGGAGACCACAATTGCAGAAGATTATCTTAGTTTCTCTTCAAATAAAGGTAAGAACACAATCATGGATGGTGATGGGTTTATTCAGCATGTTCGGAAGCCGTGAAGACGAAAGGATTGTTCTAATCTACCAAGCCCGCCAGTTACAAGGGCATCTAAAAAAGGTAGGGCCCCTCAAAATAGGTTGGTTAAAGTAGTTGAGGAAAAGATGGTAGCCTCCCCTAATGAGGAGGCTATTGTAAACCAGGAAGGGGGTCCAACTGACTCAGTTCATGAAAATGTTGATAAAGAGGATGTGGAATCAGAGATCAACCAGGAGGTCCTCATGAATTCTAAGGACAAAATGCTTGAAGAATCATTTGTGATCAACATCTCGGATGAGGATTCTCACAAAATGTTTGAACGACCATTACCAGTTGGTACCAGGGATGAGCAATGCTCCTGGATTGATAAACAGAATAGGATCTTGATCCGCAGCTTCAACGAGGGAAAAACCAGTCTCGAGGAACATGTGAAAACTTCGGACAAGATGGATTTTTTTCTTTGAGGATGTCATTAAAGACAACCCAGATATGGAGGTTACCTCCATCAAATGGAGATTACTTAAGGTACAAAACTCTAACTATTTTAATTTATTTTGGAATGTCATGACGATTTCTTATGAGGTTTAATCCTAATGTTTCCTGAATGTTGGTTTCCCACTTTTCTGTAAAAGTACTTCTAAAATATAAATAATGATTTGTGCGTTCTTCAAACTAGCTGGAAGCGCTACGAAGTCATAAAATCCATCACTACCCCTAAAAGTTGTCTGAGATATGTCTGATAGTATCACCCACAAATGGTTGTATCCTGATCACAAAAGTTTTTGGAGAAGATCTTATAACCTATCAAATTATAAAAGGTATCATTGATACACAAAAGGAAATATCAGTTCATGATAGACATGAGGTTCAATATCGGATAATCTAAACATGGGTGAAAGGTCTCATTAGCTTCCATAGAGAAAGAACTATACAACCCCATTGATATGTACTAGGCTATATGAAACCTTGAGTTTATAGACCTTATAAAGACTATTTCAACTCCAAATTATCTAATTGTGCTATCTCATAAGGTGGGATTGAAGGTGGTGCTACTCCTTGCACCAACTTGATCATAAAATTGATCTCTCTCTCAGGTGGTAAGTCATATAAATCTACAGGGAAGACATCCTAAAAACATTATATCAATGGAGGAGAATAATCATACTAAATGCCACCATCATCTAGAATAAGACTTTATATTTGAGCTATAAGAAAATCCAATATGCATTGAATTGATCTTGAATAACCACCAGGATGATCCCAATCAACCTGGTGAGAATAATTTCTACCTTATAGGGATATAAAGGTAAGTCTATTATAGTTATGCTTGATATGAGCCTGGTATAGAACTAGCCAATCCATACCAATAACCAAATCAAAACCTATCTTTTCCTTCACAAATAGATCCCAAATGAAACTGTAACCACTAATTTTTAGAGAATACACCAGTCAACATTTGATACCCTCAGACTACACTCATCGGTTTCTCAATAGTTAATAAACAATACAATCTCCCCACAACCAATCCCAAACCATTCAAAAAAATAATCGATAAAAAGGAAATTGGTTATCATGTATTAAATAAAATGCAAGATAGAGTATATGATACCATAATTTTACCTCTAATGGTTGATGAAATTGAATCAACAATAGTCAAATTATAATTAATATTGTGAAATTAAAATTCATATCTTCTTTGGGCTCTAATCAGACTCCCCTAGGTTATTCCCTCTTCGTGGTAATGCCACTCATGTAATGGAGTAACATGTCCCCTTCCTTGAACTGAATTTCATTTGTATCTATAACAACCTGTTTATTGAGTGTCAGCTTAGTCCTTCCCATACTCGGGTACCTTTCTTGATCCCCTTACACTTATCTTCTAAAAGAATCTCTTATTAATATTCTTGGGATGACTAAACATACCACAAGAATGGGACTCCAAATCACAGAACGTACCCTGAGGATCATTATGGAAAAAATTGACACACGTGTATCAGTATAATGAAACATTGTCCTAAGATGGATTCCCACTTCCCCTGATGCTCCGCCCATTATTGACTTGGAAATAACTATCACAGTTGTGCTTCTTGCCACCTAAAGAAGAGAACGTAGTTCTCCCTTCTTAAATATAATAGTCATTTCTTGTGGCCTCACTCATATCCCCTTCCAGGATGAATACCTGGTTCATCACATTAAAAAATAATGTCATGTGAAATAAATTCACATGTGACCTGAATACCTAGTGAAGAAAATCCTAAAAATTCTTCACCATAGTGATCTCATGAGCAACTAGAGATGGTAAAAATTGTTATAGGTTGGTGAAATGACTGACATAGTTCATCACTAAAATTACCTCTTACATAAGTTGTTTTACCCCATTAGACTTAACGTCCATAAATGTATCTTGATAAAAGTATCTCAAGAATGTTACTTTAATTTCCTTAGAGTATAACTCCTCTTCCTGGCTGGCTGGCTCCATCATATCCCACCAATGCATGGAAGATCTACATGGTATTTATACAGAAAGCTTCACCATCCTATCCATTTTTATTTAATGTTTCTTGATGATTTTATGGATTGAATAAATCTAGAACTAAACTATAAAGGGTCCTTCCTCCCTAGTGAAGGTATGATGATATTGTAGCTGAAACTCCCTCATCAACTCATAAATCAATGAAACATTGTGAATAAAACCCTTTCCATGGATTTCATGTCAATTAAAAAGATGACATGAAGCTAAAAATCCATCTGATCCTCATGATCTATAAGAATATAAGATTAGATGTGTAAGGAGAATTTGGATTTCCACTCTCCTGATGATAAACTCATAGATGGCGAAGAGTCATTTTCTTTATAATACACAAAAATACCTTATAAATGTCGCTAAAAATGACGTCAACCTCAATAGATGACAACAAAAAATAAACACATACTCATGGTTTCTCTATAGATGGATTACAAGTGTTTTATCATGTCCTCGTAGTAATTTCAATTCCTTTTTCAGATATAGAATGGATATCATATCACAATCTATTAGGGAAAATATATCTCATGCAATGAATATGTTCTTATCATGAACAACACAAGTCAATATATATATCCCTAGGTTCCAATCATGATTCATGCATACTTATATTTCACCATACTAGGCCATGATTATAAATATTAAAAAAAATTCATCACACAACATGTTAATTGCTCAAGGTGAAATGACATAAACTTGAAACAAGAGAACATAATGAATAACAATCCCATCCCTGAGCACTAGGATTTTTCCGCCATACATGGGTTAGATAATCCCATGAAAAATTTCATTACAAAGTCCCAACACATAATATTCACCATTATACCTATCCCAAATAGTAAATAAATATAAAATAAAACCTGATATTTTGATACAACTTTATAATATCCCCCGATTCGGCACTCTCTCACATGGAAACTTCGGGTTGGTTATGGGACCTCAAACATGCCTCTCTGTACTCCAGAGGATGTTGACCTGTAGTGGGCGTGTGATGAATATTGTGGGGTGAATATACCCCCTAAGAATATATTTATATTATCAAAAAATAAAATATCAATAAATATCATAGTAACTGAAACTGTAGAAATAGTGAAACGTACAACTAGTAAGTAAAATAATGACCCTATAATAATGAATCTTATAATGACATGCTCAAATGTATATTTACGTGATACTAAAAAAATAAAAAAATGAAAATAGTAAAACAAATAATCTCAAAATAACATAGTCCCAAACACCATGTTGTTCCCATATCAAAACTCTATCCCATCATGCAAGAAACAATCAACAACAAGGTCCCTTTCCCTTATCCAAACATACATTTATGCTATCTATTCATGTACCAAATGGGGGACCGAATAGAGTGTGTGTGAATATTTTTAGGTAGACACTATCATGTCTAATCAAAACTAGCCTAATAATAGTTGAATGCAATAAAGTGATAAATAGATGTGTTAATTAGTCAATCAAAACAGTATATAAATTAACATTTGTCATCCCTATGTTAGAATGGCTCTATGAATGTATCATAATAATTCCAATCATAATTATATACCATGGAATAATCACATAACCTAGAAAATCCCTATGTATAAGTATTTTATCCTTTGGAAAAATCACTATATAGAAGAATTTTAGAATCCATAATGGTAGGCCCTCTATATAATCATTTTAGAATCAACAAGGCCAATCCTACTATATAAATATTTCACCAACACTAAACATAGACCTATATATAGTAATATCAACATCAAACTAGGCCAAGACCACTTTCTAATCATTATATCATCACACTCGATAGATAAAAATAGTATGGATATCACGATATCACATGATGATCGTCAAAGTATAGTTATGAAAATTATCATTGGTCATTGAATTACACATTCATTTATATATCAAATTTTCAATTGTCATATCAATTTCCCATAATCTATTATCAAAGTGATTATGTATCAAAAAATCACATGAAATGTCATGTTATATGAATCACACTTTATGCCATTAATTAATTCAATATCATTCATGGGTTTTCTCACCCAATAAGTAGCCACAAGCCAAGTCGAAACATCAGTCGAATCCATAGTAGTTCAACAAAATATACAATAAAAATTTTATCATCATTAATTACTAAATTAATCAATGATAATTTTAGGGTGGTGAAATCTCAATATTTCACATACATAAAAAATTAAATATAACATATGGTTATGTTTTAGACCACCTACCTTTACCAATGATTAAGAAACACTCCCGACCCGAATCACCAACAAAGATAGTGGTGCGTAACATCACAAGAAAGAACCTAAATAACATAATAAATAGATCAAAACCCAAAACAACCATAGTCTAGATATTTACACAACAACAATTAAGAGAAATGGGAGTAGAGATGATAACCTAAAAAAACACCCACCAAGGATCAAGTACGTAAAAGCGACATCTAGAATAGAGTAAGGAAATTCAAAAATGCTGGTATGTAGCCTTAGGTTCGAGAGTGGAGGGATTCTTTAGATGAGAGATAAAATTATGTGCATTTAGTAAACTTGAAACTGAATATCCTACAAAATACACAGTGTGTAAATGGAATACATGTCATGTTATAATTGATTATGATGTAATCTAAAAAACTGTGTCGCCTCGGGTGATTTTGACCCTTCCCAAGAATTACAAATTGGGTAATGTAAATTTATGGTGTATAATCTATCTCAAAAAATGAACCAGTTCACAGCCTACTTTCATTTCATAGCTTCTATCATGTGGATGTTACTCATCAGGTAATGCAGTTACACAATGAGTAAATTCCCTAGAGAAATTTTTAATCCCATCTTCTTCAAAATCAATCAAACCACCTCTGAATCCATCCAAGATAATGGAAAAGCATCCTAAGATTATTTAACATAATTATACACAAAATACCTTAAATAAAACAAATATATATCCCTAAACATCATTTCATCTCCCAAAAAAATTATCTCTCCATCCATGAATGAGACTCAACTAACAAGGTTTTAAGACAAGGAAGAACCAAACTAAATTGGTGTAATGGAAAATATAAATAGGGACGTATCTTAAAAAATATGGGAACTTATAAATTTTAAATTGAATTTTGAAATTGAGTGGCCTTAAAAAATTAATTTTGGAGGGTTTAAGGCTCACCATTTATGGAATATTTTAGGATGATATTTTTATGATGTTTTAGAGTTCAATGTATTACTTCCCTATCTGAATATATATTCATAATGAATAACCTGTGCTAAAAATGTTTTTATAAAGATAACTAGATAAATAAATAAAAAATTATCGTTATATTATGGATCCATTGATCTGTTAGGGATTTAAGCATAAAAAATTAATCTTCATTTCATGGAATAAGTGATGAAATAGGAATTAATCAATGAAAACCCAAAGGATGAAATATTTCTGATGATGTAAAAAAATACAATCTGTATGTATATCCCTCAATTTGAACTTTTTTATCATATTAGGATGGTATCCTATCGAAAAGTTTCTAAAATAAACCTCTCTCAAGTCTATGTTGTGTTCCATGTATCTCCCCTATGGAAGATCATACATGACCGTTCACATTCACTAAACTCATATGACATACTACTAGGGAATCATCTTTTTTATGAGGACTAATTAGTTAAGATTATGTATTGTATAGAGAATATTCAAAAACACAATACCACTCACCTGCTAAATGTCTTATAGGGAAACCATCATCCAAAGGAAGTTATGTGAGAATAAAATCACGTAACGATGTATTGGTATCCACAATTTCAACCAAAGTGACAATTTTTTTGGTAGAAATTCATTTTAAGGGGGTAGAATATAACACCCTTATAATTTTTGAAATATATGTTTTCAAATATATTTAGTATTTTTTATATTTTATGTTGGATGAAACACAAATTTTATCTTATATTAAATGAAACAATAGTTTTATATTGTGCTACAAGAAACACTGAGTTTAGCTTATGTTACATGAAACATCAAGTTTAAACGAAACATGGAATATTATTAAAACATTATTATTTAAAATTATAGTTATCACCAAGCCATTGGAATGGTAGGTATGAATATAATTAAATAAATTATGAAATTATATGGTTTAGAAATATATATATAACATGAATTATTTGGTTACCAATTAATTATAAATGATAATAAAAAATATTTTAAAATAAAGGAAATATTTTTCTAAAAAAACTATTTATATACAAAAAATTGAAATTCAATTTAAATAATTTTAAAAATATCTTTTTTTGAATGATGATAATGTAATTTATGAATGATATATATTCAATAAAATATTTAACCTTAATCTTATGTGTTTTATAGTCAAGATATACAAAAAATCCCATTCTACACTCAAAACTATACTTCACTAAAATGATGTTTTGTCAAGTTTGGCATCTATATTTTAAAATTATTTTTTAGAAATTTTAAAAAATATATTTTAAAAAAATTAATATATTTTTGTAATAATAATTTAAAAATTATCTTAGAGTTAATTTTAATAACTTTATGAGAAGATAAATTTTTATACGAATAGTAAAAAAATACAAGTTTTGACTGTAATTAATAGTAAAAATTGTAAAAATTATTTATTATAGTTATGGTAAAAATGGTTTTACCGGGGGTTAAACTAAAATTGATATTTGTTAAAGTGACCTAGAAACTTTTCTAACCCCTTTTTATGGAAATATATAGACCTTATAACCTATAAGGTTAAAAAAATATCCCATTTTTTAAACATTCAACATGTGAAAATGTGGATACACCTTTTTATTTTTTAAAATTACAAGTCTGTCACTCACCAAAACTATAAATGGTCACCCTATATCCTCTTATATTAACACATCCGAAACAATTTGGTTCATCCAAGACCTACCAAAATACTTTCTTATTTCCACACTCCCATCTTAGTATCCTTAATTTCTTTATAAATCCACACTAGGAAGGATTTTTGTGCAAGTAAAAAGATGTTTTTTTGTTGAATATTTAACATCCCTAATCAAGAGTTTTATATTTTTTTCATCCTCCACCACCATAATTTATTATTAAAAACTGATTCTAGAATAACAACAATATATTTAATATAAATAGGTTTTTTGAGGTTAAGGGAACCACCTACTACCTTCTCTACCTCCCTCAAATGGGAAACGAAACTGTTGATTGTGTTTATAGTGTACTACCACCTCACGAACAGAGGTAATTCATCTCCCATAACCACTCCTCACATCTATATATAATGAAGTACGTAATATATATATATATATATATTATTTATAATATAATTATACTTATATAATTATAAAATCTTATATATCTTCTTACTTTCCATTCTATATAGAACATGATATCATTGTTCATGTGTACAGTAAGTTGTTGTTTGAAAAAGCGATGTGATACATTTTTCACTAATTCTTTGCATGGGAGGTAGTTAGGGTAAATTTAATGAATCTATGTGATAAATATATGAAATAAAAAAGATTCTATAAAGGTTATATATTATTTACCTTTCATTCATTCCATTTTTCAAAGAAATGGAAACAATTTTCTTTCGTAGGTATGGTCTACCATCTCCATGAGCAGTGTATTTCCTTTTCTATCTATAACATTTATGGATTAATCTAAATAAATATATACTAAACAGAAACACAGGCACACACACATATATATATGTGTGTGTGTGTGTGTGTGATATTTATATCATGTTTAACATTCAAGAGATGATGTACCCATGGTCGAACAAAGAGAACAAAAAATATCAAATCAAAACATACACAGAAACAAAGTAGTTATTGGCCGAAATAAGAATCAAAAAAAGAATTCTTAATAAACAAGTAATAAAAGGTCATCCGTAAATGTTATATGGGATGATATATCTAATTATGGTTCAATAATATAGTTATAATAAACATATATTAATTATAAATAAATTACAAACTTGTACAAAATAAGGTGAGACTTATGGTAAGGGATTCTTGTCTCACTTTTTACTTCTGTCTGACACATGTCATATTCACAACCTATTTCTTTAATGTGCATTATATAGTTCCCATGAATTTAATTTAAGATTCTCCACCAAAAATATATCAAGATTTATATTTCAATTTTAGTATCTCTCTTTAATGGGGTATACAATTCAAAATTAACCAAAAAAGAAAGGGGTTTTTGTATCAATTTCCCTCTATTTAGACATATATTATGTTATGCACATATCTTCTTTTATTATGTTTAAGTAAATTACAATTGAGGGTTAGTATCTTTTATTTATTTATTCTCGTGATGTTTATATTTCATTTAATTTGATTCTTCCATTTTAGATTATGATTCAAATTTACCAAAGTCATAATGGTTTTATAATACAATATCATTTTTATTAGGATTGCCTATGTTTATGCTTTGGATGAGGAAATCATATGAAATGTCTCTCAATAAATTATTCTATTTTCTTATCTACTTGTTATTTCAGTAGAATAAATATTTACATTTATTTTCTTCTCTTTATGTATTCAAGAGTTTAAAATAATGTTTTTCAAAAAACAAAGTTTTATTTCTCTCTTTAGTCGAAAATCATTTTTATTACAAAATAATTGTTTCTAATTTTTTTTTCAAAAAATGTTTTTAAAATTCTCCAAATGAATTATTAAAGTTATTTTTACGCATGTTTGAATTTTAAAAATAATAAATTAATATTCATTTCATTTTACAAATAATGGACATTTCTATATTACTGAAAATGTGAAAGGAATATTTATTTTAACTAGTAAAACATAAATTCTATTTTCAGTTGTCATGACCGACCCATTATTTTTCAACATTACTTTATAAGTTTTAATTTTTATTTTCAATGTGAAATACTTCCAAAATGATTAATGAAACATTAGTTTACAAAATTTATTTTTAAAGAATGGTTATTTTCATTAAGAAATGTTATAAATCATCTTTAAATATTCCTTTATAAGTTTCCAATTTAGTTTGAATAAAAATTGAATTTGAGAAAGTTTTATGTCTTGAAAAGATGTTTTCAAAATGTGAAGCCAATTTTCCACAATAAATGATTAATGTTATCCTTCAAAATAATTTTCCGTCTAAAAGGACATCATTTGATGTTACTTTGCTTTACTAGGGATATAATCTATGGATACCATTATGATTTATTATTTTTATTTTTTATAATTATGATAAAATGATTTTTAAGATACCTTTTTCTCTCCCAAAGGTTAAAAAATAATAAAATTTTTATTAAAACAGCTTTTTTAGGTCATGATTTGATGAAATGATTAAATGATTTTGAAACCATTTTATTTTCCACCGATTGGGTTATGATAAATTGATTATGAAATGCATTTCATTTCATCGGTTCCGATTTGATAATGGTTTTATGATATTAGGGAACCCATAGGTTTGATTTTCATTATGTGATTGGTGGGACCTATATTTCCCTCCAATGCATTGGGTAAATATTGATATCTCATGAGATAAATAGAACATGAATTGAGACTGAACCTATTTGATTGAGTTGTAATGTACACTATGATATTATTAGGTGTGAACAACAACTAATACAATATTTTTGGTATTGAAACCATTCCACTATGAAATTGTTTGAAATGAGCCTTGATTACTAATGAAATAATGTTTTACACTTATATGAATTCCTAAAATCTATGTCTTATTCCAATTTTATGTTCTCATGGATCATGTTCTTTGATTCCATTATGATTCATGTATTATAAAATTTCATGATTTATGGCATGGTATGAGTTTATGGTCTACGATATAATTGTTATGGTTTCCTAAAATTAATCTCATGTTATCATACCCATATTATGCGAGTTTTCTTATATAATAATTGATATCTCCCTTATTTACCCTCACTAAGCATATGGGTTCACCATTTCTTATTTTTCATCAACACTTTTTTACAAAATAATTTTTATTTTCCACTATTTATTATATGTTTAATCCATGTTTTATGTTTCATTTATATTGTTTTTAATAGATTATATTTTATAGTCTCAAAGTCATCAACTTCAAACATCTTTAAGTTTCAAGTAGGTGACTTTAGAATAATATATTATATAAATTATATAACCAATATAAATGAATCTTAAAACATGGATTAAACATATAATAAATAATTTAAAATAAAAATAATAATAAATTTAACAAAACAAAACATAATTTACACGACCCAGACTTTTTTATTTAAAACCTAACATTTGTACGTATAAATGTTTTACAACAAATGTTTCTGTGTAAATTAAACTTTTTTTCGTTATTTATTTATTTAAAATTAGTTTTATTTTAGGTTATTTTTTAATTTTACATTCAATTATTGAAATTTAAATTTTATTTTATTTATATTATATCTCATGAGGATATATTTTTTAATGTGTAAATGTAATTTTTTTAATCAATAATGATTGTGTCCTTTAAATTAATTTTTTTATTATATTTCTAAAATTATATTTATCTTTAAATATTTTTATATGTTTAATCCAAGATTTAAATTTCATTTATAATTTACTTATTGTTTGTATTTAAAAGGATTCAATAATTACCTAATTGAAATAAAATTAATTTTTTTTGTGTTGCAAGTTGAAAAAAATTTGAAATCATATAAAAAATAAATTATAAATACAGTCAAAATAAATTTTAAAATATAATTTAGCACATGAAAAATAATAAAAATTATCTACCAAAAATAATATAGATGGTACGAAAAAAATTATTTACAAACATAATATTTAGACATTAAACAAACTTTGTAACTCTATACACTGATAAAATATAAATTATAATTAGATTCTAAATAAAATATTTGACATGTACTTAAAAAATATTACATTTACACAATAAAAATATTTAGGTGCCAAATTATTATCAAGAATCATATTATTAAGTACATAATTATTTAAATTATTAAATATGTAATTTTTTTAGTGTATGAATAAAGTAATATATTAATTTCTATATTCACTAATAATTATATTTTTTATTTTAAAACTTATTAATTTATATTATTTAATATGCTACTTTTTACTACATTATTAATAATAATTATTAATTATTAATAATTCCATAATAAATTATAATAATAAAGTTATATTTAAAAATTTCAAAATTAACTAATTAACCATAATTAATATATTATATTTATGAAGTCATAGTAATTAATATATTACTTCATAGTCATAATATTTAATAATAATACTATTGTTTATATAATCATCATCAATTTTATTAATCGTATTTTAATCAATAAATATAATAAACATCAAATAATTTAGATACAAAAATTTATTTATTTAATAATAATATCATTATTATTGTTAACTAAACTAATAATATGGTAATTAATTTTTTTTGGATTATTAATTATTTCTAATTATTCTTTTACATCAAATTTAATATATTATTAATTACATTATTTATATTCATTATTAGAAACAATTTATAAAAATGTTATTATTATTAGTAATTACATTATGAATGGAATCATTTAAAACAATTTTTTTAAAATTAATTATAGTTTTATCAACATTAATGACATCATTTCAAATAATTTCTAGGAATTAATAGTCACCATTTATTACATTTTCAAATAATAACTTTTTTTAAAAAAAAGTATGTTATGATTAATAATGTATTATCAAAAAAAATTTATTATAATTAATATATTACTCATTAAATGGTGAAAAATTGGTGTGTGAATCCCACATCAAAAATATTGAAAAGATTTTAATTATTCCATCCTTAAAAAGCGGATGTTGGTAGTGATTTTACATAAAATATTTAGATTAATTCAATATAAAGTAATACCAAATATAAAAACAGTTAAATATTGTTTAATTTTTTTGTTTTGTTTTTTTTTTCCTATATATGTATATATAAAAACAAGACCAAACCAAAAAAACAAAATAAAATAGAGGGTGTGATCCTAGGGAGTGCCTTCTTTAAAACAACTCTCAAGAAGGTGATCTTTTGGATATAATTTTCTAAATAATATTTCATAAGAATGCTCTATACATGAAAAATACTTCATTATAAATATCATCAAGAAGGATTTGTCTATGAGAACACCCATCCTCCACCTAACTTTAACGATATATTGGGAATTTGTTTCCCAATTTATTAAGATAAAGAATTTATTTTTATATTTCCACAATATCAAAAAAAGTTGTCCATTTTTAACACAAAATTTCGTCATTAGACTGAAAAATATGGACCGAGGTACAATAGAAAGGGAATTAGAGAAATCCCATTATGCGGCGGTGGGTGAATTTTTACCTTGACCACCCCCTCAATAGAAATCAGTATTTTGCCATTTTGGGAGGATGATAAGCAGTATGGTCTCTCATTCCATCATGTATTGTGACCCATTTCCTCTAGAAGGGTGGAGTATGGATAGGTTGTATAAACGTTCCCTCTGAGTCACCCATTTTGAAGAAGCTCATAGAGGATCCTAGAAATTATGGGAGAGGTCCATCAAAGGGTGTGCACAACCCACCTATCATTTTACATATAGTATAATTCATGCAATGCATTATGTATCGGTAAACGTAATGGAAATCCACCATTTGGATGACACTAAGAATTATATAAATGAAGAGGAGACAGGATAGTATTGATCTATCTAGAACATGCTCAAAATTGAAATAAATGAAGAATGTATGTTTACCCCGAACCAGAGAATCAACCTAAATTTGGGTGGTCCCTCGATCAATTTCGTACACCCTCCTCAGTGAATCAATATGAAAAATTAGGGCCAGGATGCTTGTAATATAAATCCACCTCTTGAGGAGGACGATAACCCTACACTTGAAAACCGATTCAATATTAAGGTGGATGGAATGAAAGAGTTGAGGGGACTCAATGTTGTGTTGCATCGAGGTAGTTTTTTTATCAAATATGCTCCCTGGGTAGAGCCTCAACATAAAATTCCAATAATTGTACCATAGAAATAGAGATTTATTTCAACGATTAATGAAAGTCTAGGACATCCACCTAACATTGTGACTAGACCATTAGTTTTATTGGGAACGATCATGGATAGATATAAATATTTACCTCCATTAAGAAGGAAATTGAAATGGTTTTAGGAAATCCCTCAAAAGATGTCACCATATGGATATCATCCAAAAATGATTGAAGAACTGGCACACTAGATCCCATAAATTAGTGCACCAATCAAAGCTCCCACTAAATAAAATACTTATCAAGGTCTTATCGACATCATTGAGTCATTGGAATCATGATTGGGAGTTGATGAGGAGCAGCGTGCACCAGTGAAGATGAAATGGAAACCTTACCCTAATTAGGAGTGTGACACCCCACCACCTCCAAACAACAACATTTATACATTTTAGATATTCAATGGCTTTAGTGACCCAAAAGAAATTTGATTCAGTATGAGTCCCATTGTGATTTTTGAGTCAATAAGGCTTCCTTATGACTTTTCCATTCCTTCATGTTTTGAAAATCACAAACACTCTATCTGAAGGAAAATTTCTTTTCCCCTATGTTTTATCTTAGTGAAGAAAATTTTCCTTCCCCAAGGAAAATTTATCCTTATCAAGTTTTCATTGTTCATATCATGATTTCTCATTACCTAACTCATTTTATTTCTAAGTATAAAATTTTTTTCGTATCTAAATCCTTAGAATCTAATAAATTTTTAGAAAAAGAGCATTCTATTTTTAGGATCTGAATTCAGGTTCTGAATTCTATGAATTCATACTCCGAACATTCTGAGTTAAGACTATGAATTATCTAAATTCAGACTACGAATTTTCTAAGTTTAGACACCAAATTCTCAGAATTCAGACTCCAAAATTTTTGAGTTCGGACTCTGAATTCTCTGAATTCTCTGAATTCAGACTCCAAAAATTCTAAGTTCATACTCTGAATTCTTATGAATTCAGACTCCGAATTTCCATGAAATTCAGACTTCAGAATTCTATATAATTCATGTTTTGAATTCTTTTGAAGACAAAATCTGAGTATTCATGTATTATAGATACTAAATGGTTTTATGGTTATACTCTAAACTTTTATTTTTTTTCTTACGCTCCAAAAAATGGATTTGTTTAAGTAACCATATTTTTTCTTACTCTTATTATAGTTATGAAATGATGTAATGCAATCAGTTTCTTGGATACCATTTTTTGAGTGACATTTGTATAGGTCCCTCCAAAATTCAACGAGAAATATGACCATTGGAGGAGGGAGCTGACTGTTGAAGATGTTCCTATAAATAGGATCTCGTTTTAAAGAGATAAAAACTATGATGAACTGTTCTACGACTCTAAAGATTACATGTTGCTGAAGTGATTTCTAGAGAGAGAGATTTTCATGCTTTGTGTGTATTAAAAAACTTGTTTAGAATTTCATCGTGCGACTATGAATGTTACTGAGTACATTAGAGGTATTTCGGGGATAGGAAGACAGAGGTTCCGACTACCTTGAAGGTCAAGGGCTTGTAGGGATAGCAAGAAGACTCCAATATTCCTATCCAGGGCTTACCATTGTGTGGGTAAGACATGATTTCTTGAAACTATAAATCAAGGGACCTTTATTGAAGGTTTTTATATACCCTACTCTTGGGGTTAAAATATTTACTACTTGTTACGTGTATTGTTTCATGGTTTCCGTGGAATTTTGGTTGTTATGTAATGTATAACAATCATATACTTTCTTATACTTGTACTCTGATTAGTAAGATTCTATATGATTTAAGTTAGAATCTATATCTTTGTAAAATTTTCTAAAGTTTCATTTCCGGAACAACATTTCCAGAATTAAGAAAGTTTGTAGAACTAATAGATCTTGTGAATTAACCGTGTTTAACTTTGTTAAACATGACCATCTTTAATAGATCCAAAGGAATTATTAAAGTATACAATTCAATCCCCCCCTCTTATATATTGAGTAGCTACATTCATCATTTAGATCCTACAATTGGTATTAGAGGAGGTCTTTGAACTACTTGTATTCAGATAGAAGTTTTCTTGCTCAAGTTTTTCATTATTCTATATTATCCTTGCTTAGGATATTTTTATCCTAGTTTACAAACTTTTATTACTGACATGTTTTTGTGGAATTATTTTCTTTAAGATGGAAGGAATGAATGTTGGTTCAATTGAAAATCTTAATCCTACCAGACCAACTATTTTTTATGAGAATGATTATGAATATTGGAGAGATCATATGAAGACTTTTGTTATTAACACTGGAGTGGACAACTTTTTTATTCTTACGGAAGATTACAATATTCCGGATAAGGAAGTCAAATCTTTTACTAATCAAGAGAAGTTATAATATCAACTAAACTATAAGGTATGCAATACATTTTTTTGTTCCATGACCAATAATATATATAGCCATATTTATTCTTGTGAAGCTACAAATTGTATTTGGAAGAAGCTTAAAGTTACACATTTTGGAACTTCCAAAGTTATTGAAACTAGAATATCTATTCTTAGAGCTGAGTACCATAGTCTTTTCTATCCTTATGGAGAATCTATATGTAAGGTACAACTGAGATTTAGGACTATTTTTTATATATTACAATCCATGGGAGAAAAATGTTTGGATGATGAGGCACTTGTAGACAAGATTATAGACATCATGCCTAATGAGTGGGAATCCAAGAGAATGGCTATAGATGAGAATAGGAAAGTCTTACAGATTACTCTTGATGGGATTTTTTTGAAAATCATCCTTAACATGGGACTAGAATGAAGAGAGATGATGGAAATGTTATGAAGAAGAATGTTAATGGAAGTGATTCTTTTATAACAACTTCAAATCATATGAAATCCAAGACTCCTGAGAGAGTTACAAGAACTAAATCTTAGAGGGTCACTATTTTATCTGAATCAAATAAAAGTGAACATTATTAAAATGAACTAACTAATATTTCTTAAAGGATGAATAATATAGTTGGGAAGAAAGTCTTTCAGTATAGACACAAGAAGAAAGAAATAATGGATAAGAAAAACTCTGAAGTTACTTATTATGAATGAAAAAGAGTTGGGTATATAAGACTGGATTGTTTTATGCTTAATATAAAATAAAGAAATGTAAAGCATTCTAAGAGGAATAGAAAGAAGTAATACAAATATAAAGATAAGAAAGTTTTGAAAGATAATGAAACTTGGAGTTCTAGTGGTGGAGACTCTTCAAATGAATACTCTCATTACGAATCTTCTGGACGGAAGAATCTTGGTTTACTAGCCAAGTTACGTATTGAAAATCATTTTTTAATAGAAAAGGTACACAATACTAAATCCATCACCAATGTATCCTTGAATGAAAATTATAGTGATATTAAATATTATGAATCCTCGGAAGAAGAATCAACTTCTGATGATGATAATACTTTACCTACCAATAACGATGTTTCTAGGTTTTCTAAGCTTCATAAGAATGACAATTCTAAAGTCAAGAAAAATTTTGATAAGGAAAATTCTAGGATTTCTATTTTTACTAAGGAAATATCAAATCCTTAAAAAGATCTTGATAATAAAACCCTTGATTTTGAATGTATTTCAAAAACCCTTAAGGAAGTTAATTCTTATAAGGATAATCTTTCTAAGGATCTAGAAAAAGTAATTTCTAAGAAAAATGTTTTCGAGCCTAACTCTACTGATAAAACTGATGTTTTTGAGGGTAAGAACATAGTTATTAGACTATAGTAAGAAATATTTTCCTTGAGTAAGTGTTTTTCAAACATTACCTTAGGTAAGGAAAATTTTGATAAAACGTATTCCCAAATTTGATCTCTATGGAATAATTCTGGTTTTGGTTATACAACTTCAAAACTGATTTTTAGTAACAATTATTTGGTTCATCAAAGTTCTCCATTTTCCAATAAGTGTCAGTGTGGTGGACATTGGGAAAATAAATGTTCCTTAAACAGAACTCAATCTTTAGGTTTTCATAAATCTTATTTTTCAAAGAAAATGTTGATTCCTATAATTATTCTTTCTGAAGTTTACGGGTCCACGAATGTTTGGGTTCCGAAAGTCTAATACACTTATTTTCAGGAAAATAAAGAATGTACCAACAGCAATACTCTATACATGGATAGTAGATATTCCCGACATATGACTAGTAACAAAAGATTATTTGAAATGATTATCAAGACAAAAGGAGGAAAAGTAACTTTTTGAGATAATGCTAAAGGAGAAATTATTAGTATAGGTGACATTGTTCTTCTTGGGAAAACATTGGTTTCAAATGTTTTATTTGTTAAGGGTATTAAGCACAACCTCATTAGTATTAGTCAATTATGTGATGAAGGTTACCTTGTGAATTTTAGGAATGACAAGTGCTTAATACACAATTACAAGGAAGAGTTTATTCTTTCTGCCCATAGGCAAGAAAATGTATACACACTAAACGTAGAAGACCTTAGAAGAAAATATCTAGTTTTCCTTAGTGCAATGGAATATCATTCTTGGTTGTGGCATAGAAGGTTAGGACACTGTATCCTTAGGATCCTATGAAAACTCTATAAGAAAAGACTAGTTTAGGATATACTGGATCTTAGATCTGATTCTTCAGAAGTTTTTAATCCTTGTCAATATGGAAAGAAACATAAATCAAGTTTTAAATTAGTTGGTGAAGTCTCAACCACTGATGCATTACAGTTAGTGAATATGGATCTTTTTGATCCAACAAAAACTGGAATCATTGGATGAAAATATTATGTATTTTTCTTAGTTGATGATTACAGTAGATGTATGGGGGTCTATTTTCTAGAAAATAAATCTGAATCATTTTCATATTTTAAAATTATTAGATCCCAAGCTATAAATGAGAAAAACCTTCCTTTGAAAACTATTCATAGTGATCATGGAGGTGAATTTTAAAATTCTGATTTTGAAACTTTTTTTAGTAGAAAGGCATTACTCATAACTTCTCACCACCCAAAACATCTCAACAAAATAGTGTTGTTGAATGAAGATATATAATTCTTCTAGAGATAACAAGAAAAATGTTGAGTGAATATTCGGTAGCCAAACATTTTTGGGTTGAAGCTGTAAATACAGTTTGTTATACTATAAATCGTGTTTTGATTAGACTGTTTCTTAATAAAACTCCTTATGAGTTATAGAATGGTATAAAACCTAGACTTTCCTACTTCATGGTTTTTGGTTTCAAAGTATTCATTCTGAATACTAAAGATAATCTACACAAATTCTCACCAAAATCTGATGATGGAATTTTCTTAGCCTACTCCCCAACTTCTAAGGCTTATTGAATTTTAAATAAAAATACTTGTACTATGGAAGAAACAGTACATGTTAAATTTGATGAAACTGATCTTTTTGTTTTTAAATAACCTCAACCTACATCTTCAGATTTGTTTTCAAAAACTGATTATCATCCTTTGTTAGAAGATCCTTCTGATAAGGAAAATGTTCAAGAAAATATTTCTGAATCATTTACCCCAGAAGACTTCCTAGCCAATATTGATTAATAGGTTTTAAAAAACACAGCTTGGTTGTTTCTAAAGAATCGTCCCAGTGATAGTATCATTGGTGATGTAAATCAACTTGTAAGTACTAGAGGTTCCTTAGGAAATATAGTTGAACATATAGCATTCCTTTCCCAATTAGAACCAAAAAGCATTGATGAAGAATTTTTTATGATGATTGGATAAAAGCTATGCAAGATGAGCTAAATAAATTCAAAATGAATAATGTCTAGACCTTGGTTGAAAGACCTAAAGAAACTTCTATTATTGGAGTAAAAAGGGTCTTCAGAAATAAATGTGATGAAAATGGAATCATAGTAAGAAATAAATGAAAATTGGTTGTTGAAGGATATAATCCACAAAAAGAAATAGTCTATGAAGAAACCTATGCTTCAGTATCTAGACATGAATATATTCTTATTCTACTTTCCATAGTAGCATTATTTAATTTCAAACTTTTTCAAATGGATATTAAATGTGCTTTGCTTCATGGTTTTGTTCAAGAATAATTTTTTGTTGAACAACCCCCTGGTTTTGAAGATTTAAAAAATCCAGAACATGTTTTCAAACTTACCAATGCTTTTTATGGACTCAAACAAGCCCCTATAGCATGGTATGATAGGATTACATGATTTTTTCTTCAAAATAATTATGTTAAGGGAAATGATGATCCAACACTTTTTATAAATAAAGATAAGATAAATGTTTTGATTGTTCAAATTTATGTCGATAAAATTATATTTGGTTCAACTTAGCTATATTTAACTAATTCATTTGTGGATCTAATGAAATTTGTGTTTGAAATGAGTATGATGGGTGAGTTAACATTTTTCCATGGTTTTCAAATTTTTCAAAAACTAGAAGGAATCTATATATCCCAAGATAATTATATTAAATATCTTCTGAAAAAGTATGGATATGACAACACTAAGAGTATAAGTACTCTCATTGGTACCTTAAATTCCCTTAATCTTGATGAAGCTTGGAAACTAGTAGATCAAACATCTTTTATATATATGATAGGAAGTCAACTTTACTTGATAGCTAGTCATCCAGACTTAATGTTTTCAGAATGCTTATGTGCAAGATATCAATCCAATCCTAAGGAATCTCATTTAAAGGTAGTGAAAATAATTTTTTGCTACATAAAAGGAACTATTGATCTAAGACTCTTTTACACTTCAAGAAATTATTTTTCTTTAGAAAGTTTTTCAGATGCTGATTTTGGTGGATGTAGAATGGATAGGAAAAGTACATCCAGAACTTTTCATTTCTTAGGAGATTCGTTAGATTCTTGGTCTTGCAAAAAGCAACACTTAGTAGCACTTTCCACTACTTAAGCTGAATAAGTAGCTATTCTAAGTTTTTGTGCTCAAGTGTTGTTGATGCAATACACACTCACAAACTATGGAATGAGTTTTACAAAAACACAAATTATGTGTGATAATACTAGTGCCATCGCCTTAAGTAAAAACCATGCACATCACTCTAGTGAAAAACACATAGATATTAGGCATCACATTCTTAGGGTCATACACAAAAAGGAGATATCATTCTTCAATTTATCGGAACACAAGATCAACTTGCTGATATATTCACAAAATTTTTACCATCCGATAGATTTGAATACATTAAACAGATGTTAGAAATCATAACCGTAAGGTAATATTCCATGTTAACTTCCTATTGAAACTAATCTTCTTACAGTAAGGAACTCCTTTTCATAGGGGGTGTACATTTGTTTTCTATATTTCTAAAAATATTTCGTAGTCTAAAAAAATTTTGTATTCTAATATTTTTTGTAGTCTAAAATTTTTTCGTAGTCTAAAAATTTTTCGTAGTCTAAAAATTTTTTGTAGTCTAAATTTTATTTCATAGTTTAAAATTTTTTTAGTAGTCTAAATTTTATCATAGTCAAAAAATATATATTATTCTAATAAAATTTCATGGTCTAATGTTTTTTTTCGTAGTCTAAAAATTTTTTGTGGTCTAAAATTATTTTTATAGTCTAAAATTTTTCCATTCCTTGAACATTTTTTTAGTCTAAATTTGTTCCATAGCCTAAAATGTATTCGTAGCCAATTTTTTCCATATTCAAAATTTTCATAATGAATATTTTCGTACTTAAATTTTTTCATGATGATGATTTGTGTACTTAAAATTTTCATAATGGAGATTTTCGTAAGGAAAATTTTCATAATCAATATTTTCAAAATCTAAATTTCCTCAAGAAGAATTTCCCTCATTATGAATAATCTTCATAAATCCAAAAGGTATGTTTCCTTTCCAAAATTTTCATAATCATCATTTACTTTTTTGTATTTTCATCTTTTTTAAAAAAAAATTCGTATTCCCTTTTCCTTGAATACGAATGTTTTTATTAAAAATATCAAAAGAACGGAATCCATCAATATTCTTCTTCGGTCATTATTTAAAGCCGTCAAATCTGATCAGAAGGTTTTTCAACCGTTGGATTGACTATGGAAGCTAAATTGTCACCTCAAATTCTTTTATAAAGGACCCCTGATAGTTTTTCCACATTGAAACTCAAGCCTTCGCGTGCTGAAACTCTGACCCTCTGTAACATCCCAGGTAAATAACGAATAATACATATTTGACCACAATCCATTTTTTGTATTATTAAAGACCACTTTTTTGTTAAGTTTAAACCTTACATAAATTTCACATGGTCACCATCACATACCCCATAAAGACATTAAAAGACAACATACCAAAATCAAACATCACAGGAAATATGAGACCATCACCACATGTACCAACCAATCAGGTTCAACCATTCCATATTTCCTCCATAGAAAAACTAATTCAAAATTTAAATTTAATGTTAATTTTACTTCAAAGGGGTTTTTATGTTCGATAGCGTACCTGATATGCAACAACGAGTTTCTTTGAAATCTTACGTTTCACACTAATAATATAATATTATTGTTTTAAATGGTTGTTAACTCCAAGCCATTGTATTGGTAGGAATGAACTAATCTATCTAGAATATGGTTATAAATATTTGTTAAATATATTTACATTTATCCAATTAAATTTTAGAGTCTTAAAATATGAATGAATCCAATTTTAAGCATAGTTTACATTAAAAGGTCGATTTACCACCTTTTAATGGAGAACCATTTTTAAATCTAGTTTTGGTTGTTAATAAATGTTTTCTTTGACCAAATAAAATTCTTATTTTGATTTGGGACATCAGAATTTACTTTGGGTAATTTTTTGTATTTTTCTGATAAAGTTCATTTTTAATGAATATTGAAAAATAATGTATTTAAATTCAAAAGTGCCTTTTAATATAATTTATTCATATGGTTTAATTATATATTTAATTGGTTTTAAAGTGTAATTAAAACATATTTTTACTATTTAATCCAATTTCGTTTATTGGAATTAATTTCACTTTGAAATTGGACATAAACAAGTATCAATCTTTTGATAGTTATTGTTCCTTAAAAACAAGTTATTTGTTTTGTTAAGGGGAATTAGTTTTAAATTAATTAATACAACTTCTATGTTTATAATTTGGTAAAATAGAAATCATTTTTTAATTTCGACTATAAAATATAGCTTAGGCGGAAGTTTTGGTATTTTTCTGAAAAACATCAATTTTTGATGAATAGTGAAACCACTTAGTAGTAATTAAAAAAACTTACTTTTTCATTTAAATGAAATTTTACCACTTCCTTGAATTGAATTTAGAAAATCCTACATACATGGTTGTTTTTAGTAAGTAAAATTTGGTTCAATAATATGAAAATGATTTTTGGTGAATAGTAACTTTTGACTTTTATTTACCGCAGTTAAAGGTAAATAAGGTAATTCAAGGTAAAAAGAATTTTATAATAATTCCCAATTACATTAACACATGTCCAAACCTTATTGTTTGAGTCATTTATGACCATGGGAATCTTTGAGTAGATTTTGGGACACCATTGAGCCACATGGGAGTGATAATGAGAATTTAGATTAATTAAATTAAAGTAAAGTCAAAAATGACAAAAACAAATATCATTTAGTAAATTATTTTTTCAAGGGGTCATATAATTTATAATTTCGACAATAAATATTCATTGTAAATATAGAAATATTTCCTACATCATGTTATTTTTATTATATGTTTAGACATAAAATAAGTTAAATTATTTATGACACAATAATGATGCAGTATTTACCTCATTAATAAAAGATTTAAATAAATAAGATTATAAATATTAAAACAATATCCAAAACCTATCCAATTATTATTGGATGATTTTATTTCGAATATACTATGATTAGTATTCCAAAGTAACTCCCTATGTAGTTGTGATCACTACAATATAAATATGTTATGGATTCCATAAGTTAGATTTATGATTTATGATTTCTATGTGTTATTCATATAATCTTCTGATTTCATGAGGTAAGTAAAAGAGTTCATGTTCTGTATATATTTATGAAAAAATGTTTTCTTTATTAGTTTTATAACCCTTACTGATCTTTTTATACTCATCCCAAGTTTTGAAATGTTTTCACATGAATTAAAGATGAATAAGATCAAGGATGGGATCAAGGAAAATTCATGCTGTCTAAAACCTGGAACTAGACAAGACTCTTTTTTGACGAGTTTTTATTTTATGAAAAAAAATATAAACTTTGTATAAGTGTCTACTTTGTAATCTTTAGATATGTAATAGTTATGTCCTAATTCTCTAGAACTCTAAACCTGAAAATATCTTCAATGTGAATTATTCATTTAATTCAATATTATGTAATCTTTAAGGATGGGTCCTTATACCCTCCTACATAAGCTAGTTCTGAATCATCAAGGTTTCCTCAGCTCTGAATGTCTGTTAAATCTTTGTCTCTAAATTAAATGTCATCCATAAAGGAAATCTCTGAATGACAGGTTTACAGAGAAAGCATGGTTCATGTGAATTTCACCACTAAGTATGATTCCATTATCTCTAAGAATATAAAGTGGAATGGGTGGGAGAGTGTTTGCATTTTGAAACTGAAATCATGGGATCTGGTGCATCCAGAGTTGCTGATTGAATTCTATGGGATAGTAACTTTATTCAAGGAATAAGGTATAAGAATGTTTTCTTTCATGTTTTATGGGAAGACATATTCACTTTCTTACACCGAGGTTGCAATCTTGGTTGGTATTCCATGTGAAGGAGAAGTAGAGTTTTGCTCATATAAGATGAATGATGTTCAAAGAAGTTTTATTAAAGAAAAATCCATGGCTTATCTTGATCTTTCAGAGGTAAGGACTCCGAAGATTCTTCACCTGTCTAAAAATTTTTTAATTCTTGAATTATGGGTTCAAGGATTCATCATTCTGAGAAAAGGTGATAAGGATACATTAAAGAAGAGTGACATCTGCATTCTAGATTTCTTGGTAAACTTCAGAAAGATAAACTTTGTTAAGAATATATTTCTTACAATTAAAAACATAAATAATGGAAATCTAAAGGCTTAGATTATTATGTATTCAGCCATTCTGTCAAGGTTTTTTGTTCTGTGTTTAGAATCCATCAAAATTCCCTGCAAATCTAAGTCAAAAAATTACAATGTCATGTTGTTGAGTGATGACACCTTGAGAAGGATAAAATTTTGGTTTTCTAAATAATCCTAAGAATTATATGATTTTCCTGAAGAGGAAGTTGATGCTCTTTCAAAGAAATAGGAGTTGGATAAAACCACTCAAAATGGTGGAAGGGAGAGGTTGTTGAAGGAAGTGGAAGAGAAGGAAAAAATACAATGGCATAAGAAACTCAATCTGCACCACCAATGCCAAAAAAACAAAAAACCTATCCTGATGAGGTTGTGGCTAAGTGGATGGAAGAAAAGAAAAATCAGAAAGAAGGGGATCCTGAGTTTGTCTTGGACCCTACTGAGGGAAAATCTTTGGTGGAAAAGGCAGGTGAAGAGCTTGAGAAGCAAGAGAATGAAAAGAGGTAGAATAAGAAGTTGTCCCATGTAGAGATAGTCCAATCACTTCTGAAGTCTACTAAGAGAAAATCCAAGAATATTATGATACGATAATTCTTTTTTATAGAAAAATTACTCAAGAATTAAAGGACAAATTTTGTGACTCTGAAAAAATTCCTAGAAAAAGAAGTAGAAGAAAATTAAGTAGAAGAAGAAGAAGAAGTCAGTGGTGATAATAATGATTTGATAAAGAAAGTTGAGGATTTTCATGACAAGGAAAGCCCTTATGAAAAATTATCATTATGAACCTCTGAAGATAAGTTTTAAAAACTTTCTAACCTATGGAAAGATAAGAAGAGTGGAGAATATGTGAACAAAGTGTCTGAAGAAGAAAGCTTCAACCATGATTTCATTCATCCCGAGGATGCTAAGGTAGGAGCTCCTAAGGAAGAGGTAGATGAAGATAAAATAGTGAAATTGTCCAATAGTAAACATGGATCACCCAATCATGAAGAAATAATTTCGAAAGATGATACGGGAAATAGGTGGTTATTAATACACCTAACGAAGCAGTGGTGAAGAAGAAAGAAGTGGGTACTTCATCAAAGAGGAAAGATGTTGATATCAAAAAAGAATCCTCACCAAGAAAAATCTATGATTCAGAATTGTACTCTCCTGGACATGATTTTGTAGTCAAGTATTTAAAAAAAGATGTTGGAACTATTCCCTTATTTCCAAGAATAGATGACAGATGCCAGATGCTTCAGCATTCCTTAAATCAGAAATCGGATTCATTGTCCATGGTTATGGGTAAGTTCATCAAACTGGAGGCAGATTTAGAAACCTTTTACATAAACTACGAATCCCACAAAAGATCTTTCAATAAAATTACTTGATGGTCAATGAAAAATATAGAATACATGATAATTCTTCATGAATTCCAATGAAGTTTCAAGGATGAATTCGACACCAAATAGGTGAAGATCAAGGATATCACAAGTAGTTTTGAGGAAAATCTAACTCTGCATTAGAATTCACGGAAGCAAGAACTGAAAGATATGAATGGTAAATTATATTTAGTTGCTCGGAGTTGGAAGAGGGAGAGATATCTTAGAATTGAACTTGAGGAAAACTTTTCTAAGAAAGTATAAGTTCTAAAGTGATATGCATAATCTCTTAAGACTCAGGAAGAAAAAATAAAAGCCTTAGAAAAGAAAATAGAAGATCTTGATCAGCTTCTCAATCATGTATAGTAGGATCACAAGGAACTCAAGAAGCTCAAACCCATAGTGAAGAAGTTGATGTAGAAGAAGAAGGAAGGATAATTTTTTTCAATTATGATCTTTTATTTCATTCTTTTCTTGAATAAATTTTTCAAATAGTAATGAAATTTTGGGTCGCTCTTTATATTTTTGGTTGTCTAGTACTAATATTTCAGGTACCATATTTCATTTTCCATTCCATTTAATCCTTTTTGAAAATTACAAGGGGGATAAAGGAATGTTAAAAAAGAATACAATGTAAATGAATAAATTTCCCTAAGTTAGGGGGAGTTCATCTAAGGGGTATTTCTTATCACGGAATATTTTCATATGTAATAAAATGCTATGTTTCAATCCGAAAATCAAGAATATGATCCTTAGTGTATCCAAATACTATGGGGGAGTTAGTCGTATTCATCAATGCCCATGTGTTAAGGGAGATAATTTTCTTAATCAAAGTCTAGAAAAATATTCTCTATGTCCTTATATTCTTTTTCTTAAGGATGTTTGTGCTTTCCAAAAAGGGGGAGATTGTTGAGTCAATAAGGTTTCCTTATGACTTTTCCATTACATCATGTTTTGAAAATCACAAATACTATATCTTAAAGCAAATTTATTTTCCCCTATGATTTATCTTAAAAAAGAAAATTTTCCTTCCCCAAGGAAAATTTATCCTTATCATGTTTTCATTTTTCATATCATAATTTCTCAAAACCTAACACATTTTATTTCTTTATATAAAATTAGGTTTTGTATATAAAACCTCATAATATTATAAATACATAGACAGAGAGCATTCTGTTTTCAGGATCCGAATTCAATTTCCAAATTCTTTGAATTCAGACTCCGAACATTCTAAGTTCAGGCTCCGAATTATCTGAATTCAGACTCCGAATTGTCTATGTTCAGACAACGAATTCTCTGAATTCAGACTTCGACCTTTATGATTTTAGACTCCAAATTCTCTTAATTCAGACTCCAAACTTTCTAGGTTCAGACTCCGAATTCTTAGGAATTCAGACTCCGTATTTCCTTGAAATTCAGTCTCCAGAATTCAATAGAATTCAGGTTCCAAATTCTTTTGAAGACAGAATGTGAATATTCATGTATTATAGACACTGAATGGTTTGTTGGTTAAACTCCAAACTTTTATTTTTTCTTACACTCTGAAAAATGGATTTGGTTATATAAACATATTTTTTCTTACTCTTGTCACATTTAAGAAACGATGTCACGAAATCATTTTCTAACCAACCATTGGTTGAGGGAAACGTGTACAAGTCCCTCCGAAATTCAAAGTGAAATATGACCGTTGGAGGAGGGAGCCAACCGTTGAAGTTGTGCCTATAAATAGGAGCTCATTTGAAAGAGATCACAACATTGATGAACTGTTCTACAACTCTACAGATTACATGCTGCTTAAGTGATTTCTGGAAAGATATACTTTCAGGCTTTGTGCATACTGAACAGCTTGTTCATAATTGCGTCGTGAGACTCCGAATGTTCCTGATAAAATTCAATGGCTTCTGGGGATAGGAAGACAGAGTCACTGACTACCTTGAAGTTCAATGGCTTGTGGGGATAGCAAGACAGGCTCCGATATTCGTATTGAGGGCTTACCCTTGTGTGGGATAGACAGACGTTCATGAAAGTATAAATCTAGGGACCTTTATCCAAGGGTGTTGGATACCCTACTCTTTGGGTTATAATATTAAGTACTTGTTACATGAATTGTTTCAAGTTTTCCACTGCATTTTGGTTGTTATGGAATGTATAATTATCTTATACTTTCTTATACTTGTACTCTAATTAGTAAGATTCTATACGCTTTAAGTTATAATCTTTATCGTTGTAAACTTTTCTTATGTTTCATTTTCAGAACCACATTTATGGAATTAATTAAGATTTTTAGAACTAATAGGTCTTGTGAATTTACCTTTTTAAATCTTTGTTAAACATTACAATATTTAATATTTCCAAAGGAATTTTTAAATTATATAATTCACCCCCCCCCCCTCTTGTATATTGAGCATATACATTCATCATTTCGATCCTATAGTGATCCATTGATAGGGAACTATTGAGAAATAAGAATTTTTGGAACTCGGATGCTTCGTGTGAATCCATCTAGGGAAAACCTTCATATTATACACTAGTTTTCTAACTTAGTCAATCATTTGATTAAATAATATCCTTTGAGAATTCCTCTTTCAGTTTATCCCAAATTCTCTAGATGGAGAAAATTAGTGACCTCTAAATTTGAAATCATTGAGAAAATGAAAGAGTCTCAAGTTACATTTCCGTATTGAAAGGGATAAACTACTCTATGAACTCATTGTTTCCCCAAATATATCTTCATATTCGTTTCATATAGAACCTTCATGATGAGTTATGAATGCTAATAATCCTGCTGAAAAATATAGGTGGGTTTCCATATTTCTACACCATTTCCCAAAGAGTGGAAGGCACCATATAGTGGACCATGATTAATATCTGAATAAATCCTCTGGTTCTAGGGAATAGAGTGTGAAAGGTAGAGGCATAATTCATCAAAAAAATCCAGTCTTCACACCGTCACCTTCTCCAAAACCTATGCCATATCATGCATCACACCTTCGATGTCAACAAAATCCCTATCACTACCAAGAAAAGATAAAGTGACCCATGGGGAATAAATTAATGGAGATAAATAATAATGTTTAATAGTTCAGAAAATGATCAAGTCAATGGATATTTTATATATTTTATAGACAATGATGTACTCTTCCTTCAAGATCCCAATAGGCCCATCCGGGTAGGTCTCGATGATAGGTTGGATTATTTCCCCTTTCATCAGATTCTGGGACACACCATTGATGAATTCATCACCTTCAAATACTTCCTATAAAAAATGGTTGATTCATGGAAAATAATGTTGGGAATCCCACCAGCACAAGTATTGTAAATTTCCACTACAACCCTGAAAAATGAGTTGAGTGGAAAGGCATTTTTAGAAAAAGGTAACTAAAGTATGATGGTTAGAAGACTTGAAAGACAATCAATGGAACTCATGGTATTCTCCAAGAGTAATTGAGACAAAAAACTATTCCACAAACAGATTCCACTTCAACACAACCAACATCATCAGCCCCAAAACCACAAAAATCGAGACATTAAAAAACATTTATACTATAGAGGGACGAATGATGTGTAAGAGGATGAACCTTACCCAATTCCAAATTTTTATTTTACTCCCTCTGATATTTTGACATTAGATATGAAATTATGGGAACCTCCTTTCCAAATGACACCAAAAGAAATGGTTATCCATAAAAACTCCTCATTGGATGAGGATTTGATCTTATGTTACATTAATTTCATTCACTTAATATATCCCTTATTCAATGATGAGTATGGCTATGAACCCAAGTTCCCTACATTTGATTAGGGAACCAGAGGAAGAAGCAATATTATTTGAGGATCTTGGGGATGATTCCATCATGGATAGAACCATAATTCTAGCCATGTCCCTACTCAAACTGTCAATGTTTCAAACACTCATTGAAGATCCCTTCAATGGGTTAGATAGTATAAGAAAAAATCCTCTGTATCAGCCAGTAGACACCCTGATCCAATAACTCTATAATAATAATCAGAGGT
The DNA here is from genome assembly GCA_963277665.1 of Viscum album. Lineage (NCBI taxonomy): Eukaryota > Viridiplantae > Streptophyta > Magnoliopsida > Santalales > Viscaceae > Viscum > Viscum album. Next base: position 918,626,300 of record OY728155.1, on the reverse strand, counting down.
GTATAGGTTCTAGATCTCTCTAGACAGATAGGAATACCTACCCAACAGAACCCGCCAAGGATAGAAACACCTCCAACTCCAATTTCAAAGGAAGATCCATCTACATCAAATAATCAACCCCCTAAATAGCATGTGAAAGATAATCCCCTCCAAGGGAAGTGTAGGCCTTTAGACTATAAGTGTGATTTCCTAAAATAGGTATCCTTGGTACTGGATTAGATAAAAATCCTAGATTCCTTGACTTTTTCAAAAGACTCTAGAGAAGCACTTATGAGGCTTTGATAAGCCTCGAAGTGTTTGAATCTGAAGGGGCTACTTTTGGGGTCTATCTGAATAATACTGATCCAATAGAATTACATTTGGTCATCTCCTTCATATACCTAGATGAAGAATAAATTATACAAGGACACATCATACCCATGTATGTATCCAGTATGATAAATAGGGTTGATGTCCAAAAATATTTTATAGAATATAGATCTTGAGATAACCTTATTTAAGTATGAACTCTTCATAGTTTGGTTATTTTTGGGTATAACCTAGTACCTTCCACTATAATAATGTATATTTATGAAAAATGTACCTAGAAATCATTGGGGAAAATAAATATCAAGGCTTAGTTTGGAGACCTGGTATTTGAATCATAATTTCTAGTGGTTTAGCAGAACACTACCTTCAATGTCTTTCTAGGATGTTTGTGGTTTCTTCAACTTGTGTCAATCCCCTCATCATACCATTAGTGCATCAAATAATTTATTACCAGAAAACAAATTTATATTTCATGCCGATAAGGCCTCATTTGAATCCTATTATTCACATTATATCAATGAATAATTATAATATAGGTAAGGTAAATAGACCCTGATTGATGGTGTTTCTTGGTCCACTACCCCAAATGTTCTAAAAAGGATCTTCAAAAAAACCATAAAAATTGTTTGGTGAAGAGTTTGTTTTGTACATCAATCAGGTCGATAATTTGAGCCTAAAAATAAGATCATATTCCACTATATTTATGGTTTTATTCATTATGACTGATTCCCTTAGTGTTGAAATGTTTGATGAATCCCTAGATAATGATGAAACCTCATATGAAAATCCCCTCATTCCATCCATATAGATCCATGAAATACGTACCTATAAATAAATGAAAAAATAGGTTGTATCTTTACCCAAGGTTGGAGAAAACTCATTTTCCATCTCTCACTCCATTCTCTCCTTAGTTTCATCTAAATCCATCATTTTTATCTAGTCCATTGGAATTTTATTCAACTTCTAAATACAAATTTATTGAATACTCCCACAACTCTATAGAACTTATCCCGCTACATTCTACCTCTATGGGATGAGAGGAAAAAGATGAAGAGGATGAATAATAATAGGAGGAAGACCTTAGAAAAACCCCTCCAACATTTTGAGGAGGGAATCTATTCCACCATTGATGAGACCAAAGAAATAAACATGGTTACAGAGGAAGACTCATGACTCACCTTGATTAGTTTAGCCATGTATTCCAAATAAAAAGAGTTATATACCTCCTTCCTTTATAAGAATCGATATTTATTCACTTGTAACTATAGATAAATTCTGGGACTTGATCCTGAGGTGTCCACTCACCACGTATGCCTTCTAGAGTTCCACCGAGGCTATAAAAAAAGCAGTTAGAAAGATGCACTAGACACATGATAACAAAATTGTGGTTGAAGTTTATAAGATCAAAAGAGACAACTTCATTTTTGAGGTCCAATATACAAAATGGACATAAAATATCATCCCCATAAAAAAGAACAATGGGAAAATCAGAGTCCTCATGGATTTTTGGGATCTCAACCAACACTACCCAAAGAATGATTTCCCATCCCATATCACAAAACTACTGCTCAATAAAATAGCTAGATATAAGGATCTCTACTTCATATATGAATATTTTGGATGAAATAAAATGTCAATGGCCAATTAATATAAATAATTAACCATTTTTATGACCCTAAGAGTTTATTTTTCTATCAGGTAATTACCTTTGGAATGAATAATTGTATTTGTACATTAAAATGTTCCATGAATTGCATCTTTAAACCCTTTCTTAGAGTGTTTTTCAAATTCTATGTTGATGAACTAGTAGTTCAATCTCAACAATTACTATACTTATTGGTATATCATTAAATTTTCTTCAATAAACTGGGGTAACAAAACCTAAAAATAAACCCCTTAATGTATTCTTTTGGTGTTACATCAGGGAAATTTCTTGGCAACTTTGTATGCCATCATGAAATCAACTTTGAACCTAAAAGTGATAAAGGATATTCTCAGAATGTCTCCTCCTCCAAACCTCACAGATTGTAGTGGACATCAAGGAGACTTTTCCAAAATTAAGTGCATTGTAACCAACCACTAAGTAACATTTCTTCCCATAAACATTTTTATGAAAAAGACGATAACATATCAGTGGAATTATTATTTTAAAAAATCATTCAATAGACTCAAGAAATATATCTTCATCCCACTAGTTTGAATTCCACTTTTCAAAGGGAGATAGATTATTTTATGGGTTTCAAACTTAGAGCAATAATTTGGTTCCTTCCATACAAAAAATAATGATGCTAGTTTTGAGAAAAGCCTTTATTATCTTAGTTGAACAATGTTCAATACCGAGACTTTCTATTCAAATATCAAGAAGATTTTTCAAGGACTTATATTTTCAGTACAAGAATTATGCCACTACCAATAGCATCACGAGTTTTTTTCCTCTCATAGAAACCCTCTCAAATATATTCTTATTTATCGGATGTGTACTGGATATCTTTTGTCACGGGAAGGCATCCTATAGCATTGTGGTATTTAGTTTATGCGTCAAAAATTGATCAAAGGCCAAGTGTTATTATATTTTATGGAACATATCCCCTTACTAAAAAATGACTTCATTTGAAACATAACTACCCTATGAAAAGGTTTTATCTGTTCAAGAGGGAACCTAGATATGGGAATTATTTTTCATTGGTGAATCTAGAAGTATGATAGGGAATAGGATGGAAGACCCCATGCATAACAAAGTGGGGTTGGGATTCATGATCATCTCTCTCACAAATAAAGTCCTACCTTACTCCTTCCTACTACCTAAAGGGTGAATGAACAATTAAGAAGAAAATCAAGCTCCCATTGTACTGATATATCTATAATTTCTTGTATAATCCATTCAAATAAAGATAAAAGTTTATTTATAACTGCTCATCAAGCATATCAATGAGATTATTCCATAAAAAATAATGAGATGATCCATCTACTATACCACATATGGGGAGTAATGGAAAAATTTCCATTTGATCTGACAATAAATCATGTCTCACGGTCACAGAAGTTTCTATATGAGGCATTGGAAAATTTGGCCACAACTCTAGTTGTTCTAGACTAGGATAAAACAATCATTAGTATTGAGAATCTAGATATGGAATCATCATTCATTCAAGAAAATGTGGAAGAAATCAATGACATTAGTCCCATATCTGAACCATACACTCCTACCACCAGCTAGATAACACTCACTGTGAACATCCATTAAATGGGAGAGCTCCCACCAGATAGAGCTAGGAGGCATAAAGTCTGAAAAATACAAATTAACTTTGTTCTATATAAAGGCATGAATCATAAAAATGTACTCTATAAGTGTTTCCTTAAACTAGAGACTAGTGTACCCATCAATCAGGATCTTGACTTTCCCATTAAATTCAATGTCCTGGGTACAACATGCCCACTATAATGCAATATTTCACTAAATTCACCAAAAAGTATCATTCCTTCTAGGTTCATTCCAACTTTATTAACCAACCCCCATAGTTAATTCACACATCCAAATACTTTTATACATTTTTTAAATTGGTAATATATGTTTTGGGACCATATCCTCCTAATATGAACATGTATTTCATATACATTCTCACTAAAAATGATTTCTTCTCCTTGTGGGTCAAAGTTTCTCCCCAAAAATAGGTCATAGAAAGGAACATTTTCAACTTCGTGGGAGCCTAAATCATTACTAAATATAGTGTCCCTCATAAAATAATGATGAAAAATGGAACTAATTTTTTTCTTCTTAATTGTAAAAACTATATCAAGAGTACAACATCATGTCCAACCATTCATCCTTATATCATGAAGTGTATAATGGAAAGACAGAGGCCTTCAACAAGACCCTTTCAGATATACTCTAGAAGATGTTTAATAAGGACACACATTATTGTCCAAAAAAGATCCTATATTCCTTGTGGGATTTGTGGACTACAACCAGAACATCCACCCATGAGACCCAATACTCATTAGTATATGAAAAAATGTGGTGTTTCCCATCCAAATTCAATTTCCACAACTCTACATTTCCATTTATGATTAGTAATTCAAATATGAGAAATCCTAGAAATTATTGGTTAAATTATAGAAATTGGATGATAATACATTTCACACATTTCAACATCTTGATGTCACCCAAAACCAGATTATGTGATCCCTAAACAAAAAAATATCAACTCCAACCATTCATCAAGGGAGATATGGTGTTGGTCCTCTAGACATTGGTGATACTCGGAAAGAAACCACTGATGTTGGAGTCAAAGTAGGAGGGAACCAATTCTATTTGAAAAGTCTACTCCAATGGAGATTATTCTTTGATATCAATGGATGGGAAGCTAACCACGACCCCACCAATGAAATGTTCCTAAAGAAGTATTTTATGTAATTACAGGACATGGTCATCCTAATCTCTTGACATTAAACTATATGGTACAATCGTCTTGATCACATGCTGTTAAAGAACATAGTAACTCAAGAACTATGTGTGTCCTGATTACAATCATCACAGGACATGCAGTGATGCCTAAACCTCTTATATTAGGCCCCGCCACATGATTCCCCCCATTCATAAGATTATTATCTTAGGAACCATTTTCCTCAAGGCTGTTATTCACTTTAGGATTTTTTTTCTTGAATATCAATAAAATCTTTTGTCCCATAACTACATGATAAAAAATTTCTATTTGCATGACGTTTTCATGGTACATATTCCATGTTTCAAAACAATAAATTGCATGACATCAATTTTCTCATTGTATGATGTGAAATTGCACAACACCATAATTTTCTCACCTGATATGACATTTCATTCAGCATCGGTCACCTACCATGCCATATTTAAGAACTATGTGTTGCTTTATTCTGGTCTTCACAAGATAGGTAGTGATTCCTGGATTTTATATCCTAGTCTAGCCACCCTAAATGTAAAAAAATTCCTCTTCCTTGTGTATGGGTCAGACCCATGTAAGAATATTTCCTAGAGAATACTGTGTGGATTTATTATCATTCTATGGGACAAAATTTGATGAATATACCCCATGTACCAGAATGATCCCAAAAATACATGAAATTTCCTCTCCCCTACATAGAAACTAAATTGGTGTAGAGGACTCCAAAGTGGATCCAATTTACATGTCAATTCAATGAAAATCACCCTATTCGTGAACACGAATTTGATGTGTGTATGGAAGAATGTTTATAATTATGTGTGGCTTGATTATTGTATACACATGATATGTAGTGACACATGAATCTCTAATAATGGTTCTAACCATGACAATCAAAAAATCAATTGGAAAAATCCCCCTTCTGTTTATAGATTAGAGCATCGTACATAGTTATAATTAAAAACTACGTGTGGATTTATTCATATCCTCAAAGGATACGTAGTGATTCTTAAATATCTATTTACAGTTCCAAACACAACATTCCCCATCATTAACATAAATTCACATTCATCCTTACCGCAATAGACTGAACTGAACAGAGTCACAGAACTATGTACAGATTGATTCTAACTATAATGATATACATAGTTATTATCATATTTTACATCATTTTCTAGCTACCAAAAAATCAGATTGCCCATATCCTTCAATTTTTCACCTATATGTGAGGTAACAATTGTTCTACATCATTTTTTTCTCACACTGAGCACAGATCTGTAGGGATTAGGAGTTTTGGTAATGGATTACCTACACGGCCAAAGCATATCAATTCACATTAGGGTTACTATGTACTTGATTCATAATTCCTTAAAAGGAAAACTGAATTTCCTTACTTAATGACATTAAACTACAAAGAGAATGTACTTGTTACACAATATTAAACTAAAAGGTACCTCAAGAACTATGTGTTTCTTGATTCTTGTTTTTGACAAGATATGTGTGGAATCCTAGACCTTTTGTCCTAATCTCAACCATGGTTAAATAAAAAATTCCCATGTCCTTTATACAAACAAATATCTATGCTGGATATCTTAATTTTGGATTCCTCATTTAGGGATCTATCATGTAAGAAATACCCCTACATATGAGTTAGGTATACGTAGATAATTTCAAACTCCATGGAAATTCTTGGTCTAATTGTTTCTTATCTACCCATACACATTCCACTGATCCATCATACTCTATTCCCTAGGAAATTTATGGTCTTCATAATCTTCAGTTATCCATCAAATATAGTTGTTTAGTGTCTTGAGGAAACCTTGGTTTGACTATGAACAATATGCATGTGTTGGATCTAGCTATGTTTCCCACAAAAAAATTCATTTCAACCATAGGAAAAAAGATCCCCATTAGAGGCCTCTTCTATATCTGTAATCCACAACGGATTTTTTTCCCCAAATCATGTCTCTGGATCCGAGAATCCCTAAAATCATGGTTTACACTTTCATTCCCCTCACGTTTGACGCATGTCAAAAAATCCCTACCAGGTGACCCACTTGTTACTCATCATTTCAATGACAAATGTTCTTATTTGTATGACCTAAAACTAGAGGACTCTATGTTTTCCTCATAGCATGACATTAAACTGCATGGATAATGTCCTAGTCCCATGAAACAGAGCTGCATGATATTCTTAACTATGTGTGACATTATTCTATCATTGAGGGGATAAGTAGTGACACCCGGATATTCTATCCATATCTTTTCATCATAAAATATTTCTATCACTCTCCTATACATGAGTTATAGTTTCATATGATGGTCCAATATGTATCTCACCACACTTGTTTGCTCATATTTAAAATAAAAGTCGCCTTCCACATGCAAGAGTTTAATCAATTTGTGGATAAACCATCCTACAACTACGTTTGGATTGACTCTCATTTTGAATAAACACATAGTGATTCATAGAACTTATATCTCAGGCCTATCCATAATGAAATAACATCATTTGTACATACGATTCATGCCCTCTTAAGGGAAACATTTCAACCCATTTTTTGAAAATTTTGACATGAAATGCTCATTTCATATTTTGTTGCTTTCCTTTCATGAACCACACTCTATGTATCGGGATTTCTGAATCTCCATAAATGTCCCTCATCATCGAAAATGGAGGATTAGAGTCCCAGTGACTCCTTTTTTTTACTATGAAGAATATTCCCTGGTAGGAACTACATAAGTCACCCACAAAAAAAGACAAGTCAACCAAGGGAAATTCGTCCCCATGAGAGGATTTTATTATCTCGGTATCCCCCCAATGAATATTTATATCCCACATCACTCATAGTATTCAAAAACAACCATATTACATCCTAAAACCTTTCTCCTTGATACAGAAGTGTGATTGGAAATTCTTAGATAGATTATTATTAAAATGGAAAATAAATTATCTTTTGGTCAAAGCTAAGTGACATTAAATCTTGGACCTCAAACATCCTTGCCTCATGATGTTAAATTTCTTGGTATATGTCCTAGTTGCATGACATTGAATGGTGTCATGCTCTATCCCTACCTTACCCAATCCAAATTTATTTATCAGTGGTTTCTGATTTACAAGAAGCGTCAATACAGATTCCAGCATCATTTTGGAAAATCCTTCACTTAATAATCCACCCTTTTCGAACATGACAAATCCAACTTTTTTCAAATTAATTGGCCATCAGAAATGGAAGGTCAGTTTCCAAAGGAAACTATTGTTTGAACATGCATAATATTCCCCTTTTTCTTCCACATAATTAACCCACAAAATATCTTATCAATAAAAGGTAGATTCATCCCCAGGTGAGACCTTTTTCTCCCTCTCTACACCTCAAAACGTCGTGTTGGAAACCATTATTACAGTTACTCCTTGTCTATTTTCACCATATCATGTCTCATATTTTGAAATCAAAAATCCAATGTAATAAAATCCACCATTATTGTCCGAATATTGTGAAATTATAATCTTGTAATCCCAATTTGGGCTCTCTCCCCATAATTCATGGTCAATGCTATTTGAACTAAAAAATTAGTTTCTTTAGTTCATATTGAAAGACATTAAAATTCAGAATAAATTATACATGAAACTCTCTAGGTGGAAAACCATTAAACAGAATCCTAGGTAAAATTAGAGTACCAGCCTGATAAACATTAACTTTTTAGGGTTTAGGAAAATAATCAAGTAATCATTCAAAAATATAGATACACAAATCTTGTTAGGTTGAAAACCTACAATGGGTGGACTAAGTTAAATTCATGTTATTCCATCTTTATCATAACATGACCCAATAGGGCCCGTGACACAACTGCCCAATACTACCTCCAATAGGACCAAGGCTGGAGACTAGCATCTAGTAGGCATATGACACTGATGGTAGGCCTTTTCTTAATATACCTTTATGAATTCAACCATAAACTACTCCATGAAACAATCAAGGGAAATAAATAGATAGAAACTAAAATGAATTCATAAATCTAACCCAAACAATAGTATAGTATTTTATAAAGAATAATAGGTAAAACTCAACCACTAGAAACTATAAATGTTTCCAACTTTCTTAGAACTATCATATCGATGTCAAAAGCATCGTCTAGAAATCTTCACTACCATGCTCTGGTAAAAAACTTGTTCGGTCTATCTCACTAATCTTTTCTCCTCTTAGTTCTTCTAGGGACACCATCGAAAGTCATGTGTTGTTCATAGGTCACAAAACATGTGGTAAAATCCCATATAGTGGGGATTATAAAAATAATTAGTAGGAAACCCAAAATCCCAAAAGAAAAAAGGAGAATCTGAAAGGAAACATTCTACTTGACCAAGAAAAAGTCAACCCAGTCAAGAGATAAACTCCATCTAGAAAAAATCCTTGGCTATACATTACCATTAAACTCTATATACAAGGGATGTTAACTTTGAAAAATGAAAATACTGAAAGGACTTATAGAATCACTCGAATATACTCATCTTAGACTTCAGGTCTCATAAGGTCCCGAATTCATAGCCAGCTATAGGATTCTACTCAAGGATCTAAAGGATACACACAACTAGGAGAACATACTCCATTAGCTTATCCATCCTAGATGAAACCCATCAAATAGTTTATATCCATTGGGTACAAATATTCCATTCATGATGGTACGTCCGAGATCACACACTCCCTCAAGAATAACCTACATGTTCAATCTCAATTTCCCAATACCATAGGATAAACCATAAATAACATGCACCCTGTACAAGGATGAATGAGACCACGTGAACAAGCCTGCACTTCACCACTACATATAGTTGAGGGATAACTCCTCTATAATATACACTAGACGCATCCTCTCTAACAAGAGAGTAAGGAGGGACCCACACCTCACCACTTCCCTGCAGTCGAAGGACTATGTGCTCCTAATAACCCTCGAAACCACTATCACTTGTGTATATAGTGGCTTTCAACTCATTCTGTTGTGTGAGAATTGAATCTTAACAAGGTATCACACATTAATAGTAGAGGGTAACACAACTTATAACTATACTTAGTTGCTAAGGAAGCTCAAACTACAATGGAGGACCCTCTCCCCTTTACTACTTGAAGATGGGGGAGTACTATTCCATAGATGAGGACCTGCACCCTGACACAATAGGGGAGTACCACTCAATAGATATAGGTACAACACCCTGATACAACAAGTTAGTACCAATATAACAACATGAACACTATAGGGTACTAGTTCCCTAACATGATAGGGGAGTACAGACCCTAGGATGGGAGACCCGCTCCCTAGTACGATAGCGAATTGACTCTATCAGAATAATCTGTATGGAGGACCCACACCCTAGAACAATAATGGTGTTCAGACTTCAAGGTTATAGGACCCACACCCTTACACAATAGACAAGTATCCACACTATATATACATTAAACATGGAGGGCCCCTACTAAGATATGGAAGGGTATTACCAACTCTAGGGATATAGGACCCACAACCTAGTCCAAAAGGGGAGTTCCTACGCTACCTGGCCAATGGGTATGGAGGGATTACATCCTAGAATGGTAGGGGAGAGTTGTCTCTTAATACATGACCAATATGGGGAACCAACATGTAATATCTTAGATTTTATGTGTATTATTTGTGGGTATTGTTTGGATAATTTTCAAGACTAGGTGCTAAGATTGAATGTGATTTCAAGACCTGGTGGGCCTATAATAAATGTTTGAAATATATTAAATAGAATTCATGTGTAGTTTTCTATAAAAACAGTGAAATAACTTCTAAATGGGTTCCCAAATCAGAAATATGAGTGCACTGTTGGGTTCATAATTGGAGTTTTACACTAGGCATGACTTAAACATGGTTAGTGTAGGTCGTTTGGGGAATCTTCATCACAAGCACCAAAATGAATAAAATTATTTAATAAATTATTTAATTTAAAATTATTGACATGGTGATTGAGGTGTATATAAATAGAATGTTATGGAGAAATATCAAGATTAACCACATAACCTTGAAACCATTAGAGAGTTTTTGAAGAGAGCATCAAAGTATTTATCTCATATAAACGATGATTGGGTCATGGATCAATGATCGACGCCCAAAGGATTCAAAGGATAACACCAAAGATCATGGTGAAACGTCGTTCTTCATCAATGATCATTACAAATAAAGGAATGGTGGTTTCTGGATTTTATTCTTCCCCCATTCAAAATTTATACAAGAAACATGAATCAATCAATGAAACTATTTATTTATAGATTGATCATCCTTTGGTATGGGTTTGATTAACTGAGTTTTGGTTGAATTTTATTGTGACTAGATTGTTTATTTTTAATTTTCATTCTAACAACTATGAATTTTTATTGATTGGAACATTGATCTTGGTCTTTACCTATTGATTATTCTTTTTCTTTATCCCCAAATTCTGAATTCATGATGGGTGACCTTCATTTGGCCCCCAGTTCAACACATCCACATCAATCGATCATTTCTCAAAAAAAAAATTTGAAAAATGATTTGATATCATAGATATAGGATTGAAAAGACATGATAGTGGTGTTTTTGTGGAAGCGGTGATGAATCTAATGATGTTGGATACTCAATTTCGTGTTCTTTGGTGTTCTTCAGTGCACAATGAAAAATGACACTTACATCCTTTTTCAAAGTAGTTTTGATTGTTGGAACATGATGTTTGTCGACAGAAAGGCTCGAACGAGGTGTTTCCTTATTTTGTCCATCATGGGATGGCTAGATTGCAGGTCACAACTTCGGATGAAGCATGTAGAGGATGAACCTATTATTATAGAAAATCTTAAACCATAAGGAGTTTAATCCGAGATTACACGGCATGCGGGCCCCCCTATACGGTGACTTGGGTTTCCGATAGGATTTAAGGATCAAATTGATTGTGACACAATCATGTAGAATGTGACACTTCTTATGAAAAGTGACCTCTCTAGAGAGGCTCAGTGTGTACATCTGAGGGTACACGGAAACAGGGTGGAGTACACGATCAGCCTACACGCCGTGTACCCCCTACACAGGCATGGGATGCATGATTACATGGGATGAGCTGTGTAATGGAAATGGGTAGACTAAATGGGAATCCTACATATTGTTTACTACTATACTAACCGAAAAATGGGATTCAGACATGGGCCTTTAACACAGGACGGACCCATGGTCAAGGGAAATGGAATGTAACCCCTTTTACAAGCAATATATTTTAGTATACATTATTTAGAGCCCTATTACTCTATATTTTGGACAAGTTACATTATGGAGTATTACCCTTATCCTTTCTCAAAGTGTTATTATGGTATCTTCCCCTACTCCTAGGACTAGGATCCCTTCAATAGGACTTCTTAGATAGATTCATTGGAATCCCTCTATGAGGCCCGATCTAAGATCCTCTCTTTATCTCCATACCATTGGTGGACTTGTTGGTATCATCATGACCAACATTACATTGGAACTAATCCTCTAATTAACAGTTAAATATAGATTGAGTTTTTGGTATCACCGAATGACTTTGGAAATGATTCTCATATGTGTGTCATATTCTCTTCTCACTTCAGCCTATTCTTATAACGTCGAGATACGATAAGCATTATCTCGCAAATGGATTTCATTATTGATTATCAAAAATAAGAGTGTGTTCTCCCAGATGAGTGCTAGGAAAAATCTTTAAACTAAAATCCTAGGCTGGTATACTATGTTTGTGACTTACCTTAGACTATGTGTCAATGTTGATTATATTTGGATATTCGTTTAATATGTGTTATAGACATATACTAGTGTATAACTTAATTTATTTCCTTTGTTACATGTTTTTTCTTTCTGAGTGTTCTAATGAGAATTTTTATACTCACCACTACATGGTATTTTCCAACACATGTCATGTCTTGTGTAAATGATTGACCTTTTGACAGATTCTTGGATGAATAAGTAATAGACAGTGGTTATTGAGGCCAAACAGACCAAGGTGTGTCTCTATGGTATTCTAATAGCAGTCCTTGTATTCTTTCTGATGAACTTGTGTTATAGACTTCTGTGGGAGGGGAATTTATCAGGCCATGTTTACTTTCCTTTACTTCTTGTCAAACTCTAGTGGTCGGATTTTGATTTCTACATTCATGTTTGTACAAATTTTTTTACATTTAGGTATTTTTATAGTCTAGAATGTGTGTGTGTGTGTGTACAAGGGCTATGGTCTCCCATGTTAGTTTTATGCATAAACGGTGCTAGGATCTATCCTCTTGTATATTTAAGGTGGTCTTGTGGAGTCACTTAATGGGCCCCATTAGGATGGGTCATGATAGAGTTGTATTAGAGAATAAGATTCTACCTTTGGACAGAGAGTCTGGGATATTAGTTTAGGGTGATAATGTTATGTGTTTTGAGTTTAGATTTTAGGCTAGGGACATCATTGTTGGTAAGGTGGATAAAGTATCCATACACTAGGACATTGATAACATGTCTTTTAATTCAGTAAATGAGAATATTGTTTCCAAGGAAAATAAGGGAACATGCATCTTATAGGAATGGTTTATGGTTTCCATGTGGTTCTTGAGTCAGTTCCCTAGATATACTCACTGACTATGGTACATCATATTTATTTCCAGAATTCTTTATGATGTATACCTGCTGGGATGCAACATTAATATCACAAGGATAATCCTATCAGTGATGAGGTATCAATATAGGGACCAGTTCTGGAGGTGTTACCTCCATGTGGTGCTCCAACTATTCCACTGGTCGTAGAGAAACACATGGTACTTGGAATACTGAAAGATGAGTTCTCTAGGATGAGAACACATCACGTGTTTTAGTGATAGAGACAACTCAGGTTCCGATGTGTGCTAAAATCATATGTGATTGATAACTAGGTTGAGGTAGTGACCTTAGTTTAGAATCTGGTCATGACACTAGTAGAGCAGATTGTGGTCCTGGTAGCGAACCTTCTTCATGGTTTAGCAAATAGATAGTGGGGTTTGGTGAATTAGTCTTATGATGTAGAGACTCTTTTGTGGAAAGAGTTTGTGCACCTTTTCAGAGATTAGTTCTCACCAACTACATTGAGGGATGTACGTATCCAGGTGCTTCCCATGCTTTAGTAGGGAAGTATGATAGTAGCTGAGTATTCATATAGGTTTACCAACCTCTCCAAGTAATCAATTAATATTGTTTATTACTAGTTATCTTGGGATTATACTTTTGAGTGAGGTCATCATGTAGACATTCATCCATTTTCATACCTCAATGCATTCATAATTATACTGGTAATTTAGAGTGGGATTTGGGGGTTGAGAGTTTCTTGGCTGAGTAGATACAGCTGGTGGTTATTATTAGTGGTCAAGGAGTAGATACCTCGGTAGTAGGGATCTAAAATTAGTCTCAGATACCTAGACATGATTCACATTTTAGGAGGAGGTCCCAAAAACGATGTTTGGTGGTTCAGGACTCATAGTGTGGGTTTATCCATCATTGATAAAGTTTGTTATATGAATGTGATGTTAGGGTAAATCTTGCATGGAATTATATAACTCTTTGAACATCTAACAGAGAGACCATATATGGGCTATCGAGGTAGATATAGTGGAAGGAGAATAAATAATCATTGGGTGGAAAAAATGGAATTGGATTTGGGAGAGCTGTGGGAGGTGGCAGATACTTTGACTTGTTACCACCACCACCACCAGGTGGTCTTCACAAGGCTCATAGAGATGAAGGAAAAGGGAGGGTACAACTGTAGGTGGACAAATCTTATAACCCAAAGGCTATAAGAATGATACGAGGTATGATCTGTGTCATTTTCACCTTATCTTCAATACTGATAGGCCATGTTTCATGTCATTACATTTTTCCACGTACACTGTATGATACATAGAAATTCTGGTTGAGCCCTTAGATTTACCCCTTATCTTGGTGAATACTACTAAAGAAGACTCAGTGATCACACACTAGTACTAAAAGTTTGACCTGACTATTTGATGTGATAGTTTTTGTTGTAATTTCTTGATATCAGCATCAAGGCCTTATTGTATCATTCTTAGTATTTATTGGTTATCTATAGTTCATGACTAGATTGATTGTTTTAGGTGAAGGATATGGTTTTTAAATAGTTATAGAGCTATTATTTGCTTTATTTGTGAATGGGAAACCCAGGAAGGATAGGATGGACTCACGAATATGATGGTTCAGCTGATAACTAATCATTCAGCAAGCCTAACCCTTTGTGTAGTAGATGTTATGAGGTACCAATTTTCTATAGTGGTGTTGAGTATGATGATATCTTCCCTAAGGATTTTCTATTTTTACCCCCCAATAAGAGGTAGGCTTCTATATCAATTTACACCCTAGGGTTGCACCAATATTTGCGCTAGTATATTGGATGGCTCCCGTAGAGCTTCCTGAGATGGGGGAACAGTTAGAGGACTTACTAAGGAATGAATCTTTTAGACCCATTATTTCACCATTAGAATCCCCAGTTTTTATTTCCAAAAATTCAGAGGGGAGATTGAGGTTGTTCATGGATTATTTACACTTGAACCAAGTGACTATGATGAACAAGTATCCACTTCTGAGGAACAATGACCTCTTTTATCATTTCATAGTGGATTGAGGGTTCTAGAAACCTGACATTGGGTTAGACTATCACCAGCTACCAGATGATGAAATACGAAATATGACATTCATGTGTCACTATTGTCACTATGAATACATGGTGATTCCCATTGTAATGAATAATTCCCCTGGAGTGTCCATGAGAATCATGAACCGGATATTCTAGCCTTTAATTGAAACATTTTTTGTAGTCTTCATCGAATATATACTTGTGTACTTAGCATCCGAGGAGGAGTCTATGAGACACTAGAGGATATTTACAACCATACTTCGAGGGCACAATATTTTCAAAAAATTCTTGATGTTATGGTTCTGGATACAGGTGGATCAATTTCTTTGACAAGTTATCTCAGTAGATGGAGTGGTAGTGGACACAGTCAAGGTTACAGAATTTTTAAATTTAGAGCTATCCAATATCGCGATGGAGGTATGTAGCTTCCTCGTTTTGGTAGGCTATTATGAGAGATTCATAATCTATTTCTTCAATATATCATCTTTCATTATATATTTGACTCAAAAGGGGTAGCCTTTTTTGTGGAAAGAGTGGTTCCATTTGGCTTTTCAGTAGTTGAGGTAGTGTTTGATGGGAACTCCCATCTTGAGATTTCTAGAAGAGGGTGTCATGTATAGAGTGTTTTGTGATGCGTCAGGATCTATGCTTGGTTGTGCCCTGATGTATAGGAAGGTGGTGATTTCTTATGGCTCACATTAGTTGATACCACAAGAGAAGAACTATTAAACCCACAATCTTGAGTTAGTAGTAGTAGTCCTCGCACTAAATATGTGGTTACACTACTAAAGGGATGAGTGTTTTATCATCCATTGTGATTAAAAGAGTCATAATTATATCTTCACTTAGAAGGATCATAACTTAATATTGTGGATAGGATAAAGTTCCTCTAGTATTAAAACATAAAAAAATTTCTATACTCCAATGAATGGTAACATGGTAGAAGATTCTCTTAGTATGAGATTAAGTTCATAGTTGTTGAATGATGAATTAGGACAGTTGTTCTTGTTGTACTTATCCTTTACGAAAATAGATGGATCCTCATACCTCCAATCAGTGGTTTTTACTCATCCACTCTTATAGCGTGTCTAGGAGGCATAGCTTTTGTAAGTTGATAGGGAGACCCTACGTACATAGATATCCACTAGAAATTCTCTTAATTGATTTTCAAAAGGAGGGGAGCATGTTATTATTTTCATAGGATGCACAATGATACTAGTGTTATTATGGGAAGAGGATCTAAGAGAGTTTCATACATCCATATTGGTGGTAAAAACAAGGGTGGAAAATATGCACTCGAACATTAGATATCATTTTCCTTTGATAGGGTTAATGAAATGAGTTTCGTAGTTTTTCTTTTGATTCCTTATTTTTCAGAAATTGAAGGTTGAGCACCAAGTTTCGTTGAGTTTATCTCAACCCAACGGGGTACCATAATGGATCTAGGATGAATATCCATGGACTACATAATTTCCTTAACACGTAAGTCTAGGGGACATGATTCCATCTATTTTATTATAGAACGACTCACCAAGTTATCCCAACTAGTTGAAATTTAGGAGAAGATTTCATTATAGAGATTGGGACGCCTCAATATTTAAGAGGTAGTCTGAATCCATGGAGTTTTATTTATGATCATTTCTAATAGTGATGATCACTTCACATATTGGTTTGGAAGGGATTGAATGCGGTTTTTGGGAATCTGTTACACTTGATCATAGAGTTTCTCCCCCAAACTAATGGTCAAACTAATCATAACTTTTAAGTTATGGAGGACATGTTGTTAGCTTGTATGATAGAATTTTTCCATCATTAGGAGTATTACCTAAAACTAGTGAATTTTTCCTACAATAACATATTCCATTCCACTATCTATATGAAAACAATTTAGCCTTTCTATGGGTGACCATATAGGTCACCACGTTGTTGGACTGACCCAGGAGAGTTGGCCCTCATGGGTCCAAAGTTGGTGTGAGTAAGTTTAGGGAAAGTTTAGATCATCTTGGAACAGATGAAGATGGCATAGATCTATAATAATTCTTATTCAGATAGACAAAGGAGGCCTTTTTAGTTTGAGGAAGGAGACCATGTCTTCCTATGGGTTTCACCTTGGCTTGGATCATGGATATGTGGCCAAGGTGGAAAGTTATCTCTGAGATTCATTATCCCATTCTAGATACCATGTAGAGTTAGAAAGGTGGAATACCAATTATATCTAACTCCATAGTTAGACTAGGTACATTACATATTCCACATGTCGCAGCTGAGGAGGTATTTGCATGACCCTTCACAATTTATCGACTGGGGTGACCTGGACGTCAAGGACGGATCTACATTTTCTAAGTACATGGTCGAGATTGGGGATCAGCATGAGAGGATCCTTCAGGGGTGATCAATTACTTTATTTTCCATCTAGTGGAAGCATGGGAATCTCAATGAGACCCCATGAGAGTGGGAGGCTCAGATTAATGTTCACTATCCTCATCTTTTTGGGTAGACCTTGTTTTGTTTTTTCGGGGATGTAAAGCACCCTGTTTAGGGGAATGTAATGCCTCTAATTTTTTTGTATTATTTTGGGATATTGTTTTGATTACTGTCAAGATGAGTAATTGAGATGGCATGAGATTATTCATCATGGTGTTCCCGAAATAAATGTTTGATGTATATTAAATGTATTAAATAGAATTCATGATATGTCTTCTTGAAAAATTAAAATCATGTCTAAAAGGGTTCCTAGATCGGAAATATGAGGGCACCTTTGAGTTGAAAATGAGGATTGTACCCTAAGAATGAATTAACCGTGATCCATGTGAGTTGTTTGTGTAAAATTGATCATAAGAAATAAAATGAATAAAATAATTAAAAAAAAAATTTATTTCAAATTCTAATTACAGTGATAGAAACATCATTAAATAGACTATTATAGTGAAATCCTATGGTTAGCCACATAACCATGGAACTTTTGGAGAGCTATTGATGGGATATTTGGAGGATTTTTCATAGATAAACGACGACTGGATTGTGGATCGATGATCGATGTACAATAGATTTATAGGCTCCCACAAATGATCACGGAACAAACTTATTCAGTATCAGTGATCAATCTGTATCGAGGTAGGGTTGTTCATTGATTTTATTCTTTCACATTTCATAATTTCCATGATGAATTTGAATAATAAGATAAATGGATTTATTCACATATTAGTCATCTTTTGGGATGTGTTAGATTAATTGGGTATTGTAATAATTTCTTTACGATTATATTGTTTATTTTTTATTTTCATTCTAATGGAAATAAACTGATATCGACACGAAAATAAATTGAGGCATGTTCCTATTGATTTTTCTTGGGTTTTTATACCTTAATTATATGTTTATCATGGGAGTTCTTCTTTTGGACCATAGTTCGACATATCCGAATCAATCATTTATTGTGCACCTATTTCCTAGTGCAACGATCTGATATTATAGATCTGGGATCATCACAACTCTCTAGTGGAGCGATGGTGGAAGAAGTTATGAATCGGAAGATAATGGATACCCGATGTCACGTTCTTCAGTGATCTATGTTTTATAGTGAAGAATGATCCTCAGATCCATTTTCCAAGAATATTTCATGGTAGGAACCTAATTTTTGTCATTAATAAGGATAAAACGAGGTATTTCCTTGGGTTATCTAGCAAGGCATGGCCGTATCATAGGTCGGAGAAGTGGAGGAGCCACGCGGAAGAAGAAATTGAAAATATAGAAAATCATGAACCACATGGCGTGAAATCCAGAATTAAATGGCATGTGCCCCCCCCCCTATAAGGTTACTAGGGTTTTTGGTTGGAGTTGAGGATGACACTGAATGTGACCCTATCACATGGTATGTGACCACTCCTAGGATACTCAGCGTGTACTTAGGTGTGTACACAAACGTGGGATTGAGTACATAGGCAACCTACACACTATGTAAACCCTATACAGACACATCTTGGATGTGTACACATTCTAAGATGTGTACTATCACACATATAGAATACACTGGTAGCCTACATGCCATGTACTTCTAAACTGAAACAGACACAGCTTGAGAGATGGGCCATTTATACGGCTAGGACCCGGGGTCAAGGGACAGATCAAGTAAACCCTTATACACCCCATATACGTTATTATACTTGGATTATAAACATTTTCCTCTTTATCTTGGACCAATTTCCTTAGGGTGTGTTCCCCTTATCCTTTCCCTTAGGGTTGGTATGGTATCATCACCTACTCTTAAGACAATGATCCCTTCATAAGGACTTCTTGGATGGAGATTAATGAATTTCTTTTGTTATATTATTTGTGGGGTTGGTGTTTCTTACTGAGTATTATAATACTCCCCCCTATATGGGATTTTCCCATCTTTTTTAGGTCTTGATAAAGCGATCGACCATTCGATAGGGTCCTTGATAGACTATGACCAGACAGTTCTTAGTGAGACCAGATAGACCAAGTTGTGACTTTCTGGTATTCTAAAAATAGCCCCAGTTTTTTTTAGGATGGACTTGTGTTACATACTTATGTGGTGTGCTTTTCTTTATACATTTTTACATTTTTTACTTCATATAGTACACTAGTTGTGGGATTTAGATGTATGTATGCATGCTTGTTTAGTTGTTTTACATTTTATCGTTTTCATAGGCCTGTATATGTGTATGTGTGTAAATGTACTTAGGCTAAGGAATCTCATGTTAGTGATACGCCTACTCAGTGCTAGTCGCCATCCCATGGCCTATTGGAGGTGAGATTAGGGAGTTGTGGCATAGGCCCCACTAGGACGGGTCATGAAATTGTGCCTTGGTCCGACAATGGAGTACCATCCAAAAGATAACTACATCATGGGTAGAGAACTAGAACAAATGATGTGGGCAGTCCCTTCTCTACCAAAGTGGTGAGTTAAGGGAAACTCGTGGCCAAATTACAGAGAGGGGTACTAGTCTCATCTCTCACTAAGAACCACACTAATATCCATCATCATCCAAGAACCATTGAATATAGAATCACTCTTTGCATACCATACATCACAACACTACCACTGGTAGGGTAGCCACTCCCTAATATAATAGGGGAGAAATGATCTACCATTCTACATTTCTAGGGGGAACATCCTATGGAGATAGGGAAGGGTACTGACCTCGACGTCAGCATAGTGATCCACCCCGACCACTTCCCCAGATTTAGCACCACTACTATAACATCAAGATAGAATCACACCACATCATATCTCTAAAGCCACAAAGAAGGAGCCCATCATATTATATGTGTAAAATTACTCAGGATATACTACTCACAAGACCAAATCTGAGCTCAACAGAAGTACATACTAAGGAGGAAGATCCCAATAAGATCTCAAGAAAGTACACGACCTTCACTAGGGTCTGCATGATGTGTGATCCCACCTCAACATCAGGCCATGTATCTTGTTTTCATGTCATGGATTTCCATGTAAGCATACCGAGTTTGTAAAATAATTAAATGGTGTTTCACGCCTCATCAGGCTAGGGTACATTTTTATCCTCCACAAAGATTGACCCTCTGTGCTTCACACATGGAATATACAACTGGGTGTCAGGCATTTACTAACAAAATGACCACTTAACCATTTCATTTCCCCATTCCCATATCTAGAACCCCATTCCTGTAAAATTCGGTCATGTATTTCTACACAGCCATGTACTATCACACGTCTACCCCGACCATGTCCTCTGGCCACAAGACACAGGGTCACTACATTGAGTGTAAAACTATCACATGGGGTGTATTCACCAAATATTATCTTCCCAAAATCAGAAAAAACAATAGATATGTCCCTTAGGTTCACATTTCTAGTCAACAAAAATTCCAATAGGAATTTCCCTACGAGTCACCCGACTCACCCGAGTTTTCCCTGAATCCCAAAGATTGACCTATAAGGGATCTTTATAAATCATAATAGGACTATACAACCTTAAAATATGCATAAAAAGTTAGATCGGGACTAAAAATACAAACTTCCTACCTTTTGGGTGAAACATTGAAGCTTCTGGTGTAGAACGACACCCAAATAATGATGTTCCATGATCTAATGATGATCGATACAAAGAATGAAGATCAATCGTACCTCAACGCTTCGATTTGGCTATTTTTTGTATGTTAGCCAAAGGGGGAGAGGACGATTACCTTACTCATGCATCAGGCACACCAAATGGGGTTGGGGTGGGTTAAAATAGATTTAATTAAATTAAATCAATTAAATCCTTTTTAAAACCACGCCACTAACTCTCCATCAATTGAAAACTCAACACCGACCAATTTCAGGTAACACCTATGGTAAACATGATGTTATGAACTCAACATAATTTTTAGAATCCATGAAACATCCTGATTTTTGATAAAAAGATTTATTTATTTTTTATTATAATTTAAAAAAAACAATAATAATAAAATAAAATTGTAGATGACTATTAATTTATTATATAAATCAATAAGTTATAATAACAAATTATTAACAAAGATTTTTTATAACTGAAACTAGTTAAAAATATGTTCTAATAATCGAATTTCTTTATCAACATGAAATAATATAAAACATTTATTGTAGTAAATAAAATTAATGAATTATAATTTAACATTTAAAATAAAATTATTAAGAATTATAAATAAATAAATTTATATAAATAAATTTTATTAAGTAAATTTTTCAATTAGTTTTATATAATATTTATAATTATAATTCAATTTATATGCATAAATATATAAACTAATGTTTAAAAACATGTACATAAAATTACCTATTTGAAAATAATTAAATATTAATTGATTTATAAAATCCATAGATGATTAGATGATTATGATAACATATATAAGTGTATAATTTTTAATTTTTGATTTTGTATATTATAAAAATTGGAAGTACATTATGATAATTCTATTATTATTTCAGAATTAAAAATATTATATAAATATTATCATTTGTTTTAAAATAATAATAAAAATTGCAAAATTTTATAAAAAAATAATTTTTTTTATTTTTTGAACAAAATAAATATGTTATAAATTTTTTATAATTATGTTTATATTTATAACATTTTTTAAATTAAATTAATTTAATAATGATAAATGATTAAAATAAAATTGAAAATAAAAAAAATGAAAATAGATAATAAGGTCAACCAAAAAGATTATTTTTTGGGGTAAATGACTTTGGGCTCATTTCGGTAAAGTGAATACATCATTTGGTAGAGATGAGAACAACATAGCAGCAAAGGGTGATACGAGATGATGGCCAAGCATGATGCTCTAACTCAATTTAAGCTGGGGGTTCAAATAATTATAGTCAAGCATGAAGGAGGTGGTTTAGACTCTGAAAATTCACTTCATGATTTCTGAGAAACGTTCAATATTTGGTGAGTTTTCAAAGGACAGATCTGATGCCAATAAGGGTTTAGATAATGAATCTCCCTCCTCCTCTTGTTTTGGTTTATAGATATTTTCATAGGAAAGGTATTTTAATTTTCTTTTTGGGTGTCTGAATAAAAATGAATACATTTTTGTCATTTTTTATTTTATTCCTTCCTCAATGTCATTGATTGTACTAATAATTATTATCTCCCATGGTTTATTCATCTAGTAGTACTAATTTTAATGCTTTATGTATCGTTTTTCAAAAAAATTGGTTGGATTTTTTTATGTTTCAATGAATATTTGTGATGAAACTCGATACAAATAGATTCTTATTAGTGTTATATCTATTTTTTCTTATGTGATTAATCATTTATCATTTATATTCATACAATTAATTAATTCAATGAATGTAGTGTTCTTGTATTACTAAATCTTGATTTCGGTCATTGTGTTACTGTGCTGAATCTGTTTAAATTTTAATTTGATAATATATATATATATATATATATATATATATATCACTTCTATCGTTATTATGTAGTTTGAAGATGATGAATCATTCATATGTAGATAGATTTCAAAATTTCAATCTACATTCTCAGTATCTAAGTCATAAATATATACGCACATTTGGATTATTCTTATAATATGAACATATATTATTACTTTTCCCAAGAGTCTATATAAGAAGCCATGATACTTAATCTATCCCTATTAAATTTTTTTACTTGATGTTTTTTCACACCCTTCTTTGGTAGTGCACTACATGGGTGTTGCACACCATTCGTTACATAGCAAAGAGAGAAATAAATCATTTTTCAAGGCCCTCCTTAGCTACATCAATAGTATGTTATGGTTTCATTAGAGTTAAGGGGTAGTTTTTTTTACATTTTATCTCGTGGTTTTGTGCAAGAGTGTGTTTATTTTTTAAGGAAACACTTTTATTAAAATATTTATTTAATTATCTTAAGAATATTTATTTTTCAACTTATTATAAATCATTTATTTTTATATTGGTGTTTAATTCTTATTTTCGTTTTTTTTCATTAGAATCATAAGAATGGGAAACTCATATTTCCAAAATATACATTTACCATATTATCATAAGATAATTTTTTTAAAAGATCTTATATTCTATATATCTCAATAGTGATTTCATATTTATTTATATTTTCTTTATATCATTGAAATCCGATTTTCTTTTTGAAATGTTAATGATATAATTATTTTTATAGTTATGAGATTATTATTATTGAAAGAAAAATAATGACCCTATGTGAAAATAATTTATACATTCATTAATTTCATTCAAAATATAAGATATGGCCATTACTTATAAACTATTACATTTCAGGCATGTAATGGCTTAATTTTTATTGGGTTCACATTTATTTACATAAGTGAACAATTGATTACTTTATATGAAATTACTTTCAATGTGGATATTAATAATATTTTAATTAATATTCTATGTAAATATACAATGGATTTGAGATTCAGTTTCTTCGTATTTTCTTATCAAGTTAAATATAAAAATAAATACATATACTTGTAAATGAATGTAACTACATTGTAAAATATTTAGATTAAAACATAATTGAATGTATATATGTGTATGCATACTTAAAATGATATTATAAAAATTGGAATAGGAATGTTGTATATATGATAAGGAAATGGATACTGAACTGGTCCTTCAAGTGGGTAAGCCTTGGAAATCCTTCAATGTTTCATGTTTCTTAAAGAGTTTTATTTTAAATGTATTTCATAGTTTTTTCTAGAAATATCACTATATTATTTTTAAATCAATCTTTGAGAATAGGTATTTTTAAAATGTTGTACTATTTTTAAAACATAATTAATTTCACTATTATCTTCAAAAGGTATTTCTGAAATTATTTTTATGGTATTATCAAATGAATTTCCAAATTATTTTTCATAAATGAATTTCCAAATTATTTTTCATAAATAATTTTTAAATTAATATTTCATAAAAGGTATATTAATGATTTTAAAACAACTAACTAGATAGTTAAATACACATCCCATGTACCAAAATATTTTTCAGATGTATCTTATATGTTTTAATTTAGATGTCTTCTCTTTTGAAGTTGGCATGGGAAAAGGGGAAGTAGGCATATTGTTTTATTTTATTTCAACTCTGTTAAATTGTAATGTGTTTTCTAATTCTCTAGAACCAATATTGGTAAAGTTCCCCTTTTTATAAAGTGTAGTTTATTATTTCAGTGATATTTTATAAAGAAAATACAATGCATTTTAAACACTGAATCTTGAAGCATTAGTTTAGGGTGTCATAACTGTTATCGGAGTAACGGTCTTGAAAAATTTAGATATTAGATGTTCTTTTTTAGGAAAAAATAATCTATGTGATATAATATTTTTAGATAATTAAGTCTCTTTAGAACTATTCATTTTTCTTTATTATAAATATGGAAATTCTATATTTTTTCAAGTTTGAAAAATGAATTTTGAGGGAACAATTCATTTGGGGGGGATATAACATCCCTAGTTTTAATAAATCTAATAATTTTTTTTATTATCATTTGAAATAAAAAATAATTCAATATTAATAAAATAAAATTAAAAATGAATATAAATTTATAAATTAAATAAAGAAGTTATACTAACAAATTATTAAATAATATTTTTACTAACTAAAAACATTTAAAATATGTTTTGATAATTGAATTTGTATATTAACATGAAATAATAATAATTTTTTAAAAAATTATATTTAAGGAATTAGAATTTAAGGTCTAAAATAAAATGATTAAGAATTAAAAATACATAAGTGTATATAAATCAATTCTATTAAGTAACTTTTGCAGTCTTTTTTATATAATATTTAAAATTATAATTAAAATTATATACTTATATAAAAATAAATTAATGTTTAAAAACATGTAAAAATAAATAATTATACCAGCATAATTATAGATAACCAGATTTATAAAATATATAAATGATATAATGATTAAATATATATATATATTTATAAAATTATTATTTTGAATTATGAAATTTATATGTTATTGAAATTTTGAAAACATTATGATAATTATTATATTATTTCAGAATTAAAAATATTATATAAATATTATCATTTGGTTTGAAACAGTAAATAGTTTTTATAAAGTATATAAAAATTTTAAGCTTGTCATTTTGTTAAAAATATAAATATATTGTAAAAATGTACTAATTATGTTGATATTTATAAAATTCTGTTAATTTAATTATTTTAATAACGAAAAATATTTAACATAAAAATGAAAATAATTATAGAAAAATGAACATGGATAATAAGATAGATTTAGGGGATTATTTTGGGGGGGGATGACTTCTGAATCATTTTTTTCAGGGGAAGA
This sequence comes from Viscum album, assembly GCA_963277665.1. NCBI lineage: Eukaryota > Viridiplantae > Streptophyta > Magnoliopsida > Santalales > Viscaceae > Viscum > Viscum album. The sequence continues at coordinate 918,600,120 of OY728155.1, read as the reverse complement.
CATCCTCAGGTAGAGTCAAGCTTGACCGAGTAGTCATGCGTGATGCGAGAAGAAGGAAAAGCGTGGTGCTCAAACTCAATTTAAGAAAAGGGTTTCAATCATTTAGGGTGAGCATGAAGGAGGTAGTTTTATATCCTAGGATTCACTTTAAGATTTCTGGGCAATTTTAAATCATTGACGAGCTTTTGAAGTCCAGATATGAAGATGGTAAGGGCTTAGATTGTAAATCTCCTACCTCCTATTGTTTCAATTTACAAATCTATTTATGGTATGGGTATTTTAATTTTCTTGTTAGAGTAAAATTCAAATTGAATACATATTTGTTATTTTTCTTTTTTGTTTCATCCTTTATGTAATCATTTGTCCAAATTTTCATTATATAGAATTTTTTATTCATCCAATAGTATGTATTTTAATTCATGAGTATAGTTTTTCAATAATTCTGGTTATAATTTTTAATTCTTCAAATAATATTCACAATGAAGCTCAATAAAATCAAATTCTTATTGGTATTCAATATTTTTTTTTCTTATTACATGATAAATCAGTTATCTTACATAGTCATATCATTAATTTATTCAATGTATATATTTTTTTGTATTACTAAAGCTTGATTTCATTCATTGTTCTACCCTGCTAAATCTTTTTTAGTCTAAAATGTGCTATAATATATATATATATATATATATCTTTCATCATTTCCCAGTAGTATGAAGATGATGAATGATTCAAATATAGATAGATATCATAATATTAAGATACATTTTTATTATTTTAGTCTTAAATATATACACGCATTTGGGTTCTTCATATAATATAAAAATATATTTATTCTTTTCCTTAGAGTTTATATAAGTAGCCTTTATAGTCAGTATATACCTATTCTAAAGTGTTGTTTGATGTTTTTCATGCCCTACTTGGGTAGTTCACTTCTTTGGTGTTGCACATCCTTCATAAGACAACAAAGAGATAAATAAATCATCTTTTGAGACCCTACTTAGCTACTTCAATAATCATCTACAGTTCAACTAGAGGTATGGGATAGTCTGTTTGATTTTTATCTTATAGGTGTGGTTAATATTGTGATTATTTATTATGGAAACTCCTATATTCAAATATTTCATTTATTATCATATGAATATTTCTTTTTCAGCTTATTATAATTAATTTATTAATTTAAGGGAGTTGAATTCTTTTTTTTATGTCATTAGAATTGTAATTATTGGAAACTATTATTTCCAAAATCATCATTCCTCTTATTATCGTAACAATTTGTTTCTATTAATGATCTTATATTATGCATATTTAAAAATGGATTTCATATATATTTATATATTCATAATTATATGGAAATATTATATTTCTATGTGTTTAAGAAATCATTATTTTCAAATTTATGAGATTATTATTTTTTAAAGAAAAATAATGACCTTATGTGAAAATCTTATACATTTTCATGTATATTATGTAAAATATAAGACTTGGTAATTATCTATAAACTATGACATTTCATGCCTTTAATGGTTTAATTGTTATTGTGTTTTTATTTATGTACTTAATTGAATAATTGTATCCTTTATAATAAATTTTTTTCATTGTGGATTTTAATAATATTTTGACTGACATTCTATGTAAATGGCTGATGGGTATGAGATTCATTTGCTTTAATTTTTCATAAAAAAGTATATATATAAAAATAAATATATACACTTGTAATTAAATGTAACTATATTTTCACGTTTTTAGATTAAAAAATCTAGAGAAATTATATATATGTATGCGAGATTAAAATGATTTTATAAAGTCTATCACTTGAACATTGTAAATATGATAACGAAGTTGGGATTCAACCCAAACCTCGATTGAGTTAGCCCAATAAAGCCTTCAATGATCCAAGTGGCCTTCGAGTTTTCTTTTCTAAATCATGTATATTGTTTTCAAAAAAAATCACTAGATTATTGTTAAATGAATTTTTGAGCATAAGTATTTTTAAAATGTTGTAGTACTTTCAATACATAAAAAATTTAAATATTATCTTCAAATGGTATTTCAAAAATTATTTATATTATATTATCAAAACAATTTGAAAATAATTTCTCAAAATCTATTTTCAAAGGAATATTTTATAAAATATATTTTATCAGATTTAAAACCCCTTATTGGGAAATTAAATTCTCATCCCATGTTTTAAAATTTCTTTTATTAGTATATTATATGTTTTAATTTAGACATCCTCTCTTTTGGACTTAGCATATGAGAAAGTGAAGTAGACATATTGTTTTCATTAATTTGAACTCTGATAAATTGTAATATGTTGTCTAATTCATTATAAACTATACTAAAATTGGTCATCTATTGTATAAAGTATTTTGTATTGTTTTAATTTCATATTATATACAAAAATACTCAACATTTTAAGTACCGAATCATGAAGCATGGGTTCAGGGAATTGTAATTTTGATCTGATACACTTCTTGGGAGTTGTGACACATTTCATTTGAAACCTTATGCATGTGACAATATATATTTAATTTTTTTAATATCACCATGGTGAGGCTCTCCAAACCATGTAGGGCCTAGATTTAGAAATATTCTTAGAAATATTTGAATGTATTATATGTCGAAACACAAGTCATTGCATTCTCCACACCATAAGGATTGTTGTTTTTGAAAAGTGTAAGCATGTGCATAAGGTAACAAAACTGAGATCTCCACTAGAACTCCCATGCCAGCGAACTCACCAAGGGCTCCCATGCTACTTACTAGAACACACTCTAGGGAAATACCAATGAAAAACTACACTCACATCCATCTCCAACCAGGTCCACATTTTGAATAATGCAGCACATGTATCCTCATCTTTGGTAGACGGAAAAACACCAAGAACCAAAATCCATCCATAGTCATAGGTTCTAGTGGTACACCACCGTACTAACATGATATAGATACCAGCATAGCCCCATAGTTCACATTATTGTCTGGATGAACTACACCACAACCTCCTCACATGTCTTTCATTCAAGGTTGATGTTGAGAACATGTGGGTACCAGTGAACAAAATAGGTCCACACAAGTTTAGATAATGGGTCTTACTAGGACCTTCTCTTGAAGATGAGAAACTATAACACGACTCACCAAACTAAAAACACCACCACATAAACTATTGGCATCCCAACTGAGTAACGATGATTTGCAACTAATCCACACTACAAAAACATCTTATGCTCTAAATCTACCTCTATAGAATGGTTACTTTTAAGTGTCTCCCTTATCCCAGACTACCAACCATAAGGGTCGTGTATAAAGGATCCATAAGCAATTCCATGACCTAATTTGACACGCCATCACACAACCCTACCTCAAACACACATGTCTAAGGAACCTGTCCACAACACCTCAACACTCTCTTCATTCTTCAGAATTAACTCACCCACATGGTTTAGTTGCATCAAAAAAATGCATCTCAGTGGGGAAAGAATCCCTATTTCTTATAAATCCAATGCTACATCAAAAACACCCACATAAGGAACTACCAATTCCCTATGTCACCTTGGTAAAGCCTCAAGAAATAAGTGGAATGAAAATGGTATGACTCTATAGTGTCTAAAAATTACTTCTATATAAAGTAGAAAAGACATTGGTGGTACCTTTGTTCATCCTTGGAGCCTCTGGGTCAACAGCCACTATGGCCTATATCTGACCTCTCCTCCATCATCTAGCTACCTGGGCCTAATGTAGACCACCTGGTTGTGGTGGTGGAAACACCATGAACCACCTTCCACCACCTATTACTCTCCCAAATACTTTGACTCATCTACCTTAATGTGGAACTCCCTACTCTAAATGCTTCCTCTACTAGGGTGGTCCATTGACTATCTCCCTCTCAGAGGAAAGACGGGTCAGAAAATATCGGGAATTATTTCCCTAGTTGTCACAAACATAACAGTGGATCTCCTATAGATGACTTGATCCCTAATGTTGATTCTACGGTACTAGAAACATGTCTGGTTCTGGGCACGGGTATGTCCCAAATACCGTGATCCTATCATCTGATGTCTTCCTACTATTGAAAATGTATCAACCTTGTGACCACCACTGTGGATCACATCTACCTGTCCCTTCGCCAGGACGCTCTCTACTACTAGAGATCACACCAGTATCCCTCCCATAAGTTGGAATGAATAAGGAAACCAAACCTTCTCAAACAAATCTATGGATTCCATACTCAATAATCTGAGCTCTAAAGAATGGCTCTCAATTCATGTCTAGGGAGTATCGTGACAGGTCTGTAAACCTTGTTAAATAATATTCCATGGTCATGATACCCTACAGAAGCTGAAGAATCTCCGAGATACAAACTAATCTCAACGTGGCTGGGAAAAAATATTCACTAAAGAGATACTACCCAAGTGAGAGTCTCTTCATCATGGGTCTCCATCATTGTAATTCACCATCACCAAAGAAACCCTATAGAATATTCTCTACTAGGAATACTATCTGATCAGTAGGTGTCCTCACAAGGCGGAAAACATGTGTGACTCCATCGATCTAGTCATTGGCTACCTAAGGTTCTAGATCACTATAATAACATAGAGGTCCCTGCCTCTGGAACTCGTGCAACACACTCAACATGCATGCATCCATAGCCTGAATTTTCAGCATGACCAACTTCTCAATGGGTGGTGGCTCAACTGGAAGACCAACTGAGGGTATTTCCTCAACACCAGTTCCCTACACTGAAGCCTCTTCAAGAGGAAAATTATCATCACAATAATTCTATGTAACATTATCTAGTTTTCTTTATGGAGGCATCCAAAAATAAAATTCAATACATACCATGGACAAAGAGTATATCTAGGGATTTTAATCATGATGGAAAAGGAACCCGTAACCCAATCATATATGAGGCATGTATGATAATTTCCATGCGAAAATTATCCTAATATACTGAGTCAATAATTATGTTATAAGAGTCTAGGTTAAGGGATACATCTATCGCAGCACCAACACCAGAAAATCTGGCCTAACATATGAACTTTAGACACTGTAACACTGTCGCTATGCAACCCAAACTAAACTCATGACATTGCGGTCCCAAATTGGAGCCCACTCTTATACAACTCTTCCAAGAACTAACTCAACATGTCCTAGGGAACAAATCTCCAGGCCCACCACCAATAGTATAGGGGCTGGCGACTATCCCTGAGTAGGCTTATCACACAAATGGGAGGCCTTTTCAAAAATCACCCATACACATGAACCGATAATCACCTCCATGAAATTGTGCAAAGATATTAAAAAATGGAAACTAAAATTTATTAATACATCTATCCCAAACCATAGTAAAATAAAATTAATGAATGTATAAAAGATAAATACATGAACTCACCAAAAATGGTGAAGTAATTCAAAATACTCAGAAGGAGGGGATCCTGATCAAACAAAATTGCTGGAACGAACCTTGGACCAGCTCAAATAAACACCTCGGTCAGTTTAGCTCACTAATATCTAACATCCTAGGGTCCTATAAAGACTCCATTGAATGTTATGTGGTCTAAAAAAGACAAAAATACATGTGAAAAAAAATACCAGCTATGGGTGAGTATAACAATACTTAGTAGGTTCCCCAAAACCGCAAAAGAAAAAAGGAACAACTGAAAATAAATATTCCACTTGGCCTAGCTAGAGGGAACCCAATAGAGAGAGAAAATACATCTCTAACCATACTTGTATATACATGACTAGTTAGCTCTATCCATAAGGGATGTTAACCCTAACACATGACACCATCATAAGGACTCCTAGAATTGCCCATATATACTTTTCTCAAACTCCATGTGTCATGAGGTCTAAACCTTATAGCCAGCTATAGAATTCTACTCAAGGCACTAAATTCAACATTGAACTAGGAGAACACACTACATGAACTTTTCCATCCCATATGGTACCCGTCTAAGAGTTACACTCTATCAAGAATTGCTTTAACATTATTTATGGTACATTTGAGAGAACTCAATCAATCAGAAATAACCTATAAGGTCCAACTCATGTACCCAACACCATAGGTCCATCTATTACTAACATGATACCAATTTAAGGCCAAAAGAACCCATGTGGATAATACCACCACTCTCCACTGAACATATTTTAGGGAGCACTTCTACATACTATGCACCATGTGCATCCTTTGTAACGAGAGAGAATGGGGTGAATCACACCTCTCCATTTCCCAATAGTCAAGGGAGTACAAGAAACTAACTAACCTAAAAAACCTATTTCACTCCTGTATGGAGTGTCCTACACTTCAATATGTCAAGGGATCAAGAACTCCTAACCATGTATCTCATGTAACTTATAAAGGTTCCCACTCCTTGTAAAAATACTGAATGGCCGAGGGGTCTCCAACTCCAATGGAGGACCATATCCCCTCTACTACTCGAAGATGGGAGAGTATTACTTTATAGATTAGGATCCACCCAGTGACAAAATAAATTATTACCACTCAATTGATAAAGTTCATACACCTCGATAAAATAGGGTAGTAACACTCCACCATCATGATCACTATGGGGGACTCAAACCCTGATATGATAGGTAGTACAAACCTTAGGTTAGAGGACCTAATCCCCAGTATGACAGGGCATACCAAATCTACCGGAACAAATCTTATGGAGGACCCACAACCTAGAATGATAGGGGAGTTCCAACTCTACATATATAGGACCCACACCCTAACATGATATGGGAGTACCCACTCTATCAATATGTCACACATTGGGGACTCACACCCAAACATGGAAGGGGAGTACCAACTCCACAGATAAAGGACCCACACCCCAGTCTAGTAGGGAAATTCCTTCTCTACATAACCATTGAGTATAGAAGGAATGTGTTATGGAATGATTGAGGAGTGATATATCTAACAACATTGATGATATAGGAAACCAACACCCTATATTGATAGGGGAGCAACATCCCTAAGAGAACTACCACATGGGTATAGAACATGCACCCATGATGCAGGGAGTCCCATATCAACCAAAGAAGAGAGGTAATTGAAACTTATGCCTTGATTCCACATGGGAGTACTATTCCTCTCTCTCACTGAGTAAAAAACTTGTATCCAACATTGTTCAAGAACCACTAAATGGAGTTTCCCACTTATTATACCATGAATCGCAACACTTCCATGGGTAGGGGACCTGGTCCCTAATACAATAGTGGATCACAGCTCTACCATCCTAAAGAGTATTGGGGACCCGCATCCTAAAGTAAAAGGGAAGGGTACCGACCCCAACGCCAACCCATTAATCCACCTTGATCACTTTCCACGGGTAAGCACTGCTGCTACAATTTCATTCTCTAATCATACCACCTAAAATATCGCAATCCATTATAAAGGCCACCATTACATTATATATTGAATAATGTGCATGATAGGATACTCAAAAGCCTAAATATGAGACAAATATAGGGATATAAAAAAGGAATAAAATCTCAAAAAGATCTCAAGAAATTACATGGTTTGTTATATGGTCCACACAGCATGTGAACTCACCACAACACTCAACCATGTCTCACATTTGCATGGATTGTATGGCCATGTAAGCGTACATGGAGTTTACAGCCAGTACATGGTGTGTTCAGCCTCATCCACCCCTAGAACATGTTCTTTTTTCACACTGATTGGTCTTTCGTGTCTCAGAACCTACATCTTCCACCAGGTATATGGCATTTCTAGGACAAATGTCAGCTTGGCCATGTCATTTTCTCTTGCCCATGTTCGTCACATCATGTAAGAGTAATTTGGCCTTGTATTTCTACAAAACCATGTACAATTACACTCAAACCCTAGCCATGTCATCTATCCATATGAATTGGGGTCACTGCATTGTGTTTAACCCTAGTATACAGTGTGTAGTCCCCAAAAGTCATCTTCCCTAAATATGAAGAACTAACAACATGTCCCTTTTGTTTTCAATATTTGTAAATGGGAATTCCGATGAGAATTTACATGAAAGTCAATCAATTCACCTTGGTTTTCCATGAAACCCATTGATCAACTTACAAGGGATCTCTATCAATTATAATAGGTCCTTACAACTTTAAAAAAACATAAAAAAGTTTTCAGGACTAAAACTCAAATCCATCAACCTTGAAGGAGGAATTATTTAGATTTAGGTGTAGAAAATTATTGAATCATGTCGTAACATTATTTGATATTGATTGGTTCCAATAATATATATTTCAAACACATATTCACTTCAATTTATATCAGTTTCATCCATATTCCAAAGAGGGAGAGGATTTTTCGTCTACTCTTTCATCATGCACACCAAATGGGGTGGGGTAGGGTTAAAATTTATTTAATTACATTAAATCAATTAAATCCCTTTTAACACCACACTACCAACTCACCTTCAGTCAAAAACCCAACGCTGACAAATTTTGGGTCACACCTAAGGCAAACCCGATGATCAGAACTAAACCATGGTCTCTAAATTTTGATCTAAAACCCCTCCAAATATTTATTTCTCATTCCAAGAGAAATCACCTATACATGAAAAAATATAATGAATGCTTATAATATCGCCACATTATGACACTCTAGTCAACGAAATCTCGTGCTTACTCAACTCTTGGTTTTAGAAATATAATTATAAATATTTCAAAGTCATACTGGTCAAAAAAACCAAACAATTACATGTTATTCTCACACTTCAGTAGACCTAAGAAAACAAATTGTAGTAACAAAAAATAAACAAAGGTTGTATGGTTTTCTATGTAACCATAGAAATATTCAAAACTATGCTCACTGAGTCCCTAGGCTCATAAAAAATTAGATAATTACATGATCATGTAAATCTCATTATCCCAAATTGAAATTTCAAAAGATATATAGTGAATATTATCATTCAAAATACGACCAGTTATGATTGATTGGGGTTGTAGGAAATGATAAAGGGTAAATATTTGAGGGGGAATGATTTTTTATTTTATTAAATGAGAATGAAGGATCATCCACATCCTGTAGTCTCTCCCTTATTATAATAAAAAATCATAGAATATCCAAAATGGATATATTGAAGATCGCCTGTCTTTAGTCCGAAAATTATCTACTGCATAGTTCCAACCATCAAGGGTCTTCTCCAAACAAGTTCATTTCCTATATTCTGTTTCAAATATTAGGTGCATCTGTTTAATAACAGCCCTGAGATCTCGACCCCACTTCTTGATTGCTTCAAAACATATATTATTTTATGACAATTTCACCCTTAACCTAGTTATGATAGCCTTGTATTCTAACATTTCTACAATATTTGTGACTATGTGGTCATAAGATTGTTCTTCTTCAGTAACCAGGTGATGTAACTCAGTTGAATTGTCCTTCTAGATGAATTTTTCAAAGCTGAGTGTTTAATGGAAAAACATGGATCCTAAACCTATTCACTCGCTATCATAGTTAAGTAACCCAGAATTTTAATTACAATAACCATGTTCTTGTTAAAATATGACTCAAAAGTTATAAAATATTTTATCTCTACTTCCTATCCATTCTTGGTAACCAGGCTAATAGGTCTGACACCAATTGGGAGATATTACAAAGTAGTTCCACTAGGAACCACATCTACAGAGTTACTGGTGGTGACAACTTAAAACATCATATCGACACCACCTTCATTAAGGGTAGATCATAAGGTAAAGGCTCCCCTAAGTCTCTTAGAACATCAGAACGCAATGCATTACCCACTTGAAACTGATGACGAGTGTGTGTTAGGAACCTATTAGGGAAAGGAAAGTAGGTAATGAAACATTCGGATTGCCTTACCCAATATCCTGTAAAGATAGTATTCCATCCACATTCTAGAATAATTCCACGATAATATGATGGGATTTTCCATAAATGTAAAGAAAATTTACAGCTATGAATCTTCACACATCATCATAATCCATAGTTGGTGAAGGATAATGGGGTGCAACTCCATTTTATGGGGAAGTGTTAGAGAGGAAACCTGTTGGGTAGAAACAAATTTTCTTATGAATCTAACAGGATTAAAGAGATGGAATATGGTTATTACAACAACCCATTCATCCATAATTCAATCTCACGAGGATATTATGTAATATAATTCCTCATATATATTTATACCATTATCCCCCACAAATCCTGAAGATGCGGGGTAAGGTATGAATGTAAAGTGGGAAAGATCATGTAGAATCTCGAAAGTGTCATCAAAGCCTAGGGGTGTTGGGTAAATTGTAACAAAATTGATCAGTTCTTTATGAATGGTGGAACGAGGGATGGTTACAGTATACTAATATTCATATAATTGATATTGTTCCACCACCCATCCTTAGAAGAATTAGAACTGCATGAATAGATGATTTGGAGACTTAACATCTTGCATATGGCCTAAAAATTCATATATTTGAGCATGGGTGGTATCAGATATTTTGATTGGTTGCCCCTCTGCCAGTTTTTCCACCATCAGTTGGGTATATAATCTAAAACCGGTATAGGAATGATGGAAGGGGAAGATCCATCCATCATTTAACATGGTCAAAAATCGTATGAATCCAATGTCTAGAGATATTATGGTATGGTTCTATAGCCACATGTAGTATATTAGCCTTCCTTAAAAGAGGCCCAGTACAAATTTGTATTACCCATAGAGTGTTGGATTAGTTGAGTCCTAGAATGCCAAACCTTCAACTTCAGACTACTAGCCTACGAAAATGGATTTATCCAGCAAATCACTTTTTTGGATTTTTTTAAAAGCCGGTTTAAGGGGTATCCAGTGTGACGACGGCGAGATTGGATTTCCGGCACTGTGATGATGGGAGGCAGATGGATCTGACGCCGATGCGATGGGTGTCCGCTTCGAGGCAGGCACGAAAATGGATTTATCCAATCACTAAAAGTAATGTATGATTGGGTGTTAAGAGGATGATCTAGGTATTTCTCTACCATGGTTAGTAAATGTCAGGAAAATGGAGGGACCAGTTAGACATCATCCTAGATATTGGATGCTGGGATATATTCATCATACATGTTAATGAGAATGGTAATTCCCCTTAGTGGTATAAATCCCATAAGCTGGCCCATATATCACAATGTGGTAAATGCAATGTTGTGGTTCTCTAACACCAAATACTAATTAATTCAGGAAATATATTGGTCGATGAATAAAATAAAAACTGATAAACCCATAAGGAATTCTATAAGATAATAACCTCCAATTGTTCAAGGAATTCCATGCAATTCTGATATTCCCAGAATGCCAAAGACCATTCATCTTATAAACTCACTCCATGTGGTATGCCCTGCATGGAGCTACATCCTTCACCGGGATTTCCTTGTGAGAAGTTGAAAATGGAAAGATAATCTTGAATGGTGGATTTCAAGGATATTTCATGGCTATTTTCATTTCATTGTGTCCACAAAGAGCCATTCAGAATAAAAAAATATCTTAACTTGACCCAGAAATTATATTTTCTATAGAAGAGATGTTCACTTGGGAATGACCCTTGGACATATCAAACAATGAAAATGGGAGATTATGATCAAATAGTAGAACGGAGAATCATCTTTATGTCCAAATTATTATAGTGGTCATCGATTGGACAATGGGTAAGTCGATGCTCTGGTGAAATAAGTTTCTTAGGAATACCCTCTAGAGTGATGATGTGATATTAAAGACTGTCTTCAATATTCATAGTCATTGATGTTCATCTCCAAATAATGGTCATTAAGGATGAAGCTAAATTCATTTTTCCCTGTAACATATCACCAAAAATATATGATATTTGTTAGATAAGGATAAAGGATAATTAATAGTGGACTTGGAAAACTATATGCCACATATATTGAGAACCATCAGATCATGAAGAACCGACCCACATATCATTATCCAGAAAGGTATGGGCCTTCAAGGAATTCTATCTACGGGACAATCCGCCAACAAAGCCTCTATCCACTACGTAGAAGATAATAATTACCATTTGTGGGTGATGAGGTTTAGTTCATGGAAAGAGAGTCGGAAAAGAAGAAATGCTTTGTGGAATATTATGTAAATCAAGAATTTATGGTGGGAACAACCTCACATAGAAATTAGTAAAGGAAAAATGAGACAAGAACCCTATTTTAGGGTTTGTTACCCTATTTTAGGTCTATTTGTGTTCTACAAACAAGTTCAAAATAGGATAATGTCTACATTATAGAGGCCTCCTCTTCATCCCGATCTGAATCCATTAAGATGGAGGAATTTTTTTGGGACTTGATAATTCTACATATGAATTTAATTACATGAACATGGAAAATGGTAGAAATAAAAATTGAAGAATAATTTGAAGAAAAATGTTCAAAGGGGAAAAAGTTGCAAATGAAAGTTCAGGTCCTCATAGTAAAAATCACTATGTGGAACACCACTTTGAATGACATTTCTATGCTTCATGAAGTGTCCCAGGAATGAAATTTTTCATGGGATGATACAATACCACTAAAACCCAAAAATGAAACCTAATAATTTTAGGGGATGAATATTGATTTCCTTCCCCACGAAGGACCATAACTCATAAAAACAATTCATTCCTTGGATGATACGGGTTTTTTGGAACATGCAAATTAAACCATATCATTTGTGGGGTTGCATAGTGATTTATAACCTCATGAACAATTACACATAAAAAATTAAGTCATTTGTGGGCTGTGGAATCCTCCATTTTCTTAAAAAAAAATAATCCCTAGGTCCCATAGTGGATGACTGACCATGCTGGTAACAAATCCCTCCCTTGTTCTAAAAAAGACCATTAGGGGGAATCATAGAAGAAATAGAAGAGATGAGTGATGAGAAAAAGATGAAAAATGGATCCTTTGAGATTAATGAGGAGAGATCCATTGATTCTAATTAGCTATAACCAATTCATGGTATTATGGAGGAAATAAAAATATTTTCAGTCTTTGTAAACATAAATCCCATTTGAGGACACTATTCCATAGGGAAGAAATGGATGGCCCCATTGTGGAAAAGCACCCTGTATAAAAAAAATCTATGTTGGAGGAACCCATCCCCACATAGAAAAACTCAACAAGGGGGGAACATGGCCACATATAGAAGCATACTACACAGGTTAAACCTAGCCTCGTGTAGAAACAAGCTACACTGGTAGAATCCATGTCTGTGTAGCATAATGTTATGTGGACAGTACCCTCACCCGTTTAGCAACATGGAACGTATAGAGAACCCCATCCATCATTAGAACCTGCTATGTGGAAAGGTGAATCTGAAGGCATTCTACTCTACACCTCCAATCACTCCATTTTATCATATCATCGGTCCCCACTTTGGTCCCTCCATAAACCAGTTTTACGACATCCGGTGAAGGCCTCTTCCAAACCCATCTAACATCTATGTTCAGATTATCATTCACACCAGTGTGTCCTATCGTGACTAAATACTCATGGTAAGAGGAGTCACATGTGTAACCTTCTCAACAAGGTGGACCATCATATTTACTTCAAGTATACATTCCTATGGAAATGAGGGTCTCAACCTTGGAAGTTCCAATGGCCATAGAGGTGATCACATGAGTCTCCTAATTCTATGGATTAAGGGGAACCACTAGCCTTTCCCTTCAATGAGGTCTGATGCAGGTCACTCCACTCTTCCCCTGTGAATAGTAGGGAATCCCTTAGGAAGTAATCCCCTAGATTTTATTATGGGATTTATAACTCATTATCCCTTCCACCAGCTTTGGACATAGATAGATATATCACCATATGTGACTATACTGGATACCAAAAGAAACAAGGAGATAAAAAAATTCAAAACCCTCTCTCTCTTCCTTTGGGATCCAATAGCCATCCGCCAATGGTCAAAACTGGATCACGTAATTTTCAGATCTACTGCTTCCTCTTGTTTATCTCATTAAGGATGACTCTCATAGGTTTAGAGGTTTACAGTGATCATGAAATATTTATGATCCAAAATACTTCATGGGCCTCCTATAAGGAATAAGACCCACTGATGCTTAGTGGGAATCCTTCGAAATGTATTCCCCAATAAAAAACCATATTTTAGGAACATGGGATTCCTATATGGTGTAAAGCATGAAAACATGCCTCAAGATTCAAATGTCTATATTCCCAATGAATCAACACCAAATGGCCATCCCCATATGTGTAAGTCCCAACTTACTAAACTATGTGGGAATTGATTCCCAACTAACTATAATATGTAGGAATCCTCCCTGAGGTCCAAACCCGACACCCAAATTCACACTAATTCTCTCTAGGCCACATTCCTAGTATTGTAATAACGACCTGGGATACCAAATATCTTTAGAGTCTCATGAGCTTCGTCAACCTAAGTCCCACACCAAACATTATGTTAGGTCCACTAGGATAGATAACCTGAGAGGGGGGTGAATCAGGGTATGACATATTAAAACAACTACCCCTTTTGATCCTTTTTTTTGATGATATACGTTTCTCCCATCATCCCATTACATAGTATGAAAAATCCTTAAAGAATGCACAAGACATGGAAATTTTATTTGGTTCACCCTCACTAGGTTATATCCATGGAGCGTACACTGACGATGTGTCGATGAACCAAATCCACTATAAGCGCATCGTTGTTTAAAAGTTTTAAGAGGACTCAATGTACCTCCAGGTTTACTACAAATAACAATTTGAAAGTTCACTACTCTCTCAATTGAAGAGATATCGCTGCTTCTTCATAAGATCCACTCATAGTTTGGAGACTTGTAGGACCATCCATTTTGATGAATACATGCATCTGAAACTAAAGATAGATGCTCTTTTGAAGATCCAATTTAATCCACAGATGAATTCCAATTTTCCAATGAACAATAGGAACTCACTTTTCAAACTCTTTCACAAAGAACACTTCCTTTGCAAAGCTCCCACATTTGCAAATCTCCAACAAGCCTTCTAAATTCTCCAACCTCTTCGTGAAGCTCACAGGTTCGCAGAGCTCTTAGGTTTGTAATACTCACTAGATCAAAGAAATCTCTATATCACAGAGTTAACTCTAGTCTTTGTGATTTTGTAAATCTAAATAAGCCTTTGTGAAGTGCACGTCCTCTGCAAATCAAGACCACCCTTCGTGGTGTGCCTTCCTTTCCCATACCTCAACTACCTCTGTGAATTCACTTTTCTTCCACAAAGTTCTTGGATCTTCGAATCTCCTTCACAATTCCAGATATTAAGGCTTTTCATTTGATATATCTAATTTTCTCATGGGGTTCATGTTATATTTATAGGTGATTCCACTGATTTGAGAACCTTTTGTGAAAATTTAGAGCCATGTCAGCTCAAATCATAAAGCTCGGAAATTTTAGCTGACATTCTCCCTGTATCTTAAGGCAACACAACAATTTTTGGATTACAAAGCTCATTTATATAATGGAGAATTCTGTCAATTCCTTTGCATTTCCACCACAACTCTCCCTCGCAATGCTCTTCACCTCTTCTTTTTGTGAAGATCGTTGTAATCACAGCGCTCACTATCAAAATTCTTCATGTATTGGAGAAATATAATTCCTCAAGTCCATATTCGTGAAACTCACACCTTTTCCATATTTTTTTGAGATATTCAGGAAAATCCACATTTCTAAATGCTCACCAAATCCAAAAATTTGGACCCCAAAAATTTATCAAACACTAGAAAAAGGAACCACACTTTATCTATTCTTTTGTACCACCTCCATATCTTACATTATTTTTTCAGGGTTATTTTTCCACATGGATAGTCAAAAACATCTCTAGAACTTGACAATTAATCATGAAAATATACTTTTTCAACAAACACAACCAACCTAAAAATGATGCAATGTTACCTTGAGGTATTTTTGCTCAAGACATTAACTATGTACCATTATCTTGGACATCCTTGACCCATGATGTTAAATTTTATGATTTGGTCCTAATCACATGAACTTAAAAGGTGATGTGTCCTATTAAGTGGCACCTAAAAATGTTGTTTATGAATCCTCTCAAATGGACACGTAGGAATTACATATGATGGGTTCTATCCCAACATCAAAAAAACTTTTGTCTCCCTACATGATGATAATCTCTTGCGTGCCTCAGTGTATGGCTTAAAACCAACATCAAACTAATGAACGGATAAAGAATCTCAAATACCTATATGAAAATGAAACCATTGATGGATAACCTCTAATGAATATTGTTCCCTCCATTAATGGATATCCTCATATACATATAGATGATTCTAAACCTCTGTGTGTTCATAATTGATCAAGAAAACAAAGTGATTGGTATTATACACACATGGGGATGAACAAATAATTTTTGAACATATCTCAAATCTATATTAGAGTTCTAGAATAGGAAATGGCTCCCCCTAAAAGGGTGTTGTTAGCCCAACTTCCCATCCTATCATCCAATGTGAGTTCGTATGTGTTTTTGGCCAAGTTCACCAACGAATACCTTCTTTAAAATGAGTGTCTATGAGTCATCATGGATATGAAATCTATTAGGTGCTTCTAGATATCTTAACAAAAAACCATTAGAGACAATTCAAAAGTAGTAAACCTGATGTAAATGATTGTGCAAAACTCAACCCTCTACAATCAATCATCAGACAAACCGGTTTCCATCAGAAACAATATCAAATTATCAACAATCATATCAATAGCCTATAAGCTATTATTAACATGAGTCTATATCAATAAATTTCCTGAAATATCATGACATCATAACCACACATTAATTCATTAACTAATTCAATATCATTCCAGGGTTCACTCACCCATTAGGTAGCTATAAGCCATGTCAAAACATCAATGGAATTCAAATGAATCAAATGAATAAAACAAAATAAGTTTTATCAATATTCATTATTCAACTAATTAATTATCATGATTGGGTAGAATATTCACAATATTTCACATACTTAATAATTGAATATAGCATAGGTTTAGGTTTTAAACCACCTACCTAACAAATGATTAGGAAACACTTCCAACCAGAATCACGAACAAGAATGGAGATGAGAATGATCATAAGAAGGAACCTATCTCATTCAAAAATAAGATTAAAACCCAAAACAACCATGGACAAGATATTTACACCATAATGATGCAGAGAAATATTAGAAGATTGGAAAACCTAATAAAAATATTTCACTAAGAATCATATTTTTAAATGGGATGTTCCGAATAAAAGAAGGTGCTCTAAAATCACTTGGAAATCACCTTAGATATGATAGGGTTGGGATTATACAAACGAGGGATATAAATATAATCATCACATTCCCTTAAAACCTCTCATCCAAATAAATATATGGAATGTAAATGGATTTTATATCGTGTAATTATTGATTATGATATACTATGAAAAAACATGTCCCCTTGAGTGTTTTTAACCCTACTCAAACAGTACTCATTGTGTAATGTGAATTCATCATTTTTAATCCATATCACACAATAAACCAGTTCATGACCTGATTTTACTTCACATATTCTATCCTTCTAGAGTCATAAATCTTATAATTCAGTTACATGATGGGTAGATGATCTTCATACCGTTTTAAGTCCATCCCATTGAAAAAGTTCTTAAACAAACTCTGAAGCCGTTCAAACTCATAGAAAAAATTCCTAAGACCATTTAACATGTTTATACATGGACCACACTAATTAAGAAAAACACCCATCACCAAAAATTTGTCCATTTCCCCGAAAAAGTCACTTCGTCCCTAAATAAGACTCCACCAAAAATATTTAAAAACAATGAAAAACTAAACAAATTAGGTTTAATGAAAAACTCAAAGTGGGACGTACAAGGAAAATTTAATGATATTACAACCTCATGAACATAAAATAGCTTATCCCCGATCTTCTCCAAGAATCATTATGGGGAATAAGAAAAAATTTCAGGCCACAGTGTTTTCATATCAAACTCCCTCTCATATGTATCCTCTTGAACATGCCCATGATTCCACTAGACTCTAACTATAATTATTTTACTACCTCTGAGATACTTCTCACTAAAATCAACAATACAAATTAGATTCAACTCAAAGAACACATCAACCCAAAAGCTTAATGTCCTTGATGTCTACCACATGAGAAGGTTCATAAACATTTCTCGGAAGTTATGACATGTGAAACACATCATGCATGTCACTATTGTTCTTTGTATGTTCAAATCAGTACGCCACTAGACCGACCCTTTCCACTATCACAAAAGGCCCCACGACCTGGGGAACTAGCTTTCCTTGTTTTCTGATATGACATTTCCCCTACCTAGGTATCACACAAAAGAAACACATAATGACCAACATTAAACTTCATAGGTAATATCTGACTGTTGGTGTATTATTTCTACCAACTATATGCAATCACTAACTACCTCATGGCTGACATAACATGCTCATATGTCTCCTACATAATGTTAGTCCCAGCAACCACAAACTAAGATACGTAGAACCAAAAAATTGGTAAATGTATGTAATGCATTACAAAGACTAAAAATTATCCATTTGGATCAATTGTTGGATTGTTTTATATATGAAAACAGAACTAGTTCCATATACTTCAACCAAGAACCACCAGAATCAAAATCACAGGCTAATAACATATCCTACGAAATCATTATAGTCCCGTTAGATTGACCTTCATTATGAGGATGATGGGTTTTCCTCAAAATAACATATGATCCCAGAGCCTTCTATATACCTTTCTTAAATTGTGATGTGAATTTGTGATTTCTATCAAAAATGATACTCCTCTAAACATCATGAAACAAATCTATCACATACATGTAAATACTAACCAGATCATCAATGGTGGTGTTCTCCATGATTGGAAATAAATCAGATACCTTCATCAATGGCTCTATGATCACACCTACTTCATCATTATTATGGGATTTTATGTATTATCCTATCAAAAAATACATGGTGACATCATCCTATTTCATCTCAAGAATAGGTGGAGGATGCAACAGAAGAGTATGCCTCTAATTCTAGGCTTTCACCTGCTGATTGGGGAAATATCTCACCACAATTCCTATTACCTCCTTCTTTATTACTAGAAACCATTACTGTATATAGAGATCATGCTACATATTTGTTATACCATAATTTACCACACATCTATAATCATAATAATTTATCAATAGATCCTTGCACAAGCTCGTAGGAACCCAAACTCAGCCTTGGAGAAGAAGAGAATCACCACTTCAAAGAGACCATACTAATAGAGGAACCCCTACATATAAGAAGTATCTCAAAACTAGTCCCTCCTGATTAGATAATTTATCTTTCATGACATGTTCTAGAATAAAATTTCAGATAAATTTCATAGTTATATCAACTCGTCCCTATGACTCCTGGACATCTAGATACATATCTCCACAGAGTTCCATAATCCGCTACTCATCAGAAGACTCCCCCACTTCCTAAATCGGCGTCTTCTAGATCAAATTATCAGCAACAATATTTACCTTACCCAATGTAAAAGTCAAATAAAATTCAAAAGACTGTATATACTAAACCACCTCCTCGGATGAATGATCTGGTCTACTGAGAAAAGATGTATATATGGTTCTTGTGGTCTATATACAAAACAAAACTTTCCCCCAAAGGATAATGTATTCAGTTCCCTGGGGTACATACTTCCACATATAAATCTAGATTTTTAGTATTATAATTCCTCTCATATAGTCTCAAATATCTATATTTATAAGAAACCCCTCGATCCTCCTACATCATAATTGTTATAAGTCCACATTTGGATTCATCATAGTACATTGTATATTATTTTCCTGGATCATGTAATGTGAGAATAGGTACTGAGGTAATCCAATCATGAAACTCTTTAAAACCCATCTCACAAGAATCTAACTATAAAAACTTCTCTCCCTTATTAATGATACTTAACATCAGAACTTCCAAATGGAAGAATTCTTGGATATAACAGCAATAATAACATGTTAATCCAAGGAATCTCTAAATACCTCTCAAATCATTGGGTCTCTCCCAAGATACAATTACACCAAATATCTCTAGGTCCACTGAGACTCTATCCTTTGATATGTAATAGAATAATTATTTCACTTTATAAATCCATAAACTACATTTTATTTTCTTTTTCTAATGATGATGCTCTCCTATTTTACTGAAGAAAATGTCAAGATGTAGGGAATTATCATATACTGACTGAGATTACACTAAAATGTTTTCAAAAAACCCTGAAAAATTTATAAATAAGTTGATTAAATATCCAATTCATCAATCTCATCAATACCATTAGTTAGTTCATCAAACAAAACATTTTCACTATGAAATCATACAATCAAAAAGATTCTAAAAGAAGTTCAAGGTATGTATGATGTTATTACCATCAACCAGTGGTAACTAGATCATAAATAGATATTA
The DNA here is from genome assembly GCA_963277665.1 of Viscum album. Classification (NCBI taxonomy): domain Eukaryota; kingdom Viridiplantae; phylum Streptophyta; class Magnoliopsida; order Santalales; family Viscaceae; genus Viscum; species Viscum album. The sequence goes on along the minus strand of OY728155.1, from coordinate 918,579,691 downwards.
AAAAATATCTTATCATCTATAATATGATAAAAAAATTCATTGATATATGGAAGGGAATAATGGTTCATGACCATCATTTTGTTCAATCCCTGATAATCCACACATAAGTGAAAACTACCATTAGATTTCCTGAAAAAAAAAATGGTGAACCAATGGAATTATACTAGGCTGTATGAAACCTTTAGCTTCCATATCTTTTAACTAAACTTTCTAATACCAGATCTCAATAGGTGTTATCCTGTAATGTGGGATAGAAGCTGGCTCTGCTCTTGGAACCAACTTGGTCATAAAATTGTTCTTACAGTCAAGTGGTAACCCATTGAAATCATTAGGGAAGACATCCTAAAAAACTAATACCACAAGAGGAAAATAATCATAATACATTCCACTATCATCCAAGAAGGGCTTTCTATCTGATCCATCAGACAAACCAATTTGTAAGAAATTTTTCCTCAATGACTAGTCAGATGATCACACTCACCCTAGTGAGAATAACTTCCTCTTTTTGGGGATAGAATGAAAATTATACTCTAGTAAAAAATGATATGATCCTGGTATAAAACATTACAATATAAAAAATGAATCAAATACAAAATTTTCATTTACATCACTAATTGTTCCCAAAAAACTATTATCATAAAATTCTTGAGAACAATCCTTTTATTATTTTATGCTCTCTGACATCACTCCCAATATTGTATCGATGGTCAGAAAACCATCCATGAATTCCCTAACCAAGATGAAACATTAAAAAATAGTAGATAAAAATAAATTGATGTTACTATATCAAACGAATGTACAGAATAGCAGATTAGACAAGAATCATACCTATAACATGTGATGTTATTTTATCCAAAATACTTGGAGTAGACATCATAGTGTGAAATTGACTTTCCCCTCTACTGTGGGCTCCAATTTGACTCACCTGGGCTATTCCCCCTAACTGGTGATTCCACTCCTCTAATAGGGTATCATGTCCCATACCTCGACCAAAATGTCATTTAGAAATCCATATACCTATGTTTAGTGGTTAGATGAGTCCTTATCATACTCTAGTACAAGTCCTTATCCACTTCTACTACTCTTTTTCAAGAAGCTCCAAAAAACATCTAGAGATGATCGAACCATCTGCAATCATGGAAATACAAAGTGAGGAATGGAAACTAAGGCTTCTTGCTGAAAAACATTCCACACTGATTGTACTATAGTGGAACACAGTCCTGAGATGGCTTCCAAATTACATGGATTCTCTAAAAAAACTTAATTGGAAATAACTATCACACTGGTGCTTTTTTCCACCAAAAGAATAGATCCCATGTTATCCATGCTAAAATGGCATGATCTTTGATCAAGTCCTCTCTCATATTCCCTTAAATGATGAGTTACCAATTAATAACATCAAAAAATATACTCAAGAATTATACATTAACATGTTACCTAGTCTGAGAAAAATACCATCTTAAAAAATCATTTCCCTATAGATATCATTAGTAGCTAAAGACTGTGTATATCATTTCATGTCTGTGAGACTATTGGAATAGTCCATCACTGAAATTACCTCATGCATTAGGTGCATTAAATCATTAGACTTCTCATAACTCAACATATCTAGATAGTAGTTTCTCAAGAAAAAAATCCTAATGTCCTTCTAAGATAACCCCTCTTGCAGACCATCTTGCTCCATAATGTCCTACCAACGCATTGAAGGTCCAGAGATTATATAATAAGGAATACTCACCCTCTTATTTGTTTGTGTCTCTAGGTGCTTTAATACTTTATAAATTGATAGACTTCATAACTCATCTTCTTGGGGGTCTCCCTCCCCAGTAAACATAGAAAAATGATGCAGCTGGAAATCCATCATCAACTGAGACAATGAAGTCACAATGAAAAAAATATCCCTTTTAATGGATCACATAAACCCCAATAATTTGTTGTAAAGATATACATCCATATTATCCTTATGGTCTATGTGAAGATAATCTCAGATGTATTATAAGAATAATTATTTTCAATCTCTTGATGATCAACACAAATATGACGAGGATGTATTTTATCTAGAAAACAAACACACTCCTTATAAGACTCTCTAAAAATATGGTTCACCTCAACAGGTGACAACAAAATAGAACCAAAGTCTCCTAGTATCTCTTAACAAGGCTTACAAGTGTTTTAGCATGACATAGTAGCAATTTAATTTCATTTATAAAATATGATAGGGATATCATGTCACTATTTATCATGGAAAATATATCACATAAAGAAAATATTTCTATATCATAAACAATGCATGTTAAGATATATCTATATGCACCAAAATGATTCATACATAAACATATCCCACTATATCAGGACATGATAAAAAATCTAAAAAATAAACAATAACATCACACAAAATGTGAATCATCCAAGGTGAAATAACATAAAACTGTAATAAGGTAACATCATGAATAACAATCCCATCCTTGGGAACTCGGATTATTCCCCATACATGGATTAGATACTCCCATGAACAAGCTCATTACAATGTCTAAAAACATCCTAGTATATATACTAATTTTCACAAAAGTAATTAAATAGAAAATAAAACATGATCCTTTGAAAACTGTTTGTAACTTCCCCTGATTCATCACTCATTAACATGGAAAAATCAATCCACTTATGAGACAACAAGTGCGCATCCTCATATCCCATAGGCATCCGACTAGAAGTAGGGGTGTGAGGAATATAATAGAGATATTATAGCCCCTATTATGTATTTACAATACAATAGAAATAAATAAGTATAAATAAATATATAAGTAATAGAAATTGTGGAAATAGTGAAATAAACAAATGGGCTTTAAAAGGAGAAACATATAAAACAATAATAATGAATCATATAATGACAGGATGAAATGATTCTAGTTGTCAATATAAAAACAATAAATATAAAAGAAACAGCCAGAAAAATAATCTCAAAATAACCCATATCGATCCCCTCTCCAAACTCCATCTCATCCATGAAGAAAAAATCTACAATAAGCTCTCTTTCCCTTGTCTAAACCTCTATACATACAATATAATGAGGTGCCAAATAGAGGCATGAATATAGTGTGATTAAAAATTAGTAGATTGACACTAATAAGACTGAACTAAAAAATTCTGATAATAAGATCATGCGATAATGTGATAAGTTGGTGTATTTCTTGATAAATTAATACAATACAAAAATTTATATACTTTGGAACCATGACGGATTTTCTCTAAGAATGTTTCCCAACCATGCCATCCATAACTATATACCAAAAAATAATCACCTAACCAGAAAAATCCCACTATAAGATCACCTTAGCCACTAGGAAAATCACTATATATAATAATTTCAATAACAACTTGTACAATCCCTCTATATAATCATTTCAGCATCAACCATTCCAAGCTCAGTATATAATCATTTCCGCAGCACCAGAAAAATCCCTATATATAAGTATTTTAGCATCAAACATGGAAAATCTTGTTATATATGTATTACACCATCACACTCAAAAAGATGTTACAGTAAGGATATCACAATATTACATCGTGAGACATAATGGTTAATTATGAGAATTAGCATTTTTCTTTCAATTACACTTTAATTTTATATCAATTTATCAACAATCCTAACAATATCTCCTTATTTATTATTGATGTGATTCTATATCAAGAAATCACCTAAAATATCATGTCGTGCTAACCACAGTTTAATCCATTTACTAATTCAATATCAATTAAGGGTTTTCTCTCTCAATTGGTTGCCACAAGACATGTCATAACATCAATGGAATCCAATAGGATCCACCGAATTATCCCACATATTTTTTATCATAATTAATTATTAAATTAATTAATTATGACATTGGGGAGGAAAAATCTCAATATTTCACATACTTAGAAATTAAACAAACCATAAGGTTATGTTTTAGGCCACCTACCTTATCCAAGGATTAGAAAAAACATCCATCCAGAATCACTAAAAATTAAAGAGGTGAGGAAGATCACAAGAAGGAACTTAGATCATGAAACAATGAGGTAAAAACCCAAGGCAATCATGATCAATATATTTAGAATGCAGCGATAGCGAGGAGTCAGGGAAGAGAGAATAACCTGAGAAAGAAATTCACTAGGGACTAGATGCAAAAATAGGATGTCTATAATGGTGTAGTGAACTCCAAAATCACCTTGAAATCACCATAGGTCCAAGAGATGAGTGATTTTCTAGATGATTTATTAAATAAATATGCGTTTCATGCCCTTAAAAACATATATCCTTTGTAATACATGGTGTGTAAATGGATTAAATGTTGTGTGATTGTTGATAATGATGTATTCCAAAAAAATGCATCGCCTCATGTGATTTTAACCATCCTCAAACATTACATGTCAGGTAATGTGAATTCACACAATGTAATACAATTCACACCCTGAACTAGTTCAACATTGGATTTCATTTTATAGTTTTTCTCCAAAATATTTTAAACATTGTGTAATGAATTTACATATCATGTGAACTCCCTACAACAACTTGTAATCCTGTCTTCTGAAAAACCACTCAAAATACCTATAAATCCTTCCAAACTCATAAAAAACATCTTAAGAACAATTAAAAGATTTATAACCATACTTCATTAATAAAAAAAATATATCCCAAAACACTAGGATACTCCTCCATAAAAATATATCCAACCATAAAAGGAACTCCAATAATAAGGTCAAATGAAAAATCAAACCCAAAAATTAGGTTTAACACAAAACTCAAATAGGGGCATAACTGAAAAATTATAGAACCTTACAAATATAAAATTTATTTTTGAAAATCATGTCACATTATTTATAAATTTTTGAAATTTTTATGTGTCTTAATGTTAACCATTATGGAATGGTTTTAGATGAACATTTGTTGAGATTTTATATGATAATGTATTACTTCACAATATGAATATTTGTGTATATTGGATAAGATGTGCTAACAATTTTGTTATGAATATAACTAGAGAAATAATGAATTATCTTTCAATTATGGATCTTGTGATCTGTTAGTGATTAAGGAATAAAAAATTATTCTTAATTTCTTGGAGTAAGGGATTTAGTGGAAATTGATTAAAGCTCACCCAAATGATGAAATTTTTCTTAGGATATAAAGGAAAGATAATCCCTAAGTATGTCAATCAATTTGAAATTATTGATTTTATTGGGATGGTATCCTATATATTAGAGATTAAAAGCTACCTTGTTAAGTACATGATGTATTCAATATATATCCCATGAGGATGTGCATACCTAATACATCACATGTACATAATTCATGTTTCATACCAGTGGAGAATAATCATTCTTATGGGGAATAACTTGTGGAGATTCTAGATGTTCTAGTGAAAGATCAATAAAACAAAACCAATCATCTGGTAAGTGTTTTATGGAAAAACCAATAGCTTGAGGATGTTATGTGGGAACATAATAATGTAATGGGGCAGAAGTATCCTCTTTTTTGGAAATAAATTGATTCATTTTTAGAGAAACATTCATTTTTTGGGGGTAGAATTTAATACCCCAAGATTTTATGAAATATTTTCTCAAATTTTTTTTAACTTTTTGATATTTTTTTGTTAAATTAAGCACTATTTTTGGCTTGGATTACATGACAGACTTAGTATATATTATGTTACATGAAAAACTGAGTTTATATTGTTTTACACACAATAGTGAATTTAAACGAAACGATACACATTATTAAAAAATTTAATTAATATGATAGTTAACACCAAGACAATGGAATGACATGTATAAATAGGATTAAATAAATGATGAAAAATATGGTCTAAACTTGTATATTAAATGAATTATTTTGTGACCACTTTGTATGAAATTAAAATAAAATCTATTTTAAAATAATAAGAATATCTATTCTGAATATTATTTTCATACACAAAAATGTGTTTAACTTATTAAATTAAAAAATTTACTTTTGGTGAATTATTTATAATGAAATTTATATATTATATATATAATTAGATATTTAAAATTAAACTTATGTGTTTTCTAGACATGATATATGAATAAATCCATTTTTATGCTTAAAACTATATTTTCATAAAAAGATTTTATTTAAACTATTTCACACATATTTTAAATTTACATTTTTTCAATTTTATAAAATTTATTTGAAAAAAATAAATAAAATTTTTAAATAATAACGTCAAAATTATCTTGGAGTTAATTTTTTTAATTTTCTGAAAAATAAAAATGTTTCAATGAATTGTGAAAATATTAGTTTTTATTAAGTATTGTCATCTTTTTTAAAGAATATAAAAACATAAAAATTAATTTAATATGGTTTTAAAAGAATCATTAGATAAAATATATATATATTAATTCAACTTACATCATTTTATTCAATTTTATATTTAATATTTTTATAAAAACATTTTATTCTTTGGAAATGTTTCTCCATGGAAACTCATTTTTTCATTGCGTTAGTGGGATTAATTTTAGATTAAAATTTTCATATTATGAGAATTGAATTTATAAAAATGGATTAAAATTTTTGAATAATAATAATTTATCTTATCTAATAATTTAAACTTAATTTTATACCATAATTAATAGTAATTATAGTAAAAATTAATTATCACAGTTAAGGTTAAAACGAGTTTACAGGTGGTTAAACTAAAAACCTAAGGGGTAAAATAAACTATACACTTGTAAAAACCAATTTTATATATATATTGTGATCTTATAACCTATAATTTTCAGTAATATACCATTTTTCATTCTTTTCACATGTTAAAAACATGGGTACACCTTTTTAGTTTCCAAAATCACAGGTGTTCCACTCCCCTCGCTTATAAAAGATCACTCCATCTCCTCTTCTATTCACACATCCAAAACCATTTGGTATAGAAAATACCAATCCAAATACCTTCCTTCATTATATAATATCTTCCTATTATCCTTATTGTCATTAGAAATACAACCTAGGAAGGCTTTTTTTGAAAGCCAAAAGATTTTTTCTGAAGATGATGTAGTGTCCCTAACCATGAATTTTATTTTATTTATTCCTCTACCTCTATCAATTTTTATTAAAACATGTTGATAAAATAACCTAAATATGTCACATATAAATATAGTTTATTATTTTTATGGAATTAACTACAACCATATCCTCCTCCTCAAATGGAAAACAAAATTGTTGATTATGTGTATGGCGTACAACTGCCTCACGAACCAACATAATTCTTTTTCCATCACCGCTTATCAAATTGGATATAATGAAGTGTATAATGTTTATATATTATATTTATGATATATTTATACATATATGACTAAAATATAATATATATATCTTCTTACTTTACATTCTATAGATATTACATTAACATTGTTCATTTTTATGGTGGAAAACCTTCTCACGAAGCGATGTGATTCATTTTTCACAAACACTTCACATGGAAGGTAGTTAGGGAATATTTAATGAATATATGTGATATATATAGATATGTGAAATTAAAATTATTCCAAAATGGTAATATATTTTTTACCTTTATTTGATTATATCTATCATGAAAATGGAAACAATGTTCATGCGTACATACGGTATACCATCTCCATTAACGGTGTATTTCATTTTCTTTCTCTAACGTTTATAGATTAATAAAAATAAATATTATATAAATATATTTAAATGATATATATATCATTTTTAAAATTATATATATTATGTAACCATGATAAAGCTAATATGATTGAAAATAACGAATCAAAACATCCACAAAAAAAGTATTTATTGCCCAAATTGTGATTTTTACAAAAATATATATTAATAAACATGTAATAAAAGTTCATAAAAAATAATATATGGTTTAATATATATTCCATTATAATTATATAATATAGTTATAATTAAAATATATTTATTATTCACCAGGATCAAAAATTTACAAAATAAGTCAAACCTTATTATAAGGGATTTCCATCTCACTTTATACTTCTGTGAGACACATGTCATATTCACCACATTATTCTATTATGTGGTGTATATACTACACATTCATGTTATTGACGATGTTTCAGATAAAATTTATTGGTTTTATGAATACATTTTTTATCTCCCTTTCATGGGGTATAAAATTCAAAAGTCTCTAAATCATTAAGGGGTTTTTGTCTCATTTTTCATTCTTTGAGACATATGTTATCTTATGCACTTCTCTTAATTGATGAGGTGTATATACATCCCCATTGACATGTATCTTCATTAATTTTTTTATAATCATTTTATTTTATATTTCATTTAATTTTATTCTTTCATTTGGGCATATGATCAAATATACCAAATTAGTAAGTGTTTTGTAATACAATTTCATAATTTATCAGGATTTCTTATGTTTTTTATTTTGATGATGAAATAATATGAACTATATCTCAAGAAACTCCTATTTTTTCTTCTCCTATAGTTATTTATATATAATACATATTTTCCATTAATTTTCATTGATTTATGTAATCTGGAGGTCAAAATAAAGTTATTAAGAAAAATGTTCTGTATTTCTCTCTTCGGTTGAAAATTTGTTTTATTCTAAAATTTTGGTTTCTAAAAAATTATTCAAAAAAAGTTTTTAAAATTATACAAATGAATTATTAAATTCATTTTTACCCATGTTTTACATTTTAAAAAAATTGGAAGGAATATTCATTTAATTTTCCAAATATTGTCCTTTTGGATTAAACTGAAAATGTGAAAGGAAAATTAGTTATAACATATTTGACATGAATTATATTTTCTTCCACCATGACCAACTCATTGTTTTTAAATAATCTTTAATAGGTTTTAAATTTTATTTTAAAATAAAAGTATTTCTATTTTTTTATGAGTTTTTATTTTTATGAAGTGATTTTCAAATAAAGGTTATTTTCCCCAAGAAATATTTTAAATGATGTTTATAGACTATTTATTAGTATACTTGTTTATTTTCAATGAAATGGATTTTGAGATTTTTTTATGTATTAATTTTTTTTCAATGTGGGAATTCTATTTTCTCAATAAATTTTTTATGTGATCATTAAAAATTATTTTTATATAAGATGACATCCTTTGATGTTACTTATGATTTACTAATTGTACGATCCAGAGATACCATTCTTATTCTTTCTCTAAAGGATTTATGTTTATGATGCTATGATGTTTATTAAATCCTTTTCTCTTACATGGGTTATATCATGATAAATTTTTTATCAAAACAGCTTTTATTTCCATGGTCATTCTATGATAAATTGATGAAATGATTATGAAACTTATTTAATTTTCATAGATTATGTTATGATGAAATGTTTATAAGGTAACTTTTTTCATAAGTTTTGATATAGTGAATTGTGTATGATGTTTTGGCACACATATATATGATGTTAATTGTAAGATAGGTTAGAACTATATCTCCCACTAATGAATTGGGTAATGAATGATATATCATGAGATAAATATAATTAGAATGGGTAGTTAAACTAGTTTTGTAAGATACTTCATCCACTATGATATTCTTAGGAGTGAAATTTAACTAATAAAATTATTTCAGAAGTGAAGTCTTTCTATAATGATAGATTTGGAATGGAGACTTAACTACTAATGAAATGACTTTTTATACATATATGTATTCCAAAAATCAATGTATTATTCTAATGTTATATTATTAGGGCTCATTTTATTCGATTATATTATGATTCATGTTTTATGAACAGACAATATTAATTCCATGAATCAGGTTTATGTCATTCATATAAATAGTATTGTTTTCAAATCATAATCTCATTTATTTATACCTTATAATCAAGTCATTTTTATATGATCATTTATATCTCCCATGTTTACCCTTACTAAGCTGCTGACCACTCACTTTCTTATGTTTACTTCATGTTGGTTATGATGAAATCTATTATGTATGCTTTATCTAGAAAGGATTCTAGTTATGGTAATCTAGGTGGGATATGGCATATCCCTTTTATAGACCAGCTTTTTATGTGTCCATATTTCTAAATTCACTATACCTAAATGATTATTTTGTTTATTGTTATGTTCTATAATGAATATCCATATATTAATATGTAATATTTACATTTGAGAAGTTTTGGTAGATATAGTTCTCTTTCTCAATCATTTATCTTATAAAAAACATTCCCCTTTTATTTTTAATATTATTTTATATATTATACATTATGATATTTTTATATATACATATATCATATTTTACCGTATATATATTCCTTTTAGAATCTTATCAATTATCCATCTTTAATTTTATGATGTCTATAACGGTTTTTCTCTCAGTCCCTCTTCTAATTTAAGATTCACTATATTCTATATTTATTTAGATATTATTCTTTACATTATAACTAAAATATCCAATTTCATCAATAAAGGATCTTATTCTATATTTAAAGTTATTTTTATTATTCTCTTCCATTTGATTCATACTTCACCAACATTTTATATTATTATATATTCTCTTTAATTTGTCTTCTTTCATTGAGTCATGCACTTTATTCTAATAGAATATTCTACTTTGACAGATAAATTTTATAATTAAATATTCTTATATTATAAATTGTCTCTTATTTTTTGGGTAATTACATTTTCGTCTCATATTTTCTATTTTGATGGATTCTTATTACATAAAATATGATATTTTCTAGGATACATTTTACGCTCTCTCACTATTGAGTATTTTCTATGATGTCAATAATATTTCTTAATAAAAATATCTATTTTAGTTTTGAAAATATAAATATAAATTTTTCTGTAAAAATAACAATTTATATTTTAATTATAATTATAATTATGTTTTATATCCCACTTATCGATGTAGGTTTCTTCAAAATAATGATAAATTAATAAAAAATTATTTCTTTCAATTATTGTTTCATTTAAAATCTTGTTCTCTATGATTATTGTATTTTAGATCTATTTATTTTAAAAATTACATTATTTTGATGTTTTATTATCAAAATAAAAAAATAAAAGTATTTTCCGTATTTTTGAAAATGATTTTAAAGTGACTTATATAATTGTTTAATGAAAATGTTATCAAAAAGATTAGAAAACTATTCTCATTATTTTTGTTACATTTAAATTTTTATTATTATCAAAATTAATTTTGAAATAATTTATTTATATTAAATTTTATAATAATTATTCATTTTTTAAATATCAAATTTCTTGGAAAGCGATCTGAATTTTATGTCTTCCTTTGAAAAAATAATTTTTATTGTATACAAACACTGAACTTTTTTTCTTAACAAAACTTCAATTTATTATCGTCATCTAAATTATTTTCCAATAATGTTAATACTAATTAATAGTCAACCCTTTCAACATGCATTATGTTATATTATCTCACTATATATTTCATATAAGCAGTTTTTATATAGAATTATTCCGTTGATTCATTACTGAAATTCTAATATATCAATGGTGTTCACAGATTTAAATATATATGAGATGATTGATCTGAAAAAATAAATTTATTTCATTTTCATCATGTTCACATCCTTTAATTTCAATTATTGAACTCCCTAAACTCCTTTCCACTATGTAAGAGACTAGTGGTTTCCATTAAATTGTTGCTACAAAATAATTGGAGGCATTGCCTTTGGATATAACATATCACCAACTATCATAATATATGTCATAATTAATATTTATTATTTTTAAATAAACCACATTAATGATGATTGGGAAAAAATTCACACATATCAAATAAAAACGTTATAGAAAGCACAAATGTTCTGCCCAAGTGCCAGCTAGGCCTCCTAGTTGACCTGGATGTCATTAAAATTTAAATTTCAAGTGAAACAGATGTCATTTATCACACACATAAATCCCTTATATGGATTAGGAAACCAATTTTTTGTAGGTATCTATAACTCATGGACTATCATAATCACTCAACAATGGTTAATTCATATCCATAAGAAACCAAATACAAATAATAATGTTGTCATCAATGACCAACACAAATAATAGTGATACATTAAGAAACCACCACAAAACCCTTCTAGGAATAAACAACAACAACCATCCAAAAAATTATCTCATCACCCTACATCAGAGAAACCCCAACCTAAACAAGATCACCTAGAGTTTATTTACAATTAATAGAAACCATCAACTAGACTAGAAAACAAACACAAGACCCACAATGAAGAAACATGAAAACCTCCTCCCTTTCCGTCATCTGGAAACACAAAGAATATAAATATATTAAAAACCAATTCCACATCTAACTTAACATAATGTTTTTTTCTCCACCTAATGAAATTTTACCAAATAAAAAAATATACCAACTTATTCTAGTAGATTCACTTGATTATACCTATCAATAAGCTACCCCGGGAGTTATTCAGAAAGATAGAACCAACATATAGTGAGAAATAAGAGTCAGTGGAAAATCAAATCCATTAGAAGAAAATACCAATATGGGTTAGAGATGAAATTAAGCATCTCACAAGGAAGAAAATAAATAATTAAACAACCCACTAGAAGGAAGAAACAAAAGTTTAAATACATTGACATATACGAATGAATGAATCCCCAAGAAACCACCCTCTTTCCTAAATTAAATATGTGGGAAAAATGAGTTATAACATACCCACTAAGTCAATGGAACTAAACTCATGACATTATTGGTCTTAAGGATTTATTCCCTTATATAAAAATAACTATAAATTTTAAATTTAAAAGGAGATAGAATAGAATTCACCACTGATTACATTTTTTCAAATGATGACTGAATCAGAAAGATATAGGTAGTATAATAAAATATCATGGGATGTTAATTAAAATTGTATAAGGGGAAATATAGCCCAAATGCTGATGACTTTTAAGAAAAATTGGAAACGTGGAAACTAAAAAATATACACTAAAATAAGAAAATAATTATAATTCAATAAGTGGAACTGAAAGTATAATAGATACAATAATGTTTCAAGAGGTATTAGAGAAATAATAGGGTAGAGGAGTGAAATAGGCATAGGATGTAGAGAAACAAATAAGAAAAACAATATAGTTCATGGTAGGGATATCTATCAATGAATGGATCCATCACTTAATCCATCAATAGAGATACAAAATATGTTATATTTTCATATCTTAAATGATATATAATCATAGTAAAAAATCATGTTTGTATAAAAAATAAATGGTACAATGTAAGATAAAAAATCACTAGATAAAATAAATCTTGAAAATATTTAAGTATGATAACTGATGACATGAGTGTAGTCATCGTACTAGAAACTATATTCTATAAGTTATCATATAAACCCTCTATCACTAGCCTTCGTGGTCATCTATCATCTTCTTAAGGATTTATATGAAAATAAATCTAACAATGTTAATATGTACATATAATGGTGAGAAATAAAACATAGTATTCCCATTCTATGTAGTGAGTTGATCCAATAGACATATATTTCCTTGGTGCATCAGTAATAAGTAATGTTTGGTCTAAAAAATGTCAACAGACAATATCATCTGATATAATATTGATGATCAATAGTTATCAAGATAATTATATATTAAATTCATCACCCTCATGAAATAGGAATGTTTATATATATAGTATATTAGAAATTAGTAATCTTATCTCACCTACCATCATAGATTTCTCACTTCATAATTCACCCTAAAAGCAATGATCATGAGATTTGGGAGGAAATAAATGTATCATACAATCTCTTAAGTAACTATTGAAATACTAATTTCTAGCTATATTGACTGTATATATATATATATTTATATATCTAGATTCCTTAAGAAATAATCATATCGAGTTTTATAGATATATATTATGGTAATATAGGAAATAAATATATTTAGGTATATAATGGTGTATTTCATCCTCCAAAATTTCAATGTTATTAGTAGGGGAGGGGAAAATATTTGGTGCATCATTTTACACCACAATACTAGAGTTGTGACGGGTAAAGAGTGTCAACAATAACATAAATATAATCTATGATATTCACATATTAGGGGTGTAATAATAATAACCTATTTCAACCTATCTCAAACTGGGGTTACTAGGTGAAATATCTATATACACATATCTTCAATATAATATCTTGTATTTATTAACCCAAGGTTGTGGGTGCGTGGGAAAAAAATCATGTATAATTCATTTATAATCATTTGATGGGTTAGTGGTTAAGAAGGTGAATTAGTTTTCATATCTATTCCATTTCATATAGTTATTGTAAAGAAACGCACTATAGTATCATGTTTCCATAAATATTGATTAATCAAAGGTCGCAACACATCTCAAGGTAAATAGTCACAAAGAACAATAAACTCTTTTAAAATCAAGGCCCCCCTTAATAGTAACACAAGATTTCCCATGTATCATTCCAAATATATTACATCATCCTCAATAGGTGATCATGTTGTCTAGTGTGTCAAACAAGATGTTCATTTTTTTATTGAATTCCTACTGTATAAGAAGGGACCTAGGTCATCTATTGATGAAACCATAAATAATTAATTTAAAAAAATGGTTTTAATTTGTAAAATAAGGAATCTGATTTTATAAAATGGGGGTTTTATTTATTTATCTATAAATCATATATAATCATGTGTTAGATGAAATTAAAAATTAATATATTTGATTTACCAATATCAAGTCGGGGAAATATCATGATGCTCATACTTCATCAAATCAACATATAGGTTTTAGATATTTTAATCCTTGATTTTTCACCCATATAAGTATAATTATATTGAACTTTTACAAGGATAAATTCTAGGTTTCATTTATAAAGACTAAAAGATTCACTAGACACAACTTATGATTGTGTGTTTTTTTCAGACATCATTATTAAAAATCACCAAGGCTACAAAATAAAAACATGAATTGTTTTCTATGTTTGTATGTTATATCAATGTGACACCATGAAATATATTTACATGGTAAATTATGTATTTTTATGAATTAAATCTACCAATATGAACCACATAAACACTATAATTATAAGGGGGAAGAAGACGTGGGGAATGGCCTGTCAAAAATCAAATGAATGGGTATCCCCAAACCTGATCATGTGAGTTTGGGTATGAAATAACTATATATAACTCAAATAAATAATAATATTTTATGGGTAAAAACAAAATACACATCAGGAATTTTAATATTCATTGAAATAAAGCAATCAAGAAGTTACTGATTTTTATCACAATCCTCCTCGACTGATCACAAAGAGTTTAGAACTCTATAAATGGTTAGAAGAGATAGATGATGAATAATAATATATCAAGCTCTCTAAACTCACCCTATGACTGATAATCTAATAAAAATGTGATATATGATTCATTTTATTAAGAATTTCTTTCAAATATTCACTAAATAAGTTAAGTTTTTAAGAAACCTAGTTACTATTCATTAAGGACTGCCTCCCTCTATTTGGTCAAACCATTTTACTAAGTTTAACACGAATTATTGAATAGAAATTTAGTGGATAGGTGTTAATATGTGTTATGTTTATATTTTAGTTATAATCATCCTAATTGAAGGTTTTAATTCCTTGATATATCCCAATTATGGATGAATGTTCCAATAAACCTCACCAAGATTTTCTTCACTTTGTGGGATATATTAGGATACCTCTGAAGACATTTTCCTCTATTTCTACTAGAATAAACTATTTCCTAATGAATTTTTCATCCCAAACAAGTTAAATTTTCAATTTGGGTCATTAAATATTATTTTACGATAAAAAATATAAGCGTCATTCCCAATTTGGTCGATGTGTAATTTCATCCTCTTAGGAATGTTATAAAAAAATTAATTCAAAATATAAATTTCATGAAAAATGATTTAATAATGGTATAATAAAATCCATAAAAAAAATATAAATTACATGTATGTTGGTTATAATATATGATATATATTTTTCATCAAACCAACACACCAAGACCTTTTACTCCTGGAAGAAGTCGTATATCTTAATCAAATATCATCCCTAAATCGAAGGAGATAAAACATCCAAGGTTCTTCTAAAATAAATTCCATCATGTATCATTTATGAAAACAATTTTCTTATATAAGATTAGAATTTTTTAAACATCATTTTTTCATCCATGAAACATGTTTCAACCTACCACACATAGAAATTTTATCACTTCACTAGAGGAAGATATGAAAGTGGTGTTATTATCATTCCCCATAGTTCATGTGGTATTACCATATTCTTGATGAGATCATAATTTCTGTAATAGTATTAAATTATGTGCCACTCAAGAGGACATTGAATATTTTATTCTAAGGTTCAAGGGTTGGTAGGATTTCGTATTTAGAAATCTGATGTAGTAGAGGAGTGTTTAATCTCTTAAGTATAAATCATGTAAAAATTCATCATGTATTCACATTTAATATACTAGAAAAATCCCTAAAAAGTTCATCGCATCCAAATCACTCTCCCCATTTTTTCATTTTTATGGGTTGCAACCAATAAGTGGATTATAATGAGTTAGCTTTTTCTTCTCTATATTTTTTTCATTCGGTTTGTTATTTTTTCAATGCGTTGAACCATTGAGTTTTTTTCATGTACAATTTTATTTTGATATAATGAAGGAAAATATTTAAAATAATTATATAATATATCTTATGAACCCACTATCTATAAACAATTATTCCCCCTTTCACTTAACCCATGTAAATGAATCTTTCTCTAGATTTATAATGGTAACGCCCTCTCTCCCACACTTTCTAAAAATAAAACTATAATATACACAAAATAATGGTAGTTAAGGATAAATAATACAATAATGTGGATGTAATAAAATGTATTTCATGTTTTATATACCTTAATAAGATTCAAATTTCAAGGTGTACCAAAATAGGGTTTAATTGTACAAATGGTTTTTAAATTCATAATGACTGTAATTGTAAATGTACAACGCTGGAGTCTTATGGCTTCAAATATAATCAAAAAAATTTCTAGTTTCTCTATATCTCCTGAGGCTCTCATGAAAATTATTAAAATGAAGAATATAAAATACATGTAATATAATTTCTCTTAGGTAGGGGATTTGAAATTTTGGTCAAAGCTAATGAGTCATGGTATCAAAAATCCATTAAAATCAGATGTATGATTTGAAAATTGAAATTCTCAAAAAAAAGATTCAATATCAACATTCATTAGAAATAATCTTCTAAAAAGCTATTGAATTTTCTAGTCAACTGAATCATGCATGACAATTTTGGATCGCGAGGAGATTGGTTTTGTGGTTTGTCTAGCTTCTCTGATGTCCGTGTTTCCTCGTCTGTGGTACCTCGACCTTCTCTAGAAGATTTCAGCTCTAGCTATAAAGGTTTTTCAGTTTTAATGCTTGAATGGATTGTTCATCCATTATGCTTGAATGTCTTTTGTTGTTAAGGATTCTATTGTTTTAGGTGGTGATGTGGTGATGTAGGGAAGTGGTGAAGTGGTGAAGTGGATAAATGGTGAAGTCATGTTTGGTTTCTCACTTTTTCTTCAAAAGTGTTTGCATAATAATAAAAATCAATTTTCAGTCAAGATAAATGTTTATTTAAAAGTATAAAATAAATAAATAAAATAAAAAATTTAAAAATGATGATTTTGTAAAAAAAAATATAAATATACAGTTTGTAAACATATATACAGAGCATGTGTTTTTTGTTTAATTTAAATCCTAGCTATCTTATGTATCCCTCCCCCATAACTAAAAATTAAAATATCCTCAATGAAATAAAATTAAATAAATAAACATGTAAATTAGTCTATAGTGAAGGGAAAATCTAATAAGTTGTGTATATTATGGATCTATTGGTTGGATTTCATCAACCAGATTATTTGGAAAATCCTTGTATAAGTGTTTAAGTATATTACCATTGTTAGAAATCCTATATCCACTCTACTCATAAATTTTTTTTATTAAACCAAAATGTTAAAAGTTAGTAACTATATAAGGATTGATCTATTGGAAATGAATCCTACCTGGGTAGAGTTTTAACCTAGAATTGTACATGAGTACCTTTCCAATAATATGAAAATTACACTAATGAATCATCTCATCATGGATATCCTTTGTATTCTCTTTATAGATACAGCAGTTCTCATATGTTTTATTCTGAATTTCTTCTTTATCTAGAATATGTAGCATCGTATGCTCACTTGCATCTAAGTGATTCATTTTAAATTATTTAACAGCATAATATATATGGTGATCAACATCTATATAGAGTTTAAAATTTTTATTAACATCATCTTATATGGTGAAATTCTAGTTGGGGTTTAAAAAGTTGTATGGTATGCCCAAAGTGCATCATCTAAGAACAAGCCCCAATCTCTCCAACAAGTTTATACCATTTTTCAAAGATGCACATAACTTATAGATTTTATATTTTATATTTATTTAGTTTGGGGTGATATACAGTAGAGAATTTAGGAACCACCCCCAGACATATAGATCATGGTTTTCATATAGATATTACATAATTAGGAACACTAATCACTAGTGATGAACCTTAGTGAACCAAACCTTCTGAAAATTTGATATCTTGAAAAATTGGCATCCAATTGTGAGTCATAAGTCCTAATATAATTTGATTCCACCCATTTATATTCATATTCAATAGAAAATAATATTTATACCATTCCAAATTAATAAGTAAAATTCCCCATGAAGTCAATTTACCACGAATAAAACATAATTACCAGTACTGATGGGGTATTTCATTCCTATATGGGAAATTCCTTGTGAATTCTAAATATGTCCATGACATAAATAAATAGTGGGAAACTATATACAATGTTTCCTATAAATTATTGATTCAGGTAAATTTACATCTAAAAGTTGACTGCCAAATTGGCCCCCATAAGTAATAATGTGGATAAATCTCAACATAGATGTGAACTCATGGTTGGGGACACATCGAAATATAGCCCAGTCACTACCAGTTCTCCAAAAGTATGGTTTATCCCCAATGTACCATCATACTTATGATTATGACTTTGAGATTATGATATTGTAAAATATATGGGTACCCTAGATGATGCTAAAAATTCATTGTATCTGCATTCCATGGGGTAAGGTCCCCTATATAAAAAATGTTCTCATCAATGAATAATACTTTGATAGTGAGGTTGGAGTCTACATAGTGGTCTTATAGTGGTAAAATCCTTCTAATGTGGTCATCTACCACATTTTTTAATATTCTCTTATCCCGAATCTCTAGATCATGGTGGAAGAGAATCTATTACATGAGGTTGTGATTAGATTTCAGTTTCTTAATGAGAAAATAATGGAATGCATGATAAAAAAAATGAATTTTGACCTAAAAATTTTTGAATGGGTTTTTTGAAGGAAAATATAATAAAAAGAAGTTATTTTTCAGTTGTCATGTACTTTTCTTGAGTAGGGTCAAGGGTAAAAAAGGAATACACTATGATATAATGATCCATCTCGAGCTTTTTTATCAGACTTCCCCACAGAATATTTTATAGTAGTCACACATAACTTTTAAGGGGAGATCACACCTTGGTGGTTAGATGATTTGAGGTGTTGTAGGATTATTTATTAGTGAATTCAATGCATCATCAATGGTTTTTATCAAAAAAATCATTATATTTTTCCAATAAATGAGACTATAAAATATGATATTACTAAAGACATTAATGAATAGTCTACAAAAACTAGAATGAACTAAGAAACATTAGACCTCAATAACACATTTTGAAACTAAAAGGGAGGAAATTATTTCAATTTTAGATTTATGAACTTGAATTACCTTACTCAAAATAACATTCCCATGAACTATCCATCATTATATCATGAAATGTAATTTATAATATTTATATACAATATCTCTATCAACAAAATGGGGGAGGATATAACCTAGGTGTACCACAAAATAATCTAATTAAAAGTCATAAAATATAAAATTATCCATAAAAATTTCCTTGAAATTCCCATGGTGCACATAGAGTATACTCAACATGCAATGATAAAAGATATAAGGAGAATTACAAACAAAAACTAGTATCCTCTTATAGAATAACATGTCAAATAGAAAAGTAAATTTTGTATTTTCTTGATCCATAGGGGCTGTGTGGATTTGAAAATAACTTGAATAGATATAATAGAAATAATTATGGGACTTTATAGGTAATATTTCAAACATTTGGTTAATGAGATGTATAGGAATGTGGTCCTTGAACATGGATTAATTTTATTTATGGTAGTCAATTCATACTCAAAAAATGTATTTCACATGTGTTATAAGAAATTAACACATTTCAGTTAAAACTACTATTATTTTATTTTTTAAGCATAATTTTTACTAGCATGACATGTTTACTCTCAGATATGAGATAGATGATCCCAAGAGTAAGTAATTTACCAAATTATAATTTTACAGCTTCAAGTAAGATGGTATTTTACTGGATTTAAGCATTTTATGTGGACATAGACTCATCATCAAAAATTATATAGTGTATGAAAATACATGGTCTAAACTCTGCAATACCATCCAATGAGTACCTTACCAACTATTTATAGTCACTCAAAAAGTCTAGTAGTACGAAATCCTACACTGCAGAGAGGTTACTAGAAATAATTATGGTAAATTGGACAATACCCTTAAGATAGTTGTATTTTAATTTTAACGGAAGTGGTTTAAATTATAATACAGGTTCTCATTAGATTAAGGGAAGGGATTTATTATGAGTGAGTTCCTTGAAATTGTCTATCTAATCATGTTTATTCTTTATCGAAATAGAATCAATGAAATTGATATTATCAAAACTATTGACAGTCATTGGTACATTGTATTGAACACACTAATTAATTAAAACCAAAAAATCACACTTTTATATACCCACATAATATTTGAAATTATTTTTAATAAAAATCATTAAATGTTTTATAATAAGATGCTAAATAAAATTATGGATCGACGATAAATTTTTTTATGTTTTTCTCATTGGATAGTGCTTCAATTGAATATATAGGAAGATTATATTTCACTTCAACAAGGTGTTTCATAGTATCAAAGATATTAAAACTTACCACCCCCTCCCTAACTCCATTGACTACATATCAATACAAATTTTGATGATTTTATTAATGAATGGACATACATGTATTAAAGTATAGTGTCCTATGATATAGGTATATTCTATATCAATAATATATAAGTATGCATGTAAAATGATATTCTTCACTCTCATGAGGACAACCACGATCACCCATTATCAGTGTTTTGTAATCTATTTGGAAATATTCATGATGATGCTCATTAGATTATGGTCTCCAAATTTCATATAAGTATACACATAGTGATGAATCCCATTAATCAAAATCACTAAATAAATAAGTTCATAAGAAAATAAAGAATTTATATGATTAAAGGTATTTTAAAATCATTTGGATCCTTGAATTTGGTTGGAATCCCTTGTTATATAAATTTCAAGAAATTCCTTCCATTATTGACTCACTCATTCAACCATTATCATCACCCAATGGTGAAAATTACTTTTATAAATTTATCATACTAAGGAATATATTTAACTATATCAAAGAGATAAATGTTGACATCAACCTTTTAAAACATATCCATTGTCACATTAACTATTTCATTATCAATATTTTCCATGGATTGAAAGAATATTTATGGATGGGGAAGAGGAATGGATTATTTAGCAGAATCCTAAATGAAATGTTTTTTATATTCTTATTTTGTTTTTCTTCACTTGATTCTTTGGATGGTAAAGGAAGAGAGTTTTCAAGAATGGTACATACCTATTGTCAAAATAATTAGAAAGGGAAAGATATTTACCACTAAATAGTTTGATATAAAAAACATTACCTTCTCCCATTGAATTAGAAATAGGTTTGGATAGTAGTTTTCTAGAAATATTCATCATTATCCCACAAATATTTTTTAACAGTTATCCTACATCAGTTCATGGGTCTTGAATAACTGATTGTGTGTTATATTGGAATTGGAGGTTTTGGTATTCTATATGATTCACTATATCCTTCAGGGTTGTTTCATATTTGGGAATATGACGGTTATTTTGAGGAAATTAAGGTTGAGAAAGATATTTTCCATGTCCTTATTGAAACCAATTAAATTTAGGGCACTTTAAAATTCCTCATTGATTGTACTATAGTTATGCTTCCCTAACTGGGTTTAGAATTAGCACGAATGATTCTTTCAATAATGGTGGTTCTTGTTGAAATGGATTCCCAAGAAATGTTTCTACATAAAACAAAAATTAATCCTAAATTTTGGGGAACTGATCTGGGAAATGAGAGTTATCAGAATAAGTAGAGTAATATAATAGAATGGGTGGAGAGTGTGAATTACCTTAAACCTGACCTAATTTTCCTTAAATTAAATGCATTTCATCATGTTTTTTATCTACCTTTTTCTCTTGGGATGGATTTATTACCTCATGAACTCCTAATGTTTCTGAAATTGCAGATATACCAAATTAATATGAATTTTGAGCTATTTTGGTTGTTAATTAATGGATCGTGGAAGGATTCTGATCCACATGGGAACTAATAGTTGTAACATCTATCTTGTGATGATCGGTGGGGAATTTTCCCTCCTAAAACATATGAATGAGAATATTTTCACTAATTTGGTAGTGAATAAAGATTGATAAGAGACATATTAATCTCTCCTAATATTCAGTAAGGGTCTCCCCCAGTTATTTCATAATAAGAAAAAATTATTATCTTAGGAATTATGTTTGGGAGACATGGAATAACTTCTCTATAACGAGTTATTTATAGTCTTTCCTGCCACCAATTGTTGTAGGTCGATAGTATATCTAGTATTTGTTTCCATCATAAAAATACAAAATGAAAGTCCCAAAAATTTATTAGTTCCTCGAACACATGTTTTTGGTTTTCATGGTGGAGAATCCTTTGTGAAAATCCATGAGATTTTTGTGGGGGTCCTCATCGAGAAGACCATGAAATTAAGGAAGGAGGTTATGATGAATGATATTAGTTCAAATATGGATACTTTCTAAAGATATTGGATATACATGTGTTGGTTATACATATTATATGTCTCTAGTTCTTTAAGGGTCTTATTATTTGCATCCATGTTTTTACTGATTTTAATTAGTTCACTCCTATCTTGTTTTTTGACTTCTTGAGGTTCCCCAAAAGGCCCGTTAGAGTTACTTTATTTCCCTTCTCTAGAAATCCAAATGGGTTTGTAGAGATTATTTTAAATTTTAGAGTCTATTTAAAATATATTTTATTTACCTAAATATGTGATGAAACTAATTTGTGAAGTTTTTTTTAAAATATTAACAAATACAAAAACAAATACTAAATATGATTATAAAAACATTAAATAAAAGTCTATATTACACAACTATAGAGGGAATAAGAGAGATTGGGGAACACAAAAATAAAAAAATAGTCAAAATGGGAATGGAGAAGATTTAAATGGGTAAAAAAATAAAAATTAAAATAAATAAATAAAAGGAAAATATGATCTTGGATCCATGGAAATGGTGCCAAAATTTTATCACATTGTTGAGTGTTTAAAATTTGATGTTTAATTTTTTACTAGATATTCTCCAGTATAGAAGGAAACCTAAGTCATCTGTCAATGGATCTTTACATGATTAATTTTAAATTAAGTATACGATTATAAAAAAGAGTAATGAGATATTAAAAAATTTGTCGGTTTCATTTAAGAGGCAACCATATATAATAATGTGAAAAATGAGAGAAAAAATAAATAGTTTTATTAAACGTGATAAACCTAGGAAATATCATAATGTTTAGACTTTATATCTTCAACATATATGTTTTAGATATTTTAATCCCTACTTTATAACATTAATTACTATAATTTTTCTGATTTTATTCAAGAATACCTCCTAGGGTTCAGCCAGAAATGTAAAATGAATCACTGGATATGTCGATGATTGAGTGATTTTTTCCAACTTCATAACTGAATCACACTAAGTCAATACACTAAGAACTCAATTTGTTTTATAGTTTTGAGATATATGTCAATATAATATGATAAAATACATGTAAATGATCATGTAATTGTTTATCTTAATAAAAGATTAAAATTTGAACCACACGAGCATCATAATTGACAGAATGAATAAGAAGTGATGAATAGTGTGTGAAAAATCTCATAAATTGGGATCCCAAAACATCACCATGTGAGTTTGATTAAGATATATAGAAAATAACTCAATTAAACAATAATATTGCAAGAATAAAAACAATAAACACCTACAATTATAAATATCCTTGAAATAATACTAACAAGAAGTAGGAGATCAACATCACATTCCTCCCCAGGTGATCATATGGAGTTTGGAACTCTATAGAATAGAAGGAATCCATTTATGGTGAATAATAATATCCCAGGCACCCAATAATAACACGATATTCAATACTCTTATATAATTTATTGATATGAGTCCTTTTATTAAAAAATAAATTCAAATTTCCATAAAATAAGTCAAGTATCTATGGGGCTAGGTGACTATTACTAGAAAACACTCTCCATTTTATTAATCTAGTTGGTTTATTAACATAATAAAAGGTTTATGAATTTTAATTTTGTGGATATTTGTTTCTTAGAGAAATATTTATAATGTATTTTGAATCAACCCACTTAGTGTTTCCAAGCTTGTGAGATGACCCAAATACATATGGGTAGAAAAATCAACCTCACCCAGATTTTCCTCTCTTTGTAGGATACATTGGGAATATTTTGATGAAATATAACTATAGTCCTTATTGAAGAAATTATTTCCAAATGAATTTTTCATCCAATTTAAAAAAAAATCTAATTTGAATTATTTTATATATTTTTATGATAAAAATATGATTGTGATATCCAACTGGTTCAATTTGTAATAGCATATTTTTAATAATGTTCTCAACAAAATGAATTAAAAATATATATTGAGTGTATAATGATTTAATAATTGGGTAATGAAACCTATAAAAAATATAATGCAATATTATAAGGGTGATAATATATGATATATCTATGGGATATCAATGGGTTCATACTTTCAAAAATCATAGTAAGACAATGACAAATAAAAATTAGTTAAATGTTAGTTATTTAATATTTCTACTAGAGAAATTAAAATATGTTTGATATTACATCCCATATTAAAATTTATATTTTATTTATTATAATATAACAATAGTAATTCCACAATAATTCATATTCACTCTCTTCACTTAACTAAATTGTAATAAAAAAATAACCACTATCTTAAGCTTTAAAGATCACATCTTTATTCCCCCATTATATTTTAATTAATTAGAAAATTCTATTATGTTACTCTAGATCCCTTAAGGATGTTATTTAGTCATTATGAGAATAATTATCTGTAATTGATATATTTTTACTTCATTTACATTCATTAATTGAAACATTAATTATTATTACCGACCTTTATAATTGAACTAATTAAAACACACTTTTTAGATTCAATATCATGTCTTGATATAAATAAATAAATTTAATTCTACGATTAAACTAATTTTATTTTTACCATTGATAAAATATTTGAGTAATCTCCAGTTCACTTTAACATTAAAATTCAATCAATTAATTAACTCTCTTCCCTTTTGGGATTCATCACTACCATTAGTTTTAAAATATCTCCCTTTCATCTCTATTTTATAAATTTTCGTTTTTTCAACAATGAATTACTTGTATACATCCCATTTACATATGTACATCATTTAAAATTCATTACCTGAATTGGATTTTAGAATAAGCAATTTTATTTTATCAACCTTAGGAAATATCATTAAAAAATTTATTGATTCAATTCCATTATAAGGTTTAACATTTTATCATAATCATTAGATTATCAAAAAAATATTGACTTATATATTACCTATATATTAAGCTCTGTATCGAAATTTCATCAAGATCCTATTTAATTAAAATATTTTATGGGTTTCATGGGTCATCGAAAAGCCCATTGGTAACAAAATAAAATAATTTTTTTTCCAAAAATGGACAGGAGTAAAATCTATAACACTCCATGATTTTAGAATGTATTTTAATTTAAAAAAATGTTAGATATTAAATATCTTTTGATACATATTGTAAAATTACAGTGATTTTATTTTGTTAATATTGTGTTCAGCAGCTTGTGATAAACTTGACACTATGTTTAAATAATCAATAATAAACTTTTGAAATATTTTTATTTAAATATGGTCTTTATAACCTAGTTGATAGATTTTTGGGTATGAATTGAAGTAATAATATTTCATAATATAAGTAGTAAGGTTTTATTAATAAAAATTTATTTATTTATTCCTAGGGAATAAGTACCAAATATTTAATTATAATAATGAAATCATATAAGGTTAAGAATAATTAAATTTTAAATGGGTCATTTTTTTCTATAAATGTTGTTCGGATGTATATTTTGTATTTTTAAGCAAAATATTAATTTATAAATTTTTAAAATTGATTTTTATAAAAAAAATAAAATTTTATTTTAAAACATCAAAATTATTGTTTGGTTAATTTTAGGAATTTTTCAAAAATAGTTGAGTTTTTAGTGAATAGTGAAAATACAAATTTTACAAACATAGTCACCATTAAGAAATTATTAGGTTATAAGAATGGATAAAAATTTTACGAAACCATTTTTCATGAATATATATATATTAAATATAATGTTTTTTAAATTATAATTTTGATCTTAGAAATCTATTTTTGACATTTTTAGAAATTTAAGAAATATTTTTATTGAAATAAAAAAAATTATTTATTTTCCATTAATAAAGTAGTCATAAGATTAATTTATATTTTGGTTTGCTTTTAAAATCAAATAAGTCTCCTTTTATTTAAAATAATAAAATTAATTCCAATATAATCACTATTATACTTTATTTGTATTTGAAATTCATTTTTTGCTTACAAAAGACATTTTTCAAAAAATGGTTTTCATTTCATTTTTAGAACATATATTAAAATAAATTTTTATCACTTATGGAACATGAATATTAGAAAATGAATACAATATTTTTTATCATCATATTCTTATTTTTTTAATTATTTCAATTTCAGGTTTTTCTATTGAATTGAAACAATTCTAAAAATCTATCACCAAGTGTAAAATGGGTTAAAAGTGTTAAACTAATGGGATAAGGCTAAAACGTTCAACAAAACACATGAAAATATTTCATGGGTTGGTTATATATAGATATTAAACATCAAATATTAGATACTGTAAAAATTTAGAGCCACTTTACTTGACTAAGATATATATTATATGACAATGTTTCAAGTATTTACTAGTCTATCACCCACCTAACTTATATAATGGAACTGCCTCCCAAAACTTATCCAAACAGGTTTATAAACATATATTTACCAATGAATAACTAAATATATTATTAATATCATTATATAGGCCCAATTGATTCTGTTCTTCCATAAATTCTACTTCGAGAAGCGTTATGGTGTTATCCAACAGAGGTTTCCCAAAGAAGTGGTAATCATATTAACCAACTACTTTCAATTTATTTATTCTTCTACTTCCTACTAAATATATTATAGACATGCTAAAAAATTATAAAATATATTAACTATACTAAAATTTTATTATGATTATGTAAAAAAACCCACCTTCATTTTCATCCTATGGAAAATGATAACAATGCCCATGTGTACATGTGGACTACCACCTTCACAAAGAAATGTGTTTTGTTTTTTTATAACTTCCTCACATGGGTTTTTTATAAGGATTAAATTATTGAATATATAAGATATTTAAAATATTATTAATATTATTAGAGGATAATATATTATCTACCAACTTACCCATTCAGCCATTTAAAGATGATAATGTTTCTTGTGCGTATGTGTGGACTACCACCTCAACAAAATGATGTGATTAATTTTTCTTTGTTAACCTTACACGGTTTTCTATAAGGATAGATTAAATGAGTAAATATAATATTTTAAAATTATTATGATTAAATATATTTAAATCATTATCCAATTTATTTTTTTCATCCATTAAATATTTGAAAACATCATTCATGCGTACTTATGGACTAGCATCGCCATGAAACGATGTGCTAAATTTTTCATGAATACCTTAAAAGGATAGTTATAAAATTATTTTGAAGGTAAGAACATGATAATTATAACATATTTAATATTATTGATATTATTTATCCATTTTATAACACCACTAACCATGGTCAATCTACCAATTTAGTTTTAGAGAAATTAACCGAACAACCTTAACTTGATGATATTAGAACGAAATATACAATGAATAAAAAATGATTATAAATGGAAATTAAAATGGAATGTATATGATAAAAGGTTTTTAATAATGTATTTTATATATTAAAATTGATTATTTAGGAGCATATGTTTCATCTGACTAACCATAAATCAAAGGTAAGGGTTTTTCATCTCAATTCCTCTCTATTGAGACTTATTTTATATTATGAAACTTATTTATTTTAAAAGCTATATATAGTTTCACATTAAAATATTTTATCATAATTTTAATATTTATTCATAGTATTTAATGTTTTAACTCATGCATACTCTTTTAAGTGGTTTTCATAAAATGATATTAAAATCATAATTGCTTATTTTACAATATCACTCTTATTCAGATTGTTCATATTTAAGTTTAAATTGAATAATTATATTCAATTTATTTCTTAACCCCCACCCCTATTTTATAGACTTATATTCTTTTTTAGGTTTTTCGGGTTTTGTTTCAACTTTTCCTCTCTGGGACTTGAATCAAATGAAGGACTTTTTATAAGAAAAATCTACCATATTTATCTCTTTTTTTCATAAATAGTTTTTTTCCATAACCATATTATTAAAAAAATATGGAGGTTTTATATAATGTTAAATTATTAGAGAATGTATTTTTATACTAAATGATTATAAAATTAAAAATGTTAAAATGAATCTTTTAAAATATTTTTAAACATGTTGTTTTTTATTTTTTTCGAAAGTATTAAATGAATGTTCATTATAATGTATATTAAAAGAACAAATTTTCCCTCCTCCATGAATATTCTTTACTATTTTTATTCCTCTACAACATTTCTTGTTTTTTTATAGAAAATTATTTTTTAATAGTTCTGTGAATTTTTTTTATTATTCTAAAATGGTATTATTTTCTTAATGTATAGAAAAGTTATTTTTTATTACATAAGTTTATTCTATCATCCACTCTTAATTTTATTTTATAATCATATTATATTTTTAGTATTATAATATTTTGAAATGATCTTTAAAAAGTATCCTTAACAACGCAATAAAATAGTCTTGAAATTATTGATAGCATCTTGTTTACTATAATGTTACAAAATATTTATGCATAGTTTTATTTAAATATCACCTAAATTTTACTCTATAATTCTTTAAATAATTTCCTTTACATTAAAACCATTATTTTTTTATGAATTTATGATCTCCTTCGATCAATTTTTTATTTATGGTTTATTTCTCAATTTTTTATAGGAAACCATCATAGTTATCTTCTTTTTAATTATCCATTATTATGTTTACATTATTCCTATAATATTTTGTATAATATATATATTTATCATTTTAACATTTTCATAACTATATATCATTTCTATATATGCTAAAAGTTGAAGGAATCCTGTTATGAATGTAATTTAATATATTGGGGTACTATTTATGTTTTGTATTCTGGATTCAATATATATATTTATTTATTGATTAGGAATATTAATTGTGATTTATATTATTAATTCAAAAAATGAGAAATTGATTATATATAAGTGAAAGGTGGGCCCAGTTATAGATTTCTTATTGATGCATCAATAGGTCTCACGAGATTAAAAAATGGGTATTTCATTATTTAGATCAACCCCTACAATGATAATGTCCAAGAATAAGGCCTTGATGGTATGCTGGACATACTGTCACAAATTCCTGATGGTATGTTATAGGATGTATTTTCATGATTCCTTAATGGTAATATCATTAATTTCTGCATTATGAATTTCATTCATTAATATTTATGTTATCATTATCCATGATATTTTTATATTGATATTTTCCATTGATATTTTCTAAACTCATGTAATTCACTAAAAGAAATGTCTTTTTATTATCCATGTTACCATATTGACTATGCCTTATTTACACATGATAGATTCCATTGTATACTACCATTAATTAGTATCTAATCTCACTCATAATTTTTAATTAATTTCCCAAGGATGTGAAGAAGGAATCCTTGAATGATTTTCAATTAAGCAGGAAGTATTTTAATTCTATGTTATTATCTTCCAATGTAATTTGAAATTTATATATGTATCTAGTTTTCCAATACTGATAAAATGATCAATAATTACTAGTGATATTCCATGTATATTTTATGAAGTTAATAAATTAAACATTAGCATTGGGTTTTTGGATTTATGATTACTACATTTGGAATATGAGAAATTTCATTATGACCCTTGGGAATTCGATTTTATAAGAACAAAGAAATAATGACTGTTATGATAAAACCCTTAGTATATTAGAGAAATTTGAACATTATAAGGATTTTTCTTCCATGGATAAATATTTGTGGTTATTATAAGCTAACAATATGTGTTCCATTGTTAAAATATGTTTTCTAGTAGAAATAAGGTGTTTCAAGAAAAGAAGAGGACGACTAAGAACCTTGAAAAATGAAATGTAATTAAGAAGAATAAGAAGAAAATAGTGGGATATAAAAAATGTTACAATTATAGAATGAAACATCATGGTAAATAATTTAAAGTAATGGAAGTTTATTACAAGTTCACAGTTAAAGGAAATAAGGCTCATATTTGTATAGGACAGTTAGAATCCACTGACATCTAGTTATTCAACTATAAAGAGGTTGGGAACTATTTTAATCAATTCCCAAATACTAAAGAATGAATTTTATATTTTCATTGTGGTATTTATTTATTTTATCTATGTATAATATAAAATACAAATTGAGTATTATAATCACTTGTGAATCAATCAAGGGTCTCTCATAGGAAATATGGTATTTTTGAATTTTAACATGTCTTAATCTTGGTTTCATATTTTTTTTGTTTTCTTGGTAATTTTTCACTTAATTTGTGGAATGCTTTTTATATTACTAACATAAGGAATACCCTCACCATTTTATGTAATCTTTATTATTTATATGTGATTTGAAGTAAGGGTAATTATAACAAATTTTTGAAAATATTTAATTATGATGTATTAAAATATTGTCTATAATATCGAACCTTGGGTATTATTATGGAGGTTTTTGAATTTAAAATATTACACCTTAATTTTATAGTGTAATTAATTGATTACTATTTTTACTTAGGTTAATCATCTTATTGGATTTTATAAATGGCTAGAAATAGGCTGGAATCAAATTTCATAAAATAATTTTTAAAATGAATATAACTATCCTTTTGGTGGATCTCAAGATCAATTTAGAATTTATTTTAGTTCTCTAGACTTGAAAAATTAATATTTTCAATTAATAATTTTTAAAATTATATGATACAGATGTAGTGAAAATTGTTTAAATCCCAACCAAATGGTGAAATCCTGATTAGGATATTAAAATAAATCTATTATGTAAAATTTATCATATTTTCCATTTTGATAGTTAAATAATCCCTCAACATTAGGAAAAATGATACTGAATTTTTTTATTCTTTTACCTTCATTTGTAATGAATTAATGTTCATTCCACACCTCACTAATTTATATTTTATGGTCCTTAACATTACCATGACCATGTTCTCTATAAATGTATATTATTCCTTATGTTTATTGCTCCACCATTTTTATATTTTAATTTCCATGAATATTTTTACTTATATGTGAGCCTGATTATGTGCTATTTTATGGTGAGAATTTTACACGTAAAAAGTTTATTTTAAAAGAATAATATGCTTGATAGCTTTATCAAAACCTAACACCTTGCATCAAGAGAAATGTGATATACTATGGATGTTTTATTATTTAAATGTGACTGTTAAAAACTAGTCAATGAATTAGATGGTATAAATATGATTAAAATAATGATGAAATATATTTATAAGGGTCCTAATAACTAAAAATTTATAGATTAATTATTATTAAATAAAAACTCAATTAATATTAAAGACATTTTATGCTTTAAAAACAATTCTTCAAAAATGGTTTTTACAAATTTTTGTGATAAAATAATTTAATTTATTTTTGGAACTTTTATAATATATATTTTAAAAAATTAATTTCATTTTTTAAATCAACGTATCAAAATTATATTCATGTTAAATTTAGGAAATTTTTTGAAAATGTTTATTAATAACTGAATAGTGGAAAATTTCGATATTTAAAAAATATGTATTTTATATTAAATTAAATCTACCACAATGTTTATAATTTTATATTAAAGTAACATAATTTTATATTATTTATATATATTCAAACTTGTTATAATGTCATTGAAATTATTATTGATTTTAGAATAAGTTCATTTTTAAGTTTTCTACACACATTTATCAAAAAATGATTTTCTTTTTCTTTTATTCATTTATGTTAAAAACATTCCTATCACTTATAGAAATTGAATCTTAAAAATTGGATTCCATATTTTAAATTATGAGGTTCAAATTTTTTTAATTATTTCCACTCTAATTTTTTTCATTTTTAATAGAAACCTGGGTAAATATTTTGCAGCTAAATTAGGTTAAAATGGGTAAACCAGTGTTAAAACTATGAGATAAGACCTTAAAATAATGGGCATTCGTGTTCAAAAGTTATGGATGTTTGTATTTTGAGTTCTATTTTTATATTTTTTAAAACATTAATAACATTTATTCCTTTTTTTCACACAATTTGATTATATTTTGATTTTATCTGATTTCATAAGCTATGATTTGACTGGTTTTGGAGCCAAAACGGACTTACAGATTGAATTCTATGATCCTTTCCGAGATTGAATCTTTTTTAGTGGTCATAAGAGGTTTTTCACATTTAACGGCCATAAATTTTGGACAGGGTGTCTGTTTTTCCTTTGAAACAAAACAAATCAAATCCTGTAATGATCTCTACACCATAGTGACCCATGAAAACCCTCAATCACCTCTATTGAGGCCATAAAGGCCTATAAATCCTCTAAACGACCATAATTTCTACTGCAGGTGTCTGTAAATGAAATATATATATATATATATTAAGAATAACCTTTTTAGCACTAGTATAAAGTAACTAATAAATGGGAGTCCATTATTTATGGTTCTAAAAAATCACAGAAAGAGACCAGCCTTTAATTAGTGCTTTTTTATGAGCACAAATAAAGACCCCCTGTTATCAGCACTTTTTTACTAGCATTGAAAAATGAAAATCTTATCAGTTCCTTTTTAATAGATATGATAAAGGGTGGTATTCATCCGTGCTTATTTAAAAGTATTGAAAAACGGCCCCCTCGAACATTGATTATTTTTAGCGATGTTAAATAACCACTTTAACAGTATTAAAAAATCGCTATTAAAGACCCCATTTTACAAAGCTTTTTCTAAAACCGAGAAATAGTGGTTTTAACAGTGCTTTTAGAGAGTGTTGTTAAAACCCTAGTGATTAATATATCCATTTTTTAGTATATATAATAATAATTAAAATTGAAATTACTTGATCAAGAGTTATACCTATTCATTGAGAACCTACTTTGGAATACATCTTAAGACTTGAAAGCATGGTATTTCAGAATTTCCAGTAGCTCTAGGTTGTGGGGAAGAAACTAAGATGGTATTATGGTATGTATTTTTTCAAATAAAGTTATCAATAATTATTAATAAGTGACGAGATGAGTTTCCCATTCTTAATTTAGTTGAGGTGAACCCATGGAATTACATAAATTATTAAATTAAAATAAATTAATTTTTAGGTTTAAGTATCTCCAAATTGATATATTTAAAATATAGGATGAGTATAAGTCTAAATCATATTATAAAAGAATATTTATAAAATTTTAGTTAATGTTTTAACCATTATCTATAAGCTATAACCAATCATTAACACTTTTTTAAATTACCATAACAATAAACAAATTACTCTCTTAAGTCAAGAATGTTAATATAAATGGAAAAGTGACCAAAAAGTGTGAAATTGTTGATATTTTGAACCATATATAATTAAATTTTATTAAATTAAATTAATATTATATTTTTATAAATTATAATTCATTTAATAAAATATTTTTTAACAAAAGATATATTTAAAGTCGTTTTTTGGACTATTCAAGTTGTTTGGATTCAAGAACCACATGATTGAAATGCAATTTGAATTAAAAATTATAAAACATCACTATTATATAATATATCTATATAAATAATTTATGGAACAAAAAAATATATCCCTATTTTTTTACATATAATTTTTTTAATATCATCTATTTTATTATTCTAATAATTAAATAAATGATGTTTTGGAATTCAGTAAGAATTGGAGGTAATTATTATATCAAAAAAAATTAACTCGATAAAAAATTAATTCAACATTTAAATAAACATTTATAACTGAAAATAACCACATTTTTTCATATAAAAAATTATTATAGATATTAAGTTCAAGAGACTGTATTTTTGCATTTTTATTTACGTAAAATAATATATAAGTCATTATTAGGTAAAATACTAGAAATATTACAAAATGAAGATTGTTTTTTGGTGCTAAAAATATGTATCCAAAAATGTAACTAATTCTTAAAATAAAATCCTAGTATCATATTTCATTTCGAAGGATTCAATTTGACTGGTAATGGAGCCCAAATGAACGTATGAATCAAAAGTTATGGTTGTTCAATGTTAAACTTTTGAAATGGCCAATCTGGTAGATTCTGGAGAAATGTTTATAATTTAAATAAGCATTAATAAATTATGATAAACCCCATTTGTGGACTTACAAATATGTTTTGTGAGAATTTATATGTCAAATATAGAAATACTCGTGCCATAAGTTTAGATTGTCCTCTTGGTTTCCTCGAAAACCTCGAGTTGAAATACTCATAACCTATTATTTAAATCTCCAAACCTAACTAATATACTAGGTTAAAAACAAAGTTAATCATTGGTGTAAGTCCCCCACTATCCATTTATAGGAATCATGGTCCTATTTTTCCTTACCAAATATTGTCAAACTAGAGAATACCCTATGTGATCTGCATAGGATGCCTCCTATGATAATAAAGAGATGTATTATGTGTCAAGTGTATGATTCCTCATGAAATGATCATGAGAAAAAATGCATAGTTCTTGATATATGAATATAAATTGTGTAGTAAAAATCCCTTATATATAAGGTCTTAAAAGTTTCCTCCACATAGGCATACACCTCAAGTGTATTCCCCTAATTATATTCATTGACAAATCATTAGGTTGAGATGCCCTCATGACCAAACATGAGGAGGAAATAGTGGTCATACCTAGTAGGTAATCCATATATAAAACCCTAATGTCCCCAGTAAGTCCCCTTTGGTATCCTACTCAATTGTAATCCCTAATAATAACCCTCAAACCATCAGTGGGTTAGGATTCCCTCATGACCCTATATAAGGAAATAAGAATAGGTAGATCAATTTGTAAGCCCCACACATAACATCTTTTCACAAGATGTTATACTATAGCCTTACTCTACGAAACTGAAAAGGGATTATCTGTGTAATAAGTTCAGGATGCCTCATATGATATGTGTGAGATGATACCCCCATCATCTACGAAGCCTCCACACATAATCCCCAATCACCCCACAGCTTCTCCTCATCAGGACCAGGAAGCTTCCACATGTAACCCCCAATAATAATTTCTCTTATCTAATACAACACATAGGAATCATCCATGATTAATATCTAATCACACTATACCTACTCCTTAGTAGCACCCAAGAAACTTCCACATGCATACCCTGGTCACACCACTTCTACTCCCCAACAACACGTAGATATCTTCTACGTGTAAGCCCCAATCACACCATCACTGATCATCAGTAGTACCAAGGATTCTGTCATGTGTATGTACCAATCACACCATCATTTATACTTCATATCACTTGAGAATATTTGATTTGTAAGCCCCAGACATACCATCATTAGTCCTTAATTGCATCTGGGATTCCCCACGCATAAGTCCCAACAATGTTTGGAATATAATACTTCAAACTACATAGAATCTAGTTCTTACTCACATGGAATTTAATTTCATGAAAACAACACAATTTAATGATATTAAACTATATGACAACATCCTAATCACATGGAATTTAACTACACAACAACATCCTTGTCACATGAAAACATCCTTAGTGCATGACATTAAATGGTATCCCTAACCTATGTGATAAACATAGGATTACTTGTGGGATAATTATGTTATTATCCCCTATATTATAGGTATCTTCCATCGATAGGAGCCACACCATCACTGGTTTCTACTCCTTTCATGACACAAGCATCTTATCCCTCAATACCAAACTATATTGACCGAAGGAGTCCAATGACCATAAACTGGATTGTTAAACTATGTGGATTTTGATCCCAATCTCCTAATAGGGTATTTTGGATGCCTATCTATGGTTAAATCCCAAAAGCACCATAAAACCCATCTATCTTCCCCATGAGAGGTGATAACTCTGATGTGTGAACATTTTCCACCAAGGAACACACTCAACCCATAACTACCCAAATATTATGTCCCCACTAGACTTCCACACTTCCATGTGACATTAACCTATATCTAGCCCAATACCCAATGATATTATACTGGAAATGTCCCCACAAGGATTTAAACCGATTGTAGCATCCCTATATGATTTTAAACCCATGGAAATGTCCCCATAAGATGTTTAACTTGTGACCATGTCCCCAAAAGACATTAAACTCTTGATTATATCCCTATAAGACCTTAAACATGATACCCATCTTAATTAATCAAAATATATACCACATATGATGAGCATGATATTTCCAAGGTAATGAGCCTCGGAAGCCTTATGTGACATAAAAACATAATCTAGAATTTTAAGTGATGGATACCTCATGATACACATAATAAATTTTCTCTCTCTATCTAAAAAGTATAAAATTAACAAGGTCACAAGACATAGATTCCTTATTCCCATAAGGTAATTTTCTATATAAAGGATGTGTGGTTCCTTATTTTCTACACCTATGACACATTATACCTGATATTCTCTCTACTCTAAAAGGGAAAGACCTTTATAGATGTCCATACATACCCAAAATCATCATAAACTCCAAAAATATATAGTTTCCTTATCATAATAACAATAATCATAATTAACTAGAATCCACTTCAAGATTTGTTTAGGAATGATATTCATGAACGTGTCTCCAATATATGAGGGTGGCCCAGTCTAGCCAATGAACTCTATGGTGGAATATAAAATTTGGATCTGACATCCCATCCTAAAATTCTAATCAAGGATCCCATATAATCAACCATGGGGGTAGAGGATCCCACCTTTTAAATTAAATAATGTGAGTCAACCACATAGGATGGGTTGTGACCAGCCTAATGGCATGGACCACTTCAGAAGGGGGACAATAGGGCACATGATGCAAGCACTGGTGGAACATTCATAGAAAACAATTGATTGAGAATATTAAATACCCAGTCCTAAAATTTATTAATGGAATATTTTTGGGTTATTGTATAGTGTTATCCCATAGTGTTAACTATATTTTACCCATTTTACCCTTATTGAGGGTTAAAATATTAATCACGGTTACTATTAATGAAGACCAATAATAAAAGTAACCTATTTACCAAATTTTTACCCATGATTCTAAATATGGAATCCATTATAATGATTAAATTTATAATATTTTTAAAAATAAATTTTAATATGAATGCGTAAAACATAGTGAAAAATTATTTTTAGAGAAATGTGTTTTTAAGATAAAAAATGAAGTCAGAAAAATCATGCGTAATGCTATTTCAAATGAAATAAATAATATTATATATAATTAAATAATTCTTTTATTTATTTAATATCATATATAAAAAATGATAAGACATTTATATAAATATAAATGATATTTTTATAAAAATCTGCATTTTTCGTTATTCATTGAAAATAAATCATTTAAAAAAATACCAAAATTTCACCCTAAGATAATTTTGACATGATAATTTCAAAAGTTATTTTCAATTTTTAAAATATATTTTCTTACAATTACATGAAATAACTATATTATTTAATCTAAAAACATTGAAAACCCATTTCTTAAGAAAAAATATGTTTGAAGCATAAATTGAATTTACTAAAAATTGAGTTCGTATTTCCTAAGAATTTATTAATACATTAGTATTGAGTATAAACATTATACATATATTTCTTAATGTGGTTACTCATTATCATACCCTCTAATTCAATTACATGGTTAATATAGTCACATTCAAAATAATAAAATTTCTATAGTATATCACAATTTTGATAATGATTGGAGTAATGTTCTAAGCAGGATATCAACCATACAATTATTTTGAACTAAAATTTTGTTATATTAAATTCTCCTATAATAAATCAATTTCATCCGTAAAATTTTTTCTACTCCATCAAATGGCCAATATATGAAAATAACTTTTTTGAATACTCACATCGTTCAAAGGGATAATAAAACATGATTTTAAAAACAGTAGTCAGAAAAAAAAACATTTACTTAAAATTACAAATAAACAAGATCCCATATAAGGAGATCATTTTTAAGAAGTTATAATATATAAATTAAGGGGGAAAACCAAATACTAATAGATATTGGAATAGAACATGGCCATGAGAATGTTAATAACCAAAAAATCATAAATCTAGGAGGGTGAAAAGTTCATAAATTCTTCATAAATAAATGAAAAATAAAAACATTATAATTTAAAGATAATTTCCTAAAGTTGAGGTATTAATTTACTATCATTATGGTGAACATAATAAAATATACATACATTATTTTTTTCAATTTCATGATCACATTTTCATCCTTTAGTTTTTCTTGGATCAATTTCCACATCATCTATTACTCCAATAAATAAATATTCAATATTATTTTTTCATTATTAAACTACTAAGATGAATTTTTATTGATTCATAAGATACATAAAATAATTAAAATTAATTCCTCATGTCTCTAACTATTTACCACAATTGGAACTGTTATGATAAATTATCTAATATGGATAAATATAATACATTAATCTCTAAAACCATAACAACAACACCCAATGTTCAACTTTATCCATTCCATAAATACATAACCTTAATAATCCTCCATAATATGTCTGACTAAGACTGATAAAAAAAATTTAAAATGATTTTATTTCATATCTTTACATGATTAACTTAATAATTATCTTGAAATAATATTAATCACACATTATGTATCATACTAAAAATATATATTCCTTGATCATATATTCTCCAAAATATACTAATAATTTCCCAAAATAATGTGAAAATAAATTAATATATTATTTAAAATTTTAATTTAACCTGTATTCCTTTTATAAACTCAAATGTTAGTAAATAATATTCCAATTCAATGTTTGGGTTCATCCTTGTACCAATAGATTGTCATTGGTTGATTCAGAATATCAAATTTGATTCCCTTATTCTAGAAATTTGTGTCGAAACATTGAAGATAGAGATAATAAATGCTAGAAACACATCAAATTCAACTAAAGGACACATTCATACAAACATCAAAATGCAGTCCCCAACTCTGGATTCGATGATAAGTTTTCACAAATTATAATTATTCACTTCAAAAATAATGATTTCATAAGCATTCCCAATATCCACTGAATTAAAAGGATACTGTGGATTATTGTCCCCACTATCCCTTGGATTAGATAATTTATTCTCATAATTCCCAACTTTCGTACTTATATATAACTGAAGTGTGGGTGTTCTGTTAGTTGATATTTATATCTAATCAATTCATTAACTACTCTCTTCCCATCAATTGAACAACATTTTTCAAAATATCCAGTCTTACCAAACATTAAAAATAATATTTTTCATTTAACACATTCACCTAAGTGCCACTTCAAATAGTTTAGTCATGTAGGAGGTTTAAACTTCATATTCATTTCATGTTCCATACAACTAGAGCTTCCATGAAACTCCATCTTACTATTCTTATTACCAAAACTATTAGAGTTTTCAGATTTATTTCTATTTTAAGTTTACATCTAACAATTTTTTCATAGCTTCTGTATCCCCTTATGTATAATTCCTTTTGAATATGTGGTTTCATAGGTGCAGATGGATTCATCATCCTTCTACATCATCTATAGAAAGTCCCTCACCATTTTAATATAAATATTTCATGGAAAATACTTATTTAGAATTTCTATCTTAAACTCCCCCCCCCCCACATTCCATAGAGTTTACTTCTAATTTTTTTATCATATTCTTAATAAGTGCCAACTATTAATCACCTTTTTCTTCTAAGATATAAACTCCAAAGACAACATTATCTGGTTCTGAGCACTGAATAATGGAAAATATATATTTCTTATTTAGTTAATCGATTTATTATAAACTAATATATCATATGACCTAATGAAGGAGGGTGAATATTGTTTCTTAAAAATATTCATGTTCATATTACTACCTCTGTGGTGTATTCAATATTTCAACATGATCTATGTTACCATTCATAGATCAAGAGAGTTGAGTGAGCATAGTCACATGATATTTCCTCCCATGTCATGAGCAATTTGGGTGCTTATGAGGATGGTCATTTCCTTGGTTGTCACATTAGTTAATCACTTGATTTATTTGTGATCCAAGCATTGAATAGAACCAAAAACCTATTGTAAGAATCCTGCTAAAAAATAGAGTGAATAATCGTATGTTCGTTAAAATCATTCCTTAGATCCCCTAAATTATGATACATTCTTATAAATATATCACGCCATTGGTTTCACCTAGTTCATTAATTTTCATCATAAATTTTAATCCATCATAATGGTTTATAAATAAAATATTAATTAACCCCAATCATATACCCTGGAAGTGTCTGGCATGATGTTGTGTTTTAAGACCACTCATCTTGCACCATTAGCAATCGATTTAATAACCAATCATCCCCATTCATATTTTTTAATATTATGAATATTTATTCTATTTCCAGATCCACTTTCTAGTTTCCAAACATGGATTAATTGTCTTATAAAATCACTCTTCTTTATTTACCATATCATATCATATTC
Organism: Viscum album; assembly: GCA_963277665.1. Taxonomy (NCBI): domain Eukaryota; kingdom Viridiplantae; phylum Streptophyta; class Magnoliopsida; order Santalales; family Viscaceae; genus Viscum; species Viscum album. The sequence continues at coordinate 918,538,371 of OY728155.1, read as the reverse complement.
TTCTATAATTTGTATTATCCTTAGGGTTTACACTAAAGTGTTCTCATTCTAATTTCCAAAAACAAATAATTAAACCTTTCTCTAATACTAATTATAATGACCAAAACATTTCATACATAAATATTTCATCTTATTATATGGATATTCAACACAAAATATTACAATACACTCCATAACTAGATAGGTTTACTGTCTTTAGAAACATGGATATGTAAAAACCTGGTTTATAAAATATTTACATCATCTCCAATAAAATTATTCACAACTAGAACCCTTCTTAGAAACATCATACCTAAAACCTTGATTCATGTCTAGGGGAAAAGGAAACATAATAAAGGGTGAGATCTGATGCCCAGTTAGGGTAAATATGGGTTATATCAATATATGATCATATACCATCATATGAGAAGTATAGGGTATGATAACTTGAATAAAACTTACAATAATCATACCATGTTAGTAAAATATATTTAATCATGAAACATATAATAAAGTTTTTTCAATTCGAATAAAATATTCATAAGAGTATAGAATCATTAATAATCATTCATGTGCACTATGAACATATCATAAATAGAGTAATGTGAACTAATAAGAATATAACATTGTTGTAACATATTAAACAAGGTTCCACATACTGGTTCCTCAAACTTTTTCACCACATGACCTTAGGAATTCCTCCACATAGGCGAAAGGATTCCAGCTAGAAGAAAGGGTTAATTATGAAATATGGGGAGACTATACCCTCTTTATCAAATAATCACAATAGGGAAAATAAATAAATAACAGGAAACTAATACACAAATGATAAAAAATAATAACAAAAAACATCCAACATATCATGATGAATATGAAAATAGGGACATGAAAATAAACCAAATAAGTAGGTATATCATTCCTTATAAGTTACATGTGTTTAATGAAAACCCAAAATAAATAAACAATTAAAAATCTCAAGTAGGTAATGACATCATGTCTAGTTCCCTCATCCACGCCCCATCCCAAATCCTAACTCATCCATAAAACATAGATCTATTTCCCTAATCCAATCCTACAAATGTAAAGTGTATTTGGGTACCAACATGGATGACTAAGTAGGGTGTTATTACAACTCAATAGTCCCCCACCAATGGCCTCTAAATAAATAATAATCCTATAACAGTGTATGCAATTTTATATGGAATAAATATGAACGGAAAAACGTAAATAGGTTTCACATTTATTATTATTTATTCAACAACATCATACCTTCTTCAGCATGTTTTAGAGTCTTAACCATACACTATAGGGTAATCAAAATACATTATTTCATGGGATTACAATATTAATTTAATCCTAATTTCATTTGGTACCCTTGAGAGTCATTTTTTTGTACCCTTATCATGAACATTTAGATCTTCAGTCTAATGGAAATATCTTGAGGGTCTAGGGAAGTAGTATGTCACCCCATAGGTTTTTGGATCATCAATCCCTAAACCAAAACTCATTGTTTACATGGATGCATTGGGGGCCTAGAGTAGTATTCTAGAACCCAATGGGTATTTAGAGCATCATTCCCTGGTTTACAACTCATTAATCAATCACATATATCATAATATATAAATCAATTATTAACATCATTAACCTTATTATCAATCATTCACATCACGGTGCACCATTACTTTTATCAATCACAACCATGGTTTTTTACATTAATCACATGGAATAACAAAAAAAATTAACCATTAATAAATTATCATCAATTAGTCACATATCATTAACCCTTCAAGGTTAATCCAATCACCCAATTAAATTACATTATCAACCATCAAAAAAGGATTTAGTTCAATTCCATTAAATTGTAATACCAATTTTTTTACAATTTAAATAACATCATTTAAAGAGAATTATCACACCCGAAGGGTTTCTATCAATCCATTTTCATAATCTCTAATGGTCTAACCAGATCAGTGAAGGGTCTCATAATCACATGGGAATCAATTTATTATATCAATTTTTTTAAAAACCAATGTGGAAACATAATGATAAAATTACAAGCATTTGGCCATTATCAAAACTATATAAATTATTAATTGGACCACCTAACTCAATATTGTGGATGAATTCTCCCCAAACCATAGACCTTAATTTGATGTGGGGTGATAAAAATTACAATGGTAAGGAAGATTTTGGATCAAAACCTAAGATCAAGATCTAAAAAATTAAACCCATTAAACCATGATCTAAACCATCAACAATGGAGGAAAATACATTCCACTACAAATATAAAGAAGGATGGGAGAGAGAGGAATTTAAATAAGGAAGACATTATATACTGTATAATGTTTGATTTATTCCATCAGATCATCAATTCAAACTAGAATAAGTTCAATGATCCATGGAATCATATCAGAAGCCTCCTACATAAAGTGAATTCATGATACGATTATCCAAGTAAATTAGGGATATAATATAGGGGTTTGTAATTTTATTATAATTTTTTAGAAATTTTAATTACCGGACACATGATTTCATTGGTGGGGCCTCAAGGTTTTATCCCAAAATTGGGAAATGACTATAAGATAAATAAATAAATATTTCATTCCATTAAATAATCATATTTATAATGAAAAAAAAATAAAGAGTTTCTAAAATCTCTCAATCCGGTCCTGAAATCATGTCTAGTTCACTCATCCATTATCCATCCTGAATCCCAACTCAACCATCTAATTTAGGGATCATTACCTTATCATGACCTATATGCATGAAGTCTATTAGGATACCAATCATTTTCACTAATTATTGTGTGAGTAAAACTCATTAGGCCCACACCAATGGAATCTAATTAAACATTCTTTCTATAAATTTGTATGCAGTTGTATAAAGAATAATGATAATATGAAAAAAAGTAAACAATTTTAAATTTTATTATTATTTAGTAAACCACATGATACGTACTTAGAACTATTCTAGAGTCTAAACCATTTACCATAGGTTTATCTCAATCCATTCTTTCATTGGATTACATTATTCATTTAATTATAATTTCATTTGGTACCGTGAAGTGTCATTCTGGGTACCCTTTTCATGTCCACCTAGAACATTAGTCTAGCACCAATATCTCAAGATCAAGAGTAGAATTATGGTACCCCATGAGTATTTGTATAAGCATCCCCTGAATCCCAACTCATTGTTCACATGCATGCATTGGGGAGATAGAGAAGCAGTCTAACACCCGATGTGTATTTGGAGCATCAGACCCTATGCCCCAACCCATTGATCAATCAAATATATCACAATATATAAATCAATGTTCAACATTATTAACCTTATTCTCAACCATTCACATCATGGTGTACCATTCCATTTATCACTCACAACCATGATTCTTTGCAATAGTCACAAGGAATAACATTAAAAATTCCCCATTAATACAATTATCATAAATTATTCACATCTTAATAATCCTTTAATAATAGTCTAATAAACCTTTTAAATCTCATTAATCAACAATGCAATAAGGATTCAGTTCAAGTTTATTAACTCCTTATTCCCCTTTTTAAAATTCCAAAATTTTCATTCCAAGTACATTAGCAAACTCTAAGGGTTTCTGTTAAGATGCTATTATAATCTCTAATGGTCTAATGGAATCTATTACGGGTCTCAAAATCATATGGGAGTCAATTCAATATTTAAAATTGAAATAAAATCCCAATGTGTAAATGTAATGATACAACTACTTGCATGATATCAGGATTAAAACTATGGTAATTTGAACCTAGATCACATAACTCAAGATTATTGATCAACTCTCTCTAAAAGTTATATCTCAATTCATTGTAGAATGATCAAAATCACAATTTATATGAATATATTTGATTAAAAAAATAATCAATATCTAGTGAAATAATATCCATTAAACCTATATCTAAATCCTCATTAATAAAGGAAAATCCATCCCCTTCCAAAGGGAAATAAAGTTGGGAGATAGATAAATCTAAACTATGAAGAAATTAAAAATATTAGAGTGTTTTAATTATTCCAAAGGATATTCAATATGAATGTAAAGAGGTTTTAGTAAGCTACAAATCCTTTTTGGATCCTCTAAGAACATGTAACTCGTGTTAGGCTAAGTTAGGGTGATTAGGGATTTAAACCGGGGGTTCATAGATTTTTTATAAAATTGTTGGGAATTTTAATTCTTGCGTGCATAATTTCATGGAAGGGGTCTCATAATCTGAAAAAACATGTTTTCCCTAATCATGTTAACCTTTTATTTGGGGTGCATGGTTTCTCCAAGCTAGGCGCATGGTTTTCAAACTTGTGTTCCAAAAGTGAAAACCCCCTCTATCTGAGGGTTACCAATTTTAGTTGGGTGGGAACATGGATTGAAAAACTTGTGTGCCAACCATGAACTAGAAATCTCCCCCCTCCAAACCACCAAAATTCACCAGATCACACGCAAGACAAGATCAACTAGAGTAATAATAAAAAAGGGTAGAAGAATACCTAAAAATGACTATGAGATATCTTTATAACTGTTGGGATCTTACAGTGTCCCCACCTTAAAATAGATCATCTATGAGCTATACACCTATGAATTACTAAGACTCTGATGATAAAAGGTCGGAACCCTGGCCCCACAAATCTATGTCTATATACCATGTTTCCTCCAAAACATATCTACGCTACTGAAACCCTCATATCAATGTCAAAGTCTTTCCCCACAACACATTATCACTACGATCCACAACATGTATCAGATGATCCTCAAAGTATGGATCATCCCCAAGCTCAACATCATCAATTTTGATCATAGCACAAGTGTTTTTGTGATACTTCAAAAGTTGTTTCACTTGAAAAAATCTTGCATAGCAAAATACCTCTATGAAGGAGCTAATCAATATGTCCATTATCTTATTCTCACTACAATCAAAAATGGTTCAACAGGCGAGGCCACTAGCATTCCCCACCTATGAATCCTATAGTGAACTAATCTTAGTGACACCCAATGAAAAGAATGATCATACCATATAAACTCAAGAGTTTGACGATGTCGATCAGCATAAGTCTTATTTCTACTCTTCACTATAGACATGCATACCAAATAAACTGAAAATGTTCTTTGTATCCTACACAAGACTTGGTCCCTAATACACTATCTCACCTACCTCCAACCAATATAAATGTGATCTATATTTTCTATGATAAAGATCATCATATGGTTCCATCTAAATATTTTCTCGATAACTATTGTTATAGGTGAACTAAATGAGCTCAACATGCTTCTCCCATGACCAACCAGAATCAAGAATTCATTCCCATAGAATTTCCACTAGCTCCTAAATAGTATGATCCAATTTCCCATCAGTCTATGGATGAAAATTTATACTTAGAAAAACATACATACCAAGTTAATTATACAATATAATCCAAGATCATGAAGTAAAATGTGGATCCAGATCGAAATCCATGCTCCATAAAACTCAATTTAAATGGTCATTTTCCCATATATACACCCCAACTGATCAACTGTGAAAGTATGTCAAAATTTTATGAAATTGGATAAATTCATCAATTGGTCCATATGACCCATGTAATACCATTATTCCACCGAATCCTTGAGATAACCACCATGAGTTCCATGGTATCGTTGTCCACCTTACATTATGGAATGGGTAATGTCTTTAGTAAACCACTGGGTCATTGATTCTTGGCCTTCACTTTTTGAAAAGTGTTGCATCAGGTCATTTAATGAAAAATATCCCTTTTTTTCACATCCACTAATACTATCAATATAGGTCACGGTACAATTTTTTCAAACCTGGATGCATTAGCCACTTTGAGGAATGAAACTCATATATTAACTCCACACACATACACATAGGCATAATAACGTGGTTTAAGGAAAATATGATCTCATCCTCATCTATAGTCTAATGTGAAGGTAAATCCCAAACATCAAAGATTTCCATCATGTCCAATCACTTTATATCCTCATACATTCCTTATTTAATCCATATTAGAAGTGTGGGCTCAATTGATAGGGACTTGAGGGTGATCTAATCCTAGATCTCTTGATCCCCTATATGCATCTCATCCAGCAAATCTGTCATATTTCACCCAAAGATAGACTCTTTGACTATGTGAGTTTATGTCTTCTATTTCAAGGAATCAGAAACACTATTTACCATTCTTGATCTATAAAATTTCTCAAAATAAAATTCCCGCATATACTCAACCCATCTCCATTTCATGATATTCAAATTATGTTGAAAAAATATATTCTTTAATCCCTTATGGTCAGTATAGACAATTAACCTTCCACCCAATAGGTAATGTCACCAACACATTAAGTCATACATCACAATAGACAACTTGAGATCATGCATAGGATAATTCCATTCATCTGGTCTCAACTTTCATGATACATATTCTATGACTCAATCACTCTACATCAACACTACCCCATGCCTAATTCAGGATGCATCACAACACATGGTTTACTCCTAACATTCCTTGGGTATGATCGAAATTGGTGTAGTCGTCGAGAGATACTATAACTCCTGAAAAGAATTATCACATGCTCTAGACCATTGAAATTTTCTAACCTTCTTGATCAAGATAGAAAGAAGAACTGCCAAGAAGAAAATTTTTTGAATGAATCTCTGATAAAATTCCTCTAAATCAAAAAATCTCCAGATATCAAAAAAATCTTCAAATACTCCTAAGAAACAACCTCTTGAACTGTCTCTAGGTTTAATGAAACGCCTTCTATATAGATTATTTGACCTATGAGATATACCCTATCAATCATGAATTGAAACTAAGATATAATTGTGTATAGAATATTCTCTCCCAGTGTACTATAGAAGATGTCAATATATTGGGAATGATGGTCATGAGTCTAAGAGTACACCAAGATGTCGTTGATGAAATAAACCACAAACTAATCCTAGTATGCGTGGAATATTTGGTTCATTAAAATCAGAAAAAATAGCTACAACATTCTTCATCCCCAACAACATCATGAAAAACTCAAATAAGACATACATGCTTCTAAATTAAATATTTCATATATCATAAAGTCTAATTATCAACTGGTGATACCCCGATCTCAAGTAAAACATGTAGAATTCACAAGATCCTATCAACTAGTCCAAGAGATCATCAACATGCAGAATAGGTTCGGAGTTCTTAGTTATCATCCAGTTCAACTTCTGGAAATCCAAACATAAACACAACATCCCATTAGCCTTCTAATAAAAACAAGAAAACCCCATGGGTATATATACTAATGAATACGTCCCATATACATTATTTTCTTCATCTGAGTGTTAGGCTCTTGAAGCTATGTTGGTTCCATTTGGTAAGTTGGAATAAAAATTGGTTTAGCTCTGGGAATTAGCTTGATTTCTAAACTCAACATATCTCTCTAATGGTATCCCTATGAAGTCCTCAAGAAACACATCATGAATCAAACACACTAAGGGTGGAAAGACACAAGGTTCCACACCCCTTTTTTCCAACAATAGACTTGAAACATAGTTAGTGATCTCCCCCATTTGTTAAGTAAATATCCTTGCTTGGCCTTCTTAGATATCACATTCTTCATGAAGATCTTGATTTTGAACCTCAAGAATTGTAAAGGACCCAATTCTATGATAAAAATTAATATATTCTCAATATGATAATAGCCAATACATACCAAAAATAAAGTCAAATCATGAAATGTCAAGAATATAAAGATCTCAAAGGAAATGACACTTACCATCCATGAGAGAAAACCCTTTCATAGATATATTTCCCATAAAAGTACATCAAATGGGGTGTTTATCATCATAACCTCAATCAAAAACTCTTCTACCAGACACAAACTATTCATAAATTGAGTAGATATAAAACAATGTAAGTATCATGTATAAAATAAAGTTCTAGTAATCATATAATCTATGAGAACAATACCTCTAACTATTGAAGGTCTAACCTTTCTATCCATAATTCTAGGAAGAATATCATGAAAATAACCTACCCCTATTCCATGTGCTCCAATCTGAGTCCCTTGTGCTACACCACTCTGTTGGTTTGGGAAATCATTCCCTAAAGTACCATGTCCTCTGCCATAACCACCATGTCTAGAAGAACTCCAAATTTCCTAATATTATGGGGTACAATATCCCCTTTCAGTACTCTAGTTCATCATTTATCCTCTATAACTATCCATCATTCGTGATTTCCTAGATAACTGTTTTAAATGTCCCTTTATACCACAATATTTTCACTCCATTGATGGTTAGGGTCACTGGTTATGAATTCCACCCAGTCTACTGAATTGATGGAAAAGAGCACAACTGTTTCTTGGATAATCTAACCTTCTACCAGGTTACTCTACATTACACTATTCATGTTATAGTTCTTATATTTATGCTTCCTACACTTAGAAGTCATATCATCCAATCATTCGGATGAAACCACTTATCTTTCCCTAAAACCCTCTTTCAGGTTCCCCTCATAAATGAAAGACTGATTCACTACATTAGTAAAATTTTCAGGCAAAATATATTAGCATGGAATGTAATCTCACATTTATGTATATCCTGAAAACATTTATCCATGGTTGTTTTATTTTTTACCAGTACTAGAAAAAATAATTGCAAGTTAGTGAAGAAGCTAGAATAGTCCATCACTAACATGCTTATATGGGTAAACTGCATAAGAACTGATACCCTCTCAGGTCTCAGTGTATCTGGATAAAAGTTCTCCATGAACTTCTCTTATAGGTCCTTCCATACCATTATCTTAATCATCTCATCTTGAGCCTAGATATCCCACCAATTCTTCTTGTATCCTTACAATATATTATTATCCAACTTGACACATTTCTCAATAGAAGTATCTGAATGATCAAAAATACTCTGGATGGACTCAATATTGAACTCATCTACCTCAAGTCCACAATCGTCAATAAATTTCATAGGGTGCTTCAACTGAACCTCCTGAGTTAGTTTAGAAATACTCTGCACAACCCACCCAAGGTCTCCTTCCATAAACTGTATAATGTGAGAAAGGTTCTCATAGTACTTCTCTCTTACCCCTTCACTCAGAACTATCAAGGCCTCTAATCTCGTTTCTTGGGGATAATTCTCATTAATTTAATTTTTTTCATCTTATCAACAAATATCATTATGGATTCATGTATATACAATTCGAAGCACGCGTCCTCAGACACAAAACACATCACATTTACATAATTTAGATTCACATAAATTTAAAATGATTCATCCCTCATATACCTCCACATGGAAAAAATAGAGTCACTTTCACTGACCTTAACCATCCATAACCGAGGTCATGGTTGACACAAGGTAAACAACTTTTCACATTTATATTTTTTCCATTTGACACCCATTTTATTCATTTACAATTACCACATTTAACACCGTTTGACCATTTTAATTCTTTATTAGGCACCATTTTTCTTATAAATACTCGAATAAAGAAAGTCATTTCCATTCCCCAAAACTCACTCACAACAAGATTTTTAGTGCATACATAGTATGACGCATGTCACGTAAATTATTGACTACCTGGAATGATGCATGTGTATACTAAAATCTATTTTCATACCAATCTATGAGAAAAATTTTATAAAACAATAACATCCCAAAAATGGTGCATCTCCAAAGGTTAAATACCATTAAACTATAATAGAAAACATCAAGCAGAACAATCTCATTTTGGGTACATGGGGTTTCCCATGCTCATGGGTTAGCTACTCTCATGCATAAGCTCCTAACTAAGGACTGACTCATCCTAGTTTCCTAAATAAATTTCCCAAATAATAAGAAAACATAAAATAAAATAAAACCAATCTTATTACACTCTGTAACATCCTAATCTGGATACCACATACCGGTGCCCTGAGCTTGTTCAGCACACGACCTCAGGTGTGCCTACCCATATAACAGAGGTTTCTTACTATAATCAATAGTATATTATGTAATATAAGGATACAATACACTCTTTATCAACACATAAAAATAGATAAAATAAATAAAAAATAGAAAAATGATAATAAAAAATAACAAAAAAAGACCAACATTTCATGATGAATCCCAAAACTGGAAAACATACCATAAATCAAAGTAGTAAATATTTGATGCCATAAAATTTATAAGTTTCTAATGAAAACCCAAAATAAAGACACACTGACATCTTCCAAGTGAGTTTTAGTATCATGTATTGTTCCCCTACCCATGCTACATCCTGAATCCAAACTCATCCATATAATATAGATCTATTTCCCTTATCTTGACCTACAAATAGACTATTTATTTGGGTACCAATCAGCAGGCCCGAGTCGGATGTGAGTACAACTTAGTCAACCACCACCAACAATGTCTAAAGAAATATCTAGTCTATATCAATGTATGCAGTTTCATGAAGAATAAATATCAAATTAAAAAATTAAATAGGTTTCAAATTTATTATTCTTAAATCAACCACATCATACCGGCTTTATCTCATGTTGGAGTCTGAACCAAAACCATAGGGGTGTTGCAATAAATTATTTCATAGTTTAACACAATTCATATAATTCCAATTTCATTCGGTACCCTAGTGTATCATTATGGGTATCCTTATCATTTCCACATGGAACACCATACCAGTTCCAATATCTCATGGTCCTATATCATTATTCTGGAACCCCATATGTATTTGGAGAATCTATCCCCAACCCACCACACATTGTTCACATGCATGAATTGGGGGACTAAATTATCATTTTGGAACCCAGTGGTTATTTATAGAATCAATCCCTAACCCACAACTCATTGATCTATCACATATATCAAAATATTTAAATCAAGGTTCAACATCATTCACCTTAATATCAATCATTTACATCATGATGCACGATTCCATTTATCAATCAGAACCATGGTTCTTTTCATTGATCACAAGGAATAACATGAACAATTCTCCATTAATCCAATTATCAACAATTAATAATATCTCATTAATTATTCAAGGTTAATACAATCACCCATTTAAATCCCATTGTCATCTATACAATAAGGATTTAGTTCATTTCTATTAATTAGTTATTACCCTTTTTAAAAATCATAATTCATCATTTCATGTGAATTAGCAAACTCAAATGGTTTCCATCAAGTTAGTCACATAATATCAAACACTTAAAAAGGATCTGTAATGGGTCTCACAATCACATGAGAATCTATTCATTATATTAAATTTAAATAATTCTTAATTCCCTAACATATTAATGAAATGATACAACTATACACATGAGATCATGATAAAGACTATGGTAATTATCAATATACCACCTACATCAAGATCATAGATGAATGATCTCCAAACCATAGCCTTTAATTTGATGTTTTATGATCGAAATCACAAAAGAAAGAAAGTTCTAGGATCAAAACCTAGTATCAAGATCCATCAAAAAAATATCAATAGAACTGAGATTTAATCTGTCAACAACGGAGGAAAATACATCCAACTCCAAAGGGAATGAAATATATGAGACTAATATGTGTTAGAAAAGAGGAATAAATTACACATCTTGGAGGGTTTTATTGTATATATCAAATCTTTAATTTTCACTAGAAGAGGCTTCAGGATGCATAGGATCCTTTCATGAACATAAAAGAGAAAAGGAATTCATGTTATCCCAATACATGGTGATTATTGATACAAACTCTAGGATAAGGGTTTTTTTATAAAATTATGGGTTCTTTTAATTCCCACGTGCACAATTTCTTAGGTGGGGCCACACGGTTTGAAAAAATGTGCACCCTGACCACGAAACCCTGTTGTTTTGGGTGTTTCGAGTGAGGTTTGGAGGACATTTGATTGTTTTTAGGTAGTGCATAGTTGGGCATGAAATTTACAAACTATGTGTCCACCCATAGAAAATTATACACCCTTGGATAGAGGGGATTTCATAGTAGGAACACAATATGGAAAAGAGTGCTCCCACAAAGGTGTAACCATGAACCCCCGATAATAGTGGTGAAAGGTTACTCCTAGGTGTGCAAAAAGTTTTCCAAAGCATTCCCCAACTATGAAAAAAACCTCTATATGAAGGTGCACAGTTTTCTAAGGGTCATTGTATGGTTTGGGAGGAACTTGTGTTAATCTTACACTACCACAAAAACCATCCAAAACCATTAAAACTCACATGAATGCACTGAAAACAAGCCTTAACCAAAGTATGATTAAATATATAGTAAAATAATACCTGAAATGACCACAAGACATATCAATAAAAATCATTATCCTAAAATTGTGAACATGTATAAATAGAAACAAGTTCTCTCATTAATTTATTGATATTAAATAAACTCTTCATATAATCTTATAGACTCTAAAAAATGTCCACACATAAAATTATGAACATGAAACCAAGTCCACACGTCAACTAATTGACATGGAATCAGGTTCATTTATAATATTATAGACATTGAATCATGTTCATTCATAACATAGTTTTCTATTGAGTTATCTATCTTTACATAATAATGTTTAGGGATATAACATACCATACCATCATATAATCATAATCAATTCATATAAATTCCACAAGATCACAAAACCTTTATCATAACATCATATACTAACTAGTGGAAAATAAATCGGTTTTATAAACATCTCATTATCAAAATAATAAACCATATAGTGAAAGAATAAGTATGGTATCATCGAATCATATTGTAACATCTTGACTGGGAGCCACTAAATGGTTCCCTAAGCTCGTGGGTCACATTTTCTCAACAAAACCTCACCATACACTAGATGCTTCTAACTAGTAGTGATGTTATAAGTTGGTACATTGGGGATACTATTTCCTCATAATCAGAGTGTAGAAAAATTTTATAATCTCTTCAATAAATAGTAAAACCATATCAAATAAATTAATATTAGAAGAAAAATCATCAATAATATTATAATAAAAAACTAGGCCAAGGAAGTATCATATAGAAAATAACTATGTCGTGAATCTATACAAAAAATACATTGAAATATGTATTTAGTATAATAAATGTATCATAATTTGAAAGATATAAAAAGAACGGTATCCATCTAGCATCATAATCGAATCTCAATCGTCTAATCTGTTGTTCATAAGCATTAACAATCAAGAATCGGAAATTGGGCACATTCCCTAGTCCCAACATGTATCTATGATGTTTATACGGGTTCCCATTGATGGGATGAAAAGGGATTGAGATAATACTCAGTATGCCACCCCCAATGCTGTGTATAAAAAATATAGTAAGTGTATATAAGCATAAATAGTGTGAATATATTACAAAAATATAAATGAATAGGAATGAGTGATATATGTAATTGTGATATTTTCCATCCCACCAAGGCTTACTATAAATAATAATTCATAAACAAGAGATATCTATATGGCATGAAAAAACATCCATTGTGGCCTTTACTGAGTAATCCAATATCTAGCCTACATTGACCAAATCAAAAGGGTAGAAATGTATTAGAAATCCTCAATGAACTATTATGTATAATAAAGTATCATGACCAAAATATAGATCCAACGAGTGGTAAAGTTCAAGGAATCCCATATTATCCAAATCTAGGGAGTATTAATTTCGATGAAATCCAACATAATATAAACCAATGGAGTATAAATTTCAATTTCATTCGATGCAGTTCTCAATCTATGGAGTAGAAATGTTCATTGAATTGAATTTAATCATAATCATATCATTAGTCATTTTATAATCATACATAATCAATGAAATCATCCAACTCAATCCAAATTTTCAATTTAAATAATTTAATCATTTTAATAGCATGTAATCACATGGAAAAGGAGGTACAATCCTCTCCTAATATCTCATTTAATTCATTAAGGATCCCATGATGATTATGATCTCTCACACACATACAACCATGATGGTGGTAACTCATGGGGAAGATACGTAAACACACCTCACAAGTGATCCAGGTTGAGCTTGACAACCTCCAACCATATCATTGTATTGTATGGGAAACGTATCAAGTTTCTAATGGTATACTCAATACATTTCATTAATTTGGGAACAACACCTGAAAGGTTCAGTGTGTGGAACAGAGTAAACTATCTATAAAACAACAAGACATTACAAGAAAAGGTATAGACCACCTACCTTAGGCATGTGGTAGAATCCTCCTCTAGTATCTTCTCCTAACATGACCTGTTTTAGAAAGGAATAGGGAAAGGGATGAATACCCTAGAAATATGGAATATTATCATGCACTAAATTAACTTTTTTGATATGAAGAAAGATAAAGAAATGCACCTAATGAATGAAGAAATCATCAAAGTGGATCTAACAAGATGAATAATGCTTGAATCAAAGTTTGTATGATTAAACAAAATTGAATCCTACCTCAATTTCAAGAAGAAATCACAAATTATAGAACAATGGAGACCCCCTCTATGATCGAAAAATGATGGAAAAGGCTTAATTATTTTATTAAATGTAATGTAAAAAACCATAATTTACTCAAAAATTATCTGGGACATGGTTTGGCCATATACTTTTCAAAACCATGTTCCAATCATTTTCATGCCTCTATCTCAGGGATCATGAAGACGGTTTGGGAAACCATGAAAACACAATGAAATTCGCCTCTACTAAAAATTGTAGGTGGATTACATTGGAGTTCATCTCTGAATGCATGGTTTTATCAAACCGTATAGCCCAAGATGGTGCATTATACCACCATACATGGTTAAGAAATACCATGTGGCATGGGCCACATTGTTTTTACTTATAGTGTGTCTTAGTATTCATTTCAATAAACTATGCCTCAAAGATTTAAATAAGCCTCGGAAACCCTTTAAACTCCCATGACATCATTTTGAATTAACATTAAGTCAAAAATAAAAAATTAAATAGAAATTAAAAAGATACACACCTCAAGAAAAATATAGGATTTTACATTCTTTACATCACAAGACAACTCGTCCCTGGTTTTCTCTTCTGAAGGTGGTAAAGAATCTGATAAGATATATGGCTACTAAGAACATACAACTTTCTCTCTATCCTATGTCTCATCTTGTACAAGGTCGTGTTTCCATATCACTTATCCCAAATAGATATTCCATCCTCGGAGATCCCTCATACTGCAATCCATAATATATATAGGATGCTCCTTGCAGGATTCCCTATAACTCATCCTTGTTAAGCTGAAGATTATCAGATGGGTTTGAGTGATAAAAACATAGATGAGATACATGGATGAAATATTTCTTGGCTCAATACCACTGAGATAACTCAAACTGGTAGGCTATAGTTCTGACTACTTATATAATCTAAATAGGCCCAACATATCATGTAAAAATCATACCCTATATCAAAAAAAATTCCCCATCCTCGAAGATATTTGTAAAAAGTTTTGATCCCCAACATTGACCTCTCGAGTTCATCGATGATGATTAGTGTAGGATTTTTTTTCTAGATTGTGTAGTATCCATCCACTTCCTATTAATTTATACCACCTTTTATGTTTCCTAAATGAGAATTGTTCAATGAAGCACTATCTATCCTACCTTTAACAAGTAGAGATGTTATTGAATTTATCTTCCCTACCAATCCTCATAAGGTTCCATCGAAACAGTCTCCATATATTTATTTTTCTGTGAAGAATCAATCGTGGGTCTGTGCCTCTGCTATGATCCATCCAAATCAAGGACGTATTCTCGAATATTGTCCTCTAGAGCCTACATTTTCTACCCTTATTATCCATCGGTCTGAGGGTGGAATTTCAGGATCAAAATAATGTATGTACCCAATGCCCTCAGTAACATTTTTAAAAATTGAGATGTAAACCAAGCATCCACATCAAATACATTGGTATTAATAACCCCATGATGTTGAAAAATCTCATTGATATAATGTATCCCAAGCTTATCTACCAAGTTTGTGTCCTTAATTGGAATGAAATGGGTGACATTTATGAGTCTGACTACAATAATCGGTACACTATCACTATCGTGTGGTGAAATCAAAAGCACCATCATAATTTCCATTACAACATCATCCTATTTTTACTTAGGAATAGGTAACTACTGTAAGATCCTTGTTGGTTATTGGGGATCCTCCTTTACCTACATATAAGTATAACACCTGATGATAAAGCCTACAATTTACCATTTCATCCCCAGCCACTACTATTGATGTCATAATTCATGATACATCTTGGTAATGTTGGGATGTACTTCCCAACATAATTCATGAAATTACCACAGCATCCCCTCTCATATGTCTGATTAAACCCAAACACGCCACTACAAATGTATAATTTCATCCTCCCCAATGTTCTAGCCATGTGGTGGGTCCCTGCCTTCAACTCTCTATCCCTATGGACTAAGCCATATGAAAATAAAAAATATATCATTCTCACAATATCTAAAAGATTGGAATTTACTGCTAAGGATGAGAGGAAAATTTTGACAAGACTATCCTAAAACTCTAAGTCTATATTATATTAAAACTAAATCAATTTCCATTCACTATTGGCCTCCTAAAATACCCACATATGTGTCTTCTCGCTCATAGTGTCAGCTACTACCCTACCTTTACCAAGTTTTTAGGATTTCTTAAAATTGAATGACTAGAGATACTCAACCCACCGTCTCTGTTGAAGGTTTAATTCATGCTTCATAAATATGTACTTAATGATTTTGTGGTCAATGTATGTAAAAAAATTCCATCCTACTAAATAGTGAATCCAAAAAATCAAGTCATGAACCATGGATTCCAACTTGAGAATTCATGTTGGGTAATTACTCTCTTGTGGTATCAACTAGAAAGAAACATACACCTTGACTCTATCCTCTTACATAATGATATTTCCTAGTTTGATGGATGAAGCATCATATTAACCCCTATAACATCTTTCAGATATAGTGGGATAAAAATTCATACTGATGTCAAATTGTCCATAAGCTCCTAAAAAGAATTTTCAAATGCTTTAGACCATACAAATTTCAACCCTTCTTGGTCAATCTTATAGGAGGCATATATATACATGAAAAGTCTTGGATGAAGTTTCTATAACAACCATACAAACCCAAGAAACTCTTAATATTAAATTCATTCATGGGATTCTCCCAATAAACCACATCACCCACCTTCTCTAGGTCTATAGGCACTCCTATCTATGAGATGACGGGACCCATGAAGTTAAATTTAACTATATAAAACCGACATTTTTCAAGAATTACATAAAAACAATTCTCCTTTAGTGTATTTAGAAGGATGTCATGGTGTTTTTAATGATTGTGTCATGTATGATCATTCACAAAGATTTCATTCAAAAAACACCAAGAAATAATCTATATACTAGTGGAATCAAATCCATGAACACATATAGTGAGTTCGCGAGACTAAATGGAATAACTAGATACTAATAAAGACCATGTATGCTAAGAAACACTATATGAGGTATAAATTCTAATCTGACATGTACATGGTGATAACCTAACCACAAATCAATTTTGAGAAAAAACCAAATCTCTTCGAATATAATTTAAGAGGTCATTGATATGGGGAAATGGATACCAATTATTAACTTTCAACTCATTCAACTTTGGGTAACAAACAAATAACATGAGGGTTTTATTCTCCTTCTTTGTGAATTTTACTGAAAACCCTATTAAGATGTACTAGGTTATATAAACCCCTTTTATTTTCAGTCCTATAACTATATCTTGAGCTCTTGCAACTTAGTAGTGTCCATCCAATAAGATGGAATAGATACTGGTACAGCTTATAGAATAATCCCAACAGATAACCTTGCATATCACTCAGGTGGTAAACAAACAAAATTCATCTAGGAATACATCCCCTATGGGACCTACTACTGAAGGGAATTCAACATGTATAATTCCCCCAATAATATAGAAATATGAATGAAATTTGGAATGTCATGCCACATAGGCCATGATTCTTTGGTCTATCCCTACCTATATGGATATCCCACACATGCCTTTGGATATAACTAAATCACTCTGGTGATGTAAAGGATTCCCTCTAATAAGAAAAATCATAATGGTCTTGATAAAAAACCAACCAATCCATTCTTATTACAAAATCAAATCCCATCATCTTGAGATTAGAGATTCGATATAAAGTGAAACCTGCATATCTCAAGAGGGAACTCCCTACATTTGAGTACACTATCTGATATAGTCACCTATATACTATCATGTTTCATAATTCCATTAGAAAACTATACACTGATCCCAATTCTCCCATAATAGGTATATATAAGAATGAATGGGAATCCCCTGTATCAAAAGGGTTTCATCTAGAGTTGAAGCTACTAAAATGATGCCTCTCACTATAGATAACCCAATGCTCTTATCTTTAGGTATAATATATAATGAATATATATGGAATGAAATGGGGACCTAATAAATATTTTCACCACCCTAAGTAGTTCAAATCTTCTATCAAGGTGAAACTAGTGTCTTTCTCTCCTAGTCATAAACACCCACTCCGCCTAAATATTATATAGTAATATAGTTCCCATCCTAACTCAGAGATGTGTATCACACTCCTGAACCTAAATTGTAGGTCGACCCACTCTCAATAGTTGTTGGAGGGAAGTAACTACCAAAATTTTGTTGATGTAAAATCATGTCGTAGGCTCAGAACATGATTTGGTCTCTATCACACTAGATCTTCTTGTGTCTCAACTCTCCATACTAATGATAGAAGATAGAACGACTAGAACTTAAACCCTGGCTGTTATTACCCTCATGAGAACTGTCAAAATGGAACTTCCTATAAGATTTAAATAAACTACTTTGTTGATAAGGTTTGCTACCCCACTCTGCCCCCCCCCCCCCCCATGTTCTCTCAAATTACATTCAATAAACAGTTCTAGAGTCACTATCTTAGTTATAGTATTCAACTAAAACAATTTCACCTGTAATCGAATGGTGTTTTTGAGACCTTCTAAAAAGAGTCTCACCATTGAAGGATCATTAACAAGATACATAGTTGTAAAGTGGTTAATCTATGTAATGTGAGATGAATACTCTATAACAGTCATCACACCTTGCCTTAGATGCATAAACCAACTAGTCCATTTAGTATCAAAGTATCTGAAAAGAAATAGTCGTAAAATATGGATTGTAAATCCCTCCAAACGATACCTCGAAGCATATCATCCTAGTTTAGAACATCCCTCTAGCACATGGAGGATCCTAGAAGAATATACATCATAATCAATACTCTTTAATCAGGAGGAGTCTCCAAGTTATCGAAGATTGATATTTTGTATCAATCATCAACTTAGAAACCTGTGGACTGCTATCCCATAAAAATACAGGAGGATTCTATAGCCAAAACACAGAAAATTATTATTCCATGGTCAGGGCATGGTGTAGAGATCCCTGAAAGGTCTTTATAAACTATAGGAAACTCTATCCTAATTGGGTAGTATCACTCGTGTTAGGAATAGTAGGCCATTCCATATGTGAACGATTGGATGTATTAATTTTGGAATAAGTTCCAGCACCTCTAGAGCATGTTATCGACACCCTCATAGTGCAAAACTAGAGGTCTTATTGGGGGAATATCTCTACAAATTCAAAATTCACACCGTATAAAATATTCGGTAACAACCATATAACTAGTATAAACCTATAAACTTTTAAAACTTTCTTATAACCAATCCACGCTCATTTTCCTCCTCCTACAACAAGGACTAAATAACAGGGAAAATCATAAAGCACACTAGATAATCTGCATACTTCCCACTTATAATGTCGAATTTGGGTCAAGATCTACTTTTCACAACATGGGTCTTGGTATATGGACTCTCATGTGCAATTGGAAAATCCATTTGACGATTCCCATTCAATTTTATAATTCTATTTCATTTATGTTAATTATCATTTATTAAAAAAGTTTTTTAAAATTCATGAATTATATAGATAATCACATCTAATTTATATAGTCTCTTACACATTATAGATTGATATATTGAATCTATTTAATCCTAACCATAACATGTTCCAACCCATGCAAAAAAAATTCTATGACTCAACATGATGTAATTTCTGGCTTAAATTGTTTTATGTTCCCTATGTGGGAAAATAAATTTAGATTACAATAGGCACTTTATGTACCAATTATGTTTTCAATTCCCCTGTAAGAAATTTTTTTCAATAAAAATTATATAATGTAATAAATACATAATAAATGTAATAAATTCAAGAAATCCATCCAATAATTCATGGAATATGCATTCCATGTGAATCCTATAAGGAGCATAAAATTAGGCATTATCCATGCATCCATTCCATTTCGGTTCAAGGATAAATTCAATTCCTCAATCATTGAAATTATAACAACACATATCATGGGTATCATCCAATGGTTGAAAGAAATCAACTGTAATAGGAAAAATATAGAATAAAAATTTTCACCCCATGCAATTTGGATTTTTCTTATATGTAGGTTAGCTAATCCTAGGAATAGATCATTACTAAATTCCAAAAAACCCAAATTTATCCTTTATACCATCCAAAAAAATTAGGTAGAAAAGGATGAGAAAATAAAATATGACAATATAACTTTGAATGGTCTAAACCTGGGAGCCAATAAATAGTGCCCCGAGCCGGTGGGTCACATTGTCTCAAGCACGCCTCCTCATACCCCAAAGGATTCTAAATAAAAGTGAGGGAATAAATTATTATAGAGTGTAAAAATTACCCTCATAATCAGAGTGTAGAGAAATTGTATAATCACATCGATAAATCATGGAATCATATCAAACAATTGAACAATATAAGATAAATCATCTAAAATACTATAACAAAAACCCATATTGTGGTATTATAATATTAAAAATGTGTATGTCATGTCTCTATACAAAATTAAGTAAATACATTGAAATATGAATCTAATATAATACATGTATCATAAGTAAAAAAGATACAAAAATAACTATCTCCAGATAACGTCATGAGCATAACTCGGTCTTGTACACCCCTTCTCCTAAACATAATCAATATGACATCTAAAAGTGGGTGCTTTTCATCATCCCTACCAACATCCATTAAGACTTCTTGGGTACCCAATGGTGTCTAGAAAAAGGTGTGAGATAGCACTCACTTGGCCAAAAGAATGATGTCTATAACAAGTCGAATCAATGTATATAAGGATAAGAAGTGTGAAATATATAACAGTAATATAAATGAATTAGCATGAGTTATACATATAGTATGAAATTATTCATCCCACTAAGATTCACTATAAACATGCAATAGGATTCAATGGCTATATGTAAAACATGATAAAACATCCACTCTGGCCTATGCTAATTCATCTAGTATCAGGCCTACATGAGCCTGATCCAAGGAGTAGAAATGTTCAAGACATCCTAACTGAAATATTACATATAATCAAGCATCATACGAAATAACTATATCCAAGGAGTATTAATTTCCAAGGCATCCATTGTAATCTAGATCCCATGAGTATTAATTTCCCTATAATCCAACGTAATCTGAATCAATGGAGTATAAATATTCATGGAATTTGATGCAGTTTTGAATCCATAGAGTATAAATGTCCATATAATTCAATATAATTATAACCATACAATTAATCATTTCATAATAATAAATTATCAATGAGTTCATCCAACTCATTCCATATTTTCTATTTAAACAATTTAATCATTTAATAACATGCAATCATATGGAAAAGGATGAACGACCCCTCTCCTAATATCTCATTTATTTTATTAAGGTTGCTATGATGATGGAGTTATTACACACACACACAAACAATGGTGTGGTAAATAATGGAGTTTATATGTATACATAGCTTAGGGGTGGTCTAAGTTAAGGTTAGAAACCTCTAACCATATCATGGTACTAATTGGGAACCTATCAAGGTTCCAATTATATAATCCAGATATTTAATTAATTTTGGAGAAATGCCTAGATGGTCCGGCCTCATGAACCATATAAACTAGATACAAAACAATTAGATTTTATGGTAAATGTATATACCACCTACCATATTCCTATGGTATAACACTTATCAAGTATTGGCTCTTAACAGGACCTGATTCAGAAGAAAATAGTGAAAATGATGACTACCCTAGATATAGGGAATTTTATCTTTCACCAAAATTACTCCATTGTTATAAAGAAAATAAAATAATTGCATATAAGAAATTAAGAAATCATTGGAGTAGATCTAATGAGACTAAATTTGATTGAATCAGAGTCCATATGATTAAAAATCACCAAACACTACCTCAAAGGCGTAAAGTACTCACCAAAGGGAGAAGAAGGGATACCACTTGTATATTGAATATAAAGGAGTAGAAAGGGGTTTATTCATTTAATAAATTTAAGGGAAAACTATAATTTCCCAAAAACATTGTTACACATGGTGTTGTCTGCATGGTTGGCCAAACTGTGAACAAATTGTAAGCATTCCTGAATCTCAAGAGGGGGCTCACATGGTTCATGTTAATGGTTTTGTAAACCATGTGAATGTTGTGTCATTAACCTCTATTAAGAATTATAGTTTCCTCGAATGGGTTTGCTGACATAGATGTATGGTTTCATCAAACTGTGGGGCCCATGATAGATCTTTGGAGAACCATGCTTGCTTAAAATAAACTATGTGTCTTTGGTGGAATAGTTTCAATTAACCATACGACCCTACTATCGTTTTGAAAAACAAAGTCTCCAAGCTCTTAAAAGGCCCCAGATACCCCCTAAAACGTTTGTGACCTCATTAGAAATTCACATTAGATCAAACCTATGAAATTAAACTGAAGTTCAAAAGATATGTACCTCAAGAAAAATTTGGTTTCTTAGACATATCCCATGTAAATCATAATTATATCAAAGTATGTTATCATAACAAAAATTCATTAAAATATCACTAGAATATATCTGTATTAAAATACCCTTTTCATTTTGAAATATAATATTTAAAATCCATATATTTATAAAATATTATTAAAACTTCTTTTAAAAGGTCCATAGAAAATTTTAAAGGAAGCTGCAAATCATTGAGCATTCAGGATTGTGATAGATTCTATTAATGTCTTAATCGTTAAAATGAAGATTATGTTCATGCCTTCGGTAAAAAGTACCATGTTCAAAAACTAAAAATAATATTATTTTAAAAATAATTTATAAAAATTAAAAAAATGGTATATATTAAATTAACTAATCATTAATGAATATTAAAATTATTCTTGAAAATATTTTATAAAACATGGATATAAAAGTATAAGATTCTCCTACACAAATAGGAGAAATAAGTTTATATTTTCTTAAACATTAAAGAGGGGAAAATTGTAATATAAATTTAAAATTCCATAAATAACTCAAGAGGAATAAAAAATAAATTGTTTTATCGAATAGAGATCATATAATTTCTTCAATGGAAATTAAAGCATAAATATTCCTGATTAAAATGGGATTGAAATATAAATCACATACTATTTCAGTAATATCATAATAAAAAACTAAATGAAAAATATAAACATAGATATATTTTTAAATACCAATAATATTTATGATAATTATCATAAAATACATTCATATGCATTATATACACCCAAAAATGAAACAATTTTCTGAACATGACATATGTCTCATGGAAATAAAAGTGAGATGAGAGGTCCACTAACCGTAATTTGGGTTCTTAAGCATACATGTTTGAAAAAAATATTATATGTACATTTCAGAAACATACTAATTTACATAATTCCCTGAATTATTTACTTATAATATATTATCACCCATTTATTAACAATTGTTTATTAAAATCACTTTTCTAGGGGATAACTGCTTCATTTTTCATCCATGTCTCAGTTCTGCGGTCATGAACCTTGTACATTGATCATGGTTACATCATATCCAGAATGTTAATATTGTCATGAGTTTTGTAATTAATCATTATAAAAACCTTTATAAATGTCCATAAAAAGTAGTTATGAAAAAATAATTACATCACTTCATGGAGATGGTCGTTTTTACGTGCACAAGAGTGATGTTTCCACATTTCGATAGATTGAAAAAAGAATGATAAATAACAATTTTCCATACCAAACTGATAATAATATCATAAATAACATATATATTTAGTAATTCCTTAATTATAATGATCAACATAAATTGGTGTTGAAAAACAAAACAGATCACTTTTTATAGATTGGAATCCACACGTACACCCTATTGATTTTTTCTTTTCTCATAGGATGGAAAGAATGTGGATAACGATTATTCCATCGGCATAATAAAAAATTAGTATATTGAAGATACTAAATTAATTATTTTATAATGGAAACTATTGATTTAGTGGAGTAATAATAAGAAAATAAATTATAAGTACTCGCTTAAGAGTTATAACTCTTCATTGAGAAACATCATTTGGATTAAACAATAATCCTTGAAAGTGTATTATTTTGGAAAGACCATAAACTCTATAATATATCTAAGAAATATATGATGCTATTAGGATAGTTTTTCTATAATTAAAAGTGAAAAAAAATTAATATGGGGGGAGAAGAGGTTCCCACTTATAAGTAACGGGTGTGGCACCCTAAGAATTACCTAATGTATAAAATTTAAATAAATTAATTTTCAGGATAAAAAATATGAAAATTTATATATTTATAATCTTGGATAAATATAAGTCAACATCCTCTCATAAAATAATATATATATGTATATATAGGTTATTTTTTAACCCTTATCTCTTAGTTTTAACTCGTAGTTAACCCTTTTTACATTACCATGGAATATGTTTTATCTCATTAAGGGTCAATAATGTTACTATTAAAGGAAAAGTGACCCATAAGTGGAGAATGGTAGATATTATGGAATATTTACCATTCACATTGATTAAGATAATATTTTTATAAATTTTATTTCATTTAATAAAATATTATATTTCCTAAGACACCACTAGAATCATTTTTGAGAATATTCCTATAGTATGACTTTAAATAAAATATGATTGCCATTTAATTTGAATATAAACCTTTAAAAATTATTATTTTTTATAATTTTACTATGATTATTACTATATAATTAATAATATTATAACTAGTTAATTTATACTTAAGATATTTTAAGATGAAAGAAAAAACCTTATAGGACTTTTAAATGAATATAAATGACAGTTTTATAAAAAATATGCATTTTTTACAATTCAATGGGAAATAATTATTTTTAGAAAATTCAAAAAATCTCAACCAAAATATAATTTTAATATGGGTATTTTAAGAATAAATTTTACTTCTTTTAAATACATTTTATGAATGTGGTATAAATTAAATATATTATTTTCACAAACAAAATTAATAAAAACACCTATGAATAAAATATCTTTTTAAATCATAATATCACTTTGCTGAAAATTGAGTAATTAATTCCGAGGAATTAAACAATAAATTTACATTGAGTAGGAAAATTGTACATATATTTCATAATACATCTAATCATATTCATACCCTCAAATTCTATGACTAGGTTATAGAAGTTACATTTAAATAAAACAAATCTATAGTAATTATAATTATATTAAAGATCGATGTTGCATGTTAATCAACATATCGAGTATATTAATATTTTAAACTAAATTTATGGGTTGTTGATGTAACATCCCAAGTAAGTAATGAATAATAGATATTTTTATCTATGTCTATTAATGAATTAGATAGTGTTTTAGATGCTTAAAATGAAAATAAATCCAATCTTAAGCATGGAATACACTAATATTTTTTAAAAGATTGTTTTACTGCCTTTTGATGGCAAACCATTTTTTAAATCTATCTTTTGACAATTTTATAATCTATGTTTGTCAAAATAAACTCATTCTTTATGATTTGGACATTGAATTTTACATTGGATAAATTTTTGGTATTTTTCTGACAATGTTTATTTTTTAATGAATAGTGAAAAATACTGCATTTTACATCAAAACTGCTTTTTCATTTAATTTAATTATATGGTTAGATTATATTTTTAATTGGTCTTAAAGTGTAATCTGAATATAATTTTACCATTCAATCCAATGGTGGTCATTAGGATTAATTTCACTTTGGAATTGGTCATAAACTAATGCCAAACTTTTCATAGATATTGTTTCAAAAAAACCCGCTATTTGTCATGACAGCGGGAATTAATTATTAAATTAATTAATGTAACTTATATTATTTTAATTTTGTAAAATAGACATCATTTTTGAATTCAGAATATCAATTATAGCTTAGGGTGAATTTTTGGTAATTTTCTGAAAAACTTCAATTTTTGATGAATAGTGAAACCACTAAGTGGTACTTATAAAAACTGATTTTTCCGTTTAAATGAAATTTTGCCATCATTGTGTTTTGAATTTAAAAAATCCAACATACATGGTTGTCATTAAGAAGTAAAATGTGGTTCAATGGGATTAAAATAATTTTTTGTTGAATAGTAAGTTATTAAGTTCTTAATCGCGATTAGTGGTAATTAGTGTAGTTTAAGGTAAAAATAATGTTTTAATAGTATGAGATTAGCTTGACACATGTCCTACCCTCATTGGATGTGTCATGGCCGACCAAGAAAAGCCATGGGTCAACTTGGGGACCCCATGGAGCCACTTTGGTTGGGAAATGACATAAATAACTTTTTATTTAATGTTAAAGTAAAAAATGACACAAACATGAGTTATTTTACTAAAACAATTTTTACATGGGGTTATACAAGTCATATTTTTGACTATAAATATTAATTAGAAATATAAAAAGATTTCCTACATCATAGTAGTTTTTTTATAATTTTTATACATTAAATAAATTAAATTATTTATGACATCATGATGATGCAGCGATGACCTCATTATTTAACGATTTAAATAAAATGGAAAGTTAATGTAAACTCTAAATCCTACACATGTCCAAAGACAATTGGATGAGTGGATTTAGAACCCTTATCACCTTATCCTCAAATTATATCAATGTGGGACCTTTTGAATCCAAAACTCATTTTAAAATAAAGTAACTTATCTTTACTTTCCAAGAGTGCCCCTCCTCTCCTCTTATAAAAGGCTCCCACCTCTACCTCCTTACCCACACTCCCAAAGCCTTTGGCTAGGCCAACCCCTGCACATTTTTTCTCTACACTTCCCTCTCTTACTCCTTGAAGCCTCACTTTGGGCAGAAGTCTTCCCAAGGAAGCCTTTGAGCTCAAACCAAAGGGAGTTACCCGATTTTAAGGTAATGTCTTCTTTTGAGTCCTTTTGTTTTATTTTGCTTCTCCAACCCCCTAAACTCTTTTTATTATTTTCTTTTGTAAAAAATCCAGTATCCTCAATATACTAGGATGTTTTTATAATATGGATTCGAGCTACACTTACACACACCTACATCTAATGGTTAACGAACATACTGTTTCCGTGGATGGTGAATTTATGCCTCCCGAAACGATGATTGTTCAACATTATTTTAACACCTTAAAAGGTGGCCATTAAGATGTCACTATATTTATATATGATATATAATATGTTTATTTTTTCCTTAATCTTCTGTATTTTTCTTTTTGGTCATACCTTTATGGTTTCCATTATGGGTAAACGTGATATCTTCATTTAAGGAAGTGCGGACTACCGCCCTCTCAAAGTGATTTGATTCGTTAAATACCATATATGGGACGTATAAAGAATGGAACTATGATATTATATATGATATTATACTGGAATTATAATATACCTTTATATCATTATTATTCCATTCTATAAAATACGAAATAGAAATGAAAGTAGCGTTCATGCGTACGTACGGCTTACCGTCTCCATGAACGGTGCATTTCATTTCTTACCTCTAAATGATTATGTAATATTATAAATTCATGCATGTACTGGATATATATGACATATATGATATCTACATCATGAATACCATTCTGGATATAATGGATACATGAACAACTTGTAATTATAAAAGGTTTATTTTTGACTCAAGTACCAATGATTGTTAAAATGACCATTATTAACTTAAATAATTACATAGTGTTCATGACATGGTAATAAGTGATATAAAAGGAATAAAGAACTTGAAAAAGGTTCTTAAGCAAGTATAAATTAACTCAAGTTTATTATTCAGGACATTAAAGAACGATCGAGTCAAGTCGGACCCGAGGTATGGGACTTCGCCTCAATATCCTTTCATTGAGGCATATTTTGTTTTATACACAACCTTCTTTTATATGTGTATAAACCCCATTGACTTTTAAGTTTATCCAAAAGGAATTTTTTTTATATGAAGCATTTTACTAAATTACAAAAGGGAATGTTTTTGGCGTACGTATGCGGCGACAACGACTTCTCCACCGCCGTGACCGTTATTTGAGTTTCGGATTCCTCTACAAGCCATACCTTCTTTTTAAAAGAAAAATAAATACCATGTTTTAATTTTCTTTTATTTTGGTATTGAAAATGGTTTTCATAATGTTTTTATATCAATGTGTTGTATTGATATCTTGTGATTGAAAGGTGGAAATATTATGTTTCCTTTATGCATGTTTTATGTGATACGATTATGTTGAGGTTCTTGGGAATTATTATGAAGACGAGTGGTTCTGTGATAGACTAAGGGCGGGTGAGCCCGATATAGCTCTCCAATGCATTGGGTAACGCGAAGGAGTGAAACGTTAAGGTTTCTCCGAAGATATTTAGGGAATATACTGTGATGGGTATTCCAAACGTAACCAAGAGGGTTACTCCCTACGTAAGAATGTTATGAATGCCTCAAGTTACCTTTATGTCTTATGATTTCTATGATTTATTCATGATTTGATGAGGTATGTTAAAGTTCTTATGTTTTATGGGTAAAGTACGATCTCATTCTTATGTATATATGTACCCATGTTTCCTTTCCATATTTTTATATCCCTTACTGAGCTTTTTATACTCATCCCAAGTTTTTTGAAATGTTTTTCACAGGTCAAGGGAAAGGTACATGATATGATGATAGTGTCAAGGAAGTGTCAAGAAATAATCCATGTTTTATTTTAAATATGTTTCCATTGATGGGAATGAAGAATACTATCTTTATGTAACCACTTTGTTTATATGTTGAATGTAATGCAAGTTTTATGATCTAATTCTCTAAAACTCTAAACCCGAAAAGATCCTCAATGTGTAATCTTGTAATAACTCAAGATTAAGTAAGGTTTAAGGCTGGGGCCTTATAGTTGGTATCAGAGGTCGGTTTAGATAACTTTAGGAGTTAGAATTCTATTAAATGATTATCCAAAAATATTTTTTTTGAAATGATATAGCATTTGAAGATTACCATGTTGCTTCATCTAAGACATGTTTGTTCAGAATGGTTTTCCGCAGAGGAAATAGGGAAGCAGTGCTAGGAAGGCATACAGAAGGAAATAACCTTCCGAATCAGCATCCTGAGATGGTCGGAATTGGAACTGAATAGTTTGTTGCAGTAATGGCGCAGTTGACTCAAGCGATAAATGGCGGTGGTATCTATACACGAGATCAGCCAGATCAACCGTAGAGGAACATGTCAGTGGTGGAACATTTCATGAGGCAACATCCCCCATCATTCAGAGGATCATCTGACCTTGTGCTAGTTGAAGGGTGGATTAATGCACTGGAGAAGATTTTTGATGTCATGGGGTGTTCAGACAATCAAAAGGTTAGTCTTTCTATTTACCGTTTGGAGGGTGAGGCAGATCAGTGGTGGTCTATGGTTAAAAATATCAGGGACGCCGATGAGATTGATTCTCTTGACTGGGATGAATTTAAAGGTATGTTTCTTGAGAAGTATTTTCCTAAGGCTATTCGACTTAGGATGGAAAAGAAATTCTTGGAATTGAGGCAAGAGGAAGACTCAGTGGCTACCTATGAAGAAAGGTTCACTCGTTTGGCAAGGTATGCTCCAAATTTTATCTGAGAACTTGATAGTAAAATCAATCATTTTTACTCAGTATTAAAGCCAAAATATCGAAGGGCATTAGATTCTCGTGAGTTTAAAAGTTATCAAAAGCTTTTTCGATGTGCTAAGAAGGTGGAAATGGAGTTTGTCGATGATCATGTGTTCTATAACAACCAACAGAAGAAGAGATCAAGGTGGCAGGAGAAAGGTAAGAATTATTCAAAAAAGTCTGATGGTAAGAAAACTAAGTTTCCAGTTTGTGATAAATGTGGCAAAAGGCATGTTGGGGAATGTCTTCTGAATTCTAGAAAGTGCTACTGATGTGGTAATATGGTACATAAGGCTCGTGATTGCACTGAAAAGGATTAAGGTGAAGGTAAGACCAAATTTGATTTACAGTTAGTGAAATGTTTTAAGTGAAATGAGATGGGTCACTATGAAAATGAGTGTCCGACAAAGAGCTTGAGTGATGGGAAGCAGTTAGAATACAAGCATAAAGGGGTGGTGAAATCCTTTGCAACTACTTCAGCAGATGTCGGGCCATCAAATCAAGTTGTATCAGGTACTTTGTTTGTTTTTTCAGATTATGCCAGTGTGTTGTTTGATTCGGGGTCTACACATTCTTTCATCTCTGAAACCTTTTCTAGTAAAATGGGAATACCATCTCAAGAAATGACTCCTAAACTTTTGGTAAAAACACCTGGGGGAAATGTTGAGGCAAAAAGAATTTATAAGAATCTTCCTATCCTTATCTGTGGAAAGAACCTATTTGCAAACCTTATTGTTCTACCACTAGTAGAGTTTGATGTTATCCTGGGTATAGATTGTCTCTCTATTTACCATGATAAGATTGACTATAGAGAAAAAGAAGTTTCTTTTTAGAAATACTTTCAGTTTGTGTACAAGAATGAACAATTACTATTGATAACTTATCAAGAGGCCAAGAAACTAGTAAAAGATGGAAATGAATGTTACCTTGCACACATCGTTGAAAATAAAGGAACTGTTCAGATTAATGATGTGCCAGTGCTAAGTGAGTATCCTGATGTTTTTCATGATGAGTTGCATGGAATAATACTAGATCAGGAAGTTGAATTTACTGTTGAATTAGTTCCTGATGCTAAGCCAATTTCAAAACCCCCTTATCGAATGGCTCAAATTGAACTTTTAGAGTTGAAGGAGAAATTGCAAGATTTATTAGAGAAAGGTTTCATTCGACCTAGCACATCACCATGGGGTGCTCCTGTCTTGTTTGTTAAAAAGAAAGATGGTTCAATGAGACTTTGCATTGATTATAGAGCCTTGAATAACATCACTGTTAAGAAAAAATATCCTTTGCCTCATATCGATGATTTGTTTGATCAGCTCCGAGGAGCTCAGTATTTTTCAAAGATTGACTTGAGATCGGGGTACCATCAGCTGAAGGTAAAGGAAGTAGACGTTTCGAAGACCGCGTTCCGTACAAGATATGGCCATTATGAATTTGTAGTAATGCCTTTTGGGCTAACCAATGCACCTGCTGTATTCATGGACTTAATGAATAGAATTTTCCATGCTTGGATAAGTTTGTGGTGGTTTTTATTGATGATATTTTGGTGTTTTCTAAAAGTAAAGAAGAGCATGAAAGACATTTAAGGGTTATCTTGCAAACCTTAAAAGAAAAGAAATTGTATGGGAAATTCAGCACGTGTGAGTTTTGGTTGCAAAAAATTTATTTCCTTGATCACATTGTTTCTAAAGATGGGATAACTGTTGATCCTGCAAAAACAAAAGTTGTGCAAGATAGGCCAAGACCCACAAATGTAACTGAGATTCGTAGCTTCCTTGGTTTGGCAGGCTATTACCGAAGGTTTTTTAGAAATTTTTCACGGTTATCTAGTCCAATGACTAAGCTAACTCGTAAGGGTGTTAAGTTTATCTGGAAAAAAGAATGTGATGATTGTTTTCAGGAATTGAAAAGAAGATTGGTGAATGCTCTAGTTTTGGCACTACCTTCCAGGAATGGTGAGTTTGTTATATACAGTAATACTTCATTGAAAGGACTTGGTTGCGTCCTAATGCAGAATGATCAGGTAATTTCTTATGCTTCACGACAGTTGAAAACTCATGAGGTAAATTACCCTACACATGATTTGGAATTAGCTGCTGTTGTTTTTGCTTCAAAAATTTGGAGGCATCATTTGTACGGAGTAAAGTGTAAAATATATACCGATCACAAAAGTTTAAAGTATATATTCACTCAGAAAGAATTGAACATGAGACAAAGGAGATGGCTAGAATTAATCAAGGATTATGATTTTACAATTCATTACCATCCGGGAAAAGCAAATAAAGTGGCTGATGCTTTGAGTCGAAAAAGTAAGGCTTCATTAGCAATGTTGCGTTTGGAATGTGATCCTTTGGTTAAGGATTTGATGAACTTTGGCATAGAAGTTGTGGGTACAGGAAGTTCTTCTGTTTTGTTTCAGGTATCAGTGAGATCATCTCTATCAGATTGAATCAAGCAAGCACAGAAGCAAGATAGTGAGTTGCAGAAAAAGGTAGAGCTGGTTCAGAAAGGTAAGTTTCCTGAATTCAACATTGATAGTGATTGTGTTTTGAGATTTGGGAAGAGATTGTGTGTGACTTGTGATTCACAGTTGAAAAGAGAGTTGTTATGTGAAGCTCATAGTTCTCCGTTTTCAGTTCATCCTGGCAGTACTAAGATGTATACAGATCTGCGGGAGTATTACTGGTGGGATGTAATGAAAAGAGATATTGCTGATTTTACTGTGAAGTGTTTGACTTGTCAGCAGGTTAAAGCAGAGCGGCAGTTACTGAAAGGGATGCTTCAGCCTTTACCTATGCCAGAGTGGAAATGGGAGAATATATCCATGGACTTTGTTGTGGGATTACCGAAAACATCTCGAGGTAATAATGCAATCTGTGTTATTGTTGATCGCTTGACTAAATCTGCTCATTTCCTTGCTATACGAGATACTTTTTCCCTAGATCAACTTTCCTGTTTGTATCTTAAAGAGATAGTCAGGTTACATGGAGTTCCTCTCTCCATTGTATCTGATCGTGATCCCAGGTTCACTTCTAACTTTTGGAAAGGCCTTCAGAAGTCGTTGGGTACTGAATTAAATTTTAGTATAGCTTTTCATCCTCAATCAGATGGGCAGTCAGAACAAACAATTCAGACCTTGGAGGATATGCTACGAGCTTTTTCTATGGATTATCAGGGAAGTTGGGACCAACATATTTCTTTGGTTGAATTTTCATATAATAACAGTTTTCATTCCAGTATACAGATGGCACCATTTTAGGCATTATATGGGAAGCGGTGTCGAACTCCAGCTTTCTGGGATGAAGTGGGTGAAAGGAAGTTGATGGGACCAGAATTGGTAGAAGAGATGGCAGAAAAATTTCAGCTGATTCAGGAACACATGAGAACAGCTCAGAGCAGGCAGAAGAGTTATGCGGATAACTGGAGGAAGGATCTATCTTTAGAGGTAGGTGATCATGTTTTTCTCAAGGTTTCTCCTTGGAAAAGTGTGATGAGATTTGTTCAGAAAGGAAAGTTGAGTCAAAGGTTCATTGGACCATATGAAATTCTGGAGAGAGTTGGATCAGTTGCATACCGGGTGGCTTTACCTCCGATTTTATCTCAGGTACACAATGTTTTTCATGTTTCGATGTTGAGAAAGTATATGCCAGATCCATCTCATGTTTTGAGTCCAGAGGTAGTTCAGCTGGAAGAGAACCTATCTTATGAGGAACAACCGGTCCAGATTCTTGACCACAGGGAGCAAGTGTTACAAAATAAGGTGATTAATCAGGTAAAGGTTTTGTGGAAAAACCACATGATGGAAGAGGCAACATGGGACTCTAAAAATGCAATGAGGGATAAGTACCCCCATTTATTCGATAAGTAAATAAATTGCGGGGACACAATTCTCTAAAGGGGGGAAGGATGTAACATCCCAAGTAAGTAATGAATAATAGATATTTTTATCTATGTCTATTAATGAATTAGATAGTGTTTTAGAGGCTTAAAATGAAAATAAATCCAATCTTAAGCATGGAATACACTAATATTTTTTAAAAGATTGTTTTACTGCCTTTTGATGGGAAACCATTTTTTAAATCTATCTTTTGAAAATTTTATAAGCTATTTTTGTCAAAATAAACTCATTCTTTATGATTGGGACATTTAATTTTACATTGGATAAATTTTTGGTATTTTTCTGACAATGTTCATTTTTTAATGAATAGTGAAAAATACTGCATTTTACATCAAAACTGATTTTTCATTTATTTTAATTATATGGTTAGATTATATTTTTAATTGGTCTTAAAGTGTAATCTGAATATAATTTTACCATTTAATCCAATGGTGGTCATTAGGATTAATTTCACTTTGGAATTGGTTATAAACTAATGCCAAACTTTTCATAGATATTGTTTCAGAAAAACCCGCTATTTGTCATGATAGCGGGAATTAATTATTCAATTAATTAATGTAACTTATATGATTTGAATTTTTTAAAATAGACATCATTTTTGAATTCGGAATATCAAATATAGATTAGGGTGAATTTTTGGTAATTTTCTGAAAAACTTCAATTTTTGATGAATAGTGAAACCACTAAGTGGTGCTTATAAAAACTGATTTTTCCGTTTAAATGAAATTTTGCCATCATTGTGATTTGAATTTCAAAAATCCGACATACATGGTTGACATTAAGAAGTAAAATGTGGTTCAATGGGATTAAAATAATTTTTTGGTGAATAGTAACTTATTAAGTTCTTAATCGCGATTAGTGGTAATTAGTGTAGTTTAAGGTAAAAATAATGTTTTAATAGTATGAGACGAGCTTGACACATGTCCTACCCTCATTGGATGTGTCATGGCCGACCAAGACAAGCCATGGGTCAACTTGGGGACCCCATGGAGCCACTTTGGTTGGGAAATGACATAAATAACTTTTTATTTAATGTTAAAGTAAAAATGACACAAACATGAGTTATTTTACTAAAACAATTTTTACATGGGGTTATACAAGTCATATTTTTTACTATCAATATTCATTAGAAATATAAAAAGATTTCATACATCATAGTATTTTTTTTATAATTTTTAGACATTAAATAAATTAAATTATATATGACATCATGATGATGCAGCGATGACCTCATTATTTAACGATTTAAATAAAATGGAAAGTTAATGTAAAATCTAAAACCTACACATGGCCAAAACCAATTGGATGAGATTATTTCTAACCCTTATCACATTATCCTCAAATTATATCAATGTGGGACTTTTTGAATCCGAAGCTCATTTTAAAATAAAGTAACTTGTCTTTACTTTCCAAGAGTGCCCCTCCTCTCCTCTTATAAAAGGCCCCCACCTCTACCTCCTTACCCACACTCCCAAAGCCTTTGGCTCGGCCAACACCTGCCCATTTTGTCTCTCCACTTCCCTCTATTACTCCTTGAAGCCTCACTTTGGGCAGAAGTCTTCCCAAGGAAGCCTTTGAGCTCAAACCAAAGGGAGTTACCCGATTTTAAGGTAATGTCTTCTTTTGAGTCCCTTTGTTTTATTTTGCTTCTCCAAACCCCTAAACTCTTTTTATTCTTTTCTTTTGTAACAAATCCAGTATCCTCAATATATTATGATTTTGTTATAATATGGATTCGAGCTACACTTACACACACCTACATCTAATGGTTAACAAACATACTGTTTCCGTGGATGGTGAATTTATGCCTCCCGAAACGATGATTGTTCAACATTCTTTTAACACCTTAAAAGGTGGCCATTAAGATGTCACTATATTTATATATGATATATAATATGTTTATGTTTTCCTTAAGCTTCTGTATTTTTCTTTTTGGTCATACCTTTATGGTTTCCATTATGGGTAAACGTGATATCTTCATTTAAGGAAGTGCGGACTACCGCCCCCTCAAAGTGATTTGATTCGTTAAATACCATATGTGGGACGTATAAAGGATGGAACTATGATATTATATATGATATTATACTGGAATTATAATATACCTTTATATCATTATTATTCCATTCTATAAAATACAAAATAGAAATGAAAGTAGCGTTCATGCGTACGTACGGCTTACCGTCTCCATGAACGGTGCATTTCATTTCTTACCTCTAAATGATTATGTAATATTATAAATGCATGCATGTACTGGATATATATGAAATATATGATATCTACATCATGAATACCATTCTGGATATAATGGATATATGAACAACTTGTAATTATAAAATGTTTATTTTTGACTCAAGTACCAATGATCGTTAAAATGACCATTATTAACTTAAATAATTACATAGTGTTCATGACATGGTAATAAGTGATATAAAAGGAATAATGAACTTGAAAAAGGTTCTTAAGCAAGTAGAAATTAACTCAAGTTTATTATTCAGGACATTAAAGAATGATCGAGTCAAGTCGGACCTGAGGTATGGTACTTCGTCTCAATCTCCTTTCATTGAGGCATATTTTGTTTTATACACAACCTTCTTTTATACGGTGTATAAACCCCTTTGACTTTTACGTTTATCCAAAAGGAATATTTTTTATACGAAGCATTTTACTAAATGACAAAAGGGAATGTTTTTGTCGTACGTATGCGGCGACAACGACTTCTCAGCCGCCGTGACCGTTATTTGAGTTTCGGCTTCCTCTACAAGCCATACCTTTTTTTAAAAGAAAAATAAATACCATGTTTTAATTTTCTTTTATTTTGGTATTGAAAATGGTTTTCATAATGTTTTTATATCAATGTTTTGTATTGATATATTGTGATTGAAAGGTGGAAATGTTATGTTTCCTTTATGCATGTTTTATGTGATACGATTATGTTGAGGTTCTTGGGCATTATTATGAAGACTGGTGGTTTCGTGATAGACTAAGGGTTGGTGAGCCCGATATAGCTCTCCAATGCATTGGGTAACGCGAAGGAGTGAAACGTTAAGGTTTCTCCGAAGAGATTTAGGGAATATACTGTGATGGGTATTCCAAACGTAACCAAGAGGGTTACTCCCTACGTAAGAATGTTATGAATGCCTCAAGTTACCTTTATGTCTTATGATTTCTATGATTTATTCATGATTTGATGAGGTATGTTAAAGTGCTTATGTTTTATGGGTAAAGTAGGATCTCATTCTTATGTATATATGTACCCATGTTTCCTTTCCATATTTTTATATCCCTTACTGATCTTTTTATGCTCATCCCATGTTTTTTGAAATGTTTTTCACAGGTCAAGGGAAAGGTACATGATATGATGATAGTGTCAATGAAGTGTCAAGAAATAATCCATGTTTTATTTTAAATATGTTTCCATTGATGGGAATGAAGAATACTATCTTTATGTAACCACTTTGTTTATATTTGGAATGTAATGCAAGTTTTATGTTCTAATTCTCTAAAACTCTAAACCCGAAAAGATCCTCAATGTGTAATCTTGTAATAACTCAAGATTAAGTAAGGTTTAAGGCTGGGGCCTTATAGTTGAGCTCCCCCCCCCCCAAATAAATTTTGTTCTTATCATTTTATATTAGATATAAAAGGTTCAATATTTGAAAATACGTTTTTTTAAAACCCACATCATGTAATGGGATAATAAAAAGTCCATTGAAAAGGGGGAGTATAAAACATAAATATTACCAAAAATAACACATAATCATTCTATTAGATAAGGAAAACATTGAAAATAATTTCAAATACATACGTATAGATTATAAAATCATCCAATTATTATTAAAGAGTTATATATAACCTAGTCAAGATAAATTTAATAATAAAAACCAAAAATAGGCGAGGGTTGAAAGCACCATCAATTCATAAGAAATTAAGGTCAATGAATAAAATTTCTATTTCAAGATCCACATTCTAAATTTTAGGGACTCTTTTACTATCAATATATATATAACACACTAAAAATAAAAATTCTTTAGTTATATCCATTTCATAAGAACAATTAAATATTTTGGTTGTGTCCTAATAAATTTATAATTTATATCTTAACTCAATAAATGATTATTCAAGATGATTTTTTCATTTCTAAATAATTAAAATTAACATTTATCAGAATATAAGATCCTTAAAATAATGAAAATCAATTTCTTCAACATCTAACTATCTATAAAAGACCAAAATGTTCATCATAAGTTATAAAATATTGATAAATATAACACATTTAACTCTAAAACAACAGAATTAACAACTAAATTTCAACTTAATCTATTCCATAAATAGATACACTTAATAATCGTATAAAATATGTCTGGACATTATTAAAACATAAAAATTGGAATGATTTGACCTTTCTATGATCAACTTAACCTTTATCTTGAAATAATATTAGTCACACATAAAGTCTCATGCAAAAAATTGTATATGCCTTGGTCATATTTTCTCTAAAATATAGTAATAATTTCCCAAAATAAAGTCACAATAAAAACATACACTCTTTAAAAAGACTATCCTCCCTTAATTCATTAAATAAACTCCCATATGAGACCAAAAATATTTCAATTGGATGTTCGGGTTAATCCTTGAACCGATAGACAGTGATATGATTATTCAAAATATCAAATGTGATTTCTATATTGTACAAATATTTAAGTAATATATGTAGAGAGAGATAATCAATGATCAAAATCACATCAATTTCTAATAAATTTTGAACAATAATATTTCTATAGGGATTATTGATAAAAACATTAACATAGATTCACCAACTCTATATTTAAGTATAGGTGTTCCCAAATTATCATGATTCTATTTAGTTGTTATTAATACATAAGCCTTAACCTTTTCCTTTGACTTTAGCTGTGGTTGTGGCTTATTATTCCCAATTTCCCTTAGAATAGTGAATTTATTCACATAATCCCAAACTCTTGAATCTAAATCACTAAATTGTGTGTGGTTTATTTGGTTGATATTTATCTCTATTCATTTCATTAGCTAGTCTCTTCACAGCACTTTGATATTCTTTTTCTTGATTTCTAGGATTATCATACTATAACAATATTCTTGTACCTTTTAGGCATTCACATATGTTCTCCTTCAACCATTTTTTCCATATAGGAGGTTGAAACATCTTCTAACCTCCACGTGAAATGTAGATGAATCTTCTATGAAACTCTGTCTTCCTTTTAATATATCAAGTACCAAGAGTGTTTCTAGAATCCATTTTAACTTCGACAACACATAGAATGATTTATTCATGGATTTTAATGTCTCTTATGGATAATTCCTTTGAAATACGTGGTTTCGAAACACTAATGAATGGATTAATAATTATTTCAGGGTCGATGATAAAAGTACAAGAATTCCTCACATGTCATGTAAAATTTTATTCATAGGCACTCATATATTCAATATACTTCCTCTTAAACTCTAGACTATCCATCTTCATTTAATTATTATGAGTTTATATAAATTAATTATTGTGGAGTACCATCTTAAAATCTCTCACATTCCATAGAGTTTATTTATTCCTCATACCTTGTACTCTTTATAAGAGTCCAACATAGACCAGCTTCAACTTCCAAGTGATAAACATCTAAGAAAACATTATCATGGAATGGGAACTAAAGAATGGAAAATATTTTTTCCCTAACATTTATAAATTTCTATAAAACTATTATATTACAATTTTCATAAAAGGATGAAGTATTTTGTTTCATAAAATATTTAATGGAATTTTTATCCCTAATTGATTCTATCAGAGATCAACATGGTTAGTTTTATTGCTCATAGCTTGAGAGTGTTGAGTAATCATAGTCAAAAGTAATATCACCCCATATCCTAATCCATTTAAGCTCACATGAGTTTGGTTTTTTCATTTTATATCACATCATTTATTTACATGATTTATTTAGGTTCCAACCATTAAAGAAAAAAAACATAGAATAAGCATCAAGCTATAAAAATCAGATTAAACAGTCATATTTTAAAAAATATTAATTCTTCATATACAATAAAGTATTACACCTTCTTATAAGTCTAGGACTCCTTAGGATTAACATATTTCATTCATAATTATAATCTATTCAAATACTTCGTAATGGTTTTTAACTTAAATTTTAATTAACTCAGTAATATCCCCTTTGAGTGTCTGGCCGGGTGTTCATTCTTACTCCCACTCCACTTAAATGAGTAATACTCAAGTTAGTATCCAATCATCCCCATTCAAGTTTTTTAACTCAATGTAAATTTGTTTCATAGCCATATTTAGTTTTATTATACATATTGGGATGTATTTTCAAGTAAAAAAACACTTCATTCATTACAATAACATTAGAAGTTATTCTATACGATGGATTATCCTGTGGTTTTCATTTATTTTTTCTCATCCTAGTTTCCAAAATTTAATAAAACTTTCTCTAAATCCAATTATACTTACCTATGATTTTTATACATAAAATATACATCTTATTAGATGAATATTCAAAAAAAACATTATGATCCATATAATACAATAAAGGTTGAGTGTCTTTGGAAACATGGATACAAATGAAAATTGTTTATAAAAGTTTTATGTTATCTCCCACATTGTCCTTCACAACTAGAACCCTTCTTAGACACATCATACATAAAACCATTCTTTATTTCCTTGAAAAAATGAAAAAAATGTTGATATTGATTGTTTGTTAAGGGTAAATATAACAGATATTAACTGAAGAACATGTATTGGAATAAGATAAGTATAAGGGAATGAGAACATGATCATAGAATATAATAATAATACCCAATATCTAAAATATATTTAAACATGAATCATTGAATACTGTTTTTTCACTCAAAATAAAATATTCATAAGAGGGTGGAAACAAAAATAATCAATCGTTATACATGATGTAACAACATAAAATGTTGAATTTGGAAAAAATGTATGATTATAACATTTTTAACATGTATAAATAGGAAATATTTCAGTCATTAAGTTAACTTAATTTAATCAGGTCCTTACATAAATTAATGGACATGAAAATAGGTCATGGATATACTTATTTAAATGAAATCAGGTCTACTCATTGACTTATGCACATGAAATCAAGTACATTCATAATATTTTGGAATTAAAATTTAATTCAAGAATAACATAGTTATCTAATTAGTTATCCATATTTACCGAATTCATTTTAGAGAAATAGTATACCCTAATTTTACATAATCACAATCCATCCATATAAATTCCTCGAGATTATAAAACATTCATCATATCACATAGTATAACCCATGACAAATAAATGGATTTCATAAAAATTTCATCATTATATTCATAATCCATACATTCAAATAATATTTTTGGTACAATTAGATCATATCCCTAGTAAATAATAATTAACATAAAAGGATCTTATCATAAATAACATGTTCTATTAAAGGTCACTATAATATTTCTTGAAAAAAATGAACAGTTCATTTTAAAATTGGTTATTTTAAATCCAAATATTTGAAAAATATTAAGGAACAAAATTTCATTTAAAATAATGGTGAAAAATTGTAAATTAATCTTCTAAACATCAATTTTTTATGTTTTTAGTAAATTTGTTTTATTTTAATGTCGTTAAAACATTGATTTTTTTCACCCCTTCAGTAAAAAGAACCTTGTTAAGAAAAATTATTATTTTTTAAACTTTTCATAAAAATTGAAACATGGGTAAACATGTATACATAGAGTATTTTAAAAATAGATAAAATAATTCTTTAAATCGTTTTATAAAACATAGATAAGGAAAAAAATGTTTTCCGACCAAAAGAGGAGAAATATTGTCATTTTTTATAAAAATATTTTCATAAACATTTTGATTTCAAAAGAGAGGGTAATAGTACTATAACTCAAACTTTAAGTCAATATCGGAGAATAATCATTAAAATTCCTTATCAAGTAAGTATTATATAATTTCATCAATTTAAATTAAAGCATAATCATTCTCGATTAAAATGGGATCAGAATAAAAAACCTTTATTGCTTTTGTATTCTCCAAATAAAAACCTCAGGAAAGGGAGAACCTTGGATTGGTTTTTTATTACCCATAATTTTAGTGTAAATATTAATAAAATATATTCATGGTATTTATATACACCACAAAAATAAGAAATGTGGTGAATATGGAATATACCTAACAGAAATAAAATCCATACGATACATCCTCTTACCTTGAGTCTTTTTTTGATTCATATGCATTAAAACCAACTATATAATAAAAAAGGTTTATTTTAAATATATTACTAAAAATTAATCATACATATCATATCATAAATTAGTTTCATATAAAATTTGATCTCCAAATTATTAATATTAATTTATTAAAATCTATATTCTGTGTGATTACTTCTTCGTTTTTCATGCATGTTTCAGTTCTGAAGTCCTGGTCCTTATACTAAAATCATTATTAAATAATATCCATAATGTTAATAATATCATTAATATCATATTTAATCATTATATAATCTTTTATAACTATTCATATAAAGAGTTTATGAAAAATTAATTAAATCACTTCATGGGGGTGGTTGTCAGTATGTACACATGAGTGATGATTCAACTTTTTGATTCTTGTAAAGAAAGAAAGAAAAATAATAATTCACATTTAAAGAAATAAAATAATATCATAAATATCATCTCTGTTTTTTATTTCTATCATTATAACCATCAACCTAAAGTGGTGATGAAAAATGAAATGCAACGCTTTGTGAAGGTGGTAATCCACACGTATGCCCAAATGATTTATTCCTTTACTATAGGATTGAAGGATGTATATAAGGGTCATTACATCATCATTTAAATAATTAATTATATTTAATATAAATATTTATTATTCTTAATTTATAACATTGATTTATATCAGGTATAAGAATAAATAGATCTGAAAGTACTTGATTAAGAGTTATACCTCTTCATTGAGAAACCATCGTTGGCTTAAAAATTAAGCAATGAAAGGATTTTGTTATTATAAATACCAAAATATATA
This sequence comes from Viscum album, assembly GCA_963277665.1. NCBI lineage: Eukaryota > Viridiplantae > Streptophyta > Magnoliopsida > Santalales > Viscaceae > Viscum > Viscum album. The sequence goes on along the minus strand of OY728155.1, from coordinate 918,495,410 downwards.
TAAGATGTGTGGAATAAATAAATTATGATATTGTGGAGTGTCTTATCCCATATAATGTGATAAAACATTGCGAATAAGGGAGGATAGAAGGTATTCCTTTATAAGTGAGGGGAGGCACCCATATAATTACTTAAAGTATTAAATTAATATAAAGTAATTCTCAGATTGAAGTGGATAAAAATTGATTTATTTAGAATATACGGTGATTATAAGTTTAAATACCCCCATATAATAATATTTATACAATTTTAGATTGTGGTTTATGTTTTTTTATATTTGTTTTAACCCCAATTAAGCCTTTTAAAAATTACAACGATAACAAAGGTTTTTAATCTTTAAGCGTCCTGAATGTTAATATAAAAAGAAACATGACCCATAAGTAGAAAACGGTTGTAATATTGACCATATCCCACTAAATATTCATGTGATAATTTATTTATATATTTTAATATAATTAATAAAATATTATTTTATATAAGATTCCATTAAAGTCATTTTAGGGACTATTCACCTAGTCTTACTTTAAAAAAATGAAATGGAATTCAAATTAATAATTTGAAAACATAAATATTATGTTATATTTATATAAATAATTCATGTAAAAATATAATTCATTCAAATTATATTACTAAAAATATTTTTAAAATCATTTATTTTCATTGTCTATTACTTGAACAATTGTTGTGTCAACGTTGAGTAATATTTTAAAGTGATTAAGATATGATTGAAAAATTAAAATAAATTTAAATGAAAAAAAATTAATTCATGTTATTAAAATATATTTAAAAAAAACATAACCACTTTTTATTCTTATGAAAAAATATTAAAGATATTAAAGTTAATAGATTGACATTTTCTATTTTTCATTAAATAATAAAATAATTAAGTCATTATAAAGGAAAAATGACACTAAATTACCTTAAAATATAATTTTTAATTATTATATTCTAACCCCACTAATAAAATATATTAATGGAATTTGTTATAGTTATTTTAATGTCTTATATCATTGTTTTAACAATGTTTTACCCATTTTACCCTTACTTAGCAAAACAATATTTACCTTGGTTTCTATTCAAAATGAAAAACAAAATTAAAGGGGAATAATTTAAAAAAAATTAACATGCTATTTTAAAATATGAAATATAATTTTTAAGATTCATCTTCTATAAGTTATGGACATTATTTTTAACATAAATGTGTAAAACACAATGAACATGATTTTTTGATAAATGCATTTTTAAACCTAAAGATGAACTAACACCAAAATCAACTATAATGTCAAAAACTTTATAACAAGTTATATAATATCCAATTAAATGAAAATTATACTCCGTTGATATAAAATTAAAAAAAATATGCTACTTTTAAATTAATTTTAAATACATATTTATTACAATCGACATTTTTCACTATTCAATAAAAAATAAATGTTTTTAGAAAATTACCAAAATTTCACCCTAATATAATATAGATATGATGATTTTAAAAATTAATTTGATTTTTCAAAATATATATTCTAATTTTTCAAAAAATAAATTAAATTATTTTCTCATAAAAATAAATAAAAACTATTTTTAATAAAAACATACTTTTGAAGCATAAAATCACCATACAGAAAATCGGGTTTTACTTCTTAATCATTAATAAATACATTTGTATTTATTATAACAATTAGAAACATATTTCATTATTATTTAACACATATTTATACACTGTAATATAATAAATAGGCTATAACAGCAACATTTAAATAATAAAAAATTTATAGTATATTACAATTCGCTTAATTCCAAATGATGAGTTTTGTGCAAGCTATCGATCATATTATTATTTTAAACTAAATTTTTTTAGTGTAACATTCTCCCCACATAAATAAATTACATCCTAAAAATTTTATATTTTTATCAAAGGATCAATATCTGAAAATACATTTATTTAAACCCCACAACATTTAAAGGGATAATAAAACCTCCATTGAGAAAGGGGAGTGGTAATCATAAAGTTTACCTAAAATTACACATAATCAGGCTCACATATAAGTAATACATTGAATGTAAGTGAAAATATATAAATAGAGGATAATAAAACCCTAGGACTAATATATATTTATAGAGGGATGGTCATGAGAATATTAATGACCATAAAACCATAAATCATTTAGGGATAAAAATACCATCAATTTATCTAAAATGAAGGTAAAGAAATATCATTTGTTTTTCAAGAACCTTTTTTCCAAAAATTTATGTATTATTTTACAATAAATATGGAGAATATGATAAAATGTACATATTTTAATTCTTTTAATTTCATAATCACGATTTCAATCTTTGGTTGGGCTTTAAACAATTTCCACTTCATCTCATACTCCATGTAGTGAATATTCATGAAAACAAATTTATGAGTAAAGAACTAAAATTAAAATTCACTGAATCATAAGACTCATAAAATAAAGAAAAAAATTTCATTCTTTCATTACGTTTTTTCCAAAACCAAAATTGTTAAAAAAAATATATGAAACATGGAAAATAAAACACATAAATCTCTAAAACCTCAACAATAACACCAAATTTAAACTTAATATATACTCTAAATAGTTAAACTTTAGAGTCCTCCAAAGTATGTCTGAACAAGAATGAAATACAAACAAGAGAATTATTTTATCTAATATACTTACATGATCAACTAAACAATTATCTAAAAATAATATCAATCGCTGATAAATTCTCTTACCAAAAATTTATATTTTCAGATCATATATTCTCAAAAATATACTAATAATTTCCTAAAATAATTTCAAAATAAAATAATATATTATTCCAAATTTTAATTCATCATTCATTCCTTTAATAAAAACCCATACTAGAAAAAAAAATTACATTATATGTCTGATTTAATCATTTCATCGACAAAAATTCATAAGTTTATTCAAATTACAATATATTCAAAATATTTATATGGAATATATGTAAAGAGTTATAATAAATGTTAAAAATCACTTGAAATTCCAATAATGGATGAAAAATAATTTTTCCATAGGGAATATTTGTTAAAACATCAATATAGAATCTCCAAATATGGATCAAAGGATATGTGTTACCTAATTATCTGGATTCACTTCATATTTTTAGTTGTATAATATTACCCTTTTTCCTTTTACATTATGGGTTATTATGGATTATTATCCTCAAAAGCCCTTGGATTAGGTAATTGACTTACATAATTACCCAAATCCTTGCATCTATTGTACTAATGTTTGTTTGGTGTATTCATTTTAGCTTTATCTCCATTAATTTCATTGACTAGTCACCTTTCATCACTTAAACATTCCACTTCTTAGTTTCCAGGATTTCCATACTTAAAATATCTTCTTATTCCGTTTGTTATTCACTTGAGTGTTCATTCCCAAATTTTATGGCATGTAGTTGGATAAAGATATATCTTCCCTCTATGTGACATACCACTGGAGCTTCCATGAAACTCCATATTCATATTATTATTTCTAGAACCTTAATAATTTTTATCTTCAATTTCCACTTTCAATGAAAATAGAATGATTATTCCATAGATTCCAAAGTAAATTATAGGTAATTCCTTTCTAATAAATGGTTTCAAACCACTAAATAATAAATCAATATTTCTTCTATGGTGGAAAATAAAACCATAAGAATACCTCATAAGATTTTTAAACATTTATTCATAGTTAATTATGGATTCATCATTCATTTTCTCAGCTCTTGGAAGTATCTCTTGATTTTTTATGAAAAGATCATGGAAAGTACTTATTATGGTATTTAGTACCAAACTACCACTATTAAATGGAGTTTATTTATTATTATTACCTAATTTTCTAAATATTTTTCCACTATTTATCTATTTCACATTCCAAATGATGAACTTATAATAACACTTTCTCAAGGTCTAAGCACTAGATAATGGAAAATAACTTTTCCATTACATTGATTCGTTATTAAAAAACATATAGATCATAATTACCATAAAAGGAGGTTGTATATTGTTTCATAAAAGATTTAATTCCATGTTTCTACCTCCTTGTAGAATTAATAAGTTCAACAAGGTCTATATTATAGCTGATACCTTGACAGAGTTGAGTGAGCACAGACCTAAGATATTGCATCATAGATCCCAATCCAATTGGGTGATCATGAGAACAATAATTTAGTTTATTTTCACATTAATTGTTCACATGATTATTTTTTATTCCATCCATTTAATTAAAAAACAAAGTGTAATTATCAAGCTACAACAATAAAAGTGAAAATCATATATTCAAAAAAGCATTCATGAGATTCCCAAATTTGTGACACTTATCAATCTTTGGAATCTTAAGTTTTTCCTATGTCATTAATGATCATAATATATTCAAATAATTTTTAATGTTTCATAAAAAATGTTAATTAACCCTATAATATTCATTAAGAGTGTCATTCTAGGTGTGTGGTCTTAGGACCACTCATTGTGCACCAGTGATGATCGAGTAAATACCCAATCTACCACATTCAGAGTTGTTACCCCTTGGTGCATCTATTCCATATCTAGATTCACTTTCTGTTATCTATATGGCGATTTAATATTTAGGGAAATCATACTTTTTTATTTATCATAATATAGAATATTCTTATATACTTATAATTATCCTAGGGGTTTTTAATTAATGTTTCTCATCATGGTTTCTAAAAATAAAAAAACCTTTCTCTGATTCCAAATATCGCAACCCAAACCATTCATACATAAAATAACTCCTTATTAGATGACTATTCAATACAAAAAATTATGTTCTATTTTAAAACCATAATTTTTTGTCGATTTTTTAAGCCTATATACATAAAAACCCATAACATAAAATATTTACATCATCTCACACTAATTTTTGAACAACTATCAACCTTATTAGACACATCATACTTAAAAACCTTCATAATGTCCCATAGAAAATGAAACACAATAAAAAGTGAAATTATATGATCAGTGTGGGTAAATATAAGGGATATCATTCGATGATAATATAAAACATAAGATAATCATAATTGTATCAAAACATGATCATAAATTACAATAATTATACCCAATCAGTCAAATATCATTAATCATGAATCATGGAATAATGTTTTCCAAAAAAATTAAAATATCCATAAGAGTGTGGAATCATTAATAATTAGTAATGGGAAATGATATCATATCATAAACAATGTAATGGGGAAAAAACACAAAATTATTACATTTTAAACATGTATAAATTGAAATAGGTTCACTAATTCAGTTATGGACATGAAATAAAGGCCTCAAATAAACTTATGGACATAAAAATAGTTCTGTGTATAAACTTATAGACATTAAACTGGGTCCATTTATCAGCTTATATATATTGAATCAAGTCCATACATAATATTGGGAAAATAAAATCATGTTCACACATAAAATATTTATCTCATGATTTATCGATATTTACTAGAATCATTGTAGGGATTTGAAAAAACATACCATTGGATAATCATAATCCATTCAAATAAATACTATAAGATCATAAAACATTTATCATATCATCATCGCAGAACCTTTAGAAAACAATTTATTTCATAACCATCTCTTTATCATATTCCTGAACCATCTAGATAATTAATAATGATGGTATCATTGTATAATATCCTAGTTAAATCATATTTAACATCAAAAAATGTTATCATAAATGAAAATATTCTTTAAAATATTACTGAAAACGTTTTTGAGTAAAATACACATTTCAATTTTAAATAACTTATTTAAAATACAAATATTTAAAAAATTATTAATAAAATCATTTCATTTGAAAATAATCTTGTACAATTATAAAGGAAGCTTCAAAATATTGAGCATTCATGATTGAATGAAATTTGTTTCATGTTGTAATCATTAAAATAATTTTTTTATTCAAGCCTTCATAAAAAAGAACCTTGTTTAGAAACTGATAATAATATTCTTTTTAATAATTTTTGTAAAAATTCATTCATGGATAAAAATTCATTTAAAAATTCATTTAATAATATTGAAAAACATTCTTGAAATAATTTTAGAAAACATAGAAATTAAAAAAAGGTTTTAAGCCTCAATGAGCGTAAATAAGTTCGGTTTTTCTAAAAATATTTTTCATAACAATTTTGAGTACTAAAGAGTTAAAAATGTTATAATGATTTCATAATTATTTGAATAAACATAAGAGATTGAAATATAAATGGGTTTATTAGATAAATATCATATTATTTTCATAATTTAAATTCGAGCATAAAAAATCATGATTACAATTGGATTGAAAAATCAACCCCTTACTACTTTGATAGTCTCCAAATCAAAACCTCATGAAATAAATAACCTTAGATGGATTTTTAAATAGCCATAATTTTTGAATAATCATCATTAAATACCATCATTGGTTGTATATACAACACATAATCAAAACAAGTAGTAAATATGGCATATTTCTAACAAAAATAAAAGTGATATGGGAAATCCCCTTACCTCAATTCTAGTTTTTCTTTGTATGCATTCTAGCCTACAATATAAAAAAATATAGATTTATCATACATATATTAAAAAATAATAATACTATATATCATACCATATATGATTTACTAATAACGTCTTGACACCTTTTGTTTAACAATTATTTATTAAAATCACTATTATGAGTGATAACTGCTACGTTTTTCATGCATGTTTTGGTCCATCTTTCCTAGTCCTTGTAATTTAATCATAGTTACATCATATACAAAATATTAATCGTTTCATGAGTATCATATGTAAACATTATATACGCTTTAAAAACTGTTTATATAAAGTGGTGATGGAAAATGAATTGCATCACTTGTTATAGATGGTTGTATGTACAAACCCATGGGTGATGTTTTTCTAATTTTTTATGTATGGAGAAATATAATCGTAAATAATTATTTAACTCTTCAAAACTGTAATAATATATTTAATTTTATATAAATTTTGTAATTATTTCATTATAACCATCAACATCAAGTAGTTATGAAAAATAAAAAAACATCGCTTTATGGTGGTGGTAATCCAAATATATTCCTGAATGATGTTTTCTTTTCCCATAGAATATAAAAGAGGGGGTATAATGATCATTCCAAATAATAATAAAAATTTATTATATTTAAGATATTGAATTCATTATTTTAGAATTGATACCATATATTTTGAGGAGTTGAAAAAAGAAGTAAAATTGAAAGTATTTGGTTAAGAGTTATACCTATTTATTAAGAATCCTCATTTGGATTAAACAATATATAGTATCACGAAATCTTAAAAGGAATTCTATGTTTGATAGAATACAAGATACACAACAAATGTTATTAAATGAACTATGAAATATTATTATTTCAATATGACTATTATGAAATAGTCGTAAACTTGGATGGTATGAATAGTGTTAACTACATTATAAAATATATATTAATGTTATAATCAATTAATTTATTTTAATTATTAGGAAATAATCACTCGATTTTTATTAAGGTTTTTTTATTATTCAAATATACCTTTTATTCAAAAAAAGGTTTTTAATACTTTTTGTGGATTAATATTCTAATTAATTTATCAAACTTTTAGAGATTTTATTTGATAAAAAGGATATCATTTTTGTAAATATCATTTCACAATTATCTTAGATTGAATTTTTTTAATTTTTATAAAAATATTGATTTTCCATTGAATCGTGAAAAGTACTGATTTTTATTGAAAACTATATTATTTCAAGAATTTATCAATTTAATTTTATTATAAAAATGTTTTAAAAGTAAAATTAGTTCTATTATATTATTAATAATCCTATTAAGTTAATTGGAATCAATTTATTATTGAATTTGGTATAAAAAAATTTATATATAAAATGGATTTGAAAAAAATATTTTTTATCTTGTTTTGATATTTTATATTAAATTAATTTCTCCCAATTATATAAATTGAATCATGAAAAATGGATTCCATATTTGTATTAACTAGGTACAAATTTTTTAAATAGTTCAATTTTTATTTTTTTTCACTATGAATAGTAACAATAATAAATAATTGTCACCATAGTACAGGTAAATCAGGAAATTGAGGTTAAAAATAATATTATAAGAAAAAAATAATGACCCTATAAATTTGATTTATCCTATTGGATAGGATTAGTTTTTCCATGTTCTTCTAGGTTTTGAAAATAGGGCAATTGGGTTCTATATATCTTTGATTGTGACCATTATAATATTTAAGTAAAAGATAATATCAAAATGTCACTTTTTTTACTTTTAATAAATATATTATTTTTAATAGGATAAAAAATATTGTTTCATATATAAATCATTTTTAAAAATATATTTTATTTAATAATATTTTGATTTATTAATAATTTTTTTTAATAAAATAATAACTTTAAATGCTTACGCAATTTCCAGACAGTATTTATTCAATTAAATGAAAAATAAAATAAATGATTCTAAAAATATTTAAAGTAATATAATTTGAATAAATTCCTGTATTACAAGAATTTTTTAGATAAATATAAAATTTTAGGTATGTTTTTAATTATTATGTCAAAATTAATTTGTTTTCATGTTGTTTTCGAAGTCAAATTAATCAAATTGTTCCAAAAACAACTCTAATGATATTTTATAATGAATAATATTTTATTAAGTGATTAAAAATTTCTAAAATCACTACGATCATCATAGTGATTTGGATATGGTTTATAATATCAATAATAGTTGATTTATGATATATGTTTCCTTTTATAGTTACTATCTTCACCCCTAAATAGTTAATAATTTATTATCATGGTAATAGACAAAATGGTTATTAAGGATTAATATAAATAGAAGAGGGTGAAAAAAACTCCAAAACATGTTTTTATTTTATTGTAATATGGTATTTAGACGCGTAATTATATCAGTTTTTATCAATTTTAATATGAAAATTAATTTTTATTAATTTAATACATTAAGAAATTCCAAGAGTTCCCCTCCCCTCATTTAAAAAAGGGAACCCACTCTTCTCATCAAGACACACTTCAAGGCCATTTTATCCCTCAAATACCCACCTAAATACCTAACCAACATCTATAAACATGATATAGAGGTCGTATTTTGGGAATAATTCTAACCTTACAGGGCTTAAGGTGTCAAGCAAATGAGGTTTTCTGAAAAATACTTTTTCCTTTTTACAAACTATTTTAGTTTTATTTCTTCTTCTACCTCCTTCAAATATTATTAAATCATGATAAAATAATAATAATATTTTCCATATACATATATTTTTTATGTTAATTTAAAAAATTATATCTATAACATCTTCCATCAAATGTGAAAGGAAACTATCATTCGAGTGTACGTCATATTACCACATCATAAACTGATGTAATTTGTTTTTCATCACTACCTCTCACAGTTGTTTATAATCATGGATTTAATTTATATATATGATATACATGTAATATTTATAATTATATAAAGATAATATATCATATAATTTCTTATATTTCCATGCATTGAAAAATGATTAAGTTGTTTGTCTGTAAGCGTGGACTACCTCCTCCATGAAGTAATGTGATTCATTTTTAATCCTTATATCAATTGGATTTTAATTGTATTTATTTAAAGAAATAATATTTTATTTATGATATAATTATAATTATGGAAATAAAAAATAAGACTTACCTTATTTCTATCTTGATCATTAAAAAATTTATATGTTACTCATGCATATGCACGACCAACCATCTTTGTGATTGTAACATTGTTCATTTTTCATAACCACATTTCATGGTTGTATTTTAATCTATAATTAATTTATTAAAACTATAATTATGTAATTAATATTATTTTTTAGAATATATAATGTCAAAAAATTTCACCATGGCTGACCTACATAGGTTATTCTGGACATATGAGTGGAATATCATCAAAATGTCATACCTAAACATAAATGATTAAGTAATTGAATATTACATAGTAATTAATAAACAAAAGAAATAATAAAATTGAAAAAAATTTCTCCTATAAATAAATAATTGTAATAAAATTATTATTTTTTAAGGTAAAGAATGTATGTGATTATTTAGATTCTATATAAGGAAAACATTACATTAAAACCTCATTTTAAATGATTTAAATATTAATTTTATAAATATTTTTCTTCATTATCCATATTCTCAAAATTATTTTACGAATGTATTTATATAGACATGAAATAACTATAAATTGAATTTTGTTACTCTTCTGAATTTATTTTAAATGTTTTTAAAAGGAACATTTTTACATATTTTATACGGTACATTTTGACATTCTTTATTTAAAGAAAAAATGAATGTTCTATTTTAATATATATATATAGTGTCAACAGTCTTCCCCACCATCACAATTGTTATTTAATGTTTGTATTTCTCTAAAATATGTAATTTTTTCTTTAAAAAACACCTATCAAACTTTTCTATGGGTATTTTGGTTTTGAAAAATCAATTTTAATAGGAAAGAGCATTTTAATATCTAAAAGTTCTTTTCATATGGGTTTAAAAGAGTTTTTAAAGTGTTTTATGATGAAAAGTTCAAGCCAATAATTTTTAATATAGTACATGAACATTATATATGGAGCATAAGTGATCCCAATACAACTTATTCGAGTGGTTGAACCTAATATACCTTACATGAATGGGTGAGATCGATACAGATTATTCAAATCGGTGAGCCCAATACATCTTATGTGATGGGTGAGACCCATTATAACTCTAAAATGGATTGGGTAATTCCATTTTTATTCATGGGAAAGAATTTAGGAGTAAACCGAGGAAGATTATCCTACAGATTTAACTGGGCTCCAGTTATTTCTGACACAATTGATGAATATATGATCTAATACACCTAAAGCCTATTTTTATTTTCTTGTTATGAGATTTAAATGTTTTATTTGAGAAAAAGGTTGTCATTTTTTCATGTTTAAATGACTTACTTCATATAATCAATGAATATTTTATAATGTTAAACATTTTTAGGTTTTCATTTTTTCACTTTACAAGTGGATTTATTACTTTTTTCAATTACTTTGATTTGTTATGCTCATCCCTTATTTTCAAAAATATTTTTTAGAGGTCTTAAAGATTATTTGAAAAGTTAAAAATGTTAAAGTTCTAGATATGTAATTTACCTTGATTAAAGAAATAATTTCTTTACAAAGAACTAGTTTTGTATGAAAATTTGATAATGTGTCGAAATGTCCACTTTAAAGTGTTTTTCCGAAATCTATACAACTCCAAATATAATGGTTTATTGGGTATGTAAGTGATCTAATATTTTATATGATTTTATATGTTTTTTAATGCTAAAGTTGGTTCGCATTTATCGATATCAAATCAAAAAATGTAAATATTTTTTTATTTTCACTGGATATAGTAGTGCGTGTTCAGGGTTGTTACTGCTGGTATCAGACAAGGGTTTAGATAAAATTATAGATTGGGATTTTTTTCATGTTATGTTAAATTTAGATTAATAGATACCATTAAGGATTTATAAAATTAAGTATGATCATATGATCAATGTCATTACCATCCTTTTTGTGGTTTTAAGTGCTATAATGTTGAGGTAATTTATGTTTTTTTGGAATATGTTTTATTGTGTTGAGGTATATGTAACCCTTAGGTGTCATGACCCCATCAACACAAGATGTACCCCTCCAGGTTCAGCAATGTGAGAAGAGAGATAATGACCCCGGAGTCCCGCTTCCTGTAGGCCATGGGTTAGTGACTAGAACCAAGGGTATAATAAACACACAGATGGGAGGCATTAACCTCTAAGATAACACATGAAAAATAGATAAATAAGACACACGCCGACCAACTCCTTCTGAGACAACAATGTAAAATAATTCTCGAGTACACATACGTAGTGTCATGCCATAAATACTACAACTTAAAGGGAAACTACAAGTACAAAAAGAAAGTAAAATGGTGGCGACTAGGAATCCCAAACAACTCCTAAAAACAAAAAATCTAGTAGTAACCTACCTAATCTCCAACCTACTCTAAGTAACCTGAAAAATAGATTATATAATGTTGGTTCAGTATAACAGTATACTCATTAGGATCATCCCTAGATCTTCTTGTGAAAAAGTAAATAAATAATGTTCTTGCACAGTGAACAACAAGTGGAACTAACATGTCACCTAAATTGGTATACTAAATTATTATCCTCACCATGTCTATTATCACCAAGTATCGTATATAAGAGTATATAATAAAATGAATAATATCACGGGTACACTACTACCACTTCCCCACTGATTTTCCTCTTTTCCCCAATGTCGCATGTCCGGGGCATCTCTCTCCAAAAATACTTGTTGAAGACACCTGGGTAAATCACTACATCATGCACCACGTGATTCTCACCACCATAACCACACAACCAAAAATAACCAGGTAGTTTCCATAAGCCACCAAAAATCATATAACTGTATCATACTTCTGATATTATACTTCAATTCACCACATCCCATACACTGAGTAAGGATCCTCAGACCATCACATCCTACATACGTCATACCTATAGTAGTCCATAGAAAACTATATATAGAGTACATGTGTGTGAAATAAGAAAAAACCATTACATCCCTCTAAGAACATGTATGGAGAAAAATAACTGATTTCTATACCAGCACATGTAACTACTAGGAGAAAATATCAGGGCCAAATGGGGTAGTATGTCATCCATCCTCCCATAAGAATGTAGGGGAGAACACCCACCCCCCCCCCCCCATTACATAGAATAATCGAGGTTTCATTCATCCTAACTAATAGGGAGGGGTAGAATTTCAAAACACAAAAAAAAGAGGATATAATATGGCTCACAGCCACACAATGGGCATAACATAGTCTTAGACTAACCTGTAGCTAACATCTCTCGGACTCCCAACTGCCAGTACTAAGACTAGATATCCTGTAATAACAAAACCACTAAAATAAAAAAATTAAATTAACTTATCCCTTTTTATCAGTTGTAATTTACATTAATTAATTCTTTATACGTTAATTAACCATTATAATTTCCCACATTTCATTACATTAGCTTCACAAAAAAATTCATTTCCTCCAGACATAACCAAACAGAGTCCATAGATACTCAGAATCATATCCTCAACAATGCACCCCAGAAAGCTCCAACCCCATTGTCTAAAAATCATTTATTCATTAATTTAACCGCATTACAACTTTCTATATTTCTAGGTATTCTAAGAAAGAATTATAATCTACCATACACAAGGGGATTAACAAGATGAGTAGGTGATCTACCCATCCTGACATTTCCACATATAGCAATAGTGTAGACCCATCCATCCTCAAGACGCTAAACTCTAAAATCATGTGGCATACTATGGGCCACTTCTTCTATTTTGGAAGGAGAGTAAGAAAAATCAGCTACCTCAAACAGTTGGGAATGTATATTAGATAAATAAACAAGATATTCAACCGGCATCCACTTTCAATAACAGGTACATCCAACTTAAACCCATTCCATGAACATTGATGTCCTCCCTGACACACATATGCTTAAACTGGTCCATCTCACCACTCTATATGTTAACTGCTACCACAACCATGAGATCTCCCTTCCCCCAAATACCCCAACAGCCCTCCAGGCTCAGCCATCCAAGGCTCATCCATCCAAGGCTCACAACACATATGGGCATCCCTACCCACACAACCACAAGTCTCATAACCAAATAACATCAAAATAAGTGTGAAAAAATATTGAAACGGTCTATTATCCCCAAAACAAGGAATCAATCCTTTACACAAAATGTTCTCTCATGGACCCAAATCACAATGCACTCAGCCTTTACAATCAAGAGGGAAACTCACGTCCTATAAGGTATTATCTTTTTTACACAACTAGTTCTAATTACATCTTGAATTAACAGATTCATTATTCATAGGTTTTAACTACGTTAAACCTACGCAACAAGTTATCCCAAGCTATCAAAAATTACTTCAATAATTAATTTTACAATCTCTTAGTTCTTTTATCAACAAGAGTCAACATGCTTTAGGTTTCTTATCCAATTCCATTAAAAAATATCACTTTAATCAATTTCATTATTAAAAAATTACAACAAAAACAATTAATGGATTCATTAAACATGCCTCCTTATCTTTTAGCTAATTAATTAAACAATTAATTTCAGCATTACATTCTTTACTGATTTCCATCAGGAAGAATATGATTACCAAGAAAGGCATAGATATCACACTATCTATCAAATCAAGAGTCAAACCATTATCATGGTATAAATCAATAGCATATGATTGATACTAATTATTTAATCATGTTAATAAAATCATTTGGTCAATTCCATTGTGAACCAAGGGCTAAACCATGCTTACTATATGATTTCACATAAATAAAATAGTGAAGTATAGAATACCATACCTCAGAATTTCCTTGATGTTCTTCGCAGAAGAACAAATCAATGAAATGGATCATGATCAACTCTCGCACAACAAATGCATCCACCATGGTATCTACAACACAACCACACCAACCAACTACTATCAAAACTCTTTTTGAAACATGGAGTTAAAAATCCATCACTTGGAAAAGATAAATGGGAGGAACGGTTTGAAGAAACCTCATGAAGGGTGGTACATCAAACCTTATATCGAAGATGGATCACTGTGGATTAGAGATGGGATCTAGGGAACATTCTTTGATGAAGGAATCCACAAAAAAAACAGAAGTGAGAGTTGTCTTTTTTCCCTGTTCGAGGGGAGAGTCACTACGGCCATAGGTTCTGACAAAACGGATCTAATGGAAAACATGTAAAACATATAGCACCATAGAATTACAAAATTAGTAATCCCCTTTCACATTGTGTAATGCCTTGAGGTTATGTTCTGATGAAAAACCTGTTTCTTCAACTCTTTATTTTACTTTTTCAACCCCAAAACATTTCACATTGTAAATCCATCATTCACGCCATGAAACAACCCATGAATAAATATTCAACATCATATAATACAGATACATGACATGTAATCCCATTATTCCATCTATTACTTAACCAAACTTCTCCAAACTTATTCTAAGCCACCTCTGAGCACTTTGATCTTTGAAAACAAGAAAAGGCTTGATACATGTGAATTCAGACCCTTACATCAGATACCCTGAAAAAGATTATCATACTCGAGAATCCAAAACCATCACATAGGGGAACATAAAGGTATTATCTGAACAGCCACCCCAAGAGATACCTCTCTAATCTTTTCCCTCCATAGGATCTCCCCACCTCACTAGAGTAAAAAGAACACAACCATGAAAGAAACAAAACAAGCTCCAAAACAATTTCTAGGGGAGATACCTCTCAAAATAGAAAAATAAACAACAATAATAAAGATAAATAAATCTCATAAATTGAAAGGATATTTTACAAACAAAAGAACAATGTTACAAGAGAAGAGATAAACATCAAACAGCTAAGGGTAATAAGCATGTATCTTCGGCTCACATTCCCATGTACTATCATCCACGTCACTATTCCATAATAAAAAAACAAAACAAGATGATATCATGCTCATAAAAGATCTTATCTTGGTGTCCTGGATCTATATAGACCACTACTTGAAGGTCACATCATCATCAATATTGATCTCACCTCAATCTATAACATGAGAGACAACATGATGATAACGTCGGAGCTATGACACGTGAAAAACATCATGTACTCGGCTCATCTGTGGGGGAATCTCTATCTGGTACGCTATGGATACAACACAAGCCAACACCTCAAAAGGCCCAAAAAATAGGGAGATAGATTACTCCCATGACCAAACCTTAGATACCCATGATACGGATTCACCTTCAGAAACACGTGATCCCCAACACCAAACTCCATTGGTATCCTCCTATGATCAGTATCGTATTTATGGAGATATTGGGCTCCCTTGATCCTCTCACGAATCACCTAAACCATATATATCGAACTTTGTAATAGTTCTAGTCCTAGAATTTCTAACTCTCCAACCCCATTCCATCACAATGGAGAATGTAAACGTCATCCATAAAAGGCATCAAACAGTGCCGTATCGATGGAAGAGAGAAAACTAGTTTTGAAATTGAACCTGGCCAAAGGTGGGTGCCTCTTCCATGAACCTCCAAAATCTAGGACACAAGAGCACAAAATTTCTTCAAGATTCTGGATGGTCCGCTCTATTTAACCATCTATCTGCTGATGAAAAGCATTGCTAAGGCATATCTATAAACAAAAATCATGTTGGAGACCTCTACACACCCTAGAGGTAAAACAGAGATCTCAATCAAAAATGACCTTCCTCAAGACTTAGTGGAGTCTCACCACCTCCTATAAATATTTCCTAGACAAAAGATCTACTAATATTTACTCCTTGATCACTATAAAGTGGGTCTATTTTGTCAAACAATCCACTACTACCCATATAGCGTCATGGCTTCCTTAACCATGAGGTAAACCGGTAAAAAAGTCCATCGAGATATCCTACCACTTTCACTGAGGGAAATCTAATGGATGGAGACAACCACCAGGAACTTGGTGCCCGGCCTTCACCTTTTTATAAAAAAAATATCGAGACACAAACTCTACAATTTCATGATTCAACTCAGGGCTCTAAAATTGACACCTCAAATATTGGTTAATCATTGTCACTCTTGGATGAACCGCTAAGGGAAAACTATAGAACTCTTTGAGAACCATCTCACACATCATCAAAGGAATAAAAATCCTTCCCTAAAACGATACTCGATGTTTTTCATCCTTATACCAACCATCAGGTGCCTTGCCACAAACAACTCGATCCCTCTAGACCTCCGCTTCAATATTCCCCAACTAGGACTCCTCTAACTGTTTCACCAGAGATGATAGCACTGTCATCTGAAAAATACAACATCTACCCCCATCTTCTCCCATGTCCTGATGTAATGTGGAAAGATCTTTATTCAGTCTCTAATAATCACCATATTCATGCACTACATCACTACACAACTTTCTTCTGAATTCATTTGCCACAAAATTCCCCTTTAAAGGTGTATATGAAATTTCAATCTCATAATCCTTTAAGAACTACATCCACCAACATTGTCACAAGTACAAGTCACGTTGGGAGAAAACATACCTCATGATCATGTGATTGATGAGGACCACAAAACTCTCTACAATGGGGAAATGAATCCACAACATCAGGGAAAAAACAACTTCAGTCAAATCAAGATCATGGATAGCATAATTATGATTGTGGGGATGCAACTACCAATACCCATAAAAACAACTGATCTCTTCTCTTTAAGAACACAACCAATCCCCATACATAAATCATCCTAGAAAACCTAATACTGAACTCCTTCTATTGGCAGATGAAGAACTATAGAACCAACCAAATTCTCCTTCACATACTGAAAAGCTTCTTGACACTGATCAATCCAAACAAACACATGATCCTTTCTGGTCAACGTTGTTAGAGGAGTAAAAACTGATGAGAAATTGGTTACAAACCTATGATAATATCATACAAGTCCAAGGAAACTTCACACATCAACCACTAACTTGGGGGAATCCCAAGAAATAAACGCCTTATACCTTCCACGAATCCATATCTATACCCTACAAGAAAACAAAATTCCCTATGAAACAGACTTCTTGAGCCCAAAACTCTCACTTTGAAAACTTACTAAAAAGTTTTTGATGACGAACTCCCAAAATGGCCCATAGATTTTCTATGTGCTCCTCTTCATATGTGGATTACACAAGGATTTCATGGATAAAAACCATCATGAACTTATTTTGGAACTCATGGAACATAGCATTCATCAACCCCATGAACACAGCAGGAGCATTAGTCACATAGAACGGCTTCACAATGAACTCGTAATGACTATGATGACAACAGAAAGCATTCTTCATGATTTCCTTATCCTTCGTATGCATATGATGATATCCTAACCACAAATCACTCTATGAGAACCAAATTTCACACTTAAGTTGATTGAATAAATCATAAATCTATGGAAGAGGATAGAGGTTCTTCACTATCACTTTTTTTAGGTGATGATAATTGACACGCAACCGCAAGAAGCCTTCATCCTTCTTCTGGAACAAAATAGGTCCACCCCACGATGACATGCTCAGTCGAACAAATCCTAAATTCAAAAGAAAATCATGTTGTATACACAGCTCCCACAACTCATAGGGAACCATCCTAAATGGAGACATCGATATGGGATACATTCCTAGTTGTAGCTTGATCTCAAACGTGATCTCCTATCGAGGGGTTAATTCTAAAACCTCTTCTGTTAATACATAGGGGAACTCTTCTACAACCCTAGGAGATGGTGACTTTTGAACCCCCAACGAACTCAACATATGGTTATCCATTAAGGATGACAAGGCTGAAACACACCTCTGACCCATATGAGGGTCTCTATTGGCAAAAAACACTACTGGCTCTCTATATTTATCGAAGAACACCACCTTCATCTTGAATTGATCCATAATATCCTACACTAAATACAAATAATCTATGTTGAGGATGAAATCATATGTTTGTATCTGTAAACATAGGAAACCTTCCCAAGATCAGTTCTTCCCTTTCACTAGTTCATAGTCTCTACATACTTAAAACAAGTCATCTTCACCTCCAACTGGTGTAGTCAACACAAAGGGAACTGGAATATTATATACATCAAGTCCCAAATCATGGGAAAGGGAAGGTGATATGAAAGAGTGAATCACTCTTGAATTAATTAAAGCATACACCCAAGTAGAAAACAAGAAAAGTGTCTCTTGAATGACGTTTGGCTTCCCTGATGTTGGGAAATATAACACATGATGTTAACCATGGACTACTCGACAACCTCTTTTA
The DNA here is from genome assembly GCA_963277665.1 of Viscum album. Taxonomy (NCBI): domain Eukaryota; kingdom Viridiplantae; phylum Streptophyta; class Magnoliopsida; order Santalales; family Viscaceae; genus Viscum; species Viscum album. The sequence continues at coordinate 918,476,494 of OY728155.1, read as the reverse complement.
CCCTAGTTACCACCTCCATGGTAGAATTATGCTCTCGACAACCTGCTGCTGAGGCCTTGGTTGGAACTATGTCAACGAAGAAACCAAAAGTGGAACAACTAGAGCACACTAACTCCTTAGAAAGTTAGGGTACTCTCATTTCTAATGACTGTGACCTCTATAGTAAAAACAAGAGCAGAATCCATTATCTTAGGCCTGAGAGATTCTACCCCTAGAGAAATGAGATATTGAGGGTTGGGACCTACCCCCTGGTTGATAGGAATCTATTCTTCCCTAAATACCAGAACACCATACCATAGCTCTACTTCGTTACAAATCCTAATGACTCCCCTCTCTTGTCAATCCAGTTCTAGAAAACATCCTTTCGATAACCTATACTCCTTCCATCACCTCAAGATACGTCTTCAACATAAACTGGTTGACCTAGCGCTAGATCTCTGGATGCAAAGCCTCCTCGAAACGCCTAACCCTATCCTTCTTAGTTGGAAATAGGCTCAGATCATATCATAAAGGTTCTTGAAATGGATTACAAACTCTTGCACACTAGATCTCCCCTATCAAAGCTTAATAAACTCCTAGTAACAGGAAAACATCGTGGTCAAAGAAAGAAACTCAGATCTAAAATTCTCTCAAAACTAATCACATGAGACTACTGACTCCTTGTGATCCTCAAGGAACAACAACCACCACTACCTCACTACCCCATGAAGCATCGTCACAACCAATGACACCCAGTTCTCCTTCCGAGAACGGATCGAGATAAAATATATCTCAACCTCCCCAATCTAGTCCTCTATGACTGCATCTGAAACGAATCTCCCATACTTCTACAGATGTTGGACTTGAAACTCTCAGAGTCTCCTCCTCCATGTTTCATCATCATCAACCTCTATACTATGGCGATCTACTGGTGCAACATACATAACATCATTCGTGAAAACCTGCCAAGGACGTCAACTTTGATCCATACCTGAAAAATGATAACAATTTAGAGCTCCTAAACCTATAATATGGAATAATTTAACCTTAAATAATTTTATTTTATTTGTTTTAGGTTATCCTATCCCAAGATCTAACCATTAAAACACAAGTCCAATGAAGAATGATGCATGAACATTTCCTAGGTCTCTTCCCTGCAAAGAGTATCACCTCATTTAATAGTCATTATAAACATAAAGGTATTTTCATCAAATCATAGGGGGGCCTAAATACCCATTTCTTAGCCAGTATCCAGTGTTTATAGTAGTTTCTAAACTTAGCTGAAACTGTTTCCCTACCAACCCATGTAGCCTCACCAGTTCCTAACTCCTACTCTATCTTATCCCTCAACAATACCTTTGATACCACACTATCCTGACCCCCACCCCACAATGTGTACCTCTCTTGGGATCACAATGTGAAAAGAGTGATAATGACCACCAAGTCCTACCTCCAATAGGAATCGAGTTGGAGACTAGCACTGAGGGTACACACAGATGGGATGTGTTCCCTCAAAGAGAACACATGAAAAAGAGAGATATAAGATAGACATGAACATACTCCTAATTAGACTAAAATATAAAATAATTCCCAAATACACATATGGAATGTCATGAAAGAACCAGTACAACTAAAAGGGAAAATTCAAGTACCAGAAGAAAGTAAAATAGTAGCGACCATGAAGCCCAAACAGCTCCTACAAAACCCCAAGCAAGTAGTAACCAGCCTGATCTCCAACATACTCCAAGTAACCCAATAAATATCTTATATAATATATGGTGAGTATTATAGTATACTCAGTAGGATCCTCTTCAAAGACTCTCATGAAACAGTAAAGAAATCATACTAATGAAAAGTGAAAAACAATTGGAACTAACTCGTCACCTGAATAGGTATACTATGTTCCCAGCATTACCATGGATACTCTCACCAAGTATTGAATACAAGAGTATATAATATAATAAAGAATATCAGGTGTACCATTCTACCACTTCCCCACTAGTTTTTCGCTTTTCCCCAACATCCCATGTCCAAAGAATTTCTCTCTAAAAAGGCTTACCCACAGACACCTAGGTGAAGCACCACAATATGCACCTTGTGTCACTCAACACCACAACCACATAACCATAAGTAACTAGGTAGTTTCTGGGAGCCACCACAACTCATATTACATATATCATATGACAGTTATTATACCTCAATTCATCATATCACATACACCAAGTAAGGATCCTCAAGCCATCACAACCTATAAACATCAAACCTATAGTAGTCCATATGAAACTATATCAAAAATACTTGTGTATGAAATACCACAAGACATTACATCCCTCTACACAAATGTATGGTGAAAACAAACCACCATGCATACTAGAAAAATTAACAAAAATGAGAAGAGAGATGGGCCAAAGGGGGTAGTCATCCATCCATCCTCCCACCGAAATGTTGGGGAAAACACCCCTAGGGCTCAGAATCCCCAGGGTGTTAGTTGCCCTAACCAATAGGGTGGGGTAGCGTATAGAAACAAAAAAAGTATAAGATATAATACAGATCATAGCCACACTATGGTAATAACATAGTCTTAGAAACAACTCCAGCTAATGTCTCTTGGCTCCCGATTTCCACTACTAAGACTAGATATCCAATTAGCACACAATCATTTAAATAGAGACATTAAATTAACTTATCCATTTTTATCAATTACAGTTTACGTTAATTAATTCTTTATACATTAATTAATTTTTATCATTTCCCAAATTTCAATAATTTAGCATCACAATAACTTCCCAAGCCCTCCAGGCATAACCAAATCGAGTCCATAGCTTCTTAGAATTATAACATCATCATTGCACCTTAGCAAGCTCCAACGCTATGGTTTCAACATCATTTATTCATTCATTTAACTTCATTACCAATTTCCATATTTCAAGGAATTATAAGAATGAATTTTGAGCTACCTACCACAAGGGGCTCAAGACGGTGAGTAGGTGATCTACCCATAGGGTTTTTTCCACCTATAGTAGGAGTGTAGACATATACTTTCTTGAGAAGCTAAACATGGAAAGCATGTGGAATACCCCATGAGTCTTCACCTCTATTTGAAGGAGAGTAATAAAAAACAACTACCTCAAGTAGTGGGGAAGTTAAAGGAAATAAAAAACAGATCCAATAGGAATCCACTTTGAAAGCAATGGCTAAGCCCAACTTAAACTCATTACATCAACTATTTTGTCCTCCCATAGACTTATATTCATAAACCAATGCATCTCACCATACTAGGAGTCAACTGCTTCCACAACCATGGGGCCTCCCTACCCCCATATACCACAACATCCCTATAGGCTCATCCATCATGGAATCAAGTCACATATGGGCCTCCATGCTCCCACAACCATATGTCTTATAACCAGATCACATCACAAGAAATAGTAACAAATAATAAAATGTGATCATGGCCCCAAAACAAGGCATACAACCTTCACACACACCAATCTCTCACTAGTCAAAAGCATAAGGCACTCAGCCTTCACAAGAACGAAAGAAACTCAGGCTATACAAGGCATTATCATTATCACACAACTAGTTCATATTCTATCTTGAATTAACCAATTCATTATTCACAGGTTTTAACTACTTTAAACCTACAAAAAATCTATCATAAGCTATAAAAAATTAATTAAATAATTAATTAAATAAGCCATTTGTTATTTATCAACAAGAATAAACATTATTCAAGTTCATTATCCAATTCCATTAAACATGCACACTTTCACCAATTTTATTATAATAAAATTACAACAAAAACAACCGGATTATTTAAACATGCCTCTTAATAATTTAGGAAATTAATAAAAAAAATTAATTCTAGATTTACATTCATTAACAATTTCTATCGAGAACAATATGATAACCAGGAAAGGCATATATATCAATTTATCTAGAAAATAATAGGGAAAATGGTTATCATTGTATATAGCAACAACATACGATCAATACCAATTATTTAATCTAGTTTATATAATTATTAGGTCAATCCCATTGTGCTCCAAAGGATAAACCATGATAACTCTATGATTTCATGTAAATAAAATAGAGAAATAGTGAGTCCCATACCTAAAAAGGTCGTTGAAGTTCATCGCATAAGAAAGAGTCAAATAAATGGATTACGATCATCTCTCCTTTAATAAATTCATCCACTTGAGGACACCATGACACAACTGCACTAACCAACAACAATGAAAATTCCATTAGAATCATGGATGTCATGTGCCATAACATAGAAAAGAGAAATGGGGGGAATGGATATATAAAATCCTAGGAAAGAGGTAGATTGTACCTTATATAAATGATGGATTGGTATGGATCAAAGAAGGGAGCTATGGATCATTAATTAATGAAGGAATCCCTAAAATGCCGAACATAGTGTCATCAGTCACCTGGGGTGAGGGGGTGATCCGTTGGAGCTGTAGGTTTTGACAAAACATAGTGGCTATAAAACACTTAAAACATACAGTTTTGGGTCATTACAAGATGTATAATCCCCTTTCACATCGTCTAATTCCTTGAGGTCAAGTTTCACCGAAAAATGAATCTTCTCAAAACTTTATTTTATTTTTCGGACCCCAAAACATTTCATGTTGTGAATCCATCATTCACACCATGAAAATACCTGTATAATAGGATTTCACATCATTTAATATAGTTACATGACATATAGTCCCTTCATTATGTATTTTACTTAACCGAAATTCTCTAAACATATTCTAAGCCACCTCTGAGCACTTCATTCTTCGAAAACACACAAAGGGTTGATTCACATGGATCTGGGCCCATACATTAGGTATAATGTAGAGTATTATTTTAGAAGAATACCTTCACATTTTTGGGGATGTATGTTAAAAGGTATGAGATGAACTTTGAGGTTAAAATTCACGTTTATGTGGAGGTTAATGAGGTTATTTGAGGATATGTGGGTTTTTATTTGTGGAATGATCTCTATTAAACCTTTGGATTATTGTTTAATTTTTGATATTAATGTATTATCTCTTCATATAAATTTTTATTCATTTTGGTTATTATCTTACCATGTTTTAACTTTTTTTTGTTATGGTCAAAATTCTTAAAGAATAGATTTCTATCCATTTATGGAATTGTGTGATCCATTAAAAATTTGATTTTAGAGATTCTTCAATGAAACATTCATCTTGAATACTCATCGTTTTAAGAAAAAGATGTGATTGTGGTAGAAATTCATTTAAGGATGAAATTATAAATTTAAAATAATTATATATCATTATTTTATTAGTCTATATGTTAAAAGAATTTATGAAATCTAGTAAAAGTATTTTTAAACAGAAAAATTAACTTATTATCTTCATTTTTGATTAATTTATTAACTTCTTCATACTTCTCTTGCTTATAGTGTTTTGGTCAATGAACTTCTAATGATCATTAACTTTCTTATGATCAACATTACCTATCAGTATCCATTATTATATGGACATTAATGTTTTCTCTAGGTTCGTAATTTCACATCCTGGTAATGTTCTATTATTTGGAATCCATGTATATATTACTCTAGATGGATTTTATACTTCTGTTTCCCTATATTCAAAATGATGTTTTGTCATCTCTTTTTATGAAGTGTGATTAAAAAAAAGTATTTTAAAATCTAAAACCCTAGATTACTAATCCCATGTTTAAATTTACAAGACATAATATATTAAATATAACGATATTATAATATCCTGATAATTTAAAATAAATATTGTGTTCCAGAGCATACAAGATATGCAACAGTGAGCTTAAATAGCCCACAAAATATTATTTTCGAATAGTCCCATTATAAACTAATCATTGAATTGGATGGTATAAATAAGATTAACTACATTATGAATTATCTATAAAGTTGTTATTTAATAAAAATTTATTTATTAAGGATTAATAAATAAAACTCAATTTTTTGTAAATTTATTTTATTCTCCAAAAATATGTTTTCTTTCAAAATGGTTTTTATTATTTTTTATGGGTGAATATGAAAATTAATTTGTGAAAATATTTCCGATTTTATTTTATAAAATGGGTATCATTATTTATTTCCTCATTTCCAAATTTATTAGAGTAATTTTTTATATTTCTCTAAAAATATTTATTTTCCAATGAATAATGAAATTACTTTTTTTTTTTTGAAAACAATATTGTTTTTTCAAGAATTTACACAGTTAATTTATTTTAAATCATTTAAATATAAAATTATTTATATTATATTTTTAAAAAGTAAATTATATTTTTTTATCAATTTTATGGTTAAATAATTATTTCATATAGTATTATAATTAGAATGCATTTTTCTAAAAAATTGTGCTTCCTTACCATTTTTGTTTTGATATTAAATTAATTTTTAACATGTATATAAATTGAATCTTGAAAAATTTATTACATATTTTGAATTTGAATGTCCATATTTTTTAAATATTTCACTTTTATTTTTTACATTATGAATAGTGACCATAGTAAATAATGGTCACCGTGGTAATGGTAAATCAGATAATTAAGGATAAAGTTAAAATAAAAAGGACTAAAAAATGACCATAAAACTTGTATATATCCTATTTTATGAGTGATATTTTGAAATGCACATAAATTTTTCAAAAATATAGACATGGTTCTATTTTCATTGATTTGACATTTATAATATTTAAGTAATAAATAAATTCAAAAATGTCACCTTCTCGGTATTAATGTCTATAATATTTTTTTTGGGAAAAAAATTAAATTCAATACTAGATAGTTTTTTGAAATATAAATTATTTTTTTATCAGGGTAATTTATTTCAAATTTTTAGTGATTAAATAATTCCATTAAATGATGACGTGACACTCATATAGTATTTATTCAATTGATAGAACAATAAAATAAATGATTCTAAAAATAATAAAAGTAGTAAATTTTGAATTAACTATTTTGTAATATAATTTTTTTAGATTGATATATAATTTTAGGCTTTTTAAAATTTTTATATTCCAATTTCATTATTCTTATGTTTTATTAAAATTCAAATTTAATGAATAGTTCCAAAAATGTCAGTAATGATATTTTATAATAAATAATGTTTTATTAAATTATTTAAAATTCCTAAAAATTTAATTTTAGGTATATTTATTTTTATATATCTAAAAAAATCAATCATGGTCCATTTAGTTTCCATTTTTACTCTTATAGTAACTATCATGACCGCAAAAGATTCAAAAACCATGTTATCGTAGTGACGAAAAAAGGGTTAAGGGGGAATTAATACAAATTGATAAGGGTTAAAACATTACCTAAACATGTCTGCATTTATTGGGTGAGATCATTTAAAATAATAGTGATCCAATTTTTTTAATTATATCAATTTTGATCCATTTTAAGATGAAAATTAATTTATATTAATTTATTACTTTACGAAATTTCAATAGTTCTCTTCCCCTAATTTATAAAATTTCACCCTATAAACTCTTCTCTACACACATCCAGATCCATTTAGTTCAGAAAATACCTACTTGAATCCATTCCAAAAAATCTCTACACATGTTATTGAGGTCTTAATTTGAGTATAATTCCAAATTTATAAGTCTTAAGGGGTCAATCAAAGGAGGTTTTTTGAAGAAGCAATATATCTTTTACCGAATGATTTAGTTTTATTTCTTCTTCTACCAGGATAAAATATTATTAAAAAATTATAAAATAATAAAAAAATATCATAATAATAAAGATATATTTTTACATTAATTTCGAAACCTATATCGATCTCCTCTTCCATAAAATTGGAAACAAAACATTCATTCGTGTGTGTGGTGGACTCCCGCCACAAGGACTATTGTAATTCATTTTCCATCATCGTCTCTCACAATTTTTTATAATGATAGATTTAATATATATATATGATATTAATGAAATATTAATCATTGTATAATTATAATATATCAACTATAATCTTACATTTTAATCCATTAAAATGATATTTGTATTCATGCATAAGTGTGGACTACCACCTCCCTGAAGTAGTGTAATTCATTTTTTATCCCCAAATCACAGGGATGATATATATAAGTTTTTAAAAAAAATTATTTTTGAAATAATAATAATTATTTAAATATAAAATAATACTTAACTTCTTTAAATATGATCTTTAAAAAATGGAAGCATTACTCATTTGTACAAAAGACCTACCGTCTCCATGATTGTAACATAGTTCATTTTCCACAAAAAATTATCATGGTTTGTTTTAAAATTGTAATTAATATATTAAAATGATAATTATTCCTTGATAATTATTTGGTTGATGATATAATAATGACCTTTTTGACCATATTAAACTAATATAATTCATTTTTGTACATATGAAATAAATATCATCAAAATGTCTGACATGAATTTAAAGGATTAAGTAATTAAATAAAACATGGTAACAAATAAAATAAAAGGAATAATATACATTAAAATTTTATTAATTAATTAAATAATTAAAATAGTTTTATTATACATGAATTTAAAAAACATACATAATGAGTTATAATTGAGGTAAGGAACACATTACTTTGAAAACAATATTTTAAATGTTTTAAAGATTTATTATCTAAATATATTTTCTGTCCTATACGCATGTTGAAAAATATTTTATGGATATATATATATATATACATAATTTATATGTAAATAAACTTTTATGTCTCTTTTTACTTTCATTTAAATTTATTCATGAGGAATATTTTTAGGTATTTTATACAAAAAAGTTTTGACTTTCATTACAAAAGGAAAAATGGAATGTTCTATTTTAACATATATGGTATAAAAGTTATTTCTCACCATTATAAATATTATTATATTTTTAGATTCCTCTAAAATAATCCATGTTTTCATGAATGAATATTCACATTTCTAATTATTTTGTGTATTTTTGTTACAAAAATATTTTTTTAATAAGAAAGGGTATTTCAATATCCAAATGTGTATTTCATATATGTTTAAAAGACATTTTAAAGGATTTTATGATGAAAAGTGAAAGAGTAAAAAAAATATTTTATAATTTAGAAAATTATATGAATAAAGGGCAAGCTAGATACAAATTATATGAGTAGGTGAACCTGATACAGCTTATAAGAACATGTGATCCCAATATAACTTATATTAACAAGTGATCCCCATAAAAATTATATGACCGGTGAGCCACATCATAAATCTCTAAATAATTTGGTAATTTTCCCTTTATTTATAGAAAATATGGAAGGATTTAATCCTGGAGTCTTCTCCTATGGATTTAATTGGGAAAAATTTATTTCTGACACGTTCTATGAATATAATTATTCCAGTCACCTAAAATAGGTTTCAATTTTCATGGAATGAAATTTAAAGGTTTTATTTGAGAAAAAAAAGATTTTTTCATGTGGATATTATTTTTTTCATACACTTAAAGAATATTTTAAATAGTGAAATATTTTAGCGGTATTTATATTTTTCACTAGATGAATGGATTTCTAACATTTTGGTCCCATGCTAAGCTCTTTTATGCTAGTATCATTATTCAGAATTATTTTTCACAAATATAAAGGATGTGTTGAAAAATTTAAAAATTAAAATTTCTATAGATGTAAGTTATCTTGAATTAATCAGGAACATCTTTATAAATAACTCATTATGTGGGGAAAATGAAAATTGTGTGGAAATTTCCACTTGAAAGAGTTTTTCCTAATTCTCTAAAACAACAAGCCTAAATAGTCCTCAGGTATGTAATTGATACAATATTTCTTTGATGTTATATGTTCTTTATAGATGGAATTTGGTCATGTTTATCGGTATCAAATCAAGAAATATAAATATTATCTTTTTAGCACTAGATCTGGGAGTTCATTTATAGGGTTGTTACACCTTAATCCTTGGAAGTATGATATTATGGAATGAATGTAATCTTTGTTATGTGGTTAGGGAATATATTATGGTATTAGGGTATGTTTTATATGATATAAATTGATCAAACATTGTGAATAAGGGAATATATGAGGTTCTATTTTATAAGTAAGGGGATGGAACCCATGAAATTATTTAAATTATTAAGTTAATAAAAATTATTTTTTAAGTTTAAGTGACACAAAATTGATATATCTAAAATCTATCATTATTATAATTTGAAATAATCTTATGAAATGACATTTAGAAAATTTTAGGTGATGTTTTCACCCTTATCTCAATGTTTTAACCCCATTATTACTTTTTTGAAAAAAAAATCAATAATAATGTTTTTTTACTCATTAAGGGTCAAGAATGTTACTATAAAAGGCAAAGTGACCCATAAGTGAAAAATTATTTATATTTCTAATTATATCCCATTGAATTGGATGAAGATAATTTTTTATAATTTTTTATTCATTTAATGCAATATTATTTAACATAATATACTATTAAAATCATTTTCAGAACTATTCACATTGTTTTAATTTGAAGACATCCTAATTAAAATAGAAATTGAATCATAAATTTTAACACATAAATATTATTTTATATATATCTAAAAAATAATGGAAAATAATAATTTGACCTAATTTTATTAGATAAAATACGTTTAAAATCAATCATTTTATTTTTCTATTACTTAAACAAATACTTTATCGGCATTATGTAAGCATTTAAGGTAGTTGTCACACCACTAAAAATTTAAAATGAATTTAGATGATGAAAAATAATTTGATATTTAAAATAAAAATTTATAATATAACATATCCTTTTTTCATCATGATGAAAAAAATATTAAACATATTAATGTCAGGAGAGTGACATTTTGTATTTTTATTTACCTAAAATAATATATAAGTCGTTATAAAAGGAAAATATAAAAAAATTGACATAAACTCTATTTTTTTATTATAGTCTATCCCCACTCATAAAACATATTAAATTCGTGTTGAATGTTTATTTTAAAGTCTTATCTCACGGTTTTGATAATGTCTTGTCAATTATACCCTTACGAAGGTGACAAACATTTATCATTGTTCCTATTAAGAATGACAAAATATAAAATGTCCCTATTTACCAAATTTATATATCATGATTCCAAATATAGAATCCAATTTTGAATATTCAGTTTATATAAGTTTTTTAAACCAATTTTAATATAAATATGTAAAACTCAACAAAAAATTATTTTTTGATAAATCTGTTTTTATTCCTCGAAATGAATTTATACCAAAATAAAGCATAATTATGATTACTATATAATTAATTAGATTATATAAAATTTTATGATACTTATTTTTATTGAATATCAAATTCAAAACATGACGGGACTTTTAAACGAATATAAATGAAAATATTATAAAATCATCATTTGTAACTATTCACTAACAAATAAATCTTTTTAGAAAAAATCCCAATATTTTACCCTAACCAAATTTTGATATGATAATTTCAAAAAATAAGTTACTTTTATAAAATAAATTTTATAAATGTGACATTAATTAATTATATAATATTATCACAAAAATCAAGGAAACTTGTACTTGAAGAAAACATTTTTTTGAAGGATTAAATGTAATTACCGATAATTGAGTGCATATTTACTAAAAATTAATCAACAAACATTTATTGATTAGTACCATTACAGATATATTTTATAATTTGTTTACTCATATTAATACCCTCCAATTCATTGACTAGGTTATAACAATCACATCTAAATAATAAAATGTATATGGAATATTTCACATCACTTAATGATCGGTTGTTCATTTTAAGAAATGTATAAATCTATAAGTCTTTTAAAATAAATGTTTGGGGTGTTACATCCCTCCCCCCTTAAATATATTTCATCCCTGTAATCTTATCTTGGTCATCAAAGGATTAATATTTGAAATTACCATTGTTCAAAACCCATATAGATTAAAGAGATAATAAAACCTCTTTTGAGAAAGGGGAGTGGGAAAAAAAATAGGTTACCTAAAATAATACATAATTAGGCTCCTAGATAAGTAAAACATTTATAAAAAGTTAAAATATAGACATGGTGGTTAAAACACTATCCAAGGAATAATATTGAGTGATATAGATTGTGGTCATGATAATGTTAATGACCACAAAATGATAAATCAGTGAGGGGGGGAAAGACCATAAATTCATCATAATTGAAGTTAATTGAATAAGATATTTATTTAAATATTATTTTCCTAAATTTTATGGATTTTTTACTATTAATATTTAGAAAAAAATATTAATACTTTGTTTATTTAAATTTCATAAGAACAATTTTATCATTTGGTTGTACTTGGTTCAATTTCTAATTCATCTCTTTCCCTAAGAAATTAATATTCAATATTTATTTTTCATGATTATATCCCTAAAATTAAATTTTATCTAACGATAAGATATATTAAATAATGAAAATTCATTCATTTTATGTCTAACAGTTTACCACAACCAAAATTGTTAACACAAGTTATGAAATATGGATAAATAAAACACATTAATCTATAAATCCTAAATAATACCAACCAAAGTTCAAATTAATCCATTCTATAAATAGATAACCTTAGGACTCCACAAAAATATGTTTGAATAATATTGAAACCCAAATATTTTAATTATTTGATCTCATTTCCATTTATGATCAATATAAATATTATCTTGAATAATATTAATCACTCATAATGGCTCATACCAAAAATTTATATTCTTATATCATATATTCTCCAAAATATACATATAATTTTTAATATGTGGAAAGTGATAAACTGGACTCTTACCCCTAGTTAATGGTTATAATGTCCTCAAGCATGCCTCCCCATATGCCAGGGGATATCGACTTGCAGTGAGGTTGTAAAGGTCGTACAGTTGGGAGACTATACCCTCATATCATAGTGGAACAATAGAAATAATAAATAAATAGAAAATAATATCAGAATTATTTAAATAGACACTATAACACATGACCAGTAACCTTATATAAAGAATTTATAAAATAATAACAAACTACGGAATTTTAAATACCCAATAAGATGTAATAATATCAAAATATAAGAGTATGGGTAATATAAATGATGCCATGGAATGTTGATATACAAAAAAGGGAAATAAGGGATAAGATTATACAACATGATTTAAAAAATAAAAAAATTTCAAATAATTTCTCCACTAGAATCTTGATAATATACTCGGTCCTCTACATCGATGCTCCTACTATAAGCCAGGAAAATCAAATATTTTGAGCAAGTAACTTTCCCTTATACATTCATGTTGATAAGTAATCTAATCTTGTACCAAAGGAGGCCCAAGTAGGGTATTAGATGAAATCCAATTAGGCCATTACCATTGGTGTCTATAAGTAATCCTTGAAGTGTAAATAGAAACAATAGTGTGTGGGTATATGGAATAATAAATAATGTTGAACAATAAATACCAGCCTTCTTAGCTTTCTAAAGGATATCAGGTGGCTCTACATGCTTCGGTATAGGTCGAAGGATTGTCTGAACTATAACCATATACATATAGTAGTATATATATATTATATATTTAAATAATGTATCCACCTATATTGACAAATTACATGAGGAAGTAAGTAGCCCTATTCCTTGATGCTATGTGCTGGATGGACTAGGGTGTAACTCAGGCATCCATAACCAGTCTAAAAAGTTTATAAGCTCCAACAGAGGGTGTGACCCCTAAACCTCATAATGAATGTGAGCATTCATTCTCAACACTCGGGATAGGTGGGGTGAGACATCATTCCCAACACCCTAAATTGAGGAATTTGGAACATCATGCTCATCTCCCTATAAATAGTATAATGGTGAGAGATGTCATGATCAACACCCTTTATAAGGGATAGTGAAACATCATGCTCAACAAGTACATTAACCTTCACTCCATAACCACTCAAAATGGTGTAATCATAATAATAATATCATGTGGGATCACCACTTTTTAATAATTAACATCAATAAAAATATATATAAATGGGTTTTTAAGTTCATATAATATATATAATAATCATGAATAAATTGGTGCGGACTTGACACCCTTTACCATATATTCAATTAGTCCATTGAATTCATTTAAGAAAATAAAACTTCCTTGAATCAGTCCATTCAATATTAACAATCCTTATAAAAAATCACGGCCTGAAAATTACATTTCCATCAATTTAATCAATCCAATAAATATATTTAAGAAAGGAAATATAATTAAAAGGATTAAATAAACACTTATATGTTTCTACTATCAGTTAATAAATTACCTAAAAGTGGGTAGATTTCATTTTCTACCTATGAATAACACTTAAAATGTGTGGGTTCATTTAAAAAAATCAAACATAAAAGTTAATTTCAAGGCATATCACCCAAGGGGTGGCTACAAAAATGTTTGCAATACTATAAACACTTAACAATTTTCCTCTAGAGTATATTAATAGGAAAAATAGATATTTAGAATCAAAAAACTCATTTATAGGAAATGCACAGTAAAGTATGGTGTGTGGTACAATGGTGAGGCTCTAAAAATAGATTGATGTTAAAGTAAGACAACTATACCACCTACCTTAGGGTTATGGACACCTCCTCATCCAATCTAATATTTAAATACATAGTAGTTTAGAACAAATATGAAGAATGTTCCAACTCCCCAAAAATAAGGAAAATGATATTGCTCCTAAAAACAAAAAATATATATATGATGAGAAACTGATATACGAAGAAAAATGACTTGAGTGCTTACTAATTCAAATCTAACCTGAATAAGAGTGTTTAAATTAGAGAGAGGATGAGTTATTAGGATTAAATCCTAGATTACGAAATGGGAGAGTTCAATGGGAGAGGGAGCGGTTTATTCATTGGAGAAATGAGAGGAGGAAATATGGGTTAGGTTTCTAAAACATTTCGAGGTAAATTTCATAAAATCACTCATCCGGATAGGGGAACAGGTTTTTGTTGCATCGGGACCCAACCCGTGTGCTAATGGTGCACCACACCCCTTCCCAAGGAATACACCACAAGTGCTAGGTTCAAGGTTTTGGTAACCATTTGTATCCCATAACAATTTCCTCTACAATTATTCTTATAGAAATAAAAAATAGGTGCGTCCAAACCTGCATAAATTTAGAAAATTTTGTGGCCTCTTATAGGCCACTAAGCGCCATATACTGTTACCCCACATGGTTAGTACTAATCAGGCAGTAACTATGTGCCCCGCCATGTTTTACCAATTCATCGAGCTATGGGATCCAAACAAGACCTGGACGCTCTGTTAAACTTCCTTAGATCATATTTCATCTTTACAAAGATAAAACAAAGTAATTGTATTGAAAAAAAAATGATTCATATTGGTGTTAAAAGATGGATCATCACAACCTATGATCCTTAAAAGAAATCATCCTTAAGTAGGAATTTTGATGGTGAGGAGGCATCATCTATAAGGAGTTCCAACCACTGAGATCATATATCAGCTACCCACTCCTATGTATTTTTATGTACTCATTCATGATGTCATATCACCCATACCAAAGGAACTGATCTCCCTTGGAGTATCTTCATGATATGATCCACTATATGCACTAGATACTCCTCAAAGGAAGAATCCATATCTAACTAATCCTTATCCATTTATATAACAAGGGAGGGTTCTAGATTATACTAGAAAAGCTGAGATATATGAAATAACTCATGCATAGACCAGTATTTTTTAGGACAATTTATCTGATAATCCATTTGATTAATCCATTTCACAATGTCAAAGGGTCCAACAAATTGAGGTGCAAGAGTACCCTTCCTCTGAATAAATCATTTACCTAATGTGGGAGAGAATCATAAGAAAACTTTATCTCCAACCCTGGTCCCAAGAGTTTTTTATAATTTATTGGAATGTGGTAACTATCTAGACAGAGCTATGATCATGTGATTTCTGGTCAACTGGACCTACACTATAGTCTCCTAGATGTGACACAGTCCAAACAAATCTACCTCCCCTACCTCTAACTAACACAGAGATGTACAGCATGGCCTACCATATAATCCTTTATAGGGATCCATCTTAGTGGTATCCTGGAAGTTTTTATTATAACTGATCTCAATAAGGGGTAAGTTTTTCTCCTAATAACCACGAAAGTCATGGGCAAATGAATGTGTAAAGACCCGGAAATTTCAAGAAAATTTTTTTCCTTAAATAAGTTAGAATTTTTGGATTATGTGGCTTCTCAAGACACTTTATTTTGAGGCCCAGTATTCCCGGAATCAATTTCCAAAGATTAGCTCGGGTACGTTCCGTCAATGAACAAGTGGGTTTTTCTATCTTTTGATCTGATGCTCGAAATTGAAATCTAAGGGAACCGATGAACTCACAAAGCCGGTAATTGCTTAAGGGGACTATTACCGTAGTTGCACTTGCACGGGAGGAGAAGTTGATTTTTGGGGTATAATTAAGAAGTAAATAAAATTGTTGGAACAATTTTATTATATATCTAAGGAGGTTAATTCCTCCCATGGGTAGTTAAGGGTGGGACCCATAGCCACCAAACTACCCATGTGTGGATGTTAGAGAGGTGGGGCCCACATGAGCCCCAACCATTTATTTTTCCTCTAAACTTCTTAAACCCCATCATTAATTTGGCAACCCCCCATTAATTTTCTGTCTATCCACCTCCCTCACTCTATTAATCCCTGAAAACGCCTCAAATTAATAAGGACCTTTCCTCTCCCTCTCTTTAATTAAATGGCAACGCATTTAATTAATGAGGATCTTTCCTCTCCCACCCTTTAATTAATTTCCAATTCATTTAATTAATGAGGTGATTTAAATTTTGAAAGTAAAATTGCATGTGTAATAAAATAATTCGAGGATCCTATTATTTCACCGGAGGAGGGATTTCATTGTGCTAAGGAGGATTGGGAGCACTCTTGAGTTTTTGAAGAACACCGCCCTCTGATGAAGAACGGTGATTTCATCGACAAAGAATGCTGCTTCCATGAAGAACAACGACGCACCACCCATTCTCTTCAACGTGAAAAGAGAGGATACGCCACTTCCCCCTCGGGCGCACACTGACGATGTCTACAAAACCTCACCCCGTGACACCATCCACCGCAACGCCCGACGTGCAACATCAATTATTCGAGGTAGGGGGTTTGCTTAATTTATTTAAAATAAATTACTCCTTCGATCTTGTTTTATTCGGGTGAACATCTTGGCCGATTGTTACCATCTTACACAGAGGGCATGGGACAAACAAACACGGCCCGACGACCCTCTGTCGTTTCTTGTCTTTTTTGGAATCGGAAAGCGGTGACCAACAAAGGCGGAAAACGAGCGTCGGACGCACATGCAAAAACCGCATCCCGCAACCACGGGCTGCTCGACCGACGAAGGAGTCCGGGACGAAGGAAGGAACCGCGGCGCCGTGTTGCGGAAACCGTGGCCCGCATAGGGCGGGCTGCTTTGGCAGAAGAACCGGCCGAGTGGGCGAAGGGGAGCCACGGCGCCAGGAGGGCGCCGCGCTGGAGAACCGGCCGGCCCATTGGCCGATCGGGAGGAGCTGGACCGCTGTGCCAGGAGGGCGCTACTCTGAAGAAACTCGCGGCCCGTCATGCAGGCCACGCGCACCAGAAGACCAGTCGACCTAGCCGGCCAGTTTGGGAGGGTGGCATCGCTTGGCGCCACCGGTTTGGGCAGCCGGGGGCTGCACCCCCGCCTCAGACTGCTCGGCCTTCGGGCCGAGCCAGCTAGGCCGCGTGCCCATCCGGACCGCTCCCTGCCAAGCCACGCCCAGCCAGGCCGCGCCGAGCTGGGCCGCACCACTTCGGGCCTGGCCGCGACCTGCCGGGCCGCGCCACTTCGGGTCATGCCTCACCCCTTGGGTTAGGCCGCGTGACTCACCGGGCTGGTCTGACCCCTTTGCCGGGTCGGACCCGCCAAAACTAAGTCGACCCGACCCATCAGCCATTGGGCCTAACGGATCGGGACCATTATTCAATTAAACAGGAATAACATAAAGATCGCGCGTCCGATTGACGTGTTTTCTATGGCACTGGGACTCTTTCGACGAGACGGTCCTTTTGCAATACTCTAAGGGAGCTTTTGGAAACTTTGGTAAATGGATGGGTTTGGAACAAGCATATTTCCAACTGGGCCCCTAGAACGAAAAGTCCAATAACTCTCAGATCGGGCGTCCATTTGACGCACCATCTGTCGCGTTGAGTTCCTTTTGACGATACAGAACTTTGGGGTACGTCAACTCTGGACTTCGTGACTTTTGATGTATTGACACCCTTTTACTTGTGGAGTGGACCCTCCCAGAATCCAGTATGATGTGTGCGGGAACCCTAGAGCTGGCTGCGACTACAACGACGATGGTGATTGTACTTGGATCCTACATGGGTTCGGTAGCGAGGATGACTGTACTTGGATCCTACGTGGGTTCGGAAGTGAGGACGACTATACTTGGATCCTTCGTGGGTTCGGTAGCGATGACGACTGTTCATGGATCCTACATGGGTTCGACAGCGATGGTTACTGTACTTGGATCCTATGTGGGTTCGGCAGCAACGACTTCATTACTTGGATCCTACGTGGGTCCGGCAGAGGAGATGATTCAGATGCTACATCTAATCATCTCCACCTCTCTTCAGAAGTAGTATACCTGTGTGAGCTGAGTCTTGAAATTAAATCATTATCTGAGTATGATTGACTTCTTTCCTGTGTGGATTGGATTGTGCTTGTGCTTAGAAGTTGGAGTTGTACTGAGATTGATGACTTAGGTATATGTATGGGCATATACCTAAGTAGGGTTGGTTGATTCTTCATGTTTGTTCCTTTACTTTGTGGTTTATCCTTCGTGGATTCTTGGAGGCATTCGGGGGTCTCGGGGTCCCTACTGAGTATCATATACTCACCCCTGCACGGGCTATGCCCGCATTACGTTGTGTTGGATGCAGACGGCGGGCTGCACTAATCGAGGTGGAGGCTTGAGGATCTAGATGATACCCTGAGGTGGACCACTAGATGGGACGTACACGCAGTGGATGGGCAGACCCGAGGAGATGAGAATACCATCTGTACCCACCCTTCAGGTGGGAAATCCGGAGGATGACTCGGTGGTGGCTTCTTACATTACTGTTGATGTACCTTCTTTTCAGTTGTACTATACTTTCATTTGGGTTTGTATACTGGCCCATTTACTCTTTAGCACTTACTCTTGTACTCAGTTTACTTTGTGATTACTTTCGCTTGCATACTCTATTGTGTTTTTTACTTATATAAAAGAAATTCCTTCCCTTTTCATCGAGATTTACACCTTTGGTGCTAGTCTCCAGCCCCTGGCCTAAGGAAGGCGGGGTTGGGGTAGTCACGGCACGGGCCCCAAGGACGGGTCGTGACAAATTGGTATCAGAGGAGTCGATTCTACCACAGAACTCAAAACTATGATGATTTCTTTCTGTGAAGCAATAATGTTTAGAGTATTGAGTGTGGGTTCAGTCCAGGGAGTCCAGTGTTGGTTTAGTGGCCAACGTATCCATACACCAGGACCCTAACTTCTTATTTCCAACTCAGTGCACGAAAACATTGATTGCAGGTGTGTTTCCAAATTTTTTTCTGTTATTACTTTGTATCAGCTCACCAGGTATACTATACTAACTGTGGTGCACCTGTTTCTTCTTAGGATGGCCCCACGAAGGTAGCCAGCAAAGGTACCTAGTTACGTGCGGGATGGAAACCCACCGAGCGACAAGGCCTCGGTACATGGCCCCATTACAGCGGAGGCACTAGCGGTACCACTACCTCCTGGTCCACCGATACCACAAGCCCCTGCAGGGGAGAGTGCATGCCGCCTGAGTGCGTTGCATGAGTTTCAGCGACAGAGGCCGCCCAGGTTCCGTGGAAAGATGGACCCTCAGGAATCCAAGGATTGGATGGAGGATATCTTCAGAGTCTTTAGATTGGTAGGGACACCAGCTGAACTTATCGTGATCCTTTCCATGAGACTCCTGCCCACAGCAGCAGGTTGATGGTGGAGCCTGATTCTCTAGGTGCATTATGAGGCATCTCTACTTTGGACAGACTTCGAGAGCCTCTGTCACTCGGAGTTTGTTCCAGCCACCCTCTGTGTGGTGCGCATCTAGGAGTTAGTACAGCTGCGGCAGGGCAGCATGATAGTAACCTAGTACTCGGCGAGATTTTATGACCTCTCGTGCTACTCAACGGACATGGTACGGGACCCATTCTTCCGGGCCCAGACCTTCGAGCAAGGACTGAGGCATGAGATCATGGCTTAGATGATCTCCCTAAGCATTCCAACGTAGGTAGGAGTACTGGAGCAAGCCCTTCTTATGGAGAGCTTTCTTGCTGAGCCTATGCCAGCAGCGAGACCTACCGTAGGGAGACACGTAGCGGAGTATTCTGCAGCCGGAAGTATACAGATGTCACAGAGGTCCAAGCGGACCAGGAAATTAGGTGGGTTACCTCAGGATATTGGTATGAATGTGCGGGGCACACATAGTAGAGCCAGCCATCCGAGCGGCAAGCAGTGCTATGCATGCGGCGGGCAGGGTCACTTGGCTCGTGACTGCCTGACCCACCATTCAGAGGAGCATTAGACAGTAGATGGACCTCCTAGGCAGTGGCAGAGGTTCGACCATGGCGTTCTGTAGGGAGCAGGCGGACGAGGCAAAGGAGTTGGCCGAGCAGCAGGTGGTGGACGATGCTTCGAGGCTCTACCACCACCACTACCAGGAGGACCACCTCGACCACAGGGAGCTGGCAGACAGGGGCAGCCTCAACTCTAGGCAGTCGAGGCCTACAACCACGGAGGACCTGAGATGATTTGAGGTACTATATATGTCTACTCCACCCTTTCTGCAGTTCTTATAGACACAAGAGCGAGTCATTCTTTCATTTTCGCTGCCCTTGTTTAGAGCTCAGAGATTTTGACGGAGTCGTTGGCTCGATCCTTATGGCTAGAGACTCCTATGGGAGAATACTTGATGATTAAGCACTATTGCCGGTAGTGTGAGCTTACTTTAGGAGGTGAGAGCTTCGGCTGGGATCTTCTTGTAGCGGTGTCAAGGCCTTATGAAAAAATCTTGGGTATGGACTGGTTATCTACAGTCCATGCTCAGATCGACTGTATTAGGCGCAAAGTGTGGTGTGTCCGCATAGATGGGAGCAGTTTCACCTTCACCGGTGAGAAGGGAGCATTTCCAGCGCAGGATGGACTTAAAAAGATGAGAGGTCAGCTGATCACACATTAGTTGGCTAGTCTCATCCTAAGAGTGGTTGATGTGCGAAGTCCGAGTTTTCATATTGTGGTGGATCGGTATGCAGACGTTTTTCCTGATGATGTTCCAGAACTACCTCCTCATAGAGAGGTAGACTTCTACATTGACATGTACCCCAAGACAGCACCGATATCTACTCCAGCATACCAGATGGCTCCCGCCGAGCTTCGTGAGCTATGGGTACAGCTGGAGGATTTACAGGGAAAGGGATTCATCCGACCTAGTGTTTCACCCTGGGCTTCTCCAATTTTATTCACCAAGAAGGCGGATGGGAGCTTACAACTATGTGACGACTACTGTTGCCTGAATTAGCTGACTATGAGGAACAAGAATCCACTTCCGAGGATTGATGGACTCTTTGATCAGCTCAAGGGAGCACGATGGTTCTGGAAGATAGACCTCAGGTCAGGCTATCATCAGCTCAGAGTTTGAGACGAGGATGTGCAGAAGACAGCCTTCAGGTGTCGGTATGGCCACTATGAGTTCTTGGTTATGCCATTCAGCATAACCAACTCACCAGTAGTGTTCATGAGTCTCATGAACATGATCTTTCAGCATTACCTCATTCGTTTTCTCACAGTCTTCATCGACGACATACCGATTTACTTGACTACTGAGGAGGAGCACGCCTACCACTTGCGGGTTGTATTGGACACACTCTGAGAGCACCAGCTTTATGGTAAGCTCTCAAAGTTCCAGTTCTGTATTCGAGAGGTTCACTTCTCGGGGTACGTCATCTCGGAGGCGGGAGTTGCAATGGATCATTCGAAGATCGAGTCAGTACTTTCTTGGGAGCCACCAAGGAGTGTGACGGAGGTGTGGAGTTTCCTAGGTCTGGCTGGATACTATTGGAGATTTATTTTAGACTTCTCTAGAGTTTCTGCACCACTCTCATCATTGACGAAGAAGGGGAAGCCCTTCGTGTGGTCAGATAGATGCGAGAAGAGCTTCTAGGAGTTGAGAAAGATATTGGACAGTGCTCCCATATTGAGGCTAACAGAGGAGGGCGTTGGGTATGTGGTATACTGCGATGCATCAGGGACCAGACTCAGGTGTGTTCTGATGCAGGAGCGGGTAGTGATCTCCTATGGTTCATGAAAGTTGAGTCAGTATGAGCAGAACTACGCTGCCCATGACCTGGAGTTAGCAACAGTGGTATTCACCCTGAATATGTGGTGGCACTATCTGATGGGAGAGCACTTTATAGTCTACTCTGACCACCAGAGTCTCAGGTACATCTTCTCGTAGAAGGAACTGAACCTGAGACAGCGGTGATGGCTCGAGTTCCTCCAGGACTATGACTTTGAGATATTCTATACTCTTGGGAAGGGGAACATTTTGGCTGATGCTCTGAACAGGAGATCGGGAATTCAGCTTCTAGGGGAGGCGACGGAGTAGCTAGCAGTATTGTAGATATCCTACGTGGATAGAGATGGGGCAGCCTTTCTGTAGTCTCTCACAATCACACCTCTACTACATCAGCGGGTCAGAGAGGCACAACGTGGGGATGTTGACTGTGAGACGCGACGTGCTCATATTTCCACAGGGCAGGCGCCTGATGGATTTTCTTATGAATGAGAGAACGTCATCTTATTCAGGGGACGTACCATGGTACCAATTGCACTGCAGGAGGAAGTGCTGAGGGAGTTTCACACTTTCCCTCTGGTGGTACATCAAGTAGTGGCGAAGATGTACCAGGACCTCAGACGACAGCACTAGTGGCTGGGTATAAAGAAGGTTGTAGCAGAGTTTGTTTCACGATGCCTCACTTGCCAGCAAGTGAAGGTAGATCACCAGGTACCAACATGCTTGGTATAACCCTTAGAGGTTTCAGAGTGGAAGTGTGATGGGATATCCATGGACATCGTGATGGGGCTCCCACGTACTTCCAGAGGAAACGACTCCATCTGGGTGATCGTAGACCGACTCATCAAGTCAGGCCACTTCCTACCGATCAGAGAGCATGGCTTAGTAGAGAGCTTGGGACGCCTCTACGTTCAGGAGATCGTATGGCTTCATGGTGTTCCATCGTCTATCATCTCTGATCGAGATGCTCTCTTTACTTCCTGGCTTTGTAAGGGGTTGTAGGAGGATTCTGGGATGCAGCTACGCCTAAGCACCGCCTTTTATCCTCATAAGGATGGTCAGACGGAGAGGACCATTTGGACACTCGAGGACATGCTCCATGAATGTGTCCTTGACTTTGGTCGTAGCTGGGAGGATCACCTATCCTTGGTGGAGTTTGCGTACAACAACATCTACCACTCCACCATCGGGATGGCACCATACAAGGCAATGTACGACCTACCTTTCATTTCACCTCTGTGTTGGACTGACCCTGGGGAGTCAGCACTCGTAGGACCAGAGATGGTTCAGGCTATGACAGAGAAGGTGCAGATCATCCAGGAGCAGATGAGGACTGCATAGAGCAGACAGCAGTCCTATGTTGATAGGAGACGGAGACCACTGGAGTTCGAGGATAGCGACCTGACACACATCATTGATCATGGGGAGCTGGACATCAATGATGGGGCGACATTTGTGGAGGTCCCGGTGGAGATCGAGGATTGATGGGAGCGGGTCTTATGTGGACGGTTTATTCCTCTGGTGCGCATCGATTGGCAGCACGGGAACCTCCAGGAGAGCACATGGGAGCGGGAGGCTGAGATGTGTGCTCAGTACCCTCATTTGTTTCCCTAGTTTATGTTTTAGCTTTAAGGGGATGCAAATCCCTGAGGTGGGAGTAATGTAAAGACTCATAAATTTCAAAGAAATTTTTTTTTCTTAAATACTTTGGAATTTTTTGAGTCTATGGCTTCTAACGGCACTTGATTCCGAGGCCCGGTGTGCCCGGAATCAATTTCAGAAGTTTATCTCGGGTACCTTTAGTCAAAGAACGAGTGAGTTTTTCTATCTTTTGAACTGGTGCTCGGAATTGAAATCCGAGGGCACCGATGAACTCGCAATGCCAGTAATTTCTTAAGGGGACCATTACCGTAGTTTCGTTTGCACGGGAGGAGAAGTTAATTTTTGGGGTTTAATTAAGAAGTAAATAAAATTGTTTGAACAATTTTATTATGTATCTAAGGAGGTTAATTCCTCCCGTGGGTAGTTAAGGGTGGGACCCATAGCCACCTAACTACCCAAGTGTGGATGTTAGAGAGTTGGGGCCCACATGAGCCCCAACTATTTATTTTTCCTCTAATATCTTTGAACCCCCTCATTAATTTGGAAACCCCCCTTTAATTTCCAATCTCTCCACCTCCCTCACTCCATTAATCCAAGGAAACCCCTCAAATTAATGAGGATCTTTCCTCTCCCTATATTTAATTAAATTTCAACGCATTTAATTAATGATAATCTTTCCTCTCCCTCCCATTAAATAATTTCCAACACATTTAATTAATGAGGTGATTTGAGTTTTGAAAGTTAAATCACATGTGTAATAAAATAATAGGAGGATTCTATTATTTTACCGAAGGAGGGATTTCGTTGTGCTAAGGAGGATTGGGAGAGCTCTTCAGTTTTTGAAGAACACCGCCCTCTGATGAAGAACGACAATTTCTTCGACGAAGAACACTAGTTCCACGAAGAACGACGATACGCCACACATTCTCTTCTCCGTGACAAGAGAGGAGACGTCGCTTCCTCCTCAGGCGCACACCGACGACATCTACGAAACCTCACCCCGCGACGACGTCCTCCGAGACGCCCGACGTGCGACATCAATTATTCGAGGTAGGGGGTTTCCTTAATTTATATAAAATAAATTACTCCTTTGATCTTGTTGTTTTCGAGTGAACATCTTGGCCGATTGTTACCGCTTTATGCAAAGGGGGCGGGCCGAACATACAAGGCTCGACAACCCTCCGTCGTTTGTTGTCTTGTTTGGAATCGGAATGTGGTGATGAACAAAGGCAGCAACCGATCACCGGACACACATGGAGGAACCGCGGACCGTAACCACGGGCTGCACGACTGATGAAGGAGTTCGGGCCGATGGAAGGAACCGCGGCACCCCATGGCGCCGCACTCCGGAAACTGCGGCCCGCATAGGGAGGACCGCTTCGGCGGAAGAACCGGCCGGCCTATCGGTCGGTCGGGTGAAGGGGAGTCGCGGCGCCAGGAGGGCGCCACGCTAGAGAACCAGCCGGCCCATCGACCGGCCGAGTGGAGCCGGCCCACAGTGCCAGGAGGGCTCTACGCTGAAGAAACCTGCGGCCCGCCGTGCGGGCCGCTGCGGCCAGAAGGCCGGCCGGCCTAGCCGACCGGTTTGGGAGGGAGGCACCGCTTCGCACTGCCGCTTCGGGAAGATGGGGGGCCGCGCCCCCACCTCAGACCCCTCGGCCTTCGAGCCGAGCCAGCCGGGCTGCGTGCCCAGCCGGACCGCGCCCAGCCGGGCCGCGCCGGGCCAGGCCGAGCCGGTTCAAGCCCCACCGTGTCGGGCCGTGCCACTTCGGGCCGAGTTGTGCCCCTCGGGCCAGGCCAGGCGACTCACCGGGCTGGTCTGACCCCTTTACCGGGTCGGACCCACCAAAACTGAGTCGACCCGACCCGTCAGCCGTCGGCCCTAACGGACCGGGCCTCTTATTCACTTAAACTTGAATAACTTAAAGACCGTGTGTCCGATCGATGCGTCGTCTACGGAACTGGGACCCTTTCGACGAGACGGTCATTTTGTGATACTCTAAGTGAGTTTTGGACACCTTTTTTAAATGACCAGGTTTGGAACCAACATATTTCCAACCGGGCCCCTCGAACGAAAAATACAATATCTCTCAGATCGGGCGTCTGTTTGACGCGCAGTCTGTCACGTTGAGTTCCTTTTGACAAGAAATAACTTTGGGATACATCAACTCTGGACTTCGTGACTATTTATTTATCGACCCCCTTTTACTCGTGGAGCGGACCCTCCCGGAATCGAGTACGCTGTGTGCAGGAACACTAGAGCTGGCTGCGACTGCGACGACGATGATGGATCCTACGTGGGTTCGGCAGTGAGGACGACTGTACTTGGATCATAAGTGGGTTCGTCGGGGAGGAAAACTGTACTTGGATCCATCGTGGGTTCGGCAGTGATGACGAATGTACCTGGATCCTACCTAGGTTTAGCAGCGATGGTTACTGTACTTGGAACCTACGTGGGTCTGGCAGTGAAGACTTCTGTACTTGGATCCTACAAGGGTTCAGCGGAGGAGATGATTCAGAGGCTACATCAATTCATCTCCACCTCTCTTCGGAAGTAGTATACCTGTGTGAGCTGAGTCATGACATTCAATAATTATCTGGGTATGATTTCCTTCTTTCCTGTGTGGACTGGATTGTGCTTGGGCTCGGAAGTTGGAGTTGTACAGAGATTGATGACTTAGGTATATGTATGGTATTATACCTAAGTTGGGTTGGTTGATTCTTTGTGTTTGTTTCTTTCCTTTGTCCTTTATCCTTCGTGGATTATGGGAGACCTTCGGGGGTCTTGGGGTCCCAACTGAATATCGTATACCCACCCCTGCACGGGCTATGCCTGCACTACGTTGTGTTGGATGTAGATGACGGGCAGCACTGATCGAGGTGGAGGTTTGAGGAGCTGGATGATACCTGGAGGTGGACCACTAGACGGGACGTACACGTAGCGGACGGCCAGACCCAAGGACCTGAGGAGACCATCTGTACCCACCCTTCAGGTGGGATATCCAGAGGACGACTCAGTGGTGGCTGCTTACTTTACTGATTTTGTACCTTCTTGTAGAGGCTCTAAGATTTATGTACATGGACATTATATTACTTTAGCGGAATAATTAATATATAACAAAAACCAACACGCAAGGACCGTAATATTTTAGTGTCTTTGGAAACTCATAACATAATCTTCTAATCGTGGTGAAAGATCTTCAACTTCTCCCAAAAAGATCTTCCCCTTTTTGTTTTCTTACCTAAAACCTTTCTTTAAACCCTGGGGAAAATAAAACATATAAAGGGTGTGCTCAAATTATCAATAATGGTAATCATGGATAAAATAAAACAAATCATATACATTTGAACTTAAAAACAATAACATAATTTTTAAACATCAAAATCTTAGGCAATGACATAAGACATGGCAATACATAAGGCATAGATCATAAAGAAACATTAATCGTGATAAAATAGCATGGGAATAAAACTTGTAATTGTGGGAAAACATTAATCACATGATATGATTTCCATAGTAGCCAAGGCATTGCTTCCAAGACCATCTTAGTGGATAAAGTCTCTTACTGAACCGGGTTTACTTTCTGTTCCATCCCTGTATTACTGAACCGGATTTACTTGTCGTTCCAGCCATGTCTCTCTCATGAGATATAAATCTTTACCCAATGAATTGGAGGGATATATAGTTCGCACACATCTCATAATGAAATCATTCTTACCTGTGCCACAACATAAACATAAACCATTCATCATAACCCAAAGAATAAAATGGGTTTCATAAACATCATCCCACATAACATGATCCATATAAACCAAATGGATATCATTTAATCAAAAGAAAAATGAAACCCTGTAAATCATAGAGACATTATACTTGAAACATAATCATACTAAATAATGTCATCTTAGATGGAAAATAGTTTTGACAAAACACTTGAAATGAATTCTTGAGGAAAATATCCTTACTTCTTCAAAAACATTTTCTGTTCACAAAATGCCATGAAATTTTTAAAGAAAAGGATTTTTTTGAAAATAATTATGAAATATTTTAGATTAAGATTCATGAAAATAATGCATTATGAAACCATAAAAATCCGTTCATGCCGTATAAGTTAAAAATAACATTCTTCTTGTACTTTTGTCGGAAAAGACAAAAAGTACCTCGTATGGTAAACAAAAGAAAAATTCCTTCCATACGATGTGGTAAAAGTAGAAAAGGGTAAAAATGAAATTAAGCATACATGGAATAAAAGTAAACACTTCATGAAAACATTTTGAGAACATATGGACATGGATAATAATCATACCCCCAGTAAATACTTACGAATAAACAATCTTGGATAAGAATGAGATTGGAATAATAATCCCTTACCTTAGGTCCGATATGATTCGTACGTATACGAACCTCCTGTATAATGATTTAAATAATGTCATTGACTTATTAAATAATCATATTCATTGTTATGATATCATATATGGTTCACTTATGACTTTATATTACCCGTTCTTTTGTAAATCCCATGTTAAAGCAACGTTTTGGGTAAAATCATCTTATTTATCATACGTGTTTGGACTTGTTGTTATTGATGTTATTATTACTTATATCATGATTAACATACTTCCAGAATGTAAATCATGATTTATATATCATATATATTCATTATATATCCAGCATATACATGTATTTATAATAGTACATAACATATGGAGGTAAGAAATGAAATGCACCGTTCATGGAGACGGTAAGCCGTACGTATGCATGAAAGATACTTTAATTTCCATTTATTATTTTAATGGAATAGGTATATTATAATTACAGTATTATATCATATATAATATCATTATCTCCATCCTTTATACGACCCACATAAGGCATTAACAAATCACATCACTTTGAGGGGGCGGTAGTCCGCACTTCCTCAAATGAGATCATCGTATTTACCCACTATGGAAACCATAAAGGCTTGATATAATTGGGAAGTAAATAAGCATAAGAAAATAATAAACATAATATATATCATATATAAATACAGTTCCATCATAATGGCCACCATGATAGGCGGTAGGAGAAAATTGAACAATCATCGTTTCGTGAGGTGTTAGTTTTCCATCCACAGAAACATTATGTTCTTCATCCATTAGATAGAGGTGTGTGTAAGTGTAGTTTTAAACCTTCTCAAAACAAAATACTAGTATATTTAGGATACTGGTTTTGTTACAAAATAAAGGATTAAAAAGAGATTATGGTTTGGAGAAGTAGAATAAAAGAAAACTACTTAACAGAAATCGTTACCTTTAATTTGGGTAACTTTCTTTGGATTGAACCAAAAGGGCTTCTTGGAGTGCCTTCTGCCGAATGTAAGGCTTCAAGGGGGAGGAGAGGGATGTAGAGAGCTTAATTTGGTAGAGTTTGGATGATCTAAATGGATTTAGCGGTGTGAGGAATTGGATAAAAATGGTCTCCTTTTATAAGAGAGAGGAGAGGCTCTTTAGGAAAGAGTGAAAATATTATTTTATAATATAATTATATTCAGTTTCTAAAGGACCAAAAAGAATTATAGTCAAAGATAATATGACTAATGGTAGAAATATAATCATCCAATCAGAATTGGACAGGTTTTGGATAATATTTTAATCATTATAATCTTATTTATTTAAATCATTTATTAATGAGGTAAACATTGTATCATTATTGTTTCATAAATAATTTAATTCATTTGATGTATAAAAATTATGAAAGAAATACCATGATATAGAAAATCATTTTATCTTACTAATGAATATTTATAGTCGAAAATATGACTTATTTAACACCATATAAAATTAATTTACTAAAAGATTTTTGTTAATGTCAATTTTGTCTTTCCATTAATTTAATTAATCTAATGTGTCATTTTCTTTCATAAGTGGCTCCATGGGGTCCCAAAATCGACCCAAGGATGCCCATGGTCGGCCATTACTCATCCAATAAGGTTTGGACAAGTGTTAAGGTAATTTTAAATTATTATAATATTCTTTTAAACTTGAATTACCCTATTTACATTTAACCGCAGTAAATAAAAGTAAAAAGTTACTATTCACCAAAATTTAATTGCATCTCATTGAACCACATTTTAGTCCTTGATATTAACCGTGCCTTTTAGATTTTTGAAATTCCACTCACAGAAGCGGTAAAATTGTGTTTTATGTGAATTTCCAAATTCTCCAAGGAGGTGGGTAAAAGACGATGAAAAGTTCAATAAAATTTTTATATATCTAAAATTATTATAATATGACTCTAATTAATTAAATTGAACTTATATAGTTATTATTTATCAATTTTGACCTAAAATAAATTTAAATAAAATAAATAATTATTTAAATAAAAAGTCGGGTTTTAAATAGTAACTGAGTGTTTTCACTATTCATCAAAATTTTAATGTTTTCAGAAAAATACCAAAAATTAAGCCTACACTATATTTGATATTCCGAATTCAAAAATGATGTCCATTTTTTCAAATTAAAAACATAGAAGTGGCATTAATTAATTTGAAAATTAATTCCCGTTATCAAAACAATTAGCGTGTTTTTTAAGAAACAATAACTATCAAAAGATCGACACTTGTTTTTGTCCAAATTCAAAGTGAAATTAATTCCAATGACCAAAATTGGATTAAATGGTAAAAATATATTCTAATTACACTTTAAAACCAATTAAAAAGATAATATAACCATATAAATTATTGCGATGAAAAAAGTTGTTTTTAATTAAAATATAGCGTGTTTTTACTATTCATCAAAATGTGAAAGTTATCAGAATAATATGAAAAATTTATCCAATTTAAATTTTTATATCCTGATTCCAAGGAAGAATTTTATTTTTTCAAATCTAACTTATAAACATTTCAAAAACTAGATTTAAAGTGGGTGCGCCATCAAAAGGCGGCAAAACAACATTTTTTGAAAAATACTTATTTTACCCAAAATATTTATTTTATTCTCATACCATGTTCTATAAAATATGTAAGATGAATAATAATGTTATAAAATTCAAAATTTATTTAATACTATTCATAACAACTAGTTCATAATAATATTATAACCATATATCGTTGTTTAGTGAAACCTGGTATTGCGTACAACACACGCTATCGAAGAAGGTCACGATTGTGTGTAATGCAAGCCAAGTTAGGGTTGCGTGTTGTGAAAGACTCCTCCGTTGTTTCATATAACAGAATCCAACCATTTTTCATTTATACATTGAATATATATATATACACTCAATGTTTCGTAGAATAACTACTATCAAAATTGTGTGTAACATGATCCAAGAATAGTGTTGTGTATACTATAAGCTAATACGGTGTTGCGTATAGTACAACCTAATCCTGGTGTAGTGTATAATAGAACCCATTAAGGAAATTAAAAATAATATATCTCATAAAATCTCAGGTTGTTACATTCTAGCCCCCTTAAAATTAATTTCGCCCTCGAAATTCGTCAGGGTTATAAATGGTTTACTATTTGAAAGTTTCTTTCATAGAAACCCACATCGTAAAAAGGAATACCAAAACTGAACATTAAAAACTAAATTATGAAACGTAATGGTTAACCAAATTAACTAATCACTGGGTTTCCACATAGAAAAACATAGGAGAAAATATGGATATGGAAGAGAAATCTAACCATTAAATTCTGATGGAGAGTGGTAGAGAACATGGCTATCAAAAAGCCTACAATCACAAAGCCATAAATTTGTGATGATCTAAGGTAGCATCTGATTCATTGGATATGAGGTCACTAGGACAACATTTTATGTTTTCAAGATCATTTCCCTAAAGTTGATGAATTAAAATAAATACTTACATGATTTTGGTACAATCTCACTGTTGTTCATGCCTTGAACAATTTCCACTTCATCTCTTAAAGAAATGAAGTTGAATTTGTTATTCGTGAAGTGTTAGCAGAGCATGTTATAGAATGATGGGTCATTCTATCTGTTTCAAACAAAAGATTAACAAAATTTATCAAATATACATAAGTCCATCTATGGTGAGGTTAATCATATACGATTCCAAAAATGAACTTATACTTCATCTATCATACCGCTTAATAAAATAAAACCAGTTTCTACTAACTAGGGACATCCTGTAAAACAGTGGTAGGAAATAAAGGCCTTTCGTACTTCGGTTGTGGGTTTGATTCCCGCAACCTTGTCCAACACGACCGGTTGTCGCCCATCCTGCAGGCTGACCTTTTTTTCTAAAACTACATTATTATAACATTCCATAAACAATATCGAAAAAAGTTCTAGAATTAAAAAATTCTATCAGATGTCTAACTTAATCCATTAGAACCTTTAATCTTATCGAAATACTTCTCCCCAATCTTATAGTATAAATAAAACGATTACTAGAAATATCATCAACCAAGCATGTGAATACCATCATTTATCCCCCATATAAATTATATCTTGTTGGTCACATTCCAAACATGTGAATACCTTAATCATGTATTCTCTTGAAAAATGAATACCCATTGAACCTTAGTGAAAACATGAATGCTGTCAAAAGTTAACTCTTTCCACATACCAAAATCCCAAAATTTTTATATACTCAAACCATGATATCACATTGTCCTTATATTAGTCATGAGCTCATAAATATTGTCAAACATTTCATTTTCTCTTTATCCCTTATTTATGCGCATATCATCTTTTTTCCAAAAATATCTGAATAACCTTTCATGGTTATCGGTACCACTCATCATATACTTTCAAAACTCAAGAAAATGAAACAGTGTAATAATCCTTAGATTTTTCTTTATTCCATAGTACCATTCATTATTCTTGATAAACATACAATCATTACACTACCTTCTTAATCCACTGACTGAGCTTCATCATTTCTTCCATATCATATATCATTTGTAGTCTCTTCATCATCATCCACATAAATACTACCCATATGACCATGCTAATTCTCTTTATGAGATTTTCCCTTAGGGAATTGTCTTGAATAATGCCCGCACATTCCACATTTAAAACACTTAACCGTTGTTGATGTCTTAGCAATACCATTATCCTTTCCCATGGGGTTAACTAAACCTTTTTCTTTACAATTACAAGCTTTGTGTCCTTCTTTTCCATACCCAAAGCATCTTCCTGTTCCTTTGAAACATTCTCCTTGATGCCTCTTCCCACATGACTTACATGAGGGAAATTGAACTTTCTTTCCTATATGATCATCATGAATCTCCATCTTTCTATTATTAGCTGAGTTAGGAAACTTACCAAATATGAGATTATTGATCATATTATGAGATTGCTGATTAGGCATAATAACGATGTTTCACCTTCCAAATCCAATTTCATTTGCTTGATCATGAATAATATTATTCCATTGTCCATCATATTCTCCATTATCGTGAATCTTCCTGTTTCCAGCCATTTTCTAAAACCCAAAAAGAATAGTGTGAGAGGCAAAAATCATGCTAAGGAAAACAACATAATAAAAGGGGGAGTGCCTTAAATATATAACATCTTAGGTTTAATTCTAAGATTGTTACCGTAATTCTAGGACTATAACCTATACTTATACTTATCCTTAGGGACATCCCTAGACATACCTTAGAAATATCCCTAGGGATCTCACTAAATTTTTCGCATCCTAGTTTCCAAAGGTTGACTAAACCTTTCCTCTGATACCAAATGTAGAGGGCTGAAGCTTGACGTACATGGAAATTAAATTACATTAGCGGAATAACTAATACATAACAAAAACCAACTTGCAGGGACCATAATAGTTTAGTGTCTTTGGAAATTCGAAACATAATCTTCTAATTGTGGTGAAAGATCTTCAACATCTCCCATAAAGATCTTCCCCTTTTTGTTTTCTTACCTAAAACGTTTCTTTAAATCCTGGGGAAAATAAAACATGTAAAGGGTGAGCTCAAATGCTCAGTAAGGGTAAGCATGGATAAAATAAAACAAATCATATACATTTGAAATTAAAAACGTGAACATAATGTTTAAACATCAAAATCATGGGCAATGACATAAGACATGGCAATACATAAGGCATAGATCATAAAGAAACATTAATCATGATAAAATAGAATGGGAATAAAACTTTTAATTGTGGAAAAACATTAATCACATGATATGATTTTCATAGTAGACAAGGAATTACTATCAAGACCATCTTAGTGGACAAAGTCCCTTACTGAACGGGGTTTACTTGTCGTTCTAGCCCTGTATTACTGAACCGAATTTACTTGTCGTTCCAACCATGTCTATCTCATGAGATATAAATCTTTACCCAATGCATTGGAGGGAGATATAGGTCCCACCAATCTCATAATGAAATCATTATTACTTGTTCTACAACATAAACATAAATCAATCATCATAACCCAAAGAATAAAATGGGTTTCATAAACATCATCCCACATAACATAATTTATATAAACCAAATGGATATCATTTCATCATAAGAAAACTGAAACCATGTAAATCATATAAACATTATACATGAAACATAATCATACTAAATAATTTTATCTTAGATGGAAAATAGTTTTGACAAAACACTTGAAATGATTTCTTGAGTAAAATATCCTTTCTTCTTCAAAAACATTTTCTTTTCACAAAATGCGATGAAAATTTAAAAGAAAAGGATTGTGTTGAAAATACTTATGAAAGATTTTAGAGTAAACTTCATGAAAATAATGCATTATGAAACCATAAAAATCTGTTCATTCCGTATAAGTTAAAAATAACATTCTTCTCGTACTTTTGACGTAAAAGTCAAAAAGTACCTCCTATGGTAAACAAAAGAAATATTCCTTTTATACGATGTGGTAAAAGTAGAAAAGGGTAAAAATGACTTTAAGAATACATGGAAGAAAATTAAACATTTTATGAAAATATTTTGAGAACATATGGACATGGATAATAATCATAACCCCAGTAAATACTTATGAATAAACAATCTCGGATAAGAATGAGATTGGAATAATTATCCCCTACCTTAGGTCTGATATACTTCGTACGTATCTGAACCTCCTGTATAATGATTTAAATAATGTCATTGACTTATTACAGAATCATATTCATTGTTATGATATCATATATGGTTCACTTATGACTTTATATTACCCGTTCTTTTGTAAATCTCATGTTAAAGCAACGTTTTGGGTAAAATCATCTTATTTATCGTACGTGTTTGGACTTGTTGTTCTTGATGTTATTATTACTTATATCATGATTTACATACTTCGTGAATGTAAATCATGATTTATATATCATATATATTCATTATATATCTAGCATATACTTGTATTTATAATAGTATATAATATATGGAGGTAAGAAATGAAATGCATTGTTCATAGAAACGGTAAGCCGTATGTACGCATGAAAGCTACTTTAATTTATATTTATTATTTTAATGGAATAGGTATATTATAATTCCAGTATAATATCATATATAATATCACTAACTCCATCCTTTATACATCCCACTTAAGGCATTAACGAATCACATCACTTTGAGGGGGCGGTAGTCCGCACTTCCTCAAATGAGATCATCGTATTTACCCACGATAGAAACCATAAAGGCTTGATATAATTGGGAAGTAAAGAATCATAAGGAAATTATAAACATAATATATATCATATATAAATACAGTTCCATCATAATTGCCACCATGAGAGGCGGTAGGAGAAAATCGAACAATCATCGTTTCGTGAGGCGTTAGTTTTCCATCCACAGAAACATTATGTTCTTCATCCATTAGATGGAGGTGTGTGTAAGTGTAGTTAGAATCCTTATCATAAAAAATCCTAGTATATTTAGGATACTGTTTTTATTACAAAAGAAAGGATTAAAAAGAGTTTAGGGGTTGTAGAAGTAGAATAAAAGAAAACTACTTAAGAGAAATTGTTACCTTTAATTTGGGTAACTTCCTTTGGATTGAACCAAAATGGCTTCTTGGAGTGTCTTCTACCGAATGTAAGGCTTCAAGGGGGAGGAGAGAGATGTAGAGAGATTAATTGGGAAGAGTTTGGATGAGACAAATGGCTTGAGAGGTGTGAGGAATTGGATAGAAATGGTCTCCTTTTATAAGGGAGAGAAGAGGCTCTTTAGGAAAGAGTGAAAATATTATTTTATAACATACTGATATTCGGTTTCTAATGGTCCAAATATCATTATAGTTGAATATAAGATGACTAATGGTAGAAATATAATCATCCAATCAAAATTGGACATGTTTTGGATAATATTTTAATCATCATAATCTTATTTATTTAAATCATTTATTAGTAAGGTAAACACTGCATCATTATTGTGTCATAAATAATTTAATTCATTTGATGTCTAAAAATTATGAAAGAAATACCATGATTTAGGAAATAGTTTTATATTTCTAATGAATATTTATAGTCAAAAATATGACTTATATAACACCATATAAAAATTAATTTATAAAAAGATTTTTGTTAATGTCAATTTTGTCTTTACATTAAATTAATTAATCTAATGTGTCATTGTCTTTCATAAGTGGCTCCATGGGGTCCCAAAATCGACCCAAGGATTCCCATGGTCGGCCATTACTCATCCAATAAGGTTTGGACAAGTTTTAAGTTAATTTTGAATTATTATAATATTCTTTTAACCATGAATTGTCATGTTTACCTTTAACCGCAGTAAATAAAAGTGAAATGTTACTATTCCCCAAAATTTATTTTCATCTCATTGAACCACATTTTTTGTCCTTGATATTAACTGTATCTCTCGGATTTTCTAAATTCTACTCATAGAAGCGGTAAAATTATGTTTTATGTGAATTCCCAAATTCTCCTAGGAGGTGGGTAAAAGACGATGAAACGTTCAATAAAATTTTTATATATCTAAAATTTTTATAAAATGACTCCAATTAATTACATTTATCTTATATAGGTATTATGTATCAATTTTTACATAAAATAAATTTAAATAAAATAAATAATTATTTAAATAATAAGTCGGTTTTTAAATAGTAACCCAGTGTTTTCACTATTCATCAAAAATTGAAAGTTTTCAGAAAAATACCAAAAATTCAGTCTACGCTATATTTGATATTCAGAATTCAAAAATTGTGTCCATTTTTCAAATTCAAACCATAGAAGTGGCATTAATTAATTTTAAAATTAATTCCCGTTATCAAAACAATTAGGGTGTTTTTTAAGAAACAATAACTATCAAAAGATCGACACTTGTTTATGTCCAAATTCAAAGTGAAATTAATTCCAATGACCAACATTGGATTAAATGGAAAAAATATATTCTAATTAAACATTAAAACCAATTAAAAATATAATCTAACTATAATAATTATTGCGATGAAAAAAGATATTTTAATTAAAATATAGCGTGTTTTTACTATTCATCAAAATTTGAAAGTTATCAGAATAATATGAAAAATTTATCCAAATTAAATTTTTATATCCTGATTCCAATGAATAATTTTATTTTGTCAAATCGAAATTATAAACATGTCAAAAACTAGATTTAAAGTGGGTGCGCCATCAAAATGCGGCAAAACTGCATTTTTTGAAAAATAATTATTTTACCTGAAAAATTTATTTTATTCTCATACCATGTTTTAGAAAATATGTAAGATGAATAATAATGTTATAAAATTCAAAATATAGTTAATACTATTCATAACGGCTAGTTCATAATAATATTATAACCATATGTCGTTGTTTAGTGAAACAAGGTATTGCGTACAACGCACGTTATCGAGGAAGGTCGTGATTGCGTGTAATGCAAGCCAAGTCAGGGTTGCGTGTTTTGCAATACTCCTCTGTTGTTTCGTATAACATAATCCAACCATTTTCCATTTATACATTGAATATATATATATATATACACTCAATGTTTCGTAGAATAACTACTATCAAAATTGTGTGTAACATGATCCAAGAATAACATTGCGTATATTGTAAGCTAATATGGTGTTGCGTATAGTATAAGCTAATCCTGGTGTAGTGTATAATAGAACACATAAAGTAAATTAAAAATAATATATCTCATAAAATCTCAGGTTGTTCCACTTGTTTTCAGTTGTACTGTACTTTCAGTTGGGTTTGTATACTGGTCCATTTACTCTTCAGCACTTACTTTTGTACTCAGTTTACATTGTGTTTACATTAACTTGCATACTCTGTTGTGTTTGTTTACTTATATGAAGGCAATGCCTTCCCTTTTCATCGGGATTTACGCCTTTGGTGCTAGTCGCTAGCCCCTGGCCTATGGAAGGCGGGCTTGGGGTAGTCACGGCATGGGCCCCGAGGACGGGTCGTGACAGAATGGTTCATGTCTTCTATGAGCCGAATCATATGTTCTATATGTCCTTCGATCTGAGGGTGATAGGTCATGCTCAAAAGAACCTATGTACCAAAGGCCTTATACAACCCCTTCTAAAACAAAGATGTGAAGAGAGTGTCCATGTAAGATATTATACAACATGGAGCTCTATGAATACATATGACCTGCTTGAAATAAATCATCCCTAGATCACCAATTGAGAAAGTATCTCACATAAGTAATTAATGTTTGAAATTATTTAAATGATCAAAAACTACCCAAACTATATCATTTATATGATGTGATTTGGGTAATCAAGTCATGAAATCCATAGAAACATTGTCTCATTTACACTTGGGAATAGAAATGGATGGAAAAATCATACCATTCACTGATGTAATACCTTCACCTACTAACAATTGGAACATCCAGTGATAAATCTTACAATCTACCATTTCATACCATGGTACCATTATTGGGACATCTTTTTTGACACATCTTGGTGACATCGAGATGTACCATCCATGCTGAGGCATGAAATTCCTACATCAACTCCTCTATGATGTCAAATTGAACCCAAAACACCCATGAAAATGTAATGTCTCACTCTCA
This sequence comes from Viscum album, assembly GCA_963277665.1. Lineage (NCBI taxonomy): Eukaryota > Viridiplantae > Streptophyta > Magnoliopsida > Santalales > Viscaceae > Viscum > Viscum album. The sequence continues at coordinate 918,437,598 of OY728155.1, read as the reverse complement.
TCCATAGTCTAACGATAATATAAATCATCATATGAGACCATGTTCCTCAGGGAAACCCCTTTTTAATCATATTTTGGCCTCTTTCTTACATATTTTAAAAGGTTATAGATCACTACTAAGACTAAATGGATAGTTCGATCACGATCCTCTTAAACCTCCACATTTATCACTAAAAATAAATCCATGAGCTATCACTCATCACTGACCTCATAAAACATCGGTGTATGATTCTTATGGATTAGATAATTAGCTACAAAGTTACCTTTTCAAGGTGTATATGAAATCATGAAATCAAAGGATGGAATATACTAAACCCATTTCTGCTACTTGAGATTCAGATCAAATTGAGTAAAGATGTACTTAAGTTTTTTGTGATCATTTATTACCCCCAGAATTTCTCTAAGTAAATAGTGTTTCTAGAAGCATAAGGCATGAACTAAAAAAAATAGTTGAAGGTCATTCATTAAGTAATTATACTCATGAGGCCTCAATTGACCAGACTCATACATGACAACTCACTCATGTTGTATCAAAGTAGCTCCAAGCATGATACCTGATACACCCCAATATGTAGTATAGCTGCTTTCTCGCTCTGAAAGAATCAATATCAGCATTGAAGTCATTCTTCCCTTCAACTATAGAAAGGGTTATTCCTAATATTCTGACTAGAAAAATTTTGCACCCATTTTCGTCAAGCATGAAAGTTACACTACAAGTTGTGAGAAATCCTTGATTAAAAATTTGTAATATTTGTCTTGCCCTAAGAAACACTATATGTAAAAGAATTTCTTCGGATTATCCTAGTATACTTATGATCTCACTTTCTCTAGGTCTACTGAAATTCCTAACTCTGAGATGATATGACCAAGAGAGTGGACTTTGTTGATAAAAAATTGAAATTTACGAAGATTATCATAAATATGATGTTATCTTAGTGTATTAAGAATGATCTCAAGAGGGTTCTCATGGTCTTGTTGTGAAATGGAATAAACTAAAATGTTATCTAAAAATTCTACCATAAATGAATCTATATATGGGTGGAAACCTAATTCATCAAGTCCATGGAAAAACCAGTTGTGTTCTTACGGCCAAACGGCATGACTAGGTACTCATAGAAACTATAAATTCTCATGAAATTTGTATAATGTATGTCTAATGATCTAACACGTACCTGATTATATCCTGAAATCAAATCTATCTTTGAAAACACTATTGCACCTCAGAAATGATCAAAGATTTTGTCTATTTGAGGTAGTAGATATCAGTTCTTTATTGTTACCTAGATCAATCGATGGTAACACACACAAAGCATAAGGGTATCGTCCACCTTCTTAAAATACTATTAAACCCAAAGGATAATTGTTGGGATATATAAATACTATAGTCTCTAGATCCTCTAACTATTTATTGAGCTCTAAAATCCTCGTATGTGCCATCTTATAGGGAGGAATGGACTCTTGTGTTACTTCTAGAACTACTTCGATAATGAATTCTACCACTTTCACTTGAGGTAGCCCAAAAAAGTCATTAGGGATGAATTCCATAAAATGATAAACTACTAGAGGGGAAAACATAGGCTATAACCCATGATCATATGAGAAAATACTATTGAACTGAGTTGTCACACTACCCAGCCTTTGCTTCTTGGGTCCATCTCAAATTGCATGATATTACCATTCTCCCATAAGCACATTTCTACCTCCCTATAGTGATGTAAAGGTCATTCTATGATGATAGAAGTCAATATGGGATCAATAGGGAACTATCCAATCCATATCAATAATTACATTTAACCTTATCATATCAATGAGGAAGATATTCCAAATGAAGAGGTACCCACATATCTAACGGGGGCAATCTTTGCAACAATGAATTCTCTCAGATCGGTTACCCAACAAGGTATTGAGTTTCATTATTCTATAGAAGTGTTTTATCTCAAGGACCTGAAACTCCATAGTTTCCTCATATATAAAATATTTTTACATGCCTATTTCAAAAAAAAATCATACACTAAGGTAGATGATTCAAATATTGTACCTTGAATTGTAGAAGGTATGGTTCTCTACTCCTTCATCGTAGGTTGTATTCCATATAACTAGATTTTATTGTATCCCTAATCACAACCTAATTGTCCTGAGTAAGCCCTCTCTTCTAGAACTATGAATCCTAATTTTGAATACCTCTGCCTCTTCCATCACCTCATCATGTGTGGCTTGTGGTTTTCCAACTTCTTTCCTAGCGAGATACTACTATCCTTATCCTGAATGTGGTGTTGGTGTAAATCATTTCCCACTATGAACTAATAGAGAGGTCCAAAAGAAGCATTAGATATTCCCCATCCTATTGTAGCCTCTATATTCTATTGGATCCAATAAAAAAGTGGGTTTTTTATATCCCATATTCCTGTAATAGAGAAAAATAAAGAAGTAGTCAGTATGAGCTAGATGACTACTGCCAGCCCCATAAGAAACCTTGAAGCGATGCTTTCACGCAGTAGAAGAGACATTGGTATAACTAGCTGAAAATATTACCTAACCCACACCATGTTCATCCCTAAAATTACTTTTAGTAATATAGTCTTAGATGACTATCTAATAAATAGAAGTGAGTCTAAAAACATTTACCTTCAATCGGATGTTGTATACCATCCCATCCTAGAATTGCCTCATGGTTATAAGATCCTCACTTAATAGAGTCAGTATGAGCCATTTTAGTTTAGTAATTCAAGAATAATACTCCATGATAGCAATTTATTCCTATGGTAGGTTCATAAAATCTCTTGGTCAGTCATACCTTAGAATATGTGGAAGTAAATGGTCATAAAAGATCATTTGGAAGTCTCCACAAACCATATCCCTAAGTCGAAATGTCCGGGTAATAAATTCCCACCAACTCTTGGAAAATATCATACCATATAACCATCTATCATGACATTATACTTTGGAGGAATCTCTAGATTCTCAAATATATAAGGAATATCCCCCATCCATGATCCAGTAGCATGTGGTTCTTCGTCCCTAGAAAAGGTAGGAGGATGTTGATGCTGGAACTCCGGATCGAACACTTCCATTTTTAGAGAAGGTCGCGCAACACATTGCATATTTTTCATCATGTGGAATAACCCCTAACAAATCTAGGAATTAGGTTTCCTAAGGTATACAAATGAGTCTCTCCCGCTTGAGAGTTTCGCTCCTAGGGTTTTCCTAGGATTTCAGTCTTCTTGTCCGTTCGGGTCACGGCGGCGGCTCCTCCCCCTTGGTGCCCCCGCTCCAGTTCTGCGGGTCGCCGATCCTGCTTCAGAGCCGGAGTTTGCGGCTCGTTTATTCCCCCTTTTCCTGTGCCTCTTCACAAACCATCCGCGGTGAAGAAGCGGTGCTCCGCTTTTCCCCATGATTCCCAGCCTGCTCGATTTCGCTTTCTGGCGCAGCTCCTGCCATTTACGGACTCCTGCATTTCTTCACATCGCTGCCATCCATCGATGGTACCTGATCTGTGATAGGAAGGGCGGATCCAGTTCACAGACTTTTCAAGATTCACCAACATTATAAGATGAGAGTTCTTGTCTAGATACCTTTTCTTGTTTCCGAGGAACTCTTAACCCTAATCGGTTTTTCCTCTTGCTTTTTGAGCCGAGCGTTATTTGTCATGAGTCCTGCACCTGTGTTCGAGCTTTTCCTCAGTGTTTTTCCTTTCGTCTCTGCTTCGTGAAGATAGGCGTTGGATTGGGGGCGGGTTTCTGGTGCCACGGTTGTGCAAAATCCTGCTGCTCTGTGGATCGCGTAGAGGTGGATTCGCGAAACACCCGCAATGAAGGTCTGAGATGTTGGGGGTTCGCGTAGGGATTAGTTCACGAAGTTGGGGGTTTGCATAGTGATTGGTTCACAAAGAACCTTCTGCGAAGGGTTGAGGCGCCGAGTGTTCGTGAAGTCTCTGGTTTTGGATGTGAGATCGCGAAGAGGTTGATTCGAGATACCCCTTACTGTGAAGGTCTGAGACCCTGAGAGTTCGTGTTGTGATTGATCCGCGAAGCTCCTGCCGCGGAGGTCTGAGGAGGTGTTTGATCGCGAAGGACTGAGACTTTGTGACGCCGCGAAGTGGTCGTTGCGAAGGTGTTCCATTGGTGGGTTCCACCGTGTGGAATGTTCGCGATGTGGCCACTGCGAAGCTCCCGTGCAAGGGTTTGATCCGCGAGGATGTGGTAAGATGGCGGTGACCTGTGGGTGGGTTGAAAAATTCCGGTGTGGTGTGGTTGGATTCGCGAACACCTTTCGTGAAGGTTTTGTCGTTTGAGTGGCCGCGAAGGGGTCGTCAGCCGCAAAGGGGTTTCCGGTCCTGAGACTTCTTTTGGCAGATTATGTTTTCCACTATTTGGTCTTTCTCTTTTGATGCGGATTGTGGCCGAAATGCTCGGAGAATGGTCTGAAGTAAGCTGAACTCACGACAGATCTTGGAACAAAGGTGACTCGTTCGGTTTGGGTTGCGATTCTCGCGAAGGGAGCTCGTGAGATTCCACCACGGTGAACCAATCCGCGAAGACTGTTCTGTTTTGTGGTGTGATGGTGTGGTAAGGGGTTGAGGAGCCCTATCCGCGGAGCCTCTTATTCGCCAAGGCCTTGGCCGCACTGCCCCTTTGCGAAACGAGGCCGCAGAGTGGGGTGTCGGGCCCGGTTTTTTGGGGTAGCAGACATCCGCGTGCCGACCCAAGAGGGGCGGATAACCGGGCCTATCCGAAGCTCTTTTTTATCCCACGTACACTGAACAATGGAGGCAGACATTGTGAACATTTGGAAGAGGATTTCCCTGACGGATAACGAGAAAGTGACTATTGAGGCTCGGAGAAACGAATATACACTATTAGAAAAACGCATGTCACTGCTGTTTGTTGGAATGTTTGTGGAAAATATTTCAGTCAACCATGGGGCACTTAAAAACACTCTACAGAACCTTTGGAAATTGGAAGCGGGTGTGGCCATTCTTGAAGCGGGGAACAATCGCATTGTCTTCGAGTTCTTCAACAAAAGAGATAGAGATAAAATTATTAGTGATAGACTGTGGTCCTTTGATAATAAAATCCTCCTCATGGAAGAATTCAGAGGGGGGATGACATCCAGAACATCAAGCTAACTCGATCCCCTTTCTGGATACGTATTAAAGGAACTCCCCTTCACGCAAGAACAGAATGTGTGATGAGAGAAATTGGGGACAACATTGGCCAATTCATTGAATGAGATTGCTCGGACCCTATCCAATGGGGACCCGAGGTTCGGATTAGAGCCATAATTGAAGTTTCGGAGCCGCTGATGAGGGCATGTTTTTGAAAATCGATGACGCAGACAACTGGATCCCATTCAAATTCGAGAAACTCCCAATTTTATGCTTCTTCTATGGACGTCTCGACCATCTGGAACGAGTGTGTGGCTCAAAGCCAGGGGAGGGAGCAGGTAATATCATTATTCATTATGGACCATGGCTCCGGGCCAAAATGACCAGATATGCCTTCATTCCTAAAGCAGAAAAACAAAAGGATCGTGAATGTCTCAAGGTGGCCCACACAAGTCAGGCAGGAACTGAACAGGGAACAATCATTAGGCTTGGACTGCCAGAGTTCCCTAAAGAGATCCCAACCAATTAGAGGACTAACATCATGTATACACCCCCTTGAAGAACACAACCTCGACACTTATTGAGCCGGGGAACATACCAAAAGTTCCTACAGAACAAAGCGTGAGGTCAATGCAGATGCAAGCTGAACCACCAGATCCCGACCCTGACCCAGAAATGAACATGGCTGATATCCTAACACATGATATAGATGGAATGTCTGGAACTTCACCACCAGGCCCAATCACCCGTCGAACCTGGAAAATGGTGCAATGTGAAGTAAGTGCTGGTAAAATGAGGGACCCTAAACCCGGGGATCGGAAAATACAAATTGAAACATGCCAGTCAATGGGGAACTCCCCAAAGAGAGGAAAAATTATGAGTGGAATAACAGGTGCCGAGAACTCAAAGGCGGATGCGGGTGAGACCCAGCCCTGCCTAGATCAATGATTGTCCTGTGCTGGAACTGTCGTGGGCTTGGAAACCCATGAACGATTCGCATACTTCAGCACAATTGCGCCCAAAGTTTCCCCGATATGGTTTTCCTGTCCGAAACCATTTTGGAAAACAAGGACATGACTAACATTGCTCAGAAATGCGGATTTCAAGGCTGTATCCCGATCTCCAGACAAGGCCACTCTGGGGGACTCTGTCTCTTATGGAAGGATCAACTCAACGTCAGGATCTTGTCTTTCTCCTCGCACCACGTGGCTATGACTATTCAGGCGGACCACACCCCGCCATAGACCTTTGTGGGATTCTATGGCTGGTCGGCCCATAATGAAAAGGGGAATCCTCGGATCTCCTCTGCAATCTCCTTCAAGAGCTTCCAAGCCTTATTCTATTTGGTTGAGACTTCAATGAGATTGTGTTCCATAAAGAAAAAAAGAGGTGGAAATGTCCGACACACTGCACCGATGGAAAATTTCAAGGATGCGGTCACTAGGGAGGACCTGGTTGATTTGGGATACACAGGTAATCCCTTCACATGGTTCCGAGGTAATACGAATGACACACGCATCATCGAGCGACTTGAAAGATTTATGGGATCAATAGATTGGATAAATCTCTTCAGCATGTTCCACATCGGCCACATGACGCTCAACTGTTCAGACCACTGCCCAATTTTTATTGACTGTATTCAAGGTGAACTTATCAAACAACCTTGTAGACCCTTCAGATTTGAAAGCTTCTGGTTAAAGGACTGGGAATGCAAAGATGTTGTATGATCAAGATGGAATATCACTCACGAAGATATTGGCCTCAATCTCCAAAAGGTCGCATCTGATCTGAGTTCTTGGAGTAATAATAGATTCCGTCATCCCGAGAGGCACTGTGCTTCCCTTGAAAAGAAACTTCACAACCTACTCAAGAAACCCACATCCAGCTGCACTCTTGAAATGATTGGAGCCACTCAAAGAGAGCTGGATGCGCCCCTGTGCATGAAGGAAAGCTTCTGGGATATGCGGGTGCGGGATACCCACATCTCAGAAGGGGATGCCAATACCCGGTATTTTTACCAGAAGGCATCAGCTAGACGCCGGAAAAAATTTATCAGCTGCATCTCACAATCAAATGGAAGCAAAGTCTTTGATATTAAGGGAATTCACGAAGCATTGACATGTTACTTCCGGAACCTCTTCAATTCAGAAACTCCTTTCATTTCAGCTGAAGTGGAAGAATGTATTCGACCAGTGATCACCGAGGAGATTAATCGGCAGCTTTCCAAAGATGTGTCGGATGAAGAGATACGCCTAGCTCTGAAATATATTCACCCCACTAAGGCCCCGGGACCGGACGGATTCCACGCCCTGTTCTTTAAGAAATACTGGCACATCATCGGTCCCAACATATGCAAAATGATAAGGAATATCTGGGCCGGGAAAACAAGTATTGCCGTCATCATAGAAACTGTCCTCATCCCCATTCCCAAAATTAAGAATCCCCAGACGTCCCATGACTTTAGGCCTATAAGCCTATGCAATGTCACGTACAATATCTTCTCTAAGATCCTTGTAAATCGGTTGTGACCGTGGTTACCTGATATTATCTCGGAAAACCAGAGTGCCTTCGTGGAAAAGAGGCTGATAACTGATAACATAATTGTGGCCCACGAAGTGTTTCACTCTACGAAAACACGCTCCAATGAGAAAAGAGGAACCATAGCCTAGAAACTGGATATGACCAAGGCTTACGATAATATGGAATGGAACTTCCTCAAAACTGTGATGCTGAAAATGGGTTTTTGCACTAAGTGGACAGATATGATCATGCAATGAATCTCAACCGTCTCCTTCAGACTCAGGGTCAATGGGGAGCTCACTCGAGGATTTGTGCCATCCTGCGGCCTGCGTCAGGGAGATCCCCTCTCCCCTTTTCTCTTCATCTTGGTGGCTGATGTCTTCTCCAACCTTTTATCCAGGGCTGCATCCGCTAAAACTATTCATGGGGCCAAGGTCTGTCGCGTAAGTCCACCAGTGTCGCACCTTTTTTCGCCAACGACTGCCTCCTCTTTTCCAGAGCAACTATTAATGAATGTCAGCTGATCAGCCATGCGATCCATCAGTACGAGAGGGCGTCTGGACAGTCAATCAATCACAGAAAATCAGAAATCTCCTTCAGTGCAGGGGTGCCTTGCCCCAAGAGAGATGAACTCTGCGCAGCAGTTGGCATACATATGGTTGAAAAACACCAAAAGTATCTCGGGCTACCCATGGTAATTGGCCGGTCCAAAAAAGAAATTTTCGCATCTCTTGTGGACAGGATTGAGAAAAAAATTCAAGGCTGGACCCCAAAGAGAATCTCAAAAGCATGCAAAGAGACCCTCATTAAAGCTGTCATCCAGTCTATCCCAAAGCTATTTTATGTCCCTGTTTAAGCTCCCGGCGGCCATCGTCAACCAGATCCATACACGCACTGCCAACTTCTAGTGGGGGAAAACGATGGAAGAAATAGATCCCACTGGATGGTCTGGGAGAAACTTTACATTCCCAAGATTGGGGGAGGGATGGGATTCCTGAATCTTCTTCTCTGTAATGATGCATTGTTGGCTATGCAAGTATGGTGTCTTATTAACCGTCCATCATCCCTCTGTGTGCGGGTTTTATGAGCTAAGTACTTTCCCCACACGGAATTCCAAGTTTCCTCACTTGGGCCGCGTCCTAGCTTCCTTTGGAGAAGTATTTGGGGGGCCCGGAAGCACTTGGAAAAAGGAATGGGATGGCTCATCTGTCAACATATGTTCTGACCCATGGCTGATTGATACGAATGGTATGCGGGTCACATCCCACGCACAACCAACACTACGGGAAAAATGAGCATTTGCGACGGGTTATTTGCGATGGGAATAGATCCCGTCGCAAATAGTCCTGTTAAAAAATTATTTGCGACGGGGTTATTTACCCGTCGCAAATAAGTATCCTTTTGCGACGGGACAACTTTCCCCGTCGCAAAAGGACTGGCGCGGTTTGCGCGCCAAATCGCGGGAAACTTATTTGCGAAGGGGGTATATTCCCGTCGCAAAAAACCGGCGGCGGTAAAAGGTATTTGCGACGGGAATATTCCCCCGTCGCAAATAGTATGTCGGCAGGTGGTTATTTGCGACGGGACCCGTCGCAAATAACTATTTACCCGTTGACCGTAATAAATGTCGGCTAAGGTATTTGCGACGGGACCCGTCGCAAATAATCTAACCTATAAATACCTCCATCCGTTTTTTTCAAAACATTCTCAAATTCTATCTTCTTCTTCTCTTAAAGTTATATTTCTAAAGTTCAGTTTTTCTTCAGTTTAGTTTTTTTCTCCGGAGCTGATATTAAAGTTTTGAAGAACGATCAGAGCAGATCAATTTTCAAGGTATTTATGTTCAATTTAATTTAATATTTATTTTTAATTTTTTATTAGTTTCAATTATTCTTAATTAGTTGTAATTTAATTATGTTTATATTGTTTTATTACTTAATAAATTTAAATTATTAGTACTGTTCATAGTTAATGGTAATTAGGAATAATTAGTAATAATTTTTAATAATTAAGAATAAATATTAATAATTAGTAATAAATACCAATAATTAGGGATAATAACATTATTACATTATTAGTCTATTTTATTATTAATATTAAAATAATATAATTTTTTATATATATACAATTCTCTTTTCATCTGTGTGTTTGCTGTCTTCACATTTATTATTTGTATGTGGAGATAGAAAACGCACAGATGAAAGGAGAATTGTATATAAATTAGAAAATTATATTATTTTAATATTAATAATAAAATATATTAATAATGTTATTATTTGTAATTATTGGTAATTATTCCTAATTATTGATAATTATTCATTTAATTACTAATAATTAGGAACAATTATCAATAATTATCAATAATTAAGAATAATTAGTAATAATTAGTAATAATTACCAATAATTACTAATAATTACTAATAATTACCAATAATTAGTAATAATTACCAATAATTAGTAATAATTACCAATAATTAGTAATAATTACCAATAAGTAGTAATAATTACCAATAAGTAGTAATACTTACCAATAATTAGTAATACTTACCAATAATTTGGAATAATTACCAATAATTAACAATAATTAGTAATAATTAGTAATAATTACCAATAATTACAAATAATTACCAATAATTACCAATAATTACCAATAATTACCAATAATTACCAATAATTACCAATAATTAGGAATAATTAGGAATAATTAGTAATAATTAGTAATAATTAGGAATAATTAGGAATAATTAGGAATAATTAGGAATAATTAGTAATAATTAGCAATAATTAGCAATAATTAGGAATAATTAGGAATAATTAGGAATAATTAGGAATAATTAGGAATAATTAGGAATAATTAGGAATAATTAGGAATAATTAGGAATAATTACCAATAATTACCAATAATTACCAATAAATACCAATAATTACCAATAATTAGTAATAAATACCAATAATTAGTAATAATTAGTAATAATTAGGAATAATTAGTAATAATTAGTTATAATTAGGAATAATTAGTAATAATTAGGAAAAATTAGGAAAAATTAGGAAAAATTAGGAAAAATTAGGAATAATTACCAATAATTAGTAATAATTACTAATAATTAGTAATAATTACCAATAATTAGTAATAATTACCAATAATTAGTATTAATTACCAATAATTAGTATTAATTACCTATAATTAGTAATAATTACCTATAATTAGTATTAATTACCAATAATTAGTATTAATTACCAATAATTAGTAATAATTACCAATAATTAGTAATAATTAGTAATAATTACCAATAATTAGTAATAATTAGTAATAATTAACAATAATTAGTAATAATTACCAATAATTAGTAATAATTACCAATAATTACCAATAATTAGTAATAATTAACAATACTTACCAATAATTGCCAATAATTGCCAATAATTACCAATAATTAGTAATAATTAACAATACTTACCAATAATTACCAATAATTGCCAATAATTAGTAATAATTGCCAATAATTAGTAATAATTGCCAATAATTACCAATAATTGGTAATAATTAGTAATAATTAGTAATAAATATTAATAATTAGTAATAATTACTAATAATTAGTAATAATTACTAATAATTAGTAATAATTACTAATAATTAGTAATAATTAGTAAAAATTAGTAATAATTAGTAATAATTAGTAATAATTAGTAATAATTATCAATAATTAGTAATAATTAACAATAATTAACAATAATTAGTAATAATTAGTAATAATTAGTAATAATTAGTAATAATTAGTAATAATTAGGAATAATTAGTATTAATTACCAATAATTAGTATTAATTACCAATAATTAGTAATAATTACCAATAATTAGTAATAATTACCAATAATTAGTAATAATTAGTATTAATTACCAATAATTAGTAATAATTATTATTAATTACCAATAATTAGTATTAATTACCAATAATTAGTATTAATTACCAATAATTAGTATTAATTACCAATAATTAGTAATAATTACCAATAATTAGTAATAATTAACAATACTTACCAATAATTACCAATACTTACCAATAATTACCAATAATTAGTAATAATTACAAATAATTACCAATAATTGGTATTAATTACCAATAATTGGTATTAATTACCAATAATTGGTAATAATTACCAATAATTGGTAATAATTACCAATAATTAGTAATAATTCGTAATAATTACCAATAATTAGTAATAATTAGTAATATTTACCAATAATTAGTAATAATTAGTAATAATTAGTAATAATTAGTAATAATTAGTAATAATTACCAATACTTACCAATAATTACCAATAATTACCAATGATTAGTAATAATTACCAATAATTAGTAATAATTACCAATAATTACCAATAATTGGTAATAATTACCAATAATTACCAATAATTGGTAATAATTAATAATAATTAGTAATAATTAGGAACAATTACCAATAATTAGTAATAATTATTAATAATTATTAATAATTCATAATAATTACAAATAATTGGTAATAATTATCAATAATTACAAATAATTAGTAATAATTACCAATAATTAGTAATAATTACCAATAATTAGTAATAATTAGTATTAATTACCAATAATTAGTAATAATTAGTAATAATTAGTAATAATTAGTATTAACTACCAATAATTAGTAATAATTAGGAATAATTTGTAATAATTAGTATTAATTACCAATAATTAGTAATAATTAGTAATAATTAGTAATAATTATTATTAATTACCAATAATTAGTAATAATTAGGAATAATTAGTAATAATTAGGATTAATTACCAATAATTAGTAATAATTAGGAATAGTTAGTAATAATTAGGAATAATTAGTAATAATTACCAATAATTAGTAATAATTACCAATAATTAGTAATAATTACCAATAATTAGTAATAATTACCAATAATTACCAATAATTACCAATAATTACCAATAATTACCAATAATTACCAATAATTAGGAATAATTACCAATAATTAGTAATAATTACCAATAATTAGTAATAATTACCAATAATTACCAATAATTACCAATAATTAGGAATAATTACCAATAATTAGTAATAATTACCAATAATTAGTAATAATTACCAATAATTAGTAATAATTACCAATAATTCGTAATAATTAACAATAATTAGTAATAATTAACAATACTTAGTAATAATTACCAATAATTACCAATAATTACCAATAATTAGTAATAATTGCCAATAATTACCAATAATTACCAATAATTGGTAATAATTACCAATAATTACCAATAATTGGTAATAATTAATAATAATTAGTAATAATTAGTAATAATTAGTAATAATTAGGAATAATTACCAATAATTAGTAATAATTATTAATAATTATTAATAATTCATAATAATTACAAATAATTAGTAATAATTATCAATAATTACCAATAATTAGTAATAATTACCAATAATTAGTAATAATTAGTATTAATTACCAATAATTAGTAATAATTAGTAATAATTAGTAATAATTAGTATTAATTACCAATAATTAGTAATAATTAGGAATAATTAGTAATAATTAGTATTAATTACCAATAATTAGTAATAATTAGTAATAATTATTATTAATTACCAATAATTAGTAATAATTAGGAATAATTAGTAATAATTACCAATAATTAGTAATAATTACCAATAATTAGTAATAATTACCAATAATTACCAATAATTACCAATAATTACCAATAATTACCAATAATTAGGAATAATTACCAATAATTAGTAATAATTACCAATAATTAGTAATAATTACCAATATTTACCAATAATTACCAATAATTACCAATAATTAGGAATAATTACCAATAATTAGTAATAATTACTGTAACGCCCCGACCCCAGCTACCCAGAGTCGGTGCGTTACTTCGTAACATTGGCATGATCACAAAAGATCAAGTCTCGAAAGACCGATTAGTTTAGTAGCCTTGGAAACACTAGATACATTCGTAAACGTTACATTACATCATAAAGTGAAAAACTACAATAACAAAGTCTCCATAGTCCACACTCATATCCTCTTCTGACTATCCCTGCAGGTCATTCATAAAATACTTCTTCACATCCTGAAAAATATTAAAACATTGAAAGGGGAGAGCTCAGATGCTCAGTAAGGATAACAATATTGCGGAAGCTTTCATAAATAAACATAAACATTTAAGGCAATGTATAACTAAAACAAAAGCCTTTTAAACTTGAACATCAACATAATATGGCAAAAATAAAATGAGATAATGCCATTTACTTCTTCACATGGATATTCTACTGGTCGAATAATCACATGCAATATCAATAACCACTTTCATAATGAGGGAATGTATAATGCCGGACATTCTGAAACATTTTGTCAAGGCCTCGGCCAAGACATCTAAAATGATTAAGGCCTCGGCCAAAACCATAAATCAAATTGGGAAAGGGCCTCGGCCAATTCCACGTCTAGTTGTCTCATGAGACCTACCGATGCATCGAGGAGCTATAGCGGGCTCCACCCGTCACATATTAAGTCCAATACATTCCTCATATGAATAGGTTTAAACATATCATAAACCATAACATAATTGTATCACATAAAACATGCATAAAGGAAACATAACATTTCCACATTTCAATCACAAGATATCAATACAGCACATTGATATAATAAAAATGTTTTCAAAACCATTTTCAATACCAAAATAAAAGAAAGTTAAAACTTTGTATTTATTTTTCATTAAAAAAAAGATGGCTTATAGAGGAAGCCGAAACTCAAATGATGGTCACGGCGGCGGAGAAGTCGTTGTCGCCGCATAAGTACGGAAAGAAAAACATTCCCTTTTGTCGTTTAGCAAAACGCTTTGTATAAAAAGATTCCTTTTGAATAACCGTAAAAGTCAAAGGGGTTTATACACCGTATAAAAGAAAGTTGTGTATAAAGCCAAATATGCCTCAATGAAAGGAGATTGAGACAAAGTCCTTAAAAAGATCATGTTTAAAATAAAATAGATATATTATGTGTATTCACTATAGGTACACATAAAGAAAGTAAAAATACAAAATAGTACATAATAACATCATGACATAATTTGAAAGTAGGAGATTAACCCAAAGAATGGAAGTTGGGTTAAGAAGTTCCCTTACAAAGAGCATTTTTAAAATAAAATAGATCTATTATGTGTATTCACTACAAGTACACATAAATAATGTACAAATACAGGATATGACATAATAATATCATGACATAATTTGAAAGTAGGATATTAACCCAAAGAACGAAAATTGGGTTAAGAAGTTCCCTTACCTCTTGTCTGACTTGACTCAACCGTTCTTTAACCTCCTGAATAGTAAACTAGAGTTAATATATACCTTATTAAGAACCATTTTCAATTTCATTATCCTTATTATATCACTTATTACAATGATATGAACATTATGTAATTATTTAAGTTAATAACGGTCGTTTTGTCGATCTTTGGAACTTGAGTCAACAATAAGCTTCTTATAATTACAAGTTGTTTATGTGGTGAAATATCAATTATATCCAGAATTATATTAATGATTTAGATGTCATATATATCTTATATATCCAGTATATACATTCATTTGTAATATTACGTAACATTTAGAGGTAAGAAATGAAATGCACCGTTCATGGAGATGGTAAGCCGTACGTACGCATGAACGCTACTTTCATTTCAATTTCATATTTAATGGAACTAATTCATAATGTTATAAATGTATAATATAATTCCAGTATAATATAGTGTATAATACCATTTACTCCATCCTTTATACATCCCACATATGGCATTAACGATTCAAATCACTTTGAGGGGGCGGTAGTCCGCACTTCCTAAAATGAAATTATCGCGTTTTACCCATAATGGAAATCATAAAGTATGACATAAATGAGAAATACAGAAGCATAAGTAAAACATAAACATATTATATATCATATATAAAAATAGTGACATCTTAATGGCCACCTTTGAAGGTGTTATATGAGTGTTGAACAATCATCGTTTCGTGAGGCAGAAATTTGCCATCCACAGAAACCATATGTTCTTTAACCATTAGATGTAGGTGTGTGTAAGTGTAGCTCGAATAATTCTTATAACAACATACTAGTATATTGAGGATACTGGTGTTGTTACAAAAGAATTGAATAAAAAGAGTTTAGGGGGTTGGAGAAGAAAAATAAAACAAAACAACATTAGAAAAGACATTACCTCAAAATCGGGTAACTCTTTTTGATTTGAGCCAAAGGCTTCCTTGGGAAGAGTTCTGCCCAAAGTGAGGCTTCTATGAGTAAGGGAGGAATGTTGGGAGAGTATTTGGGCAGAGGTTGGCCGAGCCAAATGGCTTGAAAGTGTAAATGAGGTGGGAGAGGTGGGGGCCTTTTATAAGTGGAGAGGAGGGGCACTTTTGGAAAGATTGAAATGTTACATTATTTCACAATGATTTTCGGATTCTAAAGGTCCCACACTTATATAACTCTAGGATAAGGTGATAAGGGTTCTAAATCTCCTCATCCAATTGGCTTTGGACAAGTGTAAGCCTTGGATTTTGCATTATCTTCCCATTTTATTTAAATCGTTAAATAATGAGGTCATCACTACATCATCATGATGTCATAAAAAATTTAATTTATTTAATGTCTAAAAATTATAAAAAAACTACTATGATGTAGGAAATCTTTTTATCTTTCCAATGAATATTTATAGTCAAAATTTGGGCCTGTGTAACCCCACTTAAAAATTGTTTTAGTAAAACATTTTATGTTTGTGTCATTTTTTACTTTAACATTAAATAAAAGGTGTTTATGTCATTTTCTAACTAAAGTGGCTCCATGGGGTCCCCAAGTTGACCCATGGGTTGTCTTGGTCGGCCATGACTCATCCAATAGGAGTAGGACAAGTGTCATTCTCATCTCACATTATAAAAATATTGTTTTTACCTTAAACTACACTAATTAACTCTAATCGCGATTAAGAACTTAAAAGTTACTATTCACCAAAAAATTATTTTAATCTCATTGAACCACATTTTACTTCTTAATGACAACCATGTATGTCGGATTTTTGAAAATCAAATCACAGAAGTGGTAATATTTCATTTAAACGAAAAATCAGTTATTTAACTACCACTTAGTGGTTTCACTATTCATCAAAAATTGAAGTTTTTCAGAACAAGGCCAAAATTTCACCCTAAGCTATAATTGATATTATGAATTCAAAAATGATGTCTATTTTACAAAATTCCAAACATATTAGTTGCATTAATTAATTTTATAATTAATTCCCGCTGTCACAACAAATAGCGTGTTTTTAAGAAACAATTTATATCAAAAGATTGGCAATTGTTTATGTCCAATTTCAATGTTAAATTAATTCTAATGACCACCATTGGATAAAATGGTAAAAATATATTCTAATTATACTCTAAAACCACTCAATAGTATAATTTATCACTATGAATTATTTTGATTAAAAAAGTTGTTTTAAGTATTTTTCATTATTCATAAAAATTTTGAAGTTCTCAGAAAATTACAAAAAATTCAACATAGGCTAATTTCAATATTAGGAATACAAAAATGAAGTCCATTTTGAAATATAAAATTTCTATAATTTTAAAAAGTGGTTATTACTATTCATAACGGCTACTTTGATTTGTCGCGATGTTTTAGAACTCGAAGTTGCGTACAATGCAAGCTATTGTATTATTGAATGAGAAGCGTATCGTGGAAGCTCGGGGTGTTACATTCTCCCCTCCTTCAATAAATTGCGTCCTCGCAATTTGAAATTTTTCTTTGATAATAAAAGGTTGAAAAGAGAAAATACCTTTGTGGAAAACCCACATCGGAAATAAGGTTAATAAAATTTAGCCTTAATAAGAGGGAAATGGAAATAAGAAAGTCACCACAAAATTATGATCTCGATAAGGAGAACATTGGTGGCAATTAAAGACATATAATTGGAGGAAAAACGTAAATATTTGTAGGGAGTGATTGAGGTCA
Organism: Viscum album; assembly: GCA_963277665.1. NCBI lineage: Eukaryota > Viridiplantae > Streptophyta > Magnoliopsida > Santalales > Viscaceae > Viscum > Viscum album. The sequence goes on along the minus strand of OY728155.1, from coordinate 918,419,931 downwards.
TCAATCACAATCAACTGTCAAATTGAGGGCCTCAAAGCCTTCAATCTATGTTGATTTAAAATATCATCAGTTCAACAAGACATAAGGTATTAGGATAACACATTTATTGTTTTAATATCCCTTTACTAAAGTTTAAGAATTAATTTATTCATTGAATAAGAGATAGGTATATATATATTTATGCTTGACAATTAGTGTTTCAACCTTCAACTCATCTTTCACTCAAAAAGATAATAGAACTCAAAAATATTATTATTATCCTAATTGTATAAGGTTCCAAATGTTAACACATACCATTTAGATTAGTAAAATTATATTGTAATAACCAGGGACTTCCTGTAGGCTAGTGGTAGGAAATAAAGGCTTGTCGCACTATGGTTGTGGGTTTGATTCCTGCAGCTGTGTCCGACGCGACGGGTTATTCCCCACCCTGCAGGTTGTCCTTTTCCTAAAAATATAGTACTATACTATTCCAAAAATAATCTTCATTAATGTTTTAACCTTAAACAATACTATCCAAAGTTCAACTTAATCCACTCCAACCTTTATAGTTATCCAAAATACCTTCATCCAGACTTTCTCTAAAAGGTCTCTAAATTCCAAAATCAATTGTAACATCAGATTCCCCAAACAAAGAAAAGTTTCTCTTATTGTCACATACTAAAAATATGATTACCTTAATCATATTAAAACCTTACTGAAATCAAAAAGTACTGCAGTACAATCCATATATATATATTACATTATTCTTATAACCAGAATATAATCCTTGAGTCCAAAAGCACCAATACATTAGTTATTCTGCTTCAACTGTAGTAACAGCATAAGATTGTCCTTGATCCCTTGGCCTTTTCTGAGGTAAGTTTCCCTGACGCTTAGGACATTCATTTGCATAATGACCCATTTCTCTACAATTGTAGCATTCAACTTTGACAGCCTCTTTCTTTCACGAGCCTGGTGACCCTTTTCTCCACATTTATAACAAACTCCCATTCCTTTTAGGCAAGTACCAGGGTGATTCTTCCCACAATTATCACATAATGGAAAATCCTTCTTTCCCTTTTTCCCTTTATCTGTCTCTTGTTCCACCGTTCTCTTCTTCTCTTGCTTTACTTTGTTGTCATAAGACTTAGAGAATTCATTTTCTGTCTTGATAGCACACGAGACAATATCTTCGTATGATGAAAAGGATTGTGATACCAAAGCTCGACGGAGAAATGGTTTTAACCCATCAGAGAAACGATCAATCTTACTCCTTGGGTTACGTATATAATCGGCAGCATGCCTCGCTAACCTTGTAAAGTTAGCCTCATACTTTGCGACATTCTCATCCTCCTTCTGCCTCAGACTCAGAAATTGCCTTTCCATATCTGCTCGATGGTCACGAGGAAAGTATTTTTCTAAGAAAAGATCTTTGAACTCCCTCCATTCCATATTCGATACGTCATCATCTTCCTTTGTGTTTTGAATCAGCGACCACCACTGATCGGCATCTCCAGTGAGGCGGTAAACTGCCATGACAACCTTCTCCCTTTCACTACTCCCCAAGGCATGGAATATTTTCTCTAAGGAATTTATCCATTGCTCAGCTACTATAGGATTTGTACTCCCATTAAAGGTTGGTGGTTGTTGCCTCATGAAACGATCTAGCATTGATCCTCCACGTTGCGGATCAGGGTGCTCCATACGAGTAAGGTTATTATTCATAACCTGAGTGAGTTGTCCCAGTATGGTAATAAGTTGATCAGCACCAGTTGTATCTCCAGATCCACAATAATTATCTTGATCAGGAGGGAAATCCCTACACGGAGTTCGTGCATTGATACGGTTTCCATTCCTTCCACTAGGCGCCATTTCTAAACAATGGCATAAACTAGATTAGTTTATGAATCAAAATACATAATTCCATAATTATAAAACACTTAACATAAATTGAACTATTTATGGATGTAATCCATAATCATAAAAAGAAATGTTTTCTTTGAGAAAGTATATACTCATAACCCTTCATAGTGGTTTGTAAATAAAATGAGAATTATCCTAAGCATATCCCCCGGGAGTGTCGTAACCAAGAGTGCAGCAAGGCCCGTTGTCGTGCACCAGTTCCCGTTCGAGTCTAGCTCAAAGCGGTGTTTTTGGGTTTTACCCCTAGGTACATCTGTGCCAGAGCCGCCTCTACATGCTCGTATCCAGACAGGGATGTATTGCTCGGAAAAGTCATAACATCTCTATAATACCAAAATTCTAGGATGTTCTTCTATACTAATCCTCAAAGTCTATCTTTGGGCTATGTACTCTAATCAGAGTTTATCTAAATCTAGATTCCAAGGTTAGTACTAAACTGCCTCTGATACCAACTGTAACGCCCCGACCCCAGCTACCCAGAGTCGGTGCGTTACTTCGTAACATTGGCATGATCACAAAAGATCAAGTCTCGAAAGACCGATTAGTTTAGTAGCCTTGGAAACACTAGATACATTCGTAAACGTTACATTACATCATAAAGTGAAAAACTACAATAACAAAGTCTCCATAGTCCACACTCATATCCTCTTCTGACTATCCCTGCAGGTCATTCATAAAATACTTCTTCACATCCTGAAAAATATTAAAACATTGAAAGGGGAGAGCTCAGATGCTCAGTAAGGATAACAATATTGCGGAAGCTTTCATAAATAAACATAAACATTTAAGGCAATGTATAACTAAAACAAAAGCCTTTTAAACTTGAACATCAACATAATATGGCAAAAATAAAATGAGATAATTCCATTTACTTCTTCACATGGATATTCTACTGGTCGAATAATCACATGCAATATCAATAACCACTTTCATAATGAGGGAATGTATAATGCCGGACATTCTGAAACATTTTGTCAAGGCCTCGGCCAAGACATCTAAAATGATTAAGGCCTCGGCCAAAACCATAAATCAAATTGGGAAAGGGCCTCGGCCAATTCCACGTCTAGTTGTCTCATGAGACCTACCGATGCATCGAGGAGCTATAGCGGGCTCCACCCGTCACATATTAAGTCCAATACATTCCTCATATGAATAGGTTTAAACATATCATAAACCATAACATAATTGTATCACATAAAACATGCATAAAGGAAACATAACATTTCCACATTTCAATCACAAGATATCAATACAGCACATTGATATAATAAAAATGTTTTCAAAACCATTTTCAATACCAAAATAAAAGAAAGTTAAAACTTTGTATTTATTTTTCATTAAAAAAAAGATGGCTTATAGAGGAAGCCGAAACTCAAATAATGGTCACGGCGGCGGAGAAGTCGTTGTCGCCGCATAAGTACGGAAAGAAAAACATTCCCTTTTGTCGTTTAGCAAAACGCTTTGTATAAAAAGATTCCTTTTGAATAACCGTAAAAGTCAAAGGGGTTTATACACCGTATAAAAGAAAGTTGTGTATAAAGCCAAATATGCCTCAATGAAAGGAGATTGAGACAAAGTCCTTAAAAAGATCATGTTTAAAATAAAATAGATATATTATGTGTATTCACTATAGGTACACATAAAGAAAGTAAAAATACAAAATAGTACATAATAACATCATGACATAATTTGAAAGTAGGAGATTAACCCAAAGAATGGAAGTTGGGTTAAGAAGTTCCCTTACAAAGAGCATTTTTAAAATAAAATAGATCTATTATGTGTATTCACTACAAGTACACATAAATAATGTACAAATACAGGATATGACATAATAATATCATGACATAATTTGAAAGTAGGATATTAACCCAAAGAACGAAAATTGGGTTAAGAAGTTCCCTTACCTCTTGTCTGACTTGACTCAACCGTTCTTTAACCTCCTGAATAGTAAACTAGAGTTAATATATACCTTATTAAGAACCATTTTCAATTTCATTATCCTTATTATATCACTTATTACAATGATATGAACATTATGTAATTATTTAAGTTAATAACGGTCGTTTTGTCGATCTTTGGAACTTGAGTCAACAATAAGCTTCTTATAATTACAAGTTGTTTATGTGGTGAAATATCAATTATATCCAGAATTATATTAATGATTTAGATGTCATATATATCTTATATATCCAGTATATACATTCATTTGTAATATTACGTAACATTTAGAGGTAAGAAATGAAATGCACCGTTCATGGAGACGGTAAGCCGTACGTACGCATGAACGCTACTTTCATTTCAATTTCATATTTAATGGAACTAATTCATAATGTTATAAATGTATAATATAATTCCAGTATAATATAGTGTATAATACCATTTACTCCATCCTTTATACATCCCACATATGGCATTAACGATTCAAATCACTTTGAGGGGGCGGTAGTCCGCACTTCCTAAAATGAAATTATCGCGTTTTACCCATAATGGAAATCATAAAGTATGACATAAATGAGAAATACAGAAGCATAAGTAAAACATAAACATATTATATATCATATATAAAAATAGTGACATCTTAATGGCCACCTTTGAAGGTGTTATATGAGTGTTGAACAATCATCGTTTCGTGAGGCAGAAATTTGCCATCCACAGAAACCATATGTTCTTTAACCATTAGATGTAGGTGTGTGTAAGTGTAGCTCGAATAATTCTTATAACAACATACTAGTATATTGAGGATACTGGTGTTGTTACAAAAGAATTGAATAAAAAGAGTTTAGGGGGTTGGAGAAGAAAAATAAAACAAAACAACATTAGAAAAGACATTACCTCAAAATCGGGTAACTCTTTTTGATTTGAGCCAAAGGCTTCCTTGGGAAGAGTTCTGCCCAAAGTGAGGCTTCTATGAGTAAGGGAGGAATGTTGGGAGAGTATTTGGGCAGAGGTTGGCCGAGCCAAATGGCTTGAAAGTGTAAATGAGGTGGGAGAGGTGGGGGCCTTTTATAAGTGGAGAGGAGGGGCACTTTTGGAAAGATTGAAATGTTACATTATTTCACAATGATTTTCGGATTCTAAAGGTCCCACACTTATATAACTCTAGGATAAGGTGATAAGGGTTCTAAATCTCCTCATCCAATTGGCTTTGGACAAGTGTAAGCCTTGGATTTTGCATTATCTTTCCATTTTATTTAAATCGTTAAATAATGAGGTCATCACTACATCATCATGATGTCATAAAAAATTTAATTTATTTAATGTCTAAAAATTATAAAAAAACTACTATGATGTAGGAAATCTTTTTATCTTTCCAATGAATATTTATAGTCAAAATTTGGGCCTGTGTAACCCCACTTAAAAATTGTTTTAGTAAAACATTTTATGTTTGTGTCATTTTTTACTTTAACATTAAATAAAAGGTGTTTATGTCATTTTCTAACTAAAGTGGCTCCATGGGGTCCCCAAGTTGACCCATGGGTTGTCTTGGTCGGCCATGACTCATCCAATAGGAGTAGGACAAGTGTCATTCTCATCTCACATTATAAAAATATTGTTTTTACCTTAAACTACACTAATTAACTCTAATCGCGATTAAGAACTTAAAAGTTACTATTCACCAAAAAATTATTTTAATCTCATTGAACCACATTTTACTTCTTAATGACAACCATGTATGTCGGATTTTTGAAAATCAAATCACAGAAGTGGTAATATTTCATTTAAACGAAAAATCAGTTATTTAACTACCACTTAGTGGTTTCACTATTCATCAAAAATTGAAGTTTTTCAGAACAAGGCCAAAATTTCACCCTAAGCTATAATTGATATTATGAATTCAAAAATGATGTCTATTTTACAAAATTCCAAACATATTAGTTGCATTAATTAATTTTATAATTAATTCCCGCTGTCACAACAAATAGCGTGTTTTTAAGAAACAATTTATATCAAAAGATTGGCAATTGTTTATGTCCAATTTCAATGTTAAATTAATTCTAATGACCACCATTGGATAAAATGGTAAAAATATATTCTAATTATACTCTAAAACCACTCAATAGTATAATTTATCACTATGAATTATTTTGATTAAAAAAGTTGTTTTAAGTATTTTTCATTATTCATAAAAATTTTGAAGTTCTCAGAAAATTACAAAAAATTCAACATAGGCTAATTTCAATATTAGGAATACAAAAATGAAGTCCATTTTGAAATATAAAATTTCTATAATTTTAAAAAGTGGTTATTACTATTCATAACGGCTACTTTGATTTGTCGCGATGTTTTAGAACTCGAAGTTGCGTACAATGCAAGCTATTGTATTATTGAATGAGAAGCGTATCGTGGAAGCTCGGGGTGTTACAATTACCAATAATTAGTAATAATTACCAATAATTAGTAATAATTACCAATAATTCGTAATAATTAACAATAATTTGTAATAATTAACAATACTTAGTAATAATTACCAATAATTACCAATAATTACCAATAATTAGTAATAATTACCAATAATTACCAATAATTACCAATAATTACCAATAATTACCAATAATTAATTCTTAAAGGGTCAATTTTTTGGTCTATCTCAATAAAAAGTTTGTGTCTGTCGTGTATGATCTAAACTCTATAATTATCCTAGCTTGAGTGTTTTTCTAACAAATTATTCAAAACCAGTAATGCTTTTATATTTTATAGAGAAATATGGAACAACGAGGTCGTCAACAATCATTATTAGGTGACCGCATATGGATAAATCAACGTAGAAATCCAAACGGTTCTGGTTTAAATCCAGTATATGTAGAGGGTGTGGAGACTTTTTTATCATTTGCGGCATCAAATCCAGAATTTGTTTCAGAAGGCAGAATAAAATGCCCTTGCAGAAAATGTGCATTGAGAACGTTTGACACGTTTGACAAAGTGGGAGAACATCTCTTGCGTTTTGGTTTTCAAGCGGATTATGTTTTTTTGGTATCAACACGGTGAACACAGTTCTAGAGCAGGTGATACCAACTTGATTCCGGATCCATCCCGGTTTCAAGATTTAGTATATGATGTTGCTGGTTCATCTGTTCAACATACAGAAACTCCGGCTGATATAGCTTCAAATCCTGAGTTGGCACCGTCTGAATTTTATGAGTTGTTGAAGTCTGCTGAGGATGCATTATATCCTGGCTGCAAGATGAGCAAGTTAGAAGTAGTTGCAAAATTTATGGCTATCAAATCAGATAACGGAATGTCAAACACCTGTTTTGACCAGATATTTTCTTTGCTGAAAACACTGTTACCCGAAGGCAATGTTTTACCTGCAAATTACTATGAGAGTAAGAGGCTGGTTCGAAATTTGGGACTTTCTTGTCAGAAGATTCATGCATGTTCAAATGACTGCATTTTATATTCTGGGGAAAATGAGTCGTTGGATAGTTGTCCCACATGTGGACAACTGAGATATAAAGAAGGACAACACAGGAAGTCTGATTTGATTCCTGTAAAACAGTTGAGATATTTTCCGCTTACATCCAGACTTCAGCGTTTATTCATGTCTAAGAATACAACGACAATGATGTCATGGCATAAAGAGAATATTTCAACTGATAAAAGCTTGAATCATCCAGCCGATGGTGATTCATGGAAACATTTTGATAGAGTGCATCCATCCTTTGCTTTAGAAGCTAGAAATGTTCGACTGGGCCTTTCCACTGATGGTTTCTGTCCGTTTGGATCTTATGGTAGTCAATATTCATGTTGGCCTGTTTTTTTAACTCCGTACAATTTACCTCCATGGATGTTGATGAAGGAGCCATATATCTTTTTGACTTTACTAATTCCAGGACATCCGAAGAAAAATATTGATGTTTATTTGAAGCTATTGATTGATGAATTAAATTTATTGTGGAGTACTGGTGTCAGTACATATGATGTTGCAACGAAATAGAATTTCATACTGAGAGCAGCATTGATGTGGACAATAAGTGACTTCCCGGCTTATGAGATGTTATCTGGCTGGAGTACACATGGTCAGAAATCATGTCCTTACTGTGTGGGAGAGAACAAAGCATTTATGCTCATTCATGGAAAGAAACCTTGTTATTTTGACTGTCATCGCAGATTTCTTCCAGCTGATCATCCTTTTCGCAGAAACAGATCTCATTTCAGAAAAGGAACAGTTGAAAGGGATGGACCTCCAAAAATGCTATCAGGTTCGGAGTTAAAATCAGTTGTATTTTCATTACCTCCCATCACTTTTGGTCCCATAATAAACCAACAGAAAATTTCTGGTTTTGGGAAAGAACACAATTGGATTAAACGTAGCATATTTTGGGATTTTCCATATTGGTCTGATCTGTTGGTCCGACACATGTTAGATGTCATGCATATTGAGAAGAACTGTTTTGATAATTTGTTTCATACAGTTTTAGATACGCCAGGAAAGAGCAAAGACAATGTAAATGCACGTTTAGATCTTGCCCAAATTTGCAGGTGTCCATAATTGGAACTATTTGAGAATGTCAGAACAGAAAGGTTACTGAAACCAAAAGCAGCTTATACATTGTCTAAAGAAAACCGTTTATTATTTTGTCAGTGGATTGCAGATTTGAGACTTCCAGATGGCTATGCTTCCAATTTGGGTAGATGTGTAAAGAATGGTCATATTACTGGATTAAAAAGTCATGATTGTCATGTTATAATGGAGAGACTTCTACCCATTGGATTAAGAGGTCTGTTGAATTCTGTGATTTGGGATTCCATAACATACATGTCTTTTTTTTTTTCGGGAAATTTGTGCGGCTACGGCAGATTATGATGCTCTAGGCAAACTTGAAAAAGATGTTGTTGTAATTATATGTAAACTGGAAAAAATATTTCCGCCGTCTTTCTTCGACTCAATGGAACATTTGATGTTACATTTGCCATATGAAGCCAAATGTGGAGGTCCGGTACAGTTTCGATGGATGTACCCATTTGAAAGATGCATGCAAAAATTGAAAAGAAAAGTACGTAACAAAGCATCTGTTGAAGGATCTATTGCAGAAGCTTATTTGGAAGAGGAAATATCTTTTTTCTGCTCCCATTATTTTGAATCTGAGTATCCTTCAAAACACAACCGACTGGGACAGAACGAGAGAAATATTGATGAAATCGACAATCAATTATCTATTTTCAACCAGTCAGAGCTTGGTTTTGGTGGAGTTTATGAACGCTGGCTTTCAGATGATGAACATCAGAGAGCTCATACGTATGTTCTGCTCAACTGTGAAGAGATGACATCAGTTGTACTGTAAGTGTTTATATCACTTATTCTATCATTTATGTTACAGTAAATAACTTTGGTTTTTATAGGTTGTATGATAATCATATCAAGAAACAAATTCCACAAATTACAGCAGCTGCTCTCGAAGAATGTCGACTGAAAAATTTCTCTCAGTGGTTTCAAAAACTGGTAACATAAATTCTTTATCTTTTAGCAACTCATTCAATGTATAGTTTACTATATTGATTATTATTTCACAAATTTTCAGGTGTCTCGACATGCTGATAAAATTGACAAACGGCTGTGTGTATTGAGTAACCCACCTTCCAAACTTGTTAAAACTTATAAAGCATATGTGGTGAATGGATTTCGATTCCACACACATGCATATGGGGAATCGAAAAAAACAATGAACAGTGGAGTTAGCTTGAGAGGATCTCATCATCGAGAAAATGAAGTTGACTTTTATGGCATACTTGATGAAATCATTGAACTCTGTTATCTTGGACAACATTACATAACCATGTTCAAATGTCGGTGGTTGAATACAGAGAGAGGCGTGCGTGTTCATCCAACTCATGGAATCATCGATATTAAATGTAAAAGTGTTCTCGCAGTAAATGAACCATTCTTATTGGCTCAACAGGAACATCAAGTTTATTACGCAAAGTACTGTGCTACATCAAGAGACTTGACTAATTGGTGGAGTGTAATAAAAATCAAAATTCGAGACAATCAGTTTAGTCAAAGTGAATGTGCTTTCATTGATGTGCAAAGAATTGAAGTTTTTCAAGAGAGTACTCAAAATCAATCTTTTTTGCAAAGAGACATGAGTATCGATGACGACACCCCACATTTAAGAGTCGGTGATGACGATGATGTTAATGATGTCACATATGAATTTGAAATGGTAAGAGATGAAGCAACTGTAACTCGAATGGATATCGATGATGTTGAGGAGGAATATGAAGATGACATTGACATATATGAAGATGATGATGAAGATGAACACTGATAGAATTCCATGGTATTTATATACAATCATAATATGTATATATGTATATATAATAGTAATTATGAATTATTTGCTAACAACATTAACATTTTCTGTTTCAGATGGACGACGCCACATTTCGTGAGTTGGCGGATGCTGACCTGACTTTCGATGCGGATGAGTTGCTGCCAGATGACCCTCATCCTGCAGGCGCTCCAGGGAGTACGCGGAGGGGGCGCGGTCTTGCACGATTGATGATTCCTGACCCCGTCCCCGAGCGACGTCCACGTCTTGGGTTTGATCCACGCACACAGAGGTGTGATAACCTGTGTGATAACCTGTTGATTTGACTAATTTTTCATTAATCTATCCACATAATAAATGTTTATTATTTTTACAGTTTTCCGCATATAGCAGTCGGACAGGGCAATGCTATTTTGCGCAACTATTTCTCTCAGCCGTGGACCACATGGGAGCAGATTCCCATTGATGTGCAGCAGGCCATGTTCGATCATTGGTTGGTACGTACGTAAATAAATAATTTTTATTTTGAAAATTATTTCATTTCTAACTTGATATTTTGATTTATTTGTAGGGTTTATGGTATCCGATCGAGGATACCATGCGTGACGCCATCCACGAGGCATGGGAGGTGGCCATGCGTGATCGCCTTCGTCAGTTTTTGCACAATTTAAGAAAAGCTGCGATGAAGAAAGCAAGAGTGTCAGATTTTGACGAGTCATATAGAGCACACCGACCAGAGTACATTTCATCCCATGTATGGGATGGATTATGTGCGCACTGGTTGAGTAGTGCCTTTCAGAGGAGATCATCGGTGGGGAGGCAGAATCGGGGGAGACAGGAGGTGACTCATCGAGCTGGGAGTCGTTCTTTCAGTACTCATAGACAGCATCTCGTACGTACATTATTTATAAATATTTTATATAACTATAAATATTAACAGTTTATTTTTTATTCTTATAGGCTGTCGAGCACCCCGATATTATGGAGTACGACGTATATCGGAGGATGTATAGTGATCCTGCTACTGGGGAGCTCAGAGGTGATCGTCAGCATCACATCGTGGTTAGTATTATTTGTTTTCAAGTTTAAAAATTAACTGTATATAATATATTCACAATTTTAATTTTAAATTGCAACTACAGGAGTCATATGAGGCCGCAGCGTCACAGGCCCGGCCTGAGAGTCAGGCCGAGTCATCAGATCAGACCACTGGCCGTCAGTTTGATGAGGCGACATGGATGCAGGCCACCCAGTATGCCTTCGAGAAGGGCCGGGTAGTTGGTATCAGCTCTCGACTGACTCCCGGAGATTATTATGGCAGTGCTGCGATGTCGGCGTCCAGCTCGAGAGGAGCTCGTGCATCTTCTTCTGCTACACAGTATGAGGATCAGTTGCGATCTCAGACTGCACTGATAGAGAGTCTCCGACAGGAGCAGGAGCAGATGCGTCAGCAGCATGAGGAGGAGCGTCGAAGCCAGCAGCAGCTGTACGAGGAGCAGACGAGTCGGTGGCAGCAGCAGCATCAGGAGCAGATGAAATACATGCACCGACTCACTCATGCTTTAGGGATGGAGTTTCCTCCACCACCATCTACAGATCCCCCACCTCCCCCCTCCTTCAGATTAGAGATTGTACTTATGTTATAAAATTTGTGAAATCAATTTTTTTTTTCTATTCGTAGTTTCTGTCTTATTATAAAATATTAATAATATTATATTTTTAAATAACAATATTAATATGAATAATAATATTATTTATATTTTATAATATTAAATTATATATATATATTAAAATTTTATAATATTATAATTTAATTATATTTTTTGTAATACTTGAATTATTTTAATATTTGAATGTAAAATAATTCTATTATTTTTATATTAATTAAAATAAATTATTAATATTTTTTTTATTTATGAATTATAATTCTAATATTATTATATTAATTAAATCATTTATTAATATTCTATTATTTTTTATTTTTGAATTATAATTCTATTATTATTATATTAATTAAAATAATTTATTAATAATTTATTATTTTTATTTGTGAATTATAATTCTATTATTATATTAATGAAAATAATTTATTAATAATTTATTTTTTTTTTATTTTTTTTATAGTATTTGCGACGGGATACTATGCCCGTCGCAAATACTAGTATTATTAATAGTTTTTTATTTTTTTTAAAAAATAGTTTTTGCGACGGGTCCCGTCGCAAAAACTATTTATAGTATTTGCGACGGGATACTATGCCCGTCGCAAATACTAGTATTATTAATAGTTTTTTATTTTTTTTAAAAAATAGTTTTTGCGACGGTACCGTCGCAAAAGGTATTTGCGACGGGTCCCGTCGCAAAAGGTTTTTGCGACGGGCCCGTCGCAAAAACTATTTTAAAAGTTTTTTACAAAAATACGGAGTACTATTTGCGACGGGGAGAATGACTGTCGCAAAAAACGGCTTTAGCGGCGGGCCCGTCGCAAATAAGTGTTGTTGCGACGCCGTTTTCAGCAACGGGCTATTTGCGACGGGCCCCCGTCGCAAAAAGCCATTTGCGATGGGATCCCGTCGCAAATGCCCCGTCGCAAATACCTGTTGTTCTAGTAGTGCAAGCTTTGAAGACGCCACTGTCAGAAGCCTCCTTTCCGACCAAGGAACGGGGTGGTGTGTGGATATGATTTTGGAATGGTTTAACGAAAGAGACCAAAAAATTATCCTAAGCATCCCCTAGGTCCCTGACGCAGGCCCTGACCATCTCTTCTGGTGCAATGAAATATCAAGCGAATACACGGTGAGATCCGGATACAGGCTTGCTCTTGGAAACCACCCAACCGAACGGAACCAGGGACCATAGAAATCTCTTTCGAAGCTCAACATCCCCCCAAAAATACGACACTTTTGGTGGCCGTTCTGCACGGTCACCCTCCCAACAATGAGCCTTCTCGTGTACCTACATATGTCCAATGCCGCTTACAGCCCATTTTGCCTGAATATCCTAGAGACCCCCTTGCATGCCATCATTCACTGCCTGGAAGCTAAGGAAGTCTGGAATAAGTGGGGCCCAACCCCAGATGCATCACTGGATACGGCTTCTGAACTCCCCGCTCTCCTAGTGCGATGGTGCTCCTCTCTCTCAGCGGCTAAGGCAGGGACATTCTTCACCCTAGCCTGGATCATCTAGGTACGGCGTAACGATGGTGTCTTCCACCACATGCATAAACCTCTTGAATTCTGGATTGAAGGGGCCACCACATGGATCGAGGGATGGAATCACCACAATGGACAACAAATGCCTGATGCTCCCCGCTCTTGTCCCCCTCAGTGGAACCCCCAAATGGAAGGTTTTCTTAAGATCAACGCGGACACGTCTCTCCCAAAGGATGTACTTGTCTCCCTCGATCTCCTGGCCCGAAATCATCTGGGGAAAATCATCGCAGCAAAGTATGAATCACATCAGGCCTTTTGGGAACCTACTGTTGCAGAGGATAATGCCATCCTGGCAGCTTTGATGCTGGATTTGGAACGTGGGTGGGTTGATATTTGCATTGAATCTCACTGCCTCACCATGATCGATGACATTAACAAAAACAACGGTGGACTCCAGTCGTTTGGCCTCATTATCAGAAGAATTCTCTCGCTCTGCCAATGCTTTTCATTCTACACCTTCTTTTTTTTCCAAAATAGAAGGCAACAATTCATCCCACCAGTTGGCAACATCATTCCCCTTCGAGGCCAACCAACTCTTGCTGGACAACTTTCCTTCGTGGCTTTGCATTTGTACGTCTGCTGATATTCGTCATTAATGATATCGGTTTATCTCAAAAAAACTAGGAATTAGAGCCCATATTGAGAACATGAATAGATTCCATAGGTGTAATTGTATGAGGAATCACTAGTAGTTCATGGCCTACCACCTCTGATACATGGTCACTACTACCTTTAGGGTGTACGATGTGAGTACATCATGGAGTAATGATTCTATACTGTCAAACATATGACTCAAGAAATTATTTAACATTCAAGAGATAGAATATAGATAACTAGGACTGGTGCATAGCCTTCTTATGAAATATAAAACCTCTCTTCCTACTTCAAATGTTAGGTCTAAGTGGAAAGGAAAAGTCCATAACATAACATAAGAACATAAGAGACTCTAAACTACCCACAATTAAGGATGGGTTTGGGTCTAAGTCTATTTATTTTACAATAGGGGTTCCATTATATGTATTATTAATTGTAAGGTATAGAATAAAATCCCCATTAATTAACATTGGCATCTCGTTTACCATTAACCATTTTAATCAAAACCAATTGGACAGAAACCCAAAACATAGTATAATTGGATAATTAAGGTGACACCACCAATCTGTATTGGAAAACTTCATTTAGATTTGTTTAGGCACTTAAATTAATCCAATTATATTCTTAATACAATAAATGTTAACACATTTAAATATATAAATATAGGCACTAACCATATGTGGCAGGAAAATGCATTTCAAAAATAAATGTGGCATAGTAAAATGCAAGGAATATTCATCCTATTGTGCCTATAATTATTAGTTTTATGAAACTCTATAATTTCATTGGTCAAAGATAAAAGAAATATAATTTCAATAACATCAATATTAATAACTTCAAAAGATGTTTGTGTCACCCATTGGTGAAGTCATATCTACTCTAATAGGTGTAATCAATTATAAAAATAACCCATCCCAGGTAATTTGGATTTCCCCTGTACATGGGTTAGCTATGCCCAGGCATAAGCTCATTACCAACTTCCATAACATCCTAGTCTCATATAAAATACCCAAACAGTAAGACAAATAAAAAAAGAGGCTTGATACCACTTTATAACATCCAAACTAGGGATTCACATGACTTGTGCCTCAAGCCTGTATGTCACATGGCCTCAAGCGCACCTCCGCATATGCCTAAGGCCACCGACTAGAATCGATGGTGTAAAGGTGGTACAATGGGGAGAATATGCCCTTATATCAGTGTGGTATAGTGTAAATAATAAGCAAACATGAAATATTGGAAGCATGATATAAATAAACATTGTAACACATGTAACATCCAACCCCTCCACATTGGCTTGGAAAGCTGATCGGATATTACATGGGCTTAGGTGACATCCCCAAGATACCAAAGGCTAGAAATAAATTCCAAGGGATTCATTAGTAGTTGAGGGATGGTTTTACCTTTTGAAATTGAATAAACAAACCACTACCACATGATGCATGGATATAATGTAATACAAATCAATGTAATACCAAACTGACAACAACCAATTTTCTACCATATACCATATTAGAGTACAATGAAAAAACCAAATAAACAATTTCAGAATACGAAGTTGAAGCCAAATCCAACCAATCTCAAAGACTCCAAATACATAAACTCTATATCTCCCAACATTCTCCAAGCTCCACCTCCACAATATAGCCCAAATTATCACCATGTATCACTAAATTAATGATATACCTTTCAGTTACCAATGTATTTATAAAGAATATCTATAAATGCACCAAATCACCCAAGTAGGGCGAGTAATGAAACTAAATATATATCCCCAAATGACTCCCCTACTCAAGAAACTATTATAGAACATATTAGAAAATTTATATAAAACAATTTATATAAAATAGATTAAATTATTTCAACGGTTTATATCTAATCCAAAAAGTTTCAAACCAAAATGTTTTTTCAACCAAAACAGTTTCAAAAGAAAGTCAAAAAACAACTCTATAAAACCATTTCCAAAATCCCGTTTTGGAATAACCCATTTCATTCCATATACCACACATTTAAGCATTCAAACAACTATGGACCTCCCTATAATCACAAGTGCGGAGACATCCTTTCACCATGGTGTGACTTGGAGTAGATTTTTGACACAGCAAAGTTCATTCCCTTATCCATTCCATTTTTATGGTGGAAACTTCATACCTTTATATTCCTCATTCTTTTGATGGGGAAAACTTTATGCCCTTATCCATCCAAAATCCACCTGAATAAACTCTAATCACATATTCCAAAACCCATTCCAAAAAACTATACTAAATAATTTGAATAAAACATTTCATTATATGAAAATATTTCCAAAAAAACCATTTCCATGACTAAAAACTAAACAACCATTTGAAATCATCATTTTAAAATTCTAAAACCAATTTCACATTCCACGAAACAACTAATTTCCACAAATTCACAAAAAAACACTAAAGAGAGTTTCCATTGAGATTATTACATCAATTTCACAACTAAATTCATGAAATTAATTAAATTTTAAATGCAGACTTAATTTTCTAATATGATGAGTTGAGAGTGAGGAAACCTACCTTGAAAATTATGGAAAAAATGATAAATTCGAAAAAATCAGCAAACCCAAGTTTTAACTCTAGAAACCTACCTTATATTTTTTTCCCAAACATAAACACAATAATATCTCATCAATATTGGCAGCAGACAACCTAGATCCATCCCCCGTGTATTGGATCTATCATACAAAGAGAGGGAAGAAGAGGAATATAAAGGAAAAATAATGAATAACGGAGAATTACCATGGAATCCAGGCCTCAATGCACCAAGATTTTTCTGCAGATCACTCTCATATCAATATTAATAGTCTCTAAATCCTTATAAAAGAGATTAATTAGAGTTATTTTCACATTATAGGAAATACAACCCATTAAAAATAAAACCCAAATCAGATCCACATTTTTTTGATCTAATTGTTTGTCATGCATTGTTTGGGTGAAAAGTTCGGAAAATTGTGAACTGTGGATATGCCTCTATCCCCAAATTCATGGTTACACATTAGTGGCCATACAGTTTGGAAAAATCATGTTCCTACCAATATCCTACAAACTCAATTTTCATAGTTATCTATAAGAATTTAACATTTTTTACTAACCATGCTCAAACAGTGTAGCTTTATAAATGCCACCAAAACATACCAAAAATCCTCCAAACTCTACCAAACTTCACCCAAATGCTTTTCATACTTATAATAAATAACTAAATGGGTAATTAATTTAAACTAGGAGTGCTAATTTCTACCTACCATTAGCTTTTTCTTCCCTAAAATATAAAACACCACCATTGGACTGAAAAAGTTTGGTCCATTTCTCATCCATTTCCTTTTCATATTCCCATGTCTCTTCCTAAATCTGACCATGGTTCCACAAAACCTCCACTAGAATGATGTTTTTAAAATAAAAGACTCTCTATTTAGTATTCAAAATTTGTACATGCATATTCACCAACAAATCATCTATCATTAGGTCAACATGATCCCATTGAATCACATGATCAATATATGGCTGATACTTTCTAAATTGGGATATATGATACACAATATGCGCTAAACTGAACTTTTTGGAAACCAAAACCGATATTCCACCTCACCAACACATTTAGGTATCTCAAAAGGTTCTATGTATTAGGGGGATACATTTTCCTTCTTTAAATAATGATAAAGATGCACATAAAATGCTTCAAAAGGATCTATATATATCGAGGTTTTAAATCTATTATTATATGAGTACTAATCTTATGGTAAATGATCCTCCCATAACCCACCAAAATCTATTACATAATCCCTAAGCATGTCTTCCAACATTTTTATCATCCTTTCATTTTTTCCATCCATCTTAGGATGATATGTTTTACTCAAAGTCAACTGATTCAAAAGGTATTGCTGTAAGGATTTCCAGAAATGATATCTAAACCTTGGATCTCAATATGATACTATTGAATCTATAATTCCATTCCTATTTACCACTTATCAGATATAATTTTTTTGAAATTCCTCCACAATATGATTTTCAAGAATAGGGATGAAATGTAATGACTTTGTGAGCCAATCCACAATCACCCAAATGGCATAGGGTTTTCAAACTGATCTTGTCGGACCTATCAAAAAATCAATAGCTATCTGATCCCATTTCCAACCAATAATATATAAAGACTTCAGCGTACCCACTGGCCTTCGGTGCTCTGCATTATCCTTTTGATATATGGTCCATCACATACAAAACTTATCCACTTTTATATTAATTCCAAACAAACAAAATTATGCCTTTTAAACCTTATGTATATGTTGTATTCTAGTATGAACATACAATTTTAAATGGTGGTAATATTGAATAATTCGTTCCTAAAAATTCAGAGGTATGACCATTTGATCTCAAAAAAAACTCCCACTTAGCTTTAATACCTTAATGGTATCCCCACCATTATGTTTTAACCTCATCACAACACATTATGAATAGGGTTTCAGTGCCTCTTTAACACTCTAAATCAAATCAAGAACAAAAGAAACCAAAAATAAAACTGCAAAACTACCTCTGTCATCATAATCCAAGTGAATGTGGACAAACACTAATATCAACTACCACAGATCTGAAGCCCCTTGTTCTGACTAAGCATATGAATTTTTCTTTACCGCACCCACTATGTAATTACCATTACCAGGTTTATACATCAAGTCAAAGTAAAACATTCATAGATACTCCATCCATATTGGTTTTCTTAGATTCAATTCCTTTTTTGAGGATATATGTTTCAAACTCTTATGATCCATAAACACCGTAACTTTCTCACCAAAGAGGTAATTATGCTATGTCGCCAAATAATGGACTACAAAAAAAATCCAAATCATGTGTTGGGTAGTTCTTCTCATGAAAACATAACCACCATGAGCTAGAAGAAACAATATGATCTCCCTGCATGAGAACACACTCTAAACCAGATCTTAAAGCATCATAATAGACCACATACCCTTGTCCTGATTTTGGGAAAAAAATATATTTTTTGATGTAAGGTGAACCTTAAGATCCTGCAAAAATTATGACATTCCTCGTTCCATTGGAATTGAACATTTTCCCTTGTAAAACCTATCATCAGTGAATCTAGTTGGAAAAAATTGAAAAAATGTCAATAATAACGTACCATACTAAGGAAAATAGGTTTTTCAAAGACATTTTTTGGTGGTTTGCAAGAGATAACAACCTCTATCTTTTCTAGATCTATAGAAACACCTATTTTAGAGATAACATGGCCAAATAAATTTACTTCTTATATTTAATAATAACACTTTTATAATTTGGAATACAATTGATGATCCCTCAAAATTCTCAGCATTGTCTCTAAGTGTTTCTCATGCTTAGCACTTTTCCTTGAAAGCACCAATATGTCTTCCAGAAACACCACCACAAAAGAATCAAGATATATTTGAGATATCTGATTTGTTAATGACCTAAAGACAATTGGTGTATTCATTAGACCAAAAGTCATAACCACATGCCTGTAATTGTTATATCTGATTTTGAATGTCATCTTTGTAATATCCTTCCTCTAAACTGGCTATTAGGGATGTCCTAATCAAAAGTAAATTTTAGAGATCCACTAGGATCCCCGTAATTGATTTAAAATATCATAAATATATGTAAGTGGATATTAATTCTTTATCATAACATGGATAATATTATGATAATATACACAAATACATAGAGTTTAATCCACCTTTTTGACAAAAAAGACCAGTTCTACCAACAGAGACGTGATAGGCTAAATGAACTCTTTAATTTTAATCTTTTTGTAGATGAAATATTAATTCACTTAATTATATTGGTTACATCTAGTAATCCAAAATTAGAAATTGGACTGGTCCGTATGAGGAGATCCATCATAAACATCACTTATCTTGTGGGTGGCCACCGTAAGAAATTATCAGGAAAAACACCATGAAATTGGTCAATAACATCTAAAAATGACTCTTCTCAATATCATCTACCGATTCCAAAGTCAAATATGCCAATTGGTATGAAATAGTTCCAAATTATGTTTCCAATAGGCTTTTTTCACCTACCTTAACATTATTTTCCCCTATAAAGAGATGCTCAATTCCATCATTAGTCATAAAACCGACTATTTAAGTATAATAATCGAAGTGAGCTTGAAAAATTGTCAAACAATCCATAACCATGATAATGTCATAGGCATCTATCTCTAGAATAGAGAAATACCATATCAATTCATCTCCATTAAAATTTATTGAACATGTTCTACACATAAAGCCTTGACATTCTTTTTGTCTAAGAGAAGTTTGATGTTTTAAAAGAGAAGGCATCATCATAACATGTTAACCCAGATAATCAATAGTAGGATAAGACATAAAAAATGGGATACACTTGTATTAAAAGTTCTTTCATTAGGGTATAATTCAAAAGAATCATACCACTGACCATTGATGGTCTAGATTGGTCATCCATAATCATTTTCTCAGTTCCATACAACTTCTTACTCACTACAATTTGTTCATTATTACCTTATTGATATTTCCCTTGTTGAGGAGTCATTGTAATTTAAGAATCACCATGGATTTCTTAGTTTTACTAATGAGATGTATTATGTTGACCTCATTCCATCGATGTATATGAAGTTTATGAAGCATGAGATGTTTCTTGAATAGTCCACCTTGGAACACTATGGAAAAGCCCAAAGATATATCATCTTGTTGTAGTTGTGGCATGATCTAGGTGGTGTCATACAATCTCACTTCATATGCTCTAAGGACCCACATTGGAAACATCCCCTATTAATTTTGGATCTTGGGGAAAATTTAATTTATCATTTGGTTTGAGTCTAAGGTGATCCAACTCCTTAATAATTGGTTTACCTCTTCCTATTAATCTTAGTATTAGAATTTCCACTTGTTCTAATGAAGACCACCATATTTCCTCCACTTGTATTTCTAGTAGTGTCTTATTTCATTATTATTGATCTATTATTCATCTCCACAACATTCATAATACAGAGGACTGATGTCATAGAATTATTATCCTTTTTTTGTCACGACTCAATAATTTGAAAATCTTAAACATTGTTTTTGATAAACTTTTTGTTCACCTGAGGCTCAGGTGCTACTAGATTCTCAACGGACACTTCCAATTGGTTTCATCTACTCATAACCAGTTCCATTTTATATAACGAAAAAAAAATCATTTAGTCTCACTCTATAGAAATTTAAATCTTATAAATTTAAATTTTAACACTTTAAAACTATCAAAATAAGGATTTCCAAAATTTAACATTTTCCCCTTTAAAATCCGTTTTGAAAATTACACCATTCCTTAGAAAATAAATATATTTTCAATTTATCACAACCATGTATTTTTGAAATCTCTTATTTGAAAATAGTTTCAATGATTTTAAAAAATAATTTTTTTAAAAAAAAATTCATAAATCATTACTCCGAATGAAATATTCACTTCTAGTGGGAATTCATTTCTATCAATGAATGTCATGATCTTCTCATTTGATAAACTCATGATAATCTGTTAACACTCCTATATGTGTATCAAAACACTATTGTACCCAAAATCCCTAGTATCTTGATGTTCATAAAAATAGGTTATCTATTCATTTTTATGCTTCATATATCAAGTTCCAACAATATTAATCCTTTATATAATCCCAACTCAAAGACCAATCTAGAATTATTTTCCAAATCCAATACCAAACAATCCCATTTTTCTGAAAATAAATGATGGGATGGCCAAGACTAATTCTAATTTTGACATCCCAAACATTCTTATTAGATTAGAAAGGTGGTGGCATATTACTTGGACTTAGGTGACATCCCCAAGACACTGAAGGATGGTAATAAATTCCAAGGGCTTGATTTATAGTTGGGCAATTATTTACACTTTTTAAAATAAAACAACCAAACAACTTCCATATGATATATAAACACAACAGAATAAAAAATCAAAGTAATACCAAACTAAAAACAACCAATTTTCAACCATATACCATAATATATTACATTAGAAAGACCAAAGTGCCGATATTATAATAAAAATTGAGATAGAAATCCAACTAAACTCAAATACTCCAAATACGTATACTCTACAGCTCCCAATATACACTATTCTCCAACTCCAAAATACATCCTAAAGTATCATGATGCATCAATAATGAAATGAGATAAATTGCCTTTATTTGTGTCTCAATAAACAATATATGTAAATTCATCAATGTTCCCAATCAGGGGGTGAGTAATGAAACTCAGTAAGTATTCGCCAAATGAAATACCTACTCATTTCACTAGGATGGACAATGTTAGCACATTTATATAAAAAAATTTATACAAAACACATTAAAACATTTGAATAGTTTATATCAAATACATCCATTTTCACATACAAATAGTTTTCCTAAGAAAAAACATTCCAAGGAAATCCATCGAATAACTCTTTAAAACCATTTCTCAAATAACATTTTTGAAAAACCCATTTCATTCTACATAACCACAAATCCAACCATGAATGAAACCGTAGACAACACTATACTCATGATTATTGAGTCATCCATTCACCAAGTCATCACTCAGTAAACCACTTTGAGTGGGGAAAGTTTATACCTTTATTCATCCCATTTTTAGGGGAAAAACTCTATACCTATATCTATACCATTATGTTGATAAGGGAAACTCCATGCCCTTATCCATCCCAAATGAACATGAACACATGACAATCACATATTCCAAAACCCGTTCAAACCCATTTCAATAATATATTTATTTATTCAAAAAAACATTATAATAAACCATTTCTAGGAATAAATACCAAACAAATATTTTAAATTAATAATTTTAAAATAATAAAACCAATTTCACATTCTGTAAAACAACCAACTTCCAAAAATTAAAAAATCCTCACTAAATAGGGTTTCCATCAAGCTATGCACATCGATTTTACAATTAAATTTAATAAATTCATCAAATTTTAAATAAATCTTTCAATTTCTAGTAAGAGGAGTTTAGAGTGAATCCACCCACCTCAAAAACTATGGATAAATGAATAATGGAACAAATTATTCAAAAAAAAAAGGGTTGAAACTCCAAAAAACATCCTTAGATCTTGTTCCATAACATCAAAATAACTATATCTCATCAATATTGAAATCAAAATACTTATATCCATCCATAATATATTAGAAATATCATTCCATTATAGGGAAGAATAAGAATCTAGAGGAAAACAATGAATAATGGATACTTACTAAGGAATTTGGGCTTAAACGTGCCATGATTTTCTAATGGATATCTCTTAGATCAAGATGAATGGTATCCATAACCATTAGGAAGATAGGAATTCAAATAAGGGTTGAATTAGAGTAAAAAATATCCATTAACATTCAAAACCAAATTAGATCCACAATTTTTTGTTTTAATTTTTAGTCGTGCTTGGTTAGGGCGCACAGTTAGAAAAATCATGTAATAACTATGCATATACCTCTATCCCAAAATGCATAGTTACTCCATGATAGATGCACAATTCATACAACCCATGTGCCTAACTGTGTGCCTACCTAAAGCCCACTGTATCACATTACATTGTTTTCTATAAAGGTTTCATGGTTTTTACTAACCATGATCAAACTATGAACCTCTAGAAAACCACAATGACATTCCAAAAGTCCTATAAACTCTCCCAGACCTCACTCAAACACATTACACAATTAAAATACATTAACAGAGAGGTGATTAATTGGAACAAGAAGTTCTATAATATAGGACCAGTAACCTGTCATAGTGGAAGCATACAATAATCATAAACTGAAGAAGTGTAAATATCCAAGAAACTCTAATAATAACAAAATACAATAATATGAGTCTTACACAATATTCCAGGGCATGTTGAGATACAAAAATGAGAAACAAGCGATAGTCATATACAATATGCTCTTTAAAATATATAAAAAGGGAGAAAGACATCTCCAATAGAATCTCGAGCATATTCTCACTCATATACTCCCATGTTCCAACAGTTTTCTAGGAAAATAAAATACCCATAGTTAGAGTCATTCCATTATCCATTCGTGTAGAAAAATAATCTAATTTGATACCAAAGGCGACATGAGTAGAGTGTGAGAAAAAATCCCATTAGGTCACCATCAACAGTGTCTAAATGTAATCCAGGAAGTGTATGTAGTAATGATAGTGTTCAAGTATATGAAAAAATAAAAAATTCTGAATAATTAATAGTAGCATGATAAGGTTCCTATAGGAAACATGGCAGGTCCACCTGCATCACCATAGGCCAGAAGTGTATCTAAACTATAACCATATATATAGTAAAAATATATACATATATATTATATTTATATACTATATCTACATATATAGACTAATTATGTGATGGTGTAAGTCTCCATATTCATGGATACTAGGTGCTGGTTGGACAGGGGTGTGACTCGGGTATCGATAACCAGTCTAAATGAGCTATTGTCTTCAACAGAAGGTATGTTCCCTGAATATCATAATGACTGTGAGTATTCATTCTCAACACTCGAGATAGGTGGTTATAGACTTCATGCCTAACACCCTAAATATAGTAATGTGGAACATCATGACCATCACACTGATAACTATATAATGGTGATAGAAATCATGCTCAATACCCAATGTAAGGGTGAGTGAAACATTCTACTCAAAAAGTCCCTTAACCACCATTTCACATCAAATATCAATTGAATAGTCATAAAAATAATAATATCATGTGGCATCATTACTTTTTAATAACTGTCATCAAGACCAATATATATAAAGGAGTTTCATAGTTCGTAAAAGACATATAATAAGCATAAATCAATCAGAATGGCATTCCCACCATTTATAATTTATTCTATTACTCCATTTAATTAATTTTAAAAAATAAATCCTTCTTGAAGAAAGCCTTTAAATATTAACAAACCATAGAAATAGTAATGGAATAAAAATTCCATTTCCATCAATTCAATCAATCAATTTAATATATGAAGGTGATGAAATATATTTCCAAGGTTCAACCAAGCATTTAAAAGGATATACTATCAATTGGAAAATTTCCTACAAGGGGAAATTTCATTTTTAAATCAATATGAAAGTACAGAAGGAGTTGTCTCATTTAAACAATTAGATATAGAGGGGATTTCAAGCTGAAACACCCATCTATGAATGAGGTTTACATCCATTAAATACATAATAATTCTCATTGGGAGTATATTAACATGAAAAAAATATTTAGAATCAAATAACTCGTCTATAGGAAATGTACGAAAAAGGTCGACATGTAGCACAATATCAAGGCAATGAAAATAACTTGAATTTGAATGAAAACAACTAAACCACCTACCTTAGGGTCATGGAAGAATTCTCATCCAATACCAACACAAATTCATATTATTTTGGAATAAATATGAAGAACATTTCAAATCCCAATAAATAGGTAAAATGAGCTTACACCTAAATAGAACAAATGATATGAAGAGAAACTGGGATATGAATAAAACAGATTCGAGTGTTTTTTGACATAAATCCAATGTGACTAACGATGTTCATATCAGAGAATGGATGAGTGATTAGGATAAAAACCTAGATTATGAAAACGGAAATCTCAATAGGAAATGGAGGGGATCATCCATAGGAGAAATGAGAGGCAAAAATAAGGGTTATGTTTTTAAAACATTGAGGGGTAAATTTTGTATAATCAACCATCCTGATATAGGCGCACAGTTTGGCCACAAAATTAGCCCAACCCTACACCAACAATGCACCACTCCACTACCAAAGGAGGACCCTGCAAGGTATAGGTGCACAGTTTGGGTAGCCATGCACAACCCTTTCAAATCACATCTGAATTTTTCTAAGACAAATCACATGGCCATGAACCTAGGCCTACATGGTTTCAGAAAAACATGTAGACTCATGATGTCAATTGAGATCCCTACATGGTTACCCCTCTTGTTTAGTACTAAAAATGTGGTAATCATGTGGCCAAAACTTTTTTCCCAATTCTTTGTGCTTCGGACTCTGAACAAGACCCATATTCTCATATAACTTTCCATAGGTCATATTTTACATTTACCAAGATAAAAAAATAATCATATTGAAAAAAATGAGTCACAACTTCATAAAAATATAGGTCAACACATATTTTCCAAAAAAAGTCATGATAAAATAATATATTCTTCAAAATGAAAATTAAACTATTATTCCATAAATAAACTGTCACATACATAGATTAATTTAAATGTATTTTTATTTTAATTTCCATAAATGATTTGTTTTGAGGGTTTCCAAAGGTTTTATGGAGAATAGGTGAGTTTTCATGAATTGGGCCAAACCGTGAGTCCAATTCCAGATTTAAAAATAAATTTTGTTTCTTTTATAACATATTCATTTTTTAATATTTTTCACTCATTACAACTTCTAAATGTCCTCCCCTGATATATTAACACCACAATTAAAATTTGGAGCCTTTGGAAATCCATAACCATGGTGTATATGGGTTTTTATGTTATGGATTGGGCCTGCCCGAAAGCCCAATTCCAGTTTTAAAAATAAAATTTGATTAATTAATAACTTATTCATTTTTAAGGATTTTTTGGTGATTCCAAGTCTCAAACGCACCCCTTGAACCCAGTAGCGCGCCCAAGCTCTCTATCCTCCATTTGGAGCTCTTCTACATCGCGATTGAGTGATAAAATTATTAGGGTTTCTAAACTTGGGAAGATTTGAACAGGTAAATTCATTCCTTCATATCTCCTTCAATATTTACTCTTTTTACCCCATTTCAGTCCCCACATGACCTAATACTCATCATTCGTGGCTATCTATCAGGTTTTTCTACTTTGAGATTCAACATTTAGTTAATTAGGGTTAATTGCTTCAAGATTTTTCAAGGTGAGTGTTTCCGACGCTTTCGTCGGGGCGCGCGCATCTGTCCGTCTACGGAGGAGGACATGCTGCATTGTTGCCCCGCATTCCCACTTTCCAAAGGTGGGCGGAATTCTCTTCTTATTCAGGGACATCTTCTCCTTGATCGAAATGGGATGATGGGATGTCAGTTCTTCCTTCCGTGGATTCCTTCTCGGAACTCGTAACATAGTCTGGGTCTCCCTCATAGATTTAATACGTTGTTCGTGAAACTCTTTCCAATGTCATGTTTCCATGGACACTGGTTAATTACACTACTTCTGTCAGGACATTCCAAACGGTCCGGTCAGGACAGCAACCTGCAGTCGGGGGAGTAGTCACGTCGAGGCATCAGTAGCATGTCTGGATGCTGGGGAACTGGCGTGCCTGTCTTTTATCCCTTATCATAGGGCTTCTCGAGGGCATGGATTCCCGAGTCATCCCACATCGAGCGTGGGGAATTATATGCCATATACATATATCTGAGTTTTTCCTTAGCTTCTTGTGTTTAGTACAGGGTATGCCGCAGGTTTAACATCCAGTGGGGGATGGATCAGCCCGATCAGAGCATTAGCTGGAATGAATCAGATCGAGGGATTTCCCTTGAAGGGGTGTCGATACCGAGACCAGCCCATGGGTGGCTGCGAAGAGGAGCAGAATGGTATGATCTTGCCAGGACATGGCAGTCTGGGTGATAATCAGGATGGGTGATGGAGAGTTGAATGAAATGGAGGGGGAATGAAATGGGACCATCGCAGGGGCGATAGTGAAATTGGGCTTGAGCTTCGAAGAGACCCCCTATGTATCCCTATGGTAGGGAATCAAAGTCTGTGTAGTTCGGGATGGTACCGGTGAGCCGACGTGAAGGTGGACCTTGGCCTGATGGGCATCGTCAGTGTACCAATGTGAATGCGGACCTTGGTCCAAATGGTGTGGGGCTTACGCACTAGGCTGCTGAGGTGTTGGTCACCTGACGGGAATGAGGTCGGGATGACCAACAGGTGGTGGGCTTGAACCTCTAAGAGGCTTCCTACGTACCACGCCTTGACATGGATCAAAGACCACATAGTTCAAGTTGGATTCCGGAAGGCTGACGTGAATGAGGAGGACCAGGGGGTCCTAGCGATGGTGGTCTTGGACCTCGTGGAGGCTTCCTACGTACCATGCCTTGACATGGATCAAAGAACACATAGTTCAAAGGGGGCTTCGTCGGCGAACTGGCGTGAAGGTGAACCCGAGGGTCCACTTGTGGTGGGTGTCAGAGAACCGACATGGATAAGGGACCTTGGTCCGATAGGAGAGGGGCTTGAACCTCATGAGGCTTCCTACGTACCATGCCTTGACATGGATCAAAGTCCTCGTAGTTCGGGTTGGTCACAACGGCTTGCCGTCAGACTGGAATGCAGTTTAACGTCATGCGGGATGAGGAGGAACTCGACGTGAATAAATGATGGGTGGGCTTGAACCTCAGGAAGGCTTCCTACGTACCATTCCTTGACATGGATCAAAGACCTCGTAGTTCAAATAATGGAAGTCATCAGCGAACCGACGTGAAGGTGGACCTTGGTCCAATGAGATATGGGCTTGAACCTCAGGAAGGCTTCCTACGTACCATGCCTTGACATGGATCAAAGAACTCGTAGTTCGAATGGTGGAAGTCATCAGCGAACGAACGTGAAGGTGGACCTTGGTCCAATGAGAGATGGGCTTGAACCTCAGGAAGGCTTCCTACGTACCATGGATTGACATGGATCAAAGACCTCGTAGTTTGAATGGTTTCATCAGTGAACCGACGTGAAAGTAGACCCGGGGGTCTACTAGTGGTGGGCTTGAACCTCGTGAAGGCTTCCTACGTACCATGCCTTGACATGGATCAAAGTCCTCATAGTTCAAATGATGGAATACAGTTTAACGTCATGCGGGATGGTGGTGAACTGACATGAATGAGGTCGGGATGACCGGGTGGTGGGCTTGAACCTCGTAGAGTCATCCTATGTACCATCCCTTGACTTGGATCAAAGTCCTCGTAGTTCGGTTAGGCGTGCAGTTTAACGTCATGCTAGATGAGGGCATACAGTTTAACGTAATGTTGGACGAGGTGTTTTCATGGTCGATGCTTACTCTAAGACCACGTGAGTCGTGCTCGGTGTGAGAAACAAGAGGCAGTAGAGACCTGACGATCACGCCGTGAAGGGTGCGTTCGTGAGAAGCGAAGAGGGGCTTACGCGTTAGGCGGCCCATGGTGCTGGGACTTACTCCAGTATGGAGGCCCAAAGTGCGGAAAAGCGCAGCGAAAGAGGGATTTGGGACCAATGATGGGAGGTGCCTTGTTCTCTATTACGCCCTCCACCGACCTTGGTAGTGGGGAAGTACGGAGATGCAGGGGTGTAGCCTTCCGCGGGAGGGGCTAGGGGCTTATACCAAGGTGGTTTGCCTTCTCACATGGACATACGCTACTCCAAGAAGAAGGATATCATCCCTTGTGGAGGGGGTGACCCCGTCTCTGTGGAGACGGGTGGCATAAAAAGTGTCTGAGCTGGGGGGACCCTTCGTGCGAAGCACGGGTCCGAATCACAGTTTAACGTCATGTGTTGAGTACGAGGTGCATGGCAGTTTAACGTCTTGCAGCTTAGACGAGGTGGGTTTACTCCGCACCCCTAGGACTTACATAACAGGTTCCCATTGCTCCTTGGGGGAGGGAAGGTACCAGTAAGGCCATGGTTAAGGGGGGTCGTAGAGAGAACCATCGAGGGTCCACGTTAGCGTGGCTATGCGAAGAAGTAATAGCCGTTAGTGTGCCTATGCGAAGAATCATCAGGCGAAACAACGCTACGAGTGGTGTTGTCCGTGGGACTTTGAAATCACATCGTGAAAACCTGGAGGGTCGCACGAGAAGATGAATTTACATACAGAGGAGCGTGCTTCGTGAGGTGGAGTGCCTTGGCCTTAGCATGGGGCAGAGGTGTGGATGGGGGGTGCTTCACGAAGTGGAATAGTGTTCGCGGAGCACTGCCTCGCGAAGCAGAGGTGCCTCGCGAAATAGGGTGCTGCGAAGCAGTGTGCTTCACGATGTGTAGCGATCCTGCCTTAGCATGGGAATCGCTAGTACAAGATGGGTGTTTTGCGAAGCATAAACGCTCTGCGGTTGCCCGGGTTCCCTTGGGAATACCCCTCCTTCGCGAATACCCTTGAGCTTTGCGGAGGGCATCACTCTTGGAAGAGGGGCTCAAAACGAGACAAAGCGAAGGCGTCACACAAAGTAGAAGTACCTCGCGGAGCTCATGATTCCCCAGGAAAAGGGTGCTTCGCGATTCAGGAGAGGAGAAGCCGAAAGGTCGGATTGTCTGTCCCCTGGGCTCAGGGGGAACCCAGTATTTATAGGCAAGGGGCGCCGCAATGCTAAACTCTCGCGTCGCCTCCGGTGCTTCACGGCGCGCTCGCAAACGTCAGGCCGCTCGCGGAGAGGTACCGCCTCCGGTGCTTCGCGTTGGGACCGTGAACGTCAAATTCGTTCGCGGAGAGGTACCGCCTATGGTGATTCGCGGGACCGCGATGCTCGGGGGTGCTTCGCGTCGGTGCTTCGCGAGGCAGCGTGCGGGGCTTCTTTGTTGCTCCTTCCATTCATGCAATATTTTGGCGCCAACAAATTCCCCCCCTCAGACTTGGAGTCACGGACCGCAGGGTCGAAGTCTGAGGGAAAATCGCCAAAATTGTCAGCGGTTCACGATGTGACTTCGCGAAGGGGGCCCGCGGTGCTGACCGGGGCCACGGATCCGGACGCACCGTGATGCTCAGCGTGGGCGAGGCGTGCCACGCTTCTCTGGGGTCACCGCCTATAAATAGGGGGTCGGCCTCTTTTGTCTTCACCCGATTTTCTTGTCTTTTTGTGCTCTCGATTTCGTGAAGCTCGGCGTACTCCGCACCTTCTCTCCACGAATCAAGTTTCGCGGCGAACCACGGGTCTCCGACTCTGCAACCATGCCAAGCAAACTCCTGTTTTCCAGCCTAGGTCAGACTCTGTGGCTTAGTCTTGCAACCGACCTTTGTGAGCCGGCTTCGCGATCCAGCTTCGTGATCCGTTCTGAAAAAATTCTTTTCTGAGTGCTGGAACCGAAATGGCCCATCGAGAAGCTATATTGGGGGTGATCATCGATGCTGCCCGGAGGGATGAAATGGCCAACTGTCTGGGCCTTGGGGAGATGGTCCAAAGCCACTAGGACCACATTTCTTTGATAGAGCTACTATTAGAGGGTCAGAAGAATTATCCACAGTGCAAGAAGCTGCCATTGTACGACTTTGGGTTGAGTGATGACGTCTTCATCCCTAAGGCTAGTGTGGACGAACCAGCTTGCTGGTTTAGGAGCACGTCATGTCAGCACTAATGGTTCAGGGCGGCCGATGGTCATGCGCGGGAGGAATTCACACCCGTCACCGCCAACTGTCTATACAACCATGTGAATGATATTGACGAGAAGCCACTGCAATCAGAGACATCCCCTCCTCTGTACCGTACCATGTTGAAGGCGGCGTTGCAGGATCCGAAGAAGGGGTGGTCCGATGAGTGGGACCTACGCCAGGGCGGCAACTTTACTGATGATTGGGCCTGGTCCTACTGGGTAAGCACCTCATGCGAGGAGTTTGGTGCTGAGCTTAGAAGAGTGGGTTTATATGAGGCGGCATGAGCCTCACAATTCCACATTTACCAACCGAAACAACTGATGTCGGAGTTGCTGAGCAGACGGTCGTCTAGGACCAATACCTTTCACCTGCACCACGGGGAGGTGGGCATCAGCCTGTGGGATGTCCACCAGATTTTGGGGGTTCCGATCTTGGGGGCCATGTATGATGAGTTTCTCCCCGTCATGAGCGCATGGGAGGATACAGAGCAAATGTCGCGACTGGTGTCGGCGCTAATGGCACTCGTCCCTGGAGAGGACAAGGAGGCAGTGAGGGATGTCCACTTTAAGAAGTGGTTCAAGTGCTTCCTGAATTTCCCAGAAAATTGAGAGTTCCCTCCGTGTCCTCGAACATGTCCGAGGGCAGCCCAACGTGGTAAGGAGCACTTGTATTGGAGGGTCTTGGAAGACAGCCAATGGAAGACTTGGGGCTTTAGTGTTAGCACTGAACAGCAGCCGATAGTCAGGCTGGCGGAGTTCATTGCGGCTCTCATCTGCGGTTGGATCCTACCGGTGAGGGATACCAGCATGGGGGTGCGGCCCATCTCGTTTATCATGGTGTCCATGCTGGCCATGGGGCAGCGGGTCAATCTGGGGATCCCAATGCTTGCCAAGCTGTACATAATGCTGTGACACATTAGCGAGGGCAAGAAGCCGCCAAGGATATACGGGCCCTTCCACCTCCTGTATGAGTGGATTGTGGCGCACATCAGGGGGATCTATGAGTATCCAAACCCTATCTTGATGCCGGGATCAAACTTCCTCCCCTCCATCTTGAATGCGTCAGGGAGATTCTCGTTCAAACTAACCATGCTGATGGTGCTGAACTGGGTGTGGAGGGCGGATGAGTTTAATTTCCACCCCTTCCCATTGCCGACAGGTATACTCACTGACGACGGGAGGGGAACGGAAGAGCAACGGGCTTACCTTCTGGCCTTTCGAGGTGGAGTTTTGGTGGCACGAGTGGATCATGAGCCGCTCTGCGAACCGTACACCCCGCATCGGTTTGCGAGTCAGTTCCGGTGCCTCCAGAGGCTAACCCCACAGGTCTACTGGGAGGTGCGTCACGAGGAGCACCCGTGTGTGATGAGGCAGTTGTGGCTCATGTTCACACGGGAAGATGGGAAGATGCGAATTTCATTGCCTCCATCCACCGCTGCTTTCGAATTGGTGAGGGAGTATGCCATTATTTGGGAGGATGCTTACCTAGGGGAGATGCTGAAGCAGCCAACTGTTCGGTTTGGTGACGGTGGGCCTCCTCTATCCTGAGGTTGGGTTCGGAGGGCAGCTAGGGCCTCTCGCGGTGGCGGGGCTGTCGTGGCGGCGAGACCCGCACCGGCCGAGGGTGTGGCAGCAGCGGCGGATCCGGTGATTCTGGAAGAGCAGGGTTATTCGGAGGGGCGACCACTGAGGGGATTTCGTAAGATATCCACTCAGGCTCTGGGGAAGCGGCTGCGTCATATCGACATGGCAGAGGATGCCGTCTTCCCAGAGGCCTGTGACATTTGGGACGTCAACCGGCAATTCCTCAGTCCACCTGAGATATGGGCGCACCTGAATAGCCTCAGGATGGAATTATCGGGCATAGGCCCAGTCCAGGATGGTTTCATGGTGTCTCTGACAAAGACAGAGCAATACTTGGACGAGCTGGAGGATTACGTTCACTCCAGTGGTGTCCCTCGCCCAATGACAGACCGGGTGAGGGTACTGCTGGATTGAAGGGTCCCCCCACAGTTTTCAGCTGCCGATCTGAGGGAGCGCTTCCCCCTGCCAGAAGAATCATAGGACTCCTCTCGGGAGGATGAGGCTAGAGGAGGGAGCCCATTGGAGTAGGGTGAGGTCGGAGATCATGGCTCAGATTCCGATGATTTCGTGGAGGCTCTCGAGGTAGCATTCCGAACTTCTTTCCTTAGGGTCCGTTCTCGGGTCATTATGGACTTCTCACCGATGTTTGAGCCATGCAGGAGGAACTTATTCGCAGGCCTCGTTCTCGCCCCTCGGCGGGTGATGATGCATGGCCTTCAGAACCCACGCCTATGGTTGCGTCTAGTTTCGTGTTTGGTGGGACCAGAGCACCCGAGGTGGCTCCTCCGGAATCTCCAGACCTTCCAACAGTATACGGAGGGCCTCGCCTCGGGGTCCCGTCAGTATCGGCTCAAGAGCATCCCCAGGAGGTCGACCTCTGTAAGTTTCCTCTATCGGTTTCCTTGTCGTCATATGTAGACTATGCCAACTAACGTTTATGTCCCTCTCTGTCGTACAGTTCTCCGACTGGCGTGGGCTGCTGCGGCAAGGCTAGTCAGGATGTCTGGTGGCGTCCCTCCTAGGGGCATACCGGTGATGGTGGCGATAGTCCCCCCATCTCCCCAGGCTGCAACACACATCATCACTGGCGGGACCACCAGCAAGGTTGTGCCTGAGGTCATTGAGGTGGACTCTGATGAAAAGGATCGACCAGTCGGTCCTAGTCCTGTCACGCCTGCTTCGGCACCAGATGTCGTGCCAGATTCAACGCCAGATGCAGATCCTTCCGAGGACTTCCTGCGGGCGTATCCTGCGTACGATCCTACTAATCGCGCAGACTGGGATGAAACGGCCTCCGATGAGGAAGACATCAGCATAGTCTGCCGCCGATCATGGAAGCTGATCATGCGCTTCATCAAGGACACCCCCAAGTGCTATGGCTGGACGAAATGGATAGACTTCGCTCACGGCTGCACAAACTATGCGCTAGGGGAGTGGATTCACAACATCCTCACACGCTCATCCGAGATCTTATGGTTGAGAAGATCTGGGAGCATGATCGTGGGCTCAGCGTGGGATGGAAGCGAAGGAAGGCGAAAAACATCAAGAAGCTCCAGGAGGCTGAAAGCGTGGTCCAACAGCTGCAGACCTGGGCGGATGAGCACTCAGTCTCTCTTAGTGAAAAATCTGAGCTGATATCATGGTTGAGGGCCCAGCTAGTAGAGGCAGAGGAGCATATGAGGCAGGCTTCAGGAAAGATGGCTGCCATTCATGCTGGGGTAGAGAGGGCCAGAGCCAAGGCTAACAAACTGCGCCCCGCCGCTGCTGAGGAGGAGCGGGATCTGAGTCAGGGGCAGAAAGTCTTGGACGCCACAAGCCGAAGGGTGGCGGAGATGCAAAACTCTTTTGACGGGGTCAACCTGTCCATGGGGGGAGTCGACCCCCAAGTACTGTAACAAACTGAAAACCTTTTATTGGTCCTTTCGCGCTTCAATTTCTTCCTTTGTTTTGAATGCCGTAGCACGCATTATTTCCACTATTTAAATTGGTTTGTTACATCATTACAATGTTTGCGGGATGTTCGGCGCTAATTCCCCAAGCTCACGTGGGTCAAGCCCGATGTGAGAAACAGGAGATAGTGGCCTTCTAGTCCCACCTAACATAGGAGTGGAGACCATTCTCCGGGCATCCGGGATTTGGATTACCAGTCCGAATTTCCGAAATATGGGAGAGGCTTGGACGGAGAAGGAACTTCTCAAAACAGCCGAATTACCATTTCTTCAGCGCGCCCTCATGCACGAACGGTGCAACACCAAGGGTACTGAAATTGGTCCGAACAGACGGAAACGAGAAGCGTGAATTATGATGCCCAAGGTTCGGAGCACTGTGGGGATGGCGTGACAATAAATGATAGCCGTTAACCACAAAGGAGAAGTGGTATCCTTACTCCTTTAGCCTGGAATGGGGAAAAAATGAGGGTCGACCGTTGACCGTGTTTGAAACACGGGACCATGTCACTAATTTTGTCGGTCAATCTTTCGGGACGTTGACACAGGACAGTTGGCGGACCATAGGTCGAACATCCATACTGTTAGGGGGTCCTTCCAAACATGACGAGTCTTTCGGAACGTTGTCCCAATATGGTAGGTGAGCCGATGCGGCACGAGACCAGGCCGTTTGGGGGTCCCTTCAGACATGAAAGGGGACGAGGGTCCGAATAAGGGGCACAAAAAGCATGGAATATGGAGTGATGGTTTGTCCAAACAGAATCCGACACTTAGTTAGTTACACCACCGTGGTGGGAGTACGCCAGATGGGTGCGTTGGTTTGGTCATGGATCCTTCCTTCTTTGGGACAGGGCCTCTCTAGAGAGGGGTCCGACCAGGGGGCCGGAAAGGGGAAGAATGGGATTGATGATTTCTATGGGCTGGACCCTAGGGAAAATACCATGGTGTCTCTACGTATCCCAAGAGGATGGGAATCAAGCCATACGTATTTCTGGAAGCGTAGTTTAACGTCATGCAGGATGATGAGAAGCCTGACCGTGTTGGTACACATCCTGCCAAAACTACTAAGCCCACGCGAGTCATGCTCGGTGTGGGAAACAAGTAGTGGTGGGACTTTCCCGACATAGAAAAGGGGAGGTTAGGGTGGAGAGACGCTTGGTGAATACCGGCCCCATGATACTAACATTCCCATGTGGCGCACTTAGATGCGCGAAGAGATAGAGCCGAATACGTTAGAATTCCACTTGAACATGAGGAAGGTGAAATGTGTGAATCATGAGGCTCGAGATTTGGATCACAATGATGGTGGCGTGACGATAGAGGATAACTGTTAACCGTGGAGGAAACGCAGCGTCTATATCGTGTTATCCTAGAATGGGGACAAAAAAATGAGGGTTGACCATTGACCATGTTCGAAACACGGGACCATGTCGCAAATGTTGTCAAAGATCCTTTAGGGACGTTGGCCCAAAACGATTGGAGGGCCCTTAGGTCCCACATCCATGGAGATCCCTTAAGCCTAGTATCCATGTCGCCCAAGGGTCCTTTTGGATGTGGAGGAGGATGAGGATCCAAATAGAGAGATCATGAAGCTGGGTCATGGGACGAGGGGAATGTCCCCATGAAAATCCCACACTTCGGGCTCTTTGTCAAAACACATCTGAATACGAAAACGAGACGTATTAGATAGAGGGATCAGAGTCCTTTCCCATAGGGATATCTTAGTTTAGGGTCATAGAATTCAGACCAAAGGGCGGGAGGAAACATAAGAGGCACATGGTGGAGTAACTCAAACACCTAGATTGAATGGGAATAGGGGGTGTGTACAGTGCGGTGAACAACCCGACGTGAATGAGGACATAATCCCATATCACACCGCACGACCCCCTTAGGAGAGGTTTTGGGTCAAGGGACCGAAAGTGAAAGTTAGGATGGGCCCGCGGGGAAGTGCCTGGGCGCTCCTACGTATCTCATGAGGATGAGAATCAAGCTGTACGTAGTTCTTGAATATGTCTTAGTTTAAGGTCTTAGAGCTTGGACCATGAGTGGGTAAGGGGAGAAAGGGACACATGGCAAGGTGGTTATAAAACCTGACATGAATGAGGACCTAATCCCTACTTACCATGTGTTCTCTGGGGAAATGCTCGAGTCAAGGGACCAAACACGAAGGTTAGGATAGGCCCGCGGGGAAGTGCCCGGGTGCTCCTACGTATCTCGTGAGGATGAGAATCAAGCCATACGTAGTTCTGCAAGGTGGCACAGTAAGGTACCGCTGCCAGGGAAAAAGGGGAGTGCGTGCGTGGCCCTTGCACTAAAAGAAGCGGAATTTGAAAAATCTTGTTTATCCTTTAAAGTTAGTGTTTTTTTTTGTGAAGCGACAGGCCTAGGGTAGTAGGCCGTGGTGTCGCCACAAGAATCAAGCCGTGGTAGGTGTTGACAAATGGCATGGAACGTGACCAATACCCAACATGATGTCCTCTACAACGAGGTCATCACAATGCAGTTCTGTTTTTCGTCGTGCGGCCAGGAAGATAATGTCACAGTTTAGGGTCGTGTGATAGGACCAAGCATGGATTTTAACGTCATGCAGCGCAGACGTAGCAGAAGTGATGCTAGGCGGGGAATGTGTATGGTGTCGTGCGACATACCCGATGTGGATGGGGACATGATCCCTCATCACATCGTACACAGTCCCGAGAGAGTAAACTCAGGCCGAGGGGCTTATATAGAGGTAAAAGGTGAAAAGAAGGGGGGAGAGACTGGCTCCCTAAATGGGCTGGGACCAAAGACAAGGCATCCGTGCGGTCCTACGTATCCCATGAGGATGGGAATCAAGCTGAATGTAGTTCTGAGAAGATCCTAGTTTATGGTCTTAGAGATCGGACCAGGGGAGCCCCGAAGGACGTCCTATTGTAGCTTTGTCCCCCTGATATGCAAAGGTGCACTGAGGCGTAGCGCCAAGAGTGTCGAGATTCCACCTGGACATGATGGGGTAGAAGATAATGTGAATCATGTATCGAACATTCAAGGCTGGGAAGGGCTGGCGTGACGACAGAGGATTACTGTTGACCATGTTCGCAACACAACATCATGTCGCATTAGCCTGAAATGAGGACAAACAAATGAGCATCGACTGCTGACCATGTTCGCAACACGGGATTTGTATCAATTTGTTGTCTGAAAACCCACGGGGGCATTGGCCCGTAACGGTAGGAGAGCCCTTGGGAATTGTATCTAGGGCATTCTTGGGGGTCCCTTTGGGTATGGAAGATAATGAAAGACCGAATTAAGGGAAACACAAAGCATGAAAAGCGGAGGGAACTTGACCAAATTGAATCTGACACTCTTGGTCCTGGACCAGAGTACTCTTAACACATAGGTGAACCACTACAAGGGGTCAAGGGACTCATCTTGAGGGAGGCCATGAGATGGTCGATTCCTAGGGAAAGGGGGCATAGTGCCAAAAACCCTGTATCATACCTTTATATCCCCCTCCTAGAGAGGGACTAGTCAAGGGCCCTAGGTGACTGGGAGATCAGGAGATCTCTAAGAGGTGGGGCTGGACCCGAAGTCTATACATTCAGGTGGTCCTAAGTATCCTATGAGGATGGGAATCAAGCCACAGGTAGTTCTGAAGGGTGGCTTTTAATGTCATGCGGGACAAGGAATAGGAGGGCTAACTCTTAGAATGGGGTGCGTGTGGTGCAGCTATTGCAAACTCGACGTGAATGGGGACATAATCCCGCACTACGCCACACAGTCCCGTAGTAGGGGTCCTGAAGGCAGGACCAGAGAGGTGAATTAACTGAACTCAAGCTAGACCCAAAGACAGGGGGTCTGGGAATTCCTATGTATCCCATTAGGATGGGAATCAAGATAAACGTAGTTCTGATAGAATCTTAGTTTATGGTCATAGAGCTTGGACCATGAATGGTGACAACTTCTCGAGTAATCACAGATTTCAACCCGATTCCTAAGCCCAAGTGAGTTAAACTCGGTGTGGGAAACAAGGGGGGAATCCTTATCGCAATACTTGGGGCGTCCATCAAAGGGGAGTTGGCAGAGATCCCTGAAGGACACCATTGACACAGCTTGTTCCCCCAAAACGCAGACGTGCATGGGGGAATAGTACCAAGAGTTCCGAGACTCTACTTGGACATGATGAGAATGGAGAAGGATGTGAATCGTGTAACCGACATTTTGGGCTTAATGGGGTCGGCGTGGCGATAGAGGAAAACTGTTAACCGTGGTGGAAAAACAGTCTCTATATCGTGTTAGCCTGAGGTGGGAACAACAAACGATCATCGACCGCTGACCATATTTGCAATGCAGGATTTTATCGATTTGTTGTCCAAAACCCTCGGGGGCGTTGGCCCGTAACGGTAGGAGAGCCCTTGGGCGTAGTATCCAGGCCGTTCTTGGGGGTCCCCCTGGGTGTGAAAGATAATGGAAGCCCTGATGAAGGGATACACAAAGCCTGGAAGGCGGGTGCGGATGTGTCCGAGTAAAGTATGGCATTCCAGGTAACAAACCGGAGTACCCTTAGGCACATTGGTGAACCGCTGGAAAGGGTCGACGGAACAGCTCGGGAGGGAGAGGTACATGGCGTGGTTATTACAAGACCGATGTGAATGAGGACATAATCCCACACCACACCACATAATCCTCTCATGGAGGAAGGGTAGACCAAGGGGCCAAAGTGGGATCAAGATTCCTGAGAGATATGGCTGGACCCGAATCCTATACATTCAGGTGATCCTACGTATCCCATGAGGATGGGAATCAAGCCGCATGTAGTTCTCTAAATGTAGTTTAACGTCATACGAGACGAGGAGGGGAGTAATATACCCCCAAACAAGGTAGGTGTACGGTACGAAGAATAAACCGACGTGAATGAGGAAATAATCTCACAACACACCATACACTCCTATAAGAGAGGACCTGGGCCGGGGCCCGAAAAGGCCAAGGGGCCTGATGGTTAGGCATTGGTCAGGAAGGCCTGACCTACTTGCAGTTTAGCTTCTTGCAGTGAGGACGAGGGACGGGGCCCGAAAAGTCCAAGGGGCCTGAGGCTGGGCCTCGTGAGGGAAGGCGTACGTCATGGTACACGCTCCCGACGTGAATGAGGACATAATCCCAGACCACACCATACACCCCGGGTAAGAGGTTGGGTGAAGGGGCCTGAGAAGGCCAAGGGGCCTAAGGTCAGGCATCAGTCATGAAGGCCTGACTAGTTTGCAGTTTAACGTCTTACATGAGGACGGGGAATGAGATAACTGTATCTAATCCAGGGGTGTGTACGACATGGAATGTAACCTGACGTGAAAGAGGACGTAATCCTACACCATGCCGTACATTCTTTATAAGAGAATCGGGGCCGTGGGCCGGACTGCTAGCACCACCCGGAGGGAAGTCTGTCACTTCGGGATGGGGTAGAACGAATCACTGCACTCGATGTTTGGGACATCTCGGGGTAGACCCGAAGATCCAGGACACTGTCGACCATGTTCAAAACACAGCGTCCTGATGGTGACCTGATATGGGAGCAACAAATGAGCATCGACCGTTGACCAAATTCACAACGCGGGACTTGTATCGGCTTGTTGCTCGGAAACCCTCGAAGGCGTTGGCCCGTATCGGTAGGAGATCCCTTGGGCGTAGTATCCAGGCCGTCCTTGGGGGTCCCTCTGGGTGTGAAAAAATGATGGAATCCCAGTCAAGGAGTGGGTGAAGCATAGCTGTATCCATCCACGAAAGAGGCGAACGTCTCCAGGGGGACGTGCAGCCGGGTCGAGGCTTGTTCGATGTGAGTTGGGGAAAAAGTGTGCACCCTGCTATATGTCTTGACCCGATGGGAAGATGTTGGCATTTGGGATGGGCCAACAGACGAAATGCCCGGGCATTCCTGCATATCCCATTAGGATGGGAATCAATCCATACGTAGTTCTTGAAGGCCATGCAGTTTAACATCATGCGGTGAGGACGTGGGAGGATAGAAGAACGAGAGTGGGCACATGGTGCAACCCTTACAATCCTTGTATGAGAGGGGTTGTATGAGCGGGGCTAAGAAAGCCTACTCCTCGCTACGCAAGGACTCTCCAAGGAAACTATTCCCAGGGGGGATAGTGGAAGAGAAGAGCTTGGGGTTGGGCTCAAGACGAGGTGTCCGAGCGTTCCTACGTATCCCATTAAGATGGGAATCAAGCCACACGTAGTTCTTGAAGAACAGTTTTAGCGTTGTTCTGGATGGGAAATGTATCTCAACTACGTGTATTTACGGTACGGAGGGTAACCCGATGTGAATGAGGATGTAATCCCACACCACACCGCACAATCCCATAAGAGAGTCCGAGTCGACGAAGGCCAAGGGGCTCGAGGCTACGCATTGGTCAGGAAGGCCTAACTGGCTTGAATTTTAACGTCTTACAGTAAGGACGAGGGGAGATCTTAGTTTAAGGTTATAGAGCTCGGACCATTTTGCAGTTTATCGTCCTACAGGATGGTGGTGCAGTTTAAGGTCGTGCAGGACCGTACAGTTTAAGGTCATACAGGACCATAATGTGCAGTTTAAGGTCGTGTGAGACCGTAACGTGAAGTTTAGGGTCATGTGGGACCGTAACGTGTAGTTTAGGGTCATGTGGGACCGTAACGTGCAGTTTAGGGTCATGCGGGACCGTAAAGTTTAAGGTCATGTAGGACCATATAGGATCGGGCAAAGTACTGCTTGCGGAACCTGGCATTGGTGGGAGGAGTCACGCGCTCACCATTCATGGTCACCAAGGAGTACGCCCCGTTGGGGTAAACCTTATGGATGATATAAGGCCCTTCCCATTTGGGATCTAGCTTGGGCGGTTTCCTACCGAGGATCATTGGCGCTCGAAGGGCCAGCACTAGGTCGCCCTGTAGAAAATAACGGAGGCAGACCTTCTTGTTGAAGGCCCTCGCTATCTTATTCTGATGCCTTTCCAGATTGTGTAGGGCACGAAGCTGGTTCTCGTCCAGTGCTTCTAATTCAGCTAGACGGATTTCGGCCACCTCATTTGGCGCCTGCTGGTCATAGACTGCAGTGCGCAACGATGGCAGCTGGATCTCAATAGGTAGGATGGCCTCAGCCCCATACTCCAGGGAATATGGGGTTACCTGGGTAGAGTTGCGAGTCGTCGTCCAATAATCCCAGAGGGCGTTGGGGAGCTTGTCCGGTCAACTTTTATTATTCTGACCAACCATCTTCTGCATAATGTTGGAGAGGGTTATGTTGAACGCCTCGATCTGTCCATTTTCCTGCGTGTGATAGCGGGAGTTATGGTTCGAGCGGATGTCGTTCTTGGCGTACAATTTCTTCAGCTCAGCCGCTCGGAAGTTGGTGCCGTTATCGGTGAGGACGACATGAGGGACCCCAAATAGGTGGATGATATTGGAGCTCACAAAGTCGACGATGTAATGGGCCTTGACCTCTTTGAGTGGAATTTCCTCTGCCCACTTGGAAAAGAAATCTGTATTAGTCAGGATGAACCTACAATGGCGAGTCGTTTCGGGTGGATATGGCCCCACTACATCAAGTCCCCATACCGCAAATGGTCAAGAGTACTTGGTGGGGTGGAGGGGCTCCGGCGGTCGATGTAGAAAGTTGGCATGAACTTGGCACGCATGGAAGCTCTTGGCATACCCAATACAATCATGGATCATAGAGGGACAGAATTACCCCAACCTTAGGATGTGATGGGACAGCTTCGGCCCAGCTTGATGGGCACCACAGGAAGCGGCGTGAACCTCTTGCATAACCTGAGAAATATCTACTCCTTGAATACAACGGAGGATAACGCCATTGAAGCTCCGCTTATAAAGGATCTGTTCAAGACTAGGGCCGCTCTGGAGGGTAAATTGCAGCACGCGGTGTCGGGTCCGCTTGCGCTCAGCCCGATCGTCCGGGAGGCGACCATTTTGGAGATACTCGACAAAAGGTGCCCTCCAGTCGGGAGTGGCTTCAACCACTGTGTCTGATGAACTCAGGACCCCTGACGTAGAGGGTCCGATGGTGAGATGACTTACCTGTAGGCCATCATTGTCCTCTTGGGTGACGGGAGAAATGACTCTCCGGTGTGCCACATGTATGATCAAATCATCTTGCTCAGGTTCTGCGAGCGACACAGCTAAGCCAGCCAAGGCATCTTCTTGACCGTTCTGTGACCGCGGGACATGGGTAATCTTTGGTCGAGAAGAGAACTAGGCCATTAGGCGGAGGGTGCACTCCAGCAACGGTACACGCTCCGGCTTCCGGACGACATAGTCACCATTGACCTGTTTGATTACTAGCTCGGAATCTCCTTTCACATGTAGATGGGGCACAACAATCTCAAGGGCCAACTCGAGGTCAGTGATGAGAGCCTGGTACTCTGCCTCATTGTTGGTACAACCTTCCGACAATAGGACGAGTATGGCAGGACAGATTGCGCCGGGTAATGAAGATGATACCCAGGCCCACTCTGTTGAGCTTAGGATCGTTGAGCCTCCTAGCGGTGGGGCTCCGGGAGGCACCGTCGAATTTCATTTGCCATCATGGGACGGCATGATCGACTGGGAGGATCTCCTCATCAGGAAAATCCAGGTCCAGGGATTGATCCGCGGAGGTTGGATGGGAAGCTAAAAAGTCTGCCAACGCCTGTCCCTTAATGGCCTTATGAGATACGAACCTGATATCAAACTGCTAGATAATCACTGCCCACCGCGCTAGTCGGCCGGTCAACATGGGGCGGTTCAGGATGTACTTCAGTGGGTCTACCTGGGAGACCAATTGTACCTCATGGTGCTGCAGGTAATGCTTCAACTTTTGTACGGGAAAGACGAGCACAAGGTAGCTCTTTTCGATAGGGTAGTATCTGACCTCGGTATCGAGAAGCATGTGGCTGAGATAGTAGAGACGGTTCTCAGTACCCTCGTTATTCTTCTGGACGAGAAGTGCACCGAGGGATCATTCCAGGGTGGTCACGTAAAGGACCAGTGGCTTTCCAGAGACGGGTGGCATCAAAACCAGAGGATGGAGCAGATACTTCTTGATTTCCTCAAAAGTGGTCCGACACTCCTCATCCCAATCGTAGGCGGCGCCCTTCTTCATGATCCGGGAAAAGGGCTTACACTTACCGGCCATATTCGTGATGAATCGGCATATATAGG
This sequence comes from Viscum album, assembly GCA_963277665.1. Taxonomy (NCBI): domain Eukaryota; kingdom Viridiplantae; phylum Streptophyta; class Magnoliopsida; order Santalales; family Viscaceae; genus Viscum; species Viscum album. The sequence goes on along the minus strand of OY728155.1, from coordinate 918,375,906 downwards.
CTAAGTGTCCTTGAAGGCCTCAAAGTTCCCGAATATTTCTCGGGGGAGGAATTTGGCTGATGGCCTTGATCTTCTCTGGGTCGATCTCAATGCCTCGGTATCTAACAATAAAGCCTAGAAACTTCCCAGAGGTGACCTCGAAGGCACACTTCAACGGGTTCATCTTCAGGTGATGGGAACGGAGGAAACCGAACACTTTCTCAAGGTCTTTGAGATGATCCTGGCACTGGCATGATTTGACCACTAGGTCATCTATGTAGCATTCCACCAGTGTCCTGAGAATTGTCTTGAATATGCGATGCATGGACCTCTGATAAGTGGCACCTACATTTTTCAAGCTGAAGGGCATAACCTGGTAGCAAAAGGTACCTTGGGGAGCCCTGAAGGCAGTGGACTCCTCGTCCTCAGGGGCCATCCAGATCTGGTTGTACCCAGAATACCCATCCATGAAAGAGAGGGCTTGGAACCCGAGCTTGGAACCCGGCTGTGGCATCAATCAACAACTCAGTCACCGGGAGGGGGAAGTCATCCTTTGGAAAGTGGCGATTAAGGTCGCAAAAGTCGATGCAGACTCTGATCTTCCCATTCTTCTTCCTGACTGGCACAATGTTATCAAGCCACTTGGGGTACTGGACTTCCTTAACGAAGTTGTATTTGATAAGTTTGTCAACTTCGGCCTCAACCATAGCACCATGAGAAGGGTGCATCTTCCTGGGAGGCTTCTTAAACCCACGATGGTTTGCCGGGAGGCCCAGACGGTGAACGGCTACCTGGGGATCTAGTCCTGGAATCTCATTGTAACTCTTGGCAAACACGTCATGGTGTTGTTTGAGAAAGTCTACGTACTGCTGCCGCTCCTCGGGGGACATGGCTGCACTGATCAATGTGGGTTTCAGATCTGCCTCGCTACCAAGGTTCACCTGTACCAGTTCATCAACCGTGGTAGAGACGCCTTCCTCAAAGGCGGGGGAGCATCCTCCATGTCTTCCTCTCCACCTGAGAGGGGATTTCCCGCTACGGGAGATACTTCTGGGCTATCAAAACCTATGGGGCAGCTGGTGCCATCTTGGGTAGCAGTGGTCATCATATCAGGAGGCTCACTCGCCATTGAGACAATAGAAATGAAGGCAGTCGACCCTATTCCATCTGGCCTTCAGCCTAAGGGGCCACGTTTGATGACATCAAAATAGTGGTGACGTGTCGGCCTGAGTCGGTTGATTCCAACATAGTGGAAGAGACACGTATGCCGTACCGCCGTTGTCATAATCTTGACATTCCAGTACTACACAGGGGTAGGAGGCTCCGGGATCACCTGAGCCTAGTTGGTGTAGGAGTACGAGGTGATTTTCCACTGTCGCTTGGACATGGGAACATGCCTTCCTTGCATACCCGAAACAACAAAACACTGCCCCATGTCAGGGGTCGTGGGATCCAATCGGTGGATCAGGAGGATGTAGGCGTCATCCATGCTTGCCCAGGGATCACTTGTGACTGGGGCTGGTTTATCCTCACTTGCTAGGATTTTCTTATCCTTACTCTTGTAATAATCAGCATCCAGATAGCGGGCCTCACAAGAGGCGAAAGGAGACGCATCTCCTTGGAGCACGCCTACTCGACCATTGAGCAAGTATTTGAGGCACTAGTGATACGATGAAGGGACTGCTGCCTGCAGATGGATCCATGGCCTACCCATCAACGCGTTGTAGGCGGTGTCCTGAGAGATGACCATGAACTCGGTGCTGGAAATTAAGCAACCGAACTGAGTCTTCAAGCAGATATTTCTGACTGGGGTTTGCTCGGTCCTGTCATAACCCTGGATTCTGAGGTCAGAGGGAGTTAAATCATATTCAGACAGATCCAACTTTCACAATGTCCGAGTCAGAATTAGGTTTATTCTGGAACCCATGTCAATGAGGCAGCGGCGGACTTCCACACCATTTAAGTGGCCAGTGATGTACAGCGGGCGAATATGCCCCTGTATATGAGGGTCCTCATCTTCACCGGAGAACGAGATAACCGCCTGGCATTCGACGTTCTCAATTGCCTCGGCGTGGAAGGCTATTGTGGCTGCTACCTCCATCTCAAATTGTAGGGGGCTACTTAGGGCCTCAGCAAGTGCCTCTCGTATTTCAAACGATAGGCGAAGGGCCTCAAGGATAAAAAGTCTTACTGGAATGCCATCCAAGTGCTTCAGGACATCGTACTTTCATGCCAAGCACGAACCTCTTCTTACAAGAGGTCATTCTGCAGTTGGAGGCACAGCGGGTCCTGCCGGTTGAACTGACGGTTGGCTAGTGCTGGGTACATCCTGCCGCCTACTAGTTGAATCCTGGGGAGTAGTCACCGAACTAGGATCAGACATCAAAGACTAGCCTGTAGCCGGGAAAGACTGGCTGTGATACGAACGAGGCATCTCTCCCTGATCTAGTAGCACAAACGGCGGTGGAGGTAAAGATGAGGGCGTCAGATGGGGTTGCACGTGCTGAGCTCTGCGCTTAGCCTGCTGTCTGGTCTCAGTAGCATGCACGAATTGGCTGAAAGTGCCCGCTAAAGTGCCTCGATGACTGGTATGGTTGTGGTTCCGCTGACGTTGACGTCAGTTGGGGACGTTGGGGAGGCTCGCATGTCGTTCCCCTTCGTCGGGAGTCATATAGGGCTTTACCAGCTCCACGGTGTTAACCGAAGCATACCCCTGGCTGTCGCTCGACGAGTAATCCACCACCGGGCAGATTCTAGGAGGAATCCCCATTTCAGGGGGCATAAAGTCGCTGAGAGTGCAGTATGACGACGACACCGATGGAGCGCGTTGTTTCTTCTTGCGTCGTCGCTGCTTACCCTTTTGGGAAGAGGTCGACTGTGAAGGCGATGGAGAGGTACTGGCTACCTCTTCTGAAGGATCCGACTGCTTCAGGCATGATCGGATGATACCATGGGCACGGGCGATGGTTTTTCGAGCCATCCAGTCGTCGTATCTCTGTGACCCGCGGTTGGAACCTGCTTCCACTCACCTTCGCTGTCGCTACCGATCTCTGACCCTACAAAGACACCTGCCACTTGTGTTGGTGCCGGGCCCAACCTGACTATGTTGTTGTTAACCTGGTCTTGATGCCAGTCTTTAAACACATAGAACTTCTTGAGGGTGTGCCCTAAAATCCGATGATAAGGATAGTAGTTTGGGTGATCTGTGAGACTCGCCTTTGCCGGCCTTCTGCACTCGGGAAGGCACACAATCCCTTGCTCTAGAACACTTTGGAAGTAGCCAGGGACCTGATTTTCGTTGAACGAATAAGTCTGGTGCCTTCTTTCCGGATAGGGGGCCCTGGGGGCCTGTCCCTGATGAGGGGCCGGAGGGGCCTTCCGAGGAGGCGGTGCCTGATTGTCTCGCCTAGGTAGAGGTGGCGCATTGCGCGGGGGAACCTGTCGATTCTGAGGCGGTCGCTGCTGGGCAGGAGCCTTTTCTTGAGGTGGAGGACCTCTGCGGGGTTGTGGGGATGGTGCCGCTGGTAGTAATTCCAGTTGCCTGGGGGCTTCTATTAGGGCCACCGCGGCGGGTTCGGCTCTGGAATTTATCCTGGATGAGATCATAGGGGGAAGCGAACGTGCCTGACTAGCCTATTACAAAGCCTCCTCAAGGCGCTGAGCCTTATCTGAGAAATCCCAGAATCCTCCAAGGTAGTTCTAGGAAATCAGGGAAGGTACCATCTCCGTTTTAATGTTCCCCACACACATCGTTAGTAATTTATCCTGAGTCAGTGGCATATCGAGGGAGTACGTAAGTCCCTTCCACCGGGCGATGAAATCTGGGACTCGCTCATCAGGCCTTTGCTTGCACTTGAAGAGGTCTGCAATACTGGTCTTCCGCGTGGTGGAGATGAACTGATATAGGAACTGCTGGCGGAGATCCTCCCAACCGGTCACCAATCCGATAGGGAGCTGGCTGTACCAGACGAATGCGGGACCTTCCAATGTCTGCACGAATCATCGGAGCTTGGCAGCTTCTTGCTGGGCCAGAGTCCCCAGCATGGGGCCACACCTGGAGGAAAAATGGGCCAAGTGCTGCAGCGGGTCCCCTTTCCCGTTGAAGGGTGAGAAAGTGGGGTTCCCAAAACCCGGGGGTGCGGTCATATCATCCACCCATGCGGGATACAACTTGCCATCCGGTGGGACTGCCACCTACCACGTTTCCAATGCTTCGAGGCGGGCTATGAGTGCCGTTATAAGATCATCCGAGTGGGGGTCCCTGTCATGACGGGGATCCCTAATCACAAGTGCATTCCCAAGTTCTTCAACACGGTAGATGGCTTCGGCGGCTTGTGGATCGACTGGCGGAATGGCCTGTGGGGCGACTGGGGGATCCCGGACCGGGTTCTTCAGATTGCCCCGTCGTTCAGGGGGGTTTGGCGAGACGTACCGCGCCCTATTGCCGTAAGTTCTGGCTTCTGCCCTCTCAGCGGAAGCAGCATGATCAGGGTTGCCTGAAGGCATCTCACCAGGGGGGAATTGTTCCTGCCCCTGCTGCCCCGGCTTGGGATTACCATAGTCAGGTCACCGCTCTACAGCGCGCTCGGCCAAGAGTTCGTCAACCAGCCTCTTCTGCTCAGCAAGCTGCTGGCGTAACGTGGCCTTCTCGGGATCTTCGTCCATCTTCTATACAGAGGTGGATGGGTCGGAGTGCTTGACAGTTCCAACATGCTCCTTACCCTTACCGGCATTTCGACTGAGTACCAACAACTCAGTGGGTACAGGGAGGCCTAGAAGGTTCCTCTACTGATGGGTAACCTTCCTTGATGGGTCCAGCAGTGGAGGTACGCCCTCAGGGGGTAAGTCTCCATCAAGAAACTCAAGCTCGTCTTCCTTGTCCACTATGTTATTCATGTGGACTGTGACCCCTCTCTAGGGCATGTCCCCAATGTCGCATAATGAATCGGGCTGCCGTCGGATAGGGTCGAAGAGGAGAGCTGCATAGTGTCCCCAGCCACGGACTTGCACATGGGGGGTAGCTTCCCTAATGACTCTGCGGAGTAATTTGAAACTCTGAACACATTTTATTTTAAGGGTGCTCTAACGGCCTGGTGACTCAGGGTGCTGGGCCACAGGGAGTGCAGCCAAATCGATCAGGCAGGATTGCTCGCCGATTTCTTCAAAGTGATCTCGACTTCTGGGGTACATCACCCGCTCATAATGAAGGCGGAAGTGTGTCGCCCATAGGGTTTGGCGAAACCACCCCACCTCTTCTGGGGTAAGGGACTCGTGCACGCGAAAATTCGGCGTTGCTGTCGGCCAGAACTTCTCCGGGAAGTGATCTGCTGCGAGAATTCTTCAGAAGCTCCTAGGTTCAGACTCGGGGTCTGGTCCTGTATTGCCCCACTCGTCGACCGGGGGTGGCTGAGGGACTGGTATCGGTACCGAGGTGGACCTCTGGGACAGTAAACTTGGCGGGGGAGAATACGACGAACGAGCTGACTGGCCACCGAATTTTAGGCCATCCTCTGAAGAGTGAGGTGACCTGACCATGATATCATGATACGATGGGATGATAGCCACAACCTCAGACGCAGGAGTCGTGGTCACCAGTGATGGGTTACTTCGTTGCTCTGCCGTCGTTGTTCCCCAAAACAGCTCCCCGTAATCTCTGGTAGAGGTAGAGGGCACTTCTGGTGAAAACGGTGGTGATTGCATGGTCGTGACCTACGGAATTTCCATGACTTCTTCCTCCTGGATGTACCTGCGGAGAGAGGTGGGAATCTGGTGGACCTCGCATTCCGGGAGAATGAGGCTGACGCGCCTGGTTCCTGCCCCAGTCTTTGATGTGGAGGAGCGGGGAGAAGGTTCCATCGCTGAGTCGCGTTCCGCTTCAGAACCTGAGAAACGGGCAGGTCTGATCTCCACCCAGGCCTTCCCAGGACTCTTCTTGTGGCGGCGACGACCCGCTCTTCTACCCCGGGGTGGCTCCTTGGGACAGGGTTGATTCCCACTATGTAGTCTTGGGGTGACGCTGGCGCCGTGGCGGAGAGGGCTCCCGCTCGAGGTGGCCGGAGTGCGAGGGTCACCAGGGAAAATGTCGAAGGGTACATGGGTAGGACTTCCATGGATAGAACCCATGTGGGTGGAGCCTCTGTTGGAATCGGTAGGAGCATGTGGAGGACCTCCATGGTCGATGCGGGAGGAGCGAGGCTGACCTTCACTCCTAGAGTTGTTGGGGCGAGGAGGACCTTCTCCTGTTGCAGAGAGGACGTAGGGAGGACCCCCATGTTGGAGAAGGAGCGGATGGATAGTGCCTTCAAATCGATGGTCAGGGGCAGGAGGATGGACTCCATACCCTGTATAGTGGGCGCAGGAAGGGTTTCCGTGCCGAGCTTCACCGCTGCGGGGTTGGTCTTCCTTCGGGATGGGGGTAGCACGAGTTATACCTCCGTGATAAGCTTCGGAGCGGGGAAAGCCCACTCTAGGTGGAATGGTGGTATGGAGAGGACCTACATATGGAGTGACGTTGCCACGGATTGGTTCATGGCAATCATCACCCGGGCCTACGACCCCGAGAGTCGACCCAGCCTGCCCGTGGGGCGGCTGAGGCCTTGATCCCGGTCGGGTGAAGGAGTGCCCCTGCTCAGTGTATGAAGGAACTCCATGATGTACGTTGGTGGTGGATTAGGCCACAGTAGTTGTTTCAGTCGACGTATCTTGGCAAGCGTCCTCAGCCCGGGCCCGGTGCTGACGTCGGGTCAGATGAGCTGGCACAGGTGGTACAGGGGCATAGCCTGCCTGCTCTTCCTACGGAGTTGGACGGCGGGGTCGGCACGGCCGAATGGGAGACCTCGCCCAGAGCCCTTGGGTCGGGACCCTGAGCGGGACGAGCCGGACGTCACCCGTCTCATCAGCATAAGGCGAGGAATCGTCGAGTCGTTCCGAGGACAGGCTCCCGAAATGATTGAACATTGGGGTGGGGAGCAGGGGCTCCCTGCGCAGCCTGTTAGGGCGGCGTTGACGGTGGGGCCTGGATGCCTCCAGGTCCAGGTGGGCCATATCCCGAGTTGGGATGACCCCTTCCTCCTCGTACCTGCGTACAAGGTTGTTGATCACCCTTCGCTGGATGATCTCTGACGGGGAGAGGGGACATGGGTGTTGCGTATTCACGGATGTAGAGGCCGTCGTGGGGGCAGCGGAGCCACGCAGGGCAGCCGTGCTGGTATTGCCCCTGCCCCTGTGTGGGCGAGCGGGCGGTGATCACGTCTCCATATCTGTAGCCTGGTTCCTGGGAAATGGAGAGATCAACTCATCAGCACTATGAGGAAAAGCATTGACAACCAGTGCCCCAACGTCATTCCATTCCCCATGTCTGTAAGAAGGATCCACGTAAACACGCTGCAGAACGGAATGCCCCACGTTCTACTGCCCCAATTTCCGGTGAGTTTCACGCCAGGCCCGCCATTTGCTTGGTGGGACCCGGTGCCGGATATCTGGATCCGATGACACGTCAATCTACTAGTGTCTCAAATGATACTAATCTCTACATTGAGGAGAATAATTTCATGTCGGGTTCAACATTTCTTTTTCCGACGCTTTTTCCGGGGCATGTGAATCCATCCGTTTGCGGAGGAGGACGCACTACATTGTTTCCCCGCATTCCAGCTTTCCAAAGGCGGGAAGCATTCACTCCTTTTTCAGGGACGTCTGCTCCTTGATCGAAACAGGGTGATGGGATGTCGGTTCTTCCTTTCGTGGATTCCTCCTCAGAACTCGTCACCTAGTCCGGGTCTCCCACCTAGATTTAATATGTTGTTCGTGAAACTCTTCCCAGTGCCATGTTTCCATGGACACCGGTTAATTACACTGCTTCTGTCAGGACATTCCAAATGGTCTGGTCAGGGCAGCAACCCGTAGTCGGGGGAGTAGTCACGTCGAGGCATCAGTAGCGTGTCTGGATACTGGGGAACTGGCATGCTTATCTTTTATCCCTTGTCATATGGCTTCTCGAGGGCGTGGAAGCACGAGGAATCCCACATCAAGCGTGGGGAATTATATGCCATATACATATATCTATGGTTTTCCTCAGATTCCTGTGTTTCGCACAGGGTATGCCACAGGTTTAACATCCAGCGGGGGGACAGATCAGCCCGATCAGAGCATTAGCTAGAATGGATCAGATCGAGGGATTTCCCTTAAAGGGGTGCTGATACCGAGACCAGCCCATGGGCGGCTGCGAAGAGGAGCGGAATGGTATGATCTTGCCGGGACATGGCAGTCCGGGTGAGAATCAGGATGGGTGATGGAGAGTTGAATGAAATGGAGGGGGAATGAAATTGGACCATCGCAGGGGCGACAGTGAAATTGGGCTTGAGCCTCGAAGAGACCTCCTACGTATCCCTGTGGCAAGGAATCAAAGTCCGCGTAGTTCGGGATGGTACCGGTGAGCCGACGTGAAGGTGGACCTTGGCCCGATGGGCATCGTCAGTGAACCGACGTGAATGCGGACCTTGGTCTAGATGGTGTGGGGCTTATGCATTAGGCTGCCTAGGTGCTGGTGACCTGACGGGAATGAGGCCGGGATGACCAACAGGTGGTGGGCTTGAACCTATGGGAGGCTTCCTACGTACCACGACTTGACATGGATCAAAGACAACATATTTCAAGTTGGATGCCGGAAGGCTGATGTGAAATAGGAGGACCAGGGGGGTCCTAGCGATGGTGGGCTTGGACCTCGTAGAGGATTCCTATGTACCATGCCTTGACATGGATCAAAGACCACGTAGTTCAAAGGGGGCTTCGTCGGCGAACCGACGTGAAGGTGAACCCGAGGGTCCACTTGTGGTGGGTGTCAGCGAACCGATGTGGATAAGGGACCTTGGTCCGATGGGAGAGGGGCTCGAACCTTGTGAGGCTTCCTACGTACCATGCCTTGACATGGATCAAAGTCCTCGTAGTTCGGGTTGGTCACAACGGCTTCCCGTCGGACTGGAATGCAGTTTAACGTCATGCGGGATGAGGAGGAACTCTACGTGAATAAATGATGGGTGGGCTTGAACCTCAGGAAGGCTTCCTACGTACCATGCCTTGACATGGATCAAAGATCTCATAGTTCAAATTATGGACGTCGTCAGCGAACCGACGTGAAGGTGGACCTTGGTGCAATGAGAGATGGGCTTGAACCTCAGGAAGGATTCCTACATACCATGCCTTGACATGGATCAAAGACCTCATAGTTCTAATGGTGGAAGTCGTCAGCGAACCGATGTGAAGGTGGACCTTGGTCCAGTGAGAGATGGGCTTGAACCTTAGGAAGGCTTCCTACGTACCATGCCTTGACATTGATCAAAGACCTCATAGTTCGAATGGTTTCATCGGTGAACCGACGTGAAAGTAGACCCGGGGGTCCACTATTGGTGGGCTTGAACCTCGTGAAGGCTTCCTACGTACCATGTATTGACATGGATCAAAGTCCTCGTAGTTCAAATGATGGAATACAGTTTAACGTCATGCGGGACGGTGGTGAACCAACGTGAATCAGGTCGGAACGACCGGGTGGTGGGCTTGAACCTCGTAGAGGCTTCCTACGTACCACACCTTGACATGGATGAAAGTTCTCGTAGTTCGGTTGGGCGTGCAGTTTAACATCATGCTGGACGAGGGCATACTGTTTAACGTCATGCTGGACGAGGTGTTTTTATGGACGATGCTTACTCTAAGACCACGTGAGTCATGCTCGGTGTGAGAAACAAGAGACAACAGAGACCTGACGATCACGCCGTGAAGGGTGCGTTCGTGAGAAGCGAAGAGGGGATTACGCGTTAGGTGGCCCATAGTGCTGGGACTTACTCCAGGATGGAGGCCCAAAGTGTGGCAAAGTGTAGCGAAAGAGGGATTTGGGACCAATGATGGGAGGTTCCTTGTTCCCTATTACGCCCTCCACCGACCATGGTAGTGGGGAAGTACGGAGATGCAGGGGTGCAGCCTTCCGCAAGAGGGGCTAAGGGCTTATAAGAAGGTGATTTCCCATCTCCCATGGACGTACGTTACTCCAAGAAGGAGGATATCACCCCTTATGGAGGGGGTGACCCCGTATCTATGGAGACGGGTGGCATAAAAAATGTCCGAGATGGGGGGACTCTTCGTGCGAAGCATGGGGCCGCGTCACAGTTTAACGTCATGTGTTGAGGAAGAGGTGCTTGGTAGTTTAACGTCCTGCAGCTCAGACGAGGTGGGTTTACTCCGCACCCCTAGGACTTACATAACTAGTGCCCATTACTCCTTGGGGGAGGGAAGGTACTAGTAAGGCCGTGGTTAAGGGGGGTCGTAGAGCGAACCATCAAGGGGTCCACGTTAGCGTGGCTATGAAAAGAAGCAATAGCCGTTAGCGTGCCTATGCGAAGAAGAATTGGGCGAAGCAACTCTACGAGTGGTGTTGTCCATGGGACTTTGAAATCACATCGTGCAAACCTGGAGGGTCGCACGGGAAGAGGAATTGCCAAGCAGAGGAGCATGCTTCATGAAGTGGAGTGCCTTGGCCTTAGCATGGGGAAGAGGTGTGTATGGGGGGTGCTTCGCGAAGTGGAATAGTGTTTGCGGAGCACTGCCTCGTGAAGTAGAGGTGCCCCGCGAAGCAGGGTGCTGCGAAGCAGTGTGCTTCGTGATGTGTAGCGATCCTGCCTTAGCATGGGAATCGCTAGTATAGGATGGGTGTTTCGCGAAGCATAAACGCTCCGCGGCTTCCCGGGTTCCCTTGGGAATCTCCCTCCATCGCGAATTCCCTTGAGCTTCGCGGAGGGCATCCCTCTCAGAAGAGGGGCTCAAAATGAGACAAAGAGAAGGCGTCACGCGATGTAGAAGTACCTCGCAGAGCTCATGATTCCCGGGGCAAAGGGTGCTTCGCGATTCGGGAGAGGAGAAGCCGAAAGGTCAGATTGTCCATCCCCTGGGCTCAGGGGGAACCCAGTATTTATAGGCATGGGGTGCTGCAATTCTAAACTCCCGTACCGCCTCCGGTGCTTTGCGGCGCCCTCGCGAATGTTAGGCCGCTCGCGGAGAGGTACCGCCTCTGGTGCTTCGCGGTGGGACCGCGAACGTCAAATTCGTTCACGGAGAGGTACCGCCTCCAGTGCTTCGAGGCGGGACCGCGAACATCAAATTCGTTCGCAGAGAGGTACCACCTTCGGTGCTTTGTGGGACCGCGATGCTCGGGGGTGCTTCGCGTCGGTGCTTCACGAGGCAGTGTGTGGGGCTTCTTTGTTGCTCCTTCCTTTCGTGCAATATTTTGGCGCCAACAGTGAGTGTTCCTCCCTTCCACTTCATCCATTTCCTTAGGGTTTTAAACCTCTTTCTTGATGTTCCAAAGTGACCAGAACCTAGGGTTCGTACCTAGGGTTTAACCATGGGTCTTTTTCATGAACATTTGTGGTCTAGGGCTGGATTTATCAACCTTGTGGTGCCGGGGTGGTGCGGTTGAAGTTTCGCACCATGTTTTGAGGGATTCGACAATTTCGGTAGGTGATTCCGTGGGTAAAAATTTAATGATGAGTTAGTTTTCTTGATTAAATAATTTTGCATGTTCCTTATATGTTGTGAATTATGAGAAAACCATTTTTGGTAGCAATAGTAAAGCATTTGGTATTAAAGTTACATTTTTTCTTAAAGTGTGTATTTTTCAAATGTATTTCATGTGTTATCTCATGTGGTAGTTTTGTTAAGTGTGGATGTGATTTATTAGTTGTTGAAAGGGGCTTCCAATTTTGGTTGGGTAATGATATAGTGCCATGTGGGCCTAAAAAGGGGGTGTCTTTGAATGGTTTTATGTGTATAACCTTTGTATACTCCTTGAAAGTGTTTTATGGATTTGTGTGTTCTCATGGGTATCTTTTGTGATATTGTTCAAAGTGATTATATAACATTTGAAAGTGGATTATTATATGTTGATTGGGCTGCCAATTCTGTTTTGGTAGGATCTTGGTGTGCTTTTGGCTTAAAAAGAGGTTTTTGAAATGGGTTTTATGTGCAAAGTTTGGGTATACTCTTTATAATTGTTTTGTAAAAGTTTTGAATGGTTTATTGAGTTGTGTAATAGGTGAAACTATATCAGCAAACTGTTTTGGTAGGAGTATATTTTTAAAAGGTCCATTTCATTTGTGAAAATGCTGTCATGTGATATGTATCATCTTGAAAATAGTTTTTTTAAATTGTTTGAAGGAGATATTGAGGTGTGAAAGTGATGTGAAAGTGATGTGGAGTGTTTTGTGTGAGTGTGATGTGAAAAATTGAATTTTTGATTATTAAAGGAGTGTTATTTTTCATATGTGTGGGCTGTTATATGAGTTGAAATATCTTATAATTGTTTTATAAATTTTTTTAATGGTTTGGCTGAAGTGTTGAAGAAATGTGAGATGTGTTGTGGGCTATTTTGGTGTGAGTCGGATTTCAAAATCATTTTGAATGAAAATTGGATTTTTGTGACTTTTGTGGTATACATATGGGATGTTTGGTGAATTTTTGATGTGGAAATGATATTTTCATGTTCAATGTATATTTATTGACTTGTTGAACTTTTTTGAGCACAAAGGGAAAAGCTAGGTATCTAGGTGGGTGGATGTGTACTAGTATGCTAGTGAATCCGTGGGGTTTGGCCTCAGTTTCACTTAGCAAGATTGACGCTTACCACTCTAACTAAACTATGATGATGATGATTGGGGACCACTAGGTTATGGGTATGTTCCCTACTAGTGGATCGTGCACGAGAATGGATATTTGTGATGGTTACTCTCACCGAGATAGGAGGTACCTGGGACCCACAACTAGCTAGTGCCTAGGGGTTATTTCCTATTGCTTGTGCTCATTAGTTACTTTATACTTACCTTCGGTATACGGTACATTTGGATGGAAAATTCAGTAGCTTTGGTGTTTATTTTAAAAGTGTTAACCTGTTAAAATAGCCCACTTGAAAACTATTTTTATTCAAAGTTGCATCTTTTAGAAATTGTAACTAGCTTTTCATGTTTTTGAAAACTTTCATGCTTTTCATCTTTAAATGTTTATCACATGGAATCTATTAGTGGTGGTATCCTACTGGGCTTTCGCTCACACCCTACTTACACCTTTGGGTGTAAGTAGACTTGCTTATTTTATATCACAGGATTGGGTACAGGTTTTATGCCTTTGGTTCGGGTTTTTAGCGGTCCATCGTGATACAATGTCGTGCAGATGGCTTGAGGGCGGTGCCTCCTTCCATGTGGAGGTTCTTGGGCTGTCTTTTCTTGGGTTTGTACCTTTGTAATGGTGTTAAAACATTGTTTAATATTGTGTAATTGAGTTCTGAATTTTAGTAAAAGATGTTTTGGTTTGAAAAATCCAGATTTTATTTCTTGGATTCATTTGTTGTTTTAAGTATATAAATTTTTGTAAATCGTTCCTAATTTTCAGTTTTTGATACCTGGGCACTTGTGCCAGCCTATGGGGATCGGGAACGCCCTTTGGGCCTCGTCACGGGCTGGGTATGGTGCCACTTTTGGCGGTGACCAGATTCGGTTCATGACATAAACACTCATATTAGCAAAAAATATTTCCATGTGAAGTTTGGGATCATCCTTTCACTGGTCAATGTTCATAGGATGATTTATAATATCAAATATGATTTCATTTTCTAGATATCTATATGGAATTTACATAGTGATATCTAATCAATGCTCGAAATAACAAAAAAATTACTAAATAAAGAACAGTTTTATTTTCATAGGTCACATTCCTAAAAACATCATCATGGAATCAAAAATCTATAGTGGAGGATAAGTGTACCCAAATTATCGTGATTCACATCAACTATTGTGATTTCTTAAGATTTCACTTTTTTCCTTTGATTTATATTTTTTGGGGATTTATTCTCCTTATTATCCCTTAGATTAGGGAATTAATTAGCATAATTTACAAACTCCATGAACCAATTGAACTAAAGTGTGTGTGGTATATTCAATTGAGACTCCCCTCCATTAATTTAATTAACTAATCACTTCACATCACTTTGATACATTTATTTTTATAGTATGGCTTCACACACATGAAACATATTCATGTTCCTTTTATGCATTCACTTGAGTAGTTCTTCCCCCAATTTTAGAATATAGTAGGATTAAGATTATTCCTTCCTCTATATGATATACCACTAAAGCTTTTATGAAACAATATATTCTTTTTCTTATCACCAGAACCATGAGGGTTTCCATCTTCCATTTCAACTTTGAGTCCACATAAAATGATTTCACTATATCTTCTAGAGTATATGATATATTATAAATTTTAAAGACTTGGTTTCAAAACACTAATGAATCAATAAATGTTTCTTTCTCAGTCGATAATAAAACAAAAGTAATACCTTGAAATTATTGTAAAAGTTTCTTCATTGGTTGTGGTGGATTCATCATCCTTCATTTTCAACATAAGAAATTCCCTCTCTATTTTAGTGTGAATTATTCATGGAAATTACTTATTGAGAAATTGTATCCTAAACTCCCCACATTCCATAAAGTTTATTTATTTTTATTACCTTGTATTCATGATAATGGTCCTCTATTGATAGGCTTCACCCTTCAAAAGATAAACTACTAAGACAACAATCACATAGTCTGTGCACTGAACAATGGAAAATATATTTTCTATTGAATTTGTTCATATCTCTAAAACTATTATGATGGATTTACCAATCTAGTTAAGAGGATTCAGTCATGAAATAACTATTCATCTTTACCTAGACCTTTAGTTACCAAATCTTCTAGTAAAGGTCTTCCTCATCTAAACAGTGGCATCAATGTCACTAAAGCTCCAATATAGGAACTGTAAGTGAAACTGGATCAAAAGTTTTTAATCCCCAATACTGTTAATGAGGACCATGGTAACCTATAAAATGGGGGATTCCTCATTTATCTATAATTTTAGTAAAAAAAATTAAGTCTTCTTACCTATTATTAATTAAATATTCTCTTGAGTTATATATTGTATATCATTACAACACTGGAAGAAATCAATAAGGATTATTATATTTTCAAAGGATAAACATCCTTAGAGACATGATGAACTATGTTAGAAGTGGTTTGAATCTTAAATTGATCATGTTTTACAATAATTTGACCATTATAATTTCTCTATTGATGATTACTTGGAGATTGCTTAACATATCACGTATTACATAGAATAGAGTCTTTGAATTCATCCTAGAAATTATATAAGGGGCATATTCTAAAAATATAGGACTAATCCCTCTATCTCAAAGAGTAATATGGTTGGTTGATCTTCCCCCTTTATGTGTTTTTTATGTGAAGGAAGCAGTGGTTATAAAAACAATTGGTGTATTTAGGTTTGGGTTATCTATGAGGTTCCTACATAACCTATTAAAGTGGTTTTCATTAAAAAAATATTTTATTTGACTGAATGATTCTACCTCCATGGTACATTTGGAATATCAAAATGATCCTCATTACCTCTCATAGATTATGAGAGTTTATTAATTATATTCACAATATATTGTATCCCATCTCCTAATCTATTTGGTTTTTCATGACTCTAATTCTTCCACTGGTTGTGAAATTCATTTTTCACATGATTCCATCAAGTTCTAGCCATTGACTAAACACAAAGCATATTGTAATCATTGGGCTACAAAAATTAAAGTGAACAATCATATATTCATGAAAATAATTCATGATATTCACTAAATAATGACACCTTATATTTACCTAGGTCATTCATGGTTATAATATATTAAAATCCTTTAAAAATATATATAAATAAATATTAATTAACTCAAGCATATCCCATGGGAGTGTCTAGATAGTTGTTAGGAAAGGTGATCCCATTTATTCCATTCTCTTCCCAATAGTGTAAGACTATCTTATCCACCTAATAAACCGTTTGGTGAACCAAAATAAACTGAAGCCCATCCATGTTTCTAGGAACGTGAACGCTCCCACCAACCTTTTTTATGCTGATGATATCATCCATTTACTTCAAGGTGTTAAAAGAAATATTATTAATCTCAAAACAATTCTCTCTCACTATAAAGTTGTTTCTGGGAAAAAAATTAGTTAGAACAAATACTATATCTTCTTTGGGAAGAATTTTTCTTCCAATAGATAATGTAACATCATCAATGACCTTGGTATGAAATAAGGCACTCTCCCTTTCACTTATCATGATGTTCCCATTTTTTGGGGAATACCAAAGGATAGCCATTTTTCCTCTGTTGTTGAAAAAATTCTAAACTAGATCTCATCATGGAAAGGTAAATCTTCCTCTACGGTAGGTAGGACATGCCTGGTCAAATACACTATTGTCTCCAAGATGGTATACTCTATGATGGTTTACAAATGGCCTTCTGGTCTTATTAAAAAAATAAACACCAGTATAAAGAATTTTTTCTGGACTGGTCGTACTCTAGAAAAAAAGCTTGTGACTATCCCCTGGTCAACATATTTCAAACCTGTTGAAAAAGGTGGAATCAGTATAAAAATATAAAATATATTAATGAAGCTATGCAAGCTCATCTCACTTAGAACCATTTTCACAATACTTAAAAATATATTACTTTCCTCAAAGATATATTTTTTATAAACATAAGATGAGCAATCTAAATTTCATGAACTCCTCCATTTGGCCATCCATCAAACAATCCTTTTCCAATATTATGAATAATTCTAGATGGATGTTCTCAAGAGATTCCTCCATGAAATTGTGGTTGGACAATTGGACTAGCATGACCTTAATTACTATGATATCTCATACTCAAGCCCCTGAGAACCCCAACTCCTCTATTAGAGAAATTATTATTTCTCAACATGATCTTCTCCTTAATACTATTCTAAACATCATTGATAACTACTTCTTCACAAACACTAGTGATTTATTAATTTGGGAACCTGCACAAAATGGGATTCTTAAATCAAAAAATTTCTCCAATCATTATTTTTGTCACTCTGAGGGTGATTATAGTTGGATAAAAAAATTCAACAAACCCTAGATTAAACCTTCAAGTTTCAATCTCATATGGTATCTTGTTAACAATAGAGTTCCCACTAAGACTTGCCTTCAATCTTTCGGAATCCAACTCTGTTCCAAGTGGAAAATCTATAACCAATATAGAGAAGATAATAACCATCTCTTTCTCTCTTGTGCTACTACTTCTGATCTTTTGAACTATATTCTTGACATTTTTTATTATAGATGGTTGATTCTTAACTCTATCAATACTCAAATACAGAAATGTGCAGAAATGGAAGGCTCTCAACAAATAAAGAATCTTTTCTTAACTACAGTTGTTGAGCTTCGTCAGGGGATTAGGTATGATCAGAATTCTATTTTTCATAAAAATTACTCACCCAATCAAAATGTAGGTCGTATGTGGATCCTTATTTCCATACATGAAGCTTCTTCGATGAAAAAGGGACATTATCACAACACTGTGCATGACTTCATAATTCTGTGACATCTTTGAATCAAAGGCATTTTTAGTCAACCCCGGCGCACTTTGGAGGTTTTTTGGAGATATCATCTTCCCAGATGGGTCAAAATTAATATTGATGGCCCCTAGGAAGGCTATCCAGGTCCCGTTGGATGTGGCGCTATCTACAGAAATCACCTCAGTCAGATCCTTGGATGCTTCATGGGTAGTTGTGGCATTTCCACCTCTCTTGAATTCGGTATGTTTAGTTTAATTCATGTTATTCCCTTTGCTAAATTCCTTGTAGGGAACAACCCCTAGTTTAAAGTGACTCAAAAACCATCGTGAAAGCGATTAGGAATGGAATATTTCATATTCCATGACATCTTACTACCTGTTGGATGGATTTCACCCATTCACTTAATGATCTCAACCATTTCATCACGCATGTTTATCGCAAAGAAAAAACAGTATCAGATGGCCTAGCCAACATGGGATTAAATCAAGATATTACTTGGTTTGAAGACCTCCTTTTTGATCTTATTCCCTTACATAAAAGAGATTGTAAAATGATTCTGTATTTTAGACTCCTATAATATCCCCCTTTTATATAATAATTTTTCTTTGGTTTCCTTAAAAAAATAAAATTTTCTCATTCTATTTTATAGAAATAACTAAACCTTACTCAAATAATAACTATATTGACCCAAAATGTTCATAAAAATATTACATCTTACTAGAAAAATATTCAAAACATAAAATTATGTTCCATTATAAAAATGTAAAGGTTTAGTGTATTTGGAAACAGGGATATAAGAACAATGTTTTCTTAAAATATTTACAGCATCTACCTTTATTCTATTCACAAATAGAACCCATATTAGACACATAATACTTAAAAATTCATGTCCTGGGGAAAAGGAACATAATATATAGAGATCTCAGAAGCTCGATAAGGGTAAAAATAGGATATATCATTCAATGATCATATACAATAATAATATAAGTATGAGGGTATGAAATCATGATAACAACAAAAAATAATCATACCAAAATTAGTAAAATATATTTAATTATGAATCATGGAATGTGATTTTTTAATCCAAATACAATATTCATAAGAGTGTGGAATCGTCTATAATCAATCATGTTCCATGAGAGAATATCATAAACAAATTAATGTAAAAAACATAAAGTTATAACATTTTAATAATTTATAAATAGAGATGATATCATTAATTATGTTAAGGACAAAAAATTGGGTCCTCATATATAATTATAGATGTGAATACAGGTTCACACATAAACTTATAGACATGAAACATGGTCCAAAAAAAAATTGTAGACATAAAAACAAGTATATGAATAATATTGAGAACATGAAATTAGGTTCATGCATAACATAGTTATATTATGAGTTATCCATCTTTACACAATGCATGGGAGGGATATAATAGACCCTACCATCACATAATCACAATCCATTCATATGAATGCCACAACTACATAAAACATTCATCATATCATCATAGAATCACAATTGGAAAATAAAAGGTTTTCATAAAATTATCATCAATATAACAATAAAATAGCTGGATAAATAATAATGATGGTTTAATTGGATAATATACCCAATAAATCATAATTAACATTAAATGATGTTATCATAAATGAAAAAATTCTTTAAATGATTATTGTAATATTTCTTGAGGAAAATTAACTTTTCTTTTTGACATAAATTCTAAAAATACAAATATTTCAAAAATATATACATAAATTATTTTCCTTGAAAACCCGTAAAAATAGTAAAGGAAACATTTAAAAATTGTTCAATCATGATGTAAGGTAGTTATGTTCATGTTGTAATCATTAAATAAAATATTTTATTCACACTGTTGGTAAAAGTACCATGTTTAGAAAATGAAAAGAATATTATTTTTATACACTTTTGAAAAAATTTACACCTGGGTAAAAAATAATTTTAACAATAATTTTATAATAGTAAAAAACCTTTTCTAAAATTTGGATGTGGAAGAAAATGATTTTCTGACTGAGAGAGGGAAAACAAGGTCGGATTTTTTAAAAACAAATTATAAACCATTTTAGGTACCAAATAAATAGAAATTTTATTATAACATACAAATTAAATAAATAAAAACATTGTAGTAAAAGTTAATTTTTTTAACATATAATTATCATATAATTTTCCTAATTGAAATTCAAGTTTAAAGAATCCCAATTAAATAGGGATTAAAATAGGAATCCCTTACTGCTTTGGTAATCTACAAATCAAAACCTCATAAAGGAGAGAACCTTGGATGGATTTCTAAATAAACATAATTTTCATTATAATCATAATTAAATACATTCATGGCAATTATATACACCACCCAAAAAAATAATTTGTGAATATATAATATGTCTTACAGAAATAAATGTGATATGTGCAATCCCCTTACCTTAAGTCATATTTTATTCATACAAACTTGAACCTCCAATAAAGTAAATATTGATTTATTATAAATATATTCCAAAACAATACACATATATATCATACCATATAGTATTTACTTATAACATCTTATCACCTATTTATTAACAATTATTTATTGAAATCATTATCCATAGTGATGCCCCAGGCCGCTCAAACCACAGCTCTGACCCCTCAATCCTATGCGTCTCTCGAGGAAGTATCTGGCGCGGAGGTTTCATAGGGGTTTTGGGTTTGGCGGTTCATCGATTGATGGTCCTAGCACAGCCTGAGTCGGCCTTCCATTGTGTAGACATGAATTTATTTAAGGTTTTCTTCCCCATAATCAGTGATGAAGGTTTTTTGGTCATTTTTCTGTATGAACACTCCAACTTTCTTACTTCTTTGGAGTCAGTCGGTGATTTTGTTTATACTACTGGTTTGTTGATTTTCTTAATGGTTCTTCGATCCTTCTTGCCTCTTTCTAAATTTGTGGCCCAATGATCTTAATCCTTTTGTTGGTTCCTATGGATGTGATCTGCGGTTTTGTCGAAGGATGCCTCTCCTTGTTTTAGCATTCCCTCTCCGAACTCTGCTCTTGCCACATGTCCCTTCTATCCAAGCCAGGTCAGCCTGGTACGAGGTTTCCTAGTGAGGTTTTGGGATTGTTTTGTTCGAGCTGCAATGGGCATTTCATGAGGGTTGCTCCAATGCTGGATTGTTTGATCGCATAGTTGATGGAGGTTTCTGTAAAGCATTTACAGTATGTTCATGGTTCCGTACAGAGTTTCCATCTTCCAGGACTTCACCTACGTGGAGGTTGGGATGATGATGATGGTGACCCCAGTAGAGGGTGTACTGCTCGAGGTTCGCTTGCATTCCATGATGTGTTTACGTTTGCTACTTTTCATTTTTTTGAATTTGAATGTGTCTTCAGGGTGTTGTGATACTTTCCGCCTGGTATGGCGGTTGTGTCATTGGTATGATGTATGAGTTTGTGGTCTGATGGATTTTGTGAGGTTGCCACTCACCCATAAAAGTGAATTTTATACAGAAAATGAAAAAAAGAGATTTGGTGGTGGTCAACGGATGGAAATTAAGACGGGTAAAAAATAATTCAGAATTAAATAACTACAATAATATCATAAATATCATATATTTTTTAATATAATCATTAAAATCTTAATGTGAAGGGGTGATGAAAAACTAAATGCATCACTTCATGGAGGTGGTAATCCACATGTAATTAGAAGTGATGTTTTCTTTTCCAATTGAATAGAAAGGAGGTGGATAATGGGTGATAAATCATAATAATAAAACATAATTATTTTTAATATAATTAATTCATTATTTTATAATGGATACCACATATTTATAGGTGATAGAATAAGAAATAAAATTTAAAGTACGTAGTTAATTGTTATACCTATTCATTGGGAAACCTCTATTAGATTACTCCTTATGCATTGAAAATATGGTATTTTAGAAAGAATATAATATATAGGATGTGGACAAGGAATATATGATGGTGTTATGGATGTTATGGTCTGAGATAAATATCGTAAACTTTATGAACAAGGGAGGAGAGGATTTTACCTTTTATAAATGGTGGGAATTCACCCTTGGAATTATTTAAAGTATTAAACCAATATAAATTTCTATTAAAATTAAAGTGGATAGAATTCATAAATTTAGAATCATGAATTGGGAAAATTCTAAATAATCTGATAAAATAACAATCATACAAGTGTAGTTTATGTTTTAACCCAAATCTATTAGTTTTAGTATCTATTAAGCATTTTGGAAATTACCGTAAAATCAAATTTTTTTACTCTTTAAGGGTCAATAATGTTACTATAAAGAGAAAAGTGACCCATAAAGGAAACATGGCTGATATTCTAGACCATTTCCCACTAAATTGTTAGAATATAATAATTTTATAAATTTTAATTCATTTAATAAACTTTTATTTAACCAAACATACCATTAAAGTCATTTTCATATTTTACACATTGATTGACTTTAAAGACAACATGATTGACTTTGATATTGAATGAAATTTTTTTTAAACATATATATTATGTTATATTTATATAAAAAAATCATGTAATATTTAAATTTTATGAAATTATATTACATATTATATATTTAAAGGCATTTATTTTATTTTATTTATTACTTGAACAAATACTGTGTCAGTGTTGCATAATCATTTATGGTAACTATTTCAACACTAAAAATATAAAAAACTATTCATGATAAAAATATTAATTCCAATTTAAAATAAACCATTAGAAAAAAACATGACCTCTTTTTATCCTTATGAAAAAGTATTAGAAATATTGAAATCAAGAGTGAAATTTTGTCTTTCTATACTTAAAATAATATATATCTAATTATCAAATAAAAATGGAAGAAAATTGACATAACACTCAATTTAAGATAATTTTAGTCAAAACCCACTCATAAAATATTTATAGTCTTATCCCATGGTTTTAACCTTGTTTTACTCATTTTACCATTACCGAGGTTGAAAATGATTATCATGGTTACTATTCATTATAAATAAAAATAAATTGGATCTATTTACAAAATTTGAGCCTCATGATTCCAAATATGAAATCATTTTTTTATAAATAAATTTCTAGAAGTTAATGAAATCCATTTTTTAAATGGGTAAAATGCAATGAAAAATGATTTTTAGAGAAATATATCTTCAATTATAAGAATAAATTATATAAAATTCAATTATACTATTGATTCCTATGTAATTAATTATATTATATATATTTAAAGTAGTTTTATGTTTCTTTAAGATAAAATTAAAAACATGATGGGAATTTAAAATTAATTGAAATGATAGTTTTATAAAAATTAGTATTTTTCACTAATCATTAAAAAATATATTTTTTTAGAAAAATCAAAAATATCCCCCTAAGATAATTTTGATATGAAAAATTAAAGATAATTTTTTAAATAATTTTTTTAAAATTGGTATAAATTAATTATATTATTTTCCGACAAAAAGAAATAGAAACCATTTTTGATGAAAATCTATTTCTTTAGCATATAATGACTTTATAGCTAATTGAGTGAATATCTCTTAAGAATTTTTCCATACATTTATATTGAGTAGAAATATTATAAATTTATTTAATAGTGTGGTTAATCATATTCATACCCTCCAATTCAATGACTTTGTTATAATGGTCACATTTAAGTAATAAAATTTATATCATATATCACAATTCTCTTAAATATTTTTGTCGCATGTTATGTAATATATTTATAATATTAATAATTTAAACTAAATTTTTGGGGTTTTATAGATATTATATACCTTCTTACTCTTCCATAAATTGTATAATGATAATTTCACTCATTTGTATGTGTGGGAGACCACCTCCACAAAGTGATGTGATTCATTTTTATTTTCTGTCATACGCGGATGGTCGTAAGGATATCTTTAATAAATTAATCTGATATTAATAATATGATTATGGTTATAAAAAGTTGAAAATCTATCTAATTTATTTCTATTTCATGCATTAAAAAAATTAAAAAAACCATTCATGTGTACGTACGAACTACCATCTCCATGAAATAATGTGTTTCATTTTTAATGACTACCTTTACTACCAAAAATGGGAGAAAGGTAAGAGCTTTGGTATTATCAGCACTAATCAGAAATCACTGATAAAAGGGGGACTTTTATCAGTGCTAGAAAAAAGTGCTAATAAATACACCCCTTATCAACGCTAATATATACATTAAATGAAAAATTCATGTTTATTATTCTTATTATGATTATGTTTTATTTAGGTTTATTATGTTTATATGTTTTAGTTATATCTTGACTATATATTTATTATACTATATGTTTATAATATTATATATAAATACTTTTTTATATAAAAATATATCAAAATACTTATTATATATATATATATATATTTTTGTTTCAAAATGAATGTGTTAATTGATGTGTACGTTCATATTCTCATGAATATATGTTCATTATTTACCCTAATGTTGTCCATATATACAATAATGCTATATATACGTGGTGTATTAACTCATTTCCTATATATATAAAGGTTTATCTTCCCTTAAATAATTAAATTCAAGATAAATATATTTAAATAAACAATAAATTTATTTATTATATTTAAAAATATAAATATTTAGTAATATATAATTATATAATTTTTAAATATATTATATATAATTATAATTATATATAACTAATTGAATATAAATATGTTTAAATAATTATAAAATTACAAAAAAAAAATTAAATGATAAAATTATATTTATGAATACCTTTTGAATATATTTATTTAAAAATATATATATTTAATGAATATATACATAGACACAGACATATCTCTATACACTTAAATACTTATGAAATTAAAGTTAAAATTAATATATCAATTTATATTTATATAAATTTTATTATAATTTATAAACGAACACAAACATAATTTTATATATATGTGTGTGATTATAATTTAAATTATTAAATAATAGTAAATATATTAATTATGTATATTTATAAAATTATAAATGTAATAAATATATTGGTTTTAATTTTATAATCATGAATAAATGGTATGTTTTATCAGCGCTAATTAAAAAGCACTGATAAAACATGAATTTATCATCAGTTTTATAGCACTGATAAAGTCATGTTTTATCAGCGCTTTCAATTCTAGCACTCGTAAAACATACTGTTTGTAGTGATTTTAATCTAGTTCTGATAAAAGTGTCATCTGGTTTTATAAATAAACCCTAACTTTTTCCTCCTTCCTTTCAGCCCTCAAGCTCACAAGGAAACTGATCCATGCCACCGCCACCACCACCTCCTCTCCTCCAGCCTCTCCTCCCTCCTCTCCTACCACCTCCTCCTCCTCAGTTGTCAACTCCTCCACCTCCGTGAACCGAGCTTCACCGCATGACTTTCCTAAGTCGTACCTCTCCTCCACCAGTGGCACTCCACCCCCACACCTCTCATTCACCATGGCTCTCCTCTACCATAGCCTCTCCTCTACCACACATATCGTTCATCGTGCCTCTCCTACACCATAAACACACCTCTCCCGCATGGTGAATCACACCTCAGCAGTTATTTTTCTCATCTTTATCATTGGGTTCACTTATTACAGTTTGATATTGATGGTTACATTATGAATTTTAAAGGCTAAACACCCCACTAGAAATCATGGTCATTGGTGGTCCTTGTCTGTGCAATAGTTATATTTAGTAAAATTCAATTTGCATATAATATATTTTGAATTAGTTTATTTAAAAATATTCAATGAAATGTGGGTTTTCATCATCGTTATTTCAAAAAATTCAAAATTATTTTCCATTAATTCAAAAATAAACTTTTTATCATCCACTCTTATTTTTTATTACTCTTATGTCTTTTTCATGATTATATTATTAAATATTCATTTGAAAATTAAATGCCTTCAAAGGGTTTCCACTAATTTTATAGAAAACATTATGTTTTTTATGTTCAGATTATAAAAATTATTTTTAAAAGTAAAATTCTTCAAAGTATTTCAACATCATTTACTAAAAACGCTACACATTTCTCAAGCATCCATTATTGGTGAATCTTTCTAGCAATTTACCTCCATGATCTTGCTCTAAATATTATTTGGAAACCTAAACCAACAACTAGGTCTTATTCCTAATATAAAAGTATTTACTTGATATGTCCCAACTATAACACCCCAATCTAAATCATAAGGACTGAGACGCAGTGTCGCATGACCTCAGGTATGCTTCCCTATACAAAATATGTTTCCATCTAGTGGTGAGGGAATAAGTGGCATTGTGGGGATACTATCCCATTGGTAAATAATAATAATTTGAGTAAATAATAGTAGTAATATTAATCAATGTAAAAAAATAGAACCTAAATGGAAAAATAATATGATATAACCAAAACATCAACCCATGCTATAAAAATATGACATACAATATCTAGCACAACAAGTCAAGAGATCCTAATATGTGGTAGAGCCATAAACAATAAACAAGGAAAAATAAATAATTAATGTGGTATCTCTACAAGGATCCTAGACTCTATCATGATATCACGTTGATTAATATACTCTTCTAGTACAATTTCCCTATGCAAGGCCACAACCCTCATCTAAAATCCAGGTTAAAGAAGTATGCACACGCACTGAGATGCACATGTAGGTTTTGAGTGTAAAACATTGTAGGAAACCATTTATATGTTCTTAACATATGAGAAATAGTTCTATTTAAGTGTATATGATGATAATAAAGTAAATTAATAAGTAAAAAATATCATGTTAGGTCATCATGTAATAACCTTACTAACATGAACCACAACCCACTAGCTTCGACTCTATATCAGAAGAAAATCTATATCTGGTTGTCTTGAATCTCATAATAGGCCATATAGATAATCTAATCCTCATAATAGATCATAATTACATCATGACTTAGGTTAATCCATAATTCCATCATGCCTCACCAATTATCGCAAGTTAAGCCATAAAGCCATAATGCCCCACTAACTATCTCAAGTCAAGCCACAAGTCCATCATGCCTTCATTCTAGTATCAGGTCAGGTCACAAGGCTATCATGTCCCACTATTTTTCATTCAATACCCCACCATAATAATCATGCATCACATTTCACATTCTTCCCCTCTAAGGGATTAACCAAGACATTAAGGGTATATATGTCACTATGACTCTAGAAAACATATGTATACATTTGTACCCATATATAAAAATAAAAGACATAAAAATAAAATTATTGAGCTATACACATGAATAATAATGTAAAATTATGATAGGTATTATGGGTCACGTACACACACAAACATCATGTCTTATTAAGAGAGGTCTCGTGGGTCACACACACGCATAAGAATGTCATACTGAGAAAATTATTGTGGTAACACACAAAAACACATAAGAATTATTTATTATAAAATAATATATAATTTATATAACATGGTATGGAAATTCCTACTTTAAGAGTATCAAATCCTAACATCTTGGTTCTCTAACTAGAACATACTCAGACACCAATGATCCTTATAACCAACCCAAAATCACCACATAATGATTAAATAATAAAGATACAAGAAGAAGAACATATCATGTTATAAGATTGGTTTATACTTACCCAAAAATATCTAATATAATGATTAGATCTTGATAAATCTGTTAAAAATCTAGAAAAAAATGTATTTATACCTACATTTTCTTAGAATATAGAAAGAATCACATTAGATCATGTCAAAATTACTATATATAACCATTATTGTCATGATCTTGGGTATTTGATAAGGATAAGAGAGAAGTTATTATATGAACAAGAATAATGGAGGGAAAAGTGATCATTAACCTTGAAATCCTTAGGACTGATGCCTAAATATCTAATAGAAATGCTCTATAGAGGGAATTAATGAACCATGAACAGCCACTAAAGTCCCTAAGTTTGATATCCCAAGGTATAGAAGTAAGAATGAGGGGTTTTAGGGAGGTTCGGAGTTAATAAAATCCAAATTTTAGATTAATTAATCCCACATTAATGATTTGGTCTCACATTTTATCAAACTGTGTGCCAACCCTGGTCGGATCATTTAATCTTTAGGGTACACTCATAATTTATCTTCATGGTTTGGTTAACTATGTGCCAATCATGTTTTTGTTTTTGTTTTGAGTTACCTGGTTACCTAAGTAATGTTACATGGTTAGATATAACTGTGTTCCAATAATGTTCCACCCTACACTTCTCTCCAATACGATACATAATTTCGAAGATAAAATCACATGCTTTACCTTATCCATAATCTCTTTAAAGGCTTTTAAAACCCACTAAAAACACCTGTAAAAAACCTGAGACTTCACAGAAAAAATTAATAACTAAAATCAAATAATATAAAGGCTGATAATAAGAAATAACACACCTAGAAAGTTTGAGTCCACTACAATATCCCCCTATAAGGACTTATTATCCCTAAGAAGTGTCTCTAGAGGTCTTGTGTGACCATATTGGTCCACTAAGCCTACACATTAGACTCCAAATTCCAATATTCTTCTTGAATACTCCAATGATTCAAAAGAACTCAAATGTTAGGAACATTCTTCCTTCTCAATAACTTTTCAATCTAATAAATAATTTGTAGTATATGTTTATCAAATTATTCATTTACATCCAAATAAAATTATTTATTAACAATCACATATGAATTATAAAACTCATACTTTATATGTTGATATACAAGGAACATATCATGCACACCTTGATGTAATCATGGAAGATCCAATTGAAAATGCACCATCTTGATCTATTCCACTATCTCAAATTGTCCCACAAAACCTAGTGCCAACTTCCCCTGCTTCCATAATCACTAATTATCCAAACAAGGTCATTGATAATTTCCTAAACAAAATGATTGTCTCACACACCTACTGTCAGGTACCGGGAATGGGCAGCGAAAGCCGATGGGCCGGGAAATTAAAATTTTTTGCGTCACCAGAGCGACTTAACATCGTCGACTCCGGTGATCTAATCCTGGTACGGTCCGAGGACCACGCGTGATTTAAATAGAGCACAAAATTAAATCAAACGTTTACCTCATTCGGATCTTACATTTAGAATCTTGTCGTAAGAAGCCGACGACCGTTGTTCGAAGACTCTGATGTCGAAGCCCTCTAGATCGTCCACACACGCCTCTTGAATCTTCTCGCACGTTGTACGTCGGAATCTGGGTGCTAGCGCGGTACTCCGACGATCACTTCGACGCAACGATGATCACCACAAACTAGCGTCTTCGATCCATGAAGGTGGAACTTGAAGAACTTGCTAGTTTGAGAGAGTCTCTCTCTAGAACTCAGGAGGAGAGAGAGGCTCTCAATTCCAACGGATGAATAGTACATTAGAGAGAGCCTCTCTCTTACTATATATAGGGAATATCTAAAATACACGGTAAGGGTTCCTGACCTCCGTGTATTAAACATTCACTAGATATATATATAAATAATTATTTATGACAAATTAAATTATACCATAAAAAATATTTATTATTTATCACTGAACTGTAATATATATAAAAATATATATTATGTTATAAACATGAGTCTAACTCGACTCGCACCTCCTGATAATATTAAATGAACTCAGGATATAAATATCTATCTGATTAATATTTATCTATATATTTACTTAATCACTCGTAAATACATGTTATAAATAAATTCAATGAATTATTCCAAACATGAATAATAAAAGAATGTATTTATTACTTGGTGATTCATAGGGCTTGGATAATACCCGAACCCCATGGTGGGTCCCACCAAGTCCTATAATCCTATTCATCAGAATAGGGTAGATTCTCAAAGCGTTGTTGTGTGTGACCCTCTAGGCCCTTATCTCAATAGCAGTGAATAACATTCACCGACCAAGAGCGGGGTCTAGTAACCCATCGAGGCCCCTAAAGAGATAAGGTAAAAGTCAATGCAACGACTACCTTCCTATGCACATTGTCTGTGTAATATAATCTCTTCGTCATCGATATCTCAATAAAGAAAAATGCATACTACTGTCAATCATTATTTATTTGCTTTATTTTGTTTGTTGATTTTTTCGGATGGTCTTACCTTCGACTACCATGGCCATGGATTTATTGAAGGTGCAACCATCCTAATAAACCAGGCCCGAGATATCTCTTCCTGAACTCGGAAGCGACAAATCCTTTCTCGATCATTCAATGAATGCCATGCCATTAATGATGTACCTGATACAAACTACCTCACCACGACTTTGTCGCCATCGTTTTCACCTTATATCAAATGTACGTAATTAAATGACATACATTGATAATGATCTCAAGTCAGGAGACCATTACACATGTCCATAGATAAGAAATACCAATGACACCCAAGACATGTGGTGTTCCTATTGGCGGGTATATCCTCATGATCTCAATACTTGAGATCACCAAGTGTGAACTTCATGAGAGGAAGTCTCAATGCCTATGAGCCCCCAGCACCTGATAGTTAGACATCTACTGTGTCTAGTCAGTAAGATGTATCAAGACTATAGAACATATATTTAAGATCAATGTCATTGTATCTCAAAGTTCTCATTATATCCTGGGATATGCTATAACCTCTCAACACGACAACTAACCTTTGGAAATTACCATTATTATAGTGGAGACAGAAAAGTCTGCACTATAATGGTAAGATATCATCATGCATATCTAACTATACACAGGATACGGTAATCAAAAGTACTACATAGTTGGGTCTAGGGTACCCACTATTTCAACACTCCTACTTGCACTAGATCTAACTTGATAACGAATCTCGCTAGCTACACACATGATAAATACCATGCTTCTGCTGAGTAATGGCCTTAACTGCTAGGCCTGCCACGTTTTCACCGCGTGGCATATATACTATATGAAACCACATCGACTTGAGTAGAACTTCTCAAGATAAGGTATCCCCGAGTAGATTACTTTTTTTTTCATTGTCATAACTTGACAACTTGGATAATAAGAATATCATAATTCTCATTATGATAATAATTTTCTCACTAGGTGCTAATCCAAGAACTGGGAAAAAACATTGTGATTTTGAACTACTTCTTAGCTGCCTTAGAAGCTGCAACATACTCAGTATTTGTAGGTATGGCTACCACATGCTTTTATGAGCTTGAATCGCTCATCTACATTGCCTAACTGTTATACTAGATCGAATTGATCTAAGGACTGCTAGTATGTGTCCCACCATAACTAGTATACCTTCCTCTCCATATTCCAGGTACATATCATTTATACTTGTCGAAGTACAAGATGATAGTTCTGACTGCATCACTTGTAGTGCTCCTGGAAATAATTGATATCTGCCTATAATAAATTTTATCCTGGCAGTATCAATTATTGTACATATTATGGCATATGTGATTGATCCATCACTAAATAATATGGTATCAATTCACAAATTTAATCTCTACACATGCTCTGAATATGTTAACCTGGAGAGATTAAGCCATATGACATAGGCAACAATTCTGAACTCGAATTGTTCCAACTTCTATTTTTCAATACAATGTCACTATATGTACGATTGGCTAGGACCAAGCATCCTTTGGATCTACCATAGTGAATCATGTTCCCTAGAAATTAGGTTACTACTTGAAGTAAATCATTGGAGAATTATTTTCAACTAGAACTTATCTAACTGTAAGATCAAAATCTGTTTTCCATATGTTGTCGAACATATTTCATTTGGAAAGCATTGACGCTCCCACTAAACTTTGGTAGACACAAGGCAAAGATTATTTTATAATGAATGCTCTAAGATCTTGTTGCTTACTTTAATCCAAAACTGGATTTCAGTAACTTGGAACCCTTATTGGCATCATTTGATTTCATCATCTCTTTCTGGTTGCATCGTATATACACCTTCCATGAAAAATGATCTTGACATCCAATGACCAATAAAAGGATCTTAGAAGTTTAGCTATTACAGGTAAAATTCTAATATATTTAAGCATATCGACTTTGTATAACCAATCAAGCCTTATTGGTACCATACTTGTACCATCCATGTATCATTTGATTTGAATACCCACCACAGTATTCAATTTATAAGCCCCCCTTGCAATTTGATATATGGAATCTATTATTGAATTTTAGTTGATCTTGTCAATCTTAGCTTGTTTCCATATACTGCTTACTTGTAGGATTTATTATTCTTAATTAATAATATATCACCGGCCGTAGTGAATATAAAACCATCACCATGGTTCCATTCTCCCTACGCAGTATGTGTCTCTAGAACAAGCCTATTCCACATGTACTTGTGGAACTTGTTCCCTATGCCAACCATTTGTGCATCTCAAGCATTGACTAAATCCAAGTCAATTCAGTTCCCACTATCTCTAATAGAGATGTGCACCCTTGTATAGAAATGCAGTCTAATACTTGACTACATCTTTTCTATCTTAGGGATTTAGGTAATATCTTCAGAAACTGTTAGGATAATTACCTTAGATGCACAATGTGTTTAATTTGATGCATGTTTGTTTAAATCCTAAAAAATGCTTTGCATCAAAACACGTCCTATGACTTAATGGGGTTTCATCATACTATGACTCGTATGATATCCATTTGTCATTTTATTTGGCATATTGGTTATGGGAAATCGCCATTATTTGTAAAGCATGTCATGAAATATAATGGAAGTTTCTGCCTGTTGTAACATTGATACTATTTACATCAAACAAATGATGTATAAAATGTGCGTTTAGGAATTACTCCACGCTACATTTTGATCAATGTTAACATGTAAGACTTCATCATCGATCCTCCTCATTTACATCAATGTCCTGATGTTGATAAGGTAATGTGCATTTAGGAATTTCCCCACGCTACATTATCATGATTGATGAACGCTTGGTCAAGATATTATTTGGTTTGTCGACCCGAAGCAACTCATATCTTCTGACCATGCACTCCCTTCACATTATCATTCCTTAAATACATTAAAGGAATATTATGAAGTGTATGTATATACCTCTAGCTTATTCTTGAAATAGTTCATGCTCACTTGTTGAACTAAGTCCAAAAACCTTGTTACTTACCTTTTATTTCTAAAGGTTTCTTTGTCCAAACTAAAGACATTGATAATACCAACGGTGTTTAGCTTTACGGATCCTAAATACCATACTAGGTATAATCGTGATGTCTACTTTTAGTTTTACTTGACAAATAATTAACTTTCCAAAACCTGGTATAAAAATATTACATTTATATTCATCTCATATTGCCTATGATTCATGTAGTAGTGAACTATAGGTTGAGTATCATATACCAAAGACAACATTAATTCCTAAATCTAGAATAATGTCTATGTGTGTTAAAGGAAACATGAGATTAATGTTTATGGTTATACTCAATAATATTTCTACAAGAATCATTTACTTGGCAATATTGAAGTCGTGTACTTCTCACATCTGGCCTAGGCATCACCCTTCCTCAACCACTTAAAGAATACACCTAGCTTCCTCTAACATTTCTATACATGGTTGGTTGCAGTATTTAAACACACATATGTGAGTTTTAATACCCAAGTAATATTGAAACATTACTTTTATGTGATTAATATGTCTGAATGAGAAGCGGTAACATGCTTCTTTAAATCAGTTTATTGCATTTAAAATTCCATAATTTTTATTTCATGTTATGCAATGAAAAATATAACCTCATGTTAATAACTCTTTTATTGAAGGATGTTGCGAATGTTCCTTTGGCGTAACTTGCAATTGACCTTTTCACAATGACTTCCAATTTATTCTTCATAAGAATTAAAGATGAAACTATCTTTGATATTCTTATTTACTTGGCGATCTTTACCTAAATTGGAAATTTAAGCGTTTACTCAATACTTGTTCATTTTGTAACTTTAAACGAGACTTGAGTAAATGGGTGAAATTGATATCAAAATAGGATGTATTTAAAGATCACAACTTGCCTTTCAATTTACACAGATTTAGTGTAAACATTTCCTATTCATATCATTTCTTAGATTTCTCCTTGCAAACTACTTGGATATGAGACATCATTTGATATCATCCATGTTCTGATGTAGAGACCGCAACTAACATCAGAAATTGATGAATGCATAATGAAGTTACTATAATATGCTTTGAGAATTAGTCTCTTATAAGCTATTTCACTATCACTCAGTGAGGTAGTTTAACAGATGTAAGGAAAATGGCACCTTGAGTCTCATATATTATAATACAATGCACGAGCGCCCGTACTATACTTAGATACTCGTGCTAGGGTGGACTTTTTCTTTATCCATTATTTATCGCAATCATGTATTGTGGTATAGATTTCCATTTTAACTACAAAATAACATTAAGAAGATTAGTACTTTTTATCTGATTACCGTTTATACATTCATGATTAATTGATTATTATATCATAGTAATGTCTCCCACTATTTTAGCGAACCTTAATAGCCCTCACTATTAGATTCAGAATACTCTGTCGCTGGAGTACTCTGGTGGCAAGGATCCTTGAAACCTCCCTCGTAGTCTACAAGCTAGGGCTACGACACTACTTGGAGGGTTTCAAGGTAGGCTCTATAATGGACAACCACTTGTTCTTGTGGTTCCTTGTGTTGTTGAGTAAAGTCCTAGCTTTTGGAATCTGAACTTGATTCCCTCAACTTCTTGCCTCTAAAGTGATATCAAGTTAGCTAAGGCTAATCCTTGACTACTCACTTTAGTTAAGTCGACCCATTTCTCACATGGAAATGCCCCAGTAGTAAGAGGCACTCTCAACTGAGGCTGATGAGCACCCAAAAAGCCGGTTTTGTTTACATGTGAGAAATGGAAGGCATTTTGGACTTAATATATCTTTGAGGGATTTTTAATATTGATTGATGAATATAATCCTTTTCTATTTATTATGTTCAAACAGGGTTGTCGTGCTCACAACTGAACATGCAATAGAAAATTATTCATCACAACTTTATGCATTTTATCTTATTTACTATCCTATGTGATCATGCAATAATCGTGCAATCACATAAAACAATAAACCATGCATAAAGGTAAACAAAGCAATCTGACTGATCTTGAGCATTAAACTATGATCGATCCATATTGGATCAATCTTGACCTAGGGGTTTTCCATACCTGAGTCGAAACCTGAATCGTATCAATAACTACTTTCAGTGCATGTTGTTCGGCTCCCGTCTTGATTTCCACCTCAACTTGGCGGGGTCTGTGTCTAAGAACTTCATCCTCTTTTAACAAATATACTTGCTCGCATGTGAGGGGTCTTGGGGTACAATGTATAGTAGGTGCATTGGACGTTCATGCCCTTATACATATTTGAATTTAAAATACAATTCACAGACTATCATTTATCTAATTATTTATTACAATCATCGCATGCATTTAATAAATAATTAAATAAATAAATAACTCAGACATGCATAGGTCGGTCACTAGCTCAAGATCAGTCGGTATATGCAATGCGCAATAAAATTAAACTGCGGTAAATTTAACTGTACGAGGTGTTCTAATAAATTAAATGAATTTAATAAATTCAAATAATTTTTTTATCAGTTCCTTTTGTTTAAATTAATTTTTATTCCTAAAATTAAATTAAACCACTAATTTAATTTTTAATCCCAAAAATTAAATTAATCTTTAATTTAATTTAATCTTAAATTAAATTAAAGTTTCGTATTCAATTAAATCTTAATCCTCTAAATTAATTATAATTAATTTAATTCAAACTAAATTAATTAAATTAATTTTAAGGGTTACCTCCGGTAGTTTGAGGGAGTCTGACTGGACTGCGAACTGCGCATAAACGCAGTGAAACCACGACACCACGTGGTAACCCTGCGTAAACTGGATCTGACCGGTAGGCGGCCAGATCTGAACTCCAGGGGTCGGGCGTTCTCCGGTGGCTGGACCAGGACGACGACCGCATCTAGGCACGACAACGGCCTCAGGATGGGACATCGCGATTCAGGTGAGGTGCTGCTTCCCGCGGCTTTCTCCGGGACAGCGAAGGGCGAGCAGGGCACCTGGACGGTGAGCGCGGCGGCAAGGTGCGCGCTCGGGCATCACCGGTTCGGCCTTGACGAGGCTATTTTTATCTCTTCCTAGTGGGGTTTCTTCATGGGGAGGCAAAGGATGAGGGCTCGCAGGGTTTCTTCCCGTGGCCCTGCATGAGCCGGTGATGGCGAGATCCTCGAGCAGGCCGAGCGGCGGCGGTAGGTCCGAGTAGCGGCGTCCTCGCGATGGGGCTGGACGGGGTCGGTGGAGAGCTCACGGGGCAGCAGCGCTCCTTCGGAAGAGGGCAGCAAGGACCCTACTCGGGGCAAGGTGCATGGGCAGTGCCGGTTCGTAGGGAGACGGCGCGGCTCAGAGGGCGGCGAGTGGGCTCGAACGAGGGGCTGAGGGAGCGGGTGGTGCTGGGGAGGAGCGCCCTGGTTTGGCCTCTCAGGGTCCGGTGCGAAGCAGGAGGCCGGTGCGGGGTCGGACCGGTGGAGGCCGGCGCGGA
The DNA here is from genome assembly GCA_963277665.1 of Viscum album. Classification (NCBI taxonomy): domain Eukaryota; kingdom Viridiplantae; phylum Streptophyta; class Magnoliopsida; order Santalales; family Viscaceae; genus Viscum; species Viscum album. The sequence goes on along the minus strand of OY728155.1, from coordinate 918,339,920 downwards.
GGAGGCCTTGCGGGGGGAGGCGCTCCGGGCATCCTGGTTCGGGGTGCGGCAGGACCTCGCAGTGGCGCTCCCTGGTTTGGCCGTGCGGGGAAAGAGAAGACCCCTCATGGGTCTCCTAACTTTTTTTTTATTTTTTATATGCTGTGTCTTTTTTGCCTTCTTTTTTTTATTATGCCGCGTCTTGACCCAAAAAGAAAGGATCTTGCCCCCTTTTTTTACTTCCTCGAAGAGACCCGCACACAAGGTCTTTTTCCTTTTTTTTTATAAAATAATAAAATAATAAAATATATTATTTTATTTTATATCAAAATTATTGGATACAACCGGATAAATTCCGGTGACTGGATTCCGACCGAAACTTGGTCGGATTCCGGTACATTGAATAAAATAAGTTCGCCAACATCGATCCATTTAAAAATTTTAAATGGACATTTCTTGGTCATTTGGTAACGGAACGACACGCGGTTGGATCCGTTGGAACCGTATTAACACCCCATACTTAAAACTTATGCAATTTAATTTTTTCTTTGAATCTGAAAAATCACGCGTCCCTCTGATACCACTGTCAGGTACCGGGAACGGGCAGCGGAAGCCTATGGGCCAGGAAATTAAAATTTTTTGCGTCACTGGAGCGACTTAACATCATCGACTCCAGTGATCTAATCCTGGTACGGTCCGAGGACCATGTGTGATTTAAACAGAGCACAAAATTAAATCAAATGTTTACCTCATTCGGATCTGACGTGTAGAAGCTTGTCTTAAGAAGCCGGTGACTGTTGATCAAAGACTCCGTTGTCGAAGCCCTCTAGATCATCCAAACACGCCTCTTGAATCTGCTCGCACGTCGTATGTCAGAATCCGGGTGCTAGCGCGTTACTCCGATGATAACATAGACACAACAATGATCACCACAAACTAGCGTCTTCGATCCGTGAAGGTGAAACTTGAAGAACTTGCTAGTTTGAGAGAGTCTCTCTCTAAAACTCAAGAGGAGAGAGAGGATCTCAATTCCAACAGATGAATAGTACACAGGGGAGAGCCTCTCTCTTACTATATATAGGGAATATCTAAAATACGCAGTAAGGGTTCCTGGCCCCTATGTATTAAACATTCACTATATATATATATATAAATAATTATTTATGACAAATTAAATTATGCCATAAATTATATTTATTATTTATCACCAAACTGACATATATATATAAATATATATTACATGATAAACATGATTCTAAATCGACTCGCACCTCCGGATAATGTTAAACAAACCCAGGATATAAATATCTGTCCGATTAATATTTATCGATGTATTTACTTAATCACTCGTAAATACATGTTATAAATAAATTCAATGAATTATTTCAAACATGAATAATAAAAGAATTAATTTATTACTTGGTGATCCATAGGACTTGGATAATACCCGGACCCCGTGGTGGGGCCCACCAAGTCCTATAATCCTATTCATCATAATAGGGCAGATTCTCAAAGCGCTATTGTGTGTGACCCTCTAGGCCCTTATCTCAATAGCAGTGAATAACATTCAACGACCAAGAGTGGGGTCTAGCAACCCATCGAGGCCCCTAAAGAGATAAGGTAAAATTCAATGCAACTACTACCTTCCTACTCACATTGTCGGTGTAATATAATATATTCTTCATCGATATCTCAATAAAGAAGAATGCATACTAGTGTCATCATTCTTTATTTACTTTATCTTGATTTTAGATTTGTCCGGACGGTCTTACCTTCGACTACCATGGCCATGGATTTATTGAAGGTGAAACCATCCTAATCAACTAGGCCCGAGATATCTCTTCCTGAACTCGGAAGCGACAAATACTTTCTCGATCATTCAATCAATGCCATCCCATTAATGACGTACCCGATACAAACTACCTCACCACGACTTTGTCGCCATGTTTTTCGCATTATATCAAATGTAGGTAATTAAATGACATACATGGATAATGATCTCAAGCCAGGAGACCATTACACATGTCCATAGATAGGAACTACCAATGACACCCAAGACATGTGGTGTTCCTATTGGCGGGTCTGTCCTCATGATCTCAATACTAGAGATCACCAAGTGCGAACTTCCTGAGAGGAAGTCTCAATGCTTATGAGCCCCCAGCACCTGATACTCAGACATCTACTATGTCCAGTCAGTAAGATGTATCTAGACTATAGAACATATATTTAAGATCAATGTCATTGTATCTCAAGGTTCTCATTATAGCCTGGGATCTTCTATAACCTCTCGACACGACAACTAACCTTTGGGCATTACCATTTTTATAGTGGGCGTAGAAAAGTATGCACTATATTGGTAAGATATCATCATGCATATCTAACTGTACACATGATATGGTAATCAAAAGTACTACATAGTTGGGTCTAGGGAACCCACTATTTCAAAACCTACAACACCATGACTTAGGGGTCTATTATTTACCACATTACACAGGTCTTTCTACATGAATATATTATGTCTTTTTCAAGTTTAAATTATTCATGATTCTGTTAAATGTAAACATTTTTAAAGTATTTTTAGTTCTTAGTTTTTAAAACTTTTGTGTCTATATAATAACTTTTTATTATGAAATATATAAAATAAAGTCTTCAATAGTAATCAATTTCCCTTAAAAATTTTAAATATAATTTTCACATGAATGTTTTAAAATGTTATTGTGAAAATGTTTGAATTTTAACATATATTTATCTTCTTAGGATTTTTTCCCATGTCGTGATATTTTAATAACAATTTATATGTTATTATAATATTATTTATTTTATAAAATGAGAATTATAAAATTCTATGATTTCTTAAGTTCGTGTTATGTGTTTTTTTGAATTATTTAAGAAAAAAACTTATTTTTTGATTTCAAACATTCTTCCTACTCTTTCTCTTTTATCTCCCCAACCCTCTTCTCTTATCTATTTCCCATAGGTTTCTTCTTCTCCCAATAACTAAAATTCATTTTTCATGAGTATTTAGGGCTTTAGGTTTTTTGAAGTTTTTCCATGGAAGGTGACATGTTTTGTATTGGTTACCATTAGGTTTAAAGTAGATGTTTAAAGTAGATGTTTATTTTCTCTCTTTTTATTTTATAATTAATTGAATGTGTATACTTTATAAATTTATTTTCAATTAAAGTATAGTAATTCATGGGTTCTTGGGTGAAATTATAAATTTATTTCTTAAATTCTAGGATTGGAATAAGAGCTTTATTATAATAATTTCATGTACAATTTTTATATTAGATTATTTCTCATGAAAAGAATATTTGAAAAGGTCTATAGGGTCATTTAAATGTTTTTTATTGTAAATTTTGGTCTTATTTATTTTTTTTGGTTTTTTAAATAAATTTTCCATGTGCCTAGAGAATGTTATGGAATGAAAAGAGTATTTTTTTTCAGCTGCTTTCAAAATCCTTGAAATGACGAGACATTAAATAAGGGGAGTTAGACTCTACATACTAAGTTGGTTTTCATGTGAAGCCCTATTTTTCACTTTAAAAAGTAAATGATTTATTTCTCATGTGACCCTCAATGATTTCCCGTATACTTGTTTCCCAGTTATGGGTTATTGATTATTTATATGATGGATGTGTGATGTTAAAATGGGATTTTATATGTATTGGTGTTGTTCTATGTTGTTATAGTGCCGTTTTGTATTATCACACACTAGTACCTGGGGTATATCCCAAGACATTTTGTTCCTAGATCGGTGGTTTTATAGAGAAGATTAAATTATTATACAGATTTCATCCCCCTTATTCTTGTTTTATTAGTGTAACTATAAATATTGGTTCTATTTACTATTATATTCTTCCATGATCACATGGTTACCTTTTTCATTGTGAATTTATTTTCTCCAGCTGATATGGGGTTTTTATGAGATAATTAATTTTTGATTTTCATGTGAAAAAACAATTTATTTATTATGAGATGGGAGTTACTTATATCTACTACCAATGCATTTGGTGAAAGATTATATATCATGATATATAAATGTTATGTAAATAGGTTACTAATTCTATAGGATCAAAAGGGTGAGTGTTATTGCGTTAATCTTTACTCATAATAATACATTTGAATAAGTTAGCAAGTTGTTATGTTCACGGGTGAGTGTGATAGTGTTAATCTCGAATCATAAATTAAAATTTGAATATGTTTTTGAGAAGCCAGTAGGGGTGGAACACCATAAAAGGAGTTCACCCACCATTGATGGGTTGGCCAGTCTATAAGGTTGATGGGAGGAACACTAAAAACATGTGATCAGAGCTATATATGGGGTGTCATGAGACATGTAAGTCGTGTAACCATCAATGATTTGAATTGTCTAGATAGTGGTAAGTTACAATAGCATCTAGGGATTTTTTAGGGGTTCACTTTTAAAATGATTCAAGTTTTTTGAAATGTTTCCTAAAACAATATATGTGTTCAACATACACTTTTTTGGTTTTAAATTTCTTTAAAGGGGTTCAAAAAAAGAATTTTGGTTTTGAGAATGGATGTTTGGAACATATTGGTTTATCTTATAAGGGGTTTGTTATTTTAATGAGGAATTTGGGTAAATGGCTGGTTTTTTAAATGGGATTTAAACTATAATTTTATAAATAGTTTTCTCAGGAGATATAAATTCTATAATGTTTTTATCCCTCTAGATCCAAAGGAACATATTGATGATGGTGGATCTAAGGAAATGAAAGGTGACGAAACACTGGAGCCAAAGAAAAAAAATAAGAACTGTAGTTTGGCAGTATTATAAAAAATCATTAAGTCTAATAAGAAAGGAATCAAATACGTGATTGGATGGAATAAGCGGGGCCAACATGTTAACCCCAACACTTCCTTGTTTAATGGTTACATTGGAATCGTCACTCAGCAACTGATGGATATTTATGTAACTTCATGGAACCATGTTGTGGATGAGATTAAGAAACTGATGTGGGGAGATATTACGGTAACATGATGATATCCTTTTTTTAATATACTAAAAATTAAATAATGAAACATTGACTTAGACTTCATCATCTCTTGTAGAGTACAATTATTCCAGATGACTTACACAAGGACTGTGTCCTAAGGGTTTTTGGAAGGATTCATAGGGGTTTTTTTCACAATTTTAATGAAATATAATCTTAATGATACTGAAGAGAAAATATAAATGTTCCCACCTCTTATTTATAAACATCTGATAACCCAAGCATCGTGGGATGCGTTTACTAGTCATCGTGCGAAGTAGTCATTTCTGGTGCATTGTGTTTGGTAATACTTTGTTTAATTGTATGTTCATTCATCACTTTGATTGATAGTGTTTTATTTATAAAACAAAAAATGAGTGCTAAAAATAAACAACGATCATAAAAACTAGTGTACCCCTACAGTAAATCAAGGATGGGGTACGCATCACTTGGAAACAATTTGGTATGTATTTTAAACCTACCATAACACTTTTATGTGACATAAAACAACAAAACAACTATGTTCTTTTTTTATATTCATCTGGAAGACTCAAAATCCCCAGACACTTCCACCCCACACTATGTGCTATGGAAGGAGGCATGTATAGCTAAAGATGGAAAACTAATTGACAAAAACACACAAAAAGTTTGGAAAACATGTGTAAGTATGACCTAATAAAAATTTGTTTTGTTTTAAATCATTATTACATAAAAATTATTACTTTTTCCTATATTTTATATCTCAATTATTCACATGCATCAACAACACCCGAACTGGATGCAGACATACATTTAGGGGCCTTGAAGCAGCCAAAAAAGTATGGTTGTGTCAGAGGTGCAGATTTGGGGGTGATGCCCCAAACAAATTTTGAGAAAAAAATCAAGAGGATCAAACTGAGGAAATGAAAAATATGAGAGAAACATTAGATTTGTTTCAATAATAATTACAATACTAGAGAGAGATGATGGAAAGTTTGACGGGGGTGCCAAAGAGAGGAAACAACTTAAGAACATCCCGTGGGTGAAGATCCAACCCCATCCCCCACTAGTTTTGTGGCAAGACATTCCCCACAAAACAATTCTTAAATGAATTAATCAATTTTCCAATAATTGTTTCATGTAAATGTGAGTCAGATAGACACTAGACACTAATACCTTTCCTATATTGATATTCTATATGGTGAAATGACTATGATTTATATCTATCAACACCCACCTATCACCTTGTAGCGAGGGATACAATGTTTAATATTCAAAATGACATGCTACACAATAGACCACATCTAAAAGGTCATGTTAGAGTGTGAATTACTATATCCCTAAAGCTGAGCAATGAGATACATATTCCAATTCATGATGTAGATATTTATATGATTGAACAAGCTATGGTAACATTCATTTCATGGTCATCACATCTTATAAAAAACATGTCGACAATGAGGTATTCATTTCCAATTTAATTTTCAAGCTAAAACTTAAAAATTTAATGAAAAAAAGGTCTGAACCAATGATTGTTATAAATTATGGAAAAAAGGGAAGGGGTGAAATGAAAGAATGGTTCCGAACCATCTCAAGGATCAACCAATAGATCAAAATGATATATATAAAGCACCTTATCCTCCCACCCCCACCCCATTCTATATCCAAATTTATTATCAATGAAGGCAGATGTGGATATGAAGTTAAAAGATGGTGGTAATCACATAATTGATTTTGAAGAAAATATGTATGGAGGGGAAGATCCAGACATCATTGGGGTTGAGAGTGCAAATGTAATCCAAAACTATGAATGGTTAAGGTAGCTCATTTGTAAATTTTTACATGAGGTATGTTTTCTTGATTTGATTTTCCAAAAGATGATATACTATGATAATTATGACTAAATTCATTTCATATTTTTCACAGGCATATATATGAAAATAAAATTGAAGGGATTCATCATGATAAAAAATAGGACTCTTTAGTACTTACATCACCTATACAACACTAACAAAAATAAATTAAAAGAAAGTGGGTGAAATAGTGGAATGCCTGCTCAAATTTTTTAACAAAAAAATTAAGGATAACAGACTCTTATTAATACCAATGATGCAGGGGTAAAATTATAAAATTTAATCATATCTAATATACTTTAATTTATTTCATTACTTATACCTTTTTGTGTTTTTGAAGATAATTGAATGCACATTGCGGTCAATTTGGATACTTTAATGATTTATTTGTTGGATTAAATGCATGGATATCCAAGGGACTGACCACAAATGATGGCATTTGTCAATTTTTAATACACTACATCCTACATTTTATAAATAAACTTCTAGTTATATAATTTATATAATATTGTAATGACTATTGTGTTATGATAGGGTGGTGCATGACTATCATCTAGATCAGGGAATGAGGCCATGGGAAAAGGACAAGAAACATGACAAGTACTACGACTAGATAAAAATCTGAGTGTATATAATAAGATTTCACTATCCAAACACATATAAAAAATTTCTTTATTTTCTCAATGTTTTTTCAGTGCCCGAAAAAAACAAACGATAAAGACTATGGTTATTATATTGGTAAATTTACATAAGATATCATATTACATGAAAAAACCAGCATCCCGGATGAATTATTTTCCATGATAATAGCTATTTCATTTCAAATACTTATTAATCCTTTGTGTATTTAGGTTTTTTCAGTACGAACATGACTATCAAAAACAATCGCATTCACAAGAAGATATAAATATTCTTAGAAATAAATGGGTAGCATACCTAATAGAAGAATGTCCAAAAATAGATTAAAGATTGAAAACTTCTCAAATAATTTTGACTTTAATGGTCTTGTCTGTGTTATCTTTCTCTTTGTTTGATAGACTACAAAAGATAACGAGTATCCACAAGGGGTTTCCCCATCCTGTGATTTTTTTTGTGACATCTTGAGACATAAGAGGAATTAGAGCTTACTCCACTCTTCTTGTTTTAAACAATGAGAAGTATTTTTCTCCAAAAAAACATTGATTCAATCTGCAAAATTGGTAGTTCCCCTCTTTAGTCGACCCAGTGAAGAACCAACTGTCATTAATTCATTTGGAGGTCCTGAATATATGACAATTGGTTCTTTACTAGTTCAAATAAAGTTATGATACTAAAGGAGGATGTTTTTATTTGTAAACTATATAGGGATTAAAGGTTTTTTTCATAAACCTTATAAACTGGGTAGATTGAACATATTGAGCTATTCAGGTCTCTTTTTTTAGGTTTAAGAGGAAATGTTTCATTGATTTTTTGGTAGAAAAATGTTCTTAAAATTTGTTATTATACATTAGTACAATTATCCATGAGTCATTTGTGATGTGTAGAAATCAACTACACCTCAATCTGACACACAATGTCATCAGCATGACTCTAAATGTGTCTTTCTTTAAAGTTAACATTAATTCAAGTAAAAAAACACAACTAACACACTGAAAACCAAGTAAATGCATTCATATTGTTTTGATAATTTAGGACAATGATCTATCAGTCATTTTTGACATATATAAATCAATTTTACCTCAATCTAAAGCACAGTGTCACCGGAATGACTCCAAATGTGTCTTGTTATTTAAAATTGACATTAATTCAAGTACAAAACACAACTGACATACTGAAAACTGAGAAAATGCATTCAGATTGTTTTGAGACTATTGGAAAATGATTCTTGTTTCATTTGTGATGTTTAATAATCAACCCCACCTCAATATGATTAACAGTGTGACCAGTATGACTAAAAGTGTCTGCTATCAGTTTAAAATTGACATTTTAGTTCAAAACATGTCACTCACTAAAAACTAAGAAAATGTGCTCCAATTTTCTTCCAAATTAAGGAAAGAAATTATTAATTCTATTATGACATGTGTGAAGCAGTCTCACATCAAACGGATGCATGATGCGACCGGTATGACCCAAATTGCATGTTTTCAGTTTGAAATGACATTTTAGTAAAAAACACAATTGATATACTAAAAACAAAAGAAATGAATTTAGATTGTTTTGATACTTTAGGAAAATGGTCTATCAGTAATTTTTTGACATGTATGAATCAAAATCATATTAATAAGACACATAGTGTGACCGGTATAACTCCAAATGTATCTTTCTATTAAAAATTGAGATTAATTCAAGTAATAAACAAACCTGACCTACTGAAAACTAAGAAAACTCATTCATATTGTTTTGATACTTTGGAAAAAAAATCCATGAGTCAATTGTGACATATAGGAATCAACCCCACCTCAATTCAATGCACCATGTGATCAGTATGACTAAAAGTGTCTGTTATGAGTTTAAAATTGACATTTTAGTTCAAACATGTCACTCACTGAAAAAAATCCCCACTGATTGTATTCCAAATTATAGAAAGCAATTTGTAAGTTCTTTGTGATGCATATCGAGTAGTCTCAAATCATACCAATGCATGATGCGACTGGTATGACTCAAATTGCATGTTATCATTTTGAAGTGACATTTTAGTAAAAATTACAACTAACATACTGAAAACTGGTGAAATTCATTTTAATAGGTTTTGTACTTTAGGAAAATGGTTTATCAGTCATTTGTGACATGTAGGAATTGAATAAAGCTCAATATGATGCCCTGTGTCACTGGTATAACTTCAAATGTGCCTTCTTATTTAAAATTGACCTTAATTCAAGTAAAAAACATAACTAACATACTGAAAACCGAGAAATGAATTCCGATTGTTTTGATATTATAGGAAAAAAATACAAGATTCAGTTGTGACATGTAAGAATCAACACCTCCTCAATATGACAAATGGTGTGATCGGTATTACTAAATTTATCCGCTATAAGTTTAAAATTGATATTTTAACTCAAAACGTGTCACTCGCAGAAAACCAAGAATATGCACTCTAGTTTTCTTCTAAATTAAGGACAACAATTCCTAAGTCCCTTGTGATGTGTATGAAGCATTCTCATATCAAATCGAAGCATGATGGGATTATTATGACTCAAATTTAATGTTTTTGGTTTGAAATGAAATTTGAGTAAAAAAACACAACTAACATACTAAAAACTGAGGAAATGCATTTTGATTATTTTGATACTTTATGACAATGATCCATCAGTAATTTTTGATGTATAAGCATCAATTCCACCACAATAAAATGCATGGTATGACTGGTATAACTCCAATTCTGTCATTTTTATTAATAAAATGACATTTTTTAATGTATTCTTCATATTAAGGTTTAATTTATTTCTTTACAGTATTACTAATGTAATATTTTTTTCCTATATAGGTGTATCCTTTTTTTGAGTTGGGATGATTTTTTTGGAAACTATTACCATCAAAGGACATTTTTTAGAGGGGACCAAAAATGTCAAAAGAGAAAACATTATTTTTTTTACTCTTTGTTAGATATTTGTAAATGTAATTTTATAAAAAATTGTTCAAAATGTATATAGAAGTGTTTTTTGGTGTATACCATGACTTAATATTTTTTATTCACGATGTCAATTAAATTTATATAGCATTATATGCCAAACTTTTGTGTGTGTTCCTTTTTTTCAATATTTGCATCGTGTATGTGGTTCTTTTGTATATACTATAAGTGGTTAATTTTTAGCAGGTTTTATCTTGTTTGTGTAGGTTATTTTTACTAGTTTGGTTATTTTGTTCTACTATTTGGGTGATTTTTATTTTTTTCAGGTTTCTGGGTGTGCAGTTATATAAATAGAATGCCCAGAAAGAGAAGCCTTTATTAGTGGTTCAATTAACAATGATAAAGGCACACCTTTATCAGTGCTAATTGAAGTGAAGATAAATTGGGAATTTATTAGCACTTAGAATAGTACTGATAATGGGAGCATTTATGAGAACTTTTCTAAGCACTGATAAAGGGGGACCCCTAATAGCAGCTCGATTAATAACTCTTTTTTAGCATTGATAAAGGCCTTTTTAGCGCTGATAAAAACCTGTTTTGTGGTGATGCTTATAGGGATAGTTCTAAAACAGTATTGAATTTTAAACATGATAATTATAACATGTTTATGGTTACGTAGATGATATTACTATTTAATAACCTCTATAACCATGATCTGTATACCAAATTAGTTTTGGATAAATATTCCAAAAAACATTAAGTGGATAATGTAGGTTATTACTATATAATCAATTGATGAAAAATGATTATGAAAGTTCATTAAAATTTTAATATAGATGATAAATTTTTTTAGTAACTATTTTTATAAATATAAATTGATTATTCTGGATAATATTATGCATCTAGTGAAGTAGGAATCCACGGTATTGGTTTTCCTCAAAATTCCACTCCAAATAGACATATTTTATATTATTTTTATTTTTTATTTTATGGGGTATATATAATGATACTTTGATATAATATATCATAAATTAATATTTATTCATGGTATTTAAAATTTCAATTTATGGTTTATCTTTTAGAGGGTTCAGATTCAAAAGTTATTAAATCCATAAGGAATTATTTTACAATCTCACACTTATTCAGATTGTTTATATTTAAATTTATGTTAGATGAATTATATAATATTTCTTTCTTAAACCACATCTATGTTATTATCATCTAGTTATTATATGGTTCCTAGGTTTTTATAAATCTTTTCCTCTATTTGAATCTTGAAACAACTGAAAAACTATTTATATGTAAAATTGAATTTATTTCTCTTTCTTTGGTTGGGAATATTTCCCTTCCATATATATACTCTTAAAATTGTTTTATGGAATCATTTTAAATCTTTTAAATTATTTTTTAAGTTATTTTTCTACTAATTTTTCATTCTTTATAATGTTTTAAATGGAATCTTTTTAATATTTTCCAAACATTGACATTTTACAAAATTGTGAAGGGAATTAACTTTTTATTTATAGGCATGAATTTATTTTCCCACATCAACATCCATTATTCGAAATTTATATTCTTCTACATGTTTCTATTTTTTTTAAATAATAAACATTTTCCATTTTTCTATGAATTATTATTTTTATTATTTAAAGAAATGTGTATTATTTTATTAATAGATTTAAAATATATTTGGTATTACATAAGATAATTTTATCTTCCACTCCACATATTAATTTATAATAATAGTATATTTAAAATAATGTATTATTTCTCAAATAAAACTTTACTATTCTATATAATACCTCATGAAAATAGTTTAGAAATTATTTCTAAATTCATTTTTATAGCAAACATAATAATGTTTTAAGGAAATTTCTTATAATTTTTTCCTTCCATTTTAATCAATAATTATCAAAGGGTTTTTTTATAATTAAAAACAATTATTTATGATGAATTGATGGAATCCTTCCTTCCATTACTAATTTGTATTTTATACCTTATTTCCTTCATTTGTAATAATATTAGTTACGTTCACTATCATTCTCCATTGTTATTTTTATATTATATCTGTATTTTTTGTATCATCGGTATATTTTTCATTTCAATATAAAATTAAATGTAAACAAATAACTATATATGGTGTTATTTTTAGGTATTATTTTAATAAAGTTATTTCATTTATTTGGGAAATATTTGTGTTTTATATTCTTGATTCAATATGGATATTTATTTATTAAGAAGGAATATAGATTTAATATATGAGAAATACATCAGAAATATAAAAGTAACATGTGGGGTTCTAGTAATAGATTTCCCCTAGATGAATTAATAGGTCTCATGGGACCAATAGAATGGGTATTTATTGGTGTATGTTGAGCCATATGATGACAATGTATTGATGTAAGGCCTTGGAAGTATGTAAGATGTTTTGGTATAAAACCCTGATGATGAGGTTCATGATGTATTTTCATATGGCTTGGACATTAAGATCAAAAGTTTTGATATTATGAATTTCTTTTATTAAAATTTTATTATTATATATGTGATTTTTTTGATTATATTTTCCATCGTTATATTTTTAATCACAGGTTATTAATTTAATGGCATGTGTATTTTACTGTCCACCTAATAACATTGAATATGCACTATTAACTTCTGATAGCATCTATTTTATACTATCCCTACTGAGATTCCAATCTCCCCCTTTATTTCTTTTCCTTTCGCTAGCTGTAACATCCTGAATTTTTAAAAGGAAACAATATGTTTGATAGCATGCATGATGCACGACATTGAGCTTAAAGGAACAACTAAATGTTATAATTTAATTGTTAGCATTATAACTTATCAATTATAATGGAGAATATGAATAGGATTAACTGAATTATGAAAATATAGTCTACACATTTAAATATAACGAATTTTTTTTTGACAAATTATGTATAAATGAAGATAAAACCCTTTTTAAAATAAAATGAAATCTTTTTCTAAAAAAACCAATTAAATGCACACAAGTTTGTTTTATTAAAAATGAAAACATATTGGATTGTTTTAATGAAATATATATATATATATATATATATATATTTATTATATTCAATATAATATTTTAAAATAATCCAATGTTTTTTATAGACATGATATAAAACCAAATCCAATTTTTTGTATAAAAGATGTATTTTTAGATCAAAAACATTTTTACCGCCTTTTTATAGATTACATGTTTTAAATTTACTTTTTGACACTTTTATAAATTTTATTTGAAAAAAAGAAAATTATTTTTTTAAATAGTATTATAAAAACATACTTTCAATAATTTTTTTTATATTTTGTGATAAATTTTTTATTTTGATGAATAGTAAATAAATATATTGATTTTTAATTGAAAAAATATTTTTCATACAAATAATTTATAGTGTTAAATTATATTTTTGATTGGTTTAAAATTATAATTAGATAAATATTATATAATTTAATCCAATTTATTTCATTGGAATCAATTCCACAATGAATTTGGATATAAAAACATTTCTGTCTTTTAAATGTTTTCTCTTTAAAAACACATCATCTTTTTTCATCTATAGAATTAATTTAAAATTAATTTTATCCAATTATATTTTTTCAAAATTTTGAAATATGGATTCCATATTTATAATCATAATTTCGAAAATTTATTCTATAGTTACCTTTTATTTTTGGGCAATATGAATAGTTACTTTAAAAAGCTTTATTACCACTATTAAGGGTAAATTGGGTAATTAATGGTAAAAATAATAATAATATTGTTAAAAAATTACCATAAAACATGTTCTAAATTTATTATATGATTTATTTTAGACATAAATCATATTAAATTATTTTTATGATCTCCTTGAGACACCTGTATGTCTTTAAGATTTTTATAGTATTTTATTTTATGGATTGTCAAATATATCATACTCATGTTTTTAATAAGTATTATATTTTTAATATGTGGGAATTAAAAATATATATTCTACTATAAATAGTTATTTCAAATATAAATTTTTTATATTAATCATGTTAATTTTTTTTATTTTTGGGTAGGAAATTATTCAATTAAAGGCATGAATAACGATGATGTAGTAATTGCTTAATTAAGGGACATATTAAATAAAGTTTATTAAAAATATTAAAATAAATATAATTTGATATAATTTAAGTCATACATGAATTTTAAAGATTAACTAGACATGTTAGGGATGTATTGATTGTTTTTATTCGAATATATCATGTTTTTATGGTATTTTTAAAAAAGTCAAGTAATGAACAGTATCAAAATTGACATTAATTATATCTTAAAATAAATAGTATTTTATTAATTGATATAAAATTCATACAAATATAAAATTAGAGAAAATTATTTGTATATGGAAAAAAATTAAATAATGATCCATTTATGGGTTTTTTCTTGTCATTTTATATTAACTATATTAACTCTTTTAGAGTGAAAACACATAATCTCATAGTAAGAGTTAGAGGGATTAAATAATGGTTAATGCCGAAAGATAAGGGTGCCAATATGACCTAAAATTGTCTAAAATTTATTTTTTTAGAGTACTTACACTTGTACTCATCTTCTTCTAAATAACTCACTTTTGATCCCTTTTAAATTTATATGTTATTTATATTAATTTAATATTTTTGGAGCTTCCAAAAGTACCCATCACCTCAATCCTAAAAGGGAACCACCTCCCTCACTTCTTCACACCACTTATTTCCTTATAAATCGACCAAACCCTATAAATGGATCCTAAAAAATTATTATCCATGTTTTTTAGGTCATGTTTTTCTGAAAATAACAACCCTATATCCCTTAAAAAGATTTCTAAGGAAATTGTACCGAAGAAAAGGCAATCATTTTTACCAACTCGCAGAATTAAATTTACTTATACTTATTATTATTGTGTTATTTACAAGATAAAGTAATAAATAAAGTATCAAATATATTCTTTTATTTTATTATGATTATGGGATAACCATATTATACCTTTTATCCATCATATAAAAAACAAAAACACTTCATGTGTGCACATATGACTTATCGTCTCCATGTTGTGGTGTCGTTCGTTTTTTACCAAAACAAAACTTTGATGGGTATAATGATGTGATAATGGGTATAATAATTAAGAAATGATACTAATTCTGGAAAAAATAAATACACCATACACTTCCTTACAGTTTCACCATTAATGGAATTATATCGTCGCTCATGCGTATGTACGGCAAACCGTCTCCACGATGGGATGTGATTAATTTTCCATGATAACTACACAAGAATGATTATAAAAATTTATATAATTAATAAATATGTTATTTATGAACTTAATATCATTCTTTAGATGAAATAAATATATCCTATTAATAACAAATAAGACTTACACAATACAACATGCATAGGAATATGAAGCAGGTAACACCCGAATCAGGGGTAATAACAAATTATTATCAACAAATGGGTGATAACATGATATAATAATATCATATATGATATCATAAATATCAATAAGGTTATTTTATAAAATATTAACATTCTTTAAATCTTTATACTGGAGATTAAAGAACTTTCAACTAAGTGAAATTTTATGGTAAGGGACTTCGTCTCAATCTCCATTCATTGAGGAAAAGTTAGATGTTATACACCCACTTTATTTTATGATTGTGTATATACATCCCCTTTGAATTATCATGTCATTAATTTGTTTATTATTTTCTTATTTAATGTTTTTGAAAATTTAATTCTTTTAAGGGCTTATGATTTAATGTTAAAATTGGTATGGGACTCCTTCAATGTTTTGATATTTAATTATCAAATATTTTTCTTCATGTTAGTATTCTTGATATTATTTTACATATTTATATATATGGATAAAAAAGGATTATAAATCACATTTTATTTATATTCTTAATTTAATTAAATGGGTTTCAAAAGGAATATTTTAAGTGTTTTTTACGTCACCTTTTGTTAAACTATAAAAGGAATCTTTTATTTTTAATATACACAGCGACAAACACTCTTGTTGTCAGGACTATTATTTAATACCAATATTTATTTTAATGATTAAATATATTTTTAAATGAATAACCCACTTACCCTATTTTTTGGATATTAGTTATTGAAAATGGAAATTTTTAAAATAAAAGGGTTTTTTATACGAAAGTGTTTTTCATAAGGGTTTAATAAGAGTATTTTACTAAATAATTTTTCAATTATTTTATTTGAATATTTTCATTGATGAAAACAACCTCTGTTGAATCTTATGATTATTTTAGTTTTTTATTATATCATATCATTTACTATATTTTATCGAATGGTTTATGATCAGTTTGGTGGTGGATGTTCAATTTTGATACCATTTTGGGTTTATAGTTAAAGTATTCACATTTCGTATGCAATTTTCTAATAAAAATATCATTTTTATTTATGATTAACCCTAATCATATGAGGAAATTAATTGGACTTAGATATTGATGGTTAGGGACCTCTATAGCCCCTCATTTCATCGGTAGGTTTTATTAAACAAAATATATATGGGTTGGGCTTATGCCTTACCCATTTATTTTTAGATGACCTCGAAGAGGCCTCAACGGTATGTTTTGGACTTCCATCATTATGCATTGCCTAATTATGAGATTATTTATTTATTTCCATGTGATTATTTAGTTATTATAATTTCCAGGGATAATTTTTCAAGCTCATGGGATTATTTATATGGCATTATTCAATCATAATTTTTTCTAGACATATTGTTCTCAAGTTGTTAATTAACTGACATGTGTTTTAGATAGTTAACATTCCATATTATATATTCCTTATTTACTCATTGCTTCCACTGTATGCTGACACTTACGGATAATTTGAGATCACCCCTTTTGTATGATTTATTTTTTCTCAGCATTCTAAGAAGTATATTATGGCTGATATAAAGGGTTACATATTGGGGGAATAATGGAAGACTCACTGAAAATATTTGTATATTTTTCTGTTTTAGATGTAATTCAAATTTCATGTCTGTATCAAATTTTCCATGACTACTAAACTATTTATTCCTTTAAGATATGATCGATTGTACTTATTACTAAGTTAATAAAGTAAGGCACCGACTCTGGGATACTGGGGTTGGGGTCTTTAATGTTAGTGTAAGTGAAATTTTAGTAGAAATATTGGGAACTAGACTTAGGAAAAACATATATTAGAGAATGGAACCCTATGACATAATTTAGAAATATATCTAAATAAACTAATATTGTTATTTAGAGATTAGTTATAGATAAATTTTAAATTTAGGTTATGCAAATCACTAGTTTTGAGATTATAAATTATGTTTTAAAATGTTATAATCCATTCTTGTGTATTCCATTATTTAGAATCGAAACCTAGAAAAGTAATAGAAACCATATCAACACATGTAATACATGTAGGTATTTACCTCATATGTTAGATAATGATGTTGGACTTGGACCTGTAACTAGTGATGAACAACTTGTATCTACACCGGGACAACTGAATTAGGTTATGAACAATAACCTTACCCATATGGAGCATCTTAATTCAAAATGTACATGAACAATGTTAGATCGCTTCATGAGACAATGGTCCCAATCATTCAATGTGACTATAAATCAAATTGTAGTTGAGCAATGGATAAATTCTTTAGAGAATATATTTCTTGGTTTGGGAAGTTAGAAAAGGGATAAATATTTCATTGATTTTTATCATATCATAAGAGATGAAAATCCGTGGTGGTCATTTATTCAAATCATGATGGTAGAGGAAAAAATTGAAGACATGGAATGGAAGGATTTTAAGGAAATTTATATAGAAAAATGTTTTCCTCATGAATAGAGAGAATGTATGGAATGAAAATTTCAGTTTTTAAGGAAGATGGAGGATGGAAATGTTTCTAAATATGAATCCAACATTACAAGTTTATCAAGGAATTATATGGACTACATAGGTAACACACGGAGTAAGATTTGTCATTTTTTGATGGGTTAAATCCAATCCTCCTATAGGAATTGGTCTCTAAAAATTACTCTTCATATGAAGATATGGTCTTTGGTGATATCAACATAGAGAAATAATTATCAAAGTATTATGACATTAAGGGAAAGAAAGTGAAGAAGATAATGGTGGATCAAGATATAGATAAACAGAAACAGGGAATGAAGGATTTTTTAACATGTGATAATTGTGGGAAGAAACAAATTGGTACTTTCCTGAAGGTAATAGAAGTTTGTTACAAGTGTGGGGAGAAAGTTCACTAGGCTTATGATAGTAAGGGTTAGAAAGATGATGTAAATGTGTTATGTTTCAACTATAATAATATGGGGAACTATGAAGACAACTGACCCAACAATCAAGGAAATATTTATTAGAAAAATAAATGGGATCAAGGTTATGATTTTGTAGTTACTACAGTTAAAGTGGAATAATTAATGTTTTTTCTAATTATAAGAATCATAATATATATATGGATTGTATTACAATATTTATTCTTTAAATATTTGTAATAATGCATGTTTTTATTAAGATTTTAATTGTGATAAATGTATTAATATATTTGGTATGTCAGAAAAAGGTCTACAATATATTGTTTTGGTTAAAATATGATGTTAAGTTCATTTTGGAAATTTAGTGACCCCTCTTAGAATTTTTTTTGGACTGTGAATTTCAACAAATGTACACTACTGGAAAATTAGGCTATACCAACGGTTTAAAACCGTTGGTATAGGCTGGAAAACTTTTGGTATAGACTATACCAACGGTTTTCCAAACCGTTGGCTAGTAAGCCGTGAGGAAAGCCCTATACCAACGGTTGCACTTAAACCGTTGGTATAGGTGTTCCTGAATTCTGGAAAAGTCTATACCAACAGTTATGAACCATTGGTATAAGCTTTCCAGAATTCTGGAAAAACTTTTACCAACGGTTCAGAACTGTTGGTATATCTTTTTCCAGAATTCTGGAAAAGGCTATACCAACAGTTCTGAACCGTTGGTATAATATTTTCCAGAAAAAAGATATCCCAACAGTTTATAACCGTTGGTATAAGATTTCCAGGATTCTGGAAAAAGCTATACCAATGGTTCTGAACTATTGGTATAAGCTTTTCGGAATTCTAGAAAAGGATATACCAATGGTTCTAAACCATTGGGATAGCTTTTTTCTGGAAAATCTTATACCAACAGTTCAGAACCGTTGGTATAACCTTTTCCAGAATTCTGGAAAAAGATATACCAACGGTTCTGAACCGTTGGTATAACCTTTGCTAGAGCTGCTGCATAACAGCCCCCCAGAAGCCCTCCAATAGCCCTACCATCCACCTGCATAAAAAAAACATTGCACAATAGCCCTCAATATACCCTCCACTATACACCTGTATAAAAAATATCACAAAAACCACATACATATTTCAAACAGTATAAAAAACACCAAAAATAGACCAAAAAACACATATGACAACAATCATTCGGTGGTAATTCACCTCACCCATGCACAACCCCCCAACCAGCACACCTCCCCATCAAATTCTAATAGGCAGAATAGTTTGATAAATATCTATTAGTGTTGAATAATAATTTCAAATTGGCTAAAATCCCTTTTTTTTGTGATCCTAGGTTTGGGTATGTAATGATTTGTGATGAATTTTGCATTGAACTTGTATTGTTTATAATATATGGTGAAAAGGTATTTTCTTAGGAGTCTCTTCACTTATGACCCCATTAGTGAAACTACCCAACTCATGAAAAGTAGTTTGCGACTATCGTTGATGACTGTAAATTTCAGTTGTATTCACTTAAAATGATTTACTTTTGAAATAAAAGAGAGACTTTGAGTGGTGTCATCCACACTGCACCTCGTATTGAGGTGGAGTTGACTCGTACACGTCACAAATGACCCATGGATCGTTTTCCTAAAGTATCAACACAATCCGAATGCGTTTGGTTGGTTTCCCGTATGCCGGTTGTTTTTATATAAAAGCGTATCCATTTTAAACAAAAGAAATATACTTTGAGTGATACCGACCACACCATGCCTCAGATTGAGGTAGGGTTGACTCGTACACGTAAAAAATGACCCATAGATCCTTGTCCTAAAGTATCAACAGTATCTGAATGTGTTTGGTCCGTTTTCCGTATATCAGTTGTTGTTTTTACTTAAAATGTTGTCCATTTCAAAAAATAGTTAGACAATTTGAGTGGTGCCGCCCACACCTCACCTCGGATTGAGCCGGGGTTGATTCCTACACTTCACAAAAGACCCATGGATCGTTTTCCTAAAGTTTCAACAGAATCCGAATGCGTTTGTTTGGTTTTCCGTATGTGGTTTTTTTACTTAAAAGTGCATCCATTTTAAACAAAATAAAGACATTTTGAGTGGTACCGGCCACACCGGCCCTCAGATTGAGGCGGGGTTGACTCCTACACATCACAAATGACCCATGGATACATTTCCTTAAGTATCAACAGTATATGAATGCCTTTGGTCTATTTTCCGTATGGAAGTTGTTTTTTTAACTTAAACTGTTGTCCATTTCAAAGAAAAGTGACACACTTTGAGTGGTGCCGGCCAAACTGGCCCTCAGATTGAGGCAGGATTGACTCGTACACGTCACATATGACGCATGGATCTTTTTCCTAAAGTTTCAACAGAATCTGAATGCCTTTGGTCAGTTTTCCGTATGTTTGTTGTTGTTTTTACTTAAACTGTTGTCTATTTCAAAGAAAAGTTAGACACTTTCAGTGGTTTCGGCCACACCGCGCCTCGGATTGTGGCGGGGTTGACTCGTAAAAGTCAAAAATAACACATGGATCATTGTCCTACAGTTTCAAAAGAATCCGAATGGGTTTGGTCAGTTTTCTGTATGTCAGTTGTTGTTTTTACATAAACTGTTGTCCATTTCAAAGAAAAGTTAGACACTTTGAGTGGTGTCGGCCACACCGCGCCTCAGATTGAGGCGGGGTTAACTTGTACACGTCAAAAATGACCCATGGATACATGTCCTAATGTATCAATAGTATCCGAATTCCTTTGGTCCATTTTCCGTATGTGATTTTTTTTACTTAAAAGCGCATCCATTTAAAACAAAAGAAAGACACTTTGAGTGGTACCAGCCACACCGGACCTCGGATTGAGGCAGGGTTGACTCGTACACATCACATATGACCCATGGATCCTTGTCCTATAGTTTAAACAGAATCTGAATGTGTTTGGTTGGTTTTCTGTATGTGGTTTTTTTTTACTTAAAAGCGCATCCATTTTAAACAAAAGAAATACATTTTGAGTGGTACCGGCCACACCGGCCCTTGGATTGTGGCGGGGTTGAATCCTACACGTCACAAATGACCCATGGATACATGTCCTTAAGTATCAACAGTATCTGAATGCCTTTGGTCCGTTTTTCATATGGAAGTTGTTTTTTTAACTTAAAATGTTGTCCATTTCAAAGAAAAGTGACACACTTTGAGTGGTGCCGACCACACTGGCCCTCAGATTGAGGCAGGATTGACTCTTACACGTCACATATGACGCATGGATCATTTTCATTAAGTTTCAATAGAATCTGAATGCCTTTGGCTGGTTTTCCGTATGTTAGTTGTTGTTTTTACTTAAACTGTTGTCCATTTCAAAGAAAAGTTAGACACTTTGAGTGGTGTCGACCACACCGCGCCTCGGATTGTGGCGGGGTTGACTCGTAAAAGTCAAAAATGACACATGGATCATTTTCCTAGAGTTTCAACAGAATCCAAATGGGTTTGGTCAGTTTTCTGTATGTCAGATGTTGTTTTTACTTAAACTGTTGTCCATTTCAAAGACAAGTTAGACACTTTGAGTGGAGTCGGCCACACTGTGCCTCGGATTGAGACGGGGTTGACTCGTACACGTCAAAAATGACCCATGGATACATGTCCTAATGTATCAATAGTATCCTAATGCCTTTGGTCTGTTTTCCGTATGTGGTTTTTTTTACTTAAAAGCGCATCCATTTAAAACAAAAGAAAGACACTTTGAGTGGTACCGGCCACACCGGCCCTCGGATTGAGGCGGGGTTGATTCCTTCACGTCACAAATGACCCATGGATCGTTGTCCTAAAGTTTCAACAGAATCCGAATTCATTTGTTTGGTTTTCCGTATGTGGTTTTTTTACTTAAAAGCGCATCCATTTTAAACAAAAGAAAGACATTTTGAGTGGTACCGGCCACACCGGCCCTCAGATTGAGGCGGGGTTGACTCCTACATGTCACAGATGATCACCATCACCATCAACACTATCATCATCAGACTCATCCTCGCCGCTATCTCTATCCTCATCGGCGTCCTCGTCATCATCCCCATGCTCATCGTCGACCTCATCCTCGTCCTCGGCATAATCCTCGCCCTCGGCCCCATCCTTGCCCTCGGCCCCATCCTCGCCCTCATCCACATCCTCATCCTCACCCTCTTCCTCTTCAGCATCCTCGTCATCACCAGGAAAATCATCATCTCGATCGCCACTAGAGATTCCACCTGGTGCATTGGATGATGCACCCATCAACGACATAAATGTCTGACAAGCCGCACTACCCTCTGGTGGAAGTGATGAAGATAATGCTTTCATCAATTTCATAAATTCTATGTCTCTTGTTTGAACTTGTACTTCCAACTCTGTGACCCTTTTATCAGACTGTCTTGTATGCTCCTTGACCTGTTCCAACTCCGTGGTACTAGAATGGATACCTGGAGATGACCAATACCTCGTCGGGACTATATTCTTACCAAGTCGGCAGCGTACTTGACCAGAGTGCTCATCTCCCAAAACCTTATATAAATGATCGTGTGGCCCAAAATTGTCAGGCTCCTGGGCATCAAGAGCCTCTAAAGCATCCTGTAAAAAATATTAATAGATTATTAAATTTCAAATTAGATATTAAACATTGAAATAAACAAATTAAAACTTACAATCTTCTCTTGGGTCGGTTCATTTACCGTAGTTCCATCTTTTTTTCTTCTACTCGAGCAAAACAATTTTGCTCGAGGGATACATCCTTCAATATTCATTTTGTGCTTCTATAATGACATTGAAACAATATAAAGTGAAAGTATAATCATATATTCATTATTCAATAAATCACTTAATTTAAGTAGGATCCACTAAAATGGGAAAGTCCTAAAGAAAAATTATAAACAACTATATCATACCTGCTGCCTCTCATGATCTGCCATAGTTGTGCGCCCCAAAGTGTGGAGGTATTGCTTTGAATCAATGTTTTTTTTTGTTTTTTTCAGAATATTCCTAAATAATGATTAATAATTAATAAGATTATATTAATGCAAAATATGAAAACTCTAATTTAAATAACTCAAATGAGATTAATACCTTAAATTTGGCAGTCACCCAATGGGTACTCATTTGGCGATATTGCTCTATTGGGAAGTCATCCACGATAGTTAATGTCTCTAAATCCGTGCCCACTCTATCACACCAGCCAATATACAGCTCATGCTTATAATCTCTCCAAAGCTCTCCTAGCTCTTTTAAACGCGCTGGTCGTGCACCTTCGCCATCAGGGAAGTTAAACCGAAGCTGAAACCAAATTGATTAGTTCATTTAAATACAAAAATATACTACATTAAATATAATAGATTTTTTACCCATATTTGTGCCCACGCGTTATCCTTGACTTTGGGTGGCAGATGTCTCCAAGAGAGAGGGATAACCGGAATGATATCGGAGTATTTGGCTAGCGTCGCCAAAAAACCCCGACATTGCTGCCCAGATTTCTCAATCATTTGTCCATCAACATTGTATTCAACTATAAACTGTGTCTGGAGGTTCCATACTGCACGCAAGTGAGTATGCCCCCTCCCCCACCTCCTATCTGTAGATGAATATGTTATTAAAGAAAAATAATATCAATACAAGTTATAATAAAAATATATTTTGGTATAAAAATTTGATAGAGTTATATAAATATACATGTGGTAGTCGGATCAATGGGTGCAGAAGATGATGGAATATCCTGTACAGGTGGAGTGTCCCTCAGTGTATTCTCCTCAGCCACATACTGTGTCGTAGCAGGAGTCGAAGAAGGTGGAATATTATAGCCCGGAGATAATGAACTAGAAGCAAAAGATGATGGCATAGACGTCTGGCCAGCTGGTAGTGTAAACATCGGAGGTCTAAATATCTCATATGTCCCTGAAGACACGCCAGGATCAAAATAGGGTGTAGAAGATACGTCTGTGGTAGTGGGTCGTCTAACTCTCACCCCACGAGCCCTCGTACCACCAGCCTCAGTACCGGGACCACTAGATGATCGTCCATCTCTGACACCACCCCCCCTCCTACCACCAAACTCTCTACTAGGAGCAATATCAGGCTCCTCATCAGATATCTGTCGTCTAGGGGGTGGATCCTGAAAAAAAGTTTGACAAAAAAGTAAACACATGATATTATAAGTTATTGAAATATTTATATTTGAAATAAAATACTCACAACAGGGATGAGTGGAGGAACACCCATCTGTAACATGCGACGATTATTATCTGTCATCTTTTTCCACTGCCTGTCTTCAATGGGTGACATTTCCTGCAATGAAAATAAATATGGAAGTAATTAGAAACAAATAACTAATGTGTGACCCAAAAAACAAAATATAGAAAAACCATTATGATAAAAAGAACATAATGAAACAGAAGATTTATGGTGTTATGAAGGTAAGTACTAGGATACACACTATGAATGATGTAGGTGAAACATGAAGGTGAGAACACGACTGTATGATTCTATATATTTCCCACCACAACTTCGGGTTCACAATCAACTCTGATAATTGAGCTGTTGGGGTTATCATAAGTAATAAACAAATTGCTTCCAATTGCAGTAGGGATAGTGTCAACTTCATCATCACCATCATCAAAAACATGTCTGGGATTTACTTCAAAAATTACACCGAATTTAGGATGACGATGATCTTTGACATAAAAAACTTGTTTCACCATTGATGCCAATACATATGGTTCATCGGTGGCAAGAGTGCGAGTCGTGTCAATAACTCGAAATCCACAATCATCAATAAATGTGCCTTTCCTCGTCATTAAATCAAACCATTGACATTTCATCATCGTGACTCGACCATGCGAGTAATAATCCAAAATTATTATTTTCTCCACGACACCATAATAGGCAACATTTTCAGAACGAGGTCTAGTGTTCGATGAACTGGCATAACAGTCTGTTGTGGCAGTTAGAATAACTCCATTATGCTGTGTTCTCATGTTTCTTTCTCGTTCAGTGATAATAAATTTGTATCCATTGATCACAAGTGATTTACAAGCATGAACCATGGTATTAGGACCAAAAGCCAAAGCTCTTATTTCCTCAGAAACAGAGTCTGTAGGCAAACTCGATACCTAAAATATATACAAATAGTAAACTTAATTAAATATTATTTTTATTTAGTTATTACAGAAATATTTTTTCCTTCAATTTCAACCAAGCAGAAAACCCTTTTCTATGCAAAGTCTCCTTCTTTCTCAAAGATAAAGAACGATGCTTTCTATATATCAATTCTTTATGTTCCCTGTAGATAAAAATAATAACAGTTTAACAAATATTTAAAATTACAAGAGATAAGATAAAAGATACATGTACAATTAACTTACTTGATATACTCATCAAACAAATTACAATTGAACAACACTGTGCGATATGCCATCTCTCGCTCTTCAAGGCTTAATGTTGTCAATGTATATGATCCCGGAATTCCTCCTGTCTGAGGAAGTGATGGAAAACTGGGTTCAATTTTCCCATACTATTCTTCTTCATTTCTCATTGGTCTGTTTATTCTCGTAGTATGATCAGACAAAAACATTGAGCAGAAATCCATACATTCTTGAGCCAAGTAACTGTTCACAATAGAACCTTCGGGATAATTCTTGTTCCGAACATATGATTTCAATGTGCACATGTTTCTTTCAATTGGATACATCCAACAGAAAGCAACGGGTCCTCCAAGAAGTATTTCGGTCAAAAGATGGACAGTCAGATGCAACATGCATGTAAAAAATGATGGAGGGAATATTTTCTCTAACTCGCACAAAATTAATGGTGTCTCTACCAACAATTTTTGCACGAGGGATTTGTACAACCTCTTAGCACAACGATCTCTAAACAAATAGCACAACCGAATAACTGAGACTCTAACATTATTGGACAAGAGATGACGGATTGCTATTGGAATCAACTCATGCAAAAGGACGTGATAATCATGAGTCTTCAAATATTTAAACTTCAACTCTTTTCTGTTGACCCGTTTTGATATATTGCTTGAATAGCCATCAGGAAATTTAATAGTCTCTAGCACTTCCATAAATTGATTTTTTTCAGCAGGAGTCATCACATAAGAAGCACATGGAACTTGCCATTTATTTTCACTGATACAGACAGGATGCAATTCTGGTCTGATCCCCCAATCTACCAAGTCGCGCCGAGATCGTAAATCATCTTTTGTCTTCCCCTTGACATTTAGAAGAATCGAAAGCAACATTTCACATATATTCTTTTCAATGTGCATTACGTCTAAGCAATGACGTAACAAGTTGGTTGACCAATATGACAACTCAAAGAATATACTCTTCTTCTTCCAATTGTAACAGGTACCATTGGAAACATTTTTCCTCTTTCTAGATTTCATTACACTCTTCCAAAATGAATAACTGAAATCTTTCAATTCATTAAGCACATCAGTTCCAGACATATGCTGAGGTGGATCGTCATTCTCCATGGTATTGTCAAATCTTCGATGATTGTTTCTATATGGATGGTTCATTGGCAAGAATCGTCGATGTCCCATAAAACTAAAACTACGACGATATTTCAGTCTTCTCGATCGAGTATTCTTTATACAAACAGGACATGAAAATTTTCCTTTTGTGCTCCATCCAGACATCATTGCATAAGCAGGAAAATCATTGATAGTCCACATAAGTGCAGCACACATCTGAAATATGTCTTTCGAACATGCATCGTATGTGGGAACATCCACATCTCAAAGAAGTTTCAACTCTTTTATTAAAGTTTGCATGTATACATCTATATCATTGTCGGGATCATAAGTGCCAGATATCAGTATACTCAAGAAAGTGTAAGGATTTTTCATACAAAACCATGGGGTAAGGTTATAAATGTGTATGAAAACCGTCCATGTGCTGTGCGAAGTAAGCATCTGCCCAATTGGATTAAAACCGTCACATGAAAGACCCAGTATCACATTACGCACGTCGACTGCAAATTCAGGATATCGAGCATCAAATCTTTTCCATGCAAATCCATCTGCAAGGTGAACCAACTCTTCATTATTATTTTTTCTCTCTGTGTCATGCCATCGCATTTTTACGTTTATTTCATCAGACATGAAAAGATTCTGTAATCTGGGGATCAATAGAAAGTGCCACATTACTTTTTGTGGCACACGAGGTGGTGTTCCATCATCTTTTGGCTTCCATCGGGAGGTTCTGCATTTTATACAATCATTTATTTCAGCAGTTTCCTCCCAAAATAAGCTGCAATCATTCGGGCACGCATGTTTTTTTTGAGAATCCAAGTTCATCAACCAACTTCCATGCCATATAGTGGTTTGAGGGAATATCTGCATCATCTGGAAGTAAGTCCTTCAAGAAGGTAAGATGTAATCAATTGTAGTATTTTAAATCCCATACATAGTTTTCCCATGAAACAATTGGATTGAAAATTCCAACTTTTTCATTTTATCACATTTCTGATATACTGGAGTCATCGCATCATCATTAAATTTTTTCACCTTATCAACATCATCATTTTCATTGGAAGCATCATGTGTGCTTGTATCAAAATCTTGTTGGCTGGACATCCTTTCCTTCTCATGATGTCGAATAAATGGAAACTGATCATATATCAAACTCTCCAATTCAGTCCTATCATTTGGATCATCAACATTTTGAGATTCCATTTTCTCTCCATTGTGAAACCACACATAATAGTTTTTTTGGAAACCATATTTGGTTATATGATAGTTAACTGCTTCATGGATCAACCAAGGTCTTCCAACACAATTAAAACATGGGCAGTGTATGCGACCACTATCTGAAGCCTTGTCAAATGCAAAATCTAGAAATCTGTTCAAATTATTTTGAAAATCGGTTGAAATCCGATCAGTTTCGTACATCCAACTTCTATCCATTCTATAAAAAAATCGCAATAAGTCATTTCAAACCAATTCAATAATATTAAAGTTTAATCAAAAAAATATTTACGTAAATGACAATTGTTTACTCTATATAAAATCATAACTGACACATTACTCTATATGATAATCATATTAAGAAATACAACAAAATACAATGTATATAAGAAAATAAGATACAAAATTTCTAATGCCTATATTCAAGGATTGACCAGTAAGATATTAGAAGTGGATCAAGGAATACATAATACTTAAGGGTCTTTTTGGGAGTATATGAGTTTTATACTTTAACTTCTTCAAGTAGATCAGGATGAGCAGTAGGATGAGGATCATGGGAGTGGCGGGACTGTCCAAGGGGGGTGTGGCGTGTCCAGGGGGTGCGGGGTGTCTAGGGGGTGGCGGGGCCGTCCGTGGGGCTGTCCGGGGGGTCGGGGTGTCCAGGTGGGTGGGATGTCCGTGGGGGTGGTTAGGTTATCCAAGGGGGTCGGGGTGTATAGGTATATTTATATGAAAAGAATACCCCCACAATAATCATGCAGTCCTGTCATTAGTCTAAACCCCTAGAACACATAAAAGAATCTAGTATGGACATTTACTAAAATATTTAACACCATGCAAATGAAAATACACTCTAAATATAGTTTGAGAGGATATAATGGTGTGTGTGAAAAAAATGGTATTAAATCAATTTAAATGAATATGGAACAAATGAGGGTTTATAATACACTAAGAGTACCTCAAACAATCCAAAACCACTATAGCACCACATATTCAACTTCATGAAACAAGACTTGGAAATCTTACCTACGACTTTACTGATGACCACCTAATTGGAACACTCTATTTATGGTTCTTGAACACAAGGAACAAACAATGTTTGGTCTCTACCAACTCAATCACCCCCTTGTAGATCATAATCTCGTTTCCCCTTATACTAAATTGGTCTCACTGGAAGCTATTATTAATACCAGACCTAAACCATTCATTCTCCATAAAACAATGATCAAAGAACCATCAGAGGTATCTCTCATATAACCACAACCATTTTATCTATGATGTAACGAAATTCACAATAATAACTTTTATTCAATAACCTTTTGGTTTATAATTTGCATCAACAATGGTTAAATTATATGGTTCATCACATTCCAATTTATTAATCACCCATACATGATAAAAATTGAACATTGAATTTCATTTAATTACAACCATCATATTTCATTTAATTCTTAACAAGCATAGAATCATGGAAATTAGAATCTAATAACTTTAATTGGTCCCCAAAACTTTTTAATAAATTTAACATGAAAAATAAAACACTTTGAAATCTAAATAATCACTATGAAGTAACATGATCTTGGAATTCTATTGCACAAGTAAAAACACTCAATGATGGAATATATGAAAAGATTATTAATATAAATTATTGACACAAGATAATAAAGTAACTATGAATGTTAAAACTAAACATGTGATTGAATTTTATAACATATAATAAAAATTTCTTGGTAATGAAACATGAAAGGCACATCAAAAAATTAGACAACCATCTAATGCAATCTATATGGGCTGGAATATGCATGGAATTTAATAAAGAACTGAAACATAAATAGGTATGGAACATAAATTGGGTGGGAATATGAGAATAGAAATTGGTATCATCCTAAAGAGAAACATATACACATCAAAACCGAAAATAAAAACTGAAAGTTAAAGAAAATAACTTACCTTGGATGGGATGGAGGAAGAGAACTGGAAGCACCTCCAATATCACCGATAGCTCCCGTTTAGGGATCTGGATCACGAATGGGGGAGAGGACGGGCTACTGCCAATTTGGGGGAAATTGTTACCAACAGTTTTTAAAAACCGTTGGTATATACATTCTTCCCAAACCTTTACCAACGGTTCAATGAGAACCATTGGTAAAGGTCACCGAAATCCAACTTTTACCAACGGTTCTCATTGAACCGTTGGTAAAAACTCCTCTATACCAATGGTTCATTACAACCGTTGGTAAAAGTGTCTATAAAACCATCTATACCAACAGTTTCTGAGAACCGTTGGTATAGATGGATATTCCCAACGGTTTAGTAAACCGTTGGGATATAACCGTTGGTAAAACTAGGATTTCCAGTAGTGGTATTTTCAATGTGTTTTATAGAGGGAATGGATTAAGTTGAACATTGGATGTTATTGTTTGAGGTTAAAGTATTATTTATTGGATACTATGTTATAAACTTCTCTGTTTTAGTAAAAAATTAGAGGATGAAGGAAATACTTGCAGTCCTTATAACTTTTCAGGAAAAAACATTCATCTTGAAGATCCATCTCCATGTTTAAAAAATGTAGTTAAAATAGATTGAAGCATAACCAAAGGATGAGATTATGATCATGACATTAAAATAAAACAATTAAGTGTTTATATTCATAGTAAAATAGTACCTCAACTTTCAGAAAATGAATTTTGAACAAAAATAGTTATTTATTTAATTTTCTTACTAATAGGTAAATGATCTTTTAACCGATCACAAGATTTATAGTTTTTTATTGGTAAATTTATCTTGAAAATATTATCTATCACTCTACATCAGAACTCGATAACTAGTTTTCTTTTTCATTTCTATGTCTTCTAACAAGGAACTATAGTATGAGTTAGCTTAGGTGACCTTCATACATCCCTTTCATTATTTTAAAGTAGAAGTTTCATTAATCATGTTTACAATGTGGGATTTCCAAAAAAGTATTTTGAAAATTCAAACACCAGGTTTTAGATACCAATTTCAAATTTAGAGGAAAAAATTTATGAAAGTTGTAGAATATAACATCTTGAGTTTTTTAAAGTAAAAACTATTTATAATAGCATGCATGATATGCTACATTGGGCTTAAATAACAACTAAATATTATTATTTAAATGTTACCATTATAAACTAGCCATTAATATGGAAGGAATGAATATGATTAAATGAATTGTGAAAATATGGATTAAACATTTAAATATAATGAATTATTTGGTGAACAGTTATTTATAATTGAATATAAAATCCTTTTTAAAATAAAAGGAAATATTTTTCTAAAAAAACTAGTTAAATGCACACAAGATTGTTTTATAAAAAAAATAAAACTTTTTGGATTATTTTAATGAAATATATATATATATATAATATATATTCAGTAAAATATTTATAATTCATCCTATGTGTTTTCTAGAAATGATATAAGAACAAATCTAATTTTACTCATAAAAGATGTATTTAAAAAAAAGATAGTTTTAGAACCTTTTGGTAGAGCACTTGTTTTAAGAATATTTTTTGACAATTTTATAAAATTTATTTGAAAAAATAAAATTATTATTTGAAATTTTAATATAAAAATTTTCTTTGATTAAATTATTGGAATTTTTCAAATAAGTTTCATGTTTTGATGAATATTGAAAAAACAAAATGTTAATTGAAAATAGCTTTTTATCCAAATAATTTAGAGTGTTAAATTATATTTTTCATTAGATTTAAAGTATAATTAGATACATTTTATATCATTTAATCCAATTTAGGTAATTTTAATCAATTTCACATTCAATATCAAAATAAAAACATTTCATTATAATGAAAGTTTTCACTTTAAAACCTCATCTTCTCATTTCGTCTATGAGATTAATTTTAAATTAATTTTAGCTAATTCAGTGTTTTATACAATGAAAAATGGATTAAATATTTGGGATCATAAGGAAGAAAAATTTTAAATCGTTTCTTATTATTTTTGGACAATATGAATAGTAACCTTAGAAATTTTTATTACTACAGTTAAAGATAAATCGTGTAATTAAGGGTAAAAATAGTATTATTAATATTATAAAATTACCCTATCACTAGTACTAATTATATTGGATGACTTATGGTCAACCAAAATCATACTTTGGATAATTTTATGATATCTTTGAGCCACTTGAATGAATTTAAACCTTTCATAGTATTTTATTTAAAGGGAAGTCAAATATGTGATACTCCTATTTTGAATAAGTATTATATTTTTAATATGTGGATATTCAGAATTTATCTTCAACTATAAATATTAATTTGAAATATAAAATGTTTATATTAATCATGATATCTTATTTTTAGTTTTTATGGAATAAATAATTAAATTAAATTCCTGCACAATGATGATGCAATACTTTTTTAATTAATGGACAAATCAAATAAATTATATTAAAAATCACAAAATAAATATAATTTAACATAATTAATGTCATTAATGACTTTTATATATTACATAGACATATTATGGTTGTATTAAAAAATTATTCTATGATATCATTTTTTTATTATATTTTTTTTAAAAAAAAGTAATGAATAGTATCAAAATTGATATTAATAATATTTCAAAATAAATAATATTTTATTAAATGATATAAATATATTAAAAAACTAAAATTATTATAAATAATTGGAATAATGTTTAAAATGTAAACAATGATCCATTTATGGTTTTTTGGGGATTTTTATAGTAATTATAGTAACCCTTGAGTAGGGAAAACGCATGTTGTCATGGTAAGTGTTAAAGGAACTAAATAAAGGTTAAAGAAAAAAAGATAAGGGTAATAATATGACCAAAACATGTCTAAAATTTTTATTTGAGAGCATTTAGTCCCATCACCATATTATCTTCTAGATAACACAATTTTAGTAAATTTATAAATGAAAATTTAATTTATATTAATTTAATATTTTTCAAGATTCCAAAAGTGCCCTTCACCTCAATCATAAAAGGGAACCACCTGCCTCACTTCTTCACACCACATTGAGCACTATATCTATACAAAACCCTCTCAATTTCTCCTTAAAACATATTTATCAATATATTGTAGGTACGTTTCTTCCAAAAATACCATCCATAGATCCCTTATTAAGATATATAATGGATGTCCATTGAAGAAGAGGTAATCATTTTTACGAACTCATCCAAGTTCATATCTTCTTTTACTTCATTTTCATGTGTTATTTCTAGGATAAAGTAATAATTATATTATCTTATATATATTTAGGTGTTGTTAGTATTATTTTACAACCATATTTCACCTTTTATCCATCCGACAAAAAATGAAATCACCGCGTGTGCGTACTTACGACTTATTATCTCTACATCGTAGTGCAATATGTTTTTCATCACAAAGTTAATTGGATGTGTATAATTATGGATATAATGGTTATATATGATAGTTATGAAATTATATATATTCTTTAAAAATTAACATACCATTAAATTCCTTACCCTTTCACCATTAAGGTAATGATACTGTCGCTCGATCGTACATATGGCATATCATCTCCATGACATGTTGTGATTCATTTTCTATGTAAACCACCCAGGAATGATTCTAAAAATAAAAACAATGAATAAATATGGAATTTATTAACTTAATATCATTATATATATGAAACAAATATATATTTTTCCTAAGAAATAATACTTACAAGACAAAACATGCATATAAAAATGAAGATGTTAACACCTAAAACAAGGGTAATAATGAAATATTATCAACCAATATGTAGTAAAACAATATACAAAGATCATATATGATATAATAAATATGAATAAAGTTATTTTATAAATTAATAATATGATTTAATCCATTATATAATTTGTTAAATCACATTCAACTAAATGAAACTTCAAGGTAAGGGGCTTTATCTTAATCTCCTTTAATTAAAGCATAGTTTGATGTCATACACCCACCATAATTTATGAGGTTTATATATAGGCCCATTTACTTATCATGTCATTTATTTATTTATTATCATTATATTTAATTTTTTAAAAAAAATTATTCTTTCATGGGGTTTATGATTTAAATGTTCAAAGTGGTATGGAACACCGTGAATGTTTAAATATATAATTATAAAATATTTTTCTCTATGTCAAAATTCTTTATATTATTTTACATATTTGTTTATATGGATATAAAAGTATTATAAATGTAATTTTATGTCTATTTTTAATTTCCTTGAAATTTATTACAAAAGGAATATTTTTTGGTGTTTTACATAGAAATTTTGTACAAACTAAAAAAGTAAGGTTCTATTCTTAACATACACAGCGACAACGTCTTTCCCATCATTGTGACTATTATTTAATTTCTATCTTTATTTGTAAGCTTAAATACTTTTTTTAATTAAAAGTTATATTCCTTTATTTTGGGGATATTTTTTTTGAAAAGGTTTCTTTTAAGATAAAATGGTATTTTTATATGAAATGTTTTTTATATGGGTTTAGTAAGAGTATTTTCCTTAATTATTTTAAAATGATTTTGTTGGATTATTTTTATATATGTCAACAACTCCTATTGAATATTATTATAAATTGAATTTGATTTATTATGATATCATTTACCATATTTTATTGAACTTTTTTTGATCATATTGACTTTGTATGTTCTATTTTAAAGGCATTCAGGGATTATGGTAAAGGTATTTAAATCTCATTATCTAGTTTTTAATATGAATGTTTATGTTATTTATGTTTCATCGCATTCATATGAGGAAATGCATTGGGCATAGTAAGTGATGGGATATTCCCTCTTTATTATCTCAATGCATCATTATTTTGAATGAAACAAAATAACTATGGATTTGGCTGAGAGATTACCCATGTATTTTCAGATGTCTTAGCTCAGGCCTCAAGGGTATGTTCTATATGTCCAACATTATGCATTATTTCATTATGAGATTAGTTATTGATTTTTGTGTGATGATTTAGTTAGTATAATTTCCCTAGATAATTTTTCTAGATCATGGGATTTTTTATACAGAATTATTCAAATATCTTTTATTTTGTACATATTTATCTAAAGTTGTTGATTAAATTAAATTTGTTTCAGTTAAATACTTATCCATATTGTTTATTCCTAATTTACTCATGTCTTTCATTGTAATCTTACCCTTACAAATCATTTGAGCTCACCCCTTTCATATGTTTAATTTTTTTACTATGATTCCAAGAAGTATATTATGGATGATATGCAAGGTTAGGCAAAGGGAAAATAATGGAAGACTCAATTAAATACTTTTTATATTTTTTTAGATGGAATGTGAATTTCAAGTATGTATATAGTATACCAAAACTACTAAATTATTCATTCCATTGTTGTGTGATTGATTTTATTAATTACCTATGTAATATAGTATAGCAGTGAATCTACATAAGTAAAGTTGGGGTCTTTACACCAGCATATGAAGAAGGAATATTAGAATGATTTTCAAGGATATAGGAATATTTTTCATGCTATGTTTTTATCTTCCGATGTATTATAAAATAAATTTATGTGTTTATATTTTCAAGACTATAAAATTTATTTATCCTTATGGTGTGATCCCTTGTATATTATACCCATTTAACAATGTAAATAGTTTATATAGGTTAGTTGAGTCAATGTTTCTACAGATACCTCATAAAACCAAATTAATAATAAAAATATAATAAATTATAAGCTAAATAAATGAAATATAATATATAAAATTACCAAAGGAATTAAACCATAAATAAATAAAAATACTACAAGGTTGAAATTTTCATCATGATAGAATTTTATAAATATCATAAAAACAATGATAACTATATAAATAGATCATTTTTCAAATATGATAAATTTATTGATAAAAAATTATATTAGGGGATGAATATTTTTTGGAAATAAATGTAAGGTTGTATATAAAAATGTAATATGACCATTATATATATATGATCTTTAGAAATATGGACATTGGATATATATTCCTTGGATATATGGTCATTTTATATATTATAATTTGATATACTTTTACCCAATAGGTTCACCAAATTTGTCCAACTAAATTTAATAGGATCCATAACTCATATATAATTCTTGAATGTGATAGTAATCAATTAAAATATTTTATTATAATATATATATATATATATATATAATATTTTAACTCATTATATATTATTATGAAAGGATGATTTGATATATTTTTAGAATTCAAATAAAAATTCTAATGCAAAGGTATTGATAATTAATGGGTTGTGATTAAAAACATAAAATATTACCAAGATCTTTTTTAGATAATTTGTTTTCTATATGTTTTGTATTTATATAAATTAAATTTGATACCTATTAAAGGTGGATTTTAATTAAATGATTCATATATTTATTTATATAGATATATTAAAACAAATTATAAATCATATATTAATGATTACATGGTAAGCAATAATAATAAATTCATTTTTATGCTTAAATTTTAATTTTCTTCAAAAAATTATTTTTTATGTATTATGGATTATTATATTAAAATTAATTTTTATCACCATTATAAATTGAATATCATAAAAAGTTTTAATATTTATTATCATTATTAGTAAATTATTTAAAAATGTTAATTTAATTTTTAGGCATAAAAATAATATTCTTAAGTAATAATTGAGGTATCACGGTAAAGGTAAAATAAGGTAAATATGCTGAATTGAGTGAAAAATTCCTAAAATATAACAAAATATTTTCTAAAAAATTATTTATGATAGTATTATCCACCTCATCTTAACCTACATCCATTATTTTTTCAATTTTAATCAACGTTTCTTGAGAAATCGCATTCCATATTCTTTAAAGAATTGGTATTTGTGAAAATGTCATCCAAGCTCTCCTATAAAAGGGACCCTCCTCTATCCACCTAAAACCACACCATTACTTTGGTTTCATATATAATATATACCAAAATTATATTCCTCAAAATCATATCCCACATTTTGGAACCTTTGTTACAAGTATTCATAGATCCTTTATTTACAAGAGGTTCTTTAAGAGATAATTCAAGTCATCAATGGGAGTGTGATCCCCTCTCTAATCATCTTTCCTTACCTTTTTCATACATGTATTCATTAATTTGATTTATCACTTTAATAAAATTATTTTTAAAGCATTAATCAGATTGAATATCATTCTTCAATTAGTATGACATTATAACTATAAAAACATATTATTATTTATTCATTTATTATAACATGTTCATGTTTAGCTCAAAACTATGACCTTTATGAATGATGTTATGAGGGTAATATCATGAATTATTAGGAAGAAATAAATATAATTAATATTATTTAAAAATTATTAATTTAGAAAATCATATTTGTATAATGGTTTTATATATTATTATATTCATTATTAAAATCAATTATTTTTATCGAATAAAAAAATGCCAAACGGGTATTTTAATCAAAATTTAATAAAATTAGAAATAAATCTCATAATATAACCATAATAATTTAAAAATATATAAATCATCCCAATGAAAAATTAACCTAAATTCTATGGTTTATGATCATGGGATCAAGGATCAATGATCAGAACCACCATATGAATCCAGTACACGACCAAGGGGACAATAAACATCCAAATATTAATTTTATCAAGGAATGATTAATAAACGGGTAATAGGCAATAATAAATTATTTATATAAAGTAAATTAAATAAAAATAAAAATATATTTTATTAATAATAAAACCAAAATTTATTATACATGGTGCTAGAGAATATTTAGAAAATTGGTAATCCAATGAAAGCATTTATCACCTCAATTTCCCATATTTGTGAAATTTTTTCTTATTATGAACTTATTTTAATTTATATTTATTATATACGATACATTTGACCAATTATATCATATATTTCATTTTCCCCAAGGTATTTAAATATATATTTCAATTTTTATCGTTCTTTTTCAATTTCATTAATCATTACCAAAGGCATAAGTGTTTTTAATGAATCAATTTTCATTTTATCGATACATAATCTTTCTTAGTTGAATATATTCTTATAAGTTTTTTATATTCATATAATTCTAAATTTTATTTTGTATTATTTATTTTATCATGGTAAATTACATTTTCATTTCAAAATATTCTTAATTGACTTATTTCTTTCTTCAGAAATATATGATGCAGTTAAGAGTAATTCAAATCCTCTCTATTAGCCATTTCTTCTCCATGTTTATATTATTTGTTACTATAAATTCATTATGTTTATATTTTTATGTCTTATAATGTATTATCTTCTATAGTAATTATATTTCTTATATCTCTTTTCAAAAGGAAATTTTATAACGTTTCATCGATACGTGTTTTATTTAAATCTACTTTGAAAGCATAAAAAAGTTTCTATATTCACTTCAATATATTTTTCATCTTCCACTAAAAAATTAATTTTATTTACTTTTATTTCATTTCAAGGATATATTATTTTGGCTTATTTAATGGTTCTAAAATTATTCTTGAAAACCCTATTGGGGGAAATTATTTTGAAAGTAACATAAAATATTTCATTTTTATAAAAATATTGTAAAAGATTTAAGAAAACTCTTTTCTTGATTTTTATTACATTTTATATTCTACCTCAAAAAGATATTTATATTATGGATTTATGATTCATAAATAACCCTCTAAAATTCTATTAATATATAATTATTTTCTATGGTTTAATTTTTTGTATTAATCAAACCAATTATTGATTTCATCTTATGTAATTCCATGTAAAAATTCTTTGTATCCCATAATCATTCCATGGAATTTTTCTTAATAAGATATAGGATTGATTTCATGAGGAAAGAATATGTATTGTTTATCATTATTTTGTGGTGGGTCTGATATATCCTTCCAATTAATTGGGTAAATATTGACATCTCATGAGATAATGTTGTTATATGTGGCCATTCTTGTGGTATCTAAATTCACAAGTTATTATGGAGAAATTATTGTGGTTATCTATGTTCACAATTCTATGCATGGATATGATTTTAATTATTATTCTCAGAACTCTATGTGTGTAAATGATTATGTGTATATATGTTCAAAAGTTTTTTTATTGTAAATGATTATGGTTAGGTATGTTCACATGTTTTTTTGTGGACAGGATTGTGGTTAGCTATGTTCAAAACTCTATGAGTGGATATGATTATAGAAATCTAGGTTGAAAAGTTTTTTCATTGATATAATTATGATTGATTATGTTTATAAGCTTGTGTTTTTACATGATTATGTTTATCTATGTTGACAAATCTACGTGCGAACATGATTATAGGTAGTTATGTTTATAACCTTGTATGTGGGCATGCTTTTATTTAGTTGTATTCATAATGTAATGATTTTATATGCTTATCGTTATAAAAAATACCTATTTTATTCTTCATGTATCATGTTTATTATATCATGTTTTTGAATTCTTATTCAATAGTATATGTTTTTTTTAATGATATTATTTTTGAGGTTATATGTACTTCTATCATGAATTATGGAAAACTCTTTTGATTTCATAATCCTTTTAATTAGATATTTATCCAATTATCATGTTTCCTAAAATTATTATAATTTAATTGAATATGAATCATTGATATATTTTCCCCTACTGATATTTTTATCTCACTTCTTATTTTCCCCATTTCCCCTATAGAACTGCATCCAAAAATATTTCAAATATTAAGTATTTTTCATAGAATTTTATATGACATATTGATGAAATAATGAGAAATAATACATTTACATAGATAATCTATAAGGAAGAAAACCGATTTTATTGGATTGTGTATCTATTTCTGAGATATAATTGGTAAATTATTGAAATGATGCAAAAAATAATCATTTTCTTACCATGTCAACATGGTTGGTATTAGAGTGGTATTTAGATATTTTTTGAGATTTGGATAAAAATAATAAGAGAACTCAACATTTGTAAACATTAGTTGAATGAAAATTATCATATACTAAAATGATTATGTCATAGAGTAAGAAATTATGAGGTTGGATTTTAATATGGTTATTGACATTGATTATATTAATATATTATTGTTTATTACTTTCATGTATCATTTTGGTTATAATAAATTTCCAAAAAGAGGAGGAATATAATTAAAAATAGTTGTGATGGAAGTTTTGGTGATTATCCCAATGGGAATTCTAATAGGATGGTAGATAGAGTTCAAACCTCTATGTAAATGTTATATCATATTATGATAAATAACCTAAAACTTGTTTTTCCACTAAACACTTCAAATAAGGAACAACATGCTATTGAGTAATTAATGCACCAATAATCATTTCACTTTAAAGGATCTTCCAATCCACTAAATTCGGTGAAATTGATTAACACAATGAAAATGATATTTTATAAAGTCTAATTCCCAAATCATGGAATTTTTGTTTTAGCCATTTATCATTTTTAAGTGGAGGTGTATCAATAGTATACTATAATCAATATCATAAGGAAAGATGAATAAAATTACTCCATGGAATGGGAGGAGTTTAAGAAGATATTTTTCAATAAATTATTTCTCAAAACTATCCATACTAAAATAGACATCAAATTATTTAATCTGAATCCAGAGGATGAATTCATTAGTATATATGAATAAAACGTAACAATAATTGAAATATATGCTTCATGTTTTATCATTTACCC
The DNA here is from genome assembly GCA_963277665.1 of Viscum album. NCBI lineage: Eukaryota > Viridiplantae > Streptophyta > Magnoliopsida > Santalales > Viscaceae > Viscum > Viscum album. Next base: position 918,298,871 of record OY728155.1, on the reverse strand, counting down.
AAAAATTAAAATTTATAATTTCATTATTGCCTTTAAACAAAGTTTTTAAAAGGTGTTACCTATAATAAAATTTGGTAGTTGTGAATGGATTGGGCATTGATATCATGATTTTCAAAAAATGTGAAGAGTTTGGTTAATAAAACATTGGATAATAAAGTAGTGAAAGGTACACTTATTCTCCACTCCAGATCTATAAATTTCTTGTTTTATTTTTTTACCTTTGACTCTTTAATATCATGAATTTGAATGAATATTTCTTCACCACCTCAAACATTGATATTGATTTTTCAATGAAAGAACCTTGTGGTGAGAAGATTATATCTGATTTGTGTAACTCTTCTTTGATCAATGTTTTTGGGAATGTACTTCTTAAAAATATAGTTCTTCTTCCATTAATATAATTTTATGTGATATTATTAATTAATTATCTCTCTCTATATAAAAATTATATAAAGTTTTAGGATAGGGAAATCTCATTTCATGTCCCAAATCATCCAATGATCATATATCAATGATAGTATTATAATGAACTCCCTTTATGAACAAATTATTTAATATGAGTCTTGATAAATAATAATTATCGATACATGGATAAAAATATCAAGGATGAACTTAACATTGAATACTTGTCAATTTTATAGGAATATATTGATGTATTTCTTGAATAAATACTTCGTCTTCCATCAGAATGTGAGGTTAATATTTGAATTAAACTGATACCTAGTTACATATTAATATTAAATAGTACTTATAGAATATCCCCCATAAAAGTATTAAAATTGAAGAAGAAACATCAAGATAAATTTGAATATGGTTTTACACTCCCATTTGCATCACCATGGGGTTCTCTAATCCTATTTATCATGAATAAAGATGAATCAATGCAACTTTTCCTTAATTGTAATGAACTTACCAAAATCATCAACAATAATTAGTATCCACTACCCCATATTATTAATTTAATTGATCAAATTAAATTGAAAACATACTTATCAAAGGAGGATCATAGATTTGGATGCCATCAATTGATTATAAAGAGATAAAATATACCCAAGAAAATATTACACACAAGATACATACATTATTAATCCATAGTGATTCTATTTAAACCTAAAAAATTCCCTTATTTTCTTCATGTAAATCTTAAATATATTCTTTAGAGGTCACCTTGAATGCTTTTTGGTAGTATTTTTTGAGGTTATCCTCGTTTATTTTAAGAGAAAGGAACAACATGGTGAGAATTTTATGATAATACTAATGACCTTATAAAATGATAAATTGTATAACAATTATAGTATGAGTGAATTTTTTTTATAAAAAGTATCCCTCTCAGGTCTTGTAATTACTAGTTAGTGTATATCATTAATTATTAATAGAAAAAAGTGATTGAACAATGGTATATAACAACCATTGTAATAGAGACCCATGTTTATCTTATATTAGAAAGATACTATCGATATTTTGTAACCAATTTCGCATGATTCTCAAATCCAATAACCATGTTAATATGGAAAGGAGTGAAGATCCTCTAGATAAAATAATTAAAATATATATTCTAGGAGTTTAATAATAGGTTGTCCACAACACATGTACTTATATTTTCTTTTAATATATAAAGTATTGTAATATATTTTGATTCTTTAAATAAGGTTTGGGGATTTGTCCTTATGAAAAATAATTAGGTGATACCTTATGCCTCGTGTCAATTAATGACCCATGATAAAAACATACTTCATTTTGTTCTAGAGATATAAGTTGTAATTTTTTCATTAAAGATATAGATTTATTATATCTAAGTTGAAAAGTTTGTTGAATATACCAAAATCAAGAACATAAAGTATATATTCACATAGAAGGATTTGAATATTCTTAAAAGGAGAAGGTTAAAGTTAATTAAAGACTATGATTACTCAATTCATTACCATCCTAGTAAGTTCAACATTTTGGTTGAGTCTCTAATAAAAATGGATCATGGTTTTCTAAACATGATGAGGATTAAAGGGGATCCAATATTGATGTATATTCAAATGATTTATATATAAATCATAATGTAAGGGGTGGAATCCAATATTTAATAAATGATTGTTTAACCATCCATCCATGTGAGGATCAAAGAGATATAAAAGTTATATACAGACCTATAGAAGAAGGTAAAATATATTCAGGAGTTCAAATTTGATAGAAATATATTTATGTGGTTTAGAATCTAGATATATGTCACATACATTCTTGAGATGAAAAAAGGAAAATTTGTATGATGCACATTCCTCGTAATTCCTTATTTACCCATGGATCACAAATATGTAAAGATATATTAAGTTTTATTTGGGAAAATATAAAGAATAACATTTTGTAGTATATATATAAATTATTGGATGCCAATAATTAAATGTTAACCATAAAAAATCCAAGGGGATAATGAAACCATTAACCATTGCTGTATTGAAATGGGAGGACATCACCATTGATTTTTCATGGGGATTCCCAATACATTTCATTTATATAATACCATTTTGATTTGGTTTGATTGACTCATGAATTTGGTTTACTTCATTACTATTTGATAGTATTTCTTGCTCAATTAACTTTCCTAGTTATCCATCAAAGAAGTGGTATGGCTATATAAAGTACGAATTTAAATTATATTTAATCAAGATACAAGGTTCACTTCAATGTTCTAGACAAGTATCCAACATGAATTATATATATATATATATGAACTTTACTATGGCTTATCATCCTCAAAATGATATTCAATATAAAACAAACATTTAGATATTGAAAGATCTACCAAGATCATTATTAATGGATTTTAACGAACGTTGGGATCAACATAATACTCTATTTTATTTCTCATAAAACAAAAATCTCTAATATAGAACCAAAATTTCACTATATGTGGCTCTATATAGGAATTTATATAGATCTCCAAAATGTTAGGATGAAGTTGGAGAGAGGAAACTGATGGAAACTATTACTGTTCAAGAAACTATGGAGAAGGTTCAAACCATTCAATGATTGTGGGTATCTATATTCGTAGGATTATACATGGAAATTATTATGGTTTGTTACATTTACAATATGGTGCATGAATATGATTATGGTTAGATATGTTTACAACTTTGTGTATGGATATAATTACAGGTACATATGTTCATAACCTTGTCTGTAGACATTATTATTATTATCTATATTCATAATGTTTTGATTTTATATACATAAAATTACACCATAAGCCTAGGTTATGTTCCATGAATCATGATTATTTACTTATATTTCAGTATTATTATTTCATGGTATATGTTCGGATATCATGATTGTAACATCCCAGGTAAATAATGAATAAAACATTTTCCTCTTTATTAATATTTACGAATTAAATATTAATTTTACTTTAAAAGGCTTTTCTATGTTCGATAGCGTACCCGATACGCAACAAAGAGTTTCTTTGAAATCTTACGTTGCACACTAGTAATAAAATAATATTATTTTAAATGGTAGTTAACACATAGTCGTTGTGTTGGAGGGAACAGATAGAAATAACTAAAATATGATTATATATGTTTTTTAAATGTTTTTACTTTTATCTAATAAAAGATAAAGGCTTAAAATACGGAAAGAATTCAATTTTTAGGCATTTGTACCCTAATTTTCACTAAAGGTTCACTTATCACCTTTTGATGGCGAACCATCATTAAATATAGTTTTGTTCACTCTTATACATTATATTGGACCAAATATAACTCTTCTTTAGAATCGGGACATCAAAATTTACTTTGTGTAAATTTTTGGTATTTTTCCGATAAAGTTCATTTTTTAATGAATAGTGTAAAATGTTGTATTTTAATTCAAAACCTCTTTTTAATATAATTTATTTATATGATTATATTATCATTTGAATTGTTTTTAAAGTGAAATTAGAAAATATTTTTACCATTAAATCCAATAGTGGTCATTGGAATTAATTTCACTTTGAAATCGGACTTAAACTAGTATCAATCTTTTGATACTTATTGTTTCATAAAAACACACTATTTATCATGACAGCGGGAATTAATTATTAAATTAATTAATGTGACTTATATGTTTTGAATTTTTTAAAATAGACTTCATTTTTGAATTCTGAATATCAAATATAGCTTAGGGTTAATTTTTCGTATTTTTCTGAAAAACTTCAATTTTTGATGAATAGTGAAACTACTAAGTGGTATTTATAAAAACTGATTTTTCGTTTAAATGAAATTTTACCACTTCTGTGTTTTTAATTTCAAAAATCCGAAATACATGGTTTTCATTAAGAAGTAAAATGTGGTTTAATGGGATTAAAATAATTTTTTGGTGAATAGTAACTTATTAAGTTTTTAATCGCGATTAGAGGTAATTAGTGTAGTTTAAGGTAAGAATAATGTTTTAATAAAATAAAATGACATAGACACATGTAATACCCTCATTGGATGTGTCATGGCCGACCAAGACAATCCATGGGTCAACTTGGGGACCCCATGGAGCCACTTTGGTTGGAAAATGACATAAATACCTTTTATTTAATGTTAAAGTAAAAAATGACACAAACATGAAATGTTTTACTAAAACAATTTTTACATGGGGTTATACAAGTCATCGTTTTGACTATAAATAGTCATTGGAAATCTAAAACGATTTCCTACATTATAGTATCTTTTTTATAATTTTTAGACATTAAATAAATTAAATTATTTATGACATCATGATGATGCAGCGATGACCTCATTATTTAACGATTTAAATAAAATGGAAAGATAATGTAAAATCTAAGACCTACACATGTAAAAAACCTATTGGATGGGTGGATTGCGAACCCTTATCACCTTATCCTCGAATTATATCAATGTGGGACATCTTAAATCCGAATATCATTTTAAAATAAAGTGACTTTCTTTTACTTTCCAAGAGTGCCCCTCCTCTCCTCTTATAAAAGGCCCCCACCTCTACCACCTTACCCACACTCCCAAAGCCTTTGGCTCAGCCAAAATCTGCCCAATTTGTCTCTCCACTTTCCTCTCTTACTCCTTGAATCCTCACTTTGGGCAGAAGTCTTCCCAAGGAATCCTTTGAGCTCAAACCAAAGGGAGTTACCCGATTTTAAGGTAATATCTTCACTTGAGTCCTTTTGTTTTATTTTGCTTCTCCAACCCCCTAAATGCTTTTTATTCTTTTCTTTTGTAACAACTCCAGTATCCTAAATATACTAGGATGTTTTTATAAAAAGTATTAGAGCTACACATACACACACCTACATCTAATGGTTAAAGAACATACAGTTTCCGTGGATGGCAAATTTCTGCCTCCCGAAACGATGATTGTTCAACATTATTTTAACACATTCAAAGGTGGCCATTAAGATGACAATATATTTATATATTATATATAATATGTTTATGTTTTCTTTAAGCTTATTTATTTTTCATTTTGGGCATACCTTTATGGTTTCCATTATGGGTAAACGCGATATCTTCATTTAAGGAAGTGCGGACTACCGCCCCCTCAAAGTGATTTGATTCGTTAATGCCATATGTGGGACGTATAAAGGATGGATTTAAAGTTATTATATATGATGTTATACTGGAATTATAATATAACTCTATATCATTATTATTTCTTTCCATTAAAGTATGAGATAGAAATGAAAGTAGCGTTCATGCGTACGTACGACTTACCGTCTCCATGAACGGTGCATTTCATTTCTTATCCCCAAATGTAATGTACTATTAAAAGTACATGTATATAATGGATATATATGATGAATGATACATCTAAATGATGAATATAATTCTGGAATTAAAATATACATACCTCTCATTTAATTTTAATTCCATTAATATGACAAAGAAATTAAAGTAGCGTTCATGCGTACGTACGGCTTACCGTATCCATGAATGGTGCATTTCATTTCTTACCTCTAAATGATTATGTAATATTATAAATAAATGTATATTCTGGATATATATGATTTATTTGATATCCAAATCAGGAATGTCATTCTGGATATAAAGAAACTTTGACCACATGAACAACATGTAATTGTAAGAAGTCCACTTTCGACTTAAGAACCAAATATCGACAAAAAAAAATTGTTAATGTAAATGGTTAAATAATGTTTATATCATGGAAATAAGTGATATAAAAGGAATAATGAACTTGAAAAAGGTTCTTAAGCAAATAGAAATTAACTCAAGTTTATTATTCCGGACGTTAAAGAACGATCGAGTCAAGTCGGACCCGAGGTAAGGGACTTCGTCTCAATCTCCTTTCATTGAGGCATATTTCGTTTTATACAAAACTTTCTTTTATATGGTGTATAAAACCCTTTGAATTTTACTTTTATACAAAAGGAATCTTTTTCTACGAAGCGTTTTACAAAACGACAAAAAGGAATGTTTCTTTTAACGTACGCGGTGACAACGACCTTTTCCGCCACCGCGAGTATTACTTGGTCTTTGGCTTCCTGAACAAGTTGTAATGTTTTTTTTAAATGAAATAAATACCATATAATCTTTTATGTATTTTGGTATTGAAAATGGATTTTATAATGGATTTTTTATGTCAATATATTTAAGTGATATATTGTGATCAAAGTGTGGAAATGTTTTCTTTCCATTGTATTTGTTTTATGTCTTATGATTTTTATAATGGTACTTGGACATTTGACGGGTGGTTACGTGATAAACCATATGACGGGTGGTGCCGTGAATACTAGGACGGGTTGTTACGTTATAACCTCTAATGCATTGGGTATGGAATTCGGCCGTATGACTATTCTATTAAGTGATATGTGTGGAAGTCGACTGTATGGTTATTCCACTTAAGTATGTTTATGTCCCAAGTTACCTTTATATGTTATGTGTTCTTTATATGGGTTTTATGGTAATCCTTTGGTTAAAAAGGGCAAGTAATGATATTTTATTCAGTGAAGAGTTTTTACTACTTCATAAAGGTAAAGGTATTACTTTGATATACATGGTTTACTTGATGTTTGAAAAACTAACAGTTTTCATTATTTGTGTATCCCTTACTGAGATTTTTATGCTCACCCCAAGTTTTTTTGAAATGTTTTTCATAGGACTTAATGTGGAATAGGGTCAAGGATGGGATCAAGGGAAAGTCATGCTATATAAAACATGGAACTAGACATGTTTCTTTTTAATAGTTTTTTTATTCTATGGAAACTTAGTAGAAGTGTCTACTTTGTAAATATTTTGAGATGTAATAGTTATGTTCAAATTCTCTAAAACTCTAAACCTGAAAAGATATTCAATGTGAATTATTCATTTAATTCAATGTTAAGTAAGGTTTATGGCCGGGGCCTTATAGTTGGTATCAGAGGTCGGTTTAGACAACTTTAGGAGTTAGAAAAGTGTTAAATTATAAATTAATTTATGGTATGATTGAAATGATATGGAATTTGAAGATTACCATGTTGCTTCTCCGAATATATTTTTGTGTTAAGAATGGTTTTTCGTAGAGGAAACAGAGCATATTTTCTGGGAAGGAATACAGAGGGAAATGACCTTTCAAATCAGTATCTTGAGATGGTCAGATTTAGAATTGAGTAGTGTACTACAGTGATGGCTCAGTTGACTCAGGTGATAAATCATGGTTGTTTCAATTGATGATATTTTTGGTGTTTTCTAAAAGTAAAGAGGAGCATGAAAGTCATTTAAGGGTTATCTTGCAAACCTTAAAAGAAAAGAAACTATATGGGAAATTCAGCAAGTGTGAGTTTTGGTTACAAAAAATTTCCTTCCTGGGTCACATTGTTTCAAAAGATGGCATAACTGTAGATCCTGCTAAAACAAAAGTTTTTGAAGAATGGCCAAGACCCACAAATGTAACTGAGATCCGTAGTTTTCTTGGTTTTTCAGGTTACTACCGAAGGTTTGTTGAAATTTTTTCACGGTTATCTATTCCAATGACTAAGTTAACTCGGAAGGGTGTTAAGTTCATCTGGACAAAAGAATGTGATTATTGTTTTCAGGAGTTGAAAAGAAGATCGGTGAATGCTCCAGTTTTGGCACTTCCTTCCAAGAATGGTGAGTTTTTTATATACAGTGATTCTTCGTTGAAGGGACTTGGCTGTGTCCTTATGCAGAATGATCAGGTAATTGCTTATGCTTCACGTCAGTTGAAAACTCATGAGGTAAATTACCCTAAACATGATTTGGAATTAGCTGCTGTTGTTTTTGCTTTAAAAATTTGGAGGCATCATTTGTATGGAGTAAAGTGTGAAATATATACTGATCACAAAAGTTTAAAGTATATATTCACTCAGAAAGAATTGAACATGAGACAGAGGAGATGGATGTAATTAATCAAGGATTATGATTGTACAATTCACTACCATCCGGGAAAAGAAAATAAAGTGGTCGATGCTTTGAGTCGAAAAGGTAATGCTTCATTAACCATGCTAAGTTTGGAACAAGATCCTTTGGTTTTTGATTTGATTAAATTTGTCATAGAATTTGTTGGTGCAGGAAGTTCTTTTGTTTTGTTTCAGGTATCATTAAGATCTTCCCTATCAGACAGAATCAAGCAAGCACAGAATCCAGACAGTGAGTTGCAGAAAAAGGTAGAGCTGGTTCAGAAGGGTAAGTTTCCTGAATTCAACATTGATTATGATTGTTTTTGAGGTTTGGGAAGAGATTATGTGTGCCTTGTGATTCACAGTTGAAGAGAGAGTTGTTATGTGAGGCTCATAGTTCCCCGTTTTCAGTTCATCCTGGAAGTACTAAGATGTACAGAGATCTGTGGGAGTGTTACTGGTGGTATGGAATGAAAGAAGATATTGCTGATTTTACTGTGAAGTGTTTGACTTTTCAGCAGGTTAAAGCAGAGCGGCAGTTACCGAAATGGATGCTTTAGCCTTTACCAGTGCCATAGTGGAAATAGGAAAATATATCCATGGATTTTGTCGTGGGATTACTGAAGACATCTAGAGGTAATAACGCAATCTGGGTTATTGTTGATCGCTTGACTAAATCTGCTCATTTCCTTGCTATACAAGATAATTTTTCCCGAGATCAACTTTCCCCTTTGTATCTTAAAGAGATAGTCAGGTTACATGGAGTTCCTCTCTCCATTGTGTCCGATCGTGATCCCAGGTTCACTTCTAACTTTTGGAAAGGCCTCCAGAAGTCGTTGGGTACTAAATTAAATTTTAGTACATCTTTTCATCCTCAATCAGATGGGCAGTCAGAACGAACAATTCAGACCTTAGAGGATATGCTACGAGCTTGTTCGGTGGATTATCAGGGAAGTTGGGACCAACATCTTTCTTTGGTTGAGTTTTCTTATAATAACAATTTTCATTCCAGTATACGGATGGCACCATTTTAGGCATTATATGGGAAGCGGTGTCGAACTCCAGCATTTTGGGATGAGGAGGGTGAAAGGAAGCTCATGGGACCAGAATTGGTAGAAGAGATGGCAGAAAAAGTTCAGTTGATTCAGAAACACATGAGAACACCTCAAAGCAGGAAGAAGAGTTATGCGGATAACCGGAGGAAGGATCTATCTTTCGAGGTAGGTGATCATGTTTTTCTCAAGGTTTCTCCATGGAAAAGTGTGATGCGATTTGGTAAGAAAGGAAAGCTGAGTCCAAGGTTCATTGGGCCATATAAAATTCTGGAGAGAGTTGGATCTGTTGCATACAGAGTGGCTTTACCTCCGAGTTTATCTCAGGTACACAATGTTTTTCATGTTTCGATGCTGAGAAAGTATATGCTAGATCCATCTCATGTTTTGAGTCCAGAGGTAGTTCAGCTAGAAGAGAACCTATCTTATGAAGAACAACCAGTCCAGATTCTTGACCAAAGAGAGCAAGTGTTGCGAAATATGGTAATTCTTCAGGTAAAGGTTTTGTGGAAAAACCATATGGTTGAAGAGGCAATGTGGGAATCTGAAAATGCTATGAGGGATAAATACCCCCACTTATTTTGATAAGTTAATAAAATTGCGAGGACGCAATTCCCAAAAGGGGGGACGGATGTAACATCCCAGGTAAATAATGAATAAAACATTTTCGTATTTATTAATATTTATGAATTAAATATTAATTTTACTTTAAAAGGGTTTTCTATGTTCAATAGCGTACCCGATACGCAACAAAGAGTTTCTTTGAAATCTTACGTTGCACACTAGTAATAAAATAATATTATTTTAAATGGTAGTTAACACATAGCTGTTGTATTTTCAGGAATGGATAGAAATAACTAAAATATTATTATATATGTTTTTTAAATGTTTTTACTTTTATCTAATAAAAGATAAAGGCTTAAAATACGGAAAGAATTCATTTTTTAGGCATTTATACCCTAATTTTCACTAAAGGTTCACTTATCGCCTTTTGATGGAGAACCGTCATTAAATATAGTTTTGTTCACTCTTATACATTCTATTGGACCAAATATAACTCTTCTTTAGAATCAGGATTTCAAAATTTACTTTGTGTAAATTTTTGGTATTTTTCCGATAAAGTTCATTTTTTAATGAATAGTGTAAAATGTTGTATTTTAATTCAAAACCTCTTTTTAATATAATTTATTTATATGATTATATTATCATTTTAATTGGTTTTAAAGTGAAATTAGAAAATATTTTTACCATTAAATCCAATAGTGGTTGTTGGAATTAATTTCACTTTGAAATCGGACTTAAACTAGTATCAATCTTTTGATACTTATTGTTTCATAAAAACACGCTATTTGTCATGACAACGGGAATTAATTATTAAATTAATTAATGTGACATATATGTTTTGAATTTTGTAAAATAGACTTCATTTTTGAATTCAGAATTTCAAATATAGCTTAGGGTGAATTTTTGGTATTTTTCTAAAAAACTTCAATTTTTGATGAATAGTGAAACCACTAAGTGGTACTTATAAAAACTGATTTTTCGTTTAAATGAAATTTTACCACTTCTGTGTTTTGAATTTAAAAAATCTGACATACATGGTTTTCATTAATAATTAAAATGTGGTTCAATGGGATTAAAATAATTTTTTGGTGAATAGTCACTTATTAAGATTTTTATCGCGATTAGAGGTAATTAATGTAGTTTAAGGTATGAATAATGTTTTAATAAAATACAATGACCTAGAAACATGTCCTACCCTCATTGGATGTGTCATGTCCGACCAAGACAATCCATGGGTCAACTTGGGGACCTCATGGAGCCACTTTGGTTGGAAAATGACACAAATACCTTTTATTTAATGTTAAAGTAAAAAATGACACAAACATGAAATGTTTTACTAAAACAATTTTTACATGGGGTTATACAAGTCATATTTTTGACTATAAATAGTAATTTGAAATATTAAAAGGTTTACTACATCATAGTATTTTTTTTTATAATTTTTAGACATTAAATAAATTAAATTATTTATGACATCATGATGATGCAGCGATGACCTCATTATTTAACGATTTAAATAAAATGGAAAGATAATGTAAAATCTAAGACCTACACATGTCCAAAACCTATTGTATGGGTGGATTTTGAACCCTTATCACCTTATACTCGAATTATATCAATGTGGGACCTCTTAAATCCGAATATCATTTTGAAATAAAGTGACTTTTCCTTACTTTCCAAGAGTGCCCCTCCTCTCCTCTTATAAAAGACCCCCACCTCTACCACTTTACCCATACTCCCAAAGCCTTTGGCTCAGACAAAATCTGCCCAATTTGTCTCTCCACTTACCTATCTTACTACTTGAAGCCTCACTTTGGGTAGAAGTCTTCCCAAGGAAGCCTTTGAGCTCAAACCAAAGGGAGTTACCCGATTTTACGGTAATATCTTCACTTGAGTCCTTTTGTTTTATTTTGCTTCTCCAACCCCCTAAACTCTTTTTATTATTTTCTTTTGTAACAACTACAGTATACTCAATATACTAGGATGTTTTTTTAAGAAGTATTCTAGCTACACATACACACACCTACATCTAATGTTTAAAGAACATACAGTTTCCGTGGATGGAAAATTTCTGCCTCCCGAAACGATGATTGTTCAACATTATTTTAACACCTTCAAAGGTGGCCATTAAGATGACAATATATTTATATATGATATATAATATGTTTATGTTTTCCTTAAGCTTTTGTATTTTTCATTTTGTTCATACCTTTATGGTTTCCATTATGGGTAAACGCGATATCTTCATTTAAGGAAGTGCGGACTACGACCCCCTCAAAGTGATTTGATTCGTTAATGCCATATGTGGGACGTATAAAGGATGGATTTAAAGTTATTATATATGATGTTATACTGGAATTATAATATACCTATATATAATTATTATTTATTTCCATTAAAGTATGAGATGAAATGAAAGTAGCGTTCATGCGTACGTACGGCTTACCGTCTCCATGAACGGTGCATTTCATTTCTTATCCCCAAATGTAATGTAATATTAAAAGTACATGTATATAATGGATATATATGATTAATGATACATCTAAATGATGAATATAATTCTGGAATTAAAATATACATACCTATCATTTAGTTTTAATTCCATTAATATGACAAAGAATTGAAAGTAGCGTTCATGCGTACGTACGGCTTACCGTCTCCATGAACGGTGCATTTCATTTCTTACCTCTAAATGATTATGTAATTTTATAAATACATGTATATGCAGGATATATATGATTTATGTGATATCCAAATCAGGAATGTCATTTTGGATATAAAGAACCTTTGACCACACGAACAACATGTAATTGTAAGAAGTCTACTTTCGACTTAAGAACCAAATATCGACAAAACAAAAATTATTAACTTAAATGGTTAAATAATGTTTATAACATGGAAATAAGTGATATAAAAGGAATAATGAACTTGAAAAATGTTCTTAAGAAAATAGAAATTAACTCAAGTTTATTATTCAGGACGTTAAAGAATGATCGAGTCAAGTCAGACTCGAGGTAAGGGACTTCGTCTCAATCTCCTTTCATTGAGGCATATTTCATTTTATACACAAATTTCTTTTATACGGTGTATAAAACCATTTTAATTTTACTTTTATACAAAAGGAATCTTTTTCTACGAAGCGTTTTACAAAACGACAAAAAGGAATGTTTCTTTTAACGTACGTGGTGACAACGTCCTTTTCCGCCACCGTGTGTATTACTTGGTCTTTGGCTTCCTGAACAAGTCGTAATGTTTTTTTTAAATCAAATAAATACCATATACTCTTTTATGTATTTTGGTATTGAAAATTGATTTTATAATGGATTTTTTATGTCAATATATTTAAGTGATATATTGTGATCAAAGTGTGGAAATGTTTTCTTTCCATTGTATTTGTTTTATGTCTTATGATTTTTATAATGGTACTTGGACATTTGACGGGTAGTTACGTGATAAACCATATGATGGGTGGTGCCGTGAATACCCGGACGGGTGGTTACGTTATAACCTCTAATGTATTGGGTATGGAAGTCGGCCGTATGACTATTCTATTAAGTGATATGTGTGGAAGTCTACCGTATGGTTATTCCACTTAAGTATGTTTATGTCCCAAGTTAACTTTATATGTTATGTGTTCTTTATATGGGTTTTATGGTAATACTTTGGTTACAAAAGGGTAAGTAATGATATTTTATTCAGTGAAGAGTTTTTACTACTTCATAAAGGTGAAGGTATTACTTTGATATACATGGTTTACTTGATGTTTGAAAAACTAACAGTTTTCATTATTTGTGTATCCCTTACTGAGATTTTTATGCTCACCTCAAGTTTTTTTGAAATGTTTTTCACAGGACTTAATGTGAAATAGGGTCAAGGATGTGATCAAGGGAAAGTCATGCTATATAAAACATGGAACTAGACATGTTTCTTTTTAATAGTTTTTTTTATTCTATGGAAACTTAGTAGAAGTGTCTACTTTGTAAATATTTTGAGATGTAATAGTTATGTTCTAATTCTCTAAAACTCTAAACCTGAAAAGATCCTCAATGTGAATTATTCATTTAATTCAATGTTAAGTATGGTTTAAGTTCGGGGCCTTATAATGATTCTACTTTTGTGGTTATATATCCTTCTCTCATGATTTATGGACAACTCTCTGGATTCCCTGATATTTTTAATCATATATATCTCTCATTTCCATGTTTTCTCGCATAATTAAAATACAATCTACTATTAATCATTGAATGTTTTGTATCATATTGAGTTCTTGATCTCAATAATTTTGTTTTTCATTTCCCCAATGAATTTTCTAAAAACAATATTTAAGAGTAAGTCTTGTGTAAGAAATTTTTTGGGACATGTAAAATAAATATAGTGAAATAATACATTTATATAGCTAATATACAGGGACACTAAACCTATAGGTTCTAGAACTGTGTGTTTATTTGTGTGATGTAATGTTTAAATTATGGGAAATATATAAACACTACTACAAACACGGCCTTTATCAGCGCTAAAAATGGCCTTTATCAGCGCTAGAAAAGCGCTGATAAAGCCAGCGTAGATAAAGGGGGGGGGGTCCCCTTTATCAGCGCTCCGAAAAGCGCTGATATAGGACCCCTTTATCAGCGCTGATAAAAGGGGTCTTTTATCAGTGCTGATAAAAGTACCCCTTTATCAGCACTTTTTTTAGCGCTGATAAAGGGGTCCTATATCAGCGCTTACTTTATCAGCGCACTCGTTTTAGCGCTGATAAAGTACCCTTTTATCAGCGCTTTTAAAAAAGCGCTGATAAAAGTTAAAAAAAATTAAAAAAAATTTAAAAAATTTAAAAAATACTGCCAATCGGGGGGGCTTTTATAGCGCTTGAACCCCCCCTTTTACAGCTCTTTTCGGCCCCTATACAACACCCCACGCACCCCACACACCCCCTCCACCCTTTAACAGCGCTTGCTCCAATATTCCCCATGCGCGCGCACCCCTGCCTCCACCAGGATTTGAACTCGAGACCTCCCCCCTGCGCGCCTAAGCCCTTACCACTACTCTATTTTGATTTGCTTTCCAATTCATGATATCTCTATATATATATATTTATATATTTAGTTATATTTATTCGTATAGTAATATATATTTATATTAATATATATATAGTTATATTATAATATATATAGTAATATTAATATATATATATATAGTGGTATTAATATATATATATATATATATTTAGTTATATTTATTCGTATATTAATATATATTTATATTAATATATAGTTATATTAACATATATATAGTTATATTAACATATATATAGTTATATTAACATATATATAGTTATATTAACATATATATAGTTATATGAATATATATTTATATAGTTATATTAATATATATATATAGTGATATTAATATATATATTTATGGTGATATTAATATATATATTTATAGTAATACTAATATATATATATGTAGTTACATTAATATATATATATAGTTATTAGATTAATATATATATAGTTAGATTAATATATATATATAGTTAGATTAATATATAGGTATATAAATATTCATATATTGGTATTTTAAATAAAATGGATATTAGTTATTATTTAGATAAAGCTAATATATTTTATATGTAAATATGTTTAATTATTTATTTAAAAAATTTAATTTTTAGGTGCGAATATATAAAAAATATGTACATATAGTTATATATTTGATTATAAATAGCATTTCATTATAAAAAAGGATGAAATTTCAAGGACATAATATCAATATGAATGTAATACCTTGGAATAAATTCATACCCCACCAAAAAAATCCAATAATACCCCCTTAAACGAGGGTGAAAATCCACAAAATGCTAAAAAATCGGGGTACCCTGACTAAAAACTCAGTTTTGGAGGCCTTATGGGCCTCTTTTGGTCTCGAAAATCGGTTTATTGGGGCCCCCCAAGTCACAGCGACGTAGAGATCATCGCAGGCTTCGATTTGATATGTGGTAGAGCTCAAACGGACACCCGGATCAAAAGTTATGGCTGTTTGAAGTTTGAGTTGTATTTTCAACATATTTTGGATCTTTTTTAAATTTTTTTAGTTTTTTTAGTCCTCAAATTGTTATTAAATGACTATTACTCCATAATGATTATCAAAATATTAATTAAAAATATTTTTTTAATTTTTTAAGAAGTCATTTTCACTAAATATCTTAAATATTAAGTATAATAAGTGTAAATGTACATTTATACTTATCTAAAATATATTTAAAAATTATATATTATATTTATATAACAATATAACTATATTTATATATTAATATATTTTTAATTTTTTTTTGAAGTCGACCCTTTATCAGCGCTAAAAAAGCGCTGATAAAGGCCCCCCTTTATCAGCTCTACTAAGCAAGCACTGATAAAGGGGGGCCCTTTATCAGCGCTACTAAGCAAGCACTGATAAAGGGGGGTGCTGCGAAAAACTGTTTTTGTGGTAGTGAAATTAAAATCATGTTTTGAAAATGTTTTCTCAGAATCAATAGGAAGAAATATTAAAACATTAAAACATACCTTTTTATCCATGATATTAATCTTCACTAGAAGTGAATTTGATCAAGTTCCCTAAAAAAATACCAATTTTTTTTTTCTTCTTACAGTATCCACTAGCTAGTGTAATCATTTAATGGTTCAGTATGACCATTTTTCTCCAATAGTGTGCTATCACCTCAACCTTGAAGGAAAATCGAGATAACTGAAATTTTTGGAGTTTTGAATAATAAATAATGTTTTTTTATCATTAATAAGGTCCAAAAAATATATTTTATAGGCCTACATCAATAAATTAAGTGTATTCTTTTAGTTTTAACATTTCATATCTTATAAAAATGCCAAATCATTTGGATTCAACCTCATTTATGGATATAATTATCAAACACCTTTAGGAATTATTGATTTATATAATCATCATTAAATGGAATTTCAATCCGACGAATTATTACGATAATCTACAAAGGATATTCAACTAAACGATATAAAATAACATTTCAAAATTTCACCGAGATGTAGTATAATAGGCCATGATGTTGTGACATTCTTCATATCATGGTCTGAGATTTAGCACAAAATTATCAATAGTAATATCCCATTATATATTATTATTTCCTATTAATGAAGATAATATATTATATAATTAACTCAAAATAAATGTAACCATTCACTCAATAATTCATATCTAATTGAGATTATCTAGATCTTAAATTAAATTTCTATGACTAGAATCAATCAATCATCAAACCACTACATATTATTCATATCAGTAATTATTTTTTAGTGATATTTATTTTAAAATTATAGTAAATAACCATTTATTAGGCTTAGTTTTTAATATAATATTTTCTACTAAGTATTGGAATATTCAGAATGTTTTGATTCTAGAAGTTCCAATTTGGAACCAAATTGAGGCAAGGTGCAATGGAATTGTGTGTTTATAACCAAGCCACAACAATGGAGGAAATTTCCATAAGTGAGAAATAATTTTATGGATGAGTTATGAAGTGTTCATTATTTAACAAAATATATAACTTGAGATGATCTAATCAATGGGTTGTTGGGGTTTTTCTTGATTGAGAGGCGGTTGACTACAAATACGATATAGTGATGAAATCAGTGGTATTACTTGGAATCATCTATAAAAGGATGGATAGAATCACTTATACAATTATTGTGTTATTTAAATTTTGATCTTCAATTTTTTATCAGAATTCCAATATTTAGATCTCTTACAACTTTTAGGATTTCTCTCTTAGTCTAAAAATCATAGTGTTCCTTCCATAGAGTACGACAATGTCTGGACCACATTATTCCATGTATTTTGTCCAATTTTTTTTCCTATTCATTTAATTTCAAAAAACTTTTTTTATATGATGTGATTTAGTATATAGATTCCATATCATAGTTATAAGGTTTTATTTCTAACATCAGGTGTCTTATATTTCAAAATATTTGAATCTATGATTCACATTTGAATGTTTCTATTGATAATTTCAATATTAGTTATTTACATTATAATAATTGGTATCAGATCTTAGTTGTAGTGTTTATATTTTTTACAACATAGTCAACATTTTGTAGCTTGGTGTATATATTCATTTTTATCATGGCCTTATAGAAGATTTTTTGTAAGCAATTTTCTAATCCCATTACATTTTTTCAGATTTAGTGGGAGTTCATTTTTTCCCAAATGATGGTGTTAAAATAAGGTAAGGTATGAATTAATAGATTCTATTGGTCAAAATTCATATTTTGGAGGATGGATATTAAATATTATTTTTTAGAGATATATATAGTTTACATTTAATGTATTAAAATTATATGTGATTCCAAATATAGAATGGTAAATGTATAATCTATAAGTACATGAGTTGATTCGAATGATTTTGGCCTAGAATATGGCCTTAAACATTAGAGAGGTGGGGATGAATATTAATTTCATGACTACACATTCAAATATATATGATAATATAATAAATAAAAATAAAGTGTCTCTAAAATGATTAAATTACAACACAATCAATTTAAAGTAAGTTATTTGGAGAATCATTTCAAAACCTTCAATGTAATTTAGATTCAATTTGAATTAGTGGGTGTATAGTACATTGATGTAGTTTGGTAATCCTTCTCCCATTATATTTAGAATTTTTATTTTTTTTATGGTTTTCATGGTGAGTAATTACAATAATAAGTCTAACATGACATTTGAGGACATTAAAGATAAAATTTTGAATATGGGAATTCAGATAAAGGAAACCCTATATTCTACCAGATATTCATTTTGTGTGGAAAGTGTTTGTGTAATACTCCATGGAAACATAAAAAATAATGGTAAAGAGAAGATAGAGAGGATTATAGGTAATTTATTTAATTTTATACTTGTATTATGTCATTGTACAAAGAAGAGGAATTTGAAGAAAGTCTTCAAAGACTAAACATTCAATTATAGAAGGTATTCTTTTCAAAGTTTATCCAAGAATCTTGTTTTGGAATATAATATTAGTTTGGTTTTGAGTTTCCTTATTCCACTTGAGTCATGGATACATGAGTCACATCATTGAACTCTATATCTATGATTGAGATCATGATAAACTATGTTTCTATAAGATTCAATAGGGTTCACCTTACAATTGATAAAACATTCAATATTTTGGGAAAGGGTGATGTTTTTATCTAAACTATGAATGATTTATTATTTTATGATGAAGGGGTTAGGCACATATCAAGGTTTTAGAAGAACCCAATCTTAGTAATACAATTGGATGATGTGGTTTTCTGTATTTCATTTGTGTATGGTGTGTGTAAAGTCACATGGGGCTTCATAGTGGTGGCCAAAGGTGTGAATGGTGGGATATTTTATCTTAATGGGAATTAAGAAGGGTAAATGCATGTAAGATAATAAAATTTCATGTTTATAAGATTATGGTATGATAAAAATTTTCAGATGGATGAGAATAGTATAAAATTACTAGCTATTAAAGGATTATAGATCCTCATAATCAAAAAGTATAGAACATGTGTGGACTGTATCCTTGGAAAATAGTGTAAGGTGTCCTTCAATATAAAAGGATAGACATTGAAAATTCATAATTTATATCTAGATCATACATATTGATGGGGGAAAACATGGTTTTTTATCATTGGATCTAATTATACTCATAAAACTTCAACAATGATGTGGCACATAAAGTGTGGGTGTTCTTTCTAAAACATAAGTATGAGGTTGTTGGAACCTTGTTCAGATGTATATCTATTCTAGATAAGGGTGTAAGAACTAAATTTAAATGAATAACTTCTAATAATATGGGAGAATACCAAAGTATGGATTTTAATAAGTTCTAATAGAGTAAATTGATAAGGTTTGAGAAGGCAATACCAGGAACATGAGTTTTAAATTATTTCATAGATATGATGAATTTTCATTTATGTTACAATGATAGAAGGATGATAATTATTTCTAGTTTCTCTATAGAATTTTTGGTGGAAGATATAAATAGTGTATCTTATATTTTACAATAATGTTCTTATATTCTATTGGGATAGGATCTTCTAAAATATCTCTGGTCGATAAGGATGGTAGATATCGGTCATCTCAATGTTTTCAAATGAATTTCATATTTTCAAGTATATTTTAGAGAGGATATAACAGATGCAAGGTTCCTAGGAATGTTTTTCATTGGTATAGTGATGATGAATTTGGTTTTTTAATCTAGGAGAGTGAATTAGGAAAGGAAATTCGAATTTTTAATGTCCTATAAAATAAAGAGATCATATAAATGATCATAACATATTTGAAGTTCCTTTGGATAATAAATATTCTATTAATTACAATGTTTATTTGGATAGAATTCTAGAAGCACCAAATAGTTCAAGAAGTATGATAATTATACAGATATCAAGCTATCTGAAAGATAAATTTGTAGATAGATGTCATATTTTTTTGATATCACTAAGGATAGATATACCAAATTTTTTGAAGATTATGAAATATCAGGGTGGAAATGTCTATAATATGATGCTCTTAAAGTATTAGTTCCAGAAAGAGAATAGAAAAAGGCTTTTATTGGTCATCTTTAGGGATAAAAACTAAGTTTAGTGGTTCTGAAGTGAAATTCACTTATATATTCTTATAGATAGTAGAGAACATGAAATCCTATAATTTGAAGAAATTAAAAGTGACTTCAGAAAGTGGGAGTTTGTGATGATGGATGAAATGGATTCTTTATTGGTGTATGGAACATGGGATCTAATTCATCTTTCTAATAGTTAAATAGGGATGTATAACAAATGGGTATAATGGTGGAAAGAGGAAGTAAATGTTAATAATTTTAATAGAGTAAGGATTGCTTTTATGGAATTTTAATAAATATAAGGTAATAATTTATTGGAAACCATTTCTCTAGTTTAAAAGTATTCAACGTTTTAGATGGTTCTCGAAATGGATTTTATAGTGGGTTAATATCTTAATTAGTTAGATGTTAAGAATAATTCCCTTTATTTTGAATTTAAGGATGAAATATTAATATAGTAGAAAAAAATTCATGTAAAATTAAATGGTTGGTCTGGTGTATAGTATTAATTGGAGTTTTTAGGGGCTTAAATAAGAACCCAAGAATTAGAAGGTTTAAATTCCTTTATATAAGAAAACAAATTATTCTAGAAAAATGTGGATCATTTCTATTACTAAACGGTGTTTTGTTATATAATATTCATCATAATTCTTCTCTATGTGAGTAATATGATTCTTGAAGGTTAAGGGGGAGATCTAATTGGGGAGTTAAATGCATAATTTTCTAGAAGATCTAAGATGAAAATTTTTTGTTATGTAAAGTGTATGTTCAGGATGAGAATTGGAAGGGAATAAAATTCATGAACATTGTTTATTCTGAGATTGGAGTACATATATAAATTAATGGAATGATTCAGAATGTGTTAATATTGTGCTATAATCACTCCTCTAGTCAGACAATACAAGATATTCCAGGAGAAGTCATTGAGAATGGAATAATATTATATAGTAGGTGTTATAATCGCATCATTTATTGGAAGATTTGTCTATGATTACAAGAACAGATATTTAAATTTTTAAAATTATTTATTGATGTAAATTAACTCTATATCCTCTTTAATTATGTGAAATATTATAATTTTCTTTCATTTTGGAATAATATATAATTTATTTGAGAAATTACTGAATTTTTGATTATTAATTATTTTTTTATTATTGGAATTGTTAGAATAAATCCAAAAATTATACTATTTAATTTTATGAATTTAAAGTATAAATTTAATATATATATGATAAATAATTGATCTTAAAATATATGGAATATTAAAAGTGTCTATAAATATCTTTATAGCATTTATTCAATATTTTGAATGGGTTGTATGTGTTTAAACATGAAAATAAACGTTTGTGTACGGTGAAATAGCTAGGGAAATTCCCTATGAAGGATTAAACTCAAAATAAAGATAATGGTGTAATAATTAAATAAAATAAACCACAACATACCCAATTTATGATTAAACATGGGGGAGTGTACCTCATGTCAGAATAAAACATGCCCCTATATAGGATTAGATGTTATGCTCCAAATGATTTTTGAGAATCACCTAACCACCTAGTTTATATGTGTCGATAAAGTAAAGGAAATGTATTCATGTTAGATTATATATTTCCCTATGTATGATACTCTCACATCAGAATAAACATGTAATTCATAGGCTTTACATAAAATTAACTTATCGATCATGCACCTCAAGTTTCATTAAAATCATTCCATGTGAAAATAAGATTTTGTTTCCATTATTCACGAAGGTGGACCAATATGAGAGTCACACACACTAATTATCTTATATGATCTATCTATATACACTATGATGGATTTACCCAAGAATCTTATTCCCACATAGAATTTAAATAAATTTACATAAGAATAAATTGTTACTCGATAGGGATAATAAATCAGCATTCCATTTATATTTCCCAAAATATTAAATCACCTCGACAATATGTCACATAGAATTAATACATCAATTGAATTGAGATGTGATCATAGGAACTGTAAAACCATAGATTTTTCTTTTAATTTTTTGTCAAAACAAATGAATTATTACCTCATTATTAATTTTTTGGGTGTTGGAAATGGATTATAATATGTTTTAGAATGATTGATCAGGTTAGATGATAAAAATATGTAGACTACAATAATTCATAGAAAAACACAAGTCATCATATTGTAAATAACTCTAGAAACAAAATTCTTGTGGTAAAGCTGAGATTTATTCTATAAAAGGATTATGTAGTGGTGGAGGCCTCTTTGACACAACTTATTCTTGGTTTGAACCTCATGTTCATGTTGTGAATCATTACTAGAAAATTTTTCTATTTTTTTGATTGATTAATTAATTAATTGAGTGGGTATTATATTGGGGGAGGTTTTCCACTTGGATAGTTTTTCTGGTACCCATTATTTTCCTATGGATTTCTCTCTTTGAAAGTTGTTTTCTTCCTCATTAATTGATATAATTAACCTTAGTTCAATATAATAGAAAGTTATAGTTGATTTTCTCCTTCCGTATCAACTTTTTCTCAGTTTCCATCACTGTTACGAAATCCAACATTTTTTCATCCATTATTAACTATTTTAATAATTTTATTGAACTTTTTACAATTTCTACTAATTAATCTAAAATTAGGGGTTGGTTTTCAATTAGTGTGCATGTTCGGGCATAAGGTATGTGGTATTAAAGTTAGTACCTCATTGTATCTTGATTTTATTGATGCATATGATGTTTTGTGTCAACAATATACTATATTACGAACCTAATATTTTATTAAATATTTATAATCCTTAAATCGTGAAATAGAAACTCTCTATGTGCCACATGTAGTTATTTAATGCGTTTAGACTAAGGATTTATCCAACAATGAGGTGTTTCAGACTTTGGATAGTGAATTGGTAACAAATAGGGGAGACCCTAGGAGTTCCCTTGAATTATGTAATAATTGGGTGTGTGTGTGTGACTGGGGATGCCAAGGTAATGCATAAGGATCCAAAGTACATGGTTATTATATGATACATGATGAAATTGAATTAAATTAATTGATATATGATCTACCATTTACCTTGAAAAATTATTAATAGTTTACAATTCCTTAGTTAAATCCCCCTTTAATTGGATGATAACACCTAATACAATGATTATCTAGGGTGACAACCTAGGAATCTTAGATAACACCTTAGACTTTGGAATTACTTGCGGAAATCCCCTATAGATTTGGTGATGATACCTAATAAATTGATAAAATAGGGTAACCACCTAGGAATTTATGATGATGCATGGTAATTTTATTAACTAAGTAAACCCCTTAATAATTAGCGATGATGCCTAATACATTTAAATTACTTGGGTAAACCCCCCCTTGTAATCAATGATGGTGCCTAATAATTTAATTTCCTAAGATAATACCATTAGAATTGGTTATGATGCTTGATACTTTGGAATTAATTAGGGAAAATACCCTTTGATTCAGTGATGATTCATAACACATTGATTACCTAGGGTAACCCCTTATGAATCAGTAATAAAACTTCATACTTTGATTTCCTAGGGTAATCTCTTAAGAATCAGTGATGATGCCTAAGAATTTGGGATTCCGAGGGGAAAACATTTAATTTGGAAATTATTCGAAATAGAATGACTTCTTGGTTAATACCCAAGGAATCAACGATGATGTCTCAGACTTTTAAATTCCTTGGGAATTTCTCCCTTGGATTTGGTTACGATGCTTAATACTTTGATTTCCTAGGGTAACCCCCTAGGAATCAATGATGATGTATAATACTATTATTACACTGGGTTACCCACTAGGAATCTATGATAATGGATAATAATTTTATTTCCTAGGAAAACCCCCTAGGAATTAGTAATTACACTTGATTGTGTGTTATTATAAGAGACATATGGCTTAAGATGAGGCATGTATGGTCGATCATGGGTTCCACCATAGATCATGAGGAATGATAATGATTTTATTTATTTATATTGTGTATTGTTTTTAATATTCATATCATATTACCGTATATAATTATAATATACATGATTATAGACATCTTAGGTGGTGGCCTAGGGATTCGTGCTCATGGCCTTCCCGAGTCGTCATTTGGTACCCCCACAGACTTCATGATTTCAGGATATGACAAGGGAAAGTTCCTTATAACTGATGCATCATTTAGAGAACTAAGATAAAGAATGATATTTTGGGACCATTATAGTACTTAGATTCACTTTTTTTAGTTTATTTCATTTCATTTTTTTTCTTTTGGGGATATTGGTGTGTGTGAACTACTGTGGGATGAATAATTATTTATCATGTATATAGATCATTTTGATATGGCATAGCTTTTTATTATTATTTTTCACTTATCTTGATTTATGTTTTCATGCCACATAACTTTCATTTATTTTATAATAAACAAATTTATATAATTAAAATAAAATTCATTGATAATTTTATCCTATAAATAAATTTTAAGCCTAAAAACAAACTGAGTAAAAAAATGTGTCTTTATGCGTTACACATGATAATGTTAAAATTTATTTTTATTGCTTATATAAATTTTATATTATAAAATTTATTTTATATTTTTAATCAATAGGTACAAATTATGTAATATGGTTTATTTTATATTTATCACTAAATGTAAATTACTTAGGTAAAAAATTATTTACTGCAATGAAACAACAAATGGTGAAAGTAAAACATTTAAGAGTAAAGGACATAAAAACATGTACAAAATAAGTGTAAAAATTAATTTTTGAGGTATTATCAACCTTATATAATCACAATATCCATTATTATACATTTTACAGCCCTCTTGACATGTGAAACATGTTCTCTATTTACATCAAGTTGAAATATTTACCAAAATTCGATTCTAAACACTTTTAAAATGGTCCCCTAACCATCCCTTAAGATCACCTAAAGAATTATTTTTACACATAAAAATATGTTCATTTTTTATAATTTATAACCCTATTACATTTCCTTGAGTCTCTAGTCATAATTTATTTTTGTAAGGCCTACATTTTCAAGGCGTCTTTTAAGGGAAAGCTGAAGTTCTCGGCTGAGTTTTTTTTCATGAATTATTTTATTTTCCTTCATTCCTTAAAAATATAATTTTTGAATTACTATATAATTACATTTTTATTTTTTATATACTGAATTAAATTTTTCATAGGGAATACTTATTAACCACCTTTCCCACTTTTTTTAAGAAAACCAAAATTGGATTTTGTGTATTGTGTGGACTACCTCCTCCACAAAGTGATGACATCCATTTTTCACCAACCCAAATATTAGATAGTTATAATTTTGAAATTTAATATTAAATTTTAAATATAAAAAAAATATGATTATTAAGAGATAAATAAAAAACACCTTCTTTACCCTTTATTCTTCAAGAAATTAAAATTTTAACCATGCATTGTGCAGACTACCACCTCCATGAAGTAACATATCTCATTTTTCATCTAGTTTCCTTATTATTAATTAAAACCTCCTCATATATTATTCATAACCTTAAAATAATATAAATAATATCATTATTCTTTAATAATATTGATATTATTACAAAATTAATCACATTAATATTCATAATCATCCATTAATTATGATATGTTCAGTTTTGGTTTGGTCTAACCACCAACTAGAACCAAGCTCTAAAATAATATCATGTATGAAAATGAGAAAACATTTACTGATAAAATATGATTTAAAAAATTATATAAATATTATTTATTGTTTTTTAGTGGTAAAGTTAATAGTATACTCTTTAATTAAGATACCAATTCTCGTTCATTGAAAAACATTGAAACATGATCATCATCGATTTCATCTTTAAGGATCATAACCATAACTCCCAAAGAATGAAATTGTAACATTATAAATAATTAAAACTTAAAAATTAAATTACTAGTTAGGATATAGTAATGATGAAATTTTTTATAAGAATTAATAACAACACCATGATTATAAAACTTGTTCAAAAAGATCAATATTTCTCCACCAGAAATTGAAAATAGATAAAAACTAACTAATATACAGATAAATAATGTTTATAAACTAATTTTATAAAAGGTTATTTATATGAATAAGGTTATTAAATAGGTGATTAATCTTATTATTTTTGGTATACATGAGGTTGAATCACTTTTATTGAAATCAAGAGTAAATGTATGGGTTTTGGTAACTTTAACTTCTTCTTTTGAGTTATAAAAATTCTTCTTGATTTTATTTCCCCTATGATCATTATATTAATAAATTTACATTTTAAATTATTTTATATCTAATATATATGTTTAAAAAGAGTTTAAATTTAAATCCACTTCTTTGAAGTGTTTTATGTTCACTTTTTTTTAAGAAAATTAATAATTCTTTTTGAAAAGAGTCGTGTGACTGACTTTTTCATCGATAGTTAAAAATTATTTTTAAAAAACTATTTTGTGATTAAGTTTAATTTTCCTATATATCTTCAAAAATATCATTCTCTAATGGATTTATGTTTCAAGAAAACCATATATATTTTTATTTTATTTTATTATTTTTGGGTGATCAATTTTTTATGTCAATCGAGTTAATTCATTATATTATTTCATACTATTTTGAACTATTATGAAACCAATTTTAATTTACATGGGTTATTTTTAAAATGAAATTTGATTAATTTTCATTTAGAAGTTCTATAAAACCCATATTTATTTATGTGGTTTATATTAAAAATAAAGATAATTATTTTCATTTAAACATTTTACAAAACCCATTTTATTTATATGTGTTCTTTATGCGGTGATAAGTTAATGATTTTAAAGTGGAACTCACAAGTATGGATTGCCACCATTTTTGTCATTTTTCTCTATCTAATCCATTGGTTAAAGTTAAAATCTCATGGGAGATATATATTCAAGAATAATTTACTTGTTTTTAAGCATGGTTTCAAGTGTGTGACTCATGAATGTGATGTATATGTGGGTAAAATTATGTTTTATCACAATCATTGGTTTCAGTGGGTGACTCATTAAATTAATGTTTCTGCATGACAGTGTGTTTTAATTTTTGAAAGATGTTATGCATTCTCATTTAATTTTATTAAGATCAAAGGTTTTTATTAAATGTTTTTAAGTCATGTTATTACTACTATGTTTACTTATTGATTTCGTGTGGCTTTAAGTTCATATGTAATATACTTTGATGCTTACTTATCTTTTATTATTATCACTAATGTCAATATGATATTTATATTATTTTCATGTTTTTTCATTTCCTTATGAACTCATAAATGATGAAATATAAATTTAACACTTACTAAGAATATAATCTTAACCCTTAGTTATCTTTTCATTCCTTGAGTTTTGAGGATGAGTTTTACTAATAATACATTTAGAAGATGGTATAATATGATACACTTAAGAAGAAATTATCACATGCATTGTAAAATATTTTGATTATATAGCTAATCTCCAAAAGAACTGAACCTATCAGCATATGGGATATTAGTTCTTTTATTAACGAAATGTAATATTTATATCATGTAAAAGTTCTAAAATTAAGGCATGTTATATTGGGTCTATATATTTTGTATCAATGAAAATTTTTAGTTATTTTTTAGATATTTTATGATCAATTTTTTATAATTGGAGTTATAAAAGCATGGTAGAAACCTTAAAGATGATTTTAAGTATATAATGATATCCTGAATATTTAGTAAATTTGATGTGGTTTTCCTAGTAATTACATACATATTTTGATACTTGAAAGTGGATGCAGTTATGGAATAGATTCGACTATGGGTCATCACCCAAAAAATATTGACTTTTAAATAACTCAATCATCACTCTAGTGAATGGTGAGTGGGCCTAAGATTTCACATATTCCTAAACACTTTTGAGGGATATTATTTAGTGATTCATGTTCTCATTAAGAACCATTAAGAATGAATTGATCACATTATAGTGGTATGTTTAGGGATATTAATAGGAAGTAGACAATGAATAACCTATATTGAATCCTTAAAATTTATAATTTACGATGTGACTATCATTATGATTCCTTCCTTATATGATAATAGTTTTATTTTTATATTAGTAATTATTATCCTTGAATTTTATTTCTTTAATGAATGGATGCATTAAGGATAAATTGGGTTATTAACGAGTTTGATAGGAAATGAAATTGTTGTCCCAATGAACTGCCAAATAGGATCAAAGCTGATGCAAAAAATATCATATAAATGTTCACCGAACTATCAAAAACTAAAAATAATAACACAAAACATGTTGTGCTTCTGAATACACAAAGGAATAATAAAATATTCATTGATTCTCTCATGAAAAAACATCGACCCTTTTTTGGTGGATCTTCTAATCCAATTGTTTTTTAAAAATATATCAATGTGATGGAAAATATTTTTTTTGTTCTCTAGGGATCTAATAATAAAGAGGATTTCATTGTTGTCTATAATTTGGATGGATAGGCTGGATAATGGTGGAATATCATTAAGAACATATTATAGAAGGATGAAATAAACACTACGGAATGGGAGGAGCTCAAAAAAAGAATTATTCATCAATAAATTCACTCAAACTATTCACATAAGGATGGAGGGAGAATTAATAGATCTAAAACAAAAGGATGATTATTTTGTTCTAACTTATAAATCAAAATTCATGAGGTTGATGGGGTATGCATTTGTTTATATCTCCATATATAAAAGGAATGATCGAATATTTATTTGGTGTTTTAAAAACAATTATTTAGAATGTGTTAGACATAATATACTTTGCAAGTTTTTTGATGTGTTCTAAAGGTGGATAGGAAAATTTGGGGCTTCTATTATTTTAGATACATGAAAAAAAGGTTTATTATCAAGAAACAACTGATAGTAAGTCACGTGGGGGGAAGAAATTTCATCCCCATAATTATCAAATGTGTTATAATAAGAACATGGGTAATTTCCTTATAGGACTTGGGAAGAGTTTTACGTCTGGAAATATAGGCCACTAAGACCACGTCTTCTAAAGTAATTCAAAGAGTCTAATTAATGCAATATAAGAGAATAAGGTCCCAGCTAACGATCCACCCACACTACAATTGTAACGACCCTGAGTTTCATTAATGGAAAATCCCTCTTGATCCAGTTTAATGTTTCTTTATGAAAAATATTTTTATAATATGTAAACTTCTTTAGTTTTACGTTAAGATTTGTGACCGTTACTTTTATAGCCGTTGAACAGTGATCATCTGAGTAGTATAAATTTAAGGCTTTAACGAACCATTTTCTACTCAGACAAAGGAAGTGATGGCCTCATCCAGTAGAATTGCCCCTTACGAAGCCCATTTGTCGGAGCTCGGAAAAGAGGTGGCGTCTTTGGGCTTTTCACTTGACCAAGCCAAAGCTGAGCTTCATCAAGTCAAGCTCGAACGTGATCGTCTACGGGAAAAATGGAAGTTGATTGAAATTACAACTCGAGCAATGTTATCCGAGCCACCCCAAGAGTCTGTCACCATCACACACCTTACCCTTAGGTCTTATGCGGCTATTTTAAGGGGTTATGTAACAAATAAATAGCACCATGTTCATGTACATTATTTTTGTATATAATAATGAATATAATTTCTAGTCATTTTTGATACATTGTAATCAGTTTTTAAAGTACAAATGGTGTTTTTAGTTATTATTTAATTAAGAATTATATTTTATTAAATTAAAGTATTTTTGAATTAAATAATATTTTAATAAAATATTATTATTAATATTAAATTAATTTTTATTAAATATAAATGATCTTATAATTTTATGAATGCAATTAAAATTTTTATTAAGGTTTGAAAGCCATTTCTGTCAAAACCCGTGAATTTTTTATAAATGTCGGTTTTTATTTTAAAAGTGAAAATTCACATATTTAGAAAATTATTTAGATAAAATAAATATTATTTTTGGAATCAGGATGTCAAAATTATCCAACAGTGAATTTTTCATAATTTTCTGAGATAGTCAAATTTTTGGGTAAAAATTAAATACCATTTAAATATATAATGTGTTTTATGACATCATAATGACCCAATGGTGATGTAATAAAATACCATAATCCTTATGTTCGGCCAATATGTGTTTTATCATTAAAATAATGAGGTTTTGGGTTTGTTTGACTTACTTTTCAAAGTATTAATGCAGCCCTCAAGACTTATTCAACACTTTGCCTTTTTAAATTAATTTCCATGGGAGTGTGACTCACCTCCACATAAGCAACCCTAAATTTTTAATAAGTTCGGACCTTGGCCTTGTAAAATATTGTTTTCCTATTTCCTTTTCCAGAAACCATGGGAAAATACCATGGGATGGTTTGTGGTTTGGATTATTTTAATATAAGGGGTCCCAAACCTAAATAATAAAGAATTCCCTCACCTTTCCTATATAAACCCACCCAAGCTCCCACTTCCTCCTCACTCAAAGCCATTGGAGTTCGTCCAAACTCTGCCCTACTCTCTCTAGAATCCTCTCAAGGTTCCCCAAGCTCCCAAGAAGCCTCTCACAAGCCTCTCTCTAGCCTTTGAAAGCACACTTCCAAGTAAGGGTTTTTTTCTTCCTTTCTCATTTTTGTCAATTTTCATTAAATTATATTGCCCTTTTAATTCCAATTATGAATGTTGGGGTATGGTTTCGCACCTCTCCCATACTGCCCTCTTATTGTTTTAATTATGGGAGACCCTTTTCTCTCTCACTAAATGCCTCCCATGTACACCTGTTACTATGCCGAAATTCCGAAAGGAACTTCTCTCTCTTCTTTTACATTCAAGCAATAGTTTTGTATCATGAATCTAAATTACTTTTCAATTGTTGGGACATGTATCTATATAACCTTATTACTGTCTATTACATGTAAATATGACAAGGAACCCTTTTCTCTCTCATCACCCTTTTTTATGAATTCTTATGTCACGCCGTTACGCTGCCGAAATCACACCGATTTTCTAAGCCAATGTCATTGTGTAGTGAATACCATGCCCATTTCTCCATCAAGGGTATTCACCTTTATGCACATTTACTTATTGATTTTAAAGTTTCATGTATGAATTCCACATTCCTTTATCTTGGAATAAATTATTATGTTTTATGAATCCATGTTTTATGATCCATGTGGCACACTTATGCATGAAATGAAATGTTTAAGAAGGGTGCACCCTTATAGCGCTCCAATGCATTGGGTAAAGTATAGTATCATGATACGTCATGTGCAATGAGTGTTGACTCATGCAAATTCAAGTGCAACGAGGGTTTACTCGTGCTTCAAGTGCAATGAGGGTTTACTCATACTCTATGTGCAATGAGCCTTGGCTCATACTAATTCAATGTTAAGTGTTGTTGCCACATTTCCATGTTATGATTATCATGCTTTATCATGCCTTTATGTTCATGTTACTCTTATTCTCTATTGATGTTACTATTGCCTAACATGTATTGTACTCCTCATGTTATTCATTATGTACTTCCTTACTGGGCTTTATAGCTCACCCTTTTCTTATGCATGTCCTAAGGTTATCCCATGCACTGCTAAGTACGAAGGAATGTAGTGGTCATGTAAAATAAGTTTTCAATAAAGATGTTGTATTTCAGGTTTAAAGTTTTTATGTAATGATCCTAAGCCCCAAATACACTAAACCTATCGATCTTATTTGTTGTATAAAGTGAAGTTATATGTAATAAATCATGGTTAAGTTGTAATAAAAAGCAGGGTTGTCATAGTTGGTATCAGAGGATAGGTTTAGTTATTTTTGGGATTAGGAAACCCTAGTAAAGCCTTAGATACAAGACTAAGTATAATAAAAAATTCCCTAAGTTTTGGTAAATACTAAGTAAGTGGTTTATCAAACAAATACATCCCTGTCTGGATACGAGCAGGTAGAGGCGGCTCTGGCATAGATGTATCCTAGGGGTAAAACCCGAAAACACCGCTTTGAGCTAGACTCGAACGGGAACTGGTGCACGACAACCGGCCTTGCTGCACTCTTGGTTACGACACTCCCGGGGTATATGTTTTGATAAATTCAAAATCTTAGTATGAACCCTTATTAAGGGAAAAAATTCCCCTAAGAATATACGTTAGAAGGAAGATCATGAAAAGCCTGGATTGAATCCTATAGAATCATGAGTTAAAGAGATTAAAGTTTATTTATAAGTCATCAACTTTTGTCTTTGGATTACCCTTTATGTGTTACCCCTAACGTTCCTTTTATTCCAGCCAATGGCCGGTAATAGGAGAACTCGGGCTAACAACCGTTGTGAAGATCAATGTGATGATTGTACTTATGAGATGCCCAATCCAATGGGAGCGGGAATCGTGAAATTTTTCACGCTTCTCTCTCATCTAACTCAAGTTTTGAATAGAAACACTAGTCAAGAGGAATGTTCAACCCCCCCTAAGAAAGAACAAGTCGCTATCGAGAGCTTCATGAGACAAAGGCCTCCTAGTTTTAGTGGATCATCCGATCCCACGATCGCTGAGCAATGGATCAACTCCATTGAAAAGATATTCTCCATCCTCCAATGCTCTGAAAAAGAGAAGTTTCTCCTGGCGGCTTATCGTATGGAGGGTGAAGATGATCAATGGTGGAAATTGATCAAAAATACGAAGCTTGAGGAGGAGATTGAGGCTTTGTAATGGAAGGAATTCCGGAAGATGTTTTTCGATAAATATTTTCCACGCACCCTCCGTCTTAAGATGGAAAGGGACTTCCTTTCCCTCAAACAGAAAGATGAAGAATCTGTGGGAGCGTACGAGGCAAACTTCACAAGGCTTGAACGATATGCTTCTGGCTTTGTCGTTACCCCCGAATGCAAGGTTGACCGCTTCTTTGGTGGGCTGAAGCCTAGCTTGCGGAAAGCATTAGCGATCTGTGACTTCGACAACTATGAGGAAATTGCACGATGTGCCCTCAAGGTTGAAATTGAGATCGGAGAATCACAGGGGTATCATGGGGACAATAAACATAAGTTGGACTTCAATGCTGGTGGTCCGATGGATAAATCCAACGGCGCTAAGAAGTTCCAGCACCCCACTTGCCAAAAGTGTGGAAAGAAGCACCCTGGAAATTGCCTTAGGGGGACAAGAAAATGCTTCAAGTGTGGAAGATAAGGGCACCTAGCTGTTAACTGTCAGCAAGAAGGACCCACGGCTACGACAGAGGAGTGGAACGCTCCGTTCGAACCTCAACACGTTGTTCAATGCTACAAATGCAAAGAACCGGGTCATTTTGCAAATCAGTGCCCTAATCCAAGGGTTATCGGAGGCAACCAGCAACCTCCAAGACAACAAGGAAGAACTTTTGCCATCACTTATACCGAAGTGAACCCCGACAACGAAGTGGTGACAGGTACGCTAGTTATTCATTCAATAATAGCGAACGTACTTTTTGATTCAGGTTCTACGAATTCTTTTATATCTCAAAAGTTTAGTAGAACAATCACTGCACCACCACAAATCATGGAAGTAAAGATGTCGGTGAGTACGGAAAATGGGGCAATCATTGAATACCATGAGTATAAGTCCTCCCCTGTTATAATCTGTGGATTGAATTTCCCGGCGAACCTCATCATACTCCCTCTGGTGGAATTTGATGCAATTCTTGGCATGGATTGGCTTTCCTTATATAGAGCCAACATAAATTGTCGGGAGAGGGAAATCACACTCCATATGGAGAATCGACCCCCGATTCTTTACAAGTGTCATGAGGAAGATGAATCTCCTTTAGCTCCATCATCTCAAGCATGGATATTACTGCCTTATGAGCACGTATATCTAGCTCAGATGATTGAGTCCATGGAAGAAACCACCCTTGAAGAAATGCCTATTGTGAGGGAATTCGTTGAAGTATTTCCTGAGGAACTTCCTGGTCTTCCTCCAAGAAGAGATGTTGTGTTCTCAATTGAACTTATAATTGGGGCACTACCAATATCCAATACTCCATATAGAATGGCTATTTTTGAGCTTGAAGAGCTGAAGAAACAACTACAGGAGAATCTAGATAAAGGGTTTATACGCCCAAGTGCATCACCATGGGGTGCACCAGTCCTCTTCGTCAAGAAGAAGGATGGGTCAATGTGGCTTTTCATCGATTATCGTGAACTTAACAAAATCACGATAAAGAACAAGTATCCTCTCCCAAGAATCGATGACTTGTTTGATCAGCTGCGTGGAGCACAATACTTCTCTAAGGTGGACTTGCGGTCGGGATATTATCAAGTAAGGGTGAAGAAGGAAGATACCCCCAAGACTGCTTTTCGTACAAGGTACGGGCACTATGAATTCATAGTAATGCCTTTCGGACTCACCAATGCTCCAGCAATATTCATGGACTTGATGAATAGAGTCTTTAGAGATTACCTAGATAACTTTTTGGTAGTCTTTATAGATGACATTCTAATATACTCCAAAACCAAGGAGGACCATGAGGAGCATTTAAGAACTGTACTGGAGACTTTGCGCAAGGAGAATCTCTATGCCAAGTACAACAAGTGTGAGTTCTGGTTGAAGGAGGTCTCATTCTTGGGCCATATCATCACAAGCAATGGGATATCTGTGGACCCCTCCAAAACAAATGCAATTGAGGGATGGCCGAGGCCAACATCGGTAACTGATATCCGTAGCTTCTTGGGGTTAGCTGGATATTATCGATGATTTGTGAGAAATTTATCACGATTGTCCAACCCTATTACCAAGCTAACTAGAAAGGGAGTAAAGTTTTCTTGGAGTGATGAATGCGAAAAGAACTTCAAGGAGTTGAAAGGAGGCTTATCACTGCACCCGTGCTCACTTTACCCACAAGTGGGGAGCTTTTTGTGGTATTCAGTGATGCTTTGAAGAAGGGATTAGGATGTGTGCTGATGCAGAATGATAAAGTGATATCCTATGCCTCAAGGCAGTTGAAAATACATGAGCAAAACTATCCAACGCATGATCTGGAGTTGGCAGCGGTGATCTTTGCCTTGAAAATCTGGCGGCATTATCTCTATGGAGAGAAATGTGAGATATATATTGACCACAAGAGTCTTAAATATATATTCACACAGAAAGAGCTTAATATGAGCCAGAGAAGATGGATAGATCTCATCAAGGATTATGAATGTTCAATACATTACCACCCTGGGAAAGCGAACAAGGTGGCAGATGCCCTAAGTAGAAAGGATCCAGCGATTCTATCAATGATGAGAATTGAGAAGGATCCAATCTTCTTAGACTTAATGAAGATGGATGTGGGAATCATAAATAAGGTAACATCATCAATCCTTTCACAAATGATTGATCAACCATCTCTTTTGGAAAGGTTAAAGGATGCTCAAAAGGATGATGAGGGAATCCAAGAAAAAGTGGAAGCTATCAAAAAGGAAAAATCCTCAAAGTTTAATGTTAATGAAGAAGGAATTGTGCGGTTTGGGAAAAGATTATGTGTTCCATAAAGTTCGGAGATGAAGAAGGAACTTTTGGATGATGCACATAGTTCAAATTTCTCTATTCACCCAGGGAGCACAAAGATGTATCGAGATCTCCGAGAAAACTTTTGGTGGGATAATATGAAGAAGGAGATCTCTGAATATACATCAAAGTGCCTAGTGTGTCAGCAAGTGAAGGCAGAGAGGCAGAAGTCTAAGGGGATGATGCAACCATTGCCCATACCAGAATGGAAATGGGAGAACATCACCATGGACTTTGTCACTGGACTTCCAAGGACATCCAAAGGTAACAATGTAATCTAGGTTGTTGTGTATCGTCTTACAAAGACTGCACACTTCATTTCTATTTGAGAGGATTTCTCTTTGGATCAACTGGCACGGATATATATCAGGGATGTGGTACGGTTGCATGGAGTACCACTATCTATTGTTTCTGACCGAGATCCAAGATTTACCACTTTGTTTTGGAAGAGTCTTCAACATGCTCTGAATACTGAACTGAACTTCAGTACGGCTTATCATCCTCAAACTGATGGCCAATCCGAGCGGACTATCCAAACATTTGAGGATATGTTGAGAGCGTGCTCAATGGACATTAAAGGAGGATGGGATCAACATCTTCCTCTGGTTGAGTTCTCTTATAATAATAGTTTCCACTCGATCATCCAAATGGCACCATATGAAGCCATGTATGGGAAAAGGTGTAGAACACCGACATGTTGGGATGAGGTCGGTAAACGTAAGATGCTTGGACCAGAAATGGTCGAAGAAATGGTGGAGAAGGTGAAAACCATTCAGCAGCATATCAAGGCAACCCAAAGTCGACAGAAGAGTTATGCAGATAATCATCGACTAGACCTTGAGTTTAAAGTCGGAGACATGGTGTTTTTACGCATATCTCCGTGGAAGAAGGTCATGAGGTTTGGAAATAAAGGGAAGTTAAGTCCAAGGTACATCGGCCCCTTCGAGATTCTTGATCGTGTTGGGGCTGTGGCCTATCGACTAGCACTTCCACCTACTATGGCCAATGTGCATGATGTATTTCATGTATCCCTCTTAAGTAAGTACATACCAGACCCTTCACATGTACTCTCTTCTGAGGTGGTACAATTGGAAAATGATCTTTCTTATGAGGAGCAACCAGTGAAGATCTTAGATCGTAGAGAAAAAGTTCTACGAAATAAGACAATGCCCCTCGTCAAGGGGTTTTAGAGAAACCACAAGTTTGAAGAAGCAACTTAGGAGTCAGAGGATATGATGAAGCTGAGTTACCCACATTTGTTTTAGTGTGGGAAAAGGAAAATTTCGAGGGCGAAATTTCTTAAGGGGGGAATATTCTAACGACCCAAAGTTTCATTAATGGAAAATCCCTCTTGATCCAGTTAAATGTTTCTTTATGAAAAATGTTTTTATAAGATGTAAACTTATTTAGTTTTACGTTAATATTTGTGACTGTTACTT
This sequence comes from Viscum album, assembly GCA_963277665.1. Classification (NCBI taxonomy): domain Eukaryota; kingdom Viridiplantae; phylum Streptophyta; class Magnoliopsida; order Santalales; family Viscaceae; genus Viscum; species Viscum album. The sequence continues at coordinate 918,261,406 of OY728155.1, read as the reverse complement.
TTATAGCCATTGAACAGTGATCATCTGAGTAGTATAAATTTAAGGCTTTAACAAACCCATTTCTACTCAAACAAAGGAAGCGATGGCGTCATCTAGTAGAATTGCCCCTTACGAAGCCCATTTGGCAGAGCTCGGAAAAGAGGTGGTGTCTTTGGGCTTTGCCCTTGACCAAGCCCAAGCTGAGCTTCATCAAGTCAAGCTCGAACATGATCGTCTATGGGAAAAATGGAAGTTGATTGAAATTATAACTCGAGCGATGTTATCCGAGCCACCCCAAGAGTCTGTCACCATCGCACACCTTACCCTTAGGTCTTATGCGACTATTTTAAGGGGTTATGTAACAAATAAATAGCACCATGTTCATGTACATTATTTTTGTATATAATAATGAATATAATTTCTAGTCATTTTTGATACATTGTAATTAGTTTTTAAAGTACAAATGGTGTTTTTAGTTATTATTTAATTAAGAATTATATTTTATTAAATTAAAGGATTTTTGAATTAAATAATATTTTAATAAAATATTATTATTAATATTAAATTAATTTTTATTAAATATAAATGATCTTATAATTTTATGAATGCAATTAAAATTTTTATTAAGGTTTGAAAGCCATTTCTGTCAAAACCCGTGAATTTTTTATAAATGTCGGTTTTTATTTTAAAAGTGAAAATTCACATATTTAGAAAATTATTTAGATAAAATAAATATTATTTTTGGAATCAGGACGTCGAAATTATCCAATGGTGAATTTTTCATAATTTTCTGAGACAGTCAAATTTTTGGGTAAAAATTAAATACCATTTAAATATATAATGTGTTTTATGACATCATAATGACCCAGTGGTGATGTAATAAAATACCATAATCCTTATGTTCGGCCAATATGTGTTTTATCATTAAAATAATGAGGTTTTGGGTTTGTTTGACTTACTTTTCGAAGCATTAATGGAGCCCTCAAGACTTATTCAACACTTTGCCTTTTTAAATTAATTTCCATGGGAGTGTGACTCACCTCCACATAAGCAACCCTAAGTTTTTAATACGTTCGGACCTTGGCCTTGTAAAATATTGTTTTCCTCTTTCCTTTTCCAGAAACCATGGGCAAATACCATTGGATGGTTTGTGGTTTGGATTATTTTAATATAAGGGGTCCCAAACCTAAATAATAAACAATTCCCTCACCTTTCCTATATAAACCCACCCAAGCTCCCACTTCCTCCTCACTTAAAGCCCTTGTAGTTCGTCCAACCTCTGCCCTACTCTCTCTAGAATCCTCTCATGGTTCCCCAAGCTCCCAAGAATCCTCTCACAAGCCTCTCTCTAGCCTTTGGAAGCACACTTCCAAGTAAGGGTTTTTTTCTTCCTTTCTCATTTTTGTCAATTTTCTTTAAATTGTATTTCCCTTTTAATTCCAATTATGAATGTTGGGGTATGGTTTCGAACCTCTCCCATACTGCCCTCTTATTGTTTTAATGATGGGAGACCCTTTTCTCTCTCATTAAATGCCTCCCATGTACACCCATTACTATGCCGAAATTCCGAAAGGAACTTCTCTCTCTTCTTTTACATTCAAGCAATACTTTTGTATCATGAATCTAAATTCCTTTTAAATTGTTGGGACATGTATCTATATAACCTTCTTACTGTCCATTACATGTAAATATGATTAGGAACCCCTTTCTCTCTCATCACCCTTTTTTATGAATTCTTATGTCACATCGTTACGCTGCCGAAATCGCACCGATTTTCTAAGCCAATGTCATTGTGTAGTGAATACCATGCCCATTTCTCCATCAAGGGTATTCACCTTTATGCACATTTACTTATTGATTATAAAGTTTCATGTATTAATTCCACATTCCTTTATTGTGGAATAAATTATTATGTTTTATGAATCCATGTTTTATGATCCATGTGGCACACTTATGCATGAAATGAAATGTTTAAGAAGGGTGCACCCTTATAGTGCTCCAATGCATTGGGTAAAGTATAGTATCATGATACGTCATGTGCAATGAGTGTTGAATCATGCTAATTCAAGTGCAACGAGGGTTTACTCGTGCTTCAAGTGCAATGAGGGTTTACTCATGCTCCATGTGCAATGAGCCTTGGCTCATGCTAATTCAATGTTAAGTGTTGTTGCCACATTTCCATGTTATGATTATCATGCTTTATCATGCCTTTATGTTCTTGTTACTCTTATGCTCTATTGATGTTCCTATTGCCTAACATGTATTTTACTCCTCATGTTATTCATTATGTACTTCCTTACTGGGATTTATAGCTCACCCTTTTCTTATGCATGTCCTCAGGTTATTCCATGCAATGCTAAGTATGAAGGAATGTAGTGGTCATGTAAATGAAGTTTTCAATAAAGATATTGTATTTCAAGTTTAAAGTTTTTATGTAATGATCCTAAGCCCCAAAGACACTAAACATATCGATCTTCTTTGTTGTATCAAGTGAATTTATATGTAATAAAGCATGTTTAAGTTGTAATAAAAAGAAGGGTTGTCATAACAATGAATTAAGTGAAATGAGTTTGAAAATTAAGTTAATAAATACCCTAACCCTCGATCCAGTAATGATAATTTTTCCCAAAAAGGACGAAAATATGTATGAATCCTAAGGAAATGTGAAGTGTATTCACGATTGATGCCTATAAGGTATATCAAAATAATGAATTGAAGTGAGGCACACATTATATATTTTTTAAATATGGTAATACATTTTTTGATACTAGTTTATTTAATTATTTTTTATCGCACAAGTATTATAAGAATGGGTAATCACCACCTCATGCAATGGATATTAAACAATTTATGAAAATACCTCGTGGAACAATGATCACTTTTTAAGATATATAATTCCTATCCAATTGGGATTTATAGGAGGATATATCCTATAAATACAGTTCTTCTTCCTTTGTCAGAATTTGAAATAATATTGGGTATGAATTAGCTTTCCCTATATAAATAGAAAATCAATATCATGAGAAAGGATCTCTCATTTAATATCTCAAATATTTTTATTGTCAAGTATCAATATAGAAATAATCATTGAATTCACTTGGAATGAATTTATATAATTTTGGTACTAGTAAACAAAAACAATGGATTTCTAGTTCAAATGATTTGGGAGAAGGTTAGTATTTGTGACATGCATATTGTATGGGAATATAATTATGTATTTCAGGATGAACTGTCTAGTCTTACCCTAGAGCATGAGGTTAACTTTTCGATTGAACTCATACCTAGATTCATACCCTATCTCAAAGTGTCTATTTATAATAGACCCCATTGAATTAGAGTAATTAAAGAAGAATCTTCAATAAAATTTAGATAAGGGATTCAAATTTCTTAGTACTTTCCCAATGTGTGCACTAGTTATCACGTTCAAAATGAAGTATGGATCAATGTATCATTTAATTGATTAGCATGAGCTTAATAAAATATAGATAATGAACAAGTATTATCTAACTCGTATCTATGATCTATTTGATCAACTCTGAGGGGATCAATACTTTATAAATATTGACCTTAGATATTGATATCATATGTTAAGGGTCAAAAGGGGGAATATTACCAAAATAGTTTCCACATTATTTATAGACTCTATGATTTTGTTATGATTCCATTTGGACTTATTAATTATCTTGTTTTTATTTTTTAGTTGATTAATATAGTATTTTGGGATTTCATTGACTAATTCATGGTATCCTTTATAGATGATATTCTAATGTATTCTAATAAAAAGAAATATCATTAATATCATTCTAAAATTGTGAAAAATTTCACATTTATATAAAATCTACTATCCAGGATAACATAGACAGGATTAAAGCTTCTTTGGATCGAGTAATGAGAAGAAATTTTCAAGGATTTGAAGAAGAGGTTGTTCATTTAACGTGTACTTACATAACTATACAGTGATGAAGTGTTTTTTTTGAAAAATTTCTTATGATGTGTCCTCGTGTATAATGATAAGGTAATTTATTATGACTCAAGTTAATTAATAAATCATGAGAAAAATTAATCAGTGCAAGATTTAGAGTTAGCGGTTGTTATATTTTCATTAAATATTTAGTAGAATTATATCTACAGAGAAAAGTGTGATATATATACTGATCAAAATAGCATGAAATATATATCCACATAGAATTAGTTTAATTTAGCCAAAATTATATGGTTGGAATTGATAAAATATTATGACTTATTAATAAATATCCATAAAACGGAGGAAAAATATTTTGGATGATGCTATGTATAAGAAATACCATTATACTCTATCCATAATGATGATTGAAAAGAACCCAATACTCATGGATTTAAAAATGAATAATCTTGGAGTCATAACCAGATGAGATAAATAGTAACTTTCCTAAATGATTTTTGAACCATCCATTGATGTGAAGATAAAATAATCCAATAAAGATGATGTAGAGATATAGAAAAAGGTTTCAAATATTTTGGAGTTCAACTTTGATAAAGATATAGTTATAAGGTTTTGGATCTGGACATATGTTCCATCAAAACTATAAAAAAAGAGGTATGTTTTGAATAATAATCATATATAATCCTTATCTATTCACCCAAGAAATATGATAATTCATAGATATCTAATTAACAACATCTAGTGGGTTTTCATGAAGAGAGATATGATAAAATAAATATCTCAATGCTTGGTATGCCAGTAAGTTAAGGCTGAGGGACTAAATTCTATACTTATGTTAAAACCAGTACCCAAACCATTATGTTAATGGGAAAACATTACCATGGATTATTTCATAAGAATCCACAAAACATTATTTTCAATCATTCTATATGTGTTTTATTTGACCGTCTTATTAAATTTTCACATTTTATTACCATTAAAGAAGAATATTATATTGAAAAACTCATCAAGATATACATAAGATATGTTTTAGGGAAATATGGAGAACCAATATTTGTTATATATGATCATTATTAGAGGTTTACCTAAATGTTATGAAGAAATATTTTGAAATAATTAGAAACATAATTGAGTTTTATCAGATCTTATCACCCTCAATTAGATGTGTAGACTAATAGGACTATTCAAACTCTTGAGGAATTATTGAGACCTTGTTCAATGGGATTTTGAGGTTGTTGGGATAAACACCACCCCTTGGTATAGTTCTAATATAACCAAAGTTTTTATTTTAGTATTCATATTAAACCATTAAGAATCTATATGGGAAGAGATGTATGACACCAACATGCTAGGATGAACTTGAGGAGAGGAAGGTGATAAGTCGAAACCTTTTCCAGGAAATAACATAGAAGGTTCGAACCATTCATCATTATACGAAATCATCACAAATTTGATATAATACTTATGAAAATAATCATAAAGGGGAACTAGAGTTTGATGTTAGTGACTAGGTGTTTCTTTGGATATCTCTATGGAGGTTGGTTATGATATTTGGGAAAAGGGGAAGCTGATCACTATGTGTATCAGTCCCTTTAAGATCCTTGATAATGTTAGGTTGGTATATCATCTCTTAGAACACCTCAAACCCACCCCTAAACCTATCCCAACTACATGATTTGTTTCACATATTTCTTTAGAGGAAGTACATTCTAGACCCATCACATGTACTAAACTCAGAAGCCATGCAACTAGAACATGAACTCTTATATGAGGAACAAAAATTGAAAATTATGGATTGAAGAGATAATGTTTTTTGGAACAAGATCACTTGTTTGGTCAAATTTCTATAGAGGAATCATAACATTGATGAAGCTATGTGGAAACTTGAGCATATAATGAAAACAAGACCCTCATTTATTTTTATCCGAGTAATAAAATTTAAAAGATGAGATTATTTTTATATGGGGTAGAATGTAATGACCAAATATTTAGTTAAATATTCCTTATTAAATAAATATAATGTTTGATATACTGTGTCATATACAACACTAAACTCAAGGAAACATGAAACATTTTATTAAAATAGATATCTTCCACTTTTGGATCATATCTAATTAAGTAGGTATAAATAATTATTACAACATTATGAAATAACGGCCCCTTTAAATACAATTTTAGCTATTGAAACTAAGATTCTAATAAAAATACTTCAAAATTAAAATTTATTTTTTAAATTGGATATTTTTCAAGTGTGATATATTTTTTATATAAATAATTCATTATCAATAATTTTATAAAAATATTAAGGATGATTTCTTATAAAAAGAAAAAAATAGTATTTCACCAAATTTTATGATTTTATTTAAAAGTTAAAATTTTAAATTATAGAATGATATTTTGAAGTAATTAATTTAATTTTTATACTTATAATAATAGTAATATATTGGAATAAGTTTTTTTGTTTTTTTCTAAAATATTCGATTTTTAAGAGGAACAGAAAAAAATAGTGTTTTTACCAAAACTATACTTCTTATAACATTAATATAATATGATATTTATTGATAAATTTATTAAAAATTGAAAATGTATTTAAGAAATGAAAAATTATTCATTTTTTAAATATTTGTTTTAATTTATAAATTTTATGGTTAACATTATAAGGAGTTATGTAATATTTTCCAATAAAAACCTTTTTGACCTTTCCATTTAATTAAATTTTACATTGATAAAAATAATGTGTTTTAATTCTGTAAAATCCACATAAATGTTTTTTTATAATAAACCATATTATATAATGAAAATAAAATGAATTAATTATTTAATCCTACACATAAATTTTAATCATAAAAATATTCCCTTTCTGAAAATAGATTTTTATGCTTTACATAAGATAATGTTAACCTTTATTATTATTACACACATAAATTTTAAATAATAAAATTTATTTCATATTTTGGTTCATTAGTTATAAATTATATAATATGGATTATTTTAATTTTAATAATTAAAATTAAATTACTTATGTTAAAATTAGTTACTACGGTAAAACCAAAAACAATAAAACTGAAAATTCTAAGAGTAAAGTACATAAAATCATGTTTAAAAAAGTGTAAAAATTAATTTTTGAGGGATTATATAACTTATCTCATCTGTGAATACACTATTACCTATTTTAGAGTCATATTGTCTTGTGAAACATATTCTCTCTTTATAATAAGTTGAAATAATTACAAAAATGTAATTCTCACAACTTATAAAAGGGGCCTCTCACAACCCCTTTAAGAACACACAAAAAATAAATTTTACACCTAACAATATACTAATTATAATTAAATTATAACCCTTTTCTTTTTCCCTAATTCTCTAGTCATAGGATATTATTTTAAGAACTCTATTTCCAAGGATTCTTCTAAGGGAAACCCTTAGTTCCCAACATGAGTACTTTTTTCCTTAACTTCTTTTCCTTTATTAATTACCTTAAAAATATTATTTTATAAATCCTATATAATTAAAATAGTGTATTTTTAATATGTAATTTTATTATTACTATTTAATAGCTATTAACCTCCTTTATCCCTTTTCTATTAATAAAAATGAAATCTCCTTTTGTGTTTTGTGTAGACTACCACATCTACAAAGTAAAAACTTCTATTTTTCCCCAAAACCTCTATTCACTAGTTATAAGGGTAAAATTTAGGCATACATGTGATATATATATATAATATAATAATTATTATTTTTCAGTAAAAAATTATAATATAACTTATTTTAATCTCATTCCTTGAGAAATAAAAAAATTAAATGTGGGTTGTAAGGACAACCACCTCCACGAATTAAACTATATCATTTTTAAAAAATGTTTCTTTCTTATTGTTTAAGAAATATTAAAATATACATCACCACTTTAAAATTTGTTAAATAATATCAATATTATTCTTTAATAATGATATTATTTAAAAATAAATCACTTTTTTAGTCATAATCATCCATTAATTATGGTAAGTTCATGTATGGGTCGGTCTAACCACCTACATCATTCATAATCTAAAATAATATCATAGATGATTATGAGAGTATAATTATTAATAATATATCATATAAATAATCAAATAAGGTTCTTATTTTATTTTTTTAGTGGTAGAGTTAATATTAATTTCATTAATTAAGATATCAATGCCCATTTTTAGAAATCACTAAAACAAGATCATCACTGATTTCATCTTTAATGATCATAACCAAGACACTAAAAGAATGAAATTATATCATTATAAATAATTAAAAATCCTCAATTATTTAATTATTATGATCTATTAAATATGAAATTTATTATAATAATGAATAAAAATACCACTATTAAAAAATTGGTTCAAAATGATCAAGATTACTCACATCTGAAATTGATAATGGATAAGAACTAAATAATATACATGTAGAGAAAGATTATAAATTAAGTTTATAAAAGGGTATTGATATGAATACATGTAATAAATAGTTTATTAATATTTTATTATTTTATACTTTATGTTAAATCACTTATATTTTAATCAAGAGTAAATATAAGGGTTTTGGTAACTCAAAATTATTCCTTTGAGTTATACGACTTCTTATTGATTTTCCCCCTATGTTTAATACTTTCATTTATTTTCCATTTTAAATTATTTTATATCTTAGATATCTATATAAAAACATTTTATAATACCAATACACAAAAATTTAGTGCTTTTTTACAATTTTTTTAAGAAAATAGAGGATACTGTTTGAAACTAGACTCAGGGGTATAGACTTTTCATCGATGGTTACAAAATGTTCCTAGAAAACCTATTTTTTTATTTTTTTTAATTTTATCTCTATATTCAAAAATATAAATCTCTAATTTATATTTGTTTTCAAATATCAGCCTCCATTTTTTCTATTATGTGATTTTTTTGGGTGATTGTGTTTTTATGACAATTGATTTAATTTAGGTTGTTATTTTACACTAGTTGGAAATATTATGAAATCCATTTTTATTTATAGGGTTTATTTGATTCAATAAAAGGGGATTTATTTCCATTTTTAAGTGTTATGGAAGTTTTTTTTGGATCTTTATAAAAAGTGAATGATTTTTATTTAAAAAATTTGTAAAACCCATTGTATGTCCATGAGTTCTTTATGAGGTGATAAGTGAATTATTTTCAATTGGAAATAATAATAATGAATGATGATAGGTGGATACCCATATAGACCTCCAATGCATTAGTTAAAAGTTTAAATCTCATGAGATATATATACATGGGAAAAATTTAGTTGTTTTCAAGTGTGTGTGTAAGTGTGTGAATCACGAAGGTGATATAAACATGTGTAAAATTATGTTGTCTTGTAAGTATGGGTGTAAGTGTGTGACTTTAGAATTTAATGTTTATATATTCTAATTGTTGGGCCAAAATTGAATGATTTTATGCATTATTATCTTATTCTCTCATGATTCGTGGTTTATGTTACATTTTTTTAACCAGGTTATAACTATTATGTTTCCTTCTTGATTTTTTAGTGGCTTTAATTTATTATTCCATGACCTATGAATATCACTTTTTTTATGAGTATCAGTCAGGATAATATGTTATTTATCTTATGATCGGGTTTTTCCTTATGCATATAAACTCTTTCTTGATGAAATGTTTATTTACCCCTTATAGAGCATTTTATTTCACCCCTTTATTAATTTTTTATTCCCCAGGTTATGATGACGAGTTTTACTAATGAGATGTTTAGATGATGGTATATTATGGTGCACTTAAGAATAAATGATCACAATCATTGTAAAATATAGTTATTATATAGATTTTATTTAAATAAAATGAACCTATAACCCATGGGATATTATTATTTTTATTTTTGAAATTTAATATTTATTTCATATAAAATATATAAAATAAATTCATGTTTATCTTAGGTCACTAATGTTTGAACAAGTACACAATGAGGTAGTGGCATTGTATGGGTAATCATGGATTGGTGGACCAATGTGTTCCACTTTCCACTGATCAGGGAGACCTATTCAGTTGAAGGGATAGGTAAGAACTATGTTCCTGAGGTGGTATGTGATAGTTGTAACAACATTTTCCCCCAATTACATGATTTTTATAAAATATTTCCATATATACATAAACAAATTTTTTTTTTACATTTTTGTAGATTTATGGAACATAGTTAACTAATATAACTAATATATTTCTCATAAAATTAACCTTTTTCAACTAAATTGTGAATTAGTTAATCCATAATTATTATCAAAAATCTTCAATAAACTCTCTAAACATGTTATTCTTGTATACAAATCATGTAAAATAATTTTACTCATTACATGGGGAAATGGAATTATGAGAACAGTGATATCAAAAAATTAGTAAGTAAAAGAGTATATCAGAAGCTATCATTTAATAAACAAGGAATGAATAATATGGGATGGATTAAATAATAACAAAATAATATCATATAAAAGATCACATAATCTTGAAATAAATCTCTCGATTACATAATAATATAAATAATCACATTGATAGAAATAACAGGTTTCATATTAATAGAATACATAATGTCATCTTTTTCATTCCCTTGTGCCAAAAAATAAAAAACCATCAAATACTTATTCCAAGACAGATACATATTTTCATTAGGGTAGCTAATAAAAAAAAATATATTGGAAAGAATACACCAAATACCATAAATAGTTTCTCATATGCAACCTATAGATTCATCAACGAAATATATTGGGCCTTGCCCATCACAAATTAAGTCCAATTCATTCATTATATAAATGAATGGAACAACCATAGAATATAAAATAAACATTATTTAGTAATAAACATACATTCATATTGAAATTACAAGTATATGGATTTTAAATATTTCCATAATCAATAAATAGAATATCTCCTTATGTGAGAATCCCTCAAACAAACACCATATAGAGTAATGGTTTTACGCTTAAGTCAATAATTTCCATAGTAATAAAATGGAATTACATGATCATAATCCATTTAGAGAAATAAGGTGTATTTAATTATTAAGGAAGGTCTTAAGGGTAATATATGAAAATTGAAGGATGTTGACATAGATAACAAAACCTTCCTAATAACAACTCTTCAAATCATATCAAATAAGAAGGAATTAAGAATTAAAATTCTTGATACTCAGAGTTTAATCCCAAACTAGAAATTTAGTATAAGAAAATTTAGAGGAAAATTTCTAAAAATAATGTAGAGCCTTTATAGTTTTAAAGGTAAATGGAATAAAAAATATAAATATATATATATAAGAAATTTTTTATAATAGTCATAAAAGGAAATGTTAAGGGTCACATTAAAAATATAATTTTCTAAAAGTGAAGTGAATTTTTTTTGAAAAAAATAAATTTTATAAATGGTGTCCAATAATGGATCATTGAAAAATATATAATGCCTATCTTCGTGAAATTTGGAGTGTAATATAAAACAAACAATATTTTAAGGAAATCTATTTTAAAATTTTAAAATAAATTTACTGAAATACCACATTATAAAAAGAAAAGTAAAACATAATTTTGAAAATATTAAAATAGAAATGTGAGGATAATAAGAGATATCACATAATTAGGATTCCAAATATAAAATATAACATTTAATTAAATTGAAAACATTTATATATAAGATAAAGAGCTTACTCTAGAAGGTTGGAAATTATTTTAAATAGCGTTATACTTTTCTGAAAAATAAATTATTTATAGAAGGCTCTTGGAATTAAAAAATCATTTTTCTATATATAGGAAGATAAAATAAAATATTATTTTATTTTATGGTTAAAGAACCCATGGATGGCTAAAGAAGTTCAAGAAAAATAGAATAACTCAAAGAAATAAGTTTTGATTTATCAATATCTTTTGAGGCTCAATAAACATTTTAATAAAAACCATTTGAAATAGAAATATTGAAATTTAAATTAAAATACAATTAATTTAAGATAATTCATGGTATTTTATATCCAATAGTTATTATAAATCGCACTTAAATGAAATTAGGTTCATGAAAAAAACATGTCTCAAAGAAAATAAATTAAGACAAAAACCCTTACATCATTTTTATCTTTAGAAATTAAACCTCAGAGAAGGTAGAGAATGATATTTATTTTTAAATCCACTATATTTAATGAAATATTATTATAAAATAATTTTTTAGCAATATATACACCATAAAAAATAAATAAGTGGTAATTACACATCATTTCTCAAAAGAGAAAATTTGAGATGCAAAAACCCATACCTTTAATCTTGCTTAGTTGAAAATGGTCTACCTCTTATATAATAAGAATAGATATTTTAATAACCTATTTCATAAACATTTTCATACTTATACAGTTTTATAAATTTAATTTATTATCCTCTATTGCAAATATATTAGTTATATATATATTAGTTTCATCATTGGATGTTATTAGTTTAAATAGTTCATTTGGTTCTAGTTTCATAATGGCAATACTAATTCTTATTTTTATATTAAAAGTTCATAATTATGATATAATTATGGGTAATTTATCATGTTTTTTATAATTATTTATAAATTTATAATTTTATTTTATAAGTATTTTAGTTATGAGTCATGACAATGAAGTCACTGATGACCTTATTTTGTTAATTTTTAACTAATACATTAATAATAAGTAAAATATTAGTATAAAATTTAAATAAACCTAAACCAATTATTATTTTCACATTAATTTATAATAACACCAATATTTAATTTCACAAAGTCATCCATGATATAAATCTATAGTAATTTTCATGTACGTGGTTAAGTCAACCTAAACAATAACATGTTATAATTGATGGGTGAGTATGGTTAAAAAATTCATTCTATTGGAATAATATCATTATCACAGAATAATAATGATATTATTTAGATTTTTTTAAAGTTTTGAACTAGGTTTTGATATGGTTAGATACATAATAAAATACTGGAGTGAAAAATGAAATGCATCACTTTCGTGGAGGCTGTAGTTCACACGTACGCACAAGTGACACATTCATTTTACAAAGAATGGAAAGTAGATAGGTAATAGATTAAAATTTTAGAATCTTAATAATTTTATAGATATAATATTTATCCAATAAGTATAATTTTAGAACCAACTTTACTAGGTGGTGATGAAAAATAAAGCATGTCATTCATGGAAACGGTAGTCCGCACATACGCATGACGTTGTTTTTGTTTTCTTAAGAAAAAGGAGAAGGGTCGTTTATTATTATTCCATTATCATAATAAAATTTAAATATAATATTTATATGTATCTAATAATAATATAATGGATAAAATATATCTTAATGAGGTGGATGAATAAAGAGACGAATTGAGATAGAAAAAGAGTAATTAGGAATTATTACCTTACTCCTTGGAAAACTCCTTTTAAAAAATTATTAATCCATTTAAGGGTGGAATTTTGAGAATAAAAGAACTATTAATATGTCTCTATGAATTTTTGGGATGGATTTCTCTATATATTTGGTCAAACAAAGTGTCCTTGTGTGTGAGGAAAATTGTGGTGGTGAAGGATCCTTTTATTAGTAGAGAGAGTGGCATTTTTGTAAAAATATAAAAGGAAATGTAATTATTAAATGGAAAATGGATCAATAAGGTAAAATAATGGAGTGGTTGATTGGTTATGTTTTATAATACTCATCTGTGTAACACCCCAATCTTCCATGGTATGCTTACTTTTTAGATAATTCAATTAGCGTACGTTGTATACAACACCGAGTTCAAGTGCACCACGACCCATCAAACTAGCCATTTAAAAAGCGTTAATGAATCGTATTAACCATATTTTGAATTTTATATTTCCCATATAATTTTAACATTCATATTTTGTCTTTATTAGACTTAATATGAGGACAAATTCAATTTTTCAGAAAAAAAAGATGTATTTTACAAAAATGCATTTTTCCACCTTTTAAGGGAGAACCCTTTTTAAATACAATATTTGACACTTTTATATATTAAATTTGATGAAATTAAATTATTATTTATAATTGGGACATAAAAATTTAGTTTGGATAAATGATTGGTACTTTTATGATAACATTCATATTTTGATGAAAAGTGATAAATATGAAATTTTAAATAAAAGAAACTTTTTTAATTGAAATAATTCATTGTGTTAAATTATACATTTTAGTTGTTTTAAAGTATCATTAGATTATTTTTTATAATTTAATAGAATTTAGGTCATTATATGTAATTTCATATTTAAATTTTTCAAAAACACATGCCAATCTTATGATAATTTGTACTTCCTAAAAATCGGCTTTTTGGTTTTGACAATGGGAATTGATTTTAAATTAATTACTGCAACTTTTGTTTTTTGAATTTGGAAAATTGGAATCAATATTTTGAATAATATGGTCCAAATTTTTTAAATATTTACCTTTTATTTTTTGTACATTATCAATAGTAACTTCAGTAATTATTTTATTTACCGTGGTTGAAGGGTAAATCTGGTAAATAAGGGTAAAAAATGATATTATAATAGTATTAAACTACCCTAACACATGTAATAATATTATTTTATGAGATATTTCCAACCTTGGGATTCCTTGGGTCTATTTTGGGATCCCATGGAGCCACGTTTATGTGAAAATGACATTTTAAAAGAATTAATTTAAAGTATAAAAAATATAACATAAACATTTATCTTTCACTAAAACAATTTTTATATGAGGTTATATAATAGATATATTCGACTATAAATATTAATTATAAGAATAAAAAGGTTTCCTACAAAATTATATTTTATTTATAATTTTTGGACATAAAATAAACATAATTATTTATGACACAATGGTGATGCGGTATTTTCTTTATTAAATAATGAATCAAATAATTGATATGATAAATATTAAAATAAATGTAAATTGAAAATTTTTATTCGATACATGGATTTTATATATTAATATTACATATTAGGGTTGATTCAATGTATTTTTTTCTAAGTAATAAAGTTTTTATGACTTTCACAAAAACCAAATGCTAAATAGTGTCAAAATTGACATAAATGAGTTTTTAAAACAAATAATATTTTATTAAATGATATAATATTCCTAAAAATCTAATATTCAAAAAAATAACTTATATAATATAATATATGTCATTAATTAACTACTTTAGGTTATATTGGAATTTTATAGTAAATATTACCCATGTAATATAAAAATACTTGAAGACATGGTAAAAGTTGAACTATTTAACTAAGAGTTAGATATAAATGATAAGGTTAATATACTGACCTAAACTAGTCTAAGATAAATTACATGAGAATTTTAAGACCCATAACCCGCTTATATGGAAAATAAATCCATTTGGAAATATTATAAACTGAGAATTAGTTTATAATAAATTAATATTTCAAGCTCTTCCTGAAGTGCCCCTCACCTCTCTTATAAAAGGGTACTTCCCCTCATCACAAATTGACCCCTCCAAAGCCATTTTCCTTTGAAAAAACCTTCCAAAATATACTCCCAAATTTCCTAAATTCATATTAGAGGCAAACTATTGGGAATAAATCCAACCTAAGAAGTCCTTTTGTGCAAATCAAAAAGAGACACCTGAAGAAGAGGGAATCGTTTTATCCCTCCTTTCAAAGTTCATTTCTTCTTCTACATCCTTGTACTAAGTTTTTACCATAATAAAATAATAAATCCACAATATACTATATTATGTGATTTTTTTAATATTAAGGGACAACCATATTCATCTTTTTAACCATCCTATGAAAAAAATACCACCATGAGTGCATCCGTATGGCTTACCATCTCCACGCAGTGGTGTAAATTGTTTTTCATTTAAATTTTATTTATAAGGGTATAAATATTCATATAATGGATTTAAATAATACATATAACAATATATTTCATTGTTAAAATTCATATTCCATCCAATTTCATACCATTTGACCATTAATAAAATGATATTGTCGCTCGTGCGTACGTACGGATTACCGTCTCCACGATGCGATAAGACTCATCTTCCATGTTCACCATATGAGAATAATTATAAGAATAAATATTATTGATAAGTATTAAATTTATTAAAAAATAATTCTATTATGACTATATATATATACACACATATATATTCACTTACTTCCATTCAATATGATAAGAAAACATAAACAACATTCATGCTTATATGCGGACTACTGTATCCATGAATGGTGTGTTCCGTTTTATTTATCTATATATTATATAAATTTATATACAATATATATAATATATATAAATCATATTTTACATTTTGGAAGTAAGTAAATTTTGATCTATGTAATATGATCAAGAATAAAAATTAAAAACACGTACGATAAACAAAGCGATTATAACACGAAATATTGTATTAACTTGGAATTATTTATAAACGTGTAATATAAAGTCATAAATGAATCATATAAGATATAATTATTATAATTATTATTCTAATATGAGTTAATAATATGTTTAAACACATTATTAAATAGTTTTGGACACGTACAGAGAGTATCGGACCTATGGTAATGTTTAATTCCCAAATCTCATTATTATCTCATATTGTTGATGTGTAAGTATCTACTGGGACATCTTTATCATACATATCCATGATTCATATAAATGCTTTCAAAAGGAATATTTTATGTTTTTATGGAAGGTTATCTTTAACTAGATCATCATTTTAAATTTGTTAAAGATTTATTTTTCTAAAACTATTTAAGTAATGTCCATGTTTTCAAAGTGATTTTAAAGATTTATTTATATGGACATGATGGTTTTAAAATTCTAATTCCTTTAAAAAATTTCAAAGTGGTATGGGAGACATTTATTCAAAAATATATCTTAAATGAATTCATTTATAAATTGTGACTTTTAAATTATTTCATGAAAAGGGATATTCCCCTCAAAGAGTGATTCTGATTATTTTTCTACAATGTCGACATCCTTTATTGGATATTATTCTGGATTGAGATTGATTTACTATAATAAAATCTCCCATATTATATTTAATGAGTTATTCTATGTTTTATTTCGTATGTGCTATTTTTATACCATTCATGGTTTATGGTTAAAGTATTAATATTTCGTATGTTAGTTTTAATATGAATATTTATGTTATGTATCAACCTTTTCATATGAGGATTGCATTGGACATAGAAAGTGATGGGCAAGCCCCGCTACAGCCCCTCAATGAATCGGTAGGTCTCATGAGACAAACTACTATCTTGGAACAAGGCCTTGAAAAAATATTTGTGAATGGTCTTGGCATATGGTCTCGACGTTGTAATTATCATGTCTGATATTATGAATTCCCTCATTATGAAATTAGTTATTAAATGTGATTATTCAATTAGAAGAATATCCATGTGCATGTTTATATAGTAATGTTTAATTTATTGTTTTCGTATTATGTTCAAGTTTATGTTTAGAAGGTTTTTTTTACTATACATTTTTCCTTAAATGATTATAGCTTCCACTGAATTATTTACTCTTACTGAGCATCTGAACTCACCCCTTTCTTATTTTTTATTTTCCTATGTTTACAAGAAGAGTATTATGATTTATGTGAAGGGTTAATCTAGGGAAATAATGGAATTATCAAAGGATAATTTATGTTTTGTTTTATGTTAGAAATTGTAATGTGAAGTTCATATATGTAATCTATTTTCAAAGGCTGCAAAACTGATCATTCCTTTGGGACTTGATTCCATGTAATCATGACAATGTATTAAAAAAATGAACCGACTCAGGGTAACTGTGGTTGGGGCATTAAAGTTGATATCAGATGAGGTTTAGAAAAAACCTTGTAAATAGATTTAGAAAACATAGATTTTGGATCAAACCCCTAAGATATATTTGAGGATAAGTATTGAAGAGAATCCTAGAATTTTAAAATAGATATTATATGGTAATTCCTTGAAAATAAATCAATGTCTAGATACTAAAAGTGGACATAGTTTTGGTACATATGTAACTAGGGATGAAAACTCTGACAAGGTGTTCCGAGCTTGACTCGGGGTAACCTGGTACATGACAACGGGCCTTACTGCACATCTAGTTTGACACTCCCGGGGGATATGCTTTGGGAAATTCATATTTTTATTACAACCCATTATGAAGAATTTATGAGTATATATGTCCTCAATGGAACCATATCTATGATTAAGGATTAGATATGCTTAAAATTGTTTAATTTATGTAAAGTATTTTACTAGTTTGGAGTTATGATTTATGATTTATAACCTAATATGGTGTATTACATTGTTTATAAATGGTGCCTAGTAGAAGAAATGGAATTTGTATAAATCCACATGATACATGTAGGACATCCCTCTTATGAAAGATAATGATAGTAGAGCTGGTGAGACAACTAGTACTGAATAACTTATAACCACACTGGGACAACTAACTCAGGCAATGAATAATAACCTTACCTGTATGGATCATCCTGATCCACTATACGGAAGATCAATGTTAGAACACTTCATGAGACAACATACTCCAACATTCAATGGGAAAACAAATCCTTTTGTAGCTGAGTAGTGGATAAGTACCTTAGAGAAAATATTTCTTGCTTTGGGAAGTGACAAAAGGAAAAGGATGAAATGGTAGTTTATCATCTCTCAGGAGATAGAGATCAATGGTGGTCTTAAATTTAAAACAAAAAGGATGATGAAGAAGTGTTAAATATGAAATAGAGGGAGTTTAAATAAATTTTTCTAGAGAAATACATTCCTTGTGAACAGTGAGTTGATATGGAAAGACAATTTCTGATCCTAAGGCAATATGAGGATGAGAATGTTGCAAAGTATGAGGCTAACTTCACAAGGATATAAAGGCATGGTACCTACTATATACGTAACTCAAGAAGTAATATTGATCGATTCTTTAATGGGTTAAAACCTTTCCTCCGACAGGCATTGGTCTTACAAATTTTCTCATCGTACGAAGATATAGTCTTGTGTGCTATCAAGACAAAAAAGGAATTGTCTAAGTCTTTTGACATTAATGTAATGAAAGATAAGAATAGAATGATGTATAAAGAGATAAATAATGAGAAAAAGGGAAAGAAGGATTTTCCCTTATGTTTATAAGGGAATTAAATAAGTCATCTAATGTTATAATTGTTAATATATGGGACATTATTAAAATGATTTTCTAAATCATCAAGGAAATATAGCTTAGAGAAAGAAAATGGATCAAGGTCAAGCTTATGCTGTTGCAATAGTCGAAGTGGAATAATTAATCAATTTGTGTTTTTAGATTCAAGAATAATATTTTGGTTATAAGAAAAATGTGATATATATAAGGATTGTACTAGCAGTATTTTTTTGGTTTTATTAAGGTTTTAATATGATTTAGGTGTTCATATATTCATTATGTGACAATAATAACATGATTACATTATTAGGGGAATATGATGTTAAAATTGATTTTGGAAATTTAGAGACCTTTTATACTGAGATTGGACAGAAGTATTTTGGGTAACTCTAAAGGTTGGGTTATATTAAGTTTGAAATTAGATAGTATTGTTTATGATTATTTTTTGAATGCTATAATAGTATATTTTTAGGAAAAAAGACAACCTGCAGGTCAGGTGATAACCCATCGTTTCGGAAAAGCTACAGGATTCGAACCCATAACCAAATTATAAAAAGGATTTATATCCTACCACTGGCCTAGAGGAATTCCTTGGTTATTATAAAATATATTTCTTCATTTAAATGGTAATTTTGTTTGTTTGTAACCTTATACGATTGAGATAAATAAAATATTTTTTGAGTTTTATCTTTTGAAGAGAAAGATGATATTGTGGTTGGAATTAGTTAAAGGATGAAACTGTACATGTAAATTAAGTATTCTTCCTTGTGTTCTTAGTTTATGAATTAAATTAATTCTACAACACTAGTTAAAGGATCTTGAAATCATAAATTTTATCCTAGTACTTTCTTTTGAGATCAATCAAATGATCCCTTGGATCATCGTCGATTTATAGATTTATTATTTTTAACTTTATCTTAATAATATTCACCATCACTCTCTATAAGAACATGATGGTTATTTTTCTCTTCCATATACATGTTTTTTTACGTGGAACCATAATATGTGTTATTTTTGGTACCCTTCATATCTATCCTTATTTATTTTAAAATAGAGGCCTCATTAATCCATTTTTTGATGTGGGATTTAAACTAAGATATTTTAAAATTTCAAACCCCTAGTTTTCAATCTCAATTTAAAATTTTTTGGATTTAATTTATTTAAGGAGTGGGAAATGTAACACCCCAAACTTCCACGATATTTTTCCTTTTTAAATAATTCAAATAGTGTGTGATGTACGCCACACCGAGTTCAAATGCACCATGACCTATCAAACTAGCCATTTAAAAAAGTAGTTATGAATAGTATTAACCATGTTTTTAATTTTATATGTCCCATATAATTTTAACATTCATATTTTGTGTCTCTTAGACATAATATGAGCACAAATTCAATTTTTCAGAATAAAAGAAGTATTTTTAAAAAATGTAGTATTTCAACCTTTTAATGGTGAACCCTTTTAAAATACAATATTTGACCCTTATATATTAAAATTTTTGATATTAAATTCTTCTCTATAAGAGGTTCATAAAAATTTAGTTTGGATAAATGTTTGGTTCTTTTCTAATAACTTTCATATTTTGATGAATAGTAAAAAATACTAAATTTTAAATAAAAACAACATTATTAATCAAACTAATTTACAGTGTTAAATTATAATTTTTAGTGGTTTTAAATTATTATATTATAGTATTATAATTTAAGATAATTTAGGACATTGGATGTAATTTCACATTTAAATTGTACAAAAAAACATATCTATCTTTTGATAGTTTTTACTTCCTAAAAACCTAATTTTTAGTTTTGACAACAGGAATAAATTTTAAATTTATTACTACAAATTATGTGTTTTTGAATTTGGAAAATTTTATTACATATTTGTAATCATAATGTCCAAATTGTGTAAATAAGTACCTTTTATTTTTTTGATATTATGAATAATAACTTTAGTAATTATTTTATCTACCATGGTTAAAGGGTAAATCTTGTAAATAAGTTTTAAAAATAATATTAAACTGCCCTAACACATGTTCTAATCTTATTGGATGAGATATATCTGATGATGGAATTCCTTGGGTAGATTTGTGGACCCCATGGAGCCACTTGGATGTGAAAATGACATTTTATAAGAATTAATTTAAAGTATAGAAAAATATTACATAAACATGTACCTTTCAATAAATCAATTTTTATATGAGTTTATATAATTTATGCCTTATATTATAAATATTAATTAGAAATATAAAATTATTTCCTATATCATGATATTTTATTTATAATTTTTAGACTTAAAATGAATATATTTATTTATTACACAATAATGATGTAGTATTTTCTATATTAATGATAGAATCAAATAATTGATATTAAAAATATTAAAATAAATGTAAATTGAATATTTTGATGCCATAAACGAATTTTATAGGTTAATATGACATTTTAGGGTTGATTCAATGTATTTATTTTTATGTAATAATGTTTTTATGACTTTTACAAAAACTAAATACTCAATAGTGTCAAAATTGACCTAAATGAGTATTTATAACAAATACTATTTTATTAAATAATATAATATTTATAAAAATATAATATTCCAAAAAATGACTTATATAATGTTAAATATTTCATTCATTAACCAATTGAGGTTATATTTAAATTTTATAGTAACTATATTTACCATGTGATATAAAAATTCAAGAAGACATGTTAAAAGTTAAACTATTTAACTAAGAGTTAAATCTGAAAGATAAGGTTAATATGGTGATCTAATCTTTTCTAAGATCTATTGGTCGAGAGGATTTAGACCCATACACACCATAGAATCTAAATAAATCTATTTGGATCTATTAGAAACCTAAAATTATTTTATAATAAATTAATATTTCATGCTCTACCTAAATTGCCCCCTCACCTCTCTTTTAAAAGGGTACATCCAGTTCTCTCAAATTCACACCTCCAAAGATATTTGTCTTAGAAAACCCCTTCAAAAATCTAGTCCCAACATCCCTCACTTATTATTATAGGAAAAACATTGGGCATAAATCCAACATAAGAAGTCCTTTTGTGCAAATAAAAAGGAGACACCCGAAGAAGAGGTAATCGTTGTATCCCTTATTTCTAAGTTCATTTATTCTTCTACTTACTCTTACTAAGTTTTTACCATACCAAAATAATAAATCCATAATATTTGATATTATAAAATGTTTTTAGGATTATAGTACAACCATATTATTCTTTTTACCCATCCTAAGAAAAACAATGCCACCATGCATGCGTACGTATGGCATACCGTCTCATAGTCGTTGTGTAAATTGTTTTTCATGTACTCTTTATTTTGATGGGTATAACGATGAATATAATGGATTAAAATAATACATGTTACATTATATTTCTTCTTTAAAATTCATATTCCATCCAATTCCATACCATTTCACCATTAATGAAATGATATCGCCGCTCATGCATACGTACGGCTTACCGTCTCTACGACGCGATGAGACTCATCATCCATGTTCACCATCCAATAGTGATTATATGAATAAATATTATTGATAAGTTTGAAATATATGACATAATAATGAAACTATTAATATATATATATACATAAACACATATATTCACTTGATTCCATTCAATAATATAAGAAAATAGAAACAGTGTTCATGCATACGTGTGGACTACCGCCTCCATGAACGGTGTGTTCCATTTTATTTATGTATCTATTATATATATTTATATAAAGAATAGATATGATATATAAATCATATTTGACATTTTTAAAGTATGTAATTTATGATCTAAGTAATATGATCAATAATAAAAAGTCAAAACATGTACGATAAATAAAGCGATTATAACACGAAATGTTTCATTTTCTTGGAATTGTTAATAAACGGGTAATATGAAGTTATAAAAGAATAACATATGATATTATAAATATAATTATGATTCAAATATAAGTTATTAATATGTTTAAACACATTATAAATGAGTTTTGGGTAGGTACAGAGAGTATCAGACCTAAGGTAAGGGTTAATTTTACAATCTCATTATTATCCGAGATTACTAATGTGTAAGTCTCTACTGAGACATATTTATCATCCATATCCATGATTAATATAAATGATTTAAAAAAAGAATATTTTATGGTTTTATAGAAGGTTATCTAAAACTAGATCATCATTTTAAATGTTTTAAAAATTTATTATTCTAAAACTATTTAATTAATGTCAATGTTTTCAAATTGATTTTAAGGATTTATTTATATGAACATGATTGTTTTAAATTGTTAATTCATTTAAAAAGTTTCAAAGTGGTATTGGAAACTTTGATTCTAAAATATATTTTAAATTCATTAATTTATAAATCCTGAATTTTAAATGATTTCATGAAAAAGGGACATTTCTCTTAATGAGTGTTACTGATTATTTTTCAACAATGTCAACATCCTTTATTAGATACTATTACTGATTGAGGTTGATTTATTATAATACAATCTTCCATATTGTATTTAATGAGTTTTGATATGTTTGACTATGGATGTTCTATTTTTATACCATTCGTGGTTTATGGTTAAAGTATTAACATTTCGTATGCTAGTTTTAATATGAACATTTATGTTATGTTTCACCCTTTTCATATGAGGAATTAATTGTATATAGTAAGTGATGGTCGGGGCCCGCTAAAGTCCCTAGATGAATTATTAGGTCTCATGAGACAAACTAGTGTCTTAGAAGAAGGCCTTCACAAAATATTTGTGAATGGTCTTGGCATAAGGACTTGACGTAGTAGTTATTATGTCCAGCATTGTGCATTCCCTAATTATGAAATTAGTTCTTACATGTGATTATTTGATTATTAGAATATCCATGTGCGTGTTTATAAGGTCATGTTTAATTTATTTTTGTCATATTATGTTCATGTTCATGTTTAAATGGTTGTTTTTTATCATACATCTTGCCTTAAAAGTATATAGCTTCTACAGAATTATTTACTCTTATTGAGCATCTGAGCTCACCCCTTTATTATGTTTTATTTTCCTAGGATTCCGATAAGTGTATTATGATTGATGTGAATGGTTAATATAGGGAATAATAGCATTATAAAAGGATTATTTATGTTGTGTTTTATGTTCGAAAGTTTAATGTGAAGTTCATGTATGTAATCTAGTTTACAAGACCGCAAAACTGAACAGTCCTTTGGGACTTGAGTCCTTGTAATTATGAAAATGTATTAAAATAATGCACTGAATATGGGTAACTAGGTTTGAGGCATTACAATCAATACACTTTAAAACTTTTTTTAAATTTTTTTACTCATAGATTTTTCACTTTTAACTTTTTTTATTTTTTACATTGGTTACTAATTTTTAGCTAAGTAATTTCATTTTCATAAAAAAAATAATGCCAAAATTATTACATAATTTTTACCTACTAATTAAAAATATTAAATCCATTTTATCAAATGAAATTTCTTTTAGTAATAACTATTAATTTTAACAATAGCGCATGTGACGTGTCAATACAGGTTTTTAGAAAAAGTATATTTTTAAGAATTAAACTTATGTGGGGGATAAAATTATCAATGTTTTTTATTGTCATGAAATAAATTGATTTATTATTAAAAAAATAATATTTATGTGACTTATAAATAAATAAAAATTAAATTTTATGAAAATACTATTTAATTAAAATAAAATACCCAAAATAATTTTTTATTAGAAAATATTACTTAAGCCCTTAAAATGATTATCATGGGTTTTTTATATTCAGAATTATATATTAAAATTTTATATATTTATTCTTAAATATATATTTTATCAATTAAAATGCTTTATAAATATATATACCTTTATTATATAATTATAAATTCAAAAAATTTATAATTTTGGTAAAAACTCTATTTTTCTCTATTCACCTAAAAATCAATTATTTCAAAAAAAAAATCCCAAAAAAAATATATTAAGATAATTTTTTTATGATTATGCCAAAAATGAAGTTTATTTGCTCATATTCATTTTTTAAATTTGGAGGACATAAATAAATGGTGAAAACTAATTTCGTAAGAATTTTTTTAAAAATATATTAACTATATTTACTCAGAAAGGATCAGATCCTGAGTAGAACCCATTCTTCGCAAAATTTATTAAGAAAAATATAAAATTTAGGTGATTATATGAGGTAAAATTATCTTGTGATGGAAAGAGAAAAAATTATTAGAATAAAAAAAGTGGCAAGGATTGCCTCTAAAGCATCTCTATAAGTCCATGGTAGAGCTCATCAAGAATACATTCAAGACTTTATAGTGAAGGAGCCTCTAATGCCCAATTCTTCAATGAAAGCAACATGTATAGACCGATAATCTATAGGCCAATATCACAGTCACTAGTGTAGTTGATGCATGAGTAACCAACAATATGCTCCCTGACACATCAGTCTATATCAATTACATCATGCAAGAATCTCATCCAATGGATTCAAAAATTAGTGCCCCACACTGTGACCAGATGCACCATTCCTCATCAAATACAGCTTCCAGGTTCATTTTCACATAGGCCTCCAACCTATCAAAGTTGAAAACCATCCAATCATTATGTATTTGGTGCAACATATTCAATATTATCTATATTGTCAGTACAGTGAGATTTTTTATATCCCAAAATTTCAATCAATCCTAAAAATATGGATTCAATAATCTATCAACATCATCACATAATTTAAAAACAGGACCCTTTGAAGAAATCCCTCATGTGTAATAGTGTATACAAGAAATAGTAGAAAGGTTCATCTTGAAACTATTACCAAGATGTTTTAGAAAAACCAAATGTTTTATAAAGAAGACATCATATAAAAAATTATTCAGAACAATGAATGCACACAATGAACATAAGTTGATGTTTCTTGTATAGGTTGAATATGTACATAATCATGGATAAATAAAGATGCACTTAAGAACATAATCCATTGATCGTATTCCTTATACAAGGGAAATGAAATTGGTTGTGTTCAGAATCTTTAAACACTAAATTCAAGGGATACTTTCCCCCAAATTTCAAAATTCCATGGTCACCATTTGTAAGTCAATAACATCCATCAACAGTAAAATAAACCCCATCTATTCCCAAGGGAAGTGTATAAAATAAAGGTTAGGGACTCTATCAAGTTAAAACTCCACCCTATCAAACATCCACTCTTAGATACATAGATACTAATATATATTTATCTCATTGATAAGATGACTTCTAAAGGAATACCTCTCTTTTTTTTGATCCAGGGGTAAAATTGTTTCTTATAGCACTCCTTAATAACACGGGTGAAATTCTTGGTCTGAATGGAATACTATGAATCCTCCAACTCCTCCAAATATGAGGACGAGGAAGAAACCTTTTTATCTAGTGATGAAGAAGGATCTCTACTAACACCTGGATAAGGAGAGATTTCATATTTTTTCAATTGAATTCTTGAGGATCTGGTGACAATAATTCTCTCCAAAATAGAGTAATCAATAAGTTTTTGAGCCTTCTTTGGGGGTGGATCAATAAATCAATATAGTTTTACAATCAGTTTCTTCCCTTTTTTAGCACTGGAGTGCGGGTAGTAATCCTCAATTTGATGTACTTCATAAAGTGCATATTTATTGGATTCACAAGAGTCAGTGTGTTTCTCATGTTTTTTCATCGGAGTAGAGGGTGAACATTATGAGGTAAAAAAGGATGGATAGGCATTATTAACAACATTCACAAAGCCAAAAAAACATCAACAATATGACTAAGAGGCTAAGACTATTTAGAATTTCCATCCACATCCCTATTGGGTGTAGTACTCATGAGATTCACCTTGTCCACAAATTCAGGGTTTGGGTGGGTGTTATCCATTAGTATGTTCTCCTAGTGTGGTTGTGCATCAACAGTTTCAGTAGGAGCCATAGCATTTCCTGAGATCCTTTCATCATGATCCTTAAGTTCCAAAGGGAAAAAATTCTGCTTATCCTTTTCCACCCATATTTACATTTTAATGTTAGAGGACATGAGATATTTAATTTATTATTTCAAGATTCAGAGGAATGAAAATCCTATGACATTTTTTACAATAGTCTAGAAGATTTTCATAAGTTACCTCTTGATAAAATCTACAATCACCATTTTGTATACAAACAACCAATTAAACAGGATGAGAGGTTTAAATTTTAGTGAAACTCCTCACAACTGAATGTCTTGGAATATATTTGGTAGCATTGTCCATTTTTAGGGAGTGTCTAGTAAAGATGAAAATTGGAAAAAGAGGTGGAATTTTAAACAGGTGAAGTGGAATTCCAACAAATTCTAACCAGATATGGATAATGGGTGGTTCAAAGCTGGGATCAAAGCCTGGGGTCCGTTTAATAAATTTCATGGGAAAACACCCAAACACCCATGAATTCCTCATCCAGAAACAATATTATTCATCTTCATAAGAAAATATATATATAATATTTGGGGAGTTTAAAAAGAAAGTATGAAAACTAAAAAACCCAATAGCCTCGAGTGTTTTTCTTAAGTAATTAAAAGAGGGCATATTCTTGAGAACCATACCAATAAGAAACAATCAAATAATTAAGGAGAGTATTAGTTCCTCATTTGAAGAGAATCTTATTGATGAGTTACCCCGATGTAGAAACATTTTTGCTTCAATACAACTATCATCACTTGGGTCTTTAATAGATTCATTCAACTCAATATCTCGGGTGGCAACGACATTCAAAAAGTAATGAGCATCAACATTAGGGTTTCATGAATGTTCTTTTGAGGGAGGTCTCTCAGTCGCTCGTGATTCCATACTCATATCATATTAACTATACTTATTTTTATTTCCTATCAATTACTTATCAAATTGGTGTTAATATGCTATTCTTATCAATAATATATTTTTTGAAAATAAAATATTTTATCTTAAAAAATAAATCATATAAAAATCCAATTTTTAAAAAGATTACATTTTAATAAAAAAAATTGTCTTCTGAGTAATTTATCTACACTAATTGAATTTTATAAATATATAGTATTAATAATAACCTTTATTTTTTATTTCTACATATTTTTTATCATTATATTATTTCTATTTTTACCCAACCATTATACGAAATCATTTTAAGGGATATCTAATGAATCATGGTCTGTTTCAGTTTGTTGTTTCATGTGTTGTAAGTTTTTGAACACATTGGTTGTTAGATGAAAATTTAAAATTTAAAATTTTGGGGTGTTACATTCTCCTCAACCCCCATAAAAAAATTATATCCTTGCTATTTTAATCATCTATTTCAAGTAAAATTTGTTAAGGGTATCTCACGGGAAGTATGATGAAAGAATATTTTTTAATAAAACATCAACTGAACAATCTTAGTATAGGAAACTCATCATCTACCTCTTAATAAAAAATTCCTTTTTTTGTTTATCACATAAATTTAGGCTAAATATTCTTCCTTAATTGGATGATATGACATAAGGGATTCTAGATGCAAACCTTTTATAGCTTCATTTTCAAGATCTTATTTCCATCGAAATATTATAACTAAAATGATTACGATAATGTCTTATAAATTTATATTAAATGATCATATTAATATGAATTTTCAATCTTAATATGTATTCTCCAATTAAATAATAATTTCCAATTATAACACTTTCTATTAAATTATGTCTCACTTAGTTTATCCAATAAATCTCTCTACAGAGCATAGGTTCTCCATGATTATTGTACTATTAGATTTTATATTGTTATCAAGTATATATTACATCAATAAATTACATTTTAATCATTTATAGTGGTTTATAAAGAGAATATGAATTAACCAAATCATATCCCCAGAGAAATCTTACCCAATAGTTCAGTCATGTTTCCACTCATCATTAACCAAGTAAAAATTAGGTTGATACTTAACCATCATTCTTCAGGTTTATTACCCCAAGGATCATTTCCATCACAGCTATATCCATTGACCAGTATCTAAATAGGGATGCAATTTCTAAGAAAACCACATACTTAAAAATTTTCAAAAACTCCATGATGTTATCTTATACTTTGAATCGTCCCAATATTTTAAAATAAAATTCTCCAACCTTATTCTCAAAAAAACATAAAATTTTCAATATTACCTTAACATCAAATTTTATTTTGATCTAAAGGGTTATATATACCATGAAATTATGATCAACCTCAACTTATTAACCATTAATGATATTTATAATTATTTAACCATCCTCAAACGATAACATCATAATCCCGAAAGTTATTTGAACCATAATATGACACTAATTGAAAAACCCCAAACATAATTATCCTATAATTACATGGTTTATAAAAAATATTACACCACACACATTCCTACAACATTTTACTTTTGGATTTTAAGAGAATTGGGGCACATCATGAACTAATATATCTCATGTATTTATCATTAAATGGTTATTTTTTCTACCATGTTAAGAGATATATAATCCTTGAAAAATCTTTAATATCTCCCATTAATTATCCACATAATCTATTGTTCAAAAAATATCATGTGTAATACTTTTCTTCATAACCCTGTGAAATGGAAACATATGAAGGGTGATCTCAAATGCTTGGTAAGGAAAATTTTATATCAGAATATATCATGGAATAAAAAATCATAAATAATATTTTTGAGAGTAAATTATAATCAAATAATATTCATATAATAGATATATTAGCTTGAAATAAATCCATGGGTTGAAAAACTATTTTAATTTGGTTCCCTATACCCATCTCATGTATATACATTGATTATCATTACTTGTACGTGGTTTGATATATACATGTTTTTTATAACAAAAATTGTGTTTATAATTCTATACAAACTATTTATATGAAAATTTACATAGATTAGTTGTCATATTAAAAGGTTATAGAGGTTACCATCTATAGTGACAACATCAAGATACTATGATAGTAATATTAAAATCATGTAATATTGTGTAGTTATCATACTAATAGAACATAGATGATGTCAAACTATCAAGTGTTGGGGCTCATAATAATTGAACCTTCCTATCTTTAATTTCACACATGGTTATCCCATGTAGAGGAGATCATAAGGATTTTCACGCCAATAGAAACACCATATATCTCAGGTGTCATTGGTTGTTCCTATCTACAAACATGTGCATTAGTCTCTTAACATGATATCATTATAAATGTGCAACTTTTGATTGCATAATTTTAGGTAAGATAAAAATAATGACATTGATGTTATGGTGAGGTAGATTTTTTTGGGTGTCTCATTCGTGGAATGGAATTAGATGAATTATTATGATAGGATTTGTGGAATTCGAGTTGAGGAAGAGATATATCAGGCCTAGTTGACTAAGATAGTAGTACCTTTATTGAATCTATGGACATGGTGAATGAGGATTAGTCTGTCTAGTAAGGTCAATGAAGAAATAAAAATAATAAACCATGATTACATAGAGTGTGTGTCATGATTTATGAGATAACACAAGATAAAGAGATTATATTACAAAGGACGTGTTCATAGGTGATTTTCATAGCTATATAATTCCTTATCTCCATTGGGTCCTTGATGGTTTACTGAAATCCTATAATTCCCCGACCCCAGTTACCCAGAGTCGGTTCATTATTACTTAACATTGGCATGATACAAGGAAATCATGTCCTTAAAGACCGATCAGTTTAGTAGACTTGGAAATAGTAGATACATTAATAACTTTTACATTACATTATAAAATGAAAAACTATAACAACATTGTTTACAAAGACCACACTCATATCCCCTCATACTTTCCCTGTAGGTTAGTCATAAAATACTTCTTCGTAGGAAAAATAAAACATAGAAAGGGGTGAGCTCAGATGCTCAGTAAGGATAATAATATAGCAGAAACATTCATAAATAAGCATAAACATTTAAGGAAATGTATAAGACTAAAAAAGCCTTTTAAACTTGAAATTCAGCATAATATGGAAAATATAAAATCAAATCATTCTATTTAATTATTCACATGGATATTATACTAGTCTAATAATCACATGAAATATCAATAGCCACTTTCATAATGATGGAATGCATAATGTCATACTTCAAAACCACATAGTAGAGGCCTTTTGCCAAGACTAAAAATAAGATTTTGTCAATCTCTTGTTCCAAGACATTATTTTGTCTCATGATACGTACCAATTCATCTAGGATCTATAGCGGGCTCCACCCATCACATACTAAGTCCAATGCATTCCTCATATGAAAATGTTTAAATATAACATAAACATTCATATTATAACTAGCATACAAAATCTAAATACTTTATCCATACACCATGAATGTTATAAAATAATACATCCACATCAAACATATCACAAAACCTTCAATACAATACGAAAGATTTGTATCATAATAAATCAACTTCACACAAGCTTAAAATCCATCAAAGGTTATTGACATATATAAAATCAAAACTATTTGAGAGAAATATCTCTTTCTTTTTTTGAAATTGTTTAAAAGTCCCATAATTATAAAATAAAACATTTATTTTGAAAATATTCTTATAATCTTGAAAGGGAAACTTCAACGATGTTATAACGGTGAAAAATAGTAGCACTCACTGTATAAGTTCAAAAAAAGACATTCTTACCTTAATTTTGTCGAAAGGTTATAAAGGACCTTGTTTGGAAAATGAAATAAATATTCCTTTATAAGAATCTTATAAAAAGTAAAACAAGGGTATAAATGACATTAACCCATATTCTATAAATTAGTAAAAATGTTTTGAAATACACTTTTAAGAAACACAGATGTGGATGATAAAGAGGTCCCAGTAGATACTCCTGTATAAAACAACCTCGGACGATAAAGAGATTGTGAAATTAACCCTTAACTTGTAATTTTACTTGGTCAGGGGTATGTTAACATCATTTATAATAGTAAAATAATTTTTATTAAATTATAAAAGAACCATATACATAAATATGATATCATATATGATCTTCTATTATTGATTTGTTAATAATATTTTAGTATTATCGTTGCTTCGGGTGTTAACTGATTCGTTTTCCTTTATATTCTTTGTTATGTAAGTCATATTTGGTATGGATGGGATGTATATTATTCATATCCAGAATTATATCATGTCTATAAAATTATTATTAGTCATAAAATTAAAATTATTCTTGAATGGATATGATGGGGAATGAATCTCATCACGTTCGTGGAGACGGTAATCCGTACGTATGCACGAGCGACAATATCATTATTTTGATATTAAAATGGTATATAATTGTATTTAATATCATATATAAAGAATCAGTATTATGTTATATTTATTATTTTCATCATTTATACTCATTATTATACCCATCCAAATGATGAAGTGTTTGAATAAGAAACTACACCACGACGTGGAGATGGTAAGTCGTACGTACGCATGTATAGTGACATTTCATTCATAGGATGGATAAAATAATGAATATGGTTGTGCCATTTTTATAATAACATCACTATATATAGAAGATACTAGATTTATTATTTTACAGTGGAAACAAAAAATAAAGAGTAAGTGGAAGAAGAAAAGAACTTGAAAGAGGTGATGAAATATTTACCTCTTCTTTGGGTTCTTCCTTTTGATTTGATCAAAAGGGATCCCTAAGTGGGATTTATTACTAAAGGAAGGCCTATAGGATGAAGTTATAATAGTTGATAGGATATTTGGGCAGCGTTTGGCCAAGAAAAATATCTTTGAAGGTGTGAATTTGAGAGAAGGGAGAGTGCCCTTTTATAAGAGGGGTGAGGGGCACCTTTGGAAAAGATTGAAATATTATTTTATAATAAAATCATTTTCGGTTTCTAATGAATCAAAAATGATTTATTTCAAGGATAAGGTGGTTATGGGTCTAAAACCACTTTACCAATAGGTTTTAGACAGGTTTGGTTCACTATATTAACCTTATCTTTAAGATTTGACTCTTAGTTGATTAGTTTGAAATTTACCATGTCTCTTTGTATTTTTATATTATATGGTTAATAAACTTACTATAAACTTCCAAAAGAACCTAAAGAGGTTAATTAATGACATATATAATATTATATTAGACATTTTACAGAACCTTATATTTTTAGGAATAGAATATCAATTAATAATATAGTATTTTTTTAGAAACTCTTTTATGTCAATTTCAACACTCTTTTCTATTTTGTTTTTGTTAAATTTCTAACTGCATTATTACTTCAAAAAAATTTCATTTAATCAATACTAACAAGTCACAGTATCCTATAATATTAGTGGGTGGCATAAAAACTTTCAAATTATATTTATTTTAACATCTATAATACCATTTATTTGATCATTTCATTAATAAGGAAAATATTACATCATCATTGTGTCATAAATAAATTTAATTATTCATTGTCTAAAATTTATAAATAAAATACCATTATGTAGGAAATAGTTTTATATTTATAATTAATATTTATAGTAGAATATATAACATATATAACCCTATGTAAAAATTATTTTACTAAAAGATATATGCTTATGTCATTTTTGTATTTACTTTAACATAATTAATATAAAGTGTCATTATCACTTACAAGTGGCTCCATGGGGTCCCAAAATCGACCCAAGGATGCCCATGGTCGGAAATGTATTATTAAATAGGGTTAGAACATGTGTTAGGGTAATTTAATATTATTATAATATTATTTGTTTACCCTTATTTACCGGATTTACCCTTTAACCATGGTAAATAAAATATTTATCGAAATAATTATTCAAAATGTCTAAAAATAAAAGTTACCTATTTAAGCACTTTGGACCTCCTGATTCTAAATATGGAATCCATTTTTCTAAATTCAAAACATAGTAGTTGTATAAATTAATTTAAAATTAGTTCCCATTGTAAAAACAAAAAATGTGTTTTTAAGAAATAATAACTATCCAAAAGATTGACACTTGTTTATGTCTAGTTTAAATATAAAATTACATCCAATGAAAAAATTGGATTAAATGGTAAAAATATAATCTAATTATACTTAAATCCCACTCAATAGTATGATTTAGCATTATAAATTATTTTGAGTAAAAAATTTGTTTTTAATTAAAATTTAGTATTTTCTCTATTCATAAAAACATAATGTTTTCAGAAAAAGACCAAAAATTCACCGTAAGATAATTTCGATATTCCGAACCCAAAAATGAAGTCCATTTTGAAAGATAAAATTGATAAAATTTCAAAAAGTGGGCATTACTATTAATAATGTCTAGTTTTATTGGTCGCGATGTGTTATAATCTCGAAGTTGCGTACAACGCAGGCTATTATATTATTCAAAGGGAAACATACCATTGAAACTTGGGGTGTTACCTTCTCCCCTCCTACAAATAATTTAGTCCTAGATATTTCTATAATATTACTGCATAAAAATATTCGGGTGGTTCTTCATTATAATTTCCTCGGGTTCCCAACTTGCCTCTTCTATCTTATGGTTTCTCCGTAGAACATTTACCAGACGAGTCATCCGGTTTCACAACACTTGTTATCTTGTATCAAGAACCTTGAAAGGCTCTTCGCAATAAGACAGATCATGTTCTAGTTCTAATTCCTCATAGTTAAGTACATGCGTTGGGTCAGGCATGTATTTTTTTAACAGTGATATGTGGAACACATCATGAACTTGGGAGATACATCGTGGAATTTCCAAACAGTAAGATACAACCCCAATTCATTCTTGGATTTCAAAAGGTCTGATGTACCTGGGACTCAATTTACCCTTCTTACCAAAATGTATAACACCCTTCCATGGAGATACCTTCTAGAAAACATGATCTCATTCATAAAATTCCAAATCCTTCCTTCGTTTATCGACATATCTCTTCTACCTACTTTGAGCTTATTTGATGTGGGTTTGGATTACCTTTACCTTTTCCATTGTTTCCTCAACAAGTTCTGGGCCTACAAGTTTTCTTTCACCAACATCATCCCAACAAGTTGGTATACAAAATATCTTTCCATATAACGCTTCATATGGTGCCATCTGAATACTTTAATAGAATCTATTGTTGTAGGAAAATTTAACTAGAGGCAAATATTGATCCAATATACCTTGAATGTCAAGTGAGAAATATCTCAACATGTCTTCTAATGTTTGAATATTCTGTTCTGATTATCCATCAGTTTGAGGGTGGTAGGCAGCGCTCAAACGAAGTTCATTTTCCATGTATTTCTGAAGACTTTTCCAGAATCTTGATGTAAAATAACGATCACTATTAGAAACAATCAATAGGGGTATTCTATGAAGTCTTACAAATTCATTAATATACACTACAAAATAAACAGTGTTTAGCGGCGGTTTTGTGGCGACGGTTCACAAAACCGCCGCTAAACGTTTTCCGAAATACGTTTCGCGGCGGTTTTTAATAAACCGCCACTAAACCTTTGTTTTTTTTAAAAAACCCCGACCCTTCCCTACCCCGACCCCCGTTTCCCTGCAACCCTCGCCCGCAGACCCCCGCAACCCTTCCCTGCAACCCTCGCCCGCAACCCCCCGCGACCTCCTCCGGCGACCCCGCGACCTCCTTCGGCGGTGCCTGCGACCGGCAACCCGCGACCCCCTTCTCCCGACGACCTTTCTCACTTCGACCTCGGCCCCAAAGTGAGTTTTCTCTATGTCTACTGCTTGACATACTCATGTGATTATTCATGAACCATATAAAATTTCATAATGAGAAAATTATTTGTGTGGATACAATGTTGATGCATTATTTTTATGATGATACGATAGTGTTTTTAAATGAAAATGAGAATAGTCTTGGATTAATTAAAAGTTATTGGTTAGTAATTAATTTGGAATTAAATGATTAATTGGTGTAAAGTTAATTAATAGACTAGGGTAAATTATAGATTAGGGTTATGTTAGTTGGATTAAACATCACCAATGATCACTTGATAATGAATTAAGAGGTTGATCATTGATATCTTAGTTGGACAAGATCTAAGAGTTTTACTTCATAATATACTAGATATGCGATGTATATAAGTGTGACTATCCTTGTGGTATTATTTTATATTGATGGGGGTGACTGATTGTGTTTTTTATATAAAAGTTAAATGTATTTCAAGTTGTATTATAGGTTTTACTAGATATAATGACCAAGTTTATGATCCATGAATCGTACCCATATACCCGGCCATTTGGTGAAACCTATGGTGAGGGTGTTATTATCACTGAAGGTTAGTTCTATGATAGGGGTGAGGACTTATGATATGTCTAGGATGATTTGTGTTTTTTATTTTTACAGGATTTTTAAGGGATTTGGTACTTGACTTGGGTTTGATTCAATATGTATTTATTCTCAGATGTTGAAAAATAGGGATATTGATTTGGGGTTGCAAGGTAATATCATATTCAGCCTAGTCTTGGGATGATTTGGATAATGTGGAAAAATGATTCATCCAGGTGAAATAATAATTGGATAGTTATCAATAATAATCCTTATAAAGGTTAGTTAATCTAGGAAAAAGTGACCTTTGATATGATACTTATCATTCATTTGAGATAGGGATTTCATGTTAGCATAATTATTTTACTCATAAGGAAATTAGAATGATTGTAAGTTTTTAGAAGCATGGTTGGAATGCATGGAAGTCTTGATAACTAAATTATACACTAAGATATGAGTAAAAAATATAAATACATTCAATATTAATGGGGTTTTGGGAAAAGGAAACCTTTTCAAGGTGATTCACAGATGGGGTGTAAGGAAAGAATTCTAGGAAATGGATACACTCGTACTAATGATTTAAGGTGGTGATTTTGTAAATAGGTGATAAGGTTGGTTGATTTGGATCTTAATTCATATGTATATCATAATATAATGGGATAATAATAAAATATCAATGTGGTAAGAGTGTTCATCTGGGGTTGAAATCAAGGGAAATTTCATCTTGACCATGTAAAGTGGTCTATAAAAATCCACTAGGGTAAGATATTGTGGGAGATCTAGAAATTATGGAGAAACATGTAAGAGGGTGGGGGTAAATTCATCTAGTGATCAGCTCACACTTCATTTTGGTGGGTATAAGTACAGACATTGATGTGATAGAATTTCAGTAGTGTGGGGAAGCCTGGTGTGAACAAGTGGTGTTATGATTAATCAGTGATTATAGAATGATTATATGATGATTTAATGGGGTATTTTTTATAGTTTTCATGGTTGGGATTTTATTCCATGACCATTCAAATGAATAGGGTGAGGTGTATTTCCCAAATAATTAATCTAAAAATAGAATAAAGTAAATAAATTGAGTCAACTTTCTATCATCGAATAGTGATTAAGATATTTAATGATGGGAAGCACCGACAACAACATATAGGTAATTTAACTCCCTATTTTAAGTGAATAAATGAAATTTTAATCATGGAAAATGGTGATTGATTTGTGTATTTTATTGTGAGGATGGTTCCGAAATCTCCCATTGTGGATTCTCCCACTCTTAGGGTTTCCTAATCTATATTGTAGTGTCGATCCCCTTGGTTTCTCCAATAGGAACTGACCACATTGTCATGACACGTCAAATTGATTATATCTTTAAAGTTGGTTTATGGTCTAGTTAATACCCTAGTTCATCTCTCAAAGATAATTGATAGGTTTATAGTGTGTATTTTTAATAAAAATGACTAAAGTTCATCTCTCAACTATTTATTATCAACATCAAATGAAAATTAAAGGTTTAGGTAATGTTACTATACCACCGCACAAGAGGATATCGATAAGGCACTACACTACCCTGTGGAGAGCCAATCGGAACACCTTTGTTCCAATCCTCTCCACAACTCATGGCCCAAAATTCTTAGCACCACCTAACCTAGTTACCAAAATTATAATGGTGACACAAACTCATTGTCGCTGAAGGGATACATAGATTCCAACCACATTATCTGACCTACATCAATCCAGAACTCAAGGCCCAACAGCCTCACTCCATTTCAAACATCCAAAGAACAACCCAAGCATAACCTTCATCTCAAGGTATTCAACCATCCAAAACCTGATCCAACACCCATCACCAAAACTAATACACTAATATGGTTCCTACCTGAGACCATCCAACTTGAAACTCTAGCCACACCATTAATCGATTACTTTCCTTCCATGGTTCTCAACACCATATTACTTACTTCGTCACCACAATTTTCTAGTTTTGAGAACTTCACTCATCATAAAAGAGGTCAACAGAATCTTAACTCAACCTTCAAAACTTCCCTAACATGTTTTCCAACTCACAACATCCATGAAAAATCCACCCAATTCTAGCATTCATTATTTCTGCCAAAACTACCCAGATTTGTCACACTTTCACCATCCATATCTCAACCAAGGAATACTTGGTTCTTCTTCAAAACTCATTCACATTACTAGGATAAACTTATCATTTCAACATTAAATTGAGGTTCCTCACAGCCCACCACATCCATTCCCTTTCTATACAACTATGTCTTTCCATTTCTTCTAACTCACTCCGTTGGTTCCCAACTTCCCCTATTGGCATGTCGCCCCTCTACCCAAACACGAAGCCTTCTCACTTAAGGTATACCTCCATCACCTACACACACCATATCAAAGTTCCACCTGGCCTTCCCTAAGAACCCCCAAACATGTCCCTTATAGGTTTCTATTTGGAACCTTGATTCCTCCACATCCACTCTACAGTTTTCTCCACATTTCCATGACTAACATAATTATCTCCACCTTAGGAGGGTCATTATCACTAATTTATTCAAGAAATTCAAACACCATGTCTCATGATTCTATCACAATATGAACCCCAAAACTTAAATGTGGCCATTTAGATTTTCCTAGAACAATAAAACAAACATTACCCATTGGTCTCGCCCAAATTTACCCAAGTTTTAAGGGTCAAGCGGTCGCTTGTAGTGTAGCTTGGGTTGTCAAATCCTCAGAGACCTAAGAAGAACCTTTAGACACTCAATAAAAGAGATGGATTTTTAGCTATGGAGTGGCCAACTTGGGTTGATTTTATATTGTTTTGAAAGAGCACTAAAAGATCTATGTGAATTCAAATTAATAGAAAATGAGTTGATCCTAGGTTATGGCTCGGGGTGGATTGAATGAATTCTTTTTTTTTCGATTTTAATTTCATTAACTCGAGAAGGATTCATGCAAAGAATTCAAACTAACCTCATCACTTACTGATTAAACACCTTCAAAACATATTATAATCACCTATACACTTGTAGGATCATTTTCATGAGCACTCCAAGGTAAAGGATGTAATTAGCACATGAAAGTGGGGTGAATAAATTCAATAAGGAAGAGGAAGAATAAAAATCATTGAATGAAAGAAACTCAATTAAAATAAATTAATAACATTTAGGCATGAGAAATAACATTCAATCCAGCCCCTTGGTACTCCCTTGGATCAACCCATAAAAGAGCTATCCCTCCATTGATGACAAGTTCTCAACGGAAGCGGAAAGTAGACTTATGAGGGTGGAATTGAAGAAGTAAAAACAACAAAAAATAACAATCACTCCACCGTTGTGTGAACAAAATCACAAGGTTTGGTGTGAATAAATTCACACCATGAGGCAACGGTATCAAGGTGATAAGGAGAAGAAAATAAAAAGAGGAAATGAAGAACTTTTATTAAGAACTAATGTGATTCAAACAACTTACATGAGAATGAAGAACGATTACAACATCAAATGGACAGCATAACATTATAATGAAACAAAGCACCCAAGATCCCCAAATCCATCACCACTACTGCCTTAAATAAGAAAAAATGAAGCCTTGGCCGAGCCCCCAACATCCCATGTGCCTTGAATTAATTATGTTGGGAAAAGGTGGGTGGAACATTAATGATTAGAGACTTTTCCACTTCTTGCCCCGAAGTTGCATCCAGCTTGCATCCACCGGAAAGATGCGACTACATTACCTTCTATAATGCCGAATTGGAGTGGTCCCTAGAAGACTTAAATGAATCACCGGATGTTCCCTAACATCCTGTAAAATTTCAGCCCAAAATAATTTCTGGTTCGGGAGATATGATTGAAATGGTGGGCCGTTTTTCTGGGCCGCAGACTCTGGCCCAAAATTAAATCTTCAACTTGGGCCGCCTTCATCACCCCCATTGAGAACGAATTAGCACTGGATCCAGAAGAATTATATGTTCCCCTATATGTCTTCTATCCTTCCATAAATTTTGGGCTTCATTGGGCCTGTATTGGGGGCCCCATAGTCCGATCAGCGGGATGATATCCAATCTGCCTTCTTCAGAATTGTTTCCTTTAATCGACAAATATCTCCATCATACTTTATTAATAATCCATTGATTCCTGAATAAAAATTGTTCATAATTAAGTTAATATATATTTCCAAAAATTTCAAATTAAAACATGGATAGTTACATTCTTTAAAATCAGATGAAACATTGGGCCTAAATTGGTGCACATTAGGCATGAAGTGCACAAATAATGAGAATGGGTGTTCAAAATGTAACATGCACTAAAATGGTATTTATGAACAGCAAGGCACATGAAAACTACATATATTAGCAATGAATATTAGCCTATTACAGTGGCTAATCACACCCCCCAACTTGAGTTTTGCTAGTCCCGAGCAAAATATATCTCACAAAAATGAAATTCAAATGACCTTTTACAAAAACATTTTAATACACATTTCTCACCCAAAGATCACATACCAAACAATTATGAAACCCATAAAAATAATTTAAAACAAGCTATGTCCATAAGAATATCCCAAGCCCAAGCCCATTCCTTTGTTCAAATTCATTGCCATATTTCATCCAAATTCAATTAAGCATGATGAAGTGTTGTGTGTCACAATAGATATGGGGGTTCATTTTCATTCGAGGGAGAAAAGATGGAAGCGCTAGGAGCAATCAAATTTTAATAATAAGATGAGTACTCATTTTTTATTCTCTTTTTTTTTGTTGTTTTTTGTTGTTTTTTTTTGCAATTTTTCCATGGTAATTGAAATTGAACTCAATCGAGTCAACCCATGTAGCAAGACTTTGCCGATGACTCCCAGGCTCAAAGACCTTAGGGCACCAAGTGAAGCTCACATACTCGGGCATCATCTCGAGTTAACTCAATCAAAAACAAATTCAAATTACCACAAATAGAGATAAAATGCCCAACTCTGGGCCAGACAACTATGGAGTCGCGATCCCCAAGTGCCGAAAGCCACACATTAGGTCAATTCATTGCTCTACGCGCAATTTTTTTTTTGAATACTCATGTTAAAATTAAAATGATCGCCAATCCTATGCTATTTATTATGGGTCCCCAAAAACTCAAACTAAGACCCCACAATCTAGAGGACGTGCATTGTGGTTTTTTTATTAAATGGATGAAAATATAACAGTGAAAAATCACATCGGACAACCGCACTTTCCAATAACTATGCACATGAACATAAACTTGCATTAAAATCAGAATCAAGGCATGCAAAATTATTTGATATCCAATTTCAGAGTTTGGAATGTGTGTTATCTTGTTCAAGGTTAATGACATTTTTCCTTCCACACATTTTCATCTCCCCCCCCCAACTTAGAATAACACTGTCCCCAGTGTTTAAAGAATTGAAAGATAGAAGGGGTAGGATAGAAGTTCAATGAAGACATTGAAAATGAAAATTATGGAATGAAGTCACCTGGTGGTTGACGTTGAAAATGCATTCCCATGTATCCCTTCAATTCTGGTTTGTCTCCCAATGGCTTGGACGGTTGTGAACAGCTTTTCCCAATGATCTATGACATGCCTTAATTTTTTTTTAATATATATATATTTTTTTATTATTATTTTAAACCTAAAAAAAGGTATAAATAACATAAACTGATGATACATTGTCTTCTTTATATTTTCAGGGTAAGGTATTACTCAGGGATCACACCGCGTGACACTGATGAATACGGTGCTCCCCTTTCGTACCCATCCTTACTCATAAAAGAAGAACAGGTCAACAATCTATTTTTTTAAATATCAAAAAAAATATAAAATAAAATAAAATAAAATAAAATAAAATAAACCGATGATACATTGTCTTCTTTATATTTTCTGGGTAAGGTATTACTCAGGGATCACACCACGTGACATGGATGAATACGGTGCTCCCCTTTCATACCCATCCTTACTCATAAAAGAAGAACAGGTCAACAGTCTATGTTTTTTTTAATAAAAAAATGCAGAAAGAAGGAAAAAACGAGTCACAAAGATTAGAAAGATGAAGACCACGGGTTGCCTCCCGTGCAGTGCTTTTGTTTAACGTCGTTAGCCTGACATGGATCCTAAATCTATCAATTTTTTCCTGGTTCATGGGTTGGCTCTGTTAACTCTACCTCTATTTCCTGTTTATTGAATGATTCAATGAAAGGTTTTAACCTATGACCATTGACCTTAAAAATGTTACCACTTGTGGGATCCTCAATCTCTACTGCCCCATGGGGGTACACATGATGCACTATGAATGGACCTAACCATCTAGACCTTAACTTTCCTGGGTGTAAATGAAGTTTTGAACTATACAAGAGCACAGGTTTTCCCAGTTCAAATTGTTTGACTTTGATATTCCTAGATTGGTAGGCTTGAACTCTAGCTTTATTTATCCTTGAATTTTCATACGCCTCCATCCTAAGTTCCTCAAGTTCATTAAGATCCAACTTCCTCTTTTCTTCGGCTAAAGAAATGTCGAAATTCATTTTCTTGATTGCCCAAAATGCCTTATGCTCAATTTCAACAGGTAAATGGCATGATTTTCCATAAACCAACCTATATGGGGACATTCCTAGGATGGTTTTGAATGCTGTACGATATGCCCAAAGAGCATCCAAGAGTTTCTCAGACCAATCTTTCCTAGAGGGGTTGACAGTTTTTTCAAGAATTTGCTTAATCTCCCTATTTGCTAACTCAGCTTGACCATTGGTTTGAGGATGGTAGGCAGTGGAAACTTTATGAGAAATTCCATACTTAGACATGAGTGAAGAGAATGGGCGATTACAGAAATGGGTTCCACGATCACTGATTATAGCCCTCAGAATTCCAAATCTAGAAAAGATATGCTCTTTTAGGAATCGGATCACAACTTGATGATCATTAGTCTTGGTGGGAATGGCCTCAACCCATTTTGAGACGTAATCAACAGCTAAGAGGATGTAGAGGTATCCCTTAGAGTTTGGAAAGGGTCCCATGAAATCAATTCCCCAACAATCAAAGATTTCAACGACTAGAATGGGAGTGAGGGGCATTTGATTTCTTTTGGAAATGGATCCTAATTGCAGACACTGAGGACAACTTTTGCAGTATTGGAAGGAATCCTTAGTGAGGTTCGGCCAGTATAAACCACTTTGGAGGACCTTTGCAGTGGTTTTCTTTGTAGAAAAGTGCCCTCCACATGCCTCTCCATGACAAAATTTTAGAATGGACTCTTGCTCAGACTCGGGAACACATCTCCTGATGATTTGATCAGGACAGAACTTGAAGAGGTAAGGATCATCAAACACATAGTGTTTGACATCAGAAAGGAATTTCCTCTTAGCATGGGTCCCCAAGAATTTTGGAATGTCACCCGTCACCAAATGGTTTGCTATGTCAGCATACCAAGGGCAATCACTCACTGAATAGAGGTGCTCATCGGGAAATGAATCAGACACAAAGAGGTGGTGTGAGTTGTCTTTGAATTCCATCCTAGAGAGGTGATCAGCTACAACATTTTCAACACCCTTTTTATCCTTAATGGTTAAATCGAACTCTTGAAGAAGAAGGACCCACCTAATCAATCTAGCCTTGGCATCTTGTTTTTGGAAAAGGTATTTTAGGGCTGAATGGTCAGTGAAGACAATGATGGGTGATCCTAAGAGATAAGACCTGAATTTCTCTAAGGCAAAGACAACAGCAAGCAGCTCTTTCTCAGTAGTGGTGTAGTTTATTTGTGCATCATTTAAAGATTTTCTTGCATAAGCAATGACACATGGAGTTTTCTCACACCGTTGTCCTAAGACTGCTCCTACAGCGAAGTCACTTGCATCACACATGAGCTCGAAAGGAAGTTTCCAATTTGGAGATTTCATGATAGGTGGAGATATAAGAGTTGACTTGAGTGTAGAGAATGATTCCTCACAGCTTTCTGTCCATAAAAATGGAGCTTCTTTTACCAATAGAGCACAAAGTGGTCAAGAAATAGAGCTGAAATTCCTAACGAACCTTCTATAAAAACCAGCATGTCCTAAGAAGGACCTCACCTCCTTAACAGTTTTAGTAGAGGGAAGGTGACGAATGATGTCAACCTTAGCTTTATCAACTTCAATCCCTCTACCAGATACTATATGACCTAGAACATGTCCTTCCCTTACCATGAAATGGCATTTTTCCCAATTTAATATGAGATTCTTATCCTCACACCTTGACAAAACCTTTTCAACATTTAGAAGGCATCCCTCAAAAGTATCCCCAAAGATGGGGAAATCATCCATGAAGACCTCTAAACAATCCCCCACCATGTCCGAGAAGATTCCCATCATGCACCGCTGGAAGGTACCAGGGGCATTACATAACCCAAAGGGCATGCGCTTGAAGGCAAAAGTGCCGAATAGACAAGTGAAGGTCGTTTTTCCTTGATCCTCTAAAGAGACTTTGATTTGATTATACCCTGAGAATCCATCTAGGAAGCAGTAGAATTGATGACCCGCCACTCGCTCGAGGACTTGATCAATAAAGGGCAAGGGGAAATGGTCTTTCTTGGTACAAGAGTTGAGCTTCCTATAGTCAATACAGACTCTTCA
This sequence comes from Viscum album, assembly GCA_963277665.1. Classification (NCBI taxonomy): domain Eukaryota; kingdom Viridiplantae; phylum Streptophyta; class Magnoliopsida; order Santalales; family Viscaceae; genus Viscum; species Viscum album. Next base: position 918,216,557 of record OY728155.1, on the reverse strand, counting down.
TCCACAACTAACCCTTGTTGGAAGCATCTATCCATCATTATTGGTTATTACTGTGATTCCAGCCTTCTTTGGAACAACATGGATTGGGCTAACCCACTCACTCTCAGCTATAGGATAGATGATACCAGCTTTTAACAATTTCAAAAGTTCTTTTCTCACTACTTCCATGAGATTAGGATTGAGTCGTCGCTGAGGTTGACGACATGGCTTTGAATCGGATTCTAGAACAATTCTATGAGTCCCAATAAGTGGGCTAATCCCAGGAATATCTGATAGGGTCCATCCAATGGCTTTCTTGTGCCTCCTAAGGACATCTAGAAGCATCCTCTCATGATTGGCTTCAAGAGAGGAAGAAATGACAACAGGAAAGGATTGATTGTCCCCTAAGAACGAATACTTGAGTGATGAAGGTAAAACCTTAAATTCAAGATCAGAGTGGTTATCACTTTCCAAGAAAGGATGAGACTTTTCATTGAACTCAGTTTCTTTGTTCACATTTCTTGACAAAATTGGTTCCTTGTGAAGAGAATTTTCATCCACTAAATTAGCTAGAGTAGTTTCATGAAGGGATATGGACTCGATGTTATTGATTTCACTCATGGTATCATTGATTGGTGATTCTAGAAAATCATCAATAGAGCAATCTGAAAGAGATTCAAGCCAAGGAGACAAATTTCCCTCATGTGAACAAAGAAAATCAATCTCTTCTTGACTTAAACATACTTCGGTAATTCCTTGATGTTCTTTGAGTTCACTATCAACACTACCCATCCAATTAACCTCATGGATCTCTTCATCATCCCCAATTTGAGAGTTTGCATTGTAGATGTTCAAGTCTAGACTCATGTTTCCAAAGGTGATGGTCATGTTCCCATTTCGGACTCGGATAACAGAGTTGATTGTTGCAAGGAAGGGACGACCAAGGATGATTGGGGTTTGCTCCCTAGGACCTAAGCTTGGGTGATTGTCAAGAACAATGAAGTCAGCTGGGTAAATGAAATTTTCAACTTTCACCAAAACATCCTTTAAGATCCCCTTTGGAACTCGAATACTATGATCAACAAGTTGAAGAGTGACAGATGTGGGTTGGAGTTCTTCGAGCCCTAACTGACAATACATAGCATAAGGAATGAGGTTCACACTGGCTCCGAGATCACACAAGGCTTTGACAACTTTGTTCTCTCCTAGTTCAACATTTATGTAAGGGCATCCCGGGTATTTCATCTTTGGAGGAAGGGTTCCTTGGATTGTTGTGCTAACATTTGCTGCCAGAAGGACTTGGTTCTTATGTGAGAATTTCCGTTTAAATGTGCAGAGGTCCTTAAGGTATTTTGAGTATGCAGGAATGGTTTGAATGGCATCGAGGAGTGGAATGTTCAACTTGACTTGTGAGAATATTTCCCTCAATGTTTCACTCAATTCAGGCTTGGTTTTCCCCCTCACGCGTTGAGGAAATGGGGCAGGTTGTGGGGTTGTTTTTTGAAGAGTTGTTTCCTTCACATTTTTATTAGTATCATCAGTTTGTTCATGTGTTTCATTTGAATTTTCATTAGAGTTTGAATCTTCAGGCGGGTTTTGGACTATTTGTTCAGGTTTCTCAATTGATTTTCCACTTCTCAAAACTGTCACAGCCTTTAGTTGTTCATGAGTTGTTTGAGTGCAACTTGTCTCCCCCCTTGATGTTTGTTGTGTAATGGCCTGTGTGGGCATGGGTGCCTTTCCAGTTTTTATGGTTTGAAGTTCTTGTTTAAGGGACGAGACTTCTGAGTTCATCCTTTCCATTTGTTTGCACAGTTGTTCAAGGATTGGGAGAGGGACAGATTGGGAAGGGGTTTGTGTTGGTTGGGTTATCCCAGGGGGATACTTTGGTTGTTGGATGGGTTGTTGGTATTGGACTGGAGGATGTTGGTATTGGATTGGTTGTGGTTGGAATTGGTTATGGTTTTGAAAATTTTGTGTAGGGTAGGGGTTTGGTCCTTGTGGTTGGCTAGGTTGTTGGTTATCTTTCCATCGGAAGCCTGGGTGGTCATTATACCTTGGGTTGAATGTGTTTGGGTATTGAGGCTTTTGAAAGTTTAGGGCATTGACTTCAGCAGGTGGTCCTCCTAAAAGAACATCCTTGATGGATGGAATGGTTGGGCAGTTGTCCGTTTTGTGGTCATGTTTGTCACAGATTGTGCAAACAAGGTCTACAGTTTGGATTTCATTGATTTTCCTATGGTTTATCTCTTCAACCTTCCTAGAGAGTGCTGCAAGTTTCGCCCTAAGGATTTCCTCTTCCCTAAGTGTATGCATTCCAGTAGTTCTTTGAGGCTTTTCAGAATAAGGTGATGTTCCCCATGTTTGGTTTTGTTCAGTAAGGATTTCTAGATACTCGTAAGCATCATTTGGGGATTTGTTTTTAAAGGTCCCATTACACATCATGTCAATGAATTGTTTGTTCCCCGGGCCCAAACCTTCATAGAAAATTCTTACTTGTTCAGGAATAGAAAAACCATGGTGTGGAACCATGTTTAGGGTGTCTTTGAACCTCTCCCATGTTTCATAAAATGACTCTCCCTCTTTTTCAAAAAAGTTTTGGATGCTCTTTTTAAGTGCAATTGTTTTGTGATGAGGGAAGTATTTTTTGTAGAATTCTCTTTGCAGTTGGTCCCAAGAGTGGATTGATGCAGGTCTCAAGTTGTTTAGCCAATTTTTAGCTCGATCCTTTAATGAAAAAGGAAAGAGCTTCATCTTAGCAGATTCTAGTTGATGTGGGGGACACATGGTTTCAACAATGTCATTGAACTCTTTGACATGAAGGTATGGCATTTCTGACTCCATCCCATGAAAGGTTGGAAGGTGGTTTAGGACATGGGGTTTGAATATGTAGTTTGTGTCTCCTATAGAATTGTGTCTAATGCATGAGGGGGCATTGGTCCAAGCAGGAGTGAGGTAGTCATTCATGGTTTGATCAACTACATTCCCTAAGTTTGGAACTTCTTGGTTTTGGTTTCCCATTTGATTCCCCCCAGGGTTTAAAATTTGATTTTGTGGATGACCCTCCATTGGACTTGTTTCAAGTTCTGACTTTGGGGTTTCAAGAATATCTGGATCTGATTTAAACAATCCCCTAGGTTCACTTGACTCCCCTATCCTAGGACTATCCACCCTAACTAGTCTGTTTGAGAAATCGCGGGTGTAGGCGGACATGCGCCAAAAAAAAAGCGAGAAAGGGACAAGATAAGAGATCTTGGGTGAGAGTAGAAGAATGGAGGTGAGGAAAGAAGGTTTTTTTTTGGATCTAAGGTACTTACTTGGTCCCCGGCAACGGCGCCAAAATTTGGTCTCGCCCAAATTTACCCAAGTTTTAAGGGTCAAGCGGTCGCTTGTAGTGTAGCTTGGGTTGTCGAATCCTCAGAGACCTAAGAAGAACCTTTAGACACTCAATAAAAGAGATGGATTTTTAGCTATGGAGTGGCCAACTTGGGTTGATTTTATATTGTTTTGAAAGATCACTAAAATATCTATGTGAATTCAAATTAATAGAAAATGAGTTGATCCTAGGTTATGGCTCGGGGTGGATTGAATGAATTCTTTTTTTTTTGATTTTAATTTCATTAACTCGAGAAGGATTCATGCAATGAATTCAAACTAACCTCATCACTTACTGATTAAACACCTTCAAAACATATGATAATCACATATACACTTGTAGGATCATTTTCATGAGCACTCCAAGGTAAAGGATGTAATTAGCACATGAAAGTGGGGTGAATAAATTCAATAAGGAAGAGGAAGAATAAAAATCATTGAATGAAAGAAACTCAATTAAAAGAAATTAATAACATTTAGGCATGAGAAATAACATTCAATACAGCCCCTTGATACTCACTTGGATCAACCCATAAAAGATCTAGCCCTCCATTGATGACAAGTTCTCAATGGAAGCGGAAAGTAGACTTATGAAGGTGGAATTGAAGAAGTAAAAACAACAAAAAATAACAGTCACTCCACCGTTGTGTGAACAAAATCACAAGGTTTGGTGTGAATAAATTCACACCTTGAGGCAACGGTATCAAGGTGATAAGGAGAAGAAAAGAAAAAGAGGAAATGAAGAACTTTTAATAAGAACTAATGTGATTCAAACAACTTACATGAGAATGAAGAACGATTACAACATCAAATGGACAACATAACATTATAATGAAACAAAGCACCCAAGATCCCCAAATCCATCACCACTACTGCCTTAAATAGGAAAAAATGAAGCCTTGGCCGATCCCCCAACATCCCATGTTCCTTGAATTAATTATGTTGGGAAAAGGTGGGTGGAAATTAATGATTAGAGACTTTTCCACTTCTTGCCCCGAAGTTGTAGCCAGCTTGCATCCACCGGAAAGACTCGCCTAAATGACCTTCTAGAAGGCCGAATTGGAGTGGGCCCTAGAGGACTTAAATGAATCCCCGGATGTCCCGTAATATTCTGTAAAATTTCAGCCCAAAATAATTTCTGGTTCGGGAGATATGATTGAAATGGTGGGATGTTTTTCTGGGCCGCAGACTCTGGCCCAAAATTAAATCTTCAACTTGGGCCGCCTTAATCACCCCCATTGAGAACGAATTAGCACTGGATCCAGAATAATTATTTGTTCCCCTATATGTCTTCTATCCTTCCATAAATGTTGGGCTTCATTGGGCCTGTATTGTGGGCCCCATAGTCCGATCAACGGGATGATATCCAATCTGCCTTCTTCAGAATTGTTTCCTTTAATCGCCAAATATCTCCATCATAATTTATTAATAATCCATTGATTCCTGAATAAAAATTGTTCATAATTAAGTTAATATACATTTCCAAAAATTTCAAATTAAAACATGGATAGTTACATTCTTTAAAATCAGATGAAACATTGGGCCTAAATTGGTGCACATTAGGCATGAAGTGCACAAATAATGAGAATGGGTGTTCAAAATGTAACATGCACTAAAATGGTATTTATGAATAGCAAGGCACATGAAAACTACATATATTAGCAATTAATATTAGCCTATTACAGTGGCTAATCACACCCCCCAACTTGAGTTTTGCTAGTCCCGAGCAAAATATATCTCACAAAAATGAAATTCAAATGACCTTTTACAAAAACATTTTAATACACATTTCTCACCCAAAGATCACATACCAAACAATTATGAAACCCATAAAAATAATTTAAAACAAGCTATATCCATAAGAATATCCCAAGCCCAAGCCCATTCCTTTGTTCAAATTCATTGCCATATTTCATCCAAATTCAATTAAGCATGATGAAGTGTTGTGTGTCACAATAGATATGGGGGTTCATTTTCATTCGAGGGAGAAAAGATGGAAGCGCTAGGAGCAATCAAATTTTAATAATAAGATGAGTACTCATTTTTTATTCTCTTTTTTTTTGTTTTTTGTTGTTGTTTTTTTTTGCAATTTTGCCATGGTAATTGAAATTGAACTCAATCGAGTCAACCCATGTAGCAAGACTTTGCCGATGACTCCCAGGCTCAAAGACCTTAGGGCACCAAGTGAAGCTCACATACTCGGGCATCATCTCGAGTTAACTCAATCAAAAACAAATTCAAATTACCACAAATAGAGATAAAATGCCCAACTCTGGGCCAGACAACTATGGAGTCGCGATCCCCAAGTGCCGAAAGCCACACATTAGGTCAATTCATTGCTCTACGCGCAATTTTTTTTTTTGAATACTCATGTTAAAATTAAAATGATCGCCAATCCTATGCTATTTATTATGGGTCCCCAAAAACTCAAACTAAGACCCCACAATCTAGAGGACGTGCATTGTGGTTTTTTTATTAAATGGATGAAAATATAACAGTGAAAAATCACATCGGACAACCGCACTTTCCAATAACTATGCACATGAACATAAACTTGCATTAAAATCAGAATCAAGGCATGCAAAATTATTTGATATCCAATTTCAGAGTTTGGAATGTGTGTTATCTTGTTCAAGGTTAATGACATTTTTCCTTCCACACATTTTCATCTCCCCCCCCCCAACTTAGAATAACATTGTCCCCAGTGTTTAAAGAATTGAAAGATAGAAGGGGTAGGATAGAAGTTCAATGAAGACATTGAAAATGAAAATTATGGAATGAAGTCACCTGGTGGTTGACGTTGAAAATGCATTCCCATGTATCCCTTCAATTCTGGTTTGTCTCCCAATGGCTTGGACGGTTGTGAAAAGCTTTTCCCAATGATCTATGACATGCCTTAATTTTTTTTAATATATATATATATTTTTATTATTATTTTAAACCTAAAAAAAGGTATAAATAACATAAACTGATGATACATTGTCTTCTTTAAATTTTCAGGGTAAGGTATTACTCAGGGATCACACCGTGTGACACTGATGAATACGGTGCTCCCCTTTCGTACCCATCCTTACTCATAAAAGAAGAACATGTCAACAATCTATTTTTTTAAATATCAAAAAAAATATAAAATAAAATAAAATAAAATAAAATAAAATAAACTGATGATACATTGTCTTCTTTATATTTTCTGGGTAAGGTATTACTCAGGGATCACACCACGTGACACGGATGAATACAGTGCTCCCCTTTCATACCCATCCTTACTCATAAAAGAAGAACAGGTCAACAGTCTATGTTTTTTTTAATAAAAAAATGCAGAAAGAAGGAAAAAACGAGTCACAAAGATTAGAAAGATGAAGACCACGGGTTGCCTCCCGTGCAGTGCTTTTGTTTAACGTCGTTAGCCTGACATGGATCCTAAATCTATCAATTTTTTCCTGGTTCATGGGTTGGCTCTGTTAACTCTACCTCTATTTCCTGTTTATTGAACGATTCAATGAAAGGTTTTAACCTATGACCATTGACCTTAAAAATGTTACCACTTGTGGGATCCTCAATCTCTACTGCCCCATGGGGGTACACATGATGCACTATGAATGGACCTAACCATCTAGACCTTAACTTTCCTGGGTGTAAATGAAGTTTTGAACTATACAAGAGCACAGGTTTTCCCAGTTCAAATTGTTTGACTTTGATATTCCTAGATTGGTAGGCTTGAACTCTAGCTTTATTTATCCTTGAATTTTCATACGCCTCCATCCTAAGTTCCTCAAGTTCATTAAGATCCAACTTCCTCTTTTCTTCGGCTAAAGAAATGTCGAAATTCATTTTCTTGATTTCCCAAAATGCCTTATGCTCAATTTCAACAGGTAAATGGCATGCTTTTCCATAAACCAACCTATATGGGGACATTCCTAGGATGGTTTTGAATGCTGTACGATATGCCCAAAGAGCATCCAAGAGTTTCTCAGACCAATCTTTCCTAGAGGGGTTGACAGTTTTTTCAAGAATTTGCTTAATCTCCCTATTTGCTAACTCAGCTTGACCATTGGTTTGAGGATGGTAGGCAGTGGAAAATTTATGAGAAATTCCATACTTAGACATGAGTGAAGAGAATGGGCGATTACAGAAATGGGTTCCACGATCACTGATTATAGCCCTCGGAATTCCAAATCTAGAAAAGATATGCTCTTTTAGGAATCGGATCACAACTTGATGATCATTAGTCTTGGTGGGAATGGCCTCAACCCATTTTGAGACGTAATCAACATCTAAGAGGATGTAGAGGTATCCCTTAGAGTTTGGAAAGGGTCCCATGAAATCAATTCCCCAACAATCAAAGATTTCAACGACTAGAATGGGAGTGAGGGGCATTTGATTTCTTTTGGAAATGGATCCTAATTGCAGACACTGAGGACAACTTTTGCAGTATTGGAAGGAATCCTTAGTGAGGTTCGGCCAGTATAAACCACTTTGGAGGACCTTTGCAGTGGTTTTCTTTGTAGAAAAGTGCCCTCCACATGCCTCTCCATGACAAAATTTGAGAATGGACTCTTGCTCAGACTCGGGAACACATCTCCTGATGATTTGATCAGGACAGAACTTGAAGAGGTAAGGATCATCAAACACATAGTGTTTGACATCAGAAAGGAATTTCCTCTTAGCATGGGTCCCCAAGAATTTTGGAATGTCACTCGTCACCAAATGGTTTGCTATGTCAGCATACCAAGGGCAATCACTCACTGAATAGAGGTGCTCATCGGGAAATGAATCAGACACAAAGAGGTGGTGTGAGTTGTCTTTGAATTCCATCCTAGAGAGGTGATCAGCTACAACATTTTCAACACCCTTTTTATCCTTAATGGTTAAATCGAACTCTTGAAGAAGAAGGACCCACCTAATCAATCTAGCCTTGGCATCTTGTTTTTGGAAAAGGTATTTTAGGGCTGAATGGTCAGTGAAGACAATGATGGGTGATCCTAAGAGATAAGACCTGAATTTCTCTAAGGCAAAGACAACAGCAAGCAGCTCTTTCTCAGTAGTGGTGTAGTTTATTTGTGCATCATTTAAAGATTTTCTTGCATAAGCAATGACACATGGAGTTTTCTCACACCGTTGTCCTAAGACTGCTCCTACAGCGAAGTCACTTGCATCACACATGAGCTCGAAAGGAAGTTTCCAATTTGGAGATTTCATGATAGGTGGAGATATAAGAGTTGACTTGAGTGTAGAGAATGATTCCTCACAGCTTTCTGTCCATAAAAATGGAGCTTCTTTTACCAATAGAGCACAAAGTGGTCGAGAAATAGAGCTGAAATTCCTAACGAACCTTCTATAAAAACCAGCATGTCCTAAGAAGGACCTCACCTCCTTAACAGTTTTAGTATAGGGAAGGTGACGAATGATGTCAACCTTAGCTTTATCAACTTCAATCCCTCTACCAGATACTATATGACCTAGAACATGTCCTTCCCTTACCATGAAATGGCATTTTTCCCAATTTAATATGAGATTCTTATCCTCACACCTTGACAAAACCTTTTCAACATTTAGAAGGCATCCCTCAAAAGTATCCCCAAAGATGGGGAAATCATCCATGAAGACCTCTAAACAATCCCCCACCATGTTCGAGAAGATTCCCATCATGCACCGCTGGAAGGTACCAGGGGCATTACATAACCCAAAGGGCATGCGCTTGAAGGCAAAAGTGCCGAATAGAAAAGTGAAGGTCGTTTTTACTTGATCCTCTAAAGAGACTTTGATTTGATTATACCCTGAGAATCCATCTAGGAAGCAGTAGAATTGATGACCCGCCACTCGCTCGAGGACTTGATCAATAAAGGGCAAGGGGAAATGGTCTTTCTTAGTACAAGAGTTGAGCTTCCTATAGTCAATACAGACTCTCCATCCACAACTAACCCTTGTTGGAAGCATCTCTCCATCATTATTGGTTATTACTTTGATTCCAGCCTTCTTTGGAACAACATGGATTGGGCTAACCCACTCACTCTCAGCTATAGGATAGATGATACCAGCTTTTAACAATTTCAAAAGTTCTTTTCTCACTACTTCCATGAGATTAGGATTGAGTCGTCGCTGAGGTTGACTACATGGCTTTGAATCGGATTCTAGAACAATTCTATGAGTCCCAATAAGTGGGCTAATCCCAGGAATATCTGATAGGGTCCATCCAATGGCTTTCTTGTGCCTCCTAAGGACATCTAGAAGCATCCTCTCATGATTGGCTTCAAGAGAGGAAGAAATGACAACAGGAAAGGATTGATTGTCCCCTAAGAACGAATACTTGAGTGATGAAGGTAAAACCTTAAATTCAAGATCAGAGTGGTTATCACTTTCCAAGAAAGGATGAGACTTTTCGTTGAACTCAGTTTCTTTGTTCACATTTCTTGACAAAATTGGTTCCTTGTGAAGAGAATTTTCATCCACTAAATTAGCTAGAGTAGTTTCATGAAGGGATATGGACTCGATGTTATTGATTTCACTCATGGTATCATTGATTGGTGATTCTAGAAAATCATCAATAGAGCAATCTGAAAGAGATTCAAGCCAAGGAGACAAATTTCCCTCATGTGAACAAAGAAAATCAATCTCTTCTTGACTTAAACATCCTTCGGTAATTCCTTGATGTTCTTTGAGTTCACTATCAACACTACCCATCCAATTAACCTCATGGATCTCTTCATCATCCCCAATTTGAGAGTTTGCATTGTAGATGTTCAAGTCTAGACTCATGTTTCCAAAGGTGATGGTCATGTTCCCATTTCGGACTCGGATAACAGAGTTGATTGTTGCAAGGAAGGGACGACCAAGGATGATTGGGGTTTGCTCCCTAGGACCTAAGCTTGGGTGATTGTCAAGAACAATGAAGTCAGCTGGGTAAATGAAATTTTCAACTTTCACCAAAACATCCTTTAAGATCCCCTTTGGAACTCGAATACTATGATCAGCAAGTTGAAGAGTGACAGATGTGGGTTGGAGTTCTTCGAGCCCTAACTGACAATACATAGCATAAGGAATGAGGTTCACACTGGCTCCGAGATCACACAAGGCTTTGATAACTTTGTTCTCTCCTAGTTCAACATTTATGTAAGGGCATCCCGGGTATTTCATCTTTGGAGGAAGGGTTCCTTGGATTGTTGTGCTAACATTTGCTGCCAGAAGGACTTGGTTCTTATGTGAGAATTTCCGTTTAAATGTGCAGAGGTCCTTAAGGTATTTTGAGTATGAAGGAATGGTTTGAATGGCATCGAGGAGTGGAATGTTCAACTTGACTTGTGAGAATATTTCCCTCAATGTTTCACTCAATTCAGGCTTGGTTTTCCCCCTCATGCGTTGAGGAAATGGGGCAGGTTGTGGGGTTGTTTTTTGAAGAGTTGTTTCCTTCACATTTTTATTAGTATCATCAGTTTGTTCATGTGTTTCATTTGAATTTTCATTAGAGTTTGAATCTTCAGGCGGGTTTTGGACTATTTGTTCAGGTTTCTCAATTGATTTTCCACTTCTCAAAACTGTCACAGCCTTTAGTTGTTCATGAGTTGTTTGAGTGCAACTTGTCTCCCCCCTTGATGTTTGTTGTGTAATGGCCTGTGTGGGCATGGGTGCCTTTCCAGTTTTTATGGTTTGAAGTTCTTGTTTAAGGGACGAGACTTCTGAGTTCATCCTTTCCATTTGTTTGCACAGTTGTTCAAGGATTGGGAGAGGGACAGATTGGGAAGGGGTTTGTGTTGGTTGGGTTATCCCAGGGGGATACTTTGGTTGTTGGATGGGTTGTTGGTATTGGACTGGAGGATGTTGGTATTGGATTGGTTGTGGTTGGAATTGGTTATGGTTTTGAAAATTTTGTGTAGGGTAGGGGTTTGGTCCTTGTGGTTGGCTAGGTTGTTGGTTATCTTTCCATCGGAAGCCTGGGTGGTCATTATACCTTGGGTTGAATGTGTTTGGGTATTGAGGCTTTTGAAAGTTTAGGGCATTGACTTCAGCAGGTGGTCCTCCTAAAAGAACATCCTTGATGGATGGAATGGTTGGGCAGTTGTCTGTTTTGTGGTCATGTTTGTCACAGATTGTGCAAACAAGGTCTACAGTTTGGATTTCATTGATTTTCCTATGGTTTATCTCTTCAACCTTCCTAGAGAGTGCTGCAAGTTTCGCCCTAAGGATTTCCTCTTCCCTAAGTGTATGCATTCCAGTAGTTCTTTGAGGCTTTTCAGAATAAGGTGATGTTCCCCATGTTTGGTTTTGTTCAGCAAGGATTTCTAGATACTCGTAAGCATCATTTGGGGATTTGTTTTTAAAGGTCCCATTACACATCATGTCAATGAATTGTTTGTTCCCCGGGCCCAAACCTTCATAGAAAATTCTTACTTGTTCAGGAATAGAAAAACCATGGTGTGGAACCATGTTTAGGGTGTCTTTGAACCTCTCCTATGTTTCATAAAATGACTCTCCCTCTTTTTCAAAAAAGTTTTGGATGCTCTTTTTAAGTGCAATTGTTTTGTGATGAGGGAAGTATTTTTTGTAGAATTCTCTTTGCAGTTGGTCCCAAGAGTGGATTGATGCAAGTCTCAAGTTGTTTAGCCAATTTTTAGCTCGATCCTTTAATGAAAAAGGAAAGAGCTTCATCTTAGAAGATTCTAGTTGATGTGGGGGACACATGGTTTCAACAATGTCATTGAACTCTTTGACATGAAGGTATGGCATTTCTGACTCCATCCCATGAAAGGTTGGAAGGTGGTTTAGGACATGGGGTTTGAATATGTAGTTTGTGTCTCCTATAGAATTGTGTCTAATGCATGAGGGGGCATTGGTCCAAGCAGGAGTGAGGTAGTCATTCATGGTTTGATCAACTACATTCCCTAAGTTTGGAACTTCTTGGTTTTGGTTTCCCATTTGATTCCCCCCAGGGTTTAAAATTTGATTTTGTGGATGACCCTCCATTGGACTTGTTTCAAGTTCTGACTTTGGGGTTTCAAGAATATCTGGATCTGATTTAAACAATCCCCTAGGTTCACTTGACTCCCCTATCCTAGGACTATCCACCCTAACTAGTCTGTTTGAGAAATCGCGGGTGTAGGCGGACATGCGCCAAAAAAAAAGCGAGAAAGGGACAAGATAAGAGATCTTGGGTGAGAGTAGAAGAATGGAGGTGAGGAAAGAAGGTTTTTTTTGGATCTAAGGTACTTACTTGGTCCCCGGCAACGGCGCCAAAATTTGGTCTCGCCCAAATTTACCCAAGTTTTAAGGGTCAAGCGGTCGCTTGTAGTGTAGCTTGGGTTGTCGAATCCTCAGAGACCTAAGAAGAACCTTTAGACACTCAATAAAAGAGATGGATTTTTAGCTATGGAGTGGCCAACTTGGGTTGATTTTATATTGTTTTGAAAGATCACTAAAATATCTATGTGAATTCAAATTAATAGAAAATGAGTTGATCCTAGGTTATGGCTCGGGGTGGATTGAATGAATTCTTTTTTTTTTGATTTTAATTTCATTAACTCGAGAAGGATTCATGCAATGAATTCAAACTAACCTCATCACTTACTGATTAAACACCTTCAAAACATATGATAATCACATATACACTTGTAGGATCATTTTCATGAGCACTCCAAGGTAAAGGATGTAATTAGCACATGAAAGTGGGGTGAATAAATTCAATAAGGAAGAGGAAGAATAAAAATCATTGAATGAAAGAAACTCAATTAAAAGAAATTAATAACATTTAGGCATGAGAAATAACATTCAATACAGCCCCTTGATACTCACTTGGATCAACCCATAAAAGATCTAGCCCTCCATTGATGACAAGTTCTCAATGGAAGCGGAAAGTAGACTTATGAAGGTGGAATTGAAGAAGTAAAAACAACAAAAAATAACAGTCACTCCACCGTTGTGTGAACAAAATCACAAGGTTTGGTGTGAATAAATTCACACCTTGAGGCAACGGTATCAAGGTGATAAGGAGAAGAAAAGAAAAAGAGGAAATGAAGAACTTTTAATAAGAACTAATGTGATTCAAACAACTTACATGAGAATGAAGAACGATTACAACATCAAATGGACAACATAACATTATAATGAAACAAAGCACCCAAGATCCCCAAATCCATCACCACTACTGCCTTAAATAGGAAAAAATGAAGCCTTGGCCGATCCCCCAACATCCCATGTTCCTTGAATTAATTATGTTGGGAAAAGGTGGGTGGAAATTAATGATTAGAGACTTTTCCACTTCTTGCCCCGAAGTTGCAGCCAGCTTGCATCCACCGGAAAGACTCGCCTAAATGACCTTCTAGAAGGCCGAATTGGAGTGGGCCCTAGAGGACTTAAATGAATCCCCGGATGTCCCGTAATATTCTGTAAAATTTCAGCCCAAAATAATTTCTGGTTCGGGAGATATGATTGAAATGGTGGGATGTTTTTCTGGGCCGCAGACTCTGGCCCAAAATTAAATCTTCAACTTGGGCCGCCTTAATCACCCCCATTGAGAACGAATTAGCACTGGATCCAGAATAATTATTTGTTCCCCTATATGTCTTCTATCCTTCCATAAATGTTGGGCTTCATTGGGCCTGTATTGTGGGCCCCATAGTCCGATCAGCGGGATGATATCCAATCTGCCTTCTTCAGAATTGTTTCCTTTAATCGCCAAATATCTCCATCATACTTTATTAATAATCCATTGATTCCTGAATAAAAATTGTTCATAATTAAGTTAATATACATTTCCAAAAATTTCAAATTAAAACATGGATAGTTACATTCTTTAAAATCAGATGAAACATTGGGCCTAAATTGGTGCACATTAGGCATGAAGTGCACAAATAATGAGAATGGGTGTTCAAAATGTAACATGAACTAAAATGGTATTTATGAATAGCAAGGCACATGAAAACTACATATATTAGCAATTAATATTAGCCTATTACAGTGGCTAATCACCCATTGTGAAAATGGTTTCAGTGAATGTAGTTAACTTGATTTAAAATTCATTATGATCAGTTTCGATCACACATAAAAGGGGTGTTGTTTGAGGCAACATAAATGTGTGATCGATGGTGTTATGATAAGTGTGTATCCCAATATTCTTATTGCTCCTCAATGAGGTGTTGACGCTGTCTTCTATGGACCATACTTGTTCAGTTGGTCTGAAATGGTAAATGTGGTCAATGAATCATCTTTATTATATTATGCATACTTTATGGTCAATGGTTCATCTTTATTATATTATGTTTCTGTAATATTACACTATCGTATATTTTGTGTAGGCACATTGTGATATACATGGATAAAAGATGGATCACATTACCGAGGAACACATCTCAATATGTTAAGGGTTTGAATGGGTTTTTAGATTTTGCAATTTCTAATCGATCCGTTGAAGGGAGAATAAGATGTCCATGTCCTAAATGTAAATTTAGAACATGGTTGAAGAGAGATGAAGTTTATGAACATTTAATACTGAAGCAATTCCCTGAGCAATATTTGTGTTGGATTTGGCATGGATAATCAAACAATACAGAAAGATTGAGGACTGATGTTAATCCACAGAATGAGGTCCCAAGTTCTTCGACAATGGAAAATGAAATGCAAAACCTCATAAATGATGCATTCGGCACTGCAAGACACTACTATGAGCATCAAAACATATCAGAACAACCAGAAGAGGGTGCTACAAATTGCAACGTGACAAGTGATGTTTCTGAGACTGTAACACAAGAAGATCAAGATTGTAACATATCATTGGATCCTCTTGATTCTGTGGAGCCAAATGTAAGGGAAAACTTCAGTGAGGAAAATGCATTTCATGATTTAGTTGACGATGGAAATCAAGAGTTGTATAGTGGGTGTTTGAAATATTCAAAGCTTTCATTTCTACTGAAGTTGTACCATATCAAATGTCTATGTGGAATTACAAATAAGGCAATGTACATGTTATTGGAATTGATTCGTGATGCATTTCCTGAAGCAAAAATCCCAGAATCGTTTTATGATATGAAAAAAGTTGTTAACAAGCTTGGTCTGAATTATACAAAAATACATGTGTGTCCCAATGATTGTATGCTTTACTGGGGAGAGGATTCAAGTAGACAGAATTGTAAGAAATGTTCTTCTTCTAGATGGCAGTCAAAGGGTGATGTTGGAAGTATGAATGAACATAATTTCATGGAGAAGAAGAAAAGGAACACACCTGCAAAAGTTTTGCGTTACTTTCCTTTGAAGCCTCGATTGCAAAGATTATTCATGTCATCAAAAACCGCCGAACACATGAAGTGGCATGCTGTAGATAATAACAATGATGGGTTAATGAGACATCCACGAGATTCCCAATCGTGGAAGACATTTGATTCATTACATCCAGATTTCTCAGCTAATCCTAGGAATGTTCGATTGGGATTGGCTGCCGATGGATTCAACCCATTTGGGACTTTGAGTACGAGTTATAGCATTTGGCCAGTTGTTTTGATCCCTTATAATCTGCCTCCATGGATGTGTATGCAACAAACATCTTTTATCATTTCGATGATTATTCCTGGAAAACAAATGCCTGGAAATGATATTGATGTATACCTGCAGCCTTTGATTGAAGAATTGCAGGAGTTATGGAGCAACGGTGTTGAGACATTTGATGTTTCTTCTAAAACAATGTTTAAAATGCATGCTGCTTTAATGTGGACCATTAGTGACTTCCCTGGGCTTGGGAATTTATCTGGTTGGAACACTTATACGGGTTTGTCTTGTCCCGTTTGTAACTTTGATTTCGAGCCCAAACGGCTACCTTGCAGTAGAAAATGGTGCTTCTTGTGCCATCGAAGATTTCTTGATGCATCTCATAGATTTTGGCTGAACAAATCAAAATTTAATGGTTGCATTGATCGTAGACCACCTCCAAATTTGTTAACCGGTTCTGAAATATTGACACAGCTTGAAAATGTTAAAACAGAATTTGGGAAGGTTCATCATTTGAATGATAGCGGAAAACGAGTGCGAAGTGCATCGTCAAGTGAAATCAGAACACAACAATGGAAGAAAAAAAGTATATTCTTCAAACTTCCGTATTGGGAATTTAATTCTTTGCGCCACAATCTTGATGTGATGCATATTGAGAAGAATGTATGTGATAATTTGATTTTCACATTACTTAATGAGCATGGAAAGTCGAAGGATCATCTCAATGCTCGCAAAGACTTACAAGTAATGAACATAAAACGTGATCTCTGGCCAGATGAGAATGAAAAGTATGCTCCGGCCATTTTTTCATTGAAAAATAGGGATAAAGATACGTTCCTTCAAATTTTAAAGAATGTGAAGGTATCTGATGGGTATTCAAGTAACATCTCGAGGTGTGTTGACTTGAAGAATCGTAAGTTATATGGATTGAAAAGTCACGATTCACATGTTTTGTTACAACAGTTACTACCATTGGCATTGCGTACATTATTACCTGAAAAATTTACTACTGTTGTACTCCATTTCTGCACATTTTTCAGACAGTTATGTGAGAAAGCTCTACATCCATTTCAGCTTGACAACCTACAGGAGAGGTTTGTATTGACCCTTTGTGCAATGGAGATGATCTTCCCTCCATCGTTTTTTACTGTCATGATGCATTTAACTGTGCATTTGGTTGACAAAGCTAAATTAGGAGGCCCCGTTCATTATCGATGGATGTATACAATTGAGAGGTATTTTATTTATATGTTTCCAGTTAAGTAAACATTTTTTGGCATTTAAATAAATGCATAATATTATTATTTTTTTTCACAGATATCTTGGGCATTTGAAAGCATACGTGAGAAATAAAGCTCAACCAGAAGGCTCTATTGCTGAAGGCTATTTGGACGAGGAGTGTCTCACCTTTTGTTCCAGATATTTGGATGATATTGAGACAAGATTTACTCGAGTTGGACGTGTTGACGACACATCAACTCAATCTCAAATGCATCAGAAATCAAAAATATTTCCTGCTATTGGCCGATCAGTTGGGAGGACCTCATACGCGACACTAACAGAAATGGAATTATTACAGGCACATAGATATGTGCTGCTGAATAGTGAAATTGTAGATCCATTTATTGAAGAGTTGAGGATACAAACAAAGAAACAAATGAGAAGCCGAACACGAAATGAAAAAGATATAAAGAAAGCTGTGAATAAAGAGCTGGTAGAATGGTTTGCACGACGTGTAAGTTTATAAATATTGCAATAAATATGAATATTACTTTGACACATACAATTTTCAAATCTATTAAATTATATATTTTTTTTCAGATCATGAATACTGATACTCGAGCTGACTTTTCAGAAGATTTGAAGTTTCTTGCTAGAGGTCCTATAAAACAAGTTAGAAAGTTCAACGCTTATAATGTGAATGGTTTTAGATTTCGTACAGTCGATCGAGAAGTGGGTTTGAAAACACAGAATAGTGGTATTTTTACATTTGCTGAAGTGGAATACTATGGAAAGATGCATGATATTATTGAATTAAACTACCACGGGAATTTTTCTGTTGTTTTATTCAAATGCAAATGGGTCGATTTTATCAGAGGTGTTAAAAGAGATTCCTTGCAATTTACTTCTGTAAACTTCTCTCGCTTGATGGATATTGGTGATCGTGAACTGCATGATCCATATATCTTAGCATCGCAGGAAAAAATGGTATATTATGTGAATGATGTTGTGGATGAAGGGTGGAGTGTAGTTACTCACGTAATACAAAGAGATTTGTATGATATGGGTGATGAAGTGGAAGATTTGACCTCTGCAATTGAATTTCATCAATAACAGGAAGCAGAATTATTTGTCCATCATGATATTGAAAATATTGGTCTAGCAAGGATGAATGAAGTGGATGAAGCAATGGAGCAGGAAACCGACATGATTGAAGGGGAAAATGATTGTATGTACAATTATTTATTCATTCAGCAACTACTTGTTTCATTTCTGTAGTCATTCATTATCATTGTTATATATATTTTGTTTGTTAATACTGGGCATCTATTATCATTTTTAATTTTTTTTTCTGCATAATTTTTTTGAAATATATATTATGAACTTAATTTTATTTGATTAAATGACAGGAATGCCAAGGAAGAAGCGGTACACTATTCCTTCTTCTTCTACGACAGATGACGATCCGTCTGTCCCCACGACATCATCTCCCCCTGCACCATCTCTGACACCATCAGTGGATGCCTCATTAGAGGATGAGTCATCGCCTCCCCCTACAGGATCTTCAGCAGTGGGGCAGTGACACGCCCCCTCCAGTTCATCACGGACATTCTGGAGGGTCGTAGTCATAGGTACAAATTTTAATTAAATAAATTTATTGCATTTTGTTTATAGTAATTGTTTGCTCATTGCAGATGAAGACAATGAAACTGTGGAAAGAGGCATAAAAAGTTCTGATGTTTGGAACATGCATGGAAAGAAGATAGTGGTGCCATTTGATTCTTATGGGGTCCCGACGGATGACGCCGCAGGTTTACTTGGTCAGATTATAGGTCAGCTGGTAGCGGAGCCCGTTTCCCTGCCTATTTCGTATGATGATTGGAGGCATATGCCTCCAAACTGGAAAAATGAATTTTATGATTCTCAGATAAAGGTAATTTTATTACTTTATGGTTTAATTGAATGTCATTTTACTAATATATTCAAATTGAATTTCTGTATACAGATGTTCTTCCACTTTACCGTTGCTGATGTGATAGCACGGAAGTGGACATTGAAAATCTTGGAAAAAAATGGAAAGATTTCAAATGGAGGTTGTGGTGTGATGTCAACGATTCTTCGTTGACCGTGCGGCAGATGTATGAGAAGATACCCAGTGGGGTACAGAAAGAACAGTGGAAGGTTTTTGTCGATAGACATCATGATGAGAAGCGGATGGTATTGAAATATATATTATTATATTATCCTCATTTTACATTTATACATGTACATGAAGAGGAGATATAAATTGAATACAATACTGTTAAATTGAATTTTATTTATTTCAGGATCTCTCAAGAAAGAATGCTTCAAACCGGGCGAAGCAGGTAATCCCCCACACTGCGGGTTCAAAAAGCTTTTCAAGAAGCCGAATGTCATTGGTAATCTTTTAATTAGTTTAAATATTTATAAGATAATATTATCTATTTAACATATTTGATTGATGATTTATCTTTGTTTAATGCAGTCACAAAGTTTAGGGCATGAAGCATCCCGAACAGAACTGTGGCTGGATGTTCATAAAAAAACAGATGGAAGTTTTGTTAATGAACCTGCCAGAGAAGTTGGGGTATGAAGTCAATTATTTATTATAATAACTTAATATCAGTTTTTACTGTGTTAATATATATTGATATTTGATTTATAGGTAAAAATTAAAGAAATATGGGATGCCAATCCTGGGCAATCCTACTCAGTCTCCCAGGATGACCCGGTTGGTCAAGTCCTTGGGAAGGAGCATCCTGGTAGAGTGCGCGGGATGGGTTTGGGATCCGTACCATCTGAGGTCTTTCGCATGCCATCAGGGATTTCGGCCTCATCTAATCCTGGTTATAGTCATTTCATACTTGAAGATGCTCAGAGGGAGATGTCTGCTCTATGAAACACAGTTCACCAGCAGGGGAATCAGATATCTGATTTGCAGAAAGAGTTGCTTGAAATACGTCAGCATATGAGCAGATATGCCCCCGATGGTAGTGCATCGGGTAGTGGTGAGCAGGTAAATCACAAAAAAATCAAAATCATTTAGTTTTCAAACTTTTATTGGTTTTAATTTTTATTATAAATATGAAACAATATTTAATTTTCAATATAATGTTCTTACAGGTGGCAGCAGGTGGTGGAGATGAAGGTGGAGAGGGTGACAATGCAGCATCAGATGATGAGTAGTAGTATTGTTGATGTGTTGAACAAGTATGATAACAGTTGGTTTGTATATGTAACATTTATGGCACATAGTTGCCACCAAAAATTTCCATGTCCTAACATTTTCTTGATTTCTCATGTTTCCTTCTATGCATTATATTTATTGTGTTCTGGATTCCTCATGTGTTGACAAAAATATTCTTAATGCAATATGCATGTGATGATACCACATCCAATGAGAATACCATATATGTAACCCATATTCATACCCCTATTGGATCCATATCCAATATGTATCACACTAAAAGACCAATCCCATGACCATAAATGGCTAAGGCATGAAAGGTTAATGATAAAAGGCTCTGTCATGGCCTTAAAATTTTTACACCACTCCAATGGGTCCAGGAAGACCAATTTGTTTTTAGTTTAGGAATACCAATTTGAGAAAAAATGTAAAATCTCATGTAGAAGATTGTTAAGATTATCCATTTGATCTTTAAGGGATATGTTATAATAAATATTTTGATCCATGTTATTAATCTTATCCATGAGTGGGATTCCATTCCAATTGGCAGTCTAGAATTTGAAGAAGAGTTAACACTGACCATCTAATGAGAATTCTATAAGATCTTGTAAAATATTACCATAAGACCAGGCCATATTAAGGATTCCATGTAGCATAATTTTACTTTTTTTAGTTCTTAAACAATCCTTGATATGAGAAAATCCAAGGCTTCAAAATTGGATTTGATTAATTTAAAAATAAATTTAGTTTGAAGAGACTGATTAAAGAGGGTCATATTCGTGATCCCACGGCCCCTGAGAGCATAGGTCATACAACATTGTTTGCATGAAACTGTAATAGTCTTTCTCTCTAATATAATCCCACTCCAAATAATTTTTTTTATCAATGAATTAATGGTTTTAATGACCAAGGTGGTCCATGAGTAAACCATGAAGGATTATAACATTTTTTTATATTTCAACATGCTTTAAAAATGAAATCTATTCTATCCATTTAGAGTGATATTTCTTTCCAAGAGGCCAGAGTTCTTTAAATCTGACTGAGAATATTGATAAAGTAGGAGGCGTGTGTTCTTCCCCAAAACATGGAAACTCCAAGATATGTAAAAGGTAAAGATCCCTCCCTAATACCCACATCATCTATCAATATTATTTTTTTAGGATTTGAGATATTCTTGTTAATGTATATGAACTAATTCCCCAACTTATTTTTTGTCTTAAGAAACAATCTTAATGAAGAAGGGCCTTCATGATGTTTTTGATATTCCTCATAACTCCCTAAGAAAAAATTATAATGTTTTCAAAAAAAAATGAGATGACATGGTTCTGAAGAACCTCGTGATACCATGATGGGTTTCAAGTCACAAGTATCAACCATATGGAATAAAATATGGCTGAGATGGTCTTCTATAATGGTAAAAATGATTTCTGGGAGGGGGTCTCCTTGTATTTCCCCTCATGAGAACCAAAAATAAACCTCTAGGTATTCATTGATTAAGATATAAATAGGGTATTACCCAAGAAGAGTTTTGATCTAGCTAATAAACTTTTCATTGAATCCAAAACATGAAATAACATTACACATGAAGCCCTAATCTATAGTGTCGAAGGATTTTTTTTATGTCAATCTTGGAGACAATGTTACCACTAATTGTCAATTTCTTTATGAGGTTAACACACTTAAAGGAAGAAATTAACAAATCATGGATGTGTCCTCTATGAAAAAAATCAAAATTAATTCCAAGATATGAGCTTTTTTTAGATCTGAGAATGTCACACCCTGACCACAGTTTTCTTTTGTTTTTGTTTATTTTCAATGTTGGATCTTTTTGTTGAGGTTTAGGTTGAGTGTCCAACAAAAGTCTTTATGTTTTGGTTGTTTTGGTAATCTTATAACCCTATTAATGTTTATTGTGAATGTTATTGGGATAAAGTTAGATTGTGAAGATTTTGTGACACCCACAGTGTCACTATATTGTGTTTAAATCATTCAAGTATCATTGGCTGTGGTTTTGGAAAATTTAGGGCAGTGGTGGAGCAGATCCAACATATTTTTTTTTTCCAGTTCAACATTTAGCGGCGGTTTTAACCGCCGCTAATGCCATACCTGTGAGCATTTAGCGGCGGTTAAAACTGCCGCTAAATGATGAACTGGGCAGCATTTCGCGGCGGTTTTAACTGCCGCTAAATATATTATGTTGATATTTAGCGGCGGTTTTCACCGCCGCAGAATAGGCGCATCAAACGCCTGAATTTAGCGGCGGTTAAAACCGCCACGAATAAAAAATGTCTGATACCCATATAATCGCCGCTAAATGAAGAGAAACCGTCGCTAAATGACGGATCTACGACACATTTCTAAAACCGCCGCGGAATCGAAAAAACTGCCGCTAATAGATTTCCGACGCCAAACATAGCGGCAGTTTTTGTAAACCGCCGCCACACAATATAGCGGCAGTTTAAACCGCCGCTAAACAGGAAAAAAACCGCCGCTAGGACCGGCTTTTGTTGTAGTGATACAGTCTTTCTAAAAGTTCAAGTGGTAAATCTTATCTTATAGCATGAAAATGTTCTGACTTGGTAAGACGATCAACAATGACCCATATTTCATCATTCCTTCTAGGAGTCTTTGGTAGTCCCATGAATAATTCCATCGTAATATTGTCCCATTTCCACTCAGGTATGCGAAGAGGTTGCATGACTCCTCTAAGTTTTTTCCTTCCAACTTTAACTTGTTGAAAAACCATACATCTTGACACAAAATTAGCAATCTCCCTCTTCATGTTGTCCCACCAAAAATGTTCCTTCAAATATCTATACATTTTGGTGCTTCCAGGGTGTATAGAGAAATTTGAGCTATGAGCATCATCCAGCAATTCTCTTTTTAGATCAGGTATATCGGGAACACAAAGTCTCTTCCCAAATTTCAAAATTCCATCTTCATATACGAAGTCACTCAATCTCCAGTTATTCATAGCTTTAATCTTTTTTGAAACTCCTCATCATCAGCCTGAGAATATTTTATCCTTTCTAGTAAAGATGGTTTGGAAACCATTTGAAAACTCATTGATGTTTCACCTTCCATGGTTATTCCCATATACATCTTTACTAGATCTATGTATATAGGATCCTTTTCAACTCTTATCTTGTTCAAAACACCATGATTATTTCTACTTAAAGAATTTTCCACCATATTTTCCTTCCCCAGGTTGTAGTGTATAGTGAAATCATAATCCTTGTGTAGTTCAAGCCATCGTCTTTGCCTCATGTTTGGTTCTTTTTGTGAGAAAATATACTTCAAACTCTTGTGATCGGAGTAAATATCCCATTTTCACCATATAGATAGTGTATCTATATCTTCAAAGAAAATATTATAGTTGTTAACTCAAGATCATGAGTAGGATAGTTTTTTTCATGAATTTTTAGTTGTCATGATGCACAGGAAATAACCCTATCATTCTGCATAAGGACCCAACCATTTCCTTTCATTGAATAATCACTATAAATAAAAAACCTGCCATTCCCTAAAGGTAGATTCAATATAGGAGAATTGAATAATATTATCTTCAATTCTTAAAAATATTATTCACACTCTTTTGTCCAAACAAATTTAACCCCTTTACATGTGAGCATGGCTAATAGGTTAGCCAATCGGGAAACATTATGGGCGAAATGCCAATAATAACCTGCTAAACCAATAAAACTGTGTATCATAGTTATATTCGTCAGTGATGGCCATTCTTGGATTCCCTTGGTCTTTGAAGGATAAATTGATATTCCATACTTAAAGATAATATTTCCAATAAAAGAAATCTATTGAAGCCAGAATTCTGACATGCTAAACTTCCCATATAATCCATTTCTTCTAAGAGTCTTCCGGATAATGTGCAAGTGATTATCATGATCTTCATAGATTTTGGAGTATACCATGATATCATCAATAAATACCACTAAAACTTCATAAATATATTCCTTGAAAACCCTATTCATTAGATCCATGAAGACATAGGGTGCATTAGGCAATCCAAAAGGCATTACTGTAAAATTTTAATGCTCGTACCTAGTTCAAAATACTATCTTCGGAATGTCTTCCTTCTTCCCGCAAAACTGGTGGTATCCAGTTTGAAATTCAATCTTTGAAAAATATTGAGCTCCATGAAGTTGGTCAAATAAATCATCAATGCGAGTTAGGGGATACTTGTTCTTTATTGTTATAGCATTGATCTCCCAATAGTCAATGCACAATCTCATAGATCTATCTTTCTTCTTAACAAAAAGGACATGGGCTCCCCATGGAGAAACACTAGGACAAATAAATCCCATATTACTCAATTCCTCTATTTGTTTCTTTAGTTCCACTAATTACACAGTGGCCATTCTATAAGGGGTATTTGATATGGGTCGTGAACCTGGAATTAAATCAATGGAAAACTCAATTTCTCATTCTGGAGGATGTCCCGGTAAATCCTCTGGAAATACATCAACATACTCTTGAACAATAGGTATATTCTCTATTTGAACAATATTTTCCTCACTCATAGTTATTTCATTCTCTTACTCCCTAATAACTGAATTTAGTTGAGCTATTGGGTGTGGATATAGATAAGAATCAGTTGGTGACGTTTCTGCTCTAAAGATAAGGTGTTATTTATCATCATCATCAAAAATCGTAACCTCCTTCTTCTTACAATAAATGTTTTCCTCAGGGTCTGAAATCCAATCTATGCTGATAATTATATCAAATTTAATCATGGGTATGATGATGAGATCTGCAGATAAAAACATTTATATTCCCTAATGGGGACTGATTCACTAAACTTTGTTGCAATGATACTTCCCTTAGGAGTTCTGACTGACAACTCCCTTGTTAAATCAAATTGTAAATATTTAATTTTCTTAGAAAACAGAATCAAATAAATCATTTTCCAAACATGAGGAAACCATTAAATTGCATGCCACCACATCTTTTGGAGCTTCAACCCTAGCAGTAGTGATAGCATAAGCTTGGCCTTGATCCCTTAACCTTTTTTGAGGTAATATTCTTTGGATCTTATGAAATTAATTTGTCTAATTCCCCCTTTCTCTACAATTGTAGAATTCAACATTTACTACCTCTTTCTTCCCCTTGTAATCATGAGCATGGTGGCCTTTTTCACCACACTTGTAAAAGAATCCCATTCCATTTAGAAAAGTACCGAGGTGTTTCTTACCACATTTGTTGGAGGATGGATATTCAAATTTTCCCTTCTTCCCCTTATTTCCATTTCCAGAGTGTTCTGCAGATCGCTTCTTCTCATGTTTTGCTTTAAAGTCATAAGACATAGAGAATTCATTTTCTGTCTTGACATCACATGAGACAATATCTTCATACGACGAGAAGGATTGTGAGACTAATGCTCAATCGATAAATGGTTTTAAACCATCAAATAAATGATCAATCTTACTTCTTGGGTTATGTATATAATCTGTTTCATGCCTTGATAACCTTGTAAAGTTAGCTTCATACTTTGCGACATTCTCATCCTCTTTTTTCCTGAGACTCAGAAATTGCCTTTCCATATCTACTTGATGGTCACGAGGAAAGTTTTTTCTATGAAAATATCTTTAAACTCCATCAATTCCATATTTTATACTTCATCATCTTCCTTTTTGTTTTGAATCAATGACAACCATTTATCAGCATCTCCAGTGAGGCGGTAAACTTCCATAAAAACTTTTTCCCTTTCAATACTCCCCAAAGCGTGGAATATTTTCTCTAAGGAATTTATCCATTTCTCAGCTACTATTTTAGTTGCACTAAAATTGAGTATTGGTGGTTGTTTCCTCATGAAGCGATCTAACATTGATCCTCCATGCTGTGGATGAGGGTGATCTATACGGGTAAGGTTATTATTCGTAACCTGAGTGAGTTATCCCAGTATGGTGATAAGCTGATCAACACCAGTTGCTTCACCATCTCCGTTATAATTATCTTGAGTAGGATGGAAATCCCTACATGGATTAAGTGCATTGATATGGTTTCCATTCCTTTCACTAGGTTCCATTTCTAAACAATGGAATAAACTAGATTAGTTTATGAATCATAATACATAAATCCAAACTTATGAAACACTTAACATTAACTGAACAGTTTATGGATATAATCTATAATCATAAAAATGTTTTGTTTGAGGAAGTATATACTCATAAACCTTTCATAATGATTTTTAAAGAAAATGAGAATTTTCCTAAGCATATCCCCAGGGAGTGTTTTAAACAAGAGTGTAGCAATGCCCATTATCGTGCACCAGTTCTCGTTCGAGTTTAGCTCAAAGTGGTGCTTTCAGGTTATACCCCTAGGTACGTCTGTGCCAAAGCTACCTCTACTTGTTTGTATACAGACATGGATGTATTTCTTTTAAAACTCACAAAATCTATATAATACCAAAATTCTATGAAGTTATTCTATACTAATCTTCAAAGTCTATCCTAGGGTAATGTGATCTAATCAAAGTTTATATAAATATAGATTCCAAGGTTTGTACTAAAATTCCTCTGATACCAACTGTAATGCCTCAGCCCCAGTTACCCAGAGTCGGTGCATTATTACAAAATATCGGCATGATACAAGGAAATCATGTCTCGAAAGACCCATCAGTTTATTACCCTTTGAATTACTAAATACATTCATAAGTTTTACATTACATTATAAAATGAAAAACTAAAACAAAATTGTTTCCATAGACCACACTCATATCCCCTTAGACTATCCATGTAGGTCATTCATAAAATACTTCTTCGCGTCCTGGGAAAAATAAACCATAGAAAGGGGTGAGCTCAGATGTTTAGTAAGGATAACAAAATAGAGGAAACTTTCATGAATAAGAATAAACATTTAAGGAAATGTATAAGACTAAAACAAAATCCTTTTAAACTTGAACTTTAGCATAATATGGAAAAGATAAAATAAAATAATTCCATTTACTTATTCACATGGAAATTATACTAGTCGAATAATCACATGCAATATCAATAACCACTTTCATAATGATGGAATGCATAATTTCAGACTTCATAACCACATAATAGAGGCCTTGTTCCAAGACTACAAATAAGATTTTGTCAAGGACTTGTGCCAAGACACTAGTTTGTCTCATTATACCTACTGATTTATCGAGGAGCGATAGTGGTCCGCACCCATCACATACTAAGTCCAATGCATTCCTCATATGAAAAGGTTTAAACATAACATAAACATTCGTATTAAAACTAGCATATGAAATCTCAATAGATTATCCATAAATCATTAATGGTATAAAATAACACATCCATAGTCAAACATATCACAAAACCTTCAATACAATATGAAATATTTGTATCATAATAAATCAACTTCAAACAAACTTAAAATCCATCAAAGGATATTGATATAGATGAAATCAAACCGATTTGAGAGAAATATCTCATTTTTTTAAATTGTTTAAAAGTCGCATAATTATAAAATAAAACATTTATTATAAAAATATTCTTATAATATTGTATGGGAAACATCGACGATGTTATAATGGCAAAAAATAGTAGGACTCGCCGTATAAGTTAAAAAAAGACATTCTTACCTTAATTTTGTCGAAAAAGTTATAAAGGACCTTGTTTAGAAAATGACGGAAATATTAGTTTATAAACATCTTATAAAAAGTAAAACATGGGTATAAATTAATTTAAACCATATTCTATAAAATAGTAAAAATGTTTTGACATGCACTTTTAAGAAACATGAATGTGGATGATAAAGAGGTCCTAGTAGATACTCCAGTTAAAACCACCTCGGATGATAAAAAGATTGTGAAATTAACCCTTAACATGTACTTTTCCTTGGTTTAGGGTATGTCAAACTCTGGTATAATAGTTAAATCATTGTTATTAAATTATAAAATAACCATATACATAAATATTATATCATATATGATCTTCTAATATTTCTTTGTTAATAATATTTTAGTATTATCGTTGTTTTGTGTGTTAACTTATATGTTTTCCTTTATATTATTTGTTATGTGAGTCATATTTGTTATAGATGGGATGTATATTATTTATATCCATAATGATATCAAGTTTATAAAAATTATTTTTAATCATCAAGTGAAAATTAGTCTTGAATGGATACGATGGGGAATGAATATCATCACATTCGGGTAGACGGTAAGTCGTACGTACGCAAGAGCGACAATATCATTAATTTGATATTAAAATCATATATAATTGGATAGAATATCATATATACAGAATAATTATCATTTTATATTTATTATTTTTATCATTTATACTCATTATTATACCCATCCAAATGATGAGGTGTTTGAATAACAAACTACTCCAGGACGTGGAGATGGTAAGCCGTACGTACGCACGTACGGGGACATGTCATTCATAGTATGGATAAAATAATGAATATGGTTGTACCATTTTTATAATAAAATCATAGTATATATAAGATACAGGAGTTATTATGTTATAATTGAAACAACAAATAAAGAGGAAGTGCAGGAAGAAAAGAACTTGAAAGAGGTGATGAAATATTTACCTCTTCTTCGGGTTCTACCTTTTGATTTGATCAAAGGGCTTCTTAAGTGGGATTTATTACTAAATTAAGGCCTCTAGGATAATGGAGGGATAGTTGAGAGGATATATGGGAAGGGTGTGACCGAGACAAATGGATTTGATGGTGTGAATTTGAGAGAAGGGGAAGTGCCCTTTTATAAGAGGGGTGAGGGGCACCATACGAAAAGATTGAAATATTATTTTATAATAAACCCATTTTCCATTTCTAATGGCTCTAAAATGATTTATTTAGAGGCTATGGTGGGGATGGGTCGGAAACCACTCAACCAATATGTTTTATACAAGTTTGGGTTTCTATATTAACTTTATCTTCTAGATTTAACTCTTAGTTAATTAGTTTGGAATTTACCATGTCTCTTTGTATTTTTATATTATATGGTTATTAAACTTATTATAAACATCGAAGATAACCTCAAGTGGTTCCTTAATGACATATATAATATTTTTTAAGACCTTTTTCAAAACCTTAGATTTTTAGGAATAGAATATCAATTAATAATATAATTTTTGTTTTAAAAACTCTTTTATGTCAATTTTGACACTATTTTCTATTTTGTTTTTGTTAAATTTTTAACAGAATTATTACTCTGGAAAAATTTCATTTAGTCAATAATAACATGTCATATTAACCTATAAAATTATTGTATGGCATCAAAACTTCAAATTATATTTATTTTAACATCTATAATACCATTTATTAGATTCTTTCATTAATAAGGAAAATAATGCATCATCATTGTGTGACAAATAAATTAAATTATTCAATTTCTAAAAATGATAAATAAAATATCATTATGTAGTAAATCATTTTATCTTTCTAATTAATATTTATAGTATAATAGATAACATATATAACTATATGTAAAAATTATTTTACTAAAAGATATATGTTTATGTCATTTTGGTATTTACTTTAACTTAATTAATATAGTGTCAGTATCACTTACAAGTGGCTCCATGGGGTCCAAAAATCGTCCCAAGAATGCCCATGGTCGGACATGTATCATCCAATAGGGTTAAAACATGTGTTAGAGCAATTTAGTATTATTATAATATTATTATTTTTTTACCCCTATTAACCTGATTTACCCTTTTACCATGGTAAATAAAATATTTACCAAAGTAATTATTCAAAATGCCTAAAAAAATTTACCTATTTACACAATTTGGACTTCCTGATTCTAAGTATGTAATCCATTTTTATATGTTCAAAATACATAAGTGGTAGAAATTAATTTAAAATTAATTCTCGTTGTCAAAACAAAAAATGTGTTTTTAAGAAATAATAACTATCAAAAGATTGACACTTGCTTATGTCTAGTTTAAATATGAAATTACATCTAATGACCAAGATTGGATTAAATTTTAAAAATATAATCAAATTATACTTAAAAATACTCAATACTATGATTTATCACTATAAATTAGTTTGATTAAAAAAATCTGTTTTAATTAAAATTTAGTATTTTCCACTATTCAATAAAAACTGAATGTTTTTAGAAAAATACCAAAACATCACCCTAAGTTAATTTAGATATTAAAAACCCAAAATTTTATTCCATTTTGAAAGATAAAATTGATAAAATTTCAAAAAGTGGGTATTACTATTCATGATGCCTAGTTTGATCGGTCGCGATGTGTTAGAGTCTCAAAGTTGTGTACAACACAAGCTATTGCATTATTCAATGGGAAACGTATCGTGGAAGCTTGGGGTGTTACAAATCCACTCATGTTCTATGATTTACACTCACTAATATCAAGATAAGGTCCTAGATGGTCACACACTATGTGTATCCACAACTTCCATGAATTTGGATGAATATAATTTTAGGATGAATTGGGCCCCTTGTGTGGGACTGGTGAACATTCAAATGTGATTGATTGAAAGTAAAAATAATCCAATTATATTACTCATGTTTTGAATAATAATGATTGAATTTATTTCCTAATATAATCAAAAGTTACTTACGTGTAAAATTGAATATGAGATAATATAATTTTTTGAATGAACATAAAATTTTTCTGGTTAAATAAATTATTAGGGGAGTATATGAACTGAGTAAATGGTTAGCATTTTATAACATGATATATTATTAATGTTGTAATATTTTAATAAAATATACCCTACTATAGAAGGTTAATAATATATCCTAAAATATCACACAATACACACATAAACATCCTTTATTCGTGAGTATGTTCACACAATTAACTTCTAAAAATTAGAATAATATTTTTATTAAAATTAATTTTTAAATTATCTATTAAAAAATTTTCTTAAGATTAATCTATAGGATTTTTGAAAAAAATTTATTTTTAGGTGAATAGTATAATATACAGTTTTTACTAATTCTACTAATTTTATGAAATTATTAGTATATAAGTATGATTTAGAAATTTATGAAATCATTTTAATGAAAAATATGTATTTTAAAACTGAAATTATAAAATTTAAAACATTTTTTATAGTTTAAGCCCTAGGACTGATATTTTAGAACTAAATTAATATTTTCTCAAAAAATGCTTCATTATATTATAAATTTATTATATTAAAATGAAATTTTAAAACATATAAAAAATGAATCAGAAAAAATAAATTTTAAATTTATAATAATTAAGTTTGAATTAACTAATAAGTTCTAGTTTATTTTATGTCATAAAGATTACGTATCCTTAGTTAAAAACTAGTTGTCGCGACAAAATCTAAAATAGTGAAAGTAATAATTCATGGGTTAAAGGTCCAAAAACATGATAAAATAAAGTCTAAAATTGGTTTTTTAAGATATTATGAACCTTATCTCACCCTTCACACAATTATTTCTTATTTGTTTAAGCCAAAATTCATGTTTAACATGTTCTCCTTTTATATTATGTTGAAAATTTTACAAAAAATGTCACTATTGACACTTATGAATGGGACCTCTCAATGCCTATTTAATATCACTCTACAAATTAAGTTTGATTCAATAAATATAACATATTAACTTAACTAAGAAAACACTTTCACTATAATAGGATTACGTTCATAAGATATTAGCCTAATCTAATCCCTTTTAAGGAATCCTCTAAGTGAAACCCGATTTTTCCGCGCAAGTTCAATCTTTTCACTAGAATTTTTTCAATTATATTTCAATTTGAAATATATTTTTCCAAATAATATTTGATTAATTAAGTATTTATAGTATACTATATTTAATTATATTCTAGAAACAAACACTGTCCACCTTTACCCTTTCTTTTATGAAATATAAAACTGGCATTTTAGTTTTTTATGGACTACAGCCTCCATGACACAACATGTTTCATTTTCCATCACCATAATACATGGATGGATATAAGGATGTTATTAAAGAATAAATATTATTTTTATGATAAAAATAATTTTATAGTATGAAAAATTAGATAAAATATTAATTATATGATCAATAAATGATCATAGTAAATTTAATAATTTAAAATACGCTTATAAGAGGATAATAATTTATTCAAATTTTGTTGCATATTAAAATACATTAGATATTAAAATTCCTTAAAAATATATATATAACAAAAATAAACACTTAATAATATCATTAACCTTATATTATAACGATATTACAACAAAATCACCACATAATCATTCATTAAATCATGGTATATTAATATTAGGGTTGTTTTAAGATCCAACATGAACAATGATATGAATTTATATCATGAATGAATATGGGAACACAATTAATAGTTTAATATAATATTTATATTTAGATAATTATTTGTTTTTTATAATTGAGAAGTTATATTATTGTTTAAATCATTAATTAATAAAACACCCTTCAATCATCAAGAACCACTGGAACATGCTTGTTATCGATTTCATACTCATGTATAAAAACTAAAAAACTCATAAAAGGAATTTTAATCATCATAAATAATTAAATAAAATATATAATAATAAATTTAATGACTATGTCATAGTTTTATTTGTATGAATAGTGAATATGGACCCTGTTATTATTAAACTAGTATAGATGATCAAAACCATAAACACTGAATGTCAAATATAAGTAGAATTAATATAGATATTGACTATATATAAATAAAATAATTGAAAATATTTATAATTATGGTTTTTAATTATGTTATTAAGATTACTATTTTAATTATATAGGAGGTTAAAGTACGTTTGTGGAAGTTAGGAAACGATTTAAGAGTTTCCCATCTCAAATTCTTCTCTTTCGGAAATGTTTTGTATTACGCACTTAACTTCCTTTGTGTAGTGTATATACTACCTATTTGAGATGTTATATCATGAAATTAATTTATTAATGGAATTTAATTATATATTTTAGTACCTCTCTTTCCAGGTTTTTTATTTAATTTTTACCTAATCCATGTGTGGGGTTTTGTCGATCATAATTCTCATTATTTGGGACTCATGTTTTATTCACCGCCAATTTTATTTTGTGTGGTGCATAAATTTCCATATAAATTTTTTCCCTTATTAATTAGGAAATTTTAGGTATTTAAAATTATATATTTTTATCCTTCTATTTTATTATTTTGATTCAAGACCTATAAAACCAATGTAAAACTCAATATTTTCTATGGTGGAAACCCATCCCATGTTTTAGTAATGTAAACATGTATGTAATTGTCTAGAAAACGAATCCTCATATAGATTCTAGAAATAATTTTTTTGCCATGTATTAACCTATGTTTAATACTCCAAAAAAATTGGTTGATCATTAATTCAATCATCACCATGATTCATGATCAGTTGTCATAAGACTGCATAGTTGGAGAG
Organism: Viscum album; assembly: GCA_963277665.1. Classification (NCBI taxonomy): domain Eukaryota; kingdom Viridiplantae; phylum Streptophyta; class Magnoliopsida; order Santalales; family Viscaceae; genus Viscum; species Viscum album. Next base: position 918,182,926 of record OY728155.1, on the reverse strand, counting down.
ACACTATTGGGGGTATGCTTTGGAATATTCACATGCTCTTAATGAACCATGATGAAGTATTTTTCATACTATTTCATTAGTCTTCTACCAATGAAATATATTGAACTCAATTGCTCTATTTAAGGGATAACTCATTATATTGAAAGTGGTTAATCCTCTATATTTATTTGATAAGGGTATTACCTGTTAGTTTAACAATACCAAATGGTTTATAAGCTGATTAAGGTATGTTCGATTACATAGGCATATTATTCTATTAAATAGGGAATTATTTTTTCCATATTTCTTATTATATGGAAATATATGTTTTTATTCATTTTTTAGTTATGTAGGTATTGGTATGAAAGGTGTTGATGAATCATTTGGGGAATTCATTGGACTTAATAAAGTAAAGGGTGGAGCCTTGAATTATATTTCTCTTCGATGCATTGATGGGTATCACGGGACAAAACTAGTTGGGTTTTGGTGTATACCTCTTCCAATAACCCAAAAGTGTCTTGAAACAGTGCCCTAACATCATGTTTTAATGTTTGATATTGTTTATTCCATTAGTATGAGATCAAATATTATTTTTTCTTTCATTATAATTCATTATCATGGATATATCAGGCCCTAATTTTCTACTGATAATGGATATATGATTCTCATTTAATAATACTATATCACTTATTCCATTATTATATTGTAATAGCTTCTTTTGTGTGATAATCCATATTATGCTTCAGAGATCACCCTTATTTTTTTTCCTTTACCGAGGAAAATTATTAGAGAACTATGTGTAATTTTCAAGTATATTACCAAAAGTATAATTCTTTTTGTAGAATGTGATAAAGTTTTATATTATGCTTTCAAATGTAATATATTTTTGTACCTATTCTTCAAATAGTAATAATCTTTTGGATCTAATAATAACTTTTTTATTCTATACCAATAATGTAATATAAAAACCGACTATGGGTTTATAGAATCTAGTATGTTGCAATTATTATTAGAGAAAGTTTAGTAGGAACCTTGGGGATTATATTTATAATAACCAAGTTTTATAGAATAAGTTTTATGAAAACCACTCAATATTTATAGGGAACACACTATAAAAATTAATAGGAATTGTATTTTACAATTCAATATCTTGAGTTGATTATGTGTATTCCATTATATAATGATGGGGAATAATCGGAGGAATGAGAACCATATCAACACCCATAAACATTGTAGGTATGTTCCACTTGAACAAGTTATTGAAGAAGGATTTTATGAAAATCATATCAAAACCATATTAGGGAAGTTGTCCCATGTTATGAAAAATAATCATGCCCACATAAGGTGAAATTATAATTCAAAACATGGTGTAGCTATGTTGGACCACTTCTTGTGACAAAAAACTTTTGCATTTAGTGGAGATACTAATCCATTGGTATATAAAAAATGGATCAATATACTAGAAAATACATTTATACCTTTGAATGTACTAAAAAGGAAAATTTTATCATGGTGGTATATCGTCTGAAGGGAGATGTGGAATATAACATCTCAGTTTTTCTATGAGGTCCAGATTCTTTGAATATTAGTTTTAATATTGGATTTAATCTAATATGAATTAATAATAGGTTAAATAATTTTTCAAAAGAATTTTAGGATTTTTAGGAACCCATATATCATGTTTGTTTAGAAATAGGCTGAGCCACACAGTTGGTGCATGGATAGTAGTAGTCATACGCCCCAACCATGATACCCATAATCAGAGGATTGTGATTTGAAAAACCATGTAAGGGAACATGCATGGCCATGAGAAATGGTGTATAAAAATTGTATATATGATCTTTATAGTGCGCACATAGTTTGGAAAACCATATGAAAACCATGCATGGTTAGTTCCAGATAGATAGTGGTGTCACGCAGTTTGGCATAATGTTTAGTGAACCATGTAGCCAAATTGTGTACCATTAATAGTTGGTTAAAATGGTATTTTTTTTGTTCCTTAAAACTAATTTACCTATCTTATTACCTCGATTATCACACACAATAATCCATCCCATTAGATATCCCTTTCTTCATCCCACCTAGGCATTAATATACCTCATTTGTTTAGTGTATAAATACTTTAGCATCCCTCTAATTAGATAGATTGCAGTATGTTATTCAATACTCTTGAATATTTTATTCCATTCATTCATCAAATGGAATTCTAAATCCATGCAATCTAATATCACCTTTTTTAGGATATTCATCTATTTCTCTAATTTCATCCATTGTGGTCTATATTAGAGTCCAACACTAGATGACGAGTCATCTATCTCTATAAGTTAGGTGGTCTTATAATTTTCCCTTAAGTCCATGTATTTTTATATCATTTTTCATGATATTATATGCCAAACATTCCACGTATTGCCTAAAAAATATGGATTCTCCTAAATTAATTATTTTACCATGTTAGAAATTTTTCATAAACCCTTGTCCTTATTGGAAGGATGTTCCCTTTTAATAGTTCCACCTCCTGTGGTGTGCTCATAAAATTCTCCTAAATTTATAAATGCATATATGTCCAAACCACCTTCTAAGTGGTATTGGCTTGACTCCCAAATTAAATGGAATAATTGAATTAAATGGAAATTAATGGTATGACCATGTCATATGATCCTTATATACATTTCAGATTATTCCCATGACTAAATGAAATGTAAAATGGTTTAAACTATATCATGTCTTATCTTAATGAATGATTGAAAATTTTTACTATACATGATCCTCGAGTTTGGAATCCCTTATTATACCTAATCCTAGAGCACGGTGTCCCTTATTACACTTGATCCTCATATATAGTTTCATATATTATGCATGATCCTCGTGAATGGAAACCCTTGTTATTCATTATCATCTATAAATGCATCCCTTATTATTCTTTGAGACTGATGGGCATGGAGAACCATATTTAAAACATGAGGCTCTTATGATTATATAAGGACACCTTGGTTTAAAGTCTGGGGTCCTAGCTAGTAATATGTATATATATATGTATGTGTGTGTGTTGGCCATATATAGGATATATATATATATACAAACATTCTTATATATATAGTGACACTTACTCAGAGATATCTGAAATTAAACCAAAGTAGGTATAGTCAGGTGGGTGTCCTCTAGTAACCCGAGTTGACGTGGTTACAGTTTTGATTACTACTTTTTAATTGTTATACATTTAAAATACTCATCTTATATACCCTTGATGGATCATACTATATGCTATTTTTAGTGGCCTACTGAATATATCTCACACCCTATTTGGGCTACTAATTAGTACATGGATAGACTTCATAGATGCATGTAGGGACAGATGGAATCATCCAGTTATGGATGAATAATTTGTATATTGGTATTGAGTGCCGGATTAGATTATTGATTATCTACTCATGATTCTACTATAGATATCTTTCAATATTTTGTTAATTTTTGTATATCATTTTGTATATTCCTCTTGGTTTGTCTCTTTTTTTCCCATTTTGAGTAGCATGCAGATGTGAAATAATTTAAAATATAACCTTGGACATTATCTCTTTAACATGTTTTACATATCAAGATAGTTGATCCTATTTCTCTTTTTCATTATTATCTATTTCCATTATTATGAATTTATTATACCATTGTGATCCACTCTGATCATAAGGGTATAGTCTTTCCACTACACCACCACAAACCCCCACTGCTACTCATCAGACTATGGAATACAGGGAGGTATTCTTATGGCCATGTGGCCCACTAGGTCATGTTACATATGAGTAAACTGGGTCCCAAATTTCATTAATTAGTATCAAAGGTTCTTTTACATGCCTTACTATTTTGGGATAGGATAAAGGGGACTAGGAAGTGTAAAAATTTAGTACTGTGAATGTTCATGGGATTGGTTAAACCACATACAGGTAAAGTTCCATGTTTTTTTAGGATTGAACTTGTTGTTCTCTATTTCTCTTATTATAGTTTTACTGAATTCACTATTGATTGATTCATAGGATTTTTGGTGGTTATCGTTATTATTGTGGATTTTATTTTTATCCTTGGCCCAATATGGTTAGGAGGTAGTATCTCAAACATCATTATAGTAACCTAAGGATTCACATGGAATCATTATGTCATGTCATGTATGTATCAATTCATGAATTACCTAATATATATTTTTGGTTACTTGACTGTTATATTTAGAATTGTGTTAATATTTCTTTCAAGGATGGAATATTTTGATTAATTAATGTTCTTTCATCAACCTAAATTGTGTTTTTCTATATATCATGATGGTGGCACCCTAATTAACTAATTTTCACATGTTTAATATATGTAAAAAATATTACAATAGCTGAAATTATTATTAAATTTTATTAAATGAATTATAATTATAATTTCTGTATAATTCACTTTTATAAATTGGGAATAGTGAATTATCTAATCAAATAATAATATATTTCCTACTACACCATAATACTAGCTTTAATGGTTGGGTTACAGTTACATGATGTTCCAATTGAAACTTATAAATCTTATTAATTTATAAGTTCGGAATAGAGACGCATCTAACTAGACTATTACTTGAATACATATAAATGAGTATGAACTTAAAACAAATATAATTATCAAATAAAATGGTTATTGTTAAATGAAACTTCCTTTTTCAATGTGAATGGTTTTTTATTATACCTTGTAATTGAAAGTCCATAAACCAATACATATGATATATGATATGAGAGCTTGACCCTAACCCAACCTTAGTAGTATGAGGTAGGGAGAGTCTCTCGTGACATTTATGATCTTCTATATCAACTAGACATAGAATTAAAAATAGAAAATGGGTTGTTAGATCTTTACATAGTAAGGGTTGTACCTATACTATTCATTTATCCATAATCATTTTTCTTTCTATTAAATCTGTTATGAGGTGTGTGTTTATAATTGAAGAAGTATGCCACCACAATGGACTTTAATCATATGTTAAGATGGTGTTAATGAAAATGCTCTTGAGGTGATGGTCCCTAGTCCACTTTTATTACCACCAATCATTCCATTAATGGAAAATCCTTCTATTAATTATATGGGATTCAATGCATAGTTTCAATAGGGTTTTCTATGATAAATTTATTCCATGAAGGGAGCTCGGTGACCTACCCCTAATATGAAAAAGTTGACATGAGAGTTTCAGTATAAGTATCCACATACTTTCTCAATGAATGATGGACCCTAGTATATTGAGTCACGGATAAAGGCCCTGCTATCTATATTCAATAATCTAGATATTCCTCTGTAGATAAGGGTCAATCTTGTGACCTATATTCTATGTGATTCTTCTAAGCAATGGTGGGATATTATCACCCAGGATGATCATTATCTGGGTATGGTCTAGTTAGACTTTCAGATAGTCTTCAATGACTAATTCTTCCAAAAAATGATAAGTGAGTACTAAGATAGAGAGTTTATACATCTACAGTAGGGTAATATGTCCATCATGGACTATTCAGCTCAATTCATAGAGCTTCAATGCTTCACACTAACTCTTGTTAGTGATGAGTTTGAGAAAGTGAGATGATTTGAATATGGGATCGTATACTTCATCCAATTATAGGTGAATGCCTTCTAGCTGACCACCATTTCAAATATAATGACCCAAGACCTCATCACTAAGAAGAACATTAGGGAAGCTTTGGGTGTGGGATAGGGGCTCCAGTGTCAATATAAGGAAGTGGTTCATTGAGAAAAAAGAATAATCGCATTAAGTCTATACATGGGGTGGAGGTAGTTAGATAAAACTCACTGACAGTTATGTGGTGTGTCACCAGTGTAGAAATTATTGGCATAAGAAGATTTGGTGTGCCAAAGACCTTGATGAGTTCCAAGGATATGGTAGGATAGGGCATCATCATTTTTTTCAAGACTTTCCCATCCATGCCTAGTGGAAGAGGATCCACACCAGCTCCTCCCTTAGAAGTGAGATCAATATCTCCTCACTAGGTAGGTAGATGTAGTACTACCAATCGTTCAGGCTGAGGAGGTGGTTGTGGTTGAGGGATCCATTCATAAGACTTATATCCCTAACAAAGTGGATATTCCAAGGCTAGTTAGGTTATATCTTATGGCCACATATCCAGCCCTGTCTATGTCGTGAAACCTATACCCATGGAGAAGAGCATAAATCCTTCCATAGTTTGAGGTATGATTGTGGTATCCTTCACTATATTTCATATCTTTTTTGGAATAGTAGGTTCCCAATCCTTTATATCTTTGTAATTTTTGAAGAGTATTGGGATTAATATTCATTATTTCTGTAGGGTAATCAAGGTTGATATCCCTTTATGGTCCAATAAAAAAATGTATGATATAGTAAGGAATACCCCATTAAAGTAGGTGGTCATCATCTCATGTGAGACCTCTTCATCCTTTAGATGATAGGTTTTAATAACATTATCAGGATTAACCGGTTGGTTCCCTTCCATGAGTATGTTGATTTATAACATCAAAGGGTGTATTTTACATCACATAGGGGTAGTAGTTATACTCACAAGGGTGAATGGGATTCATAGTAAAGTTGATATGGACCTGAGCATCATGGGATGGGTGAAGTGATATACCATATTTCAAGTATTTATCTGGATTATTAAGGAAGATGACATACAAATATATGTCCTATAGTAGATCCATTTAGGGATTTCTTCCATAATAAATTTCTAGGCTACCACTGGAGAGATAGTTTTAGTTTACTATTGAGATAGTTTTAGGAGCATCATCAGTATCCATTTTTTCTTACAGGATGGATACTACTAAGTTTCTAGATCTTAAGAGTTAACTTGAGGACTTGGAATCTAAGGGTTTTATATGACCCAATACTTTTTCATGTGGTTTACCTATCCTTTTAACCATGAAGGTGGATGATACCCTCAGACATTGTGTTTATTAATAGAAATTGAATCAGATTATAGTTAAGAACAGGTATCCCTTTCCACATATTGATGACCTCTTTGACTAGATCTGAGGGGCTCGATTTTTCTCAAATATTGATTTGAGCTTGGTTTATAATTAGGTGTTGTTCAGTCCCTCAGACATACCATGTATAGAATTTTAAAGTACATATGGATTCTATGAGTATTTTTTAATATAGTTCAATCTCACAAATGTTCCAAAAGATTTCATGGACTTGATGAATTAGGTTTCCAACTATACTTGGATTATTTTGGGGCCATTTTCATGGATGAAATCTAGGTGTACTCATAGACTTTTAATGATCATTCAAAACACCTTGACATTGTTTATTTCAAAATAAGAGAGCATAGGTTGTATGCCAAGATCACTAGATGAATCTTCCAGATTCATAAGGTTCACTTCCTATGCTACATTATCTTATAGGTAGGAGTATCTATTGGCCCAGAGAAGGTGTGTGTCATGATATATTGGGAGTATATTAAGAATTAATTTTACATATGAAGTTGTTTGGTAATGTATAGGTATTATAGGCACTTTATATAAAATTTTTCACTCATTGTTAAACCAATCATTGGATTGACCAATAAAGGATTCAATTTTACCTAGTCAGAAGCATGTGGCGGAGATTTTTGGAGCTAAAAAGAGTGTTGACTTTAGTAATGATCCTAATTCTAACTGAGCTAGGAAAATGTTATATAGTATATGGAGTTGCATCAAGCATCGGGCTATGATCAAATCTGGTGTAGTAAGATAGATTTGTGGTGTAAGTGCCTCATCATTTGAGACCTCGTGAGTGAAACTACCAACTGCATGATCTTGAGTTTGTAGTTTTGGTTCATTCCATGTGATGTTAGAGGAATTATTTTTTTAAGTAATGATTCATTGTATACACAGATAAAAAAAAATCCTATATTACATCTTCACATGGCATGAGACAAATCTTAGATAGTGATGGCGGGTGGAATACATAAAACCCATTGATTTTGTTCTTTCTTATATAGCTATGAAATGAGATTTTTTGGCTAGCACTATGATCTAGAATACTCGGACACACTTGGTTCAGGAGGTTAGTAGATAATGGCCTTTTTTAGACTCATTTTCTTAGATGCACCTAGAAATTCAAGAGATCAATAGGTGGCTTCTTCTTACAGCCCAGGTAGTCACTTATATACTTCTGGATAAAGTGAATTTGAGAATATCTCTAATCCTGATGTCTTCTTCCTAAGGGAGATCATTTCTTTCAAGGACTCACCACCTGGTTAGGTCATGGTTAAGGATGAGATATTGTGCATTCATGGATGCACCTAGGTTCCTAGGAATGAGTGTGAGGAACTGATTTAATAATACCATGCTTCTTGTTTGTAATTACATTATGGGATAATAAATATGAACTATTAATTAGAGGATAGTATTAGTGGTTGGGGGTGAAATGGTAGATAGCATGTTTTGTTTCTCAGTGTTCCATATATATGAAAGTGAAGGCAGAACACCAACAGCCTCCTGGTATTTTTTAGTCATTTCCCATTCTAGAGTAGAAATGGGGTGATGTCGCAATAGACTTCATGATGGGATTGTGAATATCACCTAGAGTCATTGATGTTGTATGGTTTATCATTGGCGAATTAATGAAGTTTACTAATTTTTTACCTATCAATGAGACCCTTTCGGTGGATAAACATAGAAGGCTATATATTTAGGATATTTTACACCTTTATAGGGTCACACAGATGATTTTATTGAATAGGTGCACTCATTTTACATATCAATTATAACAAGGATTTCAGATTCCATTGGTTTCATAGGTGCTTCTGAGTGGATCAGAACACCCTTAGATCGATGGGAAATCTGAGTATAGTATTCAAGTGTTTGAGAACATACTGAGAGCATGCGTCATCAATTTTAGTGGTTCTTGGGAGAAAAAACATACCTATAGAACATTTTCCATATAATAATATTTTAAATTAAACCATATAGATTGCTCTATATGATTCCTTATATAGTATGGCGTACTGATTACCTTTGTTCAAGTTAGAGGAATGAGAGGAAGTGCTGCTCAGACATTGACTCATGTTAGAGACATCGTAGTAGGTACAGCTGATCAGAAAGTGTCAGGATCTTTCTCAGTCTAGGAAATACTCATAAACTAGTCATATTTAATTACCCTTTAATTTTGATGTTAGGGACTAGGTATTCTTGCATGCTTTACCTAGTCGGGGTCATGGATGAATTAAAAGGTAAGGAAAGTTAACTCTTAGATTCATAAGTCCATTTGATATTTGGGAGAGGTTCAGATCATTGGATTATTAGATAGAACTCCCGCATACATATAGGTCTAATCACAATGTATTTCATGTATCTCAACTTCATCTTTATAATTATAATATGTCACATACCTTTGATCCTAAAGATAATGAATTAGAGTCTGATGTTTCTTTGGTAAAGTATCCTATTAATATCATGAATTGGAGCATAAAGGATCTCTTAGGTAGGTAGGTACCTCTAGTTATATTTCTATGGAATTGTGGACACATATAGGAATATTATAGTGAGATAGAGGCTAACAAACATGATCAATGGCCCGAAATCTTCACATGTGTTGATGAACTTCCCTCAAGGTAACTCGGGGAAGAGTTGTCTTAAGTGGGAGAAGTTGTAATATCATGATTTTTCTACATAGTTTGAATCCTTTAAATCCCAGTTATAATATTTTTTTATATATTATGAATTTCTATGATGTTAAGGATGGTTTCAAGAAAATTTAGGGCATGTTCGAAGCTCGGACCTCTAATGTTTTGAGAAACAGACTGAGGAGCAGTGTTGGAACATGGTTAGTACTAACAATTCGGCCTATCGTGAACCTTCCTAGATACCTTGGTTCCATGATTCCCAATCCTAATCTTATATAACCCAAAGGGAATCCATTATCAACATGGGCTGGAGACTAATAACTAGAATCATACAATATTAAAGAGGGAATGAATTCTCCACAAAATAGTACAAGATAGAATATTACAAGTCAGTATTATCAACACTCCAAAAGGAAAAAGTACCATAAAACACATGTAAATTATTAACAAAAAGAATGATTAGCAACCCAAAGTAAACATCATCCCAATATGATAATATCAAATAGACTTTAAAGGTATCAATGCTCCACTCTAACAAGTTTTCTATAGATCTACCAGTCACAATCACCACTCCACGATCCAAAGGATCAGGAACATCCATAACCTCAATGTTGAACATTACCTTTCCTTTAACCCGACCTAAGAGAGTCTAAAAATACCCAAAGGTAAAGGTAGGTTGTGAGCTATAAAATACAGTAGGTTCTCACCAAGTATTCCATAATCAATTATATAACAAATAACCATGTATGCTGTCTATTTAAATAAACACTAGGCATTAAATTACATTTTCATATTTTAAACAAAAACATGATCTTATTAAAGTAGGTGCAAGATATATCAAAACATCATTAAAATAGTCTTAAATGAACATTTTATATGAAAATGTTTATATAAATCAATATACAAGGATAAAATAGTCCCACATATCAATGGCATGTATATTCAAATCAACTAAGGAGAGAACCATAGAAAAGATGTCCAAGGTATTTTAGTTTCTTGGTAGTAGGATCATTACAATTATCATTTATCAACATGGTTCTAGATATGGGTTTACACTCAAATAATCACTCCATTTAGGGAGTTGCTATGGGAAATCAATCAACAACCCATTAGGGGAGCCACTATAGGTAATAAAGATGATCATTGTTCAACTAGTGTTGTAATTATAAGACTATTTTCTAGGGGATCAAGATCCTAGAGTACTTTTCCTCATTTCCAAATATCTACCCATGCTTACATGTAACGCCCCGACCCTAGTTACCCAGAGTCGGTGCATTATTACATAACATTGGCATGATCATGAGAAAGATCAAGTCTCGAAAGACTGATTAGTTTAGTAGCCTTGGAATAACTAGATACATCCATAAATTTTTACATTACATCATAACAAAAAAAAACATCTTGTCTTCATATCCCCTCATACTATCCCTGCAGGTCATTCATAAATTACTTCTTCATAATCCTGTGAAAAAATAAAACATTAAAAGGGGTGAGCTCAGATGCTCAGTAAGGATAACATTATAGCAGAAGCTTTCATAAATAAGCATAAACACTTAAGGCAATTTATAATTAAAACAAAAGCCTTTTAAACTTCCACTTCAGCATAAAATGGCAAAGGTAAAATGAAATAATGCCATTTACTTACTCACATGGATATTCTACTAGTCGAATGATCACATGCAATATCAATAACCACTTTCATAATGAAGGAATGCATAATGCCAGACTATCATAACCACATAGTCAAGGCCTCTTGCCAAGACTACAAATAAGATTTTGCCAAGGCCTTGTGCCAAGACACTAGATTGTCTCATGAGACCTACCGATGCATCGAGGAGCTATAGCGGGCTCCACCCGTCACTTATTAAGTCCAATTCATTCCTCATATGAATAGGTTTAAGCATAAAATAAACATTCGTATTAAAACTAGCATACGAAATGTCAATACTTTAACCACAAACCATGAATGGTATAAAAATAGAACATCCACAGTCAAACATAACTCATTTGATACAATATGGAAGATTGTATTGTATCACATTAACCTCAATCATGAATAATGAAGGATGCTGACATAGATGAAAATAATCATCATAACTATTTGAGAGAAATATCCCCCTTTTCTTGAAAACTTTTAAAAGTCACACTATTTGTCAAGAAGACATTCAAAAATAGATTTTTGAATCCAAGTGTCCCATACCACTTTGAAACTTTTAAAAGGATTTTTAAATTTAAAACTTTAATGTCCATAAAAATAAATCCTTAAAACCATTTTTAAAATATGGACATTAATGAGCATGATTTAGAAGAATAATTCTTTAAAACATTTTAAAATGGTATTTTGGTTAGAGATTCTAACCAAAAGAGTGACACTTGAATACAAATAATTTAGGTAATCAAAACTTTGTAATATCATGAGAATAAAGGGATTCATGATATACTATGTCAAAGTACATTATATACACTACATAAAAGTGATTTGGTGTATAACAACAAAGAAGTCTCAATGGAATTTAAATTGAGATGAAATCTCTCATAAAGGCTGTATCCTTAGGTTAAGGATAAATCAACGACATAATTATGTGTGAAAAATATAAATACACTAAATATGATTGGATATTTAGTGTAAATCAATCAGATGACATTCAAAAATATTCTTTTAAATACAACACCAATGAATTGGATATTTAACTCAACAAATGGAGATTGAGTTAAAATTACTCTTATCAAATTCATATCAATGACTTGAGAATTTTCAATGGAGTGATTATGTGTATCAAAAGTGTATACACAGGAAGGGGAGTGGAAATTATGACATAATCAAATGAATAGTGATTCCACACATAATCTTGGGGTAGTATAATCAATGAAATATGCGTAAAGCCAAATGAGTGGAAATTGAAATCTCAAATTCCCTTATCGATTAGGTAACTTACGAAACAAACACCCATGAAAGAAAGATCATACCATGATGATGTAAATACACATAAAATAATGTATATTACACAATGAATACAATCATGGGCAGTACACATACACCACATGCAATAATTAAGTGGTGATCAATGGAATTCTCACGGAATTAAATGTGAGACAAGAAACCCCTTACCACGTTAATCAACTGAGTCGTATGGCCAAAAGTTAATAACCACCAAATTATTTCCAGAATAAAATGAATATAAAGAGAATTATGATAATATATATCAAATGGTAGTACACAATACACCACTTTCAATAATTTAGTGGCGAACAATGGAAATCTCACGGAATTGAAAGTGAGATAAGAAAATCCCTTACCTTGTACTTTTTCCTTGGTCGATGGTAGGTTTACCTCCTGTATAATGGTGAAATAATTGTTATTGAATAATACAAGAATCATTTACTTTAATATGATATCATATATGATCTTTTAACATTGATTTGATAATAATATCTTAGTATTATCGTTGTTTCGGGTGTGAACTTACTTGTTTGCTTTTGTATGTTTTGTTACGTAAGACATGTTTGTAAAGGATAGGTTGTATATTATTCAAATCCAGAATGGTATAAAGTCCTTAAACATTATTTTTAAATCATCAAATGATAATTATACTTGAATGGATACGATGGAGAATGAATCTCATCGCATTCATGGAGACGGTAGTCCGTACGTACGCACGAACGCTACTTCCATTTAATTTTTATTTTAAAAGAATCGAATCCAAATGATACATAGGTATATTACTATTCCAGTAAAATATAATATTTTATATATGTTACTTAAGTTCATTAACACCATCCTTTATACGTTCCATGTGTGGTATGAACGAGTCATATCATTTTAAGGGGGCGGTAGTCCGCACTTCCTCAAATGAAATTATCGTATGTATATACAACATGAAACGAATAATTGTATGAAATAAAATGGAATTACAGAAGCTTATATATAAAATATATATCATTAATATCATATTTAATTACAGTGCCATCCTAATGGCCACCATGAGAGGCGGTAAGATGTATTTGAACAATCATCGTTTCGTGAGGCGTTAGTTTTCCATCCACAGAAACATTATGTTCATCATCCATTAGATGGAGTTGTGTGAATGTGTAGTTTGAATACTTATTATTACAACATCCTAGTATATTTTTAATACTGGTGTTGTTACAAAATAAAGGAAATAAAAAGAGTTTGGGGGTTGGAGAAGCAAAATAATTGAAAATAATTTAAGAGAAAATGTTACCTTTAATTTAGGTAACTCACTTTGGTTGGAACCAAAGGACTTCTTGAAATGCTTTCTGCCTAAGGGGAAGCTTCAAGGAGGAGGAGAGGGATGTGGGGAGCTTATTTGGGCAGAGTGTGGACGAGCCAAGTGGCTTGAGAGGTGTGAGGAATGAGTAGAAGTGGTCTCCTTTTATAAGGGAGAGGAGGGACTCTTTAGGAAAGAGTGAAAGTATTACTTTTTAATATAATTATATTCGGTTTATAATGGTCCAAAAATCATTGAGGTCGAAGATAAGATGACTCATATTCTAAATAACATCAACCAATAAGAATTGGACAGGTTTTAGATAATATTTTAATCATTATAATCTTATTTATTTAAATGATTTATTAATGAGGTAAACATTGCATCATTATTGTGTCATTAATAATTTAAATTATTTGATGTCTAAAAATTATAAATAAAATATAATTATGTAGGAAATATTTTTAGCTTTCTAATGAATATTTATAATCGAAAATCCAACATGTATAACCCTATGTAAAAATTGTTCTTTTAAAAGATGTAAGCTTATGCCATTTTTGTATTCATTTTAACTTAATTAAAATAAAGTGTCATTATCACTTACAAGTGGATCAATGGGGTCCCAAAATTGACCCAAAGATGCCCATGGTCGACCATGTATCAACCAATAGTGTTAAGACACGTTTTAGGGTAATTTAGTATTATTAAAATATTATTTTTTAACCCTTATTTACCGGATTTACCCTTAACCATGGTAAATAAAATATTTACCGCAGTAATTATTCAAAATGTCTAAAAATAAAAGTTACCTATTTACACAATTTGAAAATCCTGATTCCAAATATGGAATCCATTTTTCTAAATTCAAAACACAGAAGTGGCAGAAATTAATTTAAAATTAATTCCCGCTGTCAAAACAAAAAGCGTGTTTTTAAGAGATAATAACTATCAAAAGATTGACACTTGTTTATGTTCGGTTTAATTGTAAAATTATGTCCAATGACCAAAATTATATTAAATGGTAAAAATATATTCTAAATATACTTTAAAACCACTCAAATTCATAATTTATCACTATTAATTATTTTGATTAAAAAAGTTGTTTTTAATTAAAATTTAGTAATTTTTACTATTCATCAAAATATGAAAGTTATCCGAAAAGTACCAAAATTTCACCTTAGGCTAAATTTGATATTACGAATCCAAAAATGAAGTCCATTTTGAAATATAAAATATATATAATTTCAAAAATTAAGTATTACTATTCATAACGGCTAGTTTGATCGGTTGTGGTGTGTGTTAAAACTCGAAGTTGCGTACAACACACGCTACTGTTTTATTCAAAGGAAAGCATACCGTGGAAGCTTGGGATGTTTTATTTTAAATTTTTTGATGTCCCCATTTAGTCAAAAAGTTTAAAATATTTTATTTAAAAAGGGTTCACTATTAAAAGTTGGTAAAACTACAATACTGAAGATGAATTTGTTCTTACATTATGTCTAAGAAACTCATAATATGGATTCTAAAATTATAAGGATTATATAAAGTTTAAAATTTAGTTAATTGAACGGCTTGTTTGGTAAGTCATGGTGCGCTTGAACTCGGTGTTGCGTGTAGTGCAAGTTATTGAATTATTTTGAAGAAATAACACACTATGAAATCTTGGGGTGTTACATTCTCCCCTCCTTCAATAAATTGCGTCCTCGCAATTTGAAATTGTTCTTCGAAAATAAAAGGTTGAAAATAGAAAAGATATTTGTGGGAAAACCCACATCGGAAATTGGTTTACTAAAATTTAGTCTTAATATGAGTAAAAAGAGAAATGAAAGGGTCACCACAAAATTATGATCTCGATTAGGAGAACATTGGTGGAAATTAGAAACATATAATTGGAGGAAAAACGTAAATATTTATAGGTAATGGTTGAGGTCATCTATCACAAACAAGTATAAAATTGAGGTCCTTAAACTCATCAATCTATGATGATTTGAAGTACCATCGGTTCAACAAAATATAGGGTATTGGGATCACACATTTTTGACATTTCAAAATATCTTAGTTGAAATCCCACATAGAAAAATGAATTAATGAGGCCTCTATTTAAAATAAAGAGTGGAAAGCATGAAGATTACCGAAAATAACACATACTAGGGTTCCATGTAGGAAAATATGGATATGGAGGAGAAATCTAACCATCAATTATCTGATGGAGAGTGGTAGAGAACATGGCTATGAAAAGGCCAACAATCCCAAAGCCATAAATTAGTGATGATTTAAGGTACCATCTAGGACAACATTTTTTTTTTAAAGTTACATTACATAAGGAAGAGGAATTAATTTATGATATTGACTAAGAACATTATGAGATATACTTAAATTTTAAGTAGATTTTCATTCTTTAATAAATTTCCACCACTAACTCAATTTTTTTAAACGATGAGTATTCAAGAAGACTTGGTCACACTAGAAGAGCTAGAATAAAATTCTATAGAATCACATGATCCATGCAGGATAAACCATATATTTACATTGTCTTTGAAGATTAATCAAAACCAAAATGGTTAGTGAATGATCTAATGATCCCCCAAAAGGATATTCATTGAGATAAATATGCACTAATCTTAATTTCTAAAATTAAACCAACAATACCCCAAAGTTAAATAGATACCATTCAATAACCAATTGTCCTTAAAATCCTTTAATATAATCCAAACTAATATTGAAACCCAAAACATAGAAGAATTTGATTATGTAGTCTCCCATGTTACATTGTATCTCCAAATGACATCAAATACTCTTAAAGTCACATACTTAAAATTAATTAATATCATCACATATTCTCTGTTATAGGTTAATCATTTCCATAAATAACCCAAATCAATATAAATAAACAATAAAAATGTAGATAAAAATCCACCATTACTCTACAAATGAAACCTCATTGTATTCTATTTTCCTTGGGCATATAGTGTTCCTAACAAAACAAACATCTTCCAAAATAACATTTATCACTTAATCACCAAATCATTTTCCTATACCAAGGGTATTCATTTAATAAGACATAAGAACCCAAATCATCTTATTATTGATCAATAAAATCATTTAACAAAAAAAAAATAGTCATACTAACCAGGGACTTCACGTAGTCCAGTGGTAGGCGATAAATCCCAATCGCACTTTGGTTGTGGGTTCGATTCCCACAACTTTGTCCGACGCGACGGGTTGTCACACGGTCTACGTGTTGTCCTTTTTCAAAAACTATAATTTATAATATTGCAAAAATGAGATAAATTCCTCAAAATACTATAACATAAATTTAACCACAAATGTTATATCATTCCTTGCATTTTAATCCAAAATAATAATAACTTATCATTTTCTCAAACCCCAATGATCATATAAAACCAAATGGTTATTTATACCTATATCCACAAGAGAAGAGACAATTCTTCCTCAAATATCATCTTCACATAACAAACTGCGGGGTTACAAATACAAGAGAAAATTATTCCAAAGTAAACCCATCAACAAGGAGTGATAATTTTTCTCCAACCATTTATTTCCACATAACATCTTCTTTGACCAAGAAAATATCCTATAGAATAGGACATTCACTCGGGTAATGGCCAGGTCCCCTACATTTACGACAAATGACTGTAAATGGACTCTTGGGACCATTTTTATCTTCTTCCATAGTACTCTTCATTTTTCTTCGGCAATTCTTCACTTTATGTCCTTCCTTCCCGCACGTAAAACATTTCGTTGTCCCGTTGAGACACTTTCCTGGGTGTCTCTTTCCACAATTCCTGCATGATGAAAATTGAGGTTTCTTTTCTCCATGGTCTCCATTGCTGGAGATCTTATCATTTATCACCTTTCTCTTCCTTGTTGAGTCTGGGAGTTGGTTAATATATATGTTGTTGATCATATTTTTGGAAAACTGATTTGGCATAAAGACGATATCTTTTACGCCTATCAACATTCCATTTTGTTGCTCATTTCCACCACCGTTCCCACCTTGTACATCATTCTCAAAGTCACTATGGCTTCCTTGGAATCTAGCCATTGACTAAAACCAGAAAGCATTGTGTGAGTAATAGTAGTCGTAAAATCATTTAGAGATTAAAATGTCACCATATTCTCAATTTGAAACATATTAGGATTAACCAAGGTCATTTACTCTCATCTTATGTATATATTACTTAAATCGGTTTGTAAATAAAATGTAAATTATCCTAAGCATATCCCCCGGGAGTGTCGTAACCAAGAGTGCATCAAGGCCCGTTGTCGTGCACCAGTTCCCGTTCGAGTCTAGCTCAAAGCGGTGTTTTCGGGTTTTACCCCTAGGTACATCTGTGCCAGAGCCGCCTCTACCTGCTCGTATCCAGACAGGGATGTATTGCTCGGAAAACTCACAAAATCTCTACAATACCAAAATTCTAGGAAGTTCTTTTATACTAATCCTCAAAGTTCATCTTAGGTCTACGTGCTCTAATCAGAGTTTATCTAAATCTAGCTACCAAGGTTTGTACTAAACTTCCTCTGATACCAACTGTAACGCCCCGACCCTAGTTACCCAGAGTCGGTGCATTATTACATAACATTGGCATGATCATGAGAAAGATCAAGTCTCGAAAGACCGATTAGTTTAGTAGCCTTGGAATAACTAGATACATCCATAAATTTTTACATTACATCATAACAAAAAAAACATCTTGTCTTCATATCCCCTCATACTATCCCTGCAGGTCATTCATAAATTACTTCTTCATAATCCTGGGAAAAAATAAAACATTAAAAGGGGTGAGCTCAGATGCTCAGTAAGGATAACATTATAGCAGAAGCTTTCATAAATAAGCATAAACACTTAAGGCAATTTATAATTAAAACAAAAGCCTTTTAAACTTCCACTTCAGCATAAAATGGCAAAGGTAAAATGAAATAATGCCATTTACTTACTCACATGGATATTCTACTAGTCTAATGATCACATGCAATATCAATAACCACTTTCATAATGAAGGAATGCATAATGCCATACTATCATAACCACATAGTCAAGGCCTCTTGCCAAGACTACAAATAAGATTTTGCCAAGGCCTTGTGCCAAGACACTAGATTGTCTCATGAGACCTACCGATGCATCGAGGAGCTATAGCGGGCTCCACCCGTCACTTATTAAGTCCAATGCATTCCTCATATGAATAGGTTTAAGCATAAAATAAACATTCGTATTAAAACTAGCATACGAAATGTCAATACTTTAACCACAAACCATGAATGGTATAAAAATAGAACATCCACAGTCAAACGTAACTCATTTGATACAATATGGAAGATTGTATTGTATCACATTAACCTCAATCATGAATAATGAAGGATGTTGACATAGATGAAAATAATCATCATAACTATTTGAGAGAAATATCCCCCTTTTCTTGAAAACTTTTAAAAGTCACACTATTTGTCAAGAAGACATTCAAAAATAGATTTTTGAATCAAAGTGTCCCATACCACTTTGAAACTTTTAAAAGGATTTTTAAATTTAAAACTTTAATGTCCATAAAAATAAATCCTTAAAACCATTTTTAAAATATGGACATTAATGAGCATGATTTAGAAGAATAATTCTTTAAAACATTTTAAAATGGTATTTTGGTTAGAGATTCTAACCAAAAGAGTGACACTTGAATACAAATAATTGAGGTAATCAAAACTTTGTAATATCATGAGAATAAAGGGATTCATGATATACTATGTCAAAGTACATTATATACACCACATAAAAGTGATTTGGTGTATAACAACAAAGAAGTCTCAATGGAATTTAAATTGAGATGAAATCTCTCATAAAGGCTGTATCCTTAGGTTAAGGATAAATCAACGACATAATTATGTGTGAAAAATATAAATACACTAAATATGATTGGATATTTAGTGTAAATCAATCAGATGAAATTCACACATATTCTTGCAAATACAACACCAATGAATTGGATATTTAACTCAACAAATGGAGATTGAGTTAAAATTACTCTTATCAAATTCATATCAATGACTTGAGAATTTTCAATGGAGTAATTATGTGTATCAAAAGTGTATCCACAGTAAGGGGAGTGGAAATTATGACATAATCAAATGAATAGTGATTCCACACATAATCTTGGGGTAGTATAATCAATGAAATATGCGTAAAGCCAAATGAGTGGAAATTGAAATCTCAAATTCCCTTATCGATTAGGTAACTTACGAAACAAACACCCATGAAAGAAAGATCATACCATGATGATGTAAATACCAATAAAATAAAGTATATTACACAATGAATACAATCATGGGCAGTACACATACACCACATGCAATAATTAAGTGGTGATCAATGGAATTCTCAAGGAATTAAAAGTGAGACAAGAAACCCCTTACCACGTTAATCAACTGAGTCGTATGGCCAAAAGTTAATAACCACCAAATTATTTCCAGAATAAAATGAATATAAAGAGAATTATGATAATATATATCAAATGGTAGTACACAATACACCACTTTCAATAATTTAGTGGCGAACAATGGAAATCTCACAGAATTGAAAGTGAGATAAGAAAATCCCTTACCTTGTACTTTTTCCTTGGTCGATGGTAGGTTTACCTCCTGTATAATGGTGAAATAATTGTTATTGAATAATACAAGAATCATTTACTTTAATATGATATCATATATGATCTTTTAACATTGATTTGATAATAATATCTTAGTATTATCGTTGTTTCGGGTGTGAACTTACTTGTTTGCTTTTGTATGTTTTGTTACGTAAGACATGTTTGTAAAGGATAGGTTGTATATTATTCAAATCCAGAATGGTATAAAGTCCTTAAACATTATTTTTAAATCATCAAATGATAATTATACTTGAATGGATACGATGGAGAATGAATCTCATCGCGTTCGTGGAGACGGTAGTCCGTACGTACGCACGAACGCTACTTCCATTTAATTTTTATTTTAAAAGAATCGAATCCAAATTATACATAGGTATATTACTATTCCAGTAAAATATAATATTTTATATATGTTACTTAAGTTCATTAACACCATCCTTTATACGTTCCATGTGTGGTATGAACGAGTCATATCATTTTAAGGGGGCGGTAGTCCGCACTTCCTCAAATGAAATTATCTTATGTATATACAACATGAAACGAATAATTGTATGAAATAAAATGGAATTACAGAAGCTTATATATAAAATATATATCATTAATATCATATTTAATTACAGTGCTATCCTAATGGCCACCATGAGAGGCGGTAAGATGTATTTGAACAATCATCGTTTCGTGAGGCGTTAGTTTGCCATCCACAGAAACATTATGTTCATCATCCATTAGATGGAGTTGTGTGAATGTGTAGTTTGAATCCTTCTTATAACAACATCCTAGTATATTGTGGATACTGGTGTTGTTACAAAAGAAAGGAAATAAAAAGAGTTTGGGGGTTGGATAAGCAAAATTATTGAAAATAATTTAAGAGAAAATGTTACCTTTAATTTAGGTAACTCACTTTGGTTGGAACCAAAGGACTTCTTGAAATGCTTTCTGCCTAAGGGGAAGCTTCAAGGAGGAGGATAGGGATGTGGGGAGCTTATTTGGGAAGAGTTTGGACGATCCAAGTGGCTTGAGAGGTGTGAGGAATGAGTAGAAGTGGTCTCCTTTTATAAGGGAGAGGAGGGGCTCTTTAGGAAAGAGTGAAAGTATTACTTTATAATATAATTATATTCGGTTTATAATGGTCCAAAAATCATTGAGGTCGAAGATAAGATGGCTAATATTCTAAATAAGATCAACCAATAAGAATTGGACAGGTTTAAGATAATATTTTAATCATTATAATCTTATTTATTTAAATGATTTATTAATGAGGTAAATATTTCATCATTATTGTGTCATTAATAATTTAAATTATTTGATGTATAAAAATTATAAATAAAATATAATTATGTAGGAAATCTTTTTAGCTTTCTAATGAATATTTATAATCGAAAATCCAACATGTATAACCCTATGTAAAAATTGTTCTTTTAAAAGATGTAAGCTTATGCCATTTTTGTATTCATTTTAACTTAATTAAAATAAAGTGTCATTATCACTTACAAGTGGATCAATGGGGTCCCAAAATTGACCCAAAGATTCCCATGGTCGACCATGTATCAACCAATAGGGTTAAGACACGTTTTAGGGTAATTTAGTATTATTATAATATTATTTTTTAACCCTTATTTACCGGATTTACCCTTAACCATGGTAAATAAAATATTTACCGCAGTAATTATTCAAAATGTCTAAAAATAAAAGTTACCTATTTACACAATTTGAACATCCTGATTCCAAATATGGAATCCATTTTTCTAAATTCAAAACACAGAAGTGGCAGAAATTAATTTAAAATTAATTCCCGCTGTCAAAACAAAAAGCGTGTTTTTAAGAGATAATAACTATCAAAAGATTGACACTTGTTTATGTTCGGTTTAATTGTAAAATTATGTCCAATGACCAAAATTATATTAAATGGTAAAAATATATTCTAAATATACTTTAAAACCACTCAAATTCATAATTTATCACTATTAATTATTTTGATTAAAAAAGTTGTTTTTAATTAAAATTTAGTAATTTTTACTATTCATCAAAATATGAAAGTTATCCGAAAAGTACAAAAATTTCACCTTAGGCTAAATTTGATATTCCGAATCCAAAAATGAAGTCCATTTTGAAATATAAAATATATATAATTTCAAAAATTAAGTATTACTATTCATAACGGCTAGTTTGATCGGTTGTGGTGTGTGTTAAAACTCGAAGTTGCGTACAACACACGCTACTGTTTTATTCAAAGGAAAGCGTACCGTGGAAGCTTGGGATGTTTTATTTTAAATTTTTTGATGTCCCCATTTAGTCAAAAAGTTTAAAATATTTTATTTAAAAAGGGTTCACTATTAAAAGTTGGTAAAACTACAATACTGAAGATGAATTTGTTCTTACATTATGTCTAAGAAACTCATAATATGGATTCTAAAATTATAAGGATTATATAAAGTTTAAAATTTAGTTAATTGAACGGCTTGTTTGGTAAGTCATGGTGCGCTTGAACTCGGTGTTGCGTGTAGTGCAAGTTATTGAATTATTTTGAAGAAATAACACACTATGAAATCTTGGGGTGTTACATTACATGTAATTCAAAAATCATTAAATCAATAAAACTCAAAAATAATAATTTCAAATCATTTCAAAATATAATTTTCCAATTCTAATTTTCAACATGTCTATCTCATTTCCAAAATAAATCATAGGTTTTAATCATTTAATGCTATTTCAAATAATCATTCAATTTATGAAATTTTATAAAGATAAAAATTCATTTCATTTCATCAAACTTATTTCAAAATAACGCCATAATTTTTCAAAAAAAATTACACCATAATTTCAATTCCATTGAAATTGGGGTTTTTCTCAATTTACATACCCATTTCAAATAAAAGATCATGTAATCATGAAATCATGCCTTTAAATCATTTAAAAACTATTTCCAAATCCATCAAGAAATATAGTTTTTAAATTTATTATAAAAGACTTGTGGAATCACATATATTTAAATAAAATATCCAAAAAAACAACACCACCAATGAGATTCACCAATGAATAATGAAGGTTTCTGAGATAAAGAAATCAAACATAGAATAAATATCTCCTAAAACATAATTTATATAAATACATTAAATGATAATATATCAAAATATGTGGAGGAGAGAAATAGATACCTAAATAAACCACATGATATGAGATCCACTTACCCAATGATATTGAATGAGATCAATGTCCCTTCAATCCGCCATGAAAAGGGTTTGGAGGAGTCAATTTCACCTCTTGAGAGCCTCTAGGATCCAACAAATCAAGTAAGTGTTGAATGGGATAATTTTTAATTTTAAATGGGGGTTATGAAATTTTAATTAAAATTTTGGAGGATTTAAAAACCACAAGAATATTTTCCTATAGAGGGTCGCACGGTTAGAAAAATAGTTTTCCCTAACTTTTCACCCATACTGGAATTTCAGATGGGGTGCATGGTTTGGCAGCTTGTTTTGATTAATTCTGACCCAACAATGTAATTTTTAATTATCCCGGGTTTCAAGGCTTGGAGGGGCTACCACATGGTTATATAAACTATGATCCCCCTTCTAGTGGCCTAAAAAAGGTGTACGTTTTGATGGGTCGAACAACATTGTTTTTCTTAACTCATTAAAAATCTGAATAGTCCAAAGAGCTTCCAAGATTTTCCAATTTCTCTCAGAAAACCCCCAAAATAAGACTCAACTTAAAGGAGAACAAAACGATGGTCAAGGAATAAATCAAAGAAGTTAATATGATGTTACAATCTCCTCACAAAAAACTTTCTATCCCTAGAAGTCCTATCAAGAAAGCTCCAGAACAAAGAGATGAGGCCACAATTTTCTCATTTCTGCCTCATGCCCCCAAGTCTCTTGAGAATTACAACCTTGCTTCCATATAACATGGAACAATTTTATTGTCCCCCCAATAAGAATGTTTGGCTGAGAATCAAAAATATGTACTGGAAGCTTAGTCACGGATAAATCAGTATCAACATCAATATCGTCCAAAATCAACACATGAGATGGGTCAGAAAGATACTTATGAAGTTGTGATACATGGAAAACATTATGTATCAATGTCAACTATGGTGGATGTTCCAAATATTAAGACACTTTCCCCGCCATCTCAAAAACCTCAAAATGACCCACAAATTGAGATGAAATCTTCCCCTTGTTCTCAAGACATCAATGACCCAAACGATGTTAAACTCTCAAGAACACATATTCTCCATCTAAAAAATCCAATAGTTTCCTATTATGGTCAGAATAATATTTTTTCAGCCATACTCACTACTGGAAAACTAACCTTTACCAACGGTTTGGAACCGTTGGTATAGGCCTCCAAACCGTTGGTATAGCCTATACCAACGGTTTGGAGAACCGTAGCCAAGTAAGTCGTTGGGATAGGTCTATACCAACGGTTCTCCAAAAACCGTTGGTATAGACCTATACCAACGGTTTTGGAAACTGTTGGTATAGGTAATATGAAATCTATACCAACGGTAATGGAACCGTTGGTATATAAATTCCAAAAATAAAATCTCCGCTGGGATTTGATCCCAGGACCCCTCGTTTATAATCGAACGACTTAACCACTAAGCTAACATCAATTTGTAAACATAATTTCATAAATATATATATGTATTAGCATAATTATTTAAAATTTTGATTTATATAATGTTCTCGGTTAGTAGATCTGGAAAAAAATTAAAGAACCTTTCCCAACGGTTGTCAAAACCGTTGGGAAAGGGCTATCCCAACGGTTTTCAAAACCGTTGGGATAGGTTTGGGTGGGTTGAATGTATGTTGGCCGAAGTTTGAAATTTTACCTCCCCTTTCCCAACGGTTTTGGTGAACCGTTGGGAAATAGGACTCTTTCCCAACGGTTTTGATGAACCGTTGGGAAAGAGGAGGGAAAGAGGACCCTTTCCCAATGGTTTTGGTGAACCGTTGGGAAAGATGACTCTTTCCCAATGGTTTTGATGAACCGTTGGGAAAGAGGAGGGAAAGAGGACCCTTTCGCAATGGTTTTGGTGAACCGTTGGGAAATGGTAGCTATACCAACGGTTTTTACAAATCGTTGGTATAGAAGTGTTGGGAAAGATCATCTTTCCAGTAGTGAATCCATCAACATCCTCAAAATAATCAACTAAAACTTTATCATTATCTCATGTACCCAACTCATCCCAACCAAATAAGGTTCACCAATCTTCAACCAACACAGTGTAGATTTGTAAGGCCTTCCATACGATACCTCAAAAAGAGAAATTTGAATTGTAGAATGGTAACTATTTTTATAAGTAAACTCAACCAGCCAAAAATTTACACTCCAACATCTACCAAAAAAGAGAACGTAAGAACATAACATGTCCTCAAGAATATTTCCTTCCATATTTGGATGATATGTCGTGCTTAAATGTACCTAAGATACCAGTTCCTCCGGGAGGATTTTGAAAAAGTTATAAGTAAGACGGGGATCACTATTAAATAATATATTATAGGTAACACCGTGAAATCTAATAATGTCTTACATAGATAGACATCCCAAGTCCTTCAATTTGGTTGAATCATGAATTCATATGAAGTGAGCCAATTTTTTTGACGATTGAACACAATCCATATCACATTCTTCTATCAAGGTGTATGTGGAAACCCAACCACAAAGTCCATATATTTATCATCCCACATCCAAGTCAGCACTAGAAGTGGATATTGTAACCCCAAAGGTGTATAGTGACTGGTCGTGATCTTCTGATAGGGATAACATTGAGAAAAAAATTTAGTGGAATCTCATCTCATACCTAGCAACTAGAATCCTCACCACATATCATAAAACATCTTTGTAGATCTAGGGTTCACTACCCACTAAGAATTATTGAAGTCCACCACTACCACCTTCCTTAAAGAAAAAGGTACAAAAAACTAATTCTGAAAACATTGGATTCCCTCGTAAGAGAATGTCCTCTCACCAATAGTATCACCACAACAAGTAGTGTCCCTAATTCCACATAATTCATCATCAAGATATTGTTTCTGAAGAATCATCTTATCAATAGAGGAGGTTAACTGAACACATTCCAATAAAACCTTGGCCTCTTCCTCCTAGAATCCTAAATATAACCATGTAAAAGGATCTATCTAGTTTCACTCTTCTAACGACTCTTTTATAGATTTCGTTAGATTTTCTCTACTCAAAGCATCATCCATTACATTTCCCTTCCTCGAGGTACAGGAAATGTTGAAATCAAAAGACTTAGGTACTCCACTGAACACCTATGATGAAGGTTAAAATATTTTTGAGGGAATATATAACATAATATTTTGTGGTCAAAAAAATGGTAAACCTTTCTCCAAAAAGGTAATGTTGATGACTCTTAAGATCATGAATCGTAGCTGTGAGTTTAATGTAATAGGTTGGATAATTCTTCTCATTTGTTCTAAGTAGTTGGGATTCAAAGGATACCATGTTATCACCCTACAAAAGAACACCGAAAAAACCCAAATTTGATGAATCATAGAAGACCACATAGCCCTTCCAAGCCTCCTGAAGAGTCCAAACTAGTGAAAAAATCAAAATACTTTTCAACTTAACAAAATAATTCTAAACATTTTCATCCCAGAAGAACCTTACTCTCTTATGATTGAGAAAAATAATCAGAAAATAAATCTTCATGAAATCATTAAAAAACCAATGATAATACCAGTCTAGGCCCAAGAATATTCATATATCAAAAAAATTACATTATTGCTCCAATTTCATCATGGCCTTCACCTTCATTGTATCCAATAAAATTTTATGTTCTAAGATCATGTGTCCGAAGAACTTCACTAACCAAATCCAAAAACTATACTTTGAATGATTTAATTAAAGTCTATGATCTCTTAAGATTTCTAAAACAACTCCCAGATGACACACAGGATCATCCTCGTACTTACAGTAAACCCAAATGTCATCCATGAAAACCACCATGAAATTTTCATGGTACTCTTGGAAATATCATTCATAAAAGTCAAGAAAGAGGATAGAGTATTGGTTAGACCATATGGAATGTAAAGATAATCATAATTACCATACTTATAAATGAAGTCTTTTGGAATATTGGATTATTTTATTCTCAACTGGTGATTGCTAGATCAAAGATCAATCTCTAAGAACCACTTTACCCTATTCAACTGATTAAGAATATATCAATCCATGGTAACGAGTTATTTTTCTTCATCGTAACTCCATTGAGTTTACAGTAATAAACACATAGGTAATGTTTTCCATCGTATTTATTAAAAAAGGGAAGAGGATCCACCTAAGGTGACATGATCAAGAATATAAAGGATTTTCTAAAATATCATCTAATAGATTTTTAACTCTTTCAACTCTGTTGTTTCCATATAGTATGAACAAATAGATATTGGCTGAGTAACAAGTACTAAATCAATAGAGATATCTTCCTATATTACTGGTGAAGGACTAGAGAAATCATAAGGAAACATGTTGGGAAACATGAAGATGATTATAGGGAGATCATCACTAAAATATTCTTTCTCCAATCTAAAAGAAAAAATTTATATTAATATTCCAAATTATGGAAAAATATAGTCATGTATCTACTTGACCTTGGGTACCATTCTCCATGAAAGAAACGACACATCCCATCAGGTGAAATAAAGGATATGTGTCAAAGATAACAGACAATTTGGGTTTTATTAGAAATTATCCTATCTATCCCAATAATTACAAAAATATTTTTCGTGCCATGACCCATAAAATTCCAAAAAAAACTCAATCTATAATAAAGAGAAGTCACAAGAATGAAAATAGATACTCTTCCCTATCTTCATTCTGAGGGGTGTATTAATATCTATCATGTAATAAAAAATATTTATAGGAGGATTTAGTAGGTTCAAAATAAGAGTCGATAAAAATGAGATAGATGCACCGGTATCAAATAAAGAAATAATTAAAGATGAATATATAGTGATAGTATCTCTCACAGTCATTGTACCAGTATTTGCTTCCTCTAGAGATTCTTCCACTACATGAAGAAGCTTCATTTTCTATGCATATGGCTAGAAACCCTTAGATGTAAAAGAATTAGATTGAACTGTAATGATTATTTGGGCTAATTATCCCATTCCACTACTAGTAGTAGAAAATAAAAGGCTGGATTTCTATAGGTGGCCTAAATGAAAACATGAACCACATATCTTGGGTGCCTTAGTGTAAACCTATTTTTAATGCACAACATTTCTATAATCGAAGAAATTCAAACACCCTCTAATAATAAATGCATAAGGTATAATGGATGAATACTATATAGAACCACTATGAGACTCATCACACTTTCTATTTTTTTTAATGTAACTCATAGAACTACTAATCAGAGAAAAATGAACTCCCATAAACCCATACCTACCATCCAATTCCAACTTGATCATCAAATCCCAAACCAATACATCAGAATGTTAAGTGAGATTAAATAAGAAAACCTATAATTGAATATTTGTTTAGATAACCATCTCAAATCATCAAGACCTCATATTCTCATTCGATAAAATCTCATGTTAAAAATACACAAGTTTAGAAAAGTGATTTCCATACTATATCACACTCTTGTCATCCTACTAGAGGTTATAAAACTATATAGCCTTAGCTAGTACAAAAGATTCTAGATAATTCTGATAATTGAAAATAATCTAAATTAGTTACACTCAAAACCCGCATGCTTCTTCACTATTACCATCAAATTCCACCATCTCTTACTAGGCCCTTCTATCATGAAGGTAGACCATTTTACCATAATAGATTTTGGAATTTCTAGGATATAATAAAGGTGATCTATCTTGTTCATCCAATCCTCATACTCTTAAAGATATTTTGTTTCTTGGAAATAAGTTTTACTCTAGTGAAGAAACTCTTGAGTGTGATTTTGAGAAAAATCCCATTATGGTTCCATAATTGGAGCCTAAATGGGAATAGGAGTATGTGACTATCCTAGAGTTGGGACAGTATGAATAATAATCTCAACAATATTATGGTCCACTGGTGAATTTTCTCACTATGGTTCACCGACATCTTCCTCCTGGGGCCTATTTGCATATCTTCTTGGAAGCATGATGCTATAAAACATCAACAGATAACACTGAAGACATAATAATATTACTCATATCAACTACTCAAATATGATAAATGAGAATATCAATCCCATAGATAATATTTCATGTTTTTGATTTCAATATACCTAAATCAAAAGTTTGAAAAATACTAGAATAATATCAAAATATTCCCCAAGATCCCTTTTTCCAAACCCCCATAGTCACTTAAGGATCATTGTAGGGTGTGGGATATAAAGCTTCCTTATTAAATTAAACAAACACCTGATGGTAAATGTAGGGTGTGGGCTATAAAGCTTAGTAGGTTCTCACCCAGTATGTTCTGACTAAGTGTTCCATAATCTATATCATGACAATAAACCATTTCTACTATAACATTAGTTAAAAATAAATAACAACATGACCTTTTAATATTTTAGAAAAAAATATTACTTCATCCAAATAGATAGTACATATAAGAAAGAATCTTTTAAGAAAACTTAAATGAACATTTTATATAAAAAAGATCATACAAATAAATTGGAATGAATAAAATAGTCCAACAAATCAAAGGCAAGTATAATCAATTCATTTAAGGAAATAACCCTAAAACATTTCCCTATAGTATGTTCGTTTCTTGTTAATAGGATCTTGACACTTCTAATTTATCAAAACTGTTCTATATATGTGTTCACACTCAAATCATCACCCAATTCAAGGATCCACTCTGGGTAATCAATCTACACCCCATTAGGGGAGCCACTATGGGAAGTCAATCCAATCTTGGTTTAATTAGTGTAGTCATCATAAGTCCATTTTCTATGGGATAAATATCCTAGTGTGCTTGTAATAATTTCCTACTATCTAACCCTACATACATGTGATTTAGAAATCTATTAATCAATCAATAAATGAAATTGTCAAATAATCATTTTAAGTCATTTCAGAATATAAGTTGATAATTTCAATTTTCGACATGCCTTTCTCATTTAAAAACCAAATCATAGGTCTTATTTAATTCGTAAAATTTAAAATCATATTTCCATTAATTCCATTTTATTAATATAAACATCAAATAATTTCATCAAAATTATTTCAAAATCAAACCATCATTTTTCACAAATTCACCCTAAAATTTCAATTCCATTTAAATTGGTGTTTTCTCTAGTTCCATACCAATTTCAAGTAAAAGATAAAATCATCTCATATCCATGTTTTTAAATCATTTTAACACTCTTTCTAAATCAATCAATAAATATAGGTTTTCAATTTAATGTATAAGACTTATAAAACATTCTACCGTTAAATAGAAGATCTAGAAACCAACACCCGCAATGAGATTCACCAATGAAGAATGAAGGTGTCAGAGATCAAAAAATTAAACCTAAAATAAATATCCCAAAAAATAAATTTTAGATCCATCTATTACATGATGATCTATAAAACTTAATTATGAGAGAAATAGATACTAAAAGAAACCACTCAGGAGGAAATCCACTTTCCGAGAGGAGATTCAATGTGATCAACACTTCTTTAACCCACCAAGAAAGGGTTTGGTGAATTCAATTTTTTCTCTTCAGATCCTCCAAGTTCCCAAATTAATTTTAGGGTTGAATGGGGGATTAGGCGTCATAAATAGGGGCTTCGATAATTTTAATTAAAATTTTGGAGGAATTTAAAATCTTACGTACTATTTTCTAGAGAGTGTCGCACTGTTAGACTAACCATGTTCCCAAACCATAAAACCCTACTTTACTAATGTATGAGGTTAAAGGTTTGACCACATGGTTTCATTAATTTTTCAACAACCATATAATCCATTACTATGTAAGGATGGACTATTCGGAGGGTCTGGTCCTATGGTTAGAAAAATTGTGCTCCCCTTTTTTATAGCTTACAATAGGGTGAATGGTTTTATTCGACAAACCACACATTTTTTCCTAACCATACGCCAACCATGCATGACCCTAATGGCTTCCATAATGTTCCAATTTCTCATTGAAAACCCCAAAACAAGACCCAAATTAAATTAGAATAAAATAGGGATCACAGAATACCTAAAATAAGGTAATGATATGTTACAAGGCCCAACCATGAAACCCAAAAGAGGAGTTTCATGGTTTGATAAACCATGCAAGGGAGGCCACATGGCCGTGTGAAATGGGGCAGACATGTTTTAGAGCTGATCTTCAGGATGTATACACAATTTCGAAAACCATGTGTAAAATTTGCATAGTTAGTAGCACCTAGATAGTGGTGGTGCACAGTTAAGTTCTTGGTTCAGAAAATAGTGTGTTAAAACCATGATTCCTTTAAATGTTGGGTAAAATGAATTTTTTCCCATTTATTCCTTAAAACTAATTTTCATCTCTTCTTCCCACACTTCTAGTTCATAGAACCCCCCCCCCATTGGAGCCAACCTTTAGCATCAAACATAGGTATTGATCTCCCTCATTCATTCAGTGTCTGATTCCCTCATCGTTCATCTTGTGGGATAGCTAACATTAAGTTCTTAAATCCAACTGAATCTTTCCTTTATTTATTTCATCTCATGAAATGATAAATCCATGGTATCTAATATACCTTATTTTTAGTGTATTGATATATTTCTATGATTTATTCTATTTTATCCTCAATTAGTGGCCCACACAAGATTAGGAGTTGTCTACCACTATTAAGAAGGTGGTATAGTACTTTTACCATAAGGCCTTTTTTATGTCTTTCTTTGTGATTTCACTCACTGGACATTCCATGTGTTACCTCAAAAATATATATTATCATAAATGTATTCATTATCTAGGTTATTAATGT
Source organism: Viscum album (assembly GCA_963277665.1). Taxonomy (NCBI): domain Eukaryota; kingdom Viridiplantae; phylum Streptophyta; class Magnoliopsida; order Santalales; family Viscaceae; genus Viscum; species Viscum album. The sequence continues at coordinate 918,150,557 of OY728155.1, read as the reverse complement.
TTCTATACACCCTTCTCATTATTGGAAGATTCCACTATCCACTAGTGACACTTCTTGAGGTGTGATTATCAAATACTCTTTGACATTATAAATGATTGTGTGACCAATCCACCATCGAATTTGTTTTGGATTGATTCCCACATGAATTGACATAATTTTATTAAATTAAAATGAATGGTATGGCTATGTCACATGAACCTTATATACATTTTAGGTTATTCCCTTGACTAAATTAAATATAAAATTGTATAAACTATCTCATGTCTTATTTTAAAGCATGAATGAAAATTTTTATCATACATGATCCTCAATAATTTATTCCCTTGTTATACATGATCATCAAGCATCGTGTCCCTTATTATACAATATCCTCGGGCATGGTGTCCCTTATTATACATTATCCTCAAACACGGAATCCCTTATTATTCATGATGCCTGGGAATGGAATCCATTTTTATTCTATGAGAGAAATGGGCGTGGAGACCATTATTTAAAACATGGGACCCTTATGATTATGCAAGGATTCCATGGTTTAAAACCTCAAGCCCTAGATAGTACTACATATCTATATGTGTTTGTGTGGGTGGGTGTGTGTGTTTGTGTGTTATCCATGCATAGGATATATATATATATATATATTATATATATACACACACATGGTGTCACTTATTCAGAGATATCCCAGTTATGGCTGAAACAAGTACAGTTAGGAGGGTGTCCTATAGGAACCTAAGATGACTTGGATAATGTTTTCATTAATGATTATTAATTTTTATACCTTCACACTACTCATTTTATATTCACTGGTTGGATAATACTATAGGTTATCAGTGGTAAACTAATGATTATATCACACACTATGTTGGGGCTATTGATTAGTACCTTGAAAAACTTCTTGGAAGCAAGTAGGGATAAAGGGAATCAACTAGCTATGGACATCTGATTTCTAAACTGGGATGGAGTACATGATAAGAGGACTGATAATAAGATCGTGATTCTACTGGAGGATTCCTTTAGTATTCTATTCATTTTTATAATGTATTTTAAATTCCTATTAATATTTCTCTTTCTATTACCATTTTTTTATAGAAAACACCAATGACATAATTTATTATATGACCTTGGTCATTATCTCTTTCGCATATTTTATTCATATAGATGGTTGATTTTTTTCTCCTATTAATTATATTATATTTTATCTCTTATAATTTTTTTATAAATTTGTGATCCACTCTGATGATGAGGGTATAACAACCCTAAGACAACACCATAGACCCTTGCAGCTCATTAGAAGCCTCTAGCATACGGGCAGGCTCTCTTGAGGCCATGTTTCCCACTGGGGTAGGTTACTTTGGAGTGAACTGGGTTTGGGGAAACAAAAATACCAATGGTTCACACTAATTCAAAACACTAAAGAGTCTGATTAGTTAAATCACATTGAGTAATAAACTATCAAGGAGATATTCTATTGAAAATACTTTCCTCGTGAAAAAAAGAATGGAATTGGAAAGTAAGTTCCTTAATCTTAGATAAAAGTAAGTGGAAAATTTTTCTATGTTTGAGGCTAACATTACAAGGTTTTCTAGGCATGTTGTGGGCTATATATATAGACTAAAAAGTAATATTTATTGTTTCTTTAATAGGTTAAAATAAATAATTTGAAAATTTTCAGTCTCTCAAAAATTTTCTTCATAAATGATATTATATCATGAACCATTAAGATAGAAAATGTGTTCTCTCAAATATATATATTCATGGGAAACCATGAGAAGAATAGTTTTTTTCACATCATGTAATGAATAGTGCATAAAATGAAAAGAAAGTAGGGGTGGTATTTCCCACAAGTGATTGTTGTTCCAAGAAACACCATGGGATTATAATAAAGGAATGAGATTTTGTTACAATTAAAAAGTAGATGTATAAAAAGATCATGAATGTAATGGAAAGAAAAAATTTATTGATGTCCCATTATTTAATTATATGGATAATGGATATAAGGGGAACCAATTACCCAAACATTAAGGTAAGTTACTATAAAAAGGCCAAGGGAGAAAAACCAAGCATATAAAATTACCACAACTGAATTCAAAGTTCTCAATGATGCCATGGTGGGTACATTAATCATAGCCTTAAATTTATATATGTTTTTATTTGATTCTTGATCTTTTCAAACTTTTATATCTTTCATGTTTTCTAAAAACATTATATATTTATGGGTCACCCTAGTAAGGAAGTTACCAATTAACACACCAAGTAAAAATATTTTTTCAAAAATAATGTGTTAGGAAGTTATAGATATGGGGCATGGGCATAAAATATTTGTAAACATAGTTATTATACATATATTTGACTTTAATTTGATTCATGGTATGGATTTTATTTTAAAGTATAATGAAAAAAATTATTACAAAAAATAGATTATGATTTACAAAGGTGAGGTGTAATATATTGTCTATGTAGTGGAAACTTCATCATCTGAATCATGTATCAATCCTCCCCCAATTGTTCTCTTTAATGAAATTAATTGAATAAAGAAAGATAAATAATGGTACATAAATGAGGAAGATATCATAAGAATAGAGTATGTATCGATGGTACAAAAAATCATCGATGTTTTTCTATAAAAATTACTCACTTATTCACAAGAGAATGGAGTTGAGTTATAAATTGAACTCATTCTTGATAAAAGACATATATCTAAAACTCCCTATAGAATGGAACCAGTGGAATTGGTATAGTTTAATAAATATCTATATGAGTTGTTTGATAAAATATTTATATGCCTTAGTGTTTTACTATGGGTTTCCCATGTTTTATTCCTGAAATTTAAGGATGGTTCTATGAGATTGTGCATTGATTGTAGGGAGAGAAATTCCATTACAATAAAGAATAAGTATCATTTACCATGAATTGATGACAAATTTGATCAACTCCAGGAGATGAATACTTTTCAAATATAAATCTTCACTCTAGTTATCATTATCTAAGAGTGAGTAAAGGTGATATACCAAAGATGGAATTTCGAATAATGTATGTGTTGACCTCGCCTATTTTGATAATCCCAATTAAGTTTTCATATACTATGATAATCACAATCTATTGTTTTTCTATTTATTAATTCTTTCAATCTGTGCTCAAGATGATAATAATATTAAAATAATCCCTGAGAGAGTTTAATCTTTGTTTATCCATGTTCATATAAGTTCTAAAGTAATTATAACCCATTCAGATATGTTGTGTATGAAACTTATAAGTATTAAGTCACTGGTCTGCGTTTAGCTAGAGCTTTTGGTACTCAGTCTACCGATAGAATTAGTCTACTAATAGATAGAGTCACCGTTACACTAAGGTCACTGATATAAACAGAGTTACCGGTAAGCAGACACAAAGTCTACTGATAGAACCAGTCTACTGAGATACCGATATAGAATAGACCAGAGCTACCGATAGATATAAGTCTACCGATAGAGCCAGTTCACAGATAGTTACCGATACAAGTATAGTCACCGATATATCAAGCTACCAATTGAAGTATGCTGATAGTATAAGTCTACTGATAGACTACTGATGCAAAGAGCTACCAATGGAGAGACAGCTACCGATGGATCAACAACTACTGATAACAAGATCTACCTATGGAACTAAAGTCACCAGTATATGAGCTACCAATGCAAGTTCAAAAGAGCTACCGATGGAAGGATCTGTGACACAAGATCCACCATGCACGTCTACCAATCGAACGCTACTAGTAATTGACCAATCAGTCAAACCCTATACTCTTCATACTATTTATTTATTTAGCTAACGGATTCATTTGATGGTTTTAATGCAGTTAATGTTATTTAATGATTTCTGTTGCATGTCAGGGAACCGTACCTAGTACTCATGAAAAAGGTGATTATTCTTTTCTACTAGAGTTGAAATCTATAAAGGTATGGAAAGAGATCACTGGATAAGATTATGCATGTTACACGAAAGGCACTAAGAAGATACACGAAGGGTGAAATAGACAAGAGCTGAACAAGCATTCAAATGTGGAGCATTTTTCTCTAGTCTACATCCATACTCCAAGAATCCTGGACATACACGACGAAACTTATTCTAGAGGAGAACACAAGCTGCATCTTGAGTGAATAAATACAACAAAAATTTCATGCACTCAGGCTGCTAAGCTGGACCAAGAATCAAAGAAGAAAACGACACACTGTTTTCTGGGAAAAACTAGAGAAGGACTAAGAAGCTTTCCTGATAAACCAAATGAGTCCAGAGTTGCACTGATAATCACTAAAGCATTTCAAAAATAAATCATAATTCTCTTAGTGATTCTATATTTACATTTTGAGCAGTGTGTGTAACCTGTTTATTTTACACACACACTATCTCCTGTGCTAAATTGGAGGATTCTTCAATCCTCACTCAAACTCTATAACTCTTTTTTCCACTGTGGATGGTGGTAGAGGTCGAGTAAGACCTGAACAGCCTGTGTGTTGTTGTTTGTTTTTCCCATGAAGAACTATGGTAGAGGTCTCTGTACCTGGACATTAGTGTACTATTGTTTACCCCTGATCCAGGGTGTGGATCAATTTATATAAATTGTTGAGAGGACTAAGTCTCGTCTTGAGACTGAATCTCTTGGTTAACTTTGTTGTGCATTTTATTTTAAGTCTATAAGTATTACATATATATTTTACATATTCCTCTGCTATTACTTTGAAATACAAAACTATTTTAAAGCTACTTTGATAGTTAAATTAGAAAGTGTTTATAATTATTGTAAACCAATAAATTTGTTTCAAAAGTTAATTTAATATTCAAATTAAGTTAACTGAGACCTAATCAATCTTTGAGAAAATAATTGAACCTTTACACTCTATATATATTCACTGTAGTTTAACTTTTTTTTCAATTGGGGGATTTTAAGAGAAACATTTTTAACATAAATTCTAATTGGGACTCAATTCACCCCCCTCTTGAGTATCCACTCCGACCAACATTTGGTATCAAAGGGTTTTCTTTTGTTAAAGGATTTTTGAAATACTCTGTTTTTCAACTCTGATTTTAGTTGCATCTTTAAAGATCTTAAATTTCTGTTAGTTCTAAATTTTATCTCATTAAAACTATTTTCTAAAATCTAGTTATGGATAATAGACTAGAGGGTGCTGCTACTAATCAGACACCTTTCTTAAATGGTACAAACTATGCCCAGTGGAAACTGAAAATGAAAATTCATTTAGAAAGAATGGGTTTTGATATTTGGACTACTATAGAGTCTCAATATAAAATTCAAGGAACTGAAAGAACAACTTGGGACGAACCTACAAATACTGCCTACAATAATAATTGTAAATCTATGAATGCTATATACTGCACTTTAGGAGATGAAGAGTTTAATAGAATTTCTGCTTGCAAAACTGCTTATGAAATTTGGGATACTTTTTGTGTTTCTCATTAAGGAACAACCAATGTTAAAGAAATGATATTGAATACTTATAATATTAAATATGAAAATTTTAAAATGAAAACTGATGAACCTATTTCTAATATGTATCTCAGGTTTAATGATATAGTCAATACAATGAGTTCACTTGGAAAAGCTGTTCCAGCTAAGGAACAAATTATGAGGATATTGAGATATCTGCCAGAATGATGGAGAGGCACCTCTGTCTCAATCAGAGAATCATGTGACATTGGATCACTTCCAGTAAAAGATCCTATTGGTAAATTAATGATGTATGAGGAAGAACTCAAGGTGAATAAGGAGTAAGATGATGAACCTAAGAGAAAATCCGTAGCTTTCAAGTCTACTGCCTCTAAGAGCAAAGACAAGGAGAAAATGCAAATACCTACTGAGAGTTCAACCAGTGAAGATTCTGATTCAAATAGTGATGCTGAGATGGCTCAAATATCTAGGAGATTCAATTAGTTTTATAGGAATAATAAATTCTTCAGGAAATCGAACTACAAAAGAAAGTATGACAACAAGGGACACTAGAAGAAGGATTGGAAGAAAGCTGACATGAATGATGAAATAGTCTGCTGTGAGTGTAAAAGGAAAGGACACATCAAGGCTGATTTTCTAAAGTTAAAAGTCAAAAAGAAATATGATTATAAGAACAAGAAGTTAAAGAAATCTATGAAAGAAACTTTGAGTGTTTCAGAGGATAGCACAAGTGAATCTGAAGTTTCTGATTCTGAGAAGAATCATGACAACATGTGTTTCATGACCAATACCTCTGAGGTACCTATTTCCCCTGTACTAAATGATTATTATTCTATAAATAATAGTGACTAAGAAAATGATGAAAATATTTATAAATCTGACATATTTGAATACTATAATATGCTGGAGGAGACATGCAATGAACTTAAAGTCAAATAAAAATCATTAAAGAAACAACATGCTCTCACTACTACTGTTAAAACCAAACTTACTATTGAAAAAGAGAAGAATGATCAATTGTTAAAGGAAAATACAGAACTGAAAATGTCAAATGACCAACTTAGAAAAGACTTAGAGAAGTTTACAAATGGGAAATACACACTAACTAAAATTCTAGGAAGACAAGTTTCACCAAAATACACTACTGGAATAGGATACCAACCTTGATAGAGATAGTTCACTAAAACTCGATTTATTCCTAAGTATGGACAAAATTATGCTTATTCTAGTTCTGGAAATTCATATGCTTCAACCAGTTATTCATATGGATATAGGTCAAATAAAGTTTATCTTTCAAAATATTTTGATTCTGTAAATTATATGTGACCCATAAGACAAATATGGGTACCTAAAGCTTTGATTTCTAAACTTTCTGGACCCAAGAAGATCTGGGTACCAAAATCATTTCCTATCTAAATCTGTTTTGTAGAAAAAATGTATGACAACCCTGCTTTTATAACAAACTTAAACATGATTTATTACATAAAACGTCACTTGATACAACAAGAATATCGAGAGGTTTAGTGTCATTGGGGCTTAGGATCATTACATAAAAACTTAAAACATGAAATACAACATCTTTATTGAAAACATCCTTTACATGACCACTACATTCCCTTGTACTTAGCATTGCATGGGATAACCTGAGGACATGCATAAGAAAAGGGTGAGCTATAAAGCCCAGTAAGGGAGTACACATGGAATAACATGAGGAGTACAATACATGTTAGACAATGGGCATATCAATAGAGCATAAAAGAAACATGAACATAAAGGCATGATAAATCATGATAATCATAACACTGAAATGTGTCAACAACACTTAACATGGAATTAGCATGAGCCAAGGCTCATTGCACATAGAGCATGAGTAAATACTCATTGCACATAAAGCACGAGTAAAACCTCGTTGCACTTGAATTAGCATGATTCAACACTCATTGCACATGATGTATCATGATACTATACTTTACCCAATGCATTGGAGTGCTATAAGGGCGCACCCTTCTTAAACATTTCATTTCATGCATAATTGTGCCACATGGATCATAAAACATGGATTCATAAAACATAACCATTTATTCCACGATAAAAGAATGTGGAATTAATACATGAAACTTTACAATCAATAAGTAAATGTGCAAAATGGTGAATACCCTTTATGGAGAAATGGGCATGGAATTCACTACACAATGACATTGGCTTAGAAAATCGGTGTGATTTCGGCAGCATAACGGCGTAACATAAGAATTAATAAAAATGGTTGATGAGAGAGAAAGGGGTTCCTCATAATATTTATATATAAAGTAAAGTAATGAGGTCATATAGATACATGTGCAAACAATTGTAATGGAATTTAGATTCATGATACAAAATTATTGCTTGAATGTAAAAGAAGATAGAGAAGTTCCTTTCGGAATTTTGGCATAGTAACGGGTGTACATGGGAGGCATTTAATGAGAGAGAAAGGGGTCTCCCATCATTCAAACAATAAAAGGGCAGTATGGGGGAGGTTCTAAACCATACCCCAACATTCATAATTGAAATAAAAATGGAAATACAACTTAAAGAAAATTGACAAAAATGAGAAAGGAAGAAAAAACCGTTACTTGGAAGTGTGCTTCCAAAGGCTAGAGAGAGGCTTGTGAGAGGCTTCTTGGGAGCTTGGGGAACCTTGGGAGGATTCTAGAGAGAGTAGGGAAGAGGTTGGACGAACTCCAATGGCTTTGAGTGAGGAGGAAGTGGGATCTTGGGTTGTTTTATATAGGAAAGGTGAGGGAATTCTTTATTATTTAGGTTTGGGTCCCCTTACATTAAATTAATCCAAACCACAAACCATACCAAGGTTTTTGCCCATGGTTTTTGGAAAAGGGAAGAGGAAAAAAATATTTTATAAGGCCAAATTCTGAACTTCTTAAAATATTAGGGTTGCTTATGTGGAGGTGAGTCACACTCCCATGGAAATTAATTTAAAAAGGCAAGGTGTTGAATAAGTCTTGAGGGGTCCATTTTTGCTTTGAAAAGTAAGTCAAACAAACCCAAAATCACATCATTTTAATGGTAGAACATATATTGGCCGAAAATAAAGATTATAGTATTTTATTAAATCACTATTGGGTCATTATGATGTCATAAAACACATTATATATTTAAACGGTATTTAATATTTTACCCAAAAATTTGACTGTCTTAGAAAATTATGAAAAATTCACCGTTGTATAATTTAGATGTCTTGATTCCAGAAATAACATTTATTTTATCTAAATAATTTTCTAAATATGTTAATTTTCACTTTTAAAATAAAAACCGACATTTATTGAAAATTCACGGGTTTTGACAGAAATGACTTTCAAACCTTAATAAAAATTTTAATTGCATTTATAAAATTTTAAGATCATTTATATTTAATAAAAAACAATTTAATAATAATATTATTATTTTATTAAAATATTATTTAATTCAAAAATACCTTAATTTAATAAAATATATTTCTTAATTAAATAATAACTAAAAATACCATTTGTACTTTAAAAACTATTTACAATGTATCAAAAATGACTAGAAATTATATTCATTATTATATAAAAAAATAATGTACATGAACATAGTACTACTTATTTGTTACATAACCCCTTAAAACTGCCGCATAAGACCTAAGGGTAAGGTGTGTGATGGTGACAGACTCTTGGGGTGGCTCGGATAACATCGCTCGAGTGGTAATTTCAATCAACTTCCACTTTTCCCGTAGACTGTCATGTTCGAGCTTCACATGATGAATCTCATCTTGGGCTTGGTCAAGGGCGAAGCCCAAAGATGCCACCTCTTTTCCAAGCTCCAACAAATGGGCTTTGTATGGGGCAATTCTACTGGATGAGGCCATCGCTTCCTTTTTCTGAGTAAATTGGATTTGTTAAGATCTTATATTTATACTAATCATGTGATCACTGTTCAACGACTATATTAACAAAGGTCAAAATTCATAACATAAAACCAAAGAAGTTGACATCTTATAAAAATATTTTGCATAAAGAGACATTTAACTAGATCAAGAGGTATTTTCCATTAATGATACTTTGGGTCATTACAATATTCCCCCTTAATAAATTTCACCCTCGAAATTTTCCTTTCCCCACACTAAAATAGATGTGGGTAACTCAGCTTCATCTTTTCCTTCGATTCCCAAGTCGCTTCTTCAAACATGTGGTTTCTCCACAACACCTTGACGAGGGGAATTGTCTTATTTCATAGAACTTTTTCTCTACGATCTGAGATCTTCACTGGTTGCTCCTTATAAGAGAGATCATCTTTCAATTGTACCACCTCGAAAGAATGTACATGTGAAGGGTCCGGTATATACTTCCTTAAGAGGGATACATGAAAGACATCATGTACTTTGGCCATGGCAGGTGGAAGTGCTAGTCGATAGGCCATAGCCCCGACATGATCAAGAATCTTGAAGGCGTCGATGTACCTTGGACTTAACTACCATTTCCTTCCAAACCTCATGACCTTATTCCACGAAGATATGCGTAGAAACACCATGTATCCAACTTTAAACTCAAGGTCTCATCGACGATTATCTGCATAACTCTTCTATCGACTCTGGGCTGCCTTGATATGCTGCTGAATAGTTTTCACCTTCTCCACCATTTCTTCGACCATTTCTGGTCCAAGCTGCTTACATTCACCGACCTCATCCCAACATGCCTGTGTTCTGCACCTTTTCCCATACAAGGCTTCATATGGTGCCATTTGGATGCGTGAGTGGAAACTATTATTATAAGAGAACTCAAATAGTGGAAGATGTTGATCCCATTATCCTTTAAAGTCCATTGAGCACACTCTCAACATATCCTCAAGTGTTTGGATAGTCCGCTAGGATTGGCTATCAGTTTGAGGACGATAGGCCATACTAAAGTTCAGTTCAGTATTCAGAACATGTTGAAGACTCTTCCAAAACATAGAGGTGAATCCTGGATCTTGGTTAGACATAAAAGATAGTGGTACTCCATGCAACCTTACCACTTCCCTGATATATATTTGTTCCAGTTGATCCAAAGAGAAATCCTCCCGAATAGCAATGAAGTGTGCAGTCTTTGTAAGATGATCCACAACAACCCAGATTTCATTATTGCCTTTGGATGTTCTTGGAAGTCCGGTGACAAAGTCCATGGTGATGTTTTCCCATTTCCATTCTGGTATAGGAAATGGTTACATCATCCACTTAGACTTCTTCCTCTCTTCCTTCACTTTCTGACACACCAGGAACTTTGATGTATATTTAGTGATCTCCTTCTTTATATTATCCCACCAAAAGTTTTCTCGGAGATCTTGATACATCTTTGTGCTCTCTGGGTGAATAGATAAATTTAAACTATGTGCATCATCCAAAAGTTCCTTCTTCAGCTCCGGACTTGATGGATCATATATTCTTTTCCCAAACCGCACAATTCCTTCTTCATTAACATTAAACTCTGAGGATTTCCCTTTTTTGATAGCTTCCACTTTTTCCTAAATTCCCACATCATCCTTTTGAGCATCCTTTAACCTTTCCAAAAGAGATGGTTGAGTAATCATTTGTGAAAGTATTGATGATGTTCCCTTCTCTATGATTCTGATGTCCATCTTCATCAATTCTAGGAAGATTGGATCCTTCCAAATTCTCATCATTGATAGAATCACTGGATCCTTTCTACTTAGGTCATCTGCCACCTTGTTTTCTTTCCCAGGGTATTAATGTATTGAACAGTCATAATCCTTGATGAGATCTATCCATCTTCTCTGGTGCATATTAAGCTCTTTCTGTGTGAATATATATTTAAGACTCTTGTGGTCAGTATATATCTCACATTTCTCTCCATAGAGATAATGCCGCCAGATTTTCAAGGCAAAGATCACTGCCGCCAACTCCAGATCATGTGTTGGATAGTTTCGCTCATGGATTTTCAACTGCCTTGAGGCATAGGATATAACTTTATCATCTGCATTAGCACACAGCCTAAGCCCTTCGTTGAAGCATCAATGAAAACAAAAAAAAGTTCCCCACTTGTGGGTAAAGTGAGCACGGGCACAGTGATAAGCATCCTTTTCAAATTCTTAAAGCTTTCTTCGCATTCATCACTCAAAGAAAACATTACTCCCTTTCGAGTTAGCTTGGTAAGAGGGTTGGACAATCGTGAGAAATTTCTCAAAAATCGTCGATAATATCCAGCTAACCACAAGAAGCTATGGATATCCGTTACTGATGTTGGCCTTGGACATCCCTCAATTGCATCTGTTTTGGAGGGGTCCACAAATATCCCATTGCTTGTGATGATATGTCACAAGAATGAGACCTCCTTCAACCAGAACTCACACTTTCTGTACTATGAATAGAGCTTCTCCTTGCACAAAGTCTCTAATACAGTTTCTAAATGCTCCTCATGATCCTCCTTGGTTTTGGATTATATTATAATATCATCTATAAAGACTAACAAAAATTTGTCAAGGTAATCTCTAAAGACTCTATTCATCAAGTCCATGTATATTACTAGAGCATTGGTGAGTCCGAAAGGCATTACTATGAATTCATAGTGCCCGTATCTTGTACGAAAAGCAGTCTTGGGGACATCTTCCTTCTTCCCCCTTACTTGATAATATCCTGACCGCAAATCCACCTTGGGGAAGTATTGTGCTTTACGTAGCTGATCAAACAAGTCATCGATTCTTGGGAGAGGATACTTGTTCTTTATCGTGATTTTTTTTGTTCACGATAATTGATGCAAAGCCGCATTGACCCATCCATCTTCTTGACAAAGAGGACTTATGCACCTCATGGTGAAGCACTTGGGCGTATAAACCCTTTATCCAAATTCTCATGTAGTTATTTCTTCAGCTCTTCAAGCTCTACAATAACTATTCTATTTGGATTCTTGGATATTGGTAGCTCCCCAGGTATAATTTCAATTGAGAACTCAACATATCTTCTAGGAGGAAGACCAGGCAGTTCCTCGGGAAACACTTCAGCGAATTCCCTCACAATAGGCATTTCTTCAAGGGTGGTTTCTTCCTTGGACTCAATCATCTGAGCCAGATAAACATGCTCATAAGGAAGTAATATCCATGCTTGAGATGATGGAGCTACAGGAGATACATCTTCCACCTAACACTTGTAATGAATCGGGGGTAGATTCTCTATATGGAGTGTGATTTCACTCTCCCGACAATTTATTTTGGCTCTATATAAGGAAAGTCAATCCATTCCAAGAATTGCATCAAATTACACCAGAGGGAGTATGACGAGGTTCGCTAGGAAATTCAATCCACAGACTATAACAGGGGAGGACTTATATTCATGGGATGCAATGATTGCCCCATTTTCCATACTCACCGACATATTTACTTCCCTGATTTGTGGTGGTGCTGGGATTATTCTACTAAAATTTCGAGATATAAAATAATGTGCAGAACCTGAATAAAAAAGTGTGTTTTCTATTCTTGAATTAATAACTAGCGTACCTGTCACCACTTCGTTGTCAGATTTCACTTCGGTAGAAGTGATGGAAAAAGATATTCCTGCTGCCTTGGAGGTTGTTGGTTGTCTCCGAAAACCCTTGGATTAGGGAAATGATTTGCAAAATGACCCAGTTCTTTGCATTTGTAGCATTGGACAACACGTTGAGGTTTGAACGGAGTGTTCCTCTCCTCGGTCGCAGCTGCGGGTCTTTCTTTCCGACAATTAACAGCAAGGTTCCCTTCTCTTCCACACCTGAAGCATTTTTTCGTCCCCTTAAGGCAATTTCCAGGATGCTTCTTCCCGCACTTTTGGCAAGTGGGGTGATGGATCTTCTTAGCACCGTTGGATTTATCCATCGGACAGCCAGCATTGAAGTCCACCTTACGCTTCTTGTCCCAGTGATACCCCTGTGATTCCCCGATCTCCATTTTGACCTTGGGGGCACATCGGACAATTTCGTCGTAGCTGTCGAAGTCATGGATCACTAATGCTTTCCGCAAGCTAGGCTTCAGCCCACCAAAGAAGCGGTCAACCTTGCATTCGGGGGTAACGAAAAAGCCGCAAGTGTATTGTGCAAGCCTTGTGAAGTTTTCCTCGTACGCTCTAATAGATTCTTCATCTTTTTTCCTGAGGGAAAGGAAGTCCCTTTCCATCTTAAGACGGAGGGTGAATGGAAAATATTTATTGAAAACATCTTCCAGAAATCCTTCCATTCCAATGCCACGAACTCCTCCTCAGGCTTCGTATTTTTGATCAATGACCAACATTGATCAGCTTCACCCTCCATACGATAAGCCTCCAGGAGAACCTTCTCTTTTTAAGAACATTGGAGGATGGAGAATATATTTTCAATGGAGTTGATCCATTGTTCAGCGATCGAGGGATCGGATGATCCACTAAAAGTATGAGGCTTTTGTCTCATGAAGCTCTCGATAGTGACTTGTTCTTTCTTAGGGGGGTTGAACGTTCCTCTTGACCCGTATTTCTATTCAAAACTTGAGTTAGCATAGAGAGAAGCATGACAAAGTTCGCGATTCCCGCTCCCATTGGATTGGGCATCTCATTAGTATAGTCATCACACTGATCTTCACAACGGTTATTAGCCCGAGTCCTCCTATTACTTTCCATTGGCTGGAATAAAAGGAAATTTAGGGGTAACACATAAATTGTAATCCAAAGACAAAAGTTGATGAATTATAAATAAACTTTTATTTCCTTAACTCATGAGTCTATAGGATTCAATCTAGGCTTTTCATGATCTACTTTCTAACATATATTCTCAGGGGAATTTTTTTTAATTCCCTTAATAAGGGTTCATACTAAGCTTTTGAATTTATCAAAACATATCCCCTGGGAGTGTAATAACCAAGAGTGTAGCAAGGCCCGTTGTCGTGCACCAGTTCCCGTTCGAGTCTAGCTCAAAGTGGTGTTTTCGGGTTTTACCCCTAGGATACATCTGTGCCAGAGCCGCCTCTACCTGCTCGTATCCAGACAGGGATGTATTTGTTTGATAAACCACTTACTTAGTACTTACCAAAACTTAGGGATGTTTTTATTATACTTAGTCTTGTATCTAAGGCTTTACTAGGGTTTCCTAGTCCCACAAATAACTAAACTTATCCTTTGATACCAACTATGACAACCCTGCTTTTATTACAACCTTAAACATGATTTATTACATAAAACAACACTTGATACAACAAGAAGATCGAGAGGTTTAGTGTATTTGGGGCTAAATATCATTACATAAAAACTTAAAACATGAAATACAACATCTTTATTGAAAACATCCTTTACATGACCACTACATTCCCTCGTACTTAGCATTGCATGAGATAACCTTAGGACATGTATAAGAAAAGGGTGAGCTATAACGCCCAGTAAGGGAGTAAACATGGAATAACATGAGGAGTAAAATACATGTTAGACAATGGGCATATCAATAGAGCATAAAAGAAACATGAACATAAAGGCATGATAAAGCATGATAATCATAACATTGAAATGTGGCAACAACACTTAACATGGAATTACCATGAGCCAAGGCTCATTGCACATAGAGCATGAGTAAATCCTCATTGTACATAAAGCATGAGTAAACCCTCATTGCACTTGGAATAGCATGATTAAAAACTCATTGCACATGACGTATCATGATACTATACTTTACCCAATGCATTGGAGCGCTATAAGGGCACATCCTTCTTTAACATTTCATTTCAAGCATAAGTGTGCCACATGGATCATAAAACATGGATTCATAAAACATAACCATTTATTCCACGATAAAGGAATGTGAAATTCATATATGAAACTATACAATCAATAAGTAAATGTTAATAATGGTTAATACCCTTGATGGAGAAATGGGCATGGTATTCACTACACAACGACATTGGCTTAGAAAATCAGTGCGATTTCGGCAGTGTAACGACATGACATAAGAATTCCTAAAAATTATTGATGAGAGAGAAAGGGTTTCCTCATCATATTTTAATGTAATGGACAGTAAGGAGGTCATATATATACATGTCCCAACAATTGTAATGGAATTTATATTCATGATACAAAATTATTGCTTGAATGTAAAAGAAGAGAGAGAAGTTCCTTTTGGAATTTTGGCATAGTAACGGGTGTACATGGGAGGAATTTAATGAGAGAGAAATGGGTCTCCCATCATTCAAAAAATAAGAGGGCAGTATGGGGGAGGTTGGAAACCTTACCCCAACATTAATAATTGAAATTAAAAGGGAAATAAAACTTAAATTGTTTTGACAAAAATAAGAAAGGAAAAAAACCCTTACTTAGAAGTGTGCTTCCAAAGGCAAGAGAGAGGCTTGTGAGAGGCTCTTGGGAGCTTGAGGCACCTTGGGAGGATTATAGAGAGATTATTGCAGAGGTTGGACGAACTCCAAGGTCTTTTATTGAGGAGGAAGTGAGTGCTTGGGTGGGTTTATATAGAAAAGGTGAGTGAATTCTTTATTATTTAGGTTTGGGTCCCCTTACATTAAATTAATCCAAACCACAAACCATCCCATGGTTTTTGCCCGTGATTTTTGGAAAAGGGAAGAGTAAAACAATATTTTATAAGGCCAAAGTCCAAACTTCTTAAAATATTAGGGTTTCTTATGTGGAGGTGAGTCACACTCCCATGGAAATTAATTTAAAAAGGCAAGGGGTTGAATAGGTCTTGAGGGGTCCATTAATGCATTGAAAAGTAAGTCAAACAAACCCAAAATCACATTATTTTAATGGAAAAACATATATTGGCCGAAAATAAAGATTATAGTATTTTATTACATCGCTATTGAGTCATTATGATTTTATAAAACACATTATATATTTAAACGGTATTTAATATTTTACCCAAAAAATTGACTCTCTCAGAAAATTATGAAAAATTCACCGTTGGATAATTTCGACATCCTTATTCCATAAATAACATTTATTTTATCTAAATAATTTTCTAAATTTGTTAATTTTCCCTTTTAAAATAAATACCGACATTTATTGAAAATTCACGGGTTTTGACAGAAATGGCTTTCAAAGATTAATAAAAATTTTAATTGCATTCAAAAAATTATAAGATAATTTATATTTAATAAAAAAACAATTTAATAATAATATTATTATTTTATTAAAATATTACTTAATTCAAAAATCCCATAATTTAACAAAATAGATTTCTTAATTAAATAATAACTAAAAACACCATTTGTACTTTAAAAACTATTTACATTGTATCAAAAATGACTAGAAATTATATTCATTATTATATAAAAAAAATAATGTACATGAACATAGTACTACTTATTTGTTACATAACCCCTTAAAACAGCCGCATAAGACCTAAGGGTACGGTGTGTGATGGTGACTGACTCTTGGGGTTGCTCGGATAACATCGCTCGAGTGGTAATTTCAATAAACTTCCACTTTTCCCGTAGATGGTCACATTTGAGCTTCACATGATGAAGCTCAGCTTGTTCTTAGTCAAGGGCAAAGCCCAAAGATGCCACCTCTTTTCCGAGCTCCGACAAATGGGCTTCGTATGGGGAAATTCTACTGGATGAGGCTATCGCTTCCTTTGTCTGAGTAAATTGGATTTGTTAAGGTCCTATATTTATACTAATCATGTGATCACTGTTCAACGTCTATATTAACAACGGTTAAAATTCTTAACATAAAACCAAAGAAGTTGACATCTTATAAAAATATTTTGCATAAAAAGACATTTAACTAGATCAAGATGGATTTTCCATTAATGAAACTTTGGGTCGTTACAAAATGCTTGAAGAGTTCTCACAAGAAGGTATGGTACTTAGACAGTGGATGTTAATGACATATGTCTGGAGATTATTCCTTATTCAAAATATTGATAAAGGTTGATGGAGGATATGTCACCTTTGGTGATAATTCTAAAGGAAAGATCATCGGTCTAGGCCAAATTGGTAACTCTGGTTCAGTTTTAATTTCTAAAGTTTTATTTGTTGATGGAATTAATTATAAACTGTTATGTATTTCTCAATTATGTGATGATGGATTTAATGTGAAGTTTGAAAATTATTCTAGTAATGTTTTTAATTCTAAAAATGTTTTAGTATTTTCTGCTTTAAGAAATTAAAATGTTTATGCAGTTGATTTAAACTCTTTAGCTAAACAAAATGTTACTTGCCAGAATGCTTTTCATAAAGAATCATGGCTTTGGAACAGAAGATTAGGACACTGCAACATCTATTCACTTAGAAAACTAACTAGTAAGAACTTGGTTAGAGACATACCTAAACATGAATTCCCAATTGACATAGTTTGTAATCCCTGTCAAAAGGAAAGCAACATAAAGTTTCTTTTAAATCAAAGAAAGAAGTTTCAACTTCTCAACCTCTAGAGTTGGTTCACATGGACTTTTTTTGACAATCAAGAGTTTCCCATTTAAATGGGAAGAAATATGTCTATGTTTTAGTAGATGACTTGTCTAGATATACTTGGGTATACTTCTTAGCTCAGAAAAGTGAAGCTTGTTCTTATTTTGTTAAATACTCTAAATCTGTAGAAAATCTTGGTGGACATAAGATTATAACTCTAAGAAGTGATCATGGTCGTGAGTTTGAAAATCAAGAGTTTGAATCTTATTTCTCACACAATAGATATAGTCACAACTTTTATTCTCCTATAACACCTCATTAGAATGGTGTAGTAGAAAGTAGGAATAGAACCCTTCAAGAAATAGCTATAACCATGATTAATGAGTATGACCTGCCTATTTACTTTTGGGTTGAATCTGTGAATATAGCATGTTATATTATTAATAGAGTCTTAATTAGACCAGTTCTTAAGAATAACCCTTATGAGTTTTGAAATAATAGAAAGCCTAAAGTTAGTTAGTTTAGAGTCTTTGGCTGCAAAGTTTTTATTCTTAATACAAAAGATAATCTGGATAAGTTTGCTTCTAAGAGTGATGAAGGAATTTTTCTTGGTTATTCTTTAACGAGAAAGGCCTATAGAGTCTTTAATAAAAGAACCAAATGTGTGGAAGAATATGTTCACATCAAGTTTGATGAATCTGATCCACATGAGCCTAAAACCTCTCTTGAAAATCTTGAAGAAGATTTAAGTGTTCTGAACCTTAATGATAAATCTAAAGAACCTACTGTAAAAACATCCAGTTCTGGAAATATTCCAGAATCTACTACTATGGAACCCGAACCTATAGATGAACCTTAAATTTCTAGTCCTACCTTGATTAGATCAACAAGGATTCTAAATAATCATCCTTTGGATGCTGTTGTTGGTAATCTTGATAGACGAACACAAACTAGAGCTTCTCTAAGAAACCAGGTTGAACATCAAGCCTTTCATTCATATCTAGAACCTAAAAATATCAATGATGCTATCAATGATGAATTTTGGGTAATGTCTATGCAAGAAGAGTTAAATCAATTTGAAAGAAACAATGTCTGGGAATTAGTTGATAGACCTAAGGACACTTTAACAATAGGCACAAAATGGGTTTTTAGAAACAAGGTTGATGAGTCTAGAAACATAGTTAGAAACAAAGCTAGACTAGTTTCACAAGGATATAGTCAATAAGAAGGTATAGACTATGATGAAACCTTTGTACCTGTAGCTAGATTAGAATCCATTAGGATCTTACTTGCATATGCTGGTCATCTGAATTTCAAGTTATATCAAATGGATGTCAAAAGTTCTTTTCTAAATGGTTTTATTGTTGAAGATGTTTTCTTTGAACAACCACCTGGATTTATTAATACTCATTTTCCAAATAAATCTTTTAAACTTTCGAAAGATTTATATGGTTTAAAACAAGATCCAAGAGCTTGGTATGATAGACTTAGTAATCTTCTTATTTCAAAAAGTTTTACTAAAGGGATTGTTGATCAAACTCTTTTTATTAAAAGAATTTCTAAATATGTTTTAATAGTAAAAATATATATTGATGATATTATTTTTGGATCTTCTAAACATTCTTTATGTACTAATTTTTCAAAGAATGTGAAAAATGAATTTGAAATGAGTTTAATGGGAGAACTTAAATATTTTCATGGATTTCAAGTGTTTCAAAATGAAAATGGTATTTTTTTGAATCAAAGTAAATATACAAAGGATATTTTAAAACGTTTTGGTTTGGATAGTATTAATGGAAGTGAAACTCTTATGAGTACTATTTGTAAATTGGATGCAGATGAAACTGGGAAACCAGTGGATCAAACCAATTACAGAGGTATGATTGGAAGCTAACATTACCTTACTGCTAGTCGACCAAATATTATGTTTAGTGTGTGTATGTGTGTAATATTTCAAGATAATCCAAAAGAATCTCAGGTACTTGTTGTTAAAAGAATTTTTAAGTATCTTAAACATACTGTAAACTTTGGTTTATTTTACCCAAAAGGACAACCCTTTGAGTTAATGAGTTATTCAGATGCTGACTTTGATGGTTGAAAGTTGGATAGATAAAGAACTTCAGGAACATGTCATTTATTTGGAAATTCCAGAGTATATTGGTGCAGTAAGAAGCAGAATTATGTATCATTATCCACTGCCAAAGCAGAGTACATTGCTCCTGGTAGTTGTTGTGCACAAATTCTTTTAGATGAAACACACTCTTTTGGACTATGGATATGACTTTAGGCACGTGTCAATCAACTGTGACAACACTAGTGCAATAAATTTCTCGAAGAACCCTATGTCTCACTCTAGGACCAAACACATTGATGTAAGGAACCATTTCTTGAGAGATCACTACCAAAAGTGTGATATTACTCTTGAGTTTATAGGCACTGAACATTAATTAGCCGACATTTTCACTAAACCTTTGAGTTCGGATAGGTTGAGTTACATTAGACACGAGTTAGGAATGTTTAACCTCAATCGGTATAAATTCTCATCGATGTAAAATTCTAACCAATGTGAAATTCTCACCGATATGAAATTCTCACCGATGTAAAATTATCACTGATAGAAATTCTCACCGATGTAAAATTCTCACTGATAGAAAACCTCACCATTGTAACCTCACTGATAGTAAACCTCACTGATGTAACCTCACTGATAGAAAACCTCACCGATGTAACCTCACTGATAGAAAATCTCACTGATGTAACCTCACTGATAGAAAACCTCACCGATGTAACCTCACTGATAGAAATTCTCACTGATGTGCGTGCTGTTTTAAAACTTATGTCTACCGCCAGAATCTGAATTGTTTTTATTTTATTTAATTTTATTTATTTATTTTATGATTCCTAAATGATAAAACTAAAGTCCGAGCTACTTCTAAATCCACTGAGCCTCAAACCTTAACCCTATAACCTTAGCTCCTGAATCCTTAGAGAACCCTAAATCCTTCGAACCAGCGATGGAAAAAACCAAACTTCCTACCGTGAGAGATGAATCTATTGAGCCGAAAACAAAGAAGAAAAGGACCGAGCAAGAAGCATGTGGTAGTGTAAGTGTTGCTAGATCTACGTCAGGGAGACGAACAGTGAATCCTCATCTAAAAAATTGAGTTATTGTGATTGAAAAAGAACTGTGTGTAGAATGACTGCTGCCTAGAAGGTCCTTAGTGCTCGAAGTTCTTGAAGATCAAAAATGGGTAGAATGTTTTTCGAACAACAATGGTCCTTAATTTCCAGAATTAGTGAAACAATTTTACAATTTTGTAACCTTTGAAGAATCAGAGAATGAAAATTGAGTAACCTATTTTGTGAATGGAAAGGAGATGTCGTTTTCATCTGTTGAATGGGATGAGTTCTTGAAAGTTACACATGAATGAGTATCTGGATATGTCGCGAGAGCCATGCCACCTACCAGTGACATATTCGATTATGATACTGCTTTGGAAGAACTGACTGGTGATGGAAGTCAAAGACAAGTAGTTGCTGCAGAAATGGATGGAGAGAATAGGTTGCTGTTCAAATTTGTTCAACATGTCTTAATACCGAGGAGAGGAGACTTTTCCAATTTGAGATATCAGGATATCTATCTCCTGCACCTCTTAAGACATTGTGTAAAGGTTAATTTGTGCAGATTGCTGATGCTCCAGATGGAAGATATGACTAGGCTGAAATCAAATACAAATGACCAATTCTTTGCTAAGCCAATATCTGTGATGATCAAGGTAAAAGGGGTTTCTGAGTCTCAAGATGATACAGTGGTAGTAAAGAAAAACTTCTGTATCACAACTATAGTTTGTAAGTACATGAAAATAAATTGGAACCCTTGGATATGAGAATGGGTCGACGATGACCAGAGGGTGTATGTAAAGTTTAATCCTGTGAATCATACTTCAAGACCAAATAATGTGAGGGATCTAGGTCTGGGACCTGATGAAGAGGATCCAGAATATAGTGATGATTCAGAAGAGGATGAGTCATCTACAGATGAAGGAGGAGACCATGACTTGCCTCCTAGCCCAACTCTTGAAAATATAGTTCAGCATATATCAGATTAGGAAGAATCTGCTTTAGAGGTTGTTGAAGTGGCTGCTGTAGAAAATGAAGAAGATGCTCATGAGAGTGAAGCATCTCTGTCAGCTGATTTGAGCTCCAGTGATTGGAAAATCTTTAGTACCTACTGAGGAAGCAAATGAAGTTGACATACCCTTGCCTAATCCACAAATCCCTCCTACTACTGCAGTGATGGAATTGATAGTGTAAGATTCTCCTCAGGATGAAAGACCTACTGAGGATGCTGCTGTGAATGTTGCTGAGAATGTTGTTATCCTAATTGAGGATGCACCCATTGAGGGGGAGCATAAATCTGAGTTTGGAAGTGTTACAGTGGCTGTTGGATTTAATGATTGGGAAGAAGACCCTGGTTTTGTAGTCTGTGGTTTAGACTATTTAGATTCAGATAATGAGGCATCTCACAATAGACCTAAAATTACTTATGATGTCGATTTTGAGTTATTTCCTGAAGATGTGGTTATAATGCATGACCTAGATAAGCTGAAGAAAAACCTTAAGGAATGTTTTGTGGAATAGGTAATGAAAATGGAAGTTTCTATGGTATCTTCAATTCAATCAGTTATGACTGACTCTATGGTCAGTTTAGCCTCTGAAAGAGCATCTGCAGCAGTTGCACCTACTGATTTGGTTACCAAGGCTGATTTGGATATCTCAAGGGATGAGATGAAAGAATATTTTCGTTCCTCGGTTGCTGAAATGATTCAGTGTTTTTCTGAATAAATGGTTATGTTGGAATGATCTTTTTAACTATATCTTTCCTGTAATTTATCAACTTTTATGGGCGAAATAGTTGAAGAAGTTAAAGACTTCTTGGCTCAAGTTTCTAGACTTGAAGCAGATATTAAAGCTCTAAAGGAATATGTTGTTTCTTTAGACTCTTACATGAGCTCAAAATTCCATGAAGATAAGGACTTAGCTTATGTGAAGACTGTTGTAAGCTAGACGGTCTCAGTATTTGAAGGTTTAAAAACTTCTATGAAAGATCAAATTAAAACCCAGGAATCCGATGTTCAAAATCATATCATTGGATTGACCAAAATCTTCAAAGAGACTATATATTTATCTTTGGTTCTCTTTCATCTAAAACTTCAATGGATTTGAATCAAATTCGAGCTATGATGAAAGAGGAGCTTGGTTCTGCCTCAACCAGTGGCTCTGTGGACTCATCTGAGCTGATCAGAGTTGTTCTCTCTACCAGAGATTCAGCCAGAGAAATTATGTAGATAGTCCAAGACTACATGAGAGGAGCCTCTTCCTTTCAAAAAGAATTGAAAGAAAAGGTGGAATCATATTTCTCAAAAATTTACACAAAGACCCAAATGACTAGTCATTTCAAGCTTCTTATTGAGAATATGAAACTACCTCCTGTCAATCAAGCCTTCAGAGAGTAGGTTAGCAAGCTAAGATAATTGACTCCAGCATTGGACAAGTTTATGGAGAACAAGGATAACTTCATATCTTCTATGAAGAGAGGAGGAGGAATCATTATGGATTTCAGAAATATGTTGCTGCCTTTTCTGCATGTTGATGCTAGGCCAGTAATTGTCCCTCCTGCTTTACCTACCTCTGCCTCCACTGCTTCTCCAATTCAGATGAATCCTATCCAAGCCATACACAGCCTTACACCTATGATCACACAAAGGACTACTCAATACAGGCCAAGAACAGTGTCAGTTTCTCAACCTCCTGTGGTCATTTTAGGAATTCCTAAGCCTTCAACAGAATCCTCACCACCTGAATCCTCTTCTGACCCAAAGGGAAAATATCACATTGAGGATGTCAATTGATCAAGTGGCTGGACTATTTGATAGGAATCCTATGTATTTTGTTTTCTATCTTTGTACCTTTTTGTCACATTTAATACAAGTGATTTTCTTCTATTCCTATTGTTACACTTATATTTTTTATTTCCAGCTTTTTCATTATCACAAAGGGGGAGAAATATTTTACAAAGGAGGGGAAATACTCTCTATGTATCAAAAGAGGAAGGCATCTTAACCCAGAGGGAGAAATATTAATGAAAGGGGGAGAATTTTTATCTAAGAGAAATCATGCTTTCCCCCTTTGATACCTCTGAATTTCATCCTCTAATACCAGTTCCTTTATTCTCATCCTCTGATATCATTTCATTTAGTTCCCTGATGTTCTCTGATACCACTAAATTTTACCTTTGATATCATGGAGTTTTCTTTTATCTATGATACATTTAATTCTATCTATGATAAATTATGTTTTATACCATACTATTTTCTCTGAGAAAACTGAGTCTAATTATATATCCTCTGATACAATTTTTTTTAAATGATAATATCATAAGTTGTGATTATCAAAAAGGGGGAGATTATTGACCACACCTGTTTTGATAATCCCAATTATGCTTTAATATACTTTGATAATCTCAATCTAATGTTTTTCTATATATTAATTCTTTCAATATGTTCTCAAAATTATAATAATATTAAAATAATCCCTGAGATATTTTAACCTTTGTTTATCCATGTTTATATATGTTCTAAAGTAATTCAAACCCATTCAGATAAGTTGCGTATGAAACAGATATGTATTAAGTCACTGGTCTGCATTTATCTAGAGCTACCGGTACTCAGTCTACTGATAGACTTAGTCTACCAATAGACAGAGTCACCTTTACACTAAGTTCACTGATATAAATAGAGTTACCAGTAAGCAGACATAAAGTCTACTGATTGAAATAGTCTACCGAGCTACCGATACGGAATAGACCAGAGCTACTGATAGACAAAAGTCTATCGATAGAGCCAGTTCACAGATAGTTACCGATACAAGTATATTCACCGATATATCGAGATAAAAATAGAAGTCTTCTGGTACTATAAGTCTACCGATAGACTACTGATGCAAAGAGATACCGATGGAGAGATAGCTACCGATGGATCAAAAAATATCGATAACAAGAGCTACTGATGGAACTAAAGTCACCGGTATATGAGCTACTGATGCATGTTCAAAAGAGCTACCGATGGAAGGTTCTGCGACACAAGATCCACCATGCACATCTACCAGTAGAACGCTTCTAATAATTGACCAACCAATCAAACCCTATACTCTTCATACTATTTATTTATTTAGCTAACGAATACATTTGATGGTTTTAATGCAGTTAATGTTATTTAATGATTTCTGTTTCATGTCAGGGAACCGTACCTAGTACCCATGAAAAAGGTGATTATTCTTTTCTGCCAGAGCTGAAATCTATAAAGGGATGGAAAGAGAACACTGGATAAGATGATGCATGTTACACAAAAGGCACTAAGAAGAAACACGAAGGGTGAAAGAGATAAGAGTTGAACAAGCATTCAAATGTGGAGAATTTGTCTCTAGTCTACATACATACTCCAAGAATCCTGGACATACATGAAGAAACTTATTCTAGAGGAGAACACAAGCTGCATATTGAGTAAAGAACTGCAAAAAACATTTCATGCACTCAGGCTGCTAAGCTAGACCAAGAATCAAAGAAGAAAACGACACTCTGTTTTATGAGAAAAACTAGAGAAGGACTCAGAAGCTTTTCTGATAAACCAAATGAGTCCAGATCTGCACTACTAATCACTAAATCATTTCTAAACCCAATCATACTTCTCTTAGTGATTCTATCTTTACATTTTGAGCAGTGTGTGTACCCTATTTATTTTACAGACACATTGTCTCGTGTGCTAAACTGGAGGATTCTTAAATCCTCACTCAAACTCCATAACTCTTTTGTTTCCCACTGTGGATGGTGGTAGTGGTCGAGTAAGACCTGAACAGCCTGTGTGTTTTTGGTTGTTTTTCCCACGAAAAACTGTGGTAGAGGTCTTTGTACCTGGACAGCAGTGTACTGTTGTTTACCCCCAATCCAGGGTGTGGATCAATTTATATAAATTGTTGAGAGGACTAAGTCTTGTCTTGAGACTGAACCTCTTGGTTAACTTTGTTGTGCATTTTATTTTAAGTCTATAAGTATTAAATATATATTTTACATATTCAGTTTCTATTACTTTTAAATACAAAACTATTTTAAAGCTACTTTGATAGTTAAATTAGCAAGTGTTTATACTTATTGTAAACCAGTAAGTTAGTTTCAAAATTTAATTTAATATTCAAATTAATTTAACTGAGACCTAATAAATCTTTGAGAAACTAATTGAACCTTTACACTCTTTATAGATTCATTACAGTTTAACTTTGTTTTTAAATTGGGGGATTTTAAGAGAAATATTTTTAACAGAAATTTTAATTGGAACTCAATTCACCCCCTCTTGAGTATCTACTCCGACCAACAGTATGAACATTATGAATTTATGATAATGTATTTTTAATTAACTAATGCACATTATAATTGTATATATCTGATAAATAGAGTATTCAAGGATTATCTTCATAAATTTTTTGTATTATTCATTAATGATATCTATATGTACTCTAATAGTGGGATTCAACTATAAATATTTGTGAAGACTCTCAGAAAAAACAAATTATATGGTAAATATAGTACGTTTGTTTTTTTTCTCAATGAAGTTTATTTTCTTCCCAATATTATCACTAATGATGGAATATATGTTGACCATTCAAAAATAGTGGTAGTCAAATAAAATCTTACACCGATGAGGAAACTGAGATCTGAAGTTTCTTGGGTTTAGTAAGTTACTATTGGTGATTCATCAAATATTTCACCCGATTAGTCAACCAATTAAACAAGTTAGAATGTAAAGGTGTTTAATTCACATGCTAACGGGAATATGATAAATAATATTAAGATCTAAATAGGATAATGATTAATGATATGATATAAAATCTCTCATTAGGTAAGAAAGGATTTTCAATTTATAGTGATGTATCAAAGAAAAGTCTTATGTTTTGTCCTTATACATAATGATATGGTGATTTTATATACATTAAGAAAACTGAAAATCGATGAAAATACCTATCTTACTCATGAACTTGATCTGGAAGTTATAATTTTTCATTTTAAAATATAGAGAAAAACATATATGGATAAACCTGTGATATATATACATACCACAAGAGTTTAAAGTTTATCTTCACTCAAAATAATATTGACATGGGGAAAATAAGATAGTTAGAACTTATCAAGGACTATAATTTCTTGAAACACTACCACCCTATGAAGGAAAATAAGAACAATTATGCATTTATTATGAGGGAATGTGAAGTTCTAAACGTGATTAATGTTAATAAGGATAATATATAGATAGATCTAGTAAATATGGATATAGTTATTTTTAGGCAAGGGGATCCATATTTCTTATTTCCTGAAATTACTAAGTCATCCTTACTATATAAGAAAGATAATTCCCAGAATGATGATAAGAAATTCAAAAGTAATATTAAAGTAGTAAATGATATTAAATTTATTGACTTCAAGTGTAGAGATGATGTGTTGAAGTTTTGGTTATGTGTTATATTTGTACCAGAGTGGAAAAGGGAACTGCAATATGAAGAAAATAGAAAACAAATCTCTATATATGCTAGTATCATAATGATATGTAGGTATTTAAGAGATCATTTATGGAAGGATTCTTTGATGTGATAAATTTTAGACTTTGTGTCCATATGCTTATTATGTTAGTAGGTAAATGCATAAAGACAACATCCTAAGAGATTCATGCAACCTTTTCCTATACCTATATGGGAGTGGTAAAATATTACTATGGATTTTCTCATTGTAATGCCAAAGACTCTAAGGTATAATGATGTTATACGGGACATCATTGATCATACTACTATGTATTATCATTTCTTAATGATAAGAGAAGATATACCCCATAAGCACCATGCCTAGATCTATATCAGTGAAATGATAAGACTTTGTGGGGCACCACTATCAATTATATCTAGTCATGACCCTCAGTTCACATTGAAATTTTGGAAGAATATTTAAAGGAATATCGATAACAAGATATATTTATGAACTTATTATCATCCATATACTTATTGGTAGTCTGAAAGGTCTATTCAAATTTTGGAAGCCATGCTGAGATCATGTTCTCTTAACTTCCAAGGTATGTATGATCAGTTTCTATTTTTGGTGGAATTTTCAAAATATAATTGATTCAATTAGATAATCCTGATGGAACCATATAATGTATTGTTTGGAAAGAGTTTTCATACTCCAACCAAATAGGTATAATTTTTAGAAATAAATCTAGTTGTACCAGATCCTGTAGAGGAGACGAATGTTAATGCAAGGACAATTCAGGATCACATTAAAGTATCCTAGAGCATAAAAAAGAGCTATGTTGATAACAGAAGAAAATACTTGGGATTTCTATTGGGGATCATTTATTCTTAAAATTTTCACCATGTAAAATATTTTCAAAATTTAGTAAAAATTGGAAGGTACTCCCTAGGTACATTATTCCTTTTGAAATAATAGAATTAATTAGGGTTGTAGTTTTCTAATTGGTTATACTTCCCAACAATTTTAAATTATAAGATGTCTTCCATGTTTATTTAATAATGAAATAAATGTAAGGCCCAATTCATATTCTCACATATGAGGGAATATAATTGGATCTTGACTTGTCTTATAATGAAGCTCTTATAATGATTCTTAACACTAGAGAGAATGTTTTTCATAATCGAACAACTAAATTAGTGATATTCTTTTAAAGAAATAGCAAACTAGAAAATGAAAATTGAGATCCTGAAGTGAAAATATTAAAGTAATATCCATGTTTTTTAAATAGATTATATATACTCTAGTTTTTAGGTAGAAATTATTTAATGGCATAGATTGTAATACCTGAAACCCTACTGTATTAGGTAAGAATCATGTCTTGAACTATTGTGCCATGCACACTTTAAAGAGCCTTTATTCAAGAGTATAATTAAAAGTTTAGTTTTTGGAATATTAGAATATTATCTAGAAAAAATAAATATAATTTTTTAATTCATCGTAAATATGTTAGTTTAGGATAGATTTTTTTATATTTTTCTAAAAAATGATTTTTAGTTGAATAGTATAATATACCATTTTTAAAAATACTGAAACTTTTAATCCATAATTATTATATAAGTATGAATTAGTAATTTATGAAACCTTAAAAATTGATATTTTATAATTTAAATTATACATTTTAAATTTTTTATTATTGTTCATAATCTCGTGATTGATATTTTAGAACTCAAGTAATATTTTTCTCAAAAATAAATTAGTATATTATACATTTATTGTATTAAAAATATTTTTTAAAAATAGTATTAATTAAATTAAAAATGTATTTCAAATTTATAATAAATATTTCTAAACTGTCTAATAATTAATACTTTAGTTTTTGTCCTGAAAATTAAGTTATCATAGGTAAAACTAGTTACAATAGTAAAAGATAAAATGGTGAAAGTAATAATTAAATAGGTAAAGAGCCTAAAACATGATAAAAAATTTCTATAATTAATTGGTTGAGATATAATTAATATTTTATCACTGTTAAATCTATTATTTTCTAATTTTGGATCCACATGACATGTTTAAATTTTTCTCCCTTTATATTAAGTTAAAATGTTAACAAAAATTTTATTATCACAACTTATAAACGGGGCCTCTGTCCACCCCTTCAATACCATTATAAAAATTAGATTTATTCATTAATTTATACCCTAAATACTTCCCATATCATCAGAATTAACCCTTATAATATTTTTTCCACAATAAATTATCCTAATCCATTCCTTTATAAGGAATCCTCTATGAGAAACCCAAATTTCTCAACATAAGTTCAATATTTTGGCTACCATGTTTTCCTTTTATATTTATATTTCAAATTCATTTTTTAAAACATTCAATTATTAATTCAGTTCATTCTGTATACTGATTGATTATATATTTTTTTGTTCCAAAAATATGTGCAGAGGAAATGGATGTAGTACAAAAGATGAATCTAGAGAGGCTACCTAGAGAAGACCAAT
This sequence comes from Viscum album, assembly GCA_963277665.1. NCBI lineage: Eukaryota > Viridiplantae > Streptophyta > Magnoliopsida > Santalales > Viscaceae > Viscum > Viscum album. The sequence goes on along the minus strand of OY728155.1, from coordinate 918,120,685 downwards.
CACAGAGCCCCGCAGCATCATAGCTGGTGCAAAGCATCCCCCTTTGCAGGCGCTGCAGAGCAAAGAGGCAGGAGGCTTCATGACCCACATGACATTTTTGAAGCTACCATTGAGCAAAGTGGCAGGAGGCTCTACGATTTGCATGATGTTTGCGAAGGCGCTGTGGAGTGAGGAGAAGGGAGGCTCTGTGGTTACAACAAAGTACCACAAAGCTTTGCGACAAGTGTTCCCTGCTTCATGGATCCTCTTTCCTATAAATACCAGGCTCCCCTCGAGCCCAAACGACATATCCTTCAACCATTCACCTTCCAATCTCTCAAATCACGATGCAATTTATAATCTTTAAAAAATAAGCTCTTCAAGGTAATTGAGCATCACGAAATTCATTTCCCTTGGCTTAAATTCAACCCCTCTTCAAAGCGGGATTCCCTTCATGGAGCGCATGGTCCTACGTGAAAAAAGGGGATCCCTAAGTGGACTCGGGTCTTTGTAGAGCACTCATGATTTGTGAAGTACACTCTATGCACATGTACACCCTATGCTATGGTAGGGTCAATATGCTTCACAAAGAACATTGCTTCATAGTTCTATGCTATGCAGGGCACCCTTTCTTCATGAAGCCCTGCTCTACGAAAGCCTATCCACTCTATAAATCATAGTCTAAATGCACCTATTCCCTATGCCTAGTCTAGGAAACCTTACTTCATAAAGCACACCCATTTGTGAAGCCCCTCCACTACATTGAACACCAGAGCATTATGATTCCTCTTCGTATGAACCACTTTTATCTACAAACACATTTCCTGTACGACCCTCTAGGTTCGTATGAAGTGACTTCAAGGTCCCTTAGGTGGTTCTTCACATTGTGTTTCTTAGCCTCATGCTTCTTCACATAGGCATGCTAATAACTATTTCTTCTTTACATATCCACGCTAATGTGGACACCTCATTGGATCACTCCATGACACCCCTTCACCACGACATTGCTGATGCATTCCCTTCACCAAGGGTGGTCAGGTATCAGTTATGTAAGTCCTATGGGTGCGGAGTGAACTTGCCTCGTCCGAGCTGCCGAAAGTTAAACCACCAAGCACTATCATCCTCAGCTAATGATGTTAAACTGTGGTCTCACCCCATGCATCATACACGGGGTGCCCCATATTTTACATTCTCTATGAAGGTTCATCTCCACAGAAGTGAGATCTTCCTCACATGGAATGAGATTTCTGCTGGAGCAACGCTTATCTACTGGGAAGGGAAACCACCTTGGTGTGAGCCCCTAGCCTTACTTGCAGGAGGTATTATCCCTACTCCTCCTTTATTCTTCAATGCTAAAGACTAGAGGAGATATGGGATCTAGGACCTTCATTATCTAGTCTCTCTCTTGTTGGGATTTGTTGCCAACTGGGCCTCTATCTTAGATTAATTCCCAATATCTATCTCCCTAGACCGATATTTGCATGTAAGATCATGTTTCCTCTTTGGGCCGCTAACCACGTGTAATACGCATTCCACTTCCCACAAACGCACCTTTCATGACGTGATCATTAGGTCCTTGCTGCCTCTTGTTTCTCACATTAAGAACGACTCACGTGGGCTTAGAGTAAGCATTGACCATGACATCCTCTCTAGTCCACATTAGCGTGTAATCCCCAAACTGTACCCTCCTGAACTACATGTACTTTGATCCTTGTATCTTTGACCGGGTACATAGGAAACATCCATGAGGTTCAAGCCCAACACATATCCCGAACTACGTGGACTTTGGTCCCTGTCTCTTAGATAGGGTACATAGGAAGCCTCCCTAAGGTTCAAGCCCAACACCTATCATGAACTACAGGGACTTTGATCCTATTCTCTTAGACTGGGTATATAGGAATCCTCCTTGAGGTTCAAGCCCAACACCTATTCCAAACTACGTGGACTTTTATCCTTTCCAAGGCAGGGTACATAGGATGAATCCCTAAGGTTCAATCCCAAAAACTATTTTGAAATACATAAACTTTGATCCTTTCCAAGGTAGGGTACGTAGGATGCCTCCCTAAGGTTCAATACCAACACCTCCATTGGTTTCGACCCCTTCACGTCAGTTCACCAAAACATTAAAAACTATGTGGACTTGGATCCTTACCAAGGTAGGGAAAATAGGATTCCTCCCTGAGGTTCAAGCCCAACATCTCCATAGGTCCCGATCCCTTCATGTCGGTTCACCAAACCATTCCAAATTATGTGGACATTGATCCTTTCCAAGGCAAGGAACGTAGGAAGATTTCTAGAGGTTCAAGACCAATACCTATTGGTCCTGAAACCCTTAACGTCGGTTCACCAAAAACCATCCCAAACTAAGTGGACTTTGATCCTTTCCAAGGAAAGGCACCTAGGAAGCCTCCCTAAGATTGAATCCCAATAGCCATCAGTCCCGACCACTCCACGTTGGTTCACCCTCGTCATGTATGACGTTAAACTGTACACCCCTTTTCATCCCACATGATGATAAATTGTACTCTTTTGAACTATGTGGGTTAGATCCCTGTCTCCTAGGAAGGGTAAGTAGGAAGCCTCCCTAAGGTTTAAGCCCAACACCCATCGGTTCCGACCACTCTTCATCAGTCCACCCTCATCTCACATGATGTTAAGTTGTACGCCCCTTTTCGTCCCACATGATGCTAATCTATACTCTTTAAAACTATGTGGGTTTGATCCCTGTCACCTAAGCAGGGTATGTAGGAAACCTTATTGAAGTTCAATCCCAGCCATCGGTAAGTCATCGTACCCCAATCAGTGGTAACTTGTTATACACCAATCAATGGTAAGCCTTTGTGAACCTCATTCAGTGGTAATATGTTGTTTTCACCCAACCAGCGGTAATCCATTGTAGTTAGAAATCGATGGTAAGCCATCATAGTCCCCTTTTTTGGGACCCACATCTCTGGTCTTCCCCTGTGGCATCAGACCAACCCAAGATTCTAACTATGTGTATTCTTCGGCATGTCATCGGGTCTTTTTCCTTTGTGTACACCCCGATTCTATGCCCCCATACTGAACCACATGGACTTTGATCCTTTCCATGGAAAGGTACACATGAAGCATCCCTGAGGTTCAAGACCATCATCCATATCTCAAACTGGTTGGTCCCTTGAGCATATGTGTCCCAAGAATATCATACCCCAACCCGAAGGTTTTATTTCTTCTAGGACCAGTCCATGCGTCCATTCTCACGGGTCACCTCCTTGGGTGTCCCATCATCACACCGAACTACACAGACATTAATTCCCTGCCATAGGGATACATAGGAATTCTCTTTGAGGCTTATGCCCAACATCACCCTCACCCTCGCATCAAATCTGTCTTACTCCCCATCCACCCTCAACAATCCATATCCATCATGATCCTTACCCATGCCGCCACATCTTGGTGAGATCATGTCACCCATTGTCTCACTGCTCATAGAAATAATCGACCTACTAACCATGTGTTGTACCCAACATCAGTGTTACCTCAAGGGGTTGCACCATCTGATCCACTCTCGTAAGTGTTGTAATCAGTCTGATCCATCTCTATTAGACGTTAAACTCACGTCATACCATGTGTTAAACATAGGAAGCTAAGAAAAACATCAGATATATGCCAATGGAATATAATTCCCCACATTTTACATCGGATGCATCGAGCTTCCGCTCCCTCGAGAAGCCCTGTCATAAGGGGAAGAAACCCATACATGCCAGAATTCCAGTGCCTAGACACACCAGTTATGTCCAACGTGACTACTCCCTCGATCGAATGTTTCTACCCTAACTGAACCCCTTAGAATGTCCTAACAGAAGTAGTGTAATTAACTGAAATCCATGAAGACATCACACCAGGAAGAGTTTCATGAATAATGTTTATGTCTATGAGGGAGACCTAGAATAGGTGCAGAGTTCTGAGGAGGAATCCAAGGAAGGAGGAACTGACATCCCATCTTCCTGTTTTATTCAAGGAGAAAATGTCCCCAAATAAGAGACAGATTCCACCCACCATTGGAAATCGGGAATGCGAGGCAACAATTAGGGTGTCCTTGACAGACGTATACGCACCCCATAGAAAGAATCAGAAACATAAATGTTGAACTCGGCATGAATTTCTTCTCATCAATGTGTAGATTAGTAGCATTTGAGCCATCAGTGGACTAGTGTGTCACCAGATCTAGTTATCCAGCACCAGGTCCCGCCAAGAAAATAGTGGGCCCGGCGTGAAACTCACTAGAATTTAGGGAAGTTGAACGTTGGACATCCCGGTCTACGATGTTGCTAACATGGATCCTTCTTACCAACCATGGAAAAGGGAATGACGCTTGGGAACTGGAAGTTGATTTCCTCCTTGTCGCACTAATGGTTTAATCTCCCTACCTTCCAGGACCCAAGTTTCCGTATCAAGAAACTGATCACAGCCCGCCTACCGATGTAGGGGTAGGGGAAACGTCATCGTGGTAATCCCACATAGCCTCATTTCCACCATGGAATCCTTTATGTCCACAGCTACTAGGTGACCATGCCCCATCTCCCCATTTCAATTTGTTCAGAGAAGGGTGATAAAAGACCTCATTTAACGATACGAGGAGGAGGGGATTATCCTGACTCGGGATATGGCCTGACAGGACTTAGAGGTGTATGTGCCTCATCGCCACCGCTTCCCCCAAGGGCCACGCAAAGAGACACTGCTCCCCACTTTGACGCATAACCATTTTGGGAGCCTCTCCCTGGAATTCTTTGATGCCTCTCTCCCCTATCCGATGAGGTAAGGGATGTTCGGGCCAACCTGGCCGGGATCCTGTTCCAGGGGCTCCCAAGGAGGGATCCTACAATGATGCATCAATACTACCATCTATTCCCATGGGCTGAAGAGCAGGTAAGCTATGCACCTGCACCACCGACCCTGGACTGGTTAACCTGATACTAGTGCTAGGTGCAGGCTGAGGAGGACGCTCGACGAGGTGATTCAATGTCAATAACTATTGTGGCCCGTTCCACCACTGACTTATACTATCGAACCCTATTTATGTCAATAAGGGACACTCAAACATCTATCCCAGATCAAGGCCCCAACCGCCCTAGGGGTAGGATGGGTCAACTCTCCTGGTCACTGACACAGAAGGTGCCCGTCACGGGCCGACCCATGGAAATGATACCCAGTACAGAGGTCCTCCCCAAAATATCACCAATGAGTGTTCAGGTCTGTCTTTCTCTCAATATTGTCTTGGAGGTCCTCTCCATGCCACCTTCAGTACGGATGAGAGTTTTCCCCACTATAGTGACACTCAGTACGAGAGCCTTCTTCGTACCCACAACATAAAGTATGGAGCCATTCCTCCTGTCACACGTTGTCGATGTGAAAATGTTACATGTTAGGTCATCCTTCAGCATAGGGGTCTTCCCCATGTAATTACATCCACCGATGAGAGTCCTCCTCATCCCAGAAACCTGGGAGGTGGAGTTTTTCCTTGATTCATAAATACCCAACACAGAGGTCCGACCCCTGTTCTGCTCGACCAGTATGAGGACCCTCATCGTATTGATGATGCTGGGGGACATAATCATGGAGGCCCTACCCATGCTACCACTAGCTCCAGCAGAGGTCCTACCCACTCTGGCACTTTCTTCAGAGGTTCCCACCATGCATTAACCAATGGAGATGAGTTCCTCCCTATGTTCCATTCAACATCTTTCTGGGTGCTCCTCACACCCCAGCTCACCCAGCCAGAAGTATTCTCCACCCTTACATAACTGTGGCTAAAGGTCCTCATTCTAGAAATCTACCTTGTCCTGAAGATCCATCCCAGGGTAGGAGGGAGGGCCACTACTGCCATTAAAAGAATACCAAGAATATTCAGACCACAATTAAACATGTCTGCTTCTTAGATTCTGACGTGGAAGACGACTCAGCAATGGAACACTTGCCTAGATCCTCTATGTCAAGGGCTAGGGAAATAACAAGGTGCATCAGCCACATCCTTCTGAAATGAGAGGTCCACTGGATTCCTTCCTGTCACGAACCAACCCGGGTCAACCATGAACTGGTCACCCGAGTCGGTCTGCGACATGTCCCAAGAGGCGTTCTTGATCCTCTCGGGCTGGAGACAAGCTCCAGGGCATCAAAAAAGGCTGTGGGAATGATTTATCCCAATATAAATAAATAAAATAGCAGAAATAATACAGAGAGGCGTAGAATAAATAATCCAAATAAAACGACTAAATAGGAACAAAATAAAATAAAACTAACCAAACTCTACGTCCGAACTAACTCTATGTGACCCTATGGGTCACTCTCCAACTCAATGATCGAACATTGCCCATGGCGAGTGCACCCAAACTAGAGCCTGTAAAAAAATATTAGAAAAGAACAATAGGCATGAGTATTAAAACTCAGTAGGCTAGCTCGATATCTATTCGCAATCTACTAACTTTAAAATTACAAAACATTATTTCTAGTTTGAACTACAATTTATAAAATTATGTTTTATTTAATATTATACACAAAAGAAAAGTACGAACCATTTCCCTTAACCATTTTCAAATCTAGTCTCATTTCATTAATTTCAATGGAATTTTAGAAGGGGAAAGTGATGTTTATATTTTCAAATTTGTATAAAGAGGATTAAACACTTTCATTTGAAAACCATTTCTAGAAACCTAATCAAAATCATTTTACCATTTTCCAAAGAAAACAATATAAAAAAATACACAAAATAAATCACAAAGCAAGGGAAATGTAGGAATACATATAAGCATCCTAATCACTACTACAAGAAAAAAATACAAATAGAAATGGGTGAACCTAGGAGATCAAGAATAAACTATAAGACACCAATACATGAGAGCTCATCCCTATTGACATGTCACACATGATGGAATCAAAATTTCCAATATGCTCGACCATCCTTTCTCAGGAAGGCCAAGGGAAAATCCCATAGTAATAAACCCAATATATCCACCTACTATGGGCCACTGGTCAGTACCATAACCAACCAGTGCAACAATCATTCTTAGAATATTCTCTCAATATTCGAGATTCCCATGTCCCAAGTATTTGGAAAGGGGCTGATCCAACCGATGCTAGCGGAGAATCCAATCACACACACACACACACAGATATATATATATATATATATAATGTGCAATAGGCATCACCCTGATCCACTCCACTAGACAATATCTTTCCTTTAAACCATTCAAGCACCCAGAAGCTTCTAAGCATGGGCCTCCCAAACAATTAGTCACAACAAGGCAATAGAGTTATCCTAGGAGGGTTTTCATCAAAACAACTTCATCATTTTCCATAAAGTGGCTAACGGGCATTAAACACATTTCACAAACACCACTTTTAATAAAACCAAATCTTTTTTCCATGAAGGGGAAATACCACCACTTACTCTTTTGAAACAATCTGAAAGCAATTCAACTTCATTATAAGACCAAAACCAGTTTGAAACCATTTTAGGATCCCCAAAACATTGCTTCACATGTTGCTAACATTTTTATACAACCAAACCAAAATAGTTTATTTTTTCAAATAAAATTTAAGATCCAATCGGGAAATTTATCAGCGACACCTAAAACATTTAATTAAACGGTTTCCATTTAAGACTCAACCAGGTGATAACAGCAGTCTCATGGAGTGAACTTATTTAAATGGATAACCCAGTTGCGGAACTAATAAAACACTTAATTGAACAATTAGCATGCGCAAATATAAAAAAACTATAGCATTTTTCACACTCGGATAATAGAATTATAAATTTGCATATTAAATGAATTAATCAGAAGTTTCACAATAATATTTTTCACATATATATATAGGGTGAAAATAGTAGGAAATAATGAGGCTTCAATTTTTAAAAGGTAGTTCAATAGGAACCTACCGTGTAATTGATGTGCGACAACAACACAGCCACGGAACCAAGGCGCGACGATAAGGAAACTTCAGAAACAAGGCGTGATGACAAGGAATCTTCATAAACAAGGCGCGACGATGCTCGCTCACTCTAAAATGCCTCGCAGGGGTCCTAAAAAATCATAAACCTACCAGTAAAAACTCTCCAACTAACCTAACATATAATCTAATGAGAGTAAGATGGTAATAATAATAATAATAATAAATTTTTTTTTAAGAATAATAATAATATTATTAATATTAATAAAAATAATAATAATAATAACAATAATAATAATAATAATAAAAACAATAATAATAATAATAATAATAACAATAATAATAATAATAACAACAACAACAAAACAACAACGACAATAATAATAATAAGGAACAATTGGAAGAAACAAATGGAACACTAATTAGGTGGATAAACCGTGGTTTACCGGCTGGTGGGGGTTGTGACCTGAGGCAGGCCGCCAGAGAGGTTGTTGTGCAGCAAGCAGGGGGTTCCAAGGGGTCTGTTCCTTTAGGATAAAGAGGTGGTCGGAGTAGGGCTACGCTGCTACACCAATCTGGGAAGGCCGTTGGCTTGGTCAGGAAAAAGGTACCGGGATGGAAGGAGAGATTAGGGTCACTGGAACAGGGTGCTAGGGGTGCGCCAACTGAGCGATGGGAAAGGAGGATGAGGGCCGAGACTGGGAGGTGTGATGCTGAGCAAGGAGGGTCGAAGGGTGTTCCTAGAAAAAGGGAAGCGCACTGGAGGGGTCTCCCTGGATGGGAGCTGTAGAGGTAGAGAGGCCGGGAAAAAGTGGAGCGCACCGTAGGGGTCACGTTGGCTGGTAGGTGCCGAGGTAGGGAGGCTAGGAAAAAGGGAAGAGCACCATAGGGGTCGCGCTGGCTGGAGATGCCGAGGTAGGGAAGCTGGGGTGGGAGCGGTTGGTCGGTACGTTGCCGCTAGGCAAGGAGGGACGATAGGGGTCATGATCGGCAGTGAGTGGGGGTGGGAGGGCGTCGACCGAGCGTTGAGTCGGGGGAAATGACCGGAGGACTTCATCGCCACAGAGGAGGTGGTGTATCTGGTAATGCCTCACACACAGAGGGTGCTAGGGGAGATGCTTGCGCCGCAAGTGGGGAGGGGAGAGGGAAGTGGAGCCGACTGAGAACCCAAGAAAAAAATAGGTAAATCCAACCCTAAAAAACTAAATAAAATTTTTGTAACTTAATAATAATAATAATAATAATAATACTTATTATTATTATTATTATAAAATTAATAATCATCATAGTGATCAAATAAAAATATTAAAGGTGTTCATATCATTTTGATAATAATAAAATCTTAACATAATAAAAATTTAAATGACACAACATTTAAAGTGATTTGTAAATATAAAATCTTTTTATTTAAATTTTCTAAAGACAACGGGATGCGTAGTTACCCGGGCGGAGCCGTGTGAGGTTTCCAAAACCCATTCCACTCACATTTCCAACGACGTTGCCTAAAAAATGTACTTTTTCTCCTAATCTCAATAATTTCATCCATAACTCAACCTGAACCCCAAAAAGAAAAAAAAATTAAGTCCTAGGAAATAATAAAATAAAATAACCACTTAGGTTGGGGTGTGATAATTCTCCCCACCATAACGCTTTCCATCCCAGAAAATCCATGACATCATCCATCCAATTACTCAACACCTAAGGATTCCACACAACACGATCCAACATCTTAACGCACAGACATTCCATCGACCACAAACAGGTCTCAACATCATTTCCCGAAACAGATCACCAGTAAAGGGTGGGCCTGAACGGACTCCCCAACATAGATCACCAATAAAGGGGAGGCCTGAATGGAATCCCTGCCATATGGAATCAACTGACACCTGATAGAGACTTTAAGAGAAGACCAAAAAAGATGGTGGGTCTCCCCACCATAAAGAACCAACCTACTAGTGCCCAACTAGAAATCCAACTTAGACCTGCCCCAGGCCTTACTCAAGCCAAAAGAAGCACAACAAGAACATTAAAACCACTCACTCCCTTCCAAAAGGGACAATAGTTGATCTAAAAAGTCTGTGCAAACCAAAAACCCTTACCCCATGGTCCGGGAGGGAGGGACCAAGGATTGGATCACTAAAACCACATCGTACGACTACTCACGACCCATCACTTCAGGATGTATACAAACCAAATTCGCAACTGATTCACATTGGTGGACGACACAAGGTCACTGATCCGCAAATTTCCTCCAAAAGTCACAATTACTGACCTTGCATGAGGGATAAGTCCATCATTCTCTTTGAGACAAGATGAAAATTACAACGATAGAGAAACCAGAGAAGCAACACCAAAACTGTCTCACCACATGGTAGAGGCACAACTTCAATCAGACTCCTTAAAATTCCCTGGGGTTCCTGACTACGCGTCGGCTTCACTCCAAGGAATTTTTGATGGTGCTATGATTGATGAAGTTTCTCCTTCCTCACAGTCAGGTTCTGATAATCCCAATAAGAAACATACATATTTTGATTTGACAACATAAAGGACAATATTTTTAAATAAAAATCGTACTGGCATTGAAAACCGGAGTTCATCAAAAGACCCATGAAATCTCATACATGTCAAAACCCGAAACACCATCAGTACACTACAATTATAAGATATCCTTACACTAAAAGGAATATTACACAAGAAACTTTAGACAAAAACCCAACAGCACATCACTTCTGAGAACTTCCTCTGTGACACTTTATAGTAACACCCCGATAGAATCATCACAAATGACCAAGGAGTCCACATTCCTTGTAGGGTTTCAGAGTACTTAGACACGACGACTTCTTGTGACCAATATTTCTACACTGATAACACATGAGGATCTCTCGCTCTAAAGAGGTTGATGAAAGATCTCGAGGCCTTTCGATTCCACGACCTGCTTCATCCACTTTCAATTGCTTACTCATCTCCTTTCCAGAATGTTTACCACTGCTTATAGGGATCGAAGGAGGGAGGAATACTTCGAGCACTCCTACCATCGCGGCTTCGACATGAAAATATTTTCTCAGCACATCGAAAAAAGAAGTTAGGTTGGACACTGACACCTTCGACTGTAGATCAGGGTGGAGACCCTCCTATAAGTGTCGAGCCTTCATGGGGTAATCTATGGCATACCCCGAATCATAAGGGATTAACTCTATAAAGAGATGGAAATATTCCAACACGGATCTATCACCCTGCTGTAGACAACACATCTCCATCCCCTTTCTCACCCTTTCTTCTTCAGATAAAAACTGACAAATTAATAAAGCCTTGAAGAACTCCCATGTAAGCTCCTGATAGGGCTTGTTCCGAGACACTAACTTCCACCACATCCACGGTGAACCTTCAATCATGACGGTTGCAAACTTGACCTTCGATGACTCTGGAAACTCAATGAGGTTAAAGTCCCTTCCAATCTTCCACATCCACTCCTCTACTACAGAAGTTTGTACTTGACCATAAAAGAGACGTGGGTCTAGCTTGCAAAACTCAAACATAAAATCCTTAGGTTGATCAACCGTACTATGATCACCCATTGAAGTTTCAATGGAATATCCACTGGACAAAAAGAGTCCAGAATCCAATCAAGGCCAACTCAATAAATAAAAATCCTAAAAAACAAACACTGCATATATGAAATGATATAAACACAAGAAAATGGGCCATCATTAAATCAAAACATTTCTTTTGAAAACATCTTTAATTTAAAACAAGATTGGGGGGTTAAACCCTCACCATTGGTATTCTTTAGAGTCTCACCCACATGCATGTATTCGTGACAACTCGGGCATCCATCCACCATACCATAAACCTGTCCACATTTCCAACATACCACTATGCATGTGAGCACCCATAGGAACACCAAGGCCAATACAACACAACTTCATTTTCCAAAACCAAATCATTCATACCACTTCTTTTAAAACAATCAACAAATTAAACATGTCATTTCATACAATTTTTTTTCAAAACCCTTTTTTTCAAATTTGAACCACTCTCAGAAGTCACAGGAGACCCAAAACATCTCAAAAAGGGAACTAGTGTCAGTGGGCGTCATGACGATATGGTTGTCGGCCATATGTTAATCACGTCGCCGACATGGAGAGTCTTTTTGGACCATGCCCCTAACCCCACAAGGCTTTCTAGGCCATGTGGCTTAGGAATATTTTCCCAACTCCCATTTTCATATCCCAATAACATAACATTCCATAAAAACCCAATGAAACTAATTAAACTGGACTTCCCATGGAAACATGAGGATCAGGACGAGCCATAGTTCGCGACGCCCTTCCCGCTCCTACCCCTCAAGTCCCGACAAACATACTCCATCTACCTTGACAACCCAAATAACAAATGGCACTCTGAAAAGCGTGGTCCACTAAGAGATAACCTCCCTCTGATACCATTTTGTCACGAACTAACCTAGGTCGAACCTGAACCGGTCACCCAAGACGGTCCGCGACATCGCCCGAGAGGCGTTCCCGATCCTCCCGGGCTAGATACAAGTGCCAGGGCATCACCAGAGGTTGTGGGAACGATTTCGCACAATATAAATAAATAAAATAGCAGGGATAATATAGAGTAGCATAGAATAAATAAACCAAATAAAACAAATAAACATGAATAAATGAAAATAAATCTAACCAAACTCGACATCCAAACTAACTCCGTGTGACCCCGTGGGTCACTCTCTAACACAATGATCGAACGTCTCCCAAGGCGAGTGCACCCAAACTGATGCCTACACAAACACTAAAAACATAAAATAACTATAGGCGTGAGTATTAAAACATATTAGGATAGCCCGATATATATTCCCAATTCACTACCTTTAAAATTAAGAAACACCATTTCAACTTTGAACTACAATTTATAAAAGTATTTTTTCCTAAATATTTTACTCAAAAGAAAAGTACAAACCATTTCCCTTAACCATTTTCAAATCTAGTCTTATTTCATTAATGTCAATGTAATTTTAGAACAGGAAATTGATGTTTATATTTTCATATTTTTACAAAGAGGATTGAACACTTTCATTTGAAAACCATTTCTAGAAACCTAATCAAAACCATTTTACCATTTTCCAAGGAAAATAATTTACAAAAATGCACAAAATAAATCACATAGAAAATTAAATATAGGTATACATATAAGAATCATAATCACTACTTCTAGAAAAAAATCCGAATAGACATGGTTGAACTTGGGAGATCAAGAATAAATGAGAAGACACCAATACGTGAGACCCCATCCCCATTGACATGTAACACACAATGAAATCAAAATGCTCAATACACTCAACCATCCTTTCTCAGGTAGGATGAGGGAAAATCCCATTGTAATAAACCCAATATATCCACCTAATATGGGCCACTGGTCAGTACCATAACCTACTAGTGTGGAAATCATTCTTAGAATATACTCTCAATATGCCAGATTCCCATGTCTCAAGTATTTATAAAGGGTTTGAGCCAACAGATTCCATCTGAGCATCCAATCACATACATACATATATATATATATATATATATATATATATATATAATAATGTGCAACAGGAATCACCCTGAGCCACTCCATTGGAAAACATCTTGCCTTTAAACCATTCGAGCACCAAGAGCTTCTTAGTGTGGGCCTCCCAAACAATCAGTCACAACAAGGCAGGAGAGTTATCCTAGGAGGGGTTTCATAAAAACATCTTCATCATTTTCCATAAAGTTCTAAATGGGCATTAAAACATTTCACAAACAGCACTTTTAAAAAAACCAAATCATTTTTCCAAGAAGGGGCAATACCACCACTTTCTCTTTCGCAACCATTTAAAATAAATCCAACTTTCTTATAAGACCAAAACCTGTTTGAAACCATTTAAAGAGCCCTGAAACACTACTTCACAAGTTTCCAAAAATTTTATACAACCAAACCAAAACATTTTATTTTCCCAAATAAACTGTAAGAGCCAACCGGAAAATTTATCAGCAACACCTAAAACATTTAATAAAATAGTTTCCATTTAGGACTCAACCCCGTTATAACACCAATCTCATGGCACGAACTAATTTTAATTAAAAACGTAGTTGTGAAATTAATAAAACACTTAATTGAACAGTTAGTGTGCACAACCATAACAAAACTACAATATTTTTCACACCACAATAATTGAATTATAAATTTGCATAATAAATTAATTAATCACAAGTTGCAGAATAATATTAAGAACACATATATATAGGGCACAAACAGTAGGAAATAATGAAACATAAATTTTTAAAAGGCAGTGCAATAGGAACCTACCTCTAGATCGATGTGAGATGACAAAGAAACCTCGGAACTAAGGCGTGACAACAAGGAATCTTTGGAAACAAGGCGTGATGACTAGGAAACTTCAGAAACAAGGTGCTACGACAACGCCCACTCAAAAATGCCCCACGTGGGTCCAAAAAAATCCTAAACCTACCAATAAAAACTCTCCATCAAAAAAACCCACAATCCAATAAGAGTAAGACAGTAATAATAATAATAATAATAATAATAATAACAACAACAACAAAAACAGCCACAATAATAATAATAATAACAATAATAATAATAATAACAACAACAATAATAAAAATAATAATAATAATAATAATAATATTTATAATAATAACAATAATAATATTAATAATAATAAGGAACAATTAGAAGAAACAAATGGAACACTAATTAGGTGGATAAACTGTGGTTTACCGGCTGGGTGGGGGTTGCGACCTGAGGTAGGCCGCCAGAGAGGTTGTTGCGCACCAATAAGGGGGGTCCAAGGGATATGCGCCTTTGGGAGTAAGAGGCGGTCAGACTCGGGATGCGCTTCTACACCAATCTGAGGAGGCCGGTGGCTCAGTCAGGAAAAAGGTATCGGTTTGGAAGGAGAGATCGGGGTCACTAAAAGAGGGTGTTGGGGGTGTGCCAGCTGAGTGATGGGAAAGGAGGATGAGGGCCGAGATGGGGAGGTGGGCTGCTAAGCAAGTAGGGTCAAAGGGCGAGCCAGGAAAAAGGGAAGTGCAATGGAGGGGTCGCTGGCTGGGAGCTGTAGAGGTAGGGAGGCCGAGAAAAAGGGAAGTGCACCGGTGGGGTCACGCTAGTTGGGAGCTGCAGAGGTAGGGAGATCAGGAAAAGTGGAAGTGCACCGTAGGGGTTGCGTTGGCTGGGAGCTGTAGAGGTAGGGAGGTCGGGGCAGGAGCGGGTGGTCGGGACTTCGCCGCCAAGCAAATAGGGACGACATGGGTCGTGATCAGCAGTGAGTGGGGGGGTGAGCGTCGGTCGAGCATTGAGCAGGGGGAATGACCGGAGGACTTCGTTGCCATAGAGGAGGAGGTGTATCTGGTCATGATGCACACACAGAGAGTGATAACTGAGATTCTCATGCCACAAGTGGGGGAGAGGGAAGGGGAGCCAGCCGAGAACCCTAGAAAAAAAACGGGGTAAACCCAACCCTAAAAAAACTAAATCAAATTCTTGTAACTAAATAATAATAATAATAATAATTATAATTATTATAATTATTATTATTATAAAATTAATAATCATCATAGTGATAAAATAAAAATATTAAAGGTGTTCATATAATTTTGATAATAATAAAAATATTAACAAAATAAAAATTTAAATGACACAAAATTTAAAGTGTGTTGTAAATATAAAAACATTTTATTTCAATTATCTGAAGATAACAGGATGTACAGTTACCCGAGTGGAGCCTTGTGAGGTTTCCAAAACCCATTCTGCTCGCGCACCCAATGACATCACCTAAAAAACTCACTTTTTATCCTATGATCAAAAATTTCGTCCGAAATTAAACCTAAACCCCAAAAAGAAAAAAAAATTAAGGCCCAGGAAATAATAAAATTGACACCTAGGTCAGGGTGTGACACTTCCTCCCTTCATAGATACATCCAGGAGGATGAAGATTTGGTATCTCCCTAAGGTTCGATCGTACAATTGTCACCATCATCACCAGAAGCACTATCTACCTCGACCAAAGATCATAGAGAGTTATTCTAGGGACTGATGGCGGACGAGCAACAGCACGTTCCACCTCTAGCAACCATAGTCTCTATGTTGGAAACCATGGTCACCAACCTGTCTTATCATGATGTGGTGGCAAAGTCACTTCACTCTTATGAAGATGGCCCAAGATGTTGTGGCTTGTTAGCCCGATCGTTGTATTCTCCACCGGCCAACCTACTGTCCCAGTAGTCAGCTTCAGTACCGCTACTAGTTACCCAGCCGCCTCCAGTTGGTGATTGGTGAAACCAAGGGCTAGACCCTGAGTCTGGGCCGAGGAGCTTTTTGGACATCCTTGCGGCAGACCATTTCCCGGAGATGTTTTGGCCGGTCACAACACTGAATTTCAGTACACTGGAATCACTCACCCAGGAAGAAGATGGATACTTTCTCCAGAACCTCTAGGTGAAACACTTTCATCTTCATCATCATCGAGTGGCCTACCCCAAGAGTCAAGCACATTTTGAAGACATTGTCCAACAATATTGTTTGGTTGTATTGGCCACACTCCATGTGGCCCAACGCCCTGAGTCACCAGGCCACCGTAGGACCATCCAGCAGCGATGCATCCATAGCTTTAAAGTGCTCTATAGGATCATCAAGGAGGCTTCCCCCACATGTAGATCTATGGTTGGGAGCAGTATGTGGCCTACCATTTCAGTTCTATCCGGTGCAAGCACAACATTCGAGTTGATATTGAGGATATGCTTCCAATTAGGGTCAAGGTTAACATGGTGGACCAACCAGGGGTAAAGAACGAGAAAGAGCTTCTTGGGGAAGACCTACCCCCAGAGGGTGTCTCACAACTATTGGATCCATTGGGAAGGATCATTCACCAGTAAAGGAATTTACTGGGTCTTCATATACCTACCGAGTCCTTAACCCTCATCCAGAATCAAAATAAGGGAAAAGAGAACCTCAGACCTGTCAAAACCTTAGACCTATCTGGCTCAGTGCAGAAGGCGGAAGATGATCCAGAAAATGTCCTGTTGTGCCATGTCACGACCCGTCCTCGGGGCCCGTGCCGTGACTACCCCAAGCCCGCCTTCCATAGGCCAGGGTCTGGCGACTAGCACCAAGGCGTAAAATCCCAGTAAACAGGGAAGGCATTGCCTTTATAAGTAACAACCACACAGAGTCAGCAAGCGGAAAGTAAAGTGCAGAAAGTAAAGGGGGCCGGAAATACAAGCCCAACTGTAAAGTACAACTGAAAAAGTAAAGAACAGCAACTGAAGAAAAGACGGCGGCCTCGTGTCGTCCACTGGCAATCCCACTTGAAGGGTGGGTACAGATAGCCTCCAGGCTCCTCGGGTCCCACGTCCGCTCCGAGCACGTCTCGCCCAGTGGTCCACCTCCAGGTACCGTCCTGCTCCACGCCCCAACCGTGATCAGCGATGTCCGTCATCTGCAACCAACACAACAAGGTGCGGGCATAGCCCATGCAGGGGTGAGTATAAGCTACTCAGTAAGGACCCCGAGACCCCCGAAGGTCTCTCGAAATCCACAAAGGATATAGCACAAAAGAAAGATGCAATCACGAAGTAACATCTGACTCGACTTAGGTATATTCCCATACATATACCTAAGTCCCCAATTCTAGCTCTACTCACGAGCCCAAGAACAACTCAATCCACGCAGGAAAGCAAGACTCAAATCTACAAGGAGAGTAAACAGTAAATCCACAAAGGATAGTTCAACACAATCCACAAAGGAGAGTAACATAAGATTCAGCTCAACCAGGTATACTTTTTCAGATGACGTCAAAGATGATCACTGATCCATCTAAGTCGTCGGACCCACGAAGGATCGATAGGTACTAACCCCCGCAAAAGAACCACGTAGGATCGGGCTCACACAGAACCTGTAGGCAGTGGCTCACACAGAACCGGTAGTAAGGACCCACATAGGATCGGGCTCACACAGAACCTGTAGCACTGATCCACGTAGGATCGCTGAGTGCAGTAGTCGACGCAGTCCACTGAGGATCTCTGCACAGTCGTCGTCGCAGTCCACGAAGGATCTCTTCTCTGCCGTCGTCGCAGTCCACTGAAGATCTCTGCTCTGCCGTCGTCGCAGTCCACGGAGGATCTCTGCTCTGTCGTCGAAGTCACAGCCAGCGCTAGGGTTCCCGCACATAGCGAGCTCGTTTAGGAGGGTCCGCTCCATGAGCCGAGAGGCTGATACATCAACTGACACGTAGTCCGAAGTTGATGTATCTAAAAGTTCCGTATCGACAACAGGATCTCAAGGCAACAGACGGCGCGTCAATCGAACGCCCGGTCTGAGAGTTATTGGCATTTTCATCCCAGGGGCCCGGTTGGATTTTAGGGCAAATCCAACCCGACCGTACTCCGCCTGTATCCGATCCTCGGGCAGAGTATGCCAAAAGTTCCATCTCACTTAGAGGAAACTACCACAGCTGACGGTACGTCGATCGGACGTCCGTAGCTCAAGTTATGAGCGTTTCCGCTCCGAGGGCCCGGTTGGTTTCGTGTACGAACCAACCCGGCCGAACCCAAAGTCTTCCGAAACCTTGAGTATAATATACCGAAACGACCGTCTCGATCCAAGGATCGCGTAGCCGCTGACGGTTCGTCAATCGGAGGTCCCAGGCCCAAGATATGGGCGAAAGACCGAAGAGGGCCCGAAACGGGGGTTCTGGGCCCGGGGCGACCCGGCCCGAACCCCCCCTGGGTCGGCCGAACCGGGTCGGCCCGACCCGGCCCGACCCGGCTAGGCCGGGTCCGGTCCGGCCTGGGCGCGGCCCGGCCGTCCGGACCGGCCGGCTCGGCTTCGGCCGCGCGGCCGAATGAGCCGCCGCGGGTTTGACCCGCGGCTTTGGAGAAACGCGGCCCGCGCGGGCCGCGTGCTGGGTGGCCGGAACGCGGACGCGGTCCGGCGGTTCGCCGCCGCCGCGGCTCGGCCGCGGCCGACTCCTCCGGCGGCGCGCCGGGCGCCGCCGCGCCGGCGACCCGCGCCGCCGCCACCTTCCGCGGGCCGCCGGAGTTGCTCCGGTGGCCCGTTTTGCCTCACGTCTGCACCGTTGCTCCTCCCGGGGGCCGATCTTCACTGCGGGATCAACGGATCGCCCTTGCCGCACGGTTCGTCGTCGTCCGCCAAATCCGCACAAAAAGGGAAGATCGGCGGAGGGTTGCCGGGTCTTGTTTGTTAGATCCGCACCCTCCGCGTTAGTCATAAACATCAGGAGGAATAAAAACAACAAATCAACAATTTTAAATAAATTTAAAATTGTTCCATGATCGGTTCTTTATTTTAAAAGAATAAACACGGGAAAAGCAAAATATTTCAATTCAACCCTTACCTTGTCGTCGTCGTCGGACGAGAGGTCGTCGCGGAATCGCTCGTCGCTGAAGAAGGGGATCGACGCGTCGTCGCGGTATCCGGCGTCGCGTCGCCAAATCTCCGGATCAAGAACAAACGGGTTTAATTAATTAAATCCGTTGCCATGAAATTTAAAAAGGGAGAATTTAAACGATCCGATTCTTACCTTAGTTGCCGAACGAGGATCGGCTGCGGAAGAAGAGGCGTCGCCGAAGAACGTCGCGAGTAAAGCTCGTCGACGTCGCAGATCACGGTGTGCGTCGTCGAATTCCGGTCGCCGGCGTTCTTCGCGTTCTTCGCGTTCTTCGCGTTCTTCGCGTTCTTCGTGGAGAGGGTGGGGGCCCAGAGAATCTCGCACAACGAGTAATCCTCCAAAAGAAAGAGTTGGTCTTATTTTATTATTTTGCCAACGAACGCAAACGCGTAAGTAACGACCCATTAAATTCGTTGAATTAATTCAACGAATGAAACAGCCCATTTAATTCACGAAATAAACCGCCCAATTAAATGGTCTGTTAAGAATTAAAGAAAACGCGTCGGTTGACTTTTCAGTTACTTTGACGGGTTTTCGCGGGTGCGTTACTTAGCGAAAGAAACGGCGGGGCTCGTGCGGGCCCCACCTCACAAATATCCTACCAAGGGGGTAGGATATTTCTGGATAGAACCCTATCCAGTTTAACTCAGTTCAAGTGGCTTCCAAGCGGCTTCCAAGCAGCTTAAGTGAAATAAAATAAAGTTGTCGCACAAATTTTATTTTATTTCTGACTTAAAGCCCCAAAATTTAAAAACCACGTCTGAGCAAACGCAACTCCGGAAGAGGCGTTTCTAACAAATACCGGCGTTGCGATTTCATCGGTGCCCTCAGAATTCGATTCCGGGCACCGGTTCAAAAGATAGAAAAACCCGCTCGTCCGTTCACTGAACGTACCCGAGCCAAACTTCGGAAATTGATTCCGGGCACACCGGGCCTCGGAATCAGGTGCCGTCTGAAGCTGCGCTCTTGTAAAATTCCAATGGAAATTAAGAAAAAAATTTCCTTGAAATTTGCGGGTCTTTACATTACTCCCACCTCAGGGCTTTACGTCCCCGTAAAGATACATCAAAAACTAGGGGAACAAATGGGGGTACTGAGCACGTATCTGAGCCTCCCGCTCCCAAGTGCTCTCCTGGAGGTTCCCGTGCTGCCATCTGACGCGCACAAGAGGAATCGACCGCCCACGTAGGACCCGCTCCTGTCGATCCTCGATATCCACTGGGACCTCCGCAAAAGTCGCCCCATCGTCCACGTCCAGCTCCCCAAAGTCGATGATGTGCGTCGGGTCGTGCACGTATCTCCTCAGCTGAGACACGTGGAAGACGTCGTGCACCTGGTGCAACTGAGGTGGTAGATCCAGGCGATAAGCCACCTCTCCTATCCTGCTGAGGACCTGGAAAGGCCCGATGAAGCGTGGAGACAACTTGCCGCCTCGGCCAAATCTCCGTAAACCACGTCGAGGTGAGACACGCAAAAAGACGTGGTTGCCATCCTCGAACTCCAGTGGCCTCCGCCTCCTGTCAGCATATGACTTCTACCGGCTCTGAGCTGTCCTCATCCTCTCCTGGATGATGTGGACCTTCTCTGTCGTGGCTCGAACCATCTCTGGTCCTACGAGTGCTGACTCCCCAGGGTCTGTCCAGCACAACGGTGATCTGCAGGGTCTGCCGTACAACGCCTCGTATGGTGCCATCCCGATGGTGGAGTGGTAGCTGTTGTTGTACGCGAACTCCACCAAGGGTAGGTGGTCCTCCCAGCTGCGACCAAAGTCGAGAACACATGCACGGAGCATGTCCTCGAGTGTCTGTATGGTCCTCTCCGTCTGACCATCCGTCTGAGGGTGGAAGGCTGTGCTCAGATGGAGCCGTGTCCCGAACGCCTCCTGCAACCCCTTCCAAAGCCGGGAAGTGAAACGAGCATCTCGATCGGAGACGATAGACGATGGCACACCGTGAAGCCGTACGATCTCCTGGACGTAAAGACGTCCCAAGCTCTCCACTGAGCCCTGCTCTCTGATGGGTAAGAAGTGTGCCGACTTGGTGAGTCGGTCGACAATCACCCAAATGGAGTCGTGACATCTGGAAGTGCGTGGAAGTCCAGTCACGAAGTCCATAGATATGCCATCCCACTTCCACTCCGGGACCTCCAAGGGCTGTACCAAGCCTGCTGGTACCTGATGCTCTGCCTTCACCTGCTGGCAGGTGAGGCATCGTGAAACGAACTCTGCCACAACTTTCTTCATGCCCGGCCACCAGTGCTGTCGTCTGAGATCCTGGTACATCTTCGCCACTCCGGGATGCACCGCCAAGGGAGAAGTGTGAAACTCTCTCAGCACCTCCTCTCGTAAAGCGACTGGTACGAAGGTACGTCCTCTGAAAAGGATGTCGTGCTCTGATCCAAGGGAGAAGCCATCAGGCGCCTGACCTGAGGATATCAGTGCACGCCGGGTCTCACAGTCAGCGTCCTCACACTGAGCCTCTCTGACCCGCTGTAGAAGTGGAGGAGAGACTGTGAGAGACTGAAGAAAGGCTGCTCCGAATCTATCCACGAAGGATATCCGTAAGGAGGCTAGCTGCTTCGTCGCCTCCTCAAGTAGCTGAATGCCCGTCCTCCTGCTGAGGGAATCGGCTACCACGTTCCCCTTCCCAGGAGTATAGACTATCTCAAAGTCATAGTCCTGGAGGAACTCAAGCCATCTCTGCTGTCTCAGGTTCAGGTCCTTCTGAGAGAAGATATACCTGAGACTCTGGTGGTCAGAAAAGACTGTGAAGCGCTCGCCCATCAGATAGTGTCGCCAAGTCATCAGAGCGAAGACCACTGCTGCTAACTCCAGGTCATGAGTGGCGTAGTTCTGCTCATGCGGCCTCAACTGACGTGATCCGTAGGCGATCACGGCCCGCTCCTGCATCAGGACGCACCCGAGTCCAGTCCCTGATGCATCGCAGTAAACTACGTATCCAACTCCCTCCTCAGGCAACCTCAATATAGGTGCGCTGGTCAATCTCTGTCTCAGCTCCTGGAAGCTCTGCTGACATCTGTCTGACCACACAAAGGGTTTCCCCTTCTTTGTCAAAGCTGAGAGTGGTGCCGCAACTCTGGAGAAGTCTGGCACGAATCTCCGATAGTATCCGGCTAGGCCCAAGAAGCTCCGCACCTCCGTCACGCTCTTGGGTGGCTCCCAAGCTAGCACTGCCTCGATCTTCGCGGGATCCACTGCAACTCCCGCCTCAGAGATGACGTGCCCCAAGAAATGGACCTCACGTAACCAGAACTGGAACTTTGAGAGCTTTCCATAAAGCTGGTGCTCTCGGAGTGTGTCTAGCACAACTCGCAGGTGGTAGGCATGCTCCTCCTCAGTCGTCGAGTATACCAAAATGTCGTCAATGAAGACAACGACAAATCGGTCGAGGTATGGCTGGAAGATCCTGTTCATGAGGCTCATGAACACTGCTGGAGCATTGGTTACGCCGAACGGCATAACCAAGAACTCATAATGGCCATACCGACACCTGAAGGCCGTCTTCTGCATGTCCTCGTCTCGAACTCTGAGCTGATGATAGCCTGACCGGAGGTCTATCTTCGAGAACCACCGCGCTCCCTTGAGCTGATCGAAGAGGTCATCAATCCGTGGCAGCGGATACTTGTTCCTCACTGTCACCTGGTTCAGGCGACGATAGTCGACACATAGTCGCAAGCTCCCGTCCGCCTTCTTGGCGAACAAAATCGGGGAAGCCCAGGGTGAAACACTGGGTCTGATAAACCCCTTGCTCTGCAAGTCCTCCAACTGTACCCGCAGCTCCCGAAGCTCGGCGGGGGCCATCCGATATGCTGGAGAAGATATCGGGGCTGTCCCGGGGTACAAGTCGATGTAAAAGTCTACCTCTCTACGAGGAGGTAGCCCTGGAACGTCGTCGGGAAAGACGTCCATGTACTGGTCCACCACTGCAGGAAAAGCCGGACTCCGCACGTCCACTTCTCCTAGGATGAGGCTAGCCAACTGATGAGAGATGGGCTGCACTCTCCTCTGCGGAAGTCCATCCTGTGCTGCAAAGGTTCCCTTCTCGCCGGTGAAGGTAAACCATCTCCCGTCGGTACGAACACATCGCACCTTGCGCCTAAAACAGTCGATCTGGGCATGAACCGTGGATAGCCAATCCATGCCCAAGATGACGTCGTAAGGCCTCGACGCCGCTACAAGGAGATCCCAGCCGAAGCTCTCGCCTCCTAGAGTAAGCTCACACTGCCGGCACCAGTGCGTAATCGTCGAGTCTGCTCCCGTAGGAGTCTCTAGCCGTAAGGATCGAGCCAACGGCTCAGTCGGAATCTCCGAGATCCGAACAAGGGCAGAGGCTATGAAAGAGTGACTCGCTCCTGTGTCTATAAGTACTGCAGCAAGGGTGGAATAGACACAGATCGTACCTCGAATCATCTCTGGCATGTCGGGGTCGTAGGCCTCCACTGCCTGGAGCTGGGCCTGTCCCTGCCCGCCAGCTCCCTGTGGTCGAGGTGGCCCTCCTGGTGGTGGTGGGGGTAGAGCCTGGAAGCGTCGCCCACCACCCGCTGCTCGGCCAGCTCCTCTGCCTCGTCCGCCTCCTCCCTGCGGACCGCCACGGTCGACCCTCTGCCTCTGCCTGGGTGGCCCCTCCACCGTCTGCTGCTCCTCTGGTCGGCGAGTCGGGCAGTCATGAGCCATGTGACCCTGCCCGCCGCAGGAGTAGCACAGCCTGCCTCTCGGAAGGCTGGCACTCCGCTGTGTGCCTCGCACTGCTGAGCCGGTGTCCTGAGGCCGTCTGCGTGGGGGTCTGGTCTGCCTGGACCCGAGAGTCATCCGTCGGCTACCTACTGCCGAAGACTCAGCTACCTGCCGCCCTGCGCTAGGTCTCGCCGCTGAAGAAGGCTCTGCCAGGAAGCTCTCGATCAGGAGGGCTCGCTCCAGCACTCCCGCCTGGGTCGGAATGCTGAGGGAGATCAGCGACGCCCGAATCTCTTGTCGCAAGCCCTGCTCGAAGGTCCGGGCCCGGAAGAAGGGGTCCCGTACCATGTCGGTCGAGTAGCGAGATAGGTCCGTGAACCTCGCCACGTACTGAGCGACCGTCATGCTGCCCTGGCGCAGCTGGAGAAGCTCCTGGATGCGCACCGCTCGGAGGGTGGCCGGGACGAACTCAGAGCGGAAGAGGCTCTCGAAGTCCGTCCAGAGCAAGGATGCCTCATCGTGAACCTGGAGCATCAAACTCCACCATCGTCCTGCCGCCGCCTGCAGGAGGTTCGCCGCGAGGATCACCATGAGATCCGCTGGTGTCCTCACTAGCCTAAAGATCCGTACCACCGCCTCTAGCCAGTCCTCGGCGGCCTGGGGGTCCGCCTCACCGCGAAACCTGGGCGGTCGCTGGCTCTGAAACTCATGCAGTGCCCTGAGGCGACGTGCATCGTCAGCGTCTGGTACTGGAAGCATCGGTGGATCGGCGGGTAAGGCTACCGCCGGTGCCACTGCTGGCAAAGGGCCCTGCACCGAGGCCTCGTCGCTCGGTGGGCTGCCGTCGCGCCCTACACTCGGAACCCTAGCTGGCTGTCGTCGCGGGGCCATCCTGAAAAGGAGAACAAGAGCACCACAGTCAGAACAGTATACCTGGTGAGCTGGCACAAGTAATCACAAGGAAAAATTGAGACTTTCATGAAGCAGATCAGTATACCCGGTGAGCTGACACAAGTAATCACAAAGAAGACTTGAAACACACACGCAATCAATGTTTTCATGCATTAAGTCGGAAATCAGGAGTCAGGGTCCTGGTGTACGGATACGTCGGCCGCCGCACCAACACTGGGCTCCCTGAACTAATGACCACACTCAATACACTAAACACTATTGCTTCATATAGAAAGAAAAGACGATCAGAGTTTGCGGTAGAACCGACCACCTCTGATACCAATTTGTCACGACCCGTCCTCGGGGCCCGTGCCGTGACTACCCCAAGCCCGCCTTCCATAGGCCAGGGGCTGGCGACTAGCACCAAGGCGTAAAATCCCAGTAAACAGGGAAGGCATTGCCTTTATAAGTAACAACCACACAGAGTCAGCAAGCGGAAAGTAAAGTGCAGAAAGTAAAGGGGGCCGGAAATACAAGCCCAACTGTAAAGTACAACTGAAAAAGTAAAGAACAGCAACTGAAGAAAAGACGGCGGCCTCGTGTCGTCCACTGGCAATCCCACTTGAAGGGTGGGTACAGATAGCCTCCAGGCTCCTCGGGTCCCACGTCCGCTCCGAGCACGTCTCGCCCAGTGGTCCACCTCCAGGTACCGTCCTGCTCCACGCCCCAACCGTGATCAGCGATGTCCGTCATCTGCAACCAACACAACAAGGTGCGGGCATAGCCCGTGCAGGGGTGAGTATAAGCTACTCAGTAAGGACCCCGAGACCCCCGAAGGTCTCTCGAAATCCACAAAGGATATAGCACAAAAGAAAGATGCAATCACGAAGTAACATCTGACTCGACTTAGGTATATTCCCATACATATACCTAAGTCCCCAATTCTAGCTCTACTCACGAGCCCAAGAACAACTCAATCCACGCAGGAAAGCAAGACTCAAATCCACAAGGAGAGTAAACAGTAAATCCACAAAGGATAGTTCAACACAATCCACAAAGGAGAGTAACATAAGATTCAGCTCAACCAGGTATACTTTTTCAGATGACGTCAAAGATGATCACTGATCCATCTAAGTCGTCGGACCCACGAAGGATCGATAGGTACTAACCCCCGCAAAAGACCCACGTAGGATCGGGCTCACACAGAACCTGTAGGCAGTGGCTCACACAGAACCGGTAGTAAGGACCCACATAGGATCGGGCTCACACAGAACCTGTAACACTGATCCACGTAGGATCGCTGAGTGCAGTAGTCGACGCAGTCCACTGAGGATCTCTGAACAGTCGTCGCCGCAGTCCACGAAGGATCTCTGCTCTGCCGTCGTCGCAGTCCACTGAAGATCTCTGCTCTGCCGTCGTCGCAGTCCACGGAGGATCTCTGCTCTGTCGTCGAAGTCACAGCCAGCGCTAGGGTTCCCGCACATAGCGAGCTCGTTTAGGAGGGTCCGCTCCACGAGCCGAGAGGCTGATACATCAACTGACACGTAGTCCGAAGTTGATGTATCTAAAAGTTCCGTATCGACAACAGGATCTCAAGGCAACAGACGGCGCGTCAATCGAACGCCCGGTCTGAGAGTTATTGGCATTTTCATCCCAGGGGCCCGGTTGGATTTTAGGGCAAATCCAACCCGACCGTACTCCGCCTGTATCCGATCCTCGGGCAGAGTATGCCAAAAGTTCCGTCTCACTTAGAGGAAACTACCACAGCTGACGGTACGTCGATCGGACGTCCGTAGCTCAAGTTATGAGCGTTTCCGCTCCGAGGGCCCGGTTGGTTTCGTGTACGAACCAACCCGGCCGAACCCAAAGTCTTCCGAAACCTTGAGTATAATATACCGAAACGACCGCCTCGATCCAAGGATCGCGTAGCCGCTGACGGTTCGTCAATCGGAGGTCCCAGGCCCAAGATATGGGCGAAAGACCGAAGAGGGCCCGAAACGGGGGTTCTGGGCCCGGGGCGACCCGGCCCGAACCCCCCCTGGGTCGACCGAACCGGGTCGGCCCGACCCGGCTAGGCCGGGTCCGGTCTGGCCTGGGCGCGGCCCGGCCGTCCGGACCGGCCGGCTCGGCTTCGGCCGCGCGGCCGAATGAGCCGCCGCGGGTTTGACCCGCGGCTTTGGAGAAACGCGGCCCGCGCGGGCCGCGTGCTGGGTGGCCGGACCGCGGACGCGGTCCGGCGGTTCGCCGCCGCCGCGGCTCGGCCGCGGCCGACTCCTCCGGCGGCGCGCCGGGCGCCGCCGCGCCGGCGACCCGCGCCGCCGCCACCTTCCGCGGGCCGCCGGAGTTGCTCCGGTGGCCCGTTTTGCCTCACGTCTGCGCCGTTGCTCCTCCCGGGGGCCGATCTTCACTGCGGGATCAACGGATCGCCCTTGCCGCACGGTTCGTCGTCGTCCGCCAAATCCGCACAAAAAGGGAAGATCGGCGGAGGGTTGCCGGGTCTTGTTTGTTAGATCCGCACCCTCTGCGTTAGTCATAAACATCAGGAGGAATAAAAACAACCAATCAACAATTTTAAATAAATTTAAAATTGTTCCATGATCGGTTCTTTATTTTAAAAGAATAAACACGGGAAAAGCAAAATATTTCAATTCAACCCTTACCTTGTCGTCGTCGTCGGACGAGAGGTCGTCGCGGAATCGCTCGTCGCTGAAGAAGGGGATCGACGCGTCGTCGCGGTATCCGGCGTCGCGTCGCCAAATCTCCGGATCAAGAACAAACGGGTTTAATTAATTAAATCCGTTGCCATGAAATTTAAAAAGGGAGAATTTAAACGATCCGATTCTTACCTTAGTTGCTGAACGAGGATCGGCTGCGGAAGAAGAGGCGTCGCCGAAGAACGTCGCGGGTAAAGCTCGTCGACGTCGCAGATCACGGTGTGCGTCGTCGAATTCCGGTCGCCGGCGTTCTTCGCGTTCTTCGCGTTCTTCGCGTTCTTCGCGTTCTTCGCGGAGAGGGTGGGGGCCCAGAGAATCTCGCACAACGAGTAATCCTCCAAAAGAAAGAGTTGGTCTTATTTTATTATTTTGCCAACGAACGCAAACGCGTAAGTAACGCCCCATTAAATTCGTTGAATTAATTCAACGAATGAAACAGCCCATTTAATTCACGAAATAAACCGCCCAATTAAATGGTCTGTTAAGAATTAAAGAAAACGCGTCGGTTGACTTTTCAGTTACTTTGACGGGTTTTCGCGGGTGCGTTACTTAGCGAAAGAAACGGCGGGGCTCGTGCGGGCCCCACCTCACAAATATCCTACCAAGGGGGTAGGATATTTCTGGATAGAACCCTATCCAGTTTAACTCAGTTCAAGTGGCTTCCAAGCGGCTTCCAAGCAGCTTAAGTGAAATAAAATAAAGTTGTCGCACAAATTTTATTTTATTTCTGACTTAAAGCCCCAAAATTTAAAAACCACGTCTGAGCAAACGCAACTCCGGAAGAGGCGTTTCTAAGCAAATACCGGCGTTGCGATTTCATCGGTGCCCTCAGAATTCGATTCCGGGCACCGGTTCAAAAGATAGAAAAACCCGCTCGTCCGTTCACTGAACGTACCCGAGCCAAACTTCGGAAATTGATTCCGGGCACACCGGGCCTCGGAATCAGGTGCCGTCTGAAGCTGCGCTCTTGTAAAATTCCAATGGAAATTAAGAAAAAAAATTCCTTGAAATTTGCGGGTCTTTACATGCCACCAGATTTCATAGCATAAGAAGATGGTCGACAACCTTCTTGTCCAACATGCTAAGGAGAGATGGCCAGATTACAGTGATCCTCGTCCAGGGGAGCAGGGGAAGACACAACTTCCCCCCAGTGAATTTCCTCCATGTGACCCTGACCATCATGCCCACACAGATAGGGTAGAGTCTGGAACTTATGGAAAGAGTTCGTGGAACATGTCACCCAATCCCCCAGCACAACATGACAATCCCTATGACCCAGCTTAGGTTCCCCTAGCCGCTCCACGGGTCATCCCACCAGCTACTCCATGAACTGTCGGACTTGCTTATCATGTTGAAGAACCTGCCAATGCACTGGTGTTCAAATATCCTCTTCAAGACATGAAACCATGCCCAGATGATCCAATGGAGGCACTCATTTTCTACCTAAAGGTGTTGGAGACTCGATAGGTCCCAATCCAGCCTGATGGCAAGCATTATCCATCATAGCTGGATGATATGCCTGCACCCTCAGGTTTTACAAATCCCACTTTTTCCCCTTCAATGGGATGGGTGATCCACTATAGCATCTGGCCCACTTTGTCTCAAGGTGTGGAACCATTTTATGAACAGCAACGCAACAAGAGGCTGCCAAAATTTGATGTTTTGTATAGACATTGGAATGACCTTCATTTGTCTGGTACATCCAGCTACCCATCGGGTCAGTCACTAGATGGGAAGACCACCATAGGCATTTTATATACCAGTTCAACTCTACTACCTAGAAGATGAGTATTGAATACCTCTTCAAGTGCAAGAAGAGGCTTGATGATAATGTTGAAAACTTTGTCACCTGGTGGATAGGCCTTACCTACTCCATGGATATTCCACTAACTTAGGAACAACTACTGACAATGTGTGTGGGAAATGTCAAGACCGAACTGGGACCCTCTTTCATTACCCATATTTACCCTGAGGGATTCCGAGACTTCTCTGATAAGGCCCTGTTCCTAGAAGAAGCCTTACAGCAGGCCAGTCCGACACGTCTGTTGCCTCCTGCAATTCCCGCAAGAAGGGATGCTAAGGCTGAACCCACCACGGTGGAATAGATAGAGGCCCATAGGAAACTGAATTTGTTACCGGTGGAGCTTCCTCTACAGCCCTGCAAGGGCCCTCCACCTCAAGCGTAGCCTCTGGCCTAGTAGCACCCACCTCAAAATCGGAAGGTGCCTCCGTATAACATGCCTCCACCACTCAGGTGAGATAACCAGGCTCCACCTCCTTAGCAAGCTCCTCCATCCCCTCTTCAGGGATAGGCTCATAGATCCCCCTTCCAAAACAATAGAAACTAGACCTACTCAATCAATGAGGCTCAAGTCCCTGGTTATTTCCATATTTAATTGGAATAGGGACTTCTACATTTGCCTAAATGCAGGAGGACAGAAGAGGTGGACCTCACTGATCACCCCAATTACTGCCCTTATCACTAGGTCTTGGGGAACACCCTAAAAAAATGCTATGTGTTTGAAGACTAGCTTCAAGACTAGGTTGATAACAACATAGTCAGGTTGGGTCCAGCTCCGGCACAAGTGGCATGTGTATTCGTGAATCCCAAGAGTAGCAGTGACAGTGAAGGTGAGTGGAACCAGGTTTCCAACTGTGTGTCCTAGAAGTATGATGATTGTATGGCTTATAAGGTGGTTTCCCATTCCCATGGTATTATCTATGCATGCTTGAATTGACCCGAGCCTTAATAAGATGGTGGGTCATCCACATCTACTTCTGCATCGTAATCTCAGTCATCCTCTTTCTAGAAGAGAAAGCATCGATGGTGAAAGGGAAAACAAAGTCCCCCACCAATGTCATCTTCATCCCATACTCTCGGAAACTTTATGCCCCCAGAGATGGAGATTCCCCCCAGAATTCGTCCAGTGGTGGAGGATTCTATAAGTAATAGTCAAGGGTGCGCCTCGGTTAACACCGTGGAGTTGGTAAACCACTAAATTATTCCCGACGTTGAGGAGAACTAGGTGGACCCTCCCAATGTCCCTAGCCATCGCTAGCATAAACGGAGACACAAATATAGGGGTTGTCATAGTGCCTCGATCAGTACTTCACGCTAGGTTGTGCATACTGCCGAAACCAGACAGCATGCCCAGTGCAGAGCTCAACACACACAGACTTCTCATCCGGTGTCATCAGGTTTGCCTTCTCCATTGTTTGGGTTACTAGATCAGGTAGATCCATCCCAAATACATTATGATCATCCATCTAGACCTCATCCATTAGTCACTCCATAGGCATCGACTAGTGAGCAGTAGGACATTACCAGCACCAGTCAGCCATCGGTCCAGTCGGTAGGGACCTCCATACCTCCTTTCATAGAGCGACCTCTTGTAAGCAGAAGTTCATGCTTAGCACAGATGTATGATTTCCTCAAGAATCTTTCCATAATTTTGGAATGTATTTCCATCTTTGAGGCTCTTCTATTTTTATTGGATTTGCGTGAATCCCTCACCGAGGCTTTAAGAATCCCCTTCTAGTTTGAGACAAAGGTAGCAGCTGTAGAAGCCTTCCATACTGAGGCAGTTGAGCATGCTGAAAGCAAGGCCATTATCTTTTTCTCTAGAGAAGATGAAGGTTCTCCCATACAGGGGCACATCCACCCCTTATTCATCACCATCCATCTTAATGTCATGGAGGTACTTCATTTTCGTGTCAATAAAGGCTCTAGGATCAACCTAATCCCATCCCAGACACTTCGTAATATGGGTATATCTAAGGATGATCTGATTCCCTCTGACCTGAAAATTCAAGGTTATGACAGGATGGAATAGACACTGGTTAGAAATATCT
Source organism: Viscum album (assembly GCA_963277665.1). Taxonomy (NCBI): domain Eukaryota; kingdom Viridiplantae; phylum Streptophyta; class Magnoliopsida; order Santalales; family Viscaceae; genus Viscum; species Viscum album. Next base: position 918,089,169 of record OY728155.1, on the reverse strand, counting down.
GCATGAAGACCTAGTTCAGTGGTCTATTTTCTAGCATCATGTTCATGGTTGTATCCCAAGACACGGCTTACAATGTGTTGATGGGCAGGCCATGGCTCCACCGGCATGCGATGGTCCCTTCATCGTATCACCAGTGACTTAAGTACTCCCTTAATGGTCGAGTGGGTGTACTCCAAGTTGACGCGTCTCCATTTGCCTCTTTTAAAGCCCTATAACTAGATTCCGACTATTACAAAAGCAAGTAAAATTAGATCCAAGCTAATGATGTTAAGCATGCTATGGCTGCGACTAGCCCTTGGAAAGATCTGGATGATTCCTGCATATTTCAAATCCACTGATTAGAGGTTACAACCATGAACATGGGAAAATGACTTATTGTTTCTAGAATGAGGGGGGAGCACATTCCCAAGTCTATGAGATGCCAAAATATCACCTCATACTCTTACACGAATCAGTCTCGGGTGATCCCAGATCCCCCTACGCCTATAAGATATTGGGATGTCCGCCCCATGGAAACAATGATACGATATACATGCTTGTTCCACTGGGATGGGATAAACCAGATCAAGATGACACGTAACTATTTCTTCGATATCATCATGAATGGGCCCTTGGGCCGAAGACCATATGGGATCAGATCGATAGATTTCATTTCCATGGTTTTATCAGCACAGGAGTCCCCTGATGTAGTGTCTACCGCCTCTCTGGTTGGCACCAACCTCCCATCAGGATTTGTTGATTCATAGGAAACCCCTCTTGTCGAGGATCCATTATTCATAAGTGAATAATTGGATCTAGAGGATGCTCCACCCGCCTTTGAGAAGGGCATCTCCACCACAGTCGATGAACTGGTACAGATGAACCTTGGTAGTGAGGCGGATCTGAAACCCACATTGATCAGTCCCACTATGCCTGTCAAAGAGAAACAGTAGTACGTGAACTTCTTGAAGAAATATTGTGATGTATTTTCTTGGAGCTATAACGAAATTTCGGGACTAGATCACCAGGTAGTCATCCACCACCTTGGTCTCCCAGCAAACCACCACAGGATGAAGCAACCTCCCAGAAAGATGCACCCTTCTCACAGTTTCATGGTCAAGGCCGAAGTTGATAAGATCATCAGAACCAATTTTTCAAGGAGGTCCAGTACACCAGATGGTTATCCAACATTGTGTCTGTCAGGAAGATGAACGGAAAGATCAGGGTCTGCATCGACTTCCCGGATCTCAATTGTCACTATATGAAAGATTATTTCTCCCTTCCCATGATGGAGTTGTTGATTGATGCCACTAAGGGGTTCCAGGACCTCTCCTTCAGGGATGGGTATTATAGGTATAATCAGATCCGAATGGCCCCTAAGGATGACGAGTCTATAGCCTTCAGAGAACCACAAGGTACTTTATACTACCAAGTAATGCCCTACGGTTTAAAGAATTCATGTTCCACCTATCATCAGGCTATACATCTCATATTTAAGCCAAAACTTAGGACACTGGTGAAATTCTACGTAGAAAATCTGGTGGTCAAATCTCACCAACATCAGGACCATCTCAAAGACCTAAATAAATTGTTCAACTTACTTCGTTCTCACTACCTGAAGATGAACCCATTGAAGTGTTTCTTTAGGTTTACCTTTGAAAAAATTCTTAGATACATCTTTAGATACAGGGGAATTGAGATCAACCTGGAGAAGATCAATTCCATTATCCAGATGTCTCCCCCGAGAAACATTTGGGAGCTTCGAGGCATTCAAGTCCACTTAGCCTACATACACTGATTCATCACAAATTAGGCCGGAAAGTGTAAGCCCTTTTCTCGGCTCATGATGAAAGGAATTTTCTACCAGTGGGATGAATAATGTCAGACTCTTTTCCAGAAAATCAAGAAGTACCTATTATAGCCTCTAGTCTTGATTCCACCCATATCTGGAAAGTTGTTGATCCTTTGTGTGACCTCCTTGGAACGGTCTCTTAGTTCCCCTCTCACCCAGAATAACAATGATGGAATATAGAATATTATCTACTATCTCAGCTACATGCTTCTCGATACGGAGACCAGATACTCCACTTTTGAGAAGAGTTTCCTTGCACTAGTATTCAGGGTATAGAAATTGTGACATTACTTACAACACCATGAGGTACAGCTGCTATCCCGAGTGGATCTGCTGAAGTACTTCTTGAACTGCCCAATTTTGATAGGCCATCTAGTTCGGTGGATAGTGATCCTCCAGTAGTTCAACATCAGGTTATTCCCTCAGAAAGATATTAAGGGGAAAGCATTGGCATGTTTCCTCACCGCCCACCCAACTCTCGCAAACTAGTCTCTAGACCTTGATTTTCCAGATGAGCCATTCCTTTGATGGACCAAGCCATCCCATTCTAGTAAATGCACTTAGATGGCACTTCCCGGATCCCTACTGGCAGAAGGCATGATAACTCCTGGCTCAATAGAGTAGGCATGGGTATTTTCTTCATTACCCCAACATAAGTCGTCTGGTCGTACTCATTCCTGTTATCATAAGGCTGCACCAACAATGAGGTGGAGTACTAGTCTCTCATCACTGGCCTCGATCTGGCCCTCAATATTGATGTTCCCCACTTTCATGTGAAAGGGGTCTCCGAACTAGTCAACAAACAGGTCAACGGTGACTATGTCGTCAGAAAGCTAGAGCTCAAACCACTGTTGGAATGCACACTCCAGCTGATGGCCCAATTCCCATCTCAGCCAGATGTTATTCATGCTCCTTGATCACCAAACAGTTGAGCCGACACCTTTTCTAGCCTAGTTGCATCACTTGTATATTCTGAACAGAATTATTTGATTATCAACATGGCACACTGAAGAGTCATCGCTCCTGTCACTCCAAATGACAATGAAATCATGCAGGTAAGCCACCTTACCACTAGGGAATCTACTTCAGGACCTCTAGGTCCCCTAGATGCAATGATTGAAGTGAAAACTGACTGGAGAACCTCCTTTGTCAAGTACCTCGAAAACGGTAATCTCCCAACAGATTGAGCCGAGCGCGAGCGAATCCGACACCACGCACTACAGTTTACCATCCAGAGTCGTCCTAGTCTTTAGAAAATCCTCTACAATAATGGGTTTGTTGGGGATATCCTCTATTGTATTCAAGGATCTGATATTTCTCAAGTCATGCAAGAGCTTCATGCCAGTTTCTTTGGGGCTCATCAGATGGGGCTGATGTTATCTCACTAGATCTGGAGACTGGGGTATTTTTGTCCCTCCATTATCTATGATTGCATAAAGTTTTCAAAAAGGTTCCATGAGTTCCAAATTCATTCCAATTTTGTGCATCGGTCACCAGATCCTCTCCACACTACATAGTACTCTTGACCCTTTGCGGTCTGGGTACTCGATGTCATGGGACCATATCCACTGGTTATAGCTCGCCAGTTCAGGTTCCTCCTAACTGCTACGTATTTATTTTCCAAGTGGGAAGAGTAAATTCCACTCAAGGAGTTCAAGTCCCATTCTATCTTGGAATTTGTTATCTCCAACATCATCTACCAATTTGGAGTACCTCATGCCATTCTTACTGATAATGGAACTGACTTCCCGGAAGCCGAGTTGAAGAAATTTTACACCAAGTACAATATTTGTTCTAACCATACCTCCCACTATAATTCACAAGAAAATGGGAAGATCTAGTCATTCAACGAAACTCTATCCAACATTCTGTAGAAGATGATTTGTCAGAACAAAAAGAGTTTTCCAGACATGCTCCCCAACTCCCTCTGGGATTATCAGATGACGACTCAAAATTCATCACAAGTGATGCCATACTCCCTAGTGTACAAAACGGAGGTCATCCTACCATCAAGATTTAGTTTCCTTCATTGGGCACAGTTTTCTATGATCAGCAGGCACCATATAAAATAGTTGAAATCTGCCTGGCTGAATTGAAAGCACTCGACGAGAACAGGCTTCGTGCCCTGCAAAATCTAAAAAGGCATTAGAACAAAATAGCTAGATCTTTCAACAAGAAAGATTGCATCCACTATTTCTTGGAAGGTAACATGGTGTTGGCCACAAGAACACCAATGATACATGGTAGGAAACCTTCAATGGTGCATACTTCCTGGATATTATGGATGTAGAGTGTATAACTCCTCCCACCAATGCCAAGTTCATCATGAAATGCTTAGCCTAAGAAAATGGGGACCTACATGATCTTAAACTATAATGTCCCTCATGAAATTAAATTCTATGTCTTCCCCCAAGATGTTAAACTGAATTTCAAGAACTATGTAAGGATTAATTCCCATTCTTGTGGGATACGTAGGAATGCTTGGACGCCTCGTCTTGAGTCTAGCCCCCAAATTCCACTTTGACTATCTCCCCTGGGAATAGTTCTCTTGGAGGATCCTTCATGGTGTTGTGTAGGTTTCTTTGGCCCCACTCGTGTCAGGATTATGATTATCGCACCATTTACCCCCCCCCTCCTCGTTCATCTATTCTCCCACATCCTCAACGCACGAGCTAAACTACATGGCCTTCAAGAACTATGCGTGGCTTGATTCCCATCCTTATGGGTTATGTAGGAACACCCATACATTTTGTCTGTCGGACCAGCCCCAAACTTCAGGATCTCCCCTCGGGTTGGAAAACGTGGTGTGGTTCCAGATTTTTCCCTCCTTTACATCAGGTTCATTATGACCGCACCATATATCCCCTTCCCTAGAGATCTCCACCTCTTTCACTTTCTTGCTTGACGTTAAATTTCATGGGCACATTTATGCTTCACACACTCCTTGTACTTGGGACTCATTTATATTTCACATCCAAAAGGGACCTCTGAATAGTTCAGATACTTAGCCTAATAGCTCTACTATCATATCTGGACAATGCCCTCGAGGAACTTAAACAAAAAATTAATACAAGTCCCCCATTGCGAATATGGTCAGCTATCGATACTCATTTTTTGTTCCTATTTTAGGTCACATGATATGGATGTTGTGTTTCGAACTTGGTCAATAGTTATCCTTCATCATTGTCACCACCCCCATATGTCCCAAATATTGGGTGTAGTGGTTCATGTTGTCCCACTATCCATTCAAATGTCAGTCTTCTTTAGATAAGAGGGTGAGTCCTGCTGTCATACCCTTATATGTTGGGGAGAGCTGGGTCCTATTCCATGTTTCCCACCCTGAGAATTTCTTACATGGTCTTAGGAATCTTGGAAGGCAATACCCACATGAAGGGTCATGTTTCTATAGTCTGAGCTCTACAACCTTAAAGTAATATCTCAATCATCCTTATTATAATATTTTAAACTACAACCGTCTAGGACTTCCTATCTTAAGTCCCTCACCCCCCTTCGGTCCCCTGGCCCAAGTTCCCATCTAGGATTGTGTGGTGTGGTATGGACTTACATCCTCATTCATGTCAAGCTATTTTTTCCATTCCACATATATCCCTTTGATACATCCCTCCTTCTTCTATTGTCCTTTCAAAATCATAGGTCCCACCATGCTTCTCACGTCCAATCATTTGGGTTTCCATCATCATTCACATCCAAAAGGACCCTCAAACCGCATGGATTCTAGCCCCTACGGATCTCCTACCATTTCGGGCCAATGTCCCAAAGGATTTCAAGAAATAAGTAGACATAAGTCCCATTTTGAAAAAGTAGTCAATGGTTGACACTCAATTATTTCCCCCCAAACTCTGGTTACACAAATACAGATACTGTGTTCAGAAAATGGTCAATAGTTATCCTCTATCATTGTTTTTGTTTTGTGGTTTTCCACAGGCATGATGATTCTCCCCCCCCCCCCACTCACATGTCCCCTGAATATGACATTAAACTGGGCATATATGGACCAATACCAATGACTTTAAACTAAAATCACCATCATCCACACCACAAGATGGTAAACTGTGAGTTGGTTGGGACTTCCCATCATAGATCCCTCAACCCTGTCGGCCCCCTGGCCCAAGTTCTCATTTGGGATCATACAGTGTGGTGTGACCTTGTGTCCTCATTCATGTCGGGTCATGCGTCGTGCCATACACATCCCTCATTGAGATACCTTGCCACTATTTGGATCCTTACAGAATGACATAAAACTACACAGCATCCTCCAGAACTACATGTGGCTTGATTCCCAACCTTACGGGATATGTTGGACCACCCGAACATTTAGATTTCGGGTCCAGCCCAATTTCTTAAAAACCTCCTTATCATCTTAGCCCCTTAGCCTACGTTCTACTAGGATAGGGGCATACGGTGGGGTATGGACATAATTCCTCATTCACAATGGGTTTGTAATGACCACACCACATACCTCTTTCTCCTAAGATCTCTTCGTCCCTCTATCCTACGCTCATATTTTCAAGTTAACTGCTCTTAAGTTGGGCCCCTCAGCCCTCTTTGGTAATTCACCAATGTTCCTAGGATTACTCTGGTTTAGGACCTAGAGTGTCAGACTTTACCTTGACATGTTCTCGCCCATTTTCTAGGCTTTGTGTTCCACTTCATTTGGGTTTCCATCATCTTTCACATCCAAAAGGACCCCAAAATGGAATAAATGCTTGGACCAAGGGCTCTCCTACCATTTCAGGCAAACATCCTTGAGGATTTCAAGAGAAAAATTGAAACGAGTCCCACGTTGTGAATATGATCAGCAGTTGATGCTCATTTTTTTCCCATTTCAGGTCACACAATATAGATGTTGTGTCTCGAACACGGTAAATAGTTATCCTCCTTCATCATGCCAACCCCATCAAGCCCTAAATGTCAGTTGCATGATTCACATCATGTTCCACTCCACCATGTACAAGTGGAATTTTAACACTCTTGGTACTATCCCTTACTGCGCATTTTCACATTAGAAGGACAAAGCCACGGTAGGACATCATTCGGGGTCCACACCGATTTCCCCTTTCATGCATTACATGAATTAAAAATACCTTTTCCACCCTTGTTTCCCACATAAAGCATAACCCACATGGGATTAGGGATCATATCAAGGTTTTCTCTCACTTGGAAGGGTTTTGGTACTCTATGGTTTGAAATATAAGACCTTAAACTAAGATCTACTTCTACGTCCTTTTGGTAAGGCATAGGAATTCTAACTCTCATAACTACGTATATCTTGATTCCCATGATCATGGGATATGTAGGAGTGCCTAGAAATCTCATCTTCTAGTCCATCTCAAGTTTCACTAATTACCTCTTCTGTTTGGCCTTTTGGCCCAGACTTTCGTGGAATTGTGTGGTGTGGAAAAAGGACTTACGTCCTTATTCACGTCAGGTCTGCAATAGCTACACCACGTACTTTCCTTTGAGAAGCTAGTCTCTCATTCCCCTCTTCCCGAAAAACATTAAATTGCTCCCTCAGAACTAAGTTTGGAATGATTCTCAACTATATGAGATACGTAGTGACACCCTGACATTTCGCCTCATGGCCCAGCCTCAGGGTCATTAACCCTTCTGAGGTTTCTTCCATGGAATCATGCATGTTGTGATGTGGGTCTCATCCCCATTCACATCGGGTATTATTTTCAACGCCATGCTCATCCCCCCCCATATGCATGGGTTAGTCCTATCACCTAATCCTAAAATTTGAATTTTCTTCCTGGCCACACAATGAAAAACGATACTGCATTGTGATTTCCATACTTGAGGAGGCATTATGCTTGGAATTGGTCATCCACCATACCATTTTTCAATGTCTTCATGTGGCTTGATTCCTATAGTGACACCAGTATTCTCTTTCCTAGTTTTATCACATTGCAAAAAAATACATCTATCCTAAAGGAAAAACAATATCTATCAAATGTTGCTTCTTTTGGTGTGTGGGCTAGGCCCGCACGACGTTATTATCCCTGGAATAGGTACCTTACAATGAAATATCCTGAAGTACGTGTGGATTGATTCCCATTTTCATGGTGTATGTAGGAACTCCAATGAACTTTGCCTCAGGACCATCCTAACTTTAATTTTTGGTCCCTCGATCTAAAACCTCCCCAATGAACACATGGTGATATGGACTCCAGATCCTCATTCAGGTTGGGATTTCCAATTACTTCCCCACGTGTCTCCCTCCCCCATTTCCTCTCACGGTCCGAGCAATAAGACCTTTAAACTGAGATCCAACCGTCTTTGTAGAGGGACACTAAACTATGTGACATCCTCCAGAAGTACTTATGGATTGATTCCCATCCTCATGGGATATGTAGGGATGCCCAAACATCTCGTATTTGGGTCTATCCCTAGGAACCTTAAATCCTTCCACCCCCCCACTTTTGGCCCCTTGGCCCGAGTTCCCTTGGATGCATGTGGTGTGGGGAGCACCTCTTGGGTTCCAATTTACATCTAGTTTTTCAAAAGTCACACCATGTACCTCCCTTGTCTCTTCCTAGCATGGTATGAGTTCAACAACCCTAAAATAAGATCTTCCTAAGAGAACTACACATCTGGTTTAACTACTTTTCCCCCATATTTGCACTTGATTAAATCAGTTCCCCAATTAATGGTATACTCTACGACCTTAAGCTATGAGGGTGTGACCCCATGACCCTTGTCCTTGAAAAAGGATTTGACTCCCTCTACCTAATGTGTCATATTGTCACATTAAAATGCGTCATGAAAACGATCCCAAAGTGTGGAATTTTCACATGGAAATTTACTCGTTCCAGGACCAAGGTTTATGATCCCTTTATATGGATCATCACCCTCTTCCATGTCTGAAGGGACCCCCTTTACAGCCTGTTCTCATGCCAAATTGTCTCTCCTACCGTCTTGGCCCAATGTCCCTAAATACCTTAGACAACATTTGTGAAAGGTCTCGTGTTGCGAACATGGTCAGCGGCCAACCCTCATTTGTCTGTCCCCATTCCCGGCTAACGCAAATAGGATACTTTGTTTTGAGCATGGTCAGCAGTTATCTGCTATCTCTATGCCACCATCATTTTGATCCAGATCTTGGGTGCCATGATTCACATCTTTCCACCCCCTTGTGTTCAAGTGGAATGCCAACACACTCGGTTTTACACCACCATACATCTATGTGCGTTAAGAAGGAGAATAAATAATTATGGGATGTCACTCACCGAGCATTTCACTTACCCTAATGTGTACCTTCCTGTACCAGGAAAATATCACCACGACTCTTTGTTTCCCACATCGAACAGGACTCGCGTGGGCTTAGTAGTTTTGGTGGTGTGTGTACTGGTGCAACCACGCCACGCAGACACTTCATCCTGCATGCCGTTAAATTGCCCTCTCATAACTACATGTGGCTTGATTCCCATCCTGATGGGATATTTAGGAACACCTGACCGCTTTTCTTTAGGAACAACCTAACTCTCACTTTGTGTACATTGACCTAAGAACTTCCTTTGAGGATACTTGGTGTAGTTTAGACTCATTGTGTCCTCATTTACGTTGGGTTTATAGATATTGCATCACATACTCCCTTTTTGGGATCTCCCCTTTCACTCCCTATCCTACCACATGATGTTAAACTACATGAGTCCACATGTCCTCGATTCATGACATTAAACTACAGATCTACCCTGAACAAGTTCAAGATGCCCCACAGAAACTACGAGATGCTTCAGATCCCTCTCCAAAAAGCATCTACCGTATTTGTGTTTGTCTTTGTCCACGTTGTGATCAAGAACTAAATTTGGATTGATTACCATCTTCATTGGATACGTAGTGATGCCCAGGCGATTCGCCTTGGGCCCAACCCTAGGTTCACTAACCCTTCTGGCCCCTTGGCCCAGATTTTGGTCTAGGCAGTATGACCTTTAAAACTTTGTGCATCATCCCCACCATATGACATTTAAAACTATGTTTCTATCATACTTATTTTTATAATGTAAAACTATAGGGTGTTCCAGTTCCATATTAGAGAGTTCATGTTTGTATGTATGTTTGATCCCTGATCATACCAATGCACCCACCTAATTTTTTCCACCACAGTGGCATAATTTCAAGAGTGTTGGACTCCATTCGAACTACCCATAACTCCACCCTCTATGCTTTTCTTGCCCTTTATTTGGACCCTCATCTTCTTTCATGTCTAATGGAACCCCCTAACATTACAATTTCTTGACCTATGGCTTGCCTACTGTCCTGGGATAACGTTTCGGATGACCAATGGATAACATTTTGAGTTACGCCCTGTGTTTCGAACATGGTCAACGGTCAGCCCTCATTTGTTGACCCCATTCCAGGAAAATGCAATAGGTATGTTTTGTTTCAAACATGGTCAATAGTTATCCTTCATTGTCATGCCACCTTTACAACAATCCAAATCTTTGGATTCATGATTCACACATTACACTCCCTTGTGTTCGGATTTATTTAAATGCCCCTGGCATTTCACCGCTCGTACATTAGAGCACATTTGGAAAATGATAATTCAACTGTGCCGAGACCTTTTCCTCCAATCAGGCCTCCCTCTTTCTTCTCAAAAATCTTGAATGGGTTTTCAAACCCTGTATGATCGAAGCTTGGTCGGCGCTCTCACATTCAGGTGGAATAACAAGGTGGTCATCCCTTGTTTCTCACATTGGGCCCGACCCACGGGAGATTATGGATTCATTGTTGGATTTTTCATGAATGTGAAAAGCATACAGTGGGATGAAAAAAATAACGGAACTCATGCATGCATCCATTATAAAATATTAAAGCACAGAAGCACGTTCAAATTTTTACAAGCATTACAACACTCGAGGGTTGACCCCTCCCATGGACAGGTTGACCCCTTCATTAGAGTGTGGAAGCTCTTTCACTCTCTGTCTTGTGGAATCCAGAATTCGATGTCACTTGTTTAGTTCCCACTCCTCTTTGGAAGCAATGAGGCATAGTTTTTTAGCCGCAATCCAGGCCCACTCCTCGTCACTCTGGAAGATAGCCATCTCTTCAGAGGCTTGTTTCATCAGTTCTTCAGCCTCTGCCAGCTGGGCCTTCACCCACGATAGAATCTATAATTTTTCATTAAGGAAAGTTGAATGTTCATATTCCTGAACCTACAGTCATTAAATCTCATTTTTATCCTCTTGTAGCCTCTTTATGTTCATCACTTTTCTCCGATGTCGACCCACACCAAGGTCGTGGTCATATTTTTGAATCTTATCTGCCATGGGATCTCGGACAAGCATGTGAGGACCCTGAGAATCCACTCCCCCAGTGCATAGTTTACGTATCTGGGACCAAAGCCTCCCATTCTGGTTTATCCATTGTGCTTGAGGGGTCTCATCGATGAAGCGCTTAATCAGCTTCCATGACCGGCAATAGGCGATTTTTCTATCCTCCTCATAGGAGGTCGTCTTGTCCCAATCTGTGAGGTCAGCAGGTTCATATGTGGGAAATTCCCCCAAGAACTCATTAGTATGGTCTGCATCTTCTGTTTGGTCAGGAATGTCAGGACCTGTGTTTTCCGATCAATCCTCATCGTTAGATCCCACCACAATGATCTTAGGCTCTGTCCCACTAATAGTCCCACCAGTGATCGGGAGCATCGTAGATTGGTTAGTTTGGTTATACACCTCCATGACCATCGGCGTTCCCCTAGAAAAGGTTCCTCTAGAAGTTCCAACTATCCTTGACCAAGTATCCCATGCCATTAGAAGAACCGTGCATACTAAAGGTTCATAGATGTTAGTTAACCTGATCAATGAGTGGAAATCATGAATTCCATAAAGGAGACTTACAAAGATCAAATTATCAGTCTCTCTCCAGGGTTGTTTCCATTGGAACCCTGAAGCATGGCCCTATATATGTTTTTGGGAAGTCGGAAAACTCTTGAAGAACCATCCTGGGTGAGTCAGCCCCACTAAGCATGGTAACCACCACAGTCACGGGCACAGATCCCAAAGGCCTTGAAGCTGCATCTATTGTTGTGAGGGAGTGAATTTTGTGTATAAGTCCCTCCTACAAAGTTTAAATATATTTTGAGAAGACTTAGATGGCCTGGATGAATAACCTAGGGCAGTCATTTAGGATTTTACCTCAAGGGCCTCTACAAACTCTTCCAACCCCAGGTTTGAATCGCCGACCTCACCCTCCTCCAGAGGGATCCCTCTACCAGCCTCCTCTCCCAAGGAGGACTCATCCTATTCTTCCAGTAGAGGGAAATGATTCCCTATTTCAGAAGATGACAACTATAGAGGGTATGTTCAATCCAAAAACACTTTTACCTGATCCGTCATTGGACGCAGGGCACCCCGGGAGTGCACAAAGTCCTCCAACTTGGCCAGGTATTGCTCTTCCTCTGCCTCAGATACTTCAAAGTTGGGCCTGATAGGGCATATCCCTAAAAATCCATCTGGATATGGTTCAGGTGTTTCTACATCTTGGAAAGGTTGAGGAATTTCTTGTTGACATCTCAAATGTCTCAAGCCTCGGTGAAGACATTATTCTCTAGCTTGTCTATATGGCGCAACCGCTTCCCCAGAGCCAATGTGGATATCCTACGAAACCCCCTGGATAGCCCCCCTTCGGATGAATCTTCTCCTCTGGGACCGTTGGGTTTTCTACTTACACCACCCTTTCTACTAGTGTGGGAATCGCTTCCACAGCAGCCTCGCCACCACGTGATGTCCTTGCCGCCTTCCGGCCCCAGACTCGAGATTGGGGAGGCACCCCATCACTGGCCCAGATAGTTTGCTGCTTCAGCATCTCCCCTGAGTTTTCTGCCTCCCATCTATTGGAATATTCTTTCACCATCCCAAAGATGGTTGTGGGTGGAGGTAGCTCATTTTTAATCTTCCCATAATCCCATGTGAACATGAACCACATCTGCCTCATCTCGCACGGGTGATCCTTGTGGCTCACCCCCAAATAGACCTATGGGGTCAATCATTGCATGTACTGAAACTGGATTGCAAAACAGTGTGGGGTGTATGGCTCACCAAGGGACTCGTGGTCCACCCGCACCACTAGGACTCCACCCCAAAAGGCCAGGAGGTAGGACTGATGATCTTCCATTCCCTGGATTACATCAGTCAACATGCCTGTTGGAAATGGGAACATGTGGAAATTGAACTCGTCTGCCTTCCAGACCCGGTTTAGCACCACCTGTAGGGTCAAATTTGGTGGAAATATCCCTACAACGTTCAAAATGGCCGAGGGGAAATTCAATCCTGGATGGGTAATGGTGTTCATATATTCGTAGATACCCCTAACGTGTGCCATTATCCTCCCATACAGAAGGTGCAACATCCCACATATCCTCTGTGGATTCTTCCCCTCACTGATGTGCCACAAAAGTTTATATAACTTGGAAAGAATCGAGATCTCGAGGTTGTCATGTCCCCCTATCTTCAACATAGACTCCATAATGAACGTTCTCGGCCACACACCCATGTTCGTGTCCCACACTGGCAGGATCCAACCATAGATAAGTGTCGCGATGAATGCAGCCAACCAAACCACTGGTTGCTTCTCAGTATTGACAATGAACCCCCAATTTTTCAACTAGCTATCCTCTAAGAGTCACTAGTATGAGTTCTCTTTGCCACATTTAACCCCCTTTAGGCAGGTTCGAGGCCTCATAAGGAATATCCCATCTTCCAAGAAGTTTAGAAACTGTTGAACCACCACTTGAAATGGAGGTCCCTCACTGAATGCTTGTCTTATACTAGCACCAGGTCCATCAATGCCCTCTCCAGTGGTGGAATCTACTTCAGATCATCCCATGCACTCACAATGGGGAGGAACTCATCGTACATTTCCCTTGGTATTGGGACCCCCAAAATATTGTGCATGTCCCATAGGCTGATGTCGACCTCTACATGGTGCAAATGGAAGGTGTTGGTCCTCAATGACCATCTTCTCAGTAACTACTGCATCAGCTTCTTTGGCTAATAGATATGGACGTAAGAGGCCCAATACACCTCATATAGGACCACTCACCTCAACTATACCCTGAACCCCTCGCACGAGGAACCTACCCAGTATTCCCAGGCCTAGTAATCTATAATGTTTTCACCCAGGTGAAGATCCCACTCGTCGGTCCACCCCTTCTCCGTGTTCCCTATGGACACCTTCAAAATATTGTGGTATAGTGGGGGGAGATGTCTCTGGATTTAATTCTTTCCCATCAACATTATTCACATGGTTGTACAGGCAGTCAGTGTTGACAGACGTTAATTCTCCTAAGTATGGTTGCCATCCACCCTGAACCACTGGTGTGGGAACAGTGTGCTCCTGAACCAGTAAGATGGCTCGTCCCTGCTTGCTTCAAGGATGAATATGCTATCCCTAAGTCCAAAACCGTATAGAGGAAGCCTCCTACATAGCGAGTAGTTATTCTGGCTCTCCAACAATATCTCCTCCTTATAAACATGGTCTCAATGGATTTTTATGAGCTCTTTGATACCCAAGTTATTTGACATTTCTTCCCTCTGGGCGACATCCACAAGGACCCCCCCAGGAAACTTAATATTGAGCCATTCAATTTTTGTAATTTGGACGTTTTTTGTTCTGGTTTGAGAAGTCATTTTGCGAATCTCATTTACAAATCTCATTGGTGGAGCTACATCCCAGCTAGAAATCACAGAGCCCTACCCCCACACTAGCAGACACACGACGCGGAGTGCAGACTCACGGGGTCAAAGGACTCGTTGTGTGCCACAAAGCAGAAAGGCCCAATTCATGAAGAGAAATTGTATATCACGTAGTGCTTCGTGAATCGAGAGCACTATTTCCAAAATGTGGAGGTGAGAAATGAGAAAATAAAGGTCATCCTCCCATATTTATAGGCGATGACCCCTTGTGCTTTGTGGTGCGTTCGACCGCGATGAGCTTCACGACACTCTCAACTCGCGCGTTGCCTCAACGTATCGCGACCCTCCTTTGGAAGCCGTATTTGCGATTGACCAAAAGTTTAGGCGATTGACCCTTAGACTTAGACCCTCATTTTCTTCTCAGGTCTAAGTCTGAGGAGGGGTATTTTTTGGTGCCAAAAATATGTGAGGAGTAAAAGGATTCAAAGCAAAATATGAATCCAAAGAGGCTGCCTCACAAAGACCAATTGTGGAGCCCCGTTACACTGCAGCAGGCACAAAGTATCCCCCCTTCACAAGCATCATGGAGAAAAGAACAAGGAGGCTCCGCGACCCTCCTGACGTTTGTGAAGACACCGTAGACCAAATAGGTGGGAGGCTCCTCTATTCGCCTAATGATTGTGAAGGCTTCTGGAGTGAGGAGGTGGGAGGTTCCGCAGTTACAAACAAGTTCCATGTAGCATTGTGCCGAGCAATCCATACTTTGTGACGCCTCTTGCCTATAAATATCAGGCTCCCCTCGAGCCCAATGTATAGATCCTCTGACCTTTTTCCTTCTCAACACTCAAATCATAAAGCAATTTCTACTCTGTGAAAAATGATCTCTTCAAGGTACTTCAACATCGGGAAGTTCCTGTCCCTCAGATTAAATTCAACCCCACTTCAAATAGGGATGCCCTTCGTGGAGTCCACATGCCTTCATGAAGGAAGTGGAACCCCAAGGGGACTCGGGTCTTCGAAGAGCACTCATGATCCACAAAGTACCATCTATGCACATGTAAACCCTATGCTAAGGTAGGGTCACTGTGCTTCGCGAAGCACATTTCTTCATAGTCCTATGCTTCGCAGGGAATCCTTGCTTCATGAAGCCCTGCTCCATGAAATCCTTTCCACTTCACGAATAACTGTCCATATGCACCTATGCCCTATTCCTAGACTAGGTTACCTCACTTCGTGAAGCATACCTCTTCGTGAATCCCCAACACTACATGGATCACCAAAGCTTCATGAGGCCTCTTCCTGTGAACCCCCTTTCTCCACAAACCCTTTTCTCGTATGACCCTCCAGGTTCGTACGAAGTGATTTCAAGGTCCCTTGGATGGGGATTCAAAATTAATTTCTTATCCTCATGATTCTTCTCATAGGCACGCTAATGGTTATTTCTTCTTCGCATCGCCATGCAAACATTGAACCCTCATTGAATCACTCCACGACACCCCCTCACCATGGAATTTCTAATACCTCCCCTTCCCCAAGGGCGGGTGCGTATGAGTTATGTAATTCTTAGGGGTGCGGAGTGAACTCCCCTCATCTGAGTTGTAGGATGTCAAACTGCATAGTGTCATCATCCTCAGCACAAGATGTTAAACTGTGGCCTCACCTCATGCATCATACATGGGGTGCCCCGTCTTGGATATTCTCTACGCCAGCTCGTCTTCATAGGAGTGAGACGTTCCTCACATGGAATGAGATCCTCTATATTAGAGAGGTACCTGTCCACGGGGAATGGAAACCACCTTGGTGTAATCCCCTAGACTTTGTTGCAGGAGGTAGTACCCCTACACCCACTTTATTCTTCGGTGCCAAAGAATATAAGAGAGATGGGCATCAGGACCTTCATTATCCCATACCTCTCTTATTGGTATTTGTTGCTAACTAGGCCTCCATCCAGGATTAATTCCCAATCCCTATCTCCCTAGGCCACTAATCGCACATAATCCCATGTTTCCTATTTGGGCTGGTAACCACGTGTAAGCCACTTTCCATTTCCCACAGACACAAATTTTTTGACGTGATCGTCAGGTCTTTGCTTCCTTTTTTTTCTCACACTGAGCACGACTCACGTGGGCTTAGAGTAAGAATCGACCATGAAATCTTCTCTGGGACACCTTAGCATGTAAGCCCCAAACTTTTCCCTCCCAAACTACATGTACTTTGATCCTTGTCTCTTAGACAGTGTATGTAGAAAGCCTCCCTGAGGTTCAAGACCAACACCTATCCCAAACTACGTGGACTTTGATCATTTTCTCTTAGATAGTGTACGTAGGAAGCCTCCCTAGGGTTCGACACCAACATCTATCATGAAATACATGGACTTTGATCCTTGTATCTTAGATAGGGTATGTAAGATGCCTCCCTGAGGTTCAATCCCAACACCTATTCCGAACTATGTGGACTTTGATCCTTGCCAAGCCAGGGTTCGTAGGACACCTCCCTGAGGTTCAAAGCCAACACCTATTCTAAAATATGTAGAATTTTATCCTTTCCAAGGTAGGGTATATAGGATGCCTCCCTAAGGTTCAAGCCCAATACGTCCATTGGTGCCAACCCCTTCATGTCGGTTCACCAAACCATTCTAAACTACGTGAACTTTTATCTTTACCAAGGCAGGGTATATAAGACGCCTCCCTGATGTTCATTCCTGACACCTCCATTGGTCTCAACCACTTCACATCAGTTCACCAAACCATTTCAAACTATGTGTAATTTGATCTTTTCAAAGTCAAGGTACTTAGGAAGCCTACCTGAGGTTCAAGACCAACACCTATTGGTCCCGACCACCCTTCACTTGGTTCACCAACAACCATCCTGAACTACATGGACATTGATCATTGTCATAGAAGGTACAAAGGATGTCTCCCTAAGGTTCAAGCACAACACCCATTGGTCCCAACCACTCCACATCGGTTCACCCTCATCCTGCATGACATTAAACTGTATGCCCCTTTTTGTCTCGCATGATGCTAAAATGTACTCTTTCGAACTACATCGGTTTGATCTATATCTCATAGGTAGGGTACGTAGGAAGACTCCTTGAGGTTAAATCCTAACACCAATCGGTTCTGACCACTCTACTTCGGTCCACCCTTGTCCTGCATGATGTTAAACTGTGTGCCCCTTTTCACCCCGCATGATGCTAAATTATTCTCTTTCGAACTATGTGGGTTTGATCCTTTTATCCTAGGAAGGGTATGTAGGAAGCCTTCCTGAGATTCAATCCCCATCAGTGGTAAGCCGTCATACCCCAATCAACGGTAAGTCATTTTACCCCAATCAGTGGTAAGGTTTTGTGAACCTCATTCAGCGGTAATCCATTGTTTTCACCCAACCAGTGGTAATCCATTGAAGTCAGAAATCGATGATAATCCTTAATAGTTCCCTTTGTTAGGACCCACATCTTCGGTGTGCCCCTGTAGCGCCAGACCAACCCGGGATGCTAACCATGTATAATCCCCAGCATGTCATCGGGTCACTATCCTCTATGTGCACCCCAATTCTATTCTCCCATCCTAAACAACATGGACTTTGATCCTTTCCAAGGAAACATATGTAGGAATCCTCCCTAAGGTTCAAACCCATCACCCATATCTCAACTTGGTCTATGCCTTGATCCTATGTGTCCTAAGAAGATCATGCCCCAACCTGAAGGTTCTATTTCCTCTAGGACTATTCCATGTGCCCATTCTCACGGGTCTTCTCCTCAAGTGTCCCATCGCCACACCAAACAACGTGGAATTTGATTCCCTACCACAAGGATATTTTGGAAGTCTCTTCGAGGATCAATCCCAACATCACCCTCACCCTCGTGTCAGCTCTGTCTCACTCCCAATCCTCCCTCAAAAATCCATATCCATACTGATCCTTACCCGTGCTGCCACATCCTGATGAGATCATGTCACCCACTTTCTCACTGCTCATAATAGTAATCAGGATTCTAACCACATGTTATCCCCTATATCAGTGTTCCCTCTAGGGGTTACAGCCATATGATCTGCTCTTGCCAGTGTTCTGATCAGTCTAATACATCTCCTCTAGACGTTAAACTTGTAGCATACCCTATCTTAAACATGGGAAGCTGATGAAAACCTTAGCGACATGCCCATTGCATATAATTCCCTGCATTCGATGTGGGATTCCTAGGGAATCCGTGCCCTCAAGAATCCCTATCATAAGGGTAAGAAACCCAGATGCACTAGTGTTCCAGCATCTAGACACACTAGTGATGTCCAACGTGACTACTCCATCGACTGAGGTTGCTGCCCTGCCTGGACCACCTAGAATTTCCTGACAGAATCAGTGTAATTAATAGGTGTCTATGAGGACATGGCACTGAGAAGAGTTTAACGAACAACGTCTTTTTTGTCTATGATGGAGACCGAACTAATTGATGAGTTCCGAGGGGCAATCCATGGAAGGACTAACTGACATCCCATAATCCTATTTCAATTGAGGAGAAAACATCCCTGAATAATTGATGGATTCTTCACATCTGTGGAAAGTGGGAACACGGGGCAACAATCAGCGCGCCCTTGACGGACAGATGCACAGCCTAGTGAAAGCATCAGAAATAGAAATGGTGCTCCTGGAGTGAATTTATTCTCCTCAATTTGGAGATTAGTAGTGTTCGATACATTATTGGAATAGTGTGTCACTCAATCTAGTCATCCAACACCTGGTTCTACCATGAAAATAGTGGGCCAGGCCTGAAACTCACCATATTTTGGGGCAGTTGAACATTGGACATCCCGGTCTGCGACATTGTCTGTGTGGATCCTTCTTACCATCCATGGAAGATGGAATGGCGTTGGGGCACTGGACGTCAATTTCCTCTTCGTAGCACTAATGGTTTAATCTCCCTGCCTTCCAAGACCAATGCTGCAATATCAAGAAACTGATCACCGCCTGCTTACCGACTCATGGGGTAGAGGGAAACAACATCGCGACAATCCCATGTAGCCTCATTTCTCCCATTTCAGCCTCTACGTCCACTGATACTAGGGGCCCACACCCTATCTCTCCATCTGAATTCGTTCAGAGATTATAAACAACCTTGTCTAATGATACGAGGAGTAGTGGATTATCTTGACTCAGGATATGGCCCAACAGGACTTAGAGGTGTATGCGCCTCGTCGCCACCATCGCCCCCAAGGGCCACGCAGGGAGCTACTGCTACCCCACTTTGACGCATAACCGTTCCTGGAGGCTCTCCCTGGAATGCTATAATCACTCTCTACCCTACGCTAATGAGGTACGGGATGTCCAGGCTAGCCCTTCCGGGATCCCTTTCCAGGGGACCCCAATGAGGGCTCCCACTTGGCTGCATCAACGCCGCCAACCAACCACATGGGATGGATAGAAGTTAATTGATGCACCTGCATCAACGGCCCTTGTCTGATTAACCTGAAACCAACGTCGGGTGTAGACTAAGAAGGACACCTGTCGAGGGGTGTCAATGTCAACGACTACCTTGGCTCATGCCACCCCTGAGGTATACCAGAAAACCCCAATTTGTTTTGAAAGGGACACTCATACGTCCAACCCAGATCGAGGCCCCAACCACCCCATGGACAGGCTAGGTCGACTCTCCTGGTCGCTGATAGAGGAGGCACCCACCACGGGCCGACTTGTGGCAATGATACCCTGTACGGAGGTCGCCCCCATACTATCACCAATGAGAGCATAGGTCCAAACCTCTCCCAAGTTTGACATGGAGGTCCTCCCCATTCCACCTTCTATATGGATGAGGGTCGTCCCCACTATATTGATGCTCAGTATGGGAGCCTTCTTCACACCCACAACCTCTGGTATGGAGTCGTTCCTCCTTTCACGGGTCGTCAGTGTGAATATTTTACACGTTATGTCAACCTTCAGCATGGGGTTCTTCCCCATGTCTTTATAGCTACTGAAGAAGGTCATCCTCATCCTAGAAACTAAATAAGAGGAGGATTGACTCGCTTCATAAATACCCAGCCCAAAGGTCCTACCTTTATTCTGCTCGACCAGTACAAGGACCCTCCTCATACCGACATTTCTAGGGGACATAAGCACAGATTCCCTAACCATGCTCCAACCAGCTCTAGCGGAGGTCATACCTGCTCTAGCACACAGAGGTTTCCTACATGCTTAAACTAGTATAGATGGAGGTCCTCCCCATGTTACCTTAGACATCTATCTGGGTGCTCCTCACACCCCATCTCACCCAGGCGGAAGTCCTCTCCACCCCCACCACTACAGCCGAAGGTCCTTGTGCCAGAAATCTACCTTGTCCCGAAGAGCCATCCTGGGGCAGGAGGGTGGGTCACCACCGCCATAAAAAGAATACCAGGAAGATTCAGACTACAATTAAATGTGACTGCTTCTCATATTCCAAGGTTGAATACAACTCACCAATGGAACCCTTGCCTAGATCATCTGTTTCAAGGACCGAGGCAAGAATGAGGCGCATCAGCCTCATCCTTTTGGAATACGAGTCCACCAGAGTCCTATCTCCCTTCGCAGATACATCTAAGAGGAAGAATTTTTATCGTATCCCCAAGTTCTAGTCATGAAATGACCACCATCATCACCAGAAGCACTCTCTACCTTGACCAGAGATCATAGAGAGTTATTCTGGGGACCGATGGTGGATGAGAAAAAGCATGTTCCACCTCTAGAATCCGTAGTCTCTATGCTAGAAGCCGTGGTTTCCATCCCATATTATCATTATATGGTGGCTAAGTCACCGCACTCTTCATAAGATAGCCCGAGATGCGGAGACTTGTCAGCCCGCTCATCGTATTCTCCATCGGGCAACCTACCGTCTCACCAGTCTGCTTCAGTACCACTACCGGTTCCCCAACCACCTTCAGCTGATGAGTGGGGAAACAAAGGGCCAGAACCCAAGTCTAGGTCGAGGATCTTTTGTGACAGCCTTGTGGCAGACCATTTTCTAGAGATGTTTTGTCCAGTCATAGCACCGAATTTCAGTGCACCGGAATCACTCACCTAGGAAGAAGTTGGATGCTTTTGTCAGACCCTCTGGAAGATGCAATTTCATCTTTGTCATCAGCTAGTGGCTTACCCCAAGAGTCAGTCACATTTCGAAGAAATTTTCCAACAATGTCGTTTTGTTGATTTGGCCGCACTCCCCGTGGTCCAATACCCTGAGTCACTAGGCCACCGTTGGACCCTCCAGCAATGATACGTCAAGATCCTTGAAGTTCTCCGTAGGATCATCAAGGAGGATTCCCCCTACATGAAGATCCATAGTTGGGGGTAGTACGCGGCCCTCCATTTCAGTTCTATCAGGTACCATACTGACTTTCCAGGAGATATTTAGGATATGCCTCCAGGTAGGGTCGCAGTTAACATGGCTGACCTACCAGGGGGAGAGAACGAGATAGAGCTTGTTGGAGAAGACCTAACCCCTGAGAGATTCTCACACCTATTTGATACATTGGGAAGGATCACTCACTAGAAAAGAAATTTACATGGTCTTTCTATGTATATTGATTCATTAACCCCTGGCTAGAATCCAAATAAGGGAATCAAGAACCTCTGAGCTGTTAAACCCTTAGACCAATCTGGCTCAGTGCAGAAGGTGGAAGATGATCTTGAAAAAGCCGCGTCGTGCCAACAACTTGCAGAGCATAAGAAGATGACCAACGACCTCCTTGACGAACATGATTCGGAGCAGCGACTGGATTATAGTAATCCTCAACTGAGGAAGTAGGGTCAGACGCAACTTCCCCTAATTGAATTGCCTCTAGGTGACCCTAACCATCCTACCCACGCAGATAGGGTAGAGGAAGTAACTTAAGGAAAGAGGGTGCGGTATGTGTCGCCCAATCCACCAGCACGACGTGAAAATCCCCGGGACCCAGCTTTGGTTCCCCCAGCTGCTCCACATGTCATCTCGCCTGCCGCTCCACAAGCCCTGGGACCTTCTTATCATGTTGAAGAACCAGCCAACGCACTGGTGTTCAGGGATTCTCGTCAAGACAAGAACCCCCACCCAGATGATCCAATGGAGGCACTCATTGCCCGTCTCGAGTCGTTGGAGACTCGACATGTCTCAATACAACCCAATGGAAAGTGGTATCCAGCATGGGTGGATGATATTTCAGCACCCCCAGGTTTCAGAAATCCCACGTCTTTCCCCTCTAATGGGACGGGCGATCCGTTGCAGCATCTGGCCAACATTATCTCAAGGTGTGGACCCATGTTAAGAACTCCAGCGCAACAAGAGGCCACCAAACTCCGATGTTTTGTACAAACATTGGAAGTACCTACATTTGTCTGGTACAACCAGCTACCCATCGGGTCGATCGCTGGCTAGGAAGACCTCCCTAGGCAGTTTCTCTACCATTTCATCGCTACCACCCGAAAGACGAGTATTGCAGACCTCTTCAAGTGCAAGCAGAAGCCTGACGAGTGTGTCATAGACTTTGTCGCCCAATTGAGATATTATTGAGATTTTATCATGGATTAATCTATTATTTTTTATTTTTGGATCCACATGAAATGTTTAACTTGTTCTCCCATTATATTAAGTTAAAATATTAACAATAATTCCATTATCACAACTTATAAAAGTGTCCTCTCACCACCCCTTCAATACCATTATATAAGTTAGATTTATCCAAAAAAATATACCTTCATTCTTCCCATATCATTATTATTCACTCTTATAATCTTTTTTTGACAATAAATTATCATAAGTCATTCCTTTCTAAGGAATTCTTTATAAGAAACCCAAAGTTCTCTGCGTAAGTTCAATATTTTTTCTAACATGTTTTCCTTTTATATTTATTTTTCTAAAGTCCTTTTTCAAAACATTATATTACTATTTATGTTTTTTAGTATACTAATTGTTTTTATATTTTTTAAATAAACACTAACAACCTATCCATTTTCCCTTAAGAAAATGAAACTGTCATTCATGTGTTTTGTCGATGACCAGCTCCACGATGGAACATGCTTCATTTTCATTAACTACCTTACAAGGGTGTATATAAGGATGGTATTAAAGTATAAATATTAATTTCATGATATAGTTAAGGTGTTGGTATGAAAAATTGGCGGACCTATTAATTATATGATCAATAAAAGATAATCATTATTTTAATTTTTTGAAATATGCATTCTAAGAGGATAATCTTTTTTCAGCTTGGTTAATATATTAATTTCCTTTAATTATTTTTATAATTACTTAAAATTGTGATATATAACACTAATAAAAAAAAAATAAGATCATTATTCTTTAGGTGTGATGATATTATAATAATAACACCACATAATCATTCATCAAATTAGGGTTTGATCCTGTTTGGGTTAGTTTAACAACCAACTTGAAAAACAATATAAATTTTAATAATGAATAACTTTGTTAAAACAATTAATTATATAATATAATATAAAAATGTAAATAATTGTTTTATTTTATTATTTATACATTATATTAGAATTTAATTAATTAATTAAGAAAACACCCTTTGATCATCAAGAATCGTCAAGACATGCTTGTTATTGATATCATCTTCAAGGATAAAGACAAAAATACTCAACAACTAAATTGAGTCATCATAAATAATTATAAATAATTACTCAAATTAAATTTCATGACATATTAAAAACGAACTTTGGAAGAAGAATGAATACAAACACCGCTATTATGAAACTAGTATAAAAGATTAAATCTACAAAAACCTTTTGCGAAAAATAGGTTGAATTCATATAGAAAAAGACTATTTAAAAAGAGTATAAATGAAAATAAATATGATTAAGGATATAAATTAATTTATTAATATATCTATAATAAGGATACATTAGGTTAAATTATGTTCATTGAGTTCAGGACAAGTGGTATGGGTTTTCTGTCTCAAATTCATCTCTTTGTGACATGTTTGGTATTATACACCAAAATTCCTTTACGTGGGGTATATAATACCTATTTGAGAAGTTATATGATTAAATTTATTTATTCATGGAATTTAATGATTAATTTTAGTTCATTTTTTTCAAGGTTTTTTTATTGAATTTTTACCCAAGCCATATGTGCAGTATTTCTATCTCAATTTTTATTCTTTAGGACTCTTGTTATATTGACCACACATTTTTATTTATTTAATGAATATAATTCCATGGAGTAATTTTTCGATATTAATAAAAAAAATTAAGGGATTTAAATTCCTATATTTATATATTCTCTCATACTCTTTTGATTCAAGAGTTACCAAAACCTTTGTAAAAATCAATCTTTTCCATGGTGGAAAACCCAAGCTAAGTTTTGATAAAGTAAAATTGTTTGTAATTTTATAGGAAATACATCCCTATATGGATAATTTAAAGTGGATAAGATTTTGGAAGAATTTAACCTAGAGGTAATCACTTAAAAAATGGTTATTTGAGCTTTGATACAATCATCATCGTGATGCATGATGAGTGGGCCTAAGGCTGCACATATGGTGAGACACACCTAGGGGATATTCTTTGGAGTATTTACTTGATCTTAATGAACCATGATGATTTATTTTTTCTACCATTTCTTTGGTTTCCAACCAATGTAAAATATTAACCCTAATTACTATCTTCTATGGGTAAATCAACACATTGAATGTACCGTCTCCCTAATATTTCATTGTTATGGGTATTAACTATTACATTGAAAATACCCCATAGATTATAAGTTGATTAAGGCATGTTCTTATGTACAACCACATTATTCAATTAAATGTTCAATTATTTTTTATATACTTATATTTATATATACATATATATATATTCCCATTTTCTTATTTATCCATGGGTTCCTTGGGGAATTGTATGAAAGGTCATGATAACTCTTATGTTTAATGCATTGGACCTAATCATGTGATGGGTGGGACCCAAAATTATTTATCACCTTTATGAATTGACATGTCTCATGAGACAAAATAGATTGGGTTTTAGTATATACCTCATCGCATAATAGGATGGTTTTTTTGAACAAGACCTTGATAGAATGTTTAGATTCCCATCATTATGAATTTCTTTAGTATGAGACCAATGATTATTATTATCCATGTTTTCTTATATTTTCATAGATATATAATTCTCTCTATTTTAGTTAATTATGGATTCATGTTTTTAGTTTATTAATCATATATTTATTATTTCATGTTTATTTTATAGTAGATTCAATTTACACTACTCCTTGTTAAGAACCTAAGATCACCCTTATTTTTTTCCTTTTCACTAGGAATACTAGAAGAGAAATATGTGTATTTGTTTAGTATATGATTGAAGGTATAATTATTTTCTCACAGTATGTTCACATTTTATCTTATGTTTTCAAATTTAATGTTTGTTTGTGACTTTTCTTCCAAGACTAATAAGATATTTTGTCCTATGTAAAATATTTTATTATATAACAATAATGTAATGTAAAAACTATATCTAGGTTTTTTCAGTCTATAATGTTAAAAATATAGAGATAAAATATTAATGATTCTTACTAAAATTTAACAAAGTTGTAGGTGTGTTTTTTTGGGGGAATTTTTGAAAGTTATGTTTCAATGGGGAAAAATATTTTTTGGAAACATAAACACTAGTATAAATAGATTTTTTATCCAAAAATGTTTAGAATATCCTATTCCATGAATTCCAATGTTCTCACCTCATCTCTCTAAATTTGGAGAGAGAAACTGAAGGAAGGACATAAGTTGATTTATTCCATCTCTCGAATCAACCACTCATTCTCTACATGATCGATGGGATGTCATAATGCACTTTAATTTCCTACGCTATTACTCAGTATTCAATGATTCGTGATCTAGTATTTGTGGTACATATATGTATGATCTTGATAATTCCTCACCAAGTGTCTTTGAGCTATGACCCGACAAAGGTGAGAAAGTAATATTTGTTTTTTCATATAAACAAGGGAGCGGTTATGGTTTCATTCAACTTTATTTATTTATTCTTAAATTGAATTTCACATGATCCATAAAAAATCCAAGATAAGGGTATTGTAGTTCAATGTCTTGATCATAAATCTGAACCCAAAATTTTAAAATACCTATTCATCACACTCCCTCAAATCCCTGAGTTATTTCAATTGATATTTGAGAAAATGAAATATTATTTAATCCCAAAACATCAGAATATGATTAAATATTCTAATATTCTAAAAGATATTTTAGATACAATCCCAACACAATTCATGGTGCATCAATATATTTCTATATGACCAAGATATGGTTAATCAAAGTTTTAGGGGTTTTTTTAAAAAACATTTTTGAATTGGTAGATATTTCTATATGTTAGATATATATATATATACATATATATTAGTCAAAAAGGTGTTTACATATCACCACATTACATGGCTTCATGTAGAATAACGCCAATGGGGCGATGCTTTTTGTTAACACTTTATGCATATAATTATAATAAAATAATAAAATAAATGAATTTGGTACACACCCCTTAAAAGGGGTTTAGACATCTTTGTCTCCCCACATTTAGGGGAGAATTTTATATGCTACCCATGTGGGTAGTAAAATGGAAAAAAAAATGTGTGTGTGTGTGTGTTTGTGATTCTCCTTTGGGTGCATTGTCTACGTCATCTACACCAGTCCTGACTATCAGTTGGGTTGCCTCATCACCCAGCTAGATCAGATCAGTATAAATCCTACCTGATCTACCCTTTTGGCTTGTCGTAAGCTCTAAAATAATTTTCTAGTACTTACTTTAAGACCACATTGACATATAAAAATGTATAAATTTTGGAGAAATTAAATTTAATTGTCATGAATTTGATTAGATTATTTTTGGTGTAATAAGAGGTATCAATAATTTACTTAAATTATTTTCATTTGAGTTTAATACATTAAAATTAAACAAGAGTTTAAATTTTCCAATTAAAATTTTTACTTCTAAATTTAATTGTGTGTTGAATGATCATGAGCTAAGACAGACTGGTTCATGTTTATTTTAATGTTATTAAAATTAACTATTGCATTTTAGTATTTAAAATCTAATTATTACTTTTTTTTTGATGATAATTGTATCGTCTCTCCCTCTTTAAACACATAAGGGTATGTGTGTACACATTTGAGTGATAAAATGAGTTTTTCACCCTGAGTTCCCTTACCTTGTGTGTGAGTATAAATTATAATAATGTCCATAAGAGTTTATGGTGATGTGGTTTGAGTTGAAAGTCTGCATGAACCGAACAAAAGAAATGAAAAGGAGTTGCATGCATCGCAATTTTCATGTGGTTATTCACATAAATAATTCCCCTAGGGTCTTAGTAAATCTATTATTTTATCTATGGGTTAAAAAATAGTTAACATCCCATTATCATCTCACTATTTATTTATTTTAGCATTTATATGGTTTATTATATTATTTATGTGTATTTATTATGCATGAACAAATGATATGATAAAAAATGCATACATAAAATGAACATGTTTGGTGAACGTTGTCTATTTAAATAATGGTTATGTTGTGAGTGTGATCACGTAGAATAGAAATGTTAAAATAAAATTATTTCATTTTTTGAGATAAATTAAAATTCCACAAAGTTATTTAAAGTCAAAATATCTTCCATCACTTTAATTTGAACAAAATAGTATGTTTGAGGTGTTCATCAACCCCAGTTGTGGATGTATCTCACTACAGGGGGATTCTTATGAAATCGATGGGTAGACATAACTAAATTTGCATGTAAAGGATTATATATATCTATATTTTTATAACTTTAGAGTAAAATTATTTGTAGGAGATGAAACTCTACTAAATAGATCAAGGATCTATGAGTTAATGCAGTTGTCCCGATAAAATCCTACCTTACACAATTATAGTAGTGTTGGTTCCATATCCTGAGCTATAAAGAGAGGTTTAAGGATATTTTAAACTAGAATATTCAATTGACTGAGTATTCTTATTCTAGTAGTTTAGGGATACTATTATTTGATAAAATAGTGGGAGATATTTAAAATTTAATAAAGTTAAAATTTTTATTTGGTAATTAAGATAAATTACTAAATTAATAGGGTTAATTTTTTAGATACAATGGCCATCTCAACCACCATTACAATCTCACTATATTCAATATTGTATAAAGAGAATATTTTAACAGGTAATAACTTCTAAGGGTGGTGAAGTCTCTTGTACATATCATTATGCCAGGAAGAGAATATTTATGTCTCAGAATCTCAATTTCCTACTAAGATCCTTTTGGGATTAAGGAAGGTGGATAAAGATAAAAATCGGAATCATGTGGATGGTTCATTAGATTTCAAGTGCATTATATTGTTTTCAATGTTTAGTGAGATACCAAAAATTCATGAGGAAAAATATTCCTACAAGATTTTATCTCATATCCAAGATTTATACTAGGAGAGAGCTCAACAATAAAGATATGAGAAATCAAGTGCACTATACATATGCAAGCTTGAATAAAGGAATCATGAAGGACCTAATGTAGTCAAAATGATTGGTTTCATTGAGATACTAAAATACCTTGGGCTCAAATTGAACCAAGATCATGAAATTGATCTCAATATTTCCTCTATACCGCCCAAATTCATGACCTTCATCATTAATTTTAATATGAATAATATGAATAATTTTATCCTAGAGTTATTGGATTTAGTTTTCCAAGATGATAAGGAAATGAATAATTCTAACTCTTTTGCCCTTATATTGAAAAATAGAAGGAAAATAAATGATAATGTTTTAAAGGATAAGTCTTAGTCAAAGGAACTAACGACCCACCCCATAAAGAAGCTAAAGATATAGAGGGAGAGCGATGACAAAGATGTGATATTCTTTGAATTTGACAAGAGAGGCCATTGGAAGAATAATTACAATGTTGGGAAGAATAAGCAAGGTGATTCTTCTTATTCCCTTAGTGTATAAACTCCTGGTTCTAATTACTATAAATCTTGTTTCTTATGTTATTGATTATATTAATGTTTTATCATAGTAAACTGTTGATTTGGATGAAATTATAAAAATTCTTAAGTCTATAATTGACCGTGCCAACCTACCACATGAATATTTCAAGTGAACACAATAAGAATTCAACATTATAAAATAATATAAGTTATTGTAAGAAGTATATAAGTTACTGAAATAAGATAAGTGAATATAATGATAAGATAAGTTAATAAAAGAATATAAGAAGTGACAATAACAAGACAAAATGTGACCATGCTATGTGACCATTCAATGTGACTGTGTCGGGTGACTGTTTCGAGTGACCATGCCAAGTGATTGTTCTAAGTAACCATCCTAAGTGACCATGTTAAGTGACCATTTCAAATGACCCCGCCAAGTGATTATGACAAGTGATCAGGTAAAGTAATTGTGCTAAGTGATTGTACTTAATTGAATACTAAGTGACTATGTATTACTTAAGAAGTGATCCATATTCAAATCTCCAATAGCTAAGTGTTGAAGTGACCATGTCAACCTAACACATGAAGAGTACAAGTGACCACATGAATGATTCAACCTTCCATAAGAATTTAAATTATTCAAAGATGATTATAAGTGACTGTAATAAGATAAGTGACCACAAGAGGAACCTAAGTGATCATAAAATGAAAAGAATGACCATAAAAATACACAAAGTGGAAGTGTCAAGTAACCATTCCAAGTGAAAGTTCCAAGTGTCCATGCAAAGTGACCGTGCTAAGTGACACTACAATGTGATCTTGATAAGTGACCCTACCAATTGAACATGTCAAATGAATATGGAAACAAACTATAGAAACTGATCATGGTAAGTGGTCATATAAATTTACCATGATAGGTGACTATAAGCCTAAGTGACTAGACATAAGTGAAGACTAATTGATCATGTATAACTTAAGTAGTGAGGTATATTCAAATATTCAATGGATATATTTTTAATAACTTGTTACAGAGTTAGATAATTTAAGGATTCTAAAGAGTATGGGGATTAATTTATGAATATCCTCTAATGAATAATTAGATAATTGACTCTCTTTTAGAAAAAGATACCCTCATGGAAAAAGGACTAGTGTGCATACATGAGATACATAGTGATATATT
The DNA here is from genome assembly GCA_963277665.1 of Viscum album. Taxonomy (NCBI): domain Eukaryota; kingdom Viridiplantae; phylum Streptophyta; class Magnoliopsida; order Santalales; family Viscaceae; genus Viscum; species Viscum album. The sequence goes on along the minus strand of OY728155.1, from coordinate 918,058,569 downwards.
AATGAAATAATCTAACATACTACTTCATCGAACACTTTCATGAAACTCTATTTTGTGACTTATTAGTGTAATACTCGATTAAACCTTTTTTAAGAAAAATTTAATGAAAACATATTAACTGAATCTAATTAGATCAAGATGCTTTATAATTTCAATCTTTATATATATTTATATCTTTGGATTAGATTTCTTTTTGGTCTATTTTTATATTACTCTTTATATTAATTATAACATAATCCTACAGTATATTGAAGATTACTAGATGATATTTTCTTTATTCATTTAAGGATTTTATCCCATGCATAAATATCGAAGAGGCTAGGAGTATCATGTACTTACTCGTGTGTAGTTATTTTAAAAAACCCAATAAATTTTTTGGATTAGTTTATTTTTTTAATAAAATACTTGAAAACATATTATTTCCAAGTGGAGAGGACTAGTTATTGACTTGAGACTAAACCTCTTATTTTATTCCATTAGGTGTTTTCTTGGTTTTCCTTCTATGTTTAAAGATAAAACAAGTTCTTGTTCTCAAAAACTATATTAAAAAACATGACATTAATAGTTATATAAAAAATAGGTATTGAGATCCCTCCTCCATTTAGTGCATTATTCCTTCATCATTCTTCTTATTGGATAGCTAACAGTAAGTTCTTCAATCCCATTGAATCTTTTTTTTGTTTCTTTCATCGCATGAAATGATAAATCCATGTTATCTAATATACCTTATTTTTAGGGTATTCGTCTATTTAAATGATTTCTTCCATTATATCCTCGATTAGAGGCCAAAAATATATTATGAGTCCTCTACCACTATAAGGATGATGTTCTATTACTTTTACCTTAAAGCCTTTTTTATGTCATGCTTTGTGATTTCACACACCGGACATTCCATGTGTTACCTCAAAAATATGGATTATCATAAATATATCCATTATCCATGTTATTAATGTTTTCATACACCCTTTTTTACTTATTATAATATTCCACTTTCAAATAGTGACACTTCATGAGGTGTGATTATGAAATACTCTTCAACTTTTTAAATGATTGTGTTACCAAACCACCGCTTAATTCGTTTTGGATTGACTCCCAAATGAAATAAATTAATTGGATTAAATTAAAATGAATGGTATGTCCATGTCACGTGACCCTTATATAAATTGTATATTATTCCCTTGACTAAATGAGATATAAAATGGAATAAATAGTATCGTGTCTTATTTTAAAGAATGACTTACAATTTTTATCATACATGATCTTGAAGCATGGCTTCCCTTGTTATACATGATCATCGAGCATCGTGTCCCTTATTATACAAAATCCTCGGGCATGGTGTAACTTATTATACATTATCCTTGTACATGGAATCCCTTTTTATTTATGATCCTTTGTAATGGAATCCATTATTATTCTATGAGATAAATGGGCTTGGAGACCATTATTTAAAACATGAGACTCTTATGATTATACAAGGATGCCTTGGTTTAAAACCTCAAGCTCTAGATAGTACTGCATATCTATATATATCTATGTGTGTGTGTGTGTGTGTGTTAGAAATGTATAAGATATATATATATATACATTATTATATATATACACACACACATGGTGACACTTATTCAGAGTTATCCCAGTCTAGGCTGAAACAGGTACAGTCAGGAGGGTGTCCTCTAAGAACCCAAGATGACTTCATTACTTTTTTCATTAATGATTATTATTTTTAGACCTTAACAATTCTCATTTTATTTGAACTAGTTGAATAATACTAGAGGTCATCGTTGGTAAACTAATGAGTATATCACTGACCCTATTTGGGATATTTATTAGTGCCCTGGAAAACTTCTTGGATGCTAGTAGGGATAAAGGGAATCATCCAACTATGGACAACTGATTTCTATACTGGGATGGAGTACATGAGAAGAGGACTAAGAATAATCTTTTGATGCTACTGGAGGTATGCTATAGTATTCTATTTATTTTTTACAGTGTGTTTTAAATTCTTATTGATATGTCTTTTTCTATTCCCATTTTGTACATCAAACACCCATGACATAATTTATTGTATGACCCTTTCCATTATCTCTTTTTTACATATTTTATTCATATGGATGATTGATTTTTTTTCTCTTGATCATTATTATATATTTTCACTCATATAAATTTTTAATAACTTTGTGATCCACTCTGACTGTGAGGGTATAGTATCCTAAGACAACATCATAGACCCTTACAGCTAGTCAGTGGCCTCTAGAATATGGTGAGGCTCTCTTGAAGACATGTTACCCACCGGGGTAGGTTACGTTTGACTGAAATGGGTTTGGGACATCACCAATACCAATGGTGGTCACTAATTCAAACCACTAAAGAGTTTGATGAGTTAAATCACATTGAATAGGAAACATTCAAGGATATATTCTATAGAAAATACTTACCTCATGAAAAAAATAATGGAATTGGAAAGTAAGTTCCTTAATCTTAGATAAAAGGAGGAGGAAAATAATTTTGAGTATGAGGCTATCATTACAAGGTTTTCTAGGAATTTTGTGGGCTATGTATATAGAATAAAAGTAATATTTATTGTTTCTTTAACAGGTTAAAATCAATCCTAAGAAAAGTTTCAGTCTCTCAGAAATTTTCATCATAAAAGGATATTGTCTCATAAACCATTGAGATGGAAAATGAGTTCTCACAAAAATATAGATTCTTGGGAAACTATGAGAAGAATAGATTTTTTGCGCATCATGGGAAGAATAGTGCATAAAAGGGAATGAAAGTAAGGGTGGGATTTCCCACATGTGATAGTTGTTCCAAGAAACGCCCAGGGATTATAATAAGGTTATGGGATTTTGTTATAAGTAAAAATTATATGTATATTAAGATCATGAATGTAATGGAAAGGAAAAATTTGATGATTTCCCATTATTTAATTATATGGATAATGGATATAAGGTGAACCAATTCCCTAAACATCAAGGTAAGTTAATATAAAAAAGGCCAAGGGAGAAACACCAAGCATTTAAAATTACCACAACTAAATCCAAAGTTTTCAATGATTCCATGGTGGGTACTTTGATCATAGCCTTAAATTTATATAGGGTTTTTTTTTTATTCGGTATCATTTTACACTTGTATATCTTTAATGTTTTCCAAAAACATTATATATTTTCATATCACCCTAGTAAAGAAGTTATCAATTAAGACACCAAGTAAAAGTATTTTTTCAAAAACAATGTGTCATGAAGTTACAGCTATGGTGCACCGGCATAACCTATTTGAAAACCTAGATATTATATATATGGTTCAATTTTATGTGATCCTTGGTATGGATTTTCATTTAAAGTATAATGAAAAAAAATTATCACAAAAATAGATTATGATTCCCAAAGGTTAAGTGGAATATATTTTTTATATAGTGGAAACTTCATCATCTGAATCATGTCTCAATCCTCCCCCAGTAGCTCTCCTTAATGAAATTCATTGAATAAGGGAAGATAAATAATGGTACATAGATGAGGATATCATAAGAATAGAGTATGTATCGATTGTAAAAAAACTCATCGATGTTTTTCTAGAAAATATACTTGGTTATCCACAATATCATAAAGTTTAGTTATAACATGAACTCATTCTTGATGTAAGACATATATCAAAAACTCTTTGTAGAATAAAACTAGTGGAATTGGTGTTGTTAAATAAATAGCGATATGAGTTGTTTGATAAGGGATTTATATGCCTTAGTGATTTACTATGGGGAGCCCATGTTTTATTCATGAAATTAAAGGATGGTTCTATGAGATTGTGCATTGATTATAGGGATATAAATTCTATTAAAATAAAGAATAAGTATCATTTACCATGAATTGATGACAAATTTTATCAACCTTATAGAAACCAATACTTTTCAAAGATAAAATTTCACTCTAGTTATCATTATCTAAGGGTGTCTAAAGGTGATATATCGAAGATGGAATTTCGAATAAGGTATGACCATTATGAATTTTTTATAATGGACTATGAATTGATGAATGCACCTTATAATTTTATATATCTAATAAATAGAGTATTCAAGGATTATCTTCATAACTTTTTTATTGTATTCGTTAATGTTATCTAGATATAATCTAAGAGTGAGATTCAACTATAAATAATTATGAACACTCTCAGAAAAAACAAATTATATTGGAAATATAGTTTTTTTGTATTTTTTATCAATGAAGTTTATTTTCTTTCCCATATTATCTCCAAGGATTGAATATATGTTGACACTTCAAAGATAGTGGTAGTAAATTAATGGCCTACACCAATTCGGAAACCATGATCTAAAGTTTCTTGGGTTTAGTAGGTTACTATCAGTGGTTCATCAAATATTTCACCCGATTACTCAACCAATTAAACAAGTAAATACTTAAAGGGTTTAATTCACATGGTAAATGGAATATGATAAATAAAATTAAGATCTAAATAGGAAAATGGTTAATGATCTTGTATAAAATCTATCATCGGGTATGAAAAGATTTTCAAATTAAAGTGATGCATCAAAGTAAAGGCTTATGTTGTGTCCTTATAGGTAATGATATGGTGATTTCCTATACATCAAGGTAACTACAAATCCATGAATTGAACTATCTTACTCGTGAACTTGATCTGGAAGCTATAATATTTCATTTTAAAATATAGAGAAAATATATATATGTAGAAACATGTGATATATATACATACCACAAGAGTATAATGTTTATATTCTATCAAAAGGATATTACAATGTAGAAAATAAGATAGTTTTAACTAATAAAGGAATATAATTTCTTGATACACTACCGCCCTATGAAGGAAAATAAGGAGGATTACATGAAGTTCTAAACACACTAGTGTAGAAAACATTTTTTACGGCGGTTATTTTTTAGTTTTTGCATCGGTTTTTGGTCGCCAGTATACAGAAGACGTTATAAATATTGTTTTTTACGTCAGTTATTTTAAAACCAACGTAAAAAAAACAGAAACCTGAAGCATTTTTCATGTCTTTTACTCAAAAACTGGCGTGGAAAATGCTTTGGAGTTATGATGTATTATGTTGATTATTTAAAAACTAACGTTGAATATAATTTATCACATCTGTTATTATATAACCAACGTCCTAAATCATGCCTCTATGGCATTTATCACGTCAGTTATTTGCATAGCCAACATGATAAAGCAGTCTTCCAAGCAGTTTTCCACGTCGGTTAAATAATAACTGATGTGCGAACATATCTACTACGTCGGTTATTTTATAACCGACGTAAAAAAAACTATTCCTTTCCATTTATTACGCCGGTTATGAAATAACTGACTTAAAAACCAATCCAGGTGCATTTTTTATGTCGGTTATAAAATAAACGACCTAAAAACCCAATTTTTTTAATTAAACCGTTCAACCACAATTATACCCATCCAAAAGAATACCTGAAATTGAACAAAAACAGACCAACCCCCCACCCCACTAGATAGCCCCCACCCCACTGAACACCTCCCCACACCCCTGGAAATCCACCACCCTCCTAGACAGCCCCCACACCCCTGGACACCCCCCATAACTATGCCCAGCCAAACAAATACATGAAACGAAACAAAAATAGTCTATCCCCCCACACACACCCCTAGAACCCCCCCCACTGGACACCCCCCCCACACACTCTTGGACTCCCCCCCACCCTCCTAGACACCCCCCCACCCCTAGACACCCCCCATAATGATGCCCAGAAAAAAGAATACCTGAAATAGAACAAAAATAGATCAATCCCCACCCACCCTCCTAGATAGCCACCCACACCCCTGGACACCCCCCTCCCCACACACAACTATTCCTAGCCAAAATAATACCTGAAACAGAACAAAAACAATCCAACCCCCCCCCCCCACACACACACACCCCTGAACCCCCCCCCCCACCCACCCACACCCCTGGACTACCCCCTCCCCCTCCTAGATAGCCCCCCACACCCCTGGAAACCCCCCACAACTATGCCCAGCCAAAAGAATACCAAAACCAGAACAAAAATAGACCACCCCCCCACTGGACATCCCCCCCCCCCCCCCCCCACACACCCCTGGAAACCCCCCACCCACTGGAACCCCCCCCCCCACACCCCTAGACTGCCCCCCCCCCCACCGAGACAACCCCCCACACCCCTGGACACCCCCCCTACAACTATGACCAGTTAAAAGAATACCTGAAACAGAACAAAAACAGACCAACCCCCCCCCCCCACCCCTGGACACCCCCCACTGGACCCCCCCTCCCACACCACTGGACTTCCCCCCCCCTCGCACCCTCCTTGACATCCCCCACCCTCCAGGACAACCCCCACACCCTGGAAAACCCTCCCACTCTCCTGGACACCCCCACCTCGATGGACACACTGGACACCCCCACACCCCTAGACAGCCCTCCCACATCCCTAGAACCCCCCCTCTCCCCCACCACCCCTGGACACCCCCCTAGACTGCCCCCCCCCCCACCCACCCTCATGGATATCCTGGACACCCCCCCACCCCCAACACCACCACACTGGACAACCCTCCCACGCCCCTGGAAAGCCCCCACCCCACTGGACAGCCCTCCCCATACCCCTAGACCGTCATCCCACACCCCTAGAAACCCCCCCACCCCTGGACACCTCCTGAACTACCCCCACCCTCATGGACACCCCCACCCCCTCGATAGCCCTCCCACATCCCCAAAAAGCCCCCTGACCCCACTGGACCCCCCCCCCCCCCCCACACCTCTAGACACCCCCTAGACAGCCCTCCCACCCTCCTGGACACCCCCAACCCCCTGGAAAGCCCTCCCACACCCCTGGAAAACCCCATGACCCCACTGGGCACCCCCCCCCCCACACCCCTGTACACCCCCTAGACAGCCTCCCACCCTTCTGGACCCCCCACACTAGACAACCCTCCCCCACCCCTTGGGAATCCCTACCACGCCCATGGAAACCCCCTCACCCCACTAAATATCCCTCCCACAACCCTGGACCCCCCCACCCTCTAAGACAGCCCTCCCACCCTCCTAGACACCCCCTACACCACATGACTGCCCTCCCACACCCTTGGACAGCCCTACCACACCCCTAGAACCCCCCCTGTACAACCCCTGGACTTCCCACCACCCTCATGGACCCCCCCTCCACCCACCCCACTGGTAGCCCTCCCACACCCCTGGAAAGCCCCCTGACCACACTGTGCACCCCCCCCCCACACACACACCCATGAACACCCCAAGAACATCCTGCTCACCCTCCTGAACACCCCCCCCCAAACACACACTTAACTAGACATCCCTCCCACACCGCTGAACCCCCCCCCCCCCCCCCCACTAGACACCTCCCCACAACCCTAGAAGCCCCCCCAGGACAGAATCCTTACCAGAACAACCATCAGAACTAGACCAAAACAAGAAGTAGCACAAAATTAAACAGTCACATATATACCATTTATAACTTAAAATGTACACACAAAAAACCTAAATCCAACCTAAAAGACTACCAAATACAAAATTATAATGACAATTTTAAAAATTATATTTTACACTAAAACCAAACTAAAATCCAATCAAATCTGAAAAATAATTTCACCATTCCTCTTGTAAGTGTTTGACCTCCTGTGTACTATAGGGTTGAGGGTCATCAAATAGCTACAAATTAAAAGGATAGTAGTTAACATGTATAATGAATAAATCAAATGAAATATTATGGAAAAGTTTAAAAGGAAATTTTACAATGTCAAAGTTTAAAAGGAAATCTTACCATGTAAAATTTCACAAGTGTTTCAGTTGTAATTATTTCATACATAAATCTTAACATATAATTTCTACATTTGACAACACCTTGTTGTTCATGACAATTATTTTTGAATGAGTGTAAATTCAAAAATTTATATTTATGTAATACATCAAAAAATACAAAATTATAAATGGATATTTACCTTTACTTCTACATATTTGATCTTGGCACTCCTTTTCTTTGTGTTTTTTCTAAAGTAAACCCATCCCCTGTTAAAAAATAATAAGATTAAAATAAATTTATAATTCCTTGTAATATATACAACTATTAAGAAATTGAAACCTAATTTTCCAACATATTATTAAAACTTTCCCGCACATCACCATGGACAGAGCATATCCAATAAAGTGTTTTATCCCTTGGGAAAAAACACCTAACATACAATGATAATTGATAAAAGATAATTTAAGGTTAGTGATTTTTTATGACAAAAGGTAATGAACTCTTTTCCTGGGATATGTTTCATACCTCTCACAAAAAGGCATCATCCAACACTATGTAATTATATTCTGTTCAAATATTTTAGCAATATAAAGCATTGTTTTTTCATCGTCCAATGCATGTGATTCAGGGGAAATCAAATGCGGGTCCATGAATCCATATACTTCTATCAGCTCATTCTTATCACACATGTTATAAAGATACCTGATACAAAATAGACATAAGTATACATTTTTAATAAATATAACGTAGGGAAAAGGTGTTAAGACTTGCATGGAAAAAATTTTCACCATGTTGATGCCCAACTTATCCCTAGTAACAAGATCCATGAAATCAATTTTCACAATCCCCATTGTTAATGCACGTCCACAAATAAGAGCTTCCATTGGAAACTCATAATAACCCCCCCCCCAAAAAAAATTTGAATATTTTGGCAATCTGTCAGGACTTCTAGAATCTATATCTGATGTCATAGCCATTTGCCTTTGTTGTTGTCTATACAGTATTTCTTTAACTTTAAAGTATTCCTGTAAAAATAAATAGAAAAATATATAATGTTTTAGATGTTAAAACAAATTTAATAAAAAAATAGAATATATAACATACATACCTCTATGGTAATGAGTCGCAAAAGTCTGGATGGCCAAATTAACAAATGGTTGTTACTATGTCCAACTGTCGTCACCTCATATTTAGGTAATGGTACTCGAGCTGATCTATCAATAATATCCTTTACAGCGACCCTATGATTCTCTACCTCTAACTGTTGATGATGAACTATATCTCCTATATAATAAACCAGCCCATATGCAACTATATGATTTTGATGATCATCAACATTCAACTAGAAAAAAGTAGGAAGCTGTGGCGATGGAGTAGGACAAGAAATGGGGTCTGTAGGCTACGGTGGGGGAGTGGGAGCTACTAGAGGAGGTGGAGGATAGATAATGGGGTCTGCAAGGGGGTGGAGGAGTGGGAGCTGCAGTCTGAAATTTTCTTTGCATGTCTACAAACATAGACTGTAATGAAGCTCTAATATTTTCCTCCATCGTCGCATTAATATTATGAACTTCAGCCTCCAAGGATTCAATTTTTTTTTATAAACACCCTCAACGAAATAAATATAAGAACATAGAAACACTTTTCTTACTGACACACCCATCGGATATCCTTGTACATGATCTGGATGTTCAGGATTTCCCAATGCTGTAGATAAAATATCTTTCCTCCCAGTAGATGTAAATACCCCTATGAGCTCTAATCCTCAAGATAATATTGTATTAATTAATTGAACATTTCTGTAGTGATTCAAATTATATGAAGAATATAGTTAACATAAATAAATAAAATAAATATCTTATAATCCTCTCAGTTATGATTCTCGAATCATTCAAAATATATTACCCCTTTTTGCCCATCCGAGCTCACTTCCATTTTTCATGTCTAGATGGAGGGGATGGAGGGGCAACCTCTCGAGAGCTTGAATAATCAGCTCTCAGTTTTTGTAAATTTTCTACCATCATTTTTTCTTCCAATAATGTATACCCTCTCCGAGATAAACTATGAGGGTATACATTTTTAAATTGGGTCTCCTGATGAGATTTCCTTGTTTGATGTAAATTCAGAATAAGAATTCATTAACAAAACCTTAATAAGATCATTTATATAATAAATAATATAAAAGATTACATTTCCCTTACCAAAAATGAATCTTTTCTTCTACTTTCAACAAACTGTCTCTATGTGTCTTCATCTATGAAAGGATATATATGACATGGATTGTCATGACTCCTATGACAAATAATGAAATAAGATGTGAGGGTTGATTTGAAATACCCCCATCTCATAGAAACCATCGATAAGCATTTCCTCCTAACTCCTCCAGTGTCAGGAATATCAAATGTCATCTGATAAAGAAGTGGTAAAACATATTATACTAGAAACATTTAAAGAATAGGCACACAATAGAAAAAGAAATTACCAAAATTGTCTCCCAAAACTAAGATATTATCACTTTTCCACTCTTCTATAATCATCATAAAAAATGTTTACTTTTCTCTTACCCTTAGTTGATACAAAACTCTTAAAATCTTTTGCATTCGGACCTCTTGGAATATCATTTTCATAAAAATCAATAAGTATCCTATGGTCCTGAATATGGGAAACTGATAATTTTGGTAAATGTGTGCACCCAAGTTTACCAACTCTTAAACTCTTTGTCGTTATGGGAGAACATGATAAATAATTGGGGAACATCAAGAAAAGAATATGAATATTCCTCCCCAGTGGTATAATCATTATGCTCATTTCCAGAATCATGTGGTTGATCAACTGATTGATCTGCCATTATTTTTCAAATAAAGAAATCATTAGTTCCCAAATATAGAAATTCAAATATTATAATACTAATGTAAACAGAAAATGGAAAATTGAACTAAGTTACGTAATATTAAACATAGTTAATATGGTAGGCATGTTAAACAATGGTAAAGATGGTAAACGTGGTAACCATGTAGTGTAATTTTCATTCAACAAAATCGATAAATATATAAATTACGTAAAGGTTAACTATGGTAAACAATGGTAAACTATGGTAAACATGGTAAACTACACTAAACAATATTAAAATAAACAAAAACTTCTACTTATTTGTTTTAATACAAGTTTTAACAAAAAATTACAATATCTAACATTTTATGAAAATAATAAATGTAAAGAAGAAATAAACATATGTTACCTATAATATTAGGAATGTAAAAATGGATTGTTTTACCAAATTCCTTCATCATGATTGTACCTTATGGCACAAACCATGTCTTCCACATCCTCATCATTATGTTCTTCTAATCCTTCTATGGAAGTAAAGATATCACAAAAATCAGCATCTTAATCAAGTTGATCCTCACCAACATATTGTGTTTTCCCATGTAAAACAAAAGACCACTGCATATCTGATTGATCAAATACATAGAAAATCGATTTTTCATGTGTTTCCATAATAAAAGAATCAGCTGTGTCTTCCAATCTATTGAGATTAATAACTGTCATTCCAAATTCATCATGTTTGACAATTTTGTTACCGATAAACCATTTACAATTAAAAACAAAAACTTTAATTTTAATGTAATCAACCTCCCATATTTCATCAATAAATCCATAATATTCCCTTAATGCAGAAATTGGGGTTTTTTCATTAGAACTCGAAAAATGAATTGCTTCTGTAAACACCAATACACCACTATTCTGAACTGCACTTCTATTGTCCTGAGCTTTTGTAAAAAATGTATATCCATTAATGTCATAACCGGACAATGTTATCACATTTTAACATGGACCACCCACTATCCATCCTAATGTATCTGATACTTCTGATCTACTAAGGAAGATCTTTTTAATCCACCACAAAAAATGTTTTTTGTGCTCATTCAAAATCCACATTTCTTTCATCTTTGGATGAAATTGTTTCAACTCATTAATATGCAATGTGATATACGACTGAGCATCATCTATGCTATTCAATATTTATAATTCTAACTTCTTCATCTATTCAGCTAACAATGATTTAACTTTCAAGCCACGAATCCAATTTCCCTCATTATTAACTCATTCATGGTGAGATGGAGGCAAACATATGTGCTCCGTCGCAGACAAGTAGCTCGTACAAAACACTGCAACCTCCTCAGAAATATACTTTTCAATAATGGATGCTTCAGGTCGACATGGATTCTTAACATACCCCTTCAATATTTTCATATACCATTCAAAAGGATACATCCAATGAAGACATACAGGTCCACAAAGCATTATTTCTTGAACCAGATGAATCATTAAATTCACCATTATATAAAAAAAATATAGAGGAAAATCTATTTCCAATTAAAAAAGTATAGAAATTTCATCCTTTTCCAAAATGTTCAAAGCATTCACATCAATCACCTTATTAAAAAAATGAATTGAAAAAATAACACTACTTCATTATAGTATTTTTGACATGAATAGACAATATTCAATTCAATGAAACTGGTATAATTTGTTGCATCATGACGTGACAAAAATGAGATTTCATACCTATCAACTTCAAATCCTTCAATGAGAAAAATATATTTACAATTGAAGAATAACCTTGATGCACTTTTATATCATGTAGACACGGAAAAAAGCTAATTTTATCCCTCTTGGATAATTTATGACAAGCTAGGGGAAGAAATTTTCGTCTTCCATTAGGAGTGGGAGATAACTCCAAACGTATTCCCATTGATCATAAGTCTAATCTTGCATTCAACCCATCTTTTGTCTTTCCATTAATATCTAAAAATGTTCCAATAAAACTATCACAGGTATTCTTCTCCACATGCATGACATAAGTATTATGTTTAACTTCATGATATCTCTAATATGGTAGCTCAAAAAACATTGACCTTTTCTTTCAAATATCTCTATCATTACCAGATTTTTGTGTCTTTCCCAATGTCACATCAAGGTTTTCCACCCTCTCAAAATAAACATCGGAGGATAAAGGTTTCTGAGCAATATCAAATTATTATGAGCCATTGAATGCCTTTTTTAGTCTTCTATAAGAGTGATCCATAGGAAAAAACTTTCGATGACCCATGTGAATTGTTTTCCTCCCATAATGAAGTTAACAATATGAATTCTGTTGTTTGAAAATTGGACATTATTTATGCCCCATAACACTGTATCCAAAAAAATTTCCATATGCTGGGAAGTAATTTATAGTGAACATAAGCATTGCATACAACTGAAAATATTCCATTTTATAAGAATCATACACCCTAATACCATACTCCCATAAAAGATTCAAATCATCAATCAATGGTGACAAGAAAACATAAATATCATTTATGGGTTACTTTGGACCAGAGATCATTATACTCAACATGACATATTTTCGCTTCATAAAAACTTTAGGAGAGAGGTTGTAAATTACCAATAAAACAGGCCATGAACTATGTGTGCTACTGAGGGTTCGGTATGAATTCATTCCATCTGTCCACAACCCTAGTCTGAGATTTCTAATTTCATTTCCAAATGTAGGATTTTAGTCATCAATTTTCTTCCATTATGGACAATATTTTGGATGATGTGTTTTTCCATCACACATCCACTCATCATAATTCCATCTTAACCTTTTTTGCATTATGTGAATTAGAAAATAAATGTTTCCAATGATGAATTATTGGAAGATACCAATATACCTTAGAAGGGATCATTATAATCTCTACATCATCTTGTGATTTTTCTTTCCACTTATACCGTGATGTCCAACATTTTGGAAACTCTGACAGAAATTCATATTCCATTATATATATCATACATTCATTTAGACAAGAATTTATTTTCTTGTATCCCAATCCCATGAGAAATAATATTTTATTGGCCTAATAATGTGAATCTAGAAGATCATTATCTTTTGGAAGAATGTCTTTCATTAATTGTAGTAGCTTTATAAAACTTTTGTCACTTCATCCATGTTTCTCATTCAGGTTAATCAAACTTAACACCACTGAAAAAACCGTAAAATCAATACAACTAGTATACAGTAGTTTATCATCATCACCATATAGATGCTCAATTATCGGTTCTATCTTAATTTCATCGGCTACAATATCATGAATCATTTCTTTAATTCCATTGGTGTTACCATCTTGTGAATCATCATCATCAGTAGATCTGAAAATCTGTCCAGTTTCACCATGCAAAATCCAAGGGCCATAACTCGAATTAAAACCATGAAAAATCATATGATATTTGATTTGTCTACTTTTCAACTTCTTCATATTCAAATATTTCAGTCATGGACAGAAAAAATGTCACTTCTTGAAACATTTAGTTTAGAAAATTCCAAAAAGGCATCAACCCCATCCTCATATTCATTACTCATTCGATGTTCAGTAATCCAACATTGACTCATTATTAACCTATAACAAATATAAAAATTATACATCTTGTTAGGATAAGACAAATATATATTTATATGAAAAATATCATAATTTTAATGTAAAAACTATTTTGAAATATAAAACAAATCTATGCTTATTTGAAAAAAATACATGAAAATCATTTTAAAAAGAAAATATACTTAGATATAAAAGTTTTAAATTCATCTTGGATCCTTTATTCTTAAGGTACCCAAAAAATACATCTAGGTGCAATAGGATACCAAATTCACCCTTCTGTAAAAAATAAATATGGAGTATAAATATAAAAATATGTATACATTCACTACTAAAAATTAAATAGATCCCAACGATTTGAAACCATTGGGATAACCCTTGAAACCGTTGGGGTACCCAATAGTTTCACACACTGTTGTCATGATGGTCATTGCAAAATCCCTACACCAACGATTCTACCTAAATCGTTGGTATAGACTACCTAAAGTTAAAATATTCCAAAGGTTTCAATGAAACCGTTGGGATATATATATATATACCAAGAGGGTATCTAAGGGGGTTGGGGTATATCCAGGGGCTGTCCAAGGGGGTTGGGGCTGTCCACAGGGGTAGGGGCTATACAAGGGGTCTAGGGGGTGGGGGTGTCCAGGGGTGGGGGCTTGTCCAAGGGTGGGGGCTGTCCATGGGGGTGGGCGGTGTCCAGGGGGTGGGGGAGTGGTGTCCAGGGGGTGAGGGGGATGTCCAAACCCTACCCCATTTGACACCCCCAACCACTTCGACACCCCTGGAAACCACCACCCTCTGGACAACCCCCCAACACCCTAAACAGAACCCCCACCCCTCTAGACAGCCCCCGCCCTCTGGAAAGCCCTCCCCCACCCCCTTGGACAGCCCACTCACCCCCTGGACACCACCCTTCCACCCCATGGACACCCCTACCCCCTTAGACATCCCCCCTCACCCCTTAAAACCCCCACCCATTAGAGGCCCCAATCCCCTTGGACAACCCATGCACCCCCCTGGACACAACCCCACCCCATTTAACACAGCCTGGACACCCCCACCCCTCTCGACAGCCCCGCCAACCCTGGACAGACTCCACCCCTCTAGATACCACCCCCCCTGGACACCCCCACCCCCTAGACAACCTTACCCCCTTGGAAAACCCCCTCACCCCCTGGGCACCCCCCCCACCAACTTGGACACCCCACCCCCCTTGGACAGCCCCTGCACACCCCTGGACACCACCCCCATCCCCTTTGACACCCCCTGGACACCCCACTCCTCTGGACAGCCCCCAACCCCTCTCGAAAGGCCCCAACCCCCCTAGACACCCCCACCCTCTGGACTCCACCTACCCCCTTGGACATTCCACTCACCCCTTAGACACCACCATCCCACACCTGGATAGCCCCCCACCCCGCTAGATAGCCCCCCCCCCCCCCACCCCACCCATAGACACCCCCTACCCCCTTGAAAATCCCACTCACCCCCTTGGACACCACCCCCACCCCCATGGACACCATTAATCCCTTGGACAGCCCCCTCACCCCCTGGACCCCCCACCCCACCCCACCCCTTGAACACCCCAACCCCCTTGAACAGTCCCTACACCCCCTGGACACCACCCCCACCCCATTTGATGCCCCCTAGACACCCCCACCCCTCTGGATAGCCCCCCTCCCCCTGGACAGCCCCCCACCCCTCTAGACAGACCCCCCCCCCCCCGTGGACGCCCCCTACCCCCTTGGACCGCCAACTCACCCCCCCGGACACCACCCCCAACCCTGTACACCCCAACCCCCTTGGACAACCCCCACCCCCTAGACACCCCCACCCCCTTGGACACCCCAACCCCCCTAGACAGCCCCTGCACCCCCCCCCCCGGACACCACCCCCATCACCTTTGACACCCCCTGGACACCCCCACCCCTCTGGATAGCCCCCAAACCCCTGGACAACCCCCAAACTCCCTGAACATCTGCCCCATCCCCATTGGACACCCCCACCCCTCTGGACACCCCTACCCCCTTGGACATCCCACTCACCCCCCCAAACACCACCCCACCCCCTTGGACAGCCCCTGCACCCCCTAGAAACCACCCCCACCCCATTTGACACCCCCTGGACACCCCCACCCCCCCGGATAGCCCCCCACCCCCTGGACAGCCCCCACCCCTCTAGATGCCCCCACCCCCTTCGACTCCCGCTCTACGCGCACACGCACATGATGGAACACACAAAAACATAAACTTGCATGATATCACTTCCATGGTTTCTTTTACCAGAAAGGAATTTAGTATGGTAAAAATAAGCATTACAAAACATACCATGATAGCAAGAAAAAATATAGTAAAATAACATTTCTAAAAATTAGTTTAGGGAATCGCAACAAATAGAAACTGAAACTGAGCCGTGTGAAGCTTACTTGAGTGTTGCGAGTCGAGATGATAGATCTGGTGACAATAAAGACGATGAATGATATTGGAGAAATGAGTCTTGAGGTCACGGCTTTGAATAATCATTTCTAGGTTTTCTGCGCAGGAGAGATGAGTTGGAGGTCACCAGATCGAAGAAAACAGAATGACTGAATACGGGGCACGATAAATCATTTAAAGTTTTATCATGTTGGTTATTTTATAACTGATGTTATGAACTATTTTTTTATGTTTATGACATCGGTTTTTTAATTAATTATGTAGAAAATAATTTATCACGTTGGTTATTTTATAACCAACGTGATAAAAGGTGATTTATCACATCAGTTCTTTTGATAACTGACGTGATAAATCACCGAGATTTCCTTTATCATGTCGGTTATTTTATAACCGATGTAAAAAATGTATTCTTATCGATTTCTCAGGTCGGTTATAAAATAACTGATGTGATAAATCGATTTGTACAGCTTTGCACATCAGTTATATAGAACCAACATGAAAAATGATTATGTGTTAAATGTTTTTTCAATGAGTAACTTGATGAATATTAATAAGGATCATATATAGATAGATATAGTAAATATAGATATGGTTATTTTTAGGAAAGGGGATCAATATTTCATATTTCATGAAATCACTATGCCGGCCTTACTATATAAGAAAGATAAGTCCCAGGATGATGAGGAGAAATTACAAAGGAATATTAATGTAGTGAATGATATTAAATTGATAGAATTCAAGTGTATAGATTAAGTGTTGTTGTTTGGGTATATGTTACGTGTTATATCCGTACCAGAGTTGAAACGGGAACTATAATATAAAGAAAATAGAAAAAATTTCTCTACATACCCTGGAAGCAAAATGATGTATATGTATCTAAGAGATCATTTATGGATGTATTATATGATGTGATAAATTTTAGACTATGTGTCCATATGCTTAGTATGTAAGTAGGTAAAAGCTGAAAGATAACATCCTAAGAGATTCATGCAACCATTTCATATATCAATATGGGAGTGGAAAAATATTACGATGGATTTTGTCATCATAATCCCAAAGACTCTATGGTATGATGATGATATATGGGAAATAATTGATCATATTACTATTTATTATCATTTCCTAATCATAAGAGAAGATATACCCCTTAAGCACCATGTCTGGCTCTATATTAGTAAAATCATAAGACTTTATGCGGTACCACTATCAATTGTATCTGGTCATGACCCTTAATTCACATTGGAATTTTAGACGAATAATCAATGGACTCTCGGTACCAAGATACATTTATGAACTTATTATAATCCCTATACTTATTGGTAGTATGAAAGGTCAATCCAGACTTTGGAAGACATGCTGAGATCATGTTCTCTTAACATCCAAGGTATGTGCGATCAGTTTCTATCATTGGTGGAATTTTCAAAATATAATAACTTCAATTAAAGAATCTTGATTCCACAATATAATGTATTGTATGGTAAGATTTTTCAAACTCCAAGCAATTAGGGAGAATTCGTAGAAATAAATATAGTATGACCAGATCCTATAAAGGAGATGAATGTTAATATAAGGACAGTTTTGGATCACATTAAAGTATCATTGAGCATAAAAAAGATCCATGTTGTTAATATAAAGAAATACTTGGGATTTCAATTTGGGGGTCATATATTATTAAAAATTTCACCAGGTAAAATATTTGTAAAATTTGGTAAAAATTTGAATGTACTCCACATATACATTTTTCCTATTGAAATAATAGAATGAATTGGGGTTGTATCTTTCAAATTGGTTATACATACTAAACTTTTTAAAGTATAGGAAGTATTATATGTTTATTTACTAAGGAAATAAATGTAAGGAACAATTCATATTATCACATATGAGGGAATATAATTGGATCCTGACTTGTCTTAGAATGGAGAACTTATAAGGATTCTTGACACTAGAGATCAAGTGTTTCATAATCAAAAAACTTAATTGGTGAAATTCATTTAAAGAAATAGAAAACTAGAAGATAAAAATTAAGATTCTGAAGTGACCATATTAAAGGAATATCAATGTTTTTAAATAGATGATATATACCCCAGTTTTTAGGTTGAAATTATTTAATGGCGGAGATTATAATACCTAAAACCCTACTGTATTAGGTAAGCATCCTGTCCTGAACTATCACGCAATGCACACTCTAAAGAGCCTTTATTCAGGATTTCAATTAAAAGTTTAATTTTTGAGTATTAGAATATTATTTAGAAAAAATAAATATAATTTTTTAATTCATCATAAATATGTTAGTTTAAGATGTATTTTTTAGATTTTTCTAAAAAATGATTTTTAGTTGAATAGTGCAATATATTGTTTTTACTAAAACTGAAACTTTTATTCCATATTTTTTATATAAGTATGAATTAGTAATTTATGAAACCCTAAAAATATATATTTTATAATTTAATTTATAAATTTTAAAATTTTTATTATAGTTCATAATCCTATGATTGATATTTTAGAACTCAAGTAATATTTTTCTCAAAAACAAATTAATATATTAATCATTTTTGTATTAAAATTAATTTTTAAAAATAACATAAATTATATTAAAAATGTTTTACAAATTTATAATCAATATTTATAAATTATCTAATAATTACTAATTTAGTTATTGGTATGAAAATTAAGTTATCATATGTAAAACTAGTTACAGTAGTAAAAGATAAAATGGTGAAAGCAATAATTCAAGAGGTAAAGGGCCTAAAACGTGATAAAAAATTTCTAAAATTATTTGGTTGAGATATTATTGAGATTTTATCACTGATAAATCTATTATTTTCTATCTTTGGATCCACATGACATGTTTTACTTTTTCTCCCTTTATATTAAGTTACAATATTATCAAAGATTTCATCATCACCACTTATAAAAGGGGCCTCTCACCACCCCTTTAATACAATTATAAAAATTAGTTTAATTAATTAACATATACAATCATTCCTTCCCATATAATCATAATTCCATCTAATAATCTTTTTTTCACCACAAATTATCTTAACCATTCCATTCTAAGAAATCCTCCATGAGAAACCCAAAGCTCTCAGCGTAAGTTCAATATTTTTGCTAACATGTTTTCCTTTCCTATTTATATTTCAAATTAATTTTTGAAAAAATTATATTATTAATTCAGTTTTTTAATTATACTAATTGTTTTTATATTTTTTTAATAAACACTTACCACCGCTCCATTTTCCCTTAAGAAAAATGAAACAGTCATTCATTTGTTTTGCCGACGACCACCTCCACGATGCAACATGTTTCGTTATCCTTAACTTCTTTACAAAGGTGAGTATAGGAATGGTATTAAAGTATAAATATTATTTTCATGATATATTTAAGTTATTGGTAAGAAAAACTGGTGAATCTATTAATTATATGATCAATAAATGATCGTCATTATTTTAATTGTTTAAAATATGCCTACTAAGAGGATAATATTTTTTTTCAAATTTTGTAATATTTTAATTTCTATTAATTATTATTATAGTTCCTTAAAATTATAATATTTCACACTAATAAAAACTAAATAAGATAATTATTCGTCAATTATGATGATATTACAATAAAACCACCACATAATCATTCATTAAATTAGGGTATGTTCATGTTTGGGTCAGTTTAACCACCAATGTGAACAACAATATAAATTTATATCATGAATAAATATGGGAAAATAATTAATTCTATAATATAATATAAAATTGTAAATAATTATTTTTATATTATTTTTTATACATTATATTAGTATCTAATTCATTAATTAAGAAAACACCCTTTGATCATCAAGAATTGTCAAAACATTCTTGTTATTGATTTTATCTTCAAGGATAAAGACTAAAACACTCATGAACTGAATTGAATATTCATAAGTAATTATAAATAATTACTCAATTTAACTTTAATGAACTATTAAAATGAACTTTGGAAGAATAATGAATACAAACTCCACTATTATGAAACTAGTATAAAAGATTAAAACTACAAAAAACTTATGTGAAAAATAGGTTGAATTCATATAGAGAAAGACTATTTATGAAGAGTATAAATGAAAATAGATGTGATTAAGGATATATATTAATTTATTAATATATCTATGATATTGATACATTAGGATAAATACATTCCTAGAATTCAGGACAAGTGGTAAGGGTTTTTCATCTCAAATTCATCTCTTTGTGAAATGATTGGTATTATACACCAAAATTACTTTATGTGATGTTCTTTTATACATCCACATTATTAAATAAAATGGGGATGTTTTTGTTTTATATACTTATATTTTTATATATATATATATATCCATTTTATTATTCATCCACTGGTTCCTTAGAGAATGGTATGAAAGGTCATGATAACTCTTATATTTAATACATTGGACCCAATCAGGTGACGGGTGGGACCCAAAATTATTTATCCCCTTGATGCATTGAAATGTCTCATGAGACAAAATAGATTGGTTTTTATCATATACCTCATCCCATAATAGGATGGTTTCTTGGAACAAGACCTTAACAGAATGGTTTGATTCCTATCATTTTGAATTTCATTAGTATGAGATCGATGGTTATTATTATCGATGTTTTCTTCTATTATGATAGATATATAATGCTATCGATTTTAGGTAATTATGGATTCATGTTGTTAATTTATCCATTTTATATCTCTTATTTCATGTTTATTTTATTGTAGATTCAATGTACACTACTCCTTACTAAGCACCTAAGATCACCCTTATTTTATCCCCTTTCACTAGAAATCCTAGAGGAAAAATCTGTGTACCTTTTTAGTATATGATGGAAGGTCTAATTATGTTCTCACAGTATGTTCACATTTTATCTTATTTTTTCAAATGTAATGTATGTCTGTAATTTTTTTCCAAGAATAAAAAGATATTTTATCCTATGTAAAATCTTTTATTATGTACCAATAATTTAATATAAAAACTATAACTAGGTTTTTTCAGTCCAACATGTTAAAAATGTAATGATAAAATATTTATGATTCTTATTACCAATTGAAAAAAGTTATAGTTGTGTTTTTTGTGGGGAATTTTTTATGGTTATATTTCAGTGGGGATAAAAAATATTTTATGGAAACTTAAACACAGTTAAATATAGATTTTTTAATCCCAAATGTTTAGAATAGCCTATTCCATGAATTTTAGTGGTCTCCCATCATCTCTCTATTTTTGGAGATAGAAATTTAAGGAAGGACATAAGTTTATTTATTCCATCTCTCGAATCAACCACCCATTCTCTACATGATCGATGGGATGTCGTAATGCACTTTCATTTCCTACGATATCACTTAGTATTAGATTATTAGTGATCTAATATTTTTTGTGCATATATGTATGATATAGAGGATTCCTCACCTATTTTCTTTGATCTACGACCTGACGAAGGTGGGAAAATAATATTAGGTTTTTCAAATAAACACGGTACCGTTATGGTTTCATTCAACTTTATTTATTTATTATTAAACTGAATTTTACATGAACCATCAGAAATATAAGATAAGGGTATTGTGGATTTAGTGTCTTGAACATAAATCTAAACCAAAAATTTTTAAATACCTATTTTTATCACTCCCTCAAATCCCAAGGTTATTTCAATTGGTATTAGAGAAAATGAAAAATTATTTAATCACAAAACATCAGAATTATGGTCAAATTTTCTAATATTCTTAAACAAGGTTTTTATACAATCCCAACACAATTCATAGTGCATCAATTTTCTTCCGTACGACCATGATATGGTTAATCGATGTTTTTTGGGTTTTTTTAAAAATAATTTTAGGAATTGGTAGATATTTATATATGTTAGATATATATATGCATATATATTAGTTGAAAATGTGTTTACATATCAACACATTACAAGGATTCATGTAGAATAAAGTCAATGTGAAGATTCTTGTACTTCACACTTTATGCATGTAATTATAAGTAAAAAATAAATGAATGTGGTTCACACCCCTTAAATTGTGTGTGGAAATCTTGGTCTCCCCACATTTTTGGATGAATTTTATATACCACCCATGTGGGTGGTAAAATGGAAAAAATGTTTGTGTGTGTGTGTGTTTTCTGCCCCTTTGGGTGTCATGTCTATGTTATCTGCACTGGTCCTGACTCTAAATTGGGTTTCCCCTTCTCAAGCCAGATTGGATCAGTCTAAATCCTACCTAATTAACCCTTTAGGCTGGTCATGAGCGATAAATAAATTTTTGGGGACTTACATTAGGAGAACATTGACACATAAAAATGTATAAAAGTTTTGGGACATTAAATTTAATTGTCATGAATTTGATTAAATTATTTTTAATGTAATAATAGGTATTGATAATTTACTTAAATTATTTTAATTTGAGTTTAATGAGTTAAAATTAACCTTGAGTTTAATTTTTCCAATTTTAATTTTTCTTAAGAAATTTAATTGTGTGTTGAATTATCATGAGCTAAAATGGACCAGTTCATGTTTGGTTTAATGTAATTAAATTTAACTATTGAATTTGTGTATTTAAAATATAATTTTTTTTGTGATAATTGTATCATATCTCCCTCTTTAAACACATAAGGGTATGTTAGTACACATTTGAGTGATAAAATGGTTTATTTCACCCTGATTTCCATCACCTTATGTGTGATTATACATTATAATAATGTTAATATCAGTTCAGGGTGATGTGGTTTGAGTTGAAAGTCAGCGTGAACCAAAACAAATAAATGGAAAGGAGTTGCATACATTGAGATTTTGATATGGATATTGACATAAATAATTCCCCTAGGGTCTTTGTAAATCCATTATTTTCTCGATGGATTAACAAATAGTTAACATCTCATTATCATGTCATTATTTTTTTATTTTATCATTTATATGGTTTATTATTTTATTTATGTGTATTTATTATGCATGATCACATAGAATGATAAAAAAATGCATATATAAAATGAACATGTGTGGTGAATATTTTCTATTTAAATTATGGTTAAGTTGTGAGTGTGATCACCTAGAATAATCATGTTAAATAGAAAATTATTTCATTTTTCGAGATAAATTATGATTCCTAAAAGTTATATATAGTCAAAATATCTTCCATCACATTAATTTCCACAAAATATTATGTTTTAGGTGTTCATCAACCCCTGTTGTGGGTGTATCTCACTACAAGGGAATTTTGAGGAAATTGATGTGTAGACTTAACTAAATTTGGATGTAAATAAGTATACATAGCTATATTTTTATAACTTCAGAGGTAAAGTATTTGTAAGAGATGTGAATATACTAAATAGATCAAGGATCTATGAGTTAATGTAGTTGGCCAGATAAAATCATACCTTACACAATCGTAGTAGTGTTGGTTCCATAGTCCGAGCTTTGAAGAGATGATTAAGGATATTTTCTACTAGAATATTAAATTGACTGAGTATTCTGAATCTAGTAGTTGAGGTATACTAGTATTTGATAAAATAGTGGGAGATATTTACAATTCAATAAAGTTAAAATTTTCATTTGGTAATTAAGATAAATTACTAAAGTGATGGAGTTTTTTTAGATCAAATGGCCTTCACAACCACCAATAAAATCTCACTATATTCAATATTTTATAAAGAGAATATCATAACTGGTAATAACTTATAAGAGTGGTAAAGGTTCCTGCACATATCACTACGCCATGAAGAGAATATTTATGCCTTAGAATCTCAACTTCCTATTAAGATCCTTCAGGGATTAATCAAGGTGGATAAAGATAAAAATAGTAAGCATGTGGATATTTCATTGAATGTCCAGTGCGTCATATTTTCATTAATGTTTAGTGATATACATAAAATTCAAGAGGAAAAATATTCCCACAAGATTTTATCTCATATAAAATATTTATACTAGGAGAGAGATCAACAATAAAGATATGAGAAATCAAGTGCACTATACATATGCATGCTAGAATGAAGAAATCAAGAAGGGCCTATTGTACTCAAAATTATTGGTTGCATTGAGATACTATAATCTCTTGGGCTAAAATTGAACCATGATCTTAAAATTGATCTCAATATTTCCTCTATGCTTCCCATATTATTGAATTTCACCATTAATTTTAATATGACTAATATGAATACTTTTATCCTAGAGTTATTGGATTTAGTTTTCCAAGATGATAAGAAAATGAATAATTCAAACTCTTTAATCCTTATATTGAAAAATAGAAGGAAAGGAAATGATAATGTTTTAAAGAATAAGTCTTAGTCAACGAAACTAATGCACCACCCCTCCAAGAATCTAAATATATATAGGCAGAGAAATTAAAAGGATGTGGTATTCTTTGAATGTGTCAAGAGAGGCCACTGGAAGAATAATTTCAATGTTGGGAAGAATAAGCAAGATGATTCTTCTTGTTGGATTAGTGTAGAAAATCCTTTTTCTAATTAATATAAATTATTTTTCTTGTGTTATTGATGATATTTATGTGTTATAATAGTAAACTATTGATTTGGATGAAATTATAAAAATTCTGATGTCTTAAAGTGATCGTTCCAACCTTCCACATGAAGATTTAAAGTGAACACATGAAGAATTAAACATTATAAAAGAAGAGAAGTTATTTTAAGAAGAAGATAAGTGACTGAAATAATATAAATGAATATAATGAGAAGATAGGTGACTAAAAGAATATAAGAAGTGACTATAAGAAGACAAAATGTGACCATGCTACATGACCATTCAAAGTGACTATGTAGGGTGAATATTTGAAGTGACCATGTCAAGTGATTATTCAATGTAACCGTGACATATGACCTTGTCAAGTGACCATTCCAAGTGACCCTACCAAGCGATTGTGCCAAGTGATTGGGAAAAGTAATTATGCTAAGTGACTAAAAGACTAAGTTATTGTACTTAAGTGAAGAATATGTGACTATGTATAACATAAGAAGTGATCCATATTCGAATCTCCAATAGCTAAGTGTTGAAGTGACCATGTAAAAAAAACACATGAAAAGTCCAAGTGACCACAAGAAGGATTAAACCTTACATAAGAAGAGAAATTATTAAAATATGATCATAAGTTACTGTAAGAAGATAAGTGACCACAAGAAGAAGATAATGGACCATAAAATGAAAATAATGACCATAAAAAGACACAAAGTGACAGTGTCAAGAAACCATGCCAAGTAAAAGCTCCAAGTGACCGTGCCAAGTGATCGTGCTAAGTGAACATAACATGTGACCTTGCTAAGTGACATTGTCAAGTGAACATGTTAGGTTAATTTGGAAACTGACTATACCTATTGATCATGTTAAGTGGTCATATAAATTCACCATGATAAGTGACTATAAGACTAAGTGATTGTACTTAAGAGAAGGCTAATTGATCATGTATAACTTAATTAGTGAGGTATATTAAAATCTTAAATGGCTATATTTTTAATAATTTGTTATAGAGTCGGATAATTTAAGTTTCTAAAGAGTATGGGGATTAATTTATGAATATCCTCTAATGACTAATTAGATAATTTAATCTCTTTTAGAAAAAGATGCACTCATGGGAAAAAGGAATTGTGTGCATACATTAGAGACATAGAGATATACTATGGACTTAATCTAACATACTACTTAATCAAACACTTCCATGAAAATATATTTTGTGGCTTCTTAGTGTAATACTCGATTAAACCTTTTTAAAGACAAATTTAAAGATAAAAGATTAAATAAAGATAATTATAGCAAGATTCTTTATAATTTAACTCTTTCTATATATTTATCTATTTGGTTTAGCTTAATTTTTGGGATATGTATCTATTACTCTTTATATTCAATAGAGTAGAATACTACAGTATATTGAAGAGTACTAGATGATATTTCTTTTATTCATATAAATATTTTATCACATGAATAAATATATAAGAGGCCATGAGTATCATGTACTACCTCATGTGCATTTATTTTTAAAACCCTAGTCCTTTTTTTGGATTAGTTTATTTTTTTAATAAACTACTTGCAAAAAGATGATTTCCAAGTGGAGAGGAATCATTCTTGACTTGAGACTAAACCTCTTATTTTATTCCATTATGTGTTTTCTTGGATTGCCTTATATGTTTCATAATAAAACTAGTTCTGGTTTTCAAAAACTATATAGAAAAAAATTACTTTGATAGTTATATCCAACATAGGTATTGAGATCCCTCTTCTATTCAGTGTCTGATTCCCACATCATTCATCTCATTGGATCAATCCTATTGAATCTTTTCTTTTTTTTCTTTCATCGCATGAAATGATAAATCCATGTTATCTAATATACCTTATTTTTAGGATATTCATATATTTCTAGGATTTATTCTGTTATATCCTCGATTAGAGGCCAAAACTAGATTAGAAATCACCTTCCACTATAAAAATGGTGTTCTAGTACTTTTACATTAAGACCTTTTTTATGGCATGCTTTGTGATTTCGCACAGTGGAAATTCCATGTGTTACCTCAAAAATATAGATTATCATAAATGTATTAATTATCCATGTTATTAATGTTTCCATACACCCATTTCATTATTGGAAGATTACCCCTTCCACTAGGGACACTTATTGAGGTGTGATTATGAAATACTCATTGACATTATAAATGATTGTGAGACCAAACCACCATCTAATTTGTTTTGGATTGACTCTGAAATGAAATTACATAATGGGATTAAATGAAAATGAATGGTATGGTCATGTCATGTGACCCATATATACATTGTATATTATTACCTTGACTAAATGAAATATAAAATGGTATAAACTATCTCAGGTCTTATTTTAAATCATGACTGAAAATGTTTATCAT
This sequence comes from Viscum album, assembly GCA_963277665.1. Classification (NCBI taxonomy): domain Eukaryota; kingdom Viridiplantae; phylum Streptophyta; class Magnoliopsida; order Santalales; family Viscaceae; genus Viscum; species Viscum album. The sequence continues at coordinate 918,031,088 of OY728155.1, read as the reverse complement.
ACATGATCCTCAAGCATGGCTTCCCATGTTATACAAGATCTTAGAACATCTTGTCCCTTATTATACAAGATCCTTGGGCATGGTGTCCCTTATTATACATTATCCTTATACATGGAATCCATTATTATTCATGATCCTTGGGAATGTAATCCATTATTATTCTATGAGAGAAATGGGCATGGAGACCATTATTTAAACATGAGACTCTTATGATTATCCAACGATGCCTTGGTTTAGAACCTCAATCCCAAGATAGTACTACATATCTATGTGTGTGTGTCTATTATAAATGCATAGGATATATATATAAATACATTATTATATATATATACACACACCTGGTGAAACTTATTTAGAGATATCTCGGCTTAGGCCGAAACAAGTACAGTCGAGAGGGTGTCCTCTAGGAACCCGAGATGACTTGGTTACTGTTTTCATTAATGATTATCAATCTTTATACCTTCACACTACTCATTTTATATACACTGGTTGGATAATAATAGAGGTCATTGGTGGTAAACTAATGATTATATCACACACCATGTTTGAGTTATTGATTAGTACCCTCACAAACTTCTTGGATGCAAGTAGGGATAAAGGGAATCATCCAGCTATGGACAACTGATTTCTATACTGGGATGGAGTACATGAGAAGAGGATTGATAACAAGCTTGTGATTCTACTGGAGGAATGCTTCAGTATTTTGTTTATTTTTTATAGTGTGTTTTAAATTCCTATTGATCTGTCTCTTTCTATTCCCATTCTGTATAGAAAACACCCATGATATCATTTATTGTATGTTTTTGGCCATTATCTCTTTCACATATTTTATTTATATGGATGGTTGATTTTTTTCTCTTGTTAATTATTATATATTTTCACTCTTATACAGTTTTTGTAACTTTGTGATCCACTCTGATCATGAGGGTATAGTATCCATAAGACAACACCATAGACCCTTATAGCTAGTCAGTAGCCTCTAGCATACAGTGAGGCTTTCTTGAGGCCATGTTTCCCACTGGGGTTGGTTACTTTTGAGTGATCTGAGTTTGGAACATCACAAATACAAATGGTGGTCCCTAATTCAAAACACTAAAGAGTCTGATGAGTTAAATCACCTTGAATAGGAAACATTCAAAGATATATTCTATTGAAAATACTATCCTCATGAAAAAAAGAATGGAATTGGAAAGTAAGTTCCTTAATCTTAGATAAAAGGAGGAGGAAAATAATCTGAGTATGAGTATAACAATACAATGTTTTTCTAGGCATGTTTTGGGCTATTTATATGTTGATTCAATAAGGTTTTCCTTATGAATTTTCCATTCCTTCTTGTTTTGAAAATCACAAACACCTTATACTTAAGTAAATATATATTTTACTTCTATAAGGAAAATTTCCTTCCTTAATGACATTTACCCTAACCTAGATTTCCTTATACAAATCAATATTTTTCTTAAAGCATAAAAATTAGATTCATACCCAAAACCTCAGAATCATATAATGCTAAGATATGAAGCATTCTGTTTTAGGATCCGAATTCTGGATATGAACTCTAATAAAGTTCCATTCTGAATTCTAGATACGAACTCCAATAAAGTTCCATTCTGAATTCTAGATACGAACTCTAATAAAGTTAAATTCTGAATTCTGGATACGAACTCTAACAAAGTTCAACTCCGAATTCTAGACTCTGAACATTTACTAGTTTGACTCCAAACTTTTATAAGTTCGACTCCGAACTTCTATAAGTTCGACTCTGAACTTTTATGAGTTCGACTCCTAACTTCTACAAGTTTGACTCCGAAATTTTATGAGTTCGACTCTGAACTTCTATGAGTTCGACTCCAACCTTTTATGAGTTCGACTCCGAAATTTTATAAGTTTGACTCCAATCTTTTATGAGTTCGACTTCGAACTTCTACAAGTTCAACTCCGAACTATGTGAGTTCAGATTCTGAACTCTGACGAAACCAGACTCCAAATTTCCATAGAAATTCAGACTCCGTATTTCTACAGAATTCAGCTTCCAAATTCCTATAAAACAGAATCTGAATATTTGTTATTATAGACTCCGAATTCCATTTTGGTTAGACTCTGAAATTTTATTTGCTTACAATCTAAACTTTATTTTTGCTTATGCTTACACTCGTTTCATTATAAAATGATGTCATGCCTTTAGTTACACATGTTTTGTTATAAAACGATGTCATCCATTCTGTTTCTCACTAACTGTTGGTTTAGTGACACGTGTACAGGTCCCTCTGAAATTTAAGGAAAATATGACCATTGGAGGAGGGAGTCGACCGTTGGAAATTTTCCTATAAATAGGAGCTCATATGAACGAGCTCAAGAAAACAACAACAGCTTTGAAAAATTTGACATCGGTGCTTATATGATGTTGAAGTGATTTCTAGAGAGAGAGGCTCTTATCAACTCTCAAAGCGTTGTGCAGAAATTTTGAACATCTTGCTCAAAATTTTCCTTGTATAGACTTGATTCGTGCTACTCTGAATGTTGGTGATTACATTCAAGGGCTTTCAGGGATAGGAAGATAGAGGTTCCAATACCTTGAAGTTGAGAGCTTCCTTGCTGAGGAAGACAGAGGTTCCAACTACCTTGAAGTTGAGGGCTTGTGGGGATAGAAAGATAGAGACTCTGATCTTCATATCGAGGGCTTACCCTGGTGTGGGTAAGACAGACTTCCTTGAAAGTATAAATCAAGGGACCTTTATCCAAGGTTGTTGGATACCCTTACCTTTGGGTTAAAATATTTATATCTTGCTACTTGTAGTTTTACTACTTGTTTTTTCCACTGCATTTTGTATTGTAAGGAAAGTATAATATTTTATATTTCCTTGCACTTGTACTCTGTTTCATTTAGATTCTATACACTTTAAGGTAGAATCTCATATTGTAAACTTTGGTTAAGTTTCATTTTCTGGATCCATATTTCTGGAACCTGTTTTTCGGAATCACTTTCTAGATTAAACCAAGTGCATAGAACTAGAAATTTTTAACTTCATACTTTGTACCAATCTTTTATTGGTGGTTAGAGGTGTTGTGAATTTTCTTAGTTTAATTTTCTTAAACTTAGATATTTCATTGTTTAAGGAAATTTTAAAGTATACAATTCACCCCTCTTGTATATTGAGCATCTATATCATTATTTCGATCCTACAATTGGTATCAAAGGAGGTCTCTGAAATACTTATACTCACATATAAGTTTTTTTCTTGCTCAGTTTTTTCATTGTTCTATATTTTCCTTTCTTAGGAATATTTTCCTTGAATCCGGACTTTTGTTATTAACAAGTTTTTGTGTAGAAATATTTTCTTAAGGATGGTATGTTTTAATATTGGTTCCATTGACAACTTAAATCTAACAAGACCACCAATTTTTGATAGTAATAATTATGATTATTGGAGATATCGAATGAAGACTTTCGTTATCAATACTGGAGTAGAAAATTTTGTTATGCTTACTGGAGGTTATCAAATTCCTCATAAGGAAGTTAGTACTTTCAACAACCAAGAGAAGCATGATTATCAATTAAACTATAAGGTACACGATACTTTACTATGTTCAATGACTAGGAATATATATAGCGAAATTTCTTCTTTTAACGCATATAACTTTATTTGGAAAAAACTTGAAGTTACACATTTTGGTACATCCAAAGTGATTGAGACTAGAAGATCCATGCTTAGAGATGAGTATCATGGTTTTAACTTTCCTTATGGAGAACCCATTTGTAAGGTGCAACAAAGATTTATGACTATTATAAATAGATTACAATATATGGGAGAAAATGTCTAGATGATGAAGCTCTTGTAAATAAGATCATTGATATTATGCCCAATGAGTGGGAATAAAAGAGAACCACAATTGATGAGAACAGTAAGGTTACTAAAATTTCGTTAGATGAGCTGTTTGGAGATCTTCTCCAACATGAAATAAGAGTGAAGAGAGATGATGACAACATCAAAAATAAGAATGGGAATGGTACTGTTGCTTTTACTACAACATCAAATCACATGAAAGATAAGACTCTTGAGAGAGTTACTAGATCCAAGTCAAAGAAAGTTACCATCCAATCCAAATCTAGTGAGAGTGAAGTCTCAGAGAATGAGTTAGCAAATCTTGCTCGAAATATGAACAAGATAACTGGTCAAAGAAATTTCTAATCCAAGTATAAGAAGAAGGAAAGGAAAGATAAGAAAGATGTAGAGGTCACATGCTATGAATTCAAGAGAAGTGGACACATGCGACCTGATTTCCCTATTCTTAAAAAGAAAGAAAGAAAAGAGAGGAATTCTGAAAGGAATATGAAAAAGTTTTATAAAGATAAAGCTAATAAAAGTCTGAAAGATAATACTACTTGGATTTCTAGCTGTGGAGACTCTTCAGAAAGCGAATCTTGGGAATACGATTCATCAGCTCAGAAGAATATGGGATTCATTTCGAATACTTATTTTCCACAGACATGTCTTATGGCCAAGGTATGCTCTGCCGAGGCTTTAACAAATATTTCTCTTGATAAGAAATACTATTCTAAAAATAGTACTTCTAATGAAGACACTTCATCCTCAGAAAATGAAGAACCATCATATAAATAAGTATCTATATTTTCCATGTTACTTGAAGAAAAAAATTGTACAATTTCTAAGAAATTAGACAAGGAAAATACTTGGGAATAAATTCTTAAAAATAAAATTTCAGATCTTAGTTAAAATATTAGAGATAAAGAAGAGATTTTAGAAAACTTTCTAAAGACCTCGAGAAAGTAAATTCTATTAAGGAAGAACTTTATAAAGATCTTAAGAATGGTGTTTTAAAGATGAAAATTTTTGAGGAAAAATCTAACTCTAAGGAAATGATTCCTGAGAATAAGAATTTAGTCATTAGACAAAAATCTGAAATATTTTCTCTTAAGAAGCTTCTTGAAAAATTAACCTCTGGGAAGGAAAATTTTGACAGGATGTATTCTCAAATTAAACCTCACGGAAACACAACTGGAGTAGGTTATACTCACCAAAAACCAGTTTTCAAAAACAACTATTTTGTTTCTTCTAAAGCCCCTTTTTGCACTAAGTGTCAAAGTGGTGGGTATTGGAAGAAAAGTTGTTCTTTGAATAGAGTTAAATATCTTGGGTTTCATAAAGAATATTTCTCTAAACAAATCTGGATACCCAAAATTTTGTTATATGAAAATCTCGGATCCAAACAAATTTGGATTCCGAAAGTCTAATTTTTTTCTTATTTTCAGGAAGATAAAGGAAGTACCAACAACAATACTTGGTACATGGATAGTGGATGTTCCCAGCATATGACTGGTAAAAAAAACTATTTTGAAAAGATTATCAAGATGAAAGGATGAAAATTAACTTTCAGAGATAATGCTCTAGGAGAATTTGTTGGTATAGGTATTATTGTTCTTCTTGGTAAAACTTTGATTTCAAATGTTTTGTTTGTTAAAGGTCTTAAGCACTAAAAGGAGATATCATTCTTCAGTTTATTGGAACACAAGATCAACTTGATGATATTTTCACAAAATCATTACCTTCCGATAGATTTGAATACATTAAACAGAAATTAGGAATGATAACTATAATGTAATCTTTCTTCATTACCTTCTTGTTGAAACAATATCCTTACAGTAATAAACTCAATTTCATAGGGGGAGTACATTTTCATTTGTAATCAAAATTTGCATAATAAATTTTTCTTGATTTTGTAATCAAAATCTTTGTAATAAATTTTTCTTGCTTTTGTAATCAAATTTTTTGTAATTAGTTTTTCTTGATTTTGTAATCAAAATTTTTGTAATCACTTTTTCTTTCTTTTGTAATCAAATTTTTTTAATCGGTTTTTTTTCTTTTGTAATCAAAATTTTCTTATTCAGTTTTTTTTGCTTTTGTAATCAAAATTTACTTAATTAGTTTTTTTTTCTTTTGTAATCAAAATTTTGATAATCAGTTTTTTTTTCTTTTGTAATCAAAATTTTCTTAATCAGTTTTTTTTTGCTTTGGTAATAAAAAATTTCTTAATCAGTTTTTTTTGCTTTTGTAATCAAAATTTTCTTAATCAGTTTTATTTATTTTGTAATCAAAATTTTCCTAATCAGTTTTTTCTTTCTTTTGTAATCAAAATTTTCTTAATCAATTTTTTTTTCTTTTGAAATCAAAATTTTCATAATAAGTTTTTTTTCTTTTGTAATAAAAATTTTCTTAATTAGTTTTTTTTGCTTTTGTAATCAAAATTTTCTTAATCGGTTTTTTTCTTTTTTAATCAAAATTTTCTTAATCAGTTTTTTTCCTTTTGTAATCAAAATTTTCTTAATAAATTTTTTTTGCTTTTGTAATCAAAATTTTTTTAATCAGTTTTTTTTTGTAATCAAAATTTTCTTAATCAGTGTTTTTTTTCTTTTTTAATAAAAATTTTCTTAATCATTTTTTTTCTTTTGTAATCAAAATTTTTCGTAGTCAGTTTTTTTAAAGCTTTTTTAATCAATGTTTTTGTAGTCATTTTTTTAAAACTTTTTTAATCAAAATTTTCGTAGTCAGTTTTTTTAAAAAGCTTTTGTAATCAAAATTTTCGTAGTCAGTTATTTTTTTAAGCTTTTGTAATAAAAATTTTCATAGTCAGTTTTTTTAAAAAGATTTTGTAATCAAAATTTTTGTAGTCAGTTTTTCAAACTTTTGTAACTAAAACATTCGTAATGAAGTCTTCGGAACTGGAAACATTCGTAATGATGTTTTCTGAACTGGAAATTTTCGTAATTAAGTTTTCAGATCTGAAATTTTCATAATGTACTTTTCAGAACTGAAATTTTCGTAATGTAGTTTTCGGAACTGAAATTTTCTTTATAGAAATTTTCGGAACTGGAAATTTCGTACTGAGATTTTCGTACTCATACTTTTCTTACTAAATTTTTTCATACTGATACTTTTCGTACTAAAATTTTTCATAAACATACTTTTAGTACTGAGTTTTTCATACTCATACTTTTCGTACTGAGATTTTCATACTCACACTTTTCGTACTGGAGTTTTGGTACTCAAAGTCTTTTCAACTTTTTTTTTGTAGTTAGTTTTTCGTAGTCAAATTTTTCTTCCAGAATAATATCACCTATTATGAATAAACTTCCTGGACAATCTGAAATGTAGGATTTCCTTACTTAAGTTTTCATAGTCATATTTGTCTTGCTGGTATTTTCTTATGAGTTTTAAAAAATTTCACAGATTCTTGTTTTCTTAAATCCTATTGTTTTTCTTAAAACCTCAAAATATCGGATTCAAGATTTCCTTGCGGGTATGTTTTCAACCGTCAGATCAGATCAGAGAGTTTTTCAACTGTTAAATGTTTTTTGGAAACTCAAAGGTCACATTCATTGCCTATATAAAGTGGACACCCGATGGTTTTCCCACATCGATCTTCAAGCTCTTGTGTGTTGAAGTTTTTCCTCCCTTATTAATGCTCGTTCTGAATCTTCTAGAGCTCTTCATTCCAAATGTCTGCTGAAGCTACTTCTCAGTATATGTCAACTACGAAGACAATCTCAAAATGGTTAGTTTACAGGTAGAGGTTAGTGCATCAGAGTTTCTACAAGTATGATTCTCTTATATCTAAGAATATCAGATTGAATGGATGGGAGGATGTTTTCTTATAAAAGCCAGTGAAATAGGATCCGGTTTATATAGATTTTCTTGTTCAGTTTTACAAGTCTGTTTCTTTCCTTAAGGACGATGGCAAAGAGAAGTTTTCATTCAATTCTTATGGGAAGACTTATATGCTTTCTTACACCAAGGCTGAAAGCTTAGTGGGTCTGTCTTATGAAGGCTCGGGTAGAAGTTTTTGAAAGCTCAAGATGAAAGGATAAAAGCTTTATAGAGGCAAGCTGAGGAGGATCAAAAATATTTGGAGAAGTTGAAAACCTTATTGAAGAAGCTAATCCCAAATGAAAAGGAAGACAATTAGACTAAATCCGATCTTTTGTTTCATTAGTCTTTCCTTGTAAAATATTTTTTTCAACTCTAATGAAATATTTGGTTGGATGTATCTTGTGTAATATACTAATGTTTTAGGTACCATATATATTTTCCATTCCCTAGATTCTTTTTGAAAATCACAAAGGGGGAGAAGAAAAAAGAACTACTCAAAAGGGGAGAAGGAAAAATTTTAAATGGAGAAGGAAAAATTTATAAGTGAAGATATCCTTAAAGTAAGGGGGAGTTTCTCATTACAAAGTTTTTCATTCCAATGAAAATGAAAACTCAATTCTAGAAATTCAGAATACAATCCTTAGAGTTTCAATGCCTAAGGGGGAGTAAGTTTTATTCACTATCATCCATGAACAAAGGGATATAAGTTTTAATTTCAAAGTCTAATGAAAATTTTCAAAGTACTTATGTTATTTTTTGTAAGGTTGTTTGTGGTTTTCAAAAAGGGGGAGATTGTTGAGTCAATAAGGTTTTCCTAATGACTTTTCCATTCCTTCTTGTTTTGAAAATCACAAACACCATATACTTAAGTAAATATATATTTTACTTCTATCAGGAAAATTTCCTTAATGAAATTTACCCTAACCTATATTTCCTTATACAAATCAATATTTTTCTTAAAGTATAAAAATCGGATTCATACCCAAAACCACAGGATCATATATTTCTAAGAAATGAAGCATTCTATTTTAGGATCCAAATTATGGATACGAACTATAATAAAGTTCCATTCCGAATTCTGGACACGAACTCTAATAAAGTTCCATTCCGAATTCTGGATACGAACTCTAACAAAGTTCAACTCAGAATTATGGACTCTGAACTTTTACTAGTTCGACTCTAAACTTTTATAAGTTCGACTCCGAAATTCTATAAGTTCGACTATGAACTTTTATGAGTTCGACTCCGAACTTTTATTTATGAGTTCGACTCCGAAATTCTATAATTTCGACTCTAAACTTTTATGAGTTCGACTCCGAACTTTTATAAGTTTGACTCTGAAATTTTATGAGTTCGACTCCTAAATTTTACAAGTTCAACTCCGAACTATGTATGTTCATATTATGAACTCTGATTAAACAAGACTCCAAATTTCCTTAGAAATTCAGACTCCGTATTTCTATAGAATTCAGGTTACGAATTCCTATAAAATAGAATCTGAATATTTTTTATTATTGACGCCAAATTCCATTTTGGTTAGACTCATAACTTTTATTTTATTACATTCCAAACTTTATTTTTTATTATTCTTAAACTCGTTTCATTATAAAACGATGTCATGCCTTCAATTACATATGTTTTGTTATAAAATGATGTTGTCCATTCTGTTTCTAACTAACTGTTGTTTTAGTGACATGTGTACATGTCCCTCTAAAATTTAAGGAAAATATGATCATTGGTGGAGGGAGCCAACCGTTGGAAATTTTCCTATAAATAAGAGCTCATTTGAATGAGCTCAAGACAACAACAATAAATTCGACAACTTTTACATCGGTGCTTATATGCTGTTGAAGTTATTTCTGGAGAGAGAGGCTCTTATCAACTCTCAAGGCTTCGTGCAGAAAGTTTGAACAGCTTGTTCAAACTTTTCCTTGTGCAGACTTGCTTCGTGCGACTCCGAATGTTTTTTATTACATTCGGGGGCTTCTGGGGATAGGAAGACAGAGGTTCCAACACCTTGAAGTTGAGGACTTCCTTGCTGAGGAAGACAGATGTTCCAACTACCTTGAAGTTGTGGGCTTGCGGGGATAGCAAGACAGAGACTCTGATCTTCGTATCGAGGGTTTACCTGGGTGTGGGTAAGACAGACTTGCTCGAAATTATAAATCAAGGGACCTTTATCCAAGGTTGATGGATACCCTTCTCTTTGGGTTAAAAGATTTATATCTTGTTACTTGTAGTTTTACTACTTGTTTTTCTGCTGCATTTTGTATTGTAAGCGAAGTATAGTCTTCTTATGTTTCCTTACACTTGTACTCAATTTCATTTAGATTCTATACGCTTTAAGGTAGAATCTCATATTGTAAACTTTGGTTAAGTTTCATTTTCCAGATCCATATTTCTGGAACCAATTTTTCGGAATCACTTTCCAGATTAAAGCAAGTGCATAGAACTAGTAGTTTGTAACTTCATACTTTGTCCCAATATTTCATTGGTGATTAGAGGTGTTGTGAATTTTCTTAGTTTGATTTTGTTAGAGTTTGATCTTTCTTTGTTTAAGGAAAATTTTAAAGTATAAAATTCACCCCCTCTTGTATATTGATCATCTACATCATTATTTTGATCCTACATTATATAGAATGAAATGTAATATTTATTATTTATTTAACAGGTTAAAATCAATCCTTCGAAAATTTTCAGTCTCTCAAACATTTTCTTCATAAAAGGATATTGTCTCATGAACCACTAAAATAGAAAATGTGTTATCACAAACATATATATTCTTGGGAAACCATGAGAATAATAGGTTTTTTGCAAATCATGGGAAGAATAGTTTATAAAAGAGAATGAAAGTAAGGGTGGTATTTCCCACATTTGATTGTTGTTCTAAGAAACACCATGTGATTATAATAAGGTAATGGGATTTTGTTATAAGTGAAAAGTATATATATACCAAGATCAAGAATATAATGGAAAGGAATTTTTTTTGATGTCCCGTTATTTAATTATATGGATAATCGATATTAGGGAACCGATCTCGCAAACGTCATGTAAGCTACTATAAAAAAGGCCAAGGGAGAAACACCAAGCATATAAAATTATTACAACTGAAGTCAATGTTCTCAATGATTCCATTGTGGGTACTTTGATCATAACCTTAAATTTATATTAGTTTTTATTTGATTCTGGATATTTTCACACTTTTATATATTTCATGTATTCCAAAAATATTATATATTTTCCTATCACCCTAGTAAAGAAGTTATCAATTAAGACACCGAGTAAATTTTTTTTTGCAAAAAAGATATGTCAGGAAGTTACAAATATGGGGCATGGGCATAACCTATTGGAAAACCTAGTTATTATATATATACTTGACTTTAATGTGATACTTGTTATGGTTTTCATTTAAATTATAATGAAAAAAATTATAAAAAAAATAGATTATGATTCCCAAAGGTGAGATGGAATATATTGTCTATATAGTGGAAACTTCATCATTTGAACCATGTCTCAATCCTCCCTCAGTAGCTATCCTTAATGAAATTCATTGAATAAAGGAAGATAAATAATGGTACATAGATGAGTAAGATATCATAAGAATATAGTATGTATCAATGGTACAAAAATTCATCGATGTTTTTCTAGAAAAATTACATGGTTATCCACAAGAGCATGAAGTTGGGTTATAAATTGAACTCATTCATGATGAAAGACATATATCTAAAACTACCTATAGAATTTAACTAGTGGAATTAGTGTAGTTGAATAAATAGATATAGGAGTTTTTTCATAAGAGATTTATACACCTTAGTGTTTTACAGTGGGGAGCTAATGTTTTATTCCTCAAATTGAAGGATGGTTTTATGAGATTGTGCATTGATTATAGGGAGATAAATTCCATTACAATAAAGAATAAGTATCTTTGACCATGAATTGATGAAAAATTTGATCAAATTTATAGAGGCCAATATATTTCAAAAATAAATTGTCACTGTAGTTATCATTATCTAAGGGTGAAGAAAAGTGATATACTGATGGTGGAATTTCGAATAAGGTATCAACATTATGAATTTTTTATAATGGATTTTTTATTGACTGATGCACCTTATAATTTTATATATCTAATAAATAAGGTGTTAAAGGATTATCTTTATCACTTTTTTTGTATTAATTAATGATATCTAGATATACTATAAGAGTGAGATTCAATTATAAATAATTCTAAAGACTCTAAGAAAAAACAAATTATATGGAAAATATAGTACGTTTGTATTTTTTCTCAATTAAGTTTATTTTATTTCCCATATTATCTCTAAGTATGGAATATATGTTGACCCTTTAATGACAGTGGTAGTAAAATAATGGCCTACACTGATGAGGAAGTCAATATCTAAAGTTTCTTGGGTGTAGTAGGTCACTATCGGTGATTTGTCAAATATTTCACCTGATTAGTCAACCAATTAAATAAGTTGACACCTAAAGGGGTTTAATTCACACGGTAAAGGGAATATGATAAATAAAATTAAGATCTAAATAGGATAATGATTAATGAGTTGGAATAAAATCTACCATCAGGTAAGAAACTATTTTCAATTTATAGTGATGAATTAATGAAAAGTCTTATATTGTGTCCTTATACGTAATTATATGGTTATTACCTATACATCAATGTAACTGCAAATCCATGAATAGAACTATCTTACTCGTGAAATTGATCTGGAAGCTATGATATTTCATTTTAAAATATAGAGAAAAACATTTATGTAGAAACCTGTGATATATATACATACCACAAGAGTTTAAAGATTATCTTCTCTAAAAAAGAGATTGTCTTGAGGAAAATAAGATAGTTTGAACAAATAAAAGACTACAATTTCTTCATACACTACCACCCTATGAAGGAAAATAAGAAATTGTATGCATTGATTATGAGGTAATGTGAAGTTATAAACATGATTAATATTAACACGGATCATATATAGATGGATTTAATAAAGATGGATATGGTTATTTTTAGGCAAGGGGGTCCATATTACCTATTTCATGAAATTACTAAGTCATCCTTACTATATAAGAATGATAAGTCCCATAATGATGATGAGAAATTAAAAAAGAGTTTTAAAGTAGTGAATGGTATTAAATTGATAGACTTGAAGTGTAGAGGTTAAGTGTTAAAGTTTGGGTAAATGTTATGTGTTATATCAGTACCAGAGTTGAAAAGGGAACTGCAATATGAAGAAAATAGATAAACATTCTCTATATACCCCGATAGCATAATGATGTATAGGTATTTAAGAGATAATTTATGGAGGGATTTTTTTATGTGACAAGTTGTATACTATGTGTCCATATGTAGAATATATTAGAAGGCAAAGGCTGAAAGACAACATCCAAAGAGATTCATGTAACCTTTTCCTATACCTATATGGGAGTGGTAAGCTATTATAATGGATTTTTTCATTGTAATCCCAAAGACTCTAAGGTATAATTATGGTATATGGTACATCATTGATCATGTAACTATGTATTCTCATTTCCTAATGATAAGAGAAGATATACCCCTTAAGCACCATGTCTGGCTCTATATTAGTGAAATCATAAGACCTCATGGGGAACCACTATCAATTGTATCTGGTTATGACCCTCAGTTCACATTGAAATTTTGGAGGAATATTCAAAGGAATCTCAATACCAATATATATTTATGAACTTATTATCATCCTTATACTTATTGGTAGTCTGAAAGGTCAATCCAAACAATAGAAGACATGTTGAGATCATATTCTCTTAACTTCCATGTTATGTGCGATCAGTTTCTATCTTTGGTAGAATTTTAAAAATATAATAGCTTCAATTAAAGAATATTGATGCACCATATAATTTATTTTATGGGAAGAATTTTTGTACTCCAACCATTTAGATAGGATTTATAGAAATAAATCTTGTTGGACCAGATCTTATAGAGGAGAAGAATGTTATTGTAAGGACAATTCTAGATCACATTAAAGTATCCCAGAGAATTAAAAAGAGCTATGTTGTTAATAGAAGAAAATATGTGGGATTTTAATTTGGGGGTCATATATTCTTAAAATTTTTACCATGTAAAATATTAGTAAAATTTGGTAAAAATAGGAATGTACTCTCTATGTACATTATGCCCTTTTAAATAATAGAATGAATTGGGGTTGTAGCGTTCCAATTGGTTATACTTCCCAACCTTTTTAAAGTATAGGGTGTCTTCCATGTTTATTTACTAAAGAAATACATTTAAGGCCCAATTCATATTCTCATATATGAGGGAATAGAATTGGAACATGAATTGTCTTATAATGAAGAACTTATAAGGATTCTTGATAGTAGAGAGAATGTGTTTCATAATCGAATAAATCAATTGGTGAAATTCATTTAGAGAAATATCAAAATAGAAGATGAAAATCGAGATCCTGAAGTGACTATATTGAAGGAATATCCATGTTTTTAAAATATATGATACATACCCAAGTTTTTAGGTTGAAATTATTCAATGGTGGATATTGCAATACCTGAAACCCTATTGTATTAGGTAAGCATCATGTCTTGAACTTTCATGCAATGCACACTCTAAAGAGCCTTTATTCATGAGTATAATTGAATGTTTAATTTTTTAATATTAGAATAATATTCAGAAAAAATAAATATAATTTTTTAATTCATCCTGAATATGTTATTTTAATATGTATTTTTGGTATTTTTCTAAAAAAACGATTTTCTGTTGAATAGTGCAATATACTGTTTTTACTAATACTGAAACTTTTATTCCATTATTATTATATATGTATGAATTTTTAATTTATGAAACACTAAAAATATATATTTCATAATTTAAATTATAAATTTTAAAATTTTTATTATTTTTCATAATCCTAGGATTGATATTTTAGAACTCAAGTAATATTTTTCTCAAAAAAAATTAATATATTAAACATTTATTGTATAAAAATTAATTTTTAAAAATAATTAAAATCTTTATTAAAATTTATATCAAATTTATAATCAATATTTTTAAATTATATAAGTGTTACTAATTTATTTTTTGGCCTTAGAATTATGTTATTATATGTAAAACTAGTTACAACAGTAAAAGTGAAAATGGTGAAAGTAATAATTCAAGCGGTAAAAATCCTAAAACGTGATAAAAAATTTCTATAATTAATTGGTTGAGATATTATTGAGGTTTTATCACCTCTAAATCTGTTATTTTATATTTTTGGATCCACATGACATGTTTAACCTTTTCTCCCTTTATATTAAGTTAAAATATTAAAAAAAAATCCATTATCACCACTTATAAAAGGGTCCACTCAACACCCCTTCAATACTATTATAAAAATTGGGTTTATTCATTAAAATATACCCTCATTCCTTCCCATGTCATCATAATTAACTATTATTTTGTCCACAATAAATTATCCTAAGCCATTCCTTTCCAAGGAATCCTCCATGAGAAACCCAAAGTTCTCTGCGTAAATTCAATATTTTCGCTAACATGTCTTCCTTTTATATTTATATTTTAAATAAAATTTTCAAACCACTATATTATTAATTCAGTTTTTTTCAGTATAATAATTTTTTTATTATTTTTTAAATAAACACTAACCACTACTCTATTTTCCCTTAAGAAAAATGAAACAGTCATTCACGTGTTTTTCCGAAAGCCACCTCCATAATGCAACGTGTTTCGTTTTCCTTAACGGACTTAAAATAGTGAATATAGGGATGTTATTAAAGAATAAATATTGATTTCATGATATATTTGAGGTATTGGTATGAAAAATTGGTGAACCTATTAATTATATGATCAATAAACGATCATCGTTATTTTAATTTTTTAAAATATTCATACTAAGAGGATAATCTTTTTTCCAAATTTTGTAATATTTTAATTTCCTTTAATTATTAATATAATTCCTTAAAATTATGATATATCACACTAATAAAAACTAAATAAGATCATTATGCTTCTGGTATGATGATATTACAATAAAACCACAACATAATCATTCATTAAATTAGGGTATGTTCATGTTTTGGATAGTTCACCCATGAACATGAACAATAATATAAATTTATATCATGAATAACTATGGGAAAATAATATATTCTATTATATAATATAAAAATGAAAAGAATTATTTTTATTTTATTGTTTTTACATTATATTATTATTTAATTCATTAATTAATAAAATACCCTTCGATTATCAAGAATCTTCGAAATATAATTGTTATTGATTTCATCTTCAAGGATAAAGACTAAAAACCTCAAGAACTGAATTAAATCATCACAAATAATTATAAATAATTACTAAAATTAACTTTAATAACTTATTAAAAATAAACTTTTTAATAAGAATGGATACAAACACCGCTATTATGGAACTAGTATGAACGATTAAAACTACAAAAACCTTATGTAAAAAATAGGTTGAATTCAAATAGAGAAATACTATTTTTGAATAGTTTAAATGAAAATGGAAATGATTAAGGATTTAAATTAATTTATTAATATATCTATTATATTTATACATTAGGTTAAAGTACGTTCATGGAATTCAGGACAAGTGGTAAGGGTTTTCCGTCTCACATTCATCTCTTTGGGACATGTTTGGTATTATACACCAAAATTATTTTATGTGGTGTATATAATACCTATTTGAGGTCATATGATTAAATATATTTATTCATGTAATTTAATTAATAATTTTAATCCATTTACTAAAAGTTGTTTTTATTGAATTATTACCCAATCCATATGTGTGGTATTTCTATCTCAATTTTCATTCTTTAGGACTAATGTTATATTGACCACATATTTTCTTTTATTTAGTACATATAATTCCATGGAAGACTTTATCCATATTAATCATGAAATTTAAGGGATTTAAATTCCAATATTTATATCTATCTCTCATAT
Organism: Viscum album; assembly: GCA_963277665.1. NCBI lineage: Eukaryota > Viridiplantae > Streptophyta > Magnoliopsida > Santalales > Viscaceae > Viscum > Viscum album. Next base: position 918,014,469 of record OY728155.1, on the reverse strand, counting down.
TCTTTGGATTCAATAGATACAAAAACCATTGTAAAACTCTATCTTTTACATTGTGGAAAACCAATCCTAAGTTTTGATAAATTAAAATTGTGTGTAATGTTCTTGGAAATACATCCCTCTACAGATAATGGAAAGTAGATAAGATTTTGGAACAAATTAACCTAGGGGTAATCACTTAAAAAAGGTTATTTGAGTTGTGAAACAATCATCGCCGTGATGCATGATGAGTGGGCCTAAGACTACATATCTGGTGAGACGCACCCATGGGATATTCTTTAGAGTATTCACATGTTCTTAATAAACCATGATGATGTATTGTTCCCACCATTTAATTGGTATCCAACCAATGTAAAATATTAACCCTAATTACTATCTTTTATGGGTAAATCAATACATTGAAAGTACTCTCTCCCTTATATTTCAATGTTAGGGGTATTACCTATTACTTTGAAAATACCCCATAGCTTATAAGTTTATTAAGGGATGTTCTCTTTAACATCCTCATTACTAAATTAAATGGGGACGTATTTGTTTTATATAAATATATATATATATATATATATATCCATTTTATTATTCATTCATAGGTTCCTTATGGAATAATGTGAAATGTCATGATAACTCTTATGTTTAATGCATTAGACCTAATCAGGTGAGGGGTGGGACCAAAAATTATATATCTTCTTGATTCATTGACATGTCTCATGAGACAAAATAGATTGGTTTTTAGTTTATACCTCATTCCACAATAGGATGGTTTCTTGGAACAAGACCTTGATATAATTTTTTGATTCCCATCATTATAAATTCCATTAGTATGAGACCAATGATTATTACTATCCATGTTTTCTTCTATTATCATATATATATAATTCTCTTGATTTTAGTTAATTATGAATTAATGTTGTTAATTTATTCATTTTACATCTCTTATTTTATGTTTGTTTTATAATAGATTCAATGTGTACTACTCCTTAACAAAAACCTAAGATCACCCTTATTTTTTTCCCTTTCACTAGGAAACCTATAGGATAAATATGTGTATTTTTATAGTATATGATAGAAGGTGTAATTATGTTCTCACAATATGTTCACATTTTATCTTATGTTTTCAAATGTAATATATATTTGTAACTTTTCTTCCAAGACTAATAAGATATTTTTTCCTATGTAAAATATTATATTATGTACCAATAATATTATAAAAAAACTAAATCTAGGTTTTTTGAGTCGAAAATGTTAAAAATATAGTGATAAAATATTTATGATTCTTGTTACCAGTTCAAAAAATTATAGGTGTGTTTTTTGGGGGAATTTTTTAAGGTTATGTTTCAATGGGGACAAAAAATATATTTTATAGAAAATTAAACACTAGTATAAATAGATTTTTTAATCCAAAAATGTTTAAAACAACATATTCCATGAATTCTACTGTTCTCCTCTCATCTCTCGGATTTTGGAGAGAGAAAATGAAGGAAGTAAATAAGTTGATTTATTCCATATCTTGAATAAACCACCCATTCTCTACATGATCAATGAGATGCCATAATGCACTATGATTTCCTACTCAATCACTTAGTATTCGATGATTAGTTATCTAGTATTTGTGGTGAATATATGTATGATCTAGAGGATTCCTCACCTAGTGTCATTGAGGTACAACCCAATGAAGGTGAGAATATAATATTGGTTTTTTCAAATAAACAAAGTACCAGTTATGGTTTCATTCAACTTTATTTATTTATTATTGAATTGTATTTCGCATGATCCATCAGAAATCAAAGCTAAGGGTATTGTGAATTTGGTGTCTTGAACATAAATCTGAACCCAAAAATTTAAAATACATATTTTTCACACTCCCTCAAATCCCTAAGTTATTTCAATTAGTATTAGAGAAAATGAAAAATTATTTGGTCCCAAAACATCATAATTATGGGTAAATTTTCTAATATTCTGAAACAAGGTTTTGATACAATCCCAACACAACTCATGGTGCATCAATTTGTTTTCATACGATCAAGATATGGTTAATCAATGTTTTTTGGGTTTTTTTAAAATTCATTTTGGGAATTGGTAGATATTTCTTTATGTTAGAGATATATACATATATATTAGTTGAAAAGGTGTTTATATATCATCACATTGAAAGGCTTCATGTTGAATAAATTCAATGGGGAGATTCTTTTTGTTGAAAATTTGTTCATATAATAATAAGAAAAATATAAAATAAATGAATGTTGTACACAGCCATTAAATGGGGTGTGGACATCTTGGTCTCCCCACATTTAGGGTTGAATTTTATATACCACCCATGTAGGTGGTAAAATGGATAAAAAAATATGTTGGTGTGTGTGATACCCCTTTGGGTGCCATTTATATGTCATTTGCACTGGTCTTGACTCTAAGTTGGGTCACCCCATCTCAAGCCAGACCAGATCTAAATCCTACCTAATCGACCCTTTAGGCTTGTCATATGCTCTAACTAAATTTTTGAGGACTTACTTTAGGACTACATTGACATATAAAAATGTATAAATATTTTGAGATATTAAATTTAATTTTCAGAAATTTGATTAAATTATTTTTGGTGTAATAAGAGGTATCGATAATTTAATTAAATTATTTTAATTTGAGTTTAATGCATTAAAATTAACCACAATATTAATTATTCCAATATAAATTTTTCCTATGAAATTTAATTTTGCGTTGAATGATCATGATATAAGGCGGACTAGTGTATTTTTGGTTTAATGTTATTAAAATTAACAATTTCATTTGAGTATTTAAAATTTAATTATTATTTTAGTTTTGATGATAATTGTATAATATATCCCTATTTAATCGCATAAGGGTATGTGTGTACACATTTGAGTGATAAAATGGTTTTTTCACCCTGATTCCCCTCACCTTGTGTGTGAGTATACATTATAATAAAGTTAATAGGAGTTCAAGGTGACGTGGTTTGAGTTGAAAGTCAGCATGAACCAAACAAAATAAATGAAAAAGGAGCTTCATGAATTGCAATTTTGATATGGTTATTGACATAAATAGTTCTCCTAGGTTCTTAGTAAATCCATTATTTTATCTATGGATTAAAAAATAGTTAACATCTCATTATCATGTCATTATTTATTTATTTATTCATTTATATGTTTTATTATTTTATTTATTTTTATTTATTATGAATGATCGCATAAGATGATAAAAAAATTCATATATAAAATGAACATGTGTGGTGAATGTTTCTATTTAAATAAGGATTAATTTGTGAGTGTGATCACATAGAATAAGCATATTAAATAGAAAATTATTTCATTTTCTGAGGTAAATTAAAAAAATAAAGTTGTATAAAGTCAAAATATCTTCCAACACTATAATTTGAATAAAATATTATGTTTGAGGTGTCCATAAACCCTAGTTGTGGGTATATCTCTCTACAGAATAATTCTTATGAAATCAAAGGGTATACTTAACTAAATTTAGATGTAAAATAGTATAAATAGCTATATTTTTTGTATTTTTAGAGGAAATTTTTTTGTAGGAGATGAGACTCTACTAAATAGATCAAGGATCTATGAGTTAATGCAATTTTCCATATAAAATCCTACATTACACAATCATAGTAGTGGTGGTTCCATAGCTCGATATATGTAGAGAGGTTTAAGGATATTTTCTACTAGAATATTCAATTGACTGAGTATTATGAATCTAGTAGTTGAGGGATACTATTATTTGATAAAATAGTGGGAGATATTTAAAATTTAATAAAGTTAAAATTTTCATTTGCTAATTAAGATAAATTAGTTTATTTTTTAGATCAAATGGTCATCACAACCACTAATAAAATCTCACTATATTCAATATTGGGTAAAGAGAATATATTTATAGGTAATAACTTCTATGAGTGGTAAAGTAACTTGTACATATTACTATTACATAAAGAGAATATTTATGTCTCGAAATATCAACTTACAACTAAACTCTTTTAGGGATTAATAAAGGTGAATAAAGAGAAAAATAAGAAGCATGTGGAATGGTGCATTGGATGTCTAATGCATCATATTGTCGTCTATATTTAGTGAGATACAGAAAATGCATTTGGAAAAATATTCCTACAACATTTTATCTCATATCCAAGATTTATACTAGGAGAGACCATAACAAGAAAGATATGAGAAATCAAGTTCACTATACATATGAAAGCTAGAATAAAGGGATCAAGAAGGACCTAATGTACTCAAAATGATTGGTTGCATTGAGATACTACAATCCCTTGGGCTCAAATTGAACCAAGATCTTGAAATTGATCTCAATATTTCCTCTATACCGCCATGATTCTTGACTTTCATCATTGATTTTAATGTGAATAATATCAATATTTTTATCCTGGATTTATTAGATTTAGTTTTCCAATATGATAAGGAGATGAATAATTATAATTATTTTATCCTTATATTGAAAAATAGAAGGAAATGAAAATATAATGTTTTAATGGATAAGTCTTAGTCAAAGGAACTAATGCCCCACCCCTCCAAGAAGCTAAATATATAGAGGGAGAGAAATGAAAAAGAGGTGGTATTCTTTGAATGTGACATGAGAGGCCACTATAAGAATAATTGAAAAGTTGGGAAGAAAAAGCAAGATGATTCTTCTTGTTGGCTTAGTGTCGAAACTCCTTGTTCTAATTACTATAAATCATGTTTCTTATGTTATTAATGATATTTATGTTTTATCATAGTAAAATGTTGATCTATATTAAATTATAAAAATTCATAAGTCTTGAGGTGACCGTGAAAACCTACCACATGAAGATTTCAAGTGAACACAGAAAGAATACAACATTATAAAAGAAGAGAAGTTATTGTAAGACAAAGATAAGTGACTAAAATAAGATAAGTGAATATAATGAGAAGATAAGTGACTAAAAGAATATAAGAAGTGACTATAAGAAGACAAAATTTTACTGTGCTATATGACCATTCAAAGTTACTGTGTCAGGTGACTGTTTCAAGTGACAATGCCAAGTGATTGTTCCAAGTAACCATGCCAAGTGATCATGTCTAGTGATCATTCCAAGTGACCATGCAAAGTTATTGTGCCAAGTGACCAAGGAAAGTAATTGTTCTAAGTGACTACAATCCTAAGTAATTGTACATAATTGAAGATAAGTGACTATGTATAACTTAAGAAGTGATCCATATTCAAATCTCCAATAGCGAAGTGTTGAAGTGACCATGTCAACCTAACACATGAATAGTCCAAAATACCACATGAAGTATTCAACCTTCTATAAGAAGATAAATTATTCAAATATGATAATAAGTGACTATAAGAAGATAAGTGACCACAAGAAGAAGATAAGTGACCACGAAATGAAAATAATGACCATAAAAAAGACACAAAGTGATAGTGTCAAGTAACCATGCCAAGTGAAAGTTCCAGGTGACCATGCCAAGTGACCGTGATAAGTGACCCTACCTAGTGACCTTGACAAGTGACCCTGCCAAGTGAATATACCAAGTAAATTTGGAAATTGACTATAGCAACTGATCATGGTAATTGGTCATATAAATTCACAATTCTAAGTGGTTATAAGCCTAAGTGATTATATTTAAGTGAAGAGTAATTGCTCATGTATAAATTAAGTAGTGAGGTATATTCAAATATTCAATGGATATATTTTTAATAATTTATTATAGAGTCAGATAACTTAAGGTTTCTAAAGAGTATTGGGATTAATTTATGAATATCCTCCAATGATTAATTAGATAATTTACTCTCTTTTAGAAAAAGAAACCCTTGGGGAAAATGAATAGTGGCCATACATGAGAGACATAGTGATTTAATAAGGACTTACTCCAACATACTACTTCACCTAACACTTCCATGACACTCTATTTTGTGACTTCTTATTGTAATACTCGATTAAACCTTTTTAAAAAAAATATAAAGAGAACATATTAACTGAAGCTAATTAGGTCAAGATGCTTTACAATGTCACTCTTCCTATTTATTTATCTATTTGGTTTAGATCACTTTTTGGGCTATGTTTGTATTACTCTTTATATTAATTAGAACATAATCCTACAGTATATTGAAGAGTACTAGATGATATTTCATTTATTCATTTAAATATTTTTTCCAAATCATAAATATCGAAGAGGCTATGAGTATCATGTACTACCTCATGTGTAGTTATTTTTAAAAACCCCGTATATTTTTTGGATTAGTTTATTTGTTTAATAAAATACTTGTAAATAGATGATTTACAAGTAGAGAGTACTAGTTCTTGACTTGAGACTAAACCACTTATTTTATTATATTATGTGTTTTCTTGGTTTACCTTCTATGTTTAAAATTAAAACTAGTTCTTATTTTCAAAAACTATATTGAAAAACGTTACTTTTATAGTAATATTTAATTAGATTTTTTTGTACTATGTTTAAATTAATTAGTTTTATTTCCAAAGTTAAATTAATTTTGAAATTATTTTAACTGGTTTGTGATCAATCCTTTGAAAAACCATTCAAAAATGTTGAATTTTATATTTCTAATATTTTAGTTAAATGGGTTGATTTTATAATCCGAGTTATTTATTTTTATATTTTTTATAATAGAACTTTTAATTAGAAACTCAATTCACCCTAGTCTTGAGTTATCCACTCCGACCAACATTTATTATCAAAGGAATTTTTTATTTCATTTAATCTATCCTTTAACAGTGATCATGTATTTACCCAAAAAGATCCACATTTATGTTTATTCTAAATGTATATCTCTATGGATAAACATATATTTGATGGGACTGCTACTAATAGACCTCCTTATTTTAATGGTAAAAATTACACTCAATGGAAGATCAAGATGAAAATCAGTATTGAGAGTGTGCGATTTGAAAATTGGACTATAATAGAAGAATAATGTGATAAACTTAAATATCCTAGAATTTACCAGAGTGGTTCCACTTATACAACTTAGGACTATACTTAAAAGAAATGAATTCTTTATATTATTCATTAGAAGAAGATGAATTCGATATAATTTTTTCATGTTTTACTGCTCATGAAATTCAAGATACACTTGTTGTATCTCATGAAGGAACATAAAATGTTAAATAAGTGTGCATGGATACATATACTATTAAATATGATAATTTTATAATGAAAAATAATTAATTAGTTTTTGAAATGTTTCTCAGGTTCAATTAAATTTTCAATATGATCCATGTACTTGTAAGAAATTTTTTTGAAAAATATTAAGTGATATGATCCCTATGGTGATTAACAAATATATGTAGAGGAACTTCTATCCCCATTCAAGAATCATGTGATATAAGAAAACTACTGGTGAAGTAGATGATTTGAAAACTGAAGAAGTATAAAGAATAGTTGAAATTAAATGAAGAAGATAAAGAAATAAATATAAAATCAGTTTATTTTAAAACATATGAGTAAAAAATAATGGATAAAATTAAAAACCATAGTTCAATTGAGGAATAATCACCATATGGTAGTGATGAGAAAATGAATCTTCTAGACATATGATTTAAAAATTTCTACAAGAAGAAGAAATTATTCCAGAAATCCAATTATGGAGGAAAGTATGAAATAAGAGGACACTAGGAAAAGGAAAAGAAATCAGGAGAAGTGACTTATTATGAATACAAGAGGAAATTGTATATCAAATCAGAATTTACAAAATTAAACTATAATAAAAAGTATAAGGGAAATGAAAAAAATACTAAAGAAATATATGAAATCATCCTAGAGCACCCCCTATGGATAGTTATACTGAGTCTGTTTCAAGCATAGAATACAAGGATGACTAAGAAAACATATACTAAATAGATAGAAAATGTGAGGAAACTAATTCTACTCTATTTAATGAAAAAACCTTTATAATTAGATATGAATACTATAGAAATGGAGGAATGTTGTGTTATTCCAAAATATACTATAAATAAATTAAAAAATAAATATAAAAATATGAAAAGGAAACATGTTCAATTTTCTAAGGATAAAAATTATTTTTCTATTGAAAAAGAAAATATTTATCATTTATTAAAAGAGAATAAAAAACATAAAATGTCAAATGATCTACTTAAAAAGGACCATTAAATTTTTATGAGTGAGACATAAAACTTGACAAAGATTCTTGGTAAGTAGACCACACCCAGGTACATAATTGATATTGGATAGCATCCGGTAAATATAGAATTTATAAAAATAAATTTATTCCTAGTTTAAACTATTCCAATTATATAAATAGTTCATATTATTGATGACATAATAATGTTTTTATTTTTTTGAATTATTAAGTATGCTTATAGTAAACCTCTTAAATAGATTTGGATTACTAAATATCTTATTTATAATGTATCTTGACGCAATAATATGTGGATACCAAATCATTTCTTGTCTAAACTTTTTATTGGAACCATGTTTGAATAATGAATGTAAACATTTATGGTATCTAGACAGTGGAAGTTCTAGCCAAATTACTAGATACTAATCAATATTTAAGATCCATATAAGGGTGGATAGTGGACATGTCACCTTTGGTGACAATTACTACAATATTCTATCTTTTTCTAGGTACATACCCCTTTGATTTTTTTAATTCAATTCCTTTGTTGGGTTCACCATTGTCATTAAGCCTTGGTGGTTGAGTATTGTTCAGAGACAGACAACATTTTTTGGAGAAAATGACCTAATATTTAGGGATATATGTTCATTTTGAATTTATGGAACCCTGTTATAAACATGTTAATTGGTTTTATAAAGGTTTTCCATGATTTGTAAGGCTTTGTAGGTGGTTCAGTTCCTTTTATAGAAAATAGGGTGAAAAATTTCTTCAAAACATTTACATTTCGTGTACATGTTACACGATGTGTAAATTCTTCCAGAAATAATTCATGAACCAATATAGAGTGTGAAATTGATTAAAATCATGAAAACCATTAATATCATATAAAATTCTAGTGGGATAAATATTAATCCAAGGAAATGTGTTTTTTAGATTATCCCACTAAAAAGAAATACAGGACATGTGAAAGAGTTACACATAATGTAATATCCTAACCAGTTGGAGTCAGGAAGATAATTTTTATTGTCACTCTTTTTAAGATTCCTCTTATCAACCTAGGATGGTTATCTAGGGGATTTTGGAGTAGCATCCCCCTTTACAGATGTCATGTTTTTGAGATAGATCCCCAGTAGATCTTTAGCTTTGGTTTTACCTTCCTATTATATTGTTCTTAATTAGGGTAGTGTAATCCTCTGAACTCATTTGCGTTTGATGTTAATCTTGTTTTAATTTCATATAGGTTTCATCTTGTACTCTTATTCAACTTATTCTTTTTTGTTTTTACCCCTTGAAAGTGTTGTTTCAATCACCAATTTAAGGTATAGATTCTAAAACATAAACAAATGGTCTATTTAATAATAATTTCTGTCCAATATTGCAATTTTTCTAACATAACATGTTCCGAAATTAATTATATGATGAATTGGATTATTCCATAGAATCTATTTGGATCCAATTTCTTATTCACTTGGATTATAGCTACCATTTGGTTGATTGAACCCTTGATTATAAATGATTTTTCTAATGTCCTAAATTATGTTTAGAATGACATGATTTTCGGTTGATATCTTAATATATATTCACCTTGGTTTGGATTTATTATTGAAACGGTTGGCATGTTTTTGGTTTATGACCAAGTGATAAATTAAATGTGTAAATAAAAGATAACTGGTAATTTTCATAATAAATTGTTGAGCCTTATGATATGATATTATGATATCCTTGTTGTTATAACTAATTGTGTTAATTGATTTAATTCTTATATAATAGACCATAAACAGTGATTTTAGTTGTAATTCTTATATACCGAGCATATCCTAGATTTATAATATTATTATTATATACCTATCTTGTCCCTAAAACGTGCTGAAATTCTTATACACTATCTTATGCCCTGATACATGTTTAAATGATTATATATCATTCTCATCCCTAATTTATTGATAAAATTATTATATAGCAGGTTTGAACTAGTTTTATGTGATTTATACCATGGATATATTGTTATGGATAACATGGTTGTGATACACGATCAGAGACATTCTGGCATGATGCCAAAAACAAGTTATATTTTTTCATGGATATATGGTTGTGGTTGGAATGGTCATGAGACAATCATAGATATATTCTAGCATGGTGCTGAAGCAGGTTGATGAGGTATTAATTTAATTTTTTTAATTAATTAATAGACTTAATTATTACATTATTTCATGCACTTATTATCAAATTAATTATGTTGAGACATTGTGGTGTTGAACTACTAAGTTATACTCACATCCTAATTGGGACATCGTTTTGTACCTAAGAATATTACATGGATGCAGGATTGGACAATGGAAAGGGGCCTTACAATTGAATATTTTTTGTTATATAGGATGGAGTTTTGAGATGGAAATTACATGGGGTTTGGGATGGGGTTTTGGAGTCTTCTAGTTTGTTTATTTTTATTACTTATATCATTCCATTTAGTTACATTCCAAAAAACATTATATTATTCCTTTATTATTTATGATATTATTTAGATGGTTTTTATTGTTTAATATTCCATTGTATTTTATTATTTTGATTGTTTTTTCTAATCTCTTATTTATTGTTATATGATTATCACATAGTATTGTAACTGTATAACCATAAGTGTAGTCTCCCTATTATACTTATCACACATTCACTGCAAATAGAAATCTTATAGCATATGTGGAGGTGTTCTTGAGATCTCATAACCAACCTATTTCTACCTTGTGAGAGAGTTTCAGATCAGGGGATATTATAAAGTTGTATCAATGCACACTAGGTTTCTTTTATATTTCATTAATATTTTGTAAAGGTGTAAATGAGACTATGGTGTTTCGAGACTTGGTAATGAGATTGTGCATGGAAGTAACTAACCCATGTACAAGGGGAAATATGAGTGACCATGGATAAATTGTTTTTTATATTGTTCACTTGTTATGGTAGATGTTACTTCACCTTGGTTGATTTTTATATTGTATGAGGTTATTATTTCATTATGTTATTGGTTATTCAAATTTATACTCTTTTCCTAGTATAGGGTGAGATGAGTATTCATGCATCATGACATGAACATAGGGATATATATTTACATTCATTGTTCATGATAGAGACATATTATTTTCATGTCATATATACTTTCCTATTTGAAATGTGATTAACGTCACCTGTTATATATGATAAATGAAATAAATGATGTAATTATTCATTCCAAAACACTTTTAAGACATGTTTAGAGAGACCATGAGTCAATGGTTATCTATTATTTTAACCTATTGAGGTTGACCATATTCTTATTGCTAGTGTTCTAAGGGGTGTGTATATCTTTTATAGAAAATTCATTCTCATCATCTTTGAGTTGAGAATCTGGAGAGTGGAAATAAGCACACTCCTAACATAGTTGAATCAGAGTATTCTATAGGTCCTAATAATTATATGGATTTTAGCTTCATGAAAACTACTTATGGTTCAATAGATCCAATAAAAGAGAGATTGTTTACACCATGCCTTCAATGTCTGATCTAATGATAGAGGTACAACTTCATAATCCACCTACATTCACTAGGGATGGAGTCCCCTAGGAAGCCGAGTTCTGGATCAAGTCATTCTAGATGACCTTTAAGTATCTTGAGGTGCCTTCAAATTGAACTGTAAAGAATCCTACATATATTATTTGTAGAACATCCAAGCATTGGTGGGACATTCCAGATAAATTTGGGTAGTAGGATAAGTTATCTTAGAAGGACTTTGAGTTGATGTTCCTGGTCTATTTTTTTCTTAATAAATTGAGGGATGAGAACATCATGTTAATTATGGATTATGATAAACATTTCACCAACCTACAACACTTTTTGTAATCTTTATCATCTGATGATATCTCTAGGGTGAGACATTTTCAACATGGGCTTCATTATGAGATCAGGTTGCACGTGAACCTGTTTCATCTGAGTAGTTTGGTATATGTTATAAATCAGGCAGTCATCAAGGAAGATAATCTATGGGAGGCCCTAATAAATGGACAAGTAGTTTCAGCAGGTAAATCTAGTAACTCTTCTTCTAATGGAAAGAATAATTTCCTTGATAGTTTTTTCTAAGGCTACATCGGGTAGAGAATTCAGGGCGTTGAGTAAGAATCTTAGGATAGTATTATATTACATTGTTGTAAATGTGTAAATATGGTTCAAAAATGGCCTCAGCGTTTGTACTCTACTTTGGAGTGTCGTTATTATGGAATAATGGGACACCTATATAGGTTTTATTCAGTAATTCAATAGAAGAGTAGTGGTATGGGATCAAGAGAAGCACCAGAGTATAGGAAGTACTCAGTTACTCTTTAGAAGGCTTGTAGCTAGAGTTCCCTATTATGTCTAGGTTTATGTAGGGGATTTATTACCCTAGTGTAGGAATGGTAATACTAGGTAGAGGAAATAGATTAGGGGAGTCAGTCTAGAGCCTAAGGTAGGGAGGCTATTCAAATACATGTTATTCAGACTACTCCATCTATTATGGATGAAGGACCTTCTTCCATAAGAGGTACAATTCTTCTATCGCCTAACCTTGCTTTTATTTTGTTTGATATAGAAGAATCGCATTATTTTTTATCTAATCTTTTTTTAAACAGTTTGGTCTTGGATGTGGAAACCATGGATGGTGTTTTGACTATCGATACACCTTTGGGAGTGTGGTTGGAGAATATAATATTTCTCAAGTCATATTCTCTAGATATTAGTGCTTACTGTTTCTTTTGGGACTAATTTCAGCTAGAAAGGATATGTTTTGATTTTATTCTTAGTATGTATTGGATAGTTCAATACCACAATCATATCAATTGTTACTGGATGATAGTTAAATTTCTATCTCTATAAAGAGGAAAATATTCTCATCAGGTTTAGTGGGATCTTTATGCTGGTCATGCAGGACCAATTTAGTACATATTGGATTTTCCCATAGCTGAGATAGTTGTCCTTGATCTAGATGATGGGGGAATATAGTGGGATTTTTTCCTCTAGTGGTAGACCATTTTCTAGATGTTTCTCTTTATGAGTTCTATAGCTTACCACCCAGGTGAGAGATCAATTTTATGATTAAGTTATTGTTATAAGTAGATCCAATTTCTATCCCTCCTTATAAAATGGAACCATCATAGCTTCGGGAGTTTAAAGTTTGATTGGATGATATGGAAGATAAAAGTTTCATATGGCCAATTACCTCTCATTGGAGGTTTCCAGTTCACTTCTCCAAGATGGTTGATGGTACTTTGTTCTTATGAATGAATTATCTTATATTGAACTAGGTAATGGTCATTAACCATTATCCTCTTCTGTGCATCAATGATATCTTTTATCAGTTGAGAGGTGATTTGATCTTCACTAAGACGATTTGAGATCCGGAAAACATTAGTTGGGGGGAGACTATAGGACATACCTCACACTACATCTAGGATCATATATGGATTGTATGATTTTGCAGTGATACAATTTGGTTTGACCAATGCACGAGAGATATTCACATCCATAATGAAGAGGATCTTTCATCCTGATTTGGATCAGTTTTTTGTATTTTTTTGATGAAATATTAGTTTAATACCAATCTATAGACAATCATCTTCAATATCTTAGCATCACCTTGATTTCATTGAGAGAGAATCATCATTACTCCAAGCTCACCAAATGTAGTTTCTAGATTGATAAAGTTTACTTCTTGGGTCATGTCATCTTAGTGGTTGGAGTGTTAGTGGACCTAGAGAAGTTTGTAGCTATGGTATCATAGGATCATCCCAAGAATGTCTTCAAGATTAAAATATTCTTGGGTTTAATGTGTTATTATCGATGCTTTATCATGGACTGCTCCCATTTATAAGCATCAATATCAAGGATAACCATGAAGGGGTGAAGTTTGTTTGGTTATATGATTATGAATGGTCTTTTCAAGAGAAAAAATTAATTTTGACCTCAAAACCTTTCCTCACTTTACATATATTAGGAAAATCATATATTGTGTACAATGATGCATCCATAGTTAGACATCAAGTAGTTTGGATTTAGGAAGATTGTGTGGTTGCTTATGGCTCTAGATAGATAATACCACATGAGAAGAATTACCCGACTCACAATTTTTAGTTCTACAGTATGGTATAGTCCTTGAGATGCTAGAGGCATTATATCATTGTTGAGAGTTTTATGGTATATACAGACCATAAAATCCTCAAGTGCATCTTTTCTCAATGGGACTTGAACCTTCAGTAGAGGAGGTGGGTTGAGTATTTATAGTATTTCAACTTCGAGTTGCCTTGTAAACTATGAAGGAAAAATGTCTTTATTGATTCATTGATATGAAATATGAAAATAAAGGCAGTATAGGAGACCTTCGACAAGTGTTGGATGATGGAAATCTTTGAAGATATGAATCCAAATGTTCAGGAGACTCAAGGATGAGTATATCTAACTTCGACATATGTTATACCCATTCTTTTGGATCAGATAAATATTGTGTAGTTATTTAATCTATAGGGATTAGTTATAAGAGACAATTTATATAGTGGGGAGACGCCATCAGGTGTCCATTTGGTATTGGAAATTATCTTCTTCTCTATGTATGAATATGGGTTCCAACAGTCTTGCGTGAGTAGTTGACGAGAGATTTTCAAGATTCTTGATGGGAGGTACATCCCAATTTAAAAAATATGTATCATGATATCCGTAGACAATACTGGTGTTCAGTAATGTTGGAGGTAATAGAATCTATGGAAATATGTTTCACTTGTCAGTATGTGAAATCCGAGCACCAGATACTAGTAGTGTTTTATAGCCTTTTCCCCTTCCATAGAGAAAATGGGATGATGTTTCTATAGATGTTATGGCAGTATTGATTATTAAAAACCATAAGAATGATTCTATATGGACCGTTGTGGATCAAATTATGAAGGAATCCCACTTATTTCCTACCAGGGAGACCTTCACAATTGATAATCTAGGTAGTCCTTATGTGTGTGAGGTAGTCTAGCTTCACAGTGTTCCGAGAAGTATAACAACAAATAGAGATTCCCATTTCACATTGTGATTCTGGAAGGTTCTTTAAAAGGATATGGTATAATATCTTCTTTTGAGTATAGCCTATTATCCTTAGTCTAATGGTCAATATGAGAAGACTATTTAGGTTCTAAAGGATTTGGTACGATCCTATGTTTTAGACATCGATGGTTTTTGAGAACATCATATAGAACTCTTAGAGTTTTGATATAATAATAGAATCTATGACTTGATCCAGATGGAACCTTTCAATGATTTATATGTTAGGTCATTTCATTCACCTCTTTGTTAGTTAGAGGTATATGAGTCAGTGCTTATTGAACCTATTCTTGGGAAGGATACATAATAGTAGGTTCAGTTGATTATAAGGTGGTCAGTGAACACATAGAGTATGAATAAATCATATTTTGACCATCGTAGATGACCTATAGATTTAGTGGTTTTTCATCATGTTTTCCATCATATGTCACCTAGGTTAGGGAAATTATGTATCATGAAAAAAGGGAATCTAGCACCCATACTTTTTTATTTGTTTGGGATAGTTGATAGGTTAGGTCTAGTGGTGTACTTATTATCATATCCACAGTGCCATATTTTTAGGCATGATGTTTTTCATGTTTCACAACTTCAAATATACCATCCAGACCCTTCTCATGTGACAGATGTAGAAAACGTTGGGATTCGGGTAGATGATTCCTTAGAGGAGAATATGATACATATTGTAGAACATAGTGAGAATTATCTATATGGTTGGATGATTCCTTTAGTTTGAGTGTAGCAGTGGCATGGGCATGTTTAGGTGGAGACCTGGTAGAGGGAAACTCATATTAATCAAAGTGGACAAACTTGTTCACTGAGACCCCATATTTATGCTTAGAGTAGCTCAGGTAAGATCTATTATATGGTGGGGATGTTTTAAGATCCCATATTTTTTCAATTACATCCCTATTTGAGTTTTTTGTTAAATTTCTTTATTTGGGTTCATCTTTGTCTTTGATCCTTGGTGGATGAGTCATGTTCGGAGATGAAGAGACTTTGTTGGAGAAAATGAACTTATGTTTAGGGATATTTTTTTTAATTAATGTAGTCCAGTTAAAAACATGTTAAATGGGTTTACTAGGGTTTTCCATGATTTGGAAGGATTTGGAGGTGGTTTGAGTCCTTTTATAGAAAATGGGCTGAAAACTATTTGCAGAACATTTACACATTGTGTACATGTTACACGGTGTGTAACTTCTAACAGAAACATATCATGAACATGTACAAGGTGTGAAATGGTTATATGTCATCTAAATTATTCATGTCATGTGATATTCAATCAGTATAAATATTAACATGAGGAGATGGATTTTTCGGTGTATCCCTCTAAAAATATATACATAATGTGTAAAAGAGTTACACACCATGTAAGTTCCCAACTAGAATTTTTAAAGGTGTCCTATGGTTGATTTTTCTTTTCAACTATTTGTATCTTCCTCATCTTGAACTAGGATGGTTCTCCATAAAATTTTGGAGTGCCATCACCCTTTTTAGATGTCCCATTTCTTAGATCAATCCCTATTAGATCTTTGTATTTGGTTTTCCCTTCCTCTTTTGTTGTTCTCTGTTAGAGCGGTGGAATCCATTGACCTTGTTTTGGTTTGATATTAATCTTGATCTGATTTGATCTAGGTTTTATCTTGGTCTTTTTTCACCTTATATCTCATTAGTTTTACCCTATAGAAGTGTTGTATTAATCATCAGATGTAGGTAGTGTGTTTAAACATTAACCCTATGGTCTTTTAAATCGAAATGTGTGTGCAATAGTACAATTTCACCAACATAACATGTTCCTGAATTAATTAAATGATGGATTGGATTATTCCTTAGAGTCTCGTTGGATACAATTGTTTATTGACCAAAATTATCACTACCATTGAAGTGACCAAACCCTTTATTATAAATTAATTGAAAAATTTAACAGCCTAGAAATTCTAAACTTAGTCTTATTATAAAAATATTGTATGAAGTGTACTTATTTATAATTTAATCATTTTTAAGATAATATTCTTTCAAATAATAATTGAAATAAATTTTTTTATTTAATTATCAGTACAATTTTCAAATTTATTCTAAAAGAAATTAGTATTTTACTTTGTTTAAAGGATATTTTTATATAAATGTTTTTATTAAATTGAATTTATTTTTCTCAAAATTTTTATTTTATAGAATATTTTAAATAATAATTATGTTAATAAATGAAAATAGTTATTTTTTTTTATTTTTAAAATATGATATATATATATATATGTATACATATGTATAATAGATTTGAATTATATAAAATTATGAATATAATATAAAACTAATACTATTATAAAATTATAATTTTTTTAATTAGAAATTGAGATTATAAATGACTTTTAAAATTATTATTTTAAAATATTTTATGTTGTAATAATGATGTTAATATTTTATGTAACATCATTTTGTAAAAATTGAACAATTAATATTCACATTTTAATTTAAGCAAATAAATATTTAATCTAACATATGAATGATTATATTGAAATTATTTTGGTTTTATATATTTTGGTTTTTAAAAAATATTATATATATATATATATGAAGTAATAATTAATAGTTTTAATTTTTAAATTTTTGAACAGATTAAATTTTATAAAATTATGACTCTTGTTTAAAAAAATTATAATTATATACTATTTTAAAGTTAAACTTAAAATATATATATATATATTATGTTAAAATTTAAGTGAAATATATTAAAATTATTTATATAATGATAATGATACAAAAATAATGATAATAATGAAAAGGAGAGTGAAAAGGGGGTTTTTGGTCTACTACAACAGGAGATGGAGGTGAGGGCACTTGGGTCTTCGTGCAAGGGAGGTCCTTCTGTTTGGGTCGAGCTGTGTGAAGCGGTAGGAGTCGAGGGAGACGAAGGTATTCATGTTGGGGGTTTGTCTTTAATGGGAATAGGAGATGCCAAGAAGTTTCACGAGGTGGTGGTTTAATCCGAGGAAGACCATGCGGTGTAGGTTTTGTCGAAGTTGAATCTAGATCTGGTTTTGAGTATGAGGGTCATTGCATTTCTTTTTGTTTTCTCCTCCCTTCAAAGTCTCATGTGAACCATTGTTGTAATCACCCAATCTTTTATTAATGAAAATTCCTCTTGATCCAATTAAATGTATTATTATGTAAAATGGTTATATAAAATATGAACTTCTTTTGTTTTATGTTTTTATATTCCAAATACCATTAAGAATTGTTACTGTTTCTAATATATTCGTTGAACAGTGACCACATGATTAGTATAAATATAGGGCTTTAACAAATCCAATTTACTCAGAAAAAGGAAGTGATAACCTCATCTAGTAGAATTGCTCTCTATGAACCCCATTTGTCAGAGCTCAAAAAGTTGGTGGTGTTACTGGTCTTTTCTCTTGACCAATCTCAAGCTCAGCTTCAACATGTTAAGCTTGAATGGAACTTCCTACAGGGGATGTGGAAGTTGATAGAGATTACCACCCGAGCAATATTATTCGAGCCACCCCAAGAGTCGGTCACCATCGCACACCTTACCCTTAGTTATTAGGTGAGTGTTATAAGGGGATATGTGACAAGACCCTAGAACTATAATTATGTGCATTATTTTTGTATAGAATAAAGAATATACATTCATTTTATTATTATTACATTGTTAATAGTTTTTAAAGAACAAATACTATTTTTAGTTAATATTAAATTATGAAATATATTTTGATGAATTAATGGATTTTTTAATTAAATAATATTTTAATAAAATATTATTACTTAATTACTTTTTATTAAATATAAATTATCGTATACTTTTTTTGAATACTATTGTGATTTTTATTGTGGTTTGAAAGTTGTTTTTGTCGAAACCTGTGAATTTTATATAAATGTCAATTTTTATTTTAAAAGTAAAAAATCACATATATAGAAAATTATTTAGATAAAATGAATATTATTTTTGGAATCCGGATTTCGAAATTATCCAACGGTTAATTCTTCATAAGTTTCTGAGATAGATGAATTTTTGGGTAAAAATTAAAAACCGTTTAATTATATAATGTGTTTTATGAGATCATAATGACAAAATAGTGATGTAATAAAATATCATAAATGGGATGTTAGGCCAATATATTTTTTACCATTAAAATAATGTGATTTTAGTTTGGTTTGATTTATTTTACAAAGCTTTATTGGACCCTCCAAGGCTTATAAAATAGTTTAACCTTTTAAAATTTTTTCCTTGAGAGTGTGAATCGCCTCCACATAAGCAAGACTAATAGTTTAATATTTTCATTCATTGGCCATATAAAATAATTTTTTCCACTCCCATTTGGAAAAAACCATGGGAAAAAACCATGGGTGTGTTTGTGTCTTTGATTAGTTTAATGGGTGGTGCCCAAAACATAAATAATAAAGAATTCCCTCTCTTTTCTTATATAAACCCACCCAAGATCCCACTTCCTCTTCACTCAAAGCCTTTAGAGATTTACCAACCTCTTCAATACTCTCTATAAAATCCTCCCAAGTCACCACTTAGCTCCCAAGAATCCTCTCTCAAGCCTCTCCCATGCCTTTGGGATCACACTTCCAAGTAAGGGATTTCTTCATTTCTCATTTTTGTCCAAGTGTCTTTACGTTGTTATACCTTTGTATTCTCAATTAAAAATGTTGGGGTATGATTTATCACCTCCCCTATACTTATATCCTTATATTTTAATGATGATATGCCAATTTCTCTCTCATTAATTCCTCCCATGTACACCCATTACCATGCCAAAATTCCGTAAGGGGTTTCTCTCTCCTCATTTACATTCAAGAAATTATTTTGTATTATGAGTCCGAATTACATTACATATGTTGGGAAATGTATATATATGACCCCATTTATGACTATTTAATGTAAATATTATGAGATACCCCTTTATCTCTCATCAACCATTTTTATGAATTCTTATGTCACATTGTTATACTGCCGAAATTGCACTATGATTTTCCAAGACAAAGTCATTGTGTGGTGAATACCATGTCCATTTCTCTCTCAAGGGTTTTCACCATTATGCACATTTACTTATTTATTATATAGATTCATGTAATAATTACACATTCCTTTATCGTGGAATAAATTATGATGTTTAACGAATCAATGTTATATGATCCATGTGGCACACTTATGCATGAAATAAAATGATTAAGAAGGGTGTGCCCTGATAGTGATCCAATGCATTGAGTAAAGATTAGTATCATGATAAGTCAAGTTCAATGAGGTTTTACTCATGATAATTCAAGTGCAATAATGGTTTACTCGTTCTATATTTACAATGACCCTTTGATCATTCTAAAATCATGTTAAATGTTGTTGTAACATTTCCATGTTATGATAATCATGATATATCATACCTTTATGATCATGTTTATATTATTCTCCATTGATATACCTATTGCCTAAAATTTATTGTATTCTTCATGTTATTCCTTGTTTACTCCCTTATAGGGCTTTATATCTCACCCATTTCACATGTATATCCTCAGGTTATCACATGCAATGCTCGGTATGAGGGAATGTTGTGGTCTTGTAAAAGAAGTTCTCAATAAATATGTTGTATTTTTATGTCTGAAGGTGTCATGTAATGTCCCAAATTTCCCAAGACACTAGAAATATTGATCCTCAGAGTTGTCTTAAGTGAAATTTTATTTAATAAATCATGTTCAAGTGTATAATAAAGAGAAGGGTTGTTATAGTTGGTGTCAGAGGATAGGTTTAGTTATTTTTGGGATTAGGATTTGATAACCCTAGTGAAAGCCTTAGGGATAAGACTAAGTATAATAAAGACATACCTAAATTTTTTTTTGTATTGAGTAAGTGGTTTATCAAGAAAATACATCTCTTTCTAGATAGGAGCAGGTAGAGGCGACTCTGGAACAGATATATCTAGGGGTAAAACCCGAAAACACCACTTTGAGATAGACTTGAATAGGAACTGGTGTAAAAAATGGGCCTTGTTGCACTCTTGGTTAAGAAACTCTTAGGGGATATTCCTCGGTAAAATCGTAAGGTTAGTGTGAACCATTATTAAGGGAATTAAAAAAATCCCCTAAGAATATATGATAGGTAGTAGATCATGGATAAAATAGATTGAAGCCTATAAATCCATAAGTTAAGAAAATAAAAGTAATTTATAAGTCATCTATTTTTGTATTTGGATTACTCTTTATGTGTTACCCCTAACTTTCCTTTTATTCCATTTAATAGCCGATGATATGAGTACTTGGGCTAACAACCGATGTGAAGATAAATGTGATAAATGTTCTAATGAGATTCCCAATCTGATTGGAGCCGGAATCACGAACTTTGTCAGGATACTCTCTAAATTAACTCATGTTTCGAATAGAAACATAGGTCAACAGGAATGTTCAACCCCCCCCCCCCAAAGAATGAACAAGTTGCAATCGAGAGCTTCATGATACAAAGGCATCATACTTTTAATGGATCATCTAATCCCTCAATCACTGAATAATGGATCAACTCCATTGAAAATATCTTCTCCATCCTTTAATGTTCCAAGAAGGAGAAGGTTATTATAGATTCTTATCATATGGAGGGTGAAGCTGATCAATGGTGGACATTGATAAAAAATAGAAATTGTGAGGAATAGATCGAGGTGTTTGAATGGAAGGATTTCTAGAAAATGTTTTTCGATAAATATTTTCCGCGCACCCTCCGACTTAAGATGGAAAGGGATTTCCTTTCCCTTAAAAAAAATATGGAGAATTTGTCAGAGCGTACAAGGAAAACTTCAAAGGCTTGAACGATACACATCGGGCTTTGTTTTTACCCCTGAATATAAGGTTGACCGCTTCTTTAGTGGGCTAAAACGAAGCCTATGGAAATCCCTAGCGATCCGTGACTTCGAGAGCTATGAGGAAATTGTAAGATGTTCCCTCAAAGTCAAAACGGGGATTGGAGAATCTCAGGGGTATCATGGGGATAAGAAGTGTAATGTAGACTTTAATTCTGGTGGTCTGATGGATAAATCCAACAGTACTAAGAAAATCTAGCACCACACCTACCAAAGGTGCAGAAAGAAGCACCACAGAAATTGGCTGAAGGGGTCAAGGAAATGCATTACGTGTCGAAGAGAAGGCAACATGATCATTAAATACTAAAAAACACACATCTACGATAGAGTAGATGAAGGATCTATTCAACCCTCAACGCATTGTTCATTGCTTTAACTACAAGGAACCAGGAAACTTTGCAAACTAGTGCCCTAAGCCAAGGGTTTTTAGAGGCAACCAACAACATCCAAAGCAGAAAGGGCAATCATTTTCCATCACTACCGCTGAAGTAAACCCCGACAACGAAGTGGTGATAGGTACTCTTGTTATTCATTCAATAATAGTGAATGTACCTTTTGATTCTGGATCTATGCATTATTTTTTATCGTGAAATTTTGGTAGAAAAATTCCAATACCACCACAAATCATGAAAGTAAAGATGTTGGTGAGAATAGAAAATTGGGAAATCATTTCAACCCATGAATATAACTTCTCCCCTATCATAATTTGCGGATTTAACTTCCGAGAAAACCTCATCATACTCTTTCAGGTGGAATTTAATTCAATTCTTGGCATGGAGTGGATTTCCTTATATAGATCCAACATAAATTTCCATGAGAGGGAAATCACTCTCCATATGGCGAATTGACCCTAGATTTTGTAAAATTATGAGAAGGAGGATGAATATTCCTTAGTGCCATCATCTAAAGTGTGGATATTGCTACCCTATGAGCACACATATTTGGATCATATGATTAATTCCAAGGAAGAAACCATCTTGTAATACATGCCTATTTTGAGGGAATTCGCTGAAGTGTTTCTTGAGGAATTCCCTAGTCTTCCTCATAGAAGAAATGTTGAATTATCAATTGATCTTATACCATGGGTGTTTCCAATATCTAATAATCTGTATAGAATGGTTTTTGTGGAGCTTGAGGAGTTGAAGAAACAACTACTGGAGAATCTAGATAAAGGGTTTATATACCCAAGTGCTTCACCATGGGGGCACTAGTCATCTTCATCAAGAATAAGGATGGTTCAATGCACCTTTGATTTGAATATAATGAGCTCAACAAAATCATGATAAAAAACAAGTATCCTCTACCATGAATTGATGACTTGTTTGATCATATATGTGGAGAAAAATACTTCTCCAAGGTGGATTTGTGATTAGAACATTACCAAGTAAGGGTGAAGAAGGAGGATATCCCCAAGACTGCTTTTCGTACAAGATATGGGCACTATAAATTCATAGTGATTCCTTTCGGACTCACTAATTCTCCAACTATCTTCATGGACTTAATGAATAGCATCTTTAGATATTACCTCGAAAAATTTGTGGTAGTCTTTATAGATAATATTATAATATACTCCAAAACAAAGGAGGAGCATGAGGAGAACCTAATCACTGTACTAGAGACTTTGAAAAAGGAGAAGAGTACAGAAAGTGTGAGTCCTGGTTGAAGGAGGTCACATTCTTGGGTCATTTCATCACAAGTATTGGGATATTTTTGGATCCCCTCCAAGACAACTATAATTGAGGAAGGGTCAAGGCCAAAATCAGTAATGGATATCCGTAGCTTCAGGGGGTTAGCAAGATATTATCACTGATTGTGAGAAATTTCTCATGATTTTCAAACCCTCTTACCAAGCTAACTCATAAGGGAGTCAAGTTTTCTTAGAGTGATAAATGAGAAGATAGATTCAAGGGGTCGAAAAGGAGGCTTATCACTACGCTCGTGCTCACATTAACTACAAGCAGAGAACTTTTCGTGGTATTTAGTGATGCTTTGAAGAAGGGAATGGTTTGTGTGTTGATGAAAAATGACAAAGTCATTACCTATGCTTCAAGGCAGTTGAAATTTCATGAGAAAAACTATCCAACACATGATTTGTAGTTGGTTATAGTAATCTTCGCTTTAAAATTTGGGTGACATTACCTCTTTGGGGAGAAGTGTGAAATATACATGGATCACAAAATCCCCAAGTATATATTTACAAAGAAAGAGTTTAATATGAACCAACGAAGATGGTTAGAGCATATCAAAGACTATGAATTCTCAATCCATTACCACCCTGAGAAAGAGAACAAGGTGGAAGATGCTCTAAGTAGAAAGGACCCAGTGATTCTATCATTGATGAGAATTGATAAGTATCCAATATTCTTAGATTTTATGAAGGTGGAAATGGGAATCATAAATTAGGTAACATCATCAATCCTTTCACAAATTATTAATCAACCGTCTATTTTATAAAGGTTAAAGGATGATCAAAATGATGATGTGGGTATTCAGAAGAATGTGGAAACTATCAAAAAAGGTATATCCTCAGAGTTCAATGTTAATGAAGAAGGAATTGTGAGATTTGGGTTAAGACTATGTGTTCAATCAAGTCCATAGTTAAAGAAAGAAATTTTATATGATGCACATATTTTGAATTTATTCATTCACCCAGGAAACACAAATATGTATTGAGATATCCGAGAGAATTATTGGTGGGATAACATGAATAAGGGGATCGCTGAGTATACGTCAAAGTGCCTAGTATGTCAAAAAGTGAAGGCTGAGAGGTAGAAGTCTAAGGGGATAATGCAACCATTACCCATACTAGCATGGAAATGGTAGAACATCCCCATGGACTTTATCAACAGACTTCCAAAGACATATAAAGGAAACAATTCTATTTGGGTTGTTATGGATCATCATAGAAAGACTACACACTTCATTGCAATTTGAGAGGATTTCTCATTGGATCAACTAGAATGGATATATTTCATAGAAGTGGTAAGGATCCATGGATTAGAACTATCTATTGTATCTGATCGAGATCCAAGATTCACCTCTATGTTCTGGAAGAGTCTTCAACATGCTCTGAATACCAAGCTAAACTTCAGTACATCTTGTCATCATCAAATTGATGGCCAATCTGATCGAACTATCCAAACACTTGAGTACATGTTGAGAGAATGCTCAAAGGATTTCAAAGTAGGATGGTATCAACATCTTCCTCTAGTTTAGATCTCTTACAACAATATTTTCCACTAAAGTATCCAAATGGATCCTTATGAAGCCCTTCATGGGAAGAGGTGCAGAACACCAGCATGTTGGGATGATGTTGGGGAGAAAAAACTACTACGTCTAGAAATGGATGAAGAAATGGTAGAGAAGGTTAAGACCATATAGCAGCACATTAAACCTTCTTAGAGTCAACAAAAGATCCATGTTGATAATTGTCAACGATACCTAGATTTTGATGTAAGAGACATGGTATTCCTCCGCATATCATTGTGGAAGAGGTTTATATGATTTGGGATGAAGGGAAAGCTTAGTCCAAGGTACATAGGCCCTTTTGAGATCCTTGATTACATTGGAGAAGTGGACTATCGACTATAACTCCCACTGAACCTATCTCAAGTACATGATGTATTCCATGTATCACTCTTCACGAACTACATACCTGACCCATTGCATGTACTCAATCCAGAGGTGATACCATTAGATAATGACATCTTCTATGAAGATAAAATGATGATGATCTTTTATAGTAGGGAAAAATATCTAAGAAATAATATAATTCCCCTCATGAAAGTATTGTGGAGAAACCACAAGTTTGAAGAAGAAACATTGGAATTAGAGGAACTGATGAAGCAATTGGGGAAAAAGGAAAATTTGAGGGAAATTTTTCTTAAGGGGGGGAAGATTTTAATGACCCAAACTTTTATTAATGAAAATTTCTCTTAATCCAATTAAATGTATTATTATGTAAAATGATTATATAAAATATGAACTTCCTTGGTTTTATGTTTTTGGATTTCAAATTACCATTAAGAATTGTTACCTTGTCTAATATATCCATTGAACAGTGACCACATGATTAGTATAAATATAGGGCTTTAACAAATCAAATTTACTCAAAAAAAAAGGAAGTGATGTCCTCATCCAGTAGAATTGCTCTATATGAAGCCCATTTTTCGGATCTCGGAAAGGAGGTGGTGTCAATAGACTTCACTCTTGACAGATCCCAACCCGAACTTCAACACGTTAAGCTCGAACAGAACTACCTATAGGAGAAGTTGAAGTTGATAAAGATTACCACTCGAGCGATGTTATCCGAGCCACCCCAAGAGTCTGTAACCATCGCACACCTTACCCTTAGGTATTATCCGGTTGTTATAAGGGGTTATGTAACAAGACCCGATCACTATGATTATTTGAATTATATTTGTATAGAATAAATAAAATACATTCATTTTATTATTATTACTTTGTAAATATTTTTTAAATCACAAATAGGATTTTTAGCTAATATTCAATTAAAAAATATATTTTGATGAATTAATGGATTTTTTAACTAAATAATATTATTAATAAAATATTATTACAAAATTAATTTTTATAAAATATAAATTATCATATAATTTTTTTGAATACAATTTTGATTTTTATTAAGGTTTGAAAGCCATTTTTATCAAAACCCATGAATTCCCAATAAATGTAGGTTTTTATTTTAAAATAAAAAATTAACATAATTAGAAAATTATTTAGATAAAATGAATATTATTTTTGGATTCAGGATGTCGAAATTATCCAATGATAAATTTTTCATAATTTTCTGAGATAGTCGAATTTTTGGGTAAAAATTAAATCTCATTTAATTATATAATGTGTTTTATGACATCTTAATGACCCAATAGGAATGTAATAAAATACTATAAATTGGATGTACTGAAAATATATGATTTACCATTAAAAAATATTATTTTAGGTTTGTTTGATTTTTTTACCATCTTAGTGGACCCTCCAAGTTTATAAAATATTTTAACCTTTTACAATGTTTTCCTTAAGAGTGTGACTCACCTCCACATAAGAAAGCCTAATATTTTAATACATTCAGCCATTGGAATTATAAATTAATTTTTTATAATTCCCTTTGGCCAAAACCATGGTTTGGTTTGGGATTTTGATTAGTTTAATGTGTGGTGCCCAAAACCTAAATAATAAACAATTCCCTCTCTTTTCCTATATAAACCCACCCAATCTCTCACTTCCTCTTCACTCAAAGCCTTTGGAGATCGACAAAACTCTGAAATACTCTCTCTAAAATCATCCCAAGGTGCCCCAATCTCCCAATAATCCTCTCTCAAGCTTCTCCCAAGCCTTTGGGATCACACTTCCAAGTAAGGGATTTCTTCATTTCTAATTTTTGTCCAAGTTTCTTTATGTTGCTATACCTTTGTGTTTTCAATTAAAAATGTTGAGGTATGATTTATAAATTCCCTTATACTTCCCTAAATATTTTTTAATGATGAGATACCCCTTTATCTATCATTAATTCCTCCAATGTACATCTGTTATCATGTCAAAATTCTATAAGGTATTTCTCTCTCCAAAATTACATTCAAGAAATTACTTTGTATTGTGAATCTAAATTCCATTACATATGTTGGGACATGTATCTATTTGACCCCCTTACTGTAAATTTCATGTAAAAATTATTATATTCTCATTTCTCTCTCATCAACCATTTTTATGAATTCTTGTGTCACGTCGTTATGCTGCCAAAATTACACCGTGATTTATTATGCCAAAGTCATTATGTAGTGAATACCATGTCCATTTCTCTATCAAGGGTATTCACCTTTAGGAACATTTTGTTATTGATTATGTAGATTCATGTATTAATTCCACATTCCTTTACCGTGGAATAAATTATCATGTTTAATGAATCCGTGTTATATGGTCCATGTGGAACACTTATGCATGAAATGAAATGATTAAGAAGGGTGTGCCCTGATAGCGCTCCAATGCACATGGTAAAGATTGATATCATGATACGTCAAGTGAAATGGGGGTTTAATCATTATAATTCAAGTTCAATGAGGTTGTACTAATGCTCCATGTGCAATGGGACATGGCTCATGCTAAAATCTTGTTAAATGTTGTTGCCACATTTCCATGTTATGATAATCATGATATATCGTGCTTTTATGTTCATGTTTCTATTATTCTCTAATGATATTCCTATTACCTAACATGTATTGTATTATTCATTTTATTCCTTTATTACTCCCTCAATGGGATATATAGCTCACCCTTTTCACATGTATTCCCTCAGGTAATCCCGTGCAATGCTACATATGAGGGAATGTTATGGTCTTGTAAAGGAAGTTTTCAATAAAGATGTATTATTTTTATATATTAAGTTGTCATGTAATTTCCATAATTTCCCAAGACACCAGAACTCTAGATCCTAATAATTTTCTTAAGTGCAAGTTTATGTAATAAATCATGTTTATGTGTGTAATAAAGAGCAGGGTTGTTATAACATTCCATTTGATTTTAGACTTTGAGCAACTTGTTTTCTAGTCTGTTGTTTTAATTCCTATTTTATATTTGTTCATCTATGAATATTCGAATTGATTTATAATTTTATTTGATAAATTATTTTGTTCATTTCTAGTTTTTTCATCTGGCATGTGTTGTTTTTCATCCATTTTTCATCACTAATTACTACTATGTATTAAGTTGCATCACTAATATAAAAACTATTAGGATTCTTATTTGGTCTGCATGAGTCCACTTCACCTTATCTAAAATCATTTTATATATTTTTTGTTTTATTATTTGGATGATCTTGTTTCAGGAATGTAAAATGTATTGTCTATCTTTGATGTCTGCGTATTAGTTCACATCATTACCATCAAGCTCTATGAATTTTGATTTATTAATATTATAAATAGTATTATTTTAATGTGTCTCTTTGGTCCATATTTGAGTACTTCCATGCCTTCTGCACATGTTGGCACCCATTTTTGAGCACTGTGATGACTTTTGTTCGTTATTTTTGTGCATTCAAACTAGAATTTCTATTGTTGGTTTTATTTTAAGGTAAAAGGTTAATTTTATATTACAAATTATGTTATTTTACACAGATATATATATACATGTTTTTATATCTACCCATTGTTCATAAAATTTTAACGTAAGGGATTTAATATTTATTTAGGATTAAACTTATTTTGTAAGGGTTTTGTTTTCAAATTGTGTCTTTAAACTTATATTTGGTAATGGAGAAATATTTAGTTTCATGAAATTGGTTATTTTAACATATTATTTTTATACGGGATTTTAGTTTTATAAGGAAAATTTTATTTCAAATAATTCTGTTTTGAAAATTATATTTGGTTATAATTTTAATTGTGTTAAAATTATTTTTCCAAGTGAGTTTAATTGAAAAATAATACATATGTGGAATTTGATCTTAAATTCTATGTTGGTAAAAGATTATTTCTATTTTAAAATTTTTATCTTCTTTTAAAATCATTGCAATATATTTAAATGATGTACTTTTGTTGAGAATAAATTAATTTTTATCAATTCATGTTTCAATTTAAGTTCATGTGAGGAATTATATTTATCAAATCAATATATAATTTCTTTATTCGGAAAGTTAGATATTCTGATCTTTTCTTGATTTTAAAATTCAATTTGTAAGGCTTTAATTTAATGTACATTTTGAGTTTTATTAACAAACAACATGCATATATAATATTAATTCTACAAAGGATGAATCTATTATCTAAATTATGTTTTGGAAGTCCATTGTAAGGCTTTAATTTATTTTTTTTATTCATGATCATATATATTTAGTTATATTTATTTATTTGTATAATCATGTTTCCTTCCCCAACCCATAAGCAATATGAATTCTCTATTTTTAAGAAAATTATTTCTAAGGAGTTGATGTTTTTAATTTTACTTCAAGGTTGTGGTATTTTACTAATAATTATATATATGTGTGTATATACATGCATATATACACATATTTAAATTAATATTTTCAGAATATATATGTGTGTATATGTTGGGAGTTTATTTTTCATGAATATTAAAACCAAAACTTATGTATAAACATAGTTTTCAAAAATTTGTTTTATAAGGATGATATTTGTATATGCAAATATAAGCATATTTCTACATTAAAGTAAACACATTAAATACATTTATTAGGTTTTTGGTATGTTCACATGGGAGAGTTCTTGGTTTATAATTTGTGAAGAAACTAATGGTTACAAACCACACACACAAAAACATATGTTAGTATATATATATATATATATTTATATATATATGTATGTATTTATGTATAAAAAACTTAGGTATAGATATTATTTCTCAATTACTTGAATATTGTAACTGGTGTCTAATGCACATCATTCTTGTAGTTATAAATTTATATTTACCATGTTTATATATTTCTAGGGGTTAAACCTATTCATTTTATATGAAATTACGAAACAAGTTACCATTTCATGTGTGTAACCTATTAATTCATTGTGTCACTTTATTTTATCATCTCCATGGATTAAACCATATCATTTTTTGAGAAATTGTGAGTCTAGCTATCATTTCATGAGTGAAATATATTTAATTATAATATAATTGTGGAAGCCAAAACAAAATAGTTTTTTAATTAAATGTACATTTATTTCATTATTTATTTTATTGATTCCTTAAAAATAATGAAAATCAATTTAAGTATGAGATGAATATTTTTATGATAATACATGGATTAATAAATAAGAATTTCAAGGTGGTATGAGACACTTTTTATTGTTTAATGAATTTATTTCATTTATGAATAAGATTTAAATAAATCAATGTGGTATGGGGAACTTTGGTTTGTTTAATGAATTTATTTCACCTATGATAAGGATTCAATTAAATCAAAGTGGTATGGGACACTTTGATTTAATGACATATTTTTATTAGACATATGAGGAATATATAGGACTTATTATGTGATGGGTGAGGCCCGTTATAGCCTCTCGATGCATCGGTAGGTATCATGAGACAAACTAGGTCATGGCATGAAGACCTAACTAAATGGTTATATATGGTATTTCCATGAGGCCTTGAAATAGTGTTATGAATGTCCTCCATTTTTCATTCCTTCATAATGATTCTAGTAAGTGAAAGTACATGTGAATATTCGATTAGATGAATAACCATGTTTAATAATGGTTCTCATATGAACCTGTATTAATCCGTTATACATTTTCAAGTGCACATGGAATAATGTTGTATACTTATGTATATCATTTATTAAGAAGGGTTAATTGTTCATTTCCAATTCATATACAAATGTTAAGAACTTATCTATAATTTCATGGTTTGGATACAAGTATTTTGATTTTGTTTTCTATGAAAATACAAACAAGTAACATTTGATGTGAAAAACTATATATGCATGCCTGGCATGTCATACATAGTTATGTATGGTCATTATTTATCTTATGAGTGGAATTTAATTATTTTTTTATGTATGTGCATATTTTATAATTCATTTTATTTTAAACTCTTAAATAACTTTAGAAATTTTGTCCATGGGTTTATCCTAATGGAACTTTCAAAATATTTTAAGAAAATGGCGATGACATGTTATGAGAAAAATTAATTTCCTAATTTAAAGCATGTGTTTTTTAATAAATTTTTTAATGAAAAAGATATTTCTCAATGGTTTTATTTTGAAACCCTTTAATGGGAATTTCCAATGCTCACCCCTTATTAAAAATTATTTTTCATAGGTCACTTTGTAGTCCAAAGTTGGATTCCATCATTTTTACGTGCACGGAAGTGAATTTTTTCTTCTTTTTTTTTGTTTAATTTTATTGCAACTCTGATAAATTATATATTTGTATCTAACTCTTGAGAACCTAGAAGGGTAAAAGGTCCTCTCTTATGTAATGTTTAATCATTGGTCCTTATAGTTGGTATTAGAGGAACGGTCTAGAAAACTCTTGAGATTGATGATGTTGTCATCTTAGCGGTAGAGTTTAGAAGTTTAGAAGTCCTAGTTTCCTTAATTCTAAAGATGGAAATTAAGAATTTTTTTAGTCTGACAAAATGAATTGTGAGGACACAATTTTTTGAGTGGTGAATACTGTAACAGCCCCAAAATTCTAAACCTAGTCTTATTATAAAAATATTTTATTAAATAGATTTATTTATAATTTAATCATTTTTAAGATGATCTTATTTAAAATAATAACTGAAATTAATTGTTTTATTTATTTATCAGTACAGTTTTCAAATTTATTCAAAAAGTAAAATATTATTTTAATTTGTTTTAAGAATATTTTAAAATAACTATTTTTATTGAATAGAATTTTTTGTATCAAAATTTATATTTAGTAGAATGTTTTAAATAATAATTATATTAATATATGAATATAGTAAATGTTTTTCTTATTATCAAAATATGATATATTTTTATAAATACATACGTATACTAGATTTGAATTATATAAAATTATTAATATAATATAAAACTAATATTATTATAAAATTATAATTTTATTTTAATTATATATTGAGATTATACGTGAAATTTAAAATTATTATTTTAAAATATTTTATGTAGTAATAATGACATCAATATTTTAAGAAACATTATTTTTTAAAAAGTGCACTATTAATATTCACATTTTAATTTAAGAAAATAAATATTTAATCTAATATATGAATGATTATATTGAAATTATTTGGGTTTTTTATATTTTGGTTTTCAAAAAATATGATATATGGATATATATATATATGAAGTGAAAAATAAGTTTTTTAATTTATAAATTTTTTAGTATATTAATTTTTAAAAAATTATGAATTTTGTTTAAAAAAATTACAACTATATAGTATTTTAAAGTTAAAATTATAATATATTTTTTATGTTAAACATTATGTAAAATATATTAAAATTATTTATATAATGATAATTATACAAAAATAATCGTAATAATAATAATAATAATAATAAAGAGAATGAAAAGGGGGTTTTTGGTCCACTACAATAGGAGAGGGAGGTGAGGGCGCATGAGTCTTCATGCAAGGGGGGTCCGTCTATTGAGGTTGAGCAGTGTGCAGCTATAGGAGTTGAGGGAGATGAAGGTAGTTGTGTTTGGTTTTTTCTTCAATGGGAAGAGGAGAAGCTGAGCGGGTTGGAGAGGTGATGGGTTCATCCGAGCAAGACCGAGTAGTGCAAGTTTTGTCGAAGCTGGATCTAGATCTAGTTTTGAGTATAAGGGCCATTGCATTTCGGATCAGAGATGTGAGGAGGTTCAAGCCACGATGACCAGAAAGAGTGGTCTTTTTGAGGTTACGGTTAGGGCTTTGGGTCGCCATCGTCAGAGGAGACCTGGGTCATTTTCCTTTGCATCGATTTTCCAGACCTGGTGTGTTGTAGGTATCTAATTTTCCTGATATACTTGGGGTGTCTATTTTTTCATTTAACACTATTGGTTCTCATTTATCTCTATTTTCTCCTCCCTTCAATGTCGCATGTGATCCATTTTCGATTTGATTTTAGGCTATGAAGTGCTTATTGTGTGGTTTGTTTTTTTAATTCCTATTTTATATTTGTTCATCTACGAATCATTAAATTGCTTTATAATTTTATTTGATAAATGAATCTGTTCATTTCTGATTTTATCATATGGAATGTGTTGTTTTTCATCCATTTTTCTTCACTAATTACTCCTCTATATTCAATTGTATTACTAATATAAAAATAATGAGTATTTTCCTTTGGTCTTCATGAGTCTGCTTAACCATATCAAACATCATTTCATATTATTTTTTGTGTTGTTTTCTTATCTGGATGATATTGTTTCGGGAATATAAAATGTATTTTCTATCATGTTGTCTGCATGATTTTCCACATCTTGCACATCAAGCCCTGTTAATTTTGATTTCTGAAGATTATAAATATTAGTATCTTCCTATGTCTCTTTGGTCCATAATTGAGTATTTTCCTACCTTCTACACACCTCTACACCCAGGTTTGAGAATTATGATGACTTGTGTTCATTGTTCTTATGCCTTCAAGATGGAATTTGTGTTTTTGGTTTGATTTTAAGGAAAGGTATTAATTTTATATTTCAAATTATGTTATTATATATATATATATATATGTACATGTTTTCATATCTAACTATTGTTCATAAAATTTTAAGGTAATGGATTTAATATTTATCTAGTATTAAACATATTTTGTAAGGGTTTTATTTTCAAATTTTATCTTTAAAATTATATTTGGCAAGGGATAAATATTTAGTTTCAATCAATTGGTAATTCTGAAATCTTATTTTTCTAAGGGATTTTAGTTTTATAAAGAAAAATTTATTTCAAATAATTTTCTTTTGAGTATTATATTTGTTTAGAATTTTGATTTTGTTAAAATTATTTTTCCAAGTGAGTTTAATTGGAAAATACTAAATATGTTGAATTTGATCTTAAAACTATGTAGGCAAGGGATTACTATATTTTACAATTTTTATCTTCTTTAAAAATCATTTAATTTTATTTAAATGATGTATGCATTTCTAGATTAAATTTATTTTTATCAGTTCATGTTTCAATTTAGGTTCATGTGAGGAATTATATTTATCGAAGCAATATACAATTTTGTTCTATGGTAAGGGAGATATTATGATCTTTGATTTTTTTATTGATTTTGGAATTGAATTTTTAAGAGTTTAATTTATAGGATAGTTTCATTTTTATTTAAAAACAACATTCATATATAATCTCAATTCTTCAAGGATAAATATGTTATCTAAATTAAGTTTTGGAAGTCCACTGTAAGGAAGATTATAAATTCTAGTGTTCAAATTTAATTTTATGGGGAATTAATTTCAAAATTATGTTTGTGTAAGGGATTTATTTATTCTCAATTTATTTTGTTAAATTTATATATATATATATATATATGTAAATTCATATCTTTCCAATACAATTTTATATATGATATGCTCTTCTTGATTTGAAGAATTCATTTCTAAAATAATTTTGTTATAATGTAATTATATTATTTTCATTTGAAATCATGATCATATATTTGTAGTTACATTTATATATATTTATAACCATGATTCGTTCTCCAACCCATAAGAAAATTTGAACCCGAGGTAATAGATCCTCTATTTCTCAATTTTATTCAAGAATATTCTCTATATTGTGCTCTTTTATTTTTAATTCCTAAGGATGGGGTACATTTTTGCACCTCCCCATTTTTACCTTATGATATATTAATGATGAGAGACCAATTTATCTCTCATTAGGTCCTCCCATTTAAACCTGATACCGTGATGAATTTTCATAAGGGGATTCTTAACAAGATTTATATTATTTGGGTTAACCTTATACTTTAATCATTTTTTGGAATTAAGATTATTTTTGTGGTGAATTTTTGTTTATATAATATTTTATTATATGTATTTATAGTGTATACACATATCCATTCCATTCAAATAATTCTTTCTCCAATTATATTTATAAGGGACTTTCCTTTTAAATCCTTTTAAAAGTCTCTTTATTGAAATTAAAAAAGATTGTTTATATGTCATGAGTAGTCCTATGGATTTCATGATACTTTATTACTATTATGTGTTCATTATATGTTTACATTTTAGCTTTTAATGAATATAATTTCATTATTATGTGCATGGTTTTTATATTTAAAAAGTGATTTGTTTTTGGAAAAATGAAATTTTGAAAACATTAATGTGTTTTTCTCAAGGGTTCAAATGAGTTATCAAGTGTTTTATTCATGATATGTTCCTTGGACATAATTATATTGTGTTGAGCCCATTATAGATCAATATATGTTGGGTTGAGCCCATTATAGCTGAAGATATTTTAGGTTTTTTTCCATTATAGCTCATGATATGTTTTGTTGAGCCCATTATAGCTCGTGATATGTTGGGTTGATCTCATTATAGCTCCTGATATGTTGGTTTGAGCCCATTATATCTCAAGATATGATAAATGAGCCCCATTATAGCTCCCTAATGCACTGGGTACTTCAAAGATGGAAGTTGACTGAATGGTTATTCCATGTGTAAGGTTGATTTCAAGAGTGATATGGTAAATATGTCCCAATGCAACTACACGATGTTTCAATGCATGCTTATAAGTTTTCAAGAAAAGGTATTTTAAAGTGTTTTCATGTTTCCACTAGACTAACAATTTTTCATTCTTTATGTACCTTACTGAGCTTTTGGTGCTCATCCCATGTTTTTAAAATGTTTTTCATAGGATTCTTTAAATGTTCAAATGATAGTTAAAGTGCTACTGCAGATGAATCCAATTAGTTATATTGAAATTATTTTTTTAAACTCTGATTCAATATATGTTAGTTTTTGTCTAATTCTCCCGAACATAGACTAGAAAAGGTCCTCATTTTTATAATGTACTGTGTATTTTTCAGTTATCTATAATACAAAAAAAATACACAACATGTTTTTGTATTGAATCCGGAAGTGTGGGTTTAGGGCCTTATAATTGGTATCAGAGGAACAATCTAAACAACTTTGGAGATTACGCGATGTCATTTTTTTTGAAAATTTTTAACAATAGTATTTATTTTTGAACATCTAGTAAATTATGTAAATATAATAAAAGGTATTTTCTTAATAATCAATATGTGAATTCATATTTATAAGTATAATTTACAAATTGTGAGGTCACAATTCATTTAAGGTGGGGATAATGCAACATCGAGATATTTTAAAAGGAAACAGTATGTGCTTAAATGAAATACTAAATACTATGTGAACTTTATAAAATAAACATTAAACATAATTTTTCCACTTGTGTGTTTTGAATTTTGAAAAATGGACATACACGGTGGTGATCAGTAAGTTTTTTTGAGTCTGATAAGACAAAATTAATTTTTGGTGAATAGTAATCTACCCGTGTGAATAATGACGCACCCTTATGAAAAGTAATGTACCCTTATGAATAGTAACATGGCCCTTATGAATTGTAATTTACCCTTATGAATAGTAACTTGACCCTAATAAATAGTAATGTACCCTTATGAATAGAAAATTGAACCTTATGAATAGTAGTGTACCCTTATGAACAGTAAATTCACCAATGAAATTATAAATAAAATTTATCTATCTTATTAGTTTCAATATGATATAATAATTTCATAATACCATTAAATAATTTTTTTAAAGATTATTGATTAAGTGTTCGTATTTTTTTAATTCATATATATTTAATTAAAAAAATTTAATTAATTAAATATTTTAAATGAAAATTTATTTTCATAAAATAAATTCAAAAATAAGTATTTTTATGACTTATTATTTTAAGAGACCTTAAGTAATTTTTCAAAGTGTTAGAAAAGCAGTTTAAATTTAAAATTGTATTTTTCAAGTAAATTATAATTTTATTTTAAAATTAAATTAGTCATATTTGGAAATATATTTTCATAAAATGGTTTTCATTTTTGAATTCTACACATCGAAAAATGATTCGAGTGAATATTTGGGATTTTTCTAAAATACTTGATTTTTTTTATGAATAGTGAAATACAGTAAAATACTGTATATATAACTTATAGGTTAAATACAATATTTTTTAAATCATGTACTTTGTAAGCACACTTGGTTCGAACTCATGAACTCTCTTTACTATTTTTTCATAATAATTAAGACTATTCATGGTATTGAGCAATAATATTTAACTAATGATTAAAATAATGTAGAATCCCTCTTCTCCTCCACTATAAATACCACCCTCATTCCCCTATTTCTCACAAACCTCTCAATCCTTGATACTAGCCTAAGTTCTACCGAATACTCCTCCTAAGACCCTCTCCCACGTCCAAGACCTTTTTGTCTCACCAAAAGGCCAAAACCAAAGGCCTTAAGGAGGCTCTCAAGGAGAATAGATCAAGAGGTAAACATCCTATTTTATTTTCTTTCTTTTATTTCCATTTTCTTTCCTATTATTCTTATTTTATATCCACCCCTTATACAAGAGGCATTAATGATCCAGAATCTTATATATATTCTGGATGTTATCATGTTTATGGAATATTCACCATTGTACTTCTTCTCCTCTCTCACTTATTCTAAAAATTGAAACATCGGTGATGTGTCAATTTACCGACATCATGGATGATGTGATTTCAATTTCATTTTCTTCATTAAATTCTGGTTCCATTTCATGTAAGGTACTATAATTATCATATCATTTTTATTAGGGGAGGTGAGTATAGAGACAAAATAATGGAACTTGTAAAATAAGTTGAAAGAAAAAGGAAGAGAGGTTCACCTCTTGAATACTCTCCCTTGAGAATCTCTTTAAGGACTTTGTTTTTTGCCTTTTGATGAGACCAGAAGGTATTGGATATGGGGGGAGGGATGTGGATGTGTATTTAGTAGAACATAGTCAAGGCTCAAAGCTTGAGTGCTGAGAGGGGAAGAGGGGTGAGAATTTTTTTATATAGCGGAGGGGAGAAGGGTTTTCTTAATATTTTAATCTTTAGTTTATTATATTTTCCTAAGACAATAAATAGTGATGATTCCATGAAAAAAATAGTAATAAGTTCATTTGATTTTGAAATAATGGTTTCTTACATCATCCATGATGCAGGTAATAGTGTATTTATCTCATAATGTATTTATACCGTAATTAACGTAATTTACTATTCACCAAAAATTCAATTATTTTAGAAAAATCCCAAAAAATCACCTAAACCATTTTTCAACACGTAAAATCCAAAAATGAACTTCGTTTTTCCAAAATAATTTTCTAAATATTAGAAATACAATTTTTAATTAAAATCATCATTTAATTAAAAAATACCAACATTTAAAATATTCATCTTTATTTTAAGGTGCCTAAATTTTATTTATACTTTTGTGGGTAAGGTTACCATTCGTAAGGGTCATATTACTATTCATAAGGGTAAGTTAATATTCTTAAGGGTAAGATAATATTCACAAGGTTAAATTACTATTCATCAAAAATTAAGTTGTTCCTATCAGACTCTAAATAATTAACTGAACACAACTATGTTTGTCCATTTTTGAAATTCAAATTGCAGAAGTGGAAAATTTATCTTTATATGATATGTTATAACAAAGTGTTGTTTTTTAGGGACCATTATTTCATTCATTCTATATGAAATTTATTTTTAAATCATTGGGGTGTCTTATTAATAGTGAATATATTCATAGCATGATTTAGTATCAAAATAAATATAATATTTAGTATATATATTGTTCCTATTCATTTAAAACATTTAATAAGTAGTATTTTGATAAAAATTAATTTTTTAATAAAATAATTATATATATTAAAATATTATTTTACAAAAAAAAATACTCAAAAATAGTATTTGTTTTTTAGAGCATTAATTATATGAAAGATATAAATTATACGTATTTATTATTAATTAAAACACTTAATTTTAAATTCACGAGGAAATAAACCTTAAACATTACAATGTTTCCCTTTGCACCTTGAAACATTCAAAACTTGATCCCTTAAAATATTATGAGAAGAAGGAGAATTTTCATATGATATACCAAAGGGCAGTACAAACACCACAAGCAAGGAATAAGTGGTGTACAAGGCATATATCTCGTAAAAGCTAAAGTGATATGAGAAAAATCCTTTTTACATTTTAAATAATATTTATTTTGGAAAATCATATGTATTTTTCCTGAAATTAGATTTTAAACATATATATCCCAAAAAATAAAATATAAGGACATTGAAATTATATTCAATACATAAATTTAATCCCACTGAAGCGAAATCATGTAAAAAGTGTTATTGGATTTACGATGCATAAATTTATGTTATGTGTTATACCATGTTTAGAGATATAGAGAATTCATAATTTTATGAGGTTACATATTATATGTAATCGATTAAAAATGGAGCCCAGAATGAGTAATGAGAACTCCACCAATGAACATGATGCAAAGAGTAAGAAGGATCGTATCTCTAATGGTCTTAAGCCATTATTTCAAATAAATATAGTGTCCCAAGTATCCTCATCATATGAAGAAATAATATCATGTGTTTACAAGGTATGTAAGGAATTATAAGAGTCATATAGTGTTTAAGGGAAGCAAATGAAGAAGAGTATGGTAGAGAAAAACATGGACAAAGGGAATAGGCTATTGAAGTTTTTTCCCACATGTGATAACTATGGAAAGAATCACACTGGTAAATGCTTGATGGGAAGGAGAGTATGATATAAGTGTCTAGAAAAAGGACACCAAGTTCATGATTGCAAGGGTAAGAAAAAATATTTCAATGTACAATACTATAACTTCAAGGATATGGGACACTATGTGAATCAATGTCCCAAGTGTCAAGGGAATATACCCCAAATGATGTTACTGGATAAAGATCAAGTTATGATAATACCACAGATGAAGTAGAATGATTAATATTCCTAATAAAGAAATATTTATTTTCATTATTTTATCAAACATTAACTAGTTATAAGAATTATGGAATATATGATGATTTCACTACAGTACTTTTTCTTTAAGGATTTTAGGTCATTTGTTTAATGGTACTAAGGAAGATTTACTCAGTAGTAGGTAAAACTTTTGGAAAATATATGGTCGATGGATAGAAACCCCTTATTATGTTCATAATACTGAGATGTCAATTTCAGAATAGAGAGATGATATATATGGATAAAGTAAATTGGATAGTACTAACTACCATGGGAATGATTCTAAAGTATTGGATCTTGATCTTTTGGAATGTTAAACCATTTATGAAATGGTTTAAATTGATAATTGTATGAGGTTTTAGAGGTTAATGACACCACATAATGCAACTTATTCTAATAGATTAAGTATAGGTAGTTCAAGGAGAAATCAAAGGATAGATCATGTTTATGAAATATAAATGTATATTTATATGCTTATAGAGTGGATTAATCCATCTACTCTATGAAAATAGTCTTAAATGTTGTTATGTTATCATAATATTTGATAAAATTAATGAAATTTCTCAGAAATATAGTTTATGGTTTTTTGGTAACCTACTTTTATCTAAACCTATTTTCTATAACTAGAAATTATTAGTTTGGTTTTTCTTCCATACCCAGGCTTTCAATTCCAATGAATGTCACTCTATTTAAAAGGATTATTTATTTATTTATTTATTTATTATTATTATTATTATTATTATTTGACCACCTCTTTTACCTTAACCTTTTTAAGTAAGATATTCTATTAACCCTATTTCTGATATGTGTTTTTCACAATGAAATTTTAAAGCAACAACCAATAACTTTCAAAGTGAAATATCAAATTTTGAGGAAAAATTTTTTGTTAGGAGGGGATAATGTATAATCCCAATATTTTGAAAATAAATTTAATATTAAAGGCAGGAAACATTGAGTCTCCACAAATAACATCTTTGTTATAACCTATCTAGTAAGCATAATTTTACCACCCATATGATTTGAATTTCGAAAATCTAACATACACGGTTGTGATCAGTAAGTTATTTAGAGATTGATATGACCAACTTAATTTTTGTGAATAGTAACTTACCCTTATAAATATTAATGGCACCCTTATGAATAGTGACATCCCCTTATGAATAGTAACCTCACTTATGATAGTATATATATAGTATTTAAGTAAAATTATGATGTACCTATGTTTTGAAATTAGTAAATATATGTTTTAGAACCAATATTTTTCACGTAAATTACTATTTTAATTGAAAATTAAATTAATAGTATTTAGAAAATTATTTTTGAAAAATGGAATTGATTTTTGGATTCTACGCATCAAAAAATGGTTGGGGTTAATTTTTGGGATTTTTCTAAAATACTTGAATTTTTTGTGAATAGTAAAATATGATAATTTACCATAAATGCTAAATAATTGATTTATTGAGTCATTGATGATGTTTTGATGATGTAAGAACCAATGTTTCTAAATCACAATTACATATTACTATTTTTGGTCATGTAATAATCACTATTTAATGAATTATGGAAAAATAATAAACTAATGATTAAAATATTAAGAAGCTCCTCCTCCCCTCCACTATAAATACCACCTCTTCCACCCTCTTCACATCACCCCTCTCAAGACTTCGGACTTCTCCAAATTCTACACAAATATCCTCCCAATCTCCTCCCCCATGACCAGTAGCCCTTGGTCTCATAAAAATACCAAATCATCTTCCCTTAAAAGGCTCTCAAGGAAGGTTAATTAAAGAGGTAAAATTCCTATTTTCTTTTCTTTCATTTTTAGGTTCTTTTGTTCTCTTTTATTTCTAAACCTCTCTTCATCCAAATGGTATGAAAACTCTAGTACCACATATGCACTCGAATTTTTTTATGCCAATGGGATAATTCATCTTCATCTCTCATTTCTCCCTCATTTATGCTAAAAATGAAACATCATCTGAGATGTGTTGATTTATCACATTCAAAGATGATGATTCTTTCAATTTGATTTACCTTATTCAAAACTGGTCATGAAAAAAAATATGGTTGAACCAGAATATTATATATTTATTTTATCTTATGAAATGTTCTCGAATCCTTATGCACTCATGATGTAAAATAATAATACAAAACATGGTAATTGTGACAAAAATCGCCAAATTAATCCAAGCGTTTATCATTATTGTTTTATATAATGATTCACCTTCACTCTAAATAACCAAATGACTTTTATAACCATTTAATATTATGAAGTTTCATTATTAACATATAAAATCAATTCTGGACTTAAACTCCCATCTTACATGAACTACCATACTCTTTTATAAGTGATCAGATCATGAATATTATGAAAACAAGCACTCACAAACAATGAAATTGAATACATTAACCTATATAAAAGGCCATGAATAAACTCAATACAGTCATAAAAACTAAATAAATGTATTAATGGTTTTTGAATTGTTAATTAATGAACCTAATTTTTTTATTCATGTCATTAAGATCAAGCAAAGAACATCGTCATATTTAAGGTAAGGGATCCTCTCTTTCACGTTTATTCGAGACCGCCCCCCCCCCCATGTTGTGTCTTTTAATTATTAATTACTAATGATGGGGTATGTTTTCACACCTCCCCCATACTTCCCTTATGATATATAAATTATGGTATACCCCTTTAATTCTCACTAATCCCTCATAAGAACACCTATTACCTTGGTAAAATGTTTGTAAGGGTTTTCTACCTGAATCTCCATTTTCTTTTGGGATACTCTTATTCTCGATATACCTCAATAAAATTATAAATTATTATTATCTAATCACCATAAATTCTGTTTAAATTTTCCATATAATTGTACCAACCATAATCCTTCTTTATATCATGGGGATTACATGTTTTAAAAGGATCTTTCAAGAATCCTTCCCAAAATACAATCCTGATTCAAGGAACTTCTTGAATTCTTACCTATTTTGAATTTCACTATATAATATGTTTCAGTCCATTTTTACCTTTCTAAAAACAGAAATTTTAACATGAAAAATATATTTTGGTTGATTTCAGGTTTTATGAAAGAAAAAATTCCTTTGCACTTTAAAATCTCTTTAATGAATTCCTTAAATTGCACTAAAATGTTTTAATTCTAAAGGTTTTTAAAAACACTTTTTACATTATTTAACATAATTGGGACTAGATTTATGAATTGAATATAATTTCAATGTCCTTTACTTTTTTTTTGATATACATCTTTACAATATGATTTCTTGACAAATACATATGATTTTCCAAAATAACTCTTCTTTCCAAAGTAAAAATGATTTTTATCATCTCACTTTAACTTTTATGAGATATAGGACTTGTGAACCGCTTTTTTCCTTTAATTTGGTGTATGTTATTACCTTTGGTATATCATATAAATAATATCCTTATACTCATGAAATTATAATGGATTAAGTTTTGAATGTTTCAAGTTGGTATTGGACACTTTGGAATGTTTAAGGTTTATTTCCTCAAGAATTTGTCAATGGTCTCATTTAAAAATATCTTTGTATATGTCAACATACTTTATTGAATATTTTACTACATTTGAGTTTTATCTCTTTTGATATCATCTACCATATGTTTTTCAAGGTTTAATCTAAGAGATCATGTGATTTTCTATTGAAGTTATTACAAACTGTAACGCCCCGACCCAAGAAGCCTAGAACTGGTGCATTATTTTAATACATTGGCATGATTACAAGTAATCAAATCCCGAAGGACTGAGTAGTTTATTAGTTTTGGAAAACTAGATACATACATAGGTTCATCATTACAACTTTAAATGAAAAACAATATATAAGTTTTATTGGGTACATACACAACTCTGAGTTTATCCTGTAGGTCATTCATAATAAACTTCTTCATGTCTTGAGAAAATGAAACTTAAGAAAGGGGTGAGATCAATCATTGAGAAAGGGTAAGAAATATAGTGGAAGATATCACAAACATAAACATTATGCATGGTGAATAACTAAAAACACGTGCCATTGAAAAAAACTTGTACATACTATAGCAGGAATAAGAGATGAATAAATAATTCCATAAGAAAACAAAATCATGGGTATTAAACTAGTTGAATAACCATATGAACTTTCAATTACTAGATTTATAATGAGGTAAATGCATATGTTGGACATCATAACCATGATATTAAGGCCTCATACCAATACTATAAATAACCATTTTGTCAAGGCCTTATGCCAATACCGTAGTTTGTCTTATGAGACCTACCAATGCATCGAGGGGGTATAGCGGGCCCCACCCATCACATAATAAGTCCAATTCATTCCTCTTGTGAATGGGGATAAACATAAAAACATATACATTTATATTGAAAATAACATATGAAATGTAAATAACTTTCCCCATTC
Organism: Viscum album; assembly: GCA_963277665.1. Taxonomy (NCBI): domain Eukaryota; kingdom Viridiplantae; phylum Streptophyta; class Magnoliopsida; order Santalales; family Viscaceae; genus Viscum; species Viscum album. Next base: position 917,969,548 of record OY728155.1, on the reverse strand, counting down.
ATTAAGCATACCAAAAAGAACTTGAATTCATATAATATATATATATATATAACCTTTTAGGTTTGAAAACAAATCTCATATTTATACATGTTTCACTTTGCGTAGACAAGAAATGTAACAATTTAATATTTTGATGTATATATATATATAATTGGTATTGAATTTACAACACTCATCATCGTGGAATAATTACATGTTTGAACAAAACAAAGATAGATGAGAAAACTCATTTTGGAGAAAAATATGATATCGAATTATAAATTTTATAATAATGTATGTTGCGATAGATTTATTAAAACATAATGATTTTTTAAACATTTTGATGTGGAATATGAAATCATAAGAAAATAATTAAACTCTTTACACCATCAGCAATCAAAAAATGGGTTAATAATTTAAATGAGTTCTTTGCGATTATAATCTAATTATCATAAATATATAATCTTTATTTCATATATAAGTTCTGAAATTTTTTAAACAAGACTTGATAGATATACATATAAATGTATACATATATATATACATGACATATAAATAAATACAATTTGATGAAATTAAAACTTACCCATATAAAAACCATATTAAAAATAAAACTTATACTAAATAAATTTAAAAATAAAATCATCATGTTGAAAGAATTAAATAAAGAAAACCCTTCCATAAAAATCGAACCAGTAGAATATTTTTTAGTTTGAATGCATAATATCAAAAAACATAAAAATGAAAGAGTTATCAAAGTGCTAAAATATGAGCACAAAGGTATGCAGATACAGCGCCAAACTCAAACCAGAGAATAAATTTATCACAATCCTTACTATAAAATTATGAAAGAAAATAAATACACTACCGAAATTAATTTCAAATAAAAAAACTTTGAAAACAAATAATTTCCCTTAGAAAATACGTTTAATCATAAAAATAAATGTTAAATCCCTTACCATAAATTCTGAAAACTTGACAGAAAATGAGAAAACTCTATTTGTCAATAAATCATTTTAATGGAAACAACCAAACAAATTAACAGAGAAATATAATTTTCCAATGAAAAATAACTTATAATCAAACAAAATCTTGAATGAAAATAACCATAATCACTTATTAAAAAAGAAGAACTCAAATTAAAACAACACCTTTTCCAATAGTTTCCTGAACTAGATGAGGGAATAAGGTTTCCTCCTACTTAAAGAATCTAAAATTGAAGACAAGAAAAGAGATAAGGGTTTGTCTTGGGTATATTCTTCCTCACAAAGAGGGATTTGGTTCTTCAATGGGGAAAACACTTAAATAAATACACACAAAAAACATAAGATTATCCAATAAGATTTTTAGAACAGTGATGATAAATAAAATGAAACAAATACTATTTGATATTTGTTTCATAGTAAGTGGTGGAAGAGGCCAAAAGTTTGAATCAATTTATGATAAAATTATTGAACCAAACACACACACATATCACAGTTGGACAAAAAACCAGTAATTAGTAAAAGTACCATAATAAGATTAATTAATAAACCTTAAACAGTTGACCTATAGTAAAATTAGTGGAGGAAATATGAAAATAGACAACCAAAACAATATAATTGGAAAGATAATGGGACTTTAGAACATAAAAAATCTACCTCGTATAGTTGTGAGGAGGTTCGAGCCATGGAAGCCGACAAGAGTGGTCCGAGTGAGGTTCTGGTTAGGGCTTTAGGTCTCCATCTTTAGAGGAGACTTGACCCATTTTCCTTTGCATTGATTTTCCTGACCTAGTGCATTATAGGTATCTAATTTTCCATATCGGCTTTGGGTGTCTGTTTTTTCATTTAACTTTAATGGTTTTCGTTTCTTTATGTTTTATCCTCTATTGAATGTTACGTGTGAACCATTTTCCATTTTATTTTAGACTATGAAGATCTTGTTTTTTGGTTATTTGTTTTAATTCTTGTTTTATATTTATTCATCTATAAATCTTCCCATTACTTTATAATTTTCTTTGATAAATGACCTTGTTCATTTCTGATTTTTTAATCTAGAATGTGTCTTTTTTCATCCAGTTTTCAACACTAATTACTCATGTGTATTCATTTGTGTCACTATTATAAAAATAGTGGGGATTCTTCTTTGGTTTGCATGAGTCTTCTTCACCATGTCAAGCTTAATTTTATATTATTTGTTGTGTGGGTTTCTTTTCTGGATGATCATGTTTTGGGAATATAAAATGTATTCTCTATCATTGATGTAATCTTAATTTTTCACAGCTTGCAAAGAAAGATCTATGAATTATGATTTCGAAATATTATAAAAATTAGTATCTTCCTATGTTTCTTTGGTCCATATTTGAGTATTTCCCTGCCTTCTACACACCTCTGCACCCATGTTTGAGCACTGTGATGACTTATGTTCGTTGTTCTTGTGCGTTCAAGCTGGAATTTGTGTTGGTGGTTTGATTTTAAGGTAGGGATTAATTTTATATTTAAAATTGTGTTATTTTACATATATATATATATAAATGTTTTTATATCTACCTTTTAATCATAAAATTTTAAGGTAAGTGATTTAATATTTATTTATGATTAAACTTATATTGTATGGGTTTTGTTTTCAAATTATGTCTTTAAACTAATATTTGGTAAGGGTGGAATATTTAGTTTCAAGAAATTGGTTATTCTGAAATCTTATTTTGTTATAAAAATATTTCATTAAATGGATTTATTTATAATTTAATCATTTTTAAGACGATATTCTTTAAAATAATAATTGAAATTATTTTTTTCATTTATTTATCAGTACAGTTTTGAAATTTATTTTAAAAGAAAAATATTATTTTACTTTGTTTAAACAATATTATAAAGGAACTGTTTTTATTGAATAGAATTTATTTTTATCAAAAAACTTATTTCATATAATATTTAAAATAATAATTATATTAATATATGAATATAGTTAATTTTTTTTATTTTCAAAATATGATATAACTATATATATATATGGTAGATTTGAATTATATAAAATTGAGAATATAATATAAAACTAATATTATTATAAAATTATAATTTTATTTTAATTATATATTGAGATTATACATGTAATTTTAAATTATTATGTTAAAATATTGTCTGTTGTAATAATCATGACAATATTTTAAGTGACATTATTTTGTAAAAAGTGTACTATTAATATTCACATTTTAATTTAAGAAAATAAATATTTAATCTAATATATGAATGATTATATAAAAATTATTTGGGTTTTATATAAGGACCCAGCATTAAACATCATATAGAAGAGGATTTTTTACTAGTCTAGGTTCTAGAGTGTTAGATAGAAGCTTACAAGTTTATCATAGTTGAAATAAAAATTAAACAAACAAATGCCAACTTCGCTTCAGTGCGCACAAAAACGATGACATCCAACTTTGGAATTCAAAGTTATCTATGAAAAATAATTTTTAAACAAAGGGTGCGAATTGGATATGCCCAGTAAGGGGTTTTAAAATTAGATCATTAAGAAATAATTTTTTTAAAACATTTCTTTAAAACATGTGAAATTAACATTTCTCATAATACGCCATCATTATTTTCTTGAGAGATTCTAAATAGATTTTAGGATAAACTTCAACTCAAAATTGCTAAATGTAATTAGGTGTTTTATATAGATTTGATTATAAAATTATGCACACACTTGAACAGAAATTAATGAAATTACACTTATAAGTTAAATAATGACCATAACTAATTATGTATGACATGTCTGGTGTGAAGACACAATTTTTCACATGTAAAGTTACTTGTTTTGATTTTCACAAAAAATGACATCAAAATACAAGTATGAAAACCATGAAATGATGGATAAGTTTTTATCCTTTATTTATGGATTGGAAACTAAAAAATAATCCTTCTTAATAAATAATATACAGAAGTATAAAACATTATTCCAAGTGCATTTGAAAATTTATAATTGATTAATAAATGTTCATAAAGGAATGATTCTTAACCACGGTTATTCTACTAGTTGAATAATCACATTGTCTCTCATTTTTGAGTTTATTAATTAAGGAATGAACAATGAAAGACTTCATAAACATTCTTTCAAGGTCTCATTCCAAGACCATACATAACCATTTTTCTAAGGCCTCATGCCAAGACCATTAATAACCATTTTGTTAGGGCCTTGTTTCATAACCTAGTTTGTCTCATTAGACCTGCCAATGCATCGATAGGCTATAACAGGCCTCACCCATCATATAATAAGTCTTATGAATTCCTTATATGTCTAATAAAAATATTTCTATAAATCAAATTGTCCCATACCACTTTGATTTATTTTAATCTTTATCACAGGTGAAATAAATTCATTAAACAAACCAAAGTGTCCCATACCACTTTGATTCCATAATTTTTTGTAAATAGTTACCTACCCTTGTGAATAGTATCATACCCTTATGAATATTAATGTACCCTTATGAATAGTAACATGACCCTAATGAATAGTAATGTACCCTTATGAACAGTAACTTGACCCAAATGAATACTAATGTACAGTTTTGAATAGTAACTTGAACCTTAGGAATAGTAATGTACCATTATGAATGTTAAACTCACAAATAAAATTTATCCATATTATAAGTGTCAATATGATATAATTATGCTATAATATAAGTAAATAAACATTTTAAAAATTCTTGATTAAGTGTTGGTATTTTTGTAAGTCATATAAATTTAATTAAAAATTTATGATTAATTAAATAATTTAAATAAAATTTTATTTTTATAAAATATATTCATAAATAATTATTTTTTTGACTTAGAATTATATGATAATCTAGGATACCTTAATTAAGTTTTAAAAGTGTTAGAAAAGCTAGTTTATTTTTAAAATTGTATTTTTAAAATAAATAATGATTTTATTTAAAAATTAAATTAATCATATTTAGAAAATTATGTTCAAAAAATTGATTTCCTTTTTGAATTCTACACATTCAAAATTGGTTATGGTGAATTTTTGGTATTTTTCTAAAATACTTGAATATTTTATGAATAATGAAATACAGTAAAATACCATATATATAAAAATCATCAGTTAAATACACTATTTTTTACATCATGGATAATGTAATCACACTTGGTTTGAACTCAGATTCTATGTTTACTATTTTTTCACAATAATTTAGACTATTCATGGTCTTGAGAAATAATATTAAACTAATGATTAAAATAATGTAAAATCCCTCCTCTCCTCCACTATAAATACCACCCTTATTCCCCTCTTCCTCTCACACCTCTAAATACTTGATACTTGCCTAATTTATGCTCAATACTCCTCCCAAGACCCTTCCCCACGTCCAAGACCGACTAGTCTCACCAAAAGGCCAAAACTAAAGGCCTTAAGGAGGATCTCAAGGAGAAAAGATCAAGAGGTAAACATCCTCTTTTATTTTCAATCTTTCATTTTCATTTTCTTTTCTATTCTTATTCTTTCCTCACCGCCCTTATCCAAGAGGAAAGAATAATCCATAATATTATATATATTCTGGATGTTATCATGTTTATGGAATATTCACCATTATATTTCTTCTCTTCTCTAACTTATGGTCTGGAACCCGCACTTCCGGATTCAGTATTAAAGCATGTTGTGCATTTTTGTGTATAATAGATAACAGAAAAATACACACTAAATTATACAAATGAGGAACTTTTCTAGTATAGTTTCTAGATAATTAGAAAACGACTTACATATATTGAATCGGAGTTTACAAAAATAATTCAATATAACTAATTTGATTCAACTACAATAGCACCTTAGTTTTCCTTTGAACATTTAAGGAATCCTATGAGAAAACTTTTTAAAAATATTGGATGAGCACAAAAATCTCAGTAAGGTACATAAAGAATGAAAAACCATTAGTCCAGTGGAAACATGAAAACCCTTTAAAACCCATTTTCTTGAAAACTCATAAGCATGAAAAGAATCATCATGTAGTTTCCTTATGAAATATTTACCATATCACTCTTACAATCCCCTTTACACATGGAATAACCATTCGGTCAACGTTCATCTTTGGAGTACCCAATCCATTGGAGAGCTATAATGGGGCTCAACCATAATATCTTGAGCTATAATGGGCTCAACCCAACATATCTTGAGATATAATGGGCTGGACCCAACATATCTTGAGATATAATGGGCTCAACCCAACATATCTTGAGCTATAATGGGCTCAACGCAACATATCTTGAGCTATAATGGACACAACCCAACATATCTTGAGCTATAATGGGATCAAGCCCACATATCTTTATCTAAAATGGTCTCAACCCAACATAAATATTTCCAAGGAACATATCATGAATAAGACACTTGATAACTCATTTGAACCCTTGGAAAAAACACATTAATGTTTTCAAAATTCCAATTTTCTTAAAACAAATCACTTTTAAAATATAAAAACCATGCACATAATAATGAAATAATATTCATAAAAAATTACCATGTTAACATATAATGGAAACATCATATTAATAAAGCATCATGAAATTAGTAGAACTACTCATGCCAAATAAATAATCTTTTTAAATTTCATTAAAGGAACTTTTAAAAGGATTTTAAAAGGAAAGTCCCTTAAAAATATAATTGGAGCAGAAGATTTAATAGAATGGAATATATATGTGTATACACTATAAATACACATAATAAAACATAATATTAACAAATTACATTTCATAATTCATTTGAGCAAGATAAAAACCCTTGAATTTGAAGGTTGACCCAAAGAATGGAAATTGGGTTTAAAATTCCCTTATGAAATGTTGGCATGGTATTGGGTGTAGATGGGAGGGATTAATGAGAGATAAAGGGTTATATCCTAATTAATAAATCATAAGGTATGTATGGGGTAGGTGTGAAAATGTACCCCATTGTAATTAAAAATAAAAGATCACAACATAGAGGAGATTCTTGAATAAAATTGAGAAAGAGAGGATCTCTTACCTCAGGTTTGACTTCCCTAAAATGTGTTTAAACCTTCTGTATGAAGGTTAAAATATTGTTATTAATATTTTACAGAAACATATTCATATTTATAACACTATTCCTGATCATTTTATAACATCATTTCACTCATTTATTAATAATATTTTGTTAATTCCACTGTTTTCGGGTGTGTTCTTCACATGGCTTCCAAGATCGGTTCATGATGGATATTATTTTCGATTGGACATGTAATGTAAGAACCCAGTTTTGGATTTTAAGGTCTTTGGAATATTGTTGATGTTATTCTAGAGCAGCGCGTTCAGACAGCGTGCAATTTCGTGCCTCGGAGTGGACAGAATTAAATTTTCAGTACGTTCACACTAGAAATGCCAAATAAATGGGATTACTCCTAAACAGTGATCCGGATTGGAGATCCGAGTCTACAGATGGATCCAGAATGGGGTGTTTAACCTAGGAATGACATAAAGCGTGTCGGCACGGGACGTTTGGACCCCTCGCCCGCTTCTGGAACCTTAAACGGATAAATTAATTAATTTATTTATTCGTTTAATGGTGAAACTCTAGTATCTCTTAAACAGTGTCTCAGATTGGAAAACCGAGGGCACCGTTGAGTTCAGAATGTGCCGTTTACCCTAGGAGGGGTGTAAGTTTTGCGGGCGTGGGCCGTCTATGAAAAATGGCCCCAGGGGCATTTTCGTAATTTGGAGGCCTCGAGCGCTAAGTTTAATAACTTTTGAACGGGGCCTCAGATTAAAATTCTGAGACCGCCGTTACGTTCATAGCGTGGTTTCTAGCCTAGGTGAGGCTTAATCCCGACCTCGTCGGGAGTTCGAGTTCGGGCCGACGGGCGGGTGGTTAAGTGTTTTCTATTTAAACACTTAACCCACCCCCTCCCTCTGTTTCTCCTTCTTCTTCACCTGGACAGCGGTAGGTGGAAGCTCCTCCACTCCGGCGAGGCAGCTCTGGAAAGGCGGCGGTTCAACGAGTGAAGCTCCGGGAAACTCCCACGAGGTAGGATCATTGCGGTTTCAGTTTTTATTCCCGCACCTAATTTGAGTTTGATTAAATGTATCAAATCGTTGTTCTATCTTCGAAAAAATCCCATGGATGCGTAGTATACAATTTTTTATTTCCATCGCCCTTTTCGGTTTGTAAATCGGAGTTTGTAGGAGTTCGCGGTCGTCCGGCGAAAGTTGCGGGTTTTTGAGGTGAATCCGGCCGGTTTGGGGGTTAGGCAGTGGAGGCCGGCATGGGCCAAGGCAGCGGCGCGCGGGTGGATTCAGCGGCGGCGGGGCGTTCAGCTCAGGGACGGTGGCACGGTGCGGAGCCGCCATGCGGAGCGCGGCGGCCGGGTGTCGTCGAACAGCAAAGCACGACTACCAGTGCAGAGAGGTGAGCTCGAGCGGCAGGTGACCACGACGCCAGTGAGGAGGAGGACCGGCTTCGGCCGGTCGTCGCTGGATGAAGACCCGGGGTCTTCGTAACCCCGGCCAGCAGACAACGAACCCGCATTTCGTGGGTCCTGTTGGGAGGAGAAGACCGGAGGAACGGCCAGTCTGGTTTCAAAAAAAAGAGTTAAAAAAAGGTTTATAATAATAATAATAATAATGATATTATTGTTGTTGTTGTTATTATGGGAATGATTTATAAATCATAAATCATCCGCAGGGCGTCCGATTTGGGCACCGTCTACAGCGGCGCACCGCTTAAATCGAGGCAGACTTCTTGAGATGGTCCCGAGAATTTTTAATTCTCGAGATGAAGGGTTTGGGGGCACGACGTGCGTTATGTAAGTTGGACGTTTTCCGGGAGTTCGTATTTTGAGCATCGTGGACGTATCCGACGTCCACTTTGAGTTTCGTCAGTGGCGTTGGGACCCTGGCACCGGGATGAAGCTTTCCAAGGTGGTTTCAGGTGTTGAGGCCGAAGTTGAGGCGCGGGCCCCATGGCCTATATTTTGAGCTGCATGCAGCTTTTAGTGACTTTTTCATTGGACGTCCATTCGGGGCGTGCGAGCAGTCGATGTTGGGTGTTTTTTCTAGGGCATTGTGTTGGCGCAGTCTGCCCGCTGTAATTCTGCACGATGGTGCGGGCCTCGTGAGGGCCGTTTGGGCGTTGACGGTGATTTTTCCATCTTTATCACCAAGTGTCCGTTTTGGACAAGTGATTAGTCCAACTCGTGTGATTTTTCGACAGTATCACAATGCTGTGATCCGTTGGCAACACTTCGGGACTGGGGTGAGGGTCCTGCATGGTACCACTCGTGCACGGGGAGCCGGAACGTATCTTTTTCTCCGGATATGTGTTGCGCTCAAGTGAGCAGTCTTTTTGACGTGTTTTCCCGAGGTTATCGCAACGGTGTGATGTTCCCAACTGTTTTCAGGGCCGAGGCTCAGGATCACGGGACGCCATTCGGGCGTGAGGCGGTGTTGGTGACTTTTTTGTCGGATATTCATTGGAGGCGAGTAAGTAGTCGATCTCACATGTTTTTGCACAAGTATTACAATGGTGTGATCCGTCTGGTTGTGTGGAGCCTCTTGCGCGATCTTATTAAATGTGGAAATGTGAAAGGCGCCCTGATGGCAGTTCTTCTTGCCGTGTTTGCAGAGAACCCGTGGCGTTTGATCGCGTGCACTCCCGTGTGAGTGAAGATATGTGGTTGGCTGTGCCTCAGCCGTTGATGTAACACCCCAGGTAAATAAAGAATATGACATTTCATATTTATCCATATTTTTGAATAAAATATTTAAATGACTTTAAAGGGGACGCTATGCTTGATGGCGTACCCAACACGCAACAACGAGTTTCTTGGGAATCTTACGTTGCACTCTAATAATAAAATAATATTATTTTAAATGGTAGTTAACATGTAGCCGCTGTAATGGCGGGAATGGATAGAAATAACTAAAATATTATTATATATGTTTTTAAATGTTTTTACATTTATCCAATAAAAGATAAAGGCTTAGAATACAGAAAGAATTAAATTTTAGGCGTATATGCCCTAGTTTTCACTAAAGGTTCACTTATCGCCTTTTGATGGAGAACTGTCATTAAATATAGTTTTGATCACTCTTATACATTCTTTTGGACCAAATAAAACTCTTATTTAGAATCGGGACATTAAATTTTACTTTGTGTAAATTTTTGGTATTTTTCTGATAAAGTTCTTTTTTTTAATGAATAGTGTAAAATGTTGTATTTTAATTCAAAACCTCTTTTTAATATAATTTATTTATATGATTATATTATCTTTTCAATTGTTTTTAAAGTGAAATTAGAAAATATTTTTACCATTAAATCCAATAGTGGTCGTTGGAATCAATTTCACTTTGAAATCGGACTTAAACTAGTGTCAATCTTTTGATACTTATTGTTTCATAAAAACACGCTATTTGCTCTGACAGCGGGAATTAATTATTAAATTAATTAATGTGACCTATATGTTTTGAATTTTTTAAAATAGACTTCATTTTTGAATTCAGAAAATCAAATATAGCTTAGGGTGAATTTTTGGTAATTTTCTGAAAAACTTCAATTTTTGATGAATAGTGAAACCACTAAGTGGTACTTATAAAGACTGATTTTCCGTTTAAATGAAATTTTGCAATCATTGTGTTTTGAATTTCAAAAATCCAACATACATGGTTGTCATTAAGAAGTAAAATTTGGTTCAATGGGATAAAAATAATTTTTTTGGGGAATAGTAACTTATTAAGTTCTTAATCGTGATTAGTGGTAATTAGGGTAGTTTAAGGTATAAATAATTCTTTAATAATATAAAGTGACCTAGACACATGTCCCAAACTTATTTGTTGTGTCATGGCCGACCGAGAAAAACCATGGGTCAACTTGGGGACCCCATGGAGACACTTTGGTTGGGAAATGACATAAATAACTTTTTATTTAATGTTAAAATTAAATTGACACAAACATGAGTTGTTTTACTAAAACAATTTTTAAGTAGGGTTACACAGGTCCAAATTTTGATTATAAATAGTCATTGGAAAGATAAAAAGATTTCCTACATCATAGTATTTGTTTTATAATTTTTAGACATTAAATAAATTAAATTATTTATGACATAATAATGATGCAGTGATGACATCATTATTTGACGATTTAAATAAAATGGAAAGATAATGTAAAATCTATGAACTAAACATGTCCAAAACCAATTGGATGAGTGGATTTAGAACCCTTATCACCTTATACACGAATTATATCAATGTGGGACCTTTTAAAACCGAAACACATTTTCAAATAAAGTAATATTTCTTTACTTTCCAAAAGTGCCCCTCCTCTCCTCTTATAAAAGGCCCCCACCTCTACCTCATTTCACACACTCCTCAAGCCTTTGGCTCGGCCAACCCCTGCCAATTTACTCTCTCCACATCCCTCTACTCATCCTAGAGGATTCCCTTTGGGAATAATCCTTTAAAAGGAAGCCTTTAGGCTCAAATCAAAAGGAGTTACACTTTTAAAGGTAATTCATTCTCTCTTGTTCATTTGTTTTATTTTGCTTCTCCAACCCTCTAAACTCTTTTTATTTACTTCTGTCGTAACAACACCAGTATCTTCAATATACTAGTATGTTTTTATAAGATTTATTTGAGCTACACTCTCACACAACTACATCAAATGGTTAAAGAACATACGGTTTCCGTGGATGGAGAAATTCTGCCCCCCGAAACGATGATTGTTCAATACTCATTTAACACCTTCAAAGGTGGCCATTATGATGACACTATTTTTATATATGATATATAATATGTTTATGTTTTCTTTAAGCTTCTGTATTTCTCATTTTTGGAATACCTTCATGGTTTCCATTATGGGTAAACACGATATCTTCATTTAAGGAAGTGCGGACTACCGCCCCCTCAAAGTGATGTGATTCGTTAATGCCATATGTGGGACGTGTAAAGGATGGATTTAAAGTTATTATATATGATTTTATACTGGAATTATAATATACCTCTATATAATTGTTATTTCGTTCCATTAAAGTATGAGATAGAAATGAAAGTAGCGTTCATGCGTACGTACGGCTTACCGTCTCCATGAACGGTGCATTTCATTTCTTATCCCCAAATGTAATGTCCTATTAAAAGTACATGTATATAATGGATATATATAATTAATGATATATCTAAATGATGAATATAATTCTGTAATTAAAATATACATACCTCCCATTTAGTTTTAATTCCATTAATATGACAAAGAAATGAAAGTAGCGTTCATGCGTACGTACGGCTAACCGTCTCCATGAACGGTGCATTTCATTTCTTACCTCTAAATGATTATGTAATATTATAAATACATGTATATGCTGGATATATATGATACATATTATATACAAATCAGGAATTTCATTCTGGATATAAAGAACCATTGACCACACGAACAACATGTAATTGTAAGAAGTCCACTTTCGACTTAAGAACCAAATATCGACAAAACAAACATGATTAACTTAAATGATTAAATAATGTTTATAACATGGTAATAAGTGATATAAAAGGAATAATTAACTTTAAAAAGGTTCTTAAGGAAGTATAAATTAACTCATGTTTATTATTCAGGAGATTAAATAACGATCGAGTCAAGTCGGACCCGAGGTAAGGGATCCTACAACTCTCTTTCTTTTTAAGTACACTCTTTTATGTCATTTCTTTTAAGCTCTTCTTTCTTATTATTGGGATGTTATTTTATATTAATCTTACTTTAATTTTTATGTTCATGTGATGAGAGACCCTATTCTCTCTCATCAATCCATTTTGGAAGTTTTGAGTGGCGCCGATAGGCTGTTGAATTTTCATAAGAGATCTAACCTCTCTCTTTCTTTTAAAGTACTCTCCTTTATGTCACTTCTTTTAAGCTCCTATTTGTTATGTTGGGGGATGTTCTTTTATATTCCTCTTTCTGTAAACATTATGTTGATTTAATGAGAGACCCTATTTCCTCTCATCAATCCATTTTGGATGTTTTAAGTGGCGTCGTTAGGCTGCCGAGTTTTCGTAAGAGATTTTTCATCTCACTTTTATTCCCGTGAGATTTATGCTACATTTGCCACAATTTCCATTGAGTGGTTTATGTACTTCCCACTATTACAATCCTATTGTAATATAATTCCATTTATGGGTATTTACATATTCATTGTATGACACTTCTTCAATGGGGTGTACTTTTCAAAAGTTACCCAAGTCGGTAAGGGAACCTTTCACCCTCTTTTTTTTAAAAGACTTCTTTTGTTGGGTCTTTTAATTTACATATTGTTATGTTGGGATATGTTCTCATATATCCTTATTGATGTAAATTTTATGTCCAAGTGATGAGATACCCTTTTTTTATCTCTCATCAACTCATTTTGATGTGACGCCATTAGGCTGTCAAGGGAACTTCTTAACCCAATTTCAATTTCTTTGGGTTCAACAAGTTGTTATTGAATATGTAATCCTTTGAATATGTGAGAATGACCTTTGATTATTTTACACTTAATATCCAATTATATTTGGTGTATTCATTTGTCACACATAATTATGTAATTGATATATCCTTAAACCAAGGATACTGTCTTTGTAAGGGACTTCGTCTCAATCTCCTTTCATTGAGGCATATTTCGTTTTATACACAACTTTCTTTTATACGGTGTATAAACCCCTTTGACTTTTACTTTTATACAAAAGGAATCTTTTTCTACGAAGCATTTTACAAAACGAAAAAAAGGAATGTTTCTTTTAACGTACGTGGTGACAACGACCTTTTCTGCCGCCGCGAGTATTATTTGGTCTTTGGCTTCCTCAACAAGCCGTAATGTTTTTAGAATAAAATAAATACCATATACTCTTTTATGTATTTTGGTATTGAAAATGGTTTTGAAAAAAGTATTCTATTATGTCAATATATTTATGATATATAGTGATTGAAATGTGGAAATGTTATCATTCCTTTATATTGGTTTTATGTTTTATGATTTTATATTGGTACTTGGACATTTTAACGGGTGGTTACGTTATAAACCATATGACGGGTGGTGCCGTGAATACCAGGACGAGTGGTTACGTTATAACCTCCAATGCATTGGGTATGGAAGTCATCCGTATGGCTATTCCATTAAGTATGTATGGAAATTGGCCGTATGGCTATTCCATTAAGTGATATGTGTGGAAGTCAACCGTATGGTTATTCCACTTAAGTATGTTTATGTCCCAAGTTACCTTTATATATGTTATATGTTCTTTATATGGGTTTTATGGTAATCCTTTGGTTACAAAAAGGTAAGTAATGATACTTTTTTTTTCAGTGAAAAGTTTTTACTACTTCATGAAGGTGAAAAGTATTACATTGATAAAGTATTCATGGTTTACTTGTTGTTTTGAAAAACTAACAGTTTTCATTCTTTGTGTATCCCTTACTGAGCTTCTTATGCTCATCCCAAGTTTTTTGAAATGTTTTTAACAGGACATAGCATGGAATAGGGTCAAGGATGGGATCAAGGGACATTCATGCTACCTAAAACATGGAACTATAAATGTTTCTTTTAAAGAGTTTTTATTTTACGGAAATTTAGTAGAAGCGACTACTTTGTAATCTTTTGAGATGTAATAGTTATGTCCTAATTTTCTAAAACTCTAAACCTGAAAAGATCCTCAATGTGAATTACTCATTTAATTCAATATTAAGTATGCTTTAAGGCTGGGGCCTTATAGTTGGTATCAAAGGTCGGTTTAGATAACTTTAGAGGTTAGGGTATTCTTTAAGCATAAGTGACATTACCATAATGGTTAGGATTTCAGAAAGAGTCCTAGTTTTAGATAAAGTGAATGAGTAAGTGTATCTTAGTGTTTACATTCCTCATTAGTACATGATGGTTTTGTTGATATACTCACAATGACATTTCTATTTTTAATGAATGGATGGATCTAGCAGGCACCAAAGAGACAACAGGTTTGAAGGAAACTGTGGTGGTTCTCTGATTAAGATACTAGATAAAATGGAGGATTCAATGAGGAAACTCGTGGTTGTTCTAAACCAAATATCAAGGAGTCATGATCAACCACTTAAACCTTGGTGAGTTCTCTAATGCATCATGTATGAGATGGCCAACTCTATGTGGAAATTCAGGTAATAATTATTAAGGTAACCATTAGGGTTTATATGATACTTAATTTTTAGGTAATTATGGGTTACTCTATGATATGATGGAAAATGAAAGGAATGAGATAAACTTGAGGTTAAAATATGTTATGATTATTCTTGAAGATTTTATCTCATTTTGGGGAATGTTTTAAGAATTATATAGTTTTGGAAAAAGGACAACACACAGACCGTGTGACAACCCGTCGCGTCGGACAAAGCTGCGGGAATTGAACCCACAACCAAAGTGCGACTGGTATTTATCGCCTACCACTGGACTACATGAAGTCCCTGGTTAGTTTGACTGATTCTTTCTGGTTATATGATTTTATGAATTAATAGTAAGATGATTTTGGGTTATTTATGAAAATGATTAACCTATCATGGAGGATATGTAATTAGGTTAATTACTTTTCAATACGGGACATTAGGAGCAACTGATGTTGTTTGGAGATAAATGTTACGATTTAACTTGGAAGACTATGTGACTAAATCATTAAAATGTTTGGGTTTCAATCTTATATTGGTTTACTTTGAAGAATTTTATGGACAAATTGATTATAGAATGGTCCTTGTTGAACTTTGGGTTTTGTTGGCCAAATTTTGGAGATTAAGAATAGATTTTCTTTTTATAAAGGGTTATCCTTTTCTGGATTATCTGATCTTGTACTAGCCTTTTTGGTTTTGGTTATGCTTAAAGTCTAAAGACATGGGAATTATATAGTTCTATTTTGTGGATTAGGTGATTCTCTAGAAGTTGATTATAGTACTCTTAATGTGAACAAGTCTTCCTAAATACTCGTCTTTTGGAGAAAATATGAGTTTGTGTAAGGAATCTAATAAAAGTTGAAAGTCAATATGATAAGTGATTATGTATCCTTATGAATAAATTCCTCAATAAAAAGTAACTTAAAACAAAAATGTTGTCTATTAACTTTTCCTACTGGGGAATCGAATACCCGTTTAACCCATCACAAGTTTGTGATTTTCTCGTGGTTAACTTTCTCCTAAACATGTTTTCTATCACTCTCCATCAGAACATGACCCTTTGTTTTTTCCTCCATGTCCATATTTTCATACTTGGAATCCTAGTATGGGTTAACTCGGGTGACCTTTGTACTTATCTTTCTTTATTTTAAAGTGTTTGTTTTACCGACTTTTGTTCCGATGTGGGACTTTCAAGGATGTTTCCAAGCCCAATTTTAAAATTGCGAGGACGCAATTCCCAAAAGGGGGGAAAGATGTAACACCCCGGGTAAATAAAGAATATGACATTTCGTATTTATCCATATTTGTGAATAAAATATTTAAATGACTTTAAAGGGGACGTTATGCTCGATGGCGTACCCAACACGCAACAACGAGTTTCTTGGGAATCTTACGTTGCACTCTAATAATAAAATAATATTATTTTAAATGGTAGTTAACATGTAGCCGTTGTAATGGCGGGAATGGATAGAAATAACTAAAATATTATTATATATGTTTTTAAATGTTTTTACATTTATCCAATAAAAGATAAAGGCTTAAAATACAGAAAGAATTCAATTTTAGGCGTATATGCCCTAGTTTTCACTAAAGGTTCACTTATCGCCTTTTGATGGAAAACTGTCATTAAATATAGTTTTGATCACTCTTATACATTCTTTTGGACCAAATAAAACTCTTCTTTAGAATCGGGACATTAAATTTTACTTTGTGTAAATTTTTGGTATTTGTCTGATAAAGTTCTTTTTTTAATGAATAGTGTAAAATGTTGTATTTTAATTCAAAACCTCTTTTTAAAATAATTTATTTATATTATTAGGTTATCTTTTGAATTGGTTTTAAAGTGAAATTATAAAATATTTTTACCATTAAATCCAATAGTGGTCGTTGGAATCAATTTCACTTTGAAATCGGACTTAAACTAGTGTCAATCTTTTGATACTTATTGTTTCATAAAAACACGCTATTTGCTCTGACAGCGGGAATTAATTATTAAATTAATTAATGTGACTTATATGTTTTGAATTTTGTAAAATAGACTTCATTTTTGAATTTGGAATATCAAATATAGCTTAGGGTGAATTTTGGGTAATTTTCTGAAAAACTTCAATTTTTGATGAATAGTGAAACCACTAAGTGGTACTTATAAAGACTGATTTTCTGTTTGAATGAAATTTTGCAATCATTGTGTTTTGAATTTCAAAAATCCGACATACATGGTTGTCATTAAGAAGTAAAATGTGGTTAAATGGGATAAAAATAATTTTTTGGTGAATAGTAACTTATTAAGTTCTTAATCGCGATTAGTGGTAATTAGGGTAGTTTAAGGTATGAATAATGATTTAATAATATAAAGTGACCTAGACACATGTCCCAACCTTATTGGTTGTGTCATGGACGACCAAGACAAGCCATGGGTCAACTTGGGGACCCCATGGAGACACTTTGGTTGGGAAATGACATAAATAACTTTTTATTTAATGTTAAAATTAAATTGACACAAACATGAGTTTTTTTACTAAAACAATTTTTAAGTAGGGTTACACAGGTCCAAATTTTGATTATAAATAGTCATTGGAAAGATACAAATATTTCCTACATCATAGTATTTTTTTTATAATTTTTAGACAATAAATAAATTAAATTATTTATGACATAATAATGATGCAGTGATGACATCATTATTTGACGATTTAAATAAAATGGAAAGATAATGTAAAATCTATGAACTACACATGTCCAAAACCAATTGGATGAGTGGATTTCGAACCCTTATCACCTTATACACTAATTCTATCAATGTGGGACCTTTTAAAACCGAAACACATTTTCAAATAAAGTAATATTTCTTTACTTTCCAAAAGTGCCCCTCCTCTCCTCTTATAAAAGGCCCCCACCTCTACCTCATTTCACACACTCCTCAAGCCTTTGGCTCGGCCAACCCCTGCCCATTTACTCTCTCCACATCCCTCTCCTCATCCTAGAGGATTCCCTTTGGGCATAATTCTTTCAAAGGAAGCCTTTAGGCTCAAATCAAAAGGAGTTACACTTTTAAAGGTAATTCATTCTCTCTTGTTCATTTGTTTTATTTTGCTTCTCCAACCCTCTAAACTCTTTTTATTTACTTATTTTGTAACAACACCAGTATATTCAATATACTAGGATGTTTTTATAAGATTTATTTGAGCTACACTCTCACACAACTACATCAAATGGTTAAAGAACATACGGTTTCCGTGGATGGCGAAATTCTGCCTCCCGAAACGATGATTGTTCAATACTCATTTAACACCTTCAAAGGTGGCCATTATGATGTCACTATTTTTATATATGATATATAATATGTTTATGTTTTCTTTAAGCTTATGTATTTTTCATTTTTGTCATACCTTCATGGTTTCCATTATGGGTAAACACGATATCTTCATTTAAGGAAGTGCGGACTACCGCCCCCTCAAAGTGATGTGATTCGTTAATGCCATATGTGTGACGTGTAAAGGATGGATTTAAAGTTATTATATATGATGTTATACTGGAATTATAATATACATCTATATCATTATTATTTCTTTCCATTAAATTATGAGATAGAAATGAAAGTAGCGTTCATGCGTACGTACGGCTTACCGTCTCGATGAACGGTGCATTTCATTTCTTATCCCCAAATGTAATGTCCTATTAAAAGTACATGTATATAATGGATATATATAATTAATGATATATCTAAATGATGAATATAATTCTGGAATTAAAATATACATACCTCTCATTTAGTTTTAATTCCATTAATATGACAAAGAAATGAAAGTAGCGTTCATGCGTACGTATGGCTTACCGTCTCCATGAACGGTGCATTTCATTTCTTACCTCTAAATGATTATGTAATATTATAAATACATGTATATTCTGGATATACATGATACATATTATATCCAAATCATGAATTTCATTCTGGATATAAAGAACCTTTGACCACACGAACAACATGTAATTGTAAGAATCCACTTTCGACTTAAGAACCAAATATCAAGAAAACAAACATGATTAACTTAAATGATTAAATAATGTTTATAACATGTTAATAAGTGATATAAAAGGAATAATGAACTTTAAAAAGGTTCTTAAGGAAGTATAAATTAACTCAAGTTTATTATTCAGGAGATTAAAGAATGATCGAGTCAAGTCGGACCCGAGGTAAGGGATCCTATAACTCTCTTTCTTTTTAAGTACACTCTTTTATGTCATTTCTTTTAAGCTCATATTTCTTATGATTGGGATTTTCTTTTATATTATTATTAATTTAATTTTTATGTTCATGTGATGAGAGACCCTATTCTCTCTCATCAATCCATTTTGGAAGTTTTGAGTGGCGCCGATAGGCTGTCGAATTTTCGTAAGAGATCTAACCTCTCTCTTTCTTTTAAAGTACTCTCCTTTTTGTCACTTATTTTAAGCTCCTATTTGTTATGTTGGGGGATGTTCTTTTATATTCCTCTTTCTGTAAAAATTATGTTGATGTAATGAGAGACCCTATTTCCTCTCATCAATCCATTTTGGATGTTTTAAGTGGCACCGTTAGGCTGCCGAGTTTTCGTAAGAGATTTTTCATCTCACTTTTATTCCCGTGAGATTTATGCTACATTTGCCACAATTTCCATTGAGTGGTTTATGTACTACCCACTATTACAATCCTATTGTAATATAATTCCATTTATGGGTATTTACATATTCATTGTATGACACTTCTTCTATGGGGTGTACTTTTCAAAAGTTACCCAAGTCGGTAAGGGAACCTTTCACCCTCTTTTTTTTAAGACTTCTTTTGTTGGGTCTTTTAATTTACATATTGTTATGTTGGGATATGTTCTCATATATCCTTATTGATGTAAATTTTATGTCCAAGTGATGAGATACCCTTTTTTATCTCTCATCAACTCATTTTGATGTGACGCCGTTAGGCTGTCAAGGGAACTTCTTAACCCAATTTCGATTTCTTTGGGTTCAACATGTTGTTATTGAATATGTAATCCTTTGAATATGTGTGAATGACCTTTGATTATTTTACACTTAATATCCATTTATATTTGGTGTATTCATTTGTCACACATAATTATGTAATTGATTTATCCTTAAACCAAGGATACCGTCTTTGTAAGGGACTTCGTCTCAATCTCCTTTCATTGAGGCATATTTCATTTTATACACAACTTTCTTTTATACGGTGTATAAACCCCTTTGACTTTTACTTTTATACAAAAAGAATCTTTTTCTACGAAGCGTTTTACAAAACGACAAAAAGGAATGTTTCTTTTAACGTACGCGGCGACAACGACATTTTCTGCCGCCGTGAGTATTATTTGGTCTTTGGCTTCCTCAACAAGCCGTAATGTTTTTAGAATAAAATAAATACCATATACTCTTTTATGTATTTTGGTATTGAAAATGGTTTTGAAAAATGTATTCTATTATGTCAATATATTTATGATATATAGTGATTGAAATGTGGAAATGTTATCATTCCTTTATATTGGTTTTATGTTTTATGATTTTATATTGGTACTTGGACATTTTAATGGGTGGTTACGTTATAAACCATATGACGGGTGGTGCCGTGAATACCAGGACGGGTGGTTACGTTATAACCTCCAATGCATTGGGTATGGAAGTCGGCCATATGGCTATTCCATTAAGTATGTATGGAAATTGGCCGTATGGCTATTCCATTAAGTGATATGTGTGGAAGTCGACCGTATGGTTATTCCACTTAAGTATGTTTATGTCCCAAGTTACCTTTATATATGATATGTGTTCTTTATATGGGTTTTATGGTAATCCTTTGGTTACAAAAAGGTAAGTAATGATACTTTTTTTCAGTGAAAAGTTTTTACTACTTCATGAAGGTGAAAAGTATTACATTGATAAAGTATTCATGGTTTACTTGTTGTTTTGAAAAACTAACAGTTTTCATTCTTTGTGTATCCCTTACTGAGCTTCTTATTCTCATCCCAAGTTTTTTGAAATGTTTTTCACAGGACATAGCATGGAATAGGGTCAAGGATGGGATCAAGGGAAAGTCATGCTACCTAAAACATAGAACTATAAATGTTTCTTTTAAAGAGTTTTTATTTTATGGAAATTTAGTAGAAGCGACTACTTTGTAATTTTTTGAGATGTAATAGTTATGTCCTAATTTTCTAAAACTCTAAACCTGAAAAGATCCACAATGTGAATTACTCATTTAATTCAATATTAAGTAAGCTTTAAGGCTGGGGCCTTATAGTTGAGGTGGAAGGTTGGAGTTGTTATGTCATGCCTTTGCGTTGACGTTGGGTGTCGTGTTCACGATAGCCTTTGGGCTGGAACGAGGTATACTCTGGGAGTATATGGGAGCGATTGGAGGTATGTGTGGTTTGTACCTGAGAATGTTTGTGTGCTTGGTTGGGCTTGACTTGGGTCCACATGTCGTGTTGGCCCCATGTGCGTGTCATGCTCTGCTTTACGTACTTTGATCTCTCGCGACGTAGAGGGTCCCTCTACGCTCGTTTGTTTGACCATGAGGGTGGAGTTTCCCCTGTCCTGGTGCTCTTTTGTCTGACCAGCAGGGTTTAGTGGTCTCCCTTGGTTTTGTTCTCGATGGTTTGGCCGACAGAGATGGTTTGGTTCCTCTGTTTCTTCACCTGTGAGGGGATTCAGTACTATGCCCCTTTCACTGGACTGCGACACCGTTTGTGACTACGGGTGTTCGTAAAATGTGGGTGTTATCCCCACTTTCTAGGATGAGTTGACTCAGTCCGCTTCGATAGTGACTCAGTGGATTGGAACGGGATCGCCTTGTGAGGCCTGGGGAGTTTCTCCCGTTCTTTCGTGACCCCTGGTAGAGTTATTGTGGATTCGGTGTGACCAACACTTCACGCGGGCACCGATCCTCTACCCAGAAGGTTGTTTCCAGTAGGGTTTAGGTGGTTTCCAGCGGGGCTGAGGTTGTTTCCAGTAGGGCTGAGTTTGTTTCCAGCAGGGCTGAGGTTGTTTCCAGCAGGGCTGAGGTTGTTTCGAATAGGGCTCTCCAGTGGGTTACCATCCAGCAGGGATGGCCAGTACAACGGTGTTCACCGAGCATTACCATCCAGCATGGATGGCCAGAGCAGTTCTGGGATTACCTCTAGCTGGGTTGGTCAGTGGTCCCCGATGCCAGGCCTACCTCTAGTTGGGCTGGTTAGTGGTGCCCGATGTCAGGATTACCTCCAACTGGGCTGGGCAGTGGTCCCCGATGCCGGGCTTACCTCCAGCTGGGCTGGGCAGTGGTCCTCGATGCTGGGTTACCTCTAGCTGGGCTGGGCAGTGGTCCCATCGCCGACTTTAGCCGGGTCGCCCTCCAGTGTATTACCCTGTTACGAGACTGGGAAGTGTGGAACTCGTCGACTTTCCAGGTCTCCCTGTAGTGGGAACCCATCGACTTCCAGGGATCCTCCAGCAGGGCTAGGCAGGGGGGTCTCCTGTCGACTTTGAGCAGACCTCTCGACTGCGGGGCAGTGACGAGTTGTGGTTTGATGTTCCCCCAGAACTCTCAAGTACGAGGAGCGCTTTCCCCACCGAGACGCGTCCTTGTGACGTGACCTAAAACCGTGCGGGCGAGTAAATGCCTCCCAAAGCGGATAGTGTCGAGGTACAGTGATTGAGACCTTGACTTGTAGTTTGGGGCAGACGTGCGGGATGTTGGGAATCGATGGTGTTACTTCTGGGACTGTTGGAGACTCTCTTTTCTTGGGTTGAGCTACGGGATGGAGATCCCCTTATGATCTTGTTTGGGATTCTTGTTTGAGCATATGTATTTGTATATACCTTGTTCCAGTACCCACTTCTTGGGTTTTGTTACTCTCCTTCCAGGTGAGGCGAAGACGCGCGAGGTATGCCACGTGATTTCTGTGTCTAGCTTCTCGTGGTTGGATGAGTCTACTCTCCTGCTATAGGTAGCGATGACTCGATGAGAAGTTCATCTTCTCACCGTTTCCAGCTCCTTGTGTCTGGATGAGTCTACCTTCTTGCCTCTTGTTGGGTTGAGCTGGACTCTTTACTGTACTCCTTACTTTACTCTATGTTGTATTCCTTTACTATTCTCTGTTCGCTCTACTGCTCACCATTAGGTACCTCCTTTGTTCCTCCCTTGAGCCTTCAGAGTATCCTACTGAGTATTTTTATACTCACCCCTTCTTGGGCTTTGCCCGAACTTGGTGTGCCCTTGCGGATGACAGACATGTTGTTCGTGACGTCATAGGAGCTTAGAAGCTGGGAGATTGGACCCTGTACGGTGGTCGTAGTTGGGTTCCAGGTGGGGAACCCTTCCGGTGGTTTCATTTGTTTTACCTGTTTCTAGGTTGTGGCACTTTTGGTTGGGCGCGTGTTTTTCCCCTTTTCTTTTCAGTTTACATTCAGCTTGTACTTTGTGTTGTTTAGAGGTCAATGCACATATGTGGTTTATATATTTATAGTAGTTGGTACTTTTCTTTACTTGTCTTTTCTTTTACTCTACACTTTTTCATTGAGTGTGTTGCTTGTGTGTGTACTGGTACTTAGGCAAAGGCCTCCCTGAGTTATTGTGCCTTCGGCGCTGGTCACCAGCCCCTGGCCTATGGAGGCGGTCTTGGGGTAGTTGTGGCTCGAGCCCGGGTAGGGTCGGGTCATGACAAAGTGGTATCAGAGGTGGTTTGTTCCTTGGGACGTTGTTCGGACGTCCCTAAAATAAAAGGAATTGGTTGGGATATAGGGAAATAGTGTTAACGTGTCTCGAGAGCAGCTCGCAGGCCAGGGAGTCCAGTGATGTTGCGGCGGCCGACGTATCCATTCACCAGGACCTTGATAACCCACTTATCGACTCGGCATGCTGAGACACTTGTTGTAGGGAAAAATTGGTTTGTGCATCACATAGGATCGAGTATTTGACTGTCCTTCTTGATTCATCTCCCCATCCTTGTTATTGGTATATACATATATGCTCATCTGACCGCGACACTCCTTGATAATTTTCAGGATGTCTCTATGAAGACAGCTAGCCATGATACCAGCTTTGGTGCGTGATGACGACCCTATGAGCTACGAGACCACAGTCCATGACCCATCATGTGAGCCCCTTTATCTGGGTGGGCCGGTAGCAGCACCCCCACCTGTTGAGTAGTAGGCAGTTTCAGCAGAGCAGGCTAAGCTTGAGCGCAAGATGAGCATGCTCCGTGAGTTCCAGCAGCAGAGACCGCTGAGGTTCAGTGGTGAGCTAGACCCTCAGGCAGCAGAGGTTTGGCTCGAGGCAGTAGTTTTCCTTTTCAGGCTTTTGTAGACGCCGACAGATCAGAGAGTGTCTTTGGCAGCCAGCCTTTTCCATGAATCAGCTTGACGTTGGTGGAGTCTGGTGACTTGGCTTCTTGATGAGTTGTCGCTTTCATGGGGGAACTTTCATTTTCTGTTCCGTGAGGAGTTTTTCCCCTCCTACTTGCGCTCCATTCGGATTCAGGAGCCCCCGTAGTTTCTGCAGGGGGGGATGACGGTGGCCGAGTACGCGGCTAGTTTTACAGACCGTGCACGCTTTTACCCGAACTTGGTCCATGATGACAACATCTGAGTGCGGAAGTTTGAGCAGGGTCTCCGCCGAGAGATTCGTGATGTCATAGTCCCCTTGGGCATTTCCACATATGTCGGGGTGATAGAGCAGGCGCTGGTGACAGAGGGATTCCTGTCACGTTCTAGAGTTGGTGGTGGCAGAAGGCATGTCGGAGCCAAGACGTCTACCGCAGCTAGCGGGCATCGGCAAGCAGAACCTCGATGCAGGTGGTTTTCTGACAACCGAACTCAGGGGCGTGGTCATACAACATAGTGGCGCAGGAGGGCACCATTGCATCCCAGAGAGATTCGGTGCTATGGTTGCAATGGGCGAGGTCACCTGGCACGGGACTGCCCGACCAGGCATGCGGAGAGCTTCGTGCAGGCAGCAGGTGCACCACCATGACGGAGGCAGCGCCGTGATCGGAGTAGGGCTCAGAGAGGTAGTTCTAGCAGAGGAGTGGGAGGAACTGGTAGTGGAGGACAACCTTGCGAGGTCTTCTCATCACCACTAGGTGGTCCACATCAGGCTCCGAGAGCTGACAGTTGGGACCGCGGATAGCCGCGAGCTTTAGATGTCTACAATCCTGCAGAGCATGAGGTGGTAATAGGTGCAATCTATAGATCTTATACTTTTTGCAGTATAATTGTTAGACTCTGTGTGTGGAATACTTTCCTCCCTGCTCCTTGCTTGAGGTGTTACCAGGGTGGCACGGGGCGTCGGTGTAACCTTGTGTTGGTAAGGTAAAAGGCGTAAGACCTTTCTCTCTAGTCGATGGTGTCGACTCCTTCACCTTTTGAGCCTCTAAGAGAGCCTTGGTTGTGGGACATCGGTTGTGGAATCTTGCGTGACTAGATATCCTTGGGTGTTCTACCATATTGATATTCTGAAGGAGGGAATCATCGGGCCTTGTTCTAGGTGTGGGTGGTGATTCCAGTCGCGGAGTGTGACGCAGAGGTTCGACCGGGGAGACGAGCTACCCCTGAGGGCCTTCGGGTAGTTTGAGACCGTATAAAGGGATGAAGAGGTACCCTACAGCCTTGCCCTAACCCCAATGTATGGAGTGGGTTCACGACATAGGCAAGGGCCGACCTCGCGTGAACGGATCAATCCTTTGGTCTGTGTGTGGTGACGCAGAGCTGTGTGTGGGTTCTTCTGGGTATGGGAAAGCCAAGTGTGGGCTTAGTACCCTGTGTTGCTGCCTAGTTTTGCTTTTCAGGGACGAAAATCTTGAAGGAGGGAATGATGTAAGAACCCGGTTTTTTCTGTGCGAGACTTTGGAATATTCTTGATGTTATTCCAGAGCAGCGCCTTCAGACGGCGTGCGACTCTATGCCCCGGAGTGGCCGGAATTAAATTTTCAGTGCGTTCACACTTAAAACGCCAAATAAATGGGATAACTCCTAAACGGTGATCTGGATCAGACATCTGAGTGTACGGATGGGTCCGGAATGGGGTTTTTACCCTAGAAACGACATAAAGTGTGTCGGCACGAGATGTTTGGATCCCTCGCCCGCTTCTGGAACATTAAACGGATAAATTAATTTATTTATTTATTAGTTTAATGGTGAAACTCTAGTATCTCTTAAACGGTGGCTCGGATTTGAAAATTGAGGGCACCGTTGAGTTCGGAATGTGTCGTTTACCCTAGGAGAGGTGTAGGTTTTGAGGGCACGGGCCGTCTATGAAAAATGGACCTAGGGGCGTTTTCGTAATTTGGTGGCCTCGGGCGCTAAGTTTAATGACTTTTGAACGGGGCCTCGGATTAAAATTTTGAGACCTCCGTTGCCTTCAGATCATGGTTTTTAGCCTAGGGGAGGCTTAATCCTGACCCCGTCGGGAGTTCGGGTTCGGGCCGACGGGCGGGTGGTTAAGTGTTTTCTATTTAAACACTTAACCCACCCCCTCCCTCTGTTTCTCCTTCTTCTTTGCCTGGAAAGTGGCAGGCGGCATCTCCTCCATCCTCTCCTCCTCCACTCTGGTGAGGCAGCTCCGTCAAGGCAGTGGTTTGGCGAGCGAAGCTCCGGGAAACCCCCACGAGGTAGGATCATTGCGGTTTCAGTTTTTATTCCCGCACCAAATTTGAGTTCGATTAAATGTATCAAATCATTGTTTTATCTTAAAAAAATCCCATGAATGCATAGTATAAAATTTGTTCTTTCCATCACCCTTTTCAGTTTGTAAATCGGAGTTCAGAGGATTCTGTGGTCGTCCGGAGAAAGTTGGGGGTTTTTTAGGTGAATCCGGCCGGTTTGGGGGTTAGGCAGCGGAGGCTGGCGTGGGCCAAGGTGGCGGCGCGTGGGTGGATTCAGCAGCGGCGGGGCGTTCGGATCTGGGACGGTGGTGCAGCGCGGACCCGCCAGGTGGAGCGCGACGGCCGAGTGTCGTCGAGCGGCGGACCGCAGCAGCCGGTGCGGCGAGGTGAGCTCGAGCGGCAGGCGGTCGCGGCGCCAGCGAGGAGGAGGACCGGCTTCAGCCGGTCATCGCTGGACGAAGACCCTGGGTCTTCATGACCCCGGCCAGCAGACAACGGACCCGCGTTTCGCAGGTATTGTTGGGAGGAGAAGACCGGCCGAATGGCCGGTCTAGTTTCAAAAAAAAAGAGTTAAAAAAAAGGTTTATAATAATAATAATAATATTATTATTATTATTATTGTTATTGTGGGAATGATTTATAAATCATAAATCATCCGTAGGGCATCCGATTTGGACACCATCTGCGGCGGCACACCCCTTAAATCGAGGCGGACTTCTTGAGATAGTCCCGGGAATTTTTAATTCCCGAGATGAGGGGTTCGGGGGCACGTTGTGCATTAAGTAAGTTGGATGTTTTCTGGGGGTTCGTATTTTGAGCGGCGCGGATGCATTCGATGTCTTCTTTGAGTGCCGTCAGTGGCGTTGGGACCCTGGCGCCGTGGAAAATATTTCTATGGTGGTTTTAGGCATTGAGGACGATGTTGAGGCGCGGGCCCCACGGCCCGTTTTTTGAGCTACGTGCAGCTTGTAGCAACTTTTTCATCGGACGTCTATTCGGGGCGTGCGAGCAGTCGATGTTGGGTGTTTTTCCGAGGGCATCGCGTTGGCGCAGTCTGCCCGCTGTAATTCCACATGATGGTGGAGGCCCCATGAGGTCTGTTTGGGCGTTGATGGTGATTTTTCCATCTTTATCATCGGGTTTCCGTTTTGGAAAAGTGATTAGTCCAACTCGTGTGCCTTTTCGAGAGGATCGCAATGGTGCGATCCGTTGGCAGTGCTTCGGGACTGGGGTGCGGGTCCCGCATGGTATAGCTCGTGCGCGTGGAGCCGGAACGTATCTTTTTCTCCGGATATCTGTTGCGCTCAAGTGAGCAGTCTTTTTGACGTGTTTTCCCGAGGGGATCGCAATGGTGTGATGCGCCTGACTGTTTTTGGGGCCGAGGCTCGGGATCACGGGACACCGTTCGGGCGTGAGGCGGTGTTGGTGAATTTTCCGTCGGATATCCGTTGGAGGCGAGTAAGTAGTCGATCTTGCATGTTTTTGCGTGAGAATTACAACGGTGCGATCCGTTTGGTTGTGCGGAGCCTCTTGCACAATCTTATTAAATGTGGAAATGTGAAAGGTGCCCTGATGGTGGTTCTTCTAGCCGTGTTTGCAGAGAACCCTTGGCGTGTGATTGTGTGCACTCCTGTGTGAGTGAAGAGATGTGGTTGGCTGTGCCTCAGCCGTTGAGGTGGTAGGTTGGAGTTGTTACTTCATGCCTTCGCGTCGACGTTGGGTGCCGTTTGCACGATAGCCTTTGGGCTGGAACGAGGTATACTATGGGAGTATATGGGAGCGCTTGGAGGTACGTGTGGTTTGTACCTGAGAATGTTTGTGCGCCTGGTTGGGCTTGACTTGGGGCCACACATTGTGTGGGACCCATGTGTGTGTCGTGCCCTGCTTTACGTACTTTGATCTATCGCGACGTAGAGGGTCCCTCTGTGCTCGTTTGTTTGACCACCTGGGTGGAGTTTCCCCTAGCATGGTTCTCTTTTGTCTGACCAGCAGGGTTTAGTTGTCTCCCCCTGGTTTTGTTCTCGATGGTTTGGCCAGAAGAGATGGTTTGGTTCCTCTGTTTCTTCAGCTGTGAGTGGTTTCAGTACCGTGCCCCTTTCACCGGACTGCGACACCATTTGTGACTACGTGTGTACGTATAGTGTGGGTGTTTTCCCCACTTTCTAGGATGAGTTGACTCAGTCTGCTTTGATAGTGACTCAGTGGATTGGAGCGGGCTTGCCTTGTGAGTACTGGGGAGTTTCTCCCGTTCTTTAGTGACCCCTGGTAGAGTTCTTGTGGATTCGATGTGACCAACACTTTACGTGGGCACCGATCCTCTACCCAGGAGGTTGTTTCCAGCAGGGCTAAGGTGGTTTCCAGTGGGGCTGAGGTTGTTTCCAGCAGGGCTGAGGTTGTTTCCAATAGGGCTGAGGTTGTTTCCAGCAGGGCTCGCCAGTGGGTTACCATCCAGCAGGGATGGCCAGTACAACGATGTTCACAGAGTAGTACCATCCAGCAGGGATGTCCAGAGTAGTTCTGGGCTTACCTCCAGCTAGGCTGGGCAGTGGTCCCCCATGTCGGGCTTACCTCTAGCTGGGCTGGGCAGTGGTTCCTAATGTCGGGCTTACCTCCATCTGGGCTGGCCAGTGGTCCCCGATGTCGGTCTTACCTCCAGCTAGGTTGGGCAGTGGTCCCCGATGCCAGGTTACCTCCAGCTAGGATGGGAAATGGTCTCGTCACCGACTTTAGCTGGGTCTCCCTCCAGTGGATTACCCTGTTACGGGACTGGGCAGTGTGGCACTCGTCGACTTTCCGAGTCTCCCTGTAGTGGGAACCCGTTGACTTCCAGGGATCCTCCAGCGGGGCTGGGCAGGGGGTCGCCTGTCGACTTTGAGCAGACCTCTCGACTGCGGGGCAATGACGAGTTGTGGTTTGACCTTCCCCAAGAACTCTTAAGTACGAGGAGCAATTTCCCCCACTGAGACGCATCCTTGTGACGCGACCTAAAACCGTGCGGGCGAGTCAGTGCCGCCCAAAGTGGATAGTGTCGAGGTGTGGTGATTGAGCCCTTGACTTGTAGTTCGGGGCAAACGTGCGGGATGTTGGGCATCGATGGTGTTACTTCTAGGACTATTGGAGAATCTCTTTTCTTGGGCTGAGCTATGGGATGGAGATCCCCTTATGATCTTTTTTGGGCTTCTTGTTTGATCATATGTATTTTTATATACCTTGTTCCAGTACCCACTTCTTGGGTTTGATTACTCTCCTTCCATGTGAGGCGAAGATGCGCGGGGTATGCCATGTGCTTTCCGTGTCTAGCTTCTCGTGGTTGGACGAGTCTACTCTCCTACTATAGGTAGCGAAGACTCGACGATAAGTTCATCTTCTCACTGTTTCCAGCTCCTTGTGTCTGGACGAGTCTACCTTCTTGCCTCTTGTTGGGTTGAGCTGGACTCTTTACTGTACTCCTTACTTCACTCTCTGTTGTATTCCATTACTATTTTTTGTTCGCTCTACTGCTCACCCTTCAGTACCTCCTTTGTTGCTCCCTCGAGCCTTCGGGTATCCTACTGAGTATTTTTATACTCACCCCTTCTTAGTCTCTGCCCGCACTTGGTGTGCCCTTGCAGACGATAGACAGGTTGGTCATAACATCAGAGGATCTTAAGAGCCGGGAGATTGGACCGCATGCGGTGGTCGTAGTCGTGTTCCAGCTGGGGAACCCTTCCAGTGGTTTCTTCTGTTTTACCTGTTGTCGGGATGTGGCACTTTTGGTTGGGCACGTTTTTTGCCCCTTTTATTTTCAGTTTACCTTCATCTTGTACTTTTTACTGTTTAGAGGTCGATGCACATCTGTGGTTTATATATTTATAGCAGTTGGTAGTTTTCTTTACTTGTCTTTTCTTTTACTCTGCACTTTTGCATTGAGTGTGCTGCATGTGTGTGTACAGGTACTTAGGCAAAGGCATCCCCGAGTTATTGTGCCTTCGGCACTAGTCGCCAACCCCTGGCCTATGGAGGCGGGCTTGGGGTAGTTGCGGCTCGATCCCAGGTAGGGTCGGGTCGTGACATGTAACTACAAGATTGGAATGGAATGGTATTTACATATTTCCAAAACCAAAAATTATACAATTTATCATTTTTAATTATTACATTAGGATGATTCATATGTTAAAACATTATTGATATCTGTTTTGGTCATTTTGGTGATTCTTCGATCACAATGAACTCAATTTGTTTTATAAATTAACAAAATCTGTAAAAAATTATTACATAACCTTATATAAGATATTATATATAAATTATAATCTAGTTCAAAAATAAAAATGTTTTCATGACCAGCCTTAAGTATAGAAAATGAAATTGAAACCATATCGTTCGCGATGTCGGTAAATCGACACATCACAAATGATGTTTTAATTTCTAGAATAAGTGGGAGAGGAGAAGAATAATAATGGTAAATATTAAATAAGCATGAGAACATCCATAATTTATATAATATTATGGATCATTCATTCCTCTTGGATAAGGGGTGGTGAGTAAATAAGAACAATATGATATAAAATGAAAATAAAAGAGGATGTTTACCTCTTGATCTATTCTCCTTGAGATCCTCCTTAATGCCTTTGGTTTGGGCTTTTTGGTGAGACTAGGAGATCTTGGAAGTGGAAAAGGGTCTTGGGAGGAGTATTGGGTATAACATAGGCAAGTTTCAAGGCTTGAGATTTGTGGGAGGTAGAGGGGGGATTGGATGGTATTTATAGTAGAGGAGAGGATTTTTACATTATTTTAATCATTATTTTATTATTTTTTCCCACGACAAGAAATATTTATGATTACAAGAAAAAAATAGTAATAAGTGCATGTGAGTTTTGGATAAGTGTTCTTACATCAACAAAACATCATCCATGACTCCATAAATCTAGTATTTAGCATAATTTTTAAATTATTGTATTTCACTATTCATAAAAAATTCAAGTATTTCATGAAAATTACCAAAAATTTACCCCAACAATTTTTCGATGTGTAGAAAAAAAAAATGAACTCCATTTTATCAAAATAATTTTCAAATATTGATTAATTTAATTTTAAAAAATAATAATTTACTTGAAAAATACAATTTTAAAATTAAAATTGCTTTTCGAACATTTTGAAAAATTACTTAAGGTATCTTAAAATAATAAGTCCTAAAAGTAATTATTTATGAATAAATTTTAGGAAAATATATTCTCATTTAAATTATTAAATTAATCATCAATTTTAAATTAAATATATATGGATTACAAAAATACCAACACTTAATGAATAATTTTTAAAGTATTTATTTACTTATATTATGAAAGAATTATATAATACTGAAACTTATAAGATAGATAAATATAATTTATAATTTAATTGGTTAATTTATTATTCAAAAGGGTACAATACTATTCATAAGGTTCAATTTACTATTCACAATGGTACATTTCTATTCAGTTGGTTCAAGTTACTATTCATAAGGGTATATTACTATCCATAAGGGTCATGTTACTATTTATAAGGGTGCATTAAAACTCATTAGGGTCAATTAACTATTCATAAGGGTATATTACTATTCTTAAGGGTCATATTACTATTCATAAGGGTATGTTACTATTCATAAGGGCAGGTTACTATTCATAAGGGTAGGTTACTATTCAAAAAAATTAAGTTTGTTTTATCATACTTCAAAAAACATACTGATCGCAACCATGCATTTTTTTTCAAAATTATAGAACCCTACATAAGATATAATCCATAAATTATAATCTACTTTTACAATAAAAATGGTTTCATCACTAGTCTTGAAGGAAGGAAAAGAAATTGAAATCACATCATCAATAATGTCGGTAAATTGACACATCACAGACGATGTTTCGATTTATAGAATAAGTAGAAGATGAGAAGAAGTATTTTCACATAAATATCTTATTTTAAATTTATTTTTATTTTAATTTCTATTAATTCTTTGTTTTTGGAGTTTCCATTGGTTTTATGGAGAATAGGTGAGTTTTCATGAATTGGGCCAAACTGTGAGCCCAATTCCAGATTTAAAAATAATTTTTTTTTCTTTTATAACATTTTCATTTTTTAATAGTTTTTACTCATTCCAACTCTTTAATTTCCTCCCCTAATATATTAAAATGACAATTAAAATTTGGAGCCTTTAGAAATCCATAACCATAGTTTATTTTGGTTTTTATTTAATGGATTGGGCCTGCCCGGAAGCCCATATCCAGTTTTAAAAATGAATTCTATTTATTTAATAAATTATTCAATATTAGGTATTTAACGATGATTCCAAGTCTCACACGATCCCATTACACCCAGACGCGTCCCCCAACCTCTTTTCCCCATCTTTGGAGCTCTTAGGAATCGCTATTTAGGGATGAAACTCTTATGGTTCCTCAAATCATCCAGATTTGAGAAGGTAAGTTGATTATTTCCTAAATATTTTAATTTTCACTCTTTTTCCCCCATTTTAGTCCCCACATGACCTTATCATCCCCATTAGATACTCCATATCTGGTTTGGTTTCTTGGAGATTCAAATTTTGGTGTATTTGGTTCATTGGATTCAAGATGTTTCAAGTAGGTGTTTCTTTCCTAGATTTCTTCCCCTTCCTTAGGGTTTCTTTCACCCTTTCTTGAATTTCCTCATGTCCAGAAGTTGAGGTTCGAACCTAGGGTTTGATTTGGTGTTTTGTTGGTCAAATATTGTGGTCTAGGTCTGAATTTATCTTCCTCGAGATGCAGTTGTGGTGCGGTTGATGTTTCACACCATGTTTTGAGGGTTTCGACATAAAAGGTAGGTGATTCCATGTGTAATCATTTCTAGATGAGTTAGTTTGCTTTAATTACATAATATTCATGTTCCTAATATGTTGTGCTTGATACGAAAACTGTTTATGTTGGATTTTTTTAATCATTTATTTTTATAGTTTCATTTTAGCTTAAAATTCGGTGTTTTTCATGTCTAACCCTTTGGGTATTTTTTTGGGTATGTTTTATAACATATTAAATTGGTTTAATAAATCTTTTTTGTGCTTAAAATTCTGATTTGATAGGTTATTGGTGTTCCATTCGGTTTTAAATAGTTTTTTAATGGGTTTAAGGTGTAAAACCTTATTGTACATCTTGAAAGTGATTTTGAAAACGTGTGCTTTTCAAGTGGATCTTTTGTGGTATTGTTTGAGGTGTTTGTATAACACTTGGGGGTAGTTTAATAAACTTTTTTGGGGATTCCAATTCTATTTTGAATTTTTATTGGTTTGATTTTGTCCTTGAAATATGATTTTGAAATGGGTTTTATGTGAAAATCTTCAGTCCACTATAAATACCACCCTTATTCCCCTCTTCCTATCACACCTCTAAAGCCTTGATCCTTTCCTAATTTATTCTCAATACTCCTCCCAAGACCCTTCCCCACGTCCAAGACTGACTAGTCTCATCAAAAGGCCAAAACTTAAGGCCTTAAGGAGGCTCTCAAGGAGAAAAAATCAAGAGGTAAACATCTTCTTTTATTTTCATTCTTTTATTTTCATTTTCTTTTCTATTCTTATTATTTCTTCACAACCCTTATCCAAGAGGCAAGAATGATCCATAATATTATATATATTCTGGATGTTATCATGTTTATGGATTATTCACCATTATATTTCTTCTCTTCTCTGACTTATGGTCCGGAACCCGCACTCCCGGATTCAGTACTAAAGCATGTTTTGCATTTTTGTGTATAATAGATAACAGAAAAATTCACACTACATTATAAAAATGAGGAACTTTTCTAGTCTAGGTTCTAGATAATTATAAAACAACTTACATATATTGAATCAGAGTTTAAAAAAATAATTCAATATAACTAATTTGATTCAACTACAATAGCACCTTAGTTGTCCTTTGAACATCTAAGGAATCCTAGGAGAAACATTTTAAAAACATTGGATGAGCACAAAAATATCAGTAAGGTACATAAATAATGAAAACCCATTATTCCAGTGGAAACATGAAAACCCTTTAAAAGACCTTTTCTTGAAAACTCATAAGCATGCATAAAAACATCATGTAGTTTCCTTATGACATATTTACCATACCACTCTTACAATCTCCTTTACACATGGAATAACCATTCGGTCAACTTCCATATTTGGAGTACACAATCCATTGGAGAGCTATAATGGGGATCACCCATAATATCTTGAGCTATAATGGGCTCAACCCAACATATCTTGAGATATAATGGGCTTAACCCAACATATCTTGAGATATAATGGACTCAACCCAACATATCTTGAGCTATAATGGGCTCAACTCAACATATCTTGAGCTATAATGGGCTCAGCCCAACATAACATGATCTATAATGGGATCAACCCCACATATCGTTAGCTAAAATGGTCCCAACCCAACATAAATATTTCCAAGGAACATATCATGAATAAAACACTTGATAACTCATTTGAACCCCTGGGCAAAACACATTAATGTTTTCAAAATTCCAATTTTCGTAAAACAAATCACTTTTAAAATATAAAAACCATGCACTTATTAATGAAATAATATTCATAAAAAAATTACCAAGTTAACATATAATTGAAACATCATATTAATAAATCATCATGAAATTAGTAGAACTACTCATGCTAAATAAATATTCTTTTTAAATATCATTAAAGGAACTTTTAAAAGGATTTTAAAAAGAAAGTCCCATAAAAGTATAATTAGATTAAGGATTTAATAGAATGGAATATATATGTCTATACACTATAAATACACATAATACAACATAATAATACCAAATTACATTTCATAATTCATCTGAGAAAGATAAAAACCCTTGAATTTGAAGGTTCAGCCAAAGAATGGAAATTGGGTTTAAAATTCCCTTACGAAATTTTGGCATGGTATTGAGTGTACATGGGAGGGAATAATGAGAGATAAAGGGTTATATCATAATTAATAAATCATAAGGTATGTATGGGGTAGGTGTTAAAATATACCCCATAGTAATTAAAAATAAAAGATCACAACATAGAGGAGATTCTTGAATAAAATTGAGAAAGAGAGGATCCCTTACCTCAGGTTTGACTTCCCCAAAATGTGTTTAAAACACTTGTATGAAGGTTAAAATAGTGTTATTAATATTTTATAGAAATATATTCATATTTATAACACCATTCATGACCATTTTATAACATCATTTCACTCATTTATTAATAATATTTTGTTAATTCCATTGTTTTCGGGTGCGTTCTTCACATGGTTTCCAAGATCAGTTCATGATGGATATTCTTGTCGATTGGACATGTAACTACAAGATTGGAATGGAATGGTATTTTCATAATTCCAAAACCAAAAATTATACCATTTATCATTTTTAATTCTTATATGAGGATGATTCATATGTTAAAACATTATTGATATTTGTTTTGGTCATTTTGGCGATTCTTCGATCACAATGAACTCAATTTGTTTTATAAATTAATAAAATATGTACAAAATTATTACATAACCTTATATAAGATATGATATATAAATTATAACCTGGTTCAAAAATAAAAATGTTTTCATGACAAGCCTTGAATGAATAAAATGAAATTGAAACCATATCGTTCGCGATGTCGGTAAATCGACACATCACAAACGATGTTTTAATTTCTAGAATAAGTGGGAGAGGAGAGGAAGTATAATGGTAAATATTACATAAACATGATAAAATCCATAATTTATATAAAATTATGGATCATTCATTCCCCTTGTATAAGGGGTGGTGAGTAAAGAAGAAAAATATGATAGAAAATGAAAATAAAAGAATGAAAATAAAAGACGATGTTTACCTCTTGATCTATTCTCCTTGAGATCCTCATTAATGCCTTTGGTTAGGGATTTTTGGTGAGACTATCAGATCATGGAAGTGGAAAAGGGTATTGGGAGGAGTATTGGGTAGAACATAGGCAAGGTTCAAGGCTTGAGATGTGTGGGAGGAAGAGGGGGGAGTGGATGGTATTTATAGTAGAGGAGAGGATTTTTACATTATTTTAATCATTATTTTCTTATTTTTCCCTGATACAAGAAATAGTTATGATTACAAGAAAAAAATAGTAATAAATGCATGTGAGTTTTGTATAAGTGTTCTTACATCAACAAAACATCATCCATGAATCCATAAATCTCGTATTTAGCATAATTTTTAAATTATCGTACCTCATTATTCATAAAAAATTCAAGTATTTCAGAAAATTACCAAAACTTCACCCCAACCATTTTTCTATGTGTAGAAAACAAAAATGAACTCCATTTTATCAAAATAATTTTCAAATATTGATTAATTTAATTTAAAAAAAATAATTTACTTGAAAAATACAATTTTAAAATTAAAATTTCTTTTCGAACATTTTGAAAAATTACTTATGGTATCTTAAAATAATAAGTCCTAAAAGTAATTATTTATGAAAAATTTTTATGAAAATATATTTTCATTTAAATTATTAAATCAATCATGAAATTTTAATTAAATATATATGGATTACAAAAATACCAACACCTAATCAAAAAAATTTAAAGTATTTATTTACTTATATTATGACAGAATAATATCATATTTAAACTTATAATATGGATAAATATTATTTATAATTTAATTGGTTAATTTATTATTCATAAGGGTACAGAACTATTCATAAGGTTCAAGTTACTATTCACAATGGTACATTTCTATTCATTTGGTTCAAGTTACTATTCATAAGGGTATATTACTATTCATAAGGGTACATTAAAATTCATTAGGGTCAAATCACTATTCATAAGGGTATATTACTATTCTTAAGGGTCATGTTACTATTCATAAGGGTATGTTACTATTCATAAGAGCATGTTACTATTCATAAGGGTAGGTTACTATTCAACAAAAATTAAGTTTGTTTTATCATACTCCAAAAAACTTACTGATCGCATCCATGTATTTTTGTTTTTAAAAATTATAGAACCCTACATAAGATATAATACATAAATTATAATCTAGTTTGACCATAAAAATGGTTTCATCACCAGTCTTGAAGGAAGAAAAAGAAATTGAAATCACATCATCAATGATGTCGGTAAATTGACACATCACGGACAATGTTTTAATTTCTAGAATAAGTAAAAGATGAGAAGAAGTATTGTCACATAAATATCTTGTTTTAAATTTATTTTTATTTTTATTTCCATTAATGCTTTGTTTTTGGGGTTTCCATTGGTTTTATGGAGAATATGTGAGTTTTCAGGAATTGGGCCAAACTGTGAGCCCATTTCCAAATTTAAAAATAAATTTTGTTTCTTTTATAAATTTTTTATTTTTTAATATTTTTTACTCATTCCAACTCTTAGATTTCCTCCCCTAATATATTAAAACCTCAATTAAAATTTGGAGCCTTTATAAATCCATAACCAAGGTTTATTTTGGTTTTTATTTAAGGGATTGGGCCTGCCCGGAAGCCCATATCCAGTTTTAAAAATGAATTTTATTTATTTAATAACTTATTCAATATTAGGTATTGTTCAGTGATTCCAAGTCTCACATGATCTCATTACACCCAGATGAACCCCCGGCCTCTTTTACCCCTCTTTGGAGCTCTTAAGAATCACTATTTAGGGACCAACTTTTCATGGTTCCTCAAATCGTCCAGATTTGAGAAGGTAAGTTGATTCTTTCCTAAATATTTTAATTTTCACTCTTTTTCCCCCATTTCAGTCCCCACATGACCTTCTCATCCCTATTAGAGACTCCATATCAGGTTTGGTTTCTTGTAGATTCAAATTTTGGTTTATTTGGTTCATTGGATTCAAGATGTTTCAAGTAGGTGTTTCTTTCCTAGATTTCTTCCACTTGCTTAGGGTTTCTTTCACCCTTTCTTGAATTTCCTCATGTACAGAAGTTGAGGTTAGAACCTAGGGTTTGATTTGGTGTTTTATTGGTCAAATATTGTGGTCTAGGTCTGGATTTATCCTCCTTGAGATGCAGTAGTGGTGCGGTTGATGTTTCACACCATGTTTTGAGGGTTTCGACATAAAAGGTAGGTGATTCCATGTGTAATCATTTCTAGATGAGTTAGTTTGCTTTAATTACTTAATATGCATGTTCCTAATATATTTTTCTTGATACGAAAACTGTTTATGTTGGATTTGGTTAAGCATTTATTTTTATCGTTTCATTTTAGCTTAAAATTGGGTGTTTTTCATGTGTGACCATGTGGGTATTGTTTGGGTGTGTTTTATAACATATTAAATTGGTTTAATAAATATTTTTTCGGGATTAAAATTATGATTTGATTGGTTATTGGTGTTACATTAGGTTTTAAATAGTTTTTTAATGGTTTTATGGTGTAAAACCTTATTGTACTTCTTGAAAGTGATTTTCAAAACGTGTGCTTTTCAAGTGGATCTTTTGTGGTATTGTTTGAGTTGTTTGTATAACACTTGGGGGGTAGTTTAATAAATTTTTTTGGGGATTCCAATTCTGTTTTGAATTTGTATTGGTGTGATTTTGTCCTTGAAATACGACTTTGAAATGGGTTTTATGTGAAAATCTTTGGTGCACTCACTTAGAATTGTTTTATGAAAGTTTTGAATGGTTTAATGATTAATGTAATAGGTGAAACCATATTGGAAAACTATTTTGGATTGTTTATAATTTCAAATGGACTATTTTAAATGTGAATAGGTCTTTCATGTGATGTGTATCCTCTTGGAAAAGTTTTATAAAAATGTTTAATTGACTTACTGAAATGTGAAAGAGGTGTGAACGTGACGTGGGTTGTTTGTGTGAGTGCGATGTGAAAAATGGATTTTGTTTATAAAAATGATTTTATGAAACCTATGAGTGGGATGTTATGTGATTTTTCTCATATTTGGAGGGACTTTATAAAATTGTTAAAGGATGTGTTGAATTGTGAATGTTATGAAAAAAGTGTTGTGGGCTATTTTGGTGTCAGTTTGATTTCAAAATGAATATGAATGAAAACTGGAATTTGTGACTTGTGGGGTGTACATGGGTATTTTTGGTTAATATGTGACGTGGAAGTGATATTTTCATGTGAAAACTATATTTCTTAGCTTGTTGAACTTGTTTGAGCACAAAGGGAAAACCTGGGAATCTAGGTGGGTGGACGTGTACTAGTATGCTAGTGAATTTGTGGGGTTTGGCCTCAGTTTCACTTCGCAATATTGACACTTACAACTCTAACTAAACTATGATTATGATTACTGGGGACTAATAGGTTATGGGTATGTTCCCTATTAGTGGCTCGTGCACGAGAATGGAGAATTTTTTTGGTTACTCTCACCAAGATACGAGGTACCTGGGACCCATAGCTTGCCAGTGCCTAGGGGTTATTTCCTATTGCTTGTTCTCATTAGATCATTTATACTTACCGTCAGCATATGATATATTTGGCTGGAAAAATTCAGTATCTTTTGAATTTATTTTAAAAGTGTTGATTCTTTGAATTATCCCACTTGAAAACTCGTTTTTTTAAGTTGCATCTTTTAGAAATTGTAACTAGAAATTACATGTTTTTGAAAACTTGCATGTCTTTATGGTGGTATCCTACTGAGAATTGGCTCACACCCTACTTACACCATTGGGTGTAAGTAGACTTGGTTATTTTTTTTGTCACAGGTTTGGGTACAACTTCTGTGCCATCAGTTCGGGTTTTCACTGGTTATCCATGATGTGTTGTTGTGGAGATGACTTGAGGGTGATGCCTCTTGCCAGGTTGAGGTTCTTGGGATGTTCTTTTTTTGGTTTTGTACCTTCGTTATAGTCCTGGTGAGCTGTTTTAGACTATGTAATTCAGTTCTGAATTTTTTTAAAACATTGTTTTGTTTGAAAAATCCATATTTGTTTCATTGGATTCTTTTGTTGTTTTATGTTTATAAACTCAGGTAAATAATTCCCAATTTTCATTTTATGATACCCGGGCACTTGTGCCAGCCTGTGGGGATCGGGAACGCCCTTCGCGCCTTGTCACAGGCTGGGTTTGGTGCCAGTTTCGATGGAGATCGATTTGGTTCGTGACAAGTATAATAGTGAATCTTACATAAACATTATGAAATCCATAATATGTAAGATATTGGATCATTCATGCCTCTTGGAAAAGGGTATGTGAGGATATAAGAAGAATAGAAAAGAAAATGAAAAGAAAAGAAAAAAACAAAATAGGTTGTTTACCTCTTGATCTCTTCACCTTGATATCCTTCTTAAGGCCCTTGGTTTTAGTCATTTGGTGAGAAGAGAAGGTCTTAGATGTGTGGAAGGGTATTTGTCACGAACCAACCCAGGTCGACCCTGAGCCGGTCACCCGTGTCGGTCGGTGACATGACCCGAAGGGGGTTCCTGATCCCCACTGGCTAGCAACCAGTGCCAGTTTTTATCTTTATCGTCATTTTTTCTTATCTGTTTATCTTTTTCTCATGGGAAAAATCGTTCCCAATAGTTGAAGTTTGATGCCTGGCACTGGTTGCTAGCCCCTGTGGATCGGGAATGCCTTTCAGGTCATGTCGCGGACTGGCTCAGGTGATCGGATCAGGGTTGAACCAGGTTGGTTCATGACAGTATTGATTGGAGTATTTTTCAAAACATAGGTAAGGCTCGTCGCTTGAGATGTGTGGGAGGAAGAGGGGGAAAATATGTGGTATTTATAGTGGAAGAGAGGAAGAGTTTTATATTATTTTAGTCATTAGTTTAATATTATTGTTCAAGACTATTAATATTCTTAATTCATGTGAAAAAATAGTAAATAGAGCATGGGAGTTTTAAATAAGTGTGCTTACATCATCCATGATGTAAATAATAGTTTATTTAACTAAAAATTTATATATACGGTATTTTACCGTATTTCTCTATTCATCAAAAGTTCAAGAATTTTTGAAAAATACCAAAAATTCACCCTAACCATTTTTAAATGTGTAGAATTCAAATATTTACTCCATTTTTTGAAAATAATTTTCAAAATATGAAAATTTTAATTTATAAATAAATTCATAAGTTACTTGAAAAATACAATTTTAAAATTAAAACTACTTTTCTAACACTTTGAAAAATTACTTAAGGTCTCTTAAAAGTATCTTATAATCATAAGTGATGAAAATAAT
This sequence comes from Viscum album, assembly GCA_963277665.1. Classification (NCBI taxonomy): domain Eukaryota; kingdom Viridiplantae; phylum Streptophyta; class Magnoliopsida; order Santalales; family Viscaceae; genus Viscum; species Viscum album. The sequence continues at coordinate 917,927,691 of OY728155.1, read as the reverse complement.
TATTTATAAATACATTTTATGAAAAATAAATTTTCATTTAAATTGTTTAATTAATCATTAATTTGTAATTAAATATATATGAATTACATAAATACCAACACTTAATTAATAATTTTTAAAATATTTATTTACATATATTATGAAATAATTATATCATATTTACACTTATAAGATGGATAAATTTTATTTATGAGTTCATTTCTGAATTTACTATTCATAATGCTATATTACTATTCATAATGTGCAAGTTACTATTCATAAGGGTGCATTACTATTCATAAGGGTCAATATGAGTTGAGTAAATATTTTTATAATAAAACATAATATTGGGTATTATTTTATTCAAATAACTACTTGAACTATGAATTTATAGATTAATAATGAGGGAAGTGAATATGTCGAACATTTACAAAACATACTATCACGGCCTCAGCCAAGACATATAAAAATGATTAAGGCCTTGACCAAAACCATATCTAAAAATGAAAAAGGCCTTTGTCAAGTCCATATCTATTTGTATCATGAGACCTATTGATACATAAATGGGATATATAAAAGCCCAGCTATCTCTTACTAAGTCCAATTCATTCCTCATATGAAAGGGGTTAACATAATCAACATATATATTCTTATTGAAACTAACACATGAAATGAAAATAACTTTCCCCAATAATTTAACATAATAACTAACCATTCCGAGTAATATGGTAAATGGTATAAAGATAGAAAATAAATAGTCAAACTAATCATAAACCATTCAACATCATATTTTAGATGATATCATAAGAGATAAATCTCAATGAGGTACCAGATTCAACAAGGGATTTTGTCTTATATAAAGATAATTTTTAATGAAACCATTGAAAAATTCCTAAGGAAATAATCCTTAAACATTCCAAAGTGTCTCATACCACCTTTAAACATTCAGATCATAACACCTTAGAATATCATGAGAATAAGGAGACTCTTTATATGATATGCCAAAGGGCAGTATATACACCGCAAGCATGGAATAAGTGGTGAACCTGGCATATACTTCATAAAAATAAATGTGAGATGAGAATTTTCCCTGAAATAAGATCGTAAAAATGGATATCCTAGAAAATAAAAGTTAAGTACATTTAAATTATATTGGAGGCACAAATTATGTCCTAATGAAGTGGAATCATGTAAAAATAGTTCTTAAGAATCTTTAGAAATAAAACGTTTCAGAGAATTTTAAGGAAAATATTAAAGATAATTTAAAAGAGGAAATGCATGTTTGTTTTTGTAAAACCAGAAATGAACCGTGATAATTTTTCAAGATAAGATGAGTGATTTTATAAAAAGTAATTGTGGCTTAAAGTAGATTCTGGAGTGCACTTGAAAACAGGTAAGAATTCAAGAAGTTCCCTTGAATTGGGTTAGTTTATTGGGATGAAATTTTGAATGATCCTTTTAAAAAAATATAAATCCCCATTAAATAAATAAGGATTATTATTGTTACAAATATATAGAACATTATAACATAATATATTATGAGTACATAAGAATAAATAGTAATTTCATTGAGGTGAGTAGAGAATAAGAGAAACCTGAATGAAAAATAGAGGTTCGGGTAAAAAATACATAACAAATTTGTAACCGATTGAATTGTATGCCCCAAAATTAATAATCATAAAACGATAAATTTTAACCTATTTTAATAAATATATTCTTGATATAATACATCAATTTTTAGTATAAATACACCATACACAAGTAATAGTAGTGAATACAGAATATCTCACAAAAATGGAAGTGAGATGAAGAAACCCTTACCTTAAGTCTAAAGGTGTTCTCCACTTGATCTTAATGACCTGAATAATAAAATTTAGGTTCATTAATTAATAATTCCAAAACCTCATATTCATGTAATTGATTAATTATAACCATATTAAGTTCATTCATGTCCTTTTTAATTGGTTAAGAGGTTCAATTTCATTGCCCGGGTCCATTTGGTTCATGATTGGTATACTTATATACATGAAAAGAGAATTGTGTAAAATCATGATGGTTGTATAGAATTTAATTTATATGTTATTAGTGAACATACATAAGCCTACATGGTTGTAAATTTCATTGGGTTACTTGGAGTGAAGATGAATCATTATATAAATTATTTAATGATATCTGTTTGGGTTCATTATCGGTTTTTGAACACAACGAACTCATTTTGTTTTATAAATCAAAACCATGTGTAAAAAAAGATTCCAAAACCATAGATGTGACATAATAAAAATATTATATTCTATTTCAACCATAATAATGGTTTCATGACCATAATTGAAGACAGTGATAGAAATTGAAAACTCATCGTCCTTGAATGCTGTAAATTAGCACATCTAAGATGGTGTTTTTTATTACTAGCACAAAATAAGGGTAAAGAAGAGATGATAACAACCTATTCCATAGTCATAAACAGATTATAGTACATGTAAGGTACTTTAGTGTTCATTAAAATTGTATGAGGAGAGATGAGGATAGAAATGAAAATAAAGGAACTTGAAAAGAAAGTAAATGAATTGAAAAGAGGAATTTACCTATTTGATTAATCTTCCTTGAGATCCTCACTAGGGGAGAGAATATTGTCTTTTTATGATATCGACCATTGATGGACATGGGGGAGGATCTCGGGAGGATATTTGGATATAATTTAGTCAAGTCACAAGGCTTGAGGGGAGTGAAGAGAAGAGGGATTGAGGGGGGACTTTTATAGTGGTGGGTAGGAGGGTTTTCATAATATTTTAATCATTAGTTTATTATTTTTACATAAAACAAAAAATAGTGATGATTTCATGACCAAAAATAGTAATAAGTGCATGTGAGTTCTAATCAAGTTTGATTACATTAGAAATTATTCTAGGAATAGATTATTTAACTCATAATGTATATATACAGTAAATTAATGTATTTCACTATTTATAAAAGAAATCATGTATTTTATAAAAATCCCAAAAATTCAACCTAACCATTTTTTGATGTGTAGAATCCAAATATGAACTCTGTTTTATCAAAATATTTTTCTAAATATGTGAAATTTAATTTTTAACTAAAATCATCATTTACTCGTAAAACACAGTTTTAAAACTAAAACTGCTTTTGTAATGTCCGGAAAAATTAACTATGGTTTTATTAAATTACCCCAAAATCCTTGGAAAACAAATTTGATTTAGGAATAAATTTTTTTGAAAAAATATTTTTCTTTTAAATAGTTTTATTAATTATAAAATTGTAATTAAATATTTACTGCTCATTAAAATACCAACACTTAATTATTAATTTTTAAAATATTCACTCTCATTTATAAGGTGCCTAAATTTTATTTATACTTACATGGGTGATGTTACTATTCATAAGGGTACAGTACTATTCATAAGGGCATGTTACTATTCATAAGGGTACATTACTATTCATAAGGGGTGAGTAAATATTCATAAGTGTATGTAACTATTCATAAGGGTATGTTATTATTCATTAAAAATTATGTTTGTTTTATGAGACTCCAAAAATCACCCTCAACACAACCGTGTATGTCAGATTTTTAAAATTCAATTCACAGATGTGAAAATATTATGTTTATTGGCTTAGATATAATAAAGTGTTGTTTTGTAGAGACTTAGTGTTTTATTCATTCAATATTAAATTTATTTTTAAATCCCTGGGGTCTTACATTATCTCCTCCTTACAAAAATTTCATCCTTGAAATTTTGAAATTTAATTTCAAAAGTTATTGGTACATACTTGAAAATTCCCTTGTGGGAAACCCACAAATTGTTAAAATATCCTCTTAATATGATGGAAAGGGAAATATGTTGGTAACTTATGGTTGGGATTCTCCTCTGATACCAAATGTGACAACTGGGCCCCGGTGGTAGCATAGAAACCCCGCCTTAACATGGTCGTCGGGTCCTGGCACGCCAGGTACCACCAGTTTCCCCACAGACACGTGGTCTCCACCCTAGGGACCACCCACGTTCCCAAATAGGTTATCTAACTAATTAAAGTACCAATATTCCAACACATTTAATTTCCAGTGTTCTTTGTCCTTATCCACACACACCCTAAGAAATATCCCAAAAGGTCACACATCCTGATCACTACTCCAGGCCAAGCATGCTTAACTGTGGAGTTATAATCATTTCGGATCCTGAAAAATAAGGTTTACCTTATTGACATGAGTCATATTATTTAGTCATTTAACCCTTTATCATTACGGTGTGTTACATTCACCCCCTTTAGAGTACAATTTCTTCGTTGTGGGCCCCACATCTCAACCTAGGTAGTGCACCGCACTTAAGGCTGGGTGTATGTGCTATCATTGTGACCCAGTTGTTACATTTGGTATCAGAAGAGACACCCCAGAATGATAATGGGTTAAATGACTAAATGATATGACTCTTGTCAAAAATGTGCACCTTCCTTTCTGAGATCCTACTTGATTAGAACTCAACAGTTAAACATTCTTGGATGGGAGTAGTGATCAAGATGGGTGACCTTCTGGGAAGTTTCCCAGGGTGTGTGTGTGTGAGGAAAAATCACACTGGAAAGGACATGTGTTGGTATGTCAGGACTGTCATTACTCAGATGACCCGTTCGGGCACGTGGGTTGGCCTCATGGTGGGGACCATGTGTTTGCGGGGAAACAAGTGGTACTTGGTGGGCCAGGACCCGACGACTATGTTAAGGTGGGGTGTATTTGTTGTCACTGATACCCATTTGTTACATTTTGTATCAGAGGTGGTACCCATCCTTAAGTGTTGTTCACTTCTTGGGTTGAGATGTAGGACCCACAATGAAGAAGTTATACTCTAAAGGGGGGGGGGGTGAATGTAACACCCCAAATTGATAATATGTTAAATGACTAAATGATATAACTCTTGTCAACAAGGTTCACCTTCCTTTTCAACAGCCTAACTGATAAGAACTCCTTAATTAATTGTTCTTAGTTTGGAGTAGTGATCAGGATGGGTGACCTTCTAGGAAGTTTCCAAAGGTGTGTGTGAGTGAGGACAAAGCACACAGGAAAGGACATGTTTTCGCATGTGGGGACTATCATTAGTCATTTGACCCGTTCAGGCATGTGGGTGGGCCCCAGGGTGGGGAACACATGTTTTTTGGGCAACTAGTGGTGCCTAGCGGGCTAGGACCTAGAGACCATGTTAAGGAGGGGTGTATGTGCTACCATCAGGACCCAGTTGTTACATTTGGAATCAGATGTGGTACCTAGCCTTAAGTGTGGGTCACTGCCTGGGTTGAGATATAGGGACCACAATGAGGACGTTCTACTCTTAGGGGGTGAATGTAACATCTCATAATGATTATGGGTTAAATGACTAAATGATATGACTCATGTAAACAAGGCGCACCTTCTTTTTCGGGAGCCTACCTGATTAGAACTCCACAGTTAAGAGTGTTTGGACTACAGTAGTGATCAGGATGGCCTGATGTAGTGATCAAGATGGGTGACCTTCTGGGAAGTTCCCCAGGGTGTGTGTGAGTGAGGAAAAAGCACATTGGAAAGGAAATTTGTTGGCATGTGGGGACTGTCATTAGTCAGATGACCCGTTCAGGTATGTGGGTGGCCTCTAGGGTAGGGACCACATCTTTGTGGGGAAACTGGTGGTACATGGAAGGCCAGGACCCGATGGCCATGTTAAGGCAAGGTGTATGTGCTGTAACTGGGACCCAACTATTACATTGTGAAATTAACACTTTAGAATGATAAAGGGTTAAATGACTAAATGATATGACTCGTGTCAAAAAGGTGTGCCTTCCTTTTAGGGAGACTACCTGATTAGAACTTCATAGTTAAGCATGCTTGGATTGGTGTAGTGATTAGGATGGGTGACCTTCTAGGAAGTTTTCCTGGGTGTGTGTGTGTGAGGACAATGCACACTGAAAAGGACACGTGTTGGCCTATGGGGAAAGTCATTAGTCAGATTACCCATCCGGGTACGTGGGTGGTCCCTAAGTTGGGGACCACATGTCTGTGGGGAAACTGGTGGTACCTGGAGGGCCAGGACTTGAATACCATGTTTAGGTGGGGTGTCTGTACTATCACCGGGGCCTAGTTGTTACATTTGGTATCAAAGGTGGTACTCGGCCTTAAGTGTGGTGCACTGCCTAGGTTAAAATATAGGGTCGAAAACAAGGACTTTGTTCTCTAAGGGCATGGGTGGGGGGAATGTAACACCCTAGAATGATGAAGGGTTAAATGAATAAATTATATGACTCATGTCAATATGGTGAACCTTCCTTTTAGGAAGACAACTTGATTAGATCTCCACAGTTAAGCATGTTTGGCCTAGAGTAGCGATCATGATGGGCTACCTTCTGGGAAGTTTCCCAGGGTGTGTGTGTGTGAGAGAGGATAAAGAACACTAGAAAGGACATGGGTTGGCTTGTGAGGTCAATAATTAGTCATATGACCCATCCAAGAACGTGGGGGGCTCCAGGACAGGGATCACATGTTTGTGCAGCGACTGGTGTTACCTGGAGGGCCAAGACCCGACGACCTTGTTAAGGAGAAGTGTTTGTGCTACCACTGGGGCCTAGTTGTTACAAATAATGGATTAAAGTGTTTTTAGCATGACATGAGTTTTGGTTTATTTCTTTATAGAGATTCTCCTTATCTTGGATTGATTATTGAATTGACTAGCATGTTATTGGTTTATGACCAAGTGATAAATGAAATTTTTTAACTGAAAGATAAATGGTAATTTTCATAATTAAGTAGTAAGCCTTATAAAGTGATATTGAGATATCATTGCTGTTATGAATCTTTGTGTTGAATATTATAGTGGTTATATAGTGGGTTATGCCCAATGATTCATGCTATAATTATTATATAGTGGGCATGACCCTTATTTAACATGTAATTCTTATTTATTATTCTTTGTCATAAAACATGTTGAAATCAGTATACATTAGGCTTGTCCCGTATACATGTTTAAAGGATTATATACTGCGATCCTCCCTAATAGATTACTGAAATTATTATATAGTGGGTTTGATCTAGTTTTGTGTGATTTATACCATGGATATATGGTTATGGATAACATTGTTGTGAGAAGTGTTCAGAGACATTATAGCATGGAATAGAAGCATGTTATGTTTTACAATTGATATATGGTTATGGTTGTGAGACAAGCATAGATACACTCTAGTAGGGTGCCAAAGCAGGTTGATGTGCTAATAATTTAACTATTTAATTAATTAATACAAATGTTTATTGCATCATTGCAAGAACTTATTATCAGATTGGTTATATTTAGGCATGTCAGTTTAGACCTACTGAGTTTTACTCACATAATTATTGGTTTGTCATTCGGTAACCAAGTAGATTACATGGATGGAGGATTAGACAACGTAAAGGGACATTGTTGTTGATTGCTAGATGGGAAGGAGTTTGGAGACACGACCAACATGGGGTTTGAGACCGGGGACTTTTGAGTATGATATCCTTTTATTTGTATTACAACTAACACGACATTTAGTTACATTACATCATTATGTTACATTATTCTTCAATTATTTATTGGATTATTCAGTTGGTTTTTATTGTTTACTTTTCCATTTTATTATATTATTTCAATTATTTACGCTACTCTGATATTTATTTTTATATTATTATTTTTCTATGTTCTAACTCTATAACCAGGGGGTATAGTCTCCCCATTATACTTATAACACCCCCTCTTCTAGTCTATAGCCTATGGAATATGGGGATGTGTGATTGAGGTCCTATAACCTACTCGTGTCGGCCACATGAGAGAGTTTCAGATCAGTGTACGTTATAATTCCATTGGAAGAATAATTGGACATAACATCTCAAAATTATGTGCTGATTGTTATCATGTCACGTTGAAAATAATGCAGGTAAAATTTATGATTCTAAACATGATTTGGTATTTAATGCATTATATAATGATAATGTTTATATGGATTATTTCGATTCTTTATTTTCCTAAAAAAAATTTATTAAGTTACTTTCACAAAGAATCTTGGGTATGGAATATGATACTAAGCGATTGCAACCATCACTCTCTGAGAAACTAGATCAGGAAAAGTTTAGTTAAGGATTTTCCTAAAATATAATTTGAAAAAGATAAAGTCTATAACCCTTTTCAACAAGGTAAACATCATAATATTTACATAAAACCAAAGAAATAACTTTGAACTTCTCAACCCCTAGGGTTATTTTACATGGAATTATTTAGAACTTCTAGAGTTTATAGCTTAAATGGTAATCATTATGACTATGTTATTATAGATTAATATTTTAGATATACTTATGTATTATTTTTAACTCACAAAATTGAAGCATGTTACTACTTTAAAAATATGAAAAAAACAATATAAAATCTTAGTGGACTTACTATCAATATGTTAAGGAGTGATAAAGTTTATGAGTTTGAAAATTATGACTTTGAAACTTCATGATAGAAATGTGGATATAATAACAAAATTTCTTCTCCTTGGACTCCCCAGTAGAATGATGTTATAGAAAGAAGGAATAGGAACTTTCAAAATATTTATCAAACCATGATCAATGAGAATAAACTGCCTATTTATTTTTAGATAGATGTTATCAAAATAGTATTCTATATTATAAATAGAGTAATTATTACACCACTTTTAAAGAAGACTATATATAATAGAAGAAAACCAAAGGTTAATTACTTTATTGTTTTTGTATGAAAGTTCTTTATTCTCAACACAAAATAAAGTTTACCAAAATTTACATCCCAAAGTGACAAAAGAATATTACTTTATTATTCAACCACCAGTAAATCATATATCTTGGTCAATAAAACAACCAAACTTGTGGAAGAATATTTATATGTAAAATTTGATGAAACATATCCACATGAACCTAAAACTTCTTTGTTAAAACTTAATACTTACCTTTCTAACTTGAATATAAATACCTCGACCATGTTTATTGATAGTTCTATAGAACCGATTATAGAAAAAATCACTCATTAATGTGCAATTTTTTGAACTCAAGATTGACGAAAATGATTATGTAAAAAGTACTTCTATCCCAAAATCCATTAGAACTCATAAAGATAATCATTTACATGTTTTTGTATGATATCTATATAGGGGTAATAAGATGAAAACAACTATTAGAAACTAGGTTAAACATTAATAATTATTATCATAACATGTACATAAAAACATCACTGAAGTTATAGATGATTAATTCTAGGTAACGTCTATGCATGAAGAGTTCAATCAGTTTTAAAGACAAAAAATATAGGAACTAGTGAAAAGACCAAAATAGTTCAAAACAATTGTCACTAAATGGGTGTTTAGTAACATGTTTGATGAGTTTGGAACAATAACAATAAATAAAGCTAGACTGTTTTCTTAAGGATATATTCAAGAAGAAGGTTTTGATTATTAATAAACCATTGAACTAGTAGCAAAACATGAGGTTATTAGAATAATGTTTTCTTATGAATCAAATTTGAGATTCAAACTATATCAAATGGTTGTCAATAGTGATTTTATTAATGGTTATATTATTAAGGATACTTTTTTTAAACAAACCTTATATTTAAAACCCCTCATTTTCCAATTCATGCTTAAAAATTAACCAAAGGTGTTTTTATTTTAAAAAAAGCTCATAAAGTATCGTATTATAGGCTCAACACTTTTCTTATTTCAAATGATTTTACTAAAGGTATTACTGATCCAACTCTATTTATAAAAATAATTTAAAAATATTTTTTGTTATTTCAAATTTATATTGATGATATTATTTTTGGATTATATAAAAAATTGATATGTATTGAATTTTATAAAATAATTAAAAATTAATTTGAAAATAATTTAATAGGAGATTTATAATTCTTCCTGGGTTTTCATAATTTTAAAAATAAGTAAGAAATAATATTAAATCAAAGAAAATACACAAAGGATATTTTAAAAAAATGTATGGATAGAATCAAAGGTAGTGATAATCCCATGATTATTAGTTGTAAACTATATCTGAATGTAACTGTAAAGCTAGTTTACCAAACTACCTATACAGGTATGATTGTAATTTTACTATAATTTACTACTATTCTACTTGATATTATGTTTATTATATGTTTGTATGACCATTTTCAAGAAATAAATAGGAATCACATTTAAATGTTGTCAAAAGAATTTTCAAATGCCTCAAAATTACAAAAAATAGGATTTTTCAATTCTAAAGGATAATAATTTGACCTATTTAGTTAATAAAATAAATATTTTATTGGTTATAAGTTATATAGAAAAAACACCTCTAGAACATGTGAATTTTAGGGAAAATATCTAGTTTCATTATGTAGTCTGAAAAATACTCTATTGCATTATCAATAATTTTAGCTGATTATATAGTTATAGGGAGTTGTTTTTCATAGATTTTTTAGATGAAACACACATGACTAGATTATGGATATCAATTTATAAATGTCCCAATGAAATATTATAATTCAAATTCTATTAATATTTCAAAAAAATACTTTGTCTCACTCTAGGAAAAAATATACTGATATAAGACATCACTTTTTGAGAGGCCATTTCAAAAAAGAGATATTAATCTTCAGTTCATTGTCACTAAACATAGTTTTTATAATATTCTTAAAAAGATATTTAATATTGAGAGAATTAATTATATCAGACATGGGTTAGTAATGATTAATTATTCCTAAATATTTCAATTTAGTTTTAAATTTTGTATTTGTTGGATTCTTTCTATAATACTTAACATTCGTGTTTATTAAGATCTTTATTAATTTTATATCTTTATATTATATTTTTACTACCCTTTTTAAAGTAATTTTAATTTTAGTTTACCCAGTTTGTAAATTGAACTTAAATTTTTATTCACATGTTTAGTTAAGTGATTGTGAAATTTTTTGGTCATGTGTTCAATTAAGTGACTTTGACTAATTAGTCATGTGGTAAGTATACCTACCATTAATTATCTAAGTTACTAAAACCATACAGTCATTTACCTTCCACGACTATTCTAATTTTCAATTTTATTTAAATTGTTTTGGAGATATCTTCCTTGGTTTATTATTTTTTTCCCCTGAATTATTGAATAAAATTAAAATTATAATCTAAATCATCCCATTTATCTTTATTAAAATCTCTTTTCCATTTTTTAAAGCCTTGATTTGTCCCTCTCTCTCTCTCAAATCCCTCTTTCTCAAAGACTATTTCATTTTCAAATTCAAATCCAAAAGTTCTGAGATTCGGATCATAGTGTAAAAATTGATAGAGTTTATTGAAATAATGATGCCACATCTCTTGTAAAATCACACCCTCCAATGAAATATAAAATGGAACAAGGTACTTTGAGTTCTATAGTCAATATGTGTAATATTCATTTGCTAAATCAATTTTTTTATGTGGAAAAGGAATTGGATTTTGAGTGGCTTTAGTCTAAAAAATATTTAGTATGGGAATCAATTTAGACGAAATGTTGGATTGAATGGTGTAAATATAATGGTGATTCATTTTTCCTCGATTGGTTAATGTTTTTTATGCCCAAGTATAATTAATTTATACTTATTCAAATGGAACCATAAGAATATTAGTAAATAGATAAATTATGGTATTTTACTAAAAATTAAGCATAAATGCTTATGTGTGCCTCATATAGGACAATATAAATATTATCATATCTCATATCCTATGAATCATACTCATTTTGAGTTTTTTAATAATCTTGAGGAATTAACTGGGAATAAAACTCCAAGGAGACCAACTGCTATGAAATTAAGTATATAATATAAACTATTGGTGAAGTTTATCTAACATTTGATAAGTCCTAGGAAAGGGGACTTCATAATCTTTAAGTGTAAAGATTTATTATCTCACTATCTGAAGAAGAATGGATGTTAGATAAGTTTATCTAGGTATTTCATGAGGCATATGGTTGAACTATGAAACACCTCCTTGATATTTAATCCACTTACATACTCAAAATTCATCTCAACCCTGTTGGAATTTAAAATATTGGTTCTTGATGGGGGAGGGAATATTCAATTACACTAATGGATTTTTCCTAAATCAGACGATATCTTAGCACATGAAGGTGAACTGGAATCCTTAGAGAAAGGAATGGTTAGTATACAATGAAAATGTTTGTGGAGAGTTTAATGTTTTTAAGAATTATTTCAAGATCAGAGATCAATTAGACCCTAGTCTAGATCTTGATGAAATTTTAGAATATTTTTAAAATTATAATGAAACTGTGGTATAATTTCAAGAAGATGAAACTGAGGTAGCTAATTTAAGTGAAAAAAGCTAAGGTAACTCATGAGGCTATCAAGGATCCCTCTCTTTAAAAGTTATTTTAACCTCATAGTTCTCCTATTCTTATTATTTATCAAGAAGGATATTTAAAAGATGAATATATTGAGGATATTTAAGTTTTAGTGAGTGGTTTTGTTGAAGATGTCCCATGGGAAGATAGTGACTTATGTTTGTATGAAGAAAATGAAGAAAGTTTATAAACTTATTCCAATATATGATCCATCATTATAAGTACCCCTAGTATATGAATAAGGTAAGAACCACCTTAAGGGGAGGAATCTTATGATGATAGCCATGGGGTTAATCCACCTGATCATGGTGGACATACTATATCATCTATTCATAGAGTACTTGAAGGATCTCTAATTACTGAGATTAATTCTCAATAAAGTCTTGAAGTTTCTCCTCATAATCCATCAGTTGACTAAGTGATAGAATAAATGTTTGGTATAACTCTGACAAAAGATGTTTAAGAACCTTTAGAGATAAATATTATAGCTTCTATTGGATATATTCACAATAATAATCTTGAAGTTGATGAAGAATCTGATGTTAAACTAGAAGTTCATTCCTTGATATCAGAGCCATTTGATTTAGAAGGTGAGACAAATGGTAGGTAGGCTAATTAAAATCCATTTAATAATATACCTTCTTCTATCCATTCTATATCCTATTTAACTGAAGAATATTTCAATGATTTCAAATTTCAAATCATATGTGATGTGTATTTTGAAGGAAATATTTTTTGGTTTTGGAAATATAGTGGAACCAATCAGAGATGAACACATATCAAGGAAAGTAACATTGGTTATTTCTCATCTTTAATATAAATTTCATCTCAAGTCAAATATTATATTTATTATATGAAATATTTAAGAACTCAAGTTCACGCTCTATAGGAATATATTAATTATATGATGTTAAAGTTAGATAAAAAAATTGAATGTAGTGTTTCAATAATATACTTTTACTGCTGCTCATTTATCTTCTTTATATCCACCTTATACTCCTATACAAACTATTGTTAGTGAATATCACATTAGATAGCTTGTTCATGATGATTTGATACTATTATTTGTTGAGTTTTAGAAAACCATATAAATAATGTTTGAGGGATTTCGAAACCCATGAATAAAATACCATAGAGTTGGTTAGAAAATATGTAAATCGTGATGGAAGAGATAGAGACACTATTCAAAGGGTAGTTGATTTTGATATTAGGAGAATATTCACTAAATCTGATCTAAAGAACTTGTTCATATCATTTTATAGTGATCATAAAATGTCACATTTGACTCTGACCTATAAATCTTCAGTGGAGAAGATAAAATTTATTTCTCTAGTTCTAGAAACCTTTTTTGGAATAAATAATATTATTTCTAGGCTAGGGACCATGGTTCAAGGGTTTTGAAGGAATTCATTTGATTACTTGAGACATACATTTACACTGCATATACTTCTTTCTTGTTTTATCCTACCTTACATGCCTCTTTAACCCCTCCATCTACCATATATTCTACAAAACCATTTATCTCATCTCCTAGATAAGAATTTCAACATATTTTCCATATTTCCATATTTGAGGTTATTCAAGAACATACTTATACCTCTACATCACACACTGACCCTTCATCCTCAACCTCTACATCCAAAGTAAAGGATCGTGTTCTCCCATATGATATCTAAAATTTTTCTGATTATTACTTTTATTAGAGTTCTTGATAGGGTCTCTTTTTATAATTTTTTTAATTATAAATTAAATAATTTATTTTTAGACAATCATTTCATGTTTTCATTTTTTCATTTTTTTTCTTATCATTTAAATCTACCCTCATTTTAAAATAATCCCAAAAGGGGGATAAATTTTTTATGTTTCAATTCATTTCATATGTATATATATATATATAATTGAAAATATTTGTGATAATAAATAAGTGGTAGATTGATGGATTTTTCCATATACTCTTTGTTTTGATTACAAAATATTATTTTTCTTATGTTATTGATGATATTTATATTTTATGATAGTAATTTTTTTCTGAAGTTAAAAAAATGGATAATTCTTAAAGTGACCATTTCCACCTACCACAAGAAGAGTTCAAGTGATCAAAAAAGGATTAAACCAACCAAAATAAGATAAGTGAATAAAATAATAATAAAAGTGACCACAAGAATAAAATAAGTGAATGCAAGAAGACATAAAGTGACCATGCTCAGTGATCATGCCAAGTGACTTGGTCAAGTGACTATGCCAAGTTATCATGCCAATTTATCATACTAAGTGACCATGGAAATTGACCTTTGAAAGTGATTTCAGTAAGTTACTATGGAAAGTAACTGTGTCATGTGACTACTAGCCTATGTGATTATGCTATGTGAAGATTAAGTGACCATGTATAACTTAAGAAGAGAGGTATATTCAAATATTCAATAGATATATTTTGAATAATTTATTGTAGAGTCAGATAATTTAAAGTTTCTTGTGAGAATGGGTATTAATTTATAAATATCATCTAATAACTAATAAGATAAGGTGTTCACTTTTAGAATAAGTGTCATTCATAGAAAAAAGAGGAGTGGACTTTCTTGATAGACATAGTGGTATACTGAGGATTTACTCTAACACACTACTTCATTGAACACTTCTACAATACTCTATTGTGTGACCTCTCTAAGAAACACTCAGTTGAAGATTTTCAAGGAAATTTTTAATACAAATTTATTAACCAATTTTGGTTAGACTGATCTACTTTAGACTTTAACTATTTCTATCAATTTCTCACTCCATTTTACCTTACTTCCAAATAGTATATTGAAGAGTATTGTATAACCTTTCTATTTTTATTTTACACCTATTATTACATGTATAACTATTGAATAGGTTGTGTGTATCCTTGAATTACTCATGGTTATTTTTTAGTAAAAACTAATACAGTTTTTGGATCATTTTTTTAATAAACTATTTGGAAGTTGGTTATTTCCAAATGGAGAGGACTGGGTCTTGACTTTAGACTGAACCTCTTTTTTTATTTCACTATTTGTTTTATTTTTTTATTTTTTTCAAAATCAATTTATTTCTTATTTTTGTTAAACTATACATAAAAACATTACTTTGATAGTTAGCTTTAATTAGTTTTTTATATATAGTCTTTAGGGTGATTAGTTTTATTTCAAAAGATATATTAATTTTTAAATTATTTTATCTAGGTTATGATTGGGCCATTGAGATATCTTTTGAAAAATTTAAATTATATATTTATAATATTAATTTTACTACACTATTTTTATAATCTTATGGGATTTAGTTTTAAATATTTTTAAACATAAATATTAATTGGAAACTCAATTAAAATCCTATTTATTTATCCACTCCAACTAACACTTCTATTTCAATTATACTTTTCATTTAATGTAGTCAATCGATATCTAAAGTTGGGTATTGGAAATAGTATGTGGCTCACATATTAGTATTCAAATATAAGAACCAATTATATTCAAGAATATGGATAAAGGTGTGGTGGGTCTCTGAGAAGAAAATAGTGAAATACTGGAATCATTAATGGTGGGATATATTGATCTCACTTTTCCTAGTGGTTTAGTTCTTTTATCAAATAATTGTTATCATATGCCTTTATTATTATAAACATAATCTTAGCTTCAATTTTAGATACTATGGGATTTTATTTTAATTTTATAAATAATTTTTTTTCACTTTTTTAAGTATAACATATGCTATGGTATGAAACATCTTAATAATTGATTATATATACTTGAACATTAAAACCTTATTTTGGAAATCAATGAAAAAACCACCAAGAATGAATCATATTTGACCGGCCTTTGGAACTTCAATCTAGGTCATATAAATGAAAATGAGTTTATGAAAACTAAATCAATTAAGGTAATTAGACACTATTGTTTTGAAACCCTTATATGTATATCATTCTTGTTTACAAGGTAAAATCACAAAAGAACATTTTAATGGGAAAGGAGAAAGGGCCATAGAATAACTGGTGTTGATTCATACTGACATATATAATCCATTTTCAGTAAAGTAATGGGTGGGTTCTGTTATTTAAATACTTTTACCAATGACATTAGTAGTTATGGTTATATATATACTTAATTATATATAATTGTAATTCCATTAAAGTTTTTAAGGAATACCAAAAACGAATTATATAATCTTATTGGTAAAAAGATTCAGAATCTCTACTCAGAACGTGGTAGGGAATATCAAAACCAAGCATTCATCCACCACTTAAAAAGACTCTGGGGTAGTCCCAGATCACACCACCTTATACACCATAGTGGAGTGGTGTTATTTAATGGAGGAATTGTACCTTTATTAACATGGTAAGATTGATGATGATTCATAAAACTCTATTATTATCCTTTTGGGGATATACACTATTGACAACAGCATATAAACTAAACTGAATACAAACTAAAGATGTATATGATATTATATATGAGTTATGGTTTGGAAAGAAACATAATTTGTGGTATATATTTTTATGGAGATTTGAGTTGTTTTTCAATAATATACCAAATGAAAAAGTAGTATTATGAAGCATGAAGTGAGTATTTATAGGTTATCCTAAGTAAACTAGAGTATATTACCTATATAATCCTTCAGAGAGAAAAGTAATTGTGGAAATACATGTCATATTTCTTGAAATGGAACACATTTACAATATAAATAGTGAGATAAATATTTAATTCGATGAAGTAAATTCCCAAGATGTGCAAGAGTTGGTAAGGTAATGATATCCACAAGATCCAGTGGGAAATTAATATATTCTTGAGACACAAGTACTTCATAAGTCTATGATATGGGATAAAGAACCAGAGTGGTTTGATTTTCTTATCCCTGATTCTTGTGACACATTAAACCTTGAGTATAATAAACATCAAGCCTATAAATAAGTAGTAAATGGAAAGGATGATGCTAAATGGAAAGAAAAAATGATTTATGAGATGGATTCCATGTACCAAAATCATATTTGTATCTCATTAGATCCTCCAGATAATGAAAAACCTATTCTGTATAAATGGATATTTAAGAAAAATATGGACATGGAAGGTTAAGTAGGTACCTATAAAGCATCATTGGCTATGAAGGGTTTTAAAAAAATGTTAAGTCATTGACTATGATTAAACTTTCTCACTAGTGGTGATGCTGAATTCCATCAGAATATTAATTTCTGTAACATCCTTCCATGATTATAAAATTTGAAAAATTTATATCAGAACTTCTTTTCTAAATGAATTTTTTTTGAAGATGTCTATATGACACATCCTAAAGGATTTATCATGTTAAAGAGTGTCGTTAAGGTGTTCAATCTATAGATATCTATTTATGGATTAAAGATGGAATCATGATCATGGAATGTTTTTTTATGAGTCTATAAGTGAATTTTTTTAAGAAAAACGTTATCCATGCGTCTATAATAAAGTTAGTTTAAATTCCATAATTATACTAGTTTTATATATTGATGATGTGTTAATCATGGAGAAAAAAGTGAAAGTCGTAATGTTAGTTAATTCATGGATAAATGAATACTTCAGCATGAAAGACTTAGGTTAATAAGCCTATGTTTTATGGATCATGATCTATCGAGATAGATCTTAGAGGTTTCTTAGTCTAAGTCAATGTACATATATCGATAAGGTACTTAAAAGGAAGCATATAGTACAATTCAAGAGATTATTATTATTTTTGTTGACACATGGTATGGATCTCTCCAACAAAATGATTACATGGACATAGGAGGATATTTAAACAATGAGTATAATCCATTGTGCTTTGGTAGAGGTATTTATCATGAATTCCATTTTATGTATTCAGTTTTATGTTTCATTTGATTTAAGAATAGTGGGGAGATATCATGAAAATCTAGAAGAGTAGCATTGAGAAGTTATAAAAACTATCCAGAAGTACTTGAGATGTACAAATTATATGTTTCTGGTGTATGAAAGAGATGAGTATCTAGCTAGTCATGAGGGGATACACTAATTCTAGATTCTAGATATATCAATATAAACTAAAATCATATTCAGGCTATGTATTTAGCCTAAATTATGGTGTAGTCTACCATAGAAACTTGAAGTAGTCCCTAGTCACTAGATCTATAGTATAATTTGAGTATATATCATCTTCTAATGAAACTAAAGAATCTATTTGGATACATAAATTTTTCCGTGAGGTTTTCCTTGTACCTAGCAGTGCAAAACTTGTTACAATATAATGATATAATATTATAGAAATGGTTCATTCTATGGATCTTGGGTCACACCAGAGGATAAATCAAATAATTCATATTTTTTGTCTCTTGAGGGATTTTAATCTTAGTGGTGATGTTTTAGCTATAAGAGTATCCACAAAGTATTACATGGAAGACCCCCTGAAAAAAAAATCATATCTTAGTAGAAGTATTATTCTCATGTGGGAGATAGTTGGTTGAAATTTTTTTTGTAGATTTCTCTATTTCAAGTGTAAGTGTTGTGAGTGGGTGACCTAGACCCAATTACTGTATGTACTTTGATTACCATTTAATGTATACGGTTTGATATATACAAGTGTTTTTATAACCATAATAATGTTGATACTTTTACGTTAAATATTTTTTATGTTAATTTCTATATATTACATGTTATATCAAATGGTTATAGTATTTCTGAAATATAATTAGAACCAATAGATACTATGATAGTAATCTTAAACACATATCGTATAGCCTAGAAACATAATACTGACATGAAACATATGATTTATAACTATCTAGTGTTGATGGATCATATGCATTAGGACTTCTTCTCATTAATTTCTCACTTGGTGATCTCAAGTAGAGGAGATCATGAGGATTAACCTACCAATAGGAACACCACATATTTCTGGTGTCATTGGTTGTACATATCAACTAGAATGTGTATTGGTGTCCTGACTTGAGATCATTATCAATGCTTGCAATTTTATCACATGCTTAGATATAAGAAAAAAACTAAGACATTGATGTTTTGGTGAGGTTTCTTGCATTGGTAATGTCATTGGTGGTATGGAATTGGTTGAGTGATCATGATATGAGTTTTCACTTCTAAGTTGAGAAAGAGATATTTTGGGACCAGTTAACCTAGATGGAAGTACCTTTATTAAATCCATTTCCATGGAGATTGGAGGTAAGTCCATCTAGTAAAAATAGTGAATAAAGAAAGAAATAAATGATGATGACATCATGTGTGCATCCTTCTTTGTGAGATATCACGTGACAAAGAGATTATAATACATACCATGTGTTCATAGGATATTATCATAGTTATGGAATTATTTATATCCTTATGGAGATTTATGGGTTGATAAATTTCTATCATGGTCTATGAGTTACACTCACTCCTATCGAGATAAGATCCTAAAGGTTTACACACTAAGTGTATCCACAAGTTCCACCTATTATGATACATGGATGTTTAAGATGAAGTGGGACCCATGTGGATGGCCCTGTGAATGTCCATGTATGAAAGATTTCAAGTAAAAATAATTCAATTGTATTATTCAAGTTTATAAATATAATAATTAAATTTATTTCTCAATGTATTTATATATTATTTATGTAAAAAATTGAATTATAGATAATATAGTTTTTTGATTGAACATAACACATTCATGGTTCACTAAATTATTAATGTAGTATGATTTGATTAAATGTTTTTATTTTATCATGTGACATTTAATTAATGAAATAATATTGTGATAAAATATGTATGATTCTTAATATATAGACCTGAGCTTTTCATACATAAATATTCCATCTTTGTATATGAGTATTCAATACAAAACTATAACACCCAAAACATTTTATAGTATGTTTCCCTTAAATAAATTATATTCATTAGATAGCCAATATTTCATAAAGCATTGTGTTTCATTGAAAAAACACTTGTTTTTTTAGGAGATAGTCATAACCAAGCCATTAAACATAAATTTGGAACTTCTGTGGTTTTAATTTTGAAAAACAGACATACACAATTGTGATCAGGGTGATATTTGGAGTCTGATAGAATCAACATAATATTTAATGACTAGTAACTAACATTTATGAATAGTAACTTACCCCTTTGAATAGAAATATGACCCTTATGAATGGTAACCATACCCATGAAATTATAAATAAAGTTAGGCACCTTAAAAATGAAGATGAATATATTAAGTGTTGGTATATTTCAATTAAATAATGATTTTAATTAAAAATTAAATTTCTCATATTTAGAACATTATTTTTAAAAAATTGAGTTCATTTTTAGATTCTAAACATCAAAAAATGGTTGGGGTGATTTTTTTTTATTTTTTTAAAATAATTGAATTTTTGGTGAATAATAAAATATATTATTTTACAGTATAAATACATTATAATTTAAATTCACTATTCCTAGAATCATGAGTGATGTAAGAACTCAAATCTAGAACTCACATTCACTTATTGAAATTCAAGTTCATGTAATCCTCACTATTTTTTGTCTTGTAGATAAATAATAAATTAATAAATATAATATTAAGAAAACCATCCTCCCCTCCACTATATAAACCACACCTCACCCCCACTTCCTCACACACCACTCAAGCTTCAAGCCTTAACTAAATTATAATAAACTATATCCTTAAGATCCCACTCCACGTCTAAGACCTACTAGTCTCACCAAAAGGCCAAAAAAAGTCCTTGAGAAGATTTCTCAAGGAGGAGTACTCTAGAGGTGAACCTCTCTTACCTTTTCTTTCAAATTCTTTTTACGAGTTCCATTATTTTGTTGATCTCTCCTCACCTACCCACATAAAAATGCTATGATATTTCCATTACCTTAAATGTATTTTATTTTTATTATTCTAATGGAATATTTCCTCATCATCTATTTTTTTCCTCACCTTTTACACTAAAAATTAAAATACCTCCTAATATGTGTTAATTTATCACATTCACGGATGACAGGTTTTCAATTTCTATTACTATCTTAAATAATGGTCATTAAACCTTTTTAATGGTTTATTAAGATCATAATATATGTATTTTACATTATTAAATGTTCTTTAATCCTTAAACACTCATAATATAAAATAATAATACAAAATAAGTTCATTATGCACAAAACCGCTAAGTTAATCCAAGCATTTGTAATTAACTTTTAACTAATAAGTTATCCTCATGATATATAACCCAAAATAATTATAGGATCATTTATATATATTTAATTTCACTAAAAATATATATTAACAATTGTGTATGTTTTACCATATTTCAAACGAATGTCCATTCATGAATACAAGTAAACCAATCATTGAAACTAAGGAAGAAAATTCTTCCAAAACAATAAAATTGAACCTCTTAAACCCATGAAAAGGGAATGAATGAACCTAATATGATTATAATAAATCAATTACATGTTTATGAGTTTATGTAATTATTAATTAATGAATCTAAATTTTATTATTCAGGTCATTAAGATCAATCAAGAAAACCTTCGGGCATAAGGTAAGGGATCCTCTCTCTCACTTTTATTCAAAAATCCCCCCTATGTTGTGTCTTTTTATTTTTTATTCCTAATGATGGGATATGTTATTTAACCTCCACAATATTTACCTTATAATATATAAATTATGGTATACCCATTTACCTCTCAATAAGAACTCAAAAGAACACTTGTTACCATGCCGAAGTGTTTGTAAGGGGTTTCTTATCTCACTTTTAATTCTGTGATATTTCAATTGTTTGCCACTTATTTCTTGCATGTGGTGTATTTTTTACAGCCATTTGATATATATTATGATGATTATATTTATATTCATGGTATTATTTTATTAATTTGGTTGTTATTAATTTTTTGTCATATGACTCGATGGATTACAATGTTGTAAGGGACTTTGTCTCAATTTCAATTTCATTGTCATTTACTTGGTATTGTGCACCTAATATTTTTTATGTGGTGTATCCACTACCCATTTGAGATAATTTTACATTTGAAATTGTAAATATATTATATATCCATATTCTGGTTTCATTTAAATGAATATTGTCTTAAGCCATATACCCTTTTACATACAGTTTTTATTTTGAATGTTGTTTTAACTATGGAAATATTGATGAATTTGTATCATCTACGCTACACAGATATTGAGAAGGCATATTGTAATTGTATTAAATCTATGTATAGATTATTATTTGTACTTTTAGTGATAGGTGGTGCCTGATATAGCCCCTCGATGCATCGACAGGTGTAATGATAGAAATCAGTTGGCAACAAACCCTTCGAGTTTGTTTCCAAAAATCAGGTGGGTTTCTACCCACATACTTAAACTATTTTGATGATATAGTGGTATTAGGTGGAAAATACATGACTTCCAATTAATATGAATTATCTTTATTCATTTTTAGTTATTATTATCTATGAGGTTTTCACTATGACAAAGTCTATGGGTGAAATGTTATTATCAGTTTACTAATAGAGTGCGTTTTTCATTCATTCACCATGCCATATTGACTATGCCAATTTGATTGTGATCCAATTATTGTTGATTCATTATTATAATATTTTTAACTCTTACCGATCATTTGAGCCCACCCATTTCATATGTTTACCTTAAATATCATATGATGAAGAGACTATTTATTGAGTTTCCATATATGCAGTTTATTAGTTTTGTTATGTATTGTATTTTGTTACCTTTCTCATTGTAATATGAGTTTCATGTATGTATCTAGATTCTTCAAGACTAATAAACTAATCATTACTTTGGTATTTCATTCCTATTAGTCATTCCAATGTAATAAGTAATGCAATGGCTCCAGGTTTTTTTTTCCGGGGTGTTACAATGGTTATCAGAGGATGTTTAGTAAAAAACTTGGAAACTATATTAAAATATGTACATTAGGGAACAAATCCCTAATATAGTATTTGAGGATAAACATAAAATACTTTCCTGGAATTTTGGTAATGAATAGATTATTTTGATCTTTTTATAAAATACATCCATGTATTGCAACAAATAGGTGGATGTGGCTTTAGAACTAATGTATCTATGTGTGAGAACTCCGAAAAGGAGTTTCAGGCTTAACCCAGGGTATCCTGGTACACTACAATGGGTCTTGTTTCACTCTTGGTTTGACACTCCTAGGGTATATTCTTAGAATAATTCACATTTTCTTTACAATACATTATGAAGTATTTGAATGTAAATTTTTCCCCAGAGAAACCATGTTTATGAGATTAGATATGCATATAATTTCAATTTATTATATGTACTTTTCTAGTTGAGATTATAAATTATGATTCATAACCTAATATAGTCTATTCCATTATTTAGAAATGGAACCTAATGGAAGAAGGGGAATCAATACTCATGCAACATGTAGGTATTTCCCCACTGAGAAAGTCAACACAGTCAATGTTGGAGAGGATCAAATCATGAGCATATTGGGACAAATTACTTTCGTTGTGAGTAATAATCATGATTCACCTACGTTGGATCATTTCATATAGCATAAGACCCCATATTTTTGTGGGAATAGTAATCTAGTGGTAGCTGATAAGTGGATCAAGATCATCGAAAAGATATTCACGGCATTAAGATGCAATGAAAATGGAAAGGTAGTGTTAGCAGTATATTGTATCAAAGGTGACGCTGATCAATGGTAGTCCTTAATCCCGAATACAATGGAGGAAGAAGAAATAGAAGATGTGGAATAGAGTACTTTAATGAAATATTCTTTGACAAACATTTCCCTCGAGAGCAACGAACTGAAGTGAAGAGGAAATTAATTGGCTTAAAGAAAAGGAAAAAAGACAGTGTTGCAGAGTATGAGGCTACCTTCACAAGACTACCCAGGTATTCCATAGATTACATACATGACTCAGAAGACAATATTGATCATTTATTTAAAGTTATTAAGCCAATTATTTGAAGGGAGATAGATTCTCAAACATTTTCATCATATGATAAAATTGTATTAAGTTCCATCAAAATAGAGAAGGAAAATTCTAGATCAAATTTTTTCAAGGGAAACCAATATAATAAGAAATACTCTAATAACCATAAAAAGGGTGAAGTTCCAAATAAGAACAAGGGAATGAAACAATTCCCATTATTTGAGAACTATAAAAAGAATCATCCTGGGAAATGATTGAAATGCATGGGAGTCTGCTATAAGTGTGGATAAACGGTTCATTGATATAATGAATGTAATGGGAAGAAACAAGTCAATGATGTTCAATGATACAATTTTAGAGAGATGGTAAACTAAGAAAATGAGTGTACTAAGTGCTAAGGAATCTTGCCTCATAAAAGGCCACAAGATCATGGGAAAGCTTATGTGATTATAACCGTAGAGGTTGAAGTTCTTAATGATGTGGTAGAAGGTACTTTAATTGTTTACTCAAACTTAGATAATGAATTATTTGATTATCTATCATCACATTCATTTATATCTTCCCAGTTTTCTAAGAAAATTATACATGTCCAATTTGATTTAATAAAGGAGTTGTGAGTCAAAACTCCAAGGGGATGTATCGTTGCAACAAAGGTGTGTTAATCAGTCCCCCTCATGAAACATAAACATGATTTATCTTATAACATTATCATTATACCGATGATTGACTTTTATATAATTCTCAATATTAATTGGCTATCAAATTATGATTCAAATATCTATTACGAGAAGAAGGAAGTTATAATTTTTGAAAATGGTGTAGAATCCCTTATCTTTAGAGCAGAAACCTCTCCATTTGATTCTTATCTAATTCCACCCCTAGTAGCTCTATTGAATGTACTTATTGGAGGGGAAGAGAACCCAATATCTATTGGTGAGGAAAGAAATCTTCAAATAGAAGATTTACATAGAGTGCATGAATAAATTGACATACATTCAAAGGATTTACTTGGATATCCTCCAGAGTGGGAAGTTGAGTTCTCTATTAATTTAATTCCTGGTGAAAGAACTATATCAATAACTCCCTATAGAATGGACACTTTGGAATTAGTGGATCTAAATAATCAAATAGAGGAATTTAGTGACAAAGGATTTATTTGACCTAGTGTTTCTCCATGGGAAGCCTTTTTCCTATTTGTCAAGAAGAAAGATGAATCCATTAGTCTATGTATTGATTATAGTGAAATCAATGGTATTAAAATAAAGAATTAGTATTATATGCCAAAAATTGATGATTTATTTGATCAACATAATGAAGCACAATATTTTTTGAAGATTTTCCTTTGATCTGGATATCATCAGTTGTGTGTGAGGAAGGAAGATATTCCAGAGACATCATTTCGAACCAGTTATGGGCATTAAAAATTTACATTGATGTCTTTTGTATTGATTAATGAAACCTCTATTTTCATGGATCTAATGAATAGATTTTTCAAGGAATATCTTGATGACTTTTTTTGGTATTTATTGATTATATCCTGGTACACTCCAAAAGCAATGAAAACCATGAGAATCACTTGCAGATTATTCTGAAAAATCTTAGAAAAATGGATTATATGGGAAGTTTAGAAAGTGTAAATTTTGTATTCAATTAGTTTCTTTTCTAGGAAATATTGTCCCTAAGGATGGAATCTTAGTTTATCCTACAAAGACAAAGGGAATCCGATAATGGCCCATGCCAACGAACATAATCGAGGTATACAGTTTTATTGGCTTAGCAGGTTATTATCGGCGTTTTGTTCAGAATTTCACCAGACTGGCTAACTCTCTAACCAAGATCACTTGTAAAGGAGTAAAGTTTTTATGAATGAAAGAATGTATAGAATGATTTGAATAATTGAAAATAAGATTGGGAAACACTACAATTTTTACTCTTCCATCTGGAAATGATGGGTTTATGAGATATAGTGATTCATCAAAGAATAGATTGGGTTGCGTCCTTAGGAAAAATAATAATGTTATTACTTATTCATCAAGGAAGTTAAAGAATCATTAGAAAAATTACCCAACTCATGATCTTGAGTTAGCAGTTGTAATATTTGCTCTAAAAATAGGGATACATTATCAATATGGTGAAATATGTGAGATATATACGAATCAAAAGAGTTTGAAATAAATTTTTACATTGAAAGAACTCAACATGAGGGAAATGAGATGCCTAAACTTACTCAAAGATTATGATTTTTCAATACACTGCCGCCCAGAAATGGAAAATAAGGTGGCATATGCATTAAGAAGAAATGATCATGGACTTCAGATCCAAATGAGGATTGAGGTAGATCCTATATTAATGGATCTACTAAATATGGATATGGGAATTGTTAGGGAAGGGGAAATATATTTCCTCTTTAAAATGATTGTTAAACCATGTTTACTAGAGAAGATAAAAAGCTCTCAATCTGATGATGAGAATATACACAAGAAAATTAATGTTGTTAAGGATATGAGATTGGAAAACTTTGTGTATGTGGACGAGGTTCTTAAATTTGGTAAGAGGTTATCCCTTCCATTAGTACCTAAGCTAAAAATGGATCTATTAGAAGATGCTTATAGGTCAAATTTCTCTATAAACCCTGGATTCACAAATATGTATAGAGATCTGAAGGAACATTTTTGTTGGGATAATATGAAGTGAGAAATTGTTAACTACATGTCAAGGTTTCTAGTTTGTTAAAAAGTGAAGGTAGAGAGACAACATCCTAGAGGGGTGATGCAACCTATACCTATTCCTATGTGGAATTGAGATGAAATTTTTATGGATTTTTTCATAGGACTACCGAGGAGGC
Organism: Viscum album; assembly: GCA_963277665.1. Taxonomy (NCBI): domain Eukaryota; kingdom Viridiplantae; phylum Streptophyta; class Magnoliopsida; order Santalales; family Viscaceae; genus Viscum; species Viscum album. Next base: position 917,900,606 of record OY728155.1, on the reverse strand, counting down.
CTAAAAGGAATTATGTTATATGGTTAATTGTTGATCATCTCACAAAATCAGAACATTTCCTTGCTATAGGAGAAAATTTACCACTTGAGAGCCTGGAAAGACATTATATTAATGAAGTTTTAAGACCATATGGTGCACCTATATCAATTGTGTCTAATCAAGATCCCCAATTTACAAGAAAATTCTGGAAAATTCTCCAGAAGGATTTGGATACTAAGCTTTATATGAGTACTGATTATCACCCCCAAACTGACAGACAGTCTAAAATAATTATTCAAGCACTGGAAGATATGTTGAGATCATGCTCTCTTGACTTTTAAGGTATATGGGATTAATACTTTCCTTTAGTGTAATTTTACAACAATAATAGTTTCTATTATAGAATTCAAATGGTTCCATATGAAGCATTATATGGTAAGATGTATCAAACTCCATCTTGTTAGGATAAAGTTGGAAAGAGGAAACTTTTAGGCCTATAACTTATCGAATATACAATTGCAAAGGTAAAGAAAATTCAGGCCCATATTAAAGCATCCCAAAGTAGGAAAAAGAGTTATGTTGACAACTAGAGAAAGGATTTGGAATTTCAAGTAGGATATCGTGTCTTTCTAAAAGTATCTTCATGGAATGGTGTCTTAAGGTTAGGTAAGTAAGGGAAACTAAGCTACAGGTACATCGGACCGTTTGAAATTCTAGAAAAAATCAATGTTATATCTTATCCTATAGCAATGCCACCAATCCTCTATAAAGTTCAAAATGTTTTCCATGTGTCATTGTTAAAGAAATACATGTCAGACCCAATGCGTGTACTCACTTATGAATAAATATAACTGGAACCTAACTTGTCATACTATGAAGAGCCTATCGAGATTCTTGACATAAGGGAGTAGGTATTGAGAAATCGCACAACTCATCTAGTCGAGGTTCTTTAGAGAAAACATAAAATGGAGGAAGAAACGTGGGAACCTGAGAATTTTATGAAGAAGAACCACTCACATCTTTTTGAAGGGATTTATACATGAAAAGTTTTGAGGAATAAATTCCTGATGGTGGGAATAACATAACACCACAAACATTTTATGGTATGATTCTTTTAAATTCATTCTATTCATTAGATAGCCTATATTTCATAATGTAAAAAGTATTTTTGAAAAAAAACTTGGTTATTTTTGATATAGTCATAACCTATCCATTAAACATAAAATTTTCACTTCTTTGGTTTGAATTTTGAAGAATAGACATACACGGTTGTGATCAGGGTGATATTTGGAGTCTGATAGAATCAACTTAATTTTTGATGAATAGTAACTTACTCTTATGAATATTAACATATCCTTATAAATAGTAACTTACCCTTATGAATAGTAATATAATTCTTATGAATGGTAACCTTACCCATGAGAGTATAAATAAATTTAGGAACCTTAAAAATAAAGATGAATATTTTAAGTGTTGGTATTTTTTGATTAAATAATGATTTTAATTAAAATTTAAATTTATTATATTTAAAATTTTATTTTTGAAAAATTTATTTCATTTTTGGATTCTACATGTCAAAAAATGGTTAGGGTGAATTTTTGGGATTTTTTTGAAATACTTGAATTTTTGGTGAATAGTTAAATACATTAATTTACTGTATAAATACATTATAATTTAAATTCACTATTCCTAGCATCATTAGAGATGTAAAAACCCAAATCTCAAACACACATTCAATTATTAATATTCTAGGTCATGGAATCCTCACTATTTCTTGTCTTGCAGAGAAATAATAAATTAATGAATATAATATTAAGAAAACAATCCTCACCTCTACTACATAAACTACCCCTCACTCCATCTTCTTACCACACCACTCAAGCTTCATGACTTTCCAAAATTCTACTCAAATATCTCCCTAATCTCCTCCCCACGTCCAATACCTTTTGGTCTCACTAAAAGGCCCAAAACAAAGTCCTTAAGGAGATTTCTCAAGGAGGAGTACACATGAGGTGAACCTCTCTTCCCCTTTCTTTAAAATTCATTTACAAGTTCTATTCTTTTATTGCTCTCTCCTCACATCCCCACATCAAAATTATATGGTAATTACAGTACCTTAAATTTACTAGAATTTTATTTTTCTAATGTAATATTTCATCATCATCTCTCTTTTCCCCCACCTTTTACACTAAAAACGAAAATACCGTCCGATAAGTGTTAATTTATCACATTCAAGGGTGAAGGGTTTTCAATTTCTATTACTATCTTCAATACAGGTGCTGAAAATTTTTTAATGGTTCAACCATATCATAATTTTTTTTACCTTAATCAATGTTTATAATTATTACACATAAATAATATAAAATAATAATACAAAACAAGTTCATTATGCACAAAATCGCTAAGTTAATCCAAGCGTTTATAATTAACTTTTAAATAATTATTCATCCCCATGTTATATATCCCAAAATGATTATAAGATCATTTATATATTTTTAATTTCACTAATAATATATATTACCAATTCTGGATGTTTGGCCACATTTTAAACGAACTTTGATTCATAAATAAAAGTAAACTGATCATGAAAACCAAGGAATAAAATGTTTCCAAAACAATAAAATTGAACCTCTTAAACCCATAAAAAGGGAATTAATGAACCCAATAAGTTTATAATAAATTAATTAAAAGTTTATGAGACTGTTTAATTATTAATTAATGAATCTAAATTTGATTATTTAGGTCACTAAGATCAATCGAGAACACCTTTGGGCATAAGGTAAGGGATCCTCTCTCTCACTTTTATTCAAGAATTCCCCCTATTTTGTGTCCTTTTATTTTTATTTCTTAATCATCAGGTATGTTTTTTAACCTCCCCTATATTTCACTTATGATATATAAATTATGTTATAACCCTTTACCTCTCATTAAGCCCTCACAATAACACTCGTTACCATGCCAAAATGTTTGTAATGGGTTTCTTATCTCACTTTTAATTTTGTGAGATTTCTATTGTTTACCACTTATTTTTGGCAAGTGGTGTATTTTTTACTTCTATTTGATATATATTATCATGATTATATTTATATTCATGGTATTATATGATTCATTTGGTGGTAATTAATTTTTCATCATACGAATCGATTGATTACAACATGGTAAGGGACTTTGTCTCAATTTTCATTTCATTGTCTATTACTTGGTGTTGTGCACCTAATATTTCATATATTGTGTATCCAATATCTATTTTAGATAATTTTTCATTTCAAATTGTAAATATATTATATATCCACATTCTTTTTTCATGGATATGAATATTTTCTTAAGCCGTATACCCTTTTACATATAGTTTTTATTTGCAGTGTTGTTTTGACTATGGAAATATTAATGATTTTGTATCATCTAATATATATGAATATTAAGAAGGAATATTTTACTTGTATTAAATATATTTATATAAAATTATTTGGACTTTTAGTGATGGTTGGGGCCTGCTACAGACCCTCAATGCATCGACAGTTCTCATGAAAAAAATCGGTTGGCGACGAACCCTTCGAGTTTGTTTCCAAAAATCAGACTGGTTTCTACCCACAGACTTAAACCGTTTCAAAAGTATAGTTTTATCATGTTCCAGATACACTAAATACAATTAATAATCATTCTCTTTATTAATTTTAGTTATTACTATTCATTAGTTTTTCACTAAGACAAAATCTATGGATGCAGTTTTCTTATCAGTTTACTAATGACGTGTGTTTTTTATTTATTCACCATGCCATATTGACTATACCAATTTGATTATGATTCAATTATTTTTTATTTTTTATTCCTATATTTTTAACCCTTACTGATAATTTTATCTCACCCCTTTCATTTCTTTTCCTTCAACGGGTTATGAAGAGGAGACCATTTATTGAGTTTTCATGGATGCAGTTTATTAGTTTTTGTTATCTATTGTATTTTGTAACCTTTATCATTGTAAAATGAGATTCATATATGTATCTAGTTTCTTCTAGACTAATAAACTGATCATTACTTTGGGATTTCAATCCTCTTAATCATTCCAATGTAATAAGTAATGCACCAGCTCCGGGATATTGGGGTTGGGGTGTTACAAAAACATTATGAGCGATGCTAGAACCGTAAAGGTTTAGTGTCCTTAGAGAATATATGAATAAATAATTTATTTAGGTACATTATTCATCATATCTCTTATATCCTAATTAAAAAATTTCTTCACAACCATATGAAATTAAACTTAAGAAAGGGTGAGTTCAGATACTTAGTAAGGGTAAAAAAGAGAGCTGTAAATGATCACTTAAGCATAACATGAGAATAAGTGTTTGAGAACTCTAGAATATCATTTGAAAATCCCTTCCTAGTATATCATATGTCATAATCATTAATAATTTCATAAATATTTTTATTTTAAAATACATTAATCTTAAATTAATCAAATAACTTGATACAGGAGATCATAACCTTGGCATAAGAAATAAGTATTTGGCATACAAATAATCACAGAAAATAATTTACTTAGTCATGGATAACTATAAATACTATCATTTTGGGTTTGTTTCACTCCACATTCCATAATATTCTTAAATAAGGTTTATTCCCAAATTATCATAGTGGAAATATTCCCTTATTGAACTGGGTTCAATCATAATTCAGGTCTTTATTATCTCATGATATTTTAAAATTTACCCAATGAATTAAAGGGATATATAACTCTATTACCATCCATCAAATAATCATAATCCATTAATATGTGTTCCACAATATTATAAAACATTCATCATATATCATAACCCTTGGGATAAAATGGGTTTTATAAACATTACAACCATTCATCATTTCATAACCAATGAAAAATAAATAGGTATCATAAACATGACATTATTATAATTATAAACCATATGGAGAAATAATAAAGATATAATAATCGGATCATGTACCTAGTGAATTATAATTAAAATACATTCATTCCATATTAGATTAAAATTATTTCAAAGGATAACTTGGAATATTTCTTAAAGAAAATAAAATTTTTATTTTGAAATACCTTGTTTAAAAAATAAAATTTTAAAAAATATTATGGAAAAATATTTCATTGAAAATAAATATGGAAACTTTTAAATGGATCTTAAAACATTGACTTGCTATGATGGAATTAAATTTCATGCACGTTGTTTGTGTTAAAAAAATATTGCTTTCACATTTTCTAAATAAAGTCAAAAGTACTTCATTAAAAAATTAAAAGAATATTACATTTAAACCATTTTTAAAAAATTAAAAATGGGTAAAAAGAACTTTAAAAATTCATAATAGAGTAGTAAAAACATTATTTAAAACATTTTAAGGAAAAAAAATACATAGAAGAAAAATTATTTTCAAACAAATAGAGAAATAAATTTGGTTTTCCATAAAAACATTATTTTGATATATTGATTTTTTTAAAGAGATAAAAATGAAAGTAAAACATGTAATATTCATAGATAACCTAAGGATATTATAATTTATGAGATTCTTAATATATAGGTCATAAAATTCTGTCATTGTAAACCTGATCATAAACATTTTCCATAAACAATGATATTGTAACATAAATCCATTACCTCAAGTTTGACTTTATTAGAATGTGTTTTAACCTCTTCAATAATAAATTTAAATATAATATAATTCTATAATAGAATCATTTACATTATTATTATTGGGAAAACTTATGTTATTTCAATATATCTCAGTTTTTAATTGTTTTTATGATTCAAAAAATTCGTATTTTTCTTCTAATGAGATTATCTTTAGTATTTAAGATGATATTTTTTGTCATAAATAATTTATCTTATGCTTAGAATAAGTTATTATCTTATATTGAGTAATGTTTTAAATCTATAGAAAATTATTTTATCATATGATAATCAAAGTTGTGAAAGATTATCTTCGTCTACTCAGAATCCAAAAACTATATGTTATAAGTTTATCTTACTACATAAGATAATACATTATGAAGTTAATGGACTGGATACTTCATTTTCAATGTCTGATAATTCAGAAAAAATGGAGTTTAAAATTTCTCTATCTTATGAAAAGATATTCTGAAAATATTATCTTGCGAGCACTAGAATGTGTTTTGAAAATTAATTATCACACTTAAGTAACATATTTATATTACACTGAAGAATTATCATACATAATATTGAATTAATTTTATCGTAAGAATAGTATAAGTCAAATATTGGTTTTATCTTATGAATCCACTCAAGAAGTTATCTTATGAGAAAAGTATTATTTGTTGGATATCTTATAGAAGATTAGCTATTATAAAAAAAATTCATTATTACTTTCATAATCTTATGATAAGTCACTTTATTCTTATTATCACATAAGAAAAGGTATTTTCCATTTAAGGAATGATCAATTTTTATAAATCATAATTTTTTTAGGAATGTAAAGATACAAATAAAAATATCTCGGATAGAATCATTATAGAATCTTATTCAATATTTGTAAATAATGGATGCATGACATTAATAGCCTGTCTTATCAACTTTTCACCAGATTATCAACCCAACCATTGGGATTATCTCACTTGATTGAGTTTAAAATAAAATAGGATATATAAGGGAAGAGTTAGTTTCTACATGGATACATATTCATAATGAATAAATACATATTCACATACTCTAATAGTGGTTAAAAAGAATGATTTTATATAAACAAGATCATATACAATGCTCGTGTGATGAGATCTCAATTCTTTCAATTTCAATTGAAGATCATCCATAGCTAAGATTTGAAGATTATCATCTTATAATGAAGTATATTTATCAACTATTAGTTTCTGCTTACAAATATGTGCTTTAATAGTTCTTTAAATTTTATTCATATATATTTTGTTTACACTCATAGTAAGTGATTGTATTAAGGTCATGGATAGGTCTTGTAAAGGAATATCCTGATTAAAATATCTTATATCATTCTAATAAGTAACATCAAAGTGTACTTAGTTGGGATCACCAATAAAAAGGGTTTTCATATTGAAAATCACTAAACTAATATAGTATAGTGTTAGATAAGTGGACTAATGGATTTTCTATTCCATAAACCACTACAAATATCTTTTTTCCAATCTCTTTCTATTAATAATTTATATTTACACTACCAAATTTTATCAAAGGAAGGATTTGAACTTACATTTCTTGAATAGGGTAGTTAAATGTAAATAAAATTTTTATGAAATAAATTCACCTCCTATTTAGTTTTCAGTTACCCATTCTCTAGGATAATAATTGATATCAGAGATGACAACTCTTGAGTTCACAACCATAAAATTTTTAAGTCCAAATATCTATTTTTAAATGGATTTTATGGATAATAACTGATAAGGTATGTTAATATTTATATATTATTAACTTAATAGAAAAAAAGTTGGTATCTAAAAGGCTCATATGACCTTATATTTAAAGAATATTGGCTTAAAATGTTATCTTAATGTAGTAAATACCTATTTAATAATAGGTACAGAACCTGAAATGTGGGATTCTATAAAAAAAGCAGACTATGATCTAAATTCTAAATAGATAAACACTATAATATATGGATTAGTATCACATGAGTTTAATTGAGTTTCTTAATGTCAACAAGATCATGAATTGTGGAAAAATATATTTTTTTATATGATGGTACAGATATTGTGAAGGATCTTAGATATTATACTTCCAAACTTATCTTTGACACATTAAAAATAGATGAAGGATAAATCATTACTCAGTTGAATGGAAGACTCACTGAGATTGTGAATAAGGTTTCATCTTTAGGAACATGAATTTATGATCCCAATCAATCATTAAATGTTCGAATAGTTTTACTACCTAAGTAGAGAAAAATATCAACTTCCATCAGAAAATCTACAGAGATAAAGATTTTCAAAGTAAAATATCTCATTAGAAATCTTATGATTTAAGAAGATGAAATAGAATTTGAAGATGAAGAATATTAAAAGGTCAATAAATAAAAATTTTCTTTGGAGGTTTCCACTTCTAAATATGACAAGAAGAAAAAAGGCATATAGATCTCTGAAAAATCTTAAGAAGAAGACTCCTCGATTTATTAAGAATCAAATGATGAACTTTCACAGTTTTCTCAGAAGTCCAAAAAGTTCTATAAAAATAGGATAGGTTTGAGAATGTCCTTTAATAAGTATAAGAATAAAGGGTATAATTTTAAATAATTAAGATGATATGAGTGAAAAAAAATTAGTACATTTAAATCATACTTTCCACAATTGCATGAAAATAAAAATTCATACAAAAGTTCTTCAAGAAGATTGGATAGAAGGAGAAATATAAGAAAAATATGAAGGATTCATAGAGTGATTATAAATATTCTAGTGAATAAACATCCTCACAATCATAAGAATAATCTCACAATTAAAAGTCCCACCTATGTTGTATGGTACATTTGGATGAGGTACAGTCTTACTATTCTTCTGATCATGAGTGAAATCAGAAAATGGAAATTGATTATATTAAAAATTAAATTAATATCGTACCATTTTAGAAACTAAATATGAATGTCTCAAAAATAAAAACAAATGTCTCAATAATTCATATAAAAATTTAATGAAGAATATAAGAAAAAAAAATACTTGAAAGATTAGCTGAAAAAGTATTCTATATTATGTGTTGAACTAACTAACACAATTGATAACCTATTGAAGAAATTCCAAAATATTAAATATTCCAAAAGTGTTTTCACTAAAGTTAAAGAATATCTAAACAAATATTTTTGAAAAAATGAACTAAAAAAGAAGAAAATTTGGAATATAAAGTCAAGGTGAAGAATCAAATTTTATAAAAATTATTTTTTGGCTAGTTCCAAATATAAAAACCTCCCCAAGAATTCTTATTTTCACTATAGAGATGTTGGAAATAATTCCAATATTTCAATTATAAGAAAGCCTTAATTTTATGGAATCAAAAATAATTTTATTACAAAAAAATTACAAAATTAATTGTTAATATTTTGGGAAAACACAAACATATTTGGATCCCCATGTCTTTTATAGCTAACATTTCTAGAGATAAAAGCCTTTGGGTACTAAAAAATATTATTGTTTGATTTTTCATTATGGGTAACCGACCACATGAACATCAATGAAAAAAATTATGGATGGTGATTTAAAAATAAATATGAGTGATAATTTCTCAATAATTCACTCACTATCAATGATTGATGGAGGCTATGTCACATTTGATGATAATGAAAAAAAGAAAAATTATTGTTAATGGATTAGTTAAAAATTCAAAATATATTCTGATAAATAAAGTTATTTATGTTGAAGGATTACAGAACAACTTGATAAGTATATATCAACTTTGCGATGATGGTTATTCAGTTCATTTTTCTAACAATGAATTTTTAGTTTTCAAAGATAAATATCTCATGTTCAAAGCATTAAGAACTGATAATGTTTATACATTAGATTTTAATTCCTTGTGTACAAAACAATATTTTTTTATTACTGAAATTAATGAGTTATGGATTTGTAATATAAGGATTATACACTATAATGTTCACTCCTTGAAATTTTTTTCTAGAATACATTTTATTTCTCACTTTACTATCCTTAAATTGGACAAAAATAAACTATGTGATGCATTTAAAATGGTTAATAAATAGAAGTCATATTTTAACCAATTAAAGAGGATGTTACATCTTGACCTCCAGTGTTTATCCATATAGATATATTCAAACCTAGTATAACTACAAGTCTTGTTTTTAAATCATTTTTCTATATATTGTTTGACGATTTTTTGTAATTTACTTGTGTTTACTTTTTAAGAATTAAGAGTCAAGATTTTGGTAATCTTTTATGACTTTTTTGTAAGATTTTTCTAAATAAATTCATTCCAAAATTATGAATTTTAGAAGTGATCATGGAGGAGAATTTTAGAATCTTTAATTTAATTCATATTTATCAAAAAAAGGTATTCAAATTTCATTTTCTTCCCTCATGACACCTTAAAATAATGGTTTTTCTAAAAGTAAAAAATACGACTTGTAAGAAATTTCTAGAACAATGTTATATGAATATAACATTCCTACTAATTTTTGTATAAATTTGTTAACACAACATGTTATATCCTTAAGATAGTTATAATAAGAGCTATATTAATGAAAAAACCCTATGAGTTATGGAATAATATAAAAATAAATATATGATACTTTAAAGTATTTGGATTGAAGGTCTACATCTTGAAAAAAAGTATAATCTTGGTATGTTTGATCCAAAATATGATGAAGGTATTTTCCTAGGTTATTCTACTACATCCAAATCTTATAGAGTTTTAAACAAAATTTCTTGGAATTTTTAAGAATCAACTCATTTGAAGTTTGTTAAAAGTGATCCTTTTGATCAAAAAATGACTCAAAATGATGAAATAAACGATTCCCTTAAGGGAATGAGACCTAAACCTATACTTAAAAAATAATAAGTATAATTATTTGGAACATGATTATCTTGAGACAAATCCTTTATGAGTTGATACTAGTGAAACAGAATATTTTCTTCCAAAGATTGCCTAGAAATAATAAATTTCATCCTATAGAAATAGTTATATGAAAGTTAGATAAATGATTTAGAACTAGAAGAAATATAGGGTTCATAGTATATTTCTCTATTTTTTATCTTAGCTAGAACCCACAACTATAGAAGAAGATTTAGCTAATGAGTTTTTTATCTATGCAAGAAGAGTTAAATAAGTTCAAGAGGAACAAAGTTGGGGAATTAGTTGATAGACCCTCTGATTATCCTATTATTGGAAATAAATGGGTATTTAGAAACAAAAAATATTATCATTATATGATCAATAGACATACATATATATTATTTTCAAAAGGTTACAACAAGAAGAAGTAATAGATTATAAAGATAAATTTTCCCCTATAATTATATTAGAACGAATCAGAATCCTTCTAGAATATGCATCCTATATGAATTTAAAATTATATCAGATGGATGTTAAATATGAATTTATAAATGTATTTTTATTATAGGAAGTTAAATTTTGAGGAACCTCTTAGTTTTTAATAACCTTACTTTGAAAATTCTATTTTTAAACTTATAATATCTCTATGGGTATTTAAATAAGAACCATGATCATGGTATAAGTGACTAAGCTCTTTTCATTTATCAAAAAAAAATTCAATAGGAATGGAAGACACTACATTATTTATGAAAACTTCATCCTCAGATATCATTTTAGTGTAAATATATATTAATGATGTTATTTTTAGATCAACAAATCAAAAAATATTTAATGATTTTTCGAAACCTATAAAATAGGAATTTAAAATGAGTATGGTGGAAAAATCCACCTTGGTTGGCCGATTACTACCCTTTGGATGGAATTCTCCTATTTTCTTTTCGATCTTAACTATATCATCACACATGTTTATCAAGAAGAAAACACGGTTGCAGATGGTCTGGCCAACATGGGAGTCAATCAAGACATTACTTGGTTCGAAGACCTTCCCATTGCTCTTGTTTCCTTTTTTGAAAAATATTTTAATAGGATCCCTTTTTTTAGAATCTTTTAATCTTTCTTTTTTAGTAATATTTTTTCTTGGGTTGTTTTTTACCAAGGAATCACCTTTTAAAAAACTTAAAATAATTATTATGGGTGAGTTAAACTATTTAATAGGATTTCAAATCTATCAAAAAGAATTTGTAAATTTCTTAAAGAAAATAGCACACATACTTTAGTTGCTTAAAAATTTTGGACTTGAAAACACTAAGACTTATTCAACTCCTATGAGCTCTAATGTTAAGCTTGACATTGATGAGACTGGAAAACAAGATGAAAACAAGTTTTATAGAGGAATCATTGGAATTATACTATATTTTTATACAATTAGACCATACAATATGTTCTAAGTATGTATTTATGAGATATTTCAATCCAATCCTAAAAAATCTCATTTACATTCTTCCAAAAGAATTTTATGATATTTAAAAGAAACTATTTTTATTTTTTACTTTTTCCAAAAAATGTTGATTTCAATTTAACTTTATATCTAGAAACTGGTTCTCTAAATTCATACTATATAAGATAATCACCTCAGGAACATGTCATTTTCTTGGTAAATCTATAGTATCTTTGTCCGGTAAGAAACAAAATTTGGTAGCACTACCAACTACTAAAGCTAAATATATTGCAGTAGAAAGTTTTTGTAAACAATTTTTATGGTTGAAACACACCTTAATAGATTTTGGATTTAATTTTAACCATGTTATAATAAAATGTGATAACATGAGTGGTATAAACATTTCAAAAATTAAAATTAACCATTTAGAACTAATAACATTGATCTAAGACATAATTTCTTAAGATTCTGTTCCTGAAAGAATGTTATCCCTTTAGAATTTGTTTAAACATAAAATCAGTTAACATACTTTTTTACTGAACCATTTTCTACTGAAAGATTTAATTTTATCACATCTAAATCATGTCTATTTAATTTTAGTTGATTTTATTTTCATTTTACTATGTATAATTCTTTTTTAATTTAATAAATATTTTATTTTCATTATCTTGTTTTAGATTAGAAATCACTACTTTATGTTTTAGGCACATCAAAATAGGACATGTCACCTATTTTTTGTTATGCTTACTATATACATAACTCCATTTGGCCCTTCTATTATTGAAAAAAAATAAACTCAATCAGTTATACATGAAAAACTTTTGAAACCTCATCTCTCAACTATTCTAACCTTGTTGACCTAACCCTAAAATCTTTCAAACATCCTTAAGAATGGAAAAAAAGAACTGACAGTTCTTCCTTAATAAGGACCAAACATAGAAGTATGGAATGGAAATTAGTAATTATAATATAAAAATATTTTGGTTTTCTAGAAGATAATTACATGCTTCTTAAGAAGGACATAAATTGTTAGCGATGGGAATTTGTTATTGATGAAAAATGATTCATTTTGTTTTGAAAAATAATTTCATGAGTTATAAGAGACTATAGTTTTTTATTTCAATAATAATTAGAATATGATTATAGATAATATAAATTAGAAGAGTTTTTTGGATGAATTTTATCATAATGGTTGCAGTGTTTGAATTTCCTCATTAAGGTTATGCTGAGTTTAGTACATTTTGGTCACTGTAGATGAAGTCGGTCTGATAGAAATGATGAAGTCTCCATTTAGAATATAATATTTTGTCAAAATACCATGAAATATTTTTAACCCAAAATTATTGTTCTTATAAAGTTTATTCAATTTTCCATTAAATATTATAATGGTGATTTTGAAAAATTCTGGTTTCAAGATGTTACTTTATTATATTTTTTTATGATCAAGAAGCCTACAAATCTAGCATGTTACATTATGTGTTATATGTTCCATGTTCAGAATAATTCAACAAATATTTATCCATTTAGAATAATGTTAACCATGGTTTTTTATAACATTGGTCTTTTTATGGATGACAATACTACAACTCAATGTCGTTGAGTTAAGATGTTGAGTAAAAATATCCTAAGGAGAAGTGGTTTTTCTTAGAATTCAACTTTAAACAAGTTGTTTCCTATAAGTTATAAAGAATGTTTTGAGGTATATCCCACCTTGACTTAGGGGGAGTCATCCAAAATGGAAATCTCCAAGTATGATATTGTTTAGACTCCTATGATTGTACCAGTTTCTGTAGAAAGGCCAGTTCAAACTATTGATATAAAGGATGTTCTTGATAACAAAACTCTTTCTGAAAAATATAGAAGATTATGGGGTTTTGTTCAATTCATATAAGGAACTATCCCTCCTGGCAGTTCACCTCATTCCTCCACATATCCTGATGATATACCTATTTATCATGTTAGAGAGGAGTTTTCCCAACCATCACTAGGTTAGTAAATGTTGGACAAGGAAGGACTATATTAATTTTTTTGGGTGTGATACCTCTGGTTGAACTATCACTATCTAGGGAGATGATTATAACAGTTAGAACTATATCTTTTGACTTTTTTATCCAAAATAGTGTCATTGGAGAATAAGAAGAAGAAGGGAATGAAGCTCAATTGGTTGAAAATTGAAAATTAGGATAAGAATATGTATAACTGTTACATGTGGAGAGACCAGATATTGATGTAAATCAAGAATATGATGATAGTAAAAGTTCATAAGTTCACCAAGATAATTTTTCTCCTATTTCGGAAAGACATACAAGTTCCACAATCCCCATAACATAATTGGATATTGCTGATGAGAGAGTATGGGAAAGCTACTCTAAGATAATTTTTGAGGTATAATCATCGAAATTTCAGTTGATTGAGTTCATAAGTGATATTAGGACTCTATGTGAGCTTTAATTCTATATGGATGATGTTAATGAAGTAAATGTGTTGGTTCAATATGTATTGGAACAAATTTCAATGGAACCTACTGGGCAAGCTAGAAATTGGTTTAATGTACTCTCAATATTAGAAGGAATGTCTCTGGAAAAATAAATAATGAATTCTACCATTTTATCAATGTAATGTGAAATTATCTCTAGGTAAATAATTCAATATCTTTAAAAGGATATAATTACCAAATTCATAAGGTTTCCACCATTTCCTCATAGTTCTTTTATATTTATTGATCAATATATAATGGAAATAAACTCCCTATTAAAGGATAAGGTACCAAAAATTTTGGTTCATTCATATCGAGTACAAATAGATTTTAGGTTTATCATTAATGAACTATAAAGAATGGTTCTGTCCTTAAAAAAAATAAGTTTTAGAAAATAATATGGAGGATCTTCATTAGTAAGCAGTAAGCATTTTAAATCCAAAATATTTTGGAGAAGAAGAAGATGTAGAAGAGGATGATGAATTTTTTATACCTTGGGAACTTCAAGTATCTACAAAATTAAAGGAAGTAATTTATTTTGATCATCCAGTTTGTATTTCAGATGAACAATTTTAAATGTTTAAGAAGTTAGTCTTTTTTTCATTAAGAAGGGAGATATACAAAATTTCTTTAGAAATTTTTCTCAGTGGGTCTAAAATGGATTCACAACACTATAATATTACTACAAGAATTACATGGTGAGGATAATTGATGCTTCAATATATTTTTTATATCAAATTGGAGGGAGATTTTTTCCAGGGCCACCTATTGTTGATCAGCATGCCTCTACCTCTCAAAGAGTTAAGCAGATATTTAACCCTTCCAATGTTCACCTAAGGGAAAATATCATGATTTCATAAGAAGTATATTTTCCTTCACTTAAAACATATAATAATCTATACTTTGTACCTAAAAATAATTTTAATATAGAGATATATTATAAAGCTACTCTAAACATCCAATACACCTCTATAAAGATCAGTCAAAGTGATTAATATTGACTGGTATCATTTTACTAATGTTGGGTGATTTTTTAGAGATATTGATGATGATAATTTTCCAACATCTTATTTACTTTCTATCCAACCACTATCATTTAAAACCCCCTATTAAAATTCATTTCATGTTTGAGAACCGACAAACATTCAAATTTTTTATATTTTATTGAATTGGAGTTTTACAAACATTTGAATAGTGTTTCAAGAAAAAATTTGAATGATTTTATACTTAATTTGCATGATTTTAATTTATTTCATTATTTCATTTGTATTACACTTTCATGATGAATTTTTTTATCCATATTTTCAATATGTTTCAAATTTGTTCTTAGAATTTATTATCTATTATTATTTTATATGTTTCTTTTCTATTTATTGATCTTCATTAATTATTTAATAATTTTTACTTATCATTAATTTTGTTAATATAACATCATTACATATTATTTTTACACTTAGTAGATTTAACTATTTTCACTTTTTTTTTCAATCTAGATTTTATTATTCTTCCTTATTCTACTACTTTTTTATGTCACAAAAAGGGGGAGAAGAAAAGGAGAATTCGATGTTTTAAAAATTTATTTTAAAACAGGGAGAATAAAAAAAGGTAAAAAAACTAAAGATCCTTCCACAATTTTTTTTCTATTTTTAAAAAATATATTCAATAGATTTTTTTATCATTAAAAAGGGGGATATTATTGGACAAACATAAGTTTTTCTAATATATCTCTGTTTTTATGTGTTTTTATGATTCACAAAATCAATATTTTTATTCTAATCTATTTTTTTAAGTGTTTCTAATGATATTTTTCTTAAAATTAATTTATCGTACACTGATTATAAATTATTATCTTATATTGAGTAAATTGTTCAATCTATGAAAATTTATTTTATCACATATACACATGATCATTGTTTTTCACTTTTCAATGAATAGAAAAAATAAAGGTAAAAAATAATTAACCTTTATAAAAATATTTCTATCATATATATCATTTATATTCAATAAATATATCCTTATTACCATACATGTAATGTATCAATGAAAAACGAATCGCATCGCTTTGTGATGGTGGTACTCCACACATACGCATAAGCAACATTGGCAGTTTCCAAAGGATAAAAAAATAAGGAATTAGATAAGATATTATAATTAAGAAACATAATTATATCATAAATAATATATATATATATAATTCAAACACATAATAATAACAATTTATGAAAGATAGTGATGTAAAAATAATAATATCTCTGCGTGGAGGCATTTGTCTACATGTATGCATGAGTGATACATTCACTTTTCATTTGATATAAAAAAGGTTGAATAATGGTTGTTACATAATCATTATAAAATTTAAGTATATTGAGGAAACTTAATTTATTGTTTTATGATAAATACCACATATTTCTATTAGTTATAAGAATAAATAAATTGAAAGAGGTTGTGTTTTATCTTTTCTTCGGTAAGCCTTCTGTAGATCTCTTCTTAAGGAGAATTGAATTGAAATTTAAAAATAAAATCACCTCTAATTGATGGATAAGGTATTTTATAAGATAATTGGTTAGGTTAGGGTTGATATATATTGCTCATCATGGTGTAAAGAATATTAAAAAGGGGTGTCCTTTTATAAGGGAGGGAAAGGACACACTTGGAATTACTTAAAATATTTATACATAATTAATTTATTTATCAAGTATAATTCTTTAAAAATAACCATTAATTAAATGAAAAATATTTTTTGGTACAAATATAATAATACAGTAAAATTGTTATATGTTTTGATGAAATTTTAAGCCTAAACTTTTGATTTAACTTCTTTATTAACCAATTTTAACCTCAATTATGGTAACAGATTTTTCAATCTTAAAGGGTTATAACTTTATTTATAAGATAAAATATGTCTCATAAATGGCTAATGAATGACATTTATTACCATTTATCATCATACTTTTCCTAATTTATAATTTTTATAATTTTAAATAATTTTATAAAATATTATTTTTCATAAAATGTCATTAAATTCATTTATGACAATATTCAGTTAATTTGACTTTAAAGATATAAATATAGTAATGTACTTAAAATATAAAAATTTTAACATCTTGAATATGTTATATTCATATATAAAATTCATTGGTAACAATAAATAACCCAAACAATATTACTTATAGAGCTTTTAAAATCATTTACATTATTTTTGTATTGCTTGAAAAAAAACTATATCGGTGTTGTATAAGAATTTAAGGTGATTATTCCATTACTAAAAATTAAAAATAAATTACTATGATAAAATATTAATAGATATTTTGAATAAATATTTAGAACATAATTTATCCTCTTCTTATCCTTATGTAAAAATTTCAAATATATTAAATTCATGAGAGTGTCATTTTTAAAATTTATTTACATTAAATCATATAAATTCATTATAAAGTAAATAAGGTAAAAATTAAATATATTTTAATTTTTGATTTATATGGTATAATTTATCCTATAAAATTAAATAAAAAAATTTTGGGTTTATTTTGAGACATTATCTACAAGGACCCATGTTTTTTCAAAGTGAATTTTCTAGAAGAAATTTAAATTTTCGCTTTCTAATTCTTTCAAGGAGAAAATTGGTATTTTCCCCCTAGTATATGAACTCATATAGATTATATGACAACTATTTTGGTCCTAAAATAAGGATTTTACCCTAGGATGAGAGTTTGGAAGAATTATATGTAGTTTTAATTTCTGCGGAATAATTAATATTTAATATTTAATAAATTAAATATTAAATTATTCGTACAGTTTTGTTTTTTCATATCTTTTGAATGGATAGTTGTATTGAGATTCCATATCCACTTTTGATTTCATAATGGGGATTTTTACCTAGGTGGTGCATAAACTCATGTTGGGCACCAGGGACGGCCCAAGCCCCTTTTCCTTTTTTTTCTTTTTCTTTTCCTTTTGTTTCTTTTCCTTTTATTTTCTTTCAGTATTATCCTAGATTATCACATACATACAGGGGGGTCCTCCTACTCCACTCTATTGATAGAGAAAATAGGTATTGGGATAAATATAAAGGTATATGAAGAGAAAACAGTGGTTTTAGGTGTTTTGAAGGTTTTCCGTTCGGGAAAACCAGGCTACACAGCGTTTGGTTTAGGGTGACATTCCATGTGTTCTTCCCATTCGGGGAATATAAAGTTATATAAGTACACACCATGTACTATGGTTTAGATGACATGTACTGATTCTTGGCTGTGTGGCTGATTACCTTGCCAAGGTTACCTACATAGGGGCACACGGTCATCTATAGTACATGACAAGACCCCCTGTGGGTCGCACACCAAGTAGAAGTACATGCGGTCAGTTTGTGTACCTGTTTCACACAATGTATACCCATTTCACATGCCATTTACATAAATCATTTACATTCCCATGCTTGTGTGAGTGCATGACCATGTGGGGCTTCTGGAGTACACGTCAAGTACCTATGGGGACACGTCGTGTACTGCTTCCCTTGTAAACCTTCTTAGGTTTTTTGTATATTTTCTCCCATGATTTATAATTGGACCCAAGATTATTCCATTATATGTATATTTTCATGTGTATAATAATGGTAAGACTTTTTAGGTGTTTTGAGGACTATTGGGAAGTGCTTCAGTCCTTTCATGAATGGATAACTTCTTCCTCTAGTTGTTGTATCTAGTGTCTCCTAAGAGTGTGTTTTGTTCAGAGATGAGCCATGAGTTATCTATCTTGACCTACGCTTATGTATATTTTCTCTTAACTATGCATCCATTGAGAGATGTTCCCTTCTATCCTAAGATTTCATGATACTATTTATTATTGAGGATCCCCTATAGGATTCCTCTGTTTACATTTCTACCTAGAGGATCCGATGTAAGATGCCTCTATCTTCTCTCTATTTACCAATGATCCCTTGATGGATTCCTTTTCTTAATAATAGATATAAGGAGTCCCTTTTAGGATCCCTAAACCTATATATCATTATGAAGATCCCATATAGGATGCCTCTTCTTATTACATTATCTTGAGGGTCCTGTGTAGGATGCCTTTTACCTAAGTACTTTTGTGAAGATCCCAACTAGGATGCCTCTGTTTTCTTGCCGTTATAGGTTTCTGTGTAGGATTAATAATTTACCTTTTCAAATAAGGATCCTCAGTATTATTAATTTTCTTATGTGTACACATCGAGGATCCTAAGTGGAACTCCTCTTTAGTGTTTTTACTTGAGGGAACTAGTGAGTGCCCATTATTTGACCAACCCTGAGCAAGCATGTTGGATTTGGGTAGAGATGACAGTGGGTATAATTTTAGAACACTTTCCAAACTTGTAAGACCATGGGGTTATGAATTTAGTTTTGGGTTTAGGTGTTTAGCCACCACCACTCTTCTTTTTACTCTTTCACATGTTTATTGGTAATGCAGTAATGTTAGCGAGAGGTGCTTCCTAGTTGGTTTCTATTAAGCCTAACGTGGGGAATCTTTATTTCTTTTTGGATTCCCAAATGTTATTCATGGGATCTGTCTTCCTCATTTGGATGCTCATATATTCTTTCATGGGATCCGGATTCTAAGACATGTTATTTATCATGTTTTCTTGTATACCCAGAGATACTAACTAGGATTTGGTTATTGAGCCTGTATATCTGATTATTATATTATGGGGATGTTTAGAGGTGTTTCCTAGAATCTAGCTGGTGATCCTAATACTATGTTATACAGGTATAAAACCCTATTAATGATATGCATGGATGATTATTCTCTCCTGAGTAATGAGGATGATTCCACTCTCCTCTATATGATATGTGAAGATAGGGATGATTACACTCTTCATGGATGGTTACTTGACTACGATGTGTTGCATAGCGTCTCACATCATTGGATACTAAGAAGGATTCTGCTCTTCTAAATGATAGGGATGATTATTCTCTCTCTTATTAGAGACTCTATGGGTGTTTCATGGCATCTCACCATTTAGTTCTCCTTAAATATTTCCTAAGGGTTATACCCATAGGGATTATTTTAGTTTCAAATTCCATGGCTGCCTACGAATCAAGACCAAGGGCTCAAAAAATGGAATAAAATTACATTTCTTGGGTAGTGTGGTGTTTATCTCATTGACCATTTATATAATTTTCAAATATACTTCCCTGGAATCCTTCTTTATAGTGATTGGAGGCGAGTACGGGTGAACCCAGGTGTAGGATGAGTATCCCCCTGTGGTGATGTAGCTTCCTCAGATATATTTTTGTAACTATCTGAAGAAGGTATATGATGATTGTGATTATAGAAATATAGATTGACTTAATGATACATGGATTGAGTGGTACGACATCCAGCTTAATTCCTTTGCATAGGAAGTCTGGGCGATCAGGATTATGGACCCAATGATCAATTAATGATTAGTTTTATGATATTTCTTTCACTTACTCATAAATATTTATATTTATGAATAAATTTATAGTTATATAACTATACATGTATACATATATATATACATATGGATATCAATGGTTTAAATTTACTAGTCGGCTGGTAATACGGACCCGAGGTTCGACAGTGGTTCACATTTATTAGTTTTACTTACCTTTTTAGTTTTGTCTCATTTTGGCTGAGCATTTTGCTTCTGCATACACTTATAGTAGCATATTTATAGTTTTATCACTGGGGTGGCCTATTGATATTATTTATCACCCTTGCACATGCACCTCGATGTACGTGTAGACCTTCTGTCTTCTTATCAAGTTGAGTGCAAGTTGTATGGTGGATAGGGAAGAGACCTAGAGTTTAATGGCTGAGTGGAGATGCTCGTGTGGTTATTGATTGATCTGGTGCAGTTCAGTAATGTCAGGAGACCAGGTACATGGTTTGGCTTGGAGTTATTAGTAGAACCATTTACTTTTATTTCAGTTTCTTTTCGGTATCTCTATGGTCGTCCCAATGGGTGACCAGTGTTTTATGTATTACATAGTTGTTTGGGATTTTTTATCTTTTTAATTTATTAGTATATCATAATCTATTATAGTTTATTTGTTTCTTCCTAAATCTATTTTTCAGAACTTTGTATGTTACTTAGTTACTTCTGTTGTTTTCTTACTCTAATATGAGGGCATAGTCTCTCCACGATCACACCTTAGGCCCCCACAGTTAGTTATCAGCCTCTTCTGTACAGGGAGATTCACTTGAGGACTAGTATCCCACCAGCTTAGAGCAGTGTTTTAGTGGTATCTAGGTTGAGACGTTGCATTATCTCACAGTTTTAACCATGTTTTAATCATTTTACCCTTACCGAGGGGACAAATAGTTATCATTGTTACTATTCATAATGACAAAAAATAAAAGGGAAATATTTATAAAATTTAAACATAATGATTAATAATATGGAATAAATATTTTAATATTCAATTTCTATAAGTGGTAAAAATTAATTTAAGATAAAAACGCAAAATGCAATGAAAAATAGTCTTTTATAAGAATGCATTTTAAGTATAAAAAGGTTTTAAACCAAATTCAAACATAAAAATGACTCCAATAAACATAATTGGATTATTCATAATATAACATTACTAATGTTACTTTAAACCCATTTTAAAACAAAATGTAACTTTGTAAATTCTTGAAACAAAAATACAGTTTTTGTTGAAAAGCAATAATTTTCACTATTCCCTAGATTGTCAATTTTTTAGAAAAATACCAAATTTTTAACCTAAGATAATTTTGATATTATGATTTAAAAAAAGAAATATTTTTGTCAAATAAAATTTCAAAAAATTTAAAAATATAGTTATAATATTCTCTTATAAAAAATAATAAAAATATTTTTAAGAAAATATATTTTAAAGAATAAAAAAGACTTTACTAAAAATTGAGTGCTTATTTATTAATAATTTTTCAATATATTTTTATTTATTGTGAAATTTATATATATTTCATAACTTGTTTACTTCTATTCAAACTCATAAATTCAATGTCTATTTTACAATGGTTATAAATTAATAATATTTTCTTATTTATTTAAGCTCAATGTTATGTGTTTTATATTATATCGAACATAGTGTCCTTCTAAATTATCAGGGTGTTACATTCTACCCCCCCCCCCCCATAATAAATTATGTCCTCATAATTTAATCTTGTTCTTGATAACCAAGGGTTTGATATTTGATAATTACTTTTTTGAAAACCCACATTGTAAAAATAGTTAATAAAACTTTCTATTGAAAATATTGAAAGGGAACTCTGAAGGTCCTCTAAAATATAAAATAACTTGGTTTCCAAATAGGATAAAAATAATGGGAAGTGAAAATATGGATACAGAAAAAACATTAATGTCCAAATAATGATGGAGAGTGATAGAGAACATTGATCACAAGAATCTGAATGATCATCAGAAAGTTAGTGACCACATAACCATAAACATTGATGTGTGAAAAAGACTATTTATTCACTGGAAATGAATATAATAATTTTTTTTTGTTTCAAGATCCTTTTTCCTAGAATTGAGTAATTTATTTACCATATAAACTAAGAACATAAGGAAATATACTTATTTTATAGGTAGAATTTCATTATTTAATCAATTTCCACCATAATCACATCTTTTTCTCTAAATGATGATTATTTAAGATGAATTTTACATTCATAAAGAACTAATATCAACTTCATAATCTACATAAAGATATTAATATATTCCTCTTATATTTAAATACTAACCAATACATAATGGTTGGAATGTGGTAAGAAAATATTCAAAATGTATAGACCTACATATGATACTACATTTAACTCCAAAATTTCCACAATACAACAAAGGTTCCACTTAGATTATTTCATAAATAAACTTTCACCCCAAACAACCTAAAAAACTCCAAAATTTGAAAAACAAAATCAAGCTAAAAGGTTATATCATACCTTTATGCATATATCCCAAAAAAATTAATTATATTCTTCCCAAATAATCTTTAACATTAAATCACAAGCTAAACCTAAAGGTTATGTATAACTTAACCCAACAAATAATCTCCCATTATATCATTAATCACTATGAAAAATCAATATATAATATTATAATATAGTAAACCTTACCAAAATAACATGAATCAAATTTAGATACTATCTTTAAAGGTAATCCTTAACTAGACCATAAATATCTCAAAAAATATCTCCTTATCAATGAATCACCTTTCAAACATCTAGATTATATATATCCCACAATAAAATATACCAAAATTAACTTAACATAAAATCATATACTAACCCAAAGGGTTATTTAAACCCCAAAAAGATTATTCTTACTAAAACCTAGTAAAAGTTTCAAATCACCTTAAAATATCATCACTTAAAACCTCAAAATGGTTATTTGCACCTTTGAACTTATGATCAGCCTTAAACTTATAAACCCATAATAGTATAAATAACTCTTAAGTAAACCTCACATGAAAACATATATTCTTCAAAAAATTAACACAATCCTTATTCTCCAAATAAAATGATAGACTATTGAATATATTCCTTGAATCCAAAAATGAAATAAACTTTATCAAAGATGACCTAAATCACTTTTTCATCAAATCACTAACTAATGTCAAGGTCACCAATATTGTCACATTTACTTCTTCAATGTAAATCATCTCTTTATCCCAACTAAACATTTTCACCTTACAACTAAATAAATTTTCTTAGTTATTAGCACCATTCAAAATATTTTTTCAAATTTTGAAAGAAAAAAACTATAGAATAATTATTTGATGTTTCATGATTATTTTAACCATAATATAATTGATAAAAACTTTTATAACATAATTATTGAATCCCTATACATAAACACTTATATCCATTTACTTAAATGAATAACATAAATCCTTTATTAATCTATAAGGTAACCCTTGGATTAGGGCGTTGAATCATATAATACCCATGTTCTCTACCCAAAAATACATTAAACTATAAATTGAACCATAATATAAACATCATATACCTTTATATAACTCTTAATTTTACTCAAAAAGTATGTTCTATATGACCTTATATTCCACACATAAAATATCTTCTTGTTCTATTAAGATATTTTACTGAGTTATTCTTCCCACATACTTTACATATAGTAAGATGAATCTTCTTCCCTTAATGGTGTTTCTAAAAATCCATTTTTCTCTTATTATGTGTGTTAAGAAACTCAACCAATTTAATATTTCTAATCATATCATGAGATAACTAGTTAATAATAATCATATTTTTTAACCTTACATCTCTCATTTTATTATTATTTTCATTAGGACAATCATTCCATTGTCAATTACATTCTTTTTTAACACAAATCCTCCTAGTTTCATACATTTACTAGAACTATAAATTATATTATGAGAAACAATATTCATAGTGAAGAATCATGTAATCAAGAAAAATAATTTATATAATGTCTAAATAATGACACCTTATTTTCAATCTACGACAATTTTTTAACCTAGTATATCCTTGGTTATCATATATTTAAACACCTCATAATGGTTTATAATGAAAATTTTAGTTAACCCAATTATATCCCTTGGGAGTGAAAAACTAGGTGTGTGGTAAGGGAACACTCATTATACACCATAATGATAGTCAAGATATAATTTTACCAACTCTTTTCAGGATTAATACCCCTATATAAATATGTTCCAAAACCAAATATACTTGTAGTTTCTAGAAAGGGATGTATTGTCAGGAAACAAAATAATATCTATCTTACCAAAACAATGGGATATTATCCTATACTTAGTATTATACTGAGGGTTTTTACCAAAGTTCTTGAATCCTAATCTATCAATATTTATTAAACCCATCTATGATGCAAACTATAGTGACCTTATATTCTTATACATAAATATTACATCTTTTGGATGAATATTCAACACATAACATTACAATCAATTCCAGAACTGTAAAGGTTTAGTGTCTTTAGATAATAAATAGATAAACATATTATTTAGGTACATTATTTTTCATATATCATATTTTTCTTCTGAATTTGTACCCTTATTAACATACCCTGCTTAACACTTTTCTTTATAACATGGTGAAAAGAGACATAGAAAATGGTGATCTCAAAAACTTAATAAGGGTAAACATGAGAGATATCAATGTTAAATTAAATATAAAAAGATAATAATAATATGATAACATTATAATAAAATTTGAAAATCCATTCCCATAATAACATATATAATAATAATGAATCATGTCTTAAAGCATTGTAGTTCATAAGGCATGAATAATAAATAAAAATATAACATGATCCATAAGAGATTAATATTTGTATAAGATATAAGTTTTTTATAATATTCATAATTATATAAAATAATTTCATTACTCAAGTATAACATTCAAGACTATCATATTATATTAATTTTACTCTCTATTATATCATATTCTTAGTCAAGGTTCACTCTCAAGACTGTCATAATGGAATGAGCTTGTTACTAAATTGGGTTTAATACTCATTCTGGTCTATATTTTCTCATTAGATATCCATATTTACCTAATTAATTAGAGGAATATATAATTCTATACCCACATATTAAATAATAATAATACATTAATATGTGTTCCATAATATCATAAAACATTCCTAATATATCATAACTCAGGAAAAAGATGGTTTTTATAATCATTTTGACCATTCATCATAGCATAACCTGTAGATAATTAATTAGTTTCAAAAACATCTCATCATCATAATCATAAACCATATATAGAAATAATAAGGATATAATCATTGGATCAAATACCTAGTAAAGAAAAAGTAACATAAAATTATGTTATCTTACATGAAAATTCTATTAAAAGATCACTTGGAATATTTCTTGAGGAAAACACCCTTTTCATTTTGAAATCACTTATTTAAAATCTAAAAATATTCAAAATATTATTAAAAACATTTTATTTTAAAATAAAAATGTAATCCTTTAAATTATTCATCAAAATATTGAGTGGTCATGAAAGCAATAAATTTCATTCATGTTGTGTATGTTAAAACAAATATTCATTTAAAATATTTGGTAAAAAATAAAAATTACCTTGTTTCGAAAATGATAAGAATATTCATTTTAAAGAATTTTTAAAAAATTTAAAAATGGGTAAAATATAATTTAAACATTAATAGGAGAGTATTAAAAACCTTCTTGAAAATATTTTAAATAAAACATGGATATGAATGAAAAAAGATTTTCGAACGAAGAGAGAAATAAAGAAAATTTTCTATAAAAACATTATTCTAGTATATTAAGATATTAAAGAGTGGAAAATGAAATAAAAACAAGTATTGTAAAAAATTAGAAAAGGAAAAGAAAATTCATGTGATTCTTGAGATATAGGTCATAAAATTTTATCGTTAGAAACTTCATCATAAACAATCTCAACAAACAATGAGAATTTAATATAAATTACTTACCTTAAGTTTCAATAGCATTGAAGGTCATATAAACTCATGTATAATAAATTTAAATTCATTTTAATTCTATAAAAGAATCATTTACTTACTTATAATATCATATATTATCCACTTATTACATTTATACACCCATTTATTAATAATTCCTTATAAAATTTATCATTTTTTGGGTACTAACTATTTAGTTTTAATGAGATTTTTAGTTTTTTTGTTCAGGTACTTGCACATAGATCAGGTTTCCATCACATATAAAATTTTTATAATGCTATAAATATCATATATATTCATATATAAAAGGTAGGGATAGAAATAATTATTACACCTTTCATGGAGATGGTAGTTCGTACATACACATGAACGTTGTTTTCACTTTTCAAGAGATAAAAATAAATAAAGCTAAAAATTAATTAACCATTCTATAATAATTATTATATCATATATAATCACTAAATAAATCCTTATTAACAAAAATTTAAATCATAAATGAAAAATTAATCACATCTCTTCGTGGAGGTGGTAGTCCACATGTACGCATGAGCGATGTTATTGTTTTCCAATAGATTGGAAGGTAAGAAGTTAAATGTAATAATTTAATTATAGAATAATAATTATGTAAAAAATTTCATATATAAACTTTAAACACATCATAAATACCATGTAACAAACCCAGTGGTCCTAAAACCCAACAAACTCGGCCACGCCCGAGCCCAGCCCTCTGGAAAATAGTAGACCCCCACCCCACGGGCAAATAACAGCCCCCCACCTCAGATTGTCCCAGATAACACGTGGCAGGAACTGCCCCCTTCCTGAAGAGGATTTAATTCACCTCCCCCGCAACTCAAACCGGAGACCAAGGGATTAACATCCAACTAGGAGCATTACAAGTACCAATAAAGCTACGACCCAGTTGGTACTCGAAACGCTCCTGGTTGGTAGTTAAGCATGCGGTCTCTGGTTCGAGTTATGGGGGTGGCGAATTAAATACTCATTAGGCAGGGGACAGTTCTTGCCAAGTGTTATCTGGGACAGTCTGAGGTGGGGGCATGTTATCTCCCCATGGGGTGGGGGTATGCTATCTGCCAGATGGATGGGCTCGGCGTGGCCGAGTTCGTTGGGCTTTAGGCCCACCAGGTTCGTTACATAAAAAAGGAGCCTTTTATGTAATGAAACTGGTGGGCCTAAAGCCACACCGAACTAGGCAATGCCTGATCCCAGCCCTCTCTCAGATAGCAGACCCCCACCCTACAGGCAGATAATAGGCCCCCACATCATACGGGCCCACATAACACATGGCAGGTATTGTCCCCTGCCTAACGAGGATTTAAATCGCCTCCCCCGCAACTCAAACCGGAGACCACAGGCTTAACAGCCAATCGGGAGCATTAAAAGTACCAACTGATCAGTTGGTACTCATAATGATCCTGGTTGGTTGTTAAGCATGTGGTCTCCCGTTTGAGTTCGCGGGAAGCGAATTAAATCCTTGTGTGGCAGGGGACAGTACCTTGCACCTGTTATCTGAGACAGTCTGAGGTGGGGGCATGTTATCTGCCCGTGGGGCAGGGGTCTCCTATCTGCCAGAGGGCTGGGCTCAGGCGTGGCCGAGTTCATTGGGATTTAGTCCCACTAGGTTCGTTACATACCATCCATTAAATATGGTGATAGAAAATTAATTGTATCACTACATGGTGGTGGTTTTCCACACCTACAGATAATCGATACTTTCACTTCCCATTTTCTGGGAAAGAGGGTGAATAATGGTGGTTACATAATCATAATAAAATTTATGTATATTGGTGATACATAATTTATTATATTGTGATAAATACCATAAATTTTTAGAGGATGTATAAGAAGAAATAAATTAAAAGAGGTCAGGTAGGATGATTGTCTCTTCTTAGGTAGCTCTCCTATAGATCAATTCTTAAGGATCCTTGGAATGGTATTTTAGGAAGACCAACACCTATAATTAATCTATATGTAATTTTAAAAGATAATTGGTCAGTTTTGGGTCGAGAAAAATGGATAAAAGTTATATAAATAATAGAAAGTGTGGGTGTCCTTTTACAAAGGAGGGAAAGGACATGGTGGCAATTACTAAGAAGATTTAAATATAATTATTGTATTTCTAAATTATAATGCTTTAAAATATCCATTAATTAATAGAAAAAGATTATATGGTTGAATATCATCATATAATTAAATTTAGACCGATTTTGGTGTTATTTTAAAACTTATATTTTGGCTTGACACCTTCATTAATTAATTTCAACCTTAATTACGGTAGTGGTTTTTTATATCTTAAAGGGTTATAATTTAAATTTAAAAGTATAAATTAGATCAAAATGGGAAATATATGAAATTTTAAACCATTTGTCTTCTTACTTTTTCTATTTCATGTTTTTATAATAATTTAATAAAATTTTATTTTTCTAAAAATATCATTAATGTCATTTTTGACACTATTCACTTAATTTGACTCCAAAGACATGATGATAGTAGTTTAATTCAAATATAAAAATTCCACACATCCCTAATATGTTTTATTCATCTAAAAAAAATTTAGAACTATAAATCACCAAAAAAATATTACTTTTATACATTTTAAAATCATTTACCTGATTTTTCTATTTCTTGCACAAGCATTTTATCGGTGTAATGTAATCATTTAAGGTAATTATTTCATCAATAAAAATTAAAAAATAAATTACCATGCTAAAAACAATTAATATTTAAAAATTAAAATTTATAACTAAAATTATCTACTTTTTATCCTTACGAAAAAAATTTATAGATATTAAAGTCAAGAGAGTGACATTTTGGAATTTTCATTACTTAAAATAATATAAATGCCATTATCAAGGGAAAATAGCACCAAAATTTCATATATTAAAATTTTCAATGTATTTGGTCAAATTTATAAGATAAAATGAAATAAATACAAGGTTTGGGTTGATTTTGATACCTTAACTCTTGGTTTTAACCATTTTTTACCCATTTTACCCTAAATAAGGTGAAACATATTTACATAGTTACTATTCATAAAGATTAAAATAAAATAAGATTATTTACAAAAAATTTCCCCATCATTCCAAATAAGGGAAACACTTTTTAATATTCAATTTCTTTAAGTCGCATAAATTAATTTAATATAAAATCACAAGACCCAATGAAAAAAAGTTTTCATTGTATTTTGGGATTGTATATTAAATTAATTTATGCCACTTAAAGAAATTGAATAGTGAAATATTTATTCCATATTTGGAATGAGTGGCCAGAATAATGTCTTTCTAAGTATAAAACTTATTTTATACCAAATTCAACCATAAAATTGATTAAATTAAATTAATTAAATTAATAATAGTATAATAGAACTGATTTTACTTTGAAATTTTTTTAAAATAGAATGGAAATTTGTAAATTCTTGAAAAAAATAGTTTTCAATAAAAATATGTATTTTTCATAATTCAAAGGAAATTAATATTTTTCAAAAAATAGAAAAACTTCACCCAATTCTAATATTGAGATAAAGATTTTAAAAATTGTATTATTTTATCAAATAAAATTTCTTAAACTTCTAGAAATTAATTATAATATTCCTTCAAAAAAATCAATAAAAACTATTTTTGAAGAAAATAAATTTTGAATAATAAAAAGTCTTTACTAAAAGTTGATTGTTTATTTCCAAATCAATTATAAATACATTTTTATTTATTATAACCTTTATATACGTTTCATACTTTTTTTACTATTTTTCATACCCACTAATTAAAAGGTTATGTTAGAAAGTTCATAAAATAATAATATTTTATTATTCATTTAAGCTTGGAGTTTCATTTTGTATATCTTATCGAACATAGTGTTCTTTTAAATCTTGGGGTTTTACACATATAACTAAGTAACTAATTTCTTGGTATATTTTTTTGTCAGTTTTGAAGGTTATGATTTTATAAGGACCAAAATAAAGTTTATAGAAACTTAAAACCTAATATAAATATATATTTTAAATCCAAAATGTTTAGACCGGCCTCTTCCAGGAATTTATGTTCTCTCCATGCCTCTCTCTCAAGTTTTAGTGAGAGATAATAAAGAAAGAATAAGCTATATTTGGTTCCCTCTCTTGAATCAATCACACATTCTTCACACAATTGAAGGATTATCATAATCACTTTGATTTACCATGCTATCACCTATGATTCAAATAAAAATTATCTATAAGTTATGGTTCATAAGATGATGATTTAGAGGATTCCTCCCATGGTGCCTTTGAGCTACGATATGCCAATGATGAGAAAATCATATTTGAATTTTCAAACGAACAAGGTTTCATTTACAGTTCCATTTAATTTTATACTTCATGATTAAATTGAATTTCATGTTATCTAGGAGAAATTGGTATTGTGTATTTTTTGTTTCAAACATGAATCTAAACACAAAATTTTAAAATACATATTTTCCACACTTCTCCAGATCCCTCGATTCCTACAAAACATTATAAATAATTACATGGATAGTAATAACTGGTTTCATATGATATAATTTATAATTCTAGACATGTAAAGGCCTTTAATTAATATATTATATATCATTATGGATTTATTCCAAGGAATTTACCTTTTTTCAAAGTATAGAAAATATATATAAATAAATTGTTCTGCATACACCAAATACCCAAACTAGTTTGTCTTATGAGACCTATCGATGCATCAAAGGGATACTAAAGTCCCCACCCATAACTAATTAAATATGATTCATTAATTATATGAAAGAATGTATAAAATATACAATAAATAACTAGCATGAATTGTTAATCAAAAAATCACATATAAATGAAAAGTATATGTATTTTAAATACTCCCACTAATAAATAAATGGATTGTATCTTTATCTAATCTTCTATCTAAATAAAATTGTTTAGAGTAATGGGTATAATTATAAGTAAATAATTACATCAATTAGTAAATAAATTTACATGATCATAATTCATTCAGAGAAAGAATTTGGATGGTATTATTAAGGCATATATTAAGCATAACATAATGAAATTGAAGGATGTTGACATAGATGAAAACTATTTCCCAAGAAAAACACTTCAAATGGTATAAAATAAGAAGGGATAAAAAATTATATTTTTTGAAACCAAAATTGTAATCCCAAAAATTAAAAGTATTATAAGATAATTTGAAGGAACAAAACTTCAAAGAAGTTAAAAGTTTAGATTTTTAGTGTAAAATGGAAGATAAACTATAAAAATATCTTTTTGGAAATGTTTTTACCATGGTTGTAAAGGATGAAGTTATGGGTCACATTCAAAATTAGTTTTTAAACAATTGAAATGAAAACTTTTGGAAAATTTTACTTCTAAAATATACATTCAAAAATTGTTACTTGAAAAGTAAATAAATAATATCTCAAGGAAATGTCGAGTGGAAGATAAAAAAAACTATCATTTAAGGAAACCTATTTTAATATTTTAAAATTTAATTATTTAAATTACACATCATAAAAAGAATAATAATACTTCCTTTTAAAATATGAAAAGTGAAATGATAATATCATAAGAGATAACACATAATTGGGTTTCAAAATATAAATGAGAAAATTGGGGGGGGGGGGGGGAATAGAAAACATGGACATGTAAGATAAAGAGCTTACTTGGGAATGATGGGAATTATTCTTAACAAAATTATAATTTTATGAGAAAGAAATTAATCATGGAAGGTCAATTGAATTAAAAAATAATTTTTTCCCTATATAGGGATAAAACATACTGCATGATACAATTTTATAGAGTAATAACCCAAGCATATAAGATAAAAGTTCAAGAATAAATATCATAACTCAAAAAAATATGTTTTGAGTTATTAATATCCTTTATGAATTATGAAAATTTCAATGAAAACCCCTTGATTTTTTTTAAATTTAACTTAAAATTACAAGAATAGAATAAAATCCATGATACTATATATCAAATATGAATTATAAACTCCATTTAAATGAAATTAATAGGATAAAAAATCATGTCTCAAAGAAAGGATATTGATACGAAACACCATTTCATCATCATTATCTTTCGAATTCAAAACCCATGAATGGTATAACATAAGATGGAATTGTAAATCCATTATATTTTAGGAAAAATTATATTAAAATAAATAAATACACAATATATACATCATAAAAATGAAACAAGTGGTGAGTATGCATCATAACTCAATGGTTCAAAATTAAGATGCAAAAACCCTTACCTTTAATCATGTATATCCAAACATGTTATAAACTCTTGTATAACATTATTAGCTATCTTAATAACCTATTTAAGAACTTTATTCAAACTTATAACATTTCATAAAATTCATTTATGATTATTTATTCAAAATATATTGGTTAGTTATATTTTATTTTCATTATCGGATGTTATTTGTTTCGAATGTTTGTTTTGTACTAGCTTCGTAATGCCGATGTAAATTATTATTTATTGATTAAAATTTTATAATTTTGAAATAATTATAGGTACCATTATATATGTTTTATAATGATTTATAGTTTTCTAGTTTTATTTCGTAATCATTTATTTATGATTTTTGATGATGAAGTCGGTGACAAGATTGTACTTTTAATTTTTATTGAACAAAAGGGTGGTATATTATTAAGAAGTTAAATATTAATACAAAATTTCCATAACAATAAATGAAACATAATTTTATAATTAATTTATAATATCACTAGTAGTTAATTTTCTATCATCATCCACTATATAAAGTTATATCATTGTTAATGTTGATGATTAAACCGACCCAAATCAGAATATGTTATATTTGATGGGTGAGTATGGGTAAAAAGTGATTATTTTTTCATAATATAATTATTAAATAAGAATAATGATATTATTTATATTTTATTAAATTTTTTAACTATATATTATTATATTTGTATACTTAATAAAATACTAGAGTGAAAAATGAAATATGTCACATTGGTGGAGACGGTAGTTCATGTGTACACACAGACAACGTGTTAATTTTCCATAGAACAGATGGAAGAAATGGAATAGTTTATATTTTTATAATCCCTATAATGGTTTAAATATCATATTATTACATTAAATATACTTTTCAAAACATACATGAAAGGTGGTGATGAAAAATAAAATACATTGTTCACTGAGGCTGTAGTTTGCACAAATGCATGATGATGTTTTTGTTTTTCAAGGTAAAATAGAAATATTGTTAATGATTATTCTATAATAATAATAAAATTAATTATTTTACTAATAATTATTTTATTATAATAAAATGGATAAAATATATCTTATTTAGGTTGAAAAATAAATAAAATAATTGAGATAGAAAATGTGTAATTAGGAATCGTTACCTTATAACTTGGAAAAATCATTCGCAAAAAAGGATTTATCCTTTGAATGTTTTAATTTTAAGAATAAAACAATCCACTATGGTGTGTATATTAGTTTTTGTGAGTTATTTTTATAGTTTATAAGTCAAACTAAGAGGATTTTGGTCTGAAGAGAAATAGGGTGTTGAAGTTTCCTTTTTTAAGTGGATGGAGTGGAATTTTTGTAATAATATATAAGATAAAGTCGCTACTCATGGGTAAAATGTATCTAAAAATGGAAAATAATGGATTTGGGGATGGATTAATGTTAATAAATAATCAAATATACATTTTTATATATGTTTTTAACATGTTTTTTAAGTTTTTACACATGTTGTTTAACATGTTTTTATGCTTTTCACTCTTATATTTTTCACTTTTACAATTTCTGGTTATTACCATGGAATCTAATTTTTACCAAAGTAATTTAATTTTAAATAATAAATATAAAATGGAAACTATTATATAATTTTTAAATAATTATTTAAAATAAGGGGACATTTTTAACAAATTAATTTTCTATGTGTAAGAAAAATTAATTTTAACATTAGATCATGTAACTTGTAAAAAATCATTTTTTTAGAAAAAGGTGTATTTTTAATCTTAATATTTATGTGTATGTTAAAATTAGAAATGTTTATTATTTTCATGAGATGAATTGGTTTATTATAAAATAAATTATTTTCATTAAAAATAAATCAAAATCAGAATTTTACTAAATTAATATTTAATTAAAAAAATCTATAAGCAATTTTTATTAGAAAATAGTACTTAGGTCTTAAAATGTTAATAATGGGTTTTATAAATTAATCATGGTATTATTAAAATGTATAGATTTAATTATTTAATACATATTTGATTACTTAAATAGTTGTATAAACTTCCAGGACATTCTTAAATAATGTTAATGTCAAAAAATTTATCATTTTGGTAAAAACTATATGTTTCATTATTCACCAAAAAATAAACTATTTAAGAAAAGTCCCAAAAATTAATATTAAGATAATATTATTGTTAATAATATAAATCCAAAAATGGGTGTTAGTTTGTAAAATTCAAATTCTAAAATTTGATAAAATAAATATATGATGAAAATTATTTTTATAAGAAAATAATTATTTAAAATATTAACTTTTCTTATTATTATTTCCTATAAATTACCAAAAAAATTGTTGTTAATATAATATTGATATCAATAATATATTTTATCTATAATATATTTATTTTATTAAAATAAATTTCAAAAAAAAAATTGAAAGGTTATATTTTTTAGTACAAATAATCTTATTAGTTATTTAGATAGGATAATTGAATTTATCAATGAATTGGTATTAATAATGAACTTTATTTTTTTATTTCTACATATTTTCTATAATTTAGGTACATCTATTATTACCCACCAATTCTATAGATACATTTTAAATATTATATACTATTTCAAAATTTGTTTTTCTTCAGTTTTTTGTGTGAAGCAAGCTACTGAACACATTAGGTTTTAAAAAATTATATATTTATTTTAAAATTATTGGGTGTTACATAGTAAATTTTGATAGTATCCCTAGAAGTATCCTTTCACATAATAATTTTCATTGCACATCATGTTTCTAGTAGGTTTTTCAGAAATCATTGGGTAAGAGGGCCTATCTAAATACTGTCTCTCACCCCCAAATCGATGGATAATCCTAGAAAACAATACATATCTTCGAGGAAATGTTGATACCATGAATCCATGATTTTGGGGGTTCTTGCGAGAACCAATTAACCCTCATTGAATTCACCTTTGATAATAGTTATCAAGATTATATAAATATGGCAACTTACAAAGTGTAATACGGTGGATTTTATTTATTTGTCTGTATGTTAGTTAGAGGTTGATGAGTGAGTGATGATTGGGTTGAGTCTAGTGTAGGATACATTAAAGCATATTCTGTTTATCCAAAAATGGATAGAGACCACCCAAAGTATAAAAAGAACTTATGTAGACTAGAAACACAAACCTCTTGAGTTTGAGTTGGGTGACCATGTATTATTATGAGTGTCACCAAGGTTCGTAAATTATCAGGTTCATAGATGGGGAAAGTTGGCACCCATGTGTGTGGATTTGTTAGAGATAATAGAGCAGATCAATCTAGTAGCAAACTGATTATAACTTCCATTTCATTTAAGTATGATAGATGATGTGTTTCACATGTCACATATTTACCATTATTTCCTTAATCCATTACATATTCTTAATACCAATAATGTTGAGCATGAGGTTGACACATCCTTTGAGGAGTGTCCATTACACATAGTTGATCTGAGTTAGAAGGCTCTTTATAGAAATAAATCTCTTCTATTACATGTATAATTCCACATCCTTTTAAAGGTATTAATAAAATTAATTAT
This sequence comes from Viscum album, assembly GCA_963277665.1. Classification (NCBI taxonomy): domain Eukaryota; kingdom Viridiplantae; phylum Streptophyta; class Magnoliopsida; order Santalales; family Viscaceae; genus Viscum; species Viscum album. The sequence continues at coordinate 917,863,998 of OY728155.1, read as the reverse complement.
TTTAATGAACATTGTGTATTTTAACCTCATTATTAATGTGATAGGTGTTGGAAAAAAGGATTAGATGGGTTTTTTTGGAAGATTATATAGGTCTATAGAAAAACATTTATAGACCAAATTCATTCATGATGTGATGATATGGGTCATCATGTGAATTAATTAGGTAGTAGGTTTCATAGCCTAAAACTCAACTTCACACAATTAAAGTATCAAATCAAGGGGGAGGCCTCTCTACCTATAATTATTCATGGCATGAACTTCATGTTCACACCACAAATCATGACTGGTGGCTTTTTTTATTTCCATTGATTAATTAATTAAGTGGGTGCAATATTAGAGGAGGGTTTTCTTCTTATCCATTCTATGTGACACCCCATTTTCACCTTTTCCATTCTCTATTTCCAAGTGGTTTTCTTCTACTTTCATTGATGGAATCGACAGTTGTTTGTTACAATAATAATATAAAGGTGATACAATTCTTATATATCTACTTTTTATTAATTTATTTCATTTTCAAGTGATATCATATAATTTCATCCATTATTCCTAATTTTCAAGGTTTTATTTATATTTTTATGATTTCTTATACTTAAGATCAAATCATGGGTTAAAATTCAGTTAGTGAATATATATGAACATAATATAGCTGGTTTTAAATATATTTACTAAAATTTTAGTCATGTAATTTATGTGTGGGATGTATGGTCATGACGATGTATCATGTGTTCAACCAAAAATTTAATTAAATGTTTTTTATCACTAAATCATGAAATAGAACCTCTCAATGATCCAAAATTAGTCCATTTATGAGTTTAGACCAAGTATTTGTCCACCCATGAGGTGTTATTAACTAATGGGTAATGAATAGGGGAGAACTTATGGGTGAAATTGAGTAAAGTAATGACTGTGTGTGTGTGGTTAGGGATTCCTAGGGTATACATAGGGATCTAGAGTAAATGGTTATTAAGTGAGATTTGGTGAAATTGAATTAAATGAATTAATAGATGTTCTTCAAATGTACATGAATAATGATTAATGGTTTAGAATGACTTGGGTAAATCCCACTTAGATTTGGTGATGACACTAGATACCTTTATTCCCTAGGGTAACACCATAGAAATTGTGAATTGAGACTTTTGAATGCCTTAGGGAAACCCCCATAGATTTGGAAATGTTCCTGATACTTTGATTGCCTAAAATAACCCCCTAGGAATCAATGATAACACCTAATACTTTTATTTCCTTAGTTAACCCCCAAGTAATTAGTAATGACTCCTAATACTTAGGAATCCCCTAAGGAACCCCCCCCCCTCCCACCAATGGATTTGGTGATGATACATAATAATTTGATTTCCTAAGGTAGTACACTGGGAATCAGTGATGAAGCATGAGACTTTAGAATGCCTTGGGGAAATCCCCCTTATATTCAGTGATGATATTTGATACTTTTATTTCCTAGGTTTACCCCCAATGAATTTTAAATTATTCATGATACTTTAATTAACTAGGGTAACCCCTTGGGAATTAGTTATTATGCCTGAGAGTTTGGGATTACTTGGGGAAACCCCCCATGGATTCGATGATGATGTCAGATACTTTGATTTGATAGTGTAATCCCCTATTGATTAGTTATGATGTCTAATAATTTGTAATAACATAGGGAAATTCCCATTAGATTCAGTGAAAATGCTTGATACATTGATTGCCTAGGATAACCCCATAGGAATTAGTGATGATTCCTAATACTTTGATTTCCTTGGGTAACCCCCTAAAAATGGAAATGACATGTGATAATTTTATTTCCTTGGGTATCCTTTAGGAATTAATGATTATTCCTAATAATTTATTATGATCAGAGACATCCAATTTATGCCAAAATAGGTATGGTCAATCCTGAGTGTCACTATGGAACTCAAGGATTGATGATGTTTTTATTTATTTATGTTATACATTTTTTTATTATGAACATTATCATGCACTATAAACTTAGGCTGGATATGAATTTAGATTTTATTGATGGTGTCCTGCTGATTCATATTCAAACTTTTATCAGGCCTCTTTTCGGTACTCGTGTAGAATTTATGGTTACAAAATAAGAAAAGGGAATGTATTATATAATTTATTCTTGATTTGGTCAACAAGAACAAATCATGGGATTTTGGGACCAAGTTAGGGATCTAAATAATTTTTGGGTGTAGTTTCATAGTTTTTTTATTTTTTCTTATTTTAGGATATTATTTTATATGACCTGATTTGGGATATAGGACTACATAACTTGTATATATCTCATTTTGATGAATCATGGGTTGTGATTATTTATTATAACTTTCAATTATGTTTGATTACAACTTATTTTGGATATATGTATGTGATTTTTATTATTTTTACTATTATTCCACTGTGATATAAGGGTATAATCTCACCACAATACCACTATAGACCCTCGATGCTAGTGGGTAGCCTCTAGTATATGAGGAGGAACACCTTAGGTCATGTGATGACTCTGCTAATGAAACTTTTGGGTATGTCACAAAAATTATTACCAAGTTTGTAGGATTCAAGAAGATGTGAACATGGAGTAACCTCACTATTTAGTCAGTACTCATAGAACCATATCTTGGTTGGAAGTGGAGGGAGATCACGACACTGAAATTATAGAATAAATAAGATGATCTAAAAATTCCTATAAATTCACTCCCCTCTCCCTTTTATAAGGATTAAATATCTTATCTTTCATCCATGGTTTGACATAGAATAGTGTTTCTATTTTATATTTTTTTTTATTTTATTAATATTATTTCATTCTTTCATTTTTTGTGCCTTCTTCTATTCTCATTATAACTTTCATATAGGTGATCGCTCAAAATCTCACTAATTGTGATAGGATAACCTGGGGATCACTCCCTGGATGAAATTGGATGATTCCAAGGTCTCTTTACATCACTAATTTTCTATTATTAATTTTTAGAATTCAATAGAGATAAATTTGAGGATTTATGATATTGCATGATATCTCAGTTATACTATTTTTCTTTCCTAGTTTGAATGAAACATCTCACTCCATTTACTTGAATGCATGGTGGAATCAATGATTGAGTGAAGAAATAGGGTATAGTGAAAACTATGGAGGGTTTGGTAAATATTTTTCAATTGGTAGAGGTGTTCCCATATCCTATACATAGAGGGTAGTGTCATTAAGTAATCCAGTGATATCTATATATATTTTTCTTTCAAAAATGGTAAGAAGCTAGGATGATCAGGCATATATTGAAGAATAATTTCAGAATTAAAATATAAAGATATTGAAAGTGGAAATTAAGGATTATTTAGATGTATTATATATGGTATTTCATTAATCTTCACACTTAATTTGATTAGTATTAATTTCATATTTTTGTTACTTTATTTTATTTCATCACACACACACATTCCCCAATTTTTCTTTGGATATAAATATATAAAATTACAAAAAAAAGGATTATTGAATAGTGAGTATATTATCTTGGATATTTGTGATATGAACATAGTTAGCTTCCCTAAATGTATTCTTGAATTTATATCTTTGTATTTCTTGTGTAGTTTATCATATCCTTGCATCACTTAGTACTATTTTCAAGGTGCTATTGTGTCACTCTTTTTTCACATCAGTAAATGTTTTCGTGTTTAATTTTGTTTTCTTTATTTTTTTATTTTCTCAATTGTTTATTTATTTATTTTCCCTCAATATGGTATAAATTATATAGTGTGAAAATTCTTTGATAATGGATTAAAAAATTATTCTCGGTTCAAAAATATAGATAAAATCACTTTGGATGTTATATATTCACATCTAAATAAACAATTTTAGACTAATGAATCTATCTTCCCATAGGAACCGAGGAACTAATTCAAATTCCATTGGATGATAAACCTTTGGTAAACACCAATGGATGGGATCATGGAAGTTAGTACCACAATGAAATTATTCAACATCAATTTTTCATGCCCCTACACCATCAAAATGAAAAAGAACCAATACCAAAGGAGGTCAAAGATGTAATCACTAGATCTTTATGGTTGGACCAAAAACTCAAGGAAAAATAATACATGATAGAAGTACTAAAGGAAATGATATATATAATGGACACCACTCTTCAAGAGTAAATGATAAAAATTAAAAAAATTAAGATAACTAAGAGTAAGAAGATTCTAAATCCTATGTTCAATATAGCATGCAAGATGTGGTATAATCACTTGAAAAACCTTTACTCCCAAACATTTCATAGGTCCTTATAAAGGTATTAAAAGAAGAGAAAGAGTTAAATGTAAAACTAATATAGAAATTATTCCTTTTATTAGATTCTATTTTATTTGATTTTTTACTACATAAAGAGTCCTTCTAACTCCCCTTGTTCTAAATTTTCTTTTTTTCAGGTCTGTACACCTCCATTGAAAGTTATAAGGAGTTTTATGAGGTCACCATTGAAGCGAAAATGGTGATATAATTTAAAAATAAAGAAGTACCAGGGGATTTTCATGTATAAATAACTTCCAAAAGTGATATAAATGTGGTATAATTAGATCAAAACTCAAATTTATTTAATTTTATTCAACTATAGCTATTTATTCGCTACCTTTTGATGTTTTTATCATAGAAAGATTTAAACTGTCCCTGTACAAAGAGAAAGAAACCACCCTAGTGGTGGATCTGAATAATGAAAAAACCTCATGACAAATGTTGAATCTAATACGCCTTCAACACCAAGACAAATACCTATTAGTGGGATATAAATTTTAACAACACAATATTTTATGATATATCTCCTCCTTTAAATAATCTCTTTGATAACTTACTTTTCACAAAAAACTAAGCTTAAAAAAACTCAAAAATATTATTATTTAATTGTGATAGTTATCAACTAACTATTGGAATAGAGGGAATGAATGATATTAACTAAATTATTAAAATATAGTTTTAACATATTTATAAAATTAATTCATTGTTTACCAATTAATTATAAATGAAAATAAAAACCAATTGAACATAAAGGAAGTATTTTTATAAAAAAATTATTTTGTGACCCAAAATAATTTTATCTAAATAAATTAAATTAATCGATGTTAGTAAAATATCATAATGAAACTTATATATTATATAATTAATCAAATGTTTTTTATATTAATCCTATAATTTTTATAGGCTTAATATAAAAATAAATCCAATTTTAAGTATAAAAGTAAACTTTTTTCAGAAAGGAAATTTCTTCACCTTTTAATGAAACCTATTTTAAAAACAAATTTTTTATTTTTTATTTATTTTATTTGATAAAATGAACTTCATTTTTTAAATTGTAATATCAAAATTATCTTAGGGTAATTTTTTGGGAATTTTCTAAAAATTTAATATTTTGGGTTAAAAAAATACTATTTTTATATAAATCATATGAAATAATTTTTATACAATAATTATTTCTAGTTAATTATACATTATAATTTATCAAAATTTATTTAGGTAATATCATAATATATAAGCATTTACATTTAGAAACACATGTTTAGCATTTTTGAAAACCATGATTTTAACCTTTAAAAAAATTGTTTTCATGAGTTATACACATCTCACATTAGAATTGATGTTTACAAATTTTATAAATTTAATTAATTAAAATTGATTCTATATTTTTAATAATAATTTTAATATTTGGTATTAGGGTCATTTTCATTTTTTTTGTATAAAAACTTTACCAGGTAAAGGATTAAAATACCTAAAAAATCAAACATTTAATTGAATTTTTAGGTATTTATAAACCCAAACAATCCTTAAAAACATTAATTATAATAAAAATTAGTGTTAATTAATTCCACATAAATGTGGTTGTCTTTAATTATAAAATAATCATTATTTAATCACTTAAAACCACCCCTCATCATGTATAAATACCACCCCTCACCATCCCATTTCATCTCACAAGACTTTAATCTCCTAAATTATCTTAAAAAAATATCCTCATAACTCTCCCCACATCTAATTGTTTCCGGTTTCATGAAAAGACCAAATACAAGGTTCTATGTGGTTCTTTCAAGGAGGTGATATTCAAGAAGTAATTTTCTCAAAACACATCTCTTTTTTCTTATCTTCTTCTACTTTCTTCTCACCTAATTCATTCACAACAGCATTATAACTAAAGAATAATGTATATAATAGAGTTTTATATTGAAAATTGGATATCTTATGAAAATTTAATTTCTCATTTCCTCATATTCAAAGAGACAAAATTATTTTCTAAATTATGTCAGTAAATCTCTTCCCTTGATAATTATTTTGTTCGTTTTCCATTAATGACTTTATGGATGGTAATAAATGTATTATAATTATTAAATAATACTTTAATAGTTGTATATTATAAAATATTTCAAGTTCTATAACTAATATATAATCATAATAATAAATAAATTGAAATTATTTTATCGTGTTTGGAAAAAATTCCAAATTAAACTAAATATTTATCATTAAAAATTAATAAAATGAATCATCCTCATACCAAAATGAAAAATTATATGTGAGACCATGTAAAATTATGGTAGATCATAATTAATATTTCATTTTATTTCATTATTTTTAGTTCCATTTGAAAAGAAAATCCATAATTACACACAAATTAACAGACCATGGAAACCATGAAATGAATACATCAGAAACATTGAAAATCATGAAATATTATTAATGAATGGGTTGTAATATGTTATAAAAAATAATTTCAGGTATTATAAATATTAATATAGTTATATAAAAAAATTATAATTTTTTATAAACTATTATAAAGGAGTTTTAAGTATGAAAAACTAAATAGAAGCATGTGGTAAGTGTTTCTCATCTCACTTTTTACTTTTATGAGATATATGCGTTATTCATCAATTATTCCTTATGTGTGTTGGATATACTTACCTTTGATATATAATATCTTGAATCTCATTAATTTCATCGAATTAAATTTTTATTTTTATAATTATTACTTTTATGGTGTATATGATCTGACTGATTACAAAGTGGTCATAGATTTCTTAACATAATTTCCATTCATTGGGTTAAAGGCCTACTTCATTGATTTTTCATTCTATGAATTTGAGTGTGATGAATTTTTATTATATTATGATTTATTTCCTCTTTTTTATGTAGATTCACATCATATAAACATAATTTATTAATTTTATTAGTTCTCACTTCAATGATATGATATTTATAATCGATTTTCTCTTAAAATTTGTCTTTAAAAAGTTTCCCTTAAAACTATATTCTTCTTACTTGACCATGTTTTTCTAAAATTATTTCCAAAAAAATTTCACTATTATTTTATTATTGTTTAAATTCATTTTTAATCGTGTTTGAATTATTACCAAATGGTTTGAAAGGATTTTTTTTCATTTTCAAAGAGAGGTACTTTATGACTTTCTCGAAAAAAATACAGAATAAATATTTTTTAACTTATATGGTATGAGAATATTTTCCTACCATCATAATGACATAATTCCTTTAAGATTAATTTACATTGCTACAAGTTTATTTTAAAAGGAAATTTTTTATCTTATAATTTCATAGAATTTTAAAAAAATGTTTTCAAAAATAAAGTATATTTTTCTTAAGAATTATTTCAAGTGATAATTCAAAATTATTTTCCATCTAAGATTACATTATTTTATGTTACTTATGCTTTACTTGGGATATTATTAAGGAAAAACCCCTTAATATATTGTTAGTTTTGGTTTATTTTTATGATGGAATGATATTTATGAAACCTATTTCTTTTCCACAAGTTATGTTATGATGAAATGTTTATGAAAATCAATTTCTTTTAATGGGTTCTGATATGAATAACATTATTTTTGAAAACTTATGTATGGATATCATTATGTGAATGTGGTTGAATTATAACCAAAATGGGTGGGACTTATATCTATCTCCAATTCATTGGGTAATGATATTATATCTCGTGAGATAGACAGGTTTATAATGGGGATTGAACTCAGTTTCATATGATATGATAGGAATGGGGATTAAAATCTATTCAGTATGATAATACTAGAATGAAGATTTTAATCATTGCAATAATACATGACTTGGAATAATGATTAAACTCAGTTCATTGAGATGGTACTAGAATAGATATTGAACTAGGTTTAGTATGACAGGACTAGAATGTGGATTAAAATCGGTTCAGTAAGATAGGACTAGAGCAGGAAGTGAATCTAGTTTAATAAAGTAATTTTTGCACCATGATAGTCTTGGGAGTGAACCTTGACTACTATGATGGTTTTATGAGTTAACTCAATCTACTGCGATATTCCTGAAAAACATCATTGACTACTAAGGAAATGATTTTTTGTGCTTATTTTTTTCACAATATCATGTTTTATGTCAAAGTTATTATTTTATAAATCATGTGTTATGAATTTTTATGATTCATTTTGATGACTCAAGATTATGATATTTGGTGTGTAGGGTATAATTTGCAAATGTTATGTTCATGTTCTTATAACCTTATATTTATTTTATGATTCATATCTCACTTATTTACCCTTATTAAGTATCCAAGTTCACCCTTTTCTTATGTTTATTTTCCCCATCATATAAAGGAAGATATTAAGTATGAAATGTCAAAAATGGTTCTAGTTATGAAGGTATAAGTGTCAGATGATGTATATATTTTATGAACCATTTACTTATATTTCCAAGCTTCTAAATACACTAAACCCATACGATTATATTATAGTGTTTTCCTGTTATGTAATGAATATTAATCTATTTAGATGTAATATATATGTATGAAAAGTATGGGTCATTATAGTTGGTATTATGGAAACGTTTAGTTAACCTTTGGAAACTATGATGAGAAAACCTTAGTAATAACTAAAAGGATAAATCAAGGTTACAATCCAAGAGTTTTTGTAATGATCATGGATAACCTAATTTAAACCTAAGGTTCCATAGATTGAAATTTTATAAGTAATTTACCTTGATTATGAGTTTTTTCTAGTATGCTTAGTTTTTCTCACACTATTTTTTTAGTCAATAGATGGAACTCGAAGGAACTATGTTAATATTGAATTAAATGGGCAATGCAATGATTATCCTCTTGAGAAATCGAATGTTATAGGAGCTGGAATTCAAAATCGTATTCTTATACTCACACAAAATATGAATCATAATGGAATTCCAAATGAGAAAATGAGGGAACAATATTCTATTGAGTCCTTCATCATGTGACATCCACCTTCTTTCGGTGGGTCTTCTGACTCACTAGTGGCTGAGAAATGAATCAATACCATTAATAAAATATTTTTTGTTCTTCAATGATCAGGACATGAAAATTTTGTCCGAGTTATTTATCATCTAGAAGGTTAATCATATCAATGGTGGAATATTATAAATAATACAAGGAAAGAATAAGAAATTGAATCAACAGAATGGGATGAGTTTAAGGGGATATTCCTCAACAATTACTTCCCTCGTATCCCATGAATAAATACGTGGAATGAATTTCTTAGGTTGAAGTAAAATGATGACTAATCTATTAAGATATATGAGGAAAATTTTACAAGACTTACAATGTATTCCTCTAGTTTAATTATTAGTCCTAAAAATAGAATTGATTGATTCTTTGGTGGCTTAAAACCAAGTCTTAGAGGGGAATTATATATAATAGACTTTAGTACCTATGGATAAATTTTTTTGATGTTCAATCAAGTTGGATTTGGAAATAGGATTTACCTATAAATATATTGGATTTGATAAGAAGAAAAATTAATTCAAATGCAATTCTAAGAACCATGGGGAAAAGGAGAAGTGTGTTCCTTTTTGATCAATATGTGGGAAGAAGCATAGAGGAAATTATCTTAAGGGAACTAATGAATGTTTTAAGTTTAAAAGGGAAAGTCATAGGGAAAATGATTTCCAAATTGATGGGAAGTAGTGAGATAATGATGTGAAGATAGATAGATCCATAGAACTTACCACCCACACTCTAGTGCTTCAAATTCAAGGAGTTTGGGCCTTATATGAATAAATTTCATAATTCAGGGGGTAATGTGGATGATAATCCACAACAATATTTAAAGTTAAAGGAAAAAAGGGATATATTATGTAATAATAATGTATGAATAAAATCATTTTTATTAGGGAACATTTATCTTAGTTAGTTGGTAATTTCGTGAGTGAGACGTGGGAAAATTTTATTGTGAAATTTCTTGTGATTATCTCCCTCTATAAAAATTTTGGAATAATGAAACATATTTGGACTTTTCAACTCTAGTTTTTTCTTATGTATTTGAAAGTATTTTTTGAATTGTTCTACTAACTATGAAAATTTATTGATGTGGTAAGGTATTATTTTTTTAGAACACATGATTAAGGGAAATATAACCCTTAATATGTGCGTGATGTTTGGATAATAATGATATAAATATAGGTTTATTTTGATAAAATAAATGGGATAGTATTGATGAACTTATAACTTATTATAAATCTGAATATATGGTGTTTTATGATATCATGGATTGAGTGTAATTTTTTTTAGATTTATTGTATGAGGAAATAATTAATTTTTGAAAGCATGCATGTTTTTACTAAAGTTTTATAGTAATTTAGGTTATTACCATATTTCAAGAAAATACTTGGTAAGGATTTTTTCATGTTTGGTGTTTGAAAATTAAGAGATACATTATTTTTTGGGGGATTAATGATTGGTTTATTTTGAAATTTTAGTGACTTTTATTCGAAAGTTTTGGATTTTAATCATTTAGAAGGTACATAAGGGTGACCATTTATAAAAAATTTTATGTTGAACTTTGGATGTGGTTTTATAGATAAATGGTTTAATTAACCACATGAATATTTATTTTTATTGTATAATATATACTAATAATTTTTTTATAACTAGGGATAGAAGGAATGTATTTTCATGCCATTATAGATCTTATGATCCCCTAGTTCTGTTGGCGTTAAAATTTCAAATTAATTCCTTGGAGTAAGAAATAGAGTAGAAATTGACCGAGGCACAATCAAATAGTGATATTGTATTCATGACATTAAATCAAGTAATTATATCTTCTAAAATTATTTTGAAGAAAAAAATATTTTACCCTAGTATTATCATTTCTGATGATAGTAGTGGCAATTTTAAGAAAAATTTGATCTATAGTTTTTTATTTACCTTATAATGACCATATTATCTAAAATTATCCATCATAACGTGATAGTTTGAATTATATTTCATGTCCATGTTTTCACTTTACATTATTTTTCTCCGAATCGAAATCTTAGTTATGTGGTGATCTTAACCTTTTACGTTCCCTCTTTTTAACAGAAAATTTTATCGACCCCTTTTCTTATTTAGGTTTCTCATAAAGAAAATTTTAAAACATCCGTATTTTATTTTCAAGTTCAATTTAAAATCTGTGTGGATTAAATTTTTTTGAAATTCTTGATCATGTTTGGATGGTATCTTATCGATTGGCTCTTCAACTAAATCATTCTCAAGTTTATGATGTATTACATGTATCTATCCTAAGGAAGTGCATACTTGATCCTTCACATGTAAAAAATCAGAGGTTGTACCATTAGAGTAATATATTTCTTATAAGGAACAACTATAATTTATTTGGTATTGTAGAGATAAAGTTATATGAAACAAGATCACTCGCCTGGTTAAAGTATTGTGGAGAAATTGCCAATTTGATGAAGCTATGTGGAAACTAGAGGATGTGATGAGGCATAGGTATCCAAATATATATATATCCAAGAAATGAATTTCGAGGGAGAAATTGATTTTAAGAGGGGTAGAATATGACCCCCGAAGATTTTATGTTATATCTCTTTTTTTAATATAATCTCTTTGATATCATACTTTACACAAAAAAATGAGCTAAAACAAACTTTAAAATATTATTATTTAATTATTATAGTTATCACCTAGTAGTAGGAATGGAGGGAATTTTTGTGATTAAATAAATTATAAAAATATAGTTTAACCATTTGTGTAAATTGAATTCATTGGTTAACAATTAATTAGAAATTCAAATAAAAACCAATTGAACATAAAGTGTTTTTATAAAAAAACTATTTTTATTCCACGGTAGAATTTTATCTTAATAGATTAAATTAATCATTATTATTGAAATATATTAATTAAAGTTGTATATTATAAATTCAATAATGTTTTTTTAACATTCATCTAATAAGTTTTATAGTCTTAATATAAGAATAAATCCAATTTTAAGCATAAAAACAATACATTTCTAAAAGAAAATTTTTCCGCATTTTAATGGAGAACCTATTTTAAAACTAAATTTTGATAATTTTATAAATTTTATTTGAAAAAATAAAATTCATTTTTTAAATCATAATTTAAAAATTATCTTAGGTTAATTTTTTGAGAATTTTCTAAAAAGTTGTTATTTTGGGTTAAAAAGTGAAAATACATTTTTTGAATAAATCATATAAAATAATTATTATATAATCATGATTTAAATTTAATTAAACCTTATTATTGATCAAAAGGTATTTAGGTAATATCATAATATATAAGGAGTTAAATTTAGAAACATATTCTTAGTATTTTTGAAAACCTTGATTTTAAACTTTTAAAAAAATAGTTGTTTTCATGAGTTATATGCATATCACATTATAATTTATTTTTACCACTTTTATAAATTTAATTAAGGAACGTTGATTTTATATTTTGAATAATAAGTTCAAAATTATGTATTAGGTTCATTTTCAATTTTTAGTAATAAAAAATTTACTTTGGAAAAAAAAGTATAAGGCCGCAGCCTTAAACCTTACTTAATCTTGAGTTATTACAAGATTACACATTGAGGATCTTTTCGGGTTTAGAGTTTTAGAGAATTAGATCATAAAACTTGCATTACATTCCACATATAAACAAAGTGGTTACATAAATATAGTATTCTTCTTTCCCATCAATGGAAACATATTTAAAATAAAACATGGATTCTTTCTTGACACTTCCTTGACACTATCATCATATCATGTACCTTTCCCTTGACCTGTGAAAAACATTTCAAAAAAACTTGGGATGTGCATAAAAAGCTCTGTAAGGGATATAAAAATATGGAAAGGAAACATGGGTACATATATACATAAGAATGAAATCATAGTTTACCCATAAAACATAAGCACTTTAACATACCTCGTCATATCATGAATAAATCATAGAAATCATAAGACATAAAGGTAACTTGAGGCATTCATAACATTCTTACGTAGGGAGTAACCCTCTTGGTTACGTTTAGAATACCCATCACAGTATATTCCCTAAATCTCTTCGGAGAAACCTTAACGTTTCACTCCTTCGTGTTACCCAATGCATTGGAGAGCTATATCGGGCTCACCCGCCCTTAGTTTATCACGGAACCACCCGTCTTCATAATAATGCCCAAGAACCTCAACATAATCATATCACATAAAACATGCATAAAGGAAACATAACATTTCCACCTTTCAATCACAAGATATCAATACAACACATTGATATAAAAACATTATGAAAACCATTTTCAATACCAAAATAAAAGAAAAGTAAAACATGGTATTTATTTTTCTTTTAAAAAGAAGGTATGGCTTGTAGAGGAAGCCGAAACTCAAATAACGGTCACGGCGGCGGAGAAGTCGTTGTCGCCGCATACGTACGACAAAAACATTCCCTTTTTTCGTTTAGTAAAACACTTCGTATAAAAAAATATTCCTTTTGGATAAACGTAAAAGTCAAAGGGGTTTATACACATTATAAAAGAATGTTGTGTATAAAACAAAATATGCCTCAATGAAAGGAGATTGAGACGAAGTCCCATACCTCGGGTCCGACTTGACTCGGTCGTTCTTTAATGTCCGGAATAATAAACTTGAGTTAATTTCTACTTGCTTAAGAACCTTTTTCAAGTTCATTATTCCTTTTATATCACTTATTACCATGTCATGAACACTATGTAATTATTTAAGTTAATAATGGTCATTTTAACGATCATTGGTACTTGAGTCAAAAATAAACCTTTTATAATTACAAGTTGTTCATAAATCAATTATATCCATAATGGTATTCATGATGTAGATATCATATATGTCATATATATACAGTACATGCATGCATTTATAATATTACATAATCATTTATAGGTAAGAAATGAAATGCACCGTTCATGGAGACGGTAAACCGTACGTACGCATGAACGCTACTTTCATTTGTATTTCGTATTTTATAGAATGGAATCATAATGATATAAAGGTATATTATAATTCCAGTATAATATCATATATAATATCATAGTTCCATCCTTTATACATCCCACATATGGTATTTAACGAATCAAATCACTTTGAGGGGGCGGTAGTCCGCACTTCATTAAATGAAGATATCGCGTTTACCCATACTGGAAACCATAAAGGTATGACCAAAAACAAAAATACAGAAGCTTAATGAAATCATAAACATATTATATATCATATATAAATATAGTGACATCTTAATGGCCACCTTTGAAGGTGTTAAAAGAATGTTGAACAATCATCGTTTCGGGAGGCATAAATTCACCATCCACGGAAACAGTATGTTCGTTAACCATTAGATGTAGGTGTGTGTAAGTGTAGCTAGAATACATATTATAACAACATCCTAGTATATTGATTATACTGTATTTGTTACAAAAGAAAATAATAAAAAGAGTTTAGGGGGTTGGAGAAGCAAAATAAAATAAAAGGACTCAAAAGAAGACATCACCTTAAAATCGGGTAAATCCCTTTGGTTTGAGCTCAAAGGCTTCCTTGGGAAGAATTATGCCCAAAGTGAGGCTTCAAGGAGTAAGAGAGGGAAGTGGAGAGACAAAATGGGAAGGGGTTGGACGAGCCAAAGGCTTTGGGAGTGTTGTTAAGGAGGTAGAGGTGGGGGACTTTTATAAGAGGAGAGGAGAGGCACTCTTGGAAAGTAAAGATAAGTTACTTTATTTTAAAATGAGTTTCGGATTCAAAAGGTCCCACATTGATATAATTTTAGGATAAGGTGATAAGGGTTCTAAATACACTCATCCAATTGGTTTTGTCCATGTGTAGGTTTTAGAGTTTACATTAAATTTCCATTTTATTTAAATCGTTAAATAATGAGGTCATCGCTGCATCATCATGATGTCATAAATAATTTAATTTATTTAATGTCTAAAAATTATAAAAAAAATACTATGATGTAGTAAATCATTTTATATTTCTAATGAATATTTATAGTCAAAAATAGGACTTGTATAACCCCATATAAAAATTGTTTTAGTAACATAACTCATGTTTGTGTCATTTTTACTTTAACATTAAATAAAAAGTTATTTATGTCATTTCCCAACCAAAGTGGATCCATGGGGTCCCCAAGTTGACCCATGGCTTTTCTTGGTCGGCCATGACACATCCAAAGTGGGTAGGACATGTGTCAAGCTCATCTCATACTATTAAAACATTATTTTTACCTTAAACTACACTAATTACCACTAATCGCGATTAAGAACTTAATAAGTTACTATTCACAAAAAAATTATTTTAATCCCATTGAACCACATTTTACTTCTTAATGACAACCATGTATGTTGGATTTTTGAAATTAAAAACACAATGATGGCAAAATTTCATTTAAACGGAAAAATCAGTTTTTATAAGTACCACTTAGTGGTTTCACTATTCATCAAAAATTGAAGTTTTTCAGAAAATTACCAAAAAATCACCCTAAGATATATTTGATATTCCGAATTCAAAAATGAAGTCTATTTTACAAAATTCAAAACATATAAGTCACATTAATTAATTTAATTATTAATTCCCGCTGTCATGACAAATAGCGTGTTTTTATGAAACAAAATGTATCAAAAGATTAACACTAGTTTAAGTCCGATTTCAAAGTGAAATTAATTCCAACGACCACCATTGGAATAAATGGTAAAAATATATTCTAATTTCACTTTAAAACCAATTAAAAATATAATATAATCATATAAATAGATTAGATTAAAAATCTGTTTTGATGTAAAATGCAGTATTTTTTACTATTTATTAAAAAATGAACATTGTCAGAAAAATACCAAAAATTCACACAAAGTAAATTTTGATGTCCCAATCATAAATAATGAGTTTATTTTAACAAAAATAGCTTATAAAATTTTCAAAAGATATATTTAAAAAATGGTTTGACATCAAAAGGCAGTAAAACAATCTTTTAAAAAATATTAGTGTATTCCATGCTTAAGATTGGATTTATTTTCATTTTAAGCCTCTAAAACACTATCTAATTCATTAATAGACATAGATAAAAATATCTATTATTCATTACATAATTGGGATGTTACATCCTTCCCCCATTTAGAAAATTTCATCCCCGCAATTTATTTACTTATCGAATAAATGGGGGTACTTATCCCTCATTGCATTTTCAGATTCCCATGTTGCCTCTTCCATCAAGTGGTTTTTCCACAAAACCTTTAACTGATTAATCACCTTATTTCGTAACACTTTCTCCCTGTGGTCAAGAATCTGGACTGGTTGTTCCTCATAATATAGGCTCTCTTCCAGCTGAACTACCTCTGGACTCAAAACATGAGATGTATCTAGCATATACTTTCTCAACATCGAAACGTGAAAAACATTGTGTACCTGAGATAAACTCGGAGGTAAATCCACCCGGTATGCAACTGATCCAACTCTCTCCAGAATTTCATATGGTCCAATGAACCTTGGACTCAACTTTCTTTTCCGACCAAATCTCATCACACTTTTCCAAGGAGAAACCTTGAGAAAAACATGATCACCTACCTCGAAAGATAGATCCTTCCTCCGGTTATCCGCATAACTCTTCTGCCTGCTCTGAGCTGTTCTCATGTGTTTCTGAATCAGCTGAACTTTTTTTGCCATCTCTTCTACCAATTCTGGTCCCATCAACTTCCTTTCACCCACTTCATCCCAGAAAGCTGGAGTTCGACACCACTTCCCATATAATGCCTGAAATGGTGCCATCTGTATACTGGAATGAAAAATGTTATTATATGAAAATTCAACCAAAGAAAGATGTTGGTCCCAACTTCCCTGATAATCCATAGAAAAAGCTCGTAGCATATCCTCCAAGGTCTAAATTGTTCGTTCTGACTGCCCATCTGATTGAGGATGAAAAGCTGTACTAAAATTTAATTCAGTACCCAACGACTTCTGAAGGCCTTTCAAAAAGTTAGAAGTGAACCTAGGATCACGATCAGATAAAATGGAGAGAGGAACTCCATGTAACCTGACTATCTCTTTAAGATACAAATGGGAAAGTTGATCTAGGGAAAAATTATCTCGTATAGCAAGGAAATGAGCAGATTTAGTCAAGCGATCAACAATAACCCAGATTGCATTATTACCTCAAGATGTCTTCGGTAATCCCACAACAAAGTCCATGGATATATTATCTCATTTCCACTCTGGCACTGGTAAAGGCTGAAGCATCCCTTTCAGTAACTTCCGATCTTCTTTAACCTGCTGACAAGTCAAACACTTCACAGTAAAATCAGCAATATCTCTTTTCATTCCATCCCACCAGTAATACTCCTGCAGATCTCTATACATCTTAGTAATGCCAGGATGAACTGAAAACGGAGAACTATGAGGTTCATATAACAACTCTCTCTTCAACTGTGAATCACAAGTCACACACAATCTCTTCCCAAATCTCAAAACGCAATCATTATCAATGTTGAATTCAGGAAACTTACCTTTTTGAACCATCTCTACCTTTTTCTGCAACTCACTGTCTTGCTTCTGTGCTTGCTTGATTCTATCTGATAGAGATGATCTCACTGATACCTGAAACAAAACAGAAGAACTTCCTGCACCCACAACTTCTATGCCAAAGTTCATCAAATCCTTAACCAAAGGATCACGTTCCAAACGCAACATTTCTAATGAAGCATTACTTTTTCGACTCAAAGCATCAGCCACTTTATTTTCTTTTCCCTGATGGTAATGAATTGTACAATCAAAATCCTTGATTAATTCTAGCCATCTCCTTTGTCTCATGTTCAATTCTTTTTGAGTGAATATATACTTTAAACTTTTGTGATTGGTATATATTTCACACTTTACTCCATACAAATGATGCCTCCAAATTTTTAAAGCAAAAACAACAGCAGCTAATTCAAAATCATGTGTAGGGTAATTTACCTCATGAGTTTTCAACTGTATTGAAGCATAAGCAATTACCTGATCATTCTGCATTAGGACGCAACCAAGTCCTTTCAATGAAGCATCACTGTATATAACAAACTCTCCATTCCTGGAAGGTAGTTCCAAAACTGGAGCATTCACCAATCTTCTTTTCAATTCCTGAAAACAATCATCACATTATTTTGTCCAGATAAACTTAACACCCTTCCGAGTTAGCTTAGTCATTGGACTAGATAACCGTGAAAAATTTCTAACAAACCTTCGGTAATAGCCTGCCAAACCAAGGAAGCTACGAATCTCAGTTACATTTGTGGGTCTTGGCCAGTCTTCCACAACTTTTGTTTTTGCAGGATCAACAGTTATCCCATCTTTAGAAACAATGTGACCAAGGAAAGAAATTTGTTGCAACCAAAACTCACACTTGCTGAATTTCCCATACAATTTCTTTTCTTTTAAGGTTTTCAAGATAACCCTTAAATGTCTTTCATGCTCTTCCTTACTTTTAGAAAACACCAAAATATCATCAATAAAAACCACCACAAACTTATCCAAGAACTCATGGAAAATTCTATTCATTAATTCCATGAATACAGAAGGTGCATTGGTTAGCCGAAAAGGAATTACTACAAATTCATAATGTCCATATCTTGTACAGAACTCGGTCTTCGAAACGTCTGCTTCCTTTACCTTCAGCTGATGGTACCCCGATCTCAAGTCAATCTTTGAAAAATACTGAGCTCCCTGGAGCTGATCAAACAAATCATCGATATGAGGCAAAGGATATTTGTTCTTAACAGTGATGTTATTCAAGGCTCTATAATCAATGCAAAGTCTCATTGAACCATCTTTCTTTTTAACAAACAAGACAGGAGCACCCAATGGTGATGTGCTAGGTCAAATGAAACCTTTCTCTAAAAAATCTTGCAATTCCTCCTTCAACTCTAAAAGTTCAATTTGAGCCATTCGATAAGGGTGTTTTGAAATTGGCTTAGCATCAGGAACTAAGTCAACAGTAAATTCAACTTCCTGATCTGGTATTATTCCAGGCAACTCATCAGGAAAAACATCAGGATACTCATTTACCACTGGCACATCATTAATCTGAACAATTACTTTATTTTCAATGATGTGTGCAAGGTAACATTCATTTCCATCTTTTACAAGTTTCTCGGCCTCTTGATAAGTTATCAACAGTAAGGGTCCATTCTTGTACACAAACTAAAAGTCTTTCTAAAAAGAATCTTCTTTATCTCTACAGTCAATCTTAGCATGGTAAATAGAGAGCCAATCCATACCCAGGATAACATCAAACTCTACTAGAGGTAGAACAATAAGGTTTTCAAGTAGGTTATTTCCATAGATAAGGATAGGAAGATTCTTATAAATTCTTTTTGCCTCAACATCCCCCCAGGGGTTTTTACCAAAAGTCCAGGAGTCATTTCTTGATATGGTATTCCCATTTTACTAGAAAAGGTTTCAGAGATGAAAGAATGTGTAGACCCAGAATCAAACAACACACTGGCATAATCTGAAAAAACAAACAAAGTACCTGATACAAATTCATTTGATGGCCCGACATCTGCTAAAGTAGTTGCAAAGGATTTCACCACCCCTTTCTGCTTGTAGTCTAATTGCTTCCCATCACTCGAGCTCTTTGTTAGACACTCATTTGCATAGTGACCCATCTCATTGCACTTAAAACATTTCACTAACTGTAAATCAAATTTGGTCTTACCTTCACCTTGATCCTTTTCAGTGCAATCACGAGCCTTATGTCCCATCTTACCACATCGGTATCACTTTCCAGAATTCAGAAGACATTCCCCAGCATGCCTTTTGCCACATTTATCACAAACTGGAAACTTAGTTTTCTTACCATCAGGCTTTTTTGAAGAATTCTTACCTTTCTCATGCCACCTCGGTCTCTTCTTCTGTTGGTTGTTATAGAACACTTGATCATTGGAAAACTCCATTTCCACCTACTCAGCACATCAAACAAGCTTCTCATAACTTTTAAACTCACGAGAAGCTAATGCCCTTCAATATTTTGGCTTTAATCCTAAGTAAAAACGATTGATTTTACTATCAAGGTCTCGGATAAAATTTGGAGCATACCTTGCCAAACGAGTGAACCTTTCTTCATAGGTAGCCACTGAGTCTTCCTCTTGCCTCAATTCCAAGAATTGATTTTCCATCCTAAGTCGAACAGCCTTAGGAAAATACTTCTCAAGAAAAATACCTTTGAATTCATCCCAGTCAAGAGAATCAATCTCATCGGCGTCCCTGATATTTTTAACCATAGACCACCACTGATCTGCCTCACCCTCCAAACGGTAAATAGCAAGACTAACCTTTTGATTGTCTGAACACCCCATGACATCAAAAATCTTCTCCAGTGCTTTTATCCACCCTTCAGCTAGCACAGGGACAGATGATCCTCTGAATGATGGGGTATGTTGTCTCATGAAATGTTCCACCACTGACATGTTCCTCTGCGGTTGATCTGGCTAATCTCGTGTATGGATACCACCGCCATTTATCGCTTGAGTCAACTGCGCCATTACTGCAACAAACTGTTTAGTTCCAATTCCGACCATCTCAGGATGCTGATTCAGAAGGTTATTTCCTTATGTATGCCTTCCTAGCAGTGCTTCCCTGTTTCCTCTGCGGAAAACCATTCTGAACAAACATGTCTTAGATGAAGCAACATGGTAATCTTCAAATGCTATATCATTTCAAAAAAAATATTTTTGGATAATCATTTAATAGAATTATAACTCCTAAAGTTATCTAAACCAACCTCTGATACCAACTATAAGGCCCCTGCCTTAAACCTTACTTAATCTTGATTTATTAAAAGATTACACATTGAGGATCTTTTCGGGTTTAGAGTTTTAGAGAATTAGATCATAAAACTTGCATTACATTCTACATATAAACAAAGTGGTTACATAAAGATAGTATTCTTCTTTCCCATCAATGGAAACATATTTAAAATAAAATATGGATTCTTTCTTGACACTTCCTTGACACTATCATCATATCGTGTACCTTTCCCTTGACCTGTGAAAAACATTTCAAAAAAACTTGGGATGAGCATAAAAATCTCAGTAAGGGATATAAAAATATGGAATGGAAACATGGGTACATATATACATAAGAATGAAATCATACTTTACCCATAAAACATAATCACTTTAACATACCTCATAATATCATGAATAAATCAAAGAAATCATAATACATAAAGGTATTTGAAGCATTCATAACATTCTTACGTAGGGAGTAACCCTCTTGGTTATGTTTGGAATACCCATCATAGTATATTCCCTAAATCACTTCGGAGAAACCTTAACGTTTCACTCCTTCGCGTTACCCAATGCATTGGAGAGCTATATCGGGCTCACCCGTCCTTAGTTTATCACGGAACCACCCGTCTTCATAATAATGCCCAAGAACCTCAACATAATCATATCACATAAAACATGCATAAAGGAAACATAACATTTCCACCTTTCAATCACAAGATATCAATACAAAACATTGATATAAAAACATTATTAAAACCATTTTCAATACCAAAATAAAACAAAAGTAAAACATGGTATTTATTTTTCTTTTAAAAAGAAGGTATGGCTTGTAGAGGAAGCCGAAACTCAAATAACGGTCACGGTGGCGGAGAAGTCGTTGTCGCCGCATACGTACGACAAAAACATTACCTTTTGTCGTTTAGTAAAATGTTTCATATAAAAAAATATTCCTTTTGGATAAACGTAAAAGTCAAAGGGGTTTATACACCGTATAAAAGAAGGTTGTGTATAAAACAAAATATGCCTCAATTAAAGGATATTGAGACGAAGTCCCATACCTCGGGTCCAACTTGACTCGATCGTTCTTTAATGTCTTGAATAATAAACTTGAGTTAATTTCTACTTGCTTAAGAACCTTTTTCAAGTTCATTATTCCTTTTATATCACTTATTACCATGTCATGAACACTATGTAATTATTTAAGTTAATAATGGTCATTTTAACGATCATTGGTACTTGAGTCAAAAATTAACCTTTTATAATTACATGTTGTTCATGAATCCATTATATCCAGAATGGTATTCATGATGTAGATATAATATATGTCATATATATCCAGCACATGCATGCATTTATAATATTACATAATCATTTAGAGGTAAGAAATGAAATGCACCATTCATGGAGACGGTAAACCGTACGTACGCATGAACGCTACTTTCATTTTTATTTCGTATTTTATAGAATGGAATCATAATGATATAAAGGGATATTATAATTCCAGTAAAATATCATATATAATATCATAGTTCCATCCTTTATACGTCCCACATATGGTATTTAACGAATCAAATCACTTTGAGGGGGCGGTAGTCCGCACTTCCTTAAATGAAGATATCGCGTTTACCCATAATGGAAACCATAAAGGTATGCCCAAAATGAAAAAAAAAACATAAGCTTAAGGAAAAAATAAACATATTATATATCATATATAAAAATAGTGACATCATAATGGCCACCTTTGAAGGTGTTAAATGAGTATTGAACAATCATCGTTTCGGGAGGCAGAATTTCGCCATCCACGGAAACCATATGTTCTTTAACCATTTGATGTAGTTGTGTGTAAGTGTAGCTCGAATAAATCTTATAACAACAACCTAGTATATTTAAGATACTGGTGTTGTTACAAAAGAAGTAAATAAAAAGATTTTAGGGGGTTGGAGAAGCAAAATAAAACAAAAGGACTCAAAAGAAGACATTACCTTAAAATCGGATAACTCCCTTTGGTTTGAGCTCAAAGGCTTCCTTGGGAAGACTTCTGCCCAAAGTGAGGCTTAAAGGAGTAAGATATGGAAGTGGAGAGACAAAATGGGCAGGGGTTGGCCGAG
Organism: Viscum album; assembly: GCA_963277665.1. Taxonomy (NCBI): domain Eukaryota; kingdom Viridiplantae; phylum Streptophyta; class Magnoliopsida; order Santalales; family Viscaceae; genus Viscum; species Viscum album. The sequence continues at coordinate 917,840,863 of OY728155.1, read as the reverse complement.
CCAAAGGCTTTGGGAGTGTGGGTAAGGAGGTAGAGGTGGGGGCCTTTTATAAGAGGAGAGGAGGGGCACTCTTGGAAAGTAAAGATAAGTTACTTTATTTTAAAATGAGTTTCGGATTCAAAAGGTCCCACATTGATATAATTTGAGGATAAGGTGATAAAGGTTCTAAATCCACTCATCTAATTGGTTTTGTCCATGTTTAGGTTTTATATTTTACATTAACTTTCCATTTTATTTAAATCGTTAAATAATGAGGTCATCGCTGCATCATCATGATGTCATAAATAATTTAATTTATTTAATGTCTAAAAATTATAAAAAAAAATACGATGATGTAGGAAATCTTTTTAGATTTATAATGAATATTTATAGTCAAAAATATGACTTGTATAACCCCATATAAAAATTGTTTTTGTAACATAACTCATGTTTGTGTCATTTTTACTTTAACATTAAATAAAAAGTTATTTATGTCATTTCCCAACCAAAGTGGCTCCAGGGGGTCCCCAAGTTGACCCATGGCTTGTCTTGGTCGGCCATGACACATCCAATGAGGGTAGGACATGTGTCAAGCTCATCTCATACTATTAAAACATTATTTTTACCTTAAACTACACTAATTACCACTAATCGCGATTAAGAACTTAATAAGTTACTATTCACCAAAAAATTATTTTAATCCCATTGAACCACATTTTACTTCTTAATGACAACCATGTATGTCGGATTTTTGAAATTCAAAACACAATGATGGCAAAATTTCATTTAAACGGAAAAATCAGTTTTTATAAGTACCACTTAGTGGTTTCACTATTCATCAAAAATTGAAGTTTTTCAGAAAATTACCAACAATTCACCCTAAGCTATATTTGATATTCCGAATTCAAAAATAATGTCTATTTTAAAAAATTCAAAACATATAAGTCACACTAATTAATTTAATTATTAATTCCCGTTGTCATGACAAATAGTGTGTTTTTATGAAACAAAATGTATCAAAAGATTAACACTAGTTTAAGTCCGATTTCAAAGTGAAATTAATTCCAATGACCACCATTGGATTAAATGGTAAAAATATATTCTAATTTAACTTTAAAACCAATTCAAAAGATAATCTAATCATATAAATAAATTAGATTAAAAAGTTGTTTTGATGTAAAATGCAGTATTTTTTACTATTCATTAAAAAATGAACATTGTCAGAAAAATACCAAAAATTCACACAAAGTAAATTTTGATGTCCCAATCATAAATAATGAGTTTATTTTGACAAACATAGCTTATAAAATTTTCAAAAGATAGATTTAAAAAATGGTTTGCCATCAAAAGGTAGTAAAACAATCTTTTAAAAAATATTAGTGTATTCCATGCTTAAGATTGGATTTATTTTCATTTTAAGCCTCTAAAACACTGTCTAATTCATTAATAGACATAGATAAAAATATCTATTATTCATTACTTACTTGGGATGTTACATCCTTCCCCCCTTTAGAAAATTGCGTCCCCGCAATTTATTTACTTATCGAATAAATGGGGGTACTTATCCCTCATTGCATTTTCAGATTCCCATGTTGCCTCTTCCATCATGTGGTTTTTCCACAAAACCTTTACCTGATTAATCACCTTATTTAGTAACACTTTCTCCCTGTGGTCAAGAATCTGGACTGGTTGTTCCTCATAAGATAGGTTCTCTTCCAGCTGAACTACCTCTGGACTCAAAACATGAGATGGATCTGGCATATACTTTCTCAACATCGAAACGTGAAAAACATTGTGTACCTGAGATAAACTCGGAGGTAAATCCACCCAGTATGCAACTGATCCAACTCTCTCCAGAATTTCATATGGTCCAATGAACCTTGGACTCAACTTTCCTTTCTGACCAAATCTCATCACACTTTTCCAAGGAGAATCCTTGAGAAAAACATGATCACCTACCTCGAAAGATAGATCCTTCCTCCGTTTATCCGCATAACTCTTCTACCTGCTCTGAGCTGTTCTCATGTGTTTCTGAATCAGCTGAACTTTTTCTGCCATCTCTTCTACGAATTCTGGTCCCATCAACTTCCTTTCACCCACTTCATCCCAGAAAGCTGGAGTTTGACACCACTTCCCATATAATGCCTGAAATGGTGCCATCTGTATACTGGAATGAAAACTGTTATTATATGAAAATTCATCCAAAGAAAGATGTTGGTCCCAATTTCCATGATAATCCATAGAAAAAGCTCGTAGCATATCCTCCAAGGTCTGAATTGTTCGTTCTGACTGCCCATCTGATTGAGGATGAAAAGCTGTACTAAAATTTAATTCAGTACCCAACGACTTCTGAAAGCCTTTCCAAAAGTTTGAAGTGAACCTGGGATCACGATCAGATACAATGGAGAGAGGAACTCCATGTAACCTGACTATCTCTTTAAGATACAAACGGGAAAGTTGATCTAGGGAAAAAATTTCTCGTATAGCAAGGAAATGAGCAAATTTAGTCAAGCGATCAACAATAACCCAGATTTCATTATTACCTCGAGATGTCTTCGGTAATCCCACAACAAAGTCCATGGATATATTCTTCCATTTCTACTCTGGAACTGGTAAAGGTTGAAGCATCCCTTTCGGTAACTGCCGCTCTGCTTTAACCTGCTGACAAGTCAAACACTTCACAGTAAAATCAGCAATATCTCTTTTCATTCCATCCCACCAGTAATACTCCCACAGATCTCTATACATCTTAGTACTGTCAGGATGAACTGAAAGAGGAGAACTATGAGCTTTATATAACAACTCTCTCTTCAACTGTGAATCACAAGGCACACACAATCTCTTCCCAAATCTCAAAACGCAATCATTATCAATGTTGAATTCAGGCAACTTACCTTTCTGAACCAGCTCTACCTTTTTCTGCAACTCACTGTCTTGCTTCTGTGCTTGTTTGATACTATCTGATAAAGATGATCTCACTGATACCTGAAACAAAACAGAAGAACTTCCTGCACTCACAACTTCTATGCCAAAGTTCATCAAATCCTTAACCAAAAGATCACGTTCCAAACGCAACATTTCTAATGAAGTATTACTTTTTCGACTCAAAGAATCAGACACTTTATTTGCTTTTCCCGGATGGTAATGAATTGTACAATCATAATACTTGATTAATTATAGCCATCTCCTTTGTCTCATGTTCAATTATTTCTGAGTGAATATATACTTTAAAATTTTGTGATTGGTATATATTTCACACTTTACTCCATACAAATGATGCCTCCAAATTTTTAAAGCAAAAACAACAGCAGCTAATTCAAAATCATGTGTAGAGTAATTTACCTCATGATTTTTCAACTATCATGAAGCGTAAGCAATTACCTGATCATTCTGCATTAGGACACAACCCAGTCCTTTCAATGAAGCATCACTGTATATAACAAACTCACTATTTCTGGAAGGTAGTGCCAAAACTAGAGCATTCACCAATCTTCTTTTCAATTTCTGAAAACAATCATCACATTCTTTTGTCCAGATAAACTTAACACCCTTCCGAGTTAGCTTAGTCATTGGACTAGATAACCGTGAAAAATTTCTAACAAACCTTCGGTAATAGCCTGCCAAACCAAGGAAGCTACGAATCTCAGTTACATTTGTGGGTCTTGGCCAGTCTTCCACAACATATTTTTTGCAGGATCAACCGTTATCCCATATTTAAAAACAATGTGACCAAGGAATGAAATTTGTTGCAACCAAAACTCACACTTGCTGAATTTCCCATACAATTTCTTTTCTTTTAAGGTTTTCAATATAACCCTTAAATGTCTTTCATGCTCTTCTTTACTTTTAGAAAACACCAAAATATCATCAATAAAAACCACCACAAACTTGTCCAAGAACTCATGGAAAATTCTATTCATTAAGTCCATGAATACAGCAGGTGCATTGGTTAGCCCAAAAGGCATTACTACAAATTCATAATGGTCATATCTTGTACGGAACGCGGTCTTTAAAACGTCTGCTTCCTTTACCTTCAGCTGATGGTACCCCGATCTCAAGTCAATCTTTAAAAAATACTGAGCTCCCTGAAGCTAATCAAACAAATCATCGATATGTGGCAAAGGATATTTGTTCTTAACAGTGATGTTATTCAAGGCTCTATAATCAATGCAAAGTCTCATTGAACCATCTTTCTTTTTAGCAAACAAGACAGGAGCACCCCATGGTGATGTGCTAGGTCGAATGAAACCTTTCTCTAATAAATCTTGCAATTGCTCCTTCAACTCTAAAAGTTCAATTTGAGCCATTCGATAAGGGGGTTTTGAAATTGGCTTAGCATCAGGAACTAAGTCAACAGTAAATTCAACTTCCCGATATGGTATTATTCTAGGCAACTCTTCAGGAAAAACATCAGGATACTCATTTACCACTGGCACATCATTAATGTGAATGGTTCCTTTATTTTCAACGATGTGTGCAAGGTAACATTAATTTCCATATTTACAAGTTTCTCGGCCTCTTGATAAGTTATCAACAGTAAGGGTGAATTCTTGTACACAAACTGAAAGTCTTTCTGAAAAGAAACTTCTTTAGCTCTACAGTCAATCTTAGCATGGTAAATAGAGATCCAATCCATACCCAGGATAACATCAAACTCTACTAGAGGTAGAAAAATAAGGTTTGCAAGTAGGTTCTTTCCACAAATAAGGATAGGAAGATTCTTATAAATTCTTTTTGCCTCAACATTCCTCCCAGGTGTTTTTACCAAAAGTTCAGGAGTCATTTCTTGAGATGGTATTCCCATTTTACTAGAAAAGGTTTCAGAGATGAAAGAATGTGTAGACCCCGAATCAAACAACACACTGGCATAATCTGAAAAAACAAACAAAGTACCTGATACAAATTCATTTGATGGCCCGACATCTGCTGAAGTAGTTGCAAAGGATTTCACCACCCCTTTCTGCTTGTAGTATAACTACTTCCCATCACTCAAGATCTTTGTCAAACACTCATTTTCATAGTGACCCATCTCATTGCACTTAAAACATTTCACTAACTGTAAATCAAATTTGGTCTTACCTTCACCTTGATCCTTTTCAGTGCAATCACGAGCCTTATGTCCCATCTTACCACATCGGTAGCACTTTTTAGAATTCAGAAGACATTCCCCAGCATGCCTTTCGCCACATTTATCACAAACTGGAAACTTAGTTTTCTTACCATCAGAATTTTTTGAAGAATTCTTACCTTTCTCCTGCCACCTTGGTCTCTTCTTCTGTTGGTTGTTATAGAACACTTGATCATCGGAAAACTCCATTTCCACCTTCTCAGCACATCGAACAAGCTTTTCATAACTTTTAAACTCACGAGAAGCTAATTCCCTTCGATATTTTGGCTTTAATCCTGAGTAAAAACGATTGATTTTACTATCAAGGTCTCGGATAAAATTTGGAGCATACCTTGCCAAACGAGTGAACCTTTCTTCATAGGTAGCCACTGAGTCTTCCTCTTGCCTCAATTCCAAGAATTGATTTTCCATCCTAAGTCGAACAGCCTTCGGAAAATACTTCTCAAGAAACATACCTTTGAATTCATCCCAGTCAAGAGAATCAATCTCACCGGCGTCCCTGATATTTTTAACCATAGACCACCACTGATCTGCCTCACCCTCCAAACGGTAAATAGCAAGACTAACCTTTTGATTGTCTGAACACCCCATGACATCAAAAATCTTCTCCAGTGCTTTAATCCACCCTTCAGCTAGCACAGGGTCAGATGATCCTCTGAATGATGGGGGATGTTGCCTCATGAAGTGTTCCACCACTGACTTTTTCCTCTGTGGTTGATCTGGATGATCTCGTGTATGGATACCACCGCCATTTATCGCTTGAGTCAACTGCGCCATTACTGCAAAAAACTGTTTAGTTCCAATTCTGACCATCTCAGGATGCTGATTCGGAAGGTTATTTCCTTCTGTATGCCTTCCTAGCACTACTTCCCTGTTTCCTCTAGGGAAAACCATTATGAACAAACATGTCTTAGATAAAGCAACATGGTAATATTCAAATGCTATATCATTTCAAAAAAAAAATTTGGATAATCATTTAATAGAATTCTAACTCCTAAAGTTATCTAAACCGACCTCTAATACCAACAATAAGGCCCCATCCATAAACCTTACTTAATCTTGAGTTGTTACAAGATTACACATTGAGGATCTTTTCGGGTTTAGAGTTTTAGAGAATTAGATCATAAAACTTGCATTACATTCCACATATAAACAAAGTGGTTACATAAAGATAGTATTCTTCTTTCCCATAAATGGAAACATATTTAAAATAAAACATGGATTCTTTCATGACACTTCCTTGACACTATCATCATATCATGTACCTTTCCCTTGACCTGTGAAAAACATTTCAAAAAAACTTGGGATGAGCATAAAAAGCTCAGTAAGGGATATAAAAATATGGAAAGGAAATATGGGTACACATATACATAATAATGAAATCATAATTTACCCATAAAACATAAGCACTTTAACATACCTCATCATATCATGAATAAATCATAGAAATCATAAGACATAAAGGTAACTTGAGGCATTCATAACATTCTTACGTAGGGAGTAACCCTCTTGGTTACGTTTGGAATACCCATCACAGTATATTCCCTAAATCTCTTCGGAGAAACCTTAAAGTTTCACTCCTTTGCATTACCCAATGCATTGGAGATCTATATCGGGCTCACCCGCCCTTAGTTTATCACGGAACCACCTGTCTTCATAATAATGCCCAGAACCTCAACATAATCATATCACATAAAACATGCATAAAGGAAACATAACATTTCCACCTTTAAATCACAAGATATAAATACAACACATTGATATAAAAACATTATTAAAACCATTTTCAATACCAAAATAAAAGAAAAGTAAAACATGGTATTTATTTTTCTTTTAAAAAGAAGGTATGGCTTGTAGAGGAATCCCAAACTCAAATAACAGTCACGGCGGCGGAGAATTAGTTGTCGCCGCATACATAAAACAAAAACATTCCCTTTTGTCGTTTAGTAAAACGCTTCGTATAAAAAATATTCCTTTTGGATAAACGTAAAATTCAAAGGGGCTTATACACCGTATAAAATAAGGTTGTGTATAAAACCAAATATGCCTCAATGAAAGGAGATTGAGACGAAGTCCCATACCTCGGGTCCGACTTGACTCGATCATTCTTTAATGTCCTGAATAATAAACTTGAGTTAATTTATACTTGCTTAAGAACCTTTTTCAAGTTCATTATTCCTTTTATATCACTTATTACCATGTCATGAACACTATGTAATTATTTAAGTTAATAATAGTCATTTTAACAATCATTGGTACTTGAGTCAAAAATAAACCTTTTATAATTACAAGTTGTTCATGTATCCATTATATCCAGAATGGTATTCATGATGTAGATATCATATATTTCATATATATCCAGTACATGCATGCATTTATAATATTACATAATCATTTAGAGGTAAGAAATGAAATGCACCGTTCATGGAGACGGTAAGTCGTACGTACGCATGAACGCTACTTTCATTTCTATTTCATATTTTATAGAATGGAATCAAAATGATATAAAGGTATATTATAATTCCATTATAATATCATATAAAATATCATAGTTCCATCCTTTATACGTCCCACATATGGTATTTAACAAATCAAATTACTTTGAGGGGGCGGTAGTCCGCACTTCCTTAAATAAAGATATCGCGTTTACCCATAATGGAAACCATAAAGGTATGACCAAAAAGAAAAATACAGAAGTTTAAGGAAAACATAAACATATTATATATCATATATAAATATAGTGACATATTAATGTCCACCTTTGAAGGTGTTAAAAGAATGTTGAACTATCATTGTTTCAGGAGGCATAAATTCACCATCCACGGAAACAGTATGTTCGTTAACCATTAGAAGTAGGTGTGTGTAAGTGTAGCTCGAATACAAATTATAACAACATCCTAGTATATTGAGGATACTTTATTTGTTACAAAAGAAAAGAATAAAAAGAGTTTAGTGGGTTGGAGAAGCAAAATAAAACAAAAGGACTCAAAAGAAGACATTACCATAAAATCGGGTAACTCCCTTTGGTTTGAGCTCAAAGGCTTCCTTGGGAAGACTTATGCCCAAAGTGAGGCTTCAAGGAGTAAGAGAGGTAACTGGAGAGGCAAAATGGGTAGGGGTTGTCCGAGCCAAAGGCTTTGTGAGTGTGGGTAAGGAGGTAGAGGTGGGGGCCTTTTATAAGAGGAGAGGAGGGGCACTCTTGGAAAGTAAAGATAAGTTACTTTATTTTAAAATGAGTTTCGGATTCAAAAGGTCCCACATTGATATAATTTGAGGATAATGTGATAAGGTTTATAAATCCACTCATCCAATTGGTTTTGGCCATGTTTAGGTTTTAGATTTTACATTAACTTTCCATTTTATTTAAATCGTTAAATAAGGAGGTCATCGCTGCATCATCATGACGCCATAAATAATTTAATTTATTTAATGTCTAAAAATTTAAAAAAAATACTATGATGTAGGAAATAGTTTTATCTTTCTAATTAATATTTATAGTCAAAAATCTGACTTGTATAACCCCATATAAAAATTTTTTTAGTAACATAACTCATGTTTGTGTCATTTTTACGTTAACATTAAATAAAAAGTTATTTATGTCATTTCCCAACCAAAGTGGCTCCATGGGGTCCCCAAGTTGACCCATGGCTTTTATTGGTCGTCCATGACACATCAAATGAGGGTAGGACATGTGTCAAGCTCATCTCATACTATTAAAACATTATTTTTACCTTAAACTACACTAATTACCACTAATCGCGATTAAGAACTTAATAAGTTACTATTCACCAAAAAATTATTTTAATCCCATTGAACCACATTTTAATTCTTAATGACAACCATGTATGTCGGATTTTTGAAATTCAAAACACAATGATGGCAAAATTTCATTTAAATGGAAAAATCAGTTTTTATAAGTACCACTTAGTGGTTTCACTATTCATCACAAATTGAAGTTTTTCAGAAAATTACCAAAAATTCACCCTAAGCTATATTTGATATTCCGAATTCAAAAATGAAGTCTATTTTACAAAATTAAAAACATATAAGTCACATTAATTAATTTAATTATTAATTCCCGCTGTCATGACAAATAGCGTGCTTTTATGAAACAAAATGTATCAAAAGATTAACACTAGTTTAAGTCCAATTTCAAAGTGAAATTAATTCCAACGACCCCCATTGGATTAAATAGTAAAAATATATTCTAATTTCACTTTAAACCCAATTCAAAAGATAATCTAATTATATAAATAAATTAGATTAAAAAGCAGTTTTGATTTAAAATGCAGTATTTTTCACTATTCATTAAAAAATGAACATTGTCAGAAAAATACCAAAAATTCACACAAAGTAAATTTTTATGTCCCAATCATAAAGAATGAGTTTATTTTAAAAAAACATAGCTTATAAAATTGTCAAAAGATAGATTTAAAAAATGGTTTGCCATCAAAAGGCAGTAAAACAATCTTTTGAAAAATATTAGTGTATTTTATGCTTAAGATTGGATTTATTTTCATTTTAAGCCTCTAAAACACTATCTAATTCATTAATAGAAATAGATAAAAATATCTATTATTCATTAATTACTTGGGATGTTACAAAAAGTATTTACCACAGTATAGGTAAAATAATGAAATGAGTTAAAGTTAAAATGTAAAGGCTTAAAAATACCTAAAAAAGAAAATTTAATAAGTTTTTTAGGTATTTATAGACCATAAAAATCCTTTAAAATTTTAATTATCATCCAATTTTTTTTAAATTAATTCCACCTCAATGTGGTTTTCTTTATTTATAAAATAATAATTATTTAATCACTTAAAACCACTCATCCTCAAGTATAAATACCACCCAATTTCATCTCACAATCCTTTAATATGTTTAAATATATACCAAGATCTATCTTCCCCACTATCCTCATTTATAATTTCTTATGGTCTCACCAAAAGACCAAATCCATGGTCCTTAAGGTGTAAAGACCCGTAAAATTAAAGGAAAATTTTTTCTTAATTTTCTTTAGAATTTTACAAGAGCGCGGTTTCAGACGGCACCTGATTCCGAGGCCCGGAGTGCCCGGAATTAATTTCCGAAGTTTGGCTCGGGTACGTTCAGTGAACGAACGAGCGGGAATTCCTAACTTTTGATACGGTGCTCGGAATTGAAATCTGAGGGCACCGATGAACTCGCAGCGCCGATATTCGCTTAAAGAGACCTTTTCGGAAGTTGCGTTTGTTGCGGGTTGAAAGTTAGTTTTTGGGAGTTTTATAAGAAAGTTGAATAAAAAGTGTAATTCTTTTTATTTTACTTTTTGTAGGTTAACTCCTCTCAAAGGAGGTTGGAAGTGGGACCCACACCCACATAACCTCCCTTGGGAGGATTAAGTGTGGTGGGGCCCACACGAACCCCCCCACCTTTTCAACTCCCCACTCTCCCTCTTAATGGCTTGACAAGTTAACTTATATTTAATTATACAATTCATGTATATTAAATAAGTGAGTTAATTTTGGAGTTATCCATTTTGAATTTCAAACCTTTGAAATTCTTGTGGTTAAGTTATGAAATAATATAAGTTAAAGCTTATATTATTCTTTGAGTTTCTTTTACCCTTGGGAGGATTTCTTGAGAGCTTTGGAAGCTTTTCTTCTTCTTCTTCTTCAACTCAACGAAGAACGCGAAGAACGACGTTCTTCAACGAAGAACTTCTCCGCCGAAGAACACGATCCATCCGCGACGCCGTATCCGCGACGCGACGTACTTCTTCCGCGTCATCCCTTCCGCGACGGTTTTCCGCGACGAACGCCTTCGACAACGACTCTTCCTCCGACGTCAAAGGAATCGACACCGATTTTCCACGACTCCGTCAACGTGCGACTATCGAGGTAAGGGTTCTTGAGTTCGTTGCTTTCTTTATATTTTGACTTTCCTCAAGACTTGACGAGGAATGCTCTTTTTCCGACGAAGAACGCCGCTCCGCTCGTCTTCGTCTTCGGTGTCAACGAGAGAGAACACCGCACCTTCCTCGGTCAACCTTCGTCGGCGTACAAGGATTCACCAACGACGTGCCTCTTCGGACGCGTCTCTTCGTCAACGGATTTGACGAACGACGACCGCGACACCCGACCTCCGCGACGCCGTCTTCCGCGGAGCGTAGCCGAACCTTTGAATCCTAAACCCGAGGTAGGGGTTTTTGTTTTCATTTTGGTTTCCTTACTCCTTTTCTTGATCATGAATGATAAGTATAACGTGTGGCTTATTTATTTAAGTTTCGTTTTTATTTCTTTAACGTGAGGGGGGGGGCCGGACCGCACGAACACGGCCGAATCCCCCCTCCATCGTTCATGTTTGTTTATGTGGGTGGAAACAAGTAGCGTGGTGCCGTCGCACCACGCGGACGATCGTTCTTTTATTTTACGCATCGTCGTCGCGCTTCGCCGAGGAGAGTCTTCAAGAACGCGACGCCGTCGCGCCGCGTTGGAAGGATTCATGGCACGGCGAAAGGGGCGCGGTGCCGTCGCACCGCGCCGGACGACGAACACCGCGGCCGGTTCCGGGCCGCGGCGGAAGGAAAGACCGGCGGCCGGGCCGCCGGCGTCGGAAGCCGAAGAGGGGACCGGATTTTCCGGACCGTTGGAGAAGACCGGCCGGCCAGCTGGCCGGCCGGATGCCATTAAACCGGGGAATTAAATTCCCCGGCCGGTTATTAAACCCCCCTCTTAAAGAGGGGGGGGCGGTTTTTAAAGGAGGGGGGGGCAAAGCCCCCCCGGTTTTTATCCAGCCGGCCCCCACTTGCGGGGGCCGTTTATTTTGCAAAGGCACGGCTTATAGCCGTGCCGCCTTGTTGAAACGCGGGGCTTAGCCCCGCGTGCCTCCCGCGAGCGCCGCGGCCCGCCGCCGCCACGCGGCCCGCCGCCGCCGCCCCGCGGCCCGCCGCCGCCGCCGCCCCGCGGCCCGCCGCCGCCGCCACGCGGCACGCCGCCGCCGCCGCCACACGGCCCGCCGCCGCACTGCCACCGCCGCGCCGCCGTCGCCGCCGCCGCCACCGCCGCGCCGCTGTCGCCGCCGCCGCCGGCCGCCGCGCCGCCGCCGCGCCGCCCCGGGGGGGGGGGGGGGGGTCGGGCCGGGTCGGCCCGGACCCGGACCCCCCCGTTTCGAACCAGATTCGGTTTTTGGCTCATAACATGAGCCTCGGACCTCCAAATGACGAACCGTCTGCGGCAACGCGATCCTTGGATCGAGACGGTCGTTTCGGTATATCGCACTCAAGGTTTCGGTCTACTTTGAGTTCGGCCGGGTTGGTTCGTTCACAGAACCAACCGGGCCTTCGGAGCGGAAACGCTCATATCTTGAGCCACGAACGTCCGATTGACGCGCCGTTAGTCGCGTTGTGTTCCTCTTAGTGAATCGGATCTTTTGGCATACTCCGCCCGAGGTTTGGACGCTGGTGGAGTACGGTCGGGTTGGTTTTTCCTTAAAAAACCAACCGGGCCCCGGAGACGAAAATGCCAATAACTCACAGACCGGGCGTCCGATTGACGCGCCGTCTGTTTCGTTGACTTCCTCTTGATGAGACGGAACTTTTGACATACTCCGCCCGAGTTTTGGATGCAGTCGGAGTATGGCCGGGTTGGATTGTTCCCGAAATCCAACCGGGCCCCTGGAACGGGAAAGCTGATATCTTTCAGACAGGACGTCCGCTTGACGAGCCGTCAGCGGCGTTGGTGGTTACGTTGAGTAACGGTCCCTTTGAGTTTACCCTATGGGAGTTCGGGGTACAGTTGAGATACGGCCGGGATTGGTTCGCACTCGAAACCAACCGGGCCCCTGGGACGAATAGACTATTAACTCACAGACTGGGCGTCCGATCGACGCGCCGTCTGTTGCGTTGAGACCCCTATGACGAGACGGACCTTTGAGGCATTTCTTCGTGGGACTTTGTGATACTTGGAGTATCGACCAGTAGCTCGTGGAGCGGACCCTCCCGGAGACGAGCGTGCAGAGTACGGAGACCGTGTAGCCGGCTGAGACCTGACGACTGCTTGACCGACTCGACTTGGAGTGAGTCGACTAGCCCAGTGGACGGAGCGCCCGGTACTTGGCGGCAGACCCACGGCGGACGGAGCGCCTGGTAGTTGGCAGCAGACCCGCGGTACTCGACAGGAGGAGTACCTCAGTAGGCTATCTGGGTAGCGCCCGGTATTTGGCAGCAGACCCTCAGCGGACGGAGCGCCTGGTAGTTGGCAGCAGACCCGCAGTACTCGACAGGAGGAGTACTTCAGCAGTCCTAGGTTAGTGAGCGGCAGCCTCGGAGTCGTGACAGGACCACTGTACACTCTAGAGACGGAGCTCTTCAGCAGTTACGGTTTCGATAATGAAAATCCTGGTTTGAGCTGAGACTTTTGACCTTTGTGTTTCCTCATGATTGAGATGGGTTACTTGACAACTTAGGTATATGTATGGGCATATACCTAAGTAGGGTTTATCTGTTGAGATCTTCTTGTGTTTATCCTTGTTGGTTTTAGTGAGACCTTGAGGGTCTCGGGGTCCCTACTGAGTATCATTATACTCACCCCTGCACGGGCTATGCCCGCACCTCGTTGTGTTGGTTGCAGATGACAGACAGTGCTGACAGAAGCCGAAGGTTCAAGGACTGGACGGTACCTGGAGGTGGACTATACGACGAGGCGGTACCCGGAGGTGGATCACTGGGCGGGACATACTTCGAGCGGATGGCGGGACCCGAGGAGCAGAGGAGCTATCTGTACCCACCCTTCAGGTGGAATTTCCAGTGGACATCTCAGCGTAGCAGCTTTACTTTTCAGTCGCTGTTTTCCCTTTCGAGTTGTACTTTACAGTTGGGCTTGTATTTCCGGCCCCTTTTTACTTTCAGCTCTTCTTTTTGTACTTAGTGTTTTACTTCCGCTTGTACTCTGTGGTGTTTGTTTTCTTTATAAAGGCAATGCCTTCCCAGTTATCGGGATTTTTACGCCTTTGGTGCTAGTCGCCAGCCCCTGGCCTATGGAATGCGGGCTTGGGGTAGTCACGGCACGGGCCCCGAGGACGGGTCGTGACAAATTGGTATCAAAGGAGTTCGGTTCTACCGCAGAACTTATGACTCTGATCTTTCTTTCTGTGAAGCGATAGTGTTAAGAGTACCGAGTGTGGTTTTCAGTTCAGGGAGTCCAGTGTTGGTGCGGGCGGCCGACGTATCCATACACCAGGACCCTGACAACTGATTTCCGACTTTGTGCACGAAAACACTGATTGCGTGTGTGTTTTCAAAAGTTTTTCCCCTTAAAACAGCTCAAACCAGGTCAGCTCACCAGGTATAATCGTTTGATCGTGTTACGTTGTTTCTTTCAGGATGGACCCACGACGGCAGCCAGCTAGGGTTCCGAGAATCGAACGTGACGACAGCCCACCGAGCGACGAGGCCTCGGTGCAGGGCCCTTTGTCAGCAGTGGCACCGGCGGTAGCTCTACCCGCCGAGCCCCCGATGCTTCCAACAGCAGCCGCTGACGATGCATGTCGCCTCAGCGCACTGCATGAGTTTCAGCGCCAGCGACCGCCCAGGTTTCGCGGGGAGACGGATCCCCAGGCTGCAGAGGACTGGCTGGAGGCAGTGGTACGAGTGTTTAGGCTAGTGAGGACACCAGCAGACCTCATGGTGATCCTCGCTGCGAGCCTACTACACGCAGCAGCAGGACGATGGTGGAGCTTGATGCTCCAGGTGCACGATGAGGCATCTCTACTTTGGACGGACTTTGAGAGCCTCTTCCGCTCGGAGTTCGTCCCGGCCACCCTCCGAGCGGTGCGCATCCAGGAGCTTCTTCAGCTGCGGCAGGGCAGCATGACGGTCGCTCAGTACTCGGCGAGATTTACCGATCTCTCGCGCTACTCAACCGACATGGTACGAGACCCATTCTTCCGGGCCCGGACCTTCGAGCAGGGTTTGAGACACGAGATCAGGGCATCGCTGATCTCCCTCAGCTTACCGACTCAGACTGGAGTACTGGAGCGAGCCCTTCTGATTGAGAGCTTCCTTGCTGAGTCTTCACCAGCGCAGCGACCCACCGCAGGGCGGCACGTAGCGGAGTCTTCGGTAGCAGGTAGCCGACAGATGACTCAGGGGTCCAGACAGACCAGACCTTCAGGCAGACGACCTCAGGGCACTGGCTCAGCAGTGCAGGGCACACAGCGCGGAGTCAGTCTTTTGAGTGGAAGACAGTGCTTTGCATGCGGCGGGCAAGGCCACATGGCTCGTGACTGCCCGACCCGCCATGCGGAGGAGCAGCAGACGGTTGAGGAACCACCTAGGCAGAGGCAGAGGTTCGACCGTGGCGGTCCGCAGGGAGGAGGCGGACGAGGCAGAGGAGCTGGACGAGCAGCCGGTGGTGGGCGACACTTTGAGGCTCTACCACCACCACCACCAGGAGGTCCACCCCGACCGCAGGGGAGAGCTCAGCTTCAGGCAGCCGAGGCCTTCGATCTTGGAGCTCTGGGAGCCGATGGACAGGAGCAGAACTAGTGGATACATCCTTTGTACTTCTGGTACCTTGTTGCTTTTGTGTAGCGTCTTGTATTATGAGCTGCAATAATAAAAGACGCATCCTTTGTGATGTTTTCATTCCTGTCCTCTTTTGTGATGTTACTAAGAGGTTCCAGTTGACTGTTGACTTGACCCTCACTTGTGAGACATCTACTGGAGGAGACCAGTTACCACACACTGATGCCGACAGTGTGACTCAACCCTTGGAGGCGAGAGTAACGGTTGGATCTCTTAGTAGTAGCGTCGAGGCCTTACGACGTCATCCTTGGTATGGATTAGTATCATCCATGTTAGGATTGACTGTTTTAGGCAAAGAATGTGGTTCATCCAGGGGATGAGACCAGGTTTCTCTTATCGGCAAAGAAGAAATCTTGCAGCTCATGTGGGACCAGAGATGGTCCGGGCCACGTCAGAGGAGGTCCATGTCATCCAGGAGCGGGTCCTACATGGGCGAACGATTCCTCTTGTGCGCAACAGATGGCGGCACGGGAATCTCCAGGAGAGCACATGGGAGCGGGAGGCTCAGATGCGTGCTCAGTACTCTCTTTTGTTTCCCTAGTTTTTGATGTAGCTTTACGGGGACGTAAAGCCCTGAGGTGGGAGTAATGTAAAGACCCGTAAAATTCAAGGAAAATTTTTTCTTAATTTTCTTTAGAATTTTACAAGAGCGCGGTTTCAGACGGCACCTGATTCCGAGGCCCGGAGTGCCCGGAATTAATTTCCGAAGTTTGGCTCGGGTACGTTCAGTGAACGAACGAGCGGGAATTCCTAACTTTTGATACGGTGCTCGGAATTGAAATCTGAGGGCACCGATGAACTCGCAGCGCCGATATTCGCTTAAAGAGACCTTTTCGGAAGTTGCGTTTGTTGCGGGTTGAAAGTTAGTTTTTGGGAGTTTTATAAGAAAGTTGAATAAAAAGTGTAATTCTTTTTATTTTACTTTTTGTAGGTTAACTCCTCTCAAAGGAGGTTGGAAGTGGGACCCACACCCACATAACCTCTCTTGGGAGGATTAAGTGTGGTGGGGCCCACACGAACCCCCCCACCTTTTCAACTCCCCACTCTCCCTCTTAATGGCTTGACAAGTTAACTTATATTTAATTATACAATTCATGTATATTAAATAAGTGAGTTAATTTTGGAGTTATCCATTTTGAATTTCAAACCTTTGAAATTCTTGTGGTTAAGTTATGAAATAATATAAGTTAAAGCTTATATTATTCTTTGAGTTTCTTTTACCCTTGGGAGGATTTCTTGAGAGCTTTGGAAGCTTTTCTTCTTCTTCTTCTTCAACTCAACGAAGAACGCGAAGAACGACGTTCTTCAACGAAGAACTTCTCCGCCGAAGAACACGATCCATCCGCGACGCCGTATCCGCGACGCGACGTACTTCTTCCGCGTCATCCCTTCCGCGACGGTTTTCCGCGACGAACGCCTTCGACAACGACTCTTCCTCCGACGTCAAAGGAATCGACACCGATTTTCCACGACTCCGTCAACGTGCGACTATCGAGGTAAGGGTTCTTGAGTTCGTTGCTTTCTTTATATTTTGACTTTCCTCAAGACTTGACGAGGAACGCTCTTTTTCCGACGAAGAACGCCGCTCCGCTCGTCTTCGTCTTCGGTGTCAACGAGAGAGAACACCGCACCTTCCTCGGTCAACCTTCGTCGGCGTACAAGGATTCGCCAACGACGTGCCTCTTCGGACGCGTCTCTTCGTCAACGGATTTGACGAACGACGACCGCGACACCCGACCTCCGCGACGCCGTCTTCCGCGGAGCGTAGCCGAACCTTTGAATCCTAAACCCGAGGTAGGGGTTTTTGTTTTCATTTTGGTTTCCTTACTCCTTTTCTTGATCATGAATGATAAGTATAACGTGTGGCTTATTTATTTAAGTTTCGTTTTTATTTCTTTAACGTGAGGGGGGGGCCGGACCGCACGAACACGGCCGAATCCCCCCTCCATCGTTCATGTTTGTTTATGCTGGTGGAAACAAGTAGCGTGGTGCCGTCGCACCACGCGGACGATCGTTCTTTTATTTTACGCATCGCCGTCGCGCTTCGCCGAGGAGAGTCTTCAAGAACGCGACGCCGTCGCGCCGCGTTGGAAGGATTCATGGCACGGCGAAAGGGGCGCGGTGCCGTCGCACCGCGCCGGACGACGAACACCGCGGCCGGTTCCGGGCCGCGGCGGGACGAGGAGACCGCGGCCGGTTCCGGGCCGCGGCGGAAGGAAAGACCGGCGGCCGGGCCGCCGGCGTCGGAAGCCGAAGAGGGGACCGGATTTTCCGGACCGTTGGAGAAGACCGGCCGGCCAGCTGGCCGGCCGGATGCCATTAAACCGGGGAATTAAATTCCCCGGCCGGTTATTAAACCCCCCTCTTAAAGAGGGGGGGGGGGCGGTTTTTAAAGGAGGGGGGGGCAAAGCCCCCCCGGTTTTTATCCAGCCGGCCCCCACTTGCGGGGGCCGTTTATTTTGCAAAGGCACGGCTTATAGCCGTGCCGCCTTGTTGAAACGCGGGGCTTAGCCCCGCGTGCCTCCCGCGAGCGCCGCGGCCCGCCGCCGCCGCCACGCGGCCCGCCGCCGCCGCCACGCGGCCCGCCGCCGCCGCCCCGCGGCCCGCCGCCGCCGCCACGCGGCACGCCGCCGCCGCCGCCACGCGGCCCGCCGCCGCACCGCCACCGCCGCGCCGCCGTCGCCGCCGCCGCCCCCGCCGCGCCGCCGTCGCCGCCGCCGCCGGCCGCCGCGGGGGGGGGGGGGGGGGGGGGGGGGGTTGGGCCGGGTCGGCCCGGACCCGGACCCCCCCGTTTCGAACCAGATTCGGTTTTTGGCTCATAACTTGAGCCTCGGACCTCCGAATGACGAACCGTCTGCGGCAACGCGATCCTTGGATCGAGACGGTCGTTTCGGTATATCGCACTCAAGGTTTCGGTCTACTTTGAGTTCGGCCGGGTTGGTTCGTTCACAGAACCAACCGGGCCTTCGGAGCGGAAACGCTCATATCTTGAGCCACGAACGTCCGATTGACGCGCCGTTAGTCGCGTTGTGTTCCTCTTAGTGAATCGGATCTTTTGGAATACTCCGCCCGAGGTTTGGACGCAGGTGGAGTACGGTCGGGTTGGTTTTTCCTTAAAAAACCAACCGGGCCCCGGAGACGAAAATGCCAATAACTCACAGACCGGGCGTCCGATTGACGCGCCGTCTGTTTCGTTGACTTCCTCTTGATGAGACGGAACTTTTGACATACTCCGCCCGAGTTTTGGATGCAGTCGGAGTATGGCCGGGTTGGATTGTTCCCGAAATCCAACCGGGCCCCTGGAACGAGAAAGCTGATATCTTTCAGACAGGACGTCCGCTTGACGAGCCGTCAGCGGCGTTGGTGGTTACGTTGAGTAACGGTCCCTTTGAGTTTACCCTATGGGAGTTCGGGGTACAGTTGAGATACGGCCGGGATTGGTTCGCACTCGAAACCAACCGGGCCCCTGGGACGAATAGACTATTAACTCACAGACCGGGCGTCCGATCGACGCGCCGTCTGTTGCGTTGAGACCCCTATGACGAGACGGACCTTTGAGGCATTTCTTCGTGGGACTTTGTGATACTTGGAGTATCGACCAGTAGCTCGTGGAGCGGACCCTCCCGGAGACGAGCGTGCAGAGTACGGAGACCGTGTAGCCGACTGAGACCTGACGACTGCTTGACCGACTCGACTTGGAGTGAGTCGACTAGCCCAGTGGACGGAGCGCCCGGTACTTGGCGGCAGACCCACGGCGGACGGAGCGCCTGGTAGTTGGCAGCAGACCCGCGGTACTCGACAGGAGGAGTACCTCAGTAGGCTATCTGGGTAGCGCCCGGTATTTGGCAGCAGACCCTCAGCGGACGGAGCGCCTAGTAGTTGGCAGCAGACCCGCAGTACTCGACAGGAGGAGTACTTCAGCAGTCCTAGGTTAGTGAGCGGCAGCCTCGGAGTCGTGACAGGACCACTGTACACTCTAGAGACGGAGCTCTTCAGCAGTTACGGTTTCGATAATGAAAATCCTGGTTTGAGCTGAGACTTTTGACCTTTGTGTTTCCTCATGATTGAGATGGGTTACTTGACAACTTAGGTATATGTATGGGCATATACCTAAGTAGGGTTTATCTGTTGAGATCTTCTTGTGTTTATCCTTGTTGGTTTTAGTGAGACCTTGAGGGTCTCGGGGTCCCTACTGAGTATCGTTATACTCACCCCTGCACGGGCTATGCCCGCACCTCGTTGTGTTGGTTGCAGATGACAGACAGTGCTGACAGAAGCCGAAGGTTCAAGGACTGGACGGTACCTGGAGGTGGACTATACGACGAGGCGGTACCCGGAGGTGGATCACTGGGCGGGACATACTTCGAGCGGATGGCGGGACCCGAGGAGCAGAGGAGCTATCTGTACCCACCCTTCAGGTGGAATTTCCAGTGGACATCTCAGCGTAGCAGCTTTACTTTTCAGTCGCTGTTTTCCCTTTCGAGTTGTACTTTACAGTTGGGCTTGTATTTCCGGCCCCTTTTTACTTTCAGCTCTTCTTTTTGTACTTAGTGTTTTACTTCCGCTTGTACTCTGTGGTGCTTGTTTTCTTTATAAAGGCAATGCCTTCCCAGTTATCGGGATTTTTACGCCTTTGGTGCTAGTCGCCAGCCCCTGGCCTATGGAAGGCGGGCTTGGGGTAGTCACGGCACGGGCCCCGAGGACGGGTCGTGACAAAGGTGTCCTTCACAGAGGTGATATTCAAGAGGTAATTTTCTCAAAACACCTCTCGTATTTTCATTTCTTCTTCTAGTTTATTCTCACCTACTTTGTCCATAAATTCATTATAAAAAAATGATCATGTATATAATTTTGTTTTATTTTTATAATGTAATATCTCATGACCATTTCATTTATCATCTCCTCTTATTCAAAGAAACAAAACTATTGCCTAAATTATGTCGGTAAATCACCTCTGTGAATAATGATTTTGTTCGTTTTCCATTAACGCCTTTATGGATGATCATAAAAGTATTATTATAGTTAAATAAGATTTTAATAGTTATATTATAAGTTATTTCATCTTATGGAATTAATATATACTCAAAATATAAAATAAAATGGAACTAGTTCATGGAGTTCAGAAAAACACTTTTTAAACTAAGCATTTATCATTAACATTTTATTAAATAAATCATCCTTATACTAAAATAAAAAATTATATGTGTAACCATATAAATTTTTAGTATTTCATGAATACCATTTGATTTTTCTTTTTTATTTTTACTTCAATTTGAAAATAAAATCTAAAATTATACAAAAATGAACCGACCGTGAAAACCATGAAAGGAACACACCTGAAACATTGAAAATAATGAAAAATTATAAATAAATTAGTGGTAATATGTTATAAAAATATAATTTAAGGTATTATAAATATTAATATAATAATTTAAAAAATTAATAACATTCTTTAAAACATTATACAATATTTTTAAGTACAAAAATAACTAAAGGGAAGAATGAGGTAAAGGTTTATCGTCTCACTTTTTACTTTTTTGAGATATATGCCTTATTCACCACTTATTCCTTGAGTGTGGTATATATACCAAAATTTTAAAAATAATATCATGAATATCATTATTTTCATGGTATTAAATTTTTATTTAAATAATTATTACTTTTATGGGGTATATGATTCAACTCATTACAAAGTGGTAGGAGATTTCTTAACTCAATTTCTATTCATTTAGTTAAACTACTACTTCATTAATTTTGTCATGATATGATTATGTGTGGGATGAATTTTGATTATATTATGATTAATTTTCAATTTTTTATGTTTATTTATAATATATATACATAATTGATTAATTTTATTAATTATTACATCAATTATATGATATTTATTAGGGATTTTCTATTAAAACTTATGTTTTAAATGTTTCACTTTAAAATCCTTTTTTATCCCGTGCCCATGTTTTCTAAAATTATTTTAAAAAATGTTTTAATTGTTCTCTTGTTATTTTTTAAATTAATTTTTTCTTATTTTTTAATTTTTACAAAATAGTTTTTAAGGATTATTGTTTTCATTTTCTAAGTGAGTTTCTTTATGCCTTTATTTATAAAAAATAGAAGGAATGGTTTTTTTAACTTATACAGCATGAGTGGATTTTCCCACTATCATAACGCTTTAATGCATTAAATCTTATTTTACAAGCCTACAAGGTTATTTTCAAAGGAAATTGTTTTCTATTATAACTTTATGGAATTTAAAAAATCAAAATAAAAAGGATATTTCCCTCAAGAATTATTTCAAGTGATCATTCAAAATTATTTTCCATCTAAGTTGAAATTATTTGATGTTACTTATGATTTAATGGGGGTATTATTCAATAATACCAACCTTATTCTTTTAATGTTAGATTTATTTTTATAATGGAATTATATTTATGAAGCCTGTTTTTTTCTATGGGTTATGTTATGATGATATGTTTATGAAACTCAATTTATTTTTATGGTTTATGATATTATTCACATTATTATACACACTTATATATGGATATCATTATTTGATGGTATTTACATTATAACCAATGATGGGCGGGACCTATATCTCCATCTAATGAATTGGGTAATGACATTATATCTCATGATATAGACAGATCTGAAATGGGGATTGAACTCGATTCAGTATTACAGGACTAGAATCGGGATTGAACTTGATTCAATAAGAAAAAATTGGAATAGTGATTTAACTTGGTTCAGTAATACTAGAATTGAATAGGGATTAAGCTTAGTTTAGTAAGATAGGATTGGGATCGGGATCGAACTTGGTTTAGTAATACTAGACTAGAACAGGAAGTGAAATTGGTTAAGTAAAGGACTTTGTACACTATGATAGTCTTGGGAGTGAACCTTGATTGATAAGATGGTTTGGGGAGGGCACCCAATACACTATGATAGTTTTGTAAAATATCATTGACTACTATTTAAATTATTTTCTATACTTATGTGTTTTCCACAGTTCCTTGTTTTATGACAAAGTTATTCTTTTATGAATCATGTCTTATGGATTTTGATTATTTATTCTATGAGTCAAGATTATCATATTTAGTATATATGGTATAATTTTAAAATGTTATTTTCATATTCTTGTACCCTTATATTTATATTATGATTCATATATCACGTGTTTACCCTTACTGATCATTTTAGATTACCCTTTTATTATGTTTAGTTTCCCCAGGATATGAAAAAATATATTAAGTATAAAATTACAAAAAGGGTTCCACTTGTGAAATAATAATAGGGAAATGAAGTAAATGTTTTATAAACCAGTTGTTAATGTTTCCAAGTTTCCAAAGAAACTAAACCCATATGATTTGGGTATGGTTTTTTCATTTTATATGATTAATATTCATTTATTTAGATGTAATATATATTTATGAAATGTATGGGTCATTATATACATCTAACAGTGAGATATCATAATTTTATTCTCACCCATTACTCAATTATTCTCTAGAGATTTTAGGTTGTGATTTATGCACTCAATTCATGGGTTACTCCAGTTCTAGTGTCCACTCCCGGAAACTGGAAAGAAACTCCTTAGGTGGTTTAAATAAAATAAATCCATCCAAATATTTTATTGGGGTTGATCCACTAGAACTACTTGAATATAGATAGTTAATAATACATCATTCACTTAGGTAATATTCAAAGATTCTTTTTTATTCCTTATTTTATTTTATTATTTAGTTTTAATAAATTTTCATGTTTATTTATATTTTTCTTATATAAGTAACTAGTGGTTAGTACAAAGAGATTAACTCAAGGTTAAAATTAAGACCAATAATATAGGATTAATTTCTATTTTAAAACTTATTTAATAACTGTCTATATTTTATATGCATGATGGACTTAAATGTATTAGTATTTGATTGGTGTGGGGGAGGAATCAAATATTTTTATAACCAGCATTATTTTTTCTTTCTATTTTAATTTTTTGTATAATTTTAGAAAGGATTTTTGATCTTTAAATGCTTTCCTTACCTGTGAGAATATCATTTTAGTTTTTAGGGTTTCACTAATTTTGAAATAATTGGTTTTAAATGATTGTTGGTATTAGTTAAATAATTATTTCTTTGAATTCAAATCATCTAAATAATATAGAAATGAAGGTTTAAGTTATGAACTGACTATCAAGTATTTTTATTACCTGTACTGAGAGACATTCTAAACATATTTGTCATATTCTCCCTGGAAATATTTTTCTTGAGATTATTGGGTCATGAGTAAAACTAGAACTTTCCTTTATTTTTTTAGGAAGATTTATTATTCAAGTGTGCAATGTATGATTAAGGTCATCATTCCTTGAAAAATAGCATATAAAACCCTTCTTCTAATAACCATGACATTTGAACCCCTTTAATCCTTAGAATTAATAAATTTCATATTAGGTAAAACAAATTACAAACTATATTAATCTTTCTATACCCATCTCTTTTAGGAATTTCATATAAAAATTTCAGGTGACTATAGGGGAGAGTGTGTGTACATAATGATTCTAGGTATGAAGTAAACTATTTGAGGGATGGGTGTGAGGAACCTCTAAATCTGGTTGGGTGGTGTGTTCATAGCTAAAATATACTATTTTAATACTTGTTTCCCTATTATTATTTGGTAAAAAAAATATATATATGAAAATATATATATATAAACACTAAAAAACATAATAACAGAAAACAAATGCTCTCAAAATTAGAGAAAAATGATGTTTTAATCATTTTTATACATTTTCATATGGGTGACACAAAAGGAATAAAGGGGAATAGGGAGAGGGGAGTGTTTTATGGGATTAAATGAGTGAGATTCATTGTTTTTTTAAAACTATCTAAAACAAAACTTTCATTCTGTATAAGAGATTGAACACTCCTCTTATTCCCCTGGATTTATATATTAAAACCTATCATCCCTTAAACCTTATAACAATCATTTGAATGAAAAATTTAATACCGCACTTTTATCTATATTTAGATAAACTAATATTTTAGAAATAATATGGATGATAAAATTCACTCTAACAATTATCATAGGTCTATTTAAATGGTTCTATGAGTGAAGAGGGAAAATTTTCCTGTGAAGTAGGACATGTAGTGGTTGGGTAGAATTTAAATGCTAAAATAATTTGTAATAATAAGTGGTTTAATGAGGTATACATATAGATAAATAATGATAAATTCTTAATAATGGATAATTAGATCTTTTATATTTTTTTATTTGAGATTTTAAACTTGGTAGGTTTAATTATTATTATTATATTCTATAAATTTCCAAGGAGTGTATTGGTTTTGATGTAGGGAAGTGATTATAACTGATATTTCCAATTTCAAATATTATTTTTTAATATAAATTTAGTCTATATTCTAACTAATATAAGTTAATATTTGCATTTTTCATGATTTTGGAAGAATATGAAATTTATTTGGAAAAGGATTTAATTTTTTTTTTTGAATGATTATAACAAAGCCTATATTGATTCTATTTAATTTGATAATTTTTAGGTATAAAGGGAATATATTTTTTATTAATAAGGAAATTTCAAAGTTATTCCATAATAAAAGTTTCTATATATTGCTATGTAGCATTAATTCTACATTTTAAAATGGATACATCCAATTAAACATGAAAATGAAGACCTATATAAGATGACATATCCAAGGGAATACATTGAATAGGATTAAAATCAATGTGAATAGCATTTAATAATAATAAAATTAATCATTCTACACCATACTATCTATTAGATTAAACCTAGGGGAGTGTACCTTGTATCAGAATCATTCGCATGGCCCAGTCCTCAAGTTAGGTTAACCCATATAGAATGATGCTCAATCATGCCCCAAATTGCCTAATGTAATAATAATCAAGTGTAGTGATGTCTTTATATATGAATAACTACCATGGAACAAGATATTCATATGAATCATTGGTTATTCCATGTCATTATGGAAAAAATAGTCAAAGGGTTTGCATTAAAATAAAATAATACCCCGCATAGGATTAGGCATCACACTACAAAAGTTGTGTAAGAATCACTAATCCAGTCATCCAATTCATGTGATTAAATTAAAGGTAAAGGAGTTGTGGAAGATTAAATTGAAAAATATGTAAGATACTCTCACATTAAAATAATCACATAGTTCCCTGCCTCTTGTTCGATTAACTAGTCAAGTTGGTCACTCACATATGATAAAAAGTGGACTGCACCAAAATAAAATGTTACTTCTACTATTCACTTAAGGTGAACCCAAATGAGATCCATGTGTTCCATTCATCATCTATGACCCATTTATACCCACCATATAAAATTTAACCCAATAATTTGATTCTTATGTGGTAATAAAACCAATTTACACAAGAATAAATTTGGGATTAACTAGAATAAAATCTCAACATTCCTTTAATCTTCCATAAATAGGGAAACCACATTGATGATATTTTACACATGAATCCATAAATTGAAAAAATTAGTGATCATGGTAAGTACTTATAAGCTGGGATGATTTTAGAAGATACACACATGGATGAATCACACCAATCATCTGTTACACATTGAAGAAGATCAAGGTAAGAAGTAGAGGGAGATCATGGAACTAAAATTCTAAAATGAAGAATATAAACTCTCATTACATCCCCTATCACATTTATAATGATATAAAACATTTTAATTTGTAAATGACATGATATATCCTAGAATTTATATTTCATATTTTATTCATTTTATTAATATATTTTTATTTAATCCATTGTTCATTCCTTTTCGTGTTCTTGTTTATGTATTTATATCATTGATCTCTCAAGCTCTCACTAATAGTGAGGGGTTAAACAAAGGATCCATATATGGATAAAACTGTAGGATTATAGATTCAATACACTTTAGTACTTCTTTAATATTATTAATTTTGGTAATTCAAGGGAGATTGGTTTGAGTTTTGCTGATAGATCACTACATCTTGGTTTTATTTTATTTTTTCCTAGTGTGAATATCATTTCCCTCTCCCTTTACTTGGTTACGTGTTGAAAAAATTATGGAGTGAAGAAATGGGATGCGGTGATAACTGGTGAGATTTCAATGAAGTTTACTCACTCTAGAGAGGAGTTAACATATACTTGACTTGGAGGGAAGTAGCATAGAGCATGCTAGAATGTTTCTACATATGTTCTGTGTTCACAAATTATTAGTAGTAAGGATAATAAAAATACATTAGAGCTTTATCATAGAATTATAATTGAAATATTTTTAAAGTGATAATAAAGTTAAATATAAGTATATTCCAAGGGTGGTTTCTTTATTTCTAACATTTTATTTTTTGAGTCTGCAATGCGTGTTTCTATTACTTTCTTACATTTCTTCTCACACACATATAACACCCTAGATTTTTATTCTTTTTTAAGTATTAAAAAAATCCAAAATATTTATAAGTGTATTTAATTCCATGTTTATAAGCTATAATATTTTTTATATGATTCTATTTAGCTTCCTTGGATGCATTCAAAGAGTTATAAATTTTTCTTTCTTTCGGTACCTATGAAAGCCTCTCATTATATGTCATGGTTTATATGTGGCCAATTAATTCATTTATAGTAGGATTCGCCATAAAGATCATGGAAAATATGGGAAAAGATAATTTGAAACTAGTGAATTAGATAGTATGAAATCTCAAAGGTTTATAAGAAATTCAAATCTTCTTTGGAATGTATGATAAGTTTCATGGTGTTGTATATTTGGACTTTGAAGTATATGTGAACATACAGAGAAGGTGAAAAAATAAAATGTTGTTATAGGATAATCAAAGCATGATTCATTTTATAAATAATATAATGTTTCAATATAGGAATAATAAAAAAAAATTGAAGTATCACTTTATCTAGAATTTATAAGGAATGGAGAGTTGGAGCAATGTAATTTTATTGTAAAAATATATATTTTATGGGAAAAAAATTTTAAGTGTGTAGTGTATTTTTTTATTAATAAATTAAATTAATCATTATATATAAATTATTTTGATGAAATTTATTGATAATATATTAAATCAAACAAACTAACAATCATCTAATGGTTTTTACTAGGAAAGGAATGTGAATAAATTCATTTTTTCTTCGAAAATACATTTTCTCTAAAAATGGTTATTATCTATTTCATGCATGGATATTTGAATTATTTTATTCTAATTTTATTAATTTAATTTTATATAATAAACTTAATTTTTTAAATCATCATATAAAAATTATAAGTTGGTTATTTTTTGGGATTTTTCAGAAAAGATAGATTTTTTAGATGAATAGTGAAACATACTGATTTCTATAAAAAAAACTGTCAATTATTTTCAAGTATTTAAATAGTCCCATTATATTTTGTATTGGTTTTAAAGTAAAATTATAATAATTTTAATAATAATAATATAATTAATTAAATATTATTCATTATTATACTTTATTTTGGTATAAATTCATTTTTAGGCTTAAAAGCACATTTTTCAGAAAAAACATTATTTTTCATTGTACTTTGCATTTTTATTTTAAAATTAATTTTTTACAATTCTTCAAATTGAATATTGAAACATTTATTTCATATTTTTAACCAATATTTTTATATTTATTAAATATTTTGATTTCATTTTTTATAATGAATAGTAACCATGGTGAATTGTTATTGTTATAGAAAAGGGAAAACCTGGTTAATTATCGTAAAAACTAAGTGATGAAGTCAAAAAATATAATCATAATTATTATTCAATGATATTATTTAAACAATTTTTAACTTATCTTCTAAAGTTTATTTATTTAGTGCCACTTTAGCATGAGTAATGAATTTATAATATTTAAAAGTTGAGAATAAATACAAGAGTGTCACTCCCCTAACTTATCAAAGGGAACCTACTCTCCAAATTCATAGAAATTAAGAACTCTATATTATAAAATACTATCCAAAATATCATACATTTATCATATAGTTTTTTGTATCAAAAAATTCCAACCAAGAAGTCTTAAGGTGTAATTCAAATGCAGTTTTCCAAAGAAAAGGTAAAACTCTTAATTGAGTACTTTCATGTTTATTTATTATTCTATATCCCTAATACCTATCATAATAATGATGATATAACAACATAAATATCTAAAATATACTTAAATGTTGTTATTTTTAATGTAAGATCTTTTTTAATCTCTTTTTCTATCATATGAGAAATGAAAACATCGCTCTTGAGTACATGTGGACTACCACCTCCATGAAGAGATGTATTTTGTTTTTCATAACATCCTTACATGGAATGTCATAGAGATAAAATTAATTAATATATAAAATAAATATAACATTATTATGATTCTAGAAATATAATATATTACTTACCTTTTACCCTTGCTTCCTGTTAAAAAACGATAACATCTCTCAAACGTATGTGTGGACTACTGCCTCCACAAATTAATATGATTTTTTTCCATTTGAACCTTAAATGGATGGTAATATATATGTAACTAATGAATAAATATGATATTTATAAAAATTTATTACTATTTAAAATAGAAATAATTTTTAGTTTATTCATTTTCCACCAAGTAGAAAAATGAAAATGTCATTCATGCGTAAGTACAAACTACCATCTCCATGAAATTATGTGATGAATTTTTAATGATTTCATTACATATATGATTTTAAAATTATATTAAAAAATAAAATGAAAAATTATAACATTTGTGATATTCTGAAGATAATGGAACCATGATCCCTTTGACCATGGTCAATGTACTGATGTTATTTTTAGGTTATAAACCAAATGACCACAGAATGTCTGTAATGGAATTAATTGATTTAGTTACTATATAGAATATAGTAATAAATGAAATAAAAGGGATTATAATAAAGGAATAAACCTGAAAAAAAAATTATCAAGTATAAAATTAATATAATTTTACTATTTAGTAAATTAAAGTATGTTTTTTGTGATTCATGAGACGTGGTAAGATATCTTTCTTTAAAATATTAGTTTGAATGTTTTAAATGCTTTCTCCTCTATATCCATGTTCTTCAAATTATTTTATGAAAGTTTTACATATAAATAAATTTATTGACAAATTTATTTTCTACTAAATTTTACATTTATTATAAATTATTAAAATGAATATTTCGAAAAAATTTATATACAACACGCTTTTTACTTTATTTATAAAGTAAAAAAAAATAATTTATTTTTACATTTACCACTTGACCACCACTTACCACTATCATAAACATTATTCATTATCAAGATTACTCTAAAATTTTCAATATTTTTTCAAATAATATCTTATTCTTATTATTCTATTAATTTTTAAATGTTTTCAAAGAAAAGAATATTTCATCTTATTTTTATGATATAACTGAATGTGGTTTTACTTATGAGATATAATCTCAGAATTTATGGGTTTTATGATTGAAATAAATGATTATATTCATTTTTTCAGGATTTGGTTCTTGTAAATTTTTTATGATGATAGAGTTAATGGGAAATAAGTTACTTCTAAGATATATGTATGATAATGGGCGAGCTCTATATATCTCTCCAATGCATTGGGTAATGATGATAAATAAATGGGAAAAAAGTTACTCCTAAGAGATATATTGTAATTAACCATGATGGTTATTATTTTATAAGGGTTCTTGTAAGGGTGATGATAAGGATAATGTCACCAGATATGAACATGGTCTTCCAATGAAATCTATGGGGTTTAAAGAAAATATTCTGATTTCATAAGGTAAGAAAATGACCTCATGATTTAGAGGAAATTTTATGATCTTATAAATGTGAAAGGTTCATTTTTATAATTTCTCATATTTTACTAATTAAATTTCATGATTATGTTTTTGTATTTATAATTTCATAAAGAAAACATTATGAAAAAATTGTGCTTTTATGTTGATTTCAGGAGCATGTAATGATTATTTTTAGCTAAAATTTTGTTATGTAATAAGTAAAATTTTCATATAGGTTTTCATGAATTTTAAAAAGGACTAATGGGTTTCTTTTATTTTTATAGCCCTGATTGGGATTTATTTTTACCATACCAAACAATTAATTTTTTTCATGGGCCTTAAGTATGTGTAGGGATTATTGAAAGGTCAGTGTTGACTTGTTAGGAATAAAGAAAAAGTTTCATGAATGAGATAAGATTGCATATATAGAAAGCTATTTTGTGGAAAAAATGTACATCATATGGAAATATTCATTATGCTATGTAATGGTTTTCCTAATTATTTAAAACTCAAAACCTAAAGGATCGTGGAATTATAATAATGTGAAATTCATTCTATTAAACTCATAATTATGGGTTAGTAAAGGCATGAGTCCTTATAGTTTGTATCAGAAAAGGTGTTTAAATAAATTTAAAGGTTAGAATGTTTATAGTTGTAGAAATTGTAGTATTTATTCTATTTATAAGATGGTTTATTATGATTTTATATACTTGTACTAAATTTTTTTTTTAATTAAATGGTTTTAATAATAAATAACCAAGTTAATTATGGGTGTGAAGGATGTTATGATGGTTTTCTTAACAAGCATCCAATCAAAATGAAAAATATAGTGAAAACTCTAATGGTTATGGTTAATAAGATATCTCAAGTTATTATTAACAACCTAATCCTAGGTGAGTTTCCTAATGAACCAAATAATATAAAAATGGAGTTTCACGGAAGATTAGGTGATAAATATCATGAAGGTAAAAATATTCAATGTCATATGTGTTAATAATGTGGGAAGTGGAACCCTAGGAAATGTCTCAAGGAACAGGAGTATGTTTCATATGTGGTAAGACAAATTAATTGACAAAGAAAAAAAGGAATAATTCAGTTAATAATAAGAAGAGGAATAAAGCCTTTACTAAGGTATCAATTTAATTTTCTAAAATTTATAAGTATGATCATTAAGAAAATCTATACCCTAGGAGAGAAGCTCAAGAAGTGGATGAGCAATATAATATGAATAAATGTTTAGCAAGATCATATACTAAATATTAATAAAACTATAAATATAATATAAGATTTATGTCATATTTTAACAGTTTTTATTATGTTTAAATTTTAAAATATGATTATAATGAGATTGATGAATCATAGTACATGATTTATATTTTTTATTATAGGAAGGAAGTATTAAGAAATAATATAACAAAGCATAGTTAAAGTTTTATAAAGTATATTGAATGATTAAATCATCTAAATATAGGGTTTCATGAGATATTATATAGTGGTACATTATTTAATCATTAATAAATTTAAGTATGATCATAATTTTAATGTACTTGATATCCTTTTAAGGCTAAGTGATGAGATTTAATATGATTAAAGATATTTTAAGATACATGTATTGGGTTTTAATGCATGATTAAGGTATATATAACCCCTAGGATTATCCTGTGAATTACTATGAAGGTTATTTGGGAAGAATGCTATTATTTTGGTGATAAAAACATATACAATAGGGTTATTGAGATATTTTGTGTTGAGGTAATTATGGTTAATTTGGATAAATAATTATTACATTTTGAGAATATATATTTTATCATATATATAACCATGGGGTTGAAAAATGATTTAGTGACTAAATGATTAAAGTTATTTTTTAAGAAGTATATTATTTTGGGAACATTATATGATTATGGTAAATGGGGTTTTACGACAAAATATTTAGTTATTTTAATGAATCATATATTAATTTACAGTGATTTTATAGTGATTTTGGTTATTTATGGAAAATATTATCATATCTTGGATTTTATATGATTGAGAAATATATATTTTTAGTGAGGAACTTTATGAGTGGTTAATTTTTCTTAGAGATAGATGTTATGTTTATCTTGGAATAATGCTTGATCTAGTATTTCTGATACTTGGGTTTAACTTTTTATTTTATTGGTTATAAATTATTTTAACATTTAAGTTAAACATTGGGTGTTTTTATTGAGGTTTTGAATATTTATATATAAAGGATTATTTATATTGGATATAATTTTTTACCTTATTCTTACCATTTTGGTTTTTGTAGATGTATACATACAATAAGAATAAATTTTCATCCTTTTGTGGATCTTATGATCCATTTAAAGTTAATTTTAGTATTTTGTGTATGCAAAATCCATCATACTTATTTTTCATTTGTAATATGAGATAAAAAAGAGATGGAAAATTTCTTGAAGAACAAAAGAAGTATTAAATTATGGAAATAAAACAAGTAAGAATATTTTATCATATTCTTTTTCTAAATGGTAAACTAATTCCTTAACTCAAGAATGATTATTACATATATTTTGAGTATTATGTGGGAAAAAACCCAAATATTATGGTATTCTTTTAGAAACTCATTCACAGGTATGAGTCTCTTAATAGAAAATACATAGTGTAGGCTTAGTCCCGTAATTTCTTATTTTAATAATCAAAAATCATGTTTATGTATTCCTAATGAAATTTTATGTTTGATGGAAGTGAAGTATATTTTGGTAAATTTTGGATTATTTTCATAATTCTATAAGATACTTTAAATCCAATCAAGCCAGACTACCCACTAAAAGTATGAAGGAGTGATATTTCAAAAAAAAATCGATTAATAAGGAGAGGTATTCAACTGAACACATGAATACTCTATCAACCATATGAAGAAATATAAATAGGATAAATTTCACGAAGTACTAGAGTGATTGTATAGTAAATGCATCGACCATAGAACCATTTGATCGACTATGATAGAAATCAAGAAAAATGGCCAAGCGACCATAAGGAGAACTGATCAACCATAAGAAGGCTTTCATTAATGCTACGAATCTACTTGAATCTCTTATAAATTTTGACAAAGGTTTTAAGTGACCAGACAAGAAATTAGATCAATTGCATGCCTATTTGAACAACTATGGTGGATTTATTTCATTCCAATCGACCAAATGGTGAGGTCAGAATCACTGTATGATAATTTTGATATTTTTTCAAACGTTTAGAGCCACTGTGATACTTCAATATACCACACATTAAAGTGAATTCACCACATCAGAGAATAATAATTTTTTATAAGTGATGAAGTTACTACATGGTCATCTTAAGTGACTATTTCAAGTATTCAGAATTTTTTAAATTAATAGATCGAACCCAAGTTTAGAGAAATTAAACATACGGATTTTCAAGGAATATGATCAATATTTTATCTAAGTGTTGGACCTACCATGGATGATATGACATGGGACACATAAATCCACCATGTCTAAAGGTGAAAATTATATTTTAATATAATATATTCTGACCAATTTTCTGTTTATATTTAAATATAAAGAGAGAGGAATTATTTCCACTGAATTTCATACTGAGTATGAGGATTCATAATAATGCATTTACAATAGATATTTTTGGAGGAAGATTTGTTTTTATAGAATAATTAAGTCAAATAAATATATATGTAAAAAAGATTTTAAGGTTTATAATCATTAAAAATGTGAACTACTCTATTCTCAATGATACACTATTTTCATAAAAACTTCATTGCAAGATCTAAGAACAACCTTCCATCTTCTCCTCTTAATAGTGAACTAAAATGGGACATTGATAAGAGAAGAAACATATTCATAACAACTAAAATTAAATCATTTACTACATAAAATTATTTTCACCTCTCTTTCTCTATTATTTATTACTTTTGGGTTGTGCTTAAATTTTTTATAATTCTGTTAGAGAATAAACTCATATAGATCATAGTAGAGTACTCAAATACTCTTACTCTACATTTATTCATAAATGTGCTACCATATAAATTGTGGAAGATGTTGTGTATTATCCTAGAAATCCCTATGCACTTTTTTTATGTAAAACTCGATTCAGGTTTTGGATCATCTATTTATTTTTAATAAACGTGACTAGCAGCGGGTCATTTTATAGTGAAGACGATTATGTCTTGGATTGACATTGAGCTTCTTGTATTTTTATATTACTATGTTTATTTTAAAGTTTTTATTAATCTGTTTTAATAATATTTTTCAAATATCATTTGTGGAACTAAACTTTTATTACTAGCTTTTACTTGTGATATTTCTACAGTTTAGTGAATGTAGGGTAATCTCAAAGTATTAGGATAATTGTAAGATTATTATAGCTGAGTTTTGATAAAAATTATGAGAGGTTATTAAAAGTCATTGAATTAAACATACCTACTTTATTATTTAACTAGATGAATTTTAAATTGTGGGATTCTATTTTATAAATTTGTTTTAATATAAATGTTTATTAGACACTCAATTTACCACCCTCTTGAGTACCCCACTCTGACCAACACATGTTATAAGAAATATTTAGTAAATGATAAGTTTCCTAGACTTAGAATTGATAATAAATTTATTTTAAAAAGAAAGTATTATTGATTTTTATTATAAGGTAAGTCTTTCCACTTATGTATATTTATCTTCCACTCTTTAGAATTGATTCTAAAAATTTTTTAAACCCTTTTTTATAGACATGATATTGAATTGTGAGGATGAAATTTCTTTAGGGGGGATTTAATAACCTGAGATTTTAGAAATTATCTTCCTTTACATAAATACTCTGGTTGACATCAAGTAACACACACAACACCTATATTAAACAAACCGCAATATTATTACTCAAATATGACAAATATAACATGGTAATTGGATTGGCATGAATGAATGGGAGTAACCAAATTATAGAACATACATAGAAAATTTTCCTTAATGAAAATTTAATTTATTATTTACAAATAAATAAGGAATAATTTTTGAATGATTATAATTATGTTATATAAGGATTAGAATAGTTAAAATTAAAGGGGTCATTTTTCTATAAAAGTGGGTTTTCTTTATATTTTATATATTTCTTTCAAACGATAATTTTCTATTTTCATAGTATTAATTTTTTTCAAAAATTAATTTCTTATACATGTAAACTAATGAATAATCTTTCATACATTTATTATCAATCTATTGAAAATAAAGATAATATCATTTTTTTGTAAAAAGTTATATTTCTCATAAAACTATTTTAAGTACACAATTCATTTTTATCTTAATAAATTAAATTAATCACTAATGATAAATAATTTTGATTAAATTTATTGATAATATATTCAATCAAATAAACTAATAACAATTTTATGGTTTTTTTCATTTAAGGAATGCAAAGAAAATAATTTTATTTTTTGAAAATAAAGTTTTTTATAAAAATGGGTTTTATATGTTTTTTGTGTCGATATTATAATTATTTTATGAAAATTTTATAAATTTTATATGATAAAATGAACTTAATTTTAGATAAAATAATATAAAAATTATCATAGAGTGATTTTTTTGGTATTTTTCTAAAAAATTGACTTTTTAGTGAATAAGAAAAATTATTTATTTTTATAAAAACTGTCATTTATTTTCATGTATTTAAAATATAACATTCTATTTTCGATTGTTTTTAAAATTAAAATCAATCCCATTTGAATAAAAATAATTTAATTCATTCCATATTATTCATAATTATACATTATTTTGACATAAATTCATATTTAGGCTCAAAATGCATTTGTCAAAAAAAGTTGTTTTTCATAGTGTTTTGCATTCTTATTTTAAAATTAATTTCTTAGGCTTAAAAAACTCAATATTGAAAAATTGATTTTTTATTTGGAACAAGTAGGATTAAATTTATTAATGAGGATAATTTAATTTTTATTCACAATGAATTGTACTCATGGTAAATTGGGTTCACCGCAATAAAGGGTAAAACGGGTTAATTAAGGAAAAAACTAAGTGATAATGGAAAACATATTTTATTAATTCTTATTATATGAGATTATTTTAACCTTTATCACCATATATTCAAAATTTTATTGATTTATTCTAATTTAGTTTTATTAATACAATTATAATATTTAGAATTTAAGAATAGTTACAAGAGTGTCCCTCCCTTCACATATAAAAGGGAACCTCCTCTCCTCCCTTATTCACAAACATTAAGAACTGTAAATCATACATGACTTAAAAAAAATTCAAAAATATTATCCACAAAACCTATAGTTTCTTTTCTCTTCAAAATACCAACCTATAAGGCTTAAGCTGTAAGGAAAATAAGGTTTTCCAAAGAAGAGGTATAACTCTTAACCAGGTTCTTTCATGTTTGTTTATTCATCCACCTCATTTAAACCTATAATAATCATGATAATAAAATAACACAAATATCTCCAATATGATTAAAATTTATAATATTTATAGTAAAACCCTTTTTCATCTCCTTTTCAATACTATAGGAAATGAAAACATTTCTCATGTATAGATGTAGGCTATCACCTCTAGGAAGCAATGTACTTTGTTTTCCATCACCGCCTCACATGTATGGTTATAAATATGAAATAAATGATTATATAATATATTTTATTGAATTATTATGATTTTATAATGATAATATATTACTTAACTTCTTACCCTTTCTATCCATTGTAAAATTATAATGTCACTCATGCCTATATGTAGACTACCACCTTCATGAAGTGATGTAATTTTTTTGCATTTACGCATTACATGGATGGTTATAAGGATGTAAATAATCAATAAATATAAAATTTATAACATATTTATGATTTTATAAAATTAAACTATTATCTTATTTATTTATTTTATAACTAGTAGGAAAATGAAAATGTTGGTCATGTGTATGTACGGACTACCATCTCCCTGAAACTATGTGCTTCATTTTTTAGGAACATTTTATATGGATTATTATAAATATATATTTAATGTAAAAACATGAAAATTATAGCATTTTTATTATTATATAGAAAATTAAACCATGACCTAAATGACCATGATCAAAGCACCGATGTTATTTTGAGGTTATAAACCGAATGGCCCAAAAACATCTGAAATAAACTTAACTAATTTATTAACTATATAATGCATGGTAATAAATAAAATAAAAGTT
This sequence comes from Viscum album, assembly GCA_963277665.1. Taxonomy (NCBI): domain Eukaryota; kingdom Viridiplantae; phylum Streptophyta; class Magnoliopsida; order Santalales; family Viscaceae; genus Viscum; species Viscum album. Next base: position 917,803,222 of record OY728155.1, on the reverse strand, counting down.
ATTATGTTAAGAAACATAATATAAACATAACATAAATAATACATTAATCTCGCTATTTAAATAATACATCTCACAAATAGTCACACAACCTAGAGACTGATAGGTTTAATGCCATAGATATTAGCTATAAAAACATATTAATTTATTACATTTTCAAAACATTATTCGTATTCATGATTCTATAGACCCTTTACTACAGATATCATATGATAGAATCATATTCAAAACTTATCTAATGTAAACATAATTAATGGGTGAGCTCAGATGCTCAGTAAGGGATAAACATATCATAAAGTGCTAGATCATAAACATGGAGTACATGAGAAAGACTTAAATGTGTTAATAATAGCCCATAAGAACATAGATTATAATCATAAAACATGATAAAGAAACATGATATCATAAATATATTATTAAGGATTTTTAAAATTTATGACTTGAATTCAAATAAATATCAATATCCAAAAACATGTGAGCATGACATAAAAGTTTGGAATATGTTAAAAATACGGTGTGAACATGAAATCTTGGAATGTATTGGTAAATAAATTGAAAATGTGGCACAATCATAAACATAGTATTTATTATCATTTTGAACCCAGTTACTCGTCAACCCATTCATTCAAAACATTATGAGTATAACTGAACGTCATCACACTCACCCTTTTTTAACCTAACTACTTATTATCCCATTAAAATCATATCTCTATATCATGATATATATAAGCCTTTACTCAATCAATCGGATGGATTTATAGGTCTCACCCATCTCATAATCCACACATTTTTTTCACTTGAAAATTAAACATTCATCGTCTCATAAATATCCCATAGAAAAATAGAAATGGTTTATTAAACCTTTCAAAAACACCACATATGATGAATTTAAGAAATAATTAAAAATATAATTTTCAAAAAATAAAAATATCATAATAACATATCTATGGGGTGATCAAAACATCACTTCGTGAAAGAAAAAACTTTTTGGGTAAATATATGAGAAAATAAATATTTTTCACAAACCCTTTTAAAACATTATCGTGTGAATTACTTACAAAAACATTTTTTAGATGGTAAAGAGAAGTATTTTGAAAACCTTAATATAAAGAGTTCATAAATTTTAAATCCTTGAAAACTCAGAGATTATTTAAAAAAATAGAAGTTAAAATATATTGAATATTTTATTTCTAAAAGAATCTTCAATAAAAGAGACTTTAAAGAGACATGTAGTCATCAAAAAAGGGAAGTGAAAATACATTGAAATATTTTACCTCTAAAAGAAAATTTCATAATATGGAATTGAAATTGATAGAAAGTTTTCAAAAATATAAGTAAAAATACTTTAAAATATTTTACTTTTAAATTGAATCTTTAATAATGGAAAATTGAAAAAGATATAATGTTTTCAAAATATAAGTGAAAATACTTTCAAAGGATTTAATTTTAAAAAAACTTTCATAATGTAACCTTGAAAGAGACATAAATTTTATCAAAATAAAAGGTGGATTTGATGATACAATTTTTTAAGACTGGAAACACATTTTAAATATTTTTAAATAACCCTATTGAAAACCCACATCATTAAAAAGGATAATAAAAATCTTTATTTAAAATAAAATAAGGTTAAAAAGGGATAATTGGAGATAAAAAATTAATGTTCCTCTATATAAAGGATAAAATTAGTGGGAAGTAAAAATATGGATAATGAAGAAAATTCCTTTAAAAGTAACGAGAATTATTCTTAACAAAAATTCATTTTAACAAAACATTAAAATAATCAACGAATAAGAATTTAGTGTGAAATATTATTTACCTATAAAATAATATGGAATTAATCCTAAGCTCATCATAGGTTTTAATGGATCAATCATGCAAGACAATAGATAAAAAAGACTAATTATGACCCAAGGAAGATATTTGAGTCATTAAAATACCTTACAACCTTTGTAACTTTTGAATGAATAACCCATGATATGTATAACATTTAAATATAAAATTAAATATCATGAATCATTAGAGTATAATTATATAAAATGAAAATAATTAATTATTTTCTCCATTGAAAAGGAAACATGTTTTATATCTTAAACATGTCTTGAGGGATTCAAATTTGAGAAAAATAAATCCTTACGACTTTAGTAAGTTCTGATTCAAAAGCCATTAGAAGAATGAAATTTATATAGTTAAATAACTCAAATGAATTAAATAATTTATTATGAAAAAACAAATTATTTTTCAATATATACACCATAGAAATAATATATTGTTACATAACATTAAAACATGACATAATGAAGAGGAATTGAGATGGAAAATCCATATGGCTTAAGAAAAATTAATATAAAAACCCACTAAAAGAAATAAATATTTAATTTAAAGTTAAAATATCATGAATAATAATATTAAATGACATTAAATATCTAATTTCTAGCATATACACTAGTTAAAATAAATTAAGTGTATATAATTCAGGTGTATCAAAGATGAATGTTTTGAGATGAAACCCTTACCTATGTCTGAAAGTATTTTGAACTTGAAAATAAATTCATAAATAAATAAATTGTGTTCATTAGATATATACCAAATAACCATATTCACCTATATCTAATTTTATAAGGTACATTTATTATCTTCTTGGTAATTATTTTTCATATGTTTTCTGCTTACATCGGTTACTTGGTGTTGTTCAGTTAATTTCTTCATAATACTTTCAGTTTGTAGATCATGTTTAAATATGTTTTAAAATAATTTCATAATATCCATAATTGTATATTATTATTTCCTTTAATATTCCACTAACACATAATTTATAAAATTAAAAAATTATCCATGAATGGACTCAATTTATAAAAGTTATATTAATATGTCCTTCTTAGCTGTTAAATTTACTATAAGAATTTATTTATAATATTACTTGTAGAATATATAATATTATAATGACATAATTTAAATGGTTTAATAAATAATCATTTTTTATACATTAAATACATATTTAATTCCATTCAAGTTATTTTATACGGAAAATTAAAGAAAAAAACATCTCATAGATGTGGTAGTTTGTATGTACACATAGATAATGCTCTCATTTCCATAGAATAGAAAAAAAGTATAAAATAAATTATATTATAATTAAATAATAATACATTCATTATATAAATAATATTCTTCACCAATTAAATCATTAAGACTATCCATGATAGGTGGTGATGAAAACCCTAAAGCGTCTCTTTATGGAGACAGTAATTCGTGCACACGCACTAATGTTGAATCTTTCTTTTCTTAATAGATGGAAGAAACAAATAATGGTTGTTCCATTATTTTAATAACATATTAAAACACTAATTATTATGAGGTTTCTATTATACTATATTTATGTTTGGTTTATAAATTAAATAATAAGAAATAAATGTTAAGAAATATGTGATGCCTAAGTTGAGAACATGAACTTTCTACTAATGTGTCACGAACCAACCCAGGTCAACCCCGAGCTGGTTACCTAAGTTGGTCCACAATAAGGCCCGAGAGGCATTCCTGATCCTCTCATTTTGGAAAATATTTTCATGCATCAAAATAAATCAATTGGGAATGATTTATCCCATGATACAAAATATACCCAAACAAATAAACTAAACAGAGCACACAACATGACCAATAAAACTGGATAACAATAAATAAATAAGCTGGATCTAGGTCTAGATATAATAGGTTAACCTATAAAATAGATTTGGTATATCGACACTAAGTGGCCTAAGTAGCGTGTTATAATAAACAACCCAGTGGGTAATCACCATAGAATCCATCTATTTTGTTTCCTAAAATAGTCTATAAACACAAGATTCAAATATATTTATGAAAATAGGGTTTTTATCATTTAAAGAACTGAACATGTATTTTTCTTTTAAAACAACACATGACACATTATTATTTTAAAAATATTTTTCCATTTCACAAACATTTTTACAAAACCAATATCTAAGTAAAGTACCAAACTAAGTAAAGAGGAACTAAAATGATAATTAAGGAAATAAAAACAAGAAGGAAGACGCTATCATAACTAAATATTGAAATTAAAACATAAAGAAATATAAAATAAATATGTAATAATGAGAATTTACAAAATATCTCTAGAATAAATCCCAATATGTACTTAGTTCAGAATCACCTACTAGAATATTGTGTAGATCTATCGCTAACAACCAACAGGATGCTCTAAACCAGCTAATCAAGTGGCACATCTCACCCGATCTCTCCAAAACTACAAGGGGTATCATCCCATCTAATCATGGTGGATAAGAAACCTTCACTCAACCCTCGAGATTATTCCTAGGAATCCCATGATAATAGTACCCAATGAATGGGGAGTCCTCACACGTGTGTCTCTAACTAATAACCCACAGCCATCATGATTTCCTAGCCTGAACACTGAAACCACTTATGTGATAATCGTCTCCTCGTAAGGTCCGCAATAGAGGTTCTTCTCTTACAATAATCCATACACAATTTCCGACCAGGACTACACGTCATGTCACTCTAAAAAGACTTTTCAAAACATCACAAGTGCCAATTGGGCCTTAACATTTACATTTATAAAATCATTTATAAACTATTTTCTTAAACCCAGGTAAAATACACATTATATACAAAAGGTTCCCAATCGGACTTTATGTCATTTAGTTAGCAACCCACATTCCAAAGTTCCAAACAGTCCATGATTGTGAATAAACAATTTGAAACCACATTCAAGTCATTTTGAAACCAAGGATAATTTTTTAAAATTCTTTGAAGGAACCATCTAAGAGAGGGGGAAGGAAGAAAATAAATGGGAGACAAGTGATTTTAAAACTAGGTTCAATAGGTACAATTTCACTAAATAAGCCATCATAATTTGTTATCTCATCCATATATGCACCTTGTGAACATATTTGTGTGACCACATGAAATAGAACATCAATGGTAAACCATAAAAGTAACATCTAGAAACAAATTCAAAGAATCACCACTAGAATTACCATTAACCAAAATAACCCACACATGAATACTAGATCAAAAGAGTCATTAAAACCACATCCAAACACTAATTCATAATGAAAACCAAATTACCATAACATAACCAAGTCTAAACACAACCCAAAGTTCAAAATTTTAATTTTAAAATATCATTTTACATTTCATCAAACACCTTACATGAATATATATAGGCATAAATATATTTATCCCTTAAAAGCTAATTTTACATAAATGTTTTCACATAAAAACACCACAATAATTTACGCAAGACATCACAATCATGAATCAAACATTTGTAAATAAATATAAGTGATTAAGAATCATATGGAATGTATCAAAAAATAAATTTATGTAAACTCCTACCTCAATGGTGTGTGCACGCAATAAAAATCCAAGAGTGGTAAGAACAAGCCTCGAGAGATAATATGCACTCCCTATCATCAAATAAACACAACCAACATATCAATCCTAGCCTCTAAGGTTTGTCCAAGAGATAACCCAGCCAAGGGAAACTAAGAGACTAGTGGGGAAGGAGAAGAAGAGGATAAAATTATCTAAAAACAAAAGGAAATTTAACTAGGGACCTTGAGGGGGATCTAATGGAGGAAGGAGGAAAGTGAGGAGGGATTTAAAGAGACCCCTGGTGTTCCTAGTTCAAACCAAGAAAGAGAAACTAGAATGGGGGTTAAAACATAAGAGGGGAAATATGGGAATTTCTATATTTTAAAGACCTAGGAAACTCACACAATTTGGCCACACGGTTTTCCATACCATGTGGTAACAGTGCACACCCTACTTGAGAAGTTGAACATCCCTGATAGTTTGGCCATTATTTTTGGGAAAACATGTTCCCATCCTAAAAAATTGATCTATAAAATAATAGAGTCTCACATACACTTTTTGTATGGTTTCCCCTAATTGTGTGCAAGTCATTTGCCTTTTCCCTAACACCAAAAAGGAGATGCACACATTCTCCTTATCCTTGCATAGTTTATCCCAAACCATTCTTAAACTGTGTTAGGAAAGTACTTCAAGGATAAAAAATAACTATAAACACCCTCATACTCAATAGGACACATGGTAACCAACCATGCACAAAAACCATTCACATGCCAACAATCGACCCAGAAACTACAAAACTTAAAACAAAATTTCCAATAAATAAAACTGAACCTCAAACAAAATATCCAAATCCAAAAAAGGAATAAAATAAATAAAAACTATGGTTGGGTGTGATAATTCTCCCTAACATAAACACTTTCTACCCCCAAAAAGTCACCTAGATGAAAGAGGAATCAAACTGGATCACAAAATTGAATGGAAACCAACAAAACCATGAACCTCAGCATGACCTTTCACTCAAAAATTCAAACCTAACTAGATCTAATATAAACCAAAATGTGGAGATCAATGGATAAAATAATTGGTTCTCCCCACCATAAGAAACTAACTTACAATGACAGAAATGGTCCTAAAACCATAAAACCCAACATGAACCAACTCAAAACCTCTCCATACAAGCTAAAAATACAACCACCAGTATTGGGAACTCCTAAAAAAACCAAAACCAAAAATATAATTGAAAACCCATGAAATATACTCAACCCAAACAAAGTACCGAGCCAAAATTCATCAATTCCATAAGACTAAAGAATCTCTAAATAATCATAACTCAGAACCAAAATCAAATACGATCCATAAATGATGACCATTTAATGATCCAAATCCAAAAAATTCCACTATAAAACATATAACAAAATGATACCAAAAAACTTATATATAATAAGAATAAACTTACAAGGATAATAAAAACTAAAACAAAGAAAATTAAACCGTCCCTAATCCAACATTGTAGTATAAATATATTCCAAGGTTTCCCACACCCCCGACATTTTCTAACTACTTAAAAGCTTTACTTGGGGGCCTATGGTTAGAGCCTTGATGTATGAAGCATACAATTTCCCATATTCGGGAGCTGATATACTCTAGTTGGGAATTCCTCTGTTGGAAACTCCACATTAATAACTTCTATAGATGCCCCAAATGTCCACAATAATGACAACCCTTATAAGGGTGATGAAAATTTGGATTAAAATGCTCAAACCAACCACACTGGAAGCACATGAATGAGTTGTCTGATGAATGATAATCTAGAAATGATGAAGGATACTCTTCAAGAATAGGTTCCTCTAGCACATACGCCTTACCAGAAGAAGAACATTCATGATCGCCCAGTGATATTAGATCACCAACTACATGCACTTTAGGATCCAACTCATATAAGAATGCATCATCCACCAACTTCCCAAAAAAACTTTCCTGAATGATAGGACTCACTCCTTGATCTCTAGAAAGATTGCAGATAAAAATATAATCTTTTAATTAATCCTCAAATTCTATATTAGGAGAAAAAGTAACTATCTCTTTAAAGTGATCAACATAGGCCCTCATTGACCACTGACTTTTCCAAATACGCATGACCTCTACCACTTTCTTCTCCTTCACCTCCCTAGGCACAAACCAATGGATAAAAGTGATCTTGAAAACTTACCATGACATCCCAACTTTCAATGATGCTGGGAAGATCACTTTCTACTGATCTAAATCTATAAATTCAAATGAATATAAATAATCATGCACCCTAATACCTTTGGTTGTTTCAAATAACCTAAAGACACCTTTGACCTTATCTAACTAATCTTCATCCTTTAACGGACCTTGATCTACATGAAAACCTAGAAACAGCTGAGAAAGACTTGATCCCACCACTCTATAGGGAGTCTGAAAAAGGAAAACTGCTGGTAGAGACTCATTAGAAACCTATGGGACCTTTCTAGATGGAATACTCTAAGAAAAATAGAAACAGATAACTAAAATCAACATAAACCAAACTCAACCAAGTAATACTAAGAGCCAAAACACCACACTCTCAATCCAAACACCATAAAGAAACAAATAACCTCATTTAAAACTATAATTTCATAACCAAGTTCCAAAATACCAACCATTTCACCAGATGGAAACCATTAAAAATCAAAATACCCACCTTTCAAATCTCATTTCAAATAGAAGTCTCACTTTTCAAAACCAACTCACACACCAGGTCCCTATTTTAAACATAACTAAACCTTCAAATCATTTTCCTTTTAAAAAAAATTTCCTTTTAAAAACCATTTTCCCAAAAACATTTTTCATCTCAAAATACCACTCACACTAACCAAAAAAAGAACCAAAAAACAACTCACACTAAACTCCTAGGATATGGAACTAGAACCCATACATCACCCGATGGTATGGTTAGTGGGATATGCCCCAAGTAAGAACCAACAACTAAGAATATCATGATCCATTTCCTCATGCTTCACATGGGTCACTACTCTATGTTAAACCACCACACCACAACAAATCACTTCCTTTTTCACAGCTATCCATGCAAACCAAAACAAAAAAAAAGTCTCAAATCCTAGACTACCCTTGTAAATGTGAGGATCAGAATGAGGAATGTTTTATGATGTCCTTAATGTACATACCTCTCAAGTCCTAATAGTCCAAATATCTAGTCTACCATATCCCCTAAATAATAATGGTATCTAATGATATCATTTTGTCACAAACCAAACCTAGGTCAAACCCAAACCGTTCACCTGATCTAGCCCACGATAAGGCTTGAGAGGCATTCCTAATCCTCCCAGTCTGGAAATTGGTGTTGGTCATCGAAACAAAGTAATTGGGAATGATTTATCCCATGAGGCAGCATATGCACAAACAAATAAACTAAAGATAACACAACATGTCCAATAAAGTTGGATAATAATAAATATATAAATGGTATCCAGGTCTAGATATAATGGATAAACGAAACATAAAACTTTAAAAAAAACTAAAAACAAACTATGCTAAAATTATCTCCTCATGGCCTCTTGGTCACTACCAACCACAATAGCAACCCACACGGAAGAAAAACACTCGAACCATAAACTTAAATCTATAAAAAAAACTTGAGTCAACCGATGTAGATTGGCATAATTAGGGTGTGAGTATAAATAGTACTGTAGGTAATCACTACATAATCCATAAATTTCATTTACTAAAACATTCCATAAACACTAGTTTTTAATACATTTACAAAAATTGGTTTTTTATCATTTAAAGTACCAAACATGGAATTATCTTTTTAAATAACGCATTCCATATTCCTCTTTTCAAAACAATTTTCCATTTCACAAACCATTTTACAAAAATATAATCTATGTAAAGTACCATACCAAGTAAATAGGATCTATATTGATAATTAAAGAAACAAAAATAAGAAGGAATGCACTATAATAACTAAACATTAAAAATTAAATATAAAGAAAACTAAAATACATATGTAATCATGGGAATTTCTTAAACATATCTACAAGAAATACCTGGATGTACTTGGTTCGGACTCACCTATTGTTGTATAGTGTTTCTCTATGATCAATAAAAAACTAGATTCTCTAAACTATCCAATATAGTGGAACACCCCACCTGGTCTCTTTGAAAATCCAAAGGGTACCAACTCGTCTAATCGAGGTTGAAAAGAAACTGTCACTCAACCCTCCATATGAAACCCAGGAATCCCATGATAATAGTACCCAGTGAATGGTGTGGTCCTCACATGTGTGGCTCAAACCAATAACCCACATCCACCATGATTTCCTATCCCAAAACACCAACACCACATATGAGAGGACCCTCTCCTTGGAGGGTCCACCGTAGAGGTTCTCATCTTACAAAAATACATACACAAGTACCAACCAAGCCTATACATCTTATCACTTTAAAAAAAACTTTTCAAAACATCAAAAGTTCCAACCAAGCCTTAACATTTATGTTTCCAGAACCATTTGTAAACCATTTTCTAAAACCAAGGTAAAACACACATAATATAAAAATGGTTCTAAATAGTTCTTTATGTCATTAAGTTACCAACCCACATTCTAAAGTGACAAATGGTCCATGATTGTGAACAAACAATTTCAAACCACATTCTATTCATTTTGAAACCAAGGATTCTTTTTTCGAAAACTCTTTGAAAAAATCATCAATGAGTGGGGGGTGGAAGGAAGAAAAGAAATATCAGAGAATTGTTTTGAAAACTAGGTTCAAGGGGAAAATTTTCACTAAACAATACATCATCATTTGTGAGATTATCCATATGTACACCTTGTTCACATATAGATTTTCCCATATACAGTGGAACATCAATGGTAAATCATAAAATTAATATCTGTAAAAAAATTCTAATAATTTACACTATCAATACCATCAAACACAATAACTCACGCATGAATACTAGTTCAGAAAGAGGAATTATAACCACAATGAAATAACAATTTTTAATTAAAACCATATTACCAGAACAAAACCAAGGCTAAACACAACCCAAAGTTTCAATTTTCATTTTAAAATATCATTTTACATTTCATCAAACAACTTTCATGCATATATATATAAATATATATCCTTTGAAAGCTTATTTTTCACCAATTTTTCCACATGAGAACACTAAAATAATTCACAAAACACATCAAACCCCTTAAATAGAACATTTAGAAATTAAATATAAGTGATCAATAATCACACAACATTTATCATAAATAAAATGCATAGAAACACCTACCTCAATGGTGTGTGCATGAAATGAAACTCCAAGAGAGGATAGAACAAGCCTGGAGAGACAATCTTCACACCCTATCATCAAATAAAGACAACACACACATCAAACGTATCCTCTAGGGTTCATACAAGAGAGAACCTAGTCAAGGGAGACCAAGAAACCAAGAAGGAAGGACAATAAGAAGAGATAATTGACTATAAACCAATGGAAATTAACCAGGACCTTGAGGGAGATTTAATGGGGGAAGGGGAGAAAGGGAGGAGGGATTTCTGGATCTCCCTGGTGCACTTATATAGAGATAAGGAAGATAAACCCAAATAGGGGTTAAAAATAAGTGGGGAAAGATGTAAATTTCAATATTTTAAAGACTTTTGAAACTCATATGGTTTTCCAAACTTTGTGTCAATTGTGTGAACCCTACTGGATAAGAGGGACACCTCACATGGTTTGAATGAATGATTTGGGAAATCATGTAATAACCATAGGAAAGGGCTCTGTCAAATTGTAGAGCCTCCCCGCACACTTTTTTCATGATTTCTCTTAACCATACATAAGTCGTGTGACTTGTCCCTAACACCAAAAAGGAAACTCATAGTTTATCCTTAACCTTATGCGATTTTTCCCAAACCTTGATCAAACCATGACAAGAAAACCATATAAGGATAAAAACAACTAGAGAGAACCTAATCCTCAAAAGAACACAGGGTTAACCTCCAAACCATCCACACAAACCATGTATAGGACAAAAATAAACCTAGAAACTTCAAAACTCAAAAAAAATCATCCGGAACTCAACTCAAACCTCAAATGAAAGATCTAAATCTTAAGAAGGAATAAAAAAAGAAAAAACTATGGTAGGGTTTTGACATGATGAAGGTCTTATATTTGAGTTAATTAGGAAAATAGTTGGTGACTATGGGAATTATGGAATGTAATAGACTTAAAAAGAAAAAATAGGGTAGGTTTTCAAGAAAATTTTGAAATAAGAGTGGTGTATTGAAAGGGTGGAAATGATCCCCCTTTAACAAATAATTAAGTGGGAATTTTCCACAGAAATAATGTTAAGTATGGGGTAAGAATGAAATGGAATAAAATATAGGTGAATTGGGTGAGGGAATGTTGGTAAGACATATAGGTAAGACTTTAAAATCAAAAAATTATTTATAATAGTTCTAAAGTTCATGTTAGTTTAGGAAAATTAAATGCACCTTAGATTAGTCATTTAAACACTTATTAATATTAACTAAATATTAATCATGTTAATTACTATGTTAATAAAAATATAAGTAGACCGATAATACAAGATATTGGGATGATTATTATGAATTTGGGCTCCATTTAACCTAATTCATTTCAAAAATATTCGGAAACTTTATTTTAAATTAAACACACATAACACATAAAAATTCTTTAAAAATAATGATTTTATACTTTTTCTTATTTATAAGATAAATTTTTTATGGTTACTAATTTTCATGATATTAATTGATTTATTATAAAAAATAAAATTTATGTCTATTTAAAATAAATCCTAAATTTTATTTCACCATTAAATGGTTTTATTAAAATAATAAAATTAAAACAGAATTAAAAATTCTAAAAAATGTTTCTTAAGTCCTAAAATATTGAAAATATAATTTATAAGTTAAAAATAATATTTTATATTCCATAATTATACCCTTAAAATATATATTTTACAATTAAAATATTTTATAAACTTTTAGTCTATGAACATGTACTAATAATGTGATAAAAGTCATTTTTTGGCTAAAACTATATTTTTTCTCATTCAAATACAAATTAATTGTTTTAAAAATATCAAAAATTAATCCTGAACTAATTTTTTTTGTGAGTAATTAACAAATGAATTTTACTTTATAAAATTTAAATTCTAAAATTTTCAAACTTATCTTCTTAAAAGAAAATATATAATATAGAGAAAATATATTTTATTAAAAATAATCTTTTCGGTATTAACTCATAATAGTTGGGGTGGCACTTAAGTGGTAAACCATATAATCATTCATCTAAAAGACCGGAGCTCAAAATTGAGCAAGGGTGAATTTCTGAGTTAAGGTAGTAGGAATTGTAGCAGTTACTATAGTGGTTACTATTGTAGTTATTGTATCATCAGAACAATTAGCCCAATTTGGGCCTATGGACCACAGATTTGGGACTCCATGACACATTGGGCCTTTAAGATGTGGTTTTTTAGGCCTCAGGACCTCTGATTCATAATGCAATCAGGTCAGACCACATAGAATCAAGCCCCAAAAGAGAAATCAGAACAAGTAACAACCACTATAGTATAGATAACTGTATTGGTAATTAATAGAGGGTATGAAAAATTTGCAATCGAGACTATGCACTATACTGATCTACATAGGGAAATTTTATCCTACCATCCATGTGAGTTGAGAAGATAAGTTCCATTAATAAAGCAGATTCTAGGGAGGGGTAATTCCAGTGTTGTTGGGTCTTTGGTCCCTTGGGTCATGTACTGGTCCTTGTGCCTCTATGCCTATGCGGCATGTAAGGGTTCCCTCTCAAACCAGTTAAAAAGGGGATTATCCAAAAAATAAGTTAAAATATAATCCATTCAGGACATTCCCAAAAATATTAACTCATATTAATTGTTTAACTTATAAAGGTAACAATTATTAATGGTTTACTATCATAGTGTTTATTATAGCTTTATTAATACTTTTTTTCTTAATCTGTTTTTGTTTGTTTACATTGGGTGTAGCATGTGACACAAATCATAGAACCTAGTATGTATTTTAAAGGATCCAAAGTCTCAGGTTGTTACATTTTATACCCTTAACTAAAATATTTCCTCGCAATTTTAATTATTACCCACCAATGAAGTTCATAGAGGGTATTCTCAACATATTTATTATTCTAGTTTCAACTTCTGATATGACATATAACTTACTATATTAAGCAAGATCAACATAATTTTATTTCCTCAAATAATATTGATTGTTTATACCTTAATCATATATTTTTCAGAGTATACATTCCGTAAAAGTACCTAAGTATCAAGGTAAAATCATAGTTAAATGAAACTTATTTCTAAAATTAATTCTATCATTAATCCTAAAACATTATTTTCCACTAGTTCATCAAATCAACACTAGAAAATATATACTATAATCTAAAAAATGTGATAAACTTCACCAAATATATCATGGATATCTTGAATAATAGGGATATGAATACTACATATATTATCTTTTCAAAATCACCTAACCCTTTATTATCTTGATATTAAACATATACTAAACCTAAAAATTATCCATCCCTTAAACATGCGTTCTTCAATATTTATCTCCAAAAATATAACCTTGATATAAAATCATTTATCATGGTAATTGATACCATTTAATATATAATTTCAAACAATTAATTCAAACCAATTGATGAAAAGTCCGTAGATGTTTTATATGGTCCTTAATAACTTTTAGAATATACCAAAATGAATTTTATATATATTACTTCAATAATTAAAATATCTCAGAGAAACATGATTTCATTTCTATTAGGATGTCAACCTCATTACTCTACGTAATACTAGAAAACTCACTTTTCCAATATAAAATACATAAACTATGATTCGTCTATTTATATATACTTTCTTATTTAGTTGTAATACATTGTGGTTTTTGGGATACATACCTTTCTAATATTTATTTATTATGACCCTATTTCACCCAAATAATAAAAAAAATTATTATAAAAGTATCTTAAAGAATCATAGTATATGAATATGAAATCTCAATCTTAATATGTATTCTCTAATTTCACCTTCATTTTAACCAATGGTACTTTCATTTCAACGATTCCATACTTGGTTAATCTTTTAAATCACTTTATTATACCTTGGTTGCTTTAAGTTTTGTTTCCTCATAATTATTAACCTAGTCCCTAAAGTTAATTTGTAAATAAAACCTTCATAATGGTTCATAAATAAAATTAAATCAACCAAATCATATCCCTTGGGAGTTTCAAACTAGGTTTGCAATTGGGTATCATTGTTGTTCGCTAGGTTACTATTGATTTAATACCCAAATTACTCTTTTCAGGGTTATTACCCCTAGGTAAAATTGTTCTAAAGCTTGAATCTACTTATAGTATCCATACAGATATTTATTATGAGGTAATTCCATCTACTCAAAACATTACCAATAATTCAAGACAATCATCCTATACTTAGATACATATATAGGGTTTTTACTAAGGTTATTGAACCCTAACACCAAATTATGCTAAACTAATCTCCATAAATTAATAAATCCTTCATTATAACCAATAAAAGTACCCCAAACTAAACATAACATAAATAATACATTTATATAATGATTTAAATAATACATATCACAAACAGTAACATGTCCCAAATACCAAAAGTCATAGTATCTTAGATATTAGAGAAACCCCATATTAATTTACTACACTTTCAAACATTTATCCATAATCACGCCCCTATATACCCCTTCCAATATATCTTACATGATATTATCATATTCATTACTTGTGGAATATAAACATAGAAAATGGGTGATCTTAGATGCTCAGTAAGGGAAAAACATTTCATAAAGTGCTAGATTAAAAATATGAAGGAGTACATGAGAAATACTTAAATATTTTAATAATATATCATAATAACATATATTATATTAATAAAACTTGATAAACATAATATCATAACTAGAAGTTTAAGGTTGTGTAAAATTTATTGTCTGGTTCAAAATACAAATCAATAAACTAAAACATGTGATAATTATATAAAAGTGTAGAATAGAGTAAAAATATACTATAATCGTGAAAACATTTCATAACCCAGTAGATAACATGAAAATGTGATGTAATTATAAACATATTATTTATTATCACTATGAACCAGACAACCTTCCAACCTGTTCACTCATCAAAATTGTGAGTATAACTAAATTCTATCACACACACCCTTTGTGAACCTAGATTCTTACTAACCCATTCAGATAAAATTTCTATCTCATGAGATATAAGTTTTTATAAAATTCATTGGAGGTAGATATAGGTCCCACCCATATCATAATATATACATTTTTTCACTTTAAAATCAAAAAATCATTATCTCATAAAGAGTATTGAAAAATTAATGGTTTTCTTAATCCTTTCAAAAACATCACTTATCGTGAACTTAATAAATCATTAAAATGTAATTTTCCAAATTTAATTATATCATAATAACATATATATATATATATATAGGGTGATCAAAACATCAATTCATTAAATATTAACTTTGGAACATATATAGTGGTGAAAATACAAGAGTTTTCATAAAACCTTTTAAAACATTGAAGTGAAAAATACCTTCAAAAACATTTTTCAATGTTAAAAGAGATTACCTTTGAAAAACATATTATAAATATTTCCCAAATTAAAAAACCTTTAAAATTCATAAAGTTTATCAAAAATGAGAAGTGAAAATACTTTGAAAACTTATACTTTTAAAATAAAATTAATAAAGTAGACTTGAAAATTATATAAACACTTTAAAAATGGAAGTGAAAATACTTTGAAAACTTTTAATTTCAAAATAATATTTCATAATTTATAATTTAAAATGAAATAATGTTTACAAAAAGGGAAGTAAAAATACATTGAAAGCTTTTAATTTTATAAATAATATTTAATAATGGAAAATTGAAAAATGCATAATGTTTTCAAAAATGGAATTGAAAATAAATTGAATGATTTTAATTTTAAAAAGAATATTTAATAATGGAACCATGAAAGATACATAAAAGTTACAAAATAATGGGTGTAATGTACAATAAAACATTTTATTTTGAAGGGATGGAAATTCCTTTTAAACATTTTTAAATAACCTTGTTGAAACCCACCACATTAAAAGGATAATGAGACCTTTGATTTTAAATTAAATAAGTGGAATAAAATGATAACTATATATAAAAAAATTGATTTACTACTAGGTAAAAAATAAAATTTTTGGGAAGTAATAATATGGACATAGAAGAAAAATCCAATAAAAAGTAATGGGAATTATTCTTAAAAAAATGAATTTTAACGAAGCATTAAAATCATTAAGGAATACTCCTTTCGTGTGAAAAATTATTTTCCTATAAAATATGTTAGAATGAATCATAAAATCATCATAGGTTATAATAGATCAATATTGAATACAATAGACAAAAAAGAGTGATTAAGTCCCAAGGAAGAGATTTGAGTCATGAAAACCCCATAAATACTCTATAACTTTTGAATCAAAACCCCCATTAGAGAAATAATATATAAATAGAAAATTAAAAATCATGATGTATAATAGGATCATAATACATAATGACAATATGTGAGTATTTACCCCATTGAAAATGAAACATGGTGTATAGCTTAAAATTTTCTCAAGGTATACAAATTTGAGACAAAGAAACCCTTAGGAATTTAGTAATTTTTCAATAAAAAGTAATTGTAAGATTAAAATTCATATGTTTATGTAAATACAAAGAATTAAATTATGTAATATTCCAAAATAAATTCTTATGTAGTATATACACCTTAGAAATAATAAATTGGTGTGTAACATTAAAACATATCTAATTAGAGAGTAATTGAGATGGAAACCCCCTTACGACTTAAGAAACATTCTAATAAAACCCCTTATAAATATAGATTGAATTTGAAATTGAAATAAAATTAATAAGTATAATAAATGATATTAAATATCTAATTTTTAGTATATAGGCCATTTAAAATAAATTAGGTTCATAAAATAACTTGTGTCTCAAAGAAGGAAGTTCTGAGACACACTAATGATTTTGAAGTTGTTATTATACTGTGGTTATATTTGGTTTATAAAGTACATAAAAATAAAGTAATTTTAAGAAAGATATCAAACATATATTGAGACCTTGAACATCCTCTTGATGAATGCATTAGATTTTAGGAACTTAGGATAATTTATAATGACCATGGGTATTAGGGTGTGTAAAGGACTTAAAGGAACGTAAATTTGGGTAGTTTTACAAGGAAATTTTGAAATATTAGTGGATTATTGAAAGGGTTGAAGTGGTCCCTCTTTTAAAAGTGTACAAGCGGGGCTTTTCAATGGAAAATAATGTTAAGTATTTGGTAAAAATGGAATGGAATTAAATTTAGATAATTTGGGTGAGGGAAGTTTGTTAAGATATATAAGTAAGACATTAGAACCTAAAAAATGATATCTATGAGGTCTAAATGTCATGTTAATTTAAGAAATATTTACCATCCTTAGATTAGTCATTTATACAATTATTACTCTTAATTAAATATTAATCATCAAAATTAATTTATTTCTAAAAATATATTTAGGCCCTTATTACCAAATTTTGACATTATTATTCTTAATATTGGCTTCATTGAACCTAATTCATTTAAAATATATGAGAATATATGATTTTAAATTTAATACACATAACACATAAAAAAATTAAAAAAAATAGTGTTTGTAAACTTTAAACTTATATATAAGATAATTTTTATATGGTTATCAATTTCCCTGATATTAATTGATTTATTATTGAAAAAATAAAAAATATGAATCTTTAAAATAAATCCAAAATCCAATTTCATCATAAAAATATTTTATTTAAATAAAAAAAATAAGTTTATAAATTCTAATAAAATATTTCTTAAGTCCTAAAATATTAAAAATAGAATATATAAGTTCAAAATAATAATTTATATTTCATAATTATACCCTTAAAATATATATTTGATAAATTAAAATATTTTATAAACTTTTAGTCCTTACACATATACTGATAATGTGATAAAAGTCAATATTTTGGAAAAAACTATATTTTTTCACTATTCACTTAAAAATCTATTATTTTAGAAAAATATCAAAAATACACCCTAAGATAATTTTGTTGTTAGGAATTAAAAAATTAATTTGTCTTTATCAAATGTCAATCCTAAATTTTTTTAACTTATATTTTAAAAATAAATTATATAGTATAAAGAAAATGACTTTTATTGAAAATAATTTTATCAATATTAACTCATATAAATTATTTACCTTCTAAAGGTAACAACTATTAATGGTTTACCATAATCGTGTTTATTATAGATTTATTGGTAATATTTTCTTAATATGTTGTGATTTTTTTATGTTGGGTGTACCATGTGACACAAGTTATAGAACATAGTAAGTATTTTAAAGGATCCAAAATCTTGATTCAATACATTATGATATGAAATAAACCAAAAGAGGGTTCTTAAGAAAGTAGAAAATAAATAAATTTTATTATTCATTAAAGTAAAGGATGTACTGGTGAGTCAAGAGATGGGGTAAGGTTTTTTTCTTTAAAACATTGTTTTAAATGTTTTAAATTTTTTAAACTCTTTCTTCACCATGTATATGTTCTTAAAATTGTTTAATGGAAGTTTTATATATAACTAAATGTATGGATAAATGTATTTTATAATATATATGATTTTATTTACAAATGATTAAAATTAATCTTTTCAAATGTTTTCTATATGCATTCTTACATATTCCATATTCATTATTCATTATCAAGCTTACTCTATAAGTTTTTATGGTTTTTTAAAGAATATGTTATTCCCATTGTTCATGGAATTGTTAAATTTTTTCAAAAGAAAATGATGTTTATTATCATTTTTATTAGATAACTGGAATTGGTTTTACTTATGGGATCTAATGACAAAATTTATGGGCTTTATGATGTAAATGGGATATTATATGTTTTTTCTCATCATTTGGTTCTTAGACATTTTATATGATAATAGAGTTAATGGGAAATAAGTTATTCCTAGAATATATGTATGATAATAATTAATCATGATATAACTCTCCAATGAATTAAGAAATTATGATGAAACTAACTATTAGAAACACATGGGATATACTCAACACTAATAGGGGTGAATTAGTTTTTTTGTTATTTGTTAAAATTTTATCTTTTTATCAATTTGCCTATTTGACTGAATAAGATATTCATTCTCTAATTATCTTAAAAATGATTTATTTTTTAAAACATGAACAATTTGTAAAGGATATTTATATAGTTCACCTTTTAATAAGAAATGATAATCTTTGGTGAATTTGAAAAATTGTCCATAGTCACACAAGCCACTATAATGAGATAATAGTTATAATTGGTCAGTCAGAAAATAATCTTGAACATGAAATGTGGTAACCTACAATCAATAGGGGGAATAAAAAATAATCCCAAGTCCCACGACGGGAAATAACATATTCCAACATGCATCTTCCTACTAGATCATTATACTACCTCTATATACATTCTTCAACTTCACTAACTCTTTTTCAATATCAAGAAGGTCCTACAATAGATGTTATTTCTATTAAATGACTCAATTATACTTCATTCTTCTCCTCCACTTTATTTCATAGTTTTTTTTTCATGGTAGAATAAAATAACATTATTCCTTCTCTTCTTATTTTCTTCCAATGAATCCCAGTACCTTATTTATTTTTATAAACTATATTATATAGATCCTTCTTCTTCTTGTGAACTTCATGGAAAACTTGTCCAATTATTCTTATACTTCTTCATATACAATAGAACTGCATATCCTTCTTCCCTTCTCCTTTCTTCTTCTTCTTCTTCCTATGAAAATAGATATTCATATTACCTTATTCTATTATTCTTTATCTTTCCCTATTCTCTTACCTTCTTCTTATTTGGTGTATATGATCTACACTATTTGTTCTTCTCCTCATGTTATTTGACACTCAATAATTATTTAGGATATCATGATATCATATCTTCTCTCCCTTGGATCATAGATAATAATCTCTATAGAATAATTATGGTTAATATCTACACTCATTATCTTCTTGGAACAATAATAATATATAAAATAATATCATGTAGTTTCGATTACCTTTCTCTTTTTCCCTTTCTTTGATATTAATAATATTGTTTTAGTCAATTAATTTGAATTAACAGGATTGTCAGTAATTCAGGGGTCCTAAAAACTTCTCCTATAGACTTTACATTTAAACTTGTAGATATTTATTTCTTCAAAATTTCCATGATCATTGGTTTTCCAATTATATTTAAAATTAATTCTCTTGAAGATCCCCCATAAATATTCATCCTTTTAATTTTTCTTATGTGTAATCCTTTGAATAAACCATTATGTCAAGCTCCAATATTTTTCATTGCAGTTTTAATGAAAATTATCTAACATAACCAATTTCTTATCCATGACTTATTTGTATATGTGGTCAATTTGACTACGTGATCAATTCATGTATATTACCGATTAACCTACATGACCAATTTTCCATC
Source organism: Viscum album (assembly GCA_963277665.1). NCBI lineage: Eukaryota > Viridiplantae > Streptophyta > Magnoliopsida > Santalales > Viscaceae > Viscum > Viscum album. Next base: position 917,782,234 of record OY728155.1, on the reverse strand, counting down.
ATGAATACTTTTAATACATAATAGAACATTAAAATACACATATTATCATATATAGATAAACTATACGTGATTATTTCCTTATATGGATCACATATGTAGATTCACTTACATAGTTTTTTCCTTCTTCATCCATCTTCCCAAACTTCATTTTCTTCCCTGTTATGTATTCTTCTATATTTTAATATTTATAGAATAAAAACATAATAAGAATCATGATATCTATAATCAAGATATTAAATCTATATAAGAACACTTCAATATTCATTGACTTAATTTCAATTAATTTTCATGAATGTAAGTAGTATTGAAATCATGTATGATGAACTCACAGAAAAAACTATACTCATATAAGTTCCATGAATAAAGTTCATTATCATACATATTAATGTTTTATAAAAGTTTATTCTCATCATAAAATCTTCATGAAGAATTTTCAGGTCACAGATTCTTATTTCATGGAATCTTATAAGTCTTCATATAGTCGATCATCATTACTCATGGAATTTAATTACATGAAAGATTTTTCTATGGAATCTCACTTCATGGATGCTTCTCTTATAAAATCTTAGTGATATTCATGTGTAGGGACTTAAAAACTCTTTTCAAACAACTTAACTCATATATATGACAATCCTATAATATCCACTAACACTTGTTATACTTCCCTTGAATAACAGTGCGTCAATCATCAAGAATAATCTTCTTCCTTCATCTTCAAATTCTCATAATCTTCACATGATCATGTTTATACATATCATCCTATTCTTTTAATATTAAATCTATTTATTCATCATAAACATATTTACATTCCTTAAAAATTATTCCTTGAAAATAAATTAAACTCACAGAAAGTGGGATCAACAATATCCCCCTTTTAATTTATTGACAATACCTTCTAAATGATGTACCAATACGTATTGTATTCATTAATACTCTCCCCCTTTATTATTAATCTTTAATTTAACTTTATCTCACCCTTATTAAAAATAAATAAAATGAAATTAGAGAGTATGGTATCAATTTATACTTAATAAATGTACCATAAATCATCCCCCTCTATATCTATATAATTCATGCTTTTATAGTGTAACGACCCAAAATTTTGAATAAATCTTGTTTCCTGATTTTGTGTGTTATTTTTTTTTATACTCAACAAAACTGTTTTATTTGATAACTTGAGTATAATTAAAATGAGACCTTTGGGTTTTGACTGTTATATGACCATTGGTCAATATGACCGCGGGAAACTAAACATTTCGATTATTGTATCTAAATACAAGTGATCTTGGTTAATTAATATAGAAAGAAGATTCAATGGCCTCACCCAGTAGTCTTGGACCAATCGAAGCCCATATAACAAAACTTGGGAAGGATCTAGCACCACTGGGCTTTGCTCTAGACAAAACCCAAGCCGAACTTCATCGTGTGAAGCTAGAACAGAATCGCCTTTGCGAGAAGTTCAAACTGATAGAAATTACTACTCGTGCGATGTTGGCCGAGCCTCCCTCAGATTCTCTCACCTTAGCACACCTTACACTTAGGTACTATGCTGGTGTGATAAGGGGAAATGTAAGGAGACTGTAACTGCCTTGTGTAATCCTTTGTTTTAAATAAAAAAATTTATTTCTTCTTATGATGAAGTTTATGAATTTTCAAATGTCAGAATAAATATAGTATTCATATTTTTGGTGAATTTTAGAGAAAGGATATTTCACAAAATGTTTACGTAAACCTTAAATAAATAAAAATCTGTAATGATTTTCGAAAAATGGTCTTCTAAAATTATGTTCAGTACGAAATTTAGAGTCTAATAAGATCAACTTAATTTTTGATGAATAGTAAATTATGAATTGTGATTTTATGCTTAGGATTAGTAATGTGACCAAATGAATTAGTAATCTCACTTAAAGAAAGTATTAATATAATCTAGGCACCTTGATTAAGTAATGTGATTCAATAAAATGGTTAAATAATGGTTTCATAAATTATTATTCAAGTATTAGTTTTTTCAGGAGAATAGTATTTTTTAATTAAAAATTAAATTAAAAATATTTACAAAATTATTTTTATAAAATGGATTTCATTTTTGAAGTCAGATCATCGATATTATGTTAAGGTAATTTTTGGGGATTTTTTTGAAAAAAATGAATTTTCGGTGAATAGTGTATTTATTTAAAAATTAAATTAAAAATATTTAAAAAATTATTTTTATAAAATGGAGTTCATTTTTGAAATCAGAGCACTGATATTTGGTTAAGGTGAAATTTTGGGATTTTTCTGAGAAAGTTGAATTTTTAGTGAATAGTAAAAATACAGTTTTAGGGTTTCGGTATGTTTAATGACATCATAACTATGTCATGATGATTTCATGAGATATTTTAAGGGTTTGTCGAAAAAAGGTGATGAATTATTGTATGGGGGTCCATGTGGCCTAACTCCATGGTAAATACCATGGGAGAGCCCATGGTTTTGAGAAAACCACTTGTGAGGTGTCCCTTGGCCATTAATGCCTTGTCCCCTCACTTTCCCTATAAATACCAAGCCCCCCTCTCATCCATTCGACTCCCAACTCTCCCCCAACGAATCTATAGTCTCAATACCTCCCAAGGAGTCCTCTTAAGGTGCCCCCAAGCCCTCAAGGTCCCAACCTTTGAGTTTTAAGAGTTGCGTTTAAGGTAAGGGATCTGACTTCTCTCTTTCTTTTCAAGTAATCTCTTTTATGTCATTTATTTTATGCTCTATGATATTATGTTGAAGGATGTTCTATTATATTCATATTACTTCCATTTTCATTTTCAAATGATTAAAGACCCCCTCTTTCTCTCATCATTTCATTTTAATAATGTTAAAGTGGCGTCGTTAGGCTACCGACTTTTTAAGGGATTCTTTCACCCTTCTCATTTTCAAGATCTATTTTCATGTCAAGTATTTAAAGTTCGTTTTTATTATGTTGTGGTATGATCTCTATATCTATCATACTGATATTTTATGTTCATATTATGAGCGACCCTATTTGATCTCTTCAATTCATTTTTGTTGAAGTTTAAGTGGCACCGTTAGGCTGCCGAATTTTTAAGGGATTCTTTCACCTTTCTCATTTTTCAAAGTTCAACATTCATGTCAAGTATTTAAAGTTCCTTTTTATTATATTGGGGTATGATCTATATATATATAATAATTATTTTTTATGTTCATATGATGAGAGACCCTATTTGATCTCGTCAATTCCTTTTTTGTTGAAGTTTAAGTGGCGTCGTTAGGCTGCTGAATTTTAAGGGATTCATTCACCTTTCTCTTTTTCAAAGTTCTACTTTCATGTAAAGTCTTTAAAGTTCATTTTTATTATGTTGGGGTATGATCTATATATATATCATACTTATCTTTTATGTTCATATTATGAGAGACCCTATTTGATCTCGTCAATTCATTTTTTGTTGAATTTTAAGTGGCGCCGTTAGGCTGCCGAATTTTTAAGGGATATGTTCACCTTTCTCATTTTTCAAAGTTCTACTTTCATGCCAAGTCCTTCAAGTTATTTTTATTATTTTGGGGTATGATATCTATATCTATCATACTGATATTTTATGTTCATATGATGAGATACCCTTTTTGATCTCATCAATTCATTTTTTGAAGTTTAAGTGACGTCGTTAGGCTGCCGAATTTTCATAAGAGAAATCTTATTTTTGTCTTCCTTTCATGTTCTTCATTTCATATGGTATATCTTTCAAATTTCATTACCATGTTCTTAAATCTCTTATATTCTGTCCCCCTACTGTTTTATGGAACATTTATGAGTGGGCGACCCATGTCCCCTCTCTTTTCAATATATTCTAAAACCTCATAACATGGCCGTTATGCTGCAGAATTTTCATCTCAAAATGTATCCCTCTTATTCTCAAATTCATTTATTTTATTAAGTGAATACTCAAAGCTCTTTCTTCTAAAGGGGTATTAACATATATACTAAAATTTCCTATATTAAATTCTTGTATTTACATACATGAGACCCACTTTCCTTTCCGTGGGTTTAAAGTGACATAAGGATCACATCTTTAAAGCAGTTTTTTTTAAAATGTGATAACTATGAAATGAAACCCATTTCTTTTATTATATATGGATTGTTTAAGAAATGTTTGATGATGATATATGTGGATCACATGATAATAATGAAAAATTTAAAGGTGCACCCTGATAGCGCTCCAATGCATTGGGTAAAGACTTAATCTCTAGAGATGACCATTTAGACTGATACCTTGGGGAATAACCTTGGTAATTTTTATTGACACCTTGGGGATGGACCGTGGTGAAACGGAAATAATTATCTTTGTAAATTGTTGTAGCCACATCTTCAAGTTATGAAATACGTTATTTTTATTATTATATACCTCGTGATATCTTTCTCATGCCTTAAATTTCTTTTTCAGGACTTTATTGATGTATCTCAAGTTCACATGTTAAATGTTTCCACTTATTTACCTTACTGGGCCTTCTACTCACCCTTTATTTTGATGTATGTCCCCAGGTTATGATATGCAGTAATGAACCTAGGATAAACATAAAGATAATCCTTTCAAGTGTTTGAGAAGAATGTTTTATGTTCTCATGTTTTAAGTTCCTGGTTTCCAAGACACTAAACCTTAAAGATCCTCGATTTTGTAAAATGTAATGAAAGTATATGTGATAAAAAGGCAGGATTCTATAGTTAGTATCAAATGATGGTTTAGTTATTTGTGGAAAATAGGATATGAAAAATTTAGGAAGAAGCCTATAGAAAAGTTTAAATATAGGGAATATTCCTGGTATTTTGGTGAGTATTGAGTAAGGGGTTTCCAAGAAAATACATCCCTTTCTGGATACGAGCAGGTAGAGGTGGCTCTGGCACAGATATACATAGGGGTAAAACCTGAAAACACCGCTTTGAGCTAGACTCGAACGGGAACTGGTACACGAGATCGGGCCTTGCTGCACTCTTGGTTACGACACTTCAGGGGGATATGCTATGGTAAATTCATAAGCTTAGTATGAAACATTATTAAAGGAACAAAGATAAAATAAAATAAAGATTCACATAAGAATATATGATCATAGATAACCTAGATTGGAACCTAGGGGATCACAAGTTAGGATATACTTTTATTCTACAATTTTATCCTTTTATGCTTAAAATTTCCTTTTCATGATTATTGGCTAAGTATTTAAGCCCCTAATTATAGTTTCTTTTCTTAGTTAATGGTGGGAAATGGAAGAACATGTCCCAACAACCAAGGTGATAGGAAATGTGACGATTGCCCTATTAATATGACATATATGACAAAATATCAAGTTGAACATATTGTGGTTATGCCAAACCAACTATCAAAAATCACAATTAATAATTTGTATATAGTTTAATGCCCAAATTCATCAAGTAAGAAGAAGATGAAGTCTCAGGGATGTTCATCTGATAAAGTTGATAAGGGAAAGGATACCCAATTTCTTTTTTGCAAAAAGTGTGGGAAGAGGAACCAAGGAGAATGTCACAAAGGAACCGGGAGATGCTTTAAGTGTGGGAAGATAGGGCATAAAGTATCCAATTGCTTCAAAAAAATGGATAATGTGATGAATAGAGATAAGGTTCGAACTAATGTACCTTATACTTTTCAATGTCGTAAATGTGGAGAAGCTATACATTATTCAAAGAAATGCTCTCATGGAAGGGATGAGAGTCATGATGAGCATCAACAATCTTCAAGGACATGGGAACAATGCAAGTCCTATGTTGAGATGGATCATGATGACTAAAGTACATGAAACTTCTTCGCAATAATTTTCTATGTCATGTTGTATTTTAGTTCATGCTCTATGATCATATCTTTAATGTTTTCTAAGAACATCGAGTCACTACCTAAGATGGTTTTATATCATTAAGGAAAACATCTATTCTTATGTACCACATGTTGATGTAGTGAAGCTTTTCTTCTTAAAAAAACTGTGATTAGGGGATTAAAAGATGATTACTATTTTGGAAGACGTTCACTATTTTGGGAACCCTATTTGATTGAGGTAAATAGATTACTACGGTATCTTCTTTGAGGAGTAAAGGTTGAATTATATTTTGATTAATCGATGAATTTAAGGTGAACTTATGATAATATAGGTTACTTATGGAAATGATTAACCTATCTTGTGGAAAATATGTTTAGGTTAGTTACTTTTGTTATAAGATGTTAAGAGTGGTTTATGTTGTTTGGAGATGAATGATGAAGTTTATTTTGGAAGAATATGTTATCAAATACATCTTATATTTGGGTTTCAATCTTAGTTTGGTTTATTTCAAGGAATTTTAAGGATAGTTATTTATGGAATGGTCTATGATGAACTTTGGGTAGTACCATGGAACTTTGAAGATTTAAAAGTAGTTTCCCTTCCTATGGGATTATTTCTTTTTGAAGTGTTGTTTTATCTTACCCTTTCTATTTTTGGGATAATGTTTAAAGATAGAAGAAATTGATAGTTAATCTTTTGTGGATTACGTGACTCTCAAGAAGATGATTCTTGTGTTTTGATGAGACCAAGTGTTTTTTAATGTTTATCGTTTGGAGAAAAGATTAGTTTTGGTAGAAACTTATTAAAGGATGAAACTCTACATGAAGGTAGGTATATTTCCTTATGTATTTGTTCTATGTAGTAAATTAATTCCTCAAAATTATGAAAAGGAACGTAAAACAAAAACGTTGTTGGTTTATGTTTCCTACTAGGTAATCAAATACCGTTTACACACATCATAAGTTTGGGATTTTCTCATGGTTAACATTCTCCTAATCATGTTTTATATCACTCTCCCTCAGAACTTGACCCTTTGTTTTCTCCTCCATGTCCATGTTTTCCTACATGGAATCCTAGTGTGGGTTAACTCAGGTGACCTTTGTACTTCCCTTTCTTTCTTTTAAAGTAATATTTTTACTGACTCCTTTTTTGATGTGGGACTTTCAATGAAATTTGAAAACCCAATTTTAAAAATTGCGAGGACGCAATTTCTTAAGGGGGAAAGATTGTAACGACCCTAAATTTTGAATAAATCTTGTAACCTCATTTTGTGTGTTATTTTATTTTTTTTATACTCAACAAAACTGTTTCATTTGATAACATGAGTATAATTAAAATGAGACCTTTGGGTTTTGACTGTTATATGACCATTGGTCAATATGACCGCTGGAAACTAAAGGTTTCGATTACTGTCTCTAAATACAAGTGATCTTGGTTAATTAATATAGAAAGAAGATTTGATGGCCTCACCCAGTAGTCTTGGACCGATTGAAGCCCATCTAACAGAACTTGGGAAGGAGCTAGCACCACTGGGCTTTGCTCTGGACCACACCCAAGCTGAACATCATCGTGTGAAGCTAGAACGGAATCGCATTCGCGAGAAGTTCAAACTGATAGAAATTACTACTCGTGCGATGTTGGCAGAGCCTCCCTCAGATTCTCTCACCATAGAACACCTTACACTTAGGTCCTATGCTGGTGTGATAAGGGGCTATGTAAGGAGACTGTAACTGCCTTGTGTAATCCTTTATTTTAAAATAAAAAATTTGATTTCTTCTTATGATGAAGTTTATGAATTTTCAAATGTCCGGATAAATATAGTATGCATATTTTTTGTGAATTTTAGAGAAAGGGTATTTTAAAAAATGTTTACGTAAACCTTGAATAAATAAAAATGTGTAATGATTTTCAAAAAATGGTCTTCAACTATTATGTTCAGTATGAAATTTAGAGTCTAATAAGATCAACTTAATTTTTTTAATAGTAAATTATGAATAGTGATTTTATGCTTAGGATTAGTAATGTGACCAAATGAATTAGTAATCTCACTTAGAGAAAGTATTAATATAATCTAGGCACCTTGATTAAGTAATGTGATTCAAAAAATGGTTAAATAACGGCTTCATAAATTATTATTCAAGTATTAGTTTTTTCAGGTGAATAGTGTTTTTTAATTAAAAATTAAATTAAAAATATTTAGAAAATTAGTTTTATAAAATGGATTTCATTTTTGAACTCAGTGCATCGATATTATGTTAAGGTAATATTTGGGGATTTTTCTGAAAAAAAAATGAATTTTCGGTGAATAGTTTATTTATTTAAAAATTAAATTAAAATTATTTAGAAAATTATTTTTATAAAATGGAGTTCATTTTTGAAATCAGAGCATTGATATTTGGTTAAGGTGAAATTTTGGGATTTTTCTAAGAAAGTTGAATTTTCAGTGAATAGTAAAAATACTATTTTAGGGTTTCGGTATGTTTAATGACATCATAACTGTGTCATGATGATGTCATGAGATATTTTAAGATTTGGCCGACCAAAGCTGTTGAATTATTGTATGGGGGCCTATGTGGCCTAACTCCATGGGAAATACCATGGGAGAGCCCATGGATTTGAGAAAACCACGTGTGAGGTGTCTCTTGGCCATTAATGCCTTGTCCCCTCACTTTCCCTATAAATACCAATTCATCCTCTCATCCATTTGACTCCCAACTTTCCCCCAACGAAGCTCTCGTATAATTACCTCCCAAGGAGTCCTCCCAAGGTTCCCCCAAGCCCTCAAGGTCCCAACCTTTTAGTTTTAAGAGTTACGTTTAAGGTAAGGGATCCGACCTCTCTCTTTCTTTTCAAGTAATCTCTTTTATGTCATTTCTTTTATGCTCCATGCTCTTATGTATAAGGATGTTATTTTATATTAATATTAATTCCTTTTTTATTTTAATATGATGAGAGACCCCCTCTTTCTCTCATCATTTCATTTTAAGAATGTTAAAGTGGCGTCGTTAGGATGCCGAATTTTTAAGGGATTGTTTCACCCTTCTCGTTTTCAAGATCTATTTTCATGTCAAGTCTTTAAAGTTCATTTTTATTATGTTGGGGAATGATCTCTATATCTATCATACTGATCTTTTATGTTCATATTATGAGAGACCCTCTTTGATCTCGTCAATTCATTTTTGTTGAAGTTTAAGTGGTGTCGTTAGGCTGCCGAATTTTTAAGGGATTCTTTCACCTTTCTCATTTTTCAAAGTTCTACTTTCATGTCAAGTCTTTAAAGTTACTTTTTATAATATTGGGGTATGATCTCAATATATATCATACTGATATTTTATGTTCATATGATGATTGACCCTATTTTATCTCTTCAATTCATTTTTTGTTGAAGTTTAAGTGGCGCCTTTAGGCTGTCGAATTTTTAAGGGATTCGTTCACCTTTCTCTTTTTCAAAATTCTACTTTCATGTCAAGTATTTAAAGTTTCTTTTTATTATGTTGTGGTTTGATCTCTATATATATCATACAGATATTGTATGTTCATATGATGATATACCGTAATTTATCTCATCAATTCATTTTTTGTTGATGTTTAAGTGGCGCCGTTAGGCTGCCGAATTTTTAAGGGATTTGTTCACCTTTCTCATTTTTCAAAGTTCTACTTTCATGTCATGTCCTTCAAGTTCTTTTTATTATGTCGGGGTATGATATCTATATCTATCATACTTATATTTTATCTTCATATGATGAGAGACCCTTTTTATCTCATCAATTCATTTTTTTAAGTTTAAGTGACGTCGTTAGGCTGCCGAATTTTCATAAGAGAAATCTTATTTTTGTCTTCCTTTAATGTTCTTCATTTCATATGGTATATCTTTAAAATTTCATTACCATGTTCTTAAATCGCTTATGTTTTGTCCCCCTACTGTTTTATGGACCATTTATGAGTGGGTGACCCATGTCCCCTCTCTTTTCAATGTTTTCTAAAACCTCGTAACATAGTCCTTATGCTACAGAATTTCCGTCTCAAAATGTCTCTCTCTTATTATCAAATTCATTTATTTTATTAAGTGAATACTCAAAGATCTTTATTTTAAAGGGGTATTCACATATATACCAAAATTTTCTATATTAAATTCTGGTATTTACATACATGAGACCTGCTTTCCTTTCCATTGGTTTAAAGTGACATAAGGATCCCGTCTTTAAAGTAGTTTTTCTTAAATGTGATGACTATGAAATGAAACCCATTTATTTTATGCTATATGGGTTTTTTAAGAAATGTTTAATGATGATATATGTGGCTCACATGATAATAAAGACAAATTTAAGGGTGCGCCCCGATAGTGCTCCAATGCATTGGGTAAAGACTTAATCTCTAGAGATGACCATTTAGACTGATACCTTGGTGAATAACCTTGGTAATTTTTATTGACACCTTGGGGATAGACCTTGGTGAAACAGAAATGATTGTCTTTGTAAAATGTTGTAGCCACATCTTCAAGTTATGAAATATGTTATTTTTATTCTGATATGCCTCATGATTTTTTTCTCTTGCCTTAAAGTTCTTTTTCATGACTTTATTGATGTATCTCAAGTTCACATGTTAAATGTTTCCCCTTGTTTCCCTTACTGGGCCTTCTGCTCACCCTTTATTTTGATGTATGTCCCCATGTTATGAGATTCAGTAATGAAACTAGGACGAACATAAGGAGAATCCTTTCAAGTGTTTGACAAGAATGTTTTATGTCCTCATGTTTTAAGTTCCTGGTTTCCAAGACACTAAACCTTAAAGATCCTTGGTTTTGTAAAATGTAATGAAAGTCAATGTGATAAAAAGGTGGGATTCTATATATAGAAAATAATAATATTTGATTTAGACAATAAGTTTATCTAATTTAAATTAAAATTGATACTACATGAAATTATAACTCTTTAACCATATTAAAATTTATCCAACAATTTTCCAAGATGATGAAAATTTTGGTACAAAACTATTAAAGAATAAATCATCCTAAAACTCTTACACTCATTTGAATAATCAAGTTAAAACCTTCATGTAAAAACCCAGATTGAAGTTTGTGGAAATATCTCTAATGCTTATTCAAAAACATATTTTAATTCTATTTATTTTGAATTAATCCCCCCCTGTTTTATTTTTTTGTTTTATTTACCAAGATTTAGTGATAAGAAAATCATACCTTTTCAATGACATTTTATTCAAGAACTTTACATAATAATAAAAATTGTATAAGATAAATAATTCTGGAAGCATCTTCGCCATTCTTCACTTGTCTCCCCCAAAAGAAAAAACTCTTAATTATCTTTGTAATGGTTTATCTCTTAAAAATATGCATCATGTGGTGTTTCATTTTGAGAAAACACAAAAACGGTACTTCTTCATATGGTTTTCTAGAGTTGACTACTTCCACATCATCGTCAAGAGTGATCTTCTTCAATATATCCCTTTTGAATTATAAATGTAGGATCAAACAAAGATAGTATCTTCTTCACTTTTATATGAAGTGTTATATTAACCACTTACTTAACTTAAATAATAAAGATCCTTTAATTACATTTTCTAGAATACCAATTGATGGATCAATCTTGGATGATGACTACTTTATATTTGTTCAATATTGGAAACATATCCCCTATTTCTCAGGTTCTCCCCCAAAGACCATGATTCAACTTTAATTTCCTACATTGTAAGAAAAAAATAAATAAAATATGGGAATAAGGTAGATCATCTTGATACTTAATGATAATATCATTGTTTGAGAGTATTTTCTCAACCATGTTACTTCAATCTTCATGTTACTACATCTATTCATTAAAACTGATTTTGTTTGAGTGATCTTGGATATTATCACTTATTCTTATACTTTTTGTAGAGAACATATCTTCACAATAGCCTTTATGGATAATGTATTCTTAATTATTTTAATGTATTCTTATTATATTGGAATAATGGTTAGACATTCTTTAGAATTATGACCAGATTCTTTACATCTCTCACACAAAACTTCTTCAACACTTGGGTTGTCTTTTATTGACAGCCTCTCATGAAATATGGATTCTTTATGTGAAGCATATTCTTCACCTTTATAACTAGATTTAACTTGTACTTATTTAAAAATATTTCCTTATCTAAATTTTATTTCCAGATTTCTTGTATATAATTTGGTATACTATAATAATTTTTTTGTTCTCCACGTGGATTTTTATGAGTGCCTTTCATAGAGTCTTTACATGGAAACTTTTGAGTGAGTTTTATTTTTCACATCAAACCTTTTATATTTGTAACCACTAATACTCTTCTTATACTTGTTTTTAATCAAAATTGCATTATATTTTTTGTCTAAGGATATCTCACCTATATTCTTTGAAACCTTCTTAAGAGTACTCTAATGTGAAACTTAAGCTTTATTTGGTTCCTCTCCCAAGGATGGTTCTTCTTTATTCACTAAAGTTTTTTCTCTTTTCTTCCCATAAACTTTTAATATATGTTGAGATGAGAATGAATCACTCTTGTGACTATTTATATTATAAAAATCATGGATATTATCAAGTTCTTTAAATATGTTTGAGATAGACATAACCATCTTTTTCTATTAATGTATCTTATTTATCTCTAGATTCCTCTCTCCAAGAAATGGTTTTCTATAAAATACAGCATTCAAAGGATTTTACTAATAACCCAATACATTATTCCCAGTCCTCTTATAGCACCCACAAAGACCTAAAAATCCTAGTTTTTCGTATTATTTATTTTATAGCTATATTTTTAACCAAAATTGTTTTCAGATTATTTTGGGGAGCAATCTTCCACACTCCTATCTATTATAAATATGTTTATTGGATTCTCCCTAATTTTATTCATCCACACTTTTATAGATTTATTATTTAAACTTACACTATTAATAGAAACAGATTTATTATAAACATTAGAAAATGGAATGTATGGTACCTTATTTCTTAGACTACTTTATAATGATCATCCAATGTTGTACTAAAAATCTTTCCATTTAATATAGGTACTTTGACATTAGAATCCTCTATATAGAAATATATAGCAGCATCACTTCTCCCATAAAAGTGTTGTAAATATATATCTAGAGTTATATTTATATCTACCAATTTAATATAAAGCTCAAGGAATCTCATGTTGATAATATATTTTTCATTTTAAGAAACATTTAATTTGTCTTTATATTCCTTTTTCCTTATTTTAAATTCAACATCATGTATTTTACCTTCCCTTATAATAGTGTGTCAAAATCCTTGATCTTCTTGGATTCAACATTTGGTTGTAAGTTCATGACATTAATGTTATTTGTATGATTAAATTATAATGCATGGGTCTTATTTTCAAGAGTATTCTTAACTTCAGCCTTTTCTTGAACTTATTTGAGACATTTACTCTCAAACATTGGTAATTTCTATTTAAGTTCCAAATGTTCTGTTTCAAGGATGCCAACTTCTGTGAAGATATATTTACAAGTGTCGAACTTATTTTTCAAATAATTATTTATTACTATTGAATCTTCCTCAAGATGATTGATTTCATATTACATTCTTTCCAAAAACCCATAGATAGTATAAAATAGTTATTTAGGAAAACAGTTCAGCAAATCCTTTATTGCATCAATAGAAAAAACTATTGATATATGATCACTCCCACTGATTGTTGGTTATTCTTATATAAATTTTTAACAAGAATCAAAACATACCTCTTGATCACATGATTTTCTTGATCCAATTTAGGTACAGGGACTGTCTATATTCTTAGTTATAGATTGATTTAAATGATCTTATTTTAGAAATATAGATCTTCCAAATTTATTATCATTACATATAAAACTAATTATTATTTACTTATTAAATAGATATTTTTTAAGTCCCTTTTTCTTTATTTCTCTTGTTCTTCATAGTCTAGGTAGAGATTGAGATCTGATCTAAAGAAATGAAATTTTCACCAAAACTGAACTTCAATATAAATTAGATAGAAAATGAAAATTTTCTAAAGAGAATAAATTCTAGAGTAGATAATATAATACAGGTGAACCATGGCTCTGATACTAATTGTTAAGACCACTTAGGATATAATCAACCATAAGAGGGATTAAATCAGTGTTTGTTTAGTTTTTTTTAATTTTATATTTATATTCATTTACCTATTTGATCAGTAAAGATATTGATTCTATCATTCTCTTACCAATCCTTCATTTTTCATCAAACACACAAAGTGGAAAAGAAATTTACAAGGTTCTTATTTTAATAAGAAAGGATAATACTTGGTGAGATCAAGAAACAATCCATGATTACACATGATACTATAATTAGATAGCAGTTATAGTGGTTTATCCTAAAAATAATCTTCAACCTCAAGTGTGGTACCCTGCACTCAAATAAATGGGTCATAAAATAATCCCGAGTCCCTAGACTGATGATAACCTAGTCCAAAATGTAGCTTCACATTGGATATTTATACTACCTATATAGATATTATTAACTTTCTTAAGTATTTCATAAGATCAAGAGAGTCCTCCATCAGATGTTACTTGTATTGAATGTCACAGTAATACTACATTATTATCCTCCTTCTATCATTTCTTGTACAACAGAATGTAAGAACCTTCCTCTATTGTTTCTTATTCTCTTGGACTGAATACAATTGTATTCATTCTATTTACAAATTGGGTTGTATAAAGCCTTATTTTTCATATAAAAATCTTGTAAAACTCAACCAATTATTTTTTTTCTTCCTCTTATGAAAAAAGCTGCTCTTATCTTCTCTTTTGTTATTCTTCTTCTTCTTCCTATGAAAACAAATGTGTACAGTACCTTCTTCTCTTCTTCCCTATCTTTATCGCTTCTCTTATTCTATTCTTATTCGGTGAATATGATATGTATTGGTTCATCTTCTTCTATTATTCCTTATAACTTAATAATTATTCAAAATATCAAGATATTTATTCTTATCTCTTTTGAAAGATTGATAATACTCCCATATAATAATTATGAAAAACATCTTCATGATTTATCTTTTCAATTTGTAATAATATATATGGTAATATCAAGAAACATCAGTTAAATTCCTCTTATTTTATTTTCTTTTTTTATTCAAAATATTTTTTAAATCAATCATTTATAATTACAAATGTTTTTTGTAAGTTATGGATCCTGAAATCTTCTCATGTAAAATCACTATTTAAAACTACAACCACATATTTCTTCAAAACTTCCATGAACTTCATTTTTTTGTTTATATTTAAAATTAATTCTCATGAAAATCTTGTGAAAATATTTATCCTTTGAGTTCATATTACATATAATCATTTGAAAAAATCCTTACATTAATCTCCAATAGAATTCATCCCACTTTTCATGAAAATTCTCTAACATATCCAATTTTCTATTCATGGGTTATTTGCATGCATATTCAATTAGACAATGTGATCCAGTCATATATGTGATCAATTAACCTACATGACTAGTTTACCTATATGAAGAATTCATATAGGTAGTAGAACATTAAAATTCAAAGATTCACCTATGTAGAACAATTATATATGGATATTTCTGTACGTGGAGCACATATTAAGATTCACATACATGGTTCTTCACTTCTTCACCCAGCTTCCAAAACATTGTCTTCTTTCTTGTTTTATCTTATAACTTCTTTCACTCACCTTTATAAGAATAATTATATCCATTATCATGATATGTAATCTATATAATAACACTTCACTTTTCATCCATTGAATTTGAACAAACTTTCTTGATTGTAAGTCTTACTGAAATCTTGTATGGTGAAATCATGGAACATTCCATGCTCATATAAGTTCCAATCATATATTATATGATCATATCAATGAATAGTCAATTTAGGATTCTCATAGAATATTTTTTTTCATCACATAAGCTTTATGGGAAAGCTTCATGTTGTAGATTCCTATTTTATGGAATCTCATAAGTCTCTATGTATTCAGTCATCATTACTCATGAAAGCTCATTGAAAGGAAGATTTTTACATGAAATATAACTTCGTAGATGTTTATCCCATGGATTCTTGGTGATATTCATGTTTAAGTACTCAAAAAAATCTTTCAAAAGAACTCCACTCATATAGATGGTGGTTTTAGAATATCCAACAATACTTTACATAATTTCTGTGAAGAATAGTACATCAATCGTCATAAATAATCTTCTTGAATCATATTCATATTCTTAGAATATTTTCATGATTATGTTCAAAAATACCATCATATTCCTTCAACATTAAATCTACTTCTTATTCATCAACATATTTACATGACTTGAAAATCATTACTTTACAAAAAATTCACCTCATAAAAAGTGGTCTCAATATTAACAAGAAATAAGTTACTCCTAGTTGATATGTTTGAATTAATCGTGATGTTTATTCCATTTTGCTTAATATTGTATGAATGATTATAATGATAATGTCCCAAGATACCCATATAGTTTTTCAATTATTTCTAGGGGATTTAAATGAATTATATTGATTTCATAAGGTAAGAAAATAAACTTATGATTTAAAGTTAATTTTATGATCTTATAAACATGAAAGGTTTGTTTTAATTAATTATTATGACTTATTAAGTAACATTCATAATTATCTTTTTTACATTATGCTTTATTATAAAATATTTTTTGAAAACATTGAGATTTCAAGTTTATTTCATGAGTAAGTGATGATTATATTGAGCTCAAAGTTTATTATGTAAAAAAGGAAAATTTCCTTATGGGTTTTCATGAACCTTAAAATAGTATAATGGGTTTCCTTTCTTTTTATATCACTTATATAACTTTTTCGTACCCATTCTAAGTTTTCAAATGTTTTTCACAGGTCTTGAGGGTGTGTATAGATTATATTAATATGAATAGTGACACATTCTGAATGAATAAAAAGAGTCATGAATGAAATAATATTAGGAACGTATTTGTGTGGAACAAATGTACACTATATGGAAATAACCACTATGTTATGTAATTATTTACTTAATTATCTAAAAATATAATCCTGAAATATACTTGAATTTTAATAATTTGATATCATTTATATTAAAATCATAATTATTTTTTATTAAAGGAATGTTTAATTATATCAGAGCCATGATGGAGGACCATAGTGTTATTGTGGAAGGGTGGAAGATAAAATATAAGGAAATTATATAAATAACTTAAGGAATCATGGAAAATATTCTTCAAATGGGAGATTACTATGATATTTTTTAAGAAACTGTTTTTGATTAAGTGTCTGAACCTTCTAAATGGATTGATTTTGAAAGATACAATTTGTAACCAGATAGATTAATAGTGTAGGGTAACCATGGTGTTTACGACCAAGTAACGATGGTGGAAGTAAATTTTCAAAAGTGTGCAAGAAGCTGAGGAATGAATTTTGAAGCACTGACTATTCACCAAAAACTACCAATTCAAATAGTGCAATCAGAAAGTTGTTATAAATATTCTTGATCTAGTAATGGTTGAAAGAAAAAGATCATATAGACATAGTGTTAAGCCTATAGAGTATCCTTTTTCTAGATAAGTGTCAAAATTTATAGAAATGGGAAGCTTAGGAAATTTTCATATGAAACTAGATAAAATTATGGATTAGTACTACCATTTATAACTAGTATGAATATAAAATTACATAAGTGGGGATGTTGGAGGATGAGTTATAGGTTTATTCACTATTCACTAAAATAAACAGTGGGGTCAGTGTGAAAGTGGGGTAGTTTTTAGCTTCCATGATCAAGAAAATATCATCCTTAAATATCAGAAATTAGTATAACTCTATGAACAATCTAACTATTATAGGAAATTTCCTATAAATTGGTGGGTGGAGGTCATTTTCACTATACATGTTATTTTCATAGATAATATTTTATTATTTTATTATTTTGAGTGATGGTGAGGATTGGATCCATTTTTACTTGGTATCATATATGTCTTTAGAAAACTTGTAACTTATTGAGTGTGTTCCTCTTATTTATTATATTCTATTGAAGTTTATTCTTTCCCATGGATTTGGACTTGTTTAAAAACATTTAAATTCAAGTGATTTTTTGAGTGTTTTAACTCTATTTTCTTGGTTTTATTTTGATTATGTATTGTGGGTTCTTTCCAGGTGTGTGGACAATTCTTGTATGGGGTAAAAGGCTTATCAATTATAGATACACACTACTGGAAATCTCACCTTTCCCAGCGCTTCTATACCAACGGTTTGTAAAAACCGTTGGTATAGGTCCCCTTTCCCAATGTCTTGGCCAAACCTTTGGGAAATCCCACTTTGAGGTCACTTTTCCCAACGGTTTTCCAAAACTGTTGGGAAAGGGTATGTATTTCCCAACGGTTTGGCCAAAACATTGGGAAAGGGTATGGCTTTCCCAATAGTTTTCCCAAACCGTTGGGAAAATTCAACTTTGTGGCCACTTTTCCCAACGGTTTGGCCAAACCGTTGGGAACAGTCCCCCATATACCAACGTCGCTCCCAAAATCAAAGGACCTATACCAATGGTTGTCAAAACCATTGGTATAGGTCTATACCAATGGTTTTGACAACCTTTAGTATAGGTCCTTTGATTTTTTATCGAATCTTCTTACCGAGAACATTATATAAATAAAATTTTAAAATAATTATGATTATATATATATATATATATATGAAATTATGTTCACAAAATTCATGTTAGGTTAGTGGTTAGTTCATTGAAATATAAACTAGAGGTCCTGGGATTAAATCCCACCGAATGTTTTTTTTTGAAATACATATACCAACGGTTTTATGGAACCGTTGGTATAGATTTTCATATTACTTATACCAACGGTTTTCAAAACCGTTGGTATAGGTCTATACCAATAGTTTTCCCAAAACTATTGGTATAGACCTATCCCAACGGCTTACTTGCCCACGGTTCTCCAAACTGTTGGTATAAGTTATACCAACGGTTTGGAGGCATATACCAACAGTTCCAAACTGTTGGTATAGGGTATTTTTTCAATAGTGACACTAATCTATAAAGATTTGAATCACAAACCCTCCAGTATTCCATGTTTCTCATTTTAGGTTACATAATATGGATAATTTATATCATGGATAGTGTCAAAACAATTATTATCAGAGCTCCATTGGAGTAGAGTTATGAGGCCAACTTATATGGATACTTTCAGAAAACATGAGTTTCCAATTTTTTATGCCTTTATATTTCAATGGGAATTTTCAATTTTTTAAGGACTTAATTGGAAGATATTAAAGTGTGGATATACAATTTAAATCGAATATATTTAATATTATAAAGGATTAAAATTGATAATTTATTATTCTAAAGATATTTAGAACTTTTATTGTTGGGGTTCATTCTTGAATTAATGGAAAATAAATAATCAAAAAGGCATGATCAGAAGGCTCTAGGAATGATCTGGATGATGTTAGACCATAATTTGGACTTAAATATTTTTTAGGTAAATAAAACTATTAAATTTATTCTAATACTTGATAAAATTTATTAGAATCCTTCTGGAATAAACAATGTGTTTTTACTATAGTGACTTTTTGGAATAAATATGTCAAAATAAAGTTTGATGGTTGATCATGTGAATGACTTCAAAATGGTCAAGATTTAGTTGCATTATATTGGAGTGATGTTAGCTAGAGGAATTTGGGTATTGATTCTTCTTTCATAACTTCTAAAATCAAAGTATGTGATTGTTACTATTTTGAGAAACTCCATCGGTAAGGATAACATGAAATTCAAGGGAATATGAGGTTTTATTCTAAATTAGGAGAAATAGAATAAGGAATTATTAGGTCTTATATAACCTTATTTTATTATGGAAGGTAATTTATGTTCCACTTAAAGATTTCATAAGAATAAATGAGAAAGCATAAAATAAATGAGTCATGGTACATCGACAGGTCCCATTGAATCTTCATATTTACACTTTAAAAATAAATGATACTAGATGAAAAACTATTAAGAAACATGATTAAACTCTAGAAATGTTTCTTTTGTTCCATTAATAATCATTATTATTAAAGGGGAGTCTAGAAATTTAACCTTAAGTGTCATAAGTTTTATGGATCCATGGATTCTTGACTCTGAGACTTCATTTAAATAAATTTTTGAGAAGCATTTTTTAAGGAATTGGGTATTTGGAAGATTCATAAAGGTTATCCTTATAGATAAAAAAGTTATTGAGATATTTGGAAAAGGTGATGTGAACATTCAAATGAATAATGGATTTCTATTTGAATTACATGGTGTTCACCCCATCCTAGTTTTACGGAAGAACTTATTTATAATAGGTCAGCTTGATGATGTGGAATTTTTTACTATCTTTATGGATGGTGTGTTGAAGATCACACACGGTTCCATGGTTTCATCCTTTTTTTGTTTAGAATAGAACATTATACCTAACTAGTAATTTGGAAGGTATAATACATGTTGGATCAAAATATTCGACAAGAATGAAGTTGTGGTATAACAAATTCGGGAAACTTGGTGAGAAAATTTTATAAAACTATGTTGTAATAGTATTAATAAATATGGGTCATGTAGGGTATGAAACATGTGAAATTTTCATCTATTGGAAACCTTGGAAGGTTTCATTTGTGTCTTTGTACAAGGCACCAAATAATTGTAATCTTGAATTGTTTCATATGGACATATGGGTACCAACACCAATTTGATATCATGGGAGGCGCACAATACTATGTTACCATCATCAATGATTCCACACATAAGGTGTAGCTATTTTTCCTCAAACAAAAGTCTAAGGTGTTTATAATTTTAAAAAAATATTGATCTATGTTGTATATCAAGACCATAATATAGATGAAATTACTTTGATTTGATTACAGTGATGAGTATAGAGAAAACGTTTAGTATATTCTATTAGATTAATGGAATTTGGATATATAATACTATTATCAAAACACTTTAGTAGAATATTGTAGTAGAATGGATGAATCCGATATTTATTGAGGTTACCTAAAACATGGATTCCCAAAGGAGTTTAAGGCTAAAGTGGTTAATAGTGTAGCTTAAATTTGGAATTAGATTACTTTATAACTAGTGGGGAAACAACTTTAGGTGGAACTCTAGACATGAATATTGACCTACTTGACCAACCTAAAAGTTTTCAGAGACATCATGTATACCCAAGTCATTTCCAATTAAAGGGATAAGCTGAAATCCAAGTCTTGAATGTGCTTATTTATTTGGTATCATAATGAAAACATTTAATTTCATATCTAAGATAAAAATTATTTAAAGTTTATCTGAGCCTAAAATATCCTCTTCAATGAGGATATCCTATGAAGGGATAAGTACATAAATATACAGTTTGAGAAAAAAAAGAAAAGTATGTATTGAAATTGATCTAAATGTAAGATAGGTGGTTTTATATTGTTCTTAGACCACAGAATTTTGAGTAATGAAACCAAGTTCTAGAATATAAGAATTTGACTAAGTTCTATAAGTACCAATGTCTAATGTACCAAAATTATCATGGACTATAGAAGCTCGGGGTAGAGTTATAAAAATATGAGATCTATAAAGAATTGAGCCTTAGAATTTGAGGCACTCTACTAAGTTCATAAGACAAGTGTGGAGGTTTGAGTATATAAATCACAATCTTCTAATTATGAATGGTTTATAACACAAAATCTGGAATTAAGTGATTTTTCTAGGTGAATTTTTATATGGGGGTCATCAATGAAGGAAGATTTAGATTCCTTGCATTTTTTTATACATGGGAGATAGTGGAATTATCATTAGATAATAGGTAACTATAGAACAAATGAGTTTATCATCAAAAGGAGGATTTGTATATTAGTAAATGATACAAGGAATGGATAGTTTTTAAGGTCTTTGAATAATTGGAAGGAGTGGATTTCAATAAGATTTTATTTCCTATTGTGAAGCACACAACAATTCATATAGTGATTATATTAATTTACATGTATGGTCTATTTATTGAATAACTAAATTTCAAGACCATGTTTCATCATAATTATGTGGAGGAAGATATATATATATATATATATATATATATAGAAATTGGAATGTTTAATGTAAAAAAAGGAATATAAGGTGTGGTATGTAGACTCTAATGGAGTTTTAATAGGCTTAAATATGCACCAAGACAGTGGAATCATAATTTCAATTCCATTATGTCAAAAAATAATTTTTTTGGTGAGATATGGATCATTTAAGCTAAAAAAAGCATATGATGATGGATATATCATCATTATACTTTAATATATTAATGAAATGTTATTAGCTGGACCTATTATAAAAATACTGGAAGTCTTAAAGTTTTATTTTTTTGAAATATTCCAAATGAAGGATATTGGTTCTATTAAATAGATATTGTTATTGAGGATTTGAAGAGACTTAAAATCTATAAGGTTGTCCCTAACTTGGTCGGAATATATTTGGAAGGTGTTGGAGAGATTTGGAAAGAGAAACTTGAAACCTATGAGCACCCCATGGATGGAGACTACAAATTTTCCAAGGATAAGAAACCTAAAATAGACTAGGAGGTAGCATATATGATGAAGGTTCTATTTTCATCACATGTGGGAATTTTATTGAATTTCAAAGTTGTACAAGTCATAATATCAAACATGTGATAGGTTTACTTAGAGGATTATTATTGAATCCAATAAATGTGAACTGAGAGGATTTTAAGTGGATTATTTATGGAACTTTGTTTTATAGTGGAATATCCATTACAATAATTTTTGAATAATGACTTTGGTGGATATACGAACACAAGGAAGAGTAACATTGTCTATGTATTTGATTTCAAAAACAAAGTTGTGAGATGGATTTCAATACTAAAATGTATAGTATCATTTTCAGTCACATAAGTGAGTTATATTGAAGTTAAAGAATTATATAATAAATTGGTGATATTGAAGGGCCTATTGTAAAAAATTGAAGAAGGAAAGAAATCGGCACATTATTCAACGACGAAAAATCTTCAATTAATATAGACAAGAATATGGTGTTCCCTATATAAATAAAACAACTTTAGTTAAAGAACCAATTTATCTAGAATCGTGTGGGATGTATAATTTTTGAACTATATACGATGATTGGGGATCATAATCTGGTGGATATGTTAAATAAAGTCATAGTCAGGGAAATTGTTGAGAAGTGATGCACATCAATGGGGCTTGGATGACATAATGATTATTAAGGTCATAGAATCAACAATATAATGGAATATTTTATTATATATTTATAACATGGTAACTTATGTTAGATATACTTTGTTTTCAGTCCTTGAAAACAATTATATGTAGAATATTGTTAAACTTATTGAGAAGAAATTTCTGGATAAGCATCAGAATCTTCAGAGAGGAGAAACTTCTAAAATTTTGATATAGAATAAGATGGAGTGATGGATTGTTAAAACCTTATAGAACTAGTATAAGTAGTTAATCTAGAAGTTTGAATGTTAAAGTATGATTTATAGGTACATGAAATATTAATTGGAAGCAATGGTGGAATTTTTCTGCTATCGGGGCATATGAAGGCTTATATGATCAAGTAAAGGTCATCCACAAAGATTAGGTGGTGTTGGAACTAGTAAAACCAACTGAATTATATAGTAATTTTCATATAAATAGGTGGATTGTGGTTATTTTCACTTTATATGTTTCTTTCATAGTTAATCATCTGTTATCTTATGATTTTGAGTGACTGTATGGTCTAGTTCTATTTTTTATGGGTAGTGTATCAGTTTTCCAGATTCTTGTAACATATTTTTGTGTGATCCTATTTTTTATTATTTTATATTGAAGTAGCTTGGTTACATATAGTATGAATTTTCTTAAACCAAATAAATCCATATGTTCTATGTTAATTAATTTTCATTCATTATCTTGGTTCCATTTTGGTTTTGTGTTGTGAGTTCTCACCAAGTCTACATATAGTGCATGAATGTGGTGTGAGGATTATTGGTTCATAATACACTAATCAGTGGTGACATTCATCTTGGACCTTCTAGTTTTTTATAATTTTCATTTTATGTTCCAAAGGTTTTATCTTTCAAATCATGGAATGTGGTTCAAAAAATAATATCAGAGATTTTATGGTGTAGAATTATAAGGTCCAATCAGATAGATACTTCTCGAAAATTGGAGTTTACTATCCTTTAGGAATTTTTTTAGTGGTATTTTTTTAGAATGGTGGAATTAGAAGAGATAAATTTATGGATATATTAGTTATATGGAACTAATTTTAGATTCTAGAGAATTTAAGTTTATGACTACTTATTATAGAGATATATTGATATTTTACTAAAGGGGGTTAAACTGAAAGTAATGGAATATGTAGAATGGGAAAGTCTCAACCAAAAGGAATTGGGTTTGATCTGAATAATTTTGTCATTGAATGTGGCCTTCACCATATCTTATGTAAAGATAATGGTTTCATTATTTTTAATTATTTTGAACATGTATAGGAAGCTTTATATAGTGAATTGGGTGTTTCTAAAGTGGTGAATTTTATACATGAAGATGTTTGGAGGTTGGCAGATGATCATATAAATTAATTTAATGTGATATGAAGTAAATTAAAATCAAATTAAGTCAATTTTATTGGGGTGTATAAGAATTTATTCTTTTTCCATCACTTCTAGAATCATGGGATGTGATGGTTTTATCATGAGTAACTCCAATGGTAAGGATGGTGTGAAATTTGATAGAATATGGGATCTGATTCTAAATGAGATGATTTGTAAGAATAAATACTTAGGTTTTAGATGAATTTATTTTAGTTTGAAATTTGGGGGATGTTAGACTCGAATAATTCAAAAGAAAATGGATAAAGTAAAATACAAAGAATCTATAGGAAATTGTATGGTCATGTTGACTCTGTATGTTGGAATTATAAAAATAAGGGAAACTTGAAAAAATATTATTAAGAAAGATAATTTAAATATGGAAAGAATGCTCCAATTTCATATAATTACTCTATAGTTAAAGGGTAGTATGGAACTTTATTCTTAAGTGTTTTGAGTTTG
This sequence comes from Viscum album, assembly GCA_963277665.1. Taxonomy (NCBI): domain Eukaryota; kingdom Viridiplantae; phylum Streptophyta; class Magnoliopsida; order Santalales; family Viscaceae; genus Viscum; species Viscum album. Next base: position 917,757,359 of record OY728155.1, on the reverse strand, counting down.
ACAAAGTGTCATAGATTCTTAACTCTCGTGCTTCATTTCACTCAGTGTTTCAAAAAGAGTATGTGAGGAATTATGTATTTGGAATATTTGACAAGGTTCACCTTGAAGATGAGTAAGCACAAAAAATTATTGGAAAAGGTGATGTGAAAATTAATATATAGAATAGATTATTTTTGTATTTGTATGGTTTCCATCACATAAAAATTTTATGGAAGAAATTAATTTACATTGGATAGCTTGATGATGTGGGATTATATGCTATCCTTTTGGATAGTGTGTAGAAGATCACACAAGGTTCCTTGGTGTCAGCCTATGGTATTAAGGAAAGAACATTATAACTGAATAGGAATTCCAATTGTATAATGTATCTTATATAAATAACTTCCATAACCATGAAATTGTGGCATATCCTCCATGGTAACACTAGTGATAAATATTTATAGACCTTGACTACAAATATATTACAAAAGATTAATTATGTGGAGTATGGAACATATGAAAGTTGCATCTTTTGGAAGTAACATAAGGTGTTATTTCTATATTAAGATAATTCACTAAAGAATCGGAAGCTCTAATTGGTTTATACAGACATATGAGGACCATAACTAGTTTTATCTCATGAGGGAAAATTGTACTATTTTACCTTTATAGATTATTCCACATGGAAGTTGGGGTAGAATTTCCTCAAACACAATTCTAATGTATTAAAAAAATTGATCAGATAGAGATCCATAGTGGAAATCGATGATGTAATGAAGCTAAAATGCCTTCAGTTTGATAATGATGGTAAATATGGAGGAAATTGTTTTGGATGATCAATTAGATGAATAGAATCCTGATAGAGAATATTATTCTCAAAACACCTAAGTAGAATGGTGTAATAAAACATATGAATCAGACATTGAATGAGATATCTAAGATAATGAGGTTGTGTTCTTGATTAAAAAAGGTGTTTTAAGCCAAATTGGTTAACTATTTGGAATACCTTATGAATCAAAGTCCTTCTAAACCAATGGGGTGGCATCTTATGAAGGAAATTTGAATTGGAATATCAATTTAATTGAATCACCTAAATGTTTTTATATGTATAATAATTCCCCCATAAATTTCAAAGAAGGGAATGAGTTATAATATAATCCTAGAAAATGTTTCTATATTAGGTAAAAAGATGAAAACATTGTATTTTGGATCTTGGATAATAATTAGATAAAGGTTATCAAAGTCCAAATTTTCTTTTTTTAATGAGGAGATTATATGGAAGCATCAAAACAACGATAAAGATATGGTTTAAAGGAAAGGACCAATGAATTTTGAGGATGATATGAATGAGGGTTAGGTGGATTTGGATTGTTCAAGTATATAAGTTCAATAGTTATATCCAAGTTTTTAAATGGAATATTTTGACCATGTTTCAAAATTACCAAGGTCTAATGTATTGGAATTCTCAAGGACCACAGAATATTGGGTAAATATTCAAAAATAAGAGGTCTTACAAGGTTCAAGTTTTGAGATAAAAGAAAAATATCGAGTTTCAATTAGGTTTTTATATTATGGAAGGTGTTTTTGAAGTATTTATAGGAGTATTCTAATGCTCTATTCTGGAAGATTAATTGTTTATGGATAGGGCATTCAAGATTGATGCCTAAAGATATCATAATATAATGTTCATGATAAATTTTGAGAAATGTATTCATATATGACATCAAAATTAATTTTTCATTACACCATCTGATCTAGAATGGGGTTTTTACCCTAGAAAACAAGTTCGCTGTGAATCAGAGTTTTATAAAAAAAGTTGAGAGAATTATTTTTGAGGTGCATAGTCACATGAATGGTCCCTACATGGTTCAAAAAATAATGCACTGTGTTTTTGGGGTTTTAGAGCCTAAATGATTCTTATAAGGTCCTAGAGACAAAGAAAAGAGATCATGAAGATTTAAAGTTCAGAAAAATATGATTTTTATCTCTTGACATCTCCCTACATCTCCCATTTTGACCCCAACTCGATAGAGGGGGTACTTCAGAAATTTTCAAAGTTTTTTGGAAAAATTTCATCCCCTATGAGTTTCATAAATTTGAAGGAAGTTCCATTTTTCTTCTCATCCTTACACTTATTATTTCCTTATTATATCACTGATTGAATTTTGGGATCTGGGGATGAGTATTTTTTAAAGTCTTGGTGAAACCCTAACAAATGTAAGGTCTTTTTCTCATAGAGGTTAAGGATGTCCATAGAAGATGTATTATATATCATTAGAGATGGTATTATGGTTGGTTTTATTAAAGGTAATTGTTTCTTAATTATATTTCAATCTAAGTATTTTGAGTGGAAAATTTTGTATCAATAATTGGGTCTCTTGGTGTTTATATTTCAATTAATTCTAGATGAAGAAAAATCTCCCTCGAACAAGGTTGATTTGGAACTCCCATCGTTTTTGAGGTAGGTGAATACTTATTCGTGCTAGTTTTTTGAATCACATGGATTTGGTGTGATGTTTAATTAAAAATTTTTTTAATTTAAAATTATTTAATGACTCTGTGGCATTGTATTGAGTAAGAAAGGGTTCTAGTGTGTGTGTTTTTTGGTGAACACAAATGGGTAGTTTTCTAAGTGCATGGGTGTTTTCTGGAAAATGGGGAAATAATGAAGAGATATTGAATTATTTTATTAATGAATTATGGAATTTTTTTATTGGTGGGTGTTATTGTGATTTTTGTTTTGGAAAATTTAAAAGATTATATAGGTCTTATTTCATATTTAATTTTTGAAATGGAGTTATCTGATGGTGTTGTTATGGTTTTTATTCTCATGTTTGAGTTGGGTGAATTGATTTTCATGGGGTTTTGGTATGGATATTTGTTTGTAAATTTATTTTCACTAATTAGTGTTTATTTTATATTTATTCATCAAGTTACACATGGGTTTTTTATTTATCTTTAGGATCACAGTTATCTTTTAATTAAATCGTTGGAAGATATCTACTAAAGATAACTGGGTGGAACAAAGTATTGGTATATCCAATGTTATAGTGTTCAGAACTTATAGGACAAAATCATCTAAATTACTAAATAGAAATGCATAAACTACATTAAAAAACACATATAATAATTTTAGAAGACATCAATCAAAATAAAATAAAGTAATAAGACAAAACAATTTTACAAGGTTCGAGTGTGAGTCCTACTCCATGGGGGGAATGCAACTTCATTTTTATTCAAAAATAAGAATAATATTATAATATAATTTGTATTATAATAAAATTGATTAACTAAACTAAATATATTAGAGTCTATCCAGTGAAATCAGTCATCATATCTTCCGATCTCCATAATGTGTGTCTTCACATATCTCTATCTTCATGGATATTATTGCATGATAATATTTTAATATTTCAATTCTTTTAAGTTATCAAAATTTTTTTGATATATTAATCCACACACAATATCAAAATAAATCAAAAATATGATATATTTCAATAAAAATATAAATATTCAGTATGACCATTAAAACTTGGATGTTGAGTTAGCAGGAATGAATACTATTGATTACTTTATGATATATATATATATAACGTAAATTATGATTTTAATATGAATAATATATTACCAATAAATTAATTATTAAGTTATAATAATTAATAATAATTAATATTTACCATTTTAAAAAAAACTATTTTCTGATATAAACAGTCTTCCACTATATTTTTGGATTTCATTTAAATATTAAGTTATAAAATTTTATAAATTTAATTTTCAAAAATTAAAATCATCGTTGGATTAATAATAATAATATTTACTTTCAATTAATTTTTTAAATTCTTATAAAAAGAAATATTTTTAGTTTAATAGTGAAAAATATCATTTTTTTCAAATAACATGACTTTTATAACATTATTAGTATATAAGTAAGAAATTTAAATCCATGAAACCTTTTTTAAGACTATACATGTATTTAATAATTTAATTAATTATTTTGAAAATATTTTTAAAATTTATAACCCCATATTTTATATTTTTGAAAATAAGTAATATTTTCTCAAAAATTGTTTCCAATAAATTAAACATTATTATTTTAAAATTAATTTCTATCAATTTTATAAAATAAATCAAATGAAATATATTTTAAATTTATAATCAATGACTCAAAATTATCTAATAATTTACACTTTATTATTAGGCATAACGATTAATTTGACTTAGGTAAGAACTAGTTACCGTAGAAAAGGCTTAAATGGTGAAGGCAATAATTAAAGGGGTAAATAGATTGAAAAATGATAAAAACATGTCTATAAATGATTTTGTGAGTTTTTAATTGAGCTTATTTCTTCAAAAATAAATTATTTATCAATATATTATCAAATTGACATGTTTAACATGTGATCCCTTTATATTAAGTTGAAATATTTACAAAAATGTCATTCTTCCCACTTATAAAAGGGGCCTCTCACCACCCCTTTAAAGAACTCCTAAAAATTAATTTTACTCATGAAAACATTAAATTTTTCCGTACCCTAGAATAATATTTCACTCTCTTGATATTCTATTCATAATATATTACAATATTCTATCCATTTCTAAGGGATCTTCCAAGGAAATCTCAAAATGATCAATGTGAGTAATCATTTTTACTTAACTTCTTTACTTTTTATTTTTATTTTCTATTTATAATTTTTAAATACCTATTTTATGATAAAATTATTGTTTATATACTTATTTTTATTATGCTATTTTTATAATCATCAATCACCTTTTTTGTTTTCTATTAAGAAAAACAAAATGATCATCTGTAACTTGTGCGGACTACCACCTCCATGACGCAACGTGTTTCATTTTACTACACCACCTTAAAATGATAGTATAAAATAGGAATTTAATAAATTATTATTATTTTTATATAATATTTATGATTCTAAAATAATAAACCTTATTACTCCTCTCTCTCTCATTATATGAAAAATGAAATCACCATCCATGTGTACGTGTGGACTACTGCCTCCATGGAATGTTTCTTTTTTGTTTTTTGTTTCATCACCACCTTATATGGTTAGTAATTAGAATTTTATTAAAGGATAAATATTATGTTTATAATATCATTAAGTTTATAGTATAAAAAATTGGATAACCTATTAAATACGTGATCAAAAATTATTATCATTAATTTAAATATTTAAAATTATCAAACTAAGAGGAGAATGATCTCTTCTTTCTAAGTAATGACTTTATATAAATTATATATTATTTAAAATTATTTAAAATTATAATATATAACACTAATAAAAACCAAATAATATCATTATTCTTCTTTTATAATGATATTACAACCAAACCACCTCATAATCAACCATTAATCATTGTAGTTTCTTATTTAGGTCAGTTTCACCACCAACTAAAAACAATACTATGCATTTATATCATGGATGATTATGAGAACATATTTTATGGTATACTATTATATAAATATTTTAATAATTTTTCTTTTTTTCTAGTAATATTATATGAATATTTAACTAATTTATTAGTAAATCACACTTCGTTCATCAAGAAACACTGACACATGCTTGTCACTGATTTCAACATCTGGATCATAACCAAAAATACCATGAGATAAACCTATATATTTAAAAAATATCTTGGAATATATATTCAAGTAACTTTAATTATATTTTAATAATGAAATTTTTAACAATAATGAATACCAACACATTCTTTATGAAACTAGTTCAAAATGATAAAGGTTACTTATACTCGATATTGAAAATAGGTAAAAACTAACTAATATAATGATTATAAATGAGAAGTATAAATTCTAATACTTATGAAATGTTTATTTTTTATGTATTTAATGAACTTAATATAATTACTCAATACTTTTGGTGCAAGTGTAGAATGTATAAGTGCTGAGGTAAGGGTTTTCATCTCAACGTCTTCTCTTTGAGACATGTTTGGTATTATGCACCTAATTTCATTTATGTGGTGTATATAAAATCTATTTAAGATATCATATCATAAATTATATTTTAATTATTTTATTTTAATTTAAATTTAAATCCCACTCTTTCAAGGGGTTTTGATTAAAGTGTTACTCAATCCATAAGAGTTTTCTTGGTCTCAATTATGATTCTTTGTGAAATGTTACATGTTATGCACCATGTTTTATTTATATAGTGATATAATGATTTAATTCCACATGAATGGTCAATAATTTATTTCCTTATAATTAATGGTATTAACTAATGTATATTATTTTATTTTCTTCAAATTTCTTTTTACTCTTGTTTTACCCTAATCATAAGAGTTTTTGGTAACACAATTTTCATTCATTGAGTCAAGATCATTCACTTGAACATATTTCATAAAAGTTGGGTAAATTATACCATTTGATTGTATTATGTGATATTCTATCAATTTTACATCTTTACCACATAAACCCATTTTCAATTATTTTATTACTCATAGAGTATGTTCCTCAAAAGGGATATCGATAACTCATATCTCCTCTCTTTGAGTTATAATGTTTCTTCTTGAAATTTTCTTTTCCATCCTTGGGTTATCCGACCCTAATATTTTATTTTGTGGTAATTTATTTACCTATATGGGGAAAATATATTTTTATACAAAATAAAGTTTTGTTATTCATTTTATAATGTGTTTTTTTGAACAAAGGTATTTTTAAAAGAATAAAAAATGGGTTTCCTTTTACTTTTACATGTTTTTTCTTCATATCATATTTTATTCAAGATAAACTTTATGCATTTTCAAGGATCAATTATTTGAGATTATTTTTAAAATTATAGGTTTTTAAAATCTTTATCATAACCTTTTCAAAAAAATTCTTTTAAATTGAAATATAAATTTTTATTTTTCATCAATGTTAGAAAAACTCTAAAAGATATTTTAGGTTTTCAATTTCATTTCCCTTATCATTTTCAAAAGTATTTACCCTAATGGGGATTATTTTTAATGATTTATCATCTAATATATATATATATATAGTATAATTTTTGGTATTGAACTCATGGTATCAAACAATTCGATTCTTGATCTCTTCTTTTGTGATACTGATCCAAGTGTTCTTTTTACAAGGTTTTTTTCACTTATGGAAACACTCGTCTATGTTTTATTTATTTCATTGGGTCTATATTTGTTTGAAACCATCCACTTTCTTCCATTGGATGTCTTATTATCATGATATTTCATCATTTAATTTACCTTATACTCATTAACATATATAGTTTAAATATCTCATTTTACAAATTCTGATTGGAGAATGTTCCCCTAGAAAGAATGTTTATCTATAGACATGTGGAAAAGTATTGAAATTTTTTATATTTTTATTACAGTATAAATGATTGTTATAAATTTGACTATGTATTGTTTTACCATCCACATTATTTCTCAAGATGTATTATGATCATGTTATACCTTTTATTGACATGGAGAATAGTATTGATGTTCTTAATGATTATTGATTACTAACATGGGTTTATTATATATTAACATTTTTTATATTTTGTTATACTGATACCCAAATTTTTGTTATGTAAGTGGTTCCTTATGGAATGGAATGAAAATTATTTTTTACTCTTATGGTGAATTCATTGTACTTAATCAAGTGATGGGTGGGGATTGGAATTATATAGCCCCTAAACGCATCGATAGATTTCATGAGGCAAAACATGTTGGGTTTTGGTGTATACATATTCCCATAATAGGATAGAATCTTAGTATAAGGCCTTGAAATCATGTTTTTGTTGTCTGGAATTATGAATTATATAATTTTGTGATCATTAATTATTGATATCCATGTTTTCATATATTTTCTTGGATATATCATTCTCTCAATTTTAGTTCATTATGTAATTATTCATATTATATATTCTTTTCTTATTATGTATACCATGATTATGTTTTTAAAAGCTCTGGTAATATGTTTCTATTACTAAGAAATTAAGCTCACCCATTATTATGTTTCCATTTAATAATGTTATGAATAAAATTATTACACATGATATTTCTAAAAGGATAGACTATGTGAAAATTTATAAGATATGTTGAATACTTACTATAGATCAAATATTGAATTATATTAGTGGAAAAATATCCATTAGATGAGAAATAAAAGGGTTATTTTAGTTTATTTTTTTCCCTAATTCACTAAATCTAAAAACCTAAAAGGTATTGGGAATATATATAATGAAATAGTTTCTTTATGTTATATAATTTTGGGATATTTATGTGTGAGAATAAATAGTTTCTATCAAAACTAGTTTGTAAAGTACGTGTTCATTGCATCAGATCTAGGAGTGTTGGTTTGGGGAATCAAAATTATCTCTCTATTTACTCAAAGGATCCCATAGTATCAACTCTCACTGTAGGTATATAGTTTTCACTTTTAATACTCTTTTGATTTTTCACTTATATTCTGTGAAAGTTACTCGTATGTAATTCCTTTACCCCAAAACAGCTAAGTGGATCCTCCAAAAGAAATAATCTTATGTATTCAATAGTTACTTTAAGAAAAGTCCTTTATACTTAATGATCCACTTTTAGTGTGAGTAAAGGGGTAATATATAAATGTATCATCCGACTACACCATAAAGTCTTCATAAATCTCAGTATTCTATACATCATAGATGCCTCTCTACTATCTTTATCAGAGTTTTAGAAATTAGGTTCATAAATTTCTCCTTCCTTTAGTCTAAGTTCTGTAGCTTGAAAATAGTTTTCACGGATGGATAAAACCTATAAATATTCTGGTTGGGAATCATTTGTATACAATTTAATACTAATTCATTCATCATCTCCATATACCTTCATTTATTCCTCAAAATTCCTTTGCAGTAGTCCCCCATCATGCTTACAGTTATCCCAGCTCGACTGAGGCATGGCACTACCTCAGCACATCCAAAACTATGACCTTTGTTGGAATATCTACCACATTTTTATCTCCTTATATCTTATATATATTAATCACTAAATACTCTAAAAATTATAAATTAAGTGATACTTTTTATGAATTTTATTTTTCCTATAATAAAATGTTAGATTTTTAGCTAAGTGAATCACACATTGTGAATAAAAAAATAGCATCACATCAATTTTCCTTCTACCGAGATCTTACAACATCCCATAAAGTAAAATTAATAAATTTAAATATTTCATTAATTCAATACACTCTACTTCAATAATACCATAATATTTTAAAATAACACTATGTTCAATAGTGTATACAATATGAAACACAGAGCTCAAACGAACCATGAAACATTATTATAGTTATAACCTTCCTATTAAATTGGCAGATATGGATAGGATTAACCACATTATGAAATATATATCTATATATAAATAAATTTCCTAAAAAATAAAAAAAAAATTGATTAATTATTAGTAAATGAGCACTCAATTTTTAGTGAAGTTATTTTATTCCTCAAAAAAATACATTTTCTTCAAAAATGATTTTATTTTATTTTATCATAAAATAATATAATTAATTTCTAGAACATTTATAAAATTTATTTTATAAATTTTAAATTATTTTTTAAATCATAATATTAAAATTAAATAAGGGTTATTTATTAGGATTTCTCTGAAAATGTTACTTTTTCAATAAATAGTGAAAATACTGATTTTTATTGGAAACTATATTTTCTTTTCAAGTATATACATAGTAAAATTCTATTTTGGATTATTTTTAAAATTTTATTAGTTAATTTTGATTAAAAAAATCCAATTTTGGTATTTGAAATTACTTTTATACTTTAATTTAGTTTAAAACATTTTTTATACTTAAAATGCATTTTTCTTAAAAATAGTTTTTCCTTGCATATTTTATTTTTATCATAAATTTATTCCTACCGCTTATATAAATTAAATAATGAAAAATAAATTCCATATTTTTAATCATTAGTTCTAAATTTATAAAACATAACTCTTTTATTTTTTATCATGATGAATAATAACCATAGTAAATAATTATCACCACGGTAAAAGTAAATTAGGTAATTAAGGTTAAAAATAATAAGATAAGGAATAAAAAATGACCATAAAACTTTTATTTACACTATTTAATGGTTTTAATTATTCCATGTACATACAAGTTTATAAAATATTAAAATTTGGTTCTATATGTCTTTGATTTTGACCTTTATAATATTTATGTAAAAGATAAAGTCAAAAATGTCACTTTTTTGCATTTAATTTCTATAATATTATGTGATAGTGATAAATACAATTTAGGTTTGATTATAAATACATAATTACAATATAAATAATATTTTTATCATGTTAATTTATTTTTAATTTTTAGGGGTGAAATAATTACCTTAAATGTTTATGTAGCGCCAACACAGTATTTATTCAATTAATAAAAAAATGATTTTAAAAATGTTAAAATTAATATAATTTGAATGAATTATTGTTTTTTTTTTGAATTTTTTAGATAAAAATTACATATTATATAGTTTTTAATGGATTATAACATAATTAAATTATTTTAGGTTGTTTTCAAAGTCATATTAAATGAATAGTTCCAAATTGACATTAATGTTATTTTATATTAAGTAATATTTTATTAAATGATTTCAAATTCCTAAAAACAAATATTTATATTATTTAATGTTATATTATTTAAAATATAAAATATGGTATATTTATGGGTCAATTTTCCTTTTATAATAACTATATTTATCCCTAAAAAGTGAAAAACTTTGTTACTGTGGTAATTGTCAAAAAGGTTTAATGCGGGTTAAAACAAAAAGATAAGGTTGAAAACCTGGTCTAAACTTGTAAAAAAATTATTGTATGATATTATTTATACCCATACAAATACTATATTCAAATTATATTAGTTTGGATCCTTTTTCATGAAAATCAATTGATATTAATTTAATATTTTAAGTAATTCCAAGAGTGTCCCTTCCCTCACTTACAAAAGGGTACCTCCTCTCCTCTATTCATTACACCTAAAATCATTTTATTTAAGACAATACCTTACTAAACATATTACTAAAATCCATAAACATGTTCTATAGATATTGTTTTGGATATAATACCAACTTTAGAGGGTTTGAGGTGTAAGGTAAATGAAGTTGTTCAAAGAAGAGGTATAACCTTTAACTGAATATTGTAGTCTTATTTTTTTCTCTACCTCCTTCATATAATCATAAAACATGATGAAATAATAACACTATTTACATAAGTATACTTATATTTTATTATTTTAATGTAATCATCTACATCCATATCATATTCCATCAAATTGATAATGAAATCCTAGTTTTTTTGTACAATAGACCACCGCTTCATGAATAGATATAATTTTCTTTTCATCACCGCCTCTCATGGATGGTTATAATGATAGATTTAATATATATATATATATATATATATATATTATTCATGATATTATTATGATTCTTTAAAGTTGAATTATTATTTACCTTTATTTCATTCCATCCATCGAAAGTGGAAACAATGTCTATGCGTACGTACGGCCTACCGTCTCCATGAACAGTGTAATTCATTTTTTTATCTCTAACTTTTATGGATGAATCTATATATATATATATAATTAATTGATATAATATTAATATCATTTTTAACATTCATTATATGATGGAACCGTGGTCAATGTATAAATACCGATACTACCGAACCAAAACATGCATGAAAAATGACGCAATTACCAACTTAAACAGTTGTTTTAATAAATAATTATTAATAAACTGGTGGTAAGATGTAATAAGAAAATTATATATGGTATGATAAATATTATTATGGTTATATAATACATATATAATAAATTTATATTTATTATACATGTGTTTCTAACATGTATGAATAAATTCACTTAAGGTAAGGGATCTCTCTGAACCACCATTTCCTACGAGTTATGACCATTCTCTATTTAACTCACTTTCTCTCTCCATTTTATGTAATGGATTAATTTTAAATTATTTATATATTTCTATTACATATACCTATATAATTCTACCTTCATTTTATAGGGTAATACATTCCATATATTCATTTCTCAAATTCTCTCTTTAAAATCAAACCTAGTTAAGGAGAACTTTTCTATCCCTTTATCCTTTTATGTAACTCTCATTTAAATTTTTATTCCAAAATGAAAAACTTATTTTGATACCTATGATTATGTACTCAGATATTAACATCCATAATATTTAATTCCTTCTTATCTTTTTAATATTTATTAAATTTCATTTGATTATGATATGAGACAAGATTATGCAACCCATTTTTTATAGGGGTAATTATTATGAGTATGCCTTATAATTGATTTCATTTTATGGTACACATAATAATGAACAAGTTATTATGGGTGTTATAATATATTTATTCAATGTATTGGGTAAATATTTTTTCAAATGAGATGTTATATATGGGATTATGGAGTAAACCTAATTGATGATGGGGCTTTGTCCACCATGTGATGTTGTAAAGGAATTTATCCTTTACTTATTCTTATGTCATGTTTTGTACTATTTCAAAATTTCCTATATTTCCATTATCATATGATACCAGGTTATTTATATTATTCTACTATGTGAATACTCGTGAGACTTCTCTTTTATGATATCCTGTTATACCTTTAACTCACACGTTATGTTTCTTTATAATATTTATTACCTTACTAGGATTTTTAGCTCACACCTTTTTTCTATATACTCCAAAGTTTATATAATTGATTTTTATGAGCTCAAAGAGATTTATAATATCATTATAGATATTAAAATAAATATGTTTTATTTTCATGTTTAGGTTTTATGTACCTAGTCTTCTAAAGACACTAGGCCTTTCAAGCCTTATTTTGTATTTAATGGATATTTATGTTAAAAAAAAAATAAAAATATGTGTAAAAATATTTTGGTTTCTATATTTTTAATCATATATAGGTCTATTTAATATCCCATTATTTTAAAAAAATGACTATATTCGATAGCATACAAAATACACAACATTGAGCGTAATCTAACTATATAATATTATTATATGACTAATATAAACTAATAATTAAATTGGAGTATATGAAAAGTATTAAATAATTTTTGAAATATATATTTAAAGATTATAATCAATAAAAATTTATATATTAATTATTAGGAAATAATAACTCATTTTTTTAGTAAAGCCATTTTATTCTTCAAAAATATGTTTTCTTCAAAAATAATTTTCATTGTTTTTTGTGAGTGAATATTATAATTATTTTTTATAAATTTTATAAATTTTATTTTATAAATTAATTATAATTTTTGAAATCATCATATCAAAATTATCTTTGGGTAAAATTTTGGTATTTTTCTAAAATGATTGATTTTTCATTGAATATTGAAAAATACATAATTGTATTAAAAACTGAATTATTTTTAAAAACATTGAAAGGTATCACTTTATTTTTAAATTGTTTAAAAGTAATGTAATTTATATTATATTATTAATAATCCAATTAAATTCATTAGAATCAATTTTATTGTTCACTTTGGCATAAAAATATTTTTATACTTAAAAATGCATTTTTCGAAAGAAAACTTATTTTCATTACATTTTACGCATTAATTTGAAAAGTAATTTATATCATTTATAGGAATTGAATTTTATTAAATGGAATTAATTTTTTTATTCATAAATTAAAATTTATCTTATGATAATTGCTTTGACATTTTTCTTTAAAAGAATCATTTTTATTAAATAGTAAAAAAAATATAGTTTTTTTTAAATATAGTAGCTTTTATGATATCTCCATGACCTAAAAATAGATAAAAATTTACAAAACTTATGGAATCAATAAATTATGATAAAATAAAACAAATATAATACATAATTAATTCAATAAAAATATAAATTAGTATTTATTCCATGATAAATAAGAAAATCATTTTCAGTGCCAATGTAGAGCCTATGCGACGCTGGAAAAGTAAAATTTGGTATCCTAAAAAAAATATTTCTAATGAAATAAGTACTTAATAAAAAAAATTAAAATATTAATTATTATATATAGTTTTTATGGTTATACATGAATTTTGTACTTATATAACCATTGGCTTATCAAAATGCTTGAGTAATGCTTGTGCAAGGCCGGAAAGGTAAAAATAACAAATAAAATAAGTTTTCATGATATAGATAAAATTTATAATACATATTTAATGAATTTAAATGTATATTTTTATAATAATAAAATTATTTTTATGATGGTAATTTATTTATAATTTTTAGGTATGAAATAAATACCTTAAATTCTTATACAATGCTAACACACAGACTGAATGAAAATTACTTTTTTTTATTATCATAATACCATTTTAAGGGGTAAGGGGGAACCCAAATGACATCAAAGACAAAACCAACAATCATGTCTCCACAGAAAAAATTAAAATCCAAACAAAACATTCAAGACTATAGAGAAAAGCCCCTACCTAGCATCAGAAACATGAAGACCAGTTCCACCAACCCATCACTGCACGGCTAGTTGTCCCGTGCAAAAAATGCATGGGTCTGGTACCGATGGCAGAGCCATACCCTCTCGAACATCCAAATCCATATAGAAATGACCTGATGAAACACTTTCTCTAAACCTCATCTAAAGCAGCCCCAAGTAGATGAACAGATTGCAAAGGCCTTAAACCATGAACCGTAGGACCGCACAAAACACCATAGAAAAACCATTTCCAAAATACAGAACTTCATCATCATAAAGAATCAAACCTTGAAATCAACCATGAAACCTTCACAAATCTACATCTCCACCGGAGATACCACCAAGATCTACCATTTTTAGCTAGAAGGGAGCGATACCAACAAATGAAGCTGCAAAACACATCCAAAATGTAACACCCCAAGATTTCATAGTGTGTTATTTCTTCAAAATAATTCAATAACTTGCACTACACGCAACACCGAGTTCAAGCGCACCATGACTTACCAAACAAGCCGTTCAATTAACTAAATTTTAAACTTTATATAATCCTTATAATTTTAGAATCCATATTATGAGTTTCTTAGACATAATGTAAGAACAAATTCATCTTCAGTATTGTAGTTTTACCAACTTTTAATAGTGAACCCTTTTTAAATAAAATATTTTAAACTTTTTGACTAAATGGGGACATCAAAAAATTTAAAATAAAACATCCCAAGCTTCCACGGTACGCTTTCCTTTGAATAAAACAGTATCGTGTGTTGTACGCAACTTCGAGTTTTAACACACACCACAACCGATCAAACTAGCCGTTATGAATAGTAATACTTAATTTTTGAAATTATATATATTTTATATTTCAAAATGTACTTCATTTTTGGATTCGGAATATAAAATTTAGCCTAAGGTGAAATTTTGGTACTTTTCAGATAACTTTCATATTTTGATGAATAGTAAAAATTACTAAATTTTAATTAAAAACAACTTTTTTAATCAAAATAATTAATAGTAATAAATTATGAATTTGAGTGGTTTTAAAGTATATTTAGAATATATTTTTACCATTTAATATAATTTTGGTCATTGGACATAATTTTACAATTAAACCGAACATAAACAAGTGTCAATCTTTTGATAGTTATTATCTCTTAAAAACACGCTTTTTGTTTTGACAGCGGGAATTAATTTTAAATTAATTTCTACCACTTCTGTGTTTTGAATTTAGAAAAATGGATTCCATATTTGGAATCAGGATGTTCAAATTGTGTAAATAGGTAACTTTTATTTTTAGACATTTTGAATAATTACTGCGGTAAATATTTTACTTACCATGGTTAAGGGTAAATCCGGTAAATAAGGGTTAAAAAATAATATTATAATAATACTAAATTACCCTAAAACGTGTCTTAACCCTATTGGTTGGTACATGGTCGACCATGGGCATCTTTGGGTCAATTTTGGGACCCCATTGATCCACTTGTAAGTGATAATGACACTTTATTTTAATTAAGTTAAAATGAATACAAAAATGGCATAAGCTTACATCTTTTTAAAGAACAATTTTTACATAGGGTTATACATGTTGGATTTTCGATTATAAATATTCATTAGAAAGCTAAAAAGATTTCCTACATAATTATATTTTATTTATAATTTTTAGACATCAAATAATTTAAATTATTAATGACACAATAATGATGCAATGTTTACCTCATTAATAAATCATTTAAATAAATAAGATTATAATGATTAAAATATTATCTAAAACCTGTCCAATTCTTATTGGTTGATGTTATTTAGAATATGAGTCATCTTATCTTCGACCTCAATGATTTTTGGACCATTATAAACCGAATATAATTATAGTATAAAGTAATACTTTCACTCTTTCCTAAAGAGCCCCTCCTCTCCCTTATAAAAAGAGACCACTTCTACTCATTCCTCACACCTCTCAAGCCACTTGGATCGTCCAAACTCTGCCCAAATAATCTCCCCACATCCCTCTCCTCCTCCTTGAAGCTTCCCCTTAGGCAGAAAGCATTTCAAGAAGTCCTTTGGTTCCAACCAAAGTGAGTTACCTAAATTAAAGGTAACATTTTCTCTTAAATTATTTTCAATTATTTTGCTTCTCCAACCCCCAAACTCTTTTTATTTCCTTTCTTTTGTAACAACACAAGTATCCACAATATACTAGGATGTTGTTATAAGAAGGATTCAAACTACACATTCACACAACTCCATCTAATGGATGATGAACATAATGTTTCTGTGGATGGCAAACTAACGCCTCACGAAACGATGATTGTTCAAATACATCTTACCACCTCTCATGGTGGCCATTAGGATGGAACTGTAATTAAATATGATATTAATGATATATATTTTCTATATAATCTTCTGTAATTCCATTTTATTTCATACAATTATACGTTTCATGATGTATATACATACGATAATTTCATTTGAGGAAGTGCGGACTACCGCCCCCTTAAAATGATATGACTCGTTCATACCACACATGGAACGTATAAAGGATGGTGTTAATGAACTTAATTAACATATATAAAATATTATATTTTACTGGAATAGTAATATACCTATGTATCATTTGGATTCGATTATTTTAAAATAAAAATTAAATGGAAGTAGCGTTCGTGCGTACGTACGGACTACCGTCTCCACGAACGCGATGAGATTCATTCTCCATCGTATCCATTCAAGTATAATTATCATTTGATGATTTAAAAATAATGTTTAAGGACTTTATACCATTCTGGATTTGAATAATATACAACCTATCCTTTACAAACATGTCTTACGTAACAAAACATACAAAAGCAAACAAGTAAGTTCACACCCGAAACAACGATAATACTAAGATATTATTATCAAATCAATGTTAAAAGATCATATATGATATCATATTAAAGTAAATGATTCTTGTATTATTCAATAAAAATTATTTCACCATTATACAGGAGGTAAACCTACCATCGACCAAGGAAAAAGTACAAGGTAAGGGATTTTCTTATCTCACTTTCAATTCCGTGAGATTTCCATTGTTCGCCACTAAATTATTGAAAGTGGTGTATTTTGTACTACCATTTGATATATATTATCATAATTCTCTTTATATTCATTTTATTCTGGAAATAATTTTGTGGTTATTAACTTTTGGCCATACGACTCAGTTGATTAACGTGGTAAGGGGTTTCTTGTCTCACTTTTAATTCCGTGAGAATTCCATTGATCACCACTTACTTATTGCATGTGGTGTATGTGTACTGCCCATGATTGTATTCATTGTGTAATATAATTTATTTTATGGGTATTTACATCATCATGGTATGATATTTCTTTCATGGGTGTTTGTTTCGTAAGTTACCTAATCGATAAGGGAATTTGAGATTTCAATTTCCACTCATTTGGCTTTACGCATATTTCATTGATTATACTACCCCAAGATTATGTGTGGAATCACTATTCATTTGATTATGTCATAATTTCCACTCCCCTTCCTGTGGATACACTTTTGATACACATAATCACTCCATTGAAAATTCTCAAGTCATTGATATGAATTTGATAAGAGTAATTTTAACTCAATCTCCATTTGTTGAGTTAAATATCCAATTCATTGGTGTTGTATTTACAAGAATATGTGTGAATGTCATCTGATTGATTTACACTAAATATCCAATCATATTTAGTGTATTTATATTTTTCACACATAATTATGTCGTTGATTTATCCTTAACCTAAGGATACAGCCTTTATGAGAGATTTCATCTCAATTTAAATTCCATTGAGACTTCTTTGTTGTTATACACCAAATCACTTTTATGTGGTGTATATAATGTACTTTGACATAGTATATCATGAATCCCTTTATTCTCATGATATTACAAAGTTTTGATTACCTCAATTATTTGTATTCAAGTGTCACTCTTTTGGTTAGAATCTCTAACCAAAATACCATTTTAAAATGTTTTAAAGAATTATTCTTCTAAATCATTCTCATTAATGTCCATATTTTAAAAATGGTTTTAAGGATTTATTTTTATGGACATTAAAGTTTTAAATTTAAAAATCCTTTTAAAAGTTTCAAAGTGGTATGGGACACTTTGATTCAAAAATCTATTTTTTAATGTCTTCTTGACAAATAGTGTGACTTTTAAAAGTTTTCAAGAAAAGGGGGATATTTCTCTCAAATAGTTATGATGATTATTTTCATCTATGTCAACATCCTTCATTATTCATGATTGAGGTTAATGTGATACAATACAATCTTTCATAATGTATCAAATGAGTTATGTTTGACTGTGGATGTTCTATTTTTATACCATTCATGGTTTGTGGTTAAAGTATTGACATTTCGTATGCTAGTTTTAATACGAATGTTTATTTTATTCTTAAACCTATTCATATGAGGAATGCATTGGACTTAATAAGTGACGGGTGGAGCCCGCTATAGCTCCTCGATGCATCGGTAGGTCTCATGAGACAATCTAGTGTCTTGGCACAAGGCCTTGGAAAAATCTTATTTGTAGTCTTGGAAAGAGGCCTTGACTATGTGGTTATGATAGTCTGGCATTATGCATTCCTTCATTATGAAAGTGGTTATTGATATTGCATGTGATCATTCGACTAGTAGAATATCCATGTGAGTAAGTAAATGGCATTATTTCATTTTACCTTTTCCATTTTATGCTGAAGTGGAAGTTTAAAAGGCTTTTGTTTTAATTATAAATTGCCTTAAGTGTTTATGCTTATTTATGAAAGCTTCTGCTATAATGTTATCCTTACTGAGCATCTGAGCTCACCCCTTTTAATGTTTTATTTTTTCCCAGGATTATGAAGAAGTAATTTATGAATGACCTGCAGGGATAGTATGAGGGGATATGAAGACAAGATGTTTTTTTTTGTTATGATGTAATGTAAAAATTTATGGATGTATCTAGTTATTCCAAGGCTACTAAACTAATCGGTCTTTCGAGACTTGATCTTTCTCATGATCATGCCAATGTTATGTAATAATGCACCGACTCTGGGTAACTAGGGTCGGGGCGTTACAGTTGGTATCAGAGGAAGTTTAGTACAAACCTTGGTAGCTAGATTTAGATAAACTCTGATTAGAGTACGTAGACCTAAGATGAACTTTGAGGATTAGTATAAAAGAACTTCCTAGAATTTTGGTATTGTAGAGATTTTGTGAGTTTTCCGAGCAATACATCCCTGTCTGGATACGAGCAGGTAGAGGCGGCTCTGGCACAGATGTACCTAGGGGTAAAACCCTAAAACACCGCTTTGAGCTAGACTCGAACGGGAACTGGTGCACGACAACGGGCCTTGCTGCACTCTTGGTTACGACACTCCCGGGGGATATGCTTAGGATAATTTACATTTTATTTACAAACCGATTTAAGTAATATATACATAAGATGGGAGTAAATGACCTTGGTTAATCTTAATATGTTTCAAATTGAGAATATGGTGACATTTTAATCTCTAAATGATTTTACGACTACTATTACTCACACAATGATTTCTGGTTTTAGTCAATGGCTGGATTCCAAGGAAGCCATAGTGACTTTGAGAATGATGTACAAGGTGGGAACGGTGGTGGCAATGAGCAACAAAATGGAATGTTGATAGGCGTAAAAGATATCGTCTTTATGCCAAATCGGTTTTCCAAAAATATGATCAACAACATATATATTAACCAACTCCCAGACTCAACAAGGAAGAGAAAGGTGATAAATGATAAGATCTCCAGCAATGGAGACCATGGAGAAAAGAAACCTCAATTTTCATCATGCAGGAATTGTGGAAAGAGACACCCAGGAAAGTGTCTCAACGGGACAACGAAATGTTTTACGTGCGGGAAGGAAGGACATAAAGTGAAGAATTGCCGAAGAAAAAATGAAGAGTACTATGGAAGAAGATAAAAATGGTCCCAAGAGTCCATTTACAGTCATTTGTCGTAAATGTAGGGGACCTGGCCATTACCCGAGTGAATGTCCTATTCTATAGGATATTTTCTTGGTCAAAGAAGATGTTATGTGGAAATAAATGGTTGGAGAAAAATTAGCACTCCTTGTTGATGGGTTTACTTTGGAATAATTTTCTCTTGTATTTGTAACCCCGCAGTTTGTCATGTGAAGATGATATTTGAGGAAGAATTGTCTCTTCTCTTGTGGATATAGGTATAAATAACCATTTGGTTTTATATGATCATTGGGGTTTGAGAAAATGATAAGTTATTATTATTTTGGATGAAAATGCAAGGAATGATATAACATTTGTGGTTAAATTTATGTTATAGTATTTTGAGGAATTTATCTCATTTTTGAAATATTATAAATTATAGTTTTTGAAAAAGGACAACACATAGACCGTGTGACAACCCGTCGCGTCGGACAAAGCTGTGGGAATCGAACCCACAACCAAAGTGCGATTGGGATTTATCGCCTACCACTGGACTACGTGAAGTCCCTGGTTAGTATGACTATTTTTTTTTGTTAAATGATTTTATTGATCAATAATAAGATGATTTGGGTTCTTATGTCTTATTAAATGAATACCCTTGGTATAGGAAAATGATTTGGTGATTAAGTGATAAATGTTATTTTGGAAGATGTTCGTTTTGTTAGGAACACTATATGCCCAAGGAAAATAGAATACAATGAGGTTTCATTTGTAGAGTAATGGTGGATTTTTATCTACATTTTTATTGTTGATTTATAGTGATTTGGGTTATTTATGGAAATGATTAACCTATAACAGAGAATATGTGATGATGTTAATTACTTTTAAGTATGTGACTTTAAGAGTATTTGATGTCATTTGGAGATACAATGTAACATGGGAGACTACATAATCAAATTCTTATATGTTTTGGGTTTCAATATTAGTTTGGATTATATTAAAGGATTTTAAGGACAATTGGTTATTGAATGGTATCTATTTAACTTTGGGGTATTGTTGGTTTAATTTTAGAAATTAAGATTAGTGCATATTTATCTCAATGAATATCCTTTTGGGGGATCATTAGATCATTCAATAACCATTTTGGTTTTGATTAATCTTCAAAGACAATGTAAATATATGGTTTATCCTGCATGGATCATGTGATTCTATAGAAGTTTATTCTAGCTCTTCCAGTGTGACCAAGTCTTCTTGAATACTCATCGTTTAAAAAAATTGAGTTAGTGGTGGAAATTTATTAAAGAATGAAAATCTACTTAAAATTTAAGTATATCTCATAATGTTCTTAGTCAATATCATAAATGAATTCCTCTTCCTTATGTAATGTAACTTTAAAAAAAATGTTGTCCTAGATGGTACCTTAAATCATCACTAATTTATTGCTTTGGGATTGTTGGCCTTTTCATAGCCATGTTCTCTACCACTCTCCATCAGATAATTGATGGTTAGATTTCTCCTCCATATCCATATTTTCCTACATGGAACCCTAGTATGTGTTATTTTCGGTAATCTTCATACTTTCCACTCTTTATTTTAAATAGAGGCCTCATTAATTCATTTTTCTATGTGGGATTTCAACTAAGATATTTTGAAATGTCAAAAATGTGTGATCCCAATACCCTATGTTTTGTTGAACCGATGGTACTTCAAATCATCATAGATTGATGAGTTTAAGGACCTCAATTTTATACTTGTTTTTGATTGATGACCTCAACCACTACCTATAAATATTTACGTTTTTCCTCCAATTATATGTCTCTAATTGCCACCAATGTTCTCCTAATCGAGATCATAATTTGGTGGTGACCCTTTCATTTCTCTTTTCCTCATATTAAGACTAAATTTTAGTAAACCAATTTCCGATGTGGGTTTTACCACAAATATATTTTCTATTTTCAACCTTTTATTTTCGAAGAACAATTTCAAATTGTGAGGACGCAATTTATTGAAGGAGGGGAGAATGTAACACCCCAAGATTTCATAGTGTGTTATTTCTTCAAAATAATTCAATAACTTGCACTACACGCAACACCGAGTTCAAGCGCACCATGACTTACCAAACAAGCCGTTCAATTAACTAAATTTTAAACTTTATATAATCCTTATAATTTTAGAATCCATATTATGAGTTTCTTAGACATAATGTAAGAACAAATTCATCTTCAGTATTGTAGTTTTACCAACTTTTAATAGTGAACCCTTTTTAAATAAAATATTTTAAACTTTTTGACTAAATGGGGACATCAAAAAATTTAAAATAAAACATCCCAAGCTTCCACGGTACGCTTTCCTTTGAATAAAACAGTAGTGTGTGTTGTACGCAACTTCGAGTTTTAACACACACCACAACCGATCAAACTAGCCGTTATGAATAGTAATACTTAATTTTTGAAATTATATATATTTTATATTTCAAAATGGACTTCATTTTTGGATTCGTAATATCAAATTTAGCCTAAGGTGAAATTTTGGTACTTTTCGGATAACTTTCATATTTTTATGAATAGTAAAAATTACTAAATTTTAATTAAAAACAACTTTTTTAATCAAAATAATTAATAGTGATAAATTATGAATTTGAGTGGTTTTAAAGTATATTTAGAATATATTTTTACCATTTAATATAATTTTGGTCATTGGACATAATTTTACAATTAAACCGAACATAAACAAGTGTCAATCTTTTGATAGTTATTATCTCTTAAAAACACGCTTTTTGTTTTGACAGCGGGAATTAATTTTAAATTAATTTCTGCCACTTCTGTGTTTTGAATTTAGAAAAATGGATTCCATATTTGGAATCAGGATGTTCAAATTGTGTAAATAGGTAACTTTTATTTTTAGACATTTTGAATAATTACTGTGGTAAATATTTTATTTACCATGGTTAAGGGTAAATCCGGTAAATAAGGGTTAAAAAATAATATTATAATAATAATAATTACCCTAAAACGTGTCTTAACCCTATTGGTTGATACATGGTCGACCATGGGCATCTTTGGGTCAATTTTGGGACCCCATTGATCCACTTGTAAGTGATAATGACACTTTATTTTAATTAAGTTAAAATGAATACAAAAATGGCATAAGCTTACATCTTTTAAAAGAACAATTTTTACATAGGGTTATACATGTTGGATTTTCAATTATAAATATTCATTAGAAATCTAAAACTATTTCCTACATAATTATATTTTATTTATAATTTTTAGACATCAAATAATTTAAATTATTAATGACACAATAATGATGCACTGTTTACCTCATTAATAAATCATTTAAATAAATAAGATTATAATGATTAAAATATTATCTAAAACCTGTCCAATTCTTATTGGTTGATGTTATTTAGAATATGAGTCATCTTATCTTCGACCTCAATGATTTTTTGACCATTATAAACCGAATATAATTATATTATAAAGTAATACTTTCACTCTTTCCTAAAGAGCCCCTCCTCTCCCTTATAAAAGGAGACCACTTCTACTCATTCCTCACACCTCTCAAGCCACTTGGCTCGTCCAAAATCTGCCCCAATAAGCTCCCCACATCCCTATCCTCCTCCTTGAAGCTTCCCCTTAGGCAGAAAGCATTTCAAGAAGTCCTTTGGTTCCAACCAAAGTGAGTTACCTAAATTAAAGGTAACATTTTCTCTTAAATTATTTTCAATTATTTTGCTTCTCCAACCCCCAAACTCTTTTTATTTCCTTTCTTTTGTAACAACACCAGTATCCACTATATACTAGGATGTTGTTATAAGAAGGATTCAAACTACACATTCACACAACTCCATCTAATGGATGATGAACATAATGTTTCTGTGGATGGCAAACTAACGCCTCATGAAACGATGATTGTTCAAATACATCTTACCGCCTCTCATGGTGGCCATTAGGATGGCACTGTAATTAAATATGATATTAATGATATATATTTTATATATAAGCTTCTTTAATTCCATTTTATTTCATACAATTATTCGTTTCATGTTGTATATACATACGATAATTTCATTTGAGGAAGTGCGGACTACCGCCCCCTTAAAATGATATGACTCGTTCATACCACACATGGAACGTATAAAGGATGGTGTTAATGAACTTAAGTAACATATATAAAATATTCTATTTTACTGTAATAGTAATATACCTATGTATCATTTTGATTCGATTCTTTTAAAATAAAAATTAAATGGAAGTAGCGTTCGTGCGTACGTACGGACTACCGTCTCCACGAACGCGATGAGATTCATTCTCCATCGTATCCATTCAAGTATAATTATCATTTGATGATTTAAAAATAATGTTTAAGGACTTTATACCATTCTGGATTTGAATAATATACAACCTATCCTTTACAAACATGTCTTACGTAACAAAACATACAAAAGCAAACAAGTAAGTTCACACCCGAAACAACGATAATACTGAGATATTATTATCAAATCAATGTTAAAAGATCATATATGATATCATATTAAAGTAAATGATTCTTGTATTATTCAATAACAATTATTTCACCATTATACAGGAGGTAAACCTACCATCGACCAAGGAAAAAGTACAAGGTAAGGGATTTTCTTATCTCACTTTCAATTCCGTGAGATTTCCATTGTTTGCCACTAAATTATTGAAAGTGGTGTATTGTGTACTACCATTTGATATATATTATCATAATTCTCTTTATATTCATTTTATTCTGGAAATAATTTGGTGGTTATTAACTTTTGGCCATACGACTCAGTTGATTAACGTGGTAAGGGGTTTCTTCTCTCACTTTTAATTCCGTGAGAATTCCATTGATCACCACTTAATTATTGCATGTGGTGTATGTGTACTGCCCATGATTGTATTCATTGTGTAATATACTTTATTTTATGGGTATTTACATCATCATGGTATGATATTTCTTTCATGGGTGTTTGTTTCGTAAGTTACCTAATCGATAAGGGAATTTGAGATTTCAATTTCCACTCATTTGGCTTTACGCATATTTCATTGATTATACTACCCCAAGATTATGTGTGGAATCACTATTCATTTGATTATGTCATAATTTCCACTACCCTTCCTGTGGATACACTTTTGATACACATAATCACTCCATTGAAAATTCTCAAGTCATTGATATGAATTTGATAAGAGTAATTTTAACTCAATCTCCATTTGTTGAGTTAAATATCCAATTCATTGGTGTTGTATTTACAAGAATATGTGTGAATGTCATCTGATTGATTTACACTAAATATCCAATCATATTTAGTGTATTTATATTTTTCACACATAATTATGTCGTTGATTTATCCTTAACCTAAGGATACAGCCTTTATGAGAGATTTCATCTCAATTTAAATTCCATTGAGACTTCTTTGTTGTTATACACCAAATCACTTTTATGTGGTGTATATAATGTACTTTGACATAGTATATCATGAATCCCTTTATTCTCATTATATTACAAAGTTTTGATTACCTCAATTATTTGTATTCAAGTGTCACTCTTTTGGTTAGAATCTCTAACCAAAATACCATTTTAAAATGTTTTAAAGAACTATTCTTCTAAATCATGCTCATTAATGTCCATATTTTAAAAATGGTTTTAAGGATTTATTTTTATGGACATTAAAGTTTTAAATTTAAAAATCCTTTTAAAAGTTTCAAAGTGGTATGGGACACTTTGATTCAAAAATCTATTTTTGAATGTCTTCTTGACAAATAGTGTGAATTTTAAAAGTTTTCAAGAAAAGGGGGATATTTCTCTCAAATAGTTATGATGATTATTTTCATCTATGTCAACATCCTTCATTATTCATGATTGAGGTTAATGTGATACAATGCAATCTTCCATATTGTATCAAATGAGTTATGTTTGACTGTGGATGTTCTATTTTTATACCATTCATGGTTTGTGGTTAAAGTATTGACATTTCGTATGCTAGTTTTAATACGAATGTTTATTTTATGCTTAAACCTATTCATATGAGGAATGCATTGGACTTAATAAGTGACGGGTGGAGCCCGTTGTAGCTCCTCGATGCATCGGTAGGTCTCATGAGACAATCTAGTGTCTTGGCACAAGGCCTTGGCAAAATCTTATTTGTAGTCTTGGAAAGAGGCCTTGACTATGTGGTTATGATAGTCTGGCATTATGCATTCCTTCATTATGAAAGTGGTTATTGATATTTCATGTGATCATTCGACTAGTAGAATATCCATGTGAGTAAGTAAATGGCATTATTTCATTTTACCTTTTCCATTTTATGCTGAAGTGGAATTTTAAAAGTCTTTTGTTTTAATTATAAATTGCCTTAAGTGTTTATGCTTATTTATGAAAGCTTCTGCTATAATGTTATCCTTACTGAGCATCTGAGCTCACCCCTTTTAATGTTTTATTTTTTCCCAGGATTATGAAGAAGTAATTTATGAATGACCTGCAGGGATAGTATGAGGGGATATCAAGACAAGATGTTTTTTTTGTTATGATGTAATGTAAAAATTTATGGATGTATCTAGTTATTCCAAGGCTACTAAACTAATCGGTCTTTCGAGACTTGATCTTTCTCATGATCATGCCAATGTTATGTAATAATGCACCGACTCTGGGTAACTAGGGTCGGGGCGTTACACAAAAAACCACCAGAATCATCACCAAATCAAAAAACAACCAGAAAACCTACCATAGATGGGAAGAAACTGGAGGAAAAGAAATCCCCCCTCCCCTTGAAGCACTCTGAAGCTGGCGACAGGACACCTCAGAAGACCACGACGGAGCAGACGTTGGTTCAAGCTATCACCCCACCCGATCCGCACTGGAAGCACACCGAGATGTTGGCTCAAAGTAATGAATAGTTCTAAAAATTAACATTTATGATATTTTAAATAATATTTTATTAAATGATATCAAATCCTTAAAAATATTAGATTCTTCCAAGTGACTATTATATAGTTTATAATATCAACCATGGTCTATTTATGCCCCGTTTATCCATTTATAATATCCATATTGAACCTCAATGAAAAAACACCTTATTGTCACAATAAGTTTAAAAATCATTAACAAGAGGTTAAAACCAAAAGATAAGGGAAATAAAATAATAAAAAACTTGTATAATATTTATTGGATAAAGGTAACTATACCCTCATAACATTAGTCTTTAAATCTAGTTTTTTAACGGAAACTTTATGAACATGGGGGGTGTACCCGAGTGGTATTATGTCATTCATGGAATCCCGGCAGCTAGGGTCCAAATCCCAACCACATCAATTTCTAGGCCCCCTATTAAATTAGGGGGGAGTGTGTGTGGCCCCCCACCTCTGGTGGAGGGGGTGTTCATCAATTTCTTCTAGAAAGGCGAAAATGTGGGTCATCTTCTTCAATGACAGGGGTGGTCGGTCATGGTGGTTTCGAAGGTTAGTGAAAGATCTTGAGACAGTGGTGGACAATGTGTGAGGCGGGGCTATTTTGAGCAAGCAGTGGCTCAATTGGGGTTACAACGGTGGTTCTCCGATGGGTGACAGTAGCAAGACTCCCTAGATGAGCGATGTGGGTTGTCGATGGAGGACAGGGAGTGAAATGTCATGGAGGGTTTCGTGTGTCAAAGTGATCGGTAAGTGGTGGATTAGGGAAAAAAGGGATATTCCATGGGTTAGATGTAGATGGGGTTTTGAAAAATATCTTCCAGCTTCATAGAGCTACTATATTTGGACGAAAAAGAGGGTATGGCATCAACCATCAGGACCAGGACACATTAAATTCATGGGGAATTACTTGTTGTACATCCCTGTAAAAAGTGTGGGAGTTTGATAAAAAAAGTACACATGATGGGTGGATCTATCTTGTGGCATCAATCTTTATGGACTTCATGGGCCATGTTTGAGGCTATATATGCCTCCTAGGCCTACAGGTCATGTATTGGGGCTGTGTTACTATGGGATTATGATCTATGTAAGGTTACCCCTCAACCCAATTAAAAAGGGGAATAATAAATAAAGAATTAAAGACCTTCAGTCTTATCAGCTAATGGAAACTTATTCATGAAAATAATTTATATATTATTTAAATCAAAGAAAGTTAGAAAATATCAATATCTGTGTTTTAAATATATCTTACATATCTACATAAATAAAACACATAATTATGAATTAATATAAGTTTTTATTTGGGTATTAACAAAATTATTTTCATGATATAAATTTATTTATAATTTTTAGTAATTATATAATGACTTTAATTGCTTATGAAATGATGATGCATTATTACATTAGTTAATAAAAATATATAATAAAAGTGACTAAATATATAAAAAGAAATATAATATAAGTGATTTAATGTGTTCTGTGAATTTAATAGGTTAATATAACATATTATTGTTATTTTAAAAAAATATTCTATTTTAAAATTTGTATTTATGTATTTTTATTCCAATTAATTGAATAGATTCTAAATTGACAATAATGAAATTTTATGAGAATAATATTTTTTAAAATTACATAAAAACATAAAAATATTTAAAAAGGATATAGGGGATAATATATGGTATATATTTTAATCAAATTTCTATTTATATGTCGTTTGGAACCATTTTTATTGATAATGGTTTTATTTTAATTTAATCATTTAAGAAATTCCAAAAGTACCCCTCACCTCAATTATAAAATGGAACCTACTCATTTAGTTATTTTACATAACTTTTATCCTTCTAGAATGACCGAAATCTTCCAATTTATCTTACTCAATTCCCTATACACATTAGAGAGGTATTTTTCTTCCAAAAATACAAACCCTAGAACCCTTTATAGGATATCTAAAGGAATCATTTCCACGAAGAGGTGATCACTTAAACTAATTTCTTTATTATTATAATCTTCTTTACATTCTATAAATATATGGTATTTATAATAAAATAAAAAATTAAGTATACTAAATTTTCTTAAATTTTATTATTATTTTGAAAACACCATTATATACCCTCTTTCCCATTAAATGAGAAGTGAAAGTATCACTTGTGTGTACGTAAGCTTATCATCTCCACATAGCGATACAATTCAATTTCTATTACCATAATTTATTGATTGTTATTATTATGGTTTTAGTGTTTATATATGATATTTATGATATAATTATACTTATTTAATGATAATATCATGTCTGCCTTCGTACCATCCAATCCATTGGGAAATGATAACGTTGTTCGTATTTACGTGTAGACTACCACCTCCAAGAAGCGATGTTATCTATTTTTCATTTATATTTTACATGGATAGTAATGAGGAATAATTTTATGAATATATATCATATATATTATATTATAATGATCCTATAATGGCGAATTAATATTTACCTTTCTTTCATTTCAATCCCTTGAAAAATGAAAATACTATTCATGTGTGTGTATGGCCTACCATCTCCATGAATGATGTAATTCATTTTTATATTTATAAATTTTATATATGGCTAAAAACATTAATATAATTAATATATATGACATTAATATAATTATTTATATTTTTTATATGATTTAACCAAGATAAATTTACAAGGATGGGAACTAATGAACTGAAATACTCATGATAAACAAAATACTTAATACCTAAAAATGAATATTTTCATATGGTATTATGTATAAAAGGGGTATTGAAATAATATAAAAGGATTATATATGATATTATAAGTATGAAAATGACTCTGGTATAAAATTATAAAAATTTTAAATTTATTATACAGGATGATATAGTTCTTTCAAAACAAAGAGAACTCGAGGTAAGGGATTTTTGTCTCACAAATATTTCTATGGGACACATGCCATATTCACTACTTATTTCATTTTTATGGTGAATAAAAATCCTATTAAAATATTTAATGATTCATATCATGAAAATTATGATATATTAATATACTTCTAATTTTAGTTCTTTCATGGGGCTTATGATTCAAAAGTTACCAAAATGGTAAGTGTTTATTTCATAGTCTCAACAATATTCAGGATTGTTTATATTTAAGAATCTACTGGGGAATATTTATCTTCCATATACATGTTTTATTAAAAAAATTAAAAAATATTTTTACCATTTTACTATTATTGTTTAAATTTATTTTTACCCATGTTTTAATTTTTTAAAAATGGTTTAAAAGAAATATTTTTATAATTTTCCAAATGAGGTACTTAATGAATTTTTTGACAAAAATATAGAAGGAATGTTTTTCAAACTTATATATTATAAAAAAATTTCCCTACAGTATGACTAAATTTTTATTTGAATATTTCTTTAAAAGTTTACATATTTCTTTTTAAATAAAATGTTTTCCTTTATAATTACGTATCTTTTTAAAAATAAATTATTTTGAAATAGAAGGGTTATTTTAATCAATAAATATTTCAAGTGATCTTTAAAAAAATTCCTTATAAGATTATATTATTTTTTGTTTCATATTATTTACTAGGGATATTATCCAAGGATATAATTTTTATTCTTTCTCTATATGGTTTATTTTTATGATGAAAGGATGAATTTATGAAACCCGTTTATTTTCCATGAGTTATATTGTGATGAAATATTTATGAAACCCATTTATTTTCTATGTGTAATGTTATGATGAAATATTTATGAAACTAGTTTATTTTAATTTATTATGATATCTTGAAATATTTATGATCTTGTGGCACACATATGTATTATTTTCATTAGGTGATGGTTGAGACCTATATCTCCCTCTAATGCATTGGTTAAAGATTGATATCTCAAGAGATAAACATGTCTGGAATGGGGAGTGAACACAATTTAGTAATGGAATATTTCACAAATTATAGCCTTGGGGGTGAACCTTGAATACTAATATAGTTTGGAGAGTGATCCCATTCCACTATTATATCCTTGGGAATGATCCTTGGTTATAAAGTAAATGATTTTATATTCCTATATGTATTCCATAAATCAATATCTTATGTATATGTTAAGATTTCATGTTTCATGTTCTTATATTACCTTATGATTCATGTCTTATGAAATGAAAATATTTATGCCATGAATTAATATTATGATCTTTGATATACAGGGTATGTTTTTGAAACATTAAGTTCTTGTTATTATACCCTTATGCTCAAGTTATGATTTTTTTTATTGATACCATCCTTTATTACCCTTACAAATCATCTGAGCTCACCCTTTATTATTTTTCATTTCCCCAAGTTATAAAGAATGATGATAAATGTTTTTTAGAAAGTTTTCATATGTGATAAATTTTATGGGATATTTTAAAGAATTAACATGGAATATGAAAACTAGGTATAGTGGGGGATGATGTTGATCTTTATGAACCAGTTGTTTAAAATACCAATATATCAAGAGGTTTTTTCTAATTCCCTAAAACTATAAACCCAAAAGTTATTTGGGTATGTAAGTGATCCAAAATTTACTTTTTATGTTGTATGTTTTCTGTGGAAAGAAAATTGGATCGCATTTATTGATATCAAATCTATAAATGTAAAGTTCATATTTTTATCATTGGGTCTAAGAGTGCAGGTCTCAAGCTGTTACAGTTGGTATTAGAGAAAGGGTTAGATAAATTTGGATATTATTATGTTTTCATGTAATGATATAATAATAGTTATGGATACCATCATGGGTTTATAATTTTAAGGTTGATCATATGTTCAAAGTCTTATATATCCCATTTGAGGTTTCAAGTGATGAAATTTTAAGGTCACTAATAGTATTTTGGGAGACATTTATTTTTGAGGTATATAACCTTTAATATTAACATGTGAAAAAATTATTTTAGGAAGAATTATCTTTTAATTTTATTTACACAAGTTTAAATGTAACCTTTAGGGTTTATATGATCTTTTATTTTGAGGTAATTATGGGTTATTACATTTTTCGGGATGTAAAATGAAAGGTATGAGATAACCATTGAGGAAAAAAATTATTTAATGTTGAATATATTATTACAATTATTATTGTTATCGTATTTATGGTAATTTTATAAAGTTTACATTAGTATAGTTTTATAAAAAGGACAACTCACATGTTGTATGACAACCTGTCGCATCCAGTAAGTCTGTGAGGCTTAAACCCAAAACTGAAGGGTGACAAGGGTGCATCGCATGCCACTAGCATATGTGATATCCTAGTTAGTATGAAATAATTTTTTTTATTTAAACTATATGATAAAATTTAAGTTTATTTTTGAAACATATGTTTTATTGTATAGATATCCATGAGATTGAAAATGATTTGGTGATTATGTGATTAATGTTATTTTTAGAATCTTATATGATTAAGGTAAACAAAAAATTATAGGATTTTATTTGAGGAATAATGGTTGAATTATATTTTGGATACATAAATGATTTTAATATGGCTTTATGGTGATATTTGTTATCTATATAAATGATTATCATATCATGAATATTATTTTATTAGGGAAATTATATTTTTTTAATGAGACATAGAGAGTGATTTATGTTATTTGAAGATAAATGTTAAATAAATCTTGGAAGACTATGTGATCAAATCCTTTTGATTTTTGGGTTTAAATATTATTCTATAATATTTTTAGGTATTTTAATGAGAGTTATTTATTTAATGATCTATATTGAACTTTGGGTATTACCATTGAATTTTGGAAATTGAAGTAGTTTTTTTCATATAAAGGTTTATTCATTTTGAGGATTATCATGTCTTAACCATTTTGATTTTATTTAATGTATAAATATAATAGTAATAACTTTTTAACCTTTTGTGTATTATTTTATCCCTTAAAAGTTGATTCTAGTACTTTATGCATAAAACATATTTAATACTCATCATTTGGAGCAAAAAATATGAGTTTGTGGTGGAAATTTATTAATAGATGAAATAAATTTTGATGAGTAAGTACATTTTATTATTATTTTAGTATATATGATTAATTAAATAATCAAATATAGAAAAATTAACTTGAAATAAAAAATTTATCCATTTACTTTTCCTACTAAGAAATCAATGGCCTTTTAACCCATCACGGATTTATGGTTTTGTGATGGTAAACTTTCTCGTGACCATATTATCAATCACTCTCAATAAGTATTTGAAAGTTAGGTTTTTATTATATATACTTGTTTTTCACTTCCCACCAGTGTTTTCTTACATAGAAAACTAGTTATGTGTAACTTCAGATAACCTTTTCACTTCCCTTTCTCTCTTTTCAAGTGAAGTTTAATTAACCCTTTTTAAGATGTGGGATACCAACAAAGTTATTTTGAAAAGTTAAAACCCTTTTTACTAAGATAAAGTTAAAATTATGAGGAAAAAATTATTAAATGGTGGGAGAATGTAATATCCCAGGACTTTAAAAATAATGACTATTCTTGATAGCATACAAAATATGCAACACTGAGCATAATCAAACTGTAAAATATTATTATATAATCATTATAACCTAGCTGTTAAATTAGAAAGTATGAAAAGGATTAACTTATTTTTTAAATATATATATAATTTATAATAAATAAAAAAGTATTGATTAATTATTAGGAAATAATAACTCATATTTTTAGTAAATTCATTTTATTCTTCAAAAATATTCTTTCTTCGGAAATGATTTTTATTGTTTTTGTGAGTGAATATTATAATTATTTTTTGGGAATTTTAGAAATTTTATTTTATTAAATAATTATAATTTTTTGTATTAGAATATCAAATTTATCTTTGGATGAATTTTTTTTATTTTTCTGAAAATATTGAATTTTAATTGAATAGTGAAAATACTAAATTTTATTAAAAACTATATTTTTATTTCAAAAACAGTTAAAGTGTACCAATTTATTTTAAAAGTTTTAAAATGAAAATAATTTCTATTATATTATTATTAATATAATTAAAATCATTGGAGTCAATTTTATGGTTTAATTTGATATAAAAACATTTTTATACTTAAAAATTCATTTTTCTAAAAAACTGTTTTTCATTTCATTATATGCATTAATATTAAAAGTAGTTTCTATCAGTTATAGGAATTTAAATTCTTGAAATGGAATTTAATTTTTTATTTATAAATTCAAATTTATTATATGATTATTTCTTTGAAATTTTTCTGAAGAATTTAAATTTTTAGTGAATAGTAAAAAAATATAGTTTTTATGAAATACAATATCTTTTATAATATCACCAAGATCTAAAAAATAATAAAAATATATGAAAATTATTAAATTGATAAATTATTATAAAATAATAAAATATAATACATAATTATTTCAATAAAATATAAATTATAATTTATTCCATGATAAATATGGAAATCATTTTCAACGCCGACAGAGAATCTGTACAATGATGGATAAGTCAAATTTGGTATCTTAAAAATAATATCTAAGATGGAATAAGTCATTTATAAGCTTTTAAATTAAAAATTAATTATTATATATTATTTTTAGGTTTATAAATATATTTTTAAGTTATATAACAAGTTTCTTATCCAAATTCTTCTAAAATACTTGTGCAGGGATGGAAAAGTCAAAATAACATATTAAATAATTTTTCATGACATATATATGAGATAAAATAAATATTTAATAAATATGAATATATAATTTTAGAATAATAAACTCATTTTAATTATGGTGATTTATTTATAATTTTTAGTTTTTAAATAAATCCCTTAAATTCTTA
This sequence comes from Viscum album, assembly GCA_963277665.1. Taxonomy (NCBI): domain Eukaryota; kingdom Viridiplantae; phylum Streptophyta; class Magnoliopsida; order Santalales; family Viscaceae; genus Viscum; species Viscum album. The sequence goes on along the minus strand of OY728155.1, from coordinate 917,722,286 downwards.
TATAATGATGACACAGTAATTATTAAATTGATGGAAAAATAAAATTAATGATATTAAAAATATTAAACATATTATAAGGAAAAAAACAAAGTAAAAAAATTATAATATTTAATGTATGGATTTAATTATACCCTAATAACATTAGCCTCTAAATTTAGTTGTTCAATGGACACTTTTCCATGAAAATAACTTATATATTATTTAAATGAAATAAAGTTACACAATGTCACTCTCTTTGTTTTTAATATATCTTATGTGTCCACATAGGGAAAAATAATTATGAATGAATATACATGTATATTTTTAGATTAATATAATTATTTTAAATATATAAATTTATTTCTAATTTTTAGTAATTATATAATGACCATAAATTCTTATGAAACACTGATGTAGTACTTCTTCAATTAATAAAAAAATATTAAAAGATTTTAAAAATATTAACATAAATATAATTTGTCTAATTTAATGTCTAAAATTAATTTTATAGGTTAATATAACATATTAGTATTGTTTTAAAAAATCGTATTCTAATTTATACTTTTTCTTTATGTCTTTTAAGTCAAATTAATTGAATAGTGTCTAAATTGACAATAATGAAATTTTATGAGAATAATATTTTATTAAATAATATAAAAAAAAAATATAAAGGATATATGGGATAACATATTGTCTATAATTTAATAAATTTTACATTTATAGGTCTTTTGGAACCATTTTTATTGAGAATAAGTTTAATATAATTTAATCTTTTGAGAAAATCCAAGTGTCTGTCACATCAATTATAAAAGGGTGCCTCATCCATCACATACTTACATCACTTTGTGCCTTATATATTGAAAAAACTATGAAAATTTCTCTTTTACACTTCCCTATCCATGTTCTAGAGGTTCTGGTATTCCCAAAAACCAACCCTAGATCCCTTTAGAGGAGATCTAAAGGAGTCATTTCCAAGAATAGGTAATTGCTTAAACCAATCTCTTTCTTTTTCTACTAATAGTTACCTCCTATAAATATATGGTATTTATAATAAACTAATAAATTAAGTATCCTAAATATTTTTAAATATTTTTATTATTATTAAAATATCATTATACACCCTATTACCCATCAAATGAGAAGTGAAAGTATCGTTCATACGTACGTACGGCGTACCATCTCCACACAGCAATACAATTCATTTTTCATCACTATATTTTATGAATGGGTATTATGATGGTTTTAGTATTTATATATGCTATTTATGATATAATTATACTTATATAATGATAATATCTTGTCTACCTTCTTACCATACAATCTTTTGATAAATGACAACATTGTCTGTGCATACGTGTAGACTACCACATCTACGAAGCTCTGTGATCCATTTTTCATTTATATTTTACTTGGATGGTAATGAGGATGAATTTTATGAATATATATAATATATATAGTATATTATAATGATCCTATAATTTTGAATTAATATTTACCTTCCTTTCATTTTCATCCATCGAAAAATGAAAACAACATTCATGCGTACGTACGGCCTACCATCTCCATGAATAGTGTAATTCATTTTTATTTTTCTAAATTTTATGGATAAATATAAATATGTATATAATTAATATATATAAAAATTATATCAGGATTAATATTCTGGATATTATTTAACCTAGATAAATTTACAATGACCAGAACTACTGAACTAAAATACCCATGATAAATGAAATAGTTAACACCCGAAAATGACGATTTTAATAAGGGATTGTGTATATAATATGTGTTAAAATGATATAAAAGGATAATATATGATATTATAAGTATGAAAATTAATCTTTTATATAATTATAACAAGTTAAAATTTATTATACAAGAGTCTAGAGTGCTTTTGAAATAAGGTGAACTCGAGGTAAGGGATTTTTTTCTCATTTTTATCTATGTGAGACACATGACATATTCACCACTTGTTTCTTTTGTGTGGTGTATACACTTCCCATTAAAAAACATTATTATTATTCTCATGAAAATTATGATATACGCAGATCTATATAAGGTTATTTCTCTCATAGGGCCTATAATTCAAAAACATTTAAAGTAGAATGTCTTTATTTAACAATGTCATCAATATTATAGATTTTCTATGTTTAAGGCTCCAGAGGGGAGTATTTATCTTACATATCCATGTTTTATAAAAAAAAATCAGATATTTTTTACCGTTCTCCTATGATTTTTTAATTTCATTTTTAACCATTTTTAAATTTTAAAAAATGGTTTGAAAGGAATCTTTTTTCTATTTTCCAAATGATGTACTTTGCCACTTTTTCAACAAAAATATGAAAGGAATGTTTTTCTAATTTATATGGAATGAATGGATTTTCATAAATTCATGAATAAATTTTGATTTTGATTTTCATTGAAAATTTTACAAGGTTCCTCCCAAAGTAAATTTTTTTCCATTATAATTTCATATCTTTTTAAAAAGAAATGATTTTGAAATGGATCAGTTATTTTCCTTGAGATTTATTCCAAGTGATCATTCAAAATCATTTTCCATATAATATGACATTAATCAATGTTACATATGATTTATTAGGTATATGATTCAAGGATACTATCCTTATTCTTTCTATGGATGGTTTATGTTTATGATGAAAAGATTAAAAGTTTACGAAACCCATCACTTTTCCATGTGTTATGATATGATGAAATTTTTATGAAAAATATTTCTTTTATATGGGTTATATTATGATTAAATGTTTATGAAACCCATTTTATTTCATGGGTTCTAATATGATTAATTATTTATAATCTTGTGGAACACATATGTATTATTTTAATTAGGTTATGGGTAGGACCAATATCTCTCTCCAATTCATTGGATAAATATTGATATCTCATGAAATAAATAGCATTGGAATGGGGAATAAACCCAGTTTAGTAAGGGAATATGTCCACCATGATAGTATTGAGAGTGAACCTAACTATAATGATGTTTTGGAGAGTGAAACCATTCCACTGTGATAGCCTTCACAATGATCCAAAACTACTAAGTAAATGATTTTATATAATTATGGGTATGACAAAAACAAATGTCTTATGCATATTTTAAGATTTCATTGTTCATGTTCTTAGATTATATTATGATTCATATCTTATTAAATTACAATATTTATTCCATGACTTAATATTATGATCATTGATATGATGCTTATGGTTTTCAAATGTTAATATTATGTTCTTATACCCTTATGACCATGTTATGCTTATGTGATCATTTATATCTCCCTTGCTTACCCTTACTAAGAATCTAATCCCAACCTTTTTTATATTTTCGTTCCCAAGGTTATGAATAATGATGATAAATGGTTTGTTTTTATAAAGGTTTTATATTTTAGGAATTTTATGGGAGATGTTGAAGAAGTAATATAGAATATGAAAAGCTGGGTATAGTGGGATATGATTTTGATCTTTATGAACTAGTTGTTTATGAACCCAAGTTGTTAAGAGTTTATCCTATTTCTATAAAACTCTAAACCTAAAAGTTCATTGGCTATATAATTTATCTTATATTTCGTTTTTATATTATAAGTTTTTAGTGTAAAAAAATTGGGTCACCTATATTGTTATCAAATCCATAAATGTAAAGTTTATGTTTTTATCATCGGGTCTGAGAGTGCTGGTCTCAGGCAATTACAGTTGGTATCAGGTCAGTGTTTATAAAACTTTGGATATTAGGATGTTTGCATTTGATTATGTATTAATAGTTGTAGATACCATAAATGTTTTATAGTGTCAAGTTTTAACATAATTTCAAAATTTTAGACACCCCTTTTGAGGTTTTAAGTGATAAAATTTTAAGTTGATTAATAATATTTTGGGATACATTTATTTTCAAGGTATATAACCTTTAAAAAACATGTAAAAATTTTATTTGAGAATGAATGTATTTTTTATTTTGTATAAATAATTTTAAAGTTATGGATAACCTTTAGGTTTTATATGACCTTTTATTTTTTAGTAATTATAGTTTATTACATTTTTGGGATGCAAAAAAAGAAAGTTATGAGATGACCTTTGAGGTTAAAACATTTATTTAATGTTGAACATTATTTTTCTAGTATTTTAACCACATTTATATCAATTTTATAAGGATTTCATTAATATAGTTTTATAAAAAGGACAACACGTAAACAGGGTGACAATTCATCACATTCGACAAGGCCACAAGGCATGAACCCACAATTGAAGGGAAACAATGATGAATTACCTTTCACTGGCCTTCATGATGTCTTTGTTAGTATGAAATTTATTTTATTTATTTAAACTATCTGATATATACAATTTAACTTCATTTTTTGGAAAAAAATTATTTTATAGATAACCATGAGATTGAATGTGATTTGGTGATTATGTGATTAATGTTATTTTGTAAACCTTATATGATTAAGCCAAACAAAAAATTATAGGATTATATTTGAGGAATAAAGGTTTAATTATATTTTAAAAGAATAAATTATTTAAATGTGTCTTTATAATTATTCAGTTTATTTATAAAAATTATTATCAGATCTTGAAGATTATGTTTTAAGGGAAATTATATTTTTGGAATGAGACATTAAGAGTGATTGATGCTATTTAAAGATAAATGTTGAATAAATCATGGAACAATATGTGATCAAACCCTTCAAATTCTTGGGTTTTAATCTTAGTATAGAATATATATTTTTATTTTAAGGATAGTTATTTATTAAATGATTTATGTTGATCTTTGGGTATTATGGTTGAATTTTGGAAATTAATGTAGTTTTTCTTCATATAATGGTTTATCAATTTTGGGAATTATATTTTCCTAACCATTTTGGTTTTATTTAATGTATAAATATTAGAGGAATATCTTTTTAAATTTTTTATGGATTATTTTATCCCTTAGAATATGATTCTAGTGCTTCAGGAATAAAAAAACATCTTGAATACTCATCGTTTGGAGAAAAAATATGAGTTTGTTGTGAAAATTGATTAATAGATTAAATACTTTTTAAAATGTAAGTTTATTTTCTTATTATTTTATTATATATGATAAATTAATTCCTTAACTCATGAAAAAAGGACATTAAAATAAAAACTTTATCTTCTTACTTTTCTTAATAAGAATTCAATAACATTTTACCTCATCATGGATTTACGGTTTTGTGATGGTTAACTTTCTTGTGTCCATATTCTCTATCACTCTCTATCATTCCTTAAAAGTTGAGTTTTTATTTCATATCCATGTTTTCACTTCCCAAAAAAATTCCTATATGGAAACCTAGTTATATGTTTCTTTATATGACCTCCATACTTCCATTTCTCTCTTTTCAAGTGAAAGATTTATTAACCCTTTTTATGATGTGGAATTTCAACAAAAGTATTTTGAAAATTAAAACCCATGGTTACTGAGACCCAATTAAAATTATGAGGATAGAATTATTAAATTGGGGAGAGTGTAATATAGCAATATTTTAAAAATAACAACTATGTTCATAACATAAAAAAATACGCAACACTAAACATAATCAAACTGCAAAATATTATTATATGATTGTTATAATATATCCCTTGAATTTGTGGGTATTGATAGGATCAATTAAGTTTTGAAATATATATATAAATTTTCTAATAAACAATAATTTATTGATTAATTATTATGAAATAAAAACTCATGTTTTTTAGTAAAGTCATTTTATTCTTCAAAAATATGTTTTGTCTAAAAATGATTTTTATTGTTTTTTATGAGTGAATATTATAATTAATTTTTTAAAATTTTATAAGTTTTATTTGAGAAAATAATTATAGTTTTTTAAATAATCATAACAAAATTATCTTGGAGTGAAATTTTGTTATTTTTAGGAAAATGTTGATTTTTCATTGAATGGTGAAAAATACTAAATTCTATTAAAAACTGTATTTTTGTTTCAAAAAAATTTAAAATGTACTACTTTGTTTTTAAATGTTTTAAAAGTAAAATTAGTTCTATTTTATTATTAATAATACAATTAAATTTATTTGAACCAATTTAATGGTTGAATTTTGTATAAAAACATTTTTATACTTAAAAATTCATTTATTTAAAAAAATGTTTTTTATTACATTTTATAAATTAATATTAAGAGTAATTTCGATCATATGTAGGAATTTAATTTTATTAAATGGAATTTATTTTTTGTATTAATAAATTCAAATCTATCCTAGGATAATTTCTTTGACATTTTTCTAGAGAATTTAAATTTTTAGTGAATAGTAAAAAATACAGTTTTTATGAAATATGGTATCTTTTATGATATCACCAAGACCTAAAAAATAATATAAAAATTAATGAAACTTATGGAATTAATCAATTATAATAAAATAATAAAAATATCATACATAAATAATTCAAAAAATATATAAATTTTAATTTATTCCATGATAAATAAGAAAATCATTTTCAATGACGACATAGAGGTTGTGCATTGTTGGAAAAGTCAAATTTGGTATCCTAAAAAAATATTTTAGATGTAATAATTCATTTATCAAATTTTTTATTAAATATTAATTATTATAGGTTATTTTTATGGTTATACAAAAAAATTTGAGTTATATAACAATTAATCTATCCAAATGTTTGTGCAATGCATTCACAATGCCAAAAAAGTTAAAATAACTTATTGTATAAGTTTTCATGGAAAAGATATGAGTTAAAATACATATTTAATGAATATAAATGGATATTATGAGAATAATAAACTTATTTTCATTATGGTAATTTATTTATAATTTTTAGGTATTAAATAAGTACATTGAATGCTTATATAATATTGACACAGTAATTATTAAATTAAGGGGAAAATAAAATAAATTATATTAAAAATATTAGAAATATTATAATTTTAGGTCATTAATGTGATAAATAAATTTTATATATTATTATTAAATTATAGGTATGTATTAAAAAAATGAATTATACTTGTTTTCTTGATGTAATTAAAATCAAAGTAATGAATAGTTCTGAATATTGATATTTGTGATATTTTAAATAATATTTTATTAAATGATAAAAAATCCATAAAAACATGTATTCAATTATTTTATAGAGATATAGTTTATTATATAACCCATGGTCCATTTATGGCCCATTTGTTCATTTATAGTAACTATATTGGACCTCAATGAGTAAAAAACTTTATGGTCATGGTAAGTTTGAAAAGGGTTAACGGGAGGTTAAAATAAAAAGATAAAGGTTAAAAAATATTAAAAAACAATTATAATTTGTATTGGATGAATTTAATTTTACATTAATCACATTAAGATCTAAATTTATTCATTTAATGGAAAAAATATATGAAAATAACGTAAATATTATTTAAATTGCAGCAAAATACAAATTGTCACTCTCTTTTTCATATATCTAATGTGTCCACATAGGGACAAAAACTAATTAAAAATTAATATAATTGTATATTTTGATATTTATAAAATTATTTTCATGAAAAAAAATTATTTATAATTTTTATAAATTATATAATTCCCTTAATTTCTTATACTACACTGATGTAGTATTTCTTCAAATAATAAAAATATATAATAAAAGATACTAAAAATATTAAAATAAATATAATTTTAGTGATTTAATGTATTAAATAAATTTCATAGTTGAATATATCATATTTGGGTTGTTTTATAAAATTATACTCTAATTAAACTTTGTCTTTATATCTTTTAAGTCAAATTAAGTGAATTGTATCTAAATTGATAATAATGAAATTTTATGAAAATAATATTTTATTAAATAAAATAATAATAATAATAATATTTAGAAATTATATATAGGATAATATATTATTTAAAATTTAATAATTTTTCTATTTATATTCTATTTGGAACTATTTGGATTGATAATAAATTTATTATATTTTAATCTTTTGAGAAATTCCAAAAGTTCCCCTAACTTCAATTATAAAATGGAACTTCATCCCTCACTTATTAAAATCATTTTAATCCTTTTATATTTACCAAAATATATAAAAATATATTATAAAATTCCATATCCACATTTTAAAGGTGCTTTTCTACACAAAATACCAACCCTAGAGCCCTTTAGATGATATCTAAATGAGTCATTTCCAATAAGAGGTAATCGCTTAAACCGATCGATTTGTTTTTATACTCTTATTTACCTCATATAAATATATGGTATTTGTCATAAGATAATAAATTAATAATCATAAATATTTAAAAAATTATTATGATTATTAAAAAACCATTATAAACCCATTTTCTCATCAAATGAGAAGTGAAAGTATCGCTCGTGCGTACGTATGGCTTATCATCTCCACATAGTGATATAATTAATTTTTCATCACCTTGTTTTATGGATGGGTATTATAATGGTTTTTGTATTTATATATGATATTTATGATATAATTATACTTATTTAATTATAATATCTTGTTTACCTTTTTATCATCTAATCCTTTGGTAAATGACAATGTCGTTCGTCAATATGTGTGGACTACCACCTCCATGAAACGATGTGGTCCTTTTTTATATATATTTTAATTAGATGGTAATTAGGAAGTATTTTATTAATATATATAATATTATAATATTATAATTATCCTTTATTGTTGAATTATTATTTACCTTTATTTCATTTCCATCCTTCAAAAAGTGAAACTGTTGTTCAAGCATATGTACGTCCTACCATCTCCATGAACGGTGTAATTCATTTTTTTTATTTATAAATTTTATAGATGAATATAAATATTTTTATAATTAATATATATGAAATTTATACCATTATTAATATTATGGATATTATATAACCAATATAAATATACAAGTATCAAAACTAATGAACTAAAATGCCCATGATAAACAAAATAGTTAACACCTGAAATGACAATTTTAATAAGGGATTATGTATAAAAAGGGTGTTGAAGTACTATAAAAAGATCATATGTGATATTATAAGTATTAAAAATACCCTTTTATAGAATTATAATAAGTTTAAATTTATTATACATAAGGCTATACTGATTTTGAAATAAAGTGAGCTTGGGGTAAGAGATTTTTGTCTCACTTTGTTTTTGTAGGACACATGCCATATTCACCAACTGATTCTTTTTTGTGGTGTATACACTTCCCATGAACTTATTTTATGATTATTATCATGAAAATTATGATATATTCATATAAATATAATTTTATTTCTTTAATGGGGTGTATGATTCAAAAGTTACCAAAGTGGTAAGGGTTTATTTCATAATCTCATCAATATTCGAGATTTTTTATGTTTAAGCCTCTATTGGGGAATATCTAATGACCCAAATTTCTATCAATGGAATTTAATTATTATAATTATTACTTATAGTATAATTATATTAGGAATAACAATTAAAAATCATGATATTAAATATTATGTGATCATTAAACATAATTTTCTTACTTCTACGTTTGGAATTTCAAAAATCTGACATACACGGTTATGTTCAGGGTGATTTTTTGAGTCTAATAAAAAAACATAATTTTTGTGAATAGTAACATACCCTTATGAATATTAATTTTACCCTTATTAATAATTAAATACCCTTATTAATAGTAACCTCACCTATAATAGTATATATATAGGATTTATGTGAAAGTATGATGTACCTATGTTTTGGAATAAGTAAATAAATGTTTTAAAAGCTGTATTTTTCAATTAAATTATGATTTTAATTAATAATTAAATTAATAAAATTTAGAAAATTATTTTTTAAAAATGGAGTTCATTTTTTGATTCTATACATCGAAAAATGGTTAGGGTGAATTTTTGGGATTTTTCTGAAATACTTGAATGTTTGTGAATAGTAAAATATGATAATTTACAATAAATGCTAAATACATGAATTATGATGTCATCAAATGAATTATGGATGATGTAAGGCCATTATATCAAACTCACATTCACTTATTACTATTCTTGGTCATGTAATATTCATTATTACTTGTCGTGTGGAGAAATAATAAATTAATGAATATAATATTGAGAAAACTCCACTCCCCTCCACTATAAATACCACCCATCACACCCTCATTTCTTCACACCTATAAAGCTTCAAGCCTTGTCCAAATTCTTCTCAAAGATCTTCCCTATCCCCTAAACCATGTACATTATCTTCTGGTCTCATCAAAAGACCAATCCAAGTTACCTAAAGGAGGATTCAAGAGATAATTCCCCTCTCTCTTTTCCTTTAATTTCCTTTCAATTTCGAGTTCTTTTCTTAATCTCTCCACACCTATCATCATACACATGGTATGGTAACTCCATTATCTTACATATAATGTAATTTTATGATACTAATGGTATAATATGTCATCCAACCCCTTTCTCATCTTAATTTTATTTTAGAAAGTAAAACATTTTTCGTGATGTGTTAAATTATCACCTTCAAGAACGACATGTTTTCATTTTCCATTAATGCCTTTAGATCTGGTCAATAAACCATTTTTATTATTGAACCAGATTATGTTATATTTATTATATCCTATTTAATGTTTTGGAACAAACATATGTACATATTACTAAATGATAAAACAAAACATGTTTGTTGTGATCCAAAAACTGCCCAAATTAACCTAAAATGATCGTCATTAAATTTTAACTAATGATTCATCCTCATGGTATATAACATAATTCATTATAATATTATTAAAACTCCTTTAATATCATTAATAACATATAATATCATTTCTTTATGTTTATCCATATTCTAAACGAACTTCCATTCTTGTGTACAAGTGAACCATTCATGAAAACTAAGAAAAAGAACACTCCCGAACAATGGATTTAAACCCTATAACTCATAAAAAGGCCCATAAAAGGAATTAATGAAACCATAATGAACCATATTCTTGTATAAATGGATATTTAATTTCTAATTAATGAATATAATGTCATTATATAGTATATTAAAGTGAATAAGGCATTCGGATACAAGGTAAGGGAAATTCTCAAACCCAGTCCTCTTTCTTTAGGTTTTCACTCTTTCAACCCAATTTTAAATATAGTTCTGCCTTAAAAATAATGTATTCATCATTATATTACATTTTCTGGGATATAAATTTTTTCTACCTAAGTTCATGACAAACCAAATGTTTTCCAAAAGAACACTTCTTTCAAATAAACATACTCTTTTTACTTCCCAAAGATTGTTTCTTCTTCACTCATCATTGATTGTTCAATGTCAAGAATGTTATTCCCTCTTTCTTTTGGGAGCCAAATATTTATTAATTTATTAATTATGATTTAAAACCCATTTCTTTCCATGTGTTATTTTATGTTCAAGCTTGACATATGTTCAATGTGGCATGCATGATAATGTAAATGTTATGATGAGATAGGTGCACCTGGAATTATATAGCGCAATATGAATGTTATGATGTGACGGGTGTGCCCAAAATTATAAAGCACTACAACACATTTTTTAATGTGATTAATCTCATGAGTAAAATTAAAATTATGTGTGAACATGATTGTGGATTTTTTCACAACTATGGTGGTATTTAACCACTAATACATGATGTTTCATTGTTTATGCATTGCCACATTTCAAGTATTCTCTTAATTTTTCCTCTCATGATTATGATCATATGCCTATTTTATGATGATAATTATTATGCTCATCCCATGTTATGTTTTTTATTGATCTTATTTATCCACTTACTGGGATTTTATCTCGCCCCTTTTTGATGTATATCCTCAGGTGACTACATGTACTAAGGGGAGGTCAAGATCCAAAAAGAATCTAGAGAAGAAGTAATTAAATAAATGTTTATGATTGATGTTTTAAATGTTATGTTTGGTCCTAATTTTTTCAAGACACTAAACCTCTAGATCCTCGTTGTGTAAAACTGTTATGTTTATCTTTATAATGATGTAATAGTAATGTAAGAAAAGGATGGTTCGCTATAGTTAGTGTAACATCCCAGGTAAATAATGAATATGAAATGTTCATATATATTAATATTTTTGAATTAAATATTAATATTACTTTAAAGGGTATTCTATGTTCGATGGTGTACCCAATACGCAACAACGAGTTTCTTTGAAATCTTACGTTGCACACTAATAATATAATAATATTATTTTAAATTGTAGTTAACTCCTAGCCGTTGTAATGGCGGGAATGTATAGAACTAACTAAAAAATGTTTATATATGTCTGTTAAATATTTTACCAATTACCCAATAAATGATAGAGTCTTAAAATGCGAATGAATCCAATTTTAAGCATAAATATTCTAATATTCTTTAAAATGTCGATTAACGACCTTTTGATGGAGAACCCTTTTTAAATAAACTTTTTGTCAATTTTATGTGTTATATTTGAAAAAATAACATCATTCTTTAGAATCAGGACATCAAAATTTACTTTGTGTAAATTTTTGTTATTTTTTCGATAAAGTTCATTTTTTAATAAATAGTGAAAATGTTGTATTTTAATTCAAAACCTCCTTTTAATATAATTTATTTATATGGTAAGATTATATTTTTAATTGGGTTTAAAGTTTAGTTAAAATATATTTTTAACAATTAATCCAATGGTGGTCATTGGAATTAATTTCACTTTGAAATTGGACATAAACAAGTGTCAATCTTTTGATAGATATTGTTTCTTAAAAATACGCTATTTTTCTTGACAGTGGGAATTAATTATAAAATTAATTAATAAAACTTCTATGTTTTTAATTTGGTAAAATGGAAATAATTTTTGAATTTGGAATATCAAATTTACTTTGGATAAAAAAAATTTATTTTTCTGACAAATGTTCATTTTTAATGAATAGTGAAACATACTGCATTTTACTAAAAAACTACTTTTTCATCTAATTTAATTATATAGTAATATTTTCCTTTTAATTGGTTTTAAATTATAATTGAATTATATTTTTATTACTTAATACAATGTTTTTCATTGGAAGTAATTTCACTTTTCAATTGGATGTAAAAACAAGTCAATCTTTTGATAAATTTTACTTCTTAAAAACTCGTCTTTGGTTGTGAAAACAAGAATTATTTTTAAATTAATTACTGAAATTTATATGTTTTTAATTTGGTAAAATGGATTCCATATTTGGAATCATAAGGTTCAAATTATGTAATTAAGACTCTTTTGTTTTTTAACATTATGAATAGTAATGACGGTAATTATCTTTAATTATCGTGATTAATTAGTAATCAGGTAGTTAAGGGTAATAAAATAATATCATAATAATATAAAATGACCCCAACATGTGTCCAAATCCTCTTTTTGAGTCATGTCCGACCATGTAAATCTTTGTACCAAACTTGAGGTCCCATGGAGTCACATGGGTGTGATAGTGACATTTATGACTTTATTTTTAAAAAAGAAGAGAAATATAAAAAAGGTTTGTATATCCTAAGTAAAACAATTTTAATTTTGTTTAAATTAATTATCTCTTAGACTATAAATATTAATTTTAAATATAAAACTATTTCCTACATCATGGTATTTTTTATAATTTTTTGACATTAAATAAATAAATTTATTTATGACACCATGATGATGTAGTGATTACCTCATTAATGAATGATTTAAATAAAATGAAAAGATAAGGTAAAATCTAAGACTTAAACTTTTCTAAAACATATTTTATTGGAGTATTTCTAACCCTTATCATCTTATCCTCTAAATATATCATTTTTGGACCTTTAAAATCCAAAAACCATTTTATAATAGAGTAACATTTCAAGACTTTCCAAAAGTGACCCTCCTCCCTCTTATAAAATTCCCTCACCTATACCCCTTTACCCAAACCTCTCAAGCCCTTGGCTCGTCTAAAATCTACTCATATTATCTCTCCACATCCCTCTCTTACTCCTATAAGCCTCACTTTGGTCATAAGTCTTTCCAAGGAAGCCTTTGGCTCAAATCAAAAAGAGTTACCCGATTTAGTGGCAATGTCTTCTCTTATGTTCTTTTGTTTTATTTTGCTTCTTCAAACCCTTAAAATCTTTTTATTCCTTTCTTTTGTAACAACACCAGTATCTTAAATATACTAGGATGTTTTTATGAGAAGTATCAGAGCTACAATTACACACACCTCCATCTAATGGGTGAAGAACATACTATTTCTGTGGACGGCGAACTACTGCCTCACGAAATGATGATTGTTTAATTATCTCCTACCACCTCTCATGGTGGCCATTAATATGTCACTGTATTTATATATGATATATATTATGTTTATTTTTTCCTTATTCTTCTGTATTTCTCATTTATGGCATACCTTTATGGTTTCCATAATGGGAAAACGCGATAATTTCATTTTAGGAAAAGCGGACTACTGCCCCCTCAAAGTGATTTGAATCGTTAATGCCATATGTGGGATGTATAAAGGATGGAGTTAATAATATTTTATATGATATTATACTGGAATTATAATGTACCTCTATATCATAATGTTTTCATTCCATTAAATGTGAAATAGAAATGAAAGTAGCGTTCATGCGTACGTACGGTTTATCGTCCCCATGAACCGTGCATTTCATTTATTACCTTCAAATGTTATGTACTGGTATAAATACATATATATACTGGATATATATGATATATATGATATATAAATCCTGAATATAATTCTAGAGATAATGGATATTTTACTACATGAACAACTGGTAAATATAAGAAGTTCACTTTTGACTCAAGTACTAAATATCGACAAAACGACCGTTATTAACTTAAATGATTACATAATGTTTATAACATGGTAATAAGTTATATAAAAGAAATAATAAACTTGAAAAAGGTTCTTATGAAACTATAAATTAACTTAAGTTTATCATTCAAGAATAATAAGGAACATACGAGCGAGTCAAGTCAGACACGTTGTAAGGGATTTCTTATCTCACTTTTAATTATGTGAGATTTCCATTGTTCGCCAATTATTTATTGAATGTGTTGTATTTTGTACTTAAATTTGATATATATTATCATTATTCTATTTATATTCATGGTATTATTTGATTCATTTTGTTCTTATTATCTTTTGGTTATATGAATCGATTTATTACAACGAGGTAAGGGGTTTTTATCTCACTATTTATTCCTGTGAGATTCATGCTATATTTGTCACTATCGCCTTTGAGTGGTTTATGTACTGCCCATTATTCTACTCTTTGTGTAATATACATTCCTTTATGGGTATTTACACCAACATTTTATATTCCTTCTTTCATGGGGTGTACGTTTTGAAAGTTACCCAAATCGGTAAGGGAACCTTTCACCCTCCTCTTTTTAAAAGACTTCTTTTTGTTAAGTCTTTTAATTTACATCTTCTTAATGTTGGGATATGTTATTATATATCCTTATTGCTTTAAATTTTATTTCCAAGTTATGAGATACCATTTTTATCTCTCATCAACTCATTTTCTTAATTTTAAAGTGACGTCGTTAGGCTGTCGAATTTCTGTAAGGGAACTTCTTAACCCAATTTCAATTCTTTTGGTTAAACCTCTACTTATTAATTATTTCATACAATGAATATTTTTTGATGACCTCTAATTGTTTTACACTTAATATCCACTTATATTGGGTGTATTTATATTTGTCACACATAATTATGTAATTGATTTATCTTTAATCTAAGGATATCGTCTTTGTACGGGACATCGTCTCAATCTCCTTTCGTTGAGGCATACTTCAATTTATATACGACCTTATTTTATTAGTTGTATAATAAACCCTTTTTAATTTTAATTTAATTCAAAATGAATCTTTTTTCACAAAGCATTTTGATAAACTACAAAAGGAATGTTTTTGTCTTACGTATGCGGCGACAACGACTTCTCTGCCGTCGTGACCATTATTTGATTTTCAGCTTCTCCTACAAGCCATAACTTTTTTAAAATAAAAACTAAGTACCATGTTTTACTTTTCTTTTATTTTGGTATTGAAAATGGTTTTGATAATGTCTTGATTATATCAATGTGTTGTATTGATATCTTGTGAATGAAATGTGGAAATGATATGTTTCCTTTATGCATGTTTTATGTGATACAATTATGTTATAGTTCATGGGAATTGTTTATGAAGTCGGGTGGTTCCGTGATAAACTAAAGTCGGGTGAGCCCTAGATATCTCTCCAATTCATTGGGTAATGCGAAGGAGTTAAATTCTAAGGTTTCTCCTAATAGATTTATGGAATATACTATGATGGGTATTCCAAATGTAACCATGAGGGTTACTCCCTACGTAAGAATGTTATGAATGCATCAAGTCACCTTTATGTCTTATGATTTCTATGATTTATGCATAAATATTATGACTTAATGAGGTATGTTAAAAGGCTTATGTTATGTATATATTGATGATCTAATGTTTTCTTTCTTTGTGTATCCCTTACTGACCTTTTTATGCTCATCCCAAGTTTTTTAAATGTTTTTCATAGGACATAAAGTGGAATAGGGTCAAGGATGGGATCAATGAAATGTCATTCTATCTAAAACATGGAACTAGACATGAATCTTTTGTTCAAGAGTTTTTATTTTGTGAAAAAAATGGAAACTAAGTAGATGTTTATACTTTGTAATCATTGATATGTAGTAGTTGTGTCCTAATTATCTAAAACTCTAAACCTCAAAAGATCATCAATGTGAATTATTCATTTAATTCATGATTATGTAATGTTTTAAGGCCGGGTCCTTATAGTTGGTATCAGAGGTCGGTTTAGATAACTTTAGAGGTTAGGGTATTCTTTAAGTATAAGTGACATTACCATAATGGTTAGGATTTTAGAAAGAGCCATAGTTTTTATTTAGATAAAGTGAATGAGTTTGAGATAACCTGAATAATTATATCTTAGTATTATATGATGATTTTACTGATATACTCACACTGACCTTTCTGGTTTTAGTAAATGGATGGATCTAGCAGGCACCAAAGTAATAGTGGATGTGAAGAAAACTGTGATGGTTTTCCAAACGAGCAACTGAATGATTTGAGAGCTGCAATGAGAACACTTGTGGTTATTCTCAACGAACTATCTGTAGTCATGATTGAACACCTGAACCTTCGTGATATTTATAAGGCATCATATATGCGAGAAAAAAATCCCTACATAATTTCAGTTAATAATCATAAAGGTAAGTGTGTTAAAAACCTATGTGTCAAAGATGTGGAAAGAAACACCTAGGAAAATGTTTCAAAGGGACAGAAAGATTCTATAGATGTGGAAATGAAGGTCATAAAGCAAGAACCTACCGTAGAAAAAGGAATCATCTAGTTGACTCTAGTAAAGGGAAATAATTTCTTTCCGAGGGCTCAATTGAATGTTTTAAATGTGGTGTGCATGGTCATTATGAAAACACATGTCCTATGAAGATATTTCGGGAATGGGATCACAAGGATCGTACAAATATTTGTTTACTAATACCTAATGCCATTCCGATTGAGGATGAAGAAACTGACAATGACTAATGAAAGGTATGGATTATTTCTTAACATATGTTTTCCTATTATTGAAATATTTGGATATGATTCGTGATTTTTTTTGTTGGAAAGAAGTATTTCATGATAAGTTGGAAAGCAATGGTTAATGGATGATAAAGAATGTTGAATGAGTAAGAATTCAACATATGAGGGATATTTTAGGATGGTGAAATTCATAAAAGTATTAAGGATCTTTTGATGATGGGATTACATTAGAAGACTTTTTATAGTATGTGTAACCCTAATGTTTGATATATGAATATTTTATTCAAGGAATAATTATCTTCTCTTTTGTGGATATAGTTATAAAGAACCATTTGGGTTTATATGATCCTTGAATTTGAGGTAATTACCGGTTAATACATTTTGGGATGCAAATCAAAAGTTAATAGATAACCTTTGTGGTTAAAATATGTTATGGTTATTTTTGATGAATTTATCTCTTTTTGGGGAATGTTATAAAATTATATAGTTTTTTAAAAGGCACAACATGCAGACCGTGTGACAACCTGTCGCATCGGATGAAGCTGCGGGAATCGAACCCACAACCAAAGTGTGACTGATATATATCGCCTACCACTGGGCTACATGAAGTCCTTGGTTAGTATGACTTATTCTTTTTAGTTAGATGATTTTATGAATAAATAATAATTTGATTTTGGGTTATCTATGGAAATGATTAACCTATCATGGAGGATATGTGATTAGGTTAATTACTTTTCAATATGAGACTTTAAGATTAACTGATGTTATTTGGAGATAAATGTTAAGATTTATCTTGGAAGACTATGTGATTAAATCCTTCGGAGATTTGGGTTTAAATCTTAGTTTGGATTACTTTAAAGAATTTTATGGATATCTTTTTATTGAATGGTATTTGATGAACTTTGTGTTTTTTTGAACAAATTTTGAAGATTAAGATTAGTTTTTCTTTTTATGAAAGATTATCCTTTTTGGGGATTATCTGATCTTGTACTAACTATTTTGGTTTTGGTTAAGGTCTAAAGACATGGAAATTATATAGTTAATCTTTTATTGATTATTTGATTCTCTCGAAGTTGATTTTAGCACTCTTAATGCGAACAAGTCATCTTGAATACTCATCATTTGGAGAAAATATGGGTTTGTGTTAGAAATATAGTAAAAGATGAAAGTCTGCATGACAAGTGAGTATGTGTCCTTATGTTTTATTTAAGCTCATAAATAAATTCCTTTATGAAAAGTAACTTAAAACAAAAACGTTGTCTGTTAACTTTTCATACTAGGGAATCAAATACTGTTTAACCCATCACAAGTTTTTGATTTTATCGTGGTTAACTTTATCAAAAACATGTTTTCTATCACTCTACGTCAGAACATGATGGTTTGTTTTCTCCTCCATATCCATGTTTTCATGGAATCCTAGTATGGGTTATTTCTTGTGACCATTGTACTTATTTTTCTTTCTTTTAAAGTGATAATTTTATTTACTCCTTTTCTGATGTGTGGCTTTCAATAAAGTTTCTAAGCCCAATTTTAAAATTGTGAGGACGCAATTCCCAAAAGGGGGGAAGGATGTAACATCCTAGGTAAATAATCAATATGAAATGTTTATATATATTAATATTTTTGAATAAAATATTAATATTACTTTAAAGGGGATTCTATGTTCGATGGCGTACCCAATACGCGACAACGAGTTTCTTTCAAATCTTACATTGCACACTAATAATATAATAATATTATTTTAAATGGTAGTTAACGCCTAGCCATTGTAATAGCAAGAATAAATAGAACTAACTAAAATATGGTTATATATGTTTTTTAAATATTTTAACAATTACCCAATAAATTATAGAGGCTTAAAATGCGAATGAATCCAATTTTAAGCATAAATATTCTAATATTTTTTAAAAAGTCGATTAACAGCCTTTTAATGGCGAACCCTTTTTCAATATACGTTTTGTCAATTTTATATGTTCTATTTTATTAAATAAAATCCTTCTTTATAATTGGGACATCAAAATTTAATTTGTGTAATTTTTTGTTATTTTTCCGATAAAGTTCATTTTTTAATGAATAGTGAAAATGTTATATTTTAATTCAAAACCTCATTTTAATCTAATTTATTTATATGGTTAGATTATCTTTTTAATTGGGTTTAAAGTTTAGTTAAAATATATTTTTACCAATTAATCCAATGGTGGTCATTTAAATTAATTTAACTTTTAAAATGGACATAAACAAGTGTCAATCTTTTGATAGATATTGTTTCATAAAAACAAGCTATTTGTCTTGACAGCGGGAATTAATTATAAAATTAATTAATGAAACTTATATGTTTTGAATTTGGTAAAATGGACATCATTTTTGAATTTGGAATATCAAATTTACTTTGGATAAATTTTTTGTATTTTTCTGACAAATGTTCATTTTTAATGAATAGTGAAAAATACTGCATTTTACTTCAAAACTGCTTTTTCATCTAATTTAATTATATATTTAGATTTTAATTTTAATAATTTTTAAAGTGTAATTTAATTATATTTTTATCACTTAATACAATTATGTTCATTGGAAGTAATTTCACTTTTCAATTGGATGTAAAAACAAGTCAATCTTTTGATAAATTTTACTTCTTAAAAACCCGTCTTTAGTTGTGACAACGGGAATTATTTTTAAATTAATTACTACAATTTATGTGTTTTGAATTTGTAAAAATGGATTCCATATTTGGAATCAGAAGGTAAAAATTATGTAATTAAGACTCTTTTGTTTTTGGACATTATGAATAGTGACGACGGTAATTATCTTTAATTATCGTGATTAATTAGTAATCGGGTAGTTAAGGGTAATAAAATAATATCATAATAATATAAAATGACACAAACATGTGTCCAAATACTCTTTTTTGAGTCATGGACGACCATGTAAAGCTTTTTACCAAACTTGAGGGACCATAGAGTCACATGGGAGTGATAGTGACATTTTTTACTTTATTTTTAAAAAAGAAGAGAAATATAACAAAGGTTTGTATATCCTAAGTAAAATAATTTTAATTTTTTTACATAAATTATATCTTAGACTATAAATAGTCATTGGAAATCTAAAAATATTTCCTACATCATGGTATTATTTTTATTATTTTTAGACATTAAATAAATAAATTTATTTATGACACCATGATGATGCAGTGATTACCTCATTAATGAACGATTTAAATAAAATGAAAAGATAAGGTAAAATAAATAACTTACACTTGTCGAAAACCTATTTTATGGGTGGATTTTGAGCCATTATCACCTTATACTATAAATATATCATTGTGGGACCTTTAAAATCTGAAAACCATTTTATAATAAAGTAACATTTCAAGACTTTCCAAAAGTGGCCCTCCTCCCTCTTATAAAAGGCCCCCACCTCTACCCCCTTACCCACACCTATAAAGCCCTTGGCTTATCTAACTACTGATCATATTATCTCTAAACATCTCTATCTTACTTCTAGAAGCCTCACTTTGGGTAGAAGTCTTTCCAAGGAAGCTTTTGCCTTCAAATCAAAAACAGTTACCCGATTTAGAGGTAATGTCTTATCTTATGTTATTTTGTTTTATTTTGCTTCTCCAACCCCTTAAACTCTTTTTATTCCTTTATTTTGTAACTAAACCGTTATATTCAATATACTAGGATTTTTTTATGATAATTATTAGAGCTAAACTTACACACACCTCCATCTAATGGGTGAAGAACATACTGTTTCTCTGGACGGCAAACTACTGCCTCACGAAATGATGATTATTCAATTATCTCATACCGCCTCTTATGGTGGCCATTAAGATGTTACTATATTTATATGTTATATATATTATGTTTATGTATTCCTTATGCTTCTTTATTTCTCATTTATGGCATACCTTTATGGTTTTCATAATGAGAAAACGCGATAATTTCATTTTAGGAAATGCGGACTACCGCCCCCTCAAAGTGATTTGAATCGTTAATTCCATATGTGGGAAGTATAAAGGAAGTATTTAATAATATTATATATGATATTATACTATAATTATAATTTATCCCTATATCATAATGTTTTCATTCCATTAAATGTGAAATATAAATGAAAGTAGAATTCATGCGTATGTACAGTTTACCGTCTCCATGAACAGTGCAATTCATTTCTTACCTTCAAATGTTATGCACTGGTATAAATACATATATATACTGGATATATATGATATATATGATATCTAAATCCTGAATATCATTATTTAGATAATTTATATTTTACTACATGAACAACTTGTCAATATAAGAAGTTCACTTTTGACTCAAGTACCAAATATCGACAAAACGACAGTTATTAAATTAAATGATTACATAATGTTTATAACATGGTAATAAGTGATATAAAAGAAATAATAAAGTTGAAAAATTTTATTAAGAAATTATAAATTAACTTAAGTTTATCATTCAGGATGAACAAGGAACATACGAGTGAGTCAAGTCGAACACGTGGTAAGGGATTTCTTATCTCACTTTTAATTCCGTGAGATTTCCATTGTTCGCCAATTATTTATTTAATGTGGTGTATTGTGTACTTAAATTTGATATATACTATCATTATTCTATTTATATTCATGGTATTATGTGATTCATTTGGTTATTATTATCTTTTGGTCATATGACTCGATTTATTACAACGAGGTAAGGGGTTTTTATCTCACTATTTATTCCCGTGAGATTCATGCTATATTTGTCACTATCGCCATTGAATGGTGTATGTACTGCCCATTATTATACTCTTTGTGTGATATTATTTCATTTATGGGTATTTACATCAACATTTTATAGTCCTTCTTTCATGTGGTGTACGTTTCGAAATTTACCCAAATCGGTAAGGGAACCTTTCACCCTCCTCTTTTTAAAAGACTTCTTTTTGTTAGGTATTTTAATTTAAATCTTATTAATGTTTTGATATGTTACTAAATATCCTTATTACTATAAATTTTATGTCCAAGTGATGAGATACCCTTTTATCTCTCATCAAATCATTTTCTTAATTTTAAAGTGATGCTGTTAGGCTGTCGAATTTCTGTAAGGGAACTTCTTAACCCAATTTCAATTCTTTGGGTTAAACCTATACTTCTTGATTATGTCATACTATGAATATTTGTGGATGAACTATGATTGTTTTACACCTAATATCCACTTATATTGGCGGTATCTATATTTTTCACACATAATTATGTAATTGATTTATCTTTAATCTAAGGATATTGTCATTGTATGGGACTTCGTCTCAATATCCTTTCATTGAGGAATACTTCAATTTATATACGACATTATTTTATTAGATGTATAATAAACCCTTTTGACTTATAATTTCATTCAAAAGGAATATTTTTACACGAATCATTTTACTAAATTACAAAAGGAATGTTTTTGACTTACGTATGTGGCGACAACGACTTCTCCACCGCCGTGACCATTATTTGAGTTTCGTTTTCTCCTACAGGCCATAACTTTTTTTAAATGATAAATAAAAACCATGTTTTACGTTTCTTTTATTTTTGTATTGAAAATGGTTTTGATAATTTTTTTATTATATCAATGTGTTGTATTGATATCTTTTGATTGATATGTGGAAATGTTATGTTTCCTTTATACATGTTTTATGTGATACGATTATGTTATAGTTCTTGGGCATTGTTTATAAAGTTGGGTGGTTCCGTGATAAACTAAGGGTAGGAGATCCCGAGATATCTCTCTAATGCATTGTGTAACGCGAAGGAGTTAAACGCTAAGGTTTCTCCGAAGAGATTTAGGGAATATACTGTGATGGGTATTCCAAACGTAACCATGAGGGTTAATCCCTACATAAGAATGTTATGAATGCCTCAAGTTACCTTTATGTCTTATGATTTATATGAGTTATTCATAAATCTTATGATTTCATGAGGTATGTTAAAAGGCTTATGTTTTGTATATATTGATGATCTAATGTTTTCTTTCTTTCTATATCCATTACTGAGCTTTTTATGCTCATCCCAAGTTTTTGAAATGTTTTTAACAGGAAATAAATTTGAATAGGGTCAAGGATGGGATCAAGGAAATGTCATGCTGTCTAAAACATGGAACTAGACATGACTCTTTTGTTCAAGAGTTTTTATTTTGTGAAAAAAAATGGAAATTTATTAGATGTGTCTACTTTGTAATCATTGAGATGTAATAGTTATGTCCTAATTCTCTAAAATTCTAAACTTGAAAAGATCCTAAATATGAAGAATTCATTTAATTCATGATTATGTAATGTTTTAAGGTTGGGTCCTTATAGTTGGTATTAGAGGTAAGGTTTAGTTAATTTTTGAATTAGAATTAGTGAACCCGAGAGAAAACCTCTAGTATGAGACTAAGTACAAATATTCACACAATAATATTTTTATAGGGATCCCATAAGTTATGATTTTAGTGAATATTTTACAAATAAATAAGTTTATGACTTGTTTACTTGTGTTCTGTTCTAAACTTTTCTATTTTAGAAAATGGTGGGAACCATGAGAAAAAAGGCCAACAACCCATGTGAGTGCTAATGCAATGATTTCCCGAATGACATCCTCAATGCTTTGGTAGGTGAGTTAAAAAATTTATGGAAATGTTTACCCAACTATCACAGGTTATGAAGAATAACCAGAATAATGGGGAATGTCCTCCATCACCTAAGAGGGAGAAACTGGTTGTTGAGTGTTTTATGCAGCAATGACCACCAACGTTTAGTTGCTCTTCTAATCCACTAGTTGGGGAATAGTGGGTCAACTCCATAGAGAAGATATTTTTTGTTCTTCACTGTTTTGAGATGGAGAAGGTGACACTAGATATTTATCATCTATATGGAGAGGTTGATCAGTTCTGGGATGTGATTAAGAACACCCAGACAAGTGACGAAATTAAATAGATGGAATGGGAAGACATTAAGATCATGTTTTTTAACAATTATTTCCCATTAAATATTCGTATGAAGATGAAGATAGAATTTATATAGCTCAAAGAAAAGGAAGGAGAATCTTTCACGACCTATGAAGTGAATTTCATAAGGCTTTCAAGGTATGATTCGAGTTTTGTTATCAACAATGATAGCAAAATTGATAGATTCTTTAGTAGATTAAAACCACACATTCGAAAGGCTCTTGAAATTTGAGACGTTGGGAGTTATGAAGAAGTTGTTTGGTGTGCTATCAAAGTGGAGAAAGTTTTGTGTTATATAGTGATGCTTCAAAGAAAGGCTTGGGTTGCATAATCATGCAAAATGATAATGTGATAGCCTACACCTCACAGAAGTTGAAGATCCATGAGAAGAACTACCTGATGCATGATCTAGAGCTGGTAGCCATGATTTTTTCCTTTAAACTCTAGCGGCAATACCTTTAGGGTGAGAAGTGTGACATATACACCGACCACAAGAGCATAAAGTATATATTCACAAAAAATGAGATCAACATGTGTCAAAGGATATGGTTAGGGCTAATCAAGGACTATGATTACTCTATTCACTAACATCCTGGAAAGGTGAAAAGGTAGCTGATACTCTAAGTAGAAAAGAACCTACTACTCTATCCATGTTATGGATTGAGAAAGACCTTATATTCTTGGATATTCAAAGGATAGATTTCGAAATCATAAGGGTAGGGGATACATCCTACCTTTCCCAAATGATTTCACAACCATCTATCCAAGAGAAGATTAAGGAGGTGAAAAGGGGTGATCTGGAGTTACAAAAGAATGAAAATTAAGTAAATAATGAGAGGCTGAAAGAGTTCCATATCGACAATTATGGTGTGATTCAGTTTGGAACACAACTTTTTTTGCATTCATCACCTAGGATAAAGAAGGGGCTATTATAAAATGCACGTAACTCAATATTCTCTATCCATATCGATGTTCCAAGATCTCTGAGAACACTTCTGATGGGAATACATGAAGAATGAGATTGTGAAATATATCTCAAGGTGCTTGGTATGTTAGCAAGTTAAATCATAGAAACAAAAGTCTAAACGGATGATGCAACCATTGTATATATGTGGAAATGGGAGAATGTCACTATGGAATTTGTCACGGGTCTCCTGAATACATCCAAGGGAAAAAAATGTGATATGGGTTGTGGTTGACCAAATCATCAAGACTTCCCATTTTATCTCTATTAAGTAAGATCTCTTGCTTGAAAAACATTCAAAGATATATGTGAAGGAAGTACTGAGACTACATGGTGTTCCAATATCGATTGTCTCTGACCGTGATCCAAGGTTCACATCTAAATTTTGTAGGAGTCTTCAATATTCTTTGAGTACTGAATTAAATTTTAGAATGGACTATCACCCCCAAAATGATGGCCAATATGAAAGTTCTATTCAAACACATGAAGATATAATAAGATCCTTATCTTTAGAATTCAAAGGTGGATGCGATCAGCATCTCCTATTGGTTGAGTTCTCATACAACAATAGCTTCCACTCGAGTATTCAGATGCCTTCATATGAAGATTTGTATAGAAAGTGATGTAGAACTCCAACCTGTTGGGATGAAGTTGGATAAACAAATCTACTTGGACCAAATCTTGTGCAAGATATGACAGATAAGGTTCAAGTCATCCAAAAACATATCGAATCTTCTCAGAGTCAGAAAAAGAGATATGCTGACAACCATCTAAGGTACTTGGATTTCGATTTTGGAGATAAATTCTTCCTTTAAATATTACCTTGGAAGAGAGTCATGTAGTTTGGAAAGAAAGGGAAGCTAAGCCCGAGGTATATTGTCTCCTTTGAGATCCTTGACCACATAGGAGCTGTGGCCTATCGTATTGTACTCCCACTGAATATGGATCAAGTTCATGATGTGTTTCACGTATCACTCTTGAGGAAGTACATACTAGGTCCCTCACATGTACTAAACTTAGAGGTGGTACATCTGGAAGATGATCTCTCTTATGAGAAGCAACCAGTAAAGATTCTGTATAGAATAGAGAAGGTCCTACACAGCAAGACAACCCATCTTGTTAAAGTGTTTTGGAGGAACCATAAGTTTGAAGAAGCTACTTGGGAACCAGAAGAGGTGATTAAGAAGAAGTACCCCCACCTGTTTGTGTAAAATGAAATTTCGAGGGATAAATTTCATAATGGGGGAAGAATGTAACGACCCAAGTTTTATCAATGTAATTCCATTCTTATAATTATGCCTTATAGTATAATCACATTAGAAAACATTATAAAATATCATGATACTAAATAATATGTGATCATTAAACATATTTTTTCCACTTCTATGTTTTGAATTTCAAAAATCTGATATACACGGTTGCGTTCAGGGTGATTTTTAGAGTCTAATAGAATAAACATAGTTTTTGGTGAATAGTAACATACCCATATGAATAGTAATGCTACCCTTATGAATATTGAAATACCCTTATGAATAGTAACCTCACCTATGATAGTATATATATATAGGATTTAAGTGAAAGTATGATATACCTATGTTTTGGAATGAGTAAATAAATGTTTTAAAACTATATTTTTCAATTAAATTATGTTTTTTAATTAAAAATTAATTTAATCTTATTTAGAAATTTATTTTTGAAAAATGAAGTTCATTTTTGGATTCTACACATTGAAAAATGGTTAGGGAGAATTTTTTATACTTTTCTGAAATACTTGAATTTTTGTGAATAGTAAAATATGATAATTTACGATGAATGCTAAATACATGAATTATGATCTCATCAGCTGATTTATGGCTGATGTAAGGATATTATCTCAAATAACATTCACTTATTACTGTTATTGGTCATGGAATCATCACTATTACTTTTCTTCTGGAGAAATAACAAATTAATGAATATAATATTGAGAAAACCCCACTCCCATCCACTATAAATACCACCCTTCGCACCCTCATTTCTTCACACCTCTCAAGATTCAAGACTTGTCCAAATTATACCCAAATATCTTCACTAGCCCCACCCACACGTCTATGATCTTATGGTCTCATCAAAATACTAATCCAAGTTTCCTTAAGTAAGATTCAAGAGGTAATTCCCCTCTCTCTCTTTTCCTTTAATTTCTTTTCAATTTCATGTTCTTTTCTTAGTCACTCCCCAAAAATCCTCATCCACATGTTACGTTAACTCCATTATCTTAAATATAATGTAATTTTATGATATTAATGGTATAATATATCATCCAACCCCCTTCTCCTCTTTTTTTAGTTTATAAATTAAAATGTTGTTTGTGATGTGTTAATTTATCACCTTCAAGAATGACATGTTTTCATTTTCCATTACCACCTTCAGATCTGGTCAAGAAACCATTTTTATGGATGAAACAAATTTTTTTATATTTATTATATCCTATTTAATATTATGGAACTAACTTATGTACATATTACTAAATGATAAAACAAAACATGTTCGTTGTGATCCAAAAACTGCCCAAATTAACCTGAAACGGTCATCATTAAATTTTAACTAACGATTAATCCACATGGTATACAACATAGTTCATTATAATATCATTTAAACTCATGTAATATCATTAATAACATGTAATATCAGTTCTATATGTTTATCCATGTTCTACACGAACTTCTATTCATGTGTACAAGTGAACCGTTCATGAAAATTGAGGAAAATAACACTCCCGAACAATGGATTTAAACACTATAACTCATAAAAAGGCCCATAGAAGAAATTAATGAAACCATAATGAAGAATATTCATGTATAAAAGGATCTGTAATTTCTAATTAATTAATATAATGTCATTATACAGGACATTAAAGTGAATAAAGCGTTCAGATACAAGGAAAGGGAAATTCTCAAACCCAACCCTCTTTCTTTGGGTTTTCACTCTTTCAGTCCAATTTTCAGTATGGGTATACCTTAAAAATAATTTCTGCATAATTATCTTAACTTTTCTGGTATATAAATTTCTTCTACTTAAGTTCATTACAAACCCAATGTTTTCCAAAAGAAACCTTCTTTCAAATAAACACACTCTTTTGACTTCTCAAAGATTGCTTCTTCTTCACTCATCGTTGATTGTTCAATGTCAAGAATGTTATTCCTTAATTATTTTGGGAGAAAAATGTTTATGAATGAATTAATTATGATGTGAAACTCATTCCTTTACATGGGTTATTTTATGTTCAAGTTTTTAATATGATCTATGTTTCATGCATGATAATGTAAATGTTATTATGAGACGGGTGTGCCCATAATTATAAAGAGTAATATGAATGTTATAATGTGATGGGTGCACCCAGAATTATATAGTGATTCAAAGCATTGGGTAAAGTGATGAATCTCATTAGTTAAAGTTAAATTATGTGTGAACACGATGTTATCTTTGTTCACAACTATGTGTGGTAGTTAACCACTAAGACATGTTGTTTTATTGTTTATGCATTGCCGCATTTCAAGTCTTCTCTTAATGTTTCCTCTCATATTTATGATCATATGCCTATGTTATGATGATAATGATTACTCTCATCCCATGTTATGTTGTTTCATGTTCTTATTTATCCACTTCTTGGGCTTTTAGCCCACCCCTTTTTGATATATATCCTTAGGTGACTACATATACTAAGGAGAGGTCAAGAGCCATTAAGAAACTAGAGAAGAAGGAATTAAATAAATTTTTATGATTGATGTTTTAAATTTTTTGTTTAGTCCTAGTTTTACAAAGACACTAAACCTATGTATCCTCATGGTGTAATACTATTATGTTTATATTTATAATGATGTAATAGTAATGTAAGAAATGGTTGGGTTGCTATAGAATATTTCCCTTCAATATCAATGTTTTATAAAAAAAAGTTTTAAGAAAAGTTTTTACCAATATCCTATGATTTTTTGACATCATTTTTATCCATGTTTTACTTTAAACAAATAGTTTGAATTAAATATTTTTGTTGTTTCCCAAAGATTTTACTTTGTGAAATTTTTGAAAACAAATATGGAAGAAATGATTTTTTAACTTATACGACATGAAAATATTTTCCTTTCGTAATGACTAAATTTTTATTTGAAGCTTGTTTTACAATTTTACAAGGTTTTTTTCAAATAAAATTCTTTCCATTATAATTTCACATCTCTTTAAAAAGAAATTATTTAAAAATGGAAGTGTTATTTTACCCAAAAATTATTCCAAGTGATCTTTCAAAATCATTTTCAATCTATGATAAAAATATTTGATGTAAATTATGATTTACTAGGGATATGGTCCAAGGATAATATCTTTATTATTTATATGGATGGTTAATGTTTATAATGAAAGGATAAATTTTTTATGAAGTACATATCTTTTCCATGGGTTATGTTATGATTAAATGTTTATGAAACCCATTTATTTTTCATTGGTTATGTTATGATGAAATGATTATGAAACCCATTTCTATTCATGGTTTCTGATATGATTAATACTTTATGATCCTTTGGAACACATATGTATGATTTTAATTAGGTGAAAAGTGGTACATATATCTCCCTCTAATGAATTGGGTAAATATTGATATCTCTTAAGATTAACAGGACTATAATGGGGAGTAAACCCTGTTCATTAAGGGGATATGTCCACTATAATAATCTTGGGAGTGAAACTTTAATACTAAAGTGTTTTGGGGAGTGAACCCATTCCACTATGATATCATTTTAAATTATCCTTGACTAATAAATAAATGATTTTATATGATTATGTGTATGTCACAAATCAATGTTTTATGAAAATGCTAAGCTTTTATAGTTCAAAGTCTTAGATTACCTTATGATTCATGTCTTGTGAACTTTAAATATTTATGCCATGACTTAATATTATGATCTTTGATATAAAGGGTATAGTTTTCAAATGTTAATATCATTTTCTTATACCCTTATTATTATATTATTCTTATGTGATCATTGATATCTCCCTTTCTTACCCTTACTGGGTATCTGAGATCACACTTTCTTATGTTTCCTTTCCCCATGTTATAAATATTGATGATAAATTATTTGTGTTTAGAATGTATTAATTTTTGAGGAATTTTATGGGATATTTTTAAGACATAACATGGAATATTAAAATAGAGATATAGTGGGATATGATGATGATCTTTATGAACCAATGTTTTATGAACCTAATCTGTTAAGAGATTGTCCTAATTATCTAAAACTCTAAACCTAAAAGTTCCTTGGGTGTGTAAGTGATCCAATATTTCATTTTTATATTCTATATTTTGGGTGGAAAAAAATGTGTCACATCTATAGGTATCAAATATAGATATTTAAATTTATGTTTCTACACTGAGTTTGGGATTATAATTCTAAGGATATAATAGTTGTTATTAGATTAAGATTTAGATAACTTTGGATATTATGATTTTTTCATGTGAGGTTATCTTAAGATTTATGGATACCATCATGGGTTTAGAATTTTATGGTTGATCATAAGTTAAAACTCTTAGACATGCATTTTTATGTTTTCAGTGATGTAATTTTAAGGAGACTAATAATATGTAAGAACTCGGATCTTCTTTTCAGGTATGTTTTTCCTTTTTCTGGAGTTTTTGAGAAAAAAGAATTTTCTGGAAATTTTTAAAGTACATGCCGTGTACTTTATGAGTACACGCCATGTACTCCCTTTTTCGCTCGAAGCCGTGTGCTGGCCATGTCCGGGCCACACACATGGTGTGTAAGGGTGAGGTGGAGGCCGGTTAATTCGGAGTACGGAAAACTGAAGTACACGCCGTGTACTCAAGAAGTGCACGCCGTGTACTTTCTTTTTTTTCATTAAACAGACCGGGGTTGCGCCTCATCATGATATTTTCCTTCTTCTAGGTCTGGTTCATCCGAGAGCGGCCCAAACAGCCGAATCTTCGACGAACTCCCACCTCGTCGTACGTTCTCCTATTCGAGCATGGTTAGTTGCGTTGGAATCGCAGCGGTAAGTTCTTCCTTCTTCTTGAGTCTTGTTTCTTGATTCCTCCTTGTTTCCATGTTATCATGGGATGAACATTTTGTGAGTTTTCTCAGATCTACATCATTCTAAGGGGAATCTGTCATCGAGGTTCACGTATATCGATCTACTAGGATTGAGGTAGGGGGTTTGTGCCTTTCTGTAGAAAGTTGATAAATATTATGTGAAAATTCCACCAATACCCTTGAACGGGGTATTGCGTGTTTCCTATTTTGCCCTTTCTTTTTTCCTACTTTGCTTGATTTCTTTAGTAGAGGTTATTGCTTGTGAGTAGAGTAATTTATTTTGTGCTCAGGTTGCTTTGTCATGCTTGTTTCTCCTGTTGGGAGTTTTTCCAGTTGCCATACCTTGTTGTAGGATAGTGGAACTGTCTTTTTGATATGTTGTTGAGCCTTAGTTGATAGCCAAGTAGTTCTTGAGGTTTACTTGGGATGATATACATGTGCTGAGCATGTTTAGTTATACTCAGGACTGTGAGAACCTAGAGTAGTAGACCAAAGGGAGAATTGATGGAAGGGCATCTCCAGAGTGTCTTTTAATTATGATGCGAGACTATAGGGGGAATTAACGTTGAGTTCTTCCCCAAAGAGTCTGTAGATCCTCGATGCAGGCCACAGGGGGAATTGACATTGAGTGCTTCCCCAGAGATCCTTTAGCACGATATGAGACTATAGGGGGAATTGAAGGTGAGTGCTTCCCCAGAGAGTCTTCTTAATTACGTAGCTGAACCCGAGGGGTGAGACTGCGTGTGCCTCCCAGAGGGTTGCTAGTATTTGTGGGTTAAACCATAGGGTTTAGGCTGTGAGAGCTAAACAGAGGGTTACCTGTTTCTTCTTTTTTTGCTGGCTGCTTACTTGTGTACTTTACTTGTTAGAACTGTGGATTGTAGCTACTTGTCCTTGCCTGTTCACTACTTCTTGTTTATTTACTGCCATGTATTCATTGACTGTTAGGCACAAATATTTGGGTGATTGCCTACTGGGATTGTATCTCACCCCCTGTTTGGGCCATGATTTTGGGCCCAAGAAGACTATGTTGTTGTAGTTATAGATAAGGGCAAGCACCCTTCTACATCTGGTTCTTTATTGCGCTGGAGCTAGAGAGCATGGGACTGAGCCGTGGCTCGCGATGCTGAGGAGCCTACTTTGTTTTTCTTTTGCACTTATTTTCAGTTGTATTTCAGCACGCTGTTGTGTTTGTTGCTTTCCTTAGATACTTGTACCTGCTGCATCATTTTCATCATTGCTATATATCTACTTGTTTCTGCTGTTTGGTTTCAGTTGTTATGTATGTTGTTATTGCTTCTACTCTTGATTGTTGTCTTCCTTACCTTGTATACCTTACCGAATAAGGGCATAGTTTCCCCACCGACTCACTAAGGCCCTCGCTGCTAGTCGGCAGCCTCTGGCATTTGGGGAAACGTGCTTGAGGTCATGTGGCGAACCGGGTATGGGGCACCAGTGGAGGGGCTTCGGACTCGGGTTGTTACATAATATTTTGGGAGAGATTTATTTTTTAGGTATATAACCTTTAATTTTAACATGTGAAAATGTAATCTGAGAAATAATGATCTTTTCATTTTATGAACATAATTCCAAAGGTATGGATAACATTTAGGGTTTATATGATCTTTAATTTTGAGGTAATTATCGGTTATTAAATTCATTTGGATCAATTTTATGGTTGAATTTGGTATAAAAAGATTTTTATACTTAAAAATGTATTTTACTAAAAAAATGTTTTCCATTATATTTTATGCATTAATATTAAAAGTAATTTCTTTTAATTATAAGAATTTAATTTGATAAATTAAATTTATTTTTTGGATTTATAAATTAAAATTTATCCTAGGATAATTTCTCAGACATTTTCCTAAAGAAGTAAATTTTCATTAAATAGTAAAAAATTACAATTTTTATGCAATACGGTATCGTTTATAATGACGCAAAGACCGAAAACATAACCAAAAAATTATGAAACATATATAATGAATAAATTATGATAAAATAATAAAAATAACATACATTATTAATTCAAAAAAATATATATTATAATGTATTCCATGATAAATATGAAAATCATATTTAGTGTCGACATAGAGCCTGTGGAGCGCCAGAAAATTAAAATTTTATATCCTAAAAATAATATTTGAGATGTAATAAGTAATTTATAAAAACATTTATTAACTAATAAGTATTATAAATTATTTTTATGGTTATAAATTAATTTTTTAGTTATATAACAGATGGATTATCCAAATGCTCGTGCAATGGTTGTGAAAGGTTGGAAAAGTCAAAATAACATATTAAATAAGATTTCATGACATATATATGACTTAAAATACATATTTAACGAATATAAAAGGATATTTTGACAGTAATAAACTTATTTTCATGTTGTTAATTTATTTATAGTTTTTAGTTATTAAATAAATACCTTAAATTCTTATACAATGTTGACATAGTAATTATTAAATTAATGGGAAAATCAAATAAATGATATTAATAATGTTAATAAAATTATAATTTTAGATGATTAATATGATAAATTAATCTTATAGATTAATATGACATGTTAGGTATGTATTAAAATATTTTTTTTGAATTATACTTGCTTTCTTGATGTTATTAAAGTCAAAGTAATGAATAGCTCTAATAAGTGAAATTTATGGTTTTTTAAACAATAATTTATTTAGTGATATAAAATCCCTAAAATAATATATTCATCAAAGGGATTAGGTTATATTTTTTTAATATCAATAATGGTCCATTTATAGGTCATTTTTCATTTATAGTTACTATATTAACTCTCAATGAGTAAAAAAACTTATTGTCACAGTATGTTTGAAAAGAGAAAATGAGAGGTTAAAACCAAAAGATAAGGGTAAAAACATTGTCAAAAACTTTTATATTTTTTATTTTATGAATTTAATTCATCCCTAATAACATTTTTCTCAAAATTTAGTTGTTTAATGGACACTTTTCTATAAACATAACCTATATTTTATTTAAATCAAAGAAAGTTTCAAAATGTCACTCTCTGTGTTTTTAATATATATTATGTGTCCATGTAGGGATAAAAACAAATTATGAATGAATTTAAGTGTCTATTTTGATATTAATAAAATTATTCTCATTGTATGAATTTATTTATAATTTTTACTAATTATATAATGACTTTAATTTCTTATGCAACACTGATGTAAAATTTCTTCAAATAATAAAAAAATATAATAAAATATTTTAAAAATATTGAAAGAAATATAATTTTAGGGAGATAATTTGTTACATTAATTTTATAAGTTACTATAACATATTAGTTTTATTTTAAAAGTTATATTCTAATTTAAAATTTATCTTTATGTCTTTTAAGTCAAATTAAGTGAATAGTGTATAAATTGACAATAATGAAATTTTATGTGAATAATATTTTATTATATTACTTAAAAATCATAAAAATATTTAAAAATTATATAGGGGTAATATATTGTCAAAAATGTAATATCTTACCATTTTATTTTCCATTTGGAAAAATTTTTATTGAGAATAAATTTATTAGAATTTAATATTTTGAGAAATTATAAAAGTGCCCCTCACCTCAATTATAAAAGGGAACATCCTACATCACTTTGAGACTTTTATCTTGATAAAAAACTACCAATTTCTCTTCTACACATCCCTATACACATTTTATAGGTGTTTTTGTCCCAAAAGACCAACCCTAGTGCTCATTAGAAGATATCTAAAGGAGCAGTTTCCAAGAAGAGGCAATCCCTTAAACCGATCTCTTTCTTTTTATACTCTTATTTACACCCTATAAATCTAAGGTATTTTTCATAAAATAAAAAAAAATTAGTATAATAAATATTCTGAAATGTTATTATTATTATTAAAACACTATTATACACCCTCCTTCCCATAAAATGATAACTGAAAGTATCACTCATGCCTGCGTACGGCTTACCATCTCCACATAGTGATACAATTCATTTCTCAACACCATATTTTTTGGATGGATATTATGATGGGTTTAGTTTTTTATATATGATATTTATGAAATAATTGTACTTTTTTAATGATAATATCATTTCAAACTTCTTATCATCCATTCCTTTGGGATATGATAATGTCATTCATGCATACGTGTGGACTACCACCTCCATGAAGTGATGTGATCGGTTTTTCATTTAAATTTTACTTGGATGGTAATGAGGAATAATTTGATGAATATATATAATATATATGAAATTATAATAATTTTGGAATGGTGAATTAATTATCTACCATTCTTTCATTTCTATCCATTGAAAAATGAAAACAACGTTCATGCATACGTACGACCTACTCTCTCCATGAATGATGTAATTCATTTTTCTATTTCTAAATTTTATGGATGAATATAAATATATATATAATGAAAATATATAAAATTTATATAATGATTAATATTATAGATATGATGTAAGAAATATAAATGTACAAGTTATGGAATTACTGAACTGAAATACCCATGATAAACGAAATAGTTAACACCTAGAAATGAAGATTTTAATAAGGGATTATGTATAAAGGGGGTTTTAAAATAATATAGAAGGATCATATATGATATTATATGTAATGAAAATGAATTATATTAAGGTAAATTCCTTTATTATAATTATTTCATATGGTATATATCATAAAAAATCACTTTGAGAACACAATACAAACTATATAAATGCGGAATGAATGAAATAAGAAGTATTTCTAGATGTTAATGAACCTATACTGATGAAATAGTAACTTGACCTTTAGAATTGTAATGTGACCCTTATGAATAGTAAACCAGACAAAAAAAATAGTAACCTCACAAATTAAATTATAAATAAAATTAATCCATCTTCTAAGTGACAATATGATATAATTTTATCATATTATAATTAAATAAATATTTTATAAATTATTAATTAAGTGTTGGTATTTTTGTAAGTCATAAATATTTAATTACAATTTTATTATTAATTTAATAATTTAAAAGAAATTTTATTTTCATAAAATGTGTTCATAAGTTAATATTTTGTTGTCTCATGATTATGATATAATTTTATGAGACCTTAGTTAATTTTTCAAAGTGTTATAAAATCAGTTATAATTTCAAAATCTG
Organism: Viscum album; assembly: GCA_963277665.1. Lineage (NCBI taxonomy): Eukaryota > Viridiplantae > Streptophyta > Magnoliopsida > Santalales > Viscaceae > Viscum > Viscum album. The sequence continues at coordinate 917,685,676 of OY728155.1, read as the reverse complement.
TTTTTTTAGTAAATTGTGATTTTAGTTAAAAATTAAATATCACATATTTAGAACATTATTTTCATAAAATGGAGTTAATTTTTTAATTCTACACATAAAAAATGGTTAGGGTTAATTTTTTGGATTTTTCTGAAATACTTGACTTTTTTTGAATAGTAAAATATGGTAATTTATGATAAATTCTAAATACATGAATTATGGAGTCATAGATGATGTATGTCTTATGTAAGAACAAAATATCAAAATATAATTCATTATTTTATTATATTTTATGATAATTCTCAAAATATTCATATACTTGAGCCAAAATAATAAAGTAATGAATAAAATAATGAGAAAACACCCCTTCCTCCACTATAAATACCACCTCTCACTGCCTCTTCCCCTCACACCTATCAAGCCCAAATCTTTGTCCAAATTATTCTCAAATATACTCCCAATACCCTCCCATGTTTCCATGATTTTTTTATCTTAACAAAATACCAAAACCAATCCCCTAAGGAGGTTCTCAAGAATAAGGAATCAAGAGGTAAAACCCTCTTCCTTTTCTTTTAATTTCTTTTCAAGTTCTTTTATTTTCTTTTCTATCCTCACATCCCCCTCATAAAAATTGTATTATAACTATATTAACTTACATAAACTATAATATTATTATTCTAATGGATTAATTCACCATTTCCTATCTTTCCCTCTCCTTTTATTCTAAAAATGAAAACATTATCTGTGATGTGTTAATTCACCGCATTCAAGGATGATGAACTTTCAATTTCTGTTAAAATATTCAAGGATGGTCATGATAAAATTTTTTAACCAGATTTAAATATATTTAGTATATCTTATTTAATTTTTTTGATTCATTATACACACATTATGTTAAATAATAAAATAAAACAAGTTCATTGTGAGTGAAATCGCCCAAAATAATCCAAACGATTATCACTACCATCTAATCTAATGATTCATCCTCACCCAAAATAAAAAAATGAATTATATGATCATTTAAACTTACTTATGTTAATTAATAACATATAAATTCAATTTTATATAACCATTCTCATCTTACATTTTTATCCATACATGTTTTTAAGTAAACCGATCATGAAAACCAGGGAAACCAATACTCCCAAACGATGAAATTGAATCTCATAAACCATAAAAAGGGTCATAAATGAAATTAATAAAATTATACTAAGTAAAATATATATATATATAAGTTTCTTAATTAATTAATTAATGGATTTAATTTTATTATCCATGTAATAGCTCAGACCTCGCTGATCAATTACTTTTTCAAAATCCAGTGTTCTGGGAGGTAAGAGTTGCTCATTTCAGGAGTTTTCTAATTTTTCATTCCATTAGTGAGTAAAGAGTCGGTAGCTCAGTGTCAATGTCTTAGCATAGATTGTTCTCTTCGGTAGGTGGTATTAGTAGCTCATGTTGGTAGCTCAGTATCAGTGGCTCAGCGACGGTAGGTTGGGGCATCAGTAGGTCAGGGTGTCAGTAGGTTAGGGCATCGGTAGGTCATACATCAGTAGGTTAGGCATCGGTGAATCACTGTTGGTGGGCCGCATCGGTGAATCACTTTTGGTGAATCACTTTTGGTGACTCATATCATTGACTCACCAATCAGTGAGTCATTTCTAGCTTTTTCTCGGTTTTTCCAGTTTCACCCCTCTTACATTTTATTTGATGTAAATAGAGTTTAAAACCTAGTTTGAGTGTTTATAAAGGGATTTCAAAGGATATTAATTATATATTTAATGTCCTAACACTTTAGGGGCTTTAAAATATTCAAACCATGTAATCTTGAATGTGATCTGACTTTTAATGACTTTTGAAACCATTCTTCAATTAATATAGGATCTAACTCTCTTAAGACGAGATCCTCTCTTCCCCGTGTGTTTCCATTTTCTCTTTATGAGGCCAAAATATTTCTTCCCATAGGAGTCTCATCTGTGCTGTATTTGTGGATATAGTTTTCCTTGGAGTCTTTCCTGTTACTTTTTCACCCCCTATTTCAGCGCAATCATATTTTTTGATCGTCTTTTTCTCGAAGTGGGGATTCATTCCTCTCTCATTTAATTGTGTATCATGTGGGTGGGTATAATGATATCTACTTTTGAATATGTTTGGATCCATTTTTTAAAATGAATAAATAAATGAGGGGTTAGGAAGATGATGATGATGATCGTTTGTTTTATATGTTATCTTTAATCCATGTTGTGTTCTATAATGGTTGTATGCCTTATAAAAATCATGGTTGTTGGTGGCCTCTATTTACGCACCTGTATGACTTTTGAATATTTTTTGTTCTTTCTTTTTTTAATGGTTGTGAACATAAAAACTTAATTAATCACGTATATCTGGTTAATTAAATGGATGCCCTAGGATCAAACTTGTTCTATGATAAACCTTGTTTTATCAAGGTGGAATTAAAGAATGAGGGTTTCTAAATCTGAATACACCTTCTATTTGGTATGGATGTGTGTTGTGTATGGATCTTTTTGACCTTATGTTTTGTGATGGTCATGTGGTGTTGTGGTTGGGAGTGTGGTTGTGTGTATGAGGTGGTACGGGTAGTGTAATAGAATCTCAGGCTAATAGATTGATTGATTTTGGAATGTATGAAATTGTTGTGCAGTGGGACTACATCTGGGTTGTGTTATCATTATTGTACATGGTCTTCTTGTGTATTGGAAATGCAATCTGGTTGAGTTTTTTTATTTTGTGGGATATAGTGCTTTTCGTTCCGCAAGGCTGTCGAGGATGGTTTTTGAGGGATAATTTTTAAGAAGGGTCATGTTTCCTTGCATAGGCCTTTCGCTCGGAGTTTCCATAGGATTTTATGAAGTGTTTGTGGGTTGTGATGTTACTTGTGGTGTGTTGTGTTTGGTAGTTTCCTAGGTAGAGATAGAATAAATAAATAAATGAATTGATTAATGCAGAATGATAATTGTTAAATAAATTGGTTGGGGTTATGAATCAAATATGTAGTTGGTTGTGTGGTTATGCATTAGAGGTGGAAGAAAGGGTGGTTTTGTGACGATGGGTTGTTTGTTTTGAAAACACATAGGATGGGATGAGTGTTTGGTGCCTATATACATATATGCATGTAATTCCTTGTAATTTATATACGCACCCCACTCATGTTGAGTACTACGTGTCGAACACCCCATTGTTATGGGGGAGGGTTTCCTTTCCCAACATATTAGTGGGAGGATGGATGGATAATTATTGGATCATATATGCTCCCTCTTCTAGGAATTGGTATCTCAAGTTTCTTTGGGTATGTTGTCGTGTGGTTGTGAGGCCCAGGTGTCTGTGGGCGAGGTGTGATTCTCAGGTGTCTTCATGATGAGGCTGTGGTTTTGTGACCCAGGTGTCTGTGAGTGGGGTGTGATGTGGTTGTGGCCTAGGTATTTTTGGGAAGTATGTGGTATGTGATCTAGGTGTGTGTGGGCAGGTTGTGACAGTGGGGCTTATGTAAGCGCATGGCAGCGTCAGGATTTTCACCGTTAGGTATGAGTAGTCAACTAGTGGGAAGTGGTGCGGGGTACCCAAATATTGATGTGCTTATTATATTACTTTAATTTACTTTAATTACTTAGTTAATGTACCTTGGTGAGATTTAGGATGGATAGTATACCTTGTTAGGTGCTTTGGAGTTTTGCTTTTTTCTCACAGGGGCATTGGTATGGTTCTCCCACTTGTGCATGAGTGACTATATCTTTTCCTACTGAGTATAATTGAATGCTCACCCTACATATATAAAATTATTTTTAGTTTTTCATGGATATTATGTAGACTGTGTTGTACTATACTAGCTTGGGTTTTGGAGAAAGTTATTGTGTTGCTTCTTAGATTTTATTTTGGTATTTACTTTTGAGACTCTTCCTTTTGTATAAGTTATATTTTGAAACATGTATATGGGATGGTTTTGGTTTTATTATATATATATATATATATTTCTTGGAGTTATTTTAGGTTGATTCATCTTATCTCCCAATCTTAGTTACTATTAAAATGTTAATGCCTCCCATTTTGTGAGATTTGAATACCCTTGGTGCTAGTCGCCACCCCAGGGCCTATTGGAGGCGGGACTCGGGGGTCATTATCTCTTTTTCATCTTGATAAAAGAGGGTCATGATAGAATGGTATCAGAGTTGACGGTTGAGATATAGGATGGATTTTGAAGTTAGGTATAGTTTATATTTCATGGACTGGTAGGGCAATAGATTTAGGAAATCTTTGTGCATGACATAGGCTAGAGAAGACTGGCTAGGACATGAGATTTTAGGGCCCCCCATGATCTGATGCAAGGACACTGAGCTTACTGAACAAAAAAGTGAGGCTACACCATTTTTGGGGTAGAGACCCTAGGGAAGGTACATGCATTGTGATGACTTGGGTTCTTGTTTGTTTTGGGAATTTTCAGAAAATTAAAATAAATAATGAGTTAAAATGAATCCTATATAAATTATATACTATTCAGGCTTATAAGTTCCCTATTTACTTTTTCAGCTATGGCACACAGTCATCATCCACGAGTGGCTCAGGAAGTGGAGGATTAGTAGGCTGATCTATCTAATCAATGAAGGGTTGAACTAGTGGGGGAGGATGATAAGTGGTAGAATATGCTTCGTTCTTTCCAGTGGAAGACTCTGGGAAAGTACGAAGGAAGAGTTTTAGATACAGAGATGGAGATTTGGATTGAGGAGATGATAATCACTTTCATCTGGATCCAGGATCCAACAAAGTACTGAGTTCCTTTGGTGGTGATCTAGATACAGGGTGTTACGCATCAGTGGTAGATGCTCTATCTAGGGGAGAGGAAGGAGGTTGAGGTTCTGTGGGCCAATTTTGAGGAGTTCTGGGCAGAATTACTTTCCTTGACTATGAAGGCAGAGAAGCGATAGGAGATACTCTCCCTCCAGTAGTGGAGTATGTCGGTACCGGAACTAGGTATCAAGTTCAAGGATCTCCTTCACTTTGCTCTGGACCTCTTTCTAGAATAGTATTCCCAAGCGAGACACCTAGAGGAGGCACTTTGCCCCTCTCTCCAATACGCAGTTACTCTGTTCACCTTGCTAGCATACCTAGAGGTATAGAAGAAGGAATAGTTAGTTGAGAAAATTAACTCATGAGGAGGAATACCATGATAGGGAATCCAATGGGGTTCTACAAAGGGAAAGGATTCTAGTGTAAGGTCTCAGGTGATAGGGCCTTTGAGGTTTCAGCCAGTGGAGAGTCGACCACAGCAGTTTCAGTTTCAACCTCCTAGACCTCATGCTTATCACATAGGCTTGGGACTGAGGTATTTTGTTTTTAGATTCCTTGAGAACCTTCATAGTCAGTTCCTAGATCAATCTTAGTATAGTTGATGAGGTTAGGTTTAGTGTCCGGCTCAGCAGCATTTGTTGGCCTAGTCGTTTCAACAGATGGGATAGCAGGATCCTACTCCACTGAGGGGAGACAGAGTAGATAGAAGCCGACCTTAGGGCCTTCCTTAGGTACCTTAACCTGGACATGGTTGAGGAGGCATTCAATAGAAGATAGGGAGAGGATCTAGACATTGTCAGTTGTATGCTGCAGAGGAAGCAGTTCTAGTGGGGCCAGATATCGTTCGAGGTATGATCGTCTTATTTAGTACTCTTATTTGTGCCTTGTCTGATTCTAGAGATTCACACTCATTTTTTTCACCTGGTCTATCCCATTCCTTGGGATTGGTAATAGAGATACTTTCTATGCCCCTGGTGTTGAGTACATCGATCGGAGGTCAGGCCAGCTTGTTTGATGTGTGTCGGGAATATAGACTGGTGATGGGGCCGCATCAATCCTATGTGGATATTTTCCTATTGCAGATGAAATCATATGATGTCATCCTTGGTATTGACTGGTAGTTCTGTTCATACTGTTATTGACTACTTTTAGAGAAGAGTCATGTATTTAGACATCGATAGACAACATGTGGCTTTCATTGGCGAGCAGATTTGTCAGATGGGCAATCAGTGTGTGGAGCCTCTTCTTTCCTTGTTGGTCGAGCTATTAGTTGAATCGATGGATGATGAGATAGAAATGGTTACCAGATTTTTTGGAGAGTTCTTGAATTTTTTCCCAAGGAGTTTGTGACTCTACCCCCTTGATGTGATGTTGAGTTCAGGATAGAATTGAAACCCAGTGCTTCTTTGATTTCGATGGATCCTTTTTAGATGGAACCTTATGAGCTATGGGAGTTACAGATTTAGATTGTTGATCTGATGAAGAAAGTATTTATCTGGCCCAATGTGTCACCGTGGGGTGCTCTGGTCTTGTTTTTTAAAAAGTTATATGGTGGTTTGAAGTTGTTTATAGATTACCGGAGGATGAATCATCTAACATTCAAGAACCATTACACTCTCCCAAGGATAGACAATCTTTTTGACCAGTTGAAGGGATCAAGTTGGTTATCTAAGATCTATATACAGTTTGTATATCACTAATTTAGGGTGAAGGAGGATGATATCCTGAATACATCTTTCACGTAAAGGTATGGGAACTTCAAGTTTGTGGTTATTCCATTTGGTGTTATGAACACACTAGCCATGTTCATGGGACTTATGAACTCTTTCTTCCATGAATTATTAGACCAGTTTTTTTTCATGTTCATTGATGACATCTTGATCTAATCAAAGTTAAAGGAGAAGCATATTGAGCATCTCATAAATATCTTGGAAGTTATTAAACAACGCCATATCTATGGGAAGTTATCCAAGTGTAATTTTTGGACAAAAGAGGTCCACTTCCTTGGACATTTGGTGTCTCGGTATGGTGAAACAGTGGACCCATTTTAGGTTAAGGTATTTGTTTCTTGGGAAGCACCCAAGAATGTGGAAGAGGTTCATAGTTTTCTTGGTCTAGTATGCTATTAAAAGATATTTGTACCATATTTCTCTTGAGTGACAGCTCTGTTGATGCCTCTAACTAGAAAAGGACAAGATTTTGTGTGGAGAAAACAGTGTCAGGCAGTGTTCATCTATCTTAAGGGGGATTTGGTCAGTACTCCATTGCTCCAGTTTCTAGACGAGGGTGTGATGTTCAAGGTTTTTTTGTGATTCTTCCTACCCAGGCTTAGGATTTTTGCTGATGCAGTAGCAAGAATTGATCTCTTATAGGTCTATACAGCTATGTCCCTATGAACATAACTATGCCACCCATGATCTAGAGATATCAGCGTTCGTGTTCGCACTGAAGCTGTGGTAGCACTACCTCATTGGGGAGTGATTTGGGGTCTTCATGGATCACAATGGTTTGAGGTATATCTTTTACCAATGAAATTTGAAATTGTGACATTGGAGGTGGATAGAGTTTCTTCAAGAATATGACTTTGATATCTATTACACCTCAGTAAAGGGGAATGTGGTGGCTGATTATTTGAGTAGGAAGTCACATAAGGAGTTTTTTTTGGTAATCTACATATGCTTGGAGAGTGATGGAGGAGTTGGGTTCCTTACACTTAGATGCAGGAATAGATGGAAGTAGAGGTTTTCTGTTTCAGATGATAGTGCATTAATATCTAAGGTAGTAGGTGGTGGAGTCCCAATTGGGAGACTCAGAGGTAGAGGTGATGCGTGATCGCATTGACCAGGGTGATGCTCTGAAGGGATGGTCAGAGGATAGTCAAAATAAAATTGTGTTTCATGGGATGTTTTTTGTCCCAGTGGCGATGCACAAGGGAGTTCTCCATGAGTTTCATAGTTCAGCCTTAGTGATGCACCTATTAGTTTTAAAGATGTACCATGGCTTGATAGAACAGTTTTGGTGGCTCGGGATGAAGTGGGTTGTGGAAGAGTTTGTGGGAAAATGCTTAGTGTGCTAGGAAGTAAAGGCTGAGCGCCATGTTCCCAGTGGTTTGTTGTAGCCCTTATATTTCCCTGAGTGGAAGTGGGATGAAATATCAAGGGATTTTGTCATAGTATTACCCTATGATCAGGGAGGATGTGATGAAATCTAGGTAGTAGTGGATCAGCTAACAAAATTGGCTCACTTCATATCAATTAAGGAGTCGGGTGAAGTGGATTCCTTAACGTAGAGTTTTGTGGATGAGGTGGTATAGTTTCAAGGGGTTCTGAGATCCATTATCTCATATCAGGATATGTGTTTTACCACGTGAGTATAGAGGGGATCTTAGCATGATTTTGGCACTCAGTTACACCTCATCACTGCTTTCTACCCTCAGATAGATGGGCAGATAGAGAGGACCATCCAAACATTGGAGGACATGTTGTGATCATGTGTCTTGGATTTTTTTAGATCATGGATGAGACATTTTCCCTTGGTAAAGTTTTATTATAACAAAATCTATCACTCTTCCATTGTTATGGCTCTATTTTAAGCTTTATATGGAATCTTGGTTCATTCACCTTTGTTTTGGACAAAATTTGGGGTGACATGTGTTGTTGGTCCAAATATGGTGAAGATTACAATAGAGAAGGTTCAATGTGTCTGTGAGAGGATGAAGTCAGCATAGGACCATCAGAAGTTGTATGTCAATCACAGGAGGAGGCCCTTGGAGTTTGAGGTTGGAGACCATGTGTTCTTAAAATTTTCCCCTCGGTATGGACAACAGAGGTTCGGTAGAGGTAGAAATATTTATCCTAGGTTCATCAGACCTTTTGAGGTACCAGGGTGAGTTGGTGAGGTGGAATACCAGTTGTAATTTCCACCATAGTTATAGAGGGTCCACGATGTCTTTCACATCTCTCATCTTCATCGATATCCTCCTGATGACTCCCATGTAATTGACTAAAGAAAGTTGGATATCGAGGATGACGTGGTGTTCATGTAGAATCCATTGGGGTTCCAGGATCATCAGGATAAGGTGTTGTGTGGATGGACCATTCCTTTGGTTCGTGTGTTGTGTAGGCATGGTGGCCTGGAGTAGAGTACTTGAGAAAGGGAGACATAGATTCATGCCCAGTACCCAGAGTTGTTTTGAGTTTATCTTGTGTGTTTTTCTTTGTGATGTAGTACTTGAACCTTGTTTTCTATAAGATAAGCTGATTAATTATTTTGTAATGTGTGATGAAGTGATAACATGTGAAAATGGGGAGACCAGATTCCTAATCAAGATGCATTAATTAAGATACAATTAAACCCATGTGGGCAATTTAGTGCCACCGAGAGCGGATAATATCTTGACATGGAGAAATGAATTTCCTAATTCATGTGTCCAGATATTTGGTGCTTGTGTGGGGTATCTTGTGGATGTTTGGGTTAGAAGATGTGGGAGGAGGTGTTATTGGATGTTGAGGGTTCACTCCATCTTTTGAACAACACAGGGTTGTTTATCCTAGATAGGTATCTTATGGGGTGGTTGTTCAGACCCATATTCCTTCTGGGTTTGGTTTTGAATTATCAAGGGTGAGAATAGTTTGAGAGGTATCTAATGTAATGGAAGGGGCCTATATGGTCCATTACTTTTTCAAAATCTAGTGTTTGGGGTGTTCTGGGAGGAAAGAGTAGCTCATTTCAGAATTTTTCCATTTTCTCAGTTTTTCTATCGGTGAGTCGGGCGTTAGTATATCAGCATCGGTGGCTCAACCTTGGTAGGTATCATTGGTAGGTGGTATTAGTAGCTCATTTTGGTAGCTCCACATTGGTGGTTTAGCATTGGTAGGTCACATAGGTAGGTGGTATCATTATCTCACATCAGTAGATCGCACCAGTAGCTCGGTGTTAGTGGCTCAGTGTTGGTAGGTCGGGGCATCGATAGGTCAGGGTGTCAGTAGGTCAGGGTGTCGGTAGGTTAGGCACCGGTAGGTCGGGAATTTGTGACTCACTATTGGTGGTTCGCATCAGTGACTCATGCCGGTGAGTCACTGTCGGTGACTCGTATCGGTGAGTCACTGTCAGTGACTTGTGTTGGTGACTCCCCCATTGGTGAGTCATTTCCATCTTTTTCCTAGTTTTTCCAATTTCTCCCCTCTTACATTTTATTTGATGTAAATGAATTTTAAAACCTAGTTTGAGAATTTCTAAAGTCATTCCAAAGGATATTAATTTCAAATTTAATATCCTAATGCTCTAGGGGATTTGAAATAGTCAAATCATGTAATCTTGATCATGATCCAACTTTTAATGAATTTTGAAATTGTTCCTCTATTGATATAGGATAGGACTCTCCTAAGTCGAGATCCTCTCTTCCTCATGTGTTTCTGTTTTCTTTCTGTATAACTAGAACCTTTCTTCCCTGAGGATTTGCATCTATGTTGTAGCCATGAATTCAGTTTTCTTTGGAGTCTTTCTTATAAATCGCGCACCCCCTGTTTCGGTGCAAGGATGAGTTACTGATCATCTGTTTCTCAAAGTAGGGATTCCTTTGTCTCTCCTTTAATTGTGTATCATGCGGGGTAACTATACTAATGTATTCTTGTGAATACAGTTGGATACATTTTTTTAAATGAAAAAATAAATTATGGGATGGTAATATGCTTATGATGATCATTTGTTTTATATGTTATCCTTGATCCATGTTGTGTTTTGTAAGGGTTGTATGCCTTCTGAAAGACATGTCCATTGGTTTCCTCTATTTTTGAACCTATATGACTTATGAATATTGGTTATTGTTTCATTGTTGAATGGCTATGAACATGAAAAATTGATTAATAAAGTATATCCGGTTAATTAAATGAATTTCCTAGGATAAAACTTATTCAGTGATAAACCTTATTTTATCAAAGTGGAATTAAAGAATGGGGGTTTCTAAATCTAAATACACCTTCTATTTGGTATGGCTATGTTCTATGTATGGATCTGTTCAACCTTGTGTTTTGTGCTACTCGTGTGGTGATGTGGTTGGGAGTGTGGTTGTGTGTATGAGGTGGTATGGGTAGTGTAATAGAATCTCAGGTAGAGATATTGATTGATTGTGGAATGGATGAACTTTTTGTGTAGTGGGACTATATCTAGGTTTTGTTATGGTTGTTGGACATGGTTTTCTTATGCAGTGGGATTACAATCTGGTTGAGTTTTTTTGTTTTTCTAGATATGGTTATTTTCTTATAGTGGGGATACTGATGATGGTTTGGGAGGGATAATTTTGAAGAAGGATGGTGTTACCTTGAGTAGGCCTTTCACATGGAGTTTCTAGAGTATTTTTCGAAGTGTGTGTGCATTATGGTGTTTCTTTTGGTGCGTTGTGTTTGGTAGTTTCCCAGGTAGTAATGTAATAAATAAATAAATTAATTGATTAATGCATAATAATAATTGGTCAAATGAATTGATTGGGGTTATGAATTAAGTTTGTAGCCGGTTGTGTGGTTATACATTAGAGGTGGTAGCAAGGGTAGTTTTGTGTGGGTTGTTGTTTGTTTTGAAAACCCATAGGTTGGGCTGAGTGTTTGGTAACTATATACATATATAAATGTAGTTTCTTGTGATTTCTATACACATCCCACCCGTGTTGAGAACTATGTGTCAAACAAACCATTGTTATGGGGGAGGGTATTCTTTCATAACATCCTAGTATGAGGATGGATGGCTGGTTATTGGATCTTTTCTATCCCCTCTTACAGGAATTGGTAGCCCAATTTTTTCGGGTAGGTTTCGGTGCGGTTTTAAGGCCCAGGTGTCTGCAGGAAAGGTGTGCTTCCCATGTGTCTTTCAGATGAGGTTCTGGTTTTCTGACCTAGGTGTCTTCGGGCGGGATTTTATGTGGTTGTGGCCCAGGTGTTTGCGGACGGGATGTGGTATGTGGCCCAAGTGTGTGCGGGAAAGTTGTGACAGTGGGGCTTATAAAATAACGTGATAGTGTCAAAAAGTTTGTTGTTAGGGATGAGCAGTTATCCAATGGGAAGTGCTGTGAGGTACCCAAATATCGATGTTATTATTATATTACTTTACTTTACTTGAATTATTTTGTGAGTGTACTTTGTGAGATTTGACATGGATAGTATACCTTATTTGGTACTTTGGGGTTCAACTATTTTCTCACAGGGGAATTAGTATACTTATCCTACTTATGCATGAGTGACTTTGGATTTTCTTACGGAGTATACTTTAATGCTCACCCTACATATATAAAACTATTTTCAAGTTTTCAGGGAGATTATGCGGAACGTGCTGGACTGCACTAGCTCAGGTGTTGGATATAGTTGTTGTGTCAATGCTTAGATTTTCTTTTAGTATTTACTTTGGAAACTCTTTCTTTTGTATCAGTTACATTTTGAAAAATGTATGTGCGATGTTTTTGGTTTTCTTTCATATATATATTTATATATATTGGTGTTTTTTTAGGTTGATACATCTTATAACCCAATCTTTGTTACTATAAAAAGGGTAATGTAACATCTCAGGTAAATAAATAACATGAAACTTTTAATATTTATTAATATTTGTGAATTATATATTAATTCTTCTTTAAAGGGGATGCTATGTTCAATGGCATACCCGATAAATAACAATGAGTTTCTTTGAAATCTTATGTTGCACACTAATAATATAATATTATTATTTTAAATGGAAATTAACTCCTAGTTGTTGTATTGGAGGGAATGAACAAAACTAACTACAATATGATTATAAATTTTTGTTAAATGTATTTAATTTTATCCAATAAAAGTTAGAGGCTTAAAATGTGAATGAATCTAATTTTAACCATAATTTACATTAAAAGGTCGATTTACCGCCTTTTAAGGGCGAACCCTCTTTAAATCTAGTTTTTGTCACTTTAATACATTCTATTTGACCAAAAAATCCTTCTTTAGAATGGGGACTTCAAAATTTACTTTTTGTAAATTTTTTTGAATTTTTCCGATACAGTTCGTTTTTTAATCAATAGTGAAAATATTGTATTTTAATTCCAAACTGCTTTTTAATCTAATTTATTTATTTCGATAGATTGTATTTTTAATTGGTTTTAAAGTGTAATTAGAATATATTTTTACCATTTAATCCAATGTTGTTCATTGGAATTAATTTCACTTTGAATTTGGACATAAACAAGTGTCAATCTTTTGATAGTTATTGTTTCTTAAAAACATGCTATTTGTTTTAACAACGGGATTTAATTATAAAATTAAATAATACAATTTATATGTTTTTAATTTGGTAAAATAGAAATAATTTTTGAATTCTTAATATCAAATTTAGATTAGGGTGAATTTTGGGTATTTTTCTGAAAAACTTCAATTTTTTATGAATAGTGAAACCACTTAGTAGTAGTTAAAAAAACTGACTTTTTTGTTTAAATTAAATTTTACCACTTTTGTGAATTGAATTTCAAAAATATGACATACATGATTATTATTAGTAATTAAAATGTGGTTCAATAAGATGAAAATAATTTTTGGTGAATAGTAACTTTTGACTTTTATTTACCACGGTTAAAGTTAAATAGGGTAATTCAAGGTAAAAAGTATAATATAATTATTAAAAATTACCTTAACACTTGTTTTAACCTTATTTTATGAGTAATGGCAGACGATTGGCATCCTTGGATTGATTTTGGGACCCCATGGAGCCACTTATGAATGATAATGACACTTTAGATTAATTAATTTAAAGTAAAGGCCAAAATGACATAAACAAAAATCTTTTAGTAAATTAATTTTTATATGGTGTTATATAAGTAATCCTTTTGAATATAAATATTATTTGGAAATATAAAAATATTTAATACATAATTATATTTTTATTACAATTTTTAGACATCAAATAAATTAAATTATATATGACACAATAATGATGCAGTATTTACCTCATTAATAAATGATTTAAAAAAATAAGATTATAAATATTAAAATAATATCCAAAACCTATCCAATTATTATTGTATAATTTTATTTCTACCATGAATCATCTTATATTTGACTTTAATTATTTTTGGACCTTTAGAAACCGAATATCATTATATAAGAAAATAATATTTTCACACTTTCCTAAAGAGCCCCTCCTCCACCTTATAAAAGGAGACCATTTCTAACCAATTACTCACACCTCCCAAGCCTTTTGGCTCGTCCAAACTCTACCCAATTAAGGTCCCTAAATCCCTATCTTCCACCTAGAAGCCTTACCTTAGGCATAAGGCACTTCAACAAACCATTTTGGTTCAAACCAAAGGGAGTTACCTAAATTAAAGGTAATGGTTTCTCTTAACTTATTTTCTTTTATTTTACTTATTCAACCCCTAAACTCGTTTTATTCCCTTATTTTATAAAAACAACAGTATCCTAAATATACTAGGATTTTTTAATGAGAAGGATTCTAACTACACTTACACACACCTCTATCTAATGGGTGAAGAACTTAATGTTTCTGTGGATGGTAAACTAACGCCTCACGAAACGATGATTGTTCAATTACCTTCTATCGCCTCTCATGGTGGCAATTATGATGGAACTATATTTATATATATATTATGTTTATGTCTTCTTTATGCTTTTGTATTACCCATTTATATCATACCTTTATGGTTTCCATTATGGGTAACGTGATAATTTTATTTGAGGAAGTGTGGACTACCGCCCCCTCAAAGTGATATAACTTGTTAATGCCTTATATAGGATGTATAGAGGATAGATTTAATGATATTATATATGATATTATACTGGAATTATAATATACCTATGTATCATTATGTTTTAATTCCATTAAAATAATAAATAAAAATGAAAGTAGCTTTCATGCGTACGTACGGCTTACCATCTCCATGAACGGTGCATTTCATTTCTTACCTCCAAATGATATGTACTGTTATAAATATATATATATATATATACTGAATATACATGATATATATGATATCTAAATATGAATATCATTCTGTATATAATGAAATATTTACAACATGGACAACTTGTAAATATAAGGTGTTCATTTTTACTCAAGTACCAAATATCGACAAAACGGATGTTATTAACTTAAATGATTACATAATGTTTATAACATGGTAATAAGTGATATAAAAGTAATAATAAACTTGAAAAAGGTTCTTAATCAGGTATAAATTAACTTTAGTTTATTATTCAGGAGACTAAAGAACGAACGGGTCAAGTCGGACAATGAGGTAAGGAGATTTCTTATCTCACTTTTAATTCTGTGAGATTTCCATTGTTCGCCACTTATTAATTGCATGTGGTGTATTTTTTACTACCATTTGATATATATTATCATGATCTCATTATATTCATGGTATTCTGTGATTCTTTTGGTGGTTATTAACTTTTGGTCATACGACTCAGTTGATTACAACGTGGTAAAGGGTTTCATCTCACTTTTTATTCCCGTGAGATTCATGCTATATTTTACACTGTTTCCTTTTGTGTGGTGTATTTACTTCCCATTATTTAACTCTTTGTGTAATATACTTTCATTTATGAGTATTTAAATCTTCATTATATTATCCTTCTTTCATGTGGCATATGTTTTGAAAGTAACCAAATTGGTGAGGGAACCTTTCACCCTCCTTTTTTAAAAGACTTCTTTTTGTTATGTCTTTTAATTTACATCTTATTATGTAGGGATATGTTATTATATATCCTTATTGATGTAAGTTTTATGTCCAAGTTATGAGATAACCTTTTTATCTCATCAACTCATTTTCTAAATTTTAAAGTGACGTCGTTAGGCTGTCGAATTTTTTCAAGGGAACTTCTTAACCCAATTTCAATTCATTGGGTTAAACTTTTACTTCTTAAATATGTCCTCCTATGAGTATTTGTGAATAAACATTGATTTTTTTACACTTAATATCCACTTATATTTGGTGTATTCTTATTTTTGACACATAATTATGTAATTGATTTGTCCTTAATCAAAGGATACCTTCTTTATAAGGGATTTTGTCTCAATTTACATTCCACTGAGACTTCATTATTGTTATGCACCAATTAACTCTTATATGGTGTATATACTATCCTTTGGAATATTATATCATGAATACCTTTATTCTCATGATATTATAAAGTTCTGATTAAATTTTATTCCTCAATTATTTGTATTCAAGCGTCTCTCATTTTGTTAAAATCTCTTTAACTAAAATATCCTTTTAAATGTTTTAAAGATTTATTATTCTAAATATTTATCTTTAATGTACATTTTTTAAAAATGGTTTTGAGTATTTATTTATATGAACATTAATGTTTTAAATTTATATTTCCATTAAAATCTTCAAAGTGGTATGGGACACTTTGATTCAAAAATCGTTTTTTAAACGGTTTATGAAAATGGATTTATTATTTCAATATCTTGAAATTACTTCTTATGATTGAAAATTAAATGTTATTAGTGAAATGTTTATATTTGAAATATTTTATGTGTTATGATGGTACTTGGACATTTGATGGGTGGTTACGTGATAAACCATATGACGGGTGGTGCCGTGATAAACCAGGACGGGTGGTTACGTTATAACCTCCAATGCATTGGGTATGGAAGTCGGTCGTATGGCTATTCCATTTAGTGATATGTATGGAAGTTGACCGTATGGTTATTACATTTAAGTATGTTTATCTAAAAAGTTACCTTTATATGTTATGTGTTCATTATATGGGTTTTATGCTAATATTTTGGTTACAAAATGGTAAGTATTGATATTTTATTCAATGAAGAGTATTTACTACTTCTTAAAGGTTAAAAGTATTACTTATGATAAAGTATTCATGGTTTACTTGTTGTATTGAAAAACTAACAGTTTTCCTTCTTTGTGTAACCCTTACTGATATTTTTATTCTCATTCCAAGTTTTGAAATGTTTTTCACAGGACTTAAAGAAGAATAGGGTCAAGGCTGGGATCAATGAAAAGTCATGTTATCTTAAACATGGAACTAGACATGACTCTTTTTTAAGAGTTTTTGTTTTTTGAAAAAAAATGGAAACCGAGTACAAGTTTATACTTTTTAATTTTTGAAAATAAATGTAATATTTATGACCTAATTCTCTAAAAATCTAAACCTAAAAAGATGATCAATGTGAATTATTCGTTTAATTCAAGATTATGCAATGTTTAAGGTTGGGTCCTTACAGTTGGTATCAAAGGTCAGTTTAGATAACTTTAGAGGTTAGGGTGTTCTTTAAGAATAAGTGACATTACCATAATGGTTAGGATTTTAGAAAGAGACAAAGTTATTTTAGATAAGGTTAATGAGTTTAAGATAACATGAATAACTGTATATTTGTATTTACCCTCCTCTTAAGATATTATATGATGATTTTACTAATATACTCACACTGGGCTTTTTGGTTTTAGTAAATGGCAGGATCTAGCAGGCACCAAAGTAACAATGGATGTGAAGAAAACTATGACGGTTTTCGGAATGAGCAACTGAATGAAATGGGAGCTGCAATGAGGACTCATGTGATTCTTCTGAACCAACTATCTGGAGTCATGATTGACCACCTGAACCTTGGTGATTTTTATAAGGCATCGTATATACAAGAAAAAAATACCTACGAATGTTCAGGTAATAATCATAAAGTTAAGTATGTTCAAAAACCTATGTGTCAAGTATGTGGAAAGAAACACCTAGGAAGATGATTCAAAGGGATGGGAAGATGCTATAGATGTGGGAATGAAGGTCATAAATCAAGAACCTTCCATGGAAAAAGGAAGCATCCAGTTGACTCTCGAAAAGGGAAGGAAGTTATTTCTAAGGGATCAATTGAATGTTTTAAATGTGGTATCCATGGTCATTATAAAAACAGATTTCCTATGAATATGTTTTGAGAATGGGATCACCAGGATCATATAAATATATTTTTATCAATACCTAATTCCATTACAATTGAGGATGAAGAAACCGACAATGACCAATGAAAGGTATGGATTATTTCTTAACATGTTTTTTGACATTATTGAATCTTAGGATATGATTCATGATTTTGTTTGTAGGAAAGAAGTATTTCAGAATAAGTTGGAAATGAATGGTTAATGGATCATGAAGAACATTGAATGAGTAAGAAGTCAACATATAAGTGATTCAAGTGTTATGGTAGATTTTAATATGATGAAATACTTAAAAGTATTAAGGCTCTTTTAATGATGGGATTATATTGGAAGAATTTTTATAGTATGTGTAACCCTGAAGTTTGATATATGAAAATGTTATTCAAGGAATAATTATCTTTTATTTTGATGAGTAATGGTGGAATTTTATTTTGGGAGAATCTATGTTTTTATTATGGACATATGGTGATTTGGTTTTTTATGGACATGATTAACCTATCATAGATAATATGTGAATCGGTTAATTACACTTTATTATGAGACTTTAAGAGTAGTTGATTTTTATTTGGAGATAAATGTTAAGATTTACAGTGGAAGACTATGTGACTAGATCCTTCTAAGTTTTGGGTTAAAATCTTATTTTGGGTTATTTTGAAGAATTTTAAGGACAATGGTATATTGAATGGTCTTTATTAAACTTTGGGTACTTTTTGTTGAATTTTGGAGAATAAGAGTAGTATTTCTTTTTGTAAAGGTTTTTCCTTTTTGGGGATTATATGATCTCGTACTAACCATTTTTGGTTTGGTTAATGTCTAAAGACAAGGGAAATATATATCTTTTTTGGATAATGTGATTCTATAGAATTTTATTCTTGTGCTTTTGATGTGACCAAGTCAGTTTGAATACTCATCGTTGGGAGAAAAGATATGGTTGTGGTAGAAATTTAGTAAAGGATGAAAGTCTACATGACAAGTAAGTAAGTTTCCTTATGTTTTTAATTAAGCTCATAAATAAATTCCTCAACTTTATGAAAAGTAACTTAAAACAAAAACATTGTCTGTTAACTTTTCCTACTGGGGTATCAAAGACCATTTAACCCATCACATGTTTGTGATTTTCTGGTGGTTAACTTTATCCTTATCATGTTTTCTATCACTCTCCATCAGAACTTGACCATTTTTTATTTCTTCCATAACCATGTTTTCATACATGGAATCCAAGTATGGGTTATCTTGGGTGACCTTTGTACTTCTATTTCTTTATTTTAAAGTGACAGTTTTACTGACTCTTTTCTGATGTTGGACTTTTAATGAAATTTCCAAGCCCTGTTTTAAAATTGTGAGGATGCAATTCCCAAAAGGGGGAAGGATGTAACATCCTAGGTAAATAAATAACATGACACTTTTCATATTTATTAATATTTGTGAATTAAAAATTAATTCTACTTTAAAGGGGTTGCAATGTTCAATGGTGTACCCGATACACAACAGTGAGTTTCTTTGAAATCTTATGTTGCACACTAATAATATAATATTATTATTTTAAATAGAAATTAACTCCTAGCCATTGTATTGGTGGTAATGAACAAAACTAACTACATTATTATTATACATGTTTGTTAAATGTATTTATTTTTATCCAATAAAATTTAGAGGCTTAAAATGTGAATGAATCTAATTTTAACCACAATTTACATTAAAAGATCAATTTACCACCTTTTAATGGTGAACCCTCTTTAAATATGGTTTTGGTCACTTTAATATGTTATATTTGACCAAAAAAATCTTTATTTATATTGGGGACATCAAAATTTACTTTGTGTAAATTTTTTGGAATTTTTCCGATATAGTTCATTTTTTAATGAATAGTGAAAAATATTGTATTTTAATTCAAAACTATGTTTTAATCTTATTTATTTATATGGTTAGAATATCTTTTTAATTGGTTTTAAAGTTTAATTATAATATATGTTTACCATTTAATCCAATTTTTTTCATTGTAATTAATTTCACTTTGAATTTGGACATAAACAAGTGTCAATCTTTTGATAGTTATTGTTTCTTAAAAACACACTATTTGTTTTAACAACAGGATTTAATTATAAAATTAATTAATAAAACGTCTATGTTTTGAATTTGGTAAAATAGAAATCATTTTTGAATTCGGAATATCAATTTTATCTTCTGGAGAATTTTTTGTATTTTTCTGAAAAAGTTCAATTTTTGATGAATAGTGAAACCACTTAGTAGTAGTTAAAAAACTGACTTTTTAATTTAAATGAAATTTTACCACTTCTATGAATTGATTTTCAAAAATCCGACATAAATGGTTTTTAGTAGTAAGTAAAATGTGATTCAATAAGATGAAAATATTTTTTGATGAATAGTAGGTTTTGACTTATTTACCACGGTTAAAGGTAAATAAGGTAATTCAAGGTAAAAAGGATATTATAAATATTCAAAATTACCTTAACATGTGTCCTAACCTTATTGTATGAGTAATGGCCGACTGTGGGAATCCTTGGGTCAATTTTGGGACCCCATGGATCCACTTATTAATGATAATGACACTTTAGATTAATTAATTTAAAGTAAAGTCCAAAATGACATAAACAAAAATCGTTTAGTAAATTAATTTGTATATGGTGTTATATAAGTCATATTTTTTACTAAAAATGTTATTTAGAAATATAAAAAGATTTACTACATCATTATATTTTTATTATAATTTTTAGACATCAAATAAATTAAATTATATATGACACAATAATGATGCAGTATTTACCTCATTAATAAATGATTTAAATAAATAAGATTATAATTATAAAAATAATATCCAAAACCTGTCCAATTATTATTGGATAATTTTATTTCTACCTTGAGTCATCTTATCTTTGACTTTAATTATTTTTGGACCTTTAAAATCAAATATCATTATATAATAAAATAATATTTTCACACTTTCCTAAAGAGCCCCTCCTCCCCCTTATAAAAAGAAACCATTTCTAACCAATTCCTCACACCTCCCAAGCCTTTTGTCTCATCCAAACTCTACCCAATTAAGCTCCCTAAATCCCTCTATTCCACCTAGAATCCTTACCTTAGTTATAAGGCACTTCAACAAACCATTTTGGTTCAAACCAAAGGGAGTTACCCAAATTAAAGATAATGGTTTCTCTTAACTTCTTTTCTATTATTTTAATTCCCCAACCCCTAAACTCTTTTTTTACATTATTTTATAACAACAATAGTATCCTCAATATACTAGGATTTTGTTATGATAAGTATTTGAACTACACTTACACACACATCTATCTAATGGGTGAGGAACTTAATGTTTCTGTGGCTGGTAAACTAACGCCTCACGAAATGATGATTGTTCAATTACCTACTACCTCCTCTCATGGTGTCCATTATGATGGCACTGTATTTATATATGATATATACTATGTTTATGTTTTCTTCATACTTCTGTATTATACATTTATATCATACCTTTATGGCTTCCATTATGGGTAACGCGATAATTTCATTTGAGGAAGTGCAGACTACCGCCCCCTCAAAGTGATATGAATTGTTAATGCCTTATGCGGGATGTATAAAGAATAGAGTTAATGATATTATATATGATATTATACTGTAATTATAATATACCTATGTATCATTATGTTTTAATTCCTTTAAAATAACATATAAAAAATGAAAGTAGCGTTCATGCGTACGTACGGCTTACCGTCTCCATGAACGGTGAATTTCATTTCTTAACTCCAAATGATATGTACTATTATAAATATATATATATATATATATATATATATACTGGATATAAATTATATATATGATATCTAAATATAAATATCATTCTGGATATAATGAACTATTGACAACATGGACAACTTGTAAATATAAGGTGTTCATTTTTTACTCAAGTACCAAATATCGACAAAATGGAAGTTATTAACTTAAATGATTACATAATGTTTATAACATGGTAATAAGTGATATAAAAGGAATAATAAACTTGAAAAATGTTCTTAATCAATTATAAATTAACTTTAGTTTATTATTCAGCAGATTAAAGAACGAACAGGTCTAGTCGGACAATGAGGTAAGGAGATTTCTTATCTCACTTTTAATTCCGTGATATTTCCATTGTTCGCCACTTATTAATTCCATGTGGTGTATTGTGTACTGAAATTTGATATATATTATCATGATATCATTATATTCATGTTATTCTGTTATTCTTTTGGTGGTTATTAAATTTTGGTCATACGACTCAGTTGATTACAACGTGGTAAAGGGTTTCATCTCACTTTTTATTCCCGTGAGATTCATGCTATATTTTCCACTGTTTCCTTTTGTGTGGTGTATGTACTTACCATTATTTAACTCCTTGTGTAATATACTTTCATTTATGAGTATTTACATCTTCATTTTATGATCCTTCTTTCATGTGGCGTATGTTTTGTAAGTTACCAAATCGGTGAGGGAACCTTTCACCCTCCTTTTTTTAAAAGACTTCTTTTTGTTATGTCTTCTAATTTACATATTATTATGTAGGGATCTGTTATTCTATATACTTATTTATGTAAATTTTATATCCAAGTTATTAGATACCTTTTTTATCGCATCGACTCATTTTCTAAATTTTAAAGTGATGTTGTTAGGCTGTCGAATTTTTTCAAGGGAGTTTCTTAACCCAATTTCAATTCATTGGGTTAAACTTTTACTTCTTAAATATGTCATCCTATGAGTATTTGTGAATAACCTATGATTGTTTTACACTTAATATCTACTTATATTGGGTGTATTCTTATTTTTCACACATAATTATGTAATTTATTTATCCTTAATCAAAGGATACCTTCTTTATAAGGGATTTTGTCTCAATTTACATTCCATTGAGACTTCATTGTTGTTTTGAAACAATTAACTCTTATATGGTGTATATACTATCCTTTGGAATATTATATCATGAATACCTCTATTTAACTAAAATGTCATTTAAAATGTTTTAAAGATTTATTATTCTAAATCTTTATATTTAATTTCCATGTTTTAAAAATGGTTTTGAGTATTTATTTATATGGACATTAATGTTTTAAATTTATATTTCCATTAAAAGCTTCAATGTTTTATGGGACACTTTGATTCAAAAATATTTTTTTTAATGGTTTATGAAAATGGATTGATTATTTCAATATCTTGAAATTACTTATTATGATTGAACATGAAATGTTATTAGTGAAATGTTTATATTTGAAATATTTTATGTGTTATGATGATACTTGGAAATTGTATGGGTGGTTACGTGATAAACCATATAATGGGTGGTGCCGTGATAAACCAAGATGGGTGGTTACGTTATAACCTCCAATGCATTGGGTATGGAAGTTGGTCGTATGGTTATTCCATTTAGTGATATGTGTGGAAGTCGATCCTATGGTTATTCCTTTTAAGTATGTTTATCTACCAAGTTACCTTTATATGTTATGTGTTCTTTATATGGGTTTTATGGTAATCTTTTGGTTACAAAATGGTAAGTATTGAACTTTTATTCAATGAAGAGTATTTACTACTTATTAAAGGTGAAAAGTATTACTTATGATAAATTATTCATGGTTTACTTTTTGTATTGAAAAACTAACAGTTTTCCTTCTTTGTGTATCCCTTACTGATCTTTTTATTCTCATCCCAAGTTTTCAAATGTTTTTTACAGGTCTTAAAGAATAATAGGGTCAATGATGGGATCAAGTAAAAGTCATTCTATCTTAAACATGGAACTAGACATTACTCTTTTTTTAAGAGTTTTTGTTTTTTGAAAAAAATGGAAACTGAGTAGAAGTTTCTACTTTGTAATTTTTGAAAAGAATTGTAATAGTTATGACCTAATTCTCTAAAACTCTAAACCTAAAAATATATTTAATGTGAATAATTCATTTAATTCAAGATTATGAAATTTTTAAGGTCGGGTCCTTACAGTTGGTATCAGAGGTCGGTTTAGATAACTTTAGAGATTAGGGTGTTCTTTAAGCATAAGTGACATTACCATAATGGTTAGGATTTTAGAAAGAGACAAAGTTATATTAGATAAATTGAATGAGTTTAAGATAACATGAATAATTATATCTTTGTATTTACCCTCCTCTTAAGATATTATATGATGATTTTACTGATATACTCACACTGATCTTTTTGGTTTTAGTAAATGGCTGGATCTAGCAGGCACCAAAGTAATAGTGGATGCGAAGAAAACTGTGATGGTTTTCTGAATGAGCAACTGAATGAAATGAGATCTGCAATGAGGACTCTTGTGATTCTTCTGAACCAACTATATGGAGTCATGATTGACCACCTGAACCTTGATGATTTTTATAAGGCATCGTATATACAAGAAACAAATCCCTGCTGATGTTCAGGTAATAATCTTAAAGGTAAGTATATTCAAAAACCTATGTGTCAAGGATGTGGAAAGAAACACCTAGGAAAATGATTCAAAGGGACGGGAAGATTCTATAGATTTGGTAATGAAGGTCATAAATCAAGAACCTGTCATTGAAAAAGGAAGCATCCAGTTGACTCTAGGAAAGGGAAATAAGTTCTTTCTGAGGGATCAATTGAATGTTTTAAATGTGGTGTGCATGGTCATTAGAAAAACAGATATCCTATGAAGATGTTTCGAGAATGGGATCACCAGGATCATACAAATAAATGTATACCAATACCAAATTCCATTCCAATTGAGGATGAAGAAATAGACAATGACCAATGAAATGTATGGATTATTTCTTAACATATTTTTTGACATTATTGAATCTTATGATATGATTCATGATTTTGTTTGTAGGAAAGAAGTATTTCAGAATAAGTTAGAAAGGGATGGTTAATGGATCATGAAGAACATTGAATGAGTAAGAAGTCAACATATAAGGGATTCAAGTGTTATAGTATATTTTAAGATGATGAAATACTTTAAAGTATTAAGGCTCTTTTGATGATGGGATTAAATTGGAAGACTTTTTATTGTATGTGTAACCCTGAAGTTTGATATATGAAAATGTTATTCAAGGAATAATTATCTTTTCTTTTGATGAGTAATGGTGGAATTTTATTTTGGTAGAATCTATGTTTTTATTATGGACATACGATGATTTGGTTTTTTATGGACATGATTAACCTATCATAGATAATATGTGTAGTGGTTAATTACACTTATGTATGATACTTTAAGAGTAATTGATTTTTGTTTGAGATAAATGTTAAGATTTACAGTGGAAGACTATGTGACTAGATTCTTCTGAGTTTTGGGTTACAATCTTAGTTTGGGTTATTTTGAAGAATTTTAAGAACAATGGTATATTGAATGGTCTTTATTGAACTTTGGGTACTTTTTGTTGAATTTTTGCAGAATAAGAGTATTATTTCTTTTTATAAAGGATTATCCTTTTTTGGGGATTATATGATCTCGTACTAACCATTTTTGGTTTTGGTTAATGTCTAAATACAGGGGAAATATATATCTTTTTTTGTGGATCATTTGATTCTATATAAGTTTATTCTTATGATTTTGATGTGACCAAGTTAGTTTGAATACTCATCGTTGGGAGAAAAGATGTGTTTGTGGTAGAAATTTAGTAAAGGATGAAAGTATACATGACAAGTAAGTATGTTTCCTTATGTTTTTAGTTAAGCTCAAAAATAAATTCCTCAACTTTATGAAAAGTAACTTAAAACAAAAACTTTGTATGTTAACTTTTCCTACTGGGGTATCAAAGACCGTTTAACCCATCACATGTTTGTGATTTTATGTTGGTTAACTTTATCCTAATCATGTTTTCTATCACTCTCCATCAGAACTTGACCGTTTTTTCTTTCTTCCATATCCATGTTTTCCTACATAGAATCCTAGTGTGGGTTATCTTGGGTGACCTTTGTACTTCTATTTATTTATTTTAAAGTGATAGTTTTACTGACTCTTTTCCGATGTGGGACTTTTAATGAAATTTCCAAGCCCTGTTTTAAAATTGCGAGGACGCAATTCCCAAAAGGGGGGAAGGATGTAACATCCCTGGTAAATAAAGAACATGACACTTTTCATATTTATTAATATTTTTGAATTAAATATTAATTGTACTTCAAAGGGTATGCTATGTTCAATGGTTTACCTGATACACAACAGTGAGTTTCTTTGAAATCTTACATTGCACACTAATAATATAATATTATTATTTTAAATAGAAATTAACTCCTAGACATTGTATTGGATTGAATAAACAAAACTAACTGAAATATGATTATACATGTTTTTTAAATGTATTTACATTTATTCAATAAAAGTTATAGGCTTAAAATGTGAATGAATCTAATTTTAACCACAATTTACATTAAAAGATCGATTTACCGCCTTTTAATGGAGAACCCTCTTTAAATATAGTTTTGGTCACTTTAATATATTCTAATTTACCAAAAACAATCCTTATTTATAATGGGGAAATCATAATTTACTTTGTGTAAATTTTTATGGAATTTTTCTGATACAGTTCATTTTTTAATGAATAGTGAAAAATATTGTATTTTAATTCCAAACTGCGTTTTAATATAATTTATTTATATGGTTATAATATCTTTTTAATTGGTTTTAAAGTGTAATTAGAATATATTTTTACCATTTAATCAGATTTTGGTCATTGCAATTAATTTCACTTTAAATTTGGACATAAACAAGTGTCAATCTTTTGATAATTATTGTTTTTTAAAAACACGCTATTTGTTTTAAAAATAGGATTTAATTATAAAATTAATTAATAGAACTTCTATGTTTTTAATTTTGTAAAATATAAATCATTTTTTAATTATGAATATCAAATTTAGCTTAGGGTGAATTTTGGGTATTTTTCTGAAAAACATCAATTTTTGATGAATAGTGAAACCACTTAGTAGTAGTTAAAAAAACTAACTTTTTCATTTAAATGAAATTTTACCACTTCTCTGAATTGAATTTAAAAAATCCAATATACATGGTTGTTATTAGTAAGTAAAATTTTGTTCAATAAGATGAAAATAATTTTTTATGAATAGTAATTTTTGATTTTTTATTTACCACAGTTAAAGGTAAATAGGGTAATTTGAGGTAAAAAGAATATTATAATTAATCAAAATTACTTTAACACTTGTCCTAACCTTATTGGATGAGTAATGTCCAACCGTGGGAATCCTTGGGTCGATTTTGGGACCCCATGGAGCCACTTATGAATGATAATGACACTTTAGATTAATTAATTTAAAGTAAAGGCCAAAATGACATAAACAAAAATCTTTTAGTAAATTAATTTTTGTATGGTGTTATATAAGTCATCCTTTTTAATATAAATATTATTTGTAAATAAAAAAAGATTTAATACATAACTATATTTTTATTATAATTTTTAGACATCAAATAAATTAAATTATATATGACATAATAATGATGCATTATTTACCTCATTAATAAATGATTTAAATAAATTAGATTATAAATATTAAAATAATATCCAAAACCTATCAAATTCTTATTGGACAATTTTATTTAGACCATGATTCATCTTACCTTTGACTTTAATTATTTTTGGACCTTTAGAAACCAAATATCAATATATAATAAAATAATATTTTCACACTTTCCTAAAGAGCCCCTCCTCCCCCTTATAAAAGGAGACCATTTCTAACCAATTCCTCACACCTCCCAAGCCTTTTGGATCATTCAACCTCTACACAATTAATCTCCCTACATCCATCTCTCCCACCTAGAAGCCTTACCTTAGGCATAAGGCACTTCAACAAACCATTTTGGTTCAAACCAAAGGGAGTTACCCAAATTAAAGGTAATGGTTCCTCTTAACTTCTTTTCTTTTATTTTACATATCCAACCCCTAAACTATTTTTATTACCTTATTTTATAACAACAAAAATATCCTAAATATACTAGTATTTTTTTATGAGAAGTATTTTAACTACACTTACACACACCTCTATCTAATGGGTGAAGAACTTAATGTTTCTGTGGATGGTAAACTAACGCCTCACGAGACGATGATTGTTCAATTACCTACTACCACCTATCATAGTGGCCATTATGATGGAACTGTATTTATATATGATAGATATTATGTTTATTTCTTCTTTATTCTTCTGTATTATCCATTTATATCATACCTTTATGGTTTGTATTATGGGTAACGCGATAATTTCATTTGAGGAAGTGCGGACTACCGCCCCCTCAAAGTGATATGACTCGTTAATTCCTTATGTGGGTTGTATAAAGGATAGAGTTAATGATATTATATATGATATTATACTTTAATTATAATATAACTATGTATCATTATGTTTTAATCTTATTAAAATAAGAAATAAAAATGAAAGTAGCGTTCATGCATACGTACGGCTTACCGTCTCCATGAACGTTGCATTTCATTTCTTACATCCAAATGATATGTACTATTATAAATATATATATATATATATACTGTATATACATGATATATATGATATCTAAATATTAATATCATTCTGTATATAATGAACTATTGACAACATGGACAACTTGTAAATATAAGGTGTTCATTTTTTACTCAAGTACCAAATATTGACAAAACGGATGTTATTAACTTAAATGATTACATAATGTTTATAACATGGTAATAAGTGATATAAAAGGAGTAATAAACTTGAAAAAGTTTCTTAATCAAGTAGAAATTAACTTTAGTTTATCATTCGGGAGATTAAAGAATGAACGGGTCAAGTCGGACAACGAGGTAAGGAGATTTCTTATCTCACTTTTAATTCCGTGAGATTTCCATTGTTCAGCACTTATTAATTGCATGTGGTGTATTGTGTACTTACATTTGATATATATTATCATGATCTCATTATATTCATGGTATTATGTGATTCTTTTGGTGGTTATTAACTTTTGGTAATACGACTCAGTTGATTACAACGTGGTAAAGAGTTTCATCTCACTTTTTATTCCCATGAGATTCATGATATATTTTCCAATGTTTCCTTTTGTGTGGTGTATGTAATTCCCATTATTGTACTCTTTGTGTAATATAATTTCATTTATGAGTACTTACATGTTAATTGTATGATCCTTCTTTCATGTGGCGTATGTTTTGTAAGTTACCAAATCGGTAAGGGAACCTTTCACCCTCCTTTTTTTTAAAATACTTCTTTTTGTTAGGTCTTTTAATTTACATCTTATTATGTAAGTATATGTTCTTCTATATCCTTATTTATGTAAATTTTATGTCCAGGTTATGAGATACCCTTTTTATCCCATCAACTCATTTTCTAAATTTTAAAGTGACGTCGTTAGGCTGTCAAATTTTTGCAAGGGAACTTCTTAACCCAATTTCAATTCTTTGGGTTAAACTTTTACTTCTTAAATATGTCATCCTATGAGTATTTGTGAATAAACTCTGATTTTTTTACACTTAATATCCACTGATATTGGGTGTATTCTTATTTTTCACACATAATTATGTAATTGATTTGTCCTTAATCAAAGGATACCTTCTTTATAAGGGATTTTTTCTCAATTTACATTCCATTGAGACTTCATTGTTGTTATGCACCAATTAACTCTTATATGGTGTATATACTATCCTTTGGAATATTATATCATGAATACCTTTATTCTCATGATATTATAGAATTATGATTAAATGTTATTCCTCAATTATTTGGATTCAAACGTCTCTCATTTTGTTAAAATCTCTTTATCTAAAATACCATTTTAAATGTTGTAAAGATTTATTATTCTAAATATTTATTTTTAATTTCCATGTTTTAAAAATGGTTTTGAGTATTTATTTATATGCACATTAATGTTTTAAATTTATATTTCTATTAAAAGCTTCAAATTGGTATGGTATACTTTGATTCAAAAATCTTTTTTTAAATGGTTTATGAAAATGGATTGATTATTTCAATATCTTGAAATTACTTCTTATGATTGAAAATGAAATGTTATTAGTGAAATGTTGATATTTGAAATATTTTATGTGTTATGATGATACTTGGACATTTTATGGTTGGTTACGTGATAAACCATATGGCGGGTGGTGTCGTGATAAACCAGGACGGGTGGTTACGTTATAACCTCCAATGCATTGGGTATGGAAGTCGGTTGTATGGCAATTCCATTTAGTGATATGTGTGGAAGTCGACCATATGGTTATTCTATTTAAGTATGTTTATCTACCAAGTTACCTTTATATGTTATGTGTTCTTTATATGGGTTTTATGGTAATCTTTTAGTTAAAAAATGGTAAGTTTTGATCTTTTATTCAATGAAGAGTATTTACTACTTCTTAAAGGTGAAAAGTATTACTTATGATAAATTATTCATGGTTTACTTTTTGTATTGAAAACCTAATAGTTTTCCTTCTTTGTGTATCCCTTACTGATCTTTTTATTCTCATACCAAGTATTGAAATGTTTTTCACAGGACTTAAAGAATAATAGGTTCAAGTATGGGATCAAGGAAAAGTCATGCTATCTTAGACATGGAACTAGACATGACTCTTTTTTTAAGAGTTTTTGTTTTTTGAAAAAAATGGAAACTGAGTAGAATTTTCTACTTTGTAATTTTTGAAAAGAAATGTAATAGTTATGACCTAATTCTCTAAAACTCTAAACCTAAAAAGATCCTCATTGTGAATTATTCATTTAATTCAAGATTATGAAATTTTTAATGTAGGTTCCTTACAGTTGGTATCAGAGGTCAATTTAGATAACTTTAGAGGTTAGGGTGTTCTTTAAGCATAAGTGACATTACCATAATGGTTAGGATTTTAGAAAGAGACAAAGTTATTTTAGATAAAGTCAATGAGTTTAAGATAACATGAATAACTATATCTTTGTATTTACCCTCCTCTTAAGATATTATATGATGATTTTACTCATATACTCACTCTGAGCTTTTTGGTTTTAGTAAATGGCTAGATCTAGCAGGCACCAAAGTAACAGTGGATGGGAAGAAAACTGTGACGGTTTTCTAAATGAGAAACTGAATGAAATGGGAGCTGCAATGATGACTCTTGTGATTCTTCTTAACCAACTATATGGAGTCATGATTGACTACCTAAACCTTGATGATTTTTATATGGAATCCTATATACAAGAAAAAAATCCCTACTGATGTTCAGGTAATAATCATAAAGGTAAGTATATTCAAAAACCTATGTGTCAAGGATGTGGAAAGAAACACCTAGGAAAATGATTCAAAGGGATGGGAAGATGCTATAGATGTTGGAATGAAGTTAATAAATCAAGAACCTGTCATGGAAAAAGGAATCATCCAGTTAACTCTAGGAAAGGGAAAGAAGTTCTTTCTGAGGGATCAATTGAATGTTTTAAATGTGGTGTTAATTTTCATTATAAAAACAGATGTCCTATGAAGATGTTTCGAGAATGGGATCACCAGGATCGTACAAATAAATGTTTACCAATACCTAATTCCATTCCAATTGAAGATTAAGAAACCAACAATGACCAATGAAATGTATGGATTATTTCTTAACATATTTTTTGACATTATTGAATCTTAGGATATGATTCATGATTTTGTTTATAGGAAAGAATTATTTCAATATAAGTTGTAAAGGAATGTTTAATGGATCATGAAGAACATTGAATGAGTAATAAGTCAACATATAAGGGATTCAAGTGTTATGGTATATTTTAAGATGATGAAATACTTAAAAGTATTAAGGCTCTTTTGATTATGGGATTATATTGGAAGAATTTTTATAGTATGTGTAACCCTGAAGTTTGATATATGAAAATGTTATTCAATAAATAATTATCTTTTCTTTTGATGAGTAATGGTGGAATTTTATTTTGGGAGAATCTATGTTTTTATTATGGACATATGGTCATTTGGTTTTTTATGGAAATGATTAACCTATCATAGATAATATTTGAATTGGTTAATTACACTTATGTATGAGACTTTAAGAGTAGTTGATTTTTGTTTGGAGATAAATGTTAAGATTTACAGTGGAAGACTATGTGACTAGATCCTTCTGAGTTTTGGGTTACAATCTTAGTTTGGGTTATTTTGAACAATTTTAAGGACAATGGTATATTTAATGGTCTTTATTGAACTTTGGGTACTTTTTGTTGAATTTTAGAGAATAAGAGTAGTATTTATTTTTATAAATGATTATCCATTTTTGGGGATTATATGATCTCGTACTAACCATTTTTGGTTTTGGTTAATGTCTAAAGATAGGGGAAATATATAGCTTTTTATTGTGGATCATGTGATTCTATATAAGTTTATTCTTGTGCTTTTGATGTGACCAAGTCAGTTTGATTACTCATCATTGGGAGAAAATATGTGTTTGTGGTAGAAATTTAGTAAAGGATGAAAGTCTACATGAAAAGTAAGTATGTTTCCTTATGTTTTTAGTTAAGCTCATAAATAAATTCCTCAACTTTATGAAAATTAACTTAAAACAAAAACTTTGTATGTTAAATTTTCCTACTAGGGTATCAAAGATCGTTTAACCCATCACATGTTTGTGATTTTCTGGTTGTTAACTTTATCCTAATCATGTTTTTTATCACTCTCTATCAGAACTTGACCGTTTGTTCTTTCTTCCATATCCATGTTTTCCTACATGGAATCCTATTATGGGTTATCTTTGGTGACCTTTGTACTTCTATTTCTTTATTTTAAAGTGATAGTTTTACTGACTCTTTTCCGATGTGGGACTTTTTAATTAAATTTCCAATCCCTATTTTAAAATTGCGAGGACGTAATTCCCAAAAGGGGGGAAGGATGTAACATCCCAGGTAAATAAAGGACATGACACTTTTCATATTTATTAATATCTATGAATTAAATATTAATTATACTTTAAAGGGGGTGGTATGTTCAATGGCGTACCCGATACACAGCATTGAGTTTTTTTGAAATCTTACGTTACACACTAATAATATAATATTATTATTTTAAATGTAAATTAACTCCTAACCATTTTATTGGAAGGAATGAAAAAAACTAACTACAATATGGTTATACATGTTTGTTAAATGTATTTACTTTTATCCAATAAAAGTTAGAGACTTAAAATGTAAATGAATCTAATTTTAACCACAATTTACATTAAAAGATCGATTTACCCCCTTTTAATGGAGAACCCTCTTTAAATCTAGTTTTGGTCACTTTAATACATTCTATTTGAACAAAACAAATCCTTCTTTATAATGGGGAGATCAAAATTTACTTTGTGTAAACTTTTTGGAATTTTTCTGATACAGTTCATTTTTAATGAATAGTGAAAGATATTGTATTTTAATTCCAAAATACGTTTTAATCTAATTTATTTATATGGTTAGAATATCTTTTTAATTGGTTTTAAATTGTAATTAGAAAATATTTTTACCATTTAATCCAATGTTTTTCATTGAAATCAATTTCACTTTGAATTTGGACATAAACAAGTGTCAATCTTTTGGTAATTATTGTTTCTTAAAAACACGCTATTTGTTTTAACAATGGGATTTAATTATAAAATTAATCAATAAAACTTCGATGTTTTGAATTTGGTAAAATATAAATCATTTTTTAATTCTGAATATTAAATTTATCTTAGGGTAAATTTTGGGTCTTTTTCTGAAAAACTTCAATTTTTGATGAATAGTGAAACCACTTAGTAGTAGTTAAAAAACTGACTTTTTCATTTAAATGAAATTTTACCACTTCTGTGAATAGAATTTCAAAAATCCTACATACATGGTTGTTATTAGTAAGTAAAATGTGGTTCAATAAGATGAAAATAATTTTTTATGAATAGTAAGTTTTGACTTTTATTTAACGCGGTTAAAGGTAAATAGGGAAATTCAAGGTAAAAAGGATATTATAATTATTCAAAATTACCTTAACACTTGTCCTAACCTTATTGTATGAGAAATTTCTGACCTTGGTCATCCTTGGGTCGATTTTCAGACCCCATGGAGCCACTTATGAATGATAATGACACTTTAGATTAATTAATTTAAAGTAAAGGCCAAAATGACATAAACAAAAATCTTTTAGTAAATTAATTTTTATATGATGTTATATAAGTCATATTTTTTACTATAAGTATTATTTTTAAATATAAAACGATTTAATACATCATGATATTTTTATTATAATTTTTAGACATCAAATAAATTAAATTATATATGACACAATAATGATGCAATATTTAACTCATTAATAAATGAAGTAAATAAATAAGATTATAAATATTAAAATAATATAAAAAACCTATCCAATTCTTATTGGATGATTTTATTTCGATTGTGAGTCTTCTTATCTTTGACTTTAATTATTTTTGGACCTTTAGAAACCGAATATCATTATATAATAAAATAATATTTTCACACTTTCCTAAAGATCCCCTCCTCCCCCTTATAAAAGGAGATTATTTCTAACCAATTCCTCACACCTCCCAAGCCTTTTGGATCGTCCACCCTCTACCCAATTAATCTCCCTAAATCCTTCTCTTCCACCTATAAGCCTTACCTTAGTCATAAGGCACTTCAACAAACCATTTTAGTTCAAACCAAAGGGAGTTACCCAAATTAAAGGTAATGGTTTCTCTTAACTTATTTTCTTTTATTTTACTTCTCCAACCATGAAACTATTTTTATTCCCTTATTTTATAACAAAACCAGTATCATAAATATACTATAATATTTTTATGATAAGTATTATAACTACACTTACACACACCTCCATCAAATGGGTGAAGAACGTAATGTTTCTGTGGATGGAAAACTAACACCTCACGAAACGATGATTATTCAATTACCTCTTACTGCCGCTCATGGTGGCCATTATGATGGAACTTTATTTATATATGATATATATTATGTTTATTTCTTTTTTATTCTTCTGTATTATACATTTATATCATACCTTTATGGTTTCCCTTATGGGTAAACTTGATAATTTCATTTGAGGAAGTGCAGACTACCGCCCTCTCAAAGTGATATGACTCGTTAATTCCATATGTGGGATGTATAAAGGATAGAGTTAATGATATTATATATGATATTATACTGTAATTATAATATACCTATGTATCATTATGTTTTAATTCTATTAAAATAATAAATAGAAATGAAATTAGCGTTCATGCGTACGTACAGCTTACCGTCTCTATGAACGGTGCATTTCATTTCTTACCTCCAAATGATATTATCTGTTATAAATAAATATATATATATATATATATACTGGATATAAATTATATATATGATATCTAAATATGAATATCATTCTGGATATAATGGACTATTGACAACATGGACAACTTGTAAATATAAGGTGTTCATTTTTGAATCAAGTACCAAATATCGACAAAACGGACCTTATTAACTTAAATGATTACATAATATTTATAAAATGGTAATAAGTGATATAAAAGGAATAATAAACTTAAAAAGTTTTCTTAATTAAGTATAAATTAACTTTAGTTTATTATTCAGGAGATTAAAGAACGAACGGGTCAAGTCGGACAACGATGTAAGGAGATTTCTTATCTCACTTTTAATTCCGTGAGATATCCATTGTTCGCCAATTTTTAATTTCATGTGGTGTATTGTGTACTTCCATTTGATATATATTATCATTATTTTCATTATATTCATGGTATTATATGATTACTTTGGTGTTTATTATCTTTTGGTCATACGGCTCAGTTGATTACAACATGGTAAAGGGTTTCATCTCACTTTTTATTCCCGTGAGATTCATGCTATATTTTCCATTGTTTCCTTTTGTGTGGGGTATGTACTGCCAGTTATTCTACTCTTTGTATAATATAATTTCATTTATGAGTATTTACATATTCATTGTATGATCCTTCTTTCATTTGGTGTATGTTTTGAAAGTTACCAAATCGGTGAGGGAACCTTTCACCCTCCTTTTTTTTAAATACTTCTTTTTGTTATGTCTTTTAATTTACATATTATTATGTAGGGATATGTTCTTATATATCCTTGTTTATATAAATTTTATGTCCAAGTGATGAGATACCCTTTTTATCTCATCAAATCATTTTCTAAATTTTAAAGTGACGTCGTTAGGCTGTCGATTTTTTGCAAGGGAACTTCTTAACTCAATTTCAATTATTTGGGTTAAATTTTTACTTCTTAAATATGTCGTCCTATGAGTATTTTAGAATAACCTCTGATTTTTTTACACTTAATATCCACTTATATTTGGTTTATTAGTATTTTCCACACATATTTATGTAATTGATTTGTCCTTAATCAAAGGATACCTTCTTTATAAGGAATTTTGTCTCAATTTACATTCCATTAAGACTTCATTGTTTTTATGAACCAATTCACTATTATATGGTGTTTATACTATCATTTGGCATATTATACCAGGAATAAATTTATTCTCATGATATTATAAAGTTTTTATTAAATTTTATTCCTCAATTATTTGTATTCAAGCATCTCTCATTTTGTTAAAATCACTTTAACTAAAATATCGTTTTAAATGTTTTAAATATTTGTTATTCTAAATCTTTATCTTTAATTTCCATGTTTTAAAAATGGTTTTTAGTATTTATTTATATGGACATTAATGTTTTAAAATTATATTTACATTAAAATCTTCAAAGTGTTATGGGACACTTTGATTCAAAAATCTATTTTTAAATGGTTTATGAAAATGGATTGATTATTTCAATATCTTGAGATTACTTCTTATGATTGAAAATGAAATGTTATTAGTGAAATGTTTATATTTGAAATATTTTATGTGTTATGATGGTACTTGGACATTTTATGGTTGGTTACGTGATAAACCATATGACAGGTGGTGTCGTGATAAACCAGGATGAGTGGTTACGTTATAACCTCCAATGCATTGGGTATGGAAGTCGGCTGTACGGCTATTCTATTTAGTGATATATGTGGAAGTCAACCATATGGTTATTCCATTTAAGTATGTTTATGTACCAAGTAACCTTTATATGTTATGTGTTCTTTATATGGGTTTTATGGTAATCTTTTGGTTACAAAATGGTAAGTATTAATCTTTTATTCAATACTTCTTAAAGAGAAAAGTATTAATTATGATAAAGTATTCATGGTTTACTTGTTGTATTGAAAAACTAATAGTTTTCCTTCTTTTTGTATCCCTTACTGAGCTTTTTATGCTCATCCCAAGTTTTGAAATGTTTTTCACATGACATAAATAAGAATAGGGTCAAGGATGGGATCAAGGAAAAGTCATGCTATCTTAAACATAGAACTAGACATGACTATTTTTTTAAGATTTTTTGTTTTTTGAAAAAAATTGAAACTGAGTAGAAGTTTATACTTTGTAATTTTTGAAAAAAATGTAATATTTATGAACTAATTATCTAAAACTCTAAACCTGAAAAGATCCTAAATGTGAATTATTCATTTAATTCAATATTATTCAATGTTTAAGGTCAGGTCCTTATAGGTAATGCCTCCCATTTTGTAAGATTTGAGTACCCTTGGTGCTCATTGCAACCATGGGGCCTATTAGAGTTAGTACTTGGGGGGTCCTTATATCTTTTTCATCTTAAATAAGTGGGTTCATGACAATATAGGACATTAAGATCAAGTGAAGAACACCTTCGGACATAAGGTAAGGGATTCTACCTGAACCTCCATTATTCTTTCGGGTTACTCTTTCTCTCTTTCTACCAAAATGAAATTCTATTTTTTTATGTATATGTTCTAAATGTTTTTTATATGTTCCAAAATCATGTATCAAAATATTTTCATCCTTATTTTTTTTGGATATACATGTTTTTAAAAGTTTCCCTACACAATTCTTCCCGATAAGCAACTCTGATTTAAGGGAACTTCCTGAATTCTTACCCATTTTCAAGTGCACTCCATAATCTATATTAATCCACCATTATTTTTATAAAATATATCATTTTATTATTAAAACTTTCTTGGTTCACTTAGTGTTTTATTTAAAATATTATTTACTTTTTTTCTTTAAATTCTCTTTAATATTTTCATTAAACCGCACTAAAAATTTTTAATTCTAAAGTTTCTTAAATACTCTTTTTACATTTTATCACTTCAGTTTGACCTCACTAATCATGATAGATTCCTATTTTTATCTATTAATGTCCATATATTATTTAATACCTTTATTTCATGGACACATTTATGATACACCCATTTTTTATGCTTTATGACAAGATTATGATGCTGATTTATTTCCATGGGTAACCCTTATGTTTATTTTTCATGTGGCACACATATTCATGAACATGTTATGATGATTTCACCTATATATCACTCAAATTCATCGGTTAATTTTAAGTCTCATGAGATTTCATGTGTAACAGACTTGGTGGTTATCCTTGACTCGTGCTCCATGTACAATGGTCTTGGTGGTTAACCTTTACTCACACTCCTTTATGTGTAATGAGCCTTTAATTATGATTATTTAATGTTGTATGTTGTTTCCACATCTCTTATGATTCCATGATTACATATTTTATGCTTCTTTATGTATATCCATGACTTTTATGTCATCTTATTATGCCTTCTAACCCATTATTATGCTTTATTCTTATGTTTATTCCATTACTTAGATTTTTAGCTCATCCATTTGTTCATGTTATTCTCAGGTTATCCTATGAAAATGTAAGGGCTCAAAGGAAGTTAGGATATCATAATGGATGATAAATAAATAAATGTTTATTTTATTCCCATGTTTTAATATTTATGTACCTAGTATTCCAAAGACACTAGACTTTACAATCCTTGGCTTGTAATTTGATAGTTAATTATGTTTAAAATCGTTTAATAATATGGAAAAAGTATAGGGTCTTTGTAGTTTGTATCAGAGGAAGGTATAGTTATTTTTGGAGATTATGAATAGATCACCTTAGTAAGAACCATTGGGATAAGACTAAGTATGAGAAAACATACCTAAATTTTGGTTAGTATAGAGTAAGTGGTTTATCAAAAAAATACATCCTAGTCTGGATAATACAAGTGGATGTGATTATAGAATAGATATACCTAGAAGTAATAACTCTGATAGGTTTTTCTGGGCCTAACTCAGGGTATCCTGGTACATAATAATGGGCCTTACTGCACACCTATTTTGACACTCTTGGGGGATATGCTTTGATAAATTCATAAGCTCATTACGAACCATTATTAAGGGAACAAAAAAATACCATAAGAATATATGTTAGGAAATAGATCATGGATAACCTAGATTGAAACCTACGGAATCACAAGTTAGGATAAACTTTTCATTTACATGTTTATCCTTATATGTTTAATGTTTCCTTTTAATATGATTATTATCAAAGTATTCAATCCCACCTAATTGTACTTTATTTTTATTAGTTAATGGATATAAATATAAGAACTCGTTCTAATAATAAATGTGATAGTCAATGTGATGATTTCCCTAATGATATGCCAAATATGATGGGAATGGTTGCTCAAAACTTCATTATAGTACTTTCTCAACTATCTCAAGTTATAAATAATAACTTGAATCGTGTGAAAATCCCTCCTTATCTAAATAAAATGAAAGTTTACATTGAATCCTTCATATAGAAAATTATTACCATGTTTAGTGGATCTTCTAATCCCCTCCTTGAATAAAAATTTATTAACTCCATTGAGAAGATATTCTCTGTCATATAATGCTCAGAAGAAGAGAAAGTTATGTTGGCAGTCTATCATTTTTATAGGGAATCTAATCAGTGGTGGACACTAATCAAGAACACAAAGTCTAGGGGATTGATTCCATGTAATGGGAAGATTTAAGGAAAATATTTTTCAATAAATACTTTCCTTAACACTCCATATCAAGAGGGAAATAGAGTTCCTCAAACTTAATTAGAAGGAATATGAGTCTATCGGGGCATATGAAGAAAACTTTACAAGGCTTTCAAGATACACATCTGGCTTTGTCATGAACACCGAAAGAAAGGTGGATCACTTCTTTAGCAGACTAAAGTTGAGTCTATGAAAATAATTGGTGATTCTGGACTTTGATAGTTATGATGAGATTGTTCGTTGTTACCTCAAGGTTAAAATGGAGAATGGGGA
The DNA here is from genome assembly GCA_963277665.1 of Viscum album. NCBI lineage: Eukaryota > Viridiplantae > Streptophyta > Magnoliopsida > Santalales > Viscaceae > Viscum > Viscum album. Next base: position 917,645,838 of record OY728155.1, on the reverse strand, counting down.
CTCTCAGTGGTCTTGTGGGCCCATTGAAAAAAAAGTAGAAAATTGAGTCTAATATGGGTGGATCAGCATATAGATCCCATGATTAAAAGAAGAACGAATATCCCACATTTCAAAATTGTAAGAAGAATCACCCTAGGAACTATTTAAATGGGACTAAGAAATTCTTAAAATGTGTAAGAATGGGGAATATGGCTAATAATTGATGAAGGGATATGAATAATTCCACTAATGTGGACGAATAAAGGAAAGTTTGGATCAAAAATCAGCATGTAGTGTAGTGTTTCAACTACATGGAACATAGGCATTTTGAAAACCAGTTCCCTAATCCCAGGGTTATTAGAGGAAATCAACAACAACCTCCAATGAAAAAATGAAGAGAATATGCTATCACTACTGCTGAGGTTGATCTGGAAAATGATGTGGTGAAAGGTATGTTGGTTATTCATTCAAGAATAGAGAACGTGCTATTTGATTCTGGTTCTATTCATTCTTTCATATCTTGAAAGTTTAGTATAACTATTCAATCACCACTTCAAAATTTGGATGTTGAGTTATCTGTGATAATAGAAAATGGGGAAATCATTGAATCCAAAGTTTATAACTCCTCCCTAGTTAATGTTTGTGGACTGAAACTCCCAGAAAATTCTATCATACTCCCTTTGGTATAGTTTGATGCTATATTTGGTATGGATTGGCTATCTTTATACAAATCCAACATTGACGGTCAAGAATGGGAGATCACTCTTTACATTCTAAAGTATCCTCCAATTCTGTACAAATGTATGGAGGAGGATGAATCTCATTTAGAATCATTGTCACAAGTGTGGATATTACTACCTTATGAGAAAGTATATATTTATCAAATGATTGAGAAAACTTAGAGAAACATGCTCGAAGACATTCCCATCGTGAGGGATTACAGTGATGTATTCCTTGAAGAATTACCTAGTCTTCTGCCTGATCGAGAGGTTGAGTTCTAAATTGAACTTATTCTTTAATCTCTCCCTATATCAAAGAAACCTTATATAATAGACACCATTGATCTATAAGAAGTTAAAGGAGAATCTGGATAAGGGTTTTATATGCCTGAGTGCTTCACTGTGGGGTGAACTAGTACTCTTTGTCAAGAATAAGGATGTATCAATGCACCTTTGCATTAATTATCATAAAATTAATAAAATCATGATAAAGAAAAAGTATCCCCTATTACAAATAGATGAATTTTTTGATTACCTACATGGGTCTAGTTATTTCTCTAAGTTGTACCTTTGGTTAGATATAATGAATTAAAGGTGGGTAATGAAGGTATTATCAAGACTTTCTTTCGAAAAAGGTATGGACACTATGAGTTCATAGTGATTCCCTTTGTACTCATTAATGATCTAGAAATTTTCATGTATTTAATGAATAGAATATTTAGAGATTACCTCAAAAAAATTTGGTATTCTTTATCAATGATATTCTAATATACTCCAAGAGAAAATAGGAACATGAGGAGTATTTGAAAACTATTCTAAAGACTTTGAGAAGGGAGAAACTATATAAAAAGTACAATAAATGTGATTTTTAGATGAATGAAGTATCATTCTTGGGGCATGTTATCACCAAAAAAAGAATATATATAGACCCTTCCAAGACAAAGGCAATCAAAGAGTGGCTCAGGCCAACATCTGTAATGGAGAACCATAGTTTCCTTGGCCTATATGGGTATTACTGATGATTTTTGAAGAAATTATCATTATTTTCAAACCGAATAACCAAGATGACATGGAAGGGAGTGAAGTTTGTCTAGACACAAGAATGTGAGGAAAGCTTTAAGGAACTCAAAAAGAGGTTTATAACTGTGTTAGTTCTCACTTTCCCAATAAGTGGAGAACTATTTTTGGTGTACAACGATGCTTCAAAAAAAGGGATTAGGTTTTGTACTGATGAAAAATGATAAATTTATAGCCTACACCACAAGGTAGTTGAAAATTCATTTGAGATGATATCCTAAGTATGATCTGGAGTTGGCGGTTGTGATCTTCAAGTTGAAAATATGGAGGCATTATCTCTATGGGGAGAAGTGTGAGATATATACTAATCACAAGGGACTCAAATATATATTCACACAAAAGTATCTTAATATGTACTAGTTAAGATGGTTGGAGCTCATCAAGGATTATAACTTCTCAATACACTACCATCCTAGTAAAGTAAATAAGGTTGCATATGCTATAAGTAGAAATGATTTTGCATCTTTATAAATGATGAGAATTGAGAAGGATCCAATATTATTAGATTTGAAAATGATGGACATGAGAATCATTAAGGAAGGAACTGTATCAATCCTTTCTCACATTATTACACAACCATACTTTATGGATAAAATAAAGGATTCTCAAAAGAATGATGTGGAAACTCAAAAGAATGTGGAAGCCATAAAAAAAGGAAAACCCTCAGAATTAAAAATGGATTAGGAAGATGTCATGAGATTTGATTCATGATTATGTGTACCATTTGATCCATATATTAATAAGGAGGTTCTAAATGATTCACATAGCTCAACCTTCCCTATTCACCCAAGGAGCACAAAGATGTATCGAGATCTCCGAGAGAGCTATTGGTGGGACAATATGAAAAAGTATATTGATAAATATACATCAAAGTGCATAGTATTTCAGCAAGTGAAGTCCAAAAGAAAAAATTATAAAGGGTTGATGCAACCATTATTCATAGTAACATGGAAGTGAGAGAACATTACCATGGACTTTGTCACTGGACTTCAAAAGACATCTAAAGGAAACAATGTTATATGGTGTCACGACCCGTCCTCGGGGCTCGTGCCGTGACTACCCCAAGCCCGCCTTCCATAAGCCAGGGGCTGGCGACTAGCACCAAGGCGTAAATCCCAACAAAAAGGGAAGGCATTGCCTTTGAAAAGTAAACAAGCACCACAGAGTAAGAAAGCGGAAAAGTAAACACTAAGTAAAAACTGTACAAGCTGTGCTGAAAGTAAAAGGGGCCGGAAATACAAGCCTAACTGTAAAGTACAACTGAAAGGAAAAACAGCAACTAAAAAGGGAAAACTGCAGCGTCGAGCCGTCCTCTGGAAGTCCCACCTGAAGGGTGGGTACAGATAGCCTCCACAGCTCCTCGGTCCACCTGACCGCTCCGAGTACGTCCGGCCCAGTGGTCCACCTCCAGGTACTGTCCTGCTCCGCACGCCTCCACCACGGTCAGCGTTGTCCGTCGTCTCCAACCAACACAACGTAGTGCGGGCATAGCCCGTGCAGGGGTGAGTATAAGCTACTCAGTAGGGACCCCGAGACCCCCGAAGGTCTCCCGAAATCCACAAAGGAAAGATACAATCACGAAGTAACATCTGACACGGCTTAGGTATATGCCCATACATATACCTAAGTCTTCAATTCCCCGTTCGGCTCCAACTTCCGAGCCCAAGCACAACTCAGTCCACACAGAAAAGCAAAACGTATACCCACACAGGATAGCACAACACAGTCCACAAATTAGAGTAAACAGTAAATCCACATAGGATAGCTCAACACAATCCACAAAGGAGAGTAAACACAAGATTCTGCTCACACAGGTATACTTCTTCGGATGACGATAAAGATGATCACTGGTCCATCTAAGTCGTCGGACCCATGAAGGATCGATAGGTAACTAACCCCCGCAATGACCCACACAGGATCGGGCCCACACAGGACCTGTAGGCACTGGCTCACACAGAACCGTTGAGCGCGGACCCACATAGGATCGGACCCACACAGGATCGAGCCCACACAGGACCGGGCCCACACAGGACCTGTAGCACTGATCCACGGAGGATCGCTGAGTGCAGTAGTCGTCGCAGTCCACTGAGGATCTCTGCACAGTCGTCGCCGCAGTCCACTGATGATCTCTGCACGGTCGTCGTCGGAGTCCACGGAGGATCTCTGCACAGTCGTCGCTGTCGAAGTAGCAGTCGCAGCCAGCCTAGGGTTCCCGCACACAGCAAGCTCGTTCGGGAGGGTCCGCTCCATGAGCCGAGAGTCTGATACATCAACTGACACAAAGTCCGAAGTTGATGTATCCAAAAGTTCCGTATCGTCAACAGGAACTCAACGTCGCAGACGGCGCGTCAATCGGACGCCCGGTCTGAGAGTTATTGGCATTTTCGTCCCAGGGGCCCGGTTGATTTTTAAGGCAAAACCAACATGACCGCACTCCACCTGCGTCCAAACCTCGGGCGGAGTATGCCAAAAGATCTGTCTCACTTAGAGGAAAACAACAAAGCTGATGGCACGTCAATCGGACGTCCGTAGCTCAAGTTATGAGCGTTTCCGCTCTGAGGGCCCGGTTGGTTTCGTGTACGAACCAACCCGGCCGAACTCAAAGTACTCCGAAACCTTGAGTGCGATATACCTAAACGACCGTCTCGATCCAAGGATCGCGTTGCCGCTGACGGCGAGTCGTTTGGAGGCCCGTAGCTCAAGTTACGGGAGTTTGAACGAAGATCGTCCGAAGACGGGGGGTACGGGCCCGGGCCGACCCGGCCCGACCCCCCCCCCCCCCCCCCCGGGAGTCGGCCGAACCGGGTCGACCCGAACCAGGTAGACCTGACCCGGTCCGACCCGGTCCGGTCAGGCCAGGGCACGGCCCGGCCGAACGGCCGAGGCACGCGGGGCGCCGCCCCCGAGGCCTGGTGGTGCCGCGGCCCCCCCGCGTGGGGCCGCGCTGAGTCGGGACGCGGCTTCAGCCGCGTCCGAGGGCACCGGACCCGCGCGGCCGCGGGTCCGCGGGTGCCGCCGCCGCCGCGCTGAGTCGCGGCGGCGTGTCCGGCGGCGCGCCGGGGCGCCGCCGCTCCCGGCTGCCGGCGCCGCGCCGCCGGCGAGTTCCGCGGGCCACCGGGATCGTTCCGGTGGTCCGATTCTCTTCTCGTCTGCGCCATTTCTCCTCCCGGGAGTCATTCTTCACTGCGGGATCGTCAAACATCCGTTGCGGAACGTTCCGTCGTTGCCCGTCAAATCTGCACAAAACGAAGAACGGCGGAGGGTCGTCAGGCCGTGTTCGTTTGGCTCGCACCCTCCGCGTTAGAGATAAACCAACGGGAGAAAATTATTCCACACAGGAAAAAACAATTTTTAATAAGATTAAAATTGCTCACAATACGGTTCTTTAATTTCTTTAAAGAAACATTTACGGGAATAATAAAAAGGGGGTAATTCCCATAATAAATCTCTACCTCATCGATCGTCGCGCGCGGGCGTTCTTCGCGGAAAAGCTCGTCGCGGAAGAGAGGGATCGTTGCGTCGTCGCGGGGAGGCGTCGCGTCGTCGCGGAATCCGGCGTTGAGTCGGCGAGCTCAAACGGTCGGTGATCGGAGATCGGAGCGGGGAAGAACGTCTCAGACGGAAGCGTCGTCGATTTCCGGGTTCGGCGTTCTTCGCGTTCTTCGCGTTCTTCGCGTTCTTCGCGTTCTTCGCGTTCTTCGCAAGGGAGAAGAAGATACAAGGGTCCTCTCAAATCTTCTCAACGCGCCAGTAACCAAAGGTCGAGCGTTGGCCTTATTTTATTATTACGCCAATGAATTTGAAAACTGGTTAAGAAACGATCCATCAATTCGTTGAATTAATTCAACGAAAGAAACAGCCCAATTAAATGGTCTGTTAAGATTTTAAGAAACGCGTCAGTTGACTTTCATTAAGACGGGTTTTCGCGGGTGCGTTTCTTAGCGGAAAGAAACGGCGGGGCTCGTACGGGCCCCACCTCACAAATATCCTACCAAGGGGTTAGGATATTTCTGGATAGCATCCTATCCGGTTCAACTCAGTTCAAGTCGTCAATAAGTGGCTTCAAGTGGCTTCCAAGTGTCTTAAGTGAAATAATATAAAGTTGTCGCAAAATTATTTTATTTTTTAACTTTAAGCCCGAAAATTAAAAACCACACCCGAGCAAACGCAACTCCCGAAGAGGCGTTTCTAAGCGAATACTGGCACTGCGATTTCATCGGTGCCCTCAGAATTCGATTTCGGGCACCGGTTCAAAAGTTAGAAAAACCCGCTCGTCCGTTCACTGAACGTACCCGAGCCAAACTTCGGAAAATGATTCCGAGCACACCGGGCCTCGGAATCAAGTGCCGTCAGAAACTGCGCTCTTGTAAAATTCCAAAGAAAATTAAGCAAAAAAAATTACTTGAAATTTACGGGTCTTTACATTACTCCCACCTCAGGACTTTACGTCCCCGTAAAGATACATCATAAACTAGGGAAACAAATGTGGGTACTGAGCACGCATCTGAGCCTCCCGCTCCCAAGTGCTCTCCTGGAGGTTCCCGTGCTGACATCTGATGCGCACAAGAGGAATCGATCACCCACGTAGGACCCGCTCCTGTCGATCCACTATCTCCACTGAGACCTCCGCAAAAGTCGCCCCATCATCCACGTCTAGCTCCCCATAGTCAATGATGTGCATTGGGTCGTGCACGTATCTCCTCAGCTGGGATACGTGGAAGACGTCGTGCACCCGGTGCAACTGAGGTGGCAAAGCCAGGCGATAAGCCACCTCGCCAATCCTGCTGAGGACCTGGAAAGTCCAGATGAAGCGTGGAGACAACTTGTCGCCTCGGCCAAATCTCCGCAAACCACGTCGAGGTGAGACACGCAAGAAGACGTGGTCGCCATCCTCAAACTCTAGTGGCCTCCGCCTCCTGTCAGCATATGACTTCTGCCGGCTCTGGGCTGTCCTCATCTGCTCCTGGATGGCCTGGACCTTCTCTGTCGTGGCCCGGACCATCTCTGGTCCCACAAGTGCTGACTCCTCAGGGTCTGTCCAGCACAAAGGAGATCTGCAAGGCCTGCCGTACAACGCCTCGTAGGGTGCCATCCCGATGGTGGAGTGGTAGCTGTTGTTGTATGTGAACTCCACCAAGGGTAGGTGGTCCTCCCAGCTGCGACCAAAGTCGAGGACACATGCACGGAGCATGTCCTCGAGGGTCTGAATGGTCCTCTCCGTCTGACCATCCGTATGTGGGTGAAAGGCGGTGCTCAGACGTAGCCGCGTCCCGAACGCCTCCTGCAACCCCTTCCAAAGCCGGGAAGTAAAGTGAGTGTCCCGATCGGAGACGATAGTCGATGGCACACCGTGAAGCCGTACAATCTCCTGAACGTAGAGACGTCCCAAGCTCTCCACTGAGCCCTGCTCTCGGATGGGTAAGAAGTGTGCCGACTTGGTGAGTCGGTCAACAATCACCCAAATGGAGTCGTGACCTCTGGAAGTGCGTGGAAGTCCAGTCACGAAGTCCATAGATATGCCATCCCACTTCCACTCCGGGACCTCCAAGGGCTGTACCAAGCCTGCTGGTACCTGGTGCTCTGCCTTCACCTGCTGGCAGGTGAGGCACCGCGAAACGAACTCTGCCACAGCCTTCTTCACGCCCGGCCACCAGTGCTGACGTCTGAGATCCTGGTACATCTTCGCCACTCCAGCATGTACCGCCAAAGGAGAAGTGTGGAACTCTCTCAGCACCTCCTCTCTTAAAGCAACTGGTACCAAGGTACGTCCTCTGAAAAGGACATTGTGCTCTGCTCCAAGGGAGAAACCATCAGGTGCCTGTCCCGAGGATATCTGTGCACGCCGTGTCTCACAGTCAGTGTCCCCACGCTATGCCTCTCTGACCCACTGTAGAAGTGGAGGAGAGACTGTGAGAGACTGAAGGAAGGCTTCTCCATCTCTATCCACGAAGGATATCTGCAAGGCGGCTAGCTACTCTGTCGCCTCCTCAAGCAGCTGTATGCTTGTCCTCCTACTGAGGGCATCGGCTACCATGTTCCCCTTTCCAGGAGTATAGACTATCTCAAGTCATAGTCCTGGAGAAACTCGAGCCATCGCCGCTGTCTCAGGTTCAGGTCCTTCTGAGAGAAGATGTACCTGAGACTCTGGTGGTCAGAAAAGACTGTGAAGCACTCACCCATCAGATAGTTCCGCCATGTCTTCAGGGCAAAGACCACTGCTGCCAACTCCATGTCATGGGTAGCGTAGTTCTGCTCATGCGGCCTCAACTGACGTGATCCGTAGGCAATCATGGCCCGCTCTTGCATCAGGACACACCCGAGTCCGGTCCCTGATGCATCGCAGTAGACTACATATCTAACTCCCTCCTCAGGCAACCTCAAGATAGGTGCGCTGGTCAACCTCTGCCTCAGCTCCTGGAAGCTCTGCCGACATCTGTTTGACCACACGAAGGGTTCCCCTTCTTCGTCAACGCTGAGAGTGGGGCCGCAACTATGGAGAAGTTCGGCACAAATCTCTGATAGTAACCGGCTAGGCCCAAGAAACTCCGCACCTCTGTCACACTCTTGGGTGGCTCCCAAGCTATCACTGCCTCGATCTTCGCAGGATCCACTGCAACTCCCACCTCAGAAATGATGTGCCCCAAGAAGTGGACCTCACGTAACCAGAACTGACACTTCGAGAGCTTTCCATAAATCTGGTGCTCTCGGAGTGTGTCTAGTACAACACGCAAGTGGTAGGCGTGCTCCTCCTCCGTGGTCGAGTACACCAAGATGTCGTCGATGAAGACTACGACAAATCGATCGAGGTATGGCTGAAAGATCCTGTTCATGAGGCTCATGAACACTGCTGGAGTGTTGGTTACACCGAAAGGCATAACCAAGAACTCATAGTGTCCATATCGACATCTGAAGGCCGTCTTCTGCACATCCTCATCTCGAACTCTGAGCTGATGATAGCCTGACTTGAGGTCTATCTTCGAGAACCACCATGCTCCCTTGAGCTGATCGAAGAGGTCATCAATCCTGGGTAGCGGATACTTTTTCCTCACTGTCACCTGGTTCAGGCGACAATAATCGACACACAGTCGCAAGCTCCCGTCCGCCTTCTTGGCGAACAATATTGGGGAATCCCAGGGTGAAACACTGGGTCGGATGAAGCCCTTTCCCTGCAAGTCCTCCAACTGTACCCGCAGCTCTCGAAGATCAGGGGGGGCCATCCGATATGCTGGAGTGGATATCGGGGATGTCCCGGGGTACAGGTCAATATAAAAGTCTACCTCTTTGCGAGGAGGTAGTCCTGGAACGTCGTCGGGAAAGACATCCGCGTACTGATCCACCACTGCAGGAAAACTGGGACTCTGCACGTCGACTGCTCCCAGGATGAGGCTAGCCAACTGATGAGTGATGGGCTGACATCTCCTCTGCGTGAGTCCATCCTGTGCTGCTAAGGCTCCCTTCTCACAGGTGAAGGTGAACCTGCTCCCTTCGGTGCGCACACATCGCACCTTGTGCCTAATGCAGTCAATCTGAGCATGGACCGTGGATAACCAATACATGCCCAAGATGACGTCGTAAGGCCTCGATGCCACTACAAGAAGATCCCAGTCGAAGCTCTCGCCTCCTAGAGTAAGCTCACAATGCCGGCACCAGTGTGTAATCGTCGAGTCTGCTCCCGTAGGAGTCTCTAGCCGTAAGGATCGAGCCAACGGCTCCGTCAGAATCTCCGAGCTCCGAACAAGGGCAGTGGCTATGAAAGAGTGACTCACTCCTGTGTCTATCAGAACTGCAGTAAGGGTGGAATAGACACAGATCGTACCTCAGAATCATCTCTGGCGCGCCGTGGTCGTAGGCCTCAGCTGCCTGGAGCTGCGCCTGTCTCTGCCCGCCAGCTCCCTGTGGTCGGGGCGGGCCTCCTGGTGCTGGTGGTGGCAGAGCCTCAAAGCGTTGCCCACCACCTGCTGCTCGGCCAGCTCCTCTGCCTCGTCTGCCTCCTCCCTGCGGACCGCCACGGTCGACCCTCTGACTCTTCCTAGGTGGTCCCTCCACCGTCTGCTGCCCCTCGGTACGACGGGTCGGGCAGTCACGAGCCATGTGGCCCTGCCCGCCGCACTCGTAGCACTGTCTGCCTCTCGGAAGGCTGGCTCCGCGCTATGTGCCCCGTACCGCTGAGCCAGTGTCCCAGGGTCGTCTGTCGGAAGGCCTGGTCTTCCTGGAACCCTGAGTCATCCGTCGGCTACCTGCTGCCGAAGACTCCACTATCTTCCACCCTGCGGCAGGTCTCGCTATGGACTCAGCCAGGAAGCTCTCGATCAGAAGGGCTCGCTCTAGCACTCCTGCCTGGGTCGGGATGCTGAGGGAGATCAGCGATGACCTGATCTCATTTCTCAATCCCTGATCGAAGGTCCGGGCCCGGAAGAAGGGGTCCCGTACCATGTCTGTCGAGTAGCGAGAAAGTTCAGTGAACCTCGCCGCGTACTGAGCGACCGTCAAGTTGCCCTGCCGCAGCTGAAGAAGCTCCTGGATGCGCACCGCACGGAGGGTGGCCGGGACGAACTCTGATCGGAAGAGGCTCTCGAAGTCCGTCCAGATGAGGGTGGCCTCATCATGTACCTGTAGCATCAGGCTCCACCATCGCCCTGCTGCTGCGTGTAGTAGGCTCGCCGCGAGGATCACCAAGAGGTCTACTGGTGTCCTCACTAGCCTGAAAACTCGGACGACCGCCTCTAGCCAGTCCTCGGCTGCCTGGGGGTCCGACTCCCCACGGAACCTGGGTGGTCGCTGGTGCTGGAACTCGTGCAGAGCTCCGATTCGTCATGCGTCGTCAGCTGCCAGTGCTGGAAGCATCGGGGGCTCGGCGGGTAAAGGTACCGCTGGTGCCTCTGCTTTCAACGGGCCCTGTACCGAGGCCTCGTCGCTCGGCGGGCTGTCGTCGTAAACTACTCTAGGAACCCTAGATGGCTGCTGTCGTCGTGCCATCCTGAAAAGGAAACAAGTGCACCACGGTCAGAACAATATACCTGGTGAGCTGACACAAGTAATCACAGAGAAAACTTGAAACACACATGCAATCAATGTTTTCGTGCATTAAGTCGGAAATCAGAAGTCAGGGTCCTGGGGTATGGATACGTCGGCCGCCACACCAACACTGGACTCCCTGAACTGATAACCACACTCAATACGTTAATCACTATTGCTTCACATAGAAGAAAGATCAGAGTCTGCGGTAGAACCGACCGCCTCTGATACCAATTTGTCACGACCCGTCCTCGGGGCCCGTGTCGTGACTACCCCAATCCCGCCTTCCATAGGCCGGGGGTTGGCGACTAGAACCAAGACGTAAATCCCAACAAAAAGGGAAGGAATTTCCTTTGAAAAGTAAACAAGCACCACAGAGTAAGCAAGCGGAAAAGTAAACACTAAGTAAAAACTGTACAAGCTGTGCTGAAAGTAAAAGGGGCCGGAAATACAAGCCCAACTATAAAGTACAACTGAAAGGAAAAACGGCAACTAAAAAGGGAAAACTGCAGCGTCGAGCCGTCCTCTGCAAGTCCCACCTGAAGGGTGGGTACAGATAGCCTCCACAGCTCCTCGGTCCACCTGACCGCTACGAGTACGTCCCGCCCAGTGGTCCACCTCCAGGTACTGTCCTGCTCCGCACGCCTCCACCACGGTCAGCGTTGTCCGTCGTCTGCAACCAACACAACGTAGTGCGGGCATAGCCCGTGCAGGGGTGAGTATAAGCTACTCAGTAGGGACCCCGAGACCCCCGAAGGTCTCCCGAAATCCACAAAGAAAAGATACAATCAAGAAGTAACATCTGACATGGCTTAGGTATATGCCCATACATATACCTAAGTCTTCAATTCCCCATTCGGCTCCAACGTCCGAGCCCAAGCACAACCCAGTCCACACAGGAAAGCAAAACGTATACCCACACAGGATAGCACAACACAGTCCACAAAGGAGAGTAAACAGTAAATCCACACAGGATAGCTCAACACAATCCACAAAGGAGATTAAACACAAGATTCAGCTCACACAGGTATACTTCTTCGGATGACGATAAAGATGATCACTGATCCATCTAAGTCGTCGAAACCACGAAGGATCGATAGGTAACTAACCCCCGCAATGACCCACACAGGATCGGGCCCACACAGGACCTGTAGGCGCTGGCTCACACAGAACCGCTGAGCGCGGACACACATAGGATCGGACCCACACAGGATCGGGCCCACACAGGATCGGGCCCACACAGGACCTGTAGCACTGATCCACGGAGGATCACTAAGTGCAGTAGTCGTCGCAGTCCACTGAGGATCTCTGCACAGTCATCGCCGCAGTCCACTGATGATCTCTGCACGGTCGTCGTCGGAGTCCACGGAGGATCTCTGCACAGTCGTCGCTGTCGAAGTAGCAGTCGCAGCCAGCCTAGGGTTCCTGCACACAGCAAGCTCATTCGGGAGGGTCCGCTCCACGAGCCAAGAGTCTGATACATCAACTGACACAAAGTCCGAAGTTGATGTATCCAAAAGTTCCGTATCGTCAACAGGAACTCAACGTCGCAGACGGCGCGTCAATCGGACGCCCGGTCTGAGAGTTATTGGCATTTTCGTCCCAGGGGCCCGGTTGGTTTTTAAGGCAAAACCAACCCGACCGCACTCCACCTGTGTCCAAACCTCGGGCGGATTATTCCAAAAGATCCGTCTCACTTAGAGGAAAACAACAAAGCTGATGGCACGTCAATCGGACGTCCGTAGCTCAAGTTATGAGCGTTTCCGCTCCGAGGGCCCGGTTGGTTTCGTGTACGAACCAACCCGGCCGAACTCAAAGTACTCCGAAACCTTGAGTGCAACATACCGAAACGACCGTCTCGATCCAAGGATCGTGTTGCCGCTGACGGCGAGTCGTTTGGAGGCCCGTAGCTCAAGTTACGGGCGTTTGAACGGAGACCGTCCGAAGATGGGGGTACGGGTCCGGGCCGACCCAGCCCGACCCCCCCCCCCCCTGGGAGTCGGCCGAACCAGGTCGACCTGAACCGGGCCGACCCGACCCGGTCCGGTCCGGCCAGGGCACGGCCAGGCCCGGTTCGGCCGAGCGGCCGAACGGCCGAGGCACGCGGGGCGCCGCCCCCGCGGCCTGGTGGTGCTGCGGCCCCCCCGCGTGGGGCCGCGCTAAGTCGGGACGCGGCTTCAGCCGTGTCCGAGGGCACCGGACCCGCGCGGCCGCGGGTCCGCTGGTGCCGCCGCCGCCGCGCTGAGTCGCGGCGGCCTGTCCGGCGGCGCGCCGGGGCGCCGCTGGCGAGTTCCGCGGGCCACCGGGATCGTTCCGGTGGTCCGATTCTCTTCCCGTCTGCGCCATTGCTCCTCCCGGGACTCGTTCTTCACTGCGGGATCATCAAACATCCGTTGCGGCACGTTCCGTCGTCGCCCGTCAAATCCGCACAAAACGAAGAACGGCGGAGGGTCGTCAGGCCGTGTTCGTTTGGCTCGCACCCTCCGCGTTAGAGATAAACAAATGGGAGAAAATTATTCCACACAGGAAACAACAATTTTTAATAAGATTAAAATTATTCACAATATGGTTCTTTAATTTCTTTAAATAAAAATTTACGGGAATAATAAAAAGGGGGTAATTCCAATAATAAATCTCTACCTCGTCGATCGTCGCGCGCGGGCGTTCTTCGCAGAAAATCTCGTCGCGGAAGAGAGGGATCGTTGCGTCGTCGCGGGGAGGCGTCGCGTTGTCACGGAATCCGGCGTTGAGTCGGCGAGCTCAAACGGTCGGTGATCGGAGATCGGAGCGGGGAAGAACGTCTCGGACAGAAGCGTCGTCGATTTCCGGGTTCGGCGTTCTTCGCGTTCTTCGCGTTCTTCGCGTTCTTCGCAAGGGAGAAGAAGATACAAGGGTCCTCTCAAATCTTCTCAACGCGCCAGTAACCAAAGGTCGAGCGTTGGCCTTATTTTATTATTACGCCAATGAATTTGAAAACTGGTTAAGAAACGATCCATCAATTCGTTTAATTAATTCAATGAAAGAAACAGCCCAATTAAATGGTCTGTTAAGATTTTAAGAAACGTGTCAGTTGACTTTCATTAAGACGGGTTTTCGCGGGTGCGTTTCTTAGCGGAAAGAAACGGCGGGGCTCGTGCGGGCCCCACCTCACAAATATCCTACCAAGGGGTTAGGATATTTCTGGATAGCATCTTATCCGGTTCAACTCAGTTCAATCCGTCAATAAGTGGCTTCAAGTGGCTTCCAAGTGGCTTAAGTGAAATAAAATAAAGTTGTCGCAAAATTATTTTATTTCTTAACTTTAAGCCCGAAAATTAAAAAACACACCCGAGCAAACGCAACTCCGGAAGAGGCGTTTCTAAGAGAATACCGGCACTGTGATTTCATCGGTGCCCTCAGAATTCGATTTCGGGCACCGGTTCAAAAGTTAGAAAAACCCGCTCGTCCGTTCACTGAACGTACCTGAGCCAAACTTCGGAAAATGATTCCGGGCACACCGGGCCTCAGAATCAGGTGCCGTCAGAAACTGTGCTCTTGTAAAATTCCAAAGAAAATTAAGAAAAAAAATTTCCTTGAAATTTACGGGTCTTTACATATGGGTTGTGGTGGATCATCTTACAAAGACATCTCACTTTATCATAATTCAAGAGGACTTATCACTAGATCAAATTGCATGGATATACATCAAAGAAGTGGTAACATTTCATGAAGTACCACTATCGATTATATCTGATCAATATCTGAGATTCACCTAGAAGTTTTGGAAAAGTCTCCAACATGCTCTAAGCACTGAGCTAAACTTTATTATGACCTATCATCCTCAAACTGATGGCCAATCTGAGTGGACTATTAAGACACTGGAAGAAATGTTGAGAGCATTCTCTATGTACTTCAAAGGAGGATGGGACCAATATCTTCCTCTGGATGAGTTCTCTTATAACAACATTTTCTACACAAGCATCCAAATGGATCCATATGAAACCCTTTATGGGAAAAGATGTATAACACTGGTATGTTGGGTTGAAGTCGGTGAATGTAAGCTTCTAAGACCTGAAATGGTTGAAGAAATGGTGGAGAAGGTAAAAATCATTCAGCAACACATCAAGGCATCCTAAAATCGATAGAATAGTTATAAAGACAATCATTGACGGAACCTTGAGTTTAAGTTCGAAGACATGGTATTCCTCCACATATCTCCATGGAAGATAATCATGAGATTTCACAATAAAGGGAATTTAAGTCCTAGGTACATCGGCCCCTTCAAGATCCTTGATCGTGTAGGAGATGTGGCTTATCTACAATCACTTCCACCAACCATGTCTTCAGTACATAATGCATTCCATTTATACCACTTGAATAAGTATATACCAGATCCTTCACATGTACAGAATTCAAAGGTGGTATAGTTATAGAATGATCTCTCTTACGAGGAGAAGCCAGTAAAGATCTCAGACTGTAGAGAAAATGTTCTACGAAGCAAGACTACTCACCTGGTCAAAATACTATAGAGGAACCATAAGTATGAATAGGTGATATGGGAACCAGAGGATGAGATAAAGTATAAGTACCCTAACTTTTTTACACCATAGTATGTAAAATCAAATTTTGAGGGTGAAATTTCATAAGGGGGAATAATGTAACGACCCTGAATTCTATCAATGTAAATTCATTTATTATAATTATTTCATATGGTATTAATCACATAAAATCACTTTGATAACACAATAAAAAATATATAAATGAGGAATTAATGGAATAATAAGTATTTATAGAAGTTAAGTAACCTATACCAATGAAATAGTAACTTGGCCTTTGGAATAGTAATGTGACCCTTATGAATAGAAAATCAGAAAAATGAATAGTAACCTCACCAATGAATGTATAAATAAAATTTATCCATGAAAATATGATATAATTATACCATATTATAAGTAAATAAAGATTTTACAAAGTATTAATTAAGTGTTGGTATTTTTGTAAGTCATAAATATTTAATTACAATTTTATAATTAATTTAATAATTAAAAAAAATATTTTCCTAAAATGTATTCATAATTTAATATTATGTTGTCTCATTATTATGAGATAATTTTATGATACCTTAGTTAATTTTTCAAAGCGATATAAAATCGGTTATAATTTTAAAATCTATATTTTTCGAGTAAATTATGATTTTAATTAAAAATTAAATTCCTCATATCTAGAAAATTATTTTCATAAAATGGAGTTAATTTTTTAATTTTACATATTGAAAAATTGTTAGGGTTAATTTTTGGTATTTTTCTGAAATACATGAATTTTTGGTGAATAGTAAAATACGATAATTTGCGATAAATGCTAAATACATGAATTGTGGAGTCATAAATGATTTATGGATGATTTAAACCCAAAATATGGAAATATAATTTATTATTTTATTATATTTGATGATAATTATCAAATTATTCATAGTCTTGAGCCAAAATAATATACTAATGAATAAAATAATGAGAAAATACTCCCTCCTCCACTATAATTAGCACCCCTCGCCACCTCTTCTCCTCACACCTCTAAAGCCTTGATTCTTGTCCAAATTATACTCAAATATCCTCCAAAGCCTATACCCCATGTCCATGATCTTTTTTTCTTAACAAAATACCAAAACCAATCCCCTAATGAGGTTCTCAAGAAGAAGGAATCAAGAGGTAAAACCCTCTTCCATTTATTTTAATTTCTTTTCAAGTTCATTTCTTCTCTTTTATCTCCTCACCTCCCCTAATACAAAATGGTATGATAACTATGGTACCTTAAATATATTTTAATTTTATTATTATAATGGAATAATTCATCATCATCTATCGTTCCCCATCCTTTTATACTAAAAATGAAAACATCATCTGTGATGTATAAATTTATTGCATTCAAGGATGGCGAAGTTTTCAATTTCAATTATCGTCTTCAACGCTAGCCATGAAAAAAAATTATGGTTGAAAAGTATTATAATATATGTATTATATCTTATGTAATTTTTTCTAATCATTATACACAGATTATGTTAAATAATAAAACAAAACAAGTTTATTGTGGGTGAAACTGCCCAAAATAATCCAAATGGTTATCACTAACATCTTATCTAATGATTCATCCTCACCCATAATAAAAATGAATTATATGATAATTTAAACTAATTTATTTTCACTAATAACATATAACTTAATTTATTTACAACCATTTTCATCTTACATGATTATCTATACATGTATATAATTAAACCAATCATGAAAACCAAGGAAACCAACACTCCCGAATTATAAAATTGAATCTCATAATCAATCAAAAGGTACATAAATGAAATTAATAAAATTATACTAAATAAAATAAATGTATAAAATTTTATGAATTAATTAATTGATGGGTTTAATTTGATTATCCAAGAAATTAATATCAAGTAAAGAACTCCATTATACATAAGGTAAGGGACTCTACCCGAACCTCCATTATTCCTTTGTGTTACTTTTTATCTATGTTTACCCAAATGAAATTATATTTTATTTTTATGTAAATATTATAAATTCTATTTATATTTTCCAAACTTATGTATAATGATCTGTTCATCCTTCTTTTTTAGGGATATACATGTTTTTAAAAGGTTCCATGCACAATTCTTCCCAAAAAGCAATCCCAGTTTAAGGGAACTTCCTGAATTCTTATCCATAATTTTTATAAAATCACTCATTTTATTATGAAAACTTTCTGTGTTCACTTATAGTTTTATATAAAATATTATGCCATTTTTTCTTTAAATGCTCTTTAATATTTTCTTTGAAGTGCACTAAAATGATTTAATTATAAAGTTTCTTAAACAATATTTTTACATGTTATCACTTCAGTTTGACATCACTTATCATGATATATTCCTATTTTAATTTATTAATTTCCAAGTATGATTTAATTCCTTTATTTCATACAAACTTTTATGATATGCCCAATTATTATGCTTTATAACATGATTATGATACCCATTTCTTTCCATGGGTAGTCCTTATGTTTATTTTTTATGTGGTACACATATTCATGAACATGTTATAATGATTTACCCCATATAGTGCTCCAATACATTGGTTAATTTTTATTCTCATGATATGTCATGTGAAATGGTCTTGCTGGTTAGCCTTGACTCTTGCTCCATGTGCAACGGTCTTGGTGGTTAACCTTGACTCATGATACTTTGCATGCAATGAGCCTTGAATCATGCTTATGTTGTGTTTTATATTGTTTTCACATATACTATGATACCATTATTACATATTTTATGCTTCCTAATGTATATCCATGCCTTTTATGTCATCTTATTATGCCTTCTAAACCATTTATTATTCTTTATTCTAATTTTTATTCCCTTACTCGGATTTTAAGATCATCCATTTAGTCATGTTATCCCCAGTTTATCCTATATAAATGTAAGGTATCAAAAGAATTTAGTAGTTAATAATGGATTATAAATAAAGAAATTTTTTTAGTCCCATGTTTTCAGTTTTATGTATCTAGTTTTTTAAACACACTAAACTTTATGATCCTTGGATTTTAATTTGATAGTTAATTATGATTAAAATCAAGTATTAATATGTGAAAAAGGATAGGGTCTCTATATTATAAGTATTAAAAAGACTCTGGTTTATAATTATATTAATTTTAAATTTATTATATAGGATTCTATAGTGATTTCTAAACAAGTAAAACTCAAGGTAAGGTATTTTCATCTCACTTTTATTTTGATAGGATACCTACCATATTCACCAATTTTTTCTTTTATGTGTTGTATACACTTCCTATGAGAATATTTTATGATTCTTATCATGAAAATTATGAGATAATAATATGCATATATGGTTATTTCTTTCATAGGGATTATGACTCAAAAGTTACCAAATTTTTAAGGTTTTATTTCAGAATCTCATCAATATTTGATATTGTGTATATTTAAGTCTCTATTGGGGAATATTTCTCTTCCACATCTATGTTTTATAAAAATATTTTAAAGAATGTCATTACCATTACCCTAAGATTTTTAAAGTCATTTTTACCCATGTTTTACTTTTTAAAAGATCTTTTCAAAGGAATATTTTTTTCAATTTCCAAATGAGGCACTTTGTGACTTTTTTAAAAAATATTAAAAGAATGTTTTTTTAACTTATACAGCATGAACATATTTTTCCTTACTCATGGCTAAATTTTTATTTAAATTTCCCTTTAAAATTTTATAAGTTTCTTTTCAAAAAAATCCTTTATAACTGGGTATCTTTTTAAAAAGAAGTGATTTCAAAATGAAACAGTTGTTTTCCTCAAGAATTATTCCAAGTGATGTTCCAAACTAATTTTCCATCTAATATGCCATTATTTGATGTTACATATGAATTATTTTTGATATGATCCAAGGATACCATATTTATTATTTCTCTACATTGTTTATTTTTTTATGAAAGATGAAATTTTTATGAAACCCATCTCTTTAACATGGGTTGTGTTATGATTAAATGTTTATGAAACCCATTTATTTTCCATGGGTAATGTTGTGATGAAATGTTTATGAAAACCAATTCTTTTAATGGGTTATGATGTGATTCATTATTTATGATATTATGGCATAATATGTATTATTTTCATTAGGTGATGGTTGGGGTCTATATCTCCCTCCAATCCATTGGGTAAAGATTGATATATCATGAGAAAAATAGGAATGGAATGGGGAGTGAGTCTAATATATTAAGGAACTATGTCTACTATGATAGTCTTGGTAGTGAACCTTGACTACTATGATAATTTGGGAGTTAACTCATTCTACTACTATAGCCATCAAAATGAGCCTTGACTACTAAGGAAATGATTTTATATGCTTATGTGTGTGCCAAAAATCAATATTTCATGACCTTGTTAAGATTTCATGGTTCAGGTTCTCAGATTACCTTATAATCCATGTCTAATGACCTAAAAATATTTATACCATAACTTAAAATTATAATCTCTGATGTGTAGGGTATGGTTTTAAAATGATAATATCATGTTCTTATACCCTTATGCTCATGTTATGCTTATGTAATCATAATACATTTTCATAGTGTTAGGAATAATGGACCATGAATAACTATGATAATTAAACAACAAAAAGATCATCATAGATACTTGGATGAAAAACTAATCCCCAAAACTGAGAATATCATCTAAGGAGAGAGACCGGCCCAAAACATTCTCCCCACCATATAGGGTTTCTTAAATTCCTTTAAACTCTTCATCCTAGTGTTGAATCTATAGAATAGACTCAAGGGGAGATGATGATAACTAGAAATTGGTCAAAGCCATACCTAAAATATCCTCTGGAGCATCCAGATACAACTGATCAAAATTCCCAATAAGGTTTCACTCTTCCTTCGATTCCAAAACAGCTTGTGATGGTACTTTACTACTAATATTTTCTTCAATAACATTCCCATTCCCAAAGGTGTAAAAAATATCAAAGTCAAATGTCTATATTTATTGAACCCATCATCTATGGAAATAGTTTTAAGCTACCACATGATCATCTTGCATGAGAAAACAACCCAAACGAGCTCTAAAACCATTACAGAAAACCACATACCCATTATTGGGTTCAGGTAATATAAAAATAGAATCTGATGTTATAATTATTTTCAACTTATCAAAATAAGACTGAAACTTTTCATGTCATATGAATTTCACCCCTTTCCTAGTAAGAGCTTTCAAAGGTGATGCCAACTTTGAAAAATCCTTGTCAAACTATCGATAATATCTAAAAAGACCAAGAAAACTTTGAATCTCAAACACATTATATGGCTCTTCCCATGAAAATATTGTTGTCACCTTATCAGGATCAACTAATAAGATATGTTCAAAAATCATGTTCCCTAAGAATAGCACTTCTTGAATCTAAAAGTTGAATTTCAAAATATTTCCATACAAATGGTGACTTATCAGGATTTCAAAAACCAAACTCATTTGGTGATCATGCTCATGCTCGAGTCTCAAATAAACCAAAATATCATCTATGAACACTACCACAAAATTGTTGATATACTAATGTAATATCTAATTCATCAAGTCCATAAAAACTATAGTAATGTTTTTCAGAACAAAAGGCATCACAAGATACTTTTAACAGCTATACGTAATTATGAAAGTATCTTTGGTATATCACACTCCTAAACTCTGAGCTGATGATAACCTAAATGAAGATCAATCTTTGAAATGTACGTTTCCCTCATTAACTAATCAAAAAAATAATCTACATGATGAAAAAGATACGTGTTATTAACTATTACTTGGTTCAAATTCCTATAGTCTATGAACAATAAAATTGAACCATCTTCCTTCTTGGAAAAAATAATCAGGTCTGCCCAAGGTGAAACACTAGTGGAAAAAACATTTTTCCACTAGATCGTCCAACTGAATATTGAGTTCTTTCAGCTCCTATGGTTCTATAAGATAAGAAGATATTGATATCGACTGCATACATGGAACCAGATAAATAGTAAAATATACCTAATTTTCTAGATTAATCCTAGAAAAATAATATCATAAACCATCATGAAAGTCCCAAAAAATAGTGGGAAGATCAACAATAGAAGAGATGTCATTAGGAAAAACTATTACAGCAAACAAAAAACTTCTGATCATTGGGTGGGAAGGTCCTGTATGACCAAACCTCGGATCCCAATCTCCCTGAAACACACATGATCTCCCATATTACCTAAGAAACAAGGCACACCGATGATAACAATCAACCTCAGCATGATGAGAAATAATCAAATTCATCTTGATGATGATTTCAAAAAAATATAAATTAATAACAAGGAAATCCTAGACTAACTCTACATCAGCTATCGATAGCACACAAGAATGACACTAAAACCCCTTCTCTTTCCTCTTCCCAATAGGTTTCACTAACTCTGTAACAAAGGATATGAGTTTAATTGGAAGGTTAATCATATCAACAAAACAATCAGAAATAAACAAGTGGGAAGCACTAGTATCAAATAATGCAACCACTACTAAAGATGAAGTAAATATGGTACCTCTCACTATCGCTGTAGAGACCCGTAGCCTGACGTACATTGACATTACATTACTTTTGCGGAATACTTAGTACATAACAAAATACACACACAAGGATCGTAATAGTTTAGTGTCTTTGGAAACTCGGAACGTAATCTTCTAATCCTGGTGAAAGATCTTCAAAATCTCCCACAAAGATCTTCTTTTTTTTTACCTAAAACCTTTCTTTATATCCTGGGGAAAAGAAAACATAAAAGGGTGAGCTCAAATGCTCAGTAAGGGTAAACAAAAGAAATATCAATCACATAATTTTCATAAGAACATAACATTTTTGGAAATCTTAACCTGCAAAAGAGAGCATAATTTCATAACATGGGATAAATCATAGTAGTGAAATGAAATCATAACTTAAAACATTACTCATTGTGGCATACACACATAATCATAGAGAATCATTTCTTGTTAGTCAAGACTCATTGCCAAGACTATCTTAGTGGACAAAGTCCCTTTCTGAATCGAGTAATCCTCGTTTCAGTCCTGTTTCACTGAACCGGTATAACCTACCATTCCAGCCATGTCTATCTCATGAGATATGAAATCTTTACCCAATGCATTGGAGGGAGATATAGGTCCCACCCATCTCATAATGATACCATTCTTATGTGTGCCACAAAATCATAAATCATACATCATTGCATAACCCATGTAATAAAAATGGGATTCTTAAACAACATGACATCATAAAACCATTCATATAAGATAAAGGAATTCATAAACATAATTCCATCACAACATAGTCAAATCAATGTAAAAATATGGATAGAAACAGAACCCTTTATTATCTTAGATGGAAAATAATTTTGATAAAACACTTGAAATGAATTCTTGAGGAAAATATCCTTTCTTCTTCAAAATCAATTTCTTTTCACAAAACATCATACAATTTTAAAAGAAAGAGATTTTATTAAAAATAGTCATGAAATATTTTGGAGGAAGGTTCATGAAAATAAGGCTTTATAAAACCGTAAAAATCCGTTCGTGCCGTATAAGTTAAAAAAAACATTCTTCGTACTTTTTTCGGAAAAGTCAAAAAGTACCTCGTACGAAAAACGAAAAAAAGATTCCTTTCATATCCTTTACTAAAAACTCATAGAAGGGTAAAATTGGATTTAAACAATTTTAGGTGGATGGAAATAATATTACATATTGAGGGAACATGGATGTGGATGATAAAATACACCCCAGTAAATACTTACGAATAAACAATCTCGGATAAAAATGAGATTGTGATATTTCCCTTACCTTAGGTCCGACTTGCTTTGTAAGTGTCCGAACCTCCTGTATAATGATTTAAATCATGTTATTGACTTATTACAGAATCATATTCATTGTTATTATATCATATATGGTTCACTTATGACATTATATTACCCGTTCTTTTGTAAATTCCATGTTAAAGAAGCGTTTTGGGTAAAATCGTTTCATTTATCGTAGGTGTTTTGACTTGTTGTTCTTGACATCATTATTACTTATATCATGATTTACTTACTTCCAGAATATAAAATATGATTTATATATCATATATATTCAGTATATATATATATATAATAGATAGATAAATAAAATGAAAAACACCGTTCATGGAGATGGTAGTCCGTACGTACGCATGAACGCTGTTTTTCTTTTCTTATTGTCTTGAAATGGAAGTAAGTAGATGACATACATATGTATATATATACATAAATCCAGTAGCTTTATAATGTCATATATTTCATTATTATTTCTTATATATACATTATAATCATTCTTAAATGGTTAACATGGAGAATGAATCTCATCGCGTCGTGGAGACGGTAGTCCGTACGTACGCACGAGCGATGATATCATTTCTATAAATATTGAATTGAATTGGAGTGGATTATACAATATATCAGAATCAATATGATGTTGTAATAACTATGTATAGTTATTCTTTACACCATTATACCCATCCATGTAAGGTGGTGGTGGAAAATAGATTACACCACGGCGTGGAGACGGTATTCCGTACGTACGCACGCGTGGTGATTTCTTTTTCCGTAGGATGGATAGATGGTGAAATAGGGTTGTTTCATACTTATAATAACATATCAGTATATGAGTGATACTGATGTTATTACTTCATAATGAAACAACCTAAGAAGAAGAAGTGGAAGAAGAAATAAAGATGAAAGAATTGGTAACGGTAATTACCTCTTCTTTGAAGTGCCTCTTTGAGACCTCCTCTTAGGGCATTAAAATTGGTCTTTGAGGAAGACCAGAACCTCTAGGATGTTTCTAGGGAAGTGTAGAGGAGAAAGTGGCAGGGGTTGGCCGAGCTTGAGTGCTCAAATTGGTGTGAGGAGGAGGGGGAGGAGGTGTCCTTTTATAAGGGAGGAGAGGGGCACCTTAGGAATATCTCAAAATATTATTTTATATTAAAGTCAAAATCGGTTTATAATGGTTCCAAAGGGTCTTATTTCGAAGCTAAAGTGGGGATGGGTCGAAATCCTATCAACCAATATGATTTAGACAAGTTTAGGTTCTAATTTTAACCTTATCAATTAGATTTAACTCTAAGTTAAATAATTTAACTTTTACCGTGTCTTTTTGTTTTCTTTCACTATATGGTTAATACACTTACTATAACATGCCAAACGAACCCCAAATTGTTTATTATTAATATATATATCCTTATCTAAGTCATTTGGCCGAACCTTAGATTTTTAGGAATAAAATAACAATTAATAATATAATATTTGATTTAAAAACTATTTTGTGTCAATTTTGACACTATTTGATATATGATTTTTGTGAAAGTCATAACAGAATTATATGTTCGAACCAAGTTGATTAAATCAACATTAATATATCATAGTAACCTAGAAAATTAGTGGAATTCATAAAAAGTCTTAAATTACATTTATTTTGGTATTTATATTATCAATTATGTCAATATTTCATTAATAAGATAATTACTTCATCATCTTTGTGTCATAAATAAATTATATCATTTGATGTCTAAAAATTACAAATAAAATACCATCATGTAGGAAATCTTTTTAGCTTTCTAATGAATATTTAAAATCAAATTTATCTTATGTATAACCCCATATTAAAAATGATTTACTTATTAAACTTTGATTTTAACTATTTTAACTCTTCTTTAAATAAATTAATAATAAATGTCCTAATCTAATCCAAGTGGGCCTAAATGGTCATTTTTTTATTCCTAAGTTTGGTTTTGGTCGAATTACACTTATCCAATAGAATTAGGACATGTGTTAGGGTAATAGTAATATCATATTTACCCTTAGTTACCCTATTTACTATTAACCACGGTAAAAAAAGTAAAAAGTTACTATTCACCAAAAAATTATTTTCATCTCATTGAACCACATTTTAGTCCTTGATATTAACCGTGTCTCTCGGATTTTCGAAATTCCATTCACAGAAGCGGTAAAATTAAGTTTTATGCAAAATTCAGTTTTTAACCTACCACTTAGTGGTTTCACTATTCATCAAAAATTGAAAGTTTTCAGAAAAATACCAAAATTTCATCCTAAGCTATATTTCATATTCCGAATTCAAAAATGAAATCTATTTTACCAAATTCATAACATAGAAGTTGCATTAATTAATTTTATAATTAAATCCTGCTGTTAAAATAAATAGCGTGTTTTTAGGAAACAATATATATCAAAAGATTGACACTTGATTATGTCTGGTTTAAATGTGAAATTACAACCAATGACCAACATTGTATTAAATTGTAAAAATATATTCTAAATATACTTTAAAACCACTCAAATTAATAATTTATCACTATTTAATTATTTCGATTGAAAAAGTTGTTTTTAACTAAAATTTAGTAATTTTCAGTATTCATCAGAATATGAAAGTTATCCGAAATGTACCAAAATTTCACCTTAGGCTAAATTCGATACTCAAAATCCAAAAATGAAGTTCACTTTGAAAAATAAGATTTACATAATTTCAAAAAGTTGTTATTACTATTCATAACTGCTAGTTTTAATATTATTTTAATAGCATATCGTTGTTTAGTGAAACTCGGTATTGCGTATTACACACGCTATCGAGGAAGGTCGTGATTGCGTGTAATGCAAGGCAAGTCAAGAAGGTGTGTTGTGCAAGCTTCTTTTGGTGTAGCGTACAACACAAGACATTAATAAAATTAAAAAGAATATTTTTCATAAATTCTCGGGTTGTTACATTCTACCCCCCTTAAAATGAATTTCGCCCTCGAAATTCGTCGGGGTTATAAATGGTTTACTATTCGAAAGTTTCTTTAATAAAAACCCACATCGTAAAAAGGAATATCAAAACCAATCTTTAAAAACAAAAGTATGAAACGTAATGGTTACCCAAATAAACTAATCATTGGGTTTCCACATAGGTGAAAATATGGATATGGAAGAGAAATCTAACCATCATGTTCTGATGGAGAGTGGTAGAGAACATGGCTATGGAAAAGCCAGTAATCACAAATCCATAGATTTGTGATGATATAAGGTACCATCTGATTCATCAGGTATAAGATCACTAGGACAACATTTTTGGTTTTCAAGATCATTTCTCTAAAGTTGAAAATTTGAATTAGAATAAATACTTACTTTATTTTGATACAATATCATTGTTGTTCGTTCCTTGAACAATTTCCACTTCATCTCTTAAATAAATGAAGTTGAATTTGTTATTCGTGAAGTGTTAGCAGATCATGTGATAGAATGACGGGTCATTCCATCTGTCTCAAACAAAAGGTTAGCAAAAATTATATGCATAAATCGATCTATAGTGAGATTAATCATATATGGTTCCTAAAATGGACTTATACTTCATATATCATACTGCTTAATATAATAAAACTAGTTTCTACTAAACAGGGACTTCCTGTAGGTCAGTGGTAGGCGATAAAGGCCAGTCGCACTTCAGTTGTGGGTTCGATTCCTACAGCCTTGTCCGAAGCGATGGGTTGTCGCCCGTCCTGCAGGTTGTCCTTTTTCTAAAACTACATTACTATAACATCCCATCAATAATATCGAAAATCTTCTATCCTTAAACAATACTAACTTATGTCCAACATAATCCAGTCTAATCTTTAGGCTTATAATACTGCAGTCCACTCTCATAATATAGTGACAACGATTACCAGAGATTTAATACCATCGTTGATCCCCATATATCATAAGATATATCTTGTTGGTCACATTCCAAACATTCAAAGGCCTTAATCTTGTACTCTCTTGAATACCCATTGAACCTTAGTGAAAACATGAATGCAGTTAAAAGTTAACACTTTTCACATAACGAAATCCTCAAAATTCTATATACTCAAACCATGATATCACTTAGTCCTTATATCAATCATGAGCTCATGAATACTATCAAACATTTAATTTTCTCCTTATCCCTTCATTATGCGCATATCATCTACATTCCAAAAATATATGAATAACCTTTCATGGATACTGGTAACATTAATCATACACTTTCAAAACACAAGGAAAGACAACAGTGTAACAATCCATAGATGTCTCTTTATTCCAAAATTACACATGATAAACATGTAATCATTCCACTACATTCTCAAACCATTGACCGAGCTTCAAAAATTCTTTCATCTCACATATCATTTGTAGTCTCTTCATCATCATCCACATAAATACTACCCATATGACCATACCGATTCTCTTCATGAGTCTTTCCCTTAGGGCATTGGTTTGCATAATGCCCGTACATTCCACATTTAAAGCATTTAACCATTGTTGATGTCGTAGCAATACCATTATCCTCATCCATGGTGTTAACTGAACCTTTTCCTTTGCACTTACTTGCTTTGTGTCCTTCTTTTCCACACCCAAAGCATCTTCCAGTTCCCTTGAAACATTCTCCTTGATGCCTCTTCCCACATGATTTACATAGGGGAAATTGAACTTTCTTTCCTCTATGATCATCATGGAACTCCATCTTTCTCTTATTAGTCGAGTCAGGAAACTTACCAAATTTTACTTTATTGATCATGTTGTGAGATTGCTGATCCGGCATAATAATGATGTTTGGACATCCAAATCCCATTTCATTTGGTTGCTCATGAAGAATATCATTCCATTGTCCATCATATCCTCCATTATTGTGAATCATCTTGTTTCCAGCCATTTTCTAAAACCCAAAAAGAATAGTGTGAGAGGAAAAAATCATAATAAAGGGGGAGTAACTTAAATATCTAACATCTTTGGTTTAATCTAATATCGTTACCATTGTTCTAGGACTATATCCTATACATATACTTATCCTTAGGGGCATCCCTAGACATACCTTATAAATATCTCTAGGGATCTCACTAACGTTTTCGCATCCTAGTTTCCAAAGGTTGACTAAACCTTTCCTCTGATACCAACTATAGCGGTCTGGAATTACTTCCAGTGGACTACAATTGATACCTATCAGGGCACTCCATGGGCGGCTACACCCCCTGGGCGGGACACACCACCATCCCCAGTGGCAGCCATTTCCTCATGAAGCCCTTGGGCGGAGAGCCATGCTTCGTCCAACGCTCACATGTGAGAGTTCCCAAGGATTGGATACATTCCTACCTCCTTTGCCTCTGATACCAACTGTAGAGACCCGTAGCCTGACGTACATTGACATTAAATTACTTTTGCGGAATACTTAGTACATAACAAAATACACACACAAGGATCGTAATAGTTTAGTGTCTTTGGAAACTCGGAACGTAATCTTCTAATCCTGGTGAAAGATCTTCAAAATCTCCCACAAAGATCTTCTTTTTTTTTACCTAAAACCTTTCTTTATATCCTGGGGAAAAGAAAACATAAAAGGGTGAGCTCAAATGCTCAGTAAGGGTAAACAAAAGAAATATCAATCACATAATTTTCATAAGAACATAACATTTTTGGAAATCTTAACCTGCAAAAGAGAGCATAATTTCATAACATGGGATAAATCATAGTAGTGAAATGAAATCATAACTTAAAACATTACTCATTGTGGCATACACACATAATCATAGAGAATCATTTCTTGTTAGTCAAGACTCATTTCCAAGACTATCTTAGTGGACAAAGTCCCTTTCTGAATCGAGTAATCCTCGTTTCAGTCCTGTTTCACTGAACCGGTATAACCTACCATTCCAGCCATGTCTATCTCATGAGATATGAAATCTTTACCCAATGAATTGGAGGGAGATATAGGTCCCACCCATCTCATAATGATACCATTCTTATGTGTGCCACAAAATCATAAATCATACATCATTGCATAACCCATGTAATAAAAATGGGATTCTTAAACAACATGACATCATAAAACCATTCATATAAGATAAAGGAATTCATAAACATAATTCCATCACAACATAGTCAAATCAATGTAAAAATATGGATAGAAACAGAACCCTTTATTATCTTAGATGGAAAATAATTTTGATAAAACACTTGAAATGAATTCTTGAGGAAAATATCCTTTCTTCTTCAAAATCAATTTCTTTTCACAAAACATCATACAATTTTAAAAGAAAGAGATTTTATTAAAAATAGTCATGAAATATTTTGGAGGAAGGTTCATGAAAATAAGGCTTTATAAAACCGTAAAAATCCGTTCGTGCCGTATAAGTTAAAAAAAACATTCTTCGTACTTTTTTCGGAAAAGTCAAAAAGTACCTCGTACGAAAAACGAAAAAAATATTCCTTTCATATCCTTTACTAAAAACTCATAGAAGGGTAAAATTGGATTTAAACAATTTTAGGTGGATGGAAATAATATTACATATTGAGGGAACATGGATGTGGATGATAAAATACACCCCAGTAAATACTTACGAATAAACAATCTCGGATAAAAATGAGATTGTGATATTTCCCTTACCTTAGGTCCGACTTGCTTTGTAAGTGTCTGAACCTCCTGTATAATGATTTAAATCATGTTATTGACTTATTACAGAATCATATTCATTGTTATTATATCATATATGGTTCACTTATGACATTATATTACCCGTTCTTTTGTAAATTCCATGTTAAAGAAGCGTTTTGGGTAAAATCGTTTCATTTATCGTAGGTGTTTTGACTTGTTGTTCTTGACATCATTATTACTTATATCATGATTTACTTACTTCCAGAATATAAAATATGATTTATATATCATATATATTCAGTATATATATATATATAATAGATAGATAAATAAAATGAAAAACACCGTTCATGGAGATGGTAGTCCGTACGTACGCATGAACGCTGTTTTTCTTTTCTTATTGTCTTGAAATGGAAGTAAGTAGATGACATACATATGTATATATATACATAAATCCAGTAGCTTTATAATGTCATATATTTCATTATTATTTCTTATATATACATTATAATCATTCTTAAATGGTTAACATGGAGAATGAATCTCATCGCGTCGTGGAGACGGTAGTCCGTACGTACGCACGAGCGATGATATCATTTCTATAAATATTGAATTGAATTGGAGTGGATTATACAATATATCAGAATCAATATGATGTTGTAATAACTATGTATAGTTATTCTTTACACCATTATACCCATCCATGTAAGGTGGTGGTGGAAAATAGATTACACCACGGCGTGGAGACGGTATTCCGTACGTACGCACGCGTGGTGATTTCTTTTTCCGTAGGATGGATAGATGGTGAAATAGGGTTGTTTCATACTTATAATAACATATCAGTATATGAGTGATACTGATGTTATTACTTCATAATGAAACAACCTAAGAAGAAGAAGTGGAAGAAGAAATAAAGATGAAAGAATTGGTAACGGTAATTACCTCTTCTTTGAAGTGCCTCTTTGAGACCTCCTCTTAGGGCATTAAAATTGGTCTTTGAGGAAGACCAGAACCTCTAGGATGTTTCTAAAGAAGTGTAGAGGAGAAAGTGGCAGGGGTTGGCCGAGCTTGAGTGCTCAAATTGGTGTGAGGAGGAGGGGGAGGAGGTGTCCTTTTATAAGGGAGGAGAGGGGCACCTTAGGAATATCTCAAAATATTATTTTATATTAAAGTCAAAATCGGTTTATAATGGTTCCAAAGGGTCTTATTTCGAAGCTAAAGTGGGGATGGGTCGAAATCCTATCAACCAATAGGATTTAGACAAGTTTAGGTTCTAATTTTAACCTTATCAATTAGATTTAACTCTAAGTTAAATAATTTAACTTTTACCGTGTCTTTTTGTTTTCTTTCACTATATGGTTAATACACTTACTATAACATGCCAAACGAACCCCAAATTGTTTATTATTAATATATATATCCTTATCTAAGTCATTTGGCCGAACCTTAGATTTTTAGGAATAAAATAACAATTAATAATATAATATTTGATTTAAAAACTATTTTGTGTCAATTTTGACACTATTTGATATATGATTTTTGTGAAAGTCATAACAGAATTATATGTTCGAACCAAGTTTATTAAATCAACATTAATATATCATAGTAACCTAGAAAATTAGTGGAATTCATAAAAAGTCTTAAATTACATTTATTTTGGTATTTATATTATCAATTATGTCAATATTTCATTAATAAGATAATTACTTCATCATCTTTGTGTCATAAATACATTATATCATTTGATGTCTAAAAATTACAAATAAAATACCATCATGTAGGAAATCTTTTTAGCTTTCTAATGAATATTTAAAATCAAATTTATCTTATGTATAACCCCATATTAAAAATGATTTACTTATTAAACTTTGATTTTAACTATTTTAACTCTTCTTTAAATAAATTAATAATAAATGTCCTAATCTAATCCAAGTGGGCCTAAATGGTCATTTTTTTATTCCTAAGTTTGGTTTTGGTCGAATTACACTTATCCAATAGAATTAGGACATGTGTTAGGGTAATAGTAATATCATATTTACCCTTAGTTACCCTATTTACTATTAACCACGGTAAAAAAAGTAAAAAGTTACTATTCACCAAAAAATTATTTTCATCTCATTGAACCACATTTTAGTCCTTGATATTAACCGTGTCTCTCGGATTTTCGAAATTCCATTCACAGAAGCGGTAAAATTAAGTTTTATGCAAAATTCAGTTTTTAACCTACCACTTAGTGGTTTCACTATTCATCAAAAATTGAAAGTTTTTAGAAAAATACCAAAATTTCATCCTAAGCTATATTTCATATTCCGAATTCAAAAATGAAATCTATTTTACCAAATTCATAACATAGAAGTTGCATTAATTAATTTTATAATTAAATCCTGCTGTTAAAATAAATAGCGTGTTTTTAGGAAACAATATATATCAAAAGATTGACACTTGATTATGTCTGGTTTAAATGTGAAATTACAACCAATGACCAACATTGTATTAAATTGTAAAAATATATTCTAAATATACTTTAAAACCACTCAAATTAATAATTTATCACTATTTAATTATTTCGATTGAAAAAGTTGTTTTTAACTAAAATTTAGTAATTTTCAGTATTCATCAGAATATGAAAGTTATCCGAAATGTACCAAAATTTCACCTTAGGCTAAATTCGATACTCCGAATCCAAAAATGAAGTTCACTTTGAAAAATAAGATTTACATAATTTCAAAAAGTTGTTATTACTATTCATAACGGCTAGTTTTAATATTATTTTAATAGCATATCGTTGTTTAGTGAAACTCGGTATTGGGTATTACACACGCTATCGAGGAAGGTCGTGATTGCGTGTAATGCAAGGCAAGTCAAGAAGGTGTGTTGTGCAAGCTTCTTTTGGTGTAGCGTACAACACAAGACATTAATAAAATTAAAAAGAATATTTTTCATAAATTCTCGGGTTGTTACAATCGCTAGACCTATATCTACATCCACCAGAAGCTCATCTACTATTTGAAGGTTCTTCACTCTTAAGGCCTAAGGATGGAGCCCTATAGTATTTGAAGCATTTAACTATGTTGTAGTATCCTTTTAAGTAGATGATCCCTGGCCATATAGAGGAGTATACATAGCCTAATAGAAATGCTACAGATGACCATAATGTCCACAACTATTACACATCTTTACAAGTGAAGGAAAATAATGGAATTTGTATCTGAACTTTCCACACTGAAATCATGTTATAGGTACGCCACTAGTTATAACTGGAGGTTCTAAAGAGGCCTTCTACCAGGAACCACCTCCATCACTCCTGTAGTGATCTTTCCACTTCCTCTTTTTCCCTAAAACACCTCTGAATCTACCAATATATGAAAGAGAAGGGTTATAATATCTAACCTTTCCTTCCATATTCATTTCTACCATCATATCTTTGTACACTATCTCTGTATAGGTTGAAATATTTAATATAAATACCTATGATCCCATATAAAATCTCAAACCCTACAAGTACTTTTAAGATTTCAACTGTTCATTCTTCACAACCTCTGGTGTAAAAAAATAGCTTCAGAAACCGATTAGTGTACACCAACATTGAACGCTCTATCTGCTACAAAGAGAGGAACTCTAGAGACTTTTCCATTATTAATGACTATGGTCAAAATTGATGGAATAAGTGAGTCTTAAAACCCTTTCATTCTAATCCCACATGCCTATATGACTATACCATGGAATCCTACCATCCCTTACTAGGACCCTTAAGTCTGAATGTTGCACACTTCACCTTGATACTCTCAAGCCTATCCAAGAATTTAAATATATGATCAATATTTTCAATATATTCCTCTGCATATTGAGGTTCATTAATACATTAAATGATAGTGGATTCTCATGCAAGAAATCTTTCGATCGATCTCTTTATCCTACATATTCTAGATATACCTCAACGACTGTGTTCTGAGATTGCAACACATTCTTTTAACATAATGAACTGATCTCAAAATAGCCTTGATAAAGTTTAAATCTGTTCGATGATTCCCTTGAGGTTTACCAGCTACACCCTCCTGATGAACTCACATAACACATATCGAAGTCATACTGATACACACTGAAACAAAATAAATGATCAGACAATAGAATGATGTCATTTCTAACTAGAAAATACATAATCAAAAACTGAGATTAAAGTCTAGAAGTCAAAATAAGATACACACATCCCAATATCCCATGGTAACTTGAGTCTCATCATGGAGATATCTGGTTAGTCACTCAATGCAATATACCTCTCAAGTCCTGATAATCCTATCTCAAGTCTACCAAATGTCCCAAAACAAGGACTCTTGAAGAAAAAATATAAGATCCCAACCTTTTATAGAGATGTCACAGGCTTGTTTTTAGGTAATATTTTTTCCTTATTTTGAGTACTTTTTTGGTATTACCTTGTGGAGTTTTGGGGTGAAATTGGAAAAAAAATTTAAGGATATTGGGTAGTGCACAGTTGGCACATGGTTTTCCCAAATCATATGTCTTGGCCCAGCAAACTGTGCAATCCCATATAGAGGTGAATTTTACAACTATCACATGTTTTGTCAAAATATTTTCCTCTTAAGGAGAAATAATACACCCCCCCTCCACCCCCTAAAATAGGCACATAGTTTGGAAAATTGTGCACCCCTACCCAGGAAACCATGTGCGGGTTTTTAATTAACCCAAAAAATTAGATTTAAAATTACTTGAACCCTTGAAATTCACCCAAATAGACCCTAACTCAGGACAAGTTTTTTTCTCTTATTTTTAGATCCTCCCAGATAGATTAAAATCTCTCCTGACCTCTGTTCTTGGAAAATATAAGGGTGAATTGAAGATCTGCACCTGCCTAGGTATGTGTTTCTTCCTGATTAGATCTCTCTCTCTTTCATGCTCTTCTTCTCAGATAAAAGAGAGATTTTTATCTGATGTTGGATATAGATCTAGATATAGGTTTATTAGATCTTGATCCATTTGATCTTGTATTTATTATTTGGATCTAAATCCCATTCTTATTCATGTTCTTGATTAATTTGCTACAACTTAGCGATTTTTTCATTGGTGAGGGTTTTTAACGGATTGAGTTAGGTGGTCTATAATTCAAATCCCAATGTCTTGATTTCAATTATGCATAAGTAATTGTATAATTTCTATTGTATGATTATAAATTGAGTTCCTTAAATTTAATTAATTAATTTGGTAAATTAATTAATTGAGGGATTGTGAATTTGGGAGTAATGAATTAATTTAATTGAAATGATTAATTATTGATTTAATTATGAGTATATAGGGATTATTGAATTGGAATAATTAATTGTTGAATTAATTATGGTTATATGGGGATTTTTGGATTATATTAATTAAGTGTTGAATTAATTAAGGGTGATTGTTGTGTCTATGAAATTGGTTGAATTGGTATTAATCAATTGTTGAATTAATTAATGGAATTGATGGGATTAATTAATTATGGAATTAATTAATGGAATTATATGAATATTCACTTGTTGAATTTTATTAATTAATTAGTGAATTAATTAATTTTATATTGTGATACATGTGAAATTTTTATATTGTGATATATGTGATAATCGTGTATAGGACATTGTCTAATACATCAAAATCCCATAGTGAATTTAAATAATGAACGGTAACAATGGAATTCATATGTGACTTGTAATGATGAATGGTAATAATTGAATTCATTTGTGACTTGAAATGCTGAATGGTAACAATGGAATTCATATGTGACTTGGAATGATGAATAGTAACAATAGAATTCATATGTGGCTCGAAATGATGAATGGTAATAATGGCATTCATATGTGACTTGAAATCATGAATGGTAATAATGGAATTCAATTGTGACTTGAAATAATGAATAGTAACAATGGAATTCATATCTGACTTGAAATGATGAATGGTAACAATGTTATTCATATCTGACTAGAAATGATGAATGGTAACAATGGAATTCATATGTGACTTGAAATAATGAATGGTAATAATGGAATTCATATGTGAATTGAAATGACAAATGGTAATAATGGAATTCATATGTGAACTAAAATGATGAATGGTAGAAATGGAATTCATATGTGAATTGAGAGTTTGGGTGTCCCCAAGAACCTGGGGGTTATGTGGTTAAATAAAGAGTAATTGAATAAGTGTAAATGTTTTACTTTATTGATTTTATTTATTCTTTATATAACTTCATAAACAATTTTGATTGGATATTGTTTTAGACATCATTGGTGGTGTCCTACTGAGTTGTACTCACACCCTACTCAGGATACCTGATTGGTACCCGAATAGATTTCATGGTTTCATGATAGGTTAAGGTAAAAGGCCCTATGTTAGATGGCTGAGTCAGGATGGATCATGGATGAGAGAAATAGACATGTTTTAGGACCCACTTGGGAATTGTCGGTATCTTTATTTATTTTTTGGTTTTTCATATTGACACTTGACTTATATTGGCATGACATATCTACTATTTAGTTTGGATATTGTATTTTCTATTTTGGTTATCATGTTATATTGGTATTATTTTGATCATGGTTATATCATTTGGTTTTTGTTTATTTGTTTTTTTCTATTATTCTACTCTGATAGAGAGTTTATAGTCTCTCCATGATTGATATTAGACCCTCACTGCTAGTCGATAGAGTTTTGCATATAGGGAGGCATGCATGAGGTATTGTGGTTGACTAGCTCAGGGAACCAGCGTGTGGCACCTAGTTTGGGATGTAACAAAGTTGTATTAGATGTTTTTATTTTATTTTTATTTTGTCTTACTATTTTTTGAAAGGTACAAAGGAGAATAGGATGATTTGGGTCTTTTTTAAGAGATTGTGCGTGGGAGTATCTAACCCATGTATGAGGTTAAAATCCAAGTACCCAAGGTGGGATTATTATTATTATTGATATTTTTTGTTAAATTTAATGTTATTTCACCTCGAGTGATGCACTTGTTGTGTGATATGATTATTGTTTTTAAGTTTTACTGATATTGGAATCGTGGCCTAGATTTGTGTGAGAGTTGAGTATGCATGAATCATTCTAGGAACTTGGGATTATTTTGTGAAATGAATCATTTTAGGCATGCATAGGAAAATGGGTTTTGGTTAAGTTATTGAACTTGAAAATGTTTTCCCTTTTTT
Organism: Viscum album; assembly: GCA_963277665.1. Classification (NCBI taxonomy): domain Eukaryota; kingdom Viridiplantae; phylum Streptophyta; class Magnoliopsida; order Santalales; family Viscaceae; genus Viscum; species Viscum album. The sequence goes on along the minus strand of OY728155.1, from coordinate 917,608,913 downwards.
GTGAAATTTAACTAGAAAAAAGTTTTATGATGTGAAATTGGAACTAAAAAATGATGAATAATGTGAATAAATGGGTTTCTAAAGTGAAAATTGATTAATGGTAATGGGTTACCCTTTGTTAACCATGACTTAAAGTTTGGATGGTTAAGGGTAGTGATAGCACCTTGGTTTTGACTATGTGGAAAGGTTTGGGGAAAATAATGGTTGTTACTTATTATTATTTACTCTTATTTAAATGTTTTAAAGTTTTGTTATGTGTCTTAAGGTGTGTGTTTGGAATTGTAGAGATATACCTACATGATGAAGCTTGTTGAGAGGATGATATGAGGACATGGATGGAGATGCTCCTCTAGTAGTGTAACCTGAGGCATTGGTAGTGCCAAGTGAGGAAGTCTTGGATTAGTTCCGAGAGAACTTTTCTCGGTTTATGAAATTCATGGAAAGTGGACTAGGGAAGGTTATGAAAAGAATGTATGATCTGAAAAGGGAGTTTTAGTTGCAACACCCTCCTACTTTTACTAGAGAAGGTGGACTTGAGGGAGATAAGTTCTGGATTGAGTCTATCCGGACTATACTTGAACATTTAGAGACTCCTACTAAGAAGAGGGTAAATTTTTCCACTGACATGTTGCGAGGATCGATGAAGTGTTGGTGGGATGTTCAGGCCCAAATAGGGCAGGAATACGGGATGGCTTGGAAGGACTTTTTGGAGAAGTTTTTGGATCACTTTTATCCATAGATGTTGAGGTAGGAGAGAGCAGATGAGTTAATGTGGTTGACTTAGTGTAGTATGCCTATTATGGACTATGCTGATCACTTTACATACTTGTAATGATTTTCTCTAGTGTTGGAAAGGGATGAGACAGCTACAGAAAGGCATTTCCAAGATAGTCTTAAATGTGATATTAAGTCCCAAGTTAATCTCTTTTGATTAAATAAGTTTGTTGATGTGGTGGATCAGGCTCTCATAGTTGAGGGGAACCTAAAAGATGCTTCCATTGTAGGACAGATGGTTGTTGTTGGATGATTAGAAGTCATGTATTTTGATAGAAAGAAGTTTCTCTACGAGAATTCTAGCCAGGGTGATGGCAATAATAATATCTAGGGTGAAGGGTCAGTTACACAGGACCATGCTCATGTGATCTGTCACCAATTTGGTAGGTTAGGACACTTACAAATATAGTTTCCCCAACCACTAGTAGAGTGTTGAGGCTACAGTAGGATGGGACATCTATAGAGGTTTTGTAGGAACCTGTGATGGATGGGTAGCGATAGAGCATCTAGGCAGAACCAGAGTGTATGAATTAGATATTCTACACCATATCAGTCTAGTAGATGGAGTTCTACTGGTCGTGGTGGTAGAGGTAGTGGACATAGAGCTTCTGGACAAGCGCACCCATATCAGCAGAGTGGTGAAGCTTAGGGTCTCAGACTATATCACAGGGAATAGGGGAAGGACAGTTACATTCCATTCAGTCTACACTTGTGGATAGTGAGGCTAGTTCATAGATAGTGAGAGGTATTATTCTTATTGCTTCTACATTATCTAGTACATTATTTTATATTGGTGACTCTCATTCCTTTATTTCTGCACAACTTTTGAATGGTTTGATCCTATTGTTGGAGTTCATGAGAAGGGTTTTGATGATAGATACACCTTTGGGAGTATTATTGAGAGACATTTGTTTATGAAAAGGGTGTTCTCTTAAGGTTTGGGAGTATCATTTTCTATGGGATATTTATATCCTTGACATGTTGGGTTTTGACGTAATTTTGGGTATGGAATGGTTGGTGGAATACAGATCCTATATAGATTGTTATTGTAGGAGATTAACTTCTATGTCTACTAAGGGTGACAAATATACTCACTAAGGAGAGTAGGATATCTAGGCAGGTTGTGAAGGGTCGGTTCACCAGCAATTAGGAAAGATTACAGCCCAGGTCGCTAGTCTGTTACTGGATGATGAAAGGGTAATGAAGGATGTCTTTCCACCTATAGTAGATCAGTTTTAGGATGTTTTTCTTGAATAATTATTAGGGAATCCACATAAGAGAGATTATGAATTTACCATTGAGCTCATATCGGGGGCTGAGCTGGTTTATATTCCACCATACATAATGGCACCAACAGAGCTTCAATATCTCAATACTCAAGTGGAGGATTTATAGGATAAGGGTTTTATCCATATAATTACGTCGTCTTGGGGTTCTCCAATTTATTTTACAAATAAGGCTGACGGAACTCTATGCTTGTTTGTCAATTAGTAGAAGTTGAACCGAATGACTGTGAAGAACCGGTATCCCCTTCTACATATTGATGATCTATTTAACTAGTTGATAGGAGATTGTGTTTTCTCAAATATTTAATTAAGATCAGGGTATCATCAGTTGAGAGTTAGACCTTATGATATACTAAGGAATACTTTCAAAAGTAGTTATATCCTTTATGAGTTCATCGTAATGTCATTTGGGTTGATAAATGCACCAATGGTGTTTATGGACTTGATGAATAGAATCTTCCACATGTAACTTGATCATTTTTTGGTAGTGTTTACAGAAGAAATCTTGGTGTAATCCCAGACTCATTAAGATCATGTCCAACATCTTGACATCATCTTGAGTGCACTGAGAGAGAATTGGTTATACACCAAGCTATCAAAGTGTCAGTTTTGGATTGATTAGGTACACTTATTATGTCACATCATCTCAAAGGAAGGTGTATTAGTGGGCCTAGAGAAAGTTCAGGAAGTGGTTTCTTAGGAGCATCCCAATAATGTTTTTGATATTCGTACCTTTCTAGGGTTAGCTGGATATTATCGGAGTTTCAACTGTGAATTTTCCCATTTAGAAGAACCATTTTTAGTCTTGAACAAGAAGGGAATAAATTTTGAATGGATGTAATCATGTGATAACTATTTCTAGGAGTTTAAGAAGAACTTGACATCATCACTGATCTTGATCCAACCTGAGTCAGGTGAGGATTATACATTTTTTTGTGATACTTCTGGGATTGGACTTGGAGTAGTGTTGATGTAGGGAGATTGAGTTGTGACGTATGGGTCTCAGTATTTAAGGCCACATGAATGGAACTACCCTAAAAAATAACTTGAGTTAGCTATAGTTGTTTATGATTTGAATTATTGGAAGCATTATCTATTGTGTGATAAGTTTACTATTAATAAGGATCACAATATCTTTAATTATACCTTTTTTTAGTGTGACTTGAATCTATGGAAGCATAGATGTTTTGAGTATATTTAGTCTTTTTATTTTGATCTAGAATATATGATCGATAAGGGAACCATGTTTCTAATTATTTAAGAAGTAAAATACAGAATTAGGATGTTCATGAGTCTAGTGTTGAGTGGAAGATGATGAATTTTCTTGTTGGGATGCATGTTGTGGTTCAGGAGAGTCAGGAGCAGATGACTCTTGTATCGATTTTAGTAAATTCTATACTTATAATCTATATTAGAGATAGGAAGTATGAGGATCCGGAATTTTTAGCCTTGTGGTAAATCCTTGAAGGTGGGAGACACCTTTAGACTATATGATAGATGAGGATGAGATTGTCTATGTTAATAATCAGTTCGTTGTTCCTACGAGTATATGGGAGGAGCTGATGTATGAATTTCATGCCTCTAAGTGATCGGTGCATCTAGGTGTGACCAAAATGTATTGTGACTTGTTTCAGTAGTTTTGGTGGTCTGGTAAGAAGAAGGAGATAGCAGGGTTAGTGACACGATGTTACACCTGTCAGTAGGTGAAGACTGAGATTCAATGACCTAGAGGTTTACTACAGTATTTTCCCATTCCTTAATGGAAGTTTGATGACGTTACCATGGATTTTTTTGGTGGGTATCTCAAGGATACCTTAGAAGAATGATGTTATTTGGGTGGTTATGGACCATTTGAAAAAGTAAGAACATTTATTTCTGGAGTGGGAGACTTTCTCGGTGGAGCAGCTGGGAGACTTGTACATCCAATAGATAGTTCATCTGCATGGGGTTCCATGGACTATAGTTTCATACCATGACTCATATTTTACTTCACACTTTTGGTATGGCTTACAGAAATCACTTGGTACATAGGTCTTATTGAGTATATATTTCCACCCACATAAATATGGGTAGTTGGAGCATACTATATAGGTGCTTGAGGATATGATTCAGGCATGTTTCCTAGAATTTGGTGAGTCTTGAGAGAAGCACGTATAATTGGTGGAGTTAACCTATAACAATAGTCATCAGGAAACTATTTATATGGAACTATATGAGTAACTTTATGCTAGGCCATGAAGATCACCTCTATGCTGGATAGAGGTAGGTGAGTCAAAACTATTGGAACAGAGTCTCATGCAGGAGACATCAAACCATGTTTAGCTAATTTGGAAGCATATGAATATGATAGAAGTCGTATGCTGATAGATGTTGAAAACCCCTAGAGTTTACAAATGGTGATCATATATTTCTTCAGGTGTTGGCGAGATTAGTTCACCAAAGTATATGGATATAGTTCAAGTTGAAACCTAGGTTTGTTGGACCATTTGAGGTTTTGGATAGAATTGGGTTGTTGGCATACTGATTGGCACTTCCACAGAGGTACACTACTATGCATGACATTTTTCATGTGTCACAACTACAATGGTATCACCTTGACCCTTCTCATGTGATCAATGTAGATGATGTTGAGCTTAAGATATATGCACCCTTTGAGGAGAATCTGATACGTGTGTTGGATCACAATGATAAAGTGTTGTAGGGAAAGACCATGATGATAGTTTGAGTATTGTGGAAACAAGGGAATGTCTAGGAGGAAAAATGGCAGAGAGAAGTGGATTTTCAGGCTCAGTGGCCCAATCTTTTTGAGTTTAAATCTTATAAATTCTTGGGAGGACATCTCAAGGATGAGCTGTTATAAGGTTGGTATATTGAAAGATTCTAAACTTTTATGGAGATGTCACAGGCTTGTTTTTAGGTACTATTTTTTCCTTGTTTTGGGTTTTTTTTGGGTGTTACAATAGGGAGTTTTTTTGTGAAATTTAAAAAAATTGGAAGGATATTGGGCATTTCACGGTTGGTGCATAGTTTTCCCAAACTATGCGCCCTAGCCTAAAAAACCATACAACCCCATATATAGGGGAATTTCATATCTGGCTCATGGTTTTTCAAATTGTGTGCCCCTTAAAAAGAAATTGTTCACCCCCCTCCTCCCCCCCCCCCCTAGAAGAGGTGCATGGTTAAGGTACATGGTTTGGAAAACCATGTGCTCCTACCTAGAAAACCATGTGTGGGTTTTTAATTAACACAAAAATTAGATTTAAAATTACCCAAACCCATGAAACTCACCCAAATCAACCCTAACTCAGACCAAATCATTTTATATTATTTTCAGAGCCTCTCGATTGGATTCCAAGCACTCCTAGACTCCTTTATTGGTGAATTGATGGGTGGATTTAAGATTTACACCTCCCCAGGTATGTGTTTCTTCCCAATTAGATCTCTCTCTCTCCTTCTCCTCTTCCTAGATAAAAGAGGAATGTTTATCCACTATTAGTTATATATCTATATCTTTGGTTGTTAGATATTGATCTTCTTGATCTTAGATTTATTATTTGGAACTAAATCTCATTCTTCATTATGTTCTTGATTAATATGCTAAAAATTGGGGATTCTTCTGTTAGCGATCATTTTCAATGAATTGAGGTAGGTGGTCTATAATTCAAATCACAAAGTCTTGATTTCAATAACGTGTATGTAATTATAGAATTTCTATTGGATGATTAGCAATTGAGTTTCTTAAATTGAATTAATTAATGTGGTAAATTAATTAATTGAGGGATTGTGAAATTGGGGGTACTGAATTGACTAAATTGAAATAATTAATTGTTTAATTAATTATGTGTATATAGGGATTGTTGAATTGAAATAATTAATTTTTGAATTAATTAAGGGTATATGTGGATTTTTTAATTTGATTAATTAATTTTTGAATTAATTAAGGGTGATTATTGTGGCTATTAAATTGGTTGAATTGGGATTAATCAATTGTTGAATTAATTAATGTAATTGAAGGAATTAATTAATTGTTGAATTAATGAATGGAATGATGTGAATATGCATTTGTTGAATTTTATTAATTAATTAGTGAATTGATAAATTTGATATTGTCATACATGTGAAATTGTGATATTCTAATATATGTGATAATCGTGTGTGGGACATGGTCTAATATATCAAAATCCCCATAGTGAATTGAAATAATGATTGTTAACAATGGAATTCATATGTGAATTGAAATGATGAATGTTAATAATGGAATTCATATGTGAATTGAAATTATGAATGGTAACAATGGAATTCATATGTGACTTGGAATAATGAATGTTAATAATGGAATTCATATGTAACTTGAAATGATGAATGGTAACAATGGTATTCATATGTTACTTTAAATGATGAATAGTAAAAATGACATTCATATGTCACTTGAAATGATGAATGGTAACAATGGAATTCATATGTGACTTAAAATAATGAATGGTAACAATGGAATTCATATGTAACTTGAAATGATTAATGGTAACAATGGAATTAATATGTGACTTGATGTGATGAATGGTAACAATGGAATTCATATGTTAATTGAAATGATGAATGGTAGAAATGGAATTCATATGTGAATTGAAATGATGAATAGTAACAATGGAATTCATATGTGAATTGAGAGTTCGGGTGTCCTCAGGAACCGGGGGGTTATGTGGTTAAATAAAGATTAATTGAATAAATGTAAATTTTTTACTTTAATAATTTTATTTATTATTTATACAAATGTATACACCATTGTAACTGGATATTGTTTTATATGGTGTTGATGATGTCCTACTGAGTTATACTCACACCCTACTTGGGCTACCTAATCAGTACCCAAATAGATTTCACTGTTGTAGGATAGGTTAATAGAAAAGGCCCTATGTTATATGGTTGAGTCATGATGGATCATGGATAAGGGAACCAAACGTGGTTTGGGGCCTTCTTGGGAGTTTTCAGTGTCTTTATTTATTTAGAGTTTTTCATATTGACACTTGACGCGTATTTTCATGACATATCTAATATTTAGTTTGTATATTTAATTTCCTATTTTGGTCATCATGTGATATTGGAATTATTTTGGTTATGGTTATATCATGTGGTTTTTTCTATGTGTTTCTGTTGTCTTTATAATCTAATAAAGAGGTTATAGTCTCCCCATGATCAATATTAGACCCTCGCTGCTATTTGATAGCCTCTGGAATATGGGGAGGCATGCCTGATGTCTTGTGACTGACTGACTTGAGGCACTTGTGTGTGTCACTCAGGCCGAGATGTTACATAAACCACCTCTGATACCAAACTATAACAAACCAACCCAAATACCTTCTCAAAATGGTACCTAACCTGATCTTACACATACCTGAAGGGAATTCCCGATCCCCAAGGTCTGGAGACTAGAACCTGGGCATCAAATGAAAATAAGAGGGAACAATTTCTCCCAGCCTAAAGTAACAAAATAGCATATATACAAACAACAGAGTGAAATAGCATAAGATATAAATATATTCCATAACAGAAAAAAAATAGTAGAAACCAAACAACTCAAGAGTAGAAAAAATATCTAAGTAGAGTTCCAACCACAAAGGACTACCAAAATAGGAAAAACCAACTACTCGATGTGAAAGCATGGGTAGACTCCAACCATCTCACCACACTGCTACAAAACACGCATTTATTAGTGCTAGAAAAAAAACTAATAAATGGCATATTTATTAGCACTAAGGAAATCACTGATAAATTTAACCTTTTATCATCACTTTATTTTTAGTGCTGATAAAGGGTTTCCTTTATTATGGATTTATTTTTAGTGATGATAAAGGGTACCCTTTATTAGTGCTTTATTTTTAGCACTGATAATCGTTCCCTTTATTAGTACTTTATTTTTAGCGCTGATAAATATTTCTTTCATCAACGTGTTTTTAGCACTAATAAAGGTCTTAATATATAAAATGAAATAATTAAATAAATTAAAAATAAAAAAAGATTTTATTAAAAAATATTACAAATTTTATTAATTAAATAATTATTGATAAAAATTAATAAATTGATAATACATTATTAAATATTAAAAAAAATTATTAATTAGATAATTAGGATAATTAATGTTATTAAATTGTATATATTAAATATATATATATATATTAATGTGAATAGATATGATTTATATATTATAAAATATTTATACGCTTTACATTAAATAGTCATATATTTATTGAATAATGGTTTATAAATAAAAATTAATATGAATTAAAAATATTGACTAATTGCATAGTACTCGATATAAAATTGAATGTTGTTTGATTTTACAATTTAACATAGATCAAATCTATGTCATATTGATTTTATATATACATAATTAATTCATTTTTATATAGAATTCACACATATAAAACTTATCCATTTTTTCAAAATTTCTAATGTACTTATTCTTAATTTATTCAATTTCACTCATTTTTAACATATATGCACGCACTTAAAATTTGATATTCATTAATAATGTTAAAAAAAATATTTGTAAAAAAATATTTATAAATAAATATATTTATAAATGTAAATATACTATATTTATACATTATATATTTATAATTATAAATAAATAAATATTTTTTTAAAATATTCATAAAATTATAAATAAATAATTATATATATTTATATAATTATTAAATCTATAATAATTTTTTTTAAATAATGAATATATTTACTATATTTATATATATTTATTAAATATATATATGTATATGTATAATTATATAAATATATATAATGATATAAATATTATTTTTTAAAAATATTTCTATAATTATAAATAAATAATTATAAAATTATAATAAATATATTTAAAAAGGAATATATTTACTATATTTATATTTATATATATTTATTAATTATATATAAATATTTACAACTTTTTATTTATAATTATAATTATAAATCATTAATCAGTGCTTAAGTAATAAACACTGATAAAAGCAACTTTATCAATGTTTTTTTTGCACTGATAAAGATGACGCTTTATGAGTGTTAAAAAAAGAACTGATTAAATTAACATTTATCAGTTCTATAATTTTAGCACTTATAAATATTGATTTTATCAGCACTTTTTTAGCGTTGATAAAGACCTACCTTTATTAGTTCTAAAAATATTAATAAAAGTGTCCCAATCTAATTAAAAAACCCTAACCATTTGCAAACACTTCATGATATCAGAATCTTTTCATAGAAGCCACCCACTTTCGGTGCTCCTCCTTAGTGAATCAAACCTCAAATCACATCACTCGACTGCCTCTTGAACATCTCATCTGACATCCGGTGTTTGATTGAAGTTAGGGTTTCTAAATAGGGTTTCTGATTTTCTTTAACCTAGCGAGGTAGACCTTCCGATTTTCTTTGTGTATTTTTTGTTTCGTTTTTGATTTCTTCTTTGATGATGTCATTATTTGTGGTCCGGTGATTATATACTAGCAGGGTATGCCTTCCAATTTTCTCAGTTTCAAATTTTGATTCAACTTTTGATCACCCATGTAGATTTTATTGTATCTGTAAGCGATGGTGACACATAGAGTCACATGGGGTATATTTTTTTGTTTTATTTTGTTTACATTTTCTAAATTGATCTCCCAAATCTATCATACATATTTTTTCATTATTTATTTTATCAATGGTATTCCATACATTTGAAATTTTAGAAATTGAAATTGAATCTTTTTTGTATGATGGAGTTGAAGGTAGGTTAAGGGATTTATTTTATATTATACTGATTCATATCTTCTTTTTTCTACTTATCTAGGTTGGTGTGGGAATCCAATTTATAGATTCATCATGGATGTTTTTATTTAAATTTTATTTCTACTAGTTTTATTTATTTTTTGGGCCAAATCATTTCCACTGTATTTTTTTCATTCCCTGGTGCTTGTTTCCAGCCTGAGGTTGGTTGAGAATGTCCCTTGGACACTATCATGGTCCAGATCAGGTGTTTGATATATGGTTGTCTTGGGTTTGTTTTAGAAACTATATCTATTGTTAAATTTTTTGTACCTTTTCTCCACAATCCAACCTCCTATGTCTCTACACTTTTAAAAAATATATTTTATTTTTCTCCCTCTTTAGATTAATCCAACATTATTTATAAACCCTTTTAATAATAATATATGAAATATTATACATTTATGTTATATACTATTTTCCAACTACATTATAATTTTCATCATCATCCTACTCCCCCTCTCTCAATAATTTACAAAAAAAATATCCTTTTGAGATTACCCCTTTCTAGTTATACCACTTTTTTTGAGACCTATATACCATTATAAGACATTATAATTTCTTGCTTGAAAATATATATTTTCAAGAATTTAATCCCCTTTTGAGTACTTCCTTAACTAATAATAAGTATATTTCCATGGAATCACTTTGATACCTAGCTATATGACATGTATAAAAATAGTATGTCAACCCATTTTACTATCAAAAAAGTTAGCATATAACGAATCTCCCATATTCCATGATATAGATTGATATTATATCCACAACATTTGAAAAATTTATTCAATTTTCAATGGATGTCAACATGGGTTTTCAATATTCCTTTTTAAATCTATAAAACACTTCACTCACATACATGGATTGGGAAATAAATATCCCATAAATTCCATGAGTCACCTATAAACTAAGGAAAATGTAAACTCACTAGTTATCAAAATTTAAAAATTGGTCATTATTAATGTAAAAAATTATTATCATAATTTATCTTTTGGACCTCTAAATATTATGTCATCCACATTGATAAACACTTTCAATCTATCCATAAAATTAGTTTTTATGTAATGATTATAATCAATTTCTCGTTTTTTAAATTAAAGTTTATTTAATAATTAATCTAACCTTCAATACCAATCTATTAGTTATTGTTTCAATTCATACATCATGTTTTTCAATTTACAAACATTATTCTCATATTAAAGAATGAGAAAAATATTTTTTTGTTTGATGTAAACTTCATATTCGTGTAATCCATTAGTAAATTCTAATTTTACATCCAGTTAGAGTACCTTGAATTTCCTTGGGATGGGTCGGTGTGGTGATATGACATACCGAGATTCCTGAGATGATTTCAAATATTTATATACCATTAATTTTAAATGTAATAATTCCTTAGGTTTTTATATCACTTGTTCCAATATATTTTTATATCTTCTAGTTGATTAAATGAGAGTTTATTATTCTTGTTTATCATATTTGAGTTTCTTATTACTCCTTAATTGCTTATATTATATTTTCATTTTTTTAGGGGATTTAAGAAAGATTTTATGCAGGGTAATTCTTTTCTTAAATTCAATTACCCATTTTCTTCAACATACTAAAATTCTTTGAAACAATAAAATGTTGACTTTCCCTTATTATAATTATCTATAACTTGCACTTTTGATAATGAAAATATTATGTATATTTATTTATATATTGTATAAAATTAATTTTTTATGAACCCAATAGGATGGATATGAACCAAAAATGGATGTATTCTAATTGTTTGACAAATGAATATGAAGATGGAGTTAAATAATTCATCAATTTTGTAAGAGAGAATGTAGACTACCCTTCTAAAATCCAATGAATATGTTTACATTGTTGTTATTCAAGAAAAATTAGTCTAGAAGAGTTGGAATAAATTTTGATTTGTCACAGAATAGATCAAATCTATACATGTTGGACTAAACAAAATGAAAAACTGAATGTAGACATTAATTGATATGATACTATGGTTTATGAATCATTTGATATGAATACCTTTGCAAAATATGATGGAGATCACATGTAATAAATGACAATGTAAATTGAAGATGACATTTTTTATTGTCCAAAGTTATTTAAGGAGTTAAATAGTAGTTCCAAGAAACCATTTTCTACTAGTTTTACTAAATACACAACATTTTCATCTAAATTGAAGTTATATAATTTGAAATCTGGCAGCGTATGGAGTGGAACCATCTTTATTGAACTAATTGTTCTTATAAAAGATATGCTACCATAAGAAAAAAAACTACCGTGTAAAACATATGATGCTAAACGAATGTTACGTTCAATGGGAATGATCTAAAAAAATACATTCTTTTCCAAATGATTGAATATTGTTCATAGGGACAATTAATCACTCGTAAAATTCCCTAAGTGTGGTGAAGATTGATATAGGAAAAATAAATCAGGTCCTTAGAAATAGAAATGGTACTTTCCTATCATTCCATGGTTTATAAGACTATATAGATGTCAAGAAACCATGAGACAATTAACATGGAATGCAGATACAAGAATTAAATATGGGAACCTATGTCATCCATCAGATTCTCCTCATTGGAATAAAATTGATTATGTGTTTCCTAAATTTATTGATGAGTCAAGAAACTTTCATCTTGCGTTATCTATAGATGGAATAAATCCTTTTGTTGTATAGAGTAGTACCCACAGTACATGGTATGTCATGTTGGTAAATTATAACTTGCCTCTATGGTTATGCATGAAGCATAGATACATTATGTTGATCTACTTATATTTGTACCAAAACAACCCTGTAATGATATTGATGTCTATTTGGATCCACTGATTGAAGATCTGAAATTGATGTGGGATATAGTTGTTACAATGTATGATGCTCATAGAAGTGAAGAATTCACATTTATGGCCATGTTGTATGGAATGATAAATGACTTCCCCACTTATGTAAATTTATCAAGCTATAGCATTAAAGGAATGTTGGGGTGTCCCATTTGTGAAAAATGCACATACTCAGTTCAGTTGAAATATTCCTCAAAGACTATGTTTTTAGGAAATTAGAAATTTTTACCTTGATGACATAAATACTGATCTTGGATGACACCATTCGATGGGAATATTGATAAAGGTACAACACTATCTCCAGCAATGGGCGATCAACTATACAAAAAATTAAAAAAAATCATTGTTTTCAGTAAAACATTTTCGAAAAACCTTACAAAATCAGGTTGGAAGAAGAGATCAATTTTCTTTCAATTACTATATTTGAATTATTTGTATGTTATAAATTTTATTGACTTCATGTATGTAGAAAAAAATGTATTTGATAGTGTTATTGGAACATTACTAAATGTTCCTGGTGAAATGAAAGATGGAATAAAAGCTAGGTTGGACTTGATTGAAATGGGGGTAAGGAAAGAGTTCGCACCAGTGAAGGGTAAAAATAGGACTTTTCTTCCTCCAGAAACTTACACTCTATCCAGACCGGAAAATTTTCAATTTTTCTTTTTCCTTACTAGTGTAAAAGTTCCATAGGGGTATTCATAAAATATCAATAATGTTGTGTCAATGACTAATTTTAAGTTACAAGGACCAAAATCACATGACTGTCATGTTAATTTTTGTTGAATTCTTCCTCAAAATGTACAACATATATTAACCAAACTTTTCTTCTTTTTCAAAGCCACATCCAGTAAATTTGAAGACCTAGTGAATTTTCCAATAATAAATGTAACACCCCAAGCTTCCACGGTACGTTTCCCTTCGAATAATGCAATAGCGTGTGTTGTACGCAACCTCGAGCTCTAACACACACCACAACTAATTAAACTATCCGTTGTGAATAGTAATACCTAATTTTTGAAATTCTATAAATTTTATTTATCAAAATTCACTTCATTTTTGTATTTGGAATATCGAAATTAGCCTATGTTGAATTTTTGGTATTTTTCTGAGAACTTCTAATTTTTTATGAATAGTGAAAAATACTTAAAAACAATTTTTTTTAATCAAAATAATTTATAGTGATAAATTATACTATTTAGTGGTTTTAAAGTATAATTAGAATATATTTTTACCATTTTATCCAATGGTGGTCATTAGAATTAATTTAACATTGGACATAAACAATTGTCAATCTTTTGATATAAATTGTTTCTTAAAAACACGCTATTTGTTGTAACAGTGGGAATTAATTATAAAATTAATTAATGAAACTTATATGTTTGGAATTTTTTAAAATAGACATCATTTTTGAATTCGGAATATCAATTATAGCTTAGGGTGAAATTTTGGCCTTATTCTGAAAAACTTCAATTTTTGATGAATAGTGAAACCACTAAGTGGTTGTTAAAAACTGATTTTTCGTTAAAAGGAAATATTACCACTTCTGTGATTTGATTTTCAAAAATCCGACATACATGGTTGTCATTAAGAAGTAAAATTTGGTTCAATGAGATTAAAAAAAATTTGGTGAATAGTAACTTTTAAGTTCTTAATCACGATTAGAGATAATTAGTGTAGTTTAAGGTAAAAATAATGTTTTAATAATATGAGATGAGATTGAAACTTGTCCTAATCCTATTGGATAAGTCATGGCCGGCCAAGACAACCCATGGGTCAACTTGGGGACCCCATGTAGCCACTTTGGTTGGAAAATGACATTAATATATATTTATTTAATGTTAAAATTAAATTGACACAAACATGAGTTGTTTTAATAAAATAGTTTTTAAGTGGGGTTACACAAGTCCAAATTTTGACTATAAATATTAATTAGAAAGCTAAAAAGATTTCCTAAATCATAGTATTTTTTTATAATTTTTAGACATTAAATAAATTAAATTATTTATGACATCATTATGATGCAGTGATGACCTCATTATTTAACGATTTTAATAAAATGAAAAGATAATGTAAAATCCAAGGCTTACACTTGTCCAAAGACTATTGGATGGGTAGATATCGAAACCTTATCACCTTAGCCACGAATTATATAAGTGTGGGACCTTTAGAATCCGAAAAGCATTGTATAATAATGTAACATTTTAATCTTTCCAAAAGAGCCCCTCCTCTCCTCTTATAAAAGGCCTCCACCTCTACCACCTTATTCACACTTTCATGCCTTTTGGTTCGGCCAACCTCTGCCCAAATACTCTCCCAACTTCTCTCCCTTCATCCTAGAAGCTTTACTTTAGTCAGAAATCCATCCTAAGGAGTCCTTTTGATCAAATCAAAAGAAGAACCCGAAGAAGAGGTAACATTTTCATCACACTCTTTCAAATTTCTTTCTTCTTCCACTCCCTCTTTGTTTATTATTTCAATTATAAAATTATAAATCCAGTATCTTCTATATACTGTGATGTTATTATAAATATGGAACAACCATATTCAGTATTCTACCCATCATTTGAATGACATGTCACCATATGTGCGTACGTATGGCTTACCGTCTCCACGTCGTGGTGTAATTGTTATTCAATATATTATTATTTAGATGGGTATAATAATGATATGTAATTCATGTAAATAATAAATATAACATGATAATGATTCTGTATATAAGATATATTATCCAATTATATATTATTTTCATATCAAAATTATGATATTGTCGCTTGTGCGTACGTACGGACTACCGTCTCCACGAACGCGATGAGATTCATTCTCCGTCGTATCCATTCAAGTATAATTATCATTTGATGATTTAAAAATAATGCTTAAGGACATGATATCATTCTGTATATGAATAAGATACAACCTATCCATGAAAAACATGACTTACGTAACAAAACATATAAAAGAAAACGAGTAAGTTAACACCTGAAACAACGATAAATCTAAGATATTGTTAACAAAGCAATGTTAAAAGATCATATATGATATCATATGAATGTATATGATTATTGTATAATTTAATAACAATTATTTCACCATTATACATGAGGTTAACCTACCCCAACCAAGGAAAAGTACAAGGTAAGGGTTTACTTCACAACCTCTTCATTATCCAAGGTTGTTTATACATAATTATCTACTGGGACCTCGTTATCATCCACATCCATGTTTCTTAAAAATGTCTTTCAAAACATTTTTACTATTAAATGGAAAATGGGTTAAAGTCATTTATACCCTTATACATTTTTGAAAGGAATCTTACCGTCGTTTTCCAAACAATGTACTTTTTGACCTTTTTGACAAATTTAAGGTAAGAATGTTTTTTTAACTTATACGGCGGGTGCGGATATTTTCCGCCATTATAACTTCGTCGAAGCTTCCCTTACAAGATTATAAGAATATTTTCAAGGTAAATGAATTATTTTATAATTATGGGAATTTTAAATGATTTCAAAAAAGAGAGAGATATTTCTCTCAAATAGCTTTGATTTCATCCATGTTAACATCCTTTGATGGGTTTTAAGTTTAATTGAAATTGATTTATGATACAAAACTTCAATTGAACATTTTGTGAAATATTTGACTGTGGATGTGTTATTTTTATACCATCCATAGTTTATGGAGAAATTGTTGACATTTCGTATGCTAGTTTTAATACGAATATTTATGTTATGTTTAAACCTATTCATATGAGGAATGTATTGGACTTAATAAGTGACGGGTGGAGCCCGCTATAGCTCCTCGATGCATTAGTAGGTCTCATGAGACAACTAGACGTGTAATTGGCCGAGGCCCTTTCCCAATTTGATTTATGGTTTTGGCCGAGGCCTTAATCATTTTAGACGTCTTGGCCGAGGCCTTGACAAAATGTTTCAGAATGTCTGGCATTATACATTCCCTCATTATGAAAGTGGTTATTGATATTTCATGTGATTATTCATCTAGTAGAATATCCATGTGAGTAAGTAATGGCATTATTTTATTTTACTTTTTCCATATTATGCTGAAGTTCAAGTTCAATAAGGCTTTTGTTTTAGTTATACATTGCCTTAAATGCTTATGTTTTCTTATGAAAGTTTCTTCTATATTGTTATCCATACGGAGCATTTGAGCTCACCCCTTTCAATGTTTTATTTTTCCCAGGATGTGAAGAAGTGTATTATGACTGACTTTCAAGAATAGTCAGTGAGGATATGAGTGTGGACTAGGGAGACCATGTTATTGTAGTTTTCATTTTTATGATGTAATGTAATGTTTATGAATGTATCTAGTGTTTCCAAAGCTACTAAACTAATCAGTCTTTCGAGACTTGATCTTTTGTGATCATGCCAATGTTACGGAGTAATGCACCGACTCTGGGTAGCTGGGGTCGGGGTGTTACAGTTGGTATCAGAGGAAGTTTAGTACAAACCTTGGAGGCTAGATTTAGACAAACTCTGATTAGAGCACGTAGACCTAAGATGAACTTTGAGGATTAGTATAGAAGAACTTCCTAAAATTTTGGTATTGTAGAGATTTTGTGAGTTTTCCGAGTAATAAATCCCTGTCTGGATACGATCAGGTAGAGGCGGCTCTGGCACAGATGTACCTAGGGGTAAAACCCGAAAACACCACTTTGATCTAGACTCGAACGGGAACTGGTGCACGACAACGGGCCTTGCTGCACTCTTGGTTACGACACTCCCGGGGGATATGCTTAGGATAATTCCCATTTTCTTTACAAACCACTATGAAGGGTTATGAGTATATACTTCCTCAAAGAAAACATTTTTATAATTATAGATTATATCCATAATTAGTTCAATTTATGTTAAGTGTTTTACAAGTATGGAATTATGTATTTTGATTCATAAACTAATCTAGTTTATGCCATTATATAGAAATAGTGCCTAGTGGAAGGAATGGAAACTGTATCAATGCACGCACTCCGTGTAGGGATTTCCCTTCTGCTCAAGATAATTATGGTGGAGCTAGTGATACAACTGGTGCTGATCAGCTTCTCACCGTACTGGGACAACTCATGCAGGTTATGAATAACAACCTTACTCGTATGGAGCACCCTGATCCGCAACATGGAGGATCAATGCTATACCATTTCATGAGGCAACAACCACCAACCTTCAATGGGAGTACAAATCCTATAGTAGCTGAGCAATGGATAAATTCCTTAGAGAAAATATTCCATGCCTTGGGGAGTAGTGAAAGGGAGAAATTTGTCATGGCAGTTTACCGCCTCACTAGAGATGCCGATCAATGGTGGTCACTAATTCAAAACACAAAGGAAGATGATGAATTAACAAACATGGAATGGAAGGACTTCAAAGAGCTATTCTTAGAAAAATACTTTCCTCGAGACCATCGAGCGGATATGTAAAGGCAATTTCTGAGTCTGAGGCAGAAGGAGGATGAGAATGTCGCAAAGTATGAGGCTAACTTTACAAGGTTAGCAAGGTATGCTGCAGATTACATACGTAACCCAAGAAGTAAGACCGATCGTTTCTTTGATGGGTTAAAACCATTTCTCCGTCGAGCTTTAGTATCACAAACCTTATCTTCATAAGAAGGTATTGTCTCGTGCGCTATCAAGACAGAAAAGGAATTCTCTAAGTCTTATGACTTTAAATCAAAGCAAGATAAGAAGAGATCCGCTGAAAAATCTAGGAAAGGAAATAAGGAAACAGGGAAGAAGGGTAGAAATGAATTTCCACCCTGTGATAATTGTGGTAGGAAGCACCCTGGTGCCTGTCTAAAAGGAAAAGGAGTATGTTACAAGTGTGGTGAGAAAGGCCACCAAGCTCATGAATGCAAGGGAAAGAAAGAGGATGTCAATGTGGAATGATATAATTGTAGAGAGAAGGGACATTATGCAAATGAATGTCCTAAGCGTCAGGGGAACTTACCTCAGAAGAGGCCAAGGGATCAGGGCCAGGCTTATGCTATCACTACTGCTGAGGTGGAAGCTCCGAAAGGCGTGGTGGCAGGTAATTTAATGGTTTCCTCAAGTTTAGCAAATGCATTATTTGATTCTGGATCATCGCATTGTTTCATATCTTCCCAGTTTTCAATGAAAATTAGATATTTCCAATTTGATTTAACAAGGGAGTTGTCGGTCAAAACCCCTAAGGGAAGTATTGTTGCAACAAAGTTTTGTCGATTAGTTCCCATTAGAGCACCTAAATGTTCTTTACCTGCTGATCTCATCGTCATACCCATGATTGAATTTGATATAATCCTCGGTATGGATTGGCTTTCGGACCATGATGCAAAAATTTATTGTAAGAGGAAAGAGGTTACGATTCTTGATGATGATGATAAGGAACACATTATCTTTAGAGCAGAATCGTCACCACATAATTCTTATCTAGATCCACCCCCAGTAGCTCAACTAAATTCAATTATTGGGGAGGAAGAGAAGGAAATTACTGAGGGTGAGGAAAGGAATATTCAAATAGAGGATGTACCTATTGTGAGAGAATATGTTGATGTGTTTCCGGAAGATTTACCTGGACATCCTCCAGAACGAGAAGTTGAGTTTTCCATTGATTTAATTCCTGGATCAAGGCCCATATCGAAGACCCCTTATAGAATGGCCACTGTGGAATTAGTTGAACTAAAGAAACAACTTGAGGAATTGAGTAATAAGGGATTTATTCGCCCTAGTGTTTCTCCTTGGGGAGCCCCTGTTCTGTTTGTTAAGAAGAAAGATGGATCTATGAGGTTGTGCATCGACTATAGGGAGATCAATGTTATAACAATAAAGAACAAGTATCCCCTACCTCACATTGATGATTTGTTTGACCAACTGCATGGAGCTCAATACTTTTCAAAGATTGACCTTCGGTCTAGATACCATCAGTTGTGTGTGAAGAAGGAAGACGTTCCAAAGACAGCATTTCGAACAAGGTACGGGCATTACGAGTTTACAGTAATGCCTTTTGGATTGACTAATGCACCCTCTGTTTTCATGGATCTAATGAATAGAGTTTTCAAGGAATATATTGATGACTTTGTAGTGGTATTTATTGATGATATCTTGGTATACTCCAAAAGCCACGAAGATCATGAAAATCACTTACGCATTATCTTGAAGACTCTTAGAAGACATGAATTATATGGGAAATTTAGCAAGTGTGAATTCTGGCTTCAGGAGATTTCTTTTCTTGGCCATATTGTCTCTAAGGATGGAATTTCTGTTGATCCTTCTAAAACCAAGGCAATCCAAGAATGGCCAGCACCGACAAGTATAACTGAGGTACGCAGTTTTATTGGTTTAGCAGGTTATTATCAACGTTTTGTCCAGAATTTTTCCAGATTGGCTAACCCATTGACAAAGCTCACACATAAAGGGATTAAATTTGTCTGGACAAAAGAGTGTGAAGAATGTTTTGAAGAACTGAAGAGAAGATTATTCAAAGCCCCTGTATTGACTCTACCATCGGGGAATGATGGGTTTGTTATTTATAGTGATGCATCGAAGAAAGGACTTGGTTGTGTCCTTATCCAGAATGATAAGGTTATTGCCTATGCATCACGACAGCTAAAAATTCATGAGAAAAACTATTCTACTCATGATCTTGAATTAGCAGTTGTGATCTTTGCTTTAAAGATATGGAGACATTACCTCTATGGTGAAAAATGTGAGATTTATACTGATCACAAGAGTTTGAAGTATATTTTCTCACAAAAAGAACTCAACATGAGGCAAAGGCGATGTCTTGAACTACTCAAGGATTATGATTGCACGATACATTACCACACGGGGAAGGAAAACAAGGTGGAAGATGCTTTGAGTATAAAAGACCATGGAGTTTTGAATGTGATGAGAATTGAAAGGGATCCAATTTTCATGGATCTAGTGAAGATGGACATGAGAATAACTAGGGAAGGTGAAACATCAATGATTTTTCAAATGGTTGCCAAACCATCATTACTAGAAAGGATTAAGAGTTCTCAGACCAATGATGAAGAATTTCAGAAGAAGATTAAAGATGTGAATGATGGAAGATTGAGGGACTTTGTGTATAAGGATGGAATTTTGAAATTCGGGAAGAGACTTTGTGTTCCCGATATACCTGATCTAAAAAGGGAATTGTTGGATGATGCTCATAGTTCCAATTTCTCTATACACCCTGGGAGCACCGAAATTTATAGAGATTTGAAGGAACATTTTTGGTGGGACAATATGAAGAGGGAGATTGCTGATTTTGTGTCGAGGTGTATGGTTTGTCAACAAGTGAAAGCTGGAAGGCAACATCCTGGTGGAGTATTGCAACCTCTTCCCATACCTGAGTGGAAATGGGATAATATTACGATGGACTTTGTCATGGGACTACCAAAGACTCCTAGAAGGAATGATGCAATATGGGTCATTGTTGATCGTCTTACTAAGTCAGCACATTTTCTGGCTATACGGGAGGATCTACCACTTGAACGTCTAGCAAGACTATATATTAATGAAGTTGTAAGACTTCATGGAGTACCCATATCGATTGTTTCTGATCGTGATCCTCGTTTTACTTCAAGATTTTGGAAAAGTCTTCAAAAGGCCTTGGATACTGTACTTCGTTTCAGTACTGCCTATCACCCTCAAATAGATGGACAATCAGAACGGACTATTCAAACCTTAGAAGACATGTTGAGATCATTCTCTCTTGACTTTCAGGGTATGTGGGATCAATATTTACCACTGGTAGAATTTTCCTATAACAATAGCTTCCATTCAAGCATTTAGATGGCACCTTATGAAGCGTTATACGGAAAGAGATGTCGTACACTAACCTGTTGGGATGACGTTGGTGAAAGAAAACTTGTGGGACCAGAACTGGTGGAAGAAACAATGGAAAAGGTGAAGGTAATCCAAAACCACATCAAATCAGCTCAAAGTAGGCAGAAGAGCTATGCCGATAACAGAAGAAAGGTTTTGGAATTTCAGGTGGGAGATCATGTTTTCCTAAATTTATCTCCATGGAAGGGAGCTATACGTTTTGGTAAGAAGGGTAAGTTGAGTCCCAGGTACATCGGACCTTTCGAAATTCTAGATCGTATTGGGGCTGTAGCTTATTGTTTGGCGATGCCACCAAATCTCTCCAAAGTTCATAATGTTTTCCACATATCGCTATTGAGAAAATACATGCCCGACCCAACACATGTACTTACCTACGAGGAATTAGAACTGGAACCCGATCTATCTTATTGCGAAGAGCCCATCAGAATTCTTGATGTGAGGGAGCAGGTGCTGAGAAACCGGACGACTCGTCTGGTAAAGGTTTTGTGGAGAAATCATAAAATGGAAGAGGCAACGTGGGAACCTGAGGAACTTATGATGAAGAACCACCCGAGTCTTTTTATGCAGTAATACCCTAGAAATTGCGAGTACGCAATTATTTTAAGGAGGGGAGAATGTAACACCCCAAGCTTCCACGGTACGTTTCCCTTCGAATAATGCAATAGCGTGTGTTGTACGCAACCTCGAGCTCTAACACACACCACAACTAATTAAACTAGCCGTTGTGAATAGTAATACCTACTTTTTGAAATTTTATAAATTTTTTTTATCAAAATGGACTTCATTTTTGGATTCGGAATATCGAAATTAGCCTATGTTGAATTTTTGGTATTTTTCTAAGAACTTTTAATTTTTTATGAATAGTGAAAAATACTTAAAAACAACTTTTTTTAATCAAAATAATTTATAGTGATAAATTATACTATTTAGTGGTTTTAAAGTATAATTAGAATATATTTTTACCATTTTATCCAATGGTGGTCATTAGAATTAATTTAACATTGAAATTGGACATAAACAATTGCCAATCTTTTGATATAAATTGTTTCTTAAAAACACGCTATTTGTTGTAACAGCGGGAATTAATTATAAAATTAATTAATGCAACTTATATGTTTGGAATTTTTTAAAATAGACATCATTTTTGAATTCAGAATATCAATTATAGCTTAGGGTGAAATTTTGGCCTTATTCTGAAAAACTTCAATTTTTGATGAATAGTGAAACCACTAAGTGGTTGTTAAAAACTGATTTTTCGTTAAAATGAAATATTACCACTTCTGTGATTTGATTTTCAAAAATCCGACATACATGGTTGTCATTAAGAAGTAAAATGTGGTTCAATGAGATTAAAATAATTTTTTGGTGAATAGTAACTTTTAAGTTCTTAATCACGATTAGAGGTAATTAGTGTAGTTTAAGGTAAAAATAATGTTGTAATAATATGAGATGAGATTGACACTTGTCCTACTCCTATTGGATAGGTCATGGCCGACCAAGACAACCCATGGGTCAACTTGGGGACCCCATGGAGCCACTTTGGTTGGAAAATGACATTAATATATATTTATTTAATGTTAAAATTAAATTGACACAAACATGAGTTGTTTTAATAAAACAGTTTTTAAGTGGGGTTACACAAGTCCAAATTTTGACTATAAATATTCATTAGAAAGCTAAAAATATTTCATACATCATAGTATTTTTTTATAATTTTTAGACATTAAATAAATTAAATTATTTATGACATCATTATGATGCAGTGATGACCTCATTATTTAATGATTTTAATAAAATGAAAAGATAATGTAGAATCCAAGTCTTACACTTTTCCAAAGACTATTTGATGGGTATATTTCGAACCCTTATCACCTTAGCCACGAATTATATAAGTGTGGGACATTTATAATCCGAAAAGCGTTGTATAATAATGTAACATTTCAATCTTTCCAAAAGAGCCCCTCCTCTCCTCTTATAAAAGGCCCCCACCTCTACCACCTTATTCACACTTTCAAGCCTTTTGGTTCTTCCAACCTCTGCCCAAATACTCTCCCAACTTCTCTCCCTTCATCCTAGAAGCTTTACTTTAGTCAGAAAGCCATCCTAAGGAGTCCTTTTGATCAAATAAAAAGAAGAACCCGAAGAAGAGGTAACATTTTCATCACCCTCTTTCAAGTTTCTTTCTTCTTCCACTCCCTCTTTGTTTATTATTTCAATTCTAAAATTATAACTCCAGTATCTTCTATATACTGTGATGTTATTATAAATATGGAACAACCATATTCAGTATTCTACCCATCATTTGAATGACATGTCATCATACGTGCGTACGTACGGCTTACCATCTCCACGTCGTGGTGTAATTGTTATTCAATATATTATTATTTAGATGGGTATAATAATGATATGTAATTCATGTAAATAATAAATATAACATGATAATGATTCTGTATATAAGATATACTATCCAATTATATATTATTTTAATATCAAAATAATGATATTGTCGCTCGTGCGTACGTACGGACTACCGTCTCCACGAACGCGATGAGATTCATTCTCCGTCGTATCCATTCAAGTATAATTATCATTTGATGATTTAAAAATAATGTTTAAGGACATGATATCATTCTGTATATGAATAAGATACAACCTATCCATGAAAAACACGACTTACGTAACAAAACATATAAAAGAAAACGAGTAAGTTAACACCCGAAACAACGATAAATCTAAGATATTGTTAACAAAGCAATGTTAAAAGATCATATATGATATCATATGAATGTATATGATTCTTGTATAATTTAATAACAATTATTTCACCATTATACAGGAGGTTAACCTACCCCAACCAAGGAAAAGTACAAGGTAAGGGTTTACTTCACAACCTCTTCATTATCCAAGGTTGTTTATACATAATTATCTACTGGGACCTCGTTATCATCCACATCCATGTTTCTTAAAAATGTCTTTCAAAACATTTTTACTATTAAATGGAAAATGGGTTAAAGTCATATATACCCTTATACGTTTTTGAAAGGAATATTACCGTCATTTTCCAAACAATGTACTTTTTGACCTTTTTGACAAATTTAAGGTAAGAATGTTTTTTTAACTTATACGGCCGGTGCGGCTATTTTCTGCCATTATAACTTCGTAGAAGCTTCCCTTACAAGATTATAAGAATATTTTCAAGGTAAATGAATTATTTTATAATTATGGGACTTTTAAATGATTTCAAAAAATAGAGAGATATTTCTCTCAAATAGCTTTGATTTCATCCATGTCAACATCCTTTGATGGGTTTTAAGTTTAATTGAAATTGATTTATGATAAAAAACTTCCATTGAACATTTTGTGAAATATTTGACTGTGGATGTGTTATTTTTATACCATCCATAGTTTATGGAGAAATTGTTGACATTTCGTATGCTAGTTTTAATAGGAATATTTATGTTATGTTTAAACCTATTCATATGAGGAATGTATTGGACTTAATAAGTGACGGGTGGAGCCCGCTATAGCTCCTCGATGCATCGGTAGGTCTCATGAGACAACTAGACATGGAATTGGCCGAGGCCCTTTCCCAATTTGATTTATGGTTTTGGCCGAGGCCTTAATCATTTTAGACGTCTTGGCCGAGGCCTTGACAAAATGTTTCAGAATGTCTGGCATTATACATTCCCTCATTATGAAAGTGGTTATTGATATTTCATGTGATTATTCGTCTAGTAGAATATCCATGTGAGTAAGTAATGGCATTATTTTATTTTACTTTTGCCATATTATACTGAAGTTCAAGTTCAATAAAGCTTTTGTTTTAGTTATACATTGCCTTAAATGCTTATGTTTTCTTATGAAAGTTTCCGCTATATTGTTATCCTTACGGAGAATTTGAGCTCACCCCTTTCAATGTTTTATTTTTCCCAGGATGTGAAGAAGTGTATTATGACTGACTTGCAAGAATAGTCAATGAGGATATGAGTGTGGACTAGGGAGACCATGTTATTGTAGTTTTCATTTTTATGATGTAATGTAATGTTTATGAATGTATCTAGTGTTTCCAAGGCTACTAAACTAATCGGTCTTTCGAGACTTGATCTTTTGTGATCATGCCAATGTTACGAAGTAATGCACCGACTCTGGGTAACTGGGGTCGGGGTGTTACAATAAATAAGGATATTTCAGTCATATTATGTGAATTATATATGTTCTTCCCACCATAATTCTTTGATATAATGGTCCACCTGATTGTTCACTTGGTTAGAGTGGTTTAACTATGTGGTTATATCCATTACAGATAGATGTACCTCATTGAATGGTATATGAAGATTTTGAAAGGGTATGTCAATAATCAAAGTCATCCAGAAGGTTGTATTGCATAATGATATATTGTTGAATATTACCTATCAGATGTTGAAAGCATCTATCTCCCAGAGTCTTATCATAGATAACACCTTATGGGAAAAGTTATTTCTATAAGAGATGTTGTTACAGTTACCTTGATAGAGTGGGAGTAAAAATATCTTTACATATGACATAATAGTGAAGATTTTGATCTATACATTGAATACCACAAAGAAATTCTTAGATATTTTAATCCATCAAGGACTAAAGGATGAATATCAAATACACATAATCAATATTTTATAGGATGGTTCAGAGATCAAATTTATGAGGATTTATCTAAAAATCCAAATTCAATTGCAGAATGACTTCAATGGATAGTCAAAGGACTGAATGAAAATGTTATATCTTATACTAGTTATGTATTCATTGGTAATACATTCTATACAAAAGAACACTTTGACTTTAGTATGATGAAAAATAATGTTGCTATGATTTTGGCTGAAGTGATGCACATATTTGGTTCCAAGGATAGAAATCTAATTTATGAAAATATGCCATATTTTTTCATTATCAAAAATATATATGAGTTGAATTATACAACATTTCAAGTGCCTATTTTCCATTGCAAATGGGTTAAAAATATCAATAGAGTGAAAGTTGATGAAATGGGATTTGTGAAGGTGAATTTCATTATGGAAGGGGAAAAAGGAGATTCATTTATAATGGCATCACAAGAAGTGCAAGTATTTTATATCTTTGATCCAACAAATAAGAATTGGTCGATAGTCCTATTGGTGACTAAAACAAATGTTGATTTAGATGAAAATTCAATTAAGGATGGCCCTTTCATTGGGACATCACAATCTGTTAATGTTGGTCCCAATGTAGACAATGTCTTTTACATTATAGGGGACCACAAAGAGGGGATTTGGATCCCTGATAGAGGAACCAAATCCATGAAACCTTTAAAAAAATAAATAGGTTTCAATGAGAAGGTAAAAGTGTTTTTTAATATATTATGTTTTTCCTCATAAAATTATATGTTATCTACTAAATTAACACAATCTAAATTAAATATTTGACTACTCGTGCATACAATGTATTTTACATATGACTAAAGAACAAACTATAATGAAGTAAACACTTTAGAAAGATGTAAAGGTAATGTTATGATATACTTTCTCTATTTTACTGAAAAAATCTATAATTAAATATTGATTTAATTTTCATTATTACTTGTAGATTACATTTATTTTATAAGATATATATCCATGTTTCATTCCTTTATTCAAGGAGCAATGATTCTATCTATGGTCAATCATAGAGGTAAGCTTGATGTTCACACTGTAAAATTATTGTCCATATAATTAATGTATTATTTCATATTTATGTTTAATTTATTTATTTTTAGTATTAATCACATAATAATTGTTTTCTTATATAGGTGGATTCTTTTATTTGAGTTGGGGTTTTATGTCCAACTTTTTTTATTCTTCTCCCTCAAAACCATTTCACCCCTGTAGTGTTGCATTTATCATTTTCTTTCAAGTTCTCTCCATTGCCTTTATAGGAAGAACAACGATGCTACCTCTGCTCAATTACATAGGTAATATTGATGTTTTCACTATAAAATCATTGTCCAAAGAATTAATGTATTATTTCATATTTATGTTTAATTTATTTATTTTTAGTATTAGTCACATAATAATTGTTTTCTTATACATGTGGATTCTTTTGTTCGATTTGGGGTTCTCTGTCCAACTTCCATGCTCCTTCTCCCTTAAAACCTTTTCACCCCTATAGTGGTGCATTTATCACTTTATTTCATGTTTCCTCCACTATCTTTTTAGGAAGATAAACGATGATATATCTGCTCAATTGCATAGGTAATCTTGGTGTTTTCACAGTAAAATCACTATCTATAGAATTAATATATTGTTTCATATTTATGTTTAATTTATTTCTTTTTAGTATTACTCACATAATAATTATTTTCTTATATAGGTGGATTCTTTTGTTCGAGTTGGGGTGCTTTGTCCAACTTTCATGTTTCTTCTCCCTTAAAACCTTTTAACCCCTATAGTAGTGCATTTATCAATTTATTTCAGGTTACTTCCATTGCCTCTATAGAAAGAATAAATAATGTTGTATCTGCTCAATTACAAAGGTAATACTGATATTTCCACAGTAAAATCATTGTCCATGGAATTAATTCACTGTTTCATATTTATTTTTAATTTATTTCTTTTTAGTATTACTCACATAATAATTTTTTTCTTATACAGGAGGATTCTTTTGTTCGAGTTGGGGTGCTTTGTCTATATTTCATGCATTCTTGCACCAAAACTGCCACAGACTTCTTCTCCCTCAAAACCTTTTACCCCTACATTGTTGGCATTTATCACTTTCCTTCAAGTACCTTCTACTTCTCAATCACAGAATTAATATTGATATTTTCACAGTAAAATCATTATCCATTGAATTAATTTATTATATCATATTTATGTTTAATTTATTTCTTTTTAATATTACTCATAATAATTTCTTTCTAATATAGGTGGATTTTTTTTTGGAGTTGATTTGGTTTGTTCGAATCTCTCAAGCAGTGTTGGAAGTTCAATAAATAAAGTTATTGGAAATCATGGTAACATTGATAGTTATGATTTTTTTGAGACTTTAGGACATGAAGGAATCAATCTCACCTCAATCTGACAAAAAATGTGATCAGTATGACTCCAATTACTTTTTTACATTTTAAATTGACATTAATTTTAGTAAAAAACACAACTAGATCAATGTTCCCATTATCAGTTTAAAATCTACATTTGGCTTTAAAAAGTTTCACTCATTGAAATATGAGAAAACAAACTCAGATTATCTTGATAATTGAGGGCATCAATTCATAAATCATTTGTGACATTTAGGAATCGGTCTCACATCAAACCGATGCATGATGTGATCTGTATGATTTAAGTATATGTTTTAATTTTAAAATGACATTTTAGTAAAAAAATATAAGTGATGTACACAAAAACAAGTAAACACATTAATATTGTTTTAATACTTTAGGAAAATAGTCTATAAGTGATTTAGAATGTTTAGGAATCAAATTCACCTCAATCCAATGCACGGTGTGACTGGTATGACACTAAGTGCATGTTTATTTAAAATTGATGTCAATTTTAGTAAAAAAAACTCACCTACTCAAAACCAAACAAAAAAATTCAAATTATTTTGATACTTTCAGAAAATGATCCATAATTCATTTTTGATGTATATAAATCATCCTCACCTAAATCTGATGCATGGTGTGAATAGTATGACTCCAAGTGTGTATATTTATTTAAAATTGACATTGATTTTATTAAAATTAACACTTTTTGTTAATTTATTTTTTTATATTATTACTAACATAAGAATTGTTTTCTTATATAGGTGAGTTATTTTTCTCGAGCAGGGGTGGTTTGTTTGTCAATAGCATGAGTTGGGTTAGGATTAAAAGGCAAAGGAACATTGATGTTTTTTAATGTATGTAATAATTTGTATTTATGTAATTGTATGAACCAATGTTTGAAATGTATATAATATAGTTTTTATATTGTGTTTG
Organism: Viscum album; assembly: GCA_963277665.1. NCBI lineage: Eukaryota > Viridiplantae > Streptophyta > Magnoliopsida > Santalales > Viscaceae > Viscum > Viscum album. Next base: position 917,579,416 of record OY728155.1, on the reverse strand, counting down.
TGTTGTAAATTTCATTTTATTTAAATCCTATATTGGGGCTTGTTTTTGTTGATATCTGGTGTGTTTTTGGTGTTGCAATGTGTTGTTATAGCACACTACAGTGGTGTTATAGTGTACTATTACATCACACTGTAGTATGGACCTTTATCAGCACTTCTAAAAGTGTTGATAAAGGTATACATTATCAGTGCTCATAGAAGCACTGATAAAGTTATATTTTATCAGCACTCATAAAATCACTAATTAAAGTTCCTTTTTAATGTTCTATAAGCACTGATAAACGACCCTTTATCAGCACTTTTTTAGCACTGATAAAAGGCAATAGCTTTTAACCTTAATCATGTAGTAATTGATTTTCTACTGCTTTTAAAGGCTGGTTTTGTAGTAGTTCCACTTGATACTCAACTCGGCTGATTGAAAATCTCACCACCTCACTACAATACCTTACCTTTTCCTACATCAAAACATATAACCAGGTCTATGAACCACCAAAGGGGTATACAAGGTGTGATCTATCAGGCTCGGTAGGGTCTCAAAAAGGTGTTCCATATCAAGTCTCTGAATAATAATCCAATCATGTTAAACTTTAAAGAAAAAAGGCATGATTATAGTTTAATAGTTTCTCTATCAAAATCATGACAAAATGGGTTAATTTCTCATTTTTTCACATTTCTAAATAATGTAGGTAAATCAGTTTCCAATCATTTCATAACCATATATCATAGAAAATATATCATGTCAAAACAAATCATGTATCACATATCATATCATATCCATGGCAGTATAACAAAACAGTCAAACCAAAAGCAGTAGCACATGTAACATCATGTCTAGGATCACATTAGGTCAGGATAGTTATGACACTCATACCTAACATATAAAATTTCATATGCATCAAGACACTAGACATATGCATTGATTATAGAGAAAATAGGAACACCCTAGAAAGTGAACCCCCAACAGGTCTAAGAAGTCCCTAAAATAATAGGCCTAGTGAGAAGAGGAAATACCCATAATAAAAACCCCAACAGTGGATGGGACCTCTTACTATATCTTCCACCTAAGTACCCAAGGTTTCTCATGTTCTCAATTTTCTAAACCAATTTATCAATCCATTTCCATCAAACCATGCTTTGAAAACCATTTCACAATGCTTTGAAAGACCTTTTATATTTACCAAAACTAGGGGAAACCATATTATATAAAAAAAAGTTCAATACACATAAAAAATCATTTAATCATGTAATTTAATTTAATAAAAAAATTTATCAAAAACAATAGAAATGCAGTTCACCAACACAGACTATAGACAGAACCACCTACCTCAAAACTCGGGTCGCAGATGCCCGTAATGAAATCCACCATAAGAAAGAAACCAACAATAAAAAATTAGGCTCTAAAACAAATTTACACATCCTAAAATTTATTAAGTTTAAAAAAAGGGGTAGTAGAGAATAGGCAACAACACATGCCTCAAGAACGCACATCCACTGCACCACAACCAACAAAGGAGATGGAACCTAGAACAAGATCGCACAATGGATAAAGAGATAGTCAAGAAGAAACATCACCATGGGTCAACGGATATAATAACATAACAAAATGGTGATACCACAATCAAGGAAATAAATAAGAAGAAAGGATTACATGGCTAGAGAGATGTGATCCAACTGAAATGGTGATCAATCGCCCAATGAATCAATTTGGACCAAACGAAGGCTCCCAAAATCATCAGAAGAGAACTCTAGGACAAGATAAAGGAGATATGTGGAAGAATAAATGAAAAATAAACCTATAAAACACACTAAAATACAACCTCTCAATAGTTACACGTTGTGTAAACCCTTTACACGTCATGTAATCCATAGTGTCCGGATACACTGAAAAATGTGACACCTTTTTATTAAAAACAAACCTTTTAACATTACACATAATGTAACAATTACATGGAGTGTAATCATTTAATGTGGTTTAAATGTTATATTAATTGTGTCTAGAAACCAAGTTCACATCATGTAAACCCTTTACATGGTGTGTAATCATCTAACACACAGCAGAAAAACCATATTCTTAGACAAAATCCCCAAACCAACTCCGGTATTCTCCAAACATGGGAATAACCCTAAAATTCCATTAGTTCATTTGTACTTGGAATCCATTAATTCAAAAAAAATATCCCCAAACTTTAGGTCATTTTTCTCAGAAATTTTTCTCTATCTTCAGGAATCCCAAGACACACCAAATTAAAGGTCAAAACTAGCAAAGATAAGAGAAATACCTAAAAATGGGTAACGAGGTGTTAAAAAAAACCTAAAAATTAAAAACTTATCAAATTAACTAGGATTTAGTTGACAATATCAACCTTGGTCTATTTATGGGACATTTTTTTATTAATAGTAACTATATTGACCCTCAATGAGTAAAAATCCTTATTGTAGTGATAAATTTGAAAAGGGTTGAAAAGAAGTTAAAACCAAAATATAAGGGGTAAAAACATAGTCTAAAACTTTTATAATTTTTATTAGATGAATTTAATTTTACCATAGTCACATTAGTCTCAAAATTTAGTTATTTAATGGACAATTTTTCATGAAAATAACTTATATATTATTTAAATCAAAGAAAGTTATAAAATGTCACTCTCTTTTTTTCAATATATCTTATGTGTCCACATAGGTAAAAACTAATTATAAATTAATATAAGTGTCTATTTTTATATTAATAAAATTATTTTCATGATAGAAATTTATTTCTATTTTTTAGTAATTATATAATGACCATAATTTCTTATGTAATACCAATGTAGTATTTCTTCAATTAATAAACAAAGATAATAAAATATATTAAAAATATTAAAAGATATATAATTTGAGTGATTTAATGTGTTACATGAATTTTAAAGGTTAATATAACATATTAGTGTTGTTTTAAAATTTTATATTCTAATTTAAAAAAAATTATTTATGTCTTTTAAGTCAAATTAATTGAATAGTTTCTAAATTGACAATAATGAAATTTTATGAGATATTTTATTAAATTACATGAAAATCATGAAAATATTAAAAAGGATAGAGGGGATAATATATGGTCTAAAATTTAATTCATTTTACATTTATATTCTGTTTGGAACCATTTTTATTTAGAATAAATTTATTATAATTTTATATTTTGAGAAATTCCAAAAGTTACCCTCACCTAAATTATAAAATGGAACCTCCTCCTTCACTTATTTAAATCAATTTTGATCCTTAAATATTTTCAAAACTTTAAAAATTTATCTTCTTCACTTCCTTATCTATATTATATAGGTGTCTATATTCCCAAAAGATCAACTTTAGAGCCCTTTAGAGGAGATCAAAAGGAGTCGTTTCCATGAAGAGGTAATCGCTTAAACCGGTCTATTTCTTTTTATACTCATCATTACCTCCTCCAAATATATGGTATTTATCATAAAATAATAACTTAATTAAATTAGATGTACTAATATTTTATTATGATTATTAAAACACCATTATACACCCTTTTCCCTTTAAATTAGAAGTGAAAGTATCGCTTATTTGTACGTATGGATTACCATCTCCATATAGAGATACAATTTATTTTTCATCATCATATTTTATGAATGGTTATTATGATGTGTTTAGTGTTTATATATTATATTTATGATCTAATTATACTTATTTAATTATAATATCATGTATACCTTCTTACCATCCAATCCTTCGGGAAATAATAATGCCATTCATGCGTATGTGTGCACTACCACCTCTATGAAGCGATGTGATCTATTTTTCAATTATATTTTATATAGATGGTAATAAGGAATAATTTAATGAATATATATATATATATAATATATGATATTATAATGATCTTGTAATGGTGAATTAACGTTTACCTTTCTTTTATTTCTATCCGTCAAAAAATGAAAACAGCGTTCATGCGTATGTATGGCCTACCATCACCATTAATGGTATAATTCATTTTTCTATTTAAAAATTTAATTAATGAATATAAATATGTATACAATGAGTAAATATTAAATTTATATCATGATTAATCTTGTGTAAATTATAGAACCAATATAAATATACAAGGACTGGAACTACTGAACTAAAATACTTATGATAAATGAAACAATTAGCACCCTAAAATGACAATTTTAATAAGGGATTTTGTATAAAATGGGTGTTTAAATACTATAAAACGATAATATATAGTATTATAAGAATGAATATTAATCTTTAATATAATTATAATAAGATAAAATTTATTATACAGGAGTCTATATTGCTTTCTAAACAAGGCGAACTTGAGGTAAGGGATTTTCATCTCACTTTTATTTTTTGTGGGACACATACTATATTCACCACTTATTTATTTTTTGCGGTTTATACACTACCCATTAAAATATATCATTTATGAGATATACATATCCATATAACAATATTTATTTAATAGGGTGTATGATTCAAAGATTACAAAGGTGGTAAGGGTTTATTTCACAATCTCATAAATATTTGAGATTGTTTATGTTTAAGTCTCCATTGGCTATATCCATGTTTTATAAAAATGTTTTAAAAAATGTTTCTAACATTATAATATGAATGTTTAAAGTTATTTTTACCCATTTTTTACTTTTTAAGAAGTTTTTGAGAGGAATATTTTTTTCATCTTCCAAATGAGGCACTTTGTGACTTTGTCAAAAAAAAGTAAAAGGAATATTTTTTTAACTTATACAGCATGAAATGATTTTCCTACCTTCATGAATAAATATTTCTTTGAATATTATTTTACAATTTTGAAAGGTTATTTTCAAATAAAATTTTTTCCTTTATAATTGTGTTGCTTTTTAAAAAAATGATTTCTAAATAAAAGGGTTATTTTACTTAAGAATTATTCCAAGTGGTCTTTCAAATTCATTTTATATTTAAGATTACATTATATGATTTTAATTATTATTTAATTATTATATTATCCAATTATACCATCTTTATTCTTTCTCAATATGGTTTATCTTTATTATGAAAAGTTGAAATTTTTATAAAACCCATCTCTTTTCCATGTGTTATGTTATAATGAAATGTTTATGAAACCCATTTCTATTCCATGGGTTATGTTATGATTCAATTTTTATTAAACCCATTTATTTTTATGGGTCCTGATATGATGAATTATTTATGATCATATGGAATACATATTTATGATTTTCATTAGGATACAGTTGGGACATATATCTACCTCCAATGCATTGGGTAAAGATTAATATTTCATGAGATAAACTAGATTGGAATGGGGAGAAAACCCATTTAAGTAAGGTATTATGTCCACTACAATAGTCTTGGGATTGAATCTTGAATACTATGATGGTTTGGGGAGTAAATTCATTCCACTATGATAGCCTTGGCAGTAAGCCTTGACTAATAAGGAAATGATTTGCTATACTTAGGTCAATTCCATAAATAAGTTTCTTATGCCTATGTTAATATTTCATGGTTCATATTATTTTATTACCTTATAATTCATGACTTGTGAACTTATTATATTTATTCCATTACTTAATATTATGATCTTTGATTTGAGGGATATGGTTTTAAAATGTTAATATCATTTTCTTATAACCTTATGCTCATGTTATGATTATGAGATCATTGATATATACATTACTTACCCTTACTAAGAATCTAAGCTCACCATTTGTTATGTTTACTTTCCCCAAGTTATGAATAATTATGTTAAATGATTTGTGTTTATAAAGGTTTCATATGTGAGGAATTTTATGGGATATGTTGAAGAATAAACATGGGATATAAAAAATTGGGTAAAGTGGGAGATGATATTTATCTTTATAAAGAAATTTTTTATAAACCCAAGTTATTAAGATTTGGTCCTAATTCTCAAAAACTATAAACCTAAAAGGTCATTGGGTATATAAGTGATCCAATTTTTTTTAATATTGTAATTTTTGGGTGGGAAAAAATTGGGTCATATATATCAGTATCAAATACATAAATGTAGAATTTATGTTTTTAATATTGGGTAAAAGAGTGTGGGTATCAATTTGTTACAATATATTTATTTTTTGGAATTGGGACTTGAATAATTTAGTGATAACCCTAGAGATATGTCTAATTATAGGAAAATATCCTAAAAATTTGGTGAAGTATAGAGCGAGTGGTGTCCAAGAAATTACATCCCTAACTAGATACTATTAGTGGATATGGCTTTAGCAAGGTTTTTTCTTGGGGTAATAATTATGAAAAGGTAATATTTTGTATTAACTCAATATTCACCTAGTTCATAACAAATAGGCCATATTTTAGGCCTATTTTGACACTCTTGGGGGATATTCTTTGACAAATTCACAAACTCATTATAAACCATTATGAAGGACTTGAATAAATTGTTAGGTTAGAAAAATTAATAGGAAAATTACCAAGGATTGCCTAGATTTAAAACTAGAGAATCATAATTTAAGATATACTTATAATTTATAGGTTATTACTTATAAGTTCAAAAGTTTCCCTTTCTTGTGTTTATTAGTTAAAGTATTCTTATATTGTTTTTCTTTTTTTGGTTAATGGCGGGAAATAGGAGAAACTATGACAACAAAAAACGTGATAGGAAATATTATTGTTGTCCTAATGATATTCCTAACCTTATGGGATTGGGAGATAGGAACTTCATGGTAGTACTAGCTCATATGAATCATGATATGAATAGTAAAATGAATCATGATGAATTCACTCCTTCTAATAAGAAAGAGAAAGTTTTGGTTGTGTCTTTTATGTAATAAAGGCCTCCTACCTTTAGTGTATCTTATGATCCCATTATCACAGATAAATAGATTAACTCTATTAAGAAGATATTATATGTACTCCAATGCTCAGAATGGGATAAATTTGTGCTGGCCATTTTTCATGTGGAGGGGGAAGCCTATCGATGGTTGATTCTAATGAAGAACACAAAGTCCAAAGAGGATATTGATTCCATGGAATGGGAATAATTCAAGAAAATATTTTTCAATAAATGTTTTCCTCAAAATATCCATCTTAAAATGGAGTGGGAGTTCCTCATACTAAAGAAAAATGAATTTGAATCTATCAATTCATGTGAGGTAATCTTCACAAGTCTTTCACGGTATGCCTCTAAATTAATCATCAATGCTAAAAGTATGGTGGGACACTTCTTAATTGGATTAAATCCAAATCTATAAAAATATTTTGAAATTAGAGACTTTTATGGCTATCAAGATATCACCAATTTTGGCCTCAATGTCAAGGTATAGATTGGATACTCTTAATGGTCTCATGGACATATAGATAAAAAATCATAATATGTATTTTTCTTTGGTAGTATTAATAGATAAATATCATGTAGGATAGAAAACCCAATATCCCAATAAACTTGAAAACTATATAAAGGGAATCGGGAGATGCTTCAAGTGTGGAAAATAATGGCATTGGGATAATCAATGTTGAAGAGAGATAAATAAACCCATTAATGTAAAAGAGGAAAAGAATGTTAAGATCAACACTCAACCTATGGTACAATATTTCAACTATAAGAAACGTGGGTATTATGAAATCCAATTCCCTAATCTAAGGGTTTTCAAAGAAAATATATGATAATAACCTCCAAGACCTAGAGATCAAGGAAAGGCATATGTTATCAATACTTTTGAGGTGGATCCCAACAACAATGTAGTGATAGGTATTTTAGTTATTCATTCATAAATATAAAATATACTTTTTTAAGCTATTTTTATGAATTATTTCATATATTTAAAGTTTCATATAACTATTCAAACACCACCTCTAAACATGGAGGTTAAGCTATCTATAAGAACACCAAATTAAGAATTTATTGTATCCCAATTATATAACTCCTCCCTGGTCAATGTTTGTAGACTGAATCTTCTATAAAATTTCATCTTACTTTCTTTAGTGGATTTTGATGATATATTGGGCATGTATTGGCTATCCTTATAGAAATCTAACACCAAATATCAGGAGAGGTAGATCACTCTTCACATACCAAGTCATATTCTAATTATGTATAAGTGTAAATAAGAGGATGAATCTCCCTTGTAATATTATACTCAAGTGTGGATATTATTTCCTTATGAGAAATCATATCTAGATTAAATGATTGAGATAAAGGACAGAATCATTATTGAATACATTACCATTGTGAGGGATTAAATAAATTTATTCCCTAAAGAGTTTCTCATTCTTCATCTTGACTGATAGGTTGAGTTCTCAATCAAACTTATACCTAGATCTCTACCCATATCCAAGAATCCTAATATAATTACCATCATTGAGTTAAAATAACTAAAGGAAATTATAAGTGAATCTATAAAAGGGTTTTATATGCCTAAGTGATTTTCCATAGGGTATGTTGGTTCTCTTTTTCAATAATAAGGATTTGTAAATGCACCTTTGTATTGATTATCATAAACTAAAATAAATCACAATAAATAAAAAGTTTCCCCTTCCATGGATAGATGACTTGTTCCATCAACTACATGGACCCAGTGTTTCTCTAAGGTGGAACTTCTAACATGATATCACTAGTTAAAGGTAAAGAAGGAATATGTTCCCAAAACTACATTTCTAACAAGGTATAGACACTATGAGTTCATAGTGTTTCCATTCTGAATCATTAATGCTCTAGTAATTCTTATGGACTTAATGAATAAAGTTTTTATATATTACCTTGAAATGTTTTTGGTAGTATTTATAGAGGATATTCTAATATACTCCAAAAGCAAGGAGGATAATGAGAATCATTTTAATACTATTATAAAGACTTTGTGAAAGGATAATATATATGTAAAGTATAGTAAATGTGAGTTTTGAATGAATTAAGTATCATTATTGGGAAATTTTATCACCATAAAATGGATATATATGGATCGTTCTTAGATAATGGAAATTGAGGATAGTCCTAGACCAGTATCTGTAACAAATATCCATAGTTTCCTTGGAATAAATGGGTGTAATTAATGATTTGTGAGAAAAATAACATGAAAATAAAATCAACTAATAAAGATAACTCAGAATGTAAGGAAGTTTTTCTAGACCAGTGAATGTGAAGAGAGTTATACAGAATTGAAAGAGGTTTATCACTATGCCAGTCCTCACACTTCCCTTAAGTTGGTAACTTTTCATGGTATATATAAATGATTCAAAGAAGGTTTTGGGTTCTGTACTAATAAAAAATAAAAAAAATTGATAGCCTAATCATCAAGGAAGTTGAAATTTCATGAGAATAATTATCCCACACTTGATCAGGAGTTGGCTATAGTGATCTTTGCATTGAAAATCTGGTGGTATTATCTCTATGGGTAGAAGTTTGAAATATATATGGATCATAAGAACCTAAAATATATATTCAAAAATAAGGAGAATAATATATACCATAAAATGTGGTTAGAGTTGATCAAGGACTATGATTTATCAATCAATTACCATCCTAGGAAAGTAAACAAAGTGGAAGATTATCTAAGTAGAAAGGATCCAATAACTTTATCAATGATGAAAATTGAGAATGATCCAATACTTTTATACTTGAAAGGGATAGACATAGGAATCATAAAGGAATTAAAAAATCATTACTTTCTCAAATTATTGATCAACCATACCTTCTAGAAGAGTTAAATGATACTCAAAGAGATGAGGTATAAATTAAGAAGAAGGTGGAAGCTATAAGAAAATGGAAATCATGATAGTTTAAAATTGATGGAGTATAAAGATTTGGGTCACAACTATTTATACCATAAAATCTTGAGATAAAGAAGGTGTTATTGAATTATTCACATAGCTCAGCCTTCTCTATCCATCCAGAGAGAAAAAAGATGTGTTGATATCTCTGAGAGCACTATTGGTGAGAAAATATGATGAAGAAGATTGTGTAATATACATCAAATTGTATGATATTTCAAAAAGTTAAGTATGAAAGGAAAAAATATAATGGTATGTTGAAACCATTACCCATACCTACATGGAAATGGGAAAATATAACCATGTAATTTTTCACTGGTCTTCCAAATACATCAAGAGAAAATAATGTTATATGGGTTATGGTGGACCGTCTTACAAACACTAATCACTTCACTTTAATTTGATAAGACTTATAACTTGATCAAATTTCAATGATATACATCATATAGATAGTTATGATACATGGAAAACCACTATAAATTTTATAATACTGAGATCTAAGATTTACCTCTATGTTCTAGAAGATTCCCCAACATTATCTAAATAATGAGTTGAACTTCAGTGCATTTTATCACCCCCAAACCGATGGAAAATATAAGTGAAATATCCAAACACTAGAAGACATGTTGAAATCATTCTCAATAGACTTCAAAGGAGGGTGATATAAACATCTTTCTTCGATTGAGTTATCGTACAATAATATCTTTCACTGAAACTTCCAAATGGATCCTTATGATTCCATTTATGGGAAGATATATTAAACACCTTCATATTAAGATGAATTTCATGAAAACGGGATATTGGGGCCTAAAATGGTTACGAAAATGGTATAAAAGGTCAAGACCATTTAGTAGTGCAATAGGGATACTCATAATTTATAGAATATCTATGCTAATAATTGTTGTTGAGACTTGGAGTTTGATGTTGGAGATAAAGTGTTCCTCCACATATCTCTTTGGAAGAGAGTCATGGTATTTTGGAATAAGGGAAAGATAAGTCCTAGGTGCATCTTCCCCTTTGAGATTCTCAATTTTATTGGATCTTTGGCCTATCGACCAGCACTCCCACTAACCATATATCAAGTATAGGATGCATTCCACATATACCTCTTGAGAAATTAAATACCAAATCCCTCACATGTAATGAATTAAGAGGTGGTATAGTTGGAAATTGATCTCTCTTATGAGGAGAATCTGGTGAAGATCTTGGATAATATAGATAAAGTTATGTGAAATAAGACAACTTTCCTAGTCAAAGTACTAGGGTGAAACCATAAATATAAGGAGGCAACATGGGAACTGGAGGAGTCTATGAAGAAGAATTATCATTATCTATTTTCACCTTAGTATATAATATGAAATGTCATGGGAAAAATTTATTAATGGGTTAATAATGTAACACCATGATATTTTAAAAGAAAATTATGTCCAATAACGTAAAAAACATGCAATACCAAGCTTAAACGAACCATGAAATATTATTACAGTTATAACTTAGTTGTTAAATTGGTGGGTATGAATAGGATTAACCAAATTGTTAAATGTATATATATAACCAAATAAATAAAAATTTATTGATCAATTCTTATAAAATAAGCACTCAATTTTTAGTAAAGTCATTTTCTTCTTCAAAAAAATTGTTTTCTTCAAAAATGATTTTTATTACTTTTTAGGAGAAAATATTATAATTGATTTCTAAAAAATTTAGAAAATTTGTTTGATAAAATGAACTTAATTTTTGAAATAATTATATTACAATTATCTTAGGGTGATTTTTTTGGATTTTCTGAAAAAATTGATTTTTTATTGAATATTAAAAAATACCGATTTTTATTGGAAACTGTATTTTCTATCAAAAATTTACATAGTAAAATTATATTTTGGATTTTTTAAAATAAAATAATTAGTTTATTTTTTATTAAAAATAATCTAATTAATTTCATCGGAATGATTTTTATACTTTAATTTGGTATAAAAATATGTTTTATACTTAAAAGGCATTTTTCTGAAAAACTATTTTTCGTTGTATTTTTTATTTTTATCTTAAATTAATTTCTACCACTTAAATAAGTTAAATCTTAAAAATGGATTCCATATTTGGAAACATTAGGTATGAATTTTTTAAATAGTTCCCTTTTTTCATTATGAATAGTTACCATTGTAAATAATTGTCACCACGGTAAGGGTAAATCGGGTAATTAAGGATAAATAAACACTATAAGAACTAAAAAATGACAATAACACTTGAATTTTTTATATTGGAAGAGTTTATTTCATAAATTTTCATAAAAGTTTAGAAAATTTGGAAATTTTGTGCCATATGGACTTTATTTTGACCTTTATAATATTTAAGTAAAAGATAAATTCAAAAATGTCACTTTATTACTGTGAAATTTTATAATATCTTTTGATTGGTATAAATAAAAATTAAGTTCAATTATAAATAATTATTTAAAAAATAGATTATTTTTTATCATGGTAATTTATTTTAAATTTTTACGGTTGAAATAATTACCTTAAATTCTTAGCAACGCCAACGCGGTATTTATTCAATTAATAGAAAAATAAAATAAATGGTTTTAAAAATGTTAAAATTAATATAATTTGAATGAATTTTTATATCCCATTAATTTTTTAGATAAAAAAATATATTATAGATGTTTTAATGGATTATATACTAAATCCATTATTTTCATAATATGTTCAAAGTTAAATTAAATGAATAGTTCCAAAATTGAAATTAAAGTGATTTTATAATAAATAATATTTTATTAAATGATTTAAAATTAATAAAAAACCTATTTTCAGACCAGATATTTATATATATTTTAAAATATAAAATATGGTCCAATTTCCATTTTATAGTTACTATATTAACCCCTAAAGAGTAAAAAAATTGTTATCATGGTGATTGTTAAAAACGGTTAACACGAGTTCAAACAAATAGATAAGGGTAAAAACCCTAATATAAACTTGTCAAAATTTTATTAAATGATATTATTTAGACCCATAATCATAATATATTTTAATTCTATCATTTTGGATCCTTTTTTCAATGAAAATTAATTTATATTAATTTAATATTTTATATAATTCCAAGAGTGCCCCTCCCCTCACTTATAGAAGGGCACCTCCTCTACTCTTTTCTTCACACTTAAAAAGCAATTTAGTTCAACCAATACCTACCAAAATCACTTGATAAAATCCCTATATGTGTTATATAGGACTTTTTTGGGAATAATACTTTCCTTATAGTGTTTAAGGTGTAAAGGAATGGAAGTTGTCTAAAGAAGAGGTATAGTTTTTAACTGAATGTTTTAGTTTTATATCTCCTTATACCTCTTTAAAAAATTCCTAAAACATGATGAAATAATAATACCAATATATTGAATATACTAATATTTTATTATTCTAATGGAATCATCTACATCTATCTCTGCTTCCATCAAATGAAAAATGAAATCGTCATTCATGTGTACAGTAGACTACAACCTCACGAACCAATGTAATTCATTTTCCATCGTTGCCTCTCATGGATAGTTATAATGATAGATTTAATAAATATATATTTAATTTATAATATTATTATTATTATTTAAAGTTTAAAAATTATTTACCTTTTTTTATTTCCATCCATCGAAAGTGGGAATAACATCCATGTGTTCTCACGGCCTACCATCTCCATGACCGAAGTAATTCATTTTTTATATATTCCTTTTATGGATAAATATAACTATATTTATATAATAAATATATATTATATTAGTGTCATGTTTAATATTTTGGATATTATGGAGCCATGATAAATGTATAAATACTAAGACTTTCAAACCAAAACATGCATGAAATGTGAATTAGTTATCACCCAAAACAGTGATATTAATAAAGAATTGTTAACAAACAAGTGGTAATATTTATAATAAAATAATATATGGTATGATATATATTATTATGATTATAGAATAAATTTATAATAAATATATATTAATTATACTATAGTTTCTAACACATACGAAGTAAGATGAGACTTAAGGTAAGGGATATCTTTGAACCACCCTTTTTCTTTGGGTTATGACCATTATCTCTATAACTCACTTTGTCTCTCCCTTTGATGTTATGGATTACTTATAAATTATATATATATGTCTCATACATATACCTATATCATTTTTCCTTCTTATTATGGGGTAATACATTCCATAAATTCATTTCTTAAATTCCTTCTTTAAAATCAAACCCGATTAAGGGGAACTTATATATCCTTTAATCATTTTATCTTACACTAATTTAAAGTTTTTATTTGCAAATGAACACCTTATTTTGAGACCTATGATTATGAAATATATATTAACATACATAATATTTAATTCCATCTTCTCGTTTAAATCTTTATGAAAGTTTCTTTGATTATGATATAAGGAAATATTATGCAACCCATTTCTTTCCATGGGTAATTCTTATGATTATGAATTATGATTGATTTCATTTTTGGAAAACATAATCATGAAAATTTTATAATGTGTATTCCAAAATATTTCTCCAATGCATTGTGTAATTTTTTTTCCTTATGAGATGTTATGTATGGTATTATGGAGTAAACCAAATCCACGATGGGACTCTGTCCACATGTGATGTTGTCTTGGTAGTTGGCCTTGACTTATGATTTTTTCATGTTTTGTGTTTCTAAAAGATTTCCTATTTTTATATGATCTTATGATACCATGTTATTTATTTTTTTATCCCATGTGATTGCTTATGATCCTTCTCTTTTATGATATTTTGTTATACCTTTGACTCACGCATTATGATTATTATCATGTTTATTCCCTTACTAGGATTTTTAGATCACTGCTTTTTTTCTATTTATTATATAGGTTATTCCATATAGTTTTATGAGATCAAAGAGATTTATTAGTGCATTATGGAGATTAAAATAAATATTTTTTATTTTCATGTTGATGTTTTGTGTACTTAGTCTTCCAAATACATTGGGACTTTTGATCCTTGTTTTGTATTTAATGGATATTTATGTTAAAAATAATGTAATAATATATGTAAAAGGGATTGGTCCTATATATATTCCACTTTAGAAATTTAAACTACCAGCTAAATATTTTACATCCAACTTATAATCATTCCTATGAAAGTGAACACTTATCTGATGGTGCTCTTATGAGTGTCTCAATCTTCCCCAAAGTCAAAATTAGAAAACCCCTACAATGAATCATCCATTCTAATTCAAAGTGATAAGATTTTTTATCCCTTTAAGTATCAAATAATCCACTTTATATCCCCATAATGTTATATTTAAAGATTCAACTTGTATTTTTTGACAACACCCACTGCTTGTGTAATGTCCAATCGATTAAAAATCGTAGAATGCATTAGGCTTCCAACTGCCAATTCATAAGGAATATTTTCCATATACTTAACCTATATTTATGTTTATGTGGACTTCTACTTGATAAATTTGAAATATACATATAGTAGTGCGGTCACTAGTTTTTTCTCACTCGTGTCAAAGTGCTCCACCACCTTACAAATGTAATCTAACTAAGTCAAGTACAAAGTTACAAAACTTAATTCCATAAAAATCTATATTACTAAGATCCATTTAGCCAAACTAAGATCCTTCATCTCAAAAATTCTAGATAATTCAATATTCATATCATAATTTCTTTACTTCATCAGACTAGTAATAAGTATATCATTAGAATAGATAAGTAATCTAATGAATCTCCCATCATCTAACACCTTCTAGTAATAGTGATGGTCAACATATCCCCAGATTAACTTCTTCTTCATCATGAAGTTATTAAACTTATGATTCCACTTCCTTGGAACCTAATTAAAACTGTAAAGGCTCATTTTCAACTTCCACACAAGGTCTTGGTTTTGATGATCCACAAAACTAGCTAGATTCTCCATGCATATTTCCTCATCTAATTCTCCATAAAGTAATTTTACCTTCATGTCCAACTATTCAAGATGCAATCCCTCCATTTCAACCATACTAAGTATTTATTTTATAGTCACATATTTAACTATCATGGAAAATATACTAGATAAATACACACCTTATATGTATTAAAACCCTTTTAGACTATTTATGCCTTATACCTTTATTTACCATCCACATCCTCCTTCAACTGATATGCCCAATTTTTCTGAAGAACTTGCATCCCAACATACCTTCCTGTTAACTCTCATATTCTAGAAATGTGGGGGGAATCAATCTCATTACTAATGGATAATTCCCATTAATTTGATCATTTTATATTTATAGCCTCTTCTAGGTATCTTAAACTCTCCATCTTCCATGAGTAACAAGTAATGCATATCACCCTCATAACTCTTTACTTTGATAGATACTCTGTTAAACCTTTGAAACTTCTTATACATCATATCTTCTTATGGTACTATAACTTCCAAATATTTATCTTACAGATCTCTTTCTTCCAAAACTCTACCTTGATATTCTAAAATCATTTATATTTATGGTGATTTCAGCCTTGTAAACACCATCAGAACTTGACACTCATCTATTGTAAATTCTGAACATATGATAGTTTTTATTATAACCATAATTCTTGAATTCCCAAGAACATCTATAATATCTAGATACCCATTTAGTTAAACTTAAAATTGAGATGATAATTTGATATCACCAGTATCCTCATCTAGTTTATGAGCCTTATATAGTATATATTCATTGAATATGACATTTTTACATTTTACTAACTTCCAAAGGTTTTTGTCCTATAGTTGAAAACCAAATCTTCATATCCATACCCAAAAAAGTAATATGATTGGGACTTAGCTTCAATATTTTCTCTCTCCTTAGAAAAAAATATGGATATAGGCGAGTACACTTAAGCCTTTGATATGGGTGAAATAAAACTTCCTTCTAGACTAATAGACTTAGGATGGATCTTGTCCCAATAGAGAACTGGGAAGCCTATTGATCAATTATATTATAAAATCTATTGTCTCTATTAAAAATACCGTAGGAAAAACCATGTAAATTATCATACTTATTGATATTTCAACAAATGTTTGATTCATACCCTATTAAAATATGTTTCAAAGTAACATGTATGACCTTTTGAAATTGTATATCCTTCCACTAGTAAAACCTCTAAAACTCTCTACGTTTGTACTCTATACTATTATTAGGTTGCAGGCACTTAAGAATGCAATTGGCCTCCTTTTCAACCATGTATCTCTATTATAAAAAGTTTCTAAATACATTATACTTTTTCTTGAGAAAAATACCTATAATTTCTATTTCATATCATTGATAAAGGTTTTATAGAACAATGACCCCTAGTGAGAATAAACTAGAGCTATTCCTTATACATTTGTATAAACCAACTCTAAATTTTGGTTCTTCAATGTCATACATTTTGATTGGAAAGACACCTTAAAATTATTTCTAAGGATAAAATATTTAAATGTCTCATAATCGATGCTTCTGATCTTTATCATACATTTATTGAAGAGTGTCTTTATTTATTTATTACTCAAGTGACTCATACGTTCATTCTATATCTTTATGGAATTTACTTATTCATAATTTATTACACATTTTGATACATCTTTGAGGTAAAACATCCCATGTTTCACTCCTTTGGATGCAACCATAGAACCAGGTGAAATTTTTTACACACCATCCTTGAATGTTGTACAGAAACATGCATCACCTAACTATCTGATAGAAATTAAGTTAATCCTTAATCCCAGTATATTTTTCACACCTTTCAACTCCATCATTATTTTTTCCTTATCTAGATAAATATTTCTACATTTCCAAAAATATCTATAACCTAATCATCTGAACCATGAACCATTTTATATCTTCAAGAAATATAATTCTCCATACTTACTCACTAAGATGTTGAGTGAAATGAAGCTCCATATTTTATAATATAAGAATCAAGATAACTAATATAACTAAATAGAATACCAATATTATCTTATGATAACATATTTATAGATCTACTTATGAAATTATATATTCCTAAATTCAATATCTTTTCATTGAACATAGGTGGCCTTTCTTCCCACAATTCCAACACATAGGATCACCTTCCACCGATCTACTTCATCTCAGGATTCTTCTTCCTTTCCATTTTCTATAACCTTTCCTTATTATGAAAAATCCCATTTCTTATGCACTATAGGTGTTTCAAAAATATTCCTATATCTCCTTTTGATGAAGATATTAATTTAAAATTAGATCTATAACATCCCCAAATACCATTTCAGTCTTTTTGCTTAAGTTACTCATTGTGGTAAATATGGAATCCCAAGACTTGAGGAGTGATGAAAGTAACAAAAATTCCCACTCTAAATATCTAAAGTTTACCTTTACTGACTCTGGATCATATTGAAGTCATTGATATGATCTATTACTAGTTTACCTTATGAAATCCTCATATCAAACAAACTTTGCAAAGGAAACCCTTATTCATTATGGTCAGCATCTCATACATGTGGATGAGAGTCTTCATAAGTTCTGATATTGTTATCACTAATTGTATATTATAATCCATTTTCTAGGATAATGACTTATGAATTAAACCCAATGATTTCTTGTCCAACCTTTCTCATTCATCATTATTCATCACTTCTAGCTTGTTTCTCTTTAATATAATATCAAGGTACTTTTATAGTATAAAATCCTCTATATTTATTCTCTAAAACCCAAAATCCATGTCACAAAAATTCTCCACATATACCTTACCCTCATTTTCACTAAAAATTAACGAAATCTCGCTAAATTAAAAAATAATTAAAAGGGGTCAATAACTATTTATCAAAATCTCTCTTAAAATGAAAAGGGTGGAATAACACTACTAAACCAAGCTCTAAAACACCTTTAACAGGTTCAGGTTATCCAAAACTTTTTTATTCTTAACTCTAATTACACTTTTTGGGATCATGACTATCTTACAGTTTAACCACTAGAATATATCCATTGAAACTTACTAGGTGGAACAAATTACCAGTATATCCCATGTTATGGTATCCAGAATTTAGAATACAATCACATCAAAATCACTACATTGTAATGCACAAACCACCTTGAATGAATAGAGACAAAATTTATGTTGAAAATGATTTAAATAAAAGAAATAAAAACAATGGTAAAATTTTACATGGTTTGGATGTGAGTCATACTCTATGAAGGGAATATTGCTTAACTTTTATTCAGATAATTTGAAGACAATTGCAATGTGATATCTATTATAACACAATTGATTCATCCAACTAAATATAATATAGTATAATAAATGAAACAAGTCTCTATATCTTTAAATATTTATAGTGGGTGACTTTATGTAGATATTATCCTCGAGTTTATCTTTTCATTTGGTCAAAGGCTCCCACTACCTCAAATCCTACCACTGGTATATTGTTTATGCTTCTAAAACTCTAGTGATTTTACTCATATATTATATAAAATTTATTCTTACATAATTCCTTTGTTTCAATACTATCAGTTTATTCTTATAAAATAAATACACTTACATATTTCAGAGTTACTTTGACATAAATACTTTTCACTTTGCACTCCAAATTTAGTCTAAGTCAAGGGGTATAATTTGATTGCATCATATGACTACATCATTAATTCTTGATAACTTCCAATTTCTTATACTTTGTAGCTTTTTCTCCTTCATCTACATAAAAGTTTCAGAAATTAGTTTTTTATAATTTCTCCTTTAATTATTCTAAGTTTCATATCCTAAAACTGGTTTTCACACATGGATGAAACCTAAAAATTTATATAGGTATTTTTTTTTGAGTGATTGGAAATGATTCATGGTAAAATCTCACTTTTTTGTAGGGACCTTTTCAGACAAAACAAGGTAATGTTGTTGAAATTCTCACTTGGGTGTGGGGACCTTATTGGTAATAAAAATGTGAGGTTTAAGGGTAGTTATTTCTCTCATGATAAGGTGATACCCATTATTAGTTGGTTACTCATGGTCTAAGTGATCCATCTAGTTTTGGTTGGTTAAAAGGGTGTGTGGTATTAGTTCTAATTTATGATATTGGTTTTGGATTACAACATTGGTTTTGGTTAAAATTTTGGTTAGAGTTATTATTCTTGAGAACTTGGGGTTTATTATTGTTATGTACACAGATTTTGGTTTTTTTATAAAATTCCATGGGGTGGACATTTTTTATGAACCTAATTGAGACTTGAAGGATTTTTACATACATGGTGCGCATGGGGAGCATTGAGGAAATATTACTGGGTCTTGTATTTTTAACTTTCAAGGGAAACATGATGTTTATGAAAATTATTTAACTTGAGTTAAAAGTTTCTAGGATTTCATGACTGAATTGGGTAGCATCAGTCATATAGTAATGACTAGAAGAGTATGGTTCATTAATGGTGGATTGGTTATTTGTATATAGTTTCATTGTATCATGAAGTTTATTATATTATTTTTGTATTTGAAATCATTTTATGCATTATATTCATGGTTTCTATTACGTACTGACTTATAGGTATGTGGTTAGTGTTGGTGTTGTGTTATTTTACTATTACCCACAAGTTTTATTGGATGGTGTATATTTATTATCAATATTTTAGTGGTTGGGTGCTGAGTATCATCCTAATAATCTTGGGGTCGGGTTTTAGTATCTAATAAAGGTTGGAATGTTCAATCTATAAATATATGAACCACAAAATTTGGGGTGGTCAACCAGTGTTAGAAGACCATTTTATAGGTTTCATACTGGAATGCACCATCTACTAATTATGAATGGTGGGAAACTTGAAATCCAGGATAAGGTGAAAATCCTCATTGAATCGTTACAATGGGAGTTAACAATGAAGGAAAAGTTGGTTTACTTATATATTTTTTATACATAGGATCTAATAGGATTACCTCTAGGAAAGAGGTAACTATAGAAGAAATGGGTTTATATTCTAAAGGAGGAAGTGAATGTAACTAAATAGTACAAGGCATAGTTATTTTTGAATGGATTTTAATAATCAAGACTGTATTTCGATGATATTTTCTCCCTAGTTTTAAAGAACATAATGATTCAGATGGTGGTCAGCCTGGTTGTTATAGAATTCTTATTTCTTGTACAGATTTCAAGAATGAGTTCCTTCATGGATATTTGGATACATTGATTTGTGTTTATGTGTGTTTTGGACCTTTATTTTTACCTTTCCCACATTTTAGGTTTTGGAGGTTGGATCACCTAAACCGTGTGTAACTTCTCATTACCCTCTTTTAGGTATTTCCCTTCTATTTATTCATTTTACTCTTTTATTGGGTACATTTTGGGACTCCCAAGGAAAAATAGAATTTTATAGGTAAAGTTACCTAAATTTAGAGGATTTATGTTTTTTTTTGAATTAATAGAGTCTGGGTATAAATGTGTTAATGGATTTTTGGGGTTCTCCCCGAGTTCGGAGAACATCCATGGTGGTTTAGAGTTTTATGCTTCAAACTATTATTTTCTATATATATTGGGTGATTAAACATCATGTAAATGGATTAAATGTTGTATATTGTTCACTAGGTAAAATCCATGATCTTGGTACATGGTTTCAAAGAGTACATGTCGTGTAGATATTACACACTGTGTATTTTTAAAAATCTGGGTTTTGATAAAAAGGTGTTGGGTTTTTCAATGTACTTGAGTGTCATGGATTACATGATGTGCAATGGTATTACATTCCATGTAAGTATCATGAGATGGTATTTTAGGGTGCTTCATGGAATATTTCTCACTCATTCACTTGAATACCTCCTTGATCTCAACCTAGGAGATCTCCTAGTCAATTTTGGGGACCTCCTCTTGATCTAAATCAATTTATTTAGTGATTGATCTCTATTTTGGTTGGGTTTCATCTATCTAGGTGAGTAATCCTTTCTGACTCTTTATTTCCTTAAATTGTTGTAGCCATGTCATGATATGGTTTTAGATCTATTGATCTATGGTGTTGATTATCTTAATTACATTCTAGATCTATTGTGTGATATTGTTTCGGGGGCAAATCATTTATTGGTTATAGTGTGAATGGTGTGCATTCTTGAGGTATGTTGTGATATTCCCTCTTTCCTGACCCATTTTTCTAAATTGAATCAATTATGAGATGTGTAGATTAATTCTAGGTCCTATGTTATCTTTTTTGTGTTCATTCTTGTGATTGATCATGTTGTGAGCATGTGTGACACTGAGTTTAAGGTAGGTGGTTCTATCTCTAGACTATATTGGATAAAATGCATTTCTCTAGTTTTGTAAAAATTTTATTAAAATCGAATGGAATGATTTATTGATGGATTTGTGTGCCTGAAAATGGTTTTTTGATAAAAGATAGGTTTTTCCTTATTTTGGTAAAACATAATGTGTTTTCAAATCACTATGAAACGGATTTTTGAAATGGTTTTTAAATCATGGTTTTTTAATTGGTTTGAAAAACATATTGCATGGGAATACTTGGGTACTTAGGTGGAAGGTGTAGTAATAGGCCATGTCTGTTGATACTGTCAGAGGGTTCACTCATGGGGTGTTCCCCAACTCCCTAGGGCTGTTATTCTAGAGAATAGATATACTTATTGGGAATTTCAATTTCAAAGTTATTCCTCTACTACCTAGATTCGATGCATATGTCTAAGGGATTTATGTGCATGATTTTATATGTTGGGGGTACAAGTTTCCTAGCTATCCTAGCCTACAGTGATCCTTGGCATGATGTAACCTATGATTTGATTATTTTTTTGTGTATTGTGTTAGCTTGTACTGTCATGGATTGATATGATATATAATACATTATTTGTTTTTATTTGAAATATCATCTTTCATATATATATATGAAATTATTTGAAACTTTTTACCTAGATTATTTTGGAAATGTAAAAAAAGGGAAAACTAATTTTTTCCCCATGCTTTTGTTATAAAAAATATGTAAAGTGTTTATTATTCATTTTTTCTTTATAGTTGAGAATGTTAGTATTATTGTATATAGAATTGTTATGAAAAATATACATGGGATCCCACTGATCCTATTATCTCACACCCTACACACCCCTTTAGAAATTCTTAGACCTTTGTATGTATTTTGATGTAGGGAAAGGAAAGGCGTTATAGTGAGATGGTGAGGTATCTGTCAGTTATGTCTGAGTAGCTGGTGGTGATATGGTGGGAGTTTTCCTACACTATCACCTAAAGATTTTTTTAGTAGCTATTTCAGTTATGATATCCTTGGTTTTTGGACTTGTCTCTTAGATATTGTTTAGCTACCTTTTTAATTGTATCATTTCCACTTCCTTATTTTAGTTATGGAATGTATTTATTTCTTCTATGTTTATCTCTATTATATATATATTCTATATTATTGCTTTGGGTTAGGAGAAATCATTCCCTCTCATTGTTATTTTATTCTTGGGTGCTAGTCCCCAGCCCGTGGGGATCGAGAACACCCTTCGGGTATGTAGAAATTTGGGTTGGGTACCGGTTTGAGAGGGTATTTGGGTTAGTTTCATCATGATTTGGTATCATAAATAGTATTTCCAAAATATTCCTTATCTTGGGACATTTATTAGAATGGATATAGGATTTTAGGAACTTGAGAGGTAGTTTTCAGTGAGTTCCTAGCCAGATATTTCCATGACGAGACTCAAGTTACCATGGGATGTTGAGATTCATGTCTCCTATTTTGAGTTATTAATATAAATATCAGTTATGCATATGGTTTTTTTTAACTGCCATTATTCTATTGTATGATCATTTCTTCTATTTTGGTATGTTATAGTATTCCTCTAAGACATGTTTTTTAGGTTCCTCGAGAGGGGGAAGTGGATGATCTTCAAGGTAATCCTTTGATAGATCATAATAATATAGAGGTCATCATGCGGGCAGTTTTTACTATTGATCATAATGTAGCACTAGTCCATAACGTAGTTTTTGAAGTATAGTGAGGAGTTACTGGATAAAGGGATCAATCATGGGTGTCATTGCATAATAGTCTACTATTCTTTAAGGGAACGAATGAACCTCAACATTCCTAGTAATGGCTAGAAAAGATCGATCTGATATTTGACTTATTAGATATACCTAATAGTATCAAGGTGAAATGTGCATCTTTCATCCTTGAGGGTCCCAGAAAGTGATGGTGGGATTCCATCCAATAAGCAGATGGTCATATAGGCTTGTACTGGAAGGGTTTTAATACTCTCTTCTTACAACAGTTTTTTCTAGAGTCACTAATGATGGTGAAGTCTTTGGAGTTCCTCTATTTTTAGTAGGGAGAGCATTTGATGTCGGCATACACCAATCAGTTTTCTAAGCTTGTTCATTTTTCTCCAAAGGTAGTAAATAATGACCAGTTGAAAGCTCAGAAGTATCTATAGGGTTTATGACTAGATATCATATCATAGGTATTTATGTTGAAGATTTTAACTTATATAGAGATGATAGATAGGGATTTTATAGATGAGATTAATATGGAAGGCCATGTTGGATATTCTTCCTTTTCTCTTCCATCCAGTGGTAGCTTTAATGGTTCATATGGGAAG
The DNA here is from genome assembly GCA_963277665.1 of Viscum album. Classification (NCBI taxonomy): domain Eukaryota; kingdom Viridiplantae; phylum Streptophyta; class Magnoliopsida; order Santalales; family Viscaceae; genus Viscum; species Viscum album. The sequence continues at coordinate 917,555,137 of OY728155.1, read as the reverse complement.
AATATAAAGTGGAAAGAACATTGTATGAGTGGTGGAGGTGGTTCTCACCAAAAAGCCTCCTATGTACCTTTAGTTATATCTAGAAGTGTACCTCTGACTTGATATCATCATGGAAAGGTTATACACACATGGTGTTCTTTTTATAAACTTGTAAATACGTGTAATAGTTGTGGCTGTTATAGTCATCTACAGCATTTCTATTAGGATTTTTCTATGCCTCGATATGATTAGGGATTTTCGGCTCAAAAAGATATTTCGGTGCAGTCAGGTGCTTAAAATACTATAAGGCTCTAGCCATGGGCCTCTATAGTAAATCACCATCGCACGATAGATGAGTTACCGACAGAGGTAGATGCATGTTAAACAATAGTGATAGGTACCATCTTTATTGACTCATCAGTAGTGATTACTTTATTTGATATTGGTGTTTTCCACTAATTTATATATGGTCATTTTTTTATATTCTTAAACTTCCAATGAATCCCATATCCTTTGTTATGAAGTAAGTGAAACTACTTAGGAAGTGTAAAAAAGAATGGGTTTTAATGTCCTTATTATTCACAATCAATAGTTTATGTGGAGTTATTCTTGGATTTCCTTATTCTTGGTCTATATATATTTGATGTCATCATTGGGATGGATTTAATTATTGCACATTGTGATGAGGTTTATTGTTATCATTGTTATTTCTTATTTCTTGGGAATGATGGTAGCTCATGGGTGTTTCCAGGAGATTGGGATCCAAGGTCTGGTCATGCAGTACCTTCCTTCCCAAAGATCGAGATTTTGTTGTTTGTTAATTGAGACTGATGAAATTTATTTTATTTTTGATCTTCCTAGTATTTTTTGAGATTTTTGTGATGTTTTCTCAAATGATTTCTCTAAGATTCCTCTAGTGAGGGAGGTAGAGTTTATGAATGACCTGGTTCTAACTATGCATTTGATTTTGATATAATTTTATTTTATAGAACTAAAGGATCTAAAAAATCTCAATATTCTATTAGACAGTATTATGGTGAAGGGTTTTGTTCACCCTAGTTGTTTTCCTTGTGTAGACCTAGTTCTCTTTGTAAAAAAATACATATGATTAAATTCCATTTTTATGGATTATTGAAAGTTGAACTAGGTAATGGTTAAGATCAAGTATCATTTTCCTTGTGTGGATGATTTTTTTAATCAATTAAATTGGGATAAGTGGTTTTTGAATATTGATCATCGTTTGAGTTATCATAAGCTTAGAGTTTAGGAGTATAATATAACAAAGATAGATTTCAAGAGCGGGTATATCCATTGAAAATATCTTGTGATGTCATTTGGTCTAAATAATTATCCTAAAGTTTTTATGTATTTGATAAATCATATATTCCATGAGTATCTCTACACTTTTATGGTACTGTTTGTGGATTATATTTTGGTTTATTCAATATTTGTTCATGAGAACGAGCACCATTTGAGTTTGGTTCTAGAAATCCTAAGGAGTCACCGTTTGTATGGAAATATTTCAAAATTAAATTTCTATATTCAATAATTGAAGTTATTGGGAAATGTTATTTATTATAATGGATTATTATTCGATTTAGATAAGGTGAATTCTATTTTTTTCTTCGGAATAACCATGTAATTTCTTTGACATTTGGAGCTCCCCTAGTATTTCTGGATTCTACCGATGGTTCATAAAGTATTTCTCAAAGCAGGAATCAACTTTGACTACTCTTACTAGGAAAGGGGTTAAACTAATATGGGATGTAAAGTGTCGGTATTTTTTCAATGAGCTGAAAGGACTTATGAAATCATCTCCTATTTTTATCTTACTTTAGCCTAGTAAGGGGTATGTGGTTTTCTATGATGCTTCTGCTGCTGGTTTGGGTTGTATGATTATACAAGTTTATCATGTGGTGGATTATGGATCCCTTCATCTTTGATTACATGAGAATAATTACTCCACTCATTATTTAGATTTTTTCATGGTTTTTCATGCACTTAAGTGTTTGTGGAACTATCTCCTAGAGGAGAGGTTCACATCCTTTTCCGACCATAAGAGTCTAAGATGTATCTATTCTCAGAAGGACTTTAATCTCAAAAAAAGTTGGTGGTTGGAATACCTTCAGACATTTGACTTTGACATCACCTACACCCACTACTGGAATTTAGTATTTTCCCAACGGTAGTATACCAATGGTTTAGTTAAACCGTTGGTATAGTGAGCCTTTGCCAACGGTTTAACAAAACCGTTGGCAAAGGGAATTTCGGTGGACCCTTTCCCAACGGTTCCAGTGAACCATTGGGAAAGGGGTGCTAAGCTCACACATTTCCCAACGGTTCCAGTGAACTGTTGGGAAATGTGTGCCTTTTCCAACGGTTTTTATAAACCGTTGGCAAAGGTTTCCCCCAAATTCCAGATCGCGATCTCCTCTCCCCATTCGGACAGAGCCCTAATCTATTCGCTTCGCTGCTCTCGCGAACCCCATCCGACTCCACTGCTCTCGCGAATCCGAACACCAGCACCCCCCATCCCAACAGGTACACCCCCATACGAATAGGTAAAATTTGATCTCAACCATATTGTTGTAGTTGTTTTAATGAATAGATTTTTTCCAGGTGTTGGTGGTTTAATTGATTATTGAAATTAATATCTAAATAGGATATTGTTTGTGTTTGTGAAGACTTCTTTAATGTTTTTGTATTCTATGTTTGGAAGGAGAGTTTTCAAAACATGTAAATCAGAGTTGGGGGAGGCTATCGTGAACGTTTACATGTTTTGGATAATGGATTGTGGGAATTATGGATTGTGTTCAAACCAATTTGATATGTTTTGGATAATGGATTGTGGGGGTAGGGGGTGTCCACGGGGGTGGGTGGGTTGTCCACGGGGGTGGGCGGGGGTGTCCACGGGGGTGGGAAAGGCTGTCCACGGGGGTGGGCGGGGCTGTCAAGGGGGTGTGGGTTGTCCTGGGGGTCTGGGTGGGGTGTCCTGGTGGGGGAGGGGTGTGTGGGGTGTCCAGGGGGGTGGTATGTCTAGGTGGTGGTGGTGGGGTTGCATGGGAGGGGGTGTGGGCTATTTGGGAGGGTGGGCGAGGCTATCCAGGGGGTACGGGGTGTCCAGGGGGGTACGGGGGTGGGCGGGTTGTCCACAAGGGTGGACGGGCTGGCCACGGGGGTGGTCGGGCTGTCAAGGAGGGGTGGGCGGGCTGTCCAGGGGGGGTGAGTGGGCTGGCCACGGGGGGTAGGGGTGTCCAGGGGGGGTGGACGGGCTATCCAAGGGGGTGGGGGGCTGTCCATAGGGAGAAGGGGTGTCGAGGGGGGTGGGTGGGCTGTCCACGGGGGTGGTTGGGCTGTCTAGGGGGTAGGGGGTGTCCACGGGGGTGGGCGGGGCTGTCCAGGGGGTGTGGGATGTCCTGGGGGTCTGGGTGGGGTGTCCTGGTGGGGGAGGGGTGTGTGGGGTGTCCAGGTGGGGTGGTATGTCTAGGTGGTGGTGGTGGGGTTGCAGGGAAGGGGGGTGTGGGCTGTTTTGGAGGGTGGGTGGGGCTATCCAGGGGGGTACGGGGTGTCCAAGGGGGTACGGGGGTGGGAGGGCTGTCCACAAGGGTGGACGGGCTGTCCACTGGGGTGGTCGGGCTGTCAAGGAGGGGTGGGAGGGCTGTCCAGGGGGGGTGGGTGGGCTGGCCACAAGGGGTAGGGGTGTCCAAGGGGTGGGCGGGCTATCCAAGGGGGTGGGGGGCTGTCCATAGGGAGAAGGGGTGTCGAGGGGGAGGCTGTCCACGGGGGTGGTTGGGCTGTCTAGGGGGTAGGGGGGCGTCCACGGGGGTGGGTGGGTTGTCCACGGGGGTGGGCGGGGCTGTCCACGGGGGTGGGAAAGGCTGTCCACGGGGGTGGGCTGGGCTGTCCAGGGGGTGTGGGCTGTCCTGGGGGTCTGGGTGGGGTGTCCTGGTGGGGGAGGGGTGTGTGGGGTGTCCAGGGGGGTTGGTATGTCTAGGTGGTGGTGGTGGGATTGCAGGGGAGGGGGGTGTGGGCTGTTTGGGAGGGTGGTCGGGGCTATCCCGGGGGGGTACGGGGTGTCCAGGGGGGTACGGGGGTGGGCGGGCTGTCCACAAGGGTGGACGGGTTGTACACGGGGGTGGTCGGGCTGTCAAGGAGGGGTGGGCGGGCTGTCCAGGGGGGGTGGGTTGGCTGGCCAAAGGGGGTAGGGGTGTCCAGGGGGGTGGGCGGGCTATCCAAGGGGGTGGGGGGCTGTCCATAGGGAGAAGGGGTGTCGAGGGGGGTGGGTGGGCTGTCCACGGGGGTGGTTGGGCTGTCTAGGGGGTAGGGGGTGTCCACGGGGGTGGGTGGTTTGTCCACGAGGGTGGGCGGGGCTATCCACGAGGGTGGGAAAGGCTGTCCACGGGGGTGTACGGGGCTATCCAGGGGGTGTGGGCTGTCCTGGGGGTCTGGGTGGGGTGTCCTGGTGGGGGAGGGGTGTGTGGGGTGTCCAGGGGGGTTGGTATGTCTAGGTGGTGGTGGTGGGGTTACAGGGGAGGAGGGTGTGGGCTGTTTGGGAGGGTGGGTGGGGCTATCCCAGGGGGGTACGGGGTGTCCAGGGGGGTACGGGGGTGGGCGGGCTGTCCACAAGGGTGGACGGGCTGTCCACGGGGGTGGTCGGGCTGTCAAGGAGGGGTGGGCGGGCTGTCCAGGGGGGGTGGGTGGGCTGGCCACAGGGGGTGGCCGTGCTCTCGCGAACCCCCCGTCCGAACATCATCGACCCCCATGGACAACCCACCTTTTATCCCAAATTCCATAGATTTATACATTATTTTATTATATTATGTCTCAAATTATCTAAAATATGTGTTTGATGTTCTTCACGTGACCTATCATAATTTCTTCTCATAATCTATAGTGATCATGGGAAGATCCCATGCATGATTCATGATCACTCAAATTATTCTGCAGATCATACATAATGGAAGCCTTACAGGATGTGAGATGATTATATCTATGAAATCTACTCAGGTACCTGGTGAGGAAGTGCATATTAATTCAAAAAGGTAAATCGCATATGAGGATACCCTACTAATATGGTTATGGGATGAGGCATGCTCTGATGTGATAACACATTAAGTTCTTGTTGGTTTTACATTTTTTCAATAACACATTAGTATGTTTTTTTCACATGTGTAGTTGATACCATTATTATTTTCTTCCTTTATCATTTACTTAAATGTATTTTCTATTAAAGTTCAATCCTATTTAATTGTTTATGACAAAATGACTTATATGAATTCTTTTTACAGAATGGACAGAAGTTGGATGTATGAAACCGATCGTATCTCAAGCGATTTTCAAATCAATTTGGAGAGCTTTATAGATTTTTCATTTCACAATGTTTCAGATAGTGGTCGCATACACTGCCCATGTTCCAATTGTGTTGGTAGACCTTGGTTGAGTCGTGAAGAAGTCAGCTACCACATAACCAAAAATGGTTTTCAAGCAAACTACTTTGTGTGGTATCACAATGGGGAGAAAATGAAATCTCAAATTGGTGATGATTGAAATGAAAGGACTGGAATGGAGAATTTGTTAGATGATCGGTTTCCGTTTATTCGTCATCATGAAAAAGAAAGGATTTCGACTCAAGAAGACGTCGATATGAGGACAACTAATGCATCTAGTGAAAATGATGATATTGATAGGGTGAAAAAATTGAATGATGCTGCCACGACTCCAGTATATCGACAATGCGATAAAATGAAAAAGCTGGAATTTTTAATCCGATTGTTTCATGGAAAAACTATGTATGGGATTTCTAATACAGCAATCGATTACATTCTTACCCTCTTGAAGGATTTACTTCCAGATGATGCAGATATTCCCTCAAACCACTATATGTCATGGAAGTTAGTTGAAGAACTTGGATTTTCCAGAAACAAAATTCATGCCTACCCGAAAGATTGTAGTTTATTCTGGGAAGAAACCGCTGAACGAAATGAATGTATAAAATGTGCCACATCCCGCTGGAAGTCGAAATCTGATGGAACACCATCCCACGTTCCACAGAAAGTAATGTGGCACTTTCCATTGATCCCCAGACTCCAGAATCTTTTTATGTCTGATGACATATCAATAAAAATGAGATGGCATGATACCGAGAGAAAGAAGACTAATGATGAGTTGGTTCATCCCGCAGATGGATTTGCATGGCAGAGATTTGATGCTCGACATCCTGATTTTGCAGCTGACGTGCGTAATGTGAGGCTGGGTCTTTCATGCGACGGTTTTAATCCGTTTGGGCAGATGCTTACTTCGCACAGCACACGGCCAGTTTTTATACACATTTATAATCTTCCCCCATGGTTGTGTATGAAAAAATCTTTCACTTTCATGAGTATACTCATATCTGGTCCTTCTGATCCTGGCATTGATATTGATGTATACATGCAACCTTTAATAAAAGAGTTGAAACTTCTTTGGGATGTGGGTGTGCGCACATACGATGCATGTTCGAAAGACATATTTCATATGCGTGTTGCGCTTATGTGGACGATCAATGATTTTCCGGCTTATGCAATGATGTCTGGATGGAGCACGAAGGGAAAACTGTCATGTCCAGTTTGTATGAAGAATACACGATCCAGAAGACTGAAACATCGTTGTAGTTTCAATTTTATGGGACATCGACGATTTTTTCCAAAGGATCGTCCATATAGAATGAATCGTTGAAGATTTGATAATACTATAGAGACTGATGATCCACCTCAGTGTATGTCTGGAACTGATGTGCTTAATGAATTGAAAGATTTCATTTTTTCATTCGGGAAGGGTCAAATGAAATCTGGAAAGAGAAAGAATGTTTCCACAGAAACCTGTTACAATTGGAGGAAGAGGAGTATCTTTTTTGATTTGCCTTATTGGTCAACCAATTTGCTACGTCATTGCTTAGACGTAATGCATATTGAAAAGAATATATGTGAAATTTTGCTTTCAGTTCTTCTAAATGTCAAGGGGAAGACAAAATATGATTTACGATCTCGACGTGACTTGGTGGATTGGGGCATCAGACCAAAATTGCATCTTGTGCGTATCAGTGAAAATAAATGGAAACTTCCATGTGCTTCTTATGTGATGACACCTACTGAAAAAAAACAATTTCTGGAAGTATTAGAGACTATTAGAGTTCCTGATGGCTATTCAAGCAACATATCTAAACGGGTCAACAGAAGAGAGTTGAAGCTAAAATCTTTGAACACTCATGATTATCACGTTCTACTGCATGAGTTGCTTCCAATAGCAATCCGTCATCTTTTTTCCAATAATGTAAGGGTGGGTGTTATTCGGTTGTGCCATTTGTTTAGAGATCTTTGTGCTAAGAAGTTGTCCAAGTCTTTCTTGCAAAAAATGTTGACAGATGCCCCATTAATTTTGTGTGAGTTGGAGAAAATATTTCCCCCATCATTTTTCACATGCATGCTGCATCTGACTGTCCATATTCCAACTGAAATACTTCTCGGAGGACCTGTTTCTTTTCGTTGGATGTATCCAACTGAAAGAAATATGTTCACATTAAAGTCTTATGTTCGAAACAAGAATCATCCCGAAGTTTCTATCGTGAACGGTTACTTAGCTCAAGAATGTATGGATTTCTATTCGATGTATTTGTCTAATCTTACTACAAGAATGAACAGACCAATGAGAAATGAAGAAGAACAATATGATAAAATTGAACCCATTTTTCCATCACTTCCTCAAACAGGAGGAATTCCAGGATCATATACATTGAAGACATTAAGCCATGAAGAGCGGGAGATGGCACATCGCACAGTTTTGTTCAACTGTGATTTGTTCGATGACTATATCAGGTAACAAAATTGAATATGTATATCTTACATATATATCTGTTAAACTATTCATATTTTTTATCTACAGGGAACATAAAACAATGATAAATAGGAAGCATCGTTCTTTATCTTTGAGAAGGAGAGAGACTTTGCATAGCAAAGATTTTTCTGCTTGGTTAAAATTGAAGGTAAAAATATTACTGTTTAAATTAATTATTTCAATATTTACTTAAGTTTAACTGTCATTTATATTACAGTTATTGAGTTTGTCTGCTGACTCTGTCTCTGAGGAAATAATAGCTTTGGCTTTTGGTCCTAATACCGTGGTTCGTGACTGTAAATCAATTGTTATCAATGGGTACAGATTTATTGTCACTGAACGAGCCAAAAACATGAGAACACAACATGATGGTATTATGGTTACTGCCACAACATATTGTTATTCCAGTGCATCAGATAGTAGACCGCGACTTGAAAATGTGGGTTATTATGGAGTCGTTGAGAAAATAATAATATTGGATTATTACTCTCATGGACGAGTCACAATGATGAAATGCCATTGGTTTGATTCGATGACGAGACATGGCACATTTATTGATGAATGTGGATTTCGAGTAATTAATATGACCCGCACTCTTGCTACCGAAGAATCATATGTGTTGGCATCAATGGCTAAACAAGTTTTTTATGTCAAAGATCAACTTCAACCTGAATTTGGTGTCATAGTTGAAGTAATTCCAAGACATATTTTTGATGATGTTGATGATGGAATTAACACTGTCCCTATTGCCATTGGAACCAATCCATTTATTTCTTTTGATGACTCCAATAGCTCAATTTTCAGAGTTGATTGTGAACCTGAAGTTGTGGTTGGAAATATATAGAATCATGCATCCATGTTCTCAATTCTTTTGGTTTACCTCGAGTTGGGTTGTTAAGGTTGGTAATATTCATATTTATTTAGTATTGATCACAAATATGTTTTAGCTGACTTGACCGTTATGTGAATTTTCAATGTTTATTGGTTGCTGTTTTATTTGAATTGCATTTTCTAATTTGGAATTGAACTGTATTCAAACCAAATCAAACAATATTTCTAACTTGGTGAACATTACAACTTGTATGTTTTATTAAATTCATTCAAGCTCTTCTAAAACAATTGATAGCTAAATTACCAATGAATCCCCTCATTCCCTCATATATTTAGTTTTTTTGGTTTACACATTAATTTCCTTTTTCTAATTAATTACATATTTGTTTTCAAATGCAGGAAATGCAGCCAATTGAAGAGAGACGAAGAAAAAAAATGGCGGAGAACAATCGTCGGATGGAGGAGCTGGGCGTTCCACCATTAGTGCCTATAGTGAGTACTTTATTTCAAATATATATATATATATATATATATATTTACAGAATATATAATGTCATGTGATTAATTTTTTTGTAAACTTTTTTGTAGGATCCACCGTTACGTCGACAGTTATTCAACGAGGAGCCTAGTACTGGTCCTAGTACTCAGGCCGGTGGTACGAGGAGGGTTCGTACCAGAGGTGGACGTAGAGCTGCGCGTTCTCGACTAGACCCTGCCCCTCCCACTGACGTTTCAGCCTTCCCACATTCTGATCCTGGTGTTTCATTAGGGACACACGGGGTATTTAGGCCTCCCATGTTTTCGCTACCTTCTGCATCTTCTGCCCCATCATTTTCACATCCCATGATAATTCCCACTCCCCAGTCAGCATCAGGTCATACAGCTGTTCCATCTTCTTTTCCTTCTACTTCTGTCTCTCTGAGCTTTTATATTCCATCGTCTTCGACTCCTGTTCCACCAGAGGGTGTTCCATCAGGTTCTGTGGATCCAGCGCCACTCATTGATCAGACTAGCGCAGGTATATTTATAAAACCCTAACAAATTTTTATAGCAATATTTATTTTCATTATAACATGTTTTGATAAAATATTTGTTTTTCTTTCATGACAGATACATCTACTAACAGGAGGCGGGGGGGGGGGGCCGTACACGCATGCGTTCGGTGTGGAACCATCGCACACAGGTTATGGTGGAATATAATGAATACAATCAGATGGTTGAGAAAATAGGGCAGTAATGTCGGAGTTTTCTGGCGACGCTTTCCAAATACTCCGACATCATTCCCGTCAGCCCGTTGTCGTGGAGACATTTGCCACATGAGGTCAAAGATAGATCTTGGGCAGAGATATGGGTAAAAAAATCTGTTGTATTTAATGCCATGAATTATTTTTGTATTTATATGAATTAATATTTTGATTTCAACTTCGATTTAATTTTCCTTATGGTGAGGGTGCACGACTGGAACGTCTAAAGGATTTAGGCGAGCTTTGGAGAGCCTACAAGCATAAGCTGTATATTGGCTGGCGTGCTAGAGTTGACACTGAGTTAGAGGTGGTACCAGTCGTGGATGATTGTCCTATAGAGCAGTATCTTCAGATGATTACTCATTGGACGAGTACCCAGTTTAAGTTATGAATTAAATTTGAGGTATTTAAATAATAACTTTCAAGTTTTGAATTAATATTATCCTTTGCATTATCAAAATTTATTTAGGAATCATCTGGAAAAAATAAAAAAAACATTGATGCAAAAAAATACCTCCATACACTAGGACGCACGACGATGCCGGATCATGAGAGGCAGCAAGTATGACAATTGTTTATAAGTTTTCTTTACGACTTATATTTTCTTTTGTTTCCTCAATTATTTAATAATTTGCTAAAGTTTTTATATAACTTTTGTTTTTAATGTCATTGTAGAGGCAAGTACAAAATATTGAAGGACGTGTGCCTCGAGTAAAACTGTTTTGCTCGAGTAGACGAAAAAAGGATGGAAGTGCTGTCAACGAAGCGACTCAGCAGCAGATTGTAAGTTTTAATATGTTGATTTTATATTTTAATATCTATTTTGTAACTTAATAATATATTTATATTTGTAACAGGATTCTTTAGAGGCCCTCGATGCCCAAGAAGCAGACAATTTTGGGCCATCTGATCACTTACATCAGGTGTTGGGAGAGGATCATTCTGGCAGAGTACGCTGCCGACCTAGGATAGCCCCGAAGAGGTATTGGCCTGCCTCAGGTACGATTTGTAGTGCCACCGAGCTGCAGCAAGTTAGGGAACAGGCATAACAGGCTGAGAAAAGGGACACAGAGACGGCAGAACAGTCTGCTAGGGAAAACAGTGCATTTATGAAATTTATTGAAGTTCTACGTCCAACACTTCCAGTAGAGGCCAGCCCAGCAATTGATGAATACATGTCGTCGATACATTCTATATATGGTGCACCAGGTGGCAGTTCCTGTGGTGGTCAGGCTGATGTCCAGCTTGAAGATGATGATGGCGAGGAGTCTGATGCGGAAGAGGAGGGAGATGAGGAGGGCGAGGAGGAGGGCGAAGGCGAGGAGGAGGGCGCTGTGGAGGGTGAGGACGATGAGGAGGACGATGACGAGGGTGATGATGATGATGATGATGGTGATGCTGATGCTGATGTGGGACATATTGATCTGTTACATTTTTGACTTATATTACTGAGATTTGATGTTTAATCTATTCTAGTTGTTGGTTTTATCTAGACTCGTAGTATAGTATTGGAGTTGAGTTATTTTTATATATTGTCTATTTTTATGGATGTTGTTGTCTTTTAGTGGTTGTGTGTTTGAGAACTCCCTGGACAACCCCCATCATTCTTGGACCCTAGACAACCCCCCCCCCCCTCCCCCTTGGACCCCGAACACCCCCCAAACACCCCCCGGACAGCCCCACGGACAGCCCCCTGTACAGCCCCCCGTACAGCCCCCCACTCTCCACCCTGGACCCCGGATAGCCCCCTGTACAGCCCCCCGGACAACCCCCCCCCCCCCCCCCACCCTCCCCCTTGGACCCCAGACAACCCCCCAAACACCCCCCGGACAGCCCCTCGGACAGCCCCCTGAACAACCCCGGACAACCCCCTGAACAACCCCTGAACAACCCCTGAACAACCCCTGAACAACCCCCTGAACAACCCCCGGACAGCCCCCTGAACAACCCCGGACATCCCCCTGAACAACCCCCAAACACCCCCCGGACAGACCCCGCACAGCCCCCCCACCCTCCTCCTTGGTCCCCGGACAGCCCCCCGGACACCCACCGGACAGCCCCCCCGGACAGCCCCCCGGACAACCCCTCCACCTTCCTTAATTTCATTAGCTCTGAAATGTTTCATAGCATGATCAACTAAAATCTAATCCATGCTAAATATGATATAAACATATTCTATATGAATTTCCATAAGATTTTAAGTGAAAACAAAAAGTGACATACGAAAAACTGACCAAACGCATTCGAAATGTTTTGATGCTTTAGGAAAACGATCCATGGGTCATATGTGACGTGTACGAATCAACCCCGCCTCAATCCGAGGCACAGTGTGGCCGGAACAACTCAAAGTGTATGTCTTTTGTTTCAAAAGGACATCATTTTAAGTGAAAAACATCAACTGGCATACGGAAAACCGGCCAAACGTATTCGGATTGTGTTGATACTTTAATAAAATGATCCATGGGTCATTTGAGACGTATACGAGTCAACCCCGCCTAAATCCGAGATGCGGTGTGGTCGGGACCACTCTAAGTGACTTTCTTTTGTTTAAAATGGACAGTATTTTAAGTACATACGGAAAACCAACCAAACGCATTCGGTTTCTGTTGAAACTTTAGGAGAACGATCCATGGGTCATATGTGACGTGTACGAGTCAACACCACCTCAATCCGAGGCGCGGTGTGACCGACACCACTCAAAGTGTCTCTATTTTGTTTAAAATGGACTTCATTTTTAGTGAAAACAACAAATGACATACGGAAAACTGACCAAACGGATTCTGATTGTGTTGATACTTTAGCACAATGATCCATGGGTCATATGTGACATGTACTAGTCAACCCCGCCTCAATCTGAGGCGCGGTGTGGCCGGCACAACTCAAAGTGTATGTCTTTTGTTTCAAAAGGACATCATTTTAAGTGAAAAACATCAACTGGCACACGGCACGTCCGATTGACGTGTTGTCTGCTCGAACACTTCATAAATCACTCACCCGTATTTGTCGTCTGATTTCAGGACATTCCGAAATCGTTTGGCCCATTTGGACCACCCTCACGGGCATTTACGAAGCGCGCGCATCACTTAAAACACGAATATTGAGCTGTACTGCGCAAACCGCACGTCTGATTGACGTTCCGTCTGCGCATAAACGTCACGAATAATAATTAGAATGTTGCACGGTGGTTTCAGCTCAATCTGAGGTCGTCTTCTATGAATTTGACCGTTGGACGCCCGTTTTGGCCGTTTATGACACCAGAACTGCGTTGTCGGTCACCGCGGGCACACGGCACGTCCGATTGACGTGCCGTCTGCTCGACCACTTCATAAATCACTCACCCGTATTTTTCGTCTGATTTCAGTCCATTCCGAAATCATTTGTCCCGTTTGGACCACCCTCACGCGTGTTTACGAAGCGCGCGCATCACTTAAAACACGAATATTGAGCCGTACCGCGCAAACCGCACATCTGATTGACGTGCCGTCTGTGCGTACACGTCATGAATAATAATTAGAATGTTTCATGGTGGTTTCAGCTCAATCTGAGGTCGTCCGCTATGAATTTGACCGTTTGACGCCCGTTTTGGCCGTTTATGACACCAGAACTGCGTTGTCGGTCACCGCGGGCACACGGCACGTCCGATTGAAGTTTCGTCTGCTCGACCACTTCAGAAATCACTCTCCCGTATTTGTCGTCTGATTTCAGTCCATTCCGACTTTTTTCGGCCCATTTGGACCCCCCTCACGCGCGTTTACGAAGCGCGCGCATCACTTAAAACATGAATATTGAGCCGTACCGCGCAAACCGCACATCCGATTGATGTGCCGTCTCCGCATACACGTCACGAATAATAATTAGAATGTTTCACGGTGGTTTTAGCTCAATCTGAGGTCGTCCGCTATGAATTTGACCATTGGACGCCCGTTTTGGCCGTTTATGACACCAGAACTGCGTTGTCGGTCACCGCGGGCACACGGCACATCCGATTGACATGCCGTCTGCTCTCCCACTTCAGAAATCACTCTCCCGTATTTGTAGTCTGATTTCAGGCCATTCCGACTTCGTTTGGCCCGTTTGGACCCCCCTCACGCGCGTTTATGAAGCGCGGGCATCACTTAAAACACGAATATTGAGCCGTACCGCGCAAACCGCACGTCTGATTGACGTTCCGTCTGCGCGTACATGTCACGAATAATAATTAGAATGTTGCACGGTGGTTTCAGCTCAATCCTAGGTCGTCCGCTATGAATTTGACTGTTGGACGCCCGTTTTGGCCGTTTATGACACCAGAACTGCGTTGTCGGTCACCGCGGGCACACGGCACATCCGATTGACGTGCCGTCTGCTCGAACACTTCATAAATCACTCTCCCGTATTTGTCATCTGATTTCAGGCCATTCAGAAATCGTTCGGCCCGTTTGGACCACCCTCACGCGCGTTTACGAAGCGCGCGCATCACTTAAAACACGAATATTGAGCCGTACCGCGCAAACCGCACGTCCGATTGATGTGCCGTCTACGCGTACATGTCACGAATAATAATTAGAATGTTTCACGGTGGTTTCAGCTCAATCTGATGTCGTCCGTTATGAATTTGACCGTTTGACGCCCGTTTTGGCCGTTTATGACACCAGAACTGCGTTGTCGGTCACCGCGGGCACACGGCACGTCCGATTGACGTGCCGTCTGCTCGACCACTTCAGAAATCACTCTCTCGTATTTTTTGTCTGATTTTAGTCCATTACGATTTCGTTCGGCCCGTTTGGACCCCCCTCACGGGCGTTTACGAAGCGCGCGCATCACTTAAAACACGAATATTGAGCCGTACCGCGCAAACCGCATGTCCGATTGATGTGCCGTCTGCGCGTACACGTCACGAATAATAATTAGAATGTTGCACGGTGGTTTCAGCTCAATCCGAGGTCGTCCGCTATGAATTTGACCGTTTGATGCCCGTTTTGGCCGTTTATGACACCAGAACTGTGTTGTCGGTCACCGTGGGCACACGGCACGTCCGATTGACGTGCCTTCTACTCGACCACTTCATAAATCACTCACCCGTATTTTTTTTTCTGATTTCAGGCCATTCCGAAATCGTTTGGCCAATTTGGACCACCCTCACGCGCGTTTACGAAGCGCGCGCATCACTTAAAACATGAATATTGAGCCGTACCGTGCAAACTGCACGTCCGATTGACGTGCCGTCTGCGCGTAAATGTCACGAATAATAATTAGAATGTTGCACGGTGGTTTCAGCTCAATCTGAGGTCGTCCTCTATGAATTTGACCGTTGGACGCCCGTTTTGGTCGTTTATGACACCAGAACTGCATTGTCGGTCACCGCGGGCACACGGCACGTCCGATTGACGTTCCGTCTGCTCGACCACTTCATAAATCACTCACCCGTATTTTTCGTCTGATTTCGGGCCATTCCGAAATCGTTTGGCCCATTTGGACCACCCTCACGCGCGTTTACGAAGCGCGCGCATCACTTAAAACACGAATATTGAGTCGTACCGCGCAAACCGCACGTCCGATTGACGTGCCGTCTGCGCGTACACGTCAAAAATAATAATTAGAATGTTGCATGGTGGTTTCAGATCAATCTGAGGTTGTCCGCTATGAATTTGACCGTTTGACGCCCGTTTTGGCCGTTTATGACACCAGAACTGCGTTGTCAGTCACCGCGGGCACACGGCACGTCCGATTGACGTCCCGTCTTTTTGAACACTTCAGAAATCACTCTCCCGTATTTTTTGTCTGATTTCAGGCCATTCCGACTTCGTTCGGCCCATTTGGACCCCCCTCACGCGCGTTTACGAAGCGCGCGCATCACTTAAAACACGAATATTGAACCGTACCGCACAAACCGCATGTCCGATTGACGTGTCGTCTATGCGTACACGTCACGAATAATAATTAGAATGTTGCACAGTGGTTTCATCTCAATCTGAGGTCGTCCGCTATGAATTTCACCGTTGGACGCCCGTTTTGGCCGTTTATGACACCAGAACTGCGTTGTCGGTCACTGCGGGCACACGGCACATCCGATTGATGTTCCGTCTGCTCGAACACTTCAGAAATCACTCTCCCGTATTTTTCGTCTGATTTCAGGCCATTCCGACTTCGTTCGGCCCGTTTGGACCCCCCTCACGCGCGTTTACGAAGCGCGTGCATCACTTAAAACATGAATATTGAGCCGTACCACGCAAACAGCACGTCCGATTGACATTCCGTTTTCTCTTACACGTCAAGAATAATAATTAGAATGTTGCACGGTGGTTTCAGCTCAATCTGAGGTCGTCCGCTATGAATTTGACTGTTGGACGCCCGTTTTGGCCGTTTATGACACCAGAACTGCGTTGTCGGTCACCGCGGGCACACAGCACGTCCGATTGACATTCCGTCTGCTCGACCACTTCATAAATCACTCTCCCGTATTTGTTGTCTGATTTCAGGCCATTCCGAAATCGTTCGGCCCGTTTGGACCACCCTCACGCGCGTTTACGAAGCACGCGCATCACTTAAAACACGAATATTGAGTCGTACCGCGCAAACCGCATGTCTGATTGATGTGCCGTCTACGCGTACACGTCGCGAATAATAATTAGAATGTTTCACGGTTTTTTTAGCTCAATCCGAGGTCGTACGCTATGAATTTGACCGTTTGACGCCCGTTTTGGCCGTTTATGACACCAGAATTGCGTTGTCGGTCACTGCGGGCACACGGCATGTCCGATTGACGTGCCGTCTGCTCGACCACTTTATGAATCACTCTCCCGTATTTGTCGTCTGATTTCAGGCCATTCCGACTTCGTTCGGCCCGTTTGGACCCCCCTCACGCGCGTTTACGAAGCGCGCGCATCACTTAAAACACGAATATTGAGTCGTACCGCGCAAACCGCACGTCCGATTGACCTTCCATCTGTGCGTACACATCATGAATAATAATTAAAATGTTGCACGGTGGTTTTAGCTCAATCTAAGGTCGTCCTCTATGAATTTGACCGTTTGACGCCCGTTTTGGCCGTTTATGACACCAGAACTGCGTTGTCGGTCACCACAGGCACACAGCACGTCCGATTGATGTGCCGTCTACTCGACCACTTCATAAATCACTCACCCGTATTTGTCGTCTGATTTCAGTCCATTCCGAAATCGTTCGGCCCGTTTGGACCACCCTCACGCGCGTTTACGAAGCGCGCGCATCACTTAAAACACGAATATTGAGCCGTACCGCGCAAACCGCACGTCCGATTGATGTGTCGTCTGTGCGTACACGTCACGAATAATAATTAGAAAGTTTCACGGTGGTTTCAGCTCAATCCGAGGTCATCCTCTATGAATTTGACCGTTGGACGCCCGTTTTGGCCGTTTATGACACCAGAACTGCATTGTCGGTCACCGCGGGCACACGGCACGTCCGATTGACGTGACGTCTACTCGACCACTTCATAAATCACTCACCCGTATTTGTCGTCTGATTTCAGGCCATTCCAAAATCGTTCGGCCCGTTTGGACCACCCTCACGCGCGTTTACGAAGCGCGCGCATCACTTAAAACACGAATATTGAGTCGTACCGTGCAAACCGCACGTCCGATTGACGTTCCGTCTGTGCGTACACGTCAAGAATAATAATTTGAATGTTTCACGGTGGTTTCAGCTCAATCTGAGGTCGTCCGCTATGAATTTGACCATTTGACGCCCGTTTTGGCCGTTTATGACACCAGAACTGCGTTGTCGGTCACCGCGGGCACACAGCACGTCTGATTGATGTGCCGTCTGCTCGACCACTTCAGAAATCACTCTCCCGTATTTGTCGTCTGATTTCAGGCCATTCCGACTTCGTTCGGACCATTTAGACCCCCCTCACGCGCGTTTACGAAGCGCGCACATCACTTAAAACACGAATATTGAGCCGTACCGCGCAAACCGCACGTCCGATTGATGTTCCGTCTACGCGTACACATCACGAATAAAAATTAGAATGTTGCACGGTGGTTTCAACTCAATCTGAGGTCGTCCTCTATGAATTTGACCGTTAGACGCCCGTTTTGGCCGTTTATGACACCAGAACTGCGTTGTCGGTCACCGCTGGCACACGGCACGTCCGATTGACGTGTTGTCTACTCGACCACTTCAAAAATCACTCTCCCATATTTGTCGTCTGATTTCAGGACATTCCAACTTCGTTCGGCCCGTTTGGACCCCCCTCACGCGTGTTTACGAAGCGCGTGCATCACTTAAAACACGAATATTGAGCCGTACCACGCAAACCGAACGTCCGATTGACGTGCCTTCTGCATGTACATGTCACGAATAATAATTAGAATGTTGAACGGTGGTTTCAGCTCAATCCGAGGTCGTCCGCTATGAATTTGACCGTTGGAAACCCGTTTTGGCCGTTTATGACACCAGAACTGCGTTGTCGGTCACCACAGGCACACGGCACGTCCGATTGACATGCTGTCTGCTCAACCACTTCATAAATCACTCTCTCGTATTTGTCGTCTGATTTCAGGCCATTCCAAAATTGTTCGGCCCGTTTGGACCACCCTCACGCGCGTTTACGAAGCGCGCGCATCACTTAAAACACGAATATTGAGTCGTACCGCGCAAACCGCACGTCCGATTGACGTGTCGTCTATGCATACATGTCAAGAATAATAATTATAATGTTTCACGGTGGTTTCAGCTCAATCTGAGGTCGTCCGCTATGAATTTGACCGTTTGGCGCCCGTTTTGGCCGTTTATGACACCAGAACTACGTTGTTGGTCACCGCGGGCACATGGCACGTCCAATTGACGTTCCGTCTACTCAAACACTTCATAAATAACTCTCCCGTATTTGTCCTCTGATTTCAGGCCATTCTGACTTCATTCGGCCCGTTTGGACCCCCCTCACGCGCGTTTACGAAGCGCGCGCATCACTTAAAAGACGAATATTGAGCCGTACCGCGCAAACCGCATGTCCGATTGACGTGCCCTCTGCGCGTAAACGTCAAGAATAATAATTAGAATGTTTCATGGTGGTTTCAGCTCAATCTGAGGTCGTCCTCTATGAATTTGACCGTTGGACGCCTGTTTTGGCCGTTTATGACACCAGAACTGCGTTGTCGGTCACCGCGGGCACACGGCACGTCCGATTGACGTTCCGTCTACTCGACCACTTCATAAATCACTCTTTCGTATTTTTCGTCTAATTTCAGGCCATTCCGACTTCGTTCGGCCCATTTGGACCCCCCTCACGCGCGTTTACGAAGCGCGCGCATCACTTAAAACACGAATATTGAGTCGTACCGCGCAAACTGCACGTCCGATTGACGTGCCATATGTGCGTACACGTCACGAATAATAATTAGAATGTTTCACGGTGGTTTCAGCTCAATCCGGAGACGTGGTGTGGCCGGCACCACTCAAAGTGTATGTCTTTTGTTTCAAAAGGACGTAATTTTAAGTGAAAAGCATCAACTGGCATACGGAAAACCGACCAAACGCATTCCGAATCTGTTGATAATTTATCCCAACAATCCATGGGTCATATGTGACGTGTACGAGCCAACCCGGAATGAATCCGAGTTGCGGTGTGGCCAGGATAAGTCTAAGTGTCTCTCTTTTGTTTAAAATAGACACCATTTTAAGTACATACGGAAAAACAACCAAACGGATTCGGTTTCCGTTGAAACTTTAGGAGAACGATCCATGGGTCATATGTGACGTGTACGAATAAACCCCGCCTCAATCGGAGATGCGGTGTGGCCGGCACCACTCAAAGTGTCTGTCTTTTGTTTCAAAACGACGTCATTTTAACTGAAAAGCATCAATTGACATACAAAAAACCGACCAAAGGCATTCGGACTGTGTCGATACTTTAGCACAAGGATCCATGGGTCGTATGTGATGTGTAAGAGTCAATCCCGCCTCAATCCGAGGAGCGGTGTGGCTGACACCGTTCTAACTGTGTCTCTTTTGTTTAAAATGGACAGGATTATAAGTGAAAAGAACAACTGGCATACGCAAAACCGACCAAACGCATTCTGAATCTATTGATAATTTATCACAACGATCCATCGGTCATATGTGACCTGTACGAGCCAACCCGGGCTCAATCCGAGTCGCGGTGTGGCCTAGATCAGTCTAAGTGGCTCTCTTTTATTTAAAATGGACAGCATTTTAAGTACATACGGAAAACTGACCAAACGTATTCAGTTTCCATTGAAACTTTAGGAGAACGATCCATGGGTCATATGTGATGTGTACGAATCATCCCCGCCTCAATCCGAGGTGCGGTGTGGCCGACACCGCTCTAACTGTGTCTGTTTTGTTTAAAATGGATAGGATTATAAGTGAAAAGAACTGGCATACGCAAAACCGACCAAACGCATTCGGTTTCCATTTAAACTTTAGTAGAACGATCCATGGGTCATATGTGACGTGTACGAATCATCCCCGTCTCAATCCGGGACTCGGTGTGGCCGACACCTCTCTAACTATGTCTCTTCTGTTTAAAATGGACATGATTATAAGTGAAAAAGAACAACTGGCATACGCAAAACCGACCAAATGCATTCCGAATCTTTTGATCATTTATCACAATGATCCATGGGTCATATGTGACCTGTACGAGGCAAACTGGGTTCAATCCGAGTCGCGGTGTGGCTGGGATCAGTCTAAGTGGCTCTCTTTTGTTTAAAATGGACACCATTTTAAGTACATATGGAAAACCGACCAAACGCATTCGGTTTCCATTGAAACTTTAGGAGAACAATACATGGGTCATATGTGACATGTACAAATCATCCCCACCTCAATCCGAGGCGCGGTGTGGCCGACACCGCTCTAACTGTGTCTGTTTTGTTTAAAATGGACAGGATTATAAGTGAAAAGAACAACTGGCATACGCAAAACCGACCAAACGCATTCAGAATATTTTGATAATTTATCACAACGATCCATGGGTCATATGTGACGTGTACGAGCCAACCTGGGTCAATCCAAGTCGCGGTGTAGCCGGGATCAGTCTAAATGGCTCTCTTTTGTTTAAAATGGATGTCATTTTAAGTACATACGGAAAACCGACCAAACGCATTCGGTTTCCATTGTAACTTTAGGAGAACGATCCATGGGTCCTATGTGACGTGTAAGAATCATCCCCGCCTCAATCTGACATGCGGTGTGGCTGACACCACTCAAAGTGTCCGTCTTTTGTTTCAAAAGGACGTCATTTTAAGTGAAAGACATCAACTGACATACGGAAGAACAACCAAACGCATTCGGATTCTATCGAAACTTTAGTACAACGATCCATGGGTCATATGTGACGTTTACAAGTCAACCCCGTCTTAATCCGAGACACGGTGTGGCCGACACCGCTCTAACTCTGTCTCTTTTGTTTAAAATTGACATGATTATAAATGAAAAGAACAACTGGAATACGCAAAACCGACCAAACGCATTCGGAATCTTTTGATAATTTATCACAACGATCCATGGGTCATATGTGACATGTACGAGCCAACCCGGGATGAATCTGAGTCGCGGTGTGGTCAGGATTAGTCTAAGTGTCACTCTTTTGTTTAAAATTGACAACATTTTAAGTACATACAGAAAACCGACCAAACGCATTTGGTTTCCATTTAAACTTTAGGAGAACGATCCATGGGTCATATGTGATGTGTACGAATCAACCCCGCCTCAATTGGAGACGCGGTGTGGTCGGAACCACTCATAGTGTTCGTCTTTTGTTTCAAAAGGACGTCATTTTAAGTGAAAAACATCAACTGGCATACGGAAAACCGACCAAACGCATTCGGATTGTGTCGATACTTTAGCACAATGATCCATGGGTCAAATGTGACGTG
This sequence comes from Viscum album, assembly GCA_963277665.1. Classification (NCBI taxonomy): domain Eukaryota; kingdom Viridiplantae; phylum Streptophyta; class Magnoliopsida; order Santalales; family Viscaceae; genus Viscum; species Viscum album. The sequence goes on along the minus strand of OY728155.1, from coordinate 917,533,352 downwards.
TACGAGTCAAAACCGCCTCAATCTGATGTGCGGTGTGGCCGGTATCACTTCAGGTGTATGTATTTTGTTTAAAATGGACATCATTTGAGGTAAAAATTTATGGTATAGAAAAAACCGATCAAATTATGAATTGAATTTTGGATTCCACATATAATTGTCATCTAAATTTTAAATTGAATTCTATATGAATTATGTACGTTTATAATTACGTTATGAATTCTAATTTAATTATGGATGTGTATAGTTTCAGGATCCATTATATGTTAAATGTGTATGAATTTGTTCGTAATTGTATATGTATGTTTTATTTTATTGCAGGTACAATAATTGGATTGAAAATGAGGTCAAAATGAGGCCTGATGGAGAGGGGCCGGATGGACAGGGGCTGTGCAAATTGCAGGGTGCTGCAATTTGCAGCATAGGGTATGCCAACGGTTTAAAACCGTTGGCATATAATCCTAAAGAAGTTTTTACCAACGGTTCATTGAACCGTTGGTAAATATCTCTTTTCCCAACGGTTCTAAACCGTTGGGAAAGAGTTTGGGATATTTATATTTCCCAACAGTTCTCCCAAACCGTTGGGAAAACTATCCCAACGGTTTGCCAGAACCGTTGGGATAGGGTGGATTTTGTGAGCCTATACCAACGGTTTCCAGTAAACCGTTGGGAAAACCTTTTCCCAACGGCTTACTTCCCTACAGTTATCACAACTGTTGGTATATGATATACCAATGGTTACAGGGTCTTTCCCAATGGTTTTGAACCGTTGGGAAATATTATATTTCTAGTAGTGACCCCATGAAAGGAGAATATCATTTTTGATTCTCTTAGTAGTAAAATTCCATCATAGGTTGTTTTGGAATTGAAGGAAGAGTGGAACCTTATGGGGATCTTCACTCAGTTGCATATAGATTCTTAGTAGGATGTTTCAGGTATAGTTTTAACCTATGTTCATTTATCATCATGTCTCCTAGAGTTTATTTTGTAGAGTTAGTAGTATGATGATGATTTCAAAGAAACTCAAAAAACCCTATATGGTAGGGAGACCGTCTTTGGTTAGTCTCTATCTCTAGATGGTATTCTCCATTTTGGGGATCAGATTATCTTCCCACCATCTATGTGGAACTCAGTTTTTTTTTAATATCATAGTTCTTGATGGGTCATTCTTCCAGGAAATATGAATATGTATCATGACATGAGATTGAAATTTTGGTGGATGGGTATGTATCATAACATTGTATATTATGTGTCTCTCTATTACACCTACAAATAGATAAAGGTAGAGTATATAAAGCATTTTGATTTTGTTTATCCCCTTTCGGTATCAATATGGAAATAAGAAGAGGTATCCATGGACTTTGTTATTGGATTTCTATAGACTCTCTGATGAAGGAATGTTATCTGGGTGGTGATTGATTGGTTGACTAAGATGGCTCATTTCATTACAATAAACGACACCATAAAAGTTAAAGATCTGGGTAAGTTGTAGTTGTAGGAGATCATGAGGTTACATGGGGTTCTTTATTCCATTGTTTCAGATAGGGTTCCTAGGTTTACCATAGATAGATAGTCGGATGGAGTGTTCTATTCAGATCTTGGAGGATATGTTTCATGCCTATGTCTTGGATTTGGGCAGATCATGGGATATCCATCTAGTACTAGTTGAGTTTTCTTATAACAATAGTTATTAGTCATCGATCAAAATGTATACTATCAAGGAATTTTATGGTCACCCATTTAGGTTTCCTCTTTGTTGGGTAGAGATGGGTGAAGCTTTTTGGGGGGTTGAGTTTCATTCAGGGGATGTCAGTGAGGATTCCGGATATACGTCGGCATCTAGTTACAGTTAAGAGTCAATAGAAATATTACATGGATCAGTAGTATCATCCTTTGGAATTTTCCATAGGTGATTAGGCTTTCTTGAAATTTTCTCCTCAGTTTGGTCACTATCATCTTAGAAAACATGGAAAGTTGGATCCAAGATATGTTAGACCGTTTGAGGTCACTTAGTAGCTTGGGTAGGTTTCTTATAAGTTTTCATAGTCAGTTCAGTTGATAGGCATTCGTGATATTTTACACATATTTCACCTCAGGAAATACCATCCTAATATCTCTCACATTTTGAGTTGGGAATAGATTGAGTTGGGTCCTGACATTTTTATTATAGGGAATCTATTAGAGATTGTTGATACTTAGGTAAAATTATTGCATGGGAATTCGATTCCATTGGTCAGAGTGTTATGGAAACATGGATCAGATTCTCATGAGACTTGGTAGAATGATTCATTGATGAGGGAGTAGTATCCTCACCTATTTTCCATTAATAATTCTTCCACATTACTTCCTAGGGATGAAAAGTCTTATGGTGGGTATTTTTTAACATCCCATTACCTATTTTCAGGTATTTCCCTTCTCTATTCATTTTCCATTTTTATTGTGGTTTTTTTGGGAATCGCAAGGATAGAGACCATTTTTTGGGTAAAAATAACCTAAAGATCATGGATGTATGTTTATTATAATTAATTTAGTCTTCGTATAAATGTGTTAATGTATTTTTGGGGTTCTCCCCGAGTTTGTAGAACGTCCATGGTGGTTTGGAATTTTATAATAAAAACTGGTATTTTCATTATATGTTTGAAGATTAAACATCATGTAAAGGGATTACACACCATATATTTTCCATTGGTAAGAATCCATGATCTTGTTACACATTGTGAAAGAATATAGGTCATGTAATGTTAAAAATTGGGTTCTTAATAAAAAGGTGATGGGTTTTTGGGGTACTTGAGTGCCATAGATTTCACAATGTGTAATGGGATTACACATCATGTAAGTATCATGAGTTGGTATCTTAGGGTGTTTCACTACTGATTTCTCATTCATTCACTTGTATCCCTCCTTGATTTTGACCTAGAATATCTTCCAGGTGATTTTGGGGTCCTCCGCTCCATCTGATTCACTTTGTTCAATGATTGGCCTCCATTGTGGTTGGGTTGCATCTCTCCAGATGAGTAATCCTTTCTTCTTCTTCATTTCATTTGATCATGATAGCCCTATTTCACTATAGTTTAAGATCTATTGATATGTGGTGTTTATTCACTTGATTCCTTTCAATATACATTGTGTGATCTTATTCCAGGGGCTAGTCATTTATTGGTTGTGATGCAACAGTTGTGCATTCTTGAGGTATGTCATGATCTTCCCTCTTTTATGACCCATTTTTCTAAATTGAATCAATTATGAGATGTTTTGATTGATTCTAGGGATTCTATTATTTTTTATGTTATTTATTATGGTGGATCCCATTGTGGGTGTGTGAAACCCTGAGTTTGAGGTAGGTGGTTATGTATCTAGACTATGTTAGATGAACTGTATTGATCTAGTTTTTTTAGATGTTTAATAAAATGTAGTGTCATGATTTATTGATGGATTTTTGTTCTTGGAAATGGGTTTTTGATAAAATATTGTTTCCCCCTTGTTTTTATAAAAGAAAATGTGTTTTCAAATCATTGTGAAATGGATTTATGAAATGGTTTTCAAATCATTTTTTGATGAATTGGTTTATAAAACCTATCACATGGGAAGCCTTGGGTAATTAGGTGTAAGGTGTAGTAATAGGCCTCGTCCATTTATTTTGTTAAGGGGTTAACTCATGGTGTGTTCCTTTTCTCCCTAAGCTTGTTGTTCTTGGGACTAAATAGAATTTTTCAGAGGTTCACTTTCTAGGGTGTTCCTCTACTACCTAGATTCAATGTATATGTCTAGGAAATTGATTCCCATGATTTTATATATTGGGGGTATGATTTTTCTAGCTATCCTAGCCTAGAGTGATCATTGGCCTGATGCTACCTATGATTTGATTGTTTTGTAATGTATTGTTTTAGCTTGTACTTCCATATATTGATATGAGATTTGATACATGATTTTTTTTTATTTAAAATGTCTGCTTTGATATATATAAATATGAAATGATTTGAAACTATTTACCTGGATTATTTTGGAAATGTAGAAAAAGGGGAAATTAAATTTTTTTCCCATGCTTTTGATGTAAAAAAATTGTAAATGTTTTATCAGTCCTTGTTTTCTTTAAAGCTCATAATGTTTATATCATTGTATAGAGACTTGTTATGGAATTCTTGGGAGGGATACTACTAAGCCTATTATCTCACACCTTGTGCACCCCTTCGATGGTGCATAGACTTTTGTATGTATTTTGATGTAGGGAAAGGAAAGGAACCACAGTGAGGTGGTGGGGTATTTATCAACTATGTCCGAGAATCTAGTGGTGAGATGGTGGGAGTTTTCCCATACTATCACATGTAGATTATCGGAGTATCTATTTCAGTTTTAATGTCCTTTATTGTTGGACTTTTCTCTTGGATATTTTTTATCTACCTTTTTAATTGTATCATTTTCACTATATTTTTTTAGTTATGGAATATATTTATTTCTTCCATTATTCTATATGTTATATATATTCCATGTTGTTGCTTAATGTTTGGATAAATCATTCCCTCTAGTTTTTTTTTGATGTTTGAGTGTTATTCGACAGCCCTTAGAGATCGGGAATTCCCTTCAAGTATGTGGAAATTTGGTTTGAGTACCAGTTTGAGAGGGTATCTGGGTCAAGTTTGTAACACCATGTATAGAAGTGCAATAGGTGGAACCATCAATACTAGGTATATTCATCTATAAAAGGCTATGTGGGGTCACTTATATAATGTATAAACTATTCAGTTGTCATATTCTATTTATAAGGTGTGTTATGGTAATTAGGTATATTCTAACTTGGAAGTTTTCTCTCTTTATAAAAAATTAATAATGTTCCTCCCAGTGTATAATAATAAGTCCAAAACACATTATTCTATGTATTTTTGTTCCATTTAATTCTTTTTTCTTTCTGATAATTTAGTTTCAGAAATTTTTGTTTAGTTGTGAAGTGATTTGGTATGGAGATTATGAATCCTTGTTCCAATTTTTGGTTACTAATACTGGGTGTAGTCTATTTTAGAAGTTTCAAACCTTTGTTCTATGTTTGAAGGTTCTAGAGGATAATTTCTGGATTAGTTGGTTCTAAAGTATCCCAAAGTTGGTTTCATTAGTTCTAGGATGTCAAGAGATGTCCAAAGAAACTTCCAGTGTTGAAAATGGACATCGTCCACACCCCCATGAATGGCCCCACCATCCTACCAATAATAGGTGCAATATAGAACCCCCATACACTAAGAATAGTGTCCCTATACAAATAAACACCATATACTACGATCTCATCATTTAACAGTCTAATTAAGAAATCAGGTGGCTAATAATGTGGATTCCTACATCGTGTGTGGGGTTATCGAGGTCATTTGACCAATTTGATCAAACAATCCAAGGAAGTTTATGTGAATTTATAACCCCTACACACCATGTTCCTAAGTTTCATGTGGATTGTCATTCTATTAATGATCATATGGATATTATCCTCATCAAATTCTGACATCCACACCACCATGCCACCATCTTCCACTACCACCCATGATAGAAACCTAGAGAGAGAGTCTATATTCTTCACAAAATTTTCAATGATGCTTCATATCATTACAAGGGTCATAAAAATATAAGTTTTGATCCATGAATCAACCATTAATGTCATCAAAAGTTATAAATAAATTGTAATCCTTGAACAAATATCTCAAACTTTTCTCTAAAAATATAACTTTGATTGAGATGATTGCAAAGGCATTGTGTTCCTTTAGTTGATATATTTCCAATGATATATAGTTAACCTCATGAATTATAAAAATGAAGAACATTATCAATAGATATTTTAAAACATCTCTAAAAAATTTATCTAAGTTTTCTCAAAATTCATGCTTTATATTTCAATTAATCCAAAGCAATTGGATTCATTTCATCATATATAATAGTGATCAAAAGTGTTTTATAATAATTAAAAAACAGTACTTCAAATTTTATAGAGAAGTTTTAATGCCTAAAACTTCTCTAAATTTATTGAAATCTATGCGTTGGATTTGAAAGATTATTAGGTTGTTAGGTTTGCATCAAATAATAGAATAACATACTCAAATTTCATGACCAAATTCACAGAATAAGTAATATAATTAAAAGAGATATTTTTAAGTCATAAATGAAATGTGTAAGAACAAGATCCTCAGTCCAGTTAGTGAGGACTTAGTAAGTGCATCTAAGAGACCCAATATCAAATCTGCGTGGAAACATATTTCCAAGTACTTTAGCAGTTTTGTAGTATGTACTGCATTAGGCACTATAGTAGATGTTGTATCATGTACTATTTAGTATTGTAGCAGTTGTAATTATTCATCTGTTTGAGCTTTTGGGCCACAGTTTTGGTCCTTGGGTCCTTCAAAGCCTTCGGGCCACCCAAGGCCTTCGGGCCAGTAAGTCTTATAGTCCACCTCAAGGACTTCGGGCCACCTAAAGTCCTTAGGGCCACATAAAAATTATGCTTAATGGACCAGGAATAATCTACAAGGAATAGGCTTCATATGAGGATTTAGAGCAAGTGAATTCACCAGATCAGAGCTAAATGGATTTAGAAGAATGAGAGGGTATGGAATTTTCCATCAGGACCAGCCTATGCATGCATTGGAAGCCTATCCAAATATCTATGCAAAGGTGGAGATCTGACATCACGATGTAGATGCTGGGGAGGGGCAGTTTCAAGTAGTTATAGTCTGGATGAATTTCTCTAAGACCTTCGGGTCATGTAATGTCACAAAGCCTATGGCCCATGTTAGGGTTCCCCTTAAACCCTTAAAATGGGGTTTATCAAAAATGAATAAAAAATAATACCTTTGGGCCATTTGGGAATAAATTAAATTCCTAAATCAAAGAACCATACCTTTTCCATAATGATCTATTAATATTCAATGATGATCCTCCCTTCTGGTAGTTTCCCCCATGGTGGTTGAATTCCTCCAAAAACACTATCCTCTTCTACCCATTTTCTAAAATATGAATATATAGGGAGGGGCAAGGTCAAATATAATATTTTAATAAATATTATTTATCTCTAAAAATTCTCATCGCCAATGGTACAAAATTTTAACAACATCCTAAAATTACCAAAAATAATATCTTAGGGAAAAATGTCATTTAAAATTAAATGAAGAAGTCTATTTCTTTATCTAGTGTTATGTTAAGAAATAATTTTCTATTATACCCTTTTTGAGAAGAAAATAATATCTATTTAAAACTTCCCATGATGATCAAATTTAGTCACTAAATCACATCAATAAATTAAAATGAGTGATAATTAATTTAATGAAAATCAAATAGGCATTGAATCCCAGGTATGGGAAAATAATTCTCATGTGAAAACCAATACTATTATATTCTCCCCACATTTAAAATTTTCATCCTTGAAAAGAAAATAAACAATATACATCTGATACAAAACCTCCAATCACCAACCCTCTAACCTGAAGGAAGACACCCTCTATCCAATTGTTAACCAATAATGGAAATAAATGATCACTAAGGTAATCAACTATAATTTCCATAAAACTCTCCAAAACATGTTGAGAAAATATTAAAATTATATCTCCCCCCACTTAAATAATTAACAAAAGGAGTACATTCATTAAAATTTTATTTTTCCAAAACAAATGATATGAAAATCACATTTCTAAAAAGAATTCACATAATATAACATATATTTCGCCAATCTTAACTAAGTCAATACTCTCATGTAGATGAATAAAAGGATTCTTTTATACAAATTATCAATCATCAATATTTTGATATATTTAGGATATTGTTTGAAAGTATGAGTCTTTCTCAATAAATTATTTCATACCTAGCCTATATTTACCATCCATCTTTGGTTGAAGTGTCTTGATTCCTAACTTAAAAGAAGATATCAAGGTTTCTATATAAATATATCCAATCATGACTAATCTTTTATTCAACCACTTACCATGAGTTAACAATGGAACCTAAAGATCATTAATACTTAATAAATAATTACTTAATACATCCACAATATCAACTACACAAATTCTCATATAACAACTTTATGGTACACCCTATCAATTTATATTTAATTGGATAAGTTTTACACCCAATGAAATTTACACAAGATCTAAATATAGATCACATTATCCCAGTATACCCTTAAAGTATTTATTTTAACTTTCATCCTATTTTAGAGCCTTGGCCTATGAATAAATCAAGGATATATTTTTTTACATTTTCAATGTAACTAATTATCAAGGGTTAATAGGTGAGTTGATATATCACTCCACTATAAAAACTCCAAAACATAAACAAAGGTTTCATAATAATTCAATTCTAAATAGTTATGATCAACAAAATGAACATGGACAGCCACTTTGACCATTGCATCACTACCTCTTATATTTTAAGAAAACAATTATTTGTAGTATGAATTGTCACCCAATCCAATGATATATATGCTTGATTCATATAATATTCATGATTACTCACCCAACTATAATAAAAAATCATCAAACTAGGATTTTCATTTCCCTTTCAATTACTATCATCTTATGATGACAACTCTAAGTCATAATTTTCATGCATTACCTTGTGAAAAAAAATATTTCTTTTAACTATGCATATCCATACACCCACTGGACAACATAGTTTCATAACATATCTAAATTACCTTTTAAGAAAGACACCAACCACATATCCTTGTAATCGTTGTTACATTAACACTCGATGACCATAATCTTAGTACCACATCATCTATTCTAACTTTATATATAATTATCAATCACTGAATTTGGTCTGTTATGATTTCCTCGATACTTAAATAAAGTTCTGTCGAGTTCTTCATCACTATATTATGGAAGCTATAATCAAGGAGATCTTTTACCCATTCCACACTTCTCCCAACCATTGCATATAATGGTTGAAATTTTTGTGAGACCCATGTCACTACATCTTAAGTGGATGGTTTTTTATAAGTATAAATAACCACAAACAGTTCGGTCCAAGCTCTAATATAACACTTTACCAGAGAAGATAGACACTGGAGATGCTATTTAAATACATTCTTCTTATGATCCTCAGACTAATCATCATATTTCATTTCTAATAACTTTAAATACCCCAAATCAATACATAGTCTCCGCTTAAATGAAAATAATCATATAATATCCCATTGTGGTTTGTCCTCACTTGTAAATAGGGAAGTAATACATTATTTACTTTCCTTTTTGGATAATTTCACTTGTTTATTAACTATGGGAAATTAAATTATGGATGGGATCCACACAACCACATGCATCACTACTAGAAATCTCTTAGTGTCCACTATGCTTTCACTACACTACTCTAATCACAAAATCCCTCATGTCAAAAACAACCATAGGTGGCATTCTAATCGATGCCAGCTTAGTGGTGTATAAATTTTAAATTCATGTAAAAGTCCACAGAGTCTCAAATATCATTAAATATAGAATTAAAAGTTTCAATCAAATCATAGAAAAAAAATATTAAAATTTGGTAAACATTATTGAATTTCTTTGTCACCTTTTAGGAATCAATACCACTACATAGTAAAATCACTATCTGAGTCTACTTAGTTTTTCTGAAATTTTTTATCTTGAGCAATTCCACAGTGTATCATCAGTTTTCACTATCTCATATCATCATCACATCCACCAATATATAATTAAAAATATCAGTCTCAGTAAACACTACCCACCATCTCCAAGGAAATATCTCAACCTCAATCTTATATAAAACAATAAGGATGTTGATAAATACCCTATTAATTTGGACCATACAAACTATTCATTAATTCTATAGTGCCCCATTCCGAATGGACCACTGATATGGTGTGAAAATTAGTCCTCTTTTATGAATTATTTTTCTTTTAATTCGACCTATTAAACCACATAAATTTCTTGATCCACTCAATCATTTCTCACAACCTCACCTTTATGTGTATTAATAAATAAAGAGAGTGGCACAAAGTATTTACAAGTTTTTTATGAAATTCCTACTCCTTAACATATTGGTTATTCCCTAAAACATGGATCCTCCACTATAATATTATAATCAATTATAGTGGTCTCTTAAATCTATAAGAGTGTGACTGGTTATACCCCTCAATCACATTCTCTTCCTCACTGGTTATACTCTCAAATCCTAAGCCCCTTCAACAACTAGTTATACCCCCTAGTTATAAGCTTCTTCACTTTCAGTGTTGATCCATCATAGAAATATCTACTTATTATCCTTATTTAATTATATACCACTTTAAAATAGGAACTTCCTCCATGAGTAGATGGATTGAATGGTTTTCACATTTACCACTTCAATATCTTTAGTAGTTGTTTAGAACAATTCTAATGGTCTTAAAACTCCCTCCAAATTTGGTGTGATCTGGATTCACCTCAGTTTCCTTGAATTCATAGGTGTATCTCCTATCTTTAGTTAACCTTATTCACTTTATACTATATATATCAGACTCTCTCATAATTAAAAAATTAAGCATGAGAGTTCTCCCAAATCTAGGTTACACACTTTCTTAAATACCCACATCATGTATTTATATTCATAAAATCAACATAGATATTATTCTCAAAAATACCACAATTAGTATTTCCATAATTTAATTATGGAAACACCATGATCATCATCAGTAGGATCATCTTATTTGAAACTATCAATATATTCTAGATTTATCCCTTATTTTAACAATTTTTAATTATTGTTCAAATATTCATTTAAATCTTCTAAAGGATTGGGATTATCTCTTAAAAATATTCTACAAAAATAAATTTCTTTAAACTCATTTCAAATAATCACATTCATGGAAGTATGATTATTTTCTATGTGGACCTTTTTATTTATGGAATCTCATATCCTGTAAATCTCACTCATCATGTAGGGATATAATACCTTACATTTTTCTCAATATACCATATGAATCATTTAGATATGTGGTTATTTTAAATTCTCCTATATATTAGAAATCAGTTATGTGGATTATTCGGCTACATGATTTTAGTTACATTGTTTTATTCCCTTGCATCAACCCAAAAGCTTATGTAAATATTCAATTCTCATATATAGCAACATTCAGCTTCCTGATTTTTTTTTGCATCACTACATTCCCTTACATCGGACCAAATTACTATGTGAATCTTCAATTCATATACATAGAAACATTCAGCTACATACTTTTTTGTATATACTATAATTTTCTTGTGTCAATATAGATAATTCCAATTTTCACTTGAACAGACTCAGGTACTCTTTAGTTGACTTTCATCCCTTCTCAATTACTTAAAAACTCCTCAAAAAAATTTGAATGTACTCCTTTATCCATCATCATTTTTATTTAATTATTTTGAAGATCAGTGTAACAATCATCATATTTAATGAATTCCATTTTCCTTGAACATGTTCACTATCTCTTCAAGTAAGCAGACTCGCAATTCCTTTGTCATAGAACATGGAAGTATCTCACTCATATTATGTACTTATTTGGATACTTCATAAATCATAACATCTAATGCCTTATCATGAATTTATAAAAATCATTCAATAATAATCATCAAATTCACTAAATTTATATTGAACCATTGACAACAAATTTAATACTTAGGTACAACAATGAGGATGTTGATGAATCCCCTACCAATCTGGGCCATGAAGACTATTCATAAATTCAATTATTTCAATAAAAAATCATAAAATACTAAATTGGATATATATGGTGAATGTTTCCCCTTTTTTAGTATCCAAGTTCACGTGATAAGGTCTCATTCATGTGTCATCAATAACAATCATGCTTGGGAATATGTTTATCACCCATAACCTTCACAAATTTCTCCGTTGTGACAACATAAACTAGAGTACCTTAGTAAACTTAGTATAAACTATCTTAGCCAATGCTCACATGTTCCTAACTCTAAACTCCATCATATCACTCTAATATCAATTTGTCACATCTTGGTATACCAATAAGTTAACACCCCATCCCTACCTTTACTAAGCTAGGTGCCAGCAACCAGTGTTGTGGTATTCACACAAAATAATGGTAGAAATATCTCTAAATATAACCTCTCACCTATTTTAATGTAATAACATCCACCATTATATAAATGAGATATAAATTTAATAATAAAACATGTGAATGTATAAAAAACCTCCATGATTCAATAAAATATAATTTAAATCAAATCACTATATAAAACTAATATATCTTGAATAAATGAAAGCCATAACACTGATGAAATAAGTTTGTTCATCATACTGGAAACTCCACTCCATAATCTGTTGAAATAAACATATCTAAGTTTATATATATATATTGGGGTATTAGAGGAAATACACATATCCAAGGTTGCATATATATATACAATCCTCCTAAATCCCAGTGTTGTGTATAGGAGAAGAGGTAATATTTGGCGCATCATCATCCACCTCAATCCTAGATATGTAGGATATAAATATTGTAAACACCCATGTGAATTATAATTTATCACATTCATATCAGGGATTCTTGAGAAATTACCCATCTCTACTTATCTCATACCAAATATGTTAGATTAATTATCCTCCTCTAGTTATCACTTCTCTAATAACTAGGCTATATAAACTTAGGGGTATTTGTAATGACCCGCCAATTCTCATTGGCTTAAGAGATCAAAGAGTCATTACTTGGCCTTAAGTGACATCCCCAAGGCACCAAAGGCTAGAAATAAATGTCGAAGGGTTTCAAAACACATGGGGGACGATTTACACTTAAAACGGAAACAACCAACAACAACAAAAACTAGATAAACATCTCCAAGAAACCACTATATGATGCATGATTTAAAACCAATATAGTTCATCCATTTATTCCATATTAAACCAACCAAAGTGCAACAGTGGAAAACAACACTAAATCAGAGTAAACAGCGGAAAGTCAATCGGAAAGACTCAAAGACAACAAAGACTTCAAGGCTCCACAAGCTCCATGCTCCAACTCTACCAAACAGCTCAAGAATCATGAAGTAGTGCTAAACACGTGTGCCACCTTTCCCTTACCAACATCCTGGTAAACGACATCTACAAAAGCACCATCGTGCCAAAGCAGGGGGTGAGTAATGAAACTCAGTAGGTTTTCCCCGATGACTTCCCAACCCACGCCTATAGGATAAAACATGTTAGCACATTTCCATGAAACAATTTATATAAAACAGTTCCAAAAAAGTTCATAAAATAACAAGTTTCACATTCAAACCATTTTTCCAACAAAATCATTCTTCCAACCAAAAACCAACTTTCCCAGGAAAATCAAACAAGTAAGGTTTTCAATCAAATTCACATTTCCATTTTTGGCATAACCATTTCATTTTAAAAATCCACACAACCAACCATTTCACAACCTGTGAAATCAACTATGCATGCATCATTATGATAGTTCCATACTCATGAGCGGTCTCTCGTCGATCTACCAAGTCGTCACAAGGTAATTATTCCCCATGTACCATTACACTTTTGGCACCGATCACAAGTTCATATTTCAACCAAGCCTCGTAAATGCAATATGAACACACACACCAAGTATGCCCAAAAACCAAACCATTTCAACCATGCCCAAAACCATTTCAATAAAACAACCCTTTTTATTGAAAACCTTTTTCCCCAACCCATTTTCCAAATCCAGACAATCCATATTTTAAAATCACCATTTTAAAATCAAGAAACCAAAACACTTTGTAAAAATCATTCATTCAATTTCCACAATTTCATCAAAACCCATAAATTAACACTAAAGAAGATTTATAACATGATTTGCACCACAATTTCACAATCAAAACCAAGAAATTTAAATCAATTTGAACTAAGCCTTCAAGTTCTAAGAAATAGGAATCGAGAGTGAATGTAGAGACCCATAGCCTGACGTACATGTACATTACATTACTTTTGCGGAATACTTAGTACATTACAAAAACACACACACAAGGACCGTAATAGTTTAGTGTCTTTGGAAACTTGGAATATAATCTTCTAATCGTGGTGAAAGATCTTCAACATCTCCCATAAAGATCTTACTTTTTTTTACCTAAAACCTTTCTTTATATCCTGGGGAAAAGAAAACATAAAAGGGTGATCTCAAATGCTCATTAAGGGTAAACAAAAGAAATATCAATCACATCATATTCATAAGAACATAACATTTTGGAAATCATAACCTGCAAAAGAGAGCATAATTTCATAACATGGGATAAATCATGGCAGTGAAATGTAATCAAAATAATCATAACTTAAAACATGAAACTTTGTGGCATTCACACATAATCATAGATAATCATTTCTTGTTAGTCAAGACTCATTGCCAAGACTATCTTAGTGGACAAAGCCCCTTTCTAAATCGAGTAACCCTCGTTTCAGTCCTGTTTCACTGAACTGGTATAACCTACCATTCCAGCCATGTCTATCTCATGAGATATAAAATCTTTACCCAATGCATTGGAGGGAGATATAGGTCCCACCCATCTTATAATGAATCCTTTCTTATGTGTTCCACATAATCATAAATCATACATCATCGCATAACACATGTAACAAAAATGGGATTCTTGAAACATCATGACATCATAAAACAAATCATATAAGGTAAATGACTTCATAAAAATAATTCCCTCAAAACATAATCAAATCAATGTAATAATAGGGATAAAAACAGAACCCTATATTATCTTAGATGGAAAATAATTTTGATAAAACATTTGAACTCCATTCTTGAGGAAAATATCCTTTCTACTTCAAAAACACTTTTCTTTTCTTAACATGTCATACAATTATAAACTAAAAGAAGTTGATTAAAAATAAAATTGAAAACTTATAAAGGAAGATTCTTGTAAATAATGTTTTAAAATCCATTCTTTCCGTATAAGTTAAAAAAACATTTTTCACGTACTTTTGTCGGAAAAGTCAAAAAAGTACCTCGTACGAAAAACGACAAAAGATTCCTTTCATATATTTTACTAAAAACTCACCGAAGGGTAAAATAGGATTTAAAAATTTGTAGGTGAATGGAAATAATATTACATATTTAGGAAACATGGATGTGGATGATAAAATACACCCCAGTAAATACCAAAGTATAAACAATCTCGGATAAAAATGAGATTGTGATATTTCCCTTACCTTAGGTCCGACTTGCTTTGTAAGTGTCCGAACCTCATGTATAATGATTTAAATCATGTTATTGACTTATTCCAGAATCATATTCATTGTTATTATATCATATATGGTCCACTTATGACTTTATATTACCTGTTCTTTTGTAAATTCATGTTAAAGTAGCGTTTTGGGTAAAATCGTCTCATTTGTCGTTCGTGTTTTTAACTTGTAATTATTAATATGATTACTTGGATCATGATTACTTATATCCAGAATTTAAAACATGATTTATATATAATATATATTCAGAATATATATATATATAATATCGATAAATGGAATGAAATACATCGTTCATGGAGACGGTAGTCCGTACGTACGCATGAACGCTGTTTTCGTTTCCTTATTGAAGTGAATGGAATTAAGTAGATGACATACATATAAATTTACATAAATACAGTATCATTATTATGTCATATATTTCATTAATACTTATTATATATACTTTATAATCATTCATGAATGGTTAATCATTGAGAATGAATCTCATCGCGTCGTGGAGACGGTAGTCCGTACGTACGCACGAGCGATGATATCGTTCCCATGGTCATGGAATTGTGTTGAAGTGTATGTAGACTCTTTAAGTATCAATATCACTTTATAATAATTACACCATTATACCCATCCTATTAAGGTGGTGGTGGAAAATATATTACACCACGGCGTGGAGACGGTATTCCGTACGTACGCACGCGCGGTGATTTCATTTTTCCATAGGATGGATAGAAGGTGAATTAGGGTTGTTTCATATTTATAATAACATATCAGTATGTAAGTAATACTGATGTTATTACTTTGTCATGAAACAACTAAAGAAGAATAAGTTGAAGAAGAAAGAAATTGAAAAGATCGGTAATGGATATTACCTCTTCTTTGAAACGCCTCTTTGAATCCTCCACTTAGGGAACTAAGATTGGTCTTTGAAGAAGACCAGGACCTCTAGGATTATTCTAGGGAAGTGGATAAGGGATTTTGACAGGGGTTGGCCGATCTTGAGTGCTCAAATTGGTGTGAGGAGGAGGGGGAGGAGGTGTCCTTTTATAAGGGAGGAGAGGGGCACCTTAGGAATATCTCAAAATATTATTTTATATTAAAGTCAAAATCGGTTTATAATGGTTCCAAAGGGTCTTATTTCGAAGCTAAAGTGGGGATGGGTCGAAATCCTATCAACCAATAGGATTTAGACAAGTTTAGGTTATTATTTTAACCTTATCAATTATATTTACCTCTAAGTTAAATAATTTAACTTTTACCGTGTCTTTTTGTTTTCTTACACTATATGGTTAATACACTTACTATAACATGCCAAACGAACCCCAAATTGTTTATTATTAATATATATATCCTTATCTAAGTTATTTGGATGAACCTTATATTTTTAGGAATAAAATAACAATTAATAATATAATATTTGATTTAAAAACTATTTTGTGTCAATTTTGACACTATTTGATATATGATTTTTGTGAAAGTCATAACAGAATTATATGTTCGAACCAAGTTGATTAAATCAACACTAATATATCATAGTAACCTAGAAAATTAGTGGAATTCATAAAACGTCTCAAATTACATTTATTTTGGAGTTTATAACATCAATTATCTCAATATTTCATTAATAAGATAATTACTGCATCATCATTGTGTCATAAATAAATTAAATTATTTAATGTCTAAAAATTACAAATAAAATACCATTATGTAGGAAATCTTTTTATATTTCTAATGAATATTTATAGTCGAATTTATCTTATGTATAACCCCATATTAAAAATGTTTTAGTAAATAAACTTTGATTTTAACTCTTTTAACCCTTCTTTAAATAAATTAATAATAAATGTCCTAATCTAATCCAAGTGGGCCTAAATGGTCATATTTTATTCCTAAATTTGTTTTTGGTCGAATTAAACTTGTCCAATAGAATTAGGACATGTGTTAGGGTAATAATAATATCATTTCTACCCTTAATTACCCTATTTACTTTTAACCGTGGTAAATAAAACTAAAAAGTTACTATTCACCAAAAATTATTTTCATCTCATTGAACCACATTTTAGTCCTTGATATTAACCGTGTCTCTCGGATTTTCGAAATTCCACTCACAGAAGCGGTAAAATTAAGTTTTATGAACAATTCAGTTTTTTTAACTACCACTTAGTGGTTTCACTATTCATCGAAAATTGAAAGTTTTCAGAAAAATACCAAAAATTAGGCCTAAGCTATATTTGATATTATGAACTCAAAAATGATGTCTATTTTACCAAATTCAAAACATATCAGTTGCATTAACTAATTTAAAAATTAATTCTCGTCGTCAAAACAAATAGCGTGTTTTTAAGAGATAATAACTATCAAAAGATTGACACTAGTTTATAACTGGTTTAAATGTGAAATTACATCCAATGACCAACATTGTATTAAATTGTAAAAATATATTCTAAATATACTTTAAAACCACTCAAATTAATAATTTATCACTATTAATTATTTCTATTTAAAAAGTTGTTTTTAATTAAAATTTAGTAATTTTCACTATTCATCAGAATGTGAAAGTTATCCGAAAAGTACTAAAATTTCACCCTAAGCTAATTTCGATATTCCGAATCCAAAAATGAAATCCATTTTGAAAAATAAAATTTAAAAAATTTCAAAAAGTGGTTAATACTATTCATAACGGCTAGTTTTAATAATATTTTAATAGCATATCGTTGTTTAGTGAAACTCGGTATTGCGTACTACACACGCTATCAAGGAAGTTCGCGATTGCGTGTAATGAAAGACAAGTCAAGGATGCGTGTTGTGCAAGCTCCTTTTGGTGTAGCGTACAACACAAGACATTAATGAAATTAAAAAGAATATTTTTCATAAAATCTCGGGGTGTTACAGTGAAGCCACCTACCTCAACAAAAAGGGTGAAACCAAGCCATGGACGAAGAACACTCAAGAACACCGGGTCAAACTCCAAAAAATCCTCCTTAGATCTCTTCTCCTAATAAAACCAAGAACAAATCTTTTCATATTTGGAATCCACACCCTTAGATCTACCCATAACGGGAGTAGATCTAAGAAAACGAGAGAAGAGGAGAAGTAGATCAAAGTAGATCTAAGAAACTGATCAAAAACGATCACATGACTTAAGAATCCGGCTTCAATTCTCCAACAGAACCCTTCTAATAGCCTCTGGAACGCTTGGGAGAAGTCCTCCAACCTTAAAGGGAGAGTAATCCCGAGTTAGGGCTTCTTAGGTGGTTTAAACAAAGAAATTAAAGGCAAAACAAGTTAGATCCACAATTTTAGGATCTAACATTAAGTGACTGCACAGTTAGTCCGCACGGTTTGACAAACCGTGCGCTAACCGTGCGTTAGCTTCTGCCTCGACCAACCTTCATGTACGGCCTCATCGCATGGTTTCCCTTAACCGTGCACTGACCGTGCAGAAGCCACTTCCTCCTCAGCCAGACACGCATAGTTTGGCCGCATGGTTTGAAAAATTGTGCGCCACCCATGCGCCTTCCCCTTTGCTTCAAACACACTCCAAGATCTCCCGATTCTCCCATAAGTCACCCAAAACTTTTAAAACCAAGAAAAGTATCAAGCCAGGGTTACATAACATAAACTGGGGGTACTACAGTATTTATGAGTAAGTAAATATACATGTATAAGTAGTTTTTAATCTCTAGATAAATAAGTGGGTGATAAGGTAAATCTATGTCATATCACTCTATACCTATTCAAAGGGTGAGTGTAAAGGAAACCACCATAGTATCTTACCACCATATATATCCATTTTTCTTTGGTTTCATCACATCTCATGGTAAAAAATCATATAGAACAATCATATCATTCACAATCAAGGTTCCCCTTATCTATTAAACATGGATTCATATGTAGCAATTCAGAGTTTTTACATCATCCTCAATGGATTCCCACTATCAAAACTCATATAAATTTAATTAAAATTAAATAATAGTAAATTTATAGTTATTGAATTTTTTAGATAGCCATATTATAACACTGATGATATAACTTCTCACATTATAATTTATGTTTTTTCTATCAAAACTGACCCAAATTACTTCCACTATAATTCCATATTAATCTTAAGTATTACCTTAATATTATCAAAAATATTCTACTATATTAGAATTTAAATTTCATTTAATCATTCAATATTATCATCCCATTAATTATAGAACATTCATTTATTACTTTTGATCCCTTTAATATGGTATTTCATTATTAGGGGAACCATTATTTATCATTGATATTCATTTAATTTATTCACTTTAATTAATTATTACATTGGTCATTATTACCAATCTTTATAATTTAGATTATTGAACTGGGTTTATTATATTTAATTTCATGTATTGATATAAATAAATATATTTATATCATATAGTAAATTCCTTTGAGTTTCACCCTTAATAACACATTTGAATCATCACCATGTCTCTTTAACATTTCCATTCAGTCATGTAATTAACTTTAACTAGTATTGTGTTATTCATCACTATCATCACTATGATAATTTTTATCTTTCATCTCCATTTTATACATAATAACTTTTACTTTAGTTTTTTATTCTTATCTATCCCATTTACATATACTCATAATTTAAAATTCATTGGATGAAATTAATTTTAATAAACTCATTTTTTGTTGTCAATATACCTTAACAAAAATCGCTATAAAGTTTAATGATTTAATTCTATTACTAGGATTAACATTTTAATATAACCTATAGATTATCAATAATGATTGATACAAAAATTCCCTGAATATTTATCTCTTCGTCATAATTATTTAAAGATCATATTCAATTACCATAATATCCCATTATATATTATTATTATCTATTAATAAGAATAATATTTTAAGTAATTAATGAAAAATAAATTTGATCTTCCCCTCAATAATTAACATCCCACTGATTTAATCCTCTTCCTAAATTAAATATTGAGGACCAAAACTAATCATTTATCAAACCACTATGTTTTATCATGCTCAATTGTTATTGTTTAATAATAATAATTTTTTACATTTAATAAATCACCATTATCTTAATCTATATAAAAAACATCTATAAAGTTACTCAAACTTTCTTTCATTAGGTCTAGAGTGTCAATATGAGTCTAACAGGTCCTTTAGTGCCAAAAATGGACATCACACATCGCCTTGGTATCTCACCAATAAAGGGTGACACATAACACCCTAATTCACCTCCACATCACATCCCATGTTGTGTCACTTGGCCATTATAAAAATAAATCAGATAACCTAGATTAAAACTTCTCACACTATGTGTGGGGATACTAATGACATTCAATAAATTATATTAAATGGTTAGGGGAAAGTTGGGAGAGTGAACACCCCCACCCCTCTACATGCCTACATGTCACATGAAGCATCGTACAATCAATAATTAGATGTTTATACTCATTATGAAAGTATTAATTCCCTACCACTATGCCTATGAATACTATCATTATCCATTGAAACCCATGGTAGAAACCTATAGAGGGGGATAGAGATACTTTATTCAGATTTTCACCAAATATTCTTCTCATCACAAGGATAATAAAAACATAAGTTTTGAGTTATGAATCAACCATCAAGGTAATAAAAAGTTAAAAATACTCTCTCTAAATTATTCAAAAATATACCTTTGATTGAGGTGATTCCAAATACATCAAATTTTTATCATTTATATATTTCCAATGATATATAGTAGGCCTCATAAATAATCTAGATGAAATAATCATCAATGGATCTTTGAAAATATCCCAAAAACTTCTCTTTGAGTTTTCTAAAAATACATGATTTTAATTTCATTTAATTAAAGATATAGGAGTCATTTTACCATATATAATAATCATCTAAAGGGTTTTTTCAACATTAAAACAAAAATTCCTCTAAATTAAAGATAATTTTTTAACCCTAAAACTTATGTATAAAATTTATCCTAATCTGAGTGTCGACTTTATGATTTTATTGATCCATTATAAATCCATTTAAAATTATAAAAATATACTCAAATTTTAGATCCATATTCAAATAATAAGTGGTTGAATTAGAAGAGAAAAATATAATCCATAAATAATGCATCAAATTCAAAAAACTATACCTTGGCCCTGATGATCTTCCAATCTCCAAAGATGGTCCTTCCTTATAATTAATGCCTCTATGGTGGTTGGATTCCTCTTAAAAACCTATCCTTATCTCCCTATTCAATAAAATATGAATATATTGGTAGGAATAGATTTAATATAACATTTTAATAGTTATTATTTATCTCTAGTTGAATAACCCAAAGAAATTGTTGAAGTGTTGTATTTATTTTCAACCATTTATAAAAATTAGTGGAGGTTGTTGAGGATGTGTTTATGGGATGTTAGAATGTTTATGTATCTATTAAAGATGATTCAAGGCTAATATAATAGTTTTGAGAAGGTGTTGAAGAATTTCTAGAGTAATTATGGGTTGCAGAATTCATAAGAAAAAAGGCTAAGTACTATGTGCGTAAGAGTCCTTAGTGAATGTATAAAATTCATTTATAGCATATTTAAAAGTAAATATAGAGTCAAACATGAATATTTTCAAATTAATTGTCTCTATAAGAGTTATTATATATATATTTAAAAGTAAATTTGATTTATATCAAAGAATGGAAGGGATGAAATGCATATTAGTCATATGAAAATACATACGAGTCACTTCTAGATTAAGTGAAGCTGAAATCAAATAATTCCATAGGTAAACTAAGTTACATATGAGTCATTTAACTCATTTGTAAGAGTCATATAAAATTTACATGGGATTCATAAGGTTATTTCAGTTATAAAAAATTATGATGATGTAGATTTTCTAGAAGATACATTTTGAAGTTAGGTGTAATGATGTTGTGTTGGGATTAGAATTTCAAAATATCATAGGCTATTAAATAATAAATGATTATAGAAAAAAATTATGGAACATAAATCATAGGTTCATGGTATAATATTATTTTAATTTAAAATAGAAATATTTGAAATCATTTATTACCATCAATGTATAAGTTTTTATCAGGGAGTTGTTGATCATATTTAAAATAAAGAATAATAGGAGATATCATATAGATGAAATTATAGAAGGTTTCTATATTTAAAATATAGAAATTATTTTTGTGTAAAATTAGATGAAAATATATCATGAAAATAAGAAGAATGATAAGGTGTGTAGATACTAATTTTTTATTAATAATTTTCTCTATTGAAGGATGAAAAGGAGGTAGATAAATATAAGGTCTTGAAATTACTTTGATCATTAGTGTCAAGGTGATTGAATATGTTATTCATAATCTGGAAAAATTTTGTTTATAAAGAATAATACTGGAATGTTCTTGAATTATCTCATACACACGCTTCTCATTTTAAAATCCTGAGTAAGAATTCCAAGGTTCATGCAGTACTATTAATAATGTTCTTGAAATCAAAGACCTCATAATATAAGGGGAAGATCATGTAATATAATTAAAATATATCCTAGGGTACATTGAATATATTTTTCTCATAAGAGAATAAGTATAAATGTGAAGGCTATATAGATCTAGTATAATCTTATCCAAATATTGTTGTCACTTTATGAAGACTCTAGTATGAATGCTACCCTTATCTTGAAATAGATTACAAAATATCATAGGAGTCAATGAAATACACTACCCTTCACTTGTATTTAATTTAATAATTATAGTGAATATATGGGTATTGAATATTGACCCAAATTTAATAAGGAGTAGTCATCCACATTGGGGGAAAACCTTGTAAAAAAACTTTATGTGAATTTTTGTTATTTCACTTTATTTCAAATGAGTAAGGGTGAGAGTTAAGGAAGAGTGGGTTGAGACTCTAACCATTCATAGTGGTTAATTTCTAATTAATAAAATATAAAATGTAGTATCACTAATTACCCCCCCCCCCCATTAGTGACACATAAATAGATTTGGGAACTTCAAGTGGTATCAGATCTAACCAGGTTCTCTCTAAAAGATTCAATCTTGACTAGAGTTGAATATGGAGAGCTTTAATTCAAATAATAGAATAGTTGTTCCTATATTTGATAGAAACAAATTTTATAGTTGGAAGAATAATATGATCTCCATATATTCTTTAACAAATACTAGTAGTGTGTGATGATATTAACTTTAGTTTTACACCAATTGAGAGATACGTTCCCATAACATTTACTGATAAAAGAAATCTTGAGGTGGATAAATAATCTAGAAATTATATTTTGATTTCCTTTTATAATAAAGTGTATACAAAATTAATGGGGATCAAGTAACCTAAAGAGATATGGGATATGATAGATAATATGTATGAATTAATTTTTAAGATTAATTAATCCAAACTATATATAGAGAGATAAAATTTTGAAGATATAAAAATGGTGGATGGTGTGACAATTGATGGCTACTTCACAAGATTAAATTAGATAGTGATATCAAGGGCTTTGTAGACACAGTGGAAGATTTAAACATTATTAAGAATCTTAAGAGAAATTTTCCTAGTAATTTTGATCAAATATTTCAGATTTATAAGTAAATGATGAATTATATCTTGATAAGTTATATAACACACTGGTAAACTATGAGATAAGAAAACATCTTATGTTAAAGAACAAAGTCAAAGAGAAAATGACATTAAAATTTATAAACAGACTCAAGATCAAGGAGGTTAAATTTAAATCCCCTAGTTAATCAGAATATTATGATTAAAAGGATTAAAATTATAATATAATTATGGATCTTATCTATAAAAATATAAAAAAAGGAACATCCAAAGGAAAACTTCCACTAAAGTTCTTCAAGTTTGGTAGAATTATATATTTTTTGGTTGATTTTCTAAGAATGAAATATAGAGAGTATGGATATGAAGAGGATAAATAAATTTCTAAGATAATAAAATAGGGAAGGGATTCTAAAGGAGCTAAGAAATATATTGATAACAAATAAAAGGTTCATATAATAAAAAGGAGAAGCACATTTAGTAAGTAATAGGATGATTGTACAAGAAAAATCAACCAAAAAAGAAGAACATTTTGTTTTTTATTATCCTAGAAAGAAAATTGTAGAGTTTATAGATGAAGAGGGTGAATTAAGTTCCATGAGAAATAAATGGGGAAGTAACTTTAAAGAATCTAATAAATTTATTGAGAATAAATAAAATTTTAAATAGAAAAGAAGAAACATGTTAATTAATGAATATGATGAAAAATGAAACTCAACTAATTAATATGAAGAATTTCGAACTAAAAAATTTCTTAATTTCATTACACTTTTTGAAACACATAAAGAAATATTAAGTGGTGATAGAGAAAGAGAATAAATTTACACTGAGCACATGTATATGGCTGGGATTAAATATTTTCTTAACATAAATCTCCAAAAAAGAGTTAAATAAAATCCCTAAATAAATAGGTTGATAAGATGAAGAAAGTAAGATATTTTCTCTCAATAATGATAATGATAATTTCTTGGAAAAGCTTATTTAATGTCCCAAATCACATAATTGACTGAAACTTAGTAATTTTTTATTGAGACCTTCAATAACCAAGACATTTACATGTCTTGGGACTTTTCCCCCAAACTTTGATTTCCCTAAGCCAATAATTTCCAAGCCTTCATCATTACCAAATATCACAATACCTTCCTTGTTATATCTGATTCCTATCACTGGTTCCTCATTTCCTATAATATGGGAGGTGCATCCACTATCAATGATCCATATTCCAATGTGTTCTGATGCTTTAAAAGTAATCTCTACAACCATTAAATGTTCAACTCTTTTCGTTTTGATCCATGTTTTCAACTTCATACCTGGTGCAGATTTATAATATTTATCTTTCTCTAAGTATGATGGACCAGCTTCATCTTATATAGATGCAAATATATTTTTCATTTTCATAACATTTGATGATACATTTATCTACTTTTTATTATCATATTCAGTCTACTTCAGCTCATTCCTCTACATTGTTAATGAGCAGTATATTTCCATGTGTTTGATTCCTCTATACCTAAAATAGTAACCATTAAATGATATCCAAGAATATTGAGTTTAGTATGATTGTATCTTTTTATCTTATTCCCTTTGATACCATTTGGATATATAATAGAAATTTTTTGAGTGTCCCATATTTCTACAACAATAGCATCTAGTGTGAGGTTCATTCTTGTGTGTCACAATTGTACTAATAGTTTTCAGTTAGGTTCTTTGAATCTTTTAGTTATGATTTGTACCCAAATAAATATTTAATCATGGTATGGGTTATTATGGTCTGACTTCATCCATGATTTCTTTTTGTTTTCGATCAAGCATCATACCAACTGTAACGTTCAAATCTATAGTTTTCTTCTCCTGACATTCCTTTATCTGTTTCACTGGAGATTTGAAATGTACTTTTACATTTTCTACTACCTTTTCAAGATGCTTTGTTGGAGTCAATATTTTATCCTGATCTTTCATTTTTCCTTTAGAATCTGATAACCTCCTCTTCAAGCTTTTTGATGATTTTGTCTTGATCTTTCATTGTATTATTCAAACCATCAATCACCCTTGTCTATTCATAAACTTTGATCTTGTATTCACCAATCATATTTGAGTTCTCTACCTTTGAAGACTTAATCATTTCAATTTAATTTATCAGCTTGGACTTCTCTTATTCCTACTCTTGCAAAAAGATTTTAGCATCACAAACCCCCATGTTCACTTTCTTTTTTTGGTTCTCCAAACATCTATCTATTCAAGTGTAGATTTTAATTTTACATGAAGTTAAACTCTTACTTTGACTTATCCTTCATCATTGGATCTTCCTTACCTTGTTTGGTAATTTCTTACAAATTCCTCCATGGCATTTTCTTCATAATACTTGTAGTCCTCCAACTCTTCTACCTCATATTCTTCTGAACTATCATCTTCTTTTGAAATCATACTCTTCTTTTTGAATAAATTTTTCTGAAATTTTTTCTTACCGTTCACATAGGTTAAAGACTTATTCATGGGAATTTCAACTCCATCCTCATCATCATCTTGAAAATTCTTATGGAACCTCACTGTAATATGTCCAACCTACCTATATCAAAATCATGTAAGTGGGAGTTTCCATTTCAACTTTCTTTTTCCTATTTGTAAATTTTGTGAAAGTAATTACATGACTTCATATATCTATAATTTTTTCAGCCCATATTCAATAATGATCTTCTTCGTGGCCTTGAATGGAACTTATTTAAACTTCCCTTTTTCCACAGAATCATTATCATCATTTCTCATCTTGTATGCAACAAGATTACTATACAATCTATCTAATGTCATCTATTTGGATATTTATCCTCCAATACAAAAACTTTCATATTAAACCAAGGTGGAAGTATTCTAAATATGATCTTGACAATATTTACATCTTAAATAATTTCTCTAAGATTGTGCATGTATTCCACAAAAATATTCACCTATTCAAAGAATGCATCAACAGACTCATTAGGTTTCATTCTAAGATCCTCGTACTTGTTCCATAGAACCTACAGTTTTTATTCTCTAACTTTTGTGTCACCCTCATAAATATTCAGAAACTTTTCCTAAATAGCATGTAATGACTTACACAACATCAACTTTTTATATATTTCACTAGATAGGGCTCGCCCTAAAGAATTGATTCCTTTAGCCCCTGCATCCAATTCCCTTCGATTAGCTTCTGATAAAACACCACTATTGATATTGGATAAAATTCCATGCATCTCTACTATAAAGACTTTCATTCCTAATGATTGGAAGTAGTGTTGAATTTGATTCTTACATAATTGAAAATTATTTCCATTAAATATATGAATCCCTTTATGATTGAAAACCTTCATTTATTCTACTGAGATAGAACCACTGACTTTCAACCATTAGATCTGATACCACTTGTTAGATCAACTAGGTTAAATACCCTAATAAGGGGTGAATTAGGGTATAATAGATTAAAACAACTACCCCTTTATATCTTGTTTCGTTTTTAACCAAAACACTATTATATCCCTTTCCTATATCAATGTATGGATAGAAATAAAATCATACACAAGACACGATGATTTTACTTGGTTCACCCTCACTAGGCTACATCTAAGGAGCATACAACAACAATGTTCCTATGTACCAAATCCACAAAGGATCACTTCCAAAATACAAGGTTTGGGAAATATCATTTCAATTACTAGGATCACTACCTTTACAAGTTTAGGGACAACTCACTGCTTCTCAAGGTTCACTCCCTCAATATCTCTTTCAATGGATCACTATCAGTGGAAATGATCACCTTCTTCCACTTTATTTTATCACTATTATAGAAAGGATTCACATGTAGTTTATAGACATGTAGGTCCCTTCATTATTGATAATGAATGCATCATAAAATATAGATAGATGCTATGTTAAAGTTATACTTTCATCCACTTGATGAATATCACTTTACTATAAATTTATTGGGAAATCCTTTGTCAACACTTATGTGATGCTCACTACCTTTTTGAAGCTCACACGGCCTTCATGAAACTTCTAAATTATTCTCAATAATATACTACCTTCAAGAACCCCAAAACTTTCATGAAGATTGCCTATTTAACAAAGCTCAACCAGCCTTTGTGAAGAAACCTTATTTTGTGAAGCTCAAACACTTTCATAAACCTCACTTAGCCTTTGCAAATCACACAAATTTTAGTCAGATTTTTATATCCTTCATGAACTTCATTACTTTCATGATGATTACAATTTTTTAGGCTTTCATAACCTTTGAGATCTTCCTTTATTCATGATATTTTTTCAAGAACAACCTTTTTGAATCACATTCATGAATCTAGATCCTTAGAATATTTATTAAGTATTACTTATTTTTATGAGGGGGTAGGGGCCTATTTATAGGGGTTGCCTCCCATTCTAGAATATTACATCCAATTCATCGCCTTTTTAATAATCTCTCCCATATCATTCACAATACTCTATGCTTTAAGAAACTTTGGGGAATTTTTGTCATTTTTTAAGCTTCTCGTAGTCACAGAGAGTGCCTTCAATCATTCACACATTCACGATGCTAATTCACGATGATCCATACCTTCATGAAACCCAAAATTCTCTAAAATAATTCCTTTACCATATTTTTATAAGGCCTTCAAGAAAATACAAATTTCGTGATGATAGTCATCCTACAAATTTTGGACACCAAAAATTTAACAAACACTGGGAAATGGCGCCATGTTGTGTGTACAATTTTCTATAATACTTACAGAGAATCCATTCCTTTGTCTTGGATATTTGTCAATATACCTTTTCAAAAACCTCTCTAGAACTCCACAACTAACCAAGGAAACCTACTTTGTCAACAAAAACAGTCAACCTAGAAACACTGCAATGATACCTAGAGGTATCTTTTCCCAACACTAAAGATAATAATTAATATGATCATATATTTAATATTATATATAGGAAAACTTATTAGTCAATAAATGATTAATAATATGGGTATTAATGCATTGATTTACATTCATGGTATAAGGAAATTTATTTCTATATATGATTTAATTTAATTTTCCTTATGAATATTGTTATGTGTACCATTTTATTTTCAATCATTAATCATGATATGAATTTTTATAGATATATGATCGAGTTTATGTTCATATGGAACAAATATGTATAGTTATATCATTATATTATGGGTGGTTTTGGAATTATATAGTCCCAAAATTCATTGGGTAAAGATTTATATATTATGAAATATTATTTTTATGTGATTGGAGAGTGAACCCAATCCACTATGTTTATGGAACTTGAAGGTGAACTCAATCTACAATTCTTAAGATACTGGTGAGTGAACTCGATACACTATATTTATGGAACTAGAGAGTGAACTCAATCAACTGTTATAATGGTCTTAGTGGTTATCCTTGACATATACTTATGATATCCGATGATTATGTATATGACACTTTACAATGTTTATTTCATGCATATTTCTTAGGTCACGTCGTATTCCTAAGTTTTGTCACCATGGTTTATGATTATTGATTTCACAACCTTATGTCATGGTGTATGTTGTGAATTTTTATTGATCTTTTTATGGTTATATATTATAATGTCATGATATATGATTATAATATCATGCCATATAATAACTTATTATTATTTCATGATCTTATTCCATTAATCATGTCATTTATTTCATGTTTATATTCCTCATATATTTATAATCTAATGATAAATTATGTACACCTCATTGATAATTTTTACCCCTTACTAAGTGTTTGCGCTCACTCATTTCTTATGTTTCCTCATTTACTTTGGAATTTTATACATGGATGTGTTTATAAGTCATTAAACCTTGGGTCATAGGTGTCTGTTTTAATATTGAGATAATATTTATATCATGTAAAATGATTTATATGGTTTTTTTATCTAAGTTGGTATCCAAGTATATGTGTAAAGTATATATTTCTAACACCATATATGAAATTGTGAGTCTGGAGGCACTTCACCTAAAATGTCATAATTTCCCTTATTAAAATGGGGTTGGGATACTCAACCAAAACCCTAGTGGACCTCACTGGAGTTCTAATGATCCATCGGGTTCCTAATACTTATAACCAGGATTTCAATGGTGAGTATTACCACCTCTACTTGGCCATTGTATTTCTAATGACCTCCTATTAGGATTCCATTCGAACTTTGAAACTTTCCACTAAACCAAAATTTCCTACATTTCCTCCAATTTATCCTCCTAGTCTCCTCTAACTCATTTAACAAGAAAAGATACACATATTTAGACATAAAATTTCAAAAATTAAATAGAAAAAACAATTATGATTAGTGGGTCATTACAATTTCATTTTTACCCACATTAATTTCATTATTTTTCATTAAAACTTCATTAGAAACTCATAATCACATGTACTTTTTCAAATTTTTAGTAACTCACAATCCCTTCAACAAATTTCAAGAATACTTCAAATAACCTCCAAACAACTTCAAAATGTCTCCAAAACCTAAAATAACATCAATTAATATTAATAAAACTTCATAATACATGTAACTACAAATTTTAAATGGTATAATATACTTTTTTATTGAGAATGTGTTTTTTACACTTAGAAAATATGTTTAGTGTTTTCCTTTTTGAAATAAAATTACCTCAATAAACTATTAAAAACAAAAAATGTGTTATTTATACTCCAAAACATTATTCTTAACATATTATAGATATTATAAAAAATTTCCAAGAAATTTTATGTGAACATGTAAATTCTATATCAATCTTTATATATTTTAAGAACATATATAGTTTTATCAAAAAAATCAAATAGATGCTCAAAAATTTTATTAATAAATTTAAGTTTTGGATGGCGTATATATTCTATATATTTTCAAGTGGTTTGGGGTATAATTAAATATCATGACTACATATCATATATTCCATAAATTCTTCATATGTTCCACCCATGATCCATATGTTTTTTTGAACACATAATAGTAAATGTTAAGTGTAATTTAGTATGTTATATTCTATAGTTTAATGATCTTGAGTTTTTTCAATATATATTTACAAGAAATATTAACATAAAATACTAGAAAATAATTCCATGAATATTTTACTTTGATTAAAATAGAAAAAATAGTTAGTTATCATTTTCATCTTGATTTGGAAACACTCAATTTCAAATAACCTTTAACATCATAAATTTGTATTGAAAATAATATTTTGAAATAGTTACCTTGGTCAAACTTGATTAAAAATGGAAAGTTAAGTTTTTTTTAAACATTCATAACAAGAACTTCATGTTTTATTATTAAAATTGTTATAGGGTTGGTTATATTAAGAATTATTGATTGAATATTTCCAGCTCAATTAAAGTTGATAGTTAAGAAGTTACATGGATCTGGAATGGAAAATTTCATGTTTCTATGAAAATTACTTATCCAATTATGGGGGTAGTAGATTCATACATGATTATTCCAAGATTTAATTATTCTTCTTCATTTCCCCATAAGAAGCTTTTGATTTTAAAGGTAAGGGAAAAATGATCAGAGAGTATGACTCTCCCTTATCTAAAAAGGAATCTAGTAGCACTAATGAGAAAGGTTTCAATATATTATAGCTTAAAAATTTTATAATATGAAAATATTTTTAAATTTAACCATGTATAATCAACATAATAAGTTCTGTTAAAGATACGCTCTCTTCCAAGGAATAGTCTCAACTGTATTATGTGTGTTGCAATAATTATTTTATAACTTTTACCTTTACACTAAAGGGTAATGATGATGTCTTATATTTAATAATAAAATTCAATCCTTACATTATAGGTTGGTGATATTGAACCCTTACATACTTTAAGGTATTAATAATTAACAATTTTAACCTTCAAACTAATTATTTAAGATGTCATTTTTTCAACAAAAAAATATCATAATTAATAAGTATTATAAATATTTATCAATAATTTTTGTGAGAATATGTTTACTTATAGAGGTAATGTTGTGAGATATATGTCAAGACTAAAACCTATAGTATAAATATTAATCATGAAAACTGAGTACATTGTAGTTACAAAATAAAGTAGTTGGTGTGGTAGAAGAGTATTTTAGAATAAATCAGAAGAAGGTAAGAAATCTGCATATTATTCTATGATAGAAAAATTTTAATTCGCTCATCCAAGAATTAGGTGTTTCAATCATGGGAGAAACACATTCAGATGAAGTTCCACTTAAACTATAATCTTTAGGAAGATATAATATATGAATAATATAAAGTGAGTGGGTGTCAAATTTTGACAAACATATTGACTAAATTCATAGTTTGGGAAAGTCTTGAAAAGAATTGCACTTTAGTGGGGCTTGGATATAGTAGTGATCATAAGATTATGAAATAAACCATAGAATAGAAGATTTGATAAAATTTTCTTAACATGTAGACTTGTGACCTAATGGAATTTTGGTGAATCCTTGAAAGTGATTCTAAAGTGGGAAATTATTAGACTTGGTTAGAAGTTAGTTTATAGATAAGTGTTAGAATTTTAAGAAAGGATAAACTTCTAGACTTTTGATACAGAACCAAATGAAGTAGTGGATTGATACCATTATCTGTAACTAGTAGAAGTAGTGACTTCTAGAGGTTCATATGTAGGATGATGATTTTTGGCCACATGTACAATTAATTGAAAGTAGTGGTGGATTTAGTGTGCTAGATAGGTATCTGGTGAATTCTATGATCAATAAAAGTTCATTTGAAAATATAAAATAGTGGTGGATTCAAAATAATTGGTTAGATACTATGGTAACATGCATATAAATAGGTGGTTGGAGTCTATTTTTATTATATAGGTTATTATCATAGCTAATATTCTATTAGATTGTGATTTGGAGTGGTTTTATGGTCTAGTTTCATTTATCCTTAGTAGTGCACCTATATTTTAGAAACTTGTAATCCATTTGAGTTTTTTCCTCCTGTTTCTTCTCTTATATTGAATTTTCTTATTTCCTATGGAGTAGGAATTATTTTAAACCACATAAATATTAATATTCTATTTTGAGTGATTTACTTCCATTTTCTTGGTTTTTTTAGTTATTTGTTGTGATTGATCATCAGGTGTGCAAAAAGTGAGTGGTTTGGGTATAAAAAAACAACCTAGATAAACCCATAACTTCACCCAAATTGACCCATCAAAAGGTCCAAAGTGAATTACTGATCTCCACAGTCTAGATACAGGCATTTGGGTATTGAACAAGGGAATATGGGAATAATTTTAACCTCGACATACATATGATAAAAGAGAAACAACCAGAATAAAATTTCAAAAAACTAGAATATATCATATGTCAAAACAATAACCAAAAGATTTACATCCCTTTTCTAGATAGAAAGGTATCAAAAAAATAGGAATATCTTCAACAACATAGAACCTAGATAAATCCATGGGTTTATCTCTAAATGAACATAAGTTACCTCCATCCCAACCCACTAGTAAGTAACATGACCAAGTAGAGTTGACCATTACATAATTCTCTTCCTATTACATGTATCCTGTAAAACCAAGGATACAAACTCCCAAATGAAAAATTAGGGTATGACTACAAATTCCCAGTGGGATACCACCAAATAATCTATACAATGTCTAACCATGCACATCCATTAGTTCATATTTAAAATATATTTCTAAATCACTACAAAAGAAATATTTTTTCCATTTCACAAAACATCCTTTGATTTTCTTTTCAAAATCATTCCATATTCAATAAAACATCAAAATATGAAATAATAAATTTTAAATGGAATAAACTGATAAATAAATAGTTTTCAAGCATCAATTTACATAACATAAACTTGTGGGGAAATAATCATATTAAAATATCATGCATGTAATGTAATCTCAAAGAAACCAAGTGGGAGACACATGACACGAGGGTATACATAAATAAATTTCTAATACACTCAAGTAACACTAGCTAGTTTATGTGAATCCTATAGTCTGAGTACCTTAGTCCCCTAGAAAGTTTACCCCTATTCAGCATGACATCAATGGAACCTACCCTAGTTATTTTTATCACCACTTGTTCTAGTATTTTTTTAGATTTTTACTATACCACCAAGGTATCCCAATTGTGATTTTACATCATCATTACATTCAAGATAAATAAAACAATGTTTCATAAACATTTTATAAGGGATAATCCATTTCAAATATGTGCCCAAATTTTTATAAAGAATTTCTATAGTGATCCACACAAATTTTCATTATTGAAAAACCATTTCCCTTTTTAAAAAAACTTTAAGAAAATTAAACAAACACATAACATGTATCACATGATTTCCATGAAAACCCCCATTTTTGAAAACATAAACAAATACATCAAAGATAAATGACATTTTCAATAATAAATTTCATAATCAAAACCAAAGGAATTAATCAATGAACATAAGGCATTCCAAGGGTTATACCATAGGATGGAGACACTTTCCACAATAATAAAGAAACAAAATTACCTATTTAAACTGGTGATGGGAAGAACAAGATCGAATCCTACAGAACTATGATCCATATAAATGAAGCTCAATTATACATGATCACACTAGATCCTGTGATCTGATCTCACTTGAAATAAATCTCATGGAGAAAGAGAGGATAAACTAGATTAGAAAGATCCCTCTCATAAAATTTTGAAGAATGAAGAGCCAATCCTTTAATATACATGAACAATCAACACTGGGGAGAAGAGGAGATCCAAGTATGACCATTTGGAGCCTTTAGATCAAGAAAAACCAAATTATGAGTTTAAGGGTCATATTCGGGTGATTAAAAGATTAATTTGGGTGAAAATTACATTTTCAACCTTACTAATATGCGTCTCTAGTGACGTCATCGGATAGCTGGTAAGTGTGGGAAGAATTCCTACACCCATGAGAAACCCACCAGCTGGATGGTGGAATCCCACTAGCTGGATAGTGGGTGTAGGAAGAATTCATTCACCTACAAGCACTACACCATCTAGTTGGTGGAATCCCACTAGATGGCGGGTGGTGTCGTAAGCCATACAGGTGTTCTTTCCAACCTCATTGGTTGGTCAATTCCCTCCATCGACTAATCGGTGACCACCTGCTACCACCAATAGGCCAAAAAAACTCCCCAAATAAAGAAACCCATAACTTTAAATGATAAAAATAAAATAGAGCTTCATAAATGGTTTTACATACTTGGGTGTGACAATCCTGCCTACCATGAAATTTTTCTTCCCCAAAAAATCCTCAATATTATGAACCAAAGAAAATATAAGTCCATTGTTACATCATCATGGCCTCATGATCCCATTTATCATGGTTTTCCCTAAACACTTTCATATCACATGAACCAATGGTATTATCTTTCCACGCATCACCTTATCCTATTGGTTCACTATCTAAGTGGTTATTTTAACCATTTAGGTGTCAGGTTCAATCTCAATATCCTCCCACTAAAATTCATGTGATGGGTCTAGATGATATTTATTTATCTGTGAAACATGGAATACATCATGGATAGATTTCAAACCATAAATTAAGTCTAAATTATAGGCCACCATTCTAATTTTCTCCACAATCTCAAATGGTCTGGTATATTGAGATTCCAACTTACCCTACTTCCCCAAGCACCTGTGTCCCAAATGAGATGAAACTTAAAGAAAAACCTCATCACCTACCACAAAGTCCAAAGTATGATGACACTGATCGGTATAAGATTTATTGAGGCTCTAATATTTTTATAGCATCTTTCTAATTAAATAAAAAATATACTTCATCTCCTGAATGATACTTGGTCCAACCAATGACCATCTCTAACCTCTACCCAACAAAAAGGAAAACTACACGTTATCCCATACAAAACCTCAAGATAAGTCATGTGGATAAAATTATAATAAAAATTGTTATTTTAAAACTATAATAAGGGAATATGTTTCTACCTTGATCCATTTAAGTTAGTCCCATATTATTGGAGCATATCCTCAATAATCTGGATTGATTTATTAGTCTGTCTATCTGTTTGTGGATGATAATTATTCTTCAAATTTAATTGAGTACCCATCACGGTCTCTAATAAACTTCATAATCGAGATGTAAATATAGGGTATCTATCAAAATTGATAGATAATGGAACACTGTGAAGTCTATAAACTTATCACACATAAAATTTCTCAATATCCTCTACCTTTTTAGACTTATTTATAGGTATTAAATGCACTAATTTTATGATTCGATCAATAATCACCCATATTTCATCCTTAACACTAGGAGTCTAAGGTATCCTAATCACAAAGCCTATGTATATCTCATTCCATTGTCATACTGTAATGGGTAATGGTTGAAACATCCCAATAGGTATCAGATGTTCCTCCTTAATTTTTTAACATGTGAGGCACCATGATAAAAAACCTACAATTGATCGCCCCATTCCCAACAACCAATAATGACATCTCAAGTCATGCTACATCTTGTTAGCTCCAGGTTGAATGGAGTAAATTGAACTATGAACATAATCCATAAACTCCTACCTCAACACTATCGAAATAACCATTATACCTTGAAAGCACAGAACTATATCGAGATACCAAGACCACTCACCTAAGGTCTCCCCACCATAAAAATTTCTACTGAAACACTAACACTCTATATCCTAAAAATATCCATATCAAATCTGATCATCCATGAGTGATCTATTCTGAGTACAAGATAGTAATTTTTACTCGTCATCTCTACCTTCATCCAAGTAAATCTTAGAGAACAATCTCATAAAGAACCACTCTTCTGTTGATTCTTTCACTACCTATGTCAGTAATTTTCTACTCAAATCATCTGTGAACACATTCACATTACTAGGAGTATAAGAAATATTAAAGTAAAAAAGTCAGAATATATTCCACCCAACATATATATCTTAGGTTGAGATGCCTCTAATTGAAAATATACATCTAATTCTTATGGTCTGAATATAACATAAATCACACCCCGAAAAAGGTAGTGGCACCAAGTCTTAAGCATGTGCATAACCACCTCCAAAATATTATCAGGAGTGGTATAGTTATTATAATGGGGGAATAACTGACATGGACCATAAGATTCCATCTATCTCCCTTACATCATAAAAAAATCCAAATCTATACCTGAGACATTATAGTAGACATCATAAATAGAACCCGACTCAGGAAAAATCAAGACAAGAGTTGAATTCAATCTCACTTTAAACTCCTTAAAAGAAATTTGGAACTCATCGCTCCAAAAAAAACTTTACACCCTTATGGGGCAACCCATTCATAGGTGATGAAATCTTGGATAAGTCTTGAACAAAGTGACTATAGTAACCAGCTAACCCAAAGAAACTCTAGATCTCAAACATGTTTATAGGCCTCTCATAAGACATCACTATCTAAATATTTCTAGGATCCACTGATACACCCTTTTCAAAAATAAAATAGCCCAAAAAATTCACCTGTTGAATATAAACCTAGATATAGGATAGCTATTCATATAGATTATGTTCTCTCATGATTCTAAGGATAATATTTAGATTCTCGGTGTGATCCTTATCTATCCTAGAATTAACCAAAACATCATCTAAAAATACAACCAAAATTGAATCAAATAACTAATGAAATATTTGTTTCGTCAATTCCATAAACACCATAGGATCATTATTAAGGCTAAATAGCATAACCAAATACTCATAATTCCCATACCTACTCATGAACACCATCTTAGGAATATCATCCTCCTGAACCCTCAACTGATGGTACCTCGATCTTATATCAATATCCATACAACATTGATCCCCCTTAAGATGATAAAAAAGGTCATTAATCCTAGGTAAGGTATATTTATTCTTCACAGTCTCCAAGTTGAGTTTTTGGTAATCAATACAAAGACAAAGACTCCCATCCTCCTTATTTGAAAAGACTACTGGTGATGACCAATGTGGAATGTTAGGATGAATAAATCCCTTATCCTCAATATCCACAAGTTGAACCTTTGGTTCTTTTAATTCAATGTGATTTATATGTTACGAAGGTACAAAAATGGGTCTCATCCCTAGAAGTACGTCTATAGAGAACTCAACTTCCCTATGGGGTCGTAACCCAAAAAATCATCTAGAAAAATATCGGGATACTCACACACCACCATAGGAAGAGAGTCACTAATATGTGGATTAACAACATCAAGAAACAACTCTAACAACTAGAAATAGATCAACTCAACACTAAGAATAATGGGACTTGTTCTTCCCAGTAATGGATCCTACTCACCCTGGAAGACATGAATTACCCCATTGGGAGAGAGAAACTACACCTGATGATGGTAGAAATCGATATGGGATTTATAGATAATAATCCATTCCATTCCAATGATAAGATAAAATATGTCAAGTTCAAGGACTAGAAATACCCACAGAGTATCATATTATGAAATCATCACCCAACACTTGGGAAATTTAAATCCCTATTCTGTCTTCTTTCCCAAATGAGTGGTAAGAGTCGTCAAGAAAGGCATGAGATCTAAACGCAAGCCCAAAATATCAATAATCTTGTAAAATATAAAATAATGAGTTACACTTGTATCAAACAAATCCATAACCACATAAGATGATATGAACACCATACCTATCACAGTATTCAGTCATGCCTCTATCTCCTCTAGTTCACACTCTACTACATACAAATTCATAGCCTCATCCATCCCTTTCTTTTCCAATTGAGTATCTACCTTAAAACAAGGTTCAGATCCCTCTCCTTTAGCTGTATCAATTTTAAACTGTGAGCCTTGGGTGAATGTGAATCTAGCACTAATGACTTGGGATACTCTATCACATAAATTCTAAAGATGACCAAACTTCTCATAATTGTGAGACACCCTGGGTGAATTATATAAATTAGGATTGAGGTTTTCCTTCTTCCCTCACTAGTAATAGACCACCTTATTCTACCTCGATGTCTATTACACACTCTTTTTTCCACAATGTTGTTGTCCAACACACTTCCTCTTCTGAATAAAAAAGTGAACTTTGGATACCTCCTACTGCCACTAATTATCCAAAGAGCCATGTATTCCCAAATATGTTTGCCTCAGTCATAGAATCTATTTCTACAACCTATATATAGGTGGGTAGGCACATAAAAATAATTATAGACACTAGTGCAGAAAACGTTTTTTACGTCACCATTTTTTACGTCGGTTATATAAAACCGACGTCATAATATGTAAAACGAGGTTTTTTACGTCGGTTATTTCTTAACCGACGTAAAAACCTGTGTTCGGTACACATTTAACGTCGGTTATTTTTATAACCGACGTTATTAATCGCGCGGCTTCGTTTTTTACGTCGGTTATTTTTATAACCGACGTAACAAACACGGTTTTCGAAGGCCCTTTGAC
The DNA here is from genome assembly GCA_963277665.1 of Viscum album. Taxonomy (NCBI): domain Eukaryota; kingdom Viridiplantae; phylum Streptophyta; class Magnoliopsida; order Santalales; family Viscaceae; genus Viscum; species Viscum album. The sequence continues at coordinate 917,494,208 of OY728155.1, read as the reverse complement.
GTCGGTTATTGAATAACCGACGTAACAAACGTGGTTTTTGAAGGCTTTTTTACGTCGGTTCTAAAATAACCGACGTAAAAAAAGAATCCGCAGATGTTTTTGACGTCGGTTATTACATAACCGACGTAAAAAAACGCGGATTTTGAGCCATTTGTTACGTCGGTTATATAATAACCGACGTCAAAAATGAATCGGAGGAAGGTTTTTACGTCGGTTATTGAAATAACCGACGTTATACATGTTTTTAAAACAATTATCACGTCGGTTATTGAATAACCGACGTGATAACTCATTTAAAAATTTACCCAGACCCGTGGATTGTCATTCGCGAGTTTACCTTCGACAGTCGCGACTCGTCTCTCTCGCGCGTAAACCCGAATCAGCTCGTCCATTTCGTTGGTTTAGATTCGTTTTGCGATCATCGTTTCTCATATTTAATCTCCTCGGATCAATCATCTAAACTCGCAGCACTCAGGTAATCCTCCCACTCGTTCGTTTTTTTTTCGCGGATAGTAAATATATATGTGTTGTGATTTTTTTGTTGAAACTAGCTAAGATTCTTCGATTGCGAACCCTTTTAACTCGTTTTGGCACCATAATCTTATTTATCATCCCTAGATCTATTTGTTCGACTTGCAATATTGAGTAATTTTATGATTTCACTAATTTTTCATCGTTTTCTATAAATCCCCGAGAGGGTTGGGGCGTGTCCATTTGGATGGGTTGCCCTTTTACAGTTGTTACTACTTTATTCACACACAACCATGGCATAGGTGCATGGATTTGGGGTCGGGGGTGTCCAGGGGGGTTTACAAGGGGGTGGGTGGGTGTGGGGGGCTGTCCAAGGGTGTGGGTGGGTGTTGGGGGGTGTCCAGGGGGGTGTCCAAGGGGGTAGGGGGTGGGGGTGGTGTCCAGGAGGGGTGGGGGGGCTGTCCAGAGGGTTGGGGGGTGTCCAGGGGGGTGTCCAAGCAGGTCGGGGGTGGGGGGTTGTGTCCAGGAGGGGTGGGGGTGCTTTCTAGAGGGGTCGGGGGCTGTCCAGAGGGGTCGGGGGGTGTCCAGGGTGGTGTCCAAGGGGATGGGTGGGTGTGGGGGGCTGTCCAAGGGGGTGGCGGCCTGTCCAGAGGGGTCGGTGGGGTGTCCAGGGGGGTGTCCAAGGGGGTGGATGGGTGTGGGGGGCTGTCCACGTGGGTGGCGGCCTCTCCAGAGGGTATTTGGGGTTGTCCGGGTGGGTGGGGGGGCTGTCCAGAGGGTTGGGGGATGTCCAGGGGGGTGTCCTAGGGGGTAGGGGTGGGGGGTGGTGTCCAGGAGGGGCGGGGGGCTGTCCAGAGGGGTCGGGGGTGTCCAGGGGGGTTTACAAGGGGGTGGGTGGGTGTGGGGGGCTGTCCAAGGGCGTGGGTGGGTGTTGGGGGGTGTCCAGGGGGGTGTCCAAGGGGGTAGGGGGTGGGTGGTGGTGTTTAGGAGGGGTGGGGGGGCTGTCCAGAGGGTTGGGGGGTGTCCAGGGGGGTGTCCAAGCAGGTCGGGGGTGGGGGGTTGTGTCCAGGAGGGGTGGGGGGTTGTCCAGAGGGGTCGGGGGGTGTCCAGGGGGGTTTACACATCGATTTGTTTTATATTTCAAAATTGTTATATTCAAATTATGATTTTTTTCATATAAACATATATTTGTCTTATCTAAAAAATATATATATTTTTTCTATTTGTTATAGGTAATAATGAGTCGAAGTTGGATTACGGCACATCGAATGAGCAATGAATATGAGGAAGGTGTTGATGCCTTTTTGGAATTTTCTAAACGAAATGTTCCAAGTAGTGACATTTTTTTCTGTCCATGCCTGAAATGTCTGAATATGAAGAAGTTGAAAAGTAGAGAGATAAAAGATCATCTGATTTGTCATGGTTTCAATCCGAGTTACAACCCTTGGATTTGGCATGGCGAAACTGGACAGAATGTCACTGATGATAATGAATCGCAAGATGGTAACTCCGATGGAATTGAAGAAATGATTCGCGATATTGTAGCAGAACAAATTGAGATAGAACCGAGAGTTGCACGTCTATATGGTGATGCCGAAAAACCATTATATCCTGGTTGTACAGATTTTACGGTTTTGTCGGCGGTGTTAAGATTGATTAACCTGAAGGCGAAACATGGATGGAGTGACAGAAGTTTTACAGAGCTGCTACAATTGATGAAAGACATTCTTCCAAAAGATAACGATCTTCCAGATTCACATTATAAGGCCAAAAAAATATTATGCCCGATGGGATTGGGATACAGGAAAATACATGCATGTCCGAATGACTGCATTATATATAGGAAGGAATATGAATTTCTGAAAGAGTGTCCCAAATGTGGGACATCACGGTATAAGGTGAAAGAAAAATCACAAGCTGATGTAGAGATTACAAAGCTCCCTTCAAAGGTATTTTGGTATCTTTCTATAATTCCTCGTTTCAAACGTTTATTTGCTAATTCACATGATGCAAAAAGGTTAAGATGGCATGCTGATGAGCGGGTATGTGATGGAAAAATACGTCATCCAGCTGATTGTCCACAATGGAAGAAAATTGATACCCAGTACCCTACATTTGGAAATGAAATTAGAAATCTGAGACTAGGCTTGTGCACAGATGGAATGAATCCATACCGAACCCTCAGTAGCACACATAGTTCATGGCCTGTTTTATTGGTAATTTACAACCTCTCTCCTGAAGTTTGTATGAAGCGCAAATATGTCATGTTGAGTATCATGATCTCTGGTCCAAAGCAACCCGGCAATGATATTGATGTATACTTGTCACCGCTGATTGATGATTTGAAACTTTTATGGGCTGATGGTATTAGGGTGTATGATTCTTATAAAATGGAATATTTTCAACTGCATGCAGTGCTTCTATTCACTATAAATGACTTCCCAGCATATGGAAATTTGTCTGGATACAGTGTTAAAGGGCATAAAGCATGTCCAATTTGCGAACAACAGACGTCATATTGTCAATTGCATCATGGGAGGAAAACAGTGTACATGGGTCATCGAAAGTTTTTGCCTATGGATCACCCTTATAGAAGACTAAAAAAGGCATTCAATGGCTCACAAGAATTTGATACTGCTCCTCAACCTTTATCCCCAGAATTGTATTTTGAGAGGGTGAAAAACCTTGATGTGACATTGGGAAAGACACTGAAATCTGGTAATGATAGACATATTTGGAAGAAAAGGTCAATATTTTTTGAGCTACCATATTGGAGGTATCATGAAGTCAAACATAATATTGATGTCATGCACGTGGAGAAGAATATATGTGATTCTTTGATCGGAACATTGCTAGATATTAAAGGAAAGACAAAAGATGGGTTGAATGCAAGGTTAGACCTACTGTCAATGGGAATACGTTTGGAGTTAGCTCCCACTCCTAAAGGAAGACGAACATTTCTTCCCCCGGCTTGTCATACATTATCGAAGAGGGAGAAAAGTAGCTTCTGTCAGTGTCTTCATGATATCAAAGTGCCTCAAGGTTATTCTTCAAATGTAAAAAATTTTGTCTCATTGAAAGACTTGAAGTTGATAGGTATGAAATCACATGATTGTCATGTCATGATGCAACAAATTCTACCAGTTGCACTGCGTGGAATATTGCCCATCCGTGTCAGAAAGACTATAATGAGGTTGTGTTATTTTTTCAATTCAATTTGCAACAAGGCGATTGATGTGAATGCTTTGAACATTTTGGAAAAGGATGCAATTATTATACTTTGTCATTTGGAAATGTATTTTCCTCCAACTTTTTTTGATATGATGGTGCATTTACTGATTCATCTGGTTCGAGAAATAAGGCTTTATGGACCTGTATATCTTCGTTGGATGTATCCTTTTGAAAGGTATATGAAAATATTAAAGGGATATGTTAAAAATCCATATCGACCTGAAGCCTCCATTATTGAAAAGTATATTTCTGAGGAGGTAGCAGAGTTTTGTACGAGTTACTTGGCTACGACGCAACATATAGGTTTGCCTCCATCTCGCCATGAACGGGTTAATAATGAGGGAAAGGGGATTCGTGGCTTGAAAGTCAAATCACTGTCAGCTGAACATATGAAGAAGTTAGAATCATACATCTTGAATAACATATCTGATGTTCAACCGTATATCACATTGCATATTAATGAGTTGAAACAATGTCATCCAAAGAAGAAAGAAATGTGGATTTTGAATGAGCACAACAAAACTTTTTTGCCATGGTTTAAGAAGACCTTGCTTGGTAGATCAGATGTATCAGAGACATTAAAATGGATAGTGGGTGGTCCATCTTTAAATGTGATAACATGGTCCGCTTATGACATTAATGGCTATACATTTCATACGAAAGCTCAGGACAACAGAAGTGCAGTTCAGAATAGTGGTGTATTGGTGTTTGCAGAAGCAATGCATTTTTCGAGTGCTAAGGACAGAAACCCAATTTCGGCATCAAGTGCATATTATGGAGTGATTGAAGACATATGGGAGGCTGATTACTTTAAAATTAAAGTTCCCGTTTTTAACTGTAAATGGTTTATCGGTAACAACAGTGTCAGACACGATGAATTTGGAATGACACTTGTTAATCTGAATAGATTGGAAGACACAGCTGATTCTTTTATAATGGCAACACATGCCAAACAAATTTTCTATGTAGTAGATCAATCAGATATGCAGTGGGCTGTTGTTTTACAAGGGAAAAACCAATATGTTGGTGAGGATGAATTTGATGAAGATGCTGATTTATGTGAGATCCCTACTTCCATGGAAAGATTAACAGAACATAATGATGAGTATGTTGAAGACATGGTTTGTGCCATAAGGAACGATCACGACGAAGGAATTTGGGAAAACAATCCAACTGTACATTCCTAAAATTACAGGTAACACAAGTTTATTTCTTGTTTACATTTAGTTTTTTCATATAATGTTAGATACTGTAAATTTTTTACTTATTAAAATATGTATCAAACCAAAACGATAAAACAATAAAAACCGTAAAGAAGAGAAGTCCTGGGCGCACCGGCAACCGGTCCTCTCTGTCTGAACCACCGGCCGGCCGCTGGCTCACCACCGGCCGGCCGGTGGACCAGACAGAGCCTTCCTCTCTGTCTGGATCACCAGCGGCCGGCCGGTGTTGAGCCAGCGGCCGGCCGGTGGTTCAGACAGAGAGGAAGGCTCTCTGTCTGGTCCACCGGCCGGCCGGTGCTGAGCCAGCGGCCGGCCGGTGGTCCAGACAGAGACCGAGCCTCTCTGTCTGGATCACCAGCGGCCGGCCGGTGTTGAGCCAGCGGCCGGCCGGTGGTTCAGACAGAGAGGAAGGCTCTCTGTCTGGTCCACCAGCCGGCCGCTGGATCACCACCGGCCGCCCGGTGGACCAGACATAGAGCCTTCCTCTCTGTCTGGATCACCAGCGGCCGGCCGGTGAGGAGCCAGCGGCCGGCCGGTGGTTTAGACAGAGGAAGGCTCTGGTCCACCGGCCGGCCGGTGGTGATCCAGCGGCCGGCCGGTGGTCCAGACAGAGGAAGGCTGTCTGGTCCACCGGCCGGCCGGTGGTGAGCCAGCGGCCGGCCGGTGGCATCAGTGATTCCACTTTTCAGCTGTCTTATGCCAACTCCTTGGCAACATTTTGCCTGTGTTTACCATGTTTATCATTGTTTAACATGCTTACCATATTACCGATGTTTACTATTATGTAATTTAGTACACTTTTCTATTTGTGAACTAATGTTTGTTTTTTTGATTTGAAGGAAAATGACAGATCAATCAGTTGATCAGCCACATGATTCTGGAGATGAGCATATTGGTCATACATCTGGGGAGGAACATTCACATGCTCCTATTACGAAAAAGAGTTCAAAGGTTGGTAAGCGTGGGTGCACACGTTTACCAAAATTATCACTTGCCCGTACGAAGGAGGAGAGGATAGTCGTGGAGTTTGATGAGGATGGTCTTCCTAGAGGTCCAAATGCTAAAGATTTTAAGGGTTTTGTAGCAACTCAGGCTAAGAGCAAAGTAAGCATTCTCTATGATGATTGGAGAAGTGTGGATAAGGCGATAATTTCTCAGCTGTGGGAGACCATCTTGGTAAGATCTTTTGCTATTGTTTGACTGTTCTTTAAATGTTTCTAGTATATATAATATTTTTAACCTCTTTTTTATCAGATGACATTTGATATTCCTGACACTGGAGGAGTCAGGAAGAAATGCTTATCGTTGGCTGCTAGGAGATGGAGGGATTTCAAATCTACCCTCTCATCTGATTTCATTTATGGTCATAGGAGTCGTGAGAATCCATGTCGTATATATCCTTTTATAGATGAAGACACATGGAGACAATTTTTTGAAAGTAGAAGAAAAGAATCATTTTTGGTAAGGGCAATGTAAACTTTTATAAGCTTTCTTATATAAATGATCTTATTATTGTTTTGTTAATGATTACTTATTCTTAATTTACAGCAAACAAGGAAATCTCATCAAGAGATCCAATCTAAAAATGTATACCCTCATAGTTTATCTCGGGGAGGGTATGCATTATTGGAAGAACAAATGATGGCAGAAAAATTTCAACAACTAAGAGCTGAGTCTTCAAGCTCTGGAGAGGTGGCCCCTCCATCCCCTCCATCTAGACATGAGAAATGGAAAAGAGCTCGGAAGGGCAAAAAAGGACAATATCTTTCGGAAGAATCGAGACTCGTAGTTGAGAGGATTGTAAGATATCTATTTTATTTATTTAAGTTTACTATTTTCGTCATATATTTCCAATCATTATAGAAAAGTTCAATTACTTATTACAGGACTCTCTTGAGGAGCAGAGTTCACAGGGGACATTTACACCATCTGGGAGGGAAGATATTTTATCTGTGGCATTGGGAAAGCCCGAACATCCTGGCCGTGTAAGAGGATATCCGGCAGGTGTATCGGTAAGAAAAGTGTTGCCACGTTCCTCAACTTCTAACGTTGAAGGAGTTTATAAAAAAAAATAGAATCGTTGGAGGCTGAAGTCCATAATATTAATGCGACAATGGAGGACAAGATTAGAGCATCGGTGCAGTTAATGTTTGCAGACTTGCAAAGACAATTTCAGGGTGCAGCTCCCACTCCACCTCTCCCAATAGCTCCCACTCCCCCACCTCAGCCTGCGGACCCCATTTTTGATCCTCCTCCTCCGCCGCAGCTACCTACTTATTGTGAGTTGTATGTTGATGATCCTCAACATCATATAGTTGCATATGGGATGGTATATTTTATAGGAGATACAGTTCATCATCAACAGTTAGAGGTAGAGAATCAGAGGGTCACTGTACAGGATATTATAGATAGATCAGCTCGGATACCATTACCTACAGATGAGGTGACGACAGTTGGACATAGTATCGGCCATTTTTTACTTTGGCCATCCAGACTTCTTCGACTCATTACCATAGAGGTATGGATGTTATATCTTTTATTTTATATTTTTATTAATGTTTTATCATTTGAAAACTAATATATTTTTCAATTTATTTTTACAGGAATACTTCAAAGGTAAAGAAATACTGTATAGACAACAACAAAGACAGATAGCTATGACATCAGATGCAGATACTAGCAGTCTTGACAAATTGTCAAGATATTCAAATTTGTTGGCGGATCATTATGACTTTACAATGGAAGCTCATGTCTGTGGACGTGAACTATGTGTGGGGATTATGAAAACTGATATCATGGAGTTTGTCACTGGAGATAAGTTGGGCATCAACGTGGTGCAAATTTTTATCATGTAAGTCTTAACTCCTTTTCCTTGCGTTATATTTATTAAAAATGTATACTTATGTCTGCTTTGTATTAGGTATATGTATAAAATTTGTGAGAGGAATGAGCTGACAGATGTATATGGATTCATGGACCCACAATTGATTTCCCCTGAAGCATGTGCATTGGATGAGGAACAAAGAATGCTTTATATTGCTGATAGATTTGAAAAGAATGTAATCACACAGTGTTGGATGATGCCTTTTTGTGAGAGGTATGAAACACATCCCTCTCAAAGAGTTAATTATCTTTTAACATAAAAAACCACTAACGTTAAATTTCCTTTTCTCAGGGATCATTGGATGTTAGGGGTTTTTTGCCCTAGGGAGAAAACACTTTATTGGATATGCTCTCTCCATGATGATGTGCGAGAAAGTTTTAAGAATATATTGGAAACGTAAGTTTCAATTTCACAATAGTTTTATATATTATAATGAATTTTAAATTTACCCCATTCGTATTATTTTCTAACAGGGCATGGGTCCACTTTCGAAAAAGCGCAAAGAAAAGGAATTACAAGATCAAATATGTACATGCGAAGGTAAATATCCATTTATAATTTGTACATTTTGATTTATTACATAAAAATAATATATTGAATTTACACTCATTCAAACAGAAATGTCATGAGCAACAAGGCATCATCGAATGCGGATATTACATGTTAAGATTTATGTATGAAATAATAACAACTGGGACAGTTCTGAGTTTTGACCTGGTAAGATTTCCTTTTTCTAATAATATTTCAATTTGATTTATTCATTATACACGTTGACTACTATCCTTTTCCTTTGTAGCTTTTTGATGACCCTCAACCCTTTACTGCTGAAGATATCAAACACTTACAAGTGGAGTGGTCAAATTATTTTACAGGTTTGATTGACTTTTAGTTGTTTGTAATGTAAAATGTAATTTTGAATATTGTCAATGTAATTGTGTATTTCGTAGTCGTTTAGGTTGGATTTAGTTTTTTTTGAAGTTGACATTGTAAGTTTTGAATGTTATATAAGTGAATGTTTAATTTTTCTCTACTTCTTGTTTTGGTCTACTGTTGATGGTTTTTCTGGTCTGGATTTTGGTATGGGGGGAGAGGTTCCAAGGGGGTGGGTGGGTGTTTGGGGGGTGTCCAAGGGATATGGGAGGGGTGTCCAAGGTGTGTTTGGGGCTGTCCTAGGGGTCGGGGGGGTGTAAATGAGGGTGGGGGGGTGTCCAAGGGGCGGGGGGTGTCCAAGGGATATGGGAGGGGTGTCCAAGGTGTGTTTGGGGCTGTCCAAGGAGTCGGTTGGGTGTAAATGAGGGTGGGGGGGGATGTCCAAGGGGTGGGGGGGTGTCCAAGTGGTGGGGGGGTGTCCAAGGGATATAGGAGGGGTGTCCAAGGGGTGTTTGGGGCTGTCCAAGGGGATGGGGGGGTTTCCAAGGGGTAGGGGGGTTTCCAAGGGGTCGGGGGGGTGTCCAGGGGGTGGGGGGCTGTCCAAGGGGTGGGGGGGTGTCCAGGGGGTGGGGGGGCTGTCCAAGGGGTGGGGGGTGTCCAGGGGGTGGGGGGCTGTCCAAGGGGTGGGGGGGTGTCCAAGGGGTGGGGGGGTGTCCAAGCGATATGGGAGGGGTGTCCAAGGGGTGTTTGGGGCTGTCCTAGTGTTCGGGGGGTGTAAATTTGGGTGGGGGGGCTGTCGAAGGGGTGGGGGGTGTCCAAGGGGCAGGTTGGGTATAAATGAGGGGGGGGTGTCCAAGGGGTCTGGGAGGGCTGTCAAGGTGTGGGGGGGTGTCCAATGGGTGTTTGAGGCTGTACTAGGGGTCTTGGGGGTGTAAATGAGGGTGGGGGGTGTCCAAGGGGTGGAGGTTGTCCAAGGGATATGGGAGAGGTGTCCAAGGGTTGTGGGTGGGGGAGGGCTGGCCAGGTTGTTAGGTGGGTATAGATGAGGGTGGGGTTCAGTTGGGGCTTGGGGGAGGGCTGGCATGGCTATTTTTGTTTGGTTTCTGGTTGCTTTTTGGTGAGAGCAGTGCAATTATTTAAAAAAATAATAATTTCTTTCACGTCGGTTATAAAATAACCGACGTGGTAAATAAATCGGTAGGGGTTTATCACGTCGGTTTTTTCTAGAACCGACGTGATAAACCGTTCCCGGGGGATTTTATCACGTCGGTTCTTAATATAACCGACGTGATAAAAGGCCTGGGAATCGATTTACCACGTCGGTTATTGAATAACCGACGTGCTAAAACGTTTCCCAGGCCTTTTTATCACGTCGGTTTCCTAAATAACCGACGTTATAATAGGCCAGGGGAAGGGTTTATCACGTCGGTTATGACATAACCGACGTGATAAACGATATCCCAGGCCTTTTATCACGTCGGTTTAGGTAAGAACCGACGTGATAAAGCCCCCCGCGCATATTTATCACGTCGGTTATTATATGAACCGACGTGATAACCACCGTGATGTTAGGGATATTACGTCGGTTTTAAATAACTGACGTAAAAACGTTATTTATAACGTCGTCCGTATTAACGTCGCCTAAAAACCGACGTAAATAATAAAAAATAACCGACGTAAAAAACGTTTTCTGCACTAGTGAGATAGAATATCCACCCTTAGACCAATTTCAAATCTACAAACCTTGAGATAATCATTGGAAACAATATCTAGAGACAATTATACTAACTTAGAAAACAGAGTATCACATTCCATGACATAATGATCTCCCAACTCCAAATTAACGAACTCTCATGAATTTTCCACCCTCATTATCTAAGGATAGAACTATTGGTTAGAAAATTTCTTAAATTTAATCCATATGATATCTTCCTATAAATTTTATTGAGAGATATATTCTCAATATTTCACCTCTGGGCCTTTAATCATTTAAGTGGAGTATCCAAACTTATAGTACTCTGGAGTTTTGAGAAATTAGAAAATCGTGTTGATACTTTCAATCCATTCCTCAGCATCCTTTTGACCCTAATCACCATGAAATACTGGTGGATATTTTTTAGTAAAATCTAAATCATGATCCACCTTTCATTCGGGTTCATCATTGGTAACCTTTCCCATAGATTGGATCATAATGATGATGATTTCCACCAAAAATATATTAACTAGAGGATTCGCCTATAGGGATTGTTTTGCAAAATATTATTTAGAAATCTTGATTATTATTTTTAGAGGAGTCATAATCTAAAAAAAAGAGTATAGAAAACATTTATAACAAAAATAAATTGTTTTAACATAAAAATTTTAATAATTAAAACAAAGAGGTTAAAAACATAAACAAGAGCACTGGACAGCCTCATACTACCCATGGTAACTCGAAGATTGTCATGAAAGTGATCTATCCATGCACACTCCCACACTACCTATCAAGTTTTGATAGTCTTATACATAGTCTATATATAACCCCCAAAACAATAGAATATGGGAACAATTTCACCCAAATTAACCTTCTATAAGGCTCAAATAACATTCTCAATCACCACACGTTGGAAACAAGCACCTAGGTATTATACAATAGAATATGGGAACAATTTCACCCTCAAAATACATATAATAAAATAGAAAAAACCAAAGTAAAATATTTTATAACCATAAAATAACATATTTCAAAACAATAACCAACAAGTTCACATCCCACATCACGATAAAAATGTCTCAAAATATAACAAGAAGACCACCAACTACATGGAACTTGAATCAACCCATGGGTCTATATCCATGTAACCATAAGTAACCTTCATCCTAACCCAGTGGTAGGAAACATGAGAAAGGAGATATGTCCATTACATTATGCTCTTCCCTTTACTTGTATAGTGAAAACCCAAGGCTACAAATTTCTAAATTAAATATAGGGTGTGAGCAAAAATGCCTAGTAGAATACCACCAAATAATATATAAAACCTCTAACCACATTCATCCATTAGTTTATATTTAAAATATATTTCTAAAATACAGAAAAATAATTCAACTTTATATTTAACAAAACAACCTTTAGTTTTATTTTAAAAATAATTTCATGTTCAATAAACTAGAGCAATATGATATATTACATTTTTAATGGCATAAACAGATAAATAAATGGTTTTCAAGCATCAATTTACATAACATGAACAATTAGGAAAATAATAACATCAAAATATCATGAACATAATGTAATATCAAATAAACCAAGTGGGTAATGCATGACATAATGTTATACACAACCAAACCACTAAGACTCCCAAGGAAAACTAGTTGGTATACGTGACTCCTATATTTAAAGAACCTTGATACCTCAGAAAATCTACCCCATAATCATCATAAAAATAAGGAAACCTCCCTTAATGATCATTATATCCACTAGGTATATTATTTATTTAGAATTTCCTTATACTCACAAGGTCTCCCAAGTGTGATTTTACATCATCATTACATTCAAGATAAACAAAACAATGTTTCATAAACAATTTCCAAGGAATAATCCATTTCAAATTTAATCGTATTTTTTTATAAAACCTTTATATAGTGATATACTATGATTTTAATGCTTAAAAAACCATTTCCCTTTTTAAAAAAACTTTAAGGCGATTAAAAAAACACATAACATGTCTCAAATAGTTTCCAGGAAAAATACCCTTTTTGGAAACATAAACAAAATCCTATAATATCAATTTCATTTTCAATAATAAATTCCATAATCAAAATTAAATGAAATCTTGAATGAACGTAAGGCATGAAAAGGGTTACACCATATGATAGAGATACCTACTATAAGAATGAAGAAACAATGTTACCTATTTAAATTGGTGATGGGAGGAATGAGATTGAATCCTAGAGAACCTATATCCAAGGAAAAGAAGTTCAATTCTATATAATCATTCAAGATCCAGTGATATGGTATTACTTAACATCAAAATCATGGAGAAATAGAGGAAAAACTATATTAGAATGAGTCCTCTTACTTTATTTTAAATAATGAAGATCCAAGACTCTAATATTTATGAAGAATTAACATCAGGGAGAGGAAGAGAGCCAAGGGTGAAAATTTAGAGAATCTAGATTGATAAAACCTAAATTAAGGATGTAAGGGTTGAATTAGGGGGGTTAAAATATAAATTTGTGTGAAAATTACATTTTCACCCTTACTAATCTGCATTTACAATGATGCCACCAGATAGCTAGTGGGTGTAGAAAGAATGCCTCCACCCACTGGAATCTCATTGTCTAGCTGGTGTAATTCCACTAGCTAGCTGGTGGGCCCTGTAGTCATGCATGTGTTTTGTGCAACCTCATTGGCTAGTTATTTCCCACTTGCTACCACCAACAATCCAAAAACAAACTCCCCACTCAAAAATAGACCCTAACTTTAAAAGATTTAAAAAAGAGCTTCTTACCCGATTCTACATATCCATGTGTTACATAGTGTGTGAAGAGTCTTAGTTATGGATATAATTACATGTGGTGATGTGCATTTTGGACCTTCTGGTATAGCTTGTTATTTATTTGTTGTTTCAAAGAATGGATCATCTGGATTATGGATAGTAGTGCAATAGGATGAACCGACATTACTGGTTATACTCATCCACAAAAGGGTGAGCAGGGTAAATTATACAATTCTTAAACTGATCACTTGTAATATTCTATTTTTAAGGAGAGTTATGGTATTTAAGGATCTTGTAACTCTAAGGTTTTCTCTCTTAATCCAAAAGGTATAGTGTTCCTCCCATAGAGTAGGACTAAGTCTGAACCACATTATTTCATGTGTTATTAATCTAATTATTTATTTATTATTTATTCTCATTTAATTTAAAAAGTTATTATTATAACACCCCAATATTTTATTTTATATTCCTTTAAATTAATATTATGTTTGATAGCATGTATCACATGCAACACTGAGCTTAAACGAACTACAACATTATTATTTAAATATGATTATTATAACCTAGCCATTGGATTGGTGGGTATGAATAAGAGTAACCAAATTATGAAATATATATATAAAATGTTCCCTAATACAAATTTATTGATTAAAATCTAGGAAATAAGTACTCAATTTTGAATGATAATAATTAAATACTATAATTTAAAAGAACAGTTAATGATTAAAAGCATCACTTTTCCATAGTAGTGGGTTTTCATTATATTTTAGTTTTTTATTTAAAAGTTAAATTTCTTAATTTTAAAATTTTAAAATGATAAAAAAGTATTTATTTTTTACATCATCATTTCAAAATAATCTTAAGATAATTTTTTAGTATTTTTCTAAAAAGATTGATTTTTTGGTGAATAGTGAAAGTATCAATTTTACAAATACTGTCATTTTATGATATTATCAGGATATAATAATGAATTGAAAGTTTATAAAACCTTTTTTATAAAAAAATATATATATTTAATAAAAAATATAATTCTTTTAAAAATATAATGTTGAACTTAAAAATCTATGTTTAACATTTTGGAAATCTAAGTAATGTTTTTGTTCTAATAAAAACTATTTTTTATTATTTTAATTTAATCAAGTACTCACAAGGTTCATTTAAATTTTGGTTTGGTTTTGATGTAAAATAATTATATTTTTATTATACATAATCTAATTAATTCAATGGTAGTCAATATTATGCATTATTTTTTGTATAAAATCATTTTTATGCTTAAAACATACATTTTTCTAAAAATGCAATTTCATTCTGTTTTGTATACTCATATTAAAAGTAATTTTTTATATTTCTAAAAAATAAAACTGATAAAATTTATTACATATTTTGAATCACCATGTTTATATTTAGTAAAAAGTTCAATTTTTTATTTTTAATGAATAATAACCATGGTAAAAGTTTATCACCGTGATAAATGGTAAAATGGGTTAAATGGGGTATAAATAATGGGATGAGGCCTCAAAATCTATCAAACACTTGTATTTATTTTATTTTATGATTTTATTTTGACAAAATATTATCCTATATTTGAAATTATTGTAATTTGGGGCCATTTTTTTGATAATGACTTTTATATTATTTTAAGTAAAGAATAATTACAAAATGTCACTCTCTTTCTTTTAATATTTTTAATATGTTTTCATAGTGATAAAAAGAATTCATGAGTGGATATAAAATTTTGTTTTAAATATTAATAAATTGTTTTTATGATATAAATTTACTTTTAATTTTTAGCGATGTTATAATTACCTTGAACGTTTAAACAATGCCAACACAATGTTTGTACAAGAAGTGAAAAAATCAAGAAGTTTATTTTAAAAATATTATAAGTAATATATTTTTGATTAATTATTGTGTTATAAAATATTAATTCATAATTATAAAGTATCATTGATGTTAAAAGTTTTTATATTTGAATTAAATTGTTATCTTAATTATTTTAAATATAAAATATGTAAATGGTCATGAAAATGACTTTAAATGATATTTAATATTTAAAAATTATTTTTAAATAATTTAAAAAAAATATTTACTCAATATTTTGGGAAATTTTCTATTATATCATTCATGGTTTATTTATATACCACTTTGAATTTTTTTTAAAAAAATATCCCTTAAAGATTAAATACTTATGAAAAGGCGATTTAATTTTTCCTATAAAAAGGGGCTTAATATAACCTTTAATAAGACACATATGAGTTAATTTTTTTCTAAAAAATATAACCAAATACATCTTCACACTTCTAATAAAATATCATTAATCCTCTGAAGTGATCAAATTTCTCTTCTTTAAAGGCCTTAAGTTCCATCGAAATGTGACATCTCAAAGATCAAGGAAAGGGTTTCTGACCTCTTTCACCATTATTAATTATGATTATTTATATTTAAATCATATTAAACTTTCATATATATTTATTAAATTATTTAATTTCTACATTAATGATGTCTATTTTATCAATTGGTGATAGATAATCACTTTTTACCTCTCAACAAACTCTTCTCTATAATTCATTATTATGTCAAAATACAAGTTTTTTCAAAGACGGTATTTCCATATCAAATTATCCTTTTAATTTTTCAATAATGAAATTAATAATTCAAAATATTTCCTAAATAATAGTTTTATGTATTATAAAATTTATTTTATAAAACTTACATGTTTACTATGTTTACCCTTCTTCATCGTGGTGGTTTTACGCAACCTTCGTGGACATTGATGTTTTCATTAATTTATGACTCTCATGGGTATTCTTAAAAATTTTGTTTAATGATTTAATATGAAATTAATATTCAATTAGTTTTTTTATTATTATTATTTAATGTTAAATTATCCATTATAATAATGTAAGTAAATTTAAATAAACATGTTCATTTTTAATTATCAAAAATATGTCTATTGTGGATAGTTTCCATGTGGTAAAAATTAAATAACCTATTGAAATAACGTAATTATATAATGATATGTACCTTATCTATTGACACTTTCTTATTTTATGAAACCATTTAACCAATACCTCTCATCATTATGAATATAACGAACCTATTTTGAGACTATAAACCAAATGGTCCCAAAGCGACTGTTGCAAACTATAAAAATTTAGTAAATGAATGAAACATGATATTAAGGGATAATAATGAGGGAATAAATATTAAATAGTTTATGAATCAAGTATATAATTAATATAATTCTATTAATGAGGAAGGTAATGGATATATGAGGTAATTTTGGAATCAAGGTAAGCGGTTTCTTTAACTCAATTTCATTTCATTGGGTTATATCACTTATTCATTGATTATTTTATACCAAACTTATGTGTGTAAAGACCTTTTATTGTTTTATATTGTATTTTTTTTTGTGGATTTAAATTTTTTACACATAATCACTACATCGATTAATTCTCATTTCAATGTTATGATATTTATAAGGGTTCTTGGTCACAATATTTAATTGCTAGACATGTTGAATGTTTTATCCGGAAGGCACAGATCAGACAAACGTCTGATCTCCCAAAATATTATTAGAAAAAGAAAAGTTCAGGGCAAAGAAAAATAGAGAAATTACATCACATCAAACCCATTCCCATCTCCATACTCACCATCAGGTCCATCATCATCTTGTGTGGCTGATTCCCATTCAGAGGACTCATATCTTTTAAAAAGTTCCAGATATTGATTCCTGAGGACAAGTTGCTCTTTGGTGAGTTGTTCCTTGAAAGTTCTCCTTGCTTCATTGCCTTTGGCCGAATCAGGCCTCCCACCACCACCCTGCTTGTGGGCAGACCTAGTCGCCATTGGTTTGGGAAGATCCGAATAGTCCCTTCTCTGCCTTCTCCTGCCTTGTGCTTTCCCACTCAGCTCCTTGCTCGTCATCTCTTTACTCCCATTCTTCACAATGTCACTATAGGAAGATCTGTTGTTGCCATTTTCCTTCTCATTGTTAGAAACATCACCCCACTGCCTATGTTGAGCCACTGGGGGAGATACAGATTTTCTTTTCTTCATCCGCACGCTTCCCGGTTGAGTCTCCTTGCGAGGATTGCATTCATATGGACTAATCCTTCCAATAGGAGGACTAGACATCCTCTCCGCACCCTGCTGCCCAGCATCTTGCCCATCTAACACTAAACCATGATTGGAAGTGTTTTCAGGGATGATGGCGCTGAAAGTCCTCCCTTCTTCCATTCTCTCCATTCCCTTTATCTCACCTTCTTCCATTCTCTCCATTCCCTTTATCTCACCATCAGCCAGAACTGCAAAACGATTTGATGAATAGTTTATCATGTCATTAGCAACTACCTGTGCCCTGATACCAGATGTATTCTGATCTCTGGTTTCGTGGGAGCTCTGTTCCTGCTCATGACCCCTTCCCACAAGCTGGAAATCTAAACATGCAACCTCCTGGCCCAAAGCAGCATCCTGGAGGTTCATATTATTCTCACATTGCTCGAAGTCCCCTTGTTCCACTGCCACTGCTGTGCTCATGGAGCCTCCAAATCCCTGCCGAGCTTCCTCCACAACCTGCTGGCCAACAGGCCTCATCATCGTCCCTTCAACCGACATCTGTTCCAGAACAGATTTGCTCCCATTCCTCTGATCAACTGCCTGCAACACCTGAAGCTGAGAAACTCCCCCTTCATCAATAGTACCCCGACTGGAGAAGCTGGCCAGGTCCCTTTTCAGCCTTCTGAACACATCCACCACTAAAGGGTTCACTTGTTGATTTGCCACCTTCCCAGTTTCCACACCCGCAGAAAAACTTCCCCCTGCCTCACAACCCGATCGCATCTCATCCACCCCCATTGCAGATCTACCCTCTCCCTCACTGCCCAATCGCACCTCTTCAACAGGTCGCAGATCACAAGCGCGCACTCCTTCCACTGGCCTCAACAGAACACAACCATCAGGACCACTGTTCGCCATCCAAGCCGCGTCTTGCCCAGCGCTCGAAAGCACGCCAAAACCCCTACGCTTCAGCGCAGAAGGACTCCATCGACAGACTTCAGCAGTGTGCCCCAATCGCTTACACGATGAACAGAAGTCCGTCCAACCATCATAAATAACTCTCTGCTTGCACCGGTATTCTTCACCAATTGTGATCCAAATCTATTCAAATGGGACCCGCGATGCATCCATCTCCACACATATCCTCGGGCAAACCGGATGACAAACAGCTGCCGTTCTGCTATTCGAACACAGATACCGACCGAGAAGATTGCCAAGCATGCGAATGATTGCAGGGTTTTGAAACGGCAATGGGAGGTTGGGGAAACTAACCCAGATGGCCGCAGACGTCGAGTCGCGGTTCATGTGGAAATCGAATGACCATCGGAACAAGAAGAAGCGATCTCCGCTGCAACGCCGTGGTGCCTTCGACCAGGTGCGTATGAGGTCCTTTTCAGAAGAAAACCGGATCATGATGTGAAGCTTATCGAGAAGTCCCACCGTCGCCCGCTCCTGGAGATCCCATTCAGCGAAGACGAATCTGTCAAAAGCGTCGACCGACGGTCTTCGATGACTGAACCTAGCAATTAGGGTGAACTTCAGAAGCGCGGAGGCGTCAGTGAATTCCGAGTTTGAAATCTGGAGATTAGGGCAGCCATCGAGAAGCTCCGGCACCTTCGGACCAAATTGAACCTTCGGAAATTTCGGAAGAAGATCAGGGTTGGAGAAGGGGTGAAATGGGGATTCCGCATTCCTTAAGAAGGAGCCCTCCCCCGCAGGCAGGGGAGGGCCCGCCGCGGCCGCCGACGTCGTCACCGGGGAAGACGAGACGCGCTAGGGTTCGACCCCGCCGTCCTCCTCTTCTCTTGAATGTTTTATGCCATGATTTATTTTATATGGTTCATTTAATTCCCTGTTAATATGGTTTAACATATTTTTTAGGTAAATTATGGGTTTTATGTAATCATATTAAGTTTATTCATTCAATTTATTTTTTATTTAATCATTACCAAAGTTGTAAGGGTTTCTAATTTCAAACTTCCTTCTTTGATACATGTTTTGAGTGATGCACCTATATTCATTTACATAGTGTATAGACTACCTATTGAAATATAATATCAAGACTCTATTTATACTCATTTTAATTTATGTTCCTTATGATGTTCTTTATATCAAAGGGTTATTGGTTTTAAAAGGTCGTAAAGGGTTTTCTTTAAAAATGTTTCTTTAAATGTTTTGAAGTATTTTACCAAAATATTTTTCCTCCATAACCCATTATTTAAAATGTTTCAATAATGTTCTTATTTATACTCAAATGAGTGATTAAATTAATTTTAAACTATATTTGACTTTTTAAAAAGGTTTTAAAAGGGATCTTCTTAATGTTTTACACACAGGTCACTTTTGACTCTTTTTAAAAAAAGTTTGAAATGAATGTTTTTTAGTGTTTACGAAATGAATGGATTTTCCCAAAATCATGATTATTATTAATTATAAATCTTTATTCAAAATTTTATATTATTTATCAATTGAAATCATTTTCCCATTTTTTGTGTGAATTTTAATTTTTTAACAGTTTCTAAAAGAAAATGAATTTTCTTAATGTTTTCAAAAGTATACTTCAATTGATTTTATAAAGGTATTTTTCTTCTAAATAAATATATTTTAGTGATTATTATGATTCAATGGGGATATTTTCTAATAATAACATCCACCTTATTTATTTTTATGGATTATGAGGATTTTTTTGAATATATTTTCATGAAACTCATTTCTTTTCTATGGGTTAATCAAGTTATAAAGGGAGTTATGGTTTTTCTATGATTTTTATGATAAAATAAAATCTCTATATTTTTTATTCATGTTATGGTTCTTGGAAATTGTTGATGGTGATTTTTTATCCCAATATATGTAACGCCCCTAAAAAATGGGTCGTAAAAGGGTAAATGTTACCACCCATGTCAACAAGGTGCTCCTTTCTTTTTGAAATCATACCTGATTAGAACTACATAGTTATACAAGGTTTTTTCTAGAGTAGTGTCAGTATGGGTGGCCACCTAGAAAGTTTCGCAAGGAGTGTGTGAGTGATGACAAAGCATGCTGAAAGAACATATGTTGGAATATGGGGAAATATGTCAGTCTGATAAGTGACTGTGGTGGGTAATAGCATGTGGTGTGCTGGGAAGGAAACCAAGGTATTACTGGAGACCCATGGGGTTAGTTGACTAGGTTCATGGCCTAGGGAAGGTCAATTCATGATAAATAGTATCAGATACAATTCTCTTTATAAAGTGTAGAAGAAATTCATGGGTTTGAGATTTGGGGCCCACGGAGAAGGTGTTGTGCTTTAAAGGGGTAGAGAGTGTAACACCCCTAAAAAAGTGTGACGTAAAATACTAAATGTTACTAACCATGTAAATAAGGTGTACCTTTCTTTTTTGGAGCCTAACTGATTAGAAATCCATAGTTAAGTGAGGATTGGCTTAAAGTAGTGTCAATATGGGTGACCTCATAGGAATTTTCTCATGGTGTGTTTGATTGAGTAAAAACCACACTAAAAGAACATGTGTTGGACTGTTGGGACAGTCATTAGTCTGATAAGTGAACCTAGTGGATAAAAGCCTCTAGTGTGATGGGATGGAAACCAAGGTTTTACTAGATACCCATGGGTTCACTTGACTAGGTTCATGGACCTTGGAATTTTGGGTCATGAAAATATAGCTCTAATGATGGGTGATACCGATATATGCCTCTAATGCATTGGGTAACATAATGGATTTAACTATTGTAAGTTACTCATAAGAGAATGTTGGAATTAACTGTGAAGGTTATTTCTTTGTAAGATTGATTTTAAGAGTGATATACAGATAATGTCTTAAGATACCAACATGGTTTATTTGTGCTTTCTATGATTTATAATGGTTCCTTCAAACAAAAATTTATTTTACATGGCTCATGATATTTTACCCATATGATTCTTATTTTATATTAAATCTTAATTCCATGAATCATGTTTTATAATATAGGTTTTGATGATAATGAATTATCCTTTTTTATTATTGTGCACTTTTATTATGCTCACATAACATTATGATCATCTTATGCTCACTGATGATATTCAATTGTAAAATTCTATTTTTACCCTTACTAAGCATTTGAGGTCACTGTTCTTATATTTCCATTTCCCCTGGTTATAAAGAATAATGTTATGTAAGTTATGTATCGAAGGGTTTTATATGTGGAAAATTCTATGGGAGATATTAAAGACTTATCATGGAGTATGAAGATTTGGTTATAATGGTAAAAATTTACTTTTGGATAGAAAGACATGGGTTTAGTTATGTAAAGGGTTTTTTCTAATTCTCTAAAACTCTAAACCTAAAATATATTAGGCATATAAGTAACTCAATATTCCTTTTTGATGTTGTAATTATGGATAGTTAAAATTGAGTAGAATCTATTTTTATAAAATCTAAAATTGTAGAGTATTTTTTTAGCACTGGATCCAAGTGTACGGGTCTAGGGTGTTATATTTGGTAGTAGAGAAAGATTTAGATAACTTTAGAGGCTAGGATGTTATAATTTGAGAATAGTTTAATAGTTTTGGATATCATCATGACTTAAAGAGTCTATTTTTTATCATAATATTAAATTCATAGATACTCCTTTTAGATTTTAAGTTATGGGAATTTTAGGTGATTAATAACATTTTAGGATACATAATAGATGATCGAGGTTTAATATAAAGGTTATTTAGGAATAATCCTATTGCATTTTTGGGGATATAAGTTGAAAGTTAAAAGATAAACTTTTATATTAATACATTTTTTAATATTGAGATAACTGTGGTTAATTGGGATATATGGATAGTTATTTATGGAATTATATAAGTTCAACTTTGGGTATTATTATTAAAATTTTAGAGATTAATTCATTATTTCTTCATATGAAGGTTTATTCTTTTTAGGTATTATATAACATTGTGTTAACAATTTTGGATTTAGTATAGATAAGATTAATAACTTTTCATACTTTTATGGATCTCATGATCTATTATAAGTTGATTTTCATGTTTTAGGTATAAGAAAAAATCATCTTAGATATACATCATTTGAAATATAGGATGAAATGAATATGGAAACTATTTGAAACATGAATCCAAAGGAATAAATTGAATCTATATATTTGAATAAATCAAGTAATTATATTTTCCCATGTTCTTTATCTTGATGGTAAGAGAATCCATCAATAGTAGAAAAGAGATCTTTAAATGAAAACTATTATCCTTTATATTCATTTCTGATCAATTAACGGTCTTTTCCCTCTTTGGGGAAAATTACAATTTAATTCAAAGCTTCTTCCTTAGTGAAATTTTTTTTCTTAAAATTATAATGTTGGTTAGAATAATTTCCATACTCTTTAGCATTGATTTATCTTCCATGAACATATTTTCACTTTCTTCCAATGTTCTCCTTATTTGGGAACCTAATTATGTGTTATTCTAGGTGAACTTCATAATTCCATTTTCCTTTTTTAAAATGGTGTTTTTTATCCCTTTTTATGATGTGGGTTTTAAACAAAGGTATATTTAAATATTAAAAAAATCCATTTCATGTCTGTATAATTTATCTTCCACTACTTTGAATTGATTCTAAAAAATTTTTAAACCCTTTTATCAGACACAAGATAAAATTATGAAGACACAATTTCATTAAGGGTGGTAGATTGTAACATCATGAGATTTTGGTTTATATTCATTTAAATGAATACTATGTTCGATATCATGTATCGCACATAGCACTGATCTTAAATAAATTGTAACTTTTTTATTGATATATAACCATTATAACCTAGTCATTAGATTGGAGGGTATGAATAGAACTGAATTATGAAATATATATTGAAAAGTTTTAATAATACAAATTTATTTATTAATTTTTATGAAATAAGTACTCAATTTTTAATGATTATAATTAAATCATATAAGGTTAATAATGGTTAATGATTAAAAGGGTCATTTTTCTATAAAATTGGGTTTTCTTTATATTTTTTTCATTTAGAAGCTAAATTTCATTATTTTATAAATTAAAATTGATAAAAAGTAATTAATTTTTGACATCATCATTTAAAAATAATCTTCAAATAATTTTTTGGGATTTTTATAAAATGATTTCTTTTTTGTGGAATAGTAAAAAATACTAATTTTACAAATACTATCATTTTAAAGTGTTTATATTCTAATTTCATTATTATCTTGATTCTTTTAAATTCAAAATATGTGGATAATCATAAAAATGACTATAAATGAAATTTAATGTTTTAAAATTATTTAAAAATAATTATAAAATCATAAAAAATATATTTTTACTTAATTAGATTGTAAATTTTATATCCTATCATTCATAGTTCATGTATGTGCCACTTTTAATTTTTAAAATTACTTTTTTAACACTTAAATACTAAATATTTTTGAAAACACCATTGTTTTTTTTTTCTATAAAAGGGGGCTTAATCTAAACTTTCATAAGACGCGTTTGAGTTTGGTTTTTATCAAAAATCTATCCAAATACCTCTTAAAACTTTCAATACCACATCCCTAATCCTCTAGTGTGATCAAATTTATCTTCTCTAAAGGCATTAAGTTCAATCGAAATGTGGCACCTCAAAGATCGAGGTAAGGGTTTCCAAGCCTCTTTCACAATTATTAATTATGATTATTTATCATGAAATCATATTAAACCTTAACATATATTTCTAAAATGATTCAATTACTATATTGATGGAATATATTTTATTAATTGAGGATATTTTATCACTTGTTACCTCTCAAAGAGCTCTTCTCCGTAATCCATTATTATATCGAATTATGGGTTTTTTTAAAGATGGCTTTTTCATATGAAATTATCCTTTTAATTTTTCAATAATGAAAGTAATGATTCAGAATATATCATAATTAAGAGTTTTATGTATTATAAAATTTATTTTATAAAACTTATATATTTACTATGTTTACCCTTCTTTTAAACACTTTTAAAAAATGGCATTCACTATAGTGGTTTTACACAACCTACATGAATGATGATGTTTTCATGAATTTAAGACTTTAATGGGTATTCTTAAAAATTGATTTTATGATTTAATATAACATTAATATTCAATTAATTTTATTATTATTATTCTATAATAGTAAATTATCCATTATAAAAATGAAATTAAATGTAAACAAACATGGTTATTTTTAAACACCAATAACGAGCTTATTAAGGATAGTTTTTAGGGTGGAAACAATTCAATAACTCATTAAACTTACATAATTATGGAATTATATGGAACCTATATCATGAATATTTAATAGTTTATGAAACCATTTAACTAATACCATTAACCTTTATGAATATAATGAACCTGTTTGGAAATTATGAATTTAATGACCCCAAAACAACTAATATGAACAATAATGACTTTTTAAATGAATAAAACATGATAATAAGGGGTGATAATAAGTTAATAAAATTGAAATTTGTTTTTAATAAAGTGTAAAATTAATATAATTTTATTAATCAGGAAAGTAGTGGATGTACGAGGTAAGCCAACATTCAAGGTACGGGGTTTCTTAACTAAATATTTTTTACTGGGTTATACCACTTCGTCATTGACTATGTTATAACAATATTATGTGTGTAATTACCCATATTTTTTTTATTTTATATTTTAAAAAAATCATTTTTATTTACATTTGTTACACATAATCACTTCATTTATTAATTCTCACTCCAATGTTATGGTATTTGTTAGGGTTCTTGGTCTTGATATTTAATTCCATGAGACATGTTTCGTGTTGTGCACCGTGATTTATTTTATATGGTTTAATTTTTCATCATGAATGGTTTTTAACATATTATTAAATAGAAATTATGGGTTTTATAGAAATGTATTAATTTCATTCATGGATTTTTTATTCAAGCATTACCAAAGTTGTAAGGGTTTCTCATCTCAAACTTCCTTCTTTGAGACATCTTTTGATTAATGCACCTATATTAATTTACATTATGTATATAATTACTATTGAAATATAATATCATAAATATATTTATACACATCATATTTAATTTCCTTATAATTTTCTTTCTTTCAAAGGGTTTTAGTTTTAAAATAACGTAAAGGATTTTCTTTTAAAGGTTTTGAAGTATTTTACCAAACTCTTTTTCCTTCATATCCATATTCTTTAAAATGTTTCAAGAATTTTATTAGTTATAATAAAATGAGTGATTAAAGTAATTTTTTACTATATTTTACTTTATTTTAAAAGTTTTTAAAATGGATCTTCTTAATGTTTTCCACATGGGCCACTTTTGACTCTCTTTACAAAAGTTTGAAAATAATGTTTTTTCAATGTTTAAGAAATGAAGAGATTTTCCCTTTGTTTTGATCATTACTTATTATAAAGATTAATTTAAAATATTAAATATTTTTTAAAATGAAATTAATTTCCCATTATTCTAGGAATTTTAGTTTTTAAATGGTTACCAAAAGAAAAGGATATTTCTTATTGTTTGCAAAAGTATATTTCAAATGATTTTATAAAGGTATTTTTCTTCTATATAAACATACTTTAATGATTATTATGATTAACTGAGAATGTATTATAATTATACTATCCACATTCTTTATTTTTATAGATTATAATGATTTTTCTAAATATATTTTCATGAATATCATTTATTTTCCATGATTTAATCAAGTTATGCAGGGAATGATGGTTGTTTCTATGAGTTTTATGATGAAATGCGAGCTCTATGTACTTTATTCATTTTATGGTACTTGTAAATTGTTGATGGTGATGGTTGATATTGATATATTTTTTATAATGGTCTATCCTGATATATATCTTCAATACATTGGGTAATGTGATGGAGTTAAATATTATAATTTAATCCTAAGAGAATGTTGGAATTAATTGTGAAGGTTATTGTAACATACCAGGTAATTATAAAATAAGAAATTTTCATATCTATTAATATTTATGAATTATATATTAAGTTTACTTAAAATGGAACGCTATGTATGATATCATATTCAACACACAATAATGGGTTTCTCTGAAATCTTATGTTGCACACAAGACTAAATTATACCAAAAAATAATACATTATTAATATTATTATTTTAAATGGTAGTTATCGCCTAGACTTTGTATTGGAGAGAATAAAAATAACTAAATATATTATTTTTACACATGTTTATTAAATGATTTTACTTTCATCTATTAAATTTTAGAGTCTTAAAATGATAATAAATCTAGTTTTAAGCATAAAATACTCTAATATTTTTAAAAGCTAGTTTTACAACCTTTTGATGGAGAAACCTTTTTAAATATAGTTTTTGTCACTTTTATATATTCTATTTTTCAAAATAAACTTCTTTTTCGGAATCAGGACATCAAAATTTACTTTGGTTTAATTTTTGTATTTTTATGATAAATTTTATTTTTTTAATGAATAGTAAAAAAATACTGAATTTTAATTCAAAACTATATTTTCATCTAATTTATTTATATAGTTAGGTTATACTTTTAATTGGTTTTAAAGTTTAATTGGACTAATTTTTTATCATTTAATACAATTTTGGTCATTTATATAAACAAATGTCAATCTTTTGATGGTTTTTACTTTTAAAAAAACTTGTTTTTCATTTTGACAACAGGGATTAATTTTACATTAATTACTGCAACTTATGTATTTTGAATTTAGAAAAATGTATTCCATACTTTTAATCATAAGGTCCAAATTATGAAAATAGTTCCCTTTTATTTTTTGGTATTATGAATAGTAACTTTAGTAATTATTTTTATTTACCACGATTAAAGGGTAAATCAAGTAAATAAGGGTAAAAATAATATTATAATAATATAAAACTACACTAACACTTGTCATAATCCTATTTTATGAGATATGGCCGACCAATAAAACCCTTGGGATGAAAATTTGGCTTTTGGAAGCTACTTGGGTGTGATTATGACACTTAAAACTTTTAATTTAAAGTAAAGGAAAATATGTTATAAACATATATCTTTTTATAAAAACAATTTTAATATGGGTTTATATATGTGATGTCTTAGACTATAAATATTCATTATAAATATAAAACTATTTCCTACATCATGGTATTTTATTTATAATTTTTATACATTAAATAACTAAATTTAATTGACAGAATGATGATGTAGTGATTGCTTTATTAATGAAGTAATCAAATAAATGATATTATAAATATTAAAATAAATAATATTTGACATAATTTATGTCATCAACGATTTTTATAGGTGAATATGACTCGTTAAAAGATTATTAAATGGTTTTATTCAAATTTATCTCTCTATTTAGATTTTATTTAAATTCAATAAAATGAATAGTGTAAAAATTAACATAATTGATGTTTTATAAAAATGTAAATTTATTAAATTATTTAAAAATTATAAAAATATTTTAATATCATAAAGTGACTGTGATAATTTCAAAAAGTTCATTATTTATCCAATTATGGGTCATTTATTTCATATAAGTAAAATTAATATCCTCTTAATAATTAAAATGTTGTTACCACTTTTAAAATTAAAAGAGAATAATTAAGGGTAAACCGAAAAGATAAGGTTTAAAATAAAATCAATACATGTCTAAAAATTATTATATTAGAAGATTTAGAACTATCCTCATCATATCTTTTACATAATTAGATTTTTAATCTATTTGATGAAAAAATTAATTTATATTAATTTAATATTTTAATAATTTCCAAGGGTGCCCCCCCCCCCTCTCCTATAAAAAGGTACCCTCTATTCTCTAATAATCACACATAAAAATCCTTTTGGTTCATCCAAAATCTACCCAGAAATCTTCCTATAATCCATCCCCATATTCTTGAGGCCTTATTTTAGGCATAACACCCTTCTTAGAGGTGTTAAGGTGTTCTTCAAAGGTGATCAACCAAAGAAGATGTATCATTTTTTTAAGAGTTTCTAT
Source organism: Viscum album (assembly GCA_963277665.1). NCBI lineage: Eukaryota > Viridiplantae > Streptophyta > Magnoliopsida > Santalales > Viscaceae > Viscum > Viscum album. The sequence goes on along the minus strand of OY728155.1, from coordinate 917,466,034 downwards.
TTTATTTCTTCTTCCACTTCCTTTAAATATTATTCTTACAAGATTAAATAATAACTATATTATTCTAAATATATTAGTATTTTATTATGTTAATATCATTCCCAAAATCTATCTCTACTTCCATCAAATGGGAAAGGAATTAATCGTTCATGCGTACCTGTGAATTATCACATCCACGAACCGATTTAGTTCATTTTCCATTACCATCTATCAAGATCAGTTATAATGATGGAATTAATATTCATTTGTTATATTAATTAAATATTTATCATTGTAAAATAATAATATTTCAATTATGTTCTTACCTTCTATTCATATAAAAACAATAACGTTGTTTGTGTGTACGTGTGAACTATCACCTCCATGAAGTGATGTGAATCATTTTTATTCACTACATCACTTTTATGAAAAATATAAGTATATTTAAATTATTTTATGATTCTAATAATATTATGATCATTCTGTAAATATAAAATAATAATTACCTTATTTCCATAATGATCAATGAAAAATGAAAATGTTACTCATGCATACGCACGGCCTACCGTCTCCATGAATATAAAATTGTTTGTTTTTCATAACCATAATTAATGGTTTGATTTAAAAAGTATTATTAATGTATAAAAGTGATTATTATTTCATGAATACTATTCTGAATATGATGTAATTATGACCACCTAGACTAGTGACATCAAAACCATGTTCATTTTCGACTCAAGTACCGAATATCGACAAAACATATAATATGAACTCAAATAATTATGTAATTTTTATAACATGTTAATAAGTGATATAAAAGAAATAATAAATTTAAAAAAGGTTCTCAATAAAGTATAAATTAACCGAATTTTATTATTTAGTAATATAAATATTGAACATGACGAGTCTGACTCGTGGTAAGGGACTTCGTCTCAATCTTCTTTCATTGAGGCATATTTTGATATTATACACCACCTTCTTTTATATAGTATATAATAAAACCATTTTACTTATATTTTCATTAAAAAAATGTCAAAAGGAATCTCTTTATATGAAGCATTTTACTAAACGACAAAAGGAATGTTTTTTTAACACATGTGATGATAACGACTTTTCTGTCGTTGTGACCATTATTTTGTATTTGGATTTATCTACAAGCCGTAATGTTTTTAAAATAAAAGTAAATACCACATTCCTTTTTTATGTATTTTTTTATTGAAAATGGTTTTGAAAATGAATTTATAATATATTGAAATGATATCTTATGATTTCAATGTGGAAATGTTATTTTTCCTTTATGCATGGTTTATGTGTTCTGATTATGTTATGGTTCTTGATAATTTATTATGTATACGGGTGGTTATATGATAAAATAAGGGTGGGTGTGCCCATTATAGCTCTCCAATGCATTGGGTAATGAGACAGAGTTAAACTATAAGGTTTATCAAAAGAGATTTAGGGAATATATTGTGATAGGTATTCCAAACGTAACCATGAAGGTTACTCCCTATGTAGCTTTAAAAGCTACAATATAAGTAAGATATGTATTCCACAAGTTAACTTTATGATTTATTATTTCTATGAAGTTTTTTAGGATTCTTATGATTTTATGGGTTTATAAATATTCATGGACTAATGTTTTCTTTCCTTATTTTATATCCCTTACTGAGCTTTTTATACTCATCCCAAGTTTTTAAAATGTTTTCACATGGTATAAGGATGGGTAAGAGAAAGGATGAATTCAAGAATATTTTTATCAATAAAAATAAATCATGTTTACTTTTAAAAGTTTTATATTTTGGAAGAAATGGATATTATTGTAGCGGTATCCACTTTGTATAAATTTAAGTTATTATGTATTAGTTATGTCCTAATTCTATAAAACTTTAAACCTAAAAATATCATCAATGTGAATTATTGAATTAACTCAATGTTATGAAATGTTTAAGGTCGGGGCCTTAAAATTGATATCAAAGGTCAATTTAGATAACTTTAGAGGTTTGGATGTTTTTAGCAGAATATCCATAAATGATTTTTTACTTTGTGGTAAAATTGAAATGATATATAATTTGAAGATTATCATATTTCTTTGTCTAATATATTTTTGTTCGGAATGGTTTTCCACAGAGGAAGTAGGGTAGCTATATTGTTATGACATCAAGAGGAAAAAAACCTTCCAAATCAACAACTTGAGATGGTCGCAATCAGAACTGAACAGTTTTTTGTAGTGATGACATAGTTTAATCAGGCTATAAATGGTGGTGGTATCCATGCATGATATCAGCTAGATCAATCATAGAGGAACATGTCAGTAGAGAAGTATTTCATGAGGCAACGTACTCCATCATTCATAGGATCATCTAACCCTGTGATAGCTAAAGTGTAGATTAAATCATTAGAAAATATTTTTCGATGTCATGGGGTGTTTAGACAATAAAAATTTTAGTCGTGTTGTCTATCGTTTTGAAGGTGAATCTGATCAATAGTGGTCAATGGTTAATAATATCAGGGAAAGTTAGGATATTGTTTCTCTTGATTGGGATGAATTCAAATGCATGTTTCTTGAGAAATATTTTCCTAAGGAGGTTTGATTGAGGATGGAAAAACAATTATTGGAATTGAGGAAATAGGATGACTTAGTGGCTGGTTATGAAGAAAAATTCACTCGACTGGAAAGGTATGCTCCAAATTTCATCTGAGATCTTGATAATAAAATCAATCATTTTTACTTAGTATTAAAGACAAATTATCGAAGGGAATTTTCATCTTGTGAGTTCAAAAGTTATGAAAATCGTGTTCGATGTGCATAGAAGGGGAAAATAGAGTTTGTTGATGATAATATATTCTTTGAAAAATAGTAGAATAAGCTGTCAATGTGGCAGGTTAAAGGGAATAATTCTTCTAAAAGGTCTGATGGTAAGAAATTTAATTTTACACTTTGTGAAAATTGTGGTAAAAATCATAGTGGGTAATGACTTTTTAATTATAGTAAGTGCTTCTGATGTGGTAAAATGGGATATAAGGCTTGTAATTTCACTAAAAAAGATCATGGTAGTAGAAATAAAAAATCTAATTTACAGTTAGTAAAATTTTGTAAGTGCAATGAGATGGGTCATTATGAAAATGAGTGGCTGGTGAAGAACTAAAATAATGGGAAGCATCCAGACTATAAGAAGAAAGGGGTGGTGAAATCCTTTGCAACTACTTAAGTAGATGTTAGGCCATCAATTAAAGTGGTGTCAGGTATATTGTTTGTTTATTCAGATTGTTTCAATGTGTTGTTTGATTCCGGATCTACACATTCTTTCATTTCTGATAAATTTTCTAGTAAATTGGGAATTCCACCTCAAGAAATGAATATATAAATTATAGTAAAAACACTTAGGGGAAATGTTGAATAAAAAAATAAATTATAATAATCTTATTATCCTTGTATGTGGATAGAATCTACCTACAAACCTTATTGTTTTCCTCTAGTAGAGTTTGATTTTATTCTGGGTATAGATTGGATTTCTGTTTACCATGCTAATATTTACTGTAGGGATAAAGAATTTTCTTTCCAAAAATACTTTTAGTTTGTGTATAATAATGAACCCTTACCTTTGATAACATATCAGGAAGCTGAGAAACTACTAAAATATTGAAATGAATGATACTTTTCACATATTGTTGAAAACAAAGGAATTGTTCAGATTAATGATGTGTCAATGGTAAATGAGTATCTTGATGTTTTTTCTGATGATTCTCATAGTATTACACATGATCAGGAAGTTGAATATATTTTTGACTTAGTTACTGATGCTAATCCAATTTCAAAACCCCCTTATTGAATGTATCAGATTGAACTTTTAGAGTTAAATAAGCAATTGCATGAGTTGTTAGATAAAGGTTTCATTTGACTAAGCACGTCACCTTGGGGCAATCCTATCTTATTTTTTAAAAATAAATATGGTTCAATGATACTTTTCATTAATTATAGATCCTTGAATAACATCAATGTTAAGAACAAGTATCATTTTCCTCATATCAATGATTTGTTTGATCAGCTCAAGGAAGCACAATATTTTTCAAAGGTCAACTTGAGGTCGAGGTGCCATCATTTGAAAGTAAAGGAAGCAAACATTATAAAGACTGTGTTTTGTACTAGATATATCCATTATGAATTTGTAGTTATTTCATTTGGGTTAACTAATGCACCTGTGGTATTCATGGATCTTATGAATAGAATATTCCATGAGTTCTTAGATAAGTTTTTAGTTGTGTTTATTGATGACATTTTAGTATATTATAAAAGTAAATTAGTGCATGAAAGTAATTTTAGGTTTGTCTTTCAAACCTTAAAAGAAAATAAATTGTATGGTAAATTCATCAAGTGTGAGTTTTGGTTACAAAAAAAAAATTCTTGGTTACATTGTTTCTAAAGATGGCATAATTTTTTATCCTTATAAAATAAAAGTTGTTGAAGAATGTCCAAGACCCAAAAATATAACCAATATTTGTAGTTTTCTTGGTTTAGTTGGCTATTACTGGAGGTTTGTTGAAACATTTTCATGGTTATCTATCCCACAAACTAAGTTAACTCGAAAAGGTGTAAATTTCATCTGGATAAAAGAATGTGATGATTGTTTTCAGGAATTGAAAAGAAAATTTGTGAATTCTCTAGTTTTGTAATTACCTTATAGGAATGGTTAATTTGTTATCTATAGTGATGATTCGTTAAAAGGAATCGGTTGTGTCCTAATGCAGAATGATCGGGTAATTTCTTATGCTTCACATCAGTTGAAAACTCATGAGTTAAATTACCTTACACATGATTTGGAATTATCTTCTATTATTTTTTATTTAAAAAATTAGTGGAATCATCTTTATGGAGTAAAATGTGAAATATATACTTATAAAAAAAGTTTTAAGTATATATTCACTCGGAAATAATTGAACAAGAGACAGAGAAGATGGTTGGAAATAATCAAGGATTACGATTTCCAAATTCATTACCATCTAGGAAAATCAAATAATGGTTGATGGTTTAAGTCGTAAAAGTAATGCTACATTAACCATGTTACATTTGGAACATGAATATTTGATTAATGATTTAATGAACTTTGTCCTGGAAGTTGTTGGTGTAGGAAATTCCTCTGTTTTGTTTTAGGTTTCAGCACAATCGTCTATATCATACAGAATTAAAAAAGCATAAAAACAAGATATTGAATTTAAAAAAATGTATAATTGGTTCAGAATAGTAATTTTACTAAATTTAACATTGATAAAGATTGTGTTTTGAGATTTGGGAAGAGGTTATGTGTGCCTTGTGATTCAAAATTGAAGAAAGAGTTGTTATGTGAAGCTCATAGTTCTTCGTTTTTAGTTCATCCTGGAAGTACTAAGATGTACATAGACCTTTGATAGTATTACTATTGGGATGGAATGAAAAGAGATATTGCTAACTTTACTCTGAATTTTTTGACTTCTTAGTAGGTGAAAGCATAATGATAGTTACTAAAAGGGATTCTTCAACCTTTTCTAGTACCAGTGTAGAAATGTAAAAATATATCCATGGATTTCTTAGTGGGATTACCAAATACTTCTTGAGGTAACAATATGATTTGGGTTATTATTGATAGATTGACTGAATCTTCTCATTTTCTTTCTATTCGAGATACACTATCACTAGAACAACTTTATCGGTTGTATCTTAAGGAGATAGTCAGGTTATATTGAGTTCCTCTCTCTATTGTATCTAATTTTGATCCCAGATTCACTTATAACTTTTGGAAAGGCCTTTAGAAGTCATTGGGTACTGAATTAAATTTTAGTACAACTTTTCATCCTCAACCTGGTGGGCAGATAGAATGAAAAATTCAGAAATTAGAGGATATGCTACATGTTTGTTCAATGGATTACAAGGGAATTTAGGAACAAAAACTTTCTTTGATTGAGTTTTATTATAATAAAAATTTTCATTCCAATATACAGATGGAACCATTTGAGGCATTATATGGAAAGTGGTGTCGAAATCTAGATTTTTGGGATGAAGTAGGTGAAAAAAAATTTATGGGACCATAATTTGTAGAAGAGATGGTATAAAAAGTTCTGTTGATTCAGAAACACATGTGGACAGCTCAAAGAAAGTCGAAAATTTTTCCAGATAATCAGACGAAGGATCTTTCTTTTGAGGTAGGTGATCATGTCTTTCTTAAATTTTCACCATGGAAAAGTGTGATGCATTTTGGTTAGAAGTGAAAGCTGAGTCCACAGTTAATTGGGTCCTATTAAATCTTGGATAAAGTTGAATCAGTTCACTAGTATAAAAATGGTATTTAACATAGAAAGTTTAACATCAGTTTCTTATAAACCGACATAAAATATGTTTTTGGAGACTTTTTGGCATCGTTTTTTTTTTAAACCAACACTAAAAAGTAAAAAAACTTATTTCAAGTGTCAGTTTTTTTCAAAACTGACACCAAAAATTAAAAAAAATGGAATTAGTTTTTAGAAAAACTGACACCAATAATTAATTTTTTTACTATGTTTTAGATAATTTCTTACGCTTCTATTTTACTTGTCGTGGATCTAAAACAGAGTCACGAATTAAAATTTATGGATGTTGCAAGTTGATCTTCTCTAAGAGAAGTCTTAAAGAAGTACAACTTTCAAAGTCCATAACTTTTAATGTGTAACTCCGTTTTAGCTCCAAAACTAGTCAAATATAAGCATAATAAATACTCAAAAACATTGTTGAAAAAAATAATTTTTGGCATCGGTTTTTATGAAAACGGATGCCAAAATTTTTTTATTATTTTTCACTTTGGTTTTTAAAAAACCGATGCAAAAAAAATATTTTTTTTAACTTTTTAGCATGGGTTTATTTAAAAATTGACACCAAAAATGATATCGGTTAGCATTTTTTGAATCAGTTTTGTAAAAAAATCGATGCTAAAAAACCAATATAAATCCTCTTTTTCATCGGTTTTAAACAAAACTGATGCCAAAGAGTATTCAAAAATACATGGGATCATTATTTCAATTTTTTTTACAAAACGCGTTTAACTTTATAAAATCCCACCAACAATTTCATACAATGCTATTAAAAATATTTTTGTTTACTATATATAAATCCATTTTCTATTTTGTTCATCAGTTTTTACCTCTTAGATTCAATAAATTGTTTAACGCAACTTCAATCAATGATCTGAACACAGTATCTATTCTAATCATTTATTTTCTCTATTATTATTTTTCTTTATTCCTAAACGACTAGATTAGATTGATTACAAAGATTATTTATTCTTATGATTGAGTTACAAATATAAAACATCTGAATGAGATTTACCAATTGAGGTGGAAATTTTACTATTGATCATTGTTTTCATTGTCTCATGAGTTCTTCCCTAAATATAAGAGATATGATGATGAAAAACATATCATTTTGAGGGAGCATGATGCAGAGTGGCACTTCGAATAGCTTGGTGAACCCTCACAATGAAAACCCTAATTTGAATGACATCATAGATGTTTGGATCTCTCCTTGCTAAATCGATTGAGAGACAGCATCCTTTGATCATGAATGTAATGACCCAAAAGTTTGAATAAATTTTTTTTCCAAAATTTGTGTGTAATTTGATTTTATACTCAACAAAACTATTTCATTTAATAAAATGAGTATAATTAAAATAAGACCGTTGGGTTTCGACTGTTATATTACCGTTGGTCAATATGATCATTGGAAACTAAATGTTGCGATTATTATCTATAAATACAAGTGATTTTGATTAATTAATATAGAATGAAGATTCGATGGCCCCATCCAGTAGTCTCGGGCCGATCGAAGCCCATCTGATGGAACTCAAAAAGGAGGTAGCACCTTTGGGCTTTACTCTGGACCAAACCCAAGCCGAACTTCATCATGTGAATCTGGAACGGAATCGCCTTCGCGAGAAGTTCAAGCTGATAGAAATCACTACTCGGGCAATGTTGGCCGAGCCGCCCCAAGATTATATCACCCTAGCACACCTTACTCTTAGGTCCTATCATGGTGTTATAAGGGGCTATGTAATGAGACTGTAACTGCCTTATGTAATCCTTTGATTTAAACAAAAATTGTGATGTCTTCTTATGGTGAAGTTTGTGAATTTTCAAATGTCCAAATAAATATAGTATGCATATTATTGATGAATTATAGAAAAATGATATTTTAAAATATTTATGTAAACCTTAAATAATTAATAATGTGTAATGATTTTCAAAAAATGGTCTTCTACATCTGTGTTCAGTATTAAAATTTAGAGTCTAATAAGATCAAATTAATTTTTGGTGAACAGTAAATTATTAATGGTGATTTTATGCTTATGATTAGTAATGTGACCATATGGATTAAGTAACTTCACTTAAGAAAGTATTAATATAATTTAGGCACCTTGATTAAATAATGTGATTCAATAAAATAGGTAAATAACTCTTTCAGAAATTATTGGTTAAGAATTAGTTTTTTCAATTGAATAGTGTTTTTTATTTAAAAATTAAATTAAAAATATTTAAAAAATTATTTTTATAAAATGGAGTTCATTTTTGAAATCAGAGCATTGATATTTGGTTAAGTTGAATTTTTGTAATTTTTCTGAAACAGTTGAATTTTCAGTGAATAGTGTTTTTATATAAAAATTAAATTAAAAATATTTAGAAAATTATTTTCATAAAATGGAATTCATTTTTTAAATCAGAGCATCGATATTTGGTTAAGGTGAAATTTTGGGATTTTTCTGAGAAAGTTGAATTTTGGGTGAATAGTGAAAATAGAGTTTTTGAGTTTCGGGTGTTTACTGACATCATTAAGGATGTAATAATTATGAAATAATTCTGGTCGACTTATGAATAGTAATATAAGGTATTAGGTATCCCAAGTGGCCAATACCATTGGAAAATATCATGGGAAAGACCATGGTTTTCCCAATACCAACAGTGAGGTGTCCCTTGGCAATTAATGCTTTGTCCCCTCACTTCTCCTATAAATACCAATCCATTCCCTAATTCATTTCATTTCCAAATCCTCCCCAACAAATTTATGGTCTCTTTACCTCCCAAGGAGTCCTCCCAAGGTGACCTCAATCCTCTCAAGGTCCTGACCTTCAAGCTTTCAAAGTTACTCTTCAAGGTAAGGGATCCTTTCACCCTCCTCTTTTATGTCACGACTTCTTTTATGTTGTGTCTTCTAATTTCCATATATTTATGTTGAGGTTATGTTCTTATGTGTTCTCATTTCTGTCCATTTCATGTCTAATTTTTTAGAGACCATTTCCGCTCTCATCAATTTGTTTTCTGTATTTTTAAGTGACAACCGTTAGGCTGCCGAATTTTTCATAAAAGAAATCCCATCTTCTCTTTTCTTTCATGTTTCCTTTTTCATGTGGTATGTCATTAAAATATCCATACCATGATCTTATTCAGTACCCATACTTTATTATGAGTTATTTATGATTGGTTGACCCTTTTCCCCTCTCTTTTCAATGTTTTCTAAAACCATGTTATATAGCTCTTAAGCAAAGGTTAGTTTCATATATTGTTTACCTCTCAGGACAATTTAGACCAGATATGGAATCCAGGTACTATACAAATCAAACATGGCCTACTGTGTCTTTCTGAATGGGATCTTTCCTTTTACCCAAACACCCATAGGAACACTATGGCACAGATTTTAGCTAGATTTCATAACCTCAACTGAATTTTCTGGCACCCAAAAATCTTAAATGATATATCATCTTGTATTGGCACTCCTCTGAAGATTGACCAGGGAACTATAAATGGGGAATTATGTCTTTTTTCTATAGTAATGGATGAAGTGAATCTAGAATCTAAGCTACTGCAAACCATTTATTTTAATGCTAATACTTATAAGGCCGAAGTGAAGGTAGAGTATGACAGAAACCTCCATTCTGTGACTATTGAAAAATCATAGTACATTCAATTCTAAACTGTAAAGTGGTGCATAATCAGGTCTCCCAAACAAATTCCATTGAATGGAATAAGGTTAAGAGGAAGAAAAAAGATAAGGGTCCTTCCTTAGATAAATATGAACCCTCTAGGAAGAAGAATGAAAAATGGATTGTCAAATCGAAAAGCTTAAATCCCATAGGGGTTGAAGTAGGAAAATATTGGGCTGATTTAGTAGAATACCATGAAAATGAAATTCAATAACAACGTATAATTGAGGAAATTGAATCTATTATAATGGATGTCTTTAAGATATCCTAATATGAGCCTGAAATTTTAATTTCGGAATCAATATTGAGACTACCTAGAATCCCAAGGCAAGTTATTGTTACTCCAGGGATTCCCTTTAAGAAATATAAGTGTAAACCGCATATTCCACTTCCTCCCAAACTTGTAGAGGATTTGGATCTTACCAACAAAGATCTTGATCTCCTTGTAAAATTATAGGCTCTTATGATGGATGTTATACAACCTCTAAAGGAACCAATTCCTACAGAAATTGATACCAATAATACCTCTGTTAATAATTCCAATTATATATCTTGTACTGCTTCTGTTAATATTTCTGAAGTAGATAAGGAAGGCACCAAATGTAGTGCTGATACAACTACTAACACCCCTAAGTGTACAGATGGTAAGAAGGTTAACAAAGATGCTTTTGGACAGCCTGCTTGTCCTTCTTTCAGTTTGGGTAGTGACACTCATCAAGTAAACATCACGGTACCTGGTCCTTTGGTTGATGTTGTTGAACACAACACTAAGGTTGCGGCTAGGTAGAATGAAACCAAACCCCTTCCGAGCTTGTAAAAATATCAACAGCAAGCAGATCTCATGCAAAAAAATCAGGTAACTCAAATCCTTTTTCTATTAACATGCGCACTGTAGTTGGTACCTGCAATATAGATGTCACTATTTTTTCCTCAAATTTTAAAAATCTAAATGATGTGCATAATGAGGATCTTAGTAATGTTTTGATTAGTAACTTTGTGGTCACACCCATTAAAGATTCTATGCAAGATCCTTCCAAAGAATCCTTGAATGCAGGTAATACTATTATCCCTTCTACTTCTATTAAGAGTAAGAAAGAGAAAAACTCTAGCCCAAACACATCCAAAAATTTCAAAAGATCATCTAGACAAAATGGCTTAGAGGGTAAGAAAAATGGGAGTTATAACTCCAAATTTAAGTATAAATAAATATTCTTTTCTAGAATTGTTAGGTTATTGCTAACCCTGACACATTTATTGTCTTAGGAACAATGAATATTCATCATCCTTTGATTTTTTCCATTGTTGAACCCAAGATAAACTTCTCTTCTAATTTTCTTCATATTAGTAGGTTAGGATATACTTGTATAGGTGCGAGTCAAAATAGATCCACTATTGAAACTCTTTGGATTTGTGTGCAACCATCTTTACAAAATTTTAATATTTTCTATGTCTCTAAGCAAATATTTACCTATGATTCTACTCTAGATAGTACACATATATTTTTTTCCTTTTTTATGAAAAGAATGGATATTAGGATAGAAGGTCTCTATGGACTGACCTCTACTATTTGGGTCTTAATATACATAACCCCTAGTTTTTTATTAGGGGATTTAATTTTATCCTTGCTTCATGGGAGAAGATGGGCCCATCCCACTCTGCTACCTCTATAATAGAGTTTAAAACTACAATTGAGGATGGAAAACTAATTGAAATTACTCTTACCGATGCCAAATACACCTGGTATGGAAGACATTATAATATGGGGGTAGTTAGAAAATTGGACAGAGCTTTCACAAATGATAATAATTTAGATAAAAGGGACGTTATTTCTAGCACCACTCTCCCCAAGATTCAGTCTGAACATCATCCTATTATTGTCACTTTTTATTCCAAAACTGTGAAACCTCCTCTACCCTTTAGATTCAACAAAGCTTGGTTCTTGAACCCTGAATGTTGTAATCTCATTAAAAAAATTTGGTCCTCCATGGCTCATTACAATTATGAATATTCTTTTCCTTTTGAATTAAAATATCTTAAACAAAATCTTAAAGGTTGGTGCAGCTCAAAAGATAAACAAATTGGAAATGAAATCCTGCTTTTTGATAATGAACTTCATAAACTTCAAAACAACAACACCAACTCTGATTTCACTACTGATCAGAAATATGAAATTAACATTGTTGTGAAACTCAACTCACTTCTCACCTTTAAGTATAACATGAATAAAAAATATTTCAAAATAAAATGGTTAACTGATGGTGACAGAAACACAAAATTCTACAAATCTCTTCAAATAATAATACAAACTTTCAAACCTTTAACTTTTCTCAAAGATACAGAAAATCTTTTGGAAAATGAGTATGATATTGCTAATCATGTTGTCTCTTATTTTGAATCTATCTTTAATGGACCTAACATAAATAAGGATCTCTTACATGATGTTATTCGATTTATTATCAATGAGGTAGATAACTCTTTTCTATTAAGTATTTTTATTGAGCATGAAATCAAAGACACTGTTTTTATATTGAATCTTGATAGTGCCCCATGTCCTGATGGATTTAATAACAGCTTCTACCATCAATATTTAGATTTCATTCAAGCTAATGTTTGTAATCTTATCAAATCCTTCTTTTCTAGGTGTTATCTACTCTATTGGTTGAATGCGCAATTCCTCTCTTTGATCCCCAAGGTTGATAATGCCTTTGAGATTCATCTTTTCAGACCCATAGCTCTTATTAACACTCTATATAAAATCATCACTAAACTTCTTGAAAATGGTATTACTACCATGATTGAAAAAATTATCTCTTGAAATCAATTTGGTTTCGTTATGGGAATATCCATTCAGGACTACATTTGTCTTGCCTCTGAATGCACTAACATAATAGACAATGCCAACAGAGGGGGTAATGTTTCCCTAAAACTTGATATTATAAAATATTTGGATACCATGGACTGAAATTTCATCTTCAAAGTGCTCTAAGTCTTTGGATTCAATAACTCCTTTATAAGTAGAATCAAAACCCTATTTAACTTTCCCTCCATATCTATCCTAGTCAATGGTTCTCCCATAGGCTACATAAACTTCACCAAATGTGTTAGACAAGGTGATCCCCTTTCTGCTATAATTTTCTCTATTACGGAGGACTATTTAAGTAGATTTATCACTCGACTTGTGGATAAAAGTAAACTTAAACCCATTTGTGCTTCCAGGACTATTAATTCCCCCACAAATATTTTATATCCAGATGAAATTGTTCTTTTTTTACAAGATGATAAAAGAAACATCCAAATTCTCAAAAGTGCTCTCTCTCACTACGAGGAGGTCTCAGGTCAGGTCATTAGCTGGAACAAATCATCTATCTTCTTTGGGAGAAATTTTACGGATAATAGAAAACATGGTATTATCAATGAATTAGGAATTCAAGAAGGTTCTTTTTCTTTTTACGTACCTTAGTGTTCCCATATTTTGGGGCAGACCCAAATCTAGCTATTTCTTCAACATTTTTGGTTAAGTCCTTAATCAGCTCTACTCTTGGAAAGGAAAAACTATATATATGGCAGGTAAAATATTCCTTGTAAAGTGTGTCATTATCTCCAAAATGTTCTACTCTATGATGGTTTATAAATGGCTTGTCGGTCTCATTAAAAAAATGAACATTTCCATCAAAAATTTTGTTTGGTCTGGAAGCACTCTGGTTTGGAAATTAGTGACTACACCTTGGTCTACTTGTTTCAAAACCATGGATAATGGTGGCCTCAACATAAAAAATTGAATCCTTTTAATGAGACCCTTCAAGTCATACTTAATTGGAACCTGATCAAAAATGATTCTCCTTCTATTGATTTAATCAAAAATAAGTTTCTTGATAAGTTAAAGAAAGGAAGTATGAACTTTTTGAACTCTTCCATATAGCCTTCCATTAAAAAGGAATATGTCAATATTATGACCAACTCTAGATGGATGGTTTCTAGGAACTCCTCCATGAACTTCTGGTTGGACAATTAGACTGGTGATTCTCTAATTTCTATGATCCCTACTGAACAATCTTCTGAAAGTATTAATTATACTATCATGGATGTTATTAACTCTCATCTTGATATTCTCCCTGAGAATGTTATGCATATCATTGACAACTATCCTTTTTCTAATATAGATGATTTTCTAATCTGGGAGCCTTCACACAATGGTATGATAGATTCAAAAAATTATTATAAACACCATTTTCATAACTCTTGAAATGATTTTATCTAGATTAAAAACTTTGATAAGCTATGTATAAAGCCTTCAATACTTACTATTATTTGGGGTATTTCTTACAATAGGGTACCCACTAATACTTGTCTGCAATCTTTTGGGATTCACACTTGCTCAAAATTTCATCTTTGTAATCAACATAGAGAAGATACTAACCATTTATTTCTATATTGTGCCACTGGAACTAAACTTTGGAACTATATTTTTAACATGTTTTATTACAGATGGAAGACTCTTGACTCTGTCAACACATAGCTAAATCATTTTTTTGATATATATAACTTCCAAAAAAATCATGAACTTATTTCTTGTTGCAGTTTTGGAGATTTATCATGTGATATGGTATGATAGAAATGAAATTCTTCACAATAATTTCTCACACAACATTAATTCAAGTTAGAAGTGGATCCTCATTGCTATTCGTGAAGATACTTTGATTCAGAAGGGATTCTTCAACAATACAGTGAAAGACTTTATGATTCTGTGGTGACTATGGGTTGATGGTATTTTTTTCCAACAATGATGCACTTTTGAAGTTTTCTAACAATCATTGTTCTATAGTTGGATCAAAGTTAATGTGTATTGCGCTTATAAAGGAATTCTAGGCCCTACGGTATGTGGTGCGATCTTCAAGGATCATCTTGGTCAGATCCTCAGGTGCTTCTTTGGAAGTTGTGGTATTTCCTCAACTCTAGAGGATAAAATGATGAGTGTGATTCATGCTATTTATTTTTCTAAACACCAGGTTTGGAACAACATATGGATTGAAAGTGATTTGACTACTATAGTGCAAGTGATTTAGAATGGTGTGATTCATCTGGCTTAGTCATCTACTGCACATTGGGTGGATTTTCTCTATTCGCTCTGCAAAATCAACCATATTACCACTCATATCTATCATGAAGTGAATATGGTTGCATATGGCTTCGCCAATAAAGGAGTAAAATAGAATATAAATTGGTTGGATGATCTACATAATAATTTACTCCCCCTTCAGGTGAAAGAGTGTAATATAATCCCATCATTTAGACTCATGTAGCCTCATTTTTTATAATAATTGTGCTTTGGTATTTTGGAAAAGGCACCACTTTATTCAAAATAAAACATATCATTTTGATAGAAACTCCTAAAACAATTGAAATATGTTCAAAATATTATTTTTATTTTATTTAATTTTGCCTATGTGATTTTCATTCATTTTTCTTATTTTTTCTTTGAAATGAGTTTTATCGATTCAAACTTTGATAAGTTCAACTTCTGGTAGCCATAACTTTTGATCTATAACTCTGTTTTAGCTCAACAACGAGTCAAATCGAATCTCAGGAAATTCTATAAAACAAAGAAGAAAAAAATAACTTATTGGTATATCTTTTTGTAAAAACCAATGCAAAAACTACTTTTTTCATTTATAGTGTCAGCTTTTTTTAAAACTGATGAAAAAATACTACCGATGGGTATTTTTTGCATCAGTTTTTTCAGAAAACCAATACCAAAAAAAATTCCTTTTTTTTATCATTGTACAAAAACTGACATCAAAATTTATACTTTGTACATCTATGGCTTCAATGTCAGTTAAAAATCAACATTAAAGATCATTTTTCTACTAGTGGTTGCCTATAGAGTGGATTTACCTCCGAATTTATCCTAGGTATACAATATTTTTCATGTTTCAATGTTTATAAAGTATTTGTCATATCCATATCATGTTTTGAGTCTAGAAGTAGTTCAGTTGGAAGATAATCTTTCTTATGAAGAACAGCCAGTCCAGAATCTTGACCGTGGAGAGCACGTGTTGTGGAATAAAGTGATTCATTAGGTTAAGGTTTTATAGAAAACCCATATGGTTGAAGATGCAATATGGGAATCTGAAAATAATATGAGGTAGAAATACCCCCACTTATTTGTTAAGTTAATAAAATTACGAGGACGCAAATTTGAAAAGGGGAGAAGGATGTAACAGTCCAAGTAATTATAAAATAAGACATTTTTATATTTATTAATATTTTTGAATTAGATATTAAGTTTAATTAAAAGAGGGATGTATGTACGATAGTGTACTTGACATGCAACAACAGGTTTCTCTAAAATCTTATGTTGCACACAAGACTGAGTTATACTGAAAAATAATACATTATTAGTAGTATTATATTAAATGGTAGTTATCATCTAGCCACTGTATTAAAGATAATGAGTAAAACTAACTATATTATGTTTAAAAATGTTTATTAAATGTTTTTACTTTAATATAATAAATTTTAGAGGCTTAAAATGAGAATAAATCTAGTTTTAAGCATAAAATACTCTAATATTTTTAAAAGGTAGTTTTACCACCTTTTGATGGAGAACCATTTTTAAATATAGTTTTTGTCACTTTTATATGTTCTATTTTAAAAAATAAACTTCTTATTTTGAATCGGGACATAAAAATTTACTTTGGTTAAATTTTGGTATTTTTATGATAAGTTTTATTTTTTTAATGAATAGTGAAAATACTGCATTTTAATTCAAAACTGTCTTTTCGTCTAATTTATTTATGTAGTTAGGTTATAATTTTAATTATTTTTAAAGTGTAATTAGGATAATTTTTTATCATTTAATCCAATTTTGGTTATTTTAAGTAATTTCACCTTGAAATTTGATATAAACACATGTCAATATTTTGATGGTTTTAATTTTTTTTAAAAATCGTTTTCTCATTTTGACAACAGGGGTTAATTTTACATTAATTACTGAAAACTTTGTGTTTTGAATTTATAAAAATGGATTCCATATTTGTAATAAAAATTTCAAAATTATGTAAATATGTTCCTTTTATTTTTGTACATTATTAATAGTAACTTTAGTAATTATTTTTATTTACCACGGTTAAAGGGTAAATCAGGGAAATAAAGGTAAAAATAATATTATAATAATATAAAACTACCCTAACGCTTGTACTAGTACTATTTTATAATATATTTCCTACCAAGAAAACCCTTGGAACAAAAATTTGTCCTTTTGAATCCACTGGGGTGTGATTATGACACTTATAACTTCTAATTTAAAGTAAAAGAAAATAAGTTATAAACATATATCTTATTACTAAGAAAATTTTAATATGGGTTTATATAGGTGATATCTTTGACTATAAATATTCATCATAAAGATAAAACAATTTCATTTATCATGATATTTTATTTATAATTTTTAAACATTAAATAATTAAATTTAATTATGACACAATGATGATACAGTGATTGCTTTATTAATGAAGTAATCAAATAAATAATATTATAAATATTAAAATAAATATTATTTAACATAATTTATATCATTCACGATTTTTATAGGCGAATATAATATGTTATAAGACTATTAAATGATTTTTTTTAATTTATCTATTTTTAGATTTTATTTAAATTTAATAAAATGAATAGTGTATAAATTGACATAATTGAAGTTTTATAAAAATATTAATTTATTAAATTATTCAAAAATCCTAAAAATATTTTAAAATCAAAAAGTGACTATGATAGTGTCAAAAATTTCATTATGTTTCTAATTATTATAAATTTATCTCATATAAGTAAAATTAATAGCCTCTTAATAATTCAAATTTTGTTACCACTTTTAAAATTAAAAGACAACAAATAAGGGTAAACCAAAATGATAAGGTTTAAAATAAAATAAATATGTGTATAAATATTATTATATGAGATTATTTAAAACTATACTCATCTTATATTCTATATAATTAAATTTGTAAGATTTTATATTAAAAAATTAATTTATATTAATTTAATATTTTAAGAATTTTCAAGGGTGCCCCTCCCTTCTCCTATAAAAAGGTACCCTCTCTTCTATAATACTCACACTTCCAAAGAATGTTTTCCAAGTTCTACACAAAAATCTTTCTATAATACCTCCCCACATTCCCAAAGCCTTATTTTAGGAAGAACACCCTTATTATAGGTGTTAAGGTGTTCTTTAATGGTGATCAACTGAAGAAGAGGTATCATTTTTTTAAGAGTTTCTATTTTATTTGTTCTTCCACTTTTTTTAAACCTTCTTATTACAAGATAAAATAATAAATATGTTACCCTAAATATAATTAGATTTTATTATGTTAATATCATCCCCTAAATCCATCTCTACTTCCATCAAATGGGAAAGGAATTAATCATTCATGCGTATGTGTGAATTATCACCTCCCCGAACCGATTTAGTTCGTTTTCCATTACCGTCTGTCAATATAGATTATAATTATGGAATTAATATTCATGTGTAATATTCATGAAATATTTATCATTTTAAAATAATAATATTTCAATTATGTTCTTACATTCCATGCACATAAAAATAATAACGTTGTTTGTGCGTACGTGTGAACTATCATCTCCACGAAGTGATGTGAATCGTTTTTATTCACCACATCACCTGTATAATATATATAAGTATATTTAAATGATTATTATGAAGATAATAATATTATGATAATTTTGTAAAGATAAAATAATAATTTCCTTATTTCCATAATGATCAATGAAAAATGAAAATGTTACTCATGCGTATGTACGGCCTACCATCTCCATGAATATAACGTTGTTCATTTTTCATAACCATAATTAATGGTTTGATTTAGAAAGTATGATTAATTTATAAAATTGATGATTATTTCATGAATATTATTCTATATATGATGGACTTATGACCACATGGATTAGTAACATCAAAACCATGTTCATTTTTTACTCAAGACCCGAATATCGACAAAACGTCTGATATGAACTTAAATAATTATGTAATTTTTATAACAAGGTAATAAGTGATATAAAAGAAATAATAAACTTGAAAAAGGGTTTTAAAGCAAGTAAAAATTAACCAAAATTTATTATTCATGAATATAAAGATTGTACGTGACGAGTCGGACTCACAGTAAGGGACTTCGTCACAATCTCCTTTCATTGAGGAATATTTTGATGTTATAAACCACCTTCTTTTATACGGTGTATAATCAACCACTTTGCATTTTAATTTCATTCAAAGGTTTTCAAAATGAATATTTTTCTTTGAATCGTTTTTCTAAATGAAAAAAAGAATTTTTTTAACATATGCGGTGATAACGACCTTTACGCCATCGTGACCATTATTTAGTATTTGGCATCCCCTATAAGCCGTAATGTTTTTAAAAGAAAAGTAAATACCATTTTCCCTTTATAGGTATTCTATTATTGAAAATGGTTTTAAGAATGAATTTATTATATCTTGAAATCACATCTTATGATTTTAATGTGGAAATGTTATTTTTCCTTTATGTATGGTTTATGTGTTGTGATTATGTTATGGTTCTTGGGAATTACTTATGTATATGGGTGGTTCCGTGATAAAACAAGGGTGGGTGAGCCTGTGATAGCTCTCTAATGCATTGGGTAATGAGACAGAGTTAAATGATAAGGTTTCCCCTAAGATATTTAGGAAATATACTGTGATGGGTATTCTAAACATAACCATGAAGGTTACTTTCTATGTAGTTGAGAAAGCTACAATGTAAGTATGATATAGATTCCACGAGTTACCTTTATGATTTATGATTTCTATGAAGTTTTTTAGGATTCTTATGATTTCATGGGTTTATAAATATTCATGGACTAACATTTTCTTTCCTTATTTTATATCCTTTACTGAGATTTTTTTGCTCATCCCAAGTTTTTAAAATGTTTTCACAGGGTATAAGGATGGGTAAGATAAAGGAATAAGTCAAGAAGATTTTTATAAAGAAAAATAAATCATGTTTACTTTTAAAAGTTTTATATTTTGGAAGAAATGGATACTGTTTTAGTGGTATCCACTTTGTATAAATTTGAGTTATTATGTATTAGTTATGCCTTAATTCTCTAAAACTCTAAACTTGAAAAGATTCAAAATGTGAATTCTTGACTTAACTCAAGGTTATTAAATGTTTAAGGCTGGGGCCTTATAGTTATTCCTTTATAAGAGTGATTGTAATACTTATATGAAGATAATGTTCCAATATACCTACACAATTTTCTTTATGTCTTATATGAGTTCTAATAGTTTCTTTGATCAAATATTGATTTCACATGGCTTATGACTATTTACTCATATGACTCTTTTATTATCTTAAATGTTTATTCAATGAATCATGATTTATGATCCAGGTTTTTATGGGAATGAATTCTATTATGTTATACTCATTCACTTTGATTATACACTCATACCATTTTTTCATCTTATTCTCACTGATAATATTTAACTATTAATTCTAATGATTACCCTTACTGAGCATTTGAGAACATCGTTCTTATGTTTCTATTTCACCAGGTTATGAAGAATTATGTTAAGTAAGATATGACTAAAAGGATTTCATGTGTGGAGAATTTTATAGGAGATGTTTAATACTTGTCGTAGAATATGAAAATATGGGTATAATGGGAAAATTTCCATTTGAATAAAAATACATGTGTTTAGTTACATAAATTTTTTCCCCTAATTCTCTAAAATTTCCATTGGGTAATGAGATGGAGTTAAACTATTAGGTTTATCATAAGAGATTTAGGGAATATAATGTGATGGGTATTCCAAATGTAACCATAAATATTACTCCCTATGTAGCTCTAAAATCTACAATATAAGTAAGATATGTATGCCACAAGTTAACTTTATGATTTAGGATTTCTATGAAGTTTTTTAGGATTCTTATGATTTTATGGGTTTATAAATATTCATGGACTAATGTTTTCTTTCCTTATTTTATATCCCTTACTGAGATTTTTATACTCATCCCAAGTTTTTAAAATGTTTTCACATGGTATAAGGATGGGTAAGATAAAGGATGAATTCAAGAATATTTTTATCAATAAAAATAAATCATGTTTACTTTTAAAAGTTTTATATTTTGGAAGAAATGGATATTATTTTAGCGGTATCCACTTTGTATAAATTTGAGTTATTATGTATTAGTTGTGTCCTAATTCTATAAAACTTTAAACCTAAAAATATCATCAATGTGAATTCTTGAATTAACTCAATATTATGAAATGTTTAAGGTTGGGGCCTTATAATTGATATCAAAGGTCAATTTAGATAACTTTAGAGGTTTGGATATTGTTAGCAGAATATCCATAAATGATTTTTACTTTGTGGTAAAATTGAAATGATATATAATTTGAAGATTATCATATTTCTTTGTCTAAGATATGTTTGTTCATAATGGTTTTCCACAGAGGAAATAGGGTATCTATATTGGTATGACATCAAGAGGAAAACAACCTTCCAAATCAACAACTTGAGATGGTCACAATCAGAACTGAACAGTTTTTTGTAGTGATGGAATAGTTGAATCAGGCTATAAATGGTGGTGGTATCCATGCATGATATCAGCTAGATCAATCATAGAGGAAAATGTCAGTAGTGAAGTATTTCATGAGGCAATGTACTCCATCATTCAGAGGATCATCTAACCCTGTGATAGCTAAATTGTGGATTAAAGCATTAGAAAAGATTTTTCGATTTCATGGGGTGTTCAGAAAATAAAAAGGTTATTCGTGTTGTTTACCGTTTTGAAGGTGAATCTGATCAATAGTGTTCTATGGTTAATAATATCAGGGAAATTTAGGATATTTTTACTCTTAATTGGGGTGAATTCAAAAGCATGTTTCTTGAGAAATATTTTCCTAATGAGGTTTCACTGAGGATGGAAAAACAATTATTGGAATTGAGGAAATATGATGACTCAGTGGCTGCTTATGAAGAAAAATTCACCCGACTGGAAAGGTATGCTCCAAATTTCATCAGATATCTTGATAATAAAATCAATCATTTTTACTTAGTATTAAAGAAAAATTATCGAAGGGAATTTTCATCTTGTGAGTTAAAAAGTTATGAAAATCTTGTTTGATGTGCATAGAAGGGGAAAATGGAGTTTGCTGATGATAATATATTCTTTGAGAAATAATAGAATAAAAGGTCAATGTGGTAGGTGAAAGGGAATAATTCTTCAAAAAGGTTTGATGGTAAGAAATTTAATTTTACACTTTGTGAAAATTTTGGTAAAAATCATAGTGGGTAATGAATTTTGAATTACAGTAAGTGCTTCTGATGTGGTAAAATGGGATATAAGGATTGTAATTGCACTAAAAAAGATCATGGTAGTGGTAAGAAAAAATTTGATTTACAGTCAGTAAAATGTTTTAAGTGCAATGAGATTGGTCATTATGAAAACGAGTGTCTGATGAAGAACTCAAATAATGGGAAGCATCCAGACTATAAGTAGAAAGGTGTGGTGAAATCCTTTGTAACTACTTCAGCATATGTTAGGCCATCAATTGAAGTGGTGTCAGGAATATTGTTTGTTTATTCAGATTGTTTCAATGTATTGTTTGATTCCGGATCTACACATTCTTTCATTTCTGATAAATTTTCTAGTAAATTGGTAATTCCATCTCAAGAAATGAATATATAAATTATAGTAAAAACACTTAGGGGAAATGTTGAAGAAAAAAATAAATTATAAGAATCTTCTTATCCTTGTATGTGGAAAGAATCTACCTACAAACCTTATTGTTTTCCTCTAGTAGAGTTTGATTTTATTCTGGGTATAGATTGGATTTCTGTTTACCATGCTAATATTGACTATAGGGATAAAGAAGTTTCTTTCCAAAAATACTTTTAGTTTGTGTATAATAATGAACCCTTACCTTTGATAACATATCAGGAAGCTGAGAAACTACTAAAATATTGAAATTAATGATACCTTGTACATATTGTTGAAAACAAAGTAATTGTTCAGATTAATGATGTGTGAATGGTAAATGAGTATCATGATGTTTTTTCTGATGAGTCTCTTAGTATTACACATGATCAGGAAGTTGAATATATTGTTGACTTAGTTACTTATGCTAATCCAATTTCAAAACCCCCTTATTGAATATATCATATTGAACTTTTAGAGTTAAATAAGCAATTTCATGAGTTGTTAGATAAAGGTTTCATTTGACCAAGCACATCACCTTGGGGTGCTCCTGTCTTATTTTTTAAAAAGAAATATGGTTTAATGATACGTTTCATTAATTATAGATCATTGAATAACAACATTGTTAAGAACAAGTATCATTTTCCTCATATCAATGATTTGTTTGATCAGCTCAAGTAAGCACAATATTTTTCAAAGGTCAACTTGAGGTCGGGGTTCCATCATTTGAAATTAAAGGAAGAAAACATTCTAAAGAATGCGTTTTGTACTAGATATATCCATTATGAATTTATAGTTATTTCATTTGGGTTAACTAATGCACCTGTGGTATTCATGGATATTATGAATAGAATATTCCATGAGTTCTTAGTTAAGTTTTTAATCGTGTTTATTGATGAAATTTTAGTATATTATAAAAGTAAATTGGTGCATGAAAGTAATTTTAGGGTTGTTTTTCAAACCTTAAAAGAAAATAAATTGTATGGTAAATTCATCAAGTGTGAGTTTTTGTTACAAAAAAAATTTATTGGTCACATTGTTTCTAAAGATGGCATAATTTTTTATCCTTATAAAATAAAAGTTATTGAAGAATGTCCAAGACCCAAAAATATAACCAAGATTTGTAGTTTTCTTGGTTTAGTTGGCTATTACTGGAGGTTTTTGAAAAAAATTAATGGTTATCTATCCCACAAACTAAGTTAACTCAAAAAGGTGAAGATTTCATCTGGATAAAAGAATGTGATGATTGTTTTCAGGAATTGAAAAGAAAATTTGTGAATTCTCTAGTTTTGTAATTACCTTATAGGAATGGTGAATTTGTTATCTATAGTTATGATTCGTTAAAAGGAATTGGTTGTGTCCTAATGCAGAATGATCAGGTAATTTCTTATGCTTCACATCAGTTGAAAACTCATGAGTTAAATTACCCTACAGATGATTTGGAATTATCTTCTATTATTTTTTATTTAAAAAATTAGTGGCATCATCTTTATGGAGTAAAATGTGAAATATATACTTATAAAAAAAATTTAAGTATATATTCACTCAGAAATAATTGAACAAGATACAGAGAAGATGGTTGGAAATAATCAAGGATTACGATTTCTCAATTCATTAACATCTAGGAAAATCAAATAATGGTTAATTGTTTAAGTCATAAAAGTAATGCTACATTAACCATGTTACATTTGGAACATGAATCTTTGATTAATGATTTAATGAACTTTGGCGTGGAAGTTGTTGGTGCAGGAAATTCCTCTGTTTTGTTTTAGATTTCAGCACAAGCGTCTATATCATACAGAATTAAAACGCATAAAAGGAAGATATTGAATTGAAAAAAAATTTAGAATTGGTTCAGAATGGTAATTTTACTAAATTTAACATTGATAAAGATTGTGTTTTGAGATTTTGGAAGAGGTTATGTGTGCCTTGTGATTCAAAATTGAAGAAAGAGTTGTTATGTGAAGCTCATAGTTCTCCGTTTTGAGTTCATCCTGGAAGTACTAAGATGTACATAGTCCTTTGATAGTATTACTAGTGGGATGGAATGAAAAGAGATATTTATAACTTTACTACGAAGTGTTTGACTTCTCAGTAGGTGAAAGCCTAATGATAGTTACTGAAAGGGATTCTTCAACCTTTTCTAGTACCAGAGTAGAAATGGAAAAATATATCCATGGATTTCATAGTGGGATTACCAAATACTTCTTGAGGTAACAATATGATTTGGGTTATTATTGATAGATTGACTGAATCTTCTCATTTTCTTCCTACTCGAGATACACTATATCTAGAACAACTTTATCGGTTGTATCTTAAGAATATATTCAGGTTATATAGAGTTCCTCTCTCTATTGTATCTAATTGTGATCCTAGATTCACTTATAACTTTTGAAAAGGCCTTTAGAAGTCATTGGGTACTGAATTAAATTTTAGTATAACTTTTCATCCTCAACTTGGTGGGAAGATAGAATGAAAAATTTAGAAATTAGAGGATATGCTACGTGTTTGTTCAATGGATTACCAGGGAAGTTAGGAACAAAAACTTTCTTTGATTGAGTTTTATTATAATAACAGTTTTCATTCCAGTATACAGATGGAACCATTTGAGGCATTATATGGAAAGTGGTGTCGAAATCTATATTTTTGGGATTAAGTATGTGAAAAAAAATTTATGGGACCATAATTTGTGGAAGAGATGGTATAAAAAGTTCAGTTGATTCAGAAACACATGTGGACAGCTCCGAGAAAGTAGAAAAGTTGTGCAGATAATCAGATGAAGGATCTTTCATTCGAGCTAGGTGATCATGTATTTCTTAAATTTTCACCATGGAAAAGTGTGATGAATTTTGGTTAGAAGTGAAATCTGAGTCCACAGTTCATTGGGTCTTATTAAATCTTGGATAAAGTTGAATCAGTTCACTAGTAGAAAAATGGTATTAAACATAGAAAGTTTAACATCGGTTTCTTATAAACCGACATAAAATATGTTTTTGGTGACATTTTGGAATCGGTTTTTTTAAAAACCAACAATAAAAAGTAAAAAAACTTATTTCAAGTGTCAGTTTTTTTTAAAACCGACACCAAAAATTAAAAAAAAAATTGGCATTAGTTTTTAGAAAAACCGACACCAATAATTAATTTTTTTACTATGTTTTAGAAAATTTCGTACGCTTCTATTTTACTTGTCGTGGATCTAAAACAGAGTCATGAATTAAAATTTATGGATGTCTCAAGTTGATCTTCTCTAAGAGAAGTCTTAAATAAGTACAACTTTTAATGTCCATAACTTTTAATGTGTAACTCTGTTTTAGCTCCACAACTATTCAAATAGAAGCATAATAAATACTCTAAAACATTGTAGGAAAAAATAATTTTTAACATCGGTTTTTATGAAAATTGATGCCAAATTTTTTTTTATTATTTTTCACATCAGTTGTTAAAAAACTGATTTGAAAAAATAATTTTTTTAACTTTTTAGCATTGTTTTATTTAAAAACTGGTTACAATTTTATTTTTCTTTTTAGCATCGTTTTTTAAAAAAATGATGCAAAAAATATTTTTTTTAACTTTTTAGCATTGGTTTATTTAAAAATCGACACCAAAAATGATATCGGTTAGCATTTTTTGAATCAGTTTTGTAAAAAAATCGATGCTAAAAAACCAATATAAATCCTCTTTTTCATTGGTTTTAAACAAAACTGGTGCCAAAGAGTATTCACAAATACATGGGATCAGTATTTCAATTTTTTTTACAAAACGTGTTTAACTTTATAAAATTCCACCAACAATTTCATACAACGCTATTAAAAATATTTTTGTTTTCTATATATAAATCCATTTTCTCTTTTGTTCATCAGTTTTTACCTCTTAGATTCAATCAATTGTTTAACGCAACTTCGATCGATGATTTGAACACAGTATCTATTCTAATCATTTATTTTCTCTATTATTATTTTTCTTTATTTCTAAACAACTTGATTATATTTATTATAAATATTATTTATACTTATGATTGGGTGACAAATATAAAACATCTGAATGAGATTTACCAATTGAGGTGGAAATTTTACTATTGATCACTGTTTTCATTGTCGCATGAGTTCTACCCTAAATATAAGAGATATGATGATAAATAACATATCATTTTGAGGGATCATGATGCATATCGGCACTTCGAATGTCTTGGTGAACCCTCACAATAAAACCCCTAATTTGTATGACATTAGAGATGTTTGGATCTCTCCTTGCTAAATCGATTGAGAGACGGCATCCTTCGATCATGAATGTAACGACCCAAAAGTTTGAATAAATTTTGTTTCCTAACTTTTTGTTTTATTTTATTTTATACTCAACAAAACTATTTCATTTAATAAAATGAGTATAATTAAAATAAGACCGTTGGGTTTCGACAGTTATATGACCGTTGGTCAATATAACCGTTGGAAACTAAATGTTGTGATTATTGTCTATAAATACAAGTGATCTTGATTAATTAATATACAATAAAGATTCGATGGCCCCATCCAGTAGTCTCGGGCCGATAGAAGCCCATCTGACGGAACTCGGGAAGGAGGTAGCACCTTTGGGCTTTACTCTGGACCAAACTCAAGCCAAACTTCATCGAGTGAAGCTGGAACAGAATCACCTTCACGAGAAGTTCAAGCTGATAGAAATCACTACTCGGGCAATGTTTCCCAAGCCGCCCCAAGATTCTATCACCCTAACACACCTTACTCTTAGGTCCTATGCTGGTGTTATAAGGGGCTATGTAACGAGATCGTAACTGCCTTGTGTAATCCTTTGATTTAAATAAAAATTATGATGTCTTATTATGGTGAAGTTTTTGAATTTTCAAATGTCCGGATAAATATAGTATGCATATTATTGATGAATTATAGAAAAAGGATATTTTAAAATATTTATGTAAACCTTAAATAATTAATAATGTGTAATGATTTTCAAAAAATGGTCTTCTACAGCTGTGTTCAGTATAAAATTTAGAGTCTAATAAGATCAACTTAATTTTTGGTGAATAGTAAATTATGAATTGTGATTTTATGCTTATGATTAGTAATGTGACTAAATGGATTAAGTAACTTCACTTATGAAATTATTAATATAATTTAGGCACCTTGATTAACTAATGTGATTCAATAAAATAGGTAAATAACTATTTCAGAAATTATTGGTTAAGTATTAGTTTTTTCAATTGAATAGTGTTTTTTATTTAAAAATTAAATTAAAATTATTTAGAAAATTATTTTCATAAAATGGAGTTCATTTTTGAAATCAGAGCATCGATATTTGGTAAAGTTGAATTTTTTGAATTTTTCTGAAACATTTGAATTTTCACTGAATAGTGTTTTTATTTAAAAATTATATTAAAAATATTTAGAAAATTATTTTCATAAAATGGAGTTCATTTTTGAAATTAGAGCATCAATATTTGGTTAAGGTGAAATTTTGGGTTTTTTCTAAGAAAGTTGAATTTTTGATGAATAGTGAAAATACAGTTTTTGAGTTTCGGGTGTTTAATGACATCATTAAGGATGTAATAATTATGCAATAATTCTGGTAAAATTATTAATAATAAGATAAGGTATGATGTGTCCCAAGTGTCCAATACCATGGGCAAATATCATGGGCAAGCCCATGGTTTTCCCAATACCACTGATGAGGTGTCCCTTGGCAATTAATGCTTTGTCCCCTCACTTCTCCTATAAATACCAAGCCATTCCCTCATTAATTTCACTTCCAAATCCTCCCCAACGAATTTATGGTCTCTTTACCTCCCAAGGAGTCCTCCCAAGGTTCCCTCAAGCCTCCCGAGGTCCCGACCTTCATGATTTCAAATTTACTCTTCAAGGTAAGGGATCCTTTCACCCTCCTCTTTTATGTCGCGACTTCCTTTATGTTGTGTCTTCTAATTTACATATATCTATGTTGAGGGTATGTTCTTATGTGTTCTAATTTCTGTCCATTTCATGTCTAATTTTTGAGATACCCTTTCCACTCTCATCAATTTGTTTTCTGAATTTTTAAGTGACGTCGTTAGGCTGTCGAAGTTTTCGTAAAAGAAATCGCATCTTCTCTTTTCATTCATGTTTCCTTTTTCATGTGGTATGTCATTAAAATATCCATACCATGATCTTATTCAGTACCCATACTGTATTATGATTTATTTATGAGTGGTTGACCCTTGTCCCCTATCTTTTCAATTTTTTCTAAAACCATGTTATATAACTGTTATGCTGCAGGAATTTCGTCTCAAAATTTATATCTCTTTCTCTCAAGAAATTCTATTGTTTATTTATGTGAATACCCAGACTTATCTAGTTTCCATGGGTGATCATAAATATATAAATATGATATATTTGATTATGTAATTGACACAAATATAACCCTCTCTCCCTTTCCATGGGTTATAAATGACATAATGATCTTATTTTTAAGCTCTTTTTAAATGTCACGATTTTTACATGAAACCCATTTTTTATTCCATTTGGGTTATTTATGAAATGTTTGATTATAATATATGTGGATCAAATTAAAGTAAAGACATATTAAGGGTGTTCCCTAATATCTCTCCAATGCATTGGGTAAATAATTAATCTCTAGAGATGACAAGTTTTACGATACCTTGGTGAATAACCTTGGTAATTTTTATGACACCATGGGGATGGACCTTGGTGATATGTTCATGAATGTCTAAATGAAATTTTGTATCCAAATATTCAATATTATGTACCAAGTTATTTTCATTATGATATGCCTATTCTTCCATCGCTCATGTCTTTATGTTTTTATTCAAGTTCTTATTGATATCACAAGTACATTGATTCCCTTGTTTACCCTTACTGGGCCTTCTACTCACCCTTTCCTTTGATGTCTATCTCCAGGATATGAGATGCAGTAGATGTACATAGGATGAACCTTTTATGAAGCCTTACAAGTGGTTTAGAATAATGTTTATGTGGTTTTCATGTATTATGTTCCTGATTTCCAAGACACTAGACATTAAAGATCCTCTTTTTGTAAAATGTAATGAAAAGTTATGTTTTAAAAAGGTGGAATGTTATAATGAATGGGAGCGCTCTTTCGACTCCAGATCTCCAGACACGAAGGAAGAAAAATATCTTGAAAAATATTTTCCTAACCAACACCGAATGTTAAATCTAAAGGGATTTTGTTCCTTGAGGCTCTAAAAGGCTCAGATCTGCCCAAATAATCATTGTCAAAGCCTCCATTGTTCAAAAATCTTGAGGATGGAGTATTATCAGTTGAGGATGATCCCGAAGCACTTTAGAAGCAGACCTAAATGTGTAAGTTTTCAATTATGGGTCACATTGCTACTTAAAAGGTGATAAACCCTAGTTTTATTTAGATCTTAAACCCCATATTCCTCACTGTTAGGGATTTAAAAATTGGAAACTTGCCCCGCTAAGCAAAGGTTAGTTTCATATCTTGTTTACCACTCCGGACAATTTAGACCAGGTATGGAAGCCAGGTAATATACAACTCAAACCTGGCCTACTGCGTCTTTCTGAATGGGATCTTTCCTTTTACCCAAACACCCATAGGAACACTATGGCACAGATTTTTGTTAGATTTCATAACCTCAACTGGATTTTCTGGCACCCAAAAATCTTAAATGATATATCATCTTGTATTGGAACTCCTCTAAAGATTGACCAGGGTACTATAAATGGGTAATAATTTCTTTTTTCTATAGTAATGGTTGAAGTGAATCTGGAATCTAATCTACCACAAACCATTTATTTTAATGTTAATACTTATAAGACCGAAGTGAAGGTAGAGTATGACAGAAACCTCCATTCTGTGACTATAAAAAAATCATAGTACATTTAATTCTAAACTGTAAAGTGGTGCATAAACAGGTCTCCCAAACAAATTCCACTGAATGGAATGAGGTTAAGAGGTAGAAAAAAGATAAGTGTCATGTCTTAGATAAACCTGAACCCTCTAGGAAGAAGAATGAAAAATGGATTTTCAAATCCAAAAGCTTAAATTACATAGGGGTTGAAGTAGGAAAATATTGGGCTGATTTAGTGGAATACCGTGAAAATGAAATTGAATAACAAAGTATAATTGAGGAAATTGAATCTATTATCATGGATGTCTTCAATAGATCCCAATATGAGCCTGAAATTTTAATTTCGGAATCAATATTGAGACTACGTAGCATCCCAAGGCAAGTTATTGTTACTCTAGGGATTCCCTTTAAGAAATATAAGTGTAAACCGCATATTACACTTCCTCCCAAACTTGTAGAGGAGTTGGATCTTACCAAAAAATATCTTGATCTCCTTGAAAAATTAGAGGCTCTTATGATGGATGTTATACAACCTCCACAGGAACCTATTCCTGTAGAAACTGATACTTATAAGTCCTCTGTTAATAATTCCAATTATATATCTTGTATTGATTCTGTTAATATTTTTTAAGTAGATAAGGAAGTCACCAAATGTAGTTTTGATACAACTACTAACACCCCTAAGTGTACAGATGGTAAAAAGGTTAACAAAGATGCTTTTGGACAGCCTTCTTTTCCTTCTTTCGGTTTGGGTAGTGACACTCATCAGGTAAACATCACGGTACCTGGTCCTTTGGTTGATGTTGTTGAACACAACACTAAGGTTGCAACTAGGTAGAATGAAACCAAACCCCTTCTGAGCTTGGAAAAATATGAACAGCAAGAAGATCTCATGCAAAAAAAATCAGGTAACTCAACTCCTTTTTCTATTGACATGTGCACTGTAGTTGGTACCTGCAATATGGATGTCACTATTTTTTCCTCAAATTTTTAAAATCTAAATGATGTGAATAATGAGGATCTTAGTAATGTTTTTATTAGTAACTCTGTGGTCACACCCATTAAATATTCTTTGCAATATCCTTCCAAAGAATCCTTGAATGCAGGCACTGCTATTATCCCTTCTACTTCTATTAAGAGTAAGAATGAGAAAAACGCTAGCCCAAACAAATCCAAAAATTTCAAAAGATCATCTAGACAAAATGTCTTAGAGGGTAAGAAAAATGGGAGTTATAACTCCAAATTTAAGTATAAATAAAGATTCTTTTCTAGAATTGTTAGGTTATTTCTAACCCTAACACATTTATTGTCTTAAAAAGAACAATGAATATTCATTATCCTTTGATTTTTTCCATTATTGAACCCAATATAAACTTCTCTTATAATTTACTTCATATTAGTAGGTTTGGATATACTTGTATTGGTGTGAGTTGAAATAGCTTCACTATTGAAACTCTTTGGATTTTAGAGCAACCATCTTTACAAAATTTTAATATTTTCTATGTCTCTAAGAAAATATTTAACTGTGATTTAACTCTAGATAGTACTCATATATTTTTTCCCTTTTTTATGAAAAGAATTGACATTAGGATAGAAGGTCTCTATGGACTGACCTCTACTATCTGGGTCTTAATATACATAACCCCTAGTTTGTTATTAGGGGATTTAATTTTATCCTTGCTTCATGGGAGAATATGGGCACATCCCACTCTGGTATCTCTATAAGAGAGTTTAAAACTATAATTGAGGATGGAAAACTAGTTTAAATTACTTTTACTGATGCCAAATACACCTGGTATGGAAGACATTATAATAGGGTGGTAGCTAGAAAATTGGACAGAGCTTTCACAAATGATAATAATTTAGATAAAAGGGACCCCATTTCTAGCACCCCTCTCCCCAAGATTCAGTCTGAACATCATCCTATTATATTCACTTTTTCTTCCAAAACTGTGAAACCTACTCTACCCTTTAGATTCAACAAAGCTTGGTTCTTGAACCCTGAATGTTGTAATCTCATTAAAAAAATTTGGTCCTCCATATCTCATTACAATTATGCCTACTCTTGTCCTTTTGAATTAAAATATCTTAAACAAAATCTTAAAGGTTGGTGCAGCTCAAAAGATAAACAAATTGGAAATGAAATCCTACTTTTTGAGAATGAACTTCATAAACTTCAAAACAACAACACCAACTCTGATTTTACTACTGATCAGAAATATGAAATTAACATTGCTCTGAAACTCAACTCACTTCTCACCTTTTAGGATAACATTAATAAAAAATCTTTCAAAATCAAATGGTTAACTAATGGTGACAGAAAAACCAAATTCTACAAATCTCTATAAATAATAATACAAACTTTCAAACCTTTAACTTTTCTCAAATATGTGGAAAACCTTTTGGATAATGAGGATGATACTGCTAATCATGTTGTCTCCTATTTTGAATATATCTTTAATGGAACTAAAATAAATAAGGATCTCTTACATGATGTCATTCCAGTTATTATCAATGAGGAATATAACTCTTTTCTATTAAGTATTTTTATTGAGCATGAAATCAAAGACACTGTTTTTAGATTGAATCTTGATAGTGCCCCAGGTCCTGATGGATTTACTAATAGCTTCTACAATAAATATTGGAATTTCATTCAAGTTAATGTTTGTAATCTTATCAAATCATTCTTTTCTAGGGGCTATCTACCCCATGGGTTGAATGCGCAATTCCTCTCTTTGATCCCCAAGGTTGATAATGCCTTTGAGATTCATCTTTTCAGACCCATATCTCTTATTAACACTCTATATAAAATCATCACTAAACTACTTGAAAATGGGATTACTACCATGATTGAAAAAATTATATATTTTAATCAATTTGGTTTCATTATGGGAAGATCCATCCAGGACTATATTTTTCTTGCCTCTGAATTCACTAATATAATAGACAACGCCAACAGAGGGGGTAATGTTTCCATAAAACTTGAAATTAGAAAATATTTTGATACCATGGACTGAAATTTCATCTTCAAAGTGCTCTAAGTCTTTGGATTCAATAACTCTTTTATAAGTAGAATCAAAACCCTATTTAACTTTCCCTTCATATCTATCCTAGTTAATGGTTATCCCATAGGCTACTTAAACTTTACCAAATGTGTTAGACGAGGTCATCCCCTTTCTGCTATAATTTTCTCCATTACGGAGGACTATTTAAGTATATTTCTCACTAGAATTGTGGATAAAAGTAAACTTAAACCCATTCGTGCTTCTAGGACTATTAATTCCCCCACAAATATTTTATATGTATATGAAATTGTTCTTTTTTTACAAGATGATAAAAGAAACATCCAATATAAGGCCCCAGCCTTAAACCTTACTTAATCTTGAGTTATTACAAGATTACACATTGAGGATCTTTTCAGGTTTAGAGTTTTAGAGAATTAGATCATGAAACTTACATTACATTCCACATTTAAACAAAGTGGTTACATAAAAGACAGTATTCATTCTTCCCATCAACGGAAACATATTTAAAATAAAACATGGATTCTTTCTTGACACATCCTTGACACTATCATCACATCATGTACCCTTCCCTTGACCTGTGAAAAACATTTCAAAAACTTGGGATGAGCATAAAAAGATCAGTAAGGGATATAAAAATATGGAAAGGAAACATGAGTACATGTATACATAAGAATGAAATCATACTTTACCCATAAAACATAGGCATATCAAATCATGAATAAATCATAGAAATCATAAGACATAAAAGGTAACTTGAGGCATTCATAACATTCTTACGTAGGGAGTAACACTCTTGGTTACGTTTTGGAATACCCATCACAGTATATTCCCTAAATCTCTTCGGAGAAACCTCAATGTTTCACTCCTTCACGTTACCCAATGCATTGGAGAGCTATATCGGGCTCACCCGCCCTTAGTTTATCACGGAACCACCCGTTTTCATAACAATTCCCAAGAACCATAACATAAATGTATCCCATAAAACATGCATAAAGGAAACATAACATTTCCACATTTCAATCACAATATAACATTTTAGTATATTGAAATAATGAATCCATTCAAAAAGAAACCATTTCCAAAACCATTTAAAACATTTAATAAAGAGATTCTTGAATCAAAGTGTCCCATACCACCTTAAAGCTTAAAATTTTAAACCATTAATATCCATATAAATAAATCCTTAAAACCATTTTGAAAACATGGATATTAATAAGAACAAATAATTAAAACATTTAAAACGATATTTTGGTTAAAGGGGTTTTACCAAAATTAGAGACACTTGAATACAATAATTGAGGAATAAAATTTAGTCAGAACTTTATAATATCATGAGAATAAATGGATTCATGATATAATACTCCAAAGGACAGTATATACACCATATAAGAGTGAATTGGTGCATAACAACAATGAACCCTCAATAGAAATGTCAAATGTGATGAAATCCCTTATAGAGAAGGTATCCTTAAATTAAGGACAAATCAATCTCAAAAATATGTGTGACAAATATAAGTACACCCAATATAAGTGGATATTAAGTGTAAAACAATAAAAGGTCATTCACACATATTCAATGGATGACATATTCAATGACTACATGCTGAACCCAAAGAAATCGAAATTGGGTTAAAAAGTTCCCTTGACAGCCTAACGGCATCACATCAAAATGAGTTGATGAGAGATAAAAAGTGTATCTCATCACTTGGACATAAAATTTACATCAATAAGGATATATTAGAACATATCCCAACATAACAATATGTAAATTAAAAGACCCAACAAAAGAAGTCTTTTAAAAAAGAGGAGGGTGAAAGGTTCCCTTACCGACTTGGGTATCTTTCAAAACATACACCCCATGAAAGAAGGACAATAGATCATTGATGTAAATACTCATAAACGAAAGTATATTACACAAAGAGAAGAATAATTGGCAGTACATACACCACTCAATGGAATTTGTGGCAAATGTAGCATAAATCTCACGGGAATAAAAGTGAGATGAAAAATCCCTTATGAAAACTCGGCAGCCTAACGGCGCCACATAAAACTTCCGAATGTGGATTGATGAGATCAAATAGGGTATCTCATCACATTAAAATAAAATTTACAGCAAGAGGAATATAAAATAACATCCCCCAATATTACAAAGAGGAGCTTAAAATAAGTGACATAAAGGAGAGTACTTAAAAGAAAGAGAGAGGTTAGATCTCTTACAAAAGTTCGGCAGCCTAACGGCGCCACTCAAAACTTCCAAAATGGATTGATGAGAGAGAATAGGGTCTCTCATCACATAAACATAAAAATTACAGTAAGTTTAATATAATATATCATCCCAATAACAAGAAATATGAGCTTTAAAATGAATGACATAAAAGTGTGTACTTAAAAAGAAAGAGAGGAGTGGGATCCCTTACCTCGGGTCCGACTTGACTCGATCGTTCTTTAATCTCCTGAATAATAAACTTGAGCTAATTTATACATCCTTAAGAACCTTTTTCAAGTTCATTATTCCTTTTATACCACTTATTACCATGTCATAAACATTATGTAATCATTTAAGTTAATAATATTTGTTTTGTCGATATTTGGTTCTTAAGTCGAAAGTGGACTTCTTACAATTACATGTTGTTCGTGGCCAAATTTTTATTATATCCAGAATTGTATTCATGATGTAGATATCATATATGTCATATATATCCAGTAAATTCATGCATTTATAACATTACATAATCATTTAGAGGTAAGAAATGAAATGCACTGTTCATGGAGACGGTAAGCCGTACGTACGCATGAACGCTACTTTCATTTCTATTTTGTATTTCATAGAATGGAATAATAATGATATAAAGGTATATTATAATTCCAGTATAATATCATATATAATATCATATTTCCATCCTTTATACGTCCCACATATGGTATTTAACGAATCAAATCACTTTGAAGGGGCGGTAGTCCGCACTTCCTTAAATGAAGATATCGCGTTTACCCATAATGGAAACCATAAAGGTATGCCCAAAATGAAAAAAAAACATAAGATTAAGGAAAACATAAACATATTATATATCATATATAAAAATAGTGACAACATAATGGCCACCTTTGAAGGTGTTAAATGAGTATTGAACAATCATCGTTTCGGGAGGCAGAATTTCACCATCCATGGAAACCGTATGTTCTTTAACCATTTGATGTAGTTGTGTGAGAGTGTAGCTCGAATAAATCTTATAACAACATCTTAGTATATTTAAGATACTGGTTTTGTTACAAAAGAAGTAAATAAAAAGATTTTAGGGGGTTGGAGAAGCAAAATAAAACAAATGAACATGAGAGAATGAATTACCTTTAAAAGTGTAACTCCTTTTGATTTGAGCCTAAAGGCTTCCTTTGAAAGGATTCTGCCCAAAGGGAATCCTCTAGGATGTGGAGAGGGATGTGGAGAGAGTAAATGGGCAGGGTTTGGACGAGCCAAAGGCTTGAGGAGTGTGTGAAATGAGGTAGAGGTGGGGGCCTTTTATAAGAGGAGAGGAGGGGCACTTTTGGAAAGTAAGAAATATTACTTTATTTGAAAATGTGTTTCGATTTTAAAAGGTCCCACATTGATATAATTCGTGGATAAGGTGATAAGGGTTCGAAATCCACCCATCCAATAAGTTTTTTACATGTGTAGGTCATAGATTTTACATTATCTTCTCATTTTATTTAAATCGTCAGATAATGATGTCATCGCTGCATCATTATGATGTCATAAATAATTTAATTTATTTAATGTATAAAAATTATAAAAAAATTACTATGATGTATGAAATCGTTTTATATTTCCAATTACTATTTACAATAAAAAATATGACTTGTATAACCCCACTTAAAAATTGTTTTAGTAAAACATATCATGTTTGTGTCATTTTTACTTTTACATTAAATAAAAAGTTATTTATGTCATTTCCCAAACAAAGTGGCTCCATGGGGTCCCCAAGTTCACCCATGGCTTGTATTGGTCGAACATTGCACATAAAATGAGGTTATGACATGTGTCAAGTTCATTTCATATTATTAAAACATTATTTTTACCTTAAACTACACTAATTACCTCTAATCGCGATTAAAAACTTAATAAGTTACTATTCACCAAAAAAATTATTTTTATCCCATTTAACCACATTTTACTTCTTAATGAAAACCATGTATGTCAGATTTTTGAAATTCAAAACACAAAGATGGCAAAATTTCATTAAAACGGAAAAATCAGTCTTTATAAGTACCACTTAGTGGTGTCACTATTCATCAAAAATTGATGTTTTTCAGAAAAATCCCAAAAATTCACCCTAAGCTATATTTGATATTCCGAATTCAAAATTGAAGTCTATTTTAAAAAATTCAAAACATATAAGTCACATTAATTAATTTAATAATTAATTCCTGCTGTCAGAGAAAATAGCGTGTTTTTATGAAACAATAAGTATCAAAAGATTGACACTGGTTTATGTCGGTTTTCAAAGTGAAATTAATTCCAACGACCACTATTGGATTTAATGGTAAAAATATATTCTAATTTCACTTTAAAACCAATTCAAAAGATAATCTAATCATATAAATAAATTAGATTAAAAAGAGGTTTTGAATTAAAATACAACATTTTACACTATTCATTAAAAAAAATGAACTTTATCGGAAAGATACCAAAAATTTACACAAAGTAAATTTTGATGTCCCGATTCTTAATAAGAGTTTTATTTGGTCCAAAAGAATGTTTAAGAGTGAACAAAACTATATTTAATGATGGTTCAACATCAAAAGGTGATAAGTGAACCTTTAGTGAAAACTAGGGCATATACGCCTAAAATTGAATTCTTTCCGTATTTTAAGCCTCTATCCTTTATTGGATAAATGTAAAAACATTTAAAAACATATATAATCATATTTTAGTTATTTCTATCCATTCTCTCCATTACAACGGCTACATGTTAACTACCATTTAAAATAATATTATTTTATTATTAGAGTGCAACGTAAGATTCCCAAGAAACTCGTTGTTGCGTGTTGGGTACGCCATCGAGCATAGCATCCCCTTTAAAGTCATATTAATATTTTATTCACAAATATGGATAAATATGAAAATTTCATATTCTTTATTTACCTGGGGTGTTACATCCTTCCCCCCTTTTGGGAATTGCGTCCTCGCAATTTTTAAAATTGAGCTTGGAAACATCCTTGAACGTCCCACATCGAAACAAGAGTCGGTAAAACAATCACTTTAAAATAAAGGAAGATAAGTACATAGGTCACCCGAGTTAACCCATACTAGGATTCCATGTAGAAAAACTTGGACATGGAAGAAAAGGCAAAGGGTCATGTTCTTAAGGGAGAGTGATAGTAAACATGTCTAGGAGAAAGTTAACAATGAGAAAATCACAAACTTGTGATGGGTTAAACGGTATTCGATTCCCCAGTAGGAAAAGCTAATAGACAACATTTTTGTTTCAAGTTACTTTTTATTGAGGAATTTATTCATAAGGAAACATAATCACTTATCATGTTGACTTTCAACTTTTACTAGATTCCTTAATCAAACTCATATTTTTTCCAAAAGACGAGTATTTAGGGAGACTTGTTCGCATTAAGAGTACTATAATCAACTTCTAGAGAATCACCTAATCCACAAAAGAGAACTATATACATCCCATGTCTTTAGGCTTTAACCAAAACCAAAACCAAAAAGGTTAGTACAAGGTCAGATAATCCAGAAAAGGATAACCCATTAAAAAGAAAATCCATGCTTAATCTCCAAAATTTGTCCAACAAAACCCAAAGTTCAACGAGGACCATCCGATAAACAATTTGTCCATAAAATTATTCAAAGTAAACCAATATAAGATTGAAACCCAAATATTTGAAGGATTTATTCACATAGTCTTCCAAGTTAAATCGTAACATTTATCTCCAAACAACATCAGTTGCTCCTAAAGTCTCGTATTGAAAATTAATTAACCTAATCACATATCCTCTATGATAGGTTAATCATTTACATAAATAACCCAAAATCAACTTACTCTTAAAAAAAAGAATCAGTCAAACTAACCAGGGACTTCACGTAGTCCAGTGGTAGGCGATAAATACCAGTTTCACTTTGATTGTGGGCTCGATTCTCGTAGCTTTGTCCGACGCGACGGGTAGTCACACGGTCTACGTGTTGTCCTTTTTCCAAAACTATATAATTCTCAAATCATTCCCCAAAAAGGGATAAAATCATCAAAAATAACCATAACATAATTTAACCTCAATTTTTTCTCATGCCTTTCACTTCAATCATAAAATATAGTAACCCATAATTACCTCAAAAGTAAGGATCA
Source organism: Viscum album (assembly GCA_963277665.1). Taxonomy (NCBI): domain Eukaryota; kingdom Viridiplantae; phylum Streptophyta; class Magnoliopsida; order Santalales; family Viscaceae; genus Viscum; species Viscum album. The sequence continues at coordinate 917,426,134 of OY728155.1, read as the reverse complement.
TATAAACCCAAATGGTTCTTTATAACTATGTCCACAAAAGAAAAGATAACTATTACTTGAATAAAATTTTCCTATATTAAACATCAGGGTTACACATAATATAAAAAGTCTTCTAATGTAACCCCATCATCAAAAGAGACTTAATACTCTTAAGAATTTCACCATAACTCTTGAAGCCCTTATATGTTGACATCCTACTCATTCAACATTCTTCATGATCCATTATCCATTCCTTTCCAACTTATTTCAAAATACCTCTTTCCTACAAACAAAATCATGAATCATATCCTAAGATTCCAAAATAGGAAAACAATAGTCATGAAATAGTACATACCTTTGATTGGTCATTGTGAGTTTCTTCATCCTCAATCAGAATGGCATTAGGTATTGGTAAACGAATATTGGTACGCTCTTGGCGACCCCATTCACGAAACTTCTTCATGGGACATGTGTTTGCATAATGACCATGCACACCACATTTAAAACATTCAATTGATCCCTCAGAAAGTACTTCTTTCCCTTTCCTCGAGTCAACTGGATGATTCCTTTTTCCATGGCAGGTTCTTGATTTATGACCTTCATTTCCACATCTATAGCATATTTTTGTCCCTTTGAAACATTTTCCTAGGTGTTTCTTTCCACATCTTTGACACATAGGTTTTTGAACACACTTACCTTTATGATTATTACCTATACATCCGTAGGTATTTGTTTCTTTCATATATGATGCCTTAGAGAAATCTCCAAGGTTTAGGTGGTCAATCATGACTCCAGATAGTTAGTTGAGGATAATCACAATAGTTCTCATTGCAGCTCCCATATCATTCAGTTGCTTGCTCAAAAAACTGTCACAGTTTCCTTCACATCCACTGTTACTTTGGTGCCTGCTAGATCCAGCCATTTACTAAAACCAAAAAGGTCAGTGTGAGTATATCAACAAAACCATCATGTACTAATGAGTAAGATAAACACTAAGATATACTTACTCATTCACTTTATCTAAAACTAGGACTCTTTCTGAAATCCTAACCATTATGGTAATGTCACTTATGCTTAAATAATACCCTAACCTCTAAAGTTATCTAAATCGACCTTTGATACCAACTATAAGGCCCCAGCCTTAAACCTTACTTAATCTTGAGTTATTACAAGATTACACATTGAGGATCTTTTCAGTTTTAGAGTTTTAGAGAATTAGATCATGAAACTTGCATTACATTCCACATTTAAACAAAGTGGTTACATAAAAGACAGTATTCATTCTTCCCATCAACGGAAACATATTTAAAATAAAACATGGATTCTTTCTTGACACATCCTCGACACTATCATCACATCATGTACCCTTCCCTTGACCTGTGAAAAACATTTCAAAAACTTGGGATGAGCATAAAAAGCTCAGTAAGGGATATAAAAATATGGAAAGGAAATATGAGTACATGTATACATAAGAATGAAATCATACTTTACCCATAAAACATAGGCAAATCAAATCATGAATAAATCATAGAAATCATAAGACATAAAAGGTAACTTGAGGAATTCATAACATTCTTACGTAGGGAGTAACCCTCTTGGTTACGTTTTGGAATACCCATCACAGTATATTCCCTAAATCTCTTCGGAGAAACCTCAATGTTTCATTCCTTCACATTACCCAATGCATTTGAGAGCTATATCGGGCTCACCCGCCCTTAGTTTATCAAGGAACCACCCGTTTTCATAACAATGCCCAAGAACCATAACATAAATGTATCCCATAAAACATGCATAAATGAAACATAACATTTCCACATTTCAATCACAATATAACATTTTATTATACTGAAATAATCAATCCATTCAAAAAGAAACCATTTCCAAAACCATTTAAAACATTTAATAAAGAGATTCTTGAATCATAGTGTCCCATACCACCTTGAAGCTTAAAATTTTAAACCATTAATATCCATATAAATAAATCCTTAAAACCATTTTGAAAACATGGATATTAATAAGAACAAATAATTAAAACATTTAAAACGATATTTTGGTTAAAGGGGTTTTACCAAAATTAGAGTCACTTGAATACAATAATTGAGGAATAAAATTTAGTCAGAACTTTATAATATCATGAGAATAAATGGATTCATGATATAATACTCGAAAGGACAGTATATACACCATATAAGAGTGAATTGGTGCATAACAACAATGAACCCTCAATAGAAATGTCAAATGTGATGAAATCCCTTATAGAGAAGGTATCCTTAAATTAAGGACAAATCAATCTCAAAAATATGTGTGACAAATATAAGTACACCCAATATAAGTGGATATTAAGTGTAAAAAAATAAAAGGTCATTCACACATATTCAATGGATGACATATTCAATGACTACATGTTGAACCCAAAGAAATCGAAATTGGGTTAAAAAGTTCCCTTGACAGCCTAACGGCATCACATCAAAATGAGATGATGAGAGATAAAAAGTGTATCTCATCACTTTGAAATAAAATTTAAATCAATAAGGATATATGAGAACATATCCCAACATAACAATATGTAAATTAAAATACCCAACAAAAGAAGTCTTTTAAAAAAGAGGAGGGTGAAAGGTTCCCTTACCGACTTGGGTATCTTTCAAAACATACACCCCATGAAAGAAGGACAATAGATCATTGATGTAAATACTCATAAACGAAATTATATTACACAAAGAGTAGAATAATTTGCAGTACATACACCACTCAATGGAATTTGTGGCAAATGTAGCATAAATCTCACGGGAATAAAAGTGAGATGAAAAATCCCTTACGAAAACTCGGCAGCCTAACGGCGCCACATAAAACTTCAGAATGTGGATTGATGAGATCAAATAGGGTATCTCATCACATTAAAATAAAATTTACAGAAATAGGAATATAAAATAACATCCCCCAACATTACAAAGAGGATCTTAAAAGAAGTGACATAAAGGAGAGTACTTAAAAGAAAGAGAGAGGTTAGATCTCTTATGAAAGTTCGGCAGCCTAACGGTGCCACTCAAAACTTCCAAAATGGATTGATGAGAGAGAATAGGGTCTCTAATCGCATGAACATAAAAATTATAGTAAGTGTAATATAAGAGATCATCCCAATAACAAGAAATATGAGCTTTGAAAGGAATGACATAAAAGTGTGTACTTAAAATGAAAGAGAGGAGTGGGATCCCTTACCTCGGGTCTGACTTGACTCGATCATTCTTTAATATCCTGAATAATAAACTTGAGTTAATTTCTACATCCTTAAGAACCTTTTTCAAGTTCATTATTCCTTTTATATCACTTATTACCATGTCATAAACATTATGTAATCATTTAAGTTAATAATATTTTTTTGCCGATATTTGGTTCTTAAGTCGAAAGTGGACTTCTTACAATTACATGTTGTTTGTGGCCAAATGTTTATTATATCCAGAATTGTATTCATGATGTAGATATCATATATTTCATATATATCCAGTACATTCATGCATTTATAACATTACATAATCATTTAGAGGTAAGAAATGAAATGCACCGTTCATGGTGACGGTAAGTCGTACGTACGCATGAACGCTACTTTCATTTCTATTTCGTATTTTATAGAATGGAATAATAATGATATAAAGTTATATTATAATTCCAGTATAATATCATATATAATATCATAGTTCCATCCTTTATACGTCCCACATATGGTATTTAACGAATCAAATCACTTTGAGGGGGCGGTAGTCTGCACTTCCTTAAATGAAGATTTCGTGTTTACCCATAATGGAAACCATAAAGGTATGCCCAAAATGAAAAAAAAACATAAGATTAAGGAAAAAATAAACATATTATATATCATATATAAAAATAGTGACATCATAATGGCCACCTTTGAAGGTGTTAAATGAGTATTGAACAATCATCGTTTCGGGAGGCAGAATTTCGCCATCCACGGAAACCGTATGTTCTTTAACCATTTGATGTTGTTGTGTGAGAGTGTAGCTCGAATAAATCTTATAAAAACATCCTAGTATATTGAATATACTGGTGTTGTTACAAAATAAGTAAATAAAAAGATTTTAGGGGGTTGGAGAAGCAAAATAAAACAAATGAACATGAGAGAATGAATTACCTTTAAAAGTTTAACTCCTTCTGATTTGAGCCTAAAGGATTCCTTTGAAAGGATTATTCCCAAAGGGAATCCTCTAGGATGAGGATAGGGATGTGGAGAGAGTAAATGGGCAGGGGTTGGCCGAGCCAAAGTCTTGAGGAGTGTGTGAAATGAGGTAGAGGTGGGGGCCTTTTATAAGAGGAGAGGAGGGGCACTTTTGGAAAGTAAGAAATATTACATTATTTGAAAATGTGTTTCGGTTTTAAAAGGTCCCACATTGATATAATTCGTGGATAAGGTGATAAGGGTTCGAAATCCACCCATCCAATAATTTTTTGACATGTGTAGGTCATAGATTTTACATTATCTTCTCATTTTATTTAAATCGTCAGATAATGATGTCATCGCTGCATCATTATGATGTCATAAATAATTTAATTTATTTAATGTATAAAAATTATAAAAAAATTACTATGATGTAGGAAATATTTTTAGATTTCCAATGAATATTTATAATAAAAAATCTGACTTGTATAACCCCACTTAAAAATTGTTTTAGTAAAACATATCATGTTTGTGTCATTTTTACTTTTACATTAAATAAAAAGTTATTTATGTCATTTCCCAACCAAAGTGGCTCCATGGGGTCCCCAAGTTTACCCATGGATTGTCTTGGTCGACCATTACACATCCAATGAGGTTAGGACATGTGTCAAGTTCATTTCATATTATTAAAACATTATTTTTACCTTAAACTACACTAATTACCTCTAATCGCGATTAAAAACTTAATAAGTTACTATTCACCAAAAAATTATTTTTATCCCATTGAACCACATTTTACTTCTTAATGAAAACCATGTATGTCAGATTTTTGAAATTCAAAACACAAAGATGGCAAAATTTCATTTAAACGGAAAAATCAGTCTTTATAAGTACCACTTAGTGGTGTCACTATTCATCAAAAATTGATGTTTTTCAGAAAAATCCCAGAAATTCACCCTAAGATATATTTGATATTCCGAATTCAAAAATGAAGTCTATTTTAAAAAATTCAAAACATATAAGTCACATTAATTAATTTAAAAATTAATTCCTGCTGTCAGAGCAAATAGCGTGTTTTTATGAAACAATAAGTATCAAAAGATTGACACTGGTTTAAGTCTGTTTTCAAAGTGAAATTAATTCCAACGACCACTATTGGATTTAATGGTAAAAATATATTATAATTTCACTTTAAAACCAATTAAAAAGATAATCTAATCATATAAATAAATTAGATTAAAAAGAGGTTTTGAATTAAAATACAACATTTTACACTATTCATTAAAAAATGAACTTTATCGGAAAGATACCAAAAATTTACAAAAAGTAAATTTTGATGTCCCGATTCTTAATAAGAGTTTTATTTGGTCCAAAAGAATGTTTAAGAGTGAACAAAACTATATTTAATGATGGTTCAACATCAAAAGGTGATAAGTGAACCTTTAGTGAAAACTAGGGCATATACGCCTAAAATTGAATTCTTTCCATATTTTAAGCCTCTATCCTTTATTGGATAAATGTAAAAACATTTAAAAACATATATAATCATATTTTAGTTATTTATATCCATTTCCTCCATTACAACGGCTACATGTTAACTACCATTTAAAATAATATTATTTTATTATTAGAGTGCAACGTAAGATTCCCAAGAAACTCGTTGTTGCGTGTTGGGTACGCCATCGAGCATAGCATCCCCTTTAAAGTAATATTAATATTTTATTCACAAATATGGATAAATATGAAAATGTCATATTCTTTATTTACCTGGGGTGTTACATCCTTCCCCCCTTTTGGGAATTGCGTCCTCGTAATTTTTAAAATTGAGCTTGGAAACATCCTTAAACGTCCCACATCGGAACAAGAGTCGGTAAAAAATCACTTTAAAATAAAGGAAGATAAGTACAGAGGTCACCCGAGTTAACCCATACTAGGATTCCATGTAGAAAAACATGGACATGGAAGAAAAAGCAAAGGGTCATGTTCTTGAGGGAGAGTGATAGTAAACATGTCTAGGAGAAAGTTAACAATGAGAAAATCACAAAATTGTGATGGGTTAAACGGTATTCGATTCCCCAGTAGGAAAAGCTAATAGACAACATTTTTGTTTTAAGTTACTTTTTATTGAGGAATTTATTCATAAGGAAACATAATCACTTATCATGTTGACTTTCAACTTTTACTAGATTCCTTAATCAAACTCATATTTTTTCCAAAAGACGAGTATTTAGGGAGACTTGTTCGCATTAAGAGTACTATAATCAACTTCTAGAGAATCACCTAATCCACAAAAGAGAACTATATACATCCCATGTCTTTAGGATTTAACCAAAACCAAAAAGGTTAGTACAAGGTCAGATAATCCAGAAAAGGATAACCCATTAAAAAGAAAATCCATGCTTAATCTCCAAAATTTGTCCAACAAAACCCAAAGTTCAACGAGGACCATCCGATAAACAATTTGTCCATAAAATTCTTCAAAGTAAACCAATATAAGATTGAAACCCAAATATTTGAAGGATTTATTCACATAGTCTTCCAAGTTAAATCGTAACATTTATCTCCAAACAACATCAGTTGCTCCTAAAGTCTCGTATTGAAAAGTAATTAACCTAATCACATATCCTCTATGATAGGTTAATCATTTTCATAAATAACCCAAAATCAACTTACTCTTAAAAAAAAGAATCAGTCAAACTAACCAGGGACTTCACGTAGTCCAGTGGTAGGCGATAAATACCAGTTGCACTTTGATTGTGTGTTCGATTCCCATAGCTTTGTATGACGCGACGGGTAGTCACACGGTCTACGTGTTGTCCTTTTTCCAAAACTATATAATTCTCAAATCATTCCCCAAAAAGGGATAAAATCATCAAAAATAACCATAACATAATTTAACCTCAATTTTATCTCATTCCTTTCACTTCAATCACAAAATATAGTAACCCATAATTACCTCAAAAGTAAGGATCATATAAACCCAAATGGTTCTTTATAACTATGTCCATAAAAGAAAAGATAACTATTACTTGAATAAAATTTGCCTATATTAAACATCAGGGTTACACATAATATAAAAAGTCTTCTAATGTAACCCCATCATCAAAAGAGACTTAATACTCTTAAGAATTTCACCATAACTCTTGAAGCCCTTATATGTTGACATCCTACTCATTCAACATTCTTCATGATCCATTATCCATTCCTTTACAACTTATTCCGAAATACCTCTTTCCTACAAACAAAATCATGAATCATATCCTAAGATTCCAAAATAGGAAAACAATAGTCATGAAATAGTACATACCTTTGATTGGTCATTGTCAGTTTCTTCATCCTCATTCGGAATGGCATTAGGTATTGGTAAACGAATATTGGTATGCTCTTGGTGACCCCATTCATGAAACTTCTTCATAGGACATGTGTTTGCATAATGACCATGCACACCACATTTAAAACATTCAATTGATCCCTCAGAAAGAACTTCTTTATCTTTCCTCGAGTCAACTGGATGCTTCCTTTTTCCATGGCAGGTTCTTGTTTATGACCTTCATTTCCACATCTATAGCATATTTCTGTCCCTTTGAAACATTTTCCTAGGTGTTTCTTTCCACATCTTTGACACATAGATTTTTGAACACACTTACCTTAATGATTATTACCTGTACATCCGTAGGGATTTGTTTCTTGCATATATGATGCCTTAGAGAAATCTCCAAGGTTTAGGTGGTCAATCATGACTCCAAATAGTTGGTTGAGGATAATCAGAAGATTTCTCATTGCAGCTCCCATATCATTCATTTTCTTGCTCAAAAAACTGTCATAGTTTCCTTCACATCCATTGTTACTTTGGTGCCTGCTAGATCCAGCCATTTACTAAAACCAAAAAGTTCAGTGTGAGTATATCAACAAAACCATCATGTACTAATGAGTAAGATAAACACTAAGATATACTTAATCATTCACTTTATCTAAAACTAGGACTCTTTCTGAAATCCTAACCATTATGGTAATGTCACTTATGCTTAAAGAATACCCTAACCTCTAAAGTTATCTAAACCGACCTTTGATACCAACTATAAGGCCCCAGCCTTAAACCTTACTTAATCTTGAGTTATTACAAGATTACACATTGAGGATCTTTTCAGGTTTAGAGTTTTAGAGAATTAGATCATTAAACTTGCATTACATTCCACATTTAAACAAAGTGGTTACATAAAAGACAGTATTCATTCTTCCCATCAACGGAAACATATTTAAAATAAAACATGGATTCTTTCTTGACACATCCTTGACACTATCATCACATCATGTACCCTTCCCTTGACCTGTGAAAAACATTTCAAAAACTTGGGATGAGCATAAAAAGCTCAGTAATGGATATAAAAATATGGAAAGGAAACATGAGTACATGTATACATAAGAATGAAATCATACTTTACCCATAAAACATAGGCATATCAAATCATGAATAAATCATAGAAATCATAAGACATAAAAGGTAACGTGAGGCATTCATAACATTCTTATGTAGGTAGTAACCCTCTTGGTTACGTTTTGGAATACCCATCACAGTATATTCCCTAAATCTCTTCGGAGAAACATCAATGTTTCACTCCTTCGCGTTACCCAATGCATTGGAGAGCTATATCGGGCTCACCCGCCCTTAGTTTATCACGGAACCACCCATTTTCATAACAATGCCCAAGAACCATAACATAAATGTATCCCATAAAACATGCATAAATGAAACATAACATTTCCACATTTCAATCACAATATAACATTTGAGTATACTGAAATAATGAATCCATTCAAAAAAAACCATTTCCAAAACCATTTAAAACATTTAATAAAGAGATTCTTGAATCAAAGTGTCCCATACCACCTTGAAGCTTAAAATTTTAAACCATTAATATCCATATAAATAAATCCTTAAAACCATTTTGAAAACATGGATATTAATAAGAACAAATAATTAAAACATTTAAAACGATATTTTGGTTAAAGGGGTTTTACCAAAATTAGAGACACTTGAATACAATAATTGAGGAATAAAATTTAGTCAGAACTTTATAATATCATGAGAATAAATGGATTCATGATATAATACTCCAAAGGATAGTATATACACCATATAAGAGTGAATTGGTGCATAACAACAATGAACCCTCAATAGAAATGTCAAATGTGATGAAATCCCTTATAGAGAAGGTATCCTTAAATTAAGGACAAATCAATCTCAAAAATATGTGTGACAAATATAAGTACACCCAATATAAGTGGATATTAAGTGTAAAAAAATAAAAGGTCATTCACACATATTAAATGGATGACATATTCAATGACTACATGTTGAACCCAAAGAAATCGAAATTGGGTTAAAAAGTTCCCTTGACAGCCTAACGGCATCACATCAAAATGAGTTGATGAGAGATAAAAAGTGTATCTCATCACTTTGACATAAAATTTACATCAATAAGGATATATGAGAACATATCCCAACATAACAATATGTAAATTAAAATACCCAACAAAATAAGTCTTTTAAAAAAGAGGAGGGTGAAAGGTTCCCTTACCGACTTGGGTATCTTTCAAAACATACACCCCATGAAAGAAGGACAATAGATCATTGATGTAAATACTCATAAACGAAATTATATTACACAAAGAGTATAATAATGGGCAGTAAATACACCACTCAATGGAATTTGTGGCAAATGTAGCATAAATCTCACGGGAATAAAAGTGAGATGAAAAATCCCTTACGAAAACTCGGCAGCCTAACGGCACCACATAAAACTTCCGAATGTGGATTGATGAGATCAAATAGGGTATCTCATAACATTAAAATAAAATGTACAGAAATAGTAATATAAAATAACATCCCCCAACATTACAAAGAGGAGCTTAAAAGAAGTGACATAAAGGAGAGTACTTAAAAGAAAGAGAGAGGTTAGATCTCTTACGAAAGTTTGGCAGCCTAACGGCGCCACTCAAAACATCAAAAATGGATTGATGAGAGAGAATAGGGTCTCTCATCACATGAACATAAAAATTACAGTAAGTGTAATATAAGAGATCATCCCAATAACAAGAAAGATGAGCTTTCAAAGGAATGACATAAAAGTGTGTACTTAAAATGAAAGAGAGGAGTGGGATCCCTTACCTCGGGTCTGACTTGACTCGATCGTTCTTTAATCTCCTGAATAATAAAATTGAGTTAATTTATACATCCTTAAGAACCTTTTTCAAGTTCATTATTCCTTTTATATCACTTATTACCATGTCATAAACATTATGTAATCATTTAAGTTAATAATATTTGTTTTGCCGATATTTGGTTCTTAAGTCGAAAGTGGACTTCTTACAATTACATGTTGTTCGTGGCCAAATGTTTATTATATCCAAAATTGTATTAATGATTTAGATATCATATATGTCATATATATACAGTACATTAATGCATTTATAACATTACATAATCATTTAGAGGTAAGAAATGAAATGCACCGTTCATGGAGACGGTAAGTCGTACGTACGCATGAACGCTACTTTCATTTCTATTTCGTATTTTATAGAATAGAATAATAATGATATAAAGGTATATTATAATTCCAGTATAATATCATATATAATATCATAGTTCCATCCTTTATACGTCCCACATATGGTATTTAATGAATCAAATCACTTTGAGGGGGCGGTAGTCTGCACTTCCTTAAATGAAGATATCGCATTTACCCATAATGGAAACCATAAAGGTATGCCCAAAATGAAAAAAAAAACATAATCTTAATGAAAAAATAAACATATTATATATCATATATAAAAATAGTGACATCATAATGGCCACCTTTGAAGGTGTTAAATGAGTATTGAACAATCATCGTTTCGGGAGGCAGAATTTCGCCATCCACGGAAACCGTATGTTCTTTAACCATTTGATGTAGTTGTGTAAGAGTGTCACTCGAATAAATCTTATAAAAACATCATAGTATATTTAAGATACTGTTTTTGTTACAAAAGAAGTAAATAAAAAGAGTTTAGGGGGTTTGAGAAGCAAAATAAAACAAATGAACATGAGAGAATGAATTACCTTTAAAAGTGTAAATCCTTTTGATTTGAGCCTAAAGGATTCCTTTGAAAGGATTATACCCAAAGGGAATCCTCTAGGATGAGTAGAGGGATGTGGAGAGAGTAAATGGGCAGGGTTTGGCCGAGCCAAAGTCTTTAGGAGTGTGTGAAATGAGGTAGAGGTGGGGGCCTTTTATAAGGGGAGAGGAGGGGCACTTTTGGAAAGTAAGAAATATTACTTTATTTGAAAATGTGTTTCGGTTTTAAAAGGTCCCACATTGATATAATTCGTGTATAAGTTGATAAGGGTTCAAAATCCACCCATCCAATAAGTTTTTGACATGTGTAGGTCATAGATTTTACATTATCTTCTCATTTTATTTAAATCGTCAGATAATGATGTCATCGCTGCATCATTATGATGTCATAAATAATTTAATTTATTTAATGTATAAAAATTATAAAAAAATTACTATGATTTAGGAAATATTTTTATATTTCCAATTACTATTTATAATAAAAAATCTGACTTGTATAACCCCACTTAAAAATTGTTTTAGTAAAACATATCATGTTTGTGTCATTTTTACTTTTACATTAAATAAAAAGTTATTTATGTCATTTCCCAACCAAAGTGGCTCCATGGGGTCCCCAAGTTGACCCATGGCTTGTCTTGGTCGACCATTACACATCCAATGAGGTTAGGACATGTGTCAAGTTCATTTCATATTATTAAAACATTATTTTTACCTTAAACTACTCTAATTACCTCTAATCGCGATTAAAAACTTAATAAGTTACTATTTACCAAAAAAACTATTTTTATCCCATTGAACCACATTTTACTTCTTAATGAAAACCATGTATGTCAGATTTTTGAAATTCAAAACACAAAGATGGCAAAATTTCATTTAAACGGAAAAATCAGTCTTTATAAGTACCACTTAGTGGTGTCACTATTCATCAAAAATTGATTTTTTCAAAAAAAATCCCAGAAATTCACCCTAAGATATATTTGATATTCCGAATTCAAAAATGAAGTCTATTTTACAAAATTCAAAAAATATAAGTCACATTAATTAATTTAATAATTAATTCCCGCTGTCAGAGCAAATAGCGCGTTTTTATGAAACAATAAGTATCAAAAGATTGACACTGGTTTAAGTCTGTTTTCAAAGTGAAATTAATTCCAACGACCACTATTGGATTTAATGGTAAAAATATATTCTAATTTAAATTTAAAACCAATTCAAAAGATAATATAATCATATAAATAAATTAGATTAAAAATATGTTTTGAATTAAAATACAACATTTTACACTATTCATTAAAAAAATGAACTTTATCGGAAAGATACCAAAAATTTACACAAAGTAAATTTTGATGTCCCGATTATTAATAAGAGTTTTATTTGGTCCAAAAGAATGTTTAAGAGTGAACAAAACTATATTTAATGATGGTTCAACATCAAAAGGTGATAAGTGAACCTTTAGTGAAAACTATGGCATATACGCCTAAAATTGAATTCTTTCCGTATTTTAAGCCTCTATACTTTATTGGATAAATGTAAAAACATTTAAAAACATATATAATCATATTTTAGTTATTTCTATCCATTCCCTCCATTACAACGGCTACATGTTAACTACCATTTAAAATAATATTATTTTATTATTAGAGTGCAACGTAAGATTCCCAAGAAACTCGTTGTTGCGTGTTGGGTACGCCATCGAGCATAGCATCCCCTTTAAAGTCATATTAATATTTTATTCAAAAATATGGATAAATATGAAAATTTAATATTCTTTATTTACCTGGGGTGTTACATCCTTCCCCCCTTTTGGGAATTGCGTCCTCGCAATTTTTAAAATTGAGCTTGGAAACATCCTTGAACGTCCCACATCGGAACAAGAGTTGGTAAAACAATCACTTTAAAATAAAGGAAGATAAGTACAGAGGTCACCTGAGTTAACCCATACTAGGATTCCATGTAGAAAAACATGGACATGGAAGAAAAATCAAAGGGTCATGTTCTTGAGGGAGAGTTATAGTAAACATGTCTAGGAGAAAGTTAACAATAAGAAAATCACAAACTTGTGATGGGTTAAACGGTATTCGATTCCCCAGTAGGAAAAGCTAATAGACAACATTTTTGTTTTAAGTTACTTTTTATTGAGGAATTTATTCATAAGGAAACATAATCACTTATCATGTTGACTTTCAACTTTTACTAGATTCCTTAATCAAACTCATATTTTTTCCAAAAGATGAGTATTTAGGGAGACTTGTTCGCATTAAGAGTACTATAATCAACTTCTAGAGAATCACCTAATCCACAAAAGAGAACTATATACATCCCATGTCTTTAGGATTTAACCAAAACCAAAACCAAAAAGGTTAGTACAAGGTCAGATAATCCAGAAAAGGATAATGCATTAAAAAGAAAATCCATGCTTAATCTCCAAAATTTGTCCAACAAAACCCAAAGTTCAACGAGGACCATCCGATAAACAATTTGTCCATAAAATTCTTCAAAGTAAACCAATATAAGATTGAAACCCAAATATTTGAAGGATTTATTCACATAGTCTTCCAAGTTAAATCGTAACATTTATCTCCAAACAACATCAGTTGCTCCTAAAGTCTCGTATTGAAAAGTAATTAACCTAATCACATATCCTCTATGATAGGTTAATCATTTTCATAAATAACCCAAAATCAACTTACTCTTAAAAAAAAGAATCAGTCAAACTAACCAGGGACTTCACGTAGTCCAGTGGTAGGCGATAAGTACCAGTTGCACTTTGATTGTGGGTTCGATTCCTGTAGCTTTGTCCGACGCGACGGGTAGTCACACGGTCTACATGTTGTCCTTTTTCCAAAACTATATAAATCTCAAATAATTCCCCAAAAAGTGATAAAATCATCAAAAATAACCATAACATAATTTAACCTCAATTTTATCTCATGCCTTTCACTTCAATCATAAAATATAGTAACCCATAATTACCTAAAAAGTAAGGATCATATAAACCCAAATGGTTCTTTATGACTATTTCCACAAAAGAAAAGATAACTATTACTTGAATAAAATTTGCCTATATTAAACATCAGGGTTACACATAATATAAAAAGTCTTCTAATGTAACCCCATCATCAAAAGAGACTTAATACTCTTAAGAATTTCACCATAACACTTGAAGCCCTTATATGTCGACATCCTACTCATTCAACATTCTTCATGATCCATTATCCATTCCTTTCCAACTTATTCCGAAATACCTCTTTCCTACAAACAAAATCATGAATCATATCCTAAGATTCCAAAATAGGAAAACAATAGTCATGAAATAGTACATACCTTTGATTGGTCATTGTCAGTTTCTTCATCCTCAATCGGAATGGCATTAGGTATTAGTAAACGAATATTGGTACGCTCTTGGTGACCCCATTCACGAAACTTCTTCATAGGACATGTGTTTGCATAATGACCATGCACACCACATTTAAAACATTCAATTGATCCCTCAGAAAGAACTTCTTTCCCTTTCCTCGATTCAACTGGATGCTTCCTTTTTCCATGGTAGGTTCTTGATTTATGACCTTCATTTCCACATCTATAGCATATTTTTGTCCCTTTGAAACATTTTCCTAGGTGTTTCTTTCCACATCTTTGACACATATGTTTTTGAACACACTTACCTTTATGATTATTACATGTACATCCGTAGGGATTTGTTTCTTGCATATATGATGCCTTAGAGAAATCTCCAAGGTTTATGTGGTCAATCATGACTCCAGATAGTTGGTTGAGGATAATCACAAGAGTTCTCATTGCAGATCCCATATCATTCAGCTGCTTGCTCAAAAAACTATCACAGTTTCCTTCACATCCACTGTTACTTTGGTGCCTGCTAGATCCAGCCATTTACTAAAACCAAAAAGGTCAGTGTGAGTATATCAACAAAACCATCATGTACTAATGAGTAAGATAAACACTAAGATATACTTACTCATTCACTTTATCTAAAACTAGGACTCTTTCTGAAATCCTAACCATTATGGTAATGTCACTTATGCTTAAAGAATACCCTAACCTCTAAAGTTATCTAAACCGACCTTTGATATCAACTATAAGGCCCCAGCCTTAAACCTTACTTAATCTTGAGTTATTACAAGATTACACATTGAGGATCTTTTCAGGTTTAGAGTTTTAGAGAATTAGATCATGAAACTTACATTACATTCCACATTTAAACAAAGTGGTTACATAAAAGATAGTATTCATTCTTCCCATCAACGGAAACATATTTAAAATAAAACATGGATTCTTTCTTGACACATCCTTGACACTATCATCACATCATGTACCCTTCCCTTGACCTGTGAAAAACATTTCAAAAACTTGGGATGAGCATAAAAAGCTCAGTAAGGGATATAAAAATATGGAAATGAAACATGAGTACATGTATACATAAGAATGAAATCATACTTTACCCATAAAACATAGGTATATCAAATCATTAATAAATCATAGAAATCATAAGACATAAAATGTAACTTGAGGCATTCATAACATTCTTACGTAGGGAGTAACCCTCTTGGTTACGTTTTGGAATACCCATCACAGTATATTCCCTAAATCTCTTCGGAGAAACCTCAATGTTTCACTCCTTCGCGTTACCCGATGCATTGGAGATCTATATCGGGCTCACCCGCCCTTAGTTTATCACGGAACCACCCATTTTCATAACAATGCCCAAGAACCACAACATAAATGTATCCCATAAAACATGCATAAAGGAAACATAACATTTCCACATTTCAATCACAATATAACATTTTAGTATACTGAAATAATGAATCCATTCAAAAAGAAACCATTTCCAAAACCATTTAAAACATTTAATAAAGAGATTCTTGAATCAAAGTGTCCCATACCACCTTGAAGCGTAAAATTTTAAACCATTAATATCCATATAAATAAATCCTTAAAACCATTTTGAAAATATGGATATTAATAAGAACAAATAATTAAAACATTTAAAATGATATTTTGGTTAAAGGGGTTTTACCAAAATTAGAGACACTTGAATACAATAAGTGAGGAATAAAATTTAGTCAGAACTTTATAATATCATGAGAATAAATGGATTCATGATATAATACTCCAAAGGACAGTATATACACCATATAAGAGTGAATTGATTCATAACAACAATGAACCCTCAATAGAAATGTCAAATGTGATGAAATCCCTTATAGAGAAGGTATCCTTAAATTAAGGAAAAATCAATCTCAAAAATATGTGTGACAAATATAAGTACACCCAATATAAGTGGATATTAAGTTTAAAACAATAAAAGTTCATTCACACATATTCAATGGATGACATATTCAATGACTACATGTTGAACCCAAAGAAATCGAAATTGGGTTAAAAAGTTCCCTTGACAGCCTAACGGCATCACATCAAAATGAGTTGATGAGAGATAAAAAGTGTATCTCATCACTTGGACATAAAATTTACATCAATAAGGATATATTAGAACATATCCCAACATAACAATATGTAAATTAAACTACCCAACAAAAGAAGTCTTTTAAAAAAGAGGAGGGTGAAAGGTTCCCTTACCGACTTGGGTATCTTTCAAAACATACACCCCATGAAAGAAGGACAATAGATCATTGATGTAAATACTCATAAACGAAAGTATATTACACAAAGAGTAGAATAATGGGAAGTACATACCCCACTCAATGGAATTTGTGGCAAATGTAGCATAAATCTCACGGGAATAAAAGTGAGATGAAAAATCCCTTACGAAAACTCGGCAGCCTAACGGCGCCACATAAAACTTCCGAATGTGGATTGATGAGATAAAATAGGGTATCTCATCACATTAAAATAAAATTTACAGCAAGAGGAATATAAAATAACATCCCCCAAAATTACAAAGAGGAGCTTAAAAGAAGTGACATAAAGGAGACTACTTAAAAGAAAGAGAGAGGTTAGATCTCTTACGAAAGTTCGGCAGCCTAACGGCGCCACTCAAAACTTCCAAATTGGATTGATGAGAGAGAATAGGTTCTCTCATCACATGAACATAAAAATTACAGTAAGTGTAATATAAGAGATCATCCCAATAACAAGAAAGATGAGCTTTAAAAGGAATGACATAAAAGTGTGTACTTAAAAAGAAAGAGAGGAGTGGGATCCCTTACCTCGGGTCTGACTTGACTCGATCGTTCTTTAATCTCCTGAATAATAAACTTGAGTTAATTTCTACATCCTTAAGAACCTTTTTCAAGTTCATTATTCCTTTTATATCACTTATTACCATGTCATAAACATTATGTAATCATTTAAGTTAATAATATTTGTTTTGCCGATATTTGGTTCTTAAGTTGAAAGTGGACTTCTTACAATTACATGTTGTTCGTGGCCAAATGTTTATTATATCCAGAATTGTATTAATGATGTAGATATCATATATGTCATATATATCCAGTACATTCATGAATTTATAACATTACATAATCATTTAGAGGTAAGAAATGAAATGCACCGTTCATGGAGACGGTAAGTCGTACGTACGCATGAACGCTACTTTCATTTCTATTTCATATTTTATAGAATGGAATAATAATGATATAAAGGTATATTATAATTCCAGTATAATATCATATATAATATCATAGTTCCATCCTTTATACGTCCCACATATGGTATTTAACGAATCAAATCACTTTGAGGGGGCGGTAGTCCGCACTTCCTTAAATGAAGATATCGCGTTTACCCATAATGGAAACCATAAAGGTATGCCCAAAATGAAAAAAAAACATAAGCTTAAGGAAAACATAAACATATTATATATCATATATAAAAATAGTGACATCATAATGGCCACCTTTGAAGGTGTTAAATGAGTATTGAACAATCATCGTTTCGGGAGGCAGAATTTCGCCATCCACGGAAACCGTATGTTCTTTAACCATTTGATGTATTTTTGTGAGAGTGTAGCTCGAATAAATCTTATAACAAAATCCTAGTATATTTAAGATACTGGTGTTGTTACAAAAGAAGGAAATAAAAAGATTTTAGGGGGTTGGAGAAGCAAAATAAAACAAATGAACATGAGAGAATGAATTACCTTTAAAAGTGTAACTCCTTTTGATTTGAGCCTAAAGGCTTCCTTTGAAAGGATTCTGCCCAAATGGAATCCTCTAGGATGAGTATATGGATGTGGAGAGAGTAAATGGGCAGGGGTTGGCCGAGCCAAAGTCTTGAGGAGTGTGTGAAATGAGGTAGAGGTGGGGGCCTTTTATAAGGGGAGAGGAGGGGCACTTTTGGAAAGTAAGAAATATTACATTATTTGAAAATGTGTTTCGGTTTTAAAAGGTCCCACATTGATATAATTCGTGGATAAGGTGATAAGGGTTCGAAATCCACCCATCCAATAAGTTTTTGACATGTGTAGGTCATAGATTTTACATTATCTTCTCATTTTATTTAAATCGTCAGATAATGATGTCATCGCTGCATCATTATGATGTCATAAATAATTTAATTTATTTAATGTATAAAAATTATAAAAAAATTACTATGATGTAGGAAATATTTTTATATTTCCAATGAATATTTATAATAAAAAATCTGACTTGTATAACCCCACTTAAAAATTGTTTTAGTAAAACATATCATGTTTGTGTCATTTTTACTTTTACATTAAATAAAAAGTTATTTATGTCATTTCCCAACCAAAGTGGCTCCATGGGGTCCCCAAGTTTACCCATGGCTTTTCTTGGTCTACCATTACACATCCAATGAGGTTAGGACATGTGTCAAGTTCATTTCATATTATTAAAACATTATTTTTACCTTAAACTACACTAATTACCTCTAATCGCGATTAAAAACTTAATAAGTTATTATTCACCAAAAAATTATTTTTATCCCATTGAACCACATTTTACTTCTTAATGAAAACCATGTATGTCAGATTTTTGAAATTCAAAACACAAAGATGGCAAAATTTCATTTAAACGGAAAAATCAGTCTTTATAAGTACCACTTAGTGGTGTCACTATTCATCAAAAATTGATGTTTTTCAGAAAAATCCCAGAAATTCACCCTAAGCTATATTTGATATTCCGAATTAAAAAATGAAGTCTATTTTACAAAATTCAAAACATATAAGTCACATTAATTAATTTAATAATTAATTCCCGCTGTCAGAGCAAATAGCGTGTTTTTATGAAACAATAAGTATCAAAAGATTGACACTGGTTTAAGTCTGTTTTCAAAGTGAAATTAATTCCAACGACCACTATTGGATTTAATGGTAAAAATATATTCTAATTTCACTTTAAAACCAATTCAAAAGATAATCTAATAATATAAATAAATTAGATTAAAAAGTGGTTTTGAATTAAAATACAACATTTTACACTATTCGTTAAAAAAATGAACTTTATCGGAAAGATACCAAAAATTTACACAAAGTAAATTTTGATGTCCCTATTCTTAATAAGAGTTTTATTTGGTCCAAAAGAATGTTTAAGAGTGAACAAAACTATATTTAATGATGGTTCAACATCAAAAGGTGATAAGTGAACCTTTAGTGAAAACTAGGGCATATACGCCTAAAATTGAATTCTTTCCGTATTTTAAGCATATATCCTTTATTGTATAAATGTAAAAACATTTAAAAAC
This sequence comes from Viscum album, assembly GCA_963277665.1. NCBI lineage: Eukaryota > Viridiplantae > Streptophyta > Magnoliopsida > Santalales > Viscaceae > Viscum > Viscum album. The sequence continues at coordinate 917,406,190 of OY728155.1, read as the reverse complement.
ATATATAATCATATTTTAGTTATTTCTATCCATTCCCTCCATTACAACGGCTACATGTTAACTACCGTTTAAAATAATATTATTTTATTATTAGAGTGCAACGTAAGATTCCCAAGAAACTCGTTGTTGCGTGTTGGGTATGCCATCGAGCATAGAATCCCCTTTAAAGTCATATTAATATTTTATTCACAAATATGGATAAATATGAAAATGTCGTATTCTTTATTTACCTGGGGTGTTACATCCAAATTCTCAAAAGTGCTCTCTCTCACTAGGAGGAGGTCTCGGGTCAGGTCATTAGCTCGAACAAATCATTTATCTTCTTTGGGAGAAATTTTACAGGTAATAGAAAAAATGGTATTATCAATGAATTAGGCATTCAAGAAGGTTCTTTTCCTTTTACGTACCTTGGTGTTCCCATATTTTAGGGCCGACTCAAATCTAGCTATTTCTTCAACATTTTTGGTCAAGTCCTTAATAAGCTCTACTATTGGAAAGGAAAAACTCTATCCATGGCAGGTAAAATATTCCTTGTCAAGTGTGTCATTATCTCCAAAATGTTCTACTCTATTATGGTTTATAAATGGCTTGTCGGTCTCATTAAAAAAATGAATGTTTCCATAAAAAATTTTGTTTGGTCTGGAAGTACTCTGGTTAGGAAATTAGTGACTACACCTTGGTCTACTTGTTTCAAAACCATGGATAATGGTGGTATCAACATAAAAAATTGAATCTTTTTAATGAGACCCTTCAAGTCATACTTAATTGTAACCTGATCAAAAATGATTCTCCTTCTATTGATTTAATCAAAAATAAGTTTCTTGATAATTTGAAGAAAGGAAGTATGAACTTTTTGAACTCTTCTATCTAGCCTTCCATTAAAAAGGTGTATGTCAATATTATGACCAACTCTAGATGGATGGTTTCTAGGAACTCCTCCATGAACTTATGGTTGGACAATTGGACTGGTGATTCTCTAATTTCCATTATCCCTACTGAACAATCTTCTGAAAGTATTAATTATACTATCATGGATGTTATTAAATCTCATCTTGATATTCTCCTTGAGAATGTTATGCATATCCTTGAAAACTATCCTTTTTCTAATACAGATGATTTTCTAATCTGGGAGACTTCACACAATGGTATGCTAGATTCAAAAAATTATTATAAACACCATTTTCATAACTCTTGAAATGATTTTATCTAGATTAAAAACTTTGATAAGCTATGGATAAAGCCTTCAATACTTATGATTATTTGGGGTATTTCTTACCATAGGGTCCCCACTAATACTTGTCTGCAATATTTTGGGATCCACACTTGCTCAAAATTTCATCTTTGTAATCAACATAGAGAAGATACTAACCATTTATTTCTATATTGTGACACTGCCACTACACTTTGGAACTATATTTTTAACATTTTTTATTACAGATGGAAGACTCTTGACTCTGTCAACACTTAGCTAAAGCATTTTTTTGATATAGATAACTTCCAAAAAATTAGGAACTTATTTCTTGTTGCAGTTTTGGAGATTCATCATGTGATCTGGTATGATAGAAATGAAATTCTTCACAATAATTTCTCACTCAACATTAATGCAAGTTATAAGCGTATCCTCATTGCTATTCCTGAAGCTACTTTGATTCAGAAGGGACTCTTCAACAATACAGTGAATGACTTTATGATTCTGCAGTGACTACGGGTTGATGGTATTTTTTTCCAACAACGATGCACTTTTCAAGTTTTCTAACAATAATTGTTCTCTGGTTGGATCAAAGTTAATGAGGATGGCGCTTATAAAATAATTCTAGGCCCTGCGGTATGTGGTGCGATCATCAAGGATCATCTTGGTCAGATCCTCAGGTACTTCTTTGGAAGTTGTGGTATTGCCTCAACTATAGAGGCTAAAATGATGAGTGTGATTCATGCTATTTATTTTTCTAATCACCAGGGTTGGAGCAACATATGGATTGAAAGTGATTCGACTACTATAGTGCAAGTGATTTCGAATGGTGTGATTCATCTGGCTTGGTGAGCTAATGCACATTGGATGGATTTTCTCTATTCGCTCTGCAACATAAGCCATATTACCACTCATATATATCATGAAGCGAATATGGTTGCAGATGGCTTTTCCAATAAAGGAGTAAAATAGAATATAACTTGGTTGGCTGATCTACATAACAATTTACTCCCCCTTCATGGGAAATATTATAATATAATCCCATCATTTAGACTCATGTAACCTCATTTTTTATAATAATTATGCTTTGGTATTTTGGAAAAGTCACCACTTTCTTCAAAAGAAAACAAATCATTTTGATAGAAACTCCTAAAACAATTGAAATATGTTCAAAATATTATTTTTATTTAATTTCATTTGGCGTATGTGGTTTTCATTCATTTTTCTTATTTTTTCTTTGAAATGAGTTGTATCAATTGAAACTTTGATAAGTTCAACTTCTGATAGCCATAATTTTTGATCCATAACTCTTTTTTAGCTCTACAACCAGTCAAATCAAATCTCAGAAAATTCTATAAAACATAGAAGAAAAAAATAACTTATTGGCATAGCTTTTTGTAAAAACCAATGCAAAAACTACTTTTTTCATTTATAGCGTCAGTTTTTTTTTAACCGATGAAAAAATACTATCGATGGGTATTTTTTGTATCAGTTTTTTCACAAAACCAATTCCAAAAAAAATCCTTTTTTTCATTGTTGTACAAAAACTGACATCAAAATTTATACTTTTTACATCTATGGCTTCAATGTCAGTTAAAAATCAACATTAAAGATCATTTTTCTACTAGTGGTTGCCTATAGAGTGGATTTACCTCCGAATTTATCCTAGGTATACAATATTTTTCATGTTTCAATGTTTATAAATTATTTTTCAGATCTATATCATGTTTTGAGTCTAGAAGTAGTTCAGTTGGAATATAATCTTTCTTATGAAGAACAGCCAGTCTAGAATCTTGACCGTGGAGAGAACGTGTTGTGGAATAAGCTGATTCATTAGGTTAAGGTTTTATGGAAAACACATATGGTTGAAGATGCAATATGGGAATCTGAAAATTATATGAGTGAGAAATACCCCCACTTATTTGTTAAGTTAATAAAATTGTGAGGATGCAAATTTGAAAAGGGGAGAAGGATGTAACAGTCCAAATAATTATAAAATAAGACATTTTTATATTTATTAATATTTTTGAATTAGATATTAAGTTTAATTAAAATGGGTATGTATGTACGATAGTGTACTTGACATGCAACAACAGGTTTCTCTAAAATCTTATGTTGCACACAAGACTGAGTTATACTGAAAAATAATACATTATTAGTAGTATTATTTTAAATGGTAGTTATCATCTAGCCACTATATTGAAGATAATGAATAAAACTAACTATATTATGTTTACACATGTTTATTAAATGTTTTTAATTTAATATAATAAATTTTAGAGGCTTAAAATGAGAATAAATCCAGTTTTAAGCATAAAATACTTTAACATTTTTAAAAGGTAGTTTTATCGCCTTTTGATGGAGAACCCTTTTTAAATATAGTTTTTGTCACTTTTATATGTTCTATTTTTAAAAATAAACTTCTTATTTGGAATAGAGACATAAAAATTTACTTTGGTAAAATTTTGATATTTTTAAGATAAATTTTATTTTTTTAATGAATAGTGAAAATACTGCATTTTAATTCAAAACTGTCTTTTCGTCTAATTTATTTATATAGTTAGGTTATAATTTTAATTAGTTTTAAAGTGTAATTAGGCTAATTTTTTATCATTTAATCCAATTTTGGTTATTTTTAGTAATTTTACATTGAAATTTGATATAAACACTTGTAAATATTTTGATGGTTTTAATTTTTAAAAAAACTTGTTTTCTCATTTTAACAACAGGGGTTAATTTTACATTAATTACTGAAAATTTTTTATTTTTAATTTATAAAAATGGATTCCATATTTGTAATAAAAATTTAAAAATTATGTAAATATGTTCCTTTTATTTTTGGACATTATTAATAGTAACTTTAGTAATTATTTTTATTTACCACAGTTAAAGGGTAAATCAGGGAAATAAAGGTAAAAATAATATTTTAATAATATAAAACTAACCTAACACTTGTACTAGTACTATTTTATGATATATTTCTTACCAAGAAAACCCTTGGAACAAAAATTTGTCCTTTTGAAGCCACTGGGGTGTGATTATGACACTTATAACTTCTAATTTAAAGTAAAGGAAAATAAGTTATAAACATATATCTTCTTACTAAGAAAATTTTAATATGGGTTTATATAGGTGATATCTTTGACTATAAATATTCATAATAAAGATAAAACAATTTACTTTATCATGGTATTTTATTTATAATTTATAAACATTAAATAATTAAATTTAATTATGACACAATGATGATACAGTGATTGCTTTATTAATGAAGTAATCAAATAAATAATATTATAAATATTAAAATAAATATTATTTGACATAATTTATATCATTAGCAATTTTTATAGGTGAATATAATATGTTATAAGACTATTAAATGATTTTTTTTAATTTATCCCTCTTATTATATTTTATTTAAATTTAATAAAATGAATAGTGTATAAATTGACATAATTGAAGTTTTATAAAAATATTAAATTATTAAATTATTCAAAAATCCTAAAAATATTTTAAAATAAAAAAGTGACTATGATAATGTCTAAAATTTTATTATGTTTCCAATTATTATAAATTTATCTCATATAAGTAAAATTAATATCCTCTTAATAATTAAAATGTTGTTACCACTTTTAAAATTAAAAGAGAACAATTAAGGGTAAACCAAAATGATAAGGTTTAAAATAAAATAAATACGTGTATAAATATTATTATATGAGATTATTTAAAACTATACTCATCTTATATTCTATATAATTCAATTTGGAAGATTTTAGATTAAAAAATTAATTTATATTAATTTAATATTTTAAGAATTTCCAAGGGTGCCCCTCCCCTCTCCTATAAAAAGGTACCCTCTCTTCTATAATACTCACACTTCCAAAGAATTGTTTCCAAGATCTGCCCAAAAATCTTTCTATAATACCTCCCCACATTCCCAAGTCCTTATTTTAGGAAGAACACCCTTATTATAGGTGTTAAGGTGTTCTTTAAAGGTGATCAACTGGAGAAGAGGTATCATTTTTTTACGAGTTTCTATTTTATTTGTTCTTCCACTTCCTTTAAACCTTATTATTAAAAGACGAAATAATAACTATGGTACCCTAAATATAATTAGATTTTATTATGTTAATATCATCCCCTAAATCCATCTCTACTTCCATAAAATGGGAAAGGAATTAATCATTCATTTGTATGTGTGAATTATCACCTCCCCGAACCGATTTAGTTCGTTTTACATTACCTTCTATCAAGGTAGATTATAATTATGGAATTAATATTCATGTGTAATATTCATGAAATATTTATCATTTTAAAATAATAATATTTCAATTATGTTCTTACCTTCCATGCACATAAAAATAATAACGTCATTTGTGCGTACGTGTGAACTATCGTCTCCACGAAGTGATGTGAATCGTTTTTATTCACCACATCACATGTATAATATATATAAGTATATTTAAATGATTATTATGAAGATAATAATATTATTATAATTATGTAAATATAAAATAATAATTTACTTATTTCCATAATTATCAATTAAAAATGAAAATGTTACTTATGCGTATGTACGGCCTACCATCTCCATGAATATAACGTTGTTCATTTTTCATAACCATAATTAATTGTTTGATTTATAAAGTATGATTAATGTATAAAATTAATGATTATTTCATGAATATTATTCTAGATATGATGGACTTATTACCACATAGATTAGTGACATCAAAACCATGTTCATTTTTTACTCAAGTACCAAATATCGAAAAAACGTCTGATATGAACTTAAATAATTATGTAATTTTTATAACAAGGTAATAAGTGATATAAAAGAAATAATAAACTTGAAAAAAGGTTTTAAAGCAAGTAAAAATTAACCAAAATTTATTATTCATGAATATAAATATTCTACATGACGAGTCAGACTCACGGTAAGGGACTTCGTCACAATCTCCTTTCATTAAGGAATATTTTGATGTTATACACCACCTTCTTTTATACGATGTATAATCAACCACTTTGAATTTTAATTTCATTCAAAGGTTTTCAAAATGAATATTTTTCTTTGAATCCTTTTTCTAAATGAAAAAATGAATTTTTTTTAACATATGCAGTGATAATGACCTTTACGCCACCGTGACCATTATTTGGTATTTGGAATCCTCTATAAGCCGTAATGTTTTTAAAAGAAAAGTAAATACCATATTCCCTTTTTAGGTATTCTATTATTGAAAATGGTTTTAATAATGAATTTATTATATCTTGAAATCACATCTTATGATTTTAATGTGGAAATGTTATTTTTCTTTTATGTATGGTTTATGTGTTGTGATTATGTTATGGTTCTTGGGAATTACTTATGTATACGGGTGGTTTTGTGATAAAACAATGGTGGGTGAGCCCATGATAGCTCTCCAATGCGTTGGGTAATGATACAGAGTTAAATGATAAGGTTTCTCCTAAGAGATTTAGGAAATATACTGTGATGGGTATTCTAAACATAACCATGAAGGTTACTCCCTATGTAGTTGAGAAAGCTACAATGTAAGTATGATATGGATGCCACGAGTTTCCTTTATGATTTATGATTTATATGAAGTTTTTCAGGATTCTTATGATTTCATGGGTTTATAAATATTCATGGACTAACATTTTCTTTCCTTATTTTATATCCTTTACTGAGATTTTTGTGCTCATCCCAAGTTTTTAAAATGTTTTCACAGGGTATAAGGATGGGTAAGATAAAGGAATAAGTCAAGAAGATTTTTATAAAGAAAAATAAATCATGTTTACTTTTAAAAGTTTTATATTTTGGAAGAAATGGATACTGTTTTAGTGGTATCCACATTGTTTAAATTTGAGTTATTATGTATTTGTTATGCCATAATTCTCTAAAACTCTAAACTTGAAAACATTCTCAATGTAAATTCTTGACTTAACTCAAGGTTATAAAATTTTTAAGGCTGGGGCCTTATAGTTATTCTTTTATAAGAGTGATTGTAATACTTATATGAAGATAATGTTCCAATATACCTACACAATTTTCTTTATGTCTTATATGAGTTCTAATAGTTACTTTGAACAAATATTGATTTCACATGGCTTATGACTATTTACTCATATGACTCTTTTCTTATGTTAAATGTTTATTCAATGAATCATGTTTTATGATATCGGTTTTTATGGGAATTAATTATATTGTGTTATACTCATTCACTTTGATTATAGTCTCATACCATTTTTTCATCTTATTCTCACTGATAATATTCAACTATTAATGCCAATGATTACCCTTACTGAGTATTTGAGAACATCATTCTTATGTTTCTATTTCACCAGGTTATGAAGAATTATGTTAAGTAAGATATGACTAAAAGGATTTCATGTGTGGATAATTTTATAGGAGATGTTTAATACTTGTCGTGGAATATGAAAAAATGGGTATGATGGGAAAATTTCCATTTGAATAAAAATACATGTGTTTAGTTACATAAATGTTTTTTCCTAATTCTCTAAATTTTCCATTGGGTAATTAGACGGAGTTAAACTATAAGGTTTATCATAAGAGATTTAGGGAATATACTGTGATGGGTATTCCAAATGTAACCATGAAGGTTAATCCCTATGTAACTCTAAAAGCTACAATATAAGTAAGATATGTATGCCACAAGTTAACTTTATTATTTATGATTTCTATGAAGTTTTTTAGGATTCTTATGATTTTATGGGTTTATAAATATTCATGGACTAATGTTTTCTTTCCTTATTTTATATCCCTTACTGAGCTTTTTATACTCATCCCAAGTTTTTAAAATGTTTTCACATGGTATAAGGATGGGTAAGAGAAAGGATGAATTCAAGAATATTTTTATTAATAAAAATAAATCATGTTTACTTTTAAAAGTTTTATATTTTGGAAGAAATGGATATTATTGTAGTGGTATCCACTTTGTATAAATTTGAGTTATTATGAATTAGTTATGTCCTAATTCTATAAAACTTTAAACCTGAAAATATCATCAATGTGAATTCTTCAATTAACTCAATATTATGCAATGTTTAAGGTTGGGGCCTTATAATTGATATCAAAGGTCAATTTAGATAACTTTAGAGGTTTGGATATTGTTAGCAGAATATCTATAAATGATTTTTACTTTGTGGTAAAATTGAAATGATATATAATTTCAAGATTATCATATTTATTTGTCTAAGATATGTTTGTTCGGAATGGTTTTCCACAGAGGAAATAGGGTAGCTATATTGGTATGAAATCAAGAGGAAAACAACCTTCCAAATCAACAACTTGAAATGGTCGCAATCAGAACTGAACAGTTTTTTTGTAGTGATGGCATAGTTGAATCAGGCTATAAATGGTGGTGGTATCCATGCATGATATCAGCTAGATTAATCATAGAGGAACATGTGAGTAGTGAAGTATTTCATGAGGCAACGTACTCCATTATTCAGAGGATCATATAACCCTGTGATAGCTAAATTGTGGATTAAATCATTAGAAAAGATTTTTCGATGTCATGGGATGTTCAGACAATAAAAAGTTTATTCGTGTTGTTTACCATTTTGAAGGTGAATCTGATCAATGGTGTTCTATGGTTAATAATATCAGGGAAAGTTAGGATATTGTTGCTCTTGATTGGGATAAATTCAAAAGCATGTTTCTTGAGAAATATTTTCCTAAGGAGGTTTGACTGAGGATGGAAAACCCATTATTAGAATTAAGGAAATAGGATGACTCAGTGGCTGCTTATGAAGAAAAATCCACCTGACTGGCAAGGTATGCTCCAAATTTCATCTGAGGTCTTGATAATAAAATCAATCATTTTTACTTAGTATTAAAGAAAAATTATCGAAGGGAATTTTCATCTTGTGAGTTCAAAAGTTATGAAAATCTTGTTCGATGTGTATAGAAGGGGAAAATGGAGTTTACTGATGATAATATATTCTTTGAAAAATAGTAGAATAAGATGTCAATGTGGAAGGTGAAAGGGAAGAATTCTTCGAAAATTTCTGATGGTAAGAAATTTAATTTTACTCTTTGTAAAAATTATGGTAAAAATCATAGTGGGTAATGACTTTTGAATTATAGTAAGTGCTTATGATGTGGTAAAATGGGATATAAGTCTTCTAATTGCACTAAAAAAGATCATGGTAGTGGTAAGAAAAAATCTGATTTACAGTTAGTAAAATGTTTTAAGTGCAATGAGATGGGTCATTATGAAAATGAGTGTCTGGTGAAGAACTCAAATAATGGTAAGCATCCATACTATAAGAAGAAGGGTGTGTTGAAATCCTTTTCAACTACTTCAGGAGATGTTAGGCCATCAATTGAAGTGGTGTCAGGTATATTTTTTGTTTATTCAGATTGTTTCAATGTGTTGTTTGATTATGGATCTACACATTCTTTCATTTCTGATAAATTTTCTAGTAAATTGGGAATTCCACCTCAAGAAATGAATATATAAATTATAGTAAAAACACTTAGGGGAAATGTTGAAGAAAAAAATAAATTATAAGAATCTTATTATCCTTGTATGTATAAATAATCTACCTATAAACCTTATTGTTTTCCTCTAGTAGAGTTTGATTTTATTCTGGGTATAGATTAGATTTCTGTTTACCATGCTAATATTGACTGTAGGGATAAAGAAGTTTCTTTCCAAAAATACTTTCAGTTTGTGTATTATAATGAACCCTTACCTTTGATAACATATCAGGAAGCTGAGAAACTACTAAAATATTGAAATGAATGATACCTTTCACATATTGTTGAAAACAAAGGAATTGTTCAGATTAATGATGTGTGAATGGTAAATGAGTATCTTGATCTTTTTTCTAATGAGTCTCTTAGTATTACACATGATCAGGAAGTTGAATATATTTTTGACTTAGTTACTGATGCTAATCCAATTTCAAAGCCCCCTTATTGAATGTATCAGTTGAACTTTTAGAGTTAAATAAGCAATTTCATGAGTTGTTAGATAAAGGTTTCATTTGACCAAGCACATCACCTTGGGGTGCTCCTGTCTTATTTTTTAAAAATAAATATGGTTCAATGATAATTTTCATTAATTATAGATCCTTGAATAACATCACTGTTAAGAACAAGTATCATTTGCCTCATATCAATGATTTGTTTGATCATCTCAAGGAAGCACAATATTTTTCAAAGGTCAACTTGAGGTCGGGGTGCCATCATTTGAAAGTAAAGGAAGAAAACATTCTAAAGACTGTGTTTTGTACTAGATATATCCATTATGAATTTATAGTTATTTCATTTGGGTTAACTAATGCACTTGGGGTATTCATGGATCTTATGAATAGAATATTCCATGAGTTCTTAGATAAGTTTTTAGTTGTGTTTATTGAGGACATTTTAGTATATTATAAAATTAAATTGGTTCATGAAAGTAATTTTAGGGTTGTCTTTCAAACCTTAAAAGAAAATAAATTGTATGGGAAATTCATCAAGTGTGAGTTTTGGTTATAAAAAAAATTATTGGTCACACTTTTTCTAAAGATGGCATAATTGTTGATCCTTATAAAATAAAAGTTGTTGAAGAATGTCCAAGACCCAAAAATATAACCAAGATTTGTAGTTTTCTTGTTTTAGTTGGCTATTACTAGAGGTTTTTTGAAAAAAATTCATGGTTATCTATCCCACAAACTAAGTTAACTCAAAAAGGTGTAAATTTCATCTGGATAAAATAATGTGATGATTGTTTTCAGGAATTGAAAAGAAAATTTGTGAATTCTCTAGTTTTTTAATTACCTTATAGTAATGGTGAATTTGTTATCTATAGTTATGATTCGTTAAAAGGAATTGGTTGTGTCCTAATGCAAAATGATCGGGTAATTTCTTATGCTTCACATCAGTTGAAAACTCATGAGTTAAATTACCCAACACATGATTTGGAATTATCTTCTATTATTTTTTATTTAAAAAATTAGTGGCATCATCTTTATGGAGTAAAATGTGAAATATATACTTATAAAAAAAGTTTTAAGTATATATTCACTTAGAAATAATTGAACAAGAGACGGAGAAGATGGTTGGAAATAATCAAGGATTATGATTTCCCAATTTATTACCATATAGGAAAATCAAATAATGGTTAATGGTTTAAGTCGTAAAAGTAATTCTATATTAACCATGTTACATTTGGAACATGAATCTTTGATTAATGATTTAATGAACTTTGGCATGGAAGTTGTTGGTGTAGGAAATTCCTCTATTTTGTTTTAGGTTTCAGCACAATCGTCTATATCATACAGAATTAAAAAGCATAAAAGGAAGATATTGAATCGAAAAAAAATGTATAATTGGTTCAGAATGGTAATTTTACTAAATTTAACATTGATAAAGATTGTGTTTTGAGATTTGGGAAGAGGTTATGTGTGCCTTGTGATTCAAAATTGAAGAAAGAGTTGTTATGTGAAGCTTATAGTTCTTCGTTTTCAGTTCATCCTAGAAGTACTAAGATGTACATAGACCTTCGATAGTATTACTAGTGGGATGGAATGAAAAGAGATATTTCTAAATTTACTATGAAGTGTTTGACTTCTTAGCAGGTGAAATCCTAATGATAGTTACTGAAATGGATTCTTCAACCTTTTTTAGTACCAGAGTAAAAATGGAAAAATATATCCATGGATTTCGTAGTGGGATTACCAAATACTTATTGAGGTAACAATATGATTTGGGTTATTATTGATAGATTGACTTAATCTTCTCATTTTCTTACTACTCGAGATATACTATATCTAGAACAACTTTATCGGTTGTATCTTAAAAAGATAGTCAGGTTATATAGAGTTCCTCTCTCTATTGTATCTAATTGTGATCCCAGATTCACTTATAACTTTTGAAAAGTCCTTTAGAAGTCATTGGGTAATGAATTAAATTTTAGTAAAAATTTTCATCCTCAACCTGGTGGGCATATAGAATGAACAATTTGTAAATTAGCGGATATGATACGTGTTTGTTCAATGGATTACCGGGGAAGTTGAGAACAAAAACTTTCTTTGATTGAGTTTTATTATAATAACAGTTTTCATTCCAGTATACAGATGGAACCATTTGAGGCATTATATGAAAAGTGGTGTCGAAATCTGGATTTTTGGGATGAAGTAGGTGAAAGAAATTTGATGGGACCATAATTTTTAGAAGAGATGGTATAAAAAGTTCATTTGATTCAGAAACACATGTGGACAGCTCAGAGAAAGTAGAAAAGTTGTGCAGATAATCAGATGAAGGATCTTTCTTTCGAGGTAGGTGATCATTTCTTTATTAAATTTTCACCATGTAAAAGTGTGATGCATTTTGGTAAGAATTGAAAGTTGATTCCATGGTTCATTGGGTCCTATTAAATCTTGGATAAAGTTGAATCAGTTCACTAGTATAAAAATGGTATTTAACATAGAAATTTTAACATTGGTTTCTTATAAACCGACAAAAAATATATTTTTGGAGATATTTTGGCATCGGTTTTTTTAAAAACCAACAATAAAAAGTAAAAAAACTTATTTCAAGTGTCAGTTTTTTTTAAAACCGACACCAAAAATTAAAAAAAAATTGGCATTAGTTTTTAGAAAACCGAAACCAATAATTAATTTTTTTACTATGTTTTAGAAAAAAATTTACGCTTCTATTTTACTTGTCGTGGATCTAAAATAGAGTCACGAATTAAAAGTTATGGACATCACAAGTTGAACTTCTCTAAGAGAAGTCATAAAGAAGTATAACTTTCAATGTCCATAACTTTTAATGTGTAACTCCGTTTTAGCTCCAAAACTATTCAAATAGAAGCATAATAAATAATATAAAACATTGTAGAAAAAAATAATTTTTAGCATCTGTTTTTATGAAAATTGATGCCAAAATTTTGGTTATTATTTTTCGCATCAGTTTTTAAAAAACCGATGCGAAAAAATAATTTTTTTAACTTTTTAGCGTTGTTTTATTTAAAAACTGATTACAATTTTATTTTTCTTTTTAGCATCGTTTTTTAAAAAAAACGATGCAAAAAAATAATTTTTTTAACTTTTTAGCATCGGTTTATTTAAAAATCGACACCAAAAATGATATCAGTTAGAATTTTTTGAATCAGTTTTGTAAAAAATCGATGTTAAAAAACCAATGTAAATCCTCTTTTTCATCGGTTTTAAACAAAACTGATGCCAAAGAGTATTCTCAAATACACGGGATCAGTATTTCAGTTTTTTTTACAAAACGCGTTTAGCTTTATAAAATCCCACCAACAATTTCATACAACACTATTAAAAATATTTTTGTTTACTATATATAAATCCATTTTCTCTTTTTTTCATCAGTTTTTACCTCTTAGATTCAATCAATTGTTTAACACAACTTCGATCGATGATTTGAACACAGTATCTATTCTAATCATTTATTTTCTCAATTATTATTTTTCTTTGTTTCTAAACAACTTGATTATATTTCTTACAAAGATTATTTATTCTTATGATTGGGTTACAAATATAAACATCTGAATGAGATTTACCAATTGAGGTGGAAATTTTACTATTGATCAATGTTTTCATTGTCGCATGAGTTCTACCTTAAATATAAGAGATATGATGATAAAAAACATATCATTTTGAGGGAGCATGATGCAGAGCAGCACTTCGAATGGCTTGGTGAACCCTCACAATGAAAACCCTAATTTGTATGACATCAGAGATGTTTGGATCTCTCCTTGCTAAATCGATTGAGAGATGGCATCCTTCGATCATGAATGCAACGACCCAAAAGTTTGAATAAATTTTGTTTCCTAACTTTGTGTGTTATTTTATTTTATACTCAACAAAACTATTTCATTTAATAAAATGAGTATAATTAAAATAAGACCGTTGGGTTTTGACTGTTATATAATTGTTGGTCAATATGACCGTTGGAAACTAAATGTTGCGATTATTGTCTATAAATACAAGTGATCTTGATTAATTAATATAGAATGAAGATTCGATGGCCCCATCCAGTAGTCTCGGGCCAATCTAAGCCCATCTAACGGAACTCGGAAAGGAGGTAGCACCTTTGGGCTTTACTCTGGACCAAACCCAAGCCAAACTTCATCCTGTGAAGCTAGAACAGAATCGCCTTCACGAGAATTTCAAGCTGATACAAATCACTACTCAGGCAATGTTGGCCGAGCCGCCCCAAGATTCTATCAACCTAGCACACTTTACTCTTAGGTCCTATTCTGGTGTTATAAGGGGCTATGTAACAAGATCGTAACTACCTTGTGTAATCCTTTGATTTAAATAAAAATTGTGATGTCTTATTATGGTGAAGTTTGTGAATATTCAAATGTTTGGATAAATATAGTATGCATATTATTGATGAATTATAGAAAAAGGATATTTTAAAATATTTATGTAAACCTTAAATAATTAATAATGTGTAATGATTTTCAAAAAATGGTCTTCTACAGCTGTGTTCAATATAAAATTTAGAGTCTAATAAGATCAACTTAATTTTTGGTGAATAGTAAATTATGAATTGTGATTTTATGCTTATGATTAATAATGTGACCAAATGGATTAAGTAACTTCACTTAAGAAATTATTAATATAATTTAGGCACCTTGATTAAATAATGTGATTCAATAAAATATGTAAATAACTATTTCAGAAATTATTGGTTAAGTATTAGTTTTTTTAATTGAATAGTGTTTTTTATTTAAAAATTAAATTAAAATTATTTAGAAAATTATTTTCATAAAATGGAGTTCATTTTTGAAATTAGAGCATCGATATTTGGTTAAGTTGAATTTTTTGAATTTTTCTGAAATAGTTGAATTTTCACTGAATAGTGTTTTTATTTAAAAATTAAATAAAAAATATTTAGAAAATTATTTTCATAAAATGGATTTCATTTTTGAAATCAGGGCATCGATATTTGGTTAAGGTGAAATTTTGGGATTTTTCAAAGAAAGTTGAATTTTCGATGAATAGTGAAAATACAGTTTTTGAGTTTCGGGTGTTTAATGACATCATTAAGGATGTAATAATTTTGCAATAATTCTGGTCAACTTATGAGTAGTAAGATAAGGTATGAGGTTTTCCAAGTGTCCAATACCATGGGCAAATATCATGGGCAAGCCCATGGTTTTCCCAATATCACCGATGAGGTGTCCCTTGGCAATTAATGCATTATCCCCTCACTTCTTCTATAAATACCAAGTCATTCCCTCATTAATTTCATTTCCAAATCCTCCCCAATGAAGTTATGGTCTCTTTACCTCATAAGTAGTCCCCCCAAGGTTCCCTCAAACCTCCCGAGGTCCCGACCTTCATGCTTTAAAATTTACTCTTCAAGGTAAGGGATCATTTCACCCTCCTCTTTTATGTCACGACTTTCTTTATGTTGTGTCTTCTAATTTCCATATATCTATGTTGAGAGTATGTTCTTATGTGTTATCATTTCTTTCCATTTCATTTCTAATTTTTTAGAGACCCATTCCGCTCTCATCAATTTGTTTTCTGAATTTTTAAGTGACGTTGTTAGGCTGCCGAATTTTTCGTAAAAGAAATCGCATCTTCTCTTTTCATTCATGTTTCCCTTTTCATGTGGTATGTCATTCAAATATCCATACCATGATCTTATTCAGTACCCATACTGTATTATGATTTATTTATGAGTGTTTTACCCTTGTCCCCAATCTTTTCATTGTTTTCTAAAACCATGTTATATAATCGTTATGTTGTAGGAATTTCGTCTCAAAATTTCTATCTCTTTCTCTCAAGAAATTATATTGTTTATTTATGTGAATACCCAAACTTATCTAGTTTCCATGGGTGTTCATAAATATATAAATATGATATATTTGATTCTGGAATTGACACACATATAACCCTCACTCCCTTTCCATGGGTTATAAATGACATAATGATCTTATTTTTAAGCTCTTTTTAAACGTCACAATTTTGACATGAAACGCATTTATTTAATTCCATTTGGGATATTTATGAAATGTTTGATTATAATATATGTGGATCAAATTAAATTAAATACATATTAAGGGTTTTCCCTAATATCACTTCAATGCATTGGGTAAAGAATTAATCTCTAGAGATGACAAGTTTTACGATACCTTGGCGAATAACCTTGGTAATTTTTATGACACCATGGGGATGGACCTTGGTGATATGTTCATGAATGTCTAAATGAAATTTTGTAGACACATATTCAAGATTTTGTTCTAAGTTATTTTCATTATGATATGACTATTCTTCCATTGCTCATGTCTTTATGTTTTTATTCAAGTTCTTATTGATATCATAAGTACATCGATTCCCTTGTTTACCCTTACTAGGCCTTCTGCTCACCCTTTCCTTTGATGTCTATCTCCAGGATATGAGATGCAGTAGATGTACATAGTATAAACCTTTGATGAAGCCTTACAAGTGGTTTAGAATAATGTTTATGTGGTTTTATTATATTATGTTCCTGATTTCCAAGACACTAGACTTTAAAGATCCTCTTTTTGTAAAATGTAATGAAAAGTTATGTATTAAAAAGGTGGAATGTTATAATGAATAGGAGCGCACTTTCGACTCCAACTCTCCAAACAAAAAGGAAGAAAAAGATCTTGAAAAATATTTTCCTAACCAACACTGAATGTTAAATCTAAGGGGATTTCGTTCCTTGAGGCTCTAAAAGGCTTGGATCTGCCCAAATCATCATTGTCAAAGCCTCCATTGTTCAAAAATCTTGAGGATGGAGTATTCTTAGTTGAGTATGATCCAGAAGCACTTTAGTAGAAGACCTAAATGTGTAAGTTTTCAATTATGGGTCACATTTCTACTTAAAAGGTGATAAAACCTAGTTTTATTTAGATCTTAAACCCCATATTCCTCACTGTTAGGGATTTAAAAATTGGAAACTTGCCCTGCTAAGCAAAGGTTAGTTTCATATCTTGTTTACCCCTCAGGAAAATTTAGACCAGGTATAGAAGTCGGGTAATGTACAACTCAAACCTAGCCTACTGCGTCTTTCTGAATGTAATATTTCCTTTTACCCAAACACCCATAGGAACACTATGGCACAGATTTTGGTTAGATTTCATAACCTCAACTAGATTTTTTGGCACCCAAAAATCTTAAATGATATATCATCTTGTATTTTCACTCCTCTAAAGATTGACCAGGGAACTATAAATGGGGAATTATGTATTTTTTATATATTAATGGTTGAAGTGAATCTGGAATCTAAGCTACCGCAAACCATTTCTTTTAATGCTAATACTTATAAGCTCTAAGTGAAGGTAGAGTATGACAGAAACCTCCATTCTGTGAATATTGAAAAATCATAATACATTCAATTCTAAACTGTAAAGTGGTGCATAAATAGGTCTCCCAAACAAATGTCACTGAATGGAATGAGGTTAAGAGGCAGAAAAAAAATAAGGGTCCTGCCTTAGATAAACTTGAACCCTCTAGGAAGAAGAATGAAAAATGGATTGTCAAATCCAAAAGCTTAAATCCCATAGGGGTTGAAGTAGGAAAATATTGGGTTGATTTAGTGGAATACCATGAAAATGAAATTGAATAACAAAGTATAATTGAGGAAATTGAATATATTATCATGGATGTCTTCAATATATCCCAATATGATCCTGAAGTTTTAATTTCGGAATCAATATTGAGACTCCCTAGCATCCCAAGGCAAGTTATTGTTACTCCAGGGATTCCCTTTAATAAATAGAAGTGTAAACCGCATATTCCACTTCCTCCCAAACATGTAGAGGAGTTGGATCTTACCAACAAAGATCTTGATCTCCTTGAAAAATTAGAGGCTCTTATGATGGATGTTATACAACCTCCACAAGAAATTATTCCTATAGAAACTGATACCTATAAGACCTCTGTTAATAATTACAATTATATATCTTGTACTACTTATGTTAATATTTCTGAAGTAGATAAGGAAGGCACCAAATGTAGTGCTGATATAACTACTAACACCCCTAAGTGTATAGATGGTAAGCAGGTTAACAAAGATGCTTTTGGATAGCCTACTTGTCCTTCTTTCGGTTTGGGTAGTGACACTCATCAGGTAAACATCACGGTACTTGGTCCTTTGGTTTATGTTGTTGAACACAACACTAAGGTTGTGGCTGGGTAGAATGAAACCAAACCCCTTCTGAGCTTCAAAAAATATAAACAGCAAGCAGATCTCATGTAAAAAAAATCAGGTAACTCAACTCTTTTTTCTATTGACATGCGTACTGTAGTTGGTACCTGCAATATGGATGTCACAATTTTTTCCTCAAATTTTGAAAATATAAATGATGTGCATAATGAGGATCTTAGTAATGTTTTGATTAGTAACTCTATAGTCACACCCATTAAAGATTCTATGCAAGATCCTTCCAAAGAATCCTTGAATACAGGTACTACTATTATCCCTTCTACTTCTATTATGAGTAAGAAAGAGAAAAACTCTAGCCCAAACACATCCAAAAATTTCAAAAGATCATCTAGACAAAATGGATTAGAGGGTAAGAAAAATGGGAGTTCTAACTCCAAATTTAAGTATAAATAAATATTCTTTTCTAGAATTGTTAGGTTATTGCTAACCCTAACACATTTATTGTATTAAAAAGAACAATGAATATTCATCATCCTTTGATTTTTTCCATTGTTGAACCCAAGATTAACTTCTCTTCTAATTTACTTCATATTAGTAGGTTTGGATATACTTGTATTGGTGTGAGTCGAAATAGCTCCACTATTGAAACTCTTTGGATTTTTCCACAACTATCTTTACAAAATTTTAATATTTTCTATGTCTCTAAGAAAATATTTACCTGTTATTTTATTCTAGATAGTACACATATATTTTTTTCCTTTTTTATGAAAAGAATGGATATTAGGATAGAAGGTCTCTATGGACTGACCTCTACTATCTGGGTCTTAATATACATAACCCCTACTTTGTTATTAGGGTATTTAATTTTATCCTTGCTTCATGGGAGAAGATGGGAACATCCCACTATGCTATCTCTATAAGAGAGTTTAAAACTACAATTGAGGATGGAAAACTAGTTGAAATTACTCTTACCGATGCCAAATACACCTGGTATGGAAGACATTATAATAGGGTGGTAGCTAGAAAATTGGACAGAGCTTTCACAAAAGATAATAATTTAGATAAAAGGGACACAATTTATAGCACCACTCTCCCCAAGATTCAGTCTGAACATCATCCTATTATTGTTACTTTTTCTTCCAAAACTGTGAAACCTCCTCTACCCTTTAGATTCAACAAAGCTTGGTTCTTGAACCCTGAATGTTGTAATTTCATTAAAAAAAATTGGTCCTCCATGGCTCATTACAATTATGCCTATTCTTTTACTTTTGAATTAAAATATCTTAAACAAAATCTTAAAGGTTGGTTCATCTCAAAAGATAAACAAATTGGAAATGAAATCCTGCTTTTTGAGAATGAACTTCATAAACTTCAAAACAACAACACCAACTCTGATTTCACTACTGATCAGAAATATGAAATTAACATTGTTGTGAAACTGAACTCACTTTTCACCTTTAAGGATAACATGAATAAAAAATCTTTCAAAATCAAATGGTTAACTGATGGTGACAGAAACACCAAATTCTATAAATCTCTTCAAATAATAATACAAACTTTCAAATCTTTAACTTTTCTCAAAGAAGCGGAAAACCTTTTGGATAATGAGGATGATATTGCTAATCATGTTGTATCCTATTTTGAATCTATCTTTAATGGAACTAACATAAATAAGGATCTCTTACATGATGTCATTCCAGTTATTATCAATGAGGAAGATAACTCTTTTCTATTAAGTATTTTTATTGAGCATGAAATCAAAGACACTGTTTTTAGATTGAATCTTGATAGTTCCCCAGGTCCTGATGGATTTAATAATAGAATCTACCATCAATATTGGGATTTAATTCAAGATAATGTTTTTAATCTTATAAAATCCTTCTTTTCTAGGGGATATCTACCCCATGGGTTGAATGCGCAATTCCTCTCTTTGGTCCCCAAGGTTGATAATGCCTTTGAGATTCATCTTTTCAGACCCATAGCTCTTATTAACACTATATAAAATCATCACTAAACTTCTTGAAAATGTTATTACTACCATGATTGAAAAAATTATCGATTGAAATCAATTTGGTTTCGTTATGGGATGATCCATTCAGGACTACATTTGTCTTTCCTCTGAATGCACTAACATAATAGACAATGCCAACAAAGGGGGTAATGTTTCCATAAAACTTGAAAATAGAAAATATTTTGATACCATGGACTGAAATTTCATCTTCAAAGTTCTCTAAGTCTTTGGATTCAATAACTACTTTATAAGTAGAATCCAAACCCTATTTAACTTTCCCTTCATATCTATCCTGGTCAATGGTTCTCCCATAGGCTACTTCAACTTCACCAAATGTGTTAGACAAGGTGATCCCCTTTCTGCTATAATTTTTTTTATTACGAAGGAATATTTAAGTAGATTTATCACTCGACTCATGGATAAAAGTAAACTTAAACCCATTCCTGCTTCCAGGACTATTAATTCCCCCACAAATATTTTATATGTAGATGAAATTGTTCTTTTTTACAAGATTATAAAAGAAACATACAAATTCTCAAAAGTGCTCTCTCTCACTACGAGGAGGTCTCGTGTCAAGTCATTGGCTGGAAAAAATCATCTATCTTCTTTGGGAGAAATTTTATGGATAATAGAAAACATGGTATTATCAATGAATTGTTCATTCAAGAAGGTTCTTTTCCTTTTACGTACCTTGGTGTTCCCATATTTTGGGGACGAACCAAATCTAGCTATTTCTTCAACATTTTTGGCCAAGTCCTTAATTAGATCTACTCTTGGAAAGGAAAAACTCTATCCATGGTAGGTAAATTATTCCTTGTCAAGTGTGTCATTATCTCCAAAATGTTCTACTCTATCATGGTTTATAAATGTCTTGTCAGTCTCATTAAAAAAATGAATGTTTCCATCAAAAAAATTTTTTGGCCTGGAAGCACTCTGGTTAGGAAATTAGTGACTACACCTTGGTCTACTTGTTTCAAAACTAAGGATAATGGTGGTCTCAACATAAAAAATTGAATCTTTTTAATGAGACCCTTCAAGTCATACTTAATTGTAACCTGGTCAAAAATGATTCTCCTTCTATTGATTTAATCAAAAATAAGTTTCTTGATAAGTTGAAGAAAGGCAGTATGAACTTTTTAAACTCTTACATATAGCCTTCCATTAAAAAGTAATATGTCGATATTATGATGAACTCTAGATGGATGGTTTCTAGGAACTCCTCCATAAACTTCTGGTTGGACAATTGGACTGGTGATTCACTAATTTCTATGATACCTACTGAACAATCTTCTGGAAGTATTAATTATACTATCATGGATGTTATTAACTATCATCTTGATATTCTCCCTGAGAATGTTATGCATATAATTGAAAACTATCCTTTTTCTAATACAGATGACTTTCTAATCTAGGAGCCTTCACACAATGGTATGCTAGATTCAAAAAATTATTATAAACACCATTTTCATAACTCTTGAAATGATTTTATCTAGATTAAAAACTTTGATAAGCTATGGATAAAGCCTTCAATACTTACTATTATTTGGGGTATTTCTTATAATAGGGTCCCCACTAATACTTGTCTACAATCTTTTGGGATCCACACTTGCTCAAAATTTCATCTTTGTAATCAACATAGAGAAGATACTAACCATTTATTTTTATATTTTTTCACTGCCACTACACTTTGGAACTATATTTTTAACATTTTTTATTACAGATGGAAGACTATTGACTCTATCAACCCTTAGCTAAAGAATTTTGTTGATATAGATAACTTCCAAAAAATCAGGAACTTATTTCTTCTTGCAGATTTGGAGATTCATCATGTGATCTGGTATGATAGAAATGAAATTCTTCACAATAATTTCTCACTCAACATTAATGCAAGTTAGAAGCGGATCCTCATTGATATTCATGAATCTACTTTGATTCAGAAGGGATTCTTCAACAATATAGTGAAAGACTTTATGATTCTACGGAAACTATGGGTTGATGGTATTTTTTTCCAACAACGATGCACTTTTGAAGTTTTCTAACAATCATTGTTATTTGGTTGGATCAAAGTTAATGTGGATGGTGCTTATAAAGGAATTATAGGCCCTATGGTATGTGGTGCGATCTTCAAGGATCATCTTGGTCAGATCCTCAAGTGCTTCTTTGGAAGTTTTGGTATTGCCTCAACTCTAGAGGCTAAAATGATGAGTGTGATTCATGCTATTTATTTTGCTAAGCACCAGGGTTGGAACAACATATGGATTGAAAGTGATTCGACTACTATAGTGCAAGCGATTTCGAATGGTGTGATTCATCTGGCTTGGTCAGCTACTGCACATTGGATGGATTTTCTCTATTCTCTCTGCAACATCAACCATATTACCACTCATATCTATCATGAAGCGAATATGGTTGCAGATGGATTCACCAATAAAGGATTAAAATAGAATATAACTTGGTTGGATGATCTACATAACAATTTACTCCCCCTTCATAGGAAAGATTTTAATATAATCCCATCATTTAGACTCATGTAACCACATTTTTTATAATAATTATGCTTTGGTATTTTGTAAAAGGCACCACTTTATTCAAAATAAAACATATCATTTTGATAGAAACTCCTAAAACAATTGAAATATGTTCAAAATGTTATTTTTATTTTATTTCATTTGGCGTATGTGATTTTCATTCATTTTTCTTATTTTTTCTTTGAAATGAGTTGTATCAATTGAAACTCTGATAAGTTCAACTTCTGATAGCCATAAATTTTGATCCATAACTCTGTTTTAGCTCTACAACCATTCAAATAGAAGCTTAGGGAATTATATAAAACATAGAAGAAAAAAATAACTTATTGGCATAGCTTTTTGTAAAAACCAATGAAAAAACTACTTTTTTCATTTATAGCGTCAATTTTTTTTAAAACTGATGAAAAAATACTACCGATGGGTATTTTTGGTATCAGTTTTTTCACAAAACCAATTCCAAAAAAAATCCTTTTTGTCACCTCTGTACAAAAACTGATATCAAAATTTATAGTTTTTACATCTATGGCTTCAATGTCGGTTAAAAATCGACATTAAAGATCATTTTTCTACTAGTGGTTGCCTATAGAGTGGCTTTACCTTCGAATTTATCCGAGGTATACAATATTTTTCATGTTTTAATGTTTAGAAAGTATTTTTTAGATCCATATCATGTTTTGAGTCTAGAAGTAGTTCAGTTGGAAGATAATCTTTCTTATGAAGAATAGCCAGTCCAGAATCTTGACCGTGGAGAGAACGTGTTGTGGAATAAGGTGATTCATTAGGTTAAGGTTTTATGGAAAACCCATATGGTTGATGATGCAATATGGGAATCAGAAAATGATATGAGGGAGAAATACCCCCACTTATTTGTTAATTTAATAAAATTGCGAGGACGCAAATTTGAAAAGGGGGGAAGGATGTAACAGTCCAAGTAATTATAAAATAAGACATTTTTATATTTATTAATATTTTTGAATTAGATATTAAGTTTACTTAAAAGGGGGATGTATGTACGATAGTGTACTTGACATGCAACAACAGGTTTCTCTAAAATCTTATATTTCACACAAGACTGAGTTATACTGAAAAATAATACATTATTAGTAGTAGTATTTTAAATGGTAGTTATCATCTAGCCACTGTATTGAAGATAATGAATAAAACTAACTATATTATGTTTACACATGTTTATTAAATGTTTTTACTTTAATATAATAAATTTTAGAGGCTTAAAATGAGAATAAATCTAGTTTTAAGCATAAAATACTCTAATATTTTTAAATGGTAGTTTTACGGCCTTTTGATGGAGAACCATTTTTTAAATATAGTTTTTGTCACTTTTATATGTTATATTTTTGAAAATAAACTTCTTATTTGGAATCGGGACATCAAAATTTACTTTGGTTAAATTTTGGTATTTTTATGATAAATTTTATTTTTTTAATGAATAGTGAAAATACTGCATTTTAATTCAAAACTGTCTTTTCGTCTAATTTATTTATATAGTTAGGTTATAATTTTAATTAGTTTTAAAGTGTAATTAGGCTAATTTTATATCATTTAATCCAATTTTGGTTATTTTAAGTAATTTCACATTGAAATTTGATATAAACACATGTCAATATTTTGGGGGTTTTAATTTTTTTAAAAACTTGTTTTCTCATTTTGACAACAGGGGTTAATTTTACATTAATTACTGAAAATTTTGTGTTTCTAATTTATAAAAATGGATTACATATTTTTAATAAAAATTTCAAAATTATGTAAATATGTTTCTTTTATTTTTGGACATTATTAATAGTAACTTTAGTAATTATTTTTATTTACCACGGTTAAAGGGTAAATCAGGAAAATAAAGGTAAAAATAATATTATAATAATATAAAACTACCCTAACACTTGTAATAGTACTATTTTATGATATATTTCCTACCAATAAAACCCTTGGAACAAAAATTTGTCCTTTTGAAGCCACTGGGGTGTGATTATGACACTTATAACTTCTAATTTAAAGTAAAGGAAAATAAGTTATAAACATATATCTTCTTACTAAGACAATTTTAATATGGGTTAATATAGGTGATATATTTGACTATAAATATTCATCATAAAGATAAAATAATTTCCTTTATCATGGTATTTTATTTATAATTTTTAAACATTAAATAATTAAATTTAATTATGACACAATGATGATACAGTGATTGCTTTATTAATGAACTAATCAAATAAATAATATTATAAATATTAAAACAAATGTTATTTGACATAATTTATATCATTCACGATTTTTATAGGTGAATATGATATGTTATAAGACTATTAAATGATTTTTTTAATTTATATCTCTTTTTAGATTTTATTTAAATTTAATAAAATGAATAGTGTATAAATTGACATAATTGAAGTTTTATAAAAATATTAATTTATTAAATTATTCAAAAATCTTAAAAATATTTTAAAATCAAAAAGTGACTATGATAATGTAGAAATTTTTATTATGTTTCCAATTATTATAAATTTATCTCATATAAGTAAAATTAATAGCCTTTTAATAATTAAAATGTTGTTACCACTTTTAAAATTAAAAGAGAACAATTAAGGGTAAACCAAAATGATAAGGTTTAAAATAAAATAAATACGTGTATAAATATTATTATATAAGATTATTTAAAACTATACTCATATTATATTCTATATAATTCAATTTGGAAGATTTTAGTTTAAAAAATTAATTTATATTAATTTAATATTTTAAGAATTTCCAAGGGTGCCCCTCCCCTCTCCTATAAAAAGGTACCCTCTCTTCTATAATACTCACACTTCCAAATAATGTTTTCCAATATCTAACCAAAAATCTTTCTATAATACCTCCTCACATTCCCAAGGCCTTATTTTAGGATGAACACCCTTATTATAGGTGTTAAGGTGTTCTTTAAAGGTGATCAACTGAAGAAGAGGTATCATTTTTTTAAGAGTTTCTATTTTATTTGTTCTTACACTTCCTTTAAACCTTATTATTACAAGATGAAATAATAACTATGGTACCCTAAATATAATTAGATTTTATTATGTTAATATCATCCCCTAAATCCATCTCTACTTCCATCAAATGGGAAAGGAATTAATCATTCATGCGTATGTTTGAATTATCACCTCCACGAACCGATTTAGTTCGTTTTCCATTACCATATCAATATAGATTATAATTATAGAATTAATATTCATGTGTAATATTCATGAAATATTTATCATTTTAAAATAATAATATTTCAATTATTTTCTTACCTTCCATTCACATAAAAATAATAACGTCGTTTGTGCGTACATGTGAACTATCGTCTCCACGAAGTGATGTGAATCGTTTTTATTCACCACATCACATGTATAATATATATAAGTATATTTAAATGATTATTATGAAGATAATAATATTATGATAATTCTGTAAAGATAAAATAATAATTTCCTTATTTCCATAATGATCAATGAAAAATGAAAATGTTACTCATGCGTATGTACGGCCTACCATCTCTGTGAATATAACGTTGTTCATTTTTCATAACCATAATTAATGGTTTGATTTAGAAAGTATGATTAATGTATAAAATTAATTATTATTTCATGAATATTATTCTAGATATGATGGACTTATGACCACATGGATTAGTGACATCAAAAACATGTTCATTTTTTACTCAAGTACCGAATATCGACAAAACGTCTGATATGAACTTAAATAATTATTTAATTTTTATAAAAAGGTAATAAGTGATATAAAATAAATAATAAACTTGAAAAAAGGTTTTAAATCAAGTAAAAATTAACCAAATTTTATTATTCATGAATATAAAGATTGTACGTGACAAGTCGGACTCACGGTAAGGGACTTCGTCATAATCTCCTTTCATTGAGGCATATTTTGATGTTATACACCACCTTCTTTTATACGGTGTATAATCAACCACTTTGGATTTTAATTTCATTCAAAGGTTTTCAAAATGAATATTTTTCTTTGAATCGTTTTTCTAAATGAAAAAAGGATTTTTTTTAACATATGTAGTGATAACGACCTTTACGCCGCCATGACTATTATTTGGTATTTAGCATCCTCTATAAGCCATAATGTTTTTAAAAGAAAATTAAATACAGTATTCCCTTTTTAGGTATTCTATTATTGAAAATGGTTTTAAGAATGAATTTATTATATCTTGAAATCACATCTTATGATTTTAATGTGGAAATTTTATTTTTCCTTTATATATGGTTTATGTGTTGTGATTATGCTATGGTTCTTGGGAATTACTTATGTATACGGGTGGTTCCATGATTAAACAAGGGTGGGTGAGACCATGATAGCTCTCCAATGCATTGGGTAATGAGATAGAGTTAAATGATAAGGTTTCCCTTAAGAGATTTAGGAAATATACTGTGATGGGTATTCTAAACATAACCATGAAGGTTACTCCCTATGTAGTTGAGAAAGCTACAATGTAAGTATGATATGGATGCCATGAGTTACCTTTATGATTTATGATTTCTATGAAGTTTTTCAGGATTCTTATGATTTCATGGGTTTATAAATATTCATGGACTAACATTTTCTTTCCTTATTTTATATCCTTTACTGAGCTTTTTGTGCTCATCCCAAGTTTTTAAAATGTTTTCACAGGGTATAAGGATGGGTAAGATAAAGTAATAAGTCAAGAAGATTTTTATAAAGAAAAATAAATCATGTTTACTTTTAAAAGTTTTATATTTTGGAAGAAATGGATACTGTTTTAGTGGTATCCAGTTTGTATAAATTTGAGTTATTATATATTAGTTATGCCCTAATTCTCTAAAACTCTAAACTTGAAAAGATTATAAATGTGAATTCTTGACTTAACTCAAGATTATAAAATGTTTTAAGGATGGGGCCTTATAGTTATTCCTTTATAAGAGTGATTTTAATACTTGTATGAAGATAATGTTCCAATATACCTACATAATTTTCTTTATGTCTTATATGAGTTCGAATAGTTACTTTGAACAAATATTGATTTCACATGGCTTATGATTGTTTACTCATATGACTCTTTTCTTATGTTAAATCTTTATTAAATGAATCATGTTTTATGATCTGGGTTCTTATGAGAATGAATTCTATTATGTTATACTCATTCACTTTGATTATACTCTCATACCATTTTTTCATCTTATTCTCACTGATAATATTCAACTATTAATGCCAATGATTACCCTTACTGGGCATTTGAGAACATCATTCTTATGTTTCTATTTCACCAGGTTATGAAGAATTATGTTAAGTAAGATATGACTAAAAGGATTTCATGTGTGGAGAATTTTATAGGAGATGTTTAATACTTGTCGTGGAATATAAAAATATGGGTATAATGGGAAAATTTCCACTTGAATAAAAATACATGTGTTTAGTTACATAAATTTTTTTCCCTAATTCTCTAAAATTCTAAACCTAAAAGGTTTTAGGTATGTAAATGACTCAATATTTTCTTTTTATATTATAATTATCAATAATTAAAATTAAATAGAATCTATTTTTATCAATTAAAAAATTGTAAAGAGTGTGTTTTTATCATTTGATCCAGGTGTACGAGTCTGGGGAATTATAGTTGGTATCAGAGTATGGGTTTAGATAACTTTGGAGGCTAGGATGTTATTATTTTAGAATAATTTAAGATTTACTTAAATCGTTATGGGTTGAATAATCTAAGATCAATCATTATATTAAAGGAATAGATAATCTTTTAGGTTTTAAGTGATGGGATTTTATGGTGAATATTAACATTTTGGGAGATGTGATAAGTGATTTAGGTTTAACATAAAGGTTATTTTGGATGAATTCTATTACATTTTTGTGGATTTAAGTTGAAATGTATAAGATAACCATTTAGTTTAATACAGTATTTAATGTTGAGATAATTTTGGTTAATTGGGATATAGGGTTAGTTATTCATGGAAATATTTAAGTTGAACTTTAGGTATTATTATTGAAATTTTAGATATTAATATTTTATTTATTCATATGAAGGTTTGTTATTTTTAGGTATTATCTTACCTTATTCAAACCATTTTTATTTTAGTATATGTTGGAGGAATAGATTTTCAACCTTAAATGGATCTTGTGATCTATTAGAAGTTGATTTTCATGCTTTAGGGATAAGAAACATTCATCTTGGATATTCATCATTTAGAATATGATATGGAATAGAGATGGAAACTGTTTAAAACATGCAACCAAAGAATTAAATTTTGTTTATAGATTTGATAAAATCAAGTATATTGTATCATATTCTATATCTTTATGATAAAATGATCACTCAACTTTATAAAAAGATCTTAAAATGAAAATGTTATCTTTTTATGATCATTTCTAATGAATTTTTGGTCTTTTCTCTCTTTAGGGAAAATGATATTTTAATTCAAATCTTATTCCATGATTAAATTATTTTTCTTAAAATTATAATGTTGTTGAGAATAATATATGTCCTCTTTAATGGTAATTTCTCTTATTTGTTCATATTTTCACTTCCTACCAATATTATCCTTATTTGGGAACTAAATTATGTGGTATTCTAGGTGAGCTTCAATTTTTTTTTTCAAAGGATGTTTTATTATTCCTTTTTATGATGTAGGTTTTTAAAAAAATTAATTTTAAATATTAAAAAGTTATTTCCTTTCATGATCGTATGTTTTATCATCCACTCCTTGGAATTAATTCTAAAAATGTTTTAACCCCTTCTATCGGACATGAGATAAAATTGTGAGGACACAAATTCTTTAAGGGGATATAATATAATACTCCAAGATTTTAGTTTATATTACTTTAAATGGATACTATGTTTGATAGTATGTACTACACACAACACTGGTCTTAAATGAACCACAACATTATTATTTAAATATGACCATTATAACCAAACTTTTGGATTGGTGGGTATGAATAGGAGTAACTAAATTATGAAATATATATATAGAAAATTTTTACTAATACAAATTTAATGATTAATTCCTAGTAAATAAGTAATCAATTTGTAATGATAGGAATTAGTTCATATAAGGTTAAGAACAATTAATGATTAAAAGGATTATTTTTATATAAATGCAAGTTTTCTTTATATTTTTTATTTTCATTTAAATTTTAAATTTATTAATTTTAGAAATTGAAATTGATAAAAAGTAATTATCTTTTATATCATAATTTAAAAATATTATTAAGATAACTTTTTGGGGATTTTTCTAAGAGAATTAATTTTTTGGTGAATATTGAAAAATATTGATTTTACAAATACTGTCATCTTTAAGATATTTTCATTATATAATAATGACTTAAAAGTGTATGAATCCTTTTTTATATACCAATTATATATTTCATAATTAATATAATTCATTTAAAAATATGATGTTTAATATATAAATCTATGATTTACATTTTTGAAAATCTAAGTAATGTTTTTATTCTGATAAAAACCATGTTTGATTATTTGATTTTAATCAAGTATTCACAATATTCAGTTCAGTTTTGGATTAGTTTGAAATTAAAATAAGTCTAATTTCATTAAAAATTATACAATTAATTCTATTTGAATTAAAATTATAAATTATTTTGGTATAAAATCATTTTTATACTTAAAATAATCATTTTTCTAAAGATGGGTTTTCGTTGCATTTTGTGTACATATATTAAAATTATTTTTTGATACTCGCGGAAATTTAAACCTAGAGAAAGGATTTTATATTTTTAATCATCATTTTCATATTTAGTAATAATTTTATTTTTATTTTTATTTATAATAAATAGTAGTCATTGTAAAAGTTTATCATCGCGATAAAGAAAAAATGGGTAAATGGGGTTTAAACTATCTGATAAGGCCTCAAAATCTCTAAAAAACTTGAATTTATTTCATAAAATTATTTTATTTTGACCATAATCATCATATATTCAAAATTATGGAAATTTGGTATCATTTTCCTTTGATAATTACCTCTATATTATTTTAAGTAAAGAATAATTACAAAAGGTCACTCTCTTTATTTAATATCTATAATATATTTTCATAGGGATAAAAAGAAGTTATGAATGGTTATAAATGGTAATTTTAAATATTAATAAATTATTATTATTATATAAATTTATTTTTAATCTTTAGTTGTGGAATAATTACCTTGAACGCTTACACAACACTAACGCAACATGTGTGAACGTAGTAGAAAAATCAAATAAATTATTTTAAAAATATTAAAAGTAATATTTTTTTAATAAATTGTGGTATTAAATAAAATTAATGGGTAATAATAAATTATTAGGGATATTAAAAGTTTTTATATTTGGATTAAATTATTTTATTAATGATTTTAAAATCAAAATATGTGAATAGTCATGAAAATGATTTTAAATGATATTTAATGTTTAAATATTATTTTAAAATCATTATAAAATCATAAAAATTTAATATTTACTCATGTTGATGGAAAATTGTCAATTATATAATTAATGGTTTATGTATATTTCACTATTAATTTTTAAAATTACTTTTTTTATCCCATAGAGACTAAATATTTGTGAAAACATCATTGATTTTTGCCTATAAAAAGGGGCTTAATATAACCATTCCTATGATACATATGAGTTAGGTTTTTTCTCAAATATCTACCAAATATATCTTAAAAATTAAAATAAAACATCCATAATCCCCATGAGTGATCAAATTTCTCTTATCTAACGGCCTTAAGTTCAATTGAAAGGTGGCATCTCAAAGATCGGGGTAAGGGTTTCTGAGCCTCTTTCACCTTTCTTAATTATGGTTTTTTATCTTGAAATCATTTTAAAACATAAAATATATTTCTTACATGATTCCATTACTATATTAATTTCATCTATTTGATCAATTTATCATGGGGTAATTTTTATCTTTCAACAAACTCTTCTCCATAAGCCATTATTATGTCAAAATGCGAGTTTTTTCAAAGGTCTTTTTATATCAACTTATACCTTTTCCTTTTCAATAATGAAAGTAATAATTAAAAATATATACAAAATAATAGTTTTATTTATTATAAAATTTATTTTATAAAACATACATATTTACTATGTTTACCCTTATTTTAAACATCTTTGAAAAACATAGTTCACTATGGTTGTTTTACAAAGTCTACATGAATGATAATGTTTTCTTGAATTTAAGAATTTCATGGGTATTCTTCATAATTGATTTTATTATTAAATATAACATTTATATTCAATTAATTTTATTATTATGATTCTTTAATGTTAAATTATCCATTATATCAATGAAATTAAATGTAAACAAACATGGTTATTTTTAACCATCAAAAATAGACTTATTAAGGATGGTTTTCGAGGTGGTAACAATTTGATAACCAGTTGAACTTAATTAATTATATAGTGATTTGAACCTTATACCTTGAATATTTTTGAGTTTATGAAACCATTAAATTGAGACCTTTGACCATTATGAATATAAAAAACTTGTTTGGATATTATGAACTGAACAATCCCAAAATGAGTGATGTAAACTATTCTGATTTTTTAAATGAATAAAACATGATAATAGGGGAATAAACATGAATTATGTTGTAAATAAATTATATAATTAATATGATTTTATTATCCAGGAAGTTAGTGGATTTACAAGGTAAGTCAACACTCAAGGTAAGGGGTTTCTTAACTCAATTTCTTTTCATTGTGTTACATCACTTCTTCATTGACTATATTATGACAAGATTATGTGTCTAATGAACTATGATTTTTTTGTGTTTTATTTACAATTTTTTTATTTGGATTTAAATTTTTTTCACATAATCACATCATTTATTAATTCTCACTTCAATGTTGTAATCACTATAAGGGTTTTTGGTATCAATATTTAATTATGTGAGACATGTTTCATGTTTTGCATCGTGATTTGTTTTATATTGTGTACTTACTACCCACATTAATTTTTTTAACGTATTCATTCATTAATATTATGGTTTTTAGATAATAATGTTAGTTTCCTTCATTCAATGGCTTTTTTGTTCAAGCATTACAAAATTTTTGAGGGTTTCTCATCTCAAAATTATTTCTTTGAGACATGTTTTTATTGATGAACCTATATTCATTTACATGGTATATATACTACCTATTGACATATAATATCATGAATTTATCTATTCTCATGGTATTTTAAGTTCATTATGATTTTATTTCCTTCAAAGGGTTTTTAGTTTTAAAAGGTCGTAAAGGGTTTTCTTTAAAAATGTTTCTTTTAAGGTTTTAAAGTCTTTTACCAAATTATTTTTCATACATATCCATATTCTTTAAAATGTTTCAAGAATATTTTTTATTTATACTCAAATGAGTGATTAAATTAATTTTAAACTATATTTGAATTTCTTTTAAAAGGGTTTAAAAAGGGTCTGCTTAACATTTTCTACATAGTTCACTTTTGACTTTCTTTACAAAAGTTTAAAAAGAATATTTTTTTAATATTTATAGCATGAATAGATTTTTCTATTATCATTATCATTCTTCATTATAAATATTCATTTACAATTTTATGAGATTTTTTAAAATTAAATATTTTTTCCATTATTCTGTGAATTTTATTTTTTAAATAGTTACCAAAAGACAAGTATATTTCTTATTATTTGAAAAAGTATATTTTAAATGATTTGATAAAGGTATATTTCTTATACATC
Organism: Viscum album; assembly: GCA_963277665.1. Classification (NCBI taxonomy): domain Eukaryota; kingdom Viridiplantae; phylum Streptophyta; class Magnoliopsida; order Santalales; family Viscaceae; genus Viscum; species Viscum album. Next base: position 917,372,604 of record OY728155.1, on the reverse strand, counting down.
AACAAAATTTAATGATTCTTATGTTTAATTGAGGATATTTTCTAATGATATCATCTACCTTATTTATCTATATAGATTATGATGATTATTTTAAAAATATTTTCATGAAAACCATTTATTTTCCATAGGTTAATTAAGTTATGAATAGAATGATGGTTCTTTCTCTGATTTTTATGATGAAATGAAAGATCTATGTGCTTTATTCATGTTATGGTTCTTAGACATTATTGATGATAAAAGTTGAGACTGATATAGATTTGATGATAGGTGATCCTGATATATATCTTCAATGCATTGGGTAATATAATAGAGTTAACTATTGTAAGTTACTCCCAATATAATTTTTGAATTAACTGTGAATGTTATTACATTGTAAGAGTGATTATAATATTGATATGAATATAATGTCTTAAGATACTAACATGGTTTGTTTATTCTTTCTATAAGTTATAATGGTTCCTTTAAACAAATATTGATTTTACATGGTTCATGATTGTTGAATCAATAAATCTTGTCTTATATTAAATATTTATTCCACGAATCATGTTTTATGATCTAGGTTTTAATGGTAATGAATTATATTATGTTATGATCATGCACTTTTATTATGTTATTATACCCTTATGCTCATCTTATGATCGCTGATTATATTCATTTGTTAATTCCTATGTTTATTCATACTAAGCATTTGAACTCATCCTTTTTATGTTTCCATTTCCCCAAGTTATGAATAATGGTGTTAAGTAAGTTATGTCTAGAATGGTTTCATGTGTGATGAATTTTATGGGAGATATTGAAGACTTATCATGGAATATTAAAATCAAGGTATAATGAAAAAAAATTACCATTTGTATGCAAATACATAGGTTTATTTATGTAATGGTATTTTACTAATTCTCTAAAACTCTAAACCAAAATGGTCTTGGGTTTGTAATTAAATCAATATTTCATTTTGATATTTAAATTATATATGGTTAAAACTAAGTAGCATCTTTTTTATCAAAAATGGAATTCTAAAGAGTATGTTTTTAGAACCATATTTGAGTGTATGGGTGTAGGTCATTATACTTGTTTGTTTGTGAGGTGATTCAGTATAAAGATAAAATCATAGTTGTAAATTTCAGTTATTGACATAATGTGTCATATGTTTTAAATGTTCTGAAACTTTTTTCCATATTTTAAGGTTTCAATGGATAGATTCTGGATCAATGGTTTCTAGCACAACACTATTAGCTTAATTAATATATAAAACATCTCAAAAGTATCCCAAACTTGGTTCCATTAGGTCTAGGATTTCAATAGAAGTCCAAAAAAACTTTCAATGCTAAAAATGGTCTTGGAACATTCCCCCACACACAACCTATAAGGACTTGGACTTAAACATTACATAATCCTGAGTTTTAGTCAAGAATTTACTTTCTTTCAAATTTAGGATCTTTTTAGGTTTAGAGTTTTAGAAAATTATGTCATAATTCATACGTAACATTCCAAATTTATACAAAGTGGATACTAAAAAAAATATTATCCATTTTTTCCACCAAATAAAACCCTTTTAAAAATAAACATGGATTCTTTTTCAAAATAAATATTCATTACATTCAACTTGAATTCCTTATTTATTTCACCCATCCTTACCCTATGAAAAATATTTTAAAACTTAGGATGAGTACAAAAATTTCAGTAAGGGACATAAAAATAAAGAAAGAAACTATTAGTCCATGAATACTTTAAACCCATGAAAAAAATTTCACAAAGTTATACTTTTTACCCATAAAACATAAGCTCTTTATCTTACCTCATGAAATCATAAGATTCCTGTAAAACTATATTGAAAACATAAATCATAAAGTTAACTTGTAGAATCAATTTCATTTCACTCTTATTGTATATTTCACGACTACATAGGGAGTAACCATTATAGTTACATTTTGAATACTCACCACAGTATATTCCCTTAATCTATTAGTAAAAACCCTATTGATTAACTCCATCTCATTGCCCAATGAATTGAATATATATCACAGGATCACCCACCCTCGGTTTATCACAGAACCAAATGTACTCATAAAATATTCCCAAGAACCATAACATAATCATAACACATAAAATAAGCATAAATAAAAAATAAAATTTCCACTTTGAAATCACGTTTCATTTTTACAAAGTGATGCACTCATAAATGAAAATGCATTATTTGAAAATAAAATGGTAAAGTTATAAAGGAAAAACCAAAACATTAAAGTGATAGGAAAGAAAGAAATTACATTCATGATGTATATGTTAAAAAAATAATTTTTTATTTTGTAAAAAAAGTTTAAAGGGTAACTTTAAAATTGGTTTTTAAAGTAAAATCTCTTACCATGAGTCTGACTCGTCATGTACAATATTTATCTTCCTCTTCTTCGGATGATATCCTTTGATTAACACCTTAACACCTCTAAGGATGGTTTTCTGCATAAACTAAGGCCTCTAGAATGTGGAGATGGATTCTAGGAATGGATTTTGATAGAGATTATCTAAATCAAAATGGTTTTGAAGTGTGAAGAAAATAGCAGAATGGGTTCCCTTTTATATGAGAGGAGATGGACACTCTTGGAATTCTTCAAAATGTTAAATTAATATAAATTAATTTTCTATTAAAAATGGGTCCAAAGTGATTTATTTAAAATATAATATGAGTATGGGTCTAAATCCAATCATACAATGAAAATTAGAAAAGTTTTGAATATTTTTTTTAATCCTTATGTTTTTGTTTTAACCCATATTTAACCATTTTAACTCTTACCAGGACATCGTGTAATTTACATTTTGAGAGTTAATATAATTACTATAAAATGAAAGATGACTAATAAATGAGTCATTTATGAAATTTTAGGAATTATCCCAGTTATTTGGTCAAATATTAAATGTATAGAAATTGTATATCATTTAATAAAATATTTTATAATTTAAAATATCATTAGTGTCCATTTTGACACTATTCATTTCTTGACTTTTTAAAAATATCATAAAAACGTGATACATTTGAACCAACTATTTTAACTCATCAATAAAATGTCAAAGTAATCCATAAAATTATTGGATGAAGTTAATTATATAAAATCATATTTATTTTAATATTTTTAATATCATTTATTTGATTCTTTCATAAATTAAACAATTACTACATCATCATTATGTCACCATTTAAGATAATTATTTTATCCCTAAAATTTTAAAAAAAAATACCATGATGTATATAAACATTCTAGATTTATAAATACTAATTATAGTAAAACATGTCCCCTAAATAACCCCATATTAAAAATATCACTTGTTAAAAACAAAAGTGTGACAAAATTGACTTTTCTTTGAATAAAATACTATAAATGTCATAAGGTCATCCAAGTTGCTCTAATAGCTCAAAAAATCATCCCAAGTATGATTTTGGTCAAAAATAACTCATCTGATAAAATTTTCATAACTATTAGGATAGTTTTATAATATTTTATAATATTATTTTTACCTTTAATTACCTGATTTACTCTTAACCGTGTTAATAAAAATAATTACTAAAGTTACTATTCATATTTTATCTAAAAATAAAAGGGACCTATTTACATAATTTGGACCTTATTATTTCAAATATGGAATCAATTTTTCAAAATTCAAAACATATAATTGGCTAAAATTAATTTAAAATTAATCTCATTGATGGATCAAGAAAATGGTTTTTTAAAGTAGAAACGTTCAAAAGATTGAAATGTTTTAATATCCAAATTCATTGTAAAAAATGATTCCAATAACATAAATTGGATTTAATGATAAAAAATATTTAATTTTACTTTAAAACCATTCAAAAATATAATTTAACACTATAAATAAATTTTATGAAAAAGTAGTTTTCAATTAAAATAAATTATTTTTTCACTATCCATCAAATCATGAAACTTATCAGAAAAATACAAAAATTAAAACAAAGTAAATTTTGATACTTTAATTTCAAATAAGAAGTTTATTTTTTCAAATATAAATTATAAAATTTTCAAAAACTATATTTAAAATAAGTGTCATTAAAAGGGAGTAAAACTACCTTTTAAGAATATCATAGCTTTTATGCTTAAAATTGGATTTATTTTTATTTTAAGGCTATAAATTTTATTAGATGAATGTAAAAAAATTTAATAAACATGTGTAAACATAATATAGATATTTTTATTTATTATCACTGATACAATGTCTAGGTGATAACTACCACTTAAAAAATAATATTAATAATATATTATTTTTAGGTAAATCTCAGTCTTGCGTGCAACGTAAGATTTCAGATAAACTCATTGTTGTGTGTCAGATATGTTATAGGACATAGAGTTCAATTTAATAAAAAATTACTATCTAATTCATAAATATTAATAAATATAAAAATTATTCTTTTATAATTACCTAGGATGTTACATCCTTCCCCCTTTTGGAAACGTCGCCCTCATAATTTTATTAACTTATCAAATAAGTGGGGGTATTTTTCTCTCATAGCATTTTCATATTCCCATGTTTCCTCTTTAACCATAGGGTTTTCCATAAAACCTTAACTTTATGAATCACTTTATTCCACAACACTTTCTCTCTGTGGTTAAGAACTTGAACCGGTTTTTCCTCATAATAAAGATTCTCTTCCAACTGAACTACTTCTGGAATCAAAACATGAGATGGATTCGAAATATAATTTATTAACATTGAAACATGAAAAAAATTGTGTACCAAGGATAAACTCGAATGAAAATCCACTCAGTAGACAACTGATCCAAATTTCTTCAGTATTTCATAGGGTCCAATGAACTGTGGACTCAACTTCCATTTCTTACCAAAATGCATCACACTTTTCCATGAAGAAACTTTGAGAAAGACATGATCACCTACCTAGAAATAAATATCCTTCCTCTAGTTATCTATATAACTTTTATACCTACTCTAATGTTTCCTCGTGTGTAATTGAATCAACTGAACATTCTCTAACTCAAAGAATTGTCCATTTTATTTACTTTTCGAGGATGGTAATGAATCGTGCAATCATAATACTTGATTAGTTATGGCCATCTTCTATGTCTCATGTTCAATTATTTTTGAGTGAATATATAATTATAACTTTTATGATCAGTATATATTTCACATTTTACTCCATACAAATGATGCCTCAAAAAAATTTAATGCAAAAACAACATAATCTAATTCTAAATCATGTGTAGGGTAATTTAACTCATGAGGTTTCAACTGGCATGAAGAATAAGCAATTACCTGATCGTTCTGCCTTAGGACACACCCAAGTCCTTTCAATTAAGCATCATTGTAGATGAAAAGTTCACCACTTTTAGAAGGTAGGGATAAAACTAGAGCATTCACTAATCTTATTTTCAATTCCTAAAAAAATCATCACATTCTTTTATCCAGATGAACTTAACAACTTTTTGAGTTAAATTAGTTAGTGGGCTAGATAATCATGTAAATTTTTTAATAAACCTATGGTAATAGCATATTAAACCAATAAAACTATGAATATATGTTATATTTATGGGTCTTGTATAATCTTCAAAAACTTTCATTTTAGAAGGATCAAAAGTTATACCATATTTAGAAATAATGTGACCAACGAAAGAAATTTTTTGCAACAAAAATTTACACTTACTGAATTTCTCATACAATTTCTTTTTTTAAGGTTTGTAAAAAAACCTTAGATGACTTTCATGATCCTATTTACTTTTATAACATACTAAAATGTCATCAATAAATACAACCACAAACTTATCCAAGAACTCATGAAATATTCTATTCATAAGATCCATGAATGCAACTAGTTCATTAGTTAATCCAAATAGCATAACTAAAAATTCATAATTCCCATATCTAGATTGAAACATAGTCTTAAAAATGTCTACTTTCTTTACTTTCAACTGACAGTACCTCAACATCAGATCAAACTTCAAAAAATACCACGCTCCCTGGAGCTGATCAAAAAAATCATCAATATGAGGCAAAGGATATTTTTTCTTAATAGTGATGTTATTCAAGGATCTATAATAAATGAAAACTCTCATTGATCCATATTTATTTTTTACAAACAAGACAGAATAACTCCATGGTAAAGTGATAGGTTGGATGAAACCTTTATCTAATAACTCTTTCATTTTATTTTTCAACTATAAAAGTTCCACTTGATCCATTTGATAAGGGGGTTTTGAAATTGGATTAGTATCAAAAACTAATTCAATAGTAAAATTAGCTTCCCGATCAGATATAACACTAGGAAACTCATCAAGGAAAACATCAAGATACTAATTTACCACTATCATATCATTAATTTGAATATTTACTTTGTTATCAACAATATGTGAAACATAACATTCATTTCTATCTTTTAAAAATTTATCAAATTCCTGATATGTTATCAATAGTATGTGTTCATTCTTGTACAAAAACTAAAATTCTTTCTGAAAACAACTTCTTTTTCTCTACATTCTATCTTAACATGGTAAACAAAAAGTCAATCCATACCTAGAATAATATAAAACTCTACTAGAGGCAAAAGGACAAGGTTGGCAGGTAAAATATTTCCACAGAAAAAGATAGGAAGATTCTTATAATTTATTTTTGCCTTAATATTTCCCCTAGGTGTTTTCACCATAATTTTTTTATTCATTTATTGAGGTGGAATTTTAAATTCACCAAAAAAATCAGAAATGAAAGAATGTGTAGACCTTGAATCAAACAACACATTGAAATAATCTAAATAAAAACAATGTACCAGATTCCGCTTCATTTGATGGTCTAACATTTTCTAAAGTAGTTGGAAAAGATTTCACCACACCTTTCTGCTTATAATTTGGCTATTTCCCATCATTCAGGTTCTTCTTCAGATACTCATTTACATAATGACCCATCTCATTGCATTTAAAACATTTTACTGATTGTACATCAGATTTTTTCTTACCACTACCATGATATTTTCTATTGCATTTATGAGACTTATGCCACATTTTACCACATATAAAGAACTTACCAAAGTTTAAAAGGTACTCCCTAGTGTGTGTTTTACCACAATTCTCACAAACTATAAACTTAATTTTTTTTACCATCAGACTTCTTTGATGAATTCTTTCCTTTTTCCTACTATCTCGGCCTCTTTTTCTATTAGTTTTCAAATAACACACGATCATTGGAAAACTCCATTTCCACCTTATTCACACATCATATGGGTTTTTTCTAACTTTTTAATTCATGATAATCCAATTCCCTTTGATATTTTGGCTTTAATCCTAAGTAAAAATGATTGATTTTACTATCAAGACCCCGGATGAAATTTGGAGTGTACCTTGTTATTTGAGTGAATTTTTCTTCATATGAAACCACTAAATCCTCCTACAACCTCAATTCCAATAATTATTTTTCCATTATAATTCAAACCACCTTAGGAAAATATTTCTTAAGAAAAATATTTTTGAATTCATCTCACTCTAAAGCATCAATATCCTCATTGCCCCTATTCTTTACCATCAACTACCACTAATCCGCTTCACCATCAAAATGATAAATAGAAATACTAACCTTTTGATTCTCTGAACACTCCATAACATCAAAAAACTTCTCTATGTATTTAATCCACCCTTCAGCTACCATTGGGTCCACTACCGATATACTGGTTGATCTCATGCATGGATGCCATTACCATTTATAGCATGTTTCAATTGATCCATCATAGCAATAAACTATTCAGTTCATATTCCAACCATATCAGGATGCTAATTTAGAAGGATGTTTTCCTCTCAATGCCTTCCCACCAGATATTCCATGTTTCCTCTGAGGAAAACCATTCTGAACAGACATATCTTAGATGAAGCAACACATTAATCTTCAAATGCTATATCATTTAAAATTAATAATAAAGTAAAAAAATCATTTATAGTTATTCTATTAATAACATCCTAACCCCTAAAGTTATTTAAACTAAACTTTGATTCCAACTATAAGGCCTCGTCCTTAAACATTACATAATCTTGAGTTTTAGTCAATAATTTACTTTATTTCACATTGAGGATCTTTTCAGGTTTATAGTTTTATAAAATTATGTTACAATTCATACATAACATTCCATGTTTATAAAAAGTGGATACTACAAAAACAGTATCAATTTTTTCCACCAAATAAAACCATTTTAAAAATAAAAATGGATTCTTTTTTAGGATAAATCTTTATTACATTCGACTTTACTTCCTTCTTTATCTTACCCATATTTACCATGTGAAAAACATTTTAAAACTTGGTATGAGAATAAAAAGCTCAGTAAGGGACATAAAAATAAAGAAAGAAATTGTTAGTCTATGAATAATTTAAACCCATGAAAACATTTTTAAAAAGTTATAATTTTCACCCATAAAACATATATTCTTTATCTTACCTCATGAAATCATAATATTCCTCTAAAACTACATAGTAAACATAAATCATAAAGGTAACTTGTGGCATCAATCCCATTTCACTCTTACAATAGATTTTATGGATAGATAGAGAGTAACCTTAATGGTTACATTTGGAATACCCACTATTGTATATTCCCTTAATCTCTTAGGAGAAACCCTACTGATTAACTCTATCTCATTACCCAATGCATTGGAGAGCTATCAAGGGCTCACATACCCTCGGTTTATCACAGAACCACATTTACTCATAAAATATTCCCAAGAACCATAACATAATCATAACACATAAAACAAGCAAGGAAAAATAAAATTTCCACTAGGAAATCAAATTTAATTTTTAAAAAGTCACACACTCATAAATGAAAACACATTATTTGAAAATAAAATGTTAAACTTGTAAAAAAAGCACCAAAACATTAAAGCGGCATGAAATTGAGAAATTTCGTTTATGGAGTATATGTTAAAAAACATTCATTTTGGATTTTGTAAAAAAAAGTTGAAAGAGTAACTTTAAAAGTGGTTTTTAAAGGAAAATCTCTTACCTTGATTCTGACTCGTCGCATGTAATATTTATCTTCCTCTTCTTCACAAGATCTCCTTTGATTAACATATTAACACCTCTAAGGAGGGTTTTCTACCTAAACTAAGGCCTATATAATGTGGTGAGAGATTATAGGAAGGGATTTGGGTAGAGCTTGGCCGAACCAAAATGGTTTTTAAGTATGAAGAAAATAGAAAATAGGTGCCCTATTATAGGAGGTGAGAGGGGGACTCTTTGAATTATTTAAAATATTAAATTATTATAAATTAATTTTCTATTTAAAATGGGTCCAAAGTGATTTATTTCAAAGCTAGGATGAGGATGTGTCAAAATAAAATTATAATATGAAAATTATACAATTTTTGAATATTTTTTTAATCCTTATCTTTTTATTTTAACCCTTATTTAACCATTTTAACTCTTACCAAGATATCATGTAATTTAAAGTTTGAGGGTTAATATAATTACTATGAAATTTCAAACAACCAATAAATAATTCATTTATGAAATTTTAGGACTTATCCCAATTAGTTGGATAAATATTAAATTTTTAGAAATTTTATATCATTTAATAAAATGTTTTATATTTTAAAATATCATTAGTGTTAATTTTGACACTATTTATTTCTTGACTTTTTAAAAATATCATAACAGTGTGATATATTTGAGCCAACTCTTTTAACTCATTAATAACATGTCAAAGTCAACCATAAAATTCATAGATGACATTAATTATATCAAATTATATTTATTTTAATATTTTTAATATTATTTACTTGATTATTCCATTAATTAAACAATTATTTCATCATCATTGTGTCACCATTTAGGATAATTATTTTATCCCTAAAAATTAAAAATAAATTACCATGATATAGATAAACAATTTATATTTCTAAATACTATTTATAGTCAAACATATCCCACATATAAACCTATATTAAAAATATTTCACTTGTTAAAAAAAAGTATGACAAAATTGACTTTTCTTTGAATAAAATACTAGAAATGTCATAAAGTCTTCCAAGTGGATCCAAGATCTCAAAAAAACATCCCAATGATGATTTTGGTTGAAAATAATGCATCCAATAAAATTTAAAAAAGTGTTAGGGTAATTTTATAATATTTTATAATATTTTATAATATTATTTTTACCTCTATTTACCCGATTTACCCTTAACCGTGTTAATAAAAATAATTACTAAAGTTACTATTCATATTTTGTCCAAAAATAAAAGAGAACTATTTAAATAATTTTTACCTTATGATTCCAAATATGGAATCTATTTTTAAAAATTTAAAACATATAAGTGTCTAAAATTAATTTAAAATTAACCGCGTTGACGAATCGAGAAAATAGGTTTTTTAAGTAGAAACGTTCAAAAGATTGAAATATTTTTATATCCAAATTCATTGTGAAATTGATTCCAATGACCTATATTAGATTAAATGATGAAAAAATGATTTAATTATACTTTAAAATCATTCAAAAATATAATTTAACACTATAAATAAATTTTATGAAAAAATAGTTTTCAAATAAAATGCATTATTTTTTCACTATTCATCAAAACATGAAACTTATCAAAAAAATACCAAAATTAAACAAAAGTAAATTTTAATACTTTGGTTTCTAAGAATAATTTTATTTTTTCAAATATAACTTATAAAAGTTTCAAAAACTATATTTAAAACAAGTGCTCCATCAAAAGGTGGTAAAACTACCTTTTAAAAATATTAGAGCTTTTTATGCTTAAAATTGGATTTATTCTTATTTTAAGCCTATAGAATTTAATATATGAATTTAAAAAAACATGTATAAACATAATATAGTTATTTATATCCATTATTTCTATAACAATAGCTAGGTGATAACTACCACTTAAAAAATAATATGAACAATATATTATTTTTTGATAAATCTCAGTATTGCGTGCAACATAAGATTTCAAAGAAAATCATTGTTGTGTGTCGAGTACGTTATTGGAAATAGCATACCCTTTAAGGTAAAAATACTATATAATTCATAAATATTAATAAATATGAAAATGTATTCTTCTATAATTACCTGGGATGTTACACAACCCTACCATCCTACCAATTGGGGGTACGATATGGAACCCATATGCAACTATACATGTAGCCCTAGTAATCTTCATTTTTAATCCCATGATTGAATCTTTAACAATTCAATAGATTGATCGAATGGCCAATATATAATTTTATCACATTTTTTGTGGTGTTGTTGATGACATTCGATAAATTTTATGGAATGGCTAGGGGAAGTATGCGTGATCATATACCCCCAACCCTCCATGTGACTACATGTCATGTGGATCATCATATGATCAGTGATCGGATGATTCTCTTCCTTGTTGTAATTTGAACCCCGCCACCACATCACTAACTTTTGTCACTACCCACGACAGAAACCTAGAGAGAGAGAGTCTATACTCTTCACTAAATTTTCACTAACGCTACATCTCACCACATGGGTCATAGAAACATATTTTTAAATATATGAACCAACCATTAAGGTCATCAAAAGTTATAAATAAAATATAAATATAGAAAAAATATCTCTAAATTTTATTCAAAAATATAACTCCAATTGAGGTTATTATAGAGGTGTTATGTCATTCTAATTGATAGATTTACAATGATATATAATAGGCCTCATGAATCATCTAGATGTAAAAAAGTTATCAATAGATCTTTAAAACATCCCTAAAACCTATCTATAAGTTTTCTTGAAATTTTTTATTCATGTTTTAATGAATCCAATTGAGCTAGATTCATTTCATCACATATAATAAGGATCTAAAGTGGTTCAACTAAATTCAAACAAAAATCCCATAAAATTGTTGTGAGAAATTTTAAACCTTAAAATCCTCTCTAAATTTATTGTAATCCATGAGTCATATGTACAAGATTCTTGTTCCATTAAAACTATATCAAAATAGAGAATAATATACTCGAATTTCATGTAAAAATTTAAAGAATAAGTAATATAATTAGAAGAGATAATTTTAGTTCATAAAAGAAGTGTGAAAAATAAAATTATACCTTAGCCACGATGATATGTCGATATTTGACAATGATCCTCCCTACTGGTGGTTACCTCTATAGTGGTTGAATTCCTCCCAAAAACCTAATTACTTATCCCCATTATCTAAAATATGAATATATGGGGAGGGTCTAGATCAAATATAACATTTTAATAATAATTATTTATCTCTAAATATTCTTTCCCCCAATAGAACAACATCCATAAATTACCAAAATACTATCTCAATGGAAACACCTCATTTCAGACTCAATGAAAAAGTCTATTTCTCAATTCAACATTCCTTTAAAGAGTAATTTACTATTTTACCCTTTTTGATCAAAAAATAATCAATACTTAAAACTTCCTGTGCTGATCAAACTTATCCACTAAATTATATCAATAAATTAAAATAAAATAAAATCAATTCAAAGACACTAAAATGGACATCAAATTTTGAGCATATGAAAAATCATTCTTGGGTGAAAACCTATATCTTTACATTCTCCTCACCTTTAAACTTCTCATCCTTGAAAATAAAATAAACTATAGATAGATCTTTTAACATATTCAAACACTAACTTTCAAACCTGATGGGAGGTACCCTCCATCCAATTGTTAACCAACGATGGAAATCAATGAGTAGAAAATTACACAACTAAAACTACTACAAAACTTTCCACAATCTCATTGGAGAATATTAAAAATATATCCCTCCTAACTGATCTAACTAACATAATGTTTTACTTTAAAACAAATTTATTTTTCTAACTAAACTTGAGATAAGCATCACATTTATAAAAACAATGTCCATAATAGAACATTCTATCACCAAGAATAACTGATTTTGTACACTTAAACAATCAACTAAAATAATTAACTTACATAACTTCTCAATCATTGAGATTTAAGATATTCCGGATATCATTGTTCAAAAGTTTGAGGCTTTCTCAACACATTATTTCATACCTCACCTACATTTAAATTCCCTCCCTTAGAGGATAGTCTAGATCCCCACCTTTAAAGAAGATCTCAAGGTTTATGTATAAATATATCCTACTATGAACAATATCCTCCTCAACCACATCCCATGATTTAACAATAGAACCCAAATATCATTAATAATTAACAAATATTGACTCGATATAGCCACAATCATAACCACACAAAGGATTACATGACATCTTGACAGTCCACCCCCCCCATCAATTTATACTTCATTAGCCAAGTTGTCCACCCATTAAAATTTCTACAAGATCTCACTAATAGGTTAGCACTCTCTCAGTCTACCCTTAAAGAATTTATTTAAAGTTATATCCACTTTTAAATCCCTTAACTAGAAAGAAATCAGGGATATATCCTTTTACCTTTGCAAAAAAACCAATGATCAAGGGTTGATAAGTGAGTTGATGGAGCACTCTGCCATACCAACTTCAAACAGAAACAAATCTTTCAGAATGATTCAATTCCAAATGGTGATAATTAAAAAACCATCCATGTATAGTTACTTAAACTGTTACATCATTACCTCTTATATTTCATGGAAGTAACTCCTTATAATATTACTTTTCACTCAATTTATTGATAACATCTACTTGAATATAGCTCATATTCATGAGAAGTCACCCAAATATATTGAAAAATATCATCAAACTAGGATTTTCATCTCCCTTCCAATTAATATCATCTTCTAATGACAACTTTAGGTCATAATGTGCATACATTACCCAACATAAGAAAATATTTCTTTTAGTTACTCATATCCATACACCCACTGACAATATGGTCACATAACATCTATAAACTCCCATTGAGGAAAGACACCAACCACCTCTCCTAATCATTGTCATTACATTAACACCCGATGACCACAATCTTAGTATTGTGTCATCTATTTTAACTTCCTATACAATTATTTTTCACTGAATTTGGTCAGTTGGGATTTCCTAAATAGAAAGATAAAGGTTTGGTCGGTTCATCATCACTCTACTATGGACTATATTATCAAGGAAGTGTCATATCCACACCCCACTTATCCCAACCATTTAATACAATGATTGATAGTTTATCAAGACCCATGTCACCACATATGAAGCTGACAGTTATGTCCATGTACAAATAACCCCAAAAGATTTGTTCCAAGCTTCACCATAACACCTGACTAAAGAAGAGTGGAACTAATGATTTTATTAAGACTTGACATTCACATTTTTATAATCATCATAATGAATTCCTAATAACTTCAAAAAACCCATATCAACATACAGTCTCATCCTAAACTATAATAATCATAGTACATACCCATGTGGTGTTCCCTCACCTAGAAATTTGTAATGAATGCATTGTTTACTTCCCTTCCATATAATTCCACATGCTTTTTAACTACGGATAATTCCATTGTGGAAAGGATCTTCATAAGAGTATGCATCACTACTAGAAATATCTTAGCTTCCATTACACTTTCATTGTGCTACTCCAATCACAAGATCTCTCATGTCAAAAACAACCATAAGTATCACTCTGATCGGTGAAAACTCTGTAATATAAAATTTCAACTTCATAAAGAATTCCATAGAGTCCCAAATATCATGAAATAAATAATTCAAGGTTTCAATAAAATCATAACAAAAAATAGAGAAATTTTCTAAAAATTAATGAACTTTGTTTCCACCCCTTAAGGAAACAATTCCACCATATAGTAAGGATACTATCTAAATCTTCTAGATTCTTATAAAAAAATTATCATGAGCTATGCCATAGTGCATCACCAGCTATCATTGTATCAGATCATCATCAAATTCACCAATGCATAATGAAATGTCCAAATCCCATCAACCACTTATCACCATCACCAAGTAAATATCTTAACCTAAATATTATATAAAATAATTATGATGTCAATAAATCCCCTACCAATCTCTCCCACATAGACTATTCATGAATTAAATTATGGAAATCATAAAAATAAAAAATCCTAAATTGTATCTATATAATGCATGTTTACCCTCATTTAGTATCTTAGTTCACATTATAAGGTCTCATTGATGTTTCATCAATAAGATTCATGCTTAAGAATATATATATATGTCACCCACAACCTTTAAAAATTCCTATATTATGACTACATGAACTATATTCCCTTAGTAAACTTAGCTGAAACTATCCTGACCAATCCTCACATGTTTTAACTCCAAATTCCATCATATAGATCTAATACTGATCTATAACATCCTAGAATAATAGTAAATGAACTCTTTGGGACCACCTCCATTAGGCCAAGGGTCAATAGCCAATGTTGAGGTATCTGCAAAAAAATGATGGGAGGAATTATCTCTAGATATAGTATATCACTTACAATCATGCAACAACATCCATCATGACATAAATAAGATAGAAATAGGGAAATAAAACATGTTAATATATAATAAAAATCTCCATGATACAATATAAGATAATAAAAATGAAATGATTAGATACAACCAATACATATTGAACGCTCTCCAAATAAAAATGTTTACTTATATAGTATATTGGAAAATAGTAATCTGGTCTCACATACCTTCATGGATTTCCTTCCTGATAATTGACCCTTGATGTTGGAGGGAATATAAGTCTTCACCTATCTCTAAAGTACTTGAGTAAATACTCATATCTAGAGCTAATAGTTTTATACATATTTGGATGTAAAAGAAAATAAAAATCACTAAGGCTATAGATTTATATTAGGGTACTAGATGAAATATACATCTCCGGGGTTGTAGCTTAATCCGGTCCTCCTAAATCTATGTGGTGTGGGTAGGAGAAGAGATAATATCTTGTGTATCACCATCCACCCCAATCCAAAAGATGTGGTAGAAATAGTGTAAACACACAGGTGAATTATCGTCTATCATATTCTCATATAAAGTATGCTTGAGGAATTACTCATCTCTATTTATCCTATAACATAGATGCTAGAGGAATTCCCCATCTCTAGTTATCTCCTAGTCGATACCTGGTTTGTCTCAACCCAGTGTTGTGGGTGATTAAGGAAAGATATATGTACAAATCATTGATAATATCTACCCAAGTACATGGGTGATAAGGTAAGGTCCCTATCATCTCGCTCTATACTTAGTCAGATGGTCAGTGTAAAGAAAAATATTATAATATATCATTGTCATCAATATCTATTTTCCATAGGTTGCATCACATATCAAGATAAATAAGCACATAGCATAGTCATCTCATTCACAATCAAGGGTCCCCTTATTAGTCACACAATACTTTTTGTGTAGCAATTCAGAGTTGCAACATCATCCTCAACATATTCCCACTTTCCAAATTGATATAAATTTAGTGAAAAATCAATAATATTTAAATGTAAGTTATTGAATTTTTTAGTTATCCATATCATAACATGATCTATATCACTTCTCACATTATAATTTATGCCAGTGCTATCGAAAGTGACCCAAATTACTTCCACTATAATCCCCAATCACTCTCAAGACTTACCTTAAACTTTATCAAAAATATTTTACTATCTTAGAATTTAAATATCACATAATCATTTACCATTATCTTTCCATTTATTATATATCATTCATTGAGTACTTTTTATCCCTTTAAGATGGAATTTCATTATTCGGGGAATATTTCTTTATCAGTGATGTTAATTTACTTTATTTCCTTTAATTATTTACAACATTAGCCATTATTATAATCATTTATAATTAAACTTATTAAACCACATTTATTAGATTCAATTTCATGTCTTGATATAAATAAATATATTTATATCATCTATTAAAATCATTTGAGTTTCAACCTTGATAACACATTTGAATCATCACCATTTCTCTTTAACATTACCATTCAATCAAGTAATTAACTTGTTTTAGTCTTGTGTTATTCATCATTATCATTAGTATGATGATTTTCCTTTTTTATCTTCATTTTATACATAATCCTTTTTTATTTCACTGCTTTATTCCAATCCATCCCATTTATATATGCTCCTCATTTAAAATTCATTGTATAAAATTATTTTTTATAAACTCGTTTGTTGTTGTCCACATACCTTAGGAAAAGTCATTATAAAGTTTAATGGTTTCATTCCATAACTAGGTTTAGCATTTTATCATAACCTATAGATTGTTAAAAAAATATTGATACACATCTTCCTTGAGTATTTATCTCTTCATAATAATTTTTTCAAGCATCTCTTCAATTACCATAATATTATATTATATATTATTATTATCTAATAATAATATATTATGTAATTAATACAAAATAAATTTGACCTCCCCCAAAATAATTCACATCCCATTTAATCCATCCTCTTTCTAAATTAAATTTCAATGATTGGAACCAATCATTCATCAAACCACTATACTTTATCAAGCTCAATTATTATCATTTAACAATAAAAAAATTATACCTTTAATCAATCACCATTAGATTAATTCATCTATCAAACATCTTCAAAGTACCCCCAAACTTGGTTTCATTAGGTATAGGGTATCAATAGGATTATAAAAGATCTTTAAATGTTGAAAATGGAATTTTCACGTACCCCCATATGCATCCCAACTATCTTACCAATTTGGGTACCACATTGTGCCACCTTGTGCCTCTGCACCACTTCCTATATTGTGTTTCTTGACCACATATTGAGCAATCGGATGGAAAAAATCACAAATTATTATTCCATGTGTGGGGTATTAAAGGTTATTAAATAAATTGAATTGAATGGTCAAGGAAATTTTGGGCGAGCACACACCCCCACCCCTCTGTGTTCCTACATATCATGTGGAGTGTCATACAATCAATGATTGGAGAATTATCTTCCTCACAAAATTCCAAACACCCAACCACTGTGCTAGCAACTACCATTTTTTCCACTTCTACCCATGATGGAATCCTAGAGAGATATAGAGATTCTTTTTTATACATCATATTTTCACCAAATCTTTATCTCATTACAAGGATCATAAAAATACAAGTTTTGAGTTGTGAATCAACCATCAAGATGATCAAAAGTTAGAGAATTTGGAAATACATAAAACTTCTCTCTAAATTTTCCCAAAAAATATAATTATGATTGATATTATTTCAAAATAATTATATTTTTATCTTTGATATCCTTCCAATGATATATAGTATACCTCATGAATCATCCAGATAACAAAGCTATCAAAAAATATTTAAAAACATCCCTAAAATTTATGTCTAAGTTTTCTCAAAATTCATGCTTCAAATTTCAATGAATCTAAATACATTAAATTAGTTTAATCACATAGAATATGGATTTGAAGGTTTTTGTCTTGATTCAAACAAAAATTACTCTGAATTAAAGAGATAGTTTTTTAACCCTAAAATATCTCTCTAAAATTTCTTATAATTTGTGAGTTGGATTTACAAGATTCTTGATCCATTAGAACCACATAAAAAAGGAGAATTAAATAGTTTTATTCCATTCCCATATTTAAATAATAAGTATTTAAATAATAAGTAGTTAAATGAGAAAAGAAAAATTTAATCCATAAATGACACATTATAATCAAAAAAACCATACCTTGGCCCTGAAGATTCGTCGATCTCTGGTGATGATCCTCCCTTATGATGTTTTCCTCTATGGAGGTTGAATTCCATTAAAAATCTTAGAACCCTATACCCATTCTCTAAAATATGAATATATAGGGAGGTGGTAGTTCAAATATAACATTTTAATAATTATTATTCATCTTTAATTGAATAACTCAATGGAATTTTTTAAGTGTTGTATTTATTGTTAATCATTTATATAAATCAGTGGAAGGTTATGAGAGTGTTTTTGAGGTGTTAGGCTATTTTTGAGTTTATTTGAGATGAGTTAGATCTGTTGGAACAGTTTTGAGAAGGTATTGAAGAATTTATGGAGAAATTATGAGTTAAAAATTATGAATAAAATTAACTAAGTACTCTATGAGTATGAGTCCTTAGTGAATGTGTAAAAGTTGTTTGTAGCATATGTGAAAGTAAATATCAAGAAAAATGGGAATATTTCCAAAGTCATTATCTTTTCAAGAGTCATTTTCTATGTACATAAAAGTAACTCTAACCTAAAGAAAAAAATGGAAAAGGTATGAAATGTGTATTAGTCATTTGAAAATATGTATGACTCACTTCTAAACTAAGTGAAAATAAAATGGACCAAGTCATGAGGTACAAAAAGTTATTTATGAGTCATTTAAATCATGTTTAATAGTCCTTTGAAATGTACAAGGGTTTTTTAGGGTCTTTTGATTAGAAAAGTTTATTATGATGGAGATTTTCCAGAAGATGCTTTTGGAAGTTAAGTGTGATGATATTGTGTTGGACTTAAAATTTTAAAATATCATATGTTATTAAATAATCTATGATTCTAGACAATATTTTTGTAAATTAAATCATAGGAATGTGGTGTGATATTTTTGGTAATTTCAAATGGAAATATTTGAAATCATTTATTACGATCAAAGCTAGAGCTTTTATTAGAGAGCTATTAACTAGTTTTTAAATGAAGAATAATAGGGGATGTTATGCAGTTGAAATTCAAGGATGTTTATATATTTAAAATATATAAATTAATTTTATGAAAAATTAGAATAAAATAAATCTTGAAATGGGGGAGGAGGAGGAGGTGTTCCTATATTGGTTTTTTATTATTAATTTATTGTATCAAAGGAAGAAAAAGAGAAAGTGAATGAAAATAGATTGAAACTCATTTGATCATATATGGAAATGAAATTGAATCTATTAATAATTACTGGGAGGATTTT
Organism: Viscum album; assembly: GCA_963277665.1. Classification (NCBI taxonomy): domain Eukaryota; kingdom Viridiplantae; phylum Streptophyta; class Magnoliopsida; order Santalales; family Viscaceae; genus Viscum; species Viscum album. The sequence continues at coordinate 917,352,783 of OY728155.1, read as the reverse complement.
TATTGAGAAGGAAGAAGACTGGTGTGTGCATGCATGCTCTTATGCACATGCTGGTCATTCTGAAATCCAAATGAGGAAGATCGGTGTGTATGAAATACTGTTGATATTTTTCTAGAAGACAAAAACCTCATAATAAAGGAAGAATATCTTGTAATGTGATGTGAAGACATCCAGGGGTACATTGAAGATCTTTTTTACATAAGAGTATAAGGATAATCATGAAGTCTAGAGGGATTTAGGATAATATCAGCTAAATATTATTGTCACTTTACAAAGACTCAAAGATGAATACTTCCTTATCTTGTAATAGCTAAGATAGTATCACAGGGTTAAGAAATAACATTTCCATTCTCTTGTATTCACTTAAATAATTATAATGAATATCTGAGTCTCATAAATCAACCTGAACCTGGAAATGAGTAATCACCCACAGTGGGGGAGAACCTTCTAAAAAATCTTTGTACGAATTATTATTCTTTCACTTGATTGTATACACATAATGGTGAGAGTTAAGGAAGAGTGTATTGAGACTCTAACTGGTCATAGATTTTAATTTAGAATTTAGGAATTGTAAAAATAGTATTATTGATTCATCCTCCCCCCCTACTCAGTGATACATCAACTAATCTTGGCACTTCAAATAGTATCAAATCTCAACAGGTTCCTTTTGAAAGATCAAATCTTTACTGGCGTTAAAGATGGAGAATTTGTATTCAATTAATAGTATAATTGTTCCCATATTTTATGGGGAAAAATTTAATGGTTGAAAGAATATGATGATTCATTATCTTGTTTCATAATTCCTAGAAGTATGTGATTATTCTACAATTGGTTTTACACCACTTGGGAGAGAGGCTCCCATGACATTTACTAATAAAAGATCTAGAGGTGGGAAAAAATATATAAATACTATTTTGATGTCCTTATCTGATAAAGTGTATAAAAAATTAATGGGACTCAAGACAACTAAATACACATGGGATAAACTTAAAAATATATATAAATAAAATGTTGGTATTAAAGAAGCTAAACTGTGAATATAAAGAATGAAGTTTGAATATATCATAATGGAGGATGATGATATAATTGATTACTACTTCACAAGAGTATATGAGATAGTCACATCAGACACTTTAGAGGCACACTGGAAGATTCAACCATTGTCAATAATCTTATGAGAAATTTTCCAAACATGTTTAATCTAAATATTTCATCTTTGGAAGAAATAGATAATTTACCTCTTGATGAGTTGCATAACACACTCCTCAACTATGAGATGGTAAAATATCATGTGTTCAAAAAGAAATTCAAAGAGGAAATGGAATTCAAATCTATGAATAAACACAAGATCAAGGAGGAGAAATTTAAATCTTATAGTAAATCAGAAGATGGTGAAGAAAAAGATAAGATTACAAAAGAATAGTTGATCTTATCTATGAAAATATAAAAAAAAAGGGGGAAAGGGAAAGTTTAAAGAAAAACTTCCACTAAAGTGATTCAAATTTTTTGGAATTTTAGATTTTGTGGCTGATTTTACAAGAAAGAAAATTGGAGAGTTTAGTGATGAATAGGATGAAGAGAGGCCTCATATAAATAAATGAAGAAGGAATTTTGAAGAAGCCAAGAAATCTGTTGAGAATAATAAATATTTCAAAGAAAGAAAAGGAGAAGTATATTTAGTAAGGAAGAGTATAACTACTCTATCTCAAGTATTCAATCTGAATAATTCAATACTGGAAAAATCTAATTTCATGGAACATGATTAAAGACATGAAGAAAGATCAAGAAATGATAAATAAGGGGAAGAAACTGAACACATGTTAAAGGTTGAGCTTGAAGTTTTTCTTGACTGAAATATCCAACACAATAGGGAAATTAAATCCCTAGAGAAAGAGTTTGAGAAGATAAATAAAGGAAAATATGTTTTTCTCGTCAAGGATAATGGTTATGCTGAGAAAATCAAACTTCTCAAAGTAAAAGTTGTTGAACAAGATAGAATATTGAAGGAGTTTGAGAAGAAGGTTGTTGAAATGGAAGAAGAATTGAACATGACATGGTAAATATGTCTTAAAGTCAATAAGATCATAAATAAAATGATACACTATGATAAGGTTGCGGAGATAAAGGTTGATCCATCACAAACTACTGAGAACATTTATATAAAATATCAAGTAAAACATGCACCAGACATTCATAAGAATGTTAAATCTATCTTGTATAACAGTGGAAGTTCTAAGGGAAAGTCTGGGAAAGATTGGGTTGAGAAAAATAATGATAAGTTCACTTATATATCAAAGGAAGTTAAAGATATATTGATAAGGAAAGGTTTCTCAAATCAAAAAAAACAAAAGTAGGATAAAATATACCAAGGTAGTAAGCTAAATTTCACAAACATATTCAAAATTTTCATGGTAGAAATTTTTTTAAGCATATTGTTGGTGTTTTAGAGTCTTTGGGAATAAATATTGTATTTACTAGTAGAACATGTCACTTCTATGGACTCAGAAAAGGAAATAATTGAGTGGGATCCATATAATAAATAAGGGGATAAAATATTAAAAGAAGCAATTTGTGGATATAAATCCATAAAGATTATTTAATCTAAATAGATTTTATTTTTTGGAATAAATATATAAAAGGTGTGACAAAAAATTTAAGTATACTGAGAAATGTATGATTTTTCTTCCAAGAAAAACTCAATAGGTTGTTGTATATAAGAATACTTGGAGAAGAAACAAAATTTAAAAGACACTTATTATATAGGGGATCTTAAATATAGAAAAAGGAGAAATCCATGGATTCTTAATAATTTTTTCTCATCACATATCACTGGATATACCAATGTCTTGAATAATATTGAAGAAAATGATGGCTGTGTGGTTTCCTTTTGGAATTAAAGCTTCATGAAGATCAAAGGAACTGGTACAGTTGAGATTTAATCCCAATGGATGAAATTTAAAGATGTCATGTTTTTTTATGGGATTAAACACAACGTTTTGAGTGTGAGTCAACTTTGTGATGAAGGAAATGAGGTTATTTTTATAAGAAAAGTTTTCCTCATAAAGAGGATAAAATATTTAAGAATTATCACTATGGTTGACATAACCAATGTAAACCTTTCCCAAAATAGAGACTTAATCAATTCTTGTTATTTAAGCTTAAAATATGAGAAAACAAATTGGCATATAATATTGGTCCGCATTTTTCATATAATTTTAAGAAATATTTACAAGGTATATGTGGTAAGATAATTTACTTATTTCAAGAGAGAAAGAGAAGAATGTGTGAAAATTTCCAAAAAGGAAAAATGACATAAGGATGTCACATGAGGGTGGAAGTTCGGTCCAGCAGACCGCTTAAATTAATACATTCAGATTTGTGTGGTCTAATGAGGCGTCAATACACTAAGGTTTATATTTACTTCATCACATTTATATATTATTTTACATGGATGAATAATTTTATATTCATTAAGAAAAATCATAAGTAGTGGAGATGTTTAAAATTTTCAAGAGAAGAGTTGAGAAAGAATTAGGGGTTTGTATCAAGAAGTTTAGATCTGGTGATGGAATGGAATTCACAAGAAAATAATTTTAATCGCACCTTGACATGAATGTAATTCTACATTAGTATAGTGCTCTATATACACCCTATAAAATGTAGTAGTGTGAAAAAAGAATAGAAGTTTGGTTAAGATGGGGAGGACTATGCTAGCATAATTCAAAATCTCAAAGTTCTTTTGAAGAGAAGTTGTAATCAAAATTGTGCAAATTAAAAATATATTCCTACTAAGGAAAAAATAGAATATTAATTCTTATGAGATGTGATATAAGAATAATACTAATATGAACTACATCATAGTTTTTGGAATTCCATGTTTGATGAAGATTAAAAATTCAAATCTGAGAAAGTTTGATGGAAAGGTTGAGGGAGGAGTCTCCATGGGATATCTATCCAATGTAAAAGTATATAGGTGCTATGATAAAATAATTTACAAGTTATTTGACTGCTATGATGTAAATATAATTGAAAATAAACCCATCTTTTATGTGCTAAATAGAGTAGGTTCTGAAGTTTCAGATGAAGACAGCAAGAATATTTCTAAGAAGAGTAGTGAGAAATAAGATGTAAATGAACCACATATTTTGTGATATTGATTCTAATTAGACAAGTGATGAATAAAGGTTTTCTAAATAAGAGAAACAAAAATAATATAAGATAAAAAACATGTATAACCAAAAAATATAATAGGAAATCAAAATGCACAAGTTCAAACTAGAAAAAAGATTAAGATTTAACAACCAAAATGAATCTGTCCAGATTAAAAGAAGGTTAAGGTTTGAAAATTAGATGACTCGTATCTCTAAAATTGAACCAAATTTAGTTTTTAAGGTTATTGAATACAAATAATGAAAAAATGCAATGAATGGGGAGCTAGATTGGATTGAGAGAAATACCACATGAGATCTTATCACTAGACCAGAAGGGAAGGGTGTTGTTGGGACCAAATGGGTATTTAGAAATAAGCTAAATGATAAAGGGGAGGTCTCAATAAATATGGTTATCGTTGTATGTAAAATCTACTAAAGGATATGTAATTATGTTGTGCAGGATAAAGAATGGTTTGTATGGTATAAAAATCCCCTGGAGCCTGTTATTCTAAGTTGGATGGATACCTAAGAGAAATTTTCACTAAAGGGAAAGTGGATAGCAACCTATATGTAAAGGAAATGAAAACATATACTCTTATTGTTATTGTTTTTGTTAATGACATCATTTTTTAGGTGATAAGGAGAGTTAATGTAAGGAATTTTCTAGAAAAATGAATAATTATTTTGAGATTTCTATGTTGGGAGAAATGAGATAATTTTTTGGATTGCAAGTTGTATAAAAAAAATAAGACTTCATTTTTCTTTACCAAGAAAAGTGTGTAAATGGATTGTCGAAGAAATTTGGTATAGAAGACTCCAAATAAGTTTCCTCACCCGTACATATTGGGATAAAATTGGGAAAGGATGTTAAAGGATTTAATGTAAATTATGAGTTTAGAAGACTTATCAGGGGATTATTTTACTACACTACATGAAAACTTGATATTTTCTATGTGGTGACATTATGTGAAAAGTATCAAAGTGACCCAAAACAATTTCATTTGATAGCTTATAATAGGATTATTAAATACATTAAAGGAACCTTGAATTTTGGACTGATTTACAAGAGAGGTGATCAATTGAACCTATTTGGATAAACTAATATAGATTGGGAAGGTGATTGTGATGACAAGAAATAAACTTCAGGTGGAATATTTCTTTTAGGAAAAAGTTGTATGGGTTGGTACTATAATAAGTAGAACTCAGTTACATTAATCACCATAGACTAAAATTGTGGTGGCTAAAACTACATGTACCCAGATGATTTGGATGGAAAAACAATAAGAGGGGTTGAAGGTGAAGATTTAGAATCCACTTAGAATTTCATGTGCTAATCAAAGTACAATTGATCTCTCTAAAAATCTAGTGCAACACTCTAGATATAAACACATTGACATCATATTTTATTTTATCAAATAGAAGGCTGTAAATGGGGATATAAGGCTGGAATTCATTCCTAGAAGATATCAACTTGTTGATATCTTCACCAAATCCATGATCAAGGATAGATTTGATATTTTGAGGTTGAACATGCATTTTTAGCTCTTCCCACTCACTTGAGGTACATTAGGCATACTCCTACCATGCTTTGGATTTTTTTTAGAGGAGGAGATAGATACACAATGTTGTCCTTATCATGTGTGAATTTGAAGTTGTGGTTATTATAAAAAAGGGGGGAAAGTTGAATGATCGTATGGATTGAGGGGGAGAGTATCTAGGTCACTTGGTCACAAATTATTTGTCACAAGGAGATGGAATTATCCTGAGAACATTGTATTATCTAGAAATGTGGTATCAAGACACTTGTTTTTGAGAAAGTCTATGATTTTATGACTCTTGGTGAGAGTTTTTAGTGTTGACAACAAATCCAAAGGGGAGATTGAAGAACCCAATAGAATTGATGAAGTGTTGTATTTGTTTTCAACCATTTATGAAAATTAGTGGAAGCTATTGAGGATGTGTTTCTAAGGTTTTAGAATGTTTTTGAGTTTATTTGATATGGGTTGGGGATATTGGAATAGTTTTGAAATGGTGTTGAAGAATTTATGGAGAAGTTTTGGGTTTCAAAATTCTGAAGAAAATTAGTGAAGTACTTTGTGCATAAGATTCATTTATAGCATACATCAAAAAAATATAGACTAGAATAGAAATATTTCTGAATTCATGAGCTTCATAAGATTCATTAGCTATGTACTTAAAAGTAACTTTGATCTAAAACATAAAAAAATTGAAAAGGTTAATCATATGACAATATGTACAAGTCACTTCCAGGCTAAGTGAATCTAAAATCAAATAATTACTAAGGTACACTAAGTTATATATGAGTCATTAAACTCATGTGTAAGTCATCTAAAATATATTAGGGATTCGTAAGGGTATTTTGGTTAATAAAAATTGTGAAAATTCATGATGATGTTATGTTAGACTTAAAAATTCAAAATATCACAGGTTATTGAATAAGGCATGATTCTAGCCAAGGTTTGTGGAAATTAAATCATAGGATCGTGATATTATATTTCTAGGAATTTCAAATAGAAATATTTGAAATCATTTATTGTGATCAAAGATGGATTTTAGGAGGTGTTGATATATTGTGATCATTTATTAGGGAGATGTTGATAAATTTTTAAATGAAGAATAATGGGGAGATCATGCAGCCAAAATTTTAGGAGGTTTTTATATATAAAATATAGAAATGATTTTGTGGAAAATATATCATGAAAAGGAGGAGGATGAGGTGTTCCAATACTATTTTTTCATCATTGATCTATTGTATTAAAGGAATAAAAAGAGGAAGAGAATGGTAATATAGTGACCAAGGATTGAAATTCATGGATATTATATCATTATAGATGAATATCCAATACATTATAAAAATACATGCCTGAGGACAGTAATAGTTTAGTGTCTTTGGAAACTTGGAAACAAAATCTTCTATACTAGTGAAATATCTTCAAAATATCCCATAAATATCTTCACCTTTAGTAATTCTACATAAAACCTTTCTTCATAACCTGAGGAGAGGAGACATAAGAAAGGGGTGAGATTAAATGCTCATTAAGGGTAAACAATGGAGATATATAAGCATAATCATGAGAATGAGGGTATGAGAACATAATCATAAAAATAGAATATCATACCCTGCATATCAAAGATCATATACATGAATCATGGCATAGATATTGGAAGTTCATAAGGCATGAATCATAAGAAAATAAAAAACATAATCCATGAAATAATAACATAGGAATAAAACATAGAATTATGGCAGACACATAAGCATATAATATGATTTCCATAGTAGCCAAGACATTGCTTCCAAGACAATATTGGTAGTATGGGTTCACTCTTCATACCATCTTGGTAGTCATGGTTCACTCCCATGGCTATCTTAATAGCATGAGTTCACTCCTTGTACCATATTGGTAGTCATATTTCACTCTCATTGTTATCTTAGTAGTCAAGGTTTACTCCCAAGACCATATTAGTCTATCTCATGAGATATAAAACTTTACCCAATGTATTGGAGGGAGATAAAGGTATCACCCATCTCATAATGAAATTATACATACATGTGTAAAAAGATCATAAATAATCATATCATAACCCATGAAATAAGATGGGTATTATAAATATGTAAACTTATCATAACCTGTGGAAAAAAAGACAAGATTCATAATCATTTCATCATAAATATAACCCATGAAAAGAAGTAGGTTTTAAAAGCATATAACCCATGAAAGAGAAACATGTTTCATGAAGACCATGACATTAAGCATACCCCATTCATAGAAAGAATATGAATGAAACTTTTAGATCATTTCCTAAAAGGGCATGAGTAACATCAACAGATGTCATCTTAGATAGAAAATAATTTTGAAATATCTTTCAAAAAAAATCTTGAGGAAAATATCCTTTCTTCTTTGAAAAAATATTTTTAATACATAAAACCATTTGAAAATCATTTTCTTATAAAATATCTTTAAAACTTATAAAAAAGACTTGAAATCATTTGAAAAAAAAATTCCTTGAAAACTTATAAAATAAGATTCAAAACATTTTAAAAACCTTTTTATTTGAAAACACTTTGAAAACTTATAAAGAAAGATTGAAAATGTTTTGAAAACCATTTTTCTTGAAAACTTATAAAAGAAGATTGAAAATGTTTTGAAAACCATTTTACTTGAAAACTTACAAAATAAACTTGAAAACTTTTTGAAACCCATTTTTCTTGAAAACTTATAAAATAAACTTGAAAATGTTTTGAAAACCATTTTTCTTGAAAACTTAAAAAATAAACTTGAAAATGTTTTGAAAACCATTTTTCTTGAAAACTTATAAAATAAACTTGAAAACATTTTAAAACCATTTTTCTTGAAAATACATTTTTTTTTAAAACACTTTCTTAAAAATTAAACCCTTAAACACTCAAAGGAAGCTTCACAAAAATTATGGTGGGTAAATTTGTACATGTTGTGCGAGGTAAAACGAATATTCCTTTTTCATAGTAAAAAGGTTATAAAAATGCCTTGATTGAAAAGCGAAAAGAATATTCCTTTGAAATTTGGTAAAAGAAAAAAAGTGTAAAAATGTATTTTAATGATCATAGTATATTAGAATAATATTCTTTGAAACCCTTTTTATAAAACGTGGTTTTTAAAGAACATAGATTTCCGACCGAAGAGTGGGTAAAGTCGTGATTTCCTAAAAACACTTTCTTAACTATATTATATACCAAAGAGTGGAAGAAATGGTACAAATATATGAATAAATCATTAATAACCATATGATAAGAAAATTCATGAATTTTCTTGAGAGGTGGATCATAATATTTCATCAAAGGAAGTATAAACATAAACAATCTTGAAAAGCGATGAGATTATCTCAATAAACGCTTATAACATGGTAACTTGGGATCATACTCTCCATGTAAGAAATAGAAATTACATGAAGCTTAAAATATCATGAAAGAAAGTAAATTCATGATATAACATGTAAAATTTAAGTATATAGACCTTGAAAGACAATTTAGGTTCATAACAAAACATAAGTCTCAAAGAAGGCAAATTGAGACAAAACTATTTTACCGATTTGGTAACTTTTGAAACTTAAACCCCATGAAAGAAATATCATAGAATAAATATGTAAATTCCCATAAATTTAATTATAATATACATAGAATACAATCGTGGGTAGTACTTACACCACACAAAAGGAAATAGTGGCAAACATAGCATGTATCTCATGGAAATAGAAAATGAGATGAAATCCTCTTACCTTATGTCTTGACTCTCATTGTACTTGTTCAAACTACATGTATAATAAATATAAATTTATTATAAATATTTTATAGAACCATATTATTATATATAATACCATATATGATTTGACTATGACCTTATATTACCATCTTGTTAACCATCCTATGTTAAGGTTTCACTTCGGGTAATATTCGTTTTGTTTTCATATGTGTCTTAATTTGTTATATTGTTGGTCCTTATACTTATATCATGATTCCAAAATATAAAACATGATATAAATATCATTTATATACATTATATTTCTAGTATAATAATCTATAGAATATATAAGTATGAAATGGAATACATCATTCATGGAGACGGTAGGTCATACATACGCATGAACACCATTTTCGTTTAATTGTCATGTTGAGAGAAAGTAAAATACATATTTATATATATATATATCATTATTACAGTATATTTATGATATCATATATATTCACTAAAACTAACCTTAATACAATCTACTTAGTGTACGAACGAATCATATCACTTTGAGGGGGTGGTAGTCCACACTTCCTCAAACAAAATTATTATATTTACATAAGATGGAAAGCATAAAGGTATGATCCAAATAAAAATTAAAAAAGTATAAATATATTGTAAATATAATATATATCATATATAAATAGAGTTTCTATCATAATGGTCACCATGATAGGTGGTAATGGAAAAATGAACATTCATCATTTCGTGAGGCAGTAGTTCGCCGTACACAGAAACAGTATGTCTGTTACCCATTAGATGGAGGTGTGTGTAAGTGTAGGTCGAACCATTTACATAACAACATCCTAGTATATTGAGGATACTGGTTTTGTTATATAAGCATAGAGTAAAGAGAGTTGGAGGAGGTTGTAAGAACCCGATTCTTCCTTTGAGGTATGGATCTTTCCTTTTCAGTTTGTGTTTAAGAAAACTGGAGAAAAAGAGGTTAAGGGATGACTAAAGGACTGTTGTACAATGTGACTGAGGGTTACATGCCATGTAATCCCAGTACGCACTATGTATTGATGTCGGCAGGCCTTTTATGATGTGTAAATGAAGTTGGCGAAAAGAGGGAAAATGGAATATACATGGCATGTATATTCAGAGTACATGCTGTGTATTTTGTAAAATTTTCTAAAATAGGAAATAGCCTCATCTTTTTTCATTTGGACAGAATGGCTTGCTAGGTTCACAAACCAGCAGCTTCGGACCTAGTTTTTTCTCCCAAATCTCTATCTAAACTCTGATTCGATCGTTGTCGGATGCGTTGGAACCCAATCGGCAAGCTCTCGATTCCTCTTGAGTCGTTCTTCATGATTTCTTCTATCAACCGAGTTATTGAAGGTTGAGTGTTTATGCTCATTTTGTAGATCTACCCTCATTTTAGGTTTAATTAAAGGATGACGTTGGATAAGGAGAGTTGTACGACTATGAGGTAGGCGGTCTTGTGCCTTTTGTGAATTGTCTTGTTGTTTATATGTGTCGGAGTGTCACGCTCCCATGTTTAGGGTGTCGCCTTGAACGGAATTGAACCATGTTATTTCCTAATGTTTATTAAGTAATTGATTAAGTGAGTTAAAGCATGTTTGAGGTTGATTGATGTGATTTAGGGCCACTCGTTGGTGTGTTTCCCTTGGATAACCAATGTTTAGTCATTTGGCCTAGGATGCCTATGAGCATGCCTTTGTTTCCCTTTTTAGGATTCATAAAAATTAAATTGGTTAATTGAATGTTTTACCACTTGAGATAAATAATTGTTTAAGCCTTGTGATAGTTTAATTCACTTATTAGGCTTGTGATGTGAATTGCCCATGTGAGTTTATAATTATTATTCCTGGTAATGGTTAGATTACTTGAAAGGTTTGTGACGTGTTTGATGCCCATGTGAGTTTTTTTTATTTTTATTAACCATGTAATAGTGTAAATTACATGTGTTGCTTTTATTTTGAAATGATTATATACCAATTTTTACCCTGACACATGTTGAAATGCTTATATACCAGGTTTTACCCTAACACATGTTGAAATGATTATATATCAGGTTTTACCCTAACACATGCTAAAATGCTTATATACCGGGCTTTGCCCTGATTGATTGATGAAATGCCTGTGAGAAAGGTTTTTTTATGCCTCTGGGTGAGGTTTTTCTATGCCTACGGATGAGGTTTTTCTATGCCTGTGGGTGAGGTTTTTTTATACATGCGGGTGAGGTTTTTTCTATGCTTGAGGGAGAGGTTTTGAACTGAATATTGAAATGGATGACTTATGACGTGTCTTCTAAGTCAAATCACAAGCTTGTATTTGCTCTTATCTTATATCAGTTTAGATGTTCTTTTGATACATCAGTTGTACTTACTTTATATATGGTATTGACGGGCCGAGGCTGGATCTTGAGATCTTTATAATTTAATACAATTGAATTGTCTAATGAACATGAACTGAATAAATGGAAATCAGTACTTGTAGGATTGTTTACTTTTGAGTACTTCCTATTTTATTGCTTTCACTTTTGTACACTACCTATTTCATATACTCATAGACAGATAGGTACGGATCTTTGGGTGGTTGTCTACTGGGATTTATTTCTCACACCCTGTTTGGGTCATATTTTTGGACCCAAACAGATTATATTATTGAAAGTTTTGATAAGGGAAAGCGCTTTTCTATAGGTACTTGATATGCTATTTAGAAGCAAGAGAGCATGGGACCAAGTCGAGGCTTACGATGCTTCTAAGTTTTCTTTTGTATTTTTGTACCTTGGTATTGTATCTTGTACTTGATTGTAGTGTATCTTGTTTTGGCTGCTTCCCTAGAACATGTGACATGAAATATCATCTATTGTATGTTATGAATTCTAGTTATATCTATTATTAGTTCTCCATTGTTTACTTTATATGTTGGTATTTACTACTTCCACTATTGTATATTATTGTTCTGATGTGTTACACTCTGATAATGAGGGCATAGTTTCTCCACTATCAGTCCTAGGCCCACGCTACTAGTTGGTAGCCTCTAGCGTTTGAGGAAATGCACTTGAGGCTATGTGGCCAACTGGGTACAGGACACATTAAAGTGGCATCCGGATCCGGGATGTTACATAGGTAGAGAAGGAAAATAAAAGAAATGACTTGAGAGAAGATGTTACCTCTTAATCGGGTAACTCCTTTTGGTTTGTGCCAAAAGGCTTCCTTAGATTGCCTTCTGCCCAAGGGAAGGCTTCTAGGAGGAAGAGAGGATTGTTGGGAAATGGATTGGGTAGGGATTTTCCGAACATAAGAGGTTTGAGAGGTGTGGAGAAGTGGGAGAGGTGGTGGATTTTTATAGGGAAGGAAAAGTACTCACTTGGAATTTTTTAGAAACAAGTTAGGTGTACACGTGTTCTTACCTAACAAAAGTCGTACCAAACCAACAAAATCAAGAATGGAAGGTGTATGGCTGAACTATGGACATCCCATGGGTGTTAGAAAAGTGGCTAGATCATTTGGCCCCTTAATTTTAAGGTTTAGTCCCAAATTAAGTTTAATTTGGCCTTAATCGTTGTGATTAATTTTAATCACTTTTACTAATCATTTTGGTCAAAAATTAACTTGGTCTTATTAGACTCTAAATATTATATTGAATACAATGGTGTATGTCGGTTTTTTGAAATTCAAATCACAAAAGTGGTAAAATTATGATTAATGTTAATCCCATAGACGGGACAAAATAACAGGTTTTTAAAGTAGAAAAATGTTCAAAAGTTTTTTAAGATTTTGTATTCAATTTCAAAGCAAAATTGATTCTAATGAATTAAATTGTATTAATAGATGTAATATTTATCTAATGTGACCTTAAAAAATTATAATATCATTTAAAATTAATAATTTATTAAACAAAAAAGGCATTTTTTAACTAAAAACGGTATTTTTTCACTATTCATCAAAAAATAAAGTTTCTCAAAATCCCAAAAATTCACCCTAGGCTAATTTCGACGTTCTGGATTCAAAAATGAAGTTTATTTTATCAAATTAAATTTCTGTATCTGTCTAAAATTAATTTTATTATTAAAAGTGGTTCATTCAAGAAAACAGTATTTTTAACATAAAAGGATTTTACCAAAAATCATATATTTCATTATCAATATGTTTTATTTATATAAAAAAATTATAAACAATATTTGAAAATTAATTATTTTTATTATTATAACTAGGTTTAACAACCATGTTATAATTATGTCATTTAAATAATTATAAAATAGATGTTTCAAAGAAACTCAGTGTTGCGTGCATCGTACACCAAGTCGGTGTTGCGTGTCACGCACACCAAGTCGATGTTGAGTGTCACGCACACCAAGTCGGTGTTGCGTGTAACGTATGCCAAGTCGGTTCCATGTGAAAGGAATGTTTGACTTAGTGCATTGCTAAACATAAATGAAAATTTAATTTATTAGGGTAAAACAGCTTTATGACCATAATAATATTTCCTTTTATATTCAATCGGTTTTCATATTCATTTATAATTATTTGGTAACCTATGAATTCATATTATATTGTGTAAACCATATATTTTCATAGATTAATTAATATTATTCATAGCCTCTAATTTAACATCAAGGTTTTATCTTATTATATTTAATAATCATATTTTAATAATATATTATTGTTTGGTAAACTTCAGTCTTGCGTGTTACGCAAGTCATCAAGGAAAGTCATTGTTGCGTATAACTTGATGTTGCGAATAACACAAGCCAAACATAGTACTTTAATATAAAATAAATTATCTTCAGTGTTGCATGAAAAGAAAAATATCAAAAAGGATAAATTAATTCAGAAAAAAAAATCACAAAATTTTAGGGTGTTACAGATAGGTCTTTTAACTACTTTGATCATCTATGTCAAATCAAGTGAATTTGTTGTTGATCACCTGGAGGCTTGATGTTGAGAAGGAAGAAGATCAGTGTGTGCTTACATGCTCTCATGCACACGTTGATCGTTCTGAAATCCCGAGAAGGCCAACATGTCTGCAAAGTTGTTGATATTGTTCTGGAAATCAAAGACCTCGTAATAGAGGAGGAAGATCTTGCAATATAATGTGAAGACATCCCGGGGTACATTGAAGATCTTGTTCACACAAGAGCATAATGAGAATCATATGGGCTGGAGGGATCCAGGATAATCTCAACCAAATACTGTTGTCGTTTCATAAAGAGTCAAGGATGAATATTGCCCTTATCTTGTAATAGTTTAGATACTCTTGTGGGGGTCAAGGAAGAACATTGCCCTTCTCTTGCATTCACTTGAAAAATTATAGTGAATATATAGCCCAACAAGGAGTAGTCTCCCGCATAGGGGGTGCACTTGTAAAAAAATTGTGTGCATTGATGTTCTTTCACTTGATTTGGTCAGAGTTAAGGAAGAGTGGATCAAGACTCTAATCGGTCACTGAGGTTGATTTCGAATTAAGAATTGTAAAAAGTAGTATCACTGATAGTCAAGGGAAAAACTTCATCCAAACTCAATGGCAAAGTCTATTTCTCGATCCAACATCCCGTTAATGAGGAATTTAATGTTTTATTCTTTTTGAACAAAAATTAATATTTCTCATTAAAACATCCCATGACGATCAAACTTAGGTACTAAAGCACATCATTAAATCAAAATAAATGTTAATAAATTCAATGACACTAAAACAGGCATCAAATTCTGATATACACGAGGCCACTCTCAGGTGAATACACATGTTGTTACAAACATGTGTGCATAAAAATAGCATTTATGCCAATGACTTTCCACTGTGAGTACCTTATACTTTTATCTTCTGATTAAAGGGTATTCACCTAGATAGTCATACATTTCAATTGACTGGGGAAAATTATTAATGTGGTTGTATATTTTTTATTCTATATAGGAAACCTTGCAAGTCAATCATTGATTGATAAGCCAGGTATATTTTTTATTCTAGATAGTCATACATTTCAATTGCCAAGAATTTTTTTCATGTGGTCGTATATATTTTTTATATATATGATTTATATTCATTGTATAATATGGCTTCTTTCTCTGGATGATTTATTTTTATATATGATTTATATTCATGGTATAATGCACCTTCTTTCTCTGTATGATTTATTTTTATATACCTCATGAAAATTGTTGTGTGGCCCATTTTATTTTCATGTGCTAATCATGGTATGAATTTTGATAGATATGTGATTGATTTTATATTCATGTGGCATACATACATATATATATGTGTGTGGTTATATCATTATGTGATCGGTGGTCCCTGAATTATATAGTTTCCGATTACATTGGGTAAGGTTTTATATCCCATGAGATGTTATGTTTATGGCATTTGAGAGTGAACTCAATTCATAATGTTTATGAGATTGGGAAGTGAACTCAATCCAATGTGTATAAGAGACTGGTCAGTGTCCCCCGCCCTCAGCAGGGGTGGTGAGGGTGGGGAGGGGTTTGGGGCGTGGTCACAGGGTCAAGTCCCCAAACCAGCGGGTTTACTTGTATTTTCTTCTGTGTGTGTGTACTGCCTTCGCGGTTGTACCCAATTTTTTTTATAAAAGAATGGTTAGTGAAGCCAATCTACTATGTTACGATGGTCTTTAACAGTTAGCCTTGAAATATACTTGTGATATCCTATGATTATATGTCACATTTCGATGTTTATTTTATTTTAGCTTTCTTATGTCATGACGCATTCCTAAGTTATGTCACCATGGTTCATGGTTATTGATTCAACATTCTTATGTCATGTTCTATGATTTTATGCTTTCGTGTTCATCTTTGTATGGTTTTATATTCTTATGGCATGTTCTATGATTATGCTATCATGCCTTATAATAACTTCTTATGATTCCATGATCTTATTCCATTAATTATGTCATTTCTCATAAATTTATGATCTAATGATAAATTATCTATGTAAAATAGATGCTTTTCACCCCTTGTTGAGTTTGAGCTCGCTTATTTCCTATGTTTCATCATTTCCATAGTGTGTAGAGAAGACATGTGTTGAGAATTTTATATATGTGTGTGTGTGTTATGGGGTTGGTGTTTCCTATGATTTTAAGGTAATTATATCAACTATAAACATTTAAAATAAGTTATCATGGTAAAAACCCTAATATATATTTCAAAATAGTATTTATAACCAAATATTAAAGGCACAATATGTCCCAATTTTGGGAAGTGAACTCAATGTGTATAAGAGTATAAATATTAAAGGCACAATATGTCCCAATTTTGGCTTTTTATTTAAAAAACTTATTATGTAGGGCAAATTCATGTAATAATATCCCAGTAACCCATTAACAGGTGGTAAGGTATAAATATGTTCAAAAATTGGTTTTTGACTTCTTGGTGACTCATTTTTCACCCCATGTTAATTGTTTAACAACTAAGTAAACTTGTTTTTACCTAAAACACTGTATGCAATTTCAACTATTTTTTTGTAACAAATGAGATCATAAAATTATGTTGGATTTCATAAAAATTATAAATTATTATTATTAAAAATATTAAATCCTTTTTTACAAACTCAATTCATAAATGTGTCAAATAGGTTATAAGTGATGATAAAGTGAGATTTTAAAGTGAAAATGTTAAATAAAATTACAATTTTTTATATCAAAATTTAATATATAAATGAGTACAATGACCTAAATTGGATTAATAGATTTATAAATGAGTACAATGACCTAATCTCTGAAGACACTGAACTTTTAGGTCCCAAGAGTGTTAATATTGAGATAACATTTATGATCATGTAAAATAATGTATGTGGTTGGTATCAAAATGTGTATAAAATATGAATTTGTAGAACGAGAAAATGGGTTTGGAGACGCTTCACCTAAAATATCATAATCACCACCATTAAAATGGGGGTCGGGCAAGTCCACCGGAACCCCAATGCAACTCGCCGAAGTTCGAATGATCCACCGAGTTCCTGGTGCTCACCACCAAGCTTTCGATGGTGGGTGTTGCAGCCTCTGCTTAGCCACTGGAATTATGGCGGCTCCCCACTGGAATTCAATAGAACATTACAACTTTCCATCAAAAACCAGATTTTCCTTCACATTTCCTTCTAGTCTCCTAACTCATTTCACACGAAAAAAATGAATATATTTAGACATACAATTGCCAAAATTAGATCGAAAAATCGCTTGTGATTTGTGGGTCGTTACGATTTCATTCTTCTTCAGTCATTTCATTCTTTTTCATTGTCGCTTCATTACAAACTCAAAATCATATGTACACAATCAAGAATAATTCAAATGACCTCCAAACATCTTCAAAATATCTCCAAACCCTACAATAAAATCAATGAACATTAAGAACACTTAATAATACATGTAACAACAAATGTTCAGTGGTAACATTTGCATGTGTTCTATCAGGAATATGTTCCGTGCACTTCAAAAATATGTTTTGTGCTTTCCTTTTTGAAAGAACATTACCTCAGTGCACTATCCATAACACATTATTAGCATATGACCAATGTTCTGCGAGCTTCCAAAAAATGTTCTGTGAACATGTGAATGTTCTATCAATCTTCATAGATTTTAAGAACACAACCAGTTTTATCAAAAACATCTTAAAACAGATGCTCAAAACATATGTTAATACACTTATGTTTTAAAATGGCTCATATATTATGAATATAGTCAAATGGTTTGTGGCATACTTAAATGTCATGTCCACGTACCCTATGTTCCACCCACTCGCCAAATGTTTTGTGAACACATCAGAGTAAATGTTATGTGCACTAGAAAATGGACACACAGTTATCAATAATTGTTGTGAGAATGAGTTGAGTCATTCCCTATTTGGCACTTATCTTGCACGATGTGATACCTTGTGCAATGGGAGTTCCAGCCTCTTAGACAAACACTGAGGGCCAAGGAGCAAAACCAATCTACACAGCTCCAGAAACTAAACCCATCAGTAGATTACAAAAATTTACCAAAATACCTGGGTCCAAGTCTGGTCATCGATGGAGCTTGACAACGCGCGATATCCGATCAAAGAACACAGGGCACATGCTAACGCTGAACATCATCATCTCTTTCATCCACTCAGGCGCCACATTGTGGAACGTTCCCAGGGATGAAACACGGTACAACACCTCTGTTTGATCGTGGCTCGTGTCAGTTACCCAAGTCAGGCTAAAGGAATAGCCTGTGTCCATCAAGTTCAACTCAAGTATCAAGTTCGAGCTCAACCAGTATAAGTAGTAAATCCAGGAACCGTTCTTCTTGAATGAGAAAGGAACACTTTATTTATAGAGGCGGATAATGAGATACAAAATACTATATTCAAACTATAGGGAAAAAAAGAGAAAGACGGGATAGACCTAGTCAATACCCATGTCTTCAATATCTAAATACACTAACAATTTTCAAATCCAAGAAAGTAAAAAAAGGCTCAGTGATTACCACTCGATTGGTGGAGTACTGTTATGCACATTCCTTCAGCTTGATTATCATATGATAATTTCATGCCAAGCAAACACTCCGCAAGCGCTTGAAATAGGCAGCTGGAGGGTCCACCTTTGTGCCCATCAATACCTAAATGCCACATCTACATAAAACTAATGCCATGACATTACAAATGGGTTAGACTGCTGAAGTTATTGTCCCGGAAACATACCTGGACTCTCCAGGGTTCTTCTACAACATTCAGGCTGTTGAGAAACGACAGTCAGAGGAGAATGAGAAAACCAAGACTGCGTTTGGTTTTGAAAAACATTTTAAATTTTAATTTTTCAAAAATGTATGAGAAATAATGTGATTTGCCTCTTCTTCTGTTTTCATTTTCCTGTAAACATATTTACTAAGGTTGCATTTTGTTAGAACAATTTTCAGAAGGGAAGAAATCTAGCAATCCAAAATGACCTTGTATATATTTCCGTAAGAATAAGCAACTTCTATACTAGTTACAATTGTGGCAACAAGACAAGGAGAATCTGGAGAAGCCCACTTCCCTGATTCTGATTCTGGTTTGCCGTAGGTGAAGGAGCTCGAGGAAGATCACTTCCCCTTTCCAGACTGCTTCCACAGTCCCGTAAATTCCCAACTGAATTATGCGTACCTGGCCAGGCGGACCCCCCAGACGAATAAATCACTTTCCCCTCTCTCTTCTAACAACCAAACTGACTTATAAAGCTGCATTTCCCTTCTTGCCCCTCTGTTGGTAGGTATATACCACTGGGGGAAGTGATCTGTCCAGTAGGTCAGCCTCCTTATTACTAACATTTCGCCCCTCCTCAAATTGCACCTCGTCCTCAAGGTGCAGATAAGGAAATTGGGATTGCATCAGCACGGCATCTTCCCAAGTAGCTTCTTCTAAAGGTTTTCCCTTCCATTGGATGAGCCACAAGCCTTGTGGTAGCCCAGTAAGCGGCTTAGTAGCCACTATTGCAGTAGCAGCACTTGGAAAAGAAATCACTGGTCCAAAATTTCGGTAATTCAAACTGAACTAGTGAGTGCGCAGCTGCACGTTTCAACTGAGAGACATGAAATACCGGGTGAATTTGAGTGGTTGGAGGCAAGGAAAGCTGATATGCAGCGCTGCCCAAGCAGGCTAAAACTGAGTACAGCCCATAAAACTGTGCTGCCAATTTCGGATTTAGTTTAGCATACTTTGAGGTCTGCACATTTGGCCATAGTTTAACATATACAAATTCCCCGACGTCAAAGGCCACATCCCTGTGATGCTTGTTGGCATACCGACCCATCAACTGTTGTGCGCGGGCTAGATTGTCCTGCAATTGGTGGAAAATGAGATCTCGTTCGGCGAGAGTGGTGGCCACTGATTCTATTGGAGTATTTCCACCCACATAGTGCAACACTGTTGGAGGTTTTCTGCCATAAACCGCCTTGAAGGGGGTTCATTTTGTGGAAGAGTGAGGCGTTGTATTATAGCAGTAGCCCATGGCATCCATCGAGTCCAAGATTACGGCCGCTCTGAAGCAAAACAGCGGAGGTACATCTCTAAGAATTTATTGACAATCTTTGTTTGGCCAACCGTTTGGGGGTGGTAGGAGGAACTCATTTTCAGGGTGGTGCCTTCCAAACGGAACATCGCCTTCCAGAAATTACTAACAAAAATAAAGTCTCGGTCGCTGACAATGGAACTGGGAATGCCGTGTAAGCGAACGACCTCCTTGACAAAAACCTCAGCCACAAGCTTTGTCTTTTAAGGATGCCGTAAAAGCACAAAGTGGGAGTATTTGGTCAAACGGTCCACAACCACAAAGATGACATTATACCCCAGAGACTTTGGGAGCCCAAAGATAAAATCCATTGATATTTCATCCCAAACAAGTTTCGGTATGGGCAACGGCTGAAGGAGGCCTGCCGGGGACATTGCTTCATATTTTTGCTGCTGACAAGTATCGCATTCACATACAAATTGCATAACGTGTTGTCGCATTCCCTTCCAAAAGATCCCTGCTGCGAGTCTCTTAAAGGTTTTGATGTAACCAGCGTGTCCTCCCAAAACTGAAGAGTGGTAGTAGTGTAGGAATTCTGGAATGAGGCTGGACGTGGGGGATAAAACCAGGCATCCTTTTTTATACAGCACCCCGTTGCACAGAGTATTGCTGGGATAAGATTTGGATTGTTGTTCCAAGGCAGCAAGGATAACCTTGAGGTCTGGATCCTGCTGTATTTCTGCTTTCACATTATCTACTTCCATCCAATAAGGTTCGGAAACTGCAGTTCCCAAGCACTTGTCTTCAAGGCAGCAGTCCTCTCCAACGGTGAAAATTCTGGACGAGGAATCGACCGCCTGGTTGTGTTTTCCTGGTTTATAAACCACTTCGAAATCCAGTCCCAAGAGTTGCTTGCCGGTTCTGTTGGATAGTGATATGGTAGCATTGACTGAGAAGGTGTTTGAGTGCTTTATGGTCGGTATGAACCATGAAATGTTTTCCAACCAGATATTGGCATCTGTGGTTCACTGCCAAAACCAGTGCCATAACTGATTTGGACAGGTTTACTTCAGCTAAAGCCTTATTGAAATAAGCGACTTGACGGCAAGCCTGCATGAGGACAGCTCCGACCCCTCTCCCTCTCCCTGATGCATCACATCCAATGTCAAATGGTTTCCGGAAATCCGGTAAAGCCAAAAGTGGGGCGGAAACCATACTGTTTTTTAGTGCATCAAAGACTTGCTCTGCTGCTGCGTTCCAATGAAAATTGTCCTTTTTGGTCAGTTTGGTAAGTGGTTTGTATGAACCATGAAATGTTTTCCAACCAGATATTGGCGTCTGTGGTTCACTGCCAAAACCAGTGCCATAACTGATTTGGACAGGTTTACTTCAGCTAAAGCCTTATTGAAATAAGCGACTTGACGGCAAGTCTGCATGAGGACTGCTCTGACCCCTCTCCCTCTCCCTGATGCATCACATTCAATGTCAAATGGTTTCCAGAAATCCGGTAAAGCCAAAAGTGGGGCGGAAACCATACTGTTTTTTAGTGCATCAAAGACTTGCTCTGCTGCTGCGTTCCAATGAAAATTGTCCTTTTTGGTCAGTTTGGTAAGTGGTTTGGCAATTTTCCAGTACCCTTCAATAAATTTCTGGTAGTACCCAATGAGATCCAAGAATCCCCGAACTCCCTTTACGGTTTGAAGATGTGGCCAGCCCACAATACACTCTGAGTGAAGAAACACTTTTTTTTATTAACCCAAAACTGATACTCGAGCAAAATCCAGAACGCTGTCTCAAGATGAGTTATATGGTCGAGCCATATCTTGCTATACATTAGGATGTCGTCAAAGAATACAAGTATGAACCTCCTCAAAAATTCTTTAAATACTTTGTTCATAGTGGATTGGAAGGTTGTTGGAGCATTCATCATTCCAAATGGCATGACAAGGTACTCGTAATGTCTCCCATGTGTCCAGAAGGCAGTTTTGTTGACATCACCTGGTCTCAAACGAATCTGGTGGAAACCAGATTTTAAATCGAGTTTGGAAATCAAAAATTCGCCCCGTGAAACTCATCCAACAGTTCCTCTATCATTGGAATCAGAAATTTGTCTGGTACTGTTAGCTTGTTGAGCGCTCGGTAATCAACGAACATTCTCCAACTCTCGTCTTTTTTTCGGACCATAATTACTGGGCTGGCATAAGGACTGTTGCTGTGATGAATGAACTCACTGGTCAGCATCTCTGTTACTTGCCTCTTGACCTCATCTTTGAGGTGATGTGCAAACTTACATGGCCGAATGTTTACCGAAGCAGCAGCAGTCACCAACGTGATTGCATGGTCATTCATTCTTGTTGGCGATTCTTGGGTTCGTCAAATAGAGTCTGGAATTTTTGTAGCACGTCCTCGAGTTGTTGCTGGCCAACCTCCTTGCCCCGTTTTCCATCCCCTGCAGGTGAAGACAACTGGGTCTGCCAAAACCAGCCCTCTAGGAGCAATGTTCGGGTCTGAACTTGTTGTTGTCCCGCAGAACTACTTTGCCCCTCAGTAACTCTTTGCAGTTTGATCTCCTTTCCTTCCCAAGTGAACTCCACGGTCCTTTGGCCCCAATTAGTTAAGACATTCCCCAGTCCTCACAGCCACTTCATTCCCAGCACCAGGTCTGGTCCTCCGGTGTCAAACACAAAGGCCTCCACTGAGGAGATAATTCTCTATGGTCACCTCAACTTGCCTACAGCCACTTCATTCCCAGCACCAGGTCTGGTCCTCCAGTGTCAAACACAAAGGCCTCCACTGAGAAGAGATAATTCTCTATGGTCACCTCAACTTGCCTACACGCCCCTTGTGATAGTGCTTGATACCCATCCCCTAGCCTGACCCCGAAAGGTTTAGTTGGGCTTACCTCAACATCAGCCATTTTTGTGAGGGTTTTGGAGATGAAATTGTGGTTGGCGCCACTGTCCACTAAAACCACCACTTGCACCCCTGTTATGAGTCCTCCGAACGACATTGATTCAGCTCCGGCGATGTCCATGCTACGAAATTCTATCTGTTCACCAGCTGGACTGGCCTCTGCTCGCGCTCACACTGCCCTATGTCATGGTCTTCCTCCTGCTCCCCCTCAGATTCTTCATATTCCCAGACCAACACCCTCAGGTGTTTATTGGGGCATTTGTGCAATGGGTTGTATGGTTGGCCACAGCGGAAACATAGCCCCTTCTGCTTCCGGTCTTCGCGTTCCTGTTGGCCGATTGCTCTGACCCCATTCCAGCGTTCTTCTTCGACATCTTTCTTTAAATCGTCTTCTCTTTTAGCTCTCTCTACGACTGTTCGGTTCACCGGGAAATTTTCCAGCACTACACCAGCCCCCCATGAGACTGGATGCACACCAGGTCGCCCACGGATTCCCCTAATAACTCCCTCCCCAACAAGTTCTCTCTCAATCTTCCTTGCCAAGACTAGCATCCTGAACTTGTTAGTTGATTTGTGCGTCAAAATTCGGTTCTCAATCTCGGGTCACAACCCTCTCATGAACATGCTCATGTACCACGGCTCAGGAAAGTCCAGAATCCTTAACGTCGCCTGCTCGAATTCCTCAATGTACTCATCAACTGTCCCGGTTTGTCGTAAGGTTTTCAAAAATCTCAATGGATCCCCCTCCGTAGATTTTCCATACCTTTACATTATTGCTGGTTTAAAAGTCTCCCAGGACGAATCTGACAAAGCTTTGTGCCACGACAGGAACCAATATAATGTTGTTCCTTGCATGCATATCTGCGCATGGTGTAACTTCATCTTGATTTATAAAGAAGTGTGTGTCAACTTTGGCAATCCACCGGTAAGGATCGTCTCCAGAAAACGTAGGCAGCTCCACCATCTTAACCACCTCTTGCAGTCCTTCGGTAAGGACGATTTTTTCTGGAGTCTGACTGATTCTTAATTTTCCACCGACTTTTGTACTTCCCCATCCACTGTTCCCGGTTTTTCCTGTAGCGCCATTGCCCTGTTTCCCGACTTCCGAACCCCGCTCTACTTGCACCACAATTTCTTTGAGTCTTTCCAACATGCGTTCCTCCATGTCTCACATTTGCAGGGCAACTTGCTACTCCAATTGCTGCACTAAGACTTGTGTCACTCACTGATTATCATTTTGTACCCACATCAGTTTGTCCAAACTCTCCTTCATCGTGGTCATTGTTCGTTGTATGCCATGCATGGCCGGTTCTACTGTTGCTACTCGACTGTCCATCCTCGTTTGCATCCAAATGCTCCAACAAGAATCAATCGTTGCTCCAGGAGTACAACTCTATCATCGTGTCCACCGTGTCCAGTGCGATTTCTTTCTCTCCCCGCTTGCGCCTAAGCCGAGAAGACCGCCAGACCTCAACTCGTTCGCACCTTCGCGAAATTGGAGTTCCCCAGCAGAGTCGCCAAATTGTTTAAACAATTTTCAAGGAAGAAATCTACCAATCTAAAATGACCTTTGTATATATTTCCGTAAGAATAAGCAACTTCTATACTAGTTACAATTGCGAAAAAGGTAGACAAGAACAACCTGGAAAAGCCCACTTCCCTAGTTCTGGTTTGTCGTAGGTGAGGGAGCTCGAGGAAGACCACTTCCCCTTTCCAGACTGCTTCCACAGTCCCGTAAATTCCCAACTGAAAGATGCGCAACTGGCCAGGCGGACCCCCAGGCGAATATATCCCCTTCCCCTCTCTCTTCTAACAACCCAACTAACTTACAAAGCTGCATTTCCCTTCTTGCCCCTCCACTGGTATATACCACTGCAGGGCGTGAGCTGTCCAATGGGCCAGCCTCCTTATTACTAAAACATTTCACATCTTCATACCTTCTAAGTGAAGTCGGGTTGTTCTATTTATAGATGAAGAATACAACTCCGAGATAGCGACAGATTTGAAATTCAAAATACATAAAATAATATTGATCCAGTCAAACCTGATATCCTAAATATTTAAATACCTTTAACAACTGTCCTGTTTTTTTCTTACGAGTTAAAAATTTTCCAAACAAATTTTTTAATTCATTTTTAGAAAATGAAAACAGAAAATGTTTTTCATAACCAAACAAGCCTTAAGGCTCTATTTTCCTTAACAAAAAAAAATGTTTTGACATCCCAGACATTTATTAAATTATGTGAATGGAAAATATTTTTTAGAAAATGCAAATAAGAATCAGAAATTTTTATTGAGCAAAACATAATATTTTCATGTTTTCTGAAAAATAAAAATGCAATAAAAGGTAAATCACATGTTTTCTTATTTTTTCTACTATCCAAAATATTTTGGAACACCATTTTTAATATATTTTTGGAAAATGGAACCATAAAATGTTTTTCAAAACCAAACACAACATAAGATAACGTTTGATTTTGAAAAAACATTTCTTGTTTTCATTTTATCCAAGCAGTTATATTTTCCTGAAAACATGAAAAAAAGGTTTTTTTACATTTTTCGAAAATCACTCATTTCCATTTCCATTTCCATTTCCATTTCCATTTTCTAAAAAAATCCCTTCACACAATCTAACGCATTTTTTTGGAAAATGAAAACAGAAAGTTTTACAGAACCAGACACAGCCAAAAAATCTGCATCAAAACATGCATGTTTATGGAGACAAACCTGATGCATCGCCATAGCTCCATGGGACTCCATGGGTTTTCCCCTTGCCGGTTCTGCAGACATCCCATTACCTGCCAGATAACTAGAACAGGGCATTCCTGTCATTTCCAAGGCTGAACCATCAGATTTATCATGTGATACCTCTGCGGGTCTGATGGCAATACTTTCTCGGCTCTTGCGCTTTTCACCCCTGGAATTGCAATAATTACCAGATTGTTTTAAATACTGAAGCCTCTCTATTTCTTCAGATAGTTCTTTATCTGCCACGTAAATTAATGACTTTTTTAATAAAGTGATGAATATTTTTAAGAGATAAATTAACTAGAAAGTTACTTTTAATACATTAACAGTTATTTTTAATTTACAGATGATAAATAGTTTTGTTTAAAAAAACTAATTTAATTATAGGGAAAAAAATAAAGCAATTACAAACATAAGCCCGTAACAATGATTTTTAACTTTCCCCGAAGAACTAACATCTGAGGGTGGCCTGAAGACCATACATTTGTAAGGGTGGTACAGAGACCATTGCATTTCAGGGATGGACCGGAGATCAATGAAAAATGACTTGACAAAAAAACAGAATAAATTAAAGAGCACCATTGAGCTTATTACATTAAATTTGGGAGAACCAAGAACCAAGGACATGCATTATTTCACACAAAATGCTGCAATTTTCAACCAGCAGAGTCCAGAAACACAGCCTCAAATTCAAAACACAGAAAGCATTCCAAATCAGATCGCTAAATGGAAAAAAAGATCTAGACATTGACACGCAAAAAACTACCAAGTACCAAAACTAATATTTTATATTTAAAGTTTGCAAAAGTATTTTTTATAAAAATTTTAAATCAGGCAACTAGTTTTTGTATCTCAATTGCAACCAGCGAGATAAAAGCATTACTGGGTGCAAATTCAAGTCTGCATACCGAAATCTCGAGTTGGGGATGCTATAAATGGGTGAGAACTGTAGCCCACAAATTTCAGGTCTAAATGAATTCAAAACTATAAAAAACAAAATTCTTACACTTCTGAATCTCATCCATCATAAGCTTCTGAGACTCAGCATATTGTTTATCCATGGCAGACCTGCAGCCATACTAGCATTGGTTTATAATTGGTATCCCCTTAAGCATAAAAATGAAAGAAACTTGGGAAAAGCATGCCTGATAGAAGCAACTTCACTTCTCAAGTCACTATTTTCAGCACGCAAAATACCATTTTCCTTTCTCAGGTGTTCTATCAATTCATCAGCAGCTGCAACAATAGTGAAAATTTGAACAAAGCAGTGTAGTGAAACTTATTAAGTACTGATCGGTAAGAATACTGAAATTAATCATAAACTAGCTCACAAGAAGTTTAGAGACTATTAAATAAACAGATCGTGAAGACATTAATTTGGAAAAAATAATTTTCTTGGAGCTAAGCCCATGGAAAAAGTTAATCATATGATGGATCAAATACTTTATAAAGCAGATCAAAACTATTAAAAAAAGGTATGCCTTGATCACACAAAGATTCCTTGAAATCTAGTTTGATATCAGTAACAAAATATTGCACATAAAACAGTGAACTGTGGGATATTTCACTCAATGAAAATGTTGGGATAGATGTAGGAACTGTACAGAAAAAAGGGATTAGTTTTTAAAAATGTTTGTTGAACGAACCCCCCATTAAGCATAGGTGGACACTAGCCAATTAATCATCAGGTGTAGAATGGGCCCATGACACGTATCGTTAGAGAGAAGAGGTTATTTGAAAAAACAGACTAGCTTGTTGACAACAAACAAAACCCATCAACGGTAAATGAAATAAGTTAAAGTACTCCAAAATAATGAGTGTGCCAAATACAGATTAATAAGCAGCAGAAAATTTAGCAAAAAATATTAACCATATATCGCACAAGAATTGCTTCAAATAAATAATATGAATGAATACAACAGACATAAGAGATGCATACATGCATACCTGACACGTGCTTAAGAAATTTTAACTCCTGGTCTCGACTCAGTTCCTCTGTTTCAGATTCTTTTCTCCTCTTAAGAATGAAAGCAAGAGATCATTATGTAAGGTGAAAGTTAAGAAAAGATAAGCAGTTTTCTTGGGCATTACAGGCATATATCTTCAAAGTGCTTTTTGTTTATTTAGAAAACATCTCTTATGTAAGTTAACATGTTTTCCTCTGCCTACATCGGAGTTAAGATTATCTGTTTTTCAGGTCTTGTTAGACAAAATTAACTGAACAGAGGCAAATGGAATGAACAGGATACAATAAGAAAGTTGTTGAACAGAAATCGCAACATTCTAAAATTGGGAATTCATTTTACCTGTGCCACTCAGTAAAAATTAAGTTCAGGGTTCCGTTTTGTTGTTAAAATATTGCCAGCATAACATTTAAAACAGTTTATCAATAAACGAAATATTTAAGAAATATATCGTAGAGAATCTGTTACAAAAAGCACTTTTCTATTGAACCAAACTGGCAATGACCGGGAAATAAATAACAAGGTTCAAGTGTATAATGAAACAAAGCAATGCAGCATTCACAATAAAGATATTTCAAAAAGATTGAACAAGTGGTGAAGAAAAACCTTAAGATTAGTGTATTTTTCGTAGAGCTTCTTGTAAAGAGGCTCCATCTGTAAAAAAAACAACAAGCATCAAAATTCAATGTGTCCGTTGTTAATCACCCAATTAATTGCAGACACACGCATGCCCAGCAAAATAAAGTGTGAACAAAAATATTCTATTTTAAGATCCGAATGGAATGTTAGAGAATGCCAAAAATAAACTAAACAAAACCAAGACTAGATAGCACGGTTGGTTTTCGCTCGCATCACTTAAATTGCAAATTCGACTCATACGAGCCCGTTCCGCCCTACAATTTAGCTAACAAGAGTTGAATTTCTAATTTAAATGTCAAGCGAAAACCCACCTTGTTATCTAGACTTGGTTTTGTGGGCATTCGGTCGGTTCGGGCTTTGTTTAGGGCTGAACATTCGGTCTCTCGCAGGTGAGCACTGAACAACCAGTTTCGGCGAGGAGGGAGCAGCAGGGGGACATACCTGAATTCCTTTGGATCCTTCGCCGGAGGAGCCGCGGAAAAAGGACACGCCGACGATGCGGAGAGATAAACCGTGGGAGTGGGTTTTGTTGAAGTTTTGATGTCGCAGGGTGGGCAGCGGGAGGATGGGTGTTATCGGGTGGAAGGGGAGCGGAATAGGCAAATCAGGAAGAAGAGACCGCAGGAGACGAGGCGTGTCGCGTGCGTGCTTGGAAAACAGGCCTGGCGGTAACCATGTAAATTTGGCCCAGCCCGGCCGCGACCTGGGCCGGTCCTGCCCCCATAAAGTGGGTCGTGGTCCACTGTTCGGACCGGACCGGGCCGGGCAGGGCTTTCTGGTCCAGGCTACAAGCAGGCTCAAAGCGAGCGTTTTGTTATTTTTAAAATGATATATATGATTAGTTATTATATTTTAAATCGTTGATAAACACACAAATATATATATATATATATATATAATTAAAAATCTATGTCTCGCGGGCGTGTGGGGTGGCAAGGGTGGGGGGTCGGGGCCAGGCATCGCAAGGTCAAGTCCCCGTACGCGTTTTCTTCCTGGTGTCGCATTGTAATCGACTTATATATCATTGAAAATTTATATTATAAAAAAAACATATTAAACAACCATTATAAAAAAAATACATTATTTGTGATGAAAAAGTGCGTAATAGTTGCATATTAAGAAACTGCATTATTTATTTGGGGTGAGAAAAATAAATACAGTAGAAAAAATATATTTAATAAAAAATTACATTATACATTTATTTCATTGCAAAACCACATTGCAGTAAACATAAGAAAAAACCAATCATTTGATGTCGATACGTCTACAGTAGGGCTTAACAACATTATCAACTTTGAACTTATTGATAAATTCATGTTGTTGATCTTGTGAGTACAAATGATCTTCGCTGACTGTAGGAGCTTCAATCATATACAGCGTACGATAATCATTGATAACTCATTCACATGCACTAAAAGCATACTCGAATGCAACTGAATAAACAGGAACACTAAGTACATCATGAGCAATTCGTATTAATACATGTAATGTTGATCCACAATATTTCCACCAATTTAAAATATTAAAATCATCTTCATTATCAATTAGTGGAGAGTCCAAATCACTACTAGAAAATTACATATTGGCAGCGATTTCAAATAACTGCCGCTAATTAGAGAAAATTGAATATCCGTTAATTTATCAGAGTCATGCTAAATTTAATCTTCTCTAATTTTTTATTAGCGGTAGTTCTTTAAAATTTATATATCATTGAAAATTTATATTATAAAAAAACATATTAAACAACCATTATAAAAAAAATACATTATTTGTGATGAAAAACTGCGTAATAGTTGCATATTAAGAAACTGCATTATTTATTTGTGGTGAGAAAAATAAATACAGTAGAAAAAATATATTTAATAAAAAATTACATTATACATTTATTTCATTGCAAAACCACATTACAGTAAACATAAGAAAAAACCAATCATTTGATGTCGATACGTCTACAGCGGGGCTTAACAACATTATCAACGTTGAACTTATTGATAAATTCATGTTGTTGATCTTGTGAGTACAAATGATCTTCGCTGACTGTAGGAGCTTCAATCATATCCAGTGTACGATAATCATTGATAACTCATTCACATGCACTAAAAGCAGACTCGAATGCAACTGAATAAACAAGAACACTAAGTACGTCATGAGCAATTCGTATTAATACATGTAATGTTGATCCACAATATTTCCACTAATTTAAAATATTAAAATCATCTTCAATATCAATTGGTGGAGAGTCCAAATCACTACTAGAAAATTACATATTGGCAGCGATTTCAAATAACTGCCGCTAATTAGAGAAAATTGAATATCCGTTAATTTATCAGAGTCATGCTAAATTTAATCTTCTCTAATTTTTTATTAGTGGTAGTTTTTTAAAAAAACATCACAAAATACATATTTCGCGGCGGTTTTTAATGAAATGTCGCTAATTATTTCTGCATTAATAGTATGTGGCCCCCTTTCTTCCTCTCTCAGTTGAAGCCCTAACCCGACAACCAACTACTTCCTCTCTCGCGACGAGCCTTCGACCTCCTCCCCTCCATGACGTCCTTGCAGCGCTCCTCTGTCGCCTCCCCCATCCATGACCCCCCCCCTCCCCGCGACGAACCTCCAACAGTGTCCTCCACTCTCATCGACGCCATTATTTAGGCAAACATTTAACGGATGGTTGGTTGGTTTTTATCGGGTTGGGTTTCAATGTGTGTTATTGTGTTCATGCTCTTCTTTTTTATTTTTTATCGTACTGTTTATGAAGTTTCTATTCCATTTTAGAGGGTGTGGGTTTGTTCTACTTTGGAACATGTAGTTTTTAAATGTTGTTGTAATCATTACTTGCTCTTTGTGCCCATGATACACCCTGTTATTTTTTGAAGGTGCTACTCTTTGAACATAAAAGTCCAATAACTGGGGTGAACTCTATTCATGTTCAGAATAAGTGTTAAACTTTGGTGATGTGTAACGTTTTGTAGTCATTGATCCACACGTACATCTCCTCATAATATAAGTTT
This sequence comes from Viscum album, assembly GCA_963277665.1. NCBI lineage: Eukaryota > Viridiplantae > Streptophyta > Magnoliopsida > Santalales > Viscaceae > Viscum > Viscum album. Next base: position 917,321,137 of record OY728155.1, on the reverse strand, counting down.
TTCCATGGTGGTGTTTTTTGTCGTTTTATTTATCAACTTATTTCCTATCTTGGATTGCATTTATACTAGACAATGTTTGGTTGTAGGTGCGCACCTTTATTTTGATTGTGGTCGGTAGTTTCTTTTTTTGAATGATTATTTATTTGTGAGTCAAGATGACAATGATTACATATCTATCTGCATTGCTTATAAGATACTTGTGAAGAAGCATTCACTACCATAAAACGGGGCAAGGGAAGCGTCTCACTTTATCAGCGTTAATCAGAAAGCGCTAATAAAGGGGGACCTTTATCATAAAAGTTTTTAATAATAATTTATATAAAATCATTATATTTATATTCAGAAATAATATTTATTTGTATACATTAAATAAAAAACGCATGTTTATAATTAATATATATATTTTAATAATTTTAAAATATATATATAATGTTTTAAAAAAATATTTCTAAGATTATATATATATATATTTAAATAATTATAAGATTATAATAAATTTTATTAAATAATAAATATATTTATTAGATTTATTAGATTTATTATAGATTTATTAGATTTATATTTATTAGATTAATTAATTAGATTCATTAGATTCATTATATTTATTAGATTTATTAGATTCATTAGATTTATTAGAATTATTATATTTGTTATATTTAATATATTTACTGTATTTATTTTATTTATAATTAATATATGTAAATACTTTTTAAATGTATATATTTATATTATCATTATTAAATATATATGTGTTTCCAATAAATTTGGTCAGTAAATATATCGATCATTCGTGCATATATGTTATGTATCATCATGAATGTTCATTTATACATTACACCCTTATTACTATTCATGTTGTCCATTGATGACTCGTTTTTTATTATGCATATTTTACTAGGCATATGATTAATTCATGTTACCCATATATAATATTATGTTCTAAAAAATACTTATAAAATTACATTAAATATATTTAAATAATAAATATATTTATTATATTTATAATTATTAAATTTTAATTATATATAAATACTTTTTAAATATATTTATTTGTAATTATAACTAGTACTCGCCCGTGCTATTGCACGACGTATTCAATTAATGATTTTTCTTTTAATAATGGTTTATTTTTTAGAAACTTTACGAAGAAAACATATGTTGAATAAATTATAATTAGGAATTACTACTGTCTGGTAATGGAAAAGGGGGGAATAGAACACGAATACATCATTCAATTAGTTGAGAAATATATTAGAGACATAGATGAAATAGAGGACATTATTGAATAAATTAAATAAATGAAAATAGATAATCAACACCCACTACATAATACTTAACGTGTAATTGAATAAAAAATAGATGAAGAATAATTGAATCTGGTTGTTACATCACTAAATGTCAAGAGACTTTGTATTTGATTGAATACCCGGTCCTCTGGCATACTATATACTGGTGGTTGTTGTTTGCGACCGCCCACTCCTGACCATATAGACACCACGCCCCATCTCCCATCTTCATGTGAACCTTATTCAGAATAAACTCATTGAAATAAATGGTAAAAACATACATCTTCAAGTAGAAATTCTGAAAATAAAATTGTATGGGAGCACTTATTATAAATGTCAAGTGCAATAATATTTTTTCGATTAGTTTTTTAAATTAGAACAACATTAGTAGTGGAGTGCACCAACCAAGGAGATATTTACCTGAATAGTCTCACAAATGTCCGTTACAAAGAGCACTAAATCACATCTTCAATAACAATTACCTGAACCGTGCACATTAAATGTCTTTTAGAGAAATCAACATATTAAAGGGGAAAAGTCTCTCATACACTTTAACGAGGGAGGTCGAAAACATCAAAAACATTGAACACAATTTAGAAACAAAAACCAGGAGATTTGGTTATGCTTACAACAACAATATGATTCGATCTTCAAGAGGTGGGTGGAGTGTTGTCCTGTTTTTTTCCTACCTAGAAAACAGAAAGGAAATGTTATTAAATACTAAAATGACTAGAGGAAAGAAAATAAAATAAAAGGGACATATCCTACAAATTATTCAAGATGTAATTGCGTTAATGTAAATATACAGGGTTTGAGCCCATGATCGCACCTTCTAATGTGGGGTGACTCATCCGTGCAATTGGATGGTCAATCAGGACCCTACATGCATCCCTTCTTCCTACAAGGAGAGTTATTGTAAATATTTCATGTGAGATTATCAACAGTATTACGAACAGATGCATGTTCCAAATGCGGGTCACTGATCCACTCTAGTGGCCACTATAACACATGTATATATCACTTCTAGAATTATATAATCTTTCTGGAATCTATCGAAAGCACCAAAGGAGCCACATGAAAAGAAACCTGTATATGAAGATTTTCACTTATAGAAAGTTTCCCTAGTATCCCGTAATATATCACCTAAAAAGAAATCATGCCAAAGGTCATGGAAAAATTAAGACCAACCTCATAACCATGCTCTATTACAGGAAGGAGTTCTTAATGCCATTAAAAAACTATCACAGGCGGTCACCGATCCTATAAATCCATTACTAAATTATTAACGAGGTAGTATGATTTTTGAAGGCCCTATCGAAATATAGCATCCCGCCTTTTTATCACATAAACTTTCATTACATTTTACAAAACCGAGGATCTTTAAAGTTTAGTGTCTTGGAAACCAGAAACTTTAAACATGAAAACATAAAACATTCTTCTAAAACACTTGAAAGGCTTCTCCTCATGTTCATCCTAGGTTCATTACTGCATCACATAACCTGGGGACATACATCAAAAGAAAGGATGAGCAAAAAGCCCAGTAAGAGAAACAAGAGAAACATTTTACATGTGAACTTGAGATACTTCAATAAGGTCATGAAAATAACTTTAAGGCATGAGAATGAAATCATGAGGCATATCATAATAAAAATAACATTATCATAACTTGAAGATGTGGCTACATCATTTAACATAGACAATCATGAACATATCACCAAGGTCCATCCCCACGGTGTCATTTGAAAATTACCAAGGTTATTCACCAAGGTATCGTGAAAATTGTAATCTCTAGTGGTTACATCATTACCCAATGCATTGGAGCGCTATCAGGGCGCACCATTAAATTTGCCTTTATTATCATGTGAGCCACATATATAATCATCAAACATTTCATAAATAACCCATATAGCATAAAATAAATGGGTTTCATTTCATAATCACAACGTTTTAAAAACTGCTTTAAAGACATGATCTTTACGTCACTTTAAAACCCACAGAAAAGGAAGGTGGGTCTCATGTATGTAAATACCAGAATTTAAAATAGAACATTTTTGTATATATGTGAATACCCCTTTAGAAGAAAGAGCTTTGAGTATTCACTCAATAATATAAACGAACTTTAGAAAAAGAGAGAGACATTTTGAGACGGAAATTCTGCAACATAACGGCTATGTTACGAGGTTTTAGAAGACATTAAAAAGAGAGGGAAAATGGGTCAAACATTCATAAATGACCCATAAAACAGTAGATGGACAGAATAAGAAGGATACATGATCATGGTAATGAAATTTCAAGGACATACCATTTGAAATGAAAAACATGGAAGGAAGACAAAAATTAGATTTCTCTTATGAAAGTTCGGCAGCCTAACGGCGTTACTTAAACTTCAACAAAATGATTTGAAAAGGTCAAATAGGGTCTCTCATCATGTGAACATAAGAGTTCAGTATGATAGATATAGAGATAATTCCCCAACATAATTAAAAAGGAACTTGAAAGACTTGACATGAAAGGCGAACTTTGAAAATAATGAGAAGGGTGAAAGAATCCCCAAAAAAATTCGGCAGCCTAACGGCGCCACTTAAAACTTCAAAATACTGATTTGAAGAGATCAAATGGGGTCTCTCATCATATGAACATAAGAGTCCAGTATGATAGATATAGAGATCATACCCCAACATAACAAAAAGGAACTTGAAAGAATTGACATGAAAGTAGAACTTCAAAACGAGAAGGGTGAAGAACCACTTAAAAATTCGGCAGCCTAACGGCGCCACTTAAAGCTTCAAAATACTGAATTGAAGAGATAAAATGGGGTCTCTCATCATATGATCATAAAATATCAGTATGATAAATTTAGAGATCATACCCCAACATAATAAAAAGGAACTTGAAAGACTTGACATGAAAGTATAACTTTGAAAAAGAGAAGTGTGAAAGAATCCCTTAAAAATCCGGCAGCCTAACAGCGCCACTTAAAACTTAAAAATACTGATTTGAAGAGATCAAATGGGGTCTCTCATCATATGAACATAAGATTCCAGTATGATAGATATAAAGATCATACCCCAACATAACAAAAAGGAACTTGAAAGAATTGACATGAAAGTAGAACTTCAAAACGAGAAGGGTGAAGAACCTCTTAAAAATTCGGCAGCCTAACGGCGCCACTTAAAACTTCAAAATACTGAATTGAAGAGATAAAATGGGGTATATCATCATATGATCATAAAATATCAGTATGATAAATTTAGAGATCATACCCCAACATAATAAAAAGGAACTTGAAAGACTTGACATGAAAGTAGAACTTTGAAAAAGAGAAGGGTGAAAGAATCCCTTAAAAATTCGGCAGCCTAACGACGCCACTTAAAACTTCATAAAACGAAATAATGAGAGTAAGAGGGGATCTATAATTATATGAAAATAAAAAGGGCAGTAATAGGAGTATAAAAGAACATCCTCCAACATAAGAACATGGAGCATAAAAGGAATGACATAAAAGAGATCACTTGAAAAGAAAGAGAGGGGTCAGATCCCTTACCTTAAAACATAACTCTTAAAACTCAAAGGTTGGGACCTTGAGGGCTTGGGGGCACCATGGAAGGACTCCTTGGGAGGTAATGAGACCAGAACTTCGTTGGGGGAGAGTGGGGAGTCGAATGGATGAGAGGATGGCTTGATATTTATAGGGAAAGTGAGGGGACAAGACATTAATGGCCAAGGGACACCTCATTAGTGGTTTTGGCAAAACCATGGGCTTGCCCATGGTATTTTCCCATGGTATTGGCCACTTGGGACACCTCATACCTTATATTACTATTCATAAGTCGACAATATTGATTACATACTTAATACACCATTTAATGATGTCATTAGACACCCGTAACTTAAAAAATGTATTTTCACTATTCATTGAAAATTCAACTTTCTCAGAATAATCCCAAAATTTCACCTTAACCAAATATCAACACTCTGATTAAAAATATGAACTCTATTTTATAAAAATAATTTTCTAAATATTTTTAATTTAATTTTTAAATAAAAACACTATTCACCGAAAATTCATTTTTTCAGAAAAAAAACCCAAAAATTACCATAGCATAATATCGGTGCTCTGAGTTCAAAAATGAAATCCGTTTTATAAAAATAATTTTCTAAATATTTTTAATTAATTTTTTAATTAAAAAACACTATTCACCCGAAAAAACTAATACTTGAATAATAATTTTTGAAACCATTATTTAACCATTTTATTGAATCACATTACTTAATCAAGGTGCCTAGATTATATTAATACTTTCTTTAAGTGAGATTACTAATCCATTTAGACACATTACTAATCCTAATCATAAAATCACTATTCATAAATTACTATTCATCAAAAATTAAGTTGATCTTATTAGACTCTAAATTTCGTACTGAACATAATTGTAGAAGACCATTTTTTGAAAATCATTACACATTTTTAATTATTTAAGGTTTACAAAACCATTTTTAAAATATCCTTTTTCTAAAATTCATCAAAAATATGCATACTATATTTATCTGGTCATTTGAAAATTCATAAACTTCATCATAAGAAGAAATCCCTATTTTTATTTAAAACAAAGGATTGCACAAGGCAGTTACAGTCTCCTTAGATAGCCCCTTATCACACCAGCATATGACCTAAGTGTAAGGTGTGCTAAGGTGAGAGAATCTGAGGGAGGCTCAGCTAACATCGCATGAGTAGTAATTTCTATTAGTTTGAACTTCTCACAAAGGCGATTCCGTTCTAGCTTCACACGACGAAGTTCGGCTTGGGTTTGGTCCAGAGCAAAGCCCAGTGGTGCTACCTCCTTCCCAAGTTCTATTATATGGGCTTCGATTGGTCCAAGACTACTGGGTGAGGCCATCAAATCTTCTTTCTATAATAATTAACCAAGATTACTTGTATTTAGAGGCAATAATCAAAACGTTTAGTTTCCAGTGGTCATATTGACCAATGGTCATATAACAGTCAAAGCCCAACAGTCTCATTTTAATTATACTCATGTTATCAAATGAAACATTTTTGTTGAGTAAAAAAAATAAAATAAAATAACACACAAAATTAGGAAACAATATTTATTCAAAATTTCGGGTCGTTACAATCTTCCCCCCTTAAGAAATTGTGTCCTCGCAATTTTTTTTTTAAAAATGGGTTTTGAAATTTCATTGAAAGTCCCACATTGGAAAAGGAGTCAGAAAAACAATTACTTTAAAAGAAAGAAAGGGAAGTACAAAGGTCACCCGAGTTAACCCATACTAGGATTCCATGGAGGAAAACATGGACATGGAAGAAAAACAAAGGGTCAAGTTCTGGGGGAGAGTGATAGAGAACATGATTAGGAGAACTTTAACCATAAGAAAATCCCAAACTTATGATGTGTGTAAACGGTCTTTGATTACCTAGTAGGAAACGTAAACCAACAACGTTTTTTTTACGTTCCTTTTCATAATTTTGAGGAATTAATTTACAACATAAAACAAAAATATAAGAAAATATACCTATCTTCATGGAGAGTTTCATCCTTTAATAAGTTTCTACCCAAAACTAATCTTTTCTCCAAACTATGAGCATTCAAACCTACTTGGTCTCATCAAAACACAAGAATCATCTTCATAATCCACAAAAGATTAACTATCTATTTCTTCTATCTTTAAACTTTATCCCAAAAATAGAAAGGGTAAGGTAAAACAACTCTTCAAAAAGAAATAATCCCATAGGAATGGAAACTACTTTTAAATCTTCAAAGTTCCATGGTACTACCCAAAGTTCATCATAGTCCATTCCATAAATAACGGTCCTTAAAATTCCTCAAAATAAACCAAACTAAGATTGAAACTCAAATACAAGAAGGATTTGATAACATAGTCTTCCAAAATAAACTTCATTGTTCATCTCCAATCAACATCAACCACTCCTAACATATTATAACAAAAGTATCTAACCTAAACATATTTTACCCAAGATAGGTTAATCATTACATAAGTAACCTAAATTACTATAAGTCCACCTTAAATTCACCGATTCTTCAAAATATAATTCAACCTTACTCAATGAAAATACCGTAGTAATCTATTTACCTCGATCATATAGGGTCCCCAAAATAGTGAACGTCTTCCAAAATAATAATCATATTTTAATCCCCTAATCATCCCTGTCATATTAATATGACAATCGTCGCATTTCCTATCACATTGGTTGTTGCGACATGTTCTTCCATTTCCCACCATTAACTAAGAAGAGAAAACATAATTAGGGACTTAAGTACTTAGCCAATAATCATGAAAAGGAACTGAAAGCATATAAGGATAACTTGTAGAAGAAAAGTATACCCTAACTTGTGATCCCCTAGGTTCCCATTTAGGTTATCCATGATCATATATTCTTATGTGAATCTTTATTTTATTTTATCTTTGTTCCTTTAACAATGGTTCATACTAAGCTTATGAATTTACCAAAGCATATCCCCCGGGAGTGTCGTAACTAAGAGTGCAGCAAGGCCCGTTGTCGTGTACCAGTTCCCGTTCGAGTCTAGCTCAAAGCGGTGTTTTTGGGTTTTACCCCTATGTACATCTGTGCCAGAACCACCTCTACCTGCTCGTATCCAGACATGGATGTATTTGCTTGGCAACCCCTTACTCAATACTCACCAAAATACCAGGAAGATTTCCTATTTTTTTAACTTTTCTATAGGGTTCTTCCTAGAGTTTTAATATCCTAATTTACACAAATAACTAAACCATCCTTTGATACCAACTATAGCATCCCGCCTTTTTATCACATAAACTTTCATTACATTTTACAAAACCGAGGATCTTTAAGGTTTAGTGTCTTGGAAACCAGGAACTTTAAACATGAAAACATAAAACATTCTTCTAAAACACTTGAAAAGCTTCTCCTCATGTTCATACTAGGTTCATTACTGCATCACATAACCTAGGGACATAAATCAAAAGAAAGGATGAGCAAAAAGCCCAGTAAGGGAAACAAGAGAAACATTTTACATGTGAACTTGAGATACTTCAATAAGGTCATGAAAAGAACTTTAAGGCATGAGAATGAAATCATGAGGCATATCATAATAAAAATAACATTTTCATAACTTGAAGATGTGGATACATCATTTAACATAGACAATCATGAACATATCACCAAGGTCCATCCCCAAGGTTTCATTTGAAAATTACCAAGGTTATTCACCAAGGTATCATGAAAATTGTAATCTCTAGTGGTTACATCATTACCCAATGCATTGGAGCGCTATCAGGGCGCACCATTAAATTTGCCTTTATTATCATGTGAGCCACATATATAATCATCAAACATTTCATAAATAACCCATATAGCATAAAATAAATGGGTTTCATTTCATAATCACAACATTTTAAAAACTGCTTTAAAGACATGATCTTTACGTCACTTTAAAACCCACAGAAAAGGAAGGTGGGTCTCATGTATGTAAATACCAGAATTTAAAATAGAACATTTTTGTATATATGTGAATACCCCTTTAGAAGAAAGAGCTTTGAGTATTCACTCAATAATATAAACGAACTTTAGAAAAAGAGAGAGACATTTTGAGACGGAAATTCTGCAGCATAACGGCTATGTTACGAGGTTTTAGAAGACATTAAAAAGAGAGGGAAAATGGTTCAAACATTCATAAATGACCCATAAAACAGTAGATGTACAGAATAAGAAGGATAAATGATCATGGTAATGAAATTTCAAGGAAATACCATTTGAAATGAAAAACATGGAAGGAAGACAAAAATTAGATTTCTCTTATGAAAGTTCGGCAGCCTAACGGCGTTACTTAAACTTCAACAAAATGATTTGAAAAGGTCAAATAGGGTCTCTCATCATGTGAACATAATAGTTCAGTATGATAGATATAGAGATAATTCCCCAACATAATTAAAAAGGAACTTGAAAGACTTGACATGAAAGTAGAACTTTGAAAATAATGAGAAGGGTGAAAGAATCCCCAAAAAAATTCGACAGCCTAACGGCGCCACTTAAAACTTCAAAATACTGATTTGAAGAGATCAAATGGGGTCTATCATCATATGAACATAAGAGTCCAGTATGATAGATATAGATATCATACCCCAACATAACAAAAAGGAACTTGAAAGAATTGACATGAAAGTAGAACTTCAAAACGAGAAGGGTGAAGAACCACTTAAAAATTCGGCAGCCTAACGACGCCACTTAAAGCTTCAAAATACTGAATTGAAGAGATCAAATGGGGTCTATCATCATATGATTATAAAATATCAGTATGATAAATTTAGATATCATACCCCAACATAATAAAAAGGAACTTGAAAGACTTGACATGGAAGTATAACTTTGAAAAAGAGAAGGGTGAAAGAATCCCTTAAAAATTCGGCAGCCTAACGGCGCCACTTAAAACTTCAAAATACTGATTTGAAGAGATCAAATGGGGTCTCTCATCATATGAACATAAGAGTACAGTATGATAGATATAGAGATCATACCCCAACATAACAAAAAGGAACTTGAAAGAATTGACATGAAAGTAGAACTTCAAAACGAGAAGGGTGAAGAACCTCTTAAAAATTCAGCAGCCTAACGGCGTCACTTAAAACTTCAAAATACTGAATTGAAGAGATCAAATGGGGTATATCATCATATGATCATAAAAGATCAGTATGATAAATTTAGATATCATACCCCAACATAATAAAAAGGAACTTGAAAGACTTGACATGAAAGTAGAACTTTGAAAAAGAGTAGGGTGAAAGAATCCCTTAAAAATTCAGCAGCCTAACGGCGGCACTTAAAACTTCATAAAACGAAATAATGAGAGTAAGAGGGGATATATCATTATATGAACATAAAAAGGGCAGTAAGATGAGTATAAAAGAACATCCTCCAACATAAGAACATGGAGCATAAAAGGAATGACATAAAAGAGATCACTTGAAAAGAAAGAGAGGGGTCAGATCCCTTACCTTAAAACATAACTCTTAAAACTCAAAGGTTGGGACCTTGAGGGATTGGGGGCACCATGGGAGGACTCCTTGGGAGGTAATGAGACCATAACTTTGTTGGGGGAGAGTGGGGAGTCGAATGGATGAGAGGATGGCTTGATATTTATAGGGAAAGTGAGGGGACAAGGCATTAATGGCCAAGGGACACCTCATTAGTGGTTTTGGAAAAACCATGGGCTTGCCCATGGTATTTGCCCATGATATTGGCCACTTGGGACACCTCATACCTTATCTTACTATTCATAAGTCGACCATATTGATTACACACTTAATACATCATTTAATGATGTCATTAGACACCCGTAACTTAAAAAATGTATTTTCACTATTCATCGAAAATTCAACTTTCTCAGAATAATCCCAAAATTTCACCTTAACCAAATATCAACGCTCTGATTAAAAATATGAACTCTATTTTATAAAAATAATTTTCTAAATATTTTTAATTTAATTTTTAAATAAAAACACTATTCACCGAAAATTCATTTTTTCAGAAAAAACCCAAAAATTACCATAGCATAATATCGGTGCTCTGAGTTCAAAAATGAAATCCGTTTTATAAAAATAATTTTCTAAATATTTTTAATTAAATTTTTAATTAAAAAAAACTATTCACCTGAAAAAACTAATACTTGAATAATAATTTTTGAAACCATTATTTAACCATTTTATTGAATCACATTACTTAATCAAGGTGCCTAGATTATATTAATAATTTCTTTAAGTGAGATTACTAATCCATTTAGACACATTACTAATCCTAATCATAAAATCACTATTCATAAATTACTATTCATCAAAAATTAAGTTGATCTTATTAGACTCTAAATTTCGTACTGAACATAATTGTAGAAGACCATTTTTTGAAAATCATTACACATTTTTAATTATTTAAGGTTTACAAAACCATTTTTAAAATACCCTTTTTCTTAAATTCATCAAAAATATGCATACTATATTTATCCGGTCATTTGAAAATTCATAAACTTCATCATAAGAAGAAATCCCTATTTTTATTTAAACAAAGGATTGCACAAGGCAGTTACGGTCTCCTTACATAGCCCCTTATCACACCAGCATAAGACCTAAGTGTAAGGTGTGCTAAGGTGAGAGAATCTGAGGGAGGCTCGGCTAACATCGCACGAGTAGTAATTTCTATTAGTTTGAACTTCTCGCAAAGACGATTCCGTTCTAGCTTCACACGATGAAGTTCGGCTTGGGTTTGGTCCAGAGCAAAGCCCAGTGGTGCTACCTCCTTCCCAAGTTCTGTTATATGGGCTTCGATTGGTCCAAGACTACTGGGTGAGGCCATCAAATCTTCTTTCTATAATAATTAACCAAGATTACTTGTATTTAGAGGCAATAATCAAAACGTTTAGTTTCCAGTGGTCATATTGACCAATGGTCATATAACAGTCAAAGCCCAACAGTCTCATTTTAATTATACTCATGTTATCAAATGAAACATTTTTGTTGAGTAAAAAAAATAAAATAAAATAACACACAAAATTAGGAAACAATATTTATTCAAAATTTCAGGTCGTTACACGAAAACATTATTAACAGCATCTCGAAAGGTCCACCCTAAAGTATCTACCATGAATGCCTCATTCATGGGCACAAAGTGATAAATAATGATAGAATACCTCCTGAGAAGTAACACGGTAGCCCTCCTCATGGCCATAAGATCAAATAGAAACTCCCCCTTGCTATTTTCTTCCGTAATGTTCCTACATGGGGTAGAGGATATAGAAATCCTCCCTGTAGTCAACCATTGATCAATGATGGCAATACTATCTATGATAGTATCATCTTTGAAATTCCTCTATGCAGCGACATTCCATTTTATCAAGAGATGGGTGGAGTACTGTCCTGTTTTTTTCCTACCCAGAAAACAGAAAGGAAATGTTATTTAATACTAAAATAACTAAAGGAATGAAAATAAATTAAAAGGGACAAACAGATGCACAGTATAATCAGTGAAAATGCAATATCACAAACGACATTGATCACAACCAAAAAACTGCCCAACAAATACAAAATAATTACAAATATATATTCAATTTATAATTTGGAATATCAAAAGCTAAATATAGAAAGTGCCATCAGCATCGCTCGTCTGGGAAATAATTCTCATGTCCCACCTTCAAAAATAATGATTTCTTACCCCAAAAAATTTGAATGTGAATAAATGGAAGACTTCTTCAATCAAGTCGAAGGACTTTAATATGAAAACATAACAGAAAAAAGGGAGAAAATATAGCATCAATTCATATGTAGTAGCCAATACAGTGCTCAAGAGATCCAAACTGCTGAACTTCTATATCCATCACTGTAAGTTGATATCCCAAATTTGTTAATAAGTGTAGGAAGAGTGTCATATATAGCACCCACTCAAGGATCCAATATTTGCATTCTCTCCCCATCTAGTATTTAAAAAAAAGAGGACATCCGACATTACAGTAATAGTTCCCAACATCCCTTATTATATGATAAATATTGAGACCCCCCTTTGTTTCACCTGATTCCATAGAGAACGGGACCTTAAGAAATAGACTTCAAAAAAATCAGAAGATTTAAGTATTTAAAAAATAAATAAAATGAAAACCCACAATATTCAAGCTATGCTCTTTTTTCCCAATCAAACTCGTGAGTATGCACCTGACTTAGGAAATAGGAATCTCATGTTATACCATATGGGGTTGGAAAGGCATAGAGATCCATAAATGTCCCACTATGGGCCTTCCTAACCTTCTCAAGAGATAAAATGGATTTTTAAGTCAATAATAGTCAAAACTTATATACAGTTAAAACACATATACATTGTCTTCCCACATAATGAAAACCTAGTCAACATGTATTATAACATGTTCAGTCGTACTAATAGTGGTATATTGTAACTATTTTGAGTATTTCAGAGATTCAGAAATAGGAAACAGAAGATAACATACTGCAGGGGTGAATATAGATATCAGACCCGGTATAGAATTTCATGACCAAAATGTCATTCGAGGTGTCCATGGGTTTTTCATTGATCCATATGATGTTCTTCTAGAGGGCATATTTCAGTTTCCCTAGCAGATGAGAAATGAACAGAAAATTACAATAGTATCAACTACATCATACGAATTAAATGAAACAGAAATGCCACATATATATGGTATTATACCATACAATTAACATGAATACGAAGATCAAACAAATATGCAGTATGTAATGTTAACTTACGGGGTGAGACATACTGCAAACCCAGTCAAGAGGTATTATAACATGTTAAGTTGTACTAATAGTGGTATATTGTATATATTTTGAGTATTTTAGAGATTCAGAAATTGGAAACAAAAGATAACATAATACAGGGGTGAAGATAGATATCATACCTTGGATTGAATTTCATGACCAAAATTTCATTCGAGGCGTCCATGGGGTTTTCATTGATCCATATGATATTCTGCTAGAGATCATATTTAAGTTTTGCAAGCAGATGAGAAATCAACAGAATATTACAAAAGTTTCAACTACCTCATACGAATTTATTGAAACAGAAATCCCAGTGTATTGAATTTTCATACCGAATTCAGAAACCTTTATGCATAAATTACCTACAAGCAGATGAGTATCAGAATTGAGGTTCACTTCCCTACTTTACTACACAATATAGGCAGTCATTACCTATTCCTATTTTCATATTCACGATATCTCGTAAAACAATTAGATAAAAGTGAAATAACACAGTAAACATTTAATGATGAGTTCATGGGGAGAAAATGTGAGTCTATGCATAACGTCCATACAAGAAACCTATAATATACTTGGAAAACCGAATACATAACATATAGCCCAGTTTTTAACAGCGTCTACTGTGAGTAATAAAAACCCAAAATAATGCATTACAATGTCTATAATTAAAAACCTCCACCATTATCCTACTCCACAATGAGTAACGTCCAGGATAATGACAAATATTCGAGCAATGATAACTGATACAAAATAGAAATTAATGAAGTATGTCCAGCATGTCATGAAAACTGTCCAGCATTATAAGCGTCCTGCATGAAAATCATCCAGCATGTTAATATTATAATAAACCTACAGATAATTCAAACTGAAATAGCCTCCATAAGAAATTACAAATACATCAATCTACAGATCATTGTGTGTTGCAGTTAAGGTTTGAAATCAAATGAATAAAAACCAATTAAACAACCACTTAGTATTATTACCTTGACAGTAGAGCATAAAATTTCAATCTAATTTCTCATTTTTCTTGTTCAAATCAGCCTTCATTCCCCTTTCTTATTGAGTACAATGAGTAATAGTACCTAAACTATCTCGAATACACTAAAGACCATGTTGCATGTCATCATCTGTATCAAATTATTGTGAAAGGTTTTTCTACATAGAGAATATAGTTAGTAGAATTTGAAGCTACTTGATGAAGTTCAAATCAAAGCATAACATATGTGGTTTTTAACAGCGGACAGTAAAAGCTTCAATGAAATGGACGTCATGTATATTAAAATCATTGAAACTCAACACTAATCATGCATGTATTGTTAATGTAAATGAAGTAAGTTATTATTCAGATATGATGACTGTTACATACCTGAGTAGATAACCGATTAGACGTACAAGCATCAAACCTACTGGTAGTGTTTGAACTTGATGGAGAAGACCTACCAGTTTGATGCTCCTATTATACAAGGTTGGAAGGAAAAGTACAGTAACATTACTTATGTCTGTTATTTAAGCAGAATGAAAATAAAATAAAGAACATTAGTGTAGGATTTAACTCAATCACATCTCTTATCAGTGCTGTTTGATGGAAATCATTCAGTACTTCCATCATTCTCCAACAACCGTAAAAATTATTTGAGATCGATAACAGTGAATCTCAACAGTCATATAACATTATAGTTTTTGAATCAAACCTTGAAGACTCATTATTCCACAAAAAAGACCAAACCACGAACAAACTTAGAGTGGATACAATGAAAAAACTAATAGTGAATACAAAATAACAGTGAATACAACATATCAACACTGAAAAAACTAACAGTGAATAAAATATATTAACATTGAACAACCTAACAATGAATACAATATTCTGAAGGGGTATAAAAACACATATATAGTGGAATCAATTTGCAGTGAATGTAACATATTAATATTGAACACTACATACTAATAATGGACACAACATTCCAACTATGATCAAATAGTGAACATAACATACTAACTGGAAACGGTTATATAGTGTATTGGAAATATTGAAAGTGCACAACATGACAATAGTGACTGGAAACATATATACAATGACCAAAATAGGGTTCCCAATCTGAGATCACATATATAGTGTATTCGGTATATTGAAAGTGTGCAACATGACAATAGTGAATGGAAACATATATACAATGACAAAAACCGGGTTCCTAACCTGAGTTCACCGAGGCATTTTATAGTGCATGTCTAGTGCAATCAACTCCAATCCTGATCCTGTAACGCCCCGACCCCAGCTACCCAGAGTCGGTGCATTAGTTCGTAACATTGGCATGATCACAAAAGATCAAGTCTCGAAAGACCGATTAGTTTAGTAGCCTTGGAAACACTAGATACATTCATAAGTCTTTCATTACATCAAAAAGTAAAAAAACTACAATAACATGGTCTTTATAGTCCACAATCATATCCCTTTCTGACTACCCATGCAGGTCATTCATAAAATACTTCTTCACATCCTGGAAAAATATTAAAACATTGAAAGGGGTGAGCTCAGATGCTCAGTAAGGTTAACAATATAGCGGAAGCTTTCATAAATAAACATTAACATTTAAGGCAATGTATAACTAAAACAAAAGCCTTTTAAACATGAACTTCAACATAATATGGCAAAAGTAAAATGAGATAATGCCATTCACTTCTCCACATGGATATTCTACTGGTCGAATAATCACATGCAATATCAATAACCACTTTCATAATGATGGAATGCATAATGCCAGACTATCATAACCATGTAGCCAAGGCCTTGTGCCAAGACCACAAATAAGATTTTGTCAAGGCCTCGTGCCAAGACACTAGTTTGTCTCATGAGACCTGCCGATGCATCGAGGAGCTATAGCGGGCTCCACCCGTCACTTATTAAGTCCAATGCATTCCTCATATGAATAGGTTTAAACATATCATAAACCATAATATAATCGTATCACATAAAACATGCATAAAGGAAACATAACATTTCCACATTTCAATCACAAGATATCAATACAACACGTTGATATAGTAAAAATTCTTTCAAAACCATTTTCAATACCAAAATAAAAGAATGTTAAAACTTCGTATTTATTTTTCATTTAAAAAAAAGTGATGGCTTGTAGAGGAAGCTGAAACCCAAATAATGGTCACGGCGGCGGAGAAGTCATTGTCGCCGCATATGTACGGAAAGGAAAAACATTCCCTTTTTGTCTTTTAGTAAAACGCTTCGTATAAAAAGATTCCTTTTGAATAAACTTAAAATTCAAAGGGGTTTACACACCGTATAAAATAAAGTTGTGTATAAAACCAAATATGCCTCAATGAAAGGAGATTGAGACGAAGTCCTTAAAAAGATAATTTTTAAAATAAAATAGATCTATTATGTGTATTCACTATAGGTACACATAAAGAAAGTAAAAATACAAAATAGGACATAATAGCATCATGACATAATTTGAAAGTAGGAGATTAACCCAAAGAATGGAAGTTGGGTTAAGAAATTCCCTTACCTCGTGTCTGACTTGACTCAACCGTTCTTTAACCTCCTGAATAATAAACTAGAGTTAATATATACCTTATTAAGAACAATTTTCAATTTCATTATCCTTATTATATCACTTATTACAATGATATGAACATTATGTAATTATTTAAGTTAATAACTGTCGTTTTGTCGATCTTTGGTACTTGAATCAACAATAAACTTCTTATAATTACAAGTTGTTTATGTGGTAGAATATCCATTATATCCAGAATTATATTCATTATTTAGATGTCATATATATCTTATATATCCAGTATATACATTCATTTATAATATTACATAACGTTTAGAAGTAAGAAATGAAATGCACCGTTCATGGAGACGGTAAGCCGTACGTACGCATGAACGCTACTTTCATTTCAATTTCATATTTAATGGAATGAAATCATAATGATATAAATGTATAATATAATTCTAGTATAATATAGTGTATAATACCATTTACTCCATCCTTTATACATCCCACATATGACATTAACGATTCAAATCACTTTGAGGGGGCGGTAGTCCGCACTTCCTAAAATGAAATTATCGCGTTTTACCCATAATGGAAATCATAAAGTATGCCATAAATGAGAAATACAGGAGCATAAGTAAAACATAAACATATTATATATCATATATAAAAATAGTGACATCTTAATGGCCACCTTTGAAGGTGTTATATGAGTGTTGAACAATCATCGTTTCGTGAGCCAGAAATTCGCCATCCACAGAAACGTATGTTCTTTAACCATTAGATGTAGGTGTGTGTAAGTGTAGCTCGAATACTTCTTATAACAACATCCTAGTATATTTAGGATACTGGTGTTGTTACAAAAGAAATTAATAAAAAGATTTTAGGGGGTTGGAGAAGAAAAATAAAACAAAACAACATTAGAGAAGACATTACCTCAAAATCGGGTAACTCTTTTTGATTTGAGCCAAAGGCTTCCTTGGGAAGAGTTCTGCCCAAAGTGAGGATTCTAGGAGTAAGAGGGGGAAGTTGGGAGAGTATTTGGGTAGAGGTTGGCCGAACCAAAAGGCTTTAAAGTGTGAATAAGGTGGTAGAGGTGGGGGCCTTTTATAAGAGGAGAGGAGGGGCACTCTTGGAAAGTAAAGAAAAGTCACTTTATTATAAAATGAGTTTCGGATTTTAGAGGTCCCACACTTATATAATTCGAGGATAAGATGATAAGGGTTCTAAATCTACTCATCCAATAGGTTTTTGACAAGTGTACGCTTTGGATTTTACATTATCTTTCCATTTTATTTAAATCGTTAAATAATGAGGTCATCACTACATCATCATGATGTCATAAATAATTTAATTTATTTAATGTATAAAAATTATAAAAAAAATACTATGATGTAGGAAATATTTTTATATTTCTAATGAATATTTATAATCAAAATTTGGACTTGTGTAACCCCACTTAAAAACTGTTTTAGTAAAACAACTCATGTTTGTGTCAATTTAATTTTAACATTAAATAAATATATATTAATGTCATTTTCCAACCAAAATGGCTCCATGGGGTCCCCAAGTTGACCCATGGGTTGTCTTGGTCGGCCATGACTCATCCAATATGAGTAGGACAAGTGTCATGCTCATATCATATTATTAAAACATTGTTTTTACCTTAAACTACACTAATTACCTCTAATCGCGATTAAGAACTTAAAAGTTACTATTCACCAAAAAATTATTTTAATCTCATTGAACCAAATTTTACTTCTTAATGACAACCATGTATGTCGGATTTTTGAAAATCAAATCACAGAAGTGGTAATATTTCATTTAAACGAAAAATCAGTTATTTAACTACCACTTAGTGGTTTCACTATTCATCAAAAATTGAAGTTTTTCAGAACAATGCCAAAATTTCACCCTAAGCTATAATTGATATTCCAAATTAAAAAATGATGTCTATTTTAAAAAATTCCAAACATATAAGTTGCATTAGTTAATTTTATAATTAATTCCCGCTGTCACAACAAATAGCGTGTTTTTAAGAAACAATTTATATCAAAAGATTGGCAATTGTTTATGTCCAATTTCAATGTTAAATTAATTCTAATGACCACCATTGGATAAAATGGTAAAAATATATTCTAATTATACTTTAAAACCATTAAATAGTATAATTTATCACAATAAATTATTTTAATTAAAAAAGTTGTTTTAAGTATTTTTCATTATTCATAAAAAATAGAAGTTCTCAGAAAAATACCAAAAATTCAACATAGGCTAATTCCGATATTCCGAATCCAAAAATGAAGTCCATTTTGATAAATAAAATTTATAAAATTTCAAAAAGTAGGTATTACTATTCACAAAGGCTAGTTTAATTCGTTGTGGTGTGTGTTAGAGCTCGAGGTTGCGTACAACACACGCTATTGCATTATTCGAAGTGAAACGTACCGTGGAAGCTTGGGGTGTTACAGATCCAAAGCGTTGGAGTACCTTGAGGCCACTTCTTCATCTTAAATCTGTGTAGCAGGCATCATGTAGTTAGGAAGATCAAATTCCTATTGACCAGCACTACATACCTCATCAGATGTTATATAGTCAGCAACAACCTGGCTACTACAACTTAGCAGACAAGAGTATTATGTCCTCCATAATAATGGGAGACACCCACGACCAACAGTGGCATATACAACATCATGATAATAGTATGCCTAGATATTATAATATGTGATAAGTTCATGGTTTACCACATCATTAAGGGCTCTGATTGTTGTAGGAATTACCTCAATCACAGCTCTTATCAGTGCAGTTTGATGGAAATCATTCAGTACCGCCATCATTCTACATCAACCAAAAAAATGATTTGAGATCAATAAATCTGAATCTCAATAGTGATATAACATTATAGTTTTGGAATCAAACCTTAATTACTCTTCATTCCACAGAAAATACCAAACCACGAACAAAATCATATTGCTACGTACCTCATCATATGTTCTACAGTCAGAAACAACCTGTCCAATGTCAGTTTATCTGATTCTTTGGAAACCACCCTGCATTGAAGGTCGTGGGTGAAGAAATTTTTTTACCAGTTGCAGGGATTGGGGGTAATAGTAGTAAAAATTTAAGGGTTAATGTAGTTAGAAAGAACTAAAATATCATGCTTGAGGTGGTTTAGTAGTGAATCAAGGTTACAAAAGAGTAATTGAAAGTTTACCATAGATAGAGGAAATTAAAATCACCAGCTGATGGTGGAGTCTGAATCCATTAAAGGTGTGAAGGCGTCATACGAGGAGGCAGAGCAAACAAAGCAGGCATGGAGGACGGAGGCGATTCAGGAGGAGGCCTTAGAATGAGACGGAGGCACAAATGAAAGCGGTGGAGAGAGAACACGAGCGGCAGAAACCCCAGTAGGTGTGGAGGTAAAACATGAGCGGTGATGGGAGAACTCAAGTAGTGGAAACCCTAGATGGTGCAGAGGGAAAATGCAAGCAGTTGAGGGATACAATCGCGATTTTGGAGTGAGGGAAACCAATTTGAGATTGCAAGCGGTGGAGGAAAGAAGACATAGTGCGAGGAAGTCAGACTTTAAGAAATCCTGGAGGTAGATGACGACCGCTTAGAGAGTCAGCGAGAACCGTAGATCACGAATATTTCTTCGACGACCGTGATAGCGAAAGGAAGAAAACGTCGACACTGCAGTTGAAATCGGGAGGAGGTGGTCGGAGGTGAAATGCGTGGAAATTGCAGTCTAAACCGGGAGGAGGTGTTCGGAGATAGACAACTGGTAAACCAAGACTACGAGGATGATAGATGATTATACCTAAGCTTATTCACAACGTACTCGAGGGCACGAGAACCGTAGGTGGATCGGAGGACCCGGACATGGAAGAGCCGAAGGCGGAGTTGTCATTTGCGGAGAAGGCGTGTGCTGAGGACCCAAAGTCGGGGGAGACGATGGCGGAGGATATGTAGGAGGAGGAGCTGAAGCTAGACGAGCCAAAGGTGGATCAGTGGAGTCGCAGCTGGAGAGGGCGTTTAGGGAGGGGAACGAGAGAGCGGATTCCGGGAGGGGTGCGGGAACCCTAGAGCGGGGAGAGGGAGAATCGGTGATGGGAAGGAGTCG
The DNA here is from genome assembly GCA_963277665.1 of Viscum album. Taxonomy (NCBI): domain Eukaryota; kingdom Viridiplantae; phylum Streptophyta; class Magnoliopsida; order Santalales; family Viscaceae; genus Viscum; species Viscum album. Next base: position 917,299,922 of record OY728155.1, on the reverse strand, counting down.
TGGAAAATCCCGATCGGGGTGGGATAGCTGGAGGTATTTTCGGGTTTGTATTGATGGATACAGAATATGGGGTGATGTGGATGCATATGGAGGTGACATGTGGTGGAAAAAAGCTTGCTTTAGTATATATATAGATATAGATATATAGATTATAACTATATATATATTTAAATAATTATAAAATTACAATAAATACATATATTATAATTTTATAAATAAATATAAATAAATATATTTATAATTATATACAAATATTTATAAATATATTTATTTATAGTTATAATTATAACTATAAATAAATATATACATGTAAATAATTATAAAATTATAATAAATATATTTATTATACCACTTATAAAGTTATAAATATATAATTAAATAAATATATTTATAAATATATACAAATATTTATAATTACAATTCCTAAATAAATATAGATATATTTAAATAATTTAAAAAATATAATTAATATATAAATTATATATATTTATAAAATTATAAATATATTTGTTATAATTTTATAATTATTTATATATATATATATAATTACAACTGTAAATAAATATTTATTTATTATAATTTTTAATTACAAATAAATAAATATTTATTTATTATTTATAAATATAAATAAATAAATATTTATTTAAATAATTATTAATTTATAAAAAATATATTTATTATTTTCATATATAATGTTATATATAATTAAATAAATATATATAAATATTGATAAATAAATACATATATATTTAAATAATTATAAAATTATAAAAATACATTAATTATACATATTAATAAAATTATAAATATTAGAAATATAAATTTGTCATAATTTTATAATTATTTAAATAAATATATATATTCATTTATAATTATAATTATAAATATATATATATATATATATTCATATAAATAATTATAAAATTAGAAGAAATATAGTTATATATATATATGATCTTATAAATATACATAATTAATATATATTTATTATATATATTTCTAAGATTATAAATATAATAAGTATATTTCTTATAATTTTATAATTATTTAAATTATAATTTTATAAATATAAATATTTATTTATTTATAGTTATAATTATATATATATATATATATATATATTTATCATATATATAATTTTATAAATATATATAATAATATAAATAAATTATTAACATTATATCTTTATCAGTGCTAAAAAAACGTTAATAAAGACACGTTTTATCAGCGCTTTCTATTTTAGTGCAGATAAAACATACATTTATCAGTGCTGATAAAAGTTTCACCGAGTTTTATAAAGAAACCCTAACTTTCTCCTCCTTCCTCGCACCCCTCAAGCTCTCGCGGAAGCCGATCCCTATCATCGTCGTCGCCTCCTCCTCTCCCGCTGACTCCTCCACCATCGCGTCTCTCCTCCGTCGTGCGCGGCTCCTTTGTCGCACTCCTCTCCTCTGCCGCGCGCCTCTCCTTCGCTAGAGGACTCCTCCGCAGCCACGCCTCTCCTCCGTCGCGCGCCTCTCCTCCGCCAGAGGACCCCTTTGCCACGCGCCTCTCCTCCACCGGAGGACTCTTTCACTGTCATGCCTCTCCTTCGATGCACGCCTCTCCTCCGCCACGAATGCATCTCCACCGCACGGTGAACCATACCTTCACGGTGAGTTTTCTCCTCTTTCTCATCTGTTTCCTCTTGTTCTTTCCCCAGAATTCACTACTGCGTTGTGGTTTCGCTTGAGTTGCATGTTTAGGTAGTGTTTTGATAACCCTTTAATACAGAATAGGTTGATCCACGTTTCTAGCGGTGCGGTTATCGCGTGCGGGCATCCTACTTTTCCCTACGGTACACAAACGAGTTGAAAAAGTTCTTTGAGGTAGAGATTTTCCTTAGTTTCTCTTTGTTTGTGTATCATGTGGGAGAGAACTACTATTGATTTCCTACGATTTATAGTTGAGCCACACTAATCAAAGATAAGAATTGGACAATTAAATAGGAAGGGGCAATGAGGTTTGTTCACATGTTATTATAGTTTGATATTGATGGTGATGTTATGAATTGTACACGCTAAACGCCCTGTTGAAAATCGTGGTTTTTGGTGGTCCTTGTTTGAGCACTAAATGAATTGCATGTTGGTTGGTTCCTGTTGAACATTTGAATATAGAAATTGGTAATTTATAGTGAGGCATCTTGTGTTTGAAATGACTTGCGATAATGACCGAACACTTCACTGGACACCAAACCACAACTTAGATTCTCAGTATTTTCTATTGTTTAAAGGGGTTTCCTAATTTTAATGAGTGTTCCATTTTTTTTAAATGATACATCCATGTTAATGAAGTATATAAAAACACTTCATTATTTTTATAAAAAAGACATTGTTAGATGGAGGAATAACCACATTTCAAGGTTAAAGGCTGATATTGGTATGCGGGTTGATACAAATAAAGGCATTAAAAATTTAATAACATATTTTTATAAAATCATATTTTATTCTCAACATAATTTTATATCTAAATATATAAATTATTATTTTATTACAACTTTAAAAAATTATATGAATGAATTAATAACTATTGATATTCAATGTTATGAAGTGGTCTTTACATTTAGGTTGATGCTTCCATCGAAGGTACCTAACCTAGATTTTCTTTATGAAATTTTCTTTAAAAGGTTCTAGACTATTTTGGGACTTGATGTTATTAACTTCATGAATGAGTTTTGGAGAGGTAAAAATTCTCTTGAGACTTATAATAATACTCTCATCACTTTGATTCTAGAGGTTACTGATATGAGTTCAGTTAAGGATTTTAGAATGACTAGTCTTTGTAATGTCATTTATAAAGTCTTTTTAAAGATTTTAGAAAATAAACTATGGAAAATCATACCATTTATTAGTTTAGTACCATAGTTCTTTTCTTGTGTTAAAGTGTTATATGATATGTAGTCTCCCTAAGTAGTCTTCAAGCATGAAAAATATTTGGAATGTGAATCCTTACTCATTTTTTGATTAACTCAACCAAAAAGAGAGGCACTAGAACATAGCCTCAATTTTTTTTATATAGGAATTAGTTAGTGAAATATCCTATAGATGTGGTAATTTGGAAAGATATGATTTTTAGAAGTGGATGGTGTAATGGTAAGTAGTCCAAAAGTTATGAATAGAAGTTGTGGTTGTTTAAATATGGGTTTTTAATGGTGATATGTTAAGGTATTCTCCTCATTGTATTGAGAAAATGTTTTTGTAATGTAAGATTCATTCATTAAAAAGTAAGAGTGACATTAACTATTCATCAAAAGTGAAAGGTTTTAGCTGGACATGATACTAGTGTTAGAAATTCCACACGTTCAATGGGGAGACTTCCATGAAATTTTGGAAGTCAGTGAAACTGGATGAACAACTGATAATTACAACAAGCAAGTGGGACAACATGCACAAGAAACATGTGATAAAGGTGTTTTTGGAATACTCATTGAGAATAAAAAACACCGCACAATAATCTTTGGAACATGAAATGATAATTTTATTATGGTGATTTTGTTAGGGGTTCACTTTTATTACCAGAGGGTCAATTGGGATTCTTCCTGATTAGAAGCACTAAGAAGGCCTTAACCAAGAATGTGGTATGGTTCCTTTTCTCAGATGTTCATGAGATATCCTTCTAAGATCTTAATGAGAGATTGATGAAAACACAAATATTAACCATAAATGAGCTGGGTAATGAGTATGACTTATATTGTGATGTATCAAGAGTCAGGATTTGAACAGTTTCAGTCCATGATGGTCATGTGGTTGCTTATGGGTCCAGACAATTAAGAACACATAAGAGAAACTTCCTGAATCCTTTCTTATATTTGGAAATAGTGGTGATTTTCATGAGGTGTTATTAGAATACACTAAAAAGAGTGTTTGAAATATATTTAATCACAAAGTGAAATGAACCATTAAGAGCATAGAAGGTATGAGTACCTATAGTCATTTAACTTTGACTTAATGTATACCCTCAAGAAGGGGAACATTTTTTTAATGTATTGTATTAGAAGGATTAAGCTTAGGTAGTACATGATCCAAGAATCAAGTGGAAAATGGTTACCCACTTTGAAGAGATATGACTTTATGTTCAAAAGTATCATTGTCAAGTGATACTTATGTTTTTATCTATCACTTATTCACCCTTTAGTAGTATCACAGGAGAAAATTATAGGATTCATACTATTTATTCATGAGAGACATGATAAAACTTTTATAGCTTTATATTTTATAAAATGTTGGTTTTTTATTCATGTATCCTTTGTAAAGTGCCTCTCTTGAGATTTATGTCTTTGTGAAAATGCCTAAGTGACTCTTTTAAAATAATTCAAGTGTTTTTGAAATGTTTCTTAAAAGATTGTAGGGTCATGAAGTTGCCTTGACTACTTTAAAAGAATGAATTGGGGTTTTGAGAAAGAGTGTTTGAAACTGATTGGTTTATTTTAAAAAGGGTGTGTTATTTTAAAGAGGAATTTTTGTAAATGGTTGGTTTTTTAATGGAATTTCAATTGTGATTTGATAAATAGTTTGCAAAGGATACTTAAAGTTTGTATCTTTTTTTATCCTTGGTTAATTTTAATATCAACATTTTGTGTATTGATTTTTTTAAATACTAATATCACCGAATAAAATAGGATGGATATGAATAAAGAATGGATGGATGCTAATCGTTTGACAAAATAGTGTGAAGATGGAGTGAAGGAGTTCATCAAGTTTGCAAAAGATAATGCATATGAACCTTCTCAAATCCTTTTTCCATGTTTACACTATTTTTATTCAAGACAAGTTAGTCCATAAGAGTTGGAAGAACACTTAATCTGTCACGGAATAGATCGAAGTTAAAAATGTTGGAATAAACATGAGAAAAAAGTGAATGTAGTTAGTGGGTGGGATAAAATTGTGTTTTATGGATCATTTGATATGATTACACGTGTGGACAATGAAGAAGACCATATCAAGGACATGATTATAGATGTAAATGATGATAAATATTTTATTGAGAAAATGACAAGGATAGTTGAAGATGAACTTTGTGATTACCCAAAATTTTTTGAGAAGCTAAAAAGTTGTGCTAAGACACCATTGTATGGTGGTTGTACTAAATATATAGCATTGTCAGCCATACTAAAGTTGTATAATTTGAAATAAACAACATATGGAGTGACACTAGTTTTATTAAATTACTTGATCTCTTGAATGACATGTTCCCAGAAGATAATGAGCTCCCGAGCCGAACATATGACATGAAGCGAATGTTATGCTCGATGGGTATGATATCTGAAAGAATACATGCTTGCACAAATGATTGTATACTATTTTAAAAGGACCACAAATCACTTATAGAATTCCCAAAGTGTGGTTCTTCTTGATACAAGAATGATGAATCTGGTCCTATAAAAGTTGTATGGTACCTTCCAATCATTCCAAGGTTTAGGAACCTATATGGAAGTGAGAAGGCTATAGGGAAATTGACATAGAACACAGACAGAATAAATAAATATGGGAAACTAAATCACCTGACAAACTCTCCTCAGTGGAATAAAATTTATCATGAGTATCCTAACTTTGGAAATGATTTGATAAACCTTCGCCTTGCATTATCTATAGATGGAGTGAATCCTTTTGGTTTTCAAAGCAGCACTCATAGTACATGGACAATTATGTTGGTAAATTATAACTTTCCACTATGGTTATGCATGAAAAGAAAACACATCTTGTTATCTATGCTTATATCAGGACCAAAACAACTGGGTAATGATATTGATGTTTATTCGGCTCCATTGATCAAGTATTTGAAATTATTATGGGATTCAGGTGTTACGTTGTATGATTCTTACATAAATGAAGATTTCATGTTGAGAGACATGTTGTATGGGACGATAAATGAATTTCCTTTTTATGAAAATTTGTCAGGATATAGCATTAAAGGAACTCATTGGTGTCCCACCTATGAACAAGGTTTACAGTCAATTAGGTTGAAACATTCATCAGAAACCATGTTTACAGGACATCATAGATTTATACCCAGTGACATAAGTACTGATTTTTGGACAACATCATTCGATGGAAGTTCAGAAGAACGTACAACACTGTCTCCACTAACATGTGATCAACTCTTTGAGAAAGTAAAATATGTGGACACTGCTTTTGGTAAACTGTTTTCGAAAAACCTTACAAAAACCAGTTGGAAGAAGAGACCGGTTTTTTTTGAATTACTATACTGGAATTGTCTATATGTCAGACACTTTCTTGATGTTATGCATGTTGAAAAAAATGTATGTGATAATGACATTGACATGTTGCTAAATGCACCTGAAAAAACAAAGGATATAATTAAAGCTAGGTTGGACATGGTTGACATGGGAATATGAGAAGAGTTGGCACCAGTGAAGGGTGAAAATGAACTTTTCTTCCTCCAGCTGCTTACACTCTTTCTAGGTAGGAGAGATATCAGTTTTGCAACTTCTTGAATGATGTAAAGGTTCCAGAGGGGTATTCATCGAATATCAAGAACATCATGTCAATAACCAATTTAAAGTTAAAGGGTCTGAAATCACACGACTAATTTTTTTTGATACAAGGTATAATGCCTATATATTTATATTGAATTTTGTCTAAGAATGTTCACTATACATTAACCAAACTCTATTTCTTCTTCAAAGCTATATGTAACAAAGTTATAGATCTGGTGAAATTGCTGAGTATGGAAAGAGAAATTACCATCATATTATATGAATTGGAAATGTTCTTCCTACCAACATTCTTTGATATGATGATTCACTTGGTGAGAGAGATTCGACTATCTGATCCTGTACACTATAGATGGATGTACCCTATTGAACATTATATGAAAATTTTGAAAGGGTATGTCAAAAATTGAAGTCGGCTAGAGAGTTGTATTGTGAAGTGATATATTATTGAGGAAGCCGTTGAATTATATACTGAATACATGTCCGGTGTGGAAATCATTAGTCTACCAAAATCTCATTACACTGGGTGGCTTGTGGGTGAAGGAATTTCTGGAAGAGATGTTGTCACAATCAATATTACAGATTGGAAGCAGACCCACCTTTATGTTTTGCATAATAGTTTGGAGGTTGACCCATATGTCAAAACCCACAAATAAATTATTAGGCATTTGAATCCATTAAGGGTTGAAAGATGGATATAAAATACACATAATCAAGAGTTTATAAGATGGTTTTAGGACCATATTTTAAAGGAGTTAGATGAAAATATGGATTCAATTTCAGAACAACTTTGATGGCTAGCCAGAGGACTAAGTGTGTGTGTATTATCTTACAAAGGTTATGTAATTAATGGTTAAATGTTTTATGCAAATGAGCATGATGTATATAGTACTGTTCAAAATAGTGGAGTTACACTAATGGCTAAAGAGATGCATGTTTTTGGTATTAAGGATAGAAATACAATTTACATGAATATGTCATAATTTGACATCATCAAACAAATATGGAAGTTGGATTATATAACATTCCAAGTGTAAATTTTTCAATTCAATTGGGTTGATAATAGGAGTGACATTAAAATATATGAATTGGGATTCGTGAAAGTTGATTTCAGTAAGGGTAAAAAGATGAACCATTTATAATGGAATCACAAGAAGTACAAGTATTTTATGTTATAGATCTCGCAAACTGAAAGTGGTCAATTATTCTGTTATCAATCAAAACCACTGAAGGGTTAGATAAAAATTCAACTGAGGATGACCCTTTCATTGGGACGTCGTAATCATTTCGCAGTGGTCCCAATGTAGATGAATTTTTTTATGTTAGAGGAGACCACGATGAAGGGATTTTGATAATCCATAGAGGGGTCAAATCCCTTAATCCTTTAAAAAATAAAAAGAGAGTTCAATAACTAGGTTACATTTTTTTCGTAATATAAATAGTTTTATCTGATGTTATTATCAATTTGTTGCTGAATTTATGGACTCTAAATTAAATTTTAAACTGATTCTACAGATAATGACTCCCACACGTGCTGGTGCTCCCAATCCATATGAACAATAGGTCTCTCAACCTTCTTCTGCTCGTAGTGGATAGGAGTGACCATATACACATGCTAGTACTCCCATTCCCAAGGAACAATAGGTCTATCAACCTACTGTTGCTCGCAGTACAGAGGAGTGACCTTCTACACATACTAGTGCTCCCATTCCTAAGGAATAATAGGTTTCTCAACCTGCTACTGCTCCCAGTGTAGAGGTAAAACAACCATCTTCACATGTCGATTCCACCTCTCTAGAGAAACATATTGATGATGTTGATTCTGGGGAAATGGTAGGCAATGAAGGACTGTCATCATAGAAAAAAGAAGCGTCATAGTTTGATGGTGTTAGCAAAAATACTTAAGGTGAAATCCAAAGGCATCAAATATGAGGTCAGATGGAATGTGTGAGGTCATCATGTTAACCCCAACAAGGCCATGTTCAACAATTATATTGGAATCGTCACTCAACAATGTGTGCTGATTGACATGGATTCATGACACCATGTTGTGACCAGGCTTAAGACACTGATGTGGGAAGAGATTATGGTAACATTATGATATAATTTATTTATTTTACTAAAAAATAATATAATGAAACATTGAATTACTCTTCATCATCCATTGTAGAGTGCATTTATAGTAGATGACTCCCACAAGAAGCATATATTAATTTTTTCTGGAAGGATTCACAAAGAATTTCTCACAATCCTAACAAGAAATCATCTTAAAGATGCTGAAGGGAAAATAAACCCATGCCCACCAATTATCTATGCACACCTGATAACCTAAGAAGTGTGGGATTTGTTTACTTGCCGCCATGCAGATGTGTCTTTTCAGGTACATTATGGCCAGTAATACGTTGTTTAATGATACGTGTATTCATCACTTTGATTGACAATTTTTTATTTATAAAACAACAAATGAGTGCTAAAAATAAGAAACAAGCAACAAAACCAGCATACCCCTATCATAAATCAAGTATGGGGTACACTTCACTTGAAAAAAAATTGGTACATATTTTAAATCTACCGAAATACTTTTATGTGACATAAAAAAACACCATAATTATGTTCCTCTATTTATATGTAGATTGATGACTCAAAATCCAAATCCACTTCCATCCCACACCATGTGCTATAGAAGGAGGCACATGTAAATAAATATGGGATACTAATAGATGAGAACACACAAAAAGTGTAGGAATCATGTGTAAGTAATTCATAATATATTTTTTTGATTTAAATCTCTATTACATAATAATGATCGCTTATTTTCCTATATTTTTTATCCGACATAGTCACAGGAATCAAAAACACCTATTCCAAATGAAGACAAACTATCAGTGGCCTTGAAGCAGCTAGAACAATATGGCCACGTCAGAGGTGCGGGTTTTGGGGTGACACCCTAAACATATTTTGAGAAAAAAAAACAAGAGGACGATCAAAGTAAATTAATAAAATAGACGAGAAAAAGAATATCTACCCTTTAAGGACAATTACAATGGAAGAGGGAGATGATGAAAACTTTAATAAGGGATAAAAAAAGAGAAGAAGCAACTCAAGAACAACCACTACATGAAGATCCCGCCCCACCCCCCACCAGCTATAGGGCTATCCATTCCTCTTAAAGAGATGTCTTAGCAGATGTAATCGATGTTCAAATAAAATTTTCTATGAAATGTGAATCAGAAAGACACTTATACCTTTCCTGTACTGCTATTATACAAGGTTATAATGGTTGTGATTTATATCTAGCAACACCCACCCATCATCTTGTGATGAGGGCTATAGTGTTCAATATTCAAAAGGACACGCTAAACAACAGACCACTTCCAACAGGTCATGTGAGAGTGTCGATCAACATAGACCACGAGTCGAGTGTAGAGATACCTATGCAAATTCAAGAGGATGATATTAATATGGTAAAAAAAGCTATTGTAACATTCATCACATGACCGTCACATCTTGTAAAAAATCATGTCGACAAGTAGGTATTCATTTCCAATTTACTTTTTAAGATAAACCTTTAATAGTTAATGAAAAAGGCCTGAACCAATGAATGCTATTATATATGGACAAAGATAAGGGGATGAAATGAAAGACCATCTCAAAACTATCTAAATGATCGACCAACTGATCAAAAAGATCAACTTAAATCACAATTACCCCACCTATTCTATATCCACATTTACTATAATTAAAGGCTCATGTGGATACAAAGTTAAAAGATGGTGGCAACCACATAGTTAAATTTGAAGCAAATATGTATGAAGAGAAATATCAAGACTTCATTGGTGTTGAGAGTGTAACTAAAATCCTCAACTAAAACTATATAGGTGGATCAATTGTAAATGTATACATGAGGTATGTTCTCATGATTTCATTTTCCAAAAGCTGATATACTATGTTAATTATGAATAAATACATTTCATATTTTTGGTAGGCATATATATGAAAAAAATTGAAGGTATTTTCCCATGAGAAAAAGTTTGGACTCGTTAGTCCTCACATCACCTTAATAGTAGAAACTAAAATAGAACCCAACAAAAAGGATGAAATAGTGGTAGGTTTGATCAAATCCTTTGAAAGAAAATATTTGGATGATAGACTCTATTCAATGCCAATGATGTAGGGGTAAGACTCTACAATTTAATCATATCAAATTTATTTTCATTTCTTTCATTACTTATCCCTTTTTGTGTTTTTAGGCAGCATTGGATGCTCATTGTAGTAAATTTGGATACTCTAAAGATTTATTTATTGAATTCATTTCATGGATATCCAAAAAACCATCAACAAATGATGGTGTTTGTCAAATTTTAATACACTACATCCAACGTTTTAGAACTAGGCATTGAGTTATATAATTTATATTATCTTTTAATGAGTATTTTGTTACGATAGGGTAGTGCATCACTATCGTCTGAAAAAAGGAATGAGGCCAGGGGATAAGGATAAGGAAGAACACAATTACTATGACTGGATAAGTATCAAGGTATATATAATAATATCTCACTATCCAAACTCATATCAAAGCAAATTACTTATTCTCCTCAATGTTTGTGTAGTTTCTAAAACAAACCAATGGAAAATATTGCGGTTATTATGTTTGTAAATTTATGAGAGAGATCATATTCCATGAAAAAACCAGTATCCTTGAAGAGGTATTTTTGATGGCCCCTCACTCTCCTGGCCCTCCTCTCTCCTTTTTTGCTCTCACCCTCCTATAGGGTTTTTAGAGTCTTTCGGTGATGCTGATTATTCCCTCCTCCTCCTACCTCTTCTATAGGTTCTGGGCGTAGCGGAAGTGCATTGGTGGGTGTAAACAACTTTAATTTTAGCATTAACATTGATTAATCTGAGATCCGTCACGATAATAAAACGCCAGATCTTCGAAATAGAACGAAGAACGAAAAAGAAAGAGGGGAGTCCCGAAACCATAAATAGGATCATCATATGTTGGTTATAATTAATTTAATTAATTTACAAGAATTACCTTGATGGAATTCTTTCTTCATTGATGTTTCCAATCATAATCTGATGTGATCCGTCGTTGCGTCGTAGAATCAAAGTGTAGGATTGCTCTAGCAATGATCCACATGTGCTCCACGTATCTCTGGACATTGCCGAAGGGATCTTTGGGTGCTAGCACGGAAGAGCCTTCGCTTGCGATGTTTGCATTCGATCTCCTTGATCCAGTGGAGGTGGATCTCTCTCTTGTAGATTGAGAGAGTTCTCGGTGGAAAAATAATTCTCTCTTGGCTTGAGAGCTTTTCCAAATTCATTGTGCACAACCAAAAAAAATGGCTAGGATAATGAGAATTATATAATTGGGATTTTAATTACACAGAATAATAAAATGAATTAATTACCCAAAAGCATTTATTCATTTCATTTAATTCTTAGTAATACCTCATGTCTTAATAATAATAGTTGACTATTATTATTAATTGACATGCCAAATGGCCCGAAGGACTTCATTTTTTTTTGATAATCCACCTTTCAAGGGATGAGGTGGAACCCTTACAAGGCCCGAAGGCTCAAAGACAATTACATGACCCGTAGGTCTTAGAGGGAATCACCCAGACAAGACAACTTAGAATTGATCCTCCCCAACATATGTCACGATGATCAACATTCCACCTTTACAGGGCTCGTCAGATAGCTGTCCTATGCAAAGTTGCATAGGCTTGGTACCGATGACAAAGCCATACCCTCTTGTTCTTCCAATTCTGGTTAGCTCTGCTCAAGTGAATGCGCCTGCCCTGAATCCTCATCTGGAGCCTTTTCCCTTGTAGTCTGACTGGTACGTCTTGCATAATCAGGTGGCCCTAAGGCCTTGGGGTGGCCTAAAGGCCTTAAGGTGGCCCGAAGACCTTACAGGACCTGAGGCCCAAACCGGTGGCTCGGAGGCCCAGATGGATGAATAGTTTCGGCTGCTACAGTACTGAACAATACATGCTACAGTGAATTATACTTAATATTATTTAATTAAATAAATAATATTATTTCTCATAAATTCCCAGAAAAAAATACACAACGTGTATATTTAATATACACAGCGTGCACTTTTATTTTTCCATTTTTCATTATTTCCTCCACCACATTTATTATACCTTGAATAATGGATATTTATTTCTAAAATAAATATCACTGCATTACTCGCTAATAAATATATTATTTCACCCAAAATATATTCTCTCGAATAACTAGTGTTAAAATAAATGTGATCAACCATACTTAAATAATTATTAAACCATAATCGAGAATAATATTTATTTAACTTGTTAAATTAATATTTAACTGAGATACTTGGACACACTTAGTGTGTGACCCTCTAGACCTCTTTCTCAGTGGCATTAAACGGAGTCTTCCTAAAGTCGAAGGTTAGCATCTAGCAACACGCCAAAGCACCCATAGAGAAAGAAGTTAATGCTGCAATGACGTGTCACCTCCTACGAATGCTTACCGTGTAATATAATCCCTTTGTCTCGATATCTCGAATCAAGCGGGTTGAATGCTAGTGCCATCAACCCATGTGCTCAATTATTCTTTCTCTGACTTTTTGGAATTGAACTTGCCCATTCATCACCATTTACATGGATTTATTTAGGCTATATCAATTCCATCAAAGGGCATGAGATATTTACTTCTGTTATGGAACAGAAGGGACAAATCCTCTCTCATTATCTATTAATGCAGTATCACTTGTGACGCACCCCACGTATCCTACCTCACTGTGAACAGTGTGTTGTCATAGTTTTAGTCAATACATCTAAGTGTGTGAGTTGTAATACCCATTAATAATAATCTTAAAGTCTAAGGACCAATACACACGTCCGTAGATAGGAACATCCAATGACACTATGAAATGTGGACTTCCTACTGCCGGGTCTCATTCTCATAATATCCTCCTGGATATTACCAAGGGCACACACTATGAGAAGGTGCCTTAAAGTTTTATGAGTTCTCACCCCTAATGGCCTATATTATTTGTGTCCCTTAAATAACATCATCCGACCATAGAACATATATATATTCAAGAATAACATTATGACACTTCCGGGTTTTCATCATAGTAGGGATCCGATATGACCCTTTAATGCAACAACTATCCTTAGGACATTATCACATGCATTGTCACACAGAAGAATAATCAAGATGTGATAAGGTATTCATTTAATGAATAAAGTACAAAGTAGTTGGTTCTAGGCCACCAAATCCAATAGACTCCCACTTGGACTAGAGCCAACTGCTAACAACCTTTAACCCGATAGCTCTCACATGATATTCATGATTCTGCTGTGATATGCCTTTAGTCATGAGGTCTGACATGTTCTCTTCCATGGACACTCTGTTCACTACAAATTCACCCCTTTGATAGAAATCCCTAAAGAGGTGATACTTCTGAATTATATGCTTTGTCCATTGATGTGACCTTGGTTCTTTTGAAAGAGCGACCATTGCAGTATTATCACAATACAATGTGATAGGATATTTACTACTAGGCACCACATAAAGCTCCTAGAAAAAGTTCTGAATCCAGATGGCTTCCTTGGCTGCATTAGATGCATCTATATATTCAGACTCTGCTGTAGAATCGGCGACAACTGGTTACTTTGAACTCTTCTAGCTCACAGCTCCTCCATTGAGACAGAAAACATATCCAGATTGTGACTTCAGATCATTCTGATCTGTTTGAAAGCTAACATAAGCATACCCTCTGATGACAAGCTCCTCGTCTCCTCCACACACCAGGAACATATCCTTAGTTCTTCTCAGATACTTAAGGATAGTCTTAATAACAGTCCAATACTGTTCTCCTAGATCTGCTTGATATCTTCCTACCATGATTAGTGTATAGGCAACATCAAGCTTGGTACATAACATGACATACATGATGGATCCTATAGCTGAAGCATATGAGATCTTACTCATTATATCTTTCTCTTGTTGTGTCTGAGGAAACATTTTCTTAGAAAAATGTAGGCCATGTGACACTATAACCAATCCCCTTTTGGATTGTTCCATACTAAATATATTTAGTATCTAGTCAATATATGTACCCTGACTTAGTCCAAGTAGCCTCTTGGATTTATCATGAATGATCTTGATCCCTAGAATGTAGGCTGCTTCACCCAAGTCCTTCATGGAGAAACACTTGTTCAACCAGTCCTTAACTGACTGTAAGACTAGCACATCATTTCCAATAAGCAATATGTTATCAACATATACTATTAGGATAACGACCGCATTCCCATTAAACCGCTTATAAAAACATGGATCACATTCATTCTTAATGAAACCAAATTCCTTTATAGCTTCATCAAATCAAATTTTCCATGAATTGGATGGTTTCTTTAATCCATAAATGGATTTTTGCAACTTGAAAACCCGTTTGGATTCACCTGGTGTCACAAACCCTTCTGGTTGCATCATATAGACATCTTCTTGAAGGTTCCCATTAAGTAATGTTGTTTTGACATCCATTTTCTAAATCTCGTAGTCATGGTAAGCTGCTATGGCAAGTATGATTCTTATGGATTTAAACATAGAAACTGGCGATAAGGTTTCATCATAGTCAATTATTTGACACTGTCTGAATCCTTTAGCCACTAGCCTTGTTTTATAGGTTCTAACTTGACCTTTAATGTCCAAATTTCTCTTGAATACCCATTTGCATACAACAAGCTTTACATCAATTGGCTCATCGACCATAACCCAGACTTGGTTCTGATACATGGAATCCATCTCAGAATTCATAGCTTCTAGCCATCTTGTAGCTTCTGAGCATTTTACTGCTTCCTTGTAGAAAAGAGTTTCATCATTGTCCAACAATAATGATTCACTATCCTCAGTGACTAGGAAACCAAATCTCTCTGGTTCCATTACCTCTCTTGAACTCCTATACAGTACTTGTGTTTCTAGAACCTCTTCCATGGGGACTTGTGAAACTTATTCCTGTACCAACTTTTGTGTATCTTGAGTATCAAATTCGTCAAAGTCAATCTTTCTCCCACTATCCTTTTTGAGGATATTCTCCCTCTCAAGAAAGACGGCTTTCCTGGAGACAATCACTTTCTTGTCTGAAGGGTTATATAGGTAATATCCTTTCGTTTCCTTAGGATATCCTATAAATATACACCTCATGCCCCGAGGTGCTAGTTTGTTTCCTGATAAGGCCTTAATAAACACATCGCATCCCCATATACGTGTGTGTGATAAAATGGGTTTCTTTCCATTCCATAACTTGGATGGAACTCCATTTTCATCCTTGGTTGGTACTCGGTTTAATGTGTATGCTGGAGTCTATAATGCATATCCCCAAAAGGATAATGGAAGATCTGCATGAATCATCATCGACCTCACCATGTTCAATAAGGTGTGGTTCCTCCTTTAACTAACACCATTCCACTGTGGTTTATAAGGAGTGAGCTAAGATAGAATCCCAGACTCTCGTAGAAGATCAATGAACTCTTAGTTCAGATATTCTCCACTTTGATTTGATCAAAGCTTCTTTATCTTCTTACCAAGATGATTCTCTACTTAATTCTTGAATTCCTTAATTTTCTCTAAGGCTTCTAACTTATACTTCATTAAGTAGACATATCCATATCTACTCAAATCATCAGTAAAAGTAATGAAGTAAGAATATCCACCTCTAGCTTCTACTGGAAATGGTCCACACACATCCATGTGCACCAATCCTAGAAGCTTTCTGGCCCTTTCACCCTGTCCACCAAAAGACGGCTTGGTCATTTTACCCTATAAACAAGCATGACATCTATCAAGTGGTTTTAGCTCAGTAGAGTCTAAATAGCCATCTTGGTAGAGCTTTGTCAAGCGCTTCTCATTTACATGACCGAGATAGTGATGCCACAACTGGGTGATGTATGAGTCATGTGAGTCTGTTTCATTATCGATTGCCAACTCTTGGTTTTCATAATTTAATACATACAAACCATTATTTAAATGTGCCATACCATAATATATGTTGTTCTTATAAAAGAGACAACCCTTATTTCCAAACTTGAAAACAAATCCATCCATATCCAAACAAGATACAAAAATTATGTTCTTGGTAACACTAGGCACATAATAATAGTTATGTAAAACCAAAATCATACCAGTCAGCAATGAGAGGTGGTAATCACCAATGGCTAATGCAGCTAGCCTCGCTCCATTAGTATCTCAAAGATCCATCTCTCATCTAGAAATCTTTCTAAATCTACTTGGTTCCTACATTTGAATACAGATGTGAGCCCCATAAGCTGTATCTAATACCCAATGTGTAGAAATGGAAAGATTGCACTTTATAACGAACACAAATTTAGCGTCTCCAGCTTCTGGGTTCAATTCCTCTTCCAGTGGCCTTGCTTGCCACATGAAAAACATACCACCTCCCATTCCTTGCCCTACCTCTGGATCTTCCCCTTCTTGGAGGGACGACACTTGGGGGCTTCAGACCATTTATAAGTCTTTGGACCCTTTTCCTTATCCTTCCTTTTCTTATTCACCTTAAGGACTATGGGTTTGTCACGCCCCATGTCCTTGTCTACCTGGAGAGTTAAGGTTAGAAGTTCTGATATACTCTTCTAATTGTTGCTCATGTTGTAGTTGACAATGAATCTAGATAAGATCTTGGACAGTGATGATAGGATGAGATCTGTACGCAAATCATCCAGGAACTTAATCCCTAAGATGTCCAGGCATTCAATGTAGCCAATGAGCTTGACTACATGAGGACTAGATGGTGCAGACTCTTCAATCTTAGTTGTAAACAAAGCATTGTAGATCTCATATCTCTCCTGTCTCACCTTCTCTTGGTAGAGATCCTTAAGGCGAGACATCATGTTATACACGTCCATGTTTTCATGTTGCTTCAAGAGCTCATTAGACATGGACGATAACATAAAACACTGAACATCTGTGGAATCATCCATGTGCTTCATATAGAGAGATAGTTCCTCATCACTGGCCTCTTTTCTAGGCACAACTGGAATAGGCT
This sequence comes from Viscum album, assembly GCA_963277665.1. NCBI lineage: Eukaryota > Viridiplantae > Streptophyta > Magnoliopsida > Santalales > Viscaceae > Viscum > Viscum album. The sequence goes on along the minus strand of OY728155.1, from coordinate 917,282,379 downwards.
CTTCCAGCACATACAATTTCCTCTCGTGGCGAATGATGACGTGTAAACTCCTCTGCCACTCTTAGAAATTGGTACCAGTGAGAAGGTTTTCCTTCCTGAGTATGGTTCGCAATGATATGTTTGAAGTAATTTTTCTTTCTGTTTCTACAAATTAATATAAGAAAAGGTTTAGTACTTTATTATTATAAAACTGAGACAAATAAATAAATTAATACTTATTAGTCTCCCACTATTTTATCGAAATCCAATAGCCCTCACCATTGACTTCAGAATATTCTGTTGCCTGAATATTCTAGTGGAAAGGATCCATATTTCCCATCTCATTACCCCAACTAGGGTTGGTTAATCAACTTGAAGGGTTTTAGGTAGGCATTCCAAATTCTAACTACATTAACTCACAGCTCCTTGGTCCGCTGAGTGGACTCCCCAATCCTGAAATCCTTTTATTTTTGTATTTCCTCAACCTTTGCCTCTTGGTCACACCAAGTCCTGTTGTGGAAGTTAACTCTTGATAAAAACCAAGTCAAGTCAACCCAAAACATTGAATTATAATTCCCCTATAATTTAAATCACCACAACTAGGGTTGGTTAAGCACTTTGAACTATGGTTCGATTCTATCTAAGATTATGGAAGGCTATACTGACTTAATATTTCTTTGAGGGATTTTATCCTTATATGTAAATTACTAATTTATTTATCTTCGATTACATGATTTTTAATATTAAGTGGGATATACTTAAGTGATTAACCATGTTTAAGATAATATTTATGCATAAGACAGTCTTATTTTAGTTCCATCTTTCATGCTTGTTTAATTCATTAATTGCGTGATCATGAAAAACCACCCACAATAAATAAACCACACAACTGACAGAAATAAAATAAATGGTATGATCATGACCTTGTTCTATTGGTTAGTTTATCTAGCGGTTGATAAACTAACCCAAGCCCTAGGGGAGAAACACCATGAACCTTTCGGGTTCGTGTTTACAGCTTTCCACCTGTCCACCTTTGTATCTCCTTGGATTGGTTTCACCTTGGCTCCTGACTTAAGATACCTCCACTATATTGGGAGCTCCATCCATTACATATTCATTTACCTCACACAAAGGTGATGGGTAAAAAGGGGTTTTTACATAAAAGAAACCTTGGGCACGCAGGCCCTACATATTAATGAGGAGAAGACTCGCATGCAAACAAATTTAATTTAAATAAATAAATTAAAAGAAACCATTCACATACAAATGTCTTGGTCTATCTCATGATCATTCATACATGCAATGATATTTATGTATAAATAAAACTAGAATTCAATTATTTAATCGTTCTTGTTTAAGATAAATAATGCTTGAATCAATTAATTATCTTTAATTAACCAATCCTTTTATCTTAAACCCCTTTTCTGAATTTCCTTGAGATTCTCATCCATCATAATTTTAAACAAATAAATTCATTTAAAATTATCTTTGTACGTAACTTGTACCTTGGAGGAAACCTGGTGAATTCCCATTCATAACTACCCAATGAGTAGAAATGAACATTATGAAAATGTTAAATTAAACACACATATATAAGACACCTATAATGTGTTGTGACTCAAATTTATGCCCACACTATGGTATATGTCTCAAGGGTTTGTATAATATAATAATAAATTTTAATAAATCTGCGTAATTTGGATGAGTACACGGCATGTAGTTCTGACTACACAGTGTGTACTTCTGTTCACCATCCATTCGAAGTACACACCTGGGGACATGACGTATAGATGTACTTCAGAAATCTTAGGAGTACATGGCATGTTCAGTGGGACACACACCATGTAGTATCCACATTACACGGTTTCTAGCTGGGCAAGCCGTGTATTGGGTACACAGTCCAACCCTAGCCCGAAGGGACTACACACCGTGTTCAGTGGACCACACGACGTGTAATCCAGAAACCATGTGCCAGATGTTTCTGGTCAACACATGATGTCATTTATGACTTCGGAATACTCCAACACACAGTCTGATTTGGCAGACCAGTCCGATGCATTGAACCTAGAATACACGACGTGTGCTGCCGAATACACACCGTGTATTCTGGTGTTGTATGGCCAGGAATGTTTGGCAACTCCGGATGAGATCCTTTATTTTATTTTAGCCAAAATTAAAAGAAAAATTTGTTTCGGTTTGGGAGAGTTGGATTCTTGAGGTTTTGGGATTAGTGGCTCGGTGGCTGTGGATCTTTAAGGCGTCTTCATCGTTTCTCTCTAGGGTTTCAGTCCCCGGTCTCCCCTTCATCTTTCTTGATTTTTTATTTTGCTTGGGTTTTACCCCCCATTCTTCTTCTTCATCCGCCTCAACCTTCTCTGAACTAGAGTTCTATCTCTCCTCTCTAGGTAGGAATTGAAACGATGGATACATAGGGGTTTTGGGCCATGTGGTTTGGCGGCTGTGGATTTTTCTTTTAGTAATTCACGTTCGTCAGGTTTTCTGATCCAGGTTTCTTCTGTCATAGTGGTTCCTAAGGGGCTTGTGATCCTATGTTGTTTTTTTATCTTGCGATGTATTTGATGATCCTAGGATGTTCGATCAGTTTTTGAGTGATTTTTGTGTTTCGGGGTCAGTGTTGGTTGAAGAAGAGGCATTTCTGATAGCGGTTCTGGAGGTGCTACTCATCCTGTGGTGTTCGGTGGGATGTTTTTTCAAAGATGACATTGGTTCTTTAGCGATGATGATGTTGGACTTAGATGGCCTTCCTCGTAGGTTTGGTAGACGAAGGGTGAAGATGGACGGTGTGAGGATGGTTTAACTATTGAAAGGCGATGATGACGAAAATGTTTGGAGTGTATGACAACAACATGACGTGAACAACAATGATGTGTTTAGAGGAGACAATGATGATGTTGATCACGGGATTCACGAGATGTGTACCGGGTGATGATTACTTTTGCCTTTTATTTTGAATTTTGAATTTTGTGTTATCATAGGGTTTATGTTCTATTCTTGTATTTTGAAATGGTTTGAAGATTGTAATTTGAATTTTAAAATCAGCCAGTGAATGTTTTTTGTAAGGTTCCCACTTCCCACTTTTCCTTAAAGTGGATCTTTTAATAAAATAAAAAATGGATTTGATGATGAAGATGTATTTTTGAAGATAATTACTATTTCATTTAAAATATTTATTAATCCTTTGTGTATTTATATTTTTCCAGTACTATTATGACTGTAAAAAAGACTCATATTCACAAGATGATATAGATGCACTTAGAAACAAAATTTCAGCATACCTTATGAAATAATGAACACAAATAGCATGAGGATGTGACTTCTTATGTAGGGTATGAATTTCTAATGTTAATATCACCTTCTAACATCTTTATACTCATGTTATCCTTACACGATCATTGATATCTCCATTGTTTACACTAATCGAACATCTATGATCACCCTTTCTTATGTTTCATATCCTTATGTTATTATTAATGGTTTTAGAAATGATGTCTAAGAAGGCCAATACAACTCAAAGTGTCTCTTTTTATTTAAAATTGATATTAATTTAAGTAAAAAAAACAAGTGACATACTGAAAACCGAGAAAACACATTCTAATTGTTTTTATATTTTAGGAAAATAATATATTAAATTTTTTTGATGTGTAGAAATCAGTCTAACCTCAATACGACAAACGGTGTGGCTGGTAGAACTCAAAGTGTCTCTTTTTATTTAAAATTGAAATTAATTTAAGTAAAAAAAACAATTAATATACTGAAAACAGAGAAAACACATTCCGATTGTTTTGATATTTTAGGAAAACGATCCATGAGTCATTTGTGATGTGTAGGAGTCAACCAAACCTCAATCCAATGCACGATGTGACTAGTACAACTCAAAGTGTCTCTTTTTATTGAAAATTGGCATTAATTTAAGTAAAAACAACAAGCAACAAACTAAAAACTGATAAAATACATTATAATTGTTTTTATATTTTAGTAAAATGATATATTAGTCATTTGTGATGTGTAGGGATCATCCAAACCTCAATATGATGCACAATATGGCCGGTACAACTCAAAGTATTTCATTTTATTTAAAATTGACATTAATTGAAGTAAAAGCAACAAGTGACATACTTAAAACTGAGAAAACACATTCAGGTTGTTTTGATACTTTAATAAAATGATCCATGAGTCATTTTTGACATGTAGGAGTCAACCAAACCTCAACCCGACACACGGTGTGGCCATTACGACTCAAAGTGTCCCTTTTTATTTAAAATTGATATTAATTTAAGTAAAAATAACAAGTGACATACTGAAAATAGAGAAAACACATTTAGATTGTTTTGATATTTTAGGAAAATGATCTATTAGTCATTTTTGACATGTAGGGATCAACTGCACCTCAATATGATGCACGATGTGGTTGGTAGGACTCAAAGTGTCTTTTTATTTAAAATCAACATTTATTTAAGTAAAAACAACAAGTGACATATTGAAAACTGAGAAAACACATTTGGATTGTTTTGATATTTTAAAAAAATAATCTATTAGTCATTTTTGATGTGTAGGGATTAGCTTCACCTCAATACGATTCATGGTGTGGCCAGTGTAACTCAAAGCGTCTCTTTTTATTTAAAATTGACATTAATTTAAGTAAAAAAACAAGTGACATACTGAAAACTAAGAAAAAACATTCATATTGTTTTGATATTTTAGGACAATGATCCATGAGTCATTTGTGATGTATAGGAGTTACCCGCACCTCAATACGACGCATGGTGTGACTAGTATGACTAAAAGTGTCTGTTATCAGTTTAAAATTGACATTTTAGTTCAAAACGTGTCACTCACTGAAAACCAAACAAACACACTCCGATTGTCTTGATAATTTAGTAGAGTGATTCATAAGTCATTTTTGATGTGTATTAAGTAGTATCACATCAAACTGACACATGATGTGGCCGATATGACTCAAAATGCGTGTTTTTAGTTTGAAATGACATTTTAGTAAAAAAAAACACAACTAAAATACTGAAAACCAAGCAAAAACATTTGGATTGTTTTGATACTTTTGAAAAATAATCCATCAATAATTTGTGATGGGTAAGAATCATCCGCACCTCAATATAATGCACGGTGTGGCCAGTATAACTCCAAATGTTTCATTATTTAAAATTGACAGTAATTTTAGTAAAAGAACAAGTGACATACTCAAAACCGAGAAAGCACATTCATATTGTTTTGATATTTTAGGATAAAGATCCATAACTCATTTCTAACTTGTAAGAATAAACCTAACCTCAATAGGATGCACGATGTGACTGATATAACTCCAAATGTGTCATTTTTATTAAATATTGACATTTTATTAATGTGTTCTTTCATATTAATGTTCAATTTATTTCTTTATAGTATTAATAACATAATATTTATTTTCTTATATAGGTGGAATATTTTTCTCAGGTTGATATGATTTGTTCGTAAACTGATACCATGGGAAGAGATTTTTTAGAGGGGATCATGGGCATCAAAAGATGAAATATTAATGTTTTATAATGTTTGTTGGACAATTGTAAATGTAATTATATAAAAAATTTTGTTTGAAATGTAAATAATGGTGTTTATCTTTGTATATACCATGTGTGGACAGTTTTGTATTCCTGATATCAATTAAATGTATATAGTAGGTTTTCTTATGGCGTGCTGTTTAAATTGAAGTTTGCTTCTGGGTGTGCTGTGTTTAAATTATAGGTTGGGTGTGATGTTATATGTGTTTAAATTGCAGGTTGGGTGTACTGTTATATAAACAACACATTGCAAGCAGACATCACTTTATCAACGCTATTTTTAGCACTAATAATGAGACCCCTTATCAGCGCTGCGATTAACAGTGTTTTTAGTGCTATTAAAGGTCATTTTGTGCACTGTTAAAGGCCATATTTTTAGTAGTGATTTATAGTGGTTTAATTTCTTTTTATAGGCTACCTACATTCATCTCTTGTCTATTTTCTAATCATGTTTGATACTGATTTTCAATTAGTTGGAGTGGTTTTATTGATCTCTTTTATGCTAGTCATTATTATTCATCTTTAAATTATAATTCAAAAAGTTCTTGAAAGGTAAAGTGATTACATAGTGCAAGTCTTACTAAGTTAAGATTCTCTTCCACGTAGCCATAATTAGCACCCTTTTGTTTGTATTTTTGTATTTACCATATATGTTTCTTAAAATCTGTTTAATCCAGTTTTTCTATTTTCATTTTTTTTCAAATTCACAATTTAATGCATGCAACTATAAAAATGTATTCATTTAATATAACTTTGCACATGTATTTCATATATACATTGCCTCTTAATTATTACAGTTCTAAATATGTATACAATTGTGAAAATTTACTCATTTTTATATAATTCTCAAAATGGATATATGTAATTGAATTTTTAATTATTTATGTATATGTTTTTGCATCCATAATTGATGGGATCTCATGTAAACGAATGAGTGAAATACTAGTTATATTGTATTTGGTGATTTGTTCTCAATCAATTTTTACAAATTATAATATATATTTTTTATATTAATTTTTTTCCATTCCATAAATCTTTTGTTTTATTTTTATCATAATTTTATTTAATTAATGAGCACTATGTTTTTTATACATATATTTATTAATATCATAAAAATGTATAAAAATTGGATTAATTTACTCTAAAATACACCTTGATATATTATGGGGTGAGAGGAATTTTTAAATTTTTTCAATTGGTCACCTAATGGTTAGATCACAAACACACAGTAAAAAAAATAACAAAATACACACACTGTGGCCATACTAATATCCTTGAGCCTCAATAACCCTATCTCCACCTACCCAATAAAGTGCTCCAACCCTATCCACTGCACATCATGTTCTCAACCTAAAAGCCAACTTAATGTTCGCATGCACACCAGTGTTCCCATGAAAGGCATGAGAAATACATATCAATAGGGTCTCACCAAGTTCCCTTATTATTCTCCATCATATATATATATACATGAGGAAAATAAACATGTCACATAATCACTTTGGATATCGTGCATTAAATATGCCACCACAACTCCATGTGGATAGGGCTATCATGTGCTAACGAGGCCACCACGACACCCGATCACACCTACTTCAACACCATGATAGAATCCACCTATCTTCCTTGCATCATCAAATCTGTACCCATCCCATACCTAAAGACTCAGGGTGGGAATCATCTAAGACCTCAACCCACCACATGATGGAATAAGGTAAGGTCTTACATCCAAATCTCAACCCACTACCTCATCACTCAATGTAGGGTCTATCATCCATGTCTCGCATCACATCATGTCCCAACCCTCTCACTCAAGGTGGTCCACTACCATGACCCAACCTTCTCACTCAAGGCAAGGTCCACTCTCATGACCCAAGACTTCTCACTCAAAGCAATGTTCACTATTGCAACCAAAGCCTTCCCACTCGAGGAAAGGTTCATACTTCATACACATGATGACCCTATATTACCCATGATATTCCTTTCGATACCATCTCACCCATGGTAGGGCTAGGATCCAGGATCCCTCTCCCTTAATAGGTCTATCGCCTATCACAAGCACATGCAAGAACATGCTTGAAACAACACACAAGTCCCACAACTTTCCACACAACTCACCAGCTAATCCCAAGGTATTGATCACTCGATACCTAAACCCTCATCTCAAAACACATCATATATCATTTTAGGGAATCCATTAGGGTCCTTCCAAACCATCCTAGTCTATGATCATCGATAGCATCTTCCATCCATCACCCCTCAGTGACATCACAACCCATAGTCTCTTCCAAACCCTATCCCCATAGGTGTGGTCCAACCCTCATATAATTATCACATTATAACCTAATCCCGCCAACCAAATACCATTTCGAGCTAACTCACTCTAAAAACCTTGGTAATTTGATACCAAGTTGTTCGAAAATCCCCTTAACCCATAATGAGAATTATCTAAAATTACCTAAGGGATATATCTCAACCCATCACTTGGAGTAAAACCCTCTCCATCACACCCCATCTACCCCTGGGGGGACTATCCCATTCAAAACATTCTCCAAGCTCTTGAACCACCCTCAGGTTGGTGTCACTAACCTAGTGTGATATGTATGACCATCTCACCTATCCCAATAGGCCCAAGAATCTCAATCCCACTTAAGTAGCCCAATGAATCCAACCTATGCTACCCGAGTTTCCCCTCATATCTATATACCTACCCAAGGTCTCTCTTCAACTTACTCAGCACCCATGCCCCTTGGTTACATGGTCTTGAGACAATTATAAATTTTAAAAGTTCACACTTATCCTGAGCATAGAAGGCCTAATTCCATCCCATATATTCTACCCAAGGCACTCTCATTCCCTATCCCTCCACTCGATCCCATGAAATATGCATACAGATAATAAATCATTCAGATGTAGGCATATGAGATTGTATTGTAGGGACCACTTACCTTGATCATGGAGTAACCACCCAAGATAAGCTTCTCTCATCCTTAACCAAGATCATCCATGCCTTGTACACTATTTTACCACCACCCAAGCTCTTATCTCATGTCATATGACATAAATAATAAATTTTAAAAATTTATAATTAATTATTTAATTTTAACCAATGAGGTATAATTGATTTAAAACTCATCAGGAATTTTCATCGCATTAAAACTACACAAAACCCACACTTCCGTCCTTCTGGGTCCTCCTATAGCCACTACACATGAAATCCCCATCATTTAGGATGATTTACACCATGTTCGGGTATAAATCATCAATAAAACCTAATTGAAATTGAACTAAAATCAGAGGGCTATAACGAGAGGTAAGAATGAAGGAAGGAACATAGATTGTACCTCAGATCCATTGTAAAAATGACACAAAATCCATTCCCTACTATAGAGATTTTAAATCGGGATAAAGGGGAGTGAAACCAACCAAAAATAGCACCCCTTGTTCACCTATTCCCCTTGAAATTGAGGGGGGGTGGGGTAATAAATTATCGGTATACCCCCACTAAAAAATCTAGGTGTTGGTCCTCTTACAACATGTCCATAGGGGCTATAATGCAAGGCCCTTTTCAAGCCTCTAGCTGTGGTGTGGAGTAAGGTTCCATGACACAGACCACCTCAAAGAGTGGCTATCCATGACATGACCCCTTAGGGATACATTGTGGTCTCTTTTGTAGGCCACACTATGGCATGGCCTCCTTGATTGTGACGTATCTATCCCCAAGAAGGTAAATGGGATAACCTCATAGACATCCCCCTCCTCTGTAGCATGTCCCCTTAGGGATACGCTATAAGTCCTCCACCTGAATAATACCTCCATAGAATAACCTCAAGGCTACAGTGTGGTGCCTCCCTTGCAAACACCACCACAATGCAATCCTTAAGGCTATGGTGAGGTCCCTTCCTGCAACTAAAATTTCAGTTGAAAGGCCACCGAACTTGATCTTCTACTTACCCAAGCAACTAAACACCCATTCAAACCTTGTTCCTTATCCAAAAACATATCTCTAAGATGTTCCCATGATCATATTCCTGACATGAATCTCAATTCATGGAATGTACCCTACCCTAGGGCCAAAATTTAAACTTTCTCTGAATTCCACCAACTCATAATGATGAAGGTCATTACATGAAATCACTAAGATATCATCCATATATATAGTTTTGGCCATTATCCACCCATAGATAATATTACTGGTTAATTGAGTTTCTACCCTCAGGGACTCTTCCCACCATAACTCACATTGATTAGACAGTTTTCCACCCTTGGGGACTCCATCTGGTCGCCCTTAGGGAGCCCCCCTCCCCAACCTACATAATCATACCCACATTACATATCTTCTTTTTATGGACATACCTTATATTCTATCATTACCATCCTTACTATAGTGTATTTTCACAAACTATTTAAAACTTCCGAAACACTATCACATTTGCAAATGGATTCAGATCCCCACCATCCATTTATTCTCCCACCAAGTCTAACACACATACAAAGGTCCCAATGAATATAACCATACCACATAGATATACCATGATCCTACCATGGTCGACCACAATTCATATCCCAATAAGTATTATTATATTATATCACTGATATTCCACACATCTTGAGCATTAACTATGATAACCCATGTATTTTTGATAATACAACGCGTTTATAATTTATAAATATTAATGATTATGAATTTATATATTTACTTTAAACAAATACACACATATAAATGTGTATATCATGACTCAAAAAATATTCTATAATCAATTAGATATCAATTATATATATAAAATTTCTATGTTTGCTTTATGACATAAAATACTTTAAATATATTTTCTTAACATGATTTGTATTTTTATTTTTATAAAGAATTATTTCATTATTGGATATCTTTGTATTTATGTTAATTATATGAAATGATAATGATATTCCTTCTTATGATAATATTATAAATAATTTTATCATGACACGAAATAAGAATATGGGTTTTCAATTGAAAAGGAAATTGTTTTTATTATAAATATTTTTTTATATGTACTATATTTTTTTATTTAAAAGTTAAATTTTTAAATTTTAGAATTTTAATTTAATAAAATAGTCTTCATTTTTTGTGTTAGCATACCAAAATTAGCTGAGGGTTATTTTGGTGAATAGTTAAAAAAATATAGTTTTTATGAATACCGTATATTTTATGACATCATCATGATACAAATATGACATAAATATTTTTAAAACATATGTATTTTCTATTGCATGATGTTATACTAAAAATATCATATAAATATTATTCAATTAATATATAATAATTATTATTTCAAGATGCAAAAGAAAAACATTTATTCGTGCTGACTCTGTGCATGTGTAGCATTGTAAAAGTAAAATTGATGAATTTAAGATAGTATCTAGGTAGGGATAAGTATTTTATAAACCACATGATACAAAAATATTGACTAATAAATTATTTTGATATGTATTTATGAATTTTATAATTATATAACAAGATAATTATCCAATTTATTACCCATCTCTTGCGCATGGTAATAAAAGTCAAAATTCTTATCTTAAAAATGTTATCATGATATAATTCGGAATAAATAATTTCATATATATGATTTTAGATGATTATATATAAGAATAATAAAATATATTTATGTTAGTAGTTTTTTAATATTAATTAGTAGGATAGATATCCAAAACGCTTACACAACATCGATGTAATGCTTGTGCAATTAGAAGAAAAGTCAAAATAAATGGTTTTTAAAATATTTAAAATGATAATATTGGGATGAACTATGAATTTACATGATTTTATGGGGAAAAATTATATATAATAAATTATCTAAGTGATTAAATTACAATTTTATAGATATTTAGATATTTTTAAAGTCAGATTATGAAAATAACCATGAAAATGACTTTAAAGGGTATTTAATATTAAAAATGATTTATAATTTATTTAAAAAAAATATTAAAATCTTATATTGAGTCAATTAGGGATGGTAAATGGTCTATAATATCATTTATTATCCATTTATGATCCAATTTCCATTTAAGAAACCCATTTTTGACCATTAAAGATCGGATATTTGTGAAAATGCCATCAAAATTTTCCTATGAAATGAGATTCATTCTAACCTTTTCAAAACACATCTCAAGTTTATTTTTATCCCCATATTATGCCCAAATACTCATATAAACATCCCATTTCACATTAATAAGGGTCTATACTTTCCAAAATTCCCCCCTTTATAGGATTTAAGTTCAATCAAAAGGAGGTGATTCAAAGACCAAGGTAAGAGTTCCAAACCCATTATCTCCTTTATTATTTAAAATTATTCCACTTTATTTTTTTGAACTTTACTTATTTTTATACCATGATCCCATTATCATGGAATTGGAACTATTTTTAACCATTAAAAAAGTAGGATCAACCATCACCTATCATTAAAGTATTTTTCAGAAGTCATCACTATACCAAAATATGAGTTTTTCAAAAATGATTTTTATCATTTCAATTATCTTATTAAATTTTTCAATGACATAAATAATATTTAAAATTAACCCTAAAATAATGAATTTTCTATAATATAATGTTTTTATAAAACTCAAATATTTATTAAGTTTCCTTTATTTCAAAATATTTTGAAAAACATCACCCACCGTGGTCGTTTTATGCTAACAAGGTGAACAATGATGTTTTCATAAACTTATGTCTTTGATGGATATTCTTAAAATTTTATTTCATGACTGAATATAATGTTAATATTAAATTAACTTCATGATTATGATTATTTAATGGTAAAATATTTATGTACGCCTATCATGGGGCATGGAAAAATGATTTTTAATTACCTACATATAATATAGATAGTTATCCATTAGGTTGTCTCTGAAAGTGGAGTGCTCAAAAAATGAGTTTGTCACTTTTGATGATTTTATGAAAGGTTTGTTTTTAATTTATTTTGAGAAATAAATAGCATAAAAACTCGATTTAATTGATTTTAAAATAATTGAGAAAGATAGTGACTAGAGAAAGTTTGGCTAGACCTAATGCAATGCTATCACAGTTTCCATTTTTTACCGATTTATTTTATACTGATCGATGAGAGAGAGATTCATCTATCAATTCTTATCTCCACCTGGCCATATGGAGATGGTGAGAATATCCCTATTTGAAACCTTAGGTTTGCCTACCTTCATTCCTATGTGTGCAGGCGTTGCTTTAGTTCCCCTTGATTAATTAAGGCAATCCCCAACTGAGTATTGTGATTCCCTAATTACCAACAGTTACCATTACAATCCTACACACGTGCTGAAGATTATCGAGTACCCACCACCCAACCCTAATATGTTATACCTTATATAGAAAATAATTAGGTGGAGGGAGAAATATATCAATGAACAAGACAATTAAAATAAACTAAATCAAAACCTAATGCAACCACATTCAAAATTTAAAACTATAAATAAGAATTGAAACTATACAGAAGAAGAAAGAATTGATTTTTATTCAGTTTAGCATACAAACTCAAGAATCACAAAATAGGTCCATCCTACCCCTTTCCTGATCACTCACAAAAACTAACCCTCCATTGATGGGGAATATGAGTTGATTTGGGAAAGGGGATACATCACAAGAAAGAAAGAAAATAAAAAGAAAGCAGAGAAATAAATTTGTAGTAGGCTGCTATCCAAAGATCCCCCTCATCGAGTGATATCTCTCTTCCATCCCACCAAGCTTTCTATTTATAGAGATAAATAGTAGTCGGGATTCCATAAATGTATAAATGAATGATTATAGGTTAATCTGGGGGTTCTTGGTGGTTCCCCATCGAAGAATAGGTTGTACGCCATTATTTATATCAAAATTACCATATTTGAGTCTCTTAGGTTATTTCACGTCATGAATACTATTCACAATGTATAATTTGTGGGGCCATGAATAATCTCACAACTTTTTTCATGTTATGAAATTCCTTTTTTTTCACATTATGAATGAAATTCACGACGTGTAATGTTGTTTTCCAGTAGGTTTTTCTCTATTTACACCTTGATCTTTGGTTTTGAGCCTTGGACTTGGTTCTTCACTTTTCCTCAACTCTGCCAATACTTTAATTTACCTTCAAAATTCTAGTTTCATGCCACACTATGAAGTGTTTACATCCTACTATATTTATCTATTTTTGTTCATTTTTGATCAAACTCTATATCCTACCACAAGTTATAAAAGTAGTTAAAATACTGGCATAATTAATCAATTTAATTTCATAAACATTACATCTTATATTAAAATAAGCATGCAACAAATTTCTCTCTCAATTTACCCACACTTAGAACTTTCTTATCCTCAAACATGTAATCTCAAAATAAATAAAAGAGGAACAACATGTTACCAATATTCAAATTCACAAGAAATTAAATCAAATGATTATCAATGGGGGATCAACCTTTCAATATTCACATAAAACATCAATTAAACTTCACACTCTTCAAAGGAGGATAATAAATCCAAGTATTTTACTTTTTCCCTTTGATAAATGGTGGATATTTTCTTCTCATTCATTCATATATCACAATTAATTATTATCAAACATTCCAAATCATGATTTACCTCACAATGAACTATTTCATCTCATCACTCATGATACAATTTCAATTAGAGTTGTGCTCTTATCATGAGTACATGATCCTTTTCTATAGGCTTGTAAAGGAACTACTTTCTCCTTTGTGTAAAGACAAAGTTCACATAAAACCATGAGAGATATAAAAATAAGGATATGATGAATCTAATCCTTAAGTTTAGTAGGGATTTATGTTCAAAATATTAAGGCTCAAAAAGGAGGTTTATCCCTAAAGCATACTGCATGATATCCAATGTAAAGTGAAATGAAAATCTCCTCTAAAAAAATGACAACACCCACTCTTCATGATTAAAAGTAAGGTCATGATCAATGTATGTATAATGAAATAAACGCACCTAGATTTTTTTCTATATTTTTTTTCTTTTTTTTAATTTTTTGAAATTTATTCTTGGAACAAGTATCACACCCACCAAATAACCACATACGATCAAAATATCATTAGTCTAGTAATGGTAATTTTTTATTTTCCCAATACACAACCCATTTTTTTAGTTTTTAGTTTTTTAATTTTTTTCAAGAATGGAAAAAATAAGTACAATGGATGTAACATGATCCTTTCCCAATTCCCAGAATAGAACCCCCATAATTCTTCCATACAATGTAATACATCCCTTCTACTAATACTTCCCACATCCCACACACTTAAAATTTAAAATATCATGAAATATAAATAGAGTGGGTGTAGGAATGGATATAGACAGCTTATAATGTGGCTCATTATTAGTGAGGTCATTCATGGATTCTATGAGATAAACAAGGTTTGATGTCATGGTGGGTCTAAGGATACAGACTTAACAATAAAAATTACCTCAATAATTTTAAACATGGTTTTTCATAGTCATAGTTTTGACAAGTTACAATAAAATTTTTAGTAGGTGGCATGAGCCAAGATCACTAAAGAAATATGCTTAAGATATAGATATAATTATTTAGTCTAGAAATCATCTTAGTAATGAAATATATAAATTTGGGATAATCACTCATGGTATTCAATTATAATAACAAATCAATCCAAATAAATTTCAGAAATTCAAAGTATGAAAATGGTAAGGAAATTTCACTTACCTAAATCAACTAATTCCATAAAACTATGAGTCGTCAATTTAATATCCATGATTCACACTAATTATTCAATTACCCATTTTACTCATTCAATCTAATTAAATTAAAAATATAAAACATGGTATCATGCTATTCCTAAGAAGTTCATGTCTCTTAAACTAGTTAAGTAAAATAAGAAAGCTAATTGTGAGCATGAAGTTTTCTTTTATAGTTAAATAATATATTTTCAAACAAAAATACAGGGAATTAAAAATATAATTATTATAAATGAAAACTCATTTTAGCAATGATGCTTCAGTTCAGTGGAGTAGGTCATGTTCCTTTATAGTTCTGTTCTGCAACACTTTCATGATGTGGATTTTTTATAGTTCCTCCATCCTTGCATCAAATTCATTATGGAATTAGAAAATAATAATAGAAACAAATTATAGTATATGTTTGTTTAATCATGCTCAAATTGGGTTGAGGGGAAGAGTGGAATAAGACAAAAAAATGCGGGTTTCCTCCTGAAATCCCTTTTGTTTAATGTCATTAAATCGACTTAAAAATAAATTTTTTGAAAAATACAAGACTATAAGATCCCCCACACTTAATTGATGTAGTGTATTCAATGCATTAAAATTGATTTATCATGTATGTAAATTAAAAATATAATTACTATATTTAATCAAGTGTAAAGGAAATATGGAAATTAGTTGGTCCCTGGTAATTAGGGTGAAGGAGTGTAATCTCATCCATTGGTTCTTAACTTTTTTTTTCAAATTCCTTCAATTGTTTAGCTAATTTCAATTGATGTGGCCAAACTACTATGCACTCTTTGTGGATATTATTACTACTGGATTATTTTTTAAACCTCTCCCCTTTCATAGTATAGGGAACCTCTCTTTCCAGCCTTGTCATTAATACCTTACCAAAACTAACCCTTTATTATTTTTTTCTTCCTTAGAAAAGTCATGTTAAACTAATAATAATATTCTTTGTGTCCATGTTTATCACTTCACTAGAAAATCCCTTTAAATTTTGTTCCTCTAGGTTGGTTTTTGATTTATCCAAATATTTACTTTTGTCTTGTTTTAGGTTGAATCTCCCTTTGCTTAAGGGGTTGTGGTCTTTTTGGGATATTATTCCCTTTTCTTATGGTGGAATATGTCTAATCAGTTTTATTAACCCAAATGACTACGGTTTTTTGTTTTCATATCTTAATTATTAAATAAAATAGTTCTATTTTGAAATTAATTGAGTGTAAGTTTACCTTCTTTGTGTGATCCTTTATTCTCATCAATTTGAGAAGATCCTTTACTTACCTATACAGTTTTAATAGCATTTTATTTGACCTTGTTCAACCTGTATTGCATAGTGATATATATAAAATGCACCTTAGATAGTTATTATTCCTTCATTGAAAGTTCCTTACAGAGATATGCAATAATTATCTTCTGTTATGCCTCTTTGAGTTTGTACTTCTCTACCTCAAAATCTAATCCAAATTTTGATTCTTCATCCTCTTCTAATAAACTTCAAAGAAATATGATGTTATCTATTATTCAAAATTGACTTTAAAATTACCACATTTTAGGTCACATACATATTCTGTGGTATTTATAATATAAAAATGATCTTTTATGACTAAGAATTTTTGAATCATACCCGATTATTTAATAGAATTTATACCATCTTTATGGGAGATCACATTTAGTGAATAACTGCTTGATGGATACTTCATAGAGTCAAGTATATTGAAAGGTACTTAACTATCTTCAAGCTCCATTAAAAGTGTTCCTTTATGCATAATTATGATGGTATTTTCCATCTTTAATAATGGTTTCTCTAGGATGATGGGTGAGTGTGATGAAATCCTATATTCTTCTAGGGTTAGAAAATAGAATCCAACCAGGAACAATAGGTCTCTGACTTTTAGAAAAACGTGTTCCAAAACTCCTACTAGGAATACCATTGATCTGTTTGCAAGTTGTACCACCACTCTGGTGGGAATCAATTTTCCAATATGCAAAGATGTAAATACAGAGTGAATCAAGGCATTTATTGAATAACCTAGATCACATAAAGCATCAGTAAAACTCAAAGATCTAATAGTGTAGGGAATGGATAAAGTCCCTTTATCTTAACATTTTTGTGGTATCAGTGGTGTGATCAGTTCTGAGACACTTCTTCCTAAGATGATGTGTTAATTTCCATCCAGTCACCTTGTTTTGGTGCATATCTCTTTGAGAAACTTCACATATTTTGGGATTTGTTATATTGCCTCTAGTAGTGGAATGTGGATGTTAATGTTTTAGAAGGTCTCCTAGATCACTTTTTAAAGATTCTCTTCTTCAAACTTCATTGAACAAATTAACACAAAAGGTAATGGTGCCTTGATGTCCTTTTATCCCTTTTCTATCTTTGTAAGTTTGTCTCTTTCTTTTCTTTTCCGAACCTTATTCTTAATTATTATCTCTCCATATCCTCTTCTCTTGGCAGGTTGTGTTGAGCTTCATAATTTTTCTTAGATTCATCATCCTTACTTTTTTCAAGTGGTTGGAGTGATTTTATTATTCATGTTGTAATTTCACTGATATTCTATTTTAGGTTTAAGATTGAATGGGCTGATAGTTTCCCTATATTTTTGGTTATAAAATCCATAAGACTTCCAAACTTGCTGGATAAATATTTTATAGATTCTTTCAACCCCTAAAAATCAAACTATATTTTTTGGTTCTTAGTTGATGGTGAACTGGTTGATGACTGCTCATATGTCATTTTCTAGAAAGGCGGTGGTTGAAAAGGCTATTTATATAGTTTTTTAAATGGTGGTGGATTCTAGTATTGATACTACTGCTAGAAGTGAGGATATGGTGGGTATTTGTTTTTATAGAAGGGATTTGTTTAATTCTATCCATATATTGGTTGGTCTTGGGGTTGATGCAGCTGGTTCTACTGAAATTTTCATGGATTAAAGGTTGCAATGCAACATTCTGTATCCTGAATTTCTGGACAATGGTCAGAAAAATTTTTAGGTGAAGAACATAAACTACATACCCGAGATGAATATTATTTTCCACTTTCTTGTGTCACATCCATTTATCGCACTAACATGGTGAGGTCTTCAACCTTGTTTTCAAGAAGGGATTACAATTCAGAAGTTTATACCTCATGGATTCCTCTCATGCCCATACCTCTATTGGAATGCTAATGCTGATCTAACATATCCCATGTACTTTAGGTTTTGATGATCTTAAATACCCTTAATACTTTGCTGATGATCTTATTCTCTAACTGTGTTTATTAGGTCTTATCTTATTCTTATATGTTCGGTAGTTAATTTACTTAAGATTCATTCTAAAAATTTTGGCTTCAATCTTGTTAAGTATAGAAAATCAGTTACATGATAGTTTTTGGCTATGTGGTGAAAATGACTACATCAATCAATCTCCTATATGAAGGGAAACAAATACATCAATTAACTATGTAACTAAATCACCTACGTGAAAATTTCCTATGTAAAAAATATTTCCTATGTGATCATTCAACTATATAAAATGGTTACATGGAGTAATCAGATATGTGAACAATCGACTACATGATCAATCATCTATGTAAATTGGTTATGTGAAGAAATCAATTATGTGGATCACCTATGTGGTAAAACTGGATATGTCGCTTCAATCAGCTACATTAGTTTCAGAAAATCACCTATGCGAGGAGAATGGATACTTCATTTCAATTGGCTATGTCATATTTGATTATGTGAATGAAAAGCCTACGTGGTTCAATTTGGCTACATGAAGTAAAATCAGCTATGTGGTTTCAAATCTACAAATCGGCTACGTGGATTCAACTATCAAAATTGGATATATCATACTGCTAGTTGATATTTATTATCATTGAACCACTTGAGTGAAAATTTTAATACTTTTTTACAATATTTAAATTATTTATTTCCTATTTATGATAAAAATCAACTATAATAAGAGCCAAGTACCGAGACAGAATACAAGGACGATATATTTTATTTGTCTCTACTATTACTGAGGTATTTCAAGGAGAAGGACATGTCACTGATCCCTATCTTCTACGAATCATGTAAAGTGCATTTAAATATTAAATAAGTGCATGAATTTCAAAAAAAGAGGGGTGGAGTACACACACAGACTTATGCATGAGAAGTGAGGTGCATAAGGGAATACAAAGAATTCTTTTTCTCAAGTCTCTAAAATGACACTCTATTTTCTAAAAAATCCAGGAGTAAGAAGCATCAATTTATTAGTTGTGATAATTAACGACTCTTTTTAAGTTCAAAAGACTTGACTTGAACTGCTTATTCATCATATCAATTCTCTTGGATATTTTCCTTTTTTATGTTAGTTGTATCTTAGAGTTGTGAGCTAAAGCCTAAAAAACCCTTCTATTTTTATCTTTCATTGTAAAGGTTCTTAGTAAAAGAAAATTTGAAGGTTGTTTCTTATAAATACTTTTTAGAGCCTGATTAAAAGATCCTATGTTTGTACCAAGTGTCGACTACTTGCACTCAGTCATGAAGTCCCTGGAAAAAGGACTATTAGTACCAAACAAAAGGGCTGGTCTAGTAAAAATAACCACACTCATTGAGAAGAGTGGTGGTGGAGTGTACTAGGGGACTTTTATTCCCTGAATCACTATAAATCTATTTGTGTATGTTTCTATTTTTATGATTTTATTTCCACTGCATGCTTCATTAAATAATCGAACAAAAATTAGTCATAAACAAGAGAGGGTGGTTTTTCTAAATGAATAAAAATTTAAAGAACTCAATTAACAGAGAATGATAGATGGTGAGAGTATCACAAACTTGAAGGGAATACTTAAAAACATTGTAAATAATTTTTCTACTTTAGGGGTACCTATTACTAAACAATATTAGGATTTGAAAGTTATTAGAATACTACCACCAAGGTGGAGTGGTATTTTGGATGCTATCATACAATCAACAGAGGTCAAAATATTTAAAATAAAAGATCTTATCTATACTCTGATGATGTATGAGGTTGATATGAAAGATAAAAAATGGATAACATAGGTTAATTAAGAAGTATAATTCTTCTTTAAAAGTCTCAACTTCAAAGGTGATAAGAAGTTTAAAGAAGTTCAAATAACTAATTCATCTGATGAGAATTATTCAAGTAGTTCTAATTCAGACATTGAGCTTGCTCACTTCTCTAGAAAATTCAATAATTTCTATAAAAAGAGAATAGGTTTTAAGAAACCTTTAAACATATATAAGAATTCATATAGAAATTATAAGGAAGTAATATGTTATGAGTGTAAGAAGCTTAGACACATCAATCCCGACTATCTGTAGCTTCAAGATGATATAAATTTAGAAAAGAAATACTTCAAGAAATTTAGTTAAAATAAGAAGGATAAGAAATACATGAAGTAAACATTAAGTGCTTTAGATGATTCTAGTGATGTTATGGTGTCATTCTGACTGAAGTGTTACTTTTAGTGGCCCAAATTGAATAACCCACTCTCATAACTAGTATAACGTAAATATGTGGTCAATCCACAGGGAGATTTAAAGCATTCCGTTTCTTAAGTTGTAATTAATTAAATGAAGGGTTTCTAAATATAGATTCGATATTTGAGGATTATGAAAGTTTTTTCATAGGATTGATCAATTAAATCTTTATTTTTTTTAACAATTTACTTAAAATAAGAAAATACAGAAAACTATTTTTAAAAATTAATGGGAGAAACGCATCAGGGATGTGGGTGGTTATGAAGATCATCGAAAATTGATTTTCTTATCATGTTGTGTTGTTCATAATAACTCATATATCTGGGTTTCAAATGCAACATAACTCCCTTGGTCCAGTGAGTTCTAATTAAGTTAATAGAAATCAACTTCTTGGTCTGAGAATTGGTTTTTATAAACTTTATGAAAACAACCCCCTTTTGTGATGAAAATTGCACCCAATGATCATGGAATTACTTGTTGTAATTCCCTTGGAGATCCTTAAAAACTCCATTCTTGGTTTGATATGGATTTTCTAGCAAGATAAAGAAAGGGGTTATAGGAGAAATCATGATAGGTAGAATAAACCAACACGAACACAACAAGTAATATTAATTACCAACAAGTCTATATTGTCCATAGCCCTAACACATAAAGGGAATTATCTATTCATTGAATAAATGATGAAAAAATGCTCTTAATACCTAAAGTTTTCATTATAGCTGAGAAAGAAAGGGAAAATGATAAGTAACCATAAGATAAATCTTCTAAAAATTGCCTAGAATGAGTTTCAAGCTCTCATCCACCAAGATGAATTCATCCCAGATGATTATCCACCACAAAATAGTCCAGGAAGTATTAATTGGCCGTCGCACACTATCCAAGGGTGGTTAGGGGTCTAAATTCTGGTTCAAATGATGGTTAGGAGGGGTATATGAGAAGTGGGTGGCAGCCTGTTGACCTTCACATAGTTAAGGCACACGATTTGGTAAACCATACGAAAATCATGTGCAAGGTTCTATCTTGGTTAAACGAGGAACACGGTATCCTGGTCTAGTCCACATGGTTTGGTTAACCATGTGAAGATTGTGTGAGATCCACTGTCTCCTTACCAGCACACCCCACACAGTTTCTTGGAGGATCTGCACAGTTTAACAAACCATGTAGAGACCGTTCGGGAGGTTCTATCTCTAAGATCCTAGCTCCTCATGGTCATTTGGGTTAGGGTGATCATTTTGGGTGACTCAAAAGTAACCATGCATCATGAAAAAAGGGTCTAAAAGCCTTTAATTTTCATCCGAATTGCCCGATTCATGCCATATCTTCTTGTTC
Organism: Viscum album; assembly: GCA_963277665.1. Taxonomy (NCBI): domain Eukaryota; kingdom Viridiplantae; phylum Streptophyta; class Magnoliopsida; order Santalales; family Viscaceae; genus Viscum; species Viscum album. The sequence goes on along the minus strand of OY728155.1, from coordinate 917,260,306 downwards.
CTTCCTTTGATGACTAAATTACACCTATAAAAACATGTTTAGGTTGTAAAATCATATAAATTCATCCAAAAAACCATTTTCAATATGCATAAAAGAATGGAAATGTTATATGCACATAAGTGTGTCATGTCACATCTTCAGAATTAGAAGCTGAACATTATAATCAAAAAGCCAACATGTGTTTTATGGAACATATTGATGGGGTACATTCTTACTATTATTTTGAACATGAAACTAAACTATAAAATTGAAATTTCTCATTTGAGGAAATTGATGAATATTATTCCATGTTAGAAGCTAAATATGAATCTTTAAAAATGAAAAATAAAACTCTATGAAAATCCTATGAAGCAGTTGTTAATAAAATAGAGGACTTAACTAAACAAATGTTAATTTTAAAAATAAAACTAGAAGATTCTATTGCATCATGTATTGAACATGGAAATAAAATTTAAAAATTAAAAAAAGAAGTTTAAGAATTTAGATATGCTTCTAATGTGTTTACAGATGATAGAAATTATTTAAATTAAATTCTTTGTAACAATAAAACTCATAAAGATAGATTTGGAATAGGAAGTCAAGGTGAAAAACCAATGTTTTACAAGAACTATTTTATACAAAGTTCTAAAAATAAAAATATTTCAAAAGTTACTTTTTCTATTGTAGTGAGTTAGGAAACTATATAAATAATTGAAATTTTAAAAACCCATATTTCTATAGAGTTAAACATTATTTTTCGTGAAAATTTTCTCAAAGATCAGTGTTGAATGTTTTAGAGAGTCAAAACAAATTTGTATTCCTAAATCCTTTGTTGCTAACTTTGTTGGGCCCAAGAAAATATGGGTACCAACAAAATTTCTTATTTAATTTGTCTTTGTAGATATAAAGGTCTAATAACACCAATGAAATATGGAATATGGATAGTGGATTCTCAAGATATATGAGTGGATATTTCTATCATTTTCACTCCTTATAAAATATAGATGGAGGTCATCTCACTTTTGGTAATGATGCTAAAGGAAAAATTATAGGAGTTGGATCTATTGTAAATCCAAACTCTATCATTATTAACAAAATTCTCTATGTGAAAGGTTTAAAGCATAGTATTATAAGTATCTATCAACTTTGTGATGAAGATTATTTTATTTATTTTTCAAATAATTATTTTTCTATTTTCAAAGATAAAATTCTTAAATTTAAGGTACCATGGACAGAGAATGTATATACTTTAGATATTAATTATTTGAGTAGGCAAAAGGTGAACTATTTAAATTATGAAAGAAATAATTCATGGATATGGAATAAAATATTAGGAAAATATAATGTTTATTATTTCAGAAAATTGTCTAAAAGAAATTTATTTTTGGATTTACCTCAACTTAAATTGAATAAAAAGAATCTATATGATTCATGATAAATGTACTACTGAAATTTGTGCTATTTTCAATGGGCTATTTGCAACGGGATCCCGTCTCAAATAATCTTTAGCGACGGGGTCTTGTCACAAATAGCCTGTTGCAGAAAACAACATCGCAAAAAACAGTTTTTGCGATGGGAAACTTCCCCATCGCAAATAACTCTCCGATTATATACATTATATATAAATAAACTTATTGCGATGAGCCCGCCACAAATACTATTTACGACGGTACCAAGGACCCATAGAAAATACAATTTAAAAATATATTTTTAAACTATTTACGATGGGATCCCATTGCAAAAGATCCCATTGCAAATATGATTTAAAAATATATTTTTAAACTATTTTTAATTATTTCTATTTATTACTAATTATTCCTATTTATTGCTAATTATTTCTAATTATTTCTAATTATTACTAATTATTTCTAATTATTCCTATTTATTTCTAATTATTCCTAATTATTTCTAATTATTCATATTTATTTCTAATTATTCCTAATTATTCCTAATTATTGTGAATTATTCCTAATTATTGCAAATTATTACTATTTATTCCCATTTATTAGGAATTATTCCCATTTATTAGGAATTATTGCTATTTATTACTAATTATTCCTATTTATTCCTAATTATTGCTAATTATTACTAATTATTACCATTTATTACTAATTATTTCTATTTATTACTAATTATTTCTAATTATTCCAAATTATTCCAAATTATTCCAAATTATTTCTAATTATTCAAAATTATTTCTAATTATTCCAAATTATTGCTATTTATTTCTAATTATTGTTATTTATTCCTATTTATTACTAATTATTCCTATTTATTCATATTTTTTCCTATTTTTTCCTATTTATTCCTATTTATTGCTATTTATTGATATTTATTGCTATTTATTGCTAATTATTGCTATTTATTGCTATTTATTACTATTTATTGCTAATTATTCCTATTTATTGCTAATTATTGCTATTTATTACTATTTATTACTATTTATTACTATTTATTGCTATTTATTGCTAATTATTACTAATTATTTCTGATTATTACTAATTATTTCAATTTATTTCTATTTATTGCTAATTATTGCTAATTATTGCTAATTATTACTAATTATTGCTAATTATTGGTAATTATTGCTATTTATTACTAATTATTACTATTTATTGCTAATTATTGCTATTTATTGCTAATTATTGCTAATTATTGCTATTTATTCCTATTTATTTCTATTTATTACTAATTATTCCTATTTATTACTAATTATTCCTATTTATTCCTATTTATTACTAATTATTCCTATTTATTACTAATTATTCATATTTATTGCTAATTATTCATATTTATTGCTAATTATTCCTATTTATTGCTAATTATTCCTATTTATTCCTAATTGTTGCTATTTATTCATAATTATTGCTATTTATTCCTAATTATTGCTATTTATCCCTATTTATTCCTATTTATTCCTAAGTATTCTTATTTGTTGCCAATTATTGCTATTTATTGCTAATTATTGCTATTTTTTACTAATTATTCTTATTTATTGCTAATTATTGCTAATTATTACCAATTATTCCTATTTATTGCTAATTATTCCTATTTATTGCTAATTATTCTTATTTATTGCTAATTATTTCTATTTATTGCTAATTATTCCTATTTATCTAATTATTCCAAATTATTACCATTTATTACTAATTATTACTAATTATTAAAAATTAATACTAATAATTTCAATTTATTATTACAAATAAATATTGATAACAAAACAATTTATATCTAATTTAATTTCAACCAATCAAAAATAATTAAAATTAACATAAAAAAATGAAATAAATACTAAATTAAAGAAAATATAAATACCTTTAAACTTGATCTCCTATTGATGTAGATGGCTTCACAACTTTTTTGTGTAAAAAAAACTAACTCACCCAAAATTTCTCTCTGAAAATTGAGTTTAGAGAGAGAGAGAGAGAGTAAGAAATGAGAGGTGGATTTGAAAAAATGGATGGAGGTATATATAGGTTAGATTAGTTGCATCGGGACTATTTGCGACTTGTGACGAGACTATTTGCGACAGACTGCCCGTCATAAATAGTATCTTTTGCGACGGGACCTGTCGCAAAAACCTTCGCCCACATTAATTACGGTTGGCGGTTAAAAGAGTATTTGCGACGGGACCCGTCGCAAAAGGTACCTGCCGACACACTATTTGCGACAGGAGAACACCTCGTCGCAAAAACCTATATACTGCCACTGGGTATTTGCGACGAGTCCCGTCGCAAATACTCACGGACTGACGTATTATTTGCGACGGGGGAATACCTCCCGTCACAAATAACCTTCCCGCAGTTTCCACACAAACCGCACCAAACCTTTTGCGACGGGACCCCAAATCCCGTCGCAAATAACCAAGTATTTGTGACGGGTAGAATCCACCATCGTAAATAACCTCTGGGACATACTATTTGCGACGAGATTAATTCCCTACACAAATAGCCCGTCGCAAAAAGCTATTTTTCCCATAGTGATGGTCAAGCAACACAAGTAATCTTATAAACCAATTAAAGAGGTTTCCACTTCTACAACCCTATAACTTATTCATATGGATTTGTTTAGTCCATATAGAGTTGCAAGCCTAAGGGGAAAATCTTTTGTTTATGTTTTAATTGATAATCATTCTAGATTTACTTAGGTTTCTTTTTTTAAGTGTTAAAAGTGATACTTGTTCTGTTTCTATAAGTTTTTGAAAACTGGTTCAAAAGGAGAAAGATACCAAAATTATTGCTTTAAAAAGTGACCATGGAGGAAAATTTAAAAAACATGAGTTTACCACCTATTATTCAAAACATGGTACCAAGCACACCTTTTCTACCCCTAGGAAACCTCGATAGAATGGTGTTGTTGAAAGGAGGAATGAGATTTTGCAAGAAATTACTAGGACAATGTCATGTGAACATAACTTGCCTACTAATTTTTGGGATAAAGTTGTGAATAAAACATGTTATGTCATAAACAAAGTTCTAATTAGACCTATTTTAAATAAAACACCCTATGAGCTATGAAATAATAGAAATCCAAAAGTTGTATACTTTAAGGTTTTTGGATGCAAGGTTTATATTCTAAACACCAAGGATAATATTTATAAATTTGATCTAAAAGTTGATGACAAAATCTTCCTAGGCTATTATACTACTTCAAAATCATATAGAGTTTTAAATAAATGATCAAAGTTTGTTGAAGAATCAACTCATGTGAAATTTGATGAAAGTGATCCTTTTGATCAAAAAGTAACACAAATCGATGAACTAAGTGATTCTTTTGAAAACATGATATATGGACCTCTTTTTGATGACAAAAGGATGAAGGGTTGGAACTTGATTTTCCAGAACCAAATCCTGAAAGGTTGGATACCACTAAACCTGAAAGTTTTCTACTTAGACAACCTATAACTCTTGAGAATCATCCTTTAAAAACTGTTATAGGAAGTTTGGATGAAGGAATTAGAACTAGAAGGAGCATAGGAAACCTTATAGAGTTTTCTGCCTTTTTTATCTCAGTTAGAACCTAAGTCTATAAAATAAGACTTAGTAGATAAAAGTCAGGATGTATCCATGCAAGAAGAATTAAACCAGTTCAAGCAGAATAAGGTATGGGAATTAGTTTATATACCCTCTCACCATCTTATTATAGGAACAAAATGGGTTTATAGGAATGATTAGGATAATCCTGGTGTGATAACTAGGAATAAAGCTATACTTTTAGCAAAAGGGTATAATCAGGAAGAAGGTATAGTCTACGAGGATACCTTTTCTCAAATAGATATATTAGAATCCATTGGGATTATTTTAGCTTCTATGCATCATATATGAATTTTAAATTATATCATATGGATTTAAAATCTTCTTTTCTAAATGGTTTTATAATAAAGAAAGTTTATGTGGAATAACCTCTTGGTTTTGAAAATCCCCATTTTCAAAATTTAGTTTTTAAACATACCAAAGTTCTTTATGGTCTTAAAAAAGCACCTAGAGCTTAGTATGAATGTTTAAGTTCTTTTATTTTATCAAATGGGGTTTTAGTAGGTAATTCAGATCCTACTTTATTTAGGAAAACTTCATCTTCAGATATCTTGTTAGTGCAAATATACGTTGATGATGTAATTTTTGGTTCTACAAATAAAAAATTGTGTAATGAATTTTCAAAACTCATGAAAAAATAATTTTAAATGAGCACGATTAGTGAGTTAAATTATTTTCTAGGTTTCCAAATTTATCAAAAAGACTTCAAAAATGTGCTAAATCAAAGTGAATATAGACCAAACTTTCTTAAAAGGTTTGAAATTGAAAGTGATAAAGTACATACTACCCTATGAGTTTTAATGAAAAACTTGACTTGTATGAAGTTGGAAAACTAGTTGACAATAATAATTACAAAGGAATAATTTGAAGTTTATTATATTTGACTGCTGGTGGACCAAACATTATGTTTTCAATATCTCTTTATGGTCGATTTCAAGCTAATCCTAAAGAATCTCACTTAAAAGATACTAAAAAGATTTTAAGATATTTTAAAGGAACAATTTATCTTTTATTTCTTTTTCCAGAAATTGTGATTTTAATTTAATACCATACTCAAATGTCAAATTTAGTGTTTGTAGACTAGATAGAAAGATTACTTCAGGAACTTTTCATTTTCTAGGTAAATCCCTGATATCCTGGTTTAGTAAGAAACAACACTCTATTGCATTATCTACTACAAAAGTAGAATATATTATTGTTGGTAGTTGTTGTGTACAAGTGTCGTAGATGAAACACACCTTAATGGACTTTGGATTCAACTATAATCAAGTATAAATTAAATGTGATAACACTAGTGCTATCAACATTTCTAAGAATCCAATAAATCAGTCAAGAACAAAGCATATAGACATGAGGCATCATTTCTTAAGAGATCATGCTCAAAAGGTGAAATTTCTCTTGATTTTATCTCTATAGAGAATCAGTTAGTAGATACCTTTACTAAACCCCTTATATGTGAGAATTTTGATTTTATTAAAAAATAATTGGGTTTATTCATTTTTAAATATATTTAACGTGTTTCATGTATTCTAATTTAATTGAATCTATTCTCTTTATTAGTGTTAAAATTTAAAATTGAGTGCTTTATTATATTATTTAGTTTAATGACACAAATAAATTACTCTTATCAATGTATTTTTTTATTCAAATATTGAAAATATAAATTCCTTTCTTCTTTTAATATTTATTTATTAGTCAGAAGTAACCTTAAAATCGAAATCAGATATGTAAGAAAATTTGGATTCAGGTACATGACTGAATACAAAATTAGCTCATAATCCCTTTTCCATCCACATACATAGCCTCCCTTTGAATCCAAACCATCATCTCTAACCTCTCGATCCATATTCGACCTTCAATCAAAATTTTCAAAATAAGAAAGACAAAATGTGTTGATTATGGAATCTTAGGTTTGTTTAAGAAATCCAAAGGAAGTGGAAGAAGAGCTCTTGTGGTAAAATCCATAGATATGGCATTGACTAATACAATTGAAATGTTGTTCAAGAAAGTACTTGAGTTTCAAGGTTGGTATTTTGTGTTTGATGAGGAAAATTTGATTTTTATTTTTTAAGTAAAATGTTAATGAGTTCTTGATGAATGTCGAGTTTCAGTTTAATAAAACAGAGGATATAATCTCATTAAATGTTAAAGGAAATAAATTGGTAGTTTCTTATGTTGAAATAACTAATATATTTCATTGTCCCCTTGAGGAGGATATCTCTTTTAGTTGTAATCTTATTGGGACAAGATCATTAGGTCCAAACAAAGTGTTTAAGTTTTTTTAGAACCTCTATTTTACAAAATAAACCTGTAAAAGAGATGCCTGTTGAATGGAAAGTTTTATGTAAGTTTGTGCAGATAGGTATAACACAAAGAGAAGGAGAGATATAGAAAGTTCCTTTTCAAGATATGTATTTGATGTATGTCTTGATCAATAATGTGAAGTTTATTTTTCCAAGATACATGGAGAGATTCATGCATCATTATTAGGGAAGTTAAACTATTATCCTTATGATAGATTAATTTATTTATCCTTAAATAAGAAAAAGTAGATTTAAATGAAGGTTCTACAATAAAATGTCATAAAATTAATACTTTATCATCAGTTCTCTTGATAATGATTGGATACTTATGGGATATTGCTTCGAATTATTTGATGGCAGTTGGTCAAGAAAGTGTGACTTAGGGGTAGTCAGCTCAGACCTCACTACCTAATAAAGCAACACCTATCGAGATGATGTCTTCTAGGGGAATAAAGGAGATAACTTCAGTAAGAACCAAGTCTTCAGTTCCAGTTATTAGTCCTATAATTGGTGAGCTTGTCCAGATTTAGGAGGATATTGTTGCTCATAATCAAGATGCTAGTGAAGTTAATGTGTGTACTGAGGAAGATCAGTATGCGGAGATAGTTGTTGAGACAACTGCTGTTTTTTCTAAAGATAGGCTATCTAAGACTGGGCTGGTGAGTTCTGAAGTTCATAGAAGTCCAGAGTCAGTGGAAGAACATGATGGAGATGATCCAATTCTACTTGTATCACCCATTCATAAAAAAATAGACACTGATGTGGTTATGGAATCTGAAAATAATTCCCATACACCATCGTTACCATCTTCACCTTCAACTTCTTATGGAGTGGCTTATTTAGTTAGTAAGAGTTTTAGAAATCTTGGAAAGGTAAGTGTTTTCTAATGAAGTAATGATAGATCTTGAAAATATGCGAGTATATTATTTTGGTTTAAAAGTTGAGATAACTGCTTGAAAAGATGAGATCATAGAACTTAAAGAGTCCTCTGTCTCTAAATAAGACTTAATAAGTTAGTTGGAATGGTGGATGCCCAATCAGTAATGACCAATAATCTTCAGACAGATCTAACTATGCCATAAGATAATTCTAATGCAAGTCCTAAAGAACTTGAGGAAATGAAATCCTTGATAAGTGGTTTGAAAGATGTTTTCCCTATAAAGGATGAGTTTAGTGAGCTAAGATCCTTGGTTTCATCTTAAAAGTATATGTTTCCAGATTCTTCATCCATGCAGTTAGGTTTATCTTAGGAAGTGCTTGATGAAATTCAAAACTTTTTGAGCTGAAGTGAAAGAGACTCTGCAAACTCTGAAAAGTGTTGTGTTAAGTCAGTTCAAGTTTATAAAGAAATTACAACCCTCTGCTATTTCTACCTGAGAATCTTTAGCTCTTGAAGATTTCTAGAATAAAGTTAGTTAAATGCTGTTAAAATTGGATCTTGTTTTTTCTTAGATTTAGTATCTCCAAGATGATATGCTTTCTCCAGTGTTTTTGGATGAGATAAATAATGATATTTTTGGTCAATTTATCTATACACTAGAAGATATTAAGAACATTATCATGGGATTAGATATGTATATGAATGAACACATTGTACATCTTGATAAATCTATTAGGGTTATGGTAGAATAAAATTTGGGTGTTTCAAAAGAAGAAAGAAATATAGTTAAAGACTATATTGAAAATATCAATAAAAACACTCAATTGTCTTTCAAATAGTATAAGGAAATATTTTCAAAGGTTGTAACTCTATATACTATGAAAATAACAGATTTAGATTTATATTTGGAAGAATATTTGGAAGAGTTAGTTCCAATTATGGGAAGAGAGTTGATTATTTATAAACCTCATGTAGTTTCAAGTTTAGTTGAACCCCAAACAACTGTTAGTGATCAAATTTTTAAATATTCTCTTAATGATGTTAAACTAGTTGTTCAAAGTTTTCTAGCGCAAGTGAATAACACGAATGAAAAAGTGCAGTCACTAACTGGTAGGATAATAGACGTGAAAACGTATGTGAATCTAATTATGAAGAAGGTTCTTGTGGATATGAATTTTGGAATTTCAGCTATAGAAATTACCCCTCTGTTTCGTCCTCATACTATTAGTGAGTTAGTTTCTCTTTAGGTAAAGTAGAACATCTTAATAAATTTATTAGGAATAGAATAACATAAGTTTCTCAAATGCATAAGCAATCATCTCTCTTGATTCTTGAATTTTTCAAGTTTGATTCTATTCTACAGATTTACATTTGTGTTGAAGATCTATTTTATATGAGAAGAATAAGACCTATTGATCCTAATCCTTCTAGTAATTCTCAGTATACCAGACAATGAATAGAAGGTGCTTATAATCCTTTAGCACCATTAGTGCCAATTATATCTACCTCCAAAACCACTCAAATCTTAAAACCACCTTCACCAAAACCAAAATTGGTTACCCGACTGATATTTTGTAAATTTATTGATTGGACATATCTTTTTATTTCAAAGTAATTAATTAAATAATTCATCATTTCTTTGTTTCTAATGTGTTTCTTAGTGATTGTTTTCATTTGATGTTATTTATCTCTTTTTTTTATTTAATGAAACCCAATCTTATCATAATTCCATATTTAGTTTTCACACTACACTTAAATAGTTCATAAATATAAAGTGCAACATTAACATGTGTTTTATCTCTATTACCCTTCCCTTTTAATGGAACAAGGTGGGGGGGAGTTTTTTACCTTTTATTTTATCTTTTAATAAAATGGTGTAGAAGCCTTTTAAAAAGGGGACAAGTTTCTAACTTTCAAAAAGGTGACATGTAACTAACAAAGGGGGACCAACAATACATTTTAAACTATATTATATATTCTACATTTAATTTATGTTAAACCTTTTTAAAATTCCATATTTTTTACCTACTAGAATATCTAATGAGTTTTATGAGTTTTACAGGTTTTGCAATCATCAAAAGGGGGAATTTTTGGACTACTAATGTTGATCCAACATATCCCATGTACTTTAAGTTTTGATGATCTCAAATACCCTTCATACTTTACCAATGATCTAGTTCTATAAGTGTTTTATTAGGTATTATCTTATTCTTATATGTTTGATGGTTAATTTCCTTAAGTATGCATTCTGAACGTTTTAGATTCAATCTTCTTAGGAAAATCAGTTACATGATGGTTTTTGGATACATGGTAAAAATAACCACTTTGATCAATTTCCTACATGAAGTGAAATAGATACATCAATTGGCTATGTCGCTGAATTGGCTACGTGAAAATTACCTACGTCAACAAGATTTCCTGCATGTGCAATCGTCTACGTGATCATTCAACCACACAAAATAGTTACATGAGTAATAAGATATGTGAGAAATCAACTATATGATCAATCATTTATGTAAATTGGTTACATGAATCACCTATATGGTAAAATTTACTATGTCAATTCAATTGGATATGTTATTTTTGGTGAATCATCTGCATGAATAGATGGCTATGTTGTTTCAATCGGCTACATCAGATTAAACTACATGAATGAAAAACCTATGTGATTCAATTTAAATATGTGAAGTAAAATTGGCTACATGGTTTCAAATCTGAAAATCGACTACATGGATTCAATTATAAAAATTAGCTATGTTGTGATGCAAGTTGGTATTTATTATAATGGAAGCACTCGAGTGAGTATTTTAATACTGACATACAATCTTTGAATGCCTGATTTCCTCTTTAAGATAAAATTGAATATAATAAGAGCCAAGTTCCAAGACAAAATTCAAGGATGATATATTTTATTTGTATCCACTATTGCTGAGGTATTTTAAGAAGAAGTACGTTTTACTAATCCCTGTATTATATGAATCATGTGTAGTGAGTTTAAATATAAATTAAGTACATGGATTTTAAAAAAAGAGGGGTGGAGTGCGAGCACAGACTTATGCATGATAAGTTAAGTGCACAAGGGAATACAAAGAATTATTTTTTTCAAGTCTCTCTAAAATGACACTCAATTATCTATAAAAATAAGGAGTAAGAGGCCACACTTCATCAGTTGTGATAATTGACAATTCTTATTGAGTTCAGAAGACTCTGCTTGAGCTTCTTATTCATCAGATCAATTATCTTATAGATATTTTTTTGTTATCTATATCTTACAGTTGTGATATAAAACCTATAAAAAATAATGTTTTTTTCTTTCATTACAAATGTTACTAGTAAAAGAACCTTTGAAGGATGTTATTTATAAAGCCTTTATGGAGCCCGGTTGAAAGATTATATGCTTATACCAAGTTTTGACTGCGTTCACTCAGTTGAGAAGAGAGGGTAATTTTTCTAAGTGAAGAAAAATTTAAAGAAATCAATTCATCCCACTCTCGATTCTTAATACGACCAATCGCAAAAAACAACCTCTATTGCCAAATTTCCGTGAGTTATAAATAATATTCTCAATCAGAACTCTATATTTTGTTGGAAACTTGTCAATAAGTTCTCATTCATATGAAGTTTTGATAAGGTTTTGATCATTATCGAGTAGTCCTTGGTTGAAGAACATGTGTAAGTGGCGTTCCTCCATAGTCTGATGCGGGAAACTAACACAGAACTTCTTGTACCTCTCCTAATACTCCTAGAGAATATCCCCGGTTGATTGGTGGATGACATAGATATATTTTTTGAGTATGATACTTCTATATGTGGGGAACAAATCTATGAATGAATCATCTTTCATGTTTCTCCCATTCTTTGAATTCTCCTAGTTATAGGATACACAACAATTCCTTTGCAGCTTTTTCTAGTGAAAATAGGAATGCCCTCCACTTTACTTACTATTCCATGAATCCTTGGGGATTAAAACTAGAGTATACATGTGTGAATTCTTGAATATGTCTTTTTGGATCTTCTCCTAAAAGACCATGAAATTTAGACCGAATTTGAATCATGTTAATTCACAAGTCTAAATCATTATCTAAAGCAGGTGCAACAATTTGGTTCTATTGATTTACGAACTGTGGTGCGTAGAGATTGCAAAAAGTTTGGATGGGATTTACAAACATTATGCTAGGTTTAGAGGGAACACTAAGAGTATCAATTGAAATATATAATAATTATTTATTCAAATTTTATTTGAAAATTTATTTCCTCAAGTGAGTTAGTGTTCTTTCAATTTCAGGATCTAAATCAGTTAATTGTTTATTTAAACTATGGATCATTCAATATTATTTTTTTTAGTTTTTGGAGTGTTGATCCACTACCACCCTATAAATAATTCCAAGTTTGATGCATTATTATTGTGGGCCATGAATTTTTTTTAATTACTTTAGTATAGTTATTTATCCCTTAGGTTTATTCTAAAAGAGGAGTGCTCACAAAACGTGTTTGTCGCTTTTATTGATTTTATAAAAGTTTTATTTTTAATAGATTTTGAGAAATTGAGAGCATAAAGGCTTGATTTAATTGATTTTAAAATAATTGAGAAAGACGATGATAAGTGCGGGTTTTTTCTAGACCTAATGCAATGCTATCATAGTTTCCATTTTTTTTACTAATTTATCTTCTACTAACTGATGATTGAGATTCATATACCAATTCCTATACCCCCTAGATAGATGGTGATGGTGATAACATCCTTATCCAAAAACTCAGGTTGGTCTACCCTCCTTACTATGAGTGTGGGTGTTTCTTTGGTTCCCCTTTATTAATTAAGGAAATCCATGATTGGGTATTTTGATTCCCTAATTACTGATGGTTCCCGTTACAATCCTATACACATACTGATGATTGTCAAACACTCACTATCCAACCCTAATATATTCCATCACATACAAAAAATAATTGGGTGGAGGAAGAAATGGATCATCAACCAAGGCAATTAAAATAAACCAAATCAAAACCTAACACAACCACATTTAGAATTTAAAATTGTGAATAAGAATTGAAACAAAAAGAATAGGAAATAATGAATTTTTATTCAATTTAACATACAAACTCAATCATCAAAAAATATGTCCAACCTCTCCCTTTCTTAACCAATCATAGAAAATACCCCTCCATGATGGAGAAGTTGAGTTGATTCGGGAGAGGGGAGACATCACAAGAAAGAAAGAAAAGAAAAAAAAGGAAGAGAAATAAATCTGCAGTAGGCCGTCATCCAGAGCTTCCCCTCATCAAGTGATTTCTCTTATATCACCCAAACCTTCTATTTATGGAGATAAATAGTATTCATGATGCCATAAATTTAGTAATGAATGATTCTAGGTCAATTCGGGGGGGGGGGTGCTTGGTGGGTCCCCATCAAAGAATAGGTCTTCCACCATTATTTACATAAAAAAATACCATATTTGAGTTCATCAGAGAATTTCACATCATGAATGGTATTCATGATGTGTAATTTGTGGGGCCATGAATGTTCTCAGGGATTGTTTCACATCGTGAATGGAATTCACGATGTGTAATGTTGTTTTTCAGTAGGTTTTTCTCCATTTCCACCTGGATATTTGGTTTTGAGCCTTGGAATCAGTTATTTACTTTTCATTGACTCTTATACAACTTCAATTTAGCTTTAAAAGTTTGGTTTTTTGCCGCACCATGAAGTGTTTTCATCCCACTATATTCATTTATTTTTGTTCATTTTTGGTCAAAATCTATATCCCACCACAAGTTATAAAAACAGTTAAATACTAGAATAATTAATAAATTAAATTGCATAAAAATTTAATTTTATATTATAATAATCATGAAAAAAATTACTCTTTCAAATATCAATCATAATAATGAAATTAAAAAGAAATAATCATAGTCATTTTTAACCATAAAAAACAGGCATATCAAGGAAGATTCTCAGAATGGTAACTATTTCATGACCTATGGAACTCCATTGATCCTGTTATGACATAGAAATGATACCTTCACAATATTGGATATTATAGATACATTATATAATGAACTTTTACCATTACAATTATACCATAATATTTTTGGAGATTATGAACCATACTGTAACACCCCAAGATTTCATAGTGTCTTATTTCTTCAAAATAATTCAATAACTTGCACTACACGCAACACCGAGTTCAAGCGCACCATGAATTACCAAACAAGCCGTTCAATTAACTAAATTTTAAACTTTATATAATCCTTATAATTTTAGAATCCATATTATGAGTTTCTTAGACATAATGTAAGAACAAATTCATCTTCAGTATTGTAGTTTTACCAACTTTTAATAGTGAACCCTTTTTAAATAAAATATTTTAAACTTTTTGACTAAATGGGGACATCAAAAAATTTAAAATAAAACATCCCAAGCTTCCACGGTACGCTTTCCTTTGAATAAAACAGTAGCGTGTGTTGTACGCAACTTCGAGTTTTAACACACACCACAACCGATCAAACTAGCCGTTATGAATAGTAATACTTAATTTTTGAAATTATATATATTTTATATTTCAAAATGGATTTCATTTTTGGATTTGGAATATCAAATTTAGCCTAAGGTGAAATTTTGGTACTTTTCAGATAACTTTCATATTTTGATGAATAGTAAAAATTACTAAATTTTAATTAAAAACAACTTTTTTAATCAAAATAATTAATAGTGATAAATTATGAATTTGAGTGGTTTTAAAGTATATTTAGAATATATTTTTACCATTTAATATAATTTTGGTCATTGGACATAATTTTACAATTAAACCGAACATAAACAAGTGTCAATCTTTTGATAGTTATTATCTCTTAAAAACACGCTTTTTGTTTTGACAGCGGGAATTAATTTTAAATTAATTTCTGCCACTTCTGTGTTTTGAATTTAGAAAAATGGATTCCATATTTGGAATCAGGATGTTCAAATTGTGTAAATAGGTAACTTTTATTTTTAGACATTTTGAATAATTACTGCGGTAAATATTTTATTTACCATGGTTAAGGGTAAATCCAGTAAATAAGGGTTAAAAAATAATATTATAATAATACTAAATTACCCTAAAACGTGTCTTAACCCTATTGGTTGATACATGGTCGACCATGGGCATATTTGGGTCAATTTTGGGACCCCATTGATCCACTTGTAAGTGATAATGACACTTTATTTTAATTAAGTTAAAATGAATACAAAAATGGCATAAGCTTACATCTTTTAAAAGAACAATTTTTACATAGGGTTATACATGTTGGATTTTCGATTATAAATATTCATTAGAAAGCTAAAAAGATTTCCTACATAATTATATTTTATTTATAATTTTTAGACATCAAATAATTTAAATTATTAATGACACAATAATGATGCAATGTTTACCTCATTAATAAATCATTTAAATAAATAAGATTATAATGATTAAAATATTATCTAAAACCTGTCCAATTATTATTGGTTGATGTTATTTAGAATATGAGTCATCTTATCTTCGACCTCAATGATTTTTGGACCATTATAAACCAAATATAATTATATTATAAAGTAATACTTTCACTCTTTCCTAAAGAGCCCCTCCTCTCCCTTATAAAAGGAGACCACTTCTACTCATTCCTCACACCTCTCAAGCCACTTGGCTCGTCCAAAATCTGCCCAAATAAGCTCCCCACATCCCTCTCCTCCTCCTTGAAGCTTTCCCTTAGGCAGAAAGAATTTCAAGAAGTCCTTTGGTTCCAACCAAAGTGAGTTACCTAAATTAAAGGTAACATTTTCTCTTAAATTATTTTCAATTATTTTGCTTCTCCAACCCCCAAAATCTTTTTATTTCCTTTATTTTGTAACAACACCAGTATCCACAATATACTAGGATGTTGTTATAAGAAGGATTCAAACTACACATTCACACAACTCCATCTAATGGATGATGAACATAATGTTTCTGTGGATGGCAAACTAACGCCTCACGAAACGATGATTGTTCAAATACATATTACCGCCTCTCATGGTGGCCATTAGGATGGAACTATAATTAAATATGATATTAATGATATATATTTTATATATA
Source organism: Viscum album (assembly GCA_963277665.1). NCBI lineage: Eukaryota > Viridiplantae > Streptophyta > Magnoliopsida > Santalales > Viscaceae > Viscum > Viscum album. Next base: position 917,244,018 of record OY728155.1, on the reverse strand, counting down.
AGCTTCTGTAATTCCATTTTATTTCATACAATTATTCGTTTCATGTTGTATATACATACGATAATTTCATTTGAGGAAGTGCGGACTACCGCCCCCTTAAAATGATATGACTCGTTCATACCACACATGGAACGTATAAAGGATGGTGTTAATGAACTTAAGTAACATATATAAAATATTATATTTTACTGTAATATTAATATACCTATGTATCATTTGGATTCGATTCTTTTAAAATAAAAATTAAATGGAAGTAGCGTTCGTGCGTACGTACGGACTACCGTCTCCACGAACGCGATGAGATTCATTCTCCATCGTATCCATTCAAGTATAATTATCATTTTATGATTTAAAAATAATTTTTAAGGACTTTATACCATTCTTGATTTGAATAATATACAACCTATCCTTTACAAACATGTCTTACGTAACAAAACATACAAAAGCAAACAAGTAAGTTCACACCCGAAACAACGATAATACTAAGATATTATTATCAAATCAATGTTAAAAGATCATATATGATATCATATTAAAGTAAATGATTCTTGTATTATTCAATAACAATTATTTCACCATTATACAGGAGTTAAACCTACCATCTACCAAGGAAAAAGTACAAGGTAAGGGATTTTCTTATCTCACTTTCAATTCCGTGAGATTTCCATTGTTCGCCACTAAATTATTGAAAGTGGTGTATTGTGTACTACCATTTGATATATATTATCATAATTATCTTTATATTAATTTTATTCTGGAAATAATTTTGTGGTTATTAACTTTTGGCCATACGACTCAGTTGATTAACGTGGTAAGGGGTTTCTTGTCTCACTTTTAATTCCGTGAGAATTCCATTGATCACCACTTAATTATTGCATGTGGTGTATGTGTACTGCCCATGATTGTATTCATTGTGTAATATACTTTATTTTATGGGTATTTACATCATCATGGTATGATATTTCTTTCATGGGTGTTTGTTTCGTAAGTTACCTAATCGATAAGGGAATTTGAGATTTCAATTTCCACTCATTTGGCTTTACGCATATTTCATTGATTATACTACCCCAAGATTATGTGTGGAATCACTATTCATTTGATTATGTCATAATTTCCACTCCCCTTCCTGTGTATACACTTTTTATACACATAATCACTCCATTGAAAATTCTCAAGTCATTGATATGAATTTGATAAGAGTAATTTTAACTCAATCTCCATTTGTTGAGTTAAATATCCAATTCATTGGTGTTGTATTTACAAGAATATGTGTGAATGTCATCTGATTGATTTACACTAAATATCCAATCATATTTAGTGTATTTATATTTTTCACACATAATTATGTCGTTGATTTATCCTTAACCTAAGGATACAGCCTTTATGAGAGATTTCATCTCAATTTAAATTCCATTGAGACTTCTTTGTTGTTATACACCAAATCACTTTTATGTGGTGTATATAATGTACTTTGACATAGTATATCATGAATCCCTTTATTCTCATGATATTACAAAGTTTTGATTACCTCAATTATTTGTATTCAAGTGTCACTCTTTTGGTTAGAATCTCTAACCAAAATACCATTTTAAAATGTTTTAAAGAATTATTCTTCTAAATCATGCTCATTAATGTCCATATTTTAAAAATGGTTTTAAGGATTTATTTTTATGGACATTAAAGTTTTAAATTTAAAAATCCTTTTAAAAGTTTCAAAGTGGTATGGGACACTTTGATTCAAAAATCTATTTTTGAATGTCTTCTTGACAAATAGTGTGACTTTTAAAAGTTTTCAAGAAAAGGGGGATATTTCTCTCAAATAGTTATGATGATTATTTTCATCTATGTCAACATCCTTCATTATTCATGATTGAGGTTAATGTGATACAATACAATCTTCCATATTGTATCAAATGAGTTATGTTTGACTGTGGATGTTCTATTTTTATACCATTCATGGTTTGTGGTTAAAGTATTGACATTTCGTATGCTAGTTTTAATACGAATGTTTATTTTATGCTTAAACCTATTCATATGAGGAATGCATTGGACTTAATAAGTGATGGGTGGAGCCCGCTATAGCTCCTCGATGCATCGGTAGGTCTCATGAGACAATCTAGTGTCTTGGCACAAGGCCTTGGCAAAATCTTATTTGTAGTCTTGGCAAGAGGCCTTGACTATGTGGTTATGATAGTCTGGAATTATGCATTCCTTCATTATGAAAGTGGTTATTGATATTGCATGTGATCATTCGACTAGTAGAATATCCATGTGAGTAAGTAAATGTCATTATTTCATTTTACATTTGCCATTTTATGCTGAAGTGGAAGTTTAAAAGGCTTTTGTTTTAATTATAAATTGCCTTAAGTGTTTATGCTTATTTATGAAAGCTTCTGCTATAATGTTATCCTTACTGAGCATCTGAGCTCACCCCTTTTAATGTTTTATTTTTTCCCAGGATTATGAAGAAGTAATTTATGAATGACCTGCAGGGATAGTATGAGGGGATATGAAGACAAGATGTTTTTTTTTGTTATGATGTAATGTAAAAATTTATGGATGTATCTAGTTATTCCAAGGCTACTAAACTAATCGGTCTTTCGAGACTTGATATTTCTCATGATCATGCCAATGTTATGTAATAATGCACCGAATCTGGGTAACTAGGGTTGGGGCGTTACAGTTGGTATCCGAGGAAGTTTAGTACAAACCTTGGTAGCTAGATTTAGATAAACTCTGATTAGAGCACGTAGACCTAAGATGAACTTTGAGGATTAGTATAAAAGAACTTACTAGAATTTTGGTATTGTAGAGATTTTGTGAGTTTTCCGAGCAATACATCCCTGTCTGGATACGAGAAGGTAGAGGCGGCTCTGGCACAGATGTACCTAGGGGTAAAACCCGAAAACACCGCTTTGAGCTAGACTCGAACGGGAACTGGTGCACGAAAACGGGCCTTGCTGCACTCTTGGTTACGACACTCCCGGGGGATATGCTTAGGATAATTTACATTTTCTTTACAAACCGATTTAAGTAATATATACATAAGATGAGAGTAAATGACCTTGGTTAATCCTAATATGTTTCAAATTGAGAATATGGTGACATTTTAATCTCTAAATGATTTTACGACTACTATTACTCACACAATGCTTTCTGGTTTTAGTCAATGGCTGGATTCCAAGGAAGCCATAGTGACTTTGAGAATGATGTACAAGGTGGGAACGGTGGTGGCAATGAGCAAAAAAATGGAATGTTGATAGGCGTAAAAGATATCGTCTTTATGCCAAATCAGTTTTCCAAAAATATGATCAACAACATATATATTAACCAACTCCCAGACTCAACAAGGAAGAGAAAGGTGATAAATGATAAGATCTCCAGCAATGGAGACCATGGAGAAAAGAAACCTCAATTTTCATCATGCAGGAATTGTGGAAAGAGACACCTAGGAAAGTGTCTCAATGGGACAACGAAATGTTTTACGTGCGGGAAGGAAGGACATAAAGTGAAGAATTACCGAAGAAAAATGAAGAGTACTATGGAAGAAGATAAAAATGGTCCCAAGAGTCCATTTACAGTCATTTGTCGTAAATGTAGGGGACCTGGCCATTACCCGAGTGAATGTCCTATTCTATAGGATATTTTCTTGGTCAAAGAAGATGTTATGTGGAAATAAATGGTTGGAGAAAAATTAGCACTCCTTGTTGATGGGTTTACTTTGGAATAATTTTCTCTTGTATTTGTAACCCCGCAGTTTGTCATGTGAAGATGATATTTGAGGAAGAATTGTCTCTTATCTTGTGGATATAGGTATAAATTACCATTTGGTTTTATATGATCATTGGGGTTTGAGAAAATGATAAGTTATTATTATTTTGGATGAAAATGCAAGGAATGATATAACATTTGTGGTTAAATTTATGTTATAGTATTTTGAGGAATTTATCTCATTTTTGCAATATTATAAATTATAGTTTTTGAAAAAGGACAACACGTAGACCGTGTGACAACCCGTCGCGTCGGACAAAGCTGTGGGAATCGAACCCACAACCAAAGTGCGATTGGGATTTATCGCCTACCACTGGACTACGTGAAGTCCCTGGTTAGTATGACTATTTTTTTTTGTTAAATGATTTTATTGATCAATAATAAGATGATTTGGGTTCTTATGTCTTATTAAATGAATACCCTTGGTATAGGAAAATTATTTGGTGATTAAGTGATAAATGTTATTTTGGAAGATGTTCGTTTTGTTAGGAACACTATATGCCCAAGGAAAATAGAATACAATGAGGTTTCATTTGTAGAGTAATGGTGGATTTTTATCTACATTTTTATTGTTGATTTATAGTGATTTGGGTTATTTATGGAAATTATTAACCTATAACAGAGAATATGTGATGATGTTAATTACTTTTAAGTATGTGACTTTAAGAGTATTTGATGTCATTTGGAGATACAATGTAACATGGGAGACTACATAATCAAATTCTTCTATGTTTTGGGTTTCAATATTAGTTTGGATTATATTAAAGGATTTTAAGGACAATTGGTTATTGAATGGTATCTATTTAACTTTGGGGTATTGTTGGTTTAATTTTAGAAATTAAGATTAGTGCATATTTATCTCAATGAATATCCTTTTGGGGGATCATTAGATCATTCACTAACCATTTTGGTTTTGATTAATCTTCAAAGACAATGTAAATATATGGTTTATCCTGCATGGATCATGTGATTCTATAGAAGTTTATTCTAGCTCTTCCAGTGTGACCAAGTCTTCTTGAATACTCATCGTTTAAAAAAATTGAGTTAGTGGTGGAAATTTATTAAAGAATGAAAATCTACTTAAAATTTAAGTATATCTCATAATGTTCTTAGTCAATATCATAAATGAATTCCTCTTCCTTATGTAATGTAACTTTAAAAAAAAATGTTGTCCTAGATGGTACCTTAAATCATCACTAATTTATGGCTTTGGGATTGTTGGCCTTTTCATAGCCATGTTCTCTACCACTCTCCATCAGATAATTGATGGTTAGATTTCTCCTCCATATCCATATTTTCCTACATGGAACCCTAGTATGTGTTATTTTCGGTAATCTTCATACTTTCCACTCTTTATTTTAAATAGAGGCCTCATTAATTCATTTTTCTATGTGGGATTTCAACTATGATATTTTGAAATGTCAAAAATGTGTGATCCCAATACCCTATATTTTGTTGAACCGATGGTACTTCAAATCATCATAGATTGATGAGTTTAAGGACCTCAATTTTATACTTGTTTGTGATTGATGACCTCAACCACTACCTATAAATATTTACGTTTTCCTCCAATTATATGTCTCTAATTGCCACCAATGTTCTCCTAATCGAGATCATAATTTGGTGGTGACCCTTTCATTTCTCTTTTCCTCATATTAAGACTGAATTTTAGTAAACCAATTTCCGATGTGGGTTTTCCCACAAATATATTTTCTATTTTCAACCTTTTATTTTCGAAGAACAATTTCAAATTGCGAGGACGCAATTTATTGAAGGAGGGGAGAATGTAACACCCCAAGATTTCATAGTGTGTTGTTTCTTCAAAATAATTCAATAACTTTCACTACACGCAACACCGAGTTCAAGTGCACCATGACTTACCAAACAAGCCATTCAATTAACTAAATTTTAAACTTTATATAATCCTTATAATTTTAGAATCCATATTATGAGTTTCTTAGACATAATGTAAGAACAAATTCATCTTCAGTATTGTAGTTTTACCAACTTTTAATAGTGAACCCTTTTTAAATAAAATATTTTAAACTTTTTGACTAAATGGGGACATCAAAAAATTTAAAATAAAACATCCCAATCTTCCACGGTACGCTTTCCTTTGAATAAAACAGTAGCGTGTGTTGTACGCAACTTCGAGTTTTAACACACACCACAACCGATCAAACTAGCCGTTATGAATAGTAATACTTAATTTTTGAAATTATATATATTTTATATTTCAAAATGGACTTCATTTTTGGATTCGGAATATCAAATTTAGCCTAAGGTGAAATTTTGGTACTTTTCGGATAACTTTCATATTTTGATGAATAGTAAAAATTACTAAATTTTAATTAAAAACAACTTTTTTAATCAAAATAATTAATAGTGATAAATTATGAATTTGAGTGGTTTTAAAGTATATTTAGAATATATTTTTACCATTTAATATAATTTTGGTCATTGGACATAATTTTATAATTAAACCGAACATAAACAAGTGTCAATCTTTTGATAGTTATTATCTCTTAAAAACACGCTTTTTGTTTTGACAGCGGGAATTAATTTTAAATTAATTTCTGCCACTTCTGTGTTTCGAATTTAGAAAAATGGATTCCATATTTGGAATCAGGATGTTCAAATTGTGTAAATAGGTAACTTTTATTTTTAGACATTTTGAATAATTACTGCGGTAAATATTTTATTTACCATGGTTAAGGGTAAATCCGGTAAATAAGGGTTAAAAAATAATATTATAATAATACTAAATTACCCTAAAACGTGTCTTAACCCTATTGGTTGATACATGGTCGACCATGGGCATCTTTGGGTCAATTTTGGGACCCCATTGATCCACTTGTAAGTGATAATGACACTTTATTTTAATTAAGTTAAAATGAATACAAAAATGGCATAAGCTTACATCTTTTAAAAGAACAATTTTTACATAGGGTTATACATGTTGTATTTTCGATTATAAATATTCATTAGAAAGATAAAAAGATTTACTACATAATTATATTTTATTTATAATTTTTAGACATCAAATAATTTAAATTATTAATGGCACAATAATGATGCAATGTTTACCTCATTAATAAATCATCTAAATAAATAAGATTATAATGATTAAAATATTATCTAAAACCTGTCCTTTTATTATTGGTTGATGTTATTTAGAATATGAGTCATCTTATCTTCGACCTCAATGATTTTTGGACCATTATAAACCGAATATAATTATATTATAAAGTAATACTTTCACTCTTTCCTAAAGATCCCCTCCTCTCCCTTATAAAAGGAGACCACTTATACTCATTCCTCACACCTCTCAAGCCACTTGGCTTGTCCAAACTCTGCCCAAATAATCTCCCCACATCCCTCTCCTCCTCCTTGAATCTTCCCCTTAGGCAAAAAGAATTTCAAGAAGTCCTTTGGTTCCAACCAAAGTGAGTTACCTAAATTAAAGGTAACATTTTCTCTTAAATTATTTTCAATTATTTTGCTTCTCCAACCCCCAAAATCTTTTTATTTCCTTTCTTTTGTAACAACACCAGTATACAAAATATACTAGGATGTTGTTATAATAAGGATTCAAACTACACATTCACACAACTCCATCTAATGGATGATGAACATAATGTTTCTGTGGATGGAAAACTAACGCCTCACGAAACGATGATTGTTCAAATACATCTTACCGCCTCTCATGGTGGCCATTAGGATGGCACTGTAATTAAATATGATATTAATGATATATATTTTATATATAAGCTTCTGTAATTCCATTTTATTTCATACAATTATTCGTTTCATGTTGTATATACATACGATAATTTCATTTGAGGAAGTGCGGACTACCGCCCCCTTAAAATGATATGACTCGTTCATACCACACATGGAACGTATAAAGGATGGTGTTAATGAACTTAAGTAACATATATAAAATATTATATTTTACTGGAATAGTAATATACCTATGTATCATTTGGATTCGATTCTTTTAAAATAAAAATTAAATGGAAGTAGCGTTCGTGCGTACGTACGGACTACCGTCTCCACGAACGCGATGAGATTCATTCTCCATCGTATCCATTCAAGTATAATTATCATTTTATGATTTAAAAATAATGTTTAAGGACTTTATACCATTCTGGATTTGAATAATATACAACCTATCCTTTACAAACATGTCTTACGTAACAAAACATACAAAACCAAACAAGTAAGTTCACACCCGAAACAACGATAATACTAAGATATTATTATCAAATCAATGTTAAAAGATCATATATGATATCATATTAAAGTAAATGATTCTTGTATTATTCAATAACAATTATTTCACCATTATACATGAGGTAAACCTACCATCGACCAAGGAAAAAGTACAAGGTAAGGGATTTTCTTATCTCACTTTCAATTCCGTGAGATTTCCATTGTTCGCCACTAAATTATTGAAAGTGGTGTATTGTGTACTACCATTTGATATATATTATCATAATTCTCTTTATATTCATTTTATTCTGGAAATAATTTGGTGGTTATTAACTTTTGGCCATACGACTCAGTTGATTAACGTGGTAAGGGGTTTCTTGTCTCACTTTTAATTCCGTGAGAATTCCATTGATCACCACTTAATTATTGCATGTGGTGTATGTGTACTGCCCATGATTGTATTCATTGTGTAATATACTTTATTTTATGGGTATTTATATCATCATGGTATGATCTTTCTTTCATGGGTGTTTGTTTCGTAAGTTACCTAATCGATAAGGGAATTTGAGATTTCAATTTCCACTCATTTGGCTTTACGCATATTTCATTGATTATACTACCCCAAGATTATGTGTGGAATCACTATTCATTTGATTATGTCATAATTTCCACTCCCCTTCCCGTGGATACACTTTTGATACACATAATCACTCCATTGAAAATTCTCAAGTCATTGATATGAATTTGATAAGAGTAATTTTAACTCAATCTCCATTTGTTGAGTTAAATATCCAATTCATTGGTGTTGTATTTACAAGAATATGTGTGAATGTCATCTGATTGATTTACACTAAATATCCAATCATATTTAGTGTATTTATATTTTTCACACATAATTATGTCGTTGATTTATCCTTAACCTAAGGATACAGCCTTTATGAGAGATTTCATCTCAATTTAAATTCCATTGAGACTTCTTTGTTGTTATACACCAAATCACTTTTATGTGGTGTATATAATGTACTTTGACATAGTATATCATGAATCCCTTTATTCTCATGATATTACAAAGTTTTGATTACCTCAATTATTTGTATTCAAGTGTCACTCTTTTGGTTAGAATCTCTAACCAAAATACCATTTTAAAATGTTTTAAAGAATTATTCTTCTAAATCATGCTCATTAATGTCCATATTTTAAAAATGGTTTTAAGGATTTATTTTTATGGACATTAAAGTTTTAAATTTAAAAATCCTTTTAAAAGTTTCAAAGTGGTATGGGACACTTTGATTCAAAAATCTATTTTTGAATGTCTTCTTGACAAATAGTGTGACTTTTAAAAGTTTTCAAGAAAAGGGGGATATTTCTCTCAAATAGTTATGATGATTATTTTCATCTATGTCAACATCCTTCATTATTCATGATTGAGGTTAATGTGATACAATACAATATTCCATATTGTATCAAATGAGTTATGTTTGACTGTGGATGTTCTATTTTTATACCATTCATGGTTTGTGGTTAAAGTATTGACATTTCGTATGCTAGTTTTAATACGAATGTTTATTTTATGCTTAAACCTATTCATATGAGGAATGCATTGGACTTAATAAGTGACGGGTGGAGCCCGCTATAGCTCCTCGATGCATCGGTAGGTCTCATGAGACAATCTAGTGTCTTGGCACAAGGCCTTGGCAAAATCTTATTTGTAGTCTTGGCAAGAGGCCTTGACTATGTGGTTATGATAGTCTGGCATTATGCATTCCTTCATTATGAAAGTGGTTATTGATATTGCATGTGATCATTCGACTAGTAGAATATCCATGTGAGTAAGTAAATGGCATTATTTCATTTTACCTTTGCCATTTTATGCTGAAGTGGAAGTTTAAAAGGCTTTTGTTTTAATTATAAATTGCCTTAAGTGTTTATGCTTATTTATGAAAGCTTCTGCTATAATGTTATCCTTACTGAGCATCTGAGCTCACCCCTTTTAATGTTTTATTTTTTCCCAGGATTATGAAGAAGTAATTTATGAATGACCTGCAGGGATAGTATGAGGGGATATGAAGACAAGATGTTTTTTTGTTATGATGTAATGTAAAAATTTATGGATGTATCTAGTTATTCCAAGGCTACTAAACTAATCGGTCTTTTGAGACTTGATCTTTCTCATGATCATGCCAATGTTATGTAATAATGCACCGACTCTGGGTAACTAGGGTCGGGGCGTTACACATACGACCTCAAAATGATTGACTAAATAGTATAAATTTGTTAAATAAATAAAACATGATAATAATTGAAATGAAAATAATAATAAAAAATATATAAACATGAAAATTTTTCTTAAGCAAGTAAATAATTAATATAATTTTATTATTCATAGGATATAGGAAGTATGATTTGAGTCAGGACTTGAGGTAAAGAGTTTTTCTTTTAAACCTTTATATCAAATATTTTAATGTTTTTCTCTCAAATATTTCTCCTCCATACTTATATTCATTATTTTTTGTTATAAATGTTCTTTTATAAACATATATTATTTCTTAAGTTCATTTTCTCATGTTCTTAACTTTCTTTACAAAATAATGAAAGGAATTGCTCTTTAAATTTTCTACATAGTTTATTTTATATTCTTTACAAAAGTATAAAAGGAATATAGTTTTAAATACTTTCTACAAGATTGTATTTTCACATAATATTTTTGGGTTTTATTCACTAAGAAATCTATTCATGCTTCTATGGTTTTAAAAAGCTATTTCTATTCTCATTGTTTTATAAAAATATTTCTTTGGAAATAAAATTTGTTAAAAACATAATGGCTATTTCTTCTTATTTTTATGGATTGACTGAAAAATACTTGTGATTATGGGTTTAAATATATGTTTATATGAGTTTTATGGTGAAATAAAATATCCTATGTGTTTTATTCATGTTATTTTTTTTGTACATTTTATATGATGATGGGAGGGTATAATATATCCCTCTAATGTATTGAGTAATAATTTATTCTCTAGAGATATGATGTTTAAATTAACAAGTTATATTATTTCATTATGATTTTATAATGATGGAATTAGTTTTTTAAGTTATTCTATTATGATTTTTTTGGAATTAACTGGTTAAGTTATTACATTATGAGTGATTATGGTTGATATGAATATGATTTCCCAAGTAACCTTCATGATTATTTTTTTGTACTTTCTTATAAGATTGTTTTATGAAAATTTTTTATCAAAGAAGTTGATTGAATGCTTGAAATTAAGTTTTATACAAGCTCAATTTTTTTTAAATGAAATAATTTTTAAAGGTTTTTAATTATTTCAAAGTCTCAATGAGTTTTATTTTTCTTTTTTACACTACTCATTGAGTTTTATGCTCATACCATGTTTTAAAATTATTTTCATAGGGATTAAGTATGAGTATGAATGATTATGAAGTATAGATTTGAATATGATATTTTGGACTTGAACAAAGGAAGGGTATCATTTAAAGAGTTTGGTTTAGTTAAAAAATATCCATTTAGATGAAAATTATGGGTTTTAATATATAAGATCTTTTCCTAACTCTCTAAATCTATAAACCTAAAAGATATTGAGTATGTAAGTGATGTAAAATTTGTAATTATGAAAGGGTTATGTTTGGGTCTTTAAAATTGGTATGAGAGTAAGGTTTATATAAATTTATAGGTTAGGATTTTGTTAAAAGATGATAATTTAAAGAAATACATAGGAAGATATTGTTTGATAATTATAAATGAATATAATAGATGAGAATGCCACCTCTAGTTCCTTTAGTGAGTATAGTAATTTTAATATATATCAATTATAACACATTAAATGTCATTTTCTTATTTTATTTTAAATTTAATTCAAGGATAAGTATACAGGACATAAATGATATCAAGTTAGTTACCGACAATGATGATTAGTATGATTAATCAAGTAGAGGTGTTACTAGATGAACTCAAAGCACCCACCATACCCGTTCACACCCATACCCACAACCAAATATCCCATACACCACACTTTATCCTATTATTATTCCACTTTAGGAATTGGGTATGTTTTTACCTATGCCTTCATCACCATTTTAGATAGGACCTACTTCTTATGTACCTATATATATCACCTGATGTATCCTCATCCCTTATATCATTTTCTATTCACTTCTATGTCGCCTCTATTTCCCACTCCTATATATCCATGACTTTATGATCATGCTCCTATAACTTATACACCACAAATTTCTAATCACCTAATGCATGAATTAGAGCATACTCATCCTTCATAGGCTACTGATATTCCATAGTCCACAGATCCATCATAGTCTAATGGCCATCCTCAGTATGGTATATGTTTACAAGTGCATTAAATTCCACTACATTAATTTAATTTTAGTTGCAATGTGCATTAATTATATTTTTTATTTTTTCTTTTTTATCAGGATATTCTAATAGGTGACATGGGAATACTCATATGTGTGAATTCTGGAACCTTAATACACAAATTATTGTAGAGTAAAATAAAGATAACCAATTCATTCAGTTCAAACAATCTCATAGAGACATGTTGATAATCAAATCAAGTAGAACACATTGGCTGAGATATGGGTAAGAAAAAATTTTAAATTTAAATTTAAATTATTATTTTATTTATATAAATTAATATATTTCTCTCAAATTCACTTTAACTTTTCTAATTACCAAGTTGTGAAGGAAGCACAGTTAATGGAATTAGAGAACATTTAGAGATCATATAAGTACGATTTATATGTTGTATTGACTAGTAGAATTAGAACCAAGTTAGAGGGTATACAAACCATTAATGATTGTCTAATTATATAATAATATAAAATGATCACTTATTAAAAGAGTAATTATTTTAAGGTATTATTAAAATTTAGTGGTTTTTGATTGAAAATGATTATGATTTGTATTAATACTTTTTTTCTTCATATTATGGATTTTTATTTTCCATGATTAATAAAAAATAAATAAAAAAAAGTTTTTTATGAGGTACATGTATACTTTGGGGTGAACTATTATGTAGAAACATGGGAGAAACTAGGTATTCTTTATGTCCAACTGAATTTAATTAGGTATCAATATAACTGTACTAAACCAAATCAAACCTATAAATCCAGACACGACTCAATATTAATCAAATAAAAGTGAATTTAATTGAAGTAAATTGAAAAGAAAAAAATGAAACAAAACTGGCATAAACCGAGTGTACTAAGGAAAAACCAAACCATCCCAAACCGAATTGATCTAACATATCCCAAATCAAAATGATCTAAAATGACATGATCCAATTATATATGAGGTTGTTTCTTATTTTTCCCTTAAAAATTAGGCTGTATATGCCCCTTAAATCTAGTGTTTCCAACATGTATAAGGCCTTCACGGTCCCTCAAAGGCATGCCCATGTACTCCCCCCAATTTGGGAACTTTAGATTTTGGAAAACATGGTTATGAAAAAATTCCATTTACTTTCCACCCTTAATTTTCCCTTGAATTCATGGATTTTATACTTTCCTTAAGTCTTATTGAATTCTTCAGGGAGTGTTCACGTGCTTCCCCCAATTTGGAACACTTTGAATTGAAAATTTATCATTTTAAGAATTAAAATCTTGGAATTATAGCTTTGTGTAATTGGGATATATCACCCAAATTCAAGTTTGAATTTCCCCTATATCCTTGATTATATGGGCTTGAGAATTATTCACTCTTCAATGGTTTATTTCCCATGTTTACCATGTGTTTTTCCCTATTTAAAGATAGTAGATTCTCCAAATAATTGTGATTAATATCCTAAATCCTTTACCTTGGTGAAATATTGTTTCAAGTTAGATTCCCACTCACTTGGGGTATCTCTAGGTCTCCTTTTTTTAGAAAAACTTTATTGAAATTTTATATATGAAATATATGTAGCTACTGTAGAATGATTTAAATCTATGTGGTAGGATATTTTAGTTCTTGTTATATACCTATCAAGTGTTTTATATTTTATACAATGGATATACTCTTCAATTTCACAAATTAAAGGCTCTATTTGGGTGAAATAGGTCTCTAAAATCCCTCAAAGTGTACCTAAAAACTGAATTTTAATTATTAGTACCCAAGATTATAAATCTATATAAAATCTTATATGACCTATGAATTTCTAGAATGAATTTATTTTTGAGAGTAAGATACATTAAAATAAAAGCTGTAAATAATTTACATATAAACTGTAAACAATTTATAGTTTTCATTAAACTATAAATAGTTTATAGTTTACATATAAACTTTAAACTGTAAGCTGTAAATAGTTTATATGTTCATTAAATAGTTTACAATTTATATTTCTATTAAAATATAAACAATAAAAATGAACATATAAACTATAAAATGTATTAATGAACTAATAATTTACATATTAATATTATTTACATATTAATATATTGTACATATTAATATGTAAATAGTTTAGATGTTTACATCCTAATATGTAAACTAAATTAACATGTAAATGGTTAAATAGTATAAAAAATTCTATATATTTATTAAATGTTTCACTTTATGTAGTATAAATAGTATAAATTAATATTAATATTTAAATATGAAAATAGATTCACATAATAATAACATATAAAAATTAAAAAATGTAAACTATATTAACATGTTAACATATAAAATATTTATATGTAAACATGTAAAATCTAAAATGTATTAACATGTACATGGTTTCAATTAATATTAACATATAAACATATAAATAGATTCATTTAATATGAACATATAAACTTGTAAATTATGAACTCTAACTAAACCGATGGGAATGTAGTGAAACTAAATATACATAAACTTAACTATCTATATGTGACCCAATTCAAATCAAACATAACAAAATTAAATTGAACTAAAAGGGAACAAACTTTCCCTAACAAACTTGAACCAATCATACCTAAATAAAATAAAATTTAACCAAACTAAATACAATCAAACATTAACTAAATTGAATTGTAACAAACTTTATAGAAATAGTCTAAATCATATTTTATTGAATTTAATTACAATAAATAAAACTGAATTAAATAAAAAAATTGAGAAAAAATGAACTGAATTAAACCAAATAAAATTTAATCAATATTTCCAAACAAGACTTGAATAAAAAAATAAAAAAATGATAAAATGAACCAACCAAAAACAAAAAATTCAATATTGACCTAAACTAAAATGGACCAAACTAAACTAAACTACACCAAACTAAACTAAATTTAATTGAGATGTTTTATTCACAACAAAACCCAAAAAAGATGAATTGGATCTAAAATTGAAAAATTAACCTAAAAAATTATTACTCAAACTAAAATCACCCAGACCTATTCAAACCAATAAAAAATGAATAAAAATAAATATAACTAAATTGAATTAAATCATTCCAAACTAACATAATAAAATAAAAATAAAACTAATATGAATATACCTTGACCAAAAAAATCCATCAGTCTTTTTTAATTGATTTTATTTTTTCTCTAGTGGGGATACTATGATTCATTTTAGTGAAATTTAGTTCCATTTATTTTGGTTTTGTTTAGTTAAATATTAGCTAGAATGGGTTAATTTTATTCAGTAATAGAATATTATTGAATAATGTTTTCTTACATTCAATTTCATTTGTAATGGGTAGTATTGAACGTTAAAGGGCATGGGACTTGAGTAAAATTGTTTTACTCAAGAAGAAAGAAGAATAACTGGAGTACTATCAACAAAAAACCACAAGAAAAGATTATAATTTTTATTTTTATAATTTCAAATATTAATATTTATTTAATTACTAAATATATCATTTATATTGTCAACTATGTGATTTGGAGGACCTTGATGAGAAATAATATGACAAATTCAGAAAAAATGATCATTTTTTATATATATTAGGTGATTAGTAGAAGGGGAGAGTCCACTATTGACTTGGGGATAATACCACTAGGTATTATCCCACTTAGAACACCTCTAACATCTCTAGTATAATTGATTTGTAAGAGGCTCATACAAGAAGAGGCTAGAAAATTATCCATATAGGAGCGTGAAATAAGTAAAAAGGTCACTAAGTAGTTTATGAAAGCTATGAAAGCTTTATGTACATCACTTACACCAAATACCATTGTGGTTTCTTGATACATACATGTTGATTATTCACTACTTTTATAATGTATATGGTGATGGAAACGACGATCCTACTTATGGTCTGAGATAAAATTTTCCTGGTGGTGATAACAATGAAGACGTTAAAGGAAATGATGCCAGTGAGGATTTTCATGATGAGGGAAATGATAGTGACGACCATGATGGTAGTGGTATTCATAAGGGATATATTGATACCCTATATTTATGACTTTATATTTATAAAAAAACTAAGTGGATGATTTTTTATCACTTAAACTTATTGTATGTATGTGTTATAATTTTTTAAGTTATAAACTAATCAAATTTAAAATTACAATATATATACACTATTTTAAATTTGTATTGTGAATGGTTAAATACAATATTTTATTTAAAGGTTATTATATATTGGCTGTATATTGTTTTTAGAGTGGGTGAATTTTTATTAGAAATCATTTCCTAGTATACTAACAGTTTTAGGAACTGTTGATATAGGCTTGTTATACCAATTTTTTTGAACCATTTATATAAGACTTTTATACTAATGGTTGATAGAACTATTAACATCAGTTAACCCTAAGGGTATTATATCAACGGTTACTAAATAACTATTGGTATAGGTCAATCTTGATAGTTCAATTCTCAATGATTATTGGAGCTATTGGTATACCCTATACCAATGGTTTTAACCACTATACCAATGATTAAAAATTGTTGGTATAGGTAAAATTTGTAGTAGTGACATGACCTTAAAATGATTGATGTGATCAATAAAAATTTGGCAAATAAATGAAACATGATAATAACTAAAATAAAAAGAATAATAATAAATATATGAACATAAAACAGGATCTTAAGAAAGTAAGTTATTAATATAATTTTATTATTTATGTGGATAGAAGAAGTATGAGTTGAGTAGAGACTCAAGGTAAGAAGTTTTTATTTTAAACCTTTATTTTAAATATTTTAAGGCCTTCCTCTCGACTATTTATCCTCCATGTTTATATTCTTTATTTTGTGTTATAGAGGATATTTTATCTACTTCTACGATTTCTTAAGGTCATTTTCTATTGGCCTTAACTTTCTTTACAAAATAACGAAAGAAATATCTTTTCATGTTTTTCACATGGTTCATAAACTATTATTTTCAAAAGTGTGAATATAATATATTAAAAATGATTTCTAAATGATCACATTTTCTATCCATATTTTTTTATTTTACTTATTAATATTCCTCTTTATTTTTCTATATTTTTCCAAAGTTATTTATATTCTCATTTTTTATAAAAAATCTCCTTTAAAATAAAGTTTTTAAAAATTTAAAGGGTATTTATTCTTATTTTTATGTGTTTTATGAAAACTTATTATGCGTATGTGCTCAAATATATGTTTTTATTAGTTTTATAGTGAAATGAAAACTCTTATGTGTTTTATTCATGTTATGGTTCTGGGACATTGTATATGATTATGTGTGGGTCCGATATAGATCTCCAATACATTGTGCAATGATTTATTCTCCAGAGATATGATATTGAAATTAATTGGTTAAGTTATTCCATTACAAGTTTATGATGTTAGAATTAATTGGTCATGTTATTCCATTATGAGTTTCTTTTTAATTCACTACTTAAGTTATTTGATTATGAGTGATTATGAGTGATATGAATATAATGTCCCAAGTAAACTTTTGTACTTTCTTACAAGATTGCTTTATAAAACTTTTCAATCAAATAATTTGATTCCAAAATTAAAATAAATTTTTATATAAGCTAAAAATTATTTGTTTAAATGAAATACTTTTTGAAATGTTTTCAAGCATTTCAAAGATTTAATGAGATTTCATTTTATTTTTACACTCCTTATTGAGTTTTATAAACATACAATGTTTTTAAATGATTTTCATAGGGATAAAGGACAAGTAGGAATGATATTATGTCTAGCTAAAAATATTAGATTTTAGCCTTGAATAAATCAAGTGTATAGTTTATAGAGTTTGGTTCATTTGATTTTTTTTCATTTGGATGAAAAGTATGGGTTCTGATATGTAAGAGTTTTTCCTAAATCTCTAAAACTCTAAACCTAAAAGGTCTTGGGTATGAAAGTGATGTAATATTTTATATAAATCATGTAATTATGATATTTTTATGTTTGGATATTTACATTTATTAATTAAACAACCCAATATCATATCCAAAACATATCAAATAACCCCATTCAACCAAACCACACCATCTACCATGACATTCTTCATTCACACCTCTATTTACTCACCCAAGAGAGGTTATCTAGGGGTTATTACTAATTTCAATTTTCACCAACACTTTAAATATATTATGTTAACAACATTTCATATATTTATCTATCAACATGGCCTCCATTATATTTTTCATGACCCTATGTTAATGTGGCACAACCCATGTAAGGTTTTCAAACCCCTATGTAACATGATTCTATAAGTCTTCCATTTTTAGAATGTGGCATAAACCCATTACAAAGTGGAATAGGATGCATAACCCTATATAACTCCATCCCCCAAACCTTACCATCACTTCCCCATAATTTCAAAGTAATTGGTGAAACACCCTTACTAAATTGGCATGAATTGTGCAAAGAGTCATAAATTTAATTATCTTTATTCTAAAGTATTTTCCATGGGGTTTCACTACCTCAGACACTAATTTCACATTGGGGACTTTAAAAAATATCACATAATATTCTAGTATCAATTACAAATAATAATTTTTATCCTAAAAAAATATATCAATTAAATCCACATATGAATCATAATACATAAACAACACCAATCCATCATTTCTATTATCAATATTAGCATTCAATATTTTTCCACTATTTATTTATTTCCATATATTTATCATTTCAAATTATGTCATCATAGAATTATACTTTTCATCCATAATTTTTAGTTCATAATAATCCACCAATGTAAAATCCTCTAATTTCAATTATTCATAAATAATGATATTTCCACCAATCTTGTATTCAATAAATATCATTCTAATTAATAATGCCAATGGAAATCATTAGTATTCATATTATTATTCAAACTACCATTTATAATTCATCATGAAATCATTTTATATGTTTATTATGATTTATTTAACCAACATGAGGAATAATAGAATAATAAATTCATATAAATATATTAAGATATGAGAATTTTGATTCACATACCTAGATTACATGATAAATTCTATCCTTCAATCCTTCGATGATTTCTACTGATTGTTTTTTTAATCTCATTTTTCATTTGTATCCTCATTTTCCTATCTACCACTACACAAGAGTTCCAAGAGTCCCCCCTCTTGAGATAATACATAATAGAGGATTTCCAACCAAATGTCTCTAATAGAAAATACATTCTCTATATTTTCTTCCATTTAATTTCCTTTAACTCCCACTATAAATTCCATGCATAGTCATACATTAATCATTCCATAACTTTTAATTTAATCCCTCTAAATTTCCATATCAACCATTTAATAAAATATATATCTTTATAAATTCCCTCTAATAACTCCATATCATCTCCATTACATGTTACCTTATTTATCTAATAAAAATAATTCATTTAAAATGAACTATTTTATTGAATAAATAATAATAATAATATTAAACCAACACCTAACATCTTTAAAAAATCCAACCATACTATAAAATTACCAAATCACCACCTAGGGGTAAATTTCACATCCCAAATCCATGGTGCACTCAAAATTCCATTTCGTGAACCATAAAATTAACATTTTACTATTCTTATCTAAAAATTTATAATATTTCAATAACACCCAAAATTAAAATTTTCGGGACTTTACACACCCCTATAAAATTTTTTATCCTTGAAAATATTTAACTATAATAAGAAAGGGGAAATAATAACACACATTATTTTATTCAACTTTCATCTTATAGTAAAAAATCCACATTATTCACAACAAATACAATACAAAACGAATCATGATACTAAGCTCACATATGTAATTCCTTACCCCATGTTCTTTCCTATACACTATTATGCATCCGAAGAACTTTAACTAAGGGAATGACTCGCCAATATAAAACTTTCTCCCTATGATCTTACATTTACATTGGATACTCAACAAATGTCATATCCTACTTGATATACACATCACTCAAATAAATCACATACACAAGATCATGATAATACTTATAAATCTATGACACATGATACATTTCATGAACCTTTTCTAATCATAAAGGCAATGCTAACCAATAATACACCTCTCCAACCCACTCCAATAACTCAGAAGTTTTAATAAATCTTGGTGAAAACTTGTTTCCCTTGTCAAATATTTTATGTTTATACTGAGAAGAAACTTGTAAAAACACATGATCCAAAACTGTAAACAATAAAAATATCCTCCTTTGATCCACATATGACTTTTTTCTACTTCGAGTAATCCTTATTCAATCCTGAATAACCTACATATGCTCTATTATATCTTGTGCTATATCCAGCCCAACCATAGAGACCTCATTTACCTAAACCCAACATAGTGATGAGTGACATAGTCACCCATACAAATATTTATAATGTTCCATATCAATGGAGGCATGCTAAATGAAAATATTATAAAACTAAACCAATGATAAATGATTCACCCATGATCCTCCAAAATCTAGTATACATTCCCTCAAAATATCCCCCAATGTTTGGATCAGCTGAAAAGCTATCTTAACCTCCTCTAACCAATGCACAGTCTCATGAACAGTGATAAAACCATCAAACTTAGATAACCAACCTCATACTAGGGATATATATATATATACGATAATTTTACATCCATACTACAATATCATTCACATGTATAACTACACCTCCACATTATTCACCCCCACATGGATAATCACCCAAAGCACCGTACATACACATTCCTTATGACCTTATACTACATGATTCATGAATACAAACCTATAAAGATAACCTATAGTCAATATACTATCCCATAAATATTGATCTATAGGTTATAGAGTCCTTGATTAGATCACATGGTCCATTTTTCATTAATCTTATTTCTCAGGTCTACTTCACATACTAGGTTCAAGTAGAACTATTGCTTTACTACCCATGCAAGCCTCAACAATGCATACTCCAAAATCTTTCCTAAAAAAACACTCATACTAATACCATTCTATTATGACCCTCCACTTCTATAACTCCACCGAAGTTGATAGTGAGAAAGAGTGAAATAGCTGAATCCCACCTTTAATAGACTACAAGTTAATGACTAGCACCAAGGATATAATATCATACATATATAGAAGTAATTACAATTTATTATAAAAACTATACAATATCAAGATCAATATAAATTCAATACCCTTCAATAACATGAATAATGAGATACAATACATTTCATATCATACAAATCCAAACCAAAAATGGAAGAACAAAAACAAGACTACCAATTCCTATATATCTCAGGTAAGGTATAAAGAAAACCACCTCAAACAACATCTCCTATGTCTAAATATAAGGTCACCATACAACACCAATAACTATATATAGATAATCTAAAAGGTATTTTTATAAATTATAAGTGAGAATAAAAAAAATACTTATTAGGTTACTCCATGGAAATCTCATGCGTGCATGTGAATAAAGAATACAAATGCATCAATTTATGGAATAAATGAAATAAATAAATAAACTAACAAACATCACCCAAAACACAACTATCCAATCCCTTAAATTTCATAACATATAACTATTACACTTCTAAATTACAATATTATTCCCATCACATATCATCATGTAACCATTGATACAAAACCAATATAACCTATCCTTAACCTGTAACAAAGAAGTTTTCCACCCATAAGAAACTCAATATAATATTCTCATATAGTTTTCCATCCATAAGAACCTCACTAATACAACACTAGTACTAAATAGATATCCACTCATAGAGAACTCACTAAATAATATCCATATCAACATACACATCACTAAGTAGCTATCCATACTTAGAGAACTCACTATCACCACCAAGAAGTAGTTATCTACCCATAGGTGACCTACTAAGATACCATTCACATATACTTGTTAGGCCACTATCCATTCACAGTGACTCTCACTAGCTATCTAGGTATCCACCCTCAAGGATTCTCCCCACCATAACCCATATCGGTTAGGTAGTTCTCCACCTTAAATAAATCTCACTGTATTATCAGACATCCAACCTCGGAGACTTCCCCCCTCCTCAACTTGTGTCATCATCACTAAATCACATTTTCTATATAGATATTCATACCTTACACTCTATCATCATCATACTTACTACAATTCACTATCATGAACTAGTTATAACTTCCATAATATTATAATATTCATACACGGATTCATACCCCCACTATCCATTTATTCTCCCACTTGGGCCCATACACATACAAAGATCCTAAGGAATATAACCACACCACATAGATAAACCAATCTCCAACCAAGGCCAACCATAATTAAGATGTTAGGAAGTATTATCATATAATATAATAAACATTCCTTATATCATGGGCATTTGTTGGTACCAGAACCCTATATCATAGACAACACATATCAAATAACCTCATTCAACCAAACCATGTTATATAGAATGACATTCTAAATTATTAAATCCATATACTCACCCTAGAGAGGTTATCTAGGATTTGTTACTAAATTCAAGTTCCACAACCACTTTCAAAACATTTTGTTAATATCATGTACCATGATTAGTAGTTTGAAAAACCTTTACTATATTTATTACAGACCCATTCCAAGGTTCCATGGCCTATGTAAGGTTCCCACCCTCCATGTAATACATTACCATAATTTTTCCCTTTCTAGAATGTGGCATGACCCCATGCTAAAGTGGGATGATCCATGTAACCCTCTAACACTTCATACCCAAAACATCTCCATCACTTCCCCAAAATTTCATAGAAAGTAGAACAAACCTGGCTTAGAATTGGTTTGGGTTATAAAAAGATTCATAAATTTACTCATCTCACTTCTAAAGTATTTTCTATAATGTTTCACTACTATGAGGTCTAATTTCACCTTACAAAATTTAATAAATATCACATGATTATCCATTATTAATTTCCAATAATATTTTTCATCATAAAATATATTTCAATTAAATTATCACATGAATTATAAACCATAAACAACACCAACACATTATTTCTATTTTCAACTTCACTATTAAATATTTTCACACAATTTATTTATTTCATTCCCTTTATCATTTAAAATTCTATAATTATAGAATTATAGTTCTCATCCATCTTTATTTTTAATTTATAATAATATACCAATGAAAAATTCTCTAATTTCATTTATTTAAAATGAATTATATTTCCATTAATATCATATTTAATAAATATATTTTCAATTAATCATGCCATTGTAAATCATTCATACTCATATTAATATTAATACTCCCATTTCCAATTCATTATCAAATAATATTATTAGTTTATTATGAATCATCTATACAATACAAGGAATAAAAACATGATAAAATAGATTAAGATATAGGAACTTAGAGTCACTTATCATGATTCCATGATGAATTTTATCCTCCAGTCCTCTAATGACCTCTATCAACTACTTATCTAATCTCATTATTCATTCAGATCCTCATTTTACAATCTGGAATACCACTAAATTTCTAGGAGTCCTCTACATATTAAGAGAAAAAATAATAAATGTGTCACAACCCCTACCCCCAAAGGTACCTCTCTTAGGATGTAAATGATATAAGAGAGATAATGATGATTGAATCCCGCCTACAATAGGTCATGAGTTGGTGACAATCACTGTGGGTATATCATACACACAAATGGAAGGTATTTCCCTCTAATATTATGATCAATGAGAGATAATATAAAACCACCAACCAAATACTACTAAAAAAAAATTAAAGAGAGATCCCAATACAATCATTTAAGTTAATATAAACTGAAAATATAAAAAACAAATTACAAGTATCAAAAGAAAATCATCTATAATGACCTTAAAGCCTAAATAATTCCTGAAAAAATCTACGAGCTAGTAATGTCTAGCCCAATCACTAACCAACTCCTATAGAGTTGAAAAATAGTTTATATAGACATAGGATGACCATAAAATTTATACTTAGTAGGATCCTCCCTGAAGCCTCACATGAAAAAGATAAATAAAGCATACTAAATCCTTGTGAGTAAACAAGTGAAACTAACTCATCACTTAAATAGGTAAAACAAGTTCCTCTCCTCATCATGTATCTCCAAAAAAGTATCACAAATAAGTAATAATATAATATCCAACATAATATAAAATGAAGGTACCCCACTACCACTTCCCCATTGGTTTTATAATCTTCCCCAACATCATAAATCATAAGCCATCTCTCTCCAAATAAAATGTCCTTCCCAAAAAAACCTAGGAAACTATAACATACCAAGCACCCCATGCATCACATCATCTAATCATTAACATCACCACATACTAATAGTAACCAAGTAGTTATAAAAGAGCCATCACAACCCATACACCATGTACTATACCACAATTCATTACATCCCATATATAGTATACTTATATAAATTCTTAGGATACTATATATGGAGATGCATGTGTGTGAAAATAACCAAAATCCATTATATAACTCTATACACATGTATAGGGAAAGGTAACCATCATGAATAAAAATAAATTATACTAAAATGATAAGAGAGTGGGGAAATAGGTGTTATTCATCCATCTAGTCCTCACCAACCTGGATATTGGGGAAAACAACCCCATAGTCCACTACATGTAAGTCTCACTACCAACATGGGTGGTATGAAAACCCATACCTTTTATACACTTTATTTCATGAATTATTACATAAAGGAACAAATAATAAAATACTAGAATATTTAAAGGCCTAGTGTATTTGGGTAATTATATACATAAAATAATAAATTGGAATAGGGATACATCAACATTATTTAAAAACTCCACAACATTCCCTTAAAATCCATTGGTCTTCTAATACTGAATGAGATAACCTAGGGACATAAATATGAAATGGGTGAGATATAAAGCCCAATAAGGGAATAATAAAAGCATAGAATAAGGTAAATAATTATAAGTGAGTAAAGAGGCATGACATGATACCATAGAAAGGTGAGAATTATAATCTTGAACATCAAATCATAGTATAAAATCAGAACATCAAAGCAACATAAGGAATGTGGTAACAATATAAAACATGAAATCATAACCATAATTTAAGGATAAACAATGAGAAATTATAACATAGTGTGCATAGTATAACCTCCCATGCACCATACATGGTATATCATGAGATAAAAACATTACCCAATGTATTTTAGGGCTATAGAAATATGGGACCACCCATCATAATCATATATTATACATGAATTTGTGTGCCACATAGATCATACCAAATAAGAATGTGTTTTATTAGTTTTAATACCATGATTAATGAGTGTGGGTAACATACATGGAATTACTTAATCAATAAAGGATATGTCCATCTAGGTGAATACCATTAAGTGGAAATGGGGATGGTTATTCGTAGTATAAAAGGTTAGTATAGAAAATCATGGGATAGTTTTGAAAACATAATGAGTGTATATAAAGGTTCATAAAAGGGATTAATGAGAGTGAAAGGTGTTCTATCATTACATGGGAATAATAAAGACAATAAAGTCGATGTGTAAAAACACATTACAACATTAAAAATTGGAAATAAAAAGGATTAGTAGAAAGAGAGTACTCAAAATAAAAAGGAAAAGGAGATGATCCTTTACTTTGAGAGGGAACTTCTAAAAGCTTGAGACAAGCTTCTTAAGAATTTTATAGCACCTTGGTAGATATTTATAGAGGTATAGGGAGAGGATATTGGTGCTAAATTGGTTTTGAGTGAATAGGAGTGAGAGGATTGGTGGGTATTTATAGCAAAAGAGAGGATGATTATTTATTAATTTCTAACATAAGGTTTTGAACTATATATGATAAAATAATCAAAACCACAAAATTTCACATGATTTCTAAAAAATATGAGTGGTTTTAAATATTTTATAAGGATAATATCCGAACTTATTAAAATAATACTATCAGTGATGTGTAAGTGAGTCATGTTCATAAAGAATTCATTTTAAAACCTTAAAATATAATATAGGTTTTGGAGGATTAATTAAAGGATTATAAAATTAATAAAATAACTTTAAGAACAAATTATTTTAAATGGGAAACATAATTTTGGTCATGGATGATCCTTATAGAATTTATTACATCACTTTTGGGCTATTATGATGTCATAATACAGAATGTATATTTATACTATATTTAATTTTTACCCAAAAATTCAACTATCTTAGAAAATTATGAAAAAATAACTATTGGACATAATAATTTCAAGAATAATATTTATTTTATCAAAATAATGTCATAAATTTGATAATTTTTACTTTTAAATAAAAAACCCTATTTACTGAAAAATACTAGTTTTTACGACACTAACAACTTTCTGAACCTTATAAAAATTACATTGGACTTCATTAAGTTATATTATCATTGATATTTAAATAAATATTATTTAATAACAATATTTTATTAAAATAAATTTTATTTTAAAATTTATTAAAATTATCAAAAGACTGTCTTAATTAAGAGTATATATTTCCCAAAAACACAAATTTGATTTCTTCATATCAAAATCTATTATCAAACTCATTATATAATCATTTATAAAGTAATAATAAAAAGGGATAAATATAATAATTATTTTATTAAAAAATAATATATAAAAATTCATATTACTAGGGTCTAGATGCATAACCCCTTATTACACTAGTGTATGCTCTACGGGTAAGGTGTGCGATGATATGGATTTCTTGGGGTGATTCGATGAACATTATTTGGGCCATGATCTCAGAAACCTTGAACTTCTCCCATAATTTTTTTTCTTAAGCTTTAGTTGTTAGATCTAGGATTTGGCTTAGTCAAGGGTAAATCCTAGTGATGTTATCTCCCTTGGAAGTTCTAATAAATGGGTTTCATAGGGCACAATCCTTCCAGTTTAGGCCATCACTTCTTTCATCTATGTCAATTGGATTTTATCATAACCCTTAATATATAATAATCATAATTTACATTGTATAAAAAATTTATTATCAATGGTCAAGATGATTTACAGTCTTTTAAATCTAATAATCTATATTTTACAATGGTATAAGATAGAAAAAATAGTGCATGTGTTTTCTATAAATACATTACTTAATAAGGAATTTATTCATTTAAAATGAAATTTCATTTTTAAAAGTTTTCATCATTAAATTCCCCCCATTCAAAATTTTTTATCTCAAAATTTCATTTCATACACTAAAATAAATGAGGGTAATTCTATCTCATTTCCTCTTCTAGTTCCCATGTAACCTCCCCAAACTTGTGGTTCCACCACAACACTTTGACAAAGATAGTTGTCTTATTTCATAGAAATTTGTCTCTATGATATAAGATATTCACCGGTTGTTTCTTGTATGAAAGATCATTCTCCAAAGGTACCACCTATGGATTCAGTACATGTAAGGGGTCTGATATCTACTTACTCAGGAGAGATACATGGAAAACATCATATAATTGAGATAAGTTAGGTGGGAGTGATAGTAAATAGGCCATAGCTCTAATACGATCAAGGATATCAAAGGGGATGATATATCTTGGACTAAACTTTACCTTCTTCCCAAACCCCATGAATTTATTATATGATGATATATGAAGGAAAAACATATCTCTGAACTTAAACTCCAGGTCTCATCAATGATTGTATGGATAAATTTTATTTCAAATTTGTGTGGATTTCATATGATGTTGAATTGTTTGAACCTTATCTATCATCTCTTGGATAAGATCAATTCCCATAAGCTTCCACACTCTAACTTTATCCCAATATGTTAGAGTTTGACACCTCTTTCCATAAAGAGCCTCATAAGGTGCCATTTGAATGATATAATGTAAAATGTTGTTATATGATAAATCCACCAAGGTAAGGTTATGATCCCAAAATCCTTGGAAATACATCAAACAATATCTCAACATATCCTCTAGAGTTTTAATGGTTCTCATAGGCCAACTATCCATTTGAGGGTGATAAGAAGTACTGAAACTCATCTTTGTATCAAGTTCTTGTTAATGTCTTCTATAGAAACTTGAGTTAAACATCATATATTGATCATATACAATATATAGTGTTACTCCATGTAGTATTACCACTTTACTTATGTATATCTTGGAAAGTTGGTCAAGAGATAAATATCTCTTGATGGTAGTGAAATGTGCTGACTTTGTAAGGTGGCAGACTACCACCCATATGGTGTTATTGCCTTCATATGTCCTAGGGAGTCCTATAATGAAATAAATGGTTATGTTTTCCCATTTCCATATAGGTATGTGAAAAGGTTTCATCATACCCTTGTACTTATATCATTCATCCTTAAGTTTTTGGCATACCAAGCACCAATATACAAATTTTTCAATCTCCCTCTTCATGTTATCCCACCATATGTTTTGATTTAGATCTCTATACAACATAGTGATTCCTATTTTAATAAATAAGTATTATATATTCACATCATCTAGAATCTCCCTCTCAATTTTTGGGGTTTATGGGACACATATTTGGGTTCCAAACCTTATAACTACATCTTTAGCAAAGTCAAACTATAAAATATTCACTACCTTTTTCTATAACACCTCATCATCTTTTTGGGTGTCCTTGATCCTATCGAGAATGGATGGGTGAGAATTTATTTGAGAAAGGTAGTATTAAGATCCATTTATTATTTTTGAGTGTCTCCTTGTCATTCTCATTTGTGTTTTGATAATTACATCACCCTCTCTTTGTTTCATTTGTTTTTTACTTTGATTTATTTATCTATTAAATCTGTTCATATATGTTAACTATTGTTATATATGTTATTAAATACTATTAATTTTGTATATTTTTCATCCTGAATATTATATGGTAATTATTTAACTTCTCACATTTTATGTTTGAATAATTTTGGTTAGAATAGATTCTTTTAGGTGAACAGAAACCTATAAATTAGAAATCTATAAATCAGATTTACCACCTCTATGTATATTGATTATATATAGAGATAATGTAATTATAATTTCATAAATACTAGTTTTTTTATAAATATAATAATATTATATATGGTTTCTTAAACTACACTAAAGGTAAAATCAGTTGTTTGATATTCACATTTTTTGTCTGAAGTTTCTACAAGTGTTTAGTAATACAACCGATTTTGAAACTACAGTTGATTTGGTTTTTTAATTATATCTCAAGATAAAATTATTGAAATTAAATGAAAATTGTTTTTATAGATATAAAATATAAATATATACAATTAATTCAACTATAAAATAGTCTTATAAGGTTGTTTAGAATCTCTAAAAATTATATGAAGTTCTGTGATTTTTCTGTAGCCCTATAGTTTTCCAAATTATATGTGATTTTTATTTTTCAATGATAACTTGAGATATGGATCTAATAATTTCATAAATCTTGTTGAATTAAAAAGATAATAATGTTCACTATATTTCATTCAAACAAAAGGAAGGTTAAAATTTTCATTTGGATACTCTAAAAAATGAGCGAAATCTCTGCAACATTTTTAGAATTCTGTAGATTTTAGAATATGAAAGCAAATATGTTTTGATGATATCTAAAAATATAGAATTCATATTTAAGTTTTATTTGATATTTTGGAAATATATGAAAATTATCTAAATATAATTCCACTAGACTGAATTCTGAATCCTTTTTTTATAAGTCTTAAAAATTGACTTAATCTTGCAATAACAATCTGATACAGATTTTCAGGTTGTTTTTAACAAAGGAAATTATGTTATGTGGATGTTTGAATTATCATATTGTAATAGTATAATTATATTACTATAATAGTGGCCTGAAAAAAATCTTATTAGGCTTGAGTAGAATTATCTTACATGGAAGATAAATATCTTACTTAGATGGAATTATCTTATGAAGTAGAAATATCTTACACGCATCTTCCTAAAGAATTATCTTACGCTCATTCTCCTAAAAAATATCCTATGTGAATTTATATACATCATATATAAAAATCAACTAATATGATGGGTAATGGAAGCTATAATGAATTATATTTCATTCAAGGAAGTAGGTGATAGTTGCATGTTGGATAAACTAAAGCTGCATCACTTTCCATTTTTTAGAAGCTACATGAATTCAAATAGAACTAAAAAATAGATTATTATAAAAGAGGAGGAAAGATCCACTCTAAATGAAATCAAAAACATAATTTTAGGATCTCAAATTATTTAGAACACTACATTAAACTCCATATCATCTTCATGGAACTCATATCACGTAGAAGCATGAACTGAAGGTGGATATATGTATTCTTTATGATTTGAGGAAACCATAATCTATGTGATGAAGTAGAGAAATAAATAATGGATTAAATAAAATCAGTGTTAAGACACTGTTTGAAGGATAATGGGTTTCATTACTTGAATGAACTAAGTTTCTCAATCTAAAAATTATAGAAAATTCTATAGGAACTCAAACAATATTAAATTAGTGATATAAGTTGAATTTAAAATAGGTTTTATGACTTACAAAAGCTTAGTCTCACTAGCCAAAATATAATGAGAACCATAAGGAGGAATCATGATGCAAAATAACCTTCAACGTCACATTCACTGGAATAAATCTTGCAGTACACACTATGTAGAAATTTTCTAGTATATGAGATCATAAGTAATGAATCGAAGTTGCCTATGAATTTTAGAAGTAACAATAATATTCTTTTCTCTAGTTTTGAGATTATAATTTTCTACAATAATATATAGAGTATTCTATATGATTTATCATTTGGATATTGATTTTAATATTATTAAAAATATATAAAAAGTGGGTTTCACCTTATAGAGAAAATATTTATGATGTATTTAAAAGTCAAATATTTTTGAAGGAGGTGTTTACCATTGAAGAATTATGGAAAAAGGTTCAGTGCATTATTATCATCAATATCAAGAGACTTTTACTTTTCCAAAACTAGAAATGGATTTTAAGATAATATAGATGATCCAACGTCTCATGATATACTGATTCCTATGGAGATGGTTAAGGACTTCACACGTTTGACATATTTGAAAAATATGTAATATTTATTCATGATAGATATATAATAAAAGAAAAGTGAAACAGTTTAAATAAGAGAAAAAGTTGTAATGGATAGAAAATATATTTCTATATATACTGTTTGGGTTACTTGAATAAAGGGAGAGAGTCTTTAATGTTTGGGAAAAATAAAAAAATAAGTGTTGCATTGTTTTGATCTCCACATATACTACTAAACACCTTTGAGGAGAGAATTGAAATACTTTGTATATCTATTATTCTCTCATTATGTGAAGAAGAAGAAGATAACGTATGAAAAATAAGAAAAACATTATTCTGTTATTACTATTATTCGAAATAAAAAGCTAAGTTACATCATTATATCTTCATCTATTTAAAGAAGAGGAAGTATACATTAATTGAATATCATTTTACTACTTCTGTGCATTCCTAAATATCTTTTACATCTATCAATTGGAGAGGAAACTATGTGCTGAAGACGTATCAACATTAAACATCTTATCTTTTTTTTCTAAGTTTCTTTTTCTTGTACTCAGCCATGGTGAAGTATCAGCTTCTTGTACTGAGCTGTCAAGGTTCCCAATAAAAAGAACCTTAAGGGCCCAGTAAAAGCCTTGTAATAAGTGAAAACTACTTGAACTCAAGCTGAAAAGTCCCTAGGAAAAGGACCAGTTCTAGTAAAATCACCAAGCTCATGGAGTAGAGTGTTGATGGAGTGAACTAGGGTATTTTTCTGCTCCAAACCACTATACATAATTATGTTCACATCTTTTTTTACTTTATTATATTTTTGCTGCATTACTTGTTTAAATAAAGAGGATATAATCATAATTGATTTATGAGGTATTTTTAAATTATGCAAGATTTTTAAAGGGACTCAATTCACCCCTCTCGATTCTTTG
This sequence comes from Viscum album, assembly GCA_963277665.1. Taxonomy (NCBI): domain Eukaryota; kingdom Viridiplantae; phylum Streptophyta; class Magnoliopsida; order Santalales; family Viscaceae; genus Viscum; species Viscum album. The sequence continues at coordinate 917,211,769 of OY728155.1, read as the reverse complement.
TCTACTTGACTTGGGACAACAATTGACATTAGAGAAAAGACTCTATTTCTAGAAATATTTGAAGATATACTACTAATTTTACCTATAAAAAACATTTGATATCAGACTTTAATCTACTTTTGATATTATTGAAGATCTCTTTTGGATTTAACAAGCTTGGGGGGGAAGATCATTTGACGAAGACTATTTTCAATGTTCGATCTTAAATAAGGTATATCCACAATCCATTATCTTTATTTTAATGGTGAAAATTATGGTTTATAGAAAGCTATGATGGTTATATATTTGAAGAATCTTGGTTTCAAAGTATATTTAAAAGTTTTCAAGCCTTATAAAATCCATGATGGAGAACCATATAAGTGGAGTGCTATTGATTAGGATAAGTATGATTTAAATTCCAGATATATGAATACAATTATTTTTGGTCTTGGTCCAGATGAGTTCAATTGTTCTTTTTAATGCTTAGCTTTTTATAAAATGTGGGAGATGATTTCTATTTCTTATAAAGGTGTGGATAATGTTAGAAAACTGAGGAATAATAACATTAAGTTTAAGTTTGATACATTTATAATTTATAGATAGGAATGTATCACACAAATTAATGGAATACTCAATGAGTTAGTAAATGATGTTTTTTCCTTGGGAACATCTATTATAGAATCTGATCAGGCCTTGAAAGTGCTTAGGATTCTACCCTCTAAGTGGATTAAAATCTCTACATCTATTCAAAAATGAACACCTATTAAAGATTTAAAGATAAAGGAGTTGATTGGAAACTTAATGATGTATGAATATGAGATGAAAACTAAGAGTAAAAATCATATTTTTATCAAAAAGTAGAACATTTATCTAAAAGTTTCAATGGATGAATACTCATATTCATATTCTAGTGGTTTGAGTTTAACTGATAAATTATCCGAGACTGTAATAAATTTTAGCAAGATATACCAGAAAATAAAAGGGAATAAATATATGAATTCTAATCAGGGTGCCTCTAAGGACTCTAATAGAAACTCTAAATCCAAATACGACATTGAGTATGAAAATCAAAAGAAAAATCTATGTCTTATGGCTCAAGTTGAGGAGGTGAAATCACATTTTTTACTCAGAAAATTCTATGTCTGAAAATTTATCTTTTAATACACTTAATGAATATTGAAATATGATTGAATATACCTTTGAAGTCTTAAAGAAAAATCACAATAATCTTAGTAAATATTATGATGCTATTTTTATTGAAAAAGAATATTTATCTAAACAAATTTCTAATTTAATGTCAAATTTTGATAAAACTTCTTGTGTAGTCCATGAAAATAAAGTTAAAGATTTGTTATCTAAAAAACAATCTTTAAGAATTTCCACTAGTGTGTTAAAAAGGGAGAAAAATATTTGAATCAAATTTTTGGAAAGAATAAAATTAATAAAGGAATATTTGTAATTGGAAGCAAAGGATAAGAACCAAAACTTTATAGAAACTATTTTGTACCTGATTCTAATAGTAAAATCATTTCTACTATCAAAAGCTTTCATTGTGGAATTAATGGTCATTATACAAATGATTGTTGTTTTAAAATTCATCATATTTTTGGTTTAAAACATGTTTATCTTTCAAAAAAATTATCAAACTTTGAAACTTGAATTTCTATATGAAACAAGTAGACTTGGTTTCTCAAATATCTTGTGGCTAACACCATTAAACCCAAAAGTGTGTGGGTACCAAAATGAATATTTTTTTGATGTTATACAGGTCAATTCCATTGAACTTCAATGTAACATCTTGAAGTGGGTTCTCAATTGATAAAGAGAAATTCTTAAAGTTGAAGTTATAAACCTGGGAGTATTTCATCTCTATTTTAATTTTTTAAAACCTAGTTGAAGTGTTTTAACTATTATATGTATGGGGAGAATATATTAAATGCTTTATATTTTATTCATCTAAATTTTACTTTTATGTGCTTAAACTATTTAGTTATATTTCCATTTTAAATTCTGAATTTATGGCTAACAAGCATATATTTTAATGTTTTCTTTAATAGTATATTGGCATGTGCTAATCTATTAATTTTTATCCAGCAAGTAAGCATGTGTTTAATGAAATATTATTTGGACTACTTTCATGTGTTGTAATTTCATGTTATTTCATGTACAAAACTATTTTAATTATTTCATATAATGCTGTATTGATCATGCATAAACTTGTTATAAAATTATTTGAATATATTTATTATGTTTTACGGATCCTTTTAGTTTATTTTTTTACATAGTGGGAGTTCATGCTAATGAAAAATGCTCATTGTACTATTTTTTAAGAAAGGAAGCATTCATGTTAAATCTTTTCAAAATTAAGAGCATAAATTAAGGGTGAGCTTCAATATTTTTTAAAATAGTTTGATGTTATCCAATTATCTTTCTTATTTCATCATGTTGTATTAATTGTTTCTCACTTTGAATCATGATATAGGTTTGGTTAAAACTATACATCATTTAATTCCTTGAATACTTTTTGAGAATTTTGTTTTGTTTGAGTAGGAGTTAACATTTATCTTTATTTTTGATGTTAGCATGAGTTGAAATGTTTATGTTTAATGTATTCTTGATTATAATTGATTTATATTTTTACAGAAACATGTTAAAATTTCTCAAATTATTTCTTACTTCTTAAATCATTATGCGTTAAGTTTTTAAAATTTTAATGCATGTTGGGATTTTTCATTAAAACTATTCTGGAAACATGTTTAATGGGTTAACTGGTTAGTATTTTTCAAGGGAGAATACTCAACTATTCTATAAATTAGAATCATTTTATATGAACCATTTTATTCATTTCAAATAATGTGTTTGTTTCTTAGTATTTTTCAATAAGGGGGATTTAATATTTCCATGTATAATTTTATTGAAAGACCCTTGTTCTTATTTTCTTATTCCTTTTTGTATGACCTAATATTCATTGGATTAAAAATTTTTATCATTAAAAAAATGGGGAGAGTGAGTTAAGGTACTATAATTATCAAAAAGGGGGGAGAATTTTTAGTGGATCCTTTTTCATTCTCATTTGTGTTTTGATAATTACATCACCCTCTCTTTGTTTTATTTTCTCTTACATTAATTTATTCATCTATTAAATCTACTCATATCTATTAATGGATATTATATATCTTATTATATGTTATAAATTATGTATATTTTTTATTCTACTATTCTATTATGATTATGTCTAAAATTTTATGTTTGAAGAATGTTGGTTAGAATAAATTCTTTCAATTGAACATTAACCTGGAAATTAGAAATCTGGAAATCAGTTTTACCACCACTATATATATTGATTATATATGAAGCTAAAGTACCTAGAATTTCATAAATACTATTTTTTAGAAATATAAGAATATTATCTAGTATTTATTCAACTAATCTGAAGGTTGAATCAGTCATTTGATATTCACATTTTGGTCTAAAGTTACTGCAAGTTTTCAGTCATACAACAGATTTTCAAATTATAGTTGCTTTAATTTTTAATTATATCTCAAGATAAAGTTATTTTAATTTTATGAAACTTGTTGGGATGGATATAAAATATAAATATCTATATTTTATTCAACTATAACAAAGTTTTTTAGGGTTTTTTTGATGTTCGAAAAATTATTGGAAGTTCTTCAATTTTTCTATAGCTCTGAAGTTTTCTAGATTATATGTGCTTTTGTTTTTCAGTGATAACTAAAGATATGTATCTCATAATTTCATAAATATTATTTAATTAAAAATATAATAAGGTTATATATGTTTAATTAAACTAAAAGGAAGGCTAAAATTTCCATTTGGATACTCTAAAAAATGACCAAAGTCTTTGCAACGTTTTCAAAATTCTACAAATTTTAGAATATGAAAGCAAATATGTTTTGATGATATATAAACCTAAAGAGCTCATATTTAAGTATTATTTTATTCATTTGAAAGATATAAACATTATATAAATATAAGTAAAATATAAAAAATTATGAATCCACTATTTATAGGTCTTAAAAATCGACATAATCTTGCAATATCAAGATGATATAGATTTTCAGGTTGTTTTTGACAAAGGAAATTATTTTGTGTGGATGTTTGAATTATCTTATTGGAATAGTAGAATTATCTTAATTGAATGGTGGAATGAGAAATATATTCATAGTCTTGAGTAGAATTATCTTATATGGAAGATAAATATCTTACTTAGATGGAATTATCTTACGAAGCATAAATATCTTACACACATCTTCCTGAAGAATTATCTTACACTCATTCTCCTGAAAAATATCCATTGTGAATTTAAATATAGCATGAAGAAAAATCAACTGATCTAATGGGTAATAGAATAAATAATGAATTATATTTAATTTAAGGAATTATGTGACAAGCATATGCTAGATACTCTAAAGTCGCATCACTAGGAATTCAAATAGAACTAAAAAAATGTATTATCAAAGAGGAGGAAAGATCCACTCTAACTGAACTCAAAACAGAATGTCACGATCTCATCTTATTTAGAACACTACTATAAACTCTATATCAGCTTCATTAAACCCACATCACATAGAATCATGAATCAAAGGTGTTTTCACTTATGATTTATGATTTTAGGACACCCGAATCTATGTGGTGATGTGGAGAAATCGATAATAGATTAATTGAAATTAGTGTTAATACACAACTTAAAGGATAACGAGTTTCATGAATTGAATGAACTCAGTTTATCAAAAATTGAAATTATATAAAATTATACAGGAACTCAACCAACATTAAATTAGTGACATTAGGTGAATTTGAAATAGGTTTTATGACTTGTAGAAGCTTAGTATCATTGGTTGAAATCTATTGAGAATCATTAGGAGGCCTCATGATACAACATGACCTATAATTTCATATTCATTAGAAGAACTATTACAACATAAACTATGTAGAAATGTGTTAGCTTAGGAGATTAGAAGTAATGAATAGAAGTTGTCTATGAATATTAGAAGTGACAATAATTTTCTTTTTTACAGTTTTGAGATTATTATTTTCTACAATCATATATGGTTTATTCTATATGATTTAACAATTGGATATTTATTTCTACATTATTACAAAGATATACAATATGGGTTTCAACTTAGAGAGTAAATATTTGTGATTTATTTTAAAGTCAAATATTTTTGAAGGAGGTGTTTACCGTCGTAGAATTATGGAAAAGGTTCAGTGATTTATTATCATCAATATCAGGAGCTTTGGAATTTTACAAATTTGGAAATAGATTTCAAGATAATATAGACGATTCAATGAATCATTATATAATAATTTCTATGGAGAAGGTTAACAACTATAAATTTCTGACATATTTGTAAAATATGAAATAATTATTCATGATGGCTATTTGATAAAAGGAAAAGTGAAAAATTATAAACAAGATAAAAAGTTATAATAAATAGAAAATATATTTCAATATATAATTTCTGGTATGATCGAAGAAAGGGAGAGATTATTATATGTGTGGGAAAAATAATAATAGAAGTCTTGCATCATTTTGATATGCACATCTTCTACTCAACACCTTTGAGGAGAGAATTGAAATAATCTGTATATCTATTATTCTCTCACTGTATGAAGAAGATTAAGACAACCTATGCCAAAAAAGAAAACCATTATTCTTATGCTACTATTATTTGAAATAAGAAGATGAGATGCATAATTATATATACTTTTGTTTAAAGAATAGGAAGTATATATTAGTTGAAGATCATTTTACCACCACTGTGCACTATTGAAGATCTTTTACATCTATCAGTTATAGAGGCAACTATGTTATAAAGACATATCAATCTTCAACATATTATCTATTTTCTCTAAGTGTTGATTTCTTGTACCCATTCATTATGAAGTGTCAACTTCTTATACTAAGTTTTCAAGGTTCTTGATAAAAGAACCTGAAGGCCCTAATAAAATCCTTGTAACATGTGATAGTTTCTTGAACTCAAGTTAGGAAATCCCTAGGAAAAGGATCAAACTGGTAAAATCACTAAGCTCGCAGAGTAGAGTGTTGGTGGAGTGGACCATGGTATTTTTGTGCCCCAAACTGCTATAAATCACTATGTTCTCATCTTTTTTACTTTATTATCTTTCTGTTGCATTACTCACTTAAATAAAGAGGAAAGAATCAGTATTGATTTAAGTGGGAAGTTTAAATTGGAAAATAGTTTTAAAGGGACTTAATTCACGCCTCTATCGAGTCTTTATATACTCACCTCAGGATAACAATTATTCCCATATATATCCTTTACATGTTCAATAATATTAGAAACCTTTCAATCCTCATCAGGGATAGAGTTTCAGGATCCTTTCTACTTAGAGTATCTACCACTTTGTACATCTTTACAGGATGGTAATGGATTGAACAATCATAATCCTTGATCATATCTAACCACCTCCACTGGTGCATATTGAGCTCCTTTTATTTAAATATATACATGAGGCTTTTATGATCCATATATATTTTAAACTTCTAACTATAGAGATAATGTCACCAGATATTTAATACAAAGATCACTCTAGTCAATTCCAGATCATGAGTTGGGTAGTCCTGCTCATGGATCTTTAATTTGTGGGAGGCATAAACTATCACTTTTTTATCTTGTATAAGTACACAACCAAATCACTTTTTTTGGATGCATAACTGTAGATCAGAAATACTTCCCCACTAGTGGGTAATGTGAGAATAAGGTTATTGATCAACCTCTTATTTAACTCTTTAAATCTCTCCTCACATTCATTAGTCTAGAAAAACTTCACTCCCTTCTGAGTTAGCATGGTTAATGGGCTTACACTACAAAAAAGCGGGCATTAATGGTGGTTCTTTTTTCTACTGGTAGTGGTTTAATACATTGTTAAATCATTTAGGAGTGGCTACTAAAAATGATACATATTTCACGGTTGAAAATCGTTTAGTGATGGTTATTTTATTTTATCAGCGGTTTCTATATGTATCATTTTTAGAGCATTTAGTGAAAATTTTGATTTTATTTAGCCATGTTTTTTTTAAAATTAATCCAAAAATAAAATAGATAAAATGAACCTAATCTCTAATACATATATTAGTAGCAGTTATGTTTAGAGATAGTTAAAAGTAACAATCACTAATTAATATTTTAAGATATTTATTTAGAATTTATTTTTATAACCGCTACTAAATAATTCTCAATTTTTTTTAAATATTTAATAAAAAAATACAAATATAAAAAATATACCATGTAATAAACTAAAATATAAATTCATAGTAAACCAATTATACATACATCATACATCATACATCATACATCATAAATCATACATCATACATCATACATCATTCATTATATATCACACATTCACAGTCATATATACATACATCCACAATCACCATAACCTTAGTCATCATAACCTCAGTCAACCCATACTTAAGTCATCAATATATACATATTAAATATGTCAAAAAATAACCCATACACAATATATGTCAATCCCATGACCTCCTCTACATTCATATACCTCCACATCATCTCATTAATTGGGACCGACCACATCATCTTATCAACTATAATAAAAAAGAAGACAAAAATTAAAACTAAACATAATAAATAAGAATTATAGTAGAATAATTGATAAAATTTAAATATAACATGGAAACTAAGAACCATCATGAATTCCTTTTAAAGAATGTAATGGATCATAATGGTCAACCTATTACCACATTCCGACATCTATCACCTACAATAAAAACAAGAATATTTAAGAAAATAAATGCGAAAGGGAAAAGGCGAAAAATATATTCAGAATTTTTCACATAGAATTTTTTATTTTTTTAATAAATTTTTTAACATAAAAAAAATAATGTATCATAAAAAACACTTTGAAAATATAAAATTACCCATTTAATATATGATTCAACACTTGAAACTGAAAAAGAATAAGTATATAATGATCTAATTAATTTTTAAATCGATGCGCAGTATGCTTGAAATTTACTTAATAAACAAATTTTAAATAATTTAATATAAAAACATGTCCCATATTTCAAAAATAACTCAATAGTGGTTTTATTATGATTTCATGTCAATATTAGGTTGTTTACTATGGTTTTGACCATTACATGCACATTTTAGTGTTTTAAAACATTAAAAATGCATTTACTATCATCCTGAAAAAAACATAACTCAGAATGATGTTCCACCAGTTCCTAAATTTCACCAATAAATATATGGCCCTTTTCTTTCGATTTCATGAAAATATGATGTTGTTTTCTTATTTTGACCCCCTAACACACATTTTTAAAGGCATTGGTACCTTTAAAAACTATTTAAAAAGTCATTCTGACCACACTGTATGTAGGATTGATGTTTTTTATATTATAAAACATAAAAAATAACTCAAAATTAGTTTTACCATGATTTAACATCAATTTAAGGCAGTTTTTTATGGTTTTGACCATTACACGCATGTTTTAGTGTTTTAAAACACTAAAAATGCATTTACAAGCATTATGGGAAAACTATAACTTAGAATGACACATAGTCAGTTCATAATTTTCAAAAATTTATCTAAGATTGTTTTCCTATGATTTCATGGAAACACAACATTGTTTTTATGGTTTTGACCCCTGACACATGTTTTTAAAGGCTTTGGTACCTTTAAAAACTGTTTACCAAGTCATTCTAACTACACTGCTCATCAAATTGATGTATTTTCTACATGTACACATAAAAAATAACTCAATAGTGTTTTAACATGATTTAACTTCAATAATAGGTTGTTTTCTATGGTTTTGACCATTACACTCACATTTTAGTGTTTTAAAACACTAAAAACACGTTTATAGACATCTCGGGAAAACCGTAACTCAGAATGATGTTCTGTCGGTTCCTAATTTTCAAAAATAAATATATGGTCATTTTTATATGATTTTATGTCAATAAAAAATCTTTTTCCTAGTTTTGACCTCCTGAAACATGTTTTTAAAGGCTTTGGTGCCTTTAAAAACAGTTTAACGTGTCATTCCGACCACACTGCATGTCAGATTGATGTTTTTTATATGTTTACACATAAAAAATAACTCAATGGAGGGTTTACCATGAATTCATATTAATATTAGGTTGTTTTCTATGGTTTTGTTCGTTACATGCATATTTTAGTGTTTTAAAACACTAAAAACATGTTTATGGGCATCCCGGGAAAACCATAATTGGAACGATGTGTCCTCAGTTCCAAAATTTAACTAATAAATAGATGGTTATTTCCCTATTATTTCATGGAAATATAATGTCATTTTTCTATTTTGACACCCTGACACACATTTTTAAAGGCTTTAGTACATTTAAAAACCAGCTACCGAGTCATTTCGACTATACTACACATAATATTGACATGTTGTTTGCACGTACATATCAAAAATAACACAAAGGTGTTTTTTACATGATTTCAATTCAATATGAGGTCATTTTATATGGTTTTTACGATTACATAAATATTTTAGTGTTTTAAAACACTAAAAAAACATTTATAGGCATCCTAGAAAAACTATAACTTAGAATGATGTTCTATCAGTTCCTACATTTCAAAAATCAATATACAGTGTTTTACCTTTAATTTCATAGAAATATAACATTGTTTTCTAGGTTTTAATCCCATGACACATGCTTTTAAAGGATTTAATACCTTTAAAAACAATTTGCTGAGTCATTCCGACCACACCACACATCGAATTGACATTTTTTCTATGTGTACACATAAAAAATAACTCAAAGGTGGTTTTTTTATGATTTCAAATTAATATGAGGCCATTTTATATGGTTTTGACTGTTACATGAACATTTTAGTGTTTTAAAACACTAAAAACACATTTATGGTCATCCTAGGGAAATCATAAATTAGAATGATGTGTCATTTGTTCTTACATTTAAAAAATAAATCTACATTTATTTTCCTCTGATTTCATGGAAATATGATAATTTTTTTCTGGTTTTGATGCCCCAACACACATTTTTAAAGGATTTAGTACCTTTAAAAATTGTTTACCAAGTCTTTATAAATACACCACATGTCACATTGATGTGTTTTCTATGCATACATGTAAAAAATAACTTAGCAAAGGTTTTCCCATGATTTAAAGTCAATATAAGGTTATTTTGTATGGTTTTGATCATTACACACATGTTTTAGTGTTTTAAAATACTAAAAAAACTTTTATGGGCATCCTAGGAAAACCATTACTCATAATGATATGTCATTGGTTCCTAAATTTCAAAAATAAATCTATGATAATTTTCCTATGATTTCATAGAAATTCAACACAATTTTCCTAGTTTTGACACCCCTAACACATGTTTTTAAAGTCTTTGGTACCTTCAAAAACTATTTAACGAGTCATTATGATCACAACACACATCAGATTGATGTGTTTTATACACATACACATAAAAAATAACTCAAAAGTTATTTTCCCATGATTTCACATCAACCTGAGGTCTTTTTCTATGATTTTGACCGTTACATGCATGTTTTAGTGTTTTAAAACACTAGAAACACTTTTTTGGGAATCTTGGGAAAACTGTTACTCTGAAAGATGTTTTTTTAGTTCCTACATTACAAAAATCAATCTATGGTCTTTTTCTTTTGATTTTATGGCAATACAATCTATTTTTCCTAGTTTTGACCCCCCAATATACATTTTTAAAGGCTTTATAACTTAAAAAACTATTTACCGAGTCATTATGACAACATTGTACATAGTATTGATGTTTTTTCTATGATTAAATTTCAAAAATAACTCAAAATTGGTTTTAGAATGGTTTTACATCAATTTTAGGTTGTTTTTTATAGTTTTGACCATTATATGTATGTTTTAGTATTTTAAAACACTAAAAACACATTTACAGTCATCTCGAGAAAAATGTAACTTGGAATGATGTTATGTCAGTTCTTATATATCAAAAATAAATATATAGTATCTTTACATTAATTTCATGGTAATATGACATTGTTTACCTAGTTTTTTACCCCTCAGAACTTGTTTTTAAAGGTTTTGGTACATTTACAAACTATTTATCGAGTCATTCTAATCACACTACACACCATATTGATGTGTTTTATATGATTTCATGTTAAAAATAACTCAATGGTGTGTTTCCCATGATTTTACATAAATATAAGGTCATTTTCTATGTTTTTTACCATTACACACACATTTTAGTGTTTTGAAATGCTAAAAACGATTTTACGGGTATCTCAGGAAAACTGTTAATTAGAATGACATGTTTTTGGTTCTTGCATTTAAAAAATAAATATATGGTAATTTTCTTCTGATTTAGTGGCTATCTATTTTTTTTTCTATTTTTTACCCCTTACACATGTTTTTAATGGATTTGGTACCTTTAAAAATTGTTTATTGAGTCATTTCAAGCACACCACACATAGGATTGACATGATGTATATGTGTACACATAAAAAATAACTAAATTATGGTTTTACAATGATTTCACATCAATATTAAATCATTTTATATGGTTTTTACTGTTATACGAACGTTTTAGTGTTTTAAAACATTAAAAATGTGTTTACAGAAATCCTGGGAAAACCATTACTCAGGATAAAGATCCATCTATTACTACATTTTAAAAATAATTCTAAAACCATTTTACTCTTATTTCATGGAAATATAATGTTGTTTTGTGGTTTTGGACCCTCAAAACACATTTTTAAAGGCTTTGGTACCTTTACAAACTATATATCGAGTCATTCTGACCACACTGCACATTGGATTGATGTGTTGCCTATGTGTACACATTAAAAATATCTCAACAGTTATTGTCTCATAATTTCATGTTAATCTAAGGTCTTTTTCTATGGTTTTGACCATTACACACACATTTTAGTGTTTTAAAACCCTAAAAATGCATTTATGGGCATCCTGGGAAAATCGTACCACATAATGACATGCCATCAGTTCCTATATTTCACAAATCAATCTATAGTCATTGTCCTTTGATTTCATGGAAATTCAGCATCATTTTCTTAATTTTTACCCCCCTGATGCATGTTTTTAAAGGCTTTGATACATTTAAAAACTGTTTACTGAGTCAAAATTGAGAAAATAAGATCAGATTGTTTTTAAACTTAAGGATATTGATCCACAATTTATTTTTGATGTCTAAGAATCAACTACACATTAATCCAGCACAACATGTTCTTATTATGACTCAAAGTACTTGTTTTCAAGAGTAAAATATCTATTTTAGTTTTATTTATGGAAGTTGTATGCATTTTTTGAAAATTTGTGAATGATCTATAGAATTTAGAATTTACCTTAGTAGGATGATATATAAGGTTGAAAATTTCCTTGGGGATCATTCTAGTCATCTGCTAAAACATAAAAACTAAATCATTTTCCATTTTTGACCACCACTTATCCTGTGTTTTACTATAAGAGTCTTGTTCTTTTACTTTTTCTTTCAAACTTGAAAATTCTCTTTGAGATTTCCGATCAATGACACTACTCAGACCCCCATTGGGTGTCATAGTAACTGATGAAGTTTCCCTAGAAAATAAAACTAATGGAGTAGGCCCAAAACCCATCCCCCATACATGTATGATAAGATCCTTCCCTAAAATGATTGTAAATGCATCATTCTAGGAAACAGATGATTATTGTGAAGGGTTCAAATCCAAGAATTCTTTAATTTTAACATGTTAATACAAAATTATTAACAATGATTTTTTAAAATATTTTAACTTCATAATATTATATAATTAATAAATTTTTTATTACTATTTATTATTATTTCATTACTATAAAAACATAATATTGAAAAATAAATTACAATAACAAAAAAGTTTAAAACCCAATTAAATGGGGACAGATAGTTGTATCAAATGATGGAAAATTAGCATTGTTTGATCTATCTACTCACCCCCATTTAATTGGGTTTAAGGATTGTTTGTTGTTATAATATATTTTTCATTATTATGTTTTTATAGTAATAAAATAACATATAATAGTAATGAAAAGTACTTACTTCAACGTCTTTGGTAGGGTCATTTACAAAACTACCATTGGGTTTCATATGAACTTTAAACCACATCGCTATTTGACCAATAGAGTGACCTAATTCATTATCCTTTATAAAAAAATATAAACAAGTTAGAAAAAACCTTAAATTGTAATAAAATGATATAAATAATAATTGATAAAATAAAAACCAAAATTGTTCTTTTTCTCAAAAAACTCTGAGACCCAGTGATATGAGGAATGGATTTGTTCTAAGGATTCACAATATTTTTTTAGATAATTCCTACAAAAAATAGCAACATTAATAAGAATTATAATTTTATTGTGTTTATGTTATTAAGATACTATAAAACATACAATTACCTTATGAGATGCATCTCTGTTAATATCGAAAAACAACTTTCATTGCTCATGAGAAATGTCTTCAGGAACTTTCACATATATATTTTGTGAGCTTAGATATGTTTCATAAAACTAATTCCGTAATCTCCATTTAAAATATCTCTATTTCTTTCCCAAATTTTCCATAGTCTATGGGCTTGAAATGGGGTCAGGGACATCAAAATGAAAAAAAACATCTAGAAATAAAAAACAAAACACTTTATAAGTATATTAAAAATTTTTATTCATGTATTTTAAAATAGTTATAAATGAATATTAAATTAATATCACCTTTACTTGATTATCAAAGACCTAATTTTTACAAGCTGTGGGAATATGCCTCTAATCTTTATAATTAATGGGAAATCTCACCGTCTCGCAAGAAGGTTACCCAAGAATATGTCCATAAATTCTAGAAGCATCACCAATAGACACCTTGAACTCATTAAATGGAATGATAATCTTGAAGTCTTTTAGGTACCATACATATTCTATGTTCATATTTATATCCCTTTTATTATTATCTTTATTTGTTTTACAAATTCATTAAAAAATTAATAAAATATATAGTTTTTTTGTACAATGAAATACATACTAGTAATGGAAACTTTCCAATATCTCTTTGATGGAGGGGTTTCCAATTGATCCATCAATGGAGGTGAATCAAACGATGGACTACCAATAATATTTGGGAAAATAGTTGGCTTACTAGTAGTCTTGGGTTCAACAAAATCACTCGGATCCACTGAAGCTGATGGTAGTGGTGATGTGCTTCGAGATGATGATCGACTAGGATATTTAATTTTTTTTTCTCTTAGGATTCTTGTAATTCAAATGGTTTAGATATATTAAATGTATAAAAAAAATGAAAAACTAAAATATTTTTAAAAAATTAAAATAAAAAATAGAAAAATTTATATATGTATAAAACACTTATCAACGAGGAATTGTAATATATTTTCATTACCAATTTATACATTCAATTATCTCAATCTCCATTATCTTCATTTTTATCAACCTCCATTGCAACGAGTACTTCATTTTCAACCTCTCTTGAAAGTTCTATTATTTTGATATTATGAGGAAAAAACTATTCAATGTTTTGTGGTTAACAAGGTTCACTATCATAAAGTACCAATTGATCTTCATCACCCATATCATATAAGTCTCTCTACTTCAAGCATACAACAACACTCCAACCTTCTTGTAATTTATCATCCACATAATAAAACATCTTCACTTGTGAAGCCAAGATAAATGGATCATTCTTTGCATGCTCATCGATAAGATCAAGTGAGATAAGTTGAAAAAAGTAAAATGTAACGAATCTTTCATTATACCCCTATCAATGTTGACCCATTTTCATTAGAATAAGACAACTAAAAAGTGACCATGATAATTTAATTAAATTATATCATTCATATTTGCATTGTATTTCACCTCTAAAAGTGTAAATACACCACTATTTTGAGTTTTCAAGTTTTCTTCATGATAAATTGTATGAAACCCAAGGCCATAAATATTATGGTCATCAAATCACTTAGCTTTCCTTAGAGGACCTTGATCCAAAAACTTCAAATCATTTTATATTTCAACTCTATTCTCAATATTCATCACATATACAAGAAGATATAAAGTGTTACTTTTAACCTAGAAAAAATAACTAAATGTCAATAATATGAATATGAGTATATACTTACACGACGGGTGAACCATTTGATAATATCCTTATTCATAGATTTTGTTAATTCCAACTCATTTTGAGCTCAAACCCTTAGTTTCATCTTTTTTTTTTGTAATTGAAATTCTTCAATAAATGGATCTACAATAAGAATATTGAGTAATACATATCTATGTGCTTGTAGAAACTTCAATTCAGTTAGTTTAAAATTTGAACCCTTTCCAATTGGTTATCCAATAGTTGGAAATATCAATTACTGGTTTTTAGATTGATAATTAGTGGAGATGTCATCAACACATCCAGCATGACTGAATCTAGTCTTAATCCCTTTTAAATACCTAAAAAAAAGGTCAAGAACTCTTTGGTTCTGTAACATTCAACAATAGAGACTTCTTATTGATCTTTATTCCTCACATATAGATTCAAATAACCTATGTACCAAATGAAAAAAATAAGAAAAATATTAAAAAATTCTATGCATTGATTTGATAAAATTTAATTCACTAATGAAAATAAAAATAATATCAATGTACATCTTAATTGGATACATCCATCGTTAGTGTATCAGTCCACCAAGTTTTGATTCTGCAACCAAATAAATAGTAAAATTAATCATGGATGTGAATAATGATGGGGGAAATAACATATCCAAATGAAAAAGTGTAAAAAAATCATTTCTTGAAGTTTATCATGCTTAGTTAGATTTATATTTTTTCCATAAAGCTCTCTGAAAAGGGTACATAACTCAACTAGAACCGCAATTACTTTTTCAGGTAACATATTACACAATTCCAATGAAAATAAATACTCCATTAGAATATGCGAGTCATGAATTTTTAATCCATGAAACTTTTGATGTTTTAAGTCAATGAACCTTGATATGTTACTTGAATATCCATCTGTTACTTTTTACATTCTTTAAATTTAAAAGTAATATATATTTATCATGATTTTTCATTTTAAAAATAGATGAAGAATAATTTCCATTCTTATTTTCCAAAAAACCATGCTTTATATTCATTGACTCTAAATCCCTATAAGTATTAAGGCAATCCTTTGTTTTACCCTACCCATTAAGAAATGTAATAATTACATTATCACAGACGTTCTTCTCAATATGCATTACGTCAAGATTATGATGTAAAAAATTAAACTTCTAATAAGAAAGTTTAAAAAATATACTCTTTTTCTTCCATTTTTGTATTCTAACTACTTTAGATACTGTACCTTGTAACCTTTTCCCCTTATTTAAATTGATTACATTTTCTAAATTCTTTAGTTAAATTCATTAATTGTTCTAAGATTTCTAAACCAGATAACACCTTCTGTGACTTTCTCAATTCAATATCTCCATTGAATTGTGTCTTATTAAACCTAAATTTAAGAGAAGAATCAATAAATTGACAATGACACATAAAACACCATATTATACTATGAGGTAATCATTGAGGTTCAAAATCAAAATTAAAAACTAGAACATCAAAACCAGTATGAGTGTTCCAACTAGATAAATTTACTAGTCTAGAAAAGTCACTAATTATCTACATTAAATCAACATGTATTTTGAATAGTTTTCTCATTGAAGCATCACATGTTTCGACACCATCATCCCATAATTCTTGCAATTCTTTGATTAGAGGTTGATGGTATACATCAATATCATTTCCGGGAATTTTCTTTCTAGGAATAATCATTGAAATAATGAAAGAAGACTTCTTCATACACATCTATGGAGGTAGATTATAAGGGATCAAAACAATTGACCAAATGATATAATTTGTAATTAAAGTACCAAAAGGTTTAAAACCATTAGAAGTTAATCCCAAACATACATTCCTAGGATCCAAATAAAAATATGGATATAATGAATCAAACATTTTTGGTCAGAGTAGATGACTCAAGAGGGGGGGGGTGGTGAATTGAGTATCTATAAAAATTTCTGTTAAAATTGGTTCTTTAAAAGAATATCCCCCAATTAAAATATAATCAAAGTCAGTTTGTAGTGAATTTATAAAAGTCCAGAATGTTCAATTAATTTCTCAGAATATTTATTAGTTATTAGCTTTAATAATCTAAAGATTAGTCAAACTTTTAAAACTAAACTACTAATTCAAAACATATATAAACACTTGATAAACTGACTATCAAAGTTCAATTTAGTTTTATTTGAAATGACATAAACACAGATTAGATTAAACTAAAAGATAAATACACAGTAGATAAAAAACAAGAGGTTCAGTCTCAAGATGAGACTTAGTCCTCTCCACTTGGTGATCACCTACCACCAAGCAATTTATATTAATAAAATTTTGATCCACACCCTAGATCGGGGTTCACAATAGCACACAGGGCTATCTAGGTCACACTTGACCTCTAACATAGTTATTCATGAGAAAAAACAAAAACAAACAACCAACAGATCACATAGGATCTCTTACATTGTTCTACGTGGGATACAAGAGTAAAAAGGGATTAAGTGCGAGGATATTTAGTATCCTCCATTTATGAACAAAAGACAGTGTGTGTGAAACAAATAGATACACACAATGATCAAAAAGTGAACACAAGATCATAATAGAGTTATAAATGAAGAATAGAGTTTATAAATCTTTGTGTGCTATGCTGTGAAGCACTGGACTCAATGGATGTAGTGACAATGACATTTGAGTCATCTTCTGAAAGTTGGCATCAGGAAAGAGTGTCATAGCCTTTGTACTCTAGATTCTAGGAGTGAAAAGTTCAACTCTTGGATGTTAGGATGTTCAAAGAGCTACAACAGGTTGTTTATTGTAATATTAAACTCCTTATGTACTCAAGATTTAAGTTATTCTATTTTCAATATCTTGCACATTTGTATGGTCTGCCATTATTTTTCTCAGGTTTTTTTGGTTGAGCTTGTAATCCTTTTATACTTCAAGGTCCAGTAGGCATTAAGATATCCCCATGTTTATGTACCTCGTACTATCTATGGATAGTCCTACAGACAACATTAAATAATCTCAGAAACATTAATTTGTCTAAATATGACCTTTAGAAATAAATTTGAATTAATAAATTTGAAACAATTATTTATGACTATCAGTGAGTCATAAGTATCAATGACTCATTTGCATCGGTCTGTCATCATCGGTCTGCCATCAGTCTTTTATCATCAGGCTGTCATCGGTCTGTCATCATCAGTGAGTCAGCGTCAGTGAGTCAACATCAGTGAGCTGTCATCGGTGAGTCATTTCCATAGGCATCAATGACTTAGTGTATCGGTGAGTCATTTGTGCTATCGGTCTATCAGCATTGGTGAGTTGTCATTGGTGAGTCGAATATTGGCATGCCAAACATCAGTGTGTCATCCATTGGTGTGTCGTATATCGGTGTGTTAAACATCGGTGTGTCAAACACCAGTGTGTTGAACATCGGCGTGTCGATTGAACTATTGGTGCCAAAGACTCTGAGAAACTTATGAAGTGTCTGTCTTACACATAACACTACTAGATTTAGTGACATCCAAACATACATGTAAATGTACACTTGTAAACATATTGAATCATAAATATACTTTATTGAATTATTGAAATATATTGTACTTTATGACATAATTTATTTACTTAGATATATTAAATGGCATGGAATAATATAATTTGTAGAATGACATTATTTTTTATTATGAAAACCACTATATCATATGGGGTCCAAAAATCTCCCCCATTTTGATAATCACAAATTATGGCATACATGTAAAGTTAATGAATGATAATAACTTGACTTAGCATACTTCACTGAATGTGATTATTCAATATAACTAAAGCTTTCACTTGTTTGTGTTTTTAAAACAAAGCTCCTCCTCAATTACTAGATCAGATAAAATATATGTATATAGATTATGTTGAGTACATGCCATGTGTCCTATGCCAGAGTTTCGCCCCATGAAATTTATAATGTATGCCTTTTATCCCCCTTTTTGGATTAGAAAAAAAAGAAAAGGAGAAATAAAGAAGAGAAATAACATAAAGAAAATGAGAAACATTGAGAAGACAAAAAGGATTTCCATTAAGAGGAAAAAGAGTACAATCAAAAAAAGAAAGAGACAAATCCCTATCAAATAGACCATCCACCATTAAGGGTTTAGCTTCTGAGGGGATTTGAATTTATTTGAAGGATCAAGAGTAGGATCAGAAGGTTTGGGAGTGGAAGAGGGAAGAGGTGGTCTGAAGATAACACCAGGAAAGGCAACACCTGTAGGGACATTTTCTGCAAGGCTAGGCCTTCTTTCTGATAACACGTGACTGAGAGATTTCTCTGTAATGACCGGTCAAATCTGGGAAATATCCTGAGAGATAGTCATTGGAGTAGGAGGCTGATAGGTTGTGCCAATGGAAGCAACAACAGTAACCATAATTACTTCAGCTTGAACATGTAGATACGGTTTAAGGAGCTTGATGAAATCATTAATGATTTCACCACCATATCGCATGGCCTTCTTGAAATCATTCTTATTCTCCATGAATTTATTTAGAAAAGGGGTAAACTACTTCAATAGAGTCACTTGCTTCTTGAATGATTCTGTTACTGGAGGAATTCTGATATTTTTGGCTAAAAAATTGAAACTGTTTATGAGATCATGCTTGGTATAGATCTTAGTAAAGTACTTATCCACTTTCTCTCTAATCTCTTTCTGAGCAACAGAGGATTAATTTGTGCACTGCCTTACCATATTATACACAAGGTATGTATTTCTATGTACCTTTTCAAGAGTTTCTTTGTCTGAAACACTCTGAAGATTTTTGAGTTTTTCTCTTATCATAGCCTTGAGAGATTCCAGATCAGCAACATCACCTTTACCACTTCTAGAACTGGATGGTCCAATAATCATTTTTCCAAGATCTTCTTTCAACATTTTCAAATCTACACTTAGTAGATGAGTCACTAAGTTCCTAAGAACTTCCAGCACACCACTAAAGGAGGTCTTGAAATCAGATGTTAGAGAATTTAACTCATTTCTCATATTCCTTACTTTTTCTTACAGCAAGGTATTATGTCTAATGATGGTTTAGACTGTGGTAATGAGATTTGGTTGAATCTCCTAGATCACCATCCTTGAAATATTTGCTAAATCTAAATCTGAAATACCTATTAAAGTAAAGGCTTCACTTTTGGATCCAACTAAGGCTTTCACCGACTCACATATATCATTTTTGAATCACTCTAAATCATCCTTAGTGACATAGTCACTAGGTATTGTTTGTTCTATTGGCTCTAATACTGGAGGTGCAACCGTTGGAACATGTGCAATAGGTTCTACTTTATCACGGGCCTATGGAGCAGGAGGAGGAGGCACCCTCTCCTCATCAGAGTCATATTCCAACCCAAATAGAATGTATCCTAGATCATTATTTCACTCTCGAGTACATGTACAATCTCTTAGCTCAACAATGTCAATATTGACCATTTTCCCTTAGGTTCAGGTGCAACTTCATCTTTATCTACTTCTTCATCCTATCCTCTAGCCATAATAACATTTCTGGGTATAGTTACCAACTGAAATTGAGGTTCTGCATGTGCTCCAGCCACTTCAAATTCTCCAAGCACTTACTCAATCTGAGGCACTTGATCCTCAGCCTCTTCCTCATGGCCACTAGCCATAACTTTATTCAATACCTGAATGATTTCTTGATTTTCAACATTATGATGGGGAGGTCTATCCTCATGACCAACATATCCATGATCAACGACCTTCTATTCAACAAGATCAGTACCATCAGAATCTCTATGTACATATTCCTCATTAGATCTGTCAACTACTTGCTGTCCCACTTTTAATGAATCACTTACATGCTCATCATTTCCCCCTTCATCATCACCATTATCATCATTATCAGACTCCTCATCTGAATTACTCACATAGCCTTCCGTACTAGTAACCTCTGTCTCTTCCTCATCCTCATCACCTAACAAAGGTTCCCTTGTGGGTAAATCCAAAGGTGGACTCGTAGGTCTATAATATATGTCTTTGGGACTTTCAGCAACACCAGGATCAATCCTTTCATCAAAAGGAGATCCTTCTTCCCTCGACAACTCATCCCCATCTTCCTCATCAGACTAAACAGGTTACTCTCCTGGTTTGAGGCCTGGATCAACTTGATCCTTTGGTTTGGTAGGATGGTTAATCAGATTGAATTCATCATATAGACTTTCCTCATATCCTACCCATAATTTCTTTCATGGGTTCTAGAAGATATTCATTCTCTTGCAAATATCTTTTTGAAGGCAGAAACCACTGCATTCACTTATCACTTCATCTCCATCTTCCACACAACCCAACTTCTTTAACATGGTAGAGATCATATTGGGATAGTATAAACATGTTGCCTTATTGGATTGATTTATCATATCATAAATATACACCATTAGATACCTAAAAAGGTTCAACTTTATCCCATTTTTCAACAGATAGATCATGAATACATCCTGATACTTCACAGTAGATAAATCTCCCTTCCTTGGGCAAATTTGATGTTGAATAAACTTAAAAAGTAACCTTGCCTCTCAATCGAATTCACTGAAAGTAGTCCTCCAAGATTCTCCACTTCCAGTCATCTCCTTTAGATCATCTTCATATGAAAACAACTTAGATGAAGGCAAAATATTACTCTAATAATCATCATATACACCTTCATGAGGCATCTCCAAGCACTCAGTCCATTATTTAGATGAAAAAGATATCTCTTTTCCCTTCACCACTGACTTCATCCTTGCTTTCTCAGATCCATCTAGGGATATATTCAAGTGGAGATAAAACTAATGTACTATCTGGGGATAGTAAGGTATTTTATTGTTTGAGAACCAGCTCAGCCACCCTTGAGATTCTAGTACTCTCAACAAAAATGAATTTCTTGATAGAAGACACTCAACAAACACTTCCTTCTCAGCTGTAAACACTCATCTTTCCAAACTTGTCTTTGTAGTCCCATTGGACTCACCCTTTTGACTCTTAGCTAATAAAGATTTGCTCGGCTCTTGCATCATGCACTTCTTCCTTGACAATTTGAGGGTTCAGATTCCAAAAGGAGTTTAAAGTATGAGGGTGGAGAGATAGAGTGACAAAGGGTTGAAGGTTTTACGGTAGAGGGAATGTGAAAGGTCAAAGTGGATTGAATTTGATTTATAATTTAGGGATCATAAAATCATAAAGAATAAAATTTAAATGTGGCAAAAATAACACAAAACAATTTTTTTTTATTTAAAACATACAAAATTACAAAAGAATCCTTAAATACATCGATTTAATAGAATCAGTTTTAAGAGATCGGTTTCAAGAGTTCAGTTTCATAGATCGGTTCCAAGAGATTGGTTTCATAGATTAGTTTCATGAGATTAGTTTCAAGAGATCGGTTTCAAGAGATTGGTTTCAAGATATAGGTTTCAAGAGATCTATTTCAAGAGATCGGTTTCAAGAGATCGGTTTCAAGAGATCAGTTTCAAGGGATCAGTTTCAAGAGATCAGTTTCAAGGGATAGATTTCACAGATCAGTTTCAAGAGATCAGCTTCAAGAGATCGGTTTCAAGAGATCGGTTTCAAGGGATCAGTTTCAAGGGATCGGTTTTAAGAGATCGGTTTCAAGAGATTGGTTTCAAGGGATCAGTTTCAAGAGATCAGTTTCAAGGGATCAGTTTCAAGGGATCAGTTTCATTGATCACAGAGGTTTGATAGAACTTTAGAGATTTACCATTCATAGTTCATGTCTGATATAGTTCATTCTCCCAGAGTTTAAGGGTTTAGTGAATATGTTAGCAATCTGATGCTTAGTCCTGATAAACTCAAGAGTTATATCATCTTTTTGATAATGATATATCAAAAAGTGTTGTCTTACATCAATATGCTTTGTTCTAGACTGAGAAATTGGATTATTAGAAATGTTAATAGCACTTGTGTTGTCACAGTTTATGGGGATATGTCTGAATTGAAATTCATAGTCTAATAAAGTATCTTTCATCCACAAAATTTGTGCAGAACAACTACCAACAATAATGTATTCTGCTTCAGTGATTGATAATGCAACTAGATTTTTCTTTTTACTACACCATGATATTATAGACTTTCCCAAAAAGTGACATATTCTAGAGGTACTCCTTATATATAACTTACATACACCAAATTCAACATCTGAATAACAAACTAAATCAAAAGGTTGTCCTTTAGGATAAAACAATCCTAAATTAGTTGTATACTTGAGGTATTTGAATTTTTTTTAACATAATTTAAATGTAACTCTTTTGGGTTTTCTTGAAATCTTTCACACATACACACACTAAACATAATATCTGGCTTACTAGCAGTTAATTACAATAAACTTCCAATCATTCCTATGTAAGAAGTTTGATCAACTGATTTTCTATTTTCATAAAGATCTAACTTACATGTAGAACTCATATGGGTTTCACTACTCTTAATGCTATCAAAACCATATATTCTCAAAATATCTTTAGTTTAATTACTTTTATTTATAATAATACCTTCTTTATTTTGAAATATTTGAAATCCAATAAAATATTTAAGTTCATCCATTAAACTCATTTCAAACTCTCTTTGAATTATTTTTGAAAAATCATTACATAAAGAATTTTTAGAAGATCCAAAGATAATATCATCTACATATATTTGAGCTATTAAAACTTATTTTGAAATTATTTTTATAAACAATATAGGATTTGAAATTCCTTTTGTAAAGCATTTAGAAATAAGAAAATTACTCAACCTTTCATACCAAGCTCTTGGAGCTTGTTTCAAACTGTATAAATCTTTAGATAATTTGAACACTTGATTTGGAAAATGTGGATTTGTAAAACCTAGGGGTCGTTCAAAAAAAATATCCCCAATTATATAACGATTTAAGAATGCACTTTTGAAATCCATTTAGTAAAGTTTAAAATCCAAGTATGCTACATAGGCAAGTAATATTCTAATTACTTCAAGTCTAACTACTAGTGTAAAGGTCTCTTCATAATCAATTCCATCTTCTTGATTATATCCTTGTACAACCAATCTAGATTTGTTTCTAACTATATTTCCAACTTCATCTACTTTATTTCTAAAAACCCATTTGGTTCCTATGGTCAAAGTATCCTTTGGTCTATCTACAAGTTTCCAAACTTTATTTCTTTCAAAATGATTAAGTTCTTGCATGAACATTACCCAAAATTCATCATTGATTGAATCATTGATATTTTTAGGTTCAAGTTATGATAAGAAATATTGATGTTCAACCTAGTTTCTCAAGGAATCTCTATTTTGTGTTCCTCTATCTAAATCTCCAACAACATCATATAAGGGATGATTTTTAAGGGTCCTAGTTAGTCTAGAAAAAGTAGGACTAGTTATTTCAGGTTGGTCAATTTGATCTGGTTCATTATGGCTAGAATATGGAGAATTTGCAGAACTGGAAGTTTTCATAGTTTCCTTCACATGATGATTTGAGACTTTAACATTAATTTCTAGATTGGACATATCCTCTTCAATATTTTCTAGTGAGGTCTTGGGCTCATGTGGATCTATTTCATCAAACTTGACATGTACAGATTCCTCTACACACTTTGTTTTCTTATTAAAGACTCTATAGGATTTTATTGAAGTAGAATATCTAATAAATATTCCTTCATCACTTTTGGGAGCAAATTTATCTAATTTGTTTTTAGTTTTCAGAATATAAAATTTACATCCAAACACTTTAAAATAAATTACTTTGGGTTTCCTATTATTACACAACTCATAAGGAGTTTTCTTAAGTATGGGTATGATTAAGACTCTATTTATTATGTAACAAGCTGTATTAATAGCTTCAGCCCAGAATTAAATGGGTAGGTCATATTCATTAATCATAGTTCGGGCAATTTCCTGTAGGGTTCTATTTCTTCTTTCTACCACACCATTCTGTTGAGGTGTCCTAGGAGTAGAGAAGTTACGATTATAGCCATTTTTTGAAAAAAAAGCTTCAAAATCTTGATTCTCAAACTCACAACCATGATCACTTATTAAGGATTTAATCTTAAGTTCACTAATATTTTCTACAGTCCTAGAATACTTGGTAAAGTGAGAATAAGCTTCACTCTTGGGAGCTAAGAAAAAGGCCCAGGTGTACCTAGAGAAATTCATCTACAAGAACATAAAAATAGAATTTCCCATTGATAGTCGAAACTCTAGATGGTCTAAAAAATTCCATGTGAACTAACTCAAGATTTTGAGAAGTAGTTACTTCTTTATTTGGTTTGAAAGAGATTTTATGTTGCTTTCCTTTTTGACAAGGATTACACACCTCATTTTTTGGAAACTCTAATTTGGGTAGATCTTTAACTAAACCTTTTCTAATTAACTTCTTAAGAGAGTGTATGTTTCAATGTCTTAGTCTTCTATGCCAGATCCATGACTCTTTGTGAAAGGCATTTAGACAAGAGACATTCTGTGAGGCTAGTGTGTCTAGATTTATAGCATATACATTATCATTTCTAAAAGCAGTAAATACTAAGTTATTCTTGGAATAAAAAACATGGAATGAATCATTTTTGAATTTAAAATTAAATCCATCATCACACAATTGATATATACTGATCAGGTTATACTTCAATCCATTAACATACAATACTTTAGAAATTGAAATAGAATTAGGGTTACTAATATGGCCTAGGCCGATGATTTTTCCTTTACCATTGTCACAAAATGTGATATGTCCTCCATCAATCTTGATAATACTTTTAAAGCTTGAATAATCCCCTGTCATATGTCTTGAAAAACCACTATCCAAGTACCACAACTTTCTACAGGAGCTCTTTAGGCAGTTTACCTACAAAAAATTTCATCCAAGAAACGACTTTGGTACCCATATTTATCTGGGTCCACATAAATTAGTGATATAAGCTTTAGGAACCCAAAATTGTCTCATGGGCTTTCTATATGCATAATATAGAGTTTTTGAAAAATAAACTCTATTTTTTCCTGAATAATTGGATGCCGTAAAAGAATTATTGAAACTAGAACTTTCTGTAAAATTATGGATTTTGAAAAAAGTAGCAGATTTTTCAGATTTGGTTACAAAAAGTGGTTTAGATAAATTCTGTTGACCTGGTTGATATCCTATCCCAGAAGTATACTCAGGAGCTATTTGTTTACCAAGAATTTGAGTAAGGGTATTTTTGCCATTGGTAAACTTTTTTAAGTCTTTCTTCAATTTCTCATTAGACATTTTTAACTCATTGTTCTCCTTGAGCAGTTGATCATTTTTCTCTTTTTTAGTTGTAAGTTTAGATTTAACAGTCACAGTAAGAGCATATTATTTCTTCAAATATTTATACTTATCTTTTAACTCATTAAATATTTCTTCTATCATGTTGCAATATTCTAATAATTCATCATTTTTCATATTCTTAGACTCACTTTATTTTTCAGAATAATAAGAATTATGCACAGGATAGTCTAAGTTTACCTTAGTTGTGTTTGTTATAAAACATATATTATCCATATCATCTTTCTCATTTTGAGAAGAGGAAGATTCCCTGGATCTATCCTCAGAGGCACTCCAAGTGGCCTTTTTTGCTTTCTTATACTTTCTATCTTTATTTTCATACTTTTTACTTTATTTCATATTTGGAAAGTCAGCCTTGACATATCCTTTACTTTTACATTCATATAAAATTATCACTTCTGATTTATCATTTCTATTCTAATCCTTTTTCCAATTTCCCTTGTTATCATACTTTCCTTTGTAATGGGGATTTCTGAAAAACTTATTTTTCCTATAAAATTTCTTGAATCTTCTGGCTAGCTGGGGTATTTCTTCATCACTATCTGAAGATGATTCTTCACTACTGGAGATTTCAATAGCAGCTTGAACTTTCTACTTGTCTTTACTTTTAGAGGTAGTACTCTTGAAGGATATAGAATTTCATTTTGGTTCATCCTCTTCTTGATTTACCTTAAATTCCTCACTGTCATCTTATCAATGTCACATGATTATCTAATGGATACATATATCCCTCACCATCTCTCTGGTAAGCATCGTAGAAACCTCATAATCTACTCTTTAGTTGTAAATTATCTTCCTAAAGGAATCATGGCATTCACGATTTCATTAAACCTGAGATACATATCAGAAATATATTCATCAGGATTCATTCTGAAGTTGTCATATTTAATCGTATAAGTATTTAATATTATTTATTTAACATTAGATGTTCCCTCATGAGAAATAGACAGAGTGTACCAAATCTCATGTGCGGTTTTACAAGTATAGATATAGTTGAACTCTTCATATCCTAGTTCACAGTATAGAGCATTCATTGCTTTATAATTATCATTATAGTATTTCTTGGTAGGTTCATCCCAAGTGTTTCTAGTAGTTTTAGGGATTGCATATTTACTTTCAATAGTAGTTCGGATTTCAAATCCCATGTTTTCTAGATGTATTTTCATTTCAAGCTTCTACTGAACATAGTTAGTTCCATTAAAGAAAGGTGGTCTATTGGTAGCAGACCCTTATAATCTATTATCCATGATACAACTAGTAAAATAATTTCAAAGAGATAAAAATTTCAAAATAACAGAAATTTTGATATCTTTGAAAACAACTATAATCACAGTTGACAATATTTGAAAACTGACAATAATTTTTAATCCTCTGATACCAAATGTTGGTTGGAGTAGATGACTCAAGAGGGGGGTGAATTGAGTATCTATAAAAATTTCTATTAAAATTGGTTCTCTAAAAGAATATCCCCCAATTAAAATATAATCAAAGTTAGTTTTTAGTGAATTTATAAAAGTCATGAATGTTCAATTAATTTCTCAAAAGATTAATTAGTTCGCAACTTTATTATTCTAAATATTAGTCAAACTTTTAAAACTAAACTACTGATTCAAAATAGATATAAACACTTTCTAAACTGACTATCAAAGTTAAATTTAGTTTTATTTGAAATAACATAAAAATATATCAGATTAAACTAAAATATAAATACACAACGGATAAAAAACAAGAGGTTCAGTCTCAAGATGAGACTTAGTCCTCTTCACTTGGTGATCACCTGCCACCAAGTAGTTTATATTAATAAATTTTTGATCCAAACTCTGGATCTGGGTTCACAAGAGCACACAGGACTATCCAGGCCACACTTGACATCTACCATAGTTATTTGAGAGAAAAAAACAACCAACATATCACACAAGATCTCTTCCACTGTTCTACGTGGGATAAAAGAGTAAAAAGGGATTGAGTGTGAGGATATTTAGTATCCTCCAGTTATGAGCAGGAGAAAATGTGTGTGAAACAAATAGATGCAAACACTGCTTAAAAATTAAACACAAGATCACAAAAGAGTTATAAATTAAGAATAGAGTTTAGAAATCTCTGTGTGCTATGCCATGAAGTTCTGGACTCAATGGATGTATTGATAATGATATTTGAGTCCTCTTTTGAAAGTTAGATTCATAATAGAGTATCACAACCTCTGTACTCTATCTTCTAGGAGTGAAAAGTTCAGATCTTAGATGTTAGGATGTTTAGAGAGCTTCAGCAGGTTTCTACTTGTAATATTCAACTCCTTGTGTACTCAAGCTTCGAGTTCTTCTATTTTCAATATCTTGCAAATTATCACGGTCTGCCTTTCTTTTTATTGGGTTTTTTTTGGTTGAGCTTGTAATATTTTTATACTTCAAGGTCCAGTGGGCATGAAGATCTCCCCACGTGCATGTAACTCATACTGTTTATGAATAGTTCTACAGGAAACATTAAATAATGTCATAAACATTAATTTGTCTAAATATGACCATTAAAAATAAATTTGAATTAATAAATTTGAAACAATTATTTATGACTATTAGTGATTCATAAGTATCAGTGAATCATTTGCATCGGTCTACCATCATCAATCTGTCATCGGTCTGTCATCATCGGTCTGTCATCGGTTTGTCATCATCGGTGAGTCAGCATCGGTGAGTCAGCATCAGTGAGTTGTCATCGGTGAGTCATTTCCATTGGCATCAGTGACTTAGTGCATCAGTGAGTCATTTGTGCTATTGATCTGTCATCATCAGTGATTTTCCATCAGTGAATCGAACATTAGTGTGTCAAACATCGGTGTGTCATCCATTGGTGTGTCGTACATAGGTGTGTCGTCTATCAGTGTGTTGAACATCGGTGTGTCAAACATTAGTGTGTTGAACATCGGTGTGTCGAACATCGGTGTGGCGAACATCGATGTGTTGACCATCGGTGTGTCAAACATCGATGTGTCAAGCATCGGTGTGTCGACCATCGATGTGTTGATTGAATTATCAGTGCCAGGGACTCTGATAAACTTATGAAGTGTCTGTCTTACACAGAACACTACTAGATTTAGTGACATCCAAAAGTACATGTAAATATACACTTGTAAAAATATTGAAGCATAAATATATTTTATTGACTTATTAAAATATATTGTTTTGTATGACATAATTTATTTAATTAGAGATATTAGATGGCATGAAATAATAGAATTTGTAGAATGACATTATTTGTGGTTATGAAAACCACTATATCATAGAGGGTCCAACAAACATCTTCTATGATTTTAAATCTTTTGGATGTATCATCAAGCTATAATTACTATCCTAAGAATGCTACTTCATGTCGTATGCATTCTTAGATGATATGAATAATCATTGTAAGCATGGTTTTAGAGGAAAGTAATGAAATACCTTTGCAAGAGTTTTCTTCTTCTGTTTCTTCATAGGGTTGAATTAATTAATAATATCATTATTGTTCATTGAATTCCATATTCTTATATGGAATCTTACACATTATTCTTTATCACTCTCTTATCCCTAGTAAATCATGAAATCATTAGGGCATGTATGTATCTTTGTATAATCAAATCTAAATTTGTTGATGAATTTATTAATCTCATAGAATTATGCAGGGATCTTAGCTTCATTAAATGTATCATGAAGAAAATATAAAATCATAGAAATTAATTTGTCATTAATTATATAGAGACACTTGATATAACACAACTTAAGTAGAAAAGAAAACTTCGAATACTTGGAACACCCTTATTATAGTTCTTGTTTTACATATTCAACTAATTCATAAAACTCATTTTTTGGCCACCAAAGTCTTGAGAAATATTAACCTACTCAGTATCAAGTTAAGGTTTTATTGATCTATTAAAATCTTGGACATTTTATCCTACAAATTCAAATGCACCATTTATCAAATTTCAAACTGAATTCTCCTCTGGAGGGTCACTTTTTGTTTCGTTGACAGAATTTTCATTATTTTGACTTTCCATAACATTAAATTCACCATGCCAAATCCAACATAATTATCAATAAGGAAAATATTTCAATATCAATTTCTCATATACTTCGTTTTTTATTTTACCATCGCTTGAATTTATAATCAGGACATGGACATTTTATTCTACCATCCACTGATCGGTTTGAAATTGCATAATCTAAAAATTATTCCAAACCCTTAGCATACCTAGGTGTGTTTTGAGGGAAATTAATAAAAATTTTATCCACAGGTATTTTATTTTCACTCTTATCCCTATATATTTAGATATAAAGATATAATTTTTTAATCAAACACGTACAATCAAAATTAAACATCACCCGACTTCATCATTGACTAGGGTAGGGTCTTGATTTGACCTAACAAAAATTCAATATAAAAAAGATTCAATTCCACATTAAAAATATAAAAAACTCGATTACATAGATAATTATTTAATTTAATTAAAAACCTTAGAAAAATTCAATAAATCATAAATTGAATGATGATAGGGGTCATAGTCACTAGAAAATGGGAAGATAGGCCTTTGGGGGTCACCGTCATGGAGTGGGGATCCACTATGAGGTCCTCATAGGGGAGAAGAGGGGTCAGGGTAATGGGGATCGGGGGGGGGGGATACCATCATCAGGAGTATGGGGTTGGGGTCATGATGGTTATTATCAGGAGTAAGGGGGTTGGGGTCACGATGGTCATCATCGGGAGTAGGGGGTCAGAGTCACGACAATCACCGTCTGAAGAAAGGGGGGAGGGGTTGGGGGTTGTTGGGGGGAGAGGGAGTGTGGGGGGGGGGGTAGGTTGGAGCCAAGGGTATTGGGGGGGGGGGTGGGAGAGGAGGTAAAAATTAGGTTTTTTTTAAATATTTATCAGCGTTTTAAATAAAATTGACACTACATTTTAAAATAAAAAATTATAGTGATGATTATATTAAACCACCGATATATTATATTTTTTTAATATGATTTTTGTGTGTTAGTTATTAGAAGCACCACTAATAAACCTCTATTAAGACATATTGTTTTGTAGTGTTTAAATTTTTGTGCATGTAAATGCATGTATTTTTTTTATTACATATTAGTTTATGTGTTTGAATAATTCAAAATCCTCTTTTTATTTTATGTGAAAACTAGTTTTTAATTTCTATATATACATTTATTATAACTTGAGTTATATTTATTATAATTTTATAATTAACATTTCATATGAAATATAAGATGTATATCTTTATTTTATTCAACTACCATGAAGTCTAATTTTATCTCTAGCATGTTCTCATTCTGATATGAACTTATTGCATGTTTTTGGTTTTAAGAATTATTTTCAGTTTAAACTACTTTATAATTTTATTTCATTATTTTATTATAACTTGAGTTATACTGGTCATATTATCACCCAACTTATTACATTGTATGGAAAAAATATTTATCTAAATTTAGTGAAGATAAATGGAAGTCTTAATTTGTTGTTTAAGTGGTGTAAAGAATGTCAAAAGTTTATGAAACAATTTTGGAATTTCCAAAATTGAAATTATTTTTTATATTTTTGATATCTATTTAAATTCACATCAGAATTGTTCATAGTTTTTTAAGTTATAAATATAATAATTTCTTATACATTTCTTTAAACTAAATTAAATTATGAATTTTTTTTACATACCTCAAAAATAGGCTGAAGTATTGCAATTTTTTCTGCATTTTGAAAATCTTATATTTCACTATTTTTCTATCATATCTCTTAATATACTTATAATATTTAAGGGATTTTTAATTAATTATAAATAGCTATAAAATATATTAATTTAAATCTTCTAGTCTAATATCTAATTATATCATTTATATGGTTTAAAAATCCACCAATGTTTGTGTGTTAAGATTCTATATGAAATGATGAATTATTATTCCTCATCTCCTACCTCCATCCGGTTTCCTCCATGGACGCACTCTCTGGATCATTATCCATTTATAATGGTAGGTTATTTATCATTTCAACATACCATTAGGTCATTCCATGTATTCAACATAAGATACACCACAATTAGAAGCAAGCTCACTATCATTGCGCAATAGTAATAACAATGACTGTTTTTCAGTGCATATGCTTCTCAACATCCTCTTCCAATGCAACACACTTTCTCCCATGAAATGGTAGATCATATCTACATGGTAGATGATTTATAAAAATCAATGGTAGATCTTTTTTTTTCCAATGGATATTATTTTTAAAATGTTAGATTAATTTTCCAATGGTAGATCTCCATCCTCTATTTTTCTTCTTTGTTAGATCAATTTTAGTGAAACAGTAGATCAATTTTAGTAAAATGGTGGATCATTTTAAAGTTACAATTGTAGATTTATAGTTCAATGGAAGTTCAATTTTATTATAACTATAGATCATTTACCAGTCCAATGGTAAATCATTTTTTAGTCCAATGGCACAATATTTATCTTTTCAATGATAGATGGTATTTTTATACCAATGATAGTTCACTTCTCCACTCCAATGGTAGCATGTCCACTATGATGGTACGAGTAGCATCATTCATCTAATGCAACTATAACTCTTTGATGATGTGACTCAACAATAGCATCACAATGGTAGAATATGATTTCTACCTCTAGGTATAGATTTTTGTATGCTACAACCAGGTATTATTTTGTCCTATCATGAGTTGAAAAATCTGTTACTACCAGTTAAAAATTTATACTACTGTCAGATAATTTTATTATTCTGAAAATTTTTCCATGCTCTGTTCTTCATCATTTTTAATCTTTTGAATTATTGTATACTTATTATAATTATTTTAACTGTTTAATTAATTTCTAAAATTCATATATAATATATGAATTCTATGAAAAGTAATTTTAAAATATTTTAATCAGCGATAATGTATATTTTAAATTATACTTCTTTATCCATATTAAGTTACATCATTTGTATAAAATATTTTTTATTTCCTATATTCATTATTTTAATTATTTCTAAAATATTTATCAATATTCTTAAATATTTTCAAAATGTTTTAACGTATTAAATGAATGAAAAATATGTCTTTATATTTATACAGATTGTATTCAAAAGTTTTTATTAACAATCAATATAATTGTAATATTCATGGAATTATTTGACTTAGTTTGAAATATTTATTTGAAATTATGTTTGAACTATTATTATGGAATCTATTTTAATGATTTAAGAGGTTATTCAATTTGGTTTAAATTAGTTTTTAAGTTTTGAATTATAATGATTATTGTATGGTTTTTATGAAGATTTGTTTTCTCTCTCCTAAATAATTTTATTATTTTTAAATTATTTTACCCATGGAAGGTGTTTTTTACTCTTTAAAAATATATATTAATAGGTATGTCAAGCATCCTTAAAAAGAATAAAATAAAATAGATAATATCTTTGACATTCTAATTTTCTTTGAGAAAAATATGTGAACTTTCAATATGCTGTTCAATTTTTTAATGTCTTGTACGATATTCTATTTGATAATCTGGATGATCTCTCAAGTCCCAAATTACATCTTCTTTGACTTTTACTACCATGAAGAGACACGTTGATTCAATACTAAAAAACCAGTTCCTATGTTTTTATTCTTCTTCTATCTACTTCATCTAGTTTCTTGAGTTTGCAATACTACTTCCCACATTTCACACACACTCTGTTTTTCTATTTATACTTTTATATACAAAATAATTTCTTCATCTCTCCCTTGGGTTGTGACTTTCAAATTATAATGTCAGGACCATTTATGTTGTGACTTATATATTCTAAGGTCAAGTATTGTAATTGGGCTGGGAATCCCCATAAAAAATTCAATGTGTCATTCTTATCCATCCACTAGAAAATGATATTGTAATCGAGTTATGATTCCACCTCAAAAATCAGTTTAATGCACACATATCTCTCACTAAATAGATAGATATAAGACTAGAATAGGTCCACTTTAGACTGAACTAGTATAAAAATCCCCATGTTTATTATTTTATTTTTTCTACTAATTAAATATAATAATTAAACTTTATAATTAATTTAAATAATCAATTTATTTGATAAAATTTTTAATCTGGTCTGTTCACCCCCTCTAGACCATCTTCCATTACCCTATCCGACCTAACAGTTGGTATTAGAGGTTTTTACTTTTAGAATAATCCAATCTTTCTATATATATATTTTTTATATTTAATTGTTATAACTTATTCTTAAACTTAAAAATATAATGATAAGATCTTTAAGATGTTAGGAATGAATAAAAATGATGCATGGATTTTCATAATCCACCTCACTTTAATGATAATGATTATGGCTATTGGAGATCCAAAATGGAGGCATACCTCATGCAATTAAGTATAGAACACTGGTCCATCATGGAAAAAAAGTACACACTACCAGAAGCTAACCCAAATACACTTACCAGAAACAATTCTATTAGATATATTTTAAATTACAAATTTGTTAATATTTTATATTGTGTGATTAATATAAGTGTGTTTAGTCACGTGTCTTCTTGTAAGAAAGCTCATGAGATTTGAAAAATTCTTCAATTCAGTCACCTTATATTGGAAAAATTAATTCGAACTAAGATTAGAATGATTTGAGTAGAGTACTAAAACTTCAAGATGGGTGAACAAGAAATAGTAAATCAAACATTCCACCGATTTACAAGAATTGTGAATGGAGTGGATTAACTTGGAAAAGTTTTGGAAAATCAGGTAATTATTTAATGTGTCCTATGAGAATTATTGAAGAAATGGAATGCTAATAAAGTCTCCATTGATGAAAGTAAGAACTTAATAGAGTAAATAATTAATGAATTGATTGGATCATTGCTTCAGTATGAACTGGAATTAAATAACATAGATGAAGAGGAGACAACAAAAAGAAATATTATAGATTTTAAATATGTGAATGATGTTTCTACCGAATATTATGATTATGATCTACAAAATAGTGAAAAATAATATATGGATCAGATTATGATTGGAGTTTACAAAAGAATAAAAAATAAAGGATTCAAGAACCGATTTAGAAGAAACCCTCAAAAGAAAAAACTCAAGGGAGAAAAGAAAGGAAATTATAATTAAAATTCTTTAGATGTAACTTGTTTTAAGTGCAAGAATAAAGGGGATATCAAGATTGATTTCCCAAAAAAAAAAAAAAAAGAAGGATAAAAAGGCATTGGAAACTATTTAGATTTGTATAGAAGAATATGATTGCAGTGTACAATATAGAAATGAGAAAGAATTTAATAACTTGTAATTTATGGCTTCTTTGGGAAAGTTTAGCGACTATAGAATTTATTCTGGATGTTATGATTCTGATTATGATTATGAAAATCTAAATGTATCTGAATTAAATTATGAAATTTGAAGATTATAAAAAGATGTTTTCAAAGATATTGATTTATATAATAATATTAAAGAAAATCACGAGAAACTAGCTTCTAAAAATAAAGTTATTTTATAATAGAATGAAATAATAAGGAATAATATTTCTTCTTCTCATTTTATAATTTATAATAATTTGAAATCTGCACAATATTTGAATAAAAAATTGAAAATGTAAGTTGAAAGTCTTAAAAAAAGTTTATATGCTTTTATTTAAGGTCATAAAAAATATCATAAAATGATATATTTGAAAAAACTAAATAAAAATAAATATGGTATTGGATATAACATTATATTACCTCAAATATATAAAAATCATTTTATTAAAAGTAAAAATGGTTGAAATTCGATTGTTACCTATTTTAAATGTGGCATGAAAGGTCACTATGAAAATGATTATTATCATAAATTCAAAAATTCTTTAGTATTTACAAAAAAATCATATTTATAAATATTTTTTATCTAGAGTACCATACAATACTTGTTTAAATTCTGTGTTGGTACCCAAAAATTTCATTACTAATCCTATTGGGTCCAAAGTAGTTTGGGTACCAAAATTGTCAAGTAATTTATTTTTATAGGAAAAATGTCTTGAAGGTATCAAGAACAACATATGATACATTTATAGTGGGTGATATTAGAATATGAATAGAGAACCATAAAATTTTAACACTTACAATACATGTGATAGAGGAATTTTAATATTTGGAGACAATTTCTAAGGCAAAGTATAAGGTTTTGGTAAAGTTGGTATTTTTAATTCCACTTTTATTTCTAAAGTTCTATTTTTTGAAGGATTAAAACATAATTTAATTATTATATCTCAATTATGTGATGATAGAATGGAATTTAAAATTTAAAAATGACAAATGTTTAGTTTTTAAAGATTATTCTTTATTATTTTATGCTAATTTAAAGGATAATATTTATACTATTAATTTTTATGAACTAAAATTTCAACGTGTTAAGTGTTTGAATGTTGTGTAGAGTGATGAAATACTTTAGAATAAATATTAAGGTCATGTTAATTTAAAAATCTTACATAATCTATCTAAACATAAGAATGTGTTATGATTACCTTCCTTGAAGAAAGAGCATCTCCATATTTGTATTGCTTGAATGAAAGGTAAACAACATAAAATTTCTTTTAGACCTATGAATCAGATAAGTACTAATTGAACTTTAAAATTAATACATCTTGATTTATCTTTTCCTAATCAAATTTATATCCTTGATAGAAATAAATATACTTTAGTTATTGTTGATGACTGCAGTATATTTATACGGGTATACTTTCTTGCTCATAAAAATGGCACTTTATCTTGATTTACTGATTTTTGTAATTTAGTTCAAAATGAAAAATTTTTATGATTGTTTTTATTCATAACAATAAAGAATATGAGTTTCATAATTTATATTTTTTTTTTGAAAAGAATGGTTATTTTCATAATTTATCTTCTCTGAGAACACCACAAAAAAATTGTGTTGTAGAATAAAAAATAGATCTCATATTGAAATGAATAGAACTATGTTAAGAGAATATAATTTTCCTAGATATTTTTGGGTTGATGCCATTTTTTATGATTATTATATTTTAAATATAATTCTTATTATACCTTTGTTAAAGAAAAGTCCTTATTAATTATTTAAAAATAAAAACCTAAAGTTAGTAATTTTAGAGTTTTTAGTTATAAAGTTTTTATTTTAAATTCTAAATATAATTTAGATAAATTTGATGAAAAAAGTGATAAAGGTATTTTTTATTGGTTATTTTAATAATATTAAATCTTATAAAGTTTATATTAAAATAAACATGGTTATTTAAGAATATGTTCATGTTATATTTGATTAAAATAATGTTAAAATAAATTCTGATTCTAATGTTTTTGATGACGAGTTTAGATATTTTAATTTTGGTGAAGAAAAAAATTAGGATAAGGATGAATCAATTTATGGGGGAATTATCCTTATAGACCTGATACAAGATCATAGAAGATTCATAAATATCATACTATTAAAAATTTTATTAGTAATGTTGATTCTAGCATTAAAACTAGAAATTCAGTTTTAAATTTTTGTGCCAATTCTACTTTTATTTCTGATTTTATTCCTAATAATATTAATAACGATTTAAAAGATACAAACTAAATTATTTCTATGAAAGATGAGATTAATAAAATTGTTATAAATATTGTTCAGTCTTTAGTAGAATTTCCTGAAGATAAGCAAGTAATTGTAACTAAGTGGATCTTTAGAAACAAGTTAGATGAATCTGGATAGATTGTCAAAAATAAAGTCAAACTTGTTGCTCAAATATATTCTCAAGAATAAGGTACATAATTTGAAGATTAATTTTCACATATTTTTAGATTAGAGGATATTATAATCTTGGTGGATTTTTCTTGTTTTCAAGGTTTTAAATTATATCAAATGGATATAAGCAGGTAATTGGAACTAAGTGGATCTTTAGAAACAAGTTAGATGAATCTGGATAGATTGTCAAAAATAAAGTCAAACTTGTTGCTCAAATATACTCTTAAGAATAAGGTACATAATTTAATGATTAATTTTCACATATTTTTAGATTATAGGATATTATAATCTTGGGGGATTTTTATTGTTTTCAAGGTTTTAAATTATATCAAATGGATATAAAAAGTGCTTTCTTAAATGGTTTTATAATCGAATTCTGAATGCCCGAATGGCCCGAAGGACTTATTTTTTTATTTTATTATGGATAATACCCCTATTTAAGGATTTAATGGGAACCCATACATAACCCGTATGCCCAAGGCACAAGGCCCGACTGACTTGCAATAGATGATCCGAAGGCCCAGAGACATATCATGCCCAATACTTGACCCGTATGCCCAACCCACTTGAACTTCCCCTCCCTAGCTTCTGCGTCATTGATCACCTAATTGAAAATTAGATGTTTATGAATCTAGTAAATCTTTTTATATTAAATTTTATAGAGTAATTATAGGTGGATTGCTTCATTTAACTACATCTAGACCTGATATCATGTTTACTGTCTATCAATGTGGTATATTTCAAGCCAATCCTAAAGAGATTCATATTAAATATGAAAAAATAATAATTATATATATTAAAGGAACTATTGAATTTGGTTTATTTTATCCAAAATATAACTTCTTTGATTTAATACCATATTTTTCTATGATTTTGGAGGCTGTATAATTGATATAAAGAACACATTAGGTATGTGTAATTTTCTTAAAAAAGTTTAATTTCTCATTATTCTAAAAATAACTATCTATTTCTCTATCTATTGTAGAAGTTGAGTATATATCTATAGCTAGTATTTGTAAAAAAGATTATGGATTAAGAAAAAAATATGTGATTTTGTAATTTATCTTGATAAATTTCCTCTTTATTGTGATAACACATATGTAATTTCTATTTCTAAAAATACATTAAAAAATTCTCAAACAAATAATATTGATATTAGATATAATTTTAATAGAGATCATGTGAATGAGTGTGATATTATTTTAGAATTTATCCCTACTAAAAATATGATAGAATATTTATTTACTAATCCCTTATACTCTTCTCAGTTTGAAAAAAAATTAAATTCGAGCTTAGGATATTGGAAGGTTTATTATTTTATCTTTGCATATGTATAGAGAGAGTTTTTGTTTTATCTTTTTTTTAATTTACAAAAGGGGGATAAAATTGGTTTTAACTATACATGTTTTGTAATAAAAAAGGGGGATATTTTTTATGCATGTTCATACATGTATTTTTATTTTTTTTGATTACATTTTAGTTTATATTTTTGAATAATCTGAAAACCCTCTTATTATTTTAAGTGAAAACTAGTTTTACTTAATATTTATATTCTTATTAAAAATTGAGTTATAGTGATAATAATTTTATAATTCATGTTTCATATGAAATATAATATGTGTATCTTCATTTTATTATACTGCGATAAAGTCTAATTCTATCTCTATCATGTTCTCATTTTATCCCAAACTTACTACATGTTTTTGGTTTCAAGAATTATTTTTAGTTTAAACTGCTTTGTAGTTTTCTTTTGTTATTCTATTATAACTTGAGTTATATTGATCATATTCTAATAGAAACTATTCCATTGGATAAAAAATATATTTATCTACATTTTATTAAGATTAATGGAAGTCTTAATTTGTTGTTGTATTGGTTCAAAAAATTTCAAAGTTTTTGAAACAATTCTAGAATTATGAAATTTCTAGAATTGAAAATCTTTTCTTTTTATTTTATAAATACTTTGATTTAGATCAGAATAAATCAGAATTTTTTGGTTTAGAAATATAATAATTCTATATGCATTTATTTCAACTAGATTAAATTATGAAAATTCTGTTTACATAGCTCAAAAATAGGCCTAATTACTTCAAATTTTTAGCAGTTTTAGAATCTTATATTTTACTTTTTTTTGATCATATATCTTAATATACTTTTTGGATTGAAGAAATTTTTGATTTTTTGGAAATATCTAAAAATTATCATCATTTAAGTCCACTGGACCAACATCTAGATCTATCTTTTAAATGGTTTAAAAATTCACTAAAGTTTGTGTGTCAAGCTTCTATAAGAAATGATGAATTACTATTCATCATCTCTTACCTCCATCTAATTTTCTCCATGGCTGTACTCTCCATCTTCTTCTCCTTTTAAAATGGTAGATTATTTATCATTTAAAAACAAAATTATGTCATTCCAAGTATCCAACACAAGCTATGCCGCAACTAAAAGCAAGATCACCAACATCACACAATAACAAAAATAGTGGATTCTTTTAGTGCATCTGGTTCTCAAAATCCTTTCACAATGCAAGACACTTTATCCCATGAAAAGGTTGATAATATCTACATGGTATATGGTTTATGAAAAATAATGGAAAATCTATTTTTATTCCAATGGTAGATTATTTTTTCAATGGTATATTAGTTTTCCAATGGTAGATCCCCATCATCAATTTTTCTTCAATGGTAGATCAATTTTAGTACAATGGTAGATCATTTTTAGTAAAATAGTGGATCATTTTAAAGTTCCAATAGTAGATTTATAGTGAAATAGTGGATCATTTTTAGTGCAATGGTAGATCATTTATCTGTTCAACGATAGATCATTTTTCATTCCAATGGTAGATAATTTATCTATTCAATGATAAATTGCATTTTTATACCAATTTTAGTTCACTTCTCCACTCTAATGGTAGCATGTCCACTATGATGGTACCTGTAACACTGCTCATCCACTATAATGGAAACTCTTTGATGGTGTGACTCAATGGTATCATCTCAACAGTATTAGATGCTTACTATCACTAGGTATAGATTTTTATGCTATCATTAGGTATTATTTTATCTTATAGTCAGTTAAAAAATATGCTACCACCAGTTAAAAATTTATACTACCATTAGTCAATTTTATTGTTCTGAAAATTTTTCCATGATATGCTTTTCATCATTTTTAATATTTTGAATTTGCTACATTATTATTATTATTTAAAGTGTTTTATTAATTTCTAAAATTCATATATATTATATTAATTCCATTAAAAGTAATTTTAAAATATTTTAATTTGTGATAATGTATATTTTAAATTATACTTGTTTGTCTGTAGAAAGTTACATCATTTTTATAAAATATTTTTTTATTTACTATATTTATTATTTTAATTTTTTATAAAATATTTATTAATATTTTAAAATATTTTCAAAATGATTTAATGTATTAAATTAATGAAAAATATGACTTTATATTTAAACAGATTTTATTCTAATGTTTTTATTAACAGTCAATATGGATACAATATTCATGGAATTATTTGGCTTAGTTTGTACTATTTATTTGAAATTATGTTTGACCTATTGTTATAGAAACTATTTTAATGATTTAAAGGGTTATTCAAATTGGTTTTAATTGGTATTTAATTTTGAATTAAAATAATTATTGTTATGATTTTTATGGATATTTATTTTATCACTCCTGAATAATTTTATTATTTTTGAATTGTTTTACCCATGGAAGGTTTTTGTTACTCTTTGAAGATCTCTATTTAAAGGGATGTTGAGTAGCCTTTATCTTCAACAATATTTTTTTCTTTGAGAAAAATTCATGAACTTTAAACATGTTGTACAATTTTTTAAAGTCATGTGAGATACTCTATTTGATCATCTAAATGATCTATCAAGTGTAGAATTACATCTTCTTCAAATTATATAGCCTTGATGAGACACACCGATCCAATACTCAAGAACCATTACCTATGTTTTTATTATTCTTTTATTTAAATCATCTTGTTTCTTGAGTCTGTAACAATACTTCATACCTTTCATGAACACTCTATTTTTTCTATTTATGATTTTACATACAAAAACATTTCTTTCTATCTTACTTGGGTTGTGACTCATAGATTTTAATGCCAGGACCATTTAGGTTGTGACTCCCATAGTCTAAAATCAATAATTTTAATTGGATTTCGACTCCCCATACAAAATTCATCATGTAATAGGTATCCCTACATTAGAAAATGACCTTATAATTGGGTTATGATTCCTCTTAAAAAATTAGTTTACTACACACGTATCTCTCATTGAGTGGAGAGGTATAAGACTAGCTAGGTCCAATTTGGACTGAACTTGTATAAAAATCCTCATGTTATTTATTTTAAATCTACTATCAATTAACTATAATAATTAACCTTGATCATTAATTTAAATAATCAATTTATTTGATTAAAATTTTAATATGGTATATTCACCCCCTCTAGACCATTTTTAATTACCCTATTTGAACTAACATGATAATCGTGAGAAGTTTCTCACAAATCAATGATTATACCTGGATAATCCAATTAAACTACAAATATATTTCATAAATGTTATTCTGGGAATTCCTTCAATA
This sequence comes from Viscum album, assembly GCA_963277665.1. Taxonomy (NCBI): domain Eukaryota; kingdom Viridiplantae; phylum Streptophyta; class Magnoliopsida; order Santalales; family Viscaceae; genus Viscum; species Viscum album. The sequence goes on along the minus strand of OY728155.1, from coordinate 917,169,037 downwards.
TCCACTATTTTCAAAGGAAAATAGACATCCCTTTTCTGGTGATAATATATCCCATGAATGTTACTTTCTCCATCCACAACTCACATTTAATGTAATTTTCATATAAATTATCCTTTTTTAAGGTCTCTAGTACAACATTAAAATTCTTCTCATGTTCCTCATTTCTTATGGAGAAGATAAGAATATCACCTATAAAGACTACCACAATTTTTTCAAGGAAATACCTAAAGAATATTTTCATTAATTCTATAAATATATATAGAGTATTAGTGAGTCCAAATAGATTCACTATGAACTTACAATTCTCATACCTTATATGAAAGGTGGCCTGAGGGATATCTTCCTTCTTCACCTTTACTTGAGAATATCCCAACTAAAACTACACCTTGGAGAAGTATTGGGATTCACGTAGCTAATTGAACAAGTCATCAATCTGTGGAAGAGAATACTTTTTCTTTATCATGATCTTGTTTAGCTCACAATAATCAATACCAATGCACATTGACTCATCCTTATTCATGAAAAAGAGGATCGATTCTCCCCATGGTGAAGTAATTTATCATATAAAACCTTTATCTAGATTATCTTGTAGTTTATTCTTAATATCTTTAAGTTTAATAGTGTCTATTCTATAGGGAGTCTTGAATATTGGCTAAGATTTGGGTACAATATCGATTGAGAACTCAACCTCATGACTTGGAGGAAGACTGTGAAATTCTTAAAGAGACACATAATCATTTTACCTTACAATTGGAATGTAATTAAGGATGATATTTTCCTTAGTATCAATCATTTGAGCTAGATACGTTTACTTATAATGCAATAATATCCATTCTTGAGATGATGAAACCAACGGAGATTCATCCCCCTCCTTGCACTTATATAGAATTGGAGAGTGATTTGTGATACAAATGGTGATTTCCTTCTCTCATAAATTTATATTATCTCTATATAATGAAAAAAAATCTATACCCAAAATAGCATTGAATTCCATTAAGGGAGTATTAAAAGGTTCACTGGGAAATCCAGCCCACAAATTTTGATAGGGGATGAGTTATATAATTGAGATGAAATAATTAACCCATTTTCTATCTTCATTGATAACTTGGATTCCATGATATGAGGTGGTGTTTTAATAGTTCTACTAAACTTTCCTGATATGAAAGAATGCATAGAACTAGAATCAAATAGTACATTCTATATCCTTGAATGAATAACTAGCACACCTATTACAACTTAATTTTTAGGATCCACCTCAGCCTTTATGATGGAATAAGTTCTCCCTTTATCTATATGCATTAGATTTTGATGTTGTCTATTATCATTGAAAACCCTTGCCTTAGTTCATTGATTCACATACTATCCTTATTCTTTATAGTTAAAACATTAGACAACAGAATGAGTTTTAATTAAAGTATTCCTTTATTCCATCACATTAGAGGATTTATCCTATTAGTATTAACTAGATAGATTTCCTTCCTTCCCACACTTAAATATTTTCCTTATCCCCTTCATGAAATTTATAAGATGCTTCTTCCCACACTTTTGGAAAGTGGTATGTTGGAATTTCTTACCCCTATGATATTTCTTCATTTCTTTTCTAGAATTAAAATTCATTATACAATAACTATCTCTCAAACCATGATATCCATGAGATTCACTGATCTCCATTTTAACTTTTAGGGAACATCAGATAATTTTTTCATAGATGTCAAAGTCTCAAATCACCAAATCCTTTCATAGATTTGACTTTAGCCCAATAAATAACTGTCCAATTTTACTTTCAGGATTAATGAAAAAGACATAGGGACATTGAAAAAGTCTTGTAAATTTTTCCTCATACACCCTAATAGATTCTTCATCATTTTTCTGGAGTCCAAGGAACCCCCTATCCATTTTTAGTCAGAGAGTGTGTGGAAAGTATTTATCGATTAACATTTTCCAGAATTCTTTCCACTCCATCTCTTTTTTCTCTTCCTCAGTCTATGTATTTTTGATCAACATCCACTATCAACCAACTTCTCCTAACATATTATAAATATTCATCACAATATTTTCTCATAAGGGATCAAAATATCTACTAAAAGTCAGAGGCCTTTGTCAGATAAAGGTCTCAATTGCAACTTTCTCTTTTTAGGGGGTGTGTGTATTCCACTTGATTCAAGTTTCTATTCAAAACTTGAGTTAACTAAAAAAGTATTTTCATGAAGTTTATAATTCATACTCACATTGGGATGGGAATATCTTTTGGGAAGTCATTACATTTCCCCTCACATTAGTTATTGAATTGATTCCTCCTATTTCTAGCCATTGACTAGAATAAAGGTAAAACCAAGGATGATAATTTTAAAACTACAAATCATATAAAAGGGAAACTATAAAAATTTATAAGATAATATATAAATGACATAAATTCCTCATCCTATGAATTTATATGTTTCAATATAAGTTATCTATGGTCTATTTCCTAATATAAAATTTTATGGGATTTTTTGTTCCCTTTATAATAGTTCATAAATAGCTTGTGAATTTACCAAATCATATCCCCTGAGAGTGTCAAAATAGGTGTGTATTAAGTAATTTTTGTTGCACATTAGGTGATGATAGATTCTATGCTGAATAATCCCTTTTCATGGATATTACTCCTAGGTAAAACTATGCCAGATACACATCAACTTGTATTATCTAGACATGAATTCTGTATAAAGAACCAACCTTAAACATTACATAATCTTGAGTTTCAAGTCAAGAATTAATTATCTTTCATTTGAGAATATTTTAAGGTTTATAGTTTAATATAATTATTCCATAACTCATACATAAAAAACCAATATAATATAAAGTTTACACTTTAAATTAGTATCCATTTTACCCAGCATATAATTTTTTTTAAATAAAGACATGTTTTCTTTTCATGAAAACTCTTCATAACTTTAAACTTGACCTATTCCTTTCCCTTACCCATCCTTAAATCCTATAAAAAACATTTTAAAAATGTGGTATGAGGAAAAAAATCTTTGTAAGTGAAATAAAATAAGAAAACTATTAGTCTAGTGAAAAACATGAAAACCCCTAAAAACCTTTTCTTGAAAAAATGTAACCTCTTACCCAAAAAGGGAATTATCATTCCTTAAAAAAGATAATTTATCTTACCTTTTGTAAACAAATGATTTCCATGAAAACTCATTAGAAAGAATATAAAGTTAATATAGGTACCTTGGGATATCATCTCATATAATCCTTATATAACCCTTACAAATTTTAATATCTACATAGAAAACTTCTAATATAATTATTCTGAGAATATAATCATTACCCAATGCATTGAATGGCTATCTGGGTGCACCCATAGTTTAAGCTATAACGGTCTCACCCGATAATATCTGGGTGTAACCATCATATATAATTTCTAAGAACCATAATATGAATAAAACATTTTATCATTTGAAAAAATCTTTTAAACTCATATGCAAATCACTTTCTGATATTAAAATACAATTTTATTTTAAAATCCCATTTTCAATACAAAATACACATTTCTTTTGAAAAAACCATTTTCAGTACCAAAATAACCAAAAAATGGAAATAGGGTTTTTAATTTAATAAAACATGTAATATTTCAAAGCAATAGATAAATAAAATCAAAGTCATGGTGGTAGGAAATTTTTTTTGTTGCTATATACTTTAAAAATAGAACATTCCATTTGTTATTCGTCAAATTTTTTTGTTTAAAACACATAAAATATTCTATTTGATTTTTTTGAAATAAAGTAAAATATAAATAAATTAAACTTTATAAATATTTTATTTCCATATAAATAAATTTTTAAAAACATTTTAAAAACATTGAGATAGAATAGAAATATAGTTTTAAGGAAAACATTAACATAGAATTTATTTAGAAGAAAAGTTCCTTATTACTTTGGAAATATTTGAATCATAATCACTCGGAAATAATAACATTAAAAAAAATTAAATATTATTATAATATATAAATTAATGATATAAAATGTCAAATGGGTTGTATATACATGTCATAAATGAATATGTTTTATAACATCAAAATATGCCTCAACGAAATGAAATTGAAACGAAGTCCCTTACCTTGAGTCTGAATTATCACATGTGTATTTATATTACTAAATAATAAACTTATATCAATTATTTACTTTCTTTATAATCTTTTTCAAGTTTATTATCACTTTTATTTCACTTTTTACCATGTTATGTTTAATTACTTAATCAATTAATTTGAAGTCGAATGTTTTGACCATATTCAGCTTATGCGTCAAAAATGACTTTGGTAGGTTGAATATGGTCAAAGTGTTCATTAATTAAATATATAAATAATAATAATAATAATTAAATAATTATTATATTTTATTCATAAATTATACTTTTAAAACCAATCATGAAATATGGTTATGAAAAATTAACTAACATTATGATCATGGAGATAGTAGGTCGTACATACGCTTGAGCAACGTTTCCATTTTTCAACGGTCATTATAGAAAGAAGGTAAGTAATATTTTATCTTTACATAATTATAATTATATAATAAATACCATATTATTTAATTATATATTATTATATATATCATTCTTGTGATTTGGTGATGAAAAAATGAATCACATTACTTTGAGAAGGCGGTAGTCCACACATCCACTAACGACGTTGTCATTCTTTCCAGTGAGAGAGAAGGTAAAAAAGTAAATGATATATTATATTTATAGAATGATAAATATTTCATGAATATAATAATTATTTCATTTATATCACATATATACCCTTATTACCTTCCATGTAACACGTTAGTGAAAAATTAATCACATCGCTTCGCGAGGTGGTAGTCCACCATACACCGGAGCGACGTTGTCGTATCCCCTACGATATGGAATTTAAAAATGTATATATGATATAATGAATAAATAGGTATAATTATGTTATAAATATCATATATATACTTTATATATGTCATAATAACCAACCATGAGTGATGGAAATGGAAAAACAAATGACATTGTTTCGCGTGATGGTTGTCCGTCATACACATGAATGATGACTTCATAACCCATTTGATGGATGTAGAAAATTATTTAGGTAATTAAATTAATATAAAAAAATCTAAGTATATTTAAGATAATTAGTTTATTATATAATCATGATTTAATAATAATTTAAGGGGGTGGAGAAAAAATAAAATAAAAATGCCTGTTGAAGAACGTTACCTCTTCTTTAGGCATCCTCCTTAGGTTTGCGCCAAAATACTTCCTAGGTTGAATTTATTCCTAAAATAAGACTTATAGAATGAGTTTAATGAATTTAAGAAGTTATTTGGGTATGTATTGTTCAAACCAAAGTGGTTTTAAGGTGTGAATAAAAGAGGAGAGGTGGTGGCCTTTTATAAGCAGGGGAGAGGACACACTTGGTATTTTTGAAAAGAATTGAGTGCTCCCACATTTTTCATATGTAAATAGGGTAAATAATGGTACATTATAGAACCTTATAGGTTTAATGCTAAAAATATGGACATAAAATAGTTTTTAGATAAGTTCATAGGTCATTTTTACCGTTATCTTTTTAGTTTAACCCCTAGTAAACCCAATTTAACCTTAATCACGGTAATTAATTTTTACTATTTTCATGATTCATTTTGGTAAAAAATTAATTTAAACTTATTATAAATTATAAATTATGATTATTATAAATATTTAATCCATTTTTAAAAATTAAATTCACATAATTGGAAAATTTTAATTTAATATTAACCCCATAGACGCGATGAGAAAACGAGTTTTTAAGAAGTGCATTTTTTAGAAAAATATGATTATATATTAAATATATAACTAATAATAATAATTGTATGAAAATAAATTATTATTTAATTAAATATAATATATAAATTTAATTTAAAACGTTCCTCATTAGGTATTATTTTAATTAATAAAAATGGAGAAACATTATACATTTTAAAACAGTTTTTAGAAAAACCCGTTTAAAAAAAAAACTTATACTAAAAACCAATATAAATTTGATTAAAAATTAATTAAGTGGATTAAATATAACTAAATAATACTTAGGTTACTTTAAAAAATATTAAAAACATATTGGGACTTTTATATTACTTAATTTATTGTAAATAAAATACATTTTTTACAAAAATCTGTATTTTTACTATTCATTGAAAAATCAATATTTTTCGAAATATCACAAAATTTCACCCAAAGTAAATTTTTATATTATGATATCAAAAATGGTATTAATTTTTTTTCAAATTAAAATTCTAAAATTTAGAAATTAAAATTTTAAATGAAACCTTATACGATAAGTGTTTAATTATAACTATTTCCTTTTTGATTACAAATTACTTAATATTTTTATAACTAATATAACAATATAATTCATATGAAAATGATTTATTCTATCATTAACTAGAATATTAATTTTTTTTTAATTTTAAACAAATATATCTATACTTTAATATAATTTATGGGTGCTTTATTATGTTTACCATTATCCTTAAGGCTTTCTCTAAAGTTTTCTAATCCTAATTCCAAAAAGTAACTAGGCTTTCCTCTGATACAAAATATGACAACCCATATCCTTAATACACAATAATTCATGATTTATTTCATAAATATAAACATAATACAATCTCATAATATTTAAAGGATGAGTGTATTTGGGTAATTAGATATATAAAACAACAACTTGAAACATGGATATAGTGAAATTATTTAAAAACACCAAAACATGACCTTAATATACCTTGATCTTCTAATACTGCAAGGTATAACCTAAGGAAGTATATAAGAAAGGGGTGAAATTTAAATCCCAATAGGGTAATAATCAAATAAAAACATAAGGTAAAGTTGTATAAGTGAGTCATGAGGCATGATATGATGTAATAGAAAGGTGAGAATCATAATATTGAACATCAAATTATGGTATAAGATGATAACATCAAGACAACATAAGGAATGTGGCAACAACATAAAACATGAAATAATAAGCATAAGTCAAGAATAATCATATATAAATCATAACATAGTGTTCTTAGGATAAAATCCCATGCATCATACATAGTATATTATTAGATAAAAACATTACCTAATTAATTGGAGGACTATATAATTCTGTGTCCGCCCATCACATTCATATCATGTACATGAATTTTTGTGCCACATAGATCATACAAAATAAGAACAAATTTCATCACTTTTAATACCATGATTAAGGATTTTGAGTAACATAAATGTAAGTACCCAATCAATTAAGTATAGGTCCATATATGTGAATAAACTTGAGTAAAAATGGGGATGAGCATTCATAATACAAAAGATTGGCATGTGAAATCACATGATAATTTCAGCAGAAAAATGGGTGTCCATAAAGGTTCATGGAAAGAATTAATGAGAGTGAAATGTGTTATCTCATTACATGGTCATTATAAGGATAATAAAATGTATGTGTAAAAAAATTACAACATGAACAATTGGAAATAAAAAGTATTAGTATAATGAGAGTACTCGAAATAAAAAGGAAGAGGAGAGGGTACCTTAAATTGGGAGGGAACTTCTAAAATATTGAGAGAAGATTATTAAAATAATTGGAACACATTGGGAGGAATCTATAGAGGGATAGGGATATTAAATTCATGATCAATGAGTTTTAAGTGAAGATGAGTGGGAGGATTGGTTGGCGTTTATAGAAAAAGAGAGAAGATTTATTTATTAATTTCTAAACATAGGTTTTGGACTCTACATGATAAAATAATAAAAAACACAATCCTTCCCATGATTTTTTACTATGGTTTCTACAAAATAGGAGTGGGTTTAAATATTTTATGAGTCAAAGAACTGAACTTATTAAAATAATACCATTGGTGATGTGGAATTGAGTCATGTTCATAAAGAATTCATTTTAAAACCTTAAAATATAATATAGGTTTTGGAGGATTAATTAAAGGATTATAAAATTAATCAAATAAATTAGAAAATGAATTAATTTAAAGGGAAACATAATTTTTGTTGTGTATTATAATTATATAATTTACTATATCACTTTTGGGCTATTATGTTGTCATAATATATATAGTATATTTATACTGTATTTAATTTTTACCCAAAAATTTGGTTTTCTTAGAAAATTATTAAAAAATAACCATAAAAAATTTTCAAAATGTTAATTTCAAAATTAATATTTATTTTATCAAAATAATTTCATAAATATGAGAATGTTCACTTTTAAATAAAAATCGTTATTTACTGAAAATACTGGTTTTTACGATACTAAAGACTTTCTAAACCTTATAAAAATTAACTAGAATTAATTAAATTATATTATCATTTATATTTAAATAAATATTAATTAATAAAAATATTTTATTAAAATAACATTTATTTCAAAAATTATTGAAATTATCAAAAAAGAGTGTAAATTGAGAGTATATATTTCCCAAAAATACAATTTTGATTTCTTCGTATCAAAATCTAATTTTTATTAAACTCATTATAAAATCATTTATAAAGTAATAATAAAAAAGGATAAATATAATCATTATTTCATTAAAAAAGAAAATATACAGATTCGTATTACTGGAGTTTAGATATATAACCCTTTATTACACCAGTGTACACCTAAAGGGTAAGGTGTTTAATGGTGGTGTTTTCTAGGGGGGTTTGGTGAACATTATTTAGGCTGTGATATCGATAATCTTGAAATTATCCTATAAATGGTTTTTATTGAGATTTATCTATTGGATATTATATTTTTATTGGTTAAGGGAAAAGCCCAATGATTCCATCTCCCTCAGAAGCTCTAATAAATGGGCTTCATAGGGTATGATCCTACTGGTCGAGGCCATCTCTTATTTCATCTGTGTCAATTTTATTTTATCAAAACACTTAATATATATTAATCATAATGTAGACTATACAATTATTATATTATAAAAGGTTAATATTCTTAATGGATTTTTAAACACGATAAGTTATATTTTATAATGGTTTAAAATAGCCAAAGTAGTGCATATGTTTTCTGTAACGACATTACTTAATAAAAAAATTATTCTTTTAAAAGGGAATTTCATTTATAAAAGTTTGGGTTGTTACATGTGGGGTATCATATGAAATTAAAAACATATAGAATATAGATATAAAACACAAACTACACTAAGGGAAATAACATAGCCTTAACATCAACTACAATAATCATCTCTCAAACATCCGGTTGCCACTACTAAGGACTAGATATCCTATAAGCACACAAAAATTTCAAGAAAATTTCAATTGATTAATTGTTCTATTAAAATTTTCTTATTACAGGATTATCAACCAAAACATTCCCTTAATGAATAAAATAACCTCCTCTAATGTTTCTCAAGGATTATCATCACTTAGCATTCCATTAAGTTTCCAACCCCATGGGTTAAATAATTTGTTATTCATTAACATTCCATAATTATAAGTACCCTAGGACTCATCCTAATCCACCATGAAATATGGAAAAATGAAGCACACAAATTGTATTAAAAAGTGGGGAAAGTAATGAAGAAATAATAAACCCAACCATTCATCCTTTAAAGTAGATTTATTAACAAGTAAACATATCAAATTTTACACAATGGGAAAGCCCAACTTCAGACTATTCCATCGGTCCCAGTTCCATTCTTAACACCACCATGCATATCACCATTCATCCCTCCATCAAAAGAACTAACTACTACAACAACCCAAGCATCTCTACCAATTTCTCCCAAAATAATCATCCATCTTAGGATCATATCACGTTTCATAACAAGACTCATCATTCATAGAAATTACACAAGTTAATAAAGAAACAACAAATAGTCAACAGGGCATCTAGTCTATAAAACCAAGGCATACAACCATTATAAGCAAATGAGCTCCCTCATATCCCAAACAATTATCATTAGAAAATAACTAATTTGTTATTTTCTTAAATTAACTAATTAATTTATCAAAAATTATAACCACATGTAACCTAAGGCATAAACTATCAATAACTAATCAATTATTTAAATATTCCTTAGGAATAAATTCCATTTTCCATAAAATTATACGGAATAATGATTAAATTTTAAAGATGCCACTATTATTTTAGTTTTTCAAGAATTAATATCTTTACATTATTTATCAAATTTACAACCATAATAAACATGATAAACCATAACATAAACATAGATATCACACTATCTAGTAAATCTGAAGGAATCCCATTTTCAATACATAAACACATGTAATTGATAAAACCCAAAACCAATTTCATTTGTTAATTATGATTTAATTATATTTAAGGTTAATTACACTATTACCCAATGATATAACGCGTGATGAATTCAAAATTTCACTAAAAATAAAGGAGAATAAATTAATCCCCTACCTTGATTTATAGGTTCAAAATTCATTAAGTAAGAATAGATGATCAAGGATCAAACACCACTAAAATCGAAGGAAGGTTCCCCAAATCCCAACATCCACAAGACACCAACATACAATTCTCATATCTTAACCCAAAACCAAGGGTTTGGAACAAAAAACATCTAGACAAGAAGGAATAACAAAAAAGAGAGGTGATAAAGGTATGTTGATCCAAAAGTGCTCGATCCTCCATGATATAGGGGTTATAATCCTCAAGGATATGATTAAAGGGTCCAAGGGGTAAAAATAACACTCACCTAATGATAATTCCATTAATGGATCCTCAACATGGTAAAATGACACAACTGTTCCCTAATATTTTCTAGAGAATCTGGAAATCAAAGAAAAAATCAAATGAGTGTGGACCAATTAATAGAGGAAAGGACAAATTAAAATAGAATTCAAGACCACTCATAACATTGCACACATTTTTACCTCTGAACCAGTCATGATCTATGAAAAACAACAACTATTTTGAATATTAAAATTACATCTTTACCAACACCATGACCTCTAACATGGCTGTGGTGGCCTCAAATGTGCCAATCTAACATGATATCTTCTAGGGCATGTTGCCAAATTATTGGGCATTTTCCCCAAAATATCCACCACTATGGGAATTGTTAGGTCACAATGAAAGTGGCTAATAAGTTCTCCCCCAATTATATATGCCCATGGACATTCCTTGTCCTCACCATTTTTCCTAGCCCATTTTAAATAGGGGATCACAAGGGAAAAAATGTCTAGTACCATTCCCTCCACCAGGGTGCGGTGACCCTTTAAATAGAAAAAACACCTCTCTAGCCCCCAATGAACCTCCAAACTCCTAATTGGTACCACCAAGCCTCAAAAGTACATATGTAAATTTCATTAAGTTCTAGACCATTACATCATATTACTCTCAAAAAATTATATTTCTCAATAATTAAAACCAAAATTGGAGAGAAGGGAAGGAAAAAGTCCTGCAAACAACTACCCCATGTGATACCGCTCAAGAATATTATCATCACAGGAGAACAACCACCCCACTTAGAGGAAAAAGGCACATAAATACACAACAATATCCCATAGTATATACCTCTTAAACAAAATAAAGGTCCCAAATAAGGAATAAATGAACAGATAACAATCTCATAAACTAGATAAGGTCAACAAAAATCACAGTTATAAGAGAAGATCAATCATCAAACAACTCAGGATACTGATCATGAATCTATGACTCATGTTACCATCTTATCTCATCCAAACCACTATGTCAACACATGACACAAACTAAAGGAACTCGTAACACTTTCTCTTGGCATCCCTGAATCTCCATAGGTAGATACTCAAATATCTCATCATTATAAACATCAATATCACCCAAATAAATGATGTGAGAGTCATTATGAAGATAAAAGTGAAGTTGAGACATGTGAAATTAATCATAAATCTATCTCATCTATGGGTACAATACTAATTAATATGTGATGGATCCAACATGATCCAACAATTTGATAGTCATAACATGTTGGATAGAAATATTACTCCCATGACCAAACCTTCACTACCCATAATGAGGAGTTACCTTAAAGAATACATGATCTCTAATATAGAACTCTAGATGTATTATATTATGGTAAACATAGGATTTATAACAATATTGTTCCACATTTATCCACCATGAATCACCTACACCATTTCTGTCATGCTCTGCACCAGTTTCGACCCAAGAATTTCTAACTCACAGACCCCATTATAGCATAATAGAGAACAACAAGGTCAAACATAAAAATATTAAAAAAGTTCCATACTAATAGTGGAGTGAAAACTATTATTGTAAGAAAACTTGACAAAAGGTAGGTTCCTCTCCCATAAACCTCTAAAATCTAGGACATAAGTGTGCAATATGTATTCAAGATTATGGGTGGTCTGCTCTGTCTGACCATCTATCTACAAATTAAAAGTACCACTAAGTCATAAATGAGATCCAAAATAATACTAAATACCTCTCCACATCCTATAGGTGAAACAAGTATCATGATCAAAGATGATCATCCTCAAGACTTTATGAATCTACACCACCTCCTTGAGATACTTCATTGAAAAAACCTCCACTGACCTCGATTCCTTGATTTCTAAAAAGTCAACTGGTTTTATTAAATGGTCCACTACCATCCACATATCATCATATCCTCCCAGATCTTGAGTTAAACTGATTATGAAGTACATTTAAATGTCCTCCCTCTTCCCCTATGGAATATCTAATGACTGGAGTAGACCATAGGTAACATGATGCACAAACTTCACCTTCTAGAAAAATAAACATCAGGACACAAAATATGAAGCTGAACACTTTAACCCAGGCCACCAAAACCATCCTCTCAAATCATGGTACATTTTTCATGCTAGTATATACTGATAAGAGTGAGATTTTGAATTAAAAAAGAATCAAAACACACATCATCAAATGAATAAAAAGTGTCACTTGAAATAACACCCTATGTTTATCATCCCCAGACTATACATCAATGACATCACTATAGAAAACTTGATCCCACAAAAATTACACCTCATATCCCCCAGATGGAATTCCACCACCTACTACACTAGAGATAACCACATAATCATATGAAAAAGGTATCCTATACCTCCAACCTATCCCATATCAAGAAGCATCATTGATATTTCTTTCACCACTCTCCAAGAATCTCCAGATTCATGCATGACATCACTATGTGACTTCCTGCTTAGAAAATCAGTTAAAAAATTACCCTTTATTACTGTATATGAAAATTTGAAATCATAGTACTATAATAATTACATTTACCATCACTATCATAAGTTTAGGTCACACTGGGAGAAGACACACCTCAAGTTCTTGTGGTCGATGAAAACCAAAAAAGTGTTCGTCGATGAGATAGTGTTTTTAAAAATTCAAGGAAAATGAAACTACTTACAACTCAAGATCATGGGTTTAATAGTTATGTTCATGGGGTTTTAACGACCAAGAATAATAATTAACAACTGCTTTGTACTGAATCAAAACACTTCCCAATCCAAAACACAAAATAATATAATAGACCTCAAAATAAACTCCCTCCTCAGGTAAATGAAGATCTAAGGCACTAACCCACTTCTCTTCCAAACACTAAAAAGATGCATGACACTAGTAATTCTATAATAATGTCTGATAATTTATATTAAAGTCTTTTAGAGGATTAATAATTTGATATAAGTTGGGTATAAGCCTTCTATAATAGTTTGTAAGACTGAGGAGACTTCACACCACTACAACAGTCTTGGGGGCTTCCTAAGAAATTACTGCTTAAATATTTGAAGGATCTATGGATACACCACATTGGGACATAGAATTCCCCAATATAAGAACCTCAAAATCTGAGAACTCATATTTTAATAGATTCTTGAATAGATTATGATGATGAAGAACACCTAAAATGACATATAGATGCTCTGCATGCTCCTCCACGGACATAGAGTACACAAGGATATTATCGATTAAACCCACCATGAATCGCTCCAATAACTATAATAACACTACATTCATCAATATAAAAAATGTAAATAGAGTGTTTATCACACTAAATGACATTAAAAAAACTCATAATACCCATAAGAATATTAGAAAACAGTCATTGGAATATCTTTATCCTTTATCCACATATGATGATATCTAGACCGTAAATCAATTCTTCAAGAACCAACCATCTCCCTTTATCCGATCAAATAAATCATCAATACACATAATAGGATATATATTCTTTAGTATCACTTGATTTAAGTAACAATAATTGATACATAGGCACATAATTCCATCGACCTTCCTTACGAAGAAAACTAGAGCACCCCAAGGTGCCAGGATCAACTAAATAAAACATCACTACAAGTGATCATCAACCTATATCTATAGATATCACAATTTATAAGGTTTAATTATTTAGTGAGAGATCGATATTGAATAATCTCTATACTTTAGATCTATCCCAAACCCAATCACCCATCTATGGGTAATGTCAAAACCTCTTTTAGAAAGACATTAGGATACTCCTCCACAACCCTAGGAAACATGATTAGTGAAACCTTTGATGAACTCAAAATCAACTTGGACATCAAGGAAGACAAGTATGAAACACTATTATGACCCATATAAGGGTATTTCTCACCAATGAATATGACTTGGAACTGATCTTGAAACTTATCCCATGAAACAAATGACTCCTCATGATTCCCAGGGAACAAAAACCACCACTGCTTGGCTGCTCTATAAAACATCATCACTTCTAATGAAACCCAATGCTTCTTCTGAGCATAGATAGAATTTAATACTATATAAAACTCTCATAACTATTATTTTTTTCACTAAATCTGAAATTAATCTCTCATACTTATATAGAATATGACATTGAAACTATCAGAGTATCATCCTATAAGTTTTTTCTCTGTCGACATCAACTCTAAAATTATTTACTTGCATATCTTTGTAAACATATTTAGTGAAAAATTGAGGAGGATGTCGACTTAGAGAAAACCTATAAAATAAAAACTTTTATGGATCTTAAACCTAAAATATAAAAAATTTAAGATTAATTAATTACAGTTCAACCTACTCCCAAGGTATACCCATTTTAAACATAGTCATAAACAAGAATGATGCATGATCCTTTCCTAGGTATCTATTCTGAAACCAGTATCACTTCGCTTAGTAGGTTCTGTACACTTTATGTTCCTTGAATTTAATCACAGGGGGCCCTAAATACCCATTCCTTATCTGGTATCCCTTTTTTATATCACATACTAGACTTATTTGACACCATTTTTCTACCAACCCATGCAATCCTCACCAGTTCCCACCCCCAAAGTCCATCCCATCCCTCAAACATAACTTTGATATCACTATTTCATGACTCCTATTTCCTAAAAGGTACCCCTACTGGGTGGAAAATGAGAGAAGAGACATAATGATTCCTGAATCTCATCTCTAATAAGACATGGGATGGAGACAATCACTGAGGATATATCATACACACAAATGGGAGGCATTACCCTTTAAGATTATGAGGAACCAGAGATAAGATAAAACCACTGACTAACTCCTGCTCACAAAAAAAGTAAAGAGATATCCCAACACATGTATGCAATGACATAAAAACTAAACAACTAAGAAACTATAATAACTAAAAGAAAATACTTGAAATCAACCTTGAAGCCCAAAAATCTAATGAATAACTCCACAAGTTAGTAAAGTCTATACCAATCACCAACTATCTCCTGTGGACCTAAAAAACAGTTTATATAGGCATAGGGTGAGAATAACTAGTAGATTCAGTAGGATCATCTTTATATCCTCTCATGAAAAAGATAAAGAAAGCTACTAAATCCCATTGAATAAACAAGTGAAACTAACTAATCACCCAAAGAAGTATGATAAGTTCCCAGCCCCACCATGTATCTATCAATAATAATCAAATACAAGTAATAATATAATATCTAACATAATATCAAATAGAGGTACCTCACTACCACTTCCCCACTAGTTTTCCACTCTTCCCCAAAGTTATAGGTCCTAAGGCATCTCTCTACAAATAAAATTTCATTCCTAAAAACACCTAGGAAATTGTAATATAAATAAAACTCATGCATCAAATCATCTCATCATCAACATCACCACCAGATAATAACTGAGTAGTTCTACGAGATCCAACACAACCCGTATGCCATGTATTATACCTCAAACCATCATATCTCATACACGATATACTTACAGTAATCCTTAGTATACTATATACTAATATACGCATGTATGAAAATTTCCACAAGACATTAAAACCCTCTAGACACATGTATGGGGAAAGGTAAACATAATGTATAATAATACATAAAATTACAAGGATAAGAGAGTGGGTAAAGATGGGATAGTCATCCATTTGTTTCTCCCCAATTTGGATGTTTGGGAAAACACCCCCTAGTGTTCACTAGGTGTTGGTATCCCAACTGACATGGGTGGAGAAACATATGAAATCACAAAACATACAGAATATAGGTATATCTCAGAAATAAAACTAAGGGAAACTACCTAGACTCAACCTCAACTATAGATATTGTCTCTTAGACACCCGACTGCCACTACTAAGGACTATATATCCTATAATAACACAAACATTTCAAGAAACTTTCAATTAATTAATTATCCTATTAAACATTCCTTATTACCTGATTATCAACTAAACCACACCCTACATGCATATAAAGAACTCCTCTAAGGTTTCTCAAGTATTATCATCACTTAGTATTCTATTAAGTCTCAAACCTAATGGGTTAAATCATTTTTTATTCATTAAAATTACATAATTTTAGTTACTCTAGGTGTAGTACCCCCGGTTTCTGGTATGTAACCCTTTTGTTTCTTTTAATGGTTTTAAAGTTAAGGGTGATGAATGGGAGAGTCGGAAGAACTTTAATGAAGTTTTGAGGCAAAGGGGAAGTCGCATGGACGACACACGATTTGTCTAAACAGTGCGGTAAAACCATGCGTAGTTGGTCTTGGAGGTAGTAGCTTCCGTACAGGTGGTGCAAAGTTTGTCTAACAGTGTGGCCAAACCTTGGATGGAGTGTCTGCCAAGGCAGTGGCTAACACATGGTTAATGCACGGTTTGTCTAACCGTGCGGGAAAACCGTGCAGCCACTTAAATAAGATCCTATAAAGGTGGATCTCATGCATTTTTGCCTCTAATTGTCTGGTTTTTCCTCCTAAGTGGCCCTAACTCGGGATTTTTCTTCTCCTAAGCTCAAATAGGGTTCTCCCTTCATTCCGAAGGTGATCCGAAGTCTTCTCTTGGCGAATCTAAGCCGGATTCTTGAGGTAAGTGGTCGTTCTTATTTATTCTTTATCAGTTTCTTAGATATACTTAGATATACTTCTACTATTCTCGTGGTTTCTTAGATCTATGCCCATTATGGGTAGATCTAAGTGTATGGAGGCCAAATATGATGATATTTGGTCTCGGTATTGCTAGGAGAAGAGATCTAAGGTGGGTTTTTGAAGAAGCAACCCGGTTTTCTCGAGCGTTCTTCAACCGTTGTGGTTTTCGTCAAAACCTTTGAGGTAGGAGGATTCAATCTCGATTACTATTGTTAAAATTGATTGGATTAGTTTTAAATTGGTTTATTTGAATGGTTTTGATTGTGAAAATCATGGAATAAATCTTCTTTAGTGATGATTTATGGTTTTGATGTAATTGTAAAATCTTAGTGAATTGTTGTGAAAAATGATTTGGCTTCTTGAATTTAAAATGTTGATTTTAAATTATGATTTATGAAATTGTAAATGGTTTTATGAAAAATGGGTTTTCAATAAAAAGGGCGTTTTATTGAAATGGTTTGAGATTGAAATGACTTTGATGGATTTGGTTTTCAATAAAAAGGGAGTTTTATTGAAATGGTTTGGAATCGAAATGGTTTGAGATTGAAATGACTTTGATGGATTTGGTTTTCAATAAAAAGAGAGTTCTATTGAAATGGTTTTGATGGAAATGGTTTTCAATAAAAAGGTGTTTTTATTAAAAGGGTGTTTTGGCATGATCATTGGGAATATGTGGTGTGTGTTCATGTTGCATGTATGAGGCTTGGTTGAAATATAACCTTGTGCTTGGTGAAAAACATTTAATGGCACAATAGTAACTATATGTACGCGGCTTGGTTGAAATATGACCTTGTGCTTGGTGCCAAAGGTTTAATGACACATGGGAAATAATTACCTTGTGATGACTTGGTAGATCAACGAGAGACCACTCATGAGTATGAAACTATCATAACAAAGCATTCATGGTTGGTAGCATGGGTTGGGAAATGGTTGGGTATGCCAAAAAGGAATGTTTGTGAAATGGTTCTTAAACTTGTTTGGTTATTTTTATGTAAAAATAAATTGTTGGAAAATTGGTTTCAATTTCTCTTATAATGCCTTTGGTTATGAATGGTTTTGGAAACTTGTTTATATTTAGTTATAAACTGCTTTTGAGAAAATGTTTTATATAAACTATTTTTATATAAATGTGGCTAACTCTTCTATCCTAGTGGCATGAGTAGGGAAGTCATTGAGGAAAACCTACTGAGTTTTATACTGACCCCCGCTTTGGTACATTGGTACTTTTGTAGATGTCGTATTCTGGGACATAGGTAAAGGTAAAGCATCTTATTGCTAGCGGTTTGTGGTGATGCTTGGGAGATGTTGTGGAGTTTGGAGCTTGTAGAGCATAGAGTTGTAGTGTCTTTTGAGAGTCTTGAGTTGTTCATCTGCTGTGTACTTTGATTCTTAGTTTGGTCTTCCACTGTTGTGTACTTTGATATAGTTTGATATAAATGAAGTGTTTATTGGTCTTTCATTTGTTCATGCATCATATAGTGAATGTTTGGTTATGGTTGGTTTATGGGTTTATTTCTTAAAGGTTAAATCGTCCCCCAATCGTACTTGAAACCCTTCTTCATTTATTTCCAGCCTTTGGCACCTTGGGGATGTCACTTAAGGCCTAGTAATGACTTTTGGTATCCTCAAGTGAATGAGAATTGGCGGGTCATTACAAATGGTATAAGCTTGTTCGGTCCTTGCCTAACAAGTAGTCATTGATGTTCTTGGTTTTGGAGTTGAAATTCATTCTTGTCTATTACTTGGGTCAAAATCTTACATAGGAGTAGGATTTTTGGAACTTGAAATGTATAACATAAAAAGATGTAGCTAACCCATTTATGCAGAACTTCAAGTTACCAAGGTGGTGGTCACATATGTGTTTTGGATATACTTCTAGAATGTTGGGAAATCTCATTGTCATGAGTTTATCCAATGAGATGAGAATGACATGAATTGTAGAGGAATGACTTCCCACTATGATTACTTATCTCATTGTGAGTAATGAGTAAGGATTTTGTGCAAGGTGCAAATTTTTGAAAAATCTAGAAATTGTTTTCAAGTAAAAGATTTTGAAAACAGGGTATTTGGTGTATTTTGAAAATGGGTTGATTTTAAAAAGTCATGAGGAATGTTTTCAAAAATGTTTGAACATGGGAAAAAGGTCGTTTTAAAAACAATGTTGTGATAAATGATGTGATAGAATTTGAAATGCTAAGCCATCAGTTGATAGAGAGTGAGATTGATGAAGGTTGTTGTTGGTTTAGAAAATGGAACCTGATATGCATCGTCGGAACCAACCTGAAGAAGTTGTGGAGAATGTGGTTTCACCTGAACCACATATGAACCAAGAGCTGGTTCAGAGTATCGTCCAAGCTTTTTAAGCTGTGGATATGGGGAATCGAAGGAATGAACCAAAGCATGTGGATCATATCATTCAGTTCATGAAGCATAATCCACCAAAATTTCAGGGTGATGCTGAAACCGAGAAGGCGGAGGTGTGGCTAAGTATGATGAATCGTATCTTCGATTTCATCAACACACCATTAGATATGAAAGTAAATTTGGTGACGTATATGCTCGAGGATCTTGCACGTTAGTGGTGGGATTTAGCGGTGCATGCTAAATTGGATGAAGGCCTTACATGAGAGGATTTTGAAGAATTGTTCAACAAACAATTATATCCTCACATGTTCAAGATCCAGAAAATGACAGACTTCTTCAGCCTGAAACAAGATAGTCTCTTTGTCATAGAGTATGTGGCTAAATTCACGAATTTAGTCTGTTTTGCACCAGAGGTTACGATAAGTGCGTCGTTGAAGGCACACATCTTTGAATTGGGGCTAAGGTAAGAAATACGATCGAAGATTGTAGTGATATTTATTACGGATTATACAGAGATGGTGAACATAACAACTGTTGCTGAACGTGGTATCTCAGGATCAATAGGAGGAGGAATGATGATACCTATGGGAAATGGTGGGAACTCAACCGCTGGGAACAAGAGGAAAAGAGATACCTATTTCCATGGTGCGAGTGCAAATCAGAACTAGACAGTGGGATCAGTGAACCTTCCTCCATGACCCCAGAGCAAAGAAGGTTGCTTTAAATGTGGTTCGATTCACCACATAAAGTGAGAGTGTACGACACAACCTAGAGCATGTCACAATTGCAAGCAGATGGGGCATCTACATCGCTATTGTAGGAATGCTCCAAGGTCAGGTGCATGTGACACTTCTCAGGCATCAAAAGCATCGTATGATTCAACATGACAAGGACAAAAGAATCAGTCTCATCAGCATAACAGATCTAGACATGGTGATTCTTGAAATACCATGACTCCTCAACTAGGGAAATCTCAGCAAGGCAATAAGGAGAATAGTGCAACGACGAAGCCATTGTATGGAGATGATCAAATGATTTTCAATGATCAGGAAGGACCATGTATAGTGAGAGGTACAATTATTTTTAATTCTACCCTTGTGCAAGTGTTTTTTGATACTGGAGCATCACATTCCTTCATTGCTTCTCATGATGTTGACTTGCTATGTTTAAAACTGGAAATGATGCCTTCTGTTTTGAAATTGAAAACTCCTCTCGGTGAAAGAGAATGTCAAGCCTTTGTGTGTAGAGCATGTGCTATAACTGTTCATGGAGATAAGTTAAAATGGGACTTCTCGATGTTGGACATGGATGTCTATGATGTAATCCTGGGTATGGATTGGTTGACAATGTTTAAGGCTCACATCGACTATTATAGAAGAACAGTTAGTTTCACGACTGAAGACTACATCAACCATCTCTTCAGAGGAGAGAGGATGGTAAAGAAAGGTACAAAGAGCTTGTTGACACCAATGGTGGGAACGATCTCTTACCAACTGGCAGTGTTGAATTTGGCATCAATGGAAGAGATTGAGGAAAATAGTTTTCCAGCTATTGTGGATCAATTTTCAGATGTCTTTCCTAATAATTTCTTAGGGTTACCACCTCTAATGGAAGTGGAGTTTATGATTGATCTCCTTCTGGGGACCAGTCATATTTTCCTTCCGCCTTATAGGATGACACCAATAGAGTTACGAGAATTGAAAGTGCAATTAGAGGAGTTGGAAAGTAAGGGTTTCATTCGACCAAGTACTTCTCCATGGGAAACACCAGTGTTGTTTGTGAAGAAGGCATATGGAACTCTTCGGCTGTGTGTTGATTATCGTAAGCTTAACCAAGTTACGATAAAGAATAGATATCCACTTCCACGCATTGATGATATGTTCGATCAATTAAGGGGATCTCAGTGGTTCTCCAAGATTAAATTGCGATCAAGATATCACCAATTGTAGGTTTGGAAGGAGGATATTCCAAAGACAGCTTTCATAAGTAGATATAGACACTATGAATATGTAGTCATGCCTTTAGGTCTAACGAATGCACCAGCGATCTTTATGGATTTGATGAATCAAATATTTCAGCGATATTTGGATTCTTTTGTTGTGGTGTTTGTGGATGATATTTTGGTCTATTCAAAGACAAGGGCTGATCATGTGGTGCACCAAGAAATAGTGTTACAAATCTTGAGATATCATCGTTTTTATGCCAAATTATCAAAGTGTGATTTTTGGATACGAGAAGTACGTTTCCTTGTCTATGTAATTTCTGAGAAAGGCATTTATGTTGATCCTGAAAATATAAAAGCCGTTATCTCTTGGAAACCATCAAAGAATGTGTTCAAGATACACAATTTTCTTGGTCTAGCTGGTTACTACCGACACTTTGTGTGTGACTTCTCATGACTAGATTCACCAATTATAGCTCTGAAAAAGAAGAATGATCCATTCCAATGGACAGAAGAATGTCAGAAGTCTTTCTAGGAACTGAAATTTAGGCTTACATTGGCACCTATCTTGATCTTGCTAGAATCAGGAAAGGGGTATGTGGTGTATTGTGATGCTTCAGGATCAGGGTTGGGTTGTGTTCTCATGAAAAGAGATCATGTGGTTTCTTATGGTTCAAGGTAGTTGAGGGTGCATGTGAAAAATTACCCAACACATGATTTGGAGTTGGCCACAATCGTCCATGCTTTGAAAACATGGAGACATTATCTGTTTGGTGAGAAATTTACTTTATTTACGGACCAAAAAAGCTTGAAACACATTTTCTCACAGCGAGATTTGAATCCGAGGAAAAGGAGATGGATGTAGTATCTCCATATGTTTGACTTTGACTTGATGTACACACCAGGAAAAGGGAATTCGGTGGTGGATGCATTGAGTAGAAAGTCATATGCTCATTTTGAAAAAGAGGCTTCAGACGAATGATAGTTGATGTTGGTCTTAGCTGACATGAATGTGGAATGTGAAGACCAAGGTGATGTTGCTGTTTTATTTTCAGCTACACTTGTTCCTAATTTATCAAAGATTATCAAATAAGCACAAACATCTGATGCAGAATGTCTGGTTGTAAGTTCAAAACTCAATGGTGGGGAGACCATTGATGGCTGGAAACTTAATGGGGGTTCAATTTTGTGTTTTAGATATCTAATTATTGTACCTATAGTTTGTCAAGAACAAATCCTTCATGCTTACAACCATTCAATATGGTCTGTACATCCAGGTACACCGAAGATGTATAAGGCGTTGAAGGTGCATTTTTGGTGGAGCGATATGAAAAGAAAGGTGACCAAGTTCGTCTCATAGTACTTAACTTGTCAGCAGGTTAAAGTAGAGCATCAGAGACCAGCTGGTATGTTACAATATTTACCTATCCTAGTGTGGAAATGAGATCATATAACAATGTATTTTGTTATAGGTCTTCCAAGAATGGTCCGGAAACACGATGCCATTTGAGTGATAGTGGATCACCTAACCAAGTCGGCCCATTTCATCCCTATTCGTGAAACCCATATGGTGGAAGATCTTTCAAAAATCTATATTCGAGAAGTGGTAAACATGCATGGTGTACCAGTGTCTATAGTCTCAGATAGATATCCAAGGTTCACATCTCGTTTTTGGAAATCATTACAGCAAGCCCTCAGAACTCAGTTGACTATGAGCATGGCGTATTATCCCTAGACGGATGGGAAATCCGAACAAATGATAAAAACGTTGGAAGACATGTTTTAGGCTTGTGTAATGGATTTTGGTGGCTCATGGGAGGAGTATATACCCTTGGTGGAGTTATCATACAATAACAGCTATCAAGCCTCAATACGCATGTCTCATTTTGAAGCATTGTATGGGCATCCTTTTCATTCTCCACTATGTTGGGTGGAAATGGGTAAAACTTCACTAGTCAGACCAAGCCTTGTCCAAGCGACAACGGAGAAGATCCAGTTGATTAGAAAGAAGATGGAGATGGCTCAAAGTCATAAGAAATATTATGCAGATCATCGTCGAAGACCGTTGTCATTCGTTGTTGGTGATCATGTCTTCTTGAAGATATCTCTAAGGCTTGGAAATCGTCGTTTCAGGAAGTAGGGAAAGTTATCTCCTAGATACATTGGCCCTTTTGAGATACTGGAATAGGTTGGAGAGGCGACATATTGGTTAGTATTACCACAATGGTTTAGTTTGGTGCATAATGTGTTCCATGTATCTCAGTTGAAAAAGTATCAGCCTGATCCTGACCATGTGATCAGATGGGATCATGTTGACCTATAGCTAGATGCTTCGTTGATACATATCCTGGTACGGATTGTGAATAGGCAAGATAAAGTCTTTTAGGGAAGAAGCATTGGTCTAGTACGGGTTTTATGGCAGCATGGTCAGATTCAAGAAGATACTTGGGAACATGAGAAGGAAATGAAAGTGTAGTGGCCAAAACTATTTCAGTTGGGTGAAGGTTTTCTACTTTCCGAGGATAGAAAGACCAATGGTGGGGATAATGTAGTACCCCCGGTTTCTGGTATATAACCATTTCTTAATGATTTTCATGTTTTTAAAGTCAAGGGTAATGAATGGGAGATTTGGGAGAACTTGAATAAAGTTTTGAGGCAAAGGGGAAGTCGCATGGATGACACATGGTTTGTCTAAACCGTGTGATAAAACCGTGTGTAGTTGGTCTTGGAGGTAGTAGCTTCTGCATGGGTGGTTCACGGTTTGTCTAACCATGCGGACAAGCCATGCGTGGAGTGTCTTCCGAGGTAGTGGCTAACGCACGGTTATCACAAGGTTTGTCTAACCATGCGGGCAAACCATGCGACCACTTAAATGAGATCCTATAAAGGTGTATCTCATGTGTTTTTGCCTCTAAATGGATGTTTTTTCCTCCTAAGCGGCCCTAACATGGGATATTTCTTCTCCTAAGGTAAAATAGGGTTATCCCATCATTTCTAAGGCAATACGAAGGCTTCTCTTGGCGAATCAAAGCTAAATTCTTGAGGTATGTGGTCATTCTTTTTCGTTCTTGATCGGTTTCTTAGATCTACTTATCCTCTTCCCCCTGTTTCTTAGATCTACACCCTTTATGGGTAGATCTAAGTGTGTGGATGAAAAATATGTTGAGATTTGGTCTTGGTCTTTCTAGGAGAAGAGATCTAAGGCAGGTTTTTAAATAAGCAACCTGATTTTCTCGAGCGTTCTTCGACCGTTGTGGTTTTCGTCAAAACCTTTGAGGTAGGAGGCTTTACTCTCGATTCCTCTTATTAGAATTTATTGTCTTAGTTTCAAATTGGTTTATTTGAATGGTTTTGATTTTTAAAATCATGGAATAAATCTTTTTTAGTGATGATTTATGGTTTTGATGTAATTTTGAAATCTTGGTGAATTGTTGTGCAAAGTGATTTTGGATTCATGATTTTAAAATGTTGATTTTAAATTATGATTACTGAAATTGTAAATTGTTTGATGAAAAATGGGTTTTCAATAAAAGAGGAATTTTATTGAAATGGTTTTAGATTGAAATGACTTTGATGAATTTGGTTTTCAATAAAAAGGGAGTTTTATTGAAATGGTTTGGAATTGAAATGGTTTGAGATTGAAATGACTTTGATGGATTTGGTTTTCAATAAAAAGGGAGTTTTGTTGAAATGGTTTAGAATTTAAATGTTTTTGATGGAAATGGTTTTCAATAAAAAGGTTTTTTTATTGAAAGGGTGTTTTGGCATGACCGTTGGGAATATGTGGTGTGTGTTCATGTTGCATGTACAAGGATTGGTTGAAATATGACCTTGTGCTCAGTGACAAACGTTTAATGGCACAATGGTAACTAAATGTATGAGGCCTGGTTGAAATATGACCTTGTGCTTAGTGAAAAAGGTGTAATGGCACATGGGAAACAATTAACTTGTGATGACTTGGTAGATCGATGAGAGACCGCTCATGGGTATGGAACTGTCATAACGAAGCATGCATGGTTGGTAGCATGGGTTGGGAAATGGTTGGGTATTCCAAAAAGGAATGTTTGTGAAATGGTTCTTAATATTGTTTGGTTATTTTTCTATAAAAATAACTTGCTGGAAAATTGGTTTCAATTGCTATTGGAATGCCTTTGGTTATGAATGTTTTTGGAAACTTTTTTATATTTAGTTATAAAATGCTTTTGAGAAAATGTTTTATATAAACTATTTTTATATAAATGTGGATAAATCTTCTATCCTAGTAGAGTGAGTAAGGAAGTCATTGAGGAAAACCTACTGAGTTTTATACTCACCCCTGCTTTTGCATGTTGGTGATTTTTCAGATGTCATATTCCGAGACGCAGGTAAAGGTAAAGCATCTTCTTACTAGTGGCTTGTGGTGATGCTTGGGAGATATTGTGGAGCTTGGAGCTTGTGGAGCATGGAATTGTAGTTTCTTTTGAGAGTCTTGAGTTGTTCATCCACTGTGTACTTTGATGCTTAGTTTGGTCTTTCGCTGTTGTGTAATTTGATGTAGTTTGATATAAATGAAGTGATTATTGGTCTTTAATTTGTTCATGCATCATATAGTGAATGTTTGGTTATGGTTTGTTTATGGGTTTATTTCTTAAAGATTAAATCATCCCCCACTTGTACTTGAAACCCTTCGGCATTTATTGCCAGCCTTTGGTGCCTTGGGGATGTCGGTTAAAGCCTAGTAATGACTCGTGGTACTCTCAAGCCAATGAGAATTGGCGGGTCATTACACTAGTACTTGTCCTAAGTTTCTGTACAAGATGAACAAACCAAGAACAACCAACTACGTTAAGTAGTGGGGAAAGGAATATAAAAACAAGTATCCCAACTATCCAAATGTTTAAAGAAGATTCATTAAAAGGAAATCATCCCATATTTTAATATTAAATTCAAAAAGAAAGATTAACTTTACCCAGATCCATCGATCATGGTTTCATCCCCAAAACCACCAATTATATCACCATCCATCCCACAATCACAAATTCCAACTTCTACCACAATCTGGGCCTCCCCCCATTTATTTCCAAACCATCAGCCATCTCAGGATCATATCAAATTGCATATAAAGGTTCATAAACTTGATAAATCATATAAGGTAATAGGGAAAAATGGTTAACAGACCATCTAGGCCCTAAAACCAAGGCATCTGACCTTCATAAGAAAATAAGATTGTTTGGACCCCAAAAAAATATCTTTCACAAACAACCAATTTTTTACCATCTTGAATTAACCTATTAATTTATCACAGGTGATAACCATATGAAACCTAAGTCATCAACCATCAATAACTAATCAATTATTTAAACACACCTCAAGCATAATTGTTTTTCCATTAAATCATAAGTAAGAATGATTACAATTAAAACATGCCTCTTTTTTATTTAGTTTGTCAAGAATTACCAGCTTTATATTATTTATCCAATTTACAAGCATAAAAAACATGCTAAAATATAGCGTAAATATTCATAACAAACTATCTAGTAAATCAAGAGTTAAACTGTTATCAAGACATAAACACATGTGATCACTACAACCCAAAACCAATTTTATTATTTGATTCTGGTTTAATATTCTTTAAGGTTAATCCCATTGTTACCCAATGAGATAAAACATGAAGACTTTGAAATTTCACTTAAAATAAATGATAAGTAACAAATCCCCTATCCCGATTTATATGTTTAATGTTCTTTAATAAAGAATGGATGATCAAGGATCAACCACCACTGAAAATGAATAAAGGTTATTTAGAACCTAAAATCCAAAATCCAAAATCCACCAACAAACCGCACTCAGATCTCAACCCAAAAAAGATGGTTTGGCAGAAAAAACATAAAAATAAGAATGAAGAATGAAAAATTGAGGAGATAAAGGAACCTTAAACCAAAATTACTCAATCCTCCATGATCTAGGGGTTATAATCCCCAAGGATACAATTAAAGAGTGGAAAGGGGTAAAACTAACACTCACCCAAGGAAAATTACATCAACGAAGCCTCAACTTGAGAAAATAACCCAACAATGTATGAGGTTCATTAAAAGCATCTATAAATTGAAATAATAACCACAATAGGATCATGGATTGATTAATAAAGGAAATAATGAATTAAAATCATATTCAATATCCCTCATAACATTGCACACATTTTCTCCTAGGATCCAGTCAAGATCCACAAAGAACAATGGATTTTTTGGTCATTTAAATTCCAAATCGACCATCACTATAGATTCCATAATGGACTACAACACAGTTATGGTGTCCTCAAATGTTCTAACCCCAAAAATCATCCACCAAGACATGTTTCCAAATTCATGGGTGTTCCCCCCCACCACGGCCTCCACTAGGGGTTTGGAGAGGTCACTATAATCATGGACCACATGAGATCCCCTAGTTCTCCATTCCCATGGTAACTCCTTGGATTGGCCATATAACCAGATTTTTTTTACACAGGGCTCACCAAGGGACAAAATTACTAGCACCATGTCCCCCACCATGGGTGTGGTGGCCCTTTGAATGGACAAAAACACCTCCCTAGCCTTTGAAACATCACCAAACTCCTCCTCGATACCACAAAGCCTTTGAAAAACAAAAGGAAAGGTTGGGAAGGTCTGAACCACTACAAAATTATTTCCAAAAAATAACCCAGGTAGAAAATATATTCTATTTATTCATTTCCATTCAATTTCCTCTTAATCCCATCATCAATGCCAAGCATAACGACACATTAATTATTTTATTACTTTTCATTTAATTACTCTAACATTCCAGTTAAACTATTTAATAAAATATCTATATTCAAAAATTATCTCTAACAACTTCACGTATCTGCCATCACATGCTACATTATCTATCTAATAGAAATGGTTCATTTAAAATGAACTAGTTAATTTATTAAATAATAATAATAATAATATATTAACACTTGAAATCTTTGGGAAATATAAACATAATATAAAATTAACAAATCAACATTGAAGAATAAATTCTATGTATTTAATCTAATGGATTGCTCAAAATTCCATTTCAAGAAACATAAAATTACCATTTTACCCTTATTAGATAAAAATTCAAAAAAATTCACAAACACCCTAGATTCAAAATTTTAGGTCTCTATAGATCATTAAATCTCATAAAAGATACCAAATATATGATTAAGGTATTTATATCACTTGTTAGATAATGAAACAAGGGAGGAAAGGGTGGGGGTGTGTGCGTGTGTGTTACTAAAAACAGAAATGGGGCATTGTATTTTTGTTTGTTTATTTATTTTGACCATTTTTATATATTAATTGGTTAAATTGGATGATTTGGTTTTCAAAAAAAAAAACAGAGAACGAACTTATTAAACAAGTTAAACTGATTATAAAACCAAAAAAATGAAATTATATAAAATATAAAATAAAATTATACAAATATGCTCAGTTTTTTAAGTTAATTTGGTTAAACTAGGTTAATTATCACCTTTAAATACATTTTTATTTTCTTATAATTTTAAAATATACTCTAATACATATTTAAAAATGAGCATGAAAATGTTTTTCATAACCCAACATTGTTATACCGGTGTTTTCAAAATTATATTGTCCATTTAGTATAGTTAACAATTCAAGGTTTCAAGGTTAAATTTTGAATGAATTGGAAGTTTAATAGAACCTAAAATAATACTTGTAGATATATAATTGATAATTTTTAAAATAATCAACATATTTTCAATGTTAATATATGAACCAAACTAGGTCAATCCTCACCCATGAGCCAATTTGAATAATTATTAGTTCACATGGTTTAAATGGGTCATTTTTGATTCAATGATTTTTAGTTTAGTATTAAACATATTGATTTCCATTGATAATGAGATTAGTCCAATTACTAATTCATAGTTCTTTTTGATCATATTATCTTTCCCAATCCATTTTTTGAAATCATTCCTAATGTAGTGATACTTTCCTTTTTGTAATATTTAACCTATTAATAATATAACTATTTAGTTAATAAAGTAATTAGAATAATTTCATTATTAGTAAAATAATAATTGTAACAAACTTTAAATTAGTTGATGAGGGTTTATTGAGATTTTTGGTCAGGTTTATTTATTCTTCCACTCATAGATTCTCTATTCTAGGGTTTTTGTAGATATTTGCAAAAAATACATTATATGGTTTCTTATTCTTCCCCCATTCTTGAGAATTTTTTTACCTATTGTTATTTGTTTTTATCTTTATTATTATATTTCCTCATGGGTATTAATATTCCTTGGGGTATTATTTGTTTGAATATTTTTTTTGGGTTTGTGAGGTTTTTGGTTGAAGTTTTTTTCCAAATCATAGGAGATAAATACAATAAGCATAAAATAATTTTTGGTGAGATAAATGAACAAGGAAATTTAGTGGAAGAATAAATGGATGATGAGTTTCTATGATTAGATTTAGATATCTCCTTTGTGGGAGTTTATTTTTTTTGGTGTTAATCTTCTAACATGTTTTTTGTGAATTTTAATGGATTTCCCCTTTTTTGTTTTATTTTTTTATTATGTGATATTTTATAATTATATATTTAGGTGGAGTTTATATATTATGTTTTTTAAGGTTTTGGGTGTTTTATATTAATGATTTGGGTAGTTCCTTTTTTATTGGAGGTGTATGCAGGGGAAATCATACTTTATTATTATTATTTATCAAATAAACTCATTGTTCAATCATAAATATTTAAACTAATCTATTAATATTTTTTAACCTAATACAATGGTGGAGGATGTAATTATATTTCTTAAATTTATTCCATAATTTTCCTAGAGTAATTGATTTGAATTTTATGTGAATAAATATGATAGTTTGGTTGTATACTTTGGTTGAATTCAGTTTAATATCCTCTGATTTTTACTATGTTGGAATGATAAAGGCTGGTCAATTGTATGAAGTTAGGATTAATTCTAGAGGCCCATAGAGAATAACATGAGTCTATTTCCTTTTATGGTTTGAACTCCATGGTAAGGCCATTGGTGGTTCTAGGAGGAAACAACCCCTAGTCATGGGTTTGAGGGTCGAAGGCCCCCTACTAGAATTCTATAAACCTTTTAGTAAGTCTGACTAATTGTAGTAGAGATGAATGACCATAGTTATTAATCCTAGACTAGGCTAGATTTTCTAAACTATTTGAACTCAAATTACCCTACCTGGTTTTATTAAGCATCGTGGGTTATTTCTATACTTGATTTGGAAGAAATTGGGTCCAACTATTAGCTTCACCACAAAAAAATGGTAAATTAATTTAAATAAGAACTAGACTAGGACCATACCCAAATTATTGTTTACCTGATCCAGTTCACAACCTTACCCACCATAGAAAAAAAAAAGAAATCCATGATAGGAGAGAGTGGAACCCTTAACCAAGGGGATTATAGGTTTTTCCTGGAACAAATGCTCCAAGAACTGCACCTAATATATATATATATATATATATATCATAAAAAGTAATGATTAATATTACAATGTATTTTTTTTGAAAAAAATATAGTATTTTTAATTAAATATCACATATATTTTAATTAAAACCAATTAAAATAGTTTAACCTTTAGACCACCAGCTTAACCTTTGAACCATTTAACCACTCCTCCTACTAATTTAATAAATATTTCTATTCTAATAAATATATTTCTGGTAATACTAATATTGAGTACTATAGAAGAATTGAAAATACCAACATAAAGCACTATAACATCGTTGATCATTGTGTTGATCTAGGTACTATATCAATGAAAGTTACTATAGCACCACATTACTTTATGAGATTATTTTCAGACAAAGTTTCTATACTATGAGTGTGCCATGTAATTGTCTCCTAGTTATAGTGAAAATCATTTTGTCCTTCTCTAGACATAGGG
The DNA here is from genome assembly GCA_963277665.1 of Viscum album. Classification (NCBI taxonomy): domain Eukaryota; kingdom Viridiplantae; phylum Streptophyta; class Magnoliopsida; order Santalales; family Viscaceae; genus Viscum; species Viscum album. The sequence continues at coordinate 917,137,455 of OY728155.1, read as the reverse complement.
ATTATTCCCAAACCACATAAATATTTGTGTTCTTATTCTTGTTATTATTTCCTTTTATCCAATTTATTCTCATTCATGGATTTTTTGTCATTATATCTCCCAAGTTTTTCATAACAAATTGGTGGGGATTTCTTAGGCCAATTTGTGTTCTTATTCATGGGACCTAGGTTTTTTTTCTTTGTGGATTTATTTAGGTTGCCTTTGTTGTTTTTTCAAGGAGTAATGGGCATCCTTTTAAATGCATGATGCCAGTTTATTATATAAAGATTTAGTTGATGAGGAGAAAATTAGTAAAGGAGTAATATCAACTTGGCTTAGATTTATCCAATAAAAAAATTAAATTAAATTAATAACATTTTTAAGTAATATAAATTTTTAAAAACCTAAAAATTCATACTTGAAATTAATATTTAAATAATTTCATATGAATATAATTTTTTAAATCACAAATTAGAGGTAAATATTAATAATTGATGCATTTTTGAGACATATTTTATGGGGTGGTGTGAAAAGGTATTAATTACCTAGGGTTATACTATAGTATATTAGATACCACACGTTGCCTCTGAGGAGGGGTGGAAAATCATTTTGTCAAAGTTTGTGAAATAATGGGGGGTTTTATTTGAATTGATTTTATAAAAATAATTTTTTTTTGAAAATAAATCAAAAGTGATTAGTTAAGTGGGTTTATTGATTGATTCATGGGTTGGATTACTAATTTCTATGTTATCCCAATCTTAAATAGATTAATCCTTTTATAATGATTTGATTAATGAGAGAATCCAAAATCTCTTCTCTCTTACCAATGATTGGTATTGAATTTGGGTTTCAAAATAAGTAATGATCACTATTGAATGATCATCCACCTTATGAGTATGGGTAAATACCATACAATCGACTTAATACCTCAATAATGGGATCTCCCCAAATTTCTCAAGAAACACCCAATTGAGTTAAGGTACACTTGATAAATTTATTACCTTGATTTTCTCCTTTTATTCCATCTTCTATATTTATAAAATTCCAATACCTAAATATATTTTGATTCAGGGTAGTCCAAAACTTCAATTGGTGCCTTGATCTTTTTCTTTAGACCTTAAGGAACTACTTTGTAATTTAATTAGTAGGTAAAAAACTTTCTTATCAAATACTCAATAAAGGTCAGGTTAGCAATGATGCTGGGTCAAGTGAATTTAATTAAAAACCAAAGGGTTTTCTTCAAATAAAAGTTTCTCAAATGGTCTTAAAAAAACTTGGTATGTCCCTAGTTAACTAGATATACTTATGTGTTTGCATGAATTGGTTTCACTTATTCCTTTCTTCCATTATCGGAACTCAAAAATTGTTCACCATGCACTTTTCCATGATGACCATAATATGCGCCTCATTCGAATAACATGAGTTGAGTTGAAAATAAAGGAGTGTCACACATGATGAAGAAGACATAAATGAGATCTCCATATACCATATGACTACTTACACACCAAGGGGTATAGAACCTTAAAAAACATTTCTTGATCTAATGATGTGGTGGTGAGAAACTCCCCAGCAAGAGTAGGCCATGGATTTCATCCATTGTTAGAGAAAAGGATGTTTTAATATTACAATGCATTTTAAGCTTATTTTCCCCATGTATAACTTATATTACAAGTAATCTCTACATTTTAAAGAATAGTTTGTTTCATGGGATTCAATTAAATAGGTCATAAAACCAAAATGGACTTAAAAAAATTATTTTCTTTTAAAATTTTAAGGAGTTTTTCCAAATTATAGTTAGTTCATTCCCAAAAGAGGCCCCACACACCCTAGACTCATATACCTTACTTAGGTACTCATACTCATGTTCCCTAGCATCATAAACCCTACATAGGTGCTCAAACTCATGCATAAATTCTTATGCACATTACCTCATGAACCCTAGCCTCACACACCCTAGCCTTGTGTGCATTTATTAAGCACTCAGACTCATGTGAAACTCCTTAAATGATTTACCTCAAACTCTTGAATTCACATCCAAACCAATACTTGGGTTTTTGAAGTGGTTATATGTGGTTACCTCCCTTGTATGGGTTCTCAGGTTGGGATTTGCCTATAAAAGGACCCATAAGACTTCCTTAACAAGATGAGAGTACAAAGTACATAATAAGTTTCCACCCAAAGAAGACCTGAGTGCTAAAGAAATTAAGAACACATAACCTTCCTTCAGGGAATTTTTAAACCCAAACCTAAGGATAAGGGATAAAGTTAAAACCCAAGACCTCATATTTGGAGCTGTGCACTAGGAACCACCCATATGAGCATCAACTACTTGGGTGCCCACAACTTGTGTGATAAAGTACCTAGGCACTAATAAGTTTGGATCCAATGTAATTGGGATCCAACTACCAAGGAACCAACCACTTGGGCACTAAATTACCCAGTTCCACTTCACTTAGGTCACCTACCTGGTTACTTATTTTCCTAGGTCTCCTACCTTGGCACCTAATGGTCCATATCATGGGGGATCTACCCCCATACCCTAGGTTGGGATAAATGATGGGTTATAGTCTTAGGAATTTGGACCAATACCTCCACTTACATCACCGACCCCTATAAAAAATTGTGAGTCACACAATGAAGATTTTGGACTGGGTCAATCATGATTTGGGTTGCGACACATAATCCCCACTTTTATCCCTATAACACCTTGTGTTGAGATATACCTCTTAGTTTTTATATATAACTTCAGTCAAAATACTCCTCTTAGTTTCCATATATACCTTAAGTTGAGATACTCCTCTTGGTTTCCATATATAATTTGAGTTGAGATACTCTTCTTGGTTCCTCACTTTCCTTGAGTTGAGAGCCCCTTCTTAGTTTCCATATATGACTTGATTCAATATAATCTTCTTAATTTCCATATATTCCTTGATTCATGATCATACTCTTGGTTTCCCCATTTTCCTTGAGTTGTGATACTCCTCTTGGTTTCCTCATATACCTTGATTTGAGATTCTACTCTTGGTTTCCTCATATTCCTTGATTCAAGATTCTACTCTTAGTTTCTTTATATGCCTTTAGTTGAGATACTCTTGGTTTCCTCATATTACTTGAGTTGAGATTATTTTCTTGGTCTTCTCATATTCCTTGATTTGAGACTATCCTCTCGCTTTCTTCATATTTCTTAAGTCAAGATACTCATCTTGGTTCCTAAAATTCATTTAATCGAATCATATGTTCAAATAAACTCAAAAGAGATGCTTATTGAAAAGTCCCACACCAACCCATTTCTAGATACCTTTCACCTAGTAGTCCACTCTATATGACTTTAAACAGCTTGGATGTGGTCATGGATGCATGAAATTAAAATGAACCACTATTGGAACCAAGGTTTTTCACAGTTGGAAATAGACTATTTTTGCGTTTGTTGTCAATCAACACTAGGCTGACCAAAGGAGTTTGTAAGGAAAGTGATCTTACGGTGCAGGTGGTTTCAGTATTAAAGGAAACATCATTTCCCAGTGTTTGAAAATTTTTTGGATATCAAAATCTAGAGGAAGGTATGATATTCACAAAAGATGGTGTTTCAAGACTTAATTTTTAAAAATATTGAAAAGGAATAGATTTCATAAATATTGAATTTGCATGAAGATTTAGAGCTTCATAAAGGAATTTGGAATCTATTGTCATGAAGGGTTTAATTTTAATGAAAGCTGTTTTTTGAAGAATGGATGAGGTATGATGGAAATATTTTTAGCTACATGATTATGAGAAACTTTTCAAATGGGAAAATTTCATTGAAGCTTCATGAAGAAAAGGAGCTTCACAAACATTAAAGAAGAGGTTTTTGAAGAGCCATGGTGTGTTTAAAAGATTCATGAAGGAGGAGGTCTATAAATAGGTAGACAACCATTATTTTAATACATTGAGAGAAATTTTAAAAAGGGATAATTTATTTGATTTCATGAAGGTTGAATTCTTCACAAATCAGGAACTCTTCATGAGCAGGAGAATAGAAAAAAGAATTTTTAGGAACTAATTGAACCTAAGGTATTTTGAAAAAATAATTTTCATGAATACTGCGATATTTTTGATTGTTTGGAGTTCTATTAAGGTAGTTATCTTCATTAATCCTAGGATATTCACAAAATTATATAGCTTTATGAAGGCTAAAATATCTTTGAAACAAAAAGGGGTATTCCCGAAGGCTAGGAGCTTCGCAAACAGTAGTTTCAAACATTTGGTTTGAGAGAATAGTTCTATCATGTTCATCAATTCAGGACTATGATTTTAGTAGAGTCTCATGCTAATCAAGGAAAAATAATTATATTCCCAATCTATTGAAGCATCCTTCAAGTCGATAAACTGAGTAAGACTTAACCTAAGGTAGTGAGAAAGAGGGAATTGACAGAAGTAATCTGAGGGAGGTAGTGTGATATCCCTAAAGTTCTTTTAAAGGTAGTGTTATTGGTATAGAGTGACCATGTCTAAATAATTGTAATACAAAAATACCTAATGAAGCTTAGTGGATTCATGTATTACTAACATAATATCGACATATTTTCCTTATACTAGCCCTTAATGGTGAACTAGGTAAAACTATTATACTGTGTTTCAATTTCTTTATCTTGGTGTTTGATAATTGAATGATTCCATCGGACAATTTTAACAGGTTTCGACCAATGTGGGGAAAATATGAGTTTTATTGAAAGAAATTTGACACCTTGATTCACCCCTCCCCTATCAGGGTGTTCTAGAGTCCTACAAGTGGTATCAAAGTGGGGTTTTTGGAGTTAAATCTATCCCCTGCTTTTGTTTTCATGGATAATTTTGTTAATGTTAGAGGATTTAGCATTTTTTATAGAAGAAATTTATATATTTAGAAGAATATAATGATATCTCATCTACGATCTCTTAGGATGGAAGTTGTCTATATTTACCACAACTCAAAGGATTCAAGTTTGTGATTTGAGATATCTTTTGATGATTAGAACATATAAGAAAATGATTAATGTGGATTCCAATGCTCAAAATGATCTTACTACAACACTATTTAATTAAATATATTTTATGGTGATGAGTTTTACTATAACCAAGTCCATGTTGAAAAAATTATAAATTATTTATGGAGGTGATAACAAAGTAAAGGATGCCAAACTTTATGTTTTGCATAATCAGTTCGATGATAAGAAAATGTATCCAAATAAAAATGAAGATAGTTTCTTTAATCACATTAATAATATTGATGAAGATATTTGAGGACTTGGGGATGAAATTAAGGATATTGAGATTGTGAATAAAATCCTAAGAAGGCTCCCATCTTTTTACAATCCAAAAGTGTCATCCCTTGAGTAAATATATTTATCTAAGATTTCTATTGATGATTTTATAAGTAGTATGGTGGCTTATAAAATGAGATTTAAATTAGAATATACCAAAATTAAAGTAATCAAGGAAATGGAATTCAAATCCATATAAAATATTGACATTTCCATAGTTATTGATGATGGAGATTATGTGGATGATGAACTTCTCTCTTTATTTTATAAAAAAATTCAAGAGAGGAAAAGGGATATTTGAAGGAAAACTTACTTTGGATTTTTTTTTCAGTGTGGTAAAGTATGAAACATTTCCACTCAGTGGTCAAGGAAATTTGATGATGTATAAATTGAAGAATAAGTCATATAGAGGCCTTATAGGAGGTTCCCACAAAAATGTGACTTCAAATTAGGAAAACAATTATATAGAAATATATTTGCATACAAAGAGGAGCAAGATAATTATGGATTTTTTGTGGATGTAAAACCTGAGTTTAAATATGATATTGAAGAATACATGATGGCTGCTGTTGAAAGGGTGGAACCTATGAAAGATGAAGATGATCATTTTAATGGTGTTGTTGATATCAAAGTGTAACTTTAGGGTTCTCTTGATGAGTTTGACATTCAAAGAAATAAAAACATAAAAATGGGAGATTTGTTAAAAGAGTCATCAGAGTATGTGAATCATCTTGAAGAAAATATCGATAAACTATAAGGAGATATATAAGAAAGTTTGATAGCTCTTAAAAATTAAAAAGAGGTTGTGGAGTTTAAAATCAGGATTGAAGAGTAAGAAAAAGTCATCAATAAAATTACATAGAGATTATAACAAAAGGTTAATATAATTGAGGGACTTGAAGAATAATATATTTATTTAAGGAGTAAACTAGAAATTTAATCAAAATAAAGAGAAATGAAGAATAAATTACAACTTGGAAGGTTTTTAGATGCAGATCTTTTGGAAATATTTAAATGTGGTTCCAAAGGAGTATAGAAATCCTTGAATGACCAAAGATGTAAATTTATGGGAAAAAGTGGAATTGGATGTGATACCGAAACATCAAGGGATGGAAAGGGGTTGAGTCAAAGAAAAGGGAAGAAAAAATTTAGACATATTACAAAAGTGCATGATGTCCCAACAAAGAAAACTTCAAACCAAATAGAGAAGAGAGATAAAAATAGTCCCCAATTATCCAGAGAGGATCTTCAGTCCAATACCTATTAAAAATAAGTGTAAATTTGGAGGAATGGAAGTGATAAGATATTTAATCTTATGAAATGTCAATTCTATAGATTTCTGGGATATACCATATATTACTATGAAGAGGCAAGGATCTATTTGGATGGGGAATCAACTGGAAGTCAAAAAAGGAAAATGAGACCATATCCTTCATTAAATAGAAAAAAGAATTTTAAGGATATTGTTTTCAATATTATAAATCTGTAAATAAAACTATTCATTGTAGGTAGATGAAAGGTGGTAATAATAAAAGCAGAACTCTCAGACAAGTCAATACCAGTATACCAAGAGGAATTTCCTTTTAAAATATTTATTCTCCTATGGAAGAATAATGTGAGTATGATTCAAACATTCATGTTGAAAAGAGATTGGAGAGGCCATATTTTTCCTCCACTAAATTAAGTATCTTATGGAAGGAAAATAATGAGGTTCAGAAAGCCCACTCGATAGAAATCTCTCTCAAAGCTACAAATAATAGTAGCACCTGGATTCTTGATAGAGAATGATCATCCAACATGATAGGAAATACAATTTTTTTCAGAATTTTTTTAAGAAAATGGTTTATGTAATAGTAATATTTGTAAATTATGTATCCTTAAATATTAAAGGTAGTGAAAATAAAAAATTAGAAAATTATGAGCAAATGAAAGCATAAGTTCTCTACATGGAAGGTTTGCATCACAATAACTCGAGTGAGAGTCAAATCTATGACCCAAAAATATTAGTAGTGTTTAATTATAAGGGGCACACCATTAAAGGGAATATAGGTAATTATCTCATGAATTTCTATAAAAAGAATTATAATTCAAACTAGGTTTATAGTAAATAAAACACTTTTTTCTTATAAATTGAAGAGGAAAACAACTTTTTAAACTAGAGATTGGGCCACATTAATCAACAGATCATGGAGAACATATCCAAGATAAAGGATATTGTAGATATTCCCAATCTGAAGAATGATTGAAAAAATACATGTTATACTTGCATGTGAGAAAATATGGTATGGAGTTCTTATCACCCTATGAACAAAAGGGAATTGAATCTACTTGATCTCATCCACATATATGTGCGTGGTCCAATGAATGTGTCTAGAACATATTAAGAGAGGTAATTAATTATTTTTATTGATTATTATAGTATAATGGAATGTGTGATATTTATGAAGCACAAACGGGAGGTGCTTGATTGTATGAAGAGATATCTCTAAAGATTTGGGAATGAAACTGGCCGTACAATCAAGATATTACCACTTGACAATGAAATAGAATACAATTTAATTTAATTTGGAAATTACCTCAAAAAACATGGGATCAAGAATGAGGTGTCTTCAGTGATAATACCTTAAAAAAATAGGGTTATTGAACACATAAATCAATAGGTGAATAATATGGCCAAAACTATAATGATTTATAGTTGTGTTTATCTTCATTACTGGAAAGAGGTTGTTCAAGTTGTGGCATATACTCAAAATTGAGAAGGTCTATTTATAGGAGAGGAAAGGACACCATATGAGATATAAAATCGAAGGAATATATTACTAAGGTATTTTAATGTTTTTGGAAGAAAATGTTTCATACAAAATAATTAAGGAAATCAAGGAAAGTATGGTGATAATGTATATGAGGAAATTTTACTTGGATAATAAATGAACATTAAATCCTAAAAATACTATATTAATCATTTTATAAATATTGTAGAGGGAAATAATTTCAATATCATTGAGGATAAAACTATGAATAACTCAAGGAGATCATATATTGATATTATTGAAGATGAAAAAGAAAGTTGAAGCGGGATAAATTTGAATACAGAAATTGTGAAAGTATTTCCCAACACCTAGGGCTCTCAAAATGATGATGATTCAGAAGTAAAATCAGAGGAGGAAACCATTACTGAAGAAACTCTACCAGAACATCACATGAGAAGTATAAGAGTAGAAGTTGATCAATCCAATATTATTGGGGATTGTAATGCACCTATAAATACAAGGAGAATGATGAATGAAGCACATTCTTCTCTCCTATTAATTATGGAACCAACCTCTTTTAAAGAAACAAGAAAAGAGGAATCATGGGTTATGGCCATGAATGAGATTAAAAAAAATTGGACTTAGGATCTTATTAAGGGAATATAAAATCACTATTTTATTGGAAAAAGGTATTTCTTCAAAAATAAATTTCATAAACTAGAAAATGTGGTTAGAAATAAGGCACACCGGGTGTGTAAATTCAACACACAGATTGAAGGAATTGATGTTGAAGAATCTTTTTCACTAGTAGCTTGAATGGAGTTGATTAAGCTCTTCATTTCTATAGAGATTCAAATAGGGTACAAGGTTTATCATATGGATGTAAAAAAAGTATTATTAAATAGTTTTATTGAATAAGAATTCTATATTGAACAAATAATGGGATTTCTAATTGGAAATAATGAAATATGGGTTTTTAGATTAAATAAGGATCTTTATGGTCTAAAACAAGCACCAAGAGCATGGTATTCTATACTGGATGTTTTTCTAAAGAAGAAAAAATTTAAAAGAGGAGGTGTTGACCATAATATCTATATGAATAATTTATAGGGAGATCAATTTATGGTTCTTATGTATGTGGATGATATTATATTTGGAATAAGAATGCATGGATCAATGGAAGCATTTTATAAAAACATGAAATTATAATTTTAAATGTCCATTACAGGTGAAATCACATACTTTTTTTGGCTTTAGGTGATTCAAAAGAAGGACCAAACCTTCATTTCTTAGTAAAATTATACAAAAAATCTTCTGAATAAATTCAAAATTCATGACTCTAAACCATTGTAAAATTTGATTGTGATTGGGAAATATTTTAGAAAACATAAGGATAAGAAATATGTGGATCCCAACTTATATAGAAGGATCATTGGAAACTTATTATATTTGACTTCAACATAGACAAATATCTTCTTTGAAACATGTTTAACATCTCACTTCTAAAGTAACCTAAAGGAATAAAATTTGTAAATAGTTAAAAGAATCATTAGGTATACTCAAGGTACTATCAACTTTGTCTTATACTTTGCAGTAGGAAGAGATAATGAATTATTGGAATTTTCTGATACTAACTGGGCTAAAGATGTGGTGGATTGAAATTCCACAAGTGGGGGTGCATTATTCATTGGAAACAAATGTGTGGGATGCTTGAGTAATATATAAGAAATAACCTCTCTTAGTGAAGCTGAATCTGAGTATATCTCTATGAAAAGACATGAAATTAGCTTTTATGGATGAAGAAACAACTTACTAATATTGGTGATGAAGTGAAATAGCTAATGGTAATAAATTGTGATAATATGAGTGCGAATTATCTTATGAAAAATATAGTTCAACACTCTTGTACCAAACATATTGTGACCACACTTTACTTTATCAAAGAAAAGGTTGAACAAGGTGTGATTAAAATGAATCATATTGGAATTAATTACTAAGTGGCTAGAATCTTGACCAATACTTTGGAAGTACCAATTTTCAAGAAACATTGGTTAATCCTCGTTGTTCAGCCACCTCCCACTTCATGAAGAGGTCATGGTTTATCCTCTATCCACACTTGTGTTAACCTTTTTAATCTATTTGTGAATGTGATGTAGGTATACGATGGAGATACAACCCATGGGGATATTGTTTTTCATACAAAGGTCCCAATACATTTTCTTTTGGGTTTATTTCCAAAGGGGTTTATAAGTGAAATTCAATGAATTCTAGGTTTTCAAGATTGTTTAGTGGTTTATCAAGAAATGAAATCCCCATTTTCCACTCTTGTTTTATACACTGAGCTTTTCTCACATACAAATGAGAGATATATGATTTATTTCAGGATTATTAGGTTTCATCTTGAGGCTGGTTCTTTATTGAATTTATTTTTAGATTTCCAAAAAAACCAAAGGGGGATATTTTTTTAACCAAGGCTTTTCATAGCTAGAAATGGATTATTTTTGTGTTTTTTGTCAATCCAAAATGGGTTGATCAAAGGAGTTTTCAAGAAAAGTGATATTACAATGAAAGTGGATTTAGTGTTGAAGGTGGTGTCATTTCCCAATGTTTTCCAAATTTTTAGATCTAAAAAACTAGAGGAAGGGATGAGATTCACGAAATATGGTGTTCCAAGACTAAATTTTTAAAAATATCGAAAAGTAATGGATTTTTCAAATATTGAAGTTTTATAAAGATGTGGAGCTTAACAAAGGAATATAGAATTTGTTATCATGAATGTTTGAAGGTTTTTGAAATAGGTTTCATGAAGAATGGCTGAGTCATGATGGAAAGATAGTAAGCTACATTATTACAAGAAGCTTCATGAATGGGAAAATTTCACAAAATCTTTGCAAGGAAAAGGAGCTTCATGAACATGAAAAAAGAGGTTTGAAAAAAGGTTTTTGTGAGCTCAAAATCTTTGCAAAGGAGGCAGTCTATAAATATGAGACCACCTATAATTTGAATACATATAGAGAATTTGAAAAAAGGGTGAATCTATTTGATTTGTTGAAGGTATAATTCTTCATGATTTAGAAACTATTCATGAGTAAGAGAATTATGAAAAGAATGTTTAAGAATTAATTGACCCTAAGGAATTTTAAAAAGGGAGTTTCACGAAGACTGAGGGATTCATGATTTTTTGGAGTTTTATGAAGGCTGGGAGCTTCACTATGGATAAGATCTTCATGAAAGTATGTTGATTCAAGAATGATGAATGATATTTGAAACAAAAAGGGGGTTTCAAAAAAGCTAAGAGATTCATGAAAAATAGTTTTGAACATATGGTTTGAGTGAACAGTTCTCTTAAGTAAATCAATTTAGGAATATAGTGAAATTAGAGTCTCATGATAATCAGGGATAAAGAATTATATTCTAAATATATTTAAGTGAAATTAAATTCGATAAACTAAGTAAGATTTTACCGAAGGTGGTGAGCAGGAGGGTTTCTACAGAAGTGATATGAGGTAGGCGATGTGCTATCACTAAATATCTTGTAAATGCAGTGTGCCTGACATGAAGTGATTATGTCTGAACAATTGAAATCCAAAATACTTGGTGAATCTTAGTGGATTATGGTACAACCGACACACTATCGGTGTATTCTCTTTGTACTTGCCCTTAGTGGTGAACCAAGTAAAATTGTTGTGTTGTGTTTTTATTTATGCATTTGGGTATTTGTTAATTGCACGATTCCATCAGACAAGTTTATCAGATTTCTACCAATGTGGGGACAAAATCTATCTCATTGAAAGAAAAATTTAACACCCAGATTCAACCCTCCCCTCTTAGGGTGTTTTAGAGTCCTACAACCAATATAATCCATGTCACATGACCTTAATAGGTATGGAATGTCTCATTAAATGGAACTAAAATTCATGGGTTCTAATTCCCTTCACTACATTGGAATCTCCCTTAATGGGCATGATCCTAAATCCACAACACCTCTTTCCTCCTTTCACAGAATCTAAGTACCGCCCTATATAGAGATAAATTCTAGATTTTTCTTTTATGTGGCCTTAAACTGTAGATTAACCAAATAATTAGATCAAATGAGTGAAAATATAATTCCTATGTGTAGTACCCTATTAAATACATGTTTTTAATCAATAAATTTCATTAGTATTGTTATTAGGAAGGATTTCATGTACCTATATTAAATCTATAAGTGATCACCATAATAGGAAATAAGAACTACTAAGGGTAGAGTCTACCTCCCATCCTCTCATTGGATAAAAGGTACCATCGTCACTACCCCAAGTGTTTGAAAGGCCAACCATCTTTAAAACACCAGAAAATGGGTGGGTCACATGAGACCCTAAACAATAAAAAACAAGGCCCTGAGGAATGAAACCCATCAAAAATAAAATGGAAAACCTAATGTGAATCATTTACTTAAGAATAAAGTTGATTAACTATGCATTCTTATTTAAGATACTACACTGATGCATGTCTTATCTCTCCTTTAGAATTCAAATATCACCCATGATGAACATACTAAAGGGGATATCGATCTCCATAAAGCCTTGGGGAAATCACATAGGAGTGAGGATTTTCATTAACTTCTAGTTGATGTAACCTCGATCCTATACTTTATTTTTGATACAACTACCTCATCACTGAGGCGACAACATACACTATCACCTACCCAAAACTTTTAGTGCCATATAGTAAATGTAATGGTGTAAGAATACCTTCATCATGGGATAATTCCCATATTGGAAATATCCCATGCTTATTTCAAGGGTTTTAATCCATGAAGTCTAACCCCATACAAACAAATAATTAGGGGGGATACAACCCCCATATCAACCTAAAATCTCTCTAAGAATGTTTACCTTCCTTAACTTAGGGAGGTGGAGGAGCATGTCCACCAAATTTAGAAAACCATCCCTGGATATGCCTAGGTAGGATCCTATTAATCATGGTCTTTATCATTGAAATGTGATCCCAATTTTACCAGAAAATATATATAAATTTATGTCATACCCAACCATTTAAACTAGGGAATCATAAGAAGATCCCATCAGGCACAACAAACCATTTTCACTTAGGATTAGGTCTATGTGTCCGAAAATGTCAATATATTTTTGATTAGATTTTTTCCACTTAACTTGATTATGTTTTGATAATTAAAAAATTCTCATTTTATTCCTTATAACAAGAGTTTTGAATATTAGGCTTGTTGTAGAAGAAAAACAATTGATATTTAAATTATTTATCATTTTATTTTAGTTAATATTCACATTTTTATGTGTATTATATACTAATTTTAGAGAAAAATCTACATAAGTATGGTTTCTTATGACTCATACATTAAAGTTTTCATAATTGGATAATTATAATTTCTCAAAATATCATTTTCTTATTATTTAATCATATTTAGGGTTGTTATTAATTATTTAATTTAATTTTTTTATTTTTATTCTTATTTATTTTTCATATTCTAGAAAACTTGTGTTTGTTTTCATAAATCCTTAGTTTTTTCTAAGTCTAAAGTCATACGGGATTTCTATAAGTCCTACATGAATATTAAAAGTATTAAAAAAAATCAAAATTTACCCAAGTATAAAACCTTATAGGATTTCTAAAAGTGATACGTGAGTTTTTAAGCCTTATAAAATGGTTTTTTGGTAAATAAAAATTATTTATATGAAATATAAATTCATATGTTCTGGATTTAAAGTCATATGAAATGAAAATTCCACTATGTATAAAGTTATACACTGTGTAAAATACCACTACCATTGAATAATCAATTCCCATTTTTTCATTTCATCTCTACCATAAATGGTTCATCATGCTAATGTTTTTAATGTAAATTTTTAAATTTTATGATATAAAAGAGTTTCTAGTAATATAAATTGAATTTTCTTTTAAAAATATAAATTATAAATACATTATAAAATTAAACACATCAACAATGAATACAAATAATAAAATAAAAATTTGTTCATATTATGTATTATTTTATAACCTTTTTCATCTTCTTTTAAATCCATAAAATTATGACCTATCTCACTAATAAACACTAAATACAAGGATTATTCCTACAATATAATGATATTGCAACATAATAATCTCATAATCATCAATTGTCGTGAAATTCTATGTTTGGGTCATTTTAACCACATACATGAACATTGTTATGAAATTATATCATGATAATGATGTCAATAATTACAAGTATACAATTATATAAATATAACAATAATGATATTTTTATTTTAGGAATGTTTTCATTGTTATTTATCTCAATAATTATAAAGACACACCTTATAATTTTAAAATACCCAAAAAATGTACATTGATGATTTAATCTTCTAGGATAATGATTATATAATAATGAAATTAAATTTAAGCTTCATAAATCATTATAATTCATTCATTACTAAAAATATTATTAATTTGGATTTTTTAATTTATACAATGAAATAATATTACAATGACTTCTTTGAATGTACAACAAAAGATCAATCCTATATAATTCATAAGTGGGAAAATACATAAAAACAAGGTAATATACATGTTTTTAAGGTTTGTAAATGGAAATTATAAAAAAAATATTTCTGATTATAGTTATTAATTATTATGTTATGATAGTTATCATTATATATATATATATGATATTATAGTTTATTATAATAAATTAGAATTATGGTATTTGAGTTTCATAACTCAAATCATTCCATTGGTTCATTATTAACCATCATTGTCTATTATCTTCCAATGTTTATCAATTATAATATATGATGATTTTATGTTTTATATCCACCTTCTATTGTTGTTAAATATTTTTTCTCTATAATTTTTTATTGATGTATTATTCTTTTATTTATGGAAAATCTCTTGTTCATAAGAATAATCCCATTTTTATTATTAGTTTTTTAAATCAATTTTTTACTTCCCAACAATATTCTCCATTATATCCTGAAAAACAATATTTTTTTATTTCCAATGATTATTTTTCATAGAATTATTTATTTTAAAAATTATTCATAACCTATTTAATAATGCTGGGTTTTAACTATGATATATCAAATAGATTAAAAGTGTTTTCCATCCTTTAAAAATAATATCTTTTTTCTTCCACTCTTTATTTTTTTGATAACTTGTATGTATTTAAAATTATATATTATTTGTATATAATTATAATAGTATTATAAAAATTCATCTATTTCATTTCACAAATTTTTTTGTACTTTAATATTGTGACCATTTTTAGGAATACATTTAAATTTTATCTTCTATTTACCCTCGATGATTGAAATTTCCTAATGTGAGGGTTTTATAAAAATATATATATATATATATATGTGTGTGTGTGTGTGTGTGTTTGTGGGTGTGAGTGTGTGTATATGATTGTGTGTTATTTTAAAATTATTTATTATATAAAATTATATTTTATATATCCAATGATTTTTTAATTTCATTTTATGTGATGTTTTTAAATGTTATATGAAATATATTCTCTCTCTATGGGTTCAATATGATATAATTATGAATGATTTTATGTGTCACATATATGAAAAGTTTGGGATTAGTGGGTTCCCATATTAATCTATAATTAATTAGTTAAGGATTCATATCATATGAGATGAAAAGAAACCATGCATGTGATACTTGATACTTTTTTCACAATCTTGTTGTGTAAATGAGATGCGGTAAGAATACATTGTTTTGTGAAAATAATGAAGAAATATTTTTTCAAAATATTTTTTATACTTATGGTCATTATATATTTCCAATTTTTTAATTAGGATATTTAAATTTTCATTATAAATTTCATTTCCATGTATTTACATATTTTTAATATTGCACCTTATATTTAATGTCTTCAATATTTTTAGTTCATGGTAAAATTTTACATTATTATTATGATGTGTTTTAAGATAAGTCATATAATTTATGATTCCATAATAATCATATTATGAACATATGTTTTTGTCACATGAATTATGATTATCCTCTATGGTATTTTTTATCTCTTTATGATATCTCTATGAGTGTTTAAAAATAAGATGTTTATATAGATATTATCCAAGACTCAAAACCATTATGTATTTGGTTTGTGAAACAGTTTGTGAAATGTATTATTTATGTCATTACACTATTGTATTATTTATGTCCTGATTATATTTGGTTGAATTAGATGATATCAAATAATGGTATACATTTTTAGAGATTATTTTAGTTATCATTTAATATAGAGAAACTTAGTGAAAATCCCAAAGATGTGTTTAGGTATTTGATGAAATCCTAGAAAATAAGTAATGTATTGATACTATATGTATTTTATACAAATATTTCCATTTAAAGGTATCTCATGTTGATGTAGGCTCTATCATATTTGTTCATAGATGCAATAAATCTAAAAAGGGTGGGTTTGTAATTAACCAATTCATCACTAGATGCATAACAAAGATGAAAAAACTGGACACCGAGTTTAACACCCCTAGTGATATGCATTTTTTATTATATGATTTAAAATTTCAATGAAAATTTGATTTAAAAATTTGATTTATATATTTTGGTTAGGATTTTAGATAACACAATATAGTGTAATGTAGATGATACCGTGATTTGTATATTTTTCCAAAATGGAATTGTTGTATAGCATTATAAATTAAAAATGTAGGACCAATATAATTTAAATTATTTTTGGATTATTTTTACATAATTTTACTATTTCATAACTCCTTTAAAACCATTTAGTTTTAGTAATCAAGTGAAGTAGAAGGAACCACAATTCCCAGGGATAATGCCATGATTACATTAATGATCAACGTATCAGAATGGGGGGTGGAATGATAATCCTTAAAATTATTCCAAAACATATATAAAAAATATGATTATTAATGTGAACATCATCGAAGTTGAAAACACAACAAACAAGTGAAGGATAAAGACTTATGAATTATCTAGTGTTAATGAAAATTAAAAAAGAGTTTTTAATTTGATTTATGTCAAAAATGAATAATTTGAAACCCGTAAGAATTTCTCAATTATCAAATGTTCTACAACATTGGGTAAAGGAGCTCATAACGAATCTAACAGTCGCTAGAATACAAAGAGTTCAGTTAACATGGTTTGATTAAATATATTTCAACTTAATGATAAATTAAGAATTAAATATGTTATTTACAGGGAACATGGTTATTAAACAAGTCAATACATTAACCTTATGACACTTTGAGATGAAGAGAATCACACCACATTAATCTTATGTGTAAAATTTAACAACTCTGAATGTAGTACTTATGAGGTGAATATGGATATTTAATGTATATAACTCTTAATATTAGATGTTATAGATGAGTTTTCAGAATATGAAACTATTAATGACAGTAAATACATAAATTTTTAAAATTTCACTAAATACAAATAACTATTGATTGATTTTTAATAAAATATTCTAGGGGTATGATATTTGTATTCCATGTTTATGTTTAAATAAATTTATTTTATTAAATCCTTATAATCATTAAATTACATAATTGTATTGTAATTTATGTGGGGGACTGCTTCCCTCTACATAGTGGATAAATTATCTAGTTTAAGGATCCTGTAAAACTGTTATATTTTATTAATAAATGATTTTTAATAAACACCCTATATAAATGTATTATATAATATTATTTTTTATATATTAAAATTTTATACTCATAGCTCAAATGGCTGGATAAAAATTTAATATTGGGATTAGTCTTAGTCTAAGAAGAAATAAATGTTTAAAAGATTATATGGTTGGTATATATATTAAATATAACTTATGTCATGTAACATCTTGTTAACTTTATGTAAGGTATGTTCTATTCCTTTTGTGGTTTTCTTTTTCATTGTCTATGTGAGGTTAAGAAGGTATTGGGAGGATATCAATAATGGCGAAGTCATAGATTTGTTGGATTCCCAGCTTTAACTATTCGTTTTTGAATCCTAATAAAGATTTTCACACCTTGTAACATGGATACATGACCTGTAAATCCTAAAATAAAAATATTTCATTTTTATAAAGAGTATTTGGGTTTTTTGGTGGATTTGAGAATTAACTATTACATGACATGTAACTTGGTGACATACTATTAATGACCCCGATAACTATTCTTTAAACAAGAAGATACCTAATTTATCTCTTTTTCTTACTATATACATCCTTTCTCTCAACCTATATCCTTCATTGTGTGATATTGGGAGCCTCCAATCCCTTTGACCATTTTTTTCTATGATTAATCATTGTGGCGATCACGGTGTGTCCTATAGTGTAATCATTCTCTCCATCTCAAAGTCACTCTTTATCTTTCTCTATTCCTTTCTTTGGTTTTGATAGGCTGTCATGAAATTGATGGATATAAACTCTATGTTTCTTATATTGTTTCTTAATTATGTTCCTATATCAACTACACCAACATTCTTTTTCGTAGGTTCTGTTGTGATACTTATGTTTCAGTATGGGAGGTTGGTGTTTCCGTTATATATTTCCAATTTAATTAACTGGTAATTGCTGGATTTAGATTTAGTTTTATTTAAAAATGAAATTTCATAACTTTTATTCATTATTTTTTTAATAAAAAAATTCTAGTGAGTTGGGGTTCTAGTTATCT
Source organism: Viscum album (assembly GCA_963277665.1). Taxonomy (NCBI): domain Eukaryota; kingdom Viridiplantae; phylum Streptophyta; class Magnoliopsida; order Santalales; family Viscaceae; genus Viscum; species Viscum album. Next base: position 917,118,807 of record OY728155.1, on the reverse strand, counting down.
TGGCCTGAAATTGAGAAAACCCCAAATTACAATGAATTGGGTTGTATTTATTCAATTGATGGAATTTGTTTGAAAAATTAAATCATCGAATTAAAATTTCGAATTTTTATTTGATGGAAAATTATGAAAAACACCAATTCATGTGAATTGGGGGGTTGTTTTGAAAATGATGGACATTTATTAAAAAATTAAATTGTTGAATTTAATTGAAAAATTTTATTGTTAATTAAAATGAATTGTTTTCAAATATATAATTATTAAAATGTTTTAAAAATGGTTTTGATGGAAACCTAGTGGTTTCATCTATTGAAAATTCACATTATTAATTAAAAACCCATTATGGATTTTAAAGAGAAAATATGCATACTTGAAAGGTGAGATATGATTTAATTGTATTTCGAGAAGTGATGATATAAGTTTTACATCATTGTTTGTACATGATAACTTTAATGCCTTATTTAAATTGTGTCTTATATTGGAAAACACTTTTCAATTTAAAATGTACTAAAAAATAATATCAAAAAATCCCATTCCCTAAGAGATTGTGATGAGTGCCCTTTTCCTTATTACTAAAGAGCTATATGTACATAATTTATATTTCACAGTATTGGGTCCCAATAGCCTATATCTATCATAAATATACTATACATGTCCATGTTGAACTCTTTTTTTATTTAGAATGTATATTTTATTATTGTAAATATTTTTACATGACTTGGGAATTTAGATAAACAATTTTTTATAAATGTCTTTATATAAAAAATTATTTTTGAAAAGATTAATTTGTGTAAAGAACCCATTAATTAAATGTAAAATCCATCTTAAAAAATTTATTTCAATCATTTGAAATCATAAACATTATTTTTTTGGTATTTCCATCTATTAAATTGAAAATCCTAATTGGTTTAATTGTTATTTTGTGAACTCCAAACCTATATATTTGAAAATGAAATGAACTTCATTGGTTAATTTGATATTGGAATATTGTTATGGAATCATAGGGTAAAATCCTACTTGGATTTGGATATCTCACTAATCATTCCTTCGATTTTTGTTAGATTATCTTCTTCTAGGTTTGATCAAGTGAAAGGGTTCTCTTGGAGGAGGATCTTGAAATTAAACCTTGGACTTGGGGAGAAGTTTCCATTAGGACATGTGATGTTTTCCCTATTTTGGTACATTGGTTATAGAACCTTGGCCATTAATTATTGTTTAATTATAGTATATTAATCATAGTGGAGTTTCATTGGATAATAATACTACGTTGTTTTCTTTTACATCCATAATGTTTATGGAAAAACTGTTACCACATTCAGTTTTAATGATGCTTGGTGTTAGTCAATGACCCGCAGTGATCAGGAATGCCCAACAGGTTATGTGAGGATCAGCATGGTTATTTGGTTACCAGGGTACCTAGGATGGTTCATGAAAATGTGGTGTCATTAGAGTTTCATATATTTCTATTGAAGTCAATATTCATTTTTGAAATGTTTTCATGACTTAATAGGAAGATTTGATTGAGTTGATGGATAGATATCACTGCAATGAACCTTATAATTCCAGTGGTGGATAGGGAATGTTATATTGAGGATTAGTTCTTGTAGAGACCCAAGCTTTATGTACATGTACATTAAATTACTTTTGTGGAATACTTAATATATAATAAAAACAGACACCCAAGGACTATAATAGTTTAGTGTCTTTGGAAACTCGGAACATAATCTTCTAATCATGGTGAAAGATCTTCAACATCTCCCATAAAGATCTTCCACTTTTGTGTTCTTACCTAAAACCTTTATTTATATCCCAGGATAAAGAAAACATATAAAGGGTGAGCTCAAATGCTCAAAAAGGGTAATAATGGAGAAAATAAAACAAACCATATACATTTGAACTTAAAAACATGAACATAATGTTAAAACATCAAAATCTTGAGCAATGACATAAAACATGGCAGTATATAAGGCATAGATAATAATGGAACATCAATCACGATAAAATATCATGAGAATAAAACATATAATTTTGGAAAACCATTAAGCACATGATATTATTTCCATAGTAGCCAAGTCATTATTTCCAAGACCATCATAGTGGACAAAGTCCATTACTGAACCAGGTTTACTTGTTGTTCCGGCCCTGTATTACTGAACTGGATTTACTTTCCATTACAGCCATGTTTATCTCATGAGATATCTTTACCCAATGCATTGGAGGTAGATATAGGTCCCACCCATATCATAATGAAACCATTATTATGTGTTCCACAAAATCATAAATCATACATCATAGCATAACCCATGTAATAAAAATAGTATTCTTAAACATCATGCCATCATAACATAATCCATATAAGATAAAAGGACTTCATAAAAATAATTCCATCATAACATAATCAAATCAATGTAATAATAGGGATAGAAATAGAACCCTATATTATCTTAGATTGAAAATAATTTTGATAAAACACATGAACTCCATTCTTGAGGAAAATATCCTTTATACTTCAAAAATATTTTCCCTTTCTCAACATGTCATACAATTTTAAACTAAAATAAGTTAATAGAAAATAAACTTGAAAACATGTAAAGGAAGATTCATGGAAATAATGTTCTATGAAATCATAAAAATCCTTTCATGCTGTATAATTTAAAAAAACATTCTTCTCGTACTTTGGCTAGAAAAGTCAAAAAGTATCTCGTACTGAAAAAGACGAAAGATTCCTTTCATAACTTTTACTAAAAATTCACCAATAGGTAAAATTGGATTTAAAAAATTTTATGAGGATATAAATAATATTACATATTGAGGAAACATGGATGTGGATAATAAATATTCCCTAGTAAATTCTGAAGTATAAACAATCTCGGATAAAAATGAGATTGCGAGATTTTCCCTTACCTTATGTCCAATTTCTTCCATATGTGTCCGAGACTCCGGTATTGTGGGTTTAAAAATATTATAAACTTGTAAAAAAACCATAATAATATTTATGATATCATATATGATTCACTTATGACTTTATATTACCCGTTCATTTGTCAATTCTATGTTAATGCAGCGATTTGGGTAAAATCGTTTCATTTATCGTCCGTGTTTTGACTTTTAATTATTCATATGATTACTTAGATCATGATTAATTAATTCCATAATGTAAAACATGATTTATATATAATATATATACAGAATATACATATATATAATATATCGATAAATGGAAAGAAATACACCGTTCATGGAGACGGTAGGCCGTACGTACGCATGAACGCTGTTTTCATTTCCTTATTAAATTGAATGGAAGTAAGTAAATAACATATACATAAATCTAGTATCATTAATATTTCATATATTTTATGATTATTTATTATATATACTTTATAATCATTCTTGAATGGTTAACTTGGAGAATGAATCTCATCGTGTCGTGGAGACGGTAATCCGTACGTACGCACGAGCGATGATATCGTTCCCATAATTATTGAATGGAATTAGAGTGGATGATATAATATCTAAGAATTAGTATCATGTTATAATAACCACATATATTTATTTTTTACACCATTATACCCATCCAAGTAAGGTGGTGGTGGAAAAATAGATTACACCACAGTGTGGAGACGGTATTCCGTACGTACGCACGCACGGTGATTTCATTTTTCGTAGGATGGATAGAAGGTGAAATAATGTTGGTTAATATTTATAATAACATATTAGTATATTAGTGAAAATTATTTTATTACTTTATTATGAAACAACAAAATAAGAGGAAGTAGAAGAAGAAATTAATTATGAAAGAATCGGTAAAGGATATTACCTCTTCTTCAACGCGCCTCTTCTAAACCTCCTCTTAGGGCATGAAATTTGGCATTTGAAGAATACCAGGACCTCTAGTATGTTTTCATGGAATTTTAGAAGAGAAATGGGCTGGTGTTGTTTGAGTTTTAAGGCTCAAAATGTTGTGAGGAGGAGAGGGAGGAGGTTCCCTTTTATAAGAGAGGACATGGGCACTTTTGGAAACCTCTAAAATATTAATTTATAATAAATTTAAAACCCACTTAAAAACCTCAAAAAATGACTCAATTAGAATATCAGATGAGATAGGGTTGTAATCTCATCAACCAATAAAATTTATACATGTTGGTAATTTATTTTAAACCTTATCAACTTGATTTATCCTTATTTAATCTATTTAATTTTATTTGTGGTAATAATATTCTAAATTTTAAATTGTTATAAATAATTACTTATGTGTTGTGAATTTTCCATAATTGGATAATTTAAAAAATTTTAGACCATATAAATTTCAATTTATAATTTTTAAATAATTTTGTGATTTTTGAACAATTTAATAATATGTTATTTTCATAAAATAACAATAGTGTCAATTTTGACACTATTCAATTATTTGAATTTAAATAAAATCCACACAGAGGATATATTCGAAAAAAATATTGTATATATTTATAAAATGTCATATTCATCTAGAAAATTTGTGGAGAACATTAATTAGTTCATATAATATTTATTTTAATATTTTTAAAACCATTTATTTGATATTTCAATCAATAAAATAATTTGTACATCACTATTATGTCACCATTAATAATAATTATTTAATCATTAAAAATTATAAATAAATTTACATGATGTATATATTTTTATTATATTTCTGGTGACTATTTATTTTTGAATTTTTATGAAGTTTATCACTAAATTAAAATTATTACACTTATAAGATATAAGAGAGTGACATGTGGTCACTTTCTTTGGTTTTAATAATAATTACATAATTTTCATGGTCAAAAGTCCATGAAATGAATCTATTCCGACCCTTAGGTGATATGGGTTGACTTTTATTCATCCAATAGAATTTTGGCAGGTGTTATGGTAATTTTATAATCTTATTTTTACCCTTAAATACCCGATTTACCTTTAACTGTAGTAAATAAAATTTACCGTAGTTACTATTCATAATTTCTAAAAATAAAAAGTAGCCTATTAGAATAATTTGGACCTATTTATTCCAAATATGGAATCCATTTTTCAAAATTAAAAACACATAAGTTGTGGTAATTAATTTAAAATTAATCCCGTTGTTAAGAAAACGGGTTTTAAAAGTTAAAACGTTGCAAAAGATTGAAATGTTTTTACTTATGAATTCAGTGTAAAATTAATGCTAATGAATTACATTATATTAAATGGTAAAAATATATTCTATTTATACTTTAAAACCATTCAATATTATAATTTAACCATATAATTTATCTCGATGAAAAAAGTTGTTTTTAATTAAAATTTAGCGTATTTTTACTATTCATAAAAATATGAAGGTTATCTGTATAATGTCAAAAATTTATCCAAAGTAAATTTTTATATCCTAATTGCAATGAATAAGTTTATTTTGTCTAATTGAACTTATAAACGTGTCAAAAACTAGATTTAAAGTGGGTGCACCATCAAAAGGCGGCAAAACTGCATTTTTTGAAAAATACTTATTTTACCCGAAAAATTTATTTTGTTCTCATAACAAGTTCTAGAATATGTGTAAGATGAATAATAATGTTATAAAATTCAAAATGTGGTTAATACTATTCATAAAGGCTAGTTCATAATAATATTATAACAATATATCGTTGTTTAGTGAAACTCGGTATTGCGTACAACACACACTATTGAGGAAGGTCGCTCTTGCATGCAACACAAGACAAGAATTGTGTTGAATATATTACAAGATAATACGGTGTTGCGTATAGTGCATGCTAATATTGGTGTTGCGTACAACACAAGATATCAATGAAATTAAAAATAATATTTCTCATAAAATCTTAGGGTGTTATAGTTCTAATATTCTCCCTATTTTTATTTGGTTAGAATGAAATCCAAATTTTGTTTGTTCTATTTCATGGGATTAATTTCCCTTCTTGTTTTGTTTAAAGGTTATCTGATGTATTCTTTGTTGTGTGATGATTTTTTGTAGCATCATTCATCTAGGAGGACATGAAAACTACATCAAAGAGGAAGATTCTGTTGATCCTCAACTAGAGAATCATGTTGTAGGTTTGAACATGGTAAGGGTTATTATGAACACTATACAAGCTATGGGACACACACCACCACTAATTCACATTTACAAGCCAGTTGTGGAACTTCAGAGTAATGTTTTGATGATTTGTTCTTAAGAGTTCATTCACCAGAATCAATCACTATTTTTAGGATCAAATAATCCTTAAGAGGTTGAGGAATGGTTGAGTATTTTGGAACACATATTTGGGTTCTTGGATACACCTAAGGGAATCAAAGTGAAGAATCTCCCCTTCATGCTAGAAAGACCAATCAGGAGATGGTTGGATTCCATGGTAATAGAGAAGAAGAATGGGGGATTAGGGTAGAATGAATTAAATGTTCTTTTCAACAAAAAGTTATATCCAAAGTACATAATGTTCTCCAATATAAATATTTCATCAAACTTGTGTAGCATGAGATAACCGTGATAGTGTATGCAAATAGTTTTTCTAGCCTCATGCATTTCACACCTGGGATAGTATTTGATGAGAGAATGAAGGATTGAATATTTAAGCTAGCAAATCACCATGATATTAATTGTCAGGATTTCTTATGAAAATTACTTATAATGTTGTCTGTTAGGTCTATAAGACCTCTCTATTCCTTAAAAATTTATTTTAAAAATCACAAACACCTTCTTCATAAATATATTGTTCTTACTCTTTCATGCATTTCCTTACACTTTCATAAATTTCCATATAACCAAAATTTCCTTAGACTTTTGAGTTAAATATATTTTTATGAAGGTTTTTAGTAATATTTTTTTTATACCAGAAATGTTCTTATGGTTCCAAATTTTGGTTCATGGTTATACCTTACCAGAATTCCTTAAGAAACTGTTTTTCCATCCTCTATTTTCAATATGATACCGATTTCTATCTAGAATGAAATTCGGTATCATATTTTCCCTATGCTTAGATATCCAGTATTTTGGTGTTCTAGAGTTCTTAAACCCTGACTTCCTTGTTATCAGTACTAAAATTCCATAAGACAGATTTCTCATACCGATACCGGAAATCCCAATACCAAAATCCTTATACTCTATTTTGTATCATACTGAAAATATAGTATTCATATTTTTCTTACTAAATTTTCCTTATAGATGTTATCATACTAAAAATCTCGTAGCATTTTTTTTCTAATTCAGAATTTCTTATTCCGAGATTTTATATACTAAAATTTTTATTAAATTCCAATGTTTTCAAAGATGAAATTTCTATACCGGAAATGTCCATTCTGTACTTCTAAAGAATATTTTCATAATACCATTTTTGTTAGATACTTTGATACCGTTTCTTATAATACTGATACCAGAGAATAAGAAACTGGTATTGAGAATTTCCTTATACATTACTAATACCGATTTTATGAAAATCCATTCTGAATTTTACAATTTCGGAAGTTATTATTCAAATCCCTTTTCCCTAGAATTCTAAATCTTATATTTTCTCTCATATCATTCCAATTTTATCGGATTCCAAGTTCATTAAACTTAAGGTGTAATAACATTATATTCATGGTTAGTTATATAAAACGATGTCATAGTTTCCATTATGAACTAACTATTGTATGTTTTCCATGTCCCCAGGTTCCTCTGAGATTTAAGGAAATAAGGCCGTTGGAGTGGAACCGACCAATAGATTTTTGAAAGCTATAAATAGGAGCTCAGATGATGAGATCATAATACAAGAACACACAACAAGTTCACATGTTTTCATTTTGAGTTTCATATCTCTAAAAGTTAATTTCCCTAGAGTGATATTATCTTATAAACTCTCAGTCTTCATGAAGAAAGTTTGAAGGGCTTTTTCAAACTCTGCTTCGTGCAAAATTGCTTCATGTAGAGGTGCGATTTCATTAAAATAAGAGACTTTGGGTTGTGAATTCAGAGGTGACGATTTCCTTACAAATCGAGGGCTTAAGGGGATAGCAAGACAGATCCCAATATTAGGATTGAGGGCTTACCTGGGTTTGGGTAAGACAGACTTTCTTGTAAGTATAAAACAAGGGACCTTTATCCAAGATTGTTGGATACCCTTCTCTTTGGGTTAAAAGAAGATTGTAAATTTTCACTGATTTATAATAATTAGGAAGTTTTCTTTTTGTATAAACTTTCTAACTTGTATCTCTGGTTGTAAGAAATTATATACGCCTTGTGGTAGAATTTCTTTGTAAGAAAAGTTTCTTAAGTTTTAGACTTAGGAACTTTATATTTTCTGTTTGAAGGTGATTTCTTATTAGAGGTTTTGTGAATTTTGTTCATACAAAATTTACTTAAGAAAAATTTTAAATTATACAATTCACCCCCACTTGTATATTGTGCTTTTCAGCACTATTGCGATCCTAATATTGGTATAGAGTAGAATATCATACTCCATAACTTCCTAAAAATTGGTATTAGAGGATTGGTTAAATCTGAATTAATCTCATTATTAGATTTAGAAGAGAAATATTCTTCTTCATTTTTTTTCAGAATCAAAATTTTGGACTCATAAATTTCATATTCATATTTTTCTTAGTGATATTTTTTTCTTTCTTAGGATATTTTTCTTGTTTACAAACTTTTATTACTAACAATTTTGTGTGGAAAGATTTTCCTTAAGATGGAAGGTTTAAATGTTGGTTTTATCAAAAATCTAAACCCTAACAGACCTCATATTTTTGATAGAAATGATTATGAGTAATGGAGAGATAGAATGAAGATGTTCGTTATCAATACTGGAGTTGATAACTACTAGATGCTGATAGGGGACTATAATATTCCTAATAAGGAATTGAGAACTTTTAGTAATCAGGAGAAATCAGAATATCAATCTAATTTCAGAGTCAGAAATAAATTGCTATGTTTCATGACTAGGAACATCTATAATCAGATATCTTCATGTGAAGCTGAAAACAATATCTGGAAGAAACTTGAAGTTACACATTTTGGAACTTTTAAAGTTATAGAGACAACAAGAGCTATGTTGAGAGCTGAATATCATGGATTTAACTTTCCTTATGGAGAATCCATAAGAAAAGTTCAACAAAGGTTTATGACAATTGTGAATAACTTACAGTCTATGGGTGAAAAAGGTTTATATGATGAGTCACTTATAGATAAGATCATAGAAATTATGCCAAATGAATGGTAGTCCATGAGGACAGCAATTGATGAGAACATGAAAGTCACCCAGATTTCCATAGATGAGATGTTTGGAAATCTTCTTCAACACGAGACAAGAATGAAGAGAGATACTGATAATGTTAAAAAGAAGAATGAGAATGGAGGAGTTGCTTTTACAACTACTTCAAAACATATGAAAGCCAAGACTCCAGAAAGAGTTACTAGATCAAAGTCAAAGAAAGTTTCTATTCTGTTAGAATCTAGTGATATAGAAAAATTTGAGAATGAGTTAGCCAATATTTCTAGGAGAATGAAAAATATAGTAGCTTATAATAACTATCAAAATAAGTTTAAGAAATGATACTACAAAGAAAATCAATATGGGGAAGTTACTTGTTATTAATGTAGAAGAACAATCCATATCAGATTCGATTGCCCTCTTTTGAAAAAGAAGGATAAGAAGGAAAGGAACTCATAGAGAAACAAGAAAAATTTCTATCATTCAAAGCACAAGAAATGTCTTAAAGAAAATGACACTTAGAGTGCAAGTTGTGGAGACTCTTCTAAAAGTTAATCTTCTGAATATGAATTATCAGCATAGAGAAATATTGGATTCATTGCTACTACTTTACCAAATACTTGTCTTATGGACAAGGTACGTTCTGCTGAGGCTTTAACAAATCTATCTCTTAAAAAGAACTACTATCCTGAATATATTTCTTCTGATGAAGATACTTCATCTTCAGATAATGAAGAAATACCATCTTATGAACAAGTATCTAGATTTTCCAAGTTTTCAGAAGAAAGAAATTGTAAAATATTTAAGAAACTAGACAAGGCAAATGCTAGAGAAGAAATTCTTACAATAGAGATTTCATACCTCTCTAGAGATCTTAAAGATAAGGATGAGCTTCTAGAAAAACTTTCTAAATAACTTAAGGAAGTAAATTATGAAAAGTAAAAACTTTCTAAATATCTTAAGAATGATATTTAAAAAATAAATGTTTTTGAGGAAAAATCTAACTCCAAGGAAATAATTCCTGAGGATAGAAATTTAGTCATAAGACTAAAATCAGAAATATTTTCTCTTAATAAACTTCTTGCCAATTTTACTTTTGGTAAATAATATTTTGAAAAGATGTATTCTTAAATCAGACCTCAAGGAAATACTACTGGAGTAGGTTATACTCATAGAAAACCTGTTTTCAAAAACAACTATTTTATTCCATCCAGAGCCCCTTTTTGTACTAAATGTCAAAGTGGAGGGAATTGTAAGAAAAATTGTTCTTTAAATAATATTTAATATCTTGGGTTTCATAAAGATTATTTCTCAAAACAAATGGGGGTTCCTACAATTTTATTGTCTAACCCTGAATCTAAACAAGCTTGGATTTCAAAAATCTAACTTTTGTTTTTTTAGGAAAATGAAGAATGTACTAACAATATCTAGTATATGGATAGCGGATGTTCCCATCATATGACTAGTAACAAAAGTTATTTCCATAAGACTATCAAAAAGAAAGTTGGAAAAGTAACCTTTGGGGATAACTCTCAAGGAGAGATTGTCGGTATAGGTAATATCATTCTTCTTGGAAAAGTTTTAATTTCAAAAGTTTTATTTGTTAATGGTCTTAAGAACAACCTTATAAGCATAAGTCAATTATGTGATGATGATTAAATTGTGAATTTTAGGAATAATAAGTTCTTAGTTCACAATTCCAAGGATGAATATATTCTTACTGCCCATAGGTATGAGAATTTATACACTTTGAACTTAGAAGACTTAAGAAGTCTAGATCTTCCTTTCTTAAGTGAAATTGAAGATCAATCTTGGCTTTGGCATAGAAGGTTAGGACACTGCAACCTTAAGAACCTTAGTAATATCTCAAAGAAAGGATTAGTTAATGATATACCGATTCTAAGTTTTGATTCTTCAAAAGTTTGTGACCCTTGTCAGTTTGGCAAGCAACACAAATCTAGCTTCAAATCTATTAGTGAAGTTCAAACATCTAATGCCCAACAGTTAGTTCATATGAAAGTTTACTTTACTTAATAGCAAGTTGACCCAAATTAATGTTTTATGTTTTCTTATGTGCAAGATATCAATCAAATCCTAAGGAATCCAATCTTAGGCTATGAAAAGAATTTTCCAGTACTTAAAAGGAACCTTGGATTTAGAACTTTTTTATTGTTCTGGAAATGTTTTTGATCTAAAAAGTTTTTTGAATGCTAATTTTGCTTGTTGTAAAATGGATAGAAAGAGTACATCTGGAACTTTTCATTTCTTAGGAGATTCATTAGTTTCTTGGTCTTGTAAGAAATAACATTCTGTAGCACTTTCCACTATTGAAACAGAATATGCAGCAGCTGGAAGTTATTGTGGTCAAGTGTTGTGGATGCAACAAACACTCACAGATTATGGCATGAGTTTTACAAAAAGTCAAATCTTGTTTGATAACACTAGTGCCATAGAACTAAGTAAAAACCCAGCACATCACTCTTATGCTAGACACATAGATATTATGCATCACTTTCTTCGGGATCACACACTCAAAGGAGATATAATTCTTCAATTCATTAGAATGAAAGAACAACTTGCTGATATATTTACCAAATCATTACCATCCGATAGATTTGAATACATTAAATAGAAGCTAGGAATGATATCTGTAAGATAATAATTCATATATACTTCTTGTTTGGCCATCTAATAACATTAAATTACTCATAAATTTAGGGGAAGTACATATGTTTGAAAATTTTCAAAAATTTATGTTTCCACAAAATTTTATTTTTCCGGAATCAGTGAGTTTTAGAATTGAGATTCTTTTGGTATATTTTTTCTCAACAGACCTGAAATTTAACAGTTCCAAAAAATTTCCGATTTTGAAATTTTAAGAAAATTTTTATTTAAGGAATTTTAACTTTAAGGAAAATTTTCCTTAAGTTAAACCAACATTAATGAATTTTAATTTCTTTCTTTTAAATTTTCTGTTTTTTAAATCCCGGAATCGGAATTCTCGGAATAAATATTTCTGGAGTTTAAATTCTCGGAATAAAATTTTCGGTGTCTAGTTTTTCTAACCCCAAGAATTTTTCTTCAATATCGATAATTTCATCAGAGATTCCATAAAGGTACATCTTATTACCCACTAGTTCTTTTCTTACAGCTCTATATGTTGGTATTTGTTTTCTCTTATGATTTTTTTTCAGATTCATATTTTCTTAGAATCCGACTTTTATTTTCTAAAACCTAAAAATTTCGGTATGGATATATCTTTTAAACCATCCTCAATCGTTAGATAATTTTTGGAAAATCACTACCGTTTGATTTTTCTGTGGAAGATGAAAGGTAAAAGTTTGTCTATATAAGGTCTACCCCACCTGTTCTTTAATCCTTCGAGTCGAAGTTCTGCTGCTTCAGAGTTTGTCATTCTAAATGTCAGGCAGTTCCGATCAAATGGTATTCAAGGAGAATAAAGACAAGATGATATTTTGAGAGAGACTTGTTTGTTCAGACTTTTTCAACTGGTATGATTTTCTCATCTCTAGTATTATTAAATGTAATAATTGGGAGATTATTTGTATAGCAAAAGACAAGGTTCAAGATCATGTATATCCAGAACTAGTCATACAATTTTATGACTCTATCAATTTATTTGAAAAGAACGGTAAGGAATATTTCAAATTTAAGGCTTATAAAAAGTCCTACACAGTTCCATGTCGAAAAGCGGCCAACTTCTTGAAGATTCCCTATGAAGGATAAGTCATCATAGGTTCCTACAAAATTCCAGATAAGGAGGGTTCTTTCAAGAAGAACCGTTCTTTAGAAAGTCTCAGCATCAAGGGAGTTAAGACTCCGAAGCTTGAACATTTATCAGTAGACCATAGAATGGTATCATTATTGATACATGGGTTATTTATTCCAAGGAAATGGGATAATGATTCCTTAAAGACATATGACAATCTGTTGTTAGACTTTCTCATCAACCTCAGGAAGGTTAATTTTGTTAAGTTTATTTTCCTTATGATTAATGTTGTGAAATCTGGTACCATCAAATATCAAATCCTCATGTACCCAGCCACTATCTCAAGGATAGTTGTTATGGTTTTAGCCGAAATGAAAATTGCATGAAATTCTGCATTGAAGTATTATAAGATTATATTTCTAAGTGAAGATACGCTGAAGAGAATGAAGCTTTCTTACAATCTGGAATCCAAGAAGTTTGAAGAAGTCATGACTATAGAAGTTCAGAAGCTGGCATCGAAAGAATCCGTTTTGGAATCATCCAAAGAAGCATAGAAAAATTCAGTACCAAAATCTTCAAAAAGTGTTCAGAAGAAGAAAAAGTCAGAAGAGTCTTATCATGCCGATCCTACCTCAGTAGCTCCGGTTTTAACACCACCAGTTATAAGGAAACCAAAGGCTTACTATGATGATATTGTTGCTTGATGGAGGAAATTAGCTGAATTTAAGAAGGAAGGGGATCCAATATTTGGGTTGAATCCGGCAGAGGCAAATACTTTAAAGATTCAAACAATGGATGTGTTAGAAAAACAAGCTAAGAAGAAGAAGAAAAAATGGAAAAGAACTGAGACATAGATTATACAATCCCTGCTGAAAGAAGTAGAAAAGTACTCTAAGAAGTTACCAGTACCGAATGTCACTCCAGAAACTAAGAAAGCTAAAAAACCTGTAGTGATACCGGAAACTATTCCGGAAATACAAGAAAAATAACAGGAAGAGGATTGCATTATTCAAGAAGAAGAAGATAATGTTATTAGACAAGTTTATGAGTATGTTGCAACACTAAGAGTTTCTACCGAAGAAGAAGAAGAAGAAGAAGAAGTTGATATTGAAGTCGAAGAAGTAGAAGAAGTAGAAGAAGAGATTGATGTAACCAGAAATAAAGATGAAATTCATGAATCTGAAAGTAGTGATACCGGAAGTGAAGAAGAGAAATAAGAAGAAGAAATTCACATAGAATCTAGAGATGATAAGATTATATAAAATGAGGTAGTCTCTCAGGGTCCTAAACCCTCTGCAGTACCGAATGTTGATAAAGGGAAGGCCATTATGGTTTCCCCTTATGATGCCGACTCACCTCAAAACATTGAGAATCTGGAAAACTCTGTTCCAAAAGTCCAAAAATAACAATATGACTCCGAGTCCTCATCATCCATGGGTGATGAGTTTATTAAAAATTAATTAAGGAAATTAGTAAGTACCATTCCGGTACTCGCTAACCTAGATTCCCGGAGCCAAATGATGCAGGAAACCTTAAACCAAAAGACAGATTCAACATTTATGTTGATGGAAATGGTGGTGAAAGGTGAAACCGATCATAATAATCTTCTCATTGATTAAAAATATCAAAAAGTTTCATGTCAGAAAGTGATGAGTCAGAACCAAACCTTATCAGATAAAGCTCTACAATTATCAGACTTCATGGAATGAACAAAGGGATCACTCAATGATGTAGCAAATGAGATGTCAAATGTTCGAACTTCTCTCTCAGAGAAATTCTCAAGTGGGTTAGCTATGAGGAAAAATGAAGGCAAAAATATCATAGATAAAATGAATACTATAGCCGAAGCTGTTAATTTTCAGAAAGGGATATATGCTGGTCTTGAGAAGAAATATGATTCACAAGAAGAAGTGATCAAAGTTCTTGAAGATAATAATCATTCTCAAGAATTCTAGATTCAGGCTCCAGACAAGAAGCTAGCTAAGCAAGATGCATTGATAAAGAATCTTCAAGAAGACCATAAGGAGGTGAAAAAGATCTAGTCCATGGTGAAAAATCTTCTTTCAGAGAAGAAGACGGAGGGTTAAATCATTCCTCCATACAAAAATTTTGTTTTACTTTCATGATAAACATAATGAAAATTACCTGCATTTTTTTATATATTATCTTGTGTATATTTCTTTATAACCTTATAGGTTTCTCTCTATTCCTTTTTGAAAATCACAAAGGGGGATAATTTTATCAAAGGGAGAAGATAAAGGATGAAAAATTTATAAAGGAAATTCCTTAGGGTAAAATCTAAGGAAAAATAAAATTTCTAACTTCTTATCCGAAAGAGTTATACACCTAAGAGGGAGTCTCTATAAACAGAATCACATATACCTGAGGGGTAGATTTCCATACTCTAAGATCTTGTAAATAATGGAAGAATAATTTACCCTAATTCATACACATAAGGGGGAGCTAAGTATTTCTAAATCTGAGCATCTATTTCTTTCCTTTACCAAATTTTTCGAAGTTGTTTGTGATTTCCAAAAAGGGGGAGATTTTTAGGCCTATAATATCTCTACATTCCTTAAACCTTTATTTTGAAAATCACAAAAACCATCTTCATAAATATATTGTTCTTACTTGTTCATGAATTTCCTTACACTTTCAAAAATTTCCTTATAAAAAAAATTTCCTTAGACTTTTGAGTTAAATAAAATTTTATTAATATTTTTAGTAAACTGTTTTTTATACCAGAAATGTTCTCAGGGTTCCGAATTTTGGTTCATGGTTATACCTTACAGAAATTCCTTAAGACACTATTTTTCTGTCCTCTATTTTCACTGCGATACCAATTTCCATCTAGAATGAAATCCGGTATCATATTTTCCCTATACTTAGATTTCTAGTATTTCGGTGTTCTAGAGTTCTTAAACTCTGAATTCCTGGTTATCGGTACTGAAATTCATTAAGACAGATTTTTCATACCGATACCGGAAATTCCAATACCGAAATCCTTATACTATATTTTGTATCATACCTAAAATATAGTATTCATATTTTTCTTACTAAATTTTCCTTACAGATGTTATCATATTGAAAATCTCGTACCATTTTTTTTCTAATTCCAAAATTCTTATACCGAGATTTTCTATACCAAAATTTTTATTAAATGACAATGTTTTCAAAGTTGAAATTTCTATACCAGAAATGTCTCTTCCACACTTCTAAAGAATATTTTCTTAATACAATTTTTGTTAGAGACTTTGATACCATTTCTTATAATACTGATACCAGAGAATAAGAAACTGGTACTGAGAATTTCCTTATACCTTACTCACACCGATTTTATGAAAATCCATTCTGAATTTTACAATTCCAGAATTTATTATTCAAATACCTTTTTCCCTAGAATTATGAATCTTATATTTTCTCTCATATCATTCCAATTTTATTAGATTCCATGTTCCATACACTTAAGGTGTAAGAAATTTATATTCATGGTTAGTTATATAAAACGATGTCGTAGTTTCTGTTATAAACTAACCATTGTATGTTTGCCATGTGTCGAGGTCCCTCCATGATTTAAGGAAATATGACTATTGGAGTGGAACTGACTAGTATATTTTTGAAAGCTATAAATAGGACCTCAGATGATGAGATCATAATAGAATAACACACAACAAGTTCACATGTTTGAATTTTGGGTTTCATCTCTCTAAAAGTGAATTTCTCTGGAGTGAGAGGCTCTTATAAACTCTCAGACTTCGTGCAGAAATTTTGAACGACTTGTTCAAACTCTGCTTCATGCAAAGGTGAGATTTCCTTAAAATTAGAGACTTCGGGTTGTGAAGTCAGAGGTGCCGATTTACTTACAAATCAAGGCCTTGCAGGGATAGCAAGAAAGATCACAATCTTAGGATTGAGGGCTCACCTGGGTTTGGTTAAGACATAATTTCTTGTAAGTATAAAACAAGGGACCTTTATCCAAGGTTATTGGATACCCTTATTAATGGGTTAAAATAAGATTTTAAATTTCTGCTGCTTTGTAAGAATTATGAATTTTTCTTTTTGTATAATCTTTATAACTTGTATCTCTAGTTGTAATAAATTCTATACGCCTTGTGGTAGAATTTCTTTATAATGAAATTTTCTTAAGCTTTAGACTTAAGAACATTATATTTTCTGTAAGAAGGTGATTTCTTATTAGAGGTGTTGTGACTTTTGTTCATACAAAATTTCCTTAAGAAAATTTTTAAAGTATACAATTCACCCCCCTCATGTATATTGTACTTTTCAGCACTATTGCGATCCTAATATTGGTATATATTAGAATATCATTCTACATACCTTCCTAACACTATCATGTTGGATAGATAACTTATGGTTTAAATGGACCTAGCTTGCATGTTAGGGTTATCAGGAGTTTCTCTCTCTCCTAGTTGAAGCATGAGTTCCTTCATAGGAAACTGGAATCATAATGATTGTTGTAGATGATCTTGATGGTAGGGATTTTCTAATCCTCATGATGTTCCTGGAAGATTTTCATGATTTTTTTACAAATGTGTAAGGTTAATTCATTCAAAGAGGGATTCCACTAAGGCACCCATGAATTGTGGCTCCTTTAGACTCTTAGGGAACATATAGTGAATGTCCCATATTTATTACACTCTGCATATTAAAAAAGGATTATCAGATACTCCAAAAACTATAGGGAAATTAGATGATTCAAGAACAATAGGGATCCGAACACAAACATCAAGAATGAAGTTTCTTCACAGTGGAAGAGACTTTAGAAGAATTAGATATGGGTCTAGAAACTGCGAGAGGTACCATTACAATATCATCATTGTCAGTAACAACTCTATTTGATACCTGTGAATCTCATCTGTTTATTTCATCCCATCTTATTAATATACTAAATCATTATATAGAGATTTTATATTGTGCCATGGATATTACTACAACCCATGGTACAAAGAGAGCAAGGTATTTGTAGTCTTTCCTGTGTACTCTCCCTGTTATATGTTGAGATATATTTGTTCTTTTTTGATACTCAACATGATATTCATGTCATTTCCAGGATGGATGGGATTATTTTTAATAAATAATGGATTAATTGTTATATTTTACGGGTCTTCTTCAATACACTCACTGGAGTGTGATATGTTTTTCAAGGCGAATGGGAAAAAGGTCAAGCATGGTCACACCTTATTATTTAGAGTTAGGGAAAGAAATGCTGTTGTTTTACTTTAACATGGAGTGTGAATATTTGAGTGATGATCAGCCTCATGATTTTATCGATTTTCCCAACATGTGTCCCCTTAAATCCAATGGTTTCCTATCGATGATGGATGTTTAGTTTTCTAATTAATTAATTTTTTATACTCAACTATTTTCAATTCCCACATAAAATATGGAACCATATGAAATGAAAGATCTAAATTCCCAGATGGATGATCTTCTATAGGAAGGCATTATATTCCTGATCATGTCAAATTGGGTTGCTCTAATTCTCTATGCTAAGAAAAATGATTGGTCACTTTGGTTATGTGTTAAAAATCATAATCTCAATTGAGTGAAGGTACGCAATATATATTTGTTACATTGGATTAATGATTTTTTTGGATTATATAAAAGGGGAGATGTGGTTTTCTAATATTGATCATATCTTTAGATATAGTCAGTTGAGGATCAAAGAATATGATATTCAGAAAACCACCTTTCAAAGTAGGTATGACCATTATTAGTATCTTGTTATTCCCTTTGGTAAAACCAATGCTCTATATGTTTTCATGACATTAATGAATAATATTTACATGAGTATTTTGATACTTTTATGGAATTCTTTGTTGATGAAATACCCATTTGAACACAAACTGAGGAGGATCATGTCCATCATTTGAAAAATGTTCTCTATTTTCTGAGAAATCACCAACTCTATACTAAACATTGGATGTTCAATTTATGGATTAGGAAAGTGAAATTATTGGGGCACAAGGTGTCAAAACATGGTATTTCAGTTGACCCTAATAAGGTGAATTTAATTATGACCTGAGAACAACTGTGGAATGTTTTATTTATTTGTATCATATTGGGATTATCTAGATATTATCACATGTTTATTAAATACTTCTCAACAGTGGATTATCTAATAAATTCTCTCACTCGAAAGGAAGTATTGTTTGTTTTGCATAAAAAATTTCATAATTATTTTGTTGATCTATAAAAATGTTTAACTAATGCATTGGTGTTGACTCTTCCATTATTAAAGAAAGTCTATGTGGTCTTTTGGGAAGGCATCAGGTTAAGTATTGAGAAAATTTATTATATAGGGTGATAATGAGTTTTCTTATGGAACTCATTAGCATATTCCCCAAAAGATGAATTATCTGACCCATGACCTTGATCTAGATTCTATGATACACACAATTAATTTTTTTTGTAATTACCATTATAGAGAAGGGTTTACTGTGTTTTATAAACACTAGTGTAGAAGTTATATCTTCTATAAAAAATAATTGAATCTCCTCTAAAGGAATTGGGTGTAATTCCTTCGGTATTTTTTATTTCAAAATAAAATATAACCTCAGGAAAGGGACTTCCATTATTGACAACTTGATCATGAAACTTTATTTCTTGGAAGTAAAACAATCTTTAAAATATTGGAATTTTATGGCTCTGTTTTCATAGTTTCATTTTTGGGTTCAAGGGAAAGGGAATGAAAAAATATTATATAGTGTTCAGTTGAAATCCAATCTTATAGAATTTATTTATTAGGATCAATATCTTAATGTTGATATCTATAGAATTATATATACTATTTATTGGTGGGAGATATTTTCCCAGTGGATGTTCTCCAGATAGAGCATTCTATGCAACTAGAATTGTTTTGTGGTATTGTATTTTATACAGAAAGATGTTATGGTGGATTGTCATAATTCCGAGTGGGGAGTACACCCATGAACCAAAAATATGTTCTATAAAATTTAGTGACAATTCTATTTCCCATTTATATGACAGGGAAATGATGATATTGTATCACATTGATATACATGCATGGAGGTTAAGTCCAAGCAAAAAAAAAAACTAGGTTTTCCTCAACCACTTATACTCCCTACATGATACTGGGAAGACATATCTATGGACATTGTGGTTGTGTTTCCACATACCCAAGGAAAGATAATTGTGATATTGTTTTTTATTAATATGCTAAAAAAATCAGTTAACATCATACCCATTCACGATAATATCAATATAGAGTAGTTGAGAAATATCTATGTGAAAGAGATTATTCATTTTCATGGAGTTCCATCTTCTATAATCTATGATAGGGATACTTGGTTCACTTATCTATTCTGTAGAGGAATTCAGGTGGAACTTGTATCTCACATCCAATTAAGTATGGAATACTATCCACAATCATATGACCAGAACGAAAGATCTATAAATATTCTTGATGATATGATTTTCATTTGTGTTCTCAATTTTTTTGTATCATGGGATGATCACATGGGTTAGTGTAGTTTTCATGTAACAATAGATACCAGTCATTGATTCGAGTGGATCCTTTTTATTCCTTGTGATGCTATACTTTTAATTAATGAATGTGTTGTTTCGAGATCACTAATGGTTCCTTGGGTGGGCCAAGCATGGTCCAAGAGATAATATATATGATTCACCTCATTTGTTAGTCAATGTTCATGGCACAAAGATGATATATATCTTAGAATAATTTTCACTATAGACCATTTTTTTCTCAGTTGGTGAACAAGTTTTTTTAATAGTTTTACCATGGTCGGGTCATTGACAACTTCAAAGGTTATGGAATCATGCTCCTTGTATTTTTGGACCTTCTGAGGTTGGTGAGCAGTTGTGTAGTGTTGAGTATCATTTGTAAATACCACTACAACTGATGTGGATACATAATTTTTTTCATTTATCTCATTTACAGAATTATCTTTCTGATCCACATCATTCTTTGAGATGAAGATATCATGGGATGTATCATGAAATATATTTGAATGAACGACCAGTCAGGATAGTCCATGCTAAAACTAAGGTACATTGGTGGATGATAATATCATTGGTTTTAGTGCAATGTAAGCATTGTTTATACTTTAATGAGATGTGGTAATGAAAATCACTGATAATAGAGCAGTGACCTAATATTTTAGGAAAAGAAAATTCATTGTACGCATTTAGGGTTTATAATGTTTTTATAATGAGTAGGTTGTAACATAATGTTACCTTAATATCAGGTATGTTCTAATCCTTGTTGTGGTTTTTATTTTATTTTTTTCAAGGTACGGTCAAGAAGGTATTGGAGGGATACCTTTAATGGTGAAATAAGAGATTTTCAAGATTCATAGCATAAACCAGGGGTTTCTATATCCTTTTGAATAATTTCACAATGATTAATATGTTTACATTCCAAGTAAGTCCTAATGTGGAAATAATTCATTTTGAGGAAGGGGAGATTTTTTTTTGTGGATATGAGAAATACCAATAACACGAAGTGTAATTGCCTTACACACTACATAAAACTCTGATCCATGTTTTTTTAAATATTAATATGGATGATTTCACTTTAGTTATTCCTCCAAACATCCTTAATCTTGACCTAAATCCTTCCCCAGCTAATTTTGGGATCCTCTAACCCCTCCAAACATTTTAATTCACTGATTGATCATTATGGAAATCATGGTGTCTATTATTGGGTAAGTTTTCTCTCCATCTCTCTATATTCTCATGTATTTCTATATTACTTCCTAGGGGTTTGATAGAACATCTTGAAATTGATGTATTTGAACTCAATGTTGTTCGATATCATTTCTAGGTTGAGTCCCTAGATCTTTCGAACAAACATTCTTGTTGGTGTGTTCTATTTTGAGCCTTTTGTTTTTTTGAGTAAGGTAGGTGGTTCCTTCTTTGGATGCCAATTTTATTAAATATTAATTACTTTATTTGAAATCAATTTGATTTACAAATGACATTACCAGAATCAAATAAATTTCCTTCAATTGTTTCATTAAAAAACCAATTCGCTTGAATTGGTATTTTGGTTCCCATTTCCGTGAAATTGAGGAAACCACCAATTCCAGTTAATTAGGGCGTGTTTATGGAATTTATGAAATTTGTATGCAAAATTAAATTGTTGAAGTTAATTTTGGAATGCATATTTGATAAAATATTGTGAATACACCAAATTCTAGTGAATTGGGTGTTTGTTATAGAATTTATGGAATTTATTTGAAAAAATAAATTTGTTGAATTCAATTGTAAAACTTGATTTTGAAATTGAATGAATTGGTTTTAAATCATTATATATGAAAAGTGGGAAAAAATGATTTTTATGGAAACCCAGTGGTTTCATATTTTAAAAATGCATATTTTTTATTACAAAGATGTTATCTTCTTTAAATATAAAATTTCTATAATTTGAAAATAGGGATGGGTTTTCATCTTAAAATAAATTTCCCATCATTTTTCTTACATGATCACATGAAATCCATAGGCAGTTAGTGTGTCATATTTTATAAACACTTTATGGTTTAGAATGTTTAAAAACATTATATCCACACAACCCATTACATAAGCAGTGGTGATGAATCCCCTTTACCTTAGGTTCTAAGGGGAGTTTGTACATATGTTTAATATCGTAGTTTTGGGTCCATACAACTTGGATATATCATAACTATTTTAAAAAAGACAGTGTTGCTCAGTGTTTTTCAACTATATATTTAGTTATTGTAAGATATTTTAAATATTGTGGGAATTTATATAAAACATTTGAATAATTGTGTTTATTTAATATTTTTTTGTGAAAAGTACCAATTGTATTAATCACACCTTGGTAAAAGGTAAGTTCTATATTTTTTAATGTATTTCCATCATATTAAATGTAAAGAATGAATTTCAAATATATGTCCATATTTTAAATTGTAAAAAATAATTTGGTTAAATATGATGTTTTGATTACAACACCTATTTATTTGAAAATTTAAAGAATTTTTTTGGTTAATGATTTTAGAATATTGTTATAGAATCCTTGGGAGAAATACTAATGGACTTTGGATCACTCCCTATATGTGAATTTCAGTAGTTTTAGATTATATCCTTATAGGTTCGATAATAGGAGAGGGATCTCTTGGGGTTGGATCTATCATTTGAACCTAGGACATGGTGAGTTGTGTCCTTTAGGACTTGGGTTGTTTTTCTTATTTTGGAACTCATGTTATATTAGTTGGTATTTAATGTATGTTGACTTATGATAAATTAATCCCGATGGAGTTTCTTTGTATATACCTAAAATATTGTTTCTCTTATTCCTGCTATGATTTTTGAAAAACTGTTCCCACATTCTGTTTTTATGATTCTAGGTTCTAGTCATCGACCCATAGTGACTGAGAATACCCTTCCGGATTAGTCTGGACTATCTTAGTTGTCGGGTTACCAGGATACCTGGGTTGGATCATGACATGTCATTTTTATAGATATCCTTCACTAATGAATTTAATAAATAAAAATTAAAAATGGGAGGACACAACTTATTTAAGGGAGGGAGAATTTGATGGACCATGACATAAATATATATGATCCTCAAATAAATAATATTATTGATAGATTTACCCCTGAAACATTATATATAAAGGGAGGTGATGAAATATTTGTATATAAATAGAAGTATTAATTACAACTTTAATAGATTATTCCTTAAAATATAATGAATGAATATGAGTATAATAATATAGAATATGGGTAAAATGAAAATAATTCATACTTTTAAAAGTAATGAAAATCAATTATAATAGATAAAAAATTAGTAAAATATGTTTATGCTAATATATATATATATATTTTTAAAATTATCATTTTTTTCTCAACAATATATGTATATTCTGACTAAAAAATAATAAAATATTTATATAATATTAATAATATGATTCTAATAATTTAATTTTTAAATGATTGGGGATAAGAATAAATAACATTTTTCATTATAGGAATATATTTTCACAAATGGATTATTGTCCATTATATATTAAGATTTCATTTAAATATTTATTTCTCAAATATTTTAAATTATACTTAGAAATTAGAAAAATATATATGCATAAATCCTAATAATAATCATATGATTATTTTTATGGATTTTTCTAAAACATTTCATTATTAGGTGAATATTGAAAAATACATGTTTTACAAATAACATGATATTTATGATATTATTATTACATAAGTATGAAATAATAATTTCAGAAATCTTTTATGAAGAAAAATTCATTATTATCTATTTTAATTTATAAATTTAAAAAAATATTAATTAAGAAGCTTTATTTTAAATTTTATAAATAATTTTTTCTATTTAAAAAATAAAATTTTAATGCATTATATATTTATTATTTTTAAATTTCATGTTATTTAAAAAAAAATAATAATAAAAATTTAATCAAAATTTTGAATAATTATATCCAATTTATGTAATGAGAACTATTTTATGATTGGTAATAAATGATAAATTAAATATTTAAAAAGTATATTCCCTGGTGAAAAAAATTAAATAAAATGGTTATCCTATGAGTTAAAGGCCTTCACATGCTTGAAACACATTTTTAATTAATTGGTGGAATAATGTGTCAATATTATCTCTTACTCACAACGTTATTTATCAATTTTGGAGCTACATTCCCTGATATTGACTTCCCATTATTAATTATTTTTAGTTATTTACCAAAAAATCATTTTCATTAATAAATGGGTCTCTCCTCTCTTCCATTCCCCTTTTAAAAAATAAAATTATGATGTCATAAAATACAAAAAACCATATCCTATACATTCTATGAAACATTTGGGGTGTTTTATTATTTTCAAAAGGCTTTCTATCTAGTATATAATCCCATCATAAATGGTGAACATTAAATAAGTGAGGTATAAGATACTAACCTATTATTCCCTTTTCTATTTTCATATTTGATTTTATTATTTTTCAATATCATTTCCCCCTCATAAAATTAAAACATAAGTTTTATTATCATATTTTTATCTTATTAAAATGATGGATCAATCATAAACTATCCTCCCCTTTCCATTAAGAAAACAAATGCCAATCATGTGTTGTGAAAACAACATACACCACAAAACAATTGTTTCAATTTACTTATCCAACATACAAGGAAATTACGAATATATAATTAAGTATATAATAAGGTATATATTATGTACTTGAAATTCTAAAATTATAAACCATTTTTTAACGTTTCTCTATTCTGTGGAAATGTAAATCATTATCCTTGCGTACTTGCAAACATCTAACACCATAGATCAATCAATTTCTATTTTCTCATTCATCAACACCATACATGGATTGTTAGGTGATTGTGTAAAATATAAAAATTGATACTTATAATTAGAATAATGTTCTTTGATATAAATTTAATAAATTATTAATAATATTAATAATCAATAGTCATTATAAAATTTAACGTTTTAAGCAAGAAAACATTCATTAAAATGAAAAATATTCATATTATATAATATTTTCATATCAATTAATTTTTTTTCAATTTCCATCTTGTTTTGACATATCATAATAATAAACATGAAATATTTTCATTATTATTTTAGAATATTGATATTTCAACATAATAATATCATAATCACCAATACCCATGGTACGTCCCTGTTTCATTCGATTTAAACAACAACATGAACAATTATATAAAATTATATAATGGGTTATTAGAAAATACTTTTTATTGGTATAATAATATATATGTACATTTTATATTATATTTTATTTGTCCATGAAATGATACATTAATACGCAATAGATTAATTAATAAAACACCATTTGTAGTTTAAATGATTTTTACAAATTTATATTGATGAAATAAGTCTTCATGTATAATCACTAATGCTATCATTAAATGATTTTAAAAAAACTTGAATAATTATAAGACACTAATAAAATGATCATTAATTATTATATGTTGTAAATTTTTTTAATAATAAATAATATTAACCGTAGTCTAATGTATATACTTGAAATGGTCAAAACAAAAAACAAGTGATGTGGTAATATAGGTTAAAAAATTATAAAATAAAAGAATATACTGATTTTAAATGTTAATATTAGATATATTTATAATTGAGTATAGTTATAAAATATTATATAATGATATTTATTTATGTTTAAAAATAGTTTAGATGAAATTTAAGTATGAGGTAATAACGATATGTATTTTTCACGACTCAAATAAATCTGTTGAGTCATAATCACACTTATTTCAATATTTTCTTCCAATATTGATCCATTATAACATGTGATGATGTTATTTTTAATTTCCACCATATATTCCAAGGAAATAATTTTTTAACAAAAAAATATTTATATTTGATGATTCTATTATTTTGTTAAAATGAAAATTCATTAAGAATAATTTCTATTTTAGTTAATTGATTTTTTTTTCCATATCTAGGTTATTAATTCCCAAAAATATTATCCTTTCCATTATTGAAAAAAAATTATTATCTTATAAAATCCATTTTCTCTTATTTATTTATCTGAAAATAAATATGTTTTCATTATTTAATATATTTCAGTTTTTATAATGTCTTTTATAAAATTATTAATGTTTTTTATTTCATTTTTAAATAAACATATTTATAATCCAATCTGAAAGTTCTAATCATTTACATTATTTAATTAAAATGAAAAATTATTTGGAGGAATTTACAATTTTTCCAAATTTTACATCTTTCAATTTACAAAATCTGTTTTATAATTTTTCTTGATAAAAGGTTTTTTAAATTTTTTTTATCTTAACTTGTATTTATACTAAATGTGTTTTAATTAATTAATTAATTTATTTATCACAAAATATATGGTATTATTATATTATTTATTTTTTAAAATTATAGTTTTGATTTCCAGTGACTTATTTTTTCCCATTTAATTGTGTTTTTAGAAGGTTTTCAATAACCTTTTCTTTTTCCAGAGATTAATTATGATATATTAATGTTTGATTTTTAATTCTATTCTGAAGAATATTTTTTGATAGTAGGTGTCTTATATTTCACTCTAATTTATTATGTATGGAATAATGTAAATTTATAAAATGAAATTATTCATGAATGAGATACAAGAAACATTTTTCAAATGTTTTTTTTGTAAAAGTGATGTATGAAGCCTCATTCAGTTTTTATTGTGTGAACGTGTAGTGAAAATATTTATTCACAATATTTTTTTATATGTTCATCCAACATTATTTTTTTTATCAATATTTCATAATTTCAAAAATTCATTTCATTTCCATGGAATTATATTATTTAATTATTGTAAAATACATTTAATGTTTTCATTGTATTTATTTCATTCCCACATTTAATATTATTATTAAGTTGTGTTTTCTATCATGTTATATAATTTATTCTAACTTAGTTGTCTTTTGAGGGAATTATCTTTTTTATACCATGATTTATGATTAAAAAATAATGCATTCTGAAAATTTATTATTATATTTATTTCTTCCATGTATTTTCCTTCACGTTATGATATATATTTTTCCCTTATTGAGCATATTAGCTCACCCATGTCTCATGTTTTCAATCCCAAGGCTATGGTGATTATTATATCATTTGAGATTTTTAAATGTAGTAAATAAGATAATTGATTATAAATAAATGTTTTACTATGTTAAAAATATGTTATTTATATTGAAAATATCTATAATAATAAATCATTCATTCTTTTTCTTGCAACACAATTTCAGTGATGTGTTATATAATTATAGAATCAATATTTTATTTATTTAATGTTTTTCTTGGGTCCCTTCATCACGTGACATGGATAAAATGAAAAGAATTTTTAATTTTAATTTTAATTATTGATACATTATGATTATGATATACATGGGAAAAATATACAATGAATTAGTATAAAAATATGTCGAAACACATGAATTTCTATAAGAACAGAAAATAAATATTTCTGGATCCTAAATGGTTTAAAAATTATTTTAATTTTTTTCAATGAAATGGACTTTTAAATTTGTTTTACTAGTTTAATAAAATCTATATTAAAGAATAATGTTCTTTTCATAATTATTTGCTTAAAATTTTGGATTTAATTCACACATAACATAAGAAACATATTTAAAAAATTATCATATTAAAGTGAAATCAAAATTTCCTATTTTGTTAATTTTAAAATAATTACTTTTTTTGGAATAATAATATTAAAAAGGGAGAGTTGTATTTTAAATTCATATAATGGGTTTAAGTATCCTTTTATGATTATGTGTTTCTAATGTAAAAATGATTGGATTTTTGGATTTTGATATATATATATATATATATTCCACATTTTCAATTATATATCCCTTCACATAAGTAATTCGAAATATAATTTCTATTTTTCTTCAATAGTCTTTAATTAGGAATTCTATTAAAATATAAATTTTATGAAATATTCTTTTTAATATAATAAATAAAATAGTTAGTTTTTTTATATTTCCCCTACATAATAAATTAAAATTTCAACAATCAGTCCACATGTTTTTTGGGTTTATTCTAAATGGAATCGTATTGCCTACATACACAATGGATTTAAAAAATTGGTGAACATGAGTGGAATTAAATTTTAGAATGATGATGTTTTATGATGATGATAATTATATGGTTAAAAATAAAAAATAATTGAATCGAGAGTTTGAAAATGATAAGGATGACATAGATATTATAATTCATTAGTTCAAGCTTTATATATCTCAATGAGATGCATATTTTTTATTAGAAACTCAATGGAAATGAATATTGATGTACATTAATTTATGTATTAATTGATTACACAATAGTAAACCAAATAATAAATATGGGTTCTAGTCAATTAATTAATGGTGGCTACCTATATTTAAATTTAATGCGTTTTAAAATGTGAGTACTATAATTCTATAGAGATTCAGGCTATGAATTTTAAAATTTTCAATATAAAAGAATATTAAAATTTTGTGTTTTTTAGTAAGATCGAGTTAAAAATATCATTATATGAACGAAACTTTTGAATATGTTTCTAAAATAATTAGTATCCTATTAATAAGTATGAATTTTTACTTCAAACATGAAACAATTAATTATATATTTCTAGTTAAAAATAGTGGAACTTGTTTTGAGTATGTCCTATATATGTCCACCCTAGTTATTCAATATGTGATGAACCCCATGGGTGAATTGGTTGAGAATCATGATGCATTTAATTTGAGGGGAGGTGTTGAACTTTATCATATAATATAGAGGAACAATAGTTATATTGGGAAACACAACCAATAAAATAATAAATCTATTGAGACATAAGGGAGAATCAACTGAGTTTAGAATATTCTATGTATTATAATAATTATTTTTATTTTCATTGATTATAATTGTAATGAAATTATAATAAACCAAAAAATTTTATATGATTGGAATAATGATTTCATGGAGTGTAAAAAGAATCAAATTTCATTCTCATGGTATGGATTATTTGGCCAAAAATAGTAGAACCATACATATAATATTATTTCAATGAAATCCAAGTAGAAGATGAAAGTAGAGTTATAAAAAATATCTTTTGAAATCAAATTTTTGTCTAGGTAAACATGATGATTTTATATATAGGAGACAAATACCAAGTCACACTACTAACACATTTTTCACATGGTTATAATAGAAACTATAGTAATATGTGGAACCAATGCATAAAACGGACGAATCAATAATGATGGTATTTCATTGGTGGCGTAATAATAGTAATGGAATGATTTAAAACAAACTATATAGCATAATTAAATAAAAAAGAGGATATGTAGACATGTTTTTAAATATTTTCTTATAGTGAAACATACTAAATTTTAATTTTTGATATAGTTTATATAAATAGAATGTAGATGAAAATAATTAAATTACTAGTATATTGTAAACAAAATTTCACACATCAGGGGAAAAGATAACAAATTAAATTTTTTTAGGTATTAATAATATAAAGGATCGTGAATGATTGGCTAAATGGAGAAACCGATATGATAAAAAAATTCCTAAAATTAAATCAAGAGGACTAATCTATTGGCCAACTATACGGAGTCCCATGGAACCCTAGGTGACACATGTATAAATTTTAATAGTACATACTCCCTCCCCCTAATATTATAAATATTATATTGGAAGATGCCACGAGGATTCATTTTTAGACCACTGTGACTTTTTCCCTCAACCTATTCAATTTTTTCTAATAAAAATTCTTATCATTCGATGAGTGGATGGGGATTTGAAATGTATGAGTTGTAATTTGTGAAATATATTAAAGGCTAGTTTTTTATTATAGTTATATCCATATCAATAGATGAAATTAAAAATGAATATGTCAAAAAAATCCTTCTATATGGTTGAAATATTTTTTTAATTGAAGTGTTTAAAAATAATACCAAAAAATAATTATGATTTATGAAAACTCAAATGAAATACGAATAATGAAGCATGGAATAAAAAATTTCATTTTATGTGTAACAACAAAGAGTTTGTCCCATCACTAAGTTGAACAAACGCAATTTGGGACCACCTATTTTTATAAAATTCAAACAAAAAAACAAAATTCAAAGGATGACATGGTAATATCATGCCACTAAAAATGATTTTTTTTGTTATAGGATGTGGTAATATCATTCCCCCATTCATGATTTTTATTTTTGGTGTGAGGTAATAATATTATGGCCCCCAAAATAATTTTTTATTTTTGGGTGAGGTAGTAATTTCAATCCCTTCAACCCATATATTATTGGGAGGTATAAAAATGAAATCATTGGATAATATCCCCTATCCCACATATGAATACTCTCCAAAGGAAAAATTGGAACCATCTGATCATCTACCATGGGGAACCACCACTATTACTTGAGGGAAATCTCTCAATAATAAATCCACAATTATTGGAGGAATCCCCTTTCTGATGATCCATCACTCATAGAATAAATAATATAAGAAATGATTAACCCTATGTGAATATTTCAAATTATATCGGACTGACCACATCGCATATAACATTTACCTTCATCATGTTCCCTTTAAGAATTCTCAAACTGATTCACTCAATCCATCACCAAGTCTCGAGAATTACATCAATGAGTCCTTTCACAAGGCCACTAGATCTATTCGTCGATGTGATGGGACACATAAACATGTCCCTCTCAAAATCATGGATTTAAATTCAAAATTGAGTCCCATATTTTACCATCCCAATTTTGAGGGTCTTCCAAATTCACAAATTACTTCATTATTTTTGTAATAAGTGTCCCAAACATAGTGAAAGAGGAAGAAGTTCAGAATACACCATTCTTTACCCATACTACCTAATTAGTTATGTGAATAAGGTAGTTTCCTATAATTCTATAAATATGTAATACTCAATATGAGGATTAGAAATTAGCAACAAAAGGCCATGGGAAGCCGTCTTAGAATAAACATCCCTGGTCTTCCATTACCTCATCCTTATCAAATAGTAGATGGAAGAATGTACTAAAATATTAGTATCCATTATAGAGTAATACCATTAAAATTCTTAAAGGATTTCACATTCTTCCAACCACCCATATCCCCTTCCCCATCCACCATGGGACGAGAAAGAATGATTTGACATGGTATTCCATTTCTAGTGTAAGACCCTCCAAAAAATGATTCTGTGATGTGGTGATCATATATAGACTATTATTTCATTCACTAAGAATGAATCAAGTGGTCTTATTGATCACTAGTTATCATAATCATAGAATGATTAAAACTCATAAATATGACTCCCACTATGTGTAAACTCCTAATCAGGTTTTCATATTCTCAATGGGACACATTTTCTCAGAGTGTTATCTTTATTGGTATATATTCCCAATTAATTAAATATATCCCCTACTCTATAGGTGTGTTACCTAACACCTCCATGTATTTGTAATTATTACCATCTCACAAGGTTAAATATGAATCTTCCTTGAGTTTCAAACATAACATATCAAATTTAACACCACATTTATAATTCAGATTCATAATAAGAACAAATCACCACCTAAGAGGCCATGTTATATCCTTCTCATTTTTTGTATGATTCTCATCATAATATAATCCATGAGCGTGTTTTATTTTAATTTCCAAACTCCTTGTATTTTAAATTCATTACCCTCAGGAAATATTCTCCTTGTTTTAAAACAAAAAGGGTCTCTCAAATGTAAGTCCTGCACAATCATTTTCTAGGTAACATATTCCTATATTTTCTTATTGCATGACATTAATATTCATGTTCTCTACCTTATTAAAAGAACAAAAATGTTGCAATATGCCTCGTTATGTGACACTAAACTAAGTGGATTATGATTCCTTTCACAAGGTTATGTATGAATCCTCTTCCATGGGCCCAATCCAAACAAAAATAATTAAAAACTATTTCATAGATTTTAAAAAATTAACGATTTCCCAATTATGAGGATTTAGTTAATAATTCATAAAAACAAATCATGTCCATGAAAATATAAACGTTTAAATACAAAACATATTATGCATATAGATGGATCTCTCAATGGAGAACATATGTTTCATATAGATGGATCTTTCATCAAAGAATCATAGATACATATTGTTTTTTCTATTGATGGAGATCCTCTAATATATACATACGGATACCCAAGAATGAATATGTTATTGAATATAGATGAAAATGGTGAGTAGTATTATACTATGTTTTATAAATTAGACATAAATATGAAATAATATATAATAAAATATTGGTGTTGGGAATAATTCCACAGAAAAACATTATGATGAGACTGACCTCCACTCCTATCAACCAATTTGAGTATCGTAGCATCATTTGAAAAAATACACTTTATCACCTACCTTTGAATATAAGGTCCATGTCGTGGATTCGTGATATATTTGGAATTTTCAGTTTAACAAATCATCCCCATTTGAAACATTCTAGAAGATAGACTTGAAATAAACATAATGAAGATGATGATAATACTTCATTAATAGAAAAATTTATGAACCATATTCCATTACATATCATCTAATATACTTATACGACCCAAATGTGGGTCCAATGTAATCAATTATCATGTTATAATTTACTTTTAATGATAATTTGTATAGTTTTTTATTATTTTTTACTATACACAGGAGCATCCATAAGAACACCATTCAATCCGAAAATACATATTACCATTGGTAGAAAATGTATGTTTCCACTGTTATATGAACCTGATCATAAACTAAATGAATCATACAATAACCCACACATATTCTCCAATGACAGGTGTCAAAAATGTTGATCTATGTGTACAACCTCAATAGTATTTCGCTGAACATTGTGGATATATAAGAAGAAAACCATGATATTAAGCCACAAAACTACCCCCCTAACAATTGAATGGGTAAAATAATAAATTATTTCATGTATTTGATTCAAACCATTATGGGAGGCTCTCCCCAAAAAAATGAAACCAGTTCATCCCTTATCTGAGAGAGGTGAATGAGGTGGTCATTATAACCCTCTTTACTTTGGCTTAATACTTCCCCTAAAATGGATCCTTTCATTATTCACCATTTTCAATGTCATGTTGTTTTATGTTCATAGTATATTAAGAATGTGACTCTATGGGGACCCAAATCTCACCAACATAGTGCAGGTTCCTAGAGAAGACCTCGAAATGTGCCATGTAATTAACCATGAGTGAGAACAAAACCTAATTCTATCCATTTAAGTATTCCAATATATTATTTTAATCAATGAGTAGGAACTTAACCTTACCATCACCCATAATGCGTGTCAGCACAATCTGGAAGTACCAGGATAATATTGTTGGCATATATCGATAAGAAACTAGAGGGCTCCCACACTACCACAACTACATAAGACCCATGGAATTATATTTTAGATGAAAATGTATCATTATATTAGAAAAATATCCCTACTCAGTCAATGGATGTGGAATATATTCCTCTTAAAGACAAAATTTTCACCCAGTACAACTGAGTAGTAATTGTAGGGTAATATTCTATAATTAGAAAAATTATACAGACCCTGAATGCCATAATAACAATAATGAGCATGTATAAATAGAAAGAACACATCCTTTCTCCAGTAGGTGTGGTTTCCCATTAAAAAAATGTTAATGCTACATAGTAGTTGGAACATAATCCCACTTTAGTACAAAAACATTGTTAGCACAATCCCAGGATAAATGGACAACAGTATCAGGAACACATACCTGTTCCAATATGATATCATCAGTTCATTTCAGTGACCCCTCGAGGGTAGGAATATTTACATGACCAAAATAAAGAGCCATATTATTATATTCATATGTGTGTATAATAGTTTCCTAGGTGAACACTCAGATATGAAAGAAACTGTAAACAATATTCCACTCCAACTGACCAACATAGAACATCTAAAATGAAATAGTAATAAAAGATTTTGGAAATCGAGGATTAGGAAAACAACACTAAATTTATAAATACTATTCTTCTTGAGGCACTCATTCATTTATCAATGATGAAATAATATCATGATTAATTTAATGTATCTTAAAGAAGTAACATTTATAGATGAAAATGTTCTCTATACAACTTCAATAACTATGACCCTAAAGATCCTATCTAGAGTATTCACAATGAATTTTATTATAACCCAAGAATTGTATACATATACATTACATAATTTTTGAAGAATTTTCATTACATTACACAAACACACGCCCAAATAGAGTATTAGTTTTGTGCATTTGTAAACATAGAAGCCTATACATTGGTACATAAATGAGAAACATTATCATCCCACAATGTTCTCCATGACTATATCCTTTTTAGACACATGACATTTATGAAATTACAGCATAACATAGTAAATGGAAAATAATAATGGGTGAGCTTAGTTTCTTAGTAAGGGTAAACTTGGGGGATAATTATGTATAGATGAACATAGGGGTATGATAACATATGTATTATATTAACAATATACCATTCATATTGATGATCTTATACACAATTCCATGAATAATGAATAGAAATACTAAAGACATGAATCATAAGGGAATCAAGAGGATAATCCATGATAGGATTACATAGGAATAAGAAATGGTATTGTGGAATAAACATAATCATATAAAAAGTTTCCCATAGTATTGAAGGAACACTACCATGGTCATCATAGTTGAATGTGATCAGAACCCAAAACATCTCAATAGTCATGATTCTATTCTAATAAAATCAATAGTGTGGAAAAATACCATTAATGAACCAGGTTCATTCTTATCAGCAGTCATGTATATCTCATGAGATATAAATCATTACCAAAATAATTGATTAGAGATATTGTCCCGACCCATCTCAAAATGAAATCATACATTTGTGTCCCATAAGATCAGAAAGATTCATTATATTATAAAAGATAAAAATATGCGGGTATCATAAAATTTTAATCATATCTTCACTTGTGGAAAATTGACATGTTTCATAATAAAATAATAACCCAGGAAAAGAATCTCTATTTATATAAAATCATGATAAACAATGAAAATGTCAAAATAATATCATACCACTTCGGTAACATAGAATCATAAACCACGTGAAGGAATAACATAAAATGAATCATGAGTATCATAATATTTATTATATTATATATAAAATGGTTTTATGTACACATTTGGAATTAATATAGGTTCTTATCACCACATACGCCTTAAAAAAGATTTTTTTGACAATAATCTTTTAACGATTTGCTAACATTTGAATCATAAACCCTATGATAGAGATACCCAAAATGGATATTCAAATAAAAATAATGTTATATAAATTATTCATAAAATAAATTAATGGGTAGTAAATAGACCACATACATTAAATACGCGGTGATTATAACATGTGTCTCACATAAGTAAAAAAGATATCCATAAATCACTTATTTATGACTAGATTCTCATTGTACTTGTTAAATCAATCTATATAAAAAATATAAGAATATTATAAATCTATTAAAGTACAAAATTCAGATATATTTTTTTAGAGAAAAGTGGTGACATGAACTGGTTTCTCAATTCATGCCCCTAAGAGGATTTATTAAAATCAAGAAAGTTGCATTAAAAACATGAGGTTCAATGAGCTTACACCAGCATGGAATTAACTAAGGTAAAAAAATAAAGACTCAAGAATACCCAAGCTACAAATAGAGCCAGCCAAAATAGATCCTCAGACTTCAATCAATGCTCATCCTTTCTAGCTTTGACTTGATTCAAATCGAGAAAGAGGGAAGGCCATTCAAGTGTTTCCAAAAGTGCTCTCCAGTCCAAGATTTCACCCACATTCAGTTTGCATGAAACAAGTAATCAATATAAGAAAATCACATTACCTAAAAATGAAACTTAAATAAAGCCAGGGGAAAACATCCAAATTAGATCATCATGCTGGCAGGCAAATATAACAGGACAGTATGTCATAAAATTCATTCCAAAATTCCTTTAGAACCACCAGACCAAGCAGCTGATTCATAGAGACCCCCTCAAGATCATGTCATCAGAGTAGAAGGCAATGAATTCAAGCAGATATCATATCAAAAACACATTGCATCTAAGTACTATAAGACTGCATAGTCTCATCCAAATAGCATCCATAGTTGTAATCCAAAGTGCATAATTATACAGTGGTCATCAAGAGTCGAAGTTGACCCGCCATTAGAGAAACCATCAAACTTCAGTCCTCCTTACCAAAAAACTGATCCCATAAATAGATCAATCCCAAGAAGTCAGAATGAAAACAGAAAAGCAGGGATAACCATAATGAAACAGAGCCAAACTGAACCTTGGAGAGTCAACAACTAATAAGACAAAGAGAAACAGATGTGGAAAAAATAAGCAGTGTGCATTAGAGAGTTTTATGAAACCCCTTCCTTATTTTCTCATTGAAAATGTCTGAATTAATATCTAAGTAGGTATTCTTTGAAATCTCCCATTTTCTAAAATATTTAAAAAGAATTTCATCTCTAAGTTTCTTAGAAGATTCAGACTCTTCATAATCAGTCACATTCTTCTTTCCACCCACTTCAACATGCATATTTTCCTCGACTTTTTGAGTTGTGTCCAGTGTAGAGGCTTCTCTTCTTGAGATGTACAAAGATCTTGTGACTATAGTTCTTTCCATTTGGGAGTAATCATGACGTTTCCTCATTTTTTTTATTAGGGGTGATGAACCCATCAGCATCAACTATAGGCTTTTTTACTATCCTTTCTATAACTTTCAAATGTTCTTCCTCCATAAGAGTAGATTTGTCTTCTTCCTCATAGGGAGTGTCACCATTTTCAGAGCTATCACACTCCTCATTCTCAACTATCTCCTGAGTTCCATCATGCATTTACACTTCCTCAAGAGGAGGGGGAATAGGAGGGGAGTGACCTCAAGGGAAAAATTTACATAATCAGCTACTTGAATTTTCCCCAGCTTGTACATTTGGCATGTCAACATTCAAAATAGGATCCGTAACTTTCTTAATGTCTCTAGAAGAACCAGCATTATCCCTTTGACCTTGAATTCCTTTTTCAACCCAAATTTTTTCCCTCATTTTAGAATGGACATTATCTTTTTCACAGTTATTCAAGGAGTGTCCAAGTATAAAATAGTTATGACAGTAATCAGGTAATCTTTCATAGACAACCTCCTGAGAAAATCCAAAATCCCCACTTTGAATCCATATTTGATCTGGAAGATGCTGGGAAACATCAAGTTCAATACAAATTATAGCTACAGAGGGTCGAGATAAAAGTTTTGTATCTGAATCAAGATTCAAAGTATATCCAATCAGACTAGCAATGGGAAATAGTGATGCTTGCTTAAACAGATGCAAAGGAAAATTAGGAAAATTAACCCAGATAGGCACAATTGGTGATTCAACATAATGGTTAAATTCAGGAGTCCATTTTAATATTTTCATATATAATTTTCATATGTCCCTTTTTTACCTTTTTATTGATAATTCCATGTTAATGTTATGTTTTGGGTAATAACCTCTTTGGTTTTCATACACATTTTGACTTATTATTATTGTTAGTTTTCCATAGATCATAGATTCATAATCACCATAATTCTAAAAATGATATAGATATATCTATATATTCATAATATATTTATTTATAATAAACAAAAAAGGATTTAAATTGGAAATGAGATAAATTGTTCATGGAGATGGTGTACTGTACATATTAATAAACACTAATTTCACTTTATTTACTAATTATAAGGTAGAAATTTATATGATATATTATAATTACATAATTATTTTTCATATTTATCTCATATTTTTTTAAATATTTACATAATACATTCCATGTAAATAATGAATAAATCAAATCGCTTCATGAGGCGGTATTCCAATGTACACACGAAAGATGTAATCATATTCTCACAAAATGGAAAGCGTGAGGTTATGAAAAATATAAAAATTCCATAAAAAATACATAAAAAATAAAAACATAAAAATAATAATTACCATACATTATAAATAAATCCATTATTATTTTCAACGTTAAATGGTGGTAATGGAAGAAAAAAAATTTATCGGTTTGTGAGGTGGTAGTCTTCTTTACACAGAAATGATCATTGTACAACACGTTAATGGAACTGTTTGATGTTTTATGTCATATAAATAATATACTAAAAATATTAATGTTTAATATTCTTAGGTTATTATTTAATCATGATATAAAAATAGTTTAAGGGGTTTTTGGAACATAAAAAACCAAAAAATACGTGTTGATGAATCTTACCTCATATTTGGGTATCTCCTTTTGGTCTAAACCAAAGGAAATCATTAGATTACTTTCATCCCAATTGAAGGATTCTAGGAATAAAGAAGTGAATGTGGGAAGATATTTTAAGAAGGATTGGATTTGAAAATTGGTTTTAGAGGTGTGAAGAGAGGGTAAGATCTTTTTGCCTTTATATGCCCCGGAGAAGACGCAATTAGAATATTTTAAAATATGTTCAATGTACCCACATTTTTTCCTAAATAGAGTCTTCCATAACTCAAAAATTTCAATCCATGTATTTGAAATTTAGAAATATAGAAAAAAATTGGTGCTGGAAAATCATAGGGTAATATTTAATCCTTTTGATTTATGATCAAACCCTGAGTAATAATGTTTTATTTTTAATCACTATAATTTATTATAATTTCATTATCTAGTGAAATTTGAAAAAAATTAGGTTGACCATAAAAAATATTAATTAGGATTATTCAAAAAAATTAATCCCTTTTTTAAATTTACTACCATTAAATTTGTTCAAATTAAATTTAATTAATCCTCACTTAAATGATGAGACAAGGAGTTCTTAATGAGAAAATTGTCAAAACATTGATATTTTTTAAATCCATTTTAAATGTGAAATTTATTTTAATGTAATAATTTTAATTTATTGATGTATAACTAAACTATTCTTTCATTAAAATCAGATTGACATATAATTTAACTATATTCACAAATCCGATGAAAAGGTGGGTGTCAATATACATTTAGTATTTTCACTATTAATAAAAAACTAAATACCTCAAAAAAATTAAAAAAAAAATATTAAGTTAATTTTTACATTTTATATTTTAAAATAAATTATATTTTTTAAAAAATTTTATAAATGTTTAAAAAATTATTTTATAATTTTTCATAGAAGAAAATTAAAAGCTGTTTTTTGAGAAAATATTTTTTTCAAAACATATAAGGACATTATGAACATATATATATGTGTGTTTTATTTGTATAAAAAATATAAATAATAGTTTCAAAATTATTTAATACTATTCATACTACTCTGATTAATGTTTAGGTTATAATTCAATTTTTTAAATAATTGTAATAAAAATTGTTGTTTCATAGAAACTCAGCATTGCAGGTAATACAATCTTAGTCAGTTTTTCATGTAGAAAAATATTAATTTGGTTCTGAATATAATTAAAGATTGAATTTATGTATAGTGTAATGAAATCCATCAATGAAATTTAATTTATTTGAAAATGAGGTTCATAAAAAATAGGGGTGTTACATTCTACCCCCTTAAAATGAATTTCTCCTTTAAAATCCATCACTAACATGCAAAAAAACGAGGATGCTTATACATCCTCATATCCTAAGGTGACTATGTAGGACCATAAAACAATTTTTTTCACTACATAACATTTACTAAGTGAGTTTTATTTTTTTAGAACATTCTATGTATGATCCAAAATTTCAACATGTTGTTCCTTATAAAAATGATTTTTCACCAGCAGTATAACGTAAGAGTTTAGTTTATGTAAATTATATGGTATATTCATCCCCAAGGGAGATATATGGAAAAAATTATGTAGTTAATAGAGGTTAATTTCATGTTCCATGTGATAGTATGTCATCCAAGTATGATCAACAATCTCAATGAACTGATATACATTGGGATTAATTTTCTTTTCTTTATGAATCTCATAACATTCTGCCTTGTAGAAACTCTTAGAAACACATTTTAATGAATTCAAAATTCTATATCATGGTGGAAGTTTCCAGAATAAAATTTCTTTTGAGAACGATCTACCTGGTTATTCTCTTAAATGGCTCTAACCTTCTCTTCCATCTCATTAGTGACCATAGGTTCTAATTACATTATTTCTCTAATATCAATCCGGCATGATGGATCAATAAATTTATTCTGATTGAAGGCATTATAATGAACTATTTGAATCTTTGAGTAAAATATATTGTTGTAGGAAAGCTCAACCAGACAAAGGGGTTCATCCCAACATACTTTAAAAAGTAGATAATAAGATCTTAACATATCCTTTATGTATTGATTTTAGACTGACCATTAATCTGATGATAACGATAAGTGATGAAACTGAATTTTATATTAAGGGATTGTGGATGAATTCACCTGAACATTGATCTTAACATCATATCTTAAACACAAATAATTTAATGTCATACTCCATACAAACTTACTACTTCATTAATTCACATCATTGAAAGTTGATCCATGGTGAAGTGTTATCTTTTAATGATAAAGTGTACTAATATATAAGTTATATTGACTACTAAAAATATAAAATTATTAAATTTATAGTTTTTTAGAAGTGAAATGACAATATTCCACAATTAGTTTCTCCCATTTCCATTATGGTATGGGTAATAGATGAACCATCCACTTATAATTTTTTGTTTTAGTCTTAACATACTGACATACCAAGCACCAAGATACAAATTCTGATATTTCTATCATCATGCGATCCCACCAAATATTAATATCAAATATTTATAAATATTCGTAATTCCAGGATGAATAAATAATGTGGAACTATGATCTCACTATCATCAATCTTCTTAAAATCTGGTATGGTAGAAATAAGTACACATTTCATAAACTATATCATTCCTTCATGATAATTATTAAAATATGGAACATTTGTAACCCTCTTTTGAATCACAACATCTTTCTATTGTGAATATTTAATATTCATATTGATATATGGTGGAAAATTCAATTGATAATGATATGATTTTCCCCCTTCCATCAATATTTATAGGTCCATCCATTGAAAATCTAAAAATATTGGATCTTCCTTAATCCTCATCATGGATAAGATAATATGATAATTTCGACTCAAACCATCATCCATATTGTTCATTTTAACACATTTAATGTATTTAGAAGTCATAATCCCTAATCATATCTGACCATTATCTTTGGAAAATGTTTATATCCTCCTACGTGAATATATACATTAAAATTTTATTTTTAGTATATAATGTACTTTTCAATATAACGATAATGTGTCCTCATCATTAATGAAAAAAATTAACATATCTTACTCAAAAACATGATTTGTGTATATTTTCTCATGAAACATAAATTTTCACAAGGCATAAACTATAAAAATGTTATTCTTAATAATAAAACATTTAAACCCCTTGTTGTATGCATCACAATATATTACAAATGATTATCCACTGTAGGGTAATATATGAACTAGTGTGATGAAAAACCTTCTATTTAGTTACTTTATATTTTCCTCACATTCATTTTCTCAAAGGAACATGAAACCCTTATGATTTAACATGGTCAGAGGACTAGATATTAATGATAAATTATCCACAAACTGCCGATATTATTTAGGCAATCCAATAAAACTAGGGATCACTAACAACATGGTTGGTATTTTCCAAATTTCAATATCATATATATTTAAAGAATCAACTAATATACCATCTCTTATGATTATATGAACAAAAAATGAAACCATTCTCATCCAAAATTCTCATAGAGAAAATTATGATTATAATTTTTCTGTCATTTGGTTCATAGTAAAATTCACAAATGATGATCTTTCTCTTCAAGTATCATTTTGTAGACATGAATATCATTTATAAATACAACCACAAAATAATATAGGTAATACCTAAAGAGTCTATTCATCAAACCCATAATGATAGAATGTGAATTATTAAGACTGAAATGAATCCCTATAAATTCATACTATCCATTACTTTTACAAAATATTGTCTTGGGTATATCCTTTTTTTTGACCCTCAGTTAATGATATCATGAACAATGTTCAATATTGGAAAAGTACTAAACTATATTTAGTTTATCAAATAAGTAATCAATATGGTTAATGTGTGTAACAATCCACGTATTTATAGAATAATACTTTTACAAATGTATTAATATTTATGAATAAGAATTTAATTTTTTTGTTAAAGGTGATTATTTTTCTAATAGTTTACTTGAAACTGAATAATGGGTTTCTCCAAAATCATACGTTGCACACAAAATTGAGTGATACCAAAAAATAATACAATAAAATTATTATAATTTTAAATGATAGATAACACGTGGCCATTGTATTGGTGATAATGAAAAGAAATTACAAAAAATTAATTACACATGTTTTTTAAATATTTTTATATTTATCCAATAAATTTTAGAGGCCTGAAATGATAATGTTTCTAATTTTAATCATAAAATACTCTAATAATTTTTTAAAAATACATTTTACTGCCTTTTGATGGTGAACCATTTTTGAATCTAGTTTTTGTCACTTTTATATTTTCTATTTGAGAAAATAATATTATTCTTTAGAATTAGGACATCAAAATTTACAATGGTTTGAGTTTTGGTATTTTTCCCATAAAATCCATATTTTAATGAATAGTGAAAAATACTACATTTTAATCCAAAATTATCTTTTAATCTTATTTAATTATATGGATAGATTGAACTTTTTATTTCTTTTAAGTTGTAATTGGTTTATGTTTTTATCATTTAATCCAATGTTGGTCATTGGAAGTAATTTCAAGTTTAATTGGACATAATCACATGTCAATCTTTTGATATTTTTACTTCTTCAAACCACACTTTCTGATTTTGTCAACGATAATTAATTTTAAATTAATTTCTTCAAATTGTTTGTTTTGAATTTGGAAAAATGTATTCCATATTTGGAATCATAAGTTCAAAATTGTGTAAATAGGTACCTTTTATTTTTTTTTACTTTACGAATAGTAAGGTCAGTATTTATTTTTATTTACCATGGTTAAAGGATAAATTTGGTATATAAGGGGAAAATTATTATTTTAATTATATAAAACTACCCAAAAACAGTTTCTTATTACATTTTATTATGTATTTCTGACCATGATAATCCTTGGGTTGAATTTAGGACTATGTGGTGCCACTTGGGTGTGATAATGACCTTTTATAATGTTTTATTTAAAGAAAAAGTTAAATATAACATAAAGATGTATCTTTCACTAAACCAATTTTTGAAGGACCTCGAGACACCCTGAGAGGGGAGGGGTGAATCAGGGTGACAAATTTTTCTTATATGTGATGGATCTTGTTCCCACGTTGGTAGGAACTTGTTGAACCTGTATGATGAATATGATTAGAAAGAAAACATTCACGCAGAGAGATGACACAACACTTTTTACTTGGTTCACCACTAAGGGCTACGTCCAAGGAGCATACGCCGACAAGTTATCGGTTGTACCAAATTCCAATATTCTTTACTAGTTGTGGATTTCAAAGGTTTGGTCACAGTCACTCTATCCCAGGCTCACTGCCTTTACAAAGGTTAAGGGATAGCTCACTGCGTCCCTCGGGTCACTCCCATTGACTCCCCCTGGCTCACTGTCCTTGGTGAAGTACCACTCAGTTTATAGATGTGAAGGTCTCTTCAATAGTTTTTCATTGAAGTCTTTGTCTCTGCTCATCATGAGACTCTGCTTCCATCGAAGACCGAAAATGATGCACTTGTATGCACTAAACCACTGAACCAGATGACCAGAACGATAAAACAAGTTTCTCTGACAATTGCGCGAAACACCAACCCTTTGCGTGCAAGACCTTACAATTGCGTGCAATATTTCTTTTCCGTGCAGAAAAATATTTCACGCACCAACACCCTTTTTCGCGCAACTGAATATTTTACTCGCCACCTCATTTTTTATGTGCAGCTCTGCCTTTTCGCGAAGCTCATAATTTTTCATGCAAGACCCTT
This sequence comes from Viscum album, assembly GCA_963277665.1. Lineage (NCBI taxonomy): Eukaryota > Viridiplantae > Streptophyta > Magnoliopsida > Santalales > Viscaceae > Viscum > Viscum album. Next base: position 917,074,322 of record OY728155.1, on the reverse strand, counting down.
TACACGAACCTTTTACATGCATGAGACCTCGAATCTTCTCTAAGTCTTAAACTGTGCCGAATGAGGGGGGTCACCTCTTATTTATAGGCGTCTGAGACCCCCCGTGCGCAAAACCCCCTTTAGCGTAAAAAACTTATCATCTAGCGCGTAATCTTTTGCGCCGATATTGTTTTTCACGCACATCATCAGATTTTTCGAACAACCCATGCCTTTTCCATTTTTCGACGTTCTGATTCTGAAAAACAATTTGCACAAAAAACCTCGATCCACTATTTTTCTCACCACGCTGTTTTTTGTGCCCAACTCAAATATTTCACGCAAAGCCTTTATTTTTCGCACACCACTTCCTCTTTGCACCCACCTACTTTTACCAACAATCCATGTCTTCATTTTCTGATTTTGAGGCCCAAAAATTTGGCAAACACTGGGAAACAGCGCCACCTTCAATACTGTTGTCTGCTGGAACTGTATGATCACTTTGCTGGCACACATTCTGAACTTCCACTGAGGATTGACAACAAACACAAACCACACACCAATTCATGCATAAAATATACATGGTTCTAACAATTTTAATATTAAGATTAATAACTGATATATATGACTATAAATAGTAATTATAAAGATAATAATATTTTCTAAATAATGTAATTTGTTTTATAATTTAGAGACATTACATAAATAAATATATTTATGACACAATGATGAAGAAGTGATTACATTATTAATGCAGGATTCAAATAAATGAATTTTTAAATTATAAAATAAATGTAATTTGAACATTTTGATTCCATCCACTAATTTTTTAGATTAAATTGACATTTGACTGCTGAGTTAATGCCCCTTTTGATGTAATCAAGTTGTTATGACTTTTTTAAAAATAAATGACTAAATATTGTCAAAATTGACACAAATGAGTTTTAAAAACAATACTATTTATTAAATTTTATAATGGTCTTGAAAATATACAATTCATCCAAATGACTTATATAATGTTTCAAATGTCATTAATGATCCACTTTGTTTCTCTAGGAATTTTATAGTTACTATACTAACCATATATTATTCAAAAACAAGAAGACCTGATAAGAGTTAGTAGTTATATTTATGAGTTAAATCTAAAAGATAAGGTTAATTTTTTGACCTAAACATGTATAAAACCTATTTTATGGGAGTATTGTGACAAATACTCATCTTATCCATGAAATATATTACTTTTATAAAATTATAATTTTAAAATCAATTTATAAAACATTAATATTTCAAAACATTCCTAATGTGTCCCTCACCACTCCTATAAAAGACACTTCTCCTTCTTGTTTATACACACCTACAAAGCCCTTTTTATTGGAAAAATAATGAAAACCCCTCCTACTAAAGTACATAACTTCTTATTAGAATCCACCCTTTGGGATGGAATCCATCTTACAATGTCACATTTGTTCAAATCAAAAGTAGACACCTGAAGAAGAGGTAATAGTTTTATCCCTTATTTCAATTTTCTTTTCTTCTTATACTTCTTATTCCTAAGTTGTTTCCATAGTAAAATAATATCTCCAACATCTACTATATGCTGATATTTTTTTTATAGTTATTGTACTAACAAATTTTTCCTTTTACCTAACCAATGAATAACCTTATCACCATACGTGCATATGTACGACTTACCGTCTCTACGCCTTGGTGTAAACTGTTTTTCATCATTACATTATTTAAACCTATATAATGATAAATATAAATGACATAAATAATAAATATATCATTAAATAATTACTGTAACATTAATATTTTATCAAATTCCATACCATTTATTCATTAAGGAAATGATTCCCTCTCTTTTGCATACATACGGTTTATCATCTCATTGACGTGATGGGATTCATCATCCACATTCACTATCCAATAATGATTATAAAAATATATATTATGAATAATTATGAAATATATGACATAATAATTCTAATGTAATAATATATATATATATATATGTACATATATTAAATTCACTGACTTCTATTCAATACGATAAGAAAACAGAACCATCATTCATGCATACATAGGACCTACCTTCTCAATGAACAGTGCATTTAATTTCTTATCTCAAAATATTATAGATATAATAAAAATATATATACTGGATATATATGATATTTAAATAATTAAAAAAATATTTTGGAGGTGATGGAAGTTTACTTGCTTGTAAAATTTACATTAAAACAAGTTCATTTTCAACTCAAGTACCAAATATTGACAAGATGTCTGATATGAACTTAACTAATTATTTAATTTTTATAACATGGTAATAAGTGATATAAAAGGAATAATAAAATTGAAAATGTTTCTCATGCAAGTATAAATTAACATATTTTTTTTATTCAAGAATATAACAATTGTACGTGACAAGTCTGACTCAAGGTAAGGGACTTCATCTCAATCTTCTTTCCTTGAGGCATATTTTGTTAATATAAACCTTCTTATTTTATAGTGTAAAATTATCCCCTTTGACTTCTAATTTCATTATAAATGACTATTTTTTCTACTAAGAATTATTCTAAATGGAAAAAAGGAATGTTTTTAATGTTTGTAGTGACAACAACTTCTCTTCCACATTAACCGTTATTTAATATGTGGATTACCCTATAAGACTTAAGACTTTCAAAAAGAAAAGAAACCCCTTATTAACGTTTTTGGGGTTTTATTATTCAAAATGGTTTTGAAAGTTGATTTACTATTTAAATGTATTGAAATTATTTCTTATTATTGCAAATGAAATTTTATGAGTTAAATATTGATAATTGAAATCTTTTATGTGATATGATTATATAATGGTACTTGGACATTTGATGGGCGGTTAAGTGATAAATCAAAGACGTGTGGTAATGTGATAAACAAAATATACATAGTTCTATTATAATCCAAGGATGGATTGTTACATTACAACCTCCAATGCATTGGGTATTGAAGTCGGTCGTATGTCAATTCTATTTAGTGATATGTGTTGAATTTGGCCACATGGTTATTCCATTTATGTATTTTTGTGTACTAGGATACCATTTATGTTATATATTTATTTCAATGGGTTTATGGTAATATTTTGGTTAAAAAAGAGTAATAATTGAGCATATATTCTGTGAATTGATGATAAATTATCGACATAGCTCATGATTATGTAACATTTAAGGATGGGGCCATATAGTTGGTTTTAGAGGTTAGTTTAGATAACATTAGGAGTTAGAATATTGTTAATAGTATATACATAAAATAAATATACATTATGGACAAATTGAAACGATATATAAATTGAATATTACCATGTTTCTTTGTCTATGATATGTTTGTTCATAACAGTTTTCCATAGAGGAAACACAACTCCTTTGATGGGAAGGAATATAGAGGAAAATAACCTTCAAAATCAACATCCTGAGATGGTCGGAAATGGAACTGAATAGTTTTTTGTAGTGATGGATCAACTGACTAAGGCAATAAATGGGGGTGATATTCATGCATGAGATCTACCAGGCTAACCGCAAAGGAATATGTTGCTCATGATACATTTCCTGAGACAAAATCCCCCATCATTCATAGGATCATTCATCCCGGTGCAAGCTGAAGGGTGGATTAAAGAATTGGAAAATATTTTTTATTTAATGGGGTGTTCATACAATCTAAAGGTTAGTATGTTTGTTTATTATTTTGATGGTGAAACCGATCACTGGAGGTTAATGATTAAAAATATCAGAGGAAGTGAAGATATTGACGCCATAGAATAGGATTAATATAATAATATATTCCTTGAGAAATATTTTCCAAAGGTTTTCAAATTAGTATAGAAAATCAATTCATGTAATTAAGACAAAAGGTGGATGATTTTGGGGATTCATATGAAAAACATTTCACACATTTGTCAAGGTATATCCCAAATTTTATTAGGGACATTGATAGTAATATAAATCAATTTTAATCTTGATTTAAACCAAAATATTGAATGGTGTTAGCTTCTCATGAGTTCAAAAGAAATGAAAAACTTTTCTGATGTGTTGAAAAGTTATAAATGGAGTTTTTTTATGATCATGTGTTCCTTGAGATCAAACAAAATTAGTGATCCAGTTGGAAGGTAATGGGAATGAATTCATCATAGAATCATAGAGGTAAGAAAACCAAATATCTAACTAGTGAAAAGTGTAATAAAAATAATCCTAGATAATGTATCTCAATGTCTGGGAAGTGCTTCTGATGTGGTAATACTGGTCATATTTTTCATAACTGTAACGAAGATTATCGAGTGGGCAATGAAAAACCAGTGGTAAAATGTTTTAGTTGCTACAAGATAGGAAATTATGCCCTTGTGTGTCCATGTTTATTTCCTAGGGTGGAAACCAAGAAGATCAAAAGTAGAATGGAATGGAAAAAATCATTTTCTACTACTAAGGTTGACATGGTACCACAAAATTACTTGGTGAAAACTATGTTACATGTTGTTTCAAAATATGTGAATACTCAATTTGACTATAGATCATTACTTTTATTCATTTATAAGAGCTTTACAAGTAAATTGGAAATAACACCTCATGAATGTGATATTGAACATTTGGTTAAGACTCTATGTTGAATTATTAATGAAACCATGATTTATAGTACTCTACCTATTATCATTAGTGGGATGGTATTTCCTGCAAATGTTGTTTAAATTCCCATAGATGAATTTGATATCATTTTATGCATGGATTATATTTCTATTTATCATGCTAAAATATATTTCAAATCCAAGAGTGTTTTATTCAATCATTTCATACCTATGATAAAATACCAAGAAGTTGAAAGATTGATTAATGATGGTAGTGATTATTATCTCGATCTGGTTTTTGAAAAGAAATAATTAGTTTTGATAAGTGACATTCTAGTAGTGAATAAATTCACATATGTTCTTCCTAATTAATTTCCAGGTATTGTTCCCAATCAGATGGTTGAATTTATATTTGATTTAGTTCTTGATGCTAAGTCTATTTCAAAACCCCCTTATTTAATGGATCAATTATAACTGATGGAATTAAAAAAATAGTTTCTATAATTACATGATTAAGATTTCATTCGAACTATCACTTCACCATGGGGTGTTCTAGTTTAATTTGTGAAAAATATAGATGGTTTTATGAGATTATATATTGATTACAGATACATTAATAACATCACTTTTAATAATAATTATTTTATGCCTTATATTGATGATTTTTTTGATCATCTCCAAGAACCTCAGTATTTTTCAAATATTGATTTAAGGTTCGGGTACCATCAACTAAAGGTGAAGGAGGATAACATTCTAAATATAACATTTTGAATGATATATGGGCATTATAAGTTTTTATTTATTACATTTTGTTATCAAATGAACCTACTGTATTTATGAATATCATGAATGGAGACTTCTAATAGTTTTTGGATCAATTTGTTGTTGTTTTTATAGATGATAGTTTGGTATATTCTAAAGGATGGGTGGAACATGAATGTAACTAAATAACTATTTTGAAAAATCTAAAAGGGAAGAAACCAAATGGAATTTATATTAAGGGATAATTAGGGTTGAAAAAAATTCCATTCCTTAGACATATTGTTTCTAAAGATATCATAACTGTTGACCCTTCTAAAACAAAAGTTTTTGAAGAGTGGCTAAGACCTACCAATATAACAAAGATCCAAAGTTTTCACGGATTAGTAGGTAATTACTGATGGTTTATTGAAATATATTATCAGTTATCTAGACCAATAAATAAGATAACATGTAAGGGATTTATGTTTATTTCAATAAAAGAATGTGATTATTTTTTTCAGAATTGAAAAGGATATTGGTAAGTGCTCTAGTTTTGGCCTTACATTAAAGGAATACTGAATTTGTTATCTATAGTGATGCATCATTAAAAGGACTTGGTTGTGTCCTACTGCAGAATGATTAGGTAATTTCTTATGCTTCATGTCAGTGGAAACCTCATGAGTTAAATTATCAAACACATGATTTGGAATTAGCTGCTATTTTTTTCTTTTGAAATATTGAGGAATCATTTTTATGGTGTGGTGTTTAAAATATATACTGATAAAAAAGTTTGAATTATATATTCAATCATAAATAATTAAACATCACATAGAAGAGATGGCAGTAATTAATCAAGGATTATGATTTCATGATTCATTACTATCCAGGAATGACAAATAATGTGGTTGGTGCTTTGAGTTGAAAGAGTAATTCTACTTTAACCATGCGACATTCGGTATGCGATCCTTTTGTTTTTTATTTGATTAATTTTGGATTATCCATTGTTGGTGCAGGGATATCCTCTATTTTTTTAAGGTGGTAGTGAAATCGTCTTTATTAGATAGAATTAAGAAGCGCATAAAGAGGATAATGAGTTGGAGAAAAAGGTAGAACTAGTTCAGAAGAGTAAGTTACCTAAATTTTACATTATATATATTGTTTTTTGAGGTTGTGAAAGATATTATGTTTGCCTTGTGGTTCAATGTGGATGAAATAATTGTTATGTGAATCTCATTGTTCTTTGTTTTCAGTTCATCATCAGATTAATAAGATGCACAATGATCTTCAAGAGTAATATTGGTGGGATTGAATGAAATAAAATATTACTGACTTTACGATAAGATGTTTTATTTATCAACATGTAAAAGAAGAGAAGAATTTATCAAAAGTGATGCTTCCTCATTTTCTAGTTTTTTAGTCGAAATGGGAAAATGTTTCCATAGACTTCGTAGTTGGAATACCAAATACTTCTCAAGGTAACAATTCAATCTGGGCTATTTTTGATCGATTGAATAAATCTTATCATTTTATTCTTATTCGAGATACTCGGTATCTAGATCAACATTCAAGGTTATATCGTAATGAGATAATCATGTTACATTGAGTTTCAATCTCCATTGTATCTGATCGTGATCCCAGGTTCAATTCTAACTCTTAGAAAGGATTTCTTATTTCTTTGGGAAATAATTAAATTTCAGTAAATCATTTCATCATGAATCAGATGGGTAGTCAGAATGAAAAATTCAGATCTTAGAGGATATTCTATGTTCTTTTTCGATGGATTACCAAGGAATTTGGTACTAACATATTTCCTTGGTTTATTTTTATTATAATAATAGTTTTTATACTAGTATATAGATGGTACCATTTGAATCATTATATTGAATGTGGTTTTGAACTCTATATTTTTCAGATGAAGAAGGTTAAATGAAGTTAATGGGACCAAAATTGGTAGAAGAGGTTGCAAAAAATGTTTAGTGGATTTCGAATCACTTGGGGACAACTTAGAGCAGAAAACAAAGTTATGCAGATAACCAGAGTAAGGACATTTTTTTTCATGGTTGGTGATCATGTCTTTCTCAATGTTTCTCAATGGAAAAGTGTGATGCGTTTTAGTAAGAAGGCGAATTTGAGTCCAAGGTTCAGTGGACCCTTTGAAATCTAGGAGAATGTTGGATTATTTTCCTACATAGTGGCTTTACCTTCATGTTTATTCCAGGTGAACAATGTTTTTCATGATTCAATTTTGAGAATTAATATGCTGCATCCATCACATTTTTGAGTCTAGAGGTTGTTAAATTGGAAGAGAATCTCTCTTATGAGGAACAAAAAGTACATATTCTTGATAGTAGAGATAAAGTGTTTCAGAATAAGGTGGTTCACCAGGAAAAGGTTTTTTGAAATAACTATACAGTTGAAGAGGCATCGTGGGAATATGAAAATTCTATGAGGTACAAACACCCCCACTAATTTTATAGGTAAATAAAATAGAGGGGACCCAATTTTCAAAAGGGGAAATAATGTAACAAACCATCTATTTAGATAATAATAATTTTCCTCATCTATTCATATTTATGAATAAGATATTAATATTGTGTTAAATAGGGCACTTTGTCTGATAGCATACATAAAATGCAGCAACGAGTTTCCCTGAATTCTTACATTTCCAACAACATTGAGTTATAGCGAAAAATAATACAATAATAATATAATTATTTTAAATGTTAGTTAACGCCTAGATATTTTATTGACATGAATGAATATAACTAACTAAAATATGATTAAAAATGTTTGTTAAATGTTTTTACATTTATCCAATAAATTTTAGAGGCTTAAAATGAGAATGAATCAAATTTTAAGCATAAAATACTCTAATATTTTTTTAAAGTCATTTTACAACCATTTGATGGAGAACCTATTTTATATCTAGTTTTTTCAATTTTATATATTCAATTTGAAAACATAAACTCATTATTTAGGAGTGGGACATGAAAATATATTTTGTTTGTAATTTTGGTATTTTTCTAATAAAATTCATATTTTAATGAATATTACAAATTACTAAATTTTAATACAAAATTTCCTTTTCATCTAATTTATTTATAAAGTTTTTTTTTCAATTTTATTGTTTTTAATGTTTAATTATATTTATTTTTTATCATTTAATCTAGTTTTATTCATTGGAAGTAATATCACATTTAATTGTACATAAACACATGTCAATCTTTTGATAGTTTTTACTTCTTAAAAACTGGTTTTCTAGTTTTGACAATATGAATTATATTTAAATTAATTTCTACCAATTATATGTTTTGAATTTGAAAAATTGGATTTCATATTTGGAATCATAAGGTCTAAATTTTGTAAAAAGGTACCTTTTATTTTTTAGACTTCATAAATAGAAACTTTAGTAATTATTTTTATTTACCATGGTTAAAGCATAAATCAGGTAAATAAGGTTAAAAAAATAATATTATAATAACATAAAAATACCTTAACACATGTCATAGTTCTATTAGATGAGATATTTCTGACCATTATCATCCTTGTGATGAATTTCGGACCCCATGGATCCCCTTGGGTGTGATAATGATAGTTTATAATTTTTTATTTAAAGAAAAGGGAAATATAACATAAACATGTATATTTTACTAAATCATTTTTAATATAATGTTATATAACATATCTCTATTACTATAAATAATAATTCTAAATATAAAAAGTTTTCATATATCATGGAATTATATATATATTTTTTTATACATTAAGTAAATAAATTATTTATAACAAACTGAGGATGCAATGATTACCTTATTAATCAATGATTCAAATAAACGAATTTATAAATATTAAAATAAATGTAATTATAAAATTTTAATGAAATATAATAAAATTTTGGATGATATTTACATATGAAGGATGATTTAATGTTTTTTTCTTCAAATTAATAAAGTTCATATGACTTAAAAAATAACTAAATAGTGTCAAATTGACACAAATGCATTTTTTAAAAAAATAATTGTTTATTGAATTATATAATGGTCCTAAAACTCTAATATTGGGAAAAATTGCTTATATAATGTTAAAAATAACATTAATGATCCAATTTTGGTTCTCTTTTCATTTTATAGTAACTATTGTAACCATATATTATGAAAATACAAGAATACATGATATGAGTAAATGTTTTTAATTAAGTGTTAAAGCTAAATGAAATTGTTAAATGTAACCTAAACAAGTCTAAAACCTATTTTTATAAGATTTTTACCAATAATCATATTATCCTAGAAATATATTACTTTTTTAATATTATAATTTACAAATACATTTATATTCAATTAATATGTCAAGACTATCCGAAATATCCCCTCACCTCTCCTATAAATGGGAAACTCTCCTTCTCCTTTATTCACACCTCAGAAGTCCTTTGGATCAACCAAACCATGACCAAACATCCTCTTGAATTCCCTCAATTCATCCTAGAGGCCACTCTTTTGGGAGAAATCATTCATAAGGTGATATTCTTTTCAAATAAAAAGGATAAACTAGAAGAATAGGTAATCATTTTATCCCCTATTTCAAATTTATTTTCTTATATTATTTCCTCTTACTAAGTTTTTACCATACTAAAATAATGAAAAAATAATCTACTATATTTTGAGATGTTGCAATGATTATGATACAACCATATTCCTCTTTTTTCTAATCCTATGAAAAACAATATCACCATGCATGTGTATGTATGGCTTACCGTCTCTACATCGCGGTGTAAACTGTTTTTCATCTGTACTTTATTTAAATAGGTATAATTATGAAAATAAATGATCTAAATAATAAATATAACAAGATATTATTTCTGTATTGTTGAGACCACTTTTTGTATTATGTTGTCAATTTTATTTCTTATCAACCGTTTTTAATGCTGGTCAAAATGAAGAAGGAAATCCAAAGTGATTGGTGATTGGTTTAAGTGAAGATTCCTAGAGAATTTTTATGGATTCACAGCATTGGATGCCAAGATTGGGAAATTTTTCATGTTGATCAAATCAAACAATTGTTTCAATGATCATAAATTTCAATGAACTTCTATAAAAAGTGATACAATGTTTACTACATTGAAGTTGAATACTTTTAAGGATGAATGATGTGATTTGGAATTGATAATCCCAAAATAAAAGGAGGAAGAAGAAGGATGAAGAAGAGGCATCAAATTTGAGGTAACCATGCATGTGTTTTATGGTATCCATGAATTTACATTTAGATGTTGTTTGTGGCTTACATAAAATCGAGGTTCAGGTAAAAATCTAGCTAACTTGCATCAACCTGAGGCATGTGCAGGACCACTAGGGTCAACTGTACCCATGGGGAGCCAGTAAATGCTATCCTAAGAGCATAATAGTATACATAAAGCATGCCAATAGATCTCTCACTACCATGTGGGGCGAGATGGAGGAAGGGATGCATAGGGTGGGTGTAGAGCACAACCGTAGTGAACCTGGTACATGGAGGTACCGTAGAGAGGGTGGGATAATTCTGATCATATGCTGGGATGGATTGATACTTAATATGCAAATCTCTATGCCTCCATTTAAATTTTGGAAGACTTTTTTAATGAATGAACTAATCTTAACCATAAATCACATCCCACATCTAGCTCGACCGTCCAATCGTCGTGACATCCGACCATCTAGTACTGGCCACCCATCCACCTTGCACTAAATGAGTTTGAACTCGAGCCATCAGATCCTCCTATTATATTCAAACCAGCCTGAGCCATCATCTTCATCTTCTAGTGATCACTAGCACCATTGCGATCCATCAAATATGATCAATAACTATGTACGAGATATCATGATTGATCATTTTAAGATAGTGATGATCGTAGGAGTGCACCGAGGACATGATTGTAACTAATGCTTTGCATGCATGCATAAAACTCAAATTAGATGGTTTAGCCAAGGAAAATGTTGTTTCCAAGGCCACATGGATGTGTGCTTTATTTAAAATGAGATTCATGCACAAAATCTTGAGTGTATTCATGAAGAGAAGGCTTCATTCAAAAGGAAACAAATCAATGATCTCGATGTATCTCATCCGTGGGTTTGAAGATTTCAAAATGCCAAAGATCTCAACATTCAAAACTCAAATCTCCATGGAATATCTTCTGGATTTTGAATGTTTAAAGGATGTGTCCCATTCCAATAAAAGGAGAGTCCCAAGACGAGAAGAAGTTGCTACCGCTTTCCCGAGTGCTCCTATTTCAGAAAAACATATCACTTCTTGAATCCACATTACGAAGAGAAAGATGGGGACTTGAGAGCCTTATACTCTACAAAGAAGAGATCTCTCAAGACCTTGAAAGGTGCTACACACTCTCGAATGGAATTTTGAAGAACCTATTCTCATGAACATGTGTTAGGTATTCTAAAACCTTCATTTTTCTTTTCAAAGTCTGCACCATTTTGAGCCAATGTTTATGATTCATAATCACTGAGCATTACAAAGTGAAAATACTATGCATTTATAACAAGATAATGGAAATTGAACCTCCCAGGTTTATAATGAGAATGATAATTTCCTCAGGTATGCATGACACATACTACTATTTTTCAGGGGTTCATTTTTTAAGAATATGAACTGTGCACGAGGAAAGGGGACTTTCATGTCCACGTGAACCAATACATTCAATAGAAAGAAGAAGATTGTTTGTGAATTCATGTAAATATCCTATCAAATGGATATCAACCATTATGGAGTCGTTGATTCAAAGAGGTGAATGAGAATAAAAGAGTAATTGTTCGTGTGTGTGCAATGATCTATACCCTCCAGGGTTATCACACAAGCAAGAGAGAATAAGAGAAGAGTGTGTATTTTATTGGGTAGAGAATAAATCATGCTTCCACTCATGTGCATACAGTAAGAATACCCAAACCACATGAGAGGTATGATGAGAAAAGTGAATATGTGAAGACTTTATTCATGCATTCATGAATATGTAAAAAGGGTGCAATTCAGTTCCATATATATCAACTTCACACAGAAGAAGTGTAAAATAGGAGTTCAACCTAAATGGCACATGCATAATCTCATGCATATATTAAAATAGAAAGAAATAATTAACTATTATGATGCCAAGTGATTTGATCCTCATTTCCTAAATAATCACATAGGTGTTTTTGATTATATCTAAATGAAGAAGGAGTTTTAGTGCATTCGGTTATTTAACTAAATGAGTGGATATGAGAAGAAGAAAAGGAAATGTTATTTTGGTCTAGCACTAAAGATAAAAGAAGAAGAAGTGTACAGTTGGTTTTCACCAGAGAAGAGGCAAGAAAAGAGAGTTGGATTCCAACTACTTTGTAAGTAACCAAGTGAAGAGAACTAAAGATGACCAAGATAAGAACCTACCTAATCATTAAATAAGTATATTGTCTTCATTGGTAGTATAAAGAACCATTAATTAACCTACAATATGAACTAGGTCATTACCAGTTTAGGAAGAGTATTGTTTCCCTTCCAATTCCAATGTGTAGGGACTCACACTATAAATAAATGTATCATTACCCCCTCCAAAGTGAAGGGACTAACACTGGAAAAAGAATTTCGTAACCATCCAATCTACTGTAACATTTATCATGTTACAGTGGAGAGTCCATGCACAATTCATTCCCATGTATGGAAAGGATGTTGCTACTCTTATTGAGTATTGAAACTTGTAAAAATATCATGTCCATATTTTTATTACATTATATTATTTCCTAAAATAGGGAAAATAGAATACAAGAATCAAGATCCCAATAGGTCAAGAGGTACATGGATAAAAAGATATAAATAGTTTAAAAATCCCCCAACACAGACTCACCCCCACCCCTCTCAGTGTTAGTTATTTCCCAAACTATTCCTATCAATTGGTATCAGAGGCCATGTTCACATCTGTTAGATTTTTTACATTGAAGTTATTCTCCATTAAAGATTTGAGTTTCTTTCCTGATAGATCATTGAAGTGCAGTTTTAGTGAATATTTAGTTGTCTCTGAGTAGAGTACCATATATACCAAGAAATGATGAACATGAAAATTAAGGAGAAGATAAAGTTGAAGAAGATATACATATTATCTAAATAAGAGAATTTATCTAGTTCTCCATACCTTGATGATAGTGGACAAACATTAGTCATTGAAGGTAATGAGTAGGTGGCTTAAGATCCCACCCTGAAGATGGATATACTTCCTACCTCAAGTGATCAAGAATTATGTGTTATTACATTTGATAATTATTCTCATTATGGAAATGCTAGCACAAGTGGTCATGTTCAATCAAAAACCTCTCAAGAATTATCAGTTGGAAGATTGAGATAGATTATATATGATATCCCTAAAGAAATTATATCCCTTGTTTTTGGAGTATTTCAATATATAAAATAAATTATAAACCAACTAGAAGAAGACAACGATATTTTGGGGAAGGGCGTAGAAGTAATCTTCTGTGAATTTTTAAATCTATCCAGAAAAGTTGGCCCCATTAAAGCAACATTGTGTGAAATTGAATTGAGTTATACAGAGTGGATCAATGAATTGGAAGAAAAGGATGGATTCAATAAGAATCTGTAATATAAGATCCATGCACTTTAAGATGAGATGAAAAGGAGAACCGATGTCAAGGAGTTATATTTAGAATAAAATTCCAAGAAGATCAAATATTATAACTCTTTGTTACAAAACAATGTGAAAATGTATGAATATGAAGTTGAAAGATTATAGGAGACTTTTGGAAAGAAGATGATTATTATTAAAGATCAGTAAGTCATCCTCAATATGGAATGTATTAAATTGGATGCTTAGTGTATGAATCTTGAGAGGACACATATTGAGCCCTCAAAAAATTAGGTGACAGTTGCTATTGGTATTCAATGTTCATTGGATTATTATAAGGGTAAAATAACTCAAACATGTGATAAGAAGATAATGACTTCATCTATTTATCTATTAGAAGCTTCTGAGAATGTAAAGGTACCATCCATATCATATTGTACTAATGTTTTTAAATTGGTTTCTACAAAATGTGTAGGGTGTAATAAAAATTATAAACATGTATTGATGTGGAAATGTGATGAGAAATCTACAACCATGTATAAGGTGGACAGATAGAAGAATGAGGAAGGTGTATACCCATGGAGAGCACAATAAATCATGAAGAAGACCCTAATAAACTTATATATAAGATATTATGAAGTCAATATTTTTTTGTTAATATTGGTGCTATAGAAGATTTGGACATTATGCATTAAATTGTTGGTACAATCCTCAATATATAAAATCTCAATGGAATCCCATATCAATAGGTATAAATCAATAGAGGAAGAAACAAAATCTATAGATCTAGAAGCATCTGTGTATTGAAAATGTATTTGGAATGCTTGAGAACATCTCGTATGTATTCAATCGATGTGGTCATATAGTTGGTACATGTTCATATCAACTTTTATCCAATTATAATAAGTAAATTTTATCACAAAAGATGCATATTAAAGTAGAAGAATCATTGGGAAGAAATCGTAAGAAATATGTATAGGAAAATCCTCCCAAGATGATTTCAAGAAGTATTGGAGAGATGAACATGGATTATAAATCCAAGGAGGTGAAGGGTGGTGAATACAAATGAACTCCTAAATTTTTTTACTCAGAATAAGTTGTATGGAAGATCCAATCCTAATGCCTCAAATTCAAATGACCTAGTGGTTATCTAGAATTATGATTTGGAAATAATGATGGAAATTTATGATTCACAAGCTTAGTCTAGTGTAAAAGAAAAAAAGAATATTTCCCATGAAGATAAAGAAGTATTTTGTGTGAGGTACAATGAGGATGATTATAATATTAAAAATTTTATTTCACTTATATCAGATAAAGAAGAACACCTCAAGTATTTAAATGTTCAACCTATAGATTCTGGTGCATTAAACACTCTTGAAGAAAGAAGGCTCACACACAAATAAAGGGAATAAGTGATAAGATCCACACAACCAAAATTCGAATTAAAGATCTAATATGATTGTGTGAAGAGTGAAGCATATTGGAAGAGAAAATCATATCATCCTTGTTATTTGTATTGATGAAGAAATTTGGTTCTACCTTATTCCCTTTAAATCATTCTGTATTTTACATGTTCTTATAATATAAAGAATCAAATGTGAAGCAAGCCCTCAGGCATAAAACTTGAGAGTCAGTGAGGAGGATTGATCCCTTGTAGGGGA
Organism: Viscum album; assembly: GCA_963277665.1. Taxonomy (NCBI): domain Eukaryota; kingdom Viridiplantae; phylum Streptophyta; class Magnoliopsida; order Santalales; family Viscaceae; genus Viscum; species Viscum album. The sequence continues at coordinate 917,058,766 of OY728155.1, read as the reverse complement.
GACACATGAAGAAGCTTCCAGAGTTATTATTTCAATTAGCATTAACTTCTGTTGGTATCAAATTCAATTACTCTGACTATTTTTTGAAGATCATGTCATTGGAAAAGGTATGAAATTTCTTAATCTCTCATCCATGGTTACTAAAAATTAATATAATTATACAAATGGGGAGTAATTGAATTAATTAGTGACATAATAATAATTGATTTTCCTGAACATTACCCATCATGCCTATTACACTTAAATGATTTTGATCCATTTTTTGAAGTGAGTGTAATATTTTCAGATTGATTATTTCATATCACACTTTTTTAATCCTTAGCCAGAAATGAAAGTGGAAAACCCTTGAAGACAAGTAAATGAGTTCACATCTCACAAGGTATCATGATCAATTTAAAATTGATATCCTTGATGTATAAATCAAATCCTCTTGCTTTCTACACCGAGTTTTTCTCTAGTATACTTTGCGTGAAATGATTTATGGCACATTTCTTAAGTATGGATTGATACCTTTTTCCATGAACATTGTATTTCATGTTAATAAGGTTGAGAGAGTGTGAAATAATTTTTTTGGGTGAAAAATAAGTGAAAGGAAGGAGAGGAATATTCACATTTTAATATTAATACATCTATTAAAGAGAATTTTTAAGTATTGAAAAAAATACAATGGGGCAGATTGTGAGGACCACTTTGTGTATGAAGTTGTATTTGTTGTCAAAAGTTGTCAATACTGGTCAAAATAAAGAAGGAACTCCAAAGTGATTATATATTGGTCAATGTGAATATTTATGGAGAATTTTTTTAGATTCAAATCATTAGATTCCACGCTTGAGAAATTCTACATATGGATCAAATCAGAAAATTATTGAACTAGCCATAAAGTTCAATGAACTTTTATCAAAATGTGATACATTGTTTACAATGTTGAAGTAGAATTTATTTAAGGATTATTGAAGTGATTTGGAATTGATAATACAAAAAATAAAATGAAAAAGAATAAGTTTGAAGAAGAGGCTTGGATTTTACAGTGTCCATGCATCTGTTTTAAGGTAGCCATGAATTTAAACATAGAAGTTTGTTGTGGATTACATAAAGATAAAGGTCCAGCCAAAGAGCTAGCCAACCAGTATCAACCTGAGGCATGTGTGGGACCACTGTGGCCAACCACACCCATGGAGAGTTGGACTGGGATAGCTCGATAGTGGAATAGTGGATACAGAGTGTGGTACCCCCGGTTTCGGGTACATAACCCCTTTCCCCGCATTTTTTAATTTGGTGTGTATAAAATAGAGAGTTTCCATAAAATATAAAGTTTCCATAAAATAGAGAGATTACATAATATAGAGAGTTTCCATTAGGTGGGGTGCTTCTATAATGTTTTTTGTTTCTATAAATTGGTGTGTTTCAATAAAGTGGGTTGTTTCCATATTGTGTGGTGTTTCTATAAAGTGGTTTGTTTCCATAAAGTGGGGTGTTTCCATAAAGTGGGATGTTTCCATAAAGAAATTTGTTTCCATAAAAAGGGTGAAGGTGAAGGATGGGTGGGTTTGGGGGTTTTATAAGGAGTGTTGGGACAAGAAGGAAGGTCGCACGATCCATACACGGTTGGCCCAAACAGTGTTCCCAAACCTTATGCAGAGGTCAAATCTAGATCATATTTTCTAGGAGCTTACTCATTTTTGCACTATATATTTTGGTTTGGATTAAAAACAACCCTATTTAGAGATTACTCTCCCTAGTAGGATGGGGAACCCTCTCCACATGATTTGGATCCATACCAGAGCCTTCCCTTCATGATTTTGTGTCTTATTCTTGAGGTATGTCACCATTCTTTCTGGATTTGACATGTTTTATTAGATCTGATTAGATATACTTATCCGATCTCCATTCTTTCTCATATATGAGACTATAGTGGGTATATCTATGTTTTTTGAAGTTAAATAATTCAATGTTGAGTCGTCATCTTTCTAGGATAAGAGGACTAAGGCTGTTCTGAGAGATTCGACCCACTTTTTTTGTGCATTCTTGGTCTGTTGTCAATGATTCGTCAAAACCTTCAAGTTAGGTGGCTTTACTCTCATCTCCTATTTCTAGAATTAATTATATTAGATTCAAATTGGTTAATTGATTGTGAAATTCATGGAAAAATCTTCATTAGTGATGATTTATGGTTTTGTGAAATTACGTGATATTGGTGAATAGTTGTACAAAGGGGGTTTATTTTCATGAATTTAAAATGATGATTTTAAATTATGGATTTTCAAGAATTGATAAATTGTTGATGAAAAATGGGTTTTCAATAGAAATTATTTTCAACAAAAATGGAGTTTTATTGAAATGGTTTTGACAGAAATGTTTTTCAATAAAAAAGTGTTTTTATTGAAAGGGTTTTTTTAGCATGATCATGGGGAATATGTGGTATGTTTTCATGTTTCATATATGTGTATTGGTTTAAATATGAACTTGTTCATGGTGCCAATGGATTAATGGCACATGGGAATTTCATACACGAGGCTTGGTTTAAATATGACCTAGTGCTTGGTGCCAAAGGGTTAATCGAACATGGGAAACAATTACCTTGTGACGACATGGTAGATACACGAGAAATAACTCATGAGTATGGAACTATCATAAAGGAGCTTGCATGGTTGGTTGAATGTGTTTTAAGAATGGTTGGGTATGCTGATAAAGGGATATTGTGAAATGGTTGTAAATATTGTTTAGTTATTTTCTTGAAAAATAACTTGCTGGGAAAATTGTTTTCAATTGATATGAATTTTGGTAATTAATGGTTTTGGAAAATTGTTTATATTTAGATAGAATTTTTTTAGAAGTTGTTTTATATAAACTATTTTATATAATTTTTGTTAACTATTTTATCCTAGTGGTGTGAGTAGGGAAGTCTTTGGGGGAAAACCTACTGAGTTTTATACTCACCCCTGCTTTGGAACATTGGTGCTTTTGAATATTCTATATTCCAAGACAAGGGAATAGGTAATGTTTCACATGTTTTTAGCACTACCTTGTGATGTATGGGATGTTCGAAGATTTTGGAGCTTGGAGCTTGTGGAGTATAGAGTCTTGAGGTCTTTGGAGAATCCTGTGTGGTTTATCTGCTGGGTACTTTTATTCATGGTTATTCTTCCGTTGTTGCTTACTTTGATGAGGTTGTGAGATACATGAAGTTGTTGAGTTGTCTTTTATTTGTTCATGAATCATATAGTGAATTTTTGGATATGGTTGGTAGGTTTATTGGTTCATTTATTAAATGGTAAATCATCCCACTCTTTTATTTGAAACCCTTTGGAATTTTTTTCCAGCCTTGGGAATCTTGGGGATGTCACTTAAGGCCTAGTAATGACTTGTTGTACTCTCAAGCCAATGAGAATTAGCAGGTCATTACAAATGGTATCATCTTGTTCGGTTCTTTCCTAACATTTAATCATCGATGTTCCTAGTTTTGGTGATAAAATTCCTTCTTGTCTATTCCTTGGGTGGTAATCATAGAAAGGATTAGAATTGTTAGAACTAGAAATGTATATCATAAAAGGACATAGCTTACCCTTTTATGCTGAACATCATGTTACCAGGGAGTTGGGTAAATAAGTGTTCAGAGACACTTCTAGAATTTTGAAACCTCATTGCCATGGGTTTAGCCAAGGATACTAGCATGCCATGCATTGTAGAAGAATGAATTCCCACTAGGAGTGAATGCATCATTTTATGGAATGATTCATGTTGTAAAAAAAGTGTTAAATTTTGAAAAAGAATTTAATTGGTTTTCAAATGAATAATTTTGAAAAAGTTAACACTTATTGTATTTTGAAAATAGTTTATTTTTCAAAAGCATGTGATGTGTTTTAAAAAATGGTTGAACAAGGGGAAATGGTTGTTTTTGAAAACAATGTTGTGATAGATGATGTGATATAATTTTAAATGCTAAGCCAACAGTGTTACAAAGACAAGTGATGATCCTAAGGTGCTCCTGGGAACAGTGTTACAAATCCCGAGAGATCATCATTTGTATGAAAAATTATTAAAGTGTGATTTTTGGATACAAGAAGTACATTTTATTGGACATGTCATTTCTAAGAATGGAATTTCTATTGATTCTGAAAATATATAAGCCATTATCTCTTGGAAACAAACGAAGACTGTTTTTGAGATATGAAGTTTTCTTGGTCGAGCTGGTTACTACCGACGTTTTGTGCGTGATTTCACACGACTAGCTTCACTAATGAAAGCCATGAAAAGGAAGAATTCTCCATTCCAATGGATGGAGGAATGTCAGATGTATTTCTAGGAACTGAAATTTTGGATTACATCTATAACTATCTTGATCTTTCCAGAATCAGGAAAGGGGTATGTGGTGTATTGTGATGCTTCAGAATCATGGTTGGACTTTGTTCTCATGAAAAGAGATCATGTGGTTGCTTATGGTTCAAGGTATTTGAGGGTGCATGAGATGAATTACCCAACACATGATTTAGAGTTAGCTGCAGTCATATATGCTTCAAAAACATGGAGGCATTATCTATTTGGTGAGAAATTTACTGTGTTTACGGATCATAAAAGCAAGAAACACATTTTCTCACAGTGATATTTAAATCTGAGGCAATGGAGATGGATGGAGTATCTCCAAATGTTTGACTTTGAATTGATGTACACGCCAGAGAATGGAAATTTGGTGGTAGATGCATTGAGTATAAATTCATATGCTCAGTTGGAGAAAAAAGCTTCAGATTAATGGTAGTTGATATCATCCTTAGCTGACATGAATTTGGAATGTGAAGACTGAGGTGATGTTGTAGTTTTCTTTTCATCTATGATTTTTCCTAATTTAGTAAAAATGATCAATGTGGCACAAAAATCTGATGCATAATGTATGGTTATAAGTTCAAAACTCAATGGTGTGGATACCATTGTGGGCTAGAAACATAATAGGGGTGCAGTTTTGTGTTTCAGAGATCAGTTGGTTTTAACTATGTATTTCCATGAACTACTTCTTCATTATTACAACTATTCAAGATGGGATGTATATACGGGTACACAGAAGATGTATAAGGTGTTGAAGGTGCAGTTTTTGTGGAGTAGCATGAAAAGGAAGGTGGTCAAGTTCATTTCGCAGTGCTTAACTTTTCAGCAGGTTAAAGCGTAGCATCTAAGACTGGCTGGTATGTTACAATCTTTGCCCATCCCAGTATAGAAATGGGATCAGATAGAAATGGATTATGTTGAAGTTCTTCCAAGAATAGTCCAGAAACACAATGCCATTTGGGAGATAGTGGATCATCTAACCAAGTAGGCCCTTTTCATCCCTATTCGTGAAACTAATACGGTGGAGGATCTTTCAAAAATCAATATTAGAGAAGTGGTAAAGAGGCATGGTTTACCAGTTTCAATAGTCTTAGATAGAGAACTAAGGTTCACATCTTGTTTCTAGAAATAATTATAGCAAACCCTCAGACTCAGTTGACTATGATCAAGGCGTATCATCCTCAGACTGATGGGAAATCTGAGCGGATGATACAAACATTGTAAGACATGTTTAGGGCTTGTGTAATGGATTTTGGTTGCTCATGGGAGGAGCATATTCCCTTAGTGGAGTTCTCATACAATAACAACTATCAATCCTCGATACACATGGATCCGTTTGAAGCATTGTATGGGAGACCTTGTCATTCGCCACTATATTGGGTGGAAATGGGAGAAACATCACTAGTCGGGATGAGCCTTGTTATAGAAACAATAGAGAAGATCCATTTGATTAGAAAGATGATGGAGACGACTCGGAGTAATAAGAATGCTTATGCAGATCACCGTCGAAGACCATTGTCGTTCTCTATGGGTGATCAAGTCTTCTTAAGGATCTCGCCAAGTCATGGAAAACGTCGCTTCAAGAAGCAGGGAAAGTTATCTCCTAGATACATTGGCCCTTTTGAGATACTAGAACGGGTTGGAGGGGTGGCATATCTGTTGGCATTACCACCACGGTTTAGTTTGGTGCATAATGTGTTCCATGTATCCTAGTATAAAAAGTATCACCCTGATCTTGACCATGTGATTAGATGGGATCACATTGAGCTAGAACCAGATGCATCACCGATACATATCCTAGTGCGGATCACAGATAGACAAGAGAATGTCTTGCCTGGGAAAAGCATCGTCCTAGTACGGGTTTTATGGAAACATGGTCAGATTCAGGAAGAGACTTGGGAACATGAGAAGGAAATGAAAGAGAAGTGGCTAAAACTCTTTTTTTCCAATGAGGGTTTTCTACTTTTCAAGGACGGAAATACCAATGGTGGGGATAATGTAGTACCCCCTGTTTCAGGTACATAACCCCTTTCCTTGTGTTTTTTAATTTGTTGTGTATAAAGTAATGATATTCCCTAAAATATAGAGTTTCCATAATGTAAAAATTTTCCTTTAAGTTGGGTGTTTCTATAATCTGGGTAGTTTCCATAAATTGGGGTGTTTCCTTAATGTGAGTTGTATCCATAAAGTGGGGTGTTTACATAAATTGGGTTGTTTCCCTAAAGTGGGGTGTTTCCATAAAGTGGGATGTTTCCATAAAAAATGTGTTTCCATAAAAAGGGTAATAGTGAATGATTTTAGAGTTTGGGGGTTTTATATGGAGTGTAGGGACATGATGGAATGTCGCACGATCCATACATGGTTGTCCCAAACAGTGTGGTCAAACATTTCATAGAGGTCAAATATGGATCAAATTTTCCAAGGGCTTACTCATTTTTGCTCTATATATTTTGGTTTGGCTTTAAAATGACCCTATTTCAAGATTAATCTCCCTAAAAGTCCGGTGAAGCATCCACACATGATCTGGAGCCATCCCATAGCCTTCTCGTGGTGATTTCACGTCCGATTCTTGAGGTATGTCACAATTCTTTCCGGATTTGTCATGTTTTCTTAGATATGCTTAGATCTACTTCTCTGATCACCATTCATTCTGATATCTGAACCTATATTGGGAATATATACATTTTTTGATTCCAAATAATTCAATTTTGATTCATGATCTTGCTAGGATAATAGAACTAAGGCCGTTCTTGGAGAATCGACCCGGTTTCTTGTGCATTCTTCGTCTATTGTCAATGTTTCATCAAAACTATCAATGCATGTGGATTCAATCTCATCTCTTCTTTCTATAATTAATTGTCTTAGATTCAAATTGGTTTATTGATTGTGAAATGCATGAAAATATATTTATTAGTGATGATTTATGGTTTTTGTGAAATTTCATGACCTTGGTGAATAGTTGTGCAAAGGGGGTTTAGTTTCATGAATTTAAAATGATTATTTTAAATTATGTAATTTTTTGAATTGATAAATTGTTGATGAAAAATGGGTTTTCAAAAGAAATGGTTTTCAATAAGAATGGAGTTTTATTGAAAGGGTTTGGTGCTGAAATGGTTTTGATGGAAATGGTTTTAAGTAAAAAGGTGTTTTCTCAAAGGGTTGTTTTGGCATGATCATTGGGAATTTGTGGAGTGTGTTCCTGTTGCATATACAGGTCCTGGTTGAAATATGACCGTTTCCTTAGTTCCAAAGGTTTAATGGAACATGGGAATTTCATACACGGGGCTTGGTTGAAAAATGACCTTGTGTTCATTGCCAAAGGGTTAATGGCACATAGGAAACAATTACCTTGTGATGACTTGGTAGATCGACGAGAAACATTTCATGAGTATGGAACTTTCATAAAGTAGCATACATGGTTGGTTTCATGGGTTTGAGTAATGGTTGGGTATCCTGATAAAGGGATATTTTTAAATGGTTGTAAATATTGTTTGGTTATTTTTCTGAAAAAATAAATTGCTGGGAAAATTGGTTTCAATTGCACTTGTATGCTTTTGGTAATGAATGGTTTTGGAGACTTGTTTATATTTAGTTATAAACTCTTTTTTAGAAGTTGTATTATATAAACTATTTTATATAATTTTTTCTTACTCTTCTATCCCAGTGGTGTGAGTAGGGACGTCAGTGTGGAAAAACTATTGAGTTTTATAATCACCCCTACTTTGGAACTTTGGTGCCTTTGCAGATGCTATCTTCTAGGACTATAGAAAAGGTAATGTTTCACACATGTTTAGAATTACCTAGTGATGTATGGGTTGTTCGGAGATTATGGAGCTTGGAGCTTGTGGATAATGGATTCTTGAGGTCTTTGGAGAGTCATGAGTGGTTTATGTGCTGTGTACTTTGATTCGTGGTTATTCTTCCGTTGTTGCTTACTTTGATGTTTTGGTGAGATACATGAAGTTGTTGAGTTGTATTCCATTTGTTCATGCATAATATAGTGAATTTTTGGTTATGGTTGGTAGATTTATTGGTTTATTTCTTAAAAGGTAAATCGTCCCACACTTTTATTTGACACCCTTCAACATTTATTTCCTACCTTGGGAACCTTTGGGATGTTGCTTAAGGCCTAGTAATGACTCATTGTACTCTCAAGACAATGATAATTGGTGGGTCATTACATAGAGTGTGTTTTAGTGCATGCGCCACTGCGCGGGGTGGAAAAGAGGCAAGGATGCATAAGGTGGGAGAAAAGCACACCTACATTGGACATGGTACGAGGCAGTACCGTGGAAAGGGGAGTTGAATTCAGAGTGAATGTTGGGATGTCATGATACATAATCATGAATCTAGACACTTCTATTTTGATGTGGGGTGAATGTTTTAATGGAATAAACTAATCTAAATCTTCTATCACATCCCACATCTCGCTCGACCGTCTGATCATCATGGCATCCGATCATTTAATCATGGTCTCCCATCCATCCCACTCCTGTAGAGTATGAACCCAAGCCATCTGATCCTCACGTGATGTCTGAACCAGCCCAATCCCTCCCCATCTTCCTCCACCACTCACTGGTGTCTTTGATCTCCATCAGAGATGATCAAGATCCATGTTCGAGCTATCATGACTTATCATTTTGACACAATAAAAAATGTAAGAGTTCACTGAGCCATGCAAGTAACTAATGCTTTTCAGGCATGTGTGAAACTCAAAGTAGAAGTTTCAATAAATAAAAAATGTAGTTGTTGAGACTATATGGATGCATTTTTTATTTAAAATGAGATTCATGCATTGAGTCTTCTATTAATTCATGAAGTGAAGACCAAATTTAAAAAAAAAAAAACTGAAGATCTTGGCGTATCTCATCCGTGGGTTTGATGATTTCAAAACACCAAAGATTTTGACATTAAAACCTCCAATCTCTATGGAATGTCATGAGGATTCTGAATGCATAAAAGATGTGGCCCTTGCATATAAATGGAGAGGCCCGATCCGAGAAGAGGCTAATGCTCCCACATTACCATGATCTTCTGTTTCATAAAAAATATCACATCAAGCTTCCAATTTGTGAAGAGAAAGTAGAGAAACTATGATCCTTCTTATTTGTGAAGAAGAGATCTCGCGAGCCCTCTACAGGTGTTACATACTCTCGAATGGATTTACAAGGAACCAGTTCCTTTGAACATGTCATTGGTCTTCTAAAATACTCTTCTTGATTTGTGAAGTCTGCATAATTGTGATTCTGTGTTTGAGATTCAGTCTCACTGAGCTCAGTGAAGAGGTTGAACTGTTCATCTATTTCATGAAGAAGAAAATTGAACCTCTCATGTTCATGATGATAAGAAGAATTCCATAATGTACAGAAGACACAACCTAATATTTTTTAGGGGTTCATTTTTGAATAAGAAGAAGAGTGAATGGGGAAAGGTGAAGTGCATGCCCACATGAACCTATATATTCAATGTAATTATGAAGCTTCTGTGCATGCGCATGTGAAGAACCTATACCAGGGATATCACCCATTCAGGTGTGGTTGATGAAAATAAGATATGGGGAAGGAATGATGATGATGATGTTTTTGTGTGTGTGAAATGGTCTATACACTTTAGGGTTATCCCACATTAAAGAGAGAAGAATAGAAGAGTGTGCATTCAGTTTGGTTGAGAATACATCATGCATGCACTCCTGTTTATTAATTAAGAACACCCAAACCAAGTGAGGGGGAAGAAGAGAAAAGAGAAGAAGTGAAGAGGTTATTCATTCATTCATGAATAAGTAAAAAGGGCACATTTAAGTTTAATATATATCAACTACACCATGAAGAAGTGGAAAAAAGAGTTCAACCAAAATGGAACATGTGTGATCTCTGTATATATGAAAAGAGAAAGAAATAATCGACTCTAATGATTCCATGTGAGACGATACTCATTTCATAAATAATTAAATAGGATTTTGTGATTCTAGTTAAATGAATAAGTAATTTTAGTGCATTTTTTTATTTCACTAAAGGAGAGGAAAGGAAAACAAGAGAAGGAAGTGTGATTCTGGTCTATCCAAGAAGAGAAAAGAAGAATAAGTGTGCAGTTTGTTTTACATCAGAGAAGAGATAAGAAAAGAGATTTGATTTCCTACATAATTGCAAGTAACCAAGTGAAGTGAACTAATGAAGACCAAGAGAATAACCTACCTTATCAAGAAGGAAGAATACTATCTTTAGTTGAAGTATAAAGGACCAGAAAGGAAGTTACAAGTTTAACTAGTTCATCACAATATGAGGAAGAGGATTTCCCCTTCCCCTTCCAAAGTGTATCTATTCAAAATAGGAAGGATCGTTTCATTCCCCCCTCCAAATTGTAGGGACCCATACTGGCTAGATGATTGTTTTCTTACCTAATCCATAGTAACAGTTATCACACTATTGTGGAGAATCCAGGAACTATACATTCCCATGAATGGAAAGGATGTAGTGGCTCTTATTGAGTATTGAACCTTGCAAAAATAATTTGTGATTATTTTTACTACTTTATGTTATTTCATAATATATTTAAAATAGAATAAGATAATCAAGATACTAACAAGTTAATAGGTATCATTATTAAGTGATGGAATTGGTTTAAAAAGTCCCCAACCCAGATATACCCCCCCACTCAGTGTTATGTATATCCCAAAATGGTCCTCTCATGTAAAATTCATATTCCATCCAATTACATACCATTAAACCATTAAGGAAATGATACCATATCTCATTAATACATAAGTCTTAATGTCTCCAAGATGCGATGAGATTCATCTTCAACGTTCTCCATCCAAGAATGATGAAAAAAAATTACATATTATGAATAATTATGAAATATATGACATAATAATTATACAAGAATTATATATATATATGTAAATATATTTCATTCACTTACTTCCATTCAATACATTAAATAATGAAACAACATTCTTGTGTACGTAAGAACTACCCTCTCAATGAAGGGTTAATTTCATGTATTATATCTAAATATTATGTATATAATAAATACCTATATATTAGATATATATGATATTTATATCATGAATAGTAATATTCTGGAGATGATGAACTTTTGACTATATGGAAAATTTACATCAAAACAAGATCATTTTCAAATCAAGTACCAAATATCTAAAAACATCCAACATGAACATAAATAATTATTTAGTATTTATAACATGGTAATAAGTTATATAAAAGTAACAATAAACATGAAAAAGGTTCTCATTAAAGTAGAAATTATCTTATGATTATTATTCAGGAACATTGAGATTGTACATGATGTGTTTGACTCATGGTAAGGGACATCATCTCAATCTCCATTCAGTGAGCCATATTTTGTCAATATACACCATCATATTTTATATGGTGTATAATTATCCACTTTGACATTTTATTTCATTCAAAATGAATCTGTTTTATATGATGTGTCTTACTAAATAATAAAATGGAATGTTTTTATCATATGCATTTAGAATGTATTCTCTGCTGCCGTAACCATTATTTGATATTTGTATTACTCTATAAGCCATAATGATTTTAAAATGAAATGAAATACCTTATTCCCTTTTTTTGGTGTTTTGGTATTGAGATTTTTTTTGAATGTCGATTTACTATTTATGTATCTTGAAATTATTTCTTGTGAATGAAAATGAAATTTTATGGGTGAAATATAGATAATTGAAATATTTTATGTATTATGATTATACAGTGGTACATGAACATTTTATGGGTGGTTATGTGATAATACAAATATTGGAGGTTATGTGATAAACCAAAGAGGATGGTTCTGTGATAAACTATGTACTAGTGGTAACATTATAACCACTAATGAATTGGGTATTAAATTCAACCGTATGGATATTCCATATAGTGATATGTGTGGAAGTAGATTGTATGGTTATTCTATTTAGGTTTTTTTGTCCCAAGCAACCATTATATGATATATTTGGATTTTTATGGGATTATGGAAATATTTGGGGTATAAAATGGGTAATCAATGAGCTTATATTCAATGAAGTATATTTAAAACTTCTTAAAGGTGAATAGTAATACTTTATGTTAATATATTCATGGTTTTCATGTTATCCTAAGACTAATAGTTTTCCTTTATTGTGTATCCCATACTGAGTTTTTTTTTCATCAAACCATTTTTTGAAATGTTTTTCACTATGTTAAAGAATAATAGAGTCTAGGATGGGATAGAGAAAAAGTTATGCTTTTAAAACATAAAACGATACCATTTTTTTAAAGAGTTTTTGTTTTATGAAAAAAATTATAGTGTGTAGAAGAGTCTACTTGTAATATTTATGTTGTTATGTATGATTTATGGCCCAATTCTCTATATCCATAAACCTGAAACAATACTCCAAGTGAATTAAAGATGAATAATTGACGTTGCTCAATATTATGTAACATTTATAGCTGGGCCTTATAATGTGATATATTTTATTGATAATTGTCTTGTTCAACACCTATTAATCAATGAAGAGTCACAATAAATATCATTCATTAAAAAAAAGAATCAGTATACCATAAGGGTCCATTAAAAAAGTTTTCTGGTAGTTTCTTCATTAATTCATAGAACTTAATTAGGGCTATTATATATTTGGTCTTTTAAATTGGTGTTGTAACAAGTATGAGTTATATCGATAACTCAACTTCACAATTTGGCAGGATTCTATAGAGCTCTTATGGAAAGACAACCACAAATTCTTTAACAATAGGAATTTCATCGATGTTAAGTTTCTCCCTAACAATTAAATATAAACATGACTTCTAATTCGATATTAAGAGCCATATTACTAGATGTAATCTCCATATGAAGTTCATACATATCATAAAATAGATATATGATCATATATTGGTATGAAATATTGAATTTAACATCCCTTCTATGATAATTTATGTGATATTTATGAAGAGAAATCAAAACAATATAGATGATGACATCAAATTCAACCAGTAGAAGAGTTAAAATATTTGATGGAAGAACTTTTCCACTACCATTAACAATTGTGAAGTCTTATACATTTGATTCGATCACTATAACATTATGTGATTTCATAGCTAATTCCACATCTAATTATTTGTGTTCAATCACAATACCACTAGAATGTTCTTTAAATATGAAAGAGTTGGTAGATATACAATCAAATAATATATTATTGTTATAGAGTGTATAGTTTGTGTACAATTTACCACGTCTTATTTTCACCCCCATAAGAAATAGTAATCGCATGAGATTACCCTTTCCCTTGTTTTTAGAGGTTACTGACATCAATCATCATCATTTACCACTGCTCCAAGGAACTTTTTAGAATAACTATTAATCTCCTAACAAATGAATCACTAAAGTGGGAGATGTCAATTATATGAAATTTTCTCTCTATTCAAAATTTTATCTATCTTATTTCAATCACATCTAAAATCAAATTATCAATGACCTTCCTTTCCCCATAAAAAAATAACCATTATGAAACATCCTACACATAGAGCATGAATTAAATCTCATCTTCTTCTCAATATTTTTTTTAATTTCTATTAAACTCGATTTTTCTTTGGTTTTCAAAATCAATAGATTGATATGTTACTCCAACATCCATTTACACCTTGATAGAACAACCCACTATAATGTCATATATACTAAATAATATTATAGTTAATGCCTTTTTATGAAATGGTTTTTATCCATATAAGAATATATATACCTTAATTTCATATTTGATGATAATACCAGAAGAATACCTCACAATTCATGTAAAATTAGCCTCATAGGTACCAACATATTCCTATCCCTTTGATTTTACCCATGAAACTCCTTACCAGTCAATGTACAAAGAACATGAGAAAAGTACATATTGAATTATAGGGTCTTGAAATCATTCCAATACATGGATTTATTTTCATCTTATTGGATAATATTCTTGATTAGAGTCCACCACTATTCTACTTCACTTTTATATGATAAACAGTTAAAATGATTTTTCTATTCTCTGAAAATTGGAAGAAAAAAATTATATTTTTATTGGAACTAATTAAGTTTTCATCCACAAGTGTATAAGAAGTCCCACTAGTAAAAGGTGCATATTTCCTCATGAAATAATCAATTAAATTTTGTTTTCTCTTTGTATCATTTGGAAGTATAGATTGTTTCATAGCTTGGGAAAATTAAATGATCAAAGAGATGTGATTTTTAATTCCATATACCATTATATTTGTAGTCTCCAAAGGACAATCATTTGTTTTAAGAACATAATTATCATTGAAATTGTTGTTCTGAGTATCCACAGATGACTAATACAAAAAAATCATAGTCTAAGAAACTATAATCATAGTGTAAAAACACATAATAATTGAAATTAACATATATGATGCCTAAAATATGACACAATAATTAATCTATGATACCTTATATGTAAATTAGGACATTAATATCTAACATCGATTTTAATCCATCATGATGGTTCATGAGTAGTTTGTAAATTTCCAAATCAAATCCCCTGGGGCTGTCATGCCAGGGCTGTGGCATTACCCATTTTTGTGCACCGGTTCACTATAGAGTTTATAAATTTATTGTGTTTTCAGGTTTTCTTCCCCTATGTACGTCTATGAAATAGTCACAACAAATTATAGTATCTTGATAGGGATTTATTTCTAGGAAACCACTCACTCAATCCTTAACAAATATTCCATGAAATTTCCCTAAACATTGAATTTTTCTTAATCTTATCATTAGAGGAATGTATTTTGGGATATCATTATGGTTATATTATCATAGTATCCATCATATAACTAAAACCATTATTTGATTATAACTATTGAGTCTCAGGTTTCTCATACATAAAAGTAACATCAATTTATATGAATATATATTTAATTACAAAAACACATGCCCATTGACTGTATTAACATAGTGCCTCTACAAACCTTGAAACAAAATCACTAGTACATAAGTGAGATAAATTATCATTTATTGGGTTCTATATCACTCAAACCCTTCTTAGACACATCATCAATAATACATATCTTCATGACCAGAGGAATACAAACACAAGGAAATCTTATTTTAGATGCTCAACAATGTTAAAAAAGAGAGATACATTAGCATAACATGAATATAAGGGCATGATAACATAATTATAATAGTTAAGGATTGTACACTAAATATCATGTAATTATGATTTTTTTATTTTAATTTCTTGAAGTTATTTTAGAAAACTGTGAGACCAAACGCAGAGACAGAGTGCGATTCCCAGGCCTGGTGTACCAGGAACAATTCATTGAAAATTGTTCAGTTTTTAATATAACACGTGCATAAATTCTCTAAAAAATTAGAATATCTATTAAATGGTTTTACCATATAATAAATTTGAGGGAACAATTGAGTTAAGAGTAATGGATTTACCCAAGGAGCGAATTAGATTTAATTGGTTCATGTTAGTTGTGAAAAGTTCTTTTTGGGATGTAACTGGAAATAAAATAATTAAATAAAATTATTTCATATTCCAATACTAATAACTCATAAACAGTAATATGGAAGGGAAATTTGAGACCACCATTGATTTCATAGGGGGTGAATTCCTTAGGTTATGCCAAACATCAGTCGATGTAGGAAGTCTATGAAAGATGGATTTTGGATGCAAACATCATTAAAATAATCTAATAAAAACATTTCAATGAAGAGACATTTTATTTGTAAAATTTCCCTTTTTGGAAGTGATCCATGTTTAGGATCATAACCCTATAGAAATTCCTAGAGGCTATGGAGAGAAATTTGAAAAATATCTTGTCACGAACAACAGTCGACAACAGAGATATGGATCACAAAAATTATTAATGGATCACCAAAAGCAACATATCACCACCAACAATAGATAGTCGATGTCAAATGTTCCAAAATCGAGGTAGGGTTTTGTAACACCCCAAGATTTCATAGTGTGTTATTTCTTCAAAATAATTCAATAACTTGCACTACACGCAACACCGAGTTCAATCAAACCATGACTTACAAAAAAAGCCATTCAAAAGAGGTTATGAATAGTATTATCTAAAATTTAAACTTTATATAATCCTTATAATTTTAGAATCCATATTATGAGTTTCTTAGATATAATGCAAGAACAAATTCATTTTCAGTATTGCACTTTTATCAACTTTTAATAGTGAACCCTTTTTAAATACAATATTTTAAACTTTTTGACTAAATGGGGACATCAAAAAATTTAAAATGAAACATCCCAAGCTTCCACGGTACGCTTTCCTTTGAATAATACAGTAGCGTGTGTTGTACGCAACTTCGAGTTTTAACACACACCACAACCGATCAAACTAGCCGTAATGAATAGTAATACCTACTTTTTGAAATCATATATATTCTATATTTCAAAATGGACTTCATTTTTGGATTCGGAATATCAAAATTAGCCTAGGGTGAAATTTTGGTACATTTCGGATAACTTTCATATTTTGATGAATAGTGAAAATTTCTAAATTTTAATTAAAAACAACTTTTTTAATCAAAATAATTAATAGTGATAAATTATGAATTTGAGTGGTTTTAAAGTATATTTAAAATATATTTTTACCATTCAATTTAATGTTTATCATTGGACATAATTTTACAATTAAACCGAACATAAACAAGTGTCAATCTTTTGATAGTTATTATCTCTTAAAAACACGCTTTTTGTTTTGACAGCGGGAATTAATTTTAAATTAATTTCTGCCACTTCTGTGTTTTGAATTTAGGAAAATGGATTCCATATTTGGAATCAGGATGTCCAAATTATGTAAATAGGTAACTTTTATTTTTACACATTTTGAATAATTACTGCGGTAAATATTTTATTTACCATGGTTAAAGGGTAAATCCGGTAAATAAGGGTTAAAAAATAATATTATAATAATACAAAATTACCCTAAAATGTGTCCTAACCTTATTGGTGGACAAATACCCGACCATGGGCATCCTTGGGTCAATTTGGGGACCCCTTGGAGCCACTTGTATGTGGTAGGGACACATTATATTAATAAAGTTAAAATAAAAATAAAAATGGCATAAGCTTACATCTTTTAGAAGAACAATTTTTACATAGGGTTATACATGTTGGATTTTCGATTATAAATATCCATTAGAAAGCTAAAAAGATTTCATACATAATTATATTTTATTTATAATTTTTAGACATCAAATAATTTAAATTATTAATGACACAATAATGATGCAATGTTTACCTCATTAATAAATCATTTAAATAAATAAGATTATAATGATTAAAATATTATCTAAAACCTGTCCAATTCTTATTGGTTGATGTTATTTAGAATATGAGTCATCTTATCTTCGACCTCAATGATTTTTGGACCATTATAAACCGAATATAATTATATTATAAAGTAATACTTTCACTCTTTCCTAAAGAGCCCCTCTTCTCCCTTATAAAAGGAGACCACTTCTACTCATTCCTCACACCTCTCAAGCCACTTGGCTCATCCAAACTCTGCCCAACTAAGCTCCCCACATCCCTCTCCTCCTCCTTGAAGCTTCCCCTTAGGCAGAAAGCATTTCAATAAGTCCTTTGGTTCCAACCAAAGTGAGTTACCTAAATTAAAGGTAACGATTTCTCTTAAATTATTTTCATTTATTTTGCTTCTTCAACTCCCAAACTCTTTTTATTTCCTTTCTTTTGTAACAACACCAGTATCCTCAATATACTAGGATGTTGTTATAAGAAGGATTCAAACTACACATACACACAACTCCATCTAATGGATGATGAACATAATGTTTCTGTGGATGGCAAACTAACGCCTCACGAAACGATGATTGTTCAAATACATCTTACCGCCTCTCATGGTGGCCATTATGATGGCACTGTAATTAAATATGATATTAATGATATATATTTTATATATAATCTTCTGTAATTCCATTTTATTTCATACCATTATTCGTTTCATGTTGTATATACATACGATAATTTCATTTGAGGAAGTGCGGACTACCGCCCCCTTAAAATGATATGACTCGTTCATACCACACATGGAACATATAAAGGATGGTGTTAATGAACTTAAGTAACATATATAAAATATTATATTATACTGGAATAGTAATATACCTATGTATCATTTGGATTCGATTCTTTTAAAATAAAAATTAAATGGAAGTAGCGTTCGTGCGTACGTACGGACTACCGTCTCCACGAACGCGATGAGATTCATTCTCCATCGTATCCATTCAAGTATAATTATCATTTAATGATTTAAAAATGATGTTTAAGGACTTGATATCATTCTGGATATGAATAAGATACAACAAACATGACTTATGTAACAAAACATATAAAAGAAAATGAGTAAGTTAACACCCGAAACGGCGATAATACTAAGATATTATTATCAAATCAATATTAAAAGATCATATATGATATCATATTAATGTATATGATTCTTGTATAATTTAATAACAATTATTTCACCATTATACAGGAGGTTAACCTACCCCAACCAAGGAAAAGTACAAGGTAAGGGTTATTTCACAATCTCTTCATTATCCGAGGTTGTTTATACGTAATAATCTACTGGGATCTCTTTATCATCCACATCCATGTTTCTTAAAAATGCATTTCAAAACATTTTTACTATTTACTAAAATATGAGTTAAAGTCATTTATACCCTTTTTGACTTTTATAAGTGGTTTATAAAGGAATATTTCCGTCATTTTCAAAACAAGGTCCTTTTTAACCTTTTCAACAGAATTGAGGTAAGAATGTTTTTTTTAACTTATACGGCGGGTGCAGTTATTTTACGCCGTTATAAAATCTTCAAAGCTTTCCTTACAAGCTTATAAGAATATTTTCAAAGAAAATGTTTTATTTTATATGGGTCTTAAATGATTTCAAAATAAAAGGAGATATTTCTTTAAAAAGAATTTTGATTTCATCTATGTCAACATCCTTTGATGGACTTTAAGATTATTTGAAGTTGATTTATTATGATACAAAACTTCTATATTGTATTGAAGGTTTTGTGATATGTTTGACTATGGATGTGCTATTTTTATACCATTCATAGTTTATGGTGAAATTATTGACATTTTGTATGCTAGTTTTAATACGAATGTTTATGTTATGTTTAAACCTTTTCATATGGGAATGCATTGGACTTAATAAGTGACGGGTGGAGCCCGCTATAGCTCCTCGATGCATCGGTAGGTCTCATGAGACAAACTAGTGTCTTGGCACAAGGCCTTGACAAAATCTTATTTGTAGTCTTGGCACGAGGCCTTGGCTATGTGGTTATGATAGTCTGACATTATGCATTCCAACATTATGAAAGTGGTTATTGATTTTTGCATGTGATTATTTGATTAGTAGAATATCCATGTGAATAAGTAAATGGCATTATTTCATTTTTACTTTTGCCATACTATGTTGAAGTTCAAGTTTAAAAGGCTTTTGTTTTAGTAATGCATTGCCTTAAATGTTTATTCTTATTTATGAAAGTTTCCGCTATATTTTTATCCTTACTGGGCATTTGAGCTCACCCCTTTTCTATGTTTTATTTTTCCCAGGACGTGAAGAAGTAAGTTATGAATGACCTGCAGGGATTTTATGAGGGGTTAATAGTGTGGATTGTGGAAACATTATGTTGTTGTATTAGTTTTTCATTTTATGATGTAATGTAAAACTTATGAATATATCTAGTGTTTCCAAGGCTACTAAACCAATCGGTCTTTCGAGATTTGATATTTCTTGTGATCATGCCAATGTTATGTAATTAATGCACCGACTCTGGGTAACTGGGGTCGGGGCGTTACAGGTTTATTACTATGTTATTAGTTTCCTTGCTCTTAGTTTGAATGATGAACACATACCAACCCACAAGCAGGTTGATTCGCAGTTTGATAGTTCTTACGAGAGGGGTTATGTAGCAGGGATTATTAGTGGGATATAGTTTAATCCATTCTAACCCAAATTTCCCAAATCTTGATCTTTGGAAAAGAACTCTTATCCAACTATTATAGACCTTTTTATTTTGCATATCCCCCTTTTTTCTTTACATTCCATGACATTAGAACCTTGTTGTTCCTATATTGATGTTTCCGTTCGATTTTAATTACCATCAAACCCACGAATTTGAGGTGAACTGATAGAAGATGATGCATAAGGGTAGATCCGACTAAAAGGAACCCTGATCTACAATTTTTCCTAATTCTGGGCATCAAAAGTGGCACCACAGTGGTCTGGTTAGGCAGTGTTGTGGTCCAGTGAGGAAACACAGAGAAGACGTGCTGAACGGAGGCCACACAGTGGAGTGAGGCCTCAACGGGTCGCAGTCAGGGTGGCCAGTGGTAGCACCTAGATGTGGTCCTGGAAGGACTGCCTCCAAAGATGGATTATGGAGACAAAGTCTATGATTGGAGAGAAGTGTCCATGGCCGGATGCCATGGTGGCTACGGTGGTATGCAGATCGGTGCCACATCGACAGTGACATTATAGGAGAAGGCAAAGAACACAGTTCGACCACATGAAATGAGGTCCAACACTAAATTGACTGAGAGAGAAGGTTGGACATGTGTCCAGGTGACCGCATGGATTAGAGGAACGCAACATTGGTATACCATGTCCAACAGAGGAAATCTAACCTACATGACATGGGCTGAGTTGGAGAAATGGGATCCTCTAGTAGCCCAGCAGGCCATGTGCCAGTGGCCCATCGGGTCAACCCATATGGAATAGGTCATGTCAGGTCAGAGCAACCAGGTTAGGTTGACTTGGCCGGACTAGGCCGAGTTAGACCCTGACCACACCCTTTTTTACAAAATTGGCCATATATTTCAAACAGGTGGGAATTGGGGCCCTTGCGATGAGGAGGTCATTTTGAGATACTTTAAGTGAGTTTTTTGTAATCTGGAATATGACCTAATGACTCAAAGATTATGTTCTCTCGGAATGAGTGATCTATGATTGGAATCTTGTGGCTAGTTGTGACACAAAAGTTGTGTTACATAGAAGTTATGTGACATGTGGATGCTTGACCCATTGGAACATTTTACACCATAAATACTCAATGTTTCATTAACTATCCCTGAACCATAGACTCTCGGTATACTATCAATGATGCGTGCACATACATTGGTTCATTTTGTGTCGACATAGACACTCTCTCTGTAGACACAGATGCTCTATGTTCCATTTATGCTTCGTGCACCATCGACACTCCGTGCAATGACTTCGACATTCCATGCACTGAAATAGAAATTGTGAGTTTGGAGGAATACAACTAATGATACTTCTCCCTATGCTTTAGGCTTATACTAGTGTGAGATGACTATAATTCATCTACTTTTCTTCATGGAGTTCTTTCGTGGGGTTCCTTAGTGGAGTAACTACATGTTGTTCCTTCATGGTATACATTTGTGGTGTTCCTTCATGGTGATCCTTTGTGGCGTACCTTTGTGGTGTTCCTTATTGTTGTACCTTTGTGGTGTACCTTTGTGGTGATCTATAGTGGTATACACTTGTGGAGTTCTTTCATGGGGTTCCAATGTGGGTTAACATGGGTGTGTTCCTTCTTCGTGTTCTATAGTGGTGTAACTACATGGTGTTCCTTAGTGATTTACCTTCATGGTGTTCATTTTTTGTTATCCTTAGTGGTTCACCTTCATGGTGTTCCTTCATGGTGTTCCTTAGTGGTCTACCTTTGTGGTGTACCTTTATGGTGTTCCTTAGTGGTGTACCTTTATGGTGATCCTTAGTGGTGTACCTTCATGGTGTTCTTTATTGGTGTAGCTTCATGTTGTTTCTTAATGGTGATCCTTAGTGATCTACATTTATGGTGTTCCTTTGTGTTCAACCTCTGTGGTGTTCCTTCATGGTGTTCCTTAGTGGTGTATCTTAATGGTGTTCATTAGTGGTGTACATTTATGGTGTTCCTTCTTGGTGTTACTTAGTTGTTTTCCATCATGGTGTTCAGTTTTTGTGGTTCTTAATGGTGTTACTTATTTTATTCCTTTGTTGTATTTACACTGTAGTATTTCCTTTGTGGTATTATCCTTATTGGTTTCAGGGTGTCCGATCAAATATTATTTTACTCACCCATGCATGGTCTTTTCATGTATTTGTCATAACTTTTGCTGAAAATTAATGCTCAGATAGAGTCCTATGTGGAAAAGGACCAGGTAGTTCGAGGAACAAGATAGTCATAGTGTGGTCTTACAGCTTCATGAAGTTGCTCGGTGCATGTCCCTTCAGTTGGGGTTTTGTAACACCCCAAGATTTCATAGTACGTTATTTCTTCAAAGTAATTCAATAACATGCACGACACACAACATCGAGTTTTAGCTCACCACGACTTACCAAACTAGTCGTTCAAAAGAAGTTATCAATAGTATTAACTGAATTTTGAACTTTATATAATCCTTATAATTTTAGAATCAATATTACAAGTTTCTTAGACATAATGTAAGTACAAATACATTTTTTTCAGATAAAAGAAGTATTTTTCAAAAAAATGCAAATTTACCACCTTTTAATGGCGAAGCCTTTTTAAATCCAATATTTGAAACTTTTATATATTCAATTTTACAAAATAAACTTCTTCTTTAGAATAGGGACATAAGAATTTTGTTTCAATAAATTTTTGGTGTTTTTTCTGATAACTTTCATATTTGGGTGAATAGTGAAAAATACTATATTTTAACTAAAAAAAACTTTTTTAATCAAAATATTTTATATTGTTAAATTATACATTTTAATGGTTTGGAAGTATAAATAGATTATATTTTTACCATTTAATCCAATTTTGGTCATTTTAAGTAATTTCAATTTGAAATTGGACATAAACAAGTGTTAAACTTTTGATAGTTATTATTTCTTAAAAATACACCTTTTGGTTTTGATAATAGGATTTAATTTTAAATTAATAAATGCAACTTATATGTTTTTAATTTGGTAAAATAGAATTCATTTTTGTATTCGGAATATCGAAATTATCTTAGGACAAATTTTTAGTATTTTTCTGAAAACTTTCAATTTTTGATGAATAGTGAAAAACACTGAGTTATAGATTAAAACTGAATTTTTATTTAAATAATTATTTATTTTATTTAAATATATTTTAGGTCAAAATAGATAAATAATACCTATATAATTTCAGTGTAATTCATTGGAGTCATTTTATATTAATTTTAGATATATAAAAATTTTATTTAACTTTTCACCGTCTTTTACCCATCTCCTAGTAGAATTTGTAAATTCACATAAAACTTAATTTTACCGCTTATTTGAGTTGAATTTAAAAACTCTGAGAGACATGGTTAATATTAAGAAGTAAAATGTGGCTCAATGAGATGAAAATATTTTTTTGTGAATAGTAACTTTTAACTTTTATTTACCATGGTTAAAAGTAAATAGGGTAATTAAGGGTAAAAATGATATTAATATTACCCTCACACATGTCCTAATTCTATTGGAAAAATTTATCTCGATAAAAAAAACCTTAGGAATAAAATATTATCATTTATGTCCACTTGGATTAGATTAGGACATTTATTATTATTTAATTCAAAGAAGAGTTAAAAGAGTTAAAATCAAAGTTTAATAACTAAAACATTTTTAATATAAGGTTTTACATAAGATAAATTAGATTATAGATATTAATTAAAAATCTAAAGAGATTTAATACATCATGGTATTTTATTTATAATTTTTAGATATTAAATAAATAAATTTATTTATGACACAATGATGATGCAATAATTACCTTATTCATGAAAGAATCAAATAACTGGTATTATAAATATTAAAATAAATATAATTTCAACGTTTTTATGACATAAAAGAATTTTATAGGTGACTATGACATGTTAGGATATATTAAATGTATTTTTTTGAAGTAATAATGTTGTTATTATTTTAACAAAAAACAAATACCAAATAGTGTCAAAATTGACATAAAATAGTTTTTAAAAAAAATATTATATTATTAATTGATATAGTGGTCCTAAAAATCTAAGGTTCAGAAAAAAGACTAATATAATAATATATATAACATTAATGAACCAATTGGGGTTCTATTGGCAGTATATAGTATGTTTATTAACCATATACTGTAATAATACAAAAAGACACGATAAAAGTTAAATTATTTAACTTAGAGTTAAATCTAAATGATAAGGTTAAAATAGTAACCTAAATTTGTCTAAAACCTCTTGGTTGAGTTTTTTCGACCTATACCCACCTTATAATTTAAATAATCAACTTTTTATCCATTAGAAACCGAATATGAATTTATTATAAAATAGTATTTTAAGTTTTTCCTAAGGTGCCCCTCACCCCTCTTATAAAAGGGCACTCCCCCTTCTCTATACTTCACACCTTCTAAGCCATTTGGCTCGTCCAAAACCTACCCAAATACCCTCTAAACTATCCTACCTTCAACCTAGAGGCATTATTTTGATCATAAATCCAACATAAGGAGCCCTTTTGATCAAATCAAAAGGAAGAACCCGAAAAAGAGGTAATGATTTCACCACCCTCTTTCAAGTTCCTTTCTTCTTCCACTTCCTTTTTCTTTGTTGTTTCCATTCTAAAATAATAGCTCCAGTATATTCTATATAATATGATGTTATTATAATTATGGTAGAACCAAATTAATTATTCTATCCACCCTTTGAATGACATGTCACCATACGTGCGTACGTATGACTTACCGTCTCCACGTCATGGTGTAATTGTTATTAAATACATTATTATTTTGATGGGTATAATAATGATGTTTATTTGATAAATATAACATGATAAGGATTATTTATATATTATATACCATCCAATTATATATTATATTAATATTAAAAGAATGATATTTTTGCTCATGCGTACGTACAGATTACCGTCTCCACGACGCGATGAGATTCATTTCCAAGTTCACCATTCATCGACGATTATAAAAATATATATTACTAATAAGTATGTAATATAGGACATAATAATGATACTGTAGATATATATATTTATATATATATAAGTATTTATGTACTTACATATATCTTATTCACTTACTTCCGTTCAATACTGTATAAAAACGGAAACAACGTTTATGCGTACGTACGTACTACCGTCTCCATAAATGGTGTTTTCCATTTCATATATACATCTATTATAAATTTTTATATTCTAAATATATATGATAAATAAATCATTTTTTATATTCTTGAATTATTTAAATCATGATCTAAGTGATACAATCAAGAGTAACAAGTTAAAACACGTACGATAAAGAAAGCGATTGTTACCCAAAATATTAATATAACATGGAAATTATTATTAAATGGGTAGTATAAAGTAATAAATGAATAATGTATGATATAATAAATATTAATATTGTTCTGTTATAATTTAATAACATACTATAGTCTTCATACATGAGGCTAAACGTACCCTTGACTAAAGAAAAGTGCAAGTTAAGGGGTTTTCATCTCACTCCTTATTCCCGTGAGATTCTTTCCATTTTGCCACTATTACCTTTTGTGTGGTGTATATACTTCCCATAATTATATTCTTTGTGTAATAAACTTTAATTTATGCGTATTTACAAATTCATTATATGATACCTCTTTCATGGGGTGTATGTTTCGTAAGTTACCAAATTGGTACGGGTTAATTTTACAATCTCTTTATTATCTGAGGTTGTTTTTACGTAAATATCTACTGGGACATATTTATTATCATTGTCCATATTTCATAAAATAGTTTTCAAAGGGATTATTTTAAAGGTAATTTTTAATAAAATATCATTTTAAATGTTTTAAATATTTATTCTTCTAAATCTTTCTCATTAATGTCCAAGTTTTCAAAATGGGTTTTAAGGATTTTTTATATGGACATGAATGTTTTTAAAATGATAATTCCTTTAAAAAGTTTCAAAGTGGTATGGGACACTTTGATTCAAAAATGATTTTAAATGTCTTCCTTTCTAAATTGTGTTACTTTTAAATGTTTTCATAAAAAAAGGGGTATTTCTCTCAAAGAGTTTTACAAATCATTTTCATCTATGACAAAATCCTTTAATGGATTTTAAACATGTTTTGAAGTTTATTTATCATGATACAAATATTCCATATTGTATTGAAGGTTTTGTGATATTTTTGACTATAGATGTGTTATTTTTATACCATTCATGATTTATGGTTTAAGTATTGACATTTAGTATGCTAGTTTTAATACGAATGTTTATGTTATGTTTAAACCTTTTCATACGAGGAATGAATTGGACTTAGTAAGTGATGGGTGGAGCCTGCTATAGCTCCTCGATGCATCGGTAGGTCTCATGAGACAAACTAGTGTCTTGGCATGAGGCCTTGATAAAATCTTATTTGTAGTCATGGCACGAGGCCTTGACTATATTGTTATGATAGTCTGGCATTATGCATTCCATCATTATGAAAGTGGTTTGTGATATTGCATGTGATTATTCGACTAGTAGAATATCCATGTGAATAAGTAAATGGCCTTACTTCATTTTATTTTTTTCCATATTATGTTGAAGTTCAAGTTTAAAAGGCTTCTTTTAGTTATACATTTCCTTAAATGTTTATGCTTATTTATGAATGTTTCCACTGTATTGTTATCCTTACAGAGCATCTGAGCTCACCCCTTTCTATGTTTTATTTTTCCCAAGATTCCAAGAAGTGTATTGTTATTGATATGCAGGGTTAAGACAAGGGAATAATGGTGTTCATAAAGTATTATTTATGTTGTTTTGTATCTTATAAAGTGTAATGTAACATTCTTGTATGTAATCTATTTTCCAAGGATGCTAAATCGATCTGTCCTTCGAGACTTTATTTCTTGTAATCATGCCAATGTATTAAAATAATGCACCGACTTTGGGTAACTGGGGTCGGGGCATTACAGTTGGTATCAGAGGAAGTTTAGCAATAACTTTGGAAACTGGATTTAGATAAACTTTGATTAGAACACATAGCCATAAGATAGACTTTGAGGATTAGTATAGAAGAACTTCCTAGAATTTTGGTATTGTAGAGATTTTGTGAGTTTTCCAAGAAATACATCCATGTATGGATACGAGCAGGTATAGGTGGCTCTGGTACAGATGTACCTATGGGTAAAACCCGAAAACACCGCTTTGAGCTAGACTCGAACAAGAACTAGTGCACGACAACGGGCCTTGCTGCACTCTTGGTTATGACACTCCCAAGGGATATGCTTAGGATAATTCTCATTTTCTTTACAAACCACTATAAAGGGTTTATGATTATATACCTCCTTAAAGAAAACATTTTTTGTGATTATGGATTATATCCATAAACTATTCAATTTACGTTAGGTATTTTACATGTTTGGAATTATGGATTGTGATTCATAAACCAACCTAGTGTATGCCATTGTAAAGAAATGGCACCCAGTAGAAGGAATGTGAACTCCAGTAATACGTATGATCCAAATAGTAAGAAGGATCATATCTTTCATGGTATTAAGACAACATTTAGAAGAGAAATAGTATCCCATGTATTCTCATCATATGAATAAATAGTATCATGTATTAATAAGATCAGTAAAGAATTCTCTTAATCCTATGGCTTTGAAGGGAAGCTAGAGAAGAAAAGGATGGTAGAAAGAAAGATGGATAAAGGGAACAAGGGAAAGAAGGATTTTCTAATATGTGATAAATGTGGAATGAATCACCTTAGTAAATGCTTGAAAGAAATGAGAGTTTGTTATAAGTGTGGAGAAAAAGGACACCAAGTACGTGATTTCAAGGGTAAGAAAATGTTTTCAAATGTAAAATGCTTCATCTGTAAGGCATTGAGATGGTACGTGAATCAATGTCCCAGTCATTAGAGTATACCGCAAATGATGCTATTGGATAATAATCAAGTTATGATACTACCACAGATGAGGAGGAATGATTAGAGTTCTTATGTTGTTATTAGAGAATTATATCATTTGAGTGTTGTATCAACAATGTACTAGTTATAATAATTATGGAGTATATAAGGATTGTACTACAATACTATTTCATTAAGGACTTGAGATTGTGTGGAACCAAGAAAAGTGACTCAATAGTAGGTTAATTTTTTGGAAAATATATGGTTAAGATAAAGATAAACCATAATATGGTTCTGATACCAAGGTAGTGATTTTGGAATAATACATGATTGATTTGGATAAATTATATTGTATATTCTTGACTACCTTGAAACTGATTAATGATTTGTATATTCCATCATTGTAGGAGTTTACAAAATTTTTGGATAGAAGGAGTATATCCAGTATTCTATAAGTAATAAGGGATCATGAATGTAATCAATAAGGTTTTAGGGTAATTCAGGATGTTACCATGTTTTAAAAGAACACATGATGAAGGTGTTCACATGTTATTACGTGGAAAAAAGGATATTCACTGTGTTTAAAATCCTTATAAATTTTGGACTATGAGTTTGGATAGAAGTATTTTGGATAAGTTTAAATGTTGGAATGGATTATGGATACAATTGTTAAGGTAATTTTTGGATTTTCATAAAAAAGACAACCCAGAGGTCAGGCGACAACCAGTCGCGTCCGGTAAGGCCGTGATATTTGAACCTGCAACCGAAGGGAGGCAAGGGTGTATCACCTATCACCGACCCACGTGATATTTAGGATTGAATAATGTAGTTTTTTAAAGGGTATGATATGTGAATTATAAATTCATTATTTTTGGAACCCTAGACGATTAGGATAAATAGAATATATATATATATATATATATATTGAAATCTTTTAGAGTGAAAGATGAGTTTGTGGTAGGATGAAACTCTACTTGTCAAGTAGACACACACACACACACAGATATATATATATATTTCCCTCTTATTTTATGGATAAATAAATTATTAAACTTTATAGAAGGGATCTTAAAACCAAAAATGTGTTATCTTAATACCTTACGTTTTGTTGAACCGATGGTATTTTATATCATCATAGATTGGTGGCTTTGAGACCCAAAATTATACAATTGTTTGTGATTGATGACCTCAATAACTCCCTATAAATATTTACATTTTCCCTCAAATTATGTGTCTCTAATTTCCACTAATTTTCTCTTAATCGAGATCACAATTTGGTGGTGACTTTTTCATTCCCCTTTTCCTCTTATTAAGACTAAATTTTATTAACCCAATTTCCGATGTGGGTTTTCCCACAAAGGTATTTTCTATTTTCAAACTTTTATTTTCAAAGAACAATTTCAAATTGCAAGGACGCAATTTATTGAAGGAGGGAATAATTTAACACCCCAAGATTTCATAGTACGTTATTTCTTTAAAGTAATTCAATAACATGCACTACACGCAACACCGAGTTTTAGCGCACCATGACTTACCAAACTAGTCGTTCAAAATCGGTTATCAATTGTATTAACTAAATTTTGAACTTTATATAATACTTATAATTTTAGAATCAATATTACAAGTTTCTTAGACATAATGTAAGAACAAATACATTTTTTTTTCAGATAAAAGAAGTATTTTCCAAAAAAAAAATGAAAATTTACCACTTTTTAATGGCAAAGCCTTTTTAAATCCAATATTTGAAACTTTTATATATTAAATTTTACAAAATAAACTTCTTCTTTAGAATTGGGACATAAGAATTTAGTTTCAATAAATTTTTGATGTTTTTCTGATAACTTTCATATTTGGGTGAATAGTGAAAAATACTATATTTTAACTAAAAAAAACTTTTTTAATAAAAATATTTTATAGTGTTAAATTATAAATTTTAATGGTTTTGAATTATAAATAGATTATATTTTTACCATTTAATCCAATGCTGGTCATTGTAAGTAATTTCAATTTGAAATTGGACATAAACAAGTGTCAAACTTTTGATAGTTATTATTTCTTAAAAATACGCCTTTTGGTTTTGACAGTGGGAATTAATTTTAAATTAATAAATGCAACATAATTTGGTAAAATAGACTTCATTTTTGAATTCGGAATATCGAAATTATCTTAGGTCAAATTTTCGGTATTTTTCTGAAAACTTTTAATTTTTGATGAATAATGAAAAACACTGAGTTATAGATTAAAACCGAATTTTTATTTAAATAATTATTTATTTTCTTTAAATATATTTTAGGTAAAAATAGATAAATAATACCTATATAAGTTCAGTGTAATTAATTTGAGTCATTTTATATTAATTTTAGATATATAAAAATTTTATTGAACTTTTCACCGTCTTTTACCCATCTCCAAGGAGAATTTGAAAATTCATATAAAACTTAATTTTACCGCTTCTATGAGTTGAATTTCAAAAATATGAGAGACACGGTTAATATCAAGGAGTAAAATGTGGTTCAATGAGATGAAAATAATTTTTGGTGAATAATAACTTTTAACTTTTATTTACCACGGTTAAAAGTAAATAGTGTAATTAAGGGTAAAAATGATATTAATATTACCCTCACACATGTCCTAATTCTATTGGAAAAGTTTATCTCGACCAAAAAAAACCTTAGGAATAAAATATTATCATTTATTTACACTTGGATTAGATTAGGACATTTATTATTATTTAATTCAAAGAAGAGTTAAAAGAGTTAAAATCAAAGTTTAGTAACTAATTTTTTTTTAATATAGGTCTTTACATAAGATAAATTATATTATAAATATTAATTAGAAATCTAAAATGATTTCCTACATCATCTTATTTTATTTATAATTTTTAGACATTAAATAAATAAATTTATTTATGACACAATGATGATGCATTAATTACCTTATTCATGAAAGAATCAAATAAATGGTATTATAAATATTAAAATAAATATAATTTCAACGTTTTTATGACATAAAAGAATTTTATAGGTGAATATTACATGTTAGTATATATTAAATGCATTTATTTTTAAGTAATCATGTTGTTATTATTTAAAAAAAAACAAATACCAAATATTGTCAAAATTGACATAAAATAGTTTTTAAAACAAATATTATATTATTAATTGATATAACGGTCCTAAAAATCTAAGGTTCGGCCAAAAGACTAATATAATAATATATATGACATTAATGAACCAATTGGGGTTCTATTGGTAGTATATAGTAAGTTTATTAACCATATAGTGTAAGAATACAAGAAGACACGGTAAAAGTTAAATTATTTAACTTAGAGTTAAATCTAAATGATAAGGTTAAAATGGTAACATAAACTTGTATAAAACCTATTGTTTGAGTTTTTTTGACCTATACCCACCTTATAATTTAAATAATCAACTTTGGAGCCATTAGAAACTGAATATTAATTTATTATAAAATAGTATTTTAAGTTTTTCCTAAGGTGCCCCTCACCCCTCTTATAAAAGGGAACTCCCACTTCTCTCTAATTCAAACCTTATAAGCCATTTGGCTTGGCTAAACCCTGCCCAAATACCCTATCAACTATACTAACTTCAATATATAGGCCTTAGTTTGATCATAAATCCAACCTAAGGAGCCATTTTGATCAAATCAAAAGGAAGAACCCGAAGAAGAGGTAATGATTTCACCACCCTCTTTCAAGTTCCCTTATTCTTCCACTTCCTTTTTCTTTTTTGTTTCCATTATAAAATAATAACTCCATTATATTCTATATACTTTGATGTTATTATAATTATGGTACAGCCAAATTCATTATTCTATCCACCCTTTGAATGACATGTCACCATACGTGCGTACGTACGACTTACCGTCTCCACGTCGTGGTGTAATTGTTATTCAATACATTATTATTTGGATGGGTATAATAATGATGTGTATTTAATAAATATAACATGATAAGGATTCTTTATATATTATATACCATCCAATTATATATTATATTAATATCAAAAGAATGATATTTACGCTCATGCGTACGTACAGATTACCGTCTCCACGACACGATGAGATTCATTTCCAAGTTCATCATTCATCGATGATTATAAAAATATATATTACTAATAAGTATGTAATATATGACATAATAATGATACTGGAGATATATATATATATATATATATATAAGTATTTATGTACTTAAATATATCTTATTCACTTACTTCCATTCAATACTATATAAAAACGGAAACATCGTTTATGCGTACGTACGGACTACCGTCTCCATAAACGGTGTTCTCCATTTCATATATATATCTATTATAAATTTTTATATTCTAAATATATATGATAAATAAATAATTTTTTATATTCTGGAAGTATTTAAATCATGATCTAAGTGATACAATCAAGAGTAACAAGTTAAAACACGTACGATAAAGAAAGCGATTATTACCCGAAATATTAATATAACATGGAAATTATTATTAAATGGGTAGTATAAAGTCATAAATGAATAATGTATGATATCATAAATATTAATATGGTTCTGTTATAATTTAATAACATAATATAGTCTTCATACAGGAGGCTAAACATACCCTATACTAAAAGAAAGTGTAAGGTAAGGGGTTTTCATCTCACTCCTTATTCCCGTGAGATTCATTCCATATTGCCACTATTACCTTTTGTGTGGTGTATATACTAACCATAATTGTATTATTTGTGTAATATAATTTAATTTATGTGTATTTACATATTCATTGTATGATACCTCTTTCATGGGGTGTATGTTTCGTAAGTTACCAAATTGGTAAGGGTTAATTTCACAATCTCTTTATTATCTGAGGTTGTTTTTACATAAGTATCTACTGGGACATATTTATTATCCATGTCCATGTTTCATAAAATATTTTTCAAAGGGATTCTTTTAAAGGTACTTTTTACTAAAATATCATTTAAAATGTTTTAAATATTTATTCTTCTAAATAATTTTCATTAATGTCTATGTTTTCAAAATGGTTTTTAATGATTTTTTATATGGACATGAATGTTTTTAAAATGTTAATTCCTTTTAAAAGTTTCAAAGTGGTATGGGAAACTTTGATTCAAAAATGATTTTAAATGTATTCCTTTCTAAATTCTGTGACTTTTAAATGTTTTCATGAAAAATGGGTATTTCTCTCAAAGAGTTTTACAAATCATTTTCATCTATGTCAAAATCCTTTAATGGATTTTAAACTTGTTTTGATATTGATTTATCATGATACAAATCTTCCATATTGTATTGAAGGTTTTGTGATATGTTTGACTATGGATGTGTTATTTTTATACCATTCATGGTATATGGTTAAATTATTGACATTTCGTATGCTAGTTTTAATACGAATGTTTATGTTATGTTTAAACCTTTTCATATGAGGAATGCATTGGACTTAGTAAGTGACGGGTGGAGCCTGCTATAGCTCCTCGATGCATCAGTAGGTCTCATGAGACAAACTAGTGTCTTGGCACGAGACCTTGACAAAATATTATTTGTAGTCTTGGCACGAGGCATTGACTATGTTTTTATGATAGTATTGTATTATTCATTCCATCATTATGAAAGTGGTTAGTGATATTACATGTGATTATTAGAATAGTAGAATATCCATGTGAATAAGTAAATGGAATTATTTCATTTTATTTTTTTCCATATTATGTTTAAGTTCAAGTTTAAAAGGCTTTTGTTTTAGTTATACATTGCCTTAAATGTTTATACTTATTTATGAATGTTTCTGCTGTATTGTTATCCTTACTGAGCATATGAGCTCACCCCTTTATATGTTTTATTTTTCGCAGGATTCCAAGAAGTGTATTGTGATTGATATGTAGGGTTAAGCCAAGGGAATAATGGCATTCATAAAAGATTATTTATGTTGTTTTGTATGTTATAAAGTGTAATGTAACATTCTTGAATGTAATCTATTTTCCAAGGCTGCTAAACCGACCAGTCCTTCAGGACTTAATTTCTTGTAATCATGACAATGTATTAAAATAATGCACCTACTCTGGGTAACTGGGGTCAGGGAATTACATGTTTTCTAAAGATGAGTTTTAGAAATTGTTCTTTCACTTTGATAGACTCTTTATTTTGAGGGTATTGTATTCTGGCCCTGTATACATTCTACTTTCCTACTATCTTACTATATGGATGATATCATAGTGTATTCTTGATTTTTTTTTCATATAGTTTTTATATTTCATTATTTTGGGAACAAAGACATGTGTGTGTGTACATGTAATTAGAAAAATTCCTCCCTTTTGTGGGATATGCCTACTCTGTGCTAGTCTTCATCCCCTGACTTATCAGAGCCAGGCTTGGGGTAGTCATAGAAGGGGCCTCTCTAGGATAGTTCGTGATAGTGTGGTATTAGAGGAGGTTTGTTATACCTAAATAACCTAGAATAAATGATATTGGTTTAGGGAAATATACTATAGTGTTTTGATTTCATCATTCAGAATAGAGACTCTAGGGTTGGTGCAGTGGCTGGTGTATCCATACACCTACACTTCGAATTACTCATTTCATCTTGGTACATGAAAAAACAAGTTGGAGGGAAAATAATCGTACATGCATCATATATGAATGGTTGTGTCTTCCATGTCCTTCTTGAGTTAGCTTACTAGGTATACTCTATTAACACTGGTATATCTTGTTTTACTTCAAGATTCTTCCACATTGATAGCTATCCAGGATTCCACTACATGATCATGAGGATGGTCCTCCAATTAATGAGACATTGGTACATGGATTTGTATTGGAGATACAACATATAGGTGGTGCATCACCCATGTCACCACCTATTGACCATCATAGGGTACCTGCAGTACCTATAGATTAAATGCACCAGAAGAGCGTGCCTCATGAGTTTCAGAAGTAGAGACCCCTCAAGTTCTAAGGTGATCCCGACGCACATGTTTCTTAGGACATTCTTGAGGTGCTAACATTGGGTTTTCATCTAGTAAATAGAAAAATAGATCAGATGGTGGTGTTGGTAGTGATTCTTATATGTGGCTCAGTAGAGTGATAGTGGGGTTTAATTACCCAATCTTTTGATGAAGTGACTCTTCCATGGAATGTGTTTAAGAACCTTTGCATAGATGAGTTACCACCTTATAAGATAATTTATATGCATGTATAGAAGCTTATATAGATCTATAAGGCTGTCATGTTGGTATATAAGTATTCATCGAGGCATATTAACCAATTCAAGTACTCGATGGATATGATATGTGACCAGTTATTCAAGGATCAGACCTTCAAGAAAGGTGTTCATAGAGATGTCAAAGCCATAATTACCCCTATATGCATTGTTACATATTTTAGTGAGATAGAGTCAACCACTGTGGTTGAGAGTCCCATGGGAGAGTAAAATTCAACTAGTAATTGTTAATAGTGACCAATCAGGAGTAGATAGATCCGTAGGGTGGTAGATGTGGAAGAGGACATGAGAGATCATCATGATCTAGTAGACATTTCGACATGTTACCACCACCCCTAGGTTTTTGACACCAGACTCAGGGAGATGGAGGATAGGGGATGAAAAATTTCATGTGTTCAAGGCATATAACCTAATGTCTCCATGATTGACTCAATGTATGGTTGGTGTCTATTCTACGTTATCTGTCGTATTGATTGGAATATGTTCTAATCATTCCTTCTTTCCTGGAATTTATTTTGAGACTTGGAGATTCTGGTTGAACTAGTGACTCTATCCTCATGCTTTAAGACTTATACTAGAGGAGAGACAATGAGAACAAACTGGTGCTAACTATGTGACCCCACTCGAATAGGTGAGAGTTTCAGTTGAGATATCATGGTAGCGGTGTTAAGGCCTTACGATTTTATTATTGATATTGACTAGTTATCCACAATTCATTATCATATTTCCTATTTTAGGTGAAGAGTGTGGTGTGTTTGAAGTGGTTGAATGATATTTTCCTTCTTAGTGGAAAAGGAAACCCATGCATCTTTGAATAAAATCTCACATAGGAGGGTGCAATCAATTAATCATCAATTATCTATCCCAACCCTCAGTGCAGTGGATATTATGAGTAATAATTTTCCTGTAATGGTGGAAGTGTTGTAGTCTATCCAACAGAGGTTACGACATAGGCATTGTCTAGGGTTCCTAAAGGACTATGACTTTGTAATTTTATATACTCCTAATAATGGGATACATGTTAGAAGACACACTTAACAAGAGATCATGCATATAATTTCTGAACGAGGAATCAGAGGGGTTGGCCTCATTAAATTTATCTTTGGTGGAAGGATTCTCGGTTGCTTATCTCTAATCAATGGTTTACACCTCTCTATATTTAATGTGATTCAGGGAGGAACATCATGTGGATGCCGACTGTGAGACCAAATGTTCTCAGATATCCATAGGGAATAAACTTTATGGACCTTCAAAAGGTGTAGATCACTTTTTTTTCTTCAGAGGATGCACCATAGTACTAGTGATGTTAAGGGAGGTGGTTCTGAGGATGGTCATACATTTACCTTTTGATCCTTGAGAACTCTTTGTGTGGGATTTTTGAATTCATCTCTTTATGGAGTGGGATCCTGGTTTTTATATTTTTTTCCTTTAACTAGTGATGTGATGTGAGCCTGGGATGGCTGAACCTATAGTAATTTTGTAATATGTGGGGTTTGGAGGCCTAGGTTTTGTGGTATTAGTAGACCCCTTGAGTGGAGAGATTCATTAGGATATGAATGTGGGTGTCGGGGAGGACAACGAGGATAACAGAATAGGTTGGAACTGGGATTACCTATTGATTTTAAAGCTAGTTCCATGATTGAAATATTTATTGGTTTATCAACTCTTTGTTTCAATCCCTCGTTCTTGATGGGGTTTCTCCTTTTTATTTTTTGAGGTTCCAGGAAGAGGGTGGGATAGGATCTCGATAGACATTGTGATAGTTTTTACACATATGTCTAGATTCCATGATTCTATCTAAGTGATCATTGAATAGCTCACTATGTCGGTCCACTTCCTAAATAGATGGGAGAAATGTTCAATAGAGATCCTAGAATACCTCTACATGCCTGAGATTGTTTGACTCCACAGTTTTCTATCGAAGATAGTTTTATATCATAATGGTCACTCTTCATCCTCATCATGGAAATAGACAATCGAAAGGCGTGGATCCTTCATGGAAAATTTATTAACTTAGTTTGTGTTCAATGAATTCATGGGAATCTATATGAGAGAACATGGGATCAGGGGCTCAAGTCTGTGATCAATACACTCATCATTTATGTAAACCTACTTTTGGCATTTAAGGATGTAAATCCATAAGGTGGGGAGAATATAATGAATTTTAATTTTCTTGATTTTTTTTAAATTTATTAAGAAAATTATGAGACCAGGAACTAAGATGGATTACAATTTCAAGGTCGAGTGTTTCGGAAAAAATTCGTTGAAATGTTTTTAGTTTTTCATAGCACCTATGCATGTTTTTATTGAAAAAGTTGAATAACTATTAAATAGGATCTCAGATCAGAAATATGAATTTACCATTGATCTCAAAGTAGTTTTTTTACCCGAGGAATGACTTGACATCAGTCAGTGTTGGTCAACTGTGAAAACTAGTTTTGGGACATGACTATAAATAAAATAATTGAATAAAATTAATTTATATTAAAATCCTAATAACACATAAAAGGTATCTCAGATGGAAAATATGTGACCACCATTTAGTTTATAGGGGGTATTTTACCTAGGTAATGCATATCATCAGTAGGCACATGCCGAAAGTGAATGATTGATTTTGGATACAAATGTAATTAAAATAATTTAATAAAAATTATTTTTTATTCAGTGATGTTTCATTTAAAATTGATTTTTTTAGGAATCCAAGGTTAGGCTCATAATCCTCAAACAATCTATAGAGGCACTAGAGTTTCCTTGGTGAAATATCTCTCGATGAACATTAGACGATGATCGTTTGGTGGATGGTGATAGTTCATGATGGATTTCCAACAGAAACAGATCCCTGACATCAAATGATCCAAACTTTAGGTTGGGGTTGTTACTTTTTGTTATGTTTCCTCAATATTAGTTTCAATGATGAACGTGGACCAACCCATGAATAGGTTTAGCCCTATATCGATCGTTCTCGTGGGAGGTATTATGCTATCAGGATTAATAGTTGGATAGAATTTAATCCTTTCTAACCCAAATTTCCAAAATCATGATCATGGGAAAGAATATTTGGTCAATGATTCTAGAAATTTTTTGTACATCTATCCCTCCTTTAAACATGTTCCTCTCTATTGTAACCCTTAGGTTCCTATATCATTGTTTCTAAGTGGTTTTGAATAGAATCATACCCCTGCAATTGAGTTGAAAAGATTGAAGATGTTGTAGCAGGGTAGATCAGATCATGAGGAACTCAGATATTAAATTTTTCTGACATCTGTGCATTTGGTTAGGTAGTATGTTTGTCTAAATAGGCTTCCTAAAAGAGTTCGGCCTAGATGGGCTGTTGAAAGGGTAGATAACGGTGGTAGCTAGACGTGGTCTGGGAGGGACCATGTCATAGGAGTGCCCATAGTGGGGAACGCCACATGCAACAACCATGGGATATAGAGGCTGCATTGGGACATAGTTCAGATACACATTAGTGGTGAGGTCGTGAGACCAGGTAGAGAATGTGGGCCATCCATGTGAAATGTGGGCCAGCAACACGTTGACTTGGGGATCCAGCTAGCTACATGGTTGGGTTACCATGTGGATCAGTGGGATGTGGCCAGGGTGGGCGATGTTCAACAAAGAAAAGTCATCACACGCAATGCGATCCAAGCCGGACTATGTGGCCAAGCGGTTCACTAGCCTAGTTGAATCGGGATGGCCCAGACCAACTGGTTTGGGTTGGTTCAGGAGAATATGGTCATTTCGGGTCATCCGGACTTGGTCAGGTTGGATCCAGACGAAACCATACCCTTTTTACTAAATCATCCATATCATTCAAATTGGAGGTTTGTTTGAAAATACGACTCCTATGTTTTGGCCCTTATGAGGATAAAATCATTTTTGGATAATCTATGTGAGTTTTTTTGTAATTTGAAATATGAAATAATGGCTTGAGGTGTAGGTTCTACCATAAAAGGATCTCTACAAGAGGAATCATGTTGCTGGCTGTGACCTAGAAGTTGTG
This sequence comes from Viscum album, assembly GCA_963277665.1. Classification (NCBI taxonomy): domain Eukaryota; kingdom Viridiplantae; phylum Streptophyta; class Magnoliopsida; order Santalales; family Viscaceae; genus Viscum; species Viscum album. Next base: position 917,019,348 of record OY728155.1, on the reverse strand, counting down.
TGACCTAGAATCTATGTGACATGGGGGGATGCAATAACCATTAACACTATGTATGCCGTCAACACTCCTTGTGTCATCAACACTCCATGCACCATCAATGAGCCACACACTAACAATTATGCACTGTGCGTGAACATCAATGCTTCGTGGGACCACACTGCTGCTTCGTGCACCATTGACACATTGTCCACCGTCGATGCTTTGTGCACTGACATCGACACTCTTGGTAATAAGATCGAAATTTAGTGTTTCCTGGAATATATATGACAATCCCCATCCTTGGTATTTTTAATTACACTCTGTGTGGGCATACATTACATCACATGCTTTCTTTCATGTTGTTCCTTGGGGGTGTTCCTTCATGGTGTTCATTAGTGGTGTTATATCATGGTGTTCCTTCATTTTGATCCTTAGTGGTGTACCTTCATGGTATTCCTTAGTTGTGTATCTTCGTGGTGTCCATTATTGAAGATCCATAGTGGTGTTAATTTGTGGTCTTCTGTTGTGGTGTTCTTTAGTGGTCACACTTATTGGTGTTACTTTTTGGTGTTACTTATGGATGTATCTTCATGGTTTTTTAGTGCTGTACCTTCATGGTGTTTCTTCATAGTTATCCTTATTGGGGAACATTTTCAATGTTCCATAGTGGTCTACCATCATGGTGTTCCTTTTTGGTGTTCATTAGTGTTCTACCTTCACGGTGTTCCTTCGTGTTGTTCCATAGTGGTGTACATTCGTGGTGTCACTTAATAGGGTTCCTTCATGGGGATCCTTAGTGGTATACCTTCATGGTGTTTCTTCATGGTGATCCTTAGTTTTGTACTATCGTGGTGTTCCTTTGTGGTGTTCCTTAGTGGTTTACCTTCATTGTGTTCCTTCATTGTGTTCCTTAGTGGTGTACATTCGTGGTGTTCCTTTATGGTGTACATTCATGGTGTTCCATAGTGCTGTAAATTTGTGGTGATCCTTCATGGTGTTTCTTAGTGGTGTTCCTTCCTGGGTTTCATTTATAGTATTTACTTTACCGTATTTACTTTTTTGTATTATCCTATATGGTTTCTAGGTGTCATACTGTGTACTGTATTACTTAACCCTGTATAGTATTTTCCCATATGTTTCATGTCTTGTGAAGAAGATTGACTCATTGATGGAGTCCAAGGTGGAATAGAATCATGTGGGGGATAGAGGGACTAGATAGTCAAGGTGTGCCCCCAATAACTTCCGGAATTTTTCCAGTACCTTTCCCTTTAGGTGGATTTTTATGCAGATGAGTATAGTATCTTCTACATTGAATTTTACAAACTCCCTCTTTTGGTGGATTTTTATTATTTCCATTTTTAGTTTTTAGTTTCCTACTATTTTAATATTTGGTTGTTATCATAGTTTACTCATTCATTTTTTACAAAGTGTTTTTACATCTCATCATTTGGGGATAGGAGATGTGTGTGTGTGTGTGTGTATACAGGGACCTTGGAAAATTCCTCTCTTTTGTTGGATATGCGTAATCTGTGCTAGTTGCCAGCCCCTGTCCTATAAGAGGCAAGATAGGGTTATTTATTGAATGAGCCCCTATTAGATGGGTCATAACAGAGTCGTATCAATGGTGTTAAGTTCTACTAAAAGCACCAATATTATGTGAGATTGATTTGGGGTAGTAGTGTTATGTGTTTCGAGTTTGGATTTCAGACCAGGGACTCCAGTGTTGGTGAAGCAACCGATTGATCCAAACACCGGGACTATGAATGATTTTTTTCGACTTGGTACATGAATACACTAGTTGTAGAGAAAATAATGGTATATTCATCATATAATAATGGTTGTTTTTTCTGTTCCCTTTGTGAGTCAACTCAATATGTATACTCTATTGACTGTGGTATATCTGGTTTTACATCAAGATGCATCCACATTGAAATCCAACCAAGATTCCACCATATTATCACATGGATGATCCTATGAGTGATGATACATTGGTACATAGATTTTTACCATAGATAGAACCTATAAGTGGTTCACCACCAATGTATCCACATATAGGGAAACATAGGGTACCCACATTATTTGCAGATGAAATGCGTAGGCTGAGCACACATCACAAGATTCAGCAGTAGAGACCTCTCAAGTTCTATGGTGAGCCTAACACACATGTCGATGATGACTTGATTGGAGCGGTGACTCAAGTTTTACATCTATTCAATACATCAGCAGTTCAGATCATGGTCTTGGAAGTGATCCTCCTACGTGGCTCAGCAGGGCGATAGTGGGGTTTGGTAACCCGATCTTACGATTAGGCAACTTGTCCATGGATAGTGTATGTGATCTTGAGTTGTCACCATATAATCTAAGGTCTATAAATTTCCAGAATCTTCAATAGATCTAAAAAAGATGAATTTTCTATATTTGAGTATTCATCGAGTAATATATGCATTTCTCGGTACTCGATGGATATGATATGTGACCAGTGATTTAGGACTCAGACCATCATGAATGGTGTGCTTAGGGACATCCAATAAATCATTACACCTCTGTGAATTCCTACATATTCTAGGCATTCAAGAAATATATTTTGTGGTCGACAGCCCCTTGGAAGAGTAAAATTCAAATAGTAATTATCAATAGTTGGCAAGTAGGATTAGACAGATCTTCATGGCGGCAGTTGTGGTAGAGGAGTTGGGAGAGTAGTAGGAGGTGGTAGACATTTAGACATGTTACCACCAAAAACTATGTGGTCGACACCAAGATTAGAGAGCTTTCATATAGGGGAAGGGAAAAATACATGCGGTTGGGGTATATGACCCAAGGTCTTCAGGAATGACTCATAGTACGATCGATGTCTATTCTACCTTAGATTTCATATCTATAGGAACACTTGCTAATAATTACCTCATTACATGAATCTACTTCGAGAATCAAGGATTCTAGTTGAACAATTGACTATAACCTCATTGTTAGAGACTAATTCTAAAGAAGTCCCAATGTGAACTCCCTGGTGCCGACAGTGTGACCTGAATCATAGAGATAAGATATTCAGTTGGCATATCATGGTAGCATCATCGATTCCTTATGAAGTCATTCATTATATGGACTAGTTATCCAAAATTCAAGTTCATATTGAATGTTTTAGGTAAATTTTGTGGCGCATATGAGGTGGTGGAACAAGGTTTTCCTTCTTAGAGAAAAATTAAATCCATGTCCCTCAGGATGGACTCACACATAGAAGGGTGCATCAGGTTACACATCAGTTAGCTAACCCAACCATCAATGCAGTGGATTCTATAAGTCCTCAATTCTATGAAATGGTGTTTGAGTAGATGTGGATCTAGTGAAGGTTAAGAGAGAGACATTGGCTGGTGTTCCAAAAAGACTACGACTTAGAATTTTTCTATACTCTTATGAAGGGGAATCCTGGTATAAGATTATCTCAATAAAAGATATTGTTCAAAATTATTGAATGAGGTATCATAGTGATTGGACTTGTTATAGTTATCCTTGGGGGATGGATTTAGGGTGTCATATCTCCAGTAAATGGTTTAAACACTTCTATTCATACATTGATTCATGGTGTTACATTTTAGTGATGCAAAAAATGAGACCAAATGTTATCAAGTTTCCATAGGGAATACCCCGGATGCACATTCAAAAGGTTGGGGGTACATCATTCTTTTCAAATGATGCACTGTAGTACCAGTGATATTGAGGGAGGTGGTTTATAGGAAGTCCCATACAATAATTTTTTATCCTTGAGAACTCTTTATGTGGGAAGGCTGAATGCCTTGCATTAGGGCCGAGATCCTAATTTCTTTTTTTCCCACTACTTATGATATGATGTCAGCCTGGGATGGCATAGCCTGCAAGTTAGTGGTAATATGTAGGGAAGGGAGCCCTAGTTTATATGGTATCATTATATTCCAAGAGTGGCGAGATGCATTCGGATTTTCATGTTGGTGTAGTGGAGGACACCAGGGATGATAGAACGGGTTATAGTTGGGCTTACCAATTGAAATAAAATATGGGTGCTAGTTTTAAATAGTTCATGGTTTATCAAATAATTATGTCAAGACACTATGATTGGAAGGGATTTCTCTTTTTATTTATTGAGGTTCCAGGAAGGAAGTGGGAAAGGATTTCAATAGACTTTACAACGGTTTTACCACGTATGTCCAGAGGACACAATTCTATATGGGTGATCATTGAATAACTAATCATGTCAACATACCTCCTAGCTAGATGAGAGTATATTTTAGTAGAGATCTTGTAACACCCCTATTTGTATTAGATAGTTCAACTCCATATTTTTTCATTAATGATAGTTTCAGATTCTGACACTCGCTCTTCATCATGGTCATAGAAATTGAGGATTGAAATGATATGATCCTTCATGGAAAATTTATTCCCTTAGTGCGTGTCCAATTATAGAATGAGAATATATGAGAGAGCATATGGGGGTGGGGGCTCATGTCTGTGCTCAATACCCTTATCCTTTGTGTAAACCATGCTTTGGAATTTCTAGATGTAATGAATTAAGATGTTGAAAATGTATTGAATTATAATTTTCTTTATTTTTTTAAAAATTTAATTGTGAAAATTATATGACCACGCGCTAATATGACATGTGATTCTGAGGCCGGGTGTTTCTATAATAATTCATTGAAAATTATTTAGTTTTTAATAGCATGAGTGCATGATTTTTTTTTAAAAAGTTGAATAACTAATAATATTATTCCTAGATAAAAAATATGATGTCACCATTGAGCATGGATAAGTTTCTTTACCATAGGTGAATAATAACATTATTCATTGCAGTAAAACTGTGAAAACTTTTTTTTGAGACGTAAGTGTAAATAAAACAATTAAATAAATTTATTTTATTTTAAAAACTTAATAACCTAGAAACTATAACACAGATGGAATATAAGATACCAAAATTGAGTTCATAGGGGGTGTTTTCTCATGGAGAGGCCTAACATTGGCCAGTGCAGGCTAACTACGAACGAATGATTTTCAACTTAAATGTTATTAAAATAATTTAAAATAAAATATTTTCCTTGCATCAATGATTAATTTTAAAATTTAAAATTTGGAAGGTAACCATAGTTAGGATCATAACCATGGTGATTTCCATGGAGTATCTAGAGAGACCTTGGAGAAATATATCTTGATGAAAAAAAGATAAAGAATGATAGATGTATCATGACAGTTCTTAACAGATTGTTAGTGGCAACAGATCATTGACAACGAACAATCCACACTCCAGGTAGGGGTTGTTACTTTGTGTGTCATTTCCTTGCTCTTTGTTTCCATAAAGAACAAATAATAACCCATTAACAGTTTGATCTAGGGTTTGATCATTCTTACTGGAGGGATTATGTTGTGGTGATTATTATGTGGATACAGTTTAATCCTATCTAGCTCAAATTTACTGAATCACGATCTTTGTCCAAGAATGCATGACTAATGATTCTGGACATTTTCATTGTGTTTATTCTCCTCTATTATATTCATTCCTCTCCATTGGAACCCAGTAGATCCTGGCATGATGTGGTTGGGAGGTTCTAACTATGATCATGCCCCCAGATTCGAGGAAAACCAATAGCAGACGATGCATCAAGTTTGATTGGGCCATAAAGAACCTGTATCTATGATTTTTCCTAATTATAGGAATCTGATGAGGAAATTCAGTGCTCTAGTGAGGTAGAATGGTGAAGGGGTGACTAACTGAGGCCACCCGAAGAAGTTTGTATTTGACAACCTACCAGTTTGGTGGCTGGTAGTGGCAGCTGGATGTTGTCTATGTGGGATCACATTAAAGAAGGGCCTATGGTGGTGAAGGTTGAAGGTGGTGACTAGGGGTTGCCACAAATACAACAATACGTGGCTTAGAGCCGCATCATCAGTGAGGTCGAGGGACAAGGAGGAAAACGCGGGCCCTCCATGTGAAATGTGACTTGACACCACATTGACCAGGTGAGCCTGCAAGCCATGTGATCGGGAAACCACATCATCCAACAAACATGGATTGGGTGGACCATGTTTGGTGGAGAAAAACTATCCTGCACAATGCTATCCAGGTTGGAGAAATGGTCTGATTCAGTGGCTGAGCAGCTAGGACCCCATGACCAAGGAGGACATTAACTAAGCTGATTTGGGCCGTCCTAGACCGAATGGCTAGGTTGGGTTAGGTCAGACACACTAGCCTGTGTCAGGTCGGTCAGACTGGGCTAGAATGGATCTGGATCTGACCGACCCCTTTTTACTAAATTGGCCATATCATTCAAACGTGATGTCACTTTAATGATTGGTCAATGGAGTTGGGGCCCCTGCAATGAGGTAGTCCTTTTAATATAATCTAATTGAGTTTTTTTGTATAATTTGGAAAATGAACTATTGGATTGAGATATAGTTTCTCACAGAAGGCTCACTCTACGAGAAAAATTATATGGCTAGATATGACCTAGATGTTGTGTGACCTAGAATCTATGTGTCATGGGGGTTGTATGACTATGTGACTCTCAATTATTCTTATATACTCCACTTATCATTGACGATCGATGTGCCATCGACACTCTATGCACAAACACTAATGTTATGTGCTCCATCTATGATCTATGTTCTCACATCAACGCTTCATGTTCCTACATTGATGCATTGTGCACAATTGACACTCCATGCGCCAAGATAGAAATTGTGAGTTATGTGGACTACAACTGATAATCCATCTCCTTTTGTTTTATACTAATACCTATGTGGGATGAATGTACTTCATGGGATTTCAATCTTGGTGTTCCTTTATGGTGTTTCTAAGTGGTTTACCTTCCCAGTGTTCTATGATGGTGTTCCATAGTGTTCTACCTTTGTGGTGTTCCTTCATAGTGATCCTTAGTAGTTTAAATTGGTGGTGTTATTTAGTGGTGTAAATTTAGGGTGTTCCTTCATGGTGATACTTAGTGGTGTACCTTTGTGGTGTTTCATCATGGTGTTCCTTAGCGGTCTAACTTCATAGTGTTCCTTCATGGTTTTCCATAGTGGTGTACCTTCATGGAGTTCCATAGTGGTTTACCTTCAAAGTTTCCCTTCATGGTGATCTTTAGTGGTGTAACTTTGTGGTGTACCTTAATTGTATATTATCATGGTGTTACATCATGGTGTTCCATAGTAGTCTACCTTTAAGGTGTTTATTCGTGGTGTTCCTTAGTGGTGTAACGTTGTGGTGTTCCTTAGTGGTGTACCTTCATGGTGTTCCATCATGGTGATCCTTAGTGTTGTAACTTCATGGTGTTTATTAGTGGTCTACATTTGTGGTGTTAAGTTGTGGTGTTACTTAGTAGTGTACCTTTGTGGTGTTCCTTAGTGGTATACCTTTGTCTTATACCATCATGGTTTTCCTTAGTAGTGTACCATCTTGTATTTCTTCGTGGTGTTTAATAATGGTGTTTCATCATGGTATTCCTTTTTAGTATTTAATTTTTCATATTTCCTTTTTGGTATTAACATTTCTGGTTTCGGGGTGTCCAACTAAGTATTTTTTTACTCACCCATATAAGGGCATTGCCCACAAGTGTTATGTCTTGTGTAGACGATTGGATCGTTGACGAAGACCTAGGTGGTCCAGGACCACGTGTAGCTCAGAGAAACCAGAGAGCCGAGCGGTGCTCCTATGTGTTTAGGCAGTTGTCAAGTACATTTCCCTTATATATCTATTTTCTACGGATGAGTTTAAGAACATGTGAATCCACATTGACAGACTCTTTCTATTGGTTGGCTTGTATTCTGGCCTTTTTAATTTCACTTTTCATACTGTCATACTACGTGTTTGGTATCTTAGTGTATGCATACATTTTTTTAAATAGTGTTTTTACATTTCATAATTTTAGGCTTGGAGACGTGTTGATGTGTACATATAGATAGGAAAATGCATCCATTTTTTGGGATATGCCTAATTGGTGATAGTCTCCAGCCCCTGGCCTATCAGAGGTGGGCTTAGGGTAGTCCCAACATGGGACCCTATGGAAAGGGCCATAACATATCAAATATTATATAATTAATCAGGGAATAAACAATAATAATCCTTAAGCCATGGATCATAAGGAAATCAATAGTGTAGTCCATGAAATCATAACATAATAGTATGAAATGGATTTTTTTATAACACATAAACATTTAATATTATTTACATAGTAGAAAAGGTATATGTATATAGATATCTTAGTGAGATGTGTTCACTCCCCAATCCATATTAGTTGTCAAGGATCACTAATAAGATCATCATTGAGGAAAATATCATTTATTAAAACATGTTCACTCCCCATTAAAACCATTTATATCTCATTACATATAACTCATTACAGAATTCATTATTTGGAGATATAGTTCCCACATATCACATAATGAAATCATACATACGTCTAAAATAAGATCATACACAAGAATTATAACATAATCCTTGAAATGAAATTAGTATTATAAATGTACTATCATATCATGAAATTTTGAAAATAAATATGCTTCAAAAAAATAATTTAACCCTTGAAAAGAAGCAAGATTATTATGATTAAAAATTATGGAAGGAAAATGGGTTTTATAAGAACCATGCAATCAAAACATAAATCATTAACTGAAAGAATATGACCACTACACTTGGATCATATACACAACAATGTATGAGTAACAACAACAGATGTAATCATAGATGTGAAATAACAGTGAATTATTTTTTAAATCATTTCTTGACAAACATATGAATTTTTATTTGAAAATTTATTTTTCAAAAATAATAAATTTTAAAAAATCATTTCTTTGAATAAAAAATTAAAAAGTAAAGGATGAAATGGAAAAAATTTAAGCACTTTTTTTATTTTCTTTATGAATTTCCCATGATAATGATAGTAAAAGAAAATATAAAAACAATTTATTAAATTATTTTTGTAATATATATTTTGAACAAAAATAATTTTTGAATGAAGTGGGATATATGGTATGATTTTAAATTTTTTTATTGATTATCATAAGTAACAAATATTGAAAAATTGGTAAAATTACATGAAGATATCATGATGAAACATATGATAATAAATTTCATGATAACTCTTGTGGGATTTCATTTCAAAAAATTAATGAATAATAAAAAATAATCCCGATAAATGATGAGATTGTAGAAATAAACTATTACATATTTAGAAAATTTTATTCATAATCCTCATGAAGGAAAAACATAAAATAAACCTAAAAATTTATTAAGGATGTTAAATATTTATTATATTAATTTTCAAATGGGATGTATATACAACTCATGAATGAATATTGGTTCATGTCAATGCATAATCCTTGAAAAAGGAAATATTTGAAAAAAATATTATCGATTTAGTAACATTTGAGTTGTATGACCCAAGAACGAGAGATCTTAAAATGGATATAAAAATAACAATATGATTAATTATAAAATTCTTAAAATATGTTCATGGGAAGTACATAAAACAAACATATGAAATAGGTGGTTTATATAACATGTGTCTCACATAATTCAAATTTTATATGGAAATACCATTTCATAAGTATTGAATCTTCATTGAACAAATTTAATCCTACTGTATAAATAATAGGTTTATTATCAATATATTAGATATCAAAAAAAATATGTTACTATATATGACTTTCTTATAATCTTTTCAAACCCATTTATTATCAATTTTATGTTAATGTTTGGATTTGTGTAATAACCTCTTTGTATTTCATTCATGTTTTGACAAATTATTATTGATACTATTACTTAGGTCATGGTTTCATCCTATCTAAAATAATATTAATGAAAAAAATATCACACACACACATATATATATATATTATTTATATCTGAGTATATATAAAATTATAAAAGTTCAAAAGTGGAAATGGGATACATCATTCATAGAGATGGATGGCCATATGTACAGATGAATGTTGCATACATTTTCTTTTTATATTATAAGAATGAAATTTATTGAATCATTTATTTTTAATATATGTAAAAAAATATTAAAACCGTCTTCAATATTTTCCATGTAAAGTGTGAATAAGTAACATCACTTTGCAAGGTGTTATTTTGTTGTACTCTAGAACGACATAATTGTATTCCAAAAAATTGAATGCATTAAGGTATGTGTCATATAAATATTGAAATATAATAATAATTACATAAATTCCATGAATATAATATTTAAATTATAAATCATTCATTATTACCATACTTTAAATGTGTTAATGCAATAACAAATGACTTCGGTTCGTGAGGTGGTAGTCCACCGTGCACATGAATGATGATTATGCATCCTATTTTGGGTAAGTGGGAGATGTTTTAGGTGATAAAATTAATATAAATAAAACTTAAAATTTTTAAGAGACTATTTTTAACATATATTAATGATATAGAAATAATTTAGGAGGTTTGAGAAATAAATAAAACAAAAATGATGGTTGAAGAACGTTTCTTATACATTGGGTAACTCCATTTCGTTTTCAACAAATGTCATTTTTGGTTGGTTTTCTTACCAAATAATGGAATCTAAGATGATTGGAGGGAGTTTGGTAAGATATTATCTTAGGGAAGTAGACAAGCCAAACTTCTTCACATGTTTTAATATAGGGAGAGAGTGGGTGGCCTTTTACATGAGGGGGATATGACACACTTGGAATTTTCAAAATGAATTTAGGTGTACAAAAATTTTAACCAATAAAGTGGCTTCCATAATAGATAAATCTAGAATTCACAATGGGATAATGTATAAATATGTACATAAAATTGGTGTTGGGAATTATTAGGGTTATTTTTGCAACATATGTTTTAGGTTTAACCACTAAGTAATCTTGTTTTATAAATTAATCACTGTAATTAATTTTAATTGTTTACAATAATTACATTAGTCAAAAAGTAAACAGACATTATAATACATTATAAATTATTTTGATCCCAATGTGAGGATTCATTTTACTAAATTATTATTTGATAATTTGATGAAATTAACTTAACATTAATTTTATAGACGGGGTGAGATGACGGGTTTTTAAATTGAAAATCTTCAAAATATTGAAATGTATTTATATAAATTTTCATTGTCAAATGGAATAAAATGAGGTAAATTGGATTTATTAATTTTTAATTGATATAATTAAACTTTAAAATTAGTTTAAAATATAATTTTTCTATAAAACTAAATTAGATGAAATAGAAGTTTTCATTTATTATTAAATATTTTTCCCTATTCATCAATAAATGAATTAATATATAAAAATTAAAAATAATCACCGTAAGTTAATTTTTAATTTCTAATTTCAAAAATGAAGTTTATTTTATCAAATTAAATTTCTAAAATTATCAAAAAGAATATTTATTTTTGTTTAATGAAAGAAATATAAAATAAATTTATTGAGAACATAGTTTTTTCAAACATAAAAAGTCTTTAACAAAAAAATTATTTTTCATTATAAAAATGTTATATTTTTATAAAATGATTATAAATAATATTTTAAATGGTATTTATTACTTTTCATATTACTATGTTTAACAATTAGGTTGTAAATATCCTATTTAAATAATTATAATAATAAAATATAGTTTATTATAAACATAGTCTTGTGTGTAATACATGCTAATTCAATGTTTCATGTAGCGTAAGCTTAACTTGTTGTTTTATATAAAGAATCTTTAAATAGTTGTGATTTTGTCTCATTATATAAAATATATTTAATTTAGTTAAGGACAAGGTTCAGAAAAACATGGGATGTTATAACCATATCTTTCACTGTCACACATCACCCGACCCTAAGAACATTTCCTTAGATTAATACAATAGACATCAACCTCATGTTATGAAGATAAAAATTAAAGAAGTTCTCACCATTTACAATTAATACCTTCAATGTACTCCCTAAGGTATATGATAAATAGATTCTACCTTTGGAAGGATATAAAGAAATAATGGCATTCATCCCAATGATAGTTTTCACTATGAATGTCCTCCTTCTCATAATGATTTGTTTCAAGAAGAATGACCTCCCCTTACCGAATTCATTAAGAGAAATACATCATATAATCAGGATCTTCGGAAGATAAAGCTAGTCATGTCAGTTTCCTTTTAATTGATAATTTATATTATTTCTCAACAGGATGGAAACCTGAGGTTGTGGCCATTCTATGAACCATCTATAGATCACATGTCTTCTAGCATAAAAGATGACATACTTATCAATCCTTACACCCCTAATAATGATTATTGTAATTTCAAACATTAATTAAATTAATTGAAGCATTTTCTAATATAATGAGTGTAGAAAATGTTACTTATGAAGAGGAAACTGAAAAAAAATAATATTACCATCATGTTTTGGTTTCTTAATACTCCTCGATACATCATTTTGGGGAGATTATTCAAATAATGATATCCTAAAATTCATAAAATATATGGGATAATCCTCACCATATAATAAATTAATCCTTTAATTACTCTTGGTAAAAAAATTATTTCAACAGAATATAAGAGTTTCACTATCAAATTTAATTAGCATCAATGATAGTTATATGAAACCCAAAAGGGGGATGTGTTGTCACAAACCTCTCCCCTCAAGTTTTACCCCCCATAGGATGGAAATTTGAGGAGGGAGATAGTGACCCCCCAAGTGTCACCTCTAGTAGGCCCTGGGTTGGTGACTAGCACCGAGGGTATAGAAAAAACAAAAATGGGAGACAATACCCTCTAAGAGAACACATTAAAAAGAGAGAGATAAGATAGACACCAACCAACTCAATATCATACTGCAATATAAAATAAATACCAAGTACATAACTGAAATTTCATACAAATATACAACAACTGAAACATAAAACTGCAAGTACCAAAGGGTAGTAAACACAACAATAACCACGAATCCAGAACAGCTCCAACCCCAATCTAGTGGAAACTATCCTGATCTCCATCCTACTCCAAGTGACCTGAAAAATTGTTTATATATACAAAATATGAGTATAATAGTATACTCAGTAGGATCCTCCCCAAAGCCTCTCATGTAATTGTAATGAAATCATACTAAATCACAATGAACAACAAGTGAAACTAACTCATCACCTAAAAAGGTATACTAAGACACCGGCCTCACCATGGATAATCTAAAAAAGTATTGCATACAAGAGTATATAGAATAATGACTAATATCAAGTGTACTCCTCTACTACTTCCCCAATGGTTTTTTGATTTTTCCCAATGTCGTACGTCCTAAGCATCTCTCTCCAAAAAGAAATGCCCGCATGCACCTGTGGGAAGCACCACAATATGAACATCATGCAGTATAACCACCACATCCACATAACCAAAGTAACCAGTTTGTTTCTAGAATCCACCACATCTTTCATAACATGTATCATACACCAGGTATTAATCCTGAATCTATTTTATCCCATACCACAAGTAAGGAAGCTCAAGACATCACAACCTATACATGATACACCTATAGTATTCGGTAGGAAAACATATCCCGAATATATGTGTGTGAATAGCCACAAGAAATTACATACCTCTACACACATATATGGGGGAAACTAACCAATGTGCCTACAAGCACACATAAATACCATGAGAAGAGAGTGGGGCCAATGGGGGAAGTCATTCACTCATCCTCCCACCAGAATGTTGGGGAAAACACCCCCAGGGCTTAGAATCCCTAGGGACTCAGTTTCCCAAACTGACAGGGTGGAGTAGCATATAAAAATAGAAAAGGTATAGAATATAATATATCTCACAACCACACTCTAGGAATAACTTAGTCTTTGACTCAACTGCAGCAAACATTTCATGGACTCTCGACTTCCACTTCTATGACAAGGTATCATATAAGCACACAACCATTTAAAGAGCATCATTAGATTAAATTATCCCATTTTTATCATTTCCACTTTATGTTAATTAATTATTTAAACATTAATTAACCATTAACAATTCCACATTATATTTAATTAACATCACACCAAAAGTCCATTGTTCCTTTAAATTTAGACCTCAACATTGTGTCCCAGTAAGATCCAAAGCCATGTGATAATCATCATTCATTCAATAATTTATTAACATCATTATTACATTAACATATTTCTAGGGATTCTAGATAAACATTATAGGCTACTAAAATAAGGGGGGTCATCTCGGTGAGTAGATGAACTACCCATCAAGTCTTTTTCACTTATAGGAAGAGAATAGACACATCATCCCTTGATAAGATAAACAAGGATTGCATGTGGCATACCACACATGAATTTTTCCTTTTTAGAAGGAGGGTTATCAAGACTAGATTCCTTGAATAGTGGGGAAAGTAAACTAGATAAACAACCAACAAGAATCAGAAAACCTCCAAACATTCACATCCAACTCATTTCATCGTCTCGGGTGTCCTACCCAACACCCACATGCATAAACCGATGCATCTCGCCACTCTAGGCATCAACCGCTACAACAACCAATGGGCCTCTCTGACCCCACATATCCTAACAGACATCAAGACTCACAACACATCACAAGAAGTAGGGAATAACAAAGAAACTACACTATTGGATCTAAACAAGGCATTCTTCATTCACATGAAACATGCTTTCATAGCTCCAAGCATTAATATCTTTGTGTTAACAAGCAAGAGGGTAACTCAGATTCCTATGAGGCATTATCTTTTTTTTTTCAAACTACAGTTTCTTTAATCCATCTAGAATTAACCGATTTATTATTTATAGGTTCCAACTATTGGTATCCTATACAGCTAGCTATCATATCTACCACAAATCAATTAAACATTCTTACCGCATCAATTTTATTAACATAAAAATATATCAAGAATAACTAGATTCATTTACATGCCTCTTTATCTTGGAAAATTAATTTACAATTAATCTCAGTTTACATTATTTACAAATTTATATCAAGACCAACATTCTAAACAAGGAAATCATAGATAATAAACTATTTAGGAAAATAAGAGGCAATAATATATGATCAATACAAATTTATTTATCCGGTTCAAATATTTATTATGTCAATTCCATTGTGATCCTGTAGGCTAAAACATGCTAACTCTACAGTTTCCCGTAAAAGAATAGAGAAGCAATGAATATCTTACCTCAAAAGGTTTCTGATGATCATTGAAATGAGTTAAGAAGAAAGATCACCATCACCTCTCTTGGAGAACTATATCCACTTGAGGATGCATAGACACCACCACACATGCCAACACCCATGAAAATTCAATTAGGAATATAGATATATCATTACATAATATGAAAAGAATAAACATAAGGATATGAACCTCAAAAAACAATGATAGATTATTCCTTATATCAAATATTGATCGAGAATGCATGGCTTCACCAAAACATGGGGTGCAGTTGCAGAAATAAGAACTTAAAGGGGAAAAAATCCAAGGAGGAATGTTTGATTGCATGAATCCTACAGGAATGAAGGAAATTTTTAATCATCTTGCACCAGAGAACAAGGATGAAGAACAAAGGAGGAATATATCTCATGCCTTTAGAATATTTAACAGGAAAGTGGTTTTAGATATATTATATTTTCCATTAAAAGTGGGTAGTATTAAACTACACAATTTAACCAAGTAAAGGAATCCCAAACCATAAAAAAATTAATATAGGAGTTATGGGATATGAATTGGGTTTAAATACCTTAAGAAAAGTCCTTGAATGCATTTAATATCAAATAAAATGTTAAATTGATGAAACTAAAAAAATATGGAAATTTTGAAAAAGAAATATGAAACAGTATCTCTGAGATAGTAACGGTGAGACTGTATCTATGAGATAGTAACTGTGGGATAATATCTATGACACTGTTTCTGTGACACTGTTTCTATGACACTGTTTATGTGACACTGTTTATGTAACACTATTTCTAGGACATAGTTTCTATGAAACCATTTTTGCGACACCGTTTCTATGACACCATTTCTGTGAAAATATTTATGTGACACTATTTCTGTTACCCAGTTTCTGTGACACCATTTCTGTTATACCATCTTTGTGACAATGTTTCTATGACACAATATCTCTAACATCGTTTCTCTAACAACATTTCTATGGCACTCTTTCTATGACACCGTTTCTATGACATCGTTTCTATGACACTTTTTCTATGACACCATTTATGTGACACCATTTATGTGACACCATTTCTGTGACACCGTTTTAGTGACACCATTTCTATGAAACCGTTTCTATGATAACGTTTATGATACATGGTTTTTGTGGAACCTTTTCCATGACACTGTTTCATGAAACAATTTGGAATTTTGGCAAAGGAAAAGTGACACAGTTTCATGAAACAGTTTGGTATTTTGGAAAATGAAAAATGAAATAGTTTCATAAACCAATTTGTAATTATTGTAAAAAAAGTGACATAGTTTCATGAAACAGTTTTGAATTTTAGAAAAGGAAAAGTGACATAGCTTCATGAAATAGTTTGGAATTTTGTAAAAGTAAAAGTGACATAGTTTCATGAAACAATTTTGAAATTTGGCACCGAAAAATGACATATTTTCCTCAAACAGTTTGGAATTTTGGAAAAGTAAAAGTGAAACAGTTTCGTGATTCACATTCAAATTTTGGAAAATGAAAAGTGGCATAGTTTCATGAAATAGTTTTTAAATTTGTAAAAGTGTTTGGTATAAGTCACATAGACCTCCTAGAACATGTCAAATGCCAGATTTCAGAAAGTAATGGACCAGATAGGTTTGTACCATTACATGTGTAATTTAAATCTTTAGGACTCTTAAATTGATGATATGCACTCTCTATATAAATTTATTAATGATTACCTATCTGTAATACCTATCATAGGATGAATGATCATGGATAACTACATTTTACTTCATTCCCTTATCATTAATACCCTCCTCGAGTGACACCTTGAAATGTAATTTCTTTATTATGACTCCAAATGATAGGATCTACCCAAAGTATTTTTACCTCTTAACAATGAATAAATCTATAAGGAATCATGAGTGGGGAGATAATTACGTTGAATGGATTTTTCATTAGGAACCTAACAAGATTGAATATGATACTTTCTTAACAAACATAATCATTGAGTAATAATGGGGAATTTAGAAGAATCTAGATCCCATGAAAATCAAATAATGTACTGAAACACACGGTCGATTATCGCCTATCGACCAGTCAAGGTTCCAGTGCTCTGCTAATGTGTATAGCAGCACTCGGATCGAATCCTCAGTGATGATACGTTGTAATAGTTGTTTGTTTTTAGTTGATTGTATTCTGATTGGGGGGTTTGTTTGCAGAGCTTATTAAATAATTTATGGATGATGTTTGATTTAACAAATTGATAAAGATTGGGGTGAGTTCATCATTAGGTACTTAAGCTTGTGAGAGTTAAAGGGAAAGAGGTGCCCCTGGTTTAGATTTGGTGGGTCGTCATCTCCATTTGGTGGTGGGTTGACTGGAGAAGTTTGGTATCCAATGGAAGTAGATGATGATCCGAGATTGTGTGTCCTCTCATAGTGATGCTTTAACCGATGCCCATTAACCGTGAATTTCCTTTTGGAATAGGGGTCTTGGACTTACACTACACCAAATGGGTAAACATTAGTAATAACAAAAGGACCTTCCCAACAAGAATTAAGCTTACCTGGGTGAAGCCGAAATAGAGAATTGAAGAGCATTACCTTTTCACCTTCATGAAATACCTTTCTCAGGATGTGTTTATCATGTAGTGCCTTGGATTTTTCTTTGTAGAGATTAGAATTCTCATTATAATCAAGTCAAAGCTCCTCCAGTTTATCCAATTGCAAAAATCTTTCTTCACCAGATTTTTCACAATCAAAATTACAGGTTTTCACAGCCCAAAAAGACTTATGTTGGATTTCAACTGGTAAGTGACACGCTTTACAAAAAACTAGCCTAAAAGGAGACATCCCAATGGGTGTTTTATAGGCAGTTCTATAAGCCCAAAGTGATTCACCAAGTCCTTCAGGCCAGTCTTTTATGGTGGGTTTTACAATTCTCTCAAGCACTCTTTTCACTTCTCTATTAGAAAGTTCAGCCATTCCATTTGTTTGGGGGTGATATGCAGTTGAAGTTTTTTGTACAACCCCATTCTTTTTCAGAAGAGATTCCATGGTTCTATTACAAAAATGGGTTCCTAAGTCACTGATCAAGGCACGTGGTGTTCCAAATCTTTGGAAGATGCGGGTCTTTAGGAGCTCACTAACAGTATGAGCACCATCCTTCCTAGTGGGTTTGGCCTCAACCCACCTTAAAACATAATCGACCGCAAGAAGAATGTATGAGAATCCATTGGAAGGGGGAAATGGTCCCATGAAATCGATACCCCAAACATCGAAGACCTCATAGAAAATTAAAGGCTTTTGGGGCATTTCATTTCTCTTGGAAATTGTGCAAAACTTTTGGCAAGTGGGACATGACTGACAGAAATCATGTGAGTCCTTGAAGAGTGAAGGCCAGAAGAATTCAGAGTCTAGGACCTTTCAGGAGGTCCTTTGTGGTCCAAAGTGGCCACCTCCGGGAAGTGAGTGACAGAATTCTAATATGGAAGAATGTTCATTTTCATCGACACATCTCCTTATTACCATGTCAACCCTAGTTTTCCAAAGTTTATTTTCTTCCCAAAAATAGTATTTTGAATCACTTTTCAACTTCATTTTTTATTCTTTTGAAAAATTTTCAGGAAAAACACCAAAAACCAAGTAATTTACAATTGGGGCATACCATGGTATTTTTGGAGTGAGAGATGAAAGGTGCTCAGTGGGGAATTCAGGATCAATGATTTCTGAAAGAGATGAATTAGAAATTCTACTCAAGTGATCAGCCACACGGTTTTCTTTTCCAGGTCTATCTTTGATTTCAAGGTCAAAATCGTAGAGCATTAGGATCCATCTTATTAGGCTCAGTTTGGAATCACTTTTCTTGAGTAAGAACTTTATAGAAGAATGATCTGTGAAGATTATGATTTTGGAACCTAAGAGATAGGGACAGAATTTATCTAAGGCAAAAACAACTTCTAAAAGTTCTTTTTCAGTGACAGTGTAGTGAGATTGAGTTTCATCCAATGTTTTTGAGGAATAATAGATTACATGAGGAATTATTTCTCTTCTTTGACCAAGAACAGCCTAAACAGCTCTATCAGAAGCATCACACATTAACTCAAAGGGTAAGGACCAATCAGGGGGTTGGATTATTGGGGAAGTTGTAAGAGAAGTTTTGAGTTCAACAAAGGATCTCTTGCAAAACTCATCGAAATGGAAAGTGACATCATTTTAGAGTAACCTAGTGAGTGTTAGGGCAATCCTACTGAATTTATGGATGAATCTACGATATAAACCGGCATGACTGAGGAATGAACGGATTTCTTGAACAGAAGTGGGTTCAGTTAGTGATTGGATCACTTCAATTTTGGCTGGATCAACTTCAATACCATCTTTTGAAACTATGTTCCCTAAAACAATCCCATTTGCAACCATGAAGTGAAATTTTTCAAAATTTAACACAAGGTTACACTTGACACACTTTTGAAGGACTAGAGAGAGTGAATTCAAACAAGATTCAAATGACTCACCATAAATGGTGAAGTCATCCATGAAGACTTCCATGCAGTGTTCAATGAATTCTGAAAAGATACTCATCATACACCTCTGGAATGTTGCAGGAGCATTTCAAAGTCCAAAAGTCATTCTTCTATATGCATATGTTCCAAATGGGCATGTGAAAGTAGTCTTTTCTTGGTCCTGAGGTGAGATTAGGATTTGACAATAGCCGATGTATCCATCAAGGAAGCAATAGTGTGACTTTCCGGCTAATATTTCTTGCATTTGATCAAGGAATGGAAGAGGGTAGTGATCTTTTCATGTTTCAACATTCAATTTTCGATAATCGATGCATACACGCCATTTGTTCTTCACTCGAGTTGTGACTACCTCCCCATGTTCATTTGTGACAACAGTTATCCCACCCTTCTTAGGTAAAACTTGAATTGGACTAACCCATTCACTATCAGAACTTGGGTATATAATACCAGCTTGAAGAAGCTTGGAGATATCTTCCCTAACTACCTCAAGGATGAGTGGATTGAGTCTTCTTTGTGGTTATCTAATTGGTTTGGATGACTCCTCAAGATGGATGTGATGCATGCAAAGGGCAGGGTTGATTCCTCGTATGTCATCTAGGGTCCAACCTAAGCCTTTTTTGTTTTCCTCTAACACCTGAACAAGTTTGGACTCCTCGGTTTTAGTATTGGTGGCAGAGATAATGACAGGATATGAGTGATCATGGAAAAGGAATGCATATTTTAGGCATGCAGGAAGGGGTTTCGGATTAGTCTCATATTTTATTTATGGGTTAGACATCTCAGGAATGGATGAAGGGAGTTCAGTTGCTTCAGATTCATTCTCCTTAATACTATCCAAGGTGGAGCAATAGATATCAGAGTTGATGTGGGATTCAAGAGAGTTTTAAAGTTCTTCTAGATTGATGGAGTCTATTAATGAGAGGTCCACATCAACTTCACCATTTATGACTTGGTTAATCATGGTGCATATTTCACAAGATCCTTTTTCATTATAACATAAAGAACATGGTGGATTGGGGTTCAATTGAATCTTAGAAGTGTCCTCAGAAGCATGTATTGAGAATGTAGAGTGATCCTCAGATGGGTATCACATGGCTTGTAAAATGTTGAACTTGACCATTTGGTCACCGAATTCCATGGATAAGATGCCTGAATGGACATCAATCTTGGTTCTCGCAGTAATGAGGAATGGTCTTCCTATAATTAGGGGAGATCGAGAAGAGTTCGTCTCACCTTCTATGTCAAGGACATAGAAATCGGAAGGGAAGATAAGATCATTGACTCGGACAAGGAAATACTCAATTATTCCCTCAGGACTGGTTGTGCTTCGATTGGATAACTGAATGACAACACCTGTTGGGTGCAAGGGACCTAGACCAAGGTTGGAGAATATGGATTTGGGCATGACATTAATTGAGGCTCCTAGGTCTATGAGTGCATCATCAAAGTTGGAACTTCCAATTTGGCATGGAACCGTAAAGGTCCCTGGATCTTTGCACTTTATGGGAATAGAATTCTGGGTGGAAACATTTTCAAAGGTTCTAAGTTGCCTCTTGTGGGTACACAACTCTTTGATAAACTTGGCATACTTAGGAATTTGTTTGATGGCATCTAAGAGGGGAATGTTGACTTCAACATGTTTAAACATGTCGGGCATTTCAGGATCGGGTTCAAAGGACTTCTTTGGTTTAGAAACAACTTGAGGAAAAGGAATTGGATTCCTAAGTGGAATGGAAGGAGGTGAGTCAATGGTTTCAGGTTTATTTTCAAGTTTCTTTTTCTTTTCATTTTCTGGGTCAACATTCAAAGGAGGGTTGGAGGACTTATCTTGATGTATAGAAATTTGCTTTCCCGATCTAAGTGAAATTGCACTTACATTACCCTTGGGGTTGGGTAATGGTTGAGATGGGAGTTGGGAAGAATTGGATGGTTGCTGCTGAATAAGGTGGGATGCAAGTTGACCAATTTGGGTTTCAATGTTTTTAAGGATAGAATGGGTGAAGGAGGCAAGATCTTCCACTTCACTTTCCCATGCTTGCTTAGAAGAAGAGGCTTGTCCCAGATTGGGATTGCCTTGATTTTGGTTCTTGGGAAATTGATTTTATTGGTTTTGGAATTGGGAAGGCTCACTAGGATAATGGAATCTAGGAGGAGGATTGTTCCTTTGAGGTTGAGGAACAAAAGGATAAGTTTGATGGAAGTTACCACCACCTTGAACATATTGGAATTGGTTTGGGTTTTGAGGAGGTAATTGAGGGGGGTGAGACATGGGGTTACCATACCTCAGGCCTTGGTTATAGGAAGAAGAGAAGGGCTCAGAGCGAGGTTGGTTGAAGTTTCTAACAAACTGACCTGATAGTTGAGGATTGATGTTCCGCTGAGCATATGCTACATTGAGCTCCATTGGTCTAGATGAATTGTATTGATCCTCTTGAAGTTGTGGACATGTGTCAGTTGGATGAGATGAAGAGTTACAGATTCCACAGTTTTTAACAGGTCCAGGAAACATTGATTGTGGGGAAGACGAGGTTGGGGATTTGGTGGCCACAACTAGTTGTCACACAAGACCTGTAAGTTCACTCATCCACCCGGTCATCTTGTTTGGCTCAATTGTTTAATTATCTTGGGATTTCTTGACTTGATCATGTGCTCGAGTATGGAATTGTTGTGTGTTTTTAACCATGTTACTTATGATATCTCTTGCTGCTGTAGGAGTTTTATCAACCAGAGCACCACCACTTGCGGCATCAATGAGAGTTCTCTACATAGCCAATAACCCCTCATAGAAGTATTGGATAAAGAGTTGGTCAGAGATTTGGTGATGTGGGTAGGTTGCCACAAGCTTTTTGAACCTCTCCCAGTAATCATGGAGTGATTCACTTGGGAATTGACGGATACCACTTATTTCCTTTCAGATAGAAGCAGTATGAGAAGCAGGAAAGAATTTCTCTAAGAAGAGTCACTTCATGTCATTCCATGTAGTTATGGAACCAGGAGGTAGGTAGTAGAGCCATGACTTAGCAGTGTCAGCTAGGTAAAAGGGGAATGCTTGGAGTTTGATTTGTTCTTCAGAAACCCCTTGAGGCTTCATGGTAGAGCACACTACTTGGAACTCTTTAAAGTGGAGATGTGGATCCTCACCGGCTAGCCTGTGAAAATGAGGGAGAAGATAAATCAAACCCGATTTGAGTTCGAAGTCAGCTTCTATGTTTGGATATTGAATACCAAGAGGTTGGTAATTCATATTAGGGGAAATGAGTTCTTTAAGGGTTTGTTCCCTAGGATTGGCAGGACTGGTTCTTGAATAATTTGAGTATCTCTGATGTTCCTCCTAAGTTGGTGAAGTGTTCTCTCAATTTCAGGGTCAAAAAAATCTGAGGGATTGTTTGGAAGACTATGGGGCATTCAGAGAGATTTTGGAAGAAATAGGAAGACTGGTTTTCTTTGTATTTTTTTTTTCATTTTATGATTTTTAAGAGGAAGACAGGTTTTTCTTTGTGTTTTTTTTTCATTTTTTTTAATTTTCTTTTTTTTTTGGATTTTTTTACAATAACCAGAAACTAATGACTACATAAATCACCATCCCCTGTAACGACGCCATTTGAAATTCATGGCCGATTGTTTCCTATCGACCGGTCAAGGTTCTGGTGCTCTGCTAATGTGTATAGCAGCACTCGGGTCGAATCCTCGGCGATGATACTTTGTAATAGTCGTTTGTTTTTAGTTGATTATATTATGATTGTGGGGTTTGTTTGCAGAGATTATGAAATAATTTATGGATGATGTTTGATTTAACAAATTGATAAATATTGGGGTGAGTTCATCATTATGTAGTTAAGCTTGTGATATCCTTGAGCTTTTCTTTATATTGCATTAAATTAACACCCATGTCACAAGATGATTTTGATCGGAATTCCCAAGTGTTAAAGCTTTAATCCAAGCCGTAACTTAACGTAAGTTTCTAATCATTACCATTACTTGTTTATGGTAGTGTATTTGTGGTTACAATAATCCATGGAATCCACATATTAAAAAAAACATGTCATTAATCCATGACATATAAAGTTCAACATACACAATATTAATTTAAAGAACATTCGTTGAGCAAAAGCTCTCAATCACTTAACATACCTAAATTATAACTCACCCCAATTAAATATTTAACCAGTCATTAAAATGATTACTAATATGGTTATAATCATTATTATGATAAATTAAGAAGATAAGATAAAGGAAGGGATACGAAAATATTTTTGCATCAAACACACACACACACACGAACGATGATGATAATTAAAAACAGATTTTCGATTGAATGAGGAAGCAAAAGAAGGGAAGGGGATTCAACTTAATTTAAACTATTTTAAGAACATAAATATTAAGATATAGAAGGTTGATGAGAATAAGAGATATTGAAGAAGAAACTTGCATTAAAACAAAATTACAAAGAAAGAGACTTACAAGATTACAAAAACGAAGAACACAAAAGTAAGTGAAAACAAAGAGAGGAGGAAAGGTATCTCAAGTAAAAACTTGAGTATGGAAGGTACTCCCAAGCCTTTTTCAGCGATTTGTTCATGACAATATGTTCTCCTCTCTTCTTAAATTCCAACCCTTTTGAAAGGAGAGTAGGGGATGTATTTATAGCCCAAGGTGGTGGACTGTTTACATTCCAGAAATACCCCTCCACTTGGATCGCAGATATGGACATCAAGACATCCGAATATCAAGAAATCACCTTCTTAAAAGTTGTATATAATAAAGTTGGATGACTACTCTCAAAATTTGGAGTCATTTTTACTTAAGGATCAAAAGTTATGGCTGATTGATTAAACAAAGTAAAACTATCCATTTCAATCCAGTCTTTTTGAAGTCCAGAATGTGAAAGGGTTTTTGAATATGAAGATTCCTTCAAATACGAATGGGTTATTCAAAAAAGTAGGATTCCTATATCTACTCTTTCACAATGAAAAATATCATCTCTATTTGATGATTAAATCATGAGATATGTCATTCATACTATACTGATTTTAATTCTCGGCCAGAATGGTGGGTTGGATTTTAAAGCTTCATTTGGGCTCCTTGTTCTTAGATTTGGGCCCTGTAATTTTTATACAAGACTCATTGCATTGTCCCCAAAACTATGGTGGAGAATAATAGAATTTTGACTTATGAATGTAGCCCAGTAAATAAATCTTCATGAATAGTCTAGTTTCTTCACAGATTCTTTGGTCTTGTTTGTGAGGACCATATGACCCTTCAAATGGCAGAATTGGATCATGGGACCTTCTAATGAAATGTTGTATATTGAAATTATAATCCTAAAAAACAAAAAACACACAATTTGTATCAGTATAGTGACAATTATTATTAAAACAGTAAACTGACTCAATTGGACTACTTCTAAAAAAGCCCAAAAATTATACTTAATATTAAAACATGAATATTTCACACAAATTATGCACATTTCATATAAAATCAGTAAAGGAAGTATATAATAATTCATGAAAATATTAACAATATCATATACACAAATAACATAATGAAAAAAATCTAGAGATGAAGAAATACCCATAATATCCATAATATCAATGATACCAAAGAAACCCCTACTGAGAGGTCATGTGGGATTTTTATCGCAATAGAAACCACCAAAATTTTCATATCCGTTTCAAAGGGACACAAAATTTGATAACCGAATTTTTTTAACTATATGGATGAAATAATTATTATCAACATTTAGTCTATAAAAGATCTTATTTATATCATAGTAAGGATTCATCCACTACTTGGGTCTCCATGGAATTATTCAAATATTTTCCCACTACTATCTAAGAAGATCTGTACAACGAGTCTATATGTGGACTCTCTTTAAGTCACCATTATTGGGGAATACCTAGTAGAATCCACATGAATATGTTCCGGGCCATGATACGGTTTAAATCCTTAACATTCAATCAAGTATTAAATTTCTTATTAATGTCATAGAATCTCCTTTCATTATCCAGAATAGTTGACCAACCAGTTTTTAAGTGGTGACATGACACCCTCAACGAATTGTATGTTTGTAAGTTTCATGAATAATGTCCCATAAAATTCTATAGAATGGGAATATAATACATGAAACAATAAGGGGTATTATTATATTTGAATCATGACCCACAATGAAATTATCCAAGATGTCATTCTTAATAGAAATAAAAGGATTAATTTTTTTATGGTGTCCCACATATGATATGAAGTAAACCCCTCAATATGGTTTAGATAAAAAAATTGTATGGGTGTGGCCACATAAAACCAATTTCTAGAAATATTTTATCCTCTTATACTTGAGGAAATATTCTCTCAATATTATGAGATATTAATGAGTTGAGGAGTATTAATTCAAAATTTATTATAGAAAATATCCCAATTGGAAATGTTCTATATCTTCCAAGGACCAACACTATTAGATCCATGCTGAAAACTATTACTTTACATTATTGGATTCGATTCTGATAATTGTGACCTAATTTTTTATCTAAACCATACAACCTCAAAAAGGAAAACATTGATCACTTACATATTTTAGGAACTATTTGGTGTATATTTTAAGAAAATTGAAAAAACACCCATATAATCTTCTCAAATGTCATATAAAAATACTACTCTAATTTAATATATCTTTTCATAATTTAAATTAGGACATCAAAATCATTCTTGTGGAATATTTTATAGAAAATAGTTATTTAACAACATTCATTAAATTATGGGGAAAGTTAATCATAAGAAGGGTGTGATAAAATACTTAGTAAGGGAAAACAAATGAATTTAAAAATGAAATCTCATAAAATAGAATATGATTTCATTTTTTATGATGATATAATCAATAGACATGAGAGAATATGAAATTAAATCAAACACATAAATAATGGATCATAAAATATGAAAACATGAAATGAGAGATAATCATTAATATAAATAATCAAAATCCATGTGATATTGATCTAAACCATTAGAATCATTATAAATTCATAATGATTCATTAAAAATATTTTTGGTATCATGGAGAATCAAATTCATAAAACCCATTCAAAAAAACATTCAAAACCTTTTCCAAAACTATTAAATTGGAATAACCATACAGTTGACTTATAAAATTTTAAATACCCAATTATTTTATCATTTATACTAGTCTCACCCAGAGTTATCATGAAACCCCATGTTAATATATAATGAGATTTCATGGATCTAACAGGACCACCCCATATTAAGCTACAATGGGCATACCCAACGCTATCTGGGCCACCCAAAAGATTAACAGTAATAGGAATACCTAATGGTTTCTCAGACTCACCATAAATTTTGATGTCCAAGAACAAAAACCTAAATGAAACTCATAGAAATAATCATTATTCATTTTACTACCAGATTAACCAATGGAAAAGAAATGGTTATCATGTTATTATTTTTTATATATAGTTAACTCAAGGAAAATAAAAATGTTCAATATAAATATCACTAAAACGTGATTAAACCATGAAAAATAACAGGGATCCATAAAAAATTTATTTGAAACATGAGTAACCCATGTAAATGAAATGGGTTTGGTAAAAATGTCCTTGTGAAAAGATTAACCCATGGAATAGAAATGTGTTCCATAAAATTTATATTTGAAAAAAGACTAACCCATAAAAAAATGGGTTCCATAAAAAATAAAATTTGTTTAAGATTAAAATGTGGAAAAAATTGGGTCTATTACAATATCATTAAAACATGGTTATCCCCTAGAAATGAATTGAGTTCCCTAACACTATTTTTGAAACATAGTCAAACAATGGAAAAGATACGACATCTATAACAATATCAACGAATCAAAAGTAATCCATACATATAGTGAAAGAGTATGGTATCAATAACAAATATCATCAGGGGAGGATAAGTAACAATAATGGTTTTTGAGGTTGTTGAATGGAAATTTCCTCAAAATTTCATCAAAACTTTCATGAATATAACAATCCTTAAAAATTAGAAACTGTCTAATACAAACTAAAATCATTTAAAACATAAGACCAATAATGGATGAAATTTAATGAGACTTATACTATCATGAGAATAATATTATTAATGATATAAAAATTTAGTTCTAAAATATATGCACTTGATAAATTAATACATTTTTATAACATAAGAAATATCTAATCGAACCCAAGTAGTTATAAAAAATATATTACTTCTTTCGTAACATTTAAACCATAAACCCAAATAAATAGAAATTCTAAAATGTATGTATAAATCCCCATAAATTTAATGATTATAGTCTTTAATCTAATTCATGGGAATTATATAAACAAAAGATCAAAAATATGTTGTGAACATTGAATAAGTCTTGTAGATATAATAGTGAGACTAGAAATCCACTTTAAACTGTAGTAACATCTAAATCGAAAGGCATAAAAGTAATAATAATAAAATGAACCATTTTAATAAAAAGAAGATAAAATAATTTATTATATATATTATAAAAATGTGATGTCTATAAAACACCTATAATTATTAATTTGTTACTATGACATTTATCACATAGATTTAAAAAGTGGGATGAACATCCCTTACATTGAGTCTGATTTCTCATGAATGTCCTCAATATTCTTGAATAATAAAGATATTATAATTTTTTTATTTAGTTATAAACATTTAAATGTTTATTATTACTATTATTTAAATCATAATCAATTTATATAAAATTATGTAACTAATAATATCTCTGTCAGATGTTTTGACCATATTTGGATTATGTGACAATACTAACTTTGATAAGCTGTGTATGTCCAATGAGGTTATTTTTTAAAAATCTCTTGAAAAATAACCATGACATAATTATTAAATTTTTACATAAATTATACTCTTAAATTCATATGATACTTATTATTATGAAAACTTAAATGACATTACAATCATGTAGATTGTAGGTAATACGTACACATGCATAATATTCCAAATTTCAATGATCATTATAGAAAAAAGGTATGTAACGATTATCATTAGAGAATTTACATTATATCATAAATAACATTTAATTAATTTATATACACTTATATATTTCATTCTTGTGATTTGGTGATGAAAATGAAAAAACCACATCACTTCGATGAGGCGCTAGTATAGACGTCCATGATCGGAGTTATATATTTCTTAATGTGTGAAATGGATTATAAAAAAAATTATATTCTATGATTCAAATTGGATAATTATGTAACGAATATCATAATTATTTAATGAATATAATAATTATTTCATTTATTTAATATTTTATAAAACTAATTCTTAATAAATTCCATGTACCTTGTGAACTTATCACATCGCTTTGAGGAGGTTGTAGTCCACACATACACATATGATGTTATCTTATTCCCAAAAAAATTAAAGAATGAAGGTTTATGTTTTATAATAATTAAAAATTATTGAAAAATAATAAATATAGTATATATAGTATATAAACATTATTTGGCCACAATTTCCAACCATAAGATGTGGTAAAGGAATAATGAACGACATCGTCTCACATGGTTATAGTTTGCGATACACACCAACGATGACTTCCATACACATTTGATTGAAGTGTGTGTAGGTCTAAGTTATAAATAAAACTAAAATATATATAAATATATTAATTAAATTTATTTTATTATTAAATATTGAAATATTAATATTTTTAGGTTTGGATAAAGAAATACATACAAAAATGGTCATCGAATAATGCATCCTCTTTTTTAGGAAACTCCTTTCTGATTACCTCAAAAGTCAAATTTTTTTTATCTCTTTTAAAGGGGAGTCTTATAGATTAAGAGTAGGTATGGTGGGAGATATATTATGAAATTTGTTTGACTCAAATGTGATTTATATTAGATAAGATAGGGGGAGAGTGACGAACCTTTTATAAGTGGGGAAGAGGACACATTTGGTATTCTTGAAAATAATTGTGTCCTCCCCATGTCATAATTATCACCAAAGGGTAAAAAGTAGACAATAATAAAACCATATAGGTTTAATGTTAAAAATTTGGAAAATGATTTTTTACAGTAGTAGGGTCATTTTTATAGATTATATTCTATGTTTATTCACTAAGAAAACCTTTTTTTTATCTTAATCACTATAATGAATATTAATTGATCTTAGTAATATTGTTGTTCAAATATTAATTTGACCATAATATAATTTATAATTATTTTCAAAATTAATATTATTTTTTTAATTTTGTTAAATTCAAAACATAGAAGTGGGAGAATTTTATATAAAATTTACCTCATAGAATACACAAAACATCACGTTTTTAAGGCAATCATTTCAAAAATTTGAATTTTTTTAGATCTAATTTCAATGTGAATTTGATTCTAATGAACTCAATTTGATAACATGATATTAAATTTATCTAATTATAAATTTTAAAAAATTTTAAAAAAATTTAAACTCAAAAATTATTTAGAATAAATTTTTTTATCAATTGAAATCAAATATTTATCACTATTCATCCAAAATTAATGCTTGTCAATAAAATTGGAAAAATTGTCAAAAGGTAAATTTTGATATTAATATTTAAAATTTAATTTTTAGTTTATGATATAAAATTTATAAAATAGTAAAAATTTAATTTGAAAAAAATCCTTCCATTAATGGTGGCAAAACATCCTTTTAGAAAAATACATTGTTTTATTTTTAAAAATAGATTTATTATTTTTTAGCATATAAAATATATTTTATGAATTGATAAATATTTTTATTTAACATATAACCTATAAAATTTAATTAATATATTTAACCATTAGTGGAAATTGTAATTTTTTATGATAGAAAACCATTTTGGTCATAATAAATATTTTTTCATAAAAACTCAACCTTTAAATTCAATTGGACATTATTACTATTAATACTTAATTTATAACAAATGAATTCATTTTATAAAAATGTGTAAAATATAATTTTATAATTTAGTTACTCTAAATTATTTTTACCATTCCAATGGCTAGTTGATAAATACCATTCTAATTTTAACAGTATCTTGATGTTCGAAAAGACTCAATCTTATGTATAACATAAGTCGTAAAAGGATTTGTAGGTTGAGTGAAACACACAATAAAAATGGTGTCTCATGTAATGAATGATAAAATATGAATGTTAGGTATCATGATCTTTTAAATAATATTATTTAATTTTAAACAATATCTTCCTTAAAATCTTGGGATGTTACATCCCCCCTTAAAATTAATTTCTCCCTCAAAATCTGTATTATTTTTTGAAGTATTCACATTTTAAAAATTTATTTATTAGAAGAAATATCATAATTTTTTTATAAAACACCAATTTTAAATTGTAATGTGGGAAAAATAAAGGTTACCATAAGTTAGAAAAAACTGTGATTATATAGAGAGAGAACATTGTTGGGAAATTAAAATATGTATTTTGAGGGGAAAACAAATTATCATAGACTAATAGAGTGATAAAGAACTTTTTCAATAAGAATTCAATGAATACTAAACCCCAATCCAAATAAGTTATTAAATTTTCATTGACATCATCCTAAATGATGGTAATTGGATAAAATTTTATTTCATGATTCATTTTCTACAGTTGAAGGATTACATAACCATCTATGCAAAGATCATAAAACAATATACATACTTGATGAGTATAGATTCATCATTTAGTAAATTTCTACCATAATCTCAACATTTCCCAAAATGATGAGTATTTAAGTTTAATTTTTCAGAATTTAAGTGCTAAAATAAAATTTTAAAGACCCCATTATCATAAAATGGTTAAAAATGTACTCCTAACGTATTTAAACATTATAAAAACCTAACTTTTTTCGCACATGGCATCATAATTCTGAAAATTATTAAAAAATAAAATGATGAACTAATATTCCAATGTAGTACCCAATGATGAATCCAAACCACTTTATAATAAATTATCTATAAAATTATTCAAAAATTTCCAGACTAAGTTAGAATCCTATAAATTAGAAGTATTTATCATATATTCTTCAATGATAAATAAATAATTATTACCAAAATTAAATCCACTATATATTTATAATAAAAATAAACATTACTTGTCTAAAATTTCATTAAAACCAAGAAATCATGAATGCCAGGGGTGTTGCACAAAACTCTTATCATCATTTGATCATGGGATCAAGCCCCAATACATAGCTATATGCACTAGGGTTTCCCCTTTTCCTTAATAAGAAAAAATAATTACTCCATTAAAATATCCATACTGATCTTTGGGGTTATAAATACCTTTAACCAAAATAAAAATGTCTCCAAAAATGTCATTAATACCCTCAAAAAATACTTCTTAAAACCCATAAATGAGGTGTCTAAGAATTTAAACTCCCAAGAGAACTATGATGGTTCAATAACACTTCATATATCCTCACATGATAAAATCTGAATCTCCAATTTTATCTAACATTGCCATTGATTCCAACTAAAACATCATAGGACTCACACTCCTGAGTCTTGTGATGAAATCCATAACATCATATTCCCAACATTGATACTGATACTTCTGACTGAAATTTTTCATATAAACATTACAACATAAAATGGAAACAATTTATCACATAAACAATATAAAACCTTTAAGGTTTAGTGTTTCAGATAATTAGGACAAAATCCATGAAAAAAATTCATAACTCATCAAAAGAACATTAATCCATTTTAACCCTAATTTTCTTACATTAAAATTGGGTATCAACATCATGAAATACATTTATTGACATAAATCATTCAACATAATTCATTAAAACCTATAAAATGGGAAACATAATAAGGGTGAGATCAATAACATAGTTTGGGAAACCTAATCATTGACAAATTAATGTCATCAATGAGTATATTATTACTTAATTGTATGATGAGAAAATCAAAGTGCATTTTAAAATATATAAATAACACAAACCCATCAATACATGGATCATAAAATATAAAAACATAAAAAAGTAATTTATAATAAAAATGAATAGTCAACATACATGTCAAATAGATCGTGATAATTAGAATCATTGTAATATCATAAAAATAAATTAAAAACTTTATGTTGACTTGGAGATTCCATTTCATAAAACCATTTCCAAACCAATTTAATTAGAAAAATCACATGAATGACAAAAAATAGTAGCATTACCCAATGAATTGTATATCTATTATTATATCACCTTATGCTTTATAGGTCACCCCATGATACATTTTAATTGTCTTTCCCAGTTCTATCTAGGATGCCCCTTGTTATTCGACAGTGGGTGTACCCATTACTATATGGGCCACCCCTTGTTAACCAATTACTACCTTACAGATCTCTATCTTGGAATCCAAATTGTGTAATATTTACAATAACCACAACCTGAATACATCTCATAAAAATAATCATTACCCATTTTTTAACAGGATTAACCCATGTAACATCAATTTTATCATGTCAATCTATTTGAAACACGATTAACCCATGGAAAAGAAATGGGTTACACAATAATCTTATTGAAACATGATTATCCCATGTAATCGAATGGGGGTTGATAGAAAATCACTTCAATACATGAGTTATCCTTGGAAATATAAGGGGTTCCATGAAAATCTCTTGGAAACAATACTAATATATTGAATAAAAATGGATTCTGTAAAAAATATCTCTAAAATATGAGTTACCAACAGAAAATAAATGGGTTCCAAGATAAGATCATTGAAAAAAATACTAACCCAAATAAAGATAATGGGCTCTATAATAATATAAATGAGACATGGTTAACCAATTGAATATAAATGGATTCTAAAAATCACATTAAAACATGTTTAACCTATGTAAAAGAATCAAGATCCATGCTAATATATTTAAATCAAACATAAACCATCCATATAATGAATGATAATTTTATCAAGATGAATTTTCTAAAGTTAAGGATAATTAAAAAATAGTATATTTATGTTGATTAATTGAAATTCCCATAAAATTTCATTAAAACCATTCAAGATGAATACAATCCTTAAACATTCAAAAGTGACCCATAAAACCATGAAACATTTGAATCATAAGCTCTATGAAGGAATAAAATTAAATGTGACATAAAATATTATTTTATAAATGATATTAATGGAAGACCATGTAAACGGAAAATTGTATACAGCTCATAAATGAACATATTAGGATAACATAATAAACATATCAAAGAAGTAATACTATGACAAAAATCCATTACCAATTCGATATCTTTGAAATTGTAAACACCTTGGAATATAGGTAATAAAATAGGTATTTAAATACCAAAAAAATAACTCTTATAACAGCGAAATAAATTCATTTTCATTATTAACATGAAAAAATAAGTGGTGAATATGGCATATGCCCCACAATAATAAATGTGATACAAGAAATCCTCTTAAAAATGTGGTAGAATTTAAATAAAAATCCCAAAAAGTAACTATCATAAAATTTAAAAATGAATATAAAATAATTCATGATATAATATATTAAAAAGGGGTAGTATATACACCCCAAAAAATGTAAGTGATGACTATGAAAGTTTTTTCACATATGTCAAATGATAGATTAAAATCACCCACCTAGAGTGTAATTTATCATTATTGTCCTCTATATTTGTGAATAATAAACTTATGTTAATTATTTACATTTTCCAAAACATTTATATAAATATTTTTATAAATTTTATTTCACTTATAAACAATTTATATTCAATTATTTAATCAGTAATTTTGATTTTAGTTTTATGGAACTTATTTTGATTATGTGTCAAAAATGAGATTGATAGGTTGAATATGGTCAATGTGGTCATTATTTAAACATATCCTTAAAAAACATGAAATAATTATCAAATTATTACATCAATTGTACTTTTAAAATCATAAATTAAATATGGTTATGAAAATGAAGAAACTCTACGATCTTTGAGACGGTAGGCCGCACATACCCATGAGTAACATTCAAATTTTTTAATAATCATTATAGAATGAATGTTAGTAAAACATATATTTCCATAAATACCATTATATAATAATATAATATTTAATTTAATATACTTATATATATCATTCTTGTTATGTGGTGATGAAAATGTTAGAAATACATCTCCTCAAGGAGGCGATAGTTCTCACGTCCATGAATGATGTTATAACATTTTCAGTTTGTGAAATGAAATGATGAAAATGATA
This sequence comes from Viscum album, assembly GCA_963277665.1. Taxonomy (NCBI): domain Eukaryota; kingdom Viridiplantae; phylum Streptophyta; class Magnoliopsida; order Santalales; family Viscaceae; genus Viscum; species Viscum album. The sequence continues at coordinate 916,984,532 of OY728155.1, read as the reverse complement.
TTTTATATGCACGTATAGATACTTATTTCATGAATACCATAATAATCTAATTTATATAATATGTTTTTAAAAATACTTTATTAATACATTCCATGTTATGTTTGAACGTATCACATCGCTATGAGGATATGGTAGTCCACACATTCAAAAATGGCATTATCAAATTCCTAGAAAATAGAAATTAAAAAGTTATGTGTTATATAAAAAATAAATAAGTATGATAAAATTATTAATATCATATATATAATTTTAAAATTTTATTGTCATCATAATATGATACCATTAGAGGTGGTGTAGGAAAAATGAATGACATTATTTCACAATGTGGTAGTTCGCCACACACACAAATGATTATTTGATTAAATATTTCATAGAAGTGTCAGTAGGTTTTGGTTGATCCAATAAGAAAAAAAAATATCAATATATATAGAATCCTGGGATTATTATATAATCATGGAATAATATGAATATATGGGGTCGAGAATGAAATAGAAAAAAGGTTCTAATTGAATAATGTTACATTTTATTTGGTAAATTCCTTTCGGATTGCACCAAATGACTTCCTTGGATTGATTACATTACAAATTTACGCTTCTAGGATGATAGTATGTATTTATTTAGTTTTTTGGGCCAAGGTTTGGATGACTCCAAATGTCTTCAATTGTGTAAAGAGAATGTGAGAGTGAATGCCTATTTATGAGTGTGGAAGATGAGACAATTGATATTGAAGATATGAATTTTCTGATCCCCAAATTTTATTTTTTTAAAAATTTTCCGGAATAAAATATTATATAACAATATAGGTTTAATAGTATTAATATATTCATAAAATAATTTTCAGATAAGTGTAAATTTATGTTTACACCTTATATTCTATGATTAATCATTATGTTAACACATTTTTACAAAATCACTTTAATAAATTTTAATATATTTCACTATTAATTATGGAAAAAAAACCATTTTGACCTTAATAAATTTTTTAATATATAATAATTCTTAATATTCAACCATTTTGGAAAATAAAAAACACATAATTGGAAGAATTTAATTTGAAATTGACCCCATAGATTGGAGAAAAATAGGTTTTCAAAGTAACAATTTAAACAATTTAATAGGATTTTATATCAAATTTAAATATAAAATTGATTCAAATGATATAAATTATATTTAATGTTATAAAATTGATTTAATTATACATTAAAACCAATTTAAAATATAATTTAACAATACAATTTATTTATAAGAGAAAGCTATTTTCTATTAGAATCCATTAATTTTCACTATTCATCAAAACCTGAATCTTTCATGTCAAATAAAAACAATTCAATCAAATTAAATATTGATATTATTCTTGAAAAAATAATATTTATATTTTGATATGAAATTATTAATATTGTAATAATTTATTTCTGAAACAAGTTTTCTATTATAAGGTAACAATACATTATTTTAGAAAACAATAGCTTTTTATGCTTAAATTCAGATTTATTATAATTTTATGACAAAAAATTATTGAATTAATTGAATAATATATTCTTGAGGGTATATAAAATAAATGTAATTAATATCATTTTTAATAATGAGTACTTTAGTTATTTAAACAAAAATACCATATGGTCCTAAAAATAGTTTTTCATTAAAACTCATCATTTATATAATCTTTGTTCATTTCTAATTAATTAGTAACAAAATAATTCATTTTATAAACATTTTTAAAATTTAATTTCAAAATTTATTTAATCTCACTTATTCAAACCATCCAAATGGATTTGTGATAACTATAATAATAATATTAAGAGTTTATTATTATAAGGTATGTCTCAAACATATTTGTAACATACTTCATCAATGGAAGAAGATGTTGCATGAAATTAAATATAGACATGGTGTTGCATGTGATTCAAGTTAAACTATATATTTCTTGAAACATAATATATTAATTAATTTAAATTATATTTAAAGAATATATTCCCTAAAATTTTGGGGAATTACATCCTTGCACCTTAAAATTATTTTCCCCCTTGAAATTCATCCCTATTATCAAAGGATTTATATATAGTGAATTTATTTATTGAAAACCAAATCATAATAATTTTTATTAAAACATACTCCTACAAAGGGAATGTAAGAAACATGAAGGTTACCAGAAGTAACACATAATTTGGATTTCTCATAGGAAGAATGTTTGTGTGAAATTTATTGATGGAATTGGTAGGGAAAACAAATTATCATCGACTAATAGAGTGATAGGTGTCGTGGTCATTAAAAAGTAAATGAATAAAAAACCACAAGCCATATATGTGAGGAAAATTTTAGTGATATCAGTAGAAATGATGGTAATTGGATAATATTTTATTTTAATATACTTTTTTAGAGTTGAAGGATTCCTTAACCATTTATATTAAGAGTATAAAGAAATATAATTACGTGATGAGTAAAAATTCATTATTTATTCAACTTATACAACAATATTAGATTTTACCCACATGACGAGTCTTCAAGATAAATATTTCACTCACAAAGTACAAATTTCAAATTCAAAATTCCACATAATCATTAAAGGATTAACCATATACTCCTTATATCTATAAATGTTAACCAAAACTAATATCATTATCAGATGATAAGATAATTCCAAAAAAATATTTTTAATTATTATGAAACACTAATAATTAAATGTATTACCCATATATCAAACAAAAACATTCTATATATAATAATACATAAAAATCATCAAACATTTCTTGATTAATTTTGAAAATGAAAGATAAGTACGATTTTATCTTAAATTACTCAAAAATAAACAATCCATTAATAATAAAATAAAAAACAATATGTTTATATAATAAACCATATATTTACTTATAAAAAACATGCATGCCATCCTTGACATCATGTAGGCCAATGATAGTTCATGAAACCCTTGTCATCATTCAATTGTAGGTTTATTCCCACTATATAGTCAGATATAATGTGTTGTCACCCATCATACGATTTGTCCCCATTTTTATATAATCATAAAAAATTCATCCATTAAAAATTTAAAGTTTATCATAGGGGTTATAAATTATTCAACCAAAAAAAAATTCTCAGAATAATTTTAGAAATAACAAAAATAATTTTATTAATTAAAACCCTTAAATGAGGTGTCATATAATATGAAATCATGATCAGCCTATAATAGTTCCAATAACTCTAATTATAAAATCACATGAAAAAAATTGTAATCTCCAAATTTATCAAAATAGGGATTTGAATCAAATTTTAATATCCCAAGACCTACACTCTAAGATCCCATTATGAAATCCATTGCTTTACATCCCCGATATTGATGTTGAGAATTATGATGCAAATATTTCATCTACGCATTGAAAATTGAAAAAGATAACATGGATTGAAGACATAAAAGAGGATGTTTAGGTTTATAGTTTTAGGGAATTATGAAAATCTAGGACAAAAATAATTGAAATTTCATCACAATAACATTAATCAAATTTATTCAATTTTTTTATTTTAAAAAAGTTCATTAACATCATACTTTTGAAATCCATTCCAAAAATATCAATTTCAAAATCATTTTTTTAAAATTGGGGGAAAAGGAAACATTAGTAGGGTGATATCAAATTCCTAATCTGGAAAAATTTTAACATTGAAGAAATAATGTCAGCAATTAAAATAAGAGTGCATGAGGATATGATTACATAATCAAACTACATGAGATAATTGTAAATGAAATGAAAATAAATAAATAATTGGAACATCGATTAAGAAAACATGGAAAATTAAGATGTTATTAAAATCATTAATCAAAATACAAAAAATATTTATCTAGATCATTAGAGACATTATAAAATCACAACATGAAATTAAAATTCATTTTGTTAAAATGATAAATCAATTTCATAAAACCCTTTCAATCCCCTTTCAATCCCAATTTAATTGGAATAACCATATGGTAGAATTCCAACATTATCATTACCCAATTCATTAGAGAGTTATAACAAGGACACCTAGTGCTATATAGGTCAATATATTTTTAACAAACATAATCCATCCTTATAAATAAATTTAATGGTATAGATACAAGATACTATCAATGGAGGATAAGTAAATAAAAGTTTTTTGATGTTGATGAATTCATATTATATTAAAAAATTCATGAGGAAAATAATCTCTACAAATTCAATATTGTCCCATACCACTTTTAAGAATATGAATTGTGATCCCCATAAAGGATTAACATTAAATAATGATAGTTATATCTTTACAATAATGAGATTCGTGATATATCATGTAAAATTAGAAGTGCATACAACTCATTAAAGATGTTTTGTCTATAACATACAAAATGTCTCAAGGAAGTAAAATTGTGACAAAACTCCATTAACACATTATTAAAATATAAACTATAGACCCGATGAAATATTTATAATAAAATGGATATATAAATACCCATAAATGTATGGATATTATTCATTAAATACATTCATAGAATTTATAAACACTACCAAAAATAATTTTCAAATATGGCATAACTCTTGAATAATTAAGAGCAAGACTAGAAATAACCTTAAAAATATGGTAACATATGATTTAGAAACCACAAAAGTAATTATAATAAAATAAAATATTTATATAAAATGAATATAAAATAATTCCTAACCTAAAATATTACAAATGGAATAATATATATGACACAAAAGTAGTGGGGACTATGTAATTTATCTCATAAATGTAAAATGTGAGATTTAAATCCCTTTCATTAAATCTAATTAGTCATTATGTTACACTATTAGTATGAATAATAGACTTATGTTAACTCCTTTTATAATGATATTTTTATATTTATTTCAATTATAAAAAACTTTTGTAATGTTACTTTATCAATAATATTTATTTCAGATGTGTTGACTTTATTTGGGTTATTTTTCAAAACATACGTTGATAGGTTGACTATAGTCAATAAGATCAATATTTAAAAATCTATAGAATAATAAAAATGATATAATTATCTCCTTTTTAATACAATTATACTTTTAAAAACATATAAGATAAGTGGTTATGAAAATTAAACCAATATTACAATCATGGTGACTGTTGGTTGTACGTACACATGAGTGATATTCCCATTTTTTAAAGATCATTATGGAATGAAGGAATGTAAAAGATATATTTATATAATCAAAGTGATATCATAAATAATATATTATTTAATTATATATACTTATATATTTCAATCTTATGATGTGGTGTTGAAAAATAAATAATCACAATTCTTTGAGGAGGTGGTAACATTATCACTTGTTTAGTTTGTGAAATGGGAATATTAAAATGCAATGTTATATGTAAAGATATATAATAATTTCATGAATACAATATTTATTTCAATCGTATCATATATTTCTTTTAGAACCATCCTTAATAAATTCCATATAATCTGTGATCTAATCACATCACTTTGAGGATGTGGTGGTACAAACATCCACAAATGGCGTTATCGTATTCCTACAAAGTGGGAATCATAAAGGTATGTGTTGTATAACAATTCCGTAGTTATGATAACATTATAAATATCATATATATCATATAAAAATTGTATTTCAATCATATTTACAAACCTTAAGATTTGGTAGAAGAAAAATAAACAACAACATTTAACAAGATGATAATTCACCGTACAAACAAATGGTTATTTTGTTGCCCATTTGATGGAAGTATGTGTAAATTTAGGTAGAAATATTGTCACAAAAAATATCATTATATTAATTATAGAAAATTTATTATATAGTCCTTTAATAAGAATAATGTATGTATCTGAGAACTAAATAAACCAAATGTGCTCATTGATGAATGTTACCTCTTCCTTGATAACTCCTTTTGGTTTAAAAAAAAACATAAACGGATTGATATTTTCCAAATTGTTGATTATAATATAATATTATAGATTTTATAATTTTATTGTGGTATGGTTTTGACAATAAAAAGGGCATGTTGGGTGTGATGATAGGGGGAGGGTGAATGTCTTTTTATATGCGAGGAAGAGGACACATTTGGTATTCTTGAAAAGAAGTGTGTGCTCCACACTTTTTACATTACACCAATAGTCCAAAGTAGAATATAATGGAACCTTATGGGTTTAATGGTCTAAATATGCACATACAATAATTTTTATACACATTTATGGTCATTATTACACCTCATATTCTAGGATTAGTCATTAAGTAAACTCATTTCTACCTCAATCACTTTAATTAATTTTTATTTATTTTAATAATATTTTTAGTAAAAAAAATTTGAAATTACATGAAATTATAAATTATTTTTATTCCAAATATCTAATAAATTTAAAAATAATCTAAAAAATTAAGTGGATGAATTTAATTTAAAATTTATACCGTAGATGAGATGAAACATTGATTTTTTAATGTAATAACTTTAAATTTTTCAAATGATTTTATATACAATTTAAATGTTAAATTTATTAAAATGTACTAAATAGGACTAAATTTTATATATTTTAATTAATTATTCATTTAAATAAATTAATAATATATCATAACAATATATGTTATTTATATGAAAAATTATTTTTCAATTAAAATCTTGTAATTTTCACTAATTATAAATACATGAAACATTATAGAAAAATAACAAAAATAAATCATAAATAAATTTACATAGTATTAATTAAATAATCATGTAGATTTTTTCATATAAACTCTATTATCAAAATATATTTTCGAATCAATTTTTCCATTAAACGTTGTCAAAACTACATTTTACAAAAATATAGATTTTTAACCGTAAAATTTGTTTTGTAGTTATTTTTTCCTATAAAACCTATTCGATGAATCGAAAATTATTATATTGAATATATATAATAAAAATATAATTAATATAATTTATAATTTTTTAATAATATTATTTATTCAGATAAAAATCCATTCTATCCATAGATTTTGTTTGCATAAAAACATATCATTTATATTTAATTAGTCTTTATATTAATTTAAAATTAATTGGTAAACAAATAATTAACTTTATAAAAAATTATAAACTATAATTTAATAATTTTTTAAATCTCCCTCATTTGGTCCATTCCTATGTCTAGGTGATAAATATCACAATAATATTAACAGTATATTTGTGTCTAATAAGGATCAGGAATGTGTGTAATATAATTCATCAATGAAAATCATTTTTGTTTGAAAAAGAAGATAAACCTGGTGTAGAGTGTGATTAAAACTTATAATTTTATTAAATTTAACTCATTAGTTTAAATAATTTATATTAATTTTAAAGAAAATATTTATTAAAATCATAGGATGTTAAATGTGATTTATAAATATCCTTATCTTACACTCCTAGTCGATATCACACAACACGAGGATCTCATAATTATAATGTGTATAGAGTTATAAAATTCATAAAATGTCGGGTAATGTTAACATATTTATTTAGATCTAATAAAGGAAAGATTTAAAGGCTTCCCTCCATTATGGAAAAAATTATACCCATATCAAGATGATTATTATAGGCCAATGCATGAAGGTTGTCGCCAACAAGTACATGTAGAGCCTCTGAATCAGGTAATAATCATCATTAAACATGTTCAAGATCCCATTCCACTACTCACCCCCACACTGAAGAACATTAACAATGCTAAATCATTGATAGAATGATTAGATTCTATGGTTGGAGGGTGAACAGTAGTGTATCTAGAGGGGAATACAATCCCCAAATTGGTATATGAAACACTCTTACCTAAAATATTTGGAAATAAAATGATTCAAAATTATTATTTATTATGGTATATTTGAAAATAATTAACACATTTTTTGTTAATTTGTGGGTCTATAATGGGAACCAATGAAAAATAAAAATAAGCTAAGCTCAGGATCTTCATACAGTCCTTTGATGTAATTAAATTTGTATGGTACACCAATTTACTATCCCAGTTGATTAAATTATGGTAATATTTTCATCGACTATTCCTCTATCAATTTAGCTAAACAATGTGGATGATGATGATCCTCAACCTCTCAAATTTATAATAATCAGGTAATGTGAGTGTCTAAAATTTCCTTTCTATATAGAAGGGGTTATAATATTATTAAATATGCAGTTCATCATAATGATTTATAAGACCTATTTATAGAGAAACTTCATGAGTAGTTCTAGTACACTCTCATTATTGTGAAATATTTAAGTGCATTTCATGAAATTTACGCATGGTTATAAATATTGAAATTCATAATTCTATGATCTAATTACCTTTCTCAACCAATATTAGTAGCATAGTGAAAAATAATTAGTTAATTAATAACTATGACCATCACATAGAAGCTATATCATAACCCAAATCTAGATCAAAAAAACACACCATATCATATGGATCCTTCCCAAAATGGATACAGAAACAATATCCCTATTTTGATGTGAATAAGGAATAGAAATGAATTAAATTTGTGAATCAAAATAATATTGTTTATTACTTTTGAGATAAATAGGTTCTAAGATACACTATAAAAGCCATGGAAAATAAAATCTTAATATTTCCAAATACAATGTTTTCTTATTTATTTTCCTTAGTAAAATCCAAAAAATTTTCAACATTCATAAGCGTTTCACCACAATATCTAGGATGCATATGTTTTTAAAGCATTTTTGAAAAAAAATTGTTTCATTCTATATTGGTAAAAATGAATCTTCCACCTAAACAAGTGGAATGTGTTTCCTCTGTAAACCCATAAGAACAAGATGAGTGGAAAGAATTTTCCATAAATAGAACACATATGATTAGTGATTTGAAGAATAAAAAGACAATCAATTAGACTCATGTTATCTAGAAATCATTTTTTAACCAAACAAACATGAATCTAATATCTTAATAAATGGGGTGATTGAATTTTGTGGAGAACACAATATAGAGATATCTAATGTTTCGTGAAATTTTGTAACTTGAAATGGAAAATTCAATCATAGGAGGTTGAACCATCACAAAGGCAATTGTCTGTTATGGCCCTCATAAACTCAATTCCTCTTTTTACGGGGGGATATCCACCATCCGACCAAATTAAATCATGAGTACCGCCAAATAAAATAGAATCCTAAATATATGAATAATTTAATATTATCTCTGTTAATTTCATTCATGTAGTTTACCCATTATCAGAAAATTTTTATGCATTTGAACATAGGTTCCCTATGAATGATTAGAGAACCATAACCATAGTGTAACTGTAGGAAATTTTGTGAAATAATTTTTTTGTAATGGATTTATTATTTTAAATATTTTTTGTAACATGCAACCCTAATTTTGTCATTTTGTACATGAAACACTGATAATTTATTTTGTAACATACAATATATGGTTTATCATGTGTTACTCCCAACACGATGTTTAATCCAAATGTGACATACTATTAAAATGTTATAATTTAAAAAGATAATTATCACCTATCTGTTTGAATAGATAGTTTGAATTTGATTCAACATAATATGATAATATAAGGAATACACATTTAAATATTATTAATTCTTTAGTGGATGATTATTTATAAATTAATGAAAAACCTTTATAAAATAAAGGAAATTAATTTATAAAAACTGTTTTTACACAAAGTAATTTTTTTACCTCTGTAAATTAAAAGATTTTATTTTTGTGAATGATTATAATTAAATGTTTATATTATATATAATGTCATTTATTTAATATTCATATTATTTTTTTACAATAAAATATATAATAATAAATCCAATTTTATACTTAAAACATTTTTTTAAATCAGTTTTTTCATCTTTCGTAAACTTATTTTAAAATTAGTTATATAAATTATAATAAATTAAATATATTAAAACATTATCTTTGAACTATTAAAATTAAAATTAACATAGGGTGAATATTTGTGTTGTTCTAAAAAGATTCATTTTTTATGAATAGTTAAAAATAATGAATTTTAATTGAGAACTGCCTTTCCATTTAATTTATTTACAAACATGAATTATATTATATGTTATTTGTAAATATAAATTATATAAATTATTCATCCATTAATCAAATTATGTTAATTGGGATAAATCTCATATTTAATTTCGATATTAAATCAATGTAAACCTTTTTCCTTTTTATCATTATAAAATTATTTTCTATTTGCATATGAAGGATTAATTTTAAATTATCTTCTTCATATTTTTAATATAATTTGTTAAAATTTATTCCATATTAAGAAGTAGAATTATTTATATTAAATGATAATTTCAACATAATTTTTTACCATATTTAATTGTGATTTATAAAAATTTAATTATAGCGGTTAAGGTAAAAGTGGTTTATCAAGAGGCAGGGTTAAACAAAAAAGTAAAAGTCAAAAAAAATTATACAATATTGTCTGAAAAATAAATTTTAAAAAAATTTCAACCATTCGATCTATAAGCTTATATAATGGTCTATTTTGGACAATTTTGAAAAATGAAAAACATTAGAGGATTTAATTTATTTAAAAAATACCATGTTTTTCTTGTCCCCAACAGATAAAAGGTCACTACCTATCCTCTCATATATACATATTAAAAAAACTAGTTTGACCAATACCCCAAAAAATAACTTCCCAAATTCCCTACACTCATCCTATAAGGCAGACTTTGGACATAAATATAATTAAGGAAGTATTTTTTTTAAAAACTTAAGAAGGATACCAGATGAAGAGGTAATGTTCATCAATGACTATTTTTGTTTTAATTCTCCATCCCCCACATTCAATTACAACTATAAAATTATGATATAATAAAACATTTATATCGTAAGTAATAATATGTTTTTATGATATCTTTATGACCTAAACCCATACCCACTTCAATCTAATGGGTCATAAAATCATCATTCGTGGGTACATGGGGCTACAACATAGTGAACCTATTCCATTAATTTTTTTTCAGTTACTAATTTTCATGGTTGGGTATGTTTATGTTTGAAAATTATATATATTATTTTTAAAACATTAATTTTCCTCTTGATTTTTTATATATTATATATATATTTTACATTCCATTCTATAAAGGATATGATAGGATTGTCTGTGTATACAGTGGATTACCGCCATGTGAAGAGATGTTATTTCTTTTTTATTTAAAGGTTTATTAGAAGATAATAATATATATATATGTTTATATAATTGAATTACTAATCATATTAATTATAAATTTTTCATTACTAATGGATAATATATATAATTTTTTTATTACATTATGACCCACTAGAGTTTGGTAACATCATTCATTTAGTTGTGGACTATCACCATTGTGAAGCGTTTTGACTCTCACTTTTCATCACCACACATCATGGATGATATGTAAAGTAAATTAAAGGAAATAATATTTTTTTAATTATATTATAATTATTATGAAATAATAAAATCTTTTTACATTCTATCCATAATGATCATTTAGAAATAGATAGAGTACTCATGCATACATATGACCTATTGTCACCATAATCAAACATAATTCATTTCTCAAAGCTATCAATAATTATTAGTATTAAGAGTATATTTGATTTATAAATTTAACAAATAATTCAGGATTATTATTTTATAGGTAATGGATAAATGATCAAGAGGACTTCAAAAAACATATCTCCAGAACAAACCAGTTATTACATTAAACATGACATTAACATTTAATTTTTAATAAATAGGTAATAAAAGGGAACAAGTGAATCATGAATGGAATGATACATGTATATATGTATTTTTATATGATAGAATAATAAAAAACATATTTTTATTCTACAATAGGTTTTAACATTTATGAAGGATGTCAATACATATTGTAAGTTATTTTTGTATCAATTTATGGTCTTTGAGACACAAATTATGTTATACACCTATATTATTTCATGATGTGTTTATATATACAATTTCAAATGTAATAGAAAGAATTTATTTATTTTCATGTTATTTTAGGTTCCTCTTTACATTAATCCATCATGTTTATTTTAATTCATTGTTTCCAAAGTGTTAACGAATTTAGGTTACAATCTCATCGTTGATCAAGATTATTAATGATTATATTTACGATGATAAATTAGCATGATCCAACTATAAATACACTTATTAATTTTAATCTCCTAAATATATTAATGATATTTTAATGTTATGGTAAAATCTTAACACTCATTTTTATATCAAATAATCGAGTGATTTTTTTAATAAACTTCATCTTCAGTTCTTTATTCATTTAGAAAAATGTTTTCATCATAAAATATGTTTTTTTAAAAATTATTTGTAATAATTTTTAAACGAGCTTAAAAAAAAATTCATCTATGGATAATAATAAAAATTTGAAAGGAATATTCATTTGAACATGTACAAATTGAATGGAATTATCCAATACCATGACTGATTATTTATCTAAATCATCTCAAATATGTTATCAAGTTTGTTTAATAAGAAAATTATATTCAGAAAGTTATATTTTTTTTAAACATTAAATCAGATAATATATTTTTCTCAAATTAAATATTTAAATAATCCATCAAAATCATTTCCCGTCTATGATTTTATCAATTGATGTTACCTATTACTTATTGGGGATACTATACAATAAATTTTTTATTATTATTACTTTTATTGTGTTATTATTATTATGGAATTGTTTTTATGTTACTTGATTTTTTCAAACTTTTTTATCATGAGGAAATTCTTATGAAACACACTTATTTTACATGTTATACTCAGACTATTAATAATATATTTTTGATATAGGTTATAAAAGGATAAAATGGTTATGGATCCCATTTCATTTAATGGTTTATGATATGATGAATTTCATATGGCCTTGTCGACAAAAAAATATGGATTTCATAATGAGCATGGTGGGACCTATATCTCCCTCCAATGCATTGGGTAAAAATTTATATTTCATGATATAGACATGACTAGAATGGGGAGTGATCTTGGTTCAGTAAGAGACCATTTCTAATATGATGGTATTGAGATCGAACCTTCACTACTATTATGGTTTGGGGAGTGAACCCATAAACTTTGAGTAAAGGGATCCCACTGAGGATGGTGGTGTGTCTAGCTAGGGAGGTTCAACCGCCTATAGATTTCACTTATAAAGTTTTAATATGATCTCTGACTACAATGTAAATGATTTTTGATTGTTATGTTTATGTAAATATTTTTTGTCTTATGTTAATACCATGTTATCTTCTCTCGTATTCATTGATTATCTTATGATTTATGTATTATGAATTTCCATTAATTATTCAATATCACATGATTATGATCCTTGATATTTACATTATAGTTTTCAAATGTTACACTCAAGATGTATTACAACTACATTCATGTTATGCTTACAAATATAATTTTTTAGGAATACTATGAATTTGAGGAAACCCATTCTTATGTTTCATATCCCCAGGAGATGAATAATTTATTTAAGTAGTATACTAAAGTGGAAGACCATTATAGGAATTTTTTATGTCATTAATGCATTAAGAATATTGTGTTCTAGGATTCCAAAGACACTAAACTATTACAGTCCTTGGGAATATGTTAATATAATGAAATTAATATTCAACAAAAAAGATATAATATACACGTATATGATGATTTGGTCACTCTGAATTGTATTAGGGAAATTTTTTAGTTAACCTTTGGAAAATATGATGACAAAACCATAGTGAGATCCCAATGGTTATGCCAAAGGATATGTCCATCAAGGAGTCAATGCATAAGAAAATATCCATGAATTTTGTAAAATTATATATTGAGGGATTTTAATGAAATTTCATCCATTTCAATATACTAAAAGGGGAAGTGGTTATGGAATATATTTAACTAGGGGTAACAACCCTAAAAACACAATATTAATATATAATTCATTGAGAATTGGTGTACAACAAATGGCCACAAAGAAATACTATTTTAAAAATCCCAAGGGATATTATTTTGAAAATTTAAAATTATTTTTAATACATCATAAATTATTTAAATTGATGGTGAATATCAATAAAATAGGATAAATAAATGGTTTCACTTATTTAAATGAATATTTCATGATTTAGAAATATTATGACTGATTTATTTCATGATTTTGTCATTTGGCTATAATTAGGGTTTCCCACACTATGAGTTTTGGTTTCAGTCAAAAGAGAGAACAATAAGGAATAATGCTAGGATTGAATGAATTATACTATTTAGGGATGAATATCCAAAAGAGATGATTACTAGAGTGATAGATGTTAAGATTATAACTAATTAGTTTTAAATGAACATAATTGAGGATGTATAATGTAACAAACTCTCACATTGTCCAAAAAAAAAATACAAGGAAAGAGTTCGGTGGTAGTTTGGGTATTGAGATCCCATAGGAATGAGTATTCAATTTTCTATGAATCATGATTGTTAGAAGAAACACCCATGTGTATGTATTTGAGGAACATGAAGATTTTGTTAATGGGGAAATGAATGGAACAAAGATAATAATTTGAAAATGAAAATTATAATATCTATTAACACAATGGATGAGAATAATGGTCTCCCAAATATATCATAGTGTGTTATATTTATTATATGTGGAACATAAAATAATTATGAAAATAATTTTCATAAGGGGAATTATCCTGAATAAAATCTAATTTTTTTATCGGTAATTATTATGTTACTGATGATAAAGAGTTTAGAAATTACATATGAAATGAATAATTGACAATGAATAAGATGAAAACTACTGGTAAATTGTGTATGAAGATTGAATAATGATTGATGTATTTATATAATAATTTTCAAATAATTATATTTCTATCTGTGGTATTTTGTTCTTTAGAATAACAAAACAACAATGGATTTTTCAATAATATTTTTTCAGTAATGAATTTTAATAATATTTTAAATTGTATTGATTAAATAGAAAAATTATTTAATATAACGGTGGTATTTTTATTAGGTGAAGGTACCCATTTAAATTTACCAGATTTTAAAGTAATGGTTCTTAGTTTGGATAAAGAGATGATTATAATTTATAATATAAATTAGATAACATTTATTGCATGATAACTAATAAAAATTTTGTTTAAAAGGTTATTTTTTTTATCATTGATGGATTTTACATAATTACTATATTAATGAAATATATTCAATAATATGTGTTTTTTAGGGAAAGAGGATGAATGATTGTTTTCACAAGGGGTCTATGGTAATTCAGGTTATTACCATGCTTAAAGAGAATACATGAGAAAGGTACTCACATGTTTGGTATATTAAAATCAATATATCCTTTTTGAAATATAGGGGATTAATGTTATGTTGAATTTGAGAAATGTAGTGAAATTATTTTTTATATATTTTTGGAATGTTCATAAGGTTAACCATCAGTGGAATGGTTTAAGTTGACATTTTGTTGAGGTTTTAGTGATTAATGTATTACTTTTCCGTATGAATATTTATTCGTATTGGATAACATGTAATGAATTTTTTTTCATGATGATAACTAAAGATTGGTATAATAAATTACCATTATATTTATGCAACTTATGATCTATTAGTTATTATTAAATAAAAAATTAACTATACTTTTTTGTAGTGAGAGAATATTTTTTAAATTGATCAACACACAACCAAAGGGTGAGACTATGATTATGAAATGTAATCAATAATGTAATTATATAGTCTTTTGAAAATCCTACATCTTTAATAAAAGGTTATTAAAATAAACATTTTCCATGTTCTCATCATTTGTGATGATTTAAATAATTCTTCTCAAACCTATTTGATTAATGGGATTGTGGTTGTTAACATTCTCCAGATCACTAAATATCTGGTGATTAGTGATCCTTATCACACTATATAATTATGTATTCATTTCTTATATGTAAAAGAATTACTTCCCACCTATGTTATCAAATTTGGAAGGATAGTAATGACTTAAATTGGGTAGATTTTGTGACTCCAACATTCTCTTTTAATGTAATATTTTTATTCATTTTTGAAAATTATGTTTTAATGAATGAAATTTCAAATGTTGAACCTTTTATGATTGACATTAATTTCAAGGGAGAAATTCTATTTAAGTGTTATAGAATATTACACCCTAATAATTTTGGAAACATAATATTTGGAATGAATTTAATAATTATGATTTTTTTACAACAAAAAGATGAGTTTGTAAAACATTTCTCACAACAAAATATTTGAATTCTGTTACACTCAATATATAGTTAATTGTTTATTTGACACAACACAAATTTTAAAAGATAAATCACGTACTATTAAAATATTATTATCTAATATTATTTTTTATGACATAGTTTTTTGAATGGAGTGTATGAATTTTATTAACTATATAATAGAAATATGTGGTTTACAAATGTATATATAATTAATTATTTTGTGACCAATTAATTAGAAATGGGAAAAAAATCCTTTTATAAATAAGGAAATTTTTTTCTAAAAGACTATTATTATAAATATAGACATGTTCTAAAATAATAAATTAATTGAATCAACTTAAGTGAATTATTTTATTTACATTTATATATTATATATTTAATCAATTATTTAATATGCATCGTTTTTATTAAATAAAGTACATATGAACAAATCAAATTTTAGGCTTAAAAGTTCATTTTTATGGAAATATGTTTTCACATTTTCCACAATTATGTTAAAATTATTTTAAAAAATTTTAAATAATTTATTTTAAAAAACAAGAATAATTTTTAATCATAATTTCAAATTATCTAATGTTTATATTTTGGGTTTTTCTAAAAATTATCACTCACATGATGAATAAAAAACTGAATTTTAATGGAAAACATCAATTTATTATAATTTATTTTTAATATATAATATTATTTTTAATATATTTTAATTTAAAATTAGTTCAATTATACTTATTTTAATCCAATTTACATCATTGGAATCAATTTCATTCTAAATATTGATATAATATCATTATTAATATTTGAATATTTTATAATTAAGAACCATATTTCTCATCATGTCTGCATGGATTATTTTAAAATAATCTTTTTTATCTTATATGAATGTTATTTGGATAATATTATTACACATTTGAAATTATAATAATTTATATTATATTTAAATTTAAACCTAATTTTACTAAATTTAATAGTGAATGTAGTTAAAATTAATTACTCATGTTAAGGTAAAAATGTGTTTATTGGGGGATGTGGTAAACTAAAAATATAACTATAAAAACATCCAATTAACAAGTATAAAAACTATTTTATGGAATTAATTAGACTATTATACGTCTACGGTTCAATAATGAACAGTTTTTTACCCCTGTTACATATGAAAAATGTCTTATTACACAATTGTTTTAAAAAATACAAACTATTACCTCTTACAAACATGTAGAAGGAAACCCACAATCCTATAATATTAAAACATTAAAACCATTTGGGATAATAAAAAACTACCTAAAAAATATCCCAACTTCCCAAAACTTATCTTAGAGTCATTATTTTGGACAAAAATCCATCCAATGATGGTTTTAGTAAAAACCCAAGGTAACATTCATTAAAAATAATTATTGATTCATTTATCCCCACCAGATACAAATATTATTATACATTGGTGATATAAAAAAAATAATATATAACATATATAGATATGTGTGTATTTTAGGGTATCAACCTATAACCATTTTAGATTCTATCAAATATGCAATGAAACCATCATTTGCGTGTATGGAGAAACTTCACCTCACAAACCAATGCCATTCATTTTACCATTATCAACTCTCAATATTAGTTATGATAATTGATCAAAAGTATATATAGGATATTTATTAAATTATTATGCACTTATAGTCATTATATCATATATAATATTTTTTCATTTTATTCTATAATGTATGCTACAATGAAATTCAGGTATACGATAAACTACCACCTAATGAAGTGATCTAATTCATTTTAATTAACAATTTAGATTGATGATAACAATAATAAATATATTTTAAATACATGAAATAATAATTATATTTATGATTTTTTTAATTATGACTGGATAATATATTTTATTTTCTTTATTACATTATCACTTTGTGAAAAATGTAAACATATTTCATGTACGTGTAGACTACCAGTTTCATAAAGCGATGTTAATCTATCTATTAATACCAAAACAACATGGAATTAAGTTATAATTATATAAAAATATATAATTATTTATTTATTATATTATAATCATTCTGAAAATATAAAATATTACATAAAATTAATCCATAATTATCATTGATAAATGGAAATATTAATCATGTTTACATACGTTCTACCATATCCATGATATTAATGTACATAATATTAAAAAAAATGAATCATTATTTTCCTTAATATTATAGTTGACATAAAATAATAATAATAATAATTAGATGGTTATTAATCTGTAGATAACATAACCCTAATAAATCATATTGAAAGTAACATATATGAAAAAGTGCATATAAGCAGAATAATGAATTTCAAATGATATTACTAATAAATGAGTAATAAATTTTAATGAATATATAATATATATTATGATATATATAAGTATATTTTTTTAATATATTCATAATTGAATGATATTTATTATACATGAGGTTAAAATGTATATGAATGAAGTGAAGACATAAGGAAAGATATTTTTTTCTCTTTTTTACTTTTATTAGACATACATTACATTCTACACCTATATTATAGCACAAGGTGTATATATATCCCCAATTAAATGTAATATAATGAATTTATTTACCCTCATAATACTTTATATTACATTTTTGTTTATTATTTCATTGTTTTTGAGATTCCATGAAACAAATTTGTAAAATATTTTATACTAAAATCTCATTATTTATAGGTTTTGATTATGATTATGTTTTGGATGACAAAATCATATGATCCATATATCAAGAAACTCATGATTTTTTTCCTACATTATTTATTCAAGATATTTTTAAGTAATATTATCAATTCCCCCCTTATTTGTACTTAATATAATTCAGAAAGAAATTTAAATAAAGTTAATCTTTGTTACCCTATTCTGTTAGAAACTAGTTTTCTTCGAAAACCATGTTAACTAAAAACATATTTTCTAATTTTTTTACATTAATAAAATGATTAATTAAATAAATTATTAACCATTTTTTAAAATTTTAATATAAGTTTTAAAAGGAATCTTCATGACATTTTCAAAAATAATTCCCATTAAGAATTTACCAAAAATGTGAAAGGAATATTAATTTTTACGTGTAGGGAATGAATAGAATTTTATGATATCATGACGAATCATTTCTTAAAATCAAACTTTATGTGTATTCATGGTAATTTCAAAATAAAATTATTTTCAAAACATTATTCATTTTAATTTTTTCAAAACTATAAATTTTATTTAAATCAAGAAATGTAAAATTTTATTAGGAACAATCATTTTCCATATAAGACATCATCTATTGATGTAACCTATGACTTAATGTAGATAAAATACAAGTATATCATTAATGTTATTTCCACGAATGGTTTATATTAATGATTGCCTAATGTTTGTGAATCAAATTAATCATCCATGAGTTATAAAATTAGGAAATTATTAAGAAACCACATTCATTAAACATTTTATCTTATGATTATGGAACCCATATTTTTTCCATAGGTTATTATAAGATTAAATGTTTATGAAACCCATTTAATTTAAAGGGTTATGATATGATTATGGATTTATGATCTTGTGGCACACATAAATATAGTTTTCTTTATGAGATGGGATAGACCTATATCTCCCTATAATGCATTGGATAATGATATATATCTCATGAGATATATAGGACTTGAATAGGGAGTGACCTTCATTTAGTTAGGGATATTCTCCACGATGATGGTATTTTGAGTGAACATTGACTACAATTATGGTTTAGGGAGTTAATCCATTCTACTATGAGGAATGTGGAGCCACTAGGGTTGGTGTAGTGTCTATTTTGGGATGTGTATCTACCCCTGGAGTTCTATTATATGTTTTAGAAAGGATCCTTGAATACCAAGAAAATGATTTTATATGACTAATGGTATGTAAAATTCTATTTGTTATGAAAATTTTATGATCATATAACTCATGTACATTGATAATATTATGATTCATGTCTTACGAAGTCCCAATCATTATTACAAGACATAAGATTATGATATTATATATACATGGTACGACTATCATAATTTATACACTTGTTTTATAAACCCCATGTTCCTATAATGATTACATATCTAATTTTATTACCCCTACTGAGCATCTAAGATCACCCATTCTTATGTTTAATTTACCCAAGTTATGATAAATGTTTTTAAGTAGTATTACTAAATGGAAAGATCATTATTGGACACGTTGATGGTATTTCATGAATTAATGTGATTGTTTTCCATGTATTCAAATGACATAAATAATTATATTTCTTAGGCATTTCATTAGAAAGTAATGATCATTAATTTGATTTTTTTAAATTAATGTATGAGATGATGGGGTATCTATACACATGGTCCCACAAAATAAGGAAAGCTGCGGTCATAGATGAACATAATATTACTACAACATACCAGCCTCAATTATTTATGATGCTGAAACTCATGGAGACCACATTATAAATATTAAAAAATGCCTAAATATACCACCCCAATTGAAAAAAGACATCCAGACAGGGCTATTTTGGAATATTGAATTTCATGGTTCAATCATATAATCATACATTGTGATTATTCATACAAATTTTCCATAACAAAAAAATGACATCATATCCCTCGACATATATCCAATGGCCCGAACATCCATAATCAATCAATTCATCTCTTAAAGCATCTACTAGGGATCACCCTCTTGTCACGAGGCAATGACTTTTGGCTTTAAAGTATGACATTTAGATGCAATTATCCCCAGTTTTGTATATATGATATACCATATATTCCCTCAATATAAAAACACTATTCAAGAAACCATCAATAATAGCCTTGATAAACCCTTTATAGTTTTGATCCATTATCAAAACTATAGAAGTGTATCATATAGAGATCAACCATATATAATTTTACATAGTTAACAAATTTTATAGAGTTGAAGCATGATTCTATTACATATAGTCACATGAGACCCATATATATGTATGTAATGGGGTGTGTTTTTTATTTTAAGGATATTTCATTGTTAACGGATTATGTATCAAAATCATTCTGACATAGTCATATCATCAATTTGGTTACAATTATGTAGTCTCATCTAATTACACTTTAAAATTTTATGGTCATGAAATGGGAAAACAAAATCCCCTTGGATGAATGAATATTATGACTGAATTCGAGGACATTTTACCCTATTCTCAATTCCTAGTCATTTGGCAGGATACTTTATTCAATGTCTCACTAAAGTGGTCGGAGGTCGTCATGACCCAGAAAATTACATTTAAAACTCCTACACTAGCACAGTGGTGCAGGTTTGATCCACAGAGAAGGCAAATGAGAGTTCTAGGTTTTATTCAAAAGTAACTCCACTATTGTCAGTAGTGAAGTGAGTGTGCTTTTTTTTAGTTGTTTTTACTTTACAATTTTTTTATAATTTTCTCTAAGTAAGAGTAATATAAAATATGATGACAAGAGACTAAATCACTTACTAATATACTAATAAACTAAGAACTTCAGTAAAACTAACGAAAGAGTACAAAATACTAAAATAAAATAGCAAGGTCGAATGAGCAGATCAAATGTGATACTCGAAAATTCCAAACTACTGGTTTAAAGGATATCTTCTCCACTACACTTTACTGAATCACACCTTAGGAAATAAAGGTAAAAAGTCTCCCTCTCCAAGAAACCCAACACACATAAGACTGACTTTAGGAGTTTGCCACTCCAAAATCAGTCAAACTGCTTGTCAGTTAGAAAAGGATAACAGTGGAAAATAAACTTTCCATAAATTTCCACTATTTAAGACATTAATGCTTCGGTAAATGTATTCAGGAATTACCTCACCAGTAGTTCCTGAATTTATGAATTTTTTAAAACATTAAAGGTGTGAAACAACTAAATAGAGGATCATTACTGAATCTCACTGATTGAATATGATTCTGAAAATTGTAAAGTGAATGAAGAAGTTTGGAAGATTAACCAACAGAATTGGACTTTTAAGCTAAGAAAATTAATCCATTGATCATATTGATTCATGAAATGAAAAAAAATCGATTACAGAGTACTGAGATATTAAGTACAAGAAGGGAAAAGAACTCCCTTAGTGATGCTCTGTTCTTGGGCTCCTCAGTCCCTTGCTCAGCTCCAGTGCTGCTCCCGGGAGTCTTCGCTCTCGTCTGATGTGTTCATGGAATGGAAAAAATGAGAGTCTCCCCCCAAATTCTGCTGCTTTCTCTTCTTAAAATACCATTTTTCATCTGCTGCATGTCAGCGCACGTCTTCCACCGACTTCGAAAGTTCTTCAGAGACGCACTGCAAAATGTGCGTTTTTTCGCGGCTGACACGTCGTGCGAGTTTTTCTCTCATAACTAACTCCCACTGAGTTAGTTTTGTTGAATGTGGACGGGGTTTCAGCTATTGAATGAACCTGCACAAGAAAAATAAATAGCACATAAACTACACAAAGGAAATAAAAATTCATTGTAAAAGAAAACAATAAGCCTTTAAGAATAATTAATATCTCTTAAGTCATGATGTTAAATAAAATATTTTATTAGCATTACTAACAATTAGTAGCTATATTTTAATTAACTATAATTAAATAATGATAAATTATGTATTATAAGTTGAACGAATTTGTAAAAAAATTATTATAATTATTATTATTAAAAATAAGAAGTTTTATTAATTATTAATTTTGATGCTAAATTGCTTATAAGTTATCATTAATTAATTAGTTAACATTATTAAAATAAAATATAAACATTAATGTTTTTGTTATTATAAAAGTGTACATTATTAACAATAAAAAAAACTAGTTAGTTTAATTATAATTAATTTTATAACTTATTATTAATATTTTATTTTATAAACAAAATGTATTATTAAATTATTATTAATAAATAATATTAAATTAAAATTAATAAGCTTTTTAATAACTATCCATTAATTAAATAAAGTTTAATTAATGATTAATAATTCTGTTGAATAAAATATTTTATATAAGTTATTTATTTATAATTATTAATGTTTATTTTTTTAAGTTGAAGTTTTTAATTTTGTTTTAAATCTTATGTTTTTTTAAGTTTAAGTTTTTTTTAATTCCTCCCCCCTAAATCGGCGCTACAGGAGGGGGGTAGGGTTTTGGTTCTTCCCCAGCGCCACATTCGGCGGTGTCCTTGGCTCCACGACGGCGTAGCAGACTCCCTGGAAGCAGCTAGTCCGGCGGACCTCCTCCACAGCTCCACGACGGCACGAACTCCGCTCGATGTATTCACCCACAACGTGCAAGACTCAGCTTCTCACTCATCCTCCCCCACAGTAACGACGTCGACTTCTAGAAATTTCCAGCAGCACCTTCTTCAATAGAAGAGGCATCGACCTCCTCCTATACCAAATCTCCCAACATAGAGTTTACCTAAACCTGAGTTTCAGATTTGAAAATGTTGAGTGAACATCTCATTTTTTTGTAATCTGATTTGATTGTTGATGAAATGAATTTGAATCTGGTCAGGTTCGAACTAGTTGGAGTTTGAAATTTCAAGTGATGGGTTGAGGTTGGGGTTTGTGAAACCAGAGGATGCAGGGTTGTAGGCAGGGGAGAACGGTGAGGGAGAAGATGTCTGACCTACCGGTGTGAAACTGATCATGAGGGAGAGGACTATCGGTAGCAGGGTAAATGAGAGAGAACGATTGCAGAAATGGATCAGTGCTAAGGATAAAACTGTGAGACCAATAGTGGTTTGGGGTATTCATGAGTCACATAACTATCGGTATGAGGAATGAGAGACCGATGAGGATTGGTAGTAGATAAGAAAATTGAGAACATTGTGAAATTTGTAAAACCGATAGTGGAAATTAATTGGTGAGTCATTGACTCACCGAAAGAAGAAGGAAAAATGAAATAAATTTTATTGGTGAGTGCGTAAAAGAGAAAGAGACCGATGGGGTGATGAAAAATTGTGAAATCGATAGAGGAAATTTTCAATCGGTGTGTAATTGACTCACTGATAAAGAAATAAAGACCGGTCACAATGGGAAAAAATAAAATGAAAAGTTCGGTGAGTCACGAGAGACCAAAACCGATGCAAGAAGAAACTGAAACCGATGAAAGAATCAGTATGTTGCAACAAAGGTGCGATGACCCACCGATAGTTATAAAGAAAACATCGGTGTGTTAAAATATCGGCGAGACAAAGAATTGGTGTGACAACAACATCGGTGGGTTACTCACCAATAATAAAAAATTAAAAACATTAACAATAAAAATTAATTTATAATAGATAATAAAAAGAACAACACTAATTAATTAGCACAAAAGAGGAATTAACTATGTTGTTTAAGATTAAATAATTAACTGTAACTAAAAAAAACTATCCAAATTATTTAACAAACTAAAAAAACAATTAATTATTTACTAAGAATAAAGAATTTAAAATTAATTTAATTTATGTATAAACAATTGCAGAACTCCTACAATTAATTAACTAAAAACATAAAATTAAAATAATTAGAATTAACTAGAGTTCTTAAACGAAAATGTTAATTAGTTAGATGCTAAAATGAAGATTAAAATTAAAAACAAATTATTTTATTAAACTTTAAATTAAACTTATTTACTTAGCAGAATAATTGATCTGGTTTAAAAGCAAAGTTAATTTATTTAAATAAATCAGAATTAAATGGTAAAGTCTTATATTAAAAACTGGATTAGATTAATAAAAATAAAATTTGAAAATAATTAAATAATAAACATTTAAAATTATTAAAAAGTAAACCAAATTAAGATTATAAATCTAAAAAGTAAGTTAATAAATTTGGAATACTTAGAAAAAATATAAAAAAAGACTTAAAAAAATATTTAATTATAAAAAAATGATTAATTAAAAAATGTAGTGATAAAATTACAAAACTGGCATTATTTATTATAGATAATCAAAATAATTAATTAAATTGATAAAAATTAAATATATGATGTGGAAAAACTATGTAAAAATAGAGCCACATCAAATTCCCCCACACTTAAGCATTGTTTGTCCTCAAACAATCCCATGTATTATTTCCTTTGAAAAATAGTAAAGTGTTTTATGATTAAGATCACACTTTAACATGTACAACACTCAAAACAGAGGACAAAACATAATAGAAGGCTTTTGAAAAATGATTTACTCATATGAATCTTGCCCTTAACAAATACTCAAGGGTAATTAAGAAAGCTATAAATCATCAAGAAATGAAGATGTCATGCCTCATATTTGATACTACTTAATGGATAACTTCAATACAGGCTTAAGTTCTATGTCCAAGAATGACATGAGGTAAAACATCAATGGAATTAAGATCTTAACCAAGGAACTTTGTACTTTGACATTTCACCTCGGTCCAAAAAAATTTAATTCTTTTGTGAATCACCTCAATGAAACAATATAAATGTTTTTCATATAAACCAATTGACCCCTTCTTCATCTGGAGTTCATCATTCCCCTCACCTTAATGAGTTAATTTTTTACACTAGACACTTTATTTATTTTTCCCAGGCCATGTATCATTGTGTCAAGCACTGTGCAACATGCACTTATTCAAGGTGAACAGAGGGATTATAGTAAACAGAAATGCACCCAGTATCTAGGGTCTCAGAGACTCACCGTGGGATCCCAGATTCCCAAATTACTCTTGTTCCAAAAGTTTTATATAGAAACAGTTTACATTGGCTCATTAAAGCAATAAATTTTAATAATTAAAAGATAAAAGAGGCCCCTAGAATAATAATAAAATTTTCAGTTCCAAAGGCTATGATCATAATCCCATTAACATGTGACCTATAAAACCTTCAAAAATAGTTCCTAAACCAAGGTATTCATCAAATCACTAAACAAGACCACTCAGAAATCATCAAAACTCATTAATTTTAGGCTCAGATCAGTTCTTAACTACCAGCAAGGAACTCTTCCTAAGGAAAGACCCAATTGAGTACAATATAAGCCTAAAATTATATAAGAATTTTGAAAAATTTTATCCATTTTTTTAATTTTTTTGAAGTTGCAGTGGGAATTGATGGGATTTCAATTAAGAAAAGTTTAGCACAGTCAAGGATTGTTCCCCTCCCCCACACTTAAAACCCAACTTTGTCCCCAAAGTTTAATTCTAAATATGGAAAAGAACAATTAATAAATTAAAGTTAAAAACAGATTTATAATTTAGTAGAAAGATGACATGTATAAAGGGTCCCAATGGAGTTCAAAAAATATTGTGTGCCATAATGAATAAATTAACAGCAGGTTAATTAAAAAGTAAAAACATTAACATTTAAGTCTAATGACAAAGATTTTCCATTAAAGTTAAAATGTATCATATAAGATGTGGGTGCACAATTAATTTGGTGTAAGCATTTTTTAACAAAGTATGATTCAAATGGATGTTCAATATAACAGAAAGATGCATGATAAACACCATATAGACTAATTGGTTCAATGCAAAGCACAACTACCATAAAGCATGTACCCCCACACTTAATTTCATATAGTGAAATGATTTTAACAATTATAAAATTCAATTTTTTCAGCAAGAGGCACATGCAGAATTTTATATCTAAACAGTGACATATAGAAGAATTAAATTCCAATATACACTGAATTTTTTTAAAGAAAAATTTTAAAAATTCAGTATCAATACATGCAGTATAATTTTATATAGTAAAAATGTTGTAGAATTTTCAGTACATATGTAGCAGATTTTTTTTTTCAATAAAAAAAGAATTTTTTAATGAAAAACAAGAGCATAAATTTTTTATAAAGAATTAAGGAGAAGAAAAATGAAATTCATCAATTGTGAATTGAATACTTCCCTGAATATATTTGTCAATTTCCCTCCAGTATGGGAACTCTAATCCTTAAATTACACATCAATAACATCCTAAAAACACAGAGCATATAAACCACAGTCAAATAACTAGTAGAGACAGTGCATACAGGAGGAAGCAAAGCTTCACATTATTCAGCACAAAAAGGTACAAAAAATAAGTAAACAAAGGATCATGGGTTTACTCCCATGAAGTAATAATTTTAAAGTCTTCAGTTAGACTTTATTTAATTACAATTTTTTTATTTATGATAACAAAAAAAACCATGGGTTGCCTCCCATGCAGTGCTAAATTTATAGTCTCTATCCAGACTCACCTAGCAAGTAACCATAGTCACTAGGTGGATATGGTTTCCTTAATAGAAACCACCACATGTGTTTGGTCCATTTATTTTTAACTGAACAGTGAAAATTGTGGGCTTTAAGACTTAGCAAAACAAAAACTAAACTCTCATCAGCTGCAAAAATCACCAAGAAACACCCTTTGACAGTTGAGATCATAATGTTGTCCACTTCCAGATCATGTTCAAGGTTATCAAGATTTGAGTTTACATGAGGGTACAATATAATACTAGATGCTTTAAAGGGTGTGACATTGACCTCACAACTATCTCTATTAACCTCAAAATTAATAGATTCACAATCAAGGGTGAAAATAGGTAAATCCTGATTAGCAGGTTAAAAAGAGGATTCATTAAAGTGATGAACAAAATCATGAACATTGGAAATCATGTTTGATTCCCCCTATAGAATGTTATCATTAACACAAGAAGGCTCAGTACCCTTCACAGTTGAGTGTGGAAGTGAGAAAAAAGGAAGATAATTTATTTGATCACAAACAAACTCAGGTCTAACAGTATTGTAAATATCTTCCAAAATATCCTCATCTGTTAACTCACATTGAACATCTACAGCTTCTATCAAATCAATTCTACCTAAATCAAGTGTGTGTTCAACCTCTACTTTAAGATCAAATTCAAAAAGATAACTTTCTAAAAACATGTCATTTGAGTGTTGCAATTCTATTTCAGGAGAAGAATTGTACAATTCTGTTTCAATAAATTCAGTTTCCAGGATGTTTAAATTAAGACAATTCTCCTCAATTTGGCCAACACTGATTTCCATTTAATTTCACAATGATTCAGAAAATTGATTACTATTATAATATGGAAATGAGAACTCATGAATTAGTCTTTCTTAAAATATCATTCCCTCAGCTTCATCATCCAACAACATTTCAGAGATTATTGTGTTTACATGTTCAAAATATGAAGGAGAAGTGTTCAGTTTAGGTTCATAGATTTGAGATTTTGTGATTTCCAGTTTAATGTTCTCTTCCAGAGTGTTCCCAATTTCCAGTTCAGGTTCAGTATTCACAATGTCAGAAAAATTAGGTGAATAGTTTTTAATATTCACACTTTTATTCTCAAGTTTCTCTTCTACCTGAGTGACTTCCTTTTCAAAACTTCTAAAACAATGATTTTTCTCCAAAGTAGGAATTATGAAGAGAACTGGGCATTATTTTTCAATCTATTTTAATTCAGTTTCAAAATTTTCCAACTCAACTCCATTAAAACTCTTTATTAGATTTTAAATGTTGTTTTCTTGAATTTTTGGGTCAGTTATTTCCAAATTTGGTTCAATAGTATCATATTATTTAGAAATAAAGTGTTGTTGTCCAGTCTCACAGTCACTCTCTTCATCCACTTGATTTTCAAATCTTTTAAAGACATTTTATTTTTCATTTTCTTCATATTCTTCTTGTTCTTTAACCCTTTGTTGTAATTCCAAGAGAATATTTTCCAATATTTTCAGTCTTTGATCTCGCTCTTGAGAATATCTAAGTTGAATTTCATGGGTTTGAGTGAACCAATTGTTAATTAGTTCCACACTAGCATCCATTTTAGAATCAATTAGTTCTATTTTAGATAGGGTGTCAGGACTAGATTCAGTGTTTTCATTTTCTTCAATGTAATCAATCTGTTGTGGTTGGTTATAAACACACTGTAAGGTAGTGTTCCCATAACAGCCATAACATACACAAAATGGATCAAGTTGGTGATTCTAGTCCTCATAATGGTCTATTTTTTTAAACTAAAAACATGCGAGTTTAAAAACACAAAGTTTCACAATTGATGTAGATTTTTAATGTTCAAAAAAAGTAGTAGGTTCCAGTTAATAGTTTTTTTAAACATATTTTTTAAATGATTTTTTATGTTTTTTTATTGTTTTTTTATTCTAACATTAGACTCTCAGTGCGTGCCTTCCCCGGCAATAGTTCCAAATTTTGAAGTGGCTGGAGGTCTTCATGGCCCTAAAAATTACATTTAAAACTCCAACACAAGCACAGTGGTGCATGGTCGATCCACAGAGAAGGTAGATGAGAGTTCTAGGTTTTATTCAAAAGTAACTCCACTTTTTTCAGTAGTGAAGCGAGTGTGCATTTTTTTAGTTGTTTTACTTTATAATTTTTTTTACTTTTCTTTAAGAAAGAGTAAGATAAAAGATGATGACAAGAGACTAAATCACTTACTATTATTCTAATAATCTAAGAACTTCAGTAAAACTAACAAAAGAGTACAAAATACTAAAATAAAACAGCAAGGTTAAAGGATCAGATCAAATGTGATACTTGAAAATTCCAAACTACTAGTTTAAAGGATATCTTCTCCACCACACTTTATTGAATCACACCTTAGGAAATAAAGGTGAAAAGTCTCCCTCGCCAGGAAACTCAACACACATAAGACTGACTTTAAGAGTTTTCCACTCCAAAATCAGTCAAACTTCTTGAAAGTTAGAAAAGGATAAAAGTAGAAAATAAACTCACCATAAATTTCCACAGTTTAAGACATTAATGATTTGGTAAATGTATTTAGGAATTACCTCACCAGTAGTTCTTGAATTTATGAATTTTTTAAAACATTTAAGGTGTGAAACAACTAAATAGAGGATCATTACTCAATCTCACTGATTGAATATGATTTTGAAAATTGTAAAGTGAATGAAGAAGTTTGGAAGATTAACCAATAGAATTGGATTTCTGAGCTAAGAAAATTAATACCTTGATCATATTGATTCAAGCAATAAAAAAATAGATTACAGAGTACTAAGATATTAAGTACAAGAAGGAAAAAGAACTCCCTTAGTGATGCTATGTTCTCGGGCTCCTCGGTCCCTTGATCATCTCCAGTGCTGCTCCCGGGAGTCTTCACTCTCATCTGATGTGTTTGTGGAATGGGAAAAATGAGATTCTCCCCCCAAATTCTGCTACTTTCTCTGCTTAAAATACCATTTGTCATCTGCTTCATGTCACCGTACGTCTTCCACCGACTTCAAAAGTTCTTCACAAACGCACTGCAAAATGTGCGTTTTTTTCACGACTAACAGGTCGCGTGAGTTTTTCGCTCGTAACTAACTCCTGTTGAGTTAGTTGCTTGAACCTGGATAGGGTTTCAGTTATTGAATGAACCTGTGCAAGAAAAATAAATAGCACAGAAACTACACAAAGGAAATAAAAATTTATAGTAAAAGAAAACAATAATCCTTTAGGAATAATTAATAACTCTTAAGTCATGTTGTTAAATGAAATATTTGATTAGCATTACTAACAATTAGTAACTATATTTTAATTAAGTATAATGAAACAATGATAAATTATGTATTATAAGTTGAACAAATTTGTAAAAAAAAAATTATTATTATTATTATTATTATTAAAAATAATAAGTTTTATTAATTATTAATTTTTATGCTAAATTGATTATATGTTATCATTAATTAATTAGTTAACATTATTAAAATAAAATATAAACATTAATTTTATTGTTATTATAAAAGTGTACATTATTAATAATAAAACTAACTAGTTAGATTAATTATAATTAATTTTATAACTTGTTATTACTATTTTATTTTATTAACAAAATTTATTATTATATTATTATTAATACATAATATTGAATTATAAATAATAAGCTTTTTAATAACTTTCCATTAATTAAATAAATTTTAATTAATGATTAATAATTCTGTTTAATAAAATATTTTATATAAGTTATTTATTTATAATTATAAATGCTTATTTTTTTAAGTTGAAGTTTTTAATTTTGTTTTAAATCTTTAGTTTTTTTTAAGTTTAAGTTTTTTTAATTCCTCCCCCCCAAATCGGCGCTACATGAGGGGGGTAGGGTCCTGGTTCTTCCCCAACATCACATTCGGCGGTCTCCTTGGCTCCACAACGGCGCGACATACTCCCTAGAAGTAGCTAGTCCGGTGGACCTCCTCCACAGCTCCACGGCGGCTTGGACTCAGCTCGATGTATTACCCCACATCATTTATGACTCAGCTTCTCACTCGGCCTCCCCCACAACAGTGGCATCAAATTCTAGAAATTTCCAGTAGCACCTTCTTCAATAGCAGAGGCGTCGAACTCCTCCTACACCAAATCTCACAAATTAGAGTTTACCTGAACCTGAGTTTCAGATTTTCAAATGTTAAATGAACATCTCGTTTTTTTGTAATTTGGTTTGATTGTTGATGAAATAAATTTGAATCTAGTCTTGTTTGAACTGGTTGGAGTTTGAAATTGTAGGAGATTGGTTGAGGCTGGGGTTTGTGAAACCAGAGGATATAGGGTTGT
This sequence comes from Viscum album, assembly GCA_963277665.1. Classification (NCBI taxonomy): domain Eukaryota; kingdom Viridiplantae; phylum Streptophyta; class Magnoliopsida; order Santalales; family Viscaceae; genus Viscum; species Viscum album. Next base: position 916,952,853 of record OY728155.1, on the reverse strand, counting down.
AGGTAGGGGAGAATGGTGAGGGAGAAGATGTCTGACCTATCGGTGTGAAACTGATCATGAGGGAGAGGACTATCAGTAGCAGGGGAAATGGGAGAGACCGATTGCAGAAATGGATTGGTTCCAGGGATAAAACTGTGAGACCAATTGTGGTTTGGGGTATTCATGAGTCACATAACTATCAGTAGGAGGAATGAGAGACCGATGAGGATAGGTAGGAGATAAGAAAATTGGGAATGTTGTGAAATTTTTAAAACCAATAGTGGAAATTAATCGGTGAGTCATTGACTCACCGACAGAAGAAGACAAAACGAAATAAATAGTATCGGTGAGTGCGTAAAAGAGAAAGAGACAGATGGGGTAATGAAAAATTGCGAAACTGATAGAGGAAATTTTCAATCGGTGTGTCATTGACTCACCGATAAATAAATAAAGATCGGTCACAACGGAACAAAATAAAATGAAAAGTTTGGTGATTCATGAGAGACCGAAACCGATGCAAGAAGAAATCGAAACCGATGAAAGAATCAGTACGTTGCAATAACGGTGTGACAACCCACAGATAATTATAAAGAAAACTTCAGTGTGTTAAAAGATCTGTGAGACAAAGAATCGGTGTGACAACAACATCGGTGGGTCACTCACCGATAGTACAAAATTAAAAATGTTAACAATAAAAATTAATTTGCAACAGATAATAAAAAGAACAACACTAATTAATTAGCACAAAACAGGAATTAACTATGTTGTTTAAGATTAAATAATTAACTGTAACTAAAAAAACTATCCAAATTATTTAACAAAGTAAAAAAAAAACAAATAATTATTTACTAATAATATAGAAGTTAAAATTAATTTAATTTATGTCTAAACAAATGCATAACTCCAATAATTAATTAACTGAAAACATATAATTAAAATAATTAGAATTAACTAGAGTTATTAAATGAAAAAGTTAATTAGTTAGATGCTAAAATGAAGCTTAACATTAAAAACATATTTTTTAATTAAACTTTAACTTAAACTTATTTACTTAGTAGAAGTATTGATCCAGTTAAAAAGGAAAGTTAATTTATTTAAATAAATCAGAATTAAATGGTAAAGTCTTATATTAAAAAGTGGATTAGATTAATGCAAATAAAAATGACAAATAATTAAATAATAAACATTTAAAATTATTAAAAATTAAACAAAATTAAGATTATAAATCTTAAAAGTAAGTTAATAAATTTTGAATACTTAGAAAGGCTATAAAAAAAAGACTTATAACACATATTTAATTATAAAAAAATGATTAATTAACAAATGTAGTGATAAAATTACAAAAGTGCCATTATTTATTAAAAATTTTCAAAATAATTAGTTAAATTGATAAAAATTAAATAAAAGATGTGGAAAAACTTTGTAAAAATAGAGCCACATAACTCACTGAGAAGGAACATGTCACATTAACATTTGGATGTTTTTATTCCCAACACCACTGTATCTAATAATCTATCAATGTAATGTTAAAAAAATTTCACATAGGTGAATCTCTATGTATGTCTTTTGAATCATAATATAAAAATGAATAATTTTATTGGATGAATGTGAAAAAATTAAAAACTGATGATCTATATCATGTTACAACAAAAAGTGTTATCTAAATTACAATTTCCAAGGCATTTAAATAACATAGTTTTGATTATTTATTACACATTAATAAAATAAGATATAAAAATAAATAATTGTGAATTTTAAATTTTTTTTGGAGGATATCATTTGTGTCACTTGATAAAAATAATATTAGAGAAATATATGACCTCCATAATGAAGTAAACACCCAACGAATATGTGTAATCATTTTCCCATCTACATCAATAAAATACCCCATATCATCAGTTTGGCCAGATGAAGCTACCCAGTATTTCAGATGTCTAATTATTAACTTATCATATAAAATATTTATTCTCCCTTATCACCCAGTCCACAAATAGGTGATGGAAATAACAAATATGGGGATTATGAGAATCAAGATGATTCCCCTCCAATATATTGTTTTTTGTATCTTTTATAATAAGAGAAATCTGATAAATTTTTTTGATATGGATTATGATCATAGAATGACATTAATTACCATGGACATGTATTTTAAATCACATTTTTTATATTAAATATTTATAATGAATCAGTATGATTTGTTATCATGGATGTAAATAGAAATGGAATTTCATTTTCCAGATGTGGACAACCACTACTTGGGGTTTCAGGAATATCATTATGTATACAAGTAGGTAGCCTAGTGAATGCATCCAAGTAATTCTATCAAATTATTAGATTATGTTTATTGGATAATGAAGTCCAAAAACAATCTTGAAATAAATTACCCAATGTAGATCTCCATTATTGAGCTGATCCAAAAAAATAAAAGGTAGGTTAAAGTCTTCATCAACATCAAATTTATCAAATGAAATTTTTAATGAGATGATTTTAATCTTACTATCAATGAATTTATGATAAATGAAATGGTCAAATATAATTCAATCTGACATATAAATGGAGTTTTAGGGTATAACCAAATATGTTTCAACCCCAAAATAATGTGGACACTTCTTTGAGTTTACTCAACAAACATTATTTTATCACATGATTCATTTTATTGAATAATAATGACACCATGTATCAATATATAAGTAATCATATTTTTATGTTATACTAATAAATTCTAATTAATATAACAGTATTGATCTTATGGGGAAATCATTAATATTTTTAAATTATTATAAAAAAATTCATATTATTTTTTATATATGATGAAAATAATGCTTAAACATGAATCCCTTAATTTTTTTGTGCGACCCTATGAATAAATTTTGACATTGTAATTCACCGTAATAGATTAAATGTTGACCCAAATAATAATGATCATGTCCTTAATAAATCTCAACTGAGAAACCTTTAGAATACAAGAGGATTACTGCATTGAACAACCCTCAAATAACACTTTATAGAATTAATGGAAGAAATATATATACCATTAACCAAACTACTAATTAATGGGGTCATGTATCTAATGATTGATGACTATGAAGAAGCCGTTAATATAATTATGTTTTATATTTTTACTATAGTATAGTTAATAACCCTTTTTGAATTAAATACACTAATTTTTTGTGGGAAAACCATAGGAAGGACCACTTGGTGGTTTCATCAAACATGACACCATAAGTGAGAGAAACCCATATTTTCATAGTAGAACCATTTTGTACTTTGAGAAATTTCTATCATACATCATGAAGAGTTGAATCACAATAATCATTATAGTTTTGAATCTAAGATACGACCTAAAGGAAAATGAGATCCATTTGATATCATGTGGAAACCCACTCAAAATAAATATGCAATTTACTATTTTGACTGAATTTATTAAGGTGGGAAGTCATATTGTTGAATTTATATATTGGGATCATACTAAGGAAAATGATAAATGATCAATCACTCGAATAATTCCATGGAGAACATCCCTCTGTATAAATAACATCATTATATACATAATTTCCAAATGAATATATTTTCCCTATCCAAGGTGGCCCTAAGATGTTGGAGATGTATTTTGACGGTGATTATTGGATTCCAATAGGACCTAGGATGGAAGAAAATAAGATCAATAATTTCTGGTTGGTAGTCATTATTATCTCCCTAGAAAATTGTATTCTACATTATTATTTCATTTTTTATAATGGATGAACCAATAATGATTTAGGATAATAATCCCTTATAATAGGTCTACAATGGGAAGTCAATTTTTTTTAACATCTATGATTCAATGATGATTCAAATTTTTTTATTCAGAAAATAAATAAAAATTATGATATCATAATAGAATTGATGATCCCCTTATTTAAAAATGTTTTGGGATTGATGGAATAACTCTTTTCAAATAAATCATCAACCCATGTACCATGATAATAAAAATATAGGGCATACGCATTAAAAAATATGTCTATAAAATAGGATGATCCATGGAAGATGAATCATTCATTAACATTGTGCAACAAAGAGTAATATCACAAATTTTTTTGACTACTCCAAATTTATCAATAAGTTCAATTCCATCCCTGAAAAAGATAGTGTTATAGATGGTTAGATGATGTATAAATTAAAATAACTTCAAAATGGAGTTCTACCATCAGAATGTTTTAGAAGAGATACAATCTGATGATATTAAGTAAATGTCACACTTTATGATTGTATGAATCACTTGATGGTCCCCTATAAATGGGGATTTTACAGAGACATCATCATATGAATTGATCTATATGAATATGTTGATATTATGCAATAAATATATACTAATTCATGTGGTGAACATTAGTAATCGAGTCATATTTATCATAAAACCATATTTCTTTTCTATTAATAACCTCCAATGATGAAATATTTCTTGAAAATAATTAAAAGTTTTCATTTATTTCATATAAATTCCAATGTTTTACATCAATAAAAAAATTCATTGGCCACTAAAATATAAACCATATCATTATCTATATCGTGGATTAATGTTTTGGGGACATACCCTGCCACTATATCTATACAGTTTATGTATATCTTTACCAATACTTACTTATTTTCGAAATGGGCTAAGATAATACCCCTCCGGGATGTCACGACAAATAATAACATCAATTTCATGATGTTTAATATCATCAATAGATTTAATGTTCCCAACATATAACTAATCAAAAATGAAACCAATTTCTATTAATAAAAATTTGAAAAGATATACTACAAGTATAAAATTGCATCCATTTAATCCCAATTCTATCACGCATCAGTGAAAATGACTATACATGGTTTTAACAATGCCCTATCAAATATAAACTAGAAAATAGTTGGAAAATTAAACTAATAATTTCTCAAAAATCATCTTCATTCCCTTTGTTATTATCATACTAAAACCCAAAAATACATAATACCAACCTCATATTGACTAGTATACAGGACTTAAGTTGTCCTTCCAATTGAGAGTCATTTATAATCACATTACATTTATATTTATGATTACAAATCTATATATAATAATCATAGAAGATTCAGGATTATTAATAGTTAACAAATGAGAAATACTGTACATATTAAATCATTAAAAGTTTCATCAAAATCTAATAACATGAGAATTAAGAATGAAATTTCATATATATTCATTCATAAAAGGAGAATTATTTTTCATTCACAGGACCCTAATGATACTTGGGAAAACCTCTAATTCTTGAAGAAAAATTTGATGGTTATTTTATCATCCATAATGCGTACAGAAATTTTATATATTCATTGATTACCATAGATTATGAGAATATCACACCCCTTAAAAATGATATTTTTTATGACGAAAAATTTCATGTATCATGGACAAAAATAAATACTTGTTATAATATGACCCAAAACGGCTTGATAAAAATTTTAATCAGATGAAATTAAATAGTTTAAAAATGTATATGTCATTACACGATAAACTACCTGACCAGAATCATTATTGAATGATGTTAAAATATAATAAAAATTTCATTTCATCATTGGTTAAACTATGTGAACCCCCATAAATGTAGAAATACATAAAACACCATAGTTTATATAACTATCATGGGATATAAAACAATATATGTTTGTGGCTATCATATGAGAGGGTCAATGAACAGAGTGCTAGTCTCTCACCGCACCATACATTCTATCTCAAATCTCTGTGTAAATTTATTATATATTTGATAAGCTATATAGTGACACTTAGATCCCATATCTTATCCCATATGCAATAGGAATAAAATGACCCCGTATAATGAAAATGGATTTGATCTATATAAGATATTCTTGAACAGGTTCCCCTATTCATAAACTCATGGTTGAGATGAAATAATCCCTTACCCATCTTTGTGTAAGATTATTAAAAGGATAATTACACCCATTCATGATCAATTATGGTTTAAATTATCCCCTAATTACTATACATATTTCTTTCATAAAATATAATCCATGTCTTAGGATAATCAAGTATATATAAAATTTTCCTGACTACAGGTGAAAAAATAACCTAACTCTTAAGTACACTATTTTATTGACTATAGATATTATTCCACATATGGCACTAAACATTTGTTCCCCTAATGTTCCCCATTAACTAGAGACATATTTCACCTAGGGGAAAGTCTTTTTTAGTTTGTGTTCCATGAAAATATTATAAAAATTTATTGAACAAGGTCGATGATCATTCATCATGTAACTATTCTATAAAATTTTCTCTGATATGGGATCCCATAGGACTTGAATAAAATATCATCCCTTAAAGTCCATTAAATGTATTAGATTTTTTATCCAACAAGAAATGTATGGAAAAATAAAATGGAATAAACCTAAAATAATCCCGAATTTAAATTTATGGGTAATTTTTTATAATTATGTAACTTATATTTTTCTAAAATTTACCATTACCCTTGTGAGCATAGTTATTTTTAGCAATTATTCGAATATTCATGGTTATGTTAGTCAAAAACCTTAATTGATAGCAGATACTATATTCACTAAGATAAAATGAACACCATTGGTTAATGATATGTGATCATAAACTCTAGGTACAGTTTTTTCCAAGAACAATGGGAATAAAATATTTGTAAAAATACCCAATATCATCTATACTAGAATATGGATCCTTTAGTGATGTTGGTTTTAATTCTTTTCAATTCCTTATATACTAACTCACCAACCTATTTTTATCAATTATATACAAACATAACTTTTATAAATCTAATGTTCTACGCCCATTAGGTTAAACTATAGAGAAAAAACTATTTCATAAGTCGTTAATCTATTTGAAACCTCATCCTCATCGTCTGATGTAAAACTACCTAATACATTTTACCTCATTTCAAATTACCCAATTCTATCAGTTTTTGTCTCCCAGTACAGTATTTTTGTTTTCATAAAATATTTGTGGCTTGATTCCTATCTCTATAGAATACATACTGATTCCTAGATCTTAAATCATTGACTGATTTCAATATGATAATAATGTTTTATCCCCATATAAGAACAAGATTACGGGAGAGAACATATACATAGAACAATGTGTGACATGATTCTAAGTCAAATCAGATACATAGTGAATCATTGATCACATATTCTAAGGCCAATAATAAAATTTCAAAAGGGCCTCTCATGGAAATATCTCTGGCATGTGAAAAATATTCCATCATGGGTTTCTTTATTTATGAACGCATGTTTGATGAAAATTATATTTAATTATATATTAATAATATCTATTTATGAAATTTCTATTTTCTATACTTCCCCAATCCAAATTCATCATTTATATTCTATGGATTCAATCAATTCACAAACCAAGCACTCTATATCGAGATATTCATATCCCTATGAAAAGTCATGTACTATCAGAAATAAGAATATCTTAATATATAGAAGACTTGTTTATTGAATCTGAAAACTATTCCAAATAATTATCTAAATAAAGTTTTCACCTATTGCGGTCTATCAATAAAAGGTTTCTTAATCCTAATGAGAAAATACCCTTCTATCCTTACACCCTGGAAGAATTGTAAAGTAAAAAATATTTCAAACATGGACTATAGTAATTGTATACAAACTTATCAAATATAATTTTATATAAATATAAGTACCTAAATATCATGGATTAAAATTTCCACTCTTCAAATAATTACAACAGAGTATTCAGGTTAGAAAATTAATTCCCCTGAATGAAAAAATAAGGTATTTCACACTATAAGAAAACCCTTTGATTGGAATACATTGTAAAATTTTGATAATATCCCATTTATTCTTGTATATCACATCGATAATAACACACAATAGATTATATATTGTGGTTAATTATACCAATATGTATATTTAAACAATCTTAGGATTCTATAGAGTCATCTATCCTATATGACCTTAATATACTTAGAGAGGTCTCCCACATTTGGATTGTCCCACTTACATATAATACATAAATATGTGTGGAGAATTTTTAGAATTAAATTATAATTGGTTATAACTTTGATGAGATTCATTGTGATTCCTATATCCCATATCATGGCCTGACCATAATGTATTAGAAAATCTTATTTTACCTATGTGAATGAGGTAGATCCAATAGGGAAATGATTTTTTCAATCATGAAAAATATATTCTTAGGATTCTAGTTGAAGCAGGGACACCACATCATGATATAATATATTCTAAATTATCTCATCAAAATTTAATATCATTCTTTTTCATTAAATTATAATTCATTTCTTTAATAAATTAAAATCCCCCAATCCTTCATTGGTTTTAATTAATTATACTATCTAAATTTGATAGACACATATATATTTTAACTATTCATTCTATTCTAAATATGGACTGATCAAAATTTTTAACTTAATGTGGATCATAAACCAAAATAATCATTATCCTTATGAAAATTTCCACTTGTCATCATACACGCTGAAGCCATCTTAACAAAAAACAATTTTAGAATATGGTCCCCAATTATTTAATATGAACTAATACTATTACATTTTTGTAAAATAAAATACATATAAGATCACGTTTATAATATCCCCTCCTCAAATCTTGATGATGGTGGTGTATTGTAGTCCAGACAGAGCTCTCTCATTGGGTAAACAAACCAGGTAGTGTTTGCTGCAAGAGAACATTGATTTGATTTCCAAGAGAAATTTGCATAATTCTGAAATTTCATCTTATTTAATTCATTAATCATGTCTCATGGAATCATAGAGAATTGAAATTATTATTCAAATTAGTATAATTATACTTTTTCATGAGTTAGGGGAGTGATACCTTCATCATAAATATCCTAATACTATATAAAGTGGACTTCATCATGCATTTATTCTCTCTTTAAAAACGAGATATATATATGTATGGTAATTTACTAGAATTAAATATGTATTTATACTCATTCTGAAAATATTCATAGTGATATGTGGATACCACATCATGGCTTAACATGTAATTAATGAGAATTTACCTTTTCCCATTCCACATGAGAAAGATCTATGTAGGTAAATCCTTATAGGAACTATGTTCAATTTGTTCTTATAAAAAAAATAAAAGTATAGATACCCCTTCATGGTTGATTTATGTCAAAATTCTTATACTATAATTATATAATATAATTTTTATATAAATGTAACATTATAGTTTTATAAAACATGGATCCTAAAAAACCACTCATGGTTTCATAGATAATAATATCTGACCCCAATTGACACCCCTTATCTAAATATGCATATAATTACTAATAAATCATTACATTATTTTGGATCCCAATGTGTCCCATCAAATAAAGGCATATTCATCTATATGATAATTTTCCCTTATCTCAAAATTTTCAGACAACATCACAATGGAATCCACCATTTGAATATAGTATACTATTATTCCTCATATACATATCAAATGCCACAATAACATATTAGAGACTCTAAAAAATTATTTCAAAAATTTAACGTCCAAACTCAAATAATTTAAAAGTATCATCATCTACATATTTCTCTATTTATCTAGCTATAATTTTTTTTTGACAAAATTAAATGAGAGACCTTACTTTTGGTGTCTACTCGTAGTCCCTGAAAATGTCATCATATTCTCATTAGGAAACTTTTCCTATAAAAATCCATAAAAATACATATAAGGGTTCCTAAAATTTCAGATTTGATATTAAAGAAATAATTTTATAAATTCAAATGTGTTACATTAGATCAGTCCCTCAAAAAGGTCGACTATGGTGTTATGGTAATGGTATATACACATTTACCTACCCGCGATCCATTCCTAAAGAAGAAAAAAAATCTAAATAATTACCTCACCAGTAGTTCTTGAATTTAACGGATATCTTCTCCACTACACTTTATTGAATCACACCTTAAGAAATAAAGGTAAAAAGTCTCCCTCTCCAGGAAACCCAACACACATAATACTGACTTTAGGAGTTCGTCACTCCAAAATCAGTCAAACTTCTTGTCAGTTAGAAAAGGATAACAGTGGAAAATAAACTTGCCATAAATTTCCACTATTTAAGACATTAATGCTTCGGTAAATGTATTCAGGAATTACCTCACCAGTAGTTCATGAATTTATGAATTTTTTAAAACATTTAAGGTGTGAAACAACTAAACAGAGGATCATTACTGAACCTCACTGATTGAATATGATTCTGAAAATTGTAAAGTGAATGAAGAAGTTTGGAAGATTAACCAACAGAATTGGACTTTTGAGCTAGGAAAATTAATCCATTGATCATATTGATTCAAGAAATGAAAAAAAATCGATTACAGAGTACTGAAATATTGAGTATAAGAAGGGAAAATAACTCCCTTAGTGATGCTCTGTTCTTGGGCTCCTCAGTCCCTTGCTCAGCTCCAGTGTTGCTCCCGAGAGTCTTCGCTCTCGTCTGATGTGTTCATGGAATGGAAAAAATGAGAGTCTCCCCCCAAATTCTGCTGCTTGCTCTTCTTAAAATACCATTTTTCATCTGCTGCATGTCAGCGCACGTCTTCCACCGACTTCGAAAGTTCTTTAGAGACGCACTGCAAAATGTGCGTTTTTTCGCGGCTGACACGTTGTGCGAGTTTTTCTCTCATAACTAACCCCCACTGAGTTAGTTTTGTTGAATGTGGACGGGGTTTCATCTATTTAATGAACTTGCACAAGAAAAATAAATAGCACATAATCTACACAAAGGAAATAAAAATTCATTGTAAAAGAAAAAAATAAGCCTTTAAGAATAATTAATAACTCTTAAGTCATGATGTTAAATAAAATATTTTATTAGCATTACTAATAATTAGTAGCTATATTTTAATTAACTATAATTAAATAATGATAAATTATGTATTATAAGTTGAACGAATTTGTAAAAAAATTATTATAATTATTATTATTAAAAATAAGAAGTTTTATTAATTATTAATTTTGATGTAAAATTGCTTATGAGTTATCATTAATTAATTAGTTAACATTATTAAAATAAAATATAAACATTAATGTTTTTGTTATTATAAAAGTTTACATTATTAACAATAAAAAAACTAGTTAGTTTAATTATAATTAATTTTATAACTTATTATTAATATTTTATTTTATAAACAGAATGTATTATTAAATTATTATTAATACATAATATTAAATTAAAATTAATAAGCTTTTTAATAACTATCCATTAATTAAATAAAGTTTAATTAATGATTAATAATTCTGTTGAATAAAATATTTTATATAAGTTATTTATTTATAATTATTAATGTTTATTTTTTTAAGTTGAAGTTTTTAATTTTGTTTTAAATCTTTAGTTTTTTTAAGTTTAAGTTTTTTTTAATTCCTCCCCCCTAAATCGGCGCTACAGGAGGGGGGTAGGGTTCTGGTTCTTCCCCAGCGCCACATTCGGCGGTCTCCTTGGCTCCACGACGGCGTAGCAGACTCCTTGGAAGCAGCTAGTCCGGCGGACCTCCTCCACAGCTCCACGACGGCACGAACTCCGCTCGATGTATTCACCCACAACATGCAAGACTCAGCTTCTCACTCAGCCTCCCCCACAGAAGCGGTGTCAAATTCTAGAAATTTTAAGCGGCACCTTCTTCAATAGAAGAGGCGTCGACCTCCTCCTATACCAAATCTCCCAACTTAGAGTTTACCTGAACCTGAGTTTCAGATTTGAAAATGTTGAGTGAACATCTCATTTTTTTGTAATCTGATTTGATTGTTGATGAAATGAATTTGAATCTGGTCCGGTTCGAACTAGTTGGAGTTTTGAAATTTCAAGTGATGGGTTGAGGTTGGGGTTTGTGAAACCAGAGGATGCAGGGTTGTAGGAAGGGGAGAACGGTGAGGGAGAAGATGTCTGACCTACCGGTGTGAAACTAATCATGAGGGAGAGGACTATTGGTAGCAGGGTAAATGAGAGAGAACGATTGCAGAAATGGATCGGTGCTAAGGATAAAACTGTGAGACCGATAGTGGTTTGGGGTATTCATGAGTCACATAACTATCGGTACGAGGAATGAGAGACCGATGAGGATTGGTAGTAGATAAGAAAATTGGGAACATTGTGAAATTTGTAAAACCGATAGTGGAAATTAATTGGTGAGTCATTGACTCACTGAAAGAAGAAGGAAAAATGAAATAAATTGTATTGGTGAGTGCGTAAAAGGGAAAGAGACCGACGGGGTAATGAAAAATTGTGAAACCGATAGAGGAAATTTTCAATCGGTGTGTAATTGACTCACCGATAAAGAAATAAAGACCGGTCACAATGGGAAAAAATAAAATGAAAAGTTCGGTGAGTCACGAGAGACCAAAACCGATGCAAGAAGAAACTGAAACTGATGAAAGAATCATTACGTTGCAACAACGGTGCGATGACCCACCGATAGTTATAAAGAAAACATCGGTGTGTTAAAATATCGGTGAGACAAAGAATTGGTGTGACAACAACATCGGTGGGTTACTCACCAATAATAAAAAATTAAAAACGTTAACAATAAAAATTAATTTACAACAGATAATAAAAAGAACAACACTAATTAATTAGCACAAAAGAGGAATTAACTATGTTGTTTAAGATTAAATAATTAACTGTAACTAAAAAAAACTATCCAAATTATTTAACAAACTAAAAAAAATATTAATTATTTACTAAGAATATAGAAGTTAAAATTAATTTAATTTATGTCTAAACAATTGCAGAACTCCTACAATTAATTAACTGAAAACATGTAATTAAAATAATTAGAATTAACTAGAGTTCTTAAACGAAAATTTTAATTAGTTAGATGCTAAAATGAAACTTAACATTAAAAACACATTATTTTATTAAACTTTAAATTAAACTTATTTACTTAGCAGAACAATTGATCTGGTTTAAAAGCAAAGTTAATTTATTTAAATAAATCAGAATTAAATGGTAAAGTCTTATATTAAAAACTGGATTAGATTAATACAAATAAAATTTGAAAATAATTAAATAATAAACATTTAAAATTATTAAAAAGTAAACCAAATTAAGATTATAAATCTAAAAAGTAAGTTAATAAATTTGGAATAATTAGAAAAAATATAAAAAAAGACTTAAAACAAATATTTAATTATAAAAAAATGATTAATTAAAAAATGTAGTGATAAAATTAAAAAAGTGGCATTATTTATTATAAAGTGTCAAAATAATTAATTAAATTGATAAAAATTAAATATATGATGTGGAAAAACTATGTAAAAATAGAGCCACATCAAATTCCCCCACACTTAAGCATTGTTTGTCCTCAAACAATCCCATGTATTATTTCCTTTGAAAAATAGTAAAGTGTTTTATGATTAAGATCACACTTTAACATGTACAGCACTCAAAACAGAGGACAAAACATAATAGCAGGATTTTGAAAAATGATTTACTCATATGAATCTTTCCCTTAACAAATACTCAAGGGTAATTAAGAAAGCTATAAATCATCAAGAAATGAAGATGTCATGCCTCATATTTGATACTACTTAATGGATAACTTCAATCCAGGCTTAAGTTCTATGTCCAAGAATGACATGAGGTAAAACATCAATGGAATTAAGATCTTAACCAAGGAACTTTGTACTTTGACATTTCACCTCGGTCCAAAAAAAATTTAATTCTTTTGTGAATCACCTCAATGAAACAACATAAATGATTTTCATATAAACCAATTGACCCCTTCTTCATCTGGAGTTCATTATTCCCCTCACCTTAATGAGTTCATTTTTTACCCTAGACACTTTATTTATTTTTCCCAAGCCATGTAGCATTGTGTTAAGCACTTTGCAATATGCACTTATTCAAGGTGAACAGAGAGATTATAGTAAACAGAAATGCACCCAGTATCTAGGGTCTCAGAGACTCACCGTGGGATCCCAGATGCCCAAATTACTCTTGTTCCACAAGTTTTATATAGAAACAGTTTACATTGGCTCATTAAAGTAATCAATTTTAATAATTAAAAGATAAAAGAGGCCCCTATAATCATAATAAAATTTCCAATTCCAAAGGGTATGATCATAATCCCATTAACATGTGACCTATAAAACCTTCAAAAATAGTTCCTAAACCAAGGTATTCATCAAATCACTAAACAAGCCCACTCAGCAATCATCAAAACTCATTAATTTTAGGCTCAGATCAGTTCTTAACTACCATCAAGGAACTCTTCCCAAGGCAAGACCCAATTGAGTACAATATAAGCCTAAAATTATACAAGAATTTTGAAAACTTTTATCCTTTTTTTTAATTTTTTTGAAGTTGCAGTGGGAATTGATGGGATTTCAATTAATAAAAGTTTAGCACAGACAAGGATTGTTCCCCTCCCCCACACTTAAAACCCAACTTTGTCCCCAAAGTTGAAATCTAAATATGGAAAAGAACAATTAATAAATTAAAGTTAAAAACAGATTTACAATTTAGTAGAAAGATGACATGTATAAAGGGTCTCAATGGAGTTCAAAAAATATTGTGTGACATAATGAATAAATTAACAGCAGGTTAATTAAAAAGTACAAACATTAACATTTAAGTCCAATGACAAAGATTTTCCATTAAAGTTCAAATGTATCATATAAGATGTGGGTGCACAATTAATTTGGTGTAAGAATTTTTTAACAAAGTATGATTCAAATAGATGTTCAATATAACAGAATGATGCATGATAAACACCATATAGACTAATTGGTTCAATGGAAAGCACAACTACCATAAAGCATGTACCCCCCACACTTAATTTCATATAGTGAAATGATTTTAACAATTATGAAATTCAATTTTTTCAGCAAGAGGCACATGCAGAATTTTATATCTAAACAGTGACATATAGCAGAATTACATTCCAATATACAGTGGATTTTTTTAAAGCAAAATTTTAAAAATTCAGTACCAAGACATGCAGTAGAATTTTATATAGTAAAAATGTTGTAGAATTTTGAGTACATATGTAGCAGATTTTTTTTTCAATAAAAAAAGAATTTTTTAATGAAAAACAAGAGCAGAATTTTTTTATAAAGAATTAAGGAGAAGAAAAATGAAATTCATCAATTGTGAATTGAATACTTCCCTGAATATATTTGTCAATTTCCCTCCAGTATGGGAACTCTAATCCTTAAATTACACATCAATAACATCCTAAAAACACAGAGCATATAAACCACAGACAAATAACTAGTAGAGACAGTGCATACAGGAGGAAGCAAAGCTTCACATTATTCAGCACAAAAAGGTACAAAAAAGAAGTAAACAAAGGATCATGGGTTTACTCCCATGAAGTAATAATTTTAAAGTCTTCAGTTAGACTTTTTTTAATTACAATTTTTTTATTTATGATAACAAAAAAAACCATGGGTTGCCTCCTATGCAGTGCTAGGTTTATAGTCTCTATCCAGACTCACCTAGCAACTAACCGTAGTCACTAGGTGGATATGGTTTCCTTAATAGGAACCACCACATGTGTTTGGCCCATTTATTTTTAACAAAACATTGAAAATTGTGGGCTTTAAGACTTAGCACAACAAAAACTAAACTCTCATCAGCTGCAAAAATCCCCAAGAAACACCCTTTGATAGTTGAGATCATAATGTTGTCCACTTCCAGATCATGTTCAAGGTTATCAAGATTTGAGTTTACATGAGGGGACAATATAATACTAGATGCTTTAAAGGGTGTGACATTGACCTCACAACTATCTCTATTAACCTCAAAATTAATAGATTCACAATCAAGGGTGCAAATAGGTAAATCCTGATTAGCAGGTTAAAAAGAGGATTCATTAAAGTGATGAACACAATCATGAACATTGGAACTCATGTGTGATTCCCCCTCTAGAACGTTATTATTAACACAAGAAGGCTCAGTACCCTTCACAGTTGAGTGTGGAAGTGAGAAAAAAGGAAGAGAATTTATTTGATCACAAACAAACTCAGGTCTAACAATACTGTAAATCTCTTCCAAAATATCCTCATCTGTTAACTCACATTGAACATCTACAGCTTCTATAAAATCAATTCTTCCTAAATCAAGTGTGTGTTCAACCTCTACTTTAAGATCAAATTCAAAAAGATCACTTTCTAAAAACATGTCATTTGAGTGTTGCAATTCTATTTCAGGAGAAGAATTTTACAATTCTGTTTCAATAAATTCAGTTTCCAGGATGTTTAAATTAAGACAATTCTCCTCAAGTTGGGCAACACTGATTTCCATTTAATTTCACAATGATTCAGAAAATTGATTACTATTATAATATGGAAATGAGAACTCATGAATTAGTCTTTCTTCAAATATCATTCCCTCAGCTTCATCATCCAACAACATTTCAGAGATTATTGTGTTTACATGTTCAAAATATGAAGGAGAAGTGTTCAGTTTAGGTTCATAGATTTGAGATTTTGTGATTTCTAGTTTAATGTTCTCTTCCAGAGTGTTCCCAATTTTCAGTTCAGGTTCAGTATTCACAATGTCAGAAAAATTAGGTGAATAGTTTTTAATATTCACACTTTTATTCTCAAGTTTCTCTTCTACCTGAGTGACTTCCTTTTCAAAACTTCTAAAACAATGATTTTTCTCCAAAGTAGGAATTATGAAGAGAACAAGGCATTATTTTTCAATCTGTTTTAATTCAGTTTCAAAATTTTCCAACTCAACTCCATTAAAACTCTTTATTAGATTTTAAATGTTGTTTTCTTGAATTTTTGGGTCAGTTATTTCCAAATTTGGTTCAATAGTATCAGATTCTTCAGAAATAAAGTGTTGTTGTCCAGTCTCACAGTCACTCTCTTCTTCCACTTGATTTTCAAATCTTTTAAAGACATTTTATTTTTCATTTTCTTCATATTCTTCTTGTTCTTTAACCCTTTGTTGTAATTCCAAGAGAATATTTTCCAATATTTTCAGTCTTTGATATCGCTCTTGAGAATATCTAAGTTGAATTTCATGGGTTTGAGTGAACCAATTGTTAATTAGTTCCACACTAGCATCCAGTTTAGAATCAATTAGTTCTATTTTAGATAGGGTGTCAGGACTAGATTCAGTGTTTTCATTTTCTTCAATGTAATCAATCTGTTGTGGTTGGTTATAAACACACTGCAAGGTAGTGTTCCCATAACAACCATAACATACACAAAATGGCTCAAGTTGGTGATTCTAGTCCTCATAATGGTCTATTTTTTTAAACTAAAAATAGGCGAGTTTAAAAACAAAAAGTTTCACAATTGATGTAGATTTTTAATGTTCAAAAAAAGTAGTAGGTTCCAGTTCATAGTTTTTTTAAACATATTTTTTAAATGATTTTTTATGATTTTTTATTGTTTTTTAATTCTAACATTAGACTCTCAGTGCGTGCCTTCCCCGACAATAGTGCCAAATTTTGAAGTGGCTGGAGGTCTTCATGGACCTAAAAATTACATTTAAAACTCCTACACAAGCACAATGGTGCATGGTCGATCCACAGAGAAGGTAGATGAGAGTTATAGGTCTTATTCAAAAGTAACTCCACTTTTTTCAGTAGTGAAGCGAGTGTGCATTTTTTTAGTTGTTTTACTTTATAATTTTTTTTACTTTTCTTCAAGAAAGAGTAAGATAAAAGATGATGAAAAGAAACTAAATCACTTAATATTATTCTAATAATCTAATAACTTCAGTAAAACTAACAAAAGAGTACAAAATACTAAAATAAAACAGCAAGGTTGAAGGATCAGATCAAATGTGATACTTGAAAATTCCAAACTACTGGTTTAAAGGATATCTTCTCCACCACACTTTATTGAATCACACATTAGGAAATAAAGGTGAAAAGTCTCCCTCGCCAGGAAACTCAACACACATAAGACTAACTTTAAGAGTTTTCCACTCCAAAATCAGTCAAACTTCTTGACAGTTAGAAAAGGATAATAGTGGAAAATAAACTCACCATAAATTTCCACAGTTTAAGACATTAATGATTTGGTAAATGTATTTAGGAATTACCTCGCCACTAGTTCTTGAATTTATGAATTTTTTAAAACATTTAAGGTGTTAAACAACTAAATAGAGGATCATTACTCAATCTCACCGATTGAATATGATTTTGAAAATTGTAAAGTGAATGAAGAAGTTTGGAAGATTAACCAAGAGAATTGGATTTCTGAGCTAAGAAAATTAATCCCTTGATCATATTGATTCAAGCAATGAAAAAATTGATTATAGAGTACTAAGATATTAAGTACAAGAAGGAAAAAGAACTCCCTTAGTGATGCTATGTTCTCGGGCTCCTCGGTCCCTTGCTCATCTCCAGTGCAGCTCCCGAGAGTCTTCACTCTCGTCTGATGTGTTCGTGGAATGGGAAAAATGAGAGTCTCCCCCCAAATTCTACTACTTTCTCTGCTTAAAATACCATTTGTCACCTCCTTCATGTCACCGTACATCTTCCACCGACTTCAAAAGTTCTTCACAAACGCACTGCAAAATGTGCGTTTTTTTCACGACTGACAGGTCGCGTGAGTTTTTCGCTCGTAACTAACTCCTGTTGAGTTAGTTGCTTGAACCTGGATAGGGTTTCAGCTATTAAATGAACCTGTGCAAGAAAAATAAATAGCACAGAAACTACACAAAGGAAATAAAAATTTATAGTAAAAGAAAACAATAATCCTTTAGGAATAATTAATAACTCTTAAGTCATGTTGTTAAATGAAATATTTGATTAGCATTACTAACAATTAGTAACTATATTTTAATTAAGTATAATGAAACAATGATAAATTATGTATTATAAGTTGAACAAATTTGTAAAAAAAAATTATTATTATTATTATTATTAAAAATAAGAAGTTTTATTAATTATTAATTTTTATGCTAAATTGATTGTATGTTATCATTAATTAATTAGTTAACATTATTAAAATAAAATATAAACATTAATTTTATTGTTATTATAAAAGTGTACATTATTAAAAATAAAACAAACTAGTTAGTTTAATTATAATTAATTTTATAACTTATTATTACTATTTTATTTTATTAACAAAATTTATTATTATATTATTATTAATACATAATATTTAATTATAATTAATAAGCTTTTTAGTAACTATCCATTAATTAAATAAATTTCAATTAATGATTAATAATTCTGTTTAATAAAATATTTTATATAAGTTATTTATTTATAATTATTAATGATTATTTTTCTAAGTTGAAGTTTTTTATTTTGTTTTAAATCTTTAGTTTTTTCTAAGTTTAAGTTTTTTTAATTCCTCCCCCCCAAAGCGGCGCTACATGAGGGGGGTAGGGTCCTGGTTCTTCCCCAGCGTCGCATTCGGCAGTCTCCTTGGCTCCACGGCGGCGCGACAGACTCCCTAGAAGTAGCTGGTCCGATGGACCTCTTCCACAGCTCCACGGCGGCTTGGACTCAGCTCGATGTATTACCCCACATCATGCATGACTCAGCTTCTCACTCAGCCTCCCCCACAATAGTGGCATCAGATTCCAGAAATTTCCAGCAGCACCTTCTTCAATAGCAGAGGCGTCGAACTCCTCCTACACCAAATCTCGCAAATTAGAGTTTACCTGAACCTGAGTTTCAGATTTTCAAATGTTAAATGAACATATCGTTTTTTTTGTAATCTGGTTTGATTGTTGATGAAATAAATTTGAATCTAGTCTTGTTTGAACTGGTTGGAGTTTGAAATTGCAGGTGATTGGTTGAGGCTGGGGTTTGTGAAACCAGAGGATGTAGGGATGTAGGTAGGGGAGAATGGTGAGGGAGAAGATGTCTGACCTATTGGTGTGAAACTGATCGTGAGGGAGAGGACTATCAGTAGCATGGGAAATGGGAGAGACCGATTGCAGGAATGGATCAGTGCCAGGGATAAAACGGTGAGACCAATTGTTTTTTGGGGTATTCATGAGTCACATAACTATCAGTAGGAGGAATGAGAGACCGATGAGGTTAGGTAGGAGATAAGAAAATTGGGAATGTTGTGAAATTTTTAAAACCGATAGTGGAAATTAATCGGTGAGTCATTGACTCACCGACAGAAGAAGACAAAACGAAATAAATAGTATCGGTGAGTGCGTAAAAGAGAAAGAGACCGATGGGGTAATGAAAAATTGTGAAACTGATAGAGGAAATTTTCAATCGGTGTGTCATTGACTCACCGATAAATAAATAAGGATCGGTCACAACGGAACAAAATAAAATGAAAAGTTTGGTGATTCATGAGAGACCGAAACCGATGCAAGAAGAAATCGAAACCGATGAAAGAATCAGTACGTTGCAATAACGGTGTGAAAACCCACCGATAGTTATAAAGAAAACTTCAGTGTGTTAAAAGATCTGTGAGACAAAGAATCGGTGTGACAACAACTTCGGTGGGTCACTCACCGATAGTAAAAAACTAAAAATGTTAACAATAAAAATTAATTTTCAACAGATAATAAAAAGAACAACACTAATTAATTAGCACAAAACAGGAATTAACTATGTTGTTTAATATTAAATAATTAACTGTAACTAAAAAAAACTATCCAAATTATTTAAAAAAGTAAAAAAAAAACAAATAATTATTTACTAATAATATAGAAGTTAAAATTAATTTAATTTATGTCTAAACAAATGCATAACTCCTATAATTAATTAACTGAAAACATATAATTAAAATAATTAGAATTAACTAGAGTTATTAAATGACAAAGTTAATTAGCTAGATGCTAAAATGAAACTTAACATTAAAAACATATTATTTAATTAAACTTTAACTTAAACTTATTTACTTAGTAGAAGTATCGATCCAGTTAAAAAGGAAAGTTAATTTATTTAAATAAATCAGAATTAAATGGTAAAGTATTATATTAAAAAGTGGATTAGATTAATGCAAATAAAAATGACAAATAATTAAATAATAAACATTTAAAATTATTAAAAAGTAAACAAAATTAAGATTATAAATCTTAAAAGTAAGTTAATAAATTTGGAATACTTAGAAAGGATATAAAAAAAAGTCTTAAAACACATATTTAATTATAAAAAATGATTAATTAACAATTGTAGTGATAAAATTACAAAAGTGCCATTATTTATTAAATTTTTTCAAAATAATTAGTTAAATTGATAAAAATTAAATAAAAGATGTGGAAAAACTTTTTAAAAATAGAGCCACATAACTCACTGAGAAGGAAAATGTTACATTAACATTTGAATGTTTTTATTCCCAACACCACTGTATCTAATAATCTATCAATGCAATGTTAAAAAAATTTCACATAGGTGAATCTCTATGTATGTCTTGTGAATCATAATATAAAAATGAATAATTTTATTGGATGGATGTGAAAAAATTAAAAACTGATGATCTATATCATGTTACAACAAAAAGTGTTATCTAAATTACAATTTACAAGGCATTTAAATAACATAGTTTTGAGTATTTATTACACATTAATAAAATAAGATATAAAAATAAATAATTGTGAATTTTAAATTTTTTTTGGAGGATATCATTTGTGTCACTTGATAAAAATAATATTGGAGAAATATATGACCTCCATAATGAAGTAAACACCCAACGAATATGTGTAATCATTTTCCCCTCTACATCAATAAAATACCCCATATCATCAGTTTGGCCAGATGAAGCTACCCAATATTTCAGATGTCTAATTATTAACTTATCATATAAAATATTTATTCTCCCTTATCACCCAGTCCACAAATAGGTGATGGAAATAAAAAATATGGGGATTATGAGAATCAAGATGATTCCCCTCCAATATATTGTTTTTTGTATCTTCTATAATAAGAGAAATCTGATAAATTTTTTTGATATGGATTATGATCATAGAATGACATTAATTACCATGGACATATATTTTAAATCACATTTTTTATATTAAATATTTATAATGAATCAGTATGATTTGTTATCATGGATGTAAATAGAAATGGAATTTCATTTTCCAGATGTGGACAACCACTACTTGGGGTTTCAGGAATATCATTATGTATACAAGTAGGTAGCCTAGTGAATTCATCCAAGTAATTCTATCAAATTCTTAGATGATGTTTATAGGATAATGAAGTCCAAAAACAATCTTGAAATACATTACCCAATGTAGATCTCCATTATTGAGCTGATCCAAAAAAATAAAAGGTAGGTTAAAGTCTTCATCAACATCAGATTTCTCAAATGAAATTTTTAATGAGATGATTTTCATCTTACTATCAATGAATTTATGATCAATGAAATGGTCAACTATAATTCAATCTAATATATAAATGGAGTTTTAGGGTATAACCAAATATGTTGCAACCCCAAAAATAATGTGGACACTTCTTTGAGTTTACTCAACAAACATTATTTTATCACATGATTCATTTTTCATTGAATAATAATAACACCATGTATCAATATATAAGTAATCATATTTTTATGTTATACTAATAAATTCTAATTAATATAACAGTATTGATCTTATGGGGAAATCATTAATATTTTCAAATTATTATAAAAAAATTCATATTATTGTTTATATATGATGAAAATAATGCTTAAACATGAATCCCTTAATTTTTTTTGTGCGACCCTATGAATAAATTTTGACATTGTAATTCACCGTAATAGATTAAATGTTGACCCAAATAATAATGATCATGTCCTTAATAAATCTCAACTAAGAAACCTCCAGTATACAAGAGGATTACTGCATTGAACAACCCTCAAATAACACTTTATAGAATTAATGGAATAAATATATATACCATTAACCAAACTACTAATTAATGGGGTCATGTATCTAATGATTGATAACTATGAAGAAGCCGTTAATATAATTATGTTTTATATTTTTACTATAGTATAGTTAATAAACCTTATTGAATTAAATACACTAATTTTTTGTGGGAAAACCATAGGAAGGACCACTTGGTGGTTTCATCAAACATGACACATAAGTGAGAGAAACCCATATTTTCATAGTAGAACCATTTTGTACTTTGATAAATTTCTATCATAAATCATGAAGAGTTGAATCACAATAATCATTATAGTTTTGAATCTATGATACGACCTGAAGGAAAATGAGATCCATTTGATATCATGTGGAAACCCACTCAAAATAAATATGCAATTTACTATTTTGACTGAATTTATTAAGGTGGGAAGTCATATTGTTGAATTTATATATTGGGATCATACTAAGGAAAATGATAAATGATCAATCACTCGAATAATTCCATGGAGAACATCCCTCTGTATAAATAACATCGTTATATACATAATTTCCAGATGAATATATTTTCCCTATCCAAGGTGGCCCTAAGATGTTGGAGATATATTTTGACGGTGATTATTGTATTCCAATAGGACCTAGGATGGAAGAAAATAAGATCAATAATTTCTGGTTGGTAGTCATTATTATCTCCCTAGAAAAGTGTATTCTACATTATTCTTTCATTTTTTATAATGGATGAACCAATAATGATTTAGGATAATAATCCCTTATAATAGGTGTACAATGGGAAGTCAATTTTTTTTAACATCTATGATTCAATGATGATTCAAATTTTTTTATTCAGAAAATAAATAAAAATTATGATATCATAATAGAAGTGATGATCCCCTTATTTAAAAATGTTTTGGGATTGATGGAATAACTCTTTTCAAATAAATCATTAACCCATGTACCATGATAATAAAAATATAGGGCATAGGCATTAAAAAATATGTCTATAAAATAGGATGATCCATGGAAGATGAATCATTCATTAACATTGTGCAGCAAAGAGTAATATCACAAATTTTTTTGACTACTCAAAATATATCAATATGTTCAATTCCATCCCTGAAAAAGATAGTGTTGTAGATGGTTAGATGATGTATAAATTAAAATAACTTCAAAATGGAGTTCTACCATCAGAATGTTTTAGAAGAGATACAATCTGATGATATTAAGTAAATGTCACACTTTATGATGGTATGAATCACTTGATGGTCCCCTATAAATGGGGATTTTACAGAGACATCATCATATGAATTGATCTATATGAATATGTTGATATTATGAAATAAATATATACTAATTCATGTGGTGAACATTAGTAATCGAGTCATATTTATCATAAAACCATATTTCTTTTCTATTAATAACCTCCAATGATGAAATATTTCTTGAAAATAATTAAAAGTTTTCATTTATTTCATATAAATTCCAATGTTTTACATCAATAAAAAAATTCACTGGCCAATAAAATATAAACCATGTTATTATCTATATCGTGGATTAATGTTTTGGGGACATACCCTACCACTATAGCTATACAGTTTATGTATATCTTTACTAATACTTACTTATTTTCCAAATGGGCAAAGATAATACCCTTCCGGGATGTCATGAAAAATATTAACATCAATTTAATGTTGTTTAATATCATCAATAGATTTAATGTTCCCAACATATAACTAATCGAAAATGAAACCAATTTCTATTAATAAAAATTTGAAAAGATATACTACAAGTATAAAATTGCATCCATTTAATCCCAATTCTATCACGCATCAGTGAAAATGACTATACATGGTTTTAACAATGCCCTATCAAATATAAACTAGAAAATAGTTGGAAAATTAAACTAATAATTTCTCAAAAATCATCTTCATTCCCTTTGTTATTATCATACTAAAACCCAAAAATACATAATACCAACCTCATATTGACTAGTATATAGGACTGAAGTTGTCCTTCCAATTGAGAGTCATTTATAATCACATTACATTTATATTTATGATTATAAATCTATATATAATAATCATAGAAGATTCAGGATTATTAATAGTTAACAAATGAGAAATACTGTACATATTATTGACTATAGATATTATTCCACATATGGCACTAAACATTTGTTCCCCTAATGTTCCCCATTAACTAGAGACATATTTCACCTAGGGGAAAGTCTTTTTTAGTTTGTGTGCCATGAAAATATTATAACAATTTATTGAACAAGGTCGATGATCATTCATCATGTAACTATTCTATAAAAGTTTCTCTGATATGGGATCCCATAGGACTTGAATAAAAAATCCTCCCTTAAAGTCCATTAAATGTATTAGATTTTTTTATCCAACACGCAATGTATGGGAAAATAAAATGGAATAAACCTAAAATAATCCCTAATTTAAATTTATGGGTAATTTTTTTTAATTATGTAACTTATATTTTTCTAAAATTTACCATTACCCTTGCGAGCATAGTTATTTTTAGCAATTATTCGAATATTCATGGTTATGTTAGTCAAAAACCTTAATTTATAGCAGATACTATATTCACTAAGATAAAATAAACACCATTGGTTAATGATATGTGATCATAAACTCTAGGTACAGTTTTTTCCAAGAACAATGGGAATAAAATATTTGTAAAAATACCCAATATCATTTATACTAGAATATGGATCCTTTAGTGATGTTGGTTTTAATTCTTTTCAATTCCTTATATACTAACTCACCAACCTATTTTTATCAATGATATACAAACATAACATTTATAAATCTAATGTCCCACTCCCATTAGGTTAAACTATAGAGAAAAAACTATTTCATAAGCCGTTAATATATTTGAAACCTCATCCTCATCGTCTGATGTAAAACTACCTAATACATTTTACCTCATTTCAAATTACCCAATTCTATCAGTTTTTGTCTCCCAGTACAGTATTTTTGTTTTCATAAAATATTTGTGGCTTGATTCCTATCTTTATAGAATACATACTGATTCCTAGATCTTAAATCATTGACTGATTTCAATATGATAATAATGTTTTATCCCCATATAAGAACAAGATTACGGGAGAGAACATATACATAGAACAATGTGTGTCATAATTCTAAGTCAAATCAGATACATAGTGAATCATTGATCACATATTCTAAGGCCAATAATAAAATTTCAAAAGGGCCTCTCATGGAAATATCTCTGGCATTTGAAAAATATTCCATCATGGGTTTCTTTATTTATGAACGCATGTTTGATGAAAATTATATTTAATTATATATTAATAATATCTATTTATAAAATTTCTATTTTCTATACTTCCCCAATCCAAATTCATCATTTATATTCTATGGATTCAATCAATTCACAAACCAAGCACTCTATATCGAGATATTCATGTCCCTATGAAAAGTCATGTACTATCAGAAATAAGAATATCTTAATATATTGAAGGCTTGTTTATTGAATCTGAAAACTATTCCAAATAATTATCTAAATAATGTTTTCATGTATTGCGGTCTATCAATAAAAGGTTTCTTAATCCTAATGAGAAAATACCCTTCTCTCCTTACACCCTGGAAGAATTGTAAAGTAAAAAATATTTCAAACATGGACTATAGTAATTGTGTACAAAATTATCACATATAATTTTATATAAATATAAGTACCTAAATATCATGGATTTAAATTTCCACTCTTCAAATAATTATAACAGAGTATTCAGGTTAGAAAATTAATTCCCCTGAATAAAAAAATAAGGTATTTCACACTATAAGAAAACACTTTGATTGGAATACATTGTAAAATTTTGATAATATCCCATTTATTCTTGTATGTCACATCGATAATAAAACACAATAGATTATATATTTTGGTTAATTATACAAATATGTATATTTAAACAATCTTAGGATTCTATAGAGTCATCTATCCTATATGACCTTAATATACTTAGAGAGGTCTCCCACATTAGGATTGTCCCACTTACATATAATACATAACTATGTGTGGAGAATTTTTAGAATTAAATTATAATTGGTTATAACTTTGATGAGATTCATTGTGATTCCTATATCCCATATCATGGCCTGACCATATTGTATTAGAAAATCTTATTTTACCTATGTGAATGAGGTAGATCCAATAGGGAAATGATTTTTTCAATCATGAAAAATATATTCTTAGGATTCTAGTTGAAGTAGGGACACCACATCATAATATAATATATTCTAAATTATCTCATCAAAATTTAATATCATTCTTTTTCATTAAATTATAATTCATTTCATTATAAAATTAAAATCCACCAATCCTTCCTTGGTTTTCATTAATTATACTATCTAAATTTGATAGACACATATATTTTAACTATACATTCTATTCTAAATATGGAATGATAAATTTTTTTACCTTAATGTGGATCATAAACCAAAATAATCATTATCCTTAGGAAAAGTTCCACTTGTCATCATACACGCTGAAGCCATCTTAACAAAAAACAATTTTAGAATATGGTCCCCAATTATTTAATATGAACTAATACTATTACATTTTAGTAAAATAATATACATATAAGATCACGTTTATAATATCCCCTCCTCAAATCTTGATGATGGTGGTGTATTGTAGTCCAGACAGAGCTCTCTCATTGGGTAAACAAACCAGGTAGTGTTTGCGGCAAGAGAACATTGATTTGATTTCCAAGAGAAATTTGCATAATTCTGAAATTTCATCTTATTTAATTCATTAATCATGTCTCATGGAATCATAGAGAATTGAAATTATTATTCAAATTAGTATAATTATACTTTTTCATGAGTTAGGGGAGTGATACCTTCATCATAAATATCTTAATACTACATAAAGTGGACTTCATCATGCATTTATTCTCTCTTTAAAAATGAGATATATATATGTACGGTAATTTACTAGAATTAAATATGTATTTATTCTCATTTTGAAAATATTCATAGTGATCTGTGGATACCACATCATGGCTTAACATGTAATTAATAAGAATTTACCTTTTCCCATTCCACATGAGAAAGATCTATGTGGGGAATTTCTTATAGGAACTATGTTCAATTTGTTCTTATAAAAACAATAAAAGTATAGATACCCCTTCATGGTTGATTTATGTCAAAATTCTTCTACTATAATTATATAATATAATTTTTATATAAATGTAACATTATAGTTTTATAAAACATAGATCCTAAAAAACCACTCATGGTTTCATAGATAATAATATCTGACCCCAATTGACACCCCTTATCTAAATATGCATATAATTACTAATAAATCATTACATTATTTTTGATCCCAATGTGTCCCATCAAATAAAGGCATATTCATCTATATGATAATTTTCCCTTATCTCAAAATTTTCAGACAACATCACAATGGAATCCACCATTTGAATATAGTATAATATTATTCCTCATATACATATCAAATGCCACAATAACATATTAGAGACTCTAAAAAATTATTTAAAAAATTTAACGTCCACACTCAAATAATTTAAAAGTATTATCATCTACATATTTCTCTATTTATCTAGCTATAAATTTTTTTTGACAAAATTAAAAGAGAGACCGTACTTTTGGTGTCTACTCGTAGTCCCTGAAAATGTCATCATATTCTCATTAGGAATCTTTTCCTATAAAAATCCATAAAAATACATATAAGGGTTCCTAAAATTTCAGATTTGATATTAAAGAAATAATTTTATAAATTCAAATGTGTTACATTAGATCAGTCCCTCAAAAAGGTCGACTATGGTGTTATGGTAATGGTATATACACATTTACCTACCCGCGATCCATTCCTAAAGAAGAAAAAAAAATCTAAATAATTACCTCACCAGTAGTTCTTGAATTTAAAGGATATCTTCTCCACTACACTTTATTGAATCACACCTTAGGAAATAAAGGTAAAAATTCTCCCTCTCCAAGAAACCCAACACACATAAGACTGACTTTAGGAGTTCGCCACTCCAAAATCAGTCAAACTGCTTGTCAGTTAGAAAAGGATAACAGTGGAAAATAAACTTGCCATAAATTTCCACTGTTTAAGACATTAATGCTTTGGTAAATGTATTCAGGAATTACCTCACCAGTAGTTCTTGAATTTATGAATTTTTTAAAACATTTAAGGTGTGAAACAACTAAACAGAAGATCATTACTGAATCTCACTGATTGAATATGATTCTGAAAATTGTAAAGAGAATGAAGAAGTTTGGAAGATTAACCAACAGAATTGGACTTTTGAGCTAAGTAAATTAATCCATTGATCATATTGATTCAAGAAATGAAAAAAATCGATTACAGAGTACTGAGATATTAAGTACAAGAAGGGAAAAGAACTCCCTTAGTGATGCTCTATTCTTGGGCTCCTCAGTCCCTTGCTCAGCTCCAGTGCTGCTCCCGGGAGTCTTCGCTCTCGTCTGATGTGTTCATGGAATGGAAAAAATGAGAGTCTCCCCCCAAATTCTGCTGCTTTCTCTTCTTAAAATACCATTTTTCATCTGCTGCATGTCAGCGCACGTCTTCCACCGACTTCAAAAGTTCTTCAGAGACGCACTGCAAAATGTGCGTTTTTTCGCGGCTGACACGTTGTGCGAGTTTTTATCTCATAACTAACTCCCACTGAGTTAGTTTTGTTGAATGTGGATGGGGTTTCATCTATTGAATGAACCTGTACAAGAAAAAGCACATAAACTACACAAAGGAAATAAAAATTCATTGTAAAAGAAAACAATAAGCCTTTAAGAATAATTAATAACTCTTAAGTCATGATGTTAAATAAAATATTTTATTAGCATTACTAACAATTATTAGCTATATTTTAATTAAATATAATTAAATAATGATAAATTATGTATTATAAGTTGAACAAATTTGTAAAAAAATTATTATAATTATTATTATTAAAAATAAGAAGTTTTATTAATTATTAATTTTGATGCTAAATTGCTTATAAGTTATCATTAATTAATTAGTTAACGTTATTAAAATAAAATATAAACATTAATGTTTTTGTTATTATAAAAGTGTACATTATTAACAATAAAAAAACTAGTTAGTTTAATTATAATTAATTTTATAACTTATTATTAATATTTTTTTTATAAACAAAATGTATTATTAAATTATTATTAATACATAATATTAAATTAAAATTAATAAGCTTTTTAATAACTATCCATTAATTAAATAAAGTTTAATTAATGATTAATAATTCTGTTGAATAAAATATTTTATATAAGTTATTTATTTATAATTATTAATGTTTATTTTTTTAAGTTGAAGTTTTTAATTTTGTTTTAAATCTTTAGTTTTTTTAAGTTTAAGTTTTTTTTAATTCCTCCCCCCTAAATCGGCGCTACAGGAGGGGGGTAGGGTTCTGGTTCTTCCCCAGCGCCACATTCGGCGGTCTCCTTGGCTCCACGACGGCGTAGCAGACTCCCTGGAAGCAGCTAGTCCGGCGGACCTCGTCCACAGCTCCACGACGGCACGAACTCTGCTCGATGTATTCACCCACAACGTGCAAGACTCAGCTTCTCACTCAGCCTCCCCCACAGTAGCGGCGTCGACTTCTAGAAATTTCCAGCGGCACCTTCTTCAATAGAAGAGGCGTCGACCTCCTCCTATACCAAATCTCCCAACTTAGAGTTTACCTGAACCTGAGTTTCAGATTTGAAAATGTTGAGTGAACATCTCATTTTTTTGTAATCTGATTTGATTGTTGATGAAATGAATTTGAATCTGGTCTGGTTCGAACTAGTTGGAGTTTGAAATTTCAAGTGATGGGTTGAGGTCGGGGTTTGTGAAACCAGAGGATGCAGGGTTGTAGGCAGGGGAGAACGGTGAGGGAGAAGATGTCTGACCTACCAGTGTGAAACTGATCATGAGGGAGAGGACTATCGGTAGCAGGGTAAATGAGAGAGAACGATTGTAGAAATGGATCGGTGCTAAGGATAAAACTGTGAGACCGATAGTGGTTTGGGGTATTCATGAGTCACATAACTATCGGTACGGGGAATGAGAGACCGATGAGGATTGGTAGTAGATAAGAAAATTGGGAACATTGTGAAATTTGTAAAACCGATAGTGGAAATTAATTGGTGAGTCATTGAATCACCTAAAGAAGAAGGAAAAATGAAATAAATTGTATTGGTGAGTGCGTAAAAGAGAAAGAGACCGATGGGGTAATGAAAAATTGTGAAACCGATAGAGGAAATTTTCAATCGGTGTGTAATTGACTAACCGATAAAGAAATAAAGACCGGTCACAATGGGAAAAAATAAAATGAAAAGTTCGGTGAGTCACGAGAGACCAAAACCGATGCAAGAAGAAACTGAAACCGATGAAAGAATCAGTACGTTGCAACAATGGTGCAATGACCCACCGATAGTTATAAAGAAAACATCGGTGTGTTAAAATATCGGCGAGACAAAGAATTGGTGTGACAACAACATCGGTGGGTTACTCACCAATAATAAAAAATTAAAAACGTTAACAATAAAACTTAATTTTCAACAGATAATAAAAAGAACAACACTAATTAATTAGCACAAAAGAGGAATTAACTATGTTGTTTAAGATTAAATAATTAACTGTAACTAAAAAAACTATCCAAATTATTTAACAAACTAAAAAAACAATTAATTATTTATTAAGAATATAGAAGTTAAAATTAATTTAATTTATGTCTAAACAATTGCAGAACTCCTACAACTAATTAACTGAAAACATATAATTAAAATAATTAGAATTAACTAGAGTTCTTAAACGAAAATGTTAATTAGTTAGATGCTAAAGTGAAACTTAACATTAAGAACACATTATTTTATTAAACTTTAAATTAAACTTATTTACTTAGCAGAACAATTGATCTGGTTTAAAAGCAAAGTTAATTTATTTAAATAAATCATAATTAAATGGTAAAGTCTTATATTAAAAACTGGATTAGATTAATACAAATAAAATTTGAAAATAATTAAATAATAAACATTTAAAATTATTAAAAAGTAAACCAAATTAAGATTATAAATCTAAAAAGTAAGTTAATAAATTTGGAATACTTAGAAAAAATATAAAAAGAGACTTAAAACAAATATTTAATTATAAAAAAATGATTAATTAAAAAATGTAGTGATAAAATTACAAAAGTGGCATTATTTATTATAAAGTGTCAAAATAATTAATTAAATTGATAAAAATTAAATATATGATGTTGAAAAACTATGTAAAAATAGAGCCATATCAAATTCCCCTACACTTAAGCATTGTTTGTCCTCAAAAAATCCCATGTATTATTTCCTTTGAAAAATAGTAAAGTGTTTTATGATTAAGATCACACTTTAACATGTACAACACTCAAAACAGAGGACAAAACATAATAGAAGGCTTTTGAAAAATGATTTACTCATATGAATATTTCCCTTAACAAATACTCAAGGGTAATTAAGAAAGCTATAAATCATCAGGAAATAAAGATGTCATGCCTCATATTTGATACTACTTAATGGATAACTTCAATCCAGGCTTAAGTTCTATGTCTAAGAATGACCTGAGGTAAAACATCAATGGAATTAAGATCTTAACCAAGGAACTTTGTACTTTGACATTTCACCTCGGTCCAAAAAAAATTTAATTCTTTTGTGAATCACCTCAATGAAACAACATAAATGATTTTCATATAAACCAATTGACACCTTCTTCATCTGGCATTTATCATTCCCCTCACCTTAATGAGTTCATTTTTTACCCTAGACACTTTATTTATTTTTCCCAAGCCATGTATCATTATGTTAAGCACTGTGAAATATGCACTTATTCAAGGTGAACAGAGGGATTATAGTAAACAGAAATGCACCCAGTATCTAGGGTCTCAGAGACTCACCGTGGGATCCCAGATGCCCAAATTACTCTTGTTCCACAAGTTTTATATAGAAACAGTTTACATTGGCTCATTAAAGCAATCAATTTTAATAATTAAAAGATAAAAGAGGCCCCTAGAATCATAATAAAATTTCTAGTTCCAAAGGGTATGATCATAATCCCATTAACATGTAACCTATAAAACCATCAAAAATAGTTCCTAAACCAAGGTATTCATCAAATCACTAAACAAGACCACTCAGCAATCATCAAAACTCATTAATTTTAGGCTCAGATCAGTTCTTAACTACCAGAAAGGAACTCTTCCTAAGGAAAGACCCAATTGAGTACAATATAAGCCTAAAATTATACAAGAATTTTGAAAAAATTTATCCATTTTTTTAATTTTTTTTGAAGTTCCAGTGGGAATTGATGGGATTTCAATTAATAAAAGTTTAGCACAGTCATGTATTGTTCCCCTCCCCCACACTTAAAACCCAACTTTGTCCCCAAAGTTGAATTCTAAATATGGAAAAAAACAATTAATAAATTAAAGTTAAAAACAGATTTACAATTTAGTAGAAAGATGACATGTATAAAGGGTCTCAATGGAGTTCAAAAAATATTGTGTGCCATAATGAATAAATTAACAGCAGGTTAATTAAAAAGTATAAACATTAACATTTAAGTCCAATGACAAAGATTTTCCATTAAAGTTCAAATGTATCATATAAGATATGGGTGCACAATTAATTTGGTGTAAGCATTTTTTAACAAATTATGATTCAAATGGATGTTCAATATAACAGAAAGATGCATGATAAACACCATATAGACTAATTGGTTCAATGAAAAGAACAACTACCACAAAGCATGTACCCCCACACTTAATTTCATATAGTGAAATGATTTTAACAATTATGAAATTCAATTTTTTCAGCAAGAGGCACATGCAGAATTTTTTATCTAAACAGTGATATATAGCAGAATTACATTCCAATATACACTAGATTTTTTTAAAGCAAAATTTTAAAAATTCAGTATCAAGACATGCAGAAGAATTTTATATAGTAAAAATGTTGTAAAATTTTCAGTACATATGTAGCAGATTTTTGTTTTCAATAAAAAATGAATTTTTTAATGAAAAACAAGAGCAAATTTTTTTTATAAAGAATTAAGGAGAAGAAAAATGAAATTCATCAATTGTGAATTGATTACTTCCATGAATATATTTTTCAATTTCCCTCCAGTATGGTAACTCTAATCCTTAAATTACACATCAATAACATCCTAAAAATACAGAGCATATAAACCATAGACAAATAACTAGTAGAGACAGTGCATACAGGAGGAAGCAAAGCTTCACATTATTCAGCACAAAAAGGTACAAAAAAGAAATAAAAAAAGGATCATGGGTTTACTCCCATGAAGTAATAATTTTAAAGTCTTCAGTTAGACTTTATTTAATTACAATTTTTTTATTTATGATAACAAAAAAAACCATGGGTTGCCTCCCATGCAGTGCTAGGTTTATAGTCTCTATCCAGACTCACCTAGCAACTAACCGTAGTCACTAGGTGGATATGGTTTCCTTAATATGAACCACCACATGTGTTTGGGCCATTTATTTTTAACAGAACAGTGAAAATTGTGGGATTTAAGACTTAGCACAACATAAACTAAACTCTCATCAGCTGCAAAAATCCCCAAGAAACACCCTTTGACAGTTGAGATCATAATGTTGTCCACTTCGAGATCATGTTCAAGGTTATCAAGATTTGAGTTTACATGAGGGGACAATATAATACTAGATGCTTTAAAGGGTGTGACATTGACCTCACAACTATCTCTATTAACCTCAAAATTAATAGATTCACAATCAAGGGTGCAAATAGGTAAATCTTGATTAGAAGGTTAAAAAGAGGATTCATTAAAGTGATGAATAAAATCATGAACATTGGAACTCATGAGTGATTCCCCCTCTAGAACGTTATCATTAACACAAGAAGGCTCAGTACCCTTCACAGTTGAGTGTGGAAGTGAGAAGAAAGGAAGAGAATTTATTTGATCACAAACAAAATCAGGTCTAACAATATTGTAAATCTCTTCCAAAATATCCTCATCTGTTAACTCACATTGAACATCTACAGCTTCTATCAAATCAATTCTTCCTAAATCAAGTGTGTGTTCAACCTCTACTTTAAGATCAAATTCAAAAAGATCACTTTCTAAAAAAATGTCATTTGAGTGTTGCAATTCTATTTCAGGAGAAGAATTGTACAATTCTGTTTCAATAAATTTAGTTTCCAGGATGTTTAAATTAAGACAATTCTCCTCAAGTTGGCCAACACTGATTTCCATTTAATTTCACAATGATTCAGAAAATTGATTACTATTATAATATGGAAATGAGAACTCATGAATTAGTCTTTCTTCAAATATCATTCCCTCAGCTTCATTATCCAACAACATTTCAGAGATTATTGTGTTTACATGTTCAAAATATGAAGGAGAAGTGTTCAGTTTAGGTTCATAGATTTGAGATTTTGTGATTTCTAGTTTAATGTTCTCTTCCAGGGTGTTCCCAATTTCCAGTTCAGGTTCAGTATTCACAATGTCAGAAAAATTAGGTGAATAGTTTTTAATATTCACACTTTTATTCTCAAGTTTCTCTTCTACCTGAGTGACTTCCTTTTCAAAACTTCTAAAATAATGATTTTTCTCCAAAGTAGGAATTATGAAGAGAACTGGGCATTATTTTTCAATTTGTTTTAATTCAGTTTCAAAATTTTCCAACTCAACTCCATTAAAACTCTTTATTAGATTTTAAATGTTGTTTTCTTGAATTTTTGGGTCATTTATTTCCAAATTTGGTTCAATAGTATCAGATTCTTCAGAAATAAAGTGTTGTTGTCCAGTCTCACAGTCACTCTCTTCTTCCACTTGATTTTGAAATCTTTTAAAGACATTTTATTTTTCATTTTCTTCATATTCTTCTTATTCTTTAACCCTTTGTTGTAATTAAAAGAGAATATTTTCCAATATTTTCAGTCTTTGATCTCACTCTTGAGAATATCTAAGTTGAATTTCATGGGTTTGAGTGAACCAATTGTTAATTAGTTCCACACTAGCATCCAGTTTAGAATCAATTAGTTCTATTTTAGATAGGGTTTCAGGACTAGATTTAGTGTTTTCATTTTCTTTAATGTAATCAATCTGTTGTGGTTGGTTATAAACACACTGCAAGGTAATGTTCTCATAACAGCCATAACATACACAAAATGGCTCAAGTTGGTGATTCTAGTCCTCATAATGGTCTATTTTTTTAAACTAAAAACAGGCGAGTTTAAAAAAACAAAGTTTCACAATTGATGTAGATTTTTAATGTTCAAAAAAAGTAGTAGGTTCCAGTTCATATTTTTTTTAAAAATATTTTTTAAATGATTTTTTATGTTTTTTTATTGTTTTTTTATTCTAACATTAGACTCTCATTGCGTGCCTTCCCCGACAATAGTTCCAAATTTTGAAGTGGCTGGAGGTCTTCATGGCCCTAAAAATTACATTTAAAACTCCTACACAAGCACAATGGTGCATGGTCGATCCACAGAGAAGGTAGATGAGAGTTATAGGTTTTATTCAAAAGTAACTCCACTTTTTTCAGTAGTGAAGCAAGTGTGCATTTTTTTAGTTGTTTTACTTTATAATTTTTTTTACTTTTCTTTAAGCAAGAGTAAGATAAAAGATGATGACAAGAGACTAAATCACTTACTATTATTCTAATAATCTAAGAACTTCAGTAAAACTAACAAAAGAGTACAAAATACTAAAATAAAACAGCAAGGTTGAAGGATCAGATCAAATGTGATACTTGAAAATTCCAAACTACTGGTTTAAAGGATATCTTCTCCACCACACTTTATTGAATCACACCTTAGGGAATAAAGGTGAAAAGTCTCCCTCGCCAGGAAACTCAACACACATAAGAATGACTTTAAGAGTTTTCCACTCCAAAATCAGTCAAACTTCTTGACAGTTAGAAAAGGATAATAGTGGAAAAAAAACTCACCATAAATTTCCACAGTTTAAGACATTAATGCTTTGGTAAATGTATTTAGGAATTACCTCACCAATAGTTCTTGAATTTATGAATTTTTTAAAACATTTAAGGTGTAAAACAACTAAATAAAGGATCATTACTCAATCTCACTGATTGAATATGATTTTGAAAATTGTAAAGTGAATGAAGAAGTTTGGAAGATTAACAAATAGAATTGGATTTCTAAGCTAAGAAAATTAATCCCTTGATCATATTGATTCAAGAAATGAAAAAATAGATTACAGAGTACTAAGATATTATGTACAAGAAGGAAAAAGAACTCCCTTAGTGATGCTATGTTCTCGGGCTCCTCGTTCCCTTGCTCATCTCCAGTGCTGCTCCTGGGAGTCTTCACTCTCGTCTGATGTGTTCGTGGAATGGGAAAAATGAGAGTCTCCCCCCAAATTCTTCTACTTTCTCTACTTAAAATAACATTTGTCATCTGCTTCATGTCACCGTACGTCTTCCACCGACTTCAAAAGTTCTTCACAAACACACTGCAAAATGTGCATTTTTTTCACGACTGACAGGTCGCGTGAGTTTTTTGCTCGTAACTAACTCCTGTTGAGTTAGTTGCTTGAACCTGGATAGGGTTTCAGATATTGAATGAACCTGTGCAAGAAAAATAAATAGCACAGAAACTACACAAAGGAAATAAAAATTTATAGTAAAAGAAAACAATAATCCTTTAGGAATAATTAATAACTCTTAAGTCATGTTGTTAAATGAAATATTTGATTAGCATTACTAACAAATAGTAACTATATTTTAATTAAGTATAATGAAACAATGATAAATTATGTATTATAAGTTGAACAAATTTGTAAAAAAAAATTATTATTATTATTATTATTAAAAATAAGAAGTTTTATTAATTATTAATTTTTATGCTAAATTGATTATATGTTATCATTAATTAATTATCTAACATTATTAAAATAAAATATAAACATTAATTTTATTGTTATTATAAAAGTGTACATTATTAACAATAAAACTAACTAGTTAGTTTAATTATAATTAATTTTATAACTTATTATTACTATTTTATTTTATTAACAAAATTTATTATTATATTATTATTAATACATAATATTGAATTATAATTAATAAGCTTTTTAATAACTATCCATTAATTAAATAAATTTTAATTAATGATTAATAATTCTGTTTAATAAAATATTTTATATAAGTTATTTATTTATAATTATTAATGCTTATTTTTTTAAGTTGAAGTTATTAATTTTGTTTTAAATCTTTAGTTTTTTTTTATGTTTAAGTTTTTTTAATTCCTCCCCCCCCAAATCGGCGCTACATGAGGGGGGTAGGGTCCTGGTTCTTCCCCAGCGTCGCATTCAGCGGTCTCCTTGGCTCCACGGCGGCGCGACAAACTCCCTAGAAGTAGATGGTCCGGTGGACCTCCTCCACAGCTCCACGGCGGCTCGGACTCAGCTCGATGTATTACCCCACATCATTCATGACTCAACTTCTCACTCGGCCTCCCCCACAATAGTGGCGTAAGATTCTAGAAATTTCCAGCAGCACCTTCTTCAATAGCAGAGGCGTCGAACTCCTCCAATACCAAATCTCGCAAATTAGAGTTTACCTGAACCTGAGTTTCAGATTTTCAAATGTTAAACGAACATCTCGTTTTTTTGTAATCTGGTTTGATTGTTGAAGAAATAAATTTGAATCTAGTCTTGTTTGAACTGGTTGGAGTTTGAAATTGCAGGTGATTGGTTGAGGCTGGGGTTTGTGAAACCAGAGGATGTAGGGATGTAGGTAGGGGAGAATGGTGAGGGAGAAGATGTCTGACCTATCGGTGTGAAACTGATCATGAGGGAGAGGACTATTAGTAGCAGGGGAAATGGGAGAGACCGATTGCAGAAATGGATCAGTGCCAGGGATAAAACTGTGAGACCAATTGTGGTTTGGGGTATTCATGAGTCACATAACTATCAGTAGGAGGAATGAGAGACTGATGAGGATAGGTAGAAGATAAGAAAATTGGTAATGTTGTGAAATTTTTAAAACCGATAGTGGAAATTAATCGGTGAGTCATTGACTCACTGACAGAAGAAGACAAAACGAAATAAATAGTATCGGTGAGTGCGTAAAAGAGAAAGATACCGATGGGGTAATGAAAAATTGTGAAACTGATAGAGGAAATTTTCAATCGGTGTGTCATTGACTCACCCATAAATAAATAAAGATCGGTCACAACGGAACAAAATAAAATGAAAAGTTTGGTGATTCATGAGAGACTGAAACCGATGCAAGAAGAAATCGAAACCGATGAAAGAATCAGTACGTTGCAATAACGGTGTGACAACCCACCGATAGTTATAAAGAAAACTTCAGTGTGTTAAAAGATCTATGAGACAAAGAATCGGTGTGACAACAAAATCGGTGGGTCACTCACCGATAGTAAAAAATTAAAAATGTTAACAATAAAAATTAATTTTCAACAGATAATAAAAAGAACAACACTAATTAATTAGCACAAAACAGGAATTAACTATGTTGTTTAAGATTAAATAATTAACTGTAACTAAAAAAACTATCCAAATTATTTAACAAAGTAAAAAAAAAACAAATAATTATTTACTAATAATATAGAAGTTAAAATTAATTTAATTTATGTCTAAACAAATGCAGAACTCCTATAATTAATTAACTGAAAACATATAATTAAAATAATTATAATTAACTAGAGTTATTAAATGATAAATTTAATTAGTTAGATGCTAAAATGAAACTTAACATTAAAAACATATTATTTAATTAAACTTTAACTTAAACTTATTTACTTAGTAGAAGTATTGATCCAGTTAAAAAGGAATGTTAATTTATTTAAATAAATCAGAATTAAATGGTAAAGTCTTATATTAAAA
Source organism: Viscum album (assembly GCA_963277665.1). Classification (NCBI taxonomy): domain Eukaryota; kingdom Viridiplantae; phylum Streptophyta; class Magnoliopsida; order Santalales; family Viscaceae; genus Viscum; species Viscum album. Next base: position 916,913,183 of record OY728155.1, on the reverse strand, counting down.
AGTGGATTAGATTAATGCAAATAAAAATGACAAATAATTAAATAATAAACATTTAAAATTATTAAAAAGTAAAAAAATTAAGATTATAAATCTTAAAAGTAAGTTAATAAATTTGGAATAATTAGAAAGGCTATAAAAAAAGACTTAAAACACATATTTAATTATAAAAAAATGATTAATTAACAAATGTAGTGATAAAATTACAAAAGTGCCATTATTTATTAAAAATTTTCAAAATAATTAGTTAAATTGATAAAAATTAAATAAAAGATGTGAAAAAACTTTGTAAAAATAGAGCCACATAACTCACTGAGAAGGAACAGTTACATTAACATTTGGATGTTTTTATTCCCAACACCACTGTATCTAATAATCTATCAATGTAATGTTAAAAAAATTTCACATAGGTGAATCTCTATGTATGTCTTGTGAATCATAATATAAAACTGAATAATTTTATTGGATGGATGTGAAAAAATTAAAAACTGATGATCTATATCATGTTACAACAAAAAGTGTTATCTAAATTACAATTTCCAAGGCATTTAAATAACATAGTTTTGAGTATTTATTAGACATTAATAAAATAAGATATAAAAATAAATAATTGTGAATTTTAATTTTTTTTTGGAGGATATCATTTGTGTCACTTGATAAAAATAATATTGGAGAAATATATGACCTCCATAATGAAGTAAACACCCAACGAATTTGTGTAATCATTTTCCCCTCTACATCAATAAAATACCCCATATCATCAGTTTGGCCAGATGAAGCTACCCAATATTTCATATGTCTAATTATTAACATATCATATAAAATATTTATTCTCCCTTATCACCCAGTCCACAAATAGGTGATGGAAATAAAAAATATGGGGATTATGAGAATCAAGATGATTCCCCTCCAATATATTGTTTTTTGTATCTTCTATAATAAGAGAAATCTGATAAATTTTTTTGATATGGATTATGATCATAGAATGACATTAATTACCATGGAAATGTATTTTAAATCACATTTTTTATATTAAATATTTATAATGAATCAGTATGATTTGTTATCATGGATGTAAATAGAAATGGAATTTCATTTTCCAGATGTGGACAACCACTACTTGGGGTTTTAGGAATATCATTATGTATACAAGTAGGTAGCCTAGTGAATGCATCCAAGTAATTCTATCAAATTCTTAGATGATGTTTATAGGATAATGAAGTCCAAAAACAATCTTGAAATACATTACCCAATGTAGATCTCCATTATTGAGCTGATCCAAAAAAATAAATAGTAGGTTAAAGTCTTCATCAACATCAGATTTCTCAAATGAAATTTTTAATGAGATGATTTTCATCTTACTATCAATGAATTTATGATCAATGAAATGGTCAAATATAATTCAATCTGACATATAAATGGAGTTTTAGGGTATAACCAAATATGTTTCAACCCCAAAAATAATGTGGACACTTCTTTGAGTTTACTCAACAAACATTATTTTATCACATGATTCATTTTTCATTGAATAATAATGACACCATGTATCAATATATAAGTAATCATATTTTTATGTTATACTAATAAATTCTAATTTATATAACAGTATTGATCTTATGGGGAAATCATTAATATTTTCAAATTATTATAAAAAAATTCATATTATTTTTTATATATGATGAAAATAATGCTTAAACATGAATCCCTTAATTTTTTTTGTGCGACCCTATGAATAAATTTTGACATTGTAATTCACCTTAATAGATTAAATGTTGACCCAAATAATAATGATCATGTCCTTAATAAATCTCAACTGAGAAACCTCCAGTATACAAGAGGATTACTGCATTGAACAACCCTCAAATAACACTTTATAGAATTAATGGAAGAAATATATATACCATTAACCAAACTACTAATTAATGGGGTCATGTATCTAATGATTGATGACTATGAAGAAGCCATTAATATAATTATGTTTTATATTTTTACTATAGTATAGTTAATAACCCTTATTGAATTAAATACACTAATTTTTTGTGGGAAAACCATAGGAAGGACCACTTGGTGGTTTCATCAAACATGACACCATAAGTGAGAGAAACCCATATTTTCATAGTAGAACCATTTTGTACTTTGGGAAATTTCTATCATACATCATGAAGAGTTGAATCACAATAATCATTATAGTTTTGAATCTAAGATACTACCTAAAGGAAAATGAGATCCATTTGATATCATGTGGAAACCCACTCAAAATAAATATGCAATTTACTATTTTGACTGAATTTATTAAGGTGGGAAGTCATATTGTTGAATTTATATATTGGGATCATACTAAGGAAAATGATAAATGATCAATCACTCGAATAATTCCATGGAGAACATCCCTCTGTATAAATAACATCGTTATATACATAATTTCCAAATGAATATATTTTCCCTATCAAAGGTGGCCCTAAGATGTTGGAGATGTATTTTGACGGTGATTATTGGATTCCAATAGGACCTAGGATGGAAGAAAATAAGATCAATAATTTCTAGTTGTTAGTCATTATTATCTCCCTAGAAAAGTGTATTCTACATTATTCTTTCATTTTTTATAATGGATGAACCAATAATGATTTAGGATAATAATCCCTTATAATAGGTCTACAATGGGAAGTCAATTTTTTTTAACATCTATGATTCAATGATGATTCAAATTTTTTTATTCAGAAAATAAATAAAAATTATGATATCATAATAGATGTGATGATCCCCTTATTTAAAAATGTTTTGGGATTGATGGAATAACTCTTTTCAAATAAATCATTAACCCATGTACCATGATAATAAAAATATAGGGCATATGCATTAAAAAATATGTCTATAAAATAGGATGATCCATGGAAGATGAATCATTCATTAACATTGTGCAGCAAAGAGTAATATCACAATTTTTTTGACTACTCAAAATATATCAATAAGTTCAATTCCATCCCTAAAAAAGATAGTGTTGTAGATGGTTAGATGATGTATAAATTAAAATAACTTCAAAATGGAGTTCTACCATAAGAATGTTTTAGAAGAGATACAATCTGATGATATTAAGTAAATGTCACACTTTATGATGGTATGAATCACTTGATGGTCCCCTATAAATGGAGATTTTACGGAGACATCATCATATGAATTGATCTATATGAATATGTTGATATTATGCAATAAATATATACTAATTCATGTGGTGAAAATTAGTAATCGAGTCATATTTATCATAAAACCAGATTTCTTTTCTATTAATAACCTCCAATGATGAAATATTTCTTGAAAATAATTAAAAGTTTTCATTTATTTCATATAAATTCCAATATTTTACATCAATAAAAAAATTCATTGGCCACTAAAATATAAACCATGTTATTATCTATATCATGGATTAATGTTTTGGGGACATACCCTGCCACTATAGCTATACAGTTTATGTATATCTTTACCAATACTTACTTATTTTCCAAATGGCCTAAGATAATACCCCTCCGGGATGTCATGAAAAATAATAACATCAATTTCATGATGTTTAATATCATCAATAGATTTAATGTTCCCAACATATAACTAATCGAAAATGAAACCAATTTCTATTAATAAAAATTTGAAAAGATATAATACAAGTATAAAATTGCATCCATTTAATCCCAATTCTATCACGCATCAGTGAAAATGACTATACATGGTTTTAATAATTCCCTATAAAATATAAAATAGAAAATAGTTGGAAAATTAAAATAATAATTTCTCAAAAATCATCTTCATTCCCTCTGTTATTATCATACTAAAACCCAAAAATACATAATATCAACCTCATATTGACTAGTATATAGGACTGAAGTTGTCCTTCCAATTGAGAGTCATTTATAATCACATTACATTTATATTTATGATTATAAATCTATATATAATAATCATAGAAGATTCAGGATTATTAATAGTTAACAAATGAGAAATACTGTACATATTAAATCATTAGAAGTTTCATCAAAATCTAATAACATGAGAATTAAGAATGAAATTTCATATATATTCATTCATAAAAGGAGAAGTATTTTTCATTCACAGGACCCTAATGATACTTGGGAAAACCTCTAATTCTTGAACAAAAATTTGATGGTTATTTTATCATCCATAATGTGTACAGAAATTTTATATATTCATTGATTACCATAGATTATGAGAATATCACACCCCTTAAAAGTGATATTTTTTATGATGAAAAATTTCATGTATCATGGACAAAAATAAATACTCGTTATCATATGACCCAAAAAGGCATGACAAAAATTTTAATCAGATGAAATTAAATAGTTTAAAAATGTATATTTCATTACACGATAAACTACATGACCCGAATCATTATTGAATGATGTTAAAATATAATAAAAATTTCATTTCATCATTGGTTAAACTATATGAACCACCATAAATGTAGAAATACATAAAACACCATAGTTTATATAACTATCATGGGATATAAAACTATATATGTTTGTGGCTATCATATGAGAGGGTCAATGAATAGAGTTCCAGTCTCTCACCGCACCATACATTCTATCTCAAATCTCTGTGTGAATTTATTATATATTTGATAAGCTATATAGTGACACTTAGATCCCATATCTTATCCCATATGCAATAGGAATAAAATGACCCCGTATAATGAAAATGGCTTTGATCTATATAAGATATTCTTGAACAGGTTCCCCTATTCATAAACTCATGGTTGAGATGAAATAATCCCTTACCCATCTTTGTGTCAGATTATTAAAAGGATAATTACACCCATTCATGATCAATTATGGTTTAAATTATCCCCTAATTACTATACATATTTCTTTCATAAAATATAATCCATGTCTTAGGATAATCATGTAGATATAAAATTTTCCTGACTACAGGTGAAAAAATAACCTGACTCTTAAGTACACTATTTTATTGACTATAGATATTATTCCACATATGGCACTAAACATTTGTTCCCCTAATGTTCCCCATTAACTAGAGACATATTTCACCTAGGGCAAAGTCTTTTTTAGTTTGTGTGCCATGAAAATATTATAACAATTTATTGAACAAGGTCGATGATCATTCATCATGTAACTATTCTATAAAATTTTCTCTGATATGGGATCCCATAGGACTTGAATAAAAAATCCTCCCTTAAATTCCATTAAATGTATTAGATTTTTTATCCAACATGCAATATATGGAAAAATAAAATGGAATAAACCTAAAATAATCCCTAATTTTAAATTTATGGGTAATTTTTTATAATTATGTAACTTATATTTTTCTAAAATTTACCATTACCCTTGTGAGAATAGTTATTTTTAGCAATTATTCGAATATTCATGGTTATGTTAGTCAAAAAACTTAATTGATAGAAGATACTATATTCACTAAGATAAAATGAACACTATTGGTTAATGATATGTGATCATAAACTCTAGGTACAGTTTTTTCCAAGAACAATGGGAATAAAATATTTGTAAAAATACCCAATATCATCTATACTAGAATATGGATCCTTTAGTGATGTTGGTTTTAATTCTTTTCAATTCCTTATATACTAACTCACCAACCTATTTTTATCAATGATATACAAACATAACTTTTATAAATCTAATGTCCTACTCCCATTAGGTTAAACTATAGAGAAAAAACTATTTCATAAGTCGTTAATCTATTTGAAACCTCATCCTCATAATCTTATGTAAAACTACCTAATACATTTTACCTCATTTAAAATTACCCAATTCTATCAGTTTTTGTCACCCAGTACAATATTTTTGTTTTCATAAAATATTTGTGGCTTGATTCCTATCTCTATAGAATACATACTGATTCCTAGATCTTAAATCATTGACTGATTTCAATATGATAATAATGTTTTATCCCCATATAAGAACAAGATTACGGGAGAGAACATATACATAGAACAATGTGTGTCATGATTCTAAGTCAAATCAGATACATAGTGAATCATTGATCACATATTCTAAGGCTAATAATAAAATTTCAAAAGGGCCTCTCATGGAAATATCTCTGGCATGTGAAAAATATTCCATCATGGGTTTTTTTATTTATGAATGCATGTTTGATGAAAATTATATTTAATTATATATTAATAATATCTATTTATGAAATTTCTATTTTCTATACTTCCCCAATCCAAATTCATCATTTATATTCTATGGATTCAATCAATTCACAAACCAAGCACTCTATATCGAGATATTCATATCCCTATGAAAAGTCATGTACTATCAGAAATAAAAATATCTTAATATATAGAAGACTTTTTTATTGAATCTGAAAACTATTACAAATAATTATCTAAATAATTTTTTCACCTATTGCGGTCTATCAATAAAAGATTTCTTAATCCTAATGAGAAAATACCCTTCTCTCCTTACACCCTGGAAGAATTGTAAAGTAAAAAATATTTCAAACATGGACTATAGTAATTGCGTACAAACTTATCACATATAATTTTATATAAATATAAGTACCTAAATATCATGGATTAAAATTTCCACTCTTCAAATAATTATAACAGAGTATTCAGTTTAGAAAATTAATTCCCCTGAATGAAAAAATAAGATATTTCACACTATAAGAAAACCCTTTGATTGGAATACATTGTAAAATTTTGATAATATCCCATTTATTCTTGTATGTCACATCGATAATAACACACAATAGATTATATATTTTGGTTAATTATACCAATATGTATATTTAAACAATCTTAGTATTCTATAGAGTCATCTATCCTATATTACCTTAATATACTTAGAGAGGTCTCCCACATTTGTATTGTCCCACTTACATATAATACATAACTATGTGTGGAGAATTTTTAGAATTAAATTATAATTGGTTATAAATTTGATGAGATTCATTGTGATTCCTATATCCCATATCATGGCCTGACCATAATGTATTAGAAAATCTTATTTTACCTATGTGAATGAGGTAGATCCAATAGGGAAATGATTTTTTCAATCCTGAAAAATATATTCTTAGGATTCTAGTTGAAGTAGGGACACCACATCAGGATATAATATATTATAAATTATCTCATCAAAATTTAATATCATTCTTTTTCATTGAATTATAATTCATTGCTTTATAAAATTAAAATCCCCCAATCCTTCCTTGGTTTTCATTAATTATACTATCTAAATTTGATAGACACATATATTTTAACTATTCATTCTATTCTAAATATGGACTGATCAAATGTTTTACCTTAATGTGGATCATAAACCAAAATAATCATTATCCTTAGGAAAATTTCCACTTGTCATCATACACACTGAAGCCATCTTAACAAAAAACAATTTTAGAATATGGTCCCCAATTATTTAATATGAACTAATACTATTACATTTTAGTAAAATAAAATACATATAAGATCACATTTATAATATCCCCTCCTCAAGTCTTGATGATGGTGGTGTATTGTAGTCCAGACAGAGCTCTCTCATTGGGTAAACAAACCAGGTAGTGTTTGCTGCAAGAGAACATTGATTTGATTTCCAAGAGAAATTTGCATAATTCCAAAATTTCATCTTATTTAATTCATTAATCATGTCTCATGGAATCATAGAGAATTGAAATTATTATTCAAATTAGTATAATTATACTTTTTTATGAGTTAGGGGAGTGATACCTTCATCATAAATATCCTAATACTACATAAAGTGGACTTCATCATGCATTTATTCTCTCTTTAAAAATGAGATATATATATGTACGGTAATTTACTAGAATTAAATATGTATTTATTCTCATTCTGAAAATATTCATAGTGATCTGTGGATACCACATCCTAGCTTAACATGTAATTAATGAGAATTTACCTTTTCCCATTCCACATGAGAAAGCTCTATGTAGGGAAATCCTTATAGGAACTATGTTCAATTTGTTCTTATAAAAACAATAAAATTATAGATACCCCTTCATGGTTGATTTATGTCAAAATTCTTGTACTATAATTATATAATATAATTTTTATATAAATGTAACATTATAGTTTTATAAAACATGGATCCTAAAAAACCACTCATGGTTTCATAGATAATAATATCTGACCCCAATTGACACCCCTTATCTAAATATGCATATAATTACTAATAAATCATTACATTATTTTTGATCCCAATGTGTCCCATCAAATAAAGGCATATTCATCTATATGCTAATTTTCACTTATCTCAAAATTTTCAGACAACATCACAATGGAATCCACCATTTGAATATAGTATACTATTATTCCTCATATACATATCAAATGCCACAATAACATATTAGAGACTCTAAAAAATTATTTAAAAAATTTAACGTCCACACTCAAATAATTTAAAAGTATCATCATCTACATATTTCTCTATTTATCTAGCTATAAATTTTTTTTGACAAAAATTAAAAGAGAGACCGTACTTTTGGTGTCTACTCGTAGTCCCTGAAAATTTCATCATATTCTCATTAGGAAACTTTGCCTATAAAAATCTATAAAAATACATATAAGGGTTCCTAAAATTTCAGATTTGATATTAAGGAAATAATTTTATAAATTCAAATGTGTTACATTAGATCAGTACCTCAAAAAGGTCGACTATGGTGTTATGGTAATGGTATATACACATTTACCTACCCGCGATCCATTCCTAAAGAAGAAAAAAAATCTAAATAATTATTAATAATTATGAATGATATTATTATTCAGTTCTCAAATGATCCATAATATATTAGTTTCTACATTTAATGAATTGTATGTTATTATGAGATGAGGATAAAAAAGATATGAATGATAGAAAACTAAGAGTGATTAAACACTCATTAATTTCGAAAAAATTAGATAATAGATAAACAACCAAAAACAATAGAATATTATTGAAATTATGATTAATTTTAAATAAAATAAATATTGATAAGAAACCATCCCATTTTTAGTTTAAAAAAATCTAATTCCTAATGAGATGCATTGAGGGACTGCTACTTATTTTCTATCTAATTAGATTTATTTTCATCCAAAGGTCATGTTTCATAACATGGGATTGTATTTATTGACTAATTAATCTTATATTTTAGAACCGTATTTTATGATTAAAACTCGGAAATTTAGCTCGATAAATGAGAATTATCTTCACGTATTTATACTGTTTGTAAAATTGACCAACCATTGAGATGGACTTCTAGATATACCAAATGATATAGCCCAATATAAGGATGTTCAATGATTTCACATGATGGTTGCAATTAAAATATTAGATGAGGATAAATTTATGGTAATCTAATTACTATCTTAAAATAAGAAAATTATGGATAAAGATATTGATATGTTAGTAGAAGAAGCCATTGAATCCCAAATAAAGGATGAGTTGACTATGAAAATCTAAATTGTTGGAAATCTTCTCTACGTGAGCCTTTGTGATATTAATGAAAATTTAGTTTTGAGACAATTTGTGCACAACCGGACCATTGACTATCACATTTATACATAAGCCATTTTCACCATCCACTATAGGAATGTAGTCCAAAATTAGGTTTACTATAGATGGGTTTTATTTAATCAGTGATATAGTCAAAGGATAACCCTTTATTATCGACTGAAATTTAATTTCAGCGATTGAGCTAATAAAACTCAAGTGTTTTAAGGAAGTTCCCAGTTACATTTATTTGGGACCAATGTTTATAAAAAATCCAACAAAATTGGTCAAGGATTCCATGTTTTTAGAACTCTTTATATAGAGGGGAGTTAAAGAAGTGGACTCCATAAAATTATTTCAGCATTAATAGATACCGTCATCATATTTTGATATTATTATAAAATTAATGGATATGTGGGTCCCCATATAAATTAATATATTATTTAATAATTGTATTAGAGTTACAAAATTGTTTTCATTATATTATCCAACCCATGTATAGGAATAATCCCATTAAATATTAGTTGGATCACTAATAATATTAAAAATTATTGCCATACTAGAATCTTCATGTATATACATCCACCATATTTGATAGAGTATGGATGGATTTTTTCCCTATTTACCCAAGGGGTGGTAAATAATTTATTAATATTTAAAAAAATATACTCAAATTATTAATTTGTGTATGGATCAAAAATAGTTTCTGCATCTATTCACAATGTCCAAATACAATATGAATATGAGATAACATACGAGGGTTCCTCCATGCACCCCCTCCATTTTTGTCACTACTATTAATGGATCATAGTGTGTAATGAATGAAAAATGGTTTATACCTCAATAAATTAATGGTATAGTGGACTTATAGGGATTTTGAATGAAAAATATCAGTTTTTAGTAGTTTTGTTGGAAAGATAGAAAGTGGGATCATGAAGTTATATTGATACTCAGTATATTGAAAGTGTTCCAATATCCAGCCATATAAAAATTGGAATGGCCTACTATGTTGATGTGGATAATTGACATCATTTATATAAAATATAAACTTGTTAATAATAGGATAGTTCTTAAAAGACTTGTTGATCTATTACCCCTTAATAATGATTCCACCATTATCATCATGCCAACCCAAACACCATAGTAACCATCATAGGATGGGTAGATCTATCCACTCAAAAACAACAAAAAATAATTGTAGACAAATGTTTTGTGATATATCATTATAGATCATGTAATCCAATTAATTATATTGACATGACTCAATGATATCCCAATATGAATGTAGAACAAGTCATGATTGCCGAGTTAGATGAGTACCAGAATGTTGAACCATTATTCTTCTCCCACTAGCCTTCAATAAGAGATTAAAAAATTAAAAATAATTGACTGTGTGAGTGGATATGAAGGTGATGACCCAATGATTTATCTTCCATAGTAAAAATTCATATTTATATGGATATAATATAATATGATAGTTCAAAAATTATATAATTAGGAATAAAATCATCACAAAAAATGAAAAAGTTAAGGATTATCCCTTGTTTATAGATACCCAACAAATTTATCCCATAATCTCTATGTGGTAGGTAAAAGGTGTTGGTACAGAATCACTAAATATTGATCAACTGAGAAAATATATGGATGAAATATTTATATTTAATTATGAAATACACAATTCTTGGTTTATACATATGACCTCCAACCATTCAAGGAATTCATTAAGATTATGAAACACCAATAAAGCCTATGACCATTCATTGGAGAAAATGCCTCAAGAGTGTACATACCACTTTTTGAAAAATACCCTTAGTGGAATCACACAATGAATTTTTAAAATTTTATTTTTAGTATATAATAATTGATAAAAAGGTTAATATAGGGTTATTCGAGATATTTTTATTTTAGATGAAATCATTCTGTATGATGAATTTTACATGAATTAGTTAAAAACTTATAGGAATTCTAGAATTGTTCCTCACATGAACACTATTTGGGGACACTTTTAACCAAGTTGGTGTATCAATTTAACTAACCATCAGGATCATAATATCATATTGTATCATAATTTTTATAGATGTAGTCATTGTGAAAATGGATAATAATTAATATTTTAAAAAATAAGACTCTTCAGGATAACATATTGATGTATAATATAGTATTGTGGGTCACCCTTAATATAATGATAAATAATAGCTATCTTCTTAATGGGAGTACTTGATCTAAATATAATCCTCATATTGATTCCCATTACCTTTGAAAAATATCAAAAACCCATTTTTGGTCTTGGATTATCAAGGTAAAAGTAAGTAAATATATCAATTTATTGAACTTTCAATGTGTATTACGAAATATTTTGATCAAATGGTTTATTATATTGTCCTTGAATAATTTGGGAGACTATAGAAATTATCCAATATCTATGAATATATATTCTTCCATGAAGTGATATATTTTATTTTCTAAAATAATGTATTGTGAAAAATGGTGCTTCATTACGTGTAGAAGTTTATACATAATGAGGAAATATTACACAAAGAGGAGTTCAGTTCACATGCTCAGTGTGAATCAAAAATCACTTTTTATCTCTATTTTAAAATGGAGTTCAACTTCACACATTTACATGTGAGTAGACCCTCCTCCTAATACATGTGTACAAAAAAATTGGATTCAGATGAATTATTCATCATAATAGGCCCATTTAAATTGGAAAATAATGTTTAACCACTATGTATCCATCTCCTGTAGGATTTTTTTGTAGGTTATTTTGGACCACCACATTGCATGCCATCCCATTAATCAAAAATCATTAGTTGGGTGAGGATGTAATATCATGACCCAAGTAAGAAATTATTTTTGGTATGATGAAATGTTATTATGACCCCATAAAAAACATCATTTATAAGGAATGGATATAATATTATTCCATGGAAATAAATTTTATTTTATAGCCTAATGAGGTAACCCTACCATTACACACAAAATAAAATCATTTAGGGTGTGAAGAGATAATCCCATCACCCCATAAAATAGTTTCCTTTGGCAGAAAATGTGAACTGTGTATTGATAGATTAATAGATCTAGTTATTTAATGTCTTTGTCCACACATTTTGGGAAAATATTTTTTCCAATGAAATATAAATACCTGATGATTTCACCAAGGTAAATAAAGACGAGGGTGCCATATATTACTGAAAACACAATGTGAGAGGAGGATAAGACAATAAAATAATAATCAAGTGATACATCGATTTGTTTAGGTAATTCACATACCATGTAACATAATGGAAAGGGAGACCCCATAATGGGATCCTTAGATAAGAGACCCCAACATGAGATGGGATACAATTCATTGAGAAAAAAGGTCCTACTTGGGAATCTGAAAAGGGGACCCCACTCATTGATGCATGAAGCCTCTCAGAAATATATCAATATAGAGTTAGAAAAATTAATTATGACCCATCCTATATTTCCATAATATTATGTGGAATGGGGAGAAATTAGTGCTTTTTAACCATTCACTCCCTCCTTCAACATAGTGTCTAGCTTCATCAGTGCCCCTCTATGAACTATCAAAATGGTTCCCACATACCAACACCCAAAACACATAATTACATTAACTAGATTAAATTTAAAATGTTGTTGTAATACCCATCATGTGTGGGGAATATCTCAATATCATCCTAAAGGATCATCAATTTATAAATTAGATAAAATGAATTCTAACATATGGCGTGTAGTTGGATCATGGTTAGTGGTAAATATTAAGATTGATCATGTAAGTGGAGGCTGTCTTGTACAGTGTGATTTTTATGACCTTTGAACAATTTTTTAATCCATGTTTGTAGCCCATAAAATCATATGACCCAAAATTACTTTGGTGGAGTTGACCACCTGGTTGGAACACAAGTTTCAAAAACATGGTGATGACAATATGCCTCCTTTAAAGTGGGTATTTTTTTTCCATATTTCTAGTCAAAATATTTTTATAAATTCATTTCATATTCACTATAACACCTCATCATGTAGCCAAGGGTCCAATCTAATTTACCTCATACATTCCACAGATTCATGTACATTGATTATATGGCATTTGATGTTCTCTTTATTATGATTAGAAGACCTGAGTAATTATCAAAAATGGTTTCATTCTATTTTCAAGAGGGAGATAGTTTTTAATATATCACATCATCTATATATGATGAGAGATAATTCCACGTAGTTCTTCATTTTATGATTTGTTTCATTATATATATTAATCAACTTCTGAGATTGGGAGAGTTTATGTCATTGAATAGAAGGTAAATGTCCTACATGTTCTCTTCTATAGGAATAATGTTGTTCATATGTATTAGGTTATACCATCTCACTACCAAGATGTATATTTCAACCCTAGACTATGAAATTTATATTGGGGCTTAAAATTATGTGTGATACCCTTCATACACCCCATCATTTTTGTCAATTATTTCAAGACTCAGTATATGACCACCCGTTGCTTGTGGAAATAGTTTGATAGTTGGAAACTAGTTTCTAAATGGAGAAAAAGTGTTTCCAAGGGTAAAATTTGTATAAAAGTTTTTGTGTGTGTTAATAGAGTGTAATGGGTTATTTTAAATAACATGGTAATGTTAAATGGGTTTCCTGATGAATAATAATACAAGTGATATATGGTTAATGGATGAATGTTCATGCATTAAATGTATTGACTTGACCCTGAAAATCCCAATGTCGGTGTCATGATACCACTACATTGGCATAAGATAAAAGTATATCATGTCTGAAATGACCAACTGGTTTATTATTATTCATAAAATAGATATGTAAAGGATACTTTGTTTAGAAATTAATTCAATATTTACAACATTAATTTTATAAAAATAACTCTATTCCATCTAGTTTATCCTAATATAACTTTCATAGAAAACATCAGACAATCCTTAGGAGAGGAATGATAATAAGGGTGAGATCAAATTCTCACAAAGTGTAAATTATAATAGAAACAATAATTAATCAATTATAATTATTAATATTTTATTTTAATAATTAAGCACAGATGTGATCTAATAAATAAAATTAATGGATAAACTATATATGAAAATATAATAGATGAAAACAATTTTATTAAAATATCTATTCATGGAATAATCAATATACAAGGAAAAAAACTAAAAAATATTCCATTTAAACAATGAGAAGAAAATGAAATTAGTACCTAGATATTTCTAAGAAAAAAATCATTGTTAAATAATAATTGAATCTAAATGTGGGAAATTTATAATTATTCGAAGTAATATTTAAGGCAATTCAAGAAACAAAAACATCAATACTTTTCACCAGATAGTTTAAAACCATAGGTTAAACTAGATTAATTTGAGAAGATAATTTATTTGATGGGAACCTATAATTCATCTAGGATTAATATAATGATTAGGCCCCACCCATCATTTCATGTCCATATCTTTTATCATACCGATTATTCGAAATAATTAATATTCATTATCAAATATTCGTATTGAATAATGAATTATTATTTTTGAATATTTCATCCAAATAGTAAAATAATTTCAATGTAAAAAAAATATGTAATATGGAATATGGTTTATGAAATATTAATATCCATGATAAATTATATGGAAAATTAGGGGAAATGAAATTATTAAAGATTGTAGTAAATTTTAATATTTCATATGGACTAATAAAGTAATCATGCTAGTGAATTTCAACACTATCATTGGAAAATGAAATTACAATCCATCTATATAATTTATAAGTATTTTATCAATAATAAATATCCCATTTTTATTAAAAATAAATGGTTTTATCATTTATTAATGAATGTATTATGAAAGGAACAATTAAAATCATTCTTGAGGAATGTATCATTTTTAATTTTAAAACATTTAAAAATTCCATTTCATTGAAATAAATATTGAAAATAAAAATTTTCAACAATTATCATATATTTAAAAATATTAAGGAAGATTTAATGAAATGATGGTGGGTAAATTCATACAAGTCATATGAGATAGAAAAAATATTCCATCAATAATGTAAAAGGCCTGAAAAGTGCCTTCTTTGGAAAGAAACATTATGATACTATTGAATAAAATTGTAAATGAAAAAAGGTAATATTTTATTTAATATTTCATTTTGGAATTATTAGAAAAATTTTTGAATAAACATTTAGAAAAATATTTTTTGATTAGAAAACATGTTATCTGACTAAAGGGGGAAATGAAGTCGAATTTTCATAACTCATTTAACAAAAATTTTTATGTGCCAAAGAGTGGTAAAATGGAAAATAAAAAAAAAGGTCATGGAAAACTATAATATAATGGAATTAAAGTGTTTACTAAAAAAATTAACAAATAGTTTCTTCAAATGTAAATTTAAATGTAAATAATATCAAGTAAAATGATATTGTGATCTAAACCCTTGAAAAGTCCATGAAATTGATATGAGAATCCCTAGATTAATAGATTGTGTGTTTCTAATATAAATTTAAAAAAAGGGAATTTTAAATACATAAATATATATTAAAAAATAAATACACATATAATCAAATAATATTATCCAAAACTAAGAAATAATATAACTCAATGAAAATGAATTGAGTTATCGAATATCTTTAACATTTTGGAAATTTAATTATAAACCCAATTAGAAAAGAAAATTCAAATTAAAAATAAAAAATTAGTAATATATAATTATTCATGATATTAAATTTCATCGTGTTTGTATGTAAACAATGTATATGAAATTTGGGGTACAATAATAAAGTGTGCCTCACGAAATCAATGTTGGGAGAAGAATCCCTTACCTTATGTTTCCTTTCAGATGAACACCCTTTATTCTACGATATATGGGTATTAAAAATTTATGTAGATTATAAAAAAACCATAATAATATTTATAATATCATATATTATCTTCTAATAATATCTTATATCCCATTTTTAATGATCATTCATTATATAGACTATTTATAGTGTTAATTTCCTATTTTTGGAGTATGTTTTGACTTGTTATTTTGTTATTCTTTTGTAGATCATGATTTAATGAACAAAAAGATGTAAGAAACTATTTAATTATCATATATATTCAGTACATATGAATCTATAATAATATATAAATTTTGGATATAAGAAATAAAATGCATCATTTCGAGGGACGACTGGTCGTACGTACACATGAACAATACTTTTATTTATCTAACGTATTAAAATAAATCAATGTATAATTTATATATATATATATTATTCGATTATCTAATTATTTTCATTTTTATCAAATTTGTTTATTGAACCCATATTTTATACATTCCATGTAAGACATTAATGAATCACATTGCCTAGATGAGGCAGTAGTCCACAGTTCCACAAATGATCTAACCATATTCCAAAAAAATATAATGTATAATGTTATGTGTTATATAAGAAATAAATAAGCTGATATTAATTATAAATATTATATATGAAATATATAAATTGATTTTACATAATCATTCCCAACTATAAAAGGTGGTATATAAGAAACATATAATCATTATTTTATGAGATGGTAGTTTTCCACACACAAATTGTATGGTCATTACCCATTAGATGGAAGTGTGTGTATGTGTAGATATAACCATTATAAAAAATATCCTAGTATATGGAGGATAATTAATTTATTAATTTATCATGGAATAATATGTTTTAAGTGATGTAGAATGCAAATAAAACAAAAGAGATTGAGGACAAATGTTACATCTTTTTTGGGTAAATCTATTTGATTTGCAACAAAGGGCTTCCTTGGATAGATTTATGGACAAATGAATTTTTATAGGATAAGGGTAGGGATTAAGGGGTATATATGAGATGATATTGGTCGATACGATGTGTCTTGATATGTGTGAGGAAGTGTAATGGGTGAGTGCCTTTTTATATTCGAGGATGAGTTTCATTTAAAAAAAATTTAAAATGGGATTCTACCATTGTTTTTCCTATGAAACATGTATCAAATTGTAGTAAAATTTTAATAGCCAGTAGGATATTTTCAAAATATGGATATTAAATGTGTTTTGGATATGTTTCTATGTTGGAACTTATGTTTAATTTTTACCCCCTCATCAATTTTTTTTCTCTTAATCATTGTAATTAATTTTAAATACAATAAATAATATTTTTTTTAAAAAACAAAGTATAACTTATTAGAAATTATAAAATATAATTATTCCAATAATGGAATCTATATTTAAAAATTCTAATTAAATAATAGGAATAAATATATTTAAAATTAATCCCATATAAGCAACAATAATGCAGGACTTTAAAGTAAAAAAATCTAAAAAGATTGATATGTTTATATATATAATAAAAAAATAAAATTTATTCTAAATAACTATATTCTACTATTTTAATTAAAAAAAACATAAAATTTAAAAAAACTAAAAATATAATTATACCGTACAAATAAATTATATTGAAAGGATGGTTCGTAATAAAATTTAGTATTTTTTACAATTCATAAAAAAATACCAATAAATCATCCTAAACTAATTTTTTGATTTATATTTAAAAAATAATGTTAATTTTGAAATATAAAATTCATAAAGATCTAAAAAATTTATTAAATAATGGATCACCATTAAAATTTGGTATAAATTTCATTTATAATTTTTTTATGTATAATATGGTGTTTATTCATATCTTATGCATGTAAAATATATTGTATAAATAAAAAAATATTGGATTTAACAATATATATATATATATATATTTTATATCACTTACTAATTATAAATAATTTAATTTATTAAGTTAAAATAGCTTTATTAACTTAAAAATATTCCCATTATATTCAACTGGTTCTTATATTCATTTCTAATTAATTTTTAAACAATGAATTAATTTTATATTTCTATAACAAATATATTCTAACAAGTTAATAAATTGTATTCATAGCTTCTAATTTAGTTTATAGGGTATATCTTTTATATTAAATAGTAATGTTTTATTAATATATTTTTTGGGTAAAAATTGGTCTTGCATGTATCTAAATCTATTGAAAAAGTATTTTTTGCATGTAACACAAGATAACTAAATTTTTACTGAAAGGGAAGATTTATTATAAATTGAATTAAATTATAATTAAATTTTTTTGTTAATGTATCAAGATATTATATGCCCTTATGTGCTTAGAGTTCCCTATCATACAAGTTATTAAATATAATCTTCTTAACAAATATTTATCATGTTGTTACATTCTCCCCAACATAAATAAATTGTGTCCTCACAATTTAAAATAGATCCTGGAAATTAATGGTTTTATATTAACAATGCTGAAATCTAAGATAATGATAAGGGTATATAAAACATCCTCTAGAAAAAATAAAATATGATGTAAAACGGCCATGTAGTGTAACAAAAAATTATGTCTCTATGTATTTGAAAATTAATAGAAATAAGAGATACATATATGAAGTAAAGGTGTAAATTTTTATAGGGGTGATAAAGGTCATTAATAGAAAACAACTAAATGATAAATTTAATGTTTATGGTGTCGAATCCATAAATCATCAATGATTTACCAGACCATCATTTCAACAAAAATAATGGTATTGTGATGACATTTAAATTCTAGATCTTTTAACTAAAGTTGTGTAATTATTTTATAGTCTAATAAATAGGGATATATATTTACATGAAATATTTATATAAGCACAATTACATCCTTTTTTGTGCTTTAATATATTTATAATTTATCCATTACTTCATGAAACAGATATCTAAAAATTATTGTTGATGTCAAAAACATTAAAAAAATACTCTTAATAGTTCTTAGGGCCTATAAAGAGTGAGAAGTCTAACTGTTTGTCTCTAAATATTCTCAAAATACAATATAGTTAATAAATTATTCTATAAAAAAATAATAAAAACCACCAGTTCTTCATTAAATTATTTATCAAAATTTTAAAATAAAAATGCTGAAAAATTAACTAGGATATTTTGTAGGCCTGTTAATGGAATAAAAATATTATTGACATTTAGTCATGGGATAATGTCCTATGGGACATCCCTACTTTATGGGTTATCCATCGACATACATTTTGTCTATTTATAAAACAATAATAATAAAATTAAAATAAATAAATATTGCAATCTTCCCTATATAAATCTTATACACTAAATACATTTTTAACTAAGGAGTTAAATACAACCTCAATACATAAAAATCATCTTCTTTATTTCAACATATGGAATTAATTGGTCTATGGTTTAACCTATGTAATTCATTTTCATTATCTATTTAAAACCCTCATACTGATCTGTATATAATATGTGAATTATCCTAAGAAAATCCCTATGGATTGTCAAACTAGGTGAGAAGTAAGGCCCATTGATGGGTTTGTTAACATATTCCAATTATTGTGTACCCCTAAGTTATGCTATGTCCGGACCAACATACCTTGTTGGAGTTGTTACCCCTTAGGTACATCTATATCAGAACCACATCAACTTGTAGTATCCAGATATGGTTGTATTTCTAGGAAAACTAAACAATCTCTATATAACTAAAAATTTGTCATGTTATTTTATAGTTATCCTTAATGTATATATTATGTTGTGTTCAGTAATCTATGTTTTTCTACAACTTGTTCCAATGTTTTATACTAAACATTCATTAATAAGATCCATAGAAACTAACCCCATAAATCATATATCCAATGTTATGCTATTATTAAATTGGCATAAGATACAAGTGTATCACATCCCAAAGAACTAAAAAGTTTTTTTGTATTGGTAAACAAGATACATACACAATTATTGTATTTAAATTCAATATAGTAATTACAATATAATATTTTTAAGATAACAAATCTATTAAAATCAGCATATTCTTGCATGTATTTCTTAGCACATTTTTGGGAATCATAGGAAGATGAAACATTATAACCATCAGATCAAATTCACAGTATGTGTAAATTATAACGAAATAAATAGTTAATAAATGAGAATAATAAATATTGAAAGTTAAAAACTTAACATGCATTCCATATGATAAATAAAGAAATAGATAAACAATATGGAAATGTAATAACTAAAAACACATTCCATTAAAATAACTAGATAAAGGACAATCTATATGGTGTGTAAAATGACTAAAACACATTCCATTTAATCAGTGAACTGATAGGGAAATGCATCCATATATATGTCGATGAAAAATCTGATGGATATGTAATAAATGAATCTAAATGAAGGAAATCTTTAATTATTTGATGTCATGTCCTTGGAACAAGAAAACCCATACCGTCCAGACCTTTTATAAGATGGTTAAAAAAAGGTAAAACCTTTTTAATTTTCACCAATAATTTATCTCAAGAGGACTAACAAATTCATTGAGATGATAAATACTTTTTAGGCCTAATCAATCATTTCATGCCAAAATAATTCTACATGTTGAATAATTGAAATAAATAATATGCCTTATCAAATATATGTATTGAATAATTAATAAATATTTGTTAATATTTAAAAAATTAATCAAATAATAATAAAAGTATATAAAATATTTAAAATTGTATATTTTTTAGTAATATTATTAGTCATGATAAAGGATATGTATAATTAGGGAAAATTAAAGGTTCAATGATCATTGGAAAATTGATTATTTCAAGGGGAATGACAATGAAATAAAGGTAGTGAATTTAAAAACTATATATGGTCAATGAATTCATAAACCATCTAGAGAAAAAATAAGTTTTTTATTTTTAAATCATATCTAAAGAGAAGTACTATTAAAATGATTTTGTAATTGATGAATTGATGTATTATAATAATATATTTAAAGAACATTTCTGATGAAAATATCCTTTTTATTTTGAGAAACATTTCAAAAATAATTTATGTTTATATAAATTTTTAAAAATTGTTTTATTTAAAAATAAACCTTTTAAACATATAAAAGGACATTCAAATAAATGTTGGAAGGTAAATTTTTATGTGTTATACAAGATAAACAACACTCCTTTTTCATGGTAGAATGGTTATAAAAACGTATTTTTTAGAAAGTGTCAAGAATATTTAATTTAAGAAAAAAATTATAATTAAAAAGGGGAAATATAAAAAATTAAAAATATTTTTGAAAGGGTAAAAAAATTATTGAATACTTAATTATAAAACTAGGTTTTTAGAAGAAAAGGAGTTCTCAAACTATAGACAGAAATTATGATGGGTTTTCATAAAAAAATTTCCAAACCATACCAAAGTGTGTTGAAATATAACTATTACTTGAAAAAGATCTTGAATATCCATCTGAGACTAGAAATAATGGTTTTAATGGTAATATTCAGATTATTAATTTGAATACACATTCAAATGTAAATAGTCTCGATTAAAATGAGATTGTAAAGTAAACTCCTGAAGACACCTTAATGTTGAAGTGAAAATAAATAAATGAATATATTCATTGTATCAAATTTAAATAAAAATAATATTTGTATAAATAAATCAACAGATATTCAAAAATATTGATGCACATAACCATATAATATTAATGAAAATGAAAATGTAATGTAACACAATCAAGATGAATTAAGTTATCAAATTTCACTAGGATTTAGTAACTTTAGGTACAACAACCCTGGGATGAAATAATTAAAATTGAAATTAAAAAAAACTAATAATGAAATATTCATGATATTAAATTTCAATGTGGAAGTATGTATACCATATATAATAAATTATGTACCCAATAAGAACATATTTTCCACAGAAATAAAGGTGAGACATGAATACCTTACCTTGTCTTTCCTTTTAGAGGAATATCCTTCATTGTCATGTATAAGTGTATAAAAAATTTCATTAGCTTATAAAATAATCATACTAATATTTATAATAAAATACATTATCTTATTATAATATCTTATTAACCATTTTTTAATAATCAATCATTATTTTCACTATTTTGGGAGAAAATTCCATAGTTCTTAGAGTATATTTTGACTTTTTATTGTTTTTATCTCATTTCATTCATGATTTAATCATATCAATGTTTTAAAAAATTACGTAGTTATAATATTTATTCACAATATATGTATTAATAAAAAATCAATAATTTTTGGATATAACAAATGAAATTCACTGTAAGGGGAGATAAAAGGTTGTGCGTAGGCAAGAACGCATCTTTCTTTTCATTACAATTTTATATTAAAAAATTCAATGATATAAATATGAATATTTATATTATAATTCCTATATATAATTTATGTCATGTTTTTATATTTTTTTAATAAAAATAATTCTTTATATATTCTACTTATAACACGAATTAATCATGTCACTTTGAGGAGGCGGTAATCCACACTTCCACAACCAATGTGATCATATTCCCACAAAATAGATTGTATAATGTTATTTTTATATAAGAAATAAAAAATAATAATGAATTATAATTATTAAATATATCATATATATATATATTTTCAATCATTATTCTCATCCATATATGGTGGTATAAGAAAAAAAAACAATCATCATTTCACTAGGAGGTATTTCCCCATACACGAATAGTATGTTCGTTACCGATTTCATGGAAGTTTGTGTGAGTGTAAATAGAATAAATAGATTCAAAAATTTATGTATCTTTTGTATACATAGGTTATTATGTAGGAATTTGATAAGAATATTTTATGTGGTGTATAATGAAAATAAAACAAAAGATCCTGTACAAGAACCTTATTTATTCTTTGGGTAACTCATTTTGGTTTAAAATAGTGGGATTACATAAAGAGAATTATGAAAAAAGGATGATTCCTAAAGTTGATGAGTTATTTTTATGATCTATTATAACTGATCTTGGTTGATCAATATTGTCTTCAGAGGTGTGAGAAATGAGAGGGGAGAGTGCCTTTTTATATAGGAGGAGGAGTGATATTTTTGTAAATTTTGGAAAAGTGAATTCTACCAACATTTTTTCTAAGAAGAGTGGATGAATTTTTAGTAAATATTCAATACAATGTACAATATGGTAGAAATATGTTAATAAAATGGCTTTTTTCCACGTTTTTAGTTTATTATAGCCCATAAGTATAAGGTTTAGTCCATTGTTAAGACAATTTTCCTCTTAATCGTTGTAATTAATTTTTACTACTTTCACACATATTCTTGGTCAATATATAATTTTACTTTAGTAGATATTATAAATGACTCTTATTCCAAATATGGAATCCATATTTACAAATTCGAATCAATGAAGTGGAAAAATTTAGTTTAAAATTAATCCCACAAATAGAACCACAATGCATGTATTTAAAGTAAAAATGTTCAAAATTTAACCATGATTTTATATACTATTTCAATGTGAAATTGATTATAATTAACTATATAAGATTAATATATGTAATATTTATCTATTTAATATTTAAAATAAATAAATATTACAATTTTTATTTATAAATAATTTTGATGAGAATGTAGTTTTGAATTAAAATTTTGTATTTTTTAGTATTTATGAAAATACTGAAACATAAAATAAAAATTAAAAAAATAAATCTTAACTAATTTTTATGTTTCAATTTAAAAAATTTAATTTAATTTTTAATTGTAAAATTTATAAAATTTCATAAAATTGGATTTAAAATGGGTTTTCCATTAATAGGTGGTAATAATTTCTTTAAAAAAATCTATTTTTTTTTGTGTAAAACTAGTTTTATTCATATATTATGGGTATCAAATCTATTGGATGTATATAAAAAATGTTTAATTTAAAATATATAATTTATATTTCACTAATATCATTCACTAATTTCAAAAAAATTATAATTTTAGGATAAAAAAACTTAGTGACCCTAAACATATTCCATTTATTTTCAATTGATTCCTATATTCATTTATAATTAATTTGTAACCAATGATATCATTTTATATTTCTAAAAACCATATAATCTCATAAGACTATAAATACTATTCATATATTCTAATTTAATTTATATTTTATATCTAATTCTATTAAACAATAATGTTTTATTAATATATCATTTATTGGTAAAACTTAGTCTTGTGTGAAGTGAAAGATATCGAAGAAAAACATTGTTTCCTATCATATAAGTTAACTTAATATTTTTCACACTACCATCATTATCATTGATTTTAATTATTTAATATAATAATTATATTTTATTGTCTTGGGATATTGAATTACCTTACATTCATGGTGTTTTGTATCATACATGATATCAAATATAATGATAATACATTAGAATTTAGGGCAGTTACAATATTACAACCATAAATAAATTATATCCTTGCAATTCAAACTCTTTCTATGTAATAAATAATTTTATATTCTCTATTTTGAAATCCCATATCAAATGAAGGGTTCATAAAACTTCCACAAGAAAAGAGAGAATGTAAATAACAAAGGTAATGATGACTAATATATAACTAGGTCTTAAAGAAAAAGTCAATTAGAGAAAAGTTGAGATACATACAAGGAGGAAAAGTGAAAAAAAATTTAGGGGTGATTTAGGTCGTCAATAAAAAACAAGTTAATGATCAATTTAATGTTCAGGGCCCCAAATCCATAAATATTTGATGATTTTTAATTCCATTCGTATGACTAAAATTATGGAATTAGGATAACGTTTTAGGTCTCAAATTTTTTTCTAATGTTGAGTAATTATTTTAGTGTCTTATAATATTATGAAATATATTTACTTGAAATATTTATATATAAAAAATTTCATCCTAGGGGCTTGATTCAATCAAATTTTAATTCATCAATTAATTAAATAAATAAATATCTAAAAAATTAACATTCATGTCTAAAACACGAAAATACACTTTTAAGGATCTTAAGGCACATTCTAGAGTGAAATGTCTATATAATTGTTTCTAAATTTTTCAAAATACAACATGTTAATAATTTAATTTATGAACCTATAATTTAATACTACTGGTTTAACATTAATATTTATACATAAAATTGTTTAACTAAAAGGGATTCAATATTAACCAGGACATTGTGTTGGTTATTGGTCGAAATTAAAAAATTATTTTCATTATGAAATGGTTCAAATACCATATCCTTACTATACTTCATGGGTCATCACACATCATACATTTTTTCCATTTTTAAGAGAAAAATTAATATAATTTCAAAAATAAATATGATGTACATCCTTGAAATAATGTTAATCACTAAATAGATTTTTTAAGGCCTTCAATACTTTCTCAATACCTAAATGATTCATATGTTTAATTTCAAAATAAATATTTCATGATATATAGTTTATCCATGGATATTTATAATCACTATCTATTCAAATAATTCATATTTGATTTTATAGAATATGTGAATTATTCTATGTGTATCCCTTGGGAGTGTCAAAAAAGGTGCACAATAGGGCCCATTAGTCTATACAAGGTTACACTAAAGTGAGACCCAAAAAACCCAGTCAGAGTTGTTACCCCTAGGTACATATTTTCCTAAAAACATACACTTTTAGTATATATATAATTACTTATTTCTATGAAATTTAGATAATATATACCTAACATATTCTTTAGGAATTTATTTTATAATTATCCTGAATGAATATCTTAGTGTCATCTTTCCTACTCTATGGTTTTATAAATATACTTCCAAATGTATCTACCAAACTTTATCTTATTAAAACTTTAGTGACCCAACCCCAAAAATCCCAGATCAAATGTCATGCTACCATTAGATTGACATATGATACAACTAAATCACATATTAAAAGATTAAACATTTTAGTAGATAAGGAAAACAAGATACATAGATGATTCATGTTTTAAAAATAAATACAATAATAAAAACATAATTTTTTCAAGGATAATTACTCAATTCTATCTGGTGTATCCATAAATATATATCACAGAACACTTCAAAGAATCATGGGGAGATTAAACTTATAAGGTTTAGCTCAAATTCTCAATTAGGGTAATGTAAAATAGAGGTAATAATAAATTAAAGAGAATAGTTTAAATGAAAAGTTAATAACTAAAAACTCATGCTATATAACCCATAAATTGAATAGATAAAAAATATGGAAAGGTAATAATTAAAAACAAATACCATTCAAATAAATAGATAAATCATAATAAATATTGAAATTAAAATTACTAAAACACATTCCATTTAATCAATGAACTATGAGTGAAATACATCTATAGATAAGACGATGAAAAATATCATGGATAAATAGTAGCTAAATCTAAATGTGGGAAATGCATAATTTTTGGACTTCATGACCGAGTCTCATGAAAACCTATACTATCAAGATAATTAACAATACAATTTAAAACTATATATAGAAACCAATTTAATTTGATTAATGAAACAGTCGCATTAGTACCAATCGATTCATCTAGGGGCTATCTAATGTTTTATCCCTACCTGTAATAACCTATCTAAATAATTCCATATATCTCACAATGAAAATAAGTAACATTCATTATCAAATATATATAATGAATAATGAATATAGACTTATCAATATTTCCCCAAATAATCAAACAAATATCTATGTATCCATTGTATGTGAAATGGTATATGGTTTAGTAAATAGTAATATCCACAATAAATGATATGGAAAATTAGTGAAAATTTTATGTTCAAAGTCATTGGAAATAAGAATATTTCAATAGAAATAACATAGGAATCATGTTAGTGAATTTAAAAACTATACTTAGTCAATGAAGTCATAAACCATCCAGACAATGAATAAGGATGATATTATTACAATATATCCCAAGGGGATTAAAATTATAGGGATATTATTATTGATGAGTGGATGTATAATGAGAATATATTTTAAATAAATACTTGAGGAAAATTTCATATTTAATTTGAAAAAAAAATTAAAAATATTTTTATTTGAATTAACATTTTAAAATTTCATTTTCCATAAAAATTAAAAATTTAAACCTAAAATGGAAGCATCAAATAAATAATGGCTGTTAAATCTGTATATGTCATTTCATATAAAATGAATATTCATTTTAGAACATTAAAAGGATACAAAATTGACTTATTTAGAAATTGAAAAGAATAGTCTTAGGAATAAAAATTAAAATGAAGAAAAGTGTTCGAATTTATTTTTTAAATCATTTTTAATTTGTAAAAACATTTTCTAAAATTGTTTTATAAAAAAAATATATTTAAATGATTATAGGTTCTCTGACTAAAGAGATAAATGATGTTGGGTATTCATAAAACATTTTCTAAAAAACATTGTTTAAAAATAAGTGTAAAATGTATATATTACTTGAAAAAATCATTTCAGAACCTAAGGATAATAAAATTGATGGTTTTATAAATAAATATATCAAATAATTTCATCAAATCAAAATTAAAATGTAATCAATCTCCTGTAAAACTAGACTCTGAAGTAAATATTAGAAAAGACTATAACATTGAAGTGAGATTTAATCAGTGAATAGATCATTTGTATCAAATGTAAGTACACAAAATATAATTCTAATTACCTTAATAGATATTAAAAATTATCTATACACATAATCATATAATATTAATGAAAATGAGGAAATAATGTAACTCAATGAAAAGTAATCGATTAATGAAATTTATTTACCATTTTGTATCATTAAGTATAAATCCCCATAAATCAAATAATTTAAATT
Organism: Viscum album; assembly: GCA_963277665.1. Lineage (NCBI taxonomy): Eukaryota > Viridiplantae > Streptophyta > Magnoliopsida > Santalales > Viscaceae > Viscum > Viscum album. The sequence goes on along the minus strand of OY728155.1, from coordinate 916,885,055 downwards.
GAAATTCAAAAAATAGGTAATAAATAATTATTCTTCATATTTCATGTCAATTTGGAAGTATGTACATAATATTTAATATATTATGTGTTCAATAATAAAGTATTCCTCATGGAAATAAATAAAAGACAAGAATCCCCTACCTTATGTTTCCATTTAGTTGAACATCATTTAAGATCGTGTATAAGGGTTTAAACATTTAAGTGTCTTATACTAGAACCATAATCATATATCTAATATCATATATTATCTTCTTATAAAATAATATTACCCCTTTATTATTTATTTTAAATTATTTCCAATATTTTTGGTGTGAATTGCCAAGTTTTATTTGAATGATTTGAATTGTTATTTTTTTTCTTCTTATGTGAATCTTGATTTCATATTTTCCAAGACTTAAAACCTGATTTCATTATCATATATATTTTATAAATAGGTTACAATATAATATAATTCTTGGATATAATTAATTAAATGAACAATTCAAGGATATGGTAGGAATTATGTACCCATAACGCTTCTTTCATATAAATACTATTTAAAAAAATGAAAAAAAATGATATTAATATTTATATGTAAAATATAATTCAATTATCGGAATTTTAAATTTATTTAACCTAGTTATATTGAAACTATCCTTTATACTTTCCATGTATAGTGTGAATTAATCACTTCACTTTATGGGGGTGGTAGTCCACACCTCCATAGATGATGTTATCACATTCACATAAAATGGAAATCATAAAGGTATTTTTTATATAAGAATTCTAGAATCATAAATATAATATTTGTTTTTTATATATAATATATAAATATAGTTTTTATCATAATTACCAACAATAAAAGGTGGTAATGGGAATATTATTAATCATCATTTCGATAGGAGTTAGTTCATCGTACAAGAATAGTACGTTTGCTACACATTTTATGGATATGTGTCTGAGTTTAGGTATAAACCATAAAATAAACCCATATTACTATATTTAGGATACTAAGGTTTTATTTAATCAGGATATAGAAAAATTTTAATGGGTGGATAAAGAATATAAAACAAAAGAGCTTGAGGAAGGATGTTACCCATTTCTTGGACAACTCCTTTTTGGTTGAAACAAATCACTCCCATTTATGGAAGTAATCCAAAAGATAGGCATCTAGTATGATGTTATGTATTATTAGGAGTTTTTTTGGAAGATCGTGGTTGATAAAATGTGGCTTTATAGGTGAGAGTATGTGGGAGGGGAGATTTTTTTTAATAGTGGATGAGGAGTGGCATTTATGTGATTTTTTTAAAAGGGAATAACACTCATGATTTTTATATGGAGAGTGTCACCAATAAGGGTAATATTTTGATAAAAACTATTATAGGGACAACATATGGCTATAGAATGACCTTTTATAACTTTCTAGATCATTTTTCACTATATATTTAAGTGTTTTCCCATTATTAAGCTAATTTTTCTCTTAATCGTTGTAACTAATTGTAATTACCTTCATTAATAATTGCTCTAAAAAATATTATTACACTATTATAAATGTAAAAATATTTTTATTTGAATATTGAATACATTTTTTTAAACTCCAATTGATGATTTGGGAGAAATTAATTAAAAATTAATGTCACGGACTGAAAAACAATGTAGGATTTTAATTTAGAAATTTTAAAAAGGTGGAAATGTTTTTATACCTCATTTGAAAGTGAAATTTAATATAATTATATATATTGGATTAATTTATGTTCAATTGTTCTAAGTAAACATTTAAATAATAATAAATATAAATAAAACATATAATTAAATTAGTCAAAATGGTTGTTTGGAATTATAATTCAGTATTTTCACTATTTATAAAAAAATTAAACTCCACAGAAAAATAGAAAAAAATCACCCTAACCTAAATTTGTGGTTTCCATTAAAAAATTGAAGTTCATATTCAAATATTGTTTTTAAATGTGAACAAACCTTGTTTTATAATTGGTTCTCCATTTAATGTTGATAAAAGATCCTTTATAAAAATATTGTTTTTATGTGAAATACTATTGCTTTTCTTATCTAATGCATATACAATATATTGGTTTAATATAAAAAAATTCCCATTGAATATATAAAAAATATTTCATTAATATCATAGACTAATTATTTTTATTTTATTTTATTAGGATTATAAAATTCTGTGAATTTTTTTTCTTTTATATTCAATTGATTCATATATTCATTTATAATTAATTTGTATCTATTGAATTAGTTGTCTATATAGAAAAACCATTAATTTTCATAAGTTATAATATACTTTTCATAACTGATATCTTAAAGGCTATGTTATATCTTATTACATTAAATAATAATATTTTAATAATATAATTTTTCTCAGTAAAACTCAGTCTTGCATGTGACATAAGCTATCAAAAAATGTATTTGTTGTGTGCAAGGATTTATAACTTTGTATTTCATACATTGAAAGCTCTATAATAGATTAAAATTATTTAAAATAGTAAATATATTGTAAAGACTCAAGATATTACATTCACTTATTCACATAGTGTTGTGTATCATATACTCTATCAAATACAATTTTCTTACTTAAAAATTATAGGGCATTATATTAAATGTCTTGCAAGATCATCTAATTATAGTGGACATGAATAAATGGTTAAATTTAATAGTAATTTATGAAAGATAAATGTGTTGATTTTATTGAACCATTAATTTTTTGATAAATTAAAAAGAGAAACATTGTTATTTAATAAATTTGACAGCTCAATTGTTGGGCCTTATAAATTGAATGTTAATTGAATAGTTGAATGTCACACCCATTTCCTTCATTTAATGTCCTTTTTACTATTTTATTCATGGCCTAACTTTCCCCCCAATTGTCCACTAGGACCCCTGTTGAATTTGATGTTATTTGGAAACTTTTTGATAGGATAATAGGGGGTGTATGGTTTTGTAAAGACTCAAAAATTTCAAGGGGGTCCTTATAGGTTTGGGTGCACATTTTTCTAAACCATGCATGAAAAATATGCAGCCTCATCGAGGTCATAAAAAAAAGTTAAAATGATATTTTTCCCTCTTGGGATTTATCTTAACTTGGAACTTTCTTCCCCCATTCATCCATCTCAACAATGTCAGCCCCACAAGTCACTCAAACCCTTATTCGGACACCGTTTTTAAGGGGGGTTTAGTGGAGGAACTTCAAATAATCTAAAGTATGTTTCTTACCCTCTTAGTTACTCCCCATTCCATTATGTTCCTTCCTATTTTCATTTATGTCCCAAATGTCCAGAGGATAGGGTTTTGAACCTAGGGTATATCCTTGGGGTTTTTTGGTCTAATATTCTGTTTTAGGCTTGATTTACCTTCCTCGAGGTGCGGTGGTGGTGCGTTTGAGTTTTTTGACAAAGTATTCAAGTGTTTTCATCACTTTGATAGGTGATTCCATTGTGTTTGCAATATCTTTGACCTAACTGTTGTGTTTATGATATTTTCATTTTTATTTCATTTTATAATTTCTAATAAAATTGGGTTTTTAAGTGTTTGTAATTCAAGTAAATTTTAATTTCCAATTTTATGTAAAATTGGGGGTTTTTTCATATAAATCTTTTATTGGTTCATTTGAAGATGCCCTATAATTACCTAGTTGATTTTATTGAATATTATTATGGCATAAGATCATTTTTATTGTTTATTCTCTTTTTTTGTTGCTACGAAGCTTTGTTTGAATGGTATTTGTGAAGTAAATGGACTTTAAGAGCCATTATTTTGTGAAAACAGGGGTTTTCAAAAGATATAACTTCTTAGATCATATGGGGCTGCCCTATAAGTACATTGTTGGTTTAATTGAAGTGTATTGAACATCCATTTTTTTGTGATTAAAAGTGTTTGCACAGTGTGAAAAGTGTACATTTCAAAGAGTTTTGGGAGCAAACAATGTGAGATTTTGAGAAGCTATTATATTTAAAATTAAAATGTTTTGTGGGAGTTTTTAAGTGGTATCAAATGTTTAAGACACTATAGTGTTTGAATGTGATTAGTAGATGTGATTTTATATATAAGGTAACATGTTTTTCATGCTGAAATTGTTTGAGCACAAAGGGGGATGCCCGGGTACCTAGGTGGGTGGATATATACTAGTAAGACTAGTGAACAAGATGAGTTTTGTCCTTATTTAACTGATAAAATAGATAAAGAACACTCTAACTAAACTATGTGGATGATGTTTTTGGACCACTAGGTTATGGGGATTTTTACTACTAGTGGCTCTTGCCTGGGAAATGATTGTGACTTGGATACTTTACAAAGAGGTACGAGGTATATAAGGCCCGTGACTATCTAGTTTCCTAGGGGTGTTACTGGTTTTGGTGTTCATTGGATTTGTCATTTTTACCCTTATATTTGGTGTGTTTTTCTGTACATTATAGTAGCTATAATTTTCTTCTAAATGTGTTATCATTTTGAAAATTGTTTTCAATTGAATGATGCATTTCTTGAAATTTATCACCGCTTTTCTTTACGTAGTAAAACTACTAGATTTTCCACCATGTATTGCATACTTTTTGGAATTATTTTGTGGTATACTATTGGGATTAGGATCACACCATACATACACTCATTTTCTGTAATCATTCTTGGTTATGTTTTACTTTTATAATGGTAAAGCCTTAGGTGAATTCGGTTCAGGTTGTTAGACCCCTCCTGCTGTGCAGTGTTGTGGTGGATTCTCGGGGGTGATGAACCCTTGTCATGTGGAGTATTTGAGGATTTCTTGCTGCTATATTTATTTTTATTTGGACCTCTTTTATTGTATTTAAGTACATGTATTAATATTTTGTTTTATTAAGACTTGTTTGGCAGGAAAATTTTAGATTATTATTATTGATCGTTTCTTAATGTATTAAGCTTTGATACTCTCATAAATCACTCCCAAACATAATTTATTGATACTAGGGAACTTTTTCCTACCCTTGGGGATAAGTAATGCTCTTCAAGACTTTTCATGGGGTATATTTTTTACCATAATTAGTGGATAACTAATTCGGTTTGTGACAACATGGTATCAGAGGAGGCAATTGTTTTTGGATTATATTGTTATTTTTAGATGAGTCGGGAGAGTTAGGAGCTAGGAGTATTGGGGCCTGGGGTTTTGGTTGTGAGTAGGGTGCCTGGCCCACACCCCATTCAAAAAAACTTGAGTCACTGGGGGATGTTGGAATTGTTTGATTGACTTCACTTCAAGGTGAGACATGTGGGCTGCAGACCACACATGGACATCAGGCAGGGGTGGAGTAGTTGTTTCTTTTATTAATGTAATGAATTTAGATTATTTATGTTTGGGGTATTTGACTAAAAGTTTCAAAATTTTGGTACTGACTACTATTTTTGTGATTGTTGCATTTTGTATCAACATGCATCCCCAGAAAGCTCCCATGCGCCCACGGGAAGAAGCTAGAGAGAGTTCTCCCACACCAATTGATCAGGGACTAGTCGAGGTCATGGTTTGGGCTATCCAGCCTCTAGGACATGGACCGGATCCTGTTCTTGCTCTAGTTAGAGAGGATGATATTGGTCTTAGAAATGATAAGGCCTAGGAGTTCTTGAAAAATAATCCTCCCACTATCCCAAGAAGCATAGAACCCCAGGAAGTGGATGAATAGATTTAGAAGATCGAGTGCATGTTTGAGTTCCAAAATACACCCAAGGAGCTATGGCTGAAATGTGCCTCCTTTCAATTGGAGGGTCCCAATCGTAGGTGGTGGGAATAGGTACACTAGACTGGTAAGAATGAGTTGAGGCACTAGGGATATTTCAAGGTTTTCTTCAATGATAAATATTTCCCCAAGGTCTTGGAATATTCCAGGTCTATAAAATTTATGGATCTTGATCAGGGGAATCATTCTTTCATAGAGTACACCAACTGTTTCACTGAGTTGGTTCAGTATTCTCGTAAAATGGCCTCGAATGACAAGGGAAGGCCTATAGGTTAGACAAAGGCTTGGGACCTAGGATATACTCCATAGATTTCTTATTTAAGTGGATAACCTATGCTGATGTCATTGTCTGGTCGTGTTTGGTGGACATTGAGTATAAAGGTAGGGATAAATTATCTGATTCAGTGTCAGTAGTGGGCAATAGATGCTCTGCATAGAATAAAAGGAAACAGGAGGAACATGTGAAGAAAGGAGGTGGAAATTCAGTCCACTCCTCAAGGTAGTTTTTCTCCGTGGCTTCTGATGCGAGATCAGTTGTGCACCACCAGTGTGGGATGTCGGGGCACATTCGACCAAAACACCTAATTCCTCCAAATCCTTATATCCAATGTGGTGGTATGGGGCATTTGCCGCACATATTTGAGGTGGCACATCCACTTCCTAACGAGGCAGTGTCAGTGGCTTCAAGAGGAGTGCCAACACAGCCTGAGCCGTTGAAGAATGGGAGAGCTCGATTTAGTGGCCATGGTGGTAGGTATGGGTCATATTCTAGGAATATATAGTTTAGGACACATCTACAGTCTATATTCCATCCTCAAGAAGAGTCCAAACATCTCTGTGTAGTGGATCATGCACCAGCAGGATCATAGGCGAGACTATTGATAGTTCGTAGTACCATTCTGATCACATCTTCAATAACTGTTGCTCTTTTTGATACCGGTGACTCTTTTTTCCTTCTTTTTTTCTTTTTTTAGGACACTCTTAATTTACCAACCAATTTTTGGTCTTTTTTGATGGAGTTGGTGATGCTGCTAGGAAAGAAGAAGGAGTAGGGTCTTAGGTGCCAATTGTGTGCACTCTCCGTGTCAGGGATTGAGATGGAGTGGGACATCTTAGTCATATATATGTATCCTTTTGATGTAATACTCATCATGTATTTTATAGTACACATCCAGGCAAAAATATATTGCTATAGGTGGTGAGTGAGTTTCACGACACCTCATAGGAGTTGTTAGGGTTTTTGTGGAGAATGTGATCATTGGTCAAGTTATGCAGGACCTCCACTCCCTGAGTTAATAAGTCTTATCTTCTAGTTATAGTCAATCATGATAGGGATGATGGTCTTTCCCCTGAAGGTGCACTAACTCATGTGGTGAATGAGTTTCCAGAGGTATCCTCGATTAATTTTCATGTTTTCCCCTGGAGTGTGATGCATAGTTCTTGATTTATTTGGCACTGAGAAAATATCTGATATCACTTCCATCACATCACATGGCCCCTACCAAGATGAGGAAATTACAAATACAACTGTAATACTTGTAATATAAAGGATTCATTCACTTGAGCATCTCTCCTTAGGCCACACTTGTGTTGTTCGCGAAAAAGGCTGATGGATCCCTCCAATTGTTCATTGAATACCAGATGATGAATAAGGTAATAACTTAGAACAAATACCCTTTGACCAGAATAAATGATTCGTTTGATTATTGGAAGGGGAAAATGAGTTTTTCAAAAATAAACTTGTGTTTGGGATACCATCAACTCAGGGTGAGAGAGGCAGATATCCTAAAGACAACCTTCTGAATCACGTATGACCACCTTGAGTATTTGGTCATTCCCTTCGAAGAGAACAATGCTACAACAGACTTTATGGAACTCATGAATAGGGTATCCCACCAGAATCATTATTCCTTCATTGTGGAGTTTGTGGATGACATTATGGTATACTCTGGCTCTGAGGAGGAGCATGAACATCACTTGGGGATTGTTTTGGGTACATTGTGGGATCACTAACTCTATGAAAATTTGTCCTAGTGAACATTATCGATCAGGGAGGTGATGATTTTGGGGCTTGAGATCTTGGAGTAGTGTTTTCAGTGGACCCTGAGAAGATCAGTGCAGTCATGTCATGGGAGAAACCGAAGAATGTGTTGGAGATCAGAAGTTTCCTTGGCCTGGCTGGTTATTATAGGTGATTAGTTCAAGACTTCTCTTGGATTGCTTCACCAATGAACGCGATCACCTATAAAGGGTTTAAGTTTTTTTGGGCCCTAAAATGTTAGGAATCCTTTGGGGAGCTGAACCAGTAGTTGACTACCTCCCCCATGATGATTTAGCCTAAGGCTGGGAAGGGGTATGTAGTATATTGTGACACTTTAGGTATGGGTTTTGGTGCATGTTTATGCAGGATGATCATGTGGTGGTGTATAAATCTTACAAACTCAGGGCACAAAAAAATATTTACCCCACCCATGACTTGGAATTAGTAGATTTGATGCATTATTTGAAGACTTGGTGTCACAATCTCATTGAGAAGAAGTTTTTTGTCTACTATGATCACAAAAGTGTGGCCTATATCTTCTCACAAATTGACCTCAACTTGAGTTTCTGTCCCTAGATCAATTAATTGCATGGGTTTGACATTAACATTGTCTATACCCTATGCAATGGTAACATGGTGGCTCAAGCCTTGAGCAGAAGAGTTCATGTGTAGGCTTTGATGAAGTCCAGTGATGAGTGAGATTTTATGGAGATCATTTTCCAGATGCATGTGGAGAACATAGAGCACAGTGGAAGTGTGTTATTGGAAAGTGTTTAGTAGACACCCCCACTCTTGGTGTTGATCTAGTGAGAACAGAATAGAGATGAGATTCATCAGTGTTCGAGGTGGTTTCTTCATTGTGGGGAGACATCCTCTGATTGGTCATCATCTCCAGAGGGCATCTTATGATTCAAGGGCCATTTAGTAGTGTCACTATCTTTGAAGAAGGTGGTGAGTCAAGATAGACACAAGTCTTAGTATATTGTCCATCTAGGTTCCACAAAGATGTATTATTATGTGTGATGATTGTTCTGGTGGCCAGGTATGCGATAAGACATAGCAGACTGTGTGTTGAGATGCTACACATGACAACATGTGAAAGTAGAGCCTTAGAGGCCCTATAGTTTCTTCCAGCCATTACCCATTCCTAACATGAAGTGGGATGAGGTTTCCATGGAATTCATTGTTGAATTAAATCATACAACTCGGGGTAATAATTACATTTGGGTGGGAAATGATCATCTGACCAAATCATCCCACTTCATTCTAATCAGAGAAACAGATAAAGAGGATGAGTTGCACTGTTTTTACCTTTAGAAGGTGGTGAGACTCCGAGGTGTTCCGTCATTAGTTGTCTCTGTTAGAAACCCTCACTTCACTTCTCTATTTTTGGAAGGCCTTCAGAATCCCTTGCGGTCTGAGATTAATATGACCACAACATCTCATCCTCAAACAGATGGCCGGACTGAGTGGGTGAATCAAATATTGAAGAACATGATTCATGCATGTGTCATGGACATTGTAGGATCTTGGGATAGCCATTTGGGGTTGCTTGAGTTTTATTATAATAAAAGTTATGAATCCTCTATTAGAATGGCTCTTTTTCAGGCACTCTATGGTCGTCCTTCTCGGTCCCTCTATGTAGGGCTGAGGTAGGTGAGACCTCACTACAGGGGCCAAGTCTGGTGCAAGAGATGTCTGAGAAGGTCAAATTAATTAGGAATCATTTATTAACACCTCAAAGGTTCAATAAATCAAATTAATACCAGAGGAATTGAGACCTGTAGTTTTTTGGGTGACGTGGTATTCTTGAAAGTGGCCACTCATCTAGGCCATCATCGATTGGGAAAAAAGGGAAGCTGACGCCATGGTTTGTCAGACCTTTTGAGATCACCGAGCATATTCTCACGTTTTCATATAGGTTGTATTTAACTTCTTAGTTGACATCCATACATGATGTATTCAATGTCTCCCAGTTGAAGAAATAAAACCCGGATTCATCCCGTTTAGTGAGTTGGGAAGAACTTGAGATAGAGCCTAACTTGTCAGTTTTTGAGCGGTTGGTGCAAATAGTGGTATCCCAAGAGACGATACTTCAAGGAAATTCTATTCTACTAGTCCAATTTCATTGGTATAATGGTAGTGATACTCATAAGACATGTGAGGGAAAATCATGGGTCTAGGAAGAGTACCCATTCCTTTTTTTTTGATCAAGCCTCTAGTTGACTTTCCAGAAAAAAAAAGTTTTCATGGTGGGGAGAATTATCACACCCATGTCCTTTATTTAAGGTAATTCATTCAATTTAATTCAAGGCCTAACATTCTCCTCTTGGTTCCCCTAGTACCCCTTGAATTTGAAGGTTTTTGGACACCTTTTCAGAGGAAAAAATGGGGTGCATGGTTTGGGCACCCAATTTATTAAACTATGAAAGAAAACCATGCAGTGTTGTCAAGGCCATAAAAAAGTGTTAAAATAACCTCTTTTACCAACCTTTGTTTTATCCTAACTCATCCCTTTCTTCCCAAATTTGACAATTTCAGACACAGATGTCCTCTAAGTCGCTCAAACACTCATTGAAACCCCATTTTAAAGGGGGATTTTGTGGAGGAACTTCAAACAATCTCAAGTAAGTTTCTTCTCATCTTAGTTAATCCCCTTTCCATTAATTTTCATGCATTTTTCATTGAAGTACCAAATGAACATAGGTCAGGGTTTCAATCCTAGAGATTATCGTTGGGTTTTTTTGATCCAATCATCTATTTTTAGGCTTGATTTACCTTCTTTGAGGTGAGACAGTGGTGCGTTTGAGTTTTTTCACAAAGGATTCATGTGTTTTCGTAACTTTGGTAGGTTATTCCATTGTGTATGTGATATTTGTGACCTAGATACCATTATTATGATATTTTAATGTTTATTTCATTTGATTATTTTTAAAAAATTTGTTTTGGTGGTGTTTGTAATGCATGTAAAATTTAAGTGGAAATTTTATGTGAAATTGGGGGTTTTTTATATAAATCTTTTATCGGTTCATTTGAGACTTCACTATAATTAACTAGTTGATTTAAATAAACTTTATTAGGGCTTATAATCAAGTTTTTAATGTTTATTCTCTATGGTTGTTTCTTAAAATGTTTGTTATAATGGTGTTTGTGAAGAAAATTGACATTAAGTTCCATGTTTGTGTGAAAATGGGAGTTTTCAAAAGATATAACTTTTTGGTTAATATGGGGTTGTCCCATAACTGAATTATTGGATAAATTTAAGGGTATTGAACTGTTTTTTTGTTTTGGTGACTTAAAAGTGTTCACATAGTGTCAAAAGTGGATATTTCAATGAGTTTTGGGTGCAAATGAATGTGAGATTTTGAGAAGTTATTCTATTGAAAATCTAAATGTTTTGTGGTATGTCTTTAGTGGAATCAAATGTGTATAGATACTTTAGTAAATTTTATGTGAATAATAGTGCTGTTTTTATATGAAAGGTAAGGTGTGTTTCTTTCAAAAATTGTTTTAACACAAAGGGAGCAGACCAGGTACCTAGGTGGGTAGATATGTAGTAGTACGAATAGTGAACTAGATGGGTTTTGTCCCTGTTTCACCAAGGAAATGAATAACAAAATATCTAACTAAAAAATGTGGACGATGTTTGCGGACCAATATGTTATTGGTATTTTCCCTTCTAGTGGCTCGTGCACAGGAAATGGTTGTTACATGGATACTTTACACCGTGCAACGAGGAGCATAGGGGTCGAGACAATCTAGTTTCCTAGGGGTGTTCCCAGTTTAGGTGCTCATTGGATTTCTGGTTTTTACCCATGTATTAGGTTGTGTTTGTAAGTAATTTAAAGTATCTAACATTTTTTTTCTCAATTTATTAACAATATAAAATTTTTAGTTTGAAAATTGTTTAAAATTGAATGTTGCATTTAATGGATTTATCACCGCTTTTCATTAAATATTAAAATTGCTTTCTTTTTCACATTGTATTACATTCTTTTGAGAATCATTGGGTGGTATCCTATTAGGATTGGGATCACACCCTACATACACCCCTTGGGTGTAAGTAGACCTGGTTATGATTGACTCAGGTGAAGGTAAAGCGTCTGGTAAATGTGGTTCAGGTTGTTAGACCCATCATGCGGTGAAGTGTTATGGAGACGACCAGGGGTGATGACCCCTTATCAGGTAGAGTCTCCATGGATATATTGATGATATCATTATTTGTATTTGGACCTCATGTACTGTATTTAAATCCATGTATTCAGATATGATTTTTTAAGACTTGTTTGGAATGAAAATCTCATATTCTTATTATTGATCGTTTATAATGTTTTATGCTTTCTTACTCAAGTAAATCATTCCCAAACATAATTTATTGATACTTAGGAACTTGTTCCAGCCCATAGGGAGTGGTAATTCCATTCAGGCCTTTTCATGGGCTAGATTTTGTGCTAGTATTAGTCGTGACCATATTTAGTTTGTGACATTGAATGTTTTGGACACAGTCTTCCACATCAAAGATTCATATGGTTGTACATGGAACTATACAAAAATTTGATTAAAATTTTGAACACAAAATTCAACGTCATAGAGTTCAATTAGATGACATTGAGATCTATATCCCATGTTAGATTATTTTTCTGATTATTATTGTCTAAAATTTGGGACCATTATGATATATTATTCAATATATTTTATTGGGAAAATGTTGGTTGAATTAGATTAGGTGTCACTTTTGACACAATGGAATAAGAGTTTAATTAAAAGTTTATATATTCATAAACTTTATTGAACTTATTATCTTGTTTATTATTCATTCCTAATTTAGAATACAATATTATTAATGTAGATATTTCATTTGGAATCATCAGTGTTGGCCGAGTGAGTTCTACTCACACCATTCATGGGATTCCATTAGTACCCATGAAAATTTAATAGATGTTGGATGAGATAATGGAATAGGCCTAATGATATATGTATTAGTTGATATTTTTTGATGTATCTTGGACGAGGGGGCCAAATTTGACGTTGATACCTAATTTATATATTTTCATCATTTCATTAATTTTTTGTTTTATGATGACATATTACCCTAGTAAGAAATTGTATGTTTTATGTATTTTGTTGTGGGACATATTTGTATTTTGGATATAGATATATGACCAATATTTACTATTTCATATTGATCATTATCAAATTGTTTAATTTTTTATATCTACCATTGTCTTACTCCAGTAAAGAGGTTAGAATCTCCCCTCATACATTAGTAGACCCTCACTACTTGTCAGCAGTAACTCTTTAAATGGGAGGTATGATAGATGTCATGTGATAACCTAGATTGGTGCACAAATTTAGTGGCTCCTATTTCAGGATGTTACAATGTGATATAAAAGGATTTTATGTTTTGTTATGTAATTTTTTGGGAAAGGTAGATAGGAATCTTAGATGTGTTTTTCCTTGGAAATGACCTCGTATATAAGAGTTTTAAACTCATTTATGTGGTATAAACCGAGTTATCATGGATTTAATATATTTCATGATGGTAGTTCCATATTATTTTGATTTTACTTCAAAATGGGTGATATAATTTTAGTTTGGTGTTTCTTTTTTTTTGATTTTACTTATTGGATGATATAGAATGTGATTTTTGTATGAATACATCATTTCTATAGCATGAATAATTTTCTAAAATTTATCTTATTATTAACAAATGGGAGAAAATTTTATAACTGGGGTTATGGGAAATCATATTTTAATCTATTATATTGGTACTTTTAATGGAATATTTCATAATAAATATGTTTCACTTTTATTATGAATTGAAATGTGCTAAATAAAGAGTTAAAAATAATTTCATGTAGGATATTTTTAAATTAGGAATTTTTTTTACCATGATATTGACATGGCCCATTGATGGGATGGAATAGGGTAGTGATATAATATTGCTTATTGTTGTGGGGATAGTGTTTATTAAGTAGTTTGTTTTGGCATGTTTTGTCCCCAATAGTGAATAACTATTTAATTTAATGTTATATAAACACAAAAAATAATTTATAAAAGTAATGGCATGCCCTTATGGCGGTGTTTACTAGTGGGGATTTTATAGTGAATTAATAAGAATGAACATCAAACAGTGGAACCAGCATCCCTATTAGTTTTGATTTATAGGGAAGAAGAGAAGATCCCAAAAATCATCACCTTCTATATTGTGTTCATAGATAGAGTCCCATGGTGGGATAACCATAATATGTTTATTCTATCTATGGTGTAACATCTATATAATCATCTTATGTTCATCATAGAGGGTGGCCAAAAGATATACAAGTAATATTTTTGGTCGATCTAGACTATCCTAGAGCACTAGGATGCTCATTCTGAGATGTAGAAAAAGTTAGAATATAATATGTTTCATAGAAGAGTGAAGTGACTGTTGGATATTCATGGTCTTGATGTTATTTTGGAGGGAGTTCTATTGAAATTCCTTGGATAGATGTATAGTGAAAATCTTTACCCCAATATCATTATAGGAGCGAGAGATGAAGAGTTTATATAGCTGAATAATGGGAGTATGTAAGTGATGGTTTAGAATTTCTACTTCATCAACATGTATTTTTCTATCATTTATTGGATATAATAAAACTAGGAAAACTTTTTTTTAAATTCACTTTGAATTGTGATTAATAATTCGGTGAATATAATTATATTTTATATATTATCTAGGGTATTGAATCTTGATTAAAATTATTGAGAGGAACCTTATAGATACCACTGTTGGTGGATATATGGTTTCATTGGGGACATCATGTGGTACATCATATGATAGTAGAAAGAATAATTTTGAGAACATTCAAAATAGTGATGGTAGAGATTGTTTCTTCTAAAGGATTAACCTCTCTATGTTGTTATCTATTGTTACATTACCAATTTAGAAATCCTAGTCACATATGTGGTCAATTATTAAACCACCAATAGATTAAAAAAACATGTATCAGAATGGGACATGTATAGAGGCTTATTGGGACCTTTAACATATGGGTTGTGATGAAGGGAATATGTTGACACAACAATTTATGAAAGGATCTTGTACCCCATATTAGTATAGCTATTCGAGTTCCACCAACAATCCTAGAAGGTGTGGTGGATGTGATACATCTAGAAAAGAGTATCTATATGAGAATATAATTCCATTTCATTGGACTAAAACATGATTATAGGGTAGATGATTAGGTGAACTGTATGATGTTTAGATTATACCCATCAGTTGTGAGGTTGGACCATTGATATTCTAAGGTAAGCTTCAAGTAAATTCTCTACAATCATATTGTGTACATGAAATAGAGTGATAACATTCTTTTATATTATATAATTTTATAAATGACTTGGGTTTGGAAGTGGTGTTAATGTTTAGGGTTATCAAGATCGACATAACGATATGGTAGATGTTATAAAGAATTCATCATTTTATGGAGTGGGGTCTCAAGATTGGTGGGTAGCATATACTTTAGGTTTTTATTCTCTTATTATTTTAGGATTTAACATGATAATTAGTTTGTAATAACTAATTTCATATTAAGTAATCATTTATTGTTACCATAGGAGAGTGTATTTAATGGTTCTTATTGGGGAAACTAATGATCATAGTAGGGAATGAGATTTCCATTCAAGAATTATAGGGTTAGTTCCTCAGTAGTTGTGTGAGGTTATTACCTAGGATTTGATTGTTATTTTTGATGATGAGGGAGTAGAGAGAAATATCACCCCTCTAAAAGTGCACAAGTTTCATTATGTATTTCAATAAGAGTTCATAGGGATACCACCCAAGAGAGAGGATTATTTCATGATTGGGATAATTCTTGGATCTAAGAAGGTTTCTATTCCACCTTACAATTTAGAACCATGTGATATTCAAGATAATATGAATCAATTGGTAGAGTTTGATGATAAATCAATTTTCACTTTTGTATATCATGAATAGGTCCATATGTTTTTTTCAATAATGTTGATAAATACATAGCTTTATTTCTATTTCAAGATTGTGAGTCGAATTATGATCATGAACTAGAATCTTCAGGAGTGTTTTGATGTTCTCATTGAAATTCTAAGTAGTTCATGAAATATCTCAATGATTTACTTCATATTAGTTTCGTATCAGCTGAGAGTGAGAACATATGATATAATGGGAACTACATCATAACCACATATGTTTTTTGTAACACCATCATGATTCCATTTGGATTGATGAACAAACCTAATCTGTTTATATCCTTAATGAACTGAATCTACCTCCTAATATTGGATCTATTTTTATGACTTGTTAGTGTACTCCCAAACTCAGGATGATCTTTTGGAGAGTCATAAAATAATCATGAGTACACTATAAAACATTAAATATATATCATTCTTTTTAAGATTTATTTCTAGAAAAAAATGTATAATTAATGAGACACATAATATCAGAGGATAGTGTGTCAGTTGTCCCCATGATTGTTTAATAGGTTATTTCATTGGAATAAATTGATAATGTTTTTGATATATGAATAATTTTTTGTTTTGTGAGTTATTATGAATGGTTCATCAAAAAATTTTCTAACATAGAAAATTCATCCTTAATCTCAGATAATATGGTTATAGTGTTTAATTTTTAATCAAAATTTTATGATTACATCAATGAACTCATGAAGAATATGACAACTACACTTATTCTAATCTTACTCGAACCGAGTGAAGAGAATACTTCATATATTGATGAATCAAGGATTACAAATTAGGTAGTGTTGATACATGGAGATAATGTAATTATGTATGGGTCATGGTATTTGTGGAAATTTGAATTGAATTGTACTACTCATGATCTTGATATGGCCATCACTACTGGAAATATAACATATACCAATGCTTCTATACAAACAGTTTGTAAAAACCATTCGTATAGGTCCCCTTTCCCAACGCGTTTTCCAAAACTTTGGGAAAGCCCACTTTGAGGTCACTTTTCCCAAACGATTTGCGAAAACCGTTGGGAAAGGGTATGACTTTCCTAATGGTTTGGCCAAACCATTGGGAAAATTCCACTTTGAGGCCACTTTTCCCAATGGTTTGGCCAAACCGTTGGGAAAGGGTGGGTGCCTATACCAATGGTTCTCAAAACTATTAGGATAGGCCTTTCCCAATGGTTTAGAGAACCATTGGGATAGGTGCCCTTATTTTTTATGATTAAATTTGTTGAATATCATCAAATAAATCAATATATAAATTACATATAAATATAAATATAAATATATATATATATATATATCCAAATATATTTAAAAAGTATACTTTAGGATAGTGGTAAATTCATTGATATATAACGTGGAGGTTGTCGGTTCAAAACTCTGCTGGAACTCTTTTTTGTATATTTACCTATCCCAATGGTTTCATCAAACTGTTGGGAAAAACCTATCCCAACATTTTGGAAAACCGTTGGGATAGGTCTTTCCCCATGCCAAATCACCCAAAACTCCCCAAACCGTTGGTATAGGCTATACCAACTGTTTGGGGAACAATAACAATGGTTCTAAACCATTGGTATAGGTAATATTTCCATTAGTGCATAGTGGATTATGTCCTAAAATGATTGTGGAATGACGATTTGGAGAGATTTTCATTGTTAACAATAATCATAAGATCCAAAATATATATTTTCACATTGGGATATTATTATTCACAATTTTTTAAGGGGTTGAGTATCTGAATATCTTAAATTTTAGGCTACAATATGATTTGGGTAAAAGGAATTGTATTACTGAGTCTCTTCCACAAAAAACAGACTTGGGCTATCTTTGATTCTAGTTCTTAGTGTAAAATGATAGTCATGTATTCTAAGATGAATATAGGGGTACATGAAGAGTGGTATTAGAAAAACCCATGTAAATATTCAGGTTTCCATCTATTGTGAGTATGATCAATTGAAGGTAGAATGTGGTTTTGTTGATTCTATATTTGAGAGAATTTTTTTATGGTGGAGAGTGAGAATTTATTAGACCATCAATGATGACGACATTAAACATGTTCATGTTCATTTTATTGTGCATACTTGTATGTGGGTGATTATGATGAGTGAATTTCTTAACTTAATTTGGTAGGTATAAATTGGATTAAAAAATGTACTATGATATCTATAGACAATATTGGTGGCCAAAAATAATGAAGGGGATCCTAGGTTTTGTCTTGTGATGTGATATCTATTTGTAAATGAATCCTATGCATCCGTTTCTTATTGGCCTTTCACAAATTCTTTGTATTCTATAATTTTTTTTGATGAAATTACAATGGATTTTTATTAGGATTAAAAATAATTAAGATAATTATGATGAGATATGGGTGAATGTGGATGAGTGGACAATGATATCCTATTTCTAGATAATTTAAGAGGCATTCAGTAGAAATGTTTTTGGAAATTCATACATGTGAGAGATAGTATGTAATAATGGGGTTCCCTAAACATTATTTTAGATTGGGACCCATGTTTTACTTCACATTCATTAAATTTATTTGGAAATGAAAATTGTACAATAGAGTTACTGAGTACAACATTCCACCAATAAATGAATGGATAATATAAACATATTATTCAAGTGTTATAAAAAATTCTAAGAGAATGAATTATATAATTTTGTGTGAAATGATAAAACATATAAATTCTTTAAATCTTATAAAATGTTGTTATTTGAAAAAATATCAGATGGAACCACATGATGAACTATATAGTAGGCTATGTTGATCACATTTGTATTTGATAAGAGTGGGGGAATTGAAATTGTTGGGATTGAGTTTTTTGCGGTGGGGGGGGGGGGTCATAGAATAGTTAGTTAATCCATAAGCATATGGATACATATTTTATTATAAGTAATTCATATTGTGATTGAAGTAATAATCATATTTATATTATAGTATGTTTTCTTGCGTTTCATCAGGGGTGACAAATATTAGTTCCACATCAGATTAAAAAACATAGCAGGATGTCACCCACATATATTGTGCCATTTTAAATTAAGGTTAATAGTTGTCTGGTAGAATATTGGATTTCTCTTCCATATTAGTATATAGTAATACATGAATTTTTTATGTGTAATAGATCTAAATCTATTATTCTGGCCCTTATCATGAGATTGATATTGATGATGTTGATCATGGGAGTGATGTGTCTTTTAAGAATCATCTTATTTATTTTTTGGATCATAATGATAAATTAAACATAATAAGTGTGATGATATTAAATGCTTATTTTTAATAATTTGATACCTAATATTATTAGGAAGGAATTTTTTGAGGTAAAAATGTAGGATGTTGATTCCTTCTATACTAATTCAGAAATTTATACCTAACTAGTGAGGTATAATTATTTCATTATCCTTTACCTTAAATGTAAGGTAAATCGATTATTCATTATATTTAAACTAATTCTCTAAATGAGGTTATCCATCATGAACATATGTCTTTGGGAATAAATAGTTTGATGTTCCCTCATGGTTGAAATAGTGATAACTGATACACTTCAATCTAATGCTTTACAAAATAAAAACAAGATATTGTTCAAAGGAAACCCAAAAAACTATATTGTGATAAATCTTTGATTTCATTATGTCCAATTTGTGGATAGAATCATGGAGGAAAGTTTTATAAGGGGAAAATATAATTTTATTTATGTTTTGAAGGGAAGTCCATCAGGAAATCGAATTTCAATGTGATGGGAGGATGTTATCTATGGAAGAAAACCAAGACAATTCTTCACATAATTAACCACCCACCAAATAGTGTTTTGAATTTGATAATTGGAATTATGATTAATAGTTACCAAAAATGAAGGTTAATGATGATGGTTTATTTTAGAAACATCTAAAGCTGATAGAAAATGGAAAATCTCACATGATCACTATTTATGATGAGGAGTACAATGAATACATGGTGAAAGATACACTTATAATCCACTCTAGAACTTCTAATGTCTTATTTGACTATGGATCAACCAATTATTTAATATTTTAATAATTTTATAAGGCTGTTATGATGACACACAAATAGTTGGAATTTAAAAAATTAGTGAAATTTTTTAATTGTCTGATGATCACAATTAAATTATATGAATGTTATAGGGTTTATGTTATTGATAATTTTCTTCAAAAAAATAATTTCATTATTCCAATGAAATAGTTTTAATATATATTAGTAATATATTGAATATATGTACATAAATCCTACATTAATTTCTAATGAAGATAATTTACATTTCATATTTGAAACCATCTTATGTCCTTCTATCATTGAAATGATAAGTTTGAACATCCAATATACATCACATCTATTGTATGGGTTTTGATTCATATTTATGAAGGGATTTTATATCATATGGTTCTGGAGAAACTCATCATTCAATTACATTCTTATTATTCTACATTTATCAATTTTTTTTATAATTAAATTCCTATAATTTAACCAAAACATAAAAATTAGTTTTAAATGGATCCAGTACTTTATTCCATTCTTCTTTAAATAACACCTAGTTAGAATGACCCTAATTGAGAAACATGAATTAAAAAAAACTCACGGAGAACCTTGAAATGGATTCATTTAGTTGGGTTTATCACTATGGGTAACACATGTTATTTTTGTCAAATGTAATGATATTTCAATGTGATTATTAATTGAATTCATGGAGATAAAAATTTACAAGATCAATAAATGTATCTTACACACTGTATAAATAACCTATTATGATCACATATATGGACCTCTTATCATTTCCAAGACTAACCATTATTTTGGAAATCGTAAACTAAAATTCAAGAAGGGGGATATACTGATGAATGCATTCTATATATGTTAATGTCATTATGAATACCTAGTTATGTAATTATATAATTATAATTCCAACATTATCTTTGTAGATTTATGGAATAAAGTCAGTAGATATTACCTTGATCGGTTTGTGTTAAACTATTTAGAACATACTCTTTTCTATTAAAGTTTAATGTAATAGAAAGAATATTACTTGAGAAATGTAATAAAGACCCTATGATAGTAGAATATATAGGTAAAATTTTCAAATTGTGAATTTTTACAAAAAAGGATTCATTTTTCGGAAATATAATCTCATGAGAGGGTATATAAATAGAACCATAAAAAAGAGGTTCTTTAATGTTGTCTAAAAACAACCATGGTGATTCAGATCCGATGTTTTCTAGGTTTAGTGGGATTTATTAATGTTTTTTGGATTCTTTACCAGGATTATTTCATCCAATCACCACATCAAATCAGAATGGATCAATGTTCATTTACATAGTGGAATATGGGAAAATTGTTAAGGAACTGAAGAAAAGATTATTCAGTACACCTATCTAAACATTACATACTGTGGATAATGGTATTTCATTTATATTGATTCATCAGTAAAGATATTTTCATGTGTCCTTATGAAAAATTATGTGGCTATAAGTTATTCCTCCTTAAAATAAAATAACCATGAGATAATTCACCTAAATCTAGATTTGGAGGTAAGTGTCGTAAATTTTTAATTAAATATATTGATTCATTATCATTATGGAAACAATTGTGATATATTTACCCACTGAAAAAGTATATACTATATATTAATATATTATTAGTCAAATATGTGCTTGATATGATTAAAAGTTTTGACCACTTGATATAATAACACCTCAATAAAGTGAAAAAGGTAAATGGGGAATTTAGTTGAAAGGGTCATGATAATTTATCTATGATGTTGATTAGAAAGGTTCCAAAATTTCTTGATTGGAAAATTTTAGATCTGGAAATCCTTATTGATGGGTTGAAATATTATCTTTCTTAATTTAAGGTTTTATAATATATCAAAGTGATGATTAAAGAGGTGAAAAATGATGATGTTTAACTAAGAATAATGTTTGAAAAGTTCCAATGTTTATCATTTAGTATGATGGAATGATAAGGTTTTGGAACTGTGTGTGTTTTCCTTTCTTTCCATATTTAATGAAGGTATTTTTAGATGATGCTCATAGTTACTCATTATATATTCATCAAGGAAGTATAAATATCTAAAAATATTTGCATTTGTATTTATAGTGGGACATCTTGAATTTATATATAATAGATTTTTTATCATGGTGCACAATATATAAGCTATTTGGGATTGAGAAATAATAGTATAAGGGGACATCACACACATTACCTATTTCATAATGGAAATGGGAGAAAATATCACTTTATTTTTTCGTCATACTACCCAAAACATAAAAAGGGAAATTTTCTTATATATGTTATATTTTATCAGCTTAGATAGTTAAAATAATTAATATCTAAAATACATCAAATCTCTTTATATCAAATTTTGATGATATACACTTAGGAGCTTGGATGGGTTTTTAGAGTAACACATTCAATTATATATAATAGGGATAAATGTTTTTCCTTGATCTTCAGGAGAATTTTTCTGTAAGATCATAGAATAGAGATATGATTCAGCACTCTGTGCCATCATCAAATAGACGGTAAGTCTAAGATAACAATTTAACCCCTAAAGGATTTTTAAGAGATTATTGTTTGATTTTAGTGGAGTTTTAGATCATAATCTTCTTCTAGTTGGGATTCTGTATAATAATATATTTCACAAGAGTATATAGATATATCCTTATAAATCCATTTATAGAAGGAAATATATAACTCGAAAATGGTTTAATGATGTAGGAAAAATAAATATATTATTAACTCAAATATTTAAAAATTGGAAAATAATTTTATTTCCATTTTGTCACACATGAGGATTGATTAATATCGATAAAAATTTTATGATAATAATCACCAGTGTGGTTTAGATTTTGAAGATGGTGATATAGTTTTTCTAAGAATTTATCCATTGAGGAATGTAATGTGATTTTGTTAGAAGGATAAAATAATACATTGGTATATCTTTCCATTTGAAATTATTGTTTGTAGTAGGATAATATCATATTAGCTAGTGATTCTACCAAATATCTCTCACATTCATGATGTTTTCCATGTATCATGATGATGTACATACCCGAAACATCACATGTAATAAAAAATATGTCATACTGCTAGAGAAATATATTTGTAATATAAAAAAACTAGAAGAGTTTATTGGTCTAATAGAGACTCTTCTATGAAACAAGACTACATACTTGGTCAATGTTTTGTGGACAAACCACTAGATTAATGATGAAATGTGGGAACTACATGAAATGATGAGATATAAGTATCCCCATTTTTATGATATTTATTTGATGAATTTCATGGGTGAAAATAATTTTTATTGGTGGGGGGGGGGTTTGAATGTAACACCTTGAGTTTTAATTATTTTTTAGGAATAAATTATATTTAATTAATACCTTTTGATAAAAACAACACCCAACTTTAATGAAATGGGAAAATGATTAGTATTATTATTTTAACGTGACCATTATAATGTAGCCTATAAACATACATATATATTTTAATATTAATAATTGGTTATCAAATATTATATTTAATGGTCTTATATAATGAATAAATAATGATAAATGGTACTTAATTTATGGAAATTCCCTCAAATGTTTTGAAAATACTATTTTCTAAAGACAATGTTCTATATTTATTTTTTTCAATTGTAATACAATATACCATGACAATTTATGATAATTAATTTGATAAAATAAAATTAATTTTTCAAATATTTATGTAAAATTTTAATTTAGGTGAATATTTGGTATTTATTGAATAGATTAAATTTTTGTTGAATAATAAAAAATACAGGTTTTTATCATCAAAATTATTTTTCCTTAAAAGAATTATTGTGGTTTATTATTTTTATAAAATCGGTTTTAAAATAATAAATTAAATTATTTATTTTATAATCCTATTTAGTTCAATGAATTAAATTTTATATTTTATTTTAATTGTATTGATTTATTTACTTATGAAAATTTTATTCTTTTAATACTGGCATTCTGATCACATCTATGGGTTTAATTTTAAATATAAATTTTCCAATTCTATAATTTGAATTTTAAAAAATGGATGAAATATTTTTAATACACATAATTTATATTGTATAATAATTATATAATAATGTTTCACTGTAATTAATAGTTAACAAATTAAAAACAAATCCACAGTTAAAGTAAAAATGGGTTTACCATAGGGTAAAATGAAAATGATACAGGTTAGAAATGCATTTTTTTACAACACCAATTTAATGGGAATATTTATACATTAACATGTCTATGTCATGATTATGGCTCATTTTGGAGCCTTTTAACAAGTAAAAAACATAATTATACTTTTTTGGTTCTAAAATTACAATTGTCCCACTCACCTAACTTATAATATATCACCACTTATCCACTAATATTCATAAATGAAGAACCATTTTATCCACCCATGAACTAATCAAAATAAAATACATAAATACACACTCTCATACAATATGTATTATATTGGTGATAAATAAAACCTATAGAGTCATTTTGTAAAAATGAAATGATTTTTTTAAAGAAGAGGCAACGTCCCTAATAGAGCATTTTATTTTATTTCCTCATATTCCCAAATAAATTATACTACACCATGAATATATAATTAAATAAATATTTTACAAATAATGAGATTTTTTCTTTTTTAATTCATAACATACATCCATCTCCTCATTGATCAAATGTGATGCAAGGTCATCATTCATGTGTGTGGAGGACTACCTCCTAACAAACTGATTTTATTTTTTTCCAATTAAAACAACTCATTGAAAGATATAATGATGTAATAAATTTTTATATATGATATATGTGACATAATTATACTTATGGAATAAATATATCAAATACACATTCTAACATTCTATTCTATATGAATATGATAATGCCATTCATGTGTATGAATGAATATCACCTCCGAAAGCGATGAATTTTTTTTCTTATATGACATGGTAGGTAATAAGGATGAGATTAATGAAAATATTATATATATATATTAAATATAAATTATTCTATAAAAAAATATATTATTTAAATTTTATTCATTGAATCTGTCAAGAAAATGGAAACAGTGTTCATTCGTATTTATGGACCACTCTCTCCATGAATGATATATTCCATTTTCTATCTCTAAATTTTCTTGATTGCTCTAAATACAAATATAATATATATATATATATATATAATATCATGGATAACATTATGAATATGATGGAACCATGATCAATTTTTGTGGACAAAAAATAAAAAATAAAACATTAATAAAAGACAAAGTAGTTTTTTCGCAAAACATAAATTTGACATGGAGTTATTAATAACAAGATAAAATTGATATAAGTAAATCAAATATGGTATGATATATATAGTTATGATTTATAATATTTGTAAAATAATATTAAATTTATTATACATTATATTTGAACAATTATGATCGATGTCATGATTTATGGAATGACATTATTATCTCAATTTTCTTTTTATGATACATATTTTATGTTATGCACTTACATTTTTTTTAATGAGGCATATTTTCATACCCATTAACAATTTATATCATGAAATTTTTTCTCTCATTATATTTTATGATTTATATAATTTAATTCATTAATTTTTCTTATGATATAAATATTCTAATATTCTAATAGTTTTCTATTACTATTTCATCATTTATCAAGATTACTAATGATTATTCATACAAATGATGAAATGTGGTTATATATCTCCCAATAAAATAATTTATTTTCTTATCCACTTATAATAATTTATTGAATTCATATTTTTATACTGTTTAACTATCATTATGTTCTCACGATATCAAAGGAATATTTGTAATAAAAACCATATTTGTTTCTCTCTCCGGTCGGGAAAAAATTTGCATCCATATGTTTGTTTTCAAACAATTTACTCAAAAAATATACTAGAATTACCCAAAGGAATTAATAAAGACATTTTTCCCAATTTTTACTTTTTAGAAAAAATTTAAAAGGAGTCTTCATGTCATTTTCCATACAAGAGCCATTCGATATTTTCTAAAAATTTGAAAGTAATATTTATTTTAACATGTATAAAACTAATAGAATTTCATGACATCATTTCCATTGAATCACACATTATATTTTTTCATGGTTATGTTAAACTGAAATTATTTTCAATAAAAAATTTTAATATTAAAATTTTCCAGTTATCCTTTAATAGATGGATATTTTCCAAAAGAATAATAATGACTAATTTTTCTTTCAAAATAATTTTATATCTTAGATGAAATAATTAAATGTTATGTATTCATTATTGGGGATATAACCCAATGATACCATTATTATTATTCCTCTGAATGGTTAATCATTATTGTGATGGTTTCTTTTAAAACATTATTTTTCTATATGCTATGTTTTGATTCAATAGCTAAATGATTATGAAACATTTTTATTTTTGAGTGGTTATATTCTGATGAAATGATGAAATGATTGAAAATCCTATATATTTTCCAGATTTTCTGATAAAATTAAATGTTTATTTAAGACCATTTATTTTCCAAGGTTATTTTGTGAATTATTTTTTGTGATCTAGTGTAATACAAATGTATTATATTCAATATTTCATGGGTGGTTCCTATCTCTATATCCTATAAATTGGGAAATTATTTATATATTAGGAGAAAAAATATACTGTAATAAGGAGTAAACCTATCTCAATAAGGGACTTTATCAACTATAAATTTATTTTTAGTTATCCGAGATGAATTTGAATATTTGGGGAGTGAACCCATTAATCTATTATAGTTTTTGAAAATAGCCTTAAATAACTAATTAAATGATTTTATCTTCATATGATTATTCCAAATATCTATTACATATGCCAATGTTATGTCATAATTTTTCTGGTTCTTTTATTCCATTATCATTACTTTCTTATAAACATAAAATATTAATTCCATGTCTCATTGTTATTATTTATCTTATGCAGGGTTTTTATTTCAAATTTTAATCTAAATTTTTAATACATATATTCTCATGGAATTTTTATATCCCCCTTAATTTACCTTTTTGAGAATTTAATATTACCTTTTCATATAAACTGTTTCCCTATTATAGGATGAATTGTATTATATATGATATCTATAACAATAGTGATTTTCATAAATTTTTATGGTAATCTATCGAGTCAATATTTTGTATTGAATTGATTCAATATGGTATCACCTAAATTTATGAAAATATGGCTATTAAAGTTGATATTAAAATTTTATTTGAGAAGAAAGAGAAAATAAATTAAAACCAACTTCAATTATTTAAGCACAATTTTACTATATATTTATAAATTTACTTTTTATATTTTTTTTTCATAAACCACTATGTAAATGTTTTTATAAAATAATCTTTTGGGTGATTTAATTTTTAGTATTAATTATTTACATTATTCAATAAAAAATTTGTTTTACCAAATAAAAAACTTATATACCATTTTCCATTCATTGGTTACATTGTGGAATAAATATGATTTATATGTTACACATATGTATGGATGATTATGGGAGGTGTATTATATTTCAATTCAATGAATGTTTTTTTGTTTTTATATTTCAATCCTTGATGAGTACATGGGATGATTTATCATAAGTTAATGTATACTATAGTAGATTAATCCAAAGAAAAAATGGATAAATGTAAAATTTATCAAATGAAAATTGGGTTGGATATTCATTATGATATAGATGTACCAATGTGTTTGGAATCAACCGTATGAACATTGAAATATAATATTATCTCTAGAAAATATTTATGTCGAATTATTTTGGTGATATAGTGGTTCTAAAAATATTAAAAATCTATAAACCATGAAGGACAATCCGAATATTATCCTTAAATTACCAAATGGGGAGAAACAAATTCCCCACCACAAGATATATAGGCAATCCATATGAAAATGTTTTTTTCTAGATCTAATGATATATTTGAAATGGAATTTCAATTAGTATTTTCATATAATTATTTTTACTTTATCCAAAATTGTAGAGATATGTATCACTATATAACATCATGCATGTCAATTTGATTTATATCACAATGTGCTAATATATGTAAATCCATAATAGATATGAATCATTTTACATATTAAATAGTGAATAAATGAATATAAAAAATAGGAAATATTTTTAGTCAGCTAGATATAATTACTTTTTAATTTAATGATGATTTTTATTGGAGAATTATAAGGTGGTCCCAGACATAGTGGTTCATCTTGAATTCTTTTGAAGAAAATGTTAAATAGAATCTCTTCAAAAAATTTCCACCTAATTTAATAAAAACATTATTGAAAACATTTTCACAATATTGGATTATATTGTGTCATTAGTGGTCTCCCAATCATTGTTTTTTTAAAGGATGAGAATTTTTAAACAACTAGTACAATGATTATAGACTATTGAAAAAGGTGGAGGAATAAAAAAACATGAATATGAGCTTTCTCATTGTTGATTTTTTTCCATTCTATTTTATTAAAAATATATGATGTTTTTTCTATGATATTAAATTGTTCCATGTTTCTTTTCAATAACTTAAATTATAAAAAATTGATGTGGTAATCATGATGATAATCATGGATTCACTATAAAGGTATCTGTATCATGAAAATATTATTTATATTATTATATCGCATGTGTCATTTCATTTAATTGTTAACATATCATCTGTATAATTTTTAGTATTTATAGAATCATTTTGGATCCCTTCAGTAATAGGGAAAATGACAATGGAAAGGTGTAAAAGATTGAAATGGAAAAGGATCATATTATACCTCAACTATCAATTCACCAACACTATTAATGGTCAAATATCTCATTCATTGGCCCTATCTAATAGTTCTACCATGATAGAGCCAATTTACTATGGGATGAAATAATTACCCTTAATAAAATGTTTTATTAAAAAATTATTACATACTTCTATCATCTGAAAGAACTAATTTACAATTTTATAAAATACATTAGATAATAATCCAAGAAATTATGTTATATTGGATATCTTTAAGAAGTAGTAATTTTTTTATAAATACAAAACATGAATGAATAACAATATTTATCATGTTTAATATTTTGAAGATGAATTAAAATCAAATGATAATAACAAAATACATGATCTATTTAATGTATAAAGGTATTTGAATTATGACGTTATACACTTAAGTAATTAATTTAAATTAACATTAAAAGATAAGATAACAGAGATTTATGGATAAAAAATCATTTGTCTACCCAGTATAATATATACCCAAACACATGTCAATGGCATGATAATTATCATAGGATAATATTATATAAAGAACTGTTTATATCAATTTAAAAAACTGGGAAAACATTCATGGATTTTTTTTATTAAGAAAACTTATTTTAGTTACATTCCATAGTAAGACTGAATTTTTACTCATTGATTTAAGACTATTATATAATATCCTTTAGTAAGAATTATATCTACCTAATATTTGTCATAATTCATTAAATTGCCTAATATAGTAATTTATCATTTAAATGTTACAATAAATCAGACACTGTAAAAATAATAATATTCCCAAAAAATCTAGGTGGATTTATAAATAATTTAAAAAATATATAGATTCTAAAAACTATATGAAAAATTGTTTCTAAGACCATATGTTTCACTATAGAAAGATTGAATGTGTAAAATATGCATAACTACAATCACCATATACACATAAAATAATTAATTTTTGGATGGAAGATAATTAGTTTGTATATCATTCAAGAAGGAATAATGTACGAGGATAAATAGTTATTTCATCGTCAAATCATGTAATAACAGTCCCAAATCCTAAATATAGATTAAATTAAAATTGATATGGAGGATTAAATATGGAGTAAATGGATGATTTTGGAATATAGGATGATATGCCTTGGAAATGGTATTAAGAAATCCCCTTGGTTCTTCCTAGAATCATGAGGAATGCAAAGTTGGACATGGGGGGAAATGTGATTTTTATGTGGGTGGGGTATAAGGGAAAAAGAAAAATTGACATAATGATTTCATATAATATAGATAATATTTCCTTATAAAAACACTAAATTTGGATTTTAAGTATTGGGTTTATCTGTTAGTTTCCCCCTCCTTTACCAAGCCCTAATAACTCCCAAATAGACCTCACAAGAACCATATTCCATATGTATAATACAATTATGTATGTGGAACCCCATACATAATTATTGAATATAGTAATTACTAATACAACCATTAAATACACCAGAATATCTTAAAAACAATAACAACCCATTCGATAATTATAAAAATATAAAATTTGAATTAAACAATAAATAATAACATAACCTTTTATATGCCCTCACACTTCCAAAAACATCTACTAATTAATGAACCAAATTAATGGTCATATGAAAAGATATATTATATTTTTTCTCAATATATGTCCTCATATCCATGTGAGATAATAGATTATGGCCCGACATAATTCAATCCCTTAGAAAAAAACATATCTGCATCCTAGTTTCTAATAAATCATCCTTAACATCGACCACCTTCCTAATTTAAAATACATTTTTAAAAATAATATTTTAATAATATTTTAATTACCAAAAATAAAAATAAATATTCACTACTGTAATATAGATAACATTCTTTTCATCTTTCATATTAAATGAATGCCTCAGGAAAAATAAAACCAATCACACCACACAAAAACATTTCTGTTAAAACACAATCATTAGTAGAAATATCCATTCTTAAATGAAGACACAATTACACTTCTCAATAAATCATCAATATTTCAATACATTAATCCTAAAACAATTATGTGGAAAAAGAGACCACCAATATTGATAACTATTTTCTATGTAGACATATAAAAATTCATTTAATGTCTTAAAAATAAATATGAATTTTCATATAGACGACTTCTACGGTAACACATCACTAAATAAAAATGTATTAAAAATAGTAAAAAAACACATTAAAATAAGTGAAATCATTAAATACCATCACCACAACACCCTAACTCATATTATAAATTGCATAATTATTATAATCTAGTGTATCTAATTCATGGAATAATAATATGATTGAAATTTACAAACACATCCTTATATAGAATGTTTTATAATTAAATAGATTCCCATTCAGAAATTACAATAAAATTCATTTCAAAACTAGTAGAATTTAAAAAATTATTTTATATCCAATCACAAAAATATGATAATAGTTTCTTGGATCTAAATAACAAACACTATTGGATGGTAAATAATTTATATTCCAAAATTCCTTATTTTTTTAAAAACATAAAATTATATCCAACAAAATAAATAAAAAATTAAATTATAACACTTCTCTTATAAAGGAATATTATAAACAATTTATATAAGTAAAATATAAAAATAAAATTTTGAAAATATATTTTTCGATATAAACTAGTTATAATAATACCATTATAGGAAAAAACATGCTTGAATATATACTCTATAATAGGATTTTAAATATATAATTAACTATATTAATGAAACATGAATATGTACTTATAGTACATAATTGATTTAAAATTATTGGTAATTGAGAATATGAGTCATGATAGTGTATACAGGTTGATATGAATAAAGGAATAAAATAATAATACATAAAACTCATTCCATAGAAAAATTATATAAAATAACTAACAATATTAGAATCATAATATCATAAGTTATTTTTAATAAATTTTTTAATGGATAAAATTATTTCTCTTTTAATTAATAATATTTGATAAAAATTAATGAATTAGATTAAAACTAATTAGGAATATTATAAAATAATATATATTTTTTATTATTTCTTTATTTAATAAATGTTATCAATAATACTAATTATGATATAAACAAAACTCTCATGTCCCAACATATCACAATATGGTATAATTTAATTTCTATGAGGACTTTGATATCAAGTCATTTCATACCCCCATTATTAGTTTCCCTCAAATTATACATGAGATATACCCATAGGAGAAAAAAAAATTACATGTTCTATATCATCTACAATGATACCCCCAATTTTTAAAATGAGTTTTCACCATAAAGTGGTTGATCCTTCCCCTATATAGGTATATTATAATGTTATGATATCTATATATATGATTTATAAAATAAGAAATTCTCAATATTACATCATTAGTTTAATTCTAAATTTAAAGATACACGAACCAAACATATTCTCTGTACATATATTATATGTTCATTCTGCATGTGAGTGTATCCTGATCCCTAGGGGACAACGATTAGCACATCCTATCCCAATTTATTTAAGAGTATGGATTTATATATACAATGTAATAGAATAAATATGTTCTAGTTACCTCTATATGATAGTAATGACCCATCAATGAGATATATGTTCTCAATACTACAAAAATAATACTAAATATAACCACTATGTTTCCCAATAATTAGTAAATTAACATCATTATATGTATATAGTGAGTACATATAGAAAATATACATTATATTACCACATGGTAATTATAAAGGAGTAAATTTAAATATCATAGCAATAGGAAAAATGAGATATGTTGAAATTTCCCCTTACATTCTTGATCTCTTAGACCAGTCAAGGTTCTGAGCACATGACAAGCACCTAATGAGATGTATATATCATATTTTTTTTAATTAAATATTTCATAAATAATCTAAATGGTTAATATTTATAAAACACCAATAAAATTTATTATAAGGTTAATTAACATTAACATCAAAATAAAAGATGGACTACCAAAAATAATTTATAATCAAACTCCTTATAACCACAAATAAATCCATTGAATATTAATCATTTTTCTTAATATATTGACCACTCATATTTTTCTATTGGTGTGACTATATTTAATGGACTCATAACTCATGGTTTTACCCACTCATGATCGAAATACAACTAAATGTCACCATAGAAGTCTTTTGGTGCTTGTGTAGAAAACATTAACGATTTTGACATTCATTATTTATCACCATAAGAATATCACAAAGATAGATCTATTATTTTCTTCTCTCTATACCCTAGATTGTGAAAGGAGACAATTACCCTTGATTATTGAGATTAATCTATGATACATACCCCATATTTCTTCATTAATATCTCTCTAGGAATTTATTGTGATGTTTGATGAATACTTTTGATTTTGGTATAATTTTCATTAAATAGAGATATGGTTGTTGAATAATAATTTCACCAGGTCCCTTATAGTTCCTTTAATATTTGGGTAATTTTTTTATAAATACAAATATTTATTATTATTATTAGTATTATTATTATTATGACATGTTCTAAACATATAGGTAATAAAATATTATTCATTTAATAAATACTATAACATATATTCAATTAATAATTAATATATCATTTCTAACAAGTCTATTAAAATTATCATTATGTATATTCTATATTTATCTATCTTTCAGAATTAAAAACACATTTAAATAAAAAATATCATTGAATAAAAAAAATATATAATATTCTTTTATATTTAGAAAAATTAGTTACTAAGTATTTTTTTTATATAAAACTCTTTTATATTCTCTCACATAATAGGTGAGTCAATAGACACATTTAATCAAACATTAAAAATTAATAAAATATTTTTTGATATAATATTAAGTCAACATTTTAAATTGATATATAATTTTTTAGGTTCTAAATTCACTCATATTATGGATCCATAGACTTATTTCTCCGATGAACCATTAAATACCACATCACTTCATGTTTTGTGTCTAAACACACATCAAGGAACCCAATGAGGAATAGGTAACATGAAGAAATTATAATAACAACCTAAAAAATAAAAAATTTATACAACAATCATTTGGTATTGATATCAGCAATCATATAGGTTGCATAATAGTTTCATCATACCATGTGATTGATATATCATTCATTAATTGTCTAGGAATTAAATTATTGATATATAAACATGGTGATAGATTTTATAATAAATATGTATTTCCATCAATTGTATTTGGATATTATCATATGTTTATGGATATATAGAAAAATTCATTCTTGAATTATTCATTAATACAACATAAATATTGACACAACCAATGCATCATACATTTTGTTTACCAGATATGGCACTTAGATCATCAATAAATTAAATCATTTGACTCATTATATTAATTAATAAAAAAAATTATATATAAGGACCATTACCCAAATCCATTTATTAGAACACACAATGATAAATGAATGTTTTTATTTAAATTTTCCATTTCATGAAAACAGAATCCACTTAATTGAGAATGGTAAGAACAAAATTCATGATTATTTGTCATAATGTCTTACGATCCCATACCCTTACGAATGATTACCATATGTTTCTTATAAATTGAAATTTTTTATAATAAAAATATTTATTTAGGTATACTAGTGTTCATTTAAAGTATCTCATCATACATGTGAATTTTTTTATGTTACATTACAATAGGTAACCTTAAGTCAATATCCCATTAAATTTATTATATAAGAAAATACATGATATCAAATAATATCTATACATATTCAAAATAATAAATAAATGATACCATATAGTATATAGAATATCTTTAAATAGTATAAATTAAAATAGGTATCCACATTTACTATAGTCTACTACTAACAACTACCATTTTGTTATCTCTAACATTCTTTTCATGCTTCCTCTTGGATGTTTACTTAGTTAAGGAATCATCTAAATTATACATCATGTAATATCTAATCACATTATCAACCCCCCCATTAAGAAATATATCTCAATGGATTCTACTTCTATAGAATGTGCTTTATATTTTGATGCGGCCATGGCTCTATTCACAGACACACCATCACATTATTATCATAATAAAGAATGATACTATATTTTATTCTTGTAAAATAATAACAATATTTATCAATGTTTTATATACATACTTATTAATTTATAATATCAAAATCCATAATATAATATGATTTGGAATTATAATTTCATACTACTAGACTCTATGAACTATTATGACTTGCAACACATTAATTTAAATTGAAGACATATTGTTACTATGATTTCATGTAATGATGATATATTTTTAACTCTTGTTAGTCATGAAATTGAAGACTAATCTCTCATCACATATATATAATTGGAACACATCCATTTTATTTCTCAAATAAAATATATTAATAAAAACATAGACCAATGTGTTTCTCCTATATACGTTTAATATCTTCCTTCCATGATAATGTCATAAGAAAAATAACGACTCTTACATAATAAGGAATACTTTTCTTATCCTATAATAGAAAAAACATGTGATCATTATCTTCATCTCTATCTCTCTCTATTGTTTTTCCAAGAACACATTTTGGTTTTCATATTTATACCATGAATCACTGGAATGATTCCCCTATTTTATTTTTTTATATTTAACCTCTATTATGCCAAGAAATTATATTTACCTATACATAGTGCAAAAATCCTCTTATATTAACATTCAATGATATCAAACCTGATATTTTAGAAATCCAAAAATATTTCCTTCATATAGGAGAAATCATTCAACTAATCTATATTCAATCATAATTATCATAGGCCACTTCAAATAAGTAACGTTTAAATGACATACACTATTATAAATATGAAATTACTCCCACCATTCCACAGGTATACACATTGATAATATTCATTCTATATTAAAAAATACATGTATAAAAACATGATATTGAATTCCCCATGACCATTATTTTTTATTTAATCGATAAAGATATCATTGAATCATGAAATTTTTTTAGAATTACATTGATTGATAAATAAAAAACATCATGTCATACTAACATCATTCACATAATTCTCATTAAGGAAACCCATTTTTGAAATCTATTTCCAATATAATTATGTCATTGTCAGGATCTATAGATTGAATAATTATGACTCTTTTAATCATTTAAAACATCTAAATATTTTCATTTGAGTATATTTCATATGATAAATTAAACCCATTTTCCACTAATTATAGTTTAAATTTAATTATTTTACCATTAATATCAATTTTACTGTAGAAAACTTAGTTTCCCCTAATGATATTTATATTAACTAATCGATCAACAAGAACAAATAATTCACTATGATAAGTGAATACTTCTATAATTTAATTTACACAACATAAATATATAATTATCCTTATATAATTCATAATTTAATCTTATAGCATAAAAAATTATGGAATAATTATTATCAAAAACAAAATTAAAATTAACATCATAGAATGCTATCATTTTATTATTTTTAAATATGAAATTTTTTAATGGTATGAAATTATCATTAATTAAGTCATGTATAATATAAAGAATAATAATGACTATTTAATAACATGACTTATTACTATTTACATTCATCTCATAGTCATATATATTTTAAAAGACTATTATACATTCCATGTTATATTTCACTAAATTATTTTGTTGGAAAATATTATCAATAAAATTATATATAATCCTCAACATGATATTTTAAGATTCTAAGATAATCATTATAATTAACTATAATAAATAATCTATCTAGTTCATATATAAATATACTAAAAATAACAGGTTACACATAATTAATTTCCTATTAGAAAATATGTTTTTTCATAAAATTTAAATAAAAAATTAATAATATCTTTTTACTAGTAAAACATTATTATTAATGATAATGATATTTACTATTGGGATTTCAATAAATAAATTCATTTTAATTATATATCTATTTCATAATATTTTAATATGAGATAATTATTTCTTCCATATTGATAATTTTGGTTTATTTCTAATAAAATGAATTTGAATGTCATTCCACATTCTTGATAATTCCATAAATTGCAAATCATGAAATAAAATACTAGTTTAAATTTTTATAATATGAAAATATTCCGAAAATAATTAATTAATTCTTGTCGGATATACTTATAAAAAATTCATTATGCAATCATGTCATTAATAGTTTCAACCTATATCATGAAATTTCAATTAATAGTATATAGAAATATATATTTAATTACATTATGATTTATTTAATTTTAATAAATAAAAATATTAAATTAATGGTAAAAAAATTAATGCATTTTTTTGACTTATTTTACATTTTTATATTATAACTTAATCATAATTGATGAGATTATTTCATACATAATTATCTAACTATTGTTAGTTGCATACATTTAAACACTTGATTCAAGAGGATGATTAAATAATATAAGAACCTTATAAAATATGGATTTGTAATAGATTCCATATATAGATAAGATTGGTATTTTACAAATCACCAAAAAAATAGAATATATATATTGTATGTTCAATGAATAAATATAAGAGAATATATCTAGATTTTCTTTGAAACCATTTAAAATGATTTGGAAAATAATGTATATTAGGTAATCAAAGGACATCTCAAGAAAACACATAATTTTTATCTTTTATTCTTAATTAAATATTATTTGATTATATATAACATACAAAACTCTTTTAAAAATCCAAAATTTAAAGAAGAAATGAATTATATTTATTTTATTTAATGGATTGATAACTATTCATTTTCCTTATATAATTCCTTGATTTATGTTAAAAATGTAATATATATGAAGCACATATAGAAAAAAAGTAATTTTGTGGACAAATATATGGAATCAAATCTTATAACATTGGAATATGTATCATAGGGTTTTACCCTAGAACATTTCATGCCTTCATGGACTGTTACATTTCTTGTTTTGGATTTGGATGTTTTTAGAGGAGTCTTCTGTGGGGTTCAATGGTGTTTAAACATGAAAATATGCAACATTAGGTAGCTAGAAATGTGAAATAGAGATCACGAAAAGAGATGTTTTGGTTTCATGGAAGTTAAATTTTTTTAACTTGATGGGTTGGATGGGTGTTTTGTTCTTAATAAACTGACTATGTGATAGAATTTTTCAGTATGATAAGAAATTTGATGATGTAGTGCTATAGAAATCAGTAGAAGTTTTCCCAGTATGGAGAGTAAACAACTCATGGATTTTATATATTTCACAACAATAATTAGAGGGCCATAATAAATACCATGATATGAATATGATTTTCACTTCATGAAATATTAAACATCGATATTGTATTTAAAATTTTAGAATCTAACCAATTTTATTTTCCCTCTTGATTATTGGGAAAATTATATAATATTTTGGATTATTTCCTTCCCTCCATTCAGAGATCAAATATATAGTTTCCATAGTTTTATCATTTAAATATTGGAGTGATTATACCCAATTTTCTGTATTATTTTCACTAGTTTATCTTAGGTAATTTTTAATAGTGATGTTGTTTTGGTTTTGATAGTGTTTGAGCTTCTGATTTTAATGAGATTCTAGTGTGGGTCAAGTTTATGTGACAGTTCCAACTATGTTTGGAGTGTTATGTGTCTTTTTTCATATCTCTATATTGAATAATGAATTATAATTATTCATTGAGTTATGCATTCATCTTTATCTCCCAATTTATGTTCTTTTCTGGGGACTATATGGTTTTACTTCTATTGAGTTGATATTACGTTCCAAGACCATTAAGACTATAAATTGGAATAATATTAAATTGATGAAAATAGGGTGAAATAAAATGTTAAAATAAATTTGATATTATTTTTTATATTATATGAGATTATTTCAATTAATGATAATCATTATTATTGGGATCGTTTCTTGTAGTTTAGTTGATATTTTCATGAAACTGTTATTCTCTGATTACATGATATCTACATTAGTAAAATGTATAATAAAATATATCTGGCTAACAAATTCTTTTCCCATTTAGATATGGAATGTTTTCAGGAAACCTTTGATAAATAATTATATAATTTAATTTCAATCAATGAATATAAAATTTGGAAGAATGCTTTCACGGAGATCTTAGGTGGTTGAAACCCAAGAGGAAGGGTTACTCATTTTTATATATATTTTGAATTTGTGAGGAGATAAAAAAGTGATTGCCTTAGAGGATTCAGAAGAAGTTTTGGTAGTGTAAAATAAGGATATAAGGAAATTAATTTCTGATGATAAAATGAAAAAATTGGAATAATGGTATTCCTAAGGTATAATAGAATGTTAAATCCTTTAAATGTAGAAAATATGGGAATTATGAAATCATTTTTCCTTGTGAAAATCCATATAAAGGCAATCAACATGGCTATAAATGTTATGGTTGTTATGTTGATGATGAAGAGACATCCAATGTACAATGAATGGAAGGAGGTATTAATGAAATTATAATGAAATGATGTTAATGATTTAATAATGATGTAGAATTATTAATGTTATGGGTATTTCGATTCAAGAATTAATTTATTAATTATGATTAGGTTATATAATGATTTTATTATAATAATTATTCATTTATTATTTTATAAAATATGTTTAATTGTACTGGTAAAAAAGATAATTGATTCTATGAAAAGAAGATCTTTTAAAAAAACATGATTTAGTGATGTAATATTTAATATATTATAGATGTTTAGATTGAAATTATAAAGGGGTGTTAATGAGATAATATGTTTTACTAAGAATGGGTATAGTGATTTGATGGTTTATTTTCTCTTTACTAGGATTATAACATGTTTTGATTTATGAATTTCACCTAATATTTTATTCTTTGAAACATGCATGTTTTCATTAATTTTTTTAAGTGATATTTTTTTTATACTTGGTATGTAAAAATAGGAGACCAATTATTTTTGAGTAATTTAATACCTATTTTATTTTTTAATGTTATAAAATAATTTTTTTTGAAATTGATATTGGATATAATTATATTCAATGAGTCTTAAGTTTAATAATTTTTATTGGATGAAGTTGAACGTTTGATATTGTGTTTTCAGGTTAAATTATGTTTTAAAATATTTGAAATACTATGTAACCATTTATGTTTTGATAAATATTTATAGAATTACATATTGACATGAGGAACCTAGGATTATTTAAATGTTCTTGAGTAATAAAAAATTCATCTTCAATATCAATTTCCCAGTGTGATAAATGAAGTGAATAATGTTCATGGCTCAAAAAAAGAAGTTATTGTGATTATGAAAATTAAATTCATCAAGTTACCATATTTCTTTATATTCATATAGAATGAAATAATTCCTCAACTATGGGAATATGATTTAGGATAAAATGTTATTTGTTTACTATGCTTCATGATA
Organism: Viscum album; assembly: GCA_963277665.1. Taxonomy (NCBI): domain Eukaryota; kingdom Viridiplantae; phylum Streptophyta; class Magnoliopsida; order Santalales; family Viscaceae; genus Viscum; species Viscum album. The sequence continues at coordinate 916,845,130 of OY728155.1, read as the reverse complement.
AATAAATGGCCTTTTAATCATTCAGAAATTTATGGTTTTGTAATTCTTAACATTTTAAAGTCCATGTTTTCTATCAATCTCCATCAGAACATGATATTTATATTTCTCTTCCATGTTTAGGATTTTAATTCTCAAAAATGTTATCCTTCTTGAAAGCCAATGATTATTGCGACTTAATCATTTCCCTATCCATCTTATTAAAAGGATGTGTTATTAAATCTATTTACGATATATTTTTCACCGAAAAATTAAAAATATAAAACCTTTATTTTTGAAGTGTAATTATAAATTTTTTGTTTTCAATTTATTAAAGGAGTGGGGACTATGAAAACTGAATATTTTATGGTATGACTTTTCATGTTTATCATCTACAATAGATTATGTCTCAAGAAACACCAAACCCAAAATAACCATGATATACTATTAATATTATTATTCAAAATGAAAATTATTTAATTTTCATTAAATTATTGTTTATGATTATGAATACCTAATTTATTAAAATATGTGATTTTATTCTTTACTTAAGAATTAATTATAAATTAATAAAAAAACAAATTGAATATAAAGAAAAAGGTTTTTATAGAAATAATTTATTACGTGCAAAAGGTGTTTTATCATACTAATTATTTTATTTAATATTAGTGAATAAAAATATTGAAATTTATATGTTATATATTCAATCATGTGTTTTTAAATTCATCCAATTGATATTATGGGCATAATGTGAGAACAAATAAAATTTTACACTTAATAACATATATTTTTCTAAATAATGTTTTCCACATTTAAATGCAACAAATGATGTAAATATAAGAAAGCTCAGTCATAAGAAGACCTCTAACCCTTTATTATGATAAAATAAAAGTACAGAAGGTAGGAAAAGAGAGTACATACATACAAATCATCCACATCCAAACATCAGTCCTAACCATAAAAGTGAAACTACATATCATAGTAATCATAATCTTCACCACATCCAAAAAAAGGTTCATCCTCCACAATAGTCGACTCCCACTTAGAGTTCATTTTATATGGATTCACTACCTTGGCATAATTACTTTTGAGCTCCATCTTCTCCACAAAGAGTTTCTCCTTACTTTATTGTTTTCTCACATGACTCTTTTTAGAATTAGGGTCATCCACTTTTTCCTTCCTGGATGAGGACCAAGTGAATACTAGATTCATCAAGTAGGAATAGTCCTTTATTGGCCTCCCTCTTTGGTTGAGTAGTCTATGCACCTTCAATTTTAGTCAACTTATTCCAACCCCTGTGAACAATATCATTATATGAAGGTCTTCCAACACCTCTATCATTATTTTTATCACTACCAAAGAAATTCACCTATTTACCTGTGAGATTCACAAGGAAAAATCTTTTTCAACCAACATCGTTATTCACCTTGATGCCTTCTATGGTGGTCATAGAATCCACCCCAATCATCTAAGAGAGCCTATTGTGATAAATTAAATCATGGAATTGAGGGATCACATCATTTCCAATGTCATAAAGCATCTCTATCCTTAAGAAATCCATTGTAGCCTTTTCCGGATTATTGGACAAATTTTTCAGGTTCAAGACTGCATGCACTTTCGGATCAACCATCACAGTGGGTGGATACTCCTGATACAAACCTTCCAACCTATTAACCGAAATGACTTTTCCACCTAGGACATTAGCCAAATCTTCTTCTTCATGGTTTAGGTTACCGAAGTCTTGTTTCACTTTACTAGTAACACCCTCCAGCAAGGGAAGATCCTCAACAAGAAGCCCACATTTTATTAATTTAAAGACCTTATTCACTGTTGTATTCAATGAAGACCACACATATTTCATTTCACAACCACGCATACTCACCTCTGTGTAATCATTTTTCTACACCTCCTGCTCCATGCTGGAATCCAACATTTCTTCATTGAGGCAGGTGCTCCCCACATGATAACCCCGTTCATCAGAAAATCTAGGTCCAACGCACTTTACTGGGCCTACCCTACCTCCAATATCATTCTCTCACACTATCACAGGTTCGTCAGTATTGGTCATACCTAGAACTAGTGATAATACAAATGCATAACCACTATAAGGTAATCTACTTTCTAGCTCCTGTGAACTACCAACTAGCCATCCATTGTTACAAAGCAGATCATGATGGCCAAATCGATAGCATGCCACACAATAGTGCATCCATGGCTCAAAGAATACCCCTTATGTCCAATGGAATTCCATTCTATCTATGATCCTGACACAGTACGCCGGTGTCCTTGAGTCATATACATCCACAAAAATCCTTGAAAAAATCGGGTGACACACGGACTCGGTTTGATGATCAAAACATAAGTATTATCCAATCATATTGCCTATTGCACATAAAATTTAGGGATTTTGGAAAGAAAGAGGTAGGCCAAGGAGACTTACCCATGTTTCAATTGTTGCGGGATCATGTTACATGTGAAAATCAAAACTCCAATGAAACATAAAGAAGGTAATGTCCTTGCATCTTCAAGGAAATCGAGATCAATCCATAATCATGTCTGCCCCTGACCCAAAATAGATCATTATATTCCTCTGGTCAGGAATACCTACAACCGCGCATGCCTGTATCTCCCAAGATTCAGAGACAAATTTCTCGAACATGTCAACCAATGGGTGTTGAGGACAAAACTATGTGACCAGTGTTATCTTGCATAAATCTGTGGTGATATTGATCTCAACCAGGATAAGGGGAAGCTGTGGTGCCTCATAGAATGGATCTTGAACCTTCAGGGATAGATGAATCCTTGGGAAAGAAAGAAGCATGTGGGGGTTTGAGTGCAGTGAGAGGGTCCTACCCTTCTAAATCGATCACAAAAATACCCATCCAATTGGGAGGGTAGAGCAGAGATCATCTACATCAGAACAAGGTCATCATTGAGGGAGGAACCAAAGTCGCGGTGCTGAATTTCACATTGGCTGAATTTTTGGTATTATTTTTGTATGTTGTATTATTTGATGAATTCTAAAAAACACTACATTTTAATTAAAAACTAAATTTTTCTCTAAATAACTTAAAATGATAAATTATATTATATATATATTTTAATATAAAATTAGATCAACTTTACATCTATTAATCCAATTTATGACATTATAATTACTTCTATATTCAAATTGGGTATAAAAATATTCCAATAATTTAAACATTTTCATTTCAAAAACCTTCTTTCTCTACAAATTTATAAGATTAATTTTTAATTAATATTATCCAATTTTTTGAATTCAAATTTTGATAAATGGATTATGTATTTTAAATCCAAAAGTATAAATTAGGTAAATAGTTCCCTTTTTTTAAAACAATATGAATAATAAACATAATAATTTTTATTACAATATTTAAGTGTCAAATTGGGTAATTAAGGGTGAGAATAATCATTATAATGATTAAAAATTTAACATAATAGAAGTCCTAATTTTATTGGATTCATTATTTTCAACCAAAATTCTATTCAGAAGAATATAAGACCTATTGGTGTCACTTGGATGATTATGATCATCTTATAATAATTTATTTTAAGAAATGTAAAACTTTTCAATTTAATTTTTTTAATTAGTATAACTTTTTTAAAATAAAGACCTCTTTAATATATGACTGACTATAATTAGTGTTTTAAAGATAAAATATTCATATTAATCAGGTTATTTTTTTTAAAATTTTCTAGGGATTGAATAATTACCTTAAAAATTTTCACAACAGTGTTGTAGTAATTATTTTGTTAATGGAATTTTCAAAAAATGACATTAAATTTTTTAAAATAAATTTATTTTGAGATAATTAATTTCATACAAGAAATTTATATAAAAACTAAAACATTATTGTAACATCCCAGGTAAATAAAGAATATGAAATTTTCATATTTATCCATATTTGTGAGTAAAATATTAATATGACTTTAAAGGGGACGCTATGCTCGATGGCGTACCCAACACGCAACAACGAGTTTCTTGGGAGTCTTACGTTGCACTCTAATAATAAAATAGTATTATTTTAAATGGTAGTTAACATGTAGCCGTTGTATTGGCGGGAATGGATATAAATAACTAAAATATGATTATATATGTTTTTAAATGTTTTTACATTTATCCAATAAAAGATAAAGGCTTAAGACACGGAAAGAATTCAATTTTAGGCGTATATGCCCTGGTTTTCACTAAAGGGTCACTTATCGCCTTTTGATGGCGAACCATCATTAAATATAGTTTTTTTCACTCTTATAAATTCATTTGGACCAAATAAAACTCTTCTTAAGAATTGGGACATCAAAATTTACTTTGTGTAAATTTTTGGTATCTTTCCGATAAAGTTCATTTTTTTAATGAATAGTGTAAAATGTTGTATTTTAATTCAAAAACTCTTTTTAATCTAATTTATTTATATGATTAGATTATCTTTTGAATTTATTTGAAAGTGAAAGTAGAAAATATTTTTACCATTAAACCCAATTGTGGTCGTTGAAATTAATTTCACTTTGAAATCAGACTTAAACTAGTGTCAATCTTTTGATAATTATTGTTTCATAAAAACACGCTATTTGCTCTGACAGCGGGAATTAATTATTAAATTAATTAATGTGAATTATATGTTTTGAATTTTGTAAAATAGACTTAATTTTTGAATTCAGAATATCAAATATAGCTTAGGGTGAATTTTTGGGATTTTTCTAAAAAACTTCAATTTTTGATGAATAGTGAAACCACTTAGTGGTACTTATAAAAACTGATTTTTCCGTTTAAATGAAATTTTTCCATCTTTGTGTTTTGAATTTCAAAAATCCGACATACATGGTTGTCATTAAGAAGTAAAATGTGGTTCAATGGGATAAAAATAATTTTTTGGTGAATAGTAACTTATTAAGTTTTTAATCGCGATTAGAGGTAATTAGTGTAGTTTAAGGTAAAAATAATGTTTTAATAATATGAAATGAACTTGACACATGTCCTAACCTCATTGGATGTGTAATGGACGACCAAGACAAGCCATGGGTCAACTTGGGCACCCCATGGAGCCACTTTGGTTGGGAAATGACATAAATAACTTTTTATTTAATGTAAAAGTAAAAATGACACAAACATAAATGTTTTACTAAAACAATTTTTAAGTGGGGTTATACAAGTCATATTTTTTTTATAAATAGTCATTGGAAAGCTAAAAGGTTTTCATACATCATATTATTTGTTTTATAATTTTTATACACTAAATAAATTAAATTATTTTTGACATCATGATGATGCAGCGATGACCTCATTATTTAACGATTTAAATAAAATGAGAAGATAAAGTAATGTCTATGACCTACAGATGTCCAAAACTTATTGGATGGGTGGATTTAGAACCCTTATCACCGTATACATGAATTATATCAATTTGGGAATTTTTAAAACCAAAACACATTTTCAAATAAAGTAATATTTCTTACTTTCCAAAAGTGCCCCTCCTCTCCTCTTATAAAAGGCCCCCACCTCTACCTCATTTCACACACTCCTCAAGCCTTTGGCTTGGACAAACCCTGCCCATTTACTATCTGCACATCCCTCTCCTAATCCCAGAGGATTCCCTTTCGGCAGAATACTTTCAAAGGAAGCCTTTAGGCTCAAATCAAAAGGAGTTACACTTTTAAAGGTAATTCATTCTCTCATGTTAATTTGTTTTATTTTGCTTCTCCAACCCCCTAAACTATTTTTATTTACTTCTTTTGTAACAACACCAGTATCTTAAATATACTAGGATGTTTTTATAAGATTTATTCGAGCTACACTCTCACACAACTACATCAAATGGTTAATGAACATACAATTTCCGTGGATGGCGAAATTCTGCCTCCCGAAACGATGATTGTTCAATACTCATTTAACACCTTCAAAGGTGGCCATTATGATGTTACTATTTTTATATATGATATATAATATGTTTATGTTTCCCTTAAGCTTCTGTTTTTTTTCATTTTGGGCATACCTTTATGGTTTCCATTATGGGTAAACGCGATATCTTCATTTAAGGAAGTGCGGACTACCGCCCCCTCAAAGTGATTTGATTCGTTAAATACCATATGTGGGACGTATAAAGGATGGAACTATGATATTATATATGATATTATACTGGAATTATAATATACCTTTATATCATTATGATTCCATTCTATAAAATATGAAATAGAAATGAAAGTAACGTTCATGCGTACGTACGGCTTATCGTCTCCATGAACGGTGCATTTCATTTCTTACCTCTAAATGATTATGTAATGTTATAAATGCATGCAATTACTGGATATATATGACATATATGATATCTACATCGTGAATACAACTCTGGATATAATAAACATTTGGCCACACGAACAACATGTAATTGTAAGAAGTCCACTTTCGACTTAAGAACCAAATATCGGCAAAACAAATATTATTAACTTAAATGATTACATAATGTTTATGACATGGTAATAAGTGATATAAAAGGAAAAATGAACATTAAAAGTTTCTTAAGGAAGTAGTAATTAACTCAAGTTTATTATTCGGGAGATTAAAGAACGATCGATTCAAGTCGGACCCGAGGTAAGGGATCATACTCCTCTCTTTCTTTTTAAGTACACACTTTTATGTCATTCCTTTTAAAGATCATATTTCTTGTTATTGGGATGATCTTTTATATTACAATTACTGTAATTTTTATGTTCATCTGATGAGAGACCCTATTCTCTCTCATCAATCCCTTTTGGAAGTTTTGAGTGGTGCCGTTAGGCTGCCGAACTTTCGTAAGAGATCTAACCTCTCTCTTTCTTTTTAAGTACTCTCCTTTATGTCACTTCTTTTAAGCTCCTCTTTGTAATGTTGGGGGATGTTCTTTTATATTACTATTTCTTTAAATTTTATTTTAATGTGATGATATACCCTATTTTATCTCATCAATCCATATTCAGAAGTTTTATGTGGCGCCGTTAGGCTGCCGAGTTTTCGTAAGGGATTTTTCATCTCACTTTTATTCCCGTGAGATTTATGCTACATTTGCCACAAATTCCATTTAGTGGTGTATTTAATGCCCATTATTATACTCATTGTGTAATATACTTTCATTTATGAGTATTTACATCAATGATCTATTGTCCTTCTTTCATGGGGTGTATGTTTTGAAAGATACCCAAGTCGGTAAGGGAACCTTTCACCCTCCTCTTTTTTAAAAGACTTATTTTGTTGGGTCTTTTAATTTACATATTGTTATGTTGGGATATGTTATCATATATCCTTATTGATGTACATTTTATGTCCAAGTGACGAGATACACTTTTTATCTCTCATCAACTCATTTTGATGTGATGCCGTTGGCTGTCAAGGGAACTTTTTAACCGAATTTCGATTTCTTTGGGTTCAACATGTAGTCATTGAATATGTCATCCATTGAATATGTGTGAATGAACTTTTATTGTTTTACACTTAATATCCACTTATATTGGGTGTACTTATATTTTTCACACATATTTTTGAGATTTATTTGTCCTTAATTTAAGGATACCTTCTTTATAAGGGATTTCATCACATTTTACATCTCTATTGAGACTTCATTGTTGTTATGGACCAATTCACTCTTATATGGTGTATATAATGTCCTTTGGAATATTATATATTGAATCCATTTATTCTCATGATATTATAAAGTTCTGATTAAATTTTATTCCTCAATTATTCTATTCAAGTGTCTCTAATTTTGGTAAAAACCCTTTAACCAAAATATATCTTTAAATGTCTTAATGATCTGTTCTTATTAATATCCATGTTTTCAAAATGGTTTTAAGGATTTATTTATATGGATATTAATGGTTTAAAATGTTAAAAGCTTCAAGGTTTTATGGGACACTTTGATTCAAAAATCTCCTTGTTAAATGATTTAAATGGTTTTGGAAATGGTTTCTTTTTGAACGGATTCATTATTTCAAAATTCTAAAATGTTATATTGTGATTGACATGTGGAAATGTTATTTTTCCTTTATGCATGTTTTATGTGATATGTTTATGTTATGTTTCTTGGGAATTGTAATGAAAATGGGTGGTTCCGTGATAAACTAAGGGCGGGTGAGCCCGATATAGCTCTCCAATGCATTGGGTAACGCGAAGGAGTGAAACGTTAAGGTTTCTCCAAAGACATTTAGGGAATATACTGTGATGGGTATTCAAAACGTAACCAAGAGGGTTACTACCTATGTAAGAATGTTATGAATGCCTCAAGTTACCTTTATGTATTATGTTTTCTATGATTTATTCCTGATTTGATATGCCTATGTTTTATGGGTAAAGTGTGATTTCATTCTAATGTATATATGAACTCATGTTTCCTTTCCATATTTTTATAACTCTTACTGAGATTTTTATGCTCATCCCAAGTTTTTGAAATGTTTTTCACAGGTCAAGGGAAAGGTACATGATGTGATGATAGTGTCAAAGATGTGTCAAGAAAGAATCCGTGTTATATTTTAAATATGTTCCTGTTGATGGGAAGAATGAATACTGTCTTTTATGTAACCACTTTGTTTAAATGTGGAATGTAATGAAAGTTTCATGATCTAATTCTCTAAAACTCTAAACCTTAAAAGATCCTCAATGTGTAATCTTGTAATAACTCAAGATTAAGTAAGGTTTAAGGCTGGGGCCTTATAGTTGGTATCAAAGGTCGGTTTAGATAACATTAGAGGTTAGGGTATTCTTTAAGCATAAGTGACATTACCATAATGGTTAGGATTTCAGAAGGAGTACTAGTTTTAGATAAAGTGAATGAGTAAGTATATCTTATTGTTTATCTTCCTCATTAGTACATGATGGTTATGTTGATATACTCACACTGACCTTTTTGGTTTTAGTAAATGGCTGGATCTAGCAGGGACCAAAGTGACAATGGGTTTGAAGGAAGCTGTGGTGGTTCTCTGATTAAGATACTGGATGAGATGGGGGATTCTATGAGGAATCTCATAGTTGTTCTAAAACAACTATCAAGGAGTCATGATCAACCACTTCAACCTTGGTGATTTCTCTAATGCATCATGTACGAGATGGCCAACTCGATGTGGAAATTCAGGTAATAATTATCAAGGTAACCATTAGGGTTTATATGATCCTTAATTTTTAGGTAATTATGAGTTACTCTATGATATGATGGAAAATGAAAGGAATGAGATAAACTTGAGGTTAAAATATGTTATGATTATTTTTGAAGATTTTATCTCATTTTGGGGAATGTTTTAAGAATTATATAGTTTTGGAAAAAGGACAACACGCAGACCGTGTGACATCCCGTCACGTCGGAAAAAGCTGCGGGAATCGAACCCACAACCAAAGTGTGACTGGTATTTATCTCCTACCACTGGACTATGTGAAGTCCCTGGTTAGTTTGACTGATTCATTCTAGTTATATGATTTTATGAATTAAGAGTAAGTTTATTTTGGGTTATTTATTAAAATGATTAACCTATCATGGAGGATATGTGATTAGGTTAATTACTTTTCAATACGAGACTTTAGGAGAAACTGATGTTGTTTGGAGATAAATGTTACGATTTAACTTGGAAGACTATGTGACTAAATCCTTCAAATGTTTGGGTTTCAATCTTAGATTGGTTTACTTTGAGGAATTTTATGGACAAATTGTTTATCGGATGGTCCTCATTGAACTTTGGGTTTTGTTGGACAATTTTAGAGATTAAGAGTAGATTTTCTTTTTATAAAGGGTTATCCTTTTCTGGATTATCTTATCTTGTACTAGCCTTTTTGGTTTTGGTTTTGGTTAAAGTCTAAAGACATGGGAAGTATATAGTTCTATTTTGTGGATTAGGTGATTCTATAGAAGTTGATTATAGTACTCTTAATGCGAACAAGTCTCCCTAAATACTCGTCTTTTGGAAAAAATATGAGTTTGATTAAGGAATCTAGTAAAAGTTGAAAGTCAACATGATAAGTGATTATGCTTCCTTATGAATAAATTCCTCAATATTAAGTAACTTAAAACAAAAATGTTGTCTATTAACTTTTCCTACTGGGGAACCCAACACCGTTTAACCCATCACAAGTTTGTGATTTTCTTATTGTTAACTTTCTCCTAAACATGTTTTCTATCACTCTCCATCAGAACATGACCCTATGTTTTCTCCTCCATGTCCATGTTTTCCAAAATGGAGTCCTAGTATGGGTTAACTCGGGTGACCTCTGTACTTATCTTTATTTATTTTAAAGTGATTGTTTTACCGACTCTTGTTCCGATGTGGGACTTTCAAGGATGTTTCCAAGCGCAATTTTGAAATTGTGAGGATGCAATTCCTAAAAGGGGGGAAGGATGTAACACCCCAGGTAAATAAAAAATATGACATTTTCATATTTATCCATATTTGTGAGTAAAATATTAATATGACTTTAAAGGGGACGCTATGCTCGATGGCGTACCCAACACGCAACAACGAGTTTCTTGGGAATCTTACGTTGCACTCTAATAATAAAATAATATTATTTTAAATGGTAGTTAACATGTAGCCGTTGTATTGGAGGGAATGGATAGAAATAACTAAAATATGATTATATATGTTTTTAAATGTTTTTACATTTATCCAATAAAAGATAAAGGCTTAAGATACGGAAAGAATTCAATTTTAGGCGTATATGCCCTGGTTTTCACTAAAGGGTCACTTATCGCCTTTTGATGGAGAACCGTCATTAAATATAGTTTTTTTCACTCTTATACATTCATTTGGACCAAATAAAACTCTTCTTAAGAATTTGGACATCAAAATTTACTTTGTGTAAATTTTTGGTATCTTTCCGATGAAGTTCATTTTTTTAATGAATAGTGTAAAATGTTGTATTTTAATTCAAAACCTCTTTTTAATCTAATTTATTTATATGATTAGATTATCTTTTGAATTGATTTTAATGAGAAATTAGAAAATATTTTTACCATTAAATCCAATAGTGGTCATTGAAATTAATTTCACTTTGAAATCGGACTTAAACTAGTGTCAATCTTTTGATACTTATTATTTCATAAAAACATGCTATTTGCTCTGACAGTGGGAATTAATTATTAAATTAATTAATGTGACTTATATGTTTTGAATTTTGTAAAATAGACTTCATTTTTGAATTCGGAATATCAAATATAGCTTAGGGTGAATTTTTGGGATTTTTCTGAAAAACTTCAATTTTTGATGAATAGTGAAACCACTAAGTGGTACTTATAAAAACTGATTTTTCCGTTTAAATGAAATTTTTCCATCTTTGTGTTTTAAATTTCAAAAATCCGACATACATGGTTGTCATTAAGAAGTAAAATGTGGTTCAATGGGATAAAAATAATTTTTTGGTGAATAGTAACTTATTAAGTTTTTAATCGCGATTAGAGGTAATTAGTGTAGTTTAATGTAAAAATAATGTTTTAATAATATGAAATGAACTTGAAACATGTCCTAACCTCATTGGATGTGTAATGGCCGACCAAGAAAAGCCATGGGTCAACTTGGGGACCCCATGGAGCGACTTTGGTTGGGAAATGACATAAATAAATTTTTATTTAATGTAAAAGTAAAAATGAAACAAACATAATATGTTTTACTAAAACAATTTTTAAGTGGGGTTATACAAGTCATATTTTTTCTTATAAATAGTCATTGGAAATCTAAAAAGTTTCTCTACATCATAGTATTTTTTTTATAATTTTTAGACACTAAATAAATTAAATTATTTATGACATCATGATGATGCAGTGATGACCTCATTATTTAATGATTTAAATAAAATGAGAACATAATGTAAACTCTATGTCCTACACATGTCCAAAACTTATTGGATGGGTGGATTTAGAACCCTTATCACCTTATTCACGAATTATATCAATGTGGGACCTTTTAAAACCGAAACACATTTTCAAATAAAGTAATATTTCTTACTTTCCAAAAGTGCCCCTCCTCTCCTCTTATAAAAGGCCCCCACCTCTACCTCATTTCACACACTCCTCAAGCCTTTGGCTCGGCCAACCCCTGCCCATTTACTCTCTCCACATCCCTATCCTCATCCTAGAGGATTCCCTTTGGGCATAATCCTTTCAAAGGAATCCTTTAGGATCAAATCAAAAGGAGTTACACTTTTAAAGCTAATTCATTCTCTCATGTTAATTTGTTTTATTTTGCTTCTCCAACCCCCTAAACTCTTTTTATTTACTTATTTTGTAACAAAACCAGTATCTTCAATATACGAGTATGTTGTTATAAGATTTATTCGAGCTACACTCTCACACAACTACATCAAATGGTTAATGAACATACGGTTTCCGTGGATGGCGAAATTCTGCCTCCCGAAACGATGATTGTTCAATACTCATTTAACACCTTCAAAGGTGGCCATTATGATGTCACTATTTTTATATATGATATATAATATGTTTATGTTTTCCTTAAGCTTCTGTTTTTTTTCATTTTGGGCATACCTTTATGGTTTCCATTATGGGTAAACGCGATATCTTCATTTAAGGAAGTGCGGACTACCGCCCCCTCAAAGTGATTTGATTAGTTAAATACCATATGTGGGACGTATAAAGGATGGAAATATGATATTATATATGATATTATACTGGAATTATAATATACCTTTATATCATTATGATTCCATTCTATAAAATACGAAATAGAAATGAAAGTAGCGTTCATGCGTACGTACGGATTACCGTCTCCATGAACGGTGCATTTCATTTCTTACCTCTAAATGATTATGTAATGTTATAAATGCATGAATGTACTGGATATATATGACATATATGATATCTACATCATGAATACAATTATGGATATAATAAACATTTGGCCACACGAACAACATGTAATTGTAAGAAGTCCACTTTCGACTTAAGAACCAAATATCGGCAAAACAAATATTATTAACTTAAATGATTACATAATGTTTATGTCATGGTAATAAGTGATATAAAAGCAACAATGAAATTGAAAAAGGTTCTTAAGGAATTATGAATTAACTCAAGTTTATTATTCAGGAGATTAAAGAACGATCGAGTCATGCTAGACCCGAGGTAAGGGATCCTACTCCTCTCTTTCTTTTTTAAGTACACACTTTTATGTCATTCCTTTTAAAGCTCATCTTTCTTGTTATTAGGATGATATTTTATATTAAACTTACTGTAATTTTTATTTTCATGTGATGAGAGACCCTATTATCTCTCATCAATCCCTTTTGGAAGTTTTGAGTGGCGCCGTTAGGCTGCCGAACTTTCGTAAGAGATCTAACCTCTCTCTTTCTTTTTAAGTACTCTCCTTTATGTCACTTCTTTTAAGATCCTCTTTATAATGTTGGGGGATGTTATTTTATATTCCACTTGCTGTAAATTTTATTGTAATGTGATGAGATACCATATTTGATCTCGTCAATCCATATTCGGATGTTTTATGTGGCGCTGTTAGGCTGCCGAGTTTTCGTAAGGGATTTTTCATCTCACTTTTATTCCCGTGATATTTATGCTACATTTGCCACAAATTAAATTGAGTGGTGTATGTACTTCCCATTATTCTACTCTTTTTGTAATATACTTTCGATTATGAGTATTTACATCAATGATCTATTGTCCTTCTTTCATGGGGTGTATGTTTTGAAAGATACCCAAGTCGGTAAGGGAACCTTTCACACTCCTCTTTTTTAAAAGACTTCTTTTGTTGGGTATTTTAATTTACATATTGTTATGTTGGGATATGTTCTCATATATCCTTATTGATGTAAATTTTATGTCCAAGTGATGAGATACACTTTTTATCTCTCATCAACTCATTTTGATGTGATGCCGTTGGCTGTCAAGGGAACTTTTTAACCCAATTTCGATTTCTTTGGGTTAAACATGTAGTCATTGAATATGTCATCCATTGAATATGTGTGAATGACCTTTTATTGTTTTACACTTAATATCCACTTATATTGGGTGTATTTATATTTGTAACACATATTTTTGAGATTGATTTGTCCTTAATTTAAGGATACCTTCTTTATAAGGGATTTCATCACATTTTACATCTCTATTGAGACTTCATTGTTGTTATGAACCAATTCACTCTTATATGGTGTATATTCATTCCTTTGGAATATTATATCATGAATCCATTTATTCTCATGATATTATAAAGTTCTGATTAAATGTTATTCCTCAATTATTGTATTCAAGTGTCTCTAATTTTGGTAAAAACCCTTTAACCAAAATATCGATTTAAATGTCTTAATGATTTGTTCTTATTAATATCCATGTTTTCAAAATGGTTTTATGGATTTATTTATATGGATATTAATAGTTTAAAATGTTAAAAGCTTCAAGGTGGTATGGGACACTTTGATTCAAAAATCTCCTTATTAAATGTTTTAAATGGTTTTGGAAATGGTTTCTTTTTGAACGGATTCATTATTTCAATATACTAAAATGTTATATTGTGATTGACATGTGGAAATGTTATGTTTCCTTTATGCATGTTTTATATGATACGTTTATGTTATGGTTCTTGGGCATTGTTATGAAAATGGGTGGTTCCGTGATAAACTAAGGGCGGGTGAGCTCGATATAGCTCTCCAATGCATTGGGTAACGCGAAGGAGTGAAACGTTAAGGTTTCTCCGAAGAGATTTAGGGAATATACTGTGATGGGTATTCCAAACGTAACCAAGAGGGTTACTCCCTACGTAAGAATTTTATGAATGCCTCAAGTTACCTTTATGTCTTATGTTTTCTATGATTTATTCATGATTTGATATGCCTATGTTTTATGGGTAAAGTGTGATTTCATTCTAATGTATATATGAACTCATGTTTCCTTTCCATATTTTTATAACTCTTACTGAGTTTTTTATGCTCATCCCAAGTTTTTGAAATGTTTTTCACAGGTCAAGGGAATGGTACATGATGTGATGATAGTGTCAAAGATGTGTCAAGAAAGAATCCATGTTATATTTTAAATATGATCCCGTTGATGGGAAGAATGAATATTGTCTTTTATGTAACCACTTTGTTTAAATGT
The DNA here is from genome assembly GCA_963277665.1 of Viscum album. Classification (NCBI taxonomy): domain Eukaryota; kingdom Viridiplantae; phylum Streptophyta; class Magnoliopsida; order Santalales; family Viscaceae; genus Viscum; species Viscum album. The sequence goes on along the minus strand of OY728155.1, from coordinate 916,830,074 downwards.
GGAATGTAATGCAAGTTTCATGATCTAATTATCTAAAACTCTAAACCTGAAAAGATCCTCAATGTGTAATCTTGTAATAACTCAAGATTAAGTAAGGTTTAAGGCTGGGGCCTTATAATTTTACATATATTAAATTATTTATTTCTAAGATATCATTTTTATTTATGGTTTGTAAGGGCCAGGTATTGAATAATGTCAAAATTGACATTAATAATATTTAAAAATAAATAATATATTATTAAATGATATGAAAATGATAAGAAAAAAATATAAATTTAGAAAATTATTTTTATAAGATTAAAATATAATAAATGGTTCATTTATGGTACTTTTGGAATTTTATAATAATAATATTCACCCTCAAAAGTTAAAATCTATATTTTCACGGTAGGATTTGAAGAGATTAAATAAGGGTCAAAACCAAAATATAATGATACTAATGAGACCAAATAGTTCCAAAAATTATTGGAAGAGAGTATTTTGACCCGTAGTAAAGTAATATTATAAATAAAACATTTTGAGCCATTAAAAATTGAAAATTAATTTATATTAATTTAATTTTTTGGGAGTTTCCAAAAGTTCTCCTCACGTTAAATATAAAACGGAACATTTTCCTTGACAGCTTTATACAACATAAACACATTGACATCACTCAACAAATTCCAATTTAATTTATAAAAATAATTAATTTTTTATGGAGGTTCATTTCCTTTCAAAAGACCTACCTTAGATCCATTGTGAAGAGATTAAATGAAGTTAGAAAAAAGAAGAGGTAATGGTATTTATCAAATATTTCATGTTTGTTTCTTATTCAAATTTTTATTTTTAATGTCTTATATTTTACATGTATTATTTTTAAATATCATATGGAATTAATTTGAGACAAGTCTTTGTGACGGTGTGGGATTTAGAGGCCTCAAGTGCCCAAAATTAATGTTTGAAATAAATTCATCTTTTAAATAGCATGCATGAGTGGTTTTCCTAAAAATATGAAATAATATTTAAAATGGTGCTGGGATTTTAAATCTGTGGGCATTGTTGCACTTAGAGTGGCGACTTTACATTATGTGGGGACCAACATCGACCGGTGTGTGTGGGATGCAAAATACAATTTTTTAGAAAATTTAATGGAAATAAAATAAATTTAATAGTTTATTTTAATCTATCATTTCCATAATACAGTGATGCGTCATGTGGTTTTGAATAATCGGTATCCCAGGTATAGGCTCATAACCTTGGATACATTCCCTAGAATCCAATTCATCTTTATAGTGGACATACCCCGGTGAATTCCCGACGAACGACGAAGAATGAAGATGTATAGATCATTGCGTGATGAGATCAAATCTCCACCGATGACCGCTCCCCCTCTTCATCAAAGATCTAGGCAGGGGTTGTTATTTCAATTAATTTCCTCATTCTAGTATCCAAATGATTAATGTGGATTAACCCATGAATAGGTTGACCCATAGATTGTTTTTTCTAGAGGGAGGGTCCATTATAGTGTTTATTTTGGGGAATTAATCCATACATGATTTGATTTAATTTTATTCTCTATGTTTGATCCTTTATGTGGGAGCGGATCAACACTGTGATAACTGATGGTTGAGGTTCAATCCTCAATTTGTTGTGTTGATTTCTTTTTCCCCTTTTCCCCTGCTTTCTTCACGTTCTTCCTAGGTTTATGAAAAAGAGATTGTTGTATGTCTGTTTTACAATACAATGATCCCAAAATAGAGATTTGAAATTACAACAGCCCAACAAAGGATAAAAGATGATATTGGTTGATGAATCAACATTTTCTGAGATAATTATTTATTTCTTGGTTTATTGTATGGGTGGATCGAAACATGTTTTTAGGGATGATTGGAGGCCCAAAACCAACAGAATTGACATTATGGTGTCAGGGAAATTTCGAATCTTGAGTTTCGGGGTGATCGAATAGAAGGATCAAGAGATAGATGGTCAATAGAAGAACCAGACATAGAACATCATGTTTCGGAAAATTGTGAATAACATGTCATGTGGGTTAGCTCTATGGAGGGTAGGGTTTCACGAGGGTTGAAGCGATGACACAGTGTGTGAAAACAATCACATGGCATGTGGGTCCTTATGCGGGATGCAACATGTGTCTGGGATGATACATGGACATGGGTTTGAGTACACGACCTATACTCCACCACATAGCCAGACCATGACAGTTATACGGTTTACCCCATATACTGGTATATGGGTTGGCATTCATGTATTGAACTATGTATGAGCACATGACCAGTGTAAAAGGAGAGGCCTCTGGATAGTATTCACGACATGTCACATACTAAAATTCCATGTATATCACTTTCTATAGAACATGCTCTTCGACATGGGCCATTGTACATGGGCAGTACCATGGGTCATGGGACATGGCGTGTAACCCTTCTACATGCTGTGTACTTTTTTCTACATTTCTTGATATTTATTTCAACCATTCCATGGGAATGTTCCATTTGGGTTAGTTCCCACATTGGTCGTTCCTCAGAAGGTCAGGTATAATTTCCAACCATAGGTGTGTGATCCCTTCAGCCAGACTTTCTGGATAGCGTATGAATTCCTCCAAGAGGACCAGAGCAAGATCCGCAATCCATTCATGGACCTATGTAGAGTTAGGTATCGACATGAACAATCCTACCAGATGATGATCTTCTACATAACAGGTGAATCCAGATGATTCATGGCATACGTGAAGGCCCTGGCAGTTATTTGTCATTTGTGTATCATGATCATTCCCTACTTAGAAGTGAGTTCTCCCAGAATGATTGTATTTTTTCCCTCTTCATATCTACCAATCTGTCTATTTCATTCATTACACTTCTCTAAGAATGTACTTCTCAACTAAACGTTATCGGAGCTATCAGACTGATGGAGTGAGTTCTCCTAAACAAGTGCTTCATGTAATATTTGAATTGAATCCCTATCATGGGTATAATATCGATTTGACATACCTCTAGACTACATGTATGGATTTCAAGTATATCTTGATATGTTTCTCTTGTTATATGTTCTGAAGATAGATATTGTTTAGATATAACTATACCGTTACATTGTGTATTTCATTGTGGTTTTTTGGTTCCTCTACTGTGTATTGTTATACTAACCCCTGCAGGGGATTTTCACGTATGTTTCATGTCTTCTTCAATCGAGAGGACTTTTGACGGGGTCTAGGGAGGATCAGGACTGGACCTTGCTGTGTGATATTCCTTTTAGGCTAAGGTGTTATTACTTCTATTAGTATTATTCCCAATAACTATTTATTGCATACATTTTGGACTCTGTATTTTTTTAGACTATTTCTTTTGGTGGTCTTGTATTTTGGACTAGTTTACCTTTTGAAAATTACATTCCATTATACTTGATTGGTTGGGTTTATTCATATGCCAGAATTTTGTTTCTTAGTGGTTTTTACATTTCATCATTTTTAGGCATGGAATTTTTTGAATGCGTATAAGTAGATAAAATGCCTACCATATTAGTGATATGCCTACTCGGTGCTAGTCACCAGCCCCTATCCTATCAGCGGTGGGCTTGGGGAGTCACTAAATGGGTCTCACTAGGATAGGTCACGAGAGAATCATATCAAATGTGGATGGTTATACATTAGGACCAAGATACCATGAGATTGGTTTGGGAAACTGTTTTATGTGTTTTAAGCCTGTATTTCAGGCCAGTGACTCCGGTGTTAGTGAGGACGACTGACATATCCACACACCAGGACTCTAGTAAACTGATTTTCGACTAAGTTCATGACAACACTATTTTTAGGGGAACAAAACAAATGGTACACACATCATATAAGAATGGGTTATGTTTTCTATATCTTTTTTATTTGGTTATAGAAATATACTCATTCAACATGGTATATATTGTGGCCTTACAGGATTCCTCCACAATGCATACCTGCTAGGTTTTGGAGAATCGATTAAAATGATGACTCCCTTAGTGATGAGGCTTCAATTCAAGGACCAGTTCCCCATGAATTACCTCCAGGTTGTGCACCTGCTATACCACCACTAATGGGTAGTACATGGTACCTGCAATACTAGAATACGAGGGGCGTAGGATGAGTTATCTCCAATAGTTCTAGAGACAGAGACCCCTCAGTGTATGTTGTTAGCATTACCCTCAATAGGCTGAGGACTGGATTAAGGCGGAGACCATAGTTTTCCATCTAGTGAGGACACTACTGGACTATATGGTGATCCTCGAAGCAAGCCTTCTTCATGTTTTTTCGGAATGATTGTGGAGTTTTACCATTAAGACTCATGATGAGGAGACTCTTTCATGGATGAAGTTTGAGTGAAACATTTGAGATGAGTTATCTCTAGTTAGACTATGAAAAGTATGTATCCATGAGCTTTTTCATCTCTAGCAGGGATGTTTAAGGGTGTATGACTATTAATTGAGGATCACCAACCATGCCAGGTAAACGATGGATATGGTGGGAATTAGCACATCATAGCTCAAACCTTCAAGAGAGGTCTATGAAGTGATATCTGAGAGTGTCATACCACTGTGAAATTCGACTTCTTCAGGAGTGCTTCAACGAGATTTGGTGGTAGATAAATTCTTGGTTGAGAAAAGACAAGTAGTGGAAGTCCACAGCAGGAAGACAGATGTAGAGACCTCATCAGTAGGAGGATGACATCAGGCACATGGATCAGAATGTGGGAAATGTTATAGGAGGACCCAAGACGTTGGATATGTGGTCTAGGGATCTCAATCTTCATCCATTCATCCTAGGTATAGGTGGTGATACTTGTGTGACATCTGGGGAAATATCGTTAGTGATTACCCAACCCATCATACTACATACATGGAGGCATTGGATAGACCATAGAGGTAGAGGTGGAGAGTGGAGCATGCAGACCCACCGAGCGTCTAATGTGGAATTGGAGTTGGGAGAGCGTCAGGAGGCGACAGACACTGTGATATACATCCACCACCACACTTAGTTAGTTTACACCAGGCTCAGGAAGTTGGGGGACACCGGTGGGGGTATCTACATGCGATCAAGGCATATGACCAAGGGACTCCAAGGATGTTATAAGGTACCGTATGTGACTTCTCTACTTTATAATTCATACTTATAAAAACATGTTCTTTTCATTGGTTCCTCACCACATTTCTTTTACGAATTCATGAGATTCTATAAAATTTGATGAATCGACCCTTACGCTTAGAGGAACCTATGGGAGGAGACTCAATGGTCATGCATCTATGCCGATATTGTGATCTCACCCATATAGGCAAGAGTTTCAATTTGAACATCTTGGTGGAAATGTCAAGGCCTTATAATGTCATTTTCGGTAAAGATTGGTTTTCTTTGGTCTATGCCCAGATTGACATCTTTAGGAAAAGAGTGTGGTGTGTCCACAGTGATAGAATGAGGTTTTCTTTTATTGATGAAATTGAATCAGAGGTAGAACAGAGTTGTCTCAGGCTTTGTGGGGTACAACTGATCACTCCAGAGTTGCCTAGATTTACGGTTAGAGTATCATTAGTTTTGATTATTCAGTTTCCATATGCAGTGGAAGAGTATGAGCATGTAGATCTAGAAGATGTTCCATGATTACCTCCCTTCCAGGTGATGGACATTGGCATTAGCTAACACTATGGTAAGGAACTAATATCCTCATTGGCATATGAGATTGTTCTTGTAATTCTTCTCGAGCTGAAGGTGATTCTTGAAGATCTAAATAGGTAAGGATTTGAAATATATAGTGTTTCACCCTAGGGGGAACAATTTTATTTACCAAGATAGAATACCAGATTTTGAGGTTGTGCGTGGATTACTGGTGCCAGAACTAGGTAATGGTGAAGAAAATTTATCCACTACCAAGGATCGACAACCACTTCGATCAGCTAAGGGGATCATAGTGGTTTTCATGGTTGAACTTCGATTAGGTTACCACCAGTTATGAGTATGAGACAAGGATATACCAAACAAGATATTCAAATGATTATATAGTCACTTCATATACATAGTGATGCCTTTTGGCATGATGAACACCCGTGCAGTTTTCTTAGGACTTATGAACTGGATCATCTAGCCATACATATACCAATTTATATTTGTCTTCAGCAATGACATCCTGGTGTACTCGGTGTTAGAGGAGGAGCATGTGAGGCACCTGGGGATGGTTCTAGACCTACTCTAAGAGCACTAGATTTATGGGGATCTCTCAAAGTGATAGTTCTAGAGATAGAATTTCCACTTTTGGGGACATGTTATCTAAGAATAAAGAGTATGAGTGGACCCATCCATGGTCGAGGCAGTTCTAGCATTAGAGACACACAATATTAGGATATAGGTGCAGAGCATCCTTGACATGGAAGGATACTACTAGAGATTTATCCCTTATTTATCCTAGATATTAGCATGGATGATATCTTTTACCTAAAAGGGGAAGCCTTTCCTATATACGGAGAAGTTCTATTAGGATTTCTTATAGATGAGGCATAATTTGGAGATCACATCGATCATGATATTCCCAAAACAGGGTGTCGAGTACGTAGTTTTCTATGATGCATCAGGGACTAGGCATTGATGTTTTTTGAAGAAGAGACATACAGTGATTGCTTATGGTTTGCAATGAATAAGGATGTAAGAACAAAACTTCAAAACCCCTGATCTTGAGTTGGCAACAACAGTCCTTGCATTGAAGATATGGAGACACTACCCATAGGGAGAACCTTTTATCATTAAATATGACCACAAGATCATAATTTATATCTTCTCACCGAAGGAGATGGATCAACGAGAGAGGAAAAGTTTAGATAACCTCCTAGATTATGACTTCAATATCTTTAATACACCTATGAAGGGGACCAGATTAGTTTATGCTCTCATTGGGAGATTGAGCATGCAGATGTTGAGTGAGGTTTCAAAGTAGTTGACCTCACTATGGTTATCCTTCTTGGATGGAGATTATGAAACATATCTCTCGTTGATGGTTGTCACCCCTACACTATTGGGACAATTCAAAGAGGCCCAACTAGGGGATGTCAACTATAAGAATTTTCATGATTAGTTATCCATAGGACATGATCATTATTTATATTCTCAAGGGGAGGAGCATGTCGTTCTTATCAAAGGACCCAAAGTTCTATCATTGGTGTTGTGGGATGTGTTTCTAAGGGAGTTCTATACATCCCCCTTGGTAGTACATCCTGAAGTAGAAAAATGCACTAGGACCTCTGAAATTAGTTCTAGTGGACTGGTATATAGAATGCAGTAGCAAAAATCATTTCTTGATACCTTATGTTCCAGCAAGTGAAGTATTATAACTAGGTTCCAGTATAGTTATCTCACCCTTAAAAGTTCTATAGAGGAAGCGGGATGGAGTAAATATGGTCTTCATGGTGGGCTTACCACAAAAATCCAAGGAAAACAATTCTATATGTGTTATCATTGAACAAATTAATATTTTGTCCCACTTCCAAGATATTAGGGTGCAGAGTTCTGTACAGAGCTTGGGACACCTCTATGTGATAGAGATAGTTCGCCTTAATAGAATCCATTCAATGATTGAGTCAGATTGTGGTGCTCTTTTCAGATCCTGGTTGGGGTAAGGATTACATTAGGTGTTTGGAAATCTGCTACTCTTGAGCACATCGTTCCATCCCCAAATAGATGGTCATATGGATAGAACCATTCAAGTTATGTAGAATATGTTACAGGACTATATCATGAAATTTAGTCATATTTGGGAGGACCACCAACCAAAGGTGATATTTTCAATCAATAATAACTACCACTCCACCACATGTATTGAAATTTCTGAGGCATAATATGGGTGACCCTTCCAATCACCTCGTTTTTGGGATGACTGCAGAGAATCAGCTCTAATGGGTCCAAAATGGGTGCGACGTACCACTGAGAAAGTGAATATAATCTATGAGTGGATGAAGACTGCATAGAGCTGACATAAGTCTTATGATGACAGACGAAGAGACCTATTGTGTTTGATGAGTGAGGCAATGTCTTCCATTAGGTCTAACCTCGTCGAGGGTAGTAGAGATTTTTCCTGGGTAGAAAAGTTGTCTCCAAGGTTCATAGATCATTTTTGGATACTACATGTGTTGTAAAGGTGAAATACTTCCATGCTCTACCACTACTGTTGCACTGTGTACAAGATGTCATCCACATGTTACAAGTAAGGATGTATGTACATAACCCATATCACCTCATCGAATGAGGAATGAAAGACAACGAGGATGGAGTGTCATTCAAGGAGTACATGGTGGACATCAAGGATCGACATGTGACGATAATTCATGGGCATGATATTATCTTTTTGTGTGTTTGGTGGAGGCACATGAATCTTTAGGAGAGCACATGGGAGTTGGAGTCTCAGATTCCTGTGTAGTACCAAAATCTATTTTAGTAGACGTGTTTTTTTCCTTTTTACGGATGTAAAACCCTAAGGTGGGGTGAATGTAATGTCTCAGATTTTCTATGTATTATTTTGAAATATTTTATGTAATTATTTTTAGACCAGGCTTTGAGATGGTGTGCGATTCCATAGCCCAGAGTACCCATTATAAATTTTTGAAAGAAACTAATCTTTTAAATAGAGAACATGAGTGGTTTTCCTGAAAATGTTATATAACATTTAAACAGGTTCCAGAATATGAAATCTGAGGTCACCAATTCACATAGAGAAGAAACATTTCATTAGGTGTGGCCTAACTTCAACTAGTACGGGTTAGTTGAAAAAGTTTATTTTTTGGACGTTTTTATGGAAATAAAATAAAATCAATAGTTTATTTTATTTTAATATTCATATAACTAAACAATGCATTTTGTGGTTTATAATAACTGGGATCCTAGGGATATGCTCATAATACAAGAAACATTCCCTTGAATCCTTTAGAACATTGGAGATGATCCACCCTAGAGAATTCCTAATGTATGACGATGCGTGGATCATTTCATAGTGAGAACGAATCATGAACAATGAACTATCTCCATCATTGTCGATGATCAAGGTAGGGGTTATTATTTAAATTCATTACCCCATTCTTGGATCTAAATGATGAGCGCAGATCGATCGATGAATTAGTTGACCCAAAAAACGTCTGTTCTTGAAGGAGTGTCCTTTATCCAGTTTATATTGATGAATTAATCCATGAATTATTTGATTTTATTTGATTTTATTTGTTTGATACTTTTAATAATAGTGGATCAACACCGTGACGAATGATGGTGTTGGTTTGTTCCTCAATTCATCATGTGGTTTTCTTTTTCTCATTTTTACTTCGATTTCTCATCGTTCATCACAGGGTTATGAACCACATATTATTTCATGTCCATTTCACAACGCAATGATCACAAATTGGTGATCAAACATTGTGATGACCTGTTGGTGGTGTGATGATGATGGAAGTGGATGAATCAACTTGGTTTGAGAGAAACAATTCTTCTATATTTCCCAGTGTTGGTGAATGGGAACATGTTTTTAGAGCCAATCAGACACCCAAAACTAACAGAAATAGCGTTGCGATGTCATGGTGACCCCAAAGCGTGATTTGCATGGCGATCTAACAACTAGATCGAGATATAGAAGAATTATCGAATCACTGGATAAAGAACATCGAGTTTTGTAAAATCGCTAATAAAATGGAATGTTTTATAAAGAACATAGTATGTGGGGATGTCTTAGCATCAACTAGAGTTTCGCGATGCTGCATGCGATGACATGGAGTGTCACAACTGTCACATGACATGTGGGTCCATACATGGGTATCAATGTGTATCTCAAATGAAACATGGGAACATGGTGGAGTATACCACCGGTACTTTACCATATGGATAGACATAGCCAGATATGTGAGTTACCTAGTGTACTGATACACGGTTTGGCTGTCATGGGTTGATGCCATGTATGGGAACACAACCGGCATACATAGAGTGGCCCCTCAGATAGTAGTACATGGCATATCACAATATTAAATTTCATATATTTTTGTTACACAATAAGATCTTCTACACATTTCATTGTACACAAACAGTACCTGGGTCCTTGTACATAGTGTGCGACCATTCTACACGTCGTGTACTTTCTTGTACATGGATTTATCTTCATGTCCAATGTTCCTTGGACAATATTCATATGGGTTAGTACCCCCAATTCTCATTCCCCTAATGATCCAGAATCGTTTCCACCCACTAGAGTATGATCCCATTAGAAGGAAGTTTTGGATAGAGTAATAATTCTTTAGAGATACTTGGAATGAGATCCTCTACCCATTATTGTCCCTAGGTAGTGTCAGGTATCGATGTCAAAAATCATACAAGACATCGTTCTTCTTCTTAGCATGTTAATATGTATGTGTCGTGATATACTTCATGGCTCTAAAAGTGATCCTCATCTGTGTATTGTGTTCTTTCCCCACTAAGTAGTGTGTTGTCTTAGAATGTGTGTATTCATTATCTCTTCAGATCTACTAGTACATCTATCTCTATCATTAAAATTCCCGTCAAACGTACTTATCAGATGGCCATCATCTAAACTATCAGAATCATAGAGTGAGTTATCGAAGACCAGTCCTTCATGGATTATTCAAACTGAATCCCCAGAGTGGGCATGCGGTCATTGTGACTTACCTCTAGACTATGTGTCTGTGTATCGAGTATATCTAGATATGTTTCTATTTTTATATGATGTATAGACATATATTTCAATGAGGTGACTTTACCTTTTCTTTGTGTATTGATTTTTTGTTCTTAGGGTCCTCTATAGAGTATTGTTATATTCTACCCTATATGGTCTTTTCCCGTACGTGTCGTGTCTTGTCAAATCCGAGGCCTTTTGATAGAGTCCAGGGTAGACCCGAGTTGGACCGATATTTGTGAGCATCCTTATAGGTCGGGGTGTTAAAAAGTTTATGAGTAGTTTTACCAATACTTATTTCTTGCTTACAGGTTGGACTTTGTAGATTGAAGGATCTTTCTTTTCGTGGGCTTGTATTCTAGCCCAGTTTATCTTATACACTTGGCATTCCAATTTACTCTGTTGGTTGGGTTTAGTTGTATGCATGTATTTGTTTCATTAGTGGTTTTTACATTTCATTATTTTTAGGTATGTGTATTTTTCATGAGTATATGTACTTAGTAAATTCATCCTATGTCATTGATATGCCTAATTAGCGCTAGTTACCAGCCCCTGGCCTATTGGAGGCAGTCTCGGGGAGTCGTAGAAGGGGCCCCACTAGTATATGTTTTGACACTATTCATGTGTCTATTTCTTTAGAAAGTAATATATTATGAAAAATATATATTTTTAGATGTTATTATTATTATGGGAGAATAATATTCTACATTTTATCTATTCTATTAAAAATAAATTCACTGTATAGGCGTACGTATGAGTTAACATCTCCATACCGTGGTGTAAATTGTTTTTCATCACCACTTTACCCGGATGAGTATAATGGTGGAAATAATGGATATATAATATAGTTATGAAATTAAAAAATTTATTTAAAATTCATAAACAATGAACTTACTCACTAGTTTACCTATTAATCGAATGCAAGTATCGCTCGTGAGTACGTATGGTCTACCATCTCTAAGATGCGATTTGATTCACTTCCCATGTCTAAAATTCAGAAACGGTTCTAAAAATATGTAAAATGATTAAGTACAATATTTATAAATTTAATATCATTCTTTAAAATATTTTTCAATATCGTATTCATAATACCCAGGATATTCATGTGAAAATATACCTTAGAAAACATGGAAATTAAAAATCAAAACAATTAAAATGATGGAATATTATTATCAAATGCATGATGTGATTATGTAATACGATCATATATGATATAATAAATAATAATTTCAGGTTTTTATAAATTAATTAAATTCATTAATTAATAATTTATTAATTTAATAAATGTTCGTCTTTTATAAAGTGTAATATATGGGTTTCTCATATCACTTTTACTTCATTGATATATATGCCATTTTCACCACTTATTTCTTGTGTGTGGTGTAAATATATTAACTATAATATATAATATCATTAATATCAATATCTTCATGGTGTTAAATATATCATTGGACAATTATTACATTATGGAAAATATGATTTGACTTATCACAAAGGGGTAAGGGATTCACAAACACAATTTTCATTCATATTGTTTAAAATATATTCCAATAATTATGTCATAACATGATTATGTGTGAAATTAATTTTTATTATATTATGTCATTTATAAATTTTTTATGTGGATTTATGTTTGATAAACATAAATGATTCATTTGATAATTTATTAAATCTTAAACAATTTTGACAAACAGTGTTTATATTAAAATTTATTTGATGAATTTTGGAAATATTGATAAATTTGTGTCATTTATTCAATAAGTATATTTAATTATAATTAACACTGTTTATTAATTAAATAAATTTATTAAATATATTTGGGGAAATATTTGGACTACAATACTTGGGTTGGTCCCACTGATAGATATCACCTTGATGCATTAGTATACACATTTGACAAATTAGTAAGGCCATAATTAAATGGTTTTTTCCCATAATGTTAAAACATCTTCTAAAAGGTTAGGAATGTATTAGCTCTAGTGAATAATACATGAATTCCATGCATTAATAATTTATTACATTCAGAATTCAGTTATTATAATTATCTTGAAAATTTTCCCTATGAAAATCTATAAGTATAAATTTCATTATATGTTTATTGATTGAAATGAATAGGTTCCTAGTAAATTAAATATCCATGTTAATTAGCCTCATTTTTTCATTATTTATTCCACTATACATAAAACATACTATGAATTTTATATCACCATATTTATGTTTCAAGTTCCAATGACATGAAGATGAATTCTTAGAATGATTTTCATGGATATTGAGTTGTTTATTTTGTTAGGTATTATGTTTCATTTTCTATTCCCAATGTAAAGTGGATATGTTGTATGTAATATGGTTTCCCAAAATAGCTATAATAATTGATCCTTTAGGATTTGAGTCTTGTATATATTCTAATGTAATATGGTAATGAACCAGCTCCTTGCTACTAATGATGGTGTATTTACACGTGCACTAAATTAGAAAAAAGTAAAAATATTTTTTTAGAATAAAATTATTCCCACTAGTATATACTTTCATATCAATCATAATAATCTTCATGGATTGTTGGGAATCAAAATAAATAAGGGTGATAAAATATAATATATATGGGTAATGTACTGAAGAATCTATTATAAATCAATAAGAATAAATGACATGGAAAGGTATGTAACTAAACAAACATTCCATTTAAATAACTTTACTATCATTATCAAATAATATAATAGTCAACATGTAAAGGTAAATAACTAAAAACAAATACAATTTAGACATTAAATTTAGATTTAAATTCATCTAGAAATAATATCATTGTGAAAATTACATGGATTCCAAGATAATGAATAATGAGTATGGAATGGTAAATAACTGATCACTCATTAAATTTAATTAATAAACTATGAATGAAATGAATCTATACAAAATATCATTTTGAAATTATCTATGATTATTACATCTAAATTATTAATGAGTTAAATTATTAAGGATTATAGTTAGTTATCTCAAGAATCATTGTAACTATACCATCCAAACCATTCACAAGATGGGTTAAATCTACATGTTGAAACATGTTTAAATATAGATTATATATTCTACACATGAGTCTATATATTCATCGATGAGCTATAAAAAATAGGCCTCGACCATGTCTCAATATCCAATGATTTTATCATAAATTGAAGAATCCATGTATTAAATGAATTATATTCTTTATTATAAAATATACATATTGAGTATAGAATATAGATGTATCATTATTTGAAAAATAAAAAATGATCCTCCGTGGTATAAAACAGAATGTAAGAATGAAATACGGTTTATGAAATATTATATCTAAGATTAAAAGAATATGGATAAAATTAAATTCAAACATTAACCATCAAGAATAAAAATTATTCAAATTAACTATATCAATGATTAAGTATATACACAATATAAATGTGACTAGGATTCTGTTATTAATAACTTCTCAATGAAATGAAAATAGAGACAAAATAATTTTTAATGGTCATAAAATTGATTTGAGAATTAATCAATGAATATATTATGTGTATCAAATGTAAATCCATAAATAAAAAATTTAAATAAAAATTCATTAGATACATAATCTTATAATATTAATGGGTGATGATGAATAATATAACCCAATGAAAAGAAATTAAGTTATGAAATTCTTTACGACTAGGTAAATTTCATCTCAAATCCCATTATATTGAATAAATAAAATTAAAACATTAAATAAAATTATATACGAATTATTAATATTTAATGGGTAGTATGCACACTATATGAAATAATGTTGGCACACATTAATATAATATTCTTTAATTAAGGAAATTGTGAAAAAGTTTCGTACCTCATGATTATTTTTTGTTTAATGTGATTTATCCTCCTTTAAAACTATTTTAAAAATTTTATGAACTAATATTATAGAAATATTTGTATTTTTAATATCATATATTTTTCATTTAAAAAATAATATCACCTATTCTTTAATAAAATTACCTTATTTTCATTATATTGTGTTTTAATTTCCCTGTTTTTTCTCATGTTCAATATCACGAATGATCTTGTTTTGTATACATTATATAGTATCATTAAATATAAAATAATAATCAAGGAAAATTCTCATATATATAAATAAATAAATAATTTTAATTCCTATGATGATTTTTGAAGTTAAATGAAGTATGTTATGATAGTGGATATGGTAGGCCATGAGTATATATGAGAAAAATTTCCATTTTTAAATTATCTTAACGGAAAGTATTAAGTAATAATTTATAATTACAAAATTATAATCATATAATATATATGATTTCATTTATTTAAATATAATTAAGTATCACACAATTTTGTTGTGGTTTTGATAATAGAGTCATATCACTTCATGAAAGTAGTTGTCCAAATGAACACGAACGATGTTATCATCTTTAATTGAGTGAAAATGAATAATAAAAAAGATATATTATAATTAAATAATGATAAATTTTTCATTAATATCAAAATTATTACCTTTATATCACATATATACATTTAAAACATCCTTATTACCTTCCATGTAATGAGTTTGTGAGAAAACGAACCACATATCTTTGGGTGGTGATAGTCCAATAGACACACGCATGACGATAATTTATAAAATAATAAATAGAAAGTAAAAAAATGTATATGATATATAATAAATAAATATGTATAGTTATTTAATAAATTTCACATATAATGTTCTTATTCATCATCATACCCAACCATGAGGTCTGGTGATAGATAAACTAATGACATTGGTTAGTGGGGTGGTAGTCTATTTTACACACAAATGATGATTTAGTAACCAATTTGATTCATATTAAATTTTTTATAGGTTAATAAAATAACATAAAAACATATCTATATATTGAATAAAGTAATGTTATTTATAATTATGGTTTAATAATAATTTAAGAAGAAGGTGTAATAAATAAAATAATGAGGCTTGAGGAATAATGTTACCTCTTCCACATGTAACCTTATTAAGATTGCATGAAAATCCATAAAATATTGGATTTATGAAGAACATAATGAATCTTTTATGAGAATTGGGAAGTATTAATTTTATTTGGCTAGCGATTTACCAATATAAAAGGGTTTTAAAGAGTGATGTATAGAGAATACATGGTGGATTTTATAAATTAAGGGAGTGGAACACCTGTAATTTTTTAAATGAAGAAGGGGAAATGTGATTTTTCAAGGATTGAGAGGGCCAAAAATTTAGTACTTGTGATCCTCGAGAATAATATGTTATAAATATTGATATAAAATAGATTTTATAGAAAAAAAAATTTCTTTTTAAACATTATCTTGTTTTTCTTAACCCTATGAGAAACTAATTTTACCTTAACCGGGGTAAATAATTTTTTCCTTATTTAACTACTAACGTAGGTTAAAAATATTTTTTACCTATTATATAATAATTTTTTTTATTTAAAATGTATATTAATTTTTTTAAGAAATCCCATATATGGAATTAAGGAAATTTAAATTGTTATTACTCTTGTAAAAGTGATGAGATAGCGGGGTTTCAAATAGAAAATGTTCAAAGATTAAAATTTTATATTGAAATTCAATATGAAATGTAATAAAATGAACTAAACTATATGATAAAAAAATAATTGAACAAAATTTATAGTAAAAATAAATTTAAAATACAATTTATCTTTATAATCAATTTAAGAGAAAATATTATTTTCAATTAAAATTTTGTATTTTCTTTATTTATAGAAGTATGAAATATATCAAAAAAATATAAAAAATTCACCTTAATTTAATTTTCATATTATAATTTCAAAAATATATTTTAAAAATAATTGTTTTTTATTTTATTATTAATTAATATTCAATTATTTGCTCAAAGTGCGATAAGAAAATAAATATAGAAAATATAGTTTTTATGAAAACATTTATTTTTATTTTTAATGATTCTAATATTTATTTATAATAATTTTACAATAATAATATATTTTTAATGTTAATACACACAAATTTAAGGGATATTTTACAATTTTAAACTATATTTTTGTTCATTTAGATTCATTGTTACATGTTTTTCAAGCTATGAGAGAAAATATTTAATGAATTTTTTTTTTCATTTTTTAAGCTATATGTTTCTTGTAAGATAAACTGAAAAACATGTTTTTATTTTAAAATATCATTTTTTTACAAACTATAATACTAAAAATAAATATTACCCTCACTATTTATTCTTGATATCTATAATCATGGTTTTGGCATTGAAAAATAGCATTTGTTGAAACACCCTTATAATAAAGAAGTTAATAAAATTTACACTTATTTAGAGAGAATGTGATGTACATTTTTCGTATGGAATAACACAAAACTAGTATTCTTTGTATGAAACTATTTGTGGAAAGTGATGATATGGACCTTGAATAAAATAATATAAAATTATAAAGAGTAATAGAGGTCATTAATCACATGAAATTTAATGATCAATTGAAATTAATATCCTAATAGCAATAAATATATAATGAATTAAAATATGATCAGAATCATTGGATAAAAATGTAATAGGATGGAATTACTATTTCTAAATCCTTATACTAATGTTTCTGAAATATTTTATTACCTATTAAAATATACTTATAAGTTAAATATTAATTTCATAATAATAATTTCATCCTTTGGTTTTTCTTTGATCAATTTCCAAATCATCACTTACACCAAGAGATGAATATAAAAAAAGGAATTTTTTATTCTTAAATAATTAAAATTCACTATTAATGGAGCATAATATATATACAAGGGTGAAATTTATTTTATTTATTCTTCATATAAATTCCAAAATAAATATGGTTATTAAAAATTATCCAATACAATAAATTAATTTCTAATTATAAACAATAAAACCACTGGTTCATCATTAATTTTTATTTATAAAATAGTTTAACTAATAAAATATTAACTAGGATATCATGTAGTCTTCTGGTTGGAATTATTATTTTTTACTTCGATTGAAAGTTCATTACGCTTGGATTTCCAGGAATGATGGTTTATCACCTAACATGAGGGTTTTCTATTTCTAAAACTACATTAATATTATTCCTTTAACATTTCAAAAAAATATGATGTAAATCCATGAAATCAGAATAAACACTCAATTAACCTTTCTAGGATAGTTTTCAATACAACATTTTCCACAAAGTATAATAATCTTATTTGAATATCATTACAAAGTCATTAATGGTCATATTTACCAAAATGATTACCAATGACTTTTAACTTATGTCTATAAAATATATTACCATTTTTCGTCAAATAAAATTTTCACTTAAACATATAATTAGCCACTATGCATTATTACCGTAAATGTTTTCCAAATATATACCTAAAAATGTTATATTCATGCCACAAAAATTAATAAAAGGTGTTTTTTAATATTAACTTAAAACCAAACTTAAACATATAATCACATAATTGTATCCATATCACTTATGTTAATTAGTATATATATTATTCTAAAATTTATCACCTTCCTCTGATGGTACATGATTATTACAACAAAAATACCATTGGTAAAATACTTCTATAATTTAATTCTTGAATCACAATACATAAATACATAATCCATTTTATTTTTAAATCATTATTTCCCCAATCAATGGGAAAACCTTTAGATGAGGGAATTTACTCAAATTATGAACATTCTCTCCATATTTAAGACAATGAACTAATAATGGGTCCCTAAGATGGTATTTTTTTCCTTCCATAATAGTCCTCATTTTTTCTTGGAAATTTATTTCTATAAAACCATATTTTCCAAACATAAAACATTTTCCCATTAATTTTAGACACTTTATTTTAAATTTAAGTCAAATTATATAAGTCCTCAATAAATACATGAAATAATGTATTCAAATCCTTAATAATGGTTTGTAATAAAAATTTCAATTATCATCATAATATACCCCAATATTGACAACCCTTGTTCATAATATGGACTGCTCTCATGAACCATGTGATGATTTTGAGAATCTCATTACCCTCTATTTGGAGTTATTGAACCTATGCATATCTATTCCAAAATTACATCCACATGTAGTTTCCATATATGAATGTATTTCATGAAAAATCACATAATCTCTTCCTTACTGAAATATTAGATTTTTTTATACATTTATCCTCAATTCCAACCCATGGGTTTTGATCTCTAATCTATGATTTCAAAATATAGTTTACATTATTTATACTAAAATTTATCTATATGCAAATGTATAGATCCAAAACCCAGTCGATTTTATCTAGCGAATATTTCTTAAATACTCATATGATACAATGAATCACATCCTAAAAGACTAAATATTAATGTAGTCTTAGTTTTCTAGATACATAATTGATTCTATCGTAATAAATAAAAAATAAAATAACATAAAAATTTCAATAATATTGTTTTTTTCATATACTATATCTTTTAATATTAACCATTTTAGAGTGTATGGATTATTGGGAAATGAAAAAAAATTGGTTTCTAAAATGCTCAGTAAGGGTTAAGTATAACTGATTATAACATAAATAAAAAATAATCAACAAATGGTAAGGTACAAAACAGAACATGAATTTCATTCAAATAATTTATCTATCATTATTTGATAAGACATATTCAATGTGGCATTGTAAATAATTAAAGACACATTCCAATTAAGCAATAAATTGAGAATAAAATTCATCCAGATAAAATATCATTTAAAAATATCATGGATAATAAAATAAATCATAATAAATTTGGTAAGGTAAATAAAAGGAAACTCATTACTTTTAATTAATGAACCAATAATTAAATACATATATATATATAATATCATTGTGAAAATCTCCTTGACAATAATAAATGAATTCATAATGAAGAAAATTTCTATTTATTGGACGCAATGATCTTGTAGATCATGATACATCTATTTTCAATGAATTTCGTTAGACAAAATAAAACCAAATTAAGAAAAAATTTTAATTCTAACATACGGATTATCCTCATGAGAGTATAGATACATCAAGGTGCTATCAATAACTGGTCCCCACCCATGTCTACAAGTCCAATGTCTTTTCATATATCCAATAATTGATTTAATTTATTTAAAATATGTATTTAATAAATTATCCATATTGAGTAAAAGATATAGATTTATCAATATTTCCATAGATTGAAAAGGACATTCAAAATAGGACATCATCTATAATATTAGTATACAGTTTAAGAAATATTTAAATTAATAATAGAAATAATACACATAAAATTTATATAAAAAAAATTACAAAATAAATATGTATTCATTTTACATATATCAATCTAGTTGTATATACAACATGTATAAGAAAATATGTGAAAACTAATGAAAATTTATCAATGAAATAGAAAAAGAAATGAAATACATTACAATTATTTTAATATTTATGTAAGAATTAATCACTAAATAGATTAAGTGAATCCATTTTAAGTAACAAAATAAACTAATTTCAATACAATAAATGATAATAAAAAGTCATTATATATATATATATAATTAGATTATAATTGGAAAATAATGAAGTAATATAACTAAATTAAATGAAATTGAATTATGATATTCTTTCACACCTGGTAACCTTCAATTGAAACTAAATTATATTAACTAATTAAAAATAAAAAATAAAAAACCCTGATATATGATATATTTTTGAAATTATATTTACAAGGGGAAGTATGCAAACCATTTAAAAAAACTTTTTCCTAATAATAAAATATTCATTAATGATGTGAATTGAGATGAAGTCCCATACCTGATGCTTCATTTTGGATGAACATGATTTATGCACCATTATGGTTGGTTTAAACATGTTATAACTTTTACGAGGACTATATTACTATTTATAATATCATATATGATCATTTTATAACATATTATAACCCTTTCACTAATTATCATTAATTATTATCATTATTTTAGGTTTTAATTGCTTGGTTTTGTCATTTGTTATTTTTCAAGAATGTTCTATTTATTTTGAATAATATATATTTTAATCACAAACAAATTAAAAATCATGAAATAATATTAATATTTATATAGTGATTATACATTTTATACCAATAATGAAATATGGTTTTGAAAAATTATGTATTCTATGATCATATAGACAATATGTAGTACGTACACAAGGGAGATAGTTCCATTTATCAATGATAATAACAATAATTAAGTATGTAATATTTTATCTTTATAAGAGGTATATTATATGATAAATAACCTATTATTTCATTAAAAATATATATATATATATATCATACATATGTTGGGATTATGAAAATATATTGACATCACATTGTGATGCTGGTAGTCTACATGTACACAAATGATGTTGTTATCATTAGGTGGGTGAAAAGTTGAAAAATAAAAAATATATATTATCATTAGAAAGATATAAAAATATAATTAAAATCATAATGTATCTTGTAGATCACATATATTTATTAAATTTTCTACAACCTTCCTTGCATGAAGTCAGTGAAAAAAGAATCACATTGTTTGGAAAGGTCGTATTCTACCATACACATGAGAGACTTTATCATATCCATTATGGAATAGAAAGTAAAAAAATTATATTGGATAAAATGAATCCAATGGTATAGTAATTTTATACGTACCATATATTTATTTTATATCCATCAGCATACACAATGATCATATGTTGTAATGGAAATACAAATGGAATCGGTTTTCTAGGCGGTAGATTGATGTACATATAACTGATGATATTTGTAACCCATTATATGTATGAGTAGAGAGTTTTTGGAAATTCACAAAACATAAAAAAATTATTATATAGAAGAATAGTATGTGACTATTTCATCATTGATTTATAGGAAGTTATAAAGGATAAAGAATAAATAAAGTAATGGCACATGATAATGAATGTCACAACTTCCTCATGTAACCTTATTAGGTTTTCAAAAAAATAATTCCATGATTATATTGACGTCCAAAAAAGGATTATTGGATGGTAGAATTATGGAATATTACTATTTTATAAGAAAAAAATATTCAATAACATACAGGACACAACACATTTAAGTTAAATTAATATCTAAATATTGTTATATTTAACTCTTATAACCTAGGAAAATATGAATAAGAATAATTGATTTATGAGAGAAATTTAATTTTCCATCTTAATATGGATATATTAGTATGTAATTATAAATTAGTCAAATATTTTATTGAAGTTATTTTATTTTTCAAAAACATGTTTTCGTCAAAAATGATTTTTTCTTATTTTTATGAGTGAATATTCTAATTTCAAGAATATATACGAAACTTATCGAAAAAAATGAATCTCACAATGGAATTTAATATGTAAATAATTATCGAAAAACGATTTTTTGAAAATTTTTAGAAAATTTATAATTTTCCGAGAATAGTGAAATATAATGCTTTTTATTGAAAAATGTATTTTACTATAAAGTATTAATAATTATATTTCATTTGTTTTTAAATTATAATTATTTTAATTTAATATAGAAAAATAATGTTTCTAAAATGTATTTATCCCTGAAATAAATATGAAAACATTTTATGAAAAGTGCATTTTTTATAAAATCTACCTTTGGATGACATTTTCGAGTTTAATTTGAAATTAAATTATAAAAAACTGATTTCATATTTTTTGTAACTCGATAAAAACATATAAAATAGGTAACTTTTATTTTTTCCTATACTAATAGTATCTATGGAAATTTTTTTTCCATGTTGAATGATTAAAGAGTTAATAAAGAGAAATAAAATATAATGAAAACTATAAAAAGACACTTAAACATTGTCTAATTTTAAACGATGAGTAATTTTAGTATAAAATATTCCAAGGATCAAATATTAGGGATTTTTTTTCAATTTTTAGTTAGTATAACATTCATGTTTTTTTAATGAAAAGGAAAACATGTAATAATAATATTTAAATAACTATTACTGTATTAATATGGCGTAATTTAGCAGATATGTTCAAAAAAAATATATTTAAATATAAAATATTTATCTTCATTATGGTTATATAAATATATTTTTAGTAATGTTATAATTACCTTAAATTGTTTTAAAATGTCGAAGTAGTAATTATTTAATAAAAAGAAAAATAAAATAATTGATATTAATAATATTGAAAGAAATATAATTTAATATAATTAATGTGATAAACTAATTTTATATATGAAATTTCCTTTTTTGGATTTAATATAATATTTTTTACAAATTATAACGACTTTAGTGATATTATTATATTTTATTTAATGAATAGTTCAAAACATTTACATTATTTATATTTTATAATAAGTTATATTATATTAAATGATATAAATTAATTGAAATTTTATATTTGAAAAACTGATTATGATTTTCATGATATATTATCCATGGTCCTTTTATTGGTTTTTATGTTATAATAACTGTATTAAACATTAATGGGTTAAAATCCTTGTTGTCATTGTAATAGTTAAAGAGGTAAGATAATGGTTAAAACCAAACGATAAGGGTATAAATATAGTCTAAACATATATAATTCTCTATAGAAGAGGCTATATAGACCAATATTTATCATATCATTTTCATATATTATTTTAGAACTATTTGGTATTAAATATGTATTTATATTATTTTGTTATTTTGGGAAATTCCAAGTGTGCCTGTCTTGTCCTTATAAAAGGGGACCACTTATTTCCATATCTTTAAACATTAAACCATTTTAGTTCCAAAATTTCATACCAAAATATATTCCTTGAATACATATACACATTAAAGAGTCCCTAGGCATAGAAAAAACCTTAGTTCGTTTACGGTGTTTATCAAAGAAGGTTTTACAAATAAGTGGTATAGTTTATATCTTCATGTTTTAGTTGTGTTTATTCTTACACATCCCTCAAAAATTCTTTATCAATGATAAAATAATAACACTAGAATCTGCATGTACATAGATTTTATTATGTTTGTGTAATGAGAGACATATATATGTTCTTCTATAAAGTGGGAAAAAATCATCATCCTTTTGTTAAAAAGACTACCACATCATGAAACGATATAATTCATTTTCCAACACCTTCTCTCAAAACTAGTTTTATTACTGAAATTAATTTTTATATGATATTCATAAAATTTTAATAATTCATATAATATAATATATGACATAGATTTAAAGTCTTTCTTGTTCTTAAAAATGATAATGTCATTCATGTGTACGTGTGGACTACCACCTTCATGAAGTGATGTTATTTGTTTTTCATCATCACATATCATGGATGATATATATATAAGTATATTTAATAAATCAAAATTATAGTTATGATATTAATTTCATTTTAAGAAAATAAAATAATACCTTCATTCTTTCTATATTTATTACTGAAAAATGAAAATTGTTACTCACGCATAAGTATAGCCTATCGTCTCCATGATTGTAACATAGGATATTTTTTCATAACCATATTTTATTGATGGATTTAAAATAATTCTTTTTTATATGAAAATGATATGTATTTACTAAATATTATTTTATTAATATTTTAATGTTTATATCATTGACCAATGTCTTCCTACCAAATTCATTCTGGACTTATGAATCGAATATCAACAAAGCGTCTAACGTGAAAATAAATAATTATATTAGTTGTATTAAATTTGAATAAGTTAAATACAAAAAATAAAATATATATAAAAGGTTTTCAAAAATTTAAATAATTAGGTAATGTTTAATATTCCTGATGACAAATAACCAACATGTCAAGATGGACTCATGATAACAGAATTCTTAACATAATGTAAAATCTTTGGGTCAAACTTCTAGTTAATTTATCATTGAATGAAAATATTACAATTGATGTTATTTTCACTATATTATGATGTATTTCTTATTATTTTATGTTGATTTATATCATATATACATAATCAATCATTTTATTAAAACTTAATCCAGTGATACTATATTTGTAGGTGGGAATTCTTTTATAATCCACCTTTTATGTTCCTATCTATTAAAAATAAAAAAGGAATGTTTTTAACATATATGATGTGGGATCCTTTTACCACCATCATTTTGTCTCAATTATTTGAATATTCCCTTTTCATGTCTAATTTTTTTGATTCAAACAAAATAATTTAATATAAGATTAATATTTTTTAAAAACGTGTTTTCAAAAATGACTTGTTATTTTCATCAGGAAATTTTTAATGGTCTTTAAATAAATGAAAATCCCATTCAACTTGTTTTATATATTTTGGTATTGAAAATGTGTTATATAAATAAAAAATTATTTTCATATTTGAAAATTATCTTCATATGGATTTAATTATTTTTTAATTGTTTTGTGATGAAAATTGAAATCATAAAACGTTTTATTCCAGATACAGAACATGAGAATTATTTGTGAAACAGGTGATCTCAACACATCTTATAAAATGATTTGATTCCAATTATAGGTCACATGTCAACTTCAAATAACTTGTAATTTTATTTAACCAAATAGCACTTGGTGACCCCGTTATATCTATGGGTGAGATGAGATAGAATTATAATGCATTGGGTAATATAGCTTATTTTTTGAGGCCAATATAAGGGTTGTACCCAATGTATTATCCTATATATTTAGTTTTGGTCTAGTTATTTCTTAAATGGGGTTTAAAAAACTTGTGAATTTTATTCCTTATGTTTTGAAAATGATTTTTTCATCTTTTTATGAGTTTTACTGTTGGATTGGAGAGAATGTGTTATTATAATAAGGAAATGGATTATTTCATCCAAAAAATACCATTTTTATTAAGGTAAAATTTTTATTGGTTTCCATATTTTAAGTAGAGTAACTTATTTCATATTTTTTATGTCCCTTACTAAATTTTTTTTCTGGGCATAATATATTATATTTTTTCTATATAGTATACTGATGGTTAAGAGAAAACAAAAATTCATTTTTAATATTGTGATGATTTTTTATTAAAATTAACAATGATTTATTTTAAAACATCTTATGGGAAAATTGGATACTCAGTATAAATTTTCACTTGTAATGTAATAGTTTTCCTTATCAGTGTTTGTTCTAATTATTCAGAAGCATATACCAAAATGATCCTTATTATATTAAGATGTTTAATTATTTTACTAAATAATAATATCATTTAATGATTAAGGTTGAGTTATAATAGTATGTACTATAGGTTGTTTGAAATGACTTTGGATATTAGTATATATTCAGGTGAGTTTATCTTATGAATTTGTGATACCCTCACAAGATTACAATTTTATAATTAATAATAAGAAAAATATATTAAGAACCTATTTTTATTCCTTATGTTATGTCATATTAATGTTATGAATAATAATTTTAAGGAAAAAATTTTTTATTTTAATTATTGGTTAATACTTTTTGGGATTGAAACTAAAGTTTGTGAGATAACCTTTGAGGTTATGAAATTTCTTTAATGATAAATATATTAATATTTTTTTGATGATTATGCAATATCTTTGGTAATTTAATAATAATTATATAGATATAAAAATTAAATCCCATGGAAATGGATAAACCCCATCACATTTCATATGTTTATGGGGACTGAACCCACAATTGAAGGGTGAAAAGGGTGCATCTTATAGAGTTGGAAATGATTACGTTCTAGTTATTATGATTTTTATAAAGATATCTAACATATAATGCTATTTTTCATTTTGGGAATATATGTTTTATATAATTTTATCCATGAAAAATAACATGATTTAGTGATTTAGTGATTAATGTAATATCCAAACAACTTCACTATTTTTGGAAAATATATAGTTGTGAGGTACATAACAATAATACTATAAAATTTTATTTGAGAAATAAATTATATATTTTATTTTGGAGGAACATAAGATTTTATTATGAATTTATGGTGATTCAGGTTATTTATAGAAATGATTCACCTGAATGGGAGATTATATATTATAGGAATTTCATTTTTGATATGAGACATTATGAGTGATTGATATTATGTAAATATAAAAGTTATCATTTTTTATCGATATATATGTGATATAATCCTTAATAATTTTTGGCTACAATATCAATATATAATATTTTTTTATGTATTTTAATGTTAGATATTTTATGAATGATATATGTTGAGTATTGTGTATTGATTTTAAATTTCATAGATTAATCTAGATTTTTTATCATAAAAAAGGTTTATTATTTTTATTGAACTACATTATAATATAATATCTATTTGGTTTTGGATAATTAATAATGAAATGTGAAATAGATTTAATTTATTGTATGGAATTTATTATCTGTATTTTTTGACACTGAGTTTCATGAATTAAAAAAATTTATTTTGATTACTCATCAGTTAGAGAAAAAATTTGTGTTTTTGGTGGAAATTTATTATAGGATGAAACTATATATTTCAAACAATTATGTTTCATTATATTTTTAGTCTAGTATATAGAATAATTCCATAATTCTAGAAAAAATATCATGAAACAAAAAAATTATTTCCATATTGTTCTTATCAATAAATAAATTCCTTTCAACACATCAACGAATTACTGTTTTTAATGGTTAAATTTATCATCATCATGTTCTATATCACACTATATCAATCCTTGAGAGTTTTTTATATTTTATGTCCATGTATTCCAACATGGATTCTTATTATTTTTTTTTATCTATGGTGACCTTCATACTTTATTTTCTCAATTATCAAATTTATATTTTATTTATCATTTTTTATGGTGTAAGATTTAAAAAATGTCATTTTGAATAGAAAATCATGGTAACCAAGTCCAAGTTAAATATTTAAAGGAATAAATTTAATTGTAGTGGGGTGAATTTAAAATCCATATATATTAAAAGGATATACTTTGTTCAACAACCTACAATATACACCACAATGGGCGTATATTAAAAACTAAATATTATTATATATAACACATATTAGAAAGTTGTTGAATTGGACGATATGTATATGAATAAATGACTTATGAAATAAATTTAATGTTACAAAATGATATAAATTTATTTTTATATTAGTGAAAAATAATAACATGTTTTTAGTAAAGTCATTTTATTATTAAAAAATATATTATATTAAAAATTAATTTTTCTACCTTTTATGAGATACTATTATAATTACTAGAAGCTATATAAAATTTATTTCACAAAATTTATTTCACTAATGAATTCAATAAGTCAAAAATTATTTTAAATCAATTTTTAAATAAATTTTATAAAAATATTGAATTATAATGTAATTACTAAAATACTGATTTTTATAAAAAATGTATTAATGTATTTCATATTTAGTATGTCAAATTTTTTATCTGATTGTTTTTCAATTTTACATATTTATTTTTTTAATAATATAATTATAGTTCTATAGATATCATATATACTTGTACTTCATATAAAAAAATTTAATATTTAAAATAAAATCATTTTAATAAAAAAATATTTTGGTGTATTTTCCAGGTTTAATTGTAAATTAAAAATTGTAAATTATGTGTTTTGTATTTTTAATATTGGATTCCATATTTGAAATCTGCGGGTATAAATTTACTAAATAGTCCCCCTTTTCGATATGAATAGTATACATGTTTGTTTTTTCTACCATGGTAATGGGTAAATCATGTAATTATGGTTAAAATTAATATGATAAGAACTATAAGATGACCCATACACTTGATCCATTTTTATTAGACATGTAAACATATTAAGTATTAATTTAATCAATGAAAATATGTATTTTTAGAATATTTTTTATTTTATTATGTAATTTAAAATAATATATTTTATGAAAATGCAGTGATGTCACACTCATATTTTTAATAAATATAAATTTGATAATGTGGGGATATACAGATGACATGTTCTAATAAAACTATTATTTTGATAAAGAAATTACATTTCTTAATAATTTAAATTTATTTTAAATTTTTAGTAGTGAAATTATTACATTAAATTGTTCCACAATATTGATGTTGTAATTATTTAATTAATAGAATAATAAAATAAATGATAATAAAAATATTTAAATAAGTATAATTTGATTTAATGAATTTTCTTGATTACCTTCACATGTTATATATATTATAAAATATTTTTTTGGAATGATAATTGTTATGATTATAGTATTAAAATCAAAGTAACGAAGAGTTCAAAAATTGAAATTAATGATATTTTATAATAACATTTTTTTATTAAATGTTATAAACTGAATAAAAATCCTAATTTATGACAAGTTATTATAATAAGTATGAAAAAATTATATGTGGTATATATATAGGATTTTATTTTATTTTATTATATTTATTTTTACCGTAAATGTGTAAAAATTGATTTTTTCATGAAAATAGATAAAGAGGTTAAATAAGGGTTAAAATGAAATGATAATAATCAAGCTATCGTAAAAAATTTAGTTTTAATTATATGAATGTATATTGACCCATTTTCATGCTATGTTTGATATTTATAATTTTTGCTCCATTTTGTATTAAATAATAATTTATATTAATTTATTAGGTTGAGAAATTCTAGGAGTGCCTCTCCCATACAATATAAAAGGATGCCCTTCGTCTAATTAATTAACCAAAAAAACAATTTGGGTTCAACCATGTTTTACCTAAATTTATCTATATAATCCCTCTCCTCATTATAATGGTCTTAGATTAGGGATAAAACCATGCTTAGGTTGCTTAAGGTGGTTATCAAAGATTGATTTCGAATGAAGAGGTACAGTATTTATCGTTATTTTTTGGGTTTGTTTCATTATTCATATCCTTCAAATCTCATTCAACCATGATAAAATCAAATAATACAGTATCCATAAAACACTTATTTTTTATTATGTTTTTTTCATGACCCATATCCATATCATTTTAATAAAATGGGAAGAGAATTCATTGTCCAAGTGTATAGTGGACAACTGCCTCGTGAAAAGTGTAATTTGTTCCCTCACCATCTCTCAATAATTATTAAAATGATGATTTTTTTTATATTTTATATTCATTACATATTAATAATTCATCAAATATAATATATCATTGTCATTTTTATCTTTACATGCACTAATAAATGATAATTACATTCGTGCATACATGTGGTTTACCAGCTCCACAACGTGATGTTAATTTTTTTTAAATCACAACATCTCATGGATTATATATATATATATTAATATCTAAATAATTAAAATTATATTTAAGATATTATAATATTTTTTGATGATAACATATTTTATAAATTATTTTTTCAAAATGATTGTTGGGAAATGTAAACTTTACACATGCATGCGTACGACCCATGACTTAATGAATGTAATGTAGATCTTTTTAATATAAATATTTTTTATATTTATTTCATAGTATAATTTAATTATATAAATGATAATTATTACATGAATAATATTATATATATGATTTAATGATGTTCTCATTAATCGCATTTATCCCACTGACACCATTCATAACTTACTAACCAAATATCTTCATAACAAATGATATGAACATAAATTGTTAATAAATTTATATGACATGGTAATATATGAAATACATGAAATAATAACCATGAAAAAGTATATCATTACTGTAACTAATTAACAAAATTATATTATATGAGAGGTTAATGTATGTACATAGAATGTCTGAATCACTGTAAGGGAATTCATAACTCAATTTCCATCAAATCAGTTTAATATATGCATCATTGATTATTTCATACAAATTTAATATTGGAAAATAATTTTCATTATGTTATGTTTTATTTCATATTTTCTTTGGACATATTGAAAAAACGAATTATTTATTCATTAGATTAACTATCACATATTTGATGTGACATTAATATGGTAATTTGTTTTGAAAATAATTTTTAAAATTGTTCTACTAAAATAATAAAAAATACTTTTTTTATCATATACGACTTGAGGGGAATTTAAAAGGAATCCAAAAAATTGATTATTACTTTACATATTAAAAATTTTATTTCAAATAAAATTATTTTTTTATAAGTGAGTAGTTTTTTAAATATTTATTTTCAAAATAGTAGTGTTATTTTTCTGAAGGATGTTTTTAATGGAATTTTATTAAACATATTTTTTTAACTTAATATGGTTATTTTGGTATTTAAATATTTTAAAAAAGAATATTATATTATCATATATGAATTTTTGTTACATATGGGTTTTAATGTCTCTTTTAATGGACTTATGATGAAAAGTGAATGATAAAAAATTTTAATTCATGATATGGTAATTTTAAATTATATGTAAAATTGGTGAGTTTGATATAGATTTTATATAGGTTTTATCCCCGATATATCTTGCAGGTGTGAATAGTATAGCTTATACATTGGTTTCACTTAGATAGTTCCTGGTGATCCTATTACAGCTTTGAGTGTGCCTAGATAGTGGTCAAATGCATTAGGTATTGTACGTTTCCATTTGTGGAAAGAATGATGGAGTTACGGAATGGTTTTTCATATGGTTCAAATAGTGCTCTAGTAATTTAATACATGGGCTTAAAATGGAATATGAATGTAATGATATATGTTTCCAAAATGGGTTTTAATTTTTGTGTTATGAGTATTAATATTTTCTTTTAGAAACATTTTAGGTGATTCTCATAAGGAAATAATTTATTTTATCTTCTAAAAAGAAGCTTTTTAGAAGTAAAATTGTAATGGATTTTTTTATTTTATTACATGTCTAGCATATTTCTTATTTTTATGTCTTTTAGTAATCATGTTGTCCCTATCCCATATTTCTAAATGTTTTTCAAAGGGTTTATAAATTGGTTGGACAATATAAGTATTCATGTTAAAAGTTATAATTATTTAATATTAAAATAAATAATTATTTACTATATTGAATTATATTTCAGGTAAATATATATACATAATATTTTTCACTATTTTTATGTAAGGATTTACTTTGTAAGAGTTTTCTATAATTATCTAAAGCCCATAACTGATAAGATAAGATTAGTTTCAAGGAACTGAATTCCAGTTCAAAATCCCTAGAAATTTAATGATTCATGATGGGTCCATAAAAGGATATAATTGGGGATGTTATTCAATAATGGAATTGATTACGGAAAAGGGTTTAATAATGTGAAGATAACAGGATAGGTGTGGCCATTATAAGTGAGGTGAGTGGAACATTTAAAATTCTTTAAAAGAAAATAGTTTACCCTCATTTTTAACAAGTTAAATCCCTCAAATGGATAATTCATTAGAAATATAAATGAATGGTTAGAGTTATTGATATTAATTTTATTTTAGGATATTATTGTAGTTTTTTCAAACCAGATCATTATTTTTAAACCCACAGTAAATCCATTTTCACCAGAACCGTGGTTAAAAATTTGTAATTATTTCACTATAAATTTTGGTTAAAAATTTTGTTAACGTTATTATATAATATAAATTATTATAATTATAAATATGGAATATATTTTGGAAAATCAGTTAATTGAACTCAAAATTATAAATTTAGAATTAATCTTGCAAACGTGATGAGAAAGCGGGTTCTCAATGAGAAAATATACAATAGTATACACGTTTTTAAACAAAATTTCGAAATAAAATATTCCCAAAAAATAAATTTGACTAATATATATATAATTGATTAAATATTTCATGAAAATTATTTAAAAGTTTAATTTAACTTTATAAACAATTTAATTAAATTTAATTTATATTAAAATATATTAATTTTCAATATTAATCAAAAAATGAATTATTTCAGGAAAATCCCAAAAAATTCACAATGGGATATTCACCATATGATAATTTCAAAAATATAATTTATTTTTTAAAAATATAATTTTCTCTTAATGGTAAAAATTGTCTTCAAATTATGTTCACAATATTTGATTGAACTTTCATTTAGAAAAATACATTTTTTTAGAAATCATTTATTTTCCTTTTAAATGAATATCATTTTTAATTCTAAATAATATATAAGAACAAAATTAATATTATATTTATTATAATTAATACCTTCCAAATTGACCTCATTATTATAATGATATACTATATTATGAATAATTTCAACTAGGGGTTGTGTGATCTGTAAACTATCAAAGAGATTATACTAAAGAAATATATTTCATTGTTTTTTAACATTAGTGATCCATGAAACTTATTTTATCAGAAAAAACATTCTTTTATTAAAAGGTCAAGGTGTTAAAGGAATAATATGTATTGAATTAATATATATATATATACTGTATAAAAATAGTTTATTAAATTTTTATTTACATTGGGATTTAGTGTTAATGTAATTACGATATTAATTTTTTACATAATGTCATATTTTTTTATTATATTGTTTCATATTTTATAATATTATTCTTCTCCACTAATCATATGATTCTGTTAATAATTTTTTTGAAAGAAAATATTCTAAAACCTCTAAATGATAAATTCTCTCAGTACAATAAATTTCATCTTAATAATTTCAAACCGTAATCACTAATGAAAAATAGTTATGGATATCCATAAGATGTGAATATCTAATGATTAAATTTCTAATGTGATATATACATTATTTTATTATGTAATATAATAAAACCCTTCTTTTAACTCTTCATATTAATATTTCTCAATTATAATTTCCCTCATAATTTTTTACCAAAATTGGTTATTTGATTAGCATGTAATTAATTGTGTATTCTAGATATATAACATTCATATATTCATATTAAAAATAATTATTCCAAAAAAATAATAAAACCAAAATGGATGTATTCAAAACATCTACCATTCAACTATGCTACAACCATAATGTTAAATATCAATCTATGATTTAATCTATGATAGAATATCCATTTCAAACAATGATACATTTATATAAAAAAAATGATATAATTGGTTTAACAAAAGATTTATTCAATTTAACCTAGTATTTACAAGGTCACATTTATATTAGTTTCTATATCCTATTTATAAATAAAATTTAAAATTCTACTATAATAAATTGTCTTGTTTTATAATTAATATATGAAATAACCAAATCGTATCCCTCAAAAGTGTTAAAAAAGGTGTACATCTTGGCCACTTTAACATGCATCGAGGGGATACTGATTTAATAAAAAATAATCAAATTTTATAATTAGTACACCTAGGTATAAATATTATAGATTCTATATCAAATTTTACTATACAGACACCAGACTCAAATGATAGAAAAACCATTAGATATCTAACAATATATAATTTAATGATGTTACCATATAAAAATACAAATCCATAGGGTTTTAAATAATGTTCTCTGAAAATAATAAATAAAATTAATGAAAATTGTTTAGAAAATGATATATTCCTACACTAATACATCATAAGGCACCGTAGACTCACAATCATATATCTGATAAAAATCAATCTATTACCCACTAGATTTTATTCATGATTACATAACCCAAGGAAAACATATATTTATTTTATGTTATTTAAATAAGGTAATAATTTAACCTAAAAAAATTATACATATATTAACCAATTTTGTAGCATCAGTGAGGAATACCAACATTATAAAATATATATTTACAATATTTTGTAACAGTTCTATTTAAATGAGACATACTTGACTATATTATAAAAATATCATAATTTAATATCATCTTCATGAAAAGTGGAATAAAAAAATATAATTTTTTGGATATGTTATTAGTATTTGGTAAAAATAATCAAATGGACAATACTTTTCAGTACATAATCATATTTGAAAACATTATAAAAGGATTTATTTCATAAAAAAATCAACTTGGAACTATAAATTTTGTCTATAAACCATTAAATAATGAAATTAAATATATAATAAAAATATTTACCAAGGCATATTAATTTTAGATAATATACATGTTTTATTATTCTAATCATTGGAATATGATATAAAAAAATTAGTTTCACTAAATAACATCACAAAAAAGTAAACATGGAACAAACATAATGATGGGGAATATCAACTTCTCTTTTTAACCCCTCATAACCCCACTTAATATGGAAACACAATTTTAGTAGTGTACAGTTATATCAGTAATCCTAAACAATTAACCATGAATTGGATGGTTAGACTAGAACATACACATAAATCTTTCATATATATGAATTTTTATTTAAATCAATCATTCAATATATCAACAGTAACACTTGAATGGAAAATGGGTTTCATTACATTTCTAAAATTATATTACATATTTATTCCCAACATTCAGATTTGATGAAAAAAATATTTTCCATAACCAAAATATGATTTCATAATGTTTTTATTAGTTTATACATTAAAAATTACATTCCTTAATGATAGTTCCCTTTATTATGAAGAGGTAAATAAAAGTAAAACCATAAAAGAGTATTTTTAAAATTTTATTGATATTGTTAAAAATTATTAGATTATTGATCATATTAAAATATTATTTTCAAATAATTAATTTTATATTTTGTGGAAACATTTTATTTTTCTTATTCTAATAATTCTTAGATTCATGAAAAATATATATGGATTTTGTAAATAATATGTTAAGTGGAAGAAAAATCAAATCATCTTGAATGTAAAAAATATTGTTATTATTTTAAAAAAATAACTACAAAATCCCTAATTGTAAAATGGGTAATAAAACATTAATTTGGAAAAAAATAATTTGGAACATGTTTATAACTATTAAAAAATGATTTTTATATTAAAATGTGAAAGGGTGATATAATATTAAATTGTAAAAATATACATTTTAGAAAAATATATTATTTGAAGAGAATGAAAATTACTCATAACATCAATATCTTATATTAAAGATGATATCTTTCAATGTAATTACATTTATTAAAATAAATAACTAAATTATGATATCATAATATAACGTATATCCATAATTTAAAACAAATATAATTTAAGAATCAATGTAACTCAATAAAATAAGTTGTGCAAGGAAAAATCCAATTACAATTTTTTCTTACATTCAATCCAAAATCCCAAAAAATAAACATTCAAATACAATATTTAATGTCCTAATTGAATAAATAAAATTAATAAAACTATTCATATGGGATATGAAAATGTACTCTATATAAATTAAGGAAGGTGAATAAATAAAAACATGGCTATTGGGGGGGGGGGTAAATTTAAAATGAAAACTCCACATACATCATAATTCATAAAGTAAAAATAATTTAAAAGGGTTTTTGTATGATATATTTGAAGACATAAATAATAAAATATGAAATTATATATAATAAAGTATTATAGAATAATTTACCTGAATTATAAAATGAAATCCAAAATAATATTTCAATTAAGGAGTATTTAATTCAGAAATAACATTCTCTTTTATTCTTTTTTAGTCAATGGTGCTCTGTCATCTTATATAAAAAATAACTATCTAATAAAATTATTTCATAACTTTGTTTACATAAAATATAATTTTAGTGGTAAATTATAATAATTTTTTATACATTAAATTATTAGTTATAGTATATTTTCATCATCATATATTTATAATTTTCATTCTTTTTCAGAAGAATTGTATTATTGTTGTCAATCCACATCCATCAATAAAATGATCATCGTTACATGATTATTTAAACTATTGAAATTTAATTTTTATATTTATTACTATATTTATATATTCATTTCAAGATAATTTTAAATTCAGTTTGTGAAAATTAAAGAAGTGAAAAACATGTTTCGTAAATTTGTTAACAAATAAAGTGAAATATTAATAATATGTTAAATAATAATATATTATTAATAGAACCATAAATAGTTAATTATATGATAATTAATTTATATAATTTATATTATAAATTTTTATTTTGTTATTAATTATATATATCTATAACATTTTTCACATATGTGGATAAACCAACCCAAATAAGAGAAAAGTTTAATCAATGGATGGGTATAATTAAGAAATTGATTTCATTACATAGTGTCATTATTATTAAATATTAGTGAAAATATTTATATTTTAATATTCATTGGATTCATAGTATATGAGAGTTCGAAAAAAATATTTGAGAGATAGAAGATGATATTTTTCACATCAATGAGGTTGTATGCCACACATACTCATGGATTGTATTATCATATTTCATATAAATGAATAATGGTTTGATATGTTATATATGTTCATAATAAAGAAAATTATATATATATATATATAATTTATGTTGATTAAATAATAATTTTATTTTTATCTATCTATCGTGTATATGAACAAAATATATTTTTCATTCTGGAGGAGGTAGTCTACACGTACACACGAATGACATTTTCATTTCTCTATAGACATATGGGAAATGTTTTTTGATTATTCCCTTAAAATAAAAGAATAATTTTGAGAAAAATATTTATTTAATTATATTAAAATGTGAGAAATTAATTTGGATGTTAATTTTAGAAATTTTTTTCTAGGGAATGCTTAGTATCCACATTTGGATTTTTAACTTCCGTTATATAACCACATAGAAATTTAGGATTTACTTGTTTCCCATAGATCAATGGTATTGAAAACATTATACTTGGATCTAGGGGGTGTATAATGGTATGTATTCAAGGAAATAATCTAATTATAGAGTATCCATGATGTGGAGTTTGAAAGACTCATTAATTAGTTAAAGGGGTGCCAATTCTGTAAAATTCACCTATTATTATAAAAGTATATCTGGTTTCACAATTATTGTGGAATATAGAGAGGAATATAATTGATGTTAGATATGGTTGGATTAACAAGACCCAAACCACACTTTTGATAGCGTTATTATTTTCATGTAATTTATTATTTTTACATCATTAATCCCATATTACTTCAACTTAACATTACTCTTGTTATTTTTTTGTGACCCTAATATATATTTTTTACGACTGAAAATAAATAGTATGTTATTGAAAATTTTGAAAAAAATTGTTTCAAATATTGATTCCATTTTGTCAAATAAATATTCAATGTCTTGAAAAAATTATCTTTTCATATTAGTGCACAACACATATATAATTATTTTTATAAATTTTTTAATTTGGAGAAAAAAATTATATTTTTGGGTAAAATTAATATTTTTTTTGATTTCTAAATTATTTTATATATTATTATTATTTCTAGATTATTTTTTTCTTGAAAATTATAATAAACAAAAAAATTTAAATATTTATATTATAATTATATTAAAATGTCAATAAATTGATTTTTTATATTCTATTATTACTTATGATTCATAATGTTAATCATGGGTTTTATATATTTAATATAGTAATTTTGACAAGAAAATATTTGTAAATAAAAATATTCATTGTCTCGAAAACTATTATATTTTATATTTTTTAATTCATAGATCATTAAATAATATAAGCCTCTACATTATTAAAAAACAATTACAATCCATTTAGTAAAAAATTATTTTTCTGAGAATACATAAAATTAACTCTTTATTAAATGTAACATGAATAATTAAAATTTTATTTTCCTGTAATTAAATTCAAATTATAATATATATATATATATATATTATAAATTATAAATAACAATATTATGAAATCATTATTTATTGAAAAATAATACTTTAAACATGAAATGTTATAGATAACATCCCATATAGTGTTTTAATTAAATTATTTTTAATATATTTGAATGGATTATTATTTATTATACTAATCATCATATAAATGAGGTACAATTAATTTTTTTGGTAATATATATATTTATATTAAAAATAATTCTTTCATAAATATCCCTTTTAAAATTTAATAGATTTTAAAACATTTAATAAATAAATAAACATAAAATGATTATATTTAATCCATATATGAATCTTTATATTAAAAAAATATTATTCTCTGGACCAATTGATATGTATTTATAATCATATAATTTATTAAATTTTAATTTATATGATGATTTATTGTTAGTATAGTTCCTATATTGATGATTGAAATCATATTTCATTATTTTAATAAGTTTTGATATGTTTATTTTTTTTGGAGTTTCAAATTTTAAGAAAAATTTCAATATAAAATTTAAATGAGTTATTTTTTAATAAAATTTTGGTTTATATAATCATCATGAAAATTTTGTTATATTTTAGACATATAAAAACATACTTTATACAACACCATCTCTTGGTGGCTTCTTTTAGTGTATATAAACGAAACAACCTCTAGCCTATGGTAAGAAGAACCACAAACATCATAATATAATAACATATTGATCCTAAACCCCCCCCCACTAATGAATGATAAATTTACCTTAAACAACATAGGTGAAGCACAGATCCTCGCCACCATATTTCTCAAACCTATCAGAAACTAGAGAAATAACATCCATAAACACAACCAGTGAACCAATATATAATTAGAAAAAATAAATCACTATTAATTAACAAAATTCATCAACAATATTTGAAAATAACATGGAATATATTATTCAATTCTCCCATGAAACTACCACTCATGAATCCCCTAAAAAAAATATTAACTTGTTCAAATACCTCTGAAAAATATGACTCTACCCCTACTAAAAAATGAAATTACTAAAAAATACATATATAGAAATAAAAACTTATTGTTACCATTTACATGCAATATATAAGAAGAAATCCATTTATTAAAATAATTAATTTTTCTAGTGTTGGATGAAACCATGAAACTATAAAAAATCACTAAAATAATCATTTTTATCAAAACCCACCACAAGACTATAAAACTGATATTGAAAACTGTTAGATGATGAGTTTTATTTTTAAATAATCTCTATAATATAGATCATTAAGAAAAATGAATAATTCCAAAAATCCCCTTTATAGAAAATAAAATGAAATATTATGGGGGGATTTAAATGTTCTGATAAAACAAAAAACAATCTCAAAAATTTATTATTGACTAATACAATAATATATGAATATAATATTTTAAAAAGGAAACGTAATGAATACTAGAATATTACATGTGGAACCTATAGAGGTCTTAGTTACACTATATCTGGTTTTAGAGTCACGGATAATTTCCTCAACCTCTACCTCCATAACTAAAAATTCCTATTAGTGGTGTTATAAAGGGGGTAACCTCAACTGCATGTTCCTAAAATAGTAACCAATTTTTTAATTCCTTTATCCCTGTCTCCAAAGACCAATTAAACACCCTAATGAAAAAAGAATGTTCTCAAGCTGGTGATAGACCTGAAACAACTCATATAAATTGTTACTTCCTTAAGAAGTGATAGTCTTATATATAATGTGTGAATATAATTTTATCATATTCAAACATATAATTACTAATCACATTAATCTCTTTCTGTATATTTATAGGTATCAACACATCATTCTATTATGTTTATCACCTTAAAAATCATGCATGTATGAATGAACATGATATCAATAACATTCAAAAATGAAAAAAATTATATTTTATTATAGTATAATATTAGAATTAAAATTTAAATTCATTATGATATAACTATATAATAGGGAATTTCTACTATTAATAATTTATGGAAAGCACAATTAAATAAAAATATTATAATGTGGTAATTATCATAATCATGTTCTACCATTTTGACCATACAACTGATGATAACAGTATAAATATTTTAACATGTTTGAAATATGTAAATCACATGTATAATTAAGTTCGAGACTTGAGTTAATTCTCTCAATTATTTATCTAAGGATTTATATTGTTATATAATATGGCCATTTTAAATATTATAAATATTAATATAGTTTTTTGGTATTTGTTCAATAAGTATACATTTATAAAAAATGGGAATCGATGTTTAATAAATATTAGTAACATATAATAAAAATCATAATTTGTATGTGATAAATACTATTAGTATTATATAAGAACAAAACACTTTATTAAAATATATATGAATATTTTTGGCAAAATTAATAATTTTTTTCAATAATGGATTATTATTTTTATAATATAGAATAAACAGTTATAATGAAATTATACTAATATAATTTAATTGTCTTAATATAAATTATTTAATTTTATTTGATTCCATTAAAATAATATACTGTTACCAACTAAAATTTTTAAAGAATTTTTTTCGTTTTGTGTATTTTTGTTAAACAGTTTGACATATCACATTCAAAGGAGATTCTAGTAATAGTTGAATTTTTATTCTACAAAATAAATATTTATTTATAATTTAATTAATATATTACATGACATAATATTAAGAATAATTTAAATAATAGAACATTTTACCAATAAAACATTTTTTACGTAATTTTGTTTAAAGATTAATTTCATAAATAAAAAATTTTATTTGATTAAATGTAGTCCAAATTAAAAATCAACATAATAAAATTATTTATAGAGTTCATTATTAATTGATTTTAATTTTTTTTACCAAGGTAAGTATTATTGACTACAAAAGAGAAATAATTTCATTAAAATTGTTTAATAAATTGGTAATGACCTAAAATGGTGTATAAGATTTGGACTAAATTAAGGGAGATTGTCTTTCTCATTATCCCATTATCATATCTAAATTGATTAACTTTTTAGATACACCTTTCACAAAAGTTAAATTACTTTTATTTTGTGTATTTTTTATTTATAAAAACTCCTCTCATTCACAACTATAGAAGAACCAGCACTATACCAATATAAGTTGACAACATTTAATGGGATATTATTAAACCACAAAATTTTAATCTTTATTACATTAATATCTTATGTTTTTGATTCTCTAGTCTAAAGAAATTTCCCTAATTCTTTGTTTTATTACTACGCTCTAAAAAGATATTTATATACTCTATGTATATATTATACATTGTATAATAATAATTATTTTTTATCATCATCAAAATAACAATATACATGAATTATAGATTTGATAACATGTTTATTCAATCATTATAATCTTTTAGTTTTGATTTTATTCCTATAAAATATCATTCACTTACTCATTTAATCATATTGACATGTTATTTTTGGTCGTTTTCACAAAATATTGGAATGTAGTTATAATTATTACATGATAATTTACTACGAATGAAATATATATAATATGATGTAATAAATAGTAGTTTAATATCTGTAAATAATTATATAATTCTATTATTATTTTCTATATTCAACAATTAATTCAGTTACTTTTTAAAAATAAAAATTTTTTTTTTAATTATTATGTGCGATCCATCATAAAATTTTCTATGAAATTATCATGGTGAGAAAGATATATATATATAAATAAATATTCATGACCATTATGGAAACAACAACACTATTTCCATGGGTAAATATACAGTACCATTAAATTAAAAGATACATGGAATAATGATATATTAACACATGACTATAATTTTTTTTTAAAAAGTAAACAAAATATGGGTATTAAGTAATTGTAAATGAATAATATCATTTAGGTAAATATTTTTAATATTCTCATATATATAAATAATATATTATATAAGGGTTATATCACTCTTGACCTTGGGGATTTCAGAGGGTGTTGTTTTTGGCCATTAAAATATTGAATTTAATATTGTCTATGTAAAAATTTCTATATTGGGAAAATATATGTTATATTTAAAGACTACCCATAATATATTCATCCCAATGATGTTCATTATCATTATTATATTTTTAGTAGTTGTTTTTCATTGTTCTATTATTAATTATATTAATTTTATGTGGAATATAACCTTAAATATAAAATAACAAATGAAATCCACTTTTTTTAGAAAAGGTGCAATTTGTTATTGTCTCATTTGGGTTCCAATATGAATATTCCTAAAAATTTGATCTTGTTTGTTTAAATTAATTTTTATTATAATTATATTAAATTAATTATATTTAATGAAATTATTATTTAATATTTAACAATTATGTCTTCATGTTTTTTATAAATAATGATATAAATATCTTATAAAAGTTTTCCCATTTAGTTTCATAAAATACTATGTTTTATCAAATTTCTAAGATAAGGTAATTTTATTTCTCGAAAATTATAATGAAATCCATAATTTGGTCAATGTTCAGAGAGAACATGATGAGTTTGAGATAAATGAAGCTTTCTTCCTTAATAAGAATAAAATGGGAATTCAATTTTCCATATGATTTCTCACACACTATGTGATAGAGAATACAAAAAAATCATCGCATTTTTGGGATATTACGATGATAACATATGTTAGGGATTTGTAAATTGATATTTTAAATTATTGAATAAAAGGGTGGAAAATACATAATAACTATCTTTGAGTGAGTTTTCAGATTCTTTAGTCTTGAAATATTCATTATTTTTTGTAATATAAATTTTTATGGGTATTTTTCACATTTTATGATTTCATTTAACTATTAATAGAAAAAAATAATTGTAATGGTAAATAACATTAACAATTTTATTTTTATAAATTTTAATGAAGATGTACTAGTTTGTTCTTAGGGACATGTCCGCATATCCCATGCACTCACACTTTTTTCGACCCCTCGATCATCATTATTTTTGGGATAAGTTAATTTTCACATCTCCAACACACACCTAGGACAATGTAATAATATATTTGTAATCATTATTATATACAGATGATAGGATAACCCTATAATGGGAGCATATAAACTATTTGAGAGGCCTTTCATACTGAAACCACACATTATGTATTCTTTCCTGGTCTATAAATATACATTCTCATCTCTTATTTTCAAAAATTTTTAATTGATGCAAACATTATTATGAATAATGATATATCTATTATAACAAGTCACCATGAATGCCCTTCATCTCAGATACAAAAAATCAAGTAATCCAAAAGATTTTATGAATGGTTAATAATCATTAATAGGGAATAAGGGGTTCATTTGATAGATACCATGATTGAGGTAGCAGTCCGAGGTACATTAATTTACAATATTTTATCACTTTTCCTTGAATAGTCAATTCATTAATATATTCTAACCTCTGAATGTAAATTGTAAAATTATATTTAACATTTTATTATGTGTTGATCTAAATGTATGATCATTTTGTATTAGAAGTTATCTAATCAAAAATATTTAATTTCATATTACCTCATTTTATATAATTGTTGGAATGAAAATATAAAATATGAAATGTGTGATTTTACATGTCTCTCACACAATATGATAATATATTGTGACTACATTTAAAAGT
The DNA here is from genome assembly GCA_963277665.1 of Viscum album. Lineage (NCBI taxonomy): Eukaryota > Viridiplantae > Streptophyta > Magnoliopsida > Santalales > Viscaceae > Viscum > Viscum album. The sequence goes on along the minus strand of OY728155.1, from coordinate 916,786,281 downwards.
ACCTATTACAAAAATAAAATAATGGTTTAAGATATTTATCTTATTATTCTTAATTCATATCTTATTATGGATAATTTTTTATTTATTATCTCCTTAGGATAACATCCTTCAATATTTTATGCTTCACTCAATACATTAGGTGGAAAAAAATGCCCCCATCACAAGAAAAAATCACCATATTGATGATTCACATATTATAGAGTTAGTTTCATTATTCTTTGCATCCACTTTCATAGGATTGATTGGAATATCACTTTGAGTATCATCCCATGGAAAACTCTAAAGGATTCCCCTCCCAAATTGTCATACAGTTCTTAAAATTATTTTCCTTATTCATTGACATTCAATAAATAATTATGGATCTTAAAAATATTTATTTAATGAAATTATAATACATCAACCATACTAGATGAAATATATTCCACACATCACTATCATAGAAATATCAATGAATGGAACCATTAATACATGGTACTAATTCATATGTTCAAAAAATAGTATCGTCTAAGAAATTTTGGGCAGATATGTTTCCTCAAATATATATATATATATATATATATATATATATATATTTCATTATACCATTTGAAATAATTATATTTTCATTGAAATATATTTTATTATGGTATAGATACTGTCTCATTTCAGATCATTTTCTCTTTTCAATGGTTTACAAAAATATAACAAACAAAATTCTATATCATAAAATATAGAACACCTTTTTTTAAGAATGTAATCCCTCTTTTATATGAGTCAAGAATGTATAATCAATTTTTTAATATCCCTCATCTTATCATCTTTCTAAATACTAGTACAGAGTAATATTTTTACAAAAAAATATATGAATTCCCTCGAATATAATATTGTTTTATACATAATATTAATTAATGGAATCATATGAGGCTCATTATAAAACACATCTTATAAATGCCCCAACCTTTAGAAATCATATTCAAATCACTATTTATATATTAATATACCCCATAATTATATGTTAATTTAATTTAATAATATTATTCTAAAATTCCATATATTATGCTTTATCGTAACATCAATAATAACTATTTTATTATTTTTTTGTGATGTTCGCAGTGCCCAAACCATTATTTAGTTACTATTATAAAAAATTAACATAAATCTTATATAAATATCATGGATTCTAATTAATCATTATTTAATTTTTTTCATAAATAGTTCTATGTGTCCTATAATAAAAATTCTATAGTCGATTAGAACTAAAATCATTATAAATATTTGACACTCAAAATGGACATCAAAATAGAATTATACTTGAAACAATATAACAGAATGTCCTTCAACATCATCATTATATTTTCAAATAAATTTCCACAATGTGAATTACATCTCACGAGGATCATTTCACCAATTCATAATATTATCATCTCGGATCATCATTCCTTGTTCAATAGAAAATTTACATTTTCATTCTTAGTTTGTGGAATGAATCAAGTTTTGACATATGGGGTACACATCCTTTTACCTTGATAGATGATGAGTTCTCATGATGGTTGGTGAAAATTACCCCAAACCACAATGTTAATAATTTTTTAGCATGTATTATTCGGTGAATTGTTCCTTAAAATTTTCTTCATCCATTATTGAAATGGAGCTGATATTCCCATATGTAATTTTAATATTGTCATTCCATAACTTGCTGCTGTGTATAAGTGTTGTCGATGCTCTCCTATAACCTACTATAATCACCCATGCATATGCTGGATTAGAGAAATTTTCCCCAATAGTAACAACCAAAACACTTACACTCATTCTCATGCTAATGAATATATGATACCACCCCAACTCCCACATGGATTATTATCTTTGATCTAAATAACTAGATTGCCTAACAAGGATACCAAGGTACTATCCAAGATAATGTTATCCCTACTATATTTCTAACTCTGTTAGATAACAATTATAAATCCATTTATAAATACCTATATATATATATATCTGTGTGTGTATATTTGTTTGTTTCTTCATATTACATGTCAAATAAAACTCCTCATTATTCATAAAAAACTTTTTTCAACTCTATCACTATTAATACAAAAAACAGATCCACCTTTGAAAACTATTCACAATATATTAAACACATATAGTTAACAAATCCGACAAAACAAGATTGTTAAAATAATATCCCATTTTTATATCTTTATAAATCATAAATTTTCAAACAATACTATTTTATTTTCTTGAATATTTATTTAGATTAATTATTTACCCCTTCATATTATCAAAATAGAAAGGGTTAACATAATTTTAAAATTTTAATTAAATAATTTTTCTGCTAAATATTATAATTATATATTTGGATGTATACATTTTATAGCCTTCATTATTCACTTATTTTAAAATTTTTTCTCAATATAAATATTATATGGGATTTATTACTAATTATAATCTACACCCAATATTGTATATATTCCACGGAAAATTATCGACATGATTTATGAACATGTTAATTTTAGTTTCTAAAAATTCCTATTTGATATCAAAATTATAATAACATCCTATATGGAATATATAAAATCAAAATCATTTCAATAACTAAATGAACACCTAAATGTCTAGTGGTTGAAATAACCACATGTAATTTGGTAATTCAATAAAGTTTTCAATACTACTTATCATGTGGTTAGTTTTGGAAGAAAGATTTTGTGTGAATTACTCCAATGATTCCCCTATAATAAACATTATTAGTTAAATCCTAAACAGCATTAAATTTCCATATTATAAAAAATTACATCTTATAAACCATAATAACATAAAATAGTTAGTATATAAATTTAATTCACAATTGGTCTTTATATAATTAATGAGATTCAATTATTGTTAATATGCTTATCATTATAAATAAACGATAACTACCAAAATATAGTTATATTGATGAATTTATTAAAAACTAAATTAAAAAAATAGATATTTATAAATTTTTTATTGAATAATTATTTTCTAATTCATCATTTCAAAATTAACATTGGGAGATTTTTTTTCTTTTTCAAAAATAGTTTCTTTTTTACATGAATATTCAAAAATACATAATATAAAAATTCTGTGGATTTTTTAAGAGAAATAATTTAATGATTAGGAACCCATTATTCAATATCAGAAATGTATTGAAAATTAAATATTTTAAATTTGTTAATATTTTTTAAAATAAAATTCTATGTTTATCACTTTTGAAATATATGTAATGTTTTTTTTCAAATAAAAAACATTTTCCGTACATATATTTTTATAATGTATTCAATATTATTATTTAACTATAATTTGATTTTATAGTAATAAAATACTCATATGGTTTAAAATAATAAAAATTCTTCAACATAATAATCATTATTCTCCATTTTGATGTAAAATCATTTTTATACTTAAAATTGAAATGTTTTCTAAAAAAATTTAAATTGGTTTTTGTAATATTATATTAAAAGTAATTTCTACTACACAAAGGAATTTATTCTATTAATATGAATTAAATATTTAAAATTATATTTGGTAATAAAATTTAATATGGGTGACTTTACTTGTATCCTAATAAATAGTTTCCATGAAAAATATTTATTACCAAAGTTAAGAGAAAAGAGAGTTTAAAGTGTTAAAATAAAGAGACAATGAATCACGATTAGAAAAGGTTAAATCTCATTTTTTTTCATATTCTTACCTCAAAGTTATATTCACTGAATCAATATCAACATTTATCCATTTGTATTTTTTATTACATATAGTATACAATATTTTTCCATGTCTTTATAAGTTTCTCACCCACCACACTATCATTGGGAAACTCTTATCCTCTTATTTCATCACATCATGAGTCACCTAGATTTACCAATAACTCATAAAATTACTTCATAAATTAATTTTGGAAAACGTATATTCACTTTCCTTTAAATATATATCTTTAGTATTTTTAAGGTGCATTACAATTTGGATTACCAACACAATAGGTATATGTTTTTACAATATTTTTCATGTTCATTTCATCATAGTTCTCCTCAAAATCATTAACAAGCAAATAAAATGTTAAAATAAATATATATAACATTATTATATGTTTTTATTTTTTTCATACATATTTCACTTCCATTTTATATCATTAGAAAATGAAAACATCACACGTTAATATATGAGGACTTCCACATTAAAGAATCGTAGTATACCATTTTTCATTACTGGATCATATAAAAAATAAAAAATACAAATTTTATGAATATATATGATATTTATGACATAAATATTATTTTATAAAAATAATATTTCATCTACCATAATATGAAACCATCTTTTGGAAAATAATATCATCAGTCGTGCATACGTCTGGCATATTACCTCCATAAAGTAAATAAAATCATTATTCTTTTTCTGTAATTCATATATTATATTTATTTTTTTATAATGAATAATAATTTTATTAATGTAATTATAAACATTATATAGATATATAATCTATTTTGTAATAGTTCTAGAAATTGTTAACGTACAAACGTAATTTTATTGAAATCCACAAAACAAAGTTAATTTACACACATAAGAAATATATTTTAAATTAATGGATAATCAATTATATAAAATGGAATTATAAAAATTTAATATTAATTAAATAGTTTATTTAAAGTCTATATAATTTATTAAAATTTTTTATTCCACAAAATATAATTTATATGATCAAGAAGGAGTCCAATGAATATTATTTTCCTCTATATTCTACTATAATGAGACATATTTCTTATCACAGACCTAATTTATTTTATAAAATATATATAATACACCTTTAAAATATTATATAATTAATTATTCATTATTCGTATTATTTTAAACATTATTCCATATTTAATTCTTTTATTTATTTTTATTCAAATAATTTGAAATCCAAAAAGTTAAATTTTAAAATCATACTCTTATTTTTGTTTCTTGAGGACTAAAATTTATGTTGGGGAATTATATGAAATTTCCCCTCATAAATCCAAAATTTATTCTTTAAATATTTGTTTTTATTGGGTTTTCCATGTTATTATTTAATTTTGATTATCCATGGTATAAATTTATGAAGAAATAGTTTTAAAAAAGATGATCTTATTTCAAAATTTTGACTAGGAGTATTTTTATTCCATGCCAATACTAATAAAATAGTTTTATTTAAGTATTTACCTAAAAAAAGTTTAATAATGGAAATTTTATACTAATGTTTTACATCATTACAATCATTTATTTATAATATTTGTAACATTTTGTGACCCAGTTGTTTTTTAATTATACTGATGTGTTAAGGGAATGTTCATTTTTACATATTTTCTGTAATCAGATTTTCCTAATAGTATGAACATTATTCACTTTTTTGAATTCCAAAGTTTTTCATTTAGATTTTCAGTGAAATTCCTTTTTCAATATTGTTTTGAATATATTGTTTTTATACTAAAATTAATATGGTATTAGTTTTTATTTAAAAAAAGAATCAATAAAATTATTTATAATATTTTTTTACAAAATTTTAATAGTAACATCGTGGAATTACCTTGTAATGTTTCACATTTGTTTTCATTTATAATTTTATTGATAATTTCAATTCTTAAAAAATAATTTTTGAATAATGAATTACCTTATATCATCTAATATTTATTTTTCTTCTAATAAATTATTTTGAAGTCACACAATTTAAATTAATCATGTCCTATGTCCCTCTTTATAGATAGCATCTTTATGCATCAATAGGTCCCATGAGATAGCCATTTTAGAAATGGTTTTGTGGATTTTGGGTATACCTAAACATTCGGTAACATATCATATCCCAATGACTTCATGATAGTTTTAATGATGTCGTAGAATGATGCCTTAATGGTAGCACAATTATTTATAAAATAATACATTTCCATCATTATGATTCAATATATAATTATTTTTGTGATTATTATATTGATATTTTTCTTGGAAATATTTGAATCATTTATTGTGTATTATCTTTTATATATTTACGTTGTGTATTATTTCAAAATTTTAATTCCTTAGCTAATGTTGATAGAATTTATTTTATTCTTTCACATATATAGAAACTCATATCACCCTTTATTATTTATTCCATTCCCTAGGTTATGAATGTAGAATAATTTTTTGATCTCCGAGGATAAAATAATGTTTATTATAAAATATTATATTTTCCAAATGAATTATGGAAATATTTTATTTATTTGTTACCCATTATAATTGTGTAGATTTATCATTTATGGAGTGATATCATGAATCATGTAAAAAAATAAATATAATACCTCATCTTTGGGTTATTAGATCTTCTTTTATTACAGTTGCTAAAAAATGATATTTTATAGGGGAAATATAAAATATATTTTAGAGGAACATAGCTAGTAGGATAATAGAGATAAATCCCAATAATTCATAATTAAATTTAGGGATTTTTTATGTGATATTTCAATATTCCCTCTTTTATAAGTTAATTGTGTGTGCCTTTGCGTCTTTATAAGGTTCAAACATAATGAATGGTAAATTATTACAACACCCCTAATAAACATGAGGATATAAATTATAAGAATGAAAATAAAATGGCAGTAGGAGAAAATAAGAACATGGTTATATTAAGTAAACTGACACATGTTATGAAAAATAACATTTCCAGTATAGAGCTCCCAATTTTCTATAGTGTAATGAAACTGAGATTTATGGATTTATGCAATAGAAGCCTCCATAAATTAGTGTAACTTAAAATAAAATAATATATTATTAATGGATCAATTTTATGGAAAATATATTAATCTATTTTGTATATAATTATTGGAAAAATATTATTATGGCATTTTATTTTTTTAATGTTGAGGTTGATCAGTGGTGATCATTGATCTAAAATTATAATGAATATAATGAAATAGAATGTATTGAATAGAAATGTTTTTATGAAATATTAATTGAGATGTAACATCCATGAGATAAGTGAGTTTAATTACATATAATATTATTTAATATAAATTAGGAAGATATGGAATGTGTTGCTAACTATGAGGATTTTTTCATAAGATTAAAATGTCATGTAACAGGAAATGTACATAGTTCTAAAGTAATTTATTTATCAGTTATTATATGTGGTTACACCTAACCATTTAATTAATCTGGTAACCCAAATATTTTCATTAATTTATTAAATTTCATCATTGTCAATCATGATAGTGATTAAATATTCAATGTTATATAAATGAAAGGGTAATCTTGAAAATAAAAGCTCGGTTGAGCACCAATGAAATAAATAAATGTATCGAAGATGATGAATTGTATTATTGGATTTCAATATATTGATTTTTATAAATGTAAAATGAATATAAATGTATAAATTAAATTATTAGTGGTTACATGTGCTGAGATAATGGAACAATGGATTTTGAATGCAAGGCAATTCTCTAAATCTTCATGGGGACCCACTATAGATGAGTCAAATGGGGAATCCCCTGAACATGTTATTGTCACCATTCATATTGATATTACTAAAAATGTGGTGCGAAGTACTTTATTTATATATAAAATTATTTAATTAATTATTTTATAAAATATCTATATATTTTTTTAAATCATCCATTTTTTATGAAAACATTTAATAAATCCACAACACATTAATAGGGTAGTTATCAATGCTAAAAAAATTTATAACATATTGAAATAAATATTCCCATACATATGCCCTTATAAATAAAGAAATTACATTTTTTCATAAATGGTTATTATACTTATGGATAACAATGAAATAATCTTTCTTACGTGTTGGATTTTAGAGTATAGTGGGAAAACATATGGCTATAATAGGGTGGATATGATTCATTAATGTTGTGTGGAATCTGGTAACATTAGATGGAAAACATCATAATTTGCTATATGTATAAATCTTCATCACATTTATCCCCTTATATATACTCTCAAATATGAAGAGTGGATGAAACTAATTGGGGGAGGTAATTAATCCTTAGCATTGAAAATATACCTTTTTATTGGTATATATTTGTGTGTTCACTAAATAGTTACTTGGAAATAAAACTAATCATAATGTTAAGTTTCTTATTGATATCATACCTTAGGGAAAACCAATACATTGGACATCCTACATAGTGGGAAAATGAAATTAGTGGAACAAAATATATTATATCCTGAGTTTTGTAACTATGGATTAATCTTATAGCTGTGAAGATATAGTAGAATGTAAATAAAATATTATGAACTATTTCACAACATTTCTTGCTAAAATCATTTATAGAAGAAATAATGTTAACAATAAATTTTAGATATTCAGAATTACCAAAATAGGTCAATTTATTAATTCCACACTTCAAAATATAAATATAATAGTGTTTGTATCTTCTTTTGAAATGATTAGGTTTTAGATGAAAAATATGATTTCCATGAAGCATATAATATGTCTAAGGATACCATTATATAAAAATAATCTTCATGTTTGTAAACCATATTAGGTAATAAAATATGATTTTATGGATTAAAATAAGAATTTAATGGATTTTTTTGAATTTATAAAATCGATGGAAATTATTTTTAGAATAAAATAAATTGATACTTTAGTATAAAAATGACTTTAAATATATTATTTTTAGAATGTATATTCTAGTGAAAGTTGTTTTGGGATTTTTTATAAGGCCTAATAACAATTATTTCATTTATAATAAATCATTTTAGATCTATAAATTTAGTTTTATAAATATTTTTAAATATTATAAAAATTTAAATTGTAAAAAAATATTAACTCTAAAATATGTTTTTATTAGATTTAGAATATCTATTTTTAATATTTAGATGTCACATAATTTTTATTTTTATTTTGACAAAATAATATCCAATTATGACATTTGAAATATTAAATTACATAAAAAAATCATTATTGATAATTTTAATTCAGTTTAATTACGAAGATTACAATTTATTTTTCCATGCTAAAATTAAATTTGTTAAATTGAGTTTATACACATGTAAGTGTCAAAAAAATATTTATAATGAACATTTCTATTTTTTAAGGGTTGGGCTATGGCTCAAAATTTTCATTTTGAAAATATACATTTGTCTATTTTCTATCCACTACACCTTGAATATCTGAATAGAATTATTGATAAATTTGAGGGTGTTTACAAAATACCCTTCACATAAATTATAAAATCATAACATATTCACCACTTCCTAAGATGACTCTATAACGACCCGATTTGTTTTATTATAATTTCCCTTTTATTACTGTAATTTTATAGATTATAAATAATATAAAATAACATAGCAACCCCAATGAAAGATGTATAAATGAATAATTAATGAAATAAGAAGTATTTAATGATGTTAAGGAACCTATACATATTAAATGGTAACATTACCAAAGGAATTGTAATATGAAACTTATGAATTGTAAACCGGGAAAGTGAATAGTAACCTCACACATAAATGTAGAAATAAACATTAGGCATCTTATAATTGAAATTATTGTATAATTATTTCATATTCTAAGTAATTAAATGTTTTAAAAATTATTAAGTGTGGTTATTTTTATAAGTCATAAATATTTAATTACTATTTTCGAATTAATTTAATATATTAAAAGAATTTTTTTAAGTAAAATGTATTCATAATTTAATATTTTGATATATTTTGATTTTATGATAACTTAATGAGACTTTATGTAACTTTTAAAAATTTTATAAAATCAATGACAATTTTAAAATCTATGTTTTTCAATTAAATTCAGTTTTTTATTAAAAACTATATATATATGATATTTTATTAAATTATTTTCAAAATATGGACATAATTTATTTATTATATGCATCGGGATGTGGTTAGGATGTATTTTTTGGGTTTTTACAGGAATTTTTTATGAATATTAAAATATGATAATTTTTTAAAAATAAGAAATAAATGAATTTTAGAGTAATTTTTTATGTAAGTAAAATTTGAAAACCTTAATATCAAACTATACTCAGTTATTTTAATATATTTAGTAATTATTTTCAAACTATTAATTATATTGATATAAAAATAATAATCTATTGGATGAAATTAGGATAAACACCACATTCATCCACTATAAATATCACCCTCACCAAGACTATTTTGTACACCTTCCATGCATTGAGCCTTGTAAAATTTATTCCCAATCATATTCCCTAGCCCCACCACGACATCCATATTCCCATGGTCTCATTAAAAGTCAATAACCATTGGCCCAATGGAGGTTCTTAATGAGTATAATTTCAAGAGTTAAATTCCTTATTCTTTTCTTTTAATTTATTTCCATGTTATTTTATTTTCATATCCACTCCTAACCTCCCATAATCCAATTTTATAGACCAAAAAACATACATATACTATAATTTTATCATTTCAATGTCTGAATAATCATCAATCACCTTCTCCCCTCTTTCTCTTTTATTCTTGTAATGAAACTATCACCTGTGAGTTTCCAATTTATCGACACGATGATACTAATTCATTTTTTGTTAACTCCATCAAGGATGTTAATAAAATCATTATAATGGTTGATTTTTTTGAAATGTATGTTACAAACCTATTTAGGTTTTTTGACTAACATATATATAATACAAATTGATTAAAATTAAATGAGTTTGTTCTGATTGAAAAACTGTGAATATGAACCTAAAACAATCATCCTTAACATTTATCTAATGTTTCAACCTCGTAACATATAACCAAATTATTTATAAGATAAATTAATATTATGGAATATCATTAATAACACATAATAATAATTTTGGATATTTATCCTCATTCTAAATGAACTTCCTTTCATGTATATAACTGAATCGATCGTGAAAACTAAAAAATCAAACACTCTTGAATAACAAAATTAAACTCTATACTCATAAAGAATACCATAATGAATATAAAAAAATTAAAATTAATATATAATATGTTCTATAATTTTTAAATAATGAATATATTTTTATTTCTCTACATATTAATGTAAGGAAAGAACTTAGATGGTAAGTATGGGGATTCTCAAAACCAACTCCATTTCCAAGGATTTTTTGCACTTTCAAAGCAATTTTAGTATTTATATTAATTTAATAATCCTCAAATTTAATTTCCATATTCACACATGTCAATTACATGGATGTAAATATTTTTACATGATTTTATCAACACAAAAGTACATTCCAAAAGAATTATTCTTAAAAAAACACACAGTTTAATTCTATTGAGATTGATTCTTATTCAGTCATGATTGAAGATTCTTAAAACAAGAATATTATTTCATTTTTATTTCATAATGTTTATTCAATGATGTATTATTTATTAAATGATACCCATTCCATTCTATGTGTAATGTTTTGTTCAATATTGATATATGTTCTATATGGCATGCATGATAATGTAAATGTTATGATCTAATGGGTCCACCCAAAATTTTATTGAGAAGCATAAATGTTATGATGTTATATATGCAACTGGAATTATATATCACTCCAACACATTGTTTTATGTGATTTATATAATGAGAAAATTTTCATTATTTGTTAACATGATGCTATCTTTTTTACAAACTATGTGTTGTATTTGAATAGTGATACATGATGTTTCTTTTTATCCATTTCAACATTAAATGACATTATATAATGCTTCTTATCTTGATTATGATGATGATCATATGCCCATGTTCAAATGATGACGATTATTCTCATTAATGTTATATTGTTTCATGTTCTTATACATCCTCTTACTAGGATTTCATCTCACCCATATCTTTAATGTTTGTCCTCAAGTGATTACTCATACTAAGGAGAAATCAATGGCTAATAAGAATATAGAGAATAATTAATTATATAATTCTTATGGTTTATTTTGTAATGTTTATGTATGGTCCACCTTTTCATAAGATAGTAAACACTTTAATATTATTTTTTATAGCACTATTATGTTTTAATATTTAATATGATATAATAGTCAATTTTTAAAAAGTAGATTCACTATATTTTATATCATAACATGGATTAGTTAATTTGGGAATTAGGATTAGATAACCCTAGATAAAACCCTTTATATGAGACTAATTATAAGTAAGCACCCAATAATCATCCATTTAGAAAACGAAGAACATATATATCTCATAATATATTCCATTAGAGTTAACTTAAAAAAATAATGAATTCTTTATTCATGAGATGTCGAAGAAATTTTTTATATACATTTATATAATAGAAAACTACGGGAACTAAGAGAAACCCAACCAACAATCCTCGTGAGGTAAGATGCAATGATGGCTCGAATGACGTACCCAATGCCTTGGGTTGTGGAAATAAAAATTTCATGGCTATACAAACACACATGTCTCAGGAAATAAAAAATAAATTTATTAATGTTGAACAACCTCCTTCACATAAGGGAGAGAAACACTCTATTTAGTCCTTTATGGGGAAACAACCACCAACATTTAGTTGATCATTTTTCCCTTAGATTAGAAATAGTGAGACAACTCAATGAAGAATATGTTTTCAGTAAATCACTATTCTAAGATGGATAATGTGACTCGTATCATTTATTATCTCTATGGAGTGTCCAACCAAGGGTTGGTGTTTATTAAGAATGCAATGATGAATATTGAAATTGAAGAGATGGAGTGGGATGAATTTATATATTGTTTCTTTTGTTGGAACCATGGTCTTCTATGCATGATTTGGAGTATGGTTTGTGTTTGTTTTAAATCCTTAGGGGAAGTTCAGAATGTGTACTAGCAAAAAGATCATACAGTTCAAGCAGACAACTGTATTGAAGGTGGCGCCATTTCCTAGTGTTTTTCATTTTTTTGGGCCTGAAAATCGACAGATGGAGAAAAGTGTTTTTAGCAAAGAGACTTGCGCGCCGTGTACTTGAAAGAGTGGAAACTTGCGCGCCATATGTTTTTCAAGATCAGAACATGAAAAAATGGCAAAGGGATAAGTATCGCGCAAGTGTTGGGATGGTCGCGCAAGTGACCTGCACGCCGTGAAGAGACGTTCACGCCGATGCATAAGAGGATTGTAAACTTGTGCGCCCATTGTTCTTCATGATCAAAACATAAAAATATGGAAAAGTAATGTAGGTCGCACAAGTATTGGTGTGTTCGTGCAAGTGAGTTGCGCGACAGAGGCAAGGCAGTTGGAGTTGCGCGCTGTGACTTGCGCGCCGTGAGGACACTTGCGCGCCACCACGCAGGGGGTTCAGTTTGCCTATAAATAGGGGAACCCCCTCATCATTTGGTACAAATTTCAAGACTTAGATATTTTTCGAGCTCTCGTCGTGCAAGTGCTTGAGTCGCACAAGTGGTTGTTGGATCACGCAAGTAGAGGTTGTGCGCTGATAGTTGGCTGCGCGATCAAGACAGTTGGGGAGTTAAAGGCGTAACATCGTGAATGTTTGGTGTTGAAGGAGGCAGTGTCGCGCAAGTGGTTTGGTGTCACATGCACTCCGAATTTGTACCGCACAACTGACTTGCGTGCTGGGATTGAAACTTGCGCGCTGAGCTTGGAGAAACGCACCAGGGTTGTTAAAGTACATCTGTCCTTTTGAAGCTGCACGAAAGCTAGAAGATCGCCCGGTACCCTCAGCGCAAAGTGAGATTTGTCTTCTGGTGAGAGTTGGACTTCATCAGAGCATCTAAATACAACAGAGGATGAATTATTATGCAATGATGAAGAGACCTTCACGTCTATAAACTGAGTGTGACTTCACCAAGGGCAGTGAGTCAGGGGGAGTAAACGAGAGTGACCCGAGGGATGCGGTGAGCTATCCCTGAACCTTTGTAAAGGCAGTGAGCCTGGGACAGAGTGACTATGACCAAACCATTGTAATCCATAGATAGTGAAGATTATTCGAATTTGGTATGATTGACAACTTGTCGGCGTATGCTCCATTGATGTATCCCTTAGTGGTGAACCAAGTAAAAAGTGTTATGTCTTCTCTATACATGTGAATGTTTTCTTTCTGATCATATTCATCATACAGGTTCAACAAGTTCCTACCAATGTGGTAACAAGATCCATCACATTAAAAGAAAAAAATTTCACCCTGATTCACCCCTCCCCTCTTAGGGTGTCCCGGGGTCCTTCATCTTTTATAGTATTTCCCATGAAAAATTTATAAAAATATAGAGGGTGAATTAATTATGAAAAATTAAAATTAAAGAGAATATATCACAGCCAATGGAGAAAATTTCATAAGGTGTGCCAGGTATACTTTGGGTTTTGTTTTCAACAATGATACAGATATTGATTGATTCTTTATTGGTTTAAAACAACACCTCTTAAATTATCTTGAAATTTGAGACTTTGTGAGTTATTCATAAGTTATATACTGTGATCTCAGAGTGTATATGGAGTTTTGATAATGGTCACATGGCTATGGTGATAAGAATTTAATTATAGAGTTTCAAATTGAAGGATCTAATAAGATATATGAAATTAAAACTCAACCCCATACATGTAAACATTGGGGGAAGAGGGATCATGGGAAATGCCTCAATGGGATATGGAAATGAATCAAGTGTGGGATAAAATGACAAAAATATAATGACAGCTGAAAATATATGAGGATGCAGGATAATGTTGTTAAGGAAATGAGAGCACCACCAATGGTAAAATGCATCAACTATAAGGATAAACTTCCATATGCAATCCATTTCAATAAAACTCAAGTCCTTGAAGGTAATTGGAATCATAAATCCCAAAGAAGAAGGATCAAGGGAAAGATTTTTTAATCACTACTATAGAAGAAGACGAATAAATTAATTTCCTAGAAGGTAGACATATTATTTACTCTAGAATGGAAAAATATTTATTTGATTCTTTTTCCACACATTCCTATATATATTTAAAGCTTGTTTAAACTATAGAATTAAATCCATAAATCCTTGAAGTAGAGAAATCTTTAAAAACACATAGGGATACAATAATTGAAACACAAGTGTTTGACTCTTATCCTGTTTGGTATATGGGAATACTTTTGCAAAACATCTCATCATACTTCCCTTGGTGGAATTCTTTGCAGTAATAGGATGTAATGTATTTATTTATATGAACCACATATAAAATATTAGGATTAAGAAATATCTACTCATATTCCAAACCATCTCATGATTATTAAAAAAATTAAAGTAATATCATGAATGTCCTTTGGTAATACCTTCAACGGTTTGGGTATTGATTCCTTTTGAAGAAGAATACCTTTTTTCAAAAGGTTGAGTCAAAGGATGGTATCAACCTAGGGTAAATTCTCATCATAATGGAATACGATGATGTATTTCCAGAATAATTTCACATAAATTCCCCATATTGTGATGTTGAGTTCATAATAAAAATAAAACTTGGAGCGGATCCTATCTCATAGTGTCCCTATAGGATTGATCCTATCAAAATGGAGGATTTAAAAAATAAACTACAGGAGAATTTGGACAATCTGTTCATCTTCCATAGTGCATCACTAAGTGGTGCACCTGTGATCATTTTAATGAAGTAGGATGGATCAATGAAGCTTTGTATCAATTACCGGGAAGTCAACAATATCACTGTAATGAACAAGTATTGTCTAACAACGATTAGTGAATCATTTTATTAGTTATGTAAATATCATTACTTCTGAAAGGTATATCTTAGTGATAGATATCATAAGAAAAATTTGATGAAGGAAGATATTTAGAATACTTATTTCCATACAAGGTATGCTCACTATGTGATTCTAGTGATTCCCTATGCACTAACCAATTCCCATTAAATCATCATGGGTTGGATGAATAGTGAATTTAGACATTACCTTGAATTTTTTTTAATTTACCAATAATATTTTCATTTAGTTCAAGAGTAAGGAGGACCATGAGGAACATCTATGGACTATGTTGGTGAGAATAAGTATGAAGAAATTGTAAACCATGATAAGAAAGTGCGAATTTTGGATTAAGAAAGTCACATTAATGGGATACATGATCAAAAGTGAGATAATATCCATGGATCCCAAAAAAGGTGTATGGGGAATTGAAAAGAACTTTTAGTTTCAAGGAGAATCATATTTTTATTAGGTGATCTGGGTACTACCGATGTTTTTTCAAAAACTTATTATGATTGTAAATCCTAATAACTATGTTGATAAGGAAAAGGGTAAAGAATATGTCGATGAAATAATGTGTGGAAATCATTATGGAGATGAAGTAATGTCCTATCACTGCACTTGTACTCAAATTACCAAAAAGTTGGAAATGATTTTTGACATACAGTGGGGCTTCAAAGATATGTTTGGGATGTGTACACATGAAAAACGACAATGTTAAAGCATATCCGTCATGGAATATGAATATCCATGAGAAAAACAACTGAATTCATTATCCAAAGATAGAATATATGATTTATCCTTGAAAATATAGCATCTCTATAGCTATAGTGATAGTTGCTACGTATATTTTGATCAAAAGAGACAAACGTATATATTCACAAAAAATTTCTCATCATTCATCAAAGGAGATGTTTGGGGAAAATCAAGGAAAATGATTTCTCTATTCACCATCATCCTCGAAATGTGAACACGGTAGCCAAATCTATTAGTAAAAAGAAACTCATACTCTCTCCATATTGCATATTGAAAAAGTCCTTATCTTCATTGATATACAAATTATTGATTCTGAAATCATAATGGTAGGGAATACAAGCCATATTTTTCAAACGATCTCCTGACCATCAATCCAAGATAAGATTATGGGGGCATAATGTGATGAGAAAAAGTTACAAATGAAGGTTAAGGTAGTATAGTAAAGGAACTAACAAGAGTTCCTTGTTGATGATGATAGTGTGTTTCAGTTTGGAATGAGGCTTTGTGGGCCTTCATAACCTTGGATAATTAAGAAGATATTGGATAATACACATAGTGCTATATTATAAATCCAACAACGTATTACCCTGATGTACCTTGATCTTTGAGAAAACTTTTAGAGGGATAACATAAAGAAGGGGATTATATAGTATATCTAAAGGGGCTTGATATTTCACCATGTAAATGATGATTGGAAGAAGTCCAAGGGATCATGAATCCATTTCTTATAGCCATGAGTAAATATGGATAATTCCACTTTGGACATTGTCATGGGTCTCCTGGATACGTCCCAAGGAAATAATACAATATGGGTTATGGTAGAATGACACACCAATATAGACTAGTTTATTGCTATTTGGGAATATCTTTCTCTTGAGAAACATGAAATGATATATGTGTAGGACATTGTGAGAATTTATGGGTTTACACTCTTGATGGTATCTAATCATGACCCAATGTTCACATCTAATTATGTATGAGTATTTAATATGTGTTGAGCATTGAATAAAATTAAAGCATGACCTATCACACCTAAAATGATATCCAATATGAAAAGACTATTCAGCTGCATTAAGAAATGGTAATAGCCTGCTCATTAGAGTGCATAGGTGGATGTGATGAGCATCTATCATTTGTTGTGTACTCATACACCAATAGCATCCACTCGAGTATTCATATGACTCCATATGAAGATATATATGGAAATCAATGAGGGAATCCAACCTATTGGGATAAAGAAGGAAACATAAATCACTGTGGTCCTAATCTTGTGAAATATATGACAATGAACATTCAATCCATCAAAAAACATATCAATTCTCCTCAGAGTTGAAAAAATGTTATGATGACAACCGTTGAAGGGACTATGAGTTCAACATTTGAGATAAAGAGATCTAATGAATATCACAATGGAAAAGATTAATATGGTATGAGATGAATGGTATGTTAAGCCCAATGTATATTGTCCCCTTTGAGATCATTTATCGCATAACATATGTGGCCTATCGACTTTCACATACACTGAATATTGCTCAAGATCATGATTTGTGACATGTATCACTCATGAGGAAGTACATACCAGATTTGTCACATATAATTAACATAATGGTGGTACAAATGGAAGGTGAAATCTTTTATGTGGAGAATCTAGTATAAATTATAGATCTAAGAGATAAATTTTGATGCAACAAGAAAATAACCCTTGTCAATTTATAGTCGAGGTACCATATATATAAAGAAGCAACTACGGAACTAGAGGAGACTATGATGGAGAAGTACCTTATAAGATCTGAGATTTTTTATATGGTATGTTTTTGGTTTTTGTTTTAGTTTATGTCATTTATTTTGGTCGAATATTTGTGTTCTTAAGTTCATGGGATGGATTGGGGAGTGTTCTTGGGGTTTTAGTCACGATAAAGGAGGAAAAGATGTTTTCTGGGAAAGCTACATGGTTTGCACACGGTTTGTGAAAACCGTGTAGAGCATTCTAGATAACCATGTTGCCTTGGGCAGAGGTATGTACACGATTACCAAACAATTAAGCAAACTGTGCAACATGGCGATTTTTGGAGAGTATCTCTCCCACTGTTTATGCATGGTTTGGCAAACTATGTAAGTAAACCGCGCATCCTAATAATGTTGAAAAATTTACAAAAATGTCATTATTGGATTTTTTACCCCAATTCAGTATTTCCTCCATTCTTCACCCTTGATTCCCTAGTGACGAGGAGGATCTCCCAAGATCATCCAATAATGATTCTCCCTTATCTCTAGGTTGTTTGGAGTACCGTCAGATGTGAACCGAAGATCTGTGTATGTATAATCTCTTGATTTCTTTCCTTTCTCTATTAGGGTTTTCATATTTCCCCCATTACCAGAATAATCACGAATATCCCGTTTTCTAGAGAGATCTAGTTTGAGGCTTCAATGGTTGGTTGAATTGGCTTCTAAACCATCAATTGAGGGAGTGTTTGTCAATTGATTCAAGGTAGGTGGTCTACATATTATATCCCATAGTTCTATTTGTGACTTCTATATGATTGGGATTATTTCTTGGATATCCCTTATAGTGATTTTGATCATTTGATGATATTTTGTATAATGGATTTCTTAATGATGAATGGAAACCCTGATAGTGTCTATGGGTCACATAGAGGATTACTTGGCCCTTTGCAGGTCCACACATGGGGTGTGTCGATATCTTCCACATATAGAATGTAGCCATGTATGAGAAAGGTTGTATTTTGATAATGCATATCCATTGATAATCTTTTTTACACCATTAATGTTAGAGAAATTGATTTTTTGGTCTGTTTCTTTACATAGTAATGGCTTAAGGTATTGATTGTCATGATAATAAAATTGGATTAAATTAGTTAAATGTGGATTGGGACACATGGATAATGAATTAGGTTGAACACCCTAAGAGGGTCGGTGTATGTGAAATGTTGAACTTGTGGGATTGGTAATGGCTTATGAATTGACGAATATGGTTACTGTTATGAGACTTTAGAAAGGGAATTGTTCTAATGATAAATGTATTATAAAAAATTGTATTTTGAATGGGAAATGGATGAATATTGAATCCCATGATGATTTTTGTGAATCAGGACTATCATATTTGTTAGTTGTATTGGTTGTGATAAGTATAAATATGTTGAATGGATATGTAAGAATTTGAAAATTGTTTAGGGGTGGGACAAAAGACTATTTCTCCTCTAAAGGGTAGGGTTGCACTGATGCTCTAACCTACCTTGGAATGAATCCTTTGGGGAGTCAAAATTATGATCTATGATCCAAAATGGTTGTATTCAATGAAAATACCTTGACTAAGGCTCCAAGGTATGTTTTCTTATTTCCTAATATGCTCATCCGTACAAGGATATAGACATAACTTGTTCCCTTATGGGGAATGATAAATGATTTTAATATTGTTTGAATAAGGATATTGTCTAACCAATGGATTACATGTTGATGATTAACTAAATGATAGGATGATTTAAATAATGAACTATGCACAATAATCCAAATAGAAATAGCAACATATTGATTTTTAACTCATAGCACTTGTATTGTCTTTCACTTACCTAAAATTCATTTTTAAAATAATGTACTATTGGTTTATACTGGATACTTTATAGACACTATTGGTGGTGGTCTACTTATTTTTACTCACACCATACTTGGGCCTATATTTTAAACCCAAGGATATTTCATGCTTGCAGGTCATGGCAATGGAAAGGGACCTATGCTAGGGTGTTGAGTTGGATATGGGACATTCCTGGATGAGGTTACAAATATTGAGTTAGTTCTTTTTTAAGGATTCCTCTATTTGTTTTTATTTTAGATTTTTTCACTTGGCATTGAGGCATGACATGACATATTTACTATTTCTTGTGGATTGTACACAGTTTGGGAGATGTTTGGTTATGCATGTTATTGGTTGTTTCCTTTATTTCAGCTATTTATATTGTGATTTGATGTAGCATTTTCTGGTAAAGAGTTTAGAGTCTCCCACAAGAATTATTAATCCCACACTAATGGTCAGAAGTCGTTATTATACGAGGAAGCCCTCTTAAGATCAGGTGACAAATTAGCTTGAAGTACTAATTTTGTAGCACCCAGGTCAGGAATGTTACAAATGTTGTATTAGAGTATTGTATTCTATTTCATACTATTTGGGGAAGGTAGATATGAGATTAGGATAGTGTAATGCCCTAGTAGTGAGATTTTTCGTCAGAGTAGCTAACCCTAGAATGTGGGAAACCCCAAGTCACCTTAGGATGGAATTGTTGTTATTGTTTTGCATTGTTAAATTTAATGATATTTTACCATTGGGTGTTTCACATGTGGTGTGAAGGGATACTTTTATGATATATTGATCATGGAGAGAGTTGAATGAGCTTGTCCACTCATGAATAATTATAGGAAACTATGTATATAAGTGACATGCATCATAGTATGGACACACACAAGGGACTAGTGTTTGGAAATATAGGATATATTGTAATTGACATTCATAAAATTTGTTAAAATTGTGTCTAATGAAATAATGAAAATGTTTTAAAAGGGGAGAAAATGTTTAAAAATATTTAAGGAATTAATCTTGTTAAATATTTGTATGTGAAATGAAATTTTATTTGTAGTTAGTTATGATGTGAGAATAGTATTCAAATGGGTTTGGGGGGGATAATGAATATCATTAAATTATATTTGTGAAAACCTTAGGGTTTTTGGTCTAATGATCATCTTTAACATTTTATAGAAATACCTCCACAATGATATGTGTCATTTGGGGGATAAGAGAATGTTTCTATGAATTATTCCCTAGTAGTGGAGAAAGAGTATCTAGTGGATAAAGATAATAGGGAAGAGTAGTTCTATGAAAATCATTTTCATTCTATTCATGTGATGAAATGAGACATAGGCTTTGTTGTGCATAGTGTATTCGAGCTGACTAGGGAGTTTCAGCAACAACACCCTCTGCCTTTTACCAGAGAGGGTGGGGAAAAGGAAAAAGATATTTGGATAGATTAAACCCAAAAAAAATCTACATCATATGAAGACAACTTTAGAGAAATGTGTTATACTGGTTACCCATATTTTGCGTGGTAAGGCAAAGTGATGGTAGAATATATTAGTTCAAACTGAGCACGTAGGAGGGGTGGTGGGGAATATATTTTAAGAAAACATTCTATAGAATTACAACCCAAAAATATTAAGGTATGAAAATGTTACATAGTTTATGAGTTTGACTCATGGGATGATGTCAACAATGGATTATGAAAGTTGGTTCACCGACAATCAAAGTTTTGATCCTACTGCAATGGGGGATGAGTCAGAGATTCCAAGGTTCTTTTAGGATGGACATCATCTTGAGGTTAGATCAGAGGAAACTATATTTTGGTTCATGAGGTATAATGATGTGATGGATTTGACCCTCATCTCATAAGAAATCCTCAAAGCATCCCTTGGAAGTAGACATGTGGTTCTGATGGGTAGAACTAATGGTTAGACTTCTAATTGTAGGAAGCACTACTTCAAGCACGTCCTCCAGGGAAACAATGGTCATTAGAGCCAGAAAAATGAACCAGTATCTGAGGTTACTGATAGAGTTTTTTTGAAATTAGTGGGGAATGCTGGGGAAGATGAAAAATTAATATTCTTGACCACCTATTATTTTTAGAGAATGTGAAAAAATTGGCTGGGTGTGGGGGTTCTATTGGAACCCATGATAATAAAAAAATGTCAGCGCCTAAATACCAGTGCAGAGTGCAGGTAGGGGGGTGATCACCTCATAGCAGGAAGGTAGTAGGAGATCCAACAAGTGTATCTATATGGGTGGTGGATGTGAAACTCTGGTAAATGGTCATCCATACCATCAGGGTAGTGGAGTGCAGGTTGGTCAGGCTGGATCCTAGGGTAGAGGGACCTGACATCTTCATGTGATTCAGTATATAGATGGAGGTGGTGAAGTAGAACCTTCAACTATTTGAGGTACAATTCTTGTAGACTCCACACTCAATAGTTCATTTTTTGACATAAGTTCTAGACATTCATTTATTACGTCACAGTTTGTTGTAGTGTTGGACATCTTTAGGAAAGGGATTGTGGATTTATGTAACTTGATACTCCATCAGGGGTGAAAATTGGGGATATCAGGTAGTGTAAAGGTTGTTCTTTTGTGGTTGGTGGATATCATTTCCCATGGATTTTTTTTGTTCTATAGAAGTTAGGTTTTGACATAATCTAGTGTATGTATTGGTTAATAAAGTATCATGACCATATAGATTATTATTGACGTTAGGTAATGTTCACGACTCTTGATATAGATTGTAATGTCCTTCATGGTGAGTGGGATGTTTGAGTAGGTCTTGCAGGTCCATTTTGTCAATATTAGGAGGAAATCAAAGCCCATGTGGAATGCAATATTCTTTATGATGGAGAATTTGAGAAACTTGTATTCCCTCCTATGGTGGATTGGTTTCAAGATGTGTTTCCTAAGGATTTCTCAAGATTGTTACCTGAATGAGATGTTGAGTTCATAATCGAGTTTCTGCTAGGATAAGAACTAGTTTTTAATCCACTATATCAAATATTGTCTGTATAATTATAAGTGATTAAGAATTATCTAGAAGAGTTGGAGCGGAAGGGATTCATTCAACCTTGTACTTTTCCATTTAGATAACTCGTTCTTTTTTCCATAAAGGCTGACGAGCCATTGAGGTCATGTTTTAATTATAAGAAGTTGAATCAGATGATGGTTAACAACCGATAACCACTTACCGGAATTGATTGCCTATTTGACAGACTGAGGGTTGCATTATTTTTATCAATGATTGATTTGAGAAAATGATCCCATCAATGGCATGTGATACCATTTGACTTACCAAAAATAGAATTTTAGAGATGGTACAAGCTGTTTGAATTTTTGGAGATGTCATTAGGGATGAATACTGTTCTAGATGTGTTTAGGACATTAATGAACCAGATATTTCACCCATATCATGTTTAGTTCATGGTTGATTTTTTTGATGACATCTTGGTGTACTCACAAACTAATGTTAATCAAGCTAAACATCTTTAAATCATATTATGTAGACTATGTGAGCATAGGTTTTATGTCATGCGATCAAAAAGTAAGTTATTGAGTGATAAATATCATTTCATGGGTCACATAATTTTCGAGAAAGATGTGAAAATGTATTCAGAGAAGGTTGAGGATATGGTGTCATGGGAGAAACCTAATAATGTTTCTGATGATTGATATTTTCTAGGATTTCCTTGTTATTATCGGAGGTTCATTAGGGTTTCTATCATTTGGAAGAACTACTCTAATGCATAACCATGATGGGTATTAATTATGAGTGGTCAAAAGTTTGTGAAACATCATTCCATGAATTGACATAGTGGTTGACTACTATATTGTTTTTGATATTACATAAACATGGTAAGAATTGAAATTTTTCTGTGATGCATCTAGTGTTAGACTTAGGGTAGTGTTGAGGGAGCATGATCTGTTGAGTCAATAAGTTTTTCCTTATGAATTTTCCATTCCTTCATATAAGGGGGAGATTGTTAAGTCATCAAGGTTTCCTTATGACTTGACCATTACTCTTGTTTTGAATATCACAAACACCTTATTTCAAGGAAAAACCCATTTTACCCCTATTTTACTTCTATAAGGAAATTTTTCTAACCCAAGGATATTTACCCCTACTTTGTTTTCATTGTTCATATCAATATTTTTCTTAAGTATAAAAATCGGGTTCATATCTAAAACCTCGGAATTGTATAATACTTAGATATGAAGCATTCTGTTTTTGGATCAAAATTCCTATTACGAACTTTTATGAAGTTCTACTCCGAATTCCCTGTTACGAAATTTTATGAAGTTCAACTCTGAATTCTAATTAAGAACTTATATAAAGTTCTAACTATTAATTCTGATGATGAAATCTGATTACGAATTATCATTACGAATTTTGATGATGAATTCTGATTACGAATTCTCATTATGAATTCTGATGACGGATTCTGATTATGAATTTTCATTACGAATTCACATGAAGAATTTTGATTATGAATTCTCATTATGAATTCTGATTGTGAATTCTGATTATGAATTATGGATATGAACTTGTATGAAGTTTGACTCCGAATTCTTCTGATAAACAGAATCCGAATATCCTTGTAATATAGACTCTGAATTCATTTTTTGTTTAGACTCCGAACATTAACTTTCATCACTCTGAACTTTCATTTTTTCTCTATTCCAAATATCAGTTTTAGTTATGCTTTCACTTGTTATATTATAAAACGATGTCGTGCATTCAGTTATCAACTAACCATTTTTTGAGTGACACATATACATGTCCCTCTAAAATTCAAGGAAAAATATAACCGTTGGAGGAGGGAGCCAATCGTTGGAGCTGTGCCTACAAATAGGAGATCATTTGAACACTTGATTGATCTTTGAAATCTGAGCTTACATGCTGTTGAAGTGATTTCTAGAGAGAGAGGCTCTTATAAACTCTCATGCTTCATGTAGAAAGTTTCAACATCTTGTTCAAACTTTGTTTCGTGCAGATTGGCTCCATGCGACTCCGATTGTTGTTGTGTACAATTGAGGGTTTCCTGGGATAGGAAGATAGAGGTGCTGACTACATGATAGTTGAGGGCTTACGGGGATAGCAAGACAGAATCCGATCTTCATATCGAGGTATTACCCTGATGTGGGTAATACAAACTTTTTTGAAAGTATAAATCAAGGGGCCTTTATCTAAAGTTGTTGGATACCCTTTTCTTTACGTTAAAAGATTTACTACTTGTTACTAGTTTTGTTTCAAGTGTTTCCGCTACATTTTTTATTGTTAAGGAAAGTATAACTTTCTTATACTTCCTAATAATTGTACTCAGTTTTAGTTAAATTTTATATGCTTTAAGGTAGAATATCTTTTTGTTGTAAACTTTTATTAAGTTTCATTTTCGGAATCACTTTTCTGGAATCAAGAAAGATATTAGATCTTAGAGGTGTTTTAAATTTTGGTTATTAGTAAAAGTTCCAAAGGAATTTTTTAAAGTATACAATTCATCCCCCTCTTGTATTTGAGCTTCTCATTACATATTCGATCCTACATTTGGTGTTATAGAGTATATCATACTCAGACATACCATCTTAACAATTGGTATCATAGGATTGGTTCAATCTGAATCAATCTCATGATTATATTCAGAAGAGAATTTTTCTTCTCATATTTTTTGGAATTGAGTTTTCAGATTCATACTTCCAGATTCATATTTTTTGGAATCTGTTTTTTGGAATCACATAGTTCGGATTCATTCTTGATTAGAGATACAATATATTTTTCTTGATTATGATACTTTCTCTTTTTTACAAACTCATTATACTAACAAGTTTGTGTGGAAAATATTTTCTTATGGATGGCATGTTTAAATGTCGGTTCTATAGATAACCTAAATCCTACCAGACCACCTATTTTTGATGGAAATGATTATGAATACTAGATAGATAGGATGAAGACTTTCATTATCAATACTGGAGTTGATAACTATCTAAAGCTAACTAGAGATTATAATATTCCGAATAAGGAATTGAGAACCTTTACGAATCAGGAGAAATCAGAATATCAATCAAATTTCAGAGTCAGAAATACATTGTTATGTTTCATGACTAGGAACATCTATAGTAAAACATCTTCATGTGAATCTACAAACAGTATCTGGAAGAAACTTGAAGTTACACATTTTGGTACATCCAAAGTCATAGATACCAGAAGAGCTATGTTGAGAGATGAATATCATAGTTTTAACTTTCCTTATAAATAAACTATATGCAAAGTACAACAAAAGTTTATGACTATCATAAATAGCTTGAAATTTATAAGAGAAAAAGGTTTGGATGATGAGGATCTGGTGGATAGGATCATAGATATTATGCCAAATGAATGGGAGTCCAAGAGGACAGCTATTGATGAGAATAGGAAAGTCACTCAGATATCCTTAGATGAATTATTTGGAACTCTTCTTCAGCATGGAACCTGAATGAAGAGAGATGCTGAAAATGTCAAGAAGAAGAATGGAAATCGAGGAGTTTATTTTACTACCACTTCTAAACATATGAAAGCCCAGACCCCAGAAATAGTAACCATATTAAAGACAAAGAAAGTCATTATTCAGTCAGAATCTAGTGACATAGAAAAGTATGGGAATGAATTAGCAATTCTTGCTCGGAGGATGAACAATATTGTTACTCAAAAGAATTATCATAATAAATACAAGAAGATAGACTAAAAAGATAAAAAATATGGAGAAGTCACTTGTTATGAATGTAAAAGAACATGTGATATCAGACCTGATTGTCCCTTGTTGAAAAAGAAGGAAAAGAAAAAAAGGAATTCAGAAAGAAACAGGAAGAAATTCTCTAGATCAAAGAACAAGAAAAGTCTTAAAGATAATGATACTTGGAGTGCTAGCTGTGGAGATTCTTCAAAAAGTAAATATTTTTAATATGATTTATCAGCACATAAGAATATGGGTTTCATTGCTACTACTTCTTTCCCCAATACATGTCTTATGGCCAAGGTATGCTCTGCCGAGGTTTTAACAAATTTATCTCTTGATAAGAATTACTATTCCGAAAATAGTACTTCTAATGAAAATACTTCATCCTCATAAAATGAAGAACCTTCATATGAAGAAGTTTCTAGATTTTCCAAGTTACTTGAAGCAAAAAATTGTAAAATTTCTAATAAATTAGACAAGGAAAATACTATGGAATAAATTCTTACAAAATAGATTTCAGATCTTTCTAGAGATCATAGACACAAAGAAGAGCTTTTAGAAAAACATTATGAAGACCTTTAGAAAGAAAATTCTGATAAAGAAGAACTTTCTAATGATCATTAGAATTCTATTTCAAAGATAAACGTTTTTGTGGAAAAATCTAACTCTAAGGAAATGATTCCCGAGGATATGAATTTAGTCAACAGACTGAAATCCAAAATATTTTCACTTAAGAAAATACTTGAAAACTTTACCTTAGGGAAGGAAAATTTTTGACAAGATGTATTCTCAAATTAAACCTCAAGGAAACACTACTGGAGTAGGTTATACTCACCAAAAACCAGTTTTCTAAAACAATTATTTTGTTCCTTATAAAGCCCCTTTTGCACTAAGTGTCAAAGTCTTGGGAATTGGAAGAAAAATTGCGCCTTGAATAAAGTTCAATCTCTTGGGTTTCATAAAGCTTATTTTTCTAAACAGATATGGATGCCCAAAATTTTGTTGTCTAAAAATTCCTGATCCATGCAAGTTTGGATTTTTAAAATCTAACTTATTTATTATTTTCATGAAAATAGGAAAATTACCAACAACAATACATAGTATATGGATAGTGGATGTTCTCATCATATGATTGGTAGAAAAAACTATTTTGAAAGGATTATCAAAACGAATGGAGGAAAAGTAACTTTAAGAGATAATGCTCAGGGATAAATTATTAGTATATGTAACATCGTTTTTCTTGAAAAAACTTTGATTTAAAATATTTTATTTGTAAAAGGTCTTAACCACAACCTCATTAGCATAAGCCAATTATGTGATGAAGTCTACCTTGTGAATTTTAGGAAGGATAAGTGATTAGTAAAAAATTCCAATGAAGAATTTATTCTTTCTACCAATAGTCAAGATAATGTTTATATACTAAACTTAGAAGACCTTAGGAGCCAAGAATTACCTTGCCTTAGTGCAATGGAAGATCATTCTTGGTTATGTCATAGAAGGTTAGGTTACTGTAACCTTAGGAACTTATGAAAACTTTCTAAGAAAGGTTTTGTTAAGGATCTACCAGAGCTTAGATTTGATTCTTCAAAAGTATGTAACCTTATCAATATGGAAAGAAACATAGTCAAGTTTTAAACCAGTCGGTGAAGTTTCAACTACTGATACATTATATCTAGTGCATATGGATCTTTTTGGTCCAACACAAACTGGAAGCATTGGGGGAAAATATTATGTGTTTGTCTTAGTTGATGATTACACTAGATTTACGTGGGTTTATTTTTTAGAAAAGAAGTTTGAAGATTTTTCTTATTTCAAAATTTTTAGAGCCCAAGTGAAGAATGAGAAAAGCCTTCCATTGATAACTATTCATAGTGATCATGGAGGAGAATTTCAATATTCAGATTTTGAAAAAAAAATTAGTAGAAAATGCATTACTCATAACATTTTAGCACCTAGAACACCTAAAAAAATGGTGTTGTTGAAAGAAGAAATATAATTCTTCAAGAGATAACTTGAACCATGTTGAGTGAGTATTCTGTAGCCAAATTTTTTTGGGCTGAAGCTGTAAGTACTGCTTGTTATACAATAAATCGATTTTTGATTAGACCTTTTTCTTAATAAAAATCCTTATGAGTTATGGAATGGTAGAAAACCTAGACTTTCCTACTTTAAGGTTTTTGGTTGCAAGGTATTCATTCTAAATACTAAATATAATCTGAATAAATTTGCACAAAAATATGATGAAGGAATTTTATTAGGATACTCCACAACTTCTAAGGATTATAGTGTTTTCAATAAAAACACTTGTACTATTTAAGAGAGAGTACAAGTTAAATTTGATGAAAATGATCCTTTTGTTTTTAAACAAACCCAAACTACATCCTCAGATGTGTTTTTAAAAACTGATTATCAACCTTTAATAGAAAATCATTATGATAAAGAAAATGTTCAAGAAGATATTTATGAAACATTTACCCCAGAATATTTCCTACCCTACATTGATGAACATGTTTTAAAAAACCCAAATCAGTCATTTCTAAATAATCATCCTAGTGATAGTATCATTAGTGATGTGAATCAATATATAAGGACTAGAATTTCCTTAAGAAATGAAGTAGAGAATCTTGCATTTCTTTCCCAATTAGAACCAAAAAGCACTGATGAAGCTTTAGGTGATGATGATTGGATTAAAGCCATGCAAGATGAACTAAATTAATTCGAAAGGAATAAATTCTAGACCTTGGTTGAAAGACCTAAGGAAACTTCTGTTATTGGTGTAAAATGGGTCTTTAGAAATAACTGTGATGAAAATGGAATCATAGTAAGAAATAAAGCTAGATTATTTTCTAAAGTCTATAATCAACAAGGAATAGACTATGAATAAACCTATGCTTCAATAGCTTGACTTGAATCTATTCGTATTTTACTTGCCTTTGCAGAATTCTTCAATTTCAAACTTTTTCAAATGGATATAAAATGTGCTTTTCTTAATGGTTATGTTCAATAGAAAGTTTTTTTTGAACAACCTCCTGGCTTTGAAGATACAAAACACCCTAATCATGTTTTTAGACTTACCAAATATTTTTATGGCCTTAAACAAGCCCCTCGAGCTTGGTATGATAGACTTATAGGATTTCTTCTTCAAAATATCTATGTTAAGGGAAATGCAGATCCAACTATTTTTATAAATAAAGATAAGAAAAATGTTTTGATTGTTAAAATTTATGTTGATGACATTATATATGGTTCAACTCATCAATCCTTAAGTAAATCCTTTATGGATCTAATGAAATCTGTTTTTGAAATAAGTATGATGGGTGATTTAACATTTTTCCTAGGTTTTCAAATTTCTCAAAAACCAGAAGGAATATAAATATCCCAACATAAGTATATTGAATATCTTCTTACAAAGTATGTATATTACAACCCTAAGTGTATAAGTACTCCCATTGGTACCTCAAACACACTTTATCTTGATGAAACTGGGAAACCAAAAGATCAAACACATTTTAGAGGTATGATAAGAAAGTCTACTCTACATGACAGCTAGTCATCCAGACCTAATGTTTTCAGTACACTTATGTGCAAGATATCAATCAAATCCTAAGGAATATCATTTAAAAGCAGTGAAAATAATTGTTCGCTATTTAAAGGGAACCATGGATTTAGGACTATTTTATACTTCTAGTTATGATTTTGTCTTAAATAGTTTTTTAGATGATGACTTTGGTGGGTGTAGAATGGATAGGAAGAGTACATCTGGAACTTGTCATTTCTTAGGAGATTCATTAGTTTCTTGGTCTTTCAAGAAGAAACATTCTGTAGAACTCTCCACTGCTGAAGCTGAATATGTAGCAGCTGGAAGTTGTTGTGCTCAAGTGTTGTGGATGCAACAAAAACTCACAGACTATGGCTTGAGTTCTACTAAGACTCAAATTTTGTGTGATAACACATGTGCCTTTTCCCTTAGTAAAAACCATGAACATCACTCTCATGCAAAACACATAGACATTATATATCACTTTCTTAGGGATCACACACAAAAAGTAGATATCATTCTTCAATTTATCGGAACACAAGAGCAACTTTCTAATATTTTCAGAAAATCTTTACCCACTGATATATTTGAATACATTAAATAAAAGTTTGTAATGATAACCATGAGGTAATATTCCTCCATTAAATTTCTATTGAAGCAATATATTTACAGTAATAAACTCTTTTTCATAGGGGGAGTACATCTGTCATTAATGTTTTTCAAAATTTTCATAGTTAGTTTTACAAATTTTTGTAATTAAAGTTTTTTTAATCAGTTTTTCAGGTTTTTGTATTGGAAATTTTTGTAATGGAAATTTTTGTAATGGAAATTTTCTTAATGGAAGTTATCATAATGGGAATTTTTGTACTCATATTTTTGTAATCGAGTTTTGGTACTCAAATATTTTGCAATAAAACTTTTTGTAGTACTTTTTTCATAGTGAGTTTTTCATAGTATGTTTTTCATAGTGAATTTTTCATAGTCAAATTTTCTTTAAGAAGAATATTGTAAAGACCTGTAAATTTCATGGAAATTTTTTTCTTAATTTTCTTTGGAATTTTACAAGAACGCAGTTTCTGACGGCACCTGATTCCGAGGCCCAGTGTGCCCGAAATCATTTTCCGAAGTTTGGCTTGGGTACGTTCAGTGAACGAACGAGTGGGTTTTTCTTACTTCTGAACCAGTGCTCGAAATCAAATTCTAAGGGCACCGATGGAATCGCAACGCTGGTATTTTCTTAGAAACGCCTCTTTTGAAGTTGCGTTTGCTTGGGTGTGGTTTTTAAATTTTTTTGGGGGTTAAGTTAAGAAATAAAATAAAGTGTGCGACAACTTTATTTTTATTTCACTTAAAGCCACTTAAAAGCCACTTAAAGCTGCTTAAGCAGAGTTGAAGCAGATAGGGTGCAATTAAAAATATCCTACCCTCTTGGTAGGATATTTGTGGGGTGGGGCCCGTACGAGCCCCACCGTTTCTTTTCCGATAAGTAACGCACCCGCAAAAAACCGTCATTATGAAAGTCAACTGACGCATTTTTTTAAATTCTTAACGCACCAATTAATTAGGCTGTTAACTTTGTTAAATTATTTCTATGAATTAATTTAATCGTTTCTTAACCTGTTTACAATCCGTTGGCGTAATAATAAAATACGACCAACACATGAATTCTTGAGGATTGCTCGTTGAGAGGCTTTTGATAGAAATTTTTTGCCTTCATCCTCCTTCGCGAAGAATGCAAAGAACGTGAAGAACGCTGTCACCCTCGGAGATTGACGACGCTTCTTCTGAGACGTTCTTCCCCGCAACGATCTCCGATCACCAACTGCTTGAGGTAGGAGATTTCGGGTTTCATATTTTAAATCTCTTTGTGGGTTATAACAACATCATGGATTTAATTAATATAATTAAATCTACATGTTCTTGAACCTCAGAGTTCGTCGACGCGACACCATATTCCGCGACGATGCGACGCCCTTCCGCGACGACGTGACGCCCTTCCGCGACGCGAAGATCACCTCCTTCCGCGACGATCAATTCCGCGAAGAACGCATGCTCGACGACTACGGCGAGGCAGGGGTTTGTTTTTGAAATAATTTATATTTCCGTGGATGCTTCCTCCTAAAACAAAGAACCTGGATCAAGTGAAATTTTAATTTATTAAATTGTATCTTGTTACGTTTTCATATGATAAATTATTCTTCCCGATTGTTATCACCTAACGTGGAGGGTGCGGGCCAAACAAACACGGCCCGACAACCCTCCGCAGTTCTTCGTTGATGTGCGGATTGGCGGGCGGCGACAAAACATGCCACAGAGGTGATTCGCTGTTTTCGCAGTGAAGTACGGGACCCGGGAAGAGCTACGGCGCAGACAGAAACGAAATCGGACCACCGCAGCAACTCCGGTGGCCCGCAGAACCCACCGGCGGCGCCCCGGCGCACCGCCAGAAAGGGCCGCCGGGGCTTCAGCCGCGGCGGCGGCGGCCAGCGGACCCGCGGCCGCGTGGGACCAGCGCACATGGGACGCGGCAATGCTGCGTTTGCTGACCAAGGGCGGCCCCCGCGGTGGGGGGGGGGGGGGGGGGTGCCGCGGTGTTGACACGCGGGGGCAGCGCGCCCCCGCCCCAGACTCCGCCCGCTCGGCCGAGCCGAGCCGGGCCGAGCCGACCCGCAGGCCGGGTCGCGCCCAGGCCGGACCGGGTCGCGCCCAACCGGGTCGGACTCGGACCCGGGTCGGTCCGGGCCCAGACCCCCCGTCTCCGGACGTTTTTTGTCTTTTGCTCATAACCTGAGCTACGGGCCTCCGAACGATGTTCTGTCAGCGGCGATGTGATCCATGGATCGAGACGGTTGTTTCGGTATATCACACTCAAGGTTTTGGAATAATTTGGGTTCGTCCGGGTTGGTTCGTACACGAAACCAACCGGGCCCTTGGAGCGAAAACGCTCATATCTTGAGCTTCGGACGTCCAATTGATGTGCCGTCGACTTTGATGAATTCCTCTAAGTGAGACGGATCTTTTGGCTTACTCTGCCCATGGTTTGGACGCAGGTGGAGTACGGTCGGGTTGGTTTTGCCTTAAAAACCAACCGGGCCCCTGGGACGAAAAAACCAATATCTCTCAGACCGGGCGTCCGATTGAGGCGCCGTCTCTTGCGTTGAGTTCCTCTTGGCGATATGGAAATTTTGGATACATCAACTCTGGACTAGGTGTCAGTTGATGTATTAGCCTCTTGGCTCATGGAGCGGACCCTCCCGAACGAGCTTGCTGTGTGCGGGAACCCTAGAGCTGGCTGCGTTTGCGACGATGGAGACTGCTGGTCTTGTATCCTATGTGGGTCCCAGCTTAGATGATTCTGTGCTGGTCTTGTATCCTATGTGGGTCCCAGCATAGATGAATCAACGAAGACTGTTGGTCTTGTATCCTATGCGGGTCTCAGCTTAGATGATTCAGTGCTGGTCTTGTATCCTATGTGCGTCCCAACTTAGATGATTCAGTGCTGGTCTTGTATCCTATGTGGGTCCCAGCATAGATGAATCAATGAAGACTGCTGGTCTTGTATCCTATGTGGGTCCCATCTTAGATGATTCAGTTCTGGTCTTGTATCCTATGTGGGTCCCAGCATAGATGAATCAATGAAGACTGCTTGTCTTGTATCCTATGTGGGTCCCATCTTAGA
This sequence comes from Viscum album, assembly GCA_963277665.1. Classification (NCBI taxonomy): domain Eukaryota; kingdom Viridiplantae; phylum Streptophyta; class Magnoliopsida; order Santalales; family Viscaceae; genus Viscum; species Viscum album. The sequence goes on along the minus strand of OY728155.1, from coordinate 916,752,406 downwards.
TTATTCAGTGCTGGTCTTGTATCCTATGTCGGTCCCAGCATAGATGAATCAATGAAGACTGCTGGTCTTGTATCCTATGTGGGTCCCAGCTTAGATGATTCAGTATCTATATCTGATCATCTCTTTCAATTTTTCGATGATGTTTTCCGGTGTGAGCTGAGTCTTGACTTTAAACCCTTATCATCAAGATGATTGGGTTGTGCTTTCCTGTGTGGACTGAGTTGTGCTTTCCTGTGTGGACTGAGTTGTGCTTTCCTGTGTGGACTCAGTTATGCTTTCCTTTGTGGACTGGGTATGTTTTTCCTGTGTGGACTAGGTTGCACTTGGGCTCGGATGTTGAAGCTGATCTGGGATTGATAACTTAGGTATATGTATGGGCATATACCTAAGTAGTGTTGGATGTTACTTCGTGATTGTATCTTTCCTTTGTGGGTTATCCTTTGTGGATTCTGGGAGACCTTCGGGGGTCTCGGGGTCCCTAATGAGTATCTTATACTCACCCGTGCACGAGCTATTCCTGCAGTACGTTGTGTTGGTTGCAGACGACAGACAGCGCTGATCGTGGTCGAGGTTTGCGGAGCAGGACGATACCTGGAGGTGGACCACTGGGCGGGGTGTACTCGGAGCGGACAGCTGGACCGAGGAGCGGTGGAGGCTATCTGTACTCACCCTTCAGGTGGGACTTCCAGAGGACGGCTCGACACTGCGACTTTTTCTTTCAGTTGTTGTTTTCCCCTTTCAGTTGTACTTTACAGTTGGGCTTGTATTTCCGACCCCCTTTACTTTCCACACTTACTGTTGTACCTAGTTTTCTACCAGTGTTTACTTCTTATGCTTACTTGCTCTGTGGTGTATGTTTACTTTACAAAGGCAATGCCTTCCCTGTTTACCGGGATTTACACCTTGGTGCTAGTCGCCAGCCCCTGGCCTATGGAAGGCGGGCTTGGGGTAGTCACGGCATGGGCCCCGAGGATGGGTTGTGACAAATTGGTAACATAGGGGTCTGTTCTACCGCAGACTCTAATCTTTTCTATGTGATGCAATAGTGTTTAGCGTATTGGGTGTGGTTATCAGTCCAGGGAGTCCAGTGTTGTTGCAGTGGCTGACGTATCCGTACACCAGAACCCTGACTACTGATTTCCAACTTAATGCACGAAAACATTGATTGCATGTGTGTTTCATGTTTTCTATTTGATTACTTTGTGTCATCTCACCAGGTATACTGTTCTGACATTGGTGCACTTGTTTCCTTTTTAGGATGGCCCCACGACGGCAGCCAGCTAGGGTTCCGAGAGTTGAGCGTGACGACAGCCCACCGAGCGACGAGGCCTCAGTGTAGGGCCCTTTAACAGCTGAGGCACCGACGGTACCTGTACCCGCCGAGCCACCGATGCTTCCAGCCGCTGACGATGCACGTCGCCTTAGTGCACTGCATGAGTTCCAGCACCAACGACCACCCAGGTTCCGTGGGGAGATGGACCCCCAGGCATCCGAGGACTGGATGGAGGCAGTAGTCCGAGTTTTCAGATTAGTGAGGACACCAGCAGACCTCATGGTGATCCTCGCAGCGAGCCTCCTGCACGCGACAGCAGGCAGATGGTGGAGCTTGATGCTCCAGGTGCACGACGAGACATCTCTCATCTGGACAGACTTTGAGAGCATCTTCCGCTCTGAGTTCATCCTAGCCACCCTCTGTGCGGTGCACATTCAAGAGCTACTACAGTTACAGCAGGGCATCATGACAGTGGCCCAGTACTCGGCGAGATTTACTGATCTCTCGTGCTACTCCACAGATACGGAACGGGACCCGTTCTTCCAGGCCCGGACCTTCGAGCAGGGACTGAGGTATGAGATCAGGGTTTCGATGATCTCCCTCAACATTCCGACGTAGGCATAGGTGTTGGAGAGAGCCCTACTAGTGGAGAGTTTTCTCGCCGAGTAGGCTCCAGTGACAGGGCCCTCCGCAGGATGGCCCGTAGCAGGGTATTCTGCAGCTGGCAGTAGACAGGTGACGCAGAGGTCCAAGCGGGCTAGACCATCAGATGGACAATCTCAGGATGAAGATTCGGTTGTGCGGGGCACACAAAGGAGAGCCCGCTACACGAGGGGAAGGCATTGCTACGCATGCGGCGGGCAAGGTCACATGGCTCGAGACTACCCGACTCATCTTACAGATGAGCAGTAGGTGGTAGAGGGACCTCCCAGACAGAGGTTCGACCATGGCGGTCCACAGGGTGCAGGCAGGCGAGGCAGAGGAGCTGGCCGAGCAGTAGGTGGTGGACGACGCTTCGAGGTGTTTCCACCACCACCATCAGGAGGTCCACCCCGACCACAGGGAGTTGGTGGACATGGGAGAGCTCAGCTTCTGGCAGCTGAGGCCTTCGATCATGGAGCTTTGGGAGCAGATGGACAAGAGAGGAACTAGTGGATATGTCTTTTGTACTTCTAGTTCCTTGTTGCTGTTGTGTAGTGTCTTTGTATTATGAGCTTCAATAATAAAAGAAGAATACCTTTGTGATGTTTTCATTCAATTCCTCTTTTGTGTTGTTACTACGAGGTTCCAGTTTAGACTGTTGACTTGACCCTCACTTGTGAGACATCTACTGGAGGAGACCTAGTTACCACACACTGATGCCAACAGTGTGACTCAACCCTTGGAGGCGAGAGTAACAATAGGATATCTTGGTAGTAGCGTCGAGGCCTTACGACGTCATCGTTGGTATAGATTAGTATCATCCATGTCGGGATTGACTGTATTAGGCGAAGAACATGGTTCATCCATGGGATGAGACCAGATTTCTCTTATCGGCATAGAAGAAATCCCAGGAGCTCTTCTAGGGCCAGAAAGGTCCAAGTCATCCATGAGCGGATGAGGACAGCTCAGAGCCGGCAATAGTCTTGTGCTGACAGAAGGCGGAGGCCACTAGAGTTCGAGGATGGCGACCACGTCTTCTGGAATGTCTCACCTCGACATGGATTACGGAGATTTGGCCGAGGCGGCAAGTCATCTCCACGCTTCATCGGACCATTCTAGGTCCTCAGCAGGATTGGCGAGGTGGATTATCGCCTGGCTCTACCACCTCAGTTGCACTGGGTGCACGACTTCTTCCACATATCTCAGCTGAGGAGATACGTGCATGACCCGACGCAAATCTTTGACCATGGAGAGCTGGTCTTTGATGATGGGGCGACTTTTGCGGAGGTCCCGGTGGAGATCGAGGATCGATAGAAGCGAGTCCTACGTGGACGATCGATTCCTCTAGTGCGCTTCAGATGGAAGCTCGGGAACCTCCAGGAGAGCACTTGGGAGTGGGAGGCTCAGATGCGTGCTCAGTACCGCCTTTGTATCCCTAAGTTTGTGGGGAAGCTTTACAGGGACGTAAATCCCTGTGGTGGGAGTAATGTAAAGACCCATAAATTTCAAGGAAATTTTTTTCTTAATTTTTTTTTGGAATTTTACAAGAATGCAGTTTCTGACGGCACCTGATTCCGATGCCCGGTGTGCCCGGAATCATTTTCTGAAGTTTGGCTCGGGTACATTCAGTAAACGAACGAGCAGGTTTTTCTAACTTTTGAACCGGTGCTCAGAATCAAATTCTGAGGGCACCGATGGAATCGCAACGCCGGTATTTGCTTAGAAATGCCTCTTCCGGAGTTGCGTTTGCTCGGGTGTGGTTTTTAATTTTTTTTGGGGTTCAGTTAAGAAATAAAATAAAGTGTGCGACAACTTTATTTTTATTTCACTTAAAGACACTTAAAATCCACTTAAAGCTACTTAAACTGAGTTGAAGCGGATAGGGTGAAATTCGAAATATCCTACCCTCTTGGTAGGATATTTTTGGGGTGGGGCCCGCACGAGCCCCACCGTTTCTTTTCCTCTAAGTAACGCAACCGCGAAAACTCGTCATTATGAAAGTCAACTGACGCGTTTTCTTAAATTCTTAACGCACCAATTAATTGGGCGGTTAACTTCGTTAAATTAATTCTTTGAATTAATTTAATCATTTCTTAAACTGTTTACAATCTGTTGGCGTAATAATAAAATAAGACCAACACCCGACTTCTTGAGGATTTCTCGTTGAGAGGCTTTTGACAGAAATTTTGTGCCTTCATCCTCCTTCGCGAAGAACTTGAAGAACGCGAAGAACGTGAAGAACGCCGTCAACCTCGGAGATTGACGACACTTCTTCCGAGACGTTCTTCCCTGCAACGATCTCCGATCACCAACTGCTTGAGGTAGGAAATTTCGGGTTTCTTATTTTAAATCTCTTTGTGGGTTATAACAACATCAGGGATTTAATTAATATAATTAAATCTACATGTTCTTGAACCTCAGAGTTCGTCGACACGACACCGTATTCCGCGACGACGCGACACCCTTCCGCAACGACGCGACGCCCTTCCGCGACGCGATGATCACCTCCTTCCGCGACGATCAATTCTGCAAAGAACACATGCACGATGACTACGGCGAGGTAGGGGTTTGTTTGTGAAATAATTTATATTTCCGTGGATGCTTCCTCATAAAACAAAGAACCTGGATCAAGTGCAATTTTAATTTATTAAATTGTATCTTGTTACGTTTTTATATGATAATTTATTCTTCCCGATTTTTATCACCTAACGCGGAGGGTGTGGGCCAAACAAACACGGACCGACAACCCTCCACAGTTCTTCATTGATGTGAAGATTGGCGGGCGATGACATAACATGCCGCAGAGGTGATTCGTTGTTTCCGCAGTGAAGTACGGGACCCAGGAGGAGCTACGACACAGACGTAAACAAAATCAGACCACCGGAGCAACTCCGGTGGTTTGCGGAACTCACCGGCAGCCAGAGGCAGCGGCGGCCAGCGGACCCGCGACCGCGCGGGTCCGGCGCACACGGGACGCGGCAATGCCGCATCCGCTGACCAAGGGCAGCCCCCGCGGTGGGGGGGGGGGGGGGTGTTGACACGCGTGGGAAGCGCGCCCCAGCCCCGGACTCCGCCCGCTCGGCCGGGTCGCGCCCAGGCCGGGCCGGGCCGCCCTGGCCAGACCGTTTCGGGTCGCCCGGTTCGGGCCGACCCCGGGGGGGGGGGGGGGGGGGGGGGGTTGGGCCGGGTCGGTCCGGGCCCAGACCCCCCGTCTCCGGACTTTTTCGGTCTTTTGCTCATAACATGAGCTACGTGACTCCGAACGATGCGCCGTTAGCGGCGATGCGATCCTTGGATAGAGATGGTCGTTTCAGAATATTTCACTCAAGGTTTCAGAATAGTTTGGGTTCGTCTGGGTTGGTTCGTACACGAAACCAACCGGGCCCTTGGAGCGGAAACGCTCATATCTTGAGCTTCAGACGTCCAATTGACGTGCCGTCGACTTTGTTGAATTCCTCTAAGTGAGACGGATCTTTTGGCTTACTCCGCCCGAGGTTTGGACACAGGTGGAGTACAGTCGGGTTGGTTTTGCCTTAAAAACCAACCTGGCCCCTGGGACGAAAAAGCCAATATCTCTCAGACCGGGCGTCTGATTGACGCGCCGTCTATTGCGTTGACTTCCTGTTGGAGATACGGAACTTTTGGATACATCAACTCTGGACTAGGTGTCAGTTGATGTATCAGCCTCTCGGCTCGTGGAGCGGACCCTCCCGAATGAGGTTGCTGTGTGCGGGAACCCTGGAGCTGGCTGCGTTTGCGACGATGAAGACTGCTGGTCTTGTATCCTATGTGGGTCCCAGCTTAGATGATTCAGTGCTGGTCTTGTATCCTATGTGGGCCCCAGCATAGATTAATCAATGAAGACTGCTGGTCTTGTATCCTATGTGGGTCCCAGCTTAGATGATTCAGTGCTGGTCTTGTATCCTATGTGGGTCCCAGCATTGATGAATCAATGAAGACTGCTGGTCTTGTATCCTATGTGGGTCCCATCTTAGATGATTCAGTACTGGTCTTGTATCCTATGTGGGTCCCAGCATAGATGAATCAATGAAGAATGCTGGTCTTGTATCCTATGTGGGTCCCAGCTTAGATGATTCTGTGCTGGTCTTGTATCCTATGTGGGTCCCAGCATAGATGAATCAATGAAGACTGCGGGTCTTATATCTTATGTGGGTCCCAGCGTAGATGATTCAGTGCTGGTCTTGTATCCTATGTGGGTCCCAGCATAGATGAATCAATGAAGACTACTGGTCTTGTATCTTATGTGGGTCCCAGATTAGATGATTCGGTATCTATATCTGATTATCTCTTTCACTTTTTCGATGATGTATTCCTATGTGAGCTGAGTCTTGACTTTAAACCCTTATCATCAAGATGATTGGGTGGTGCTTTCCTATGTGGACTAAGTTGTGCTTTCTTGTGTGGACTGAGTTGTGCTTTCCTGTGTGGACTAAGTTGTTCTTTCCTTTGTGGACTGGGTATGTTTTTCCTGTGTGGACTAGGTTGCACTTGGGCTCGGATGTTGGAGCTGATATGGGATTGATAACTTTTGTATATGGATTGGCATATACCTAAGTTGTGTTGGATGTTACTTCGTGATTGTATCTTTCCATTGTGGTTTATCCTTTGTGGATTCTGGGAGACCTTCGGGGGTCTCGGGGTCCCTACTGAGTAGCTTATACTCACCCCTGCACTGGCTATGCCCGCACTACGTTGTGTTGGTTGCAGACGACAGACAGCGCTGATCGTGGTCGAGGTTTGCGGAGCAGGACAGTACCTGGAGGTGGACCACTGGGCGGGGTGTACTCGGAGTGGATGGCTGGACCGAGGAGCTATGGAGGCTATCTGTACTCACCCTTCAGGTGGGACTTCCAGAGGACGGCTCGATGCTGCAGCTTTTTCTTTCAGTTGCTGTTTTTCCCCTTTCAGTTGTACTTTACAGTTGGGCTTGTATTTCCGGCCCACTTTACTTTCCGCACTTACTGTTGTACCCAGTTTTCTACTAGTGTTTACTTCTTCTGCTTGTTTTCTCTGTGGTGTATGTTTACTTTACAAAGGCAATTCCTTCTCTGTTTACCGGGATTTACCCCTTGGTGCTAGTCGCCAGCCCATGGCCTATGGAAGGCAGGCTTTGGGTAGTCACGACACGGGCCCCGAGGACGGGTCGTGACAAATATCACCTATTACGAATAATCTTCCTAGCCAATCCGAAAGTTATGACTTCTTTACTTAATGTTTTCGTAATCATTTTTACTTGCTGAAAGTTTCTTCTCCATTTAAAATTTTTCGGATTCGTTTCTCCTTAAATCTGAATGTTTTCTTAAAACCTCAAAAGGTTAGATTCAAGATTTCATTACGGGCATGTTTTCAACTATCAAATCAGATCAGAGAGTTTTTCAACCATTAGATTGATATTGGAAGTTGAATGGTCACTTCCATCACCTATATAAAGGGGACCCCCGATGGTGTCCCACATCGGTTTCCAAGCTCTCGCGTCTCGACGCTCTGAACCTCTACAAAAGCCTGTTCTGAATTCTTCAGAAGTGCCCAGTCCAAATGTCTGCAAAATACCATTCTCATTATATGTCTTCAGTCAAGCCGATCTTAGAATGGAAAATATATAGTGAGGATGGTACACCCAAACTTTTTCAATAAGTATGATTCTCTAATTTCTAAGAACATCAATCTCAATGGATGGAAAGATGTAGCCATTTCTAAAACTCGAGCTCAAGATGTGGTGTATCCAGATTTTCTCATAGAGTTTTATAAGTCACCCAGTTTTTTCAAGGAAGATGGAAGGGAGAAGTTCTCCTTCAAATGATATGGGAAGACATATTCGTTATCTTATACCAAGGCGGCTAGCCTGGTTGGAATACCCTATGAAGAAGAGGTAGAATTTTGTTCTAATAAGTTTCCAGAAGTTTAGGGTAGTTTTTTAAAGAAAAGGCTATAGAGTGCCTTGGTCTTTCTCATATCAACACTAAAAATAAGATCGCCCATATTTTAACCAAAAATCGGATTCTAATGCTTTGGGTGCAAGGGATTATCGTACCGAGGAAGGGTGATAAGTATACCCTTAAGAAGAGCGACACGTATATTCTTGTTTTTTTGGCAAATCAAAGGAAAGTGAATCTCATGAGAAATATCCTCATTACGATTCAGAACATCAAGAATGGCAATCTTAGAGCTCATATCATTATGTATCCAGCATTTCTTTCTAAGTTGATAGTTCGGTGCCTAGAATTCTTCAAGATCCCATGTAGCTCCAAGACAAGAAATTGTAAGGTGATGATGATTAGTGATGAAACCTTAAAGAGGACTAAAGTCGAATTTTCCAAAGAGACAGGAGAATTTTATGATTTTCCAGAGGAGGAGTCAGAACCAATTCCGCAAAATGTGGAAAAGGATGAACCTTTAATGAAGGCCGGTAAGAAGAGGAAATTGAAGGAAGTGAAAGCTAAAGAAAAAACCCCTAAGTCTAAAGAACCTCAATTCACACCTCATAAAACCAAAAAATAGAAATCATATCCAGATGAAGTAGTTGAAAAGTGGAGGGAAGATAAAAAGACTAGAAAAGAAGGGGAGCGATAGTTCTGTTTGGATCCTGCTGAGGCTAAGGCCTTAAAAGAAAAAGCTGCTGATGAGTTAGAGAAGTAGGCCAAGGAGAAGAAGCTCAAGAAGAAAATTTCTGATGTAGAGATTGTTGAATCTCTTTTGAAGGCTGCTGAGGTTGCATCCAAACAAATTCCTGTACCAAATTTTTTTTGGTGGAATCATTACCTGAGACTTTGGGGAATAATTTCTTCACTCTGGAAAAACAACAAGAGAAGTTTGTGGAAGAAAAGAAAGATGAAGAAGAAGTCCAAAAATCTAAGAGTAGTGGTGGTTCTGATGATTTAATTTAACAGTTTGAAGAGTATCTGGAAAAGGAAAGTTTTTCAAAGAAGTTTTCACTCCAGAATTCTCAAGCCAGATCTTCAAAACTTGTTACACCCTCAGATAATGAGAAAAGAGATAAAGAAGAGGTAAAAACTCTATCTGAAGAAGAAATTCATAATCATGACTTTATCCATCCTGAGGAAGTTGAATCAAGAGTAGAAAAACATAAAGTGGATGAAGACAAAATTATAAAATTATCCAGAAGTGAGCATGAATCATCAGATGAGGAACCCATACCGAATATCAGAAAGCTCATAAAGGTAAACAAGTGGTTTTTGACACCCCGGCACAAGATATTATCAGAAAAAAAGAAACTGGAGGAACTTCTAAGGTAAAGTTGGTAGAGATAGAAGAAGAACCATCTCAAAACAGAATGTCTAATTCAGAGTCATCCGCATTGGGACATGACTTTGTTGTTTATTCTCTGAAGAAGCTGGTGGATACCATTCCGATCTTTCCAACAATTGAGTCTAGATGAAAGATGCTTCAACACAGTATGAATCAAAAATCAGAATCTATATCTATGGTAATGGAAAGATGTGTGAAGGTTGAGGATGATCACAAAAATTTCTTGATCAACTATGAAGCCCACAAGAAATTGTGAAATCATATGACCAAATGGTCTAAGAAAATTATTGAATATATGGAAGATCTTGATCAGTTCAAAGAAGATTTCAAGGAAGCTTTTGGTAAAGAAGATGTCAAGATAAAAAATCTTTTAGATAGTTTTCAGGAAAGTCTAAATTTAGAACAAAGTTACCGAATTCAAGATGTAAAAGATCTGAATGGGAAGCTGAGCTATATTGTTCAAAGCTTGAAAATAGAGAAGGATATTCAGAGTGAGATTCAAGAAAAGCTTTTGAAGCAAGATGAATTTTTAAAGGCTCAAGAAGAGGCCATGAAGGCTCAGGCAGAGGACCTGAAGACTAAGGAAGACAGGATCAAGGCATTAGAAAATTAATCCGAGGAAGATCATAACGAGTTGAAGAAGTTGAAGACCATTTTCAATATGATAATGCCCAAGGAAAAAGAAACAAAATAGACCACTTCGATCTTTTGTTGTATTTTTTTCCCTGTACTAATTCTTTCAATCGTAATGGATTTTTGGTGGTGGGTTATCTTGTACTAATATTTCAGGTACTTTATTATTTTCCATTCCCTCAAACTCCTTTTGAAAATGACAAAGGGGGAGAAGGAAAAAGAATTATAAAATGGGGAATAAAAAATGTCTAAGTGAAGAAGAACTATCCCTAAGTAAGGTAGAGTTTATCTAAGGGGGAGTGCTCATTACGAAGAGTTCTACATTCAAATAAAATTTCTCATTCTGGAAATCTAGAATATAATCCTTAGTGTTTCAAAGCCTAAGAGAGAGTTACTCGTATTCACCATTTTTCATAAAAAAGGGAGATAATATTTAATTTCAAGGTCTAGAAATTTATTCTACGTTCTTACATTTTTTTTCGTAAGGATGTTTGTGCATTCCAAAAAATGGGGAGATTGTTGAGTCAATAAGGTTTTCCTTATGAATTTTCAATTCTTTCATATAAGGGGGGATATTGTTAAGTCATTAAGGTTTCCTTATGACTTGACCATTCATCTTGTTTTGAAAATCACAAACATCTTATTTCAAGGAAAAACTCATTTTACCCCTATTTTACTTCTATAAGGAAAATTTTCTTACCCAAGGAAATTTACCCCTAACCTATTTTCATTGTTCATATCAATATTTGTATTAAGTATAAAAATCGAATTCATATCTAAAACCTCATAATCATATAATACTTAGATATGAAGCATTCTATTTTTGCATCCAAATTATTGTTACGAACTTTTATAAAGTTCTACTCCGAATTCTTTATTACGAACTTGTATGAAGTTTAAATCTGAATTCTGATTACGAACTTATATAAAATTCTAACTATGAATTCTAATGATGGATGTTGATTACTAATTCTCATTACGAATTATGATGATGAATTCTGATTAAAAATTCTCATTACGAATTCTGATGACAAATTCTAATTACAAATTCTCATTATGAATTCTGATGACGAATTTTGATTAAGAATTCTCATTACGAATTTTGATTGTGAATTTTAATTATGAATTATGGATACAAACTTGTATGAAGTTTAACTCTGAATTCTTCTGATAAACAGAATCTGAATATCCTTGTATTATAGACTCCGAATTCATTTTCTGGTTAGACTCCGAACATTAACTTTCATCACTCTGAACATTTATTTTTTCTCCATTCCAAATATCAGTTTTTTTATGTTTCACTTGTTCTATTATAAAATTATGTCATGCCGTCAGTTATCAACTAACAATTGTTTGAGTGACACGTGTACAGGTTCCTCCTAAATTCAAGGAAAAATATAACCATTGGAGGAGGGAGTCGACCATTGGAGTTGTGCCTATAAATAGGAGCTCATTTAAACACTTGAATGATCTTTGACATATGAGCCTACATGCCGTTGAATTGATTTCTATAGAGAGAGAGGATATTATAAACTATCTCTCTTCGTGCAGAAAGTTTGAATATATTGTTCAAACTTTTATTCGTACAGATTGGCTTCGTGTGACTCCGATTGTTGCTGCGTACAATCGAGGGCTTCCGGGGATAGGAAGACACAGGTGCTGACTACCTGATAGTTGAGGGCTTGCGGGAATAGAAAGACAGACTCCAATCTTTGTATCGAGGGATTCACCTGGTGTGGGTAAGACATACTTTCTTGAAATTATAAATCAAGGTACCTTTATCCAAGGTTGTTGGATACCCTTCTCTTTGGGTTAAAATATTTACTACTTTTTACTAGTTTTGTTTCACATTTTTCCGCTGTATTTTTTATTGTTAAGGAAAGTATAACATTCTTATACTTCCTTATACTTGTACTCTGTTTTAGTTAGATTCTATATTCTTTAAGGTAGAATCTCATTTGTTGTAAACTTTTATTAAGTTTCATTTCCGGAATCACTTTTCTGGAATCAAGCACGATATTTTATCTTAGAGGTGTTGTGAATTTTGGTTATTGGTAAAAGTTCCAAAGGAATTTTTTAATCTATAAAATTCACCCCCTCTTGTATTTTAGCATCTCATTACATATTCTATACTACATTTGGTATTATAGAGTATATCATACACAGACATACAATCCTAACATGATCAAGATCTAGCTTATGGGTTATTATAGTTGAGGTGTCATGAAATAAATTACCATATCCATGACATCAATCTAGCTATTGTGGTTTATACTACAATGTGTTGGAGGAAATAGTTTTTGAGAGAGCATTTCACAATGTTTATTGATCATAAAAGTATTTTTTACATCTTCTGATAGTGGGATTTCAATATTTGATAACAAAGGTGGGTCGAGTACCTATAATCCATAGATTTTGTGATGGTTTTCATGCTATAGAAAAGGAATTGTGTTAAGGATGATTTGATCTAGAATAAATAGATTTTTGTGGTATATGAATCCATCTCTTAATAGAAAATGATGGAAATTTTTTTGAGATGTACTTAGATGTGCAGGATGTGACCAGACAAATTACTCATGCGTCTATAGTGATAGATTCTATTATTTAGTGAAAGGTCAAGTAAATTCAATTGGAACATCCATATTGTTTGGACGTGATACAAATTCATAAAGGAGGGGATTAACCATCTATTTGGGCTATTAGTGATGACATATTAGTCTTTGTTCGCAGTCGTGTAGTGGTACCAAAGAGTGTGTGTGAAGAGTTGATGTGTGATTTCTATGCATCCAAGTGGGAAGTACATCATGGAATGACTAAAATGAATTGTGATATTTAGTGACAATATTGTTTACCAAGAATGAATACAGAGGTTCTGGGTTTTGTGGCATGATGCCTTACCTGTCAATAGGTGAAGACCAAGCATCAATGTCCAAGTGTGTTGTTACCATCATTTACTATTACCAAGTGGAAATGTAATGGCTTAATGATGGACATTTTTGTAGGTCATCTGAGGATGAATAAGAAGAATGATGAAATTTGGGTCATTGTGGATATGTTTACTAAGGTGGGTCATTTCTTACTGATCTAGGAACCATATACAGTTGATCAGTTGAGTCAGTTATTTGTTTAGAAGATAGTGTGAATTCATGGTGTGATGAGAACTAGAGTTTTGGATCATGATATGTGTTTCACATCACACATTTGGTAGGGGATACAGAGGGTACTTGGTAACCATTTGTTCTTGAGTACAACTAATCATCAGTAGAAAGATTGGTTGTAAGAGTGTATCATTCAGGTATTGGAGTAACTATTAAGAGAATGTGTTTTGGATTTTGGTTGTTTGTGGGAAAATCACTTAACAATTGTTGAGTTTTCCAACAATGACAATTTTCAGGCTACAGTTCAGATGTAACCTTTTGAGGTACTCTATGAGAGGCTATGTAGATCTCCATTATCTGGGGTAGAATTTGGGGAGTCTGAGCTTTGAGGTTAGAGTCCGGTGCAAGAGACATCTGAAAAGGTTCAGTTGATACAAAAGTATATGGAAATGGCTTAGAGTAGGTAGAAGTCATATGAAGATTATCGTCGCAGATCTCTCGAGTTCATGGTGAGAGATTGATTATTTCTTATGGTTTCACCATGTTTGTGTCATCATCAAATTTGGATTTAGGGAATTTTGGAACCAAGGTATGTGGGACCGTTTGAAATAATGGAGAGTATTGGACTGGTGGCTTACCGATTGGTTCTTTTACAACGATATAATGGAATGCATAATTTTTTTCATTTTTCGAAACAACGGATGTATCACCCTGATCCATCTCATTTGATAACCATTGATGATGTTGACCATGAGCCTAATGTGTCCTTTACAGATCAACCTGTTTTTATTTCAGATTATAGTGAGATGGACATGTGGGGTAATGATTTTCCTTTTGTTCATATTCAATGGCGGCATATAAATGTCAAAGTAGAAACATTAAAGCAAGAATCCGATATGCGGGCCTAGTGGCCCAATATCTTTGCTTTAGAAACCTAATGATTCATGGGATGAGCCATGCTATGGTTGGGAGGTTGTAAGATAAATTATTTTTCATAAGATATATTTTATATAATGTTTTAGTTTAATTCATTTCTTTTGGTCAAATAAGTATTTTCCCAATTTCATGAGAGATTATGCGGTGTTCCAGGGGTTTGACACATAAAAATGGATGAAAAAGGTGTTTCTTAGGCATGTTGCATGGTTTGAGGAAAATTAGTGAAAACTGTGACAATGATCCCAGAAAACCACGTAGCCTTGGGGAGAGGCTTGTGGATAGTTACCGAATGGATAATCTAACAGTGTATAATTCTAAAGAAATTTTTTGAAGGGGATGTTTTGGGATAATGTCACTCTAACAATTTTCACACTATTTGGAACACCATATGAGTACACCGTGCAACCCAGTAAAGCTGAAAAGTATACAAAAATTCAATTATATGATTTTTAATCCCAAATTGAGATTTCCCTCTCACCCCATGCAACCCCAGTGATGAAGAAGATCTCCCAAGAGCTTCCAAGACTGATTATTCCTCATATCTAGGTTGTTTGGAGTGTTTCTAGTTGTTAATCCAACACCCTAATATGTTTAATCTCCTCCTTACTTCCTCTTCCTGATTAGGGTTTTCATCTTTCTCCCATCCCCATGGAAAGATCTTAAACCCATTTTATAATGATATTTAGGTTGAGGCTACAAGGGTTGGTTGAATCTGGATATAAGTCTTCGATTGAGGGTAAATTTGTTAACATTTTCATGGTATGTTTTGTATAGGATATATCCCATAGTTTCATTTAATATTTGTTCGTTACTGAGATTATTTCATGGTTATACATTATTTTTATTTTTATCCTTTGATGATATTTGGTATAATGGATGTCTAAAAAATTATTGGAAACCCTCATGGTCACAATGCGACACATAGAATATGACCTCACCCTTTCTAGGTCAACCCATGGGGTGCATCGATATCTTCATAACATAGAAGTTATCTAAGAATGAGAAAGGATGTCTTGTGAAAATTTAAGAAAATTGATAAACATGTTTAAATATTTAATGGGAGTGAAAATAAATTATATGCATGTGTCCATACATAGTAATGTCATAAGAGATTTTTTTCATGGTAATGAAAATGGGTTAAATTATTTAAAATGGTATTATTCCTTGTCGATAATGAATTATGATGAAATCCCAAGAGGGTTGGTGTATATGAAGTGTTGAACATGTGGGATTAGTAATGGAATATAAATTGATGAATATTGATAATTTGATAAGAGTTGGGAAATAGAATTGATCTAATATGTTATGTGTTAAAAAAATGGAATTATGAACCGGAAGTGGAATGACATTTAATCCCATGTTGATTATGGTGAATCATGATCATTATATTTGTTGTTTTTATTGGTTGTGATAAGGAAACATGTTTTTAATAGATAAATAAGCATGTGAACATGGCTTGGTGGTGTGATAATGGATCGATTCTCCTCCCACGGGTGGAGTTGGACTGATGCTCTAGCCTACCCAGGATTGCATGGGTTCGGGAGTCTGATTGATGATCAATTCCCTCAATAATTATATTGAAAGAAAATAAATAGATTGAGGTTCTAATGAAATTTTAGTGATTACTAGATATGGTAATCCCTAGTTAGATATGGACTTAACATGTTTTCTTATGTGTAATGGTAAGTGCCATGATTATTGTGTGAATTAAGAAAATATCTAACCGAGGGATTACATGTAGATGATGAAATAAATGATGATATGATGTACATAATGAACATGGAATAATAAAACTAATTGTAATAGAAAAGTAAATATTTTTTACTTGAGTAACATGTATTGTCTTTAACATACTTTCAATTCATTTTTACATTCTTGCACTATGAGTTTATATAGTCTATATTATAGCCACCGTTGGTGATGGCCTATTAGGTTTTACTCAAACCCTGCTCGATCCACTTTTGGGGATTCCACTTTTTTTCTTTATTTCAGGTTTTGTTTACATGGAATTATAGCATTGAATAAAATATTTAGTATTTCTTGTGGATTGTAACCAAATTTGGTGATGTTTTTCTATGCATGTGGTTGGTTATTTCTTATTCTTTATATTATTTATATTGGGATCTATTGGGTCTCGCCTTGGTATGGTGTGTATTGTCTTCCCATGTGACCTCTTAGACCCTTGATGCCAGACAGAAACCTCAACCATACTTGGATGCATTCTTTAGATCATGTGATGGTCCGGACTGGGGCACCTATTTAGTGGCACACAGTTCAGGTACATTACATACCCACACATACTTATGGAAAATGTAACACCCCAAGCTTCTACGGTACGCTTCTCTTTGAATAATGTGATAGCGTGTGTTGTACGCAACACCGAGTTCTAACACACCATAACTAATCAAACTAGCCGTTATGAATAGTAACACCTACTTTTTGAAATTATATATATTTTATATTTGAAAATGGACTTTATTTTTGGATTTGGAATATCGAATTTAGCCTAAGGTGAAATTTTGGTACATTTCGGATAACTTTCATATTTTGATGAATAGTGAAAATTACTAAATTTTAATTAAAAACAACTTTTTTAATCAAAATAATTAATAGTGATAAATTATGAATTTGAGTGGTTTTAAAGTATATTTAGAATAGATTTTTACGATTTAAAATAATTTTGGTCATTGGACATAATTTTACAATTAAACCGAACATAAACAAGTGTCAATCTTTTGATAGTTATTATCTCTTAAAAACACGCTTTTTGTTTTGACAGCGGGAATTAATTTTAAATTAATTTCTGCCACTTCTGTGTTTTGAATTTAGAAAAATGGATTTCATATTTGGAATCAGGATGATCAAATTATGTAAATAGGTAACTTTTATTTTTAGACATTTTGAATAATTACTGCGGTAAATATTTTATTTACCATGGTTAAGGGTAAATTCGGTAAATAAGGGTTAAAAAATAATATTATAATAATACTAAATTACCCTAAAACGTGTCTTAACCCTATTGGTTGATACATGGTCGACCATGGGCATCTTTGGGTCTATTTTGGGACCCCATGGATCCACTTGTAAGTGATAATGACACTTTATTTTAATTTAGTTAAAATGAATACAAAAATGACACAAGCATATATCGTTTAGAACAACAATTGTTACATAGGGTTATATATGTTGGATTTTAGATTATAAATATTAATTAGAAAGGTAAAAAGATTTCCTACATAATGATATTTTATTTATAATTTTTAGACATTAAATAATTTATTTTATATATGACACAATGATGATGCAGTAATTACTATAATAGTGAAAAATTAAAATAATTGATATTATAAATACCCAAATAAATATAATATGAAACTTTTAATGAATTAAACTAATTTTATAGGATAATATGATATATTAGGATTGATTTAATTGACTTTATTCGAAGTAATCAATCTGTTATAAGTTTCACAAAAATCAACTATTGAATAGTGTCAAAATTGACATAAAAGAGTTCTTAAAACAAATATTATATTATTAATTGATATTAAATTCCTAAAAATTTAAGGTTCGGCCAAGAGACTTATATAATGATAGGTTCATCATTAATGGACCACTTGGGGGTCGTTTGGATGTATATAGTAAGTTTATTAACCATATTATATAAAAATACAAAGAGACATTGTAAAAGTGAAACTAATTAACTTAGAGTTAATACTTAAAGATAAGGTTAATATAAGTACCCAAACCGGTCTAAATTCTATTGGTTGAGTGGTTTTCGACCTATCCCCACCTTAAACTTTGAATAATCTACTTTGGAGCCATTAGAAACCGAATATGAATTTATTATAAATTAATATTTCTAGCTTTTCCAAAGGTGCCCCTCACCCCTCTTATAAAAGGGCACTCCTCCTTCTCATTTCTTCACACCTCTAAAGCCTTTTGGTTCGGCCAAACTCTGTCCAAATACTCTCCCAACATCCCTCACTACAACCTAGAGGCCTTAGTTTGATCAGAAAGCCAACCTAAGGAGCCCTTTTGATCAAATCAAAAGGAAGAACCCGAAGAAGAGGTAATGATTTCACCACCCTTCTCCAAGTTCATTTCTTCTTCCACTTCTTCTTCCTTTGTTCTTACCATTATAAAATAATAACTCCAGTATCTCACATATACTGTGATGTTATTATAAATATGGTACAATCATATTCAGTATTCTATCCACCCTTTGAATAACATGTCGCCATACGTGCGTACGTACGACTTACTGTCTCCACGTCGTGGTGTAATTGTTATTCAATATAATATTATTTGGATGGGTATAATAATGATGTGTAACTCATGTAAATAATAAATATAACATGTTAATGATTCTGTATATATTATATACCATCCATTTATATATTATTTTAATATCAAAAGAATGATATTGTCGCTCGTGCGTACGTACGGACTACCGTCTCCACGAACGCGATGAGATTCATTCTCCATCATATCCATTCAAGTATAATTATCATTTGATGATTTAAAAATGATATTTAAGGACTGGATATCATTCTGGATATGAATAAGATACAACAACCATGTCTTATGTAACAAAACATATAAAAGAAAATGAGTAAGTTAACTCCCGAAACGACGATAATTCTAAGATATTATTAACAAATCAATGTTAAAAGATCATATATGATATCATATTAATATATATGATTCTTGTATAATTTAATAACAACTATTTCACCATTATACAGGAGGTTAACCTACCCCAACCAAGGAAAAGTACAAGGTAAGGGTTATTTCACAATCTCTTCATTATCCGAGGTTGTTTATACGTAATAATCTACTGGGATATCTTTATCATCCACATCCATGTTTCTTAAAAATGTATTTCAAAACATTTTTACTATTTACAAGAATATGGGTTAAAGTCATTTATACCCTTGTTTGACTTTTTATAAGAGGTTTATAAAGGAATCTTTCCGTCATTTTCAAAACAAGGTCCTTTTTAACCTTTTCGACAGAATTGAGGTAAGAATGTTTTTTTTAACTTATACGGCGGGTGCGGTTATTTTACGCCGTTATAAAATCTTCAAAGCTTTCCTTACAAGCTTATAAGAATATTTTCAAAGAAAATGTTTTATTTTATATGGATCTTAAATGATTTCAAAATAAAAGGAGATATTTCTTTAAAAAGAATTTTGATTTCATCTATGTCAACATCCTTTGATGGATTTTAAGATTATTTGAAGTTGATTTATTATGATACAAAACTTCTATATTGTATTGAAGGTTTTGTGATATGTTTGACTATGGATGTTGTAACACCCGAGACTTTTATGTTATATAAATCACCAAAGGAATCTTTTTCTACACAACACTTGCTTGGCTTGCTTTACACGCAATCGCGACCTTTCTCGATAGCTTGCATCGTACGCAATACCGAGTTTCACTAAATAACAATATGCTATTAAAACTAGCCGTTATGAATAGTAATAACCACTTTTTGAAATTTTATAAATTTTATTTTTCAAAATGGACTTCATTTTTGGACTCAGAATATCGAAATTATCCTAGGGTGAAATTTTGGTATTTTTCCGAAAACTTTCAATTTTTGATAAATAGTGAAACCACTAAGTGGTAGGTTAAAAAACTGAATTTTGCATAAAACTTAATTTTACCGCTTCTGTGAATGGAATTTCGAAAATCCGAGAGACACGGTTAATATCAAGGACTAAAATGTGGTTCAATAAGATGAAAATATTTTTTTGGTGAATAGTAACTTTTTACTTTTTTTACCACGGTTAATAGTAAATAGGGTAACTAAGGGTAAATATGATATTAATATTACCCTAACACATGTCCTAATTCTATTGGAAAAGTGTAATTCGACCAAAAACAAACTTAGGAATAAAATATGACCATTTAGGCCCACTTGGATTAGATTAGGACATTTATTATTAATTTATTTAAAGAAGGGTTAAAATAGTTAAAATCAAAGTTTAATAAGTAAATCATTTCTAATATGGGGTTATACATAAGATAAACTCGATTGTAAATATTCATTAGAAAGATAAAAAGATTTACTACATGATGGTATTTTATTTGTAATTTTTAGACATCAAATAATTTAATTTATTTATGACACAAAGATGATGCAGTAATTATCTTGTTAATGAAATATTGATATAATTGATGTTATAAACACCCAAATAAATGTAATTTGAGACTTTTTATGAATTAAACTAATTTTCTAGGTTACTATGATATATTAGTGTTGATTTAATCAACTTGGTTCGAACATATAATTCTGTTATGACTTTCACAAAAATCATATATCAAATAGTGTCAAAATTGACACAAAATAGTTTTTAAATCAAATATTATATTATTAATTGTTGTTTTATTCCTAAAAATCTAAGGTTCGGCCAAATGACTTAGATAAGGATATATATATTAATAATAAACAATTTGGGGTTCGTTTGGCATGTTATAGTAAGTGTATTAACCATATAGTGTAAGAAAACAAAAAGACACGGTAAAAGTTAAATTATTTAACTTAGAGTTAAATCTAATTGATAAGGTTAAAATAATAACCTAAACTTGTCTAAATCCTATTGGTTGATAGGATTTCGACCCATCCCCACTTTAGCTTAGAAATAAGACCCTTTGGAACCATTATAAACCGATTTTGACTTTAATATAAAATAATATTTTGAGATATTCCTAAGGTGCCCCTCTCCTCCCTTATAAAAGGGCACCTCCTCCCCCTCCTCATCACACCAATTTGAGCACTCAAGATCGGCCAACCCCTGCCATTTTCTCCTCTCCACTTCCCTAGAATAATCCTAGAGGTCGTGGTCTTCTCCAAAGACCAATCTTAGTTCCTTAAGTGGAGGATTCAAAGAGGCGTTCCAAAGAAGAGGTAATATCCATTACCGATCTTTTCAATTTCTTTCTTCTTCAACTTCTTCTTCTTTAGTTGTTTCATGATAAAGTAATAACATAAGTATTACTTACATACTGATATGTTATTATAAATATGAAACAACCCTAATTAACCTTCTATCCATCCTACGGAAAAATGAAATCACCGCGCGTGCGTACGTACGGAATACCGTCTCCACGCCGTGGTGTAATCTATTTCCCACCATCACCTTACAAGGATGGGTATAATGGTGTAATGAGTAACTATATATAATTATTATGAAGTAATATTGATACTGAAATAATATATATACTCCAATACAATTCCACGATCATAGGAACGATATCATCACTCGTGCGTATGTACGGAATACCGTCTCCACGATGTGATGCGACTCGTTCTACATGATCTTCATTTCATAATGATTATATAAGTGAATTGAATGAATGAATATGGTATATACTACACTAATACCATTCTGGAAATGAATTATCTATAACCTAAAGATAAGAATAAGAATTTATTCGACAAAACACGCATAAGAAAAAAAAAGTTATAAAGACCCGAGTAACAAGTAACAATGAAATATTACTAACAAGAAGCTAATAATATGACCATATATGATATCATATCAATATGTATGATTCTGGAATAAGTCAATAACATTATTTAAACCATTATACAGGAGCTTCGGACACGAACAAAGCAAATCGGACCTAAGGTAAGGGAAATATCACAATCTCATTTTTATCCGAGATTGTTTATTCGTAAGTAGTTACTGGGGTGTATTTTATCATCCACATCCATGTTCCCTCAATATGTAATATTGTTTCCATCCACTTACAATAGTTTAAATCCAATTTTACCCTTAGGTGAGTTTTTAGTAAAGAATATGAAAGGAATCTTTTGTCGTTTTCCGTACGAGGTACTTTTTTGACTTTTCCGACAAAAGTACGAAGAATGTTTTTTTTAACTTATACGACAAGAATGGATTTTTAAAACATTATTTCCAAGAAGCTTCCTTTAAAAGTTTTCAAGTTTATTTTTAATCAACTTCTTTTAGTTTAAAGTTGTATGACATGTTAAGAAAGGAAAAATGTTTTTGAAAAAGAAAGGATATTTTCCTCAAGAATGGAGTTCAAGTGTTTTATCAAAATTATTTTCCATCTAAGATAATAAAGGGTTCTGTTTTTATCCCTATTATTACATGGATTTGATTATGTTGTGATGGAAATATTTTTATGAATTCCTTTACCTTATATGAATTGTTTTATGATGTCATGTTGTTTAAGAATCCCATTTTTATTACATGGGTTATGCTATGATGTATGGTTTATGATTATGTGGCACACATAAGAAAGGATTCATTATAAGATGGGTGGGACCTATATCTCCCTCCAATGCATTGGGTAAAGACTTTATATCTCATGAGATAGACATGGCTGGAACAGAAGGTTATTTCGGTTCAGTGATACAGGACTGAAACGAGGAGTGAACTCGGTTCAGAAAGGGACTTTGTCCACTAAGATAGTCTTGGAAATGAGTCATGACTAACAAGAAATGATTTTCCATGATTATGTGTGCATGACACAAAGTTTCAAGTTTTATGTTATGATTATGGGGATCTCATTTTCACTTCTATGATTTATTCCATGTTAAGATATTATGATCTCTTTTGCAGGTTATGATTTTCAAAAAGATATGATATGATTTTTATTTCCTTTATTTGCCCTTGCTGAGCATTTGAGCTCACCCTTTTATGTTTTATTTTCCCCAGGCCAGGAAGATGGATATTAAGTAGAATATGCTAAAAGGGACCCTAGATATGATGAAATAAATGGAAGACACTGTAGAATATTTATGAACCAGTTGTTTATGTTTCCCAGTTTCTAAAGACACTATACCTATACGGTCCTTTGTGGTTTTGTCATATGTTGTAATAAGTGTGCTTCAATTTTGAAGTATTAACAATGTATGTAAAGTATGGGTCGTTATAGTTGGTATCAGAGGAAAGGTATAGTCAACCTTTGGAAACTAGGATGTGAAAGCCTTAGTAAGAACCCTAAGGATAAGTCTAAGCATAGAACACAATCTTAGTGTTTTAGAAATGGCCTGGAATAACCTAGGATAAGACCATAAGCATGAAAATTTTATTCTTGAATTATGTGGTTTCCTATTATAATTAGTGTTGCTCACACTATTCTTCTTGGTTTTAGTCAATGGCTGGAACCCGAAGGAACCGTGTTAATGCGGAATGTGATGGGCAATGCAATGATTGTACCCCTGAGCAACCAAACGATATGGGAGCTGGAATGAAAAATCTTGTAGCCATGCTCACACAACTTTCTCAAGCTATGAATCATGCAGGATTTCCAAACGAGCAAAGGAGGGAGCAACATTCTGTTGAATCCTTCATGAGGCAGCGTCCACCTTCTTTCAGCGGGTCTACTGATCCATTAGTTGCTGAAAAATGGATTAGTACTACTGAAAAGATATTTTCAGTTCTTCAATGTTCTGAACATGATAAAGTCATCCTAGCAGTGTATCGTTTGGGAGGAGATGATGATCAATGGTGGAATCTTGTTAAGAATACGAGGCAAAGGGATGAAATTGAGTCTATGGAATGGGACGAGTTCAAGAACTTATTTTTCAATAAGTACTTCCCTCGTATTCTCCGAACAAAGATGGAGAAAGAGTTTCTTGAACTGAAGCAAAGGGATGATGAATCTGTTGGTACCTATGAAGCAAATTTTACAAGACTTGCAAGGTACGCTCCTGGTATTATTATCCAACCTGAGAGTAAGATCGATCGATTCTTTAGTGGCTTAAAACCAAGTCTTCGAAGGGCGTTAGCCATAAGGGACTTCAATAGCTACGAGGAAATCGTTCGATGTGCTCTCAAAGTCGAGATGGAGATTGGAGTAACCCATCAGTCACATGGGTTTGATAAGAAGAGGAAGATGGAATTCAAAGAAAAATCTAAAGAGCACACGGAAAAGAAGATGAGCTTTTCCTTATGCTCAAAGTGTGGAAAGAATCATGGAGGGAGTTGTCTTAAAGGGACAAGTAAATGTTTTAAATGTGGAAAGGAAGGTCATCGGGCATTTGAATGCCGTGATAATGGGAAGAAGATGTCTAATGATGCAAACAAAGGAAGGGATACACAGAATGAACCTACTACACTTCAATGTTTCAAGTGCAAGGAGATGGTGCATTATGCCAATCAATGCCCAAATCCAAAGGTTGATGATGATGGTCGACGTCAACAAACTCTTAAGGCTAAAGACAAAGGAAAGTCACATGCAATTTCTATCAGCGATGTGGAGTACGATAACGATGTGGTGAAAGGTACACTTACCATCCACTCTAAAGTAGCAAATGTTTCATTTGATTCTGGATCCACCCACTCTTTCATTTCTGAAGAATTTGCTAAGGGTATCACCGTATTACCTCAACAATTAGATGTTAAGTTAGCTGTGACAACACCTAATGGCACATCAATCGCATCAAAAGTTTATAATTCTTCTCCGATCAAAGTTTGTGGGAAAGTGCTTCCTGAAAATCTTGTGATCCTTCCTATAGTGGAATTTGATGTGATTCTTGGCATGGATTGGCTTTCTTTATACGGAGCTAATATCAATTGCCAAAGAAGGGAAGTCACATTTCATATTCCAGATCAATCTATGATCGTCTCTCAATGCAAGGATGAACATAACCTTCCAGTGGAAATTTCTTCCATTTTATGGGTATTGATCCCACTAAATGAAGGTTATTTATCTCAAATGGTTGGTGAGAAACTCGCGATTAAGAATATTCCCATCGTACAGGAGTTTGATGATGTCTTTCCGGAGGAATTACCGGGTCTTCCACCAAATCGTGAAGTTGAGTTTTCAATAGAACTCGTACCGGGTGCTTTGCCTATTTCAAATACACCTTATAGAATGGCCCCAATTGAGTTGCAGGAATTGAAGAAGCAACTCCAAGAGAATCTTGATAAGGGATTCATACGCCCTAGTGCGTCACCTTGGGGAGCACCTGTTCTATTTGTTAAGAAGAAAGATGGATCAATGAGACTCTGCATTGATTATAGAGAACTTAACAAGATCACTATCAAGAACAAATATCCTCTCCCACACATTGATGACTTATTTGACCAACTACGCGGAGCTCAATACTTTTCCAAGATTGATCTTCGTTCAGGGTATCATCAATTAAGGTTCAAAAGGGAGGATATACCAAAGACGGCTTTCCGTACAAGGTATGGACACTATGAATTTATAGTGATGCCATTTGGTCTTACTAATGCCCCTTATATCTTCATGGATCTAATGAATAGAGTCTTTAGAGACTATCTTGATCAATTTGTGGTAGTCTTTATAGACGATATTCTTGTCTATTCAATGAGCAAGGAAGAGCATGAAGATCACTTGAGAATTATATTGAAGACCCTGAGAAAAGAGAAGCTTTATGCCAAATTTACCAAGTGTGAATTTTGGCTTCAAAAAGTTGCATTTTTGGGTCATATAATCTCAAAAGAGGGGATATCTGTGGATCCAGCAAAAACAGAGGTTATCGAAAGATGGTCAAGACCAACAACAGTAACTGAGATCCGAAGTTTTCTTGGTTTGGCTGGATATTATCGACGTTTTGTAAAAGATTTTTCACGATTATCTAATCCAATCACCAAGTTGACTCGGAAAGGAGTTAAGTTTGTTTGGACAGAGGAATGTGAAGAGAATTTCAAGGAGTTGAAAAGAAGGTTATCCAGTGCACCTGTGCTCACACTGCCTTGTAGTGGAGAAAGGTTTGTGATCTACAGTGATGCATCCAAGAAGGGATTGGGGTGTGTTCTTATGCAAAATGATATGGTGATAGCTTATGCCTCACGACAGTTGAAAATCCATGAGCAAAATTACCCAACACATGATTTGGAGTTGGCTGCGGTAATATTTGCATTAAAGATTTGGAGGCATTACCTTTATGGTGAAAGGTGTGATATTTATACTGATCATAAAAGTTTAAAGTATATTTTCACCCAAAAGGAGCTGAATATGCGTCAAAGAAGATGGTTGGAGCTGATTAAGGATTATGACTGCTCAATCCATTACCACCCTGGGAAAGCAAACAAGGTGGCAGATGCATTAAGTCGACAAGACCATGCTAGTTTATCCATGATGAGGATCACAAAAGATCCAATATTTATGAATTTACAAAGGATGGATCTTGGAATTATAATGGAAGGGGAAAAATCTTATCTTTCTCAAATGAATGTTCAACCATCTATACATGTGAAGATTAAAGAGGCATAGAAAGAAGATGTCGAGTTACAAAAGAAGGTGAGAAATGTTCCTGAATTCAACCTTGATTGTGATGGGATAATAAAGTTCAGGAATCGGGTTTGCGTTCCTCCAATCCCTGAATTAAAGAAGGAGCTGCTGGATGAGGCTCATAGTTCATCATTCTCTATTCATCCTGGAAGCACGAAGATGTATAGGGACCTGAAAGAGTACTTCTGGTGGGATGGCATGAAAAGAGATGTTGCTGAATATGTCTCTCGATGCTTGGTTTGTCAACAAGTTAAAGCTGAGAGACAGAAGTCTAAGGGGATGTTACAACCATTACCCATACCCGAATGGAAATGGGAAAACATCACTATGGACTTTGTCACAGGACTTCCTAAGACATCCAAAGGCAATAATGCTATCTGGGTCATAGTTGATCGTCTTACAAAGTCCGCACACTTCATTGCTATTAGAGAGGATTTCTCTCTAGATCAGCTTGCCAGGATATATGTAAAGGAAGTGGTGAGATTGCATGGAGTACCACTTTCTATTATATCTGATCGGGATCCGAGATTTACCTCGAAGTTCTGGCGAAGTCTTCAGCATACTCTGGATACAGAGTTGAGTTTCAGCATTGCTTATCATCCCCAGACAGACGGCCAGTCTGAGAGAACAATTCAAACCCTAGAAGATATGTTGAGAGCTTGCTCTATGGATTTCAAAGGAGGTTGGGATCAACACCTACCTTTGGTGGAATTTTCTTATAATAATAGCTTTCACTCCAGTATTCAGATGGCTCCTTATGAAGCTCTCTATGGAAAGAAATGCAGGACTCCAACTTGCTGGGATGAAGTTGGGGAAAGAAAGCTGTTAGGACCTGATCTCGTTGATGAAATGGCAGAAAAGGTCAGACCTATTCAACAACACATAAGAGCAGCTCAGAGTCGACAGAAAAGTTATGCCGACAACCGAAGAAAAGACCTAGAGTTTGAAGTGGGTGATAAAGTGTTCTTACGAATATCTCCCTGGAAGAGGGTTATGAGATTTGGAAAGAAGGGGAAGTTGAGCCATAGATATATCGGTCCTTTCGAAATACTGGATCGTGTTGGGAAGGTAGCTTACCGATTGGCGCTTCCACCGAATCTCTCTCAAGTTCACTATGTGTTCCATGTATCTCTCCTGAGAATGTACATACCAGATCCTTCACATGTACTCAGCTCAGAAGTTGTACCGCTGGAGCAAGATCTTTCTTATGAAGAACAGCCGATAGAGATTCTGGATCGTAGCGAAAAAGTCCTACGAAACAAGACCACTCGCTTGGTGAAAGTTTTATGGAGGAACCACCAACTTGAAGAAGCTACATGGGAGCTTGAGGATATGATGAGGGAGAAGTATCCTCATCTGTTTGTTACAAAGTGACGAATTTCGAGGGCGAAATTCTTTTTAAGGGGGGTAGAATGTAACACCCGAGACTTTTATGTTATATAAATCATCAAAGGAATCTTTTTCTACACAACACTTGCTTGGCTTGCATTACACGCAATCGCGACCTTTCTCGATAGCTTGCATCGTACGCAATACCGAGTTTCACTAAATAACAATATGCTATTAAAACTAGCCGTTATGAATAGTAATAACCACTTTTTGAAATTTTATAAATTTTATTTTTCAAAATGGACTTCATTTTTGGACTCAGAATATCGAAATTATCCTAGGGTGAAATTTTGGTATTTTTCTGAAAACTTTCAATTTTTGATGAATAGTGAAACCACTAAGTGGTAGGTTAAAAAACTGAATTTTGCATAAAACTTAATTTTACCGCTTCTGTGAACGGAATTTCGAAAATCCGAGAGACACGGTTAATATCAAGGACTAAAATGTGGTTCAATAAGATGAAAATATTTTTTTGGTGAATAGTAACTTTTTACTTTTTTTACCACGATTAATAGTAAATAGGGTAACTAAGGGTAAATATGATATTAATATTACCCTAACACATGTCCTAATTCTATTGGACAAGTGTAATTCGACCAAAAACAAACTTAGGAATAAAATATGACCATTTAGGCCCACTTGGATTAGATTAGGACATTTATTATTAATTTATTTAAAGAAGGGTTAAAATAGTTAAAATCAAAGTTTAATAAGTAAATCATTTCTAATATGGGGTTATACATAATATAAACTCGATTGTAAATATTCATTAGAAAGATAAAAAGATTTACTACATGATGGTATTTTATTTGTAATTTTTAGACATCAAATAATTTAATTTATTTATGACACAAAGATGATGCAGTAATTATCTTGTTAATGAAATATTGATATAATTGATGTTATAAACACCCAAATAAATGTAATTTGAGACTTTTTATGAATTAAACTAATTTTCTAGGTTACTATGATATATTAGTATTGATTTAATCAACTTTGTTCGAACATATAATTCTGTTATGACTTTCACAAAAATCATATATCAAATAGTGTCAAAATTGACACAAAATAGTTTTTAAATCAAATATTATATTATTAATTGTTTTTTTATTCCTAAAAATCTAAGGTTCGGCCAAATGACTTAGATAAGGATATATATATTAATAATAAACAATTTGGGGTTCGTTTGGCATGTTATAGTAAGTGTATTAACCATATAGTGTAAGAAAACAAAAAGACACGGTAAAAGTTAAATTATTTAACTTAGAGTTAAATCTAATTGATAAGGTTAAAATAATAACCTAAACTTGTCTAAATCCTATTGGTTGATAGGATTTCGACCCATCCCCACTTTAGCTTCGAAATAAGACCCTTTGGAACCATTATAAACCGATTTTGACTTTAATATAAAATAATATTTTGAGATATTCCTAAGGTGCCCCTCTCCTCCCTTATAAAAGGGCACCTCCTCCCCCTCCTCCTCACACCAATTTGAGCACTCAAGCTCGGCCAACCCCGGCCATTTTCTCCTCTCCACTTCCCTAGAATAATCCTAG
Source organism: Viscum album (assembly GCA_963277665.1). Lineage (NCBI taxonomy): Eukaryota > Viridiplantae > Streptophyta > Magnoliopsida > Santalales > Viscaceae > Viscum > Viscum album. The sequence continues at coordinate 916,723,343 of OY728155.1, read as the reverse complement.
AGGTCCTGGTCTTCTCCAAAGACCAATCTTAGTTCCTTAAGTGGAGGATTCAAAGAGGCGTTCCAAAGAAGAGGTAATATCCATTACCGATCATTTCAATTTCTTTCTTCTTCAACTTCTTCTTCTTTAGTTGTTTCATGATAAAGTAATAACATCAGTATTACTTACATACTGATATGTTATTATAAATATGAAACAACCCTAATTCACCTTCTATCCATCCTACGGAAAAATGAAATCACCGCGCGTGCGTACGTACGGAATACCGTCTCCACACCGTGGTGTAATCTATTTCCCACCATCACCTTACAAGGATGGGTATAATGGTGTAATGAGTAACTATATATAATTATTATGAAGTAATATTGATACTGAAATAATATATATATACTCCAATACAATTTCACGATCATAGGAACGATATCATCACTCGTGCGTACGTACGGAATACCGTCTCCACGATGTGATGCGACTCGTTCTACATGATCTTCATTTCATAATGATTATATAAGTGAATTGAATGAATGAATATGGTATATACTACACTAATACCATTCTGGAAATGAATTATCTATAACCTAAAGATAATAATAAGAATTTATTCGACAAAACACGCATAAGAAAAAAAAAGTTATAAAGACCCGAGTAACAAGTAACAATGAAATATTACTAACAAGAAGCTAATAATATGACCATATATGATATCATATAAATATGTATGATTCTGGAATAAGTCAATAACATTATTTAAACCATTATACAGGAGCTTCGGACACGAACAAAGCAAATCGGACCTAAGGTAAGGGAAATATCACAATCTCATTTTTATCCGAGATTGTTTATTCGTAAGTATTTACTGGGGTGTATTTTATCATCCACATCCATGTTCCCTCAATATGTAATATTGTTTCCATCCACTTACAATAGTTTAAATCCAATTTTACCCTTAGGTGAGTTTTTAGTAAAGAATATGAAAGGAATCTTTTGTCGTTTTCCGTACGAGGTACTTTTTTGACTTTTCCGACAAAAGTACGAAGAATGTTTTTTTTAACTTATACGACAAGAATGGATTTTTAAAACATTATTTCCAAGAATCTTCCTTTAAAAGTTTTCAAGTTTATTTTTAATCAACTTCTTTTAGTTTAAAGTTGTATGACATGTTAAGAAAGGAAAAATGTTTTTGAAAAAGAAAGGATATTTTCCTCAAGAATGGAGTTCAAGTGTTTTATCAAAATTATTTTCCATCTAAGATAATAAAGGGTTCTGTTTTTATCCCTATTATTACATGGATTTGATTATGTTGTGATGGAAATATTTTTATGAATTCCTTTACCTTATATGAATTGTTTTATGATGTCATGTTGTTTAAGAATCCCATTTTTATTACATGGGTTATGCTATGATGTATGGTTTATGATTATGTGGCACACATAAGAAAGGATTCATTATAAGATGGGTGGGACCTATATCTCCCTCCAATGCATTGGGTAAAGACTTTATATCTCATGAGATAGACATGGCTGGAACGGAAGGTTATTTCGGTTCAGTGATACAGGACTGAAACGAGGAGTGAACTCGGTTCAGAAAGGGACTTTGTCCACTAAGATAGTCTTGGCAATGAGTCATGACTAACAAGAAATGATTTTCCATGATTATGTGTGCATGCCACAAAGTTTCAAGTTTTATGTTATGATTATGGGGATCTCATTTTCACTTCTATGATTTATTCCATGTTAAGATATTATGATATCTTTTGCAGGTTATGATTTTCAAAAAGATATGATATGATTTTTATTTCCTTTATTTTCCCTTGCTGAGCATTTGAGCTCACCCTTTTATGTTTTCTTTTCCCCAGGTCAGGAAGATGGATATTAAGTAGAATATGCTAAAAGGGACCCTAGATATGATGAAATAAATGGGAGACACTGTAGAAGATTTATGAACCAGTTGTTTATGTTTCCCAGTTTCTAAAGACACTATACCTATACGGTCCTTTGTGGTTTTGTCACATGTTGTAATAAGTGTGCTTCAATTTTGTAGTATTAACAATGTATGTAAAGTATGGGTCGTTATAGATGTGCTATTTTTATACCATTCATAGTTTATGGTGAAATTATTGACATTTCGTATGCTAGTTTTAATACGAATGTTTATGTTATGTTTAAACCTTTTCATATGGGAATGCATTGGACTTAATAAGTGACGAGTGGAGCCCGCTATAGCTCCTCGATGCATCGGTAGGTCTCATGATACAAACTAGTGTCTTGGCACAAGGCCTTGACAAAATCTTATTTGTAGTCTTGGCACGAGGCCTTGACTATGTGGTTATGATAGTCTGGCATTATGCATTCCAACATTATGAAAGTGGTTATTGATTTTTGCATGTGATTATTCGATTAGTAGAATATCCATGTGAATAAGTAAATGGCATTATTTCATTTTTAATTTTGCCATACTATGTTGAAGTTCAAGTTTAAAAGGCTTTTGTTTTAGTAATGCATTGCCTTAAATGTTTATTATTATTTATGAAAGTTTCCGCTATATTGTTATCCTTACTGGGCATTTGAGCTCACCCCTTTTCTATGTTTTATTTTTACCAGGATGTGAAGAAGTAAGTTATGAATGACCTGCAGGGATTTTATGAGGGGTTAATAGTGTGGATTGTGGAAACATTATGTTGTTGTATTAGTTTTTCATTTTATGATGTAATGTAAAACTTATGAATATATCTAGTGTTTCCAAGGCTACTAAACCAGTCGGTCTTTCGAGATTTGATCTTTCTTGTGATCATGCCAATGTTACGAAGTAATGCACCGACTCTGGGTAACTGGGGTCGGGGCGTTACAGTTGGTATCAGAGGAAGTTTAGTACAAACCTTGGAAGCTAGATTTAGATAAACTCTGATTAGAGCACATAGACCTAAGATAAACTTTGAGGATTAGTATAGAAGAACTTCCTAGAATTTTGGTATTGTAGAGATTTTGTGAGTTTTCCGAGCAATACATCCCTGTCTGGATACGAGCAGGTAGAGGCGGCTCTGGCACAGATGTACCTAGGGGTAAAACCCGAAAACACCGCTTTGAGCTAGACTCGAACGGGAACTAGTGCACGACAACGGGACTTACTGCACTCTTGGTTACGACACTCCCGGGGGATATGCTTAGGATAACTCTCATTTTCTTTACAAATCATTTTGAAGGGATTATGAGTATACACATCCTCAAAGAAAAAAATTCTTATGATTATGGATTATATCCATAAATAGTTCAATTTATGTTAAGTGTTTTATAAGTATGGGATTATGTATTTTGATTCATAAACTGATCGAGTGTATTCCATTATTTAGAAATGGCGCCCAGTAGAAGGAATGAGAACTCCAGAAATGCACATGATCCAAAGAGAAGGAAGGATCATATCTTTCATGGTCTTAAGCTAGAATTTATAAGAGAAATAGTCTCCCATGTATTATCATCATATGAAGAAATAATATCATGTGTTGATAAGATAAGTAAAGAGTTTACTGAGTCCTATGGCTTTGAAGGGAAGCAAGAGAAGAAAAGGATAGAAGAGAGAAAGATGGATAAAGGGAAGAGGGAAAAGAAGAATTTTCCCATATGTGGTAACTATGGAAAGAAACACCCTGGAACTTGCCTGAAAGGAATGGGAGTTTGTTATAAGTGTGGAGGAAAAGGGCACAAAGTACATGACTGCAAGGGTAAGAAAATGGTTTCAAATGTACAATGCTTCATTTGCAAGGAGTTTGGACACTACACGAACCTATGTCCCAGTCATCAGACTATGACGCAAATGATGCTATTGGATAATAATCAAGTTATGATACTACCACAGATGAAGAGGAATGATTAGAGTTCTTATGTTGATTATGTCAATTGAGTGTTGTATCAACAATGTACTTGTTATAATAATTATGGAGTATATAAGGATTGTACTGCAGTACTATTTCATTAAGGACTTGAGATTGTGTGGAACAATGAAAAGTGACTCAATAGCAGGATAAATTTTTGGAAAATATATGGTTGAGAGAAACCATAATATAGTTCTGATACCGAGATAGTGATTTTCAAATAATACATGATTATTTTGGAAAAAATATATTGGATATTCTTGACTACCTTGGAACTGATTAATGATTTGTATATTCCATCATTGTTGGGGTTTAAAACATTTTTGGATTAATGAAGTATATCCATCATTCTATATGGAATAAGGGAGCATGAATGTAATCAATAAGGAATATGGTAATACATGATGAAGGTATTCATATTCTATTACGGGGTAAAAAGGATCTATATTATGTTTACCTTCCTTGTAAATGTTGGACTGTGAGTTTAGATAGAAGTATTTTGGATAGTTCTAGTTTGGATTATTTTGGATTGCCATGAAAGGACAACCCGGAGGTCGGGCGGCAACCCGTCGCGTCCGGCAAGGCTGCGAGACTTGAACCCGCAACCGAAGGGCGACAAGGGTGTATCACCTACCACTGGCCCACGAGATGTCCTGGATTAAATAATGTAGTTTTTTTTAAAAGATCTGGTAGATGAATTATAAATTCATTTATTTTGGAACCCTATACGAATAGTACAAATAGAAAAAAAAAATTACATTCTATTATCTTTTAGAGTGAAAGATGAGTTTGTGGTAGAAATTTATTAATGGATAAAACTCTAATTATAAAGTAAGTATATCTCCTTATGATCTTACCCAATCTCATAAATAAATTCCCCAACATTAATAAAAGAAACATAGAACAAAAATGTTGTCCTAGATGGTACCTTAAATCATCACAAATTTATGGCTTTGAGATTTTTGGCCTTTTCATAGCCATGTTCTCTACCACTCTCCATCAGATAATTGATGGTTAGATTTTTCTTCCATATCCATATTTTCCTACATGGAACCCTAATATGTGTTATTTTCGGTAATCTTCATACTTTCCACTCTTTATTTTAAATAGAGGCCCCATTAATTCATTTTTCGATGTGGGATTTCAACTAAGATATTTTGAAACGTCAAAAATGTGTTATCCTAATACCCTATATTTTGTTGAACCGATGGTACTTCAAATCATAGATTGATGAGTTTAAGGACCTCAATTTTATACTTGTTTGTGATTGATGACCTCAATCACTACCTATAAATATTTACGTTTTTCCTCCAATTATATGTCTCTAATTTCCACCAATGTTCTCCTAATCGAGATCATAATTTGGTGGTGACCCTTTCATTTCTCATTTCCTCATATTAAGACTAAATTTTAGTAACCCAATTTCCGATGTGGGTTTTCCCACAAATATATTTTCTACTTTCAACCTTTTATTTTCGAAGAACAATTTCAAATTGCGAGGACGCAATTATTTGAAGGAGGGGAGAATGTAACACCCCAAGCTTCTATGGTACGCTTCTCTTTGAATAATGTGATAGCGTGTGTTGTACGCAACACCGAGTTCTAACACACCATAACTAATCAAACTAGCCGTTATGAATAGTAACACCTACATTTTGAAATTATAAATATTTTATATTTGAAAATGGACTTCATTTTTGGATTCGTAATATCGAATTTAGCCTAAGGTGAAATTTTGGTACATTTCGGATAACTTTCATATTTTGATGAATAGTGAAAATTACTAAATTTTAATTAAAAACAACATTTTTAATCAAAGTAATTAATATTGATAAATTATGAATTTGAGTGGTTTTAAAGTATATTTAGAATATATTTTTACCATTTAAAATAATGTTGGTCATTGGACATAATTTTACAATTAAACCGAACATAAACAAGTGTCAATCTTTTGATAGTTATTATCTCTTAAAAACACGCTTTTTGTTTTGACAGCGGGAATTAATTTTAAATTAATTTCTGCCACTTCTGTGTTTTGAATTTAGAAAAATGGATTCCATATTTGGAATCAGGATGTTCAAATTATGTAAATAGGTAACTTTTATTTTTAGACATTTTGAATAATTACTGCGGTAAATATTTTATTTACCATGGTTAAGGGTAAATTCGGTAAATAAGGGTTAAAAAATAATATTATAATAATACTAAATTACCCTAAAACGTGTCTTAACCCTATTGGTTGATACATGGTCGACCATGGGCATCTTTGGGTCTATTTTGGGACCCCATGGATCCACTTGTAAGTGATAATGACACTTTATTTTAATTTAGTTAAAATGAATACAAAAATGACACAAGCATATATCTTTTAGAACAACAATTGTTACATAGGGTTATATATGTTGGATTTTAGATTATAAATATTCATTAGAAAGATAAAAATATTTCCTACATAAGGATATTTTATTTATAATTTTTAGACATTAAATAATTTATTTTATATATGACACAATGATGATGCAGTAATTACTATAATAGTGAAAAATTAAAATAATTGATATTATAAATACCCAAATAAATATAATATGAAACTTTTAATGAATTAAACTAATTTTCTAGGATAATATGATATATTAGGATTGATTTAATTGACTTTATTCGAAGTAATCAATCTGTTATAAGTTTCAAAAAAATCAACTATTGAATAGTGTCAAAATTGACATAAAAGAGTTCTTAAAACAAATATTATATTATTAATTGATATTAAATTCCTAAAAATCTACGGTTCGGCCAAGATACTTATATCATGATAGGTTCATCATTAATGGACCACTTGGGGGACTTTTGGATGTATATAGTAAGTTTATTAACCATATTATATAAAAATACAAAGAGACATTGCAAAAGTGAAACTAATTAACTTAGAGTTAATAATTAAAGATAAGGTTAATATAAGTACCCAAACCTGTCTAAATTCTATTGGTTGAGTGGTTTTCTACCTATCCCCACCTTAAACTTTGAATAATCAACTTTTGAGCCATTAGAAACCGAATATGAATTTATTATAAATTAATATTTCTAGCTTTTCCAAAGGTGCCCCTCACCCCTCTTATAAAAGGGAACTCCTCCTTCTCATTTCTTCACACCTCTAAAGCCTTTTGGTTCGGACAAACTCTGCCCAAATACTCTCCCAACATCCCTAACTACAACCTAGAGGCCTTAGTTTGATCAGAAAGCCAACCTAAGGATCCCTTTGGATCAAATCAAAAGGAAGAACCCGAAGAAGAGGTAATGATTTCACCACCCTTATCCAAGTTCATTTCTTCTTCCACTTCTTCTTCCTTTGTTCTTACCATTCTAAAATAATAAATCCAGTATCTCACATATACTGTGATGTTATTATAAATATGGTACAATCATATTCAGTATTCTATCCACCCTTTGAATAACATGTCGCCATACGTGCGTACGTACGGCTTACCGTCTCCACGTCGTGGTGTAATTGTTATTCAATATACTATTATTTGGATGAGTATAATAATGATGTGTAACTCATGTAAATAATAAATATAACATGTTAATGATTCTGTATATATGATATACCATCCATTTATATATTATTTTAATATCAAAAGAATGATATTGTCGCTCGTGCGTACGTACGGACTACCGTCTCCACGAATGCGATGAGATTCATTCTCCATCGTATCCATTCAAGTATAATTATCATTTGATGATTTAAAAATGATGTTTAAGGACTGGATATCATTATGGATATGAATAAGATACAACAACCATGGCTTATGTAACAAAACATATAAAAGAAAATGAGTAAGTTAACTCCCGAAACGACGATAATTCTAAGATATTATTAACAAATCAATGTTAAAAGATCATATATGATATCATATTAATATATATGATTCTTGTATAATTTAATAACAAATATTTCACCATTATACAGGAGGTTAACCTACCCCAACCAAGGAAAAGTACAAGGTAAGGGTTATTTCACAATCTCTTCATTATCCGAGGTTGTTTATACGTAATAATCTACTGGGATATGTTTATCATCCACATCCATGTTTCTTAAAAATGTATTTCAAAACATTTTTACTATTTACAATAATATGGGTTAAAGTCATTTATACCCTTGTTTGACTTTTTATAAGAGGTTTATAAATGAATCTTTCCGTCGTTTTCAAAACAAGGTCCTTTTTAACCTTTTCGACAGAATTGAGGTAAGAATGTTTTTTTTTAACTTATACGGCGGGTGCGGTTATTTTACGCCGTTATAAAATCTTCAAAGCTTTCCTTACAAGCTTATAAGAATATTTTCAAAGAAAATGTTTTGTTTTATATGGATCTTAAATGATTTCAAAATAAAAGGAGATATTTCTTTAAAAAGAATTTTGATTTCATCTATGTCAACATCCTTTGATGGATTTTAAGATTATTTGAAGTTGATTTATTATGATACAAAACTTCTATATTGTATTGAAGGTTTTGTGATATGTTTGACTATGGATGTGCTATTTTTATACCATTCATAGTTTATGGTGAAATTATTGACATTTCGTATGCTAGTTTTAATACGAATGTTTATGTTATGTTTAAACCTTTTCATATGGGAATGCATTGGACTTAATAAGTGACGGGTGGAGCCCGCTATAGCTCCTCGATGCATCGGTAGGTCTCATGAGACAAACTAGTGTCTTGGCACAAGGCCTTGACAAAATCTTATTTGTAGTCTTGGCACGAGGCCTTGACTATGTGGTTATGATAGTCTGGCATTATGCATTCCAACATTATGAAAGTGGTTATTGATTTTTGCATGTGATTATTCGATTAGTAGAATATCCATGCGAATAAGTAAATGGCATTATTTCATTTTTACTTTTGCCATACTATATTGAAGTTCAAGTTTAAAAGGCTTTTGTTTTAGTAATGCATTGCCTTAAATGTTTATTCTTATTTATGAAAGTTTCCGCTATATTGTTATCCTTATTAGGCATTTGAGCTCACCCCTTTTCTATGTTTTATTTTTCCCAGGATGTGAAGAAGTAAGTTATGAATGACCTGCAGGGATTTTATGAGGGGTTAATAGTGTGGATTGTGGAAACATTATGTTGTTGTATTAGTTTTTCATTTTATGATGTAATGTAAAACTTATGAATATATCTAGTGTTTCCAAGGCTACTAAACCAATCGGTCTTTCGAGATTTGATCTTTCTTGTGATCATGCCAATGTTATGTAATAATGCACCGACTCTGGGTAACTAGGGTCGGGGCGTTACAGAAAAAGAAATTTCAAGGAAGAAATATTAAAAGGGGGAAGAATGTAACAACCCAAATATTTATTAATGTAATTTCTGCCTTATTATTGTTATTCTATACATTATATATCTCATAAAATCACATTGATACCATAAAAGAATCTTTATAAATGAAAAATTAAGGAAAGAAGAAGTAATTATATAAGATAAAAAAGATATATCGATGAAATTGTAACATTAACTTAAGAATATTAACACGAAACTTATAAATATTAATCTGGATAAATGAATTGTAACCTCACCGGTTAAAATATAAATAAAATTTAGGCATCTTATAAATGAATTTATGGTATAATTTTATCATATTCTATATAAATAAATGTTTTAAAAATTATTAATTAAGTGTTCGTAATTTGTCATGTCATAGATATTTATTTACAGTTTTATGATTAAATTAACAGATTAAAAGAAAATATATTTTCAGAAAATTAATTAATTAATTATTGTTTTTTCATTTCTTAATATATTAAGAAAATATTTTAAGACCATATGTAAATTTTAATGTGTTGTAAACCCAGATACAAATATAAAATATGTATTTTTAGACTAAATGATTATTTTAATTAAAAATTAAATTTCTCCAATATAGAAAATTATTTTCTTAAAATTTAGTTATTTTTTTAATTATATTTTTTTAAAAATGGTTAGGTATTTTTTTTATTTTTAAAATTAATTTATTTTTTGTGAATAAAATAATTTGATATTCTTCAATAATGGATAAAAACATGAATATTTTAGTCATTTTTGATGTAAGGATGATGTAAGAACATTAATATTGAACCATCTATAATTATTTTAATATATTTTTTTTATAATCTCAGTCTATTCATATTCATGATCCTAACTAAAAATCGAATGATTAAAATAATTAGAAAACGCCGCTCTCCTCCACTATAAATACCACCCTCACCACCTCTGCACCTCAGTGCTTTTAGGCTATGATAATTATACAATTTATACCTAATGAATATAATAAACCCTTACTCTACATCTTGGATCCCTTGGAATCTTAAAAAGTCTAAAACTATTTCCCTTAAGAGGTTCGCAAGGATGAGAAATTGATGAGGTAAATTCCTCTTTCTCTTCTATTAATTTAATTTCTTATTATTTTATTTTATTATTATATCTTAACCTACCCTCATCCAAATGTAATTATAATTACATTAAATTATATATAGTGGAATTATATCAGGCTAATTTAATATCCATCATTGAACTCCTCCCTTTATTTCATTTATTCTAAAAATTATATTGTCTCCTATGATGTGTCAATTTACTAACATCGTGGGTGATGCACATTTATTTTACTATAAATGAATGATATATTTTAATAAAATCATTATAATGATTTAAATAAATTGTAAAGTAATTGTTACAAGCCTCTTCACATTATAGAGCTAATATATAAACATAATACTAAATGATAGAAACAAAACGAGTTCGTTGTGATCAGAAAACATTCAAAACAGACCTAAAATGATCACCATTAACATTAAAATAATGATTAATCATCATAAAATATAAAGAAATTCATTAAAAAATAATTTATAATTTAGAAATCCCATTTATAAGAAATAATAACATTTCTTGATATTTATATTCATTTTTCATGCACTTCATTTTGTGTATACAAGTGAACCGATCATGAAAACTTAGAAAATGAACAAACCCAAATGATGAAACTAAACTCTATAACTCATCAAAAATTCCATAATCTATCTTAATATAACCATATTTAATCAAATTTATATATAAAAGGTTTTTTTTAAATTATGAATCAATTGGATTATATAAAATATTAAAGTTGAGAAATCATTCAGACATAAGGTTTGGGGATTCTAGGACCCAACTCAATTTCATTGGGGTTTTCCCACTATCACAAAAATTTCAGTATGTATAATCATTTAATGATCCTTAATTTTAATTTACTTATTATACACTATAATTTTTTTTGGATATACATGTTTTTTCCTTTAATATATAAAAAATAATTTTTTTTCTAAAATTACACTTTTTTCAAAAAACCACAACTTTTCCTTTTCTTGAGATTGTTTCTTCTTCAGTAAATAGTGTTTATTACTATACAAAGAATATTATTCCCTTTTTCAATCCCAAATATTTTTCATGAATTCATGTTTTATGAAATGAAACTAATTCCCATCCATATGTTATTTTATATTCATGATTGATATACTTTATATGTCTCATGCATGATAATTTAAATGTTTTGATGTGACAGGTGAAAATGGAATTATATAGCACAATGTTAATGTTATTAAGTGACAGGTGAACCAAGAATTATATATAACTCCAATTCATTATGTAATGTGATGTATCTCATGATAAATTGTGAAATATGTGTGAACATGATGTTGCTTTGTTTGCAACTATGTTTAGTATTCCACAAATAAGACATGATATTGCAGGTTTATTTATTTCCACATTCCATGATTTTATCTAATGCTTCCTCTCTTGATTATGATTATAGTCCAATTCATATGTTTTAATGTTGATTATTGTTCCCACCCATGATATAATTTGTCATGTCCTTATCTATCTTATTACCGTGTTTTAGATCACCCCATTCTATAATGTATATCCTTAAGTGAGTACATGTACTCAGCATAATTCAAGGGATAATAAGAGGATAAAGAAGAATGAATTTAATTTTTTTTTCTTTTTATAATGTAATTTTAATATACGGTCATAATATTTCCACAAAACTAAAAATTTAAAACCTAGTTTTGTAACAGCATTATGTTTTTATCTTTAAAATAATGTAATAGTCATGTCTGAAAATAGAAGTGTGGCTATAGTTAGTATCAGATAATGGTTCAGTTAATACATGATTTAGGAATATAGAACCTTAGTAAAAACATTACTATGAGACTATGTATATGTAAGAACCTAAAAATCATTGTTTTAGAAAATTCTAATCATAGGTATCCCACAAGACATTCCATTAGATTTAATTTCTCAAAATAATAAATTATTTATCCATGATGTGTTGATTTTTGTTTTGTTCTAACCATTTCTATTTTAGAAAATGGTGGGAACCAAGAGAAACCATGAAAATAATCTATGTGATTGAAAATGCAGTGATTGCCCAAATTAAATCCCCAATGACTTGGGAGGTGGTGTTCAAAATTTTAGGGCGATTCATACCCATCTATCTCATGCTATGAACAAGAACATGAATAATGTAGAATTTCCAATAGTAACTAATACTGATCAACTGACTATCGAGTACATTATGCAGAAAAGACCACTAATGTTTAGTGGATATTATGGTACACTACTCATGAAATAGTGGGTAAACTGAATTGAGATTATCATATATATACTTAACTATTCTGAGACATAGAAGCCGAGTCTTAATTTTTATCATCTAGAGGGTGAGGCCAACCAATGGTTTAAAATGATAAAGAACACCAAGCTGAAGAATGAAATTAAACCAATAAGGTTAAATGATTTTACGATAATGTTTCGTAAGAAGTAAATATGATGAACTCTTCATATAAATATGGATTGATAATTCATAGAGCTAAAGAAAAAGGAAGGATAATCTCTCACAACCTACAATGAAAATTTCAAAAGTCTTGGAAGGTATACTTCATATTGTTTTTTAAATGATGATTGATAAATTTTTACATTATTTATTTGTTTAAATCCAATACTATTAAATTATCTTTTGATTATATACATTCAGTGTTATACTGAAATTTATCAATGTGATATCAATGTGAAGATGGAGTTTAGATAATAATCTAATGGCTATGGTGATATGAAATGAGATATGAATATTCGACCCATAGGATTTAATGAGAAATTTGGAATGAAAAATCACCCCCAAACATGTCCAAATTGTGAGAAGAATCATCATGGGAACAACCTAAAAGGGATGAGGAAATGCATCAAGTGTGGTAAATATGGCCTCAAATATAATAAATGTCGAAAATACATGAGGAAGGAGGACAATTTGTTGGAGGAAAGAAGATCCCCACCCATTGTTCAATGCTTCTACATTAAAGAGCATTGGCAATATGAAATATTTTGCACTATACCACGATTCCTCCAGAGTAATATGCTTCATCAACTACCCATTCCATAGAAGGAAGGGAAAACTTATTCCATTACAACTACAGATGTGTAACAATAAAATGATGTCATAGAAGTTGAACCTACTATTCACTCAATAATGGAAAATTTTCTTATTTAATAATGGTTATACAGATTACATTATATTATTAAATTTTGTTATAACTATTAAATCAAATCCCAAGATCCATGATGTTTAGATATTCATAAAACACATAGTTGTGAAATAATTTCATCCCAAGTGTTGGACTCCTATCCAATTGGTGTATGTGGGAATATTCTTATAGAAAATCACATGATACTTCCCTTATAGGAATTCAACAATATAATTGGAATAGATTGCATGTCTTTCAATAGAGCACATATCAACTGTTAAGAAAAGGAAATATCTTTTCATATTTTAAGCCATCCCTTTATCCTCTATGAATTAAAGTATGATAATGAATATCTATTGGAAAATTCATCAATGTTGTGGGTATTGATTCCCTTTGAACAAAAACACTCCCTCAAATGTTTTAGTCAAATGAATCCATCAACCTTGGGGAAATTCCCATTGTGAGGGAATAAAATGTTGTATTTCTTGAAGAGTTACCCAAACATCTACCAGATTGTGGGTTATAATTCACAATCTAAATCATACTCAGAGCTACTCTTATCTATATGTGACCCTATAAGATGGATCATATCAAACTAGATTAGTTACAGAAATAGCTACAAGAGAATTTGGAAAAAATATTTCTACACCCTAGTGCATAACCATGGATGTGCTAGTTCCCTTTCTCAATAAGAAGTATAGAAAAATGTGGTTATGTATAGATTATTGATAAATAAAAATAATATGATAATAATTAACAAGAATCATATTCAATGGACTGATGAATGCTTTCATCTTATACTAAGATCATAGACCATAAAAAAATATTTTGACTACATATATCATTAGATAATGGTGAAGAAGGAAGATATTCAATAGATTGATTTGATAATAAGTAATGGGAACTATGAGTTTCTAGCGATTCCCTTTAACACTAATGATTCCCCCACAATATTCATGGATTTTCGTAATATTTTAGTTAGAAATTACCTAGAATAATTTGTGATAGTGTATATCAAATATATTCTCATATACTTCAATAGTAATGGGGAAGTTTAAGAACATATAAGGATTGTTCTTCTATTATAGAGGAAGGATAGACTGTATTCCATGTTCAGAGTGTGTGACATTTGGATGCAGCATGTCACATTCATGGGACACATGATAACAAGTGAGATAATTTTTATGGATCCATACAAAATGGTGACTCTGGAATGGCCTAGACCCTCTAGTGTAATAGAAATATAGAGTATTTATGGATTAGATTTCTTCTGCCAAAGTTTTGTAAGAAATTTATCATGATTTTCAATCCTTTTAACGATGTCAACAAGGAAATGGGAAATTATGTCTAGATAGAGAATGGTGATGAATTATTCATAGAGATAATGAAGGGTCTGATCATTTCACTTGTAGTCACATTATAAAAATGTGTAGAAAGTTGTGTGATATACAGTGATGCTTACAACAAAGGATTATGTTGTGTTTTCATGAAAAATGATAATGCTAAAGCTCGTGCCTCACAGAAGTTGAAGATCCACGAGCAGGACTAGCTGATACAAGATCCAGAGCTAGCAGTTGTGGCACTACCTCTATGGTGAGAAGTGTGACATATATGACAATGTCAGGAGAGTAAACTATATATTAAGACAAATGGAGATCTATATGCATCAATTGAGATGGAACAAGCTAATGAAGGACAACAATTTTTTAATTCACTATCATCTAATCATGGAGAACAAGGTATATGTTGATATTAGGAAGAATGAAATAGCTAGTCTATCCATATCGGGGATTGAGAAAGATCCAATTTTCATGGATATGAAAAAGATGGATTTTGAAATTATAACAGGAGTGATTAAATTCAACCTTTTACATATAATTTCCTAACAATTTATCTAAGTGAAGATTAAAGAGGCAAAAAGGGATGAATCTGAGATACAACAGAAGGTGAATTATGTAATGGAAGGAAATCTAAAAGAGATCTCTGTCGATGATGATGGTGTGACCTAGTTTGAAATTAGGATTTTTGTTCCTTCATCACCCTGTATGAAGAAGGATATATTTGACAATGCACATATCTCTACATTATCTATACATACTTGTAGTACCAAGATGTACTATGATCTTCAAGAACACTTCAGTTGGTATAACATGACAAATGTGATTGCAGATTAACCTAGGCCCGAAGGTCCCTGGTATTTGAGAAGGTGATCCCGTTATCCCACTATCGGTTCTGGAGTTTACGGAGGAGGATAGCCTTATAAACCAAATTTTTGTGGCACAATTCCAGAACAAATGAACTTTGATGGATGACTTAGATAGATTTTTCTTTGAAACATGGGGACTCCAAGAACGAGCAATTGTTGGTTTGTCAGACAAAAGGAATTTGATGGTGCGATGCTCTTCATCGGAAGATTTTTTCCGTACTCTATTGTGTGCTCCCAGGAAGTGAGGTGGCTGCGGCTTTTATCTATTTCACTGGAGATACAATCTATACTTGAATCGTGATTCCCCTTCAAATCTAGTTTGGGTAAGTCTTCCTCAATTACCTCTCCCATTTCAAAACACTATGATTTTATGTATTCTAGGGAATTTAGTGGGTCGGCTTCTCTGTGTTGATACACATACTGATTCTATGTGCCATCCGATCAACCCACGTATGTGTTTATAGGTTGATGTGTCGAGGCCACCAGTCGATTCTGTGTGGATTGAAGCCAGCGAGGAGGTATGGTGCAAGCAGCCGGTGGTCTTCGACCGTTGGGTGGAGTTATGCTCATCTTGTCATAGACTGGGTCACTCGGATGCAAACTGCAGATGGGATGTTCACGAGTGGAAGGTTACAGTGTAGGTGAGAAATGAAGAGGATGTTAATCAGGAAAATAATTTGGCGATCAAGGTGGTGCAGAGTAAACCAGTGAAAAAACAATTTGAGTAACCCTCTATGTAGAGGGTTTTTTATTGGCTTAAAAAAGATTTAAGGGATAGGAATACTGGTAACACTATGGAACAACAGACTGATGATCCATCTTTGCGACCACATCAAACTGAAATTGGGAATTTTTCTAGGATGGAGGTTATGGCCTGGACGGAAGGGCAGGAGATAGAAACCCAAACCAATTCAATTCAGAGTGTTTCCACTTCGGGGGTCATCAAACAATTAGTTGGAAACGGATTGGCCCATGATGGTGTTCAGACCAATAATTATTTTGAGTGTTTGGATAATGATGAATCTATACAAGATATTCCCAATGAATCGGAAGGAGGAACAACAGAAGGTGTGGATTATGAGGAGGATTCCCGAGTATCTAAGGCTCAGGAGGAGGGGAAGACCCCTAAGAAGAAGAAGGGGAGAGACCGCAAGGATTACTCGAATTTACTAGAACCGATGGAAACATGACCAGGTAAGAAATATAAACCATGTGAGAAAGAAATATCATCTGCTACCATGGATGATGTGCATGAGAAGTCTCAAGTTACGATTCATGGAATCAACAATGACATGCTGCTTGTGAGTGGTAAATCTACTGCAAAATCTACCGAAATAGAAAAAGATTCTAAAGAACCTATCCTCCACTCAAAGGAGGAAATGCGAGAAGAATTCATTTATGTCAACATCCCATAGGAAGAGGTTGAGATGATGGGAAGATATATTCAAGTGGAGGTAAACAGAAAGCTTTCTAATTGGATTGACAAACAGGATATGATCCTGATGAGAGGCTTCAATGATGGGAAAATCAGCAAAGAAGAGTATATTCGAACCTGGGACAAAATGGCGTCTCTTTTTGAAGCTGTTATCAGAAAATAACCTGATGCTAAGGTATGGCTTATGAACTGGAAACTTTATAAAGAGGAAAGTACCAATAGGATAAGGCTTTGCTTTGATGGGTTTTCCTTCTCTTACGAGGCTTTACCTCTGGATTGATTGGGACCAGTTTCTCACTTTTCCTTAAAAGTGATTTCATTAATAAAAAGTTAATTTTCAATTAGTTAGTATGGGGTTTTTCCTTGGTGTCCCATAGGAATCCAATGGAAAAAATATTATATGGGTTATGTTAGACCAACTCGCTATGACATTCCACTTTAACTCTATTCGATAAGATCTCTCTAAAGAAATACATGATAAGATATATATGAATGATGTTGTCACGACCCGTCCTCAGGGCCCGTGCCGTGACTACCCCAAGCCCGCCTTCCATAGGCCAAGGGCTGGCGACTAGCACCAAGGCGTAAATCCCAACAAAAGGGAAGGCATTGCCTTCGAAAAGTAAACAAGCACCATAGAGTAAGAAAGTGGAAAAGTAAACACTAAGTAAAAACTGTACAAGCTGTGCTGAAAGAAAAAGGGGCCGGAAATACAAGCCCAAATGTAAAGTACAACTGAAAAGAAAAACAACAACTAAAAAGAAAAGCCGCAGCGTCGAGCCGTCCTCTGGAAGTCCCACCTGAAGGGTGGGTACAGATAGCCTCAACTGCTCCTTGGGTCCACCTGACCGCTCCGAGTATGTCCTGCCCAGTGGTCCACCTCCAGGTACCGTCCTGCTCCACACGCCTCCACCACGATTAGCGCTGTCCGTCGTCTGCAACCAACACAACGTAGTGCGGGAATAGCCCATGCAGGGGTGAGTATAAGTTACTCAGTAGGGACAGCGAGACCCCCGAAGGTCTCCCTAAATCCACAATGGAAAGATACAATAATGAAGTAACATCTGACATGGCTTAGGTATATGCCCATACATATACCTAAGTCATCAATTCCCGTTTGGCTCCAACGTCCAAGCCCAAGCACAACCTAGTCCACACAGGAAAGCAAACATATACCCACACAGGATAGCTCAACACAATCCACAAAGGAAAGTAAACAGTAAATCCACACAGGATTACTCAACACAATCCACAAAGGAGAGTAAACAGTAAATCCACACAGGATAACTCAACACAATCCACAAAGGAGAGTAAACAGTAAATCCACACAGGATAGCTCAACACAATCCACAAAGGAGAGTAACACAAGATTCAGCTCACGCAGGAATACATCATCGAAAAGGTGAAAGAGATGATCAGACATAGATACTGAATCATCTATGCTGGGACCCACATAGGATACAAGACCAGCCGTTCTCATTGTTTCGTTTATACTGGGACCCATATAGGATACAAGACCAGCACTCTTCATTGATTCATCTATACTGGGACCCACATAGGATACAAGACCAGTATTGAATCATCTAAGCTGGGACCCACATAGGATACAAGACCAGCACAGAGTCATCTAAGCTGGGACCCACATTGGATAAAAGACCAACACTCTTCATTGATTCATCTATACTGGGACCCACATAGGATACAAGACCAGTATTGAATCATCTACGCTGGGACCCACATAGGATACAAGACCAGCACAGCTGGGACCCACATAGGATACAAGACCAGCTGTCTTCATTGATTCAACTATACTGGGACCCACATAGGATACAAGACTAGTATTTAATCATCTAAGCTGGGACCCACATAGGATACAAGACCAGAACAGCTGGGACCCATATAGGATACAAGACCAGCTGTCTTCACCGTCGCAGTCCACTGAGGATCTCTGCACAATCGTCGTCGCGGTCCACTAAGGATCTCTGCACCGTCGTCGAAGTCGCAGCCAGCACTAGGGTTCCCGCACACAGCAAGCTCATTCGGGAGGGTCCGCTCCACGAGACGAGAGGCCGATATATCAAATGTCACAAGGTCCGAAGTTGATGTATCCAAAAGTTCCATATCGTCAACAGGAACTCAACGTCGCAGACGGCGCGTCAATCAGACACCCAGTCTGAGAGTTATTGGCTTTTTCGTCTCAGGTGCCCGATTGGTTTTTAAGGAAAAACCAACCCGACTGTACTCCACCTTCATCCAAAAATCGGGCGGAGTGATCCAAAAGATCCGTCTCACTCATAGGAACTCAACCAAGATGACGGCGCGTCAATCAGACGTCCGTAGCTCAAGATATGAGCGTTTCCGCTCTGAGGGCCCGGTTGGTTTCGTGTACGAACCAATCCGACTGTACTCCACCTATGTCCAAACCTCGGGCGGAGTATTCCAAAAGATCCGTCTCACTTAGAGGAAATCAAAAAAGCTGACGGCGCTTCAATCGGACATCCGTAGCTCAAGATATGAGCGTTTCCGCTCTGAGGGCCCTGTTGGTTTCGTGTACGAACCAACCCGGCCGAACTCAAAGTATTCCGAAACCTTGAGTGCGATATACTGAAACGACCATCTCGATCCAAGTATCGTGTTGCCGCTAACGGAGAGTCGTTTGGAGACCCATAGCTCAAGTTACGTGCATTTGAATGAAAACCGTCCGAAGACGGGGGGTCCGGGCCCGGGCCGACCTGGCCCGACCCCCCTGGGTCGGTCGAACCCGGTCCGACCCAGTCGGACCGGCCTGGCTCGGCTAGCCCGACTCGACTCGGCCGAGCGGCCGACGCGGGGGGAGCCGCCGCCCCGCGTGACACCCCCGAGGCACCCGCGGGGTGTCGGCCAGACAGCCGGACGCGACTGAAACCGCGTCCCGAGTGACGCGGGGGGGAGCCGCCGCCCCCCGCGTGACACCCCCGCGATACCCGCGGGGTGTCTCCCTGGTGGCCGGACGCGGCTTCAGCCGCGTCCCGCGAGCGCCGCCGCCGCGGAGGTCTCGTCCGGCGGCGCGCCGGGCGCCGCCGTGCCGGCGACCCACGGGCCACTCGAGTCGCTCCAGTGGCCCGTTTTTCTTCCCGTCTACGCCGCTCCTCCTCCCGGGACCCGTTATTCACTGCAGAATCATCAGAACTCCATTGCGGCACATTCCGTCGTCGCCCGTCAAATCCGCACAAAACGAAGAACGACGGAGGGTCGTCGGGCCGTGTTTGTTTGGCCCGCACCCTCCGCGTTAGAGATAAACAACGAGAGGAATAATATGAACACATTAATTCAACAATTTTAAGTGAATAAAATTGTTCTTATGTCCGGGTTCTTCATTCTTGAATTGGAATAACATGGGAAAATGGAAATTCCAGAAATAAAATCCCTACCTCGTAGTCGTCACGCGTGAGCGTTCTTCGCGGAATTGCTCGTTGCAGAAGAAGGGGATCGTCGCGTCGTCGCGGAAGGGCGTCGCGTCGTCGTGGAAACCGACATTGAGTCGGCGAATTCAATGGACCAAGGAACAACAGATTTAATTTAATTATAATTAAATCCATGTTTGGGTAAAAACCACAAAGGAGATTAAAAAGAAAATTCGAGACTCTTACCTCAAGCAGCTGATCGAAGATCCGTTACGGAGGAAGAGACGTCGCAGAAGAACGTTGCAGGAAGGGAACGTCGGCGTCGCGGAACACGACGTCGCATCGTCGATTTCCGGGTTCAGTGTTCTTCGTCGGAGGCCGGCGTTCTTCGCGTTCTTCGCGTTCGTCTCATTCTTCGCGTTCTTCGCGAAGAAGGATAAAGGCACGAGGACTCTGTTAAACCTCTCAACCAGTAATCCTCCAAAAAGATTGGTTGGTCTTATTTTATTATTATGCCAACAAACGAAAAAAAGTAAGTAACGACCATCAATTCTTTGAATTAATTCAACGAAAGAACAAGCTCATTTAATTTACGAAATAAACCGCCCAATTAAATGGTCTGTTAAGAATTTAAGAAAACACGTCAGTTGACTTTCATAATAACGGGTTTTCGCGGGTGCGTTACTTAGCGGAAAGAAACAACGGGGCTCGTGTGGGCCACACCTCACAAATATCCTACCAAGGGGGTAGGATATTTCTGGATAGCATCCTATCCAGATCAACTCAGCTTAAGCCTACTTTAAGTGGCTTCAAGTGGCTTGCAAGTGGCTTAAGTGAAATAAAATAAAGTTGTCGCAAAATTATGTTATATCTTAACTTTAAGCCCGAAAATTAAAAACCACACCCGAGAAAACGCAACTCCAGAAGAGGCTTTTCTAAGCGAATAACGGCGCTGCAATTTCATTGGTGCCCTCAGAATTCGATTCCGGGCACTGGTTCAAAATTTAGAAAAACCCGCTTGTCCGTTCACTGAACGTACCTGAGCCAAACTTCGGAAAATGATTCTGGGCACACCGGGCCTCGGAATCAGGTGCCGTCAAAAACTGCGCTCTTGTAAAATTCCAAAGAAAATTAAGGAAAAAAATTTCCGTGAAATTTACGGGTCTTTACATTACTCCCACCACAGGGCTTTACGTCCCCGTAAAGCTTCAACACAAACTAGGGAAACAAAGGCGGTACTGAGCACGTATCTGAGCCTCCCGCTCCCATGTGCTCCCTGGAGGTTCCCGTGCTGCCATCTGAAGCGCACTAGAGGAATCGATCATCCACGTAGGACCCACTCCTGTCGATCCTCGATCTCTACTGGGACCTCCGAAAAAGTCGCCCCATCATCCACGTCTAGCTCCCCATGGTCAAAGATTGATATTGGTTTGTGCACGCATCTCCTCTGCTGAGATACGTGGAAGACGTCGTGCAACCGGCGCAACTGTGGTGGTAGAGCCAGGCGATAAGCCACCTTGACAATCCTATCGAGGGCCTGGAATGGTCCGATGAAGCGTGGAGACGACTTGACGCCTCGGCCAAATCTCCGTAAACCACGTTGAGGTGAGACACGCAAGAAGACAGGGTCTCCATCCTCGAACTATAGTGGCCTCCACCTCCTGTCAGCATAAGACTTCTGCCGGCTCTGAGCTGTACTCATCCGCCCCTGGATGAACTGGACCATCTCAGGTCCCACAAGAGCTGCAAGATTTCTTCTTTTATGATAAGAGAAATCTGGTCTCATCCCCTGGATGAACCACATTCTTTGCCTAATACAGTCAATCCTGACATGGATGATACTAATCCATACCAAGGGTGACGTCGTAAGGCCTCGACGCTACTACCAAGACATCCAACCGTTACTCTCGCCTCCAAGGGTTGAGTCACATTGTCGGCATCAGTGTGTGGTAACTGGGTCTCCTCCAGTAGATGTATCACAAGTGAGGGTCAAGTCAACAGTCAAAACTGGAACCTCTTAGTAACAACACAAAAGAGGACATGAATGAAAACATCACAAGGTATGCGTCTTTTATTATTGCAGCTCATAATACAAAGACGCTACACAATAGAAACAAGGAACTAGAAGTTCAAAGGACGTATCCACTAGTTCTGCTCCTGTCCATTTGCTCCCAGAGCTCCATGATCGAAGGCCTCAGCTGCCTGAAGCTGAGCTCTCCCATGTCCACCAACTCCCTGCGGCCGGGGTGGACCTCCTGGTGGTGGTGGTGGCAACACCTCGAAGTGTCTCCCACCATCGGCTACTCGGCCAGCTCCTCTGCCTCGTCCGCCTGCACCCTGTGGACCACCGTGGCTGAACCTCTGTCTGGGAGGTCCCTCTACCACTTGCTGCTCATCTGCAAGACGGATCGGGCAGTCTCGAGCCATGTGACCTCGCCCGCTGCATGCGTAGAAATGCTTTCCTCTCGTGTAGCTGGCTATCCTTAGGGTGCCCCACACAACCAAATCTTCATCCTGAGACTGCCCATCTGATGGTCTGGCCCGCTTGGACCTCTGCGTCACCTGTCTACTGCCAGCCGCAGAAGACCCTGCTACGGGCCATCCTGCGGAGGGCCCTGTCACTGGAGCCTGCTCGGCGAGAAAACTCTCCACTAGAAGGGCTCTCTCCAACACCTCTTCCTGTGTCAGAATGTTGAGGGAGATCATCAAAGCCCTGATCTCGTGCCTCAGTCCCTTATCGAAGGTCCGGGCCCGGAAGAACAGGTCCCGTACCATATCTGTGGAGTAGCGCGAGAGATCGGTAAATCTCGCCGAGTACTGGGACACTGTCAAGCGGCCCTGCCACAGCTGAAGAAGCTCATGAATGCGCACCGCACGGAGGGTGGCTGGGATGAACTCGGAGCGGAAGATGCTCTCAAAGTCCATCCAGAGAAGAGATGTATCGTCGTGCACCTGGAGCATCAAGCTCCATCATCGGCCCGCTGCTGCGTGCAGTAGGCTCGCCGCGAGGATCACTATGAGGTCTACTGGTGTCCTCACTAGCCTGAAAACTCGCACCACTGCCTCCAGCCAGTCCTCGGCTGCCTGGGGGTCCGTCTCCCCGTGGAACCTGGGCGGTCGCTGACGCTGAAACTCGTGTAGCGCGCTAAGATGATGTGCATCGTCAGCGGTCGTGGCGGGAAGCATCGGTGGCTCCGTGGGTAAAGGTACCGTCGGTGCCTCTTCTAACAAGGAGCCCTGCACCGAGGCCTCGTCGCTCAGTGGGATTTCATCACGCTCCACTCTCAGAACCCTAGCTGGCTGCCGTCGTGGGGCCATCCTGAAAAGGAAACAGGTGCGCCACGGTCAGAACAGTATACCTGGTGAGCTGACACAAGTAATCACAAAGAAAAAATGAAACACACATGCAATCAATGTTTTCGTGCATTAAGTCGGAAATCAGAAGTCAGGGTCCTGGTGTATGGATACGTCGGCCGCCGCACCAACACTGGACTCCCTGGACTGATAACCACACCCAATACGCTAAACACTATTGCTTCAGAAAGAAGAAAGATCAGAGTCTGCGGTAGAACCGACCACCTCTGATACCAATTTGTCACGACCCGTCCTTGGGGCCCATGCCGTGACTACCCCAAGCCCGCCTTCCATAGGCCAGGGGCTGGCGACTAGCACCAAGGCGTAAATCCCAACAACAGGGAAGGCATTGCCTTTGAAAAGTAAACAAGCACCACAGAGTAAGCAAGAAGAAAAGTAAACACTATGTAAAAACTGTAAAAGCTGTGCTGAAAGAAAAAGGGGCCGGAAATACAAGCCCAACTGTAAAGTACAACTGAAAAGAAAAACAGCAACTGAAAAGAAAAGCCACAGCGTCGAGCCGTCCTCTGAAATTCCCACATGAAGGGTGGGTACAGATAGCCTCCAAT
The DNA here is from genome assembly GCA_963277665.1 of Viscum album. Classification (NCBI taxonomy): domain Eukaryota; kingdom Viridiplantae; phylum Streptophyta; class Magnoliopsida; order Santalales; family Viscaceae; genus Viscum; species Viscum album. The sequence continues at coordinate 916,699,002 of OY728155.1, read as the reverse complement.
GCTCCTCGGGTCCACCTGACCGCTCCGAGTACGTCCCGCCCAGGGGTCCACCTCCAGGTACCGTCCTGCTCCACACGCCTCCACCATGATCAGCGCTGTCCGTCGTCTGCAACCAACACAACGTAGTGCGGGCATATCCCATGCATGGGTGAGTATAAGCTACTCAGTAGGGACCCCGAGAACCCCGAAGGTCTCCCGAAATCCACAAAGGAAAGATACAATCACGAAGTAACATCTGACACGGCTTAGGTATATGCCCATACATATACCTAAGTCATCAATTCCCATTCGGCTCCAACGTCCGAGCCCAAGCACAACCTAGTCCACACAGGAAAGCAAACGTATACCCACACGGGATAGCTCAACACAATCCACAAAGGAGAGTAAACAGTAAATCCACACAGGATAACTCAACACAATCCACAAAGGAGAGTAAACAGTAAATCCACACAGGATAACTCAACACAATCCACAAAGGAGAGTAAACAGTAAATCCACACAGGATAGCTCAACACAATCCACAAAGGAGAGTAACACAAGATTCAGCTCACGCAGGAATACATCATCGAAAAGGTGAAAGAGATGATCAGACATAGATACTGAATCATCTAAGCTGGGACCCACATAGGATACAAGACCAGCCATCCTCATTGTTTCGTTTATGCTGGGACCCACATAGGATACAAGACCAGCACTCTTCATTGATTCATCTATACTGGGACCCACATAGGATACAAGATCAGTATTGAATCATCTATGCTGGGACCCACATAGGATACAAGACCAGCACAGAGTCATCTAAGCTGGGACCCACATAGGATACAAGACCAGCACTCTTCATTGATTCATCTATACTGGGACCCACATAGGATACATGACCAACTGTCTTCATTGATTCAACTATACTGGGACCCACATAGGATACAAGACCAGTATTGAATCATTTAAGCTGGGACCCACATAGGATACAAGACCAGCACGGATGGGACCCACATAGGATACAAGACTAGCTGTCTTCACCGTCGCAGTCCACTGAGGATCTTTGCACAATCGTCGTCGCGGTCCACTGAGGATCTCTGCACCGTCGTCGAAGTCGCAGCCAGCACTAGGGTTCCCGCACACAGCAAGCTCGTTCAGGAGGGTCCGCTCCACGAGCCGAGAGGCCGATACATCAACTGTCACAAGGTCTGAAGTTGATGTATCCAAAAGTTTCGTATCGTCAACAGGAACTCAGTGTCGCAGACGGCGCGTCAATCGGACGCCCGGTCTGAGAGTTATTGGCCTTTTCGTCTCAGGGGCCCGGTTGGTTTTTAAGGCAAAACCAACCCGGCCGTACTCCACCTGCGTCCAATCCTTAGGCAGAGTGAGCCAAAAGATCCGTCTCACTCAGAGGAACTCAACCAAGCTGACGGCGCGTCAATCGGACGTCCGTAGCTCAAGATATGAGCGTTTCCGCTCCGAGGGCCCGATTGGTTTCGTGTACGAACCAATCCGACCGTACTCCACCTGTGTCCAAACCTCGGGCGGAGTATTCCAAAATATCCATCTCACTTAGAGGAAATCAACAAAGCTGACAGCGCGTCAATCGGACGTCTGTAGCTCAAGATATGAGGGTTTCCGCTCTGAGGGGCCGGTTGGTTTCGTGTACGAACCAACCCGGCCAAACTCAAAGTATTCCGAAACCTTGAGTGCGATATACCGAAACGACCGTCTTGATACAAGGATCGCGTTGCAACTGACAGAGAGTCGTTTGGCGTCCCGTAGATCATGTTACGGGCATTTGAACGAAAACCGCCCGAAGACGGGGGGTCCGGGCCCGGGCCGACCCGGTCCGCCCCCCCTGGGTCGGCCTCACCCGGTCCGACCCAGTCGGACCCGATCTGGCCCGACCAGGGCGCGGCGCGGCCGGTCGGACCGGCCTGGCTCGGCCAGCCCGGCTCGGCTCGGCCGAGCGGCCGACGCGGGGGGAGCCGCCGCCCCGCGTGACACCCCCGCGACACCCGCGGGGTGTCGGCCAGACAGCCGGACGTGGCTGAAGCCGCATCCCGAGTGACGCGGGGGGGGGGGGGGGGGGAGCCGCCGCCCCCCGCGTGACACCCCCGCGACACCCGCGGGGTGTCTCCCTGGTGGCCGGCCGCGGCTTCAGCCGCGTCCCGCAAGCGCCGCCGCCGCGGCCGGTGCCGCGACGGTCTCGTCCGGCGGCGCGCCGGGCGCCGGCACCGCCGTGGCGGCTTCCGCGGGCCGCCGGAGTCGCTCCGGTGGCCCGTTTTTCTTCCTGTCTGCGCCGCTGCTCCTCCCGGGACCCGTTCTTCACTGCGGAATCATCAAACCTCCATTGCAGCACGTTCCGTCGTTGCCCATCAAATCCGCACAAAATGAAGAACGACGGAGGGTCGTCGGGCCGTGTTCATTTGGCCTGCACCCTCCGCGTTAGTGATAAACAATGGGAGGAATAATATCAATACATGAATTCAACAATTTTAAGGGAATAAAATTGTTCTTATGTCCGGGTTCTTCATTCTTGAACGGGAATAACACGGGAAAAAGGGCAATTCCAGAAATAAAATCCCTACCTTGTAGTCGTCGCGCGTGAGCGTTCTTCGCGGAATTGCTCGTCGCGGAAGAAGGGGATCGTCGCGTCGTCGCGAAAGGGCATCGCGTCGTCGCGGAAACCGGCGTTGAGTCGGCGAACTCAACAGACCAAGGAACAACAGATTTAATTTAATTATAATTAAATCCGTGTTTGGGTAAAAACCACAAAGGAGATTAAAAAGAAAATTCGAGACTCTTACCTCAACCAGCTGATCGAAGATCCGTTGCGGAGGAAGAGACATCGCAGAAGAACGTTGCAGGAAGGGAATGTCGGTGTCGCGGAACACGGCGTCGCATCGTCGATTTATGGGTTCAGAGTTCTTTGTCGGAGGCCGGTGTTCTTCGCGTTCTTCGCGTTCTTCGTGAAGAAGGATAAAGGCACGAGGACTCTGTCAAACCTCTCAACCAGTAATCCTCCAAAAAGATTGGTTGGTCTTACTTTATTATTACGCCAACAAATGAAAAAAAAGTAAGTAACGACCTATCAATTCGTTGAATTAATTCAACGAAAGAAATAGCTCATTTAATTTACGAAATAAACCGCCCAATTAAATGGTCTGTTAATACTTTAAGAAAACGCGTCAGTTGAATTTCATAATAACGGTTTTTCGCGGGTGCGTTACTTAGCGGAAAGAAACGGCGGGGCTCTTGCGGGCCCCACCTTACAAATATCCTACCAAGGGGGTAGGATGTTTCTGGATAGCATCCTATCTAGATCAACTCAGCTTAAGCCTCCTTTAAGTGGCTTCAAAGTGGCCTAAGTGAAATAAAATAAAGTTGTCGCAAAATTATTTTATTTCTTAACTTTAAGCCCGAAAATTAAAAACCACACCTGAGCAAATGCAACTCCGGGAGAGGCGTTTCCAAGCGAATTCCAGCGCTGCGATTTCATCGGTGCCCTCAGAATTCGATTCCGGGCACCAGTTCAAAAGTTAGAAAAACCCGCTCGTCCGTTCACTAAACGTACCCGAGCCAAACTTTGGAAAATGATTCCGGGCACACCGGGCCTCAGAATCAGGTGCCGTCAGAAACTGCGCTCTTGTAAAATTCCAAATAAAATTAAGGAAAAAAAATTTCCTTGAAATTTATGGGTCTTTACAGATGTGGTGAGACTGCATAGGGTTTCACTCTTGATGGTGTCCAATCATGATTCGAGGTTCAAATCTCAATAAGAGGAGGAATCAATATAATTGGAGTACTGAATTAAATTTCATCACGACATATCATCACCAATCATATGGACAATCTTAAAGGTATATTCAGACTCTAAAATATTTGATAAAAACCATCTCATTAGAATTCAAATTTTGATGGGATCTGTATCTCCCATTGGACGAGTTATCATAGAAACTTAGCTTTCACTAGAGTACTCATATGGTTATATATGAATCTATGTATGGAAAATGATGTAGAACTCTAACATTTGGTGATGAAGTTAGTGAATGAAAGTTAATTGGACCTAATCATGTGCAAGAGATGACAGACAAGGTTCAATCAATACCATATCATATCAAAGCTTCTCAGAGTCAAAAATTGTGTATGATGACTACCATCAAATGGAGTTGGACTTCAACCATAGTGATAAAGACATCCTTTGAATATCACAATGGAAAATAGTCATATGGTTTGGAAAGAAATGGAAGAAATTCCCAAGGTACATTGGCCAGTTTGAGATCCAGGATCATATAATATCCATGGCGTACTAGCTCTCACTTACCCCGAATATGGAGCATGATATTTATGTGTTTCACTAATCACACCTGAGGAATTACATACCAAATCCCTCACATGTATAGGAATCCAAGGTGGTACAGCTAGAAGATAATAATTCATATGAGGAGGAGGTTGAAAAAACTATAGACTAGTGCGATAAAGTTCTATAAAGCAACACAACCAACATTGTCAATGTGTTGTGGGGTACCATAAATATGAACAAAGATGTTGGGAACCATTGGATGTGATGAAGGACAAGTACCATCACCTATTTATGTAAATACTCATTTTCTAAATTATTTTCTTATTTGATTGATTATTCATTTATAAAAATTTTATAATGTTATCTAGAAGTTAAGGAACATATGTCGATGAAATATTGACTTCACCATAGGAATAGTAATATGACACTTATAAATATTTATTTGAAAAAATGAATAGTAACCTCACAAATGAAATTATAAATAAAATTAATGAATCTTATAAATCAAATTATTTTATAATTATATCATATTTTAAATAAATAAATCTTTAAAAAATTATTAATTAAGTGTTGATATTTTTGTAAGTCATAGATATTTAATAAATATTTTGTGATTAATTTAATAATTTAAAAGAAGATTTATTTTCAAAAAATGTATTCATAAATTAATATTTTGTTTTCTTATGAATTAATTAAAATTTTATGAAACCTTAATAAAATTTTCAAACTGATTTAAAATAATTTTTAATTTAAAAATTTTTATTTTTCTAATAAATGGTGATTTTAATTAAAAATTAAATGTATCATAATATAAAATTATTTTCATAAATGGATTTCATTTCTTAATTATAAATGTTTAAAAATGGTAATTGTTAATTGTTTATATTTTTCAAAAATACTTGTTGTTTTGTTGAATATTAAAATACAATAAGTGTTTAAAAATAATAAATAGTTGAATTTTTAAGTCATTGTTTATATAATGATAGTGGAATCAACTTAATATCAAAACGCGTATCATTATTTAATAATATTTTGTGATAATTATATAAACATTCATATTCGTGATCTAAAATGATAGACTAATGATTAAAATAAAGAGACACCACCCCTCTCCTCTAGTATTAATACCACACCTTAGAACATGTTCTCTTAATACCTTCCAAGCATCGAACCTAGTTCAAATTCTTCCCCATATTATTCCCAATCCCATCCCCCATGTCCAAAATCCATTGGGATCGTAAAAATAAAAAATCATATTCCTTAATTCGGATCTCGAGGATGAGAAATTCAACAGTATAATTACTCATTTTTATAATTTTATTTTCATGTTATTTTATTTTATTATTCTCTCCACACATCCCCTCATAAAAATGGAATGGTAACTATATTACCATAAATGTACTTGAATTATATAATTTTAATTTAATAACCATCAATAAAATCCTTACTATATTTTATTTATTCTAAAAATGAAATCATCACCCATGATGTGTAAATTTACAAATATCATGGGCGATACACTTTCTTTTTCCATTACCACCTTCAAGGATGTCAATAAAATCATAATAATGGTAGAAAAATAGTGTAAATTTTATTTTAAAACCCTATTTATGTTATGGAATGAAATTATATACATAATACTAAATGATAAATACAAAACAAGTTTGTGTTTATAAAAAAACCACCAAAATGAACCTAAAGTGTTCGTAATTAAATTTTATATAATGATTCATCATCATAACATATAAAAACATTAATTATAAAATCACATAAAATTTTAGAATATCCATAATAAATTATCATAAAAATTATGGACATTACATTTTACACAAACATCTATTCAATTGTAAATGTGAACAAATCATGAAAACTAAGAAAATGAACACTCTAGAACGATGAAATTAAACAATATAACTCATTGAAAATCCCATAAATGATCTTATGAAAACCATAATGAATCAAAATAATGTATTAATGGTTCAATATTTTTTAATTAATTAATACAATGTTATTATATAGGATATTAATGGGTAGAATTCATTCAGACATAAGTTATGAGGATTCTCGATCCCAAATCAATTTTCTTTGGGTTTTCCCACATCCACCCCAATTTCAGAATTTATATTCAATTATTAATCCTTAAATTGAATTTCATTATTCTCACCATTCTATTTCATAGATGTAAATGTTTTATACATTATATTATTTCAAACACAATGTTTTCTAAATGACATATGCTTTTAAAAAAACACACCTTTTACTTCCCTTGAGATTTTTTCTTATTCATTCAAGATTGATGATTCCTATAAAAAGAATATTATTCCATTTTCATTCCCAAATATTATTCATGAGTTTAGGATATATGAAATGAAAACCATTCATTTCAATAGGTTATTTTATGGTTATGATTGTGATACGTTCTCTATGGCATGCATGATAATGTGAATATTATGATGTGACAGGTGAAACCTGAATTATATATCATAATGTAAATTCTATGATGTGATAGGTGAGACTAAAATTATATAGATATCGAATTAAATGGGTAATGTGATGTATCATATGAGAAAAATTGAAATATATGTGAACTTGATGCTAGTGTTTTTCACAGCTATGTGTTGAAGTTAACCATTATAACTTGTCGATTAATTTTTATGTGTTTCCACATTCCTTTAATTTCTCTAATTCTACCTATCTTTATTATTATGATGATCCTATGAATTTTTTGCGATGATGATTACTATTCTCTCCCATGTTATATTTTATAATGTTTTATTTATCTTCTTACAGGGATTTTAGATCGCCCCTTTCATTGATGTATAACATCTAGTGACTACTTGTAATAAGGAAAACTCCATGCCCAATAAGTTGCATGAGAAGAATGATTTAAATAATTATTAATTTTTATTATGTAATGTTAATGTATTGTCCTAATTTTATTATGAAACTATGCCTTTTAATCCTTTTTTTTCATCATTAATATTTCTTATCTTTAAAATGATATGATAGTCATGTATGAAAAGGTAGGGTCTCCAAACAACTCTGATTCAAATATCACCTTAAAACACTATAATATTTCCCTCCCAAAAACATAATTCAATATTCAATTATATTTAACCTAATAAATTTATATTCAAGGAGAAATCCATGTAAAAATCATGTCCCATACATTAGTATAACTAAATACATAGTATTCTTCTTAATTATCATCATTAGAATTTATATTCCCCATAATAATATAATAATATAATTATATGATATATATACATTGATATTAAAATAATAATAATATTGTTATATTTTTAATCATATATCATATCCATTTAGAAACAACCATTTTCTATGCATTATGAGGACTTCTGCATCCATGATGTAACATATTTTACCTTTCATCATAATTGTACATAGTTGGATATTAGAATACAATTAAAATATAAATATGGTTTTTATTACATTATAATGCTTATTTGGTGGAACACATATAAACATGTGAATGGAAAGACCAATAAAAAATCATCATTAATTAAATAACTTAAAATATTACCCAATGACTATAATAAAATTTTCACATTGTTAAATCTTTTCATATCCATTACATATTCTAAAATATGCTTCTAAAAATGATATATAAAAGACACAAAATAATATCATTTCGTGTCACAACATGGTATATGTTTATAAATTTATTGTTTATATTATTTAGTCTTTATTTTCCTCTTAGGTTTAACAGTATTGTGTAAAATAATTTCTATTTCAGTTGGTTTTCCTTTTATCCTAGAGTTAGTGTGCTGGTTAACAAAATTACCATGTGACTAAAAAAATTTAAGGGATGTTACCTATTCATTTAATTAATTCATGGATTAATATTTATGGATATTTCATCGTTTTACCCTAACATAATTATTTAAGAGAAAACTAAACAATTTTTTGTGTCCCCTGGTGATGGAAAAAGGGTTATTGATGTCTAGTATAAACCATGAAAGATGTTTGATAATGGGGTATAAAATTTGATGGAAATGATTCATTTCAATAGTGAATAGTTTCCCAAATAATTTCTCCATACCATATGAGGTGAATTGTGATCCATATATAAGTATCCATATTGATGTATGATTTTTAAAATTATGTATCTAAACCATGTGTAATGTTTTGACTCATTAATAAATTGGAACTTTCTTTACTCCAGCATCTGATTTTAACCCAAAATCACACCTAACTCATCTCATATTCTCATGTGATGTGAGGGATCCATATCCATTGATTATATTTCATCTATTATTGGAACATGAAACTTAGTTAATATTTTAGATTCATTTATCAATGTAATATTCTTCTAGATTCTTCCCCTATTACTTCCTACTATTAATTCCATCGTTCTTACCATAGCTATGTATTGTGTCACTAGGGCTAATTTTTTTTGATTTTCTATTAGGTATTCCACAAATTTTTGGTATCTGTTGTTATTATAAGTCTTTTTAGACTGAATCCACTATTATCATTGGAGATAATGATTTAGGTTAATTATCCTATGATAGAGACTTTAAATTGAGAACTATAGTCTCTTAATAACACTAATGGGTGCATTCTTAATATGATGACATTAATTTATTATGTAAAATGGTATTTATTCACATAATTGGTTTGAATATTATTTTTTATATTTTTATTAAGTGAATTTCATGTGATTTTATTTATAATATATGTTTTTTAGCATATGATGAAATTTAAATAATTTAATGCTCTTGATTGATTCCTCGAATGATATCTATCATATAAATTATGAATGTCAAGAATATTATGGTTTTCTATATTGTTTCTAACTAATGAAAATAACAAGAAAATTTATAAAAAAATAATTTTTTGTGGTTCTCAATTAAAAATATCTTTTAAATATGACTTTTAAAAATAATCACATATGGATATATGAATATATTGGTATGTTCTTTTCACATATCCAAAACATTTTGTTTGAATATTCACGTCTTGATATGGGATACAAAATGAAATATTTAGGTTTATATGTGTACATATTTAAACGATTACTTTGAATATGGTAAGTATTAATTTCCAAATGGTTTTAAAAATTAATAATTTTCATTTCTAAATATTGGGTCACAGTTTAATGTTTGAAACGTTTCCCTTCAAAAAATTATCTATTATGGAATTATCCATACACCATTAATCTTGGATGTGTAAATTATTTTTTATTTTTGATATATATTCACTAATTTTATTGGTAATTGTATATGTTTTATAGGATGTAATAAATTGACTTTCACTTTTATAGGATTTTGGAGGTGAGAAAGTGAGATTTTCTATTTTGGAAGAAAATGTATGTTATTTATGTATAAATTTCTTCTCAGTGTATTTCTTACATTTTTAAATCATTTTAATGCATGGGTAGTTATAATATAACTCTAGGAACACATGTGGAATAATTTTAGTGTTATGAAATGACTAGTTTCATTTATTATGATCACTCATCTGCTCATGGGAAATTTCTCTTAGTTAAACTATTGTCACCAATATTGAGTGTTGGGGAAACATTAATTATTGGTATCAAGTTCCTATGAATATTTCATATGTGTATATTGATTAATATTTCCTATACCATCATGGAAATCTATTAGGTTCCAATTAATATGGTTTTACTTATACATTACATTCCACTCCTTCTTGGAATATATATAAATAAAATTTTCACTATTGTACTTCCCTATATAACCTCGTAACATACTACATGAATATTTTTATAAATGTTTTATTATAATGTCACATATTGTTTATAAAATATTTTGAAATAAATAATAGATGTCATTTTCCTATGATTATTACATTATTGTTATTTTTAAAGGGATTTAAAACCATAATTTTATATTTATACTTTCAATATAGCATGAAATAGTATTACATTTGAATGGATATGATATAGCATGGTTTCTCACCTAAAATCCCCATGTAAATCATAGTGTTGATTCCTACATTATCATTAGGACATTGATATTTTTTTTATATCTTCTGGACCCTCATGAAGATATCACATTTCAATGATTTTTTTGAATTTTTAGGTCGTGAGGAGTTATGAATAAATTATTCATTCTATTTATTGTATTTTTTATATATTTTAAAATATTTGATGGGATAAATAATTCACATTTGAGTTATTATTAATTCCAAGATATATTTTCTACACTAGGAGGATCAAGAACACCTCTTAATCCTTGTCATGAGATAACTCATGAGACCATTATGGAGTTTTCTAAGGTCAGTTCATAGAAAATGGTATCAGAATAGGTTTAATCCTTGATATGTTGGGATATCAAGAAGTTTAGAGGTAGTATTTTTATAATAAATGTTGTTATCAACATGTATTTTATTTATTAGTACCTATTATGGGTCTCTCATGAGTTAATAGGGTTGTCAGGGATGTTTATTTCTTAAATGTGATCTTGGTACTAGAATTCATTTAAGGTTTTGGTCCTTTCGTGATTTTTTTCATTGAAAATGTATAGATTATTTGGAGAATAAACAGTATTTATAATGGATTTAACAATATTTAAATGGTACATGGTTATTATTCCTAGTATAGAAACCCATATGAATATCTTGATTTTCCTTCCATTTATCTCAGGTGAGCTATACATAGTTTAGTAATTTTGTATAAAACCACGTAGAAAACCCTATTATAGCAAGTATTTATTTCAAATTTTATGAATTTTTCACTCATGGGTTTGGGATGTTTCAATTTAATCTTATTGTTAGATTAAATGTATTTTCAATTTTTCTCTAGGATTATTAAATCATATTTGGATTTATCTTAATTTTGTTTCAAAAAATAAAAACCTTTTGTTTATTACAATTGAAGGGGATATATTTTGTATTTTTAAAAGTTTCAAAAATGATTAATAGAATACGAGTTGGGTTTTAAAAGATGTTTAACTTTGAGTGTTCAAGTATATATGTGAGTGATGTAAGGACATGAATTAGATATATATTTAAGTTTTCATGAATATTTGCCCTGATATATATATATATATATATTATTTTTTGTTGAATTTTTAAATTGAAAGTATAATTTCATGAGTATATTTTTTTATAGAATTCAGATTCCAAATGGTTATATTTTTATGTGTTTATATGAGAGTGTTGTTTGGTTATTACTTTTACTGGGGATATTCTATTTTGAAGTTATTTTTTCCTTGTGTTATATAGTGTTGTTGAAATAATATATTTAGTTAGGATTATTGTTTTTTTGGGGTCTATTGTTTTGATATATACGTTTTTAGGATGAAATTTGTATCATGTTTTTAGAGTACAACGCCACTGTATTATAAAGAATTTGAAATAGGATCTATGGTTATAAAATTTACCATGTACATTTTTATCAATAAAGACACATAGTATCCATTTGGTTTATCCATTATGAATATGGACTCTAGTGGTTCTCATCCAAATTTCTGGTATAAAAAATTTCCCTAAAAGTTCAAAGAGTTGAATGAAAGTCATTTCATTAAAAAAAATGGAACTAGGAAATGTAGTTTAATAGTATAAACGATTTTATGAGATCAATATTTGGCTTCATCTTCCCATGAATCTTTTTCTCATGTCATCAATATTTGCATTGGAAGGCCTAGATTTGAAGAGTGTGGAGTTTGTTATTCTGTCTCAGCCACAAAATGATTACTCACAGGATCTATTCAATGCTTTTTTTCATTCATCAGTACTTCTATGAATCCATAAATATTTTTATGGTTATGATATTATATGATATGCAGTAAGCTGATTCAATAGTGATGGATTATTCCATGTGGTTCACCATGTTTGTACAATATCTTTTATATCATTTTGATATTGATTCATTGATGGATTGATAAATTTGATGGGTAATCTGAGCATAACTTCTCGTATTCATTAAAATTTTCAATATTGAATCCTATCATGTTGTGGTGAGATAGAAAATATGGGTAGAAGATGGAAAGAAGGTAAATCCATAAGATGCTAAAATTACTCTTATCCCTGGGAGAGGTGGAGTAATGTCCATTAATGTAAAACATAAATAATATAGGATTGTCCTTATAGGATGTTTCATGAATTGGACATTGTTTTTATTTTAACATAATTCATCTGGGAGAAAGTTAATGATGTTCTATAAATTTGGAAACAAAATGCATAGAAATCCATCATTCTGATATGCACCAAAAATCACTCATACCAACTGTAAATTGGGGATCATTGAAAGATAATATTTCGTTGTTTCCATTAAGATATATAGATCCAAATACATATCCATAAAGAATATTTGAGCTCTATTTGGATAATAATTATTTGAGGAATAAATTTTATCATATTATATTTATTTTAAAATTTCAATATTATTTTTGTTTTGTTTGGGGGTGTTTTATTTTCATAGTGAATATATGGTGATGATGTGTATTATTTAAGAATATATTTTCATTTGATGTGTCTTTTCTGAAATTATGGATCCTATTATTTTGGAGTGATAGTGTTTCTAATTTGTGTCTAATTTCCCAAATCAGCTTGTTTTTCAATAACCCATGAGGACATTTTGACTTGTGGAATCATTATTCAAAAAGAGTCATAAAATAGTGGGGATATAATCATTGAATAATATCATTTTGAATCTTGCAAAAAATCCTTTATGTTCTTCTTTTTCACAATTTTAAAATAATAACTGAAAAGGACTCTCCATTTACCCACCTCACCTGTCCCTTATCATTATATTTTCAGTTTCCTCAACTATGTGTTGTGTGATGGGTTTTTGATTTCCCCTCGAGTGTATGGGGTGATTTTTTTAATAATTTTTATTTAGTAAAATAAATGATTTATGTGTTCTAGTTTTTTGATGTAGTATAGTTGTTGGTTCATTGGCCATTGAGGTTTTGGAGAAAAACATTAGTGTTATTATACAATTCCTTTATTTCTAGATAAAGAAATATCATGGTGAGGTCTAGGGTTATAATGTTGTGTGGTTTTGAGAATTTCAACACACTAGTTGTTTTTTAGCTATTTTATTTTATGTATTATTTTTTTATGAGTTATGGGTGTTGGAGGTCCTTTTTTTACTTTTAGGATGTTTTAATTTTTATCAAAAGATTATCTGAATTGATAATAAGAAAAATGTGTGATTACCCTTAAAAAAATTTTGTTTATAGTTTTCTTCAATATTTCATAATTTAGACTACAAATGTTGTACACTATAGAGTTCGGGAGATACAGATACTTGGGAACACTATGTGGGTATACTTTGGTTGAGGGTGAAGGTGCGCAAATTTTTAATAGTTACTAAAAATGAAAAAAATATTGTTAATGGTTTTTTATCTAACAAAGGATTTATATATTGATCAAGTAGGGTATCACAAACTATGAATCTAATATGTGAAATGTACTATGTGATCCCAGTATAGGTTTCACTCTATGAACACAATTTTATAACACATACAAACAAACTATAAGTTGTTTCTTATTTCCTTAAAAATATGGGTCCTTAATGTTTTAACCTAATTTTATTTTAAACCCAACTTAAGGCTCACAAATTTCATTTTTTTGAAACATCAGTAATGTTCCTTCTCTCTTAATTCATCATACATCAATTTTGGTATCTTGGTATTGACATAATGATTACAATTTATTCTTTGTGTAAATCTCTTAATATCATCTTACCCAAATTTTTCAATAAATTCTCAATTTTATTTTTTCCTTATTCATGTATTCTTGACATTGAATTTAAAATTTGTCTATTTTATCTTGGGGAATCATTATCCTTAGAGACTCACATGTTTATTTTTCATTCTCGAGTCATGAAATAGTAGATTATTAACATTATTGTTAAAAGAGACAATGTATAAGGTAGTTTACACTATATATGACCCTTTAAAATGAATACAATTATTTTAAGAATAATTCGTCGACACTTTTAATTATATAATTTTTTTTATATATTTAAGAAAATGGTTCTGATTCATATAATTAGTTTCCCACTTATATTTCACATTTTCCATATGATTCCATTAAAATAATGTCTTTATAAAATATGTTTCCATGGGATATTTGAAATTTAAATCATATAATTTGATTGATTGATTGATTTATTTATTTTTATCATTTTAATTGAAAATTTTTGGGATATTTTTTATTTTAATTGGTTTCCAACCAATACATAATTTCATGTTTATTTATAAAAAAATTAAAAATTGGTTCTTATATATCATTCAGATATAAAAATTAATTAAAACAATGTACACCCATGGATAATTATATTGGTATCCACTTTGTATATATCCACTCATGGTCATGCGAATATTCAAATTTGTAAAAGGGTAACATAAATATATAAATATATATCTCTATGTGTGTGTCTGTATAACTGTAAAATGTATCATGGAACATTTTATGGTATCGTTTAGATGCGGTTTTATGAATGTTTGAGGATCAATTATCAATATTGAGGCTCATTTGGAACATTGAAAAGTTACATAGAAATGAAAAAACCACTATTATGGAATGTCACTAAAACTATAAAAAATAGATTTATGAATGATTTGTGATATATGGATTATTCTAGTTCATGGTATTATTTTTTTATTCATAGCTTGGAAAAAGGGGCATTCACATAATATGGAGTCCATAAGTGATATGGGGAATGTGTTTTTTTGTATAAAATTTATGCTATGAATTTATAAAATATATTGAAATGATCACCTACATTTATGAAACATGGGATTCCTTTAGTAGTTAGGTGTGGGAACTACATGCACATGATTCACTAGTTTAGTATTAATGATGGATTAGTGTATGTAATTCAACTAATTTATCTACTGATAGGATATGAACCTCAGTTGAACTAGTGAAGTTGACTCTTGGTGTTGGGGTAGAGGGGATTATTGGTATCTAATATTAATTATTATTTATTATATGGATGTTGATAGATCCTCCATAAACCATCAAGGCCTCTCCTATGTTCCTACCATATTTTTTTAATGTAAAAATTGAATTCCAGTACTTTATTTTATTATTATGATTCAATTTTTCACTAATATTCTTTCATACAAAACCTTTTTTTCCTCACCACATGTATTCTATTTATAAAATGTGTATTAAGAATATCTCATTATATATAAACTATTTTCAAATGAAATATGAAAGTGGTTTTATTGAACATCTAATGTGCTATTAGTTTTGAATTGAATGGTGAAAAAATTCTATAGCTAAATTTTAATAGTAATGAAAATGATTTCTTCATTTAGGTTAAACTATATGAATTTTCACCCTAGAGTCCCTTCTAATCATCTATACGGTCATGACGACTATATAAAATAATATTATGATTTCATCTTGATTTGGGTCGCTCATGTAGAAAACATGATTCAATGTTGGTGGTGACTCTTGATGCCATTAGGGGGTATTTTTAGTTTTTATTTCTACACATTTCTTATGTTTATTATATTTATTAATCAAATATTTATTTTTTAGATATGTAAAGGCCTGAATCCTTCCCAATTGAGTAGTTAATCTTTGTAGGAACTTTAATCTTTCCCAAGAATATGGATAATACCTCTCATGAATTTTCATGGTCTTAATTGGGTGATAGTTTTAGGGTCGACTTGTGTTGTTTGATGACATTATTCTCCTAGTATATTCATATACAATCAAAATAAACTCATAATCATTCATTAAAACAATTTAGGTTTGTTTTTGGGTCACTTTAACACCATAAATAGATAATAAATTTAATTTATTCAATGAATGATTCTGGAACCATAATTTATTGAATAATATCATATAAATTAACCAATATTGTTTTTTGAGGACATTTTATATTAACATATAATTAATTAATTAAGGAAAATAGTCCAGTAATAAAAAATATAAAAATTATTATTAGCAAGTTATTCATTTATAATACAATGAAATATACACATGAAAAATATTGAAATCCTCATAAAATATTATAAATTATCTCGAATAGTATCCTCAATGGCCCTGTAACTCTACACATTTGAAATATAATAAATATTAACACCATAATAATGAATTTTTTTAATAAATCAAAATTATAATCATCGATGTGTAAAACATAATGTATTAATATAGGAATGACTATTTATGGTTATTATAGATTATAATGGATATTCATAAGGTTATAGATTATGTAATTATGAAAACTATTTTTTTGATATAGGAGGTCAATTTATGATCACAAAATTTAGTGGAAGAGTTAAGAGAATTCCTTATGAAATTCCTCTCTTTGAGACATATTTTTTATTATGAATATAATTTCTTGTATGGGGTTTATGCAAAATCAATTTTAGTGGTTGTACTAGAAAATTAAATTATTCATCATATTTGTTGATCATGTATAGTCCCTCCATTTCAAGAGCATACGATTGAATTTCTACCCCTACTATAAGTAAAGTTTTTCAATATTAATATCCATTATATGGAACACATGTTATATTAACAAAACACAGTCCATCGTTTTTCCCATATATTTCCTTGGATGAATTTTTTCAATGATAGCCTTGAAATTGAAAGGATATATAAGAAAATATTTTTATACATCGCTCATATTCTTTTGATTTAAGAGTAAAATTTTCTATTTTGGAAAACCCATCCTAAATTTTTGTAATGTAAAGTTATGTGTAATTATTTTCAAAATACATCATAACCTTGACACTAAAAATTAGATATGGACAGGGAATATATAAGTTTATGTGTAATCACCTTGAAATGATTTTTTGTGAAATGTCTAAATCATCACCTAGAGACATGATGAGTGGGCCGATGATATCATAGAAATCTATAAACTCAAGTAGGATATTATTTTAAAAAATAATATTATCATAATGAACCATGAAGAAGAAGTTTTCCAACCATTACCTTGAATTCTTACCTCTATATTCATTTCAATAAAATTAAAATCATCCATATATAACATATCATTTTCTATATTCCATCAAAAATGTATATCATTGATAGTGGTACTTCATGTGACATTGATGATACATAAAAGATTCATTGTTAATTAAATGATGATATCCTAGAAAACCACATTTTTCAACAGAATAGATAAGTGCATGATTTACCTATTTATCATTACATGGATATCCTTGTATAATTTATCATGTTGATTGTATGGTAAGGGTTTGAGTCAAAAACTATCCTGAATACCCTCACACACTAATACTCACAATAATCATGACACAGCCTAAAGAGAATTGCCTATCCCGTCAGTATGGCTATTATAACCTTGAATAATAAATTATTAATGAGTGAATTATTTTTCCACAAAATAGTAGATAATGAATCTATATGTAATTATTATAAAAAAATCCATAGAAAGGCAATACCAGAAAACAAATAGCTATATGAAATTTGAATAGAACATCATTAATGAAATTATCGTCTAACTAGATTAACTTTAACATCCCAAAAGAGTCAACACCCCTAGACAAAATGATCAACAACATCCATATACACCAAGAGTATCTTTTCCTTTTCTTAGACCTGGTAGAAGAAAATCTACCAACAGCTGATGGAAAATATTGGATGTGAACTATAAATCCTATTAGGGTATCACCAAGTGTTTCATAATAAAATTACATAAATGTAATAAAAATATTTGTCTCAAGTTTGAAATAAAATATGCATGGAATTAAATTTTCCTAATTATAAAAAAACATGTATTCCCTTCTATATAATAGAAAGTATTTCTAATAATAGATTAATTATCATCAAATATAAAATAGTCTGTAAAAATAAACTGACCTGAATAAAATTGTTCAATAGTTAACAACATACATATCACAAAAATCACTTCAAGAACCATGGTCATATTCCATGTGGAATAATATTTCCATTTTATCATATCTCCACACTCTAATATTAGTGATCAGAGAATATGGGGACCTATGACCCTCAGGCTCAGGATGACTAGGAATCATCAAAATCACATTGGGAATAATAATTTTCTAACTAGGATTTTGTTGGAGTTACTATAGCTAATATGTTACTTGGAAATTAAAATCCTAGTGTGAATGTCATAAATAACACACATACTACATAGGATTGCAGGATCTCAATCAATTAGTTGGAAAAGGGGCAATCATTAAATTTCATATAGTAATTCATAATTCACAATTCAATTTCTAACTTTTCCATTCCAAATGACCATTGAATTTCAAAACCAATACATATTATTGTCAATAATTCATTCTTTTTAGAAGAAAAACCAATCATATTTTTTTAACAATTAAATATAAGCTATATAAAAAAATCACAAATCAATTTATAATATCCATCAATTTTAAAAATATTCCCCAAATACAAATTCCATTAGAATTGGGGGTCTTTTAAAAAATCAATGTAAATTAAAAAACCAATTCCAATTCATCTGAAATTGTATGTTTCATAATTCAACTGAAATAACAAATAATTCCAAAAATGAATGCCTTATTAAATTTTAAGTTACAACAGAACCACAAACCTTTATTCACAGTATGGAAACTCAACACCTACAGTGGGATTTCCCGATAATGAATGATGACCACAAGAATTAAGAAAAATTGTCCTAGATTAAAGATGTATATAAATAGAGTATAGATCTAACAAACACATGTTGATATTTCAAACTATATACAAGAAATATAGTGGGATTTGAAGAGATAAAATAGTAGGATATCAACTTAATGTAGAGGTATTAGATTTTTCATCACTACAATGATTCATCAAATAAGGGGTTTATTGGAGAGAAAAATGTATCATGAGATTATCCATGAAATATTAAATCATTATATTCTAATTTAGGGTTGATTGAGAGATGAAATTATTCTATTTTAATTTTCAAAATATTTTTTTTGGAATAAAAAATTCTTGGATGCACGGTTAGCTAGGCAGGGCCGCACTAATAGACAAATATTGCACAATGACCATGTTCTCATCTACTTGGGTGTAAATTTTAAACTAGGTGGGAAAAAATATTCCAAACCATGTTCTGACCATGAAATCTTATAATATCCAAGGTTTCATAGTTATTACTTGACGGGTTCATGATTTTATAAAATTGTGCACTGACTGTTCACAATAAAAAAACATCAAAAACATATATGTAACTCTCTAAAGCATCCTTAAACAAAAAAATCAAATAATGATCAAAATAAGGAATAAGTAGTTGTTAAAAACTGATAATAAGATTTTACCACCTCTCCACCATAAAGGATTAAGTCCCCAAACATCATGTTAATAAGTATAAAATTTAAAAAGATGATGCCACAACTCTATCATCAATGCCTATCAATACCATATCTACAGTGTATTAGAATTGTAATGGAATATAAATTATACCAAAGGTATCATCATCCCAATACACACCATTATTTCTAAATAACAAAACATGACATGATTCTAATTCATTGATAAATTAGGTGAAACATCTTGATCACCCCAACAAAAAACATGAGATGTATTATAATAATATTTCCATTGACAATATACATTGAAAATGTAATGTCTAAACATTATTTATGGAGGAATTTTTAAATGTTAAGAAACTATATAACCCTTGTCACAACCCTCAAAAGGTCCCATAAAATTCAGATCATTATTCCATTTCCTCCCAAGCCACCAATGACTAAAATGAGGAGAAACATTCAAGAACACTTTGTCCATAATTGAATATTCTAATGGTCTATGAAAATGAATTTTATTTATTTATTCAGGTTTTTTGTGGAAAATATCATCATTCCAATCAACTAAGTCATTTTTTTGTCTCTTGGGCCATGATCAGTCCAACATAAGAACATTCAAAGATCATCAACCACCACAAGTGAGATAAATATGTATATCTAGAATAGACATCAGAAGGAACCATTTTTATTGCAGACTAGAAAATATTTTAATTAGAGAACTCAACATGTCTCAAATGGTCATCAAAATCCCCCGAAAAAATAAAGGATTATTATAATAAGTATATCATCAAGAATATGTATATCCCTCTAATGATGTCCATCTGTCTCTAGATAGAATGTCATAAAAAGGTGTTCATAGATCTCAATACCTCCTAGAGGCCTCTCCAAAATATCGTAGTAAAATTCAGATCACAATCATATAAAATAAAAATATGGAACTCCAAAAACCCAAAAAATCCTTTTTAAAAAATTATCTCCAAATTCCTTAACTATGTTTTTTTTATGAAATGGTTATAAAATGAGTCGATTTTTTCATCCTATCGATCAAAACCCATACAAAATAAATTTTTATCTCGATATGCGTAATCACAACCACAATTTCTATAAAATTCTCACCCCACATACAACTCACCACTAAAATTGGTTAAATAAATCGCATATGGTCTTTGGTTCTAGGCTTTTTCTTGTTGGAATATCTAATGATGTTTGAAAAATAATCAATTACATTCTTATACCAAGACATGATAATTAACGTCATATATCATAGAACTCAATTGTGGTCCTTGGTTGTATGTCCCATTTTAATTATGAACCCCCCATCAAAACATTACTCAAAGATAGAGACACAACAAAATGAATCTAAAAACATTGAAAACCATCTATAGAGAATGACCACTCAGTAATTGTCTTCCCATTATAAATAGAGTATGTACAAAATAGAACTCACCGTCATGTAGTAGTTTCTGAAGATTCATCATAATAAGAGAATGGGTAAATTGATCACTAGAAAATCCAACCTCATCCCCTACATCTCAGAAAACTAAATGAAATGTGAAAATGATCAATCATTTTACACCCTTCGGATGACACAATCATTTCAAAAGGTTGAGTTTTCAAGATCAAGGAATCAACGATGACATTTCATTTCCTGGTATTGTTGGAAATTTTTATACAAAATACAATTGATACTCTATTCGAGGCCTCTATAAAATATTCAAATATTTTTTACAGAAGATAAAAATCAAGATCATGTTGTCAAGTGACTTGGAAAACTATTATAGGAAATCATAATAATACTAACTTTTAAGTGCATACATAATGGATGTGATTTCAAGATAATTGATTGAATAAATCATCCCATGTGGCCTATGTTTTAGAAATATATAGGATACCAAGTTATCACTATGCCTAAGAACACATCTGAATGTAAAACTGGATGTGTCACAAAAGGACACATAGATCTACCCGGACGTTTATAGGCTCAACACCAGAGTAGAAGTCATAATATGTTTCAAATTGATAATATAACTATAAAATTCATCATGAAAACATTCTTCACTCCCTTTAGAGTGAGAGAGGTTAATGGAGAAGAAAACATTGTAAAATCCATTATGAAATAGTGATAATACTGGCTAAACACAATACGCTCAGAATCTCAAAAATGTTACATGGTTTCTCCAATATCATAATATAATTTAACTTCATAATATAAATTGAGATACAATGTTCTGAAACCATATGTCCTAATAACATCTATTCCAGAATCTTGAAATGATATTTCAATATTATTTTTTATTGATTCGTCAACAACTGTATCACTTCTCTTAGATGACACACATGATCCTCCACAGACATAGAGTAAACTAGGATGCCATCTACAATGAACACCATGTGTGTATCATAGTAATCCTATAATATACATGTCATCACACCCATAAATAATTTATAGGAATTAGTTATACCCAATGGAATTAAATGTTAATCATAATGGAAATAACTTCACTATATGGTTGTTTTATTAATGTAAGATTCATTGAATCTACAGTAGTGTTAACCATATCGAAGATTATTCTTAAAAATCCATATCCTACATTTTTAGTGATAATAAAGATCATAAATACAAAGAATCATATACTTGTTCTTTACAGTAACATGGCATAGTTTACTTTAATAACAACATAGGAAAAGTGACTAATCATCTTTCTAAGCAAAGTAAAAATGGCATTCCCAAGGTTACACACTCAGGAATAAAACTAAATACTTTAATAGATCATCCAAATGGGTATTTAAAATCATTATTTTTATGTGGAACCATATGATAATAATGAATATATTCCTTTTGTTTACTAGAAACTAAATAAATTGAATACTCCACCTCTTTTAATGGTTTAAACCTAGATTAATAAGATTGAAACAAATAACATAACTCTACGAAAACAAGTGGGGGATCATATCTCAATGATTCAAACTGTATATCCAAATCTAAAACTAATATTACTTTCCCTAAATATATATATGATGCTCTGTCTCTACTCCATATCAAATACCATTCTCCTTGGTTGATATGACACACCCTATCAAGCCAAGTAATGGAGACCTAGGGGAGATAACGATCAATATGAGACTTAATAGAAATGATTCTATTAATCCAGAATATTTTATCAATAGAATTAATATTGAGAACTTAAAAATACAAGGTAAGATCAGTCTTTGATAAAGTGGAAACAAAATAATTATAACAATGAACCTTCTCGTATTTCGTTTCAAGGGGTGTAGTAATATCCCTAAAATATTATAAAATTTATATAGAAATATTTATCTGGTATAAAATAAATACACACACACACACACATATATATATATGAGATGAATATGTATTAAATAAATAAGCCAATAAAAATGAATATGTTGTGGTGGATCATTTCAAAGAATCTGGACCGATATAAACTTCTCTAGAAACACGTCCATTTCATGAGGAATCATTATTCTAGATGTGATGGACAAAACCCTCAACTCATAAAGAATATGCTTTAACTATAAGAAATTTATTCATTTATGATCTTTTTACAAAAAATTTACCTTAGAAGATATGAATTTTTTTTTCAAGTGACCTTAGTGTCCGTAATAACAATATTTCATTAGTACATAAATTAAAACCCTATTTGAATTACCATGTTTTACACACTAGATGGAAGTCAAAGGGCCCATTATAAGAACTGCAGAAGGTTTAGAAAATTATTTATTACACGATCCACCATGAGACTCATCACACTTATTCTTTCATTTAAAGGAACTTATTTAACTACCATGGGGAGAAAATATAACACCCTTAATCCTTGACATTGAAACTATATTATGTTCATACATCAATTACCAATCCAACACATTAGTAAAAAAGGTGATAAAAACATGAAAAATTGAGAATAAAAATTATATCAAACTAACACCACAAAACATTGAGTCTCAATATTCCCAATCAATATAAAATATGTTGAAAACAACACATAATTAACAAAGTGATTTTCATGCTCAGTCAATGTCCTGTTATCCCTCTCGAATATAAAAAACATAATAGCCTTATTGAACACCACATACTTAAGATAGAAATGATCATTAAAAGTAAAAATAAACTATTTCCACTATAATCCATCATGATTCATTTTTATCACTATTATATCCCACCAACACCTAATAGGTCCCTCTAGCTTGATGGTGGACCATTTCAATTTGATTGAATTATAAGTTTCAAATAAATCAAAAATAACAAATATTATTTCTATCCAATACTCATCCAATTAAGGTTTATTATATCCCTATACAATGGTGGTTTCTTGTTAAATAAATCATTATAATTATTTCTGAATTCATCATTCTGAGGTACACAACTAGTGTGTGAATGGAGATGGGTGAATGTGGATTTTCTCAAGCATGGATAGTAAAAATAATAATATTAGTGAGGTTCTAGTCCAAAGAAGGATTCTATAACTATGGTTCTTTATTATATTCCTACAAGATCATATTCCATGTATTTTAGAAGGATTTATTCTACACAATATCAACAATCAATTATGAATATTTAAAAATGGGCACTCAGATCAACACCAACTCAAACAAGAGAAACATGGTTTTGATCCCATTTGCTAAGATATCATGACTGGGTTTTTAACCTATAAAAATAAAAATATAGCAAAATTATTAGAATTATTCCTCTTGATTCCTTTTCCAAACTACCCATGGTGCATTAATGATCGTTATGATTAGATTTCACTAGAGACTCAATCGTAACCAACTCCTGTATCCCGAAAAGATCTCTCAGCTACATAATGAAATCATGGAATGATATTGATCCTAAATTTAATCCACTTTGTCATGATCAAGCATAGATTCAATGGGTCACTAATACCTGGGATTATCCTGACATAGACTAGCAATAATTTCTGATTAAAATGTGTTATTAACTATAAACTTTCAACATAAATGATAAAAGAGGTAATAAATTTTCCAAATAATAATTAAAGATAAAGATACAAATAATTATTCTCAAATCCCCATATTGATAGAGTACCAGAAACAAAATAGTTATATCAAAACCAAAATTATACATCATCAATGTACTCATAATCTGAAATCACAAAATCAAATATCTCAATGGAATGAACACCTCATTCCTAATGGATAGGAAACATCCACCACCTCCAAGTGGTGATTTCCTTTTGCTCACACCAGGTAGAATAAAATATAAAAACACCTGAATTAAAATGTACTATGTGAGCTATAAACACCATAAAGGTATAAACAAATATTCTATATTAAGAATCAACAAAATTAAAAAAATAATTATATCAATTTGAAAATAAGATCATCATAACTATACATTTTCATATTTAAAACAAAACATGTTTTTATTTTAGTATGATGGAAAACATTTAAATCCATGGATTAAAAAACAAATTATATAAAACATTTTATATAAATAAACTGGAATGAATATAATATTTTCATAATCAATGGAGTACATAAAAAAATAATCAAGAAAAATAATCATGGTAGTGTTTTTTGTTGTTTGATAAATCATAGTCTTAGGATTATTATACTCTCATAATAATGATCATGTAATATTTGTACACATATTCCTTATTATCAGTATGACAAGGATTCCATAACTTCCATTCGGTGATAATATCATCCTATCTAGGTTTTTGTTAAAAAGTTTATCATTAATCTGATTTTAGGTATTTATCATCATGATATGAATCATCAAAATAACCCAATAAATATATAGGCTTTCCTTTTCTCTATAAATAAGATGAAAATGGAAAAATATTTTCATTTAAAATTTACATTCATTATTTACAATTCGATTTCCCACATTTCCTTTTCAAATAAAAATTGTCATTCATATCCAAAACATGGACTTTACATCAATTCATTTCTATTAAAAAACAAATAATATATTTTCAACAATTAAATTTAAATAATGTTCAAAAATCAATTTTCAAATAAATTTACAATACCATCAATTTCCTAAATTTTCACCAAATTCAAATTCAACTTATATTAATAGTTTGTACTAAAATTTCAAGCCATTTCAAAAAATAAGTCCAATTAATCTCAAATTATATATTTCATAATTCAACGGAATGAAATTAAAACAAAATAATGAAATTAAACTAGTTATTAAATGTAAAATGAAAATGGAAAAATCTACTTGTATTCATGATATCCAAACTTAACACTCACATTAGTTTTAAAATGACCAATGATGATTATAATGATCAAGAAAACCAAACATAAATCAATAACCTAATAGAAATAGTTTCAATCCATTGAATATGTGATGATATTTCATAATATAAAGATGAAAGAAAGACTTAGTGGGAGAGAAAGAATAGGTGGAGATCCACTCAATAGGGAGGGATTATATTTTCCACCAGCACCATGAAATGTCAAATATAGAGATTAGAGGATCCATAAATGGGTTTTTATGTGATCAAAGTCATTTAAATTAATGATATATGGCATTAGGGTTGATAGGGGATTAAATTGGGGTTCAAGAAATGTTAAAATATTATTTAGAATAAAATTTTTCCTCACACACGGTTAAATGGGAAGGGACTCATAGTTATAAAAATCATAACCCCAAACCAAAAACACCTATACTATATTTTTTTATTTCAACAATGTGGGTGCAGGGTTTTTCAAACTATGAATAAAAAGTAAAAATACCCACTATTCGATGTTTCATAATTTTTACCAGATGGGAACACCATTTTAAAAAATCATGAACCAACTGTGAAAATCCTAAAAACATACATTAATTTTAAAAAACTCACCCAAAAAACCAATAAACAGACCCCAACCAATGAATTATCACAATAAGGTTTGAGGATTAATCGAAAACTAGTAACATGATGTTACTGTATGATATTTCTTGATGAATGTTACAGTGAATCCGTTGGACATGATCATGTAATGGGAGGGAATAAGAATTATATTACCCCTTGATGAATCTATAGGTATCAAGTGACAAAACAAGTTGTCTTATTGTGCATTCATTTTCCCAATATATAAATTTATTTTGGAAAAGTCCTTGATTTTAATTTTTTGATGTCTAACATTATAAATTCAATTTTAATGATATGTGTAATTATATTCCTTGAGTTTTTCCTTTATTTTCATAGATATAAAATTACTATTATTTCTATTGATTATGTAATATTTTTTTTATTTGTCCCATATCACAAATTCTATGATTATGTTATGTATACATTAAATGTATGTTTCTTATTATTGATCATTAAAGAAGACCGTTAATTTTTTTCTTTTCCCCATGTGACATAATAGATAAGTAAGTGTTATATTATACCATATGATAGAATTTATTATTATGTTCCCTAAATTGGATAATTTCATATCATATTTTTTTCAATGGTATACTATGTTTTAATCTGGTCTTCTAGGGAAAATAAACTATTATAACATTATGAAACTCTTTTTATTCACAACTATTATATTATTAATTAATTTTCTCTAGGATTATGAAGTATGAGATGGTTAATTTGAATTCAGTTGATATTTTTTATAATCAATATAGATTATAATTTGACTAACCATATAAGATAAATTTAGTATAATGAAAAACCAAAAATATTTCTAGGTAATAGTGTAGAAGGAATATTAAAATTGATATTTAAAATTAAATAGCAGTTGATATTTTTGTGTATTCATTATAGAGATTCTGATAATACTAGGAGGAATGTAAACTATAGAAACTACCATAGTCAATATATTTATTTCCCCCCTAATAGATATAATTAATATAGGGTTGAGTGTAATTAGTTCATAACCTCATTAGTGCATTTGACATTGGTTATAACAAATCCTACCTCACCTACAGTAGTTTACTAATTCCCAGGATTTTATAACTCTGATGATCTATTTCATATGAAAAAATCCACAATAATTTATTATAACAACTAGTTATTTTGTCACTAGACAACAGATGAATTCCCTGGTTAATATCATTCTCACATTGGGATATATTGAAAATTTAAAAATTTATCACGGTGGTATATCTTTTAAAAAGGGATATGTACCAATAGTGGTTCATAATATATAATAGACTATATGATAGTAAACTGTGATATATTTTAATTGATAATATCATAATAATACAATATCTATACTTGGTACAAAATTTCTTGTATTTTTTTGTGTGAATTAACTTGTCATCCACAACAGTGTGATGTTGAGTTCCCCAATGAAAACATTCAAGATTCATGAACTATATAAAAAATTATCTATAAAATTATACTAGTAGATGTGGTAGGGTTAAATAATTAGTTTCTATATTTATGTTATAATGGATTTACAATCCCTTATATTGTATAGTGTGAATCACAAATAGTTTTAATGAAAAGTAATGATTGGTCCATGACATTATTCATCAATTATATGTTGATAAGTAATAAATATCATTTTACATTAATTTATTACATATTATATCATATTAAAGGATCCTAATACCATTAAAGATTTAAATTATCACTACATATCATGATTTAATGGAGAAAAAAGATGATATATGTCATGACTTATCCCCTGGGGCCTGTGTCGTGACTATCCCAAGCCTGCTTTCCATAGGGAAAGGGTTGGAGACTAGCACTGAAAGGAGTTTTTATTTTAAAACTAGGAATGCATTGCCTTTATAACCTACAAAATCACGTAACCAGACACACATGAAGATACGAACACAATAAAACTGTATAACAAAAAGAGTGCTGAAAGTAAAATGGACTGGAATACATGCCCAATAGTATAGTTACCAGTACAACTGAAATACAATAAAACCAAAGAAATAGAAAAGACAACTAATGGATCGTCCTCTAAGGTTCCTACCTGAACGGTAGGTATATATCACCTACTCATCACTCCACATCCAACCGTCTCCCCAGCGTACTGACACGCCATATGGTCCACCTCCAAGTATTGTCCAGTCCTAGTACTCTACCTCTGTCGGTGTTGTTTGTCGTCTGTATCCAACATAAAAAGGTGTGGGCATAACCCGTGCAAGGGTGAGTATAATGATACTTAGTTGGGACCCCGAGACCCTCAAGGTCTCACAAAATCCACCAAGGATAATCCAAAAAGTATGAAATCAACAGATAACCCTACTTAGTTTTATGCCCATACATATACCTAAGTTATCAAGTAATCAATCTCAATCATGAGGAAAACACAGAGGTACTGACTCAGAGGACACCAGGATTCATTCTAGGGGTAGTATCACGTAACATTCCCAGTCACAACATAGAACATATCGACTTCAGGATAAATCCTCGTCTATCGAGTACAATGGGGTTGCCACGTCACACAGAGGCGCTTCCCACTAACCTTGGACTAGTGAGGTACTCCTCCTACCGAGTACCGCTGGTCTGCCACGTCACCAAGACGCTCCACACTATGGGTCTGTCACGTCACCAAGGCGCCCCCCTCATGTCCTACTAAGGTAATTCTCCTGTCGAGTACAATGGGTTTGCCATGTCACCAAGGCTCCCCACTAGGCATGTCAAGTCACTCCGAGTTGAAACGGTTAGTAGTCATCAAGTCTCAACCAAACACTGGGTTCTCACACTATGATCGCTCTTCTCTAGGAGGATCTACTCCACAGGCTACTATTCGATACTCCAAATGCCACGAAGTCCCATGAAGAAGAATCTTAAATGTCTGCTATGTCATAGGGGTCTCAACGCAACAGATGGTGCGTCAATCGAATGCTCGGTCTGTGAGTTATTTGCCTTTTAGTCCTGGGGGCTCAGTTGAACTCGTGATCAATCCAACTGGACTGTCCCCCACCTTAATCCAATCTTCAAGTGGGGTATACTCAAAAGGACCGTCTCGTTCCAGGATTTATAGTGCCATGGATGGTTTTTCAAACGGACGTCTGGTGCCAAAGTGATGGCACAAAGAATGTAATAGGGTCGTAGAGGGCGGGGCTCCGATCCGACCTGGTCAGACCAACTCTGTGATTCCGGGCTGGGAATGAACCTGTTCGGGTTGACCCGGGCTGACCCGTTCAGTCTGGACCATCCCGTAGTGTGGCGTGGCTTGTTGGGTATGACTCAACAGGCTTCGAGGGTGCCACGAGGGCGGCTCGACCGAGGGGTACCACGAGGGTGTGAGGTAGCTCTACGAGGGCCGGGGCGGCTCGAACGAGGGCGGCATGAGACCTCAAGGTGGCAGTCTGGATGGGGGGGGGGTCCGGTCACAGGGTGGCGGTCCGACCGTAGAGAGGGGTCCGGCCGTGAGGCGGGGGTCCGGCCGCGGGGAGGCGGTCTGGCCGCAGATGGCAGCGGTGGCCGAGGGTTGGTGATATTGCCTTTTTCAAGTCCGGAAGTGGTGCTGGCCACTATTCTTGTGCCCCAACCATGGATGGTTGCTATTTTTCTTCTTCATGAATAACACCACAAGATTTGCAGAATGGTCGGTCCATGTTGGTTTGGCCTGTGCCCTCCACGTTAGGGTGGTAGCATATGGCTCAACAAGAACATGAAAGTGGTAAGTCAAGATTTAAAATCTCCCTCAAATTTTCATTCCCAAACCCCAAAAGAATCCAATTAAATAATATAGGGAAAATATTCACATGCAAATAAACCCCTACCTTGGGTAGTTCGATTGTTGGAAAAGAGAGAAGTTGAAGTTGTCGACGTTCGTCGCGCCCGTCACATGCATCCGATCCCAAGCTCATTCGTTGGATTAATGCTCTTCGATAGAGGTTATTCTTCATTGTTGAAGATGTCCATCTATGGAGGATGTCTCAAGGAAGAAGGTCGAAGTTGAGGTCAGCGTTCTTCATTCTGAGAAAAAGTTCTTCATTCGAAGAAGAAGATCTTTGTTGGCGTTCTTTCTCCAAGAGATCCTCCTCTCCCCAATACCACGAAAATAAGTTGATATCCCCCAAATTAATAGATTATGAGATCTATTATGTATTTTGGCATAAAATTAAAATTGGGTTAATTAATTACTTAGCATAATAATGTGGGGGAGGGTTGGAACAATTAATGTGGAGGAATCTGAAGAGGCTCTTCCACATTAACGAGGGAGTTGAAGAGGTTTAGACCTCGGGTGGACCCCACCACCATATCCTCTCATGGGAGGTTAGGATCGGGTGGTCCCCATAACCATAACCTCTAATGGGAGGTTAAGGTCTGGTGGTCCCCACTTCTCAACTTCCACATGGAGTTTTTAACAAATAAAAAAAAATGCGCAATTTTTTTTGTTTTGTTATTTTGACGAAACACCAACAATTGAACTGTCACCCTCAACCAACTATCGTTGAGGTGAAAGTATTCTTTAGAGAATACCGACGCTGTGAGTTTAACAGTTTCCTTGAATTTCAATTCCGAGAATGGGTTCAAAAGTTAGAAAAACTCGCTCGCACATTTACTGAACGTACCCGAACAAAAGTTCATAAATTCATTCAGGGCACTCCGGGCCTTGAAATTATGCGCCGTCAATTTTCACGGACTCATAAAATTCCCTTATATTTAATTAAAATTACATGGAAATTATGGGACTTTACAGTCTCCCCACGTTAGGGATTTACGTCCTCGTAATACCAAACCCAAACTAAGGGAATAAGTGGGGGATACTGAGCATGCATATGAGCCTCCCACTCCTATGTGCTCTCCTGGAGGTTCTCATGCTGCCTGTGAATGTGCACCAGAGGTATCAACCATCCCTGAAGGACCCACTACTGTCGATCCTCAATCTCTACTGGATCCTCCATAAAAATCACCTCATCGTCAATGTCTAGCTCGCCATGGTCAATGATATCAGAAGGGTCATGCACGTACCTCCCCAGCTGGGACACGTGGAAGACTTCATGCACTCGGTGCAACTGAGGTGGATGAGCCAAGCAGTATGCCATCTCTCTAACTCTGCTGAGGACCTGAGAAGGTCGGATGAACCTCAGAGATAACTTTCCACCTCAGCCAAATCTCTGCAAAACTCATCGAGGTGAGACCCATAGAAAGACATGGTCGCCATCCTCAAACTCTAGAGGTCTCTGTCTTCTATCGACATACAACATCTACTAACTTTGTGTAGTCTTAAACCACTCCGGGATGATCAGAATCTTCTCTATGGTAGCATGAACCATCTTAGGTCCCACGAGTGCTGACTCCCTAGGGTCAGTCCAGCACAATAGTGATCTGCAAGGTTGCCCGTATAATGCCTCAAAAGGTACCATCCCAATAGTGGAGGGATAGCTGTTGTTGGATGAAAACTCCACCAAAGGTAAGTGATCCTCCCAGCTATGAGAAAATTCAATGATAGAAGCACACATCTAGTCCTCAAGTGTCTGAATGGTCCTCTCAGTCTGACTATTCATATGAGGATGGAAGGTGATGCTCAAACGAAGGTGCATAGCGAATGCCTCCTGCATCCCCTTTCATAGCCGGGAAGTAAAATGTGTGTCATGATCGGAGACAATCGTCGAAGGTACTCCATGTAGCCGCACCATCTCTTGCACATAGAGGTATCCCAAGCTCTCTACTAAACCCTGCTCTCTGATCAGTAGAAAGTGGGCCGACTTGGTGAGTCAGTCGATGATCACCCAGATAGAGTTATGACCTCTGGATGTACGTGGATGTACTGTCATAAATTCCACTAATATCTCATCCCACATCCACTCTGGGACCTCTAATGGTTGAACCGAGCCTGCTGGTACCTGATGCTCCACCATCACATGCTGACAAGTGAGGCACCGAGAGACAAACTCTACAACTTCTTTCTTCATTCCTGGCCACCAGTGCTATCATCGGAGAAACTGGTACATCTTTTCCACTCTTGGATGTACTGCTAGATGGGATGTGTGGAACTCCCTCAACACTTCTTCCTGAAGTGACACTGGTACCATGTTACTTTCTCTAAAAAGGATGACCCACTCCCCGCCTTCAAAAAATCAATCAGGTGCCTATCGTATGGATATATGAGATCTTCGTGCCTCAAAGTCAGTGTCCCCATGTTGCGCCTTCCGGAATCGCTGAAGAAGTGGGGGAGTGACTATAACAGACTGTAGAAAAGATGCTCTATCTCTATCCAAAAAGGATATCTATAAAGTATCTAGCTTCTCCGTAACCTAACCTAGAAGCTGTATACCAGAACTTCTGCTGAGTGCATCTGTTACAACGTTCCCCTTGCCAGGACTATAGACTATCTCAAAGTTATAGTCCTAAAAGAACTCAAGCCCACGTCATTGTCTCAGCTATCGAGAACCATATGCGATCACTACTCACTCCTGCATCCGGACATATCTGAGTCCAGTCCCTGATGCGTCACATTAAACTACTTACCCTATGCCCTCTTTTAGAAGCCTCATGATGGGGGCACAAGTTGGCCTCTACCTCAGCTCTTAAAAACTCCGCTGGGATTTTCCGACCAAACAATGGGTTACCCCTTCATCATCAAAGCTGATAGTGGTTCTAAAACACTGGATAAAGCTTTCCCAAATCTTCGGTAGTATCCAGCCAAATCCAGGAAACTCCGTACCTCCTTCACACTCTTGGGTGGATCCCAAGAAAGTACAGCCTCAATCTTCGCTGGAACCACTGACACTCCAGCCTCTGATACGACATGCCCCAAAAAGTGATCCTCTTGGATCCCAAACTGGATCTTCGAGAGATTACCATAAAGCTAGTGCTCAAAGAGTGTGTCTAGTACTACCTACAAATTATAGGCATTTTCCTCCTCAATAGCCATGTAGATCAGAATGTCGTCGATGAAGACCACTACAAAGTGATCAAGTTATGGATGAAAGATCCAGTTTATGAGTCCCATGAAAAGTACTGGAGCGTTGGTCATGCCTAATGGAATAACCAAGAACACGTAATGGCCATACCGACACCTGAAGACTGTATTATGCACATCCTCATCTCATACTCTGAGATGGTGATAGACTGATCTGAGATTTATCTTCGAGTACCACCGTGATCCCTTCAGCTGATCAAAAGTGGTTGTAAATTCTTAGGAGTGGGTACTTGTTCTTCACATTCACTTGGTTCAGGCACCGATAGTCAACACAATGCCTCAAGCTCCAATATTCTTTCTCGGTGAACAAAATTGGGCCTTCCCAAGGAGAAACACTGGGCCAAATGAATCCCTTCCCCAGCAAGTCCTCTAACTATACCCACAGCTCACGAAGCTCCACGGGAGCCATAGGATACGCTGGTGTAGATATCGATTCCATATTGGGGTACAAGTCAATGTAAAAGTCCACATATCTGTGAGTAGGTAGACCCTTAAAATCCTTAGGGAAAACATCAGTGTACTGGTCCACCACTATAGGATAGCTCAGTCTCTTCACATCAACAAATCCAAGGGTAAGGCTATCCAACTGATGAGTGATTGGATGCACTCTCCTCTAGGTAAGTCCATCTTGTGCTGCAAAGACTCCCTTCTCATTGGTAATGGTAAACCTGGTCCCATTCGTGTGAACACACTACACCTTGCACCTAAAACCGTCAATCAGAGGATAGAATATAGATAACCAGTCTATACCCAAGATGATGTCGTAAGGCCTCGACACCACTATTAGGAGATCCCACTCAACGCTCTCTCCTCCGAGAGTAAGATCACACTACCAGCACTAGTCCATAATCATCGAATCTGCTCCCATAAGAGTCTCCAGCTGTAAGGATCGAGCCAGTGGCTCCGTCAGAATCTCCAAGCTCCGAATGAGGGAAGTGGAAATAAAATAATGACTGGAACCTGTGTTTATAAGTACTAATGCTATGGTGGTGTTGACACATATCATACCTCGTATCATCTCCAGAGCATCGTGACCGTAGACCTTAGATTCTTGGATATGATCTCTCCAATATCCACATAATCCATGCGGTCTAGGTGGACCTCCTATTGGTGGCGGTGGTAACATCTCGAATCGTCACCCACTTCCAGCAGCAAGGCCAGCTCCTCTGCCATGTCTGCCTACTCCCTACAGACCTCCTCGGTCGAACCTCTGTCTCTGCTAGGGCAGTCCTCTGACTGTCTAATGATCATCCGAATGATGGGTTAGACAGTCACGAGCCATGTGATCCTGACCGCTGCATGCGTAACACTACCCTCTCCTGGCATAACGTCCTCTACCTCTGGTGACTTGCACAAACGATCCAAAGACATGTGGACGTCCACCTGTAGGTTTGTAACTATTGGACCTCTGTGACATCTGTGTGTTGGCAGCTGCAGAAGACTCCACTACGTGTCGACTGGTGGAGGGTCTTGCTACTGGTGACTGCTCAATAAGGAAAATCTCCACTAAGAGGGCTCTCTCTAACACCCCCTCCAATGTCGGGATGCCGAGTGAGATCATCGAAGTCCAGATCTCTCGATTGATCCCCTGATCTAAAGTATATACCCTGAAGAATAGGTCTCACACCATATTTGTGGAGTACCACGAGATGTTAGTTAACCTCACTGAGTACTGAGCTACAATCATGCTGCCCTGATACAGATGAAGTATCTTCTGAGTGCGCACTTCGAGAAGAGTCACTGGAAAAAACTATGCCTGAAATAGGCTCTCGAATTCTCTCTAGAGAAGCGTCACCTCATTGTGAACCTGGAGCATTAATATCCACCATCTGCCTGCTTCATCCAGTAGAAGGCTAGGAGAAAGAATCACCATGAGATTGGATGGTGTCCCTACCAGTTAGAAAAGTCTAACCACAGCCTCCATGCAATCCTGAGCCTCCTATGGGTCCGTATCTCCCCTGAACCAGGGTGGCCTCAGGTGCTGGAACTCATGAAACATGCTCAAACAGTGTGCAATGTCTGCTGCTGGGGTTGGTGGCATTGGTGGACCATCGACGAATGATACCATTGGTGCCTCCGCTGGTTCCTCTACTGGAAAAGGGCCCTGCACCGGGGCCTCATCGCTCGGTGGGCTATCATCGCATACAACTCTCAATACCCTAGCTGGCCATCTTCGTGGAGGCATCCTGAAAATAAGTCAGTGCACCATGGTCAAATAAGTTATACCTGGTGAGAAAAAATTTATACTAGGAGAGAAATCTCAAAAAATCACAAATAATTTTTTTGAAAATAAACACACAATCAGTGTTTTCATGCATTGAGTTGGAAATCAGAATTTAGGGTCCTGGTGTATGGATACATTGACCACCATACCAACACTGGACTCCATGAACTGAAAATTTCACTCATTACCCATCACACTATAGCTTCATAGAAATGAAATATCAGAGTCCTAAGTTCTGCGGTTGAACTGACTCCTATGATACCAATTTTTCATGACCCGTCCCCCGGGGCCCATGCCGTGACTACCCCAAGCCCACCTTCAATAGGCCAGGGGATGGTGACTAGCACCGAAAGGTGTTTTCCTTTAAAACTAGGAAGGGATTACCTTTATAACCTACAACCTAACATAGCCAAGCACACAACATGATACAAACACAAGAAAAATATATACCCAAAATAGTGATGAAAGTAAAAGGGGGAGGAATAAATGACCAATTATAAAAGTAAAATTACAACTGAAATACTATAAAACATGAGAAAGAGAATAGATAGATACTAGATCATCCTCCGAGGTGTCTACCTGAAGGATAGATATAGATCACATCCTCAACACTCCATGTCCAACCGTCTCCTCTTCATACCGAAATGTCGTATGGTCCACCTCCAGGTACCATCCAGTCCTAGTACTCTCAACCTCAATAAGCGTTGTCCGTCATCTGTATCCAACACAACAAGGTGCAAGCATAGCCCGTGAAGGGGTGAGTATAATGATACTAAGTAGGGAACCCGATACCACAAAGGTCTCACAAAATCCACCAAGTATAAACCACAATGTATGAAATCAATAGAAAACCCTACTTAGGTATATGCCCCTACATATACCTATGTTATCAAGTAATCCATCTCAATCATGAGGAAAATACAGAGGTACTGACTCAACTCACACAAGGATTTATTCTAAGGGTAGTATCATGTAACAATCCCAGTCACAATTTCCAACACTTCATATGCTGGGGAACACCCCCTCTATCGAGTATAGTGGGCTTGCTGAGTCACACATAGGGGCTTCCCACTAACCTTGGAGTGCTGAGGTACTCCTCCTGTCGAGTACCATGGGTCTTCCGCACCACCAAGGTGCTCCCCACTGTGGTTCTGTCACGTCACCAAGGCACTCCACCTCATGGCCTGCTGAGATTCTCCTCCTGTCGAGTACCATGGGTCTGCTGCATCACCAAGGCACTCCCCACTATGGGTCTGCCATGTGGCCAAGGTGGTCCTCACTGGGCCTGTTGAGTCAATCTGAGTCGAAACGGTCAGCCGTCATCTGGTCTTAGCCAACCCCTGGGTTCCCGCACTCTCTAGGTGGATCCCCTCCACAAGCTACTGGTCGATACTCCAACTGCCACAAAGTCCCATGAAGAAGTATCTCAAAGGTATACCATGTCATAGGGGTATTAACGTGATAGACAACGCGTCAATCAGATGCTCGGTCTGTGAGTTTTTAGCCTTTTTGTCATGGGGGCCCAGTTGGATTCGTGCTCGATCCAACATGACTGTCCCCAACCGTAATACAAAATTATAGTGGGGTATACTCAAAAGGACCATCCCGTTCCAAGATTTCTAGCTCTACTGACGGTTAGAAAAACGGACGTCCGGGGCCAATGTTATAGCAAAAAAATGTAATTAGGTTTTAGTGGGCCCAGGTTCGGTCCGACTAGGTCGGACGGACTCGGCTTGACCCGGCCCGACCCGACCTGTTGGGATCGGCCCGGTCCACTAGGTCCGGCCTGGAAGGCCGTGAGGGTTCCGCAAGGGCGGCTCGGCCAAGGGGTTCCATGAGGGTTCATGGTGGCTCGGCCTGGCCTAGGGCGGCTCGACCGAGGGCGGCGCGAGACCACGTTGTGGCGGTCTGACAACGGGGTGGAGGTCCGGCCGCGGGGCGGCAGTCCGGCCACGGGGCATCGGTGGTGGCCATGGGGCGGCGCTGTTGCGTCGTCGCCTTCGTCATGGCCGACAGTGGTGCCGACCACCGTTATCATTCCCCAACCATTGATGGTTTCCATCCTCCTTCATCGCGAAGAACACCACATGATTTTCAAAAGGGTCTGGACATGTTGGTTTGTCCTGTACCCTCCATGTTAGGGTGGTAGCATATGGCTCAATAAGAACATGAAAGAAGTACGTCAATCTTTACAATCTACCGCAACATTTCATTCCCAAACC
Source organism: Viscum album (assembly GCA_963277665.1). Classification (NCBI taxonomy): domain Eukaryota; kingdom Viridiplantae; phylum Streptophyta; class Magnoliopsida; order Santalales; family Viscaceae; genus Viscum; species Viscum album. The sequence continues at coordinate 916,661,256 of OY728155.1, read as the reverse complement.
GAAAATGAAACCAAGGAAAGAAAATAGGGAAAATATTCACACACAAATAAACCCCAACCTCAGGTTGTTCTATTGATGAAGAAGAGAGATGTCAATGTTTTTGATGTTCTTCATGCTCATCACATGCCTCCGATCTTGAGCTCATTCATTGTATTAACTCTCTTCGATTGAGGTGATTATTCATTGTCGAAGATGTTCACCAATGGAGGATGTCTCGAGAAAGAAGGTCAAAGTTGAGGTTGGAGTTCTTCATTCAGAGAAGAAGTTCTTAGTTTGAAGAAGAAGTTCTTCATTGTTGTTCTTTCACAAAGATCTCCTCCTCTCCCTAATTGCACAAAAATAAAATGATAGCCCCAAAAATAATAGATTATGAGATCTATTATGTTTTTAGGCATAAAATTCACATTGGGTTAAGTAATTACAGAGCATAATTATGTGGGATAGGGTTGGCACAATTAATGTGGAAGAGGATCAAGAGGCTCCTCCACATTAATGTGGGAGTTGAAGAGGTTTAGACCTCACGTGGTCCCCACCACCATAACCTCTCATGGGAGGTAAGGCTCGGGTGGTCCCCACCACCATAACCTCTCATGGGACGTTAAGGTCTGGAGGTCCCCACTTCTCAACCACCACATGGTGGTTTTAACAAAAAAATACAATGTGCAATTATTTTATTTTATTATTTCCACAAAAACCCAAAAATTAGCTTTCACCCTCGACCAACTGCCGTCGAGGTGTAAGCCTTTTTTAGAGAATACCAGTGCTGCGAGTTCAACAATGTCCTCGAATTTCAATTCCAAGCACCGGTTCAAAAGTTAGAAAAACCCACTCACACGTTTAATGAACGTACTTGAACAAAAGTTCAGAAATTTATTTCGGCCACTCCGGGCCTCAGAATTATGCACTGTCAATTTTCACGGACATGAAAATTTTCTATATATTTTTAAAAAAATTACATGGAAATTCTAGGTCTTTACAATATACTACAGATTCTATTTTGAGAAAGGTACAAATATTATGAGTTTATGATAATTACATTCATATTGGTTAATTCACCTTATATCGTTATTGATTTGATGAATATATTATTCAAGGAGTATCGTAAGAATATTATGGAGGTATGAAATACTAATATATTGATATACACAAATTCATATAAAGAGAATGATAGTCATCTAAAAATTTATCTAGAGATTATTAGGAATGTGAAATTGTATGGGAAGCATACTAATTGTGAATTTGGTCTCAATGAAGCTTCATTATTCGGACATACTTTTTTCAAGTATTAAATATATTTTTACCCATAAAAAGGAAAATTAGTCAAATTATATATTACACCATCAAACAGAACTGAGAATTTTTTTCCTAATCGTTGCATGTTATAGTTATGAGGTTGATCGGGGTTTTCCCAGTTTCACAATATATTAATTGCATTACCACATAAAAATAAAATGTCACATAAAAAAGGGAATATGTGTATTTTATCGATGAGATGGATAGTAGATAGATAAATGAACCAATATTAACTGTTACATCATGTAAAAAAAGGTCCTTAATTTATTACTACACAATAATGAATTGAAATGATTTTTTCATTACACATAATGATATCAGGATTTCTTATGTAGTAGAAAATTACCAATCCATGAAAAAATTTAAACTCATAAAGATGAGTTGTAAAATCAATTATATTCATTTAAAATATAGAGAATAAATATATATGATGAATGATGGTAGATATATACTAAAAACATTTTTTTTCTATTTTTTATTCTCTTATACAGATCCATCCATAAAAAGATTTTGTTGGTTAGAACTATATAAGTACTATGATATCTCAACAAACTAAAACTCAAAGAAAGAATAAATTATTTATTATTAATTCTATATGAAGTACAATAGTGTTCCTAACATGATTAGAATTAAAAAGAAACTTAAATAAAAATATCTAATATTTATTGAAATATTGATTTCTACGAAATGGGAAACATAATTTTTTTCGAATCAATTTCAAAACCATTCTTTCAATAAATTATTGATAAGTCTGTGTAAGATGTTGGGAACTTGTAGAGGCTGAAAAACCAGTTAATCACATGTAATTTATTGAAATCATATATATAGGTGTATTATTTTTTTAAAATAGGTTATGCATATCATCTATACAGATGCTTAAAAGGGATCTTCCAGACAAAACACATTTTACAAATTTCACTATACACCATGGTAAAACAAATATGTGTAGGGATTTAAGTGAAACATTCTAGTGGAGATGTATGAATTAAGAAATTTTTTATTTTTTTTCTTAGTTAAATTTTATGATAGAATGTAAGGGCTAATAGATAGTATCCTATGGGGTTATATGACATCTTCCTCTAACTATATTGTATTTTAAAAAATATACAATGGAATTATTTAATGTAATTCAATATAATACAATGAGGAATGATTTTTTACTATTAATTTTTTATCATCTTTTAATTATACTCATTTCATAATGTTAAGGTAATACCTACCCCTACCATCTGTGCCTAGATCAGAATCAATGAAATAGTAAGAATTCATGGGGAAACTTCTTCCATCGCATCTAATAATGAATGTCCATACAAATAAAATTCCAAGATAAGTTTTCAATGGAATCTAAAAAATGAGAAAAATTTAATAACAACATATAATCCCGAGAGTGATGGGATTTATCAACATACTGTACAGATATTATAATACTTGTTCTTATTGTCTTTTCATAACTAAAAAAGTGTCAAGGGATTGAATCTCCTATTATTTATATTTCTTTATTGAATAATTTAATCTAATTGAGAATCTATATTTAAATATATGAAGATTTGTATGGAAAGAGGAATTAAACTCCAACACGTTGGAATAAAGTTATAGAAATTGAGTTAGTCATACTATATCCTATGAATGATATGTTAATTACTGTATATACTATTTGGTATCACATTAAATAATCCTAAATAAGAAAATTTTGATATTCTTATTATTTATATAAAGGCATGTATTTTCAAACTGGGGATAATTTATTCTTAAATGATTCACCAAGTAAGAGAGTTGTAAGATTTAGTACAAAGGGAAAAGTCATACTATAGGTATATTGGGCATTTTGACATTTTAAAAACAATTTCTATTGTTTTTACTGATTGCCTAATCCAGCGAAACATTATAATGTACATGAATTCCTATATGTTTCATTTCTGAGGAAATAAATGTTTGATAAATATATTTTTATCACATATGATATAATATATTTGGAACTTGAAATGTCTTATAATGGAGATAATTTATATATTCATGAAGAGAGAGGGAATGAATTACTGAAATGAACAACTCATTTGCTTAAATTCTTTTAGAGAAATCAAAAATTGGATAAAGAAAACAAGGTCCCAAAATAATCTATAATGAAAGAGTATCACCATTTATCCAATAGATGATATTTACCCTAATTTGTATTATAAACTAACTTATGGTAGGAATTAATTCATGAGACTGCACTCTGGCTGGTAGATACCGTATCATAAACTATTTCACTAATTAACACATTATATATAGTTTTTTCTAATCACTATTTAAAAATTTAATTATTCTATTTTAAATTTAGTAATATGATTCTATTTTTTATTTGTCATATTGAAAGTACCTTACTATAATTTATTCCCACTTCTTTAAATGATGGCCTTTAGTCAAAAAATATGGTATACATGAAACTGTTATTTTTTTACCCTTACAATTTTATAATAATGAAATTGAGAATTAAAACTCATTTTATGTAAACAATATTAATATAAGGAATACACATTTAAATTTTAAAAAATGATTTGATATTATAATATAAATGGAAAACATTTGATGATCTAATTTAAAATTTATTTTTTTATAAAAAAATGTTTTGATAATTCCATTGAATCATGTAATTTAAATGAGTATTTCGATTTTCATACGTTGATGGATTTATAAATTTTTTTTATTTTATTATAAACCACATTCGGTAATTATATTATGTAAACAAGGTAATTTTATATTTTATAGAAATTAAATACACGCAAGCATTATATCCTGTAATTATTTTTTATACATAATTCATCACATATATATTTAATAGTATAATTTCATAGATGTATAAAAGTAAAACTATAAAAGTTTTTAAAATATGAAAATATAGTTTTTAAATTAGTTATTATTTTCATTTTTTGTCATTTTCATAAAATTAGTTATAATAATTAATAATTTATCACTGAGGATAATGAAAAATGGAAAATTGAGTTTAAACTAGTGAATGAGTACTAAATATTTTAAATCAGATTCCTATTATTTTTTTATTTTTCTTTGGATCAATGAACACATTTTCCAATTAATGTTTTTCATTTTATTTCATTGAACCATGAATATATTTATGGAATTAATATAAACTGATACTATGTTTCCAAAACCACGATTGAATTCACTAAAAAAAGGGGACCTCCATCCCCACTTATTATAAACCACTAATTCAAATTATTCCTTAAATATCATCCATATCTCTATCCCCAAACCCTTTCATATATTCATGACATTATTTTCAGCCATATATTGCTGAATGCCTTCATATTAAATGAGTCATTAAAAGAAAAACCAAAATCTCAAAATGAGTATTATGAACTACATAGATTTATGTTTAATTTTACTCATTAAAAGTAAATATAAACATAATAATAAAATGATATTATTATAATTTATATACAATAATATTAATATGTATATTTAAATTTTTTAATTCATATACCCCATCCATTATGTAAAGAACCATTGTTTGTTCATTGTGTTATCTACCAACTCCATGATGAAATGTGCTTTGTTTTCCCTCACCTCCTTACAAATATTGATATGGGGATGATATTTAAAGTTAAATATTTTTTTATGATATTATTAAAGTTGTGGTGAAATTTTTTTTTGAAACTTTTAATTAAAAAAACATCCTTAGTATAATTATTTATATTATGCCTTTCATGAGGAAAAGATTTCAATAATATTGCTTACAGATTTCATATAGATTTCATCACCTTTTTCTTTATTATAATTACATTGTATAATAATAATAAATAAAAAATACGATCATCATTCTTCTTTTTTAATAATAATACTATGAAAAAACACCCAAAATAAGTTATTAAAATAAATAAACTTCTTATTAGTGTTGGTCTAACAACTTATACGAATAATAATTTGAATTTATATTTTTAGTGGTTATGTGAATATAATTTTTTGGGCTATATAATATTTTAGGGTAAATATATCTTTTTTTGATATAAATATATAATTTCAACATACTATTTATCAATAATGGAAATCCATTTATTCATAAAAATCAATCAATTCATGTTTATTATTGAACAAAATCATGATTTTATAAGAATATGAGATATACCATTATTATAAAATAACCAGTATAATATAGCCTCTATGTTAGGGGGAATAAGTATATCTAACATATTAAAATGTATAGTGAATTGTTTTCCTACTAAGGTTTTATAAAAAATATTAATTGAATAAATGTTAAATTAATATTTGTATTTTTTATTTATAAATTATGTGAATTAATAATATTAAATTAAAATAGTGAAATATATATGTTATATAGTTAATAAAATAATATTTATATTCATCCAATAGATATTTTAGTCATATGGTATCAATGAGAACTATTTCATGAATAAAAATGTATATTTTTTATGGAGGGTAATTTTACCACCTTTTTAATGGAAAATAACTTATAAATTAACTTGTTGACACATTAAAAACATTTTTTTCAAATCATAAACTTTTTATTTAGTAGTGGGATACAAAAATTTACTTTGGATGATTTTTTCATATTTTTTTGGATAACATTCATGTTTTGATGAATTGTAAAAATACATTAAATTTTAATTGAATAATAACATTTTCGTAAAAATAATTTACATTGATAAATTATATTATTTAGTGGATTTTAATTATAAATAGATTATATTTTTTAGTTAATATAAATTAGGATGCTTTGATTAATTTAACATTAATTTAGATGTAAAAATCCCTCAATATTTTGAAATGTTTTAATTATTAAAAACCCTTTCTTCAACTGTAAGATTAATTTTAAATTGATTACTACAACTTATGTATTTTAAATTTTGAAAAATGGATTCCATATTTGGAATTATTATGTCCCAATTATGTACATAACTTTTTTTATTTTTTGTCATTATGAATAATAACATCGGTAATTTTTATTAATATGTTAAAAGGGTAAATCAAGTAATTAAGGGTAAAAATAGTTTTACAAAATTATCCTAACACATTTTTTATATAATTTGATGATTTTTTATTTTAAAAATCATCCTTGGGTCAAAATGGTATCCTTTGGATTCTACTTGGATAAGATTATCACATTTAATTTATTTTATTCAATGAAATGTAAAATATGTCTTACTCATTTATTAATAAATATATCAATAATCATATAAGAGAATAAAAAATATTTATTCAAACATAAATACTAATTTAAAAGATAAATTATTGTTATTTATTATGGTAATATATATATATATTTTAGGAAATAAATAATTACCTTAAATGTATATACATTGATGTTGCAGACATTATTTACATTATTAAAAATCATGAAAATAAATTTTATTAAAACTATAATAACCATTAGAACAGACAAAAAAATTACCAAATATTATTGGTCAAGTATATATTGACCATAATTATACAATGGTCTAGATATTGACCATTTGGAGTTATATAGAAAAAAATATGATAGGTATAATGTTTTATTTATTTTTGTGTTAAGGTTGTCACATTCATGCTTTAAAAAATATGATATTTTTATTGCAGGAATGTAATGAATATATATTGGATTATATGTATTATTATAAAAAATAGAGGATTTATCTTTTTTATAGTATATATTTTTATTTTTATTCAACAAATAAGTATATTTAATAATTACACATAAATGATGTACTAATTATTTTATTAATGGAGGTTACAAGTAAATGTTATTAAAAATATTAAATTAAATATAATTCATAATGATTAATATATGAAATGAATTTTATAGATGAAATTACTTCTTAAGAATATAATAAAATATTTTTATGAAGTTAAATTGACATCATCGTATTTTTAAAAATAAATTAATTGAATAATTTCTGAATTAACACTATTGATTATTTATAAAAATATTTTTTATTATATTATTTAAAACCTTAGAACATTTTCTCAAAAATAGAATAATTATGCTATGGTATAAAATGTTGTAAATTAATTATTTATTTTCTAATTTCTATAAATTTTAGTATATATTAAACCCTTTTAATATTGAAATATTTGTCACCTTGGTAAAAATTAAATATAATTAGTAACTGTTAATTAAAATGATAAAATTTTAATTGACAGAAAAACATATCTAAAATTTATTGGTGTATGATATTACAATATCAACTCATCTAATCTTAAATACTAGAGGAATTCTTATTTTTTTGATGTGTTTTTATTTTATTATAAAATAATATTTGGGAGATTCCAAAAGGGAACCTCGTCCCTCATTTCATCACAAGTCATTGTGTTTTCAAGATCTTTTTTACCCAAAAAGTTTCCAATAACAACTAGCCTAGTGTATCATTGGTGTCATGGTCTTTTTTAGGCCAAATATAGTGCATTAAGTAGAGATTTAGAGGGAGTATGTCGAAGAAAAGGGGATCCCATCTACCGATTATTTGAAACCTAATTATTCTTCTACTTACTGTTCATGAGTCTTTTACAATATAATTTAATAACTATAGTATTAATTAAATACATAGATTTTATTATGATTATGGAAAAACCATATCACACCTTTTATCCATCCTATGAAAAATGAAATCACCATGTGTGCATACGCACGACTTACCATATCTATGTTGTTATATAATTTATATTCACCCCCACATTACCTTCCAGGGTATAATGATGGGAATAATAACTATACATGGTTGTTATAAAATTATATTGATTATGGAAAACAATTATATATCATCCACTTACATACCATTTCACAATTATCATAATGATATTGTTTCTCGTCTGTACATATGACCTACCATCTCCACGATGTGATGTGAGACATTTTACATGATATCCATTAAATAGTAATTATATAAATGTATAGAATTAATAAATATGATATATATTACTTTAATTTTATTTTTCCATGATATAAATATGATATAAGAAGGGGAAAAATAAGTTATTCAACAAAACATGCACGAGGAAATGAAATAGTAAATATCTGAATAACACTAATAATGAGATATTATTAAAAAATGAAGATAATATGATCATATATTTTGTCATAAAAATGTTTATGATTTTGGAATAATTCAATGAAATTATATAAATCATTATACACAAGGTTCAAATACATATAAAGGATATCAGTCTTAAGGTAAGGGATAATTTCACAATCTCATTATTATCTAAGATTGATTAGATGTAAGTATTTACGTGGGTATATTTATCAGCAAGATCCACAATTCCTAAATAAGTATTTAAAATATTATTTCTATAACTATAAAATTTTTTAAAGTCAATTTTACTCATTGGTTATTTTTATTAAATGTTATGAAAGGAATATTATTTATTTAATATGAGGTATGTTTTGACTGATCTAATAAATGTATGATATGAAAGTTCTATTTTAACTTATATGACATTAATGGATTTTTAGGTTTTTCTAACACCATAATTCTTTTAAGCATACATTATAATATTTTAGGGATATTTTCCCAGAAATAATATTCCTTTAAAATTGTGTGGCATTTTGAGAAAAATAAATTTCTTAAAAATGAAGGATATTTTCCTCAAGAATTAATTTCAAATGTTATATAAATATAACTTTCCATCTAAGATATAATTTTCTAATAGGGATATGTTTCAAGTATACAATCCATATTATTCTAATGACATTATTATGTTTATTTTGAAATTCTATTTTTTAAATCCATTTTTTGTGTTGATAATGTTATGATGGAATGAATTTTAAGAAACCCATTTTATTCAGTGGGTTACTCTATGATGCATGCTATTTGATTCAATAGAACATGTATGAATATCTCATGAGATAGAGTGTAACAGAATGAGAAATGATCTTGCTTCCAGAATATATGGCTGGAATATTAAGTAAAACTGGTTCAATAATATAAGGGTGGAAATAACCCCAGTTCAATAAAATAGGGTAGGAACAAGGAGTGAACTTGGTTAAAATCCCAACCTTTTTATAATTTCATTAATAGAATCCACAAGTATTTGGGACTCGATTTTTGTCTCAAGAACCAGATGTGACGAGTCAGAATTTTTTATGTATTCGTTCCTTATATCATTGGTCTAGACATCCACCATGGATGTCCTTTTTTTTGGAGGAAAATGAAGAAATATGTGGTTATTATGATGAAGCACACAGTTAGTTCATAGTTAGTATAAACATACCCAGTGCCTAGGTAACCATGAAGTAGGTTGGGGATTTCAGGAAGAATAATTTTCCTAACATCCTCCTGATAATTTAGGCCATATAGACTAACCTTGTTGTTGGTAACTCCTTAGATGTGACTGTTGCATGGTTTCCACACAGTTTGACAAACTGAGTTTCCTCTCCAGGTCATTAATTTTGTTTGATGTTTCTCTCTCTCCCATATTTTAACCCAATTTATCCCCTTTTTCTTGACCCTCGCAACATCCCCGTCCCTATGTGCACCTCCCACATCCTATCCTCTCTCTTTGGATTCCCCCGTTGCGTGTATTTGGCTCAAAATCTTCATGAAACACTCATGTATATTCCTCCACATTTAATTATCTCATCCATTAAATGGTTTCTCTCCTTCCAAATTGGTGATTAATTATTTCAGTAGGTTGGGTTATATATTGAGGGTTGAGTATTTTTTGTTAAGGTTTTATATTTATTTTTTTGGTCCAATCATTCCATTATAGGGTATTTTGGGGTTGATAATGGGGTTTCACATCATATTTTGGAGTTTTCTTCACATGAGGTAGGTGGTTTTATTCCTGAATATTTTTAGATGTTTTTAGAATTCTTTTTTGTGTTTGTAATATTGTTCTATAGATTATTTTTGTGGTGAGAATTATATTTTTGTTATTTTTTATCTTCTATTATCATTGGAAATGGATTATTGATAAGGGTATAGTTATGATGGTGTATGTTTAATTATTACGATTCTCAAATAGGGCTTTATGACTTATTTGGAAGGTTTATAATAGGTTTTCTGAGGAACCTATTTTGCAAACAAGTTAAAATTAGTTTTTTAATGGAAACTATATTTTTTTAAATTGACCTTCATTATGAAGCTTTGTAATGATTTTTTAATTGTTTAAATAATAGAAACAATGCATTAGAAATGAACATAGTTTATATGTAGATTTAAAATGGGGGTTCAATCCCAATCAATTGGATAATAAATCATGTTTCTTGCATGTGTCTTTCTAAATGGGTGTTTATTAAATGCAAAAGTTGTGGTAACTATATCAAGATGTGGTTTTCTCATGTGTAAAATGAAAATTTATTTTTTTATATAATTGGTGATTTCCATGAAATTCATGTCATTGATTTCTGAATGTGGTGTTATGTATGAAATGTGAACATTATCTTGAGAACTAGGGAATCTGGGTATCTTAGGGGTCTGACTAGTTCTAGTACACTAGTGATTTGGAAGTGTAAAAGTCCTTTCACTTATCTGGATTGACGCATAAAACGACAACTAAACTGTGATGATTATTGTATATGACAAGTCTCATTTTTTCCACTCCTTGTTAGTCATTAATGATAGGGATGTGATTTTTCTTTCTATACCACCCTTCACCAAGGTACAAGGTTCTACTACCCGAATCGATTTAGATTAACCCTACAGATTTATCCATTGTTCTTTATTCTGAAATGATGCTTATTTGGAATGGTTCCAACCATCAGCATATGATGGAATTTTTTTTCGTTTTTAGATTTTTTTCCTTATGAATAAAGTTTTTATGAAATTTTTATTCCTTAAAAGAGTATCCTTTGATAATAGTTTCCATTAAAAGTATTTCTTAAAAAGAAAATTCTTTTAAATTCATTAAATAAATTTCATGCTTCAATTGTATTTTGTTATTACAGAATGTAATATTTTTTTGGTGCCATATTATAGGTATTTTTATCACACCTTACATATACCATTGGGTGTATATAGACCATCTTTTAAGTTTGACTGAGGTATAGGAGAGATGCATCATGGAAATTTTGGTGAATTTTTGTTTCTAGTGTTCCTTGTTGTCGATGTTGGTTGTGGTGTCTTGAGGATGATGCCCCTATCATCATATGGAGGTTGTGTTCATTTTTTCATTACCCTTTTTCAGTTTTTGTATCCTGGATTTGGGTTAATGTTTAAAATTGACTAATATAGAAATTGGTTATTCTAGATTAGGTTATATTTTCATATTTTTGGACTATGTATTATTTTTGGCTTATGGTTGCAAAGTCAGGTGAAATATTTCCCCTATCTTTTTATAGATACACTAGAACATTTTTACAGACTGTGGGGATATAGAATGCCCCTCAAGATATTCCATAGATAGGTTTAGACACCCTTTTGGATGTCAAACTAGATTGGTTCCTAAAAAAAGGTATTAAAGTAGGTTCTATCTTTGAGTGATGTTGTTTGGGGAAGAGTCTGGGTAGACAACAACTAGGATTTTCAGTAATGGTTGTTTTGGTTACAAGTACAATGTCTGTCCACAAAACCCCATGATGGAACATAATTTACTAGGGGATGTCATGATTTATTTGGGTAGTCTGATGTTCAGAAAAGGAATCGGAATTTGGTTAGTGTACTAAATGAGCACGCATGGCCTGGAAAGCCTTGTCGAATAGGGGACCTGGTCCAAAAATATTCTCTATGATGGTTATTTGATTTGAATATGGCCTCTAACCATATGTACAAGTCACCTATAAATAATATATTCCCCATTTGAATTTTTTTTTCTATCTCTATGGGTTCTAGAAAATTATTCTGAAAACCCTTAATTGAAAATTATATAAATCTATATTTTAAATTGGATATTATTGGGTTTCTTGAATGTTTAAAATGGGGTTTTAGAATAGTTTTTAAAAAAGAATTAAAAGGGTTTCTTTTTTATGAAAATAATTTTTGTAATCGAGGATGAGTTTATCAAGATTGGATTTTTATAATCAAATCATATTGTTTATCGAAAATTAATTGTTCGAGATATGTAATTTTTTTTCCAAAGGGTTTTGGAATATTTTTATAAGTGGGAAGAGATTATTTTTCAATGAAAAGGTTATTTATGATGTGGGGATTGTTATTTAGATGCAAATGTTTTGAAATGGGTGAAATGTTTTGAAATCGATGAGTAGACATTCTAAATAGGGTCTAATTTGAATGATTTGTTTCTTATGAAGACATTTTTTTGACCTTTATTATTTTTATGAGTGACCAAATGCCTGGGATATGTGTGGAAAGATGATGAGTGTGTAGTTTGTCAAGGAAAAATTCATGTCTGAGACTCCATGGGATACCATCTGTGGATGTACATACAAGTAATATTTTTTTGTAAAAAGGTTGTTATAGAAAAGACATCATGCTTTGATAATAAAGGGTTGGGTGGTGTGTCTCCCTGTATTTAGGGGATTGTTTTGTGAGGGTTTTTGAAATTGAAAACCCTTTATGGTATTTTGGTATTTCATGTAGAGTTCCTATCAGTGAGTTGGATATGAAACAATGGTTAGTGGGTTCCATTGGAAATTGTTTTGGGATGCCTTTGTGTAGGCTCCCATTGTGTGACCAACTCTTGTTTGTGGTATGTTTAGTTGATTGACTAATTTGAATTGGTTACCTTATTTTTTACACATTTCCTATTTTACAACCCCATAATAAATCGATGCATATTCTGAATGTGGTCATGGGTGATTCACCATTGGATGACCCATAAGTTGATCAAACCTCATAATTTCTTCATGAGTTTTGGAAATTGAATCCACCTCTCATTTTTTAGATATGTGGATCCTCTCACATCAGATGATATGTTGTGTATTGATAAATTATACACATGTCCCTTAGGGTTTTCTAATTTTTTAAAGGTGATATTTTCCTCATTTTTTCTTGAAGGTGTTTCCTGGAAGTAGTGAAAAGAATTACCGTGAGGAGAGTAGAAAGAATTCGGGGTTGTTCATGTTGGATCATGTATTAAAGGGTATTTGTATCTTTCATCATTTTAATCTATCATAGAGATTATCTAGGACACCAGTGTGGAGATTTTGGTCATAAGAGGCTATTATGGATACTTGTAGAAATCTTGTGCTACTCGAGACTCGGTTTTCAAACTCCCTGTCCTTATAAGGCCTATTTGGATGTAATGGACATGTTTAATGGATTCTTGCAGTGTCATTTTTTCATTAAAATTCAATGGTTGATGTTGTGGACCTTTCTAGTTATTTATTATTTGTGGTGAATGGGATGATGTTTGTGAAAATTTTATGTCCTTGTTAGAGTGAAGTTCCATGTTAATGTAAGGTTGGTTCCAGGGTTTTTTTTGTTTTATTGTTGTTGTTGTCTGGATTTTGATGTGAGAAATTATGAAACCAAAAAAGAAGAGTTCCATTATACGGATTTTAATGGACGTCTACGAGTAAATAGATTCATAGTATATATAATCTCTAACCATAGGCCTTAGAGTGAAGATGGAATGTAGTAAGGAACCACCAAGTTGTGAGGAAACATAGGGTGGATTGGTCTAGCTTGGTCTGTAGTTTCGAGTGTGTATTGTTCTAGTTTCTATTTTATAACTCACTTTATTTTGTAATGTTATATTTTGGGTGAAATGGTGTGAAGGAATCATTCTTTGTTGTGACCCACGCGGGTGGAAGTGTTCCTCCTAGGGTGTATAGAGGCACGACCATCTCATATTCTTAAAATCCCATCAGTTTTTCCTTATCAGATGATAGTCTCCATTTTATGGTATTTTTTGTACATCATTGTGAATTGATATCAGTTTTGGTTTGGGCCTATATAAGGACGATTATGTCTTGTGGAAGTAGTGACTTGCATAGTGTCACGAACCGAATCTGATCTCCACCGAAACCGCCACCAAACCTGGCATGTGACAAGGACCATAAGGCGTTCCCAATACCCATGGGCTGGCACAAGTGTTTGGGTATCATAAAATGAGAATTGGGAACGATTTACCTAAGTTTATAAATATAAAACAACAAATGAATCCAATAAAAAGAATCTAGATTTTTCAAACCAAAAAATGTTTTACAAAAATTCAGAACTGAATTACATAGTCTAAAACAACTCAACAAGACTATAAAAATGGAAAAAAACCAAAAATGAACATCCCAAGAACCTCAACATGGCAAGAGGCATCACCCTCAAGCCATATCCACAACACCGCACCATGAATGACTGATGAAAACCTGAATTGTTGGCACAAAAGTTATACCAATACATGTGACAACAAAAATAACCAAGTCTACTTACACCCAAGGGTGTAAGTAGGGTGTGAGACAATGCCTAGTATGATACCACCACTAATAGATTCAATGTGATAAACATTCAAAGATGAAAAGCATGCAAGTTTTCAAAAACATGTAATTTCTAGTTACAATTTCTAAAAGATGCAACCTAAAAAAACTCAGTTTTAAAGTGGGTTAATTTAATGAATCAACACTTTTAAAATAAATTCAAAAGCTACTGAATTTTTTCCATCCAAATATACCGTATGACAACGGTAAGTATAAAGGATCTAATGAGCACAAGCAATAAGAAATAACCCCTAGGCACTAGCTAGCTGTGGGTCCCAGGTACCTCGTATCTCGGTGAGAGTAACCACAAAAAAATATGCATTATCATGCACGAGCCACTAGTAGGGAAAACATCCATAACCTAGTGGTCCCCAATCATCATCATCATAGTTTAGTCAGAGTTGTAAGCATCAATCTTTCTAAGTAAAACTGAGGCCAAACCCCATGGATTCAATAACATACTAGTACACGTCCACCCACCTAGATACCCAGGGTTTCCCTTTGTTCTAAAACAAGTTCAACAAGCCATGAAATATAGTTTTCACCTGAAAATATCACATAAACATCACAAATTAACCAAACATCCTCATGTACATCACACAAGTCACAAATTCCACTTTTCATTCAAATGCATTTTGAAATAAAACTCACACCAAAATAGCCCACACCACTTTTTTCATAACTTTCACAATCCAACAAATCCTTTAACAATTTTATAATGTCCCTAAAAATATGATAAACATCATATAGCATCCTACTCACATGTTTCATAAAACCCTTTTTATAAACAAAATCCATTTTTCACATCGCACTCACACAAATACCCCACATCATGTTCACACCTCTTTCACATTTCAGTAAATCCATTAGACAGTTTTATAAAACATTTTAAAGAGGATACACATCACATGGAAGACCTATTCGCATTTAAAATGGTTGATTTGAAAGTATAAACCTTCCAAAATAGTTTTCCAATATGGTTTCACCTCTAACATAAATAATTAAACCATTCAAAACTTTCATAAAATAATTCTAAAGAATGTACCAAAGTTTTTCACATAAAACCCATTTCAAAACCATATTTCAAGGAAAAAATAACACCAATACAAATCCAAAACAGAAATGGAAGCACAAAAAACATTTATTAAACTACCCCCAAGTGTTATACAAACACCTCAAACAATACCACAAAAGATCCACTTGAAAATCACACGTTTTCAAAATCACTTTCAAGAAGTACAACAAGGTTTTACACCTTAAACCCATTAGAATAAACCTCTTTAAAACCTAGTGGAACACCAATAACCTACAAAATCATAATTTTCAGCCCAAACAAGATTTATTAAACCAATTTCATATGTTATAAAACACACCCAAACAATTCCCAAAGGGTTACACATGAAAAACACCCAATTTTAAGCTAAAATGAAACTATAAAAATAAATGCTTCCCCAAATCCAACATAAACAATTTTCGCACCACAATAAGAATATTAGGAACATTCATAATAAGTAATTCAATCAAAATAACTCATATAGAAATTATTACACATGAAATCACCTACCTTTTATGCCGAACCCCTCAAAACATGGTGCGAAACATCAGCCGCAGCACCGCCGCACCTAAAGGAAGATAAATACATCCCTAGACCACAATATTTGACCGAAAATACCCTAAATCAAACCCTAGGTTCGAAACTCAACTTCTGGACATGAAGAAATTCAAGAAAGGGTGGAAGAAACCCTAAAGAAGGGGAAGAAATCAAGGAAAGAACACTTATTTGAAACATCTTGAATCAAACGAACCAAATACAGCAGAATTTGAATCTATAAGAAACCAAACCTGAAATGGAGGCTCTAATGGAGATGATAAGGTCATGTGGGGACTATAATGGGGGAAAAAGATCAGATATTGAAGGATTTATGAAAGAAACAATTTACCTCTTCAAATCTGGATGATTTTAGAAATCCAGAGACGTTTCTCCCGACTTCGCGAAACACATGAGCTCAAAAGAAGAGAAATAGATAATGGGGGTTCTCCTTAGGGTTTTTTCTTCTATTTGGAGGTAGAATCACCTAAAAAGAGTAAATATGGAATGCAATATTAAAATACTAAAAAGAAAACTTAATGTAGGAAATGGGATTTCAGGCTGGCTCAAAACCTTCATAAAAAAACCCGAATCCATCATGATTATGGATTTTTATGATCCCCAAATAGATATGTTAGTTTTTATATATTAGGTTATGAAAATTGAGAAGTTGAATTTTTGAAAAAACTAGAAAAATTAATGAGTTATAAAATAAAAAAATTGGTTTTTAAATCTGGAAATGGGCTCACGGTTTGGCCAAAATTTTGAAAACCCACCATTTCCTCCAAAATGCATGTGAAACCCCCCCCAAAAGAAATAATATAAATTAAATGACAAAATAACTTTAAAATAAGTCATTTATGTGACAATTCTACCCCCATAAAAATGTTCACCCTCTAAAATCCACAGTTAGGTCAAATACAAAAACCAAACCCAACTGATAAACCAAGAAGTAATTCTTTACCAAGATTCACCCCCAAAGGCCAAAACACCTCCAGTGATCATTTAAAGAAGGAATACTCTCACAAAAAAAACTTAAACCACTTTACTTAAACAATCAAGAACATTTAGGCTTCATCCCAAATGAAACTCTTCAAACACAATCTGAACAATACTGAATAAATCTACCTAAACAAACAACAACATCGAAAAAAGTTACACTTACCCTACTATAACTAAACCATTGGGCACTCTCTAATCTCAATGTTTACCCAAGGAAAATGTAGGTAGTTAGATATCTCCGAATGATAATACCTACTTCTAAGACAAGACCAAGGAAAAAATCCGAGTTACTCATATGAAGAGACACAAATGGGCTCCCCACCATAAGAGATGACTTACATGTTTTTCCCAAGACAGAATCAGGACACTAACAGGGGGAGGTCCAAAAAGACTCTCTATTACAAGGGGTATACGTCCATTAGAAATATCCAAAATAATATGTATGGTACCCATGATGGGTGTCCCCACCATAAGAACCAACCATCTTAACCGACCAGCGTGGGCCGACATGAAAAGACCCAAAAAAATACTGATTTGGGAAGGCTTCAAAATTAGTCCACCCAGTTTGGGAAACCGTGTACTAACTATGCAAATAATTCTTTCCGCATGGCTTCCTGGAACATGGTCACTACTAATCATGCACAAACCGCATGCTCAGCCTGTCTAGCCAGATTTCAATCCATTTTCTAA
The DNA here is from genome assembly GCA_963277665.1 of Viscum album. NCBI lineage: Eukaryota > Viridiplantae > Streptophyta > Magnoliopsida > Santalales > Viscaceae > Viscum > Viscum album. Next base: position 916,643,380 of record OY728155.1, on the reverse strand, counting down.
AGACTCAACAGAAACCAAAAGGGGGGGGGGAGATATTGGGTGATGACATGGGTACAAAGACCTCCACCTATTTCCACCGAACGAGAAAAACAGAATAAATTTGGTGAAGCCATAGGTCTAAACTCTTCCTATCTTTCATGATGAGGATATGACTTTGTAAAATGTTTTAAATTACATTGGGGTTTCCCCTAACTACACGCCATCTTCTCTCCGGGACCTATGGCTGGAGCTCAAAATATTGAAGCATCTTCAGCCTCACAGTTTGGCTGTGGAAACCCCTATGTGGAACTTCTTCTTTCAGTGCCACAAACAACTACACCGCATACCCCGATGGGTTCACCAAGATTTAACACACTCCATAGCTCACTTTACAGAAACCAGACATTTCACTGAAACAAGGGATTAGAAGATGCACAAACATCGCACCTTGTTTCTTTGGGTGAGAAATAATAAAAGGGCATGAAATGCATAAACACCTTCCTCTATGATATAGGATTTGATGTTTTTCCAAGGTAGACATACTCCCAACATAATGGAGAACCTTAGAGGATTGCACGACCTTCACCTTTATAGTCAAATGAGCACACAACATCACTATTCATCACCGAACATGACCATTGTGATTGATAGAAACAATACATGGAACGAGACCTTATGAAAAGTCCCTAAAAAATAGACAAGTCCAAAAAGTGGACACAAGAGCATCTCTTGACCAAAATACCAAAATTGGTGGTTTAACAACCACTCTTGCTTCAAAGAAACTATGAATAACCCAGAGGCCCTCTTAGACACCATTGAGACACTCATCCACACTAACAACCCCAGAACGCTTCCAGCTTCGATGGATCATGAAACTTAAGAAACTGAGGTCTCTTTCAACCTTCCATAAGCACTATCCCACTACAAGAGGATACAAAAATCAATGTAATGAATGGGTGTAAACTCAATCAACAAAGATAGAAAAAATATTCCTTATATTGATCAAATGGAGGATTTTCCAATGGCGAAACAATACGGGTTGCACTTGAGTTGTGCATTAACCCATAATGGGGGCGTACCTTAACCAATGAGAGAACCAAAAGACCCAACCAAGCTGGTACATTGGTCAAAACATTCCACAAACCAGATCCAAACACATGAAGGTAACCACCATAAAGGTTTCCCGAAACATATCTCAGAAGAGACTACTAACCGATCCTTCTACCCAACTTATCTTCCAAACACAAACCCAAAACACAGCTCGAATAAGAGGGTTTCTTGAACTCAAAACATCCCACAACATCACCATTTAAAAAAACACATAATTCACACCATTTCAAACTAGTCATCAAGACATCATGTTTTCCTTTAAAAACATTTCTTTGAAAACAAACGGTTCATCGACTAGCATATCCACCAATGGTACCCCATGGGCCTTACACATGCATGTTTTTGTACCACATTGGGAACCCTCCTCATATCCACCCATGAACTCATCCAGTCATCCCATTAACCATACATAATCCCCTTTAACCCCATTCATTTGGTCACCCATGGAAATACAAAAGGTTAAAATAAAAAATCCTTTCCACTTTTCAAAACCAAGACAATCAACCAATACTTACTTTTTCTCAAGACCGAAAACCATAGAATAAAAATACCAATCATTCAAATTAATACTCGCTTTAAATTCATATACATCAATTTCAAAACATCTCATTCCATTAAAACACCCTTTTAATTTTTATAAAACTATATTGGAAACACTTTTTCAAAACCAAAATCTATATAGTTCCTGCTTTAAAAAGAGGTGTAAGAACACCGTTTTCCATTTCAAAACATATCTGAAAATTCAGTTCCAACATTTAATAAATCAATACATTCCTTATTTATTTTAAAATCATTTCACAAAAACTTTATGCTTCTTAAAACCAAGTCACATTAAAACAAAAAGTTCCATGATTGCAAAACTAAAGCACAAAACAATGCGAGAGGAAACTAGTTTCAGTGGGTGACTTGGAAATATGGATGGAGGCCATATCCCAATAACTTCATTATCATAGAGAGTGTTCTATGGAATATACCCGACTCCACATGGCTTACCAGGCCCTACGAGCTCACTGAGACAATTAACCCAACTCTCTTTTCATTTCCCCTAATCATCATCAAACCAAGAAAACCAAAGGACTTAGATAAATCCCAACTTCCCCTGGAAAATTGAATCCCATCATGATGTTTGGTGATCAGGAACACTACCCATAATTGGAATATCAAGTCCTGAAAATCCTAACTCTATACTATCCCAACGCTTCCCCAAATAACATGACCCAACGAGTTAACGACAACCTCGCCTCTGATACCATTTTGTCACGAACCGAATCTGATCGCCACCGAAACCGGCACCAAAACCAGCCCATGACAAGGCCCGAAGGGCGCTCCCAATCCCCACGGGCTGGAATAAGTGTTTGGGTGTCATAAAATGAGAATTGGGAATGATTTACTCAAGTTTATAAACATAAAACAACAAATTAATCCAATAAAACGAATCGGTATTTTTCAAACCAAACAATGTTTTACAAAAATTCAGAACTGAATTACATAGTCTAAAACAACTCAACAAGACTATAAAAATGGTAAAAAACCAAAAATGAACATCCTAAAAACCTCAACATGGAAAGATCCATCACCCTCAAGCCATATCCTCAACACCGCACCTTGAATGACCGATGAAAACCTGAACTGTTGGCACAAAAGTTATACCCAAACCTGCGAAAACAAAAATAACCAAGTCTACTTACACCCAAGGGTGCATGTAGGGTGTGATACAATACCCAGTAGGATACCACCACTAATAGATTCCATGTGATAAACATTCAAAGACAAAACGCATGAAAGTTTTCAAAAACATGTAATTTCTAGTTACAATTTCTAAAAGATGCTACTTTAAAAAAAATTTGTTTTCAAGTGGGGTAATTTAAAGAATCAATACTTTTAAAATAAATTAAAAATCTACTGAATTTTTTCTAGACAAATATACCATATGCCGATGGTAAGTATAAAGGATCTAATGAGCACAAGCAATAGGAAATAACCCATAGGCACTAGCTAGCTGTGGGTCCTAGGTACCTCGTATCTCGGTGAGAGTAACAACAAAAAATATCCATTCTCATGAAAGAGCCACTAGTATGGAACATACCCATAACATAGTGGTCCCCAATCATCATCATCATAGTTTAGTTAGAGTTGTAAGAATCAATCTTGCTAAGTGAAACTGAGGCCAAACCCCACGGATTCACTAGCATACTAGTACACGTCCACCAACCTAGATACCCGGGTTTTCCCTTTGTGGTCAAACAAGTTATACAAGCCAAGAAATATAGTTTTCAAATGAAAATATCACATCCACATCACACATTAACCAAAAATCCCCTTGTACGTCACACAAGTCACAAATTCTACTTTTCATTCAAATGCATTTTGAAATCAAACTCACACCAAAATAGCCCACAAAACGTTTTGCATAAATTTCACAATACAACACATCCTTTAACAATTTTATAATGTCCCTCCAAATATGATAAAAATCACATAATATCCCACTCACATGTTTCATAAAACCCTTTTTATGAACAAAATCTATTTTTCACATCACACTCACACAAATATCCCACATCAAGTTCACACCTCTTTCACATTTCAGTAAATCCATTAGAAATTTTTATAAAACATTTCCAAGAGGATACACATCACATGACAGACCTATTCACATTTAAAATTTTCCATTTGAAAGTATAAACAATCCAAAACAGTTTTCCAATAATTTTTTACCTCTTATATAAATAATTAAACCATTCAAAGCTTTCATAAAACAATTCTAAAGAGTGTACCAAAGATTTTTACATAAAACCCATTTCAAAACAGTATTTCAAGGAAAAAATCACACCAATAAAAATTCAAAACATAATTGGAAGCCCCAAAACATTTATTAAACTTCCCCCAAGTGTTATACAAACACCTCAAACAAAACCACAAATGATCCACCTGAAAAGTACACGTTTTCAAAATCACTTTCAAGAAGTATAATAAGGTTTTAAACCTTAAACCCATTAAAAGAAACCACTTTAAAACCTAATGGAACAAAAATACCCAACCAAATCATAATTTTCATCCCAAACAAGATTTATTAAAGAAATTTTATATGTTATAAAATGCACCCAAACAATACCCAAAGGGTTACACATGAAAAACACCCAATTTTAGGCTAAAATAAAACTATAAAAATAAAAGCTTCACAAAATCCAACATAATAAAATTTCACACCACAAAAATCATACTAGGAACATTTATAATAATTAAATAAAGAAAAATAAATCATCTATAAATGATTACACCTGGAATCACCTACCTTTTATGCTAAAACCCTCAAAACATGGTGCGAAACATAAACTGCACCACCTCCGCACCTAAAGGAAGATAAATCCAGTCATAGACCAAAATAATTGAGCATAAATACCCCAAATAAAACCCTAGGTTCGAACCTGAACTTGTGGACATGAAGAACTTCATGAAAGGGTGAAAGAAACCCGAAGGGGAAGAAATCAAGGAAAGAAACACTTACTTGAAACATCTTGAATAAAATGAACCAAATACACCAGAATTTGAATCTCCAAGCAACCAAACCTGATTTGGAGGCTCTAATTGGGATGAAAAGGTCATGTGGGGACTAAAATGGGGGCAAAAGAGTTGAAATTGAAGGATTTATGAGAGAAACAATTTACCCTTGCAAATCTGGATGATTTGAGAAATACAGAGACGTTTTGCCCAAATTCGAAAAACACATGAGCTCAAAAGCAGCGAAATTGATAGTGGAGGTTCTCCTTAGGTTTTTGGATTCTAGTGGGAGGTGGAATCACCGAAAAAGAGTAAATATTGAATGAGATATTAAAATATTAAAAATAAAACTTAAAGCCGGAAATGGGCTTTCGGGATGGCCCAAAACCATAACAAAAAAACCCAAATCCATCATGATTATGGATTTTTGTGATGCCCAAATGGATATGGTAGTTTTTATATATTAGGTTATGAAAATTTAGAAGTGGAAGTGTTGTAAAATCTTGAAAAATTAATGAGTTATAAAATAAATAAAATTGGTTTTTAAATCTGGAAATGGGCTCATGGTTTGGCCAAAATTTTGAAAACTCACCATTTCCTCCAAAATTCATGTGAAACCCCTCAAAAAAAAAAGAAATAATGTAAATTAAATGACAAAATAACTTTAAAATAAGTCATGTATGTGACACATAGTAATATTACATTTGGTATATAGTCTATTTCATCAGTCCCCTTATGATGGGGGTTTAGTCTGTGTTGGGTTTTTTTTTGTCAGTTTATGCTAGTAAGTTCATATGGTGTGGAGACCCACCATGGGTCTTGTTGAAATTACATAGTGGTGAATCAGTGTTAGCTTGTTTCTAATGTTAGAGAGTCAGTTTTGGATTTACTAATTTGGTATCCTAGTTTCTTTTCTAGTGTTGACATGGATATGGGTAGTCTCATTCATAGCTATCTCATTTCATGTTCCATCCTTAGGTAAACATTTGGATTTGATAATTCTTGACTGTTTTGTTTAAGTAATATTGTGGAAATATTCCTAAAATTTTCTCTGGATTCATTATCTCATTTCATGTAGTTGATGTGAGATTCATTTGTTAAATTTTGAGGTGTTTTTGGCTCAACAGGATGTTTGTACATGATGATAGCTCCTTTTCCTTAATATATAAATTTTGGTGTTTCTGCTTTTGGGGGTGGAAGACATAGAGTGGAGTCCATTTTGGGATCCCTTTTCAAATCATATAATTATCTGTCTCCATTTGAGGCTTTATTTATTTCTACATATGTGGAATTGTGGAGAATATCCTTATACTATGGTGGAGAATATTTTAATTTTTTCGATCAAACTCTGAAATGGGTTTCTATGGTAAGAAATAATTATGGTAGGGATTATAGTCACACCACGGTTTTTATTTTTTCCTTGGACCCAGTTAGTTTTTGGGACTCGTTTTGGGTCTAGGGATCCAGTTGTCATGAGTCTAAATTTCAGAGGTATTCTTTCCATTTATCATTGGTCTAGCCTTCACTCTTATATCTCTTTTTAATTTTTGAGGAAAATGATAAAATTTTGGGTTAATAACTTGAGGCAAATGGTTGGTGCACGATTAGTAGAAATTTGGTGACAATGCCCAGGTAACAGTGTGGTATATTGGAGATTTTTCACGGAAGTGACCTCATGACACAGACATGGTATTCCATTCTTTGAGGAATAAATAATCATCAGGTACCTCCTTATTTGGGTGGTGTTTACAATCACCGCTTGGTTTGAAAAACTGTGATGGATATCCGTGTGGCATGCCTTATTCATTAAAATTGGTATTTTCTTTTTTTTTTCTATCTCCCTAATTTTAGCATTATTTTCCACCATTTCTCAACCCTCACAGACTACCCATCCATTGGAACTCCTTTCCCATCCTCTACTCTCTACTGGTCTTCCTCATTTTGGTGGATTTTGCACAGATACTTCAAAAAGTCCTTATGTAAGTCCATCCTGCTTTTATTTCCTCTTATATTCTAGGATTTTTTACCCTTTCTATTTGGGTTTTTTTCAGTTTGTCAGGTGGTTTATTTAGGGATGAATCTTGGATGTTGCGGTTCGATCATGATGTTCATGCTTCAATAATTCCTTGATAGGGTCTTGTGTTGGGGTAGATTGGGTTTCACATCAATTTCTGGATTTTTTTTCACATGAGGTTGGAGGTTCAATACCTTAACATTTTAAAATGTTCTAAAATTTATTCTTTATTTTATTTAATATTTTTATATTGAATATTTGGGGGGTGATAATTATATTTTTGGAGTGTTTTGGCATGTGTTCATGTTTATAGGGGATTTTTGAAAAGGGGAAGATTATCATTGTGTATGTTTTATTATAATTTTTATCAATGAGGGTTTTATGCCTTGAGAGGAATGTGACGAATGGGTTTGTAAAGGAAATAATGTTGAGAAAACATTGAAATGTGTTTTTTTGAAAAAAATAATATTATTTTGGTATATTGACGTTCATTGTAAAATATTGGCATGCATTGTATATTGTTTAAATAATGGGAAGCATTCTTTAGAAATGAAATTGGTTTATGTGTGGATTTAAAAAGGTGGTTTTATACCATGGACATGGATAATCAATCAGGTGTCTTATTTGTGCCTTTAAAAACGAGGATTTATAAAAGGGATAAGTGGTGGTAAACATATTTGAATTTGGTTTTCACATGTTTAAAATGAAAAGTGGTTTGTTTATGAAATCCATGATATCCATAAAATTATCAGCATTGATTTAAAAATGTTGTGATATTTTTGACTTGTGGACATGAACTTGAGAACAAGGGAATCCCATGTATCTAGGTGGGAAGACTAGTACTAGAGAGCTAGTGATTTGGTGGTGCAGAATTCCATGTTTCACTTATATGGATTGACAGTTACAACACATTGTAAACTATGATGAAGATTGGAGACCACGAGGTCCTTGGGGTTTCTCTTCCTAGTGGATCATGCATGTGAAATCAGTTATTGTGTTTACTATACCACCCTTCACTAAGTTATGTGGTTCTAGTGTCCCACAATATCTTGATTATCTTTGGGAATTTACATATGGTGCTATATTGTGAGTTGAAGCTTATATGATATGTTTCCGACTATCAACATTTACAGTATCTTGTGTTTATTTTTATGTTTTTCCCTTATGAATCATATTGTTATGAAATTGTTTTTCATTAAATGTGTTTCTTGAAGAATATTTTCCATTATAAAATTTCATAAAAAAGAAATGCTTTAAATTTCATTATGTAAATGTTCATGTTAAATTGTATTTCAATTTTATATCATGGAATCTTTTTTGGGTGGTATCCTAGTGGGCTTTGTCTCTCACCCTATATATAACATTGGGTGTATGTAGACTTTATTATATATTTGACCAAGGTAAAGTAATGATGCATCGTGGAAATGTTGGTGGATTATGTTGTCTGTACACCTTATTTCTAGCATTGGTAGTGGTGTCTAAAGGGTGATACCCCTCACATCATTTGGTGTTTTTTGGTCATTTTATTATTTATACATTTCAGTAGTTATATCATGGAATATGGATAAAAGTTAAAATGTTAAATCTAATAAATTGGTTATTCCATTTTTGGTTATATATTTTTAGTTTTGGATTGTTTATTTTTGGAGGTTTTATGGTTGTAATATCTCTTGAAATCATTCCCATGTTTTTTTGGCGATACTGGGGAATATGTTGCCAACCCTTGGGGAGTGGGAACAAACCTCGTGACCTGGAATAGATAGGTTCGGGAGCCGATTGGGATGATGACCATTCTTAATTCATGATAGTTCATTACATGACTTTGTCCACTATAATGGTCTTGGCAGTGATCCTTGGATAATATAGATATGATTTTACATACATATATGTCGCCAAAAATTCCATGTCATTTGTTATTACTTTGGGGAATATATGTTCTTTGATTATTTATTTACTTTTATTATTTATCACATGAAATGATATCATGATATTTCATAGGATGGATAATATTTTAAAATGTTATTATTTATTTCTTATAATTATGATATGATTGATATATCCCTTGTGGACCCTTACTGAGCATATTAGGACTCCCATTGTTTTGTTTCTTTTCACCAGGTTGTGTTCAAGAATATTAAGTACAATATGTCAAAAAGGTGTCAAGTTATGAACGAACTAGTGGGATAAAATATAGAAGTCTTATGAACTAGTTGTTTATGATTATTAGTCACTAAACACACTAAACCTATATAGTCCTTGTGTTTTTTAGTTTTTTAAGTATTATTCTACAATTTTGATGTAATATCTATGTATGTATTGTATCAGCCGTTATAGTTGGTATGATAGAAAAGGAATAGTTAACCATTGGAAATAAGGATGAGAAAACCGTATTAACAACCCTATGAATATGAAAATTTATAGATTATAGTCTATGTGTTTTAGAAATGACCATAAATTACTAGGGATAAAAACCAATGTGTCCTAAATTGAAATTTTATTCTTGATCTTGTGGTTTTCACATTATGATTTGTGTTTCTAACACTGTGCTTCTTGGTATTAGTAAATAGATGGAACACAAGGGAACCATATTAATGATGAATACGATGGGAAAGGTAGTGATTATCCTCTTGAGAAACCAAATGTTAAGGGAGATGGAATGTAAAATGTTGTCAATATGCTCACACAACTTTCTAATAGTATGAATCATGTAGGATTTCCAAACGAGGAAATATGGAAAAATATTATTTTGAGTACTTCATAAGGTAGCGTACACCTATATTTAGTGGGTTTTCATATCAACTAATGGCTGAAAAATGGATAATTACAAATAAAATGATATTCTTATTTCTTTAATGTTTACAGCATGTTAAGGTCATCTTTTCCATTTATAATTTTATAAGTGAAGCTTATCAATTGTGGAATCATATAAAAAATACAAGGTAATGAGACAAACATGACTCTATGGGATGGGATGAGTTAAAGAGATTATTTTTCAATAAATAAATTCATCGTATTCTTCAATAAATATATGGGTAAAGAGTTCCTTGAGTATAGTAAAAGGGACAATGGGTCTTTTGGTAACTACAAAACAAATTTCACTAGACTTTCATTATACTGTTTTTGAATTTTTATCCCAAATGAGAGTGAAATTGATCAATTAATTGGTTACTTAAAACCAAGTATCCAAATTAAATTATCCATATGGGACTACAATAGGATTGAGGAAATAATTTGACATACCATAATGCATGATATGGAGATTGGTGTAACCCATCAGTCCTATGAGTTTGACAAGAAGGGAAAAATGGAATTCAAGGGAAAACCTATATAAAACACTAACAAAAATATTTTTTCCCTTATGTTCAAAGTGTGTAATGAAACATGTATGAAATTTTATTAAAGGATCTATAAAAGGATTCACATGTGGGAGATAAGGTAATCAAGAAGTTGAATTCCATTTTTATGGGAAAAGATGAATACTTATGAAAATAGTGAAAGGGATACATTGAATTCACCTCCTAAACATCATTGTAACAAGTGAAATGATATGGTGAATTATTTCAAACAATTAACATATAAAAGGTTTATCGATGATGATTGAAATCAGAAAACTCTAAAGTCAAAGACAAAGTAAATTCACATGTGATCACAATTGGAAATATGGAATACGATAATGAAGTGGTGACAAGTACACTTTCCATCTACTGTAAAGTAGAATTATTTTATTTTATTCTTTATCCACCCAATTATTTATTTATTATTAATTTTGTAATGGTATCACAATATTACACCATCAATAAGAAATTGAGTTATATGTGAAAACTCCTAATGGAATGAAAGTCACATGAAAAGTTGATAATTATTAACCAGTTCAAATTTGTGGTAATGTGATTCCTATTAATCCTGTGATGCCACCATTAGTTAAAAAAGATACGATTCATGAAATGGATTTTATTTCTCTCTATGTATCTCAAATCAATTTCCATTGAAAAAATGTCACATTTCATATTCTGGATCAATCTATGATCATCTATCAATGAAAGAATGAATATGACCTTCCCAAGGAAAATTAACCCTTATTATGGGTCTTGATTCATATAAATTAATGTTTCCTATCACAATTTTTTTTTGAAGAATCTCAATATTTAGAATATAGCTAATAAATAAGACATTTTTTATCTTCTCATAATAATTTCAAGGTCTTCCACCGAATTCTTTAGATTAGTGTTCAATAAACTCATACCGACTGTTATTCCTAATTAAAAGAAACCATATAGAATGTCCCCAATTGAGTTGTAGGAATTAATGAAGTTTATCTAAGAGAATCATGATAAGGGATTCATAAACCCTAGTAAGTTACCTTGGGTTTAAATTGTTTTATTGTTTAAGAGTATTTATGGACCAATGTGGATCGTCATTAATTATCAAAAACATAACAATAACATTATCAAGAAAAAACATCCTCTTCCCACATTGATGACTTATTCGACCAAATATTTGGAGCATAATACTTTTCCAAGATTTATCATTATTCAATAAATTATCAATTAAGGGCCATGAAATAGGATACACCAAAGACCTAATTCTATATAGGGTATGGACACAATGAATTTATAGTGATTCCTTTTGGTCATAATACTACCTCTGCTATGATAATGGATAAGATAAATATATTCTTTAGAGACTATATTGATCTATTTTATTGGTATTTATAAATTATATTCTGATATTTTTGAAGATAAATTAAGAACATGAAAATAACTGGTTAATTGTACTAGTGTCCTTAATAAATGAAAAGATTTATGGAAAAATTCAAGCCAGAATTTTGTCTTTAGAAAGGTTCATTTTTTTGGCAAACAAAATTTCAAGAGGGGATATATATGGATCCATAGAAAATAGATGTAATTGAACGTTGGCCAAGAGAAAAAAAAGTAAATGAGATCCAAATTTTTCTTGGCATAGATGACCATTATCAACATTTTGTGAAATAATTTTCACAACAATATAATTCACTCATCATACTGACTCATAAATCATATGAGTTCATGTGGAAAGAGGAACATTAAGAGAATTTCAAAGAGCTAATAATATGGTTTTCCAGTGAACCTTTGATTATACTACCTTGTAGTAGATAAAGGATTGTGATATGCAGAGATTCATCCAGGAAGGGTCCAGGGTTTTCTCAATGGAAAAATGATATGGTGATAGATTTTACAAATGAAAATTGAAAATCCATTATAAATATTACCCACCTAATGATTTGCAGTTAGAAGTGGTAATCTATACATTAATGATATAGAAGAATTATATTTATTGGGAACAATTTGATATTTATATTGACATTAAAATATTAAAGTATATTTTCTTAAAAATGGAGCATAATATGATCAAAATTTTATGGTTGGAGTAGATTAAATATTAAGACTTCTCTTTAAATTATCACCCATGGAAAATGAAATAGGTGGAATATTCATTGAGTTGAAAGGACAGTGTTATATTATCTATGATGTGGATCACAAATTATCCAACATTTTGGGTTTTTCAAAGGATAGATCTTGAAATTTTTATGAAATGGGAGAAATATTACATTCCTCAAATAAATGTTCAACCATATATACAAGTAAAGATTTAGGTCCCATTGAAGGAAGATGTTGTCCTATTAAATAAGGTGAGAAATTTTACTTAATTTAACTTTAATTTTTATAAAAAATAAGGTTCAGAAACCATATTTTTATTCCTTCCATATTATAACTAAATAATGAGTTATTGGATGAGCCTCATAGTTCATAATTCTTTATTCATCATGGATGAATAAAATATATAGATTCCAGAAAGAGTATTGATGGTGGGATAACATGAAATGATATGTAGCTAAATATGTCACTTGGTGCTTGGTTTGTTATAAAGATAAGGTTAAGAGACAAATGTCTAAGTGGATGTTACCACCATTACCCATACCATGATGGAAATGAAAAAACATCACTGTAGACTTTTTCATCTAATTTCACAAAACAACTGAAGTCTATAATGTCATATGGGTTATATTTGATTTCTATTTGATGTGAACACACTTCATTTATATTACATAGGATTTATCTATAGATCACACTTCCATTATATATTTAAAACATGTGTTAAGATAGCAGAGAGTACAATTTTCCATTATATTTCATCGGGATCCAAGGTTTACATCGAAGTTCTTATGATGTATTCATTAGTCTCTGTTGGATCTGAATCTACAGATTATACACAATAGGGGGGGTGAATTGTGTCTTTTACAATTTTTCCGATAGCTCTTTTCTTGAACGAGTTCTTTCCTTTATACTTTATCAGATTTGATCATGCAGTGAAAAAAGTAGAAACAAGAACACGAAGAAGTATAGTGGTTCGGGGAACAGAAAGCCCCTAGTCCACTCCACCAACACTCTACTTCACGATCTTGGTGATTTTCACTATCTGTTCCTCTTTTCCACAGACCGATTCACAAGTGAGTACAGGCAGTTGACACCTTTACAATTCAAGGCAAAACAAAGCCTTCTGGTTCAAACACGAACCTATACAGCTTAGAACGAGAAGCTGGTTACTCAAGAATAAAATATTTCAGAAAGAAATTTTCGGCTGATCTTCACAATTCCAACAGAATGCAATTGACAGCAGATGGATCAAAGTCTCTAAAAATATTGATCTTCAAAACGAATCAGTTCTGAGTTGATCCAGTTGTAGTAGTTATAGAAATATAGTTCACAAACTCAAAATTAGTAGATCCACAGTATATATTCGACGTAGAACAGGTGAATCTTTTATCGAGTTCCTTCTTCTTGAACAAACAGAGCTTTTATGCGCCTGTTGAATCAGCAGATCAATCGTGAATAGTTGCAATATCTGTTTTCCAATTTTTAATAATAGATCGATCACCTCATCATACATTTTTTTGTGTTCCAGAGAGAGCATATATAATAAATCATATCTCCTACACATTTAGATCCATAAAAGTCACCTTCTGATTCGCGATATTCAAAAATTTGAATTTACAGAGATGTCGTAACTTCCCTTAAGACTTGGCATAAAAAGCTCCTTTTAATTCGATGTTAAATCCATTAACAAAACAGCTTTTAATCATTTAAAGTCGTAATTTAAAAATTACTTTAAATACGGCTTGAAATCTGCCCAGAAATCAGCTTACTGATCATTGTACATAAAAACCTTCTGCCGAAAATTCCGACGCCAAATGTAAGGTTGATGACGTGGCTTCCAAACGTAGGGTTAATAACATAGTCTTCAAACGTAGGGTTGATAACAAATGTAGGGCTGATAACAAACGTAGGGTTGATCATTCATACTTTTTATTCATCATTCAAACATATGGTAAAAGATCCATACTTTTACTTGATCCATACTTTTCCAAGAACGTATGGTTGTTTACAAAGGTAAGGTTGAATAACCATACTTTTGAGAAACAAACGTATCACTTATAATTTATGTACGGTTCACCTTCCATACTTTTCTGGTAACAAAACGTACGGTTCCTTCCAAACGTAAGGTCTCCTTCCATACTTTGCTGAAAAACGTATGGTTGTTTAACCATACTTTTCTCGTACTTCAAAAAGAATACATGCTTTTCATCCTTACGCTACGTTTATCCACGTAGGGTATGAACAATGATTCCAGAACACGCTAAAATAGATTCTGCGCTATATTCATTTACGTGAGATGTGAACAGTGTTTCCAGAACGCTCTAAAACAGATTCTGCACTAAGTAATAAATTCTCATTATTTCAAGAGTAAAATAAATTAATAATATCCTGCAAAATACTAAGTAAAATCATTAGAAAATAACTAAGGATATTTGTGAGCATCAAAATTATCATAAAAAGACAGAGTATTATTTTCAACAATCTCCCCCTTTAAATAACATTAATACGCATTGTTGAAAACAATACTTTCCTCAACAATCTCCCCCTTTTGGTGATCACAAAACCCATAAAAACAAAACCCATAAAATAATTAAAAGTATTTAAACAAAACAAAATTATCATTAAAAATTCGTTATAAAGTTTTAAATAAAATCTTTCCACCAAAAAGATAATTATAAATACAAATGTCCCATCTAATTCTCTACTTCAATAAAATAAACTCCCCCTAAATATTCTCCCCTAAATATTGATGTTGTGTTTATCCAAATTCTCCCCCTTTTTGTGATATAAAAAAGAATGAACAATCATGGATTTTAACATGTTTAATATTGCACTGAACTGTTAGTAGATGCTTTTACGAACTGTTTATCAATAATTAAATCTAGAGTACTGGAATATTAAAAATAAAATTAGTAAAAAAAATAAGGAAAGAGAAAAATAAATAATGAAGAAAAATTTTCATTCAAAAACAGTAGTATATACATGACAATGATATACACAGGAATCAAGGTTTGGGTAAGATAGGCAACATGGTCTATCTCCTCTGAATTGCAGACTTGATTTCTGTAAACTGTTCCCAAAGTCTCTTCAGCATCCCATCTCCAAGCTTGACAATGAGCTCTCTGTTCTCTTGGGTAATATGAATATCCTCAATTAAATTGACTCTGAAGAACTCATGAATCCTTTCCTCTTTTTCCACAAATACTGACAGCTTCTTTGATAATTGATTTAACAAAAATCTGATTGATGGCTCACTAGATGTCAGTTGATCCACTAAGAATTACTGATTGTCCAGCAACACTGATAGAGGAGCACTGTTACATTGAATATCTTGAATCCTGTCATTCATATTGCTCATTGAAGCTGTGATAGCCTGAAACCTTCTGATTAAATCCGGTTATGTACCTGAACCACTAACTGCATTATTTGTGACTGAAGCAAATTGATTCGCCATAAACAACTTCAGATCTGATAAATATGACTTCATAACCATTTCATATTTTAATTGAGTAACAGCAGTCAACATATCCTCTTTAAACATTTCAACTTCTTGCCTTGAAACTGTACACTCCATCAGCTTTTTAAACTTCAATCGCTCTAAATCTAAAGAATTTCTAAGAGAAGCATTCTCAAATTCCAACTGAGATACTTTTCTGTACAGTTCTTCAACTTCTTCTTTCCTTGAATCAGTTGCACCCTGTGCCTAATTCACATTCTCAGGTTGATGAAACAATACCAAAGGCAATGATTCAACATCATATTTCTCTTTTTCTTTGTCCTGAGAAGGTTGGTCCACAGATTTTTCCTTAGAGTTATCAAACTCCTCCAAAGAAAAATCCTCTTGAAGTACCTCTGTTTGAGCTTCAGAAGCATGTTCATCGCATTCATCTGCATCTTTGTCTTCCACTGGGATTTCAAGAACAATGTCTGCAGAAGTTTCCTGAGGTATGACCACTTCTTCACCAGGCACTGCCTCAATGTCTTGTACCTGTTGAAGTGAAACTTAAAAATCTGCTACAATCTGTTCCTGATTGTCCCTTTGAGCTTCTTCTTGAGCTCCTATGTCCTCTACTGGAGCTGTTCTCTCAGTGACATCTTCCAAGATATTATTAGCAACATCTACTCACAAAATAATAAGAAATTAAGGCTTCTGTTGTAGGTTCCAAAGCAGTGGAAGTGACTTCGTCATTTACTGGTCTTTTTCTTTTAGATTGAAGTCCCTACTGACTTCTATCTTCCTCAAAATCTGCCACTTCAAAGTGAATCCTCCTTGCTACATTTCTAACTCTGGATTCAGCTTTTCCCTACTTGGACTTAGCAGGTTGAGCCTGAGAACTCTCTGAGTCTTCCTCAGCTCCTACTAGAAAAATCTTTCCTTTAATTGTGCTCCAGAAATATCCAACTTTCCTTAATGTTCCATCATTAAATGTATTACTATGATGACAGTTAACTCTATCATCCACTAATCTCAACATGTCTTTCTTAAACAGCATCTTGGAAATAAATCTACCAAAGGGATAGAAATTCATCCTGGCCTCACTTTGATAGAAATAAATGAGATACCTTATCATGTATCTTGGAAAGTTTAACCTAATATCACTTAACAAGAGAAACATTATATACATATCAGGGTACAAAATATTCTCCATTTCTTCCATCAGTGGAGCTATTTCGGTTTGAATAAATTTTATCAAAATCTTCTGATCAGGAACCAAATCCTTAACAAACATTTTCTTTATTGTCTTGGTACCAAAAAAAAGACATAATGTCTTCAGATTTATGCACAGAATCCCTTATATTCTTCAAGTCAAAATGAAAAACTCCCTCATGAGGGCAGTTGAGAATCTGCCTAATCTCTACTGAAGAGATTTAGAAATCCCTATCCTCTATTTTAGCCAACATACTGTCTTCGGTATCTCCCAGACTAAACTGTACAGATTTGTAGAAGTATCTATGTTTTACTTCATACATAAATTCTGTATTCTCACTATTGAACATCTGTTCATGATTCTGGAACGGCAGTGCTTTCTTCAACAACAGATTCGTTTGAAATAACCATTCAAGATCGATTACCTTACCTTGTAATATTTTTCTTCCCTCAGTACGTTGTCTCTTGGAATTGCTCGGCTCAGCCTCACTGGCTCTTTTAGTCCTCACCATTTCTGCGAGAGTCTCTGAAGGTTTGAAGGTTATGGTTTCAGAAGTTTTAAGGTTAGGGTTTCAGAAGAGGAAGTGCGTTTTTTGGATTTCGAAAGGGTTTTGATAGAAGTGAAAGGGCTTAGAAGTCGAAAAGACTTTGACAGCCTTGATTCTCATGTAATCACTCATAATTACATATATTTAAAAATAAATAAAATTTTCAAATGAAGAAAGAAATAAATACTTAAACAGTATTCAATAAACAAAATAAAATTTACAAAAAAAAAATAAAAAAGAAAATTATTTAAAATTAAATAAACCTAGATCCCCCTTAGTAAAATCAAACCTTGCAGTGGGAAGAGGTTTAGTAAAAATATCTGCTAATTGAATATCAGTATATATAAATTCTAAAAATATATTCTTTTTAATAACATGATCTCTTAAAAAGTGATTCCTTATATCAATGTGATTAGTTCTAGAATGACTAATAGGATTTTTTGAAATATTAATTTCACTCATATTATCACATAAAATAGGTGTATTAATAAAATTCAATCCAAAGTCCATAAGAGTGTTTTTCATCCACAACACTTGTGCACACCAACTGCCAGCAGAAACATATTCTGCCTTAGCTATTGACAGGGCAACTGAATGTTGTTTCTTACTAGACCATGATACTAAGGACTTTCCTAAAAAGTGACATGTACCTGATGTACTTTTTCTATCTAATCTACAACTTCCAAAGTCAGCATCTGAATATGAAATCAAATTAAAATAAGATTTTTTAGGATAAAGAATAGATTGAAAAACAGTTCCTTTTAAATATCTAAAAATTATTTTAACAGAAGTTAGATGGGTTTCTTTTGGATTTGATTTAAATCTATCACAAAGACATACTGAATACATTATATATGGTCTGCTAGAAGTAAGATATAACAAGGTACCAATCATACCTCTATATAACTTGTTGTCAACTGATTTCCCAGTTTTATCCAAATCAAGTTTTATATTAGTATACATAGGAGTTGTAAATGTCTTGCTGTTCTCAAGTCCAAATTTCTTAAGTAAATGAGTAATGTACTTTCTTTGATTTAAAACATTTCCAAAATATTTTCGAAATATTTGAAGACCCAAAAAGAAATTTAATTCTCCCAACATACTCATTTCAAATTCTTTTTGCATTAATTTTGAAAATTCATGACAAAGAGTTTTATTAGTAGATCCAAAGATTACATCATCAACATAAATTTGAACCAATAAAACATTATTTTTCACAATTTTCTTAAATAATGTTGGATCTTCCATACCAAGAGTAAAATCATTTTTCAAAAGAAAAGAACTTAATCTTTCATACCAATCCTTAGGTGCTTGTTTAAGTCCATAAAGAGCTTTAGTATGTTAAAAAATGGAATCAGGTTTTTGAGAGTTTTCAAAACCCAGAGGTTTCTCAACATAAACTTCCTTCATTAAATAACCATTTAAAAAGGGAGATTTAACATCCATCTGAAATAATTTAAAATTCATATAAGATGCATAGGCTAAAAGGATTCTAATGGCTTCTAACCTAGATAAAGGTGAAAAAGTCTCATCATAATATATTCCCTTTTATTGATTATATCCTTTAGCTACAAATCTTGATTTATTTCTAGTTATTGTGCCTTGGTCATCCTGTTTATTTATAAAAACCCATTTGGTTCCAATTAGAGGATAATTCTTAGTTCTTTACACTAAAACCCAAACATAATTTCTTTTAAACTGGTTTAATTCATCTTTCATTGCTATTACCCAACTTTCATCATCTAAATATTCTTCTATAGTCATGGGTTCTTGTTGAGATAGGAAGGCAGAGAATTCCACTAGGTTTCCTAAGATTCTTCTAGTTTGAACACCAATTTCTAAGTTACCTATTACAATTTCTAAAGGATGATTCTTTAGGGTTCTAGACTATCTAGGTAAATTATTTAAAGGTTCATAAGTATCATGTTCCTCAGAACTAGACTGAATTTCTTTTATATCATTTTCAAAATCATTCTTTAAATTATCAAGTTTCATGTTATCGTTAGAGTCAAGTTCATCGATTTGTTCTGTCCTTTTCTCAAAAGGATCAAATTCATCAAATTTCACATGAACTGACTCTTCAACAATCCTTGACTTCTTATTATAAAATCTATAAGCTTTGGAGGTAGCAGAATATCCTAAGGAAATTACTTCATCAGATTTTGGATCGATCGTACCAAGATTATCCTTGGTGTTTAAGATATAAACCTTGCATCCAAAAACTTTAAAGAAATTTACTTTAGGTTATCTGTTATTCCATAGTTCGTAGGGTGTCTTTTTCAAAATAGGTCTAATTAAAACTCTATTAATTATATAACAGGTTGTATTCACAGCTTCTTCCCAGAAATATATAGGTAGGCTATATTCATTTAACATAGTTCTAGCCATTTCTTGAATTGTTCTATTTCTTCTTTCTACAATCCCATTTTGTTGAGGTGTTCTGGGTGTAGAAAAGGTGTGTTAAATACCCATATTTGAGAAAAAGGAATTAAATTCTAGATTCTCAAATTCTCCACCATGATCACTTTCTAATGAGATTATATTGAATCCTTTTTCATTTTGAACAGATTTGCAGAAACATTCAAATAAAGTAAAAGCTTTATTTTTAAATTTCAAAAAAAATCCATGTAAATATTGAATAGTCATCAACTAAAACATATACATATGATTTACCAGCTAAGATTGCTACTCTTGAAGGTCCAAACAAATCCATTTGAATAAGTTCTAGAGGTTTAGATGTAGAAACCTTATTAACGGATTTGAAGGATGATTTGTGTTGCTTGCCAAGTTGACATGCATCACAAAATCTATCACTCTCAAATTTGAGAAATGGTAAATCAGAAACTAAATGTTCCTTAGATAACGTATTTAAAACATATACATTGTAATGACCAAGTCTTCTATGATAGATCCAGGATTCACTTACTTTAGTAGTCAAGCAGTTTACTTGTTGTTTACATAAAGAATTTATATCCAATGTATAGACATTTTCAGTTCTTGGTGCTTTAAATTTAAACAGTTTATCATTAAAAACAGTACAACAATTGTTAGTAAAATCAACAGTATATCCATCATCACAAAGTTGAGAGATACTTATCAGATTGTGTTTTAGTCCTTGTACATAATGTACTTTGTTGATTGAGACTATTTTTGGATCTCCAACTGTTCCAATGCCAATGATTTTTCCTTTGGAATTATCACCAAATGTGACAAGTCCTCCTTCCTTTTGAGTGAGTGAAGAAAAATTCAATGAGTTTCCACTCATATGTCTTGAGCAGCCACTGTCCATGTACCATATATCTTTTCTTCTCTGGTGACCTGCTACCTGCAAAGACATTCAAAAAAATTTCTTTGGTACCCATATTTTTTTCGGTCTTGGAGTGTTAGCTAGAAATGATCTGGGTGTCCAGATTTTCTTTGTTCTTTTAAAATTAGCTGAATCATATAGGTATTTTGAAATATCAACTTTCTTAATACCACAAATTTGAGGTTTTCTTAAGAAACAGTTTTTAGCTACATGTCCCTTTGCCCCACAAAAATTACAATTATGCTTTTTAGAGCTAGGAACAAAATAATTTTTATATAGCTTTGGTTTTTCTCCTTTACTGCAAATTCCAAACCTATCCTTTTTAATGACAGTTTTTCCAAGAATTTCATTTAATGAATTCTCTCCTTTTGTAAAAACCAATGCATCCTGTTTGTATGATTCTACTTCATCCTGCAGTGTTTTTATTCTTGATTCAAAATTAATGTAGTTAGTGTTAATCGAATTGAATTTATCAGTTAATTCTTTATGTTGTTTCAGCATTGTATCTCTTTCATCTGAAACGGATTTATGTATATTTTTCAGTGACTTATGTTTTTTAAATAGCGAGTCATATATTTTTTCAAGCATATTGTAGTAGGCTGCTAGTTTGTTATTTGTGTAGATTGATTCAGAATGTGATTCAGAGGAGTAATATGAGTGTACCTCATCAGTTTCTGCCATGAAGCACATGTTTTCCTATATATTGACTTCTTCTTTCTCTGAGATTGATTCATAAGAGCTACTAGAGTCTTTAGATACACTCCAAGTGGCTTTCATAGCTTTCTTGTCTTTCTGCACAAAGTCATTTCTTTTGAAGAATTTCTTTTTCTTTGCATCCTTCAGTTGTGGGAAATCTGGTCTGATATGTCCCATCTTTTTGCATTCATAACATATCACTTCCTTATTATCTCCCTTAAAAGATTTTTTGAAGCCTCTTTTCTTGCTGTAGAATTTTCTAAATTTTCTGGCTAGTTGATCCAGTTCTTCATCTGAGTTGGATGAGTCAGAGCTTTCTTATTTAGCCTTGACTTCTTTTCTCTTCATCTTTCTATTCTTTTATAGTGAAGTTACCCTCAAGGAAGTATCTTCTCTTTTGATAAGAAGTTTCTTTTCATTCTCTTCATCTTGAATTTCAGCTTCATACATCATCAGTGTACCAATCAGCTCTCTCATAGTTAGATCATTGAAAGGTGTAGATTGTATGATTGCAGCAGAGATACCATTCCATCTAGTAGGAAGTACTCTCAGTACTTTTAATGCTTGACCAACCTGGTTAATAGGTTCTCCTAGAGAAGTTATGTTATTAACAATTTATGTCAATCTCCCATTCATTTGGGTAATGCTCTCACCTTCAATCATTCTGAAAGCATCAAATTTCAGTTTTGCAGTTGCATATATCATTTGCCTTACATTATCTGTTCCTTCATATGCCACAGTTATTGTTTGCCACATCTCATATGATGTCGGGCACTGAGATACTCTGTTAAATTCATCTGGTCCTAGACCACAGATAATTGCATTCATAGCCTTCGAGTACATATCGTACTCTGCCTCTATAGCAGCACTCCATGCCTCAGTATTTTCAGAAATTTCATAAGGAGTCAGAATCTTTGAATAGACTTTATATTCGAGGTTTTTCAGTTATATTATCATACGTGATTTCTAGCAACCATAGTTGTCTCCATTAAAATATGGTGCTCTAACCATCGACATCCCTTCTCTTGAAGTAGTCATAATGCTCTGTTGAATAATCCTTAAATGCTTCTAGCTTTCTATGACTCTATCAGAAGCTCCTCCTTTGATACCAATTGTTGGATCTGAATCTATAGATTATACACAAGACGGGGGTGAATTGTGCCTTTTGCAATTTTTCTGATAGCTCTTTTCTTGAACGAGTTCTGTCCTTTATACTTTATCGGATTTGATCATGCAACGGAAAAAGTAAAAACAAGAACATGAAGATGTATAGTGGTTCGAGGAACAGAAAGCCCCTAGTCCACTCCACCAATGCTCTACTCCACGTGCTTGGTGATTTTCACTATCTGGTCCTCTTTTTCACAGACCGATTCACAACTGAGTACAGGAAGTTGACACCTTTACAATTCAAGGAAAAACAAAGACTTCTGGTTCAAACATGAACCTGTACATCTTAGAACGAGAAGCTGGTTGCTCATGAATAAAAAATTTCAGAAAAAAATTTCTGGTTGATATTCACAACTGCAACAAAATGCAAATGACAGCAGATGGGTCAAAGTCTCTAGAAATATTGATCTTCAAGACAAAGCAGTTCTGAGTTGATGCAGTTGTAGTAGATATAGAAATATAGTTCACAACCTCATCAGTAGTAGATCCACAATATATATTCGATGTAGAACAGGTGAATCTTCTATCGAGTTCCTTCTTCTTGAACAAACAGAGCTTTTACGCTCCTGTTGAATCAGTAGATCAATTGTGAATAGTTTCAATCTATGTTTTCCACTTTTTAATAATAGATCGATCACCTCATCATACATTTTTTTTCTTCCAGAGAGAGCATATATAATAAAGCATATCTCCTGCACATTTAGATCCATAAAAGTCGCCTTCTGATTCGCGATATTAAAAAATTTGAATTTACAGAGAAGTCGTAATATCCCTTAAGACTCGACATAAAAAGCTCCTTTTAATTAAATCTTAAATCCATTAATAAAATGTCTTTGAATCAGTCAAAGCTGTAATTTAAAAACGACTTTAAATACGGCTTGAAATCCGCCCAGAAATCAGCTTACTGATCGATGTACATAAAAACCGTCTGCCAAAAATTCTGATGCCAAACGTAAGGTTGATGATGTGACTTCCAAACATAGGGTTAATAACATAGTCTTGAAACGTAGGGTTGATAACAAACGTAGGGTTGATAAAAAACGTAGCGTTGATCATTCATACTTTTTCTTCATCATTCAAACGTATGGTAAAAGATCCATACTTTTACTTGATCCATTATTTTTTAAGAACTTATGGTTGTTTACAAAAGTAAGGTTGATGAACCATACTTTTGAGAAACAAACGTATCACTTAGAATTTACATACGGTTCACCTTCCATACTTTTCTGGTAACAAAACGTATGGTTCCTTCCAAACGTAAGGTCTCCTTCCATACTTTGCTGAAAAACGTATGGTTGTTTAACCATACTTTTATCGTACTTCAAAAAGTATACACGCTTTTCATCCTTACACTACGTTTATCCACGTAGGGTATGAATAGTGATTCCAGAACGCGCTAAAATATATTCTGTTCTATATTCATCTACGTAATATGTGAACAGTGTTTGTAGAACACGCTACAATAGATTCCGCACTAAGTAATAAATTCTCGTTATTTCAAGAGTAAAATAAATTAATAATCTCCTGCAAAATACTAAGTAAAAATATTAGAAAATAACTAAGGATATTTGTGAGCATAAAAATTATCATAAAGAGACAGAGTATTATTTTCAATAATCTCCCCTTTAAAAAACATTAATACGCATTGTTGAAAACAATACTTTTCTCAACAGTCTCTAGATATAGAGATATGTTTCAACAATGCTTTTCATCATTAGATAGACTATTAGTCTGAGAGGAAAACTCAAACTATAGAAGAGATGTTGAGAGCTTGATATATGTATTTTAAAGGTTGTTGGGATTAACACCTAGCTTTGGTAAAATTTTATTATAGAAATACATTTCACGGAAGTATTCAGATGTCTCCCTATGAAGCCCTCTCTTAGAATAAGTATAGAACTCCAACTTACTGGGAAGAAGTTTGGGAATGAAACCAATAAGTATTATATCATTTTTATGAAATGAAAGACAATTTCAAAACTATTTAATAACATTTCATAGTATATAATATTCCGAAAAAAATGTTATGATAACAAGAAATGAAAATACCTTGAGATTGAAGAGGGTTACCATGTGTTTCTACGTAGATCTCCATGGAAGAGTGTAATGAGATTTGGAAATGAGGAAAAAATTAGCCCTAATTATATTGGTCCTTTTCAAATTGTGGGTCATCTTAGTAATCTAGATTACTGATTGGAACATCCATTGACTATGTCTCAAGTTCACAATGTTTTCTATGTCTCTCTCCAGAGAAAGTACATAATTAATCCATTACATGTACTAAACTAAGAAGTAACGCTATTGGAAAATATCATTCTTATTGAGAATAACCTATAGTGATTCTGGATGGTAGGAAACAATTTCTACAAAACAAGACCACTTTCCTCACTTGGTTAATGTTTCATGGTGGAACCACCCATTTGAGGAAGATGTGTGGGGTCTTGTTGATATTATTAGGCATAGGTGTCACATCTTTTTATATCTGAGTGATTAATTTTGAGGGCGAAACTTTTTTATGGGGTTTAGAATATAACCCCAAGATGTTTTTAAGAAATATTTTTATTAAATAATTTTAATTAATCAATAGATTTCATTATAAGAAATTGTGAGTTTAAACAAAATTGTGAGATCACGTTAATAAAAAATGACCATTATAACCTATCCTATATGTTTGCGGGAATAAATATAAATAACATATGAAAATTAAAGGTAAATTATTTAGCTACAAATTATTTTTGAAAAATATAAACCATTTTTATGTAATTGAAATATCTCTATTATTATATTAAAAAATTAATTTATTTACAATTAGAAAATTAAATTAATAAAATTCTTTTGTTATATAGTTAATAATTCCTTTTTATATTCCTATAATAGGGTATGAATGAAACCTTATATATATAAAATACTATTTTATTTTAAAAAGGTTAATTTTACCACCATTTTATGGAGAACACATTTTAAATTAACAATTTGACACATTAATAATTTTTATATGAAAATATAAGACACTTATTCTAAATTAGGATGTAGATAATTACTTCAGATGAATTATTGGATATTTTTCTAATAATGCTCATGTTTAGAGGAATAGTAAAAATATACTAAACATTAATAAAAAGTAAATTTTTTCGCTTGAATAATTTATATCATTAAATTATATTACATAATTATATTAAGGTATAAATAGATTATATTTTATCATTTAATATAATTTATGTCAATGTTATAAATTTTACATTGAATTTAGATATAAAATTTTTTCAATATATTACAATGTTTTAACTTTTAAAAAATCATCTTTCAGACAACGAGATTAATACAAAATTAATTAATTAAACTTATTTGATTTTAATTTTAAAAAATATATTCCATATTTGGAATTTTTAGATAAAAATAATGTAAATATCTTTCTTTTATTTCCAGGTAGTATGAATTGTAACTTCAATAATTATTAGTAATATGGTAAAACTCTAAATCAGGTAATTAAGAGTAAAAAATATTATAAAACTATCATTATAGTTGTCTAAGTTTCATTGGATGCATTTGATTCGACCTACTTCATCCTTGAGTCGAAATGACACCCTTTGGAATCCACTTCGATGATATTCATTAATTTATTTTATTTTATTAAATAAAAGCTAAATATGTCAAACTCAAATTTTAATAACTCTATCATTTTTCATATATGGTTATATAGAAAATTAATTATACTATAAATATTAATTGGAAATAAAAATTGATTTTAATTATCATGTAATATATTTTTAATTTTTTTGAAATAAATAATTACCTAAATGTTTTATACAGTGATGATGCTGAAATTATTTAATTGAAAAAACCAATAGAATTTTTTTTTATTTAAATTGATAATAACCATTAAAATACACAAAAACATTACCATTTTTTATTGGTTGAGTATATATCTACAATAATCATCCATGGGTCTATTTAATAACCATTTTGAGCTATATAGAAAACATTATGACACTTATAAAATTTTATTTTATGTGATGTTATTGTTTTCACATTTATGTTTTATATATATAACATTTTTATTATTGGATTTTATAGAATATATATTTTATTATAAGTATTCTAAAAAAATATAATATATTTATTCTTCATATTTTTTTAATTTTATTAAACCTATAAATATATTTAATAATTACACAAAATTTATGTAGTAAATATTTTGTTAATGGAGATAACAAATAAATATTTTTGCAAATATTAAAATAAATATAATTTTTGATGATTAATATATCGAACAAATTTTATACATTACCTTTTCCTATTATAAATATAACCCAATATGTTTTTATAAGTAAATTTTATATATTTATATTTTTAAAAATCAATAAATTGAATAGTGTAAAAATTGTCACTATTGATTGTTTATCAAAACAATCCATAATTAAATTATTCAAAAAACATAAAAATATTTTAAAATATATAATTATAATTATATTTTAAATAATGTTATTATCTATTTATTTATGGTCTAATTTACATCAAATAAGCAGTTATATAACCCTTTAAGTAATTAAATATATTTTACCATAGTTTAAATTAAATAGAATCACAAATTGTTAATTTAAATGATTAGGTCTAAATTGATTAGAAAACATGTTTATAATTTATTGGATTATGGTTTTTATATCATATATAATATCAAATTCAACACTAGAACATTTTGGAGGATTTTTATGTGGTTTTATTTTATTAAATATTATTTTTTTGAAGATTCCAGAATTTCTCCTCACCCCAATTATAAAAGTGTTCCTCCTCGCACATTTCTTCACCACACATTAAGCCTCAAATATCTAATATACCATATCCTTTTCCATTCCTAACATCCATAATGATATTATAGAGGCAATGGTCTTCTCCAAATAACAACACTTGTTATTTATGAATAGATTCCTAGGGAACACATCGAAGAAGATGTAATCTCCTCAGATGATTTTTTCCAGACTAATTTTTTCTACTACATCCTCTTCATGATATGTTTACATTATATTATAAAAAATATTTAATAGAAAAATAAATAAATTAATATTATTATTATTTGAAAACTATATTTCATCTTCTATCCATCCCATGGAAACCAAAATCAACACACGTGGACACATACGTCTTACCCTCTCCACGTTATGGTGTTATCTACTTTTTACCACCACCTTACACTGATGGGTATAATGATATGAATAATAATTATATATGATTTTTATATAATTTTATTTATTTTTGAACAAAATATAAACCATATACTACCATACCATTATAAAATAATGGGAATGATATTGTCGGTCAAGTGTACGTACGACCTACTGTCACCATGGTGAAATGAAGTTCATTCTACATGATATTAATTAAAAAATGATTATATGAATTTATATAATGAAAAAATATTATATATATTATTTTATTATCATTTTTAATATTATAATTATGAACTAAGAAATATAACTAGCTCTTATTCAAAAAAATGCATAAGAAAATGAAACTGTTAATACTCGAATAACGAGTACTAATGAAATGTTTTTAACAATCGAATGATATTATGATAATATATGATTTCAAAAAATTAACAAGATTATGGAATAATTAAAGGATAAAATTTAAGTCATTATACAAGAGGTTTGGATCTATAATAATTATATTGTATATATGATAAGGGATACCTTTGCAATGTCATTATTATCTGAGATTATTTATACATATCTATTTACTAGGGTGTATTTATCATCCATGTTCATGTTTACTAAATAAGTTTTCAAATTATTATTTATAATCTTATACATTTTTTTGTTGTAAATCTTTCCCATTGGTGAATTTTAATAAATTTTATGAAAGGAATAATTTTTTTCCATACAAGGTATGTTTTAACTTATCTATCAATATTACAAGAGGAGTGATTTATTTTATCTTTCATTTAATGAAACGATTTTTACATTTTTATAATTAATAACTTAAATATAGCTTCCATTATAATATTTAAGGGTTATTTTCAATGAAATTATATTATTATAAAATTGAGTTTCATTTTTATGAAATAAAACAATTTTTAAATAGAAAGGATGTTTTTTTATATTTTTTAAAAGTATTCTATAAAATTTATTTTCTTTAATAGATGGACTACATTAATAGGGTTATGTTGCTAGAATAATATCCCTATTATTCATATGGTTTTATTATTTTTATTTGGTAAAAATATTTTTAAAATTAATTTCTTTTACAATGAATATGTTAATATATAATGATGGTTAAGAAACAAATTTTATTCATTATGTTTCACTATAACGAATTATTTATATTTTTGTGGAACATATAAGAATGAGTTCATTATGAGATGGGTGGGAACTACTTATCACTCAAATTCATTGGGTAATGATTTATATCTCATGATATATAAAAGACTAGAATTGGAAATGATCTCGATGTAGTAATACATGGATGGAACAATATATTAACCTGGTTAAGTAATACATGGCTAGAACAACATGTAATCATAGTTTAGTAATACATAGATGAAATGAGGATTGTAATTAGTTCAGTAAAAGAATTTTAACACTATTATTTTCTTAGAAATGAGCCTTGGCTAATATGGAAATGATTTTCTATGCATATATCTACACCAAAAATTCTATGTTGTATGTTATGAATTTTAGGAAAATATGTTCATTGATTTATTATGAACATATATGCTTTATTCAATTATATTATATCATGATCTTTTATATCCATCATAATAATTTCAAATGTTGTTTCATTAAGTCTTATAATTAGGATTGGATTAATATCTCCCTTATGTAACATTACTAAGCATATAGGCTCACCCATTGTTATGTTTCGTGTCCCTCAGTTGTGAAGAATAATATTATGAAAGATATTTTACAAAGGGTTCTGGTTATAAAAGAATAAGCCGAAGAAAATGTAGATGTTTTATGAACTATTTTTTTATGTTTCCTTATTTCTAAAGATGCTAAACCTACACTACCTAACATGGTTGTGTTGTTTTTTATACCAAATATCCATCAATTTGGATGTAATATCTATGTATGTAATATATGTCCCATTATAATGAAACATTTTAAATAATCCACAATAGTATGATTAATTATCTAGTAAAAAAATTTATAAAGGTTGAATAATATAACTACAATTAATAATCTTGTATAGCTAATCAAAGGCTACAAATTTTGATGAAAAATTTCGGAACAACTAATTTATAGAATAACTATTTATAACGAGTATAGGTTAAAATGGTTTAAATAAATCTCTTGAATTTATTTATTAATATATATATATATATATATATATATGTTAATGATATATTATTTTAAATTATCGACAAAGTTTTTGGGATATATGGTATGAATTTTCCATCGCAATTCCACTTTATGAGATATATTGTGTATTAAAAACCAAATTTCCATTACATGTGTTATATAATACTTTCTCTATATGAGAAGTCACGAAATTAACATACCAATCAAATATGATGATCATATTTAATCCCAAAATTTCATGATTATTTTATTTATTTACAACCCAAAAATATAATTATCATTTTTCCATCTCAGTTGTCTTTCATTGGGAATCATGTTAGAATCACATCATATTTAATTATAAGTGATTCAATAATTCCTATAAGTGTTTTTTCAAAAAATTCATAATATTTAATGTATTTAAAGATATATAATTCTATCCATATATAAAATAATTTTTAATTGGAGAGTTAAATATTCCATGGTGGGATAACGATCCTAAATTTTATAAATTTAATTATTTTTGAAATATCCTAGAAAATAAATCATTATATGAAAATAACAAGTCAGATGTAGCTATATTATATTTTCACCTCTGGGAAATCAGCCTGTATATAATACTCTGAGTATTGAAAAAATCATTACCCTAATGAATTATTTGTGGATATATGACAACATGCCTTGTGAGAGACTATATTGGAAACGTTTTTTGTATAGTTACATGATAATAATGTTCCACGAGGAAGAAGTTTTCATATCATATCCACCATCTATTATTAGTGATAACTATTGGATCCAATTACTATCATCAATTTATATTCTATCACATTTTAAGTACCCTCTCCCATATATTTCATTGATAATTATACTTCATCTTACATTAAAGATACCCAACAGGTTCCAAGTTGATTAAGGTATGTTCACCTACACATCCACATTATTCTATTGAATGGGGACACATATTGTGTATTTATTTCATAATGTATTTGTAGATATGTTTTATTATGAATGGTCACCCTACAGAAACATTATGTATCATTATAATAGCTATTATAGTGAATGAATTGGATATAATAAAGTGAAATAGGGGGCCTTGAATCATTTCACTCTACAAATGGGTAGGTAAAATGTAGAAAAAAGGTTGGAATTTGGTATATTCATCTTCACATGAAATTAAAATTTCTTGGATTATGTAAATTAAAACGTGTTAATGATTTACAAATTTATCTATTCCATCATATTGATAAAATTTATTTTTGTTGTAAATGTATTCATTTAATTTCACTAGTATAGTGTGAACTCATTTTATGTTGATTATTGGTTCACATTGTCCAATTATTTTATTCAGATACCTTATTTCCTATTTATGTTATGTATAACAATTTTTTATGCCACTATTTAGAGAGAAGATAAGGTTGCATGTATTTATTTTCTTTTCACCATGAGTCATAGAGGAGGACTATTTGTAATTGTCTAGGATATGAATGAAGGGTTGACACTATTCTCATAATATGTTCATTTTTTATATTATATTTTCAAAAAAATTGTATATATTAATATTCTTCTCTAATAATAATTAACTATTTGTTCCATTGTTTTTTATTTTAGTTTATTCAAAAAATGTTCCATAACTATGTGATCTAATAGTCTATTGTACAGGATGTTACAATTAATTATCCCTATTATTTCCCAATAGCAATACCAATATCATATTATTAATAATAAGGTTGAGAATTTGAGTTTTTCCATCAAATATATTGAAATAAATACTATTAATATAATCACATATTTCAACTAATCAAATTGATAACATGATTGAATAGATTAATTGTGCTAAATAATTATAAAATAATGATCTCTAATTCAGATTCCAACATTTGTGGCTATGGTTGGAAGATAATTAAATGACGAATTTTTTCAAAATGTATACAAATTTAGATATTATAATAATAACTTCAGATTAACTAATGAACCCTCAATTTTATGTGTTTTTTGAATAATGTATTCAATTATTATCTTTATAATATCACTATGGTATTTATCAAGGATATCTTATTTGACATGAAAATCAATAAAGTGATAAAAATATATATGATAATATTTCTAGATAATATTAATTTGAAGGAGATCCATGTGATATATAGTAAGAGTAAATTTTAGATTTTTGATATTAAATTTTCTTTGATATAGTGTATCAAAAAATTAATATTATTTTACCAATTAATGGAAATTGTTATTAAAGAATGGCATGGACCAATGAAAATTACCTAAGTAGATTACATGTATTTGTGGGTAATTATTGGATATTTTTCAATTATATTCCTCAATATATTACAAAATTACCTTATTCACATAAAGGGGTTATGTTCATTTAGATATAACTATGTAACTATTTTTTTGAAGAACACAATAGGAGATTGGTCAGTGAATTTATCATGACATTACCATTAAGTTGGGTTTATTTTCTGATAAACAGTTATGCATTAGATAAAGGACTCAAAATTATATATATAAAGAATAGTTTTTTTCTTTTGTCACATGATTGTTAGTAGTCCATTAAAAATAATTATCTCATCCATGATATAGAGTTAGCATATGTGAAAATTTCTTTGAAGATATGGTAGTATTATATTTACATTTAATGATGTATCATTTATATGGATCTAAAAGTTTATAATACATAATTTACCAATAGTATCTAAATAAAATAAAATTGATATATTTTGTGCTACCCAATGATTATGATTTCTCAATTCATGCCCACAGTAGGGACATATAAATTGTGGGTGATGTGTAGAGTTGAAAAGATCAGGGATTTTCTAATATAATATCGATTGAACATAATCCTATAATCATGGATTCAGTCATTTTTGTTCTGTGACTTTTATGTATGTGGAACACTATATTCAAAAAGGCATAAAATACAAGTGTATTACATCTTTTTAGTTGAATGATCATCAAAATACAAAATTCATGAATGAATATCATAATAGTATAGTGTATTTGCAAACATGAAACAAAATCATTAACTAAATGAATGATATTCAATGTCAACAAAATATATATTCCCATTATGTATTCTACATAAAACAAATATTCATAAGTTGGGGAATGAGAACATAATAATAGAGTGAGCTTAGATGCAATATAAGGTTACACAAAATTGAAACATAATAATAACATGAGCATATGGGAATGAGAAATTGATAATAAAATTTTAATATCATACCTTACATATCAAATATCATATAAATGAGTCATAAAATAAAAATTAGCTTCACATAATACATGAATTGTAGGGGAATCAATAATATTATCCATGAAATGCTTACATAGGAATAAGAAATAAATTTTTTGGAAGTATCATAAGTATATGAAATTATTTCCATTATAGTCTATGCATCAATTATAAATCCATAATAATAGTATGTGTTCACACCCCATACAATCTAGGTAGTCATAGTTCACTCCCATGACCATCTATGTCATCATGTATCACTACCAATACCATCTTATTAAAGAAAGTCCGTTACTAAACTGATTTCACTCCCCATTCCATTCATGTTTATCTCATGAGATATATATATATATATATAATTCCTTGGAGGGATATATAGGATCCACCATCTCATAATGAAATCATTGATATATGGTCCACTAAATCAAAAAAAATCATATCATAACCCGTGAAATGAAATGGGTATGATAAAAATTCCATCATATCACAAACTATTGAAAAGAGATAGGTTTCATAATAAATTTTTCAACAAATAAACCTTGAAAATATGGAGGTTTTAAAAACATAAATTCTTGAAAAATAAATAGGATTCATGAACATAAAAAATGTGAAAGAGAAACTCGTTTCAAAAAAACTATTACCTAAAATCAAAATCAATTTATAGAAAGAATATAAATGAATGATTTAGATTATTTACTAGTAAAGGAATAAATAACACCAATAGATGTCATATTATAAGTAAAATTAGTTTAAAATATATTTTCAAATCATTTAATGAAGAAAATATATGCATTTCTTTGATAAATA
Source organism: Viscum album (assembly GCA_963277665.1). Classification (NCBI taxonomy): domain Eukaryota; kingdom Viridiplantae; phylum Streptophyta; class Magnoliopsida; order Santalales; family Viscaceae; genus Viscum; species Viscum album. The sequence continues at coordinate 916,609,677 of OY728155.1, read as the reverse complement.
ATTTATATAACAACAAATATTTTTAAGACCATTTTATTTCATTGTAATCATGAAAAAAATAAAGGAATATAGAAAATAAATATTATATGAAAAGAATAATGGAGTAATGAAATTTATTTGAAAACATTATTTCATTTAAATCAAATAAAATAATCATGAAAAAAGTTTGAAACAATGTTTCCTTGAGGGAATATAAAATAACACTACATTATTTTTGAAAAACATTATACAAGATAATAATTTTTGTCACACCCCGACCTATGTTTTATTTTATTTTATAATTTCATTTGACTTTTAAAATTATGTTGGGTTCCAGGTTGAGTCTTGGACAAAAAACTTTTGAGTTACGTCACAAAAAATGCACGTTATTGAGTTGACATCGTTGGACACATGGGCGAAGCACGTTTTTTAGTTGACGTTGCTGGGCGCACAGGCGAGGCACACATTGAAAACCCCACATGGCTCCACCCAGGCTTCTCCATGATCTTCCTGTCTTCAAGGAATTTAAAATGAATAAACTGTGTATTTTATTGCATAAGTTACAATTTTCATGGTTACAAAAATGTTAATTATTATTATTAAAATGAAATAAGTATTTCTAGTATTTATATCCTTATCAGTATGATTATTATTTTTCCTATTAGTGTTATTATTAATAAAGATTTACTAACATTATTATTAATATAATTGAGGTATTATTTTTATTATCATTATTTCATTATTGTATATGTTATTTATATTATTATTGTTATAATTAATTTTATTATAATTTGTTATTATTATTATTATTATTATTATTATTTCTATTATGGACATTTTTATTATTTTTGTTATTTTTGATTCTATTATTATTATTATTATTATTATTACTGTAATAATATTTTTATAATTATTATTATAATTTTTTTTCAGTAATCCTATCCCTACGCGCGCCCCCCTTTTACCCTAATCCTTGCTACGTGCAGGCCCCCTCCACACATGCCGCCTCCTCCCTATCTCCCCTCCCTGTCTCCCCTCCCTGCTTCTGTCCGCCACACTACTTTCATCCTTCATGTACCCGGCTCCTGCACACCTCCTCCAATGATCGGGCTCCCAGGACCTCGCCCCAGCCCTCCGCCTCCTTGCTTCAGCACTACAACCCCCCTTCCCCCAGGTCTACTGTGCGATCCCACCCCCTCTTTCGACCCCGTCAATGCATAGCGCTGTGGAGACCCCCCATGGTGGCCCTCGCCTCTCCGCCGTCACAACCCAGTGGCTGACGTCCTCCCCTTCGCTGGAAAAGTGCCTTCAAAACAGCTTGTCTCCATCTTTGTGCACCTCCCCCATATACAGCTCTCCCCCCTTTTTCTCGAACCTCCCCACACAACACGAACCCTCTTTTTCCCTACATCCACGTCTCCGACATAGCTCCTTGCCACTACTCCTCTCGTCCGACCGACCCACCGAGTGGCGTGAATTCACTCAGCCAACTCCCCCTCTATCAGCGTGCCTGTGACCAGAACAAACCTACTCTCCTGTAGTCTCCCTCCCCCCTTTGGTGGAGTTTTAATTTTTTTTATCAAAATATTTTATGATAGTGTTTAAATTCCAAAATTAATGGTATGAAGTTGTTGTTTAGGGATGTTTTGGTTCCTCACTGGTGTGGTCGAGGTGAAAATAGTGATTCACACCATTTTTAGGATGTTCTTCATCATTTGAGGTGAGTTTTCCTTTTTTTCATAAATCTTCTTGAGTTAATATTCACTTTTTTCATGTTTTTTGCTTTGTTTGTGACAATTAATTGGTGACTTGCAAGGTCTTGAATAATTTATTTTATGTGTAATTAGTTGGAAATGAATTTTCCATGTCATATTTGGTATATTATGCGTGTTTAATGTTTTTATTGTATTTCCTCTATGTAGTTTATAATTTTTAATAAATTATTATATTAACAAACTGCTGTAAATCACAATTTGAGAGTCTTGGTTTGAGGTTGGGCTTAAAAAGTGTGTTTTGGGTGTGTTTTGACATAAAAGCATTGCAGTTTTGTTTAAAAATTTTTTATAAACTTTTTAACTGGTTTAGTAAATATTATATGTGGGGGGGGGGGGGTTATGTTTTGCAAATATTTTTGAGTTAAACTTGGTTTAAAAATGAATTTTTGACATGTGGATTGTTTTTTTATTAAGTGGTTTAATTTTTTATTTTAACTGTGCATGTGGTGCGCATTCAATTTTGGTGTGTTCTGAATATGCGTTTAATTATAAAAAGGGGTTATGAACTTGTTTTGGGTGTGTAAGGTCGTGGGTTTCTATTTGGAGTTGTTTAAAAAAATTTAAAGTGGTTTATTAAATAGTTTCAATGGTGCGAGTTTTGATTTAAAAACATGTTGAGGTGGGTATTTCGCTTTGTACGCTCGTTTGGATTTTTTATTTATGTTTTTGTGTAATTTTAGTTATTGTGCGTTTCTTATAGTGTGTTTGCAATGTAACCCCATGATATTGCGGTCATCATCTTGGGATTTCTATTACAACTACGCGAGGCGTGTCACGCCATAGTGTTTGGACAACGAGATGAGGCAGGTCCCCCACTTCCATTGCCTTTAAATTTAGAATTTATTAATTTCTTGAAATTTTATTAATTTTTACAAATGGGAAATAATATAATATAATTAAATTTTAAATGATTATTTGGTGTAAAAAGAGCCGTTTATTTTATACACGATACTTGAAAAATTTTGTTGATGAACGGAGACCTAGTAGTGAAAAAATTATCATTTGGAATTTAAATATAATTCACAAAATTTCAAATGTAGTTATAGTTTATTTATAAATGATATCTTTTGAAGCATGAGCAAGCTTTTTGGTTCTCTTGAGAAATGAGGATTCTCTTTAAGATTGGTGAAGGCCCGTTTGACACATTAATAAAAAAAATTATTTTGGAAAACTCTTTTTGGGTGAATCAGGGGTGAACTTTGGTGTAGGATGACTGCATGAGTTGTGTGTGATATTAGTGCTACTTGATCGACTTTGTTGACTCCTCCTTTTCCTTTTTATTACACATATTGACATGGGAAGCTGACATAGTAAGTGAATATTCTGAGAATGATTACTACACTAGATTAGATTACGCACTTTCTAGTATCCCTTAGTATAGATTATACTATTCTAGGGGATTGCGACCCTTGGTTAGGTCATTTAGGGCAACACTGGGCGTTAGAGATTTATGAAATCATCATGAGTAGGCATGCCATCAGGATGAGTCAAATGTATGGTACGTTCTAGATTGTTCATGAGATCCTAGGTTTGTCCCGTGTTTCATTTAGTGTTTTTTTGTATGTGGTAGACTATTGAGAGGTCTAGTTTGGTTGCTGGCCCCTGTGTACCACTTTTTCCATTTCCCTTAGGGCGTGTTGTGTGTGATTTTCCTTTTTACTAAAAACTGAAATTCTTTTTTCTAAATTGATTGAAAAAATTATTTGAAAATGAAATACACATGTTTTTATAAAACATTAGATTTGTTTTTATATTAAAAAGGTCAATGGACCATTACTTGTTTTAGAAATTAAATAGTGTGTTTTCAAACCCGTTTTTATCTAATTCAGTTCAAACGTGGAATTAGTGATTTTTTTATTTAAAGGTATTGCATTGGGAATAGTTTGTTTGGAAAGCCTACTGAGTTTTAATACTCACAGCTATAGTGTTTTCCTGTTTTTATTTTTTTTAGGTTTTCCTTGAGCTTGTTCGACATGGGTGAGACTTTGTTGTGATTTGGAGAGTGAACCTCAAGGTCACGAGAAGTTTTGGTCGTGGTCATGTTAGATTGTTGTTATTGGTCATTCTTTTTTTTTCGTGTTGTTTATTTACTTTGCTTTGTTCTCTTATCATTCTATGCAATTATTTATTTTATTGGAAAAAATCATTCCGTTTTTCTCTCTTTTGATTCCCTGACGCTTGTCTCTAGCCCAGGAGGATCAGGAATACCTCTCGGGCCATGTTGTGGACCGGCATGGGTGACCTGTTCAGGGTCCACCCGGGTTGGTTCGTGACAAAATGAAATCAGAGCAGGTTGACTCTTGAGCGAACCTTGTTCTTCAGAGCACCCATCGTTATTTGGGGTTCTCATTGTAGAAGGAGTAGAATTTTCGGGACATGAGGTGTAATAACGTGAAGGACGTCGTGAACCCTTTCTCATAATGAACCTCGGGTTACCATGGGATGTCCGGGCATGTTGGTGTCCTTTGATTATTGTGAATTGTTTTATCATGGGAAATGAAAGGGGAGCGTGGAAAGTGAACTCCATGAGATATCATGGTATGGAAATCCATGTGGAGTCATGATAATTACCCTAGAGTGCTTCTTGTAATGGTGGCGTGACTGGCGTATGGCCGCCAACCATATGTTCGAGTCACCCATCGGCACTAGTTTGTCCTTGTGGATCATTTGGGACTTTAATTCTAAGAATATTTTTCTAAAGTTTTATTTTGGAGATTGTGAAAAGTCAAATTTAAAATGGTGATGACCATGTTTTGATTAAGTTCTTTATTTCCATGTTTCATAGTGTTCTCCCCCATGATAGTTTGATGGATGCCCAAGGTGCAGCTTCGGGTGGTGCGCACCTATCAAATCCTCCAGTTGATCAACCTATAGAATATGTTCTGGAATTATAGAAGTTGAGTCCTCCACTATTTTATGGTAAAGAAGATCCTCTTGAGGTAGAGGAGTGGTTGCAGAAGATTGATAGGATGTTCAGTTTCATTGGGTTTCCAGAGTAATTAATAGTGAAGTTGGATACATTTATACTTGATGTTCCAACTTAGAAATGGTGGAAATCCATGTCATGGAATAAACCTCAGAAAGATCTAACAAGGGATTTTTTCAACTCTTCATTCATTCAAGATATACTTCTCCGAGTTGACGAAGCTGAGGAAGTGGATGAAGTTGTGTTGTCTTGAATAGGGTGCTGAAACAGTACTAAAATTCTATCAAAATTTCATAGACCTAGTTTTGTATAACCAATGGTTTGTTGAAAATGATCCTGGTAATGATCGAAAATTTGAGTCTAGACTTTGACCTGATCTACAATCGAATGTGGCTGAGATCAACCTAACCACTTTCTCAGATGTTGTGGGGCCAACATTTCTTGCTGAATCTGGGCTAGCAGGAGGACATGAGGTGGTGAATCCTCCTTCGGACTTGGGAGGGAGTGCATAAGATGATGATAGAAAGAATGGGAAGTGACTTGATGATGGTGGCTCTAATAGAGGAATCAGGATGCCTTCATAACTTCAGCCATCTTCTTCACAACGTAATTCGATGATCTGCCACTAGTGTCGTAGGCAGGGTCAAAAGAGGCCAACGTGCCCGAATTCTCCGAGACCCTGCAACACCTGTGGACGTCTGGGTCACTTGCAGTGATTCTGCTGAGGTGTTTCCATGAGGCGTGCTGAATCCAGACCTTGATCATCAAAGGATAACTCATCCCATCTGTAGGAGTGGGGAGATATTTGGGGACCAGTTTGAGGTGTTCTCTTTGTAGTGCTTTTTGGGTGTAGTAATCATCTCTGGTAGCATTTTGAGGTGTTTCTTTTCTTCCAGATGTAAGAATGGTTGTGGTCGAACCTCTTTGAATGTTTTATTTTATTGGAAGTGTTTTGATAAAATTTTGGTTCATGTGTTATGTTTAGGAGTTTTGGAATCCTGACTGTGAAGCAGGAGATGCTTGAATCATCAACGATCCAACCATAGGTCTCGGAGTGAAGCTGGCGTGTAGTCAGGAGAACCCCAGTGGTGAAAAAAGGCCCTTCTTTAACATTTTTCTTTAGTGTGACATGGTTTTTGTTCTTATTAGGGTGTGACATTGTTGAGGTAGCAGTGACAGTAGTTTTGATGCTCTATTGGTCAGGCCCTTCCCCCCCTTCTCTTTTGGTGGGGTTTTTGGTCTGTGCAAAAAGTTTTCATGTTCGGTTAATCTCGCCAGTTCTTATGGTGAGGAGAACCAGAGCGGGTCTCACTAAGTTACACCTGAAGTAATTTAGAGTTAGCGCAATCCTTATGGCGGGGAGTCTGTTCAAGCCTCCCCGTGTCAGTATCAGAGTATGGGATCAGGTATCATTTTGTGGCGAGTTGGTCTCGTGTGGAACCACTTAATTTTAAGTTCTTCCTCTTGGTTAAACGTCAGGATGGGTATACCCCCAATGATTCCGTTGGAATAATATTATAGGGATAAGTCTCAGAAGTGATTTAAGTTTGTTTGTTCCTTTGTTGAAATAGATGGTTTGATTTTCATTTTGGTGGTGTTTAAAGTGTTCATTTTTTGAAGATATGTTTCATGTCATGGGTTTTCAATGTTTGTTTGGATCGATCAACTGGAGGCGCTTAAACTTTTGTTGGTGGGTGACACTTGATAAGTTTTATCTTTGGGTATAGATCATGTTGTGGCTTTCCGAGGGCTGAAATCGTTATGGTGGGGGGGATTTTCCCACCTGACCTATCTTATATTTTAATTTATAATTTTCTTTGACTTTAAAATTTTTTATGTGGTCCGGGTTGAGTCTCGGACGAAAAACGTTTGAGTTATGTCACAAAACAGACACACATTTTTGGGTTGACGTCACTTGGTGCATGGGCAGTGCGCATTTTGAAAACCCCGTGTGGCTCTGCCCAGGCTTCTCTATGATCCACCTATCTTCTGAGAATTTAAAATGAATAAATTTTGAATTTTGTTGCGTTAGTTATAATTTTCATGGTTACTAAAAATTTTAATTATTATTATTAAACAAAATGAGTATTTCTATTATTAATATCCTTATTAGTATGATAATTATTATTCCTATTTGTGTTATTATTAATATAGATTTATTACCATTATTATTATTGTAATTGTGGTATTATTATCATTATTATTATTATTATTTCATTATTGTATATGTTATTTATATTATTATTATTAGTTATTATTATTATTATTATTATTATTTCTATTATTGCCATTTTTATTATTTTTGTTATTTTTGGTTATATTATTATTATTATTATTATTGTAATAATAATATTATTATTATTATATTTTTACCCTAAACCTACATGCGCCCCCCGTTTTCCCATTACCCTCACTACGCACAGACCCCCTCCGCGCACGCTGCCTCCTCCCGGTCTCCCCTCCCTACTTCCGACTGCGACCCCGCCTTTTTCCTTCACGTACCTAGCTCCCGCACACCACCTCTAGTGATTTGGCTCCCAGGGCTTGGCACCTGCCCTCCGCCTCCTTTCCTCGGCGTAGCAACCCCCCTTCCCCCAGGTCTGCTGTGCGAACCCACCCCCTCTTTCGACCTCGTCTATGCATAGAATTGTGTAGCCCCCCAAGGCGGACCTCGTCTCCTCGTCATCACAACCCAGTGACAGACATCTTCCCCCTCGCTGGCGTAGCCCCTTCGTACCAGCATGCCTCCTTATTTGTGCACCTCCCCCATATGTAGCTCACCCCCTTCTTCCCGCACCTCCCCGGACAACCCGAACCCTCTTTTTCCCTACATCCCCATCTCCGGTGCAGCTCCATGACGCCGAACCTCCCATCCGACCGACCCACTGACCGACGTGAAATCTCTTGTCTGACGCCCCCTCTATCAGCATGCCTCCGGCCAACATGACCCTACTCTCTGGTTGTCTCCCTCCCTCCTTTTGTGGAGTTTTATTTTTTTATATCTAAATCATAGATGGTAGTGTTTAAATTCCAAATATAATGGTCCAAGTTTGTTGTTTTGGGCTGTTTTGGTTCCTCACTAGTGTGGTCGAGGTGTGAACAGTGTTTCACACCATTTTCAGGATGTTCTTCATTGTTTGATCTGAGTTTTCCCTTTCTGCATAAATATTCATGAGTTAATATTCACCTGTTTCATGTTTTGTGATTTGTTTGTGACTATTAATTGGTGACATGAAATGTCTAGAATAATGTATTTTATGTGGGATTGGTTGAAAATTAATTTTCGATGTCATATTTGGTATATTAAGTATGTTCAATGTTTTTCATTTTTATTCCTGCATGTAGTTTATAATTTTGAATAAATTATCAAATTAGGAAACTGTTACAAATCACAATTTGAGAGTCTTGATTTGAGATTGGGCTTAAAGATAGTGTTTTGGGTGAGTTTTGACGTAAAAGCCTTGAAGTTTTGTTTAATTTTTTTTATAAACTTTTAATTAGTTTATTAAATATTATATGTGGTGCAGATTATGATTTGGAAATATTTTTGACGTGCGCTTGGTTTAAAATTGGATTTTTGACATGTGGATTATTTTTTATTAAGTTGGGTAATTTGTTATTTTAACTATACAAGTGATGCACATTCTATTTTGGTGTGTTTTGAATACATGTTTAATTATAAGGAGGTTTTTTGAACATTTTTTGGGTGTGTAATGTCATGGGTTTCTCTTTGGAGTTGTTTAATAAATTTTAAAGTGGATTATTAAATTGTGTCAATTTTGCGAGTTGTGATTTGAAAATGTGTTGTGGTGGTTATTTCATGTTGTTTTCCCATTTATATTGTTTTAATTCTGTGTTTCTGTAATTTTAGTTACTATGCATTTGTTACAGCGTGTTTTCAAGGTAACCCCGTGATATTGTGGTCATCAACTTGCGCTTGCATGTATGCCTGCGTGAGGCGTATCATGCCATTGTGTTTGGATAACGAGATGAGGTTGGTCCCCCACTACAGTTTCATTTAAATTTAGAATTTATTAATTGATTTATATTTTATTAATTTTATCAAATGGGAAATTATATAAGATAATTAACTTTCAAATGATTATTTGGTGTAAAAGTATATATTTATTTTATACACAACACTAGAAATATTTTCTTGATGAAGGGACACCTAGTAGTGAAGGAATTCCCATTTTTCCTTTAAACATAATTCACATAATTTCAAATGTAGTTATGGTTTATTGATAAATGATTTATTTTGAAGTGTAAGAAAGTGTTTTTCTTCTCTTGTGAAATGATGATTTTATTTTAAATTGTTGAAGGCCCATTTGTCACTTTAATAAAAAAATTATTTTGGAATACACTCTTTGAGGTGACTCAAGGGTGATATTTGGTTTACGATGACTCCATGAGTTGTGTGTGATGATTGTTCTAATTTATTAAATTTGTTGACTCATCCCTTTCCTTTTTATTACACGTGTTGACATGGGAACCTGACATAGTAAGTGAATATTCTGAGAATGATTGCTGCACTAGTTTAGATTACGCACTCACTAGTGGTTCTTAGTACAGATTATACTCTTCTAGGAGATTAGGTCCCTCGATTAGTCCATATAGGAAAACACTAGGCATTAGGGAGTTATGAAGTCATCGAGTGTAGGCATGCCTTTAGGATGAGTCACATGTATGGTACATTCTAGATTATTCATGAGATCCTAGTTTTGACCCATGTTTCTATTAGTGTTTGTTTCTATGTGGTAGGCGATTGAGAGGTCTAGTTCGGTTTCTGGCCCCTATGTGACACTTTTTTAATTTCCCTTAGGGTGTGTTGTGTGTTGTGTGTGGTTTTCCTTTTAACTAAAAACTGAAATTTAGATTTCTAATTTTTTTTCCAAAATGTTTTAAAAATGAAATGCACCTGTTTCTTTCAAACATTAAACTTTCTTTTAAATTAAAAAGGGAAATGAACTATTACTTGTTTTTGAAATGAAAGTGTTTGTGTGGAAATCCATATTTTATATAATTCAGTTCAAACCTAGAATTAGTGAATTCTTTATTTAAAGGTATTGCATTGGGAGTAGTTTTTTGGGCACCCCTACAGAGTTTTAATACTCACACCTATAGGGTTTTCCTGTTTTTAGTTTTGTTGCAGGTTTGACTTGATATTATAAACCATGGGTGAGACTTGGTTGTGGTTTGGAGAGTGACCCTCGAGGTCACAAGGAGTTTTTGTCGTTGTCAGGTTAGTTTGTGGTTGTTGGTCATTTTTTTGTGTTGTTTATTTACATTTATTTGTTCTATTTTCGCTCAATTTCTTTATTTATTTTATCGGGAAAAATCATTCCCTCTTCCTCTCTTTTGATTCCTTGATGCTTATCGCCAGCCCGAGAGGATCAGGAACGCCTCTCAGGCCATGTCACAGACTGAATAGGGAGATTGGTTCAGGATCAACCTAGGTTGGTTCGTGACAATTTTAATACATTTAAAATAAATATTAAAATCATTAAAATTATTTTTATTCAATCCAACCATTTGAAAACATAAAAAGTGACATTTTAATTTCATTCCAAACAATTTTTTATACATAAAATCTTTTTTTGAAAACATTTTTAATTGAAAACCCATTTTGAAAAAATCAATGTTCAGAAAATTTGAAAAATAATTTTTCATAATATTATATCTTTTAAAAACATTATTAAGTGTCAAAGGAATGATGATCATGAAGGTGGATAAATCAATTCATGTCAAACATTTTTTTTGTGTTCTAAAATTTATAGAAAATTTACTCAATTGGAAAATGACAAAAAATTCCATTCATTAAACAATATTGTTTAATTTATAAAAAATGTGTATCATTTGATTTTAAAAAATACAAGAGAATAATTTTACATTTATAAAACATTTTTATCAATCATTATTTTGAAGGAACAAATATTTCTGACTGAATAGGGAGATATAGTCACATTTTCTAAAAAACATGTCTTATTTATCTTATGTAAAAATGTGGGAAAAATTTACTAATGCATGAATATATCATGACTAAATATAAGACATTAAAGTTCATTAGTTTACATTTTTTATGGATCAGATGGTTATATTAATGGATGCATAATCACAATCAATATCGATAAATTATGAGATTATTATTATAAAATCTTACCACATGATAACTTTTTATCATACTTTACATGTAAGAAAATGAATTTACATGTAGCATAAAATATAATTTAAAGATTAAGATTCATGAGATAACATTTAAAATGGATGTGAATATTCATCGAATAATGTTATAATCGGATAACATGGTATGTTCCTAAAATATGATAAATTAAAAAATACAACTAGATTGATATATTTTAAAACATAACCCCTTGAAAGAATGATTACAAAATGGATATGTAAATACCAATAATATATATTATCATAATTAAAGAATATATCCATGGTAATAATACAATCCACATATAAGAAACTGGATATGAACATGGCATGTACCTCATAGAAATTATGTGAGACGAGATAACCCTTAACTTAAGACCTCACATTCGTCATAAATGTTCAAACCTTCAATATAATTAATATACATTTACTATTACTCTTCCAGAAAACCATATTAGTATATATAATACCCTATATGAGTTTTTATGACATTTTATTAGATTTTTCCCTAAAAATGCATGTTAATTTTTTTTTGTTTCGAGTTATATCCACTTGTTTTTTAATATATGTTTTCACATGTTATTTGTGTTCCACTTACATTGATCCTGATTTAATAATTTATATATTTTAATAAAAATTTAAATATCCAATATATTAATTATCTAATGATTTATAATAATATATAAAATATATATGTTTAAATGTCATACATCATTCATGAAGATGGTTTGTTGTACCTACGCATGGACACTATTTCCAATGTATTGTTTAAAAAAGGTAAATTTCAAATAAATATATATAGATATATATAATATAATTCTAGTTACATTAATATTTCATATTTATCATGTACTTTTAATATAACCATCATTAATATATTCCATGTATAATTTAAATTAATCATATCACACTAAGGAGGTGGGAATCCACACGTCCACAAACGATGTCATCACAATTAAAAAAATGGAAATAATTAATGTTTTAAGTATATAATGATTTAATAATATTAATAAATAATAATATATATTAAATATATCATATATAAATTTATTTTTCATTATAATTTCTACCCATGAGAGGTGATAATGGAAAAATGAAGTACTTCCTTTCTTGAGGTGGTAGTCCACCGTACACACAAACTGTAAGTATGCTACCTGTTCGATGGATGTTTGTATGTGTAGGTATAACCATTAGAATATCAATATATCAGAATATTCATTATAAAAAGGATATTATACAATCCTTGAAGAATAATTTTTGAGGTGGTGGAGAATTAAAAAAAAAGGATCATGAGGAAGGATGTTACCTATTCTTTGGGTAACCCATCTTGGTTTACACAAGATGACATAAATGGTTGGATTTCATCTCAAAGAGAGGATTATATGACTATATGATGGAATTTTGGAGATTATTTTATGAGGTTATTGGATATAAAAATTCATTTGAGATGTGGGAATAAGTTGGAGGGTTAACTGCCTTTATATTGTGTCGGAGGAGTGGCATTAATATAAATTTTTGAAAATTGAATTCCTCAAACGTTTTCACCATGTAATATGGATATAATTGTTTTCCAAATATGATAAAATATAATATATTAGTGAAATATGAACTTTCATTGGATTTTTGACAAGTTTCTAGGATTTTGGATCTTACGATTAAGAGTTAGTCATTTGTTAAGATGATGTTTCTTCTTTAAGGATACAATTAATCTTAATAATTTTCAGTAATATTTTTGGTAAAAACCTATATTGAACATATTATAATAAATAAATTATTCTGATTCTAAATATGAAATGAATTTTTTATAATTATAATCACATAAGTGGCTTAAAATAATCAGAAATTAATTTTGGAGAAGGGACGAAAATACTTGTTTTTAAAGAGAAAGGTCCAAAATTTTGAAATTTGTTTATATCCAATTTAATAGTGAAATTGGTTATAATTAACCAAAATATAATAAGATATTTAGAATTGGTCTAATTAAACATCAAACCAATATTATTGAATAATTGTACTACATAAATTATTATCAATAAAATAAATTTTTGATTTAAAATGTATAGTTTTCATAATTCATAAAAAAACAAAAAAATCATAGAAAAGTACCAAAAAATATAAAAAAAGTAAATTTTGATAATTTTATTTTAAAAATAAAGTTTTTATATTAAAATATAATGTATAAATGTATTAAAACTAGATATATATTTGGTTTCCATGAAAATATGTTAAAATTACCTTTTAGAAACATGAAACTTTTTATTCATAAAATTGGATATATTGTAATATTATATATATATATATATATACACATATAATCCATTGGATGAATATATAATATATTTATTAAATATAAAATATATAAATTTTTTTCAATCATTAATCAAATGTGTTTTTTTTAATTTTTTTGTGATAATATTGTGTTTTAACACAGAAAATGGTTTTCTTAGAATAATGATTTTTTTTTAAAATAGTTTGTTGATTCAATTATACTAATTAATAACCAAAGGAATAATTTTATACATATGTGTAAATAATATTTTCCCAATTTAGTTATTTTTTGTTACTTCCACACCAACAACTATATGGTATCTACAAGAATAATTTAAGTATAATAATAATAATATATTTTAGTTTGGAAAAAAGAGATTTTTGGTATAACTTATGCTATAAAAAGGACTCTATTTTTTGTTTAATAAAATAAAAAATATATATTTTTGAATGTAATAAAAGGTATTATAATTGGTTTTTGTAGTTAAATTTTTACTTTGTAAAGTGTATAATGTAATACCAATATAGTGATTTTATTCCAAAAGCAATTTTCAGGGTTGCATGAAATACAAAATATCAAAAAAAGAAAAATAATTTGAAAAAAAATTAAAATATCTATGGGTTTTTCATTATATCCCCCTTAAAAATAATTTCAACCTTAAAATTCATATGGGATATTAATGTTTTGATACATTAATGTTTTTTTCATAGAAACACACATCATAAAAATCGATACTACAAAATTATTTAAAAAACGAATGTGGAAAACTTGATGGTTACAAAAATTATCTCACAACTAGGTTTCCACATGGGAGAACATATGTGGTAAGTGAAAACATGGAGGTGGAAGAGAAATATTACTATCATGTCTTATTGGAGACTAGTAAAGAACATGGTTAGGAAAAATTTAACAATCACAATGTCTTATTGCAATGAGTTTTAAAAAAGGTCATTGATATCATAAAAATTGCGATAAATTGAAAATGTTTTATTACAATAACCTTTTTCCTGTAGTTGATAGATTTTCATTATACGATATAATTACATTATTGCATGACAACCATATTCTTGTTTGTTCTTTGATCAAATCTTAATTCATATCTAATTCCACAAAATGAATTTGAATTTATTATTCTAGAAGAATTATTAGATTTTAAGATCCACAAATAGAATGATATCATATTACACCTATCATTATCCAAACAAAAAGGTCATCACAATTTATCAAACATGACTTAATAAATTTATGAAATGTTAATGCTTTTATCTATAAAACCTCATCTGATGTGAAACAGAAACTATTTTATATATGTTTAAACTTATAACCCATCGGTATGATTTATGTCCAAAACATTAGAAATAATGTAACAAGATTTTTTTATTAATATCTTAGAATTGATGTCCAAGATATCATAAAGTAGCTCATAATTGTCACATTCCAAACGTGTGAATAAGTTTATCATGTATTTATTAGACAAATAATAATCATGTACATTACCACGAACCTATATTTTAAACATAAATATTTCCTTCCTATAATGTTTATTAGATATATTACATAAATAAAAAAATGTTTTAAATATACTTAATGATAGCATAAACCAATTTTCAACAAATAATTTATCAGTTATGAGGTAATCAGTATTGTCCTCTCTACATATTCATATCAAACATGTCTTTTTCCATACATAATTATCATAACATAAGGTTTATATTAAGGGTTTTATTTCCCTTAATGATGTGTTTCCCCATAAAATATCCTTTGTATTCAATATAATTTTTATTCCATCAAAACCAATCAACAAAATATTGAAAATTCATAACAAAAAAATACCAATCATTAAATAATTCACAAATAAATATTATTATATCCAAATACAAAAAAACATAAATTATTATACTTCGTACCCATTAAATAATGAGGATACATACTAATATTACTTACTACCTCTTTCCTTTCACATTTTATTGGTAATCTCATCATCATCAGTAATATAATCATTATTTGTACCACATCATGGGATCTATGAGGTACCTTTCCATATAGGAATATGATATTCATGATGACCATTCATTATACACTTAGATCATTTAATCATCGATGATAACATAGTGAGGCCAATATTCTCTTATATTGCGTTAACTAGAATCTTAATTTTCTCATTTGTAGTTACATGATTTGTGTCCTTCTTTTTTGTAGTCAAAACATCTTCTCATTCCTCAATGAAATTCACATGGGTTATTTATTCCAAATTATTGACAAAAAAACATAATCTTGATTCTTCCATGGTATCTATTACCCATAAAATCAGTAAAATCCTTCAATATCTTCTTTTATTAATCAAAGAGTTGGTTAATGTACAAATTATTAAACATGTTTTGTGAAAATTGGGTAGGAATTATGACAAGAAAATTTACTCTAGTGGCTATCACATTTTTCTACTCATCTGCAAAATTTCCATCACATTAATCATTAATAATGTTCTTTATGGTTCCGTATATTGACTAAACCATAATGAATAATGTGAGAATCACCTATTTTAAAGGAAAACCATATAATCAGGAAAAATCTGTTCTACGGTGTCATAAGTATGAAACCTTTCTATGACAACATAGGCTTATCCATTGATACATACATAGAAATATCCATATAAATATCAATGGGGATCTCACCAAGGTTTTATCACCCTAGTATTCAATGTTTTATTAATCCTTTCCTTTGATACCAACTATAGTGACATGTCCTTAACATACATGGATATTATATCATAATATATATATATTTTGAAAAATAAAAAAATACCTGCTTGGTGAACTTAATAGTTTAGTTTGTTTGGAAACTGAGAACAAAGTCATCTAACTCATTGAAAGATCATCATTTTTTCCCATATATATCTTCTAATATTACATTTCTATATAAAAAATTTCTACAAAACCCAGGGAAAGTAAACATAACAAATGTGTTATCTTAGAGTATCATTAAAGGTATACATTGAAGATACATAATCATAATGTTTGAAGAAATGTATGGGGACGTGTGAATAATTTTTGAAGGTCATACCCTTTATATCAATGATGACCTACATGATTCAAGGAATAAACATTTATAGTTCATAAAACATGAATCATAAAGGAATCAAGAGAATAAGTTGTTAAATAATAACATAGGATTAAGACATATAATTTTTTTAGAAATACATGAATATATAGAGATTTATATAGTATTCAAGGCATTGCTGCTAAGACCAACTTATTCATACGGGTTCACTATCTATACCATCATGGTTTTCATGGTTCATTCCCATGGAAATTTTAGCACTCAATGTTAAATAATAAAATCATAGTTGGAGAAAAATTCCATTACAAGACCAGGTTCAATCCCCATTACAGCCCTGTCAATATCATGAGATGTAAATCAGTACCCATTTCACTATAAGGATACGTAGTTCACACCGAAATCTTATTGAAATCAAACATATATGTTCCAATGGATCATAAAAATTAATAATATCATAATAGATGAAATGATATGGGTATTCTGAATATGTGAAATATCATAACCAGTAAAAAATAGAATGTTTTCATAATCATTTATTTAAATCATAAAAAATGAAAATAATAAGGTTTCATAAACATAAAACATGTGATAAAGAAATAGTATTCATTAAGATATAACCCATCAAAATGAAATGGGTTTCATAAAAATAGTTCCATAAAAATGTAAATCATTCATAAAAAGAAAATCAATGGATCCTGCGATCATTTATTAATAACGATATGAGTAATAATAATAGTTGTCATTTTATTTGAAAAATTACATTAAAATATATTTTAAAAACATTTCCTATGTAAAATATATATAATTCATTTATTTTTTTAAATCATAAATCCATTTGAAGTCCATTTCCATTTAAAATAATATTTAAAAATTATAAAGGAATATATAAAACTATTTTACATTGATAATATATAATGAAATCTAGAAAATCTTTTTAAAACATTTTTCACCAAAATAATATAAAATAATAATTAAAACAATTGGAAAAAAATCTATTTCAATATATATAAAATAATATTTCAAAAATTTATAGAACCTTTTTATTTGAAAATAAATTTAAAACTTTTAAATTAATCATTGATATCATTGAAATCATTCTCCTTGGAAACATCTTTTTGAAAACATATAAATAGAGATTTGAAAATCATTTAAAACACATTTTAAAACAAAAAACATGATTCATTTTTTTCAATATAACACTGAAAATAAATTTTCATAATACTTGGAAAAAATATTTCTTAAAAATGAATATTTTAATAATACTAATGAAGCATAAAAGGAATTATGGTCCTAATAGGTGATAAATCCATACATTCCAATCATTCATGTTGTGCCACAAAATGTTTAGAAATGTGTATCAATCGAAATATGAAAATTACAATCATTTTTTTATAAAAAAAGACAAAACATGGTTAAAAATGAAATTGTCAGATCATAAGATAATATTTTAAAATTTCTTAAAACATTTAAGAAAACATTCTTTATAAGGAGAACAGATTACCGACTGAAGAGGGAGATAATGTTTTATTTTTAAAAGAAAACATCATAGTTATTTTAAGAATCAAACAGCCAAAAAATTGTACTAATACATGAATATATTATGATTTAATATATGATGATAAATTTCATTATATTAATTTAAATATATATAATATGGTTTCATTATTGAATGTATAATCGTAGAAAATCCTGATAAATGATGAGATTGTTGTAAAAAACTCATAACACACGGTAAAATTTATTCATACAATCCTTGTAATAAAATGAAATTAATTGAATCTTAAAATATCATGTAATTAGGTAGATTCATTAGATAACATTTTCATGGGTTGTTTATATTCATATTATAATGATATAGGGGCATAACATTGCATGTGTATCATGAAGTTAAATAGATACAAAATTATTTTTCCGATATGGTAACTTTTTAAACATAAACCCACGGAAGAATGATCATAAAATGTATATTTAAATACCAATAAATTTATTTATTATAATAATATAATTCATCCATGGGATCTACAATGAATACATATAATAAATAGGACGTGAAATGTTTTTTTTCCCCGTGAAATTTAAAAGTGTTATGGGAAAACCATAACCATAAGTCTTGTTTTTGTTTGTACTTGTTCACACGTTTAGTATAAAAAATATTTGTCAATTAAAACTCTACCAAAGACACATATTATTATAAAAAATATAATATATTATTTTTTATGACTTTACACAACCAGTTTATTAATAGCTCCATGTTAATGTGGTGTTTTTTGGATAATATCTTCTATTTTTATATGTTCTCACTTATTATTCTTGAAACTCATTCATAGATCATGATTTAAATATTTAAAAAATATAAAAAATGATAAAAAATGATATAAATTTAATATATAAATATTTAAAGTATTCTATAAATTATATAAGTAGAAATAAAATATATAGTTCATGTATGTTGTTGTTCATATGTACACATGAATAATCATTCCATTTTATTGTTGTTTGAAAGAAAAAAATTAAATGAAATATTTATATACATATAATATCATTCTAGTTGAATTATTTTGCAATATTTATCATATAAATTTATGAAACCCATCATTTGTAAAATTCATTAACTGTGTGAATGTATCACATCATTGAGAGGAGGTGGTAGTCCATACATCCACAAACTACGTTATCATGTTTACAGAAAAATTAATGAATTAATGTTCATTTTATGTAATACATGAAAAAGAACAAATAAATCATATATATCATATATATAAAATAAAAAAATAGGGTATATCATATTTCCCACCCATGAGAGGTGGAAAATGAAAAATGAACGTCATCATTTCATGAGGTGGTAGTCTGAAGTACACACGAACAATGTGTTGATTAACACTAGATGGATGTGTCTTTAAGTGTAGGTAAAACCAGTAGAATAAAAAACCTCTAAATTTATAGGAAAATGAGTTTATTATATAAATATTTAATTTTAATGTTTTAGTGGTGGAGAATGAAAATAAAATGATGGAGCATGAAAAAGGATGTGACCTTTTATTTGGTTGACTCCTTATGGTTTTCACAAAAGGGATTTCATGGTTAGATTTATTACAAATGGAATGATGATAAGATTAATATAGGGATTATTAAATATTAATTGGGAATATATTGAGTGATACAAAGGACATTATAGGTTTGAATAAGTGGGAGAGTTGAGTTCCTTTTTATATTGAAGGAGGGAAATTCTTGTAAATTTTTTAAAATATAATTACACGAATGTTTTCCCAATTAAATTGGATCCAATAATGGTCCAAATTCGTTACCAGGGATTATATGGTCTAAATATCACAATTAAATGTATTTTTTATAAGTTTATATGTAATTTTTGGTTTATGATTAAGGATTATCCCATTGTTAAGAAATTTTTTCTCTTAATAACTATTATAAATTTTTATCATATTCACTATTATTTTTGGTAAAACAATAGTTGACCATATTATAAATAACTCCATTTAAAAATATTAAATCAATATATATTAATTAAAATAACATAATTTTTTTAAATTAAATTTAAATTAATCCCATTTACGGGAAAACAATTCTAGGTTTTAAAGAGAAAAGGTTCAAAAGATTAGACTGTGTTTGTATCTAGTTGCATTTTGAAATTGGTTTAAATAAAATAAATTGAATTAAGTGATTTATAACAGATATTTTTATAAATTAGATAAAAATTAAAACATAATTTAACTATATAAATAAATTATATGAACATGTAGTATTGAAATAAAATTCCGTATTTTTCAGCATTCATAAAAAAAATAAAACATCTCAAATAAAGAAAAAAAACTCACCCCACAAAAATTGTGATATTTGAATTTAAAAAAGTAAGTTTTTTTTCAATTAATATTATCAATGTGTGATTGATTATATTTAAAATGGATTCTATATTAAAATATGGTAAAACTAATTTTTAAAAATACAACTTCTTATTCATAATATTAGATTTATCCTCATCTTATACATATAAAATCAAACGGATGAGTATAAAAAATATTTAATGTATATTTAATATATAATTTTTTTTAAATGTTAATCCAAAGTGTATTTTTAATTTATTGAGATAATTTTTTTTTATATAGAAAAATAGTTTTCATGAAAATGCAATTCCATTATTTTTAATTTGTACTCCCATTCTATTAAATTAATTTATAACCAAATTATTCATTTAATTATCATGTGTAAAAAATATATTCCAAATTTTGTTAATAATATTTGAAACATCCATTCCAATGGATATTTAGTAGCTACAATAACACTGTAATTATATGATTAATAGTATATTATAGTTTGGTAAAACTCAATCCTTGCTGTAAAAAACCTATCGAAGGGACACAATATTGTGTACAAAATAAGTAAAAATAGTGTTTCATGTACCTCGATCTAATATAAGAGTTTAATTTAATGAAGTATTTACTTTTTTTATTTATAAACCAAGCATAAAATTGTTCATTTATATAAAATACTACATTCAGTGTCGCATGAATTGAAAAAAATAAAAATGATTAAATTAATTTTAAAAAATCAAAATGTTTTAGAAACTGTTAACACTATAGAATTTTTTTCGTACAATTTTTCATAAAATTCATGTATTGATTTCCATATTCTGTGAGACTACTCTATAATTAGGGATACGTGGAAGGACCCCTCTCTTAGAGCAGTCCTTCGATTTCTATGATCGTTTATAAAAAGGAGATGATGAAAGAAATATCAATTTTAGTGTTTTATCTGAGAAGAATTGGTTTACTAAATATCTCAAAAATCATTGATCTCTTTGAGATCTTCGATTTGACTGGTTATAGAGCACAAACAGACTTATGCATCAAAATATATGGAGGTCAGAAGACGGGTAATTTTTACAAAGGGATTTGCATCACCTATACAATGGACCTATACATTGGACCTACAGAATCGACCTTCGCAGAGGACCTATGCAGACAACTTCATCTTGAACTTCCCCCTCTATGCCTATAAATATGGCACATGGGCTCTCCAATTGACAAGTTGAAAATTTTTAAGATTCCCCAAAGCTCTCGTTGCGCACTCCTTCACCCATGTCCTCCAAAACTCTCACATAAGTCACATAAACATGATTTAATAGAGAATTAATGAAGACAAGTTGGTCAAAGTACAATCATAGTCTAGAATGTAACACCTATTCCAAGACCTACACATCGGACCTATGAAGCAGACCTATGCAACACACCTATGAAGCGTACCTGCGCAAGAAACCTTGGAAGCGCACCTACACAATGGATCTGTGTAGTGAACCTATGCAGCGGACCTACACAGTACACCTAGGCAGAAGACCTGCACAGTGGACCAATCTCAAATGCAGATCCGCCTTATGAGTAACCCCATCCAATATCAAATGGCCATCCTCATTACAACTATTCCCCAACCTAATCTCAATATGGAATCCTCCTTAGGATGAATCCCCAAAAAATCAAATATGGAGGTCCTCTTTATGAGTAATACACAACCAAACCTCAAATGGGAATCATCCATAGGAGTAATCCCAAACCAAACTTCAAATGGGAATCATCCTTATGAGTAATCCCCAACCAATATTCTAGGAAAATTATCCAGGTGTAATCCCCTATCCATTCTTACAGGAGGTTGAAATATTACTCTTATATATTTTCTTCACCTTCAATCCTTCCTAACATTGGACCCTTGTCAAATGAAAAGTAAAGAGAGGGAAGGTTCATCACCCCATCCTCTTGATCTGTCACAATTGTTGTCACATCCTCTTCTACCAGTGAAGGGGGAAGAGAGAGTGTGTTTTATTAATCTTTCACATCCTCTTGTTTCCCACACCGATCATGAATCACGTGGGTTTAGTAAACTGTGATAATAACAACATCCCTACAACCATAATCCCTTGAAATACAAGAACTCCGATTCCCACCATAATCAGGATATATAGGAAGCCTTCATATTGTCAGACAACTATCTCATTTCATCCATAAATTGGCATCCTTTTTAGAAATTAAGCCCAAACTCATTTATCTCAAAGGACTAAACTCTCTTATGAGATTCATAGAACTACATGTGCATTGATTCCCATCCAAGTGGGATATGAAGTAAGCCTCCAAGAGGTACAAAACCAACAATTCAAATCAACCATGTTCATTGATGGCCTTATTCCCAACATGGTATAATCCAATATAGAAACTCATATTTTTTCCATGTTCCATGGGATGATTATGCACAAGTCTCACACAATGAATTGACTAATCGCCTACTCCTTAGATTTCCTTACCACATGACATTAAACTGTATGACTAGCTCCTTATCACACAACCTCAGTAGGTATGATTTGTATAATTAAGTGGCATCAAACTATAGGGGTTCTTATTCATTTCTCAAGGATACATAGGAATCCCATTTATAGTTATGATCCCGACATCAAAACAAAATTTCCTATCCTTGGATGACAATAGATTCTAGAGTTCCCCACTAAGTGTAACAACCAAGGTAAATAAAGAGTATGAAATTTTCATATTTATCCATATTTGTGAATAAAATATTAATATTACTTTAAATGGGACGCTATTCACAATGGCGTACCCAATACGCAACAACAAGTTTCTTGGGAATCTTACGTTGCACTCTAATAATAAAATAAATTATTTTAAATGGTAGTTAACACATAGCCATTGTATTGGCGGGAAAGGATAGAAATAACTAAAATATGATTATATATGTTTTTCAAATATTTTTACTCTTTAAAATAAATGTTAGAGGATTACAAATGTAAATGAATCCAGTTTTTAAGCATAAACATTCTAATATTCTTTAAAAGGTCGATTAACAGCCTTTTGATGGCAAACCCCTTTTAAATCCACTTTTTGACAATTTTACATGCTCTATTTTTCAAAATAAACATATTATTTATGATTTGGACATTGAAATTTACCTTGGGTTAATTTTTGGTATTTTTCTGACAATGTTCATTTTTCAATGAATAGTGAAAAATATTGCATTTTACATCAAAACTGCTTTTTCATATAATTTAATTATATGGTTATATTATCTTTTTAATTTTTTTTAAAGTGTAATTAGAATATATTTTTACCATGTAAATAAATGATGGTCATTGGGATTAATTTGACTTTGGAATTAGGCATAAACAAGTGCCAAACTTTTCATAAATATTGTTTCTAAAAAACCCGCTATTTGTTTTGACAACGGGAATTACTTTTAAATCAATTATTGAAATTTATGTGTTTGTAATTTGGTAAAATGGATGAAATTTTGGAATCATAAGGTCCAAATTTTGTAATCAAGACTCTTTTTTTGGACATTATGAATAGTAACGACGGTAATTATCTTTAATTATCTTGATTAATGAGTAATCGGGTAGTTAAGGATAATAAAATAGTATCATAATAATAAACAATGAACACAAAATGTGTCCTAAGGCTACTGGTTGTCTCGTGGCCGACCATGTGATTCCTTGTGCCAAACTTGGGGGCCCCATGGAATCACTTTTGTGAGAAAGTGACTTTTTATATTTTTATTTTTAAAGAATGTTAAATGTAACAAAGAATGTATCACCTAAGTAAAATATTTTTAATTTTTCTAAAAAAAATAATCTTTTGGACTATAAATATTCTTTGGAAATCTAAAAATATTTCTTACATCATAGTAGTTTTTTTGTAATTTTTAGACATTAAATAAATTAAATTATTTATGACATCATGATGATACAGCGATGACCTCATTATTTAACGATTTAAATAAAATGGAAAGATAATGTAAAATCTAAGCCCTACACATGTCCAAAACCTATTGCAAGGGTTGATTTCGAAACATTATCACCTTATACTCAAAACACATCAATGTGGGACCATTAAAATCCGAAACTCATTTGAAAATAAAGTTACATTTTATACCTTTCCAAGAGTGCCCCTCCTCTCCTCTAATAAAAGGCCTCCACCTCTACCTCCTTACCCACACTCCCAAAGCCTTTGCCTCGGCCAACCCCTCCCCATTTTGTCTCTCCACATCCCTATCTAACTCATTGAAGCCTCACTTTGGGAATAATCCTTTCCAAGGAAGCCTTTGAGCTAAAATCAAAGGAAGTTACCCGATTTTAAGGTAATGACTTCTTTTGAGTCCTTTTGTTTTATTTTGCTTCTCCAACCCCATATACTCTTTTTATTATTTTATTTTGTAAAAAATAAAGTATATTCAATATACTAGGATGTTTTTATAAGAAGTATTCGAGCTACACTTACACACACCTACATCTAATGGTTAAAGAATATATTGTTTCTGTGGTTGGAGAATTTCTGCCTCACGAAATGATGATTGTTCAATCTTCTTTTAAACACCTTTAATGGTGGACATTAAGATGTCACTATATTTATATATGATATATATTATGTTTATGTTTTACTTATGCTTCTTTATTTTTCATTTGTGGTTTACCTTTATGGTTTCCATTTGCGGGTAAACACGATAATTTCATTTTAGGAAGTGCGGACTACCGCCCCCTCAAAGTGATATGATTCGTTAATGCCATATGTGGGACACATAAAGGATGGATTTAAAGTTATTATATATGATGTTATAATGGAATTATAATATACCTCTATATCATTATTATTTCTTTCCATTAATGTATGAGATAGAAATGAAAGTAGCGTTCATGCGTACGTACGACTTACTGTCTCCATGAAGGGTGCAATTCATTTCTTATCCCCAAATGTAATGTAATATTTTATGTACATATTTATAATGGATATATATAATGTATGTTACATATAAATTATGAATATAAATCTGGAATTAAAATATACATACCTCTCATTTAGTTTTAATTCCATTAATATGACATAGAAATGAAAGTAGCATTCATGCGTACGTACGGATTACCGTCTCCATGAACGGTGCATTTCATTTATTACCTCTAAATGATTATGTGATATTATAAATTCATGTATATTCTGGATATATATGATATATATGATATCCAAATCATGAATATCATTCTGGATACAATGAACCTTTGACCACACGAACAACATGTAATTGTAAGAAGTTCACTTTTGACTCAAGTACCAAATATCGACAAACGACCTTTATCAACTTAAATGACTACATAATGTTCAAAACATGTTAATAAGTGATATAAAAGGAATAATGAACTTTAAAAAGGTTCTTAATAAAGTAGAAATTAACTCAAGTTTATTATTCAGGACGTTAAAGAACGATCGAGTCAAGTCGGACCCGAGGTAAGGGACTTCGTCTCAATATCCTTTCATTGATGCATATTTAGTTTTATACACAACTTTCTTTTATACGGTGTATAAACCCCTTTGAATTTTACTTTTATAAAAAAGGAATCTTTTTCTATGAAGCGTTTTACAAAACGACAAAAAGGAATGATTCTTTTAACGTACGCGGTGACAACGACCTTTTCTGCCGCCGCGAGTATTATTTGGTCTTTGGCTTCCTAAACAAGCCGTAATGTTTTTAAAATGAAATAAATACCATACACTCTTTTATGTATTTTGGTATTGAAAATGGTTTTTATAATGTATTTGTTATGTCAATATATTTATGTGGTATATTGTGATCAAAGTGTGGGAAATTTTTCTTTCCATTATATTTTTTTTATGTCTTATGATTTTATAATGGTACTTGGACATTTGACGGGTGGTTACGTGATGAACCATATGACGGGTGGTGCCGTGAATACCAGGATGGGTGGTTACGTTATAACCTCCAATGCATTGGGTATGGAAGTTGGTCGTATGGCTATTCCATTAAGTATGTATGGAAGTTGTCTATATGGCTATTCCATTAAGTGATATGTGTGGAAGTCGACCGTATGGTTATTCCGCTTAAGTATATTTATGTCCAAAGTTACCTTTATATGTTTTGTGTTCTTTATATGGGTTTTATGGTAATATTTGGGTTACAAAAAGTTAAGTAATTATATTTTATTTAGTGAAGAGTTTTTACTACTTCATAAAGGTGAAAAGTATTACTTTGATAAAGTATACATGGTTTAATTTTTGTTTTGATAAACTAACAGTTTTTATTCTTTGTGTATCCCTTACTGAGCTTTTTATGATCATCCCAAGTCTTTGATATGTTTTTCACAGGACTTAACGTGGAATAGGGGTCAAGGATGGGATCAAGGGAAAGTCATGCTACCTAAAACATGGAACTAGACATGTTTCTTTTTAAGAGTTTTTATTTATGGAAACTTAGTAGAAGTTTTCTACTTTGTAATCTTTTGAGAAGTAATAGTCATGTCCTAATTCTCTAAAACTCTAAACCTGAAAAGATCCTCAATGTGTAATCTTGTAATAACTCAAGATTAAGTAAGGTTTAAGGCTGGGGCCTTATAGTTGGTATCAAAGGTCAGTTTAGATAACTTTAGAGGTTAGGGTATTCTTTAAGCATAAGTGACACTACTACATTCTGACCTATAGCCACGGACCTATAGCCACTGTTCTATAGGTCCGTGGCTATATCTTATATACCGCCACGTTAAAATCTACATCTGTGGCTATATGCAGAAGCCCCATTTTTTCCCCAAACCTATCGGGCTACTTCCCCCCACCCCCTCGCGATTCCTCCTCCTCGATGCACCCTCCTCTTCCCTGAAGCCTCCTCGCTGACGCCTCCTTCGCGCCGCGCCCTCCTCGCTGCTCCCTCCTCGCCGCGCCCTCTTCCTTGCCGCGCCCTCCTCGCCGACGCCTCCTCGCCACGCCCTCCTCCCTGATGCCTCCTCACCGACGCCTCCTCCACACCGCGCCCTCCTCGCCGCGCCCTCCATGTCGCGCCCTCCTCCTCGCCACGCCCTCCTCGCCGCGCCCTCCTCACCGACGCCTCCTCGCCACACCCTCCTCCAGAGACGTGGGTCACTGGGGTGGATTGGATTCCGTGGCCGACTCTTCTGGAAACAGTTCCAAATTCTTGGAAGATCCTCCATGGCTTTCGAACCACGATGGAATGGATCAAAAGATTTTAGGAAATCGAGTTTCTGGGTCGCTTGGAAACCCGCTCAAGATGATCGATTCAAAGAACAGGTACTTCAGGTTCCTAGAAATTGACAGAACGAAGCGGCCTGAATGCAAATATGAGGTTTCGGAAGGTGCGAGGAGGAAGAACATGGCGTGGGAGACGGAACTGGACCAGACTGGATTAGTCCATAGGAAAAGGAAGCTTCAGCAGCACGATTACTCCACGGAAATGGGGGCAGCCTCCCTGTCTGACGATTTCTTCAAAACCAGTGAAAGGGCGAGCAAATACCAGTGCGCCACCTGCAGTAGGATCTTCAATTCTTATCAAGCTCTCTGGGGGCATAGGGCTAGTCACAAGAATATCGGGGGATGCTTCACTTCCAGAACCGAAAGCAGCAGAAACACCATCGACATTGGTCAAATATTCAACACCGCCCCCAAGAATGAAAGATCCATTTATGGGAGCAGCCCTCTGTCAAGAAAGAGTCGGGGCCATGAGTGCCCGATCTGTTTCAGGGTTTTCTTGTCTGGACAAGCCCTAGGTGGGCACAAAAGATCGCATTTCATTGGGGGCAGTGAGCAGAAAGATGACAGTCGAAGTCGATCCACTGTAAACCACAGACCAGTGCAGGAAGCGAGCGATCTGCTTGATCTTAATCTTCCTACTCCTGTTAAAGACTAAAGCAATGGAAACGATGATACAGAGTACGAAGGATGGTGGATGGGGGGTAGCCGTAAGCGTGAATCACTTGTCAGCCTACTCTCTGACTGAGAGATTTGAGAGTGTATAGACTTGCTCCCCCCAGGATGGTATGAATTCATTGATTCTTTTCAAATTCAAGCATTTTCAATCTCATTTTGTAAGGATTTTGGTTTCGTTTTGCATTACTTTTTTCCTTCACAATAATAGTATCCATGGCTGCAGATTCATCCTCATCCATCGGCATTGTAGTTTTAAATACATCATGTTTGTCTTACTGAATTTCAACTTCACGGGAAAGAGTTTACTTCCCAGTCCATGTGTCGTGCACCTTGAGGGTCTGGAAAACTAGGGTTTCTTCCCATGAAAGCAAAAATGAGTGAGGGGTTGAAAAAATGGCATGTGAAGTCACTGAGAAGGGAAAAAAGGAATGACGTTTTAGTGATGGGGGTGGTTGTGTAGTCACCCACCATAAAAACATGACAACCCATCTTGAGGAAAATGTTGGCTTAAGGAGTATGTCAACTCCTTTCACCACGAAATGAAATATAAAACCCTCTCATTATCCTACCATTTGTAGTTTGAGAGATTTATTTTGGTTTTCTTCTATAGAATCTAGGTGAATTGGAATAGAAACATCCAATAGAGATCTTCCCACCCTGTAATTGATTGAGTCGATGAACCAGTGTACCCTACAAATGTTGGTCCCTATAATTTCTGTATAATGATCTTGGGTTTCAGTACTTATTTTTTAGGGGTCCCCATCATGGAATCACAACGGGACACAAAATGGGTCAAATTCTTCGTTGGGTCCCCCAAACCATTGAAAATTGGAAATGTAGTGTTTCACAAATATAGTGGGGAAAATTCAGATCACCCTCTTTAGGATAAGGCTTGTTTTATAGTTGTACCAATTCCCACTATACCTCTATGGATTCTAATCAATCCATTAGAGAATCAACAGTTTTTATGATCCCTTGAGGAATGTCTAGTTGAGAAGGAGCATGAATAGGTGCAACAACAGGTAGAGTAAAATGTGGCAGCCCTATTAGTATATGTCACGTGTAGGGTGAGGTCTATAATGATGCTCCTAGAAATGTTTTGGTTGTGTAAAAAATGTTGGGAACTCTCTATTTTCTATTTCTTGATTCATGTATGTTGGTTGTTGGTACCCCATGTTGATAGGATGTTTCATCTTAATTCTAGCTGCGGTAGAGAACCCTCTTTGATAAGGTGCTCAAGTTGGGAGTACGAGTTGAGGATATTCTTTAGAATATATCCAGCAGGAACGCTACCTTAGAGAATTTATTCATTGATTATTCTCAATTATTTTAAATCTTCTACCTATTGAGAAAATTCTTCCTCATGTGTAAGGGGTTCAACCACTTCAGTATGTGGTTGCAGTGTATCCTTAATTTTACTATTTTCCTTGGTGGATAATATCTAAGGAGGTAATCATGGAGTGGTTGAGTGAATTCCAAATTTCAGGGAAAGCATCTGAAGTTTGTAAGAATTGGATGGTCCAAGAATTATTAAACATATAGGGAATTGTTAGCTTGTCCCTCTTAGCAATGAAGGTTGTAAGAATTGGATGGTGATCAGAATTGTGCTTTACTAGAGTGACACAAGAGATGGTTTTCCAACTTCCATGAAGAGAGTGATTACCAAAGGCACGGTCAACCCTACAGGCCCTACTTCTATTTAGATTCCTCCTATACCAAGTGTATTTGGCACCAATCAGACTGGTTTCAATAAGTTTTAATTCCTCAATCCATGCTTTGAAATATCTCATTGTGGTAGCATTGGAAACATGTCCAATCTTATCGCTCTGCATGTAAAATAGCATTGGAATCTCCCATTATAACCGAGGGATCTAATATAACTCTTGAAATCTCATTCATGTGTTTCCAATGAGTTCTTCGACTGATGTAATAGTAGAAAGCATAAACCATTTAACAAAAAGAGATCTGACCCTCGTTAAGGAAGGTGCAAGTGATAATTTGGTTGTCCACTAAAAAAATGGAAGGATTAGTAACATTATGATGGAAAACCAAGAAAATTATTTCAATACTAGTGATATCTTTCACAGAACATAGAAAAGAATTACCATTTTGGGAAAAAAAGAACCAGAAGTGATGTTATTAGATTTTAACTTAGAGATGCCAATGAAATCACGTTTTCGTTTACTCACAAGAAGCCTAAGGTAACATAATGTTCTAGGGTTGTCTATCCCCTGGCAATTCTAGAAGAGGATACACATCATTGTTTCTAAATGGGGGAAATTCCCCCTTTGTTATTTCTCAGTTTCACTTTTTTAATTGGAGCTTCTCAACTCTCTCTTGTAGGAATGGTTGGTAGAATAAACTTGCTTTATAGTGAACTGGATCCCCAACCTAAAATAATCTTCCATGGTTTGTAATCCTTTCATTATAGGGTATGAATCTTTTATACTGATGTTTATATGTTGAGAAGGTGTGTGCTCTGACAATTTCATAGAGAGAGCAGCCTGAGAAAATCCAGCTGCAAGTCTGTCATCCATATCAACTATTTTTAATAATTCTGAGGTAATGAACTCCAAAAGAGGGATTCAGACTGCAGATTTAAAGAAAAAGAGAGAATATAATCCGATACGAGTTTCAGCATGAACACATCCTTGGGATTCTTATTCCTCTACTAAGTCTTCCTAGGATTTACTAGTAGCAGAATTGTTATCCCAGGTGACCTCTTTTTAACCTTCTTTGTATTTTTTTCTAACATAGTGTTTGGTATTAATATTTTTCCCTTTCAGAGCATCTTTCAATGAAGTATTAATATAGGATGGCTTCCAGAATTTCTGTACAATTATGCACTTATTAGGGGGTCTAGGGGGGGGGAGGGAGGGGTGTCTGGGGGGGGGGGGGGGGGGTCCATGGGGGGTGTCTAGGGGGGAGGGAGGGGTGTCCAGGGGGGTTTTCTAGGGGGGAGGGAGGGGTGTCTAGCGGGGTTGTCTAGGGGGGAGGGGGGATGTGCAGGGGGTTCAAGGGGGGGTTTTGCAGGGGGGTGCAAGGGGGGATGTGCAGGGGGTGCAAGGGAAACTATACAGGGGGGTGGCAGGGGGGGCATGGGGTGATCCTCGCATTTGACATCTCTCAAATAAAGAGTCGTTAAACTCTTTTATTTTCTTAATCTTCACTTCCAACTGAGCATCACTAACATTCATGGATACTTTATGCAATTTCTCCAAAGCATGGATAACATTTTTAACAACATTTTCAAACACTTTTCACATAAACTCTTTGCAATTCTTCATCATCTTGTAAAAATATTTCATTGCAGGGGTGGGGGGTGTCCAAACATGCATTCTGTTTTCATTATTTTGTTTGTTCTATTGCATTATGTTTTTGATTAGTTATTATTTTTGTTTGTTCTATTGCATTCTGTTTTTGTTATTTTGTTGTTTTTAAATTTCTGTTGTTCTGGAAACATGCATTCTATGTTTTTCCATGTGCATCAGCAATCCCCATGACGAGATTTCAACACAATTCATCTTGTTGATGTATACAGGTGGGGAACGATATTTCTCTACCATTTCCCAACGAATAGAGGATTCCATGAAAAGTACTATTCTCAAGTCCAGGGAAACTCCATCAGCCCCAAGAAAAAATAGTGGCGGGCAGGTGTGATTGCATTTCTGATAAAAAGTTATGGAATTTGAAACTGATGAATTATTCACATGTAAAAGATTTTTGAGTTTTCAATAGCAATCTCTACCTTAGCTACTGGTAATGTTTGTGTTTTCCTACAGGGTCTCAAGCAGGAAGTTATTGTTGATTTAGTGGAACAGTGCCATGCATACAAGCGAAGAGTGGTACACTTTGTTCATTTGATAAATCAAATTTGGTTTTCCCGCACTTAGAATGTTATGTGTTATCTGGTTCTATTTTTAATCATGGCTGCTACTAGCATCTATTAAGACTTACTAGTTTGGTTCTTTATACAGGAATCCATATCCCCTGGGAATGTATATCTTGAATATGGTATTTTATTCTCATGATTTTATTCTATGTAATTGAATCGTTTCTATACAGAATTTCATTTTTTTTTGCTATGAGGTTGAGGTAGGGTCCCTCTCCTAGCCCATTTAATTCGAGAATGTTTTAAATTTCATTTAGTTGCCTTCTTAATTTTTCATGTTTATATTAAATTGCAATTCTTGAATAAGTGTTAGTTCAGATAATTGTTTCGTTTGATAAATAAGTCCTAGTTTTGTAATGAAACTCCTCTAACGGAGGTGCGCTTTCTGGGAAAACTCACAGTGGTATACCTTGCTTAACATTATTGCATTGATGTTTTCCTTATACTTGATGTCATTGTTAGTCATAAAACACACATCGTACTTGACCCTTTTATATCCCTGTAGGGGGTTTCCCTCTTTTTATTAAAGCAGTTGTTTGAACCAAGACAATCTTTAAGTGACGTTAGACTTTTAAGATGGGTCCCATGTCGTGTGACCATGTCACATGGCATGTGATATTTAAATCCAACCAAAAGCCCAGTTCCACAGCCTAGGGGTCCCACAGTACCAGTAATGTCAGATTACATGTTATGTAACCTGTGATTTTCCTGATCCCATGGGGTATTCCTCTAGGTATTCCTACACATTTCTAGATCTCCAAACCTCACCTAATTAGGTATATCAGGGGTCATCCAATCCTCTAGTCATCACAGATTAGCATTCATTTCTTTAAATCTTCTGAGAAAACATCCTCTCATGCCATCCATATCATCCTATTTGAATCTAAGTGGAAGATTTTTCCCCGCGGATGTCGCTGGATAGGGCCAACACGTTGTGGTCACGCCGCGGTCACGCCGCGGTCACGCCGCGGTCACGCTGTGATTTGGCCCTGCTCTAGGACGACACCCTGTGGCGGTTACTCCTCCAAGATGACACCCTGCGGCAGTCACGCCGCGGTGGGGATATGTGTATAATCCCTGTTTTCTTCTGGAATATATTGGTAAACTTGAAATATTAGCTCATTCCCTATGATCGACAACTCTCTATTCCTAGAAAGATTTCCAAAGGGCCCTAATTTCAGAGTTTAGGGTGATAACCTATAGCGCGAAACCCTCAATAGTATACTGAGGGGTAGTAATTGTATTTCCCTATGATCAACAACTCTCTATTCCTATAAATAATGTTTGAATAATAGGAGCTTGGGAAGACCATGACATAGACAATGTTTCCATGAGATTATAGAACTTTTAGATATTATCATAAAAGGGCTTTTCCAAGAAAATTAGATTAGAAAAATTGAAATAAAAAATTGGTTATAGGATCTAGATATGAAATGAATCACTTTTTAAAGCATGTATAAACTTGGTTAATGTTTTAAAACCATCCAACAAACCCATTAGTTTTAAAGATTCCAGAAAACAGAAGCATATTTCAGTATTCTACATCACAGTTTGACACTTTAGCATGTAGTGGTAGGTCCATAGAAGCTTCCTACACCTGTTAAGCATGTTATACTATTTACAATTTCAAACCCATGTTTTTTATTATCTTTGCAATGGTTGGTGCATCACCTGATAATATTCTTATGTTGAGCATGAGATTAAAAGAGAGATAAGGCGTGCTTACAAGTTAACGAGGATGAATTATTTCTATTCACAAGCATAAGAATGAGGATATGTTTACATGAGTGTAGATTATTAGATGCTTTCAGCCACCTATGTTCAATATATGAGTAGTCATTCAATTTGACATTACTGTTTATCTGCTTATAGGATGCTTCTTCTGGTGCAAGATCCCAAACAACTGACTCGCGTACTATATCAATGTCATCATTGTACATAATGGTATGTAATAACTTATTCCATCATGCTTTTTGTTTTATGTACTCTGAATTCTTTATTCAAATTAAAAAATTGTAAATGTGCTTTTCAAAATATTCTCTTAATGAAAAATATAATTTTATCTTATGCAATTTAATTTCTCCATGCATCCAAATATAACATATCATTCTTTATACATTGAACGTCAACTATTCTCTATACTTTCAAGGGATTTACATGATTATTAGCTGCTTTATTGTATTTATTACTCATATCGATTATATTATTATCACATGATCATCAGTAGTTGCATTTTTTTGGTGCTCCAACTCTTGTGTATGTAGATTCATATCATATTCTTTCAACTTTTCTACTACTGGGTATGTTATACCTGAATCGTCTGATCATAGGGTGTCTACTTAGCGTAAAATTTTATTGGACCATCCGATGATCCTCCATTGAATATTGTATTCTCACAGTGCATATTCTTTCCTCTGATTGCAGTGTACTCCATCCAATGATCAATCCGATATTCTCACTCTGCCCATTCGTGTCATTGCACGACCCCTTCATTTGGTTGTTTTACATTAAAATTCTCATACTGTGTCTGGTTATCTTGAACCATTTCATCTATGATTATAACCTTCTGATAGTTACTACATGTGGAAGTATTGCTAGATCGCCTCTATCCAAGCAATAGAGTCTTGGTTTATCCGAGCATCTCGGTCGGTGTATTTATGTCTGAACATCCCCCCTGCCCGCAACACCCCCCCTGCCGCCTTCGAATCAGCCCACACCATCCCCCAACACCTGCAACCAGCCCCTTTCAACCAGCATTCCAGCCTCCTCCTGCTCCCTTCGCTCCTAGTCTGAAGATGTTGCCCCGCGGATGTCGCTGGATTGAGCCAACATGCTGCGGTCACGCTGCGGTCATGCCGCGGTCATGCCACGGTCACTCCACGGTCATTCCGCAGTCACGCCGCGGTCACGCCGTGGTCACACTGTGGTCACGCCGCGGTCACGCCGCAGTCACACTATGATTTGGCTTTGCTCCAGCCACATCCAGCCCACACCAGCCCCCTTCCACCTTCATTTCAGCTCGCTGCCACCAGCATTCCAGCCCGCAACAGCCCCCCCCCCCCCCCCCCCCCCGACCACCTTCGAATCAGCCCGCACCATCCCCCCAACACCTGCAACCATCCCCCTTCCACCCATATTCCAGCCTCCTCCCGCTCCCTTCGCTCTTGGCCGGAAGATGCTGCCCCGCAGATGTCGCTGGATCAGGCCAACACGCTGCGGTCACGCCGCGGTCACACCGCGGTAACGCCGCAGTCACGCCCTGATTTGGCTCTGCTCCAGCCACATCCAGCCCACACCAGCCCCCTTCCACCTTCATTTCATCCTACTTCCACCAGTATTTCATCCCGCAATAGCACCCCCACCACCACCTTCGTATCAGCCCGCACCATCCCCCCAACACCTGCAACCAACCCCCCTTCCACCCGCATTCCAGCCTCCTCCCGCTCCCTTCGCTCCTGGCCGGAAGATGCTGCCCCGCGGATGTCGCTGGATCGGGCCAACACTCTATGGTCACGCCGCGGTCACGCCGCGGTCACGCCGCGGTCAAGCCGCGGTCACGCCGCGGTCACGCTGCAGTCATTCCATGATTTGGCCCTGCTCCAGCCACATCCATCCCACACCAGCCCCCTTCCACCTTCATTTCAGCCCGCTTCCACAGGCATTCTAGCCCGCAACAGCCCCCCCCACCACCTTCGAATCAGCTCGCACCATCCCCCCAACACCTGCAACCAGCCCCCTTCCACCTGCATTCTCGCCTCCTCCCGCTCCCTTCACTCCTGGCCGGAAGATGCTGCCCCGCAGATGTAGCTGGATTGTGCCAACACGCTGTGGTCACGTCGCAGTCACGTCGCGGTCACGCTGCGGTCAGGCCGTGTTCACGCCGCGGTCACGCCGCGGTCACGCCGCGGTCACTCCGCGGTCACGCCGTGATTTGGCCCTGCTCCAGCCACATCCAGCCCACACCAGCCCCCTTCCACCTTCATTTCAACCCGCTGCCATCGGCATTCCAGCCCGCAACAGCCCCCCTGCCACCTTCGAATCTGCCCGCACCATCCCCCCAACACCTGCAACCATCCCCCTTCCACCATCATTCCAGCCTCCTCCCGCTTCCTTTGCTCCTAGCCAGAAGATGCTGCCCCGCGGATGTCACTGGATCGGGTCAACACGCTGTGGTCACGCCGTGGTCACACTGCCGTCACGCCGAGGTCACACCGTGGTATTAATATTTTCCCCTTTCAAAGAATCTTTCAACAAAGTATTAATAGAGGATGGATTGCAGAATTTCTGTACAATTCTGCACTTATCAGTGGCATGGCCTATCATCCTGCAATGCTCATTGTACTTTGGTATGTTTTCTAATACAAAACATACCTCAATAATATGATCATTTATTTCAATAGAAACACATTCCAGGGGGTTTAGAAAGGGGGCAGGGGTAGGGGTGTCCAGCAGGGGGTGTCCAGCAGGGGGGAGGGGTGTCCAGGGGGTGTCTAGTGGGGCTGTCCAGTTGGGGCATGGGGGCTGTCCCGTGGGGTGCAGGGGGCAGGGTGCAGGGGGGCAGGGGTGTCCAGTAGGGGGAGGGGTGTCCAGCAAGGGGAGGGGCTGTCCAAGCAGGGGGGAGGGGTGTCCGGCAGGGGGGAGGGCTGTTCAAATCATAATTCCAATGTTTTGTTTAATGTAGTACTACATGAAATCTGATGATTTATGTTAATGACATGATTACAATTTGTAAGAACATGAGCCTCATAATTATTGTAAAATCACAAAATAATGTTAAGTTTGAAGTGAAAGACTTAGGCATAGCTAATAAAACCTTAGGCATTGAAATTGTTATAGACAGCCCAAATAAATTTTCTTACTTATCTCAAAATGGTTAAATATTAAATATTAAAAATAGACACAAGTTTGAATCTCTCAAAATTTCCAATGTACTCCTATTAAGACACTTTAAATTTTCTTTAACACAAAAACCCATTGCTGATGATGATATTAAATTTAGGTGTAAAATCCATTATGATAATATTTTTTGGTAGCATTATGTACTTTGATTTCCATGGGACCTGATATTGCCTATGAAATCTACAGTCATAGCAGATTTATGACCACACCTGGGATGCCGTATTTTCATGCCCTTAAGTCGATTCTTTGATACCCATCATGCAACTCTAATATGTCTTTGTGTTATGGTAAAGATATCAACAATTCTGAAATTTTGGTTGGATATGTAGATCCAGACTATGAATGTAATATTTACACTATAAAATCCTTGACTAGTTATGTGTTCACTTCCTATGGTGGCCTCATTTATTTTAAATGTAACATGAAGTCAATGTTTTCTATTTAAACCATGGAATATATGTATATTTCCTTGATTGTGGATGTGAAATAATCCATATGGATGAAAGGTGCATCTTCTAAACTTATCCTTTTCAATTCTGTTATAAATGTTTATTCTAATAGTCAATAAACCCTTTATTTTTCCAATATTTTAGTTTTTCATGGTAAACTAAAACACATAGACATTAGGGGGGACAGGTGCAGGTGTGTTGAGGTAGTAGGGGGGCTGGGGAGGGGGGACAGGTGCAGGTGGGCTGGGGTAGCAGGGGGATGGGGGGGGGGGGGGGGGGCTGGTGCAGCTGGGGACTGGGTTGGGGGCTGGTGCAGGTGGGCTGCGGGGGGGGGGGGGGGGGGGGGGACTGGTGCTGGTGGACTCGGGGGTGGCAGGGGGCTAGTGCAGGTGGGCTGTGGGGGGGGGGGGGGGTGGAGGTGGGGTGGCAGGGGGGCTGGGTAGGGGGACAGGTTCAGGTGGGCTGGGGTAGCAGGGGGCTGGGGGGGGGGGGCTGGTGCAGCTGGGGGCTGGGGTTGGGGGCTGGTGCAGGTGGGCTGCGGGGGGGGGGGGGGGGGGTCTGTCCTGGGGTGTCCAGGGTCTGGGGGGGCTGGAAGGGGGACTAGCAGGGGGGACTGGAAGGGGGGGGGGCTGGCTGGCAGGGGGGCAAGCAGGGGGTGGCAGGGGGGGGGGGGAACTAGTAGGGGGCAGGGGGCAGGGGGGA
The DNA here is from genome assembly GCA_963277665.1 of Viscum album. Classification (NCBI taxonomy): domain Eukaryota; kingdom Viridiplantae; phylum Streptophyta; class Magnoliopsida; order Santalales; family Viscaceae; genus Viscum; species Viscum album. The sequence goes on along the minus strand of OY728155.1, from coordinate 916,571,841 downwards.
CTAGCATGGGGCAAGGGGGGAAAGGAAGGGGGACAAGAAGGGGGTGGCATGGGGTCTGGCTGGCAGGGGGGGCAAGCAGGGGGTGGAAAGGGGAACTAGCATGGGGCAGGGGGCGTGGGGGGGGGGGGGGGGCTGGCAGGGGGGACTAGCATGCGGCAGGGGGACAAGCAGTGGGATGGCAGGGGGGGCTGGCTGGCAGGGGGGCAAGCAGGGGGTGGCAGGGGGGGAACTAGTAGGGGGTGTCCAGTGGAAGGTGCCCAAGGGTGGGGGTGTCCAGGGGGGTCCAGGGGGTCTAGTGGGTGTCATAAGACAACAATGTGAGATTTTTTACTTTTACATCACATCACACCAAGATTTCACTTATTTGCAGTTTACTGTGCTAGTTCAGTTTTATCTTGTTTCACCCCTAATGTGTAACGTGAATACGTAGATCGGAAGTGGTAAGACTTGCACAATGTTGGGAGACATTGAGAGAGGCAGTAAAAGATACAATGTACTAGAAAAATTCTGGTCACAATGTGCTAGTTCTGTTTTCCTTTGCATCTCTTTTCCTTTGTCTCTAGTTTTGACCAAGGAAATTCTAGGAGGAAAAGTAGCATGGCGGGGAGTTTATGATAGCCCCTATGTTACTGCATAGTTCTTTTATTTTTATTTGGTTAAGTAGAGTTTTGGTTTTTATCTCCATGGAGTTCCAGGTCAGAACATGGAAATTTTTGAGGTTTCCATACTCTTCAGGGTTAAGGTGCATGGTTTGAGGAAAATAGTATGACCTCCCTTCGTGAGGATAATTTGAAGTTCATTTTGACATGAGTTGCGCATAGCCAAGTCTAAAACCACGTAGCCCCTTGGTGAAGCAATGTAGGATACTTGGGCAGTGCAGGGGTGGTGGGGAGGGGGGGACAGGTGCAGGTGGGCTGGGGTAGCAGGTGCTGGGGGGGGGGGGGGGGTGGTGCAGCGGTGGGGCTGGTGTAGGTGGGCTGCGGGGGGGGGGGGGGGCTGGTGCTGGTGGGCTGGGTGGGGGGAGGGCAGGGAGCTGGGGGGGGGGGGGGGCTGGTGTAGCTCGGGGTTTGGGGTTGGGGCTGGTGCAGGGTGGGCTGCGGGGGGGGGGGGGGGGGGGTGGTGGAGGTGGGCTGGGGTCTGGGGGTAGCAGGTGGCTGGGGGGTGTAGGGGGCTGGGGAGGATGGGGGGAGACTGGTGCAGCTGAGCTGGGGGGGGGGGGACTAGTGCAGCTGGGGGCTGGGGTTGGGGGCCAGTGCAGATGGGCTGCGGGGGGGGGGGGGGGGCTGGTGCAGGTGGGCTGGGGGGTTGCAGGGGGCAGGGGGACTGGCAGGGGGGCAGGGGGGACTGGCAGGGGGTGGAAGGGGGGACTAGCAGGGGGCTGGGGGGGGCAAGGGGGGACTGGCAGGGGGCAGGGGGGTGGGCTGGCAGGGGGACAAGCAGGGGGGGCTGGGTAGAGGGGGGTGGCAGGGGGCAGGGGGGACAAGCAGGGGAGTGGCAGAGGGGACTAGCAGGGGGCAGGGGGGATGGCAGGGGGGACTATCAAGGGGCAGGGGGGGGACTACCAGGGGGAAGGGGGGGGCTGGCAGGGGGACAAGCAGGTGGGTGACAGGGGGCAGGGGGGACTGGTAGGGGGGTGGTGGTAGTGGGGGACTAGCAGGGTGTGTGGCAGGGGGCAGGGGGGACTGGCAGGGGGCAGGGGGACAGCAGGGGGACTGGCAGGGGGGGTGGCATGGGGCAGGGGGCAGGGGGGACTGGCAGGGGGTATCTGCAAGGAAGTGGGGAGAAGGGTAGGGCGGGGTCTGCAAGGCATAGGGGAGGGGTGCATGAGGTGGTCAGGGGGGTGTCAAGGGGGTGTCCAGGGGGTGTCTAGGGGGGTGTCTAGGGGGTGTCCAGGGGGGTGTCTAGGGGGTGTCAGGGGGGTGTCCAGGGGGGTTTCCAGGGGGGTGTCCAGGGGGTGTCCAAGGGGTTGGGGGGTGTATTTGTTTATGTATGTGCACACCCTATAGCCACGGTTTTAAACCGTGGCTATTTGTTTATTGCCACGGTTTTTAACCGTGGCTATAGACCTAACTCCACGGTTTCCAACCGTGGCTATAAAGCCTGTCGGGCGTCTAATATAGCCACGGTTGAAACTGTGGCATGAAGTATACATCCACGGTTTGAAACGTGGCTATAAACCTATAGCCACGTTTCCTCAAACCGTGGCTATTACCTATAGCCACAGTTTGAGGGCTTATAGCCACGGTTTAGAACCGTGGATATAACCCGAATTTCCAGTAGTGTGACATTACCATAATGGTTAGAATTTCAGAAAGAGTCCTAGTTTTAGATAAAGTGAATGAGTAAGTATATCTTAGTGTTTATCATCCTCATTAGTACATGATGGTTTTGTTGATATACTCACACTGACATTTCTGTTTTTAGTGAATGGATGGATCTAGCAGGCACCAAAGTGACAACAGTTTTGAAGGAAACTGTGGTGGTTCTCTGATTAAGATACTAGATAAAATGGGGGATTCAATGAGGAAACTCGTGGTTGTTCTAAACCAACTATCAAGGAGTCATGATCAACCACTTGAACCTTGGTATGATCTATATTGCATCATGTACGAGATAAACAATCAATGTGGAAGTTCAGGTAATAATTATAAAGGTAACTATTAGCGTTTATATGATCCTTTCTTTTGAGGTAATTATGGGTTATTATATGTTATGATGGAAAATGAAATGCATGAGATAAAATTGAGGTTAAAATATGTTATGATCATTTTTGAAGATTTTATCTCGTTTTGGGGAATGTTTTAAGAATTATATTGTTTTGGAAAAAGGACAACACACAGACCATGTGACAACCTGTCACGTCGGAAAAAGCTGCGGGAATCGAACCCACAACCAAAGTGAGACTGGTATTTATCGCCTACCACTGGACTACGTGAAGTCCCTAGTTAGTTTGACTAATTCTTTTGAGTTAGATGGTTTTATGAATTAAGAGTAAGTTGATTTTGGGTTATCTATGGAAATTTATTAACCTATCATGGAGGATATGTGATTAGGTTAATTAATTTTCAATACAAGACATTAAGAGCAACTGATGTTGTTTGGAGATAAATGTTACGATTTAACTTGGAATACTATGTGACCAAATCCTTCAAATATTTGGTTTTCAATATTATTTTGGTTTACTTTGAAGAATTTTATGGACAAATTGTTTATCAGATGGTCCTCATTGAACTTTGTGTTTTGTAGGACAAATTTTGGAGATTAAGCATAGATTTTCTTTTTAAAGGGTTATCCTTTTCTAGATTATCTGATCTTGTACTAACGTTTTTGGTTTTGGTTTTGGTTAAAGTGTAAAGACATGGGAAGTATATAGTTCTCTTTGGTGGATTAGGTGATTCTCTAGAAGTTGATTATAGAACTCTTAATGTGAACAAGTCTTCCTAAATACTCGTCTTTTGGAGAAAGTATGAGTTTTTGTAAGGAATATAATAAAAGTTTAAAGTCAACATGATAAGTGATTATGTTTCCTTATGAATAAATTCATCAATAAAAAGTATCTTAAAACAAAAATTTTGCCTATTAACTTTTTCTACTTGGGAATCGAATACCGTTTAAGCCATCACAAGTTTGTGATTTTCATGTGGTTAACTTTCTCCTAAACATGTTTTCTATCACTCTCCATCAGAACATGAGTCTTTTTTTCCTCCATGTCCATATTTTCAAACTTGGAATCCTAGAATGGGTTAACTCGAGCGACCTTTGTACTTATCATTCTTTATTTTAAAGTGATTGATTTACCGACTCTTGTTCCGATGTGGGACATTCAAGGATGTTTCCAAGCTCAATTTTTAAAATTGCGAGGACGCAATTCCCAAAAGGGGGGAAGGCTGTAACACCCCAGGTAAATAAAGAGTATGACATTTTCATATTTATCTATATTTGTGAATAAAATATTAATATTACTTTAAAGGGGACGCTATGCACAATGGCATACCCAATATACAACAACGAGTTTGTTGGGAATCTTACGTTGCACTCTAATAATAAAATAATATTATTTTAAATGGTAGGTAACACATAGCCGTTGTATTGGCAGGAAAGGATAGAAATAACTAAAATATTATTATATATGTCTGTAAAATATTTTTACTCTTTACAATAAATGTTAGATGATTACAAATGCAAATGAATCCATTTTTTAAGCATAAACATTTTAATATTCTTTAAAAGGTCGATTAATTGCCTTTTGATGGCGAACCCCTTTTAAATCCACTTTTTGACAATTTTACATGCTCTATTTTTGAAAATAAACATATTATTTATGATTGGGACATTGAAATTTACCTTGGGTTAATTTTTGGTATTTTTCTGACAATGTTCATTTTTCAATGAATAGTGAAAAATACTGCATTTTACATCAAAACTGCTTTTTCATATAATTTAATTATATGGTTATATTATCTTTTTAATTTATTTTAAAGTGTAATTAGAATAAATTTTTACCATGTAAATCAATGATGGTCATTGGGATTAATTTGAATTTGGAATTAGGCATAAACAAGTGCCAAACTTTTTATAAATATTGTTTCTAAAAAACCCGCTATTTGTTTTGACAACTGGAATTACTTTTAAATCAATTATTGCAATTTATGTGTTTGGAATTTGGTAAAATGGATGAAATTTTGGAATCATATGGTCCAAATTATGTAATCAAGACTCTTTTTTTGGACATTATGAATAGTAACGATGGTAATTATCTTTAATTATCTTGATTAATGAGTAATCGGGTAGTTAAGGATAATAAAATAGTATCATAATAATAAAAATGAACATAAAATGTGTCCTAAGGCTACTAGTTGTCTCGTGGCCGACCATGGGATGCCTTGTGCCAAACTTGGGGGCCCCATGGAATCACTTTTGTGAGAAAGTGACTTTTTATCTTTTTATTTTTAAAGAATGTTAAATGTAACAAAGAATGTATCACCTAAGTAAAATATTTTTAATTTTGCTAAAAAAAAGATCTTTTGGACTATAAATATTATTTGGAAATCTAAAAAGATTTCCTACATCATTGTATTTTTTTATAATTTTTAGACATTAAATAAATTAAATTATTTATGACATCATGATGATGCAGCAATGACCTCATTATTTAACGATTTAAATAAAATGAAAAGATAATGTAAAATCTAAGCCCTACACATGTCAAAAACCTATTGAGTGGGTGAATTTCGAACCCTTATCACCTTATACTCAAAACACAACAATGTGGGACCATTAAAATCTGAAACTCATTTGAAAATTAAGTTACATTTTATACCTTTACAAGAGTGACCCTCCTCTCCTCTAATAAAAGGGCCCCACCTCTACCTCCTTACCCACACTCCCAAAGCCTTTGGCTCGGCCAACCCCTCCCCATTTTGTCTCTCCACATCCCTATCTAATTCATTGAAGCCTCACTTTGGGAATAATACTTTCCAAGGAATCCTTTGAGCTAAAATCAAAGGAAGTTACCCGATTTTAAGGTAATGTCTTCTTTTGAGTCCTTTTGTTTTATTTTGCTTCTCCAATTCTGCACTTATCAGTGGCATGACCTATCATCCTGCAATGCTCATTATACTTTGGTATGTTTTCTAATACAAAACATACCTCAATAAGATGATCATTTATATCAATAGAAACACATTCCAGGGGGTGTATAAAGGGGCAGGGGGAGGGGTGTCCAGCAGGGGGGTGTCCAGCAGGGGGGAGGGGTGTCCAGGGGGTGTCCAGTGGGGCTGTCCAGTTGGGGCATGGGGGCTGTCCAGTGGGGTGCAGGGGGCAGGGTGCAGGGGGCAGGGGTGTTCAGTAGGGGGAGGGGTGTCCAGCAGGGGGAGGGGTTGTCCAAGCAGAGGGGAGGGGTGTCCGGTAGGGGGGGGGGGCTGTTCAAATCATAATTCCAATGTTTTGTTTAATACAGTACTACATGAAATCTGATGATTTATGTTGATGACATGATTACAATTTGTAAGAACATGAGCCTCATAATTATTGTAAAATCACTAAATAATGGTAAGTTTGAAGTGAAAGACTTAGGCATAGCTAATAAAACCTTAGGCATTGAAATTGTTAGAGATAGACCAAATAAATTTTCTTACTTATCTCAAAATGGTTAAATATTAAATATTAAAAATAGACACATGTTTGAATCTCTCAAAATTTCCAATGTACTCCTAGTAAAACACTTTAAATTTTCATTAACACAAAAACCCATTGCTGATGATGATATTCAATTTAGGTGTAAAATCCATTATGATAATATTTTTGGTAGCATTATGTACTCTGATTTCAATGGGACCTGATATAGCCTATGAAATCTACAGTCATAGCAGATTTATGACCACACCTGGGATGCCATATTTTCATGACCTTAAGTGGATTCTTTGATACCCATCATGTAACTCTAATCTGTCTTTGTGTTATGGTAAAGATGTCAACAATTCTGAAATTGTGGTTGGATATGTAGATGCAGACTATGAATGTAATATTTACACTATAAAATCATTGAATGGTTATGTGTTCACTTCCTATGGTGGCCTCATTTATTTTAAATGTAACATGCATTCAATGTTTTCTATTTCAACCATGGAATATATGTATATTTCCTTGATTGAGGATGTGAAATAATCCATATGGATGAAAGGTGCATCTTCTTAACTTATCCTTTTCAATTCTGTTATAAATGTTTATTCTAATAGTCAATCAACCCTTTATTTTTCCAATATTTTAGTTTTTCATGGTAAACTAAAACACATAGACATTAGGGGGGACATGTGCAGGTGTGTTGGGGTAGCAGGGGGGGGGGGGGGGCTGGGGAGGGGGGACAGGTGGAGGTGGGCTGGGGTAGCAGGGGGCTGGGGGGGGGGCTGGTGCAGCTGGGGGCTGGGGTTGGGGGCTGGTGCAGGTGGGCTGGGAGGGGGGGGGGGTGTGGAGGTGGGGGTGGCAGGGGGGCTAGGGGGGGGGTGCAGGTGGGCTGGGGTAGCAGGGGGGGGGGCTGGTGCAGCTGGGGGCTGGGGTTGGGGGCTGGTGCAGGTGGGCTGCAGGGGGGGGGGGGGTCTGTCCTGGGGGGGCTGGCAGGGGGACTAGCAGGGGGGACTGGAAGGGGGGGGGGACTGGCTGGAGGCAGGGGGGGGGGGCTGGCTGGCAGGGGGCAAGTAGGGGGTGGCAGGGGGGAACTAACAGGGGGCAGGGGGCAGGGGGGACTAGCATGGGGCAAGGGGGGAAAGGCAGGGGGACAAGCAGGGGGGCTGGTAGGGGGGGCTGGCTGGCAGGGGGAAATCATGGGGTGGCAGGGGGAACTAGCAGGGGGCAGGGGGGGGGCTGGTAGGGGGGACTAGCATGAGGCAGGGGGGGGGGGGAAGGCAGGGGGACAAGAAGGGGGATGGCAGGGGGGGCTGGCTGGCAGGGGGGCAAGCAGGGGGTGGCAGGGGGGGGAACTAGCTGGGGGAAGGGGGTGTCCAGTGGAAGGTGTCCAAGGGTGGGGGTGTCCAGTGGAAGGTGTCCAGGGGGGGGGGTCTAGGGGGTGTCCAGGGGGTCTAGTGGGTGTCATAAGACAACAATGTGAGATTTTTTACTTTTACATCACTTCACACCAAGATTTCACTTATTTGCAGTTTACTGAGCTAGTTCTGTTTTATCTTGTTTCACCCCCTAATGTGTAACGTGAATATGTAGATTGGAAGTGGTAAGACTTGCACAATGTTGGGAGACATTGAGAGAGGCAGTAAAAGATACAATGTACTAGAAAAATTCTGGTCACAGTGTGCTAGTTCTATTTTCCTTTGCATCTCTTTTCCTTTGTCTCTAGTTTTGACCAAGGAAATTCTAGGAGGAAAATTAGCATGGAGGGGAGTTTATGATAGCCCCTATGTCACTGCATAGTTCTTTTATTATTATTTGGTTAAGTAGAGTTTTGGTTTTTATCTCCATGGAGTTCCAGGTCAGAACATGGAAATTTTTGAGGTTTCCATACTCTTCATGGTTAAGGTGCACGGTTTGAGGAAAATAGTATGACCTCCCTTCATGAGGATAATGTTAAGTTCATTTTGAATTACACACAATATTTTAGCATGAGTTGCACATAGCCAAGTCTAAACCATGTAGCCCCTTGGTGAAGCAATCTAGGATACTTGGGCCAGTGCAGGGGGCTGGGGAGGGGGGACAGGTGCAGGTGGGATGGGGTAGCAGGGGGATGGGGGGGGGGGGGGGCTGGTGCAGGTGGGATGCGGGGGGGGGGGGGGGGCTGGTGCTGGTGGGTTGGGGGGTGGCAGGGGGCTGGGGGGGGGGGGCTGGTGCAGCTCGCGGTTGGGGTTGGGGGCTGGTGCTGGTGGGCTGCGGGGGGGGGGGGGGGGTGGAGGTGGGCTGGGGGTAGCAGGTGGCTGGGGGGGGGAACAGGGGGCTGGGGAGGGTGGGGGAGACTGGTGCAGCTGGGATGGGGGGACTAGTGCAGCTGGGGGCTGGTGCAGATGGGCTGCGAGGGGGGGGGGGGGGTGGTGCAGGTGGGCTGGGGGGTTGCAGGGGCAGGGGGGACTGGCAGGGGCAGGGGGGACTGGCAGGGGGTGGCATGGGGGACTAGCAGGGGCTGGGGGGGGGGGGGCTGGGGGGGACTGGCAGGGGGCATGGGGGTGGGCTGGCAGGGGGACAAGCAGGGTGGGCCGGCAGAGGGGGGTGGCAGGGGGCAGGGGGCAGGGGGGACAAGCAGGGGAGTGGCAGGGGGGACTAGCAGGGGGCAGGGGGGCTGGCAGGTGGGGACTAGCAAGGGGCAGGGGGGGCTAGCAGGGGGCAGGGGGGCTGGCAGGGGGACAAGCAGGTGGGTGGCAGGGGGCAGGGGGGGACTGGCAGGGGGTGGCAGTGGGGGACTGGCAGGGGGTGTGGTAGGGGGCAGGGGGGACTGGCAGGGGGCAGGGGGACAAGCAGGGGGGCTGGCAGGGGGGGTGGCATGGGGCAGGGGGAAGGGGGGACTGGCAGGGGGTGTCTGCAATGATGTGGGGAGGAGGGTAGGGCGGGGTCTGCAAAGCATAGGGGAGGGGTGCAGGAGGTGTTCAGGGGGGTGTCTAGGGGGGTGTCCACGGGGTGTCCAGGGGGTGTCTAGGGGGGTGTCCAGGGGGTGTCCAGGGGGAGTCCAGGGGGTGTCAGGGGGGTGTCCAGCGGGGTTTCCAGGGGGGTGTCCCGGGGGTGTCCAGGGGTTGGGGGGGGGTATTTTTTTATGTATGTGCACAACCTATAGCCACGGTTTTTAACCGTGGCTATAGACCTAACTCCACAGTTTCCAACCGTGGCTATAAAGCCTGTCCAGCATCTAATATACCCACGGTTGAAACCGTGGCATTACGTATACAGACACGGTTTGAAACGTGGCTATAAACCTATAGCCATGGTTGAAACCGTGGCTTTAGGTATATAGCCACGGTTTGGAACCGTGGCTTTAGGTATATAGCCACGGTTTGGAACCGTGGCTATAGGTCTGGGCCTATAGCCACGCCAAACTTAGCCATGGTTCCTCAAACCGTGGCTATTACCTATAGCCACGGTTTGAGGGCCTATAGCCACAATTTAGAACCGTGGCTATAACCCTAATTTCCAGTAGTGTGACATTACCATAATGGTTAGAATTTCAGAAAGAGTCCTAGTTTTAGATAAAGTGAATGAGTAAGTATATCTTAGTGTTTATCATCCTCATTAGTACATGATGGTTTTGTTGATATACTCACACTGACATTACTGTTTTTAGTGAATGGATGGATCTAGCAGGCACCAAAGTGACAACAGGTTTGAAGGAAACTGTGGTGGTTCTCTGATTAAGATACTAGATAAAATAGGGGATTCAATGAGGAAACTCGTGGTTGTTCTAAACCAACTATCAAGGAGTCATGATCAACCACTTGAACCTTGGTATGATCTGTAATGCATCATGTACGAGATGAACAATATATGTGGAAGTTCAGGTAATAATTATAAAGGTAACTATTAGAGTTTATATGATCCTTTCTTTTGAGGTAATTATGGGTTATAATATGTTATGATGGAAAATGAAATGCATCAGATAAAATTGAGGTTAAAATATGTTATGATCATTTTTGAAGATTTTATCTCGTTTTGGGGAATGTTTTAAGAATTATATAGTTTTGAAAAAAGGACAACACGCAGACCATGTGACAACCCGTCGCGTCGGAAAAAGATGCGGGAATCGAACCCACAACCAAAGTGCGACTGGTATTTATCGCCTACCACTGGACTACATGAAGTCCCTGGTTAGTTTGACTGTTTCTTTTTAGTTAGATGATTTTATGAATTAAGAGTAAGTTGATTTTGGGTTATCAATGGAAATTTATTAACCTATCCTGGAGGATATGTGATTAGGTTAATTACTTTTCAATACGAGACATTAAGAGAAACTGATGTTGTTTGGAGATAAGTGTTACAATTTAACTTGGAAGACTATGTGACCAAATCCTTCAAATATTTGGGTTTCAATCTTAGTTTGGTTTACTTTGAAGAATTTTATGGACAAATTGTTTATCGGATGGTCCTCGTTGAACTTTGTGTTTTGTTGGACAAATTTTGGAGATTAAGCATAGATTTTATTTTTAAAGGGTTATCCTTTTCTGGATTATCTGATCTTGTACTAACGTTTTTGGTTTTGGTTTTGGTTAAAGTCTAATGACATGGGAAGTATATAGTTCTCTTTGGTGGATTAGGTGATTCTCTAGAAGTTGATTATAGAACTCTTAATGTGAACAAGTCTTCCTAAATACTCGTCTTTTGGAGAAAGTATGAGTTTGTGTAAGGAATCTAATAAAAGTTTAAAGTCAACATGATAAGTGATTATGTTTCCTTATGAATAAATTCATCAATAAAAAGTAACTTAAAACAAAAATGTTGTCTATTAACTTTTCCTACTTGGGGATCGAATACTGTTTAAGCCATCACAAGTTTGTGATTTTCATGTGGTTTACTTTCTCCTAAACATGTTTTCTATCACTCTCCATCAGAACATGAGACTTTTTTTCTTCCATGTCTATATTTTCAAACTTGGAATCCTAGTATGGGTTAACTCGAGCGACCTTTGTACTTATCTTTCTTTATTTTAAAGTGATTGTTTTACCGACTCTTGTTCCGATGTGGGACGTTCAAGGATGTTTCCAAGCTCAATTTTTAAAATTGTGAGGACGCAATTCCCAAAAGGGGGGAAGGCTGTAACACCCCAGGTAAATAAAAAGTATAAAATTTTCATATTTATCAATATTTGTGAATAAAATATTAATATTACTTTAAAGGGGACGCTATGCACAATGGCGTACCCAATAGACAACAACAAGTTTGTTGGGAATCTTACTTTGCACTCTAATAATAAAATAATATTATTTTAAATGGTAGTTAACACATAGCCGTTGTATTGGCGGGAAAGGATAGAAATAACTAAAATATTATTATATATGTCTGTCAAATATTTTTACTCTTTACAATAAATGTTAGAGGATTACAAATGCAAATGAATCCATTTTTTAAGCATAAACATTCTAATATTTTTTAAAAGGTCGATTAACCGCCTTTTGATGGAGAACCCCTTTTAAATACACTTTTTGACAATTTTATAATCTCTATTTTTTAAAATAAACATATTATTTATGATTGGGACATTGAAATTTACCTTGGGTTAATTTTTGGTATTTTTCTAACAATGTTCATTTTTCAATGAATAGTGAAAAATACTGCATTTTACATCCAAACTATTTTTTCATATAATTTAATTATATGGTTATATTATCTTTTTAATTTGTTTTAAAGTTTAACTAGAATATATTTTTACCATGTAATTAAGTGATGGTCATTGGGATTAATTTCACTTTGAAATTAGGCATAAATAAGTGCCAAACGTTTCATAAATATTGTTTCTAAAAAACCCGCTATGTGTTTTGACAACATGAATTTATTTTAGATCAATTATTGAAATTTCTATGTTTGGAATTTGGTAAAATGGATGAAATATTTGGAATCAGAAGGTCCAAATTATGTAATCAAGACTCTTTTGTTTTTGGACATTATGAATAGTAACGACGGTAATTATCTTTAATTATCTTGATTAATGAGTAATCGGGTAGTTAAGGATAATAAAATAGTATCATAATAATACAAAATGAACAAAAAATGTGTTCTAAGGCTACTAGTTGTCTCATGGCCGACCATGGGATGCCTTGTTCCAAACATGGGGGCCCCATGGAATCACATTTGTGAGAAAGTGACTTTTTATCTTTTTATTTTTAAAGTATGTTAAATGTAACAAAGAATGTATCACATAAGTAATATATTTTTAATTTTGTCTACATAAATGATATTTGGGACTATAAATATTATTTAGAAAGATAAAACGATTTCCTACATCACAATATTTTTTTATAATTTTTAGACATTAAATAAATTAAATTATTTATGACATCATGATGATGCAACAATGACCTCATTATTTAACGATTTAAATAAAATGGAAAGATAATGTAAAATCTAAGACCTAAACATGTCCAAAACCTATTGGATGGGTGGATTTCTAACCCTTATCAACTTATCCTCGAAAAACATCAATGTGGGACCAATAAAATCCGAAACTCATTTGAAAATAAAGTTACATTTTATACCTTTCCAAGAGTGCCCCTCCTCTCCCCTTATAAAAGGCCCCCACCTCTACCTCCTTACCCACACTTCCAAAGCCTTTTTCTCGGCCAAAACCTGCCCATTTTGTCTCTCCACATCCCTATCTAACTCCTTGAAGCCCCAATTTGGGAAGAATCCTTTCCAATGAATCCTTTGATCACAAATCAAAGGATGTTACTGGATTTTAAGGTAATGTCTTCTTTTGAGTCCTATTGTTTTATTTTTCTTCTCCCACCCCATAATTTTTTTTTATTCTTTTCTTTTGTAAGAACTCCAGTATATTAAATATACTAGGATGTTGTTATAAGAAGTATTCGAGCTACACTTACACACACATACATCTAATGGTTAAAGAACATATTGTTTCTGTGGTTGGCGAATTTCTGCCTCACGAAACGATGATTGTTCAATATTCTTTTAAACACCTTTAATGGTGGCCATTAAGATGTCACTATATTTATATATGATATATATTATGTTTATGTTTTACTTATTCTTCTTTATTTTTAATTTGTGGTTTACCTTTATGGTTTCCATTGCGGGTAAACATGATAATTTCATTTTAGGAAGTGCGGACTACCGCCCCCTCAAAGTGATGTGATTCGTTAATGCCATATGTGGGACGTATAAAGGATGGATTTAAAGTTATTATATATGATGTTATACTGGAATTATAATATACCTCTATATCATTATTATTTCTTTCCATTAATGTATGAGATATAAATGAAAGTAGCGTTCATGCGTACGTACGACTTACCATCTCCATGAACGATGCATTTCATTTCTTATCCCCAAATATAATGTAATATTATAAGTACATATTTATAATGGATATATATAATGTATGTTACATATAAATGATGAATATAATTCTGGAATTAAAATATACATACCTATCATTTAGTTTTAATTCCATTAATATGACATAGAAATGAAAGTAGCATTCATGCATACGTACGGCTTACCGTCTCATGAATGGTGCATTTCATTTCTTACCTCTAAATGATTATGTGATATTATAAATACATGTATATGCTGGATATATATGATATATATGATATCGAAATCATGAATATCATTCTGGAAATAATGAACCTTTGACCACACGAACAACATGTAATTGTAAGAAGTTCACTTTTGACTCAAGTACCAAATATCGACAAATGACTGTTATCAACTTAAATGACTACATAATGTTTAAAACATGGTAATAAGTGATATAAAAGGAATAATGAACTTTAAAAAGGTTCTTAATCAAGTAGAAATTAACTCAATTTTATTATTCATGACGTTAAAGAACGATCGAGTCAAGTCGGACCCGAGGTAAAGGACTTCATCTCAATCTCCTTTCATTGAGGAATATTTCATTTTATACCCAACTTTCTTTTATACGGTGTATAAACCCCTTTGACTTTTACTTTTATACAAAAGGAATGTTTTTCTACGAATCGTTTTACAAAACAACAAAAAAGAATGTTTCTTTTAACGTAAGCGGTGACAACGACCTTTTCCGCCGCCGCGAGTATTATTTGGTCTTTGTCTTCTGGAACAAGCCATAATGTTTTTAAAAATGAAATAAATACCATATAATCTTATATGAATTTTGGTATATAAAATGGTTTTTATAATGGATTTGTTATGTAAATATATTTATGTGGTATATTGTGATCAAAGTGTGGAAATGTTTTCTTTCCATTATATTTGTTTTATGTCTTATGATTTTATAATGGTACTTGGACATTTGACGGGTGGTTACGTGATGAACCATATGACGGGTGGTGCCGTGAATACCAGGATGGGTGGTTAGGTTATAAACTCCAATGCATTAGGTATGGAAGTCGTCCATATGTCTATTCCATTAAGTATGTATGGAAGTTGGTTGTATGGCTATTCCATTAAGTGATATATGTGGAAGTCGACCGTATGGTTATTCCACTTAAGTATATTTATGTCCCAAGTTACCTTTATATGTTATGTGTTCTTTATATGGGTTTTATGGTAATCTTTTGGTTACAAAAGGGCAAGTAATGATATTTTATTCAGTGAAGAGTTTTTACTACTTCATAAAGGTGAAAAGTATTACTTTGATAAAGTATACATGGTTTACTTTTTGTTTTGATAAACTAAAATTTTTTATTCTTTGTGTATCCCTTACTGATCTTTTTATGCTCATCCCATGTTTTTGAAATGTTTTTCATAGGACTTAACGTGGAATAGGGTCAAGGATGGGATCAAGGGAAAGTCATGCTACCTAAAACATGGAACTAGACATGTTTCTTTTTAAGAGTTTTTATTTTATGGAAACTTAGTAGAAGTTTCTACTTTTTAATCTTTTGAGATGTAATAGTCATGTCCTAATTCTCTAAAACTCTAAACCTGAAAAGATCCTCAATGTGTAATCTTGTAATAACTCAATATTAAGTAAGGTTTAAGTATGGGGCCTTATACTAAGTGGTTCAAAAAAATGTAATATCATAACCATTGTTAAAATAATATCTAAATATTATATTAGAGGATACCATTGATGGAGAACCTAAAATACATATGGATGTATCCATTAATGAAGAACAATGAATATATAAAAATGATTATGAACTTGAAACATGCTAATAATAGATTTCAAATTTCAAGGGAAACCATTTTTATGGTTGGTAAATTATTAAGGATTCACAAGAAATATTTTACATCTATAAGAGAGTCCTCTAGTAGCCAATAATTCCCCCCAAAATGGTGTGATGAGTCCGACTTCTCATCCTCTCAATGAATGCATGTTATTAAGTATCGTAAGCCCAAACATAATGAATACCTACCTTTGGAAAGAGAGTCCATTTGGATAAAGAAAAATTTTATGTTTGTAGTTCCAAAAATAAATCCAATGGAAACCGCCCTTACGTAGTGATTCCAAACCAAAACATATGTACTAAAGGAGATGAAACCCAAATGGTTAACTCAACATGAATCTATAACAAATTTAATAGTGTTACACATCTGTGAGGACCCTATCAATAGATATATTAAGAATAGATAATGGAATAAATAACACATATGTCCATATAAAAGATGTTTCATTAATGTTTTTCATTTATTCTCTATTTATCTCAGATCTCCCTTCACATAAAATGGAATCCTTTAATTTTTCACCTGAGAATGCCCGGGCTGCTGATCTAGATCGATCCTCGTCCTCTCGAAGAACATTATCACGAACATAGTGACTTCAATTCTTGTTCTCATATGTATTGGTTTTGGAATACAATCAACATGGTACTACCCCAACATTAGAGGCTTCCCCAAAAGCTCTCAATGTTAACAAAAACCCTCTATCGTCTGGACAACGATGACAGATGGTCAAGAATAAAATGGTGAAAACCACCGTCTTAAACCATTTTGGGAACTTATCCCTCTAATTCAATAAATATTTCTTCCCATACTATAGGTAGGTGGATCTAGAGGTCACTCATGGCCACAACTCAATGATAATGAAATATTTCCCTAGGTCTCCCGCAAACAATCTCCACTAGTAGAATCGTGTAGAAGTGAACCCTCATCATGATGGGGGTATTGCCTATGATTGTTCATACTGGGTCCCTTATATCTGGGTGTGCAAGATAATCCACCTAGGAAAATTTTTGGCCAATAGAGAGCATGTTCTTACCTATTCCCCCTCTAGAGAATTCCATCAACTTAGCATGATGGAAAACAATGAATGGGCACATACAACCATATTCCCTACTTCCACCAGCCAACAAACTCTTCTAGAAGATCCCAAACAATACCATAATTTAAATATGCTGGAGTACCATAATTAAAGGCATACACCTTCTTATAATCTATCAGCCAGCCTATTCACCCATTTATCTCTAATCAAGGAAGACTCCCAATCAAATATGGTGAGAACTGGTATGAAGGAACAACTTAAACTCACCAATTCTTCTAGCGGTCTTTTCTGTCAGCATTGAATGATGGTTGTCGAACATGCTTGGAAAAAAATAACCAGAAGACATATACACCATCCAACATCCATAGAGATTTCCAAAAGTCTTGTTTGGTAGCTCTTAGAGAAGTCAGTCGGAAATACCTAAATACAAACATAGAGAAAAGTCAAATCTTTCCCCCCTTAATGAGTACTGTTTGTTTCCACTAATAGGATATAGAGGATATGAGTAGGCACATGAACCTAATCTAAATAATAAATGGATATATATTCTCATTCTTACCACTAAACTCACCAAATATAATTTAGAAATGGTGAAAGAGAAGAATAAAATTCCTCCCTATATTCTGGAAGCATGGTAGAAAATAATAGCAACAACTTTAGCAGTACTTGGGTGATAGAAACATAATTTTGTCCCCATATTTGGGATGGCTCATAGGCATACCATTTCAAAGAAGATACATACCATTGTTCTAGACTAGTAGTGTTTGGTGGAGTACTTCCCCATATCATATGGACAACCAGATTAGGAATATACACCCTTTCCAATTGGAGGTAATAATCCCATTATAATGACCACTCCAGGGAAGCTACATACACCTTCCCATGATAAACACTTCTCCCTGCATGTTCCCCGACTATGTGTAAAAGAGCATCAAAGAATAATTATTTCTAAACACAATTTCAAAATCAAGACCCAATATAAGATTTGGCTCCTATTAATTATGGATTTCTTGAATCCCTCAGAGATTTATCAATTGAAACTCACGATCCTACTCTACCATTACTAATATGTGGATGTATTAGTAGTAATTATGTTGTTCCACATCAGACACTTCTTCATGAAAATTCACACAATCTTGAGAATCTCTCTCCAGATGAAATCCATGAAAACCCCCATGAGTCTAGAATACTAATGAGAAATAGCATTTAACCCTTGTTGTAATCCATCGTGGTGGTCCTCCTTCTGTTGGCATTCACTATGAAAGTTCACTTCATAGTACTGTTTCTCATTGCCATGATAATTCTCTAATTGAAAATATAGTGATGTGAAATCCCACTTATATGGAGGCACTTTCCAACATAAGTCTAGTCATGTATGATTACTTGTTACTAACAGGTGAAATAATTTATCTTCTAGAAGCCATCCCAAGGATACCGTCATTCTCTAAAACTCCCTTGGTTCATTTGTCTTCTAATATAGTAGAGGAAAATACAACTGATCCTTTTTTTGGATAAAAAAATAGTTAAACGTATGCTTTGGTCATACCAAGTGGAGAAACCTGTAGAAAAATATGATGAGGATATTTTGAATTTTAGAAAACAATTGGATAATGGGGAAAAACCAATCATGTATTGGCCTTTTGAAACATCTAAATACAACATTCAACAATTGATGGTAGAAGATTGCATTCACGATATGTACCTCAACATATGGAAAACTCTTAATCAAATGAAGGAAAAGGTATTAACATATGATTAATAACAAAGCCATGTAAAGGTAATAGATGGGATGAAATCCCAAATTTATGCAGCATCTATCTCATTTTCTCGGCATCTAAAGGATGAAAAGCAATAGGGAACCCTTCTGCATGCATGAATTTATGCACTAAAGAGGCTACAATAGTTAATTATTGATACCCCATATGGTGTTTGATTCAGAAAACGGGGTGCACATGGTGCGTTTCATTTCATTGCACTCCAAAATCTACAAAGCTTCCAAAAGGGGTTTTCATTCAATGTTATAACCCATGAACAACTATAATCAAAAGATTTTGTGTGTAATAAATGATACACTCAAGAAAAGGACTCGAATAGCTCTCATCAAATCCAGACCCAAATAGAAAAATTTGTTGAGCTGATTTTTTCACAGCCATCTATGAACTTTAATAAGGCCTCCCACATAGAGGATATCAGCCATCAGAATGAAAAAATGTATGAAATAGAACCATGGTATTCTAAAATAGGTGATTTAGGTGGTTTTTGGATAACACATCTATCTTATGTTCAGACCAAAACTCACAAAATCAGAAGAAGAACTTTCCTAATATCGGCCATAGTAGTTCAAGAACCACCCAATCATGCAGGGCTGGGGGATTTTTTAAATCGACCTTCAAGTTTAATAAAAAATGTTCAAATGTGTTAGAATATGAATATGAACAACCCCAACCATAAAGGATTTTGGAATTTCACAACTACAATCCCCTCCGAAATCGAAGTCAGTTTTCTCTCAATTTGGGATGAAGCCAAAAAGTGAACGTACAATTGAACTATTTGATAATCTCTTCAAGTTACTGCCCATAAAAAAGTTCCTATAAATACAGCATATAAGTGAACAAAGTCTCATGGAGGACACATAAGGAGATGATCTTAAAAATATATTTACAAAATTCCAACAATGCATTGTGAGTTAGTATATTTTTTTAATACAATTATGGAAGATCCTCTAGAAAATGAGTCCAATTCTGGGAAGATAAAGAATGAAGTTCTTATTCATAATAAAACATAGTAAAGAAAATAGAGGATGTGTGCATACCCAAAATGAATGTTGTTCCCTGAATTTAGGTATAACTACAAGTAACCAACTGCCACCCCTTTGAAAGAATTATAACAAGGGGAAAAGTTCAATTCTCTTCATGTATCAATTTTCCATTTGATAAGTTCAATCTATTTTGCATGAATATATATTTTCCTAGAAAGAAGAGGAGATGAAGGAGTTTAAAAGATTCAATAAATAGTTACATTGAAGTATCATTTCTTCCAGATGTCATCCAAAAGCAGATCATCAACTTGAAAATCATATAAGAACTCCTTAGAAAAGAGGGTTTGTTTGAAATTAAGATGTAGATAATGATTTACCTCTATTGGGTACACAACTAGGATTGGATCAAACAAATCATTATAGGTATGTCCCCATGGTTTATCAAAGAAAAATACCAGTAGTACCAACACCAATGTTTTATCCATTCATCAAGGCAGTTCATGCTCCAACTACTATACCTATACAGGTCACAGATCCTCTAAACATTCCCCTCATTCCTGTGAATACAATTGAGGAGTTAACAGATCTATTGGAATCTATGGAAGATAGGCGTGCACCAGTACAACCTGAAAAAAAATCTTACCCATAATGGGTAGATATGATACCTCTACCATAGAACATTGTGAATAATACATTTCCAATCATTAATGGTTCAAGAGATCTGTAGCAGTAGTTAACACATTTTGTCTTTAGTTGTGATTCCTTGATGGGGACTCCTAAAAAACAATATGTAGTAAAGCTCAGAATCCTTGTGAAATCATTATACGAAAATCTCATTATTGGGTATACATGTTTTCAGTCTCGATCAATTACTGTATAGGAAGACCTCCATTGAAAATTACTTCTCCAATTCATCTCATCACTTCCAAAGACAACAATTTTTGATCTTAAAAATTGAAAATAATGGGAGAATGAATGTTTTTCTTATTTCATTGCTCGATGGAAATATTTAACATGTTCCTTCAATCTACCCCTCCCTAAAGAAGATTTGTTTCCAATTTCTGTAGAAAATATTCCTGACGAATTACACACACCACTAATCCCTCATCAATATACCAATGGGTTTTGATACCATTCTTCAATTGCCCAAAATTGGATTATTCCATTGTGGAAACTAAATCTAAATCTCATGTAATCTCATTCACTCTAGGAAGGAGAACATGGAAAGAAGAGGATGCAGTAGTCACACTCAATCTAGCAACTGTACCTACTTCTACTTCAAAATCTTCATCATACCAAAGGGATCCACCTCTCAAGCATCTGTAGAAATGACCAAATCATCAAGATGATCAAAAAGATTAAAGGTGGGGATAGTTTAAGACATTAAAGAACAAAGGTTATTCTTTTTAGAAGGATCATGTTCCCAGTTACTTCATTTTATCTTTTTAAAACAAATTTGTTCACTTTTCAAGGCCAAATAAACCAAATAATGAAATAGATGAAGACCTATGTAATTATTTCCTCTTTCATCAAATTTTGGGGCATCCCATTCAGGAGTGTTTTTAATTAAAAACCCTCTTAAAAAATTGGTTGGCTCTGGACAAGTGAAACTAAATAGTTCATCAGCCTAAATAGAATGTGTTACATTTACTGATCTAGAGAAAGATATAAAATTACAGGATGTTAAATTAAAAAATGTTCTGAAGTACGATGATTGGATGATTATGAAAATGATGAACTGAAATCATGACATTCTATAAACATATCTGAAATGACTGACTATGTGTTCTTCCACTTCTGCTACAATAAATACATCTTCATCAAATGATTAGTCCTCCAGAGGTCAATCCTCAAGAATGCTATATGATCATATAGTTTAATAGTAGTAAGAAGATGTAGAAATCATTTCATGAACAAACTTCTCCTTCACTTTGGTAGATTCAATTACCTCATACTCAAAATCAAGGGCACTAACCTACCAAATGGTACAACCCAAACTGACATGTCAATAAGATCCTTCATCTGATGAAGTGTTGATCATCGATTCTGTTAAGGTTATCCACTTAATGGACCCCTATGAAAATGATGATTCTGGTTAAAATGAGCTTTAATTTACTATACCTGATTGGGGAAATAGAGGAAGAAGAAAAGGTCAAGGATCCATGGGAATACATGTATATGTTAGAAACCATTATTTTTACAATACCCATGCTCAAACCCTTTAGGTTGTAGAAACTTGAGTGAGATCCCTTCAGCAGGCTCAGTAAAAACAAAGAAATTCTCCTACACATGTTACAGTCATTGTTAACATTATTATCATGGAAGAGTGGTTATAGGTTATACAATCACACTCTTGGTAGGTAGATAGACCTAGTCTGGTTACTCAAATGAGAGGAGAAGTATTTATAGCTTATGCCCTGACATATGATACATCTACATTAGATGCATCAACTTACAAGGTGCCAATGAAACCACATCTCCATGCTTTAAAAAAAATACATCTAGACCAAAAGTATGATTTTATGAAAAAACTAGCCCTATAACCATCCATATTATCAATATTGGATTCCTTGAATCTATAAAAAGATCATTAGGAAGAAATTATTGAGTCATTGTCATTTCCCCAAGAGTTTGAAGATGTGGTGGCTGCTACTAATGTTTACCATATAGAGAATGATCCTACATAATGTCTATATATTTCATGGATGAAGATGGGGATGATGTCTTACATTGACACATCAGGCCCTTGTATCTATCTGGGGTGTTAAATGATACAATCATCTGAGGAGCCTTCATTTATTATGGCATAAGAGTCACTATCAATCCCATCTATACACATTGTCAATTGGGTCTCCTTTAATATTACTTATCTCATTATACTTTTATGTTTCAAGGTTATGACCAGAATGACAAAGAACTTCTTGGAAAAATTACACTCAGAACATAGTTTGGAGATATTGTGTCTCATTTAGATTTCAGGGCTGTCTGAAAGGACACAACCTTTATCATCCTTCTTAGAAGGCCTTGTCTACATCAACATGAGGTCATTCCTTCTTCACATTACCAAATTCTTATTTAATACTTCATTGATAAAATTGGGACATTGGATGGGGACATGTATCCGTTAAAAACCTGTGAATCTCAGTATATTGAGGCATAATTCTATTACACAAATGGAATGCGGTCCATGGAAAATTATGTAATAAGAATAAATGCTTCAAATGGTATAGAAAATATACTGTATAACATATTCATACATTTCAGTTTGGATTATGTGTTTCATGTAAATCAAATTGGATGGATAGACCCCAATCCAATCACTAATCCTTTGAATTCCATAATGTCAACTGTAGAAATCAATCCCAATATTATGGGAGGAGTTGTTGATTGTGAAAACATAAATGGAGATGTCATCATTTCTTCCACCAAAATTCAGATTGTCTTTTCTTCATTAATCAAGATAGATGAAGATTCCATAGTAATAAAGGAAGATAATGATGCTAATTATCAACCCATCATTACCTCATTAATGCTCCTGGGAGACTCTTCATCATCAGTAGGGTTTGAAGTGGATGCCTCTTCTTCAGGATGATCAAATAATGACTCATCCCATAGCTCTAAAAGTTTTTCATCATCATCTACTCTACAAGAATAAACAGAAGAAGTGACATTTGAGGAAGAGAAATAAGAAGATCTCATGGAGACTCCTCCAACATTTTAGAAATTCATCTCCACTATTTTGGATTAGATCAAAGAAATAAATCATGGTACAGTTGAAGATCCATGCCCAAAACTAATTAGTACGACCATGAATTTTGAATAGAAATATATGTATACTTAATTTCTAAAGAAACATAAAGATATATTTTCTTGGAAGTATACAAAAATGACATGCCTTAACCCTGATGTGGCAACTCATCATTTGGGTTTTCCAGAAGAGCATCGAGGACTTAAACAGTCAACAAGAAGAACACACCCAAATCACACCTCTAAAAATGAAGTTGAAATCAACTAACATATCAAAGATCACTTTTTTAAGGAGGTGAAATATCACAAAGGTCTATCCAAAATTTTCCTAGGGAAAAAAAGAATGGGAAAATGAGAGTTTTTAGGGATTTTAGAGATCTTAACTGGTATTCTCCAAAAGATGACTCTCTAGTTCCAATAATATAAAATTGGATGGATGTAATATCCAAATATGAAGCACTTTCCTTCATGGATTGATACTCTGGGTACAATCAAATCCGAATGGCCTCATAGTTTGAGGAGTATATAGCCTTAATATCCCCTAAAGGTGTGTTTTTATATAGGGTAATTCCCTTTGGCTTAAAAAATGTAGTTGAAATATACCCACATGCCACGAACCATATCTTCAAACCCTTATTAAGAAAAAATTTCAACTATAATGTCGATGATCTAGTGGTCAAATCCATTCAATGTTATGATCAATAAGATGATTTAGAGACCATAATCCATAAACTTAAAAAACATAACATGAAGATGAATCCCTTGAAATGTGCTTTCAATGTTAACATGTGAAAATTCCCTTGTTTCGGTGTATGACATCATGACATCAATGTTGATCCCGATAAGAAAAAGGAAATCCTTTGCTAGCCACCTCTACAAAATGTGAAGGTATTAAGTGGACTTTAAAAACAATTGGCATATATTTGGTGCATTATAACCAATTTTTAGGCAAGTTTTTAACCTTCACCAGATTAATGAAGAAGAGAGGTACATATCAATGGAATAAAGACTGATAAGAGTAATTCGATACCCTTAAGAAATATCTCTTGAATATACTAGTATGAATACCACTTATTGAAGGAAAGACAATTATTCTCTACGATACAACTTTAGAGAGAGCACTAGGTACCTTACCTACCAAAAATAATTATGCTGGTAATTAAAATAGCCTTTACAATCTCTCTAAAACTATGCTTGATACATAGACTTTATATTCAATTTCAATAATTTCTTTTTAGCATTAATCTTTTCATTTCAGAAGCTGAGGCACTACCTGCAACATCACAAGGTTCACTTGTTATCTTGCAATAACCTTATCAAATTTATTATCAGTTATCCTATGATTACATGACATTTGGCATGGTGGAAAGTTATTTTTCAAAAGTTAGATATCCAGTTTGTGCCATAGAATGAAATAAAAGTCCAGGCTTTGGCAGACCTCTTTTCTAAACAACCATTTACAGAAGGTACATCATTGAATACTAAACTTCCTAATGATGAAATCTTATCTATTCAAGATAATCAAAGAACCTAGGAAATGTACTTTGATGGTTCTTCCAGAAGTCTGATGAGGAAGAGAATATAAAACACTAAACTCAACAAAGTTGGGATTGGATTTGGGATTATCGCATCCCAAAAGATAGTGTTTTCATATTCCTTTCTATAATTAAAATGCAGTACCAACAACGAGGGATAATATCTATCTCTCATTATAGGCCTTGAATTGAAACTATATGTGTAATTGAACAACTTAAAATAAAAATGTGATTCTAAATTTGTAATCAATCAGATCAATGGGAGTTATACTATATGAAAATAGTCATTTATCCCTTTGTGTGATTATGTAAGAGGGTTAATGGATGAATTTCCATCAGAGAAAACATTGACTTATTTACCAAAAACAGAAAATTACCATGCTCATGCACTGTATGATCTGGACACAACCTTGGAAGATCCATATTAGGATGCTACAATCATTATTATTTTTCACTGTCATGTCCATTCACCTTCTGTTCAAACTAAAAACGATGAAATTAATGAAATCATCCATATTTCCGAGATGTATGGTAATACTATGAGATGGATTCCACCTATCATTGTAATACATTAAAATGGATTAATTCCACCAGATAGAGTTGAAAAAGATAAAATACAGGGATGATTGGTCAATTTCACTCTTTATGATAGCCCGAATCACTTGAATATCCTCTAAAACAGAGGCTTCGATGGAGTACTATTCAAGTGTATTGACGGAGAAGAAACATCAAATGACAGGAATGAAGTACATGGAAGGGATTGTGGTGCTCAAAAGTGTGGGAATTGGATTTATGATGAAATCCAAATGCTTGGATACATCTGGCCATAAATGATGCAGGATTGCACAGATTTCACCAAGAAATGTCACCCATGCCAAGTATATTCCAACTTCCTTCATCAACCCCGAGAGTTTCTACATATATCTAAATACTCCTTGTCATTTTATACATGGGTAATGGATGTAGTAGGACCTTATCCACCAGCTATGGATAAATTTTTTTTGTATATTTTTACTGCTACAGATTTCTTCTCCGAATGGGCTGAGGCAATACCACTCAAATAAGATGGAGAAAAAATCATTTCTAGCTTTGTCAATTCTCTTATTATTACCAGATTTGGTTTCCACATACTATATAGACAAATAGTGCCACCAATTTCTATTCTGTTTAGATAATGAAGTTATATCAGGAACACAATATCAAATCTAACTAATCATCTCACTATCATACAATGGATAATATATAAATGGATAATTTTAAAATGAACCTAAAGAATATACTGTAGAAAATGGGGGATAAAGATAAGAAATCTTGTCCTGATAAACATTTTATTGACTTTTGGACTTATCAAACAACTACTATTTCTACCAATCAAGAAACTCCATATTTTATGGTGTATGAAACAAAATCTTTTTTCCCAATTGAAATTCAATTTCCTTCACTCCTAGTTGCAATCTATGATCAGTTATCTTCAAATGAATAGTCTTGAAAGAAATTAAATGAGATGGAATGATTTTATGAATGGATATTTCATACTTTTAATCAATTTGTAGGATATCAGTATAAAATAGCACAAGAATTTAACAAAAAATCTTTCCTCTTCTCATTTTTCATGGAGAATCTATATTAGTCCTCAGGACTCTCATGATACTAGGTAAGAAGCCTCCAAAGCAGGTGTAAAAGTGGGAATGTCCTTACTCTATACATAAGGTTTACTCTAATGGATATTATTCCTTAATCTCAATGGATGTAGAACTAATAAAAAATAAAACAAATACAATATTAATGAAGAATTACTTTGTGTGATTACACATAATGTCTACAATGCATGACATTAAATAGTATAGAACAAATTCCTATTTTCAAGACATTAAAATATATAACAAACTAATGAGTCCATGTTGCAAGAAATTAAAATGGTTATCATATTTTTTTTAGTTTTATGATATTAAACTACATGACATAATTTTTCGTCACATCATGATGTTAAACTATATAGTTAATTTCTTCTTCATTTGATATTCAGAAATCCCATAAGATACAACAAATTGTTATTCATTGTAATTTTTTTAAAAAGCGAATGAGTATCTTCCTTGTGAAATCATCATTCACATCATCGCTTCTTTTTAGTGGCACATGAATTCAATTTCTCCTTACGTTTGAATCAGATCAACATATAGACATCATTTCAAATCTAACGTGTGGATTGATTCACATTTCAATGAGAATGTAGTGATGAATTGATCTCTAATTCAAGGCCCAACCACATTCACAACAACATTTATTTCCCTTTTTTCCTACTGTATATAAACTATATTTATATAGTTTATTATTTCAAGATATTGGGTATTATCTTCATACCATTTTGTTTCATAATTTTAACTATTCTTCTGAAATGTGTTAAAAGCACATGTCTCCCATATAGAACTCAAATGGTGTCGGAAATGGATATATTATGAACCATGTTAGGCTTGATTATCATTTCAATGGGATACATATAGATGCATGGATCTCTAATATTGGGCCACTCGACTATATAAAAAACCCATTTATACACTATGTGATTGGTTCAAACCAGCATTGGGAATGTTTCAAGAACTACGTTTAGCTTGATTATCATTTCAATCAGATATATAGATATGCCTAGATATCCAATATTGGGACTACCCAAAATATAAAAAACCATTTATTCAATTTGTGTTTGAGTGAAACATGCATAGGTAATGTTTCAAGTACTACATATGGCTTGATTCTCTTCCATATGGCATAAGAAGTGATATCAGTGTTTTATTAACTGGTGCAGAAACAATATACTTTTTTCATGTTAGAATCCCTAAATATCCTCACTAAATGACTCTAAATTATACAACATAATGTCCTTGTTGCATGGAATTTAACTACAAAGTACCATATGAATAAGGTATGGCTTGATTCTCATCCAATTGAGATACATATTAAAAAATATACCTTAAACCTTAGTACCAACAATGTGATAAATGTATTTCTTCCATCTCTTACATAAACTTTACAATATATGTAGGAGTTTTCATTATGGGTCGTCTCCTAGAGAGACCACCAAGGAAACTATGAATTCTCCCATTTTACATATGATTCATATCAATGTTTGGAACTGCAAACTCATGGCAAATATTTATTCAAATAATTCTCCAATGCATTAATCATTACCCACTTTCATATTTCACACTCTTAATCTTGAATACATTCCTATCATAATAATATTTATTATGCTTTTCGATGGCAGAATTTCTAAAACCTGATATCTCTTCTCTTTAACTATGCAACATGTTACCAAGTGGACATACATAAAATCCTCCTACATAACAAGCCTTTCAATCAAAATATTCCATTGTTTTTCTATACTGCATATTCCCTAGTCGACCTTGCATAATACTGCCCAAAAGATGTTTTGTCAAATAAAGGTAACTTTAGTTGTAGTAAAAGAATATTCTATAACCTTCAAAATCTTTTGGAAATATAGAAGAATTCATATCTAAAATAGGTAATCTATGTATATTTTTCCCATTACCTTTATCATGATCTAATTGTCTCCAAGACCAAAGTATACACATTTCCCTCTCCAAGTGTTCAAATAATATTGAAATATCCTTGGTTCATTTGACCACATATCATATATTGTTTCCATTATATATTGGTCTTGGTTGTATGAACAAAATCAATAGACCCCATACTTCCTATGTTTGGGTTAGATCATCATTGAAAAAATATTACACTCAATCTTCTGGAATAATGATTTGAAATACTCTTTTTGTATCCAGGAACCTTTATACATAAACCAAACATTGTGCTATGGAAAACATGAATCTCCAAAAAAGTTCTTTGTCTATTTATCAATATAATGTTTGGTACCCAAGAGCTCAATTTTGTGACTATGTAGTAAATTCCCCTTGGTGGCCTTGCAAATGCCTCATTCATAGCAGGCTTTTCAGTCAAAAGATTAATCTTTTTGTCCATGAACCATATGGACCAATTGGCCCTGCATAATACAACCCCTATAATGGGTTTTTAAAATAATGTTAACCTCATTCTCTCAAAAGTCATCCAGTAAAGTATTTGTCTCATTTACCATATAATTCTTAAGATAAAAAAATTGAAAAATTATAGTTTACAACTCTTTCATTCCAAAACTGAATGTAGTGGTATGTTTCCAAATAAATTATTAAGGAATTGGAGACTCATGGTCCTTTTTTCAAAGCTAAATACCTTATATGAAATCCCCTAAATTTCCTCACTTCAAGACTTAAAAATATAAAGTATAATGTCCCCAATAAATGACTTGAAATTACACAGTATAGTTTCCTCACTACATGACTTAAAAATTCATATTATAATGTCCTCACTACAGGACTTTAAATATAAATAGTATAATGTCTTTACTGAATGACTTGAAATTACACAATATAATGTCTTTATTACATGACATTAAAACTGAATGTATATTTTCCTCGCTGCATGACATTAAAATTACTTTGCATGATTTAAAAAAGCCCTATTTCTTACAAATTTTATCCATTACCCATAATTTTTTTTTGTCAAAGTGGTTTCCCCATTCCGACCTATGTCAGCAGAGATGAACAATTTTTCTTAAAATAATTTTCCAAGAAAAAACCACCCACTGTGGTCCGGATTCATCCAAATCTTATTTTCCCTTTTCTATCAGTAATAAAATGTCAAATATTTTAGATATCCTTTTTCTTACTACGTAGTACATGTACCTAGTGTCTTTGTCTAAAATTCTTTGACATAACATGAATTTCAGTAAAAGGGTACCATTATTAACCTATGGACTAAATGCCCCTATTTGCCCTCCATAATATAACCCCCATAATGGGTTTTTTCAAGCGATGGTAACATCATTTGTGGAAAAGACCTCATATATGTTTATAATTCATGATTTTGATTTGACAAACATAATAATCATGACATGAGATTCTCCACGGAATTATATAAATATTATTAGAGAAATAGCAATCTACTCATCCTTTTTTGGTGTCAAATTTGAAAATTTATTGTCATATCCATTCAACCATAACCACTACCTATATTAGTCTAATATTCAAGAATCTAAACTTCCCTTAAAAAAAGAGACATTGCACTCACCAGATTGAAATCCATAATAAGGAACCCTATAAAAAAGTTGAATCTTAGCTCACTAGGCCTACATTTTTTCTGGTTTATCAAATTCTGAGCAATAAAAATTCAAATCAAAAAAAGTTTGTAGGATAGTCCACAAGACACTAGAAACAGTCAAACTGTGCTGGGTAAGCCCCATAGATTAGGAAAAAACATGAGCATCTATCTAAACATGATGTGGATAAAAAATTTGCTACAGGATTTTGGAATGCATCAAACTGCCCTATAGTTACCTTATAAATATATTCCTTTCATTATGTGGAAATCTAATTATATGGGGGGGATTTTTTACACCATAGAATTTGATTCATACACATTGACACAGAATTCATGGTTGGATTTCCATTTTCTATGAGACTGATCCATAATATGGGATACACAGAATGACCCACCCTCTCCAGGAGTGGGCCTTGTATTTCCAAGAACGATGATAAAGAGGTATTGATGAATCAAATTTAAATTTTAGAGTCTCTTCGGAAAAGACTTGGTGTATTCAACATACCATGAAGTGTAGATCTATTCAAGATCTCGATTTGACTGGTCACAGAGCCCAAATGGACTTATAGATCAAAATCTATGGAACTCGAAAGAGTGATAAATTTTACAATGGGATTTGCCTCACCTATACAATGGAACTATGCAATTGACATATGTGGATGAACAACATAGAGATCCTATAAAATAGACCAATGCAATGGACCTTCAAAATGGACCTATGCAACAGACCTACACAAATGACAAGTGTGGATAACCTACGTAGACAACTTCCTTTCGACCACCCCCTCCTTGCTTGTAAATCAGACCCTTCAAATCTCTATTTTATGGGTTGAAAATTCATAAGAATCCCCCAAGCTCTTGTTGTTTAGGTCCTTCACCCATGTCCCCAAAAACCCTGTCTTATCTCACTTAAACATTAGTGAAGAGAGATTTAAAGTGATAAAGTGGTCCAAGGTCCCATTTGGGTCTAGAATATGACACCTGAGCCAAGGACCTACACAGCGGACCTGCGCAATGGACTTGCACAACGCACCTTAGTAGCGGACATGTGTAGCGGACCTGCACTGAACACCTAGTCAGTGGACCTATACAATAAAACCATGCAGTAAACCTGCACAATGGAGCTGCGCAGTAGACTTGTACAACACACATCGGGAGTGGACCAATTTCAAATTGGAATCCTCTTTAGGAGGAAGCCCCATGTAATCTCCAATGGGATACTCCTCAGGATTAAGCACCAACCAATCTCAAATAGGTATCCTCCTTAGGAGTAATTCACAACCAAAACTCAAATGGAAATCCTCCTTATGAGTAAGCCCCAACCAAACTGCAAATGGGTAACCTCATTAAGAGTAATACCAAAACAATCATCTTCGGAATCCATCCTGGTGTAAGTTTGTGGCCTTTCAGGTAGGATGATATAGAATTACTCCATTCTACATCCTTTACCTTTACCACAACCTTACATTGGACCATTTCTTAATGTAAAGTGAAGATATGGAAGGTTCACCGCCCATACCTCTTCCACTATCACCTCTGTAGGCCCGTCCTCTTCCACTAGTAAAGGTGGATAATATATTGTGTGGTTTATTGAATAATTAACATCCTCTTGGTTCTCACACAAAGAATGACTTGTGTGGGCTTAGAGAACCATGATCATAAAAACATCCATACAATCATGTTATCTTCAACTATGATAACTATGATTCCCACCATAATTGGGATTTGTAGGAAGCCTTCCTAAGGCCCTAGATCCATCTCATTTCATCTTTAAATAGGAATTATTTTATGGGAAAAATCCCCAACTAATTTACCTCAACAGACTATACTCTCATGTGAGACTCCTCAAAATATGTGGTCTTTAATTTCCAACAACATGGGATATGTAGAAAGACTCCTCAAGGATCAATCAGAACAATTCAAATCAACCCTGTTCTTCTTGGGACATATTCCCAATAGGTTCTAATCCAATGAGGAAACTTATATCCTTTCCATGTTTCATTGGTTGCTTATAAATATTTATTACATGAAGATTTGACTAAGTACCATCTGCTTAGATGTCTTTACCACATGACATTAAACCATACAGCCGAGTCCTTATAAAAAACCATTAAAGGTATAATATATCCCACTAAAGTGCAACCTAACTATGTGGGTTATGATTGTATTCACAGGTAGCCCATTAATGGTTACAATTCTGAAATAAAAAGAACATTAATCTCCCTAGATAATAATAAATTCTAGAGTTCCCTTTTGAGTGGCTTTTAAAATAGAATTATCATATAATGGATACTAGAATCACTAAATAATATATGAGAGGATACCATTGATGGAGAATGTGCAATACATAAGGATGTCTCCATTAATTAATAACCTAGAATACGTATAGTTGTTTCTAAATTTAACACATGCTAATAATTGATTGAAAATTTCTAGGGAAACTGATGTTATGATTTTTAAATTAATAAGGATTAACAAGAAATGTCTTAAATCTATAATAGAGTCCCATAGTAAGCAATAATTTCCCAAAAAAAGGTGTGATGAGTAAAACCTCCCATATTATCAACCAATGTATGTTATTAATCATCATAGTCCCAAACCTAAAAAACAACTACCTTTGGAATGAAGGTCCCATTGGATAACGAACCATTGTATTTTTCTGCTTCTTAAATATATACAATGGAAACCGATCGGTAGTAGTGATTCATAATTAAAACACACATTCGATGGGAGGTGAAACAGAAACACCAACTCTTTCCCAAATTATAACAAATTAATGTTTAATTCTTAACCTAACTTAAAACCATCATGATGATATTTTTTCTAAAAAATAAAAATATTACATTGGCCAATGATGATTAAAATGACATTCTTTGAAAAATTTAGTGCCAAAATAAATAATGAGTCAATGTATTTTATTATATATTGAGATGAAGCAGTAATTTCTTCATGAAAACCAAAAATTAAATCGTAATTTACATCATATTATCACAAATATTTATATATATATATATAAATATATATATATTTAAGAAAACAACTATAGTGAAACTGAATTTAGATAGACATTGAATACTATGTTTCAAGATACAGGGTTTGTAAACTTTTAATGGTTGATAGATGACATCCAAAAAAATTCATATAACTCATATCTACAACTAATGGGATAGATGATGATATTACTATAGAATATATTGTGAGATTTCTAAATATTATAAAAATATATGATATTATTTGGATTATTTTTCCTCACCTTGTCGTAAGAGAATTGTTATAAAATATAATAGATTTTTTAGATCTTGATAAATTCACATTTCTCATTATCAACGAATTTATGAATCCTTATATTGCACCTATTTTTAATGAATCTGATCAGGATACAATACGTATATCAAAATATTAGAAATTTTATTTGATGTCTCTTAACACAAAACAAAATATGAGTAATAATTATCGTCTTTAGACAATGGAAAATTTTAAAAGACCATGAAAACATAGGAAGAAATGATTATCTATCTTTCACATTATATTCATGTTATGAGATATCAGAATTTACCATTTTTGTAAATTTTATGTAGTAAAAGGATTATAATTAGAATTAAAAAGAAACTATTCCAAGTTATTTATGTAAAATTATTTCATATACGAACTCATTAGGATAAATTTGTTAAAATGATTCTTTAAGAAAATAACATGTTTGTTAGATAATATTGAATTTAAGATGTATTCACATTAATATCAGGGATTGTCAATGAATGAATAAATGATATGAGAATAACTGAATGGAGGACATATAATATTATCTAGGGGATCATGTTTTCCTAAATTTAATTTTAAGAAAGGGTGTTACATTATTTGTAATTAAAGGTAAACTAATTACCATTATGTTTTAACTTTCGATATTTTTTACAATTGTTTGAACTGTGAACTAACACTTTTAAATTAAACCAAAACTCTGTAATTTGAATGATTTGTTGAATATTATATTATTATTGAGTTATATACCTTACCCAACACATCAACTCACTACAAACTAAATAGAATTATAACATGATATATGTTATATTAAGAGAATATCCAAAATCAAAACACTAATGGACATGTATTATCAAATTAGTTGACTTGGTCGGTAAAAGTATATTGGATAAATAATAATTTATAATATAGAACATTTAATATAGTAGATTCCATGATGAATGACTACTAAAAATATTCTATGTGGTGAAATTAATATAATTTCTTGTTTGATATTATGGAATTATGGAATAATAAAACACCCCAACATCAATTATACTATACATTCATTATTTATAAATAATCTATAAAATATAATCAATAAAATTATCCTTCAATGTGATTAAAACCTAAATTAAAATAAATAAAAATTTTAAATTGATTATTGACTATTCATTTTTGAATTTACCATGTGAAAAATTTCAAATATTGAACTCTTAAAATATTTAAATATTTGTTGATTTTTTACGAATATTTTAAGAATTAAAATTTTACTAAAAATACCAATTTTATATATAAATTAATTGGAAATTTATGAAACGTTTCTTCTATATCTAATATATATATTTTAATTAATATTATTCATTTAATAATATAATTTTTATTACTGAAATCTATTTTTTATCCTTTTAAAAGATATATATTATTTATATTATCTAAAATTCCTATTCTGGTTTTACATTTTAAAAAAATAGCACCTAAGGAACATTTTTTTTAATCTGGTTTTATTTGAATGACTAATAATAATCATTTTATTTAATATATACCAATTAATTCCAAGGAAATCAAAATTATCAAAAAAAATTCAATAAACTTATTCTTATAATTAAAATATGAGTTTTTTAACAGTATTCATTGAATTTATTTAAATTATTAGAAATGATATTTATTTCACATTTATGAATTTATCAAATTAAAAAATTAATCCATACATAATTTCATAATAATTAATATTTTGTAATATTTTAGACACATGCATTGGTCATAACAAATATTTACCATGAAAAATATGTAACAACATGGTTAATGGAAAATTGATTTAAATATGTTAAAAATAGATAATAACTCAATATAAAATAAAACAATTCCAAATCAAATTGGATATCTTTATTTCATCACTAATTATGTAATCATAAAAACTATAATAATTTCGAGTCACTTAACCTGAGTAAAAAATATATTATATAAAAATGTTTTGAATTTTTATAAAATTCCTATCAACCACATGTATAAAATGTAAACATTGATCATTAATCATTGAAAAATATTGTGTCAGTAAACATATCCAATAACATCTGAAATACCATATGAAATTTCATTTTATTTACTTTAAGGTTTCTATTTAACAAAAATGACACTAATTATAGCTTATGGTTTAAGCCAAAGTGGATTACCAAAAGAAGAGGTATATATTTGTAACTCAATTTATCAAATTACATTATTCGTAAACATAATATAAATATTAAATAAAATTATTAAAGAATTTAAATAATAATATTTTCTATACATTGATTTATTTATAATAATGGTAAATTTAGTATCTATGAGATTTCTATTATATGTAAAATTAAATCATCGCTTATCTGTCGGTGTGGACTGTCTCGACCATTAAGTGATGTGTACCATTATTTATAAATAGATAAAATAACTAGTTTTAAAATGGGTGTAAAGGTATAATTTCTAATTTAAAATTTTTAATGGTTCATATTATTCTACCATAGAGATCTGTAGGTTATTCATCGCAGATTGATTGTACAAGAAGAACATTTTATATGAAATATGGTCGAAGACCCATTGATTATATTAAGGGTTCCTCCTCAGTGGATCATCTCTCCATCATTTAGGATGGAGTCGATGTGGTTTCATAGTTCAATGGATCCTCCTCATCGGATTATCCCACCATCGTTCAGGATGATGCAGATGTAGTATTGTAAGAGAATAACCCAATTTATGGTCCAGATAGTCATAACTGTTATGGATGCATTACCACTAATAAAGATTATTTCCATGATCACAGCCACAAATTCATAAATTAAGGTGGTCTGTCGACAATTCGTGATCCTGTAGTTGATCTAGATCTATGTTCTCATGCTAATGACTCAGATGTTTCTGTGAAGGGGATAGAAAATGTGGTTTATAACCCTTTGGATTCAAATGTGCATAATATGAACCCCATGGTTGAATTCAACCCTTTCATAGCTTTCAAAGGCTATATAGTTGGAAGGAATATCTAGAATAGTTCAACGGTTCATTTGGTTGGATACTCTTATTCATTCTATAAAGGATTGGGGATGGTTAAAAATTATCCTATGGCGGGGTTTAGTCATCCAAATGTGGATAATTCATGGTGAAAATATGATATGGTTAAGCATGTTCCTTGTGTTGAGGGGTTCACCAACTAAATTATCATTTCTGTTTATGTGATTATTATCATTGGTTTTTACTTTTCATGATCTGAATCAATGTTCCTGGTGTAACATTGATTTATATTCGCAACATAGCATTTTCCATTTTCATGAATGTTCATTCAATTTTGACCCATTGGACAAGTGATATAATAATATTATTTATTCATAATCCCATGATAGTTTTAGTCTTGGGGGGAAAATCACTGAATCTTAAAAAAAATTCATCATTAAAATAGTTCCTTTTAGTTCAATACATTGACTACGACCTAATATAATAGTTTTATAATTAGAAATTATAGTAGAGAACCACATAATCAAGAAATTATTCTTACATGACATCTAATAAATAACACCTTCATTTGAATTTTTTGATACCTTAAGATTATCCTTATTTATCCATGATCATCGTTTATTCTAATCCATTATGATTTTTAAAAATAAAAAAAAGTAAGTCATTAATATATTCAAAAAGAGTCATACCAGGTTTTTAGTAAGCTCACAATCACAATGCTTTAAAATGATTGGAGAGATATGCTCGACCATCTCTTTTTTCGGTTATTAACTCTAGAAGAATCTATTTTATGACCATATCCACCTGTAATATCCAAAATAGATATTTTTCAATTTAAAAAACACTACATTCTTTAGACTAGATTAAGTAATTTCTCTATAGATAGGATTATCCTAAGGTTTCTCAAAAAATCACTCTAAAAATAGTTTTTCACGGAGACTAAACCATTATTTTATACAAACTATATAAACCATATATTTAACACATAAATATTACATTATGTTAGATAAATAATAATTATATAAAATAAATATACACACTGAAAATAGTGCTTTAGTTTCTTTGGAATCATGGAAACATAAATAATAGGTTCACAATATATTAAAAACATCTCACATTTAGTTCATTAAAACCAACTCCATTCTTAGTCGAAACAATGTTAATAATTTTCTTCATATCCATTGGGGAAGAAAAAAATGGTGCACTCATATTCACATTAAGGGTAAACAATGGTTATGTCAATGATAATTTAAAAACTACTTAGGGATAATGGGTATGAAAATTTGATTATGAAGATTTAAAATAATAAAAAAAATTATAGACCACAAAAATGATTTATAGAATAAATCTGTCCAGTTAAGTAGACATGATGCAAATATAGATGAAATAACATGATCCATGAGAACATAACATTATAATATGAACATTTCTTAATATAATGGCCTAAATTGTGAAATAATTATAATAATATAAATCATATATCAAGGATACAAACCGAAACATTCATATAAATTTACTCCTAGGATAACCTCCAATGTATTTTCCTCCAACATTAGTTAACCTCACATGATCTATCTTTATGAATTTGGATAAACTCTTGTATAACATTTAAGGTAATAAAATAATAACCATTAACCAATGAATTATAGTTTAGTTTTATTCTGGTCCCACAAATCAATTATTCATATATTTATTTATATATGTTCTATATGTTCAGAAATATATTTATCATAACAGAGTCCTTGAAATGAAAATTGATTTTCATTATCATTTCATCATCATAATAAAAAACCATCAAGATAAATGATTAATATGGTGTCATTTGATCATAATCCAAGTAAATCATAAGTAAAACCAAATAATGTTATAAGAAATAATAATATCATTTTGAAGATCACTGGATTTTTTTCATAGGAAATGATTTTTTTCATTTCTAAAATACATATTGAAATATAAGTATTTCTAAAATATTATGTGAAATATTAATCAGAAATAACCTCTGAAACTATTCAAGTGAGCTTCGTTACAATGGCCATCCATGAATTTTGGAAACTCTATTCATTCCATAATTATTAAAAAAATCAATCTTTCCATATATTAATTAATAAAACAAAAGTACTAAATTTGAAAAATGATATGAAGATTCATTTTAAAATATTTAGTAAAAATTATAAAATGGATGAAAATAATCAACAAAATTATTAGTCAATAATTTAAACATTATTGCAAATATTTTTATAAAATAAAGTCATGATAGATATATTTTAAATGAAATTGATATATAAAGTCATTTATCCCGTATAAAAATTGTTGTAGTATTCTGAGTACATAATGTGTGTAAAATTATAGGAATACATGAACCCTTAAAAAAATAAATAAGAATAAAAAATGTATTTATTACAAAAGGGTAAAATAATTTATGCATTGGAAGTTCATGAATAAAAAATCCTGGTTAAAATGATAATGAAACCAAAAACACTTTCTTCACGATTGAGTTTATTTTATGGTCCTGTAAAATTATTTATCACCGATTAAAATTTATTATATATATAAATGTGAGTTTTATGAATAAATATAATAGTATATATGAGGAACTTATAAAATTTAAACAGGCATTTAGTATTAGTTCCTTAATAAGATAAATGTTTTATGTTGTTTACTATTTCATTTTTCATGAGATATTCTATTGTTTTTTTGGGCCTTTGTATATTGATCATGGATACATAATATCCATAATGTAATTTTTTTATAAAAATAATATATATATTCTATATATATATATGTATAATTATCCATCAAATTTAGATCTAGAGAAATGAATTACACCATTCATTGAGATGGTAGGCTATAAATCCACATGGACACTTTTTTGAATTTTCGATAGACCAAACCAAATTAATCTAAATATTAATTTAATATTGATGAGTCATTATTATATAATATATATATATATATATATTATATGTTATACATCCTAATTTCCATCCATGTTAATCATGATTTAAAATTCACTCATTACTTCATGGAGGTGGTAGTCCACACATATGAATGAGCGAGGTTATACTATTCCATCATATTTGAAAGTATGATGGTAGATATGATGTTATAATTAAAAAATATTAATACTTTCAAAAAATATTATGTAAAAAAATTATTCCTTTACAATTCCCATCCATGAATGATGGTGATGAAAAATTAATTGTATTGCAACGTAGAGTTGGTAGTCCACATTGGCGCTTGAGCGATACATTACCTTCCCTATTGATGGAGAGGAGGGTATATAATTTATATTTTATGACCCAAATAATATTTAATCATATTTTTTTATAATTATATTTCTCTTTTATGAGGAATACCAAATAATTTTAGGAGGATAAAGATTAGATAAGTTAAAATGAGTCTTGTAAGATGTTAACCTCATGTTTAAGAGACATCCATTGGAACCACTATTAAAGACCCATGGAATGGTATCTTAATAGTAACTACAAATCCATCTATTATCTAGGGAATATTAAAAGATAATTATATAGTTTTTGGTAGATCATTATGTGTCAATATTTTTTTAAAGAAAATAGATAAAGGTTTTCCTTTTATAAAGGATGGAAAACAAACACATAGGAATAAATTTTTTTTTTAAAATTAAATTATTTCATTATAAATTAAAATTGTTCTAAATAAATAAATATTTTAATGATTAAATAGAATCATATAATTAGATTTATATTGGGTTTTTATAGAAATAATTTTATTTGGAATTAACCACTTTGTCATTGTACTTTATCCTTAACTACAATAATGGGGTTTTTTAAAATTAATTGGTTATTATTATACGTAAAATTTAAAAATTAGCTCTTAAATGGTCATGTGATTTACTTTTTGAT
Organism: Viscum album; assembly: GCA_963277665.1. Taxonomy (NCBI): domain Eukaryota; kingdom Viridiplantae; phylum Streptophyta; class Magnoliopsida; order Santalales; family Viscaceae; genus Viscum; species Viscum album. The sequence continues at coordinate 916,532,193 of OY728155.1, read as the reverse complement.
CATTTACCATATTATTTGACCTTTTGAATGTTTTTATAGTCTTTTTAAAAATTAATAAATTATTATTTAATATACATTATCATTAATTTAATTATTTACACTATTTATAAAAAACATGATAGAAAACGACATTGAATCCATACCTTTCAAAAATTACTAATATGTAATATATAAAAATGAAATTCATTTAAAATAATAATTTATAGATTTTTTACTTTTATTGTTTTGAATATCATTGACCTTATATTTTATTAATTTAATAAATATTTTTTTCTGTTTCATATGTTTTTCAGGTAATTATTAAAAAACATGAATTTATAAATAAATTACCTTAAAAAAATTATGAATCTAAAAAAATATCTAAAATCAATCATTTCTGACTATATTATTATAAAATAAATTTAGAGTTATAAATGTAAAGAGGGTGATATTTTGTATTTATCTTTTTCTTAAAATAATTTATTGTTCATAATCAATGAAAAATGTCACAATGTAGACATATCTTGAGATATGAATGAAAATATTTAAACAATAAATATAATATTTGAGGGAATCATATTTTTGTATCGTTACTTGAATTTCCAAAAATATAGCGACCAATAATTTTCAAACATAAATTGTAAAGACCCAGAAATTCAATGGAATTTTTTTTCATAAATACATCGAAATTTTACAAGTCCATGAAAATTGACGGTGCATGATTCTAAGTCCCGGTGTGACTAGAATCAATTTCTGAAGTTTTGTTCGGGTACATTCACTAAACGTACGAGCGGGTTTTTAAACTTTTGAATCGATGCTCGGAATTGAAATCTGAGGACACCGTTGAACTCGCAGCACTGGTATTCGCTTAAGAAGACTTTCACTTCGATGACAGTGGGTTGAGAATAAAAGTTAGTTTTTGGGTTTTCAAGGAAAATAATAAATAAAGCGAGCTTCACTTTATTTTTAATTGAGCCGCCATGTGGGTGTTTGTTGTTTAAAACCTCGTCATTGAAGTTGGAGGTGGGACCACCACACCTTAACCTCCCATGACAGGTTATAGAGGTGGGCCCACCCGAACATAACCTCCGGCAGAGGTTACGACATGAGGACTACATGGGACCAAACCCCCTATTAATGGGAGGAGAGTAAAACCTCTCTACTCTCCCTCATTAGTGATGGAGAGCCTCTTGACTCATCTAACATTAATATTTCCAACACTCCATCCTTATTACGCCAACCTACGTAATTAATTTCCCTAATTTAAATATTGTGCCAACAATTAAATTGGTGAAATCATATCACTTTTGGCTTGGCATTTGCAATTTGGTGGAAGATTTGGGAAGATGAGATCTTGGGTGAAAGCTTCCAATGAAGAACAAAGAATGCCGAAAATGATCTTCTTTGAACTTCTTCCCTGGACACCTACCGATGTGGCCGTCTTCAACCAACCTACCATCTGCATCATCGTCAACGAGATGACGCAGATCAGAATTGTATGTATGTGGCCGACGCAACAAACAAAGATCATATTCGTCTTCTTCCTGCAACTTCTTTAGCGATAAATGATCAAAGGTAGGTGTTTAATTTTTATTTATGTTTGATTTGTTCCCATGATCTTCCTTTCTCTCAAAATGAAGAATGATGTTTGTTGTGCTTCATACTTGTGAGCCGCTTGTTATCACCCTAAACGCAGTGGGTGCGGGCTAAACCTACCTGGACGGAACCCTCCGCTGTTCTTGTTTGTGATGAACATTGTCATGGAGATGAGGCGATTAAATGACGAAGGTGGCAACGACAAAGGCCGTGCTACCCAAAACCTCCGCGAACCGTGCCGCCCTGTGGCACTTCAGTGCTCTGGGCCGAACCGCGGCCCTTTGGCCAAGCTGCCCTGGTTGCGCCATCCGTCGGATGAATCGACCGAGCCACCCCAACGGCACCACCACCGGCCCACACCTCCCGGCTCCCGGCCCTCGCCGGCCTCCAGTGCGCCTTGGTCGAACACCGCTGGTACACGCCGGACCGAGCCGCGTCGAACCACAACTATCTGGCCTCCCGGCCTCCCAGCCATCACGCCTCCTATGCACCCCGGCCGAAACCGCCAGCTCATGCTGGCCGGGCTGTCACCCGGCCACCCGTCGACCCTCCTAAGAGCCTGCCTAGCCATCTGTTGGCCTGCCCGGCCACCCGCTCGCCCGCCTGCCGGCCTGCCCGGCCACCTCCTGCCCTGCCCGGCCGCCTCCCGTTCACCCGACCCCCCGATCCACCACCCAACCAAACCGGTTTCCTGGACGTGCCAGTCTCTCGAGCCGTCTCGTGGCCCTCCTCACAGCACCTTGGTCGTACCGGCCCGACCGTTCCCTCTATGCGGAGATGCACTTGGCGGCACCCTCGCGGTGCTCCGGGACGAACCGACCCTAAGCCCGTGCCAAAGTACCCATGAGACCTGCTGGGCTGGGACCAGCCAGCTGGGCCGAACCTAACAGGCTGGCCCGCCCAATGGACCGGGCAAGACCCAACAGGTCTGACTGGGTCAACCCAGACTGGGTCGACCGAGACTGGATCGGACCGGACTCGGTCCCAATACTGAACCTTTACTTTTTTGTCCATATCTTTGGTACTGGACGACCATTTGATGAACCGTCAGCGGCGCCGGTAATCTTAAAGAGAGACTGTCTCTTTGAGTATATCCCACTAGAGTTTGGGATATAGTTGTGATGCAGTCAGGTTGGAACGTACACAAATCCAACTGGGCCCCCGGGACTAAAAGGCTAATAACTCACAGACTGGGTGTCCGATTGACGCTCTGTCTATTGCGTTGAGACCCTTGTGATGAGGTGATACATTGAGATACTTATACATGGGAGTTAGTGAATGCTGGAGTATCGAACAATAGCTCATGGAGCAGATCCTCCTAGAGACGAGAGAGCATAGTGCAGAGACCTAGTAGTTGGCTGAGACCTGATGAAAGCTGACCGATTCGACTCATAGTGTATTGAAAAGACTCGTGGGGAGAACCTTGGTGTTTTAGCAGGCCCATAGTGGGAGTGCCATGGTGTCGTGGAAGACCCACGGTACTCGATAGGAGGGGTACCTCAGTAGGCTACGAGGGGGAGTGCCTCTGTGTGACGCAGCAGACCCATGGTGGGGAGAGACTCTGTGTGATGCGGCAGAACCATAGTACTAGACAGGAGGAGTAACTTAGCTGTCCAAGGTTAGGGGGAAGCGCTACTGTGTGACGCTGCAGGCCCACTGCACTCAAGAGAGGAGGAGTTCTCTATGAGCCAAGGTGTTCTACATTGTTCTTGGAAATGTTACTTGATACTACCTCTAGAATAAATTCTGGTTGAGATGAGTCAGTAACTTTTGAGTTTTCCTCATGATCGAGATGGATTACTTGATAACTTATGTATATGTATGGGCATATACATAAGTAGGGTTATCTTTTGAATTCATACTTTTTAGTTTATCCTTGTTGGATTTCGTGAGACCTTGAGGGTCTCAGGGTCCCTACTAAGTATAGTTATACTAACCTCTATATAGGCTATGCCCGCACCACGTTGTGTTGCTTGTAGAAGACGGAAAATGCTGACTAAGGCTGAGTATACCAGGATTGTATGGTACCTGGAGGTAGACCATACGACGTGTCGGTACATGGAGGAGATCGAAAGGCGTGGAGTGATGTGGAGGCTATCTGTACCTACCCATCAGGTAAGAATCTCAGAGGACGAACCAACAACTTTTTTACTCTTCTTCTATTGTAGTTGTTTTTTAGTTGTACTTGTTCTTTTTTGTTGGGATTGTATTCCAGCCCCTCTACATTCAACACTCTTTTGTATACAGTTTTACTTAGTGTTTTGCTTCCAGCAAGTACTTTTTTGTGTTTGTTTTCATGTTTTAAAGGAAATGCCTTCCTAGTTTTGGGATTTTTTCCTTTGGTGCTAGTTTCCAGCCCCTGGCCTATGGAAGGTGCACTTGGGGTAGTCACGATACAGGCCCCGGGGGATGGGTCATTAAAAATTGGTATCAAAGGAGTCAGTTCTACTGTATAACTTAGGACTCTGATCTTTTCTGTGAAACAATATTGTTATGGGTACTGAGTGTGATTTTCAGTTCAAGGAGTCCAGTGTTAGTGTGGCGGATGATGTATCTATACACCAGGACCATGACTACTGATTTCCAACTCAGTGCACAAAAACCCTGATTGCCTATGTGTTCCTTGATGTTTTCTTTAAGTTAGATCAACCATGTCATCTCAACAGGTATAATATTTTTCCGTGTCACATCTATTTTTATAGGATGCCTCCCCGCGGACGACCTGTTTGATCCCCGAGAGTTGTACGCGCAGATAGCCCACCGAGTGATGAGGCCTCAGTGCAGGGCCCTATCAAAGTGGAGGCACCAGTGGTACCACTCCCCATTGGGCCACCAATGCCACCAGTCCCAGTAGTAGATGATGCACGCTGCTTTATCACATTTCACGCGTTCGAGTGCCAGAGGCCACACAGGTTCAAGGGATAGATGGACCCACAGGCGGCTGAGGATTGGATGGGGGCTGTGGTGAGACTTTTCCGACTAGTAGGGACACCAGATGACCTCATGGTGATTCTTGCTGCTAGAATTCTAAAGGAAGTAGCGGTCAGATGGTGGAGCTTGATGGTCCAGGTCCACAACGAGATGACTATTCTCTAGGTAGACTCCGAGAGCCTGTTTCGGGCAGAGTTTGTCCCAGTGACTCTTCCCACAGTGCGCATACAGGAGCTAATTCATCTGCTGTAGGGCATCATGACTATAACTTAATACTCAGCAAGTTTTATAGAACTCTCATGATACTCCACAGATTTGGTACGTGACCCATTATTCAGGTCTCAGACCTTTGAGAAGGGGCTCAGGCAAGAGATCAGGGCTTCGATGATCTCCCTTAGCATCCCGACGCAGGCAGGGGTGTTAGAGAGAGCAATCTTAGTGGAGAGTTACCTTGCTGAGTAGTCTCTAGCAGTGAGAACCTCCGATAGTCGACATGTAGTGGAGTCTTCTGCAGCTGGAAGTAGACATATGTTGTAGAGGTCCAAGAGGACCAGACCCACGGGTGGATGACTGCATGAATCAGAATCGGTTGTGCGGGGCACCCGAGCCAGAGACATACATGCCAGGAGTATGCGGTGTTACTCATGTGGTGGGTAGGGTCACATGGCTCATGACTGTCCAACCCGCTGTTCAGATGATCAGCAGATGGTCGAAGCACCACCCATGCAGAGGCATAAATTCAATTGAGATGGTTCGTAGGGAGCAGGCGGACGTGGCAGTGGAGCTGTCCGTGTAGCTGGCGGTGGGTGACATTTCGGGGTGCTACTACCACCACCACCAGGAGGTCCACCCCGGCCATAGGGAGCTGGTGGACAGGGGAGAGCTCAGCTCCATGAAGTTGAGGCCTACAATCACGATGCTATTGAGATGATTCAAGGTACGATCTGTGTCTATTCCACCATATATATAGTTATTATAGACACAGGTTCCAGTCACTCTTTCATTTCCACTGCCCTAGTTTGAAGCTCAGAGATTTCGATGGATCCGTTGGCTCGATCCTTACATCTAGAGACTCATACGGGAGCAGACTCGATGATTACGCACTAGTGTCGGCAGTGTGAGCTTACTCTAGGAGGCGAGAGCTTTGGCTGGGATCTCCTAGTAGCGGCGTTGTGGCCTTACGACATCATCTTGGGTATGGGCTGGTTATCTACAGTCCATGAACAAATCAACTATATTAGGCACAAATTGCAGTGTGTCTTCATGGATGGGACTAGGATTACCTTCACCGGTGAGAAGGGAGCCTTTTCAGCACAACATAGACTTACTCGGAGGAGCGTGCAGATGATCACCCATCAGTTGGACTACCGTACCATTGGAGAAATTTATGTGGAGAGTCTGAGCTATCTTGTAGTGGTAGACCAGTACGAAGATGTTTTCCCTGATGATGTTCCAGGACTACCTCCTCATAGAGAGGTGGACTTCTACAATGACTTGTACCCCAATACGACACCGATATCTACACCAGCTTATCAGAAGTCTCTTGCGGAGCTTCGCAAGCTGTGGGTATAGCTAGAGGACTTGCAGGAGAAGGGATTCATCTAGCCCAGTGTTTCTCCCTAGGTAGCTCTGATTCTGTTCACCAAGAAGGCAGTTGGGAGCTTGAGGCTTTGTGTCGACTACCATAACCTAAACCAGGTGACCGTGGAGAACAAGTACCCACTTCTGATGATTGACAACCTCTTTGATTAGTTGAAGAGAGTACAGTGGTTCTCGAAGATAGACCTCTGATCAGGAAATCACTAGCTCAGAGTTCGAGATGTGGATGTGCAGAAGATGACCTTCAGATGTCGGTATAGACACTATGACTTCTTAGTTATGCCATTCGGCATAAGCAATACTCCCGCAGTGTTCATGGGACTCATGAACAGAATCTTCCAGCCATACCTCGATCACTTTGTCATTGTCTTCATCGATGACATTCTGATCTACTCGACTACTAATGAGGAGCATGACTACCATTAGAAGGTATTATTGGACACACTCTGAGAGCACCAACTTTATGGTAAACTCCCAAGTGCTAGTTTTGGATCTGATAGGTTCACTTATTGGTACACGTCATATCGAAGGATGGATTTAGAGTGGATCTAGAGAAGATTGAGGTAGTACTTTCTTGGGAGCCACCCATGAGTGTGACGGAGGTACGAAGTTTCCTGGGTTTGGCTGGTTAATACTGGAGATTCATTCCAGACTTCCCATGAGTAGCAGCACCACTATCAGCCTTGATGAGGAAGGGGAAATCCTTCGTGTGGTAGGAGAGATTCCAGCAGACATTTCAAGAGATTAGGCATAGGATGACTAGTGACCCCATCTTTAGGCTCCCAGAGGAAGGCGTAGGGTGCGTAGTCTACTACGATGCATCAAGGACCAGACTCAAGTATGTCTTGATGCAGGAGAGAGTAGTGATCACGCATGGTTCTCAGCAGCTGAGACAACACAAGAAGAACTACGCTACCCATGACCTGGAGTTAGCAGTAGTGGTATTCGCCGTGAAGATGTGGCGACACTATCTGATGGGAAAACATTTTACTGTGTACTTTGATCACAAGAGTCTCAGGTATATCTTCTCTCAGAAGGACAAGAACCTGATACAGAGGGGATGGCTTGAGTTCCTCCATTACTATGACTTAGAGATAGTCTATACTCTTGGAAAGGGGAATGTTGTAGCAGATGAACTCAGTAGGATATCTGGTATACAACTTATAGGTAAGGTGACAGAGCTACTGTCTGCCTTACAGATATCCTTTGTGAATAGAGATGGAGCAGGCTTTCTACAGTCTCTTATAGTCACTCCCCCAATTCTTCTACGAGTCAGGGAGGCACAATGTGGAGACGCTGACTGTGAGACAAGACGTGCTCCGATATCTACAGGACATGCACCTGATGGATTTTTCTGAAGGTGGGGAGCATGTCATCCTCTTTAGAGGACATACTATGGTTCTAGTGTCACTTCACAAGGAAGTGTTGTGGTATTTTAACACGTCCCCTCTAGCGGTACATCTAGGAGTGGCGAAGATGTACCAGGATCTTCGACGTCAGCACTGGTGGCCAGGTATGAAGAAGGCAGTAACAGATTTTGTCTCTTGATGCCTCACTTTTCAGTACTTTGAAGAGGAGAACCAGGTACCAGCATGCTGGGTTCAGACTTTAGAGGTCCCATAGTAGATGTGGGATGGGATATCCAAAGACTCTGTGATAAGAATTCCACATACATCAAGGGGTCACAACTCGATTTGGGTGATCATTGATCGACTCACCTAGTCATCTTACTTCCTACCGATCAGAGAGAACGGTTCAGTAGAGAGCTTGAGACACCTCTATGTGCAGGAGATTGTGTGGAAACATAGAGTACCATCTTCAAATGTCTCTGATCCAGACACATGGTTTACTTCTCGGCTGTGGAAGGGGTTGCATGAGGTTTTCAGGACGTAGATTTATATGAGCACCGCCTTCCATCCTCAGACGGATGGACAGACTGAGAAGACCATTTAGACTCTCAAGGAAATGCTCTGTTCATGCATCCTCGACTTCGGTCATAGCTGGGAGGGCCACATACCATTGGTGGAGTTTTCATATAACAACAAATATCTCTCCAACATTGGGATTACACCTTTTGAGGTGTTACATGGGAGACCTTACAGATCACCTTTGTGCTGGACTGACCCATGGGAGTCTACACTAGTGGGACCAGAGATGGTACGAGCTACCACAGAGAAGGTGCAGATCATCTAGGAGTCGATGGAGACTACACAAAGCAGACATAAGTCACATGTTGACAGAAGATGGAGAACTCTAGAATTAGAGCATAGTGACGACGTCTTTTGACAGGTATCACCTCAACGAGGTCTATGGAGATTTTTCTAATGTAGAATGTTATCTTCGAGATTCATCAGTCCTTTTCAGGTCCTCAGCAGAGTTGGCGAGGTGGATTACCTTTTATCTCTTCCACCTCAGTTACAAATGGTGCACGACATCTTGCACGTGTCTCAATAGAGGAGATACGTGCACGACCCTTCTCACATCAACAACCATGGAGAGTTGGATGTCGACGATGGGGAAACATTCACGGAGGTTCCATTTGAGATTGAGGATCGATAGGAGCATGTCCTACATTGACAGTCGATACCTTTGGTGTGCATTCACTGGAAGCATAGGTACCTCCAGGAGAGCACATGGGAGTGGGAGGCTCAGATGCGTGCTCAGTACCCCCAATTGTTCCCTTAGATTGACTTGTAGCTTACTGGGACATACGGCTGTGAGGTGGGGAGAATGTAAAGACCAAGAAATTCCATGGAATTTTTTTTTCTTAAATACATGGGAATTTTATGAGGGCATGAAAATTGACGGCGCATGATTCTGAGGCCTGGTGTGCCCGGAATCAATTTCTGATGTTTTGTTTGGGTACATTCAGTAAACGTACTAGCGGGTTTTTATAACTTTTTAACCGGTGCTCAGAATTGAAATACGAGGACACCTTTTAACTCGTTGTGCCAGTATTTGCTTAAGGATAATTTCACTTCGACGATTGTGGGTCGAGAATAAAATTTAGTTTTTTGGTTTTTGTTTAAAATAATAAATAAATTGAGCTTCAATTTATTTTTCATTGAGCCTCCATGTGGGTGCTTGTTGGTTAAAACCTCCTCATGAAAGTTGGAGGTGGTTCCACCACACCTTAACCTTATATGAGAGGTTATGGTTGTGGATCCGACCCGAACATAACCTCCTACGGGAGGTTATGATGTGGGGACCACACAGGAAAAAAACCACTGTTAATGGGAGGAGAGGAAAACCTCTCAACTCTCCCTCATTAATGAGGGAGAGAATCTAGACTCCTCAAACATTAATGTTTCCAATGCTCTATCCTTATTACGCCAACCTATGTAATTAATTTCCCCTATTTGAATATTGTGACAACAATTAAATTGGGGAAATCATATCACTTTTGTGTTGGAATTTGCCATTTGGTGGAAGCATTGGGAAGAGGAGAGCTTGGGAGAAATCTTCTAACGAAGAATGAAGAACACCAAAAATGATCTTTTTTTAACTTCTTCCCCAGACACCTACCAACGCGGGATGTCTTCAACCGACCTACCTTCCGCATCGTCATCAACGAGCCAACATAGCTCAGAATTGGAAGTGTGTGGCAGATGCAACGAACGATGATCATCTCCGTCTTCTTCCCGCAACTTCTTCAGTGATCAACTAACAAAGGTAGGGGTTTAATTTTTATTTACGTATGATTTGTTCCCATGTTCTTCCTTTATCTCAAAATGAAGAACGTGGGATGTTGTGCTTCATACTTGTGAGCTTCTTATTGTCACCCTAAACGCAAAGGGTGCCGACCAAACCAACATGGCCCGACCCCTTCTCCATTCTTGTTTGTTATTAACACCAGCATGGTGACGAGACGACAGAACGATGAAGGTGGCGATGAAAAAGGCCATACTACCCTTAGCCTCTGTGAACCGCACCGCCCCCGTGGTGCTCCGGTGCTTTGCGACGAACTGCGACCCTTCGACCGAGCTGCCCTGGCCGCGCTGTCTCTCGGCCGAATCAGCTAAGACAGCCCAGCCACACCGCTGCCGACCTGCGCCACTCTGCTCCTGGCCACCGCCGCCCTCTCGTGCGCCCCGACCAAAAATCTCAAGCCCGCGCCGGCCTGAGCCGCGCCGCACTGCGCCCGCATGGCCATCCTTCCACCGCGCCTCCCGTTCGCCCCGACATATCCCGCTAGTCTGCATTGGAGGCGCCGCCACCCGGCCACCCGGCCGGCCCGCCTTCCGGCCTACTCAGCCACCTCCCGGCATGCCCGGTTTCCTCCTATCCGCTCAACCACCCGACCCACCACCCGACCGAACCAGTGCCCTGGCCGCACCGGCCTCTCGAGCTGGCCCGCGACTCTCCTCATGGTGGCCTGGCCAAACCAACATGGCAGCACCCTCCTGGCCGAGCGGCACCAGGCCGCACCCTCGTGGCTCTCCGGGCCGAAAAATCCACAAGACCCGTCGGGCCGGGCCCAGCGGGCGAGGCCGAAATTAGCAGGCTTTCAAGCACAAAGGGCCAGGCCAGACCCAATTGGTCTGACCGGGTCAACCTAGACTAGGCCGTCCCAGACAAGGTGGGACCGGGTCGGACCGGACCTAGGCCCAATAACGACCCTTTACTTTCTTTTCCCATATCTTTGGCATCGGATGACCGTTTGATGAAACATTAGTGGCGCTAGTAATCTTGAAGAGAGATGGTCCCTTTCAGTATACCCCACTCGACTTCGAGGTATAGTTGTGATACGATCATGTTGGAATGTACATGAATCCAACCAGGCCCCTGGGACTAAAAGGCTAACAACTCACAAACTGGGTGTCCGATTGACGCACTGTCTATCACGTTGAGACCTCTGTGACGAGGCAGACCTTTGAGATACTTTTACATGGGACTTCATGAATGTTGGAGTATCGACCAATAGCTTGTGGGGAGGATCCTCTCAGAGACGAGCGAGCATATTGTGGAGACCAAGTAGCTGGCTGAGACCTGACGACTACTGACCGATTCAGCTCAGAGTGTTTCGACTAGACCAGTGGGGAGCACCTTGGTGTCATGACAGACCCACAACGAAGAGAGATTTTGTGTTGCGGCAGACCCACGGTACTCGACATGAGTATTACCTCGACAGGATATGAGAGGGAGCACCACTGTGTGATGTGATAGACCCACGGTGGGGAGGGCCTCTGTGTGATGCGGCAGACCCATGATACTCGACAGAAGGAGTACCTCAGCAGTCCAAGGATAGTGGGAAGCACCTATGTGTGACATGGAAGGCCCACTGTACTCGATAGAGGAGGAGTTCTCCAAAAGTTGAGGTGTTTGATGTTTTTCTTGGAAATGTTACTTGATACTACCTAAAGAATAAATCATAGTTGATTTGAGTCAGTAACTTTTGTGTTTTCCTCATGATTTAGATGAATTACTTGATATCTTAGGTATATGTATGGGCATATACCTAACTGGGGATATCTGTTGAATTCATATTTTGTGGTTTATCCTTGTTGGATTTTGTGAGACCTTGAGGGTCTTGGGGTCCCTACTAAGTATCGTTATACTCACCCCTGCATGGGCTATGCCTGCACCTCATTGTGTTGCTAGCAGACGATAGACAGCGCTGACTGAGGCTGACTGTACCAGGACTCGACGGTACCCAGAGGTAGACCATACGATGTGTCGGTACATGGAGGGGACCGACAGACATGGAGTGTTATGGAGGCTATCTGTACCTACCCTTTAAGTAGGAATCCCAGAGGATGACCTGACAGCTGGTTTATTCTTCTTCTATTGCACTTGTTTTTTAGTTATACATGTACTTTCATTTTGGTATTGTATTATGTCCCCTCTACTTTCAATACTCTTGTGTATACAATTTTACTTAGTGTTTTGCTTCCAACTCATACTCTGTTGTGTGCGTTTTTATGTTTCAAAGGCAATGCCTTCCCAGTTTAGGGATTTTCCCATTTGGTGCTAGTCGCCAGCCCCTGGCGTATGGAAGGCGGGTTTCAGATAGTCATGGAATAGGCCCCGGTGGACGGGTTGGGACATAAATACTATAAACTATTATATTAATATATATTACATAAAATCATGAAAAATGGTACAATCATATTGGTTTTCTTTCAGTAGAAACATGTATACATAAACAACCATATCATAATATAACTACATTATCTCTTAGTATGTTCGTCATAATTGAAATCATTTATAGGAATATGATACTTAAAACCATTCTTTAATAAATTTGGAATTAAGATACAAGAATGGGTAATCTCATATGATCATTAAGGTTAAAAATGGTTATTTCAATGACACCTTATTAATAGAATAATGATAGTATAAAATAAATAAAACATTTGATGTACACACATTGCATATCAATGATCTTAATTATTAGGACCCAACATTATAACATTACATAATATTGAGTTAAATGAATATTTCATATTGAGGATTGTTTCAGGTTTAGAGTTTTAGAGAATTAGGCCATAACTATTACATAACAACTTGAATATTACAATTAGACACTACTACTTATTATCCATTTTTTTCATAAAATATAAACTCTTAAATAGAAACATACATAGTTCCATATTTTAGACAACATGAATTTTCCATGATCCCATACTTGAACCTATTCATCTTTATGTCCGGTGAAAAAAATTTCAAAAACTTGGGATGAGCATAAAAATCTCAGTAAGGTTTATAAAATAATAATGGGAAACATTAGCCCATCAATAAATACAAATCAATGAAACCATACTTTTCAATCATAACATTCCTTACGAAATCAAAAGATTTATGAATCATAAAGGTTACTTATGGCATCCATATCCAACATAGATTGTAGCTATCACAACTACATAGGGAGTTACACTTGGAATAACCATCATGGTATATTTCCTAAATCTCTTGGGAGAAACATCACATTCACCTCCATCACATTACCCAATGCATTGTAGAGCTATCTCGGGCACACCCGCCCTAGGTTTATCACAAAACCACCCGTATACATAAACAATGCCCAATAACCATAACATAATCATAACACATAACACAAGTATAAAGGAAAGATAACATTTCCAGATTCCAATATATCAAATCAAGGTATTGAAATAAACAATGCTTTATCGAATAATTTTCAAAACCATTTAAAAAGAGATTTTTGAATCAAAGTGTCCCATACCACTTTGAAGATTTTAAATGAATTATCATTTGAATACATTAATGGCCATATAAGTAAATACTAAAACCCATTTTAAAAACATGGAAATTAATGAGAAAATTTAGAAAAATAAATCTTTAAAACATTTAAAACAATATTTTAGTTAAAGAGTTTTTTTTAACAAAAATAGAGACACTTGAGTACAAATAATTGAGGAATAAAATTTAATCAGAACTTTATAATATCATGAGAATAAAGGGATTCATGATATTATATGTCAAAGTATAGTATATAAACCATATAAGAGTGAATTGGTGCATAAAAACAATGAAGTCTCAATAGAAATGTAAATTGAGATGAAATCCCTTATAGAGATGGTATAATTAAATTAAGGATAAATCTATCCCATAATTTTGTGTGACAAATATAAATACACCCAATATAAGAGGATATTAAGTGTAAAAAAAATCATAGGTCATTCACACATATTCTTTGGATGACATATTCAATAAGTACAAGTTGAACCCAAAGAATTGAAATTGGGTTAAGAAGTTCCCTTGTAAAAATTTGACAGCCTAACGACATCACATTAAAATTCAGAAAATGATTTTATAAGATCAAAATGGTATCTCATAACTTGGAAAAAAATTCTACATAAATGGGGATATAAAATAACATATCCTAACATAATAAGATGTAAATTAAAAGACATAATAAAAAGAAGCCTTTTAAAAAGTGGAGGGTGGAAGGTTCCCTTACCGATTTGGTAGCTTTCAAAACATACGCCACATGAAAGAAGGATCATAAAATGAAGATTTAAATACTCATAAAATAAATTATATTACAAAATGAGTACCATAATGGGTAGTACATACACCACAAGAAAGGAAATAGTGTCAAATATAGCATGAATCTCACGGGATTAAAAAGTGAAATTAAACCCTTTACCACGTTCTAATCAACTGAGTCATATTACCAAAAGTTAATATCCACCAAATGAATCACATAATACCATTAATATAAAGATAATCATCATAATATATATCAATTTCAGTATACATTACACCACAAGAAAAAAATAAGTGGCGAACAATGGAAATTTCATGGAATTAAAACTGAGATAAGAAATCCCTTACCTTGTGTACGACTTCACTCGATCGTTCTTTAATCTCCGGAATAATAAACTAAAGATAATTTCTACTTACCTAATAACATTTTTCAAGTTTATTATTCTTTTTATTTCACTTATTACCATGTTATAAATATTATGTTATCATTAAATTTAATAATGTCCATTTTGTCGATATTTGGTACTTGAGTAAAAAATGAACACCTTTTGTTGTCCATGTGGTCAATAGTTCATTATATCCAAAGTAAAATTCATTATTTAGATATCATATATACCATATATATCCATTATATACATGTATTTATAATAGTACATAACATTTGGAGGTAAGAAATTAAATGCACTGTTTATTGAGACGGTAAGCCGTACGTACGCATGAACGCTACTTCCATTTCTATTTATTATTTTAATGGAATAAAAAACATAATGATACATATTTATTTCAATAACCTAGTTTTTTTCTATAAAAGACTTTGGAATATTCTTGATGTTAGTCCAGAGCATCTTCTTCAGACGGTGTGCGATTCCGAGCCCCGGTGTGTCCGGAATAAAATTTTCAGTGCGTTCACACTCGGAATGCCAAATAAAAGGAAGAAATCCTTAAAGGTGTTTCGGATCAGAGATCTGAGTGTATGTATGAGTCTGAAATGGGGTTTTTACCCTAGGAACGACATAAAGTATGTCAGTGTTGGACGTTTGGACCCCTCGCTCGCTATAAGAACGTGAAACAGATAAATTAAATAATTAATTAATTCGTTTAACGGCTTAACTCAAGTATCTCTTAAACAGTGGCTCAGATTGAGATACTTAGGGCACCTTTGAGTATATAACATGCCCTTTACCCTAGGAGGGGTGTAAGTTTCGCGGGCGCAGGCCGTCTGTGAAAAATTGCCCTAGGGGCGTTTTCATAATTTGGTGGCCTCAGACATTGAGTTTAATAACTTTCAAACGGATCCTCAGATTAAAATTCTGAGACCGCCATTGTGCTCAGGAGGTGGTGTTTACCCTAGGAATGACCTAACTTTCACTTCTTTTTGAGTTTCAGATGCGGAATTAAATTGGGTTGAGTTTTTAATTAATTACAGGTTTAATTAATTTTCTTTATTTAATATCTTCTTCTTCCCCCAACCTCTCCCAGGAAAAACCCTTATCATTCCTCTCCCAAGCAAATCCCCTCCTCCCATTCTCTCTTACTCCTCCTCCCTTTGGAGAAGGATGCCAAAACTTCGAATCTTGGACATCACATTCTTCGTCAATGATGATCGATCCAAATACAGGTAGGATTCGTCAACTAGTGGTTTTCATACCTTTGATTTAAAAGATTGATCATTGATTTTTATTTTCATTTGATATGAAATTATCATCATTTGCATAATCCCATAGCTTATTAATTATTATTGTAACCATTAATCTTAGTTCATCATTTTTAATGGTGATGAACTAATGTTCGTTCCTCAATTTGTTAATTGTGCTCTTGTTCTTCATTCTTCTCTTGTTCATCACCAACTTTTCTTTTGATTAGAGGATCGATAAAATACCTAATAATAAATTGTCATGGGATCAATCCTTAATGAAATGGATCTTTTATGCGGACATAGATTTGGGTTGGAGATTGCGATTGAGGTACCAGAGGTAGGAAACACATCCAAGATCAGATTGAGGGTTTGGGTATGTGGTGAACAGTGGGTCGCAAAGGTAAAGGCGGGCAGGTGTGGTGGTGCGCAGTGGGTCGACGATGGCGGTCCAAGACAACAGGCAGCAAGCAGTCCAGCAGGGCTGGGCAGTGGGTCTCTCGTCATCTTGTTCCAGGTCTACCCTCCAGTAGAGGTGGGAAGTGTGTCACCTGTCGACTTATTCTAGGTATACCCTCCAGTGGGGCTGGACATTGGGTCGCATGATGATGTATTACGGTTTACCCTCCAGCAGGGCTGGGCAGTGGGTCACCTGTTGGCATTTCAGACTGAAGCCTTCTTATGAGGCTAGTCAGTGAATTTTCTCTGTGACTACCGGAGCGGGACACTTGGGGGTATGGGTCGGTGAAGGGATGACCTTGACATTGAGAATACCTCTCGACTACGGGGCAGTGATGAGGTGGTTTGACGTTCCCCCAGAACTCTCAAGTACGAGGGGGGATTTCCCAACCAAGACACGTCCTTGTGACATGACCTAAAACCGCGCGGGTGAGACAGTGCCACCCAAAGCGGATAGTGTCAAGGTGCGGTGATTTGAGCCCATTAACTTCCAGTTTGGGGCAGACGTGCGGGATGTTGGGCATCGATGGTGTTTACTTCTGGGACTATTGTCTACTCACTTTCTTTGGCTGAGATATGAGATGGAGATCCCCTTACGATCTTGTTCGGGCTTCTTGATTGAGAATATGGTTATGTATATACCTTTTTCTAGTACCCTCTTCTTGGGTTTGGTTACTCTCCATCTAGGAGAGGCGAAGACTCGCGGGGTATGTCACGTGCATTCCGTGTCTAGCTTCTTGTGATTGAACGGGTATACTAACCTACTATAGGTAGGAAAGACGCGACGAGACATTCATCTTCTCACTATTTCCATATTCTTGTGTTCGGACAAGTTTACCTCTTTTCTCTTGTTGGGTTGAGCTGGACTCTCTAGTGTTACTCTTTACTGCACTCTCGGTTGTATTCCTTTACTATTCCCGGTTTGATCTATTTCTCAACCTTTGGTACCTCCTTTGTTTCTCCCTCAAGCCTTCGGGGTATCCAACCGAGTATTTTTATACTCACCCCTGGTTGGGCTTTGCCCGCACTTGGTGTGCCCTTGCAGACGACAGACAAGTTGTTCGTGACTTTAGCAGAGCATTGGATTTCAGGAGCTTGGACCGCAAGTGGTTGTCGTAGTCAGGTTCCAGGTGTGGGACTCTCCCAGTTGTTTACTTTGTTTACCTTTTTCCGGGTTGTGGCACTTTTCTGGTTGGGCGCGTGTTTTTCCCTTTAACTTTCACCTTACCTTTAGCTCTTGATTGTACTATTTAGAGGTCAATGCACTTTTGTGGTTTAGTTATTATAGCTGATAATTTAATTTTATTTTTATTCTGCACTTCTACATTGAGTGGGCTATGTGTGTGTGTGTACATGTACTTAGGAAAAGGCCTCCCCCAGTTGTTGTGCCTTCGGCGCTGGTCGCCAGCCCCTGGCCTATGGAGGTGGGCTTGGGGTAGTTGCGGCTCGAGCCCGGGTAGGGTCGGGTCGTGAAAAGTGGTATCATAGGTGGTTCATTCCTCGAGGAGATGTTTGGACGTCCCTAAAAAGTAATTGGTTGGGATTTAGGGCAACACTGTTAACGTGTCTCGAGAGCAGCTCTCAGGCTAGGGAGTCCAGTGATGGTGCGACGACCGACGTATCTATTCACCAGGACCCTGATAACCCGCTTGTCGACTCGGCATGCTGAGACACTTTTTGCAGGGAAAATTGGTTTGTGCATCACATAGGATTGAGTCTTTGACTATCCTTATTGAGTTATCTCCCCATTGTGTTATTGTTATATACATATATGCTCATCTGACCGCAACACTCCTTGATAATATTCAGGATGTCTCCGCGAAGACAGCCAGCCATGATACCAGCTTTGGTTTGTGACGACGACACTATGAGCTACAAGGCTAGAGTCCAGGACCCATCATGTTAGCCCCTTTCTCGGGGTGGTCTGGTAGCAGCACCCCCACCTCTTGAGTAGTAGATAGCTTCAATAGACCAGGATGATTTTGAGCATAGGTTGAGTGCGCATCATGAGTTCCAGCGACAGAGACCGCTGAGGTTCGGTGGTGAGTCAGACCCTTAGGCAGCAGAAGTTTGGATAGAGACAGTGGTCCACCTCTTCAGGCTTGTGCAGATATTAGCGGATCTTATAGTGGATTTGTCCGCCAAACTTTTCCGCGGAGTAGCTTGGAATTGGTGGAGTCTTGTGACTCATTTTCTTAACGAGTCGTCACTTTCGTGGGGTAACATTCAGTTGTTGTTTCGTGAGGAGTTTTCCCCTCCTGCTTATGCTCCATTCGGATTCAGGAGCTCCTGAAGTTTCAGCAGGGAGGGATGATGGTGGCCGAGTACGTGGCTAGTTTCGCAGACCATGCACGCTTTTACCCGGACTTGGTCCATGACGTCAACTTCTGAACGTGGAAGTTCATGAAGGGTCTCCGCTGAGAGATTCGTATTGTCATAGTAACCTTGGGCATTTCCACTTTTTCCGGGGTTCTAGAGAAGTAATTGGTGACAGAAAGCTTCCTACCACGTTCTACAGTTGGTGGCGGTAGTAGGCACGATGAATCCAAGACGTCTGCCGCAGCTAGTGGACATCGGCTGACAGAACCTCGACGCATGTGGATTTCCGATAACCGGACTCAGGGGTGTGGTCGTACACCACAGTGGCGTCGGAGAGCACCAGTGCAGCCTGTAGAGAGTTGGTGTTATTCTTGTGATGAGCGAGGTCACTTGGCACAGGATTGCCCGACCAAGCACGTTGAGAATATCGGGCAGGCATCAGGTGAACCACAGTGGAACAGGCAGTGCCGTGATTGGAGTGTCGCCCAAAGAGGTGATTCTAGCAGAGGAGTGGGGGAAGTTGGAAGTGGGGGACTAAATTACGAGGTCTTCCCATCACCATCAGGCAATCCATGTCAGGATCCGGAAGCTGACAGTTGGGACCACAGACAACTGTGATTTTCTCCCTAGTCCTTGTTTGAGGTGTTACTAGGGTGGTGCATGGCATTAGAGGAACCCTACATCGGAAAGGTATAAGGCGTGGGACCTTTTATGTTGGTCTATGGTGTCGACTCCATCGCTTACCGAGTGTGTAAGAGAGTCTTGGTCGTTGGACATCAACTCTGAAATCTTGCATCACCAGATATCATTGGGTGTTTCGCCATATGAATATTCTGAAGGAGGGAATCACCAGGCATTGTCCCAGGTCCAAACGGTGATTCCAGTCACGGCGTGTGACGTAGGGGTTCGGTTGGGGAGATGAGCTACCCCTGACAGCCTTCTAGCCATTTGAGACCGAGCGAATGGATGACGAGGTTCCTTACCGCCTTGCCCTAACACAATTGTCTGGAGTGAGTGCACAACGTCTCCCACGTGATTCACCTGAGAGGAAGTGTGCATGATCCTATGCATGTCATCGGCGAGGGAAGACCTCACGTGAACAGATCAAATCCTTTGTTCTGTGTGTGGTGACACGAGACTGTGCAAGAGATCTTCTGGGTATGGGAGAGCAAGGTGTGGGCTTAGTACCCTAATTCATTCCCTAGATTTGCTTTTCGGGGACGAAAATCTTGAAGGAGTGAATGATGTAAGAACCCAGTTTTTTGCTATAAAAGACTTTGGAATATTCTTTATGTTATTCCAGAGCTGCTCCTTTAGACAACGTGTGATTCCGAGCCCCGGTGTGGCCGGAATTAAATATTCAGTGCGTTCACACTCGGAATGCAAAATAAATGGAATACCTCCTAAATGGTGTTTCATATCAGAGATCTGAGTGTACGGATGAGTCCGAAATGGGGTATTTACCCTAGGAACGACATAAAGTATGTCGGCACGGGATGTTTGGACCCCTCGCTCTCTATCAGAACGTGAAACAGATAAATTAAATATTTAATTTATTCCTTTAACGACTTAACTCAAGTATCTCTTAAAAAGTGGCTCGGATTGGGAAACTGAGGGCACCTTTGAGTCCTCAATGTTCCCGTTTAAACTAGGAGGGGTGTATGTTTTTCTGGCGCAGGCCATCTATGAAAAATGTCCCCAGGGGCGTTTTCATAATTTGGCGGCCCCAGGTGTTGAGTTTAATAACTTTTGAATGGAGCCTTGGATTAAAATTCCGAGACTGTCATTGTGCTCGGGAAGTGGAGTTTACCCTAGGCGCATCCTAACTTTTACTACTTTTGGGGTTTCAGACATGGATTTAAATTGGGTTGAGTTTTTAATTAATTAAAGTTTTAATTAATTTTCTTTATCTAATCTCTTCTTCTTCCCCCACCCTCTTTTTGGCGAAACCCTTCTCATTCCTCTCCCAAGAAACTCCCCTCCTCCCATGATCTCTTCCTCCTCCTCCCTTTGGCGAACGACGACGAAAATTCGAATCTTGGCCATCAAATTCTTCGTCAACGATGATCGATCCAAATCCAGATAGGATTCTTCAACTTGTGGTTTTCATCCCTTTCATTTAAAAGATTGATCATTGATTTTTATTTTCATTTGATCTGCAATTATCATCATTCGCATGATTCCATAGATTATTAATTATTGTTATAACCATTAATCTTAGTTCATAATTTTTAACGGTGATGAACTAATGTTCATTCCTCAATTTGTTAATTGTGCCATTGTTCTTCATTCTTCTCTTGTTCATTGCCTACTTTTCTTTTGACCGAAGGATTGATAAAATACCCAATAATAAATTGTCACAGGATCAATCCTTGATGAAATGAATCTTTTATGTGGACATAGATTTGGGTTGGAGACTGTGATTGAGGTACCAGAGGTAGGAAACATATCAAAGAATAGATTTTGTGTTTGGGTATGTGGTGCGCAGTGGGTCGCAAAGGTGAAGGCTGGCCGGTGTGGTGGTGCGTAGTGGGTCGACGACGGCGGTCTAAGACAACAGGCAACAAGCAGTCTAGCAGGGATGGGCAGTGGGTCTCCCATCATCTTGTTCTAGGTCTACCCTCTAGTAGAGGTGGGTAGTGGGTCACCTGTCGACTTATTGTCGGTCTACCATCCAGCGGGGTTGGGCAGTGGGTCGCCTGATGATGTATTAGGGTTTACCCTCCAGCAGGGCTGGGCAGTGGGTCACCCGATATCTTGTTATGCATTACCCTCTAGCAGGGCTGGGCAGTGGGTCAACTATTGGAATTTCATACTCATGCCTTCTTATGAGGCTATTCAGTGACTTTTCTCCGTGACTACCGGAACGAGACCCTTGGGTGTATGGGTCGGTGAAGGGACAACCTTGACTTTAAGGAGACCTCTCGACTACGGGGCAGTGACTAGGTGGTTTGAAGTTCCCCTAGAAATCTCAAGTACGAGGGGGCGCTTTCCCCACCGAGACGCATCCTTGTGACGCGACCTAAAACTGTGCGGGCGAGACAGTGATGCCCAAAGTGGATAATGTCATGGTGCGGTGATTTGATCCACTTAACTTGAAGTTCGGGGCAGATGTGCGAGATTTTGGGCATCGATGGTGTTTACTTTTTGGACTATTGGCTACTCACTTTTTTGGGCTGAGCTGTGAGATGGAGATCCCCTTACGATGTTGTTCAAGCTTCTTGAGTGAGCATATGGTTATGTATATACATTGTTCTATTACCCACTTCTTGGGTTTGGTTACTCTTCTTCCAGGAGAGGCAAAGATGCGCGAGATATGCCACGTGCTTTCCATGTCTAGCTTCTCATGGTTGGATGAGTCTACTCACCTACTATAGGTAGAAAAGACTCAACGAGAAGTTCATCTTCTCACTATTTCCAACTCCTTTTGTCTGGACGAGTCTATCTCCTTTCTCTTGTTGGGTTGAGATGGACTCTCTACTATTACTCCTTACTACACTCTCAGTTGTATTCCTTTATTATTCCCTGTTCGATCTACTGCTCACCCTTCGATACCTCCTTTGTTGCTCCCTCGAGCCTTCGGGGTATCCTATTGATTATTTTTATACTCACCCCTGATGGGCTTTTCCTGCACTTGGTGTGCCCTTGCAGACGACAGACAGGTTGGTCGTGACTTCAGCGGAGCTTAGGAGTTCAGGAGCTTGGACCGCATGCGGTGGTCATAGTTGGGATCCAGGTGTGGGACTCTCCCAGTGGTTTACTTTGTTTACCTGTTGTCGGGTTGTGGCACTTTTCTGGTTGGGCGCGTGTTTTTCCCTTTTCTTTTCACCATACCTTCATCTCTTGCTTGTACTGTTTAGAGGTCAATGCACTTTTGTGGTTTATTTATTTTAGCCAATACTTTAATTTTCTTTTAACTCTGCACTTCTTCATTGAGGGGGATGTGTGTGTGTGTACAGGTACTTAGGCTAAGGCCTCCCCGAGTTGTTGTGCCTTTGGCACTGGTCGCCAGCCCCTGGCCTATGGAGGCGGGCTTGGGGTAGTTGCGGCTCGAGCCCGAGTAGGTTCAGGTCGTGAAAATTATATTATAATTATAGTATAATATCATATACAATATTATTAACTCCATTCTTTATACGTCCCACATAAGGCATTAACGAGTCATATCACTTTGAGAGGGCGGTAGTCCGGACTTCCTCTAATGAGATTATCGTATTTACCCACTATGGAAACCATAAAGGAGTGATATAAATGGTAAGTAAAGATGCATAAGGAAAACATAATCATAATATATATCATATATAAATCTAGTGACATCATAATGGCCACCATGAGAGGAGGTAGGAGATAATCGAACAATCATCGTTTCGTGAGGCGTTAGTTTACCATCCACAGAAACATTATGTTCTTCACCCATTAGATGGAGGTGGGTGTAAGTGTATTTATAATAATTATAATAATAACATCATAGTATATTTAGTATACTGGTGTTGTTACAAAAGAAAGTAATAAAAAGAGTTTAGGGGTTGGAGAAGTAAAATAAAAGAAAACAATTTAAGAGAAACCGTTACCTTTAATTTAGGTAACTTCCTTTGATTTGAACCAAAAGGACTTCTTGAAGTGCCTTCTGCCTAAGTTAAGGCTTCTAGGTGGAGGAGATGGATGTATGGAGCTTAATTGGGTATATTTTGGATGATCCAAATGTCTTGAGAGGTGTGAGGATTGGTTATAAGTGATCTCCTTTTATAAGGGAGAGGAGGGTCTCTTTAGGAAAGTGTGATAATATTATTTTATTATATAATTATATTTAGTTTATAATCGTCAAAAATCATTAAAGTTGAAGATAAGATGACTCTTGGAAGAAATAAAATCATCCAATCAGAATGGGACATGTTTTGGATAATATTTTAATCATTATAATCTTATTTATTTAAATGATTTATTAATGAGGTAAACACTTCACATTATTATGTCATAAATGATTTAATTTATTTGATGTCTAAAAATTATAAAAAAATACTATCATTTAGGAAATATTTTTAGCCTTCCAATTAATATTTTTAGTCAAAAATATCACTTATATAACACCATATATAAATTAATTACTAAATGTTGTTTGTTTATGTCTATTTTGCCTTTACTTTAAATTAATTAATCTAAATTGTCATTATCACTCCCATGTGAATCAATGGGGTCCCAAAATCAACCCAAATATTCCCATGGTCGTTAATGAATCAACAAATAATGTTTTTACAAGTTTTAAGGTAATTTTGAATTATTATAAAATTAATTTAACCTTGAATTACCATATTTACCTTTAACCCCAGTAAATAAAAGCCAAAAGATACTATTCACCAAAAAAATATTTTCATCTTAATGAACCAGATTTTACTTCTTGATAACAACCATGTATGTAGGAATTTTTAAATTCAATTCACATAAGTGGTAAAATTTTATTTAAATGAAAAAGTCAGTTTTTTTAACTACCACTAAGTGGTTTCACTATTCATCAAAAATTGATGTTTTTCAGAAAAATACCAAAAATTCAGCCTAAGATATATTTGATATTATGAATTCAAAAAATATGTCTATTTTGAAAAATTCAAAACATATAAGTGTCATTAATTAATTTTAAAATTAATTCCCATTATAAAAACAGATAGCGTGTTTTTAAGAAACAATAACTATCAAAAGATTGATACTTGTTTATGTCCAATTTCAAAGTGAAATTAATTTCAATGACCAAAATTGGATTAAATGGTAAAAATATATTCTAATTACACATTAAAACCAGTTTAAAAGATAATATAACCATATAAATAAATTATATTAAAACATATTTTTTAATTAAAATACAATATTTACACTATTCATAAAAAAATGAAATTTTCGAAAAAATTCCAAAAAATTACACAAAGTAAATTTTTATGTCCCCATTATAAAGATGGATTTTATTTAGTTAAATGAAATTTATTAAAGTGACCGAAACTATATTTTAATAGGGTTTTCCATTAAAAGGAGGTAAATTGACATTTTAATGTAAATTATGCTTAAAATTATATTCATTCACATTTTAAGCCTCTAACATTTATTGGATAAATGTAATTACATTTAAGAAAAATGTATAATTATATTGTATTTAGTTTTGTTCATTCCCTTCAATAAAACAGATAGGAGTTAATGACCATTTAAAATAATAATATTATATTATTAGTGTGCAACGTAAGATTTCAAAGAAACAAGTTGTTGTGTATCAGGTACGCTATCGAACATAGAATACCCTTTAATGTAAAATTAATATTTAATTCAAAAATATTAAAAAAATATGAAAAGTGTTTTAGTACTTATTTATCTGGGATGTTACATCCTTTCCACCTTTTGGGAATTGCATCCTCACAATTTTAAAACTGTTCTTGGAAACTTCATTAAAAGCCACACATCGGAAAAACAGACAATAAAACTATCACTTTAAAATGAAGGAAGAGAAGTACAAAGGTTACTCGAGACAAAAGATACTTGGATTCCATGAAGACATGGATATGGTGGAGAAAAAAAACCATCAAGTTATGATGGGGAGTGATAGAAATCTTGTTTAGGAGAAAGTTAACCACAAGAAAATCACAAACTTTTGATGGGTTAAACGGTCTTTGATTTCCCAGTAGGAAAATTTAACAAGCATGGTTTTTGTTTTAAGTTACATTTCATTGAGGAATTTATTTATGAGTTTAAACAAAAACATAAGGAAATACACTTACTTGTCTTGTAGACATTCATCTTTTACTAGATTTCTAACAAAAAACTCATTTTTTCTCCAAACGATGAGTATTCAGGATGAATTGTTTTTCACAATAAGAGTGCTATAATAAACTTTGAGAGAATCACATAATCCACAAAAGATGAACTATATATTTCCCATGTTTTTATATATTAACTAAAACCAAAACATTTATTATAAGATCTGATAATCCCCCAAAAGGATAAACTTTTACATAATGAAAAACAACTCTTAATCTCCAAAATTGGTCTAACAAAACCCAAAGTTCAACAAAGACCATTCAATAAACAATTATCCCTAAAATTATTCAAAAGTAATCCAAACTGTGATTGTAACCCAAATTTCCTGAGGATTTAATTACATAGACATCAAATATACATCTTAACATTTAACTCCATGTAACACCAGTTACTCATAATGTCTCATATTGAAATATAATTAACCTAATAACATATTCTCCATGAAAAGTTAATCATTTTTATAATAAATCAAATCATTATGTGTCCATAATAAAAACATAGATTCTTCAAAACTAAAGTTTCAACCAATATTAAACAATTGAAATCCCATAGTTTTCTATATTCCTTAGGCATATAGTGTTTCCTCAAAAGAGAGAACGTCTTCCACAACAATCTTTTATCACTTAATCACTAAATCATTTTTCAATACTAAGTATATCCATTTGATAAAACATAAGTTCCAAAAATCAGCTTATTCGTGTTCCATAAAAACATTTTAATAATATAATAAGTCATACTAACCAGGGACTTCAAGTAGGATAGTGGTAGGTGATGCGCCCTTGTCTCCCTACTGTTGTGGGTTCGATTCCTACAGCCTTGCTGGATGCGTTGGGTTGTCACCCATCCTACGAGTTCTCCATTTAATAAAACTCAAAAATAACCCTAACATGTTTTAACCTCAAAAGTTTCCTTATACCTCTCATTTTCATCCAAATTCATTATGATCTCAACAATGTAATTCTTGAAGTCTTATTTCACCACCATATTACAAAATAAAAAAGTCCCCAAAATGAAGAACATCATACCCTGATCATGGTGTCCATTTAGTTTCATCTTCATCTTGTTCATGTATGTATAAGGTCCATGCATTACAACAATGATTTAGAGATACTTCAAAATCATTTGATTCCTCTATCCAAATACACCTTATACAAAATGAGTCATAGGGGTGTTCACAGAAAAACAGATTTGGAAAATAATCATTTATGACATATAATTTCAAAAAATCTGATAAAACATGATTTCTATAAAACAGTCGAACCGAATTTGAGTTGAAACATTCAATTAACGGTCCTTTTGAAATATTATAAGTAAGAGCCATGGGAATATATTTGAAAATGAAATATAAATAGGTTGCGCAAGGGTCTCTTTCTTCAACACCTTTTTTAAAATCATAATATTCTTCAAAATGTTGTGATAAGGAAAAATATTTAAAAATGCCATGATATTATTTATCTTTCTTGAAAATATGAGAATATTATGAAAATAGGATTTTTGTAAATACAACCCATGATCCAAGATGATAACAAGGTATAATGGATGTGTTTGATATCTCAAACAACTACTTGTAAGCGAGTTGTATGCTAGAAAAAGTTTCACAATCATCTGACCATTAATTTGCAATAATTATTGCAATCATGTCATCAGGAAGAGATAATAATTTTGTTTTAGATCATCCTCATTCCATTTGTAACTGACCTTCCTTGATCTTATAATGTTATAAAACAAGTATTTATCTGAAATAATATATAGTTACTAACCATATGTCTAACGAAAATTCCTAATCCCTAAAGTTGTTTAACTGACCTCTAATACCAACTATAAGGACCCGACCTTATAAACTTACATAATATTGAATTAAATGAATAATTCATATTGATGATCTTTTCAGGTTTAGAGTTTTATAGAATTAGGCCATAAATATTACATAAGAACTTGAATATTACAAGTAGACACTACTAATGAGTATCCATTTTTTTTCATAAAATAAAAACTCTTAAGAAGAAACATGTCTAGTTCCATATTTTAAACAACATGACTTTTCTATGATCCCATACTTGACCCTATTCATCTTTCAGTCCTATGGAAAACATTTTAAAAACTTTGGATGAGCATAAAAAGCTCAGTAAGGGTTATAAAATAAGAACGGAAAACATTAGACCATCAATAAATACAAATCAATGAAACCATACTTATCAATCATAACATACTTTAAGAAATCATAAGATTTATGAATAACACACACAAAACATAAACAAAAAAGGTTACTTATGGCATCCGTATAAAACATACATTGTATCTATCACAGATACATAGAGAGTTACACTTGGAATACCCATCACGATATATTCCCTAAATCTCTTAGGAGAAACATCACGTTCACCTCTGTCACATTACCCAATGCATTGGAGAGCTATCTCGGGCTCACCCGCCCT
This sequence comes from Viscum album, assembly GCA_963277665.1. NCBI lineage: Eukaryota > Viridiplantae > Streptophyta > Magnoliopsida > Santalales > Viscaceae > Viscum > Viscum album. The sequence continues at coordinate 916,504,494 of OY728155.1, read as the reverse complement.
AGGTTTATCACGAAACCACCCGTATATGTAAACGATGCCCAATAACCGTAACATAATCATAACACATAACACAAGTATAAAGGAAATATAACATTTCCACATTCCAATATATCAAATCAAGGTATTGAAATAGACAACGCTTTATCAAATCATTTTCAAAACCATTTAAAAATAGATTTTTGAATCAAAGTGTCCCATACCACTTTGAAGCTTTTAAATGAATTATCATTTGAATACATTAATGTCCATATAAGTAAAAATTAAAAACCATTTTGGAAACATGGAAATTAATGATAAATATTTAAAACATTTAAAATGATATTTTAGTTTAATAGTTTTTTTAACAAAAAGAGAGACACTTGAGAAAAAATAAATGAAGAATAACATTTAATCAAAACTTTATAATATCATGCGAATAAAGGGATTTATGATATAATATGTCAAAGTACAATATATACACCATATAAGAGTGAATTGGTTCATAACAACAATGAAGACTCAATGGAAATGTAAATTGAAATGAAATCCCTTATAGAGATGATATCCTTAAATTAAAGATAAATCAATCACATAATTATGTGTCACAAATATAAATACACCAAATATAATAGGATATTTTTTTTAAAACAATCATAGGTCATTCACACATATCCATTGGTTTAAATATTCAGTAAGTACAAGTTGAACCCAATGAATTGAAATTGGGTTTAGAAGTTCCGTTGTAAAAATTTGACAGCCTAACGACGTCACTTTAAAATTCAGAAAATTAGTGGATAAGATAAAAAGGGTATCTCATCACTTGGACATAAATTTTACATTAATGGGTATGTAAAATAACATATCCCAACATAATAAGATGTAAATTAAAAGACATAATAAAAATAAGGCTTTTAAAAAGAGGGGTGGGGGGTGAAAGGTTCCCTTACCGATTTGGTAGCTTTCAAAACATATGTCACATTAAAGAAGGATCATACAATGAAGATTTAAATACTCATAAAATTAAGTATATTACAAAAATAGTACCATTAGGGGCTGTACATACACCACAAAAAATGAAATAATTGCAAATATAACATGAATCTCACGGGAATAAAAAGTGAGATTAAACCCTTTACCACGTTGTAATCAACTGAGTCATATGAACAAAAGTTAATATACAAAAAATTAATCACAGAATACCATGAATATAAATATAATCATCATAATATATATGAATGGAAGTACACATTACAACACATGCAATAAATAAGTGGAGAACAATAGAAATCTCACAGAATTAAAAGTGAGATAAGATATCCCTTACCTTATGTCTGACTTGGATCGATCGTTCTTTAATCTCATGAATAATAAACTAAAGTTAATTTATAATTTCTTAAGAAACTTTTTAAAGTTTATTATTCATTTTATATCACTTATTACCATGTTATAAATATTTTGTTATCTTTTAAGTTAATAACGTCTATTTTGTCGATATTTGGTACTTGAGTCAAAAATGAACACCTTATGTTGTCCATGTGGTCAATAGTTCATTATATACAAAATGAAACTCATTATTTAGATATAATATATATCATATATATCCAGTATATACATGTATTTATAATAGTACACAACATTTGGATGTAAGAAATGAAATGCACCGTTCATGGTGATGGTAAGCCATACGTACGCATGAACGCTACTTCCATTTCTATTTCTTATTTTAATGGAATTAAAGACATAATTATACATAGTTATATTATAATTCCAGTATAATATCATATACAATATTATTAACTCCATCCTTTATACTCCCCACATAAGGGATTAACGAGCCATATCACTTTGAGGGGGCGGTAGTCCACAATTCCTCTAATGAGATTATCGTATTTACCCACAATGGAAACCATAAAGGAGTTATATAAATGGGATGTAAATAAGCATAATGAAATCATAAAAATAATATATATCATATATAAATAAAGTTCCATCATAATGGCCACCATGAGAGGCGGTATGAGATAATCGAACAATCATCGTTTCGTGAGGCGTTAGTTTACAATCCACAGAAACATTATGTTCTTCACCCATTAGATGGAGGGGTGTGTACGTGTAGTTCGAATACATCTCATAAAAACATCGTCGTATATTTATTATACTATTTTTGTTACAAAATAAATGAATAAAAAGAGTTTAGGGGTTGGAGAAGTAAAATAAAAGAAAACAATTTAAGAGAAGCTGTTACCTTTAATTTAGGTATCTTCCTTCAGTTTGAACCAAAATGACTTCTTAAAGTGCCTTCTGCCTATGTTAAAGATTCTAGGTGGAGGAGAGAGATTTATGGAGCTTAATTGGGTAGAGTTTGGTCGAGACAAATGGCTTGAGAGGTGTGATGAATTGGTTATAAGTGGCCTCTTTTTATAAGGGAGAGGAGGGGCTCTTTAGGAAAGTGTGATAATACTATTTTATTATATAATTATATTCAGTTTATAATGGTACAAAAATCATTAAAGTGAAATATAAGATGACTCATGGTCGAAATAAAATAATCCAATTATAATTGGACATTTTTTGGATAATATTTTTATCATTATAATCTTATTTATTTAAATGATTTATTAATGAGGTAAACACTTCATCATTATTAGGTCATAAATAATTTAATTTATTCAATTTCTACAAAATATAAACAAAATAATATCATGTATGAAATATTTTTAGATATCCAATTAAAAATTTTAGTAAAAAATATCACTTATATAACTCTATATAAAAATTAATTACTAAAGGATGTTTGTTTATGTCTATTTTGCCTTTAATTTAAATTAATTAATCTAAATTGGCATTATCACTCCCATGTGGCTCAATGGGGTCGCAAAATAGACTAAAAGATTCCCATGGTTGTTAATGACTCAACCAATATGGTTTGTACAAGTTTTAAGGAAATTGTGAATTATTATTATATTATTTTAACCTTGAATTACCCTATTTACCTTTAACCGCGGTAAATAAAATTCAAAAGTTACTATTCACCAAAAAATATTTGCATCTTAATGAATAAAATTTTACCTATTAATAACAATCATGTATGTCTAATTTTTGAAATTAAATTCACAGAAGTGGAAAAATTTCATTTAAATGAAAAATTCAGTTTTTTTAACTACCACAAAGTGGTTTCACTATTCATAAAAATTGATGTTTTTCAGAAAAATATAAAATATTCAGCCTAATATATATTTTATATTCTGAATTAAAAAATTATGTCTATTTTGAAAAATTCAAAACATATAAGTGGCATTAATTAATTTTAAAATTAATTCCCGTTATCAAAACAAATAGCGTGTTTTTAGGAAACAATAACTATCAAACGATTGATACTAGTTTATGTCCAATTTCAAAGTGAAATTAATTCCAATGACCAACATTGGATTAAATGGTAAAAATATATTCTAATTACACTTTAAAATAAATTTAAATGATAATCTTACCATATAAGTAAATTATATTAAAACATAGTTTTGAATTAAAATACAATATTTACACTATTCATAAAAAATGAACTTTTTCAGAAAAATTCTAAAAATTTACACAAAGTAAATTTTGAAGTCCCCATTCTAAAGAAGGATTTAATTTAGTCATATAGAATGTATTAAATATACCAAAACTATATTTAAATAGGGTTCTCCATTAAAAGGTAGTAAATTGACCTTTTAATGTAAATTATGCTTAAAATTATATTCATTCACATTTTAAGCCTCTAACATTTATTAGATAAATGTAATTAAATTTAACAAACATGTGTAATAATATTTTATTTAGTTTTGTTCATTCCCACCAATAAAACAACTAGGAGTTAACGACCATTTAAAATAATAATAGTATATTAATAGTCTGAACCGTAATATTTCAAAGAAACATGTTGTTGTGTATTGGGTACGCTATCGAACATAGCATCCCCTTTAATTTAAAATTAATATTTAATTCACAAATATTAATAAATACGAAAAGTTTCTTATTCCTTATTTATCTGGGATGTTACATTAATGGTGAGTCATATCATAAATCACGGTAGTTCATAAGACATGAATCATACTAGAATCAATTAACAAGATACATGAGAGCATAATGTAGGCATAGAATCAAGATTAACAATGTTTTTAAAGATTTAATCAATATAAATGTGTTATAATATAGGAATTTGGAAGCATATTCATAAGAAATCAACATGTTTTCAATATGGATAAATTAAATCACGTCCACAAATAATCAAATAAACATAGCAATAAATAAATCATAATCATGTATAAATAGGTTAAAATAATATTTGAACTTTTATCCACACTTATCACCGTCATATAATGATATATATATATATATGAAACTATCCATTTTTTGAGGGATATAATATATCCCAATATCAAATAATCATCACCCAATCTTATAAATGTCACCAAAACATAAAAAATTATTTATTTCATCATAGAATTACCCATGAAAACTAAAAATGTTTAATTGATATCTCATTATTATATTCCAAATAACATCATGAGAAATAATAAAAACAATATAACTTGATCATAACCCTTTCAATTCATAAATAACATCCAAGGATGTTATGATTGATGAATATTTTTATAAAAATATCTCCAAAATATTATTGATGAAAATACCATATTCAAATTGATATCTTGATTTTAAAATTGATTTTTTTCAAATACCTAAGAAATAATTTTAATTTAAATAAATATTCGAAACATTAAAATAAATCAATAATTAATTTTTAATCTATGATATCATTAAATAATATTCACATTGTATAAGTTAAATTAAAATATTCATTTCATACTTTTGTAAACAACAATCAATAAGCACCTCATCAAAAATGACAAAGAGACCATTGATGCCGAATTTATTAAACCATCCATATTGGGTAATAATGAATATATAATTCAGAGGATAGTATGTAAAATATTCTGGTAAAAAAATTAGGTAATACCAGGACTTTTAAGATAAATGAAATTCAACTCAAAAGAGAAATAAGATCTATTTTCTTTAAAAAAAAATTCTCTTGTTTATTTGAGTAGAGGAAAGTGAAAAAACATTTAATATAGTGAAATAAAAAATTTATTACAAAACTAATGATTTTATTGAAATTTAGTCTAGAATATATCATCATTCGAATATAATCATAAACAATGTAGATAAAAAATTAGATGGGAACATATATCCCTTACAACATTGGTAACCTTTAAATCATAAAACCATGAATGTGTAGTTTAAAATAATCATTAAAATCATTAAAATCATTATATTTATGTTGTTAAATATCAATGGTGAATTATAAAAAAAATAATTTTTAATGTGATATTTGTTTTCTACAGAGGAATGAGAAAATAGAAATAACCTTAACTAATGTTTAGCATCCATTGAAGGAGGTTTAAACACCATTAGAATACATTTTAATTTCATTATGTTATATAATAGAGTAATGTAAATTATCATAATATCATATTTTATTCAAATATAAAATTTCACCACCTATTTATTAATAACTTCATATTAAAATTCTTTTTTATTGGTGTTATCTTTTATTATTTTTAAGAGATTTCGGGTTTGGTAGTTCAGATCCTAATACTATGATCATTGTTCCATAATGTATGGATTGGTAATAATTATATAAATAAAAAATTTATACATTATATATATATATATATATATATAAATTTCTCCATATAATATAAAGATATAAAAAATGAGTTACACATTTCATGTAGATGGTAGGTGATACATACATACAAATATTATTTTCACTTTTTATCTGTAGGAATCCTTTGAATACCTTATTAAAGTCCCCTAAAATTGCATTTTAATGGTATCATAAGTTCAAATTAATTGATTTTAATGTGGATAATAGAATTTTTTATTTATTGGTGGATATATAATTTTCAATGTGGTGTAATGAACCGAAATGAGGGGTTCCCTTTTATAAGTGTGCGGATGTCCACTATTGGAAATAATTATAAATATTAACATTTAATGATGATTTTATAAATAAAATTCCTCCAAATGGATATAGATTCATATATAACATATTTTATTTTTTAAACATCATAATGTAAGAAATTTTTAAATGTAATATTTTTATTTTAATCCTTATATTTATCTTTAACATTTTACTTAGCCTATTTTATATTTAACCATCGCAACAACATTTTCACACTTAAAGTGTTATAATTTTACATTTATGGTGAACATTTGATCATAACAAAGAAATGTATGAAACTTTATACCATGTATTTTCCCCATTATATTCATTAAATATTTTAAGTATATTTAAATAATTTAGTGAAATATTATTTCTACCAAATATCAATACTTTATTTTTTGGAACTGTTCATTTTATTTTTATATTTAGAAAACAATAACAATATGGAATCCAAATATAATCCATTAAAAATCAATATTAATTCGAATGTATTTTTTAATGTCACTGAATAAAATAATACATCCAAATTTTAATACTTTTTTTTAATCTAGTTTATTTTATTTTTGTTTTAATTTAATAACTATTTTTCATTGTTGAATTTTAATTTTTTCCAATTATTTAATAAAATAAAATTAAAAATAAATTTATATTATAAATAAAAATAGTTTATGTTTTATGTAAAAATTTATAAATTAATATAACATTTTTTATCTTTGTGATAAAATATAAGAGATATAAAATTTAAGAGTGTTACATTTTTGACCTTCTCATGTAATTAAATTAATATAAGGTACATAATGAAATACATTTTTAACTAAGTGGAAATTGATTTGATGATTTTTTATAAATTCATTGAATCCCCCAATATAATATTACAAAGGTAATTATTATTTAAATTTGATAGCATTTTCCTATCATTTTCACCATATTTCCCATTTTTACCCTTACCCACATGAAAAATATTACTACAATCATTTTACACAATGTCCCAAAAACAGAGGAATACATACAAAATTTTACATTACCATTCCTCATATAGAATCAATTTTTCAAAATTTGATTTATATTTAGTATAAATTAATTTTATATATAATTATAGAACACAATGATAAACATTGTTTAGAAAAATGCCTTTCAGTTATAAACATATTTTTATTTTAAATTTAATCATACACTAGTTTCAAAGGACAGAATTAGACAATTGAAAATATAATGGAATTTATTTTAATTTTAAACATTCTCATAAAAATTATAATTTCAATTTTTTTGAGAATATAATTTTTTTACAAGAAATCTCTTTTTTTACAAATCATCAAAAAACAAATCATTTAAAATTATTCATAAAAATTTACTAGAAGAAAATTATGGAATATTTATTTAAAAATTTAATTAAATATGATTAAATATATTTAATAAATTTGACAAAAAAATTTATTATTTCTTCATAAGAAACAATAAAAATAATATTTTAAGGAAATATATTTTTGTATCATTACATAAAATTTCATAAAAAATGAATGATTATTTCCAATGAAATTATATACATATTTGAATTGGCTAGGAAAATATATTATAATTAATATTTTAACCTCAATTAATAATACCCATGTTCCCAGAAACAATCTGTAATTAGTAAATCTTATAACCATACCAAAATATGTTTGACCAAATCCAAGATCCAAAAATTTGGAAATAGCCTCACCAAATTTCCCACATAAACTTAAACATAATCCCCCAAAAAATAATATATCTACAAATGTCACATACCAAATTCAGAATACCTTGATCAAATATTTTCCTAAAACATGGTACTAAGCAGAATTACCATAGAACCTCAGTGAAAATATTAATGCTTCTTAAATTTAACTCTCTACCCATTCCTTTAATAAAATCGTAAATTATCAATATTATTTATAAAACAAAAAATAATATAAAATAAATAAATGATCACATGAATAAATTTTTCATAGACCATTATTATATTATATGTTCATTAATACGATCTCATTTACATTATATATAACCACATTATCTCAAAAAAATTATTATACAAAATAGGGAACTTATTAAAGGTCATATTTCCATAAATAAATTTCTTATCATAATGTGTCACCATTTAAATAAAAAAATTCTAGATCTTCAATACCATTAAACAATTCCTTAAAATCAATTGTATATTAATAATTAAATGATTATTTATTCTTAATTAATAAATATAATATATAAATGTAATTATAAAAAATAATTATGGAATTAGAATTCATTAAAACATTAATCATTAACCTTACTTGTTAAAAATATAAATAGTATTATTATCTTATTCTATATTACCTCATTCTTTCCATGTTTTATATTTAGTCTTTTCATTAGTAATAATAAAATCATTACTCGTATAACCTTGATAATTTTTATTTGAGATTTATATTCTGGGATGGATTTTCAGAATCCCCATATATTCCATATTTAGAAAACTCAACCATTGATGATGAATTATGGAATCCATTATTCAAATTCATTCTGTTCACTAATCATTTAATTTTTTATATTAATAATATTATCTTTTTATCATTACTTTTTCCATAAAAAATCATCAACTTTTTATTTTGAGGGATTTATCTAAGTGTTTTATCCAACACACATGACATGTAGGAAACAAAATCATCTTCCCTATATTTTCTTCATGATTCTCCATTTTTATCCTATATAAAATTTCAGAAAACAGTACCATGATTATATTATTATTCATATGAAGATATAACTAATAAAGCATAATGAAAAAGGTTCCAAAATATAGATTTTATTCCACTTAATTCCTCATAAATAAAATTATTCCATTAAATTTCACATTAAACATCAATATAACTACTCAATTCCAATCAAATTACTAAAACCAGAAACCACGGTTTGAGAAAAAAAATCATAGTGGGAAACCATATATTCTTTCAAGATTATATGTAGTATTTTTAAATCATATGAAATATTTTAAAAATATGGAACCTTATGTTTATCCTATGATATATATCTTTATCACCAATTAAAATCATTTATAATGGATTATATGGTCAGTGTGAGTTAAAAAAACATATCCCCCCTGAGTTTCAAACTAGGTTCTTATTAAGTCACACTCACCATTCACTAGATTGATGGTTGTGATATACTCAACCCACTCTTTTTGGGGATATAAACCCTTGATGAATCTACTCCAAAACCATGTACATGTATAGAATATAAATGTTATGTTTTCATAAGATATAAACAATAAATTATTTACAATAACATTGGATACTCTTTAATCAATTGGATCATCTTATGGGTCTCCACTAATGTTTTCCCATATTAGTTTCAAATGTTTCACTAATCCATGCACCTAAAAAATATATATTGAACAATAATTATCCTTTATAAATATTTGATGTTATTAGATTAATATTAATTAGAATATACAATTATTAAAAATTCCATAATATAGTTTATGTGTCTATGAAAAAATAGTATATAAACAACTTCGTTATAAGTTATATACTTGATCTCTAACTATTTTATTCATAACTATCACCCTTATTAGACATATCATTCGTAAAACCATTATTTATTACCAGGGAAAAGTAATCCTATGAAAGGGTGAAATACGATTCTCATTATTTGTAAACAAGGGTAATTAAAAACGTTGAAAGCATACCATAAGGCTCTGAGAAAACAATCATAATATTGGAATTCTGAACATTATATATCAAATATCATAATCCCATGTCATGACATTAATTATGGTAGTTTGAAAAATATAAATCATAAATGAGTCAAAGAAACAGAGAAATGAATAAATAACATAGATTAGGATCATGTTTGTTAAAAGGTTTAATGAAATAAAAAATAAAAAATAGTCATAATACATGAATTTGGAATTATACAAATAATAAATTACAATCATCTGAACATAGTTAAATGATATTATTTCCACATATAATCATATTATAACACATATAAAGTTATCGTACTCATACAAGAATATGTAAACAAACCGATTCTTAATAATTTATATGATTATCATAATTATATCATGAGAATTAAATACCATTTTACACAGTGCATTATATGGATATAAAAGATGCAACCATCATATAAGAGTAATTTATTCATATAAATGTCCCATGACTAGAAAGCATTGTTCAAATCATTATATCATTAAACATGGAAAAATATATTTTATAAACATGTTATCATACAATAAATAAACCATCCATATAAATAATAATGATGGTATAACGGTATTATAATACCAATAAAGTGTAGTTAATATCAAATACTATTATTGTAGATGAAAATGACATTTAATATATTACTAGAAAAAAATGTGGTTAAAATAAAATTTTCACATTGAAATCAATTATTTAAAATCCAAAATTTTTACAAATATTAGTGAAAAAGATTATTTTGAAAAGAAAAAGAAAACTTTTATAGAAATCATTAAATAATATTATAGTTACAATTATGAAAAATATATTTATACTATATAAGTTAAATGAATAACTTCCTTTCAAAATTTGGTAAACAAAGTAATAATTAACCTACTTTAGAAAAAAAATGAGATTTCTGTTTATATATTTTTTTAAAATTAAATAATGAATAAAAATAAATTTAATCAATCATAAGATAATATTAGAAATATTGTTGAAAATATTATTTAGAAAAAATTTATATAGAGGAAAAAGGATTTTTAATCAAGTAGGGAAATAAATATTGTCTTCCTTAGTTAAATTATTTTGGTATCATATGAATATAAGGAGAGCAAAATCTATTAAAAACATTAGATATCTAGAAAACCCAAAAATAGAATAAATTTAATTAGTTTAATGAGTGGTATGATATAATATTTCATCATAACAAAATTAATTATAAACAATACTGATAAATTATGAGATTTAAGTATAAAACCCTTACAAATTTGGTAACTTTGAAATCGTAATCTAATTAAATAATAACATCATTCAAAATGTAAATATCATATAAATAATTATATTCAATATATAATATATAAATGGTTTTTATATACAGTGATAAAGGAAATGTGAGTTAAATATGGCTTATATCTCATAGAAATAAATGTGAGACAAAAAATCCCCTTACTTTAAGTTTTAATTGCATTGAAAGAACTATAAATCCATATATAATAAATTAATAATTTAAATAATTTCAAGCCAAAGTGATATACAAAATTATAATATCATATATGATAAACTTATTATATTTCATCACCCATTTATTATCAATTTCATATTTCGATTGTTATTTATGTGTCATTATTGTATCATTTTCATGAGAATTTTGGTTTAGTTGTTCGAGTACCTATATTTGATCCTGATTAAATAAAATATAGATAGCTAATAAATATGAATATATTATATATATTAATTATTAATTTATTTATAGTAATAAATAAATTATTTATAGAGAAAAAATGAAGTACATAATTCAATGAGGGAGAAATCCATATATACGAATGAATGTTGTTTTCACTTTTTGATGGATGGACTAAAGGAAGGATAAAAATTAATTAATCCTCTTATAATTTTTTTATATTTTATGTATGTATATATATATATATCTTTATTTCCTTCCATGTAAATCTGAAATGAAAAAATATTCACATCTATTCGTGGAGGTAGTAGGCGAGTCATACACAAGTTGAGTGTTATTGTTTTCAGAAGGATTGTATCGTAATAAGTCAAATTTGATATTTTATTTACTGAATAATAATTAATTTAGAAATATAATATATAAAAATTTAAACCATAACAATAATCATCCATGAAATATGGCAATGGAAAAAATAATTGTATTACTACGTAGAGATGTTAAATCATATATATGCATTAGTGATACATTCACATCCCATTTAATGTAACATAGGGTGAATAAAGGTTATTTGATAATAATAATAGCATTAAATTATGTTTAAAAAACTAATCAATTCATTGGGTGATGTCTATCACAAGATTTAACGGATTTAAAAGTGGAAACAACTTGAAAGTGGCTTGATAAGATGATTACAATTTCTCCAGCACGTCTCCTTTAGTTCCCTTCTTAAGGAACATGGGAATGATATATTAATAATTTCATGACATAATAATCATGGATAGGTAATTTTATAAAATTGTTCTCTAGGTTTTGGCCTTTATATAATTCTTAATGTTGTTTAATGAAGATAAATAAAGGTTTTTTTTATATTTTGGGGAACGAAACTCTAGTAATATACTATAAGATTAACATATAATAAATTAATTCTCATGAAAATTCCTCAAAATGGTTATATATTCTATGATAAGGTTTTATATGGTTGATATGTCTTCATCCAATAATTTTTCTACTTTTATTTGGTATTTTAAATGTTATATTTCTTTCCTAACCCCATATTTAACCAACTTAATCCATAATTGAGGTAAAAAATATTTAACACTAAAGGGCCATCATTTTACTTACATGAGGAAATTTGGTCATAAATGGAAAAGGGGAGAAACTAGTCACCATATAATTTGGAACCTGTCCCATTTAAGGTAATTTTTTTTTAAAAAAATTCTAAAATATAATTTCCCTAAAATAACATCAATCTCATTTTAGAAAATATTATTTTAATATGACATTAAGGGAAAAAATATAATAATATAATTTTAATATAATTTATTTGAAAATATTTATGAGACATAAATAATTAAAAAATCTATGGAACACAATAACTTATCCAAATTTGGTTACGTTCATTATTATTAAAATTAGATATTTTTTTTCTATAAAATTAATAAATACCATGTCCGTGTTTAGTATGAATGTAGGTGATCTATTCAATCACTAAAAAAATTTACATTATATATAAAATCAATTTATATTTCAAATATAAATTTATTTTTAAACCAGAATTATCTTACCCTTATGTAAAATCATTTTTGATATTTATGTCAAGATTGATATATTTTATCTTTTATATTTAACTTAAATTAATGTAAATGTTATAGTCAATGAAATGTAGAGTAAATTGGCCATATATTAAATACATGGTTTAAAATGGATGAAATCAACTCATAGAATACTTTAAATATTAGTATTAGATAAATTTTAATATCTTAAACCAATTTTATTGCCATATTTTACATGTTTTAACAATTCTATGGTGATAAAAATTTACTAATGTTTGAAATAATACCGAACAAAGAAATTGATTATATAATAAAATTAATGAACCAAAATGAAAATATGGAATCCTTTTTCACGATTAAATTTTATGATATTTCATAATTTAATTTATTAGTGAAACACATATTGAAAAGAAAAACATGTTTTTATAAAATTTTCTTTTTATGTATAAAAATATATTATAACTAATTGAACCATAAAATTGATTCCAATGAATTTAAGTGTATTATTAATAATATAAGAAAAATATGTTTATTTGAATCTATATTAAAAATAATGAAATGTTTATAATGTATTAATAGATTTTTTTTATAAACCCTTATTTCATACTATTCATCAATACAAAAATCATGTGAAAAATCATTAAATTGAATTCTATGTTAACTTTTACATTCTTATTTCAAAATGAAAATAAAAATTTTCAAATAAAATTACCCAAAGTATCAAATAAAAAATCTAATATTATATAAAGAAAATTAAAAGTCCTTTTTGAAGAAAATTAATTTTTCTGATGTAATATGTCTTTATAAAATTATTGAATTATTACTTATTATGTATCAATATAAATATTTATACATAGTGGGTACTTTATTATATATTTCTTAATTTTTTCAACCTCCTAATTCAATTTCTAGGTTATAAAGATCAAATTTAACTAATAATATTTTTAGGTTCGTTTATTCTCATTGTTGCATTCCATATATTATAACAAACATAATTCCATTCATTTAAAATATTTAGGGTGATACATACAATATATCTAGGCATAAAATTTAATGTATTTTAGAATCTCATATCTTTATTCGATGAAGAAATTACCAATAATAACTTATCACTAAATTTGAAGTCCAAATTCCATAGACGAAAGTCATCATAACATTTATATTGACTTTAAGGTTCCTTGATATACCACTTAATATATATGAAATTGTCTAATATTTCCTTATAAATAGTATGAACAAATATATTTATTTCTCTATATTCATCCCAAAAAATTCGATATCTAGACTTTTTTAATAGATTTCATAATAAAGATCCATCTTAGTGCTCGAGTGGATGCTATTTTTGTAAGAAAGGTCTATTAGAGGGGGGAGATTGATCAAAACAACCACTGAAATCAATAAAGAAAATATATCATAATAACCTTTAGTTTTTTAACTATTATCAAATATGGGACATTAGTCTGGGGATGATGTGTATTTATAAAACTCAACACTATATCCATAGTATTTTTATGACATATCTAAAACATCAAGGAAATCCATAGATTCTAATCAAATACAATAAAATATAGTACTACATGAAATCATAAAAACTATTTCAAGTATTTTATAAAAATATTATCTTGAGTGAAATCATATATGGTAAAATTTAAGTGTAATATGTTCATAATTTGATTTATTTCAACCCAAATACACTTATTTCCTATATAAATTTTATAAAGTATGCTGAAAAAATATTGCCTAACAATTTACTATTTCAATTATTTTATATTAAATTTTTCGAAAATCAACTACAAATAATTTGAACTAATTATATCATAATGATATAAAAACCACCAAAATACATACTCAACAATATATCTCTTCATCATTCCACTCTATAAATACACTTTGAGATATTTATAAATGTTTATAATTACAGGATGAATAGAGAATGATAGGAAATGATCCTTATCTAACAACTCATTATTCAAATATGGTACAGATGAAAAACATACATGTTTCTATAATCTTATCATTCAATCACAATCAAGTCTACACACCACAAAATTTTTAACCTTCTTTTTGAATTCCACATATTCTATTGTACTAGTTTAATCGACTCATGCATAGAGGGATGAGGGTTGATTATAGAAATATAGAATTTAACCCTACCTTCATTATTTATAGATACTTACATTACAAATATTGAAACATTATATCCATTGTGATTATAATCATAGATAGGTCAAAATATTCCATTAATCTTAATGAATCATCCAACTTATTTTATTTTTATTGGTTGTAAGGTTTGTAGATGTCATAATCTCTAATAAACACCTACAATCTTATCTGGAACATATTCATATTTATTTTATTATATATAAATTTTAATGTATTTATTATTATAAATGTCAGATCATTCTTCATAAATATAACAACTTAATTGAATTATTTTAAAAATTACTGAATCTAAATCCAAATAATGATTTGGGTTGTTTTTATCTTAAAAATTCAATTATATAGACGCATAAGCCTTTACCATATCATTTGGTATAAAAATACATCACTATCCATTCTTTGTTGCATCACTATAGTTTACAAGACCATCATAGCTATTGGATAATTCTAGTACATGTGTAGAGAATGACCTTACTTTAGTTGTATGATAATTTATTCACATTCATATATATAATGGAACCTAGATCCATTTTAATTTAATGTTTTTAATGGAATAGATATGCATGAGAAATTATTAAGAATTTTTCGATAATATACAGTGAAATAAAGATAAATACAAGTCTCTATTTATTTTTCTGGACTAGGAAAATTTTCAATAATATCTATATTTGATGGATCTAATGATAAAATATTTATTGATATTGTATAAAACAAAAATTAATCATTTTATAGGAAAAATTAAATATATTAAATATTTTTGATATTGATTCTATTTCGTTAGTGTAATTAGTAAAATCCCCAAGTGATCTTATTGATATGAATTTATTCCTGAATATATATCAATATTGACTAAAAATACTTCAACAAAATATATGGTCAATCTGTAAATAATCAATTCATTAAATCTATTAAGATATAGGGGGAATTTTTACCTTGTAAAACCATCACTATAAATTCATAGTGTCAATACCATGTACAAAATTATATCCCTAATATATCCATCAATAATTACCCTTAATTGAAAATATCCAAAATGTGGGTTAATCATGGAAATGAATTTAGATATATCTTTCAGAAACAAAATAATAACAATTAAATTGTAAAATATTTTTATTCTTTATACCAATATTTTTATTTCTATAACAATTAATATAGAGTCACATTTATCACTCAATTTTTATTAAAAAATGCATAGGATCACATAAAGATGATACACATGTCCAATTAAGTCTGTTTACATGTTTCAATTAGAGATACTAATTTAATTCCTATAACTCAATTATAACCATTCAATATACATTACTCAAAATAAGTGTAACACTATGTATGAGTTATAATAAAAAATCAATATTATAATTAGTTAGAAGACTAGGAGTGTGTTCTTCAAAAAAATCAATAACCTCCCACAATATAGAGATATATTTGATGTTGGGTATTTTTAATCATATAATATAAATTACCCATGATTATTTGATTCAATACCCATATGGTATATTTGATTTCCAAAAAATGATCATATTTATTATCATAGTGGTATCTAATTTTCAGTTGGTTCATAATATCAAACATGAATTCCCTTCATTGGAAATTTTTATATGATTTATATAAATAAACCCTATCCAGAAATAATATAATCTCAAATTAAACTATAGAATTAATAATGATATATCATGAAACAATATTCCTAAAAACTAAAACTTGAGAAGTAACATAAACAATTGAATTATATCATCATAACATAAGGGGTTATCACTACTAATTAATCATATAATAAATAAGGTTGATTTTTAATACCATTAGAACTTTATTTAGATATAAACAAGTGGGTAGATCTAAAATTAAATTATACATGGTTATTTATATAGAAAATGGTAGGTGTAATTTTGAAAACACCATTTTTACCCATTATCAACAATTGTGATCTCATTATATTTCAAATTCTCATTGGAATTAAAAGGTTACTCAAGTTGATCATCATCATTAAACTTGATGTTTTATCATATTTTATCATTGTTCATATAATCCATGAATTTGAAACAATATAGTGGGTATGGTTAATTTTTTTATTTATTTTCCTCTATTACTGGAAAACTTCTTCCCATCACATTTAAATTAGATCTCCCAATGTCCTTCCCTTCCAAAAAAGTAATTAATTAATAAACATAAGAAAAATCCACTTAAGTATCTTTACGCACACGTCAATAATAATATTAGGATCATCTTATTCCCTCAATGGTTCTTATTATTAAAATTTCCTTTAAATTTGATATTTATTTTTCAACCAAATCAATGATATTAATGTGAAACTATTGTATCTATTTCAACCTTGGTTACACATAGAATGTTTTATTCATAACAAAAGAAGTCCTATTTATCCAATTACATTAAGATTATTGGATGTATTCCACTAAATAAGAAATAAGTAATACTTTCTAGTTCAATTATATTTTCAAAATTATACATCAAAAGTCTTCAAAAATATTACTCAGATACACTAATTAATTCCTCATACGTCTTCCTTTACATAATGAATTCCTTCTCTACTTATTTGTGATGAATTTGAGTAATGTTATAGTAAAAACAATATATAAACACATCATGATGAATGGATTCAATTTATTCTTATTTACTTGTGATCTTGATGAGAGTCCACAATTGATATACTTCACATTCTAAAAGACATTTGGATGAAATGTAATTTTATGCTTTGAACACTCGAGATAGAAATAAAATTTCAATGTGATGATCCTTTACCTAGGAACTTGGGAATCCAAATATTCAATATAATAAGGTTTATTATTACTTTATTAGGACTCATTATAACAATATTATCAATACTTATCATTTGTAAGAACATTAAGATTCATGAGTTGAGAATATTTCATAATAAAAATAAAAATAATATTTATTCGGAATCCAATGACAGTTTTAGTCTTGGGGGGGAAATCATTGAATTTTACAACACAATCATCATTAACATATTTCCTTTTGGTTCATTACATTGAATATGACCTAGTATAATTGTTTTTTATGTAGAAATTATTATAGAGAACCACATAACCATGAAATTATTCTTACATGACATCTACTAAATAACACCTTCCTTTGAATTTATGATACCTTAAGATTGTCCATGGTCATCGTCTATTCTAACCCATCATGATTTTTAATAATGAAAATATTAATTAACTCATTCGTATATTCAAAAATAGTAAAATAAGGTTTTTATTAAGCTCACAATAACAATGCCTTAAAATGATAAATGAGATATGCTCGACCATCTCTTTTTTTGATTATTACCTCTATAAGAATCAATTTTATGACCATATCCACCTGTAATATCCAAAATAGATATTTTTCAATTTAAAAAAAACATTACATTATTTATATTAGAATAAGTAATTTCCCTATAGATTTTATTATCATAAGGTTTCTCAAAAAATCATTTTAAAAATAGTTTTTCTTGGTGACTATAACACTATTTGATACAAACTATATAAACCACACATTTAACACATAAATATTACATGATAATAAATAAATATTAATTATATAAAATAAATATACACACTAAAAATAGTGCTTTAGTGTCTTTGGAAACATGGAAACATAAATAAAAAGTCCATAATATATCAAAAACATCTCACACATAGTTCATTAAAACTAAATCCCTTCTTAGTCAAAACACTGTTAATAATTTCCGTCAAATCCATTGGAGAAGAAAAAAACAGAGCACTAATATTCACATTAAGGGTAAAAAATGGTTATTTCAATGATAATTTAAATACTACTTGGGGATAAGGACTATGATAATTTTATTATGACCATTTAAAATCATAAAAAAATTCATAGATCAAAAAAATGATTTATGGAATAAATCAATCCAGTTTAGTAGACATGAGGCATATATAGATGAAATAACACGATCCATGAGAACATAACATTATAATATAAACATTTCCTAATATAATGTCCTAAATTTTGGCATAATTATAATAATATAAATAATATATCAAGGATACATACCCAAACATTCATATCAATTTATTCCTAGTATAACCTCCTATTTATTTTCTCCAAGCATTATTTAACCTTTCATTTTCCCTCTTTCAGAATTAGGATAACCTCTTGTATACTATTTGAGGTAATAAAATAATAACCATTACCCAATAAATTATAGTGTAGTTTTATTCTAGTCCCAAAAATCAATTATTTATTTATTTATTTATATTTGTTCCATAGGATCTGAAATTTATTTATCATAATAGAATCCTTGGAAATGAAAATTTAGTTGCATTTATGATCTCATCATCATAATAACAAACCATCAAGATAAAGGATAATTATGGTATCATTTGATCATAAACTAAGTAAATCATAAGTAAAACCAAATAATGTTATAACAAATAATAATTTCATTTTGATGTTCATTGGATTTTTTATAGGAAATAATTTTTTTCCATTCTAAAATATATATTGAAAAATAAATATTTCTAAAATATTATGTGAAAATTTATTCAGAAATAACATTTGAAACTATTCAACTGAGCTTCGTTACATTGGACATCCATGAATTTGGGAAATTATATTCATTACATAATCTTTAAAAAAATCAATATTTCCATATATTAATTATTAATAAAAAAGTACAAAATTTGGAAAATGATATGAATATTCAATTTAAAATATTTATCAAATAGTATAAAATGGGTAAAAATTTAAAAAAAATATTTGACAATAATTTAAACATTATTGAAATTATTTTCAGAAAACAATGACAAGATAAATATATTTTCAACCAAATAGTGACATAATGCCATTTATCCATTATAAAAATTTTTGTAGTATTTTGAGTACATAAAGTGAGTAAAATTACAGGAATACATGAACCCTAAAAAAAATTAGAATAAAAAATATAAGTATTATAAAAGGGTAAAATAATTTATGCATTGGAAATTCAAGAATAAAAAATCCTATTTAAAATTGAAATTTAAACCAAAAACCCTATCTTCATGATTGAGTTTATTTGATGGTCCTGTAAAATTCTTTATCATTGATTAAAATTTATTATACATATAAATGTGATTATTGAGAAAAAAATATAATAGTATATATGAGGAAATTATAAAATCTCAACAAGCAGTAAGTATTAGTTCCCTAATAAAATAAATGTTTTATGTTGTTTACTATTTCATTTTTTATGAGATTTTCTATTAGGTTTTTTGGGCCTTTGTATATTGATCATGGATACGTAATATCCATAATGTAATTTTTTATATAAATAATATATATATTAATTATATATATAGATATTTACAATTATAAATCAAATTTAGAGCTAGAGAAAGGAATTACACCATTCAAAGAGATGGTAGGTTATATGTACACATGGACACTATTTTGAATTTTAGATAGGCAAAACCAAATTAATATAAATATTAGTTTCATATTGATGAGTCATTATTATATAATATATATCTTATATGCTAATTATATACATCATAATTTATATCCATGTTAATCATAATTTAAAATTCACTCATCACTTCATGGAGGTGGTAGTCTACACATATGAATGAGCGACGTTATACTATTCTATCATATTTGAAAGTAAGGTGGTAGATATGACATTATAATTAAAATATCCTAATAATTTTAAAAAATATTATTTAAAAAAATTATTCCTTTACAATACACATTCATGAATTATGGTTATGAAAAATGAATTGTATTGCTACTTAGAGTTAGTAGTCCACATTGGAACTTGAGCAATACATTACATTCACTATTGATGGAGAGAAGGGTAGATGATTGATATTTTATGATACTAATAATATTTCATCATACTTTTTTAAATTATACTTATATTTTATGAGGAATACCATATATTTATATGTGGAAAAAGATGAAATAAGTTAAAAGGAGTCTTGTAAGAAATTTACCTCATCTTCGAGAGACCTCTATTGGAACCACTATTAAGGACCCATGGAATGGTATCTTCATAGTAATTACGAATCCAATTATTACTTAGGGAATATTAAAAGATAATTATATAGTGTTTGGTAGATATATATGGGTCAATATGTTTTAATGAAAATAGAGAAGGGTTTCTTTTTATAAATGATGGAAAACAAATAAATGGAGATAAAAGTTTTTTTTAAAATTTAATTATTTCATTCTAAATTAAAATTGTTCCAAATAGATAAAGATTATAATAATGAAATATAATCATATAATGAAATTTCTATTGGATTTTTATTGAATTAATTGTATTTGTCTTTAACCACTTTTTCAGTGTACTTTAACCTTAACTACAATAATGGGGTTTTTTTCAAATTAAATGGTTATAATTATACCTAAAATTTAAAAGTTAGCTCTGAAATGGTGATGTGTTTTATTTTTTGTTAATTTATTATCTTATTTTATCTTTTGAATGTTTTATATAATATTTTTTAGAAATTAATAAACTATTATTTAATGTACAATATCATTAATGTTATTATTTACACTATTTATATAAAAACATGATAGAAAAAGACTTTTAATCCATACCTTTCAAAAATTACATATATGTAATATATAAAAATGAATTTCATATAAATTAATAATTTATATATATTTTTTTTAATTTTATTATTTTGAATATCATTGACCTTATATTTTCTTAATAGAATAAATATTGTTTTTGTGTTTCCTATGTTTTTCAGGTAATTATTCAAAAAAAATGAATTTATAAATAAATTACCTTGAAAAAAAATTATGAATCATTAAAAAAATATCTAATATCAAACATTTCTAACTATATTCTGATAATAAAAATTTAGAGTTATAAATGTGAAGAGGGTGATATTTTGTGTTTATATTTTTCTTAAAATAATTTATAGGTCATAATCAAAGAAAAATGTCACAATGTGGATATATCTTGAGAGATGAATTAAAATATTGAACCAATATAAATAATATTTGAAGGAAAAATATTTTTTAATCATTACATGACTTTCCCAAAATATAGTGACACATAATATTCAAACATAAATACTAAAAACTATTATATGAATATTTATTACATAAGATCTTGAACAATGCTACAATAATATAGGTTTACTTTCAGTAGAAACATGCATATATAAACAAATATATCATAATTTAAATACATTATCTCCTAGTAAGTTCCTCATAACTGAAATCATTCTTAGGCGTATGATACTTAAATCCATTTTTTAATAACTTTAGAATTAATATACAAGAATGGGTAATCTCATTTGATCATTAAGGGTAACAAATGAATATTTCAATGACACCTTATTAATAGAAATATGGTAATAAAAAATAAAAAACATTTGATATCCATACCTTGCATATCAAAGATTTTAATGCTGAGTCGTATCATAAATCATGGTAGTTCATAAGACATGAATCATACTATAATCAAATAACATGATACATGCGAGCATAACATAGGCATAAAATCACGATTACTAATGTTTTTAAAGATTTAATAAATATAAAAGTGTTATAATATAGGAATTTGGAAAAATAGGCATAAGAAATAAACATGTTTTCAACATGGAAAAATGAAATCCCGTCCACACATAATCAAGTAAAGATTGCAATAATAAAATCATAATCATGTATAAATAGGATAAAAATATATTTGAACTATCATCCACACTTATCATCATCATATCATGATATATATATATAAAAATACCCATTTTTAGGGATATAATATATCCAACCATCAAATAATCATTATCCAGTCATATAAATGTCACCAAAACATAAAAAAATATTTATTTCATCATAAAATTACCCTTGAAAACTAAAAACGTTTATTTGATATCTCATTATAATATTCCAAATAACATCACGAGAAATAAGAAAAGTAATATAATTTGATCATAAGCCTTTCAATTCATAAATAACATCCCATGATGTTATGATAGATTAATATTTTTATTAAAATATATCTAAAATATTATTGATGAAAATACCTTATTAAAATTGATATCTTGGTTTTAATTTTTTTTTTAAATACCAAGGAAATAATTTTTTTTAAATAAATATTGTAAACATAAAAATAAATCAATAATTATTTATTTATATAATATTTCATTAAATACTATTCACATCATATAATTTATTTTAAAACATTCATTTCATACTTTTTTAATTAAAAATCAATAAGCACCTCATCAAAAAAATGACAAAGAGACAATTGATGCTGAATTAGTTAAGCCATCCATCATAGGTAACAGTGAATATATAATTCATAGGATAGTATTGAAAATATTCTTGTAAAAAAATTAGGAAATACTGGGAATTTTAAGAAAAATGAAATTCAACTCAATAGAGAAATAATATCTATTTTCTTTAAAAACAATTTTTTCTTTGGTTTATTTGAGTAGAGGAAAGTGAAAAACATTTAATATAGAGAAATAAAATTTTTATAACAAAACTAATGATTTTATTGAAATTTTTTCAGTAATATATCATCATCCTAATAAAATAATGAAAAATCTAGATAAAAAATTAGATTGGAACATATATCCCTTACCACTTTGGTAACTTTTAAATCACAAGACCATGAAAGTGTAGTTTAAAATAATCATTAAAATCATGAAAATAATTATATTGATGGTATTAAATATAAATGGTGAATTAGATAACAAAAAAAAGTTATTTTAATGAGAGATTGGATTTCTACAAAAGAATTAGAAAATTGAAATACCATTAACTAAAGTTTAGCATGAATTGAAGGAGGTATAAACACCATAATAACAATTTTTTATTTATTTAAGTTATATAATAGCATAATGTAAATTATTATACTATAATATTTTATTCAAATATAAAATTTCACCACATATTTATTAACAATTTCATATTAAAATCCTTTTTATCAGTGTTAAATTTTATTTTTTAGGAGATTTTGGGTTCGGTAGTTCGGATCCTAATACTATGATCATGGTTCCATTATATATGTATTGGTAATAATTATATAAATAAAATATTTATAAATTAATTATATATGTATATATATATATATATTCCTCCATATAATATAAAGATATAAAAAATGATTAATACCTTTCATGTAGATGGTAGGTGATAAGTACAAAGAAATATTATTTTCACTCTTTATCTGTTAGACTCCTTTGGATACCTTATTATTGTCCCCTAAAATTGTATTTCAATGATATCAGAAGTTCTAATTAATATATTTGGATATGGATAATAGAAATGGTTATGTGTTGGTGGATATATAATGTTCAATGTGGTGTAATGAACGGAAATGAGGGGTTCCCTTTTATAATTGTGGGTATGTCCACTATGGGAATTAATTACAAATATTAATGTTTAATAATGATTTTCACATAAAAATTCCTCCAAATCGATATAGATTTTTATATAAAATATTTTATTTTTTAAACATCATCATTTAATAAAATTTTTAAAGGCAATATTCTTATTTTAATCATTATATTTATCCTTAACATTTTACTTAGCCTATTTTATATTTAATCCTCACAACAATATTTTCACACTTAAAGTGTTATAATTTTATATATATGGTGAAAATATGACCATAACATGGAAATTTATGGAACATTATACCATATATTTTCCCCTTAATGACATTAAATATTTTAAGTATATTTAAATAATTTATTGAAATATTATTTCTACCTAATATCAATACTTTTTTTTGGAAACTGTTCATTTTATTTGATTATTTAGATAAAAATAAGAATATGGAATCTAAATATAATCCATTAAAAAATTATTATTAATTCAAATGTATATATTAATGCCTCTAAATAAAATAATCCATCCAAATTTTAATACTTTATATTTTTTAGAGTATTTTATTTTATTTTTCTTTTAATTTAATAACTATTTGTGATTGTTGCATTTTATTTGTTTGCAATTATTAAATAAAATAAAATTAAAACCCAATTAATATTAGAAATAAAAATAATTTATATTATATGTAAACATTTTTAAATTAATATAATTTTTTTTATCCTTATGTTAAAATATAAGAGATTAAATTTAAGAGTGTGATATTTTTGACTTTCTCATGTAATTAAATTAATATAAGGTACATAATAAAATAAATTTTTAACTAAGTAGAAATTGATTTGATGATTTTTTATAAATTCATTGTATCCCCCAATATAATATTATAAAGGTAATTATTATTTAAATTTGATTACATTTTCATATTATTTTAACCATATTTCCCATTTTTACCCATACCAACATGAAAATATACCTACGATCATTGTTCACAATGTCCCAAAAAAAGAGAATACATACAAAATATAACATCACCATTCCACATATAGATTCAATTTTTCAAAATTTGATTTATATTTCATATAAATTAATTATATATATATTTACAGAACACAATGATAAACATTTTCTTAGAAAATACCTTTCAGTTATAAAAATATTTTTCTCTGAAATTCAATCATAAACTAGTTTTAAATGAAATAATTAGACAATTGAAAATATAATGGAACTCATTTTAATTTTAACCATTCTCATAATAATTATAATTTAATTTTTTATAGAATAGTATTTTTCACAAGAAATCGGAAATTTTTTACTAATCATTAAAAAAAATCATTTAAAATAATCCATAAAAACTTACTAGAAGAAAATTCTGACATATTTATTTAAAAAATAAATTAAATATGATTAAATATATTTTATATATATTAATTTTATTATTATTTCTTCATAACAAACAATAAAAATAATATTTGAAGGAAACATTTTTTTTATCATTACATTACTGTGAGGGGTATTCCAAACATAGCTATAAAGGTTACCCGCTATGTAGTTGGGAAAGCTACAATATATGTATGAAATGGATACCTTAAGTTACATGTATGATTTATATTTCTATGGATTTGTTTTGAATCTTATGATTTCATGAGGTATGTCAAAGAGTGGATTTTTTATTGGTGAAAAGTATGGTTTCATGGGTTTATAAGTATTCATGGAATAACATTTTCTTTCCTTATTTTATATTCCCTTATAGAGATTTTGGTGCGTATCCCTAGTTTGTGACATTCTTTTCAAAGGGTATAAGGATGCGTAATTTAATGGAATAAGTCAATATTAATGTTATGAAAATATTTATCAAGAAAAATAAATAATGTTTATGTTATAGAGTTATTTCTTTGTGAAAAAATAGATAGTGAGAAGAATGGACTACTTTTTAAAATCTAAGTTTTTACGTAATAGTTACGAACTAATTCTATAAAAATCTAATCCTGAAAAGATCCACAATTTTAATTTCTGACTTAACTCAGAATTATGTAATGTTTAAGGCTGGGGACTTATATTATGACATAAATCCCTTAACTATTTTGTAATATCTGAATGAAAACCTCTGGGTAGTGGAAATCATAAATAGTAGTTTAAATACAGATTAATTTAATGAAAATATAAATAAAATAAATTATTTGGTAGTATGTAAATGAAGAAAATGAAACAAGTGGTGACTGTGGGATGTATCTTAGATAAATATAATTGGTGTCTGTAACCATTTCCTCACATCTTGTCTTTCTTCATACACATTGAATCCTCATATAAAATAATTGTTTATTTATTTTAAATATATTAAAAACTTTATTAATATATAAGTATATTGTTATATATCATTCCATGTTAATTTATGAATGTTATTTTATTAATGTTTCATCGTTTAAGACAATATCCATTTTCCTTTCATGTTTCTATTCTTTGGTTATAGAACCTGCCTATTGGAAATGGTTTTTTAATCACAAGGATCATATTAATGAAATTATAATAATATTTTTACATTATATATTATTTTATAACCAACCATATATTTTTATGATGAAAAATGGATTACATCCCTTCATCGAGATGATATATTGTATGCACAGATGAGTAATGATTCTACTTTCTGAATGGTGGAACACAATAGAGGTAACTAATAAATCACCATTATATAATCATTACTATATAATAAATATTTTCTATAACCAAAAAATATATCCTCATAACTATCCATGTCATGGTGAAATACAATTCCACAATCACATCTTTAATGTTGTAATCCACACGTTTTCACGGACAACATTATTGGCTTCCAAAAGATGAGATTCTAAGAATTTAGATGAAATAATTTAATTTAAAAATAATAATAATCTCAAAATAATTATATATATATATATATATATATTAAATCCATTATATAGTCTATCAATTAATGTTGATGATGTATATTGAAACACATAACTTCACAGAGATGGTAGTCTATACATATGAAAGTGCGATGATTTCATTTTCTTATAGGATACAAAGAAAATATAGTTTTTATCACATGAATATAATAAAATTTCACTATATGGAAAAACTTATGTTTTTATATAAACATGTATTTAGATTATTTATATAGCATGGATAGAGAAATAATCCCAGAAACCCTTGGTTAAGAGTTACACCTATACATTGGAAATACTCATTTGGGTTGCAACGTATGACATAAAATTCTAGTATTATTGTTATTTTATGGATTCTAAGATATATATAGGGATGATAGGAAGGTATTGGGTACATTTAATCTAATATAATTTCTCAAAATGTTTGAATGGGTGGGTTTTATAGGTTCCAATTTATAAGTGTGGTTTGTGGTAAACTATTAAATACTTGAAATATTATTATTTCATACGTGTCTAATTCCTTTTACATGGATCAAATCTTCCTTAATAGAAAATATTAAGAGGAAAATTAACAAATTTAATCTACCAATAAATTTTGGATAGGTTAATGTGTCATTTTTAAAATTATTTTTTGGTTTAACGCCCTCATAAACCATGTCTGATATTAAATGAATTAATAAAATTTCAACTATTTTTGGGTCATGAATGTATATTTAAAAACACCAGGTGGAACATACATGATCCAAGAATGATAAAATCTAAAATATCACATAAAATTTACTGAATATAGGTTTTTTTACAATAGTTCATGATTTAAAAATAATTTCAATGCATTAAATAAAATTTATGGTTATTTTTAGAGACTATTCTCTTATATTGTATAATGAGTCATATGTTACATAAATAAATATTACACATTTTAAATTAATATTAATTATATAAAATTCTGATCCATGTAATAATTTCAATTTCATTGTGTGTTCGAAAGAATCTTAGCATAAAAAACTTTTTCAAAATTGATCTACATCATCATGAATTTAGTTATTCAAAATCAGAATAATTCCTAGACACATCAATCATAAAAAATTTATTCATTTTACATGGAAAAGAAAACATAATAAAGAGTTCATTCTAATTTACTATACATGTGAAAAATGGATATATTAATTACCATTAAAACATAACATAATAATATATTTTATCAGAACACGTTCTTAACCTTTGAAAATCATATCTAACAATTTATATATCTCAAGCCAGAGCCATTAACAA
Source organism: Viscum album (assembly GCA_963277665.1). NCBI lineage: Eukaryota > Viridiplantae > Streptophyta > Magnoliopsida > Santalales > Viscaceae > Viscum > Viscum album. Next base: position 916,475,980 of record OY728155.1, on the reverse strand, counting down.
AATCTTAGAACATCACAAGAAATGAATCCACAAGGAATTAGATAAAAATACCCATGATAACGTAACATTGTAAGAATATTATATCCAATAATATAGAATAATGTGTGTCATAATCCTAATAATAGAAAATTTACTTAAATGATACCCAAAAATACTTTACTAAAATGTCATTTTTGGTATAACTATCCATGTACCAGCTTCAAGAATTCTATATTCTCATGTGTACCCTATTTTTTACATGGGATAACATATCATCTACCCTCATTTAGGCATGGTAAAACCTCTAATGTATCCTCTTAGATCATATCACATAAATATTTACCTAATTCATTGGAAGGGTATATAATTTTGGTCCCACCTTCAACAATATCATAATTCCATTCATATATATGAAACATCATAAAAAAATATTTATCAATACCTAACCTATGAAAAAAAATTAATTACGTCGATATGTCATCATCATAATCATAAACCATATATAAAAATAATAAAAATGTTATGATTGGATCACATCCCCTGTAAACTATAAGTTAGAACACTTAATTATATCATAGATGAAAAATTCCATTAAAATATCAATCTAATATTTGATGAGGAAAATTCCATTTTCATTTTTAAATACCACATTAAAATCTTAATTTTTTTTACAAATAAAAGGGAAAAAACTTCTCATAAATCAATATTGGAAATCTATAATATTTGATTCATACAATTTAATGTTCATGAATACGGGAATTTCCATTCATTATATATACATTAAAGAAACTACTCCTTTCACAAATTCTGTAAAAACTAATTAATAATGCATTTAGAACATGAAATTAATAATAACCATAATTTATTTTGAGAAATTAAATAATGTATTAAAATTACATTATAAAAAAAGGACACTAATAAAAATATTCATGAAATCATCTTTATGAATCATTGAAATTAATGAAGAAGGTTTTTTTGACTGAAGAGAGAAATGCAGTTATAGTTTTACTTTAATGAAACATTGTATCAGTCTATTGAGAACATAAAAAAATTAAAATGAAAATAAAACAATTATTATAAATTAATAAATAAATAAAATAGTATTTATTATGAAATAATCATATAATTTTCTTCAATGTAAATTCAAGAATAAAAAACACCTATTAAAATGAGATAGAAAAAATAAACCCTTACCTAAAGTTCCAATTTCATCAAAGACACCCTAAATTCATATGTAATGAAATAAAATTTATTATAATTTTATAATTTTTTTTAAAATATCGTATTAAATATTATCCATTTATCACATTAAAGACCCATTTATTAATAATTCATTGATAAAATTGTCTTTCAGGGTGTTAACCGTTTCATTTTTCATAATAATTTATGATTGGTTCTATACGTTGACTATGAGCTAATATAATTGTTTTATAAGTAGAAATTATTGTTGAGAACCACATAATCATGAAATTGTTCTTATAGTACAACTATTAAATAAAAACTTCGTTTGAATTTATTATACCTCAAGATTATTCATAGTCATCCATGATTATCGTCTATTCTAATCCATCATGATTTTTAATAATGAAAATATGAATTTACTCATTCATATATTCAAAAAGAGTAAAACTAGGTTTTTAGAAAGCTCACAATGGTAATTCCTTAAAATGATAGATGAGATATGCTTGACCATCTCTTTTTTTTGGTTATTACCTCTAGAAGAATCTATTTTATGACCATATCCACCTGTAATATCGAAAATAAATATTTTTCAATTTAAAAAACACTTCATTATTTGGACTCACTACTGGAAATCCATGTTTTCCCAATAGTTTAAAACCATTGGGAAAGTCCCTCAAACCATTGTAAAATATTATCCCAACAGTTTTAGAAACCGTTGGGCTGTGGGCCATCATGAAAGCCTTATACCAATGGTTCACGTTGAACCATTGGGGAAGGCTGTTTAGATTTCTGTTATACCAATGGTTCAGCTGAACCATGGGGAACATCAGCGCATAGGGGAATGCCAACGGTTTTAAAACCATTGGAATAAACATATTGGGGGGGGGGTATAACCCAACAGATTTGAACCATTGGGAAATGCCGGAAATGCAGTAGGGGTATAACCCAATGGTTTTGAACCATTGGGAAATGTAGGAAATGCAGCAGGGGTATAACCCAATGGTTTTTAAACCATTGGGAAATGCAACATCACACATATAACCCAACGGTTTTGAAATCGTTGGCTTATACCCCCATTAATTTAAAATGATACAGCCTGCAATAAACTGTAGGCTACAATGAATACTCTATAAAAAATGTTACATATCACAAAAAACACACTACAACCTACAAACACAAAAAAACACTCATTCTTTTTGTTTAGGAACACTGCAACCTACAATCAACTGTAGGCTGCAATAAAAAAACACACTATAGCCTGTAATAAAAAAAACACACTACATGTTGAAATCACAAAAAAAAACACTCATTCTCTATGGTTAGGAACACTGCAACCTGAAAACATAGAAAACACACTGCACACATAGAAAACTCACTTCAATCACCTGCAATCACACAAAAAAACACAAGAAACACATAGAAATAATCATCTCATTTTTGAAGTCTTAATCACATCCCTTCCCCTTGAATGGTTCCTATATTGATGTGGTAGAGAGACCAAGAACCAACAAAATGTTGTCTTGTTGATCAAATAGGGAGGGGGATATTGGAAATTCGTGTTTATAACTCATATATTAAGAATCACCTGCCTCAATTATGATCTATCGGATAGGGGTTATTGGTTTTGATTACTCCAGGATAAATTTGATAATTTTTCGATGAATTTAATCATTCAATATACTAACCTAGAAGGATATTTACACTATGAACATTATAACCCTTTTTTTCCGTGAGTATAATGATGGGAGAATCATATACTATGGGGAAATTACTTCTATAATGTCACGAGATTTAGAAATATTGTTTCATTTATCAAGGTATTGGTTTGTGTTTAAGAGAGGGATATTGGTCAGGCTTCTGTGACACATAGCTTCTATGGGGATAGATATTTACATGATTCATGAGAGATATCACATGCCTAATTTTCAAGGGGATCTGCTATGATGACATCCAACATGGTGTTTGTCAGTGGTTATGAATCATTTACATCATCTGTTGGGCTCACTTTGGAAATTTTCTATCATATTCTAAGAGGATAAGATTCCAAGGTAATATTTTGTCCCCAATCTGTAATGAAAACATTCAGATAATCCTCAATGACAATCTAGTAGACTAATACATGAATTTAAGTATATACCTTCCATAGATGATTTTTGTATCCATTGAAATTCTAATGATGATCCATAGGAAGAATCATAAAAATTAACCATTTATCACATGGGATCATGGTCCTCATGGTGGTACACTAGCCGTTGAGCTATGATATGGACCAAATGCCCATGTTATTTCATACACATGTTGTGTGAAAAATTCTAACAAGTATAATAAAATATCTTAAGTAATGACAACACCTTGAGTGATTAGGTGTTGGAAGGACCCTTACTTGAGTGATAATGATGCTATCATATTATAAAATGATATCTAACACTATCATGATTGATAAGGGAGGGGGAATAGGACCAAAGTGACTAGAACCTTGTACCTATCTGGTGAGCTATGATATTGACCAAATGCCCTTGTTGTTATTTCATACACATGTTGGGTGATAAATTCTAACAAATGTAGTTCTATATAATAAGGAATGACAACACCTTGAGTGATAAGGTGCTAGAAAGACCCATACTTGAGTGATAATGTTGTTATCATATTATAACATGATATATAACCCTACCATGATTGATAAGGTAGTGGTCAATATAATGGACTCACCTTGATTGATAAGGTTCGAGATGAACCCAACCATGAGTGATAATGGAGCGTTTGGAATGTGATATTAGACCTACCATGGTTAATATGGTATTATTTTAGAAAATGGATTTACATTGATCATAATGTACAAACATGGATGTTTGTTGAGTGAGAAGGTTGATATGTGATATATAGTTGTATGAGACACTACCTTTAGTAGTATGGAAGATGTTGGGATCTTCCACACATATCTTGACTTTCCTTTTATGTTTAAAATTAATCCAATGGTGTTCATAGATCTCATGAATGAGATCTTCCATAAATATCTCACCTCATTCATTGTGGTGATTATTGATGATATCCTTTTATACTCACCGACCATTGATATACACATTATACACCTATAGATTTATTTTACACTTTGAAAACATTATATGTTTTATAATATCTCAAAGTGTCACTTATGCTTCCATAAAGTATGTTTTCTTAGGCAGGAAATATATAATGTGGGAATTTATGTGGACCTAAAGAATGTATAGGTTTTGGTGTCATGAGAAGGCATACGAAACATGTCTGGGATTCTGGGTTTCCTTTATTTATTCAGGTTTTACATATGGTTCGTTTAAATCTTTTCCCCTTTAGAAGTTCCTATGACTAGGATTACTAAGAATGTAATTATGTTTTAGTGGTTAGAAAAGTTTAAATAGGCCTCCATAAAAAGTCAATGAGGTTTTGATTCTAATGAATTACTACAAATTATGATTTAGAAATGAGGTCTCCAAATTGATCCCCGAGCATGAATTTGACTTATGGATATTTATTGCATTGGACACAGAGTTGTAGTATCTATGTGGAAGGTTCTATATTGTCCTCATCATATCACATATGATAATGTGTCAAAATTGGAATGATATTAAATCAAAAATCACAGTCAATGTAATATTTTCAAATATTGATAACATTTATCATTAAATACAAGTACAAGGGTCTAATGTTTCTCAATATAATTACATATTAATCTTGATCTATGATGGATATAACATTATTACATTCCATAGTAATTGTACCTTGTTTTCATATGCATGAGGATTTCCTTCTCCTACTAGACTCACTAAATGGGTCTTCCATGGTTTCTACAACATTGATAGTCTATGTAGGGACATTTCTTGCATTGGAAACAGAGCTATAGTATCTATGTGGAAGGTTCTATATTTTCCTCATCATATCACATATGAGAATTTGTCAACATTGGAATGATATTAAATCAAAAATCATAGTCAATGTAATATTTTCAAATATTGATAAAATTTATCATTAAATACAAGTACAAGGGTCTGATGTTTCTCAACATAATGACGTATTAATCTTGATCTATGATGGATATAACATTATTACATTCTATAGTAATTGTACCTGGTCGGATTATGCATGGGGAATTTTTTTCTCATACTTGACTTACTAAATTGGTCTTCCACGGTTTCTACAACATTTATAGTCTAAGTAGGGACATGGATAAAATTATAGATTCTTCCACGATTGTGCCTTATCCGATATACTCAAGTCCTATGAAATTGTTCTGCAGTTTCCTAATTGGGTTCGAGGAACTCATGTTGATCTCCATACTCATCCACCTACCCAACCCCCCCCCCCCCCCCACTACCCACCTGCACAGCCACCACCCCACCTACACAGCCCCCCTGCCCAGCCCCCCTCCCCCTGCCTAGCCTAACCCCCATGCACATCCCACCCCTCCCCCACCTGCCCCTCCCCCTCCCCCACCTGCATAACCACCCCCACCTGCACAACCCCCCTGCCCAACCCCCTCCCCCATCTGCCCATCCCCCAGCTACAGAACCACCCCCACACCTGCACAACCCCCCTCCCCCTGCCCAGCTGACGACCCACCCCACCTCCTGCCTAGCCCACCCCCTCCCCACCAAACCCCCCACACAGCCCCCCTCCTGCCCAGCTCACCCCCGCCAAGCACCCCTGCCTCCCCCAAAAATTCCCATAGGGTAGATGATTTTAAGTTTTAATCGTAATTTTTTGGGTTTTTGGTGACCCATTCAGGATTCAATCTATGGATACTTTGGAGATATTAGGTGTTTTGAGATATTTTTGGGGGGTTTAGTTTGTGAGAACTCATGTACATTATGTGTAGTTTTGAGAACACACATCATGTGTTCTTCGTACTTGGGAAAGATGGGTTTTGGGAACTAAAATATTTATACAAGGGGATGGGTTACACGCCATGTAGTGGTGACTCAGGGTGTGCTAGTGGCAGATGACCATGTAGGGTATAAAGCTATATCTAGTGCGAGATACATGGATAGGCATTGTTGATAGATGATCAGTTGGGGACATTGTAGATCGATGATCAAGTTTTTCTAGTCGTTGATTTATTGGTTCTTCCATCAACATGGATGTTCTTTCACCCCCATATCTTATCTTTTCTCACCCCTAGCATATCCCCCCCCTCTCCCCCACCTACACGGCCACCTCCAACCCCCTGTCCAGCCCCCTCCTCCTCACCTCACCCCTGCCCACCCCCCTCCAGCACATCCCTCCTCCTCCCCACCTCATTTTGACCTCTTCAATATCAATCAAAATGATTCTATATAGGTAAATTAAAATAAAACTGCAACCTAAAATGATATATTTATTGTGTTCATAAGGGGATCATAATAAAGAGTACATTGTAGTGAAATGGAACCAAAAAATCGAAAATAAATGAAGGCATACATACTGATTAAAAGTGAATGAACAAAAATTACTTGAATCAAAGATAAGATAACTAGTTAGAAAGTAGAGTTAGAACCCTTGAGAAAAGGTAGGGAAGCAGGGTTCCAAACACAACCTAAAATAATAAGGGGATCACAACACACACCCATTTAATGTGGAAGAATAGAGAGTTGGAAAACCAGACCTATCGCGCTGAGAAGTAGGGTTCGTATCGAGAGTCGGTTGGGAGGTAGGATTTGTGTCATGTTATTGGAAAAAATCATCCATATGGGTGTGTCGAGCTATGGTTTAGGGTAAAAAGAGAAGGGTTATGGGTTTACACAGAGATTTTGTAAAAAAAGCGTGAGTGCTGGTGAGCGGCGAGTGGCGAGCGGCGAGCAGCGAGGGGTGGTTGGGGTGGGAGCGGCGGCAAGGGGTGGTCGGTATGGGAGCGGCGGTGAGGGCAAGAGGAGTATGGGATTGGCACCAAGGGTTTGGAGAAGTGAGACTTAGGGATAGGAGATGTATCCTGACAGGACTGCAAACCACCACAGGGTGTCGTCTTGGAGAAGAACCAAATCACGGCGTGATCGTGGCGTGACCGCGGCGTGACCGCGGTGTGACCGCGGCATGACCGTGGCGTGACCATGGCGTAACCACGGCGTGACCGTGACAGGACCGCGGCATGACCGCGATGTGTTGGCCCGGTCCAGCGACATCTGTGGGGAAACATCTTCTGGATAGGAGCGAAGGGAAAGGGAGGAGGTTGGAATTCTAGTGGAAGGGGGCTAGTTGTAGGTGTAAGGGGGGTGGTGCGAGCTGATTTGAAGGTGGCAGGGGGGCTGTTGCGGACTGTAATGTGGGTGTTAGTGGGCTGAAATGAAGGTGGAAGGGGGATGGAGTGAGTTGGATGTCGCTGGAGCAGGGCCAAATCACGGCATTATCGCGGCATGACCGTGGAGTGACTGCAATGTGACCACGGCGTGACCGCGACGTGTTGGCCCGGTCCAGCAACATCCATAGGGCATCATCTTATGGCCAGAAGTGAAGGGAGCAGGAGGAGGATTGAATGCTGGGGGAAGGGGGCTGGTTTCATGTGCTGGGGGGGTGGTGCGGGATGATTCAAAGGTGGCAGGGAGGGCTGTTGCAGGCTGGAATGTTGGTGGCAGCGGATTGAAATGAAGGTGGAAGGGGGCTGATCAGGGATGGATGTTGCTGGAGCAGGGCCAAATCATAGAGTGACCACGACGTGACCGCGATGTGTTGGCCCGATCCAGTTACATTCGCGGGGCATCATCTTCCGGCCAGGAGCGAATGGAGCGGGAGGCGGCTGGAATGCTGGTGGAAAGGGGCTAGTGCAGGTGTTGGGGGGGTGTTGTGGGATAATTCGAAGGTGGCAGGGGGGGCTTTTGCGGGATGGAATGTTGGTGGCAGTGGGATGAAATGAAGGTGGAAGGGGGCTGGTGTGGATTGAATGTCATAGGAGCAGGGCCAAATCACGGCATTACCGCGTCGTGACTGCGGCGTGACCACAGCGTGACCGCGACTTGACCGCGATGTGTTGTCCAAGTCCAGCGATATCCGCTGGGCAGCATCTTCCGGCCAGGAGCGAAGGGAGCAGGAAGAAGCTGGAATAATGGTGGAAGGGGCTGGTTGCAGGTGCTGGGGGGGTGCGAGCTGATTCGAATGTGGCAGGGAGGGCTGTTGCAGGCTGTAATGCTGGTGGTAGCGGGCTAGAATGAAGGTGGAAGGGGGTTGGTGTGGGATGGATGACACTGGAGCAGGGCCAAATCACAGCGTGACTATGGCGTGACTGCGACGTAACTACGGCGTGACCGCAGCGTGACCACGGCGTGACCGCGACGTGACCACGGTGTGACCGCGACGTGACCACGGCATGACCGCGACCTGTTGGCCCGGTCTAGCGACATCCACAGGGCAACATCTTCTGGCCAAGAGTGAAGGGAGCGGGAGGAGGCTAGAATGCTGGTGGAAAGGTGCTGTTTGCAGGTGCTGGGGGATGGTATGGGATGATTCGAAGGTGGTAGGGGGGCTATTGTGGGATGGAATGTTGTTGGTAGTGGGATGAAATGATGGTGGAAGGGGGTTGGTGTGGGTTGGATGTCGCTGGAGTAGGACCAAATCATGGCATGACCGCGGCGTGACCGCGGCGTGAACACGGCGTGATTGCGGCGTGACCGCGACGTGTTGGCCCGGTCTAACGACATCCGTAGGGAAGCATCTTCCGACCAGGATCGAATGGTGTGGGAGGAGGTGGGGAAACATTCTGGCCGTCTCCCTGCCTCCAAATTATAGAAAAAATCAACTATTTAATATTCTATAACAAGGGATCGCCAGAGAAGGTTGTAGCGAGAGACACAATGATGCAACGTCTAAAGGGAAACAAAACAACGGAAACTAACTATCACTACTCTTTGGTTTAGAAGACAGCGCACCTCCTTTGGAGGGATTTTATTATAAAATCATGGAAATTCTTTATCACACAATTCCTTTAATTATATTTAACAATTATTCTATAACTCATTCAGCACAAATCAAATGCAATAAGTTAAGCAACTAGATCAACATAACTATCACTGTGAGTTTTTGCAGACAGCGCACCTCTGTTGGAGGGGTTTTATTATAAAAACATGACTTTATTTATCAAATGAAATGATTATATAAAAGAACACTTATTCAAGATATGAATGTCAGTATAATTAACCATAATTTAGAAATAAATTAATACAATTTAAAGAATTCTTGAATTAAAGATACTAGAAGAGGGACCCTACCTCAAGGTGGAACCAGGCCATCCACTTAGGCTGTCGGAGCTTTCTAACTAAAATCTAATGCTCCCCCACTGAGTATACACACCGTCACACACATGCAAGCACACCTAGCCCCTATGCACACACCCACATGGCCATGAGCATGTGCAAGGGGATCCTTACACATATTCTTAAGTACATATACCAGTCTCCACTCACCTGCTTATGCATTTTTATATATATACATGGGCACACCTAGACCCATACGTGCATAATCATTGCCATGGTTGACTATATACATAACGGGGGAACCCACATACATATACTTACTTACCTATGCACACGTAGGTGAGTCACCCTTGACTTGGTGACTCGAAACCAATGAGCAGGGATCAACGCACTACACAAAGGATATTAAGAACCTTAAAACACATAAAGGACCCTACATAACTAGTGAAAAACCAACCAACAGCATTAAAGCCTTACCTGCATTGGTGAGAACCAAATCCACCCGAACCAACACAAAACGATCCAACTCCCTACCAAAAACATAATATGGAGTCAAAAACATTGAAATCCCCAAAATATTTGAGGTGCGAGACAAGTATTAATCATAGAATCTTACCTCGGATCAATGCCGACGGACTAAAACAATCTGAACCCCTTCTGGCCTCCTTCATAGAATATAACTACTCCCTGTCCATAGAAACCAGTAAAAGACCTATGTGGACAATGCAATAAAGAATATAAAATAAAAACTAAACTAAAACATACCCGTCTCGTGTGACTATACATGTCACCACCCAACATATAAGAACCTCAACACCACATGGGTAAAATCATGTTCCTGCAAGCAAGGGGAAAACAAATCCATGTTTCAAAATGATACAATCAAAAAGTGCATTCCTATTAATTAACAATTAATCTTCCTATAAATGGTATTAATTAGTTTGGCTCGAGTTTTAGATTAATTTGGTTTTGTTAAAAACAAGTTTTTTGGGAAATTACATTGGTACACCATTACTAAACGGTCAAGAATGGTTGTGGTGTAAAGTTATTGTGGAATGGAAGGATGGAAACATTATTAGAAGTGATTACAACTAATCTTCAATGACCAAAACTTCCTAGATGAGCTTAAACAATATAGATCTTGAGATCTCTTAGATATTGAGTAGCAAAAATTGTTAGTGATTGAATATGAATCAACATTCACTAATCTGGTAAGTATATGTCAAATCATATGATTAATATAAGGCTTAAGGTATGAATATTTGTGATGAAACTATGACTAATTATGTGATCATGGACCAGTACTCTAATTTTTCTCACCTATATATTTGTGGTTATTATGATGTCTTTGGAAAATATAGGTTTTACATGATCATGGAAGGGGAGTTATTTAATTCCTCATTCATGTGAAGGGAATACATCATTTAGCAGTTATAAGATAAAGTATAAGAACCTCCATGGGTGATTAACCATTACTTAAATTAATTGTTTCATTAAATAAGAATTCATATATATATATATAAAGACAGTATTAAGAGCCTCAATAGACCCTTAAACACTAACTTGATTATTCGATCATAGATTTCCAAGGGATTGATTATAACTATGTTCCATGGGAGTCATGGAGTCTGATGACGGTAAATGAAAGGAAATAGATTAACATAGTAGACCTATAGATATGGTGTTCACAAGCCGCCTTGGTTTAGATAAAATTCTTTAGTGATTTTATGGAAATGAAATCACCCTGTCACTAGGTCTCCAAGTGGATAATATATCGATTGGGATAGGAGTGGTCTAACACATGTCATATAATTTGGATGATATGTGTATGGACTGGATGAGGGTTTAGATCAAGTAAAATATTCCTAAGAGGATTGGGCCTTATAGTGATAAATGTGGCAATTGTACATCTAGTGTTTGATGAGGAAATACTTATGAGGATGGATTGGAATCTTGGTGGGTTCTTAGAGTGGGATGGTCCCTCAGAGTCTATAAAATGTATTATGAAAGGTTTTAATCCATTTAATGATTCAGAAGTTCAAATAAGGAGATCAAGGATGAGATGCTACTATGAGTATTGGGTATTGTCGGACATACTGGCATTATAATGACAAGAGGCTTGGTGTGTTAGTGTTTCTGGGTTAAAATACATGATTTTAATGAGGTTCTTGACTGGATTCTTTAGAATATAATTAAATAATGGTCGACATGCCGAGAGAAGACTATAGTGTGTGGGATGAGGATTGTGGGATAATCCTCGAGAGATGAGTCTATACTATGTGACTGAGAGGATAGAATATGATATGTTTGATATGATTGGGTGAGTGGCCAACCCATGCGAGGAGGATACGATGTATGGAGACACTTGGGGTTATTTATGCTATCTAATGGAGACATTTGGGGTTATTTTAACATACTTCAGAAATGTTCTCACATAATGTTTTAGAAAAACAAATCCATCTCATGGAAGACCCGAAGGCTACTCTAGCTTCCAATTTTTCCTCACAAAAACAACTGAGAAACCTCACCAATTGACCATAAAAAAAGAAATATTTCACAGTCAAATAAGGGGTGGAAAAAACAAACTAGTAAATGCATAATCAAACAAGTTACCACATGGACAAGAAATAAAATGCATGATCAAATAAGTGACACCATGAATAAAATTACAATTTGAAAATGTAAAAGGCTCTAATCACCCTCTTGAAGCCTCCAACCCTCATAAAACAAAAAGGGTTTTATAAATTTGGGACCCTATACCAGATATCTCTCAAACAATTAATGTACTTTAGAATTTAAAACAAACTTGAAAAGGAGAGAAAGGGGCATGAACATCCACCATATGAGATGACTCCCAGCAATATCATTATATAAAGAACATAGCTTCACATCAAATGAACAGGGCTCATAACCATGCAACATCATTAAATGACTAAAAAAAACTCTCGTGTGAGATGCCTCTCAAAAAAGGAAAATCCATTAAAAAGCATAACATCGGAGAAGAGAAACGATCTAATAATACAGTACAAAGTCAAACACATTGTATCAACAGAAAGGAAACAAGAAAAGAATATAAATAAGGAAGATTACCCCTAAAACAAATTGGGATAATTATTATAATACACATGTCCTGTAGTTATTGGGTTTCACGTATGCAAATGTGGAATAAAAAAACATTGATTCAATGTACAGGTGAACTCAATGATGTATTGTTGAATCACCCTCCTTTGGATAATTTTGTAAAGGCATGAATCATCAACAGAACTAAAATAAATCATATAAAACATTGGAAATGACTGGTATATAGCCTGAATGAATCATATAAATACTAATAATAACTCATAATTAAACTGAATTCAATCTTACGGAGAGTTAGAATTGATGCTTACACAGCAGAAGGGGGATTCGCGAGCGACCATGAGTGGGAAGCTGCGAGCGGCAAGCATATGTTGGGATGGGAGGAGGGGAACTCAAGGGGGGTGAGAGCGGAGACAATGATGGGAGGAGCAGAGAGGCCTTGTAGGGTTTGGATAACTGTGGATTGATGGGGGATGCATGAGTGCTGATGAGTGGGGAGCGGGGAGCAGTGAGTGGCGAGTGGCGAGCGGTGAGCGGCGAGCCGCGAGGGGTGGTCGGTATGGGAGCCCCAGTGAGGACGAGAGGATTATGTGAGTGGCGCTGAGGGTTTGGAGAGGTTTAGGTTAGGAATTGGAGAAGTATCCCAATGGGGGAAGTGATTTTATATGGATATATCCCAATGGTTTATTTGAACCGTTGGAAAAAACCGATCCATATGACCTATATCCCAATGAACCGTTTCATAGGGTCTTTTTCCCAATGGTTTATTAAAACCGTTGGGAAAAATGCATTGGGAATGAAGGAATTTCCAGTAGTGACTATAATAATTAATTTCCATATAGATAGGAATATCATAAGGTTTCTCAAAAAATCATCAGAAAAATAGTTTTTCATGGTGACTAAACCATTATTCTATACATACTATATAAACCATACATTTAACACATAAATATTACATGATATTAGATAAATATTCATTATATAAATAAATATACACACTAAAAAATATTTTTTTATTGTATTTTGAAACACAGAAACATAAATAACAAGTTCAAAATATATCAAATACATCTCACACTTAGTTCATTAAAACCAACTCCCTTCTTAGTCAAAACAATGTTATGAATTTTCTGCATATCCATTGGAGAAGAAAAAAAAGGTGCACTCATATTCACATTATGGTTAAAAAATTGTTATGTCAATGATAATTTATATACTAATTGGGGATAAAGGGTATGATAATTTGATTATGACAATTTCAAATCATAAAAAAATTCATAGATCACAAAAATTATATATGGAATAAATCAATCTAGTTAAGTAGACATGATGCATATAAAGAGGAAATAACATGATCCATGAGAACATAACATTATAATATGAACATTTCATAACATAATTTCATAAATTATGGAATAATTATAATAATATAAATCATATATCAATGATACATAACCAAACATTCATATCAATTTATTCCTAGTATAACCTCCTATGTATTTTCCTCAAGAATCAGTTAACCTCCCATGTTCCCTATTTCATAATTGGGATAACCTCTTGTATACCATTTGAGGTAATAATATAATTACCATTACCCAATGAGTTATTATGTAATTTTATTATGGTCCCACAAATCAAATATTAATTTATTTATTTATATTTGTTCCATATGTTCATAAATAAATTTATCATAACAGAATCCTTGGAATTGAAAATTTGGTTTCATTATCATTTCATCATCATAATAACAAACCATCAAGATAAAGGATAAATATGGTATCATTTGATCATAAAACAAGTAAATCATAGTTAAAACCAAATAATATTATAACAAATAATAATTTCATTTTGAATATCACTGGATTTTTTTCATAGGAATTTTTTTTTCATTTATAAAATACATATTGAAATATAAATATTTCTAAAATATAATGTGAATCATTATTCATAAATAATATTTGAAACTATTCCAGTGAGCTTCGTTATATTGGACATCCATGAATTTGGGAAATTCTATACATTCCATAATCATTAAAAAAATCAATCATTCAATATATTAATTAATAATACAAAAGTACTAAATTTGGAAAATGATATGAAGATTCAATTTAAAATATTTATTAAATACTATAAAATGGGTAAAAATAATCAAAAAATTATTAGACAATAATTTAAACATTGTTGAAAATATTTTCATAAAACAAAGACATGATAGAAATATTTTCAACCAAATAGAGATATAAAGTCATTTATCCCTTATAATTTTTTTTGTAGTATTCTGAGTACATCAAGTGAGTAAAATTACAGGAATACATAAACCCTAAAAACACTAAATAAGAGTAAAAAAATGCAAATATTATAAAAGGTTAAAATAATTTATTCATTTGTAATTCAAGAATAAAAAATCCTGATTAAAAATGATATTGAAACCAAAAACCCTTTCTTCATGATTGAGTTTTTTGATGGTCCTGTAAAATTATATATCATTGATGAAAATTTATTACACATAATAATGTGATTATTGAGAATAAATATAATGTTATATATGAGGAACTTATAACATTTCAACAAGCATTTAGTATTAGTTCCCTAAAAAATAAATGTTTCATGTCCTTTACAATTTTATTTTTCATGAGATTTTCTATTTGGATTTTCGAGCCTTTGTATATTGATCACATATACATAATATCCATAATGTAATTTTTTATATAAATAATATATATATATATATATTAATTATATATTTATAAATATTCATTATTATCCATCAAATTTTGAGCAAGAGAAATTAAATACACCATTCATAGAGATGGTAGGTTATACTTCCACATGGACACTATTTTTAATTATGGATAGACCAAACCAAATAAATATAAATATTAATTTAATATTGATGAGATATTATTATATAATATATATCTTATATGTTAATTATATACATCTTAATTTACATCCATGTTAATCATAATTTAAAATTCACTCATCACTTCATGGAGGTGGTATTCCAACCATATAAATGAGTGATGTTATACTATTCCACCATATTTTAAAGTAAGGTGGTAGATATGATTTTATAATTACAAATTCCTAGTAATTTTAAAAAATATTATGTAAAGAAATTATTCCATTATAATACCCATCCATGAATATTGGTGATGAAAAATGAATTGTATTTCTACATAGAGTTGGTAGTCCACATTGTCGCTCGAGTGATACATTACCATCCCTATTGATGGAGAGGAGGGAAGATAATTGATATTTTATGATCCTAATAATATTTCATCATATTTTTTATAATTATTTTTCTTTTTTATGAGTAATACCAAATATGTTTAGGAGAAAAAAGATGAAATAAGTTAAAAGGAGTATTGTAAGATGATTACCTTATCTTTAGGAGACCTCCATTGGAACCACTATTAAGGACCCATGGAATGGTATCTTAATAGTAACTACGAATCCAATTTTTATCTAGGGAATTTTAAAATATAATTATATTGTGTTTGGTAAATCCTGATTGGTTAATACGTTGTAAAGAAAATATGGAAGGGTTTTACTTTTATAAAGGATGGAATAGAAACACATGGGAATAGAATCTTTTTTTTTAAATTTAATTATTTAATTCTAAATTAAAATTGATCCAAATAGATAAAGATTATAATGATGAAATAGAATCATATAATGAAATATTTATTGATTTTTTTTAGAAATCATTGTATTTGTCTTTAACCAATTTGTCAACGGACTTTATCCTTAACTACAATAATGGGGTTTTTTCAAATTAAATGGTTATGATTATACCTAAAATTTAAAAATTATCCCTTAAATGGAAATGTGGTTTATCTTTTGATAATTTATCATCTTATTTGATATTTTGAATGTTTTTTATAATATTTTTTAAATATTAATAAATTATTATTTAATATATAATATCATTAATTTATTATTTACACTATTTATATAAAAATATGATAGAAAAATACATTGAATCCATACCTTTCAAAAATTACTAATATGTAATATTTATTAATGAAATTAATGTAAAATAATAATTTATGGATTTTTTTAAATTTATTATTTTGAATACCATTGACCTTATATTTTATTAATTGAATAAATATTGTTTTTCTATTTCATAAATTTTTTATGTAATTATTAAAAAATATTAATTTATAAATAAATTACCTTGAAGAAAATTATGAATCATTAAAAAAAATATAAAATCAAACATTTCTAACTATATTCTGATAATAAAAATTATGAGTTATAAATGTCAAGAGGGTGATATTTGGGGTTTATCTTATTATTAAATTAATTTATAGGTCAAAATCAAAGAAAAAGTCACAATGTGGACATATCATGAGACATGAATGAAAATATTAAAAATATACCCATATGATAAGATAAATAATTGTTTTGGTTTAATTTTAGGACTTAACCCAATGTTTTATCATAGTATTACTAGTTTTTCCCTTACTGAGGTGATAAAAATTTATCAAAAATTTAATTCATAATGATGAAGAAAAGATACCTATTTACCAAATTTGAATATCTAATTCAAAATCAGTGATCCTTTTTTCAAGATTTAATTTATATAATGGTAATAAATGAATTTAATAAACACTCTTCATGGCCTAAACAATTAATTTTTAGAAAAAAAAATTTAATTCCTTAAACTGGATCAATTGTTATCCAATTTTTTAGAAACAACATTATATGAATTTAGAAATATTTCATTAAATATAAAAAATATGAATTTTAGTAAAATAATTCACTCATAGGGATTAATTTAATATTCTAATATAATGATATAGTGAACACATAAAAATCGTAATTCATACAAGCATCTGTTTTACTTTTAAAGGATTTTTATTTTCATATAAAATTAATTGAATTCAAATTAAGTCATTTTAAACATGTGTAAACAATACAAATTTTATAATATAATTTTCACTATTCATACCAACCAATACTATGAATATTCTATAACTATGATCCTAAATATTTATTTTTTTGAAGTATAATGTGGTTCTATTGAACACATTTATCCGTGTAAATAAAGCTACAAATGATCTGAAATCTATTTATAGAGAAAAATGTCATAAAATACCAATTTGAAACATCATAAATTTAATGTTACGAAGATAATAATTATATTCGTAAATAATAACTATAATTAATAACTATTCAATATAATTACACCTTGATTTCTTATAAATCTCTATTCATCAAAAATGTAATACATTCATTGATTCTAATGATATTTACATCATTTTTCTTCTATAACCACAAATCTTTCATGAGTTTTACATTAGTTTTAAATGTAATTACACTTTATATAATATAAAAAAATTATTTACATAATATATAAAAAAAATTAATATAAATAATTATAACTTATTAACTTTCATATATTATTATTATCACATTTTCAATATATTTTCGTTGTTAAAAAAAGATTGACCTTTATTAATATATTGCAATATATAATAATAAAAAATTTATAATCAAATTTTTGTGTCTAAATAATTCTATATTTTTTTGATATTTATGTTTATGGTTGAATTTCACACATTTAGTGAAGCAACTGAATGTTTTAGACTACCTATGGGACATTATCTCATCCTTAATTGGACTGTTTTACCCAATAATACATTTATAAATTTTTGTGTGGTTACTATTTATTGTTAATAAAAATAAGTTAACCAATTTAACACATTATACCCACATGAATCATAATTTAGTGTCAACTTTTTCCTGATAAAATTTATAGAAGAAAAAGAAACAAATTTTTATTTTAGTGTAAAAAGAATTAAAATTTTATTTGAAAATAATCATTTTAATAATAAATATTATTTTATATAAATTAAACTGTATTTATGATTAATATTTTCATAATTATATTATTATTATCAATTTTTATATGTGTGTGTAAAACCAAATGAAAAACAATTTTTTGAAAAATTTATCTTTAAGAATAAATATTTCTATATAAAATTTAATATAATACCAATTTTTATTAAATTAATTATAAAAATAATTATAAAATGGATATATGTTTCTTTAATAAAATTATAAAAATATTGGAATTTTTTTACTTGATATAATGAAAATAAATTAAGATCTTGTAAAAATCAGTAGTTTTAACTATTCACTGAATAATCAAACATTTCATGAAAATATGATAAATTGACCGATAGAAAATTATGGAATTTTCATTTTAAATAATATAATATCCTTGATTTTTTTTTAAAATCACAATTTTGATTGAACATATATTTATAAAGTATAAAATAATTTTATTATCATTTATTTTCAATTAAAAATAGTTAAATGATAATTATATAATTTATATTGATATATAATCTGTCTACATACTTTTAATGATTTTAAAATATTAATGAATTTATTCTTTTATGAAAAACAAATGCTTCATAAAGATAAAAAACTTTATGGAAGAATATTTTTTACCATTAAATTGTTTTATCACAATTTAGAACTAATGGATAATCAATGTATTATTGATTAATTATTTTATTTGGGTGAAAGTTCTCAATTTTATTTCATATTGTTTAATTCATATTCGTATACTCCAACTAATAGAAATTTCAAATCTATCATATCTGACTGATAATATTTCAAAATTATATTGCATTCCATTTAAAATTAATGTCCCTTATATTAAAATCTATAAAAAAACATAGAATCTATTGAATAGAATTATAATCTAAAGTCAAGGGGTGTTATAGTGAACCCCGTGAATGAAATTTCACACTATGAATTTTTTATCTCTTGTTTAATAAAATATTGATAAAAACATTTTATGAAATAATTATATGGGGTGGAAAAGGAATATACCATTGTGGAAAGAAATACCTTTTAATATGCATCAGTCACAGTATTTACTAAAAAAACTATTTTTTATATACATTATGAATGGTAAAAATCTCATTAACGTAATATTTTCAAAATATTTATTTTATTAAATCACATATGTGAATATGATTCCACAAGAATACTTTAAAGGTAAAAAATATCTTCCACATAGGAATCAATTTATTTATCTTCCACTTACTTGGGTTTGAGGAAATATTTTACCATTAAGATAAAGAATGTGACAACATATTCATACATAATTTATTTTAAAAATGACATCATTTGGTTGTGTTTTGGGAAATTATCCCCCTCTTATTCATGAAAAGTAATAACGATGAATTTATTTTTCCCAAAAAAATTAAAATTAAATTTTATTAAAGAATAAGTTATACTAAATCATTATAATTAATTACTTCCATCTCTATATATTCATAAAATACCAAACATTATGAAAATGTTAAGATAATTAGTAATATGATTGAGCCATCATATTATGTAATAATAAAATACAACTGACAATAGAAGTAATAATATTCTAAGTTCATTTTCATCAATTCAGTAAATAACTAACAATAAAACACAACCACATATTTCTGACCAAATTAAAACCAAAAAATAAAAAAATGATGACATGTTTCTCTATTAAAAACATATATTCTATCCATAAAAAAATTATTCACTCTTAAAATCACATACCTAAAAATATATATATACCACAATCAAATATTTTTTTAAGTAAACTAATCGTTTCCAAAAATACCATAGGAATCACAATAAATCCCGAAAAACCATATATTCTTATAAAACATAACTTAATAACTATTTTAAAAATAAAAACAAACTTACCTTAATTTTTTATTCACCCAAATCATATATTAATAAAAATATATTGATCTTATAAAAAAATAACCACAATCACTTAGTCACCAAATCAAATTCTTTTCCAATATATTCTAAAATTATTATAATTCCATTATTCAGATTAACAATAATTATTTCATTATCAAATAAGATATTATCGTTATAGTGTATGTGATTATTTCATGATTTTTTCCAATAAAATTCTATGTAAATTAATTCACAAAAAATGAGGTTCAAAATTATTCTATATGTAAAAGTGTGGGTTTTAATGAGATAATATGTATGTATTTGAGGTTCTAAATAAATTTACATTCATTAAATGAAAATTGATAGCTACTTATATTTTTATTCCATATAACTAGGATCATTGATGTTTACTCTTATTTAGGGAGGAAATTGATATTTCTAAGCTTAGATCTATCTATTAGGAGGCATCCAATATATCCTATTCCAAACATGAATAAAAACCCATATATATAGTTTCATACAAATGTTTTACATTGTGACAAAAGTAAATATATGAGGGAACATATGATTTCTGTAATTATCTCTAGAATTATTAAGGAATTATATATATCCTACATGTAACAGTAATTAGTTTCATCATATTTTTATTTTAAATCAACTCAATGATGGTTGATGATAGTTAAATTATTTTCCTGAGAGTTAGTACCCTAGGTTTTACCAATATAGTATTTCCTTCGTGTCCTAACTCCTAGTAGATCCTCCTGTATGGGGGAAGTAGTATAATGAAACTTTGTAGGGATTACACACTGAGGATAACATGGATAGGGAAAATTCATTATGAAAGTGATATGACTGTTGAAAATCCATAATCCCACTTATTCCATGCTGGGTGTGAAAATCAAGGGAAAAATAAGTGATCAGTATGAATACATATGAATATGGGACTATTTCACTGGAGATGAAATATGAGGTATTTGAAATGTAAATCGGTACATAGGATGTAATCTTAAGAATATATCTTATATTTAGATTCGGAGTCCTCATAGTTTTGTCTAGGTCTTGTATGAATATGTCTAATAGGAAATGTTATAATATCACATGGTGTCTTCTCGACATTTATTATATACCTATTTGACACGGATTGAGTGTCTATTTAAAAAGAATGACATGTATTAGGGTTCATCACATGACTAAAAATATGTGGAGGAATATATGATAAGATTTTTGTAAATTTATAGACGACATCACATGACTCGATGGACATGTCCAGAGGACATCACTAGATCTAGATTCCTTGTCTAAAGGACATATCATGACTAGAATGACATGTCCATTAGACATCTCATGACCAAGACGACATGAAAAAATGTCACTGTGTGATGTGATTGTATTTTCTAGAAAAAATTTCATGATATGGATGGCATGTCTGGATGACATTTAATAACACATTTTACATGTCTTGAGGATGTCACATGACCTAAATAACATATAAATAGGACTCCTCTTGACTTGGATGACATGTTTAGGTGTCATCACATAAATATTGAATATATCAAGCGACGTACATGACCCATTTTCATGAAAATAATCATATCAATATTGTCATGTGGATTCCATATTTTTTCATTTTTTGTTAGTTAAATGCCTCAATTTTGGTCATGAATTATCTTATGAAGGCATCACATAACCATGTTAAAACATGGAAACCCCTTCACATGATCTGGATAAAGTACTATTGGTCATTTATGTGATCAATAATGTTACAACATGATGTTTATATACATGTTTCATATTCAGATTGGTTATTCCTCAGGTTGTTACCCAGTGGGAGACACCTTCTATCGTATATCTCTCCACCTTGAGAAATCCTCTCTTACTCCTACACTCCCATGGATGAGTCTCCATTGTGTCTATTTTATTATCTTTAGTAGGAGTAATTTGTAGGCCTCTATAACATAGTTATATTCTTCATTGAATAAAAAATATATTTCAAGTATGAAATAGAGGTGAAGTTGGGATTATCACATCACATGCTTCATATGATCCAGTCATAAGTATTCCAAAACATTGCATGATATTCAGCTACCACGAGAACACTCCATCATCAGTACATTTATTAAACCCACAATTATCAAAAGGGTTTTCAAAAAATAAAATTGACATGTGAAATGATCATTATACCATTGATCTTATTTGCATGATAGTTTTTTCGAGGTCAAAATTCATGTCGACAAGGATTCACAATATCAAAGAAGACATGTATTGAGTCCTTGTCAATATTAATATGGCTTTTCAGAGTCACTTTGTGAGATCATAAAAGCTTTTTTGCAGACTCTTGAGTGATCATTGTATTCTTTTCAAAGCTTCTTCATGTGATCAATAGTGTAAACATGAGGCTCGTTAACCCTTCTCATCAAAATATATATATCTCCCCTTCACCAAAGGCTTCCACCCTTTTCAATGTTTTATCAACCATTTTACAAGACCTATAGAATTTTCCAATTTCTCTATCATCTATGCATAAAATGATCAGTAAATGGAATCCCAATATTGTGTGATAAATATCATGGACAATATATCTTATAACCTATGATGTTTCACGTGAAAACCGTTTGATATTGCGAAGGTGTACGAGTATTATGACGAAAAACCCATCAAATATTTTTGTGGAGATGAAAGGGAATCAAATGATTGATTGAATGTGTCTAAATTAATTTTCGTTCTTAATTTCACATGCAACATGGTTTCTATTAAATACGTAGGCATGTTTTTTGTGGTCTCATTAGGTTCTTAAAAATCATATAAGATTGTGCATGAGAATTAACATAACTCTTTATTTCACGATGATTCATACGATTTACTTATTTATTGTATAAGAATAATTGAATAATTTTTAGGCATCGATCTATTGAAATGTAAAAAGGTTTTAAGAACTCATCCAATATCCTTCATATAATCATTAATGAATGTATGAACACATTTTAATGAATATGAGGGGTTGTTAGAGGATCTTGATGTGATCATAAGTGGGTCATACATAGAGTATGGTGGATTCACATAAACTTTATAGTTTTATATGATCACATTTCCTTATAGAGTTTATTATATTCTATTGATTTAGATTCAATTATATAATATAGTCATGTTACACCTTCCATTGTTTTTTGATTTAAATAATACCCATTCTACACATATTTCTCTAATTATAGAATTAGTTATCATAATTGAGAGGGTTCTTGAATCTTACCCTATAATGAGTGAGCTTTAAAGGAATAAGAACTCAATCATTGGATGATAACTACCTGCCTTAGTCCTTTCAGTTTATGATCATTAGTTTCTTTGATGATGTTTCACCTTCTATGTAACCTTTAGTATTCTGAAAATTAAACTATAAATTATAGAGTGAAGGGGTGTCTTATTCCATTAGTGACATCATACTCTAGATCTATCACGATTTCTCCCATCATGTTTCTTCTTCATAACAAATTCCAATGATATCCATTCTGAAAGTCCTCTATGCAGAAACAGAACACAATAGTATTTCAAGGAAATTATTTGTGTGGTCTCACCACACAAATTATTTATCATGATACTTTTTAAAAAAACTATGAATCCACTCTTGGTAATATTTCGAAACCATGACACATTTACTCAATCGAGTGACTATATTGATGTATTGGAATGATCTTCATTTTTGGTCATGTGATCCTGGGACAATTACATGGTTCATTTGAGAATCTCATCATCATGAAATCACAATTCTTACAAAAGACATTGCGGTAATGAGGTATGTTTTGGGTAATGTAATCTCCAAGTCCCATACTAGGTCATGATATTGGGAATTCCATCAGGGTTCATGAGATTAATGAAAAAAATATCAGTCCATTCAATCATTAATACTTTCATAGTTCATTCAATTCACATGATCCTACCTCCATCTTGAACATCTTTTTATGGATTTCTCACTCATTTGAAATGTGCTCAAAGTTTTTATATAGATGGGTTATAGGTTATTGAAATTTCATAAAACATCCATAGAGAGGGATTTGAATTTTGTGAATCAAAATTATTACCCAATATATCAAATGTTGATAAAAATTGAGGCCATAAAGGGGCTCAACCTACCTAAACGTTATAGTTTTCCTTTATCACACTAGATTCATTTATATAGATTTAGTCTATTGGAGGATGCTGTAATTCCCATACATTATTACCCACTTCTGTATTTTTCGATGTCAACCATTCTTGAATATGTTAAAATAATGATTTATGAAGATATACAATTTGTTGTAGCATGGTCCTAAGGGTTTTGTTATGTGTCGTAAAATTCCCCTTGAGGACCACATGATTGAAATCATTCTCCCCAACAAGTCGGTCAATGTCATTTGAGAATACTACTGGGATCTTGGGTGTCCAACCATTTATAATTTTTCTTTATAGGCGGTAATTTATGTTTTTAAATATATCATAACATTACTGGGATCCCGAGTGATTTATTCTTTCCAAGGTTGTTGATTTTTTTGGTATTGAGGCGATACCTCTAGTCCCAGATTAGGTTATTGACATTTTTATTATAACTAATCATTTAAAAATTATGACCAATCATGCACTGATCGAGAAAATATTTGTTAATGTCATTTTCTCCATTTAGGGAAGAGGATCATCTTGAGGTTGCACTATATATGGCCTATATTCTATCTACTCATCCCAAACTAGAGAAAACTTATTCTTCTTACTAAACTAAATCTTCTTCATTGGTGAAACCAAAAAAGGAACACAAATTTCAAACTAAATATTCATAATGTTTTTAACTCTTATAGGTGATGACCAAGACATCTAGAGGAAAATAATGAATCTGATCTACTAGAATAAGTATGAGATCGATCACCCCCATAGATATGAGATGATGAGGGTTGGAAAGAAACATACACTAATTGAAAAATCATATGTCCTGAAAAATGGGACCCTTGAATTGTAGCTATGCTTCATGAAGAATCCTTTGGACTCCCTTATATAAATGATCCAATTTTAACCAACATGTTATCAATATCCTCTACTCTTTCCCCCACCTCGAGATATGTCTTTTAAATAAACAAGGCTAACATGGATTGGATATCTAGATGAAAATACTCCTAGAAATTCATTTCCCAATCCTCATAATATGGAAATAGGATTAAATAATATCCTAGAAGGGTCCTTAAATGGATCACACACTCTTTTACAATAGAACACCCCTATCAATGGTAATGAAGTTATTGGAGACCTCACACCTTCACGGCCGAAGAAACAAACTATGTTCTAAACTCGTCATGGAGCATATCGCATGTGTCTACCAACTCCTCACAATCCTAATTGTTCAAGAACCACTGATTCCTCACAACTCCAAACAACATCTTCAAAACCAACAAAATCATATAATCCTTTTGATCATCGATTGAACTGAAAGCTTTCTCAACATCCTCTAACAAGTCTTCGAAAAATGAATCTAAAACCTATCACTCATACTTATGTATAATGTGGAGCTGAAATATCAGATTGTTGTCTACCAAGTGTCATTATCTATGACCTCTACTTATTGGCGATCTGCTAGAACATCCTGTTGAATATCTTTGGTGACAAACTAGTGTGATCATCGACCTATATCCATGCATGTGTAAGGATAAAAATGTTATAGCACAAAAATAGGGAATAAATATTATTTATCATTAATTAATTAATTAATAACATGATTTTGTTATTCACATATCCTGAGGACTACCAATTGAATACCGCAGCAAGAAATAAAAATTATGCATGATTCATTTTAGGGATTCTACACTATAGTATATATCCCCTCATATTTGAATCTTAATAAACATAACTTTTAGTGAATCATATCCCAAGGGGGCCTAATAACCGTGTCTCTATCAATTTCCCATGTATACATTGCACACTAGAATTACCTGACACTATTTCTCTACCAACCCATGAAAACTAAAATGCACCTAACTATATAATCCATTATACCCATCAAACCTAATCCTTATATAATATTTTATCATAAACCTTTTCCTAAAAATATACTACAATTTTTTTATATTGATAGTGACTAGCCAAATCCCACCTCTAGTGTACCACGAGTAGGCGATTAGACCTGAAGGTATAAAAAGCTGTCATTCATGAGGCATGACCCTCTAAGAGAAACATAAATAAGAGAGAGAGGTAATAAAGATACAATAGACAAATCCAACATATATATATATATATACTTATTTAATGTGAAACTAATTGAAAATATTCAATTCCATTAAGTGACCACTAAAAGGATAACTATATGTACCAAAATGATAATGATAAAAATGACCACAAAGCCAAAACAACCCCTATGAAACCATGAAATTTTAAAATCCTTCCAGATCTCCAAATATATATAGATGACCAAAAAATTAATATATATATAGTGTGACTATAAAAGTATTATTAGAAGGATCCTCCATCTATCCTCTCATAAATATGATTAATATATCATGTTAAATAATTGTGATCAATAGCTAAACAAACTCATCACCTAAACTATAACATAGAGTTCCTAGTTTCATCATGGCTAAATCTCACTAATTATAATATACAATTAATAATATAATAGAAAAACAAAACATCTAGGGTACCCTACTCCCACTTCCCCACTGGTTTTCCAGTGTTTTCCAATATCAAATGTTCTATGACATCTCTCTTCAAAATAGGAAATACTGGAGACACTTGTGAAAGGAATCAAAACTTCCACATCATGAATTAAATCATCACATTATACCATATTATATATCCATATAAAATAACCGTGTAGTTTTCTTGATCCACCACATCCCATATGGAATTTATCAAACATATGGTATTATATCTCAATCCATTTCATCCCATACACCGAGTAAGTACCTCAATCCATCATATCCTATACCCACTATAACTATTGAAATCATTTAGATGTGATATCCCAATATACATGTGTGTGAAACCACCACATGAAATGACATCACTTTACACACATATATGGGAAAACTATCATGAATACTAGAATTCATTACTAACGTGAGAAGAGAGTGGTGCTAAAGGAGGTAGTTATCCATCCATCATCTCATAAAGAAGTTAGGGAAAACACACTCCAAGATTCTACGTAGTGTCATTATCCCTAACCTAAATAGGTGGGGCTGTATGTTAAATTACATAATTTACATGATATATAATAGATTATGACCAGACTATGGGAACAACAAACTCTTAAACTCAACTATAGCTAACATCACATAGACACTCGACGTAGATTTCTATGTCCAGATTACATAAAAGAACAAATGAATATTAAAGATATGTATTAACTACTTATCTTATTTTAAAAATTCCTTCTTTCAATTAATTAATTATTCATTAATTAACATTTTAACATTAATGAAAATTAAATTAAATTAAATTCATAATCATAGAAAATTTTATTTCCTCTTAGTATATCTGAATCCTAGTATGTGGTTTTTCAAGATTAAAATCCTTTTGAATTTACATTACAATAATTCCAACCCTAAGGTTAGAGAATTATTTAATTAATCATTATCATAATTCTATAATCTAGGAACTCATTGAAAACTATACTAACCTACAACTAATGGGAAACATGAAAATAAGAACTTCCATGTACCAAAATAATCATGGAATGGAATTTTGATAAAGTAGCCTCACCATAAAATTTAAACAAAATCAAATTGAGAATACAAACTCTCAATATCACATAAATGGGTAATACCATCATTAACATTATATGTCGCCTTTAGTTCCATACATGGAACACTCGTGCATATATCAATCAATCATTATATCACTAACATCAACGTATTTCCCATCATTCATGCATCCCTATCCACATCACTCCATCCATCCCAAGCTCAACCATATAAGGTTCACATCACAACCGGGCCTCCCCACCCAACATCACATCATCTATCCAAATATTAGACATATCAGGATCATAACACATTTCATGTATCCATAGAAAAACAAAAATGTTTTTGTAACAAATATGCATAACTAATGGGGAATTTAGACCCTTGAAAAAAGAAATTTAGACTTCACATGAAAATAAGTTCTCATGTCTCCAAAACAATTCCCTTAACCTTATCAAGAAAACATATAACATGGTCCTTAAAAATTTTCATTATTAAAAAACCATTTATTATTTCATCATGAATTATTTTATATATTCTTCATATTTTCAAACTATATACATCCTAAAGAATCATTATATAACATGCTACAACATTAATTAAATAATTGATTTAAAAGTGATTTCTTGTATATATATCAATTTCCATTATTCACGAATTTTCAATTAAAATGACAAAAATGTAAACTTATATAAAATTATTTATCAATGTTAATAATCACATGGATGATTATTTTAAATTACAAATGTGAATAGAATCTATTCTATTATCATTAATTTATATCAACCACCAAATTAAATGAAGACCATTTATTTATATTATTAAGAAAATATTTATAAATTTGTTCCATATTAATGAAAAATACCATTTTAATGATGCTTCCTAAAGAATAATAAAATTATAAAAATGAATATCAATGATATCAAACCATTCAAAATATCATGAGGTAAACCTCTAATAGTTTAGAGAGAAACAACATCAACATGTGATCACAACCAATTTATTTAATCGTATAAAATATTTATTTGGATAATATAATTTACATATATATGGATAAAACATGTTCAATTCATGATTTCACATAAAATAATAAAATAAATAATGAATCCAATTACATAAAGGAACTAAATTTTAGTTATAGGGGATCATAACAACATTTCGAATATTGATCACCTTTTTCGTATGTTGTTGGATAAATACAGGGATACGATAAAACTACATCACCAAAAATAAACCAAGAATACTACATTATAATCATGGGACATGACCTAAAATTTAATTTCAATATTAATTGAATTAAAATAATATAAAATGAGAATAATCCCTAACAAAAAGTTGTATAAGTAACCATGGATCACCAACGATCAATGAATGAAGGATAACGATCAATCCTCATCATAGGGATCTCACAAATCTAAGGGATGCACCATTAGATGTTGGAAATAAATATAGGTGGCCAGTTCTTGAGAAAATCCTTAGTTGATACACCCATGTAAGATATTATTTATAGTGAAATAACATGGTGTGTAATCCATTTACATATTTTGTAAATAACATGGTCAGATTTTGCTGAAAAACATTTCAACTTGGAAAAATTCATCCCAATTATTTATATGTCATATAGAACCCTATCAACATCTCTAAAATAGAAATTTACATTTATTAAATGGTGTCACATACTAAATAACCATGTATTATCCCCACTTACAACATTTTTAGTAGTTTTTATCTCTGATCTTACTCTATAGACACTTCTGAGAACCACGTTCCTCAAGAATATGAAAAGGTGTGGAAAACTTGAAACCATGAACATATAAATTATTCATTTTCATTTTAACAATTTTTCATATATCGTTTTATATGGTTTTTTTAAAATTTCTTTTAATTTACCATCCTTGAAATGCTTTTCAAAACTATTTTTTAGTTTTTTCTCTTTATGCCAATGTGGTGTAATTGTTTCTAAACAAAATTTCTAGTTTAAATAATTTTTTCTTAATGAAAAGAAATAAATACAATATAAATATGTTTTTTAAGTAACATTATAAATTATAGTATGACATAACACATTATGGTGATGTAAATTTTGGTATAATCAAATATATTTTTGATGTCATGTTATGTGATACCATTTCTAAATGATATTAATCTAATTTTCTTATCATTTAATTTCAGGATATGTTGAATTAATATTATATTATATAAAAAATATGTGTTGATGATGATGGTTGGGGTTATATATTTCACTATAATTCATTTTATATGGTTTTATATCTCATTAGATAAGAATGTTATTCATAAAAATAAGTATTTCTTGCTTTGATTAAATTATTATCCATGGACATGATCACACATATCTATTTTCTAATAAATGTGAGTAGACATGTTCACATATAACTATGATCATGTGATAGTTCATATACATGATTATATATAAATATTATAATATTCTAGTGCATGGTAATGATCACATATATCTTTGTTCACATGGTGTAACTTGGACATGATCACTTTTGGTTTTTTCCAAGGGTTGTTTCTAAGATTGATTAATGTTAACATTATCCAATATATTTTTCACTAACTTTCCACTATTTGTTCCATATATTATTTTATAATTACACTCATTATGATATACAGATCCAGATTATTATTTTAGAATATTATTCTACATCACATGTTTTTAAAATAGAGATTATATGTCTTTTTCTTATGAATTATAGACATGCCATATTTTTTTTCTTTTTATTTAGTTATTTCCCCAAATCTCAGGTTTTATGATATAATTATGATCCAACCCTTGATGTAATATTGATATATTTTTCTCTATTTTTATTTGGGATCATCCTTTTCATATGATTATATTCTCTATGTTATGATGATGAGTATAATATTATGGGAATTCAGAATGGAGTCTAGTATGGCTTGATGATGGGGAAATATATACAATAATTGTAAAGTAGATTTTTTATATTGATGATTTTCAAAGACACTAAAGAATATATTCAGTGGATTATGTGATTATTTAATTGGATATAATGCTTAAATTATGGAAATTATTTAATGTAATGATATAATTTTTAGGGTTTATTTAACTTAGAAGTAAGGATTAATTAAAAATTATATGTTCATACACATAATCTAGGGGATCTATTATATGGTCTATTAGTTTACTTTAGATTACAGTTTTGTTATTTTTGAGTATTATTTTCGTTTTTTAAGGATTTGGTCAACTACATTAAAGTGAAAACATGGGATATGTCTATTTAAAGTATAACAACATGATGTTTTGGTAATATATAGATTGTGTGGTTTCATAGAAATTAAATATATTCCTAGATACTATAAATTTGATGTGTCTGAGGAAAACATGACCCTTGTGCTAATCACACTGGAAATTTTTGGTTGAGTATCATATTAATCATCAAATTGGTTCTTAATGTATGGTCCTAATGAAATATAAGTTATACTCTTCTAGGGTTTATTGTTTGGTAAAATATATTATATTAACATGTCATTAGGAAGGATTTATTATCATAATTAATTTGGTCTTAAAGTATCAGCCAACACAACTAAAGAAAGTTAATTTCACCTTATTTGATGAAGTTTCAATTAAAACAAAATGTGTTGTTTTATAAAAAGTGTATGAAAATTTAAGGTTGTGATCATTATGACAAAATTTCGGATAGTTATCTTATAATGTTAAATTTTCAATACTCCTGAAAATACCTTATGATTTTAACAACAACTAAAGATCGAGTTAATCATGATATCAATTTCTTTAATGTAAAATGAAAGGTTTTTCCCCAACAATTATACTAATAGAATATTAATTAGAGTGATATGTATATCCATTATTCTAAACTTTCTATCATGAATTATGAAAAAAAAATTTGAATTTTGTTGGATTTCCAAATACACCAAAGGAGTAATTGAGGAAGACACATGAAAGTTAAGGTTATAAATATGATGATCGAAATATGATAAAAAAAATTATATTGTGTAAAAATTGTTCAAAGAATCACCAATGAAAATGTATTATAGGAACTGGATTATAATTTACCTTAGTAGATGAGGGAATCAAGATACAAGAAAATAAGGAAAAAGGGAGAGTTCATATAATACGTTAGATTAAAATAACATATATCCAAAGCATCTACTGTAAATTTTATTTTTTAGATTTGATTAATTTTATCACTATGAAAACCAATGCACTAATACAAGGGATAAAGATGAAATAAGACACTAAAAAAATCTTATAAACTGGTAATTTGAAAACGAATACTCAAAGACTATTATTATAGTTGATAATGATAATAGATTGGTGTTCGGTGTTATTCACATTATACTTGTGTATATCTTATGTCAGGTAGTTTTACCGAAATAATGACAATAATATTATAAATTAAAACTCTTATAATTATAATTCTTGGGTTTAAGGAATATGAATTTACTTTCTGGATTGTGAGATAATGATTTATTCTAGTCTTATTATTATTATATTATATGATTTTGATGTGATTTTAGAAATGTATTTCTTATATTATCTAAAAATATATACTATTTACCGAAATATAGAAATGAAATATCATCTCTTAAACAATCTGGAAATATTCTTTCTATTCAAGGAAAACTATGAAATCTCATGTAAATCCAAATATATTATATGTGTCATGATACCGAATAATGAGGGTTTCATAACCCAAATTATTTGGGGAATACTCAATATTATGAATAATTCAATTATGAGGAAATGGATTTGATCTCTAGGATTTAGAGGTTGATATATATACATAAATTATCCCATGAGTAATGAATATCATTATATAACTTATCTATTCTGATTACAATATGTAAATTAAAATTTGGAGGATGTATTTTTTTAGTGGGAAAATTTGACACTCAAATATATATATATATATATATCTAAATAAGTACTATATTTTATAACTTCAATCAAATGTAACAAATATATTAAAAGTGCCATGATAGGTTAGATGAATATTATTAAGAAAGTTATAGTAATAATAAAACATATGGTAAATTGAAAAATATCACTAAATTAAAATTTCATACATTTGGATGATAAATAATTAATATGTTTTAATTTTAAAAATAGTAATTGTTTTAGATATAATAGTTTTTAATTAATTATATATTTTATTTGAATAAATTAAATAGAAAATATTATTATAAATGAACCAATATATATAATCATTTATTAATTTATAAATTGATATGTAATAATTTAATGTACACATAAAAAAAACATTTTTCAATATAAACTATTTTTCATTATATTTCATAGATTAACCAAAAAAATAAATAATTTACTAATTTTTAGATTATTAAAATTAATGTATTTATTAATTTTTAATGTCGAAATTTTATGATGAATAATATTTTATATTTTTGTGAAAATTAATAATATTGGGCAAATAGTGAAAAATACGAATTTTGAGGGTACCGAAACCAGACAAGAATTTCATAATTCGATAATAATTTTAAAATTAATGAATCATTTTTATTATAGAAAAGATGTTTTCTTAATTAAGATATATTATATTTTAAAAAATGATGTATTTATGAAACCCAATTTTATGAGTTAAAAATCATTGATTAATACTTAATAATTGGAAAACTTGTTTTCATATTGTTTTATCTACGTTTTCAAAAGGTGGAATTTTTTATTTGTTTTCATAAATCACTATAACTGTTATTTTATTTATCATTAACTAATTAATTTTATCTAAATATATGAAATTGATAATTTTATCTTAACAATACTTGAAAAATTAAAATGTACTTTTTGTAGAAACAATTACGCATTACATCAGTTAAAAATAATATTAAAAATATTTAATATTAAATATTATATTATAAAAATTTAATTTAATTTTTTGAATAATTAGTATAAAATTATTAAAGAGGGATAATTTTTTTAATTAAAATGTAAATCAGATAAATAAAAAATTAGGTTCCACAGTAAAAACCCAAAAAATTAAAAGTGAAATAAATTTTTCTAAAAGACATAAAAATGTAAACTCATGTGTGATAATTTTCTTTCATGGAATTTTCGACCTTACTGATTCCCTGACTAATTTATTCCCAATTATTAGATCCTTTTGACCTTTTAATATAGTCATGTCCTTTATTTTATTATAATATTTCCACTTTCATCACATAAAAAATGGGACCTCTAGAACCCCTCATGCCCACTATAATTTCAAATTCCTCTAGATACTCTACCATTTTTGTTGACATATATCCATATTCTATTGTATATACACCATTACACCTGGAAAATCCCAATGATATCAATTTTTAGGAAGTCCTCCATGGGTAAGATCTAGTTCTTTACTATAGTAATAATCATTGACTACCCTATTTCCTTTTTTTTCTTCCAAATGTTTTTCTTCATATTCACATAATATGAACTATCAATTTCATGAATAATAAATTTTATTATGAATATATAATAATTATCAATGCAATAACCTCGAACCCATTATCTCTGATTAGGTGGACATTTTATTATAATGGTATAGATACAATAAATCACATCACCAAGGTCCGATCAGTTTAGTAGTCTTGTGGAACTAGATACACGAAAGGTTCCCATATTGCATCAATAATGAAATATATTATATAACAAAAAATAAAACGTTTCTTTTTTACATAATAAAATATCTCATCTGCCTAAACTAGGAAATGAAAAAAATAAAAGGCTGAGCTCAAACACATTGTAATTGTTGAATCAATAAGGATTCCTTGTGACTTTTCCATTTTAATATGTTTTTAAAATAAAAAACAATTTATCTTAAGGAAAATTATATTTTTTCAAAGGATTATATTCATAAAAAAATTTCCTTTCTCTATTGAAAATTTTCATCTTAACCTATGTTTTCATTTTCCATTTTATAATCTCTCTAAATCTAACTCATTTTCTTCCTATGTCTAAAATTTAGTATCACATCCAAAACCATGGAATACTTTACATACTTGGATATAGAGTATTTCGTTTTTAGACTCTGAATTCTTTAAAATTTAGAAATCGAATTCTCTAAAATTCAGAATCTGAATTCTCTGAAATTCAGTCTCTGAATTCTGAGAATTCAGACTCAAATTACTCAGAATTCACACTCCTAATTAATCATAATTTAGACACTGAATTCCTTAGAATTCAGACAACGAATTATTCTGAATTCATATTCCAGATTCAATGGAATTCAGGCTCCATAATCTGTAGATTTTTGATTATAAATTCCTTATAAAATAGAATCTGAATATCCATGTCTTATAGGCTCTGAATGTTTATTTTGTTAGACTTCGAATTCTATTTTTCCTTAGACTCTAAAAAAATAGATCCCGTTTAGTATCTTCTTTTACCTTACTCCTGTTATTTCTATGAAACGATGTCATAAAATATGTTTCTAACTAATATTTTTTTGAGTGAAACAAGTTTAGGACACTTCGTGATTCATGGAAACATATAACCATTGGAGGATTGATCAGACCGTTGGAGATATTCCAATAAATAAGAATTCATTTGAACAAGCTCTTGGCCATTTGGTCACTCCATAGATTACATGTTGTCGAAGTGATTTCTAGAGATAGGGACTCTCATGCTTTGTGCGTACTAAATATCTTGTTTAGTTTTCTTCGTGAAACTATGATTTTTTCTGAGTATAATAGGGGGCTTTTGTGGATAGGAAGATAGAGGTACCGACTAACTTAAAGTTAGAGGACTTCTGGGGATAAGAAGATAGTGGTGTAAACTACCTTAATGATTGAGACCTTGCGAGGATAACAAGACAGATTCTGATATTCTTATTGAGGGCTTACACTGGTGTGGGTAATATAGACTTTCTTGAATGTATAAATCAAGGGATGTTTATCCAAGGTTGTTGGATACACTACTCTTTGGGTTAAAATATTTGATACTTGTTACTTATTTTATTTCAAATTTATTTCCTCTATTTAAATTAAGTAAGAAAGTATAACTTTTTTATACATTCTTGTAATTTTACATACTTTGATAAGAAATATTATATACTCATTAAGGAGGAATCTTTTACTTGTATGGATTCTTTAAGATTAATTTCCAGAACCATGTTAATGGAACCTAGAATGTTTGTTTAGTAGAACTAAAATAAGTCTTGTGAATTTACCATGTTTAACATTATTCAATATTGTTTTTATTATGGTTAAAAAAACATTTTTAAATATAAAATATACAACCTCTTGTAATTGAGCATCTACATTCATTATTTCAATTCAACAATTTGAATCAAAGGAGGTCTCTGAAATAATTATATTTACATATATTTTTTCTTTCTCAAGTTTTCCTTGATCTAAATTTTCTTGCTTAAAATTTCTTTATTATGACTTTCTTATAGATTTTTTTAACTTTATTTACTAAAATTTTATTTTAACAAGATATTCTGGAAAGATATTTTTCTTATAGATTGACAGGAATGAATGTTGGCTAAATTGATTATCTAAATCCCACTACACCACATAAATTTTATGGTAATGATTATGACTACTGGAGAGATTGAATAAAGAAATTTTTTATTAATATTGGAGTTGAATTTTTTTTCATGCTTATTGGAGACTACAAAATTACTAACAAGCAAGTCAATACCTTCACCAACCAAGAAAAGTCAGAATATGAACTAAATTACAAGGTATTCAATACTCTTCTGTCTTCCATGATCTGGAATATATGTTGGCATATTTCTTCCTGTGAAGCAGCAAATTGTATTTGGAAGAAATATGAGTTTACTCATTATGGTACATCAAAAGTTATAAAAACTAGAAGATCTATTCATAGAGCTGCATATCATATATTTTTATTTCCTTTTGGAGAACTAGTCTTTAAGGTACAAAAAAGATTTATAAAAATTTTCAATAGTTTAGAATCTATGGGAAAGAAAGTTTTAGATGATGAAGCCTATTTGAAAAGATTATTGATACAATGCCTAATGAGTGGGAATCCAAAAGAACAACTATTGATGAGAATAAAATAGTGTATCGAATTACTCTGGTTGAGATTTTTTGAACTCTTCTTCAACATGAGACATGAATGAAAAGTGATGCTGATATGAATAAGAAGAATAATGATAATGGAAGTGTAGCCTTTAGTTCTACTAAGTCCAAGACTCCTGAAAGGTTTAAAAAATCCAAGTCTAATAAAGTTACTATTTTATCTAAATCTAGTGAAATTGAAAATTCCAAGAATAAACTTGGTAATCTTGCTCGAAGGATGAACAATATATTTTGAAAGAATAAATTCTTTATAGATATAAGAAGAAAGAAATAACATACTAGTTAATGATTTACCAGATCATAGATTTGATTCTTCAAAAGTCTGTGATCCTTATCAATTTGGAAAGAAACATAAATCATATTTTAAATCAATTGGTGAAGTATCAACATCTAATTCATTAAATATAGTTCATATGGATCTTTTTTGTCCAACAAAAACTGTAAATATTGGAGGAAAATTTTATGTATTTGTCTTAATTGATGATTACACGAGATTTACATTTTTCATTTTTCTAACAATGAAATCTGAATCTTTTTCTAGTTTCAAAATTTTTAGGGCCCATGTTAAAAATGATAAAAACATTCCATTAGTAACTATTCATAATGATCTTGGGGGATAATTTCAACATTCATATTTTGAAACATTATGTATTAAAAAAGTAATTAATCTAAACTTCCCAGCTCCATGAACCCCTCAATAGAATTGTTTTGTTGAATGAAGAATTCAGATTCTTCAAGTGATAACTAGAACCATGTTGAGTGAATATTCTATAAGTAAACACATGTGGGAAGAATCTCTTTGTACTACTTCTTATACTATAAATTGAGTTTCGAAAAGAAATTTTCTTAACAAAACCCATTATGAAATATAGAATAGTAGAAAACCCAGACATTCATACTTCAAGGTATTTGGTTGTAATGTATTCATTCTGAATAATAAAGGTAACCTGCATAATTTCACACCCAAATCTGATGAAGGAATTTTTCTACATTACACCACAACTTCTAATTCTTATAGAGTTTTTAATAAAAATACTTGTACTATTGAAGAAACATTTCATGTTAAATTTGATGAAACTGATCCGTTTTATTTTTAAACAACCCTAACCCACATCCTCAAATGATTTTTAAAAAACTGATTATCTACGTTTAATTGAAGACCATTATGATATGGAAAATATTCATGAAAATATTTCTGAAGAATTTACACCAAAAGATTTCATACAATATATTGATGAACTCATCTTACAAAATCCAAATAAGTTGTTTCTTATGAATCATCCTTTTGATAGTATTATTGGAGATGTAAATTAACCTATAAGGACATGGGGTTTCTAGAGAAATGATGTAAAAAATCTAGAATTTCATTCCCAATTGGAACAAAAAAATCACAGATGAATGTTTACATGAGGATTATTGGATTAAATCCATGCAAGATGAGAAAAATGAATTTTAATGTAACAAAGTCTTGACCATGGTTGAAAGACTAAAAGAATCATCTCTTATTGAAGTAAAATGGGTCTTCATAAATAAGTGTTATGAAAATGGAATCATTGTAAGAAACTAAGTTAGATTAGTTGCTAAAGGCTAAATCAACAAGAAGGAATAGACTATAAATAAATCAATGCTATAATAGCAAGACATAAATCAATTTGTTTTTTACATGCTTTTGCAGCATACATTAATTTCCAAAAAAAATCAAATGGATGTAAAATGTTCTTTACTTAATGGATATGTTCTAGAGGATGTTTTTGTTGAACAACGTCTAGGTTTTAAATACCCAAAACATAAAAAACATGTTTTCAAACATACTAAACATTTATACGGACTTAAAATGGCCCCAAGAGCATGGTTTGATAGATTTACATGATTTTTTTCCAAAACAAATATGTTAATGGAACTACTGATCCAACCATTTTTATAAAGAATGATTAGAAAAATGTTTTGATTATTCAAATTTATGTTGATGAAATTATATTTACTTTAAATCAATAATCATTAACTTATTCGATTGGGGATCTAATTAAATCTCATTTGGAAATGAGTATGATGGGTGAGTTAACATTTTTCCTTAGTTTTCAAATTTCTCAAAAACAAAAAGGAACTTATATATCCCAATATAAATATATTAATGTTATTCTTAAAAAATATGTATATGAAAAAACTAGAAGGATATTTACTCCAACCGGTACCTCATATTTCCTTGATCTTAATGAAGCTAGAAAACCAGTAGATGAATCATCATTTAGAGGTATGATTGGATGTTTACTTTACTAGAAATCTAGTTATACAGATTTAATGTTTTTATAATTATATTATTCACAATATCAATCCAATCCTAAGGAAGCTTATTTGAAATAATTAAAATATTTGTTTTATTTAAAGGGAACCATGTATTTATGACTCTTTTACACTTCTGGAAATGATTTTGTTTTAAAATGTTTTTCAGTTACTGACATTGGTGGGTATATAATGTATATAAAATGTACAACTGGAACATGACATTTCTTAAGAAATTTATTAGTTTATTATTCATGCAAAAAAGAAACACTCAGTAGAACTTTCTACAGCTGATGTGGAATATGCAGTAGCTAGAAGTTGTTGTAATCATGTGTTGTGGATGCAACACACCATCGCCGAATATCGAATTTGTTTTACCAAAAATCACAGATATTGTGTTATAAAACTAGTTCC
Organism: Viscum album; assembly: GCA_963277665.1. NCBI lineage: Eukaryota > Viridiplantae > Streptophyta > Magnoliopsida > Santalales > Viscaceae > Viscum > Viscum album. The sequence continues at coordinate 916,436,424 of OY728155.1, read as the reverse complement.
ATTTTCTTAAGCAAAAAACCCGTACATCACTCTCTTACAAAACACATAGATATTATGCATCACTTTCTTAGGGATCACACAGAAAATAAAGATACAATTTTTCAATTTATCGGAATGCAAGAACATAAATCTGATATTTTGAAAAAATATTTACCATCTAATATATATGAATCCATTAAACAAAATCAAGGAATGATAATCTCAATGTAGTATTCTATATTAACTTTTTGTTGATACTTATCTCCTTACTTTAAGAAACTCTTTTTCAAAATATGAGTACATTTTCTTGGTAGTTAAATTTTTCTTAGTTAAAAATTATTTTTTCATAAAAACATTTCATAGTTAAAATTTTTCATAGTTATATTTTTCGTAGTTTAAATTTTTAGTAGATAAAACTTTTTATAGTTAAAACTGTTCATAGTAAATTTTTGTGTAGTTTACAATTTTATGTAGTTAATTTTATAGTAGTTAAAATTGTTCGTAGTTAAAAATTTTCATAATTTAAAATATTTGTAGTTAAAATTATTTGCAGTTAAATTATTTGTAGTTAAAATTATTCATATATAAAATTTCTCATATTTAAAATTAATCATCGTCAAAATGATTCCATAAATTAAAATTTCTCTTAAATAAAATTTTCATAGTAAATAATTTCTCAATTTCAAAAATTTCATTTCTTTAATAAAATTTTCTATAATCTAAGGTTCTTCAAGAAGAATTTTCCTTATTGGTAATTTTCCTACCAATTCATAAGATATGTTTCCTTACATAAATTTTCATAATCAAAATTTACTTGTTGGTATTTTCCTCTTGTTATAAGAAAATTTTTCTAATTCACTTTACTTAAATATGATGTTTTATCTTAACGACCTCAAAATATCAGAATCTTCAAAAATCCTCCTTCGACAGTTAACTCAACTGTCAGATCATATCTATCCAGTTTCAACTGTTGGATCAATCCGGGAATATGAACTGACACATAAAATTCAATATAAATACCGTATAATAGTTTTAAAACAATGATTTTCAAGCCCTTGAATGTTGAAGCTTTTCTTCTCTACTTAAGCGTTGCATGGTTTTTCTGATCCGCGCAACTCTGAATGTCTTTGGAAGTATCCCCATAGAAGAAAATGTTGTCAACCTAAGTAATTTATATATAGAAAATATACAAATAAAGGTTAGTTGATTATATGTTCTTCTGAATGTATGATTATATCATTTCAATGTATATCAAATTGAATGGATGGGAAAGCCTAAGGGTAGAAAAACCGAAAGAACAAGATCTGGTTTATATATAGTTTCTTATTCTATTTTATGAATCTATAGGCTTTTTAATAAAGGTGGAAGAGATAAGTTCTTTTTAAAAAGTTATGATTTTTTTATATTTCCTATATAAAGTAATCTAGTATCATTGGAATAACAAACAAAGGAGAAGACATATTCTACACCCAAAAACTACCTGATCAGGCAGGATGTATTGATAATGAAAAATCAATAGAGTGCCTCAGACTCAAAGGAGTGAAAATTCCATTGATCAACCATCTCTCTACTAACATCAGAATGCTAGATTTATGGGTTCAGGGATTTCACATTCGGAGATAATGAGATAAGGACTCTTTAAATAAAAGTGAAATCTATGTTTTGGATTTTTGTGTCAACTTGAAAAAGATAAACATATTGGATTATATATTACTGATGATTGAAAATATCAAAAATGGCACCCTCAAATCATAGATCATTATGTATCCAAAAATCTTATCCATGATCATTATTATGCGTAGTATCATTCAAAATAGCTTTTAGTTCAAAACCCTGATCATTCAAAGTCATATTGCTCAGTGATGATATATTGAGGAAGATGAAGGTCAGTTTCATAGATAAATTCATTGAATTTTAGGACAAGATTGAATGTGATATGAAAGCCTTATCCAATAAACCAAAAGTGTTTAAGGCTTCTAATAAGGATACCCAGAAGGTAAAGGTGAAAGAATCAGAATCCAAGGAAAAAATCCTACATTTCATGAAACCCCATAAGAACCCCCAAAATATAAGAAAAAAAAGACCTATCTGGATGAAGTTGTTGCTAAGTTGAGAGATGATAAGAAGAAAAGGAAGGAATGAGATCCTAGATTTGGATTTGATCCTATTGAGTCAAAATCATTAATGATTAGGGCTAATAATGAATTTGAGAAGTAAGAAAAAGAGAAGAATCAAAAGAAGAAAATGTGTGAATTTGAGATTATTGAATCTATTCTCAAGGATGCTGAGAAAGATTCTGAGCAGATCCATGTACCAGAATCTTTTTTTCAAGAATCTTATCGTGTGAATCCTAAAAAGAAAATGGTATTTCCAGAAGTTGAAGAATATGAATTAATTTTTTAGGAAGAGGAAGTGGAAGGAGAAGAATAAGAAGAATAAGAAGGAGCTTATGATGCATATGATATGATAAAGCATGTTGAAGAATATCCTAAGAGGGAAAACCCTTCTGAGAAATTATGGATCCAGACTTCCAAGGCTGATTCTACTAAACATGAAACCTTAGGAAAAGCTGATTAAGGTCTATAAGAAATAAACAAACCATCAGAAGGAGAGAGAATCAACCACAAATTGGTACAACTAGAAGATCTGGTGGCAGATGCTGAAAAGGAAATGGTTGAAGAAGATGACACAGTAATACTATCAGATTGTGAACATGAATCACCAAAGGCTATTGAGATAATTTTGAGAGTTGATAAAGGAAATAATGTGTTGTTAGATACACCTATGAAGGCTAAGGTGGCTATGAAATATGTTGGTGGGTTATCTAAAATAATATCTATTGAGGTAGAGAGAGAATCCTCACCAATAAAAGAATATGATTTAGAATTGTCTCTTATGGTTCATGATTTTTTAGTTCAATCCCTTTTAAAATTGGTTGATAAAATTACTTTATTTCCAAATATTGATTCGAGATGTCAGATTATTTTTCATTCTTTTAAGAAGAAATAAGATTTTTTTCCATGCTAATGAAAAAACTTTTCAAGCATGATGCAGATTTTAAATCCTTATATATTGGGTATAATGCACACAAGAGGTTGTGCATGGAAATTACAAAGTGTTCATGGATGATAATGGAAGAGATGATAATATTTGAAGAATTTCAAGATACTGTGAAGGATGACTTTGATACTGAAGATAAAAAGATCAAAGATCTTACAACATGTTTAAATAAAAACTTCAATGTTGAACAAACAGCTCATAAGAAGGAAGACAAGGATCTGAATGGGAAACTTAATTCAATTACATTGAATCTGAAAATGGAAAAGGATCTTTGAATAACATTTTAATAAAAGCTCAGTATGTAAGAAGAATATTTGAAGACTCGGGTAGGAATTCTTAAGGATCAGGAAAGAAATATCAATGCTCTAGAGAAGAAAAATTCAGATCAGTATCTTCTTCTCAATCATTTTGAAGAGGATCATAATAAGAATAAGAAGATAATTACCTTTTTTAAGAATCTTATGTCAAATGATAAAAGTACATCTTTTTTCCTTAACACCAATCTCTTGTTGTATTACCATTATTGCACAATTGTTTGCAATCATAATGAAATTTTGGTTGTTCTTTATGTTTTTTGTTTTATAGTACTAATATTTCAGGAAACATTTTTTTCTATCCTCTCAATTTCTAATTGAAAATCACAAGTGGTGGGGGGAGGGATGATAATAATTAATACTATGTAAAGAAAATATTTCCCTAAATAAGGGGGAGTCTATCTAAGGGGGAGTTTTATAAAAGAAGATTTCCTTATGCAGGAAAAATCAAAATCACTCTAAGGAAGTCAAGAATACGATCCTTAGGGATTTAAAAACCTAAGGGGGGAGTAAGTCGTATTCATAATGATTCACAAGTAATGGGAGATATGCTTTTTTATTATGTTCGTAAAGAAAAATTTTAAGCCCTTATATTATTTTTTGTAAGGATGCTTGTGCTTTCCAAAAATGGGGATATTGTTGAATCAATATGGTTTCTTTATAGATTTTCCATTTCATTATGTTTTTAAAATCATGAACACTTTATCATAAAGAAAATTATATTTTTCCTAAGGATTATTTTCATAAAGAAAATTTTCCTTCTCTAATAAATTTTTTATCCTTATCAAAGTTTCAATTGTTCATTTTTTAATCTCTGTAAATCTAACTTATTTTCATCCCATGTCTAAAATTCAGTTTCAAATCTAAATCCTTGAAATCATATACATCCTTGGATATGGATTATTCTATTTTTTGAATCTAAATTCTCCAAAATTCAGACTCCGAATTCCCCACAAATTAGACTCTATATTCTTAATAATTCAGACTACAAATTCTTCAAAATATAGACTCCTAATTACTCAAAATTTAGACTCTGAATTCCATTGAATTCAAACACCAAATTCTTCAAAATTTAGATTTCTAATTTATCGGAATTAAGACACCAAAATCTATAGAATTAAAATTATGAATTATTTGTAAAATAGAATATGAATATACATGTCTTAATTATTCCAAATATTTATTTGGTTAGACTTTGAATTCTATTTTTCATTAGAATCCAATAAATATATTTGGTTAAGTAACTTCTTCTTACAAACACTTGTTATTTCTATAAAATGATGCCGTAAAATCTGTCTCTAACTAACTGTTGTTTGAGTGACACTTGAATAGGTCCTTTTGAGATTGAAGAAAAAGTATGACCATTGGAGGAGGGAGTCGACCAATGAATATGTGCCTATAAATAGAAGCTCATTTGAATGAGATCATGGCCGGTTGATCACTCTAAATATTACAAGTTGTTTATGTGATATCAATAGAGAGATAATGTCAGGATTAGTGCATACTGAACATCTCGTTCATATTTTTTTCGTGCAACTCTGATTATTGATGATTAAAATCGAGGGATTCTATGGATAGGAAGACAGAGGTGCCGACTAAATTAGTGTTTGAGGACATCTGGGAATAGGAAGACAGAGGTGCCGAATACCATAAAGTTATAGGGATTACGAGGATATCAAAATAGATTCTAATATACCTATTAATGGAATACTGTATTGTGGGTAAGATAGACTTTTTTGAAAGTATAAATCAAGGTACCATTATACAAGGTTATTAGATTCCATACTATTTGGGTTAACATATTTAAAATATTTAACGTGTTTTGTTTCAAGTTTATTTCCTCTATATTTTGATAATGGAAGAAAGTGTGAATTTATTATACCTTCTAGTAATTTTACAAAATATAATATGTAATATTATATACCCTTTACAGTATAATATTTTCCTTGTAAACATTCCTTCAGTTTCATTTCTGGAACCATATTTGAATAAACCTATCAAGTTTTTTTGTATAACTAAAAGTGGCCTTGGGATTTTACCATGGTTAACTTTGGTAAACATAATTTTCCTTATGGATTATAACATATTTTTTTAATCTTACAATTCACACCCTATTGTAATTGAACATCTATATACATTATTTTAATCCCACAGTAACTGTTATATGAAACAATGATACGTGATGAATATTCAAGAAGGCATAGAAATTATGTTATGGAAAATAATCTAAAAAACACATACTATCAATACACTGAGAATAAAATTGCATCCATAGATTTTTTTTCATAGAGAAAACCTCATGGAAAATAATAAAGGAATTTTGAATGGTGAAAATTATTTGAAATTAGTCATCATGTATCTTTCTAATTAACCATTATACCATCAATATTGTTTTGGTATGTGAGAAGAACCAATCCGATTCTTCTCAAAAACAAACATGAAGGGTTTGTCACGTTGTTTTTTGTCTCATGAAACATATAGATGTGTCAAGGGGTTATATATAACAAGGACCCACCCATATCTAAAACACTAAATAATTATTTATATATAGATTACATTCATTAACAATATCATTTATAAAAACCATATTTAGTCGAGGATAAATGTTCATTAAATTTTCACCAATTAAAACATAATTGAAGGAAAAACCCATATATAAAAAATGGAACTTATATAAAGAAATAATAATATCCATGATATAAAAAATATAGATATTAAATTACAAAATTTAATTAATTATTTTCATAAATGAAATGGAAGTATACATTTATTACACAGATGGAATAAGTTTCAAATAAGAAATAACCAAAGCAAACAACATAATAGAGTCCCTAAAAGAATGGATTTAAAGCATAATATGAAAGTAATAATTGAAAATAGTTTTTAGATAATTATAAATTCTGTCAAAATTAATATAACATATAGAAGATTTATGTTTATGAATCTTTATAAATGAGCCTCCTTAGTGCGTTTTAGGGATAATATTAAAGTGTTTTTAAAATGGAAAAATGAATTTTTTTATAAAACCGTAAATGAAAAAAAGATTATTTCTCATGATAAAATGATTGATTTTATGAAAATATTGGTATCTTAAAATTGATTATGTATGGTAGTTTAAAATGTCTACGAAATTTGGATGTAACTGTTAATCTGGCTTGCATATCATGTGGAATTGAAAAGGATTACATATGAAACATTCATTTAAATCAAATATAGAATAATTTATTTTGGTAAATATATTTGAAACATAAAAATATAATATATGAGTATTATATATTAATATTTTAGAATTACCATTAGGTAAAGAGAGAAAAGGCATAACTGGGGGGAAAATTTGAGGTTCAGAGAGAATCCCTTACCTTATGTCTATAAGTCTTCTTCAGTTTCATTTAATGTTATGAATAATGGAATTATGTTAATTAATCATTTTTAATCACCTATTGAACTTGTATTTTATTTATTATAATTTTATTATGTTCTTTTATTTCTCTTTTGATGATTTATTAGATTCAATTTCATCATTTGAGAGTGTTTGTTCCATTGGTTTCCACGATTGGTTCACATGTATACATCTGTGGAAGACCATGTAAATGGGAAAAAATTAAACAATTGAAAATTATTTGTTAATAATGGACTTATAGAAAATTAAATGGTCTTATATATCATTTTTTAGATATGGGAATGATTCATAATATAAAATGTTAATGATAAAGGTGAGATTATTTTAGTGACTTTTTTATTATCAAAAAATAATTTTCTTTTCCTATTTAATATTATTTATATATTCTAGTTCCATAAAAATAAATATGTTTTGGTAAAAATTTTAGAATTTTTTTAATCATTATATTGTTATTATGACTGGCTATGACAGTGATATTCGAAAGTGAAAATGAATCATCTATGATGGAGGTAAATTGAAACATCTCGAATGATATATTTTTGAATAAATGAATGATGATAAGGGGTTGATGATGTTTTTACAATAATTGAATAAAATTATTGTAAATATAGTACCCTTTTGTTATCATAATTGTTTTTATATTGGAGGTGAGGTAAGTATCATAAAATAAAAGAAAAATAAAAGAAAAATAAAAGAAAATGAAAGGGAAGTATTAAGGGTATTGATGCTAGAATTATTTTCCTTGAGAACCACCTTAAGGGACTATAGATTGATCTATTATTGGGGGAAGAGGTTCTTGTATGTAGGGTATACACTTTTGAAGATTATTAGGAATAAATTGAACAATCTTGAAGTCTTTGGTGGAGTGAGAAAAGGTGGTGGTGAGGGGTTGTAAAAATAGTGGTCGAGATGGGTGTTTTTTTGACTATTTTATTAATTAGCTATTTATTTTATCTCAAGACTATAAAAAAAGTTTAATAATGTGACTAAATAAAGTAATTGAGATGGATATTTATATATTATGGTTCTTATATTAGTAATGACTCATGGAAAAGTGTATTTAACTGATAATTTTTATATACTGTTAATTTTCGTATTTCATTATTCATAAAAAATTCTTCAATTTTAGAAAAATAATAAATATGGAATCTGACAATTTTAAGATTCATATAATTCAAAAATAAACATCAATTTACTAATAAAATCATAAATATTAAAAATTTATTTTCTTAATTACATTCACAATTGATTTAAAAATTCAAATTTAAATTTATAAGTAAATTTATAAATCGCTGAAAATTTAATTAAAGTCTCCTAAAATTATATAATAATCATTAAAAAAATAACAATTTTTGAATCTATTTGATTAAAATAAATTTTATTTTATATAATTTTAATAATTTTTAATTTTTAAACAATCAGTTATGTTTCACAAAAATACAAACAATTAATTTATCAATTTTAACATTATGTAATGTATCATATAATTAAACAACTATTCCATTTATAAAATGAATAAATTATATTTATAATTTCAAAGTTTTTTTTACTATTCTAATGGCTACACTACTATTACTAATTAAAACATTATTATTTCAAATTTCATGTTATTATTTAATAGTATATTTCTGTTCCTTTAAGCTCTATGTTGTGTAAAACAAAATCAATAGAATGAAATGATCTTTTTATAAATATGTGTAACATAAAATAATGGGGTGTTATATTCTTCCCACATTCATAAATTTCAACCACAAAATTTTACATCAATATTTCCCTATAAACATATAAGGGTAGTTCTTAATCAAAATGTTTTGATGTTCCCATGTTGCTTCTATAATTTTATGGTTTCTTCAATGAAACATTACCATTAAAGTCATTTTATTTATCAATACATTCTATCTAGTTTAATGAATCTCGATAAGATCTTCATAGTATAAAGAATCATGTTTTATTAATATTTATTCATATGTGAGTACATGCATTGGGACTGGTATGTACATCTGTAATAATGATATATAGAACAAATCATGAAATTTATTGATAATTGGAATCATTTCTAATTAGTAATATACAACTCTAATTATTTCCAATATTTTAAATAGTCTAATTTACATGGGGTTTGTTTTCTATTTCTTATCAAACCTTATGACACCCTTCCTTGAAGATATCATTTGAAAGACATGATCTGTAACTTGAATTCCCTAATAATTTTCTCCAGTTGTAAGCATTAATCTTTTACCTACATTATGCTATATTAATATGATCTTGAATATTCTATACCTTTGTATTTCTCACTTCAATGTGTTATGGGCCTATATGTTTCCTCTAACTAACTTTTTCCCAACATGTTGGAGTTCTACATCTATTGACATATAATGCATCATATAAAGTCATTTGAATACCATAGAGGAAACTATTACATAAAGAAGATTTTACCAAAGATAAATACTCATCCCACATACCTTGGAAGTCAAATGGGCATGATCTCAATATGTCATCTCATTTTTGAAATGTCCTTTTAGATTGTCTTTTAGTTTTATGGTTATAAACAATATTCAAATGAATCTTAGTGTCTAGATCCTTGTAAATAATTTTAAATAATATTGAAGTGAAATGGGGACCCTATTCAGAAAAAATAAATAGAGACACACCATGGAGTCATACAAAATTATGAATATATTGTCTTTATAGGATCTCAAGAGTTAAATATTCTCTTATAAAAAAATGTTTTGATTGTGTAATTCTATTAACAATTACCCATATTGAATCATTCATTATTAGGATCGCTGGTAATCCTTTGACAATGTCCACCACAATGTCCTCCCAAATCCACATATTAGAAGATTGAGGATTCATAAATCATATAGGACGTAGTCTATAAGCCTTTACTTGTTAAAAAACAAGACATCTTGACACATAGCCATTCGTTTCCCACAACATGTTCTCCCACCAAAACATATTTCATAAGATCTATTTACATCTTCGTACACACATGTCATGTAAAGAAATTTGAGTTATGATAATGATCTAATAGTTCATTTTTTTCATGTATTGATGGAACAAATAACCTCTTTTCAAATTTCTATGTCCTATCTTTATACATGAAGTCATCCAACATTCCTTCTATAATGGATTTAATTTTCTATTAGAAATTATCATCACCGAATTTATTTTTTTTCTTCTATAGTAAATATTGTTAGTAATCATTTTAAAATGGAGTGATATTTCCCCTTCCTTAACAATTCCCAAATACATCATTACTAAATCGATTAGCAAGGGATCTCTCTCAATCATCGTTTGGGTCATAAGTCCAAGATCATTTCTTTATAGTGCATAAGATACCTTATTTTTCTACCTTGGGTGGTAGTGTATTGGAAAATCATAATCATTTAGTAGCATGATCAATCACATTTTCTTCATATTGAGTTATTTTTGAGACAATATATATTTCAAACTCCTAGAATCTATATATATCTCACATCATTCACCATAGATATGTTGTCTATGTATATCTAAATAAAGTATTATAGATGATAAGTTAAGATCATGTGCCTCATAATTTTGTTTTTGAGCACTCAACTAAATTTATTCATATGTAGTAACTTTTTTATTCTTCATAATTACACAACCCATTCGTTTTGTCAATGCATCAAAATATATTAAAAAACGTTCATTTCGTGATAGTAGTGATAAAATTGGTGAAAAATAATATTTTATTCAATTATTAAAAAAATTATGCAATTTTGTTTCATTTGTACATAATCCCTTTACCTGTGAGCTTGGTTAATGGGTTAGCCAATCGGGAAAAATTCTGAACATGACCCCAATTGTAACCTATAAAGCAAATAAAACTACAAACCTAGATTATGTTCATTGAGATTGAACATTCTTGGACTATCATTGTATTTGAAGGATAAACTAAGATTCTATCTTGAGAGACAATATGGCCATGAAAATAAATTTTCCGATTCTATAATTTAATCCTTATAAAATTAACATATAACACTTTTTTATAAGATTCTAAAGAATAATTTTAATTTTATTATAATGTTCTTCATAGATTTTATAATATACCAAAATATCATAAGTGAATAAAAAAATATTCATGGTATTCCTTAAATAATATATTCATTAAATCCATGAAAACTGTGTGAGAAATATTCAATATATATGGAATGATGGTAAACTTGTAATGTCTATACGTCATGTGAAAATTTTGCTTCAGGACACCTTCCCTTGTTAATCACAAATTATGAGACACAAAATGAAGGATACTCATTGAAAAATATTGATCTCTATGAAGTTGATAAATTATTCATCACCGCGAGGAAGAAGGTGCTTTTTCAATATTGTAATAGCAATGAATTCTCTATAGTCAATGCATAACTTCAAGAAACTATCTATCTTCTTAAAAAACGATTAAGGGAAACCCATGATAAATAAATACGGTGAAAAATACATTATTACTGGACTCATCTAGTTGTTTCATAGACTACACTAATTCCAATGTGGACATTATATAGTGATTCATTGATACTGGAATTTCTTTATGGATTAAATCCATGGTGAACACAACTTCATACATTTGGGGTTGGCCAAGTAATTTATAAGGACATAAATCAATGTGTTCATGTATAATTGGTACATCCTCAATTTGAAGATTACTTATCTCATCCCTATATGTATTTTCTCATCCTACCCAATAATTTCATTCATTAGAGCTCCTAGGGGTGGAGCTAGGTAATAATCAGATAGTGATGTCTCTCATTGAAATATACGAGATTCTATATCTTCCTAACTTATTTTAATTTCCTTTTTATTGCAATAAATTCCCAAATCATATCTTATAATCCAGTCTATACTAAAGATTATATCAATTTTAACCATAGGAATGATGATAATTTCATCAAATAAATGGTTTCTGTATGCCATATTTTGAAGATATCGATACATTTTTATTACAAGAAAACATTCCTTTGGGTTTTTTACTAGAAACACCCTTATTATATCAAAATGAAAATATCAATTTTTCATAGAAAATATGTTACATATAAATGTGTGAGATGATCTGAAGTCAAATAATTATTTTCTCAATTTTAAAATATAATTATTGTACCTTCCACCACATTATTGGGAACTTCTACTTCCATTGTAGTGATCACATTATCTTGGACATATCCCATTGGCCTATTTTGTTGTATTTTACCTTGATAATTAGGAAAATGGTTTGAATAATTCCCCTAATAATTATAATATAACAATTAAAATGAATTGATTTTTTTCTACCCCTTTCATTCATTATGTCAAGGTCGTTTATATATAAACATATAAAATTCATGCATTTCCTAGGATGATTATTTCTACAATTTTTACGTAATTTATATTTCATCATTCCCATTGTCTTATTTGATGATCCACCTTTTCCATTGTTCTTAAAAGAGATATTATTCTCTTTATAACCCTGGAATATATAGGATCTAGAAAATTTCTTATCCAATTTTATGTAATATAATACTAATTCATCATATGATTAAAGTGTTTGAGAAGCTAGTTTTAATTGGAGACATGGATTATGAACATAAAATAAATTATTAATCATGTATTAAAAATCACATATGAAATCTATAGTATACATGGCTAGTATTGTTAAGGTAACCTTATATTCTGTAACACTTTATTCTTCCATTTTCATTAATCTAAATATTTTTTCTTTGTTTCAGTTCATTTCCCATGGGAAACATATTTGTCCAAGATGGTTTCTGTAAATGTTTCCCATTCTGTTTATTCTATTTCATCTTCCTCCTTATTATTTGTGATCTCATACCAAAATTGATTACTATATCTCTTGAGGAAATATACATCCAATAATACCATTTCATTTTCATTGCATCCTAATGGAATAAATATATTTTCAATTAACATAATCCAAAACATATATAACAATGGAATAGTAGTCTCACTAAAATATGAGGGCTTCCACCACATTAAAATATCCAACATAGGTTTAGTATGGTTATTCATTATATCCTGTGTTCGTTGTCCTAAAATTGAGATGATCTTCTTAACTCCAACACTGGTTGTGTTGACTTACTCAGTAGAGAAATCCCTATATTTTTCACATATATCTATTCTATTTCATCCATTGGGAGCCATCACAAAATAATGGAACATACTATGTTATCTCATAATCATCATGTGTATTGAGACACAATATAATATTTTATCTGATTGAAAAAGTGATTTAAAATACAACAAGGAATTCATATATTAGCTATGTTTATTCAACATCTAATTTGAAAGGTTTATACTAAAATTTCTCTAATAAAAAAATATAAAAACCCAAAACTAGTAACCCTAATTCATTGAGAATTTTTTTATAATGGAGTAGATAAAAGAGATCAAATCACCAAGGATCAATCAGATACATAGTCTTGATGAACTAGATATATACATTCTCCCTTATTACATAGATAAATAAACATAGAACATAGAAAAATAAAATAAAATGATTCATGTCTCTTATTCAAATATTTCATATGAACATACTGGGGAGGGAAGAAAAATGCATGAGCTAAAATGCTCTATATGTTTTTTATGAAAAATAATAACGAAAGTAATGTCAATAAGGAATATAAATTATGAAATGATAAATAATGTTAAAAAAACATTCCATAATTACACAAAGAATAAAAATTCATTGTTATATATTTTCTTTGTTAAGACCTCATATAATGTAATAACTGAATACTAAAGGAAGAAAATTTATATTCATAGGACATCATGTGTCTATAAAATGAACCATTATACTATCAAGAGAGTTTATGTCTATCGGTAAATACCTATCTAATTATTTTTAGAAAAAACATAAAGTGTTTTTCCATATTGTTTTCTCTCATAAGACATATAGATTATTCATAGGGCTATTTATTATTGGTCCCTACTCAACACCGCAAGTCGAAATCATTCCCCATACATAGATTCAATTAATGAACTATATGCCTTATCAAAATACCAGTATTGAGTAGAGAAGCAAAATTCATCAATATTTTCACTATTAAAAAATTATTCAATGAAAAAACCATATGAAATGTTAGTAGATGGATAAGGAAATCATAATAAACATTATATAATAAATATTGATATTTAATAAAATCTTCAATGAATGATGATCAAAAAATGAAAGAGATGTATAAAAATAACACACATAAGTAATAAGTGGTGAAAAAGGAATAACCAAATGGAATATCATAATGGACTCCATAAATTAATGAATTTAAATCATAATTGTTCATTTATAATTTAAAATGGTAATAGAGATTTATAAAATATGTCTAGCTGAACTAAAATCATTTAAAATTTTTGTTTAAGAAACATTTGAAATGAGTCACTTTAGTGATGATTATAGAAAACATTAAAGACTATATAAATCGAAAAAGAATTATTGTTTTTATAAAACTAGAAATGATCAAAGGGATTATTTATTCATAAAATGATTAATTTTAGAAAAATATTGGTATCACAAATATAAATAATGGATGGTACATGAAAAGGATTATGAAATTAGGATGTTCCCATTTTGAGGATTGTTTATCTGAAGGAATTGTAATGGAATCCCCATAAAAGATATATATACAAAAAATAAGGAATAATTGATCTAGGTAAATATATTTTGAATATAAAAAAATATAGGATGATTAATAAAGAATAATTAATAATTAAATTTGGGTAAAGAGGGAAAATGTGTTACGTGATGGAAAAATGGAGGTTTGGGGTGAATCCATTAACATATGTCTGAATGTATTCTCTAAATGCACATAATTACCTAGATAATGAAATTTGATCCATTAATAATTTAATTTTTTACGTATTACAGAATTATTAAATTTATTAAAACATAAAAAAGTTATTTTATTACCTTTTTTATAAGTTATAAGATTCCATTCAATCATATAGGAGTGTTTGTTTCCTTGGATTTCATGATTGGATCACTTGTATGATTTTATGAAATATAATGTAAAATAGATAATTATTCACCAAAATTGGAATTATATGTTTTTAATTATCATACATAATATTAAATGGTATTATATTTCATAATTTTCGAGATATGAGGACAATTATTTAGATTAATTCATAAGGATAAATATAATATTAGTTTGGTGAATGTTTAATTATCATAAACTTTTTTTATTGTTTAATATTATGTATATATACAAGTTCCAAAATTCTAAATATGACTATATATATATATTTTTTATAAAAAATTACCTTTGTAATGGTTTTATGACTAGAAATTAAGGCGGTCATGGAAATTTAAAATGCATCATCAACGATGGGAGTAAATCGATACATCACACATGATATTTTCATTTTTAGAATTAAAGGGAGGGGAAAAGGGATTTTATAATGGATTTTTTCATGGTCATAATAAAATAAAATTAAATATAATATAATGTAGTTTCCATGATGTTTGGGATAGAGGATGCGAGGGAAGGATAAAAAAATGAGATAAAATAAATGGATAATAAAGGAAAGGATTAAGGCTTTTACCTCTTGAAATCTTCTCCTTGAAAACCGCCCAATGGGTCTTGTGTTTAGTATTTTAGTGAAACAAATCTCATGGATTTGGGGGATATATATGGGAATATTATTGGATTGAAATTGGAAAATAATCATGGATTTTTTGGTGTGAGGACAAAAGGTTGGGAGGGGAGATATTTATAGTGGACGAGATGCATTTTTTTATTATTTTAGTCTTTAGTATATTATTTCGGACTACTAAATAGATTAGATTATTTTTCTAAATACAATAAATATAGAGGGATTGTTCAAGATTTTTGTTCCTACATTATAAATGACTCAACAAATAGTGTTTTTAACTTATAATGTATTTATAATATAAATTACCTTATTTTACTGTTCATAAAAAACTCGACTATTTTAAAAAAATACCAAAAATTTAATGTAACCAATTTTCAACATGTAGAATTTAAAAATGAATGACGTTTTTTGAAAATAATTTTCTATTTATGATAAATTGAATTTCGAATAAAAATCATATTTTATTTTGAAAATATCAATTTTAAAATTATAAGTGAATTTATAACACTCAGAAAAATAAATTAAGGTATCAAAAAATTATCATACAATAATAATATAGAAAATTATAAATTTAGGAATATATTTCAGGAATTTTATTTTATTTTAATTCTTTATATTAAATATAAAATTGTTAAAAAATCTTTATGTTTCACAAAAACACTGAAAAATAATATATCATTTGAAAAACATTTATTTTCCTCAACTATGATATAATAATATCATATTTCCATTAACAAGATGCCTAAATTTTATTTATACTTCCATAGGTGAGGTTACTATTCTAATGGTGACATTATTATTTATAGTGGTAACATTAATATTTCTAGTGTTAAGTTACTATTTAATAGTGTATTATTATTTGTTCATGCTCACTATTGTGTGCAATATAGGCTTTCAAATTTTTTCAATTTATATAAGAATAAATATGAAATAAAATATTATAGTGTTATAATAAAATTTTCCCCTTTCTTCATAGAAATTTTTAAATTTATTCATATGTACATTTAGAATACCACCTCCACAAAGCAATGTATTTAAATTTTCAAAACCTTCTTCCATGGGTGTTTCCAAAATTTAATTAAATTAATAAATATTATATTTATAAAATATTTATTATTTTGAAAATATATAACATTTTATAACCTCCATTGAACCATTTTTTTTAGAAATATTATATTTTGGTAAGGGTGAAATTCTATATCTAGAAAGAGAAAATATTCATTTACCCTAACTTTTATAAATGAATGGTTCATAAATAAAATTGATTGAACTAATATTATATATATATATATATAATTTTATAAATTATAGCATGTATAAATATTTTTCTACATTTCCCTCATGAGAAGAAAAATGATAATGTAGTCTTTATGGTTGTGAGGACTACCATCTGCATTAGGTGATGATTTTAATTTTTCATCACTACCCTAAATGGATTTCTATTCAAATATAAAAAAAATATTATATTATTTTGTAATTATTTTTTTTTGTAATTAATTTATTAAAATTAATTAATTAATAGAGGTACCATATTTGTTCATCAGAAATTACTAAAACATGATCGTTTTGGATTTCTTCATAAAAATATATATCTAAAAATAAAATGTTATGTACTTTGTATTTTGTAAACAAAGATGTAACATGTTTTAAAATAGATTAAATAATATATTAATAGTGATCTACGTATGAAATAACGGGGATCAACATTTAAATTTTATAGAATGTGTGAAAAAATCAATTTTATCCAAAGATTAACGTAAACAATAAATAACATTGAAATTTATAATTAAATAATATAAATGAATATTATATTATGAAATATATGAAAATATAATTAATAAATAGATTTTTATTATGTTAATTTTTATTCTCTAGGTGTTTAAAATTTTTTCATGGGAGTTTAGAGAAAAAGGTAATGGGTTTTCTTCCCTCAATGTCATTTCCTATATCATAATTATTCCCCTATGAGTATGGTTTTAAAAATTAATATATTATTTTCAATGATGATATTATAAATCATTTCTTATTTTTTATAAATGAAATGAAACTAAATTATTTGATTATTCATTTAATTTGATAATGTTATTATTTATCCCATTGTATTTAAATTACTTCTTTTTCATTCATGTCCATGTTCTCCCTATCGCAATAATTCTCTCCTTTATTATGTTTTATTTTTGTGATTTTCAAAATTATATTTTTCTATATTTAAAAGGTAAAATTATCACACTTTTTATGTTGTGGGTTTAAAAAACTAAATTTTAAAGATATCGAAAAGGATTCCCTTACCATTGTTTTATTTTTATCTTATGCTTGGAATTAACTATGTAAAAAAATAGGTATTTTTGATGACCCATTATTTAGATTTCAATTAATTTTATATTTTAAATTTATTTTCATGATACCTTCTTCAAAATTATTTTTATTTTGTTTTTAAATTTTATATCATCAGGAAAACTGTATAAAATATTTTTGAAATGAATTTTTTATGTTTTTATTCAATTTTTCGATTCGTATATCCAATTTTTACAGATTTATATTTTATGAGTCACATTAAAAATTCTTTAATTAAACAGTCTATTAAATAGGTTGATGTTACGGAACCATCAAATCATATTTTTAATTAATATTATGAGATTCCATTTGGAAATGATATGAAACAAATTTTCAAAAAAAGGTATTGAGGATATGTTAATAATTGATAAATTATGGTACAAATATACATGGATGATGATGTTGGTGGTCATATATAACCCTATAATTCTTTTGTTAATGATTTCTAGTAAAATAAATGAAACTGTTTTCTAGGATAGGATAAAATTATTCTTTTTCATATAATGGTGAGTGGATATTATCGTATATAAAATCATTCACATTAACATGTGGGGGAATGGTAAGATATATATTTGATCATTGGATGGTGCATGGACCTGATCACATAGTGTTTTGTTCAAATGATGATTCATAGACTTGATCTCACATTCCTTTTTTCACTTGATTACGCATGGAAATAATAACATTTTTCATTATTCAAAATTGTTTTGGTGGAGATTTTCCTCTTAATTTTGTATATAATATCATTACTATCTATGCCTTTTTTATACAATGTTTTGATGTTAAATACTAATTATTATGCTACATAGATCATGTTTATTATCTTATTATCATATGACATGTAATATGTTTCTTCAATTGATATATTATGTATTTATATCATGGATTATGGTTAAATAATGTTGTTCCATGTTTTTATGAATATGATATGTCTCCCCGGATATTTTATACTCAAATAAAATATTATTTACCTTTAATTTAATATTGATATGTTTAGTCTTACTGAGTATTTGAGATCGCCAATTTATTTTGTTTCTAATCCTTTTCTTATTAAGATGAGTATATCATCTTAGAAGAATAAAGGGCGTTTGATGTTTTTTTATTATGGATAATTATTCACTAGTATCATAATATAATTTTCATAGGAATATGATCATAAAGCATAGTAACCCTTAGTTTTTTGTTATTTTATGATTATTTGTGATATATAATATATAACTTATGAAAATGAGGAAAATGTAAGATATTTTTTCTTGGGTTATAGCACATGGTATCAATGAAAATTTGAAATGTAAACATAAATTAATTCAATATGTATCTCATATATTGCTTCAATAAGTCTTGTAAATAAGAGACATCTTAATTCCATGATGAAGTTTCCACAATTTTCTTATTCCTCCATATAATCACAAGGGAATATAGAATTAGAATGTGGAAAGTGTTTTTCCCTTTCACACATATTCTATAATTTTTTTAATTATATATGAACCATGAGTTTTGGTTAATGATATCATAAATCTATATTTTAGATATATTTATATAATATTTCTATTTGGGAGTTATATAAGATGTTTTTCTCATCTCACGTCCATCAATTAGGACCATAATATTTGATCCACACTATTAAGATTATTATTAGTGGCCGTAGTCTCTATATTTATGTCAGGTAAATTTTTCATTTTCCATTAAGTACACTGTCTTGATATATTATTTTTCACAAACCAAAATCTTAAACAATATGCACATTACATCAAATTCATATGACCACAATCTCTATCCCTTTTTATTCCGAACTGTAACTCCTGAAACAACATATTAAAATGTATTAAAACCATTTATTCTAAAAATGAACAAAGTGAATCCTATAAATAATTTGGTTCTTTACTAACCAACCCTCTGACTATCAAGGGCTGGGATAAATTAGAGTAGAAACTAAAAAGGAACAAAAATAGTATGTCTAAATAAATGGTACTACAAATGTTTTATCCATTCCAAATAGACAAATAGGTTTTGAAAATATTTAGAGTAGTGACATATCATATATTTTCACACTTATTGTGTGTTCTATATATTATTATGTAACCTTTAGGGCTCCATCACCTTTCCTAAACACTCTTTTATTTATAATTTTACGTTATCCTCCATGTGTTTTAAGGATTAACAATATTCTTGAGTATCTATATTGTGTGTGTATTCTTCCAATAGACACTTCTACATGACTATACGTACACACCTTTAATTATGGCTCTATATATACACCCTTGACCTGTATTATTAAATGGAGTCTTGTATATCATGAGGGGAACATTGTATAATATTCATGTGACCATGCATTATTATAATGAATCTCTTCATTTGAATGTGGTCAGTGGTTATCCCTATCATAAAGGTCTAATTTCATTATATGAGTATCATATGTAGTGATTTAAAATTAAAACAATACATAATCCAGTAATTCATGTGGATTCAACATCAATGGTGTTATGCACTTCAATATCATTATCAAATTTGTTGAATAGATTAGACATCATACCATTGAAAATATAGAATATCCTTGTATTGATCACTTATTCCAACTGAAATAGTTTTATGAGATACAAGACAATTAAATAAATAATATCCTTTTTTAGCATAATATATTTTTATTCTGGGCCCCTAATTCATGTTTCATTATAGATTTACCTTATATTATGGACTTTCCCTTATTTTTGGTTAATTTTTTCTGACCTAAAACACCAACAACTATTACTTTTGGAAGTAGTACCACATCCAATAGTAACATTTATATATCTATGATGTAAATGGTCCCTCAATTACATTTTTTTAGTCGGCCTTATTCACCAAGAAATCTCCCCC
The DNA here is from genome assembly GCA_963277665.1 of Viscum album. Taxonomy (NCBI): domain Eukaryota; kingdom Viridiplantae; phylum Streptophyta; class Magnoliopsida; order Santalales; family Viscaceae; genus Viscum; species Viscum album. The sequence goes on along the minus strand of OY728155.1, from coordinate 916,415,880 downwards.
AATTGTTTTTTAAATAAATTTCCTTTAAAAACTAGATATACAATCCTTCAATTAAAAAACTCAAATATCCTAGGTGAAGAGGCAGAAAACTCACTATGGTGATAGCATATGAATGTAAAATTGGAGAAAATTTGTGTGTCTTATCAGTAGACATTTTACTTGCACAATTAATAAAAAATTGAGCATTTGATATCAAAATGGGAAAATATAGATTCCAAATCAATCATGTGATGGAATTTTAACAAAATTACTAAATGATTTTTATATATTCTCAGTATTAGGATTAGTGAAAAATAAGGGAAATAAATAATAGTGCATTTTGATTCAAATATATTAACCCAAAATATATATATTTTATGCTCTCTCGGCCCCATAACATAGGAAAATATCATTAAATAACCCATTCCCTCATACCTATAAAATTATTTATTAGGATACACCTAGAAGGTGTAATGAATTATAATCATAGTTCTAAAAAACCATTGAGTCATAAAATACTTAATCAAATTACCCCTCCCTAATCTTCATCGTATCAATTTATCTCATTTTATATAAAAAAGGACTAACTATAAAATTACACTATAAACACCCTTATGAAAAGGATAAAGAGGAAATTATTCACCCAATGTAACACCCTAACCCTAGATGCTTGGTGCTGGTGCATTATTAAATTACATTGGAATTATTATAAAGAAGAAAATCCAGAATAACCATTTAGTTTAGCAGTCTTGGAATGATATATCCCTTAAATGATACCCTTAACACATTTGGAAATAGTAAATAACAACATGATACATAATAAAATGAAACAAACCGCTTCCTTGAATTCTTATTCAAATATTTATTAATCATAACCTTGGGAATGAAACACAATAAGGGTGTACTCAGATGCTATGTAAGGGTATGTAAATATGAATCTATAATTAATCAATGATAATAACGAACATGCCAAGGTAAATGACTGATAATTATTTCCATTCAAATAGATAGGTGAGGAAACATCGATATGCCAAGTTAATAAGCTCAGACACATTCCATTTAATCAATAAACTAAAAATGAAATGTATCCATAGATATATCAATGAAAAATATCATGGATGAATAATAACTTAATATAAAATGAAGGCAATGATTTCTTAATGGATGTTATGTATATGGAACATGAGGACCTATTACTATTACGATCTATCCTATGAATGGTTTAAAATTACAGATCCATCCTCCGTTTAATTTTACCAAATAAAAAATCTCATGAGAACATATTGATTCATCAAGGAGCTATATAAAGTCCAGTATCAACCTTTCACATCATGTCCAAATAATTCGACATATTGAATAAACAAAATAAATAATATGCCTTATCAAATAACCATATTAAATAAGAAATACAGATTTATCAAATAACTATCAAAGTAAACACCATATGAAAAATGATATACAATTTTGTAAATACTAAAATACATTGAATGAGAATGTGGATATTAAAGTAAATTTCCAATGGTAATTTATTTCAGTAAATTGATAGTTTATAGGGAAATTAACACTCACAAAAGGAAGTAATATTAAGAACATTTGAGAGGATTAATCATTAATCATTCTAATGTGTCATATACCACTATGATACATTTAAAACATAATCACCAAAAAGGAATGAAATTAAATTAATCATATAATATCATCAGAATTAGTGTATTATTGATATAATTTAACAAAATTTTCAGTAGGAATGGCAGACAAAAATAGTTAGTAGTGAATATTCCATTAATCTAACATATTTAAAATTGAGATGAAAATCCTTAACATACACTGATTTTTTGTGGTTTTGAACCTCTGGAATAGTGGTTTAAAATACGTTAGAAACTAATAACGGAACAAAAATAATGTTTATAATCTCATATATTAACATATTTCTTTATTTTTCTACCCGTTTGTTGACACTCTTTCATTATTTTTGACAATTTCTAGTGATAGTTGCCTAGTTTTTCCAAGTATGTTCTGACTTGTTATTTGTTGTTAATATTAAATATGTCATGGTTTCATCATATCCATAAATTAAACCATGAATTAATTTATTAAATTTTTAATTATAATGGTACATAATATTTTGATATTTGACATGAAGTTCACTATTCATAGAGATAGTAGGTTGTACGCACGCATGAACACCACTTTCATTTATTTCTTGTATTGAACTAATTAAAAACAAATTATATATATGAATATTATAATTTCAATAATATATACATTTTATATATTTTTTATAGTATTTTTCAAAAAATCCTTTATACATTCCATATATTCTATGAATGAATCATATCATTTTTAGGGGGTGGAAGTCAACACATCCTCAAATGAAATTATCGTATTAACAAAACATGGAAAACATAAAGGTATGTTCAAAATAATAATTACAGAATAATAAGACATCATAAATAAATATATATCTTATATAAATATAGTCTCTTTAAAAATAAAAACTATGATAGGTGGAAGGGGAAAATTGAACAATCATTGTTCCATGAGGCTGTATTTCACCGTACAAAGAAACAATATGTTCGTTACCCATTAGATGGAGGTGTGTGTAAGTGTAGGTAAAATAATTGTAATGAAAACATCCAATTATATTTATTATACTGGTTTTGTTATTTTATTATATAATAATATTATTATAGGGAGTGTAGAGTGGAAATAAAATTAGAAATCATGAGAGAAGGCGTTACATCTTAATCGGGTAACTTTAATTGATTTCTTATAAAAGCCTTTCATAGAAAGAATTCTACCCAAATAAATTCTTATAGTTCATGGGGAGGGGTGTGAGGATACTATTTTATCATGTATTTACTGAAAATAGGTGTTTTTATAGGTGTTAGGATGGGGGATAGGTGGTGTCCTCTTATAGGTAAGCGGGAGTGAGACAATTGTAAATACCTAATGGTATTCAATAATGGGAGGTCTATCTTACATAAAGATCCTCCGAAATGAAAAAATAATTTATTAATTGAGAATAATGGTAACAAAAAACCTTTTCCACCCAAAAATATGTGCATTTTAATAATTTGGTTCGTTAACTTCTATGATTCCAAAATTTTATCATTTTGGTTTTTATTAAAGCATCTAGTTTTCTATTCAAAATAATTTAACCATTAAGACTATATTAAAGTGATATTTAATATAAAATATATTTCCACTTATTTATAAATATAATATCTTTTTAATAGAATAAAATTCACATGTTTTTGGGAAATTAATTTTTAAACAAGTGCATGTGACGTGCTAAAATGCTTCATGTAATCGGAATGTGTTAATTAAGTACTTAGATAATATGGGTCAATATGTTAATTGTAAAAGATTAATAATTCCATTGAAATACAATATTTAATATATATTTACTCTTAAAATTTATATTAAAGAATATATGTTTTTTTATTAATTTTAAATCATTTAAAAAGGTTCATTTATAGTAAAATAACAATAATATAAATTTTGACATTATTTATTTAATGTTAATTTTTAAATATAAATAATAAATTATAATTAAAATATATTAGTTTTAAATGTGTGTAAAAAGATATATTCCAATAAAAAAAATAAAATAAAATAATTCAATCAATTTAATTCACTTTTAATATCTATAGTATCATGTATTAGTAAATTATTAACAAAATATTAAATATATTTATGTTTCTTAATCATTTTATGTACCTAAAATATATCTAAAAATTATTGATAATTTATGATGATAAAAATAACAAAATTTTATTTTATAAGGCTATCTATGACCGAAAAAATTATGGTTGGTATATATCTCAATGTTTTTTAAATGTAAAAGGTCATGAAAGTTATCTTTTTGTTTTTTCATAAACCTTTTATATAGAGAACATTGATTTAATAATATTAAAATATCCTATATATTTAGAAACAAAGTGTAGAAATTGAAAAAAATTTCGTATCAATGTATTATTTGTATGTTTCTAGATCATTTTGGTCTTTAACATTATAGTTTAATCCCATATATATTGTGTAATGACACCTTAATCACCACAATTAATTTTTAATCACATTCATTAATCATTTTGGTTAAAAATTTAGTTAATATTATTAGACCAAACATAACATACTAAATAAATCATTTAATTTTAGATTTTAAAAATTCAAATCACAGAGGTTTACAAATTAGGATTAATTTTAATCTTATAGATGGGGCTAAATAAAAATTTCATATAGTATAAAAACATTCAAAAGTTTGTTAAGTTTTTATATTCAATATGAAAGTAATATTAATTAAAATGAAATTAAATATATAAATAGATGCATTATTGATCTACTATGAATGTAAAAAAAATCAAAAATATAATTTATCATTTATAAATTTTTAAAGGAAAATTCTATTTTTAACTAAATTTCAGTAATTTTAATAATTCAACAAAAAATGATGTTTCTGTGAAAAATCGAAACAATTAACCATAAGATAATTTCGAAATTATAAATTAATAAAAGTTTTTTATTTTAAGAAATAAAATTCATAAAATTGTTAAAATTTCGTTTTGAAATAGGTTCACCATTAAAAGGCGGTAAAAATTAGTCTTGCGTGCAACAAAAGTTAATTTAGTATCGTATGTTGCCCAAGTTTAACATTGTGTGTATTGTATGCAAAGGAAATTAAATTTATTCTAAATGAAAAATATTATAGTGTATTGGGTTGTCACATTCTCCAACCTTAATAAAACCGCATCCTCACAATTAAAACATGAAGTCAATAATCTAAGGATGGGAAATATAATATTTTTGAATGACCCACATAGTAAAAAGGGTCAATATAAAATTTTATTAATAATATATAAAATAAATTAAAATGGTCATATATCTAGGTTACCTTGTATAATAACAATGAAGGGAAACATAAATATGGGTATGGAAAAAAAATCTAACCATTATGTTCTAATAGAGACTCCTAGAGAACATTATTAGGAGAAAGATAACAATTAGAAGGTCTTAAATCAACTATGATCTAAGAAGACATTTTATTCATTGGAAATGAAGTTTCTAAGACAACATATTTGTTTTCAAGATCATTTTACCCTCTAGTTGAGGAATTATTTCACTCTATAAGAATATAAGTAAATATATGTTTCTAGAAACACAATATTTTCCTTTGATTATGCCTTAAAATATTTCTACATTATCTCTTACAACTTACAGTGATGTAATACATTAGCGTAAAAAATAACATTAAATGATAATCTTAAATTATTTTATAAATGGTTAACCTTTTAAAATTATTATGATCCAATCAATTTTGAATGAACTTATCATTAGTAGTTAATCAACATGAATCACCTAAAAATTTTCACATTCCAAACATGTTAATAACACCATCATGTATCCTCTTAAAATATGGAAATAAATTGAATTACCATAAAAACTTATGGGAAACATGAATTCCCCCATATTCCTTATGTGATACAAATTTTATTGGTTATATTACTTAAATAAAAAAGTATTATAAACTTTATCATTGATAGCTTAGACCACATTTCTACAAGTATTTAATAAGTTCCAATCTAAGTCAGTACATATCCAAATGAATCATTTCATCATCATTATCGCAATATAATAAAAATATTAAATGTGTAATCTTACTCAGTCATGTGTTTTATGAAAATAGTTACTTCTCACTGAATATCGTTTCTTAGTACCATTCTGCATATTATCTCAAATCCTTAACGAAAAAGTACTTTAATACAATCCTCATATATTCCATAATTCTTTTAACCAATACATATCTGATGAAATATTCAAATAGAAAAAATAATTGAACAAGCATATTAATCATTCCTTTTCATTTTAGGCTTTATAATAACTTCATCACTATCCAATAGCATTATCTCAGGAATATTCCATTGACTCTTGGGACATTGATTCACATAGTGTATCATCTCCTATCAGTGGAAGCATTGATCATTGGAAACCTTTTTCATACCCTTGAAATAACGAGCATGTTGTACATTTTTCCACACATATAATAAACTCTTTCTCCCTTCAAGAATTTAAAGCAGTGATTCATTCCACACTTATCACATGTTGGAAAATCCTTCCTTCACTCCTTCCATTTATCCATATTTTTCTCAGTCATCCCCTTTTCTCCTTCAAATCCATATGAATCAGAGAATTATTTTCTTATCTTCTTAACAAATAATACTATTTCATAATATGATGATAGAACATTGGATACTTTTTCCCTCTGAACTTTTTTGCTTAAGTTCATGAAAGATATGATCTTTATCACTCTTTATGTCATGTGACTTGGCAGAGTTATCATTTCTTATTCTCATTGAATATTATAAACATTTTCATATAATATATTATCACATAAAATTATGAACAGTCTATTACTAGAATCATGATATAGTACCTGACATAAATTTCTGCAAAATGAATACTAGAATAATAAAATTTGGCTACAATTGGAAAATCATTACTTCTAAATCCTTTATAATGGTTGGTAAATAAAATATGAATCATCCTAATCATTACCCCCAACAGTGTCAAAATCTGGTGCGTAGTAAGACATGTAGTCATGTAACTAGTTAACATTAGTCAATCCTAGAACATCTTGTCGGAATTGTTACTCCTAGGTACATCTGTTCTAGAACCACGTTAACCCGTAGTATCAAAATAGATATGTATTGCTAGTAATACCCACATAATATATACCTTACCAAAATAACTTATCCTCAATGTAAATCATTGGGTTGTGCTCCCAAATCTAGTTTACATGGTTTCATCTTAACATCCTCTTATACCAACTATAACACCCTGACCCAAAAATCCTGATACTGGTGGATTATTACATTACATTGGAATTATTACAAGGATACAAATTCCAAAGGAAAATTAATTTGACCCATCTTAGAAATCTATATGAAAAAACAAATTTCCTTAATACTATTTGAACTATAAAATACTTTTAATATAAAAAATAAAATAAAAAAAATACATCCTAGAATGCTTATTGAAATAATAATTCTACATAACCTAGGTAAATAAACATGATAAGGGTGAGATCAATTACTCAGTAAGGATAAGTAATATGGAATCAATATTGAATCATTGATAATAACTAACATGTAATGGTAAATGATAGATAACCCATTCCATTAAAATAACTATAAAAGGGAAAACCAATATGTCAAGGTAAAAAGATTAAAAATATTCCACATATTCAATGAACTAAAAAAAAAATCCATTTATATGCAGTCCCAAAATATCATGGATTAATAATATCTAAATATAATATGAAGGAAATTGTTTCTTAATGGAAATCATGTCTAAGTCACATGAGGACCTATTATTGTCAAAATCTATCCTCTAGATAGTTTAAAAGAACAGATCCATACTCTGTTTAATTTGGCAAACTAAATCATATCATAATAAACAATCGATGCATAAAGAATCTATAAATGTTTTGGGTTATGCCAATCACTTAATTACAAAATAATTACAAATATTTAATAACCAAACTAAATAATATGCCTTAACAAATACCCGTATTGGATGATAAATATTGAAATTTGAAATAACTATAATTGTAATCTCTGTATAAAAAATGTAATGTGGTTTTGGAAATACTAATATCCATTGAATGAGAATGTGGATATTCCATTAAATTTACATGTAAAATTGATTACAATAAAGTGAATGTTTATAGGTAAATTAACAATTGCTAAATTAAGTGAGATTAAGAACATTTGAGGAGAATAATTTTAAAACATCTCAAAGTATCCCATACCACTTTAAAACATTTAAATAATAACAACCATAAAGGTATAAAATTAAATGATTCTTATAATATCATGAGAATAATTGGATTCATGATAAAATTTATCAAAATGGTTGTTGGTATGACACACAAAATAAGTAAGTAATGAATTTGACTTTAATCTCATAGATTTAAAAGTGAGATGAAAATCCATACCTTATTCTTTAATTTTTATTGTGTGGGTTTATCCAACTATATAGTGGTTTAGAATCTGTTACTAACTAATACCATAACCACATTAATTTTTATAATACAATATATTAAATTTTTACAATATTCTAATATATGTTTGCTAACACTCATTCATTATTTTCACTATTTCAGGTGTTGATTGCCTAGTTTTTGAAGTGCCCAGATCAGTGTGAATCATTGAGAGGGGGAGGGGGTGAATCAGTGATCCTTTAAAACTTTTTACTAATTGATTCTTAATCAATTAAACCTCTATGTCTTGTTAAGGCCTCGATCCACTCTTCTTATGTCTCTCAACCTTTCCCGGATAATGCAGTAATGAAAAGGCACAGGACACAAGGATTTACAAGGTTCGGAACCAAAGGCCTACATCCTTGCCATGCTCTCCCAGCATGGATTCTCCCATTATAATCTGTTAGTATTACAATGGTTGATACAGCTTCCCACCGTATCTCTCCTGAGTCCCACAGGAGGGTCTTTATACTGCTTCACACAGTGTTACCAGAGTCCCACTGGCCTGCTCCAGACTCCCACTGAAGACTTCTTCTCCCTGAGTCCCACAGTGTCTTCTCTTGGCTGCTCAAGTCGCACGAGTAGCTCTTCTCCTCTTTAACTTCTTCAAGTAACTTCAACAGCCTGGGATAAAGGCTGCTGGCCTTGCTCTGTACCTCTACTCACTTGTGGTGAACATGTCTTCTCGTCTTGCTCAGGATTTATCTCCTTCTTCTCAGGATGACCTGGCTTCTCTCCAACTACTGAATACTCAGACAACTGATATCTTTAACTTCAGTCTGGTCCAGTCTCAGTTCAAAACAACTTCATGCACTGAGTGCATGGCATCTCTGCATCCTCATGCACTGATTGCATGGCTTCTCAAAACTCTTCAAGATCTTCAAGTCTTGGACAACTCAAATTCACACAACCAGATTTGTCTTTGTTCACGTGTGCATGTGCATGCATGCATGCATGCACTCTCCTCTTTCTCCTCTTGGTGAAATAAACCCTCAAAGGGTGTAGTCACTTTAAGCACACACCTTTTCTTCTTTTCCTTCACACGTTTAATTTCTTTTGATTACACACTTAAATGTGTGTTGTACTTTGTGTGAGTATTCTACTTCTTCTAAGTGTGTTCACACCACTTAGTGCAAACACATAGGTTCGGACAACTTGTTTCTTGTTTGCACACACACACTCAAGGTGTGTTCTTCAATTTGCATACACAAGGTTCTCCACTTTTCACACAACTAGGTGTGGTCTTTGGCCTTATTCACTTACACACACTTGGCTACGGCCTATTCCACTTGCACACACTTCCTCTCGGCCTTTTTCACTTCACACACAACGTGTGGTCTTCTTAGCACTTGGCACACACACACTGCCTTCTTCTGTTTTTGCACACACAGCCCGAACTCCTTGGGTGCAAGGCAGCCGCGCAAGTGTCAGTGGGTGAAAGGCACCTTCTCCTATTCTTCTCCGCGCAAGGGTGCAAGTTCTACCACTCTGCAAGTCTTCAAGGAGCAACAAGCAACAGAATAGCCGTGCAAGGCCTAGGTTGCAAGAGCACCACGTCCCGGGCGCACAGGGTGTCAAGGACACTTACTGCCGCTCAAGCCAAGTGGCCGCGCAAGGTCGAAGTACCGCGGGCACGCAGGGTGTAATACCCGCGGGCTCCTTCCTCTTGCCGCGCAAGTGAGGCGTGCAGGGAACCTCCTTCAGAGACTCGGATGGCTCTGCAACTTCAGCCGCACAAGTGTGCGCGGGGCTTGTACTTCACGAGGCACAAAGGCACTCACGGGACTTCTCTCAAATTTTTCAGCAAGCAGCAGAGAGCCTCGGCCTCTCTTTTTATAGGAAGAGGAATGCCTCAAAACATCCGTGTGGTTAAATCTTGAATCACCGAAGATTTCAGATCTTCAAAATCTTTCCAAATCTTGAACTTTCTCCTCGGTTCTCCGCGGGTTCTTCTCTTTTTATTTTCCATCACATTTATGCGTTTTTGAACACATGCATGACTCTGTTAATACCATTCCATGCAGATCAACAACACTGAATGGCCTCGCACCTTCAGTTGCTTCGGCCGATCATCGAATTCTCCTCTCATTGCATGCAAGCCAATTTTTAGGCATGGATCTGTTCAGTAGGTCCAGACGAGCTCAATGGAGCCTTCGGCTTCGGAAATGGTAGCCGGGAACTCAAAAACCGTCGTCGGGAAGGCGCCTGGTTCGAACGGAGCTCGCGGGTGGCAGTAGTCGAGCTCGAGGTTGAAGACGGACGCTGGGCCATTGGATGCGGTGATGAAAAACCTTCGACGTCTTGGATCAGATCAGGAGGGCGGCGGATTAGATGATCGGCGCCGATCGTCCGCGAGATCAGATGAGCGGCTGGGATTCGCTCCGCGGAAAAATTCCGCATCCCACATCGAAGTCGCGGCCAGTTTTTCCGCGGTTTATCAAAGTTCCGCTCCCATCCTTACTTCAATTGAACTTCATCCTCCACGGTGCCGCCCCGCACCGTGTTCTCCTGCGGGCGCGCTCTGCGCCCACTCACGCCTCCTGCGGGCGTGCTCCTGGCGCCCACTATGCACTGCTTGACACTCGCGGGTGCGCTCATGCGCCCCTACCGCGCTCCTCCGGGCGTGCCCCAGACGCCTATGCGGTGTCTTGGGTGCGTCCTGCCGCCCTGGGCTCGCCCCGCGGGTTCCCCCATGTGTGTGGTGCCTAGCGCCCATGCCTTGGGGTTGAACCCTCAAGGTGTCCATGGCTGGCCAATTTTTTGGCAAAGGAATGAGGAACATTGTCAAATACAAAGCTCTCCTATGAGTATAAGCCATATGCCACATGCCCTTCAATCCATTCTTCTCCTTCATCTTCTTCTTGAGAATTCAAACTTTAATCTTCTTGATTGGAAACAACTCCTCCATTTATAATTCTTCATCATCATCTCATTTTCTACTTAGGAGAGAATTCTCAAGGATCTTCATCAACCGAACTCCTGAATCACATTTTTCTTCAATGTTCTTCATTGATCTAATCAGAGATCAATTGGAACTTTTTCAATTCACATGCACTAAGTGATAGTGCATGGACTTCATTAATGCACATCATCCACTTAGTAGTTGTGGATGGAACACCTTTCAACTCCTCATGCATTGTGAAGACAATGCATGGTCTTCAATCAATGTTGTGACATTGTATCATCAGGATACAAGTTCTTTGAACTTAAAGACCAGTTCAACAATCGTCTGATATCCATGGAGAATGTTTCAACCACAATTTCCAATACCACTTAGTGAATCTCCTAAGTGACATGCATCTTAGTACCATGGCCATTCTCCTTCACCACCAACACCATCACAACCTTTGGCATTCACATCTTGACAATTCTTGACATCCATTCATTCATTGCTTGATAACAACATACCTCATTGAAAACAAATGCAACACAGTGCACTTCAATCTCCCCCTTTGTATTTGTTGTCAATATCACAACTTCAGCACATATGAATGGGTCAATATGTGTGCCCAATATTTTCTACCCCTTATTGGCAATCAAATGCAAAGGTGTGGTGTGGTTCACATTAAAAAATATCTCTTCCTCCATTCGAATAGCATCTTCTTGAAAAGCACTAAGAGAGGGATGATGTCACATGTTCTCTTTAGCAAAGAACCTTTAGTAAATCAGCTCTAAGTCTACTTGGGCTAACCCGGTGTAGAAAACAAGAGTGATATGACCAAGGAATTCAAAGCTGTCCATAATTCTCTACACATGTGAGATCATGCTTAGGGGTTTGAAATTTTTCAGATATAACAATGAATTTGCTAAATCCTGCACAACTTCACAAAACTCATTAGAAAGTTCAGTGCAAAGATAAAGCTCCCCCTTTCATCAATTTGTCTTCAATCAATACTCCCCCTTAATTGTCATGATGAATACAATTAATAAACAAGGGATGAAAGTATGATTGGAATACCTTCACTTTTCTCAAGATGGTATTAAATCTTAGAATCCCATCTTCTTCTGATTGGCTCCTCCTCAAGGGGTGCACTCCATTCTGTCCAAACCACTCTCCGGATGAGAATGATCATCATCTTCAATTCCCTGCAATGTTAGCACATGTAATTACAAGTGATTAGGGAAAAAGATGGAACCTCCATGGTTCATCAATGTGAACAACAAGGTTGAGAAGATTCTCTCAACCGAGATGTCCCATTTTCACCATTCTTCACACTTGCACATTTGATCTTCAATGATGTTGGTGCTGGTGTGGATCTCAATACATCTTCATGTGAAATCTTTTGTTTCCTTTTTGCCTTAGCAATTTCCAGTGCTTCATCTTCAGCTCTTTTCAGTTCTCTGGCAAGTTGCAACTGATTTGGCCATATGACTAACAAGTCATTTGGAAGTGAGGCCTCAGTTTTGGAAATCCCACATGGTTCTTTTGATACTGTTAGGCCACCTTTCTTAGGCAACTTATTTTCAACCAATCCCTTCTTCTTCTTCTGGATTGATTGTCTGTTTGAGTGCAGTTGGATTCTATTAAATTTCATGGCTTGTTTACAAAGATCCATGGTATGGCCATTCTTTCCACAGTAGAAGCACTTCTTGGTGGTCCTTCTGGATGCATCACCCTTCTTGAACTCAGACTCCAAGGACTTCTCTTCATTTCTCAAACACTTCTTGGGAGAATTTTCTACTATCTTTTGCTTTCTTCCCAAGGTTTCCATTTTATCCAGGTTCAGTGATCTTCTCTTCTTTTTAGCTCTGGATACATTTGGAGATTGACATGTATCTTTTTGACCACTTTTTCAATCATCCCAGATGTTGTCAAGTAATCCAAATCTATTTGCAGTAAACAGATGTCTCTGGACCTGTGGATGCTGCTTCTTTTCTTCTGGCTTGCTCCCCCTTGGCATGGGCTTCCTTTGTGCTTTAACATTCAGTGGATTGTACCAACAATCCTTTGCACAATGCCCATACTTATTACAACACCAACATTGACCCACAAATCTTGACCTCTTCAGTTCTTCTGATTGTTGGGTACTTTTCTTGACTTGCTGTGTTGTTTTAGGAGAGCTTTCATTCTTCATTGTCTTCATCCATACTTGTTTGGAATTAGTCTTCCATCCTGCACTTTTTGTGGAAACACATTTAGAAACATGAGTACAAGATGGTATGGATGGTACCTTCTTTTTAGAAGTTGTTTCCCTTTTATTAGAGGATGTCTTTCTTTTAGAATCATCCTTCTCAAAGCATACTTGAGTAGCAACATTTCTCCTTTCAGTTGACTGGGAGGCTTTGGCTTTGGGTGATTGCTGATTGTTCAATATCACCTCCAGTTCTAAGAATTTCATATTGAGGGAGTTCTTCTCATCCTCAATAGTTCTTAGCCATCCTTCCCATTTCTCTTCCAGCTACTTTATCTGGTCTTCATGCACCTTATTCATTTCAAGCAATGAGTTGTCAAGCTCCTTCACCAATTTGACTTTTTCTTCGAGTTGAGCATCTCTGACATTCATTGACACTTTGTGCCTCTTTTCCAGTGCATGGAAAACATCTCTGACCATTATTTTAAAGATATCTTTCTCAGAAAGGCTTCTTTGCAATTCTTCAGCAGTGTCTTCATATCTTTCATTGCAAAGAGAAACAGTTTCATCTTTAGCCTTCACCAGCTTTCTGAGAGTGTTGGTTATGCCAACCCTTTTTGCCAATTGATCTTCCATTGCATTGGCTTCTTCTTCTAACTGTGATTTTTCTTCTTGAAGATCAAGGATGCCTGTAGCTATACACATTGCCACTTCCTTGGGGACTGTCTTCTGAAGATATTCGATTGCACTTTGAAGATCTTTCATTGTTCCAACTTCATCACAGCTAGGACAGGCATTCTTCATCTTCTTGGCCTGTTTCTTCTTTCAATTTTTCTGAGTCTTGGAAGATATCTCCATTGGAGGCTAGTCACTCATTTCCTCAAATCTTCACTTCATAAAGACTCCCTTGGATCTTTTAGAGGTAACCTTCCCTCTGATACCAATTGAAGTGCCCAGATCAGTGTGAATCACTGAGAGGGGGAGGGGGTGAATCAGTGATCCTTTAAAACTTTTTACTAATTGATTCTTAATCAATTAAACCTCTATGGCTTGTTAAGGCCTCGATCCACTCTTCTTATGTCTCTCAACCTTTCCCGGATAATGCAGTAATGAAAAGGCACAGGACACAAGGATTTACAAGGTTTGGCACCAAAGGCCTACATCCTTGCCATGCTCTCCCAGCATGGATTCTCCCATTATAATCTGTTAGTATTACAATGGTCGATACAGCTTCCCACCGTATCTCTCCTGAGTCCCACAGGAGGGTCTTTATACTGCTTCACACAGTGTTACCAGAGTCCCACTGGCCTGCTCCAGACTCCCACTGAAGACTTCTTCTCCCTGAGTCCCACAGGGTCTTCTCTTGGCTGCTCGAGTCGCACGAGTAGCTCTTCTCCTCTTTAACTTCTTCAAGTAACTTCAGCAGCCTGGGATAAAGGCTGCTGGCCTTGCTCTGTACCTCTGCTCACTTGTGGTGAACATGACTTCTCGTCTTGCTCAGGATTTATCTCCTTCTTCTCAGGATGACCTGGCTTCTCTCCAACTACTGAATACTCAGACAATTGATATCTTTAACTTCAGTCTGGTCCAGTCTCAGTTCAAAACAACTTCATGCACTGAGTGCATGGCATCTCTGCATCCTCATGCACTGATTGCATGGCTTCTCAAAACTCTTCAAGATCTTCAAGTCTTGGACAACTCAAATGCACACAACCAGATTTGTCTTTGTTCACGTGTGCATGTGCATGCATGCATGCATGCACTCTCCTCTTTCTCCTCTTGGTGCAATAAACCCTCAAAGGGTGTAGTCACTTTAAGCACACACCTTTTCTTCTTTTCCTTCACACGTTTAATTTCTTTTGATTACACACTTAAATGTGTGTTGTACTTTGTGTGAGTCTTCTACTTCTTCTAAGTGTGTTCACACCACTTAGTGCACACACATAGGTTCGGCCAACTTGTTTCTTGTTTGCACACACACACTCAAGGTGTGTTCTTCAATTTGCATACACAAGGTTCTCCACTTTTCACACAACTAGGTGTGGTCTTTGGCCTTATTCACTTATACACACTTGGCTACGGCCTATTCCACTTGCACACACTTCCTCTCGGCCTTTTTCACTTCACACACAATGTGTGGTCTTCTTAGCACTTGGCACACACACACTGCCTTCTTCTATTTTTGCACACACAGACCGAACTCCTTGGGTGCAAGGCAGCTGCGCAAGTGTCAGTGGGTGCAAGGCACCTTCTCCTATTCTTCTCCGTGCAAGGGTGCAAGTTCTACCACTCTGCAAGTCTTCAAGGAGCAACAAGCAACAGAATAGTCGTGCAAGGCCTAGGGTGCAAGATCACCACGTCGTGGGCGCGCAGGGTGTCAAGGACACTTACTGCCGCTCAAGCCAAGTGGCCGCGCAAGGTCCAAGTACCGCGGGCGCGCAGGGTGTAATACCCGCGGGCTCCTTCCTCCTGCCGCGCAAGTGAGGCGTGCAGGGAACCTCCTTCAGAGCCTTGGATGGCTCTGGAACTTCAGCCGCGCAAGTGTGCGTGGGGCTTGTACTTCGCGAGGCACAAAGGCACTCACGAGACTTCTCTCAAATTTTTCAGCAAGCAGCAGAGAGCCTCGACCTCTCTTTTTATAGGCAGAGGAATGCCTCAAAGCATCCGCGTGGTTAAATCTTGAATCACCGAAGATTTCAGATCTTCAAAATCATTCCAAATCTTGAATTTCTCCTCGGTTCTCCGCGGGTTCTTCTCTTTTTATTTTCCATCACATTTATGCGTTTTTGAACACATGCATGCCTCTGTTAATACCTGTCCATGCAGATCAACAACACCGAATGGCCTCGCACCTTCAGTTGCTTCGGCCGATCATCGAATTCTCCTCTCATTGCATGCAAGCCAATTTTTAGGCATGGATCTGTTCAGTAGGTCCAGACGAGCTCAATGGAGCCTTCGGCTTCGGAAATGGTAGCCGGGAACTCAAAAACCGTCGTCGGGAAGGCGCCTGGTTTGAACGGAGCTCGCGGGTGGCAGCGGTCGAGCTCGAGGTTGAAGACGGACGCTGGGCCATTGGATGCGGTGATCAAAAACCTTCGACGGCTTGGATCCGATCGGGAGCACGGCGGATTAGATGAGCGGCGCCGATCGTCTGCGAGATCAGTTGAGCGGCTGGGATTCACTCCGCGGAAAAATTCCGCATCCCACATCGAAGCCGCAACCAGTTTTTCCGCGGTTTATCAAAGTTCCGCTCCCATCCTTACTTCAATTGAACTTCCTCCTCCATGGTGCCGCCCCGCACCGTGTTCTCCTACAGGCGCGCTCTGCGCCCACTCACGCCTCCTGCGGGCACGCTCCTGGCGCCCACTATGCACTGCTTGACACTCGCGGGTGCGCTCATGCGCCCCTACCGCGCTCCTCCGGGCGTGCCCCAGACGCCTATGCGGTGTCTTGGGTGCGTCCTGCCTCCTTGGGCTCGCCCCACGGGTTCCCCCATGTGTGTGGTGCCTAGCGCCCATGCCTTGGGGTTGAACCCTCAAGGTGTCCATGGCTGCCCAATTTTTTGGCAAAGGAATGAGGAACTTTGTCAAATACAAAGCTCTCCTATGAGTATAAGCCATATGCCACATGCCCTTCAATCCATTCTTCTCCTTCATCTTCTTCTTGAGAATTCAAACATTAATCTTCTTGATTGGAAACAACTCCTCCATTTATAATTCTTCTTCATCATATCATTTTCTACTTAGGAGAGAATTCTCAAGGATCTTCATCAACCGAACTCCTGAATCACATAATTCTTCAATGTTCTTCATTGATCTAATCAGAGATCAATTGGAACTTTTTCAATTCACATGCACTAAGTGATAGTGCATGGACTTCATTAATGCACATCATCCACTTAATAGTTGTGGATGGAACACCTTTCAACTCCTCATGCATTATGAAGACAATGCATGGTATTCAATCAATGTTGTGACATTGTATCATCAGGATACAAGTTCTTTGAACTTAAAGACTAGTTCAACAATCGTCTGATATCCATGGAGAATGTTTCAACCACAATTTCCAATACCACTTAGTGAATCTCCTAAGTGACATGCATCTTAGTACCATGGCCATTCTCCTTCACCACCAACACCATCACAACCTTTGGCATTCACATCTTGACAATTCTTGACATCCATTCATTCATTCCTTGACAACAACATACCTCATTGCCAACAAATGCAACACAGTGCACTTCAATCTCCCCCTTTGTATTTGTTGTCAATATCACAACTTCAGCACATATGAATGTGTCAATATGTGTGCCCAATCTTTTCTCCCCCTTATTGGAAATCAAATGCAAAGGTGTGGTGTGGTTCACTTTCAAAAATATCTCTTCCTCCCCTCGAATAGCATCTTCTTGAAAAGCACTAAGAGAGGGATGATGTCACATGTTCTCTTTAGCAAAGAACCTTTAGTAAATCAGATCTAAGTCTACTTGGGCTAACCTGGTGTAGAAAACAAGAGTGATATGACCAAGGAATTCAAAGCTGCCCATAATTCTCTACACATGTGAGATCATGCTTAGGGGTTTGAAATTTTTCAGATATAACAATGAATTTGCTAAATCCTGCACAACTTCACAAAACTCATTATAAAGTTCAGTGCAAAGATAAAGCTCCCCCTTTCATCAATTTGTCTTCAATCAATACCCCCCCTTAATTGTCATGATGAATACAATTAAGAAATAAGGGATGAAAGTATGATTGGAATACCTTCACTTTTCTCAAGATGGTATTAAATCTTAGAATCCCATCTTCTTCTGATTGGCTCCCCCTCAAGGGGTGCACTCCATTCTGTCCAAACCACTCTCCAGATGAGAATGATCATCATCTTCAATTCCCTGCAATGTTAGCACATGTAAATACAAGTGATTAGGGAATAAGATGGAACCTCCTTGGTTCATCAATGTGAACAACAAGGTTGAGAAGATTCTCTCAACCGAGATGTCCCATTTTCACCATTCTTCACACTTGCACATTTGATCTTCAATGATGTTGGTGATGGTGTGGATCTCAATACATATTCATGTGAAATCTTTTGTTTCCTTTTTGCCTTATCAATTTCCAGTGCTTCATCTTCAGCTCTTTGCAGTTCCTTGGCAAGTTGCAACTGATTTGGCCATATGACTAACAAGTCATTTGGAAGTGAGGCCTCAGTTTTGGAAATCCCACCTGGTTCTTTTGATACTGTTAAGCCACCTTTCTTAGGCAACTTATTTTCAACCAATCCCTTCTGCTTCTTCTAGATTGATTGTCTGTTTGAGTGCAGTTGGCTTCTATTAAATTTCATGGCTTGTTTACAAAGATCTATGGTATGGCCATTCTTTCCACAGTAGAAGCACTTCTTGGTGGTCCTTCTGGATGCATCACCCTTCTTGAACTCAGACTCCAAGGACTTCTCTTCATTTCTCAAACACTTCTTGGGAGCATTTTCTACTTTCTTTTGCTTGCTTCCCAAGGTTTCCATTTTAGCCAGGTTCAGTGATCTTCTCTTCTTTTTAGCTCTGGATACAGTTGGAGATTGACATGTATCTTTTTGACCACTTTTGCAATCATCCCAGATGTTGTCAAATAATCCAAATCTATTTGCAGTAAACAGATGTCTCTGGACCTGTGGATGCTGCTTCTTTTCTTCTGGCTTGCTCCCCCTTGGCATTGGCTTCCTTTGTGCTTTAACATTCAGTGGATTGTACCAACAATCCTTTGCACAGTGCCCATACTTATTACAACACCAACATTGACCCACAAATCTTGACCTCTTCAGTTCTTCTGATTGTTGGGTACTTTTCTTGACTTGCTGTGTTGTTTTAGGAGATCTTTCTTTCTTCATTGTCTTCATCCATACTTGTTTGGAATTAGTCTTCCATCCTGCACTTTTTGTGGAAACACATTTAGAAACATGAGTACAAGATGGTATGGATGGTACCTTCTTTTTAGAAGTTGTTTCCCTTTTATTAGAGGATGTCTTTCTTTTATAATCATCCTTCTCAAAGCATACTTGAGTAGCAACATTTCTCCTTTCAGCTGACTGGGTGGCTTTGGCTTTGGGTGATTGCTGATTGTTCAATATCACCTCCAGTTCTAAGCATTTCATATTGAGGGAGTTCTTCTCATCCTCAATAGTTCTTAGCCTTCCTTCCCATTTCTCTTCCAGCTTCTTTATCTGGTCTTCATGCACCTTATTCATTTCAAGCAATGAGTTGTCAAGCTCCTTCACCAATTTGACTTTTTCTTCGAGTTGAGTATCTCTGACATTCATTGACACTTTGTGCCTCTTTTCCAGTGCATGGAAAACATCTCTGACCATTATTTTAAAGAAATCTTTCTCAGAAAGGCTTCTTTGCAATTCTTCAGCAGTGTCTTCATATCTTTCATTGCAAAGAGAAACAGTTTCATCTTTAGCCTTCACCAGCTTTCTGAGAGTTTTGGTTATGCCAACCCTTTTTTCAAATTGATCTTCCATTGCATTGGCTTCTTCTTCTAACTGTGATTTTTCTTCTTGAAGATCAAGGATGCCTGTAGCTATACACATTGCCACTTCCTTGGGGACTGTCTTCTGAAGATATTCTATTTCACTTTGAAGATCTTTCATTGTTCCAACTTCATCACAGCTAGGACATGCTTTCTTCATCTTCTTGTCCTGTTTCTTCTTTCTATTTTTCTGAGTCTTGGCAGATATCTCCATTTGAGGCTGGTCACTCATTTCCTCAAATCTGCACTTCATAAAGACTCCCTTGGATCTTTTAGAGGTAACCTTCCCTCTGATACCAATTGAAGTGCCCAGATCAGTGTGAATCATTGAGAGGGGGAGGGGGTGAATCAGTGATCCTTTAAAACTTTTTACTAATTGATTCTTAATAAATTAAACCTCTATGGCTTGTTAAGGCCTCGATCCACTCTTCTTATGTCTCTCAACCTTTCCTGGATAATGCAGTAATGAAAAGGCACAGGACACAAGGATTTACAAGGTTCGGCACCAAAGGCCTACATCCTTGCCATGCTCTCCCAGCATGGATTCTCCCATTATAATCTGTTAGTATTACAATGGTCGATACAGCTTCCCACCGTATCTCTCCTGAGTCCCACAGGAGGGTCTTTATACTGCTTCACACAGTGTTACCAGAGTCCCACTGGCCTGCTCCAGACTCCCACTGAAGACTTCTTCTCCCTGAGTCCCACAGGGTCTTCTCATGGCTGCTCGAGTCGCATGAGTAGCTCTTATCCTCTTTAACTTCTTCAAGTAACTTCAGCAGCCTGGGATAAAGGCTGCTGGCCTTGCTCTGTACCTCTGCTCACTTGTGGTGAACAGGTCTTCTCGTCTTGCTCAGGATTTATCTCCTTCTTCTCAGGATGACCTGGCTTCTCTCCAACTACTGAATACTCAGACAACTGATATCTTTAACTTCAGTCTGGTCCAGTCTCAGTTCAAAACAACTTCATGCACTGAGTTCATGGCATCCTTGTATCCTCATGCACTGATTGCATGGATTCTCAAAACTCTTCAAGATCATCAAGTCTTGGACAACTCAAATGCACACAACCAGATTTGTCTTTGTTCACGTGTGCATGTGCATGCATGCATGCATGCACTCTCCTCTTTCTCCTCTTGGTGCAACAAACCCTCAAAGGGTGTAGTCACTTTAAGCACACACCTTTTCTTCTTTTCCTTCACACGTTTAATTTCTTTTGATTACACACTTAAATGTGTGTTGTACTTTGTGTGAGTCTTCTACTTCTTCTAAGTGTGTTCACACCACTTAGTGCACACACATAGGTTCGGCCAACTTGTTTCTTGTTTGCACACACACACTCAAGGTGTGTTCTTCAATTTGCATACACAAGGTTCTCCACTTTTCACACAACTAGGTGTGGTCTTTGGCCTTATTCACTTACACACACTTGGCTACGGCCTATTCCACTTGCACACACTTCCTCTCGGCCTTTTTCACTTCACACACAATGTGTGGTCTTCTTAGCACTTGGCACACACACACTGCCTTCTTCTGTTTTTGCACACACAGCCCGAACTCCTTGGGTGAAAGGTAGGCGCGCAAGTGTCAGTGGGTGCAAGGCACCTTCTCCTATTCTTCTCCGCGCAAGGGTGCAAGTTCTACCACTCTGTAAGTCTTCAAGGAGCAAAAATCAACAGAATAGCCGTGCAAGGCCTAGGGTGCAAGAGCACCACGTCGCGGGCGCGTAGGGTTTCAAGGACACTTACTGCCGCTCAAGCCAAGTGGCCGCGCAAGGTCCAAGTACCGCGGGCGCGCAGGGTGTAATACCCGCGGGCTCCTTCCTCCTGCCGCGCAAGTGAGGCGTGCAGGGAACCTCCTTCAGAGCCTCGGATGGCTCTGGAACTTCATCCGCGCAAGTGTGCACGGGGCTTGTACTTCGCGAGGCACAAAGGCACTCACGGGACTTCTCTCAAATTTTTCAGCAAGCAGCAGAGAGCCTCGACCTCTCTTTTTATAGGTAGAGGAATGCCTCAAAACATCCGCGTGGTTAAATCTTGAATCACCGAAGATTTCGGATCTTCAAAATCTTTCCAAATCTTGAACTTTCTCCTCGGTTCTCCGTGGGTTCTTCTCTTTTTATTTTCCATCACATTTATGCATTTTTGAACACATGCATGCCTCTGTTAATACCTGTCCATGCAGATCAACAACACCGAATGGTCTCGCACCTTCAGTTTCTTCGGACGATCATCGAATTCTCCTCTCATTGCATGCAAGCCAATTTTTAGGCATGGATCTGTTCAGTAGGTCCAGACGAGCTCAATGGAGCCTTCGGCTTCGGAAATGGTAGCCGAGAACTCAAAAACCGTCGTCAGGAAGGCGCCTGGTTCGAACGGAGCTCGCGGGTGGCAGCGGTCGAGCTCGAGGTTGAAGACGGACGCTGGGCCATTGGATGCGGTGATCAAAAACCTTCAACGGCTTGGATCAGATCGGGAGCGCGGCGGATTAGATGAGCGGCGCCGATCGTCCGCGAGATCAGATGAGCGGCTGGGATTCGCTCCGCGGAAAAATTCCACATCCCACATCGAAGCCGCGACCAGTTTTTACGCGGTTTATCAAAGTTCCGCTCCCATCCTTACTTCAATTGAACTTCCTCCTCCACGGTGCCGCCCCGCACCGTGTTCTCCTGCGGGCGCGCTCTGCGCCCACTCACGCCTACTGCGGGCGCGCTCCTGGCGCCCGCTATGCACTGATTGACACTCGCGGGTGCGCTCATGCGCCCCTACCGCGCTCCTCCGGGCGTGCCCCAGACGCCTATGCGGTGTCTTGGGTGCGTCCTGCCGCCCTGGGCTCGCCCCACGGGTTCCCCCATGTGTGTGGTGCCTAGCGCCCATGCCTTGGGGTTGAACCCTCAAGGTGTCCATGGCTGGCAAATTTTTTGGCAAAAGAATGAGGAACTTTGTCAAATACAAAGCTCTCCTATGAGTATAAGCCATATGCCACATGCCCTTCAATCCATTCTTCTCCTTCATCTTCTTCTTGAGAATTCAAACATTAATCTTCTTGATTGGAAACAACTCCTCCATTTATAATTCTTCTTCATCATCTCATTTTCTACTTAGGAGAGAATTCTCAATGATCTTCATCAACTGAACTCCTGAATCACATAATTCATCAATGTTCTTCATTGATCTAATCAGAGATCAATTGGAACTTTTCCAATTCACATGCACTAAGTGATAGTGCATGGACTTCATTAATGCACATCATCCACTTAGTAGTTGTGGATGGAACACCTTTCAACTCCTCATGCATTGTGAAGACAATGCATGGTCTTCAATCAATGTTGTGACATTGTATCATCAGGATACAAGTTCTTTGAACTTAAAGACCAGTTCAACAATCGTCTGATATCCATGGAGAATGTTTCAACCACAATTTCCAATACCACTTAGTGAATCTCCTAAGTGACATGCATCTTAGTACCATGGCCATTCTCCTTCACCACCAACACCATCAAAACCTTTGGAATTCACATCTTGACAATTCTTGACATCCATTTATTCATTCCTTGACAACAACATACCTCATTGACAACAAATGCAACACAGTGCACTTCAGTTTTGTCAAATAGGATTTTACTTAATATTTGTTGATATTATTAATTATATCATGGATTAATCATAAAAATAATTTAAAACATGTTTATATTCATTACATATGTCTTTATAAAGGTTTATATTATTTTGAGATTCAACATGAAGTGCACTGTTCATGGAGACGGTACACCATACGAACGCATGAACGCTGCTATCATTTATTTGTTTTATTAAAATAATTAAAAATAAATTAGACATATATATATTATAAATATAGTATAATATATATATTTTTTATATTTTTTATAGTTTTATTAAAAAAATCATTTATTCATTAAATATATGGAATAAAAAAATCATATCACTTGGAGGGGACAACATTTCACACTTCCTCAATAAAAATTATCGTATTTACAAAACATTGATAGCATAAAGGTACATGAAAAATAAAAATTACTAAAGCATAATATATAATAAATAATATATATATAGTTTCTAACATAATGGAAACCACGAGAGGCGATAGGGAGAAATTGACCTTTCATAGTTTCGTGAGGTTGTATTTCACTGTACATTAAAATATTATGTTTGTAACCTATTATATGGAGGTATGTGAATGTTTAAGTCAAAACCTTACCATAAAAACATCCTAGTATATATTGTACATTTTTGATGTTACGTAATCATACAATGAAAAGATTAGGGTGTGTGGATAATGGAAATGAAATTAGAAATCATGAGAGAATGTGTTATCTCTTAATTAGGAAAGTTCTTTTGGTTTATACCAAAAGACTTCCTTAGAAAGCATTTTACCCAATGGGATGAATATTGGTATAGGGGATGGATGTTTGGGGTCTATTTGGACATTACCTGGATGATCATAGGTGGGTTTTGAGGTGTTAGAAATGTAGATATATGGTGGCCTTTAATACGGAAGGGGAATTGGGACTTTTGTAAATACCAAATGATATTAAATAATGGGTAGTCTATCATACATAAAGTCACTAAAAATGAAAAATAAGGGAATAAAGGATAACAATGGATGTAAATCATAAACAAAAAAATATTTTCATTATAATAAATTGGTTACTTAACTTCTATGATTCAACTATTTTATCATTTTTTATTAAAGCATCAAGTTTTCTAATCTAATTAATTTAACCATTAAGAATATATTAAAGTGAGATTTAAAATAAAATATAGAGGCACTAAATTATAAATATTATATCAAATTAATTGAATAAAATACCCAAGTGTTTTGGACGTTAATGTTAAAACAAGCGCATGTGACGCGCTAAAACGCTACTTGAACCCGAACTATGTTAACAACGTATTTACATAATATGTGAAAATATAAAAATTATAAAAGATTAAGTATTCCATTAATATAAAATATTTAATATTTATTAACTCTTAAAAATCAATTTGTGGAATATATATATTTTTATTTATTTTTAATAATTTCATAGGTTTAATTTATTATAAAATAAAAATAACGCTAATTTTGACATTATTTATTTAATTTCAATTTTAAAATATAAATAATATATTGGAATTCAAATATATTAGGTTTATTATTGAGTAAATTTACATTTTAATATAAAATAAATAAATAATATAATATAATTAAATCAATTAACTTCAATTTTAAAATTTATATTATCATGTATTTTAGTTAATTATTAACTAAATAATCACTATATTAACGTTTCAAAATCATTTTACATACCTAAAAAATATCTTAAAATTATTGATAATTTATTGTGATAAAAATGACGCATATATATTTAAAAAGAATATATATAAATGAAGATATGATGTTTTGTACAAATCATAACTTCTTATAAATGTAAACTGTAAGGAATGATTTCTTTTTGTATTTTTCCTTACATCCACTTTTATATAGAGAAATTCCATTTAATAATATAAAAAAATCCCATATATTTAGAATCATGTGTGTACATTGTCAAATTATTTGTATCCAATGGATTTTAGAAAAGTTTCCAGATCATTTTTTACCTTAATATTATGTTTTAGTCTCTTATTAAGCTCAATCACACCTTAATCACTGTAATTAATTTTTATCAGATTCACTAATCATTTTTTTTCAAAACATTATGTTGATCTTATTAGAATATAAATATCAAACAAATTAAATCCTTGTATTTTTTATTTTTAAAATTCAAATAACAGAAGTGGTAAAATTAATATTTATGCTGATCCAGCTGACAGGGTGAAATATTTGGTTTTTAAATTTGGAAAACATTCAAAATTTTGTTATGTTTTATATCAATTTTAAAGAAAAATTATTCTAATGTACTTAATTATTTAAATTGATGTATAATTTATTTTATTTGGCTTTAGAAAATATATTATATAATTTATTATTAAATGTTTTTTTAATTAGAAGGAAATTTTTAACTAAATTTTAGTAATTTTCACTATTCATCATAAATGATGTTTCTCAAAAAAATCCAAACAATTCACCCTATGATAATTTTGACATTATAAATTCAAAAATGTTGTATATTTTTGAAAATAAAATTCATAAAGTTATAAAAATTTAGTTTAAAATTATATTTCTTATTAAAAGGTAGTAAAACTCTATCTTGCATGTAACACAATCTAATTCCGTGTCATATGTAGCTTATGTTTAACATTATCTATAAAGAATTCCAAGAAGTTAATTATCTTAATTCTAAATGGAAAATATTTTAATGTTAGGGGTGTCACACCCAATATGACCAATTATATTGTAACAATGATGTTGTTTATGCCCATACATATTTCTACCCATACCGCTTCACTTTCTACAACATCACATTGTTCCAAAATATGATAGTTATGACATGTCAAGAGAGATCTAGTTGTGAATGATATTATATTTCATTCATGGATTAATAATTCAAAGAGTGGTTTGTGATTTTTATTCTCGAACATATTAATGATGTTGTTATTGTATGACACTGTTGACATAATCATTAAGTTGAATCAGTTTACCCACATATTTATATAAAAAATTACATAGAAAAAATAATTTGAAAAATGTTTCTTTATATTATACTTCAGTATATCATCTAATAAAACAATATCTAGTCCCATAGTCAACACATCATTGACCAGTTATTACTCCTAATGAGTTTTATTTTTTATGTAAACTATCTTTTGATTAAATTGGTTCAACTACAGATCAATTTGATATAACTATTGACATAAAAAATCTAATAGTGGCCACTATTAAATAATATAACACAGCTGACTCACGACCACTTCAGCATGTTAAACAGTTTCATTAAGCATAAAATTCGTGGATTCAATTAACTAGGAAATGTTTTCTACAGCCATAAGATTTGATAAAATAATTTCAATATATTCATGATAACCATGAACAAATTCACTAAGGAATAAATAACTCATTAATAAAACCCACTATACTAGAGTAATGAGAACCAATGATAGAGCCTAGATTTTTTTTTGTAAAAAAATATAATTTTGACTATTTAAATTAATATAATTTTCAATATCTATTCTCACACACAACACAAAACCAAAAGTACACAGAACTAAAATGAAAAAAAATATTACAGTTACTTATATAATATAATCAATTTTATATAAAACGAAAAAAAGTGAAATAAATAAATGTTATTATTTTTCATTGATTAATATATTTATTAAAATGATAACCATCTAAGAAACATTTATAAAAAGGTATTGTATTATACCTTCATAAAATAAATTTGTAATGGTTAAATTTGTATTATAATAGCACACATTTATATTTTTAAAAAGATATTACAAAATTCAATTATTTTGAAATTTATATGGAACATGATTAAAGGCACATGATGATTAAAATAAAAATTATGAAATTAAAAAAGTTTTTCTTCATATATTTTTTTTCAATTAAAATTAAAATTTATAATTTATAGAGTTGTAATTTTAAAAAATTAATTTCAATTTCTAATTTGACAGATCATTATTTTCATTTATAATGTTTTTAAACTTTTTATGAAATAATTTATTTTAATATTAATAGTGAAATAAATTGTGTTTTAAAAAATCATAGAATTTTTTAAAATATCAAAAATTAAGTATCACATAAATTTTTTAATTATTTTTATTGGATAAAATTTATTAGTGATTAATATATCATTCTATTAATTAATTTTTTGATATAGAAAACCAATTTTTCAAAACTAAAGTATAGTATTTTAATAAGAGATCCAATTTTTTCATTTAAAATCATATGTTTATTTTTTAAAATATTTTTAGAATTTTTTGGAAATATTTAGATATTTATTTATAATAATATATTCATATTGTTAAAAAAATACATTGATAAATTTAACCATCCACTAAATATTTTCCATAAAAATATAATTTTTTTTTTGAAAAATTATCTTTTATGTTTTACAAGTGAAAATATAAAAACTAATCATTATTACATATTTATATTATATTTAATAAAATTTATTTCATATTCAAAAAAATTAGGTGTTAATTATTTAGTAATTTTAGTTTCATTCGGAAGACAAAAATATAATTTATATATTTGAATAAGGGTCAATACAGTAAAAATATAAAATACGCAATGTAGTAAACCTACAATTATAGGTATATATTCTTTAAATGATTATAAATAATATTTAGAGTCATGATAAAACCTATATCATAACCAAACCATTATTATCCATTTTAGAGACTTCACAACATATGAAACCTCTTTTCTTTTTATATCGATTTGAAATATTTGTAAACAAAATCCAGTCTCACCATTTAAAAATGTTTCCTCTCACCACCACTTAAATACTAACCCAAAATATCATCTTCCACTTAAAAATAACTTTTTTTTACATTCCAATGGAATCTTATTCCATATACTTGTTCCTCTAATCATATGATATTATCTCAATACATCAATATCAATGGAGTCTTCCAAGATAATTCTTATGTCCTAAACATGAGTTCATTTTTACCAAAACATGTTTTATTTTAATTTAATCATTCCCAATTATAAATTACTAATTCCAACATAATGGATTAAATAGATATTTTATACTAAATATTTTTATTCTAAATGAATAATTATTAACCACATATCCATATTTTTATTAATTACAATGAAATCATTACTCATGCATTGCACCAATTGTGTCCCCCATGAAGAGATGAATTACATATTATCATACAAGAATATATTCACTAATTATATGGTCAAAATTTATGAATAAAATTAATATTTATAATATAATTTCAATAATGAAGAGAAACATTATACTATTTTTTTTCCTTTTTTAATAAATGAAGTCATTAACTATGTGTTGTGTGGACTTCCTTGAAAACATTGTATCATATATTTGTTTTTCATATTTTTTTGTCAATTGTATTAAAATATATTATAATAATATTGTTCATATAACAAAATAGAAAATATATCATTTTTTAAAGAGTAATTATTTTATTCCAAAAGAAACTAAATTCAAAATCATAATCATCCAATAATTATTCCATGTTCATGTATTATCCATTATAACCACCCTATTAAAAAATTCAATAAAAAATTATCAAGGATGACTATAATAACATAATTAATAATAATATTGAACATACGTATTAAAATAAATGTATTTTTCTGGATTAGTAATAATAAAATTAAACCCTTTAAATGATACACCAAAAGTCATTTTGGAATTCTTAATGGATAGTATAGGTAAACCATGAGGGGTATGGGTGAAAAAGTCATGTTTCAATAATATTTTAACATAAAATGCAATAAAATAATTAAAAAAATACATGGATCAACTGATAGATAATGTTTTATGATGAAATCGTTATTCATGTAGATCCCTTCAAAGGACAAAGGTTGAAGATGATCCCAACATCGATCTGATGAAAAATGTAAATCTCACTAAAAGGAATAAAATTATTTATATAATTTCTATTAGGTATAAATATCATGTTTTACCTCTATAGTCCCAAATGTATTCATCAATCATACTGATATCACTTAATAATACACTAGGAACCATCGAAATAGTAAATACGAGTAATTTGGTCTTTTCCTAGCCTCATATACGTCTCCAATGGGCATCCTCCACCCAATAAGTTATTTTCGTAAAATTTATCACTCAATTATATCATAGTCACCTACCTATTATGACACATTTCGTAATAATTATATTGCACTGTGCGAGCACTATATGCTTTCTATCATACATGGTAGAGTTTTCATCCCTTATGTGTATGATTGAAAAATTTACCTAGCATGAATGGTTGGTATGTTTTTTCTATCAAATAGATTAAAAATATATGTGAATTATTACATATGAGATTTCAAAAAAATCACCAAGTCCTAATATCCACAACAATTACATTTTCAAAAATAGAATCCAACCATGAAAAATCATATACTTCTTTAACCATGGAATTCTATGTTTTAATATCAAAAGATATTCATCTTCAATTGATATCCACTACTCACATTTTATCAATTCATATTATGATTGTAAAAAGACATCACCAGATGATCTTATAAAAATGTAGTAAACAATGTGCATTATATTAATGGAATTGGATCACATATCATGCCTTATAAATATATCTATAATCATAATATCAATATTTATTTATTTATTGACACAACTCTTCAATTCAAAATATCATTTCCATCTTATTAATAATTCTATTGAAATATTTAATTTAACTAAATACATACATCATTTAGTGTCATGTTTTATTTACATAATTAAATTATATTCACATTGAATACAATACAATAAATTCAATTCATTCATGTTGTAAAATCTCACCATTTTAATTTTTTCATCACACAATTTTTTAATAAATACAATTTTCAAACCACTTAATGATTTTAAATACAAAGGTATATAAATAATGAACATTAAACTCATATAATTTCTTTTAAAACTGAACATTCCATATTTTATATATCAATGTTATTAATTCAAATGAGATTACATTTGAGACAAATTCAAAATGTAATAAAAAATAACACATGAATTAGTAGTGAATAATCGTATTGTTTTTAAAAAATTATCACTTCTATGACAACACACTAAATTATTAGAATGATCATTTTAAAGGATTGCATAATATTTCATAATGTTTGCTTCATTTATTACATTAATGATATCAATTAAGAAAAAATACTAATAATAGTTGTTTTATGGTTCTTCATGAATGAAATAATATGTTTTTGTTTTTTTGATAATGACATTTCAAGCATATAATTCCCCATTACCATTCTTTTAGGTATGTTATTATCAATGTTTTGGGTTTCCCCTTTCATGTTATGTGTATTTTTACCATGAATGGGGATGAAACCTAAAATAGTGAACTTATTGACTAGATTGATTTTGAACTATTCTCTTGATTATTCAGCTATTGTTTATGTAGTTACACAATGTGAAATAGAGTTTCACAACATGTAATGTCAACCGTACTCATCTTGTGATATGAATTTAGAACATGAGAATATAAAATTCATGTACAAGTTACATGTAATGTAATGTGAAAATCCATTTTTATTTAAATGTGAAATCAGTTTATAAACTTATGATAAAATAATAGGGATTCACAAAGTATAAAATATATCACACTGTGTGAATCCATTAGATTCAGTTTTTATAGTGTCATGTTGGTGTTTGAGGATTAATTTTATTTCACAGCCTACTATTCTCAAATAGGGATATTTTCCTACGAGATGTTGGGTATCTTCCTTCATTCTCTCACTCATTTACTATTAAGACAAGATTTGTTATGGGAATTAGTAATTATATTTTATTTTTAATCAATCCTATTCAGTCCCTAGTTATTCATTAAGTTCTAAAGGATGATCTTGTGTTTTCTATTCACCATTTCTCAAATGAAGTTAGGTTTTCTATAATCTTGACTTAGTTTAATTTATTCAACTGGAATAATTTGGTGAATTGAATATTATTCATATAGAATTATTCAGATTTGAGATTGAATTTAATTTTTTTTACATCCAAATTGTAAGGATTTGTGTTTGAAAATGGCAGTTTTCATTGAGAAATACATTTCATTGATATGAAATGGAAAATGGATTTTAAAACCCTAGATAAAATTGTCTTCATTTTGAATTTTTTTTATAAAAATGTGACCACAGTTTTTAAAAAAGAAATTGACAATGATTGCACAATATGAACATTGGGTTCATCGAGATAGAGACACAGGTATCCTTAATGTGTGTGACACAACTCTAATGTATCCTCTGGTATGACTATGGTCTATAGTAGACCATGATGTTAGTTGGATCCAACCATATAAATTTTTTATCTTGTGAGTGTCTATTACATATTATTATGTAGGTTATATCATATATGGTAGGTGAAATGTAGTTTTGGGTTTTTAATTACAACATAGATTATTTCATGGATGTTGGATCCCATGTATATTTATATATTTCAATATCTTTTCATTGTTCTTCCATTTTTTTAAAATTTTATAAATGTTTTTGAAATATAATGTATTTTTTGAAGAGGAATTTCTAGTTATTAATTATTAAAAATGTTTGTAAAACTATTTTTTATTTTTTAGTCTTGCAAGTTCATGTTATTAGAACTTGTATATATCTTATTGTGGTATCCTACTGGGTAATGTTTCTTACACCATAATTCTACCAATGGGTGGATGTAGAATTTGATATTTAGTATTCATGTAAAGGGAAGAACATTTTATATAATGGGGGATAATATTTACATTTCAATTTTGTTTTTGGATAGTTTGGAGGAGACATTTGGTCACATAGAGAATTGCTTTCTATACATGTGATTATTTCATGTTATAATGTTTTGATTAGTTATATATACTTTTGTTTCTTATTTTTACTCTACATTCAAATATTTTATTTCTTATATTACATTCATGTTTTATTATCATTGTCTTACCCAACCTCATGATGGGATGATGGGGTGACTGTTCTGGTTGACCTTGGCTAGTCTGTTACAATTTGGTATCAAAGGGGTTACTAAGAAAGATGTGTGGCATCACTTCTAGAGATAGTTATATTTCTTTGGTTGATAGGAGTAATATAATTGGAATCATTAAAGTAGGTGATGAAAAAGGGCTTGTAAAGATCACTCCCATTACTAAATTTTAGTTTCCATGGGTAGCTAGAAACTATTTACTAATTCCAAGATCAATTATTTATATTTATTTGAATTAATTTTAGGTGATGTTTATTTAAATTTACATATCTAAAATGATAGTGTAATTTATGTTTTTAGGGTCATTTGAATAAACTATATGTGTAGCTCCTTTATATAGACCTATTCATTCAAATACATTTTCCCTTTGGTGATGGGATTCATAACTTCATTAATGACTTATTGTTTTAAATATTTTGATTGGATTTTGGTTTTTAGTCTGATAAATTTAAATTTTCTCATGGTGTATTGGTAGTTATGTTGCGTTTAACATAAATTTCCGCATAAAAGGGCTCTTCAAAATACGATAGGGGAAGACATGAGCCATGTTCTGGTGGTGGATCCTCCAGCGCACCCTTCTTTAGACTAAGTAACGATCCATACTATTAAGGCTCTTTAGTTAGTGGCTGTAGTGAACCCAGAATGGGTATTGGATTAGGGATCGATGTTTTCCAAGGGGTATGTACATGCCTTCTATGGTGACCAAATAGCCCAAGATTTAGAAGAGGGGATTGAACATATATAGAGGATCGTCATATTTTTGAAGACTCATGAGGATTACTAGGTAGAGTTTTCCACATATATTATCTATGTACTATGAAAAAGATGGTATGACTCAATATGTAAAGCTAAGTCACACAATGGTCTTCCCAGGGATTCATTAAAGAAGATATTTAATAATCTATTTCATTCAACAAATTTACTTGTAGAAAAAACCTAGGAGTTTTTTACATTGATGCAAGGTATGTGTATCATTATAGATTACTCCTCCCACATTCCAAAATCAGCGCATTTGGAACCAGACATTGTCAATAATGATTATGTGAAGACTTTGAGGTCTGATATGGGGTTGGCAATCAATTATTGGTCAATGATTGTAATTTTGTGCCTTCCAACCTATTTTGAGGTAGTGGATAAAGAATATTTGGATGAGGAAGACATAGTTGTAAGGATGGGCATGGGAGGAGCTTCAGTGGGTGGATCACCTAGCAAGGTTAATTATTCTATTCTAAAAAAGGAAGAACAAGAGTGGTTTGTTTTCTACTAGACTAGTTTCCAGAGAATATATAAGAGAAAAAATGTCATTTTCTACTAGTTTTGGAGGTGTGGTCATACTAGAACTCAGTGTACAACACCTATTATAACATGCCATATTTCTGGGTGATTGTTCCATTTGAGATTTTTTATTAATAAGATGTTTCAAGGTGGGATGTTAGGATCCACTTTTTCCAAGGGGTGAATGATTCATTTTAATTATTCCATGGATGGTGGGTCTCATTACCAGGAAAAAGGGGATGTCCAGGGTGCTAATCTAGGATGGAATTATGTAGAAAAATTTTATTTGGAGAAATATGAATCAGTTCTAAATACTTTTAGAGGTATAGTAATTACGTATTCATCTATGGTGGTATATCATTTAGATATATGTTCTGATTCATATTTTATATATTTTAATCTGGTCGATGTGTTGGGATTTAGTTTTATTATTATTTTTACCTATTGAATATTTCCAAAACTTTGGGAAATTTTTATAAACTTGGATTCAATTGTCCCGCATGTCGGGTGGTGATAGACAACTTTGTGGTGGTTTGGTACTTCATAGTAACTGATCATAAAATCCATTAATTTATCATCATTATGGAAATGATGATTAGTGTAATGGAATAGATCAATTTCTATCATTCATAAGTATAGTTCTTATCTAATGATGGTGTCACTCATGTTTTCCAAACGGAGTGGGACTCTAGACTATGAAGGGAAAGGCCATTTGTTCCTTATTTCAGTTTAAACTAATTGTATTTTATTGGTTTATTTTACCAATACTTATGTGAACAAATACCCCATGTTTTCTATTCATACACCGAGTCCTTTCTAGATTATTTTTATGTCTTTTACAATATAGTTAGTTGTTGAGTTTACTGTTGACATGTTATATTGATTGATTCCCATTTATATTTCATCATATCAATTGGAACCCGATGAGTTGGTATAACTGATTGTCCAGATTGAGTATATTGATGTGAAATAAATTATATTCCCTAATGATTCCCCCTGGGGTTCAAAAGTACTCATTGATAAGAATATATACAGGATCATTAGAATTTGTGATGACTATCAAAGTTGAATCAGGCGAGTATTAACAATAATTATACATTACCAATAATTGATGATATATTTGATCATTTAAGGTGGGGGGGTGGTGTTTTAATAATATTGAACAACGTTCGGGGTACCACTAAGTAAGAGTATAAGATAATGAAATATCCATGACATTATTTAAGAGTCGTTATTGGAAATTTTAGTTTTTTGTTATTCTATCCAGACTCAATAAAACACTCATGGTATTCATGGTTTTGATGAAACAAATATCTCATTGGTTATTGGAATCTGTTTTTACATTTTTAATATTTTATTATAGAGAAATAACCAGAATAGAAATGAAGCAGTTCCATCCATTGGAACATCATGCTTCAGAAAACACAAGAAATTTGTTAGGGGAACAATTAAAGTATAATATAAGAGAGTCTAAAGGAAACCCCTATGGTGATATAATCCCGCTCATAAGATAAGGAGAACATATTAGAGTAGATAAGAGTGCACATATCATTAGACCCCGAAGAAGCTATATTGTCACCTACTTCATTGTCGTCCCTATAGGTTCGAAATATTGTATCTTCACCTTCAAATAAGATATGTGATAGACCATGGATTAATAATAGTGACATGAAATTAATTAAGAATAATTATTGAATTTTTTATCCACTACTTATAATTCAACGTTCCCTTTCTTGTATACTTATAGCCTATTGATAAGTGTCCTAGCCCCGACCATTAGATAATTTCTAACAACAAAATGATTAGTTAAGGGAATAATAAACTATCCCCTCAAGTCATAGACCACACCATCACCCTTAATATCATTTATACAACACAACCCATCAATATTATGTTTGGGACCATTAGCTATGATGACCATAAAAACCAATGGCTACTATTATATAAGGAAACAATGTTAAAGCTCACTTGGAGTTGTCTGAAATAAGGGTCATAATTTTATTTCATGATGTAGTGCACCATGCCGATCAATATGTTCTTGTTTTCATATTATTAGATACTTACAAGAAAAAATCACACCCTCATGCATGGTATTATTGCTAGGGTTATAGATTCACCAATGAAAAGTTTCATGGGTTAGCCCTAAGGCCTTCTATTCCAGACCCAGATCCCCTGTGTTATCAGATGATCTATTTGTGTACTCTATGAGATAGGAGGTGAATTTAAACACTTTTAATATCATTATTTGAACCATGATTGAACATCATATGAATGGTAATTCTTCTAAGTGTGTGTTTTTTATGTGGGATGTGAGGTTTCTTGGTATTTTGTTATTTGAGAGGGGTGTCTCAGTTGATCCTATGAATATATAGTCCGTTACATATTATAAGAAACATATAAACATGATTGAGATTCGAATATTCTTGGGTGTGGAAGGATACTATAGACTATTTTTTCCGGACTTATCCAAATTCACATCTCTGATGGTATATTTAACCTCTAAGGGTGTGATGTTTGAATTGAATTTAAGTTATTAAGGATATTTTGAGGGGCTAATGAGGTGGTTTACATCAACACCATTTTTTTCTCTTTCAAAAAGAGGTTTTGATTATGATGTTTTTTATGATGCTACAGTACGGGTTTGGTATATCTGTTGATGTAAGGGGAATATGTTATGGATTATGGACCATGACTGTTAGTCAAAATACCATATCCCTGATTTGAGTTTTATCTTATTATTCATGATGGAAAAAATATGAGTCCCTATCAATTTAGAAATATGTTTATGGTCTATTATGATAAAAAAAATCATGTTGTATACTTTTAATCAGAGAGATCTGAACTGAATAATGATATTCTGGGTTGATTATCTTTAGACCTTTGATTATGAAATCTTATATGTCCCCTTTAAGGGGAAGATGGTTTCCAATTCATTGAGCATAAAATGACTAAAAAAATAAATGAATGAATCTTTTAAACATTGGAATTTTTTACGTTTGTTTTCTAAAATTTCAATGGATATGGAGGATGTTGGAAAAATAAGTATTCTTGGATTTTATTAATGTTGGAAAATATTTTTATGAGTGATTTTGTCTTGAGAAGATGTCAAACACTCTAAGTTGGTGATTAGGAGAAATCATAGATGGTGGGGAGACCTCATATGAGTTGTTTCTCTCTCTCCAAGTGGAGCTTCATACTACTTTAGTATTTTTGTTGTTCTATTTTTCTTGGGATAGGAGTTTCTTGAAGGTGGTAATTGGTCATGTTTTTTCATAAACCATGGGGCTACATATATTTACAAAAATTCTATATGTATATTTTGGTTAATTAGAATGAGTCAGTCAATTCCATAATTTGTATAATTCTCTCCCACTAGTCAATGAGTTATAATGGATTATCAGAGACCAATAATATTTTTTCCAACCATTACTCATTTTAGTATATAAATGGGATGGTATATCAATAGAGTTTAAAGATGTATTAACTAAGAATCCAAGTGCGAAGGATTAAATTTCCATGAATTTCGGTATTCTCACTAAATTAGTGAATTTATTTCCTATATATGTAATGATGAAAGTGGAATAGATTAAGTGGACTGTATATCTATGATATTGTGAAGCTTATTAGGGTTCAATATACAGTTGTTTCTAATGGGGACTTGAATGTAATATCCAGATTCTAGAACTGTTTTCAATAGGAAATAGTTCCCATATGAAATAGTTGACCGTGTTAAACACCCATGTGTTAGGAAGAGTTTAGAGTGGGGTCCTTGGTTATGTCGAGTTTTATTAAATATATTAAAGAGGTAATGTATTTTATATAAATAAATTTGATCATGGGAAAGTGTTATTGGAAATATATTGTGGACCATCCATATAAACAACTTGTATTTAAAGCTGGATATTGGGTTTTTATCAAAGCTTCAGCTCAATTGGAACATATTTAGTTGGGTAAGATGGGTAGGTTGGAAGTGGGGTTTGGGGCCTCATTGAGATCATTTATCAATAGTGGAAGGTGGCCTATAAGTTTATATTACTATCATTCATGACTTATATACATGACAAGTTTCTTGTTTCTTAGTTGAGGAGGTATATTCCAGATCCTTCCCATTTGATCAGATAAAATGAATTTTTTCTAAACCTTGATTCAACATTGTTTGTGTATACCATTCAAATTATGAATCACTAGGATAAGGTTTTGTATAGTAAATTGATCCCATAGGTCTGTGTTTTGTGTCACTTCAAAATATATCACCATGAGACGTGGGAGCGAGAGTCGTTGATGACGTAGCAGTGGCCCTCTCTTTTAGAGTATCCATGATCTTGATCTCATTCTAGGGATAACAATTTCTTATAGTGGGGATATTTTAAAACCCTATTTACTTTATCTAAGGAATATTTACATATATACATTATATTCCACTTTTTGGGAAAGTATTTTGGACCATGTATTCGGAGGATACATGTAATAATGAAGTGAAGGATTTTTATTGTATTTTATGAATTTCCCTTGATGTTTTTGTTTATCTCTGGGTAGTTAAATTATGTTTAATACAGTTTGATGACATTTATTTCTAGCTAGAATAATACCATTATTTGAATTCACAACCTAAGAAATTACATGTCATATAAGGGTTAAAAATCAAGAAATGTGAAAATAATTATTTGATTATAAAACCAATGATATGTTTTGAATAATATAAAATAAATGTGACTAATTTTGAATATATTTTTATACAAAACACAATTCCCCTATTTATATTTTTTTGAGTTTCTTGCGGGTTTAAGATGATTCAATTTATTCTGAAGCCTTATCCTCTCGTCTGGAGATCTTTCCATAGATAATTTTTGTGTGTCTTCCCTCATTCTAGATCAGTTCATTCTAATATTGATAACCAAAGTTAGGATATTTTCTCCCCGGGTAATAATTCCTCTCATTTTCTTAATCTTCTATGATTACAGAACAATTTTTTTGGGTATTTGTAATCAAATTGTTTTTTCTATCAATTCATATCAATATAATGTCATTAATATTCATTAGAAA
The DNA here is from genome assembly GCA_963277665.1 of Viscum album. NCBI lineage: Eukaryota > Viridiplantae > Streptophyta > Magnoliopsida > Santalales > Viscaceae > Viscum > Viscum album. The sequence continues at coordinate 916,377,400 of OY728155.1, read as the reverse complement.
GTAGTTCTTGGGGTTTTAAATCCTTGTTGTAAAAAACTATTAGGATTTTTATGCTTTTGAGGATGGAGAATCAATACAATTTTTCTGATTTCATGAATTTGTTGTTATTAATATTGATTACCTGAAATTTGAAATGGAATTTCATTTGTCATAATTAAAAAGGGCAAGATATCAGGTTTGAACATGGTATTTTTCTTTGAAAACTTGATTTTATTTGATTTGAAGTGGAAAATATATTATCAAACCATGATGAAAATTATATTGGATTTGAAATAGTTGAATAAAATTGGGAGAATGGTTTTTAAAATAGAATATGAAATAAAGTAGTATTGGGATCCTTGGGTTTTCCATGATAGGGACACGAATAGCCTAAGTGTGTGTGAACCCACTAGGAGGTAAACAATTTTTCCTTTATGGTCATTGGAAGGACATAGTGTTAGTTTGATCCAACCATATTCCATGTAATGATCAAGAATGTTTATTTTGTATTTTCCTATAGTATAGATAACAGATGGAAGGTGGATTGATTTTTTTTCTAGTTTGTTACATGATAAAAATTTTCATGGATGTTGGCTGACAAATATATATATATTTCATTATATTAACCTTATTTTTCTTGGATTTTAAAAAAATGTAATGCAATTATCGAAAACAAATTGATTTGTTTAAAATTATTTTGAGTTGATTATTTTAAAAAATTAATATAATTTTTTTTGATTTAAATATTTCAATTGTTCAATCATGTTGTTATATCTTGTATAAACCTATTAGTGGAATCTTACTAGGATCTGTTTCTCTCACCACTTATCTTCCAATGGGTAGTTGTAGAACATGTTTTGTAGGACATATGTTAGGGGAATTTAATTTTTATCATTCATGATTATATTTACATTTATGTTCCATTTTGGGATAGTTTAGAGGTGAAATTTGATCACATTTAAACATGTTATCCAGTCTTACCTATCTTTATGGTATTTAATGTTTGGATGAGTTGTACCTCCCAATGATTCATATTTTTACTATAGATGAATATATTTTATTTATTATATATCACATTAGGTTTATTATTATTATTTTACCCTACCCTATAATGGGATAACTTGGCCAACTTTTCTTGTTAACTCGGTTTAGTCTATTATAATTCATGGTGTTCTCATCCTCATTCAAGTATTACAATCTCTAAACACATTCATTCAGAAGTAAAAAATGTATGTGGAATTGAATTTCTTCTTCACAAATTCGTTCACATGATAATACTCAATTAATAAAATTTTATATACTAATTTTATGAATTTTTCATGAAAACAAGTCACTATGTATTCTTCTCTCTTCTATATACATGTATATTTTACTCTATATTTGTTAAAAGTATATAAATTTCATTACCATCAACATTATTTATTATACAACACAACTATAAATAAAGAGTATGCAATTCTATCTTGATTGTGTATCATGTGGATTCCTAGATCATTTTGTGTCACCAAAGGGTATTATAATCTCACATCTCTCAGCCTAAACAATAAAACCATACAAACTCAATGAACTATATTTGTCTTTTGTATAATAATTTGAAAAATAAAATTTTCCTTTGCATAATGCTAAGAATGATACTATATGTACTCTTCCTATGCATAATTGTATTTTTTGTATGTGGATCCCTTTAATATACATGATACATATAGTATTAGTAAATCCTCATTAAATTATAGAAAATATAATATGACACTTAGTTGTGTCCCTTGAAATAAAACAGCATAGAGTATCTTGAGGTATATGTCTATTTAGAGGAGAATATATCATACTTCTGATTGTATTTTCTTCACTTGTCTCCCAAAATCTCTATATTTATATAAATTCACCTATATAGATTTATTAATATGAAAATAAAGTCATAGATTGGTATTTATACGCAAATCTCCAACAATTTTTCTTTCGTGCAAAAGTAATAAACCTTCAGATCCATCAACATACTGCATATTTTTTTGATATTCACATGATAAATTTTGTCATACACCAAAAATAACTCATATATTTATCAAATCAACCATGTGTTATCTTGTATATGGTTTTCAATATTATGAACATTAAAACACACTAAATTGTTTTCAATCATATATACCCTAAAAAATGTAACCCACTATGTCATCATATCATTTTCATTGATTATACATATCTCATTAATGAAAAGAAATTTGAATTATTATATAAATATTTATTCTACATCAAATCTATCCAATTAAAATAAAAAAAAATTCTAAATTATTAGATTATGTGACTTGAATAATTCATCATTCATGCAGATCCATTTGAATGATGATGGTTGAATACAATCCGGGTGATAATCGAAATTAGTAGATAAATCTAACCGAAAGACTAAAAATATTTAAATTACTTCTTTAGGCTTATGAACTATACAATAACATTCTATTTTCCCATATTAAGTTCGTTAACATCCTCCTACTAGAATACAACACACCAAGAACCCAAGATTTGCTATATGTGGGTAACAGTATCCTCTCCCAACCTATTCTACCACTCTTCCAAGTTTTCACCCAATGGTTTGGTATTTATTTCATGTTTTACATTCCATAAATTCACACCCATAATTAAATATATAAACCAATCATAACTATCAAAATTTATATATTTATCTATATAATTAGTCCCTCCTACTTCGAACAAGACTTCATCATCACATTAAACATTAGGCTCACCCCTGATCATTAATGGTTAAAATATGTTATATAATAATAGAAAATATATATATGTGAAATATTCCATATATAAATTAAAATTAAATATTCCAATATAAAAATCAATTATATATTTTATAAACATCGAATTCAATCATGAAAAATCCAAAAAACTATATTTATTGAATTTATTGAAATAAATTTTAATAAATTTAAACTTCAAATCTTGTCCATTACATTCATATATTTTATTATATTAATGATTCAAAAAAATAAATAATAAATAATATAAAAATTATATTTATTTTATGCATTATCCTATCTTAATTTGGACATGTCAAAGGCATTTGGAAGAATTATTCAATCGTTACATTTAATGTTGCATTATTTCAGGCAACACAACTTCATGTCAAACAATTATTTCAATATTCTAACTAATTATCAAGAATATTTCAATGGATGAAACTCTATAAATAAATATCAATGAAATTTAATTTCCATCACACAAATATAATTAAAATGAAACACAACCTAATGACTTCATTCTATTTGGGGGTTTCTTAATTTTTAAGAATAACTAAATCACGATTGTCAAAAATGTTTTCTTCAATAACCCTAATAAAAGATAATATAGAATGAAACAATAACATTAGAAATTATTAAAAAAATAAATTAAATTACCCTTTTAGATCTGGTATTGATAAAATTTTGGAGAATGATGAATACAAATGTTGTTTTTTTGAAGTTGATTAAAAAAAATTAGGATTACCAACACCATGTAATGAAAATATATAATAAATAAATAAAATAAATGTATCGAATAATTATAAATAAATTATATATATTTTTATAGATTTGAACAATATTTTTAAAGATAATATTATAAAAATAATGTTTTTTATTCATTAAAATTTCACTCTTCTAAAAGCATGAAATAAGTTAAGGGTTTGTTGTCTACAATTTTCTCTCATCAGGACATATTTCAAAATTCAAGACAATATTTTATTTGGAATGTTATATATAATTAATAAAATATTATTTGGTATCATGAATTTCTTAAATTTCATTACATTAAATTTTCCATTCCTAGTTAATTCTCTCAGGGTCTTTGAGTCAAATATTTCTAAGGTCATATGTGGTTGTTAATCTCAAATTCATTTCTTTGAGACATGTATTTATTAGGAATATAAATTTCTATATATGGTGAATATTATTTATATTTTAATCATTATACAAATAAAAAACATTAATTCCATGAATTATGAATTAAATTTCTTGATTTATCTCATTCTAGAGTTTTTATTTAAATGTTTCTAAAACCATAAAAACATTCTCAACTAAAAATATTTATCTTGAAGTAATAAATGCTCTAATTGGTTATGCTATTTTTGACCATTTTGTTATTTAAATTCCATTTATATAATTTATAATCTATTTTTCTATTGGTTGGATATATTATTTCATAGATATAATATTCCATTATTAAATTCAATCATAAATAATAGTTTGATATTGGAAGAATATATCACATTCTTCCCAATAGTTCTTTTTCACTATGTATAAATTTAACGTCATTCTAGATTATACCTCCCATTTGAGAACACTAATATGGATTATGTTTGTTTATCATAACAATTATCATTAATGTTTCTCAAAATTAAAATATAATAGTATCTTTAGGATGTATATTTCCAAATTATGGTATTTCATTATACTTAAAAATGGTTGTAATATTTTGAAAATCAGATATTATCACCTCAACTCCACCAATAATAGGAATTAATTTTCTTCCAATTATTTTTATCAATGAATAATATAAATATATAACATATGATTAGTGGTTTTCAAAAATATTATATAAAAAATAATTGTGTAAATTATTTATTTACCCATATATTATTTATCTATATTGTGTAAATACCAAAGGTGTTATCTGGATTGAATTGTATTTACCAATAATGTTTTTGAATATATTTATAAACGCCTTCACATTTCATGATTTTGTAATGTTTGTTATATCCTTGTGTGAGTTTATTTTAAAAGGGAATAAAACCCAATTTTTAAGAAGATTTTTTATGTAGTGAATGAAACACATTTTCTTACAATGGATTCATTATGATGTGATAAATGAAACCCGTTTTCATTCCATATGTTCATTATAAACTGAGGAATGATTTATTTATGTTCAAAAAAAAAGTATAGAAAAATGGTTGGTGGGGTTATATATCACCATACAATTAATTTGGTACATGATTGTATTTAATGAGAAAATTTCTCTCAAGGCTATCATAATTGCTCGTAAGCATGGGAATTGATCTTTTTTCAAAGTACTGTAATTTTCCATATACTATTGTATGTTCCATATTTCAATGATGATTTTCATTATTATATTACACTCTCATGATGTTTTTTATGAATTTAATATTCCCTATAATTTTTTTCAATATTTTTATTATTATATCTCATGAGTCAGTTTTATCGACTCCTCTTTCCACAGTCTTTTTGTTAATATATTATGTAATTCCTTGACTTATAGAATGTTTTATGATTTAATTTTTTTCTAAGTATTACATAATTATATATTTTCATTATATTTTTAATATTATTTCATGCACACTTATGATCATGGATTTTTATAATTTATCTTATCCATTGCTAAGGGTTTGATCAAACGCTTTCATAATTTTCCATTTCCCTGGGTTATAATTAAAAATAATATGTAAGACATTTTTAGAATCTTATCTTATGGAGTGTATTTTTGGAACATCTTGTTGAATGTTTATGAATTATTTTGTTTATTATATAGTTAGAAAAATGATCCTTGATACAATTTATATTTTGTCTACAAGTTAAATATTATTTCTATATATCCAAAACACTTGACAAAAAAAGATCATTGTTTTGTAAATTTCACATTATCTATCATAGATCATATACCAAAATATTTTTGTCTAGAAAAATGTGTGATGTATCTTATTTTTAACCACAAGATCCTCAATTTCTGGTCAAGGTATCCTTCTATTCATTTGTAAACCTTACCGGAGGGACTAAGAGATCTACAACCATATGTAACTCAATATATGTTTTCATGTGGCCTGAAAATCTGAATAGTTTCTTGATCATGAATAGATTCATTCTGGGAAGAAAATACATAATAAAATTCTAGATTACATATAAGTGGATTATTATAAATACAAATATAATTATTTAGACATATACTAGACAAGGTCACTATAATCACTTCATGCTAAGATATCAAAATTGAAAAATATAAAATTTTTAAGGTCGGTACTAGAATTCATGAAATAAAAACCCATTTTATGTTTGTGGTGTATAGGGAATGAAATGATATGGAAGTAGATATTTTCAATTAAATTTATCCATAAACTCATTGAACACAATGATCAATGTTTCCCTATTAGTAGGTGAATAATGTATGACTCTTTGGGGATACTCCTACACAATGATTTTGATTTCTACATCTATACCCATGGGCACCAAATTCACTATTTAGGGAATCACATACTTTATTGGATTATTATTCCAAGAAGTAATCTAAAATAATTTTATTCTACAATTACCATAATAGAATATTGAACATAGAGTTCGGTGGATATCAATACAGTTTCATAGATAATATAGGAATCTCAATGACACCTAAATGTTTTCTACATATTTGTGTATTGCATTATAATTAGTGTATGGATATTTGATTAGATCGAAGATATATTAGAGTTGACTCATAAACGTTAAACTAATATGTATAATGACTATCAGACATATATATATATTTTATATTAATGATCTTAAAGACAATTAGAAGTCTATTCCTATGGTTTTACCCTCAAGAAGGATAGTGAGAATATTCCATGGAGAAATGAGCACTACCAAATCATAATCATTTGAAGTTTTATCTAGATTATTGGTATGATTGGAGTTAGGGATGAAAATATAGTGTCAAACCATTCATGATTTTCACCTGCTAACACCTTTATTGAACTCCCTTCCAAAAGTGGACATTCTATTTTATCATGGGTAGAAACCACCATCAGAACTGTATCTCATATGGATTTTTATATCTTTATTGGATCAACAAGAGTGGTAACTCGCACAATTAAATATCCAATTTCCATGAAATTCTCTATTATAACCACATAATATGTTGTATATTGAGGCTCAATGTCAAATTATACTTTGGGAGGTAGTTTTCACTAGTATAAGAATCATGTAACCTCGTCCATCTCCCAAGTATCCATTGGAGGGAGGAGTAATGGAAATTGACTCTTGGTTAGTCTAATACATTTACAAGAAATCATCAAAACCATTCCTATAGATTTTACCTTAAATGGAATAAGATCATTTCTTCCATGTTTTTTTGTTAACTAACAATGTTTGATGGTTAGGTGAACAACTAAACAAATTAGTATGTCAATAAAGATACAAGAGTAATCTAGTAAAAGGTAAGATGGTAAAATTTTATCTTTTTATGCATTAATAGATACTTGTATCAAAATTTCTCACTTTTAATAATCCAAAAACCTTCCATATAGTATCATTAAAAGCTGAAATAGTTTCTGTGGATGGTGGTGGGAATAGTTCTTCCGAGTCAGATATAACTTCCAATAAAAGTTCAATCATTTAAAAGAAAAAAATAACATTAATCACATTATATTTAATTATTTCCTAGATTGACTGAAATTACTCTATCAAAATATTCCTAATGGATTTTGTATATTGTAATATATTATCTTCCATGAAAAGGTTATTTTTTATTACTCCCAATAATGGATGTTCAGTGGGACAATGGGATCCATATTTTAAACCCAATGTACGGTGCTATCCTCTTCATTGGTTGTAAACTCCAATGTATTTAGATTCATATATAATTGGTTCTTATCATTAGTGAATATATTGTGGCTTAAAAATTGAAAGGATCATATTTTAGCACCTTAAGATATATTTCAAAAAATATTTTAACTAGTGTGGTCACCTAACCAACAACTATTACTTCACTCTCTTATTTTTTGAATATTCCTCATAATAATTTGATAAATCATAAACTCCTCCAAAAATATTAATATTTCCTTATAGTTATGAATTATTAATCATGATAAATAGATAAGATGGAGGTAACCAACTGATAGAGGAAGGTGCATTTATTGATAATGGATAAAAACATAATTATTTGTTGTTTTATTTTGTATTTGAGAAATTATTATCTTACATGGAGTTGATATCCATTCTGTACTTTATATATCCACTTTCATTGGTTATTTATCCACTTCATTTTCATCCTTTACCGATAGAGGACCCTTAATATGATAAACCATTCAGAAAATTTCCAACATGGGTATGACCAAATCCATTCCTTATCATAAAACATTTAAAGAACAAACACAACCTCAGTTAGTGGAATGACCAGTTGGATACCTATCAAAAATTGGTTAAACATTATATATAATTAAAATGAAAATATTGTGTATATTTTTGACACACAAAATTGATATGGTCATTTCACCTCTTTCGAATGCACATGAGTTGTCACCCAAATCACTATATTGAGTAAAAGTCATTAGTCTGTACTTGATCAATCATGGTAGCCCAATGTACCTATTTGAGTGATATGAGATATAACAACTCTACAAGGGTAATAGAATAATAATACATTATGGATCTAGTGAGAGGTATGTATGGTGTACGACCATGTAATCATATTGATTTATTTTTCTCTACAAATGTATATTTTCTAACAGTAATGGATTGAATCCACCGAAATAAAAATTATTTTTAATGAAGTAGGATAATATGATAGTTTAGTACTTTATAAACACATTGTACAAAAAAATGGGATGAACTTCATTAAAAGAGGATCTAAAAATGACAAAAAATCATGAAGGTGGCTTTCCCCAATGAGATGTGTCCAAACATTACATGTAACATTTCTCAAAATTAGACAATATGATTATTGTTTTTTCTAGTTAGTAACTTTATGACTATTGAAGCATTCATTAATATGACTCTTATATGAGACATATTGTTAGGAATTATTTATCCACTTGAGAATAATACTTGAAGAGATTAAATCTATAGTAGTCAATTTCCTCTATAAGGAATATCACATGCCCATATCATACAAAGTCCCTCTTACAGTGTCATATAATATGCATGTGGAAGTACTTGGGAATGATGTGTTTGGGAATTCCGGGACATCCTATTCTCTAGTTTACGGATTTTTGGTTTGATGGATGCTTATATCAAATCCAAAAACTGAATTGTGAGATCAATATTCTCCCACTCCCTCTAAGAAATTCTGTGAATTTTTGAATAGTTCATTCACATGTGGAGGTGTTATCTTCTACTGCTACCATGATAGTATGGGATCAATGAACAATTCATAAATTTTTCCAATTATTTAAAATCCATTACTCATCCAGACCGCCTAGTGGGTGAGTAAAATTTATCAATTCACTAAATGAAACCTATTGGAATCTAATCTCTAAATACTATTCTAATCTAGAAGGATATGTATTTTACAATGATATAATGAAAGTTAAACCTTAAATTTTTTTACCATATCTTTGATCTACCTCTTGAATTCATTGGATTATGACCACACCTAGAATGATTATCCCCAGTCTATTCAAAGAATTATTTAGAGGCAAGAATCATATCCCCACATCCACCCAGAATTATGGTTAATTGAAAATATATTCATGATCCATCAATAAAAATGATTATATACTTATTTACCACAAATTATATCCTCCAATTTAAAATGAGTATAGACCATGATTTAAACTTTAGCATGATTATATTTTATGATATAGTACCACATTGAGATGATTTTTTAGGAAACATCTATAGGGTAACAAATCTAAGTTACATGATGTTATTTATGAAGAGGTTCAAGAATTAAAACCTCATTTAGTTATGAAAACCATAAATTAGAAGAATTTATATACATAAAAACCACAGAGGTTAGAAACCATTAGTGTTAACATAATCTATTGTTTAGTTTGTATGTGATATTGAGTAGTGAATTCAATTATTTTGATCATGTTTTTCTCCTATCCTCAACATATTGAAGGTTGTGTTTGGGATTCATTAGTTTTCACATTATATAGAAAAAAATAAATATGTAACCTTAAGGGAATTGGGATGTCAAAAAATGAAATAGTAAAAAATCATGTATTATGTTATGTGAGAATCATAATAATTCTTTGCCGATTTACGTAGTTCAACAATAGAATTCATCATGAATTATAGCTTTTTCGACTCCATAAAGATGTTTTACAATGCGCATGACTTTCTATTTTAATTCCTTATACATAATGAATCTGAAATTATAAGCACTACAAATTAATGTAATGTAAAATTTTAGGAAAAATGGTGAATTTGGGTCCTATATAGTATATACATAGAGAGGTATACCCTCTTCCAAGTGAGTCTAGAAGTTTTTTGTTAGATTAATTTCATCATTATAATCTGATCTTCTTTATGATGGTAAGACTCTATAATGATGGAAATATATTGAGGCCAATAATGTCATGAAATAAAACAACCCAAAGAATGTGATGGTATGAAAATTGGATATAGAAAAAAATAATCCCTCAATGAATCATTAATTCTTCCTATAGAAACCCTCCTTCTTGAGTAATCCAAACACAAAAAAGTGGTATTTATAACATAATGAAAAGTATAATGATTATTTGAAGTTAAGATTCATCATTTATGGATCCAATTTAACAAATAACATATAAAATTAATTTTAAGTGGAAAGGCGTACAATTATGTGATCATAATGTATCTCCAACATGAAGAAACTATATTTCAGAAAATCATATATTGTGAGTTACAATGAATTTTTATGTGTCTACATATCACAATCGTTATTATTGGAAGAATCTTACTAGTGAATTCATATAATTTTCACTCTTCTATTTTAAATCCCATTATAGGAAAATAATTTACTTAAAATTGCATACAAACTCACCATTACATATCCAAATAAAAATACAATTGAGGGTAAAGGATAAGAAATTATTCTTGGGAATGATTTTATCTTTTGAGAAATAAAATATTGGTTATTATTGATAGTAAAAAAACAAAGGGAAACTTTTTAAATAATATGGAAAAAAATCTTCTTTAGAGATATCCTCTATCGTGGATATTTCTCATTATGTGACCGCACTATCATTGTTTTTGACTTGTTCATTGTGATGTGTGATTAATGGAGGGTTCTTCCAGAATGTTTCATTATTGAAGATATATCTATAAGTGTATTTCAGTGAGGGAACATTAGATAAGGGACTTAATAGATGGATAATTATAGAGAAATCGTTATAATGTCTTCATTATAAGAGTGATTTTGTTATGTAACCTCCAGAGAAACCCTTTGAATGATCTATCCATATTTTCAATCAAATAATTCTATGAAAATAGTTTCGACTAATAGGAATCAATTAATCTCTCATCCCCCAATCTCATTTAGCATTTTAAATTCATATGACTATTTTCATAAATTAATAAATTAATGGGAGAGAGGACGAAGTGCGGGAGACAACTCCTTCGATGATTCTCTGGTGATCTTTGGGCTGACGATCAATGGGTAATCAACTGGAATGTAATTTTGATCCTAAAGACGTCTTCATTCCCCCCTCAAAGGCAATGGTTATAGGTGGTGGGATTTCTACAAATCCTAAGGATGTGGTGAAGGTAGATCTGATGAACCCTAAGAAAAATTCTGAGGATTTTTCTTCCAAGAATAGGTTATTTTCTGAATCTTAGCATGAATATACTTATTTACATAAAGGTATTATGAAGAATGGATCAATAGAATATTTGGAAGCGAGTCAGAAAATTTTGGAAGCTCGTCTTGAAGAATGCTGGTTGTCCCTCCATACCAGGTTATCCGGAACTCGGAGTGGCACCCCTCTGAGGTTTGACGATGTGCGGGCTCATTTATCTCAGAGTTGGGGATTCACTGACAGGCGTTTGATATCAATTGGGATAGGTACTTTTAATATATTTTTTACTTAGAAGGTACATATAAATATTGCATAGAGTTTTGGACCAGTTTCGATGAAACTTGGTTACATCATGGTTAAACAGTGGGATCCTTTTACAATTCCTCTTGCTGTTAAGAACTCTTCCACTCAAACTTTAATTCGAATTAGGGGTTTGAATTGGTTTTTCTGGCATCCGTCAGTTTTGTGGGAGGTTGCCTCTACTATTGGTTGCCCGGTTAAGGTGGAAAATGAAACAAAGCATCCTAGGTATGGTCACTTTTCTCATGTATTGGTAGATATTGATTTATAAAATATTCTTATTGACATAGTTTAATTTGTTGTAGGTGAAATTATGTTAGAACTAGATATACAATATAAATGGTTTCCTTCTTTCTATAAGTCGTGTATGTGCATTGGCTATGCTCTTATGAAACGTCGCAGGAATATAAAATGTTTACTATGTAAATCCTTGGGTCATGCCCCAAAGTAGTGAAAGAAGAAACAAGTTGACCCTCATCGTAGTTATCATGTTTTCAGAAGGAAGGATCCTCACAATGATGGTCTTTCTTCAATTGTGGAGGTTGTCCAACAAGGGATGTCAAAGTCTCATGCATTTTAGCAACCTTCTAATGCTGTTACTGTGTCGGTGAATGGTGGATCATTAGAGTATGACACCTCTGGAGTCACTAGAGGACTAGATAACAAGTCCATGTCTAATGTGACCGAGGAGGAGAAAAGGAATCAATCAGAGCATGAGGCTTCTATCCAGAATGAAGTAAATCAAGAGTTGCATCACACTGTAATAGCCTCTACTTGTAGGAAGGGTATGATGAAGATTTAGGATGGTGATGGATTTCAGTTGGTGATGCCTATGAAGCCGAGGGAATGTCTAATTATTCATGATGAGGTGAAGGTTTCTAATGTGGATGCTCAGATGGAAGTGGATCTGAGGATGGACAATACTGCTATGAGAGATGATGCTATTCAAAAGGGGATTCAAGATGAGGTGAATGTGGAAAATGTGGATGCTTGAATGGAAGTGGATTCGAGGATAGAAAATACTATTGTAGGAGATTCTGCTATTAAAAAAGGGATTCAGGATGGTGTGATGGTCGATAGACCTTCTTCTGTTGAGAAGTCTGGTGGTCCGGAAGTTGTTCTAGGGGGAGGGGGTCTGCTTTGATATTCTGCATCTAAGAAGGGTGTTAGTCTGGCTGGATCTCCCACTATTAACATGGAAGATGTTACTACACCTATTCATGTGTAGGGAATAGTGTGATCACCCCCAATGGTTACTAATTAGTGGGGAATAATCTGAATTTCATCTCAATGGATGCACCTAGTATTCTGGAGTTGCAAGGACCTTTAAGGCCAACTATCAATTTATTTTCAACAGTGGATTCTATTAATACTCATGAATTCGATTTTCTTAATCTTGAAGGACTCAAGAATTCAAGATGTAGAAACCGAACGTGCTCCTCCTCGGCACCTACTGCTGTTTATGTTTTAGAGACCTCAAAGGAGGTTGACCAACCTGTTCATAATGCCACACTTGCTTGTGTGGTAGTGCAAGACTCCAAGCATATACAGGAGGCTCCTCAAGAGCATGAGGAGTCTACTCATGATACTTCTCACCAGGATTATATCTCCTCTATTGAGGCTATGCATTCAATGTTGCATAGGGAAGATCCTCATGAAGAAACTGATTTCCACATGATAGAGGTTCTGGAGATGGATGATGAACCAATAATTCAAAGGGGAAAAGGGCACCATCCAGCTATACGGGGAGGATCTATGGGTCGAGGCCGGCCCAGAAAAATCTAATAATTGAGAATCTAATGTGTCTATTCAGTTTTCTATATGGGTGTGGTGTTTCACATGTAAGTATTTCCTTCAGTACGTTGTTCCTTTACACTTTTTTAATAAATTTTTGGGGTCATGGGTTTCTGAACCCATGGCGGAACCACTTTAGTATAATAAATTAATGAAACAAATGGAATTATCCCATGTAATATGCTTCAATAAGGAAAATAAAAAAAATGTAAAATAATTATTTGAACTTGTAAACACCTTGTTATAGTAAATTAAACACTCTAAATAATAATATTATATATTTCCAATAATTCATAATGCCAAAAATTCAAAAGACCCACTATATCCTTCAGTTCCATGTTTATAAAGACATATAATATCCTCACCATAAGAGATAAAACTACAATATTACTAAATTTGATAAGAATAGAATACATAGTGTCATGAGAACAGGATGAACCATCATCAATGAGAATCCCAATGCACAGTCTACATTCCAATCCTATTGTTTAATGCGATTAAATTTTATAGGTCTTTTATTATCTATTATTTCTCACACTGAGAATGAATCAATTATTTTTAATTATACGATTTGGTCAATTCATTGGTATGATTAGAATATCTATTATGTGTGGGTCTAATATTGTTTATGACCCATTTCTCTATATATTTCATAATTTATATAACCAATTTTTAATGTAATAGGGAAATATAATATATATGACCCAATTAGGAATTTTTTGTTTTAATTTTCTACCCAAATATTCCAAAAAAGTATGAAATTAAACTATTTGGAGAAGGTATAATGAACCAAAAATTTCACACATATTATTACATTATGTTTATCATAATAATCCCTTAACACAACACATATTTCATAAAGGCCTAGTTCTATAGAAGACAACATTTGTAAAAAATCGAACTATGTCTAAAAATGAAACTATTTTTATTACCCATAATTATCTTCTAAATCATTTCAAGGTCCTACACTGCATGGGACAACCACATGAATACATAGGAAAAGGGGAAAGATGAAATAAATTGTGTGCTGAATAGAATTATAAAGAAACCTTTGTTTTGAGAAAAAATCATAACATGATATCATAAATAGAAGGATCATGAGTAATCACAAGGAATCATAAAATAATGTAAAGGTGTTAAAATAGAATGGTAGCATACGAAATTTTGAATCAATGCAACTCTTGAAATGATCACAAGTCAATGATAACTTCCTTTAAAAATTACATGGAATACAATGTCCTATAATAGAATAAGATTCATCCCTAATCTCATATATTAAATCTCCTTCGAATAACTCTCTACCCAATGTGTTGGAGCACCATCTATGTGCACCAATAATAATGTGTACATGATCTATGTGTTCCACATAAAAAATAAAAAAATTTAAAAACATTAAATTAAAAATGGAATGAAAATAGATTGATTAATATTCCCACATATCATATTCAATGGAAATTTCATTTTGAGTGTATTTTAGAAATGAGCATAGGGAATGTATTTACTCATTAAGGGAATGTAGAATAATGAATGTGTATATGTTGGAGATATATAGCCATAATTTTGAAACAACCCATAACATAATATGACATTTATTTTATCAAAATACAATTAGAATTATTGAAAACATTATTGAGTAAAATAACAATTTCAATTTAATTTTAAACAAACGATTTCATATTATATGGAAAATGATTTTGAGTGTTCACATTAAACATCTATTGAGGAAAACATTTTTCCCATTTTGAATTAACATTGTTTAAATCAAAATTAACCTCATACATAAATAATTTTGATTGAAAAATAGTTGGAATATGAAAAGGGGTACTTTAAAACATTAACTAGTCATGATGTATTAGGAGTTCCATTTAGGATGAATACTTTAGAAAAACTAATTTTAATTTAATAGTTTTGTTTGAAAATTGTTAAAAACACAATGTCGGTAAAATTATAGGAAGATTACTTTTATGTTTTTTACAAATCTAATTAATGGAAAATTTGAAATTAATTAATCAAAGTTAAATATTTTGTAAAAATATTTGTAAAACAACAATTTAGTTAAAACATAATACTCTACTGTTGTGAGAAATATAGTGTATTTATATTAAAATAATTTTGTCAGAAATATTTGCAAATAAAGTTGGAAAAATTTTAATATTACATGATAAATTCATTAATAACAATATTTTAATAAAATGGATGTTTTTTATTGTATAATGATAAAATAATTACCACTAATGGGAATTCAACGATAAAAATCTGGATGAAATTGAAATTGAAATAGAAAGCCTTAATGAATTTATAAATTTTGAATCATAACTTCCCATAAATTATTTAGATAAATTATAATTTAAAATATAAATAATTATTAAGTATTCATGATATAACATGTAACCGGTTGTCATATAAACCATTTGAAAAATACTAGGCCTGTAAAAGAACATGTGCCTCAAAGAAGGATGTTTTGAGATGAAAACATTATAATATTTATATCATTGAACTGAGGTTTAATTAATGAACTAATTTTGTGTAAAAAAATTATATAAATAATATAATAATGTTTTAACACAAACATAATAAAATCAAAATTCGTTTCATACATATTATTTTTATAATATAATAAAAAAAAGTTAACATATAACCCAATGAATTGAAATTCAGTTACGAACCCCATTACATTGAGATTCCCTTTAGTTGAGAACTCTGTAAACTCTATTATAGTTGTTTTTAAAATTTAATTAACTTATAAAATTGTAATATTGTTATTTAAAATCTCATATATGATTCATTTATGAAATCTTATTACATATTCATTAATAATATTATATGATATTTATTGCTTCTATTGTTAGTTACATTATTTTCTCCTGAATGCTTTATTATGAATGCTTCAAGTCTTGAAAAAAAGGTATTAGTTCCATCATATACAGAATGATGTTAATGTTATATATATATATATATATATATATATATGTTACAGTACATATATATTTATAACTATTATTTAATATTTATCTTTTATAATGAATCACAATGCTTCTTGGAGACTATAGGTTGGACGGACTCACTAATGATGTTAATGTCTCATATAAATCTAAAAGGGTAAAGAAGTGGATTGAGTATTAATATTATATAAAAATATAATTTCATATATATCCCATAAATCAATTATATATTTCCATTTTTAACTTCAATGAAAACTATTAGTGTAAAACTAATCACATCGCTTTACGATGTGGTAGTCCAACATACATATAGACAATGTAATCAATTATTAAATAGATAGAAAGGTAAGAAATTATATGTAATATTTATTCTAAAAAAATTATTAATATTCCATTAATATCCAATATCAAAATAAAATTATTCCTTATTACCTTCCATATGATGATTAAGTGAAAAATGAATAACATCACTTAAGGAGGTGGTAGTCCATCATAGAGAGAAGAACCACTATCAAATTCCCTATAGAATTTAAGGTAAATAGATAAATTCGAACTTTTAATTAAATATTTATATGTATATCATAAATATATTATATAAAAATTGATACAACATTATATCAATCCTTGATAAGAGGTTATAGAAAATGAATTAGGTTGGTTTGTAAGGTAGTAGACAGTTGTACGTACAATTAAAGGATGTGTCTCCCATTTTATGGAATAAATAATTTTTATAGATAATTAAATTATCATAAAAATATTTATGTATATTTAAGATACAAAATTATATTATATCATTTAGTTTTATAATATTTTTTTTCAAATTTAAAGAAGAAATAATATTAAAATTCTGGTTAAGGACGTTACCTCTTTTGGAAAACATCATTTTGATTGCACCAAAATCATTTAATAGATGGATTTAGGAACAAAAAAAGTAATACATGATATTTTCATAGAAAAAATTAAGTTATTTTTTTGTGTAATATCTAAACTAATGGGTTTTTATGGGTTGAATCATAGAAGTGGTGGTGACCATTTTTAAGTACATGAGATTACTGACTTGAAAATTTTCAAAAGAGAAACATTTCACTCATGTTTTTATCTAAAAAATTTAATAAATGTATTATTTTGAAAAAAATAACAAATAAGGTATGTATATTAAATCAAAACTAGAATTGGAAAATTTTTAGGGTCATATTTAAACATTCTCTTTTTATTTTAACAACCCTATAAGGCCATTTTTACCTTAACCAAAAGAAATAATTTTTTAATTCAATATTCATTATGGTAAAAAATATATACTTATTATATATTAGTTTTATTCCAAATATTTAGGAAAAGTTTTCAAATTAAAATCACAATATCGATAGAATTTGTTCTAAAATTATACAAGCGAATATGTAGAAAAACCTATTTTTCATGTAATTATATTCTTTAGTTAAAACATGATATCATATTAACAATATTATAGTTAATGATAATTAATTTAGTTTAATTAAATATTTATTTTCATATACTATATAAATATAATTTATATCATTCTTTACTAAGGGTTATTTTAATTAATTAATATGGATAAATATTATACAATTTAAAAAACTAATGAGGAAAATACTAATTCATGCTTAAAAATTAACTAATTCTGAAATGTTAAAAAAAGAATATAAAATTTAGTAAACTTAATTAAATATAACTAAATGAGAATTACAAGTTCTTTAAATTATATTAATATAATAATGGGAATTAATTTATTAAAAATAAATCTAAATTTTACAAAAAACGGTTATTCAATATTAACTAAGAATTTAATATTTTTTTAAAAATAACCAATTTCACCAATAATTAAATTTCATATGACGATATCATATATGATTTTTGTTTTTTGAAAATAAATATAATTAAAGTGGAAAAATTAGTTTTAAATTTTGGGTCAAAATTGTGACTATAACACCTTTTTTAAATATACAATTTATCATAAAACATTTCATATTATTTCTATTAGAAGTTACATTAATTTTAATAAATAGATAAAATTTTAAATTATTTTATATGTGTGTCAACCATATCATTTTCAAAGTTTATTTATTCTTATTCGTATCTACGGTCTTAATAATTGGGTTATTCTGGAAAAATTTATATAAAAATATTCTAAAGCATCATGTTTCATTTCAAATTACAGTTTCATAAATAAAAATATATTGAATATATTTAAAAATAAATATATCAAATAGTAGTGGGATGTTAAATTATCTTCTATGCATAGTGTTGTGTGTTATAAGAGCTATCCAACATGATTTACAAATTTTAAAATATGAAGGTGTTATATTCTACTTCCATTAAATAAATTATCTCTTCACAATTTAATATTTATATCAGTAACGAATGGTTTAACATTTGCGAAAATATTTTTTAGAAACCCAAATTGTGAAATTGGTTAATGAATCATCATTTGAATATATATAAAGAGACGTATGAAGGTCTTATAGAGTAAAAAAATATTATTTTTCCTTATATGGAAACATTGGTCTCAAGTGAACTTATGAACATGGAAAAAAGAATAAATATTTATATAGAGTGATAGAGATTAATGATTACAATAAATTGAATGATCATTGGATTTTTATGGTCTATAAAACCACAAATCTATAATTATTTGAACTACTATTTTATTCATAATATATGAAGGTATATGATATCATTTTTCTTTCAATATCCTTTTCATAAAAATAAGGAGATATTTTAAAATCAAAGAATATATGTAAATATAATTACATAATATAATTATATTTCATAAAATTATTTTTACCCTTTAGTTGCTCTTCGATCAGTTAGCACTTCATCTCTTACCCTATGAAATGAACCACAAAAAATTATTTTCATATAGTTGAATCATTAACATTAACATTTAATGTATCATATGATCCATAAAATAGTAATTACATATTACTCCAATCTATAGTAATACTAAAATGTCTTGTAAAGTGTAAGAAAATATTCAAAATTAATATGAATATAATTATCCCAAAAAATCAACAATGAAACCAATGATTTGTCATAGATAATTATTTAAATAAATAACTATATATCTTAAATAAACTCTATATCTTACAAATAAAATAATTTTTTAACCTCAATAGTCATATAGTACCCATTAAAAAAATATCACAAACAAATAATCAGATTCTTCCCAAATAATCCTTTATGTTAATATATATATATATACATTATCCCCAAACAATTTATCATGAATTATCATTTGTCACCCCAAAATAAAATTACTTGACCCATTAATAGGTTTCAAAAAATAATCATAAATATTTTCATTCAATACCTTAATGTAAAAAAATGTTACACTAATTAGTAAATTACAGACTCCAATGGTATGTACCTTACCATTATCGCCCTTCAGTTGTGGGTTGTATCTAGGTGGATGTTCCATATTTGATGTGTTTTCTTTTAGATTATCAGATAAAATTTTTCAAAAAACATGGAATAAAACATTTGATTTTTTATTCACAATATTCCATGAACCTATAACATTATATAGAATGTGGTGATCATCTCTGAAAACAATTTACTCATAAAATCACATTTTATAACCACTTTAGTTATTTATAGATTATTCTTTTTCACAAATCCAACTATTTACATCAACATCAATAAAATCTCTAATATTATCTTTTCTATAAATGTATCCTTTTCAATAAATTTTAATCATAGGATTGAATCTCCTTTCAAGGTATTTTGTACCAATAAATTTATCTTTTTCAACTCATAATGAAAAAATTATATAGAAAAAATACATATATATATCATTAATTACATAATTTTTTAATTCATGTTCAAATTTTTTTTATTCATTCTACTTCATTCTTAAACAGTTTTGTAGGATTCAACATATTATTATTTTATACAACCTTACATTCTTATAAACTTTTTTATTATCTTCATCATTGATTGAGGAACCTTTACACGTACAACCTTTTGGATCATCTTATTAAGCATCCACACCTAGGAAATTGATTTCCATATTTACCACTATGTCCACATTTACAACATTCAACCATTTAATACTCTTTTAGAGAAACAAATATTATAATTCATTCAATTAACTATTTTTTTCATTTTCAGCAACAATTATATAATTTTGTCCCTTACTAATCACATGTAAAGTATCTTTTAATTATTTTGGGTCATTACCTTGAGTGTTTCTTAACACATTCTCCACATATAAGAAAATAAATCTATTTTTACTCCATGGTATCCAAAACCATTACTCTCTTGATTACTATCGATGCTTATTTTGTGAGTCTATGACTTGGTTAAGGTGTAATTTTTAAATCATATGTAATGAAAATTGATTATGAGTAATAAAAATATAATTTTATCATATCATTATTCCATTTTTCCAATAAATACATTGTTTATGATATTCAATGTCAAATCATTTATTTATGCCTCCATCCATTTTCTAAAACCATTAATAATAGTGTGAGAAATAATATTCATAGTGGGAGAAGATGTCATAAAATAATATTTATATGTTGTCTTGATACTGAATAATTAATTTCAATCATAAACACCAAGGGTTTAACTAGGCCATCCATGATCATAATCTATTGAAATACTTCATAATATATGATAAAGACTTATTTAATTATCATATTATATCGAAAATGATTATCGAAGCATGGGTATATTAAATAAAATTATCATGTACTGGATAATGCATAATAAAAGGCTGATATGCCTTTTTGATGTTCTTCCACCTAGGTACATTTGTTACAGAACCATATCCACTTGTAGTATCTTCACGGGGATAAAGTTTTTCAAAATACAATATCTCTATTATTTAATAAGTTTCCAAAATATTTTTCAATTGTAATAATTATCCTTATACCGATTGCCGAGTTTATAATTAATGTCTATTCATTATAGCTTCCAAATTTTAACTAAAAAGTTCTTATGATTCAATCTATATTGACCAAAATATTTTACAGATATAATTAAATGATTTTTAACATAAAAATGTTGTGATACAACATATAGATCATAAAATAAAAGTTTCTTTTAAAGACTAGGTTTATAAACGTCAGAGTGAGTCTAAAGATAAATCTTTTAATTTTATTTTCCATAAAAGATCCTAAATCATTCCAAGATACAAAACTGAATGCGATAATATGGTGAATAAATAGACCAAAGGGATGAGCCAAAAATTCTTTTAGGTGAATTATCTGATAAAGAAACCTATCATTTGTGTGAAATTTATAATATGATATCATAAAATAATGTCTTATGAGAAATCACATGGAATCCTAACATAAATAACATGGTGTCATAAAATCCTTGTAACAAACTAAATGATTATGCAACATAAATCATGATATAAACATGATTCACGTATAAATACCTACAAAAAATAACATGGAATAAAAGGTAATATAATAGATTTGGTTCCCTCCATATTCCAATAGATGACGCCTCATGGGACTAATTCTATTCCCAATGCATTGGAGTGCTATCTGGGTTTTCAAATCAAAACATTTTCCTGATAAATGGGTTCCACAAAAAGGATACTGACAATACTGAATAACCAAAATATTTAAAATGGATTAAAAATGTGTTTCATAATCTTACATCAAATCATATTCAAAGGAAATGTCATAATAAATGAATTTTAGAAATGGTTTTAAAGAATATTTTACCATGTCAAAGAAAGGGAGAATAAACTATGCATATATATGAGATATATATACATAAATATATAATTTACAATATATCCATAACATAAAATCTATTTCTCACTAAGGAATATTCAATTAAAAATTATATAATTTTTAGGAGGAAAATAATATTTTTTATTTGAGTATTGAAAATATTTTTCATCATAGATAGAAATTTAGTTTCAATGATCAGTTTGGTCATTTATTTATGAAAGTATAATTCCCATTTTGGAAAATCTTATTTAAATTATATAAAATTATCCAAAATTGAATATAATTTTTTTCATAAATTAGCTTTTGAATCATAAAAATATTGTTTAAAACATTGAGTGCTCATGTTGGTAGAATATTTCCCTTCATGTAAAATATGTTAGAAAAATATAAATCCTTCGAAGTTATTTTAAGAAAATTAAAAATGTATTTTTTTTTGGAAAAAATGGGGATGGTTAATTTTAAATATTATTTTATAATAAAATTAAAATATAAAATGATAGTAAAAAATCATAGTTACACATATTTGAAATAATATTTTGAAGTAATTGATATGAATGTAAATGTATTTTTGACAGAATATGGAATTGAATTTGGATATCTTGGAATTTTTTTTAATTTTATTTAACAAAGAGGGGATAATGGTACGATTATATTAAAAATTCATGAATATTAATTGGATAATATGAATTAGTGGTTTAATTAGTGAATGATCAAATAATTTTTTGTAGTCGACATTTAGGTATAAAAAATCTCGACTAATATGTTATAGAATCTTAAACCCTAAATTGTTTGGTATCGTGTGAATCATAAATTCAAATGAATAATATGGATAACTTATAACATAAAATATCATGATCTACAGACGATTCATGGAATTTAATGTAAGGGTTCTGAGTATACTATATTTAAAATATATTAGGTGAATAAAATAACATGTTTCCAAACCAAATAAGTTTAAAGAGGATATATTCAAAAATTTCTTATCATTGAAGTGAGAGATACTAAATGAATTAATTATATGAATAAATGTAAATCCAAAGAATGAAATTCTAAATAAAATAATATATAAATTAATGGTCATTTCACATATAATACTCTCATAATATAATCATTAAAGAGGACATATACCATAATGAAAGGAAATTGAGTTAAGAACCACCTTACCTTGTGCTTCCCTTCATTTAATAACTTAATAAACTCATGGATAGATGATTTAAACATGTTATTAACTCATAATAAATGATATAATTGTTTATAAGAATTTATAAAATCCTTTTACTTCGTTTTGTTACTCATTCATCAATAATCATTCATTATCACTATTGTGTTAGGTGTTAATTTCATTCTTTTGTCCTACATAGTTCATAGAGAATGTTCCAAATATTAAACATAGGTTTTAGTCATATGAACTATATAATGATATTAATGTTATTAAAATAATTTTATCATTGGATATATAATTATTATAATTAGTAAATTTTGATTGTGTATATTGAATCAAATTGATATATGGTGATGATAGTTCATATGTACACACAAGAAACCATTTCATTTTCTTAAAATGTGAATGAGTATAAAAGTGTAAGGTGTATTAATTTTTAGGAATCAATATAATCTGATATATATCACATATATTAGTTAAATTAATCCAATGTTACTATCCATTTATAAGGTTAGTTTAAAACAAATTATATTTCTTCATTAGGCACTAGTCTTCCATACATACGAATGATGTTGTCATTATTTTGATGGATGGTAATGTAAGATATTATATGGAAAATTTAATTTTCAGTAGGATTAATATTAAAATAATATCACATGTATAGATCAAATTAATCATCATTAGCTTCAATTTTTTATGAGAAAAATTCATTATATAATTTCACATGGGGGTAGTCCTCCATATTCACGAGAAACATTAACGTATTCCCTATGTAATGGTATATAAGATAATATATTTGATATAATAATTAAATTGGTATAATTATATCATAAATATCATATATTAAAATAATATAAATCATTATATCTATTAGTGATATGTGATTATGTAAAACAATTACATTTGTTTTTTAGGTGTTGGCCTTCCATACAAACGTTCAATAGTTTTTCTCCCATTTGAGGGTAGAGGTTATTTTTGTAGCTGGAAACTTATGATAAAAATATATAAGTATATATTAGTCAGGTATTATATTATATATTCATTTTTATTAATATTTGATGAAATTTTAAGAATAAATAAAAGAAAATTATATGTTAAGGACCCACATCTTTTTCAGAAAATATCATTTGGTATGCATGAAAATTGTTCATTGGTTGGATTTTTGAAAAAAATGAATCTAAAATGATTTGGGCATGAGGATTTAAGGTTTTTTTTTGTGTATTTATATTCCAAACCAATGGGTTTTAAAGTGATTAATGGAGAAGATATGGGGTGTCATTTTATAAGTGGGGGAGAAGACACATATAGAAATTTAGAAAAGAATGATTTCTCCCTGGTCTTTCTCAAGAAAGAGAAACAAATATATGTTTTTATAACTGTAGTAGAGATTTTTTTTAAATGTGACTATAAAATAAAAACTGGTAATGTTTTGGATTATTTTTAAAATTTAAATTTCTTATTTTATATTATGATAAACACATTTTTACCATAATCTTGGTGAATTAATTTTACTTTTTTCTCTATTCACTATATTAAAAAATTATGTTGACCTTATCATATAATTTTAATATTTCTTATTAAAAATATGTAATCCATTTTTCATAACTAAATTCATTTATGTAGTTTAATTTATTTTAAAATAAATCCCATTGATGGGTCAAAAAATAGGTTTCAAATAAAGGCCTTTTTATGGAAAAGGTGATCTCATATTAACTAGAAAGTGTTTAATAATAATTATAATAATTTAAATTAATAATTATATATATATTAACCTTAAATTTGATTTAAATATTTCCTTAATATAGGTTATTTTGTTTATTTAAAATTGATATACATTATAAACTATAAAAAAATTCTCCAAAAAATTGTGTTTTAGGGCATAATAATTAACAAATCCTTAAATTATTTCTAATGATGATTTCAATGTATTTAATTCATCTTAAAATAAATAAATAAAGGTTATGTTAATTTTAAATAAGTTTAATATAATATGGGGACATTATTTATTAAAAATAAAATAATATTTTACAAAAATATGTATTTTCACTATTCAATAAGGAAGTAATATTTTCGAAAAAATATTTACATTTTAACATAGGTTAATATCAGTATGGTGATTTAAAAATAAATTTTGTTTTCTAAAATTAATTAGAAAATTTTGTGACAAATAATTTTAAATAATGCATCAAAATTATGACTAAAATGACTTTTAGAAAAATAATATTTTGAAAACAACATTTATTTTAAATAAGCCAATTATTATTTTATTTCTAATCAATAGATAAACATTTTATATATTTTATACATGGGTCAAACATGTTATTTTCATTGTTTTTTTATTACAGTTCATATTTAACATCTTAATGGATATATAATAATGGTGGTTTTATATAATAATTGATATAGTATTTCATTTATACTAGGTGTTTCATGCATCAAAAGATATCAAAAATATTGAATATATTTTTGAATTAATATAATTAAAAGTATTATGGTGTTAAATTCTCTTACGATATTGGTGTTGTACATCGTAAATGGTAACCAACATGATTTCCACTTTTATATCCCATGGTGTTACAAATTTTTTAGTCACATGTTGTGAATTTTCATAGAAACATCGATTGCACAAGTCGTTAAACTGCATGGTACAGTCCTGTTATCTAAAATTAAACTATGAATATTTAAATATATTGGTTCTTATACCTATAATATATATATATATATATATTTATTTATATCTCCACATTGGATGAAAATGACCATCACTGACCCTCTATTATCATCCTCACCGGGATATATTCCTTGGGGTGCCCCTTATATACATCATCATGAGGATATATACTCAATGAGAATAAATATCACCTTCAACCAAGACATATTATCTAGAAAATAACATCATTTTTTGATATTTGTAATAAAAACAATCCTCACCTATTATTTCATATTCAATCTAAGTACCTCTATAAAACCTTTATAATGACATATTCCAAGTGAAAAAAATATTTTTATCATTGGGATATATTTTCATATAATAAAAAAACCTACCATCTTATCGTGGTTATTTACTTGTGAAACAAAACATTCTTCATTGGTCCATGGTCCCTTCATGGTCGACCATAACAGTCCTCTCAAGTGTAAGTCCCACATCAACTGTATCAAGTGTCTTTTCTCATAGTCTTCCTTTACTCATGATGTCAAACTACATAGATTTTTTATTTTTCATTTGAATAGAAATGGTAATAAAATTCATATTATATGAAAACAAACTACATGGGTACACTATAAACACATGATATGTATTTTTATATGAAACAAAACTACATAGGGTACTACATTCTTTTACAATGAAATATAGAAATCCATTTTTATAGATGAATACCAATATGGTCAACAATTTCTATTTCCCTGCATGGAGATAAACTCTGAATCACCAATAAATGTGGATTTAAATCATAGGACAATATATTTGAGAATCACAAATAACTACAGAGTAAATATTTATATCATTTATTATATATGGACCTCCACAAATATACATGATACTGAATAATTTTATGCACTAGGGTAACCAATCCCATAATAGGATTTAAAAAAGGTTCATTAAATTGACTTAAATCATTTTGAGATTACACAAGAAGGATAAAATAACTAAAAAAGTTTTAATTAGCTCGATATCTAACCCTAATGACCAGCAGATATTCTAAGGCGTCACTGGTAAATTCGAATAGACTACATAACTTTGGAAATCTTGTCCACACCATCTAAAAACCAATATAACCCAATAACATGAACCTGAGAGTAGAGTTTTCATCTAGAAACACCATGTTTTAAATATATAATATTTATCCAATAATAAATTGATAAAATGATATAAGTCAAACGATACTACCAAAATCCATTTTTCATAATTCACACTGATGTTAAGGGAAAAAAACTGAAGTAATGTGGACGTGGTTAACTAGTTCACACAAAAATAATTGTCAATTTGGTAGATTTGTTATGTTTTAGGCACTCAGTTTACATTATAATTACAAAATATATTAATAATTATTTCAAACTATATAAAAGCCCCTTTTGACATAAATTTTATACTGTTAATTTTTGTTTGCGGAAAATATTTATTTTTTCATTTGTTAATATATTTATGTTATTTAAAAACAAGAATATAAATTTTATTTTTAACATTAGAAATATATAAATAATAAATCATTATTAATAAAATATTTTTACCTTAATAATAATACAAATAATTTTATATTTGTATCATTAAAATATAAAAATGACTAAATTAAAAATCATAAATTGGGATTGATATTAATGTAAAAGATTTATAATCCATTTTTTTATAAATTCCACAATCCTACAATGAGAGGTTATTTAAGAGTCTCATTTGTTAATAATAACAAATTTGGGTCTTGATAATCCACCCAATATGATTATTTGATACTAAATCAACTTTTGATGGCTATTTAATACTGAAAATGACCAATGGGTACTATTTATTACCTACCCCCAATTTTTGACTAATTTTGATTCTACTGATAGTAAATAATTACCCACAATATATAAATATCAAGAAAGAGGGATGTATATTTTGTTTCATTAGATAAAATTAAAATGTTTTGCTAAGGGTTCTAAAGTGTTCCTCATTTAAGAGTTTTTGTTTTTTCTACAACTTATATTTTGTTAAGAGTGTTTCCCACCTCATATTGTAACTGTTCTTTTAAGAGTAGTGATTAGAATAAAATTGATAAGATGAGTGTTTGGATAACTAATTATTAATTTTGATTATCCATTGATAATGAAGGAAACATAAATTAATCAATTCCAGATTGATCACAATATTCCATAACTTTAAAAATTATATTATTTTAGTTTTTATAATTATATAATTCAATTACCTATCTTGTTCTTAGTTGGGATTTAATATTTCTTATATTGTGTTCCATGGGTCAATATTTCCATCTTATCCCTTCACAGTATCTTTATAATTTTATAGAGATATATTTTTTAAAAAATATTTATTTGATATTCTTATCTCAAATTATTTAAAAGTGTAAAAATAGTGTAATACTATTATAGATTTTACCATTTAATATTCATAACATTATTTTTATACTATTTAATATATAATTTAATTTTGTATTACGTGCATAAATTGTTTCAATAACTTATTTCCTTATCTATAATGTATGATTTTCTAAAAATTAGTATAAGTAGTCCTTCTATCTTTTCAATTATTTCATTCATAATTGATCATATTCAATACACATTGATTCCATGACTAATTTTTGAAAACTAAATCTAGGTTCATCAATTCTAAATCGTTGAAATTATAATGATTAAATATGTACCAATATAAACCTAATATTATTACGATAGTTTCTACTCCAATGAGTGTAATGGACTCTTTGAAATATGATTTAGAATTCTAAAATACACTCCTCAACAATCAACTAATATAATTGAATATAAAATCCTTTTTTTATATTTATATTTATTATCGATAATAATTCAAGAATTTTACTTATAAAACTTGAGTTTATTTTTATATATTATTAATATATAAAATAATTTATTTATATTTTACAGTTATAATTCATTTATTCCTCATTAATACCTCATATAGTATAAACTGATTTGCTAACATATAATTTATATAAAAATTAAATGAGATAGAATACTATGTCATAATTTTTAAATAATAACTCCAGTTAAACATATAATTCCTCAAAAAGGATGAGGTATTATTTTTATTGTCTAATTACTCTAACTCATATTCATTATAATGAAATTTTTTGTTAAGAATATGTGACAAAATATTTAATCACCCAAATTGATACTTGTTCCTTGGCAATAGAAAGTAGCTTCACTCATGGTCAACACAAATCTGAGAATATATATTTTTTAATTAAATTTAATAATAAATTTTCGGTTATAATTAAAACATTTAAATTTGAGGAGTTTGTGATGAAAATATGAATTTAAAATACCAAAAACCCATTTCTTTGATTCATGGAAAATTACATAATACTACACTCATGATTTATACTTAACCATTCATAATTCATATAACTGATAAATATAAATTTAATAAGAGTTTATATATTTTTATCTATATAATTATTATTTTTTAAATCATATAATTTAATAATTTATTTCAAAATGCCATATATATTTGAGAAAATACAAAACAATCATAATTTAAAAATTATTGAAATAGTCTAGAATTTAATCACATGAATCTTAATAATATAGAATAAATTAATTATAATTGGAATATTTTTAATTGGTCAAAGAAAAGGATAGAATATAATTTAAAAAATATTAAATCATGAATTAGTACTTTGAAATTAGTACATTACGTTATTTTGAGATGAATCATCCACATGAATTAATGACATAAATTATATATACTAGTTAAAACTATTATTTATACTCCTACAGTCCACTAAAGAAAATAAATAGAATTAATGAAATATCTAGTAATATTTTGTACATTAGTGTTACTTTACATGAATACTACTAAATAATTTTATAATTTTACAATAAAAAGAATAATATTTTTTAATATAAATTCATCTCCCTATTATTCAGTTGTTATCCTCGTCTAGAGTTTCTATTTTTTATGTTCTATAAATTACTACTAACATATTATAATTTCTTTTTTCATAAGATCCTCTTACTTTTTTCTTATATATCATCGAGCATAATTATAAAATCTTGTACACACTTTAAAAAAACCACTCTCAACCATTCTCTCATGAAAGGATGTATCAATGTGAACTCAATGAAATATATTTTGTTCCCTTATTTTTATGTAATATCCGTCCTTATTCATTTATTTCTAGGGAAGACAAAAATAAACTCCATTAAAATATATATTTACATCCTCATTTGGAAAGTAGTTACATTTCTCAATTGTTTATGTTTTGTTTTGATCTGTAGTTTAGATCCATTAGAATCATAAAAAAATTTATAATCATCCTCACTATAGATAGGTCAGTTTCATATTAGATCTTATAATGATCAATTTTAATTAACCTTCTAATATATACTTCATTAAGTCATTAATTACTAGTTCAATTTCTATGTCTCCTTTTGGTGAATCATTTGATGAATTATTTCCATTAGGCCTTTAATGACACAATCTTCACACAACATTCATAAATATCATTCCCTGTTTAATGAACTTAAATCTAAATAACTCTATCCCAATCGTAAATATTTTTCTTGGCCAACTATGGGTTTGACCTAAGATCAGTTAAATGATTCTATCAGTATTAAATATTAAATTACCATAATATATTCTAGGGACTTCAACTAATCACATAGATTCCCCTAGAATCATTATTAGTTTTTTAAATATTTTTTCTTAATACTGCTATAATTCGATTCCAATATTTTATCTTATTTTGTTTACTCATTTATATATTTTTTATGAATTGTTGATATGATAAAAAGTCAATCTATAACCCTAATTTCACATTTATATTCTTATTTTCACTGATTGATCTAATTTAATTGATTTTAGATTTATATTTTAATATTATGATAATTTTTATTAGTTTGATGAATTATTCACTACTAGACAATATAGATGTATAATCATTCACGTGGAACACCACCAAATAAATTTATATAATAATTTATTCTTTTATTGATCATTCCCAAGAGGGTTATTATTATTCAACTAAATTAAAATAAATCCACCAATCAAAAAATACACTGGATAATAATATTAAACTAAAATTTGATTGTATATATAATAATAAAATGAATTAAAATCTATTCTTTAATATTATATATAGCATGTTATACATTCCATTTAATAAAAATAGAAAATTATTATGAAATAGTTAATAATTTATGAAATATAGGTAATATGAAGATAAAATTTATTCATGTCAAAAATATATATTATAAAAAACACATAATATATATGATTACATATATAAAAATAATCACTATGTAATATATAAAAAACACATAATTGGAAATATTACGATGAAATAAATTATAAAATAATTACTAAATGTAAATTATATTATAGTTAAATAATTTTAATAAATATTTAAATTTATAGAACAAATATTTCAACTTTATAAATGTGGTTATTAATTCTTAAGGAATATATAAATACAATATTGAAAGTAATATTCATAATATTATTATAAAATAATACTAAGCTTCCAATTAAGTACATATTTTAACAAATAACAAATAAAAAGTGTTCTAAACCGTTAAAATAAATTATTAATTTTTTTATGTTAGTCGTTATATTATGGATTTGAAAAGAATAGAGAATAATAATAAATTGCTATTATATAGAACATAGAAATGGGAATTTTAAACTCCCATATAATTATGTTTGATAATTTCCTCATTATTAATAGCATAAATAAATCATAAAAATATAAATAGAGACAAATAACAAAAAAAAAATTAAATTTCATAATATTCATTTATGTTAAACTTTTTTTTATCAAAGTCAAAATTTTAATATGTAAACTGAAAAAATCATCATATTATCATGCAGATGACTCATGTTGTTTATTAAGTAATTAATTTCAAACATTATTAACATACTACATCACTATGGGATTTCACCACACTCTTCAATTGAATAAGAAATTACATTAAAATTAAAATTACTGTCATTCATTAATTAAGGGAATGCTAACCAAGGCATAAAATGGTCCAACATTCAGAAAAACAATAGAAAAATGTCACCCTCAAGAGGACATTACCATGTTGTTTTGTGGCTTTAGTAGGTGGTAAATTTAATGACAAATAAAAAATGAATATGGATAAGAATGAATAAAGGGAAATAAAAATTTACTCAGATAAATGAAAACTAAATAAAATAATTTGAAACACATAATGAATAGAAACATTTATTAAATTAAATGTAGAAATAAAGAAAAAAATTAAAAATTTTGGAATGATATGTACCGAGATTAAATTAAGTTTTTGATATTTTATAAAGTAATTATTTTCTTCTATATTATTTATTATTTTCTATAGAAATACAAAAATTTATTTTTTTAACTCTCTCTTATCAAAGTAAATTTTTTATTATTGAATTCATAATACAATGACATTATTTATTTATCTAGTCTACATTATTTTACTTAAATAATAATGAATTTAATGTTTATAAAGGATACCTAAACCATAATTAAGCACTGAAATTACTATAAACATAAAAGAATGATTTATCAATTAGTCATTATAAGATTGAATAGATAAAAATGAAATACTAAATTCAAAATGTAATATATATTATAGTAGATACAAAAGGATTGAATAATAAAAAAATAATTTATTTTGAGAAACTAATTAGTTTCCCACCTAACGCCAAAAAATTATGATTACAGAAAAATATGTTGGGAAGGAATGTTTCATTTTCATAATTTACACTAAAATAATTTATTTGGAATAACTAATATATATTAGTGTTGAACTTGGGTCACTTCTATAATGGATAGTTTGATTATTTTATCATCAGTAGAGTTTTTTTTGAAAGAGGGCTGACCATTTTAATAAAATATGGTTGATTTTTATGTGGTCTTCAACTTAAAACAAAAAATAATGACTATTATAGATTCCCCATATTTAAATTTAATCAAATTTTAAGACATTGATAATTATGTTATATATTTAATATCTTATTGTTTTATCCATGATCAATCAAAAAATTAATAAAATATATCTATATAAATTTGTTAACAAGAGGTTTTATAAATGAATATTATAATTAAAACAATGATTTGGTCAAGACATATAGATATGAGAGATATAAAAACATCATAAACATGAACGAATAATATGTTTTTCTTTTTATTCATAGGAATATCAATTATTTTGAATTCATGAAATTGAATTTATATTTCCATTATTTGAAACTAATATCCATAAGATAAATCTTATAGCAATTCAAAAAAAATAATATAAAATATGAAAACATTTTGTAAATTAATCTAGAAAATAATCATCTACTAGAGTTAAAAAATTATTTATTATCACAATTTAATCAATATTTCCAACAAATATTGTCTAAAATTGACAAGGATAATAATTACATGAAGATCCATTAATACAATAAATTCTAGTGAATATTTACTGGAATACAGTTTGAGTAATGAATATGAGAAGATAAAGAAAATAACTATTCTTTACAATAATTTTTCACTCTTTTATTTAACAATATTTTATATCAGAGTCTGTTATAATATTGATATTTACATTATTACTCACCTCTTATAAATTCTATGTTCATCATAATCCATGTACTCATTAATATATATAATAAAATTTGATCATAACTTCTTGCATAAACTTCTGACCAAACACATTCTCAATCTCAACCATGCTTTATTTTGATACTTCTAATATTGTAAAGTCACTCAACTACCTAATGTTCACCTTAATAAAATATATCACCCATATTCATCACTAATTGAAATGTTTCTCTTAGTATATCACCCTATATAGATTGATATGATTTCTTATTTATAAATTAATTTTATTATTATATCATATTTGTGTGATTTTATATATACAATTCTAGGAAATAATTTTTTACACCATTATTAAACATTCTAACTCATAATTTATCTATACCCATTTAGATCTTGGACAATACAAAAATCTATTAACACCACTAATACTCATCTATGAGTCATCATTTATAAGATCTATCATAATGTCTCATTTTTTTAATTAAAAGGTGAATCAGTTCAATTATCCTCAGTTGAATTTGAGATCATGTAACATCAACTACTCTCAATCCACTATAATCAATATGAAATATTATTACCTATCATCTGGTGTAAAAGATTAATTTCTGTCAATCCATGAGTTCCTCATGGACGCTACCTTACAAATCTATTTTTTCTTAACATACCACTATTTTAACCACTATTATTTAGGCTTATAGAATACATAATAATGAATCTAGAAACATTGGGTTTCATTAAATTTATTTTTTGTTCAACAACTCATAAATGAGTCCAATTAATCTCATTTGTAAAAATGAATATATATATATATATATATATATTTAAGTATTTATTCTAACTTATTTGGTTGATCCAGATTCAAAAAACATCACTTCTTTTTTATTTTAATTAATTTTCTCCCTTGTATTTTGTATTTCATTGATTAAAAACCTAATTACATTATAACTCTTCTTAATATTATTTTATATTATTATTTTATTTATGATTTCATATGTATTTTTAATAATACCACAAAAAATAAACTAATTTAATTTCAAAAATAATTTATTCATATAGAAGTTCATTGAACACCCAAGAGGCATCATTAATTCAAATGAATATACATTTTATGAAAATAAAAACTCAATTGATACACTAAAATTTATTTATAAAAATTTGAATGAAATAAAAAAAATTGGTCGAACCAAAATTGAGGGATTAAAACTAAAAATTATTATGAATGGTTAGAATATATCTGATAGATTTGGATTTTATAGAACTCAATTAATAAAACCATACCATTAGTAATACATCTTGGCCTATGTAAATAGTAAATAATAATTTATTATATAGAATAAATCAAGATGTTATTTGAATTATGTGTATGTGAAATCTATTTGATGTTATAATTACCTATAATAACAGACCCCTTTTCCCTCTCAAGTACATTGGTATGTTAATAAAATAGTTTACCCATACCCCTATATGAGTAGAACTACCACAATCCACAATGAAGTGATTGATGTTTAATATTACCTTTGTAATAAATTAATTTAATGATTTTTTATACATCTCACTAAAAGTCACACAACATGATTATGAAATGCTTTAGTGTCTTTGAGATTAAAAACATAGAAATCATATTTTACAATACCTTTATATTCTAGACCATAATAATTCTATATTAGAACCTTTTTAATATATCATAAATTGTGTAATAATGTTCCTAACATTGGGGAATTTATGAATAAGAAAGAGATGATCTTAGTTGATCAATAATGGATGAAATATAATGTTGAATCATGTTATAATCGTCAATGATAAAAAGTGTAAGAGGGTAAAAACCTTACTAAAAGACTATATGACCATATATTATAATAATAAATCAAAATATGAAACATTATAACATTAAAAAAAATTATGAAGCATAAATATTTTTAACAACACTCAAAATACAGATCAATAATTATAAACAATTTCAGAATGGCATAAGAGTGAATAATTCATTAATAATATATCATAAAAAAAATTATATTAAAAACAATATTCATCTTTGTGATGTGGAATAACATTATAAAAAACCACGAAATTTGAAACATCAATTACAATAGAATT
The DNA here is from genome assembly GCA_963277665.1 of Viscum album. NCBI lineage: Eukaryota > Viridiplantae > Streptophyta > Magnoliopsida > Santalales > Viscaceae > Viscum > Viscum album. Next base: position 916,341,707 of record OY728155.1, on the reverse strand, counting down.
TTTTTTGTTAAATTAGATAATTCCATTATCTATGAGAATAAAATTAGTATCTCAACACCTGAAAATGTGAGCAAACTCATTATAAATATTCCATTGTAAACACAATCATTATATACATTATTATCTATCTTATGTGATGTTAACTCAAAACAATGCATTATAGGGTAATATAGTCCCCCATCATCATTTATACTTTTTTTACTACATAAAATAAATCAACATGATGTCTAAAAGACATTCCGTTATTAATATTTTTATGATGATAAAAGATAACCAAATCAAATATTTATGTAAAGAAATTCATATAATAAGATAAGTAAATTAAAATACATGGAATAAAAAATTAAAAAGTCATATGGATTTCATTAATCAAATCAAGCACAAAAAAACAAGTATTTTGAAGAAATGATCCATTTTAAAGAATGGGATTTATTACTAAAAAGATATATCTTTATTTATAAAAAATATTAGATAAATAAATTACAAATAAAAGAAACAAGACATAATATAAAAATATATGTATAATTAATATCAAATAATACATGGAAATAATATTCATCTATAAAGTACAATGACACAATGAATATATATTTTGTCGATGAAATACATATGATGTTTGTAAATAAAAATTAAATGACATTGTGAGGATGATCATGAAAAAAATTAGATTCACTTGAAATGGAATATATTTTTATAAATGAATGAAAACTTTTAGTGAATATATCATAAAAATGAATTATTATGTAAAATATCAAATATATCCAATATTGTTGAAAATTATAGAAATACAACCTAACCCTGAATTCACACTAGGTTGATAAGAATACAAACTAATGTATAAAAATCATAAGAATAATAATTTCATATTTTTAATCATTAATCATTTCTATAAAATTTTACAAATATAATTTACAATTCTATATATAAAATATATGAATATATGTTTATTATTATCTATATTCAATATCGGGTGTGTGTAATCATGTTTGTTAGGAACTAGTTTCATAATAATTTGGTAGTTAATTATTTTTGTCCACTTTTAATTATTCCCATATCATAAAATTTATTTCAATTTATGTTTTATATTATTTTATATTGTTATAATTTTATTGTATATGAGTTTTAGTTATAGTTCGTGTAGATGAAATTAGTTGCTAGCATATTTCAGCAATTTAAATCAATAGAATTATAATACCTTATTTATTGATTTAAATATTAATTATAACATTCCAAAACCGAACTAAAATAATAAATTACTTATTAATATCATATAACATATGTAATTAATTTCTTATAGTCAACCATGATATTATATTAAATAATTGATCTAATGTGAACTTATATCGACCCAAACATTAACATAATAGAATCGATGGACGAGTATAGTCATTAAAGTGGATTATTATTCTCCTAATATTGTTATTAAGTAAGAATAATCACAATATATTGGTAATTTTATTTGTTTTTAGACATATTTTAATAATTTTCCATATGTAATAATGAATCAATATAGAAAAAAGACACATTACTTAGAAGTGGTAGTTCTTACAACACATGATTAATTTTTTAATTTCACAATGAATGAAATCAGTGATGTTGGATTGGGATTTTCCTTTTAATTGTAATAACTATATAATATCTACAAAAATCCTTCTTAAATATATTCTTTGTAATATATTAAAATAGGTGGTGGTGGAAAATAGATGGTGTTACTTCATGGAGCTGATAGTCTTCACAAACGCACAACCAACATTATTTAGTTTTTTAAGTGGGTATTAAAGAATAAATAATTTTTTATAAATTAATATAATAATGATATAAGGATAATTATATTATTGTTTATATGCTATTTTTGTATGATAATGTATAATTTTTGAAGGAAAATGATTAACTAACTCTCACTTTTAGTTCATGATCATTCTGTTGAATGTATACATAGAAATAATGGTCTAAGGATAAATATTTAGGAGTAGAGGAATATAAAAATTATATAATATTATATGAGGATAAACATGTAATATTTTAAATAATAAATTTAGTGAAATAGGTGTTCCATTAATGGTTTTAGTTTTCAAATTTTTATGTGTTGAAAAGGGAATGCTTGTAAACACCCTTTTAAAAACATTAAATGACACTGTTCAATGTCCAATGCTTCCAATAGAGATAAATAATAGATAATGGGGTGATATAAGGTCTATAAATATTGATATATAATTTTCCATAGTTTTTTAAACATTATTAATGACATTTTCCATTATGTTTTTTCATCATATCATTTGCATATTAATTGTGGTTACTCGATTATAGCGATATAAATAATATTTTAATAAAACTTAAATGTCACCCTCATAAATTTTTTTCCAACACCCATACATTAATATATATCTAATTTAATTAAATATATATTTAATAGTAAACTATCTTTTAATATAGATCTATTATTTTTTATATAAATCATTTATATTGAAAAAGACAGTTTTATCAATTATGAGTTCATAATAACATGTTGATTTTTTTTAAAATTTTTATGATTGTTATTATAAGCACGTATATGTTTTAAAATAACAATATATTATTTATTATCAAATAAATAATTTATTAGATAGAAATTACATAATACTATTAAAACAGATTATTTAGAATAATTGTTTTACCATTAGGAGTACACCAAAATATAATCATAGTAATCATATTTTTATGTATCAAAATAAATTAAATCTATGTATATAATTTGGACCTAATTATTTAAAATATTGAATATATTTTACTAAAAATAAATTTTATAGGTATAAAATCTTAATATTTCTATTAGTGCGCTATATATGTAAACATAAGTTTTAGTAAAAATGAATCTGCAATAAGTAATTAACCATTGTTTTGAAAAAAAAATTTAAATTGTCATAATTATTTTAATTATATTGGTACTCGTAAATTTATTATATATAATATAATGATAAAATTTTATAATTTCAGGAAGGTAACATGATTACCATTCTAGTTCAGTGTTGTGTGAAAGAAAATTTGCTAACACTGCATTCAATTATTGAAAGGTACTTACTACAATTATGGGTTATGAATGTATAACACATTAAAAATAATACCACATTCAACATTTTAATTGATAGGAAAAAAGTGATGATAATTTTCACTCATCACATACTCATGTCCCCATATTGTCTCCTAAAATTTATGACTCCATAGTTGAAAAATAATTATATGGCTAGAATTATTCCAAAGAAACGTGTCTCATTGATCTATGATTGCCATAGGTTGTTATTTATATATAAGCCATGTTCCAATTTTAAAACATTTGAACTTAATACTTTTGTTTTTTATGGTATGTAATTCCTCAAAAGTGATTGGTCAATCACATCATGATCGCGATTGATATATTAAGGTAGTGTAAAGAGAGATGATATAACCTTGTCACAATTAAAGACATAATAGTGGAAAATGTATCAAGAGAGAGGATTAAAATTCATCCAAGAAATCATAACTCACTTCCTTGGAGGTATTGGAAGTAAAAACTTTTAAATAACTCCAAACTCCAAACATCATCAGTTAATTTCTATATAAATCTTCTAGAAACATTGTGTATTTTTTTTATATATTCTTGAATGGTTTAAAAATTCTCTTCTATTTCATTAATAATGTTAGGACCTATCAAATTCCAATTTTTGACATGATATTATCACATTGTAATCCAGTAACTCTTCCATTAAAAATCCTTGTATAGTTTCATCTAAAATCAAGAATAGAAATGCAGGTTTAAAACTGTACCAGGGGGTTTGGTCCCAACATCCCCAAAAATGTATCAAACATGATATCATTGTATCATCAACATTTTTAATAGTTAAATTATATTTACAATCAATTTTGTGATGATAAGTACTGATGAAACTAAGGTTTGTATCTATTTTATAATGAACAATTCTCAATAACCTCAATGTAATCCTCAAATCCTTATATAATACAATAGGGAGTCTTATTGTTTATAGGTTTACCAATTACCATATATATATTTATATTCATATCATATTGTGATCTCCTAGAGAGAAATCACTTTTGATTGAAATACAATACAATCATTTTTTATGGTGATCAACTAAAACCTAAATGGAATTATGTTCAGTATATGTCATTGGGAGGCCGGTTATTAAATACATGCTGGTGTTTTCCCATTTCCATACATAAAGGAAATAGATTCAGTATACCATAAGACTTTATTAATTCATCATAAACATTAAATAATATTAAGCATCAACATATGAAATTATCAATTCCTATCATTATTCCATCACACCAAAATATATTTTCAAGATAAATATACATATTTATAAATAAATTATGAATAGAGAAGGATGATCTATGTGAATTTTACAAATGATAAATAATAAATTCATGGTTAAGGGATACATATAGGTGTTCTAATCATTATAGCTTGATATTTATCAAACAATAACTTTGGAATATTCACCACCTTTCCATGTTTCTCAACATAATATTTATTAACATCTGTGATATTGATATGGATGGAATGATGAGTAGTCAGTTGGTAAATTTGATATTTCTATCCTCCAATAATAAAATATAGATAAATCCTATGAATTAAATGGCTATAGTGTATTTTTCTATCTCCAACATGGATTGATATTCAAGGTATTTCTAGGTCAGAGTCCCTTACAACATGATTACATTACCTGTGTAGCAAGGTATTTAGTGATGAAAATGTTTTATAAATTTGAAAAATCATCTTTAGAAATATTAAAAATGTTATATCTAAACATATAATTTAATCATTTTGATCTGTATATATATTTCACTTTTCTATTTTAATATATTGTTTCCTAATCAATAATGACAATATCACTACAAATATCTTGAAATCATGTGTTGGATAATTTTTGTGATGGATCATTAATTGGATAAAGTATAAAAAATGACATTATCATTATTTAAGATGATAAAAAAAATCCATTTTCAATTAAACAATTTATATTAGAGTCCCTTTGAGTCTAGAAGGTAATAAATGTAGATGATGAGTGAAAACCATATTTTTAGTTCAATTTTTTTAATCAAATTGCTCTATAGAATAGAGTTTTACACCCTTCTAGATTAAAATTATTGTTATATATAGTAACCATTATAAAATAATCAAAAATATTTATATTATCTGATATAATGGGAAAACTATGGATCTCAGTTATGATGGTCAGTCTATACCACTGCACAACAATGTAAATATTTTTTATCTACTGATATACCATTAGTGTGATTAATGACCAAATAAATATACATTTTCTAGCTATAATTCATACATGATGAATTTGGAATAAATTTTCTCTTTTCTGGATATTATTAACAATGTCCAAAAATGATCTCCATTACATTCCTTGTATTTTGAATATATGAGAATATTTTATATAAATACAACATTAAATTGATCAATTTTGTCTCTATATATTCATTTCATTTAATACATGTTGATAATAGGATCATATATATATCTAAAATGAACCAATAAAAATTTAATATGTCAATATCATGTATGTAAGGATATCTTTGAAATATCCATATTTTTAAGCAACTAAAGGAATCCAAAAAAAACTTAATATTTGAGTAGTATTTTCATCCTCAAATTTTATGGAATAGATTAGTGATATCAGAATGATAACAGTTCTTTATGAATATAATTTTATTAATCTCATGAAAATTAAAAATATCATTTATCCATCCCTCTTTCTGATGAATATAACTGGTGCACCCTATGGTGAAGCATTAGGTTCTACAAACCCTTTTAGATAATTTAGCATAACTACTTTATTTTGAAAAATAAAATTTTGACTATTCTATTTGGATGTTAGGATATAGGAATGTTTCCATGTATGTGTTTTACTAAAAAATGTACCCCACACTATATGGGTTGAACATGCAGTTCATATAGATAATAATTACTAAACACTCATTGAATATGAATTTCAACAATATTGATATCCTCCATGAGAATTTCTATGAAGTGTTCCTTGTAGATGGGTAGTATAACCCATATTATAAAATCTTCATCGATATGAATTTCGTAACCATATTTACTTTTATAGTAGTTTAAAATATGATATGGGATATAATATGAGATTTCACTTTCACGGTAGTTAATATGTGCTTTATGTAGGGAATGTTAATACATAAACATTATAATTACAAATTCAACCAATTAAATCGAGCAATATTTACAAGAAATATCATCCCCAAACAGTATATTGTAGGATTATTCTATATATTATATTCAACTATCATGCCACCGAGGATTTGTATTGATATTTAATTATACATTTCTTGATTTGGTGACTTCAAATTCATAGAGAACTTGTGTGAAAAGAATGATTTATTAGTGGATTCAATTAGTTAATATTATGAGTGAAAACTATAAGAATAGATAAAATAACTCAAACATGATATCCATAAAATAAAATTTGATTCTCTTAGCTTCAATTTAATGTATCCATTTTAATATTCAATAAGGTTCTATATACATGAAATATTCAAATCAATAAGAATGTTTCATAAAGAGAGTTTGAACTAACTAAACCATATCCACCATTAGTGTCAAATGATGTGCTCAAGTCATCATACTTTTAATAAACTATGTGCTGATGGATATTTTACCCAATATTTCCCTTTAGGGTTTTCTTCACTGAGGTGCACATATTCTAGATTATGCATCAACAGGTATTATCCAAAAAATTATGTAATCACCAATAAAGGGAAAAACACTCTTTACAGATGTATTATCAAGTTATCCATTACATAAACAAATCCTTTAGTCTTATGCCCAGTGATATCAATAAATTTTGATAAAATATTCCATAAAATAACTAAACCCTTACCAAATATCAACTCAAGTGATAAAAAATATACATAACACAAGTATTAATTTATTTCTATGACTCAGATAATAAATAAAAAATATTATTGCATACCCAAGGACCAAAAGGATTAGTGTCATAGAGAGTGGATATACAAACATAATATTTTAAAATACATAGAAAAATGTCTCCATAAAAATGATAATGTAGACCATTTTATACCCATTTCCAATGAAATAATCATCTTTATAACATGGGGGTTAGATGTATAATAATGGGGTGATCTCAAAAAATCAATAACAAAAATGGAAAAAATAATGTAACAGATCTTTAACATGAAGGAGAACTTGTAAAATGGATAAATATCATATTAAAAATCATAAACCCATATATAATATTAATAAAACCATATATAAAAAAATAATATAATAAAAATGATCATTAATAAGAATAAATGTTATCACGTGGCTTAAAATATGTAAAAAAATCATAAAACAGTTGAGCTCTCATTGAAGTGTAGAATAATTTAAAAATTATTTCTAAAATAAAATGATGTCAAATTCTTATAATTAAATTCATATGGAAAATGTGGCCTTTTTGGATAAAAAATTATAAATTTTACACAACTATACTCATATGAAATACTTTGTGATAAAAATCATTATGACCTGGCCTATTTGACCAAAAACATTATGTTCGTGATGGAACGTTTTATAAAAGTTGTTATTCACAAGGCTTCAAAAAAATTTTTTCCACCCATAAAAATTCCATTATATATAAAGATAAATGAATTCTCTTGAGACTGATATCGGACATCACCCATGGTAATAAATCCATATATTTTCCACTAAAAATAAACTATCCTCATATCATGAAATACCCAAGTTGAAATAAATGGGGTTCCTAAAAATTTACAAAATATCAAATAACAAGAAAAAAATATTCATATGTGATAAAAATATAATATAAAAAAGGTATTGACACCATCATAAAATATAAATGATCATAATAACATTAATTATTTGGTAAAAAATAAGAGGAAAATAGAAGGGAAAATAATTTTTTTCAAATGAAGCGGTAGAGGAAAATATTATGGAATATAATATAAAAACAGATATATATTTATTAAATAAAACTATTTTGATGTCAAAATAATATACATGGAATAAAATATTAGTTCTAAATAATTGGAGTTATTATTATAATCATTAAATATTTGTTTTAAATTATTTTTTCCAAAAAATGTGGTTACTAGTGATTAGTGGTATTTTTCATAGAAAATAACTAGATATAACATACAAAATAGAAGAATGGATTGATCAATTAGTTAATGAGAAAATATACTCATTTAAGAAATACCATGACAAAATTAATAGGAAATTGAGTTTATAAAATCATTAAGGAATTATTGTCATACAAATCAAAGTATATTGATATGATGATCGTGAAATGAAAATTAAAATCTCATTTAACGTATGATATCATTGTAGTTTATTTTAATATGGTACTGAATATATAATATAAAATAAATTATATTTCTCAATATCAAATATTCCTTATTGATTTGAAATAGTGAAAAAGAAATCATTACAAAAACTTATTTCTTAGTTTATCACACTCTATCATCTTATAAAATAAACATAAGTGTATTAATTAATTAATTATGAACCATTATAATGTTTATAACCATTTATAAGAGTTATTTTTAAAAATTACATAAATTTATAAGAGTTATTTATATTCTATTTTCGATATCATGTTTGAGTAATCACAATTTATTTTAACTAGTTTCATGATGGATGTGTTTTTCTTCATCATTATAACAATTTTAACAATTAATAAATCATAAAATGTAATATAATGTATTTTATATTAATATTTTTAATGTTATGATTTTAGTCTATGAGAATTTTAGATACAGTTATTATAGATGATATTTGTGACAATCCTCATCCATTAAATTTTCACAATTAAATGTCAATATCATAATAACTGTGTAATATTAAGGTTACTATTCTAGGACCAAAATAATTACAATAGTTACATATTAATATCATATATAAATATTAATTATGTTTTCAAAGTCATGCAAGATATTATTTTGTGGAACTTTTCTGGTATGTGGATAAAATTCCAAAAACATCAACATACAAGAATTAATGTACAATTATGGTCTTAAAAATGGATTATATGAAGAATAATAAATTTATTTCAGAAGTATAATATTATAATTCTGATACTCTTATGGTGTTGAATCATCATTCATTTATTATTAACAAATATCAATTAATATAGATGAAAAATGAGACACATTACTTCCTAGAGGAAATAGTTTGCAAAATACACATATAATGTATTCATTTGAAAAAAACCAAATCGAATGAATGTGGATTAAATATTTATACTAAATATTGAAAAATATATTATATATCACATTTAATAATTAATTTCATCCTTGTATCATGTTATGATATATCTTGGTGAATAATGGAAGATGTTGTATTGTGGTGGCTGTGGTATGTACAAATACACAATTTCCATTTTCTTCTTTATAGATGGAAATTAATATATAATATTTATAAATCATATATATTAGAACATAATTATAAAAATTATTCATAAATTATTATGTTAATTTGGATATTATTTTATTATATGAAAATGAATAATAAAAAATGGATAATAACTATGTAATTCAGACATGGGGATATTGAAAATTTCCCTGAAAGCCTCTATTGAAATTAATGGTATAACAAAACTAATTCAGAACCATGACTAAAGAAACTGTGAATTTTTTATTAGAGGAGACAAATGGATAATTTATTGGAATAATTTCAACTGAATAAGAATGCATTTTTTTGTAATTATATCCATATATAAGTCGATAAAAGGGCATTTTTCTAAACACAAATTATTTTCAAAAACTGGAATGGAAATATTCAGGGAAGAGTGGTTCAAAAAATGGACAATTATTAATTTTTTATTAAATAAAGACTATAAATCCTTGACATAAAATCACCACAAATATTTTAAACATGTTTCAATTATTTAAATTTAAATTTTATTAATTTTTATCAATTTCATTTTTTACTATGATAATAAAATTTTATCCCATAAATTTAGATATTTTTTAAAATATAATATAAACGAACATACCAAAATATGGTTCACTAAAGAATAATTTAATTAGTAATTAATATAATTTAGTTTCATTATATAGATGTCTTAAATTTTTATTTAATATAGTTTTTATATATAAATACATTTTTTTAGAAAATTATTTTAAACCAGTATTTGTTCTAAATCTAATTATGAAATGATTATCAATGAAATATGTGTTAATATAATTATATATGTATATAAAAATAATTATATAAATTTTATTAAATAGATTAATTTATTTTATTAGATAAAATTACAAAATAATAATATAAATATTTTAAAAGAATAGTTTCACTTTAATCCCTATAGTTAACTCTAATTTTCGTAATCTAATTTAATACAAAAAAATAAATTGATTTTTTATGTACTTTGGACTATATTATTCATAATAATGAATCTATTTTATAGTGTAATATTTCTAGTGGTGATAAAAATTTAATCTTCATATTAGTGAGCATAATATGTAAAAAGTGTTTTCATAAAGACTGTATCTCAATGAATATAATGACCTCTATTTTATGAGATTTTTTATATATTTTCTATAATGGTCTCATATATTGATACCTATTAATTTTATATCAACAATAATAATTTAATATCTAATAATACAATAAATGTATCTTGTTTTTTTCAAGGTTCAATGAAAGATATGCAACTCACATATTATTTTATTAAGGGAAACTAATTTCTAAAATCCTAGGACAACACTTGCCCAATTGTAAACAAAATTCAAATGAGTGTATAATTAGTGAATTAATGGAACACCTACCTCAAATTTGAATGTTCATACATGAGGGAGTAGGGGTAACTTTTATAATTATTGAATAATTGAAAATAATAAAGCAAATTGATTAAAAATAAATCACCTTAGTAATTGGAATCTTGTATAATTATATGACTTGATTTGAAAAGGCTCACTCACTCATGTGCTTCATGGGGGAGTATGATAAAAATATATTAATCGAATGTGATAATAAAAAACATCTATCCTTTTAATTTTCCATAAATAGTCTCCCATGCATAGTACATCACACCCTTTTTTAATCGAAAACCTTTTAATTATATTTCTCCATTAGATCCATTATCTTAAGTATTATTAATAAATTTATTTATATTATTTAGATAAATATATCACTAATTTATAATAAATGATATTCCATATATCTATTAAAATATTTATCATTTAATTAACAATTATAGAAATGTAAGACCATTCATATCTGTCTCCTAAAAAAAGAATTCCCCTATGTGGCCTTTTTGAACCCTCCACACATGGAAACCCCCATCCCCCACGAAGAGGTCACTCCCCAAAGGTTGCACCCCAGCCGGGGAAAGAGCCGGTTCCAGCCGAGATGGTAGAGCATCCTGGAGGGTGATGGACCTACAATTATGGTCAATCAATCGATCCTTCAACGATTGGGTCGCGCATCATTTTTCCCACCCAGAAGAGATCGGGTGACCCAGCAAGGCAGGTGGATCCCAGGGGAGAGGCTCACCCCGAAAGTGGAATCCCTGTATTTGAACCCTGAACCTTCAAAAAAATGGAGTGGATGTTCCACTCTCCTTCATTACACATTATATTCTTAGTTCATACTATTTTTTAAAAATTTCTTATATGTGTAAACCATAATAGTAAATATTTTATATTATAGTTTTCAATTAATTAAGGTTTAATTTGATAAATTTTAATTATTACTCAATATATAAATATTAATATATGATTTGTTTAAAAAGAATTTAATTTTTATACAATTAATCCAATTTTTTTTCAAATTTATTTTTCCAATTAAAATAGTAGTTTTGATAAATTTAAAAATGATGTTATTCTTATTATATTTAGGAAATATTTTTATTGAGTTATTATTATCTATATATAAATGATAATATAATTTAATTAAGTCCCATTACATTTCTCATTGGGTGAAAATATATCTTGTATAATCAAAAATTATATTTTTTATTAAATAATATATATTCATTTTTAAAATCATATTTTTGGAAAAAACATTGTGAAATAAATATCATTTCTCAAATTAGAACAATGGTGTTTTTCAATAATAAATTTTCAATAATTTTCTAACACTATTATATTTTTTCAAAATTATTTAATACAAAATAAATACTCATTAATTATTAGGACATTAAAATACCCAAAAAGACATTTAATGAAAAATATAATATGAATCCATGATTTGAAATTTATTTCACATTAAAATTTATGTTCTTTTAAACATAGATGATTAATTTAAAAAACCAACAATTAATCATCTGGATCATATATCATATTATAATGTTTTTTAAAATACATTAAGAACATGATTCAGTTAAACTATATCAATTTTATTATTTTAGTGATTTCAATTCACATCTTAAAAAAATAAATTCATCTTCACTTTGATAAAAACCATATAAAAACAATGGGATTTTTTTATTTTGAACAATTTCTTAATCAGAGGATAAACCATAGATTCGTGAATTAATAAATAATTTCCATATTTATATAAATGAGTACCAACCCAACATATATTTAGTATTTACTCAAAACCCATTGTCATGGATTTCCTATCCCTCTATCTCTCCCTAAATAACTCCCAAGGCATTCCAAATCTCATAGGAATTTCATCTGAATCATTTTGATTCACCATATCAATGAAAATGGATTCTATTACTCATCCTCCTTATTATAGTATTTTCATTATATTAACATATCTAATTTACAATTTTCCAAATTTACATATGTTTTTACAAATACATTTATTTTCCTTGTGATTTAAATTTAATGTATGAAAGAAATTCACTCCCATAGATCCCATCCATGATCCTTAATGTACACCCATTACGCTACAAAATTATCACCTGATTTTGCTTGTAAAACATTTTAGTAGTAAAATAGCAACCCCATTTCCAGTCAAGGGATTTAACCTAGTTTAATATATACTTCATTGAATATATATTTACTTCTATGTTACCCACACTCCTTAATCTTGGGATTGAATGTGATGAAATAATCTCATATGTAGTATGATCTATGTTCAACACATATTAATGTAAATAATATGAATGTGATAAGGGTTATCATATTTTCCTCTAATATATTGTTAAATTATAGATATAATGAGATATCAATTTTGGTGTATGTATTATTATCATACAAACATATTTTGATGATATATATATATATATCTTCCCTTGACTTAGGCTTATGATGTCATGTTTTTTTATTTCCACATTCATATGATTCCTTGATGTTGTCATCTAATTCAATGATTCGATATTCCTAATTATAATTCTTACCATTGTATTATTCATTTTGAGCTACATGTATCGATTTAGTTTATTCTATAATTTTATCATTCAATTATAAGGATTTATATCTCTATATATTCTTATGAATATCCTAATGCAATCTAGTTATATTTTAGGATATTTATTTAATTTTAATTCATTTTATGCATTTTTCAGTAATTTTGTTTTATCCATATATCTTTTTATAGTGGTATGTGTCTAATTACCAATATAAAATATTCCCCATTAATTTTGGGATTTTTTATTGTACATCTTTATGTAATATAGCATAAAATGAGGTGTGTAAATTATATATTCTGTTATAGTTGATTTTTGAGTAAGACCTAGTTTTTATTGATTAATATTAGAAAACCATTGTGATAGTCTTAGTGAAATGATTACTCAAAGGAAAAAATCAATTAAACATGATTAGTTAAAGGGTTATTGATTTTATTAAAAAATAAATTTTGATTTTGATTTTGGAATGTACATATAGTTGTTAAAAACTATTACGTGGTGTTAATAAATTTCAATATTCTATTTGGGTGTTAACTCAACCTATAACTAGTGCATGACCCTGTGTGTTATGATTTCACACTGTGAAGGACACTCCGCAGGGATATTATTTTTTTGATGATTTTATTTTTACAAACACTTTTAAATGTTAAAAATTGACTTTGTAATTTAATGTTATAAAATAGTTCAGAATAAAATTTATTAAAAAATAGAAATTTATGGGATAAAGAATATATTTCATTTATGAGTTGTGCCTTCAATACTAATCATCTCCATAAGACATGTTTAATAGTTTAAAAAAATATCACAATTGATTTTACTTTATTTTGGTCAATAACTATAATTCAAATGAATCAAATTAACAACCAACGTTATGGGAAATGTGATGATTCTAAAATAACGTGCTCAAGTCTATGGATGTATAAAACCTAAAATTTAAAAAAATACACACTGAAATGACCCACAATTTGAATAAAAATATGAATCTTGAAGAACAAAATCATCCCCCTATTAATGTTATATTTTTAATTGAGGCCATTATACAAAAAAGGCCTATGAGATTTAGTTGATATTAAGATCCCTTAATTGTATAACAATCGATGAACTCCATAGAAAAGGTTAAAATTTATTTTTATAATATATAATAAAGGGTAGGTCATGATATTTCTTTATTAGATGGAGGAAGAAGCTAATCAGTGGTGGATATTGATCTATAAAAAATTCCCAATAAAGAGATTAAAGTTACATAGTTGAAATAATTTAAGAAAATGCTTCTTAATAAATATTGTCGTCAAACTATAATACATTAAATATAAAAGGACTTGCATATGCGTAAGAAAAATAATTATTAATCCCTTGGGCTATGTGGTGGATACATAAAATTACTTTTAGAATATTCCTCCATCTTTTTAATTGGTCCCAAAAGTAATGTTTAGAACTTATATAGTTGGATAATGATGAATCTATTAATATATTTTGTTGTTTAAGGCATTGTAAACTCTCAATAAATTGTCTTGTTTTCCAAAATGGTATATATAGAGAACGTAAAATCTCTAGGTTCTCACAAAATTAAATAGTGGAAGGCGAGAATGGATTTTAATTTTGTAAAATATTTGATGAAATTTCATGGGGGAAAAATTCCAACATACCACTTGATATAAGTGTGAAAAGATGATTCCTAAAATTTACTCAAAGTTGTAGAGCAAATGCATTAGGTGTGGGAATTAGGGAACCTAGATAGTAAATATTGGTAAGTAAAACCCCCATATGTGATAGAATAAATAAATGTTATAGTCAATGTATCACTAATTATTTAAATATTCAACATAAATAGAAAAAGAGAAAATTAGAACAAATAAACATACTAGAGCTTTATTGAAGATAACTAGTTAAAAAATATCCATTTTTAGAGTGAATGGTTGAGAACAGTCCATCACAACATCTGATGTGGTTCTTGAAAATGAAGTTGTAAAAATTACACAAGTCAATTATCCTTGAATAGTGAACGTTATATTCAATAATGGTTCAACATATTCCTTCATAATAAAAATGTTTACATGATCAATTCAAACACCACCTATAATAAATGAAGTCATGTTATCTTTGGTAATGGAACATTGAGAAACTATCAAATATAAATCATATAACATTGTCCACACAAATATTTTCATCAATCACAGAGAAGAACTTATGATACACACTTTACTAGAATTAAAAAATATTCTAAGAACTTTTTGTCTTACCTAGTATAGGTCAAACATTTTTTATCAAGTGGAATAAATAAAACTCTCAATAATTAATGAAACTAAATTTCATTAAATGTGAATGGAGGGTGATGTTCGTCATTTGTAATTATAATCTAATGATTGGATATTATGGAATTATTAGAAAGAGTATTCGGCTTAAATGATTACAAGAAATGAAAATAACATATTTGATCACATTCTGATTATATGTGAATATTCAGATGCTGTTTTTAATGAATTTTATTATCATACATGATAATAATACAATGTGTTATAAATCAAAATTATACCCAGATTATTTCCAATATCTAAGACACCATAAATATTTTACACCATTAAACATGGAGAGATGATGAAGAAACTACCTGAGATTGGGATATTGAATTATTATGTTAAAGTGCTTCGCCAAGAGTCATGAAATTCCTTTTATTCAAGAAAAAGGACCGGTCACTACTCCTCTTCATGGATTATCATGATCTCAATAAGATCACGATAAATAAAATGTATCATCAACTATGGTTTAATAAATTTATTGATTAATTGAATGGATCATAGTAATTCTCAAAGGATGAATTTATATCAAGATATTATCATATAATGGTAAATAAGGGGGATATACCAAATATATAATTTAATAAAAGTATAGGGTATTATGAGTTCATTGTGAATTCATTTTGACATTATTATTAAACATCCATAATCATATATATTGAATAGAGTCTTTGGGGATTTCCATAATGCATTCATCATAATATTTATAGATGATATTCATATCCAATCTAAAATTAGGCAGTTAAATGAGGAAAATATGAATACTGTTTTGTGGACCTTTGAAAAGTAAATTTACTATTTGAATTATAATACATGTGAATTTGGATAGTGTAAGAGACATTTATAGACCATGTTTTCATAAATAATTGAATATCAATGGATTCATTGAACATATATGGAGATGGCGGATAAACTCAACCTACATCAGTTATAGTGATATATCGATCTGATGGGTTGGATGGGTACTGTCATTGAATTGTGAGAAAATTATCACTGTTTTGAATCCCTTGAACATAGAATAATAAAATGAGAGTATATTTTTTTCAGGATTGTTGAATTCATTGATAGAATCCATGAAATAAAAATAGTCTAATCAGTTAACTTATGATCACATTACCCACTGGTGGGGAATGATTTGTTATTATTAATTATTGATCAAAAAACATATTGGGTTATACAATAATGACAATTAAGAATGTGATATCTATCCCCTCTATAATTAATAATGCCTGAGAGGAAGTAACCAACACATGATCAATAATTGTCTAGTGTGATATACGTATTATTGAATAATCAAGTGTATATTGACACAAAATTATATCAATGTGTTCCAATGAAGGTGGTTATATCTATAAAGGATTTTGAATATTAATCACATTCGCTACATATGAATAAATGTAATGTGGTAGATACTATGAGTCGAACAGATCCAACAAACCTATCAATTATGATGATTATAAGGGATGTAATATTCTTATATGTTGAAAGGAAGGAAAATTGATTCATAAAATGTGTTTCATCCTATAACACTCAAATAAAATTCAGCAATAAATTCATTAGAGGATCAGGGAGGTAGAAAAAGATTATTAGGTTATAAAATTTAAGGGATAAATTATTTTTCTGATACAATTTTGTTCAAAAGAAGTTATATTGTAACACCCCGAGCTTCCACGATACGCTTCTCTTTCAATAATGCAATAGCTTGTATTGTACGCAAGTTCGAGATTCTAACACACCGCAACCAATCAAAGTAGCAGTTATGAATAGTAATGCCCAATTTTTGAAATTAAATATATTTTATATTTCAAAATGGACTTCATTTATGGATTCAGAATATCGAAATTATCCTATGTTGAATTTTTGATATTTTTCTGAGAACTTCCAATTTTTTATGAATAGTGAAAAATACTTAAAAACAACATTTTTAATCAAAATAAATTATAGTGATAAATTATAATATTGAATGGTTTTAAAGTATAATTGGAATATATTTTTACCATTATATCCAATGTTGGTCATTATAATTAATTTCACTTTGAAATTTGACATAAACAATTGTCAATCTTTTGATATATATTGTTTCTAAAAAACACTCTATTTGTTGTGATAGTGGCAATTAATTATGAAATTAATTAATGAAACTTATATGTTTGGAATTTTGTAAAATAGACATCATTTTTTAATTCGTAATATCACTTATATCCTAGGGTGGAATTTTGGCATTGTTCTAAAAAACATCAATTTTTTAAGAATAGTGAATCTACTAAGTAGTAGTTAAAAAACTTTTTTTCGTTTAAATGAAACATTACACTTCTGTGATTTGATTTTCAAAAATCTGACGTACATGGTTGTAATTAGGAAGTAAAATATGGTTCAATGGGATTAAAATAATTTTTTGGTGAATAGTAACTTTTAAGTTTAATTAATCACGATTAAAGGTAATTAGTGAAATTTAAGGTAAAAATGATATTATAAAAATATGAAAATACCTTTACACTTATCATACCACTATTGTATGAGTCCTGGGAGACCAAGAAAATCCATAGTTCAACTTGGGGACCCCATGGAGCCACTTTGGTAGGAAAATGACATTAAAAAGTTTTTATTTAATGTTAAAATAAAAATGTCACAAACATGAGTTGTTTTACTAAACCAATTTTTAAATGGGGTAATACAAGTCATATATTTGACTATAAATATTCATTAGAAAGATAAAAATCTTTCCTACATCATGATATTTTTTTTATAATTTTTAGACATTAAATAAATTAAATTATTTAAGAGATCATGATGATGTAGCGATTACCTCATTAATTAACGATTTAAATAAAATGAAAAGATAATGTAATATACAAGGCTTAAAATTTTCCAAAGCCTATTGGATGAGTATATTTAGAACCCTTATCACCTTATCCTAGAAATATATTATTTTGGGACCTTTAGAATCCGAAAACCATTTCATAATATGTAACATTTCATGACATTCCAAGAGTGCCCCTCCTCTCCTCTTATAAAAAGGCCCCCACCACTACCACCTTACTCACAATTTCAAGCCATTTGGCTGGGCCAAACTCTACCCAAATACTCTCCCAACTTCCCTCTACTCATCCTAGAATCCTCACATTGGGATAATTATTCCCAAGGAATCCTTTGGCTCAAATCAAAAGAGTTACCCGATTTTAAGGTAATGTCTTCTCTTATGTTATTTTGTTTTAATTTGCTTCTCCAACCCCCTAAACTCTATTTATCCATTTCTTTTGTAACAAAAACAGTCTACTATATATAATAGGATGTTGTTATAAGAATTATTCGAGCTACAAATATACACACCTACACTTAATGGTTAAATATCATACTGTTTCCGTGGATGGCGAATTTCTGCATCACGAAACGATGATTGTTCAACACTCACATAACACCTTCAAAGGTGGCCATTATGATGAAACTTTTTTTATATATTATATATATTATGTTTTTGTTTTCCTTATGATTTTTTATTTTTCATTTATGGAATACCTTTATGGTTTCCATTATGGGTAAACGCGATATTTTCATTTTAGGAAGTGCGGACTACCGCCCCCTCAAAGAGATTTGAATCGTTAATACCATATGTGGGATGTATAAAGGACGGATTAAATGATATTATACACTATATTATACTGGAATTATATTATACAATTATATCATTATGATTTCATTCCATTAAATACGAAATAGAAATGAAATTAGCGTTCATGCATACGTATGGCTTACCGTCTCCATGAACGGTGCATTTCATTTCTTACCTCTAAATGTTACCTAATATTATAAATGAATGTATATACTGGAAATATATGATATATATTATATCTAAATCATGAATATAATTCTGGATATAATGGATATTTCACCACATGAACAACTAGTAATTATAAGAAGTTTATTTTTGACTGAAGTACCAAAGATCGACAAAACGACCGTTATTAACTTAAATAATTACATAATGTTCATAACATGGTAATAAGTGATATAAAAGGAATAAAAATCTTGAAAAAGGTTCTTAAGAAATTATAAATTAACACTAGTTTATTATTCAGGAGGTTAAAGAACGGTTGAGTCAAGACATGACACAAAGTAAGGGAATTTCTTAACCCAATTTCCATTCTTTGGGTTAATCTCCTACTTTCAAATTATGTCATGATATTATTATATCCTATATTGTATTTATACATTATTTATGTGTAAATATAGTTAATAAACATAATAGACCTATTTTATTTTAAAAAATGATCTTTGTATGGGACTTCGTCTCAATATCCTTTCATTGAGGCATATTTTGTTTTATACACAACCTTTCATTTATACGGTGTATAAACCCCTTTGACTTTTACTTTTATTGAAAATGAATCTTTTTATACGAAGCATTTTTACTAAAAGGCAAAAAGAATGTTTTTTCGTCGTACGTATGCGGCGACAACGACTTCTCCGCCGCCGTGACTATTATTTGAGTTTCGGCTTCCTCTATAAGCCATAACTTTTTTTTAAAAAAAAAAAAAAAATTCATGTTTTACTTTTCTTTTATTTTGGTATTGAAAATGGTTTTGATAAAGTGTTTATTATATCAATGTGTTGTATTGATATCTTGTGATGGAAGTGTGGAAATCTTATATTTCCTTTATGCATGTTTTATGTGATACAATTATGTTATGGTTTATGATATGTTTAAACCTGTTCATATGAGGAATGCATTGGACTTAATAAGTGACTGGTGGAGCCCTCTATAGCTCCTCGATGCATCGGTAGGTCTCATGAGACAAACTAGTGTCTTGGCAAGAGGCCTTGAAAAAATATTATTTGTGGTCTTGGCACGAGGCCTTGGCTACGTGGTTATGATAGTCTGGCATTATGCATTCCATCATTATGAAAGTGGTTATTGATATTGCATGAGATTATTCGACTATTAGAATATCCATATGAGTAAGTAAATGGCATTATTTAATTTTATTTTTTCTATATTATGTTTAAGTTCAAGTTTAAAAAGGCTTTTGTTTTAGTTATACATTACCTAAAATGTTAATGTTTATTTATGAAAGCATCCTCTATATTGTTATCCTTACTGAGCATCTGAGCTCACACCTTTCAATGTTTTAATTTTTCCAGGATGTGAAGAATTATATTATGAATGACCTGCTGGGATAATATAAGGGGATATGAAGAGAATATGTTGTAGTTTTGTTTTACTTTATGGTGTAATGTAAGACTTATGAATGTATCTAGTGTTTCCAAGGCTACTAAAATAATCGGTCTTTCGAGACTTGCTCTTTTTTTATCATGCCAATGATACGCAATAACGCACCAGCTCGGGGTAGCTGGGGTTGGGCCTTTACAGTTGGTATCAGAGGCAGTTTAGTACTAACCTTGGAAGCTAGATTTAGATAAACTCTGATTAGAGCACATAGCCCAAAGATAGACTTTGAGGATTAGTATAGAAGAACTTCCTAGAATTTTGGTATTATAGAGATTTTGTGAGTTTTCTGAGAAATACATCCCTGTCTGGATATGAGCAAGTAGAGGCGGCTCTGGCACAGATGTACCTAGGGGTGAAACCCGAAAACACCATTTTGAGCTAGACTCGAACGGGAACTGGTGCACAACAACGGGCCTTGCTGCACTCTTGGTTACGACACTCCTGGTGGATATGCCTAGGATAATTCTCATTTTTTTTACAAACCACTATGAAGGGTTATGAGTATATACTTCCCCAAAGAAAACATTTTTATGGATTATATCCATAAATAGTTCAATTTTTGTTAAGTATTTTACAAGTATGGAATTATGTATTTTGATTCATAAACTAATCTAGTTTATGACATTCTTTAGAAATGGATCCTAGTGGAAGGAATGGAAACCGTATCAATGCACGCATTCTGTGTGAGTATTTCCCTCCTGCTCAAGATAATTATTTTGGATCTAGAAAAACAACTGGTGCTGATCAACTTATTACCATTCTGGGACAACTCACTCAGGTTATGAATAATAACTTTACCCATATGGAGCACCCTGATCCGCAACGTGGAGGATCAATGTTAGACCGCTTCCTGAGGAAACAACCACCAAAATTTAATGGGGGTACAAATCCATTAGTAGCTGAGCAATGGATAAACTCCCTAGAAAAAATATTCCATTCCTTGGGGAGTAGCGAAAGGGAGAAGGTTGTCATGGCAGTCTACCGCCTCACTGGAGATGCCGATTAATGGTGGTCTCTGATTCAAAACACAAAGGAAGATGAAGAAGTATCAAATATGGAATGGAGAGTGTTCAAATATCTTCGCATAGAAAAATACTTTCCTCGTGACCATCGAGAAGATATGGAAATGCAATTTCTGAGTCTGAGACAAAAGGAGGATGAGAATTTCGCAAAGTATAAGGCCAAATTTACAAGGTTAGCAAGGTATGCTGCAGATTATATATGTAACCCAAGGAGTAAGACTGATCGTTTCTTTGATGGGTTAAAACCATTTCTCCATTGATCTTTAGTATCACAATCCTTCTCACCGTATGAAGATATTGCCTTGTGTGCTATCAAGGCAGAAAATGAATTCTCTAAGTCTTATGACAATAAAGTAAAGTAAGAGAAGAAGAGAATGGTGGATCAAGAGACGGATAAAGGGAAAAGGGAAAGAAAGATTTTCCATTATGCGATAATTGTGGGAAGAATCACCCTGGTACTTGCCTGAAAGGAATGGGAGTTAATATAAATGTGGAGAAAAAGGTCACCAAGCTCGTGATTTCAAGGGAAAGAAAGAGGCTATCAATGTTGAATGCTACAATTGTAGGGAAATGGGGAATTATGAAAATGAAAGTCCTAAGCGTCAGGGAAACTTACCTTAGAAAAGGCCAAGGGATCAAGGAAAATCTTATGTTGTTACTACAATTGAAGTAGAATAATGAATGTATTGGTTCATTTAGACTCAAGGATTATATTCTGGTTATAAGAATAATGTGATATATATAAGGATTGTACTCCAGTACTTGTTCTTTTCATTATGGTCTTAATATGATGAAGGTAATCATATTTTTAGTATGTGACAATAACAGAAACATTACTTTGTTTTGGGAATATGATAAATTGATTTTGGAATTAAGAGACCTTTTAGAGGAAGTCTGGACAGAGGTATTTTGGATAACTATAAAGGTTGGGATAGATTATATTGAACATCGAATACTATTGTTTAAGGTTAAAACATTTCTGAAGATTATTTTTTGGAATATTATAATACTATATTTTTAGGAAAAGGATAACCTACAGGGTGGGGCATAACCCGTTGCATCAGATAAAGCTGCAGGAATCGAACCCACAACCATAGTGCAACAGGCCTTTATTACCTACCACTAGCCTACAAGAAGTCCCTGGTTATAAAAAAATGTTTTCCTAATCTAAATGATATTTGTTAATATTTGGAACCTTATACAATTATGATAAATAGAATATTTTCGAGTTCTATTACCTTCTAGAGTGAAAGATGGGATTGTGGTAAAAATCTATTAAATAATGAAAGTCTACATTACCAGTATGTATATTCCCTTACATTCTTAGTAAATCTCCCAAATAAATTCCTCAACTTTATAAAAGGTAACATAAAAAAAACGTTGCCGGTTAACTTTTTCAACTAGGGATTCAATGACCGTTTAACCAATCACAAGTTTGTGATTTTCTTATGGTTAACTTTCTCCTAATCCAGTTTTCTACAACTCTCCATCAGACCTTGATGGTTTGTTTTTCTTCCATATCCATATTTTCATAGAATCCTAGTATGGGCTATCACGGGCGACCTTTGTACTTATCTTTCTTTCTTTTAAAGTTATATTTTTATTAACCTTATTTCCGATGTGGGTTTTCCACAAAGGTATTTTCTATTTTCAATCTTTTATTTTCAAAGAAAAATTTCAAATTGCAAGGACACAATTTATTGAAGGAGGGTAGAATGTAACACCCCGAGCTTCCACGATACGCTTCTCTTTCAATAATGCAATAGCTTGCATTGTACGCAAGTTCGAGATTCTAACACACCGCAACCAATCAAAGTAGCAGTTATGAATAGTAATTCCCACTTTTTGAAATTATATATATTTTATATTTCAAAATGGACTTCATTTATGGATTTAGAATATCGAAATTATCCTATGTTGAATTTTTGATATTTTTCTGGGAACTTCCAATTTTTTATGAATAGTGAAAAATACTTGAAAACAACTTTTTAAATCAAAATAATTTATAGTGATAAATTATACTATTGAGTAGTCTTAAAGTATAATTGGAATATATTTTTAACATTATATCCAATGTTGGTCATTAGAATTAATTTCACTTTGAAATTGGAAATAAACAATTGTCAATCATTTGATATATATTGTTTCTAAAAAACACGCTATTTGTTGTGACAGCGGAAATTAATTATGAAATTAATTAATGAAACTTATATGTTTGGAATTTTGTAAAATAGGCATCATTTTTGAATTCGGAATATCACTTATAGCCTAGGGTGGAATTTTGGCATTGTTCTGAAAAACTTCAATTTTTGATGAATAGTGAAACCACTAAGTGGTAGTTAAAAAACTGATTTTTCGTTTAAATGAAACATTACCACTTATGTGATTTGATTTTCAGAAATCCAACATACATGGTTGTCATTAGTAAGTAAAATCTGGTTCAATGGGATTAAAATAATTTTTTGGTGAATAGTAACTTTTAAGTTTAATTAATCACGATTAAAGGTAATTAGTGAAATAAAGGTAAAAATGATATTATAAAAATATGAAAATACCGTTACACTTGTACTACCCCAATTGGATGAGTCGTGGACGACCAAGACAATCCATGGGTCAACTTGGGGACCCCATGGAGCCAATTTGGTAGGAAAATGACATTAAAAACATTTTATTTAATGTTAAAATAAAAATGTCACAAACATGAGTTGTTTTACAAAAACAATTTTTAAATGGGGTTATTCAGGTCATATTTTTGACTATAAATATTAATTAGAAAGATAAAAATATTTCCTATATCATTATATTTTTTTATTATTTTTAGACATTAAATAAATTAAATTATTTATGACATCATGATGATGTAGCGATTACCTCATTAATTAACGATTTAAATAAAATGAGAAGATAATGTAAAATCCAAGGCTTACACTTGTCCAAAGCCTATTGGATGAGTATATTTCGAACCCTTATCACATTAACATAGAAATATATCATTTTGGGACCTTTAGAATCCGAAAACCATTTCATAGTATGTAACATTTCATGACATTCCAAGAGTGCCCCTCGTCTCCTCTTATAAAAGGCCCCCGCCACTACCACCTTAATCACACTTTCATGCCATTTGGATCAGACAAACTATACCCAAATACTCTCCCAACTTACCTATATTCCTCCTAGAATCATCACTTTGGGAGAATTCTTCCCAAGGAAGCCTTTGGCTCAAATCGAAAGAGTTACCCCATTTTAAGGTAATGTCTTCTCTTATGTTATTTTGTTTTAATTTTCTTCTCCAACCCCCTAAACTCTTTTTATACATTTATTTTGTAACAAAACCAGTATCCTCAATATACTAGGATGTTTTTATAAGAATTATTCGAGCTATAATTACACACACCTACATCTAATGGTTAAAGAACATACTATTTCTGTGGATGGCGAATTTCTGCCTCACGAAACGATGATTGTTCAACACTCATATAACACCTTCAAAGGTGGCCATTATGATGACACTATTTTTATATATGATATATATTATGTTTTTGTTTTCCTTACGATTTTTAATTTTTCATTTATGGCATACCTTTATTGTTTGCATTTGGGTAAACGCTATATTTTCATTTTAGGAAGTGCGGACTACCGCCCCCTCAAAGTGATTTGAATCGTTAATACCATATGTGGGATGTATAAAGGATGGAGTAAATGGTATTATACATTATATTATACTGGAATTATATTATAAACTTATATCATTATGATTTCATTCCATTAAATTCGAAATAGAAATGAAAGTAGCGTTCATGCGTACGTACGGATTACCGTCTCCATGAACGGTGCATTTCATTTCTTACCTATAAATGTTACGTAATATTATAAATGAATGTATATACTGGAAATATATGATATATATGATATATAAATCATGAATATAATTATGGATATAATGGATATTTCACCACAAGAACAACTTGTAATTATAAGAAGTTTATTTTTGACTCAAGTACCAAAGATCGACAAAACGACCGTTATTAACATAAATAGTTACATAATGTTAATAACATGGTAATAAGTGATATAAAAGGAATAAAAAACATGAAAAAGGTTCTTAAGCAATTATAAATTAACTCTAGTTTATTATTCAGGAGGTTAAAGAACGGTCGAGTCAAGACAGGACACAAGGTAATAGAATTTCTTAACCCAATTTCCATTCTTTGGGTTAATCTTCTACTTTCAAATTATGTCATGATATTATTATGTCCTATCTTGTATTTATACTTTATTTATGTGTAAATACAGTGAATAAACATAATAGACCTATTTTATTTTAAAAAATTATCTTTTTATGGGACTTTGTCTCAATCTGCTTTCATTGAGATATATTTTGTTTTATACACAACCTTTCATTTATATGGTGTATAAACCCCTTTGAATTTTACTTTTATTCAAAAGGAATATTTTTATACGAAGTGTTTTTACTAAACAACAAAAGGAATGTTTTTTTGTCGTACGTATACGGCGACAATGATTTCTCCTCCTCCATGACTATTATTTGAGTTTCAGCTTCCTCTATAAGCCATAACTTTGTCTAAAAAGAAAAATAAATATCAGGTTTTACTTTTCTTTTATTTTGGTATTGAAAATGGTTTTGATAAAGTTTTTATTATATCAATTTGTTGTATTGATATCTTGTGATGGAAGTGTGGAAATACTATGTTTCCTTTATGCATGTTTTATGTGATACAATTATGTTATGGTTTATGATATGTTTAAACCTGTTCATATGAGGAATGCATTGGAATTAATAAGTGACGGGTGGAGCCCGCTATAGTTCCGCGATGCATCAGTAGGTCTCATGAGACAAACTAGTGTCTTGGCACGAGGCCTTGACAAAATCTTATTTGTGGTCTTGGCATGAGGCCTTGGCTACGTGGTTTTGATAGTCTGGCATTATGCATTCCATCATTATGAAAGTGGTTATTGATATTGTATGAGATTATTCGACAAGTAGAAAATCCATGTGAGCAAGATAATGGAATTATTTAATTTTGTTTTTTCCATATTATGTTGAAGTTCAAGTTTAAAAAGGCTTTTGTTTTAGTTATACATTGCCTTAAATGTTAAGGTTTATTTATGAAAGCTTCTGCTGTATTGTTATCCTTACTGAGAATCTGAGCTCACCCCTTTCAATGTTTTAATTTTTCCAGGATGTGAAAAAGTATATTATGAATGACCTGTAGGGATAATATAAGGGGATATGAAGAGAAGATTTTGTAGTTTTGTTTTACTTTATGGTGTAATGTAAGACTTATGAATGTATCTAGTGTTTCCAAGGCTACAAAACTAATCGGTCTTTCGAGACTTGATCTTTTGTGATCATGCCAATGTTACGCAATAACGCACCAGATCTGGGTAGCTGGGGTCGGGGCGTTACATATATAGTTCAGAATACATAAAAATTTGGCCTATAAAAACAATATTTAATTTTGTAAATTATAGATAATGAAAAAAATCACATATATATATATATATATTCATATAAGAATCACTATGATGCATAATGATCTAATGAAATTATTCTATTGCGATAACATGAAGAAAGAGATTGAAAAATATGTCGTGATGGTTAGTCGGCTACAAGTTCGAGATGAACAGAAAAATTATATGGTTATAATTAATCCATTATCCATAACAGTTATGAAATGGCAAATTATATACACAAATAATGTACTAGGACACACTTAGGAATCTAAAGTCAATGATATTATATGGGTGGTAGTTGGTCGTCTTAAAAATTCACCAAATTTCATAATTATGATGTAATATTTATATTCTAAAAATTTCCCAATGATATAAATTTTTTGAGTTTTAAGAGTGCATATACACCAAACTACATTTTTTTAACAAAGATGTAATGTATACCTTAATGTTTTTTGTGAATACATCAGATAGAGTTAGATACATAGTTAATTTTAATCACTTCTTATCACCTTCTAATAGATAGTTAGTCTATATGAATAATCCAAACATTTAAGGGTAGGCTGAGATTATTTTTAAACAATTTATAAAGTTTCTAGGATCAATAATTTCTCCTATTAGAGTTATTATGTAATAATAGTTTACATTCTATCCTTCAAATGTCACTTTATGAGAATCTATATTAGAAGAAGTGTTGGAATCCAACATATTATGATGGTTTTGGAGAGTGGAAGATGATGGGAGATGATTATATCAATGAGATTAATGTGAACATTTAAAAACTCAACATCATATAAAATTAATGAAAATTAAATTAAAATACTATTTATAAAATCATTGATGGAACCTATTGTTTGATATAAGAGATATGTTTTGCCTTCATTTATCACAATGGAATAGTTTCAAGATATTTGGGAAGAAGGTAAACCATATTTCATAATACATAATAAACTTTTTTGAACCACTATCACAATAGAGTTGTGGCAGATAGAATTTAAATCTATGTAATATATCTCAAGTATGTTGGGTGTTCCTCAATCCCACTTGCAAAAGTATATATAAGAACCCTAACATATACTGAATCAAGAGGTGGTAC
This sequence comes from Viscum album, assembly GCA_963277665.1. Taxonomy (NCBI): domain Eukaryota; kingdom Viridiplantae; phylum Streptophyta; class Magnoliopsida; order Santalales; family Viscaceae; genus Viscum; species Viscum album. The sequence continues at coordinate 916,313,268 of OY728155.1, read as the reverse complement.
CATTAGAGATTATAATTTATATGTGGAGATCATGAGCATTTTCATAGATTCTATAGACAAAAATATATGAAATAGGACTAGTTAGTAAGTTAAATTACATTGGAGGTGACACAACAATGAAAAGGAAACATAGGAACCAGACGAGGCAATGAAATTAATGAAAAATCATATTTTTATAGTGTATAAAATTTTATATTAGGGGAAATTATTTTAATGGGGTGGGGAAAAGGGTAATTTCCAACAGATTTATAATTAAAATTTCTTTTAGAAAAAATAAATTCCTTATAAAGTAATATTGTTATTGAAAAAACACGAAACATATTTAATTTTTAATTTAATAAAATTATAAAATATAGATATAATAGTTTGACTAGATTAAATTACCATTTTTTATCAAAACTATTAATAATATAGTCATTCATCACTGACAAATAAATTTAAAATATATTAATCGTTATTAATAATTATAATTGACACATGAGGAGGAAGTGATGGCCTCATTTAGTATGATAATACCCTATAAATCCCATTTATTAGAGTATAAAATTGAGATGGCATCATAGGGATTTTACCTTGGAAAATTATAAGTTAATATTCAAGAACAATAACATGGTCTAACATATTTCAATAGAAAATTTATGTTTATCGGGAACACAAGAAAACATTTGTTTGCAAAACCACAACAAGAAAGTACTAGAATCACACACCATACCATTAAGACATAAACTTGTGTAATAAGGGGTTATATATATAGAAAAGAATAACATATAATATAATATAATATTTTTTATATATTAATGACTATATTGTCCCTTTATAATTATATTTATAAAAACATGACTATATAATACGTCTGATACTAAAATTTTAAAAAGAAACCATAATTATATTTCTAAGAAATGTTAATTTTCAATGAAAAAATTTTATTTATAATTTACTATATTTTAAAATATATGTTATTATAATGAAATAGTATATTATGTAATATCCTATAAATTCAATGCATAAGTTCCATAATTTTTTTTATGAAATTGATTTATTTATAATTATTATTTTTAGATTTAATGTAAAGAATATTTGATGAGAATATTTACATTAATAGAAATAATTATTCGATATAAATTTTTCTAAAATTATCAAATTACAAGTAAATTTTATATCTTAAAAAAGTTGAAATATGTTGTAACTCAATTGTAATGATAAAATAAATAAAAGAGGTTATGTATAAAAATTTATCATTATGTAAATTTATTTAACTTCTTAATAATTGATTTATAATAATAAATTCTTTATTAATATTAATAATTAATTTTATAAAATAAATTACACAAATTATATATTATTTTATTTTCAAAATCTTATAATTATGATTATGTGACATATAACATTTGTGAAAATTAATAATGATATATATGTATAATATGAATACATTTTTATGTCTATCTATTTCAGAATTAATGGTAATACATTGTAAAGAAATGATAAGAATAATTAAAGGTAATATAATTTATTATATGACATATAAAATTATAAATTAAAGGAGTTAAGATAAATATGAAATAATTGTATTATTAATTTTTCTTTTTATATATATATTTTCAATATTATGAATATTATTTGAGAAATATTAATACGCTTTTTTAAAAAATTGATAATTGTATAAAAGGGGACATATTAGGGCTTGGAATTGATCATTAAAATAGGATCAAGTTAGGATTGACTACCATAGAGGGGGATTCATGTAACACCCCAAGCTTCCACGATACGTTTCACTTCGAATAATGCAATAGCGTGTGTTGTACGCAACCTCGAGCTCTAACACACACCACAACAAATTAAACTAGCCGTTGTGAATAGTAATACCTACTTTTTGAAATTTTATAAATTTTATTTATCAAAATGGACTTCATTTTTGGATTCGAAATATCGAAATTAGCCTATGTTGAATTTTTGGTATTTTTCTGAGAACTTCTATTTTTTATGAATAGTGAAAAATACTTAAAACTACTTTTTTAATCAAAATAATTTATAGTGACAAATTATAATATTGAGTTGTTTTAAAGTATAATTAGTATATATTTTTACCATTTTATCAAATGGTGGTCATTAAAATTAATTTAACATTGAAATTGGACATAAACAATTGCCAATCTTTTGATATAAATTGTTTCTTAAAAACATGCTATTTGTTGTGACAGTAGGAATTAATTATAAAATTAACTAATGAAACTTATATGTTTGGAATTTTTTAATATAGACATCATTTTTTAATTTGTAATATCAATTATAGCTTAGGGTGAAATTTTGGCTTTGTTCTGAAAAACTTCAATTTTTGAGGAATAGTGAAACCACTAAGTGGTAGTTAAATAACTGATTTTTCGTTTAAATGAAATATTACCAATTCTGTGATTTGATTTTCAAAAATACTACATAAATGTTTGTCATTAAGAAGTAAAATGTGGTTCAATGAGATTAAAACATTTTTTGGTGAATAGTAACTTTTAAGTTCTTAATCGCGATTAGAGGTAATTAGAGTAGTTTAAGGTACAAATAATGTTTTAATAATATGAGATAAGCATGAAACTTGTCCTAATCCTATTGGATGAGTCATGGCCGACCAAGACAACCCATGGGTCAACTTGGGGACCCCATGGAGCCACTTTAGTTGGAAAATGACATTAATATATATTTATTTAATGTTAAAATTAAATTGACACAAACATGAGTTGTTTTACTAAAACAGTTTTTAAGTGGGGTTACACAAGTCCAAATTTTGACTATAAATACTCATTAGAAAGATAAAAAGATTTCCTACATCATAGTATTTTTTTGTTATAATTTTTAGACATTAAATAAATTAAATTATTTATGACATCATTATGATGCAGTGATGACCTCATTATTTAACGATTTAAATAAAATGGAAAGATAATGAAAAATCCAAGGCTTACACTTGTCCAAAGCGTATTTGATGAGGATATGTAGAACCCTTGTCACCTTATCCACGAATTATATAAGTTTGGGACCTTTAGAATACGAAAAGAATTGTATAATAATGTAACATTTCAATCTTTCTAAAAGAGCCCTTCCTCTCCACTTATAAAAGGCCCACGCCTCTACCACCTCATTTACACATTCAAGCCATTTGGATCGGCCAACCTCTGCCCAAATACTCTCCCAAATTCCCCCTCTTACTCCTAGAAGCCTCACTTTGGGCAGAACGCTTCCCAAAGAAGCCTTTGGCTCAAATCAAAAAGAGTTACCCGATTTTTAAGGTAATGTCTTCTCTAATGTTGTTTTGTTTTATTTTGCTTCTCCAACCCCTTAAACTCTTTTCATTACTTTATTTTGTAACAAAACAAGTATATACAATATACTAGGATGTTTTTATGATAAGTATTTGGTTTAACTTACACACACCTTCGTCTAATGGTTAAAGAACATACTGTTTCTGTGGGTGGCGAAATACTGCCTCACGAAACGATGGTTGTTCAAATTCTTTTAACACCTATAATGGTGGCCATTTTGATGACACTATTTTCATATATGATATATATATTATGTTTATTTTTTCCTTATTCTTCTGTATTTCTCATTTATGGCATACTTTATGATTTCCATTATGGGTAAACACGATAATTTCATTTTAGGAAGTGCAGACTACCGCCCCCTCAAAGTGATTTGAATCGTTAATGCCATATTTTGGATGTATAAAGGATGTATTAAATGTTATTATACACTATATTATACTGTAATTATATTATAAATTTAGATAATTATGATTTCATTCCATTAAATACGAAATAGAAATGAAAGTAGCGTTCATGCGTACGTACGGCTTACCGTCTCCATGAACGGTGCATTTCATTTCTTACCTCTAAATGTTACGTAATATTATAAATGAATGTATATAATGGATATATATGATATATATGATATCTAGATCATGAATATAATTCTGGAGATAATGGATATTCTACCACATAAACAACTTGTAATTATAAGAATTTTATTGTTGACTCAAGTATCAAAGATCGACAAAACAACCGTTATTAACTTAAATAATTACATAATGTTCATAACATTGTAATAAGTGATATAAAAAGGATAATGAAATTAAAAATGGTTCTTAATAAGGTATATATTAACTATAGTTTATTATTCAGGAGGTTAAATAACGGTTGAGTCATGTCAGACACGAGGTAAGGGAATTTCTTAACCCAATTTCCATTCTTTGGGTTAATCTCCTACTTTCAAATTATGTCATTATATTATTATGTCATATCTTGTATTTGTACTTTATTTATGTGTACTTATAGTGAATACACATAGTATATCTATTTTATTTTAAAAATGATCTTTGTATGGGACTTCGCCTCAATCTCCTTTCATTGAGGCATATTTTATTTTATACACAACTTTCTTTTATACGGTGTATAAACCCCTTTAACTTTTATCTTTATTCAAAAGGAATATTTTTATACGAAGCATTTTGCTAAAAGACAAAAGGGAATGTTTTTTTTATGTACTTATGCGGCGACAACGACTTCTCCGCCGTCGTGACCATTATTTGAGTTTCGGCTTCCTCTACAAGCCATCACTTTTTTTTAATGAAAAATAAATACAAAGTTTTAACTTTCTTTTATTTTGGTATGGAAAATGGTTTTGAAAGCGTTTTTATTATATCAATGTGTTGATATCTTGTGATTGAAATGTGGAAATGTTATGTTTCCTTTATGCATGTTTTATGTGATATGATAATGTTATGGTTTATGATATGTTTAAACCAATTCATATGAGGAATGCATTGGATGTAATAAGTGATGGGTGGATCCCGCTATAGCTCCTCGATGCATCGGTAGGTCTCATGAGACAAACTAGTGTCTTGTCACAAGCCTTTGACAAAATCTTATTTGTAGTCTTGGCACGAGGCCTTGGCTATGTGGTTATGATAGTCTGGCATTATGCATTCCAACATTATGAAAGTGGTTAGTGATTATGCATGTGATTGTTCGATTAGTAGAATATCCATGTGAATGAGTAGATGGAATTATTTCCTTTTACTTTTTCTATATTATGTTGATGTTCAAGTTTAAAAGGCTTTTGTTTTAGTTATACATTTCCTTAAATGTTTATTCTTATTTATGAAAGTTTCCTCTATATTGTTATCCTTACTGGGCACTTCAGCTCACCCCTTTTCTATGTTTTATTTTTCCCAGGAAGTGAATAAGTAAATTATGAATGACCTGCAGGGATATTATGAGGGGATAATAGTGTGGACTGTGGAGACATTATGTTGTTGTAGTAGTTTTTCATTTTATGATGTAATGTAACGTTTACGAATGTATCTAGTGTTTCCAAGGCTACTAAACTAATCGGTCTTTCGAGACTTGATCTTTTGTGATCATGCCAATGTTACGAAGTAATGCACTGACTCTGGGTAGCTGGGGTCGGGGCGTTACAGTTGGTATCAGAGAAAGTTTAGTACAAACCTTGGAAGCTAGATTTAGATAAACTCTGATTAGAGCACATAGACCTAAGATGAACATTGAGGATTATTATAGAAGAACTTCCTAGAATTTTGGTATTATAGAGATTTTGTGAGTTTTCTGAGAAATACATCCCTGTCTGGATACGAGCAGGTAGAGGCGGCTCTGGCACAGATGTACCTAGGGGTAAAACCCGAAAACACCGCTTTGAGCTAGACTCGAACGGGAACTGGTGCACGACAACGGGCCTTGCTGCACTCTTGGTTACGACACTCCCGGGGGATATGCTTAGGATAATTCTCATTTTCTTTACAAACCACTATGAAGGGTTATGAGTATATACTTCCTCAAAGGAAACATTTCTTTTTATGATTATGGATTATATCCACAAATAGTTCAATTTATGTAAAGTGTTTTACAAATATGGAATTATGTATTTTGATTTATAAACTAATATAGTTTATGACATTGTTTAGAAATGGCGCCTAGTGGAAGGAATGGAATCCATATCAATGCACGCACTCCGTGTAGGGATTGCCCTCCTGCTCAAGATAATTATTGTGGATCTGGAGATACAACTGGTGCTGATCAACTTATTACCATACTGGGACAAATCACTCAGGTTATGAATAATAACCTTACTCGTATGGAGCACCCTGATCCGCAACATGGAGGATCAATGTTAGACCTCTTCATGAGGCAACAACCACCAACATTTAATGGGGTTACAAATCCATTAGTAGCTGAGCAATGGATAAACTCCTTAGAGAAAATATTCCACACCTTGGGGAGTAGTGAAAGGGAAAAGTTTATCATGGCAGTTTACCGCCTCACTGGAGATGCTGATCAATGGTGGTCATTGATTCAAAACACAAAGGAAGATGATGACATATCGAATATGGAATGGAGGGAGTTCAATGATCTTTTCTTAGAGAAATACTTTCCTCCTGACCATTGAGCAGATATGGAAAGGCAATTTCTGAGTCTGAGGCAGAAGGAGGATGAGAATGTCGCAAAGTATGAGGCTATCTTTACAAGGTTAGCGAGGCATGCTTCCGATTATATACATAACCCGAGGAGTAAGATTGATTGTTTCTTTGATGGGTTAAAACCATTTCTCCGTCGAGCTTTAGTATCACAAGACTTCTCATCATACGAAGATATTGTCTCGTGTGCTATCAAGACAGAAAAGGAATTCTCTAAGTCTTATGACAACAAAGTAAAGCAAGAGAAGAAGAGAACGGTGGAACAAGAGACAGATAAAGGGAAAAATGGAAAGAAGGATTTTCCATTATGTGATAATTGTGGGAAGAATCACCCTGGTACGTGCCTAAAAGGAATGGGAGTTTGTTATAAATGTGGAGAAAAGGGTCACCAAGCTCGTGATTGCAAGGGAAAGAAAGAAGATGTCAAAGTTGAATGCTACAATTGTAGGGAAATGGGGCATTATGCAAATGAATATCCTAAGCGTCAAGGAAACTTAACTCAGAAAAGGCCAAGGGATCAAGGCCAATCTTATACTATGACTACAGTTGAAGCGGAATAATTAATGTATTGGTGATTTTGGACTCAAGAATTATATTCTGGTTATAAGAATAATGTGATATATATATATATATGGATTGTACTGCAGTAATTTTTGATTTCAGTAAGGTTCTAATATGATTAAGGTAATCATATTTTTAGTATATGACAATAAGAGAAACTTTTCTTTGTTTGGGGAATCTGTTGTTACAATTGATTTTGGAATTAAGAGACTTTTTAGAGAAAGTCTGGACAGAGGTATTTTGGATAACTATAAAGGTTGGAGTGGATTAAGTTGATCTTTGGATAGTATTGTTTAAGGTTAAAGAATTTCTGAAGATTATTTTTGGAATATTATAATACTATAGTTTTAGGAAAAGGACAACCTGCAGGGTGGGGCATAACCCGTCGCGTCGGACAAAGCTGCAGGAATCGAACCCACAATCATAGTGCGACAAGCCTTTATTTCCTACCACTAGCCTACAGGAAGTCCTTGGTTTTTACAAAATAGTTTTACTAATCTAAATGGTATGTGTTAATATTTGGAACCTTATACAATTAGGATAAAAAGAATATTTTTGAGTTCCGTTACCATTTGGACTAAAAGATGGGTTTGTGGTAAAAATTTATTAACGAATGAAAGTATACATAACAAGTATGTATATTCCCTTACTTTCTTATTAAATCTCCTAAATAAATTCCTCAACATTATAAAAGGTAACTTAAAACAAAAATTTTGTTGGTTAACTTTTCCAACTGGGGATTCAATGACCGTTTAACCAGTCACAAGTTTTTGATTTTCTTGTAGTTAAACTTTCTCCTAATCCTGTTTTCTATAACTCTCCATCAGACCTTGATGGTTCGTTTCTCCTCCATATCCATATTTTCATAGAATCCTAGAATGGGCTATATCGGGTGACCTTTGTACTCATCTTGCTTTATTTTAATGTTATATGTTTATTAACCTTATTTCCGATGTGGGTTTTCCTCAAAGGTATTTTCTCTTTTCAACCTTTTATTTTCAAAGAAAAATTTCAAATTGCGAGGACGCAATTTATTGAAGGAGGGGAGAATGCAACACCCCAAGCTTCCACGGTACGTTTCACTTCGAATAATGCAATAGCGTGTGTTGTACGCAACCTCAAGCTCTAACACACACCACAACAAATTAAACTAGCCGTTGTGAATACTAATACCTACTTTTTGAAATTTTATAAATTTTATTTATCAAAATGGACTTCATTTTTGGATTCGGAATATCGAAATTAGCCTATGTTGAATTTTTGGTATTTTTCTGAGAACTTCTATTTTTTATGAATAGTAAAAAATACTTAAAACAACTTTTTTAATCAAAATAATTTATAGTGATAAATTATACTATTGAGTTGTTTTAACGTATAATTAGAATATATTTTTACCATTTTATCCAATGGTGGTCATTAGAACTAATTTAACATTGAAATTGGACATAAACAATTTCCAATCTTTTGATATAAATTGTTTCTTAAAAACACGCTATTTGTTGTGACAGCGGGAATTAAATATAAAATTAACTAATTCAACTTATATGTTTGGAATTTTTTAAAATAGACATCATTTTTTAATTTGGAATATCAATTATAGCTTATGGTGAAATTTTGGCTTTGTTCTGAAAAACGACAATTTTTGATGAATAGTGAAACCACTAAGTGGTAGTTAAATAACTGATTTTTCATTTAAATGAAATATTACCACTTCTGTGATTTGATTTTAAAAAATCCGACATACATGGTTTTCATTCAGAATTAAAATGTGGTTCAATGAGATTAAAATAATTTTTTGGTGAATAGTATCTTTTAAGTTCTTAATCGCGATTAGAGGTAATTAGTGTAGTTTAAGGTACAAATTATGTTTTAATAACATGAGATGAGCATGAAACTTGTCCTACTACTATTGGATGAGTCGTGGCCGACCAAGACAACCCATGGGTCAACTTGGGGACCCCATGGAGCCACTTTAGTTGGAAAATGACATTAATATATATTTATTTAATGTTAAAATTAAATTGACACAAACATGAGTTGTTTTACTAAAAAAGTTTTTAGGTGGGGTTACACAAGTCCAAAGTTTGACTATAAATATTAATTATAAAGATAAAAAGATTTCCTACATCATAGTATTTTGTTTTATAATTTTTAGACATTAAATAAATTAAATTATTTATGACATCATTATGATGCAGCGATGACCTCATTATTTAACGATTTAAATAAAATGGAAAGATAATGCAAAATCCAAGGCTTACACTTGTCCAAAGCCTATTGGATGAGGTTATTTCGAACCCTTATCACCTTATCCACGAATTATATAAGTGTGGGACCTTGATAATCCGAAAATCATTGTATAATAATGTAACATTTCAACCTTTCCAAAAGATCCCCTCCTCTCCACATATAAAAGGCCCCCACCTCTACCACCTCATTTACACTTTCAAGCCATTTGGATCGGCCAACCTCTGCCCAAATACTCTCCCAACTTCCCCCTCTTACTCCTAGAAGCCCCACTTTGGGCAGAACTCTGCCCAAGGAAGCCTTTGGCTCAAATCAAAAAAAGTTACCCGATTTTTAAGGTAATGTCTTCTCTAATGTTGTTTTGTTTTATTTTGCTTCTCAAACACCTTAAACTCTTTTCATTACTTTCTTTTGTAAAAACACCAGTATCTACAATATACTAGGATTTTGTTATGATAAGGATTTGGTTTACACTTACACACACCTTCGTCTAATGGTTAAAGAACATACTGTTTCCGTGGGTGGCGAAATACTGCCTCACGAAACGATGATTGTTCAAATTCTTTTAACACCTATAATGGTGACCATTTTGATGACACTATTTTCATATATGATATATATATTATGTTTATGTTTTCCTTATACTTCTGTATTTCTCATTTATGGCATACTTTATGATTTCCATTATGGGTAAATGCGATAATTTCATTTTAGGAAGTGCGGACTACCGCCCCCTCAAAGTGATTTGGATCGTTAATGTCATATGTGGGATGTATAAAGGATGGATTAAATGGTATTATACACTATATTATACTGTAATTATATTATAAATTTATATCATTATGATTTCATTCCATTAAATACGAAATAGAAATGAAAGTAGCGTTCATGCGTACGTACGGCTTACCGTCTCCATGAACGGTGCATTTCATTTCTTACCTCTAAATGTTACGTAATATTATAAATGAATGTATATAATGGATATATATTATATATATGATATCTACATCATGAATATAATTCTGGAGATAATGGATATTCTACCACATAAACAACTTGTAATTATAAGAATTTTATTGTTGACTCAAGTACCAAAGATCGACAAAACGACCATTATTAACTTAAATAATTACATAATATTCATAATATTGTAATAAGTGATATAAAAAGGATAATGAAATTAAAAATGGTTCTTAATAAGGTATATATTAACTCTAGTTTATTATTCATGTGGTTAAAGAATGGTTGAGTCAAGTCAGACACGAGGTAAGGGAATTTCTTAACCCAATTTCCATTCTTTGGGTTAATCTCCTACTTTCAAATTATGTCATTATATTATTATGTCATATCTTGTATTTGTACTTTGTTTATGTGTACTTATAGTGAATACATGTAGTATATCTATTTTATTTTAAAAATGATCTTTGTATGGGACTTCGTCTCAATCTCCTTTCATTGAGGCATATTTTATTTTATACACAACTTTCTTTTATACGGTGTATGAACCCCTTTAACTTTTACGTTTATTCAAAAGGAATCTTTTTATACGAAGAATTTTGCTAAACGACAAAAGGGAATGTTTTTCTTTCCGTACTTATGCGGCGACAATGACTTCTCCACCGCCGTGACCATTATTTGAGTTTCGGCTTCCTCTACAAGCCATCACTTTTTTTTAATGAAAAATAAATACAATGTTTTAACTTTCTTTTATTTTGGTATGGAAAATGGTTTTGAAAGCGTTTTTATTATATCAATGTGTTGATATCTTGTGATTGAAATGTGGAAATGTTATGTTTCCTTTATTCATGTTTTATGTGATATGATAATGTTATGGTTTATGATATGTTTAAACCTATTCATATGAGGAATGCATTGGACTTAATAACTGACGGGTGGAGCCCGCTATAGCTCCTCGATGCATCGGTAGGTCTCATGAGACAAACTAGTGTCTTGGCACAAGGCTTTGACAAAATCTTATTTGTAGTCTTGGCACGAGGCCTTGGCTATGTGGTTATGATAGTCTGGCATTATGCATTCCAACATTATGAAAGTGGTTAGTGATTCTGCATGTGATTATTCGATTAGTAGAATATCCATGTGAATGAGTAGATGGAATTATTTCATTTTACTTTTTCCATATTATGTTGATGTTCAAGTTTAAAAGGCTTTTGTTTTAGTTATACATTTCTTGAAATGTTTATTCTTATTTATGAAAGTTTCCGCTGTATTGTTATCCTTACTGGGCACTTGAGCTCACCGCTTTTCTATGTTTTATTTATCCCAGGAAGTGGTGAAGTAAATTATGAATGACCTGCAGGGATATTATGAGGGGATAATAGTGTGGACTGTGGAGACATTATGTTGTTGTAGTATTTTTTCATTTTATGATGTAATGTAACGTTTACGAATGTATCTAGTGTTTCCAAGGCTACTAAACTAATCGGTCTTTTGAGACTTGATCTTTTGTGATCATGCCAATGTTACGAAGTAATGCACCGACTCCGGGCAGCTGGGGTCGGGGAGTTACAATTGAAATGCAAGAGTTTAACAAAATGTCATATTTAAGATCAAATAACCACTATGGTATAAGGACATATGGGATTCAAACATGTAGAGAGACCTTTAAATTGGTGAGTAAATCAAACAAGGGATGTTCATTATTTTCTTTTTTTCATTAAATTTTGATTTGTAGAACCTAAAAGGTATGTGTACGTCAAAATATTTATGAATATTCTATTTGAAGATCATTTTCAACATAATAGTAATATGTTCATAGTTTTCTTCAATTTTTTTTCTGAATTGACATTAACTATCACATATTCATCATCTTACTACTTATATAGATATATATATGTATCACATATCTTTTGTGGATCATTTAATTTTTTATATCCATTCTTTTGATTAGATGTAGACAAATATAATTTAATTTCTTGTAGTTATCATTTTACTTATACAAATTCTAATCATAGATATTAAAATAATGAATTAAGATATGATTCTATCTCATAGGGTAAGAAAATACGTATAAAGATAGATAGTAGAATTTTCTCATCTTTTTTATGTCTTCAAATAAAAAATATTTTTGTATCATGGATTGAATAATTTCCATTCAATTTTATATGATTTATTTTTTTAAAACATTTACAAAAAATGTCACGTTAATATAGAAATAAATTAAAGTGTTTTAGTTTGCTGGAAATGGGTAGTTTTTAAATATAGATAGACTATAAGGTATATTGGCCAGAAGATTTTGTTTATATTTTTTCATTATGGGTCTTGTTAATATAAAAAACCTATATTTCATTAAAAAATGCATTAGGGAAAAGTACATCCTCCTCGAAATCATAATTATTCGATAACATTTTTATACTTTTCTCCCATGATCACATTCATAAATACATTATTAAGTCGAAATTAGTATTTGTCTTCAAAATTCTGTCATCGATTTTCATCAAATGCATTTTTTTGATTTTTTTTCGAAATTTATTTTTTTCATGGATAAAATTTTCAAGGAATTATATATGTGTGTGTATGGGGATTTATTATCACTGAATCATAATTTTTTGAAAACTATTTTATTTAGGGATTTTATTTTTTAATTGTATAAAAATTCAATAATATAAAATTCCATTTAATAACATTGATTTAGTATATAATTTTTTATTCAAAATCATAATTTAATGTTGAAATTTTTTTCTATTAAACATATGTAAGAGATATTATAAGGATTCTAATGGTATTTTTGAAATATTTAAGTTATCATTTTTGTGTAAATTAACATTTAAAATTTAAGGATATTTCAAATGCATATAGGTATGGCCATTCAATATGAATATCATTTACATTCCATTAATATTAATAATATTTTTTTAAAATTTAATTACCTTGGTATTTAGAGGGAATTTTTTGAATTATAATTATATGTAAAACTATGGATTTATTCTTTAATATTTTCATAAATTTTTAGGAAAATAGAATTTGTAAAATCATAGTATAATTAAAGGTATTTTCCAACATTAAAATAAATAATTTATGTTTTGAATGATTTTAGTGGATTTTAAATGAGAATAGAAAATCTATTAAATATTTTTTTCTCATATGTAATACTCAAAAAATTGGTATCGAATGGTCTGATGAAAATTGGTGTGATTTCATGACCTCTTAATGACATTATGCTAATATTGATACATCTAGTGGCCTAATGGATTTCTTATGATCTATCAAATATAATTTTTTTCTATAATGTTTTTTATTTTTAAATGTACCTTAATAGAGAAATCCAAATCTTATTTAAAAATATATTTTATAATGAAGGTTTTTTCTAGCGTATTTCTGTGTTTTCAAAACCTAGAAATTATATTTTGCAATTTATATTGTATATAAAATAAGAAATATTTGATATAAAATATATTAGAATATTTTTCTAATAATTATTAAAAAAATTCAATATTGTGGAAACACCTTACTGGGAAATTTTATTCTCTCAAAATTTTTTTAACTATTCTTCACGGGGTCATTATATGAAATAATGGGTTTTGGTTTCAATTAATTTACTAGAAAAATTAAATATAAATATATTTTTGATAAATTTTTTAAACTAGAAAATTATCTAAGGAATCATTATAACATCTCGACCTAGGTGCCACTCAAATTTCCCCAAACTTGTCGGACACATGGCAAAGAGAATGAATCCCTGAGTTCTTGAGGCTTCCCACTAGTAGTGAGGTTATAAGGTGTATTTGGGGAGAGACTATGCCCTCTTGTAAGATAAGTACAACTGTATAGAAAAAAAAATATTTGTGGGATATCAATAATGAAAAATAAATAAGAACTATATATAAACATATATGCAATGAATAATAATAAGAAACAATAAACTGATCATATAAAAAAATGATTATTTCATGTCCCAACAAATTAGGGAAAAATTGTATACATGGAAGTATGAAGTCAACAAAGTATATGATATACAAAAGGAACAAGAAGTCCAAAATCCATCCAAGATTCCTGATATTTGGTCTTGTCATATAATACAAATATCACATCCTATGTCATAAGATAAGTCACACATCAAAGAGTGGGAACCTTCCCTTATATAATCCTATAAGAATATTATATTCACATTTACCATCAGCAAATTGGATAGGGTTTGAGACAAAATCTGTAGGCAACCACCAAACAACATCAATAAATAACCTATCCATGTACATAAAATCCCTGTGTGAAGGCATAAAAATGAAAAATATTAAAAACAACATGAAATGGGTCAGCTCTAGTTATAGATAGAAAGCCAGGAATCCACTAACATCAATAGAAAATGCAATAATATCCTTGAATAAGTAAAATGTGTGTACACATATATAGACTATATACATAGTGATGTATGCAACCATATATGTCTCTACTACCACTATTCTAAAATAGATGAAAAAATCACACAACCTTAAATAGTAGAACGAGTATCATAAGTATCAAGTGAATCCATAAAGGAACATTCCCCCCATGTTGTTCTCCATGGGTGAAAAAATGATGTCAGATAAAAACTCCAACCAGTGTATATATACATTGCACTCCAGATATAATTTCCCACCCTATTCCCAATGGCTATTACACAACAACTGTACTTAAGGGATAAAATAGCCTTATATATCCTTCATGATCCGATCACGATACATATTATATACTTTTCAAAGGATGTATATTCATCTTACTTGACATCCCTGAGATCAAAAGTATTAGATGGGTCAACATGATAATGGTGAAGGTGTGAAATGTAGGAGATATCAGGCTTGGAACTTTTTATCTAAGGTAATAGAAACTAAAAGTGCAGAGACCCATTTTTATCATTTAAAGCTTTTAAATATTTATATATATATTTCAAGATCTAGGCACGAAGATGGTCAGTGTTTTCAAGGATTGGTTTTCCAGAAATTAATTTTTATAATGACATTAAATATATTTTATATTAAACATGTAAAGATTCATAAAAAATGATATAAATCCTATAAATTTGATCAGATTAGATAACCATGAATGCAGTTGAGTCCATAATAAGGTGTTTACCCTATACAAGACATAAAATGAGTTATCCCAAGACATTCAAACCCATTTCACCTTAGATGTATGATCGGTGGAATAATAAATTATTAAATAATTAATTAAATCACATTTGACTATATTTAAAGTATATAAATTCACTGTTAAGATGACATAGGAATGGTAGGCCATATATTGTTGATATTTTTGGAGAGAGAACATTTCCTCGTTTATTGAAAGATCTCGATGAACGATGATTGAACTGAAGATCAGGTCTGATCAAGGTGAAATGAAGGGAGAATCTACACTAAAATTTTTTATTGAAAAGTTCTTCATCCGTGATTATTCAAAAAATGATATGGGATATGTTATATGTGAATTCACAACCTAAAAATAAAATTTTTTGTATAGATCATTCTTTATTCTTCAATATCCAACCTTTTACGGAATATGCATGATTTACTGTACCAGATTTCAATATTTTTCATCAAATTTCTTACCCTACTATCCTTTTTTCTTGATCATTGGCTAATAACCCTTGGTTGGTGATGTTTACTTTTTTTGGTTCATTTTTGCTTTTTTTTATTCACATTATTTACCAATTAGAACCCATGATCCTAGTTAGACTTTTCTTGGAGGTACCGAGCCCGATCGTACCCCCAGATTCATAGAGGATCAATGAAACCACTGTGGTTTGAAGAGATGAGAAAAAATGTTGGATTGTTGCAAGGGGAGGATACCAAATTATGGGTTTCTAAATCGGGTTCACGATGAATTGAGGTGTGAAATCAAGAAGAATATGTGTTGAAACCCACAACAACCTTTGGTGGCTGTTTTCCAATGAAAGATGGCCATGGTGTAGGATTCATTACTATAACCTCTCATTTAGAATTGATAAAATGAGAATCCCAGAGCATTTTTGATAGATTCATTCGGTGAATCCAAATCTGGGATTTATTTCAAAATATCAACTTCACATGATTTCAATGATGAAAAAATGGCATGTTTCTCCTCCCATCGTGGCTAGGTTTTGGGAAATAGGAATTTCAACACAACTTGTAGTTCCCCTAACAGACTGTATATCCCTTCATCAGTTGTAAAAACCATGTGACAGGTCACCGAGGTGTGAAGACATATGGTTGTAGACATCCCACACATGTCGTTTTCTAATGTACAAGGACATGGGTTCTGGTAAATAGAAACAATTAGCAGACCCGACTTGAGTCAGGGATAGACTGGACATGCCTTGAATTGAAGCTACATAGTGTATACTAATTCATGAAGAGGGATCCATGTACTCTCTAGGTGCACATTTAGGCTATGGATTTTGAACCCATGTTGTTTGGGTCCCCCCACAAGCCATGAACCCCTTGATATCTTTTGAGAAAAAATAAATTATCTATATCTTTTATGTTTTAACTCAGATTTTCATCCATTAGTGGGATATCATTACTGTATTTTATCTTAGAATTAATTTTCCCTCTAGTTGTGTCTTTGGAGTTATGACGTAGAATGTTTTGGGAATGACGCATTATGAGGTAGCACTCGATGAAATAAAAGGTAAGGTATGATCACTAGAGGATTATTAACAATTGGAACCCTCCAGCTGGTATGGGAATGGGTCCTCAAATACATCTAGAGTGGAATCCTCCAGCTCAACATGGAATGGGTCTTCAATGGATTTTAGAGTGGAACCCTCCTACTGCGTAGGGATTGGTTCCTCAATAAAATCTAGAGTGTAACCCTCCAAATTGTTTGGGATGGGGTCCTTTATGACTAATGGAGTGGAACCCACATGGTAGGATATTCATGGTTCCTCTGACTCCCATGTGGAACCCTCTTGTGATATCAGAGCTCGTGTTACATAACTAATAGAGTGGAACCCTACAGGTGGGTAGGACATGGGTCCTTCACAAACTATCAAAGTGGATCCCTCCTATCTAACTAGGGAATGGGTCATCGACATATATATTCTCTCCCATTGACCTTTTTAATAGAGAGATGATGAGAAGTTTGACATCGATTAGGACCCATGAGGAAGAGGAACACATTCCCCACTCAGACATGTTTTTGAGATATGACTCAATATTTTGTAGGTGAGACCATGTGTAATAAAATGGGATATAATCAAAGTATAGAGAATTATTTTTGTAGACTTCGGTATTCATAAGAAGATGTGCGAGATGTTAGTAATGGTTTTTGGACATTTGAAATTATTGGATACCCTTCTTCCCAGGATTAGTTGTGAGATGTCGATCCCATACACTATAATTAGAGATTTTATGACTAATCATATATATATACACATGTTTTTCTATATCCATACCACGGATTTTAATACTCTCTTTAATAGAAAGGTGAAGACAGGTGGGGTATTCCATGAGCTTTGCAATTTTACCTTCTCATGGTTGGATGGGTCTACTCTCCTGCAATAAATGGGGAAGGCTCGATGTGTAGTTCATCTACACCCCATGATTACACATTTTGAGTTTATAAGACTATATTCACTAATGGTTGAGATGAGTTTTATGCATTCATTTTACCCTGTCATATCTACTATCTTCCTATTCTATCATATCTCTAATGCTCCAACTTTATGTTTCAGGGTCTCATAATGGGAACACTTATACTCAATCCTTCATGGGGTTTTCCCATATAGGTTGTGGCTTATTTAGATGACTGACATGTTTGTCGTGACTACATAAGTGCTTAGGGGTACTAGAATCCTTGACCACGTACGATGGCTGTATATTTGGATTCAGGATATAGTCTCCCATTCACTTGTTTAATTTTCTAGTTTTGTTAGGTCGGAACACATTTATAATTGTGTATGTATTTTTCCCCTATACGTTTCAGTATACACTACTGTACTTTGGTTTTTTCTATAGGTTTATGCATGCTAGATTTTCTACATAGAATTGTTTAATCATTAATTCACTTCCTATGTACATTTCCATTATTTTATATATGTGCCTCTGTATGAGTTTTTCAGTTAAGAAATCTCCAAGTTAGTTATGGCTTCAGCACTTGTTAACACCCCTAGCCTATAGAGGTGGGATTGGGGTAGTTATGGCTCGATAAATAGCATGGTTCAGGTCGTAAAATATTGGTATTAGAGAATGTTCATTCTTTAGGATATTTTCCACTCATACCCCCTTAATTTTTATTATTTAGGTTTATAGAAATAATTTCTAAGTGTCTCATGTGAGACTCTCAGGCCAAGGAGTCTGGTGATGGTGCGATGACTGATGTGTCCATTCACTAGGATCCTAATTACCTACTTTTTGAGTCGGCATATGGGGACATTTTTGGTATAGATCAATGGTTCATGAATCATATTGTATGGGGTATTTGACTATCCATCTTGATTCATTTCCTTGTTTGGTTAGAAATATATATTCTCATCCTACCATGATACACCTTGATAAATTTCAGGATTCCTCAATGATGATAACAATTCTGGATACCCGCTCGGGTTCATGATGAGGACCTTATGATTGACGAGGCCTCATTTGAGGTTCCATTATATGTCCCCCTTCTTCCTAATGGGAAGGTTGCATTAGAAACCCAGTAAAGTATTAGATCATCCCAACAAAGCAACATGAGTATCTGTGCAGCCTTATCATGCTCTAGAGTTCTTGTATCAAAGACCATTGAGGTTTTGTAGCAAGCCAGATCATTAGGATTTAGAGGATTGGCCAAAGTCGATGCTTTGTGTATTTATTATTATCCAAAAAATGATGGATAATGTGGTTACAATGGAATAAATCATCTTTTTTAGAGTATTTGGGAGTTGGTGGAGCTTTGTTACATAGATGAATGATGAGTTCACTCTCCCATGGGCCGACATCCACCAGCTATTTCATAAGGAGTATGAACCCACCTACATCCAATCAATATAGATCTATGTGATTTTGGTGCTACAACATGAAGGAGGTGATGGTGGATTATTACACAACGAGGGTCATAGACCTTACTCATTACTCATTGACATAATTCAAGACAACTACTTCTTAGAAAATATGTTCTATCCAAGACATTAGATGGAGATGATACACAATTTTGTACCCTTGGGCCTCACCACCGACACTAGGGTGATGGAGAAGGAACAGGTGAATGAAATATTTCTTTTATAGGGAAAACAGATAGATGTGGTTGGTAGTGGGTTCGGGAGAGGTGAGTATTACGCAGCTGCTAATAGGAACTAGTCGTTAGGATCTCAGAGTAGGAGATTGTTTCGCGACGAATCGGATGGAGTGGACCGACGTGCCCGACTGTTGATATCACGGAGGGCTAAGCTCTACTCAATCTCTATGGTCGAGTATATCAGTCTTCATTTCGAAACACCAAATGGTTACATACCCAATGATACATGGACCTGGTTTCCAAAGGCAGGTGTTCACTGGGTGATTTGGTCGAGAAAGCTTAAGATCTCACATTGGTCGAGAGGATGGGAAGTCGGGCTCATCACACCCTTTTTAGTGGGGAATTATTGCATGTTTCGGGACACTCCTTTAGATTTAAGATAAGTTCATATGATCACGAATAATTGGTTTATACCCAAGCATATTATCCATGGAATACTCCTGGCTGGCAATGGCCAGCTGAACGTAGGGATTCAGAATCATTTAGGCCCAAGGTTTACCATCCCCCATTGGACTAATGACTCTGAGGACTCTGGACTCACTGAGACGATGCTATTTTGAAGGCTCATAACTGTGCACTCTAGAGTTTATTGTCATCCAGGGGGACAGATAACTAATAGAGCATTTGGATCGAACCCATGATATAGGCTTCCTACGTATCCCTATGAGAGGAATCAGGATCCTCATTGTTCAGTTTGGGATGGGGATTACACTATGAGGTGCCCCAAGATATGGTTAAATTGACGTAAATGGGGTCAGAGTGACCGATTTTTGGGCTTGAACCTTGGAGAGGCTTTCTACGTACCCTAGCTAGGATACCTGAATCAAACTCCACGTAGTTCGGGAGTACAGTTTAACGTCATGTGGGGCGAAGGATGAACCGACATGAAGGGGGTCAGAATATCCAAGTGATGGGATTGAACCTCATGGAGGCTTCCTATGTACCATGCCTTGACATGGATCAAATTCCTCATAGTTCACAGGAGGTTGGGGTGAGGGTCGGTGCTTATTCTAAGCCCACATGAGTCATGCTCGGTGTGAGAAACAAGATGCCGTAGAGACATGATGATCATGTCACGAAAGGTGCGTCCAAGGGAAGTGAAATAGGGCTTACACATAGGTAGACCAGAGAAATGGGGATTGGGGGTTACTCCAGGATGGAGGCACGATGGTGAAAAATCCTAGAGGAAGAGGGAAAGGGTACCCCTGTGTCCATCTCCCCTCTTGTTTCTTGGCACCGAAGAAGTACAGTGGTTCATGGGTGCTACCTCCCACATGAAAGGATAGGGGCTTACACTACAGAGGCTACCCTATCCACTCCCAGAAGAGGGGAGATGTTCTTACTGTCGGATTTGAAGGGAAATGGAAGCGGGGTCCCCCAATCTGGTGAGTGGAGAGGTAGAAAGGGGACTCCGGGTTTGGACCCTGCATTACCGTGGGAATGTGAACCCAGGAACACTTCGGAAATCCACTCAAGGGCCGGAGCAACCCATTTTCCCTCACTTACCATGGGTATGTGAACTCAAGGTGGAACGCTAATGTGCCTGATGGTTTCATCATACATGTCCAGTGGCTTTAGGGGAGGCCTTGGCCCGGGTCCAATGAATGGGACAATGAGGGGGTTGCGAATGATCGGGCCGGATTGAAGTATTTTATCTAACTCGGAGAATGTGAACTCCGAAGGTTTTGGCGGGCTGTACAAGTGTATGAGTGGCACCCTTCACGTAGGGGGTGCTACGCGGCTGGAGAGGTTGTCCGTGTACTAGGGTGGTATGTAGACTGATAGGAATCCCTTGTACTAGGGCGGTACGCGGCTTTAGGTTCACCCCGCGTACCAGGTTGGTACGCGGGGGATCCCACGTGAGCATTGGAGACCAAGGGAGACGCCAGTCTAGGGTTCATCGGTCATGTCTTTTCCCAGGTAGGGGGGTGATACGCGGTGCGTTGGATCAAAAAAGAGGCATAAACTCCCTGGTCCATGGGGAGTGCATCAGCGGAGGGGACATGATTTACAGTCTCCTTTTTTTTGTTATTTTAAGTTCGCATTTCACCAAATTGTTATGCGTTTTCGGTCCCTTATTAATTCGTTTCTAGCTTCATACCTGTTCTAGTTCGCAAATTAGAACTCCGCTGTTTGCGAAATCCTAAGTTCTTTCCTCCAAAATCCTTCCACCTGAATTTGATCGATCTCCTCTTTTCTCCCCTTCGTTGTCCTTTTATAGTGGGTAGGAAAAGGGGTATATTGTGGTCATGGAACACCTTTTGTGGAGGCCCATGAATGAAAACCCTAATTACGGATTACTCGGTCAACAATCCGCAACTTGCAGGGGTGTGCATCTCACCCGCGAACCAAGTCGGTTCGAGGGGTGCTTCGCGGCCATGTAGGGTTCTGCCTCTATTCTGTGAACGATAGTGAAGGCAGCATGGGCCAGCTGGTGCGGTTCACTGATGGGGAGGTTTGTGTCGGTGGACTGGCCTGGTGCCCATCCTGCTTCGCGCCCGTGGAGGATCCTCGCTTCTGTTCTGCGAACGACAGCGGTCCGCGGAGGGGGGGCGCTTTGTGGAACCGACTACGTAACTTTAATATTAGACTTGTCTACAGACCGGTTTGGATTTTCCCAACCATTTTGTATACCTCACATTTTTACCCAATTCTGTGAAGGAAATTGGGTAGAATCCTCTCTAGAATTTAGGGGACTCTCATTCTTCTTTGCGGATTTTTTAGGACCCTACAAATGCCCCCATCGAAATGGGGTCCGATCAGAATGAAGAGGAGACTATTCAGATGTAGAGAAGTCCTCAAACATGGGTGGTTTATGGTAAGAGAGTGGCCCCGGTAGGGGACCATGCCTAGAAATACAAAGGCCCCTACCCATTTTCTTTTACCAGATTACCTGAGAACACATAGATTTTGCCTTTCGTCTCCGCGTTATTTCTCCTTTTCGAAACTTCTCATCCGCGAACCAGCTCTCATTTCCACAAACCATTCCTCGTTTGCGTCTGTCTTCACCCACTGACCAACCTCCCAGCTACTAACTAACACTTTTAATCAATTAAAAAGTAAGTTACAAGGGGCCGCGTAGGAACTGGATACACAGTTTTGATGGTCTGCGGACTAGAATAATCCGGACATCGAAAATTTCTTAAATTTCTGAACATAAATATTTAAATCGGAGATTGAGATTCCACGGAGCAGCCTGGTTCGCAGTTTTTTGACCAACACTCCAAGGGACAGAGCACCACGAACTTGTTCCACGTAGGGTTAGTTTGTGGGATACAGCCATCGCGAAACAGATTTGGAGGCCTGCTCGCAGAACTCGTCATGAAGGCCCCTTGACAGAGTCCATTTCCAAATACCAGGTATTTTTGTCCAGATTGTATTATTCTGGACTAACCATTTTCCTAGTTTTCATAATGCGAGGATGAAATATGGTTCCTCCTCTCCCTTCACCAAGGCCTGCTTCTGAGCCTCTCCCAATCGGTCCAAGGAGACGTCTATCTATGATTCGTAGAGATGAGAGAATCAAAGAGGACCCTAGTCGATCCATCAATCCCGACGATGGTGTCTTGAAAGACCATTTCTCTCTTGAGCTCCAGGGTTATCCACTATAAAATCAGATTCTTCATTATGGCCTCGGTCTTCAAGATGACTTCCCTACCCCCCCCCCCCCTAACTTCTCAGGTCTTTCATCTCCTTTCTTGGAAGCATTGCCGAAGTGTGTTCAGGTGAACCGCGCCCAATCGGGGTAGATGATTTCTGATTCTAATCTGAAAGACACTTTCATTTTGAGAGGCTCTGTTTGGACACAGAGTTATTGGTACAATCAAGACTTCTCCCAAGAGGCCATCCTCAAGAGTTACCCCTACATAATCAACCTTGCTCGAGTGGGTCCTGATGCAGAGTGGATTCCCAGGTGGGATCTTCAGTCTTATGGGATTTTCTCAAATGACTGGGTTTGGGCCTTCTGGGTCCATTATCATTGCCAGGAATTCCCGAGTCACTGGAAGCAGTAAACATGTACTCCGCAGTGTGGGCTTCCCATTTTTCTGTTTACCCACCATCTTCAGTCCTTCCTGACCTGCTCAGTCATTGGTGTTCGAGCCCTAACACTTTCCACCTTGCCCATGGTGATGTTGGTATTAGTTTATGGGACATCTACCTACTGAGAGGGATTCCAGTCGTTGGTGGGATGTATGATAAGTTTCTATCCACTCATGACACATAGGATGATGTCAAACAGGTGCCTTCATTGGAGAGGGATCTCTTGGTTACGGTGGAGTGGTCACTGGATCAGAATTTATCATAATTCAGGAAAGTGATAAAATAGAAATAGGCTCTAATTTTTTGTATGGACCATGAGATCATGCGAGCATGGTTTGACTATTGTTGGGGTATTGTAGAAAAAACCCACAAATTTTTGTCTTTTCTGTTAATACCCTAATTTTTCTAGGGCCCAATTAGTGTGGACCCAGCGAGTATGTCTCGGCTTTTGCTTAGGTCGCCCTTTTCGGGTTTTCGGCCTAACAAGCTTTGCGCCTCTTTTTGTGAGGGGTTTAATGTCCTGCCGACAAGACTATCATTACTGATGTTTTAGGTCAAACATCTTTGATCAAATATGGTGGGGCGAGGGCCCTGATGAGGTTTGGATGATTAAAATATGTCTTAATACCTTTTAGACACACGTGGTGAGAAACATGGTTAGATTTGAACAACATGCAGGGCCTGTATCAAGGCATGGGAGTTGTATCGGCGTGCAGAGGTAAGAAGAGCATCACCTAAGGAAGACTTGCCTTTGTTAGACGGGCCCGGGGCGATCAATATTCAGAGCCGCTAAGGGCATGGTATGTGTAGTTGTGCAACAATGTCCTCAAGTCAATGACTGTCCATTTCTGATGTCCTGAGGAATTCATGGAAGTCCAGCTTATGGAAGCCACCATAGGTGGATTGGAAAATTATGAAAACCACCAGGGGTGGCTTGGAAAGGGTGTATGATATTTTAAATGGTTTGGGAACATCTGTATTAATCAGTAGCATGAAATCAGGGTCCCTGTCCTACGCATTTATCTAGCATAAATGATGGTTAGAGCATGGTGTAGCTTAAAGTCGTACAATTGGGACATTCTTCAAAATGGAACAACTTCTCATGGTTCTTAGTAATCATGTCAAAGACGTTACACCATATTCAGGCTAGGTTGTGAAAGATGTCGGTACACTGTATCTCATAGGGTTTCAGAATCCTGGGATGGCCATGGGGGATCAGAGGCCAAGAGGCGTAGAGAGAGAAGCATTTCATAAGGATATCTTTCCTTTGTTAGATGGGCTAGGGTCTATCCATATGCAGAGCCGCTGGGGGAATGGTATGCATAATCATGCAAAGGTGTCCTTAAGTCAATGATTGTATTCTCCCGATAGCTGAGAAACTTCAAGGAAGTTGAGATTCAGGACCACCAGGGGTGGCTTACGTGGGTTTGGATTTTTCTTAGTACAGAGTATGGTTTATGAAAATAGGATGCATGGATAAAAGAGAAACATCTAGGATAATCCTCCCGGGAATGGGTGAAGTTATCCCTTCTCACGCTGGTGTGAGACAGTGGTTTGTACAGGTCTAGTCCATGCACCGAGGGATAGAGGAAAGCCTCTGTTCCTTACTGAAAAAATGACATGGTAGACCATGCAGTTTAACATCATTCGTTAAAGATTAATTCATTGATATTATTATCATATATGGGCAGTTTAATGTCATGTAGTGAGGACGTGGGGCATTCTAATTTCCGTGTAGTTTAACTTCATGCCATAAGGATGGCTTCCAGGCAGTTTAAAGTCATACGGTAAATATGAGGAGCATTATTAAAGATACTGTACAGTTTAACGTCATGCAGCGAGGAAGGGGGGAATTTTTAGATCCGTGAAAATGCTTGTGATTGGAGGCATTTCTCTGGATGTTTAATGCTTGGTCTTTGCAGTTTCACACCGAGCAGCAAGGACATGTTTCGTATAGTTTTAATCGTCATGCAGTATGGAAAAATTTGCAAAGGCCACTGTTTATCAAAATGTAACTGGTCTTGAACATCTTGGCATGTCCAAGATGCGGAGAGGGAATGATGGTGTAAACCGTGGTTCCGAGGCATCTTGGTTCAGGAGAGATGATATAGGGGCTCTGAAGCCGGTAAACATACGGAGCTAGGAAGAGTATCTCCTGAGGAAATCTTTCCTTTGGTAGACGGTTCATGGGCTATCAATATGCAGATCCACAGAGGGCATGGTATGAATAGTCATAAAAATGTATCCTCAGGTCAATAACTTTCCACTTCCGATAGCCATGAATGATTACAAGGATCTGCGATTGTCTGATCCACAAAGTCTATTGTTTGTTAAGGAAATATCTTGACTTTCCAGGGATGTTCGTCCCTGATTTTTGTTAAAAAAATGAAGAGTTTAACACACTAATTTATCTTGTGCATGGGGTATACCTTTACTCCATGCAGTTTAACGTCGTGCGGTAAGGACGAAGTACTCTTATTTTAACGGTCGTAGAGTTCGGACCATCGGGTGACTATTGCTACAATTACCTAGAAGGCAATTGAGTTTGGTGGCTCTGGTATACATTGAACAAGTTTGAGGGAATGAGGGTGTAAACTATAACTCTGGGGGATTCTCGGATTAGGAGGTATGGAATGGGGGCTCTGATGCTAGTAAGCGTACGGAGCTAGGAAGAGTACTGCCCGAGGAAATATTGCCTTTGGTAGACGGGCTAGGGGATGTCAATATGCAGAGCCGCTGAGGGCATGGTATGCATAGTCATGAAAAGGTATCCATGGGTCAATAACTTCCCACTTTATATGGCCATGAATGGTTATGCAGATCCGAGACTTCTCACAGTACAGATTTTGGCATATGGGGATAATGGTGTCCAAGCATCCAAGAAACATCTTCACCACAATTTCCCATCGAGTCAATGTAGCCCATCCATGACTTGATGTTCATAAATGTAGATCATCATGTGAACCACAGGTAGATATATATGCTAACCAGGTTGGGATACCCAGGTAATATTTGGATGTGAGAGGGTAATGAACTTGTAAACCACTACTCCATAAATTTTGGATCGGGAGATATGGTATGGGGGCTTTGAGGCTAGTAGGTGTACGGAACTAGGAAGAGTATCACCTGAGGAAATCATTCCTTTGGTAGACGGGCCAAGGGATATCAATATGCAGATCCACTGAGGGTATGGTATGAATAGTCATGCAAAGGAGTCCACGGGTTGATAACTTCCCACTTCCGATGGACATGAATGGTTATGAAGATCCGCAATTATCCAGGTCGTGGAGTCTGATGTATGGAGAGGATGCATCCAAATGTGCATGGAGTATTCCCATCTCATTTTGTCATATATCTTGCGTGGGTCGCAATGAAGTTGGTGCAGTTTAACGTCGTCTGGTGAGAACGAATTCTGTGCAGTTTAATGTCGTGCGGTGAGGATGAAGTCTGTGCAATTTAACACAGTGCGGTAAAGATGAAGTCCATGATGTTTAATGTCATGTGGTGAGGATGAAGTCCCTGCAGTTTAATATCGTGCGGTGAGGAAGAGAGAGATATATACATGTGTTTTCCTATCTCAGTAGCTGGGCTAGGTGATAAGATCCTAACACCGCTATGTATCCTGCGAGGGCAGGGATCAAGCCACACATAGTTTTTTTGGAGTACTTCTCGTGCATGTCTGGTCCTTACACGGGGGGAAAGGAGGTTATTTTTAGCTTCATTTGGTGATGGATGGGCCAGGATTGGGGGTCTTGGCGTCACTATGTATCCTACAAGGGTTGGACTCAAGCCGTACGTAGTTCTTTAAAAGACAATACACCCCATGCAGAGTTGGTCCATACACAGGGGGGAAGGGCATTTTTAAATATTCATTCGGGGGTGGATGGGACATGATGGGGGATCCTGGTGTCACTATGTATCCTTCAAGGGAGGTAATCAAGTTGTACATAGTTCTATAAAATTGGTACACTCCATATAGGGTTGGTCCATACACAGGGGGGGCATTTTTATCCTTCTTATACATGCAGTTTAATATCGCGCGGTATGGACAATGAATACACCCATCCGGGGTTGGTCTGTACACATGGGAAAATGGAATTTGTAACATTATTTGGGTATTTCTAGGCTTGGATGGGGGAACCTATCATTTATACGTATCATGCAAAGGTATGAATCAAGCCATACATACTTCTCTGAAATCCGTGCAGTTTAACGTAGTGCGGTGAGGATGGGGAATACACCCCATGCAGGTCTGGTCTATAAACCGGCGAAGAGAGCATTTTTAACTTTTATAATTTGAGGGTGGCTGGGCCAGGATGGGGTATCCTGGCATCGCTACGTATCCTACAATGGAAGAAATCAAGCCATTCGTAGTTCTCTGAAGTCCGTGCAGTTTAACATCGTGCGGTGAGGATGAGGTACTCTTTGTTTAGGGTCATAGAGTTTGGACCATTGATGACTGGCAGTTTAACGTCCTACAGCTCGGACGAAAGGCGCTTGACCATTTAACATTCTATATCTTGGAAAAAGGCTCTTTTGGTTATGTGAAATACTTCTTCAAAAATCTCGCATTCGTAGGAGCGGTAGTGAACTGCATGTCCATGGAGATCATGGAATATGCTTCGTTGGAGTAGACCTTGTGTATAACATATGGTCACACCCACTTGGGATCTAGATTTGGAGGTTGACTTCCGGGTATCATAGGGGACTGTAGGACCAACACCAATTCTCCTTCAATGAAATACCGAAGACGGACCTTTTTATTGAAGGCTCATGTGATCTAGTTCTGATATAGTTCCAGATGGTGAAAAGTGTGCAACCGCTTCTCATCCAACTATTCCAATTCACCTAGATGTTTTTTTGATTGCTCATCATTGGATAATTGATTTCAAATGGAAACACGAAGCGAGGGAAATTGTAGCTCATTGGGCAAGACTGCTTCTATTCTGTATACTAATGAGTACGGAGTAACCCGAGTAGCAGTGAAGATTGTGGTTCGATAAGCCCACAATAAATGAAGAAGTTTATCTGGCCATGATTTCTGGTCTTTGTCCACCATTTTTTTTGAATATTTTGGATATGGTCTTGTTGAAAGACTCTATCTATCCATTGGCCACTGCATTATAGCGGGATGAGTGGTTAGCCTTGATACCATATTCTTGGTATAGTTTCTCCAATTCATCAGAGTAGAAATTGGTGTCGTTATCTGTCAGTATGGTATGAGGGATTCCAAATCTAGTGTTGATATTGGCTTTCACAAAGCTGATAATGTTTCTTTCCCTGAATTCTTTAAGGGGTACAACTTCTTCCCATTTGGAAAATAAGTCAATTGTTGCGGGGATATACTTCAGTTGTTTAGTCATGGCGGGATGATATGGTCCACAACATCCATTCCCCAGATAGTAAATGGCCATGAGTACTTAGGCTAATGAAGTAACTCTGGGTGTTGGTGTATGAATTTGGTATGAATTTGGACTGAGTGGAATTTTGCAGTAAAGTGCTCGCAATCTCGTGCCATAGTGGGCCAATAGTACCCAAGACTTTGAACCTGATGAGAAATATTAGACCCTGACTAATGTGCTCCACATACTCCATCATGTACTTCAGTCATGATGACAATGGTTTCTTCTCCATCAATCCGTTTGAGGTGGACTTCATCGAGGCCTCATTTGTATAAGACCTCTTGCAGACCCATGTTGCAGTATAGGAAAAATTTGATTTCCCTTCTTCGTATTTGCTCTCGTTCAGCCCTGTCTAATTGAGGTTCTCCACTTTGAAGGTAGTTTTCAATGGGGTTCATCCCGTTTGTGGCAGGAGCGTATGGCTCAGGGACAAGACTAACTTTTTTGATTTCATCCGTCTTAGTCTGAACAAACGACAAAACCATTCGACGATGAGCAATACTGATAACTATTTCATCCCGATCTGGGTCAGCTAGGGCTATGGCCGCGTTGGCTAATGCATGGTCCTGGGCATTCTGAGACAGGGGAATATAGGTCAATGTTGGTTCTATGGAGAATTATGCCATTAACCCTCGAACATGGTCAAATAGGGGAATCAACTCCTCCTTTTTAATAGCACAGTCACCATTGACTTGCTTGATGACCAATTCTGAGTTTCCTTTTACCTTATGGCGGTGTACTTGTGCCTGGAGTGTGAGGTCTAGGCATGTAATGAGGGCTTGATACTTCACCTCATTGTTCGTACATCCTTCTGACCGGAGGAAGGAATATATAAATACTGCCTTTTCTTGGGACATGAGTATGATCCCCAAACCCACCTTGTTAAATTTGGGGTCCTCCATCATTTTCCCTTTTGGGATTTGGGATGCACTGTCGAACTACATTACCCATCTTGGGAACTCCTCTTGAATCGAGAAGATGTCTTCATCATGTAACTCAATGGCCGATGTAGTGGTCCCTACTGTGGGGTGATTTTCCAGAAAATCTGCTAATGTCTGGACTTTGATGGCCTTCTGAGGCACAAACCGGATGTCAAACTGTTGAAGGATGACTGCCCATCAGGATAGGTGCCAGGTCAGCATTGGTCGGCTAAGGACATACTTGAGCGGGTTACTACACGTGACCAAATGGACTTCATGCTACTGCAGATAATGTCACAATTTTTGAACTGTGAAGACCAAGGCCAAACAACTGTTCTTGATGTTGGAGTATTGAGTTCAGCATCGATCATGGTCCATCTGAGGTTATTGAGACAATTTTCACTACCCGCGTCATTTTTCTATGCCAGTAAGGCTCCTATTGAACGTTCTAGGGCTGTCACATATAGGATGAGAGTTCTTCCTTCAACTGAGGGCATTAGCACTGGTGGGCTCAAGAGGTACTTCTTTAGGCTGTCGAACACCTCTTGGAAATCATCTGTCCATTAGTACGTAACCCCCTTTTTCATTAACCTGGTAAAGGGAAGACATTTCCCTCCAGGATGGCTATGAACTGCCTAATGTAGTCCAAGTGTCCATGGAATACTCTCAACTCAGTGAGATTGTGGGGAGGTGGTAGGACGAGGATTGAATTTACCTTTTCAGGGTTGACTTCGATGCCACGATGGCGTATGACGAAGCCAAGGAATATCCCTGAGGTAACTCCGAAGGTACACTTCAAGGGATTCATCATCAGGCTTTGTTGTAGAAGTTTGTTGAAGACTATTTCAATGTCTGATAGGTGATCTGAGAGCTGTCTTGATTTGACCACAAAGTCATCCACGTAGCATTCGATTAATCTCCCTAGGAATGTTTAAAAGATATGATGCATGGTGCGTTGATATGTGGTTCCGACGTTCTTGTGACCAATGCGCATGACCTTATAACAGAATATTCATTGAGGGGCACTAAAAATAGTGGGTTCCTCGTCTTCTAGGGCCATCCTGATTTGATTATACCCAGAATAACCTTCAATGAAGGAGAGAGGCTCATACCCGGCCATTGCGTCGATTAATAACTCGGTGATCGGGACCGGAAAATCTTCTTTCGGGCAATGCCAACTGAGTTCTCTAAAATCAATGCTGACGTGGATTTTTCTGTTCTTTTTCTTGATGGGGAAAATTTTGGCCAACTAGATGGGGTAATGGACCACCCGAATGAAGCCTAATTTAATAATCTTATCGACTTCAGCCCCTATTTTGGCAGCATGTGAGGGGAGTATTCTTCTAGCGGCTTGTTTATAGCCCCAGTGGTCTTCTGGAAGACCTATGTGGTGGGTTTCCAGTTCGGGATCGAGTCTCAGCATTTCTGTGTAACACCAGGAAAAAACAACCCGGTGCTGCTTCAGGAAGGAGGTATATACCCTGTGCTCATCGGGAGACATGGCTGCAATAATGAGAGTGGGCCTTGGGTCTTCCTCGTTACCCATGTTTATTTCCACGAGCATGTCTACAATGGTGGAGATACCTTCCTCAAATGTGGGAGGTGCATCCCTGAGATCTTCCTCCTCCTCTTCCCCCAAATCCTCATCCTCTTGATCCGACGAGGGGAGAGTTCTTGGCATGGGCACTTGGGAGTATGGAGGCTAGGTATTGTGGGCATCATAGCTCAAGTATACGCCTCCAAATTGAGGTTGATCCGTTGTTTCCACATTGTCACGGTTGACCATTATAACAGAAGTCATGAGGATAGCTGAGTGTGTGTCCTGGCTTGAACACCTTCTCTCAACATGGTTGATGGAAAGTATTTAGTCTCCGACAAGCTGCCTAAGGGGGTCATTAGGATCCATCTCTAGACCATTAGGAGTTGCGATCCAGTCAATACCATCGAGAAAAGTCTTCTTTTTCTTTTTCTCATAAAACCCAGCGTCAATGTAGTGTGACTCAGAGAGATAAAAGGGGCCATGTCAGCTTGCAATGTCACACTTTTTCCATTGATGCAATACTTGATACACTGGTGGTAGGATAAAGGAACAACCATGTGATTATCGAGCCACGAACTTCCAAGAAGGGCATTGAATGCTGTATTCTGCTAGACCACTAGGAATTCCGAGTAGGCCACAAGTTCGCTAAATGGGTTTTTAGATTGATTTGTCCCATTGGGTTCTGTTCACTCTTGTCGTAACCCAACAACGTTGTGGCTGAGGGGATTATGTCATCCTCACTGTAGCCCAAATTGAAGAGTGTTCATAGGGGTATGAGTTTAACTCTAGAGCCATTTTCAATAAAGGATTTGTGAATCTAAACATCATTTAGTGTGCCAGACACATATAGTGGTTTGATATGTCCTTGCATGATGGCATATTAATCCTGATCAGTGAAGGAAGTCACCGCATTGCATTCAGCCGGGCCAGTCTTCATCCGGTAAATCTTGGCAGAAGCTACCTCATCTTGAAACTCCTGGAGGCTAAGCAAGGATTCAATAAGCACCTCCCTGAGATCTTGCTGACAAAATTAGGAAATTCAAGATTGACATCTTGGCTGGTACTGACGCCATCTACTTAAGGATATCGTATTTTTTCTCCAACGACTGACGCTTCTCTTCTGGCTGGAGATTTTTAGCAGGAGGCTTGGGAGCTGGAGTATGTGACAGGAATGGACCAGCCACAGGGTTAGAGGATGACAGTGTTCGAACATTCTGGGGACTCGGCATGGCCGGTATATTTGTGCCCACTAGGAGGCTAGACACTTGTTCCTCCTCTGATTGGTACCACATAATGATTGTAACAACCCGAGAATTTATGAAAAATATTCTTTTTAATTTTATTAATGTCTTGTGTTGTACGCTACACCAAAAGAAGCTTGCACAACACACCTTCTTGACTTGCCTTGCATTACACGCAATCACGACCTTCCTCGATAGCGTGTGTAATACGCAATACCGAGTTTCACTAAACAACGATATGCTATTAAAATAATATTAAAACTAGCCGTTATGAATAGTAATAACAACTTTTTGAAATTATGCAAATCTTATTTTTCAAAGTGAACTTCATTTTTGGATTCGGAGTATCGAATTTAGCCTAAGGTGAAATTTTGGTACATTTCGGATAACTTTCATATTCTGATGAATACTGAAAATTACTAAATTTTAGTTAAAAACAACTTTTTCAATCGAAATAATTAAATAGTGATAAATTATTAATTTGAGTGGTTTTAAAGTATATTTAGAATATATTTTTACAATTTAATACAATGTTGGTCATTGGTTGTAATTTCACATTTAAACCAGACATAATCAAGTGTCAATCTTTTGATATATATTGTTTCCTAAAAACACGCTATTTATTTTAACAGCAGGATTTAATTATAAAATTAATTAATGCAACTTCTATGTTATGAATTTGGTAAAATAGATTTCATTTTTGAATTCGGAATATGAAATATAGCTTAGGATGAAATTTTGGTATTTTTCTGAAAACTTTCAATTTTTGATGAATAGTGAAACCACTAAGTGGTAGGTTAAAAACTGAATTTTGCATAAAACTTAATTTTACCGCTTCTGTGAATGGAATTTCGAAAATCCGAGAGACACGGTTAATATCAAGGACTAAAATGTGGTTCAATGAGATGAAAATAATTTTTTGGTGAATAGTAACTTTTTACTTTTTTTACCGTGGTTAATAGTAAATAGGGTAACTAAGGGTAAATATGATATTACTATTACCCTAACACATGTCCTAATTCTATTGTATAAGTGTAATTCGACCAAAACCAAACTTAGGAATAAAGAAATGACCATTTAGGCCCACTTGGATTAGATTAGGACATTTATTATTAATTTATTTAAAGAAGAGTTAAAATAGTTAAAATCAAAGTTTAATAAGTAAATCATTTTTAATATGGGGTTATACATAAGATAAATTTGATTTTAAATATTCATTAGAAAGCTAAAAAGATTTCCTACATGATGGTATTTTATTTGTAATTTTTAGACATCAAATGATATAATTTATTTATGACACAAAGATGATGAAGTAATTATCTTATTAATGAAATATTGACATAATTGATAATATAAATACCAAAATAAATGTAATTTAAGACTTTTTATGAATTCCACTAATTTTCTAGGTTACTATGATATATTAATGTTGATTTAATCAACTTGGTTCGAACATATAATTCTGTTATGACTTTCACAAAAATCATATATCAAATAGTGTCAAAATTGACACAAAATAGTTTTTAAATCAAATATTATATTATTAATTGTTATTTTATTCCTAAAAATCTAAGGATCGGCCAAATGACTTAGATAAGGATATATATATTAATAATAAACAATTTGGGGTTCGTTTGGCATGTTATAGTAAGTGTATTAACCATATAGTGAAAGAAAACAAAAAGACACGGTAAAAGTTAAATTATTTAACTTAGAGTTAAATCTAATTGATAAGGTTAAAATTAGAACCTAAACTTGTCTAAATCCTATTGGTTGATAGGATTTCGACCCATCCCCACTTTAGCTTCGAAATAAGACCCTTTGGAACCATTATAAACCGATTTTGACTTTAATATAAAATAATATTTTGAGATATTCCTAAGGTGCCCCTCTCCTCCCTTATAAAAGGACACCTCCTCCCCCTCCTCCTCACACCAATTTGAGCACTCAAGCTCGGCCAACCCCTGCCACTTTCTCCTCTACACTTCCCTAGAAACATCCTAGAGGTTCTGGTCTTCCTCAAAGACCAATTTTAATGCCCTAAGAGGAGGTCTCAAAGAGGCACTTCAAAGAAGAGGTAATTACCGTTACCAATTCTTTCATCTTTATTTCTTCTTCCACTTCTTCTTCTTAGGTTGTTTCATTATGAAGTAATAACATCAGTATCACTCATATACTGATATGTTATTATAAGTATGAAACAACCCTATTTCACCATCTATCCATCCTACGGAAAAAGAAATCACCACGCGTGCGTACGTACGGAATACCGTCTCCACGCCGTGGTGTAATCTATTTTCCACCACCACCTTACATGGATGGGTATAATGGTGTAAAGAATAACTATACATAGTTATTACAACATCATATTGATTCTGATATATTGTATAATCCACTCCAATTCAATTCAATATTTATAGAAATGATATCATCGCTCGTGCGTACGTACGGACTACCGTCTCCACGACGCGATGAGATTCATTCTCCATGTTAACCATTTAAGAATGATTATAATGTATATATAAGAAATAATAATGAAATATATGACATTATAAAGCTACTGGATTTATGTATATATATACATATGTATGTCATCTACTTACTTCCATTTCAAGACAATAACAAAAGAAAAACAGCGTTCATGCGTACGTACGGACTACCATCTCCATGAACGGTGTTTTTCATTTTATTTATCTATCTATTATATATATATATATACTGAATATATATGATATATAAATCATATTTTATATTCTGGAAGTAAGTAAATCATGATATAAGTAATAATGATGTCAAGAACAACAAGTCAAAACACCTACGATAAATGAAACGATTTTACCCAAAACGCTTCTTTAACATGGAATTTACAAAAGAACGGGTAATATAATGTCATAAGTGAACCATATATGATATAATAACAATGAATATGATTCTGTAATAAGTCAATAACATGATTTAAATCATTATACAGGAGGTTCGGACACTTACAAAGCAAGTCGGACCTAAGGTAAGGGAAATATCACAATCTCATTTTTATCCGAGATTGTTTATTCGTAAGTATTTACTGGGGTGTATTTTATCATCCACATCCATGTTCCCTCAATATGTAATATTATTTCCATCCACCTAAAATTGTTTAAATCCAATTTTACCCTTCTATGAGTTTTTAGTAAAGGATATGAAAGGAATCTTTTTTTCGTTTTTCGTACGAGGTACTTTTTGACTTTTCCGAAAAAAGTACGAAGAATGTTTTTTTAACTTATACGGCACGAACGGATTTTTACGGTTTTATAAAGCCTTATTTTCATGAAACTTCCTCCAAAATATTTCATGACTATTTTTAACAAAATCTCTTTCTTTTAAAATTGTATGATGTTTTGTGAAAAGAAATTGATTTTGAAGAAGAAAGGATATTTTCCTCAAGAATTCATTTCAAGTGTTTTATCAAAATTATTTTCCATCTAAGATAATAAAGGGTTCTGTTTCTATCCATATTTTTACATTGATTTGACTATGTTGTGATGGAATTATGTTTATGAATTCCTTTATCTTATATGAATGGTTTTATGATGTCATGTTGTTTAAGAATCCCATTTTTATTACATGGGTTATGCAATGATGTATGATTTATGATTTTGTGGCACACATAAGAATGGTATCATTATGAGATGGGTGGGACCTATATCTCCCTCCAATGCATTGGGTAAAGATTTCATATCTCATGAGATAGACATGGCTGGAATGGTAGGTTATACCGGTTCAGTGAAACAGGACTGAAACGAGGATTACTCGATTCAGAAAGGGACTTTGTCCACTAAGATAGTCTTGGCAATGAGTCTTGACTAACAAGAAATGATTCTCTATGATTATGTGTGTATGCCACAATGAGTAATGTTTTAAGTTATGATTTCATTTCACTACTATGATTTATCCCATGTTATGAAATTATGCTCTCTTTTGCAGGTTAAGATTTCCAAAAATGTTATGTTCTTATGAAAATTATGTGATTGATATTTCTTTTGTTTACCCTTACTGAGCATTTGAGCTCACCCTTTTATGTTTTCTTTTCCCCAGGATATAAAGAAAGGTTTTAGGTAAAAAAAAAGAAGATCTTTGTGGGAGATTTTGAAGATCTTTCACCAGGATTAGAAGATTACGTTCCGAGTTTCCAAAGACACTAAACTATTACGATCCTTGTGTGTGTATTTTGTTATGTACTAAGTATTCCGCAAAAGTAATGTAATGTCAATGTACGTCAGGCTACGGGTCTCTACAGTTGGTATCAGAGGAAAGGTTTAGTCAACCTTTGGAAACTAGGATGCGAAAACGTTAGTGAGATCCCTAGAGATATTTATAAGGTATGTCTAGGGATGCCCCTAAGGATAAGTATATGTATAGGATATAGTCCTAGAACAATGGTAACGATATTAGATTAAACCAAAGATGTTAGATATTTAAGTTACTCCCCCTTTATTATGATTTTTTCCTCTCACACTATTCTTTTTGGGTTTTAGAAAATGGCTGGAAACAAGATGATTCACAATAATGGAGGATATGATGGACAATGGAATGATATTCTTCATGAGCAACCAAATGAAATGGGATTTGGATGTCCAAACATCATTATTATGCCGAATCAGCAACCTCACAACATGATCAATAAAGTAAAATTTGGTAAGTTTCCTGACTCGACTAAAAAGAGAAAGATGGAGTTCCATGATGATCATAGAGGAAAGAAAGTTCAATTTCCCCTATGTAAATCATGTGGGAAGAGGCATCAAGGAGAATGTTTCAAGGGAACTGGAAGATGCTTTGGGTGTGGAAAAGAAGGACACAAAGCAAGTAAGTGCAAAGGAAAAGGTTCAGTTAACACCATGGATGAGGATAATGGTATTGCTACGACATCAACAATGGTTAAATGCTTTAAATGTGGAATGTACGGGCATTATGCAAACCAATGCCCTAAGGGAAAGACTCATGAAGAGAATCGGTATGGTCATATGGGTAGTATTTATGTGGATGATGATGAAGAGACTACAAATGATATGTGAGATGAAAGAATTTTTGAAGCTCGGTCAATGGTTTGAGAATGTAGTGGAATGATTACATGTTTATCATGTGTAATTTTGGAATAAAGAGACATCTATGGATTGTTACACTGTTGTCTTTCCTTGTGTTTTGAAAGTGTATGATTAATGTTACCAGTATCCATGAAAGGTTATTCATATATTTTTGGAATGTAGATGATATGCACATAATGAAGGGATAAGGAGAAAATTAAATGTTTGATAGTATTCATGAGCTCATGATTGATATAAGGACTAAGTGATATCATGGTTTGAGTATATAGAATTTTGAGGATTTCGTTATGTGAAAAGTGTTAACTTTTAACTGCATTCATGTTTTCACTAAGGTTCAATGGGTATTCAAGAGAGTACAAGATTAAGGCCTTTGAATGTTTGGAATGTGACCAACAAGATATATCTTATGATATATGGGGATCAACGATGGTATTAAATCTCTGGTAATCGTTGTCACTATATTATGAGAGTGGACTGCAGTATTATAAGCCTAAAGATTAGACTGGATTATGTTGGACATAAGTTAGTATTGTTTAAGGATAGAAGATTTTCGATATTATTGATGGGATGTTATAGTAATGTAGTTTTAGAAAAAGGACAACCTGCAGGACGGGCGACAACCCATCGCTTCGGACAAGGCTGTAGGAATCGAACCCACAACTGAAGTGCGACTGGCCTTTATCGCCTACCACTGACCTACAGGAAGTCCCTGTTTAGTAGAAACTAGTTTTATTATATTAAGCAGTATGATATATGAAGTATAAGTCCATTTTAGGAACCATATATGATTAATCTCACTATAGATCGATTTATGCATATAATTTTTCCTAACCTTTTGTTTGAGACAGATGGAATGACCCGTCATTCTATCACATGATCTGCTAACACTTCACGAATAACAAATTCAACTTCATTTATTTAAGAGATGAAGTGGAAATTGTTCAAGGCACGAACAACAATGATATTGTATCAAAATAAAGTAAGTATTTATTCTAATTCAAATTTTCAACTTTAGAGAAATGATCTTGAAAACCAAAAATGTTGTCCTAGTGATCTTATACCTGATGAATCAGATGGTACCTTATATCATCACAAATCTATGGATTTGTGATTACTGGCTTTTCCATATCCATGTTCTCTACCACTCTCCATCAGAACATGATGGTTAGATTTCTCTTCCATATCCATATTTTCACCTATGTGGAAACCCAATGATTAGTTTATTTGGGTAACCATTACGTTTCATACTTTTGTTTTTAAAGATTGGTTTTGATATTCCTTTTTACGATGTGGGTTTTTATTAAAGAAACTTTCGAATAGTAAACCATTTATAACCCCGACGAATTTCGAGGGCGAAATTCATTTTAAGGGGGGTAGAATGTAACAACCCGAGAATTTATGAAAAATATTCTTTTTAATTTTATTAATGTCTTGTGTTGTACGCTACACCAAAAGAAGCTTGCACAACACACCTTCTTGACTTGCCTTGCATTACACGCAATCACGACCTTCCTCGATAGCGTGTGTAATACGCAATACCGAGTTTCACTAAACAACGATATGCTATTAAAATAATATTAAAACTAGCCGTTATGAATAGTAATAACAACTTTTTGAAATTATGCAAATCTTATTTTTCAAAGTGAACTTCATTTTTGGATTCGGAGTATCGAATTTAGCCTAAGGTGAAATTTTGGTACATTTCGGATAACTTTCATATTCTGATGAATACTGAAAATTACTAAATTTTAGTTAAAAACAACTTTTTCAATCGAAATAATTAAATAGTGATAAATTATTAATTTGAGTGGTTTTAAAGTATATTTAGAATATATTTTTACAATTTAATACAATGTTGGTCATTGGTTGTAATTTCACATTTAAACCAGACATAATCAAGTGTCAATCTTTTGATATATATTGTTTCCTAAAAACACGCTATTTATTTTAACAGCAGGATTTAATTATAAAATTAATTAATGAAACTTCTATGTTATGAATTTGGTAAAATAGATTTCATTTTTGAATTCGGAATATGAAATATAGCTTAGGATGAAATTTTGGTATTTTTCTGAAAACTTTCAATTTTTGATGAATAGTGAAACCACTAAGTGGTAGGTTAAAAACTGAATTTTGCATAAAACTTAATTTTACCGCTTCTGTGAATGGAATTTCGAAAATCCGAGAGACACGGTTAATATCAAGGACTAAAATGTGGTTCAATGAGATGAAAATAATTTTTTGGTGAATAGTAACTTTTTACTTTTTTTACCGTGGTTAATAGTAAATAGGGTAACTAAGGGTAAATATGATATTACTATTACCCTAACACATGTCCTAATTCTATTGGATAAGTGTAATTCGACCAAAACCAAACTTAGTAATAAAAAAATGACCATTTAGGCCCACTTGGATTAGATTAGGACATTTATTATTAATTTATTTAAAGAAGAGTTAAAATAGTTAAAATCAAAGTTTAATAAGTAAATCATTTTTAATATGGGGTTATACATAAGATAAATTTGATTTTAAATATTCATTAGAAAGCTAAAATGATTTCCTACATGATGGTATTTTATTTGTAATTTTTAGACATCAAATGATATAATTTATTTATGACACAAAGATGATGAAGTAATTATCTTATTAATGAAATATTGACATAATTGATAATATAAATACCAAAATAAATGTAATTTAAGACTTTTTATGAATTCCACTAATTTTCTAGGTTACTATGATATATTAATGTTGATTTAATCAACTTGGTTCGAACATATAATTCTGTTATGACTTTCACAAAAATCATATATCAAATAGTGTCAAAATTGACACAAAATAGTTCTTAAATCAAATATTATATTATTAATTGTTATTTTATTCCTAAAAATCTAAGGTTCGGCCAAATGACTTAGATAAGGATATATATATTAATAATAAACAATTTGGGGTTCGTTTGGCATGTTATAGTAAGTGTATTAACCATATAGTGAAAGAAAACAAAAAGACACAGTAAAAGTTAAATTATTTAACTTAGAGTTAAATCTAATTGATAAGGTTAAAATTAGAACCTAAACTTGTCTAAATCCTATTGGTTGATAGGATTTCGACCCATCCCCACTTTAGCTTCGAAATAAGACCCTTTGGAACCATTATAAACCGATTTTGACTTTAATATAAAATAATATTTTGAGATATTCCTAAGGTGCCCCTCTCCTCCCTTATAAAAGGACACCTCCTCCCCCTCCTCCTCACACCAATTTGAGCACTCAAGCTCGGCCAACCCCTGCCACTTTCTCCTCTACACTTCCCTAGAAACATCCTAGAGGTTCTGGTCTTCCTCAAAGACCAATTTTAATGCCCTAAGAGGAGGTCTCAAAGAGGCACTTCAAAGAAGAGGTAATTACCGTTACCAATTCTTTCATCTTTATTTCTTCTTCCACTTCTTCTTCTTAGGTTGTTTCATTATGAAGTAATAACATCAGTATCACTCATATACTGATATGTTATTATAAGTATGAAACAACCCTATTTCACCATCTATCCATCCTACGGAAAAAGAAATCACCACGCGTGCGTACGTACAGAATACCGTCTCCACGCCGTGGTGTAATCTATTTTCCACCACCACCTTACATGGATGGGTATAATGGTGTAAAGAATAACTATACATAGTTATTACAACATCATATTGATTCTGATATATTGTATAATCCACTCCAATTCAATTCAATATTTATAGAAATGATATCATCGCTCGTGCGTACGTACGGACTACCGTCTCCACGACGCGATGAGATTCATTCTCCATGTTAACCATTTAAGAATGATTATAATGTATATATAAGAAATAATAATGAAATATATGACATTATAAAGCTACTGGATTTATGTATATATATACATATGTATGTCATCTACTTACTTCCATTTCAAGACAATAACAAAAGAAAAACAGCGTTCATGCGTACGTACGGACTACCATCTCCATGAACGGTGTTTTTCATTTTATTTATCTATCTATTATATATATATATATACTGAATATATATGATATATAAATCATATTTTATATTCTGGAAGTAAGTAAATCATGATATAAGTAATAATGATGTCAAGAACAACAAGTCAAAACACCTACGATAAATGAAACGATTTTACCCAAAACGCTTCTTTAACATGGAATTTACAAAAGAACGGGTAATATAATGTCATAAGTGAACCATATATGATATAATAACAATGAATATGATTCTGTAATAAGTCAATAACATGATTTAAATCATTATACAGGAGGTTCGGACACTTACAAAGCAAGTCGGACCTAAGGTAAGGGAAATATCACAATCTCATTTTTATCCGAGATTGTTTATTCATAAGTATTTACTGGGGTGTATTTTATCATCCACATC
Organism: Viscum album; assembly: GCA_963277665.1. NCBI lineage: Eukaryota > Viridiplantae > Streptophyta > Magnoliopsida > Santalales > Viscaceae > Viscum > Viscum album. Next base: position 916,271,163 of record OY728155.1, on the reverse strand, counting down.
CATGTTCCCTCAATATGTAATATTATTTCCATCCACCTAAAATTGTTTAAATCCAATTTTACCCTTCTATGAGTTTTTAGTAAAGGATATGAAAGGAATCTTTTTTTCGTTTTTCGTACGAGGTACTTTTTGACTTTTCCGAAAAAAGTACGAAGAATGTTTTTTTAACTTATACGGCACGAACGGATTTTTACGGTTTTATAAAGCCTTATTTTCATGAACCTTCCTCCAAAATATTTCATGACTATTTTTAATAAAATCTCTTTCTTTTAAAATTGTATGATGTTTTGTGAAAAGAAATTGATTTTGAAGAAGAAAGGATATTTTCCTCAAGAATTCATTTCAAGTGTTTTATCAAAATTATTTTCCATCTAAGATAATAAAGGGTTCTGTTTCTATCCATATTTTTACATTGATTTGACTATGTTGTGATGGAATTATGTTTATGAATTCCTTTATCTTATATGAATGGTTTTATGATGTCATGTTGTTTAAGAATCCCATTTTTATTACATGGGTTATGCAATGATGTATGATTTATGATTTTGTGGCACACATAAGAATGGTATCATTATGAGATGGGTGGGACCTATATCTCCCTCCAATGCATTGGGTAAAGATTTCATATCTCATGAGATAGACATGGCTGGAATGGTAGGTTATACCGGTTCAGTGAAACAGGACTGAAACGAGGATTACTCGATTCAGAAAGGGACTTTGTCCACTAAGATAGTCTTGGCAATGAGTCTTGACTAACAAGAAATGATTCTCTATGATTATGTGTGTATGCCACAATGAGTAATGTTTTAAGTTATGATTTCATTTCACTACTATGATTTATCCCATGTTATGAAATTATGCTCTCTTTTGCAGGTTAAGATTTCCAAAAATGTTATGTTCTTATGAAAATTATGTGATTGATATTTCTTTTGTTTACCCTTACTGAGCATTTGAGCTCACCCTTTTATGTTTTCTTTTCCCCAGGATATAAAGAAAGGTTTTAGGTAAAAAAAAGAAGATCTTTGTGGGAGATTTTGAAGATCTTTCACCAGGATTAGAAGATTACGTTCCGAGTTTCCAAAGACACTAAACTATTACGATCCTTGTGTGTGTATTTTGTTATGTACTAAGTATTCCGCAAAAGTAATGTAATGTCAATGTACGTCAGGCTACGGGTCTCTACAATGATAGGTTCAGAGTTGCCGCTTGTGAAGGTGTAGGGATATTCTTTATCCTGTTGATTCTATTGAAGGTATCTCCTACGAGTTTCCACGATATTAACGGTTTGGGCCGGGGTAAAACCCTAGGATTGGTTTCGGCCGCGACTGCGTCTCCCCTGGTATCCCTTACTTCTGCGATTCCTCCTCCGGACCCCTTGTTTAGGAAACTCAGGTTAATAGCCATACCCATTGTCAGGGAACAATTCCATTAGATGGATGACATTGATGGAACCAAAGATTATCTCTTCATCCTACGACAGGTCAACCTGGTCGGTTGTCCCTAATTGTGCCGTTTGGGGGGTCGGTTCCCGTGGCACCATGTTTTGGGGTATAAAATCTGATAGTTTCAGGGCTAACTTAGACTTTGTTGTGGAATGCTCCTCTTGCGCTTGTCTCCCCCCTTTTCGATTACGTCTGGATGACTGACTCATAGAGGGTTGTGAAGCCAATAATGTCAGTTGTGCGGCATTAGGGGCTATTGGAGGCAACACTGGCTGCTGCAATTGAGCTCGGTGTATGCCCTGAGATCGGTTTACAGTCTTCCGAGTCATCTAGTAATAAATTTCTGCCCCTTCTTGCTGGTGACTTATTGCCACTCGTCCCCTTTTTCATATTCGGTGGTAGAAATATACATCACATGTGCTGGGGGTGGTCCCATCTCGACCTTCCCAGAGTCTACCATCCTTTGAAGGAGGTCTTTGAAGATGAAACATTCCCGAATATTGTGCCCCAACATCTGATGGTAGGGACAGTAATATGTCCTGTGATCATAGTCAAATTCTTCAGGCTTCCTTGGGTCTGGGAGATGGAGCAAGTTTCAATTCATGGAAGCGATGAAATAGTCGCTGAATTGGTCCTCTCAGAACAAGTATACTTTGTGTCTTTGTTCCTCAAACTGGTTCCGCTTCAATCCTCTCAGATCGTCTCGCTTAGTCGGAGGTGGCCGCTGATATGCCAGGGTCCCTTGACGATTGGGTGGAGGCGTGAGCGGTGGAGCAGGCGCAGGGGATGGCTTGAGCGTGACAGGGGATGCTTCAGCTCAAACTGCTCTCTTTGTAGGATCCTGTGAGGTTATTCGAGACTTTAGATTATTCCTCTGCAGGGAGTACTCAATTCTCTGGGCGATGACCGAGAGATTTTGGAAGCCAGTGGTGCACTCCACTGGTATGAGCGTTGTTCGCAGCTCATCTTGAAGATTATCGATGCATATGGAAAGAATCTCATCTTGAGGCATTGGTCTGTTCAGAGAGTAGGTCAGACCTTTCCATCTGGTGAGGAAATATGAGACCCTCTCTTTCTCCCACTCCTAGAAATTCATGAGGCCGCTGACCGTTGTTTTAGGAAACGTTGAGATAAAGTGGAACAGGAACTGCTGCAGAAGGTCATCCCAGCATTTTATATACTGAGCTGGTAGACTCGTATACTAGACGAAGGAAGATCCTTGAAAGATCCGTAAGAAGCATCTGAGTTTCACTGCTTCTTGTTGATCCGGAGATACCATCATTGGGTTGCAATAAGATGCGTAGTGCATCAAATGCTGTTATGGATCGCCTGAGCCATTGAAAATAGGGAATACAGGGATCCCAAAATTGGGTGGAGGAGGCGTGTTGCTCACCCATTCTGGGTAGGGCTTTCACTCTGGCTGTTTCAGAGCATGCCAACCTTCCATTAATTCCAATCAAGATTTAAGTTCCTCAATGGTGTGGGTGAGACCCTAATTTACATCTCGTTAGGCATGGTCTTGGAAGGGTATAGACTGAGGTATTGCATGAGGATCCAGCTCGGTCGAAACCAAGGGTGCATGTGCCATTTGTGCGCCTTTGGATAGTTCAGACTTACTCACTCCTATTGTTTCCTGAGTCGAGGGAAGTCTTGGTTTTTTCTCGAATCCATGTTCAAGTAATTGGATGGGCCGGGCGCCTCAATGGGTGGGGTCCCTGACTATGCTTCCTCTGTCGGGGAAAACCTCGGTCCTTGAGGTGAACTTGCTGGGAACGCAAGGTGTGGATATTCTTGTGAAATGCTTTTAATAAGACGTTACCTCCAGAGTAGCTCTGCGTTAAGACACCTCAATACTTTCATATCCTCTTCCTATCGAGTGAATCTCTCTTCTATCGTAAGTGGCTCATTTTTATCGAGAGAAGGAGGTGGGTTAGGAGTTACCAGTCCTTTATTTTTATACTTGTTGGAAGATCGAATGGTAAGTGGAGGAGGGTTAGCTAGAAGGGCGGACATATTTAGGGAAGCCCTTTAGTTACGGGTGTGCACAACTGATGGTTCATTGTGAGTCATAGCCTGACTGGAACCATCATCTCCCGATCTTTCTAGATTTGCATCATATCTAGTGTCACCCGTGTGGTTAAACTCTATGGCATTGATGGATGCATATTGCCGGGTGGCGAAGATGTCATCTTCCAAAAAGAAAAAGGATCTCCCCCACCTTTTGATAGTCCTCCCTTTCATGTCCCAATATCGATTTTGGACTCCTCGACGAAGGGTGATGCGGAGAGTTCTTTGATGTGACCTTACGGTACGCCTCCCTCTTGAAGGGGATGATGATTCAAAGAATGAGATTGGGAAGGAACCTCCTCTTATGATTTTCCTCCCTAGATGAGAAAATACTGATTCTCGTGGGGGAGGTTGTTGTTGAGGTGGTAAAAATTCCCCCAACCCTGAGGGCTGGGGCTGGCACTGTTCCCTGGACATTGAGTCTTTTACCATTTTTATTGGTCTTACAGGGGCATTTTTCGTTAAAAATGCCCACAGCCCTGTAGGCTGGGGTTGACCCTGGATTGCGGTAGCGGCTGCTGCTATCGCTACCTGGCTAATCTTGCATGCCCCCATTTGGGGGTGAACTGGATCTGATGCCGAGTTCACTTGTGAATCAATCCCCTCTGGAGAGGCTGGAAATGACTGTTTAGTGGCCTCTCTTAGGTGAGAGGCATGTTATATGCTTTTAGTGGCCTGATTCAGGAGTTCATGAATGGCTTGTTCCCATCGGGCCTGACGCTTCTGGGACTTACTCAATGCCGGTTTCAGATGGGTGTGTCGGCTCTCCCGAATAGGGAGACCACTTGATCACTGTCTTTCCATGATGACGTTTCATGATACTAAGCCGAACGGGTTCTTCTGGGTGGGGAGTGGAGTGAAATGCAGAGCCTCATGTTCTCCCTATCCTCTGATATGGACTCCTTTCGGAGCGTCACCAATGAGGTGGCACAGCTGGTGCACTGCATGGAGGCAGGCTGACTCAATGTTTCCTTTACGCCTCTTAAGTCACGGTCGTCGTGCCAAAGGAAGAGCTTCCAGGACGATGTGACGCAGGAGGTATCCTATTGTCTTGATGGGATATACATACCAATCGTAGGGAAGGAAGCTTGATTTTATCCAGTGGAGGGTAGTACATATATTGGAGCAGATTTCGTGTGAACATTCTTCTAACAACTTTCTGTGTATGTCGAATTGATAGGTGGTCGTGGGACAAAACATAACTGGGATATCATCTCTGGCCAATCATTTCCTCATGTGCAACATGTCGGCATACTCCTCCGCTAGTGATTCCTCTACATGATCGACCCAACTGAGATGCTCACCGATAGTGTGATCGGAGGCAGTGGGACCAGTATGTATGGAATTATCATTTGGGCGATTCCATGTTGGTTCAGAAGATGAATGTGGCCCCAGACCGTCTCTTGATTGAATAAGGGTGTCGTTGGAAACAAGCTGGGGATCAAACATGATTGATCCTATCCTTCTGAGTGCCTCGACATAAGAGGACATTACTATGCATGATTTGGAAAGGGGAGGACCTTTTTGTCGATATAATATGTCACTGCGGGGTGGACCTCTACAGTGGCAGCGCATTGTCAAGGACTACCAGCAGAATTTCTGCAGGGAGAATGTTTGAGGGGTACACCCCGGGAGGGCCTTTATAATGTACTGAAACAAGGGGAGGGCCTTCTCATTGCTTGACGTCTAGGCATGGAGGGCCACAACTATCTGTGTTGTAACAGTGATGGCTACCATTATTCTTGATGCCTCACTGCATAGAAGAATTTTGCAGTGCATACCTCGGGGAGGACCTCTAAGGCATGTCGTAGAAAGGGGAGGACCTTCTGGCTACGTAGTGTTGTTACATGGAGGGCCTTCACAAAAACTACCATCATGATGAGGATGCCCATCATGGTTTGACATTCGATGTGTATCCTGGGGAGGACCTTCAAGATACACTGTGACAAGGGGAGGACATTCTTGTTTCTTGGGGACATTGAAGGGAGGACCTTCGCAATGGCAGCAGTGGTGGAAAGGGCTACCATCGCAGTTGGTGCAATGATGAGGATTACCATCACAGATGCCAGAGGGAGAATGTCTGCGGGGTACACCCTAGGGAGGGCCTTCAGAATGTACTGCAATGAGGGGAGGGACTTCTCATTTCTTGACATCTTTATGGGGAGGACCTCTGTTATCAGAGTGGCGAGGACAACCACCGTGATTTTATGCCTGGCTTTGCAGAGTGTCATTGAAACATAACCCCTGGGGAGGACCTTCAGGGGAGGCCACGACAAGGGGAGGGCCTTCTTTTCGTGATGAGACGTCACTGAAGGGAGGGCCTATGTAGTTGCAACTACGATAGTGAGGACTACTATCATAATCTGTGGTTCCACTGCGTGGAGAGTGTTTGCAGTGTATACCCCGGGGTGGACCATTAGGGTAGACCACAACACGTGGAGGGCCTTCTTACTGCTCGATCTTCTAGTAACAAGAAGGGCTTCCGTGACTCGCATAAAAAGAGAAGTTCTCATGATCCATCATTATATGCCTATGTGGGAGGCCCCCGCAGGTTCTCTGGGGAGAACCTATAGTGCTGCTTGTAGCAACATTGCGGGTAGGACCTTCACAACTGCTACTGCAACTCCCATAATATGGTAATGGGAGGGTAGGGTTTTGAGCCTTCGATATGTTCTTAGTGGCATTGGGAACCCCATCTTCTAACAGAGTGAAGTCATGACCCCCCTCTTTATATTCCAACTTCCTTCGACGTGCTTGGGGTGCTTTCTTGTGGGCAGCGGGGACCGTCTGCTGTTGATAACAACCTTCACCTTTGGTTCCCTTTCTAATTGGGTCTCGTGATGTTGCCGAAATATGCCAATGAGCATCTTCACTTTTAGCAGGGATATATGCCCACTCTGGAGCATCCACCATGATTGATGGGTGTCTCCCAGTTGGAACGAGTGATGTTGCTCGATCCGGTTGTCCGTGCATTGCAGAATATGGCTGAAGACTCTCCTAGGAAGAAGTATGGATGCAGATCTGCTTCGAGGCAGCAATATAGTCTCCTAGACGAGTTGACTTAATTGGGGACACGGGCTCACAAGCCCGAGTCCTTACTTTTTCCACTGATGCAATTAAATTCTGGAAAGTCTGCAGGATATGTTATGGGATCGATACCTGATCCTCCATCATTGACAGGATATGCAGGAACGAATCTTTGGCTGAAACGGGTGTGAAAGCCCATTCTAGTATCAGAGTAGGAATATCCTGCTCCGGTACTCCGGTGGTCAGTGGGTACTGACAATTCTCCTATGTTGGGGCAGGTGAAAGAATCTGCCCCTGTGCCAGGATATACCGGTTTATCTCACCATTTTCCACCACATTATGATAGTAGAATTTACTTGCATCCACAAGGAGCTGGCCCTGCATATATGTTGGTTTCCCACCGTCTCGAGTTGGAGGACTTTGTTGGCAGGGAGACGTGCCTACCTATTAATTGCCGCCATATATTGATGGTGGGATTTTTTGATCACCACCACATCGGGGTGGTAGGCATTAGGAGCATCTGCTAGGAGCTGGTTCTGCAGGCGTTGGGTCGCCAACATGTCTGGTTGGTGGGCTTCATGACGCTGGGCAGGGAAAGGTTCCTGTCAGGTAGGTGTCGTCATGTGTGAGTGACGGGCTTGACGGAGCTCCGAAGCGATGTGTGCCTGCTCGTATGATGCCACTATGTCTGGATGGTAGACTTTGGAGGAGCAGATAGATGTATGTGCCTGCTCGCGATACATCTACATGACTGAGCAGCAGAGCTCCTCCTCAAAGACAAGGGAGATGACCGGTCCCTGGTTGTATGTTTTCCGCCTTCGTCTGGAAGTCTGAGGGGCAGAGATCAGGGAGCGTGGGCATGGATCCTCGGGGAAACATCCTCCTTAGCGTGAGGATGTTGAGTCATGACGTGACCACGACAACGTCTTTCGGTAGGGGCCTTAGAGCGGAACCCTCGTTCAGCGGGGATGATGTCCTCAATGTCGACCTCATCTTACTCCCTAAGATAAGGGAGGTATGCATTATATCGTTCCCAGGATATAAATCCAAAATGGTTTGAGATGGAAACATGAGCCACCTGGATCTGCTTTCACGGCCATTTCTAGGTAGGTGACCGGCGGGTCTTGACAGATTAGAGGGCATGCATGGCCGCCTGCACTGTCGGGAGAGTACCATTCAGATGGTACTCTCGGATCAACGAATCTAAAACTGAGCGTTGAAGAAGCTGGGTAGGGGACGGGGTCCTCCATTGTTGAGGATGTCCAGTCGCTGCCTAGCTTGAAGTGCACACCTGCGAGTTTTTCCATGATGATATTGGATCAAAGGGAGTTCTGAGTGGTTCCTATCAAATATTTTAACAAATATAAATAGCAAACCCGTCAAAGTAGCATCTCATGATCCCATGGTAAATTAATGACCTTTAATGGCCCTCATTGTGAGTATTAAGGGGGCATAGAGTGGGAATAGGTTAAATCTGTCATTCTTGGTTAATGATTCACGTCGGGTTCACCATTATTTGTTTCGCGATGAATCAGAGAGAGTGGACCGACGTGCCTGACTATCGATCTCACACAGTGATGAGCTCCGCTCAATCGATAAGGTAGGGTATATCAGTTCTCCTTTTGAAAAACACAATTGTTCCATATCCAATGATACGTGGACCTTCTTTCCAAAGGCAGGCGTTCACCTGGTGATTTGGTCGGCAATGCTTAAGAACTCACATTGGTCGAGAGAATGGGATGTTGGGCTCATCGCACCCTTTGGGGGGGGATTATTTCCTGTTCTGGGACGCTCATATATATTTAAGACGTGTTGATATGTTTTCGAATCTTTGGTTTATACCCAAGCACAATATCCATGGATTACTCCTGGTTGGCAATGGTCTGCTAAACGTAGGGATTCAAAATCATTTAGGCCTGAGGTTTTCCATCCTTCATTAGACTAATGACTCTGAGGACATTGGAATCACTGAGACGGAGCAGGTTTGAAGCCAAATAACTGGGTTCTTTGGAGTTTATTGTCATCCAAGGGGGACAGATAATGACTTGATTGTTGATATCAAACCCATGATACTGGCTTCCTACATATCCTTGTGAGAGGAATCAGAATCCTCGTAGTTTTTTTGGGATGGGGCTTACACTCTGAGGCATCCCAAGAGGTGGTTAAAATGACGTAAAGGGGGTCAAATTGACCGATTTTTGGGCTTGAAACTTGGAGAGGCATCCTACATAGCCCACCTAGGAGATAGGGATCAAAGTCCACGTATTTCGGAAGTACATTTTAACGTCATGCGGGACTAAGGATTAACCGATGTGAAGAGGATTAGAACAGCCAGGTGATGGGCTTGAACCTTGTGGAGGCTTCCTACATACCATTCCTTGACATGGATCAAAGTCCTCGTAGTACCAAAAAATTTGGGTTCGGGGTCGGGGCTTACACTAAGACCACCAGAGTCATGCTCGTTGTGAGAAACAAGAAGCCGTAGAGACCTGACAATCACGTCGTGAAAGGTGCGTCCGTGGGAAGTGAAGTGGGGATTACTCATTGGGTGGCCTAGAGAAATGGAGATTGGGACTTGATCCAGGATGGATGCCCGATGGTGGAAAATTCCATAGGGAGAGGGAAAGGGTACCCCTGTGTCCATCTCCCCTCTTAGTTCTTGGCACCGGGGAAGTATGGAGGTGCATGGGTGCTACCTACCGCATGAAAGGCTAGGGTCTTACACCAAGGAGGCTACCCTGTTCACTCCGAGAAGTGGGGATATGTGCTCACCACCGGAGTTTAAGGGAAATGGAAGTGGGGACCCCCAATTTGGCGAGTGGAGAGGCAGAAAGGGGACTCCGGGCTTGGACCCTACATTACTGTGGGAATGTGAAACTAGAAACGCTTCGGGAATCTGCTCTAGGGTGAGATCAACCCCCTTTCCCTCTCTTACCAAGGGTATGTGAACTCAAGGTGGTGTGATGATGCGCCTGAAGGTTGCATCATATGGGTCCGGTGGCTTCGGGGGAGACCTTGGCCCAGGGCCGATGAATGGGCCAATGAGGGGGTTGCGAAGGATCAGGCCATATTTAAAGGATTTTATCTGACTCAGGGAATGGGAACAACGAAGGATTTGGTGGTCCGCATGGGTGTATGAGTGGCGGCCATCGCGTAGGGGGGTGCTATGCGGCTGGAGAGGTCGTCTGCATAACAGGGTGGTACGCGGGATGATAGGAATCCCGCATACCAAGGAGGTACATGGCTTTGGTTTCAGCCTGCGTACCAGGTTGGTACATAGGGGAGTCCACGCGAGCAGCGGCAGACAAGGGAAACACCGGTCGGGGGTTCATCGGTTAGGGCTTCGCCCACGTTGGGGGGTTCTACGGAGTGCGTCAGATTGAAAAAGGGGCATAAACTCCCTGTTCCGTGGGGTGTACATCCGTGTAGGGGCCATGGTTCACGGTCTTATTTTTTTGTTATTTTAAGTTCATAGTTCACCAAATTGCTATGCATTTTTGGTTCCTTATTAATTCATTTCCATCTTCATTCCTGTTCCTGTTCACGAATTGGAACTCCGTTGTTTGCGAAATCCTTAGCTCCTTCCTATGAAATCCTTCTACCCAAATATGACCGATCTCCTCTTTTCTCCCCTACGATGTCCTTTTATAGAGGGGAGGAAAAGGGGCCTATTGTGTTCATGCAGAACCATTTTTGGAGGCCCATGATTGAAAACTCGGTTTATGGATGACTCGGTCAACAATCCACAACTCGCGGGGGAGTGCATCTCACAAGTGAACCAAGTCGGTTCGAGGGGTACTTCATGGCCGCACAGGGTTCTGCCTCTATTCCACGAATGACAGTGCATGCGGCATGGGCCAGCTGGGGCGGTTCGCAGCTGGGGTGGTTTGTGTCTGTGGGCCGGCTTGGCGCCCGTCCACATTCATGCCTGTGGAGGATCCCTGCCTCTGTTCCGCGAATGACAAGAGTCCACATAGGGGGGAACATTGCGGAACCAGCCGCATACCATTAATATTGGACCGGTCCGTGGACCGGTTTGTCTTTTTCCAACTTTTAAGTACTCATCACATTTTTCCCAATTCCTTGAAGGAAATTGGGTAGAATACTCTCTTGAATTAAGGGGACTCTCATTCTCCTTTGCAGATTTTTCAGGACCTTATAGAGATCCTTATATAACAAGACTTAGGAACATGGTAAGATTCTATATTGTGAATCAGGGAATCCTAAATAGGGGTTTTGTTTTAACATTGATGGGTGAGGTCGTATGGAGCAAGACTTCCAGACCCAACGTGTGATGAAGTACAAGTAAGAATCTGATGGACCACCATATTTGAGGAAGCTCCATGATTAGAGATATCCCATGAGAGGACTTGGTGGTACCTAGGGTATCAATGATTAAAGAAGAGTATTACGAATCAAAGGTTGTGTAAGAAGCTATGATATCCATCCACAACCACCCCCCAAGTATCCCACGTTAGGTTCAAGGTGCAGGAGGTTAGGGCCATGGAAAATTGCATTCTTTGGATGTCTATGATCCCACAACTTACGAGATGATAAAAGGTATGTTATGTGTTTATTTTAATCATGAATTTTAATTAGTAGAAATAGGTCTCGGTCATTACATCATCTCTATATTCTTGGTAGGAGGGATTCAACTTTTATTTACTACACTAGAACAATAGATTTTACTTGAGGTTATTATAGGTAGTACATCTTTAATATATTTCCTCTGTTGGTAGTGAGAGCTATAATATTTGAAAAGATGGTTATCTTAGAACATTAGGACATCATGATTAAAACCTATGATGTCATATTGTTTATGGATTGAGTATCCATTTTCCATGCCATGATTGACTATCTCCTTGGATTAGTCAGATATTTATGCACGAATGAGATGAGATTCTCTTTTTTTGGAGAGAGAGGTCTCATGGAACAGAATGTGGGTTCTGTGTAAAGGCTGTTTTTTACCGTCACCCATAATTTATAGAGTATATTCCAAATAGAATTAGTTTCATCATGAATCTGGGTTCCATTAGGAGTGAAGGATTATATGGATTCCATCCCTTAGGTTGTTTTGGGACTACCCTCGAGGTGGGATATGAATTGTTTTCATTGACTATAATTCCGAAAATAATCCATTATCATAAAATTAGATTAAATGGATCCAACCATGTTTTGAGTGTTTTGGTTGTATTTGGAGGACCATCAAGAGAAATGATTCATCAGAGCCATTGTTTCCCCCTAGAAAGCTCAGATGTTGTTTATAAAAAAGGGGGATGTGAGCTTACAACATTTTGTACATTATAATCACCTAAACAAAGAATCATTAAATAAAATGTACCCATTGATGATTATTGATGACCTTTTTGACCAGATGTGAGGCACAAGATGGTGCCCAAAGATCAATCCCATGTACAACTACCATCAGTTCAGTATTTGTGAGGCTGATAATTGAAAGATGGATTTCTAATGTCACAACAGACACTATGAGTAACATGTTATGCCCTTCAGTGTAATGAATACACCCTCCATGTTTTTGGATTTGATTACCCAGGACTTGTAGCTGTACATTGTACTGTTTTCTTATTGTCTCCACTGATGACATGATTGTATTCTCTAATTATTAGGAGGATGATGAAGGGAAATTTAGGATGGTTCATGATTTTAATCAAGAGAACCATCTTTCTAGAATTCCCTCAATGTTCGAGTTTTGGAATTATGATGATACATTTTTGGGGAATTCCATTTTTGAGCATGGATTGGCCATGGATCAAGTAAATATCGATACAGTTGTTTCTTGGGTACCAGCTAAGAATGCATTAGTTGTGTGGAGCATTCTTGGATTGGAATGGTACTAAATATGTTTTTTTGAAAATTTCACTTGAATAAGAACCCCTTTGACTACCCTGATGAGGAATGAGAGTTCCTTTACTATGTCATGGTAGTTCTAGAGAAACATTTATGAGTTGAGGTGGAGGTTGAAGATTTCCCTAGTATTGAGAATACCAGGGGAAGTCATTGATCTCATAGTGTATTGTAATATACCAGGAGATGAGATCCTTTTCATGATTATATAATGTTAGGTAGTTATATCATACTAGTCAAGGTAGTTAAGAACACGAGAGAAGAACTGCACAACACATGACCAAGAGATGGAAGCAGTTGTCATTCCCATGAAGATGTGGAAGAACAATATTATGGGGGCGTTTATTGTGGTTTTTTCAGACAACTAGAGTCTCAAGAACATCTTCAAACAAGGAGATGTGAGCCTGAGTAAATTAATCATGTTATAGTTCTTGCCGGACTAGGACATTAAGATTGTATATACTCAAGGTAATAGAATCATTGTAGAAGATTATTTTTGTAGAAAGTCTTAGGATCGCTTAGCACATGATGCATTAAATAGTTTATCCTCCATATAACTGGCCCTAGGGGAGTAGGAGGGTACAAAATTACATTAGATGATAGTGTATATTCTATCACAACATGAGAATCTGAGAGATTATGATCTTGGATAAATGAAATTAAATGGATTACATGATTATATATGCATATGTGACTCATCATATGGATATTATGAATAATGTAATAGTGTCTTCTTCACCTAGGTGTGAACATTGGGTTTTTTCATGATATTGGTATAGGTGACTCAAGCGTTCCAAACTTCTACCATAGATGTACTTATCGATGTGTTGAATATTTCATGAGACCTTCTGTGGTGGTTTTTTGTTTTGAATGAGATGAACCATTGTTGAGTTCTTATTTTAGTGCCTCACCTTTCAGTAGTTGAAGGTGGAGAACCTTGTTCTTGCAATATTTTTGTATCCCCATGAGTTCCCAGGGAGGACATGGGAAGGAATATCCTTGTATTTTTTTCACAAGGATTCCATGCACATCGAAGGTCCGAGATTCCATCGGGGTGATTGTTGACCAACTCATGAAGTCAGAACAATTCCTTATAATCAGTGAGATGATTCCAATGGAGTGTTTTGGGTATTATTATGTATGATATATCATTAACCTTCAAGGTGTTACCTCGATGACTAAATCCAAACATGAATGGATGTTTATGTCATGATTATAGAGAGTCCTACAAGATGCATTCATGACCCACAGAAGGATGATTACATCCTTTCACCCACATACTAATCAGTAGTTTGAGAGAAATATATAGATTATAGAGGATATGATGAGGGCTTGTGTGTTAGACATTGTCTAATGCGTGTAGGATCCTATTACCTTAGTATAGATCACATAAAATTACATTGACCACTATGCCATTGGCATGAAACCATTTGCCTCTTTACAGGAGACAATGTAGGTCACTCTTGAGTAGGATGGAGATCAGGGATAGATCTCCGCTAGTCCCATATTTTTTGAGGGTGATAATATAGAATGTGTAGGTCATACATGAGCTGATGAGGTTGTCCTAGAGTAGAGATAAGTTTTAAAAATGTCACCTTTGTAGGCTGTTGGAGTTTGAGTAAGGATACATTGTTTAATTTTGAGTTCCCCCATGATGAAAATTGTTGAGTTTTTGTTGGGAAGTAAATCATACCCCGAGATTCATATGGTCATTTTTGATTTTTCCATTGAGTTCCTGGGAGTGCGATCTCCATGTGCGGTATTAGGAATACAAGTTGTTTTCTTTGTTTTTATTTTCAGGATGAAAGACATGAAGTAGGAAAAACTTTAGAGACTTTTTTTTAACATGGAATGACATTGCAATATTTTTCTATATATTTCAATAGCTAGGCATGAAGACATTATATGATTCTAAGGCCTGGTGTTAGTAGTATCAGTTTTTATAAAAACATTACCTAAATTTTATATTAAATTTGCATAGATTATTAGTGAAAAAAGGACAAATCATAAATTGTTTATTAGATCATAAATTGAAGTCCACTACAGAGTCTGTGGCATGGTTTTTAACCTTGGTGTGACATAAAATGGGTCGGTGTGGGACATTCAAACACCTCCCTCATTAGCAGTATGATATTTGGAATAATTAATTATCAAAATAATTTATAAACATACATTGAACAAGATTGAAATTCTATAAATTCACAGTTACGAATAATTATCCACGGAAGACCTCATAATTGTGATATCCTCGATAAGAGCTCTCTTCCTCCCCCATTTGAGGATCCCAATTAATGACAATAGAACTCTATATCTAATCATATTAGGATGAAAAGAATGGAGGACCACCTCTTATATTGTTGTAAGAATCATTCTCCATCAACAATCAATTATTAATTAAGGTAAGATTTATTTTATTTGGTTTTAATCCCTTATAAATAAATTTATGGAGTATATATTTTATTTTTCTCCAATATGGGCCCAGTTGTTGCCTTTTCATTAGCCTATATAAGATATTATTAATTCGTTAAATGAATATTCCATCCCCAGTATTCCCGTTCTTGACTGTTGTCCTCGAACACTTACAGAATGATTTTTAGTCCTTGTTTTTTGGTTCTATATCCCTCATTTCTTCACCTTCTTCACCTATTAGACCCCTTGGTCCCATTTTGACTTTTCTAGGATTTACCATTCCCAAAAATACACCATGATTCATGGAGGATTGATGAAAAAAATAATAGTTTGATGCTATAATCACAAATCCATGAACATTTCATGGAGATGATGATAGATTGAGTGGTTATACATCAAAATCACATTGAATAGAGGTACTTCAAACTGTTGAACGGACAACAAAACCCATGTCAGCCTCTGATGGATGTTTTCTAGTGAAATAATGATAAGATTTATGATTTACAGATAGATCTTATCTTTTTAGATAGACTCATGGTGATACCTAGAGCAGTGTTGACAGATTATTGTGTGCAAGAATGATATAGGATATTTATTAAAATCATGACTATATATTTCTATAAATAAAGAACACATTTCATGTATCACCTCCTGAAATGTATAAAAGGGATTAAAATTATTTAATGATTACATGGTGTGTAATCCCCATAACATGATGTGTACCCCTTCCATAGTTGGAAAACCCATGTTATGGGTAACATGAATGGGAATCCATATGGATGTTCAAGACCTAGAAAATGGAGTTTACTAATGTACATGTACATGAGGTCCAATACATGTACACAAGTTGAAAACATGGTCCAGTTTGCAGTTATCTTGGGAATGCCTTGTACTTCACCTACATCACATGTACTGATATATAGATAGGATGCTAGGAACTGGCCAACGACATGCCAAGATGTGGAGCAAGACCAAAAATCCTGTAGCCCCCCTCAAATTCTAGGTACCCCTTGAGATATTTTGAGAAAAAATTAATCCTTTATATCTTAAACATTTGAAATCATATATTAGCCTGTGAGTAGCCTATCCAATGTGTTTTTCTTAGTTGGACGTAATGGTTCACTGAGTAATGAAATTAATGGTTTGATGTGAATTTCTCTAGGAATAGAAACTATTGAAGAGATTCATGTTTATGGGAGTGGTTAGGAAGGGTCACTGTAGGCTTATTCCTATGTATAACCCTCCAATTTAGTTGGGCAGGGGTCCATGAAGAAATCTAGAGTGGAACAATTCATCTATGATGGGCATTGTTCCTTGAAGAATTCAAAAGTGGAACCCTTTAGCTGGGTATGGCATGGGTCCTCTACAGATTTCTAAAGTCTATCCCTCTAGTTGGGCCTGGCATGGGTCGACTATAGTTTCTCAAGTCGAACCCTACAGCTGGGTTTTGCACGGTCACTCAATATCTTGAGTGGAACCCACTAGCTATATTAGGGTTCGGGTCCTCGAGGACATATATTGTAACCCTATAGTTGGTCTAGGTATGGGTCCACAACAATTAGATTAGAACTCTCTTTAAGGAAAGGGCATGAGACCTCCATAGATTATCAAAGTGGAACCCTCATATCATTACTTGGTAATTGGTCCTCAACCTAGATATTTTTTCCCCTCGACTGTATGGTAGAGTGATGAGGTGTATTTACCTGTATCATTAGAACCATGTTGAAAAGGAACACATTCCCCTATGAGAAGTGTTTTTGAGATATACACAAAACAAATATAGGAGAGTTAGTACTTCCAAAGGTGGATAATATCAAAGTGTGGAGAACATGTTCCTTAGACTTGTGTATTGAAGGAAAAAATGTGGGATACTGGGAATAGTGGTTGGACTTTTAGAACTTTCGGATACTATTCTTACTAGTATGGGATGTGTGATGGAGATTCATTACTCCCTCATTTGGGCTTCTTTTACTAATAATATATATGTATATATATATATTCATTCTTCTATAAATTCCCATTGGATTTGGATAATCCCCTTTTATAAGAGGTGAAGATGCTCATGAAATTCCATTTGATTTCGGTTTTTATATTGTCCTTATAGAATGATTATACTCACCTGATATAGGTGGAGAAGACACGACGGGTAGTTCATCTACTCACCAAGATTATCCACTTCTGTTTTTATGAGATATCATTGACTCTTGGTTGAGATAGTCTATACTATTTCATTGTACCATATTCTATCAACTGTATTCATCTTCCATTATATCTTTTACTTCTCTCTCATCAGTTTTTGGGGTGTGATACTAGTTATTCATATACTCACCCATCATGAAATTTTATTGCACATGTTCTATCTTATGCAGATGATGGGTCGGACAACATTGAATAAATAGTACATTAGGGAAACTAGGTTCTTATAACACATTGGGTATTTGTAGATTGGGATTCAGGAACAAATATCTCTTTCAGCTATTTACTTTTCTAGTTTTTCTTGTTGGGACAATTTTTTGGTTGGGTGGGTATTTTCCCCATTAGTTTTCAATATACACTACCTGACTTTTGTACTATCTATAGGTTCATGCATTTTTATTTTACATTATTGAATTGTGGAATCATTTATTCCTTCCCTCTACAATTTTTCATTGTTTTAGCTGTGAGTGTGTGTACATGTTCATAGAAAAAGGACTCATTGAGTTAGTTATTCCTTCAATGATGGTTGTCATCCCTAGACTAAAGAGGTTTTATTGGGGTAGTTTCTGATTGATCCTTTACTTGGGTTAGGTTATGATATAAAGGACATCGTCCTGACTGTATCCATGACTTAAAATGGGAAGACATAATCAGTTGAAAACATCCCTTTCCTTTGTATCCTTCAATGCCCGTGTCTGTTTGATAATTGTTACAAAATATGATCCCATGACATTAATTCTAGATGATATTGAAAATTATTTTCATATGATCTAATCTAGGTCGATTGGTATAAATATACTTTCTAATTATATGAAACTACTATAAATTCAACTAAATAATAGGAGGAACTAGTAGTGTTTCCCCTCTTATCTTTAATAAGAAATGTGGTTAACAACATGACCTACCATAAGGTCTTCATAAGGATGCATCTTTTTCATTTCATAAAATCTATTACTATAGAAGAACATTATGAGAGGACTACTTTTCACAAAAGAACATACTTTTTGAAGGAAACATGCCCATAACATTTTCTCTGGCACCTATACAATCGATTTTGACTAGCCATTTATTTGAGGGTGAAGGGATGTTCTTAGAACCAAATATGTACCCATATCCATCTATAACACCAACTAGAACCTCGATGTAAAAAGTGTATATCTATTTGAGATAATAGTACATGGGACCCCATGAAGTCGTAAATATCAAGAATGTACAGTCTTCCCATTTGTAAAATAAAAAATTTATAATAGATACAAATGATGTGGGAGACACTAGTTATTCTATCCCCAACTGAAAATAATTAATTAGTTACCTCATGGTGACCTCAGTAATATAAATATAAAAAATACATTGGAACATCCTCCGGTTTATATTTCAGGGCCAGTAATGGTTTTTTAAAGCTAGTAGGCCAATAGTGATCCACCATCACCTTTTGACAGGTGGAACTCTTAGTGATAAAACCTGATATTTTATTGTTCATCCATGTCCACCAATAATGTCCAAATATATCATGATCAACTTGGAGATACCCATATAAATTGACCATTGATATGAATATGACTCATTGATAATCTCATCCTTCATATATGTGGGATATGATATACGTCCATGTATATACAAGATTTGGTCGAGATTGACGGACAAATCTAGAGGCCGTTCCTCAATTGAGACAGCCTCTAATACGGAAAATCCTTCAGGATCAAAAAATCATATCCTCTTCACTCTATGAATAATTGAAGAGTTCACTTATAGTTCTGCAAGTACATAATATAAGAAAAGATATCCATAAGGTTCCACTCACTACTAACCTCTTGAACTATCTGTTTCTAATTCTTAATACATAGATATTTGGTAAAAGAATTTCCCTTCCTAGGCATATCAGAATTATTGAATCCAATGAACTACAGTTATTCAACCCATATTCAATTCACATGATTCAATTCACATTGTGTGAAACACAACTGCTAAAATGAGATTGTGTTTTGAGTAATTACCCTCATGAGGCCTCATCTACTGTGACCAATATGAAAAAACTAGATCTTTATGAATTAAAACAACTCCCAAACAAATTCCTAGCCTAACACAATACACTAAATAGCTTCTTTCCAGCTCTGAATGAATTTGGATTAGTGATAAATTCAATCTCACATTCATCTCCTAAAAATATATCTCATAATATTTATACCATATAAAATTCACATTGTTCATAATCAAGCCCCTAGGTTGTGCTACTATGTTTTATATGTCCTATATAAGATTCCTATAATAACCAATTATCCCCATGAATCTACATATTTCAATTACATTATTGGGATTCTCTCATGTTAATATAGCTCTCTCATTTTTTGGTCAACTAAATATCATACCTCAGAGATAATATGAACAAGGAAGTTCACCTTATAAAACAACAAGTGACATTTATTTATCTTAGCACACAATAGGTGTTTTCTGAGTGTATTCAGAATGATATCAGGATGTGTGGAATGATTGATTCATGTATGAGAGTACACTGATATTTCTTCTAAAATTACCAACACAATGGAATCTTGATAAGGATGGAAAAATATATTCATCAAAGAAAAATAGATATAAAGATACTTCATAAGGCTGAACTGCATATGGTTACACTAAAATAAAATGTGTCAAATATTTACAATCATATATGGAATATCTATTGGTATTTATAAAAGATGATGATAGCCTGATATATTTTTAATCTTCAAGTATACCATAAATCTAATGGTTACTAGAGACATAATTAATATAAGGTATGCGATACTAGTTCATCAAATTAATTTTCTTGAATTTCTAGTAATCCAAAAAAATCAGGAGGGATCCTTCTTCCTTCATGGTGAAATGGACCAGTGAACCCCATAGCGAAGTACTGGGGATTATAAAACACATAGATTCTAAATATTAATGAAGAATATTGAGCTAATACAACTCTGTAGTGTCCATAATTTAAGGGTGAAGGGATGTTGGTGTATCTAGAGACTGTATAATGACAGTAAACTCAATATTTCTCATAGGAGGTAGTAAAAAAATAATAAAAGAACACATATATGAATTGATATACTACTTGAGGGAACACAACATGATATAATCCATTATCATCCACAAAATGACAGAAATATTGGTGGTCACTACACCTATAACAAGATTCCTGGGTTCATCTCTACTTCTTTATACATCTCAATACCCCTTATGAAGATAGGTACAACCCTTTGGTGATGTTAATGATACCCTCCTCAGATAATAAACAATGTAGGTGTGATAGGGAATCAACCAGTTATTCTTGAGAATGAAATCAAAACCCATAATCTTGAGGACAAAGATGTAGAATAATAAAATATGTTTTCATACATATATGGGATAATACTTATATTTTAATAAACTTTTTTTGTCAACCCCAATGGGAATTCATGTGCATAAATCTATAAGAGTAGTTGACATTATGTCCAAGGCTATCCATATCATGCACAAAGATAAAATAGTGTGAAAACATAGTATTGAATAAGGAATAGAGAATATTAATGGCTACTAGAAATATAAATCAAAAAGTAGATATCATGGCATAAATATCCACTATTATAGGCTTTACGACCTTTTTATGGCCTAATCTTTACCGCTATGCTACACCCTTACTACTGGAAGTGGGTCCACTCTACTAGAATTATATATCTAAAGCATGGCTACCATGACTATGATCCCCTCCTATACATGTATAACTATTAGCAATCCAGTTACCATCCTAGATAGTTGCTACTTGTCCTCCACTTAAGGGTGGAGTTAATAAGGATCCTCTCCCACTCAAAATATATTGTAATTTCTTATAGACATGTTGACGATTCCCTAATCCTCCACATCCTCAACACTCGACATGGTATCCACAACATTGGGAATTAATATGACTAGGATAACCATCCTTTTGAAAAATCACATAATTATTAGAGGGTGTTAGCTATATATTGCAACAGTCACACACAGTCTAAAATTGTTTCTTCTGACCGGTAGTTGAAAAATTAACCTGAATTTGTTATGAACTACCCTAGTTCACATTGTTTTCTTTCCTCACATTATTCTTAGTAATGAGAGATTACTTCAAAATACTAGATAATTTATTCAGTTCAAAAGCATTCAATGAATAAAAAATAGTATTCCTTTGGTCACCCTCAAAACATCTGGTTTTCACTAGATCATCAACATTAAAGATGGTCATAGAGTGATAAATCGATTTAAAACTAGTTGAGTGGTCCATAACTTCCACATAACCCTACTGTATGTTCATGAACTGCCTAAATTGATCAGAACTTGGATTCTTGCGGAAGAAATATTCATAATAGATATATTGGAAATCCCTTCAAGTCGATTCCTGATACTAACCCACCTAGTTCATAATATCTAACCACTCTTTGGAGGATCCAGAAAATATGTTTGTGATCATCTTCACTTTCATATTAGTTGTTGTATCCAAATTATTTAAAATAAACATTACTATCTCATGAAACATATATGTATAATGTGGTTCTTCATCCCTCGAAAACCTAGGTTGGTATACAAGACAGAACTCTCAAGTCAACTTTATCATAGAATTGTAAGATCATGGATCTCCCTGTATAATACGAAGAAGCCAAAATAAATACTTGAGCCTAGGAATTATTTCCCACATAGGGAATAGGATGAGGCTCCACGAGTGGCACTGCGAGAGGTATCACCAGTTTATCAGGGCCTCCACCAATGAAGCATGGTTGTCACCACCCTCTTAGATCACAACTGGAGGATGGATTTGTGGACTTTAAATAATAATGACAATCACAGCCCTCTGAAAATATTAAATAAAGGCATATGAACATGATATAACAGTATTAGATACATGAAGTCATTATAGGTAACAATCACACCCCACTTCCTTGTAAATAAACTAGGTTTTGGTGATTGAATCATTTAATAGAACACAAAAGAATGTAACTACATCCCACTATTAAGCTTGGGTTTGAGTCAGGACATATATTTTCATAAATTTAATATCAATTATATTCATATTTTCATCACATTATACCTGGAATGGATAAACCAAATTGGACACCAATTATGATACATAATGGTTCATATATCTTATGAACTGAAGTGTGGAATACACCTAATCTAAATCATAACACATTAAAATACATGTGATCGATGGCCCATGATTCATCATTCCATAGTTGACTACTTAGAATGTCTTTTGTACCATATATAGGGAAGCAATGTTTAGCTTACAACATGAAATCTAAGTACCAACAATGATTATCATTACCTAGAAAAAAAGATTTATCAAATATCATGTAAATGACTCAAATAAAACTAAATTAATGTCATTAATTAATTAAATGAATCCTATATAGAATAGAATAATTCATGGTATGTGAATTATGAATGGTGAATAAAATCAGGCATCGGAAGAAATGCCCTCATGTCATCCGTACTTTCTAAAACAAAATCCTCAAGAAGAACAATAATAAATTTAAAATTTAGCTGCATAACCAATTTATCGTAATCAAATAAAATGTAATAATAATAATATAAAATAACATGTCCCGTGCTAGATAACTTCTCCTTTACCAGTATTTTGTATAGATACACTTAGGCACAACTCATTAATTTTTTTTGATGCATTAATAATATCCAATATTATATTCCAGGAAAATAAGACAAAATTATTTAACGGCAAATCTCATACTATATTTTGATGTACTGACCCATGTTCCTTTCAAAGGTACCCATAACCGGTTGGATGCTTGTCATCATGCATGCCTCCTTGAATGAAAGACGCTACTGACTATTAGTGTTGGCCTTGAGTGTGTATGTTGGGATACAATGGCCTCTAGTCAGAGTAGGAAAATAGTATATGAAGTAGGTAAATAGTGTAAGTATATAAATAATTGAAAATACAAATGAATCACAATTAAACATCAAATGAATGAATAATAAAAAATATATATAAATCAGATACAATCGATGATGATGTCAAACCTCTACCAAATAGGGAAATGATGTATACATGGGATAAGTATTTAAATAGAGTATATGATATATAAATTGAACATAAAAGAAAAATATTATCAAATAATATGATGGTTATTCCCAGTAATCTACTACCAAGATGCCATCCAAGGTTATACAATAATTTTATAAACCATAAAATGACTCTTCCCCTTATATACTCTTTCTAGAATATAGTCTTCCAGGGTTCCATTGATTTCCTATATAGGGTGTGATAATAAAAAAATTTCACATACCCAATGTCTTCTATAAATATATATCTAGTGTATATAAAATTGTTGTGTGATGATATAATAATGAAAATAAAAAAAAACTGTAAATGGTTCATCTCTGATTCTTGATGGAAAAACGTGCTGACACTACCTATTTTGGCCCATGATGGGATATGTCTAATCATGTAACCATGTCTATAGACATATATGACCTATCTATATAGTTACATCCACAACCATATATGTGGAAACTACCACTTTCTTGGACACAAGCAATTACTCAAACATCTATAAGTTATAGCATGGGTATCATAAGTTACAAGGGACGTCATGCCCAGTGTCTCACGTATGTGGGACTCCATGCCCAGTATCATAGTTTAAAGGTTTTTCTTAATCATTGTCATTATAAAAAATGTTTTCATTCCCACGTATCATGTTTGAAGTGTATTCACATAAAATATGATATTATTGGGTATCCATGTGCAATATCATATTAAGAAGGCTCTCCATGACCTTTTGTAACACAAAGGGTCTTCATTGTGATAGCATATTTATAAAGTTTCCTCATGCATGTATCAAATTTATAAAGGTTATCCATGCTCATATGACATTTATAAGGGGCCTCTATGTTTGTATCAGATTTATAAATGGTCACCATGCTCGTAACACATTTATAAAGGATCTCCATGCCCATATTACATTTATAAAGGGTCCCTAAGACCGTATAACATTTATATTGGATTTCCATGACCATATATCCAAAAAATGGTTTGTATACACTCGAATTGGTATTGGATAAATGATAAATGATAATTCATTATTATTTATTAATTACAAGGGAGTAACTATTTTTAATTTAATTATGTGATGGGGTCATACCACCCACCTTCATTCAATTCATCTTAAAATTATAAATATTTTATTCATGATGCTCTATAGTAATTATTCATTTCATTTATGATATAAAAATTTAAAAGTCACAAAAAAATATTTATGGTGTATTGGTCGTTTATGAATTTACATTATCGATGTAAAATTGATCATCACACTAGAAGGGGTGGATAAAAATGATGGGGGCCTAAAGGTAACATAATGCTAATAATAAAGGTATTATATTTCTGACATATTAAATTTAGGGGAAACAAATGATTAAACTGATGTGAAGTAAAATAACACAAATAATAACACATAATGTCATTGAGGGATTAATACAACACCACACAATTTATTCATGTAGAAATGCACTCATCAAGTTTCAGCCTTTGGTTTGGTCCAGATAAAAAAATAATAAAAAAGAAATTCCTAGATAATATAGAATATGATATTGTACCAAAATAGCTTAAATTCTTGTAAGATAAATAGATAAAAGATTATAATGGATCTAATCTCTTACTAAGAAGGATCCAAGGAGAAAATGGTTCTTTGATATGACTCTGGATGGAAATGGTTTTTAAGAAAATAACATCAGAGGATTTATATCTCTTCAACACAAGCGATGATCTCATTCATTCAATTGTAGGAGAAATAATAAGGGTGGGAATGTTATGTAGGGTTTAAGGTCAATTTTTGAAATTTTGTTAATTTTATATGGTTTCATATATTGGTCGCACGGTTGAACATACTTTGCACTAACCTTGTGCACCTCAATACCTCAATAGGAACCCATACTGTTTATAAACATGATTTCAGAAAATGTGTGCTTAATGTGAAATAAGGATATACTAAAAACTATAGAAGTTATCTGTGGTTGTGAAGCTATGGACAAATATTTATGAAAGACGGTGTACTGTTATTTTCCCTCTGAGACTCCATGGAGATTTAGGAGAAGTCATGTGAGCCAGCATGCAAGGTTTTTAATAAGCATGAGGCCAAATTATTTCTTCAACTAACTAGGATTTTGATCTCTGACTAAGCCCTATACACCCATCTTACATCCACAGCCTTAGTAGGCATTCATATATGGTTAAAACAAAAATTTTCAAACAAAATAAAAAGGATCCATTCCCCCTATAAATACATGGTTCGTACAATATTTCCAGTCATTCAAAACTGATACTAGAAACATTCCAAATTTTTATGAAAGTCTATGCATTTATTTGTTAATTTATTATAAAAAAATTTATAACATGTTTGTTTTAATGAATCTAGAAGTGTAGGTACAATAGCGTAATTAGAGTATTTATTTTGAAAAAATTTTAGATTATGAGTTGTCTATTGAGGAAATAAAGTTGAGATGTAATTTTATTTTTATATTTTATATAATTATGATCCCTTATTAATATAGAATTTGAGAAATTTTATATTTGTCCTATTTCTGAAGATATAAATAATTACATTTCCCTATGTATGGTGAAATAAATTCCAAAGGTAAAATTTCTTAAATTTGGGAGAAAGTAATAACTATTAAATTTTAATAATATTTTTTAATGAAAAATATTTTATTAAATGTATTGATATATCATTATAATAAATTAAGAGGAATTTTAATGTAAAGATTCATTTATTACATGTTTTTATAATCTTTATAAATATTAGATGTAAATTAATTTACATGTATCATATTCTAAATAATTTTTATAATTTAAACAATTTGAAATATATTTTTACTCTATTGTAATGAATGAATTAATAATGAAATTGATATGAAACATAATTGAGCCTTATGGAAATAAATTAAACATTAAAATAATTGATTTATTATTACAAAATTTGAAATTAAATTTATCATGTAATTTTCTCAAAAAAAATATTAATAATTTATATTTTTTCATCTAAAATTTAATAATTATGATTATATGTCATATTACAGTTGTGAATAGTGATAAATATATATATATATATATAATATAAATATATTTTTTATGTGAAAATAATTTGAAATGAAAGGTAATAAATTTTAAAAATGAAAACACAAATTAAAATAAATATATTGTTTTATAGAATTTATCTAATTAATAATTATATAATTTATGATAATTATGAAATATGAATTGTATTAATTTTTTTTTCGTACCTAAAACATGGATTATGGAACTTTTATGAAAATATTAATATATTTTTATAGAAACAATATAATATGGGGTCAATGGGTATCAAAACCAAACCTAGAAATGAGATTACGTTGGGATGGATTACTAGAGATGGAGATTTGAGCATTGAAGGAAAATTGAATAATATTTTTAAGATCAAATTCGAACTAGGGGAGAATACCTATGGAAATTTACACATGGATAGATACCTATATGTGAATGGGTGAGAAATCGAGTGCAAGATGATCATAATTTTTCTTCATATATAATGAATAATTTACAGATCTTCCAAGATATATATATATATGACGAAATCCAATGAAAGATCCAATTGGGAGGTTATTTTTCAACTTAGTAGTGATATTCTCACCATCAAATTCTATTTTTATTCCTTTATCATCATCATATTTACAAAGTTCATTGTTTTACTACATATATATATCCTATAATTTTTCTGCCTAGTTCAATTTAGATATACAATTTGATAATGGATGTGGACCAAATGTATTTATTTTAATATAATTATATATTTTCATACACTGATTTTAATCTTTCATATTAAAATTAATTAATCAAAATAACATTCTTTGTGATAATTTGATATAATATGTATAGAGACTCATAATAGAAATATATAATCTTCACAGATGTGTTGTAATAAAATACATATTTTTATTGTGTCTAAAATAATTTCTAATAAATTTTAAAAATACTTCTTTAATCATTTAAATGATATTATATGTGTATATAAATATAAAGATGTTTTGTTATGTAAGAAGATTTATTCAGTAAGGAGATGAAAAATATAAGGATGAGTGGACATAGTCGTTATTCTCTATTTCTATCTTCTATGTTTTATTAACTAGTATAAATCCTCTTTGTATTCATTGAAAACATTATGGATGACTATATCCTACTATGAATATTAATGGAAACGATAATTATGTTTTTAAAATTTGTCTTCCATGTCCATTTTCTTAACAAACTCCACTAAAATGAAATTACTTTTTTTAAAATATAAATTAGATATTGTTCAAATATATTTGTAAGGGGATATGTAACATCCCTCTCCTCTTTATTAGATTGAGAAGGTAGTGTAACATTATGTAGAAATAATAAGAATCCCAAGGATTCCAAAAGGTGGTAATAAATTCAATGGGATTCATTCAAAAATGGTCTATGATATTACATTTTCAAAATAAAACAACCCATCCAAACATTACATAACAAAATAACACTACAAGATGGATGATGTCATCATAAAATAGGTAAATGTCACACAATTGAAACCAAAACCAAACTATAATAGAGTACCCCAGTGGAAGACTAAAAATTCCAAATTGATTAGTATAAGAAAAAAATAATAATACTACAAGGCTCCAAATAGACAAACACCATTCTCAAAATCCAACACCATTCCTTATATCATAGAGCACCAAAAAAGATGTGTGATTCTTTAACTTTACGCGAATATCGATAAACAACATCGGAAAAATACCAAAAGTTCCAAATCGATGGTGAGTAATGAAACTCAATAGGTTTTCCCAAAATGACATACCTACTTAGGCCATAAGGATATATCCTATTTGAAAATTAATATCAAATAATTTGAAATAGTTTATATAAGAATACAAAAAAATCATTTGTTAAATATTTATTTTAAAAAATATATTTTTTTAATGAGAAAAACCAAAAAATTAATTATAAATATTACATGATTAAATTGGAATTATCTATTCCATTTCACATATCCACACTCAACAACCACACACATATATTCTTGGTGTTACCATTAACATTGGAACCACTCATCCATAAACCATCCTTTTGAAGGTGGTACTTCCTAAACAGTATATATCCAATTTCACACATGATAAACCATTTAATCCAACAAAAGTTTAATCCATCTTTTTCAAACCGTTTCAAATAAACTCTATTTTTTTGTTGAATTTTTTTTACCATACATCAAAATAACATATCTATTTTAAAATTTTAATTTTAAAATATTGTTACCAAATTCACTTTTTTTTTAAAACACCAACAATTAAAAATTCTTTAATTGCGAGAAAATAAGTTCCTGTTAGTAATTTCACAAAAATTCCACAAAAAAGGTAAAAAACAACTAAGGTGAAATAAATCCTTCTAGTTACATTTAGCAGAGTCATGAGTAAAGCCATATAAATGAGGATTTATAAAGTAAATATAGACCGAACAAAAAATTACAATGAAATCGGTTTGAAACTCTAAACACCACCTTATATATCATCCCCTATAAAAAATCCAAATATGATCATGATTTACATTATCCACATTAAGTAGATATAAAATAGACTATATATAGTAAACAATGACATATGGAGAAGTAGATCTAAGAAAAACCCTAAAAACTACCTAGAATGAAAACAAAACATGGGAATGAAGATTCAGTGCACCAATTAATGATGCTAGATCGGTTACATTTAAAGGCGAGAGGCTCCAAAACATTTGGGATGGGGAAATATTAATTTTGGGAAGAAATGGGGAAAAGTTGGTGATAAATCATAATCCTGACCAAAATCCACAAATTTATGGTCTTTTTAATCCATGCATCATTAGTCGCATGGATTGGAAAACCATGTGGTAACCATGAACAAACATTTTTATCAAAGATAAACTCACATGGTTCCCTCAAAATGATAGATAAAACATAAACCAACCACAGAAATATCATTTTCAAACTATTCATGGTTTTACCTTTCATGACTACATGGTTTTGAAAAAGATTGTCCCTAACCATGTGCCTTCCTTTTAGACACTGTCTCACTGTTCAAGGTTTCTTATAGGTGATTAAACATTTCCATTAACTCTTTACCAATTTTGGATATTTAGAAAATCCCCAAAACATTTTAAATGCCTCCCAAACCTTCCAAAACATCACCCATACACATTATATATAAAAAAAATCATCATGATGTTTTTACCTATTTGAAACACACAGGGAAATATTCGCCAAAAAATTGGTATTTCATTTCTATTAAAGTATGAAAACTTTATTTCCTTAACAACATTTGATCTACTTCTCAACCATTTCATTCCCCCCTTCCCATGTCCCTTTCTGAATCTGATCATGTTTCCATAAAACCCACAAAAGAACAATTATTTTTCCATGAAAGAATTTTTATAATGTATTCACTATCTATATCAGTACATGCATTTAAGAAGCATATGGATCTTGGACAAAAAGATTACATAAAATCATAGATTTTGGATCAAGCAGTTAATTTTTCAACTAAGAGACATGAAACATATTATGCACAGAACTGATTCTTGGTGTAAATGCTAATTGATATGAAAACTCCCCAACCCCATCATGTATATCAGAAAGGTTCTGTATCTAGGAGATAACATAATATGATTTCAAAAATAATAATGTCCAATCAAGGGAGATAAACTCAAGAACACATGATAACTCATCAATAATTAAAATGGTCATCAATAATGATCCACATATGATTTCTGATGACTATATTCCATCTATATTTGTTTCCTAATCAACTGAATCTTGTTGATTGATTATAGTTCATGATTTGGTCCAACCAATGAACTCTATCCTTTTTTTCATCCATCCATGAGAATAACAAAAAGGATGACCATACAATGCTTAAAAAATTCCCTATGTATCGAGTACTAATAACTATTGTTATATGAAAACCCCAAAAATTGTATGTGATCCTCTTTAATCCACCAAAATCTATTACACAAGCCCACACCATGTATTCCATCAATTTTATCATCCTTTATGATTTACCATCATTATGTGGATGATACATTGTACTCATAGACAACAGAGTTTGATGGTCATTCGATATAGATTAAAGAAATGAAGTATAACCCACATACCTCTATTTGACATGATCAGAACTGGTATGCAATGATACTTTACAACATCATGGATATATATATTTTTTATAAGTCATCCAACATATAAGATTCATGTATAATTATTCCATGGGATGATGTTGTGAGATGATCCACTATCACCGTTATGGAATCATGTTTCAGAACCATCCATTAGAGTGTTATTAAAAAATAAATGGTTATCTTCTCTAATTTATACACAGGAATAGGTAATGAATAGATCATATATGTTGTTTTTGATCCTCTACCTTCACTTGTGGACAATTTATGTATCCAAAACCAAACTCATCTTGTTTCTTTATCATACATACCAACAAAAACAATGCTTTCAAAGCCTTATACATATTTTTTATTCTAGTATGAACAAGCCATCTCAAATGTTGGTTATAATGATGAAGATGTTCTTTAAAAGTTATAGGTATGACCCTCTGATTTAAGAACCAAAAATCGGATCTCTCATCCAGATTCCATCCATTAATTGTATCCGCACCATTGGGTTTGGACCCATTGCAATATAATTTGAATTGAATAACTATGCATATTTATCCATATCCACCAAATCAGTGAAAAGTGAAACTGTAAATAATTACAAAAATTTACCTGATTAATCACATTCAATGTTAAATGTCAACTAGGACTGATATCAAATACAACTCTTCTAAAGCCTCTCTTTGAAACAAAGCATATGAATTTATGATTTAAGCATCTTCAACATATTTCCATTATCTAGTGTATACATAATTTCGAAATCATAAATTTATAGATACACTATCCATATTATTTGTCTCTAACTCAAGTCTCTCAGTGAAAAAATACACTTCTAGAGTTATTGGTCTATGAAAATAATAAATTTATCACAAAAAAGGAAATACCACCTAATGAGTTACCATAGTTTTGGGATTACATGTTCACATCCATGTTATCCATTGGAATAGGTAATTTTCAAGGATAATGTTCATGTTCCATTCATTATTGAAAAATAATAGTCAATATGGAATAAGGCTGTACATTTTCCCGTAAATTATCATTTTACTTGGATAGTGATTGCAAATGTCCCCATGCATCCCACACTTGAAGCATTGAACACCTGATTAGGTTTTCCACGTCTACATTTTTTCCTAAGTAATGGAATGTTTATAATTCACCTTAATATGTTATTTTTAGATATATGGTTATATATTTCACAATGATAACACTTTTGTCTCCCATGAAAGTATTTCTTCAAATTCATCTTTCCATAGTTGTTGTAGAGGGTGTATTTTAATTTCTTCTTGTTCGGATTTTTCCAAAAAAATCCATTCATATTTTATTTTTTATGTTTAGAAACTCATCAATATCACATTTGATAATCCTAATATACAAAAAAGGGTTTTTATAGAAAAATGGTGTTTTACTTCATCTCTCTATATAAAGGTATATTCACCAGTAAATTGTATGTTGCACTCAATGTTTTCACAAGTTCTTTAATATTCTAGAATTTCTTTTGAAGGAGAAAACCTATGTGATTATTTTTTTATATTATAAATCTTATTATAATAATTACAAAATATTAAAAAATATAAATTTTTATTAATATCATTATTCTATGATGATATACTTCAAAATTTAATAAATTTTTTGTTTTTTCTCTATAACTATCATACGGTTTATACAAGATTGTGATTAAGAAAATAATATCCCCATGTAGTGTCAAACTAGGAGTAAAACATGTTATGTTGTCATGCACCAGTTCCCAATTGATTCCATCTTAATGGGGTGTTTTTAGGTGTTTCTACAAGATAAATAAATCCAAGATCCACATCCACTTATTTATATCTAACCATGGATTTAATTTATTGTAAACCACTTACATAAAATTTCACCAAAATAACAAGATGTTATCTTATATTTAAACTTTTCTATAGGGTTCATACTATGGACATATTTTTCTAACATTCACAAATAATAAAACCTTATTTTAATACCAACAATGGACTCCCACAATTTTATTATATAAATTTTCATTTCATAATAGAGATTTAGTAGAAATTATGATCTTTTAGGTTAAGTGTCTTTGAAATTTGGTACATATTACATAAATTAAATAAGGGTAACCTAAAAATAAACATTAATAAATTCTATTAGGTGAATATATTATTATTACATCATAATTCATATCACCTAATATAAAATCCTTGGAAAATATTTCAATTAAATGAGTGATCATAAATCCAAACACGAGAATCAAAAAATAAACACTTAGAAAGTTTGAAAAAATCATATAACTAGGAATTACCATATAAAAATGAGGTATAAAAAGTAAAATTTGTGATTTTTTGGTGGTATTCCTTTGTTCATTTTTAGTGTTATGTTTATACATTGAATTACCCCCTTTTTAGAAAAATGATGAATATGGGCTTGGCAGTAGGTGACACACTTTTGGCACACAGTTATGGGAAACTAAGGGACCATTCCCTAGAAACCATATAGCTAATTTCAATTTTTTGATAGTGGTGACCAAATGGTTAGCGCACAGTTTGGTAAACCATTTTTTCTAACCAAGCATAATTGTCTTCCTGGAAAGATATGGGTGCATGATTGCTGCACGGTTTGGGATACCAAGATGGAAAACCAAGTGACTTTTGTTGTTCAATAAAAAGCTAGACATTTCTCTTCTTCAGTCATCTAGTTTATCAATAAATATCCTATTATACAAACCCTAATGAATATCCAGCAATGGGATCCTCCTCTAATATTTATTAGTCCACTTTAACAATAATTCATGGATGTTCTGGCCATGGTTCTATAATGAATCATCCAGTGAGTCTCTTCTATCATGGTTTCTCCATATTTCAATGGTTTCTCTTCACTCATTATTGAGTTCTCTTCTTACATCAGTTTTTGTTACCTAAAGGGGGTTTGATCTTACGATGTGGGACTAAATAATGATGGTTATTGTAGGATATTTCCTTTATAGCTTCTTGTGGTGGTGCAGTTGTGGTTTCACTCCGATTTCCTGATGTTTTGAAGTGATAGGTAGGTGGTTCCATTATATTACATTATTAGATGATTTTTATATTCTTTATTGACTATATAATAGTGTTTCATGGATTAGTTTTGTGTTGAGGAACATGTTTTAGAAAGGTTCTGAGATCCACATATGAATAATATGACTTTTCTAAGAGAAATAGTTATATTTCATATTTGATTTGTTTTAGTAATTTTTTAAAGTGTCTTATACCTTGGGTTGATGTTGAGAAATGTATTTTTTTAGAGAATTAAAGGAGAAATTTTTTTAACAGTGGATGTTTCAAGAAAAATTTGTTCCTATCACATGTTGGAATCTTTTTTATGAAACTTTAATGCATCTTTGAATTATGAAACTGATGTGAAGCATCTCATGAAATGAATTTTATTTGATTATGAAATTTAAAGGTTATTTACATATAGAAATCGTTGGATTTCACACATTAATAACTTTTGGGGTTTACAAATGGGTCTAATAAATTTTTCAAATGGTTCGAAATTTATTTTCAAATGGTTTTGATTATTATCTGAAATAGAATGTGGTGTTATTTACTGGAAATGGTGGTTTCAATATGGATTTTAATCATTTGATCAATGTGAAAATGATATGGAGGGGATTTAATTATGTGATTAGGATGCATGGAATGCGTATTTGTAAGTGTAATTTTTGTGATATGTGGAATTGAATTTGTGCTCAAATTGAATCCCTAGTATCTTGGTTGGTGAACTATAACTAGTAAACTAGTTGATTCGGATGTGGATGTGACCTAGATTTATCCTGAACAATTTGATAGTATGACAATAAAAAAACTTGTGATATGATAAAATACCACTATAACCTAGTATTTTTCCCCTCTAGTGGCTAATTCATGTGAAACTTATTTGGACTGGATTAAAATTTGGATACCATTATTTCTTTCGATGAGATCCCTCTAGTTGATTGTGCATGGATATTAGGTTGGTAGTTGAGTTGGAGGATATTGATCACGAATATATGTGGTTTATTTAGAATCAATTTTGGTAGTTATATATTGGGATCTTCCAAATTTCCTATCATGTGACATGATTTTTATGTGATTTTGGGTGGTCGATTGACATATAAACGATCTTGGGTAGAATTTTATTTCCATAAATTTTTTCAGTGAAGTATGTTTTCCTTGAAAATTATTTTATAATAAAGTTTTCATTAAAAAAATTTCATATAAATGTTATACAAATTATTATATTAATGGTCTTGTTAATATTTCAACTAATTTAATTTCATATAATATTTTTATGGGTGGAATCCTATTAGGAATTGGCTCAAACCCAACATACACCATTGGGTGTCTGTAGACATTGTTTTGTACGACAGTGGTAAGGGAAATATTTATCGTGGTCGAGATGGTGGATCTAGTTTCTTATGGCCCACTTATTCCAGATGTTGGTGGAGGTGAATTGTGGGTGATTTACCTTTTTTTGATAGAGGTCATTGATATAGTTTTGTGTTTCCAATTTCAATGTTTTAATTTTAGTTTTGGATAAACATACAAACATTGAATCTGAAAATTATTTCACCTAATTTGGTTATGGTTATCTATTATTGTGATTATTATTATTTTTTGATGTTTATGGTCATTTAAATCTATAAAAATGTTTCCAAATAATATTTTTTATAACCAGACACTATTTTCCAGCCTATGAAGATCAGGAAGGCCCTTTATTCCATGACACAGATACTGGTGGTTAATAGCTGGGATTGAAACTCAACATGGTTCATGAAAAAATGGTATTAGAGATGTTATCACTCTTTTTAGGTTATGTAAATTTGGATGAGTCTAGATAGATAATAGATAGTATTGTTAGGGATTGAAAATATTGTTTTGAGTGGGGTGTCTTGCTAGGAAACCTCATTACTAGACTCGAGTACCCATGTGATGTTTGCATATTGTTCAATTCTCCACTAGGTATGATTCACAGGCTATGGAATATATATGGAAACAAGGTGGGGGTAGAGTTCATTGGTTTATCATGTGATTGTAATTGATTTCTTTATGTTATTAAATATGAAATTGTTTGATATTTTTTATTATAGCATAAATTTTTTTGAATGTGTGTTGATAGTACTTTCTGGTAAGTGTTTCCTGTTGTAGAAAGATGCCTCCTCTATGGGTAACTCTAAAATAGTAGGAAGATTCTAGAAAGAGTTCACCATATCCAATTTTTCAATGTTCTGGGGATGTTTCAATTTAGGATTTTTCAGGAATTGGTTCAAGTAGTTGGCACTAGTCCTTCTTAGTTTTGAGAAGTCCAATAAAGTCTTGGAAATGATAAATACTAGGAGTTACTCATGAGAAAGAATCCTTCATCATAGTGTATCATGAATCCTTTAGAAGCAGAGTAGTGGCTTGAGAAGATACAGAGGATGTTCTAATTTCATAATAATCATGATTTAGTTATAATGAATTTCCCCACCTTCATGTTGGAAGGACACAGTCAGATATGGTGGGACTCATAGGTGAAAGCTATAAAAAATGAACAGATGGGTTTGAGATACTTCAAGGTTATTTTAAATTAACATTAATGTCAATATATTTTGGATTTCACTATGCCCCTAGTGTTTATGGATCATATCCACGGATACTAGATTGTGTTGTAGTATGATAACCATTTTTTTAGTTAGTTCGGTGTAAACATAAGGTCATTTATAATGAGAATATGAATGCTCAAAAGATCAAGATAGGTTTTTGGATAGAGATATTGTATTGAGATTCATGTTCAAGATGAAAACCAATGATGATGCGGCTGGAAATTCCATGATGGAAGAAATTGATCTTGGAAGAATGATGGGTTATTCTATTATAGTGTCAGCAGTGGGTGTTGTTTGTTTGTCTGAGATGAAGAGGAATCAAGATAGTTTGAGAAATATATGAGGTGTTAATTTTTTTTATCCTTACCAAAATTCTTCATCTATGGAATCTGATGTCGAGTCATTCATGATTGACTATTATGTTGTGGAAGGTAATGTGTGATCTTCGTGTTCGTATCAACCCATACCTTATCACCATTGTAGAGTTATGGGTCATTTCAAGATATTATTTCAAACTAGAATGCCCATACTTGGGTGGTGCATGATATGTGGAATATAAGGGGATATCATACTAATCCAAACCATCCAGGATGGTTGGATATCAGTTCTATGGTCATAGAGGTCGAACTGGATAAATTTATAGGTAAAGTCAGTTCAGGGTGGGGCCTCCTGTCAATGGTAGTTATTAGGATTTGGCTGAGAAAAGTATGCTTTTTATGGTGGATTAATAACTAATGGAATCAAATGTATTGACTATGGGAGTTGAATGTTTTGTTAATATTGAAAAATATTTATTTATTGTCCTATTTAATAATAGTGCTTTAGATTAATTTGTTTCATCATGTCATGTGTAAGTTTCAATGTGGCCAACTAAGTATATGTTTTATACGAATGATTTTTAACACCATTTGGTAAGAAGAGAGGTTAGGTCTCCATGTGTATATATTATGTAATCTTGGTATTAAGGGTTGGGTTGGAATGGTATTTTTTATTTTTGAGATATATCTATTTGACAAGTTACTTGGTATGGATTGAATGGAGCGCTTTTAGGCACACATCGATTTTTATAGGTTTAATGTCTGTTTTTTGGAACCTAATGGAATTACCCATGTTTTTCTAGGTGAATGGGATCCTTGGAAAAGAATTTATGGAACTATAGATCCAAAATTAGGAAACACTATTTATCAGATATCATTAGTCATATTGGTGGAGAACGATGGCGCTCCTAATGGTGGATTACCTCTTATGGTGGGTGAGTTCCCAGAGGTTTTTCCAGAGGATTTACATGGGTTTACTTTGGATCAGGATGTAAATGTTTCCATCAATTTGATGCTAATAAGAGAACTGATATCACCTCCATAATACCATGTGGTCCCCTACAAGTCGATGGAATTAAATGTATAGTTAGAAGATTTGGAATCCAAATGATTCATTTTACTGAGTGACTCAACACGGGGTACCACAATTCTATTTTCGAAGAACACTGATGGATCTCTTCGGTTGTGCATTGATTAGTAGAAGATGAATAAGTTAAAGATGAAGAACAAGAATCCTTTTCCTCTTATTGATGAAATTTTCAATCCACTGAAGAGGAAAATGTGGGTCTCTAGTATTAAATTGCGTTCTGGATATAATCATGTCAGAGATTGAGAGGAGTTTGTTCTATAAAGAGCCTTCTGAAGTACGTACGACCATTTTGAGTTCTTAGTGATGACTTTTATGTTTTAAAATGCTCCAACATTATTTATGGAGCTTATGAACATTGTTTATCATTATTATATAGACTATAATGTCATGGTATTCCTAGATGACATCCTGGTCTATTCAGGGTTCAAGGGGGTGCATGAGAGGCATTTCATAAGCATGTTGGGAACCCTTGAGAAACATTGTCTCTTTGTGATTCTTTGTATGTGATACTTATATATTAGGGAGGTTAGGTTTCTGGGTCATGTGGTCTTCAATTTAGAGGTTTCAGTGAACCCTGAGAATGTTAGTGTAGTTATACCATAGGATAGACATATTATGTTGTTGAGATCAGGAGTTTTTTTTCCTGGTAGGGTATTAAAGGTAGTTTTTTATAATATATCATAAATTTCATTATCCCTGATAGTTCAAACCTAGAAAGGGTTAACGATTGAATGAATCCCAAAGTTTACAGTGCCCTTTTAAGAGATTAGGAGGTGGTGAAACACAACCCGTGTTTTGATCTTTTGAAATGATGGAATGGGTTTTGTGGAATATTTTGATGCTTTTAGTGTGGGTCTTGGACATGTGCTGATGTAATATGACCATGTTTGTGGATTAATGTCTGTTCAAAATATGACCACATGAAATGAATTACCCATCCCATGACTAGGATTTTAGGGTGGTGAAGAATTCCTAAAAGAAGTGGAACCATTACCTTCTTGGGGAGAACTTTTTAGTTTATTCAAATAACAAGAGTACAACCTATATATTCTCCCAAATAGATCTGAATTGGAGCCACCATCGTTGGGTTGTGTACATTAAGGTGATTTATTATTGTATAGTCTATACCCCAATTAAATTAAAAGTGGTGGCATATTCCTAGAGTAGAATATTGTACTTTAAATCTTCAAAAATGTATAGTGTTGAGTGGATTTTGATGGGTATTTTTACTCAAAGGAATATTGAGACCAAAGAGCACAGTGGTAGTGTGTTCTTTGCTAGGGTTCAAATTAAAAACTCTATTCTAGAATTTATTTATCAATATAAGCCAAGTGATGGGTTGTGTAAGAATTTTAGGATTTTTTCAAATGGTGGGGTGACCCCTTGTGATTGGTCGTTATCTTCGGATGGAATTATGGGCATTATGAGTCATTACACATAGTCATTGTTAATGAAGAAAGAGGTGATGAAGTATATCCCTTGATATCAATGATTCATGGATCCAAATGATACCAAGATGTACTATAATGTGCATCAACATTTATGGTGACCGATTATAAGGTGGGATATTTATTTTTTTAATGTATTGTTATACATGTCAATAGGTCAAAGCAAAGCACCAGAGGCCCTTCAGTTTACATTTTATAATACTTATTCTGTCCTGAATGTTGGATGAGATCACTAAGGATTTTATTGTTTT
Source organism: Viscum album (assembly GCA_963277665.1). Lineage (NCBI taxonomy): Eukaryota > Viridiplantae > Streptophyta > Magnoliopsida > Santalales > Viscaceae > Viscum > Viscum album. The sequence continues at coordinate 916,232,296 of OY728155.1, read as the reverse complement.
TCCCTTAATCATTGGGGGGGGGGGGGAATAAATTTTGATATTGATTGACCATTTGATGAAATCATCATGTTTCAATATAATGATGGATTAATTCATGGGGGATGAGTTGGGTCAGGAGTACATTCAGAAGGTGGTGAGGTTTTTTTGTGTGAATTTGACTATTGTTTCAGATAGAGACCACCAATTCACCTATCATTTTTTTGAAAAGGCCATAATATGTTGTTTGGGATGTTGACCAAGCTGATCATAACATACTACCCTCAGGTGGAAAGTTAGAAGGAGCAGAAAAATCAGATTTTATTGGACATACTCAAAGAATGCATGTTGTATTTTTTATTTCATGGGTTAGCCATTTGGGATTCGTTGATTTTTTACATAATAATAGTTACCAATATTTAATTTTAATGGATTATTTAGAGGAACTTTATGATTGGTTGTGTCGATATCCTATGTGTTTGGATGATGTGGTTGATACCATAATGTTGGGATAAAGTCCTGTTCAAGAAACCTTTGAAAAAGAATTGGTGATTATGGAACATTTTTTAAAAGCATTGAGTCACAATAAGTCTTACTCAAATTAGAGGAGCTAATATTGGATGTTTTAGGTTGGTGACCAGGTGTTCCTAAAAGGGGAACATCACTTAGACCATCATCATTTGGTCATGCAAGGGAAGATAACAATAAGGAACGTCAGACCTCAATTAATTACTGATAGAGTTGATAAGGTGTCATACATTTCATATTTTCCCATTCAGTTAATGTCAATTCATGATTTTTTCTATGTTTCATAGCTGAAATGGTATAATATAGATTTATCCCATGTGTTGAGATGAGAGGAGTTGGAGTTAGAGCCTAATTGTTTTTCTGAGCATCCAATGATGATTGTGGATTCATAGGAGATTTCTATTTTAAGGATGTATGTAATGACCTGGAATTTTTTTAATCTAATTTCATTTCTTTTATAGAAGACACATATACTTGTTTTGTTTATTATATCCAATTGGATTAAAATTACCATTAAGTATCATCATCATTGATAATATAGCCACCAAATAGTTACCACTTGACTAGTATAAATATTTGATTTTAACAATACCTTTTGACACAGAAAAGGATGTGATGTCCCGAAAAAGGAGGATCATTCCCTATTAATCCCATTTATCAAATAATTTTAGGGATATAGTGTTTATAGGTTTTTACCTAGACCGTGAAAAACCTGAGATCCAACATCATAAGAAATATTGAAAACATTTACGGGAGAAGTTCAAGAACATCGAGATCATGATGTAACCATATTCAACAAACAACCACATTAAATCCCCAAAATCACACACCTTACTCTTAAAGAATATGATGGTGTAATAAATTGATATCTCTCAAGACCCTAGACTTAATAATAAGTACAATATTTTTGTATAGAATAATGAATATATTTTTCCTAGCATTATTTCTATGTAAATGATTTTTGATTAATATTCAAATTCTTTTAAGAAATCTATTTCTATAAATTAATATATTTTTAATATAAATTATATTTTATTAAAATATTATTATTAAATTCAATTTATTAAATAAAAATGTTCATATAATTTTTATGAAGCGAAAATGAAATTTTTATTATGGTTTAAAAGTTAATTTTGTCAAAACATTTGAATTTTCAATAAAGGTCAGTTTTTATTTTAAAAGTGAAAATTCACATATTTACAAAATTATTTTGATAAAATTATTATGATTTTTGGAATAAATATTCAAAAATTACCCAACTGTTAATTTTTCTTAATTTTATAAAACACTCTAATTTTTGGGAAAAAATTAAATACCATATAAATATTCATAGTGTTTTATGACATCATAATGCACCAAAATTAATTTAATAAATACATTAAAATTTATCTTCTTCCAAATACTTATTTTCTCTTTAAAATTGTTTAGTTTAATGTTTATCTAATTTACGTTATTAATCCTTAGTGATTCCTCCAAGACATATTATATATTTTATGAATTTAAAACCATTTCTTTGAAAGTGTGACTTACCTCTACAAAAGAAAGGGAAATATTTTAATATAATTGGCCCTTGGACTTATAAAAAAATTATTTCAATCATGTTTCCAAAATACATGGTAAAATACCATAGGTTGGTTTGTGGTGTTAAATATTTAATTATGAAGTGTCAAAAACCAAATTAACAATAAAATCCCCCTCCTATCCTATATATACCCACCAATGATCTAATTCCTCTTAACTCAAACTCCATGAATATCTACTTCACTCTTCCATCTACTACCTAAGGTCTTCCTAAAGTACCCCCAAGATCCATGAATCCTCTCACAATCCATTGGAGTCATACATACAAGTAGGGGATCTTCCACTCTCCTCTTTTATCGAGAACTCCGTTTTTGATATGTCTTTTAATTTTAATTTTCAATTGTTTTTATATGCCCATAAATACTCCCCTTACTATCCATTTTTCTAATAAATAATGATATATTCTTTTCCAATCTCATGAATCCAACCATGATCCATTATAAACACTAATTACCATGTTGAAATTTCGTAATGAATCCTCACCTTCCTCTCCTATTTTCAATTTAAGAACCATATTTGAGATTAGTCTTTTTATTTTGAAGTGGTAATATTTCCACCCTTTTATAATCAATTCCATACTATCTAGAAAATGTTATTTCAATTATGGATCATGTATCCTCTCCCATTGGGACCCTTACCTATGTCGTTGCTATGTTAGAATTCAATAAGGGATTTATCTCTCTCCTCTTTTCATCATGAACATAACATAGGATATTACTTTTAATTTTCCAATTTAATAGGTTGGGATACAATATTACATATCACCTTTACTGTCGATTTCCTGAAAAATATGACATACCCCTTTTTCTATGAGTAATCTATTTTATTATTATTTTTTTGATGTCGTTATGATGTCGAAATTGAACTATGATTTCCATGAAAAAATCATTGTGTAGTGAACACCATAACCATTTCTCTATTAAGGGTATTAACCTTATGCTCATGTACATATTTATTGGGGTATTACATGTATTTTTTCCAAATTCCTTGTTCCCAGGATTTTTTATGATGTTTAATGAATGGTCTATGGGGAACACATAAGCATTAATATGAAAGAAACAAGAAGGGTGATCCGTGATAGTGCTTCAATGGATTAGGTAATGTTTAGTGTCATGATAAATCATGTGAAATGAGGGTTTACTCAAGGTAATTCATGTGTAATGAGGTCATAATCAAGAAAATTAATGTTCAATGAGGGATAACTCATGCTAATCCATTTCCAAAGAGCCTTGACTCATGTTAATATCATGTTGTGTGTTGTTTCCACGTTTCCATGTTATGATTATCATGCGATATCAAGCCTTTATTTTCATGTTTCATTTATTCTCTATTGATATGCCTATATTATAACATGTATTTCCTTCCTCATTTTATTCATTGTTAATTCCCTTACTAGGATTTATAGCTCACCCTTTTCTTATTTATGTCATCAGGTTATCCCATGATGTGTAATGTACGAAGAATATTGTGATCATATAAATGATGTTTTCAATAAAGTTGTGGTATGTTATGTTTTAAGTTGTTATGTAATTTTTCTAATATAAAAATACACTAGAACTCTAGATCATATGTGTTTCATTAAGTGAAACTTGTAATAAATCATGTATAAATGTAAAATAATGAGCTGTGTGGTTAGAGTTTTTATCAGAGGATTAGTTTAGTAATTTTGGGATTGGGATTAAAAACCCCTAGTGAAACCCTTTAAGTATAACACTATGTGTATGAAAACATCACAATTTTTTTTAATTATACAATATTTGGTTTATCATGAAAATACATCTATGACTAGACAATATAATTGGATGTGGTTCTGGAATAGATGATACTAGGAGTAACCACTCTTATATGGTGTTTTGTGCTTGAATATGGGTAACCTGGTACACGACAATAGACCTTACTTGGTACCTGGTTTGACACTCCTGGGAGATATGATTTGGTAAATTCATAAAATCCTTACAAATAATTATTAAGGGAACAAAAAATGACCATAATAATATATGATTGGAATTAGATCGTCGATAACATAGACAGAATCCTAGAAAATCATAATCTATGGTGATAAATATAATATATATGTTATCACATAAATGTCATTGGATTCCCATTTATGTTTTTAAAAGTTTATAATTACTCATCCCTTTTTTATATATCTGATAAAGTAGAATCAGAATCAAAAAGTTGAACGTAGTGCTTTCATCCTTATTTCTATAAATTCCTTTATATCATGAAAGTTTAATAGAATTATTAAAACTTCACCACAAGACACATAAGTAGAGATGACAATGAATACCACAAATAGGTAAAATTTTGCATCCCATATATATAACTCCTCCCATATCACAATTTGTGGATTGAACTACCAAGTGATCCTTGTGATACTTCCCTTTGTGTGATTTAATTCAATTATGGACATGGGTTGGATTTCCCTATATAAAGAAAAAATAAATTTCCTAAAGAGGGTAATCACTCTCTATATAAAGAATCAACCCCAGATTATATACAAGTTCAAAGAAGATTATAAGTCTCAATTAGCATCATAATCTCAAGAATGGATATTATTTCACTATGAGAAATCATATCTAGATAAAATGACTAAGTCCATGGAATGAACCATTCTGAAAGACATTCATATTTTTAGGGAATTCACTGATGAGTTTTCCAATGAATTTTCTGGTATACCACCAAGAAGATATGTTGAATTATCAGCCACTCTTATACTTGTGGTGTTTTCAATATCCAATAATCCTCAAAGGATTGAAATTGTGGAACATTTGGAACAGATTAAACAACTATATGAGATTATAGATAAAGGGTTTATATGCCCAAGGGCTTCACCATAGGGTTCACCAATCCTCTTTGTCATGAATAATGATATGTCAATTCACCTTTTCATTGATTATCATGAGAAAAATAAAATCATGATAACATACAAGTATCATTTTCCATAAATTGATGACTTGTTCGACTGGCTATGTGGAGTAAAATACTTCTCCATGGGGGATCTTAACTCAGGATGTTACCAAGTAATGGTGTAAAAGGAGGATATCCCCAAGTATATTTTTTGTACAAGGTATGAGCATGTTCATAGTGATTCCATTCAGTGTCACAAATTCTACACTAATCATTAAAGACATGATGAATAAAGTATTTAGACATTACATTGACAAATTTATAGTACCCTTTATTAATGATATTCTAATATACTCCAAAACTAAGGAGGTTCACTATGAGAATATGATAAATAAGATAAGGACCTTGTGAATTGAGAATTTGTTTGCAACGTACATCATGTGTGAGTTAGTTTTGAACAAACTATTATTCTTGGGGAATATATTCACAATCAATGGAATATCTGTGGATCCTTCCAAGACAAAAGCAACTGATGGATGGGTGAGGCCAACATCTATGATGTATATCTATAGCTTCCTTGGGATATATGGATATTATTGATGATTTTTGAGAAATTTAAAATGATTATGAAACCCTTTGACCAATATGACTTGTAAGGGAGTCATGTTTTCTTAGAATGATTAATTTGAAGAAATCTTCATAGTGGTGAAAAAGAGGTAGGTCACTACCAATGTGATCACACTACCAAAAAATGGGGATATTTTCATGATTTTTAGTGATTATTAAAAGTGTGTATTGGTATGTGTGTTGAGGTAATGTGATAAATTCATTTCCTATTCCTGAAGGCAATTGAAAATTATTGAGAAAAACAATCACATGCATGATTTGGAGTTAGCAACTATGATCTTTGTATAGAAAATATGACGACATTACCTCCTTGGTGTGATCTACGAAATATATATTAATAAAAAAAGTCTCAAATATATATTAACCTATAATGATATGAATATGAAGAAATTATGATGGATATAGATTCTCATGGAATATAACCACTCAATCCACTACCATCTTGGGGAAACGAACAAGGTAGTGTATTGTCCATATAGAAGGTACCCATCAATTATATCATTATGAGAATTGAGAAGGATAAAATCTTATTATATTTGATGAGGATGGTCATAGGAATCATAATGAAGGAACATCATCAATAATTTCGCAGTTGATTTCCCAACCATCTATTTTGGAAAGGTTAATGGATGCTCAAAAAGGCAATGTGGGAATTCAGAAGAAAAATGAAACTATTAGAAAAGAGAAATCATAAGACTTCACTATTAATGAAAAATGAATTCTGAGATTTGGGTCATGAATATGTATTCCCTAAAATCCAGAGATAATTATCAAACATTTGGATGATGCACAAAGTTTGACATTCTCCACTTTTCCTAAAAAAACAAAGATGTTTCTAGATATTTGAAAACAATATTGGAGGGATATCTCTGAATATACATCAATGTGCCTAGCATGTATGAAAGTGAAGGCTGAGAAGAAGATATATAAGGGCATGATGAAACCATTAAACATACCAACAATGAAATGGGAAAACATCACCATTGACATTGTCAGTGGAATTCAAAATAAATCCATGGGAAATAATGTTATCTGGGTTATTTTGGATCATCATACAATGACTCCACTCTTAATTTTAATTTGAGAAGATTTCTCACTGGTTCAAGTGTCATATATATACACCACGAATGTGGTAAGGCTGCCTGGAGTACCACAATATATTGTATCTGATAGAGAATAGATATCTAACTCTATGTTTTGGAAAATTATCTTTAATTCTCTAAAGATGGAGATAAAAATATGTACGCCTTATCACCCACAACCTGATTTCCCATATGACTGGACTATCCAAACCCTTGAGGGTATCTTAATATCATTCTCACTGTACTTCAAAGATACATGGGACCAATATCATACTTTGATGGAGTTATATTATAACAACAATTTCCACTCTTGAATACAAATGGATCCTTATAAATCCCTTTATGGGAAGATCTGTAGAACATCGACATGTTGGGATGATATTGGGAATGAAAACATATTGGTTTAGAAATTTTCAAATAAATAGTGGAGATGGTTAAGGCCATCTATTAGAACATCAAAGATTCTCTGAGTTGAAAAAATAGATTTTCTAATAAGCATCGATGATACCTAGATTGTAATGTTGGAAAATTGGTTTTCCTCCCCATATATCCACGGAAAATAGTGATAATATTTTGGAAGAATATAATTCTTAGTCTAATGTATATCCTCCATTTTGAGATTCTTGATTGAATCATATTAGTGGCTTACCAACTAGCACTCCCTCCAAAACTGTCTAATGTACATGATGTATTATATTTATCCCTTATAAGAAAGGACATACCAAACCCCTCACATTTACTCAATTCATAGGTTATACCATTGGAGAATAACCTTTCCTATGAGGAGGAGCTGGTGAAGAAAATAGATTATAGAGAAACAGTTCTACAAAATTAGACAATTCCTCTCATCACAGTGTTGTGGCCAAACCACAAGATTGAAGAAGCATTGTGGGAATTCACGGAACTGGTGATGTAGAGTTACCCATATCAATTTTAATGAGTAGAAAGAAAAATTTTGATGGATAAATTTCTTACTGGGTGAATGTTATAAGGACCTGATTTTTTTTGAATAATATCAATTTATTTTATAGAAGACATGTGCACTTATTTTTTTAATTATATCCAAATGGATTTAAATGACCATTAAGTATCATTAATGTTTATAATATAGCTGTTGAATAGTTATTACATGACTACTATAAATATAGGGTTTTAAAAAATACTTTTCAATAGGAAAAGGAATTGATGACCTCAACTAGTAGGATCATTTTCTATAAAGGCCATTTATCAGAGCTTCTAAGGGAGATAGAATTTTTAGGCTTCTCACTAGTCCAAGTTGAAGCTGATATCCAACAACATCAGTATAAGTGAATTCATTTATAGTATATGTTCATGCTCATTGAGATCCTGACCCAAACCATGATCATCAAACAGTCCAATTAAAGGCACATCATTGTGAACCTTACTCTTAGAGAATAATATACTCCATTAGTGGGATATGTATCAATGCCAATGAATTAGTAATATTTACATTATTTTTGTAGTGAATAATGAATATTTTTTTTATTTTTACTTTGAAAATGATTTATGAATATTATTATAATTCTATTAAGAAATTTATTTTGAAGAATTAATGTATTTTTGAAATAATTAATATTTTAGTAAAATATTATTATTTAATTTCATTTATTAAATAATAATGATAATACAATTTTAATGATGTCAAATGTAGTTTTTATTATTATTTTAGAATTGTTTCTATCAAAACCCGTCAATTATCAATAATTATTGGTTATCATTTGAAAACTAAAAATTCACTTATTTGGAAAAAAATTAGATAAATTGAATACTATTTCTTGAATCAGGATTTTAAATTTATCCAACAGGGAATTTTTCTTATTTTCTAAAATAATCAAATTTTTGGTTAATAATTAAATACAGTATAAATATATATTGTGTTTTATGACATCATAATGGCCCAATAATGAAGTAATAAATAATATAAAAGTAATATTCAAAAAATACATGTTCTCTATTTAATATAATGTGGTTTCAATTTTATTTTATTTAATTTATAAATCCTTAGTGAATCCTCTGAAACATATAAGAGATTTTATGATTTCTAACCCAATTCTTGAAAGTGTGACTGACTTCCACATAAGAAAAGAAAATATTGTAATATCATAGGCCATTTTCCATATAAAATAGTTTATTCCACTCCCCTTTTCCCGAAACAATGTTAAAAAACATTGGATGGTTTTTGTTTTTGAATAAATAATTATGTAGAGTAAAAAACCAAAATAATAAAGCAATCCCCATCATTTCCAATATAAACCAACCAACACTCTGATTATTCTTCACTAAAACGCCTTGAAGCTCATCCATACTCAACTCTCTACTCTATAGATTCATCCCAAGGTGACATAAAGCTCCCAAGTAGCCTCTCATAATCTATTGGAGACACACATCCATTTAAGGGGTCTTCAACTCACCACTTTTATCAAGCACTCCTTTGATTATATGTCTTTTGATTTTAATTTTCATATTTTGGGATGTGTTCATACATACTCCCCTTAACATCAATTTGATTTATAAATAATGAGATATACCTTTAACCTCTCATTATTACATCCATGGTCTTTTATATAAACATGTTACCATGCTAAAATTTCATTAGAGTTCCTCACATTCCTCTCCTCTTTTCCATTGAAGAGCCTTGTTTGAAATTGATATTTTTAGTTTTAATTGTTTATTTTTTTATAATTTTATAATAAATTACCTACTATATATTTGATTTTATTTTAATGAGGGGTCATTTATTTATATACTACATATTTGATGTACTTTCAATGAGGGATCATTTAGCCACCCCACATTTAGACCTTTACATAATCCATTACTATGTTAAAAACCCGTAATGGATTTATCTCTATCCAAATTTTGTCAGGCATCTAATTTATGATATGCCCTTTAATTTTCCAATTTCTTATGTTGGGATACGTTCTCACCTATCCACCTTACTGTACTTTTCATGAATAAATTATGAGATACCACTTTCTTTCTCATCAACCCAATTTATGAAGTTCTATATTATTTTTTATGCTTCCAAAATTCCTCTAAGAATTCCATGCCCAAATCACCTTGTAGTGAACAACATACACATTTCTATATCAAGGGTATTCATATTATACTCATGTACTTATTGATTGGGGACATACATGTATTTATTCTACACTCCTTATTTATGGGACAAAATATGTTGATTAATGAATGTTCTAAGTAGAAAACATAAACATGAAAATGAAATGATTATGAATGGTGAACCCTGGTTACACTATAATGAATTGGGTAATGCTTAGTATCATGATACTTCAGGAGAAATGAGGGTTTAATCATTCTAATTCATCCGAAATAAGGGTTTATTCATGCTAATTCATGTGCAATAAGGTTTTTCTCATGCTATTCTATGTGCACTGGGCCCTGAATCATTATAATATCATGTTGTATGTTTTTACCACATTTCCATGTTATGATTAGCATGCTATATCATTCCATTATTTTCATGTTTCTTTTATAGTTAATTGATATACCTATTGTCTAACATGTATTTCCTTCTTCATGTTATTTCATCATTATATCCTTTCTGGTATTTATATCTCACACTTTTCTTATGTATGTCATCATCTTATTCCATGAAGTGTTAAGTATGAAGCAATGTTATGGTCACGTAAAATATGTTTTCAATAATGATTTAAATTTTATGTTTTTTGTTGTTATTTAATGATCCTTAGGCCTGAAGAGACTATAAATATTAATATTCTGAGTTGTATTAATTGAAATTTATGTAATAAATCATTATTGAATGTGTAACAATGATCAGGGTTATCATAATGTGACTTGCATTGGTTTGAGTTCCTTAGAGTCATGGTAGTGACATGAATTTAACATGAGAGAGGAATTATTTGGTTGGCGAGGAGTACCCATTTTTTTCTAATTAGACCATCTGGAGATTTTCTAGGGGTATAATGTTTTCATCGTTGGGATAATTTTTGCATCCATTATTTTTCTTCAAGTTATTTATTTTTTCTATTATTATGTTTATCCCTTGGTTTCCCCATGTGTTTTGGAAGAAAAATGGATATTTTGTTCTTAACATCATGTGGCACATGGTTGGTACACGGTTCAAGGAATCCATGAATCCTTTACTGGAAAGTTGTACCCCCAATATCATTTTTGGATATGGATGATCACAAAGTTGGCAAATGGTTTTGATAATCATGTTGGCAAACCATGCAGCTTGCTCTTCATGGATAGTTAGGGGTGCACTATTTCCACACGGTTTTCAAAAAATTGTGGGAAGAACATGAAACGTGTCCAGATCATTAAAATTTGTGACAATACCCATTTCCCATCCTCGTATTTAACCATCAATACCTTCAAATCGGAACCCTATATGATTTATAGCCATAAAATCAACCACTAATATTACTTTTACATCTTGAATATCAGTACATGGGTTGTTTTGGCCCCACTTGTCCATGGAATCATCATGTATGTTATAGCATCCCGCCTTTTTATCACATAAACTTTCATTGCATTTTACAAAACCGAGGATCTTTAAGGTTTAGTGTCTTGGAAACCAGGAACTTTAAACATGAAAATATAAAACATTCTTCTAAAAAACTTGAAAGGATTCTCCTCATGTTCATCCTAGGTTCATTACTGCATCACATAATCTGGGGACATACATAAAAAGAAAGGGTGAGCAAAAAGCCCAGTAAGGGAAACAAGAGAAACATTTTACATGTGAACTTGAGATACTTCAATAAGGTCATGAAAAGAACTTTAAGGAATGAGAATGAAATCATGAGGCATATCATAATAAAAATAACATTTTCATAACTTGAAGATGTGGCTAAATCATTTAACATAGACAATCATGAACATATCACCATGGTCCATCCCCAAGGTTTCATTTGAAAATTACCAAGTTTATTCACCAAGGTATCGTCAAAATTGCAATCTCTAGTGGTTACATCATTACCCAATGCATTGGAGCGCTATCAGGGCGCACATTTAAATTTTCCTTTATTATAATGTGATCCACATATATCGTCATAAAAAATTTCATAAATAACCCATATTGCATAAAATAAATGGGTTTCATTTCATAATCATAATGTTTCAAAAACTTCTTTAAAGACATGATCTTTACGTCACTTTAAACCCATAGAAGGGGAGAGAGGGTTTCATGTATGTAAATACCAGAATTTAAAATAGAACATTTTTGTATATATGTGAATTACCCTGTAGAAATAAGAGCATTGAATATTCACTTAATAACATGAAGTAATTTTTAGAAAAAGAGAGAGGCATTTTGAGAAGAAAATTTTGCAGCACAACGGCTACGTTACAGGGTTTTAGAAAACGTTGAAAAGAGAGGGGACATGGGACAAACAATCATAAATGACCCATAAAACAGTAGAGGGACAGAATATAAGTGATTTAAGAACATGGTAATGAAATTTGAAAATATACCATATGAAATGAAGAACATGAAAGGAAGACAAAAATAAGATTTCTCTTATGAAAATTCGGCAGCCTAACAGCGTTACATAAACTTCAACCAAAAATGAATTGATGATGTCAAATAGGGTCTCTCATCATATGAACATAAAAGATCAGTATGATAGATATAGAGATAATACCCCAACATAATAAAAAGTAACTTTTAAGACTTGACATTGAATTAGAACTTTGAAAAGGAGAAGGGTGAAAAAATCCCTTAAAATTTCGTCAGCCTAATGGCATCACTTAAACTTCAACAAAAAATGAATTGATGAGATAAAATAGGGTTTATCATCATATGAACATAAGAGTCCAGTATGATAGATATAGAGATAATACCCCAACATAACAAAAAGGAACTTGAAAGAATTGACATGAAAGTAGAACTTCAAAACGAGAAGGGTTAAGAACCACTTAAAAATTCGGCAACCTAATGGCGCCACTTAAAACATCAAAATACTGAATTGAAGAGATCAAATGGGGTCTCTCATCATAAGATCATAAAAGATCAGTATTATAAATTTATAGATCATACCCCAACATAATAAAAAGGAACTTGAAATACTTTACATGATAATAGATCTTGAAAAATGAGAAGGGAGAATGAATCTGTTACAAAAATTTCGGCAGCCTAACGGTGCCACTTAAAACTTCATAAAACGAAATAATGAGAGTAAGAGGGGATCTCTAATTATGTGAAAATGAAAAGGGAAGTAAGAAGAGTATAAAAGAACACCCTTTAACATAATAACATGGATCATAAAAGAAATTACAAAGAGATTTCTTGAAAAGAAAGAGAGAGATCAGATCTCTTACCTTAAAACGTAACTCTTAAAACTCAATGGTTGGGACCTTGATGGCTTGGGGGCACCTTGGGAGGACTCCTTGGGAGGTAATGATACCAGAACTTCGTTGGGGGAGAGTGGGGAGTCGAATGGATGAGAGCATGGCTTGGTATTTATATGGAAAGTGAGGGGACAAGGCATTAATGGCCAAGGGACACCTCATTAGTGGTTTTGGAAAAACCATGGGCTTGCCCATGGAATTTGGCCATGGTATTGGACAATTGGGACACCTCATACCTTATATTACTATTCATAAGTCGAACATATTGATTAAAAACTTAATACATCATTTAATTATGTTATTAAACACACGTAACTTAACAAACTGTATTTTCACTATTAATCGAAAATTCAACTTTCTCAGAATAATCCCAAAATTTCACCTCAACCAAATATCAATGCTCTGATTTCAAAAATGAACTCCATTTTATAAAAATAAATTTCTAAATATTTTTAATTTAATTTTTAATTAAAAAAACACTATTCACTCGAAAAAACTAATACTTGAATAATAATTTATGAAACTGTTATTTAACCATTTTATTAAATCACATTAATTAATAAAGGTGCCTAGATTATATTAATACTTTCTTTAATTGATATTACTAATCCATTTGGACACATTACTAATCCTAATCATAAAATCATTATTCATAATTTACTATTCATCAAAAATCAAGTTGATCTTATTAGACTCTAAATTTCATACTGAACATAATTGTAGAAGACCATTTTTTGAAAATCATTACACATTTTTAATTATTTAAGGTTTAAAAAAACATTTTTAAAATATCCTTTTTCTAAAATTCATCAAAAATATGCATACTATATTTATCCGGTCATTAAAAATTTCATAAACTTCATCATAAAAAGAAATCCCTATTTTTATTTAAAACAAAGGATTAAACAAGGCAGTTACGGTCTCCTTACATAGCCCCTTATCACACAAGCATAGGACCAAAGTGTAAGGTGTGCTAAGGTGAATGAATCTGAGGGAGGCTCAGCTAACATTGCACGAGTAGTAATTTCTATCAGTTTGAACTTCTCGCAAAGGAGATTCCATTCTAGCTTCACACGATGAAGTTCGGCTTGGGTTTGGTCCAGAGCAAAACCCGGTGGTGCTACCTCCTTCCCATGTTCTGTTAGATGGGCTTCGATCTGTCCAGGACTACTGGGTGAGGCCATCGAATCTTTTTTCTATAATAATTAACCAAGATTACTTGTATTTAGAGACAATAATCAAAACTTTTAGTTTCCAGCGGTCATATTGACCAATGGTCATATAACCGTCTAAACCCAATGGTCTCATTTTAATTATAATCATGTTATCAAATAAAACATTTTTTTTAGTATAAAAATAAAATAAAATAACACATAAAATTAGGAAACAAGATTTATTCAAAATTTCAGGTCGTTACATTCTTCCCCCCTTAAGAAATTTCGTCCTCGCAATTTTTAAAATTGGGTTTTGAAATTTCATTGAATGTCCCACATCAGAAAAGGAGTCAATAAAATTATTACTTTAAAAGAAAGAAAAGGAAGTACAAAGGTCACCTGAGTTAACCCGCACTAGGATTCCATGTAGGAAAACATGGACATGGAAGAAAAACAAAGGGTCATGTTCTGGGGGACAGTGATAGAGACCATGATTAGGAGAAAGTTAACCATAAGAAAATCCCAAACTTATGATGTGTGTAAGCGGTCTTTGATTACCTAGTAGGAAACACAAACCAACAACGTTTTTTTACATTCCTTTTCATAATTTTGAGGAATTCATTTACAACATAAAACAGAAACATAAGAAAATATACCTATCTTCATGTCGAGTTTCATCCTTTAATAAGTTTCTACCCAAAACTAATCTTTTCTCCAAACTATGAGCATTCAAAACTACTTGGTCTCATCAAAACACAAGAATCATCTTCATAATCCACAATAGATTAACTATCTATTTCTTCTATCTTTAAAAATTATCCCAAAAACAGAAAGGGTAAGGTAAAACAACTCTTCAAAAAGAAAGAATCCCACAGGAATGGAAACTACTTTTAAATCTTCAAAGATCCATGGTACTACCCATAGTTCATCATTGACCATTCCATAAATATTGGTCTTTAAGATTCCTCAAAATAAACCAAGCTATTATTGAAACCCAAATACAATAAGGATTTTATAACATAGTCTTCCAAAATAAACTTCATTTTTCATCTCCAAACAACATCAACCACTCCTAACATCTTATAACAAAAGTATCTAACCTAAACATATTTTACCCAAGATAGGTTAATCATTTCCATAAGTAACCTAAACTACTATAAGTCCACCTTAAATTCATCGATTCTTCAAAATATAAGTCAATCTTACCCCTCAATGAAAATACCATACTAATCTATTTACCTCGATCATATAGGGTCCCCAAAATAGTGAACGTCATCCAAAATAATAATCATATTTTAATCCCTTAATCATCCCTGTCATATTAATACGATAATCGTCTCATTTCCTATCACATTGGTTGTTGGGACATGTTCTTCCATTTCCCGCCATTAACTAAGGAAAGAAACCATAATTAGGGGCTTAAATACTTAGCCAATAATCATGAAAGGGAACCGAAAGCATATAAGGATAACTTGTAGACGAAAAGTATACCCTAACATGTGATCCCCTAGGTTCCCATCTAGGTTATCCATGATCATATATTCTTATGTGAATCTTTATTTTATTTTATCTTTTTTCCTTTAACAATGGATCATACTAAGCTTATGAATTTACCAAAGCATATCCCCCATGAGTGTCGTAACCAAGAGAGCAGCATGGCCCGTTGTCATGTACCAGTTCCCATTCAATTCTACCTCAAAGTGGTGTTTTCAGGTTTTACCCCTATATACATCTGTGCCAGAGCCACCTCTACCTGCTCGTATCCAGACATGGATGTATTTGTTTGGCAACCCCTTACTCAATACTCACCAAAATACCAGGAAAATTTCCTATTTTGTTAACTTTTCTATAGGCTTCTTCCGAAAGTTTTCATATCCTAATTTCCACAAATAACTAAACCATCCAATGATACCAACAATAGCATCTTGCCTTTTTATCACATAAACTTTCATTAAATTTTACAAAATCGAGGATCTTTAAGGTTTAGTGTCTTGGAAACCGGGAACATTAAACATGAAAACATAAAACATTCTTCTAAAACACTTGAAAGGCTTCTCATCATGTTCATCCTAGGTTCATTACTGCATCACATAACCTGGGGACATACATTAAAATAACGGGTGAGAAAAAAGCCCAGTAAGGGAAACAAGAGAAACATTTTACATGTGAACTTGAGATACTTCAATAAGGTCATGAAAAGAACTTTAAGGCATGAGAATGAAATCATGAGGCATATCATAATAAAAATAACATTTTCAAAACATGAATATGTGGCTACATAATTTAAAATAGAAAATCATGAACATATCACCAAGGTCCATCCCCAAGGTGTCATTTGAAAATTACCAAGGTTATTCACCAAGGTATCGTGAAAATTGTAATCTCTAGTGGTTACATCATTACCCAATGCATTGGAGTGTATCAGGGCACACCCTTAAATTTTCCCTTATTATCATTTGAGAAACATATATAATCATCAAAAATTTCATAAATAACCCATATAGCATAAAATAAATGGGTTTCATTTCATAATCATAACGTTTTAAAAACTGCTTTAAAGACATGATCTTTACGTCACTTTAAACCCACGGAAGGGGAGAGCGGGTTTCATGTATGTAAATCCAAGAATTTAAAATAGAACAGTTTTGTATATATGTGAATAAACCTGTAGAAATAATAGCATTGAGTATTCATTTAATAACATGAAGTAATTTTGAGAAAAAGAGAGAGGCATTTTGAGACAAAAATTCTGCAGCACAACGACTACGTTACAGGGTTTTAGAAAACGTTGAAAAGAGAGGGGACATGGGTCAAACAATAATAAATGACCCATAAAACAGTTAAGGGACAGAATATAAGGGATTTAAGAACATGGTAATGAAAATTAAAAATATACCATATGAAATGAAGAACATGAAAGGAAGACAAAAATAAGATTTCTCTTATGAAAATTCGGCAGCCTAAGAGCGATACATAAATTTCAACCAAAAATGAATTGATGATGTCAAATAGGGTCTCTCATCATATGAACATAAATGATCAGTATTATAGATGTAGAGATCATACCCCAACATAATAAAAGAAACTTTCAAGACTTGACAAGGAATTAGAACTTTGAAAAGGAGAAGGGTGAAAGAATCCCTTAAAAATTCAACAGCCTAACGACGTCACTTAAACTTCAAAAAAAAATGAATTGATGAGATAAAATAGGGTCTCTAATAATATGAACATAAGATTCCAGTATGATAGATATAGAGATCATACCCCAACATAACAAAAAAGAACTTGAATGAATTGACATGAAAGAAGAACATCAAAACGAGAAGGGTGAAGAACCACTTAAAAATTCGGCAGCCTAATGGCGCCACTTAAAACTTCAAAATACTGAATTGAAGGGATCAAATGGGGTATCTCATTATATGATGATAAAAGATCAGTATGATAAATTTATAGATCATACCCCAACATAATATTAAGGAACTTGAAATACCTTACATGATAATAGATCTTGAAAAATGAGAAGGGAGAAAGAATCTGTTACAAATATTTCGGCAGCCTAACAGCGCCACCTAAAAATTTATAAAACGAAACAATGAGAGTAAGAGGGGATCTCTAATTATGTGAAAATGAAAAGGGAAGTAAGAGTAGTATAAAAGAACACCCTTTAACATAAGAACATGGAGCATAAAAGAAATTACATAAAAGAGATTTCTTGAAAAGAAAGAGAGAGATCAGATCCCTTACATTAAAACGTAACTCTTAAAACTCAATGGTTGGGACCTTGAGGGCTTGTTGGAACCTTGGGAGTACTCCTTGGGAAGTAATGAGACCATAACTTCGTTGGGGGATAGTGGGGAGTCGAACGGATGAGAGGATGGCTTGGTATCTATAGGGAAAGTGAGGGGATAAGGCATTAATGGCCAAGGGACACCTCATTAGTGGTTTTGGAAAAACCATGGGCTTGCCCATGGTATTTTCCCATGGTATTGGCCACTGAGGACACCTCATACCTTATCTTACTATTCATAATTCGAACATATTTATTACAAACTTAATACATCATTTAATGATGTCATTAAACACCCGTAACTTAAAAACTGTATTTTCACTATTCATTGAAAATTCAACTTTCTCGGAATAATCCCAAAATTTCACCTTAACCAAATATCAATGCTCTGATTTCAAAAATGAACTCCATTTTATAAAAATAATTTTCTAAATAATTTTAATTTAATTTTTTATTAAAAAAACACTACTCACTCGAAAAAACTAATACTTGAATAATAATTTATGAAAACGTTATTTAACCATTTTATTAAATCACATTACTTAATCAAGGTGCCTAGATTATATTAATACTTTCTTTAAGTGAGATTACTAATACATTTGGGCACATTACTAATCTTAATCATAAAAGCACTATTCATAATTTACTATTCATCAAAAATCAAGTTGATCTTATTAGACTCTAAATTTCGTACTGAACATAATTGTAGAAGACCATTTTTTGAAAATAATTACACATTTTTAATTATTTAAGGTTTACATAAACATTTTTAAAATATCCTTTTTCAAAAATTCATCAAAAATATGCATACTATATTTATCCGGTCATTTAAAAATTCATAAACATCATCATAAGAAGAAATCCCAATTTTTATTTAAAACAAATGATTACACAAGGCAGTTATGGTCTCTTTACATATCCCCTTATCACACCAGCATAGGACCTAAGTGTAAGGTGTGCTAAGGTGAGAGAATCTGAGGGAGGCTCGGCTAACATCGCACGAGTAGTAATTTCTATCAGTTTGAACTTCCCGCAAAGGCGATTCCGTTCTAGCTTCACACGATGAAGTTCGTCTTGGGTTTGGTCCAGAGTAAATCCCAGTGGTGCTACCTCCTTCTAAATTTCTGTTAGATGGGATTCGATCGGTCCAAGACTATTGGCTGAGGCCATAAAATCTTCTTTCTATAATAATTAATGAATATTACTTGTATTTAGATATAATAATCAAAACGTTTAGTTTCCAGCGGTCATATTGACCAATGGTCATATAACCGTCTAAACCCAATGGTCTCATTTTAATTATAATCATGTTATAAAATGAAACATTTTTGTTGAGTATAAAAATAAAATAAAATAACACATAAAATTATGAAACAAGATTTATTCAAAATTTAGGGTCGTTACATATGTACCTTCTCTCAGTGTTTCTCCAGCTTTATAGGGTTTATCTTCCTAATTTCTTGAGTTCTCCTTTTCCAATGTGTTGTATATCTTATAGAGGGATATATCTTGTGTTGGGGGATGAAATTATGAGGGTTATTGTTTGATATTACCATTTTGTGGTCTTGTGGAGATATAATAGTGGTTTCAAGGATATTTATTAAGTTTCCATGTGTGATTTTGGTAAAACTGTGCTTTTAAATTATTAGATGAAGTTAACATGCTTTATTGATAGTCAAAAATTATCATATGAATTATTTTTGTCATGATAAACATGTTTTATCATGTTTTTGAGATGCACATGTGATGAAAATAGGTTTTCTAAAAGAAAATTGTTATGTTTCATGTCTTATATTTTTGGTTCTTTTTGATAGTGTTGTATAAAATGTTTGGAACATGGAAACATTATTTTCAAATAGATATAATTGGAAGAATGTTTCGACAGTCTATTTTTCAAGAGGAATATGTTCTTATTACTTGCTTTCTTCTCTTTCATGAAACATTAACGTGTCATTATATTGTGAAAGGGATGTGAATCATGTCTTGATATGAATTTGATGTGACTGTTAATTTGGAATGGGATTTTCCCATGAAAATGGTTGAAAGTCACAAGTGATATCATTTTGAATCCAAATAGGACTCATAAATTATGATAATGGTTTGAAATGTATTACAAAATGGTTTTGGGGTGTGTGTGAAATTTAAATTTATTTTATTTATATAAAATGGTGGTTTCTATGTGGGTTTGGAAAATTGGATCGATTTGAAAATGTGACGACAGTGATTTCCTTTTTTGCTTATGGTTATTGGAATGTGTATGTGGAAGTGTTGATTTGAGTGATATGTAGAATTTAACATGAGAACAAAGGTAATACTATGTATCTAGGGGTGATCCTAAACTAGTATGCTAGTTGATTCAGAAGTGGAAGAGGTCAATATTCATCTAGATTGATTTGATGGTACAACACTAACTAAAAAACCGATATGATAAGAGAGCACTAGAAATTGGGCTATGTTATAATCGAGTGGATCATTAATGATAAATTTTTAGGTATTAAATTATAATTTAGAGAATGTTAGACCTTGAAATGGTATCCACTCAAATGGATGATGCACAAGAACACAACTCGTAGTTGAGTTAGTGTATTTCAGTCACTAACGTAAACAGTTCATAATGTATCACTTGTGATAATTAAATATTTCTATTTTCCAATGGTTATATATTGGGATGTGATGATTATTTTATGTGTCTCTTTATTTTGTTAGATAACAAACCTTGTGTACATTTTTTATTTCATGTCAGATTATTGGTGAAAATGGATTTCCTTGAAAAATGTTAGAAATGAATTTTTTATTTATTTTTTTTCTTAGAAATGTATAAAATATTATTATAGAAATGAATATGTTAATTTTTATTCTAATGTTTTATCATGGATTCTTTCTATTGGGTATCATCATACAAGGATTGGGATCACACTATACATACAAATTTTTGTGTACGTATACTTTGTATTATATGGCCTAGGTAAAAAAATATGTATCATGATGGAGATGGTGGATCTGATTGATATTATTCTACTTTGATATGGTGTTGGTGGCAGTTTCATGAGGGTGATGTCCGTCTTGTTCCATGTATATCATTGAGAATTTTTCCATTTTCCTATTCAATTGTTTTGATTTTGTTTTTAGTTAAAGTTGTAACCCTTGAATATGAAAATTGTTGTACCTCTGTTGCTTATGGATATATATTAGTGAAATTATTATTATTTTTGGTTTGTTAGGGACATTTTAATGGTTGAAATCATTGAAAAATAATATTTTTGATACCCAGGCACTATTTTCCAGATCGTGGGGATTTAGAATGCCCTTCAAGCCATGACATGGATATGGCCTTGTGTCTGGTTTGATGTCACCCCAACATGGTTCTTGCCATAACATAAAATAATGAACATGAACCAAATTTGAATTTAGAGATGATAGTTAAATGATAAATTTATAATAATATCACTATGTTCCATCCCAATGGTGTCATAAATCATAATTATCAGGGTTATTCACCAAGGAAACCGAAATTATGTCACATATAGAGTTGAAATCATTTTACCAATGAATTGGATAAATTTTAGGGTGCACAATTTATATTAATTAATTAATATATTCCACATATATCATAATAAATAATATAATAAATAACTATTTGAGAATATAGATTAGGTTTCTTATCAAAATCATGGTGTTTCAGATGTTCATAATAACATGATCATTATGTCATTTTATGCCCTTGGAAAAGGGAATCACAATTTCATATAAGTTAATCCACATATAAAATAACTAATATTTACATCTATTTGAATAAATTTAGAAATTAACATGGTTTAAATATTCACAAAGTTAGTATAAAATAAAATTTCTTAATTACGAAGGTAAATTATGAGGAGTAAATTTGGTAGCGTGATGGGTAAAAATGTGGTTTTGGGAAAAAGTAAAATGATAGGGTAAAAGCTATGCCATTGAAATAAAATCATTTCTTAGTAATATATATGATCCAAAAGGGTAATAATATTTATTAACCATAACATTTAGAATACATATAAAAAGGTTTCTTGAGTCGAAGCGAAAAGAATAATAATTCCCTTACCATGAAGAGTTACTCCTGAAGAGTGAGTAAACCATCCTGGGGGCTTGAGGACACCATGGGAGGACTATTGGAGAAATATTACCATATGATTATGTTTAATGGGTTGGGGTGATATTGAAATGGAGAAATGGGAGCATACTTATAGAAAAAGTGGGTGATTTCATAAATAATTTCAAAAATATTGTCCATGGAAATCTAGGTTGTAGATGATGAAAAAATAAGCAAACCATTATTTTTTCCATGGTTTTGGAAATATGGGTGATTTTTTATGTTTTTTAATCCCAAAATAATTGAGCATCATTTTATATTACATTTTTAGGCTTGTAAAATAAATGTTCAAACAATGTAATGTTTTTAAAATCTATGCTTCCATTTTGAAAATTGGAATGTCATTTCATGGTTTTGAAATTGATTAAAATACATAAATTTTTTTAATATTAATAATATAAAATATTTATGGCCGTGTGTCATAGTAAATTAATTTTTACATCATTATGAAACTATTATTATGTCATTAAACATAATAAAAAATAAAACCATTTTTTTACTATTAACATAAAAATAAAGTATTTTAGAAATTTCAAATAAATTCAATATAAACTAATTTTTACAAGATAATAAAAAACCTTATGTATCTTTTACCATAATAAGTCTCAAAATATAATAATTTTAAATTTTAAATATGAAAATACTTTTTTATGAAAAAAATATATTATTTTAGGGCACACTCAAATTTCTGACACTTAAAAATATTGAAGGACATTATAAAATAATTTTATCATGTAAATATAAAAATATGGGTTTTTAAAATACTATTTAATTAAAATAAATATTATTCTAAATAAAATATAATATTCTAATAAATTTATATTATTTAAATAAATCATTATTTTAATGAAAATTTTAAATTTAAAAGGAAAATCAACATTCAAACCATTATAAAAAGCACATTCTAATTCATTAAAATATAATAGAATTTATAAGAAAATTATTATGAATATTATATGATATCTAATTTTATTTTATACTTCTACAAAAATCATATTTTAGTAGAATTTATTTATATAGTATTCTAAAATATTTGTTTATATCATTAAATAATACCAGGGATCATTTAAATGTATCTATATAATAAACAATAATAATTTAAAACTAATTTACTGAATAATGATCATAATGATGATCAAATATATTATATGTCAAAAAAAATTATAATTATTATATTTACCAATAAATTTCCCATCATACCTACATCACTACATTTTATTTTTCTTATAATGGTTCCTAAACATCCCTTTCTAATAATTATTTTTCTCCAAATGCGTCTTTCCATTTTTTAACGATATTTTGAATGGGTGATCTTCATGTGGAATTTCAAGAATATTGATTTTGATAAAGATAATGTACTATTATATTATATGTATATCCCATTGTGGTTCTTAGTTTTACTAGTTCAAATTTATACATGATGTATTATGATACCACAAATTAAAAACTATTTCCATTTTCTTATATTGTAAAACATAATAAAATGTTATTTAAAAGAAAGTTATCTATTAATATATTAAGTATATGTTTTTGGATTGTTACAGTTATACCCTGTTGAAAAAAATGTGACACATAATCATTTCATCATTTCATTATATCATAACCCCTGGATCAAAATTTGGGGTTCGTAAAAATTTTATCATGGTATAACATGTATAATAAAAATAAGTTTCATGAACATCTCCTTATTATAAACCATTAATATAAAAAATATGAATTATATTCTTGGTTTATATACCCTCTAAATCATATGCTATATGAAATCATTTCTTTATATATGGATAATTATTTTGAGTTATCACATGGAACATTTCTTGAGGTGAATTGCATTTATATGAAAATTATTTTTTAAAAAACAAAATCATAAATCATTTTGGAAATTCTTTTTATTGAAAATGAAATTAAAAAAATAGTCATTAAAAATCATGTAAAAAATTCACAGGTAAATAAAAATTTTACATTAAATACAATTTTCAAAATATAAATAATTTCATATGAATGTTTCATTGAAAATAAACATGAAATCAAATAATGGAAGGTTTAGTAATCAAGTAAAACATTTCATGAGGAAAATAACCTTTTATTTAAAATAACATTGTAAAAAATTAATAAATTACATTGGAATTCCCATTCCTTGAAAATAACATCTATATATTATAAATGATTATTCAATGAAAAAAATGGTCATGGCAATATAAAATTCCCTCTAGTTAGTACATGTTAAACAAATATTCCTTTCAATTTTTTTTAAAATAAAATTGCATATGGGAATTTCATGGAAGATGTCATGTATATTTCTTGAATTGTTTTTCAATGAAAAATATAGGTATAATGATCCAGAATTTATCATTTTATTAATTTTAAATACAATTTTTTTTATAAAACTCATTTTTAGACGAAAAAGGGTTTTTCCAAGGAGATAAATAATGACAATTTTTATTAAAAAAGATTATAAATATTGTAAACATAAACAGAAGAAAATATAGTAAAAAACTTATTCACCATAAATAAATATATAAAAAAATTAATGCCTTTATTGTTATATATTTCAATTATTTTCATCATCATAATCACAATGACGAGCAATCACATTAAATAAGGAGATTAAGATAAAAAACACATATCACATCGTTACATGTGAATATTAAACCACATGAAAATATAAATTTAAATGAATCCTAAAATATATTTTTAATAAATATATTCACGATATTACATAAAAAGGGTATGTATATACACATCATAAAAAATATAGGTTTAGAATTAGAAACAAGTCTCAATGAAGAAATATTGAGAAAAAAAATCCCTTAACGCTTCCGTATTTGTTTGAATTATGATACCATTAAAAAATAATTTCAAATGAAAAATATAATATTATTAATATTAGTATACTAATAAATATACATTTCTATGGAGAAGTATATACACAACACAAAATAAACAAGTGGTGAATGATCATACGCCACCATGAAATAAAAGAGACAATAGAATCCCCTTATCTAAAGACTCGACATGCTTCATACACATTATAAAAAAATATATAATTAATATTATTTTGTTATATATCTATTAAGGAACTATAATTAATTATATCATACCATAAATGATTTGTTTATTGCCTTGTATGACCCGTTTCTTTATAATTCCATTCCAATAACACGTTTTAGGTAATATTTTCTTTGTCTTTTGTTTATGTTTTGATTTTCATTTTCATAAATTATACATTGATCAGGGTTAAAAAAATAAATAATTCCAATAATGAAATAATTATTATATTTATACCTAATTTATACTTTTTAAACCAACAATGAATGATATTTTTGAGAAATGATGTACGTTATGATCATGAGGACAATTGGTTATATGTAAGTACACGTAATGTTTCCTTCAATGATTATTATGGAAAGGATGCACATAAAATTTCATATTTCCCTAATTATACTAATATATTATATTTTTTATAAATATATTAATATATATATATATATATATATCATCCATCTTGTTTTTTTGAGGAATATAGAGAGTCACATCACTTCATCAAGGAGGTATCCACAATATACACAAATGACATTATCATATTCCTATGTGATCACAGAAATAAAATATTATATAATATTTTAATATTTGTTAATAATTATAAAATATCATAATAATTACATATATATCACATGTATTAATGAACTGTATCCTTTTTTATCTTGAATGTGATGTGTTAGTGCATAATGAATCACATCGCTTCGTGATGTGGTAACTCGATGTAAACACGAGCACCATTTTTGTATCCCATATAGAATAAAATGAAATGAAAATACTATATGATATAATTTATATATACGTATAATTATATTATTTTTATCATATATATTCTTTAAATCCATCATCATACACAACCGTGAGAGGTGGAATAGAAAACACTAATTTCATTGGTCCATGAGGTGGTGGTTTCCATTACACACGAATGATTATTTCATAACACTTTTAATTAAGGTTATATTGTTTGAATATATATACTATTAAATAAACTATATCATTATGTATAATATACTCTTTTTAATTTTATCATAATATAGTAACAATAATTTTAGGAGGTGGATGGATATAGAAAACCACGTTGAAGAACCATACCTATTCTTTGGGTATCCTTTTTAGGTTTGTATCCAAATACACTCAATGTTGTATTTGATCCCAAAATAAGGCTTTTGATGTGATATTATGGATTATTTTATGGTACATTGATAGTTATTTATGAATCTATTGGGGTTAAAAGGTGTGTATAAAAGATAAGTGGGGTGGTCTTTTCCAAGTTAGGTGGGTGGCATTTATGTAATTTTATTGAATTAAAAAATGTGTACTTACATTTTCCCCAAGCCACAGTGATTCAAAATGGAGTAATATAGAGACATAGGTAATATTGATTCTAATAATTTCTATAATATAAATTTTAGACATGTCATTATATCATATTTATTCTTATATTTTTTGTTTTACTCTGAGTAAACCCATTTTTACCATAACCACGATAATTTTTTTTTTTCACAAATGGTATTGGAAAAAAATAATATATTATTATTAATTAACATAAATAATTAATATTCCAAATAGAGAATATATTTTCCAAATTCATATAAAAAGGTGAAAATTTTAATTTCAAATTAATCTCATAGATGTGGTGAGAAATGGAGTTTTCACAGATAACATTTTCAAAAGATTACAACGTTTTTATATAAAAATTGTATAGTAAAATGATTCCAATGATAATAATTGAATATATAATATAAAAATTTTATTGAAATTATTAATTAAATGTTATTGTTTTTATTTATTTCAGTAAAACATGCTTTTGTCTATAAATGTTGTTTTCAAATAAATGATTCCATTATTTCCAAATAGTTTTTACTTTCATCTCCAATTAATTAGTTATTGAGAAATTAATTATATATTTATATATTTGTACCATATATTTTCATAAATTAGTTAATTCAAATGATACACACCATTCCAACACCTTGGGGATAACAGAAATGTTAAATAATAATAATATAATAGTATGTTATGTTTCATTTAAACATAGTGTTGTGTGTAATTCATGCTAAGATAAGTGTTATTTGTAACCATAATATCAAAATTATTATATTAATTTGAGAATATATATCATATAGTCCCATGATTTTAATTTCCATATGCTTTAAAATTAATTTATCCCTTATAATTTGTCTTGTTCATCAATGATTTAACATTTGAGAGTTCCATTATAGAAACTAAAATAGTATAAAGGGTTAATAAAAATCATCTTGACAATAAGAGAATAATATGGGAATGTAAAATGGAATAAGACACACAAGATTACTATATAAGAGTAGATAGGTGGTAATTAAAAATAGTTATAAGGAATACAAAATTAAATAATTATTGAGAGTGATTGATATAATATGTCAAAATTAAGTGGGTAATCCCAATGATATAAATGACTACAAATGAATAAAATAATAATACTAAAAAAAGTATAATTATATCATAAAAAATGATGACACTTGGATAAAGTTTATGTTAATATCAATTTCCAAATTTTTGGGAATTCTGTTTTCATGTAGACTAATAACATATTAAATTTTACATGATAATTGTTTTATAGGAATAGTTTTAACCTTCGGTTGTGCCATAAAAATTACCACTTCATTTCATACTCAGATAATTTAAATTTTTTAGTAGTCATTCACTAAATAAAATCTATAAAATATTGAAATTTATTTACTCTATTTGTAGTTTAAAACATTTTATAATTGGTTATACAATATAAATAAATCCTCGTATGGTGAAATAGTACATTAATATCTAAAACTACTTCCAGTGAATAAATTAATCAATTCTATAAATGGTCAACATTATGACTCTTCTAAAATTTGAAATTTCTATAAAAGGTTACTAAATATCCCAAACTCAAAATTAATCTTCTAAGTATCATTAATAAGTTCTTAAGTGTAACATTCCAACTATATTAATACTTTGGTTATATATTATTCTCATTCATGGTAACTACCAGAATTACCCTAAGACGATACAGAGATCAGTCATTATTCATCATTCATTGAATAACACCATATATTATTTATCACATTATAAAGATCAAATAATGTTTTAAAAACCATCAATGATAACAAAAAACACTATATCCAAAAATCATGTAATATTTTTGAGGTCATCAATATTATCCAATTTATATTATCAATATCCCTCATCACTTAATCCAAAAAACCAAAATCAACTCAACCATAAGATTATATTAAGGGTTGTCTTCCATTAATCACATTCTTTTATTAAAATATTAACATTCCCTTAGATAAAATTTCTACCCCATTTATAATATTCATGATATTCATGAATATCCTTAAATAAACACATATGCTGACATTCCATATATATTTCATGATTTATATAACATAATTCGTGAATTATGATATTTTTTTCTTCAATCATCAATCATACTTCTCAATCCATTAACTAGGATTTGTCAACTTGTTACATATCCATTTATTCCTTTAATATTTTTTTTGTAGTCATTTCAAAAAAAACAATATAACCATTATATTACAAACATTCTGATTATAATAATGATAGTCCACCTTAGGTAATATAATTGAATATTTCAAAAAATTAAACATTTTAACAATTTAATAGTCAACGATAACATACTGATACCATTATTCTCATCTATTTCATTAATATAAAATTTCATTTATTTTTTGGTTATATTCTTTGTGTTGTTATTTTCCACACCCAAAACATATTCTCATCCCTCTAAGACATTCCATTTAGTTCCTTATCCAAAATTCTCAACATATAAGAATCTAAATATTATTTCATATATGGTCCCCACTACCTGAAAACTCAAATAAAAATATTATTATCATGTTTTGTGAGTTTGAGAGTTAGTTAAGGTTCACATTTTTAATACTTTTATGTAATAAAATTTTAGGAATAATAACAAGATCATTCACAGAAATCATCATTCCATTTTGGCACTCATTAGAAAGTTATATGTCACATTCAATGTCATCCTAATTCTTTCTTTTTTCCTTTTTTGACTAAAATTGAAATGTAGATTGATAAATTATT
The DNA here is from genome assembly GCA_963277665.1 of Viscum album. NCBI lineage: Eukaryota > Viridiplantae > Streptophyta > Magnoliopsida > Santalales > Viscaceae > Viscum > Viscum album. Next base: position 916,203,115 of record OY728155.1, on the reverse strand, counting down.
ATCATAATGGGAAACCAAAAAATATTAATTGTAACATATATGTTTTATAATTCATGTCACATTATTTTTAATATATGTCACCTTAATTTTATATTAGGTCATTAATATTTATAATCTATTAAAATCATTCATGATGGTTTGTAAAGAATTTGTGAATTTCGAAAGCATGTTCTCCAATAGTGTAACACAAGGTTTGAAAGAAGGATTTTTAATAGGATCAATGTGATGATAAAATTGTTATCAATAATTCCTTTTTGGAGTTATTACCCTTAGGTACCTCTTCCAAATCTAGTTTTAGACTCAAGAGAGAAATGTAATTTCATTGAAAAAACTATCTCTATCATTTACCAAAATTCCAAGACATTTTCATAAACTTTGACTTCTACAAAAAATTATCCTTATACATATCCCGAAACATATCCATACAAGTATATATATATATTTCAATTTTTTTTCATAATTGATTCCAATATTTATCTAAATCAATCCTTTGATAATAACTATAAGGACATAATGATTTCATATATTAATATTTTCTCTTTTTGGATGAATATTCATTACATTACAGAAAACCCACATATAGTTTTTAATAGTTTATTATTATTTGATACTACGTACACAATCATATTATTTGTTGAAATATCCTTAACATCACCTTTTAAAATATTCTTATTTAGTAATATTCACAAACATAATCTACTAAAAATCATTCCATATAACGTAAGTATATAAAATAGAATAAATGTTGATCTCAAATGATCATTAAGGGTAATAATGTGATATATATAAGAAAAACACGAACGTAATATTATTAAAGCATTATCATGGAAAATCAAAACAAAACTATTTATATCAATGATCAAAATCATGAGTTTTTCAAAAAAATATTTATAGTCCAGAAGACAATAATCCTAAGGAAATCAAGAAACATGATCCAGGAGAGCGTAACATTTGAATATGATATTGAAATACTTCATACACATTATCCTAGAAACCAATTTCTATATTAGTCTAGGATCACTAAAAATGATATCATAGTGGAATAGGTTCACTCCCTCGACCATCATAGTTTTCAAGGTTCGGTCACAATTAAATCACAGTGGAAACGTTACCTTATGGAATTGGGTTCACTCTCTATTAAAATGAAATCTATATCATATGAAAAAACCAGTACCCAAATAATTGGTGGTAGATATTGTTCCCAACCATTACAAAATTAAATTCATACATATGTGTTCCACTTTATCATAAAAAATTCGTCATCCCATAACCAATGAATTGAAACTAGTTTCATAAAAATTTCATTATATTAAACTATATGGAATAGAAAATGTATATATAATTATTTCACCATATCATTATAGAAAAAATCAGTAAAACATTGGGGGTTTAATAATAATTTTATCATAGAATTACTAATGGATGGAAAAAATGTTTTATAAATATCTTTTTATCATAATATATTCTCCTAAATAATATAAATGGTAACCTTTGTTCTTATAACTTGTAAATAATAATATACATCAAAGGATATCATCCTGGATAGAGAATTGTTTTTAATGATATATCACATGTAATGTTTCTAGAGTAGATTAAAATTTCTATGAAATTAACATCTTAAAAAAAACTTTATAAAGAAATTGGTATAATTTTCTTTAAATTTAACCTTGAAAAAAAGAAATAATATTATTTCTAATTTTTTTTGATGAAAATGTAATTTCCTATTTCAAAACAAATTTTAAAAGTGAATTTTTTTTAAAAGATGTTTATTTGAAAATAACATTGAAAAAATTTAAAAGTAGATTTAAAATTCAATAAAAACAGTTCTTGTGGACAACTAAATTTCAATGAAAATACCTTTTTAAAATCATATAACATTTCACAAATTAATTTCCTTGAAAATACACTAAAAATAATATAAATTAATCTTTTTATTAAAGAATTTTCATGATTTTGTTAAACTTTTTTAATGTTGTACACATTAAAACAAAAAGTTATTTGACATATTATGTAAAACTCAATTAAATATTATTTGGAAAAAAAATTGAAGATTCCATACACAAAAAAAAACTAAAAATGCAAACATGGGTTGAAAATTTATTAAATAATTTATTATATTAATCTCAAAATAATAATTTAAAATCATATTAGAAAATACTTTTTAGAAGAAATTGGTTTATTGACCGATGAGACCAATAAAGATGATTTTTCACAAAAACATCATTTTGAAATATGGTTTAAATAATGGCTAGAAAAAGAAAGGAAACATTTATTCTTTATAGATAAATATAGGAGAATAAAATTAATGTTTTAATTGTTAGATAAATCGTAATATTTCTTCATTGGATGAATAATCTAGAGAAATCCTGATAAATGATATGTATGAAACATAAAACTTTTTCCAAGTTAGTAACATTGAATTGCATTCCCTATGAAATAATCCAGGGGGCTTTATATAAAACTCATAAAAGAATATAGGTTCATTACATGAAATAATTCTTAAATAATGGAAACTGAGATAAAAATCCCATACTATAATTGAAATCATTTGAATCGAAACACCCAATAAAGAATAAAATCAAATTAAACATTAAATTTCATTAAAATAATTAGATCCATTATACATCAGGTCAATGAGATTCTGTATATATATCAGAAAATAAATGATATTTGAATTTTCATATGCCTCCTATAAGTAACCGAGAGACATGAAAACTATTACCATGAATAAAGACTTCATTAAAAAATGATTAAACAAAATATATAATAAATATATATTAATTACATATATTTATATATGACAATAATATATATATATATGATGATATCTGATTAACATAGGGATATTTGTGATCCATTTATTAACAATTCCATGTTCAGGTCATTTTCCAGGTAATAACTGTTTGTTTTTCTTATATGTATTAATTTTTTTTAATTTTGGCCTTCTTACATTGAAAACAGTTACATAATCTCTAGAATATTAATCATGTCATAATTATGATAATTATAAAAATATTATAATTTTAATACCGAACATGAAATATAATTTTTAGAAATGAGTTATCTTACGATTATGAAGATGTAAAGTCATTCATAAGAACGTGTAATGTTTCCCTTGTTTATCAATCGTTATGTAAATGAGGAATGTGATATTTTTACATTCTATAAAAATAAAAATATTAATTTATTTAAATAAATACAATTACCCATAAAATACATGAGGTTTGGTAATCAAAATAGAGAGTCACAAAACTTTTTGAAGTCAGTATTCCACACGTAAATGAATGACCTAATCATCTACTAGTTGTTGATAAGGTAAAAATATGAAATATTATTATATATCATGTAAAGAAAATATATTCATTAAAACAGTCCTTTTTTATCTTTTATTTTATGTGTTAGTGAAATATGAATCACATCACTTCGTGATGTGGTAGTCTACCATACAAAAGACCGATGTTATTGTATCACATATGAAATGGAATTTAAATAGGTATGTATTTACCCCATGCCTATTAGCCCTAATCTAGTTCCTTCTTCCAATATATTGGTATTTGATATAGAAAATATAATCTTAATTACTGGAGATTTTAGTAGTCTTGGTAATCATGTTACATACATGACTCTCAAATTAAATTAGAATAAAAAATTTCAAAAATATTTTTTAAGAATATATTTATTCCATGATGAATATCTCTTCAAATAAATCATTGAAAAATTTAGCGAAGACAATAGAATGAAAGAAAATAAGGGTGATCTTCTATATACAGTAAGCTTTAAGTAAAACATATGAAATAATAGGATAATGAGCTAAATCAAAATGGAAATGTATATAAATAAAAACACAAGTATTTATAAAAATAACATGAATTTTATAACTAAATAAGGAATAATTGATATGTCAAGGTAAATAATTGAACTCATGAAATTTAAATAATTGAGAATGAAATTCATCCATAGAAGTTTTCTTATTGAAAATATTATGCAAAGAAATATATAAACATTGAATTAAGGATATTACTAATTATTTGACTCCTTGTTTCCTAGTTATATAGTAACTTTACTATCATTATGTTTAAAAGATAATTTATAACATAATGTGATGATTTTGTATACCAACTAAAACTACACATAACAAATTGGAAAAAAAATGATAACCAAATTTCATTAAATAGATAATAATATTATTAAATAATAAATGAAATACAAATTTAATACAATGAGTGGAAATTGACTTATGAAACCCCTTACAACTTTGTAACTTTTAAATAAAAATCACTGAGATGAAATAATTAAAATTTAAACATAAAATACCTTGAATTATGATGAATTCATGATTTTTAATTTCTACGGGACTGTATATATACCATATAAAAGAAATTAGGTGCATAATAATATAATATTCCTCAATGAAAATAATCAAAGAGAAAAACCATTACATTATGGTTTCTTTTGGATAAAGATCCTTAAAATTATTGAATAGTATTTTTAACAAGTTATTGAATAATTCCAAAACCATATTATTATATACGATGCCATGATCTATTCCAATAGGGCTTGAGTCGTGTCTCCCCAATACCCCATCTAATAAGTTATGTGATGGAAACTAGCACCGAGTTGGCTAACACACACATGGGAGGCTGTAGCCTACCATACCGATATGCACACACTGACATAGACATCCATGAAGTAATTCATATATATATATATATATATATAAACTAAAATAAAGGCATGAATACACCTATCCTAAAATAGAGTACTATAGAAGTACAAAAAATGTAAATACATGGCCCACAAAAATAGAACTAAAAAAGAATTCAACCTTCACTAAAATAGGAGATCATTATCAAACACCTGTTGATAAGCTCATCATCCAATCATTGGTGGAACCCTTGTCTAGTCCAACTACTATTCTCTTCCTACATTAGGTTCTATAGGAACTTTGTTGAAGGACTTGTGGTATGCACAAGAATGGAGAAATGTGCAGGAAAATCCCATGTTGGAGTGAGTATAAACATACTCAGTTGGCACATCGAAAACCCCGAATGAAGAGGAGACACTGAAAGGAAATAGTCTGCTCATCCCAAACTAAGGGAACCTAATGGAGATAGAAACTTAATCTTGATGCCATCCTTGAAAAAACACGACTAGTCAGCCTCGATGTCCCTAATATGTCAAAGAAAAGACATAAATCTATGGGACTCCCAGAACATTCCCAGATATACCCAACATCAAGTCTCTTGGTCCCATGGTCCCGACCATAGAATATCCTTGTTGAACAACTCATGGTTCCAACACAACACTCACAATTATCTCATAAGGTCCTGCCCAAATAGATATAAACAAGAGCCAATCCATCCATGACAGATCACAAACGAATGGGGAAAGCTTCAACAGCTTGAAGTCAAATAGCGAACATCACCATCCAAGATGAAACTCCACCGAGAATTGCCCCTCCATCAGTAAAATAAAAAAATGTCACACCCAAGAAACCTTTGTGATACATGTTTGAGAGTAAATACTAAATGTATAGTTCCATGAAATAATTAAACCAGTCACTAAACTCCCTCCAACCCCTCAGGTAGGGTATTTCACCAAGTGTCTAATGGGTGACGATAAAACCTGAACTGGAACACCATACATAGAAACACATCTCGAATACACAGGTAGGGAGTCTTCACCCCGGGTACACAGACAAATTTGTACGCTAATAGAATATCATGGGTTGATGATTGATGCCCACATAAATATTGGCCCCACAGATTCCATGAACCCTGCCAGGGAAACATGAAAAAACATGAGGATCCTACCATGCCTCTCAGGGAGATATGTGCTCTAAGTCTATTGAGTCTGCTATCGAAGTGGATTAAGACAACTTACTCTTGAAATTGTGAATGCATCTATATTACTTATATGAAAATTAGCAGAAGAGGGTTCACAAACAGGTGACGGGGATGTTATACCAAAGACCCTTATAGTAGCTGAAGTGGGGTCACAGTCCAATGATAGGGACATGATACTGAAAACCCTCATAGCTATATGAGAATGGGGACCCACTCTACCTTTCTAATTAAAACGTTACAGACCAGAATTCAGGTAAACGACTCAACCCCTCTAGAAAAGGCATCGGTAAGCTAATTTACCCACACAACATCACCTATACACCATGTATATGAGTCCAAAACCATGGAAACCATTGTGTTCCTTGAGTAAAAACATGCACGATAGGCTATTCAGGAGTCCCAAATGGACACTCGTTGAAAAATACACATTTCACTACATATGACCCAAATGAAGTTCATGGGACTATGCCTCAATTTCAGTTTAAGCCATAGAAACTGGTTTTGAAATGTTTAGATTACATTTAGGGTCACAATGCTGCTGACCGTGTGTTAATAATACATTAGATGTAAGAGATACTACTGATACCAGAAACTCTAAATAATAAAAATTATATTATTATTATTATTTATATTGTACGTTTCATGTACCATAGCCTCGAGAATGAGTCATAATGTCTTCAAAACAGTCTAAAATGATTCACCTCAACGATATGAACATGTGTCCATTAATACCACATAAAATAGATGTTCGGTTTGATAATTACGATGGTGTAATACCTTCCCGACCCGAAGGCCTGCCCATGCCAGCCCTCTCTGCCTCCATCTTCCCTCCGCTATGCTTGTGCTCAATGCCACATAGAAGGAACTACACTCTACCTCTACATCACTCCACTGCACCTAGTCTCTAATCCAACACACTGGAAACCTCTGCACCTCACTAGAGCCACGCTCTTCAATACCGGTGTCACTGCTACTATCTGCAAACCACCGAGACCACTTTTGTGGTGGATGGAGATCAGAGACCAGATTTGGAAACCCCGGAACCCGATATTCACTTACTCAAACTCAACTTAAAGATCCATTGATGATTCAAATAAATAAAAAAGTAGAAAAATTAGGGAATATGGGATTAAAACTCAAACCGCTTACCTCGAGGGAGAAATTCAGAACATTTGGGGGCAGAACGACGCCTGGGATGAACTTATTCTAGATCTAGCGATTATTGACATCCTAAATGGCCTATGGAGACATCTTCGTGCCTTGGTTCATCAAAGGAGGAGAAAAGGGGGTTGTTGAGGTTCTTCATGAATGCGAAGAAAAGGGGAGAAGGGGAAGAAGGTATTGATTTAATTTTATTAAATCAATATCGTCAGTTTAACATCCCACCAGCAACTCACCTCAGACCTCGAATACGGAACTAAAAATTTAATATTGCACCCAGGGTAAACACGATTGTCTTCCAACGACAACAATATTATAAATTTTATATGATATTATTTCCAAAATTTATTCGATCCAATATCCCAAAATATAGTATTTAATTTAACTAACAAAATTCCCACGATAACAATTTCCACATAAGGTATATGCCTACAAATGTTATACCCAACCATTAGTAAACAGTATGATCCTGATTAAACCATGGACTTAGTTTTCTTATCTGATACACCATTTAACAGGTAACTCATTCTTGATTTGTGCATAATATAAATATACATGATACCTTTATAAAATTTAATCCATCAACATCATTCCATGGAATCACATTTCATCTCAATTTCTAGCTCTAGAAATATATGAAGAAATATTCCAAAGTCATACAAGAAAATTATCAAGTCGATACATCCTACCTACCTCATGTATAATCATCCCTGAAATGAAAAAGACTACTAACAATATAAAATACCTGGGCTCTCTATTGGGAATCCCATTCTAGTGAGCTCACCAATGGTTCTTGTGATGTAACAAACACACACTAGGAATAACCACAACACCATAAACGAAAGATAGGGTTGAAAATCCATAGAGGTAACCTGATTCCCTAGCTAAAACTCTAAAACATCTAAAATATCCAACCAGACATAAGAACTCATCACTGAAAACCTATGGACACCCATGTCAGTCTAGAACAACCCTGAACGAGCCCCAAAAGAGCTCAACCAGCTCTAACTGGTCTGTTCCAACACCAAAACATAGCCAATGAAAATACCACCTCAGCACCCTATCTTACCACATGACATGTACCAATGCCAAACCTCAAAATATAGACACACTCCCCATCTTATGGAAAATACATCTCAAACATTCCTAACAAATATCTCATCATGCGAAACCTCACAACAAAACCACAACACCTCACGAGAACCATCTCCACCATAATGAGAACTAATGGGGTTGCCCAAGTGTACACACTGGGTCTTAAAAGCGGTTAAAAATCCTCTTCAAATGCCCAAAACTAATCTCATACTCACAGGTTGAAGGAACTCATCCACCACACCTCAACACTATCCACATTGGGTAGCACTGTCTCACAGACATGGTTTTGTATTGTTCCACAAGGATGCGTATTTATGGGGGTAAGTTTCCATCCTTACTAAGAAATCAAATACTCAATGAATCACACTAGAACATCCTCAAGGATTCCATATAAAATCTAACACTGAGAATAGGAGGGAATTAATGAACAAAAAGGCTTACCCGGAAACTAGGTCTTACCGGAACCATGGCTACCAACATGCTACCAAGCCTCAAGAATAGATGTACAAGGGAATCACCCAGTCCACCTTGATTCCATTTTCTTAGGGCATCACTGACTCACCCAAATAGTTTTCATCACATCACAAATACTTATATCAGTGGGGAAAGGATCCCTCTTTGTCATGTAGTCAAATCAATATTGATGAATACCAACACATGGTGTTACCAATGCCCTGGACAAGCCCCAATAATGAAATGGAATGGAAGTGGTACCTTCAAGAAATTCCTACCAATCCTACAATAGAAAGTAGAAAAGATACAACGTCTGCCTTTATTGATCTGATGCTCAGTGAACATTGACGAAACGACTGCTATTGTTGAGACGGTCCAACGAATGACCCTCCCTTAGCAACACGGTGGGGTGGACAGTCTCTCCCAATATTTCCTCTAACGTCACTAGCATATCAACATCTCTATTGATGCTGACCAAGACCCTAACTTGGAACCTGAGTTCGGGAAATGGTATGCCTCTGATGAGGGTGCCTCTTACATTTCAAATGTGATAACTACATGCCCTTCTCAACCAATACCTTAAAGGGATCTCTTTCTCTGAAGATTGAAATACGTGTAAAATCCCAGCACATCATCCCACACCAATAGATCCATCCACGACTCAGCCTAATAGGATACATTCACCTGAACCCTCGTACGTGGGTCAAATCACTTATCAATGGGTAGTGCCGCAACCTGTTACCAATATAGAGAGGAACATGCCTTGTGACTAGTCCCCTGCAAGGTGACCTCATCAAACCTTGGGCCAAACTCCAAACCTAATTGTGGAATCCTTGAAGTTGACTATCGTGGAATCATATTTAAGTAATTAAAAAATGGACCACAACCAAAGAGTATATTTGGGGAGAGGACTCATGGATAAAAAAATCCCAAAACCCAGTCATATATGGTGCATGAAAAATTATTCCCATGTGACTAGTTTCCAAACATACCAAGTCAAAAGGTAGGTTATCATAGTCATGGTGATGGATATGTCAGCGACTCTAACCTACAATAGAGTCCTAAACCTGAAATATGAACTCATATCATCCTAAAACTGATTCTATCCAACCCAATCCAAGCAAATGATTACGGTCCCAATATGTAATTGACCACCTCTAATACCACTCTGTCATGAACTGACCAAAAATGGATCAATACACAACTCCCTCAGACTACCTCAGATTGTCTAGGGGCAGACAAATAGCGATGAGTAGGCTACCACACACATGGTAGGCATTTGCCTATCATACCTATATGCACAGTTACAAATAATCCTCCATGAAATAGTGTATATATATGTATTTAAAATGAATTAAATTCATTCATACAAATATCCTAGACCCACGTGAAAAAATGTGATAAAATGAAAATATAGGGCCCACCAAACTAAAACTGCAATAGTATCCAACCGACTCATAAGGATATTATCTCTATCAAACACCTGACAATAAGATCCTTAGCCAAGCTCCGGTGAAAACCATGATCTGTACAGCTAATACACTCTTCCTAATCTAGGACATACTGGGACTTTTTCGAAGGACTAGTGGTCTAAAAATGACACAATTCATGTGGGGGAAATGCTCGTGCATGGATTAGTATAAAAATACTCAATATGTGCCCCAAAATACAAGTAGAAGCAGATAAACTGAATGGAAAGAGTCCATTCATCCCAAACAGAGGGAACCCAAAGAAGATAGAAACTTCATCTTGAGACAATCCAAAAAAAACATAACTTTTCATCTCGACATCCCCAGCATGTCAAAAAAGGACCCATACTATAGGGACTCCCAGAACAAACCCATATATACTCATCTCTAAGTCACTCGGTCCCATAGTCTCGACCATATACTATCCCTAGTAAATGACCCGAGGCTCCAACACAACACTCACAATGGTCTCATAAGGTTCCTACCTAATAGTCCACAACAAGATCCAACCCATCCATGATATCTGTCATATGTATTGGGAAATCATTTACACATCAAAGTCAGTTAACCAACCACACCATCAAATATGTAACTCCACTAAGAGATGCCACTACATCAGTGAAAAAAAGACTGCACACTTTTCCAAACCTCTTGATACATGCCAACAAGGAAATTCTCAACCGAATGTTCCATGAAAGATTTCACATGGTGACTAAACTACCTCAAACTTCTTATGTGGGTGATATCACCTAGGGTCAATTGGGGGACACTAAAACCCTACATGTAACCCCGAACATAGAAAAGGGTATCACACAATTACCTAAATATGATAACTCTTGTCTGGAAGAGGATCAATTCCCATGTAGTATTGGTCACACTGATAACGATGAATCCCCCAAGGAAAACATCATGATATATACTAGAAGGAAGAAACGAATCACCAATACACAGATTGGGGGTCTACAACTAGGGCTTAGTAGGGGCTGTGTACCCTACTAGAAAATCTTGGGTAGAGGATCGATGGCAATGTAAATATTGGTCATACCAATTCAAATAACCCTACTAGGGAGACTTTAAGGGACTTGAGTATCTCACTGGGCCTTTTGGGGAAATACATGATCCAAGTACACTATGTTTTCTATCATAGAATTTTGATACAACTAACTTCAGAAAGTGAGAATTAATCTGCATTGCATATATGCAAAGAAGACGAAGATGTGTCACAGTCCAATGAAGGGGATGTGATACAAAGAACCCTATTAGTATCTAAAGAGGGGTCACCATCTGGTGAGGGGGACATCATACCAAAACCCATCCTAGCAAAAGAACTAGGGGACCCACTCAACCCAGTTGATCAAAATGTCACAATCAAGAATTAAGGGGATCTAGTTAATCCTATCAGAAAAGGCGTCGCTAACTCAAGAAACCCACACAACATCACCTTTTCACCATGTCTCCAAGGCCTAAACTATGGCCTCTATAATGTTATATCTAGAATATCATGCATGATAGTCTATTCATGCATCCCAAAAAACACTGGTGAAATAGCCACATTTCAATGCAACACACCCAAAACAGGATTCCTAAGACCGATGCATCGATTTCATTTTACGTTATCAAAATTGGTTTGGAAAATTCTTCATTGAATTCAGGGTCACAATGTCGCTAAAAATATATAAATTGTACATCTGATGTAAGATATACCTCTGATAATAGAAACTTTAAATAATAATAATAATAATAATATTTTTATTTTTATAATTGAACGTTCTGTGTCACTGAGCCTCAAACTTGTGACCTAAAGACCTTCAAATAAAATCAAATACCTTATTGAATATAAGAACATGAGGCCGCATATAGCATGTAAAATTGATGCCTAGTTTTATAATTTTGGAGGCAATAAAGCCTTACTAGCCTGAATGCCATCCTGTGTTGGACCACTCCGCCTCTATCGGCTCTCTATCGTGCATTCACATCATGCCGTTGGGCCTCCCTATGGCTGCCTCAACTAGCATCCACACTACCCTACTACACCTAGCCTCTGTACAAAATCACTAGAAACTATCGCGCCTCGTCAGAGGCATGCTATGGAAGACTGACACAAACACGAATTTCTACAGACCACCCGGACCACTCTGGTGGTTTGAAAATTAATCAAAGACTAGTTCTAGAAACCTCAGAACCCGATCTACACAACCTCATCATCTACTCAAAGATCCATTGATGATTCATACCAAAAACTATGAAAAAATGAGGTACAATGGTGCTAAAACTCAAAATACCTACCTTGAGGGAGAAATGCCAAAGCATTGGGTGTAAAATAATGCTAGTAATGTACTGACTCTTGAGCTGAACGTGATTGGAATTGAAAACATACTCTGGCATTATCTCTTATCCATGGTTTGTTAGTGGAAGAGAAAGGGGGGATATTGTGGTTACCCCTACATGTCCAAAAAAGTGGAGAAGGGGATGAGATATTGATTTAATTTTATGAAATACATATCCTCTATTAAACATCCCACCAACGAATCACCCCAAACTCATCATTCAGTGATGAAAAAATTAATGTCACACCTAGGGTAAACACAATGTTCTTCACTCAACCATGATCTTAGAAATTCTATTTTAGATTAAATTTAAAAGCTATTCTATCTGACATCCCAAATTAAATTATTTAATTTATATTAAAAAATTTCCCTTGAAAATATTTTTCCATTGATGTTATGTGCCAATAAATGTTATACCCACCTAGGGTAAATGACACTCTCTGAACTCAACCGTGTACTCTTTTTTCTGATCTAATATACCATTTATGAGATAACTCAATTTGTCCTTTTGAGGATTATAAACATACTCAATATTTTTATAAAATTTATTCCGAGCACACCACGCTATCAAATCGTATGATGTCTTAATTCCTAGATCTAGAAATATATGAAAAAATATTCCAATGTCATACAATGAAATTCTTGAGTCACTACACCCCCCCAAACATAAGGCTTTTAATACCTAAAAAAAATCCTATGAACAAGGTCAAGGGCCAGATCTATCCATTAGGGCTATAATGACATTGATCTCACCAAATGTTATCATTATGTTACAAAACACACACTAGGAAGAACCAAAAATCCAAAAATGAAAGATAGGGTTGACAAACCATTGAGGTACCCTGATACCCCATCTATCAATATGAACCCTCAACGAGATCCAATCAAACACAAGACATCATCACTGAACACCCAGGGCCACCCTCTTCAGTCTAGAACCACCTGGAATGAGCCCTAAGAGACCTCATCCAGCTTTGAATGGTTTGTTCCAGCACCAAAAAGATTACATGGAAAAACAACCATAGAACCATGTATTACCACGTGACAGTGACAGAAGACAAACCTCAAAAGGTAGATTCACTATCCACCATTAAGAAAATCCCTCATGAACATGCCCAATGGATATCTTGTCATGCAATACCTCAAAAAACCACATCCCCTCATGAGAAATGTCGCCACCACAAGGAGAACAAAAAGGGTTTCCCAAGTGTACACACTAGGTCTTAAAAGGCCTTAAAAATCATTTCCAACACATGGAACCGACCTCGAACTCCCATGTCTATGGAAATCATCCATCTCATGTCGACACAATCTTTTTCGGGTAGCACTGACTCACCCAGCTAGTTTTGTATCACCCCTCATGGATTCATCTTAATGGGGGTTGTTTCCATAGTTCATGTGACTTCGAGGCCTCAATGAACCACACCACCACCTACTCGATCAACACGTGTAGAAGAAAACACTGAGCACATGATGGAATTAATTAATAATAAAGGTCTTCCCATACACTGGGTCACACCAAAACCTCGACTACCAACAAACTACAAAGACTCGTGCACACAAGTCAATGGGAATAAACCACTGCACCTCTATACATTTCCCTTTAGTCATCACTAAATCACCATCATAGTTTTTATCGCGTCACAAAACACATCTTAGTGGGTTAATAATCCTTCTTTCTCAAGTACTCTAAGTTATATCGAAAAATAGAGACACATGGTCTTATAGACATCTGGAGCAATCCTTGATCAAGAAATGTAAAGGAAACTGTAACTCCTAACAGTGTCTACCAATTTTAATATCGAAAGTAGATATGAAAGAATCATACCTCAATTCCTCTGCTTATCGAAAAAACTTTCTAAAACTACTTATATTACCAATGCGGTCAAATTACTATCCTACCATCAGTATCATAGTGGGATAGACTGTCTCATTCTAGATAACCTCGACAAACACAAATGTATCATCATCTCTGCAGTTACTGACCAAAACTATGGCATGGAACTTATGTCTTGGTATGGGTTTTCCACTGGCAATGGTTCATCCTGTGTATCACACATGCTAACTGTGAGCCATGCACACCCTAGACCTCATGATAACTCTCTATCGGAAGATTGTGCTACATGATTTACCATGCATTTCATCCAACACTAACAGATCCATCCATGGATTGGTCTGATAGGATGAATCCACCTGACCCCTCAGAGGCATGTCATTGTGGTACTTGATGGGTGGTGGCTCCTATACTACCCCAGGTTTCTAGTATGTAAACCTTTCTTGATGATTTTATTGGTTTTAAAGGTATGGTTAATGAATGGGAGATTCGGGAGAACATGGAATGAAGTTTTGTGGCAAAAGGGTAAGTCGCACGGGCGGCACACAGTTTGTCTAAACCGTGCATCCAAACAGTGCATAGTTGGTCTTGGAAGCAGTAGCTTTCGCATAGGCAACGCACAATTTTTCAGACCGTGTGGCAAAACCATGCGAGATGGGGGACTGAGGCAGTATCTAACGCACTGTTATCACATGGTTTGTGAAACCGTGCGAACTAACCATGCGAGCACTTAAATGAGATCATATAAAAGTGGATCTCACTCATTTTTTCCTCTAAGTGACTCTTTTGAGCTATTTAGCAGCCCTAACTCAGGATTTTTCTTCTCCTAAGGTCAAATAGGGTTCTCCCATCATTCTAAAGTTGATCCTAAGGCTTATCTTGTCTAATCAAAGCCGTATTCTTAAGGTATGTGACCATTCTTCTTTGTTCTTGATCGGTTACATAGAACTACTTAGATCTACTTCTCCTCTTCTATCAGTTTCTTTGTTCTACGCCTGTTATGGGTAGATCTAAGTGTGTGGATGCCAAATATGATCATATTCAGTCTTGATCTTGCTAGAGGAATAGATCTAAGGAGGGTTTTTAGAGAATTGACATGAGTTTCTTGATCATTCTTCGACTGTAGTGGTTTCCATCAAAACCTTGGTGGTAGGAGGCTTCACACTCAACTCCTCTTTCTAGAATTGATTGGCTTAGATTCAAATTGCTATATTTGAATGTATTTTATTGTGAAAAGAATATAATAAATATCTTTTAGTGATGATTTATGGTTTTTATGATACTATGAAATCATGGTGAATAGTTGTGAAAAGTGATTTGGCTTGATGAATTTAAAATGTCGATTTTAAATTATGGATTATCTGAAATTTTAGATGGTTTGATGAAAAATTTGTTTTCAATAAAAAGGGTGTTTTATTGAAATGATTTTAGATTGAAATGATGTGGATAGATTTGCTTTTCAATAAAAAGGGAGTTTTATTGAAATTATTTTGAATTGAAATGGTTATGCATTGAAATGGTTTGAAATGGTTGAACACACTTGGTTTTTTACATTATGGTTGTGTGTGTTCACAGGCATGTGGGATGGATAGGGTTTAGTAGTCTCCCCATCAGTGTTGGGATGGATAAGGGTTCGGGCTCTCCCCTGTCAAACATTCATATTGCATTTGGGACGGATAAGGGTTAGGGGTCTCCCCCATCAGTGTTGGGATGTATAAGGGTTAGGGCTCACCCCCGTCAAACATTCATGTGCATTCGGGTTGGATAAGGGTAAGAATTCTCCCCCATCATGGTTGGGATGGATAATGGTAAGTGCTTCTCCCCTCTTTCAGGTAGTATGCATGGTTGGTTGCGTCGGTTTGTGGAAATGGTTGGGTTTTCCAAAAAGGAATGTTTGTGAAATACTTGTTAAGCTTGTTTGGTTTTTGTTCTTGAAAAATAACTTATTGGAAAAATTGGTTTCAATTGCTCTTTGAATGCCTTTGGTTATGAATGGTTTTGGAAACTTGTTTATATTTAGTTATAAAATGCTTTTGAGAAAATGTTTTATATAACTGTTTTTATATAGATGTGACTTACTCTTCTATCCTAGTGGCGTGAGTTGGGAAGTCATTAGGGAAAACCTACTGAGTTTTATACTCACCCCTGATTTGGTATGTTGGTGGTTTTGGAGATATCGTAATCCGGGACACAGGTAAAGGTAAAGCATCTTATTGCTAGTGGCTTGTGGTGATGCTTGGGAGATGTTGTGGATCTTGGAGCTTGTGGTGCATGGAGTTGTAGTGTCTTTTTAGAGTCTTGAGTTGTTCATCTGCTATGTACTTTGATGATTAGATTGGTATTCTGATGTTGTTTACTTTGATGTGGTTTATTATAAATAAAGTTTTTATTGGTCTTTCATTTTTTCATGCATCATATGGTGAATTTTTGGTTGTGGTTGGTTTATGGGTTTATTTCTTAAAGGGTACATCTTCCCCCACATGTACATGAAACCCTTCGGAATTTATTTCCAGCCTTTGGAACCTTGGGGATGCCGCTTAATGCCTAGTAATGACTAGTGGTACTCTCAAGACAATGAGAATTGTAGGGTTATTACAAATGGTATCATCTTGTTCGGCCCTTGCCTAATAAGTGGTCATCGATGTTGTTGGTCTTGGAGTTGAAATTCATTATTATATATTCCTTGCGTCTAAATCTTAGACAGGAGTAGGATTGTCAGAACATGAAATGTATAGCATAAAAGGATGTAGCTAACACATTTATGCTTAACTTCAAGTTACCAGGGTGTTGGGTACATAAGTGTTTTGGATACACATCTAGAATGTTGGAAATCTCATTGTCATGGGTTTAGCCAATGAGATGAGCATGAAATGCATTATAGAGGAATAAATTCCCACTTGGATTACATATCTCATTGTGAGGAATGATCTGTGATTCTAGGCAAGGTGTGACTTTTTGAACAATGGAGAAATTATTTTCAAATGAAATATTTTGAAAAGATGATATTTGCTGTATTTTGAAAATGGGTTGATTTTCAAAAGCATGTTGAAGGTCATAAAAAATGGTTGAACATGGAAAAATGTTGTTTTTGGAAAAACATTTTTGTTATAGATGATGTTAGGGAATTTGAATGCTAAGACATTACTTCTTAGAGAGTGATATTGACAGAGTTTGTTGTTGGTTTAGAAAATGGTACCTAGTAGGTGTCGTCGAAACCATCCCAAAGAAGCTGCAGAAAATGTGGTTGCACCAGAATCACGTGTGAACCAAGAGGTGGTTCAGAGTATTGTCCAGGATTGTCATGCTATGAATACGGGGAACCATAAGAATGATCCAAGGCATGTGGATCATACCATCCAGTTCATGAAGCAGAAACCACTCAACTTTTGTGCTGATTCTGAACCCAAAAAGGCGGAGGTGTGGCTAAGTAGGATGAATCGTATCTTCGATTTCACCAGCACACCATCATATCTCAAGGTAAAGTTGGAGAAGTATATGCTCGAGGATCATGCACGTCAATGGTGGGATTTAGCATTGCATGATAAATTGGATGAAGTCCTCACATGGGAGGATTTTGAAGAATTTTTCAACAAAAAATTCTATCCTCACATGTTCATGATTCAGAAAACGACAGACTTATTCAGCCTGAAACAAGAGAGTGTCTCTGTCAAAGAGTATGCAGTTAAATTCATGAATTTGGTTCATTTTTCTGCAGAGGTTGCGGAAATTGTGTCGTTGAAGGAATGCATCTCTGAAGCGGGGATAAGGCAGGAGATTCGATTAAAGATTGTGGTGCTCTGTATTGAAAATTATACAGAGATGGTGAACAGAGGGACTGTTGATGAAAATTATATATCAGGATCTATAGGAGGATCAATGATGATACCCATGATAAACAGTGGGAAATCAACTATTGTTAACAAGAGGAAAAGAGATACCAATTTCCATGGTGCGAGTGAAAATAAGAACCAGACGGCGAGATCAGTGAACCTTCCTCTATGACCCCAGAGAAAATCCAGTTGTTTTCAATGTGGTTTGGTTGACCACAAAAGGCATGATTGTACGGCGCAACCTAGATCATGTAACAATTTCAAGTAGAAGGGTAATCTATAGTGCTATTATAGGAATGAACCGAGTTCAGGGGCGCATGACAGTCCTCAGGCGTCACAAGAATCATATGGTTCGATAGGACGTTGACAGTAGAATCAGTCTCGTCATCATAACAGAGCAATCCATGGTTATTCTCAAAATACCATTATTCCTAACCAGGGAAATCTCGGCAAGGCAACAAGGAGAACAATCTAGTGATGAAACAATTGTATGGAGCTGAGGAGATGATGGTCGATGATCAGGCTGGACCAACTATGGTGAGAGGTACAATTATATTTAATTCTACCCCAGTGAAAGTGCTCTTTGGTACTGGTGCATCACATTCCTTCATTGCTTCTAGTGGTGTTTACTTTCTATGTTTAAAACTTGAAATACTGCATTCTGTTTTGAAACTAAAAAAACCTAATGGTGAAATATAAATTCAAGCCTTTGTGTGTAGAGAATGTGCTATAACTGTTTATGGAGCTGAGTTAAAATGGGACTTCTCGATGTTGGAAATGGATGTCTATGACGTAATCCTGGTTATGGATTGGGTGACAATGTTAAAGGATCACAACGATTATTATAAAATAATAGTTAGTTTCATGACCGAGGATGACATCGACCATCTCTTCAGAGGATATTGGATGTGAAAGAAAGATTCAAAGAGCTTGTTGGAAACAATGGTGGGAAGGATCGCATACCAACTTGTAGTGTTGACTTTGGAATCAAGGGAAGATATTGAGGAAAATATTTTTCAAACTGTTGTGGATAAATTTTTAGATGTGTTTCCCAATAACTTCTCAGGGTTACCACCTCTTTGGGAAGTGGATTTTACTATTGATCTCCTTCCGGGGACCAATCCTATTTCACTTCCATCATATAGGATGGCACAAAAAAGTTACGGTAATTGAATGTGTAGTTAGAGGAGCTGGAAAGAAAGGGTTTCACTCGACCAAGTACTTCTCCATGGGAAGCAACAGTGTTGTTTGTGAAGAAGGTAGATGGAACTCTTCGTATGTGTGTTGATTATCATAAACTTAACCATGTTACGATAAAAAATATATATCCAATTCCACATATTGATGATCTGTTTGATCAATAAAGGGGATCTCAGTGCTTCTCCAAGATTGACTTGCGATCAGGATATCACCACTTGCGGGTTTAAAAGGAAGACATTCCAAAAAACAACTTTCAGAAGTAGATATGGCCACTATGAATATGTTGTCATGCCTTTTGGCCTAACGAATGCACCAATGGTATTCATGGATTTGATGAATCACATATTATAGAGATATCTGGATTCTTTTGTTGTGGTTTTTGTGGAAGATATTTTGTTTAATTCAAAAATAAGGACTGATCATGAGGTACACTGGGAAATAGTGTTAAAAATATTGAGAGATCATAAGTTGTATGCCAAATTATCAAAGTGTGATTTCTGGATACAATAAGTACGTTTCATTGGCCATGTCATTTCTGAGAAAGGAGTTTCTATTGATCCAGAAAAGATAGAAGCCGTTATCTCTTGGAAACCACCGAAGAATGTTTTAGAGATATGAAATTTTCTTGGTCTCACTAGTTACTACCGACACTTTTTCCATGATTTCTCATGACTAGTGTCACTAATGACAGCTCTGAAAAAGAATAATGCTCCATTCTAATGGACAAAAGAATGTTAGAAGTCCTTCCCGGAATTGAAGGATCGTCTTACATCGACACCCATCTTGATCTTTCCTGAATCAGGAAAGGGGTATGTGGTGTATTGTGATGCTTCGAGAACAGGGTTGGGGTGTCTTCTCATGAAAGGAGACCATGTGGTTGCTTATGGATCAAGGAAGTTGAGGGTTCATGAGAAAAATTACCCAACACATGATTTGGAGTTGGCTGCAGTCATCCATGCTTTGAAAACATGGAGACATTATCTCTTTATTGAAGAATTTACTGTGTTTACGGATCACCGAATCTTGAAACACATTTTATCATAGTGAGATTTGAATATGTGGAAAAGAAGGTGGATAGAGTATCACCAGATGTTTGACATTGACTTGATGTACACACCAGGAAAAAGGAATTTGGTGGTAGATGCATTGAGTAAATAGTCATATGTTCAGTTTGTGAAAGAAGCTTCAGATGAATGGAAGTTGATGTTGGTCTTAGCCGACATGCAGGTGGAATATGAAAACCGAGGTGATGTTATTGTTTTCTATTCAGATACACTTTTTTCTTGATTTAGTAAAGATGATCAAAAAATAACAAACATCTGATGCAGAATTCCTGGTTATATGTTAAAAACTCAATGGTGGGGAGACCATTGATGGCTGGAAACTTGATGGGGGTTCAGTTTTCTGTTTCAGAGATCATATGGTTGTACCTATGGTTTTTCAAGAACAAATCCTTCATGCTTATCACCATTCATGATGGTCTGTACACCCAGGTACACAGAAGATGTATAAATCATTGAATGTGTATTTTTGGTGGAGAGGCATGAAAATTAAGGTTCCCGAGTTCGTCTCACAGTGCTTAACATGTCAGCAGGTTAAAGTAGAGAATCAGAGACTAGCTGGTATGTTACAATATTTACCTGTCCTAGTGTGGAAATGGGATCATATAGCATTGGATTTTTTTATAGGTCTTCCAAGAACGGTCTAGAAACACGATTCTATTTGGATGATAGTGGACTGTCTAACCAAGTCGGACCATTTCATCTCTATTCGTGAAACTCATACGGTGGAGGATATTTCAAAAATTTATATCTGAGAAGTGGTAAAGAGGCATGGTGTAACAGTGTCTATAGTCTCAGATAGAGATCCGAGGTTCACATGTCTATTTTGGAAATCATTACAGCAAGCCCTCGGAACTCAGTTGACTATGAGCACGGCATATCATCTTTAGACTGATAAGAAATCCGAGTAGACGATACAAACTTTGGAAGATATTTTTCAGGCATGTTTAATGGATTTTGGTGGCTCGTGAGAGGAGCATATACCCATATTGGAGTTCTCATACAGTAACAGCAATCATGCCTTAATACACATGGCTCTGTTTGAAGCATTGTATGGGCGTCCTTGTCGTTCTCTACTATACTGGGTAGAAAAAAGTGAAACATCACTATTCAGGACAAGCCTTGTCCGAGAGACCACATAGAAGATCTAGTAGATTAGAAAGAGGATGGAGAAGGCTCAGAGTTGTCAGAAATCTTATGAAGATCACAGTCGAAGACCGTTGTCGTTCGTTGTGGGTGATCATGTCTTCTTGAGGATCTCTCCAAGGCTTTGACATCATCGTTTCGGGAAGCAGGGAAAGTTATATCCTATATACATTAGCCCTTTTGAGATTATTTAACGGGTTGGAGAGGTGGATATCGGTTGGCATTACCACCATGGTTTAGTTCAGTGCATAATTTGTTCCAGGTATCTCAGTTGAAAAATTATCAGCCTGATCCTGACCATGTGATAAGATGAGATCACATTGACCTAGATTCAGATTCCACATTGATACATATCCTGGTAAGAATTGTTGATAGGAAATAGGATGTCTTGCATGAAAAAATCATCAATATACTACGAGTTTTATGGCAACATGGTCAGATTTCGGAAGAGAGATTGGAACGTGAAAGGGAAATGAAAGAGAAGTGTTCGGAACTCATTCAGCTAGTTGAAGGTTTTCTACTTTCCGAGGATGGAAAGACCAATGGTGGGGAGAATGTAGTACCCCTGGTTTTTGGTATGTAACCGTTTCTTGATGATTTTATTGGTTTTAAAGTTAATGGTGACAAATGTGAGAGTCAGGAGAACATAGAATGATGTATTGTGGAAAAAGGGGAAGTCGTACGGGTGGCCCACAGTTTGTCTAAACCGTGATGCCAAGCCATGCATAGATGGTATTGGTGACAATAGGTTTTTAAAGGTGGAACATGGTTTGTCTAACTTTGTGGCCAAACCTTGTGAGAAGGGTGGCCGAGGTAGTATCTACTGCACGGTTAGCGCACAATTTTCCAAACATTGCGAACTAACCGTGTGACCACTTAAATGAGATCCTATAAAAGTGGATGTCACTCTTTTTTGCCTCTAAGTGCCTCTTTTGAGCTCCTAAGAGGACCTAACTCATGTTTTTCTTCTCTTAAGGTCAAATAGGGTTCTCACATCATTTAGAAGGTGATCTGAAGGCTTCTCTTGGAGAATCGTAGCTTTATTCTTGAGGTATGTGAACGTTATTCATCGTTCTTGATCTGTTTCTTAGATCTACTTAGATCTAATTCTCATCTTCTCTTGGTTTCTTATAACTACACCTGTTATGGATATATCTATGTGTGTGGATTCCAAATATCATGATATTTGGTCTTGATCTTTCTATGAGAAGAGATCTAAGGCGGTTTTTTGGAGAATTGACCCGGGTTTCTTGAGGGTTCTTCGACTACTTTGGTTTTCGTCAAAACCATTTAGGTTGGAGGCTTCACAATCAACTCCACTTTCTATATTTGATTGTCATAGTTTCAAATTTCTTTATTTGAATGGATTTTATTGTGAAAATCATAGAATAAATCTTTTTTAGTGATGATTTATATTTTTCATGAGATTGTGAAATCTTGGTGAATTGTTGTGCAAGGTGATTTGGCTTGTTGAATTTAAAATGTTGATTTTAAATTATGGATTTTCTGAAATATTAGACGGTTTGATGAAAAATTGGTTTTCAATAAAAAGGGTTTTTTATTGAAATAGTTTTAGTTTGAAATGACATGGATGGATTTGGATTTCAATAAATAGGGAGTTTTATTGAAATGATTTGGAATTGAAATGGTTAAGCATTGAAATGGTTTGAATTGGTTGAACCCACTTGGTTTTTGACATGATTGTTGTGTGTGTTCATGGGAATGTGGGACGAATAAGGATTAGAAGTCTCCCCCATAATTGTTGGTATGAATAAGGGTTAGGTCTCTCCCTCGGCAAACATTCATATTGCATTTGGGAGAGATAAGGGTTAGGGGTCTCCCCCATCAGTGTTGGGATGGATAAGGGTTAGGGCTCTCCCTCATCAATAATTCATGTGCTTTTGGGTTGGATAAGGGTAAGAAGTCTCCCCCATCATGGTTGTAATGGATAAGGGGTAGGGCTTCTCCCCTCTTCCAGGTAGCATTCATAGTTGGTTACGTGGGTTTGTGGAAATTTTTGGGTATGCCAAAAATGATTGTTTGTGAAATAGTTCTTAAGCTTGTTTGGTTTTTTTCTGGAAAAATATCCTACTGGAAGAATTGGTTCCAATTACTCTTGGATTGCATTTGGTTATGAATGGTTTTGGAAACTAGTTTATATTTAGTTATAAACTTCTTTTGATAAAATGTTTTATATAACTGTCTTTTATAAATATAGCTAACTCTTCTATTCGAGTGTCTTGAGTAGGGAAGTCACTGGGGAAAACCTACTGAGTATTGTACTCTCCCCTACATTAGCACATTGGTGCTTTTTCTGATGTCGTATTTCTGGACATAGGTAAAGGTAATGTATCTTATTACTAGTGTCTCGTGGTGATGCTTGGGAGATTTTGTGGAGCTTGGAACTTGTGGTGCATGTATTTTAGTGTATTTTGAGAGTCCTGAGTTATTCATATGCTGTGTACTTTGATTCTTAGTTTGGTTTTCTGCTGTTGTGTACTTTGATGTGGTTTATTATAAATAAATTTGTTTATTGGTTTTCATTTGTTAATCCATCATATGGTGAATGTTTGGATATTGTTGGTTTATGGGTTTATTTCATTAAGGGTAAATCATCCCCCACCTATACTTGAAACCATTAGACATTTATTTCCAGCCTTTGGCACCTTGGGGATGTTTCATAAGGCCTAGTAATGACTCGTGGTACTCTCAAGCCAATGAGAATTGGAAGGTTATTACAGCTCCACCAACTGAAAAACCAGAGAAGAACTTGCCTCATGACCAGGCCCCTACAAGGAGACCTTGTCACACATCCGGTTATACTCCAAACCCAACAGTGGAACCCTCACAATCTGACATCAGGGAAAAAAAATGATGTAATTCCATGAAGCACCATGTTCAAAGAATATACATGGGGAGCTAACTCAAGGAATGAAAATACCGAAAACCTTGTCCAATATGATGCCTAATAGGCTATTCATGCATCCCAAATGGAAACCAAATGTAAAAGTCACATTTTATTTTATCATGCCCAAAACAGGAATCATGGGACCCATTCATCAATTTTGGTTTAAGAACTCAAAATGAGTGTTGAAACTTTTGCGTTAATGTAGGAGTAAGAACACCGATGATGGTGCATCAATCAGAAAAAGGACGAAGGAGATTCCTCCGATACAAGAAATTCAAAATATTAATGATAATTATTATTATTTTAATTATTACTGAAATTTACATTTGGTATCACCGATGGTCTTTCATAATAAATAATGTCTGTAAACCCGTATCAAATGATTTACCTCTATGATAGAATCGTGTGACCACAAATGTCACATATAATGGATGCTTGTTTTGATAATTATGAGGGTTTAAAACCATCTCGGCCTAAAAGACTACTCATGCTGGCCCATGTCACCAGCACTAGCCCTTCGTCGTACCTCGCTAGAGCCACACTCTACCGAACCCGCACTGCCGTAACCTTCCACAGACCACCAAGACCACTCCAGTATTTGGATAAATAATCCTAGATCATATTAAGAAACCTAGAAACCTGATCTAAAATTCCTCATTCTTAACTCAATGATCTATTAACGATTCCAAACATTAAACATTTTAAAAAAATTATGTAAATGGGATTAAAACTCAAATATTCAACCTCTAGTGTGAAATATAAACACTTTGGGTGCCGAACGATGCCTATGACACATAGATTCTACAACTAACAATGATTGGGGTCGAAAATGGCCTTGGGTAGTAACTCCTTTCCTTGGTTCATCTAACAAAGTGAAATGGGGATGCGTTGGTACCTCCTTCATGTGTAACAAATGGGAGTAGTGGTAGGAGATATTGATTAAATTTTATAAAATATATTTCACCAACTTAACATAGTGCCAACCCCTCGCCTCAGACTCGGCATTTAGAACAGAAAAAATTAAGGTCATGCCTAGGGTAAACAGGATGTTATGTACACAACAACGGTCTCATAAATTTGTTCCAATATTCTGTTCAAATGTTATTTGATCCTAGGTCACAAAATAATTTATTTAATTTAATTAAAAAATTCCCTCGATAATTATTTCTACAGAAGGAATGATCCCACAAAAGTTATACCCTACCTAGGGTAAATAGCAAACTCCAGACTCAATCATGGCCTCAGTTTTCAGATCCTTGCTACCATTTAAGTGACAAAAAATTCCCTCCATGTTCATTGTTTATGAATAAATAATATTTACATAAAATTTATTTTGGGCACATCGCAGCTCATAATCAGACATTATCGTAACACTTATCTCTAGAAATAGTTGCAAAAATATTCTAATGTCTTGCACACAATCACCCGAGTCACTACATATGATATATTATATTATCCTTTAATAATATATTAATACCCAATAATTAATAATGTTTCATTATTTTCATTATTTCATGTGTTAATTTCCTTGTTTTCACATGAGTATTTCATCATAAAAGTTCATATTCATGCAGATAAAATGTAGTTAATTCATATAAATATTAATAATAATGATATAATTTTCATTTTTATGCATATATTTTATTTTTAATTAAAATCATGAATGATGGTTATAAAAAATTAAGTACATTAGGATCTTGGAGATGGTGGGTTATACACACACTTGAATAACATGTTCCATTTTAAAATAATCATTATAAAAATATTATAAGTGACATTATTCCTTTATAAAACAAGAATGATATCATATATTCCATTTCACAAACATATATGTGATTTCTATGTGGTGTGGTGATGAAAAGAGGGCCACATCAATTCTTGAAAGTGGGAGTCCACATAAACGTGACCAATTTTATCATCATTTCATGAGGGAATTGAAATAGAGAAAATTATGTATATTATATTTATATAATTATAAATATATATTGTATTTAATATTAATTTCACTTATATATCATATAATAATTATCTATTCCTTTATCAAAGTCTATGTGAAGCATTACTAAATGACGAATCACATTGCTTCATGAAGCTGTAGTCCAACGTACACACAATTGGCAGTGTCATGTCTCTTAAAAAATAAAAAGAATATAAATATAATAAAAAGGTATATATATGTTAAACATATTATATATATTGATTATATCTATCATTAAATCCATCCAGGGGAGGTTTAAATGGAAAAACGAATGATATAAGGTGTTGTGGTTGTACTCTTCAGTACACAAGAATGGTGATTTCATACCCCATTTGATGGAAGTATGTATAGTTAGAGGTTTAAACCTTAATATAATAATATCTAAATATATTGATGTTATTGAGGTCATCATAACATATATTTTTGGAAATAATTGATGGAGTTTGCGGGGGATAAATGAAGACACTTGTTGATGAACATTACACCTCATTTTGGTAAATTCATTTGGCATATCATAAATAATTCCTCGGAATTCTTTGTAGATATTATATGGATTATAGGATGCCTATACAGAATTTTGTGTGTGAATTTGTCATGAAATGGAAAGAACAACGTGGTTTAAAGCTGTGATGAGAGGAGGAGAGGGGGTGGCCTCTTATAAGTGGGGTGATTGGCACACCAATAATGTTATGAAAGAGTGAATTACAATATCATTTTTTGCCATAAAAATTCCCCAAAAATAGTGAATTATAAATAATATAAGTTATAAGGTCATTATATTTTTATATAATGGGTATTTGAAAATTTTCTAGGTTATTTTCACCCTTATGATTCAGGTTTAATCCCTCGATAATATCATTTTTACCATTAATGTTGTATCAAATTTTAACATCATTCACTAATAAATATTTTCTTAGAAGAAATTTATTAATATTAGAAATTAATAAATATGATTATACCAAATATGGAATCCGTTTTTCTAAATTAATTCACAAATTTCAAAATATTTAATTCAAAATTAATCATGTATATGTGCTGACAATACAGGGTTTTAATGTGAAAATTTTCATACTTTTACAAACTTTTTAAATATTTTTTTATTATTAAAATTATTCTAATAAAATAATTGTTATTAATAAAATAACAATTAATATATTCCAACATTGGAAACAATTATATATAAAATTTTACATTAAAATTTATTTATATGAAAAAGGTTTTTTTCAATTAAAATTCCTCATTTTTCGATAATTATCCAAAAATGAAACTTCTCAGAAAAACATGAACAATCACCCTAAAGTAATATTGGTTTTCTGATTAAAAAAATGAAGTATATTTTCTTATATATATTTTCCAAAACTGTTAAAAATTAATTTTCAATAATGTGTTCCAAGAGCTACTTAGCAATCTCTTAAGTAAATATTGTTTTTTCAAAAATATTTCTTATTTTTAAATGATTCTTATAAAAAATTATAATGAATAAATAACTCATAAATGGTTGTATTCTATATATATTAATAATTTTGTTAATATTTTTCATAATATCAGCTTTAATTCCTATGTGATAACTATCATATTAAATAATAATATTAATAGTTTATTGTTATTTAAACCAATTAGAATTGCATGTAAAATATAATGTCCAAGAAATTAATTATTATATGAATTGAATGATATAAAATGTATTGACTATATTTAAAATATTAAATATATCATAGAGTCTTAGAATTTTATTTTCATTTATATTTTTTCTATTTCATGTCATACATTCTTTCAAATGTAATGTTCATATTTAAAAATTTTGCAGTGTTATATTCTCCCCGCCATAGATAAATTGCATACATGAAAATTTATCATGATCTTCGTAATCAGGGGTTTATTATTGGTTGTACAATTTTAGATAAACCCACATCAAAAAATGAGTTAATAAAATATCTATTGAATATGAGAACCAAAAAATTCATATGGAATAACATATATCATGTTTTCTAAGTAAGATATTGTTATTGGTATGAAAATATAAGGATATTTAGGAAAAGAAAAAATATCAATAGTCTGATTGAGGTCATTGAAAAAAAAACAAGTGAATTATCAATGGATTGTTGAGGGCCTAATATCCATAAATATAATATGTGTGAAATTTTCAATGATATTATCTTAAATTGTTATAATAGGATAAAAATTTATTTCTAGATTTTATTCTTTGGTGGAGGAAGTATTATACTATCTAAGAATAGTATGAAATATTATTCATAATATTTTTAGGTTATAAGAATAATGAAATACTTTCTATTTTTATTTATCTTTAACACAAGGAATTGAATATCCATAAATGATATTTTTTTATTCTAGAAGCACTAAAATTAACTTTTAACAAATTGTAGGATCCATAAAAGAGTGAAAAGTTATTTTGTCCGCCTTTAACTATTTTAAGAAATCAATATTGTCCATAAGTTAATATATAAACCTAAAAAAGTAATACTCCATTATCATCATTTAAAATAATTTAACTAAAAAACAACATATTAATTATGAAATCTCAAAGGCTTGTAGGGGAGATAAAACCTTGTGTCTCATCAGTAATAGGTTAATGCACAGTGTCATTTCCAGAAATGATGGGTTTTCACTTAGAATACATGTTTTTATTTTTGTAATATATATTATTATAATCCCTATAATGTTCCCAGAAAAAAGATAGACATACTTGAAATAAATATAATCAATATAATACCTTTTTATTATGATATCTTGATATATTCATAGAATTTATAATAAATATAACGATCATATGATCCGTAAAGGTTATCAATATCCATGAACTTATTTCTATAAAATGTAAATTTCTTATCCTAAGAATATCATATTCAATAAAATATATACTAAAAAAAGGAGTTGTATTGCAATAATTTTCATCAACAATATACTTAATCTATGTATACTCTCATCATGATAGACCTAAAAATATGTTATCATGACTTTAAAAAAAAGGTCACTCGTTAAACAATTCACCCATTAACCCATTATGCCACCCATAATAGTTATCTTAATGAAGACATACTTGATTATAACACAATCTAATGATATTATATGATTATTATAACCAAAATAACATTGGTGAAATACTTGAAAAATTTTATTCTTATTCCCAATAGAAAAATAATTCATCCATTTTATTGACACATATGTCCTTCCATGGTATAATGTTTATCCTAGGTCATTAGTCTTCATCATCTATTAAAATAAATCATGTTTATTTAATGATAATTTAAATAATCATATGAATATCAATCATGAGTGTCAAATCTAGTGTTCAGTAAGGACCATTCTCTTATAAAAGGTTATTCTTGAGTGAAGCTCGTAATGACATTTTTGGCGCTATTACTCCTAGGTACAAAAATCACTAAACAACATCCTATTTTATTAACCCAATTTGGATGTATTTCTTGAAAATCCATCTAATCTCACACATATAAAAAATTTAGGATGATCTTATATTCTTATAATTAATTTTTATCATCGGTTTATGATACCTTTTAATATTCCCCAAAGTCCATATAGAATAGCTTCAACTGTACTTTCATTGATACTAAATATTGAAACCCAATCCTTAGCATCCCACAACCAGTGTATACTAACATCACATTCCCATAATATACAAGGAATCCAATCTTATATGGATGAATAGTTTTGTATTCTTATTAAACAATATACATACTTGAGTCTCACATTACATTGAAATAAAAACATTACAACATATTTTTTTGTGACTAAATCAGCTCTATCTAGTGTATACCTATATATTATTCATAGTAAACTTCATCTAATATTGGGGAAAAATGATGAGCTAAAATTCTCAGCAAGGGATAAGTATAGTGGAAATAATAATCATACCATTTTAATTATCAATATAGAATGGAAAATAAATGAAATCACATTCCGTGCGATAAATCAACTAAGAAGGAATAGTGTAAACTCTATGAAAATTAAAATAACTAAAAACAAATGAATATTAATCAATAGCATGACTATCATAACTGGATAAGGAATAATCAATATTGGAAGGAAAATAATTGAACACTTTTTATTTAGTGAAATGATAATGATGTGAATCGACGAAATTATATTATTTTAAATCAAATGGATATAGATAACTAAATACATAATAAAGGTAATGCTAAATTAATGGACACCATGTTTCCTAGGTTCATAATAAAATTACCATCAAGGCCATTCACAAGACGGTTTAATTGATAAAGGGTAAAAACCTACATAAATAAGGATTTCTATTTTATTTATCCAATGATCCTACCTACCTTTCCATACACATCCAAATATTTCACAAAATAAATTTAATTAACAAATAATATGCCTTATCAAATATCAACATTGTGTAAAAAATATAAATTTATAAATATTTCCACAATTATAAAATAACATTCAATTTAGTACACCATATGTAGAAATAATATATAGTCTTAAAAATATATATATCCTTGATGTGTAATATGTATATTCATAAAAAAATTAATGTCTAATGATCATTAGAATGTGAAAATTGCATTGTTATGTTTCGGAATATATAAATGAATCAAATATGTGAATGTGAATACATTCCTGAGTCAAAATGATCATAAACCATCTAGAGGTGGAGTTAGAATCCTATCAATACAACATATCCCTAGTTCATTATATGTTAAATAAGGGTTTTTTTATGAATATAAATACCATAAAAGTATATTTTAAAAAATTCTTTCAGGAAACTATCCTTTTAATTTTGGAAAATGATATATAATTTGTTTCAATAAAAATAATATAAAATAGTTTTCTTCAAAACTATCCTATAAAATTTCAATGAATGATTCAATGAAATGATAGTCATGACATAGGCAATTCCATACATTCCATAAAGAGGATTACTTTTGTAACGTAAAATTGTTAGAAAAGTTCCTTGTTTTGAAATCCACATGAAGATAACATTGAAAAATAATTAAAACAAACTGGTAAAAATTAATTTTAATAAATCATTTTAAATAGGATATATTTTTTTGACGTTTTTTGAAAATAGTATTTTGTATGAAAATAAATTTTCTACATATGAGAGAAATAAAGTTGTGTTTTATTAAAATAATATATATTTTATATTATGTACCAATGCATTGAAAAGTTATAGAATATATTGAATATTATCATGAATAATACTTAAATGTTAAAAAACTATCATTTAATTTCCATTATTGTAAATTAAAGAATAAACAACCTAGATTAGAATGATAATGTGAAATACAGACTAAAAATTATCACAATGTTGAATTGGGAATTAATCAATATATCAATTATGTGCATAAAAAACTAATCTATATAATACTATTACAATAAAAAATAATTTTATACTAATTAATTTGAAACATAATCTTATCTTGACATAATCAATTAAACAAAAATTTAAAATAATTAGTGAAAATTGAGTTTATAAATCCCTCAACACCTGGTAACTTTTAATTCAAAAACCCCATAAATGAAATTAATAATTTTAAAACATAATTTAAAATGAATATTAAATTATTCATGATATAATAGGTAAAATTAATTGTGTATAAACTAAATAAAATAAATTAGGTTCATAAAAATAAAATTTTCCCTAAGGAAATGCAATTGAGATGAAAACCCATACATTATACATAATTTTTTATTAAAATGATTTAACATCATATATAGTGTCTTTAACAATGTTCTTAAAATATTACAAAAACATTGTATTATCAATTATAACATTTATGATCTTTCATTAATTTTGTATTACCCATTCATTATAATATTTCCTTATTTTCATTGTTATTGGGGTTAATTTCCTTGTATTATTATGTAACGCCCCGACCCTAGTTACCCAGAGTCGGTGCATTATTACATAACATTGGCATGATCATGAGAAAGATCAAGTCTCGAAAGACCGATTAGTTTAGTAGCCTTGGAATAACTAGATACATCCATAAATTTTTACATTACATCATAACAAAAAAAACATCTTGTCTTCATATCCCCTCATACTATCCCTGCAGGTCATTCATAAATTACTTCTTCATAATCCTGGGAAAAATAAAACATTAAAAGGGGTGAGCTCAGATGCTCAGTAAGGATAACATTATAGCAGAAGCTTTCATAAATAAGCATAAACACTTAAGGCAATTTATAATTAAAACAAAAGCCTTTTAAACTTCCACTTCAGCATAAAATGGCAAAGGTAAAATGAAATAATGCCATTTACTTACTCACATGGATATTCTACTATTCGAATGATCACATCCAATATCAATAACCACTTTCATAATGAAGGAATGCATAATGCCAGACTATCATAACCACATATTCAAGGCCTCTTGCCAAGACTACAAATAAGATTTTGCCAAGGCCTTGTGCCAAGACACTAGATTGTCTCATGAGACCTACCGATGCATTGAGGAGCTATAGCGGGATCCACCCGTCACTTATTAAGTCCAATTCATTCCCCTTATTAATAGGTTTAAGCATAAAATAAACATTCGTATTAAAACTAGCATACGAAATGTCAATACTTTAACCACAAACCATGAATGGTATAAAAATAGAACATCCACAGTCAAACATAACTCATTTGATACAATATGGAAGATTGTATTGTATCACATTAACCTCAATCATGAATAATTAAGGATGTTGACATAGATGAAAATAATCATCATAACTATTTGAGAGAAATATCCCCCTTTTCTTGAAAACTTTTAAAAGTCACACTATTTGTCAAGAAGACATTCAAAAATAGATTTTTGAATCAAAGTGTCCCATACCACTTTGAAACTTTTAAAAGGATTTTTAAATTTAAAACATTAATGTCCATAAAAATAAATCCATAAAACCATTTTTAAAATATGGACATTAATGAGCATGATTTAGAAGAATAATTCTTTAAAACATTTTAAAATGGTATTTTGGTTAGAGATTCTAACCAAAAGAGTGACACTTGAATACAAATAATTGAGGTAATCAAAACATTGTAATATCATGAGAATAAAGGGATTCATGATATACTATGTCAAAGTACATTATATACACCACATAAAAGTGATTTGGTGTATAACAACAAAGAAGTCTCAATGGAATTTAAATTGAGATGAAATCTATCATAAAGGCTGTATCCTTAGGTTAAGGATAAATCAACGACATAATTATGTGTGAAAAATATAAATACACTAAATATTATTGGATATTTAGTGTAAATCAATCAGATGACATTCACACATATTCTTGTAAATACAACACCAATGAATTGGATATTTAACTCAACAAATGGAGATTGAGTTAAAATTACTCTTATCAAATTCATATCAATGACTTGAGAATTTTCAATGGAGTGATTATGTGTATCAAAAGTGTATCCACAGGAAGGGGAGTGGAAATTATGACATAATCAAATGAATAGTGATTCCACACATAATCTTGGGGTAGTATAATCAATGAAATATGCGTAAAGCCAAATGAGTGGAAATTGAAATCTCAAATTCCCTTATCGATTAGGTAACTTACGAAACAAACACCCATGAAAGAAAGATCATACCATGATGATGTAAATACCCCTAAAATAAAGTATATTACACAATGAATACAATCATGGGCAGTACACATACACCACATGCAATAATTAAGTGGTGATCAATGGAATTCTCACGGAATTAAAAGTGAGACAAGAAACCCCTTACCACGTTAATCAACTGAGTCATATGGCCAAAAGTTAATAACCACCAAATTATTTCCAGAATAAAATGAATATAAAGAGAATTATGATAATATATATCAAATGGTAGTACACAATACACCACTTTCAATAATTTAGTGGCGAACAATGGAAATCTCACGGAATTGAAAGTGAGATAAGAAAATCCCTTACCTTGTACTTTTTCCTTGGTCGATGGTAGGTTTACCTCCTGTATAATGGTGAAATAATTGTTATTGAATAATACAAGAATCATTTATTTTAATATGATATCATATATGATCTTTTAACATTGATTTGATAATAATATCTTAGTATTATCGTTGTTTCGGGTGTGAACTTACTTGTTTGCTTTTGTATGTTTTGTTACGTAAGACATGTTTGTAAAGGATAGGTTGTATATTATTCAAATCAAGAATGGTATAAATTCCTTAAAAATTATTTTTAAATCATCAAATGATAATTATACTTGAATGGATACGATGGAGAATAAATCTCATCGCGTTCGTGGAGACGGTAGTCCGTACGTACGCACGAACGCTACTTCCATTTAATTTTTATTTTAAAAGAATCGAATCCAAATGATACATAGGTATATTACTATTCCAGTAAAATATAATATTTTATATATGTTACTTAAGTTCATTAACACCATCCTTTATACGTTCCATGTGTGGTATGAACGAGTCATATCATTTTAAGGGGGCGGTAGTCCGCACTTCCTCAAATTAAATTATCGTATGTATATACAACATGAAACGAATAATTGTATGAAATAAAATGGAATTACAGAAGCTTATATATAAAATATATATCATTAATATCATATTTAATTACAGTTCCATCCAAATGGCCACCATGAGAGGCGGTAAGATGTATTTGAACAATCATCGTTTCGTGAGGCGTTAGTTTGCCATCCACAGAAACATTATGTTCATCATCCATTAGATGGAGTTGTGTGAATGGGTAGTTTGAATCCTTCTTATAACAACATCCTAGTATATTGTGGATACTTGTGTTGTTACAAAAGAAAGGAAATAAAAAGAGTTTGGGGGTTGGAGAAGCAAAATAATTGAAAATAATTTAAGAGAAAATGTTACCTTTAATTTAGGTAACTCACTTTGGTTGGAACCAAAGGACTTCTTGAAATGCTTTCTGCCTAAGGGGAAGCTTCAAGGAGGAGGAGAGGGATGTGGGGAGATTATTTGGGCAGAGTTTGGACGAGCCAAGTGGCTTGAGAGGTGTGAGGAATGAGTAGAAGTGGTCTCCTTTTATAAGGGAGAGGAGGGGCTCTTTAAGAAAGAGTGAAAGTATTACTTTATAATATAATTATATTCGGTTTATAATGGTCCAAAAATCATTGAGGTCGAAGATAAGATGACTCATATTCTAAATAACATCAACCAATAAGAATTGGACAGGTTTTAGATAATATTTTAATCATTATAATCTTATTTATTTAAATGATTTATTAATGAGGTAAACATTGCATCATTATTGTGTCATTAATAATTTAAATTATTTGATGTCTAAAAATTATAAATAAAATATAATTATGTAGGAAATCTTTATAGCTTTCTAATGAATATTTATAATCGAAAATCAAACATGTATAACCCTATGTAAAAATTGTTCTTTTAAAAGATGTAAGCTTATGCCATTTTTGTATTCATTTTAACTTAATTAAAATAAAGTGTCATTATCACTTACAAGTGGATCAATGGGGTCCCAAAATTGACCCAAAGATGCCCATGGTCGACTATGTATCAACCAATAGGGTTAAGACACGTTTTAGGGTAATTTAGTATAATTATAATATTATTTTTAACCCTTATTTACCGGATTTACCCTTAACCATGGTAAATAAAATATTTACCGCAGTAATTATTCAAAATGTCAAAAAATAAAAGTTACCTATTTACACAATTTGAACATCCTGATTCCAAATATGGAATCCATTTTTCTAAATTCAAAACACATAAGTGGCAGAAATTAATTTAAAATTAATTCCCGCTGTCAAAACAAAAAGCGTGTTTTTAAGAGATAATAACTATCAAAAGATTGACACTTGTTTATGTTCGGTTTAATTGTAAAATTATGTCCAATGACCAAAATTATATTAAATGGTAAAAATATATTCTAAATATACTTTAAAACCACTCAAATTCATAATTTATCACTATTAATTATTTTGATTAAAAAAGTTGTTTTTATTTAAAATTTAGTAATTTTTACTATTCATCAAAATATGAAAGTTATCCGAAAAGTACCAAAATTTCACCTTAGGCTAAATTTGATATTCCGAATCCAAAAATGAAGTCCATTTTGAAATATAAAATATATATAATTTCAAAAATTAAGTATTACTATTCATAATGGCTAGTTTGATCGGTTGTGGTGTGTGTTAAAACTCGAAGTTGCGTACAACACACGCTACTGTTTTATTCAAAGGAAAGCGTACCGTGGAAGCTTGGGATGTTTTATTCTAAATTTTTTGATGTCCCCATTTAGTCAAAAAGTTTAAAATATTTTATTTAAAAAGGGTTCACTATTAAAAGTTGGTAAAACTACAATACTGAAGATGAATTTGTTCTTACATTATGTCTAAAAAACTCATAACATGGATTCTAAAATTATAAGGATTATATAAATTTTAAAATTTAGTTAATTGAACGGCTTGTTTGGTAAGTCATGGTGCACTTGAACTCGGTGTTGCGTGTAGTGCAAGTTATTGAATTATTTTGAAGAAATAACACACTATGAAATCTTGGGGTGTTACATTCTCCCCTCCTTCAATAAATTGCGTCCTCGCAATTTGAAATTGTTCTTCGAAAATAAAAGGTTGAAAATAGAAAATATATTTGTGGGAAAACCCACATCGGAAATTGGTTTACTAAAATTTAGTCTTAATATGAGGAAAAGAGAAATGAAAGGGTCACCACCAAATTATAATCTCGATTAGGAGAACATTGGTGGCAATTAGAGACATATAATTGGAGGAAAAACGTAAATATTTATAGGTAGTGGTTGAGGTCATCAATCACAAACAAGTATAAAATTGAGGTCCTTAAACTCATCAATCTATGATGATTTGAAGTACCATCGGTTCAACAAAAATATAGGGTATTGGGATCACACATTTTTGACATTTCAAAATATCTTAGTTGAAATCCCACATAGAAAAATGAATTAATGAGGCCTCTATTTAAAATAAAGAGTGGAAAGTATGAATATTACCGAAAATAACACATACTAGGGTTCCATGTAGGAAAATATGGATATGGAGGAGAAATCTAACCATCAATTATCTGATGGAGAGTGGTAGAGAATATGGCTATGAAAAGGCCAACAATCCCAAAGCCATAAATTAGTGATGATTTAAGGTACCATCTAGGACAACATTTTTTTTAAAGTTACATTACATAAGGAAGAGGAATTCATTTATGATATTGACTAAGAACATTATGAGATATACTTAAATTTTAATTAGATTTTCATTCTTTAATAAATTTCCACCACTAACTCAATTTTTTTAAACGATGAGTATTCAAGAAGACTTGGTCACACTGGAAGAGCTAGAATAAACTTCTATAGAATCACATGATCCATGCAGGATAAACCATATATTTACATTGTCTTTGAAGATTAATCAAAACCAAAATGGTTAGTGAATGATCTAATGATCCCCCAAAAGGATATTCATTGAGATAAATATGCACTAATCTTAATTTCTAAAATTATACCAACAATACCCCAAAGTTAAATAGATACCATTCAATAACCAATTGTCCTTAAAATCCTTTAATATAATCCAAACTAATATTGAAACCCAAAACATAGAAGAATTTGATTATGTAGTCTCCCATGTTACATTGTATCTCCAAATGACATCAAATACTCTTAAAGTCACATACTTAAAAGTAATTAACATCATCACATATTCTCTGTTATAGGTTAATCATTTCCATAAATAACCCAAATCACTATAAATCAACAATAAAAATGTAGATAAAAATCCACCATTACTCTACAAATGAAACCTCATTGTATTCTATTTTCCTTGGGCATATAGTGTTCCTAACAAAACGAACATCTTCCAAAATAACATTTATCACTTAATCACCAAATCATTTTCCTATACCAAGGGTATTCATTTAATAAGACATAAGACCCCAAATAATCTTATTATTGATCAATAAAATCATTTAACAAAAAAAAATAGTCATACTAACCAGGGACTTCACGTAGTCCAGTGGTAGGCGATAAATCCCAATCGCACTTTGGTTGTGGGTTCGATTCCCACAGCTTTGTCCGACGCGACGGGTTGTCACATGGTCTACGTGTTGTCCTTTTTCAAAAACTATAATTTATAATATTGCAAAAATGAGATAAATTCCTCAAAATACTATAACATAAATTTAACCACAAATGTTATATCATTCCTTGCATTTTCATCCAAAATAATAATAACTTATCATTTTCTCAAACCCCAATGATCATATAAAACCAAATGGTTATTTATACCTATATCCACAAGAGAAGAGACAATTCTTCATCAAATATCATCTTCACATGACAAACTGCGGGGTTACAAATACAAGAGAAAATTATTCCAAAGTAAACCCATCAACAAGGAGTGCTAATTTTTCTCCAACCATTTATTTCCACATAACATATTCTTTGACCAAGAAAATATCCTATAGAATAGGACATTCACTCGGGTAATGGCCAGGTCCCCTACATTTACGACAAATGACTGTAAATGGACTCTTGGGACCATTTTTATCTTCTTCCATAGTACTCTTCATTTTTCTTCGGCAATTCTTCACTTTATGTCATTCCTTCCCGCACGTAAAACATTTCGTTGTCCCGTTGAGACACTTTCCTGTGTGTCTCCTTCCACAATTCCTGCATGATGAAAATTGAGGTTTCTTTTCTCCATGGTCTCCATTGCTGGAGATCTTATCATTTATCACCTTTCTCATCCTTGTTGAGTCTGGGAGTTGGTTAATATATATGTTGTTGATCATATTTTTGGAAAACTGATTTGGCATAAAGAAGATATCTTTTACGCCTATCAACATTCCATTTTGTTGCTCATTGCCACCACCATTCCCACCTTGTACATCATTCTCAAAGTCACTATGGCTTCCTTGGAATCCAGCCATTGACTAAAACCAGAAAGCATTGTGTGAGTAATAGTAGTCATAAAATCATTTAGAGATTAAAATGTCACCATATTCTCAATTTGAAACATATTAGTATTAACCGAGGTCATTTACTCTCATCTTATGTATATATTACTTAAATCGGTTTGTAAAGAAAATGTAAATTATCCTAAGCATATCCCCCGGGAGTGTCGTAACCAAGAGTGCAGCAAGGCCCGTTGTCGTGCACCAGTTCCCGTTCGAGTCTAGCTCAAAGCGGTGTTTTCGGGTTTTACCCCTAGGTACATCTGTGCCAGAGCCGCCTCTAACTGCTCGTATCCAGACAGGGATGTATTGCTCGGAAAACTCACAAAATCTCTACAATACCAAAATTCTAGGAAGTTCTTTTATACTAATCCTCAAAGTTCATCTTAGGTCTACGTGCTCTAATCAGAGTTTATCTAAATCTAGCTACCAAGGTTTGTACTAAACTTCCTCTGATACCAACTGTAACGCCCCGACCCTAGTTACCCAGAGTCGGTGCATTATTACATAACATTGGCATGATCATGAGAAAGATCAAGTCTCGAAAGACCGATTAGTTTAGTAGCCTTGGAATAAGTAGATACATCCATAAATTTTTACATTACATCATAACAAAAAAACATCTTGTCTTCATATCCCCTCATACTATCCCTGCAGGTCATTCATAAATTACTTCTTCATAATCCTGGGAAAAATAAAACATTAAAAGGGGTGAGCTCAGATGCTCAGTAAGGATAATATTATAGCAGAAGCTTTCATAAATAAGCATAAACACTTAAGGCAATTTATAATTAAAACAAAAGCCTTTTAAACTTCCACTTCAGCATAAAATGGCAAAGGTAAAATGAAATAATTCCATTTACTTACTCACATGGATATTCTACTAGTCGAATGATCACATGCAATATCAATAACCACTTTCATAATGAAGGAATGCATAATGCCAGACTATCATAACCACATAGTCAAGGCCTCTTGCCAAGACTACAAATAAGATTTTGCCAAGGCCTTGTGCCAAGACACTAGATTGTCTCATGAGACCTACCGATGCATCGAGGAGCTATAGCGGGCTCCACCCGTCACTTATTAAGTCCAATTTATTCCTCATATGAATAGGTTTAAGCATAAAATAAACATTCGTATTAAAACTAGCATACGAAATGTCAATACTTTAATCACAAACCATAAATGGTATAAAAATAGAACATCCACAGTCAAACATAACTCATTTGATACAATATGGAAGATTGTATTGTATCACATTAACCTCAATCATGAATAATGAAGGATGTTGACATAGATGAAAATAATCATCATAACTATTTGAGAGAAATATCCCCCTTTTCTTGAAAACTTTTAAAAGTCACACTATTTGTCAAGAAGACATTCAAAAATAGATTTTCGAATCAAAGTGTCCCATACCACTTTGAAACTTTTAAAAGGATTTTTAAATTTAAAACTTTAATGTCCATAAAAATAAATCCTTAAAACCATTTTTAAAATATGGACATTAATGAGCATGATTTAGAAGAATAATTCTTTAAAACATTTTAAAATGGTATTTTGGTTAGAGATTCTAACCAAAAGAGTGACACTTGAATACAAATAATTGAGGTAATCAAAACTTTGTAATATCATGAGAATAAAGGGATTCATGATATACTCTATCAAAGTACATTATATACACCACATAAAAGTGATTTGGTGTATAACGACAAAGAAGTCTCAATGGAATTTAAATTGAGCTGAAATCTCTCATAAAGGCTGTATCCTTAGGTTAAGGATAAATCAACGACATAATTATGTGTGAAAAATATAAATACAGTAAATATGATTGGATATTTAGTGTAAATCAATCAGATGACATTCACACATATTCTTGTAAATACAACACCAATGAATTGGATATTTAACTCAACAAATGGAGATTGAGTTAAAATTACTCTTATCAAATTCATATCAATGACTTGAGAATTTTCAATGGAGTGATTATGTGTATCAAAAGTGTATCCACAGGAAGGGGAGTGTAAATTATGACATAATCAAATGAATAGTGATTCCACACATAATCTTGGGGTAGTATAATCAATGAAATATGCGTAATGCCAAATGAGTGGAAATTGAAATCTCAAATTCCCTTATCGATTAGGTAACTTACGAAACAAACACCCATTAAAGAACGTTCATACCATGATGATGTAAATACCCATAAAATAAAGTATATTACACAATGAATACAATCATGGGCAGTACACATACACCACATGCAATAATTAAGTGGTGATCAATGGAATTCTCACGGAATTAAAAGTGAGACAAGAAACCCCTTACCACGTTAATCAACTGAGTCGTATGGCCAAAAGTTAATAACCACCAAATTATTTCCAGAATTAAATGAATATAAAGAGAATTATGATAATATATATCAAATGGTAGTACACAATACACCACTTTCAATAATTTAGTGGCGAACAATGGAAATCTCACGGAATTGAAAGTGAGATAAGAAAATCCCTTACCTTGTACTTTTTCCTTGGTCGATGGTAGGTTTACCTCCTGTATAATGGTGAAATAATTGTTATTGAATAATACAATAATCATTTACTTTAATATGATATCATATATTATCTTTTAACATTGATTGGATAATAATATCTTAGTATTATCGTTGTTTCGGGTGTGAACTTACTTGTTTGCTTTTGTATGTTTTGTTACGTAAGACATGTTTGTAAAGGATAGGTTGTATATTATTCAAATCCAGAATGGTATAAAGTCCTTAAACATTATTTTTAAATCATCAAATGATAATTATACTTGAATATATACGATGGAGAATGAATCTCATCGCGTTCGTGGAGACGGCAGTCCGTACGTATGCATGAACGCTACTTCCATTTAATTTTTATTTTTAAAGAATCGAATCCAAATGATACATAGGTATATTACTATTCCAGTAAAATATATTATTTTATATATGTTACTTAAGTTCATTAACACCATCCTTTATACGTTCCATGTGTGGTATGAACGAGTCATATCATTTTAAGGGGGCGGTAGTCCGCACTTCCTCAAATGAAATTATCGTATGTATATACAACATGAAATGAATAATTGTATGAAATAAAATGGAATTAAAGAAGCTTATATATAAAATATATATCATTAATATCATATTTAATTACAGTGCCATCCTAATGGCCACCATGAGAGGCGGTAAGATGTATTTGAACAATCATCGTTTCGTGAGGCGTTAGTTTGCCATCCACAGAAACATTATGTTCATCATCCATTAGATGGAGTTGTGTGAATGTGTAGTTTGAATCCTTCTTATAAAAACATCCTAGTATATTGTGGATACTGGTGTTGTTACAAAAGAAAGAAAATAAAAAGAGTTTTGGGGTTGGAGAAGTAAAATAATTGAAAATAATTTAAGAGAAAATGTTACCTTTAATTTAGGTAACTCACTTTGGTTGGAACCAAAGGACTTCTTGAAATGCTTTCTGCCTAAGGGAAAGCTTCAAGGAGGAGTAGAGGGATGTGGGGAGCTTATTTGTGCAGAGTTTGGACGAGCCAAGTGGCTTGAGAGGTGTGAGGAATGAGTAGAAGTGGTCTCCTTTTATAAGGGAGAGGAGGGGTCTTTAGGAAAGAGTGAAAGTATTACTTTATAATATAATTATATTCGGTTTATAATGGTCCAAAAATCATTGAGGTAGACGTTAAGATGACTCATATTCTAAATAACATCAACCAATAAGAATTGGACAGGTTTTAGATAATATTTTAATCATTATAAGCTTATTTATTTAAATGATTTATTAATGAGGTAAACATTGCATCATTATTGTGTCATTAATAATTTAAATTATTTGATGTCTAAAAATTATAAATAAAATATATTTATGTAGGAAATCTTTTTATCTTTCTAATGAATAATTATAATCGAAAATCCAACATGTATAACCCTATGTAAAAATTGTTCTTTTAAAAGATGTAAGCTTATGCCATTTTTGTATTCATTTTAACTTAATTAAAATAAAGTGTCATTATCACTTACAAGTGGATCAATGGGGTCCCAAAATTGACCCAAAGATGCCCATGGTCAACCATTTATCAACAAATAGGGTTAACACACTTTTTAGGGTAATTTAGTATTATTATAATATTATTTTTTAACCCT
Organism: Viscum album; assembly: GCA_963277665.1. Classification (NCBI taxonomy): domain Eukaryota; kingdom Viridiplantae; phylum Streptophyta; class Magnoliopsida; order Santalales; family Viscaceae; genus Viscum; species Viscum album. The sequence continues at coordinate 916,159,694 of OY728155.1, read as the reverse complement.
TATTTACCGGATTTACCCTTAACCATGGTAAATAAAATATTTACCGCAGTAATTATTCAAAATGTCTAAAAATAAAAGTTACCTATTTACAAAATTTGAACATCCTGATTCCAAATATGGAATCCATTTTTCTAAATTCAAAACACAGAAGTGGCAGGAATTAATTTAAAATTAATTCCCGCTGTCAAAACAAAAAGCGTGTTTTTAAGAGATAATAACTATCAAAAGATTGACACTTGTTTATGTTCGGTTTAATTGTAAAATTATGTCCAATGACCAAAATTATATTAAATGGTAAAAATATATACTAAATATACTTTAAAACCACTCAAATTCATAATTTATCACTATTAATTATTTTGATTAAAAAAGTTGTTTTTAATTAAAATTTAGTAATTTTTACTATTCATCAAAATATGAAAGTTATCCGAAAAGTACCAAAATTTCACCTTAGGCTAAATTTGATATTCCGAATCCAAAAATGAAGTCCATTTTGAAATATAAAATATATATAATTTCAAAAATTAAGTATTACTATTCATAACGGCTAGTTTGATCGGTTGTGGTGTGTGTTAAAACTCGAAGTTGCGTACAACACACGCTACTGTTTTATTCAAAGGAAAGCGTACCGTGGAAGCATGGGATGTTTTATTTTAAATTTTTTGATGTCCCCATTTAGTCAAAAAGTTTAAAATATTTTATTTAAAAAGGGTTCACTATTAAAAGTTGGTAAAACTACAATACTGAAGATGAATTTGTTCTTACATTATGTCTAAGAAACTCATAATATGGATTCTAAAATTATAAGGATTATATAAAGTTTAAAATTTAGTTAATTGAACGGCTTGTTTGGTAAGTCATGGTGCGCTTGAACTCGGTGTTGGATGTAGTGCAAGTTATTGAATTATTTTGAAGAAATAACACACTATGAAATCTTGGGGTGTTACATATTATGTGTGTTTCATCATGAAAGATCATTTTCTAGAATATATTATATATTTATATCATATATACTGAAATATTACAAAAATAATTATCTTATTTATAAAATAATTTCAATTTTAAATCAAATTAGTAATGATGGTTATGTAAAATAAATTACCTTATGGTCATGGAGATGGTAGGGCGTACACACAATTGAGGAACATTTTGATTTTTAATTAAATTTGTGGAAATAAAGAATGTAATATATTAAAATTAAATAATTTATATGACATCATATATATATATTTCAATATACATATATATTTTATCCATGAGGTGATGTACTGATAATATAGTCACATCACTTCCTGATGTCGTTAGTCCAAAATTACACAAACGATATTAACATCTTTATGTGAGTGAAATGAAGTAAAGAAAATTATATATACTATATTTAATGTGTGATAAATAAGTTTTTATTATTATAATAATTTTATTTATATCATTTATAGTCATTAAAAGTAACTTTATCACCTTTCATGTCATGCGTTAGAGAAAGAAAAATTACATCGCTTTATGAGGCGGTAGTCCACTGTATAAACGAGATACACTATCCTATTTCTTACATAATGGAAGAAAAAAAGAAATATGTAATATAGTTACATGAGAAGTAAAAGTATTTTATAAATATCATATATATATATATATATATGTTGTATGCATTATCATACCAACCCATGAAAGGTGAAAATAGAAAAAAGAACAACCTCAGTTCCAGAGGTGGTAATCCTCCACACACAAGAATGATGATCTCATAACCCATGTAATAGAATTGTGTGAGGTTTTTGGTATTAAAAATAGTATTAAAATGTATCATTATATGTAATATATTATATGATTATATTTTAAGGGTTGGAAAATAATTAAAGGAGTTTTACAGGGAAATAAAAATGAATATTCTTGTTGAAGAATATTACCTCGCCTTTAAGTATCATCCTTTGACTCACAAAAAAACCTTCTTGTGTTAGATTTTATGTGATGTTATGGATTCATTGATAAATATATGTATTTGGGGGGGGGTGAATTGTTCATGTATTGTAAAATCTAATTTGGTTTTATGACATCAATTTAGGATGAGAAGGGGTGTCCTTTTAGAAGTTGGGTGAGTGGTTCACTTTTATGTTCTTGAACGAGTGATTTCCAATAACAATTTTTTCATGTTACTGGAACCCAATAATGTTTAATTGTCAATAATATTTGTTATATAGTTTAAATAAGTTTATAAAATTGGGGATTTTTTCTTTCTATATCATTTTCCCTTATTTTTAATGTTTAATCACATGATAATATTTTATTTACATTAATTGATGTAATTAATTTTAATTTTATTAACAAATAAATTTTGTAAAAAATTATTATTTCATAATTATAAATTATAAATTTGTCTGATTCAAAATAAGGAATCCATTATTCCATGTTTAATTCAAAAAATGGGAAATAATTTATTTAATGTTAACCCTAAAGAATTAATGATAATGAAGGGTTTTAAAGTAAAACAGTCCCAATGTTTAACATGTTTTTATATCTATATTTAATATAAAAAGGATTTCCATGAAATAAATAGGATTAAAAGATGTATAATAGAACTATTTTACCTTAAAAATAACTCCAAATACAGTTAATCAATGTAATTTATTTTGATGAAAATACGGATTTCAATTAATATTATTTATTCACCATTATTCATCAAAAAAATGGAATTTCTCCAAAAAATTCCAAAAATAACTATATTATAATTTTGGTATTAATATTTCAATAATGAATAATTTTTTCATATTAGATTTCAATATTATTTAAAAACTAATATTAAACTGTGTGTTCTAAAGTGATACTAAACCGTATTTTTGGAAAATACCATTTTTTTGGAAAATTGTTTTATTCTTTTAAATGATGTTGAATATTTTTTTATAAAAAATAGTTATCAATAAATCCATGAAAAATACATATATTAATCATATATTTAATCTTATTCATAACCCCCATTTTCATAGCTATGTGATAACTATTGCATTAAAAAATATAATTAAGAATAAATTGATGTTCTGTCAAACATGGACATTTGTGTAATGCACGATGTCAAAGAAAGTCAGTTTTATGTGCATGAATGATATAGAATGTGTTGAATTTATTCAAAATAGTAATTTTTTAACACATTATAATTTTATATTATTTTATATTTATAGTGTTTCATATCATATATGTTATCGTATATTATGATAAAATTATAAAATTTATGGGTGTTACATTCTCCCCACATATATTGGTTTCTAAGAAGGTGAATAATAGTGGCTTGTGAATTTACAAACATAATGGGAAGGAATAAATATTTATATATAGTGGTTTAGTTTTTTGATCATAAATATAGTGAATGGAAAAAATAAATGTCATAACCCTCCTGCCAATAAATCTAATTATTGTAAAAATTTCCTTGATATTCTCATAAATGATGGTAATAGGATCGAAATTTATTTCAAGATCCTACTTCTAAAATTGAGTAACTATTTTAATATCTAAAAATTTAACAAATTATACATACATGATACATTAATATATGTTAATAATAATTTAAACCATTCTTCTAATTTGATTCCTTAATCAAATAAAACAATGTTAATAAATTAAAACTTTTAATCTTGATGCACTAAAATTCACTTTTAATGTAATATAAGATCCATTAATGAGTGAAAATTCTTTCTATATCTCTGTAAATATATTATGAAACAAATATGGTTAAAAATTTTTACTCTAGAAAAAAATAGTACTAGTTCATCATGTAAAATTCAATTTCTAAAAATAGATACATATTAAATATGAAATAACATAGGCCAGTGGAAGGATATAATCATTTATCAGCATCTTCTGAGGGGTTCATTCTCTGTGGACTTGATGGGTATGATTGTAAGGTCCCAAGAACAATTTATTGAAGTCAGTTCCTTATTTTATTACGTTGCAATACATACAAGGAATACGAATCCTGAAGGACCAAGTAGTTTAGTTTTATTTGAAACAGGATACATACATAAGTTAAACATTACATATGGAAAAGAAAAATGAAACAAAATTACTCAACTAACAACATCATGTCTCCTAGATTATGCTTTCATGTCATTCATAATTTATTTCTTCATGTCCTGATAAAAATGAAACATAAGAAAGGGGTGAGCTCAAACGATCTGTATGAGTAATAAATACAGCGGAAGATAGCATAACCATAAGACATGGTGAATAATTGAAAACGCATGCCATTAATAATGAAGTTGAACAAATTACTCCAGATATATGAGATGAGTAAATAATGCCATAATAAAAAACAATCATGGGAATTATACTACTCGAATAACCAAATGAACATCAAATACTGTCATCAAAATGAGGGAAGTGAATATGCCAGACATCATAACCATACCGTCCCGGCCACGTGCTAGGACCATAAATAATCATTTTGGCCAGGCCTCATGCCAAGACCATAGTTGGTCTCATGAGACCTACCGATGCATCGAGAGGCTCTGGTGGGCCCACCCATCACATTATAAGTCCAATTAATTCCTTATATTAGCATGGATAAACATAACAAACATATACATTCATATCGAAACTATGATATGAAATGTAACCAACTTACCCCAATCATTAAACATAAAACACTATCCATTCTAAGTAATTTGGAGAATGGTTTTTGGATAGTTCATCCCAAAGAGAGTTAGTCACAAACCATTAAATAAAATATGGTATATTACTTCATAAATTATTAAACCCAATAATACATAATAAACAATAAGATTCTTAAAATTTAATGAAAATACTCTTATGAAATTATTTAGCTATCTTGGGATAAATACTCATTTATTTGAAAAGAATAGTTGTTTTGGAAAAATATTTGAATAAAACCAGATTTGAAGTAAGATATTATTTTCATAATAAAATTATTGATTTTTTAAATATAATATTTTCCAAAAAGTAGATTAGAGATTACCCTTGAAAATAGGTAAGAAGTTAAGATATTCCATTGAATTAGGTTTGTATTTTGAAATCCATTTTGAAATTTCCTTTTAAAATGTGTAAATATCTATTAAATAAGGAAGTATTATGGTTGATATATATATATATATATAAAATACAAAAACATAATTTATTCGCAGTACATAAGAATACATAATAATTTAATTGAGGTAATTATAAAATTAAAATAACCTGAATGAAAATGGATGTTCGGGTGAAAAAACACATACCTTACCACCGAACGTGTTATTGTCTTGAACTTAAGATCCTAGAATATGAAATTATACTTCTTAATAACTTATTTAATAACCTATTAGACAATTATTTAGTTTATCATAATTATGGTTAGTTTATTTATGTTTTTATTGATAAGTTATTGTAATGAATTCAGTTTTTCAGAGTGTTCATTTTCTTTATTTTCATCTTCGGTTAACATGTTTTATAGTATGTGGAAGGATGTAAATCTAAAGAATTTAAATAATATAGTATTTATGAACATAAACAGGTTCTACTTGTCATTTATATAACTTGGTTACATGGAATGATGATGAATTATTATATAGAAATTTCATTATAATTGTGTCGGTTAATTTGTGGGTTTTGGTTACAACGAACTCATTTTTCGTTATAACTTAAAACTATTTGTACCAAGGGATTACAGAATCTTAAATAGCTTATATTATATATAATTATCTTGTTAAACCATAAAAATAATGGTTTCATGACCAGAATTGAGAATGATAATTGAAATCGAAAGTCTATCGTCCTTGAATGTGGAAAATTGATACATCTCAAATGATGTTCCTACTACAAGTATAAAAGAAATTAAAAAGGGGAGATGATGATAAATTATTACACTATCATGAAAAAATTATAGTACATATATGGTCCTGGAGTCACCATGAAATTTTGATAATAAGAGGTAATAGAAAAAGAAAACAAATGAACTTGAAAGGCATGACAAAGAATTGAAAAGAGAAATTTACCTCTTGATCCAAACTTCATTGAGAACCTCTTTATGGAGTGGTTTTGATCTTTTTATGAGACCAAGTCATTCTAGATGTGGGGAGGAGGTTGGGAAGGTATTTTAATAGAATTTTGATAAGGCACAATGCTTCAAAGGAGTGAATGGATGGGGAAGTGATAGGGGGTTTTATAGTGGAGAGAGGGCATTTCTTAATATAAAATTTATTTATTTATTATATTTTTTCAAGACAAGGAATAGTGAGTATTCCATGACCGATAATAGTAATTTTATCATGTTATTTCGAACCATGTGGGATGATATCACTTGTCCTTCATGAATAGTTCATTTAATTGATAATTTGTATATACAGTATTTTACCGAATTTCACTATTCATAAAAAAATTCAAGTACTTCATAAAAATAACAAAAATTTACCCCAAGAATTTTTCAACTTTTTGAATCCAAAAATGAATTCCATTTTTCAAAAATAATTTTCTAAATATTATTAATTTAATATTTAATTAAATTCACAGTTTATTCAAAAAACAAGAGTTTTAAAACATTTTTTTACTTATTTTAAAGCATAGATATGTCGTACTTACACTTGAATATTATTTATTTAATATCATAAGTAAGGTTACTATTCATTATTGTAAATCACTATTCATAAGGGCATGTTATTATTCATAAGGGTAGGTTACTATTCAATAAAAATTATGTTTTTTATTGGACTCTAAATAAATTACAGATCACAACTATGTATATAAATTTTTTGAAATTCACATCACATAAGTGAAACAAATATGTTTTAAGTGTCACAGAGCACTTAATAGTTAATTATGTTTTGATTTCAGGTGATTATGACATATTTATAAGAAATTCATCTCCTTTAAAAAAATATTGGGTTGTTACATTCTCCCCTCCTTACAAATATTTCTCCCTCAAAATTTCATTTTACAAATAGGCCATGAACAGGTGGGGGTACATTTCCTTCATTGAGTCCTCCAGTTCCCAAGTTGGCTCTTTGTACATATAGTTTCACAATAGTACCTTGACCAGATGAGTAGTCTTGTTGCAGAAAATATTGTCTCTAAGATCCATGATTTTCACTAGATGTTCCTCTAAGGAAGTATCATCCTCCAACTGTACCACCACTGAATAGAGTACATATTAAGGGTCTGGTATATACTTCTTTAAGAGGGACACATGAAATACATCATGTACTTTCGACAAGGTAGGTGGAAGTGCCAATTGATAGGTCATAGCTTCGAATCGATCATGGATCTCAAAGGGGAAAATATACATGGGACATAGCATTCCTTTCATCCCAAACCACATAACCTTCTTCCATGGATATACGAGTAAAAATACCAGGTCTCCAACTTTGAACTCAAGGTCTCATTATCAATTATCCGCATAACTCTTCTGTCGACTTTGGGCTCACTTGATATGCTGTTGAATGGTTTTTACCTTCTCCGACATTTCTTCAACCAATTCAGCTCCTAGAAGCTTTCACTCATCAAATTCATCCCCAAACGCGGGTGTTCTACACCTTTTCCCATAAAGGGCTTCATATGGTGCCATACTGATGCTTGAGTGGAAAATGTTGTCATAAGATAATTCAACCAGTGGATGATGTTGGTCACATCCCCCTTTAAATTCCATAGAACATTCTCTCAACATGTCTTCTAGTATCTGAATAGTATACTCATATTGGCTATCAGTTTGAGGATGACAGGCCGTACTGAAGTTTAGTTCAGTTCATAAAGCATGTTGGAGCCTTTTCCAGAACTTCGAGTTGAATCTAGGATCACAGTCGGATATAATATAGAGTGGTACTCCATGAAGCCTTACCACTTATTTGATGTAAATCCATGCAAATTGATCCATTGATAAGTCCTATTTAATCACAATAATGTGATCTGTCATTGTAAGATGATCCACAATGACACATATAGCATTTTTCCTCTAGATATCCTTGGAAGTCCAGTGACAAATTCCATGGTAATTTTCTCCCACTTCCATGCTGGTATGAGTAGTGGATGCATCATCCCCTTAGACTTTTTCCTCTCATCATTCACTTGTTGACATACCATGAACTTTGATGTATATTCACAAATCTCACTTTTCATATTGTCCCACGAAATGTTTTCTCGGTGATCTCGATAATATTTGTGCTACTAGGATGTATAGAAAAATTAGAGCTATGAGCATCATCCAACAGTTCTCTTTTTAGCTTAGGAATATCGGGAACACAAAGAGTCTTCAAAAATTTAAAAATTCCACCTTCATATGTGAAGTAAGTCAACTTCCCATCATTTATAGCATTATGTTTCTTTAGAAACTCTCCATCATCAGCCTGATAACTTTTTATCCTTTCCAGTAAAGAAGGTTGGGCAACCATTTGAAAAGGTAGTGATGTGATACCTTCCTGGATAATTACAATATCCATATTTACTAGATACATGATCATAAGATCCATTTACACTCTCATCTTTTCCAGAATTCAATGGTCATTTCTACTCAAAGCATCTATTACCTTATTTTCTTTTCCCAGGTGGTAGTGTATTGTGCACTCATAATCATTGTGTAGCTCAATCCACCTCCGTTGTATCATGTTGAGTTCTTTCTGTGGGAATACATACTTCAATCTCTTATGATATATATATATCTCACATTTTTCTCCAAAGAGTTAATGTCTCCAAATCTTCAGAGAAACTATTACCATTTCAAACACAAGATCATGTATTGGATAGTTTTGTTCATGAATTTTTAGCTACCTAGATGCATAAGCACTCACTTGATCATTCTTCATAAGGACACAACCATGTCTTTTTTTGATGCATCACTATAGATAACAAACCCATCATTCCCTGATGGTAGGGTTGGGATAAGAGAATCCATTAACATCCTCTTCAATTCTTCAAAACATTATTTTCATTCATTGTCCATACAAACTTAAATCCTTTTTGTGTGAGCTTGGTCATTGGGTTGGCTAAATGGGAAATGTTCTGAACCAAACACTGATAATAACCTGTTAAACCAATTAAACTACGTACCTCAGTTACATTCATTGGATTAGGCCATTCTGGCACTGCCTTTTTCGTCTCAAGATCTATAGATATTCCATTCTTAGATACAATGTATCCCAGAAAGGAAACTGATTGGAGATAGAAATTACACATGTTAAAATTACCATATAATTTATTTCTTATATGGTACTTCAGAATAGTGCGCAAGTTATTTTCATGATCTTCATGGATTTTAGAATAAACCAGGATATCATCAATAAACACCACTATAAATTCATCATGATATTCCTTGAATACTCTATCCACGAGATCAATGAAAACTGATGGTGCATTAGTTATTCTAAAAGGCATTACTATAAATTCATAATGTCATTTCCTGGTTTGAAATGCAATTTTTGGAATGTATTCTTTCCTCACAAGCAACTGATGACATCTAGATCATAGATCAGTATTCAAAAAATATTGGGCTCTATGAAGTTGATCAAAAAAATCATCAATTTTTTGTAGGGGATACTTATTATTTATTGTAATAGCATCGATTTCCATGTAATCAATGCACAACATCATGGATCCATATTTCTTCTTGAAAAAGAGGACAAGGGCACCCCATGAAGAAACACTAGGTCGAATAAATCCTTTATCACTCAATACCTCTAGTTTCTTCTTTAGTTCCACTAACTCCAAAGTGGCTATTCTATAAGGGGTCTTTGATATGGGTCTTGAACCAGGAACTAAGTAAATGGAAAACTCAATTTCCCACTCTGGAGGATGTGCATGTAAATCCTCTGGAAAGACATTAATATATTCTTTCACAACATGAACATCTTCTATTTGAACATTATTTTCCTAACCCATAGTTATTTAATTCTCTTCCTCCACCATAATTGAATTTAGTTCATCTACTGATTGTGTATCTAGATGAGAATCAAATGGAGAGGTTTCTGCTCTAAGGATATGGGATTCTACACTATTCTCAAAGGTTGTTACATCCTTCCTCTTGCAATAGATCCTCACATAATAAATTAATAGTCAATCCATACAAATAATTATATCATAGTCAACCATTGTTATGATGATAAGGTTAGAAATTAAAGCATATTTATGAGTCATGAGGGGGAGTAATCGACATGCATTTGTTGAAATGATACATCCACTTGGAGTTTGGATTGATAAATCCATTATTAAATTAAATTAGACATATCTAATATTCATAGAAAAATGGGAAGATATAAATGAATGTTATGATCCAGAATCAAATAAAGTATTGGATAAATTTTAAGAAACGATTAAAGTACCTACCACCAAATCATTAGGAATTTCAATATAAATAGTTGTGATCGCATAAGCTTATACCTGCTCCCTTGGTATTTTCTGTAGCATGTTTCCTTGACGCTTTGGACAATCATTAGCTTAATGTCCCATCTCCCGACAATTAAAGAATTGAACATCATTAGCCTCCTTATTTCCCTTAAAATTACCAGAAAGATGGCCTTTCTGTCCACATTTGAAGAATACTCCATTTATTTTTAAGCAGGCTCCAAGGTGTTTCTTTCCACAATTATCACAGGGTGGAAATTCAACTCTTCCCTTCTTCCCTATTTCCTTGTATCCTTTCCCAGAGTTTTCAGTATCCCTATTCTTCTCCTACTTTCCCTTAAAGTCATAAGACATAGAGATTTTTTTTTTGGAAAGCATATGAAACTATATCCTCATATGATGAATAACATGAGGATACCAGTGCCCGCCAGAGGAATGGATTTAGGCCATCAAATAATCGATGGATTTTTATCCTTGGATTTCGTATATTGTCCATAGAATGTCTTTCTGACCATGTGATGTTGGCTTTATACTTGAAAACATTTTCATCCTCCTTCTACCTCAGATTCATGAATTGTCTGTCCATATCTACTCGCTGCTCATGAGGGAAATGTTTTTCGACGCATATTTCATTAAAATCCTTCCATTCAAGCTATTCTATCCATTCCTCCTCCTTTTAGTTTTGGATTTATGACCACCACTAATCTGCGTCTCCTGATAGACGATATAATGCCATGACAACCTTCTCTCTTTCATTACATCAAAAAGCAAGAAAATTCTTTTCAAGGGAACATATTCACTGCTATATTACAAACAGGTTTGTAGAACCATTGAATTATGGAGGTTGTTGTCACATAAAGAGATCTAGCATGGATCCTCCATGTGGTGGATCCATATTCTCTATATGGGTAAGATTAACATTCATAACCTGAGTAAGTTATCCCATTATAGTTATGAGTTTCTCTACACCAGTCACATCACCAGAGGCAACATCATTATCTTGCTACAGAGGAAAATCCATACAGGGGACACGTGCATTTTTGTGGTTTCCATTCCTTCCTCAAGGCACCATTTCTAAATAATGGCGTACACTAGATTAGGGTATGAATCATAATTTTTAATCTAAATATAGAAAAATAGTTAGCATAAATTGAATTTCTATGCACAGAAAACCCCTGAATCATAAACATGGTATCTTTGAGGAGAAATGTGCATTTAAACCCTTCATAATGGCTTGTAAATAAAACATGAATTATCCCAAGTATGTCCCCCAGGAGTGTCATAACCAAGAGTGCAGAAACGCCCGTTCCCGTATACCAGGATACCCCGGGTCAACCCTGAAACTTCTTGTCAGAGATTTCACTCTTATGTATATACGTGCCGGAGCCACCTCTACCTGCTCGTATCCAGACATGGATGTATTGCTTGAATGATTTACATAATATATTCCTTACCAAAATACCAGGACATTTGGTATGTTTAACCTCAAATAATCTTAGGGACTCTTCACTAATATACATTTTCTAGTTTCCACGTTTTCTACTAAACTTCCTCCGATACCAACAGTAAGGACCCGATGCTAGTTTCCTGAAGTCGGTGCCTTATTTAATTACATTGGAAAACATACAAGGAACACAAATCCCAAAGGACCAAATAGTTTAGTATTATTGGAAACAAGATACATACAAAATTTTCAATTTACACATGGAACGGAAGAATGACACTTAATTATTCCACTAGAAACATCATGTCTCCTAGATTATGCTTTCATGTAATTCATAATTTACTTCTTCATGTCCTGAGAAAAATGAATCATAATAATGCGGTGAGATCAAACGCTCAATAAGAGTAATCAATACTATGTAATATAGCACAAACATAAGATGTGGTGAATAATTGAAAACACATGCTTTTAATAAAGAACTTGAACAAATTATGGTAGAATTATGAGTTGAGTAAATAATGCCATAATAAAACATAATCAGGGTTGTTCTACTAGTGGAATAATGACCCGAACATCAAATACTAGCATCAAACTGAGGGAAGTTCATATTCCGAACATTATAAATATACTGTCTAGGCCTCGTACTAGGACCATAAATAATCAATTTTTCTAAGACTCGTGCCATGACAATAGTTTGTCTCATGAGACCTACCGATACATCGAGGGGCTATAGCGGGCCCCACCCATCACATAATAATCCCAATTCATTCCTCATATGATCGAGGATAAACATAAACCACATATACATTAATATTAAAACAATCATTAGAAATTTAACTAACTTACCCCAATCATTAAACATAAAACACTAACCATTCCTAGTAATATGGAGAATGGTTTTAGGAGAGTTCATCTAAAATAGAGTTGGTCACAAACCATTAAATAAATTATAGTATACACCTTCATAAATGATTAAACCCAATAATACATATGAAACAACATTTGTGTTGAATCAAATGAAAATACTCTTATGAAATCATTTAGCAATCTTGAGATAAATACTCTTTTATTTGAAAAGAAGAGTTATTTTGGAAACATATTTATATATAACCATAGATTATGTATGATATTATTTTCATAATAAAATGAGTGATTTTTTAAATATAATGGTTTCCAAAAACAGATTATAGATTACTCTTTAAAATAGGTAAGAAGTTGAGATATTCCCTTGAATTGGGTTTGTATTTTGTAATCAATTTTGAAAGTTCCTTTTAAAACATGTAACTATACATAAAAAAAGGACGTATTTTTGTTGGTGTACATATATATAATACCCAAACATAAATTAATATCAGTAGATAATAATACATAATAATTTCATCGAGGTAATTAAAAAATGAATATAACATGAATTAAAATGGATGTTCCGGTGGGAAACCCTTACCTTAACTCTAAACATGCTCTTCTATTGAACATAAGCTCCTAAAATATAAAATTATACTTATTAATAAATTATTTAACAACCTATTAGACATTTATTTATTTTATCACAATTCTTGATGGTTCATTTATGATCTTATTGATATGTTATTGTATTGAGTTCTATTGCTTTGGAGTGTTCATTTTCTTTATTTTCATCTTTTGTTCACTTTTTTTAAGTATGTGGAATAGATGTAAATCTACAAAATTGAAATTATATATTATTTATGAACATAAAAAGTTGTTGTTGTTCATTTATAAAACTTGGTTACATAGAATGAATATAAATTATTATATAGAACTTCAATGATAGTTGTTTCGTTTAATTTGTGGGTTTTGATTAAAATGAACTCATTTTTATTTATAAATTAATAATATTTTGTATAGAGGTATTATAGAATCATAAATAAGTTATATTATATATAATAATCTGTTTCAACCATATCATGAATGGTTTCAGGACCAGAATTGGGAATGATAATAGAAATCGAATGTCCATCGTCCTAGAATGTGGAAAATTGACACATCTCAGATGGTGTTCTTGCTACTAGTTTAAAAGAAGGTAAAAGGAGGAGATGAAGATAACATATTACACTATCATGAAAACATTACAATACATATATATTACTATAGTAACCATGAAATTTGGATAAGGAGATGTATTATAAAATGAAAAAAAATGAACATGAAAGGAAAACCCAAGAATTGAAAAGAGGAATTTACCTCTTGAACCAAACATCCTTGAGATCCTCCTTAAGGAGAGGTTTTGGTCACTTTAGAAGAACAAGGCTTGATGAACGTGGGGGAGGAGGTTGGGAAGCTATTTGGACGGAATAAGGAGAAGGAACAAGGCTTGAGAGTGGTGAATGGAAGGGGAAGTGAAAGGGAGTTTTTATAGTGGAGGACAGTGGGGATTTTTAATATAAAATTCCTTAATTTATTATATCTCTTCAAGAAAAAAAATAGTCTGTATAAAATGACCAGAAATAGTAATTTTAACTTGTGAGTTCAAACCAAGTGGGCTTGTATCACTTGTGATGTCATGAAGAGTGTAGTTAACTGATAATTTGCATATACGATATTTTACCGTATTTCTCTATTCATAAAAAATTCATGTATTTCAGAAAAATACAAAAAAATTACCCCAACAATTCTTCGACATATAGAATCCAAAAAGGAAGTCCATTTTTCAAAAATAGTTTTCTAAATATTATTAATTTAATATTTAATTAAAATCATGATTTATTTTAAAAATAAGAGTTTTAAAACATTAGTTTACTTATTTTAAAGCATAGATATATCATACATACACTTGAATATTAATTATAAACTATCATAAGTAATGTTACTATTCATTAGGGTATATCAATATTCATAAGGGTATGTTACTATTCATAAGGGTAGGTTAATATTCACAAAAAATTATGTTTTTCTTATTGGACTCTAAATGACATACTGATCACAACAGTGTATATCAGATTTCTAAAATTAACATCACATAAGTGACAAACTTGTGTTTTAAAGGTCACATAGCACTTAGTAGTTAATTATGCTATGATTTCATGTGATTAAGACATATTTATAAGAAATGAATCTCCTTTAAAAAAATATTGGGTCATTACAATGATGGGTTGTCACATGGTATATAGGATTTCCTTATTCTGAAAAATTTAAATATAATAAAAATAACATTCTCAACAATGAAGGAAACTCTTAAAATAATAGCAATCATTAAATAAATTTTTTACTAAGGTATCCAATGGAAATTTTGTTTACAGTCAATTAAATTTAATGATCATATTTACAGAAATTTTATAAATAACATTAAAATCATATCTACTAAAGGAAAAGGCATTATTTCTTATATAAATTTTCCACTAAATAAGTAATAAACCACAAGGTTTTATTTCTATAAATGTATTCTAAACTATCATAAATTTTGTTACACTCTCATCATGTAAATTAATAGTGATGTGTTTAACACATTGAAAAAATGAGCAATATTAAACTCATTAAACAAGGACGATATCTATAATTCATATGTTAATGATGGCATATATGATTCTAACATTATCCAAATACGATTCATGTTTCTTATAAAGAAATAACATTGGTAAAATAGATAAAAAAATTATTTATTAAAACCCAATACAAAAATAAATCATCTATTTTATTTTCATATAGGGTTTTCAACGGTCTATTGTTTATCATTGGTCATTAATTTTTATCATAAATTCAAATCCATCATTATGGTTTGTATATAAATGGAGAAATATCCTAATGTTCTCACCTGAGAGTGTCAAACTAGGTGCATATTTATGAATGTTGTGGTATACACTGTTATGCTTGAGTCAATACCAACAATCTCATTTCTATGTTATTAACCCTATAAACATCTATTCTAGAACCACATCTATATGTAGTATCTAGATTTGGATTTATTTCCAGAAACACCACATAATTTCTATCCAATAAAAATTATTAGAAGATAATATTTACACATCACATAATATTATAATAGTTTTATGATCCATAATCTACATTTTTCTAAATTTCTTTCCCCAGGTTTATTCAAAACGTGTTTGACGACAACAATTGCAACCCTGAAACCAAAAATTGGTGTCCAATACCTTCTACCATTACATTTTCATAATAAATAAGAAATCACTACCCGAAGGACATAATAGTATAGTAGTAATTGTTATGAAGATACATACATGAGTCTTCAATTATATTGGAATACACAAATTACAATATAATGAATTTAATGAGATTAAAATTATTCAATATAGTGTATTCATTCATATCAATCATAGTAAAATTTATGGAATACCTGGTAAAGTAATCAATATAAAGGTGGAATGAAATTTTTAATAAGGGTTTAGTATAGGTAAATCAATAGTTAATTAAATATCATAATCAATATAGAAAGGTAAATAAATCAATACACATTCCATGTAATCAAAAACTAATAAGGAAGTGCATAGACAATATGGAAATTTAAATAAATGAAAATTAATTCCTTGTGACCAATAACATGGCTATCATAACTTGATGTGGAATAATTGATATAGAAAGTTGAATAATTAAACACATGGAATTTAATTCACTGAGAATGGAATGTATCCAGATATATTCTTGTAGCAAAAATATCATGTTTATAAATAACTAAATTTGGAATTAATCAAATTCTTAATTATTGGACTATATGATTCCCAGGTACACGGTACCTTTACTATCAATACCTTTCAAATAACGGTTTAAATAAAATAGGGTAAAAACCCTCATAACTAAATTGATACAAGTGATTCATATCAAGATATTAATGACACATCAAGGGGATATATATATAACTAGACCTGACCTATGGATTACATATCCATTTCATTAATAAAATATCAAATAATAAATTTAATTCATAAAAAATTTTCCTTATCAAAGATACCTTCCGAGTAATGATTATGAATTTATTAATATGTACTCATATATAAAATAACATTCAATTTATTATAGGATATGTTGAAATAATATATGGTTTACGAATTAAATATCAACGATGTGTAATTTGGAAATTTTTGGTAAATTTAATATCCAATTATCAAATTAAGGTGACCATATCAAGTAAAAGTTATTTACTAAAAATATGAATCATTTATGCAAACGTAAATACATTCCCAATTAAAAAAAGTAGAAATCATCAACAAAAAATTCAGTATGGTATCAATAGAACATATAGCATGTTATGTATAATGTTGTTATTGGGTGATGTCATTTATTAATATAAATACCATATAAAATCACTAAAAATTTTCATAAGTAAAATTTACTTTTTATTTTAAAAAGACTATAGAAAATACATTTATTTTAAATACACATAATAACATTTTATTCAAAAATACACTCATAAAATTTCTTTGAAATCATTAATTAAATGATTATAATGGTGATTGGTAATTCCATACATGATGTAATGAAGAATCCTTTTTCACGGTAATTTTTTTAGAAATTATCATTGTTTAAAAAGAGAGAAAAAATATTCCCTAGAATTTTTTTTTGTGATAAAGAAATATGGTTATTCGTGTATTTTAATAATAAAATTAGATATTATTAAAGAAAAAAAAATTGAAATCAATTATATAAAACAAGGGTTTTTATGAAATTAGATTTATGATGTTAGTGATAAATTTATTAAGATTTTATTGAAATAATTATTTATAATATTAAGTATCAATAATGGAAAATTGGTACTCTCACTTTAAAAATATCATGAAAAAATTAAGGAGTACAAGCTTTGTACTCAGGGGTTCCCAGTACCCGGTTAGTCACCTTACCTCAAACACAATTCCCTGAATGCTAGAGGATACCAACAAGAAGTGATGGCCTTGGGTATGATAGTGGGGAAACTATGCCCTCATTGGCAGAGTAACAAAACAGAAACAAACCGATAATAATAGTAGACACTTTAATAATAACATAGAATAGAAAATAGTGGAATAGGGTGAGTAACTCAATGCTTAGAGCTTATATATAAATGATTCATGATACATATGTCTTGGAATGCATCCAAATAAGTCAAAATTATGTAATATTTTATGAAACCAACTACAAGGAAATAAAAAAAGTAAACAACTCCAACAACATCACAAGCCTTAGCTTGGTCTCACTCTCTCTAGCTCCACATAATTCTAGTACCAGAAGATGAAGGTCACAATCCCTTATATATAGTTGCAAAAATATAATCTATTTTATCCCAAAATAATGACCCAAGTAGGGTGTGAGAAGAATCCCAGTATGTAACCACCCAAAGAATTGTGCCTAATAGTTAGTGAATATATATAAAATGAAATATGAAAAATAAAGAAATAAACAATGATGTAATCAAAATTAAATAATCTTATAGTTTCAATTACATTAATTTACATTAATAAAATATGTCAACAAACCAAAACATAAGAAACCCTCTAGGATGTTTTAACAGTCTAACCCCTCGGGTTCATCTTTCGAAAGACTCTCTACGAAGCACTAACCATCAATTCTCCATGTGGTCTCCCAATAGTAATTATAGACACTCGGATTAATCACTCGACATATAATTCCCCATGTGGTCTCGCAACATGGATCTCAGACACTCTGAGGGAGCACACAAGTCCACCCCCCTATGTGCTCACAATGTAATGAGTAAAACAGACACTCTGCGAAATCCCTCAATTTCCAGTCCCTCTATGGACAGGGTATGGCACTCTCAATGGTAGTGAGAATCTGCCTAGTTAAGTATGTGATTGTAAAGCCCCGACCCTAGTTACCCAGAGTCGGTGCATTATTACATAACATTGGCATGATCATGAGAAAAAGATCAAGTCTCGAAAGACCGATTAGTTTAGTAGCCTTGGAATAACTAGATACATCCATAAATTTTTACATTACATCATAACAAAAAAAACATATTGTCTTCATATCCCCTCATACTATCCCTGCAGGTCATTCATAAATTACTTCTTTATAATCCTGGGAAAAAATAAAACATTAAAAGGGGTGAGCTCAGATGATCAGTAAGGATAACATTATAGCAGAAGCTTTCATAAATAAGCATAAACACTTAAGACAATTTATAATTAAAACAAAAGCCTTTTAAACTTCCACTTCAGCATAAAATGGAAAAGGTAAAATGAAATAATGCCATTTACTTACTCACATGGATATTCAACTAGTCGAATGATCACATGCAATATCAATAACCACTTTCATAATGAAGGAATGCATAATGCCAGACTATCATAACCACATAGTCAAGGCCTCTTGCCAAGACTACAAATAATATTTTGCCAAGGCCTTGTGCCAAGACACTAGATTGTCTCATGAGACCTACCGATGCATCGAGGAGCTATAGCGGGCTCCACCCGTCACTTATTAAGTCCAATGCATTCCTCATATGAATAGGTTTAAGCATAAAATAAACATTCGTATTAAAACTAGCATACGAAATGTCAATACTTTAACCACATACCATGAATGGTATAAAAATAGAACATCCACAGTCAAACATAACTCATTTGATACAATATGGAAGATTGTATTGTATCACATTAACCTCAATCATGAATAATGAAGGATGTTGACATAGATGAAAATAATCATCATAACTATTTGAGAGAAATATCCCCATTTTCTTGAAAACTTTTAAAAGTCACACTATTTGTCAAGAAGACATTCAAAAATAGATTTTTGAATCAAAGTGTCCCATACCACTTTGAAACTTTTAAAAGGATTTTTAAATTTAAAACTTCAATGTCCATAAAAATAAATCCTTAAAACAATTTTTAAAATATGGACATTAATGAGCATGATTTAGAAGAATAATTATTTAAAACATTTTAAAATGGTATTTTGGTTAGAGATTCTAACCAAAAGAGTGACACTTGAATACAAATAATTGAGGTAATCAAAACTTTGTAATATCATGAGAATAAAGGGATTCATGATATACTATGTCAAAGTACATTATATACACCACATAAAAGTGATTTGGTGTATAACAACAAAGAAGTCTCAATGGAATTTAAATTGAGATGAAATCTCTCATAAAGGTTGTATCCTTAGGTTAAGGATAAATCAACGACATAATTATGTGTGAAAAATATAAATACACTAAATATGATTGGATATTTAGTGTAAATCAATCATATGACATTCACACATATTCTTGTAAATACAACACCAATGAATTGGATATTTAACTCAACAAATGGAGATTGAGTTAAAATTACTCTTATCAAATTCATATCAATGACTTGAGAATTTTCAATGGAGTGATTATGTGTATCAAAAGTGTATCCACAGGAAGGGGAGTGGAAATTATGACATAATCAAATGAATAGTGATTCCACACATAATCTTTGGGTAGTATAATCAATGAAATATGCGTAAAGCCAAATGAGTGGAAATTGAAATCTCAAATTCCCTTATCGATTAGGTAACTTATGAAACAAACACCCATGAAAGAAAGATCATACCATGATGATGTAAATACCCATAAAATAATGTATATTACACAATGAATACAATCATGGGCAGTACACATACACCACATGCAATAATTAAGTGGTGATCAATGGAATTCTCACGGAATTAAAAGTGAGACAAGAAACCCCTTACCACGTTAATCAACTGAGTCGTATGGCCAAAAGTTAATAACCACCAAATTATTTCCAGAATAAAATGAATATAAAGAGAATTATGATAATATATATCAAATGGTAGTACACAATACACCAATTTCAATAATTTAGTGGCGAACAATGGAAATCTCACGGAATTGAAAGTGAGATAAGAAAATCCCTTACCATGTACTTTTTCCTTGGTCGATGGTAGGTTTACCTCCTGTATAATGGTGAAATAATTGTTATTGAATAATACAAGAATCATTTACTTTAATATGATATCATATATGATCTTTTAACATTGATTTGATAATAATATCTTAGTATTATCGTTGTTTCGGGTGTGAACTTACTTGTTTGCTTTTGTATGTTTTGTTACGTAAGACATGTTTGTAAAGGCTAGGTTGTATATTATTCAAATACAGAATGGTATAAAGTCCTTAAACATTATTTTTAAATCATCAAATGATAATTATACTTGAATGGATACGATGGAGAATGAATCTCATCGCGTTCGTGGAGACGGTAGTCCGTACGTATGCACGAACGCTACTTCCATTTAATTTTTATTTTAAAAGAATCGAATCCAAATGATACATAGGTATATTACTATTCCAGTAAAATATAATATTTTATATATGTTACTTAAGTTCATTAACACCATCCTTTATACGTTCCATGTGTGGTATGAACGAGTCATATCATTTTAAGGGGGCGGTAGTCCGCACTTCCTCAAATGAAATTATCGTATGTATATACAACATGAAACGAATAATTGTATGAAATAAAATGGAATTACAGAAGCTTATATATAAAATATATATCATTAATATCATATTTAATTACAGTGCCATCCTAATGGCCACCATGAGAGGCGGTAAGATGTATTTGAACAATCATCGTTTCGTGAGGCGTTAGTTTGCCATCCACAGAAACATTATGTTCATCATCCATTAGATGGAGTTGTGTGAATTTGTAGTTTGAATCCTTCTTATAACAACATCCTAGTATATTGTGGATACTGGTGTTGTTACAAAAGAAAGGAAATAAAAAGAGTTTGGGCGTTGGAGAAGCAAAATAATTGAAAATAATTTAAGAGAAAATGTTACCTTTAATTTAGGTAACTCACTTTGGTTGGAACCAAAGGACTTCTTGAAATGCTTTCTGCCTAAGGGGAAGCTTCAAGGAGGAGGAGAGGGATGTGGGGAGATTATATGGGCAGAGTTTGGACGAGCCAAGTGGCTTGAGAGGTGTTAGGAATGAGTAGAAGTGGTCTCCTTTTATAAGGGAGAGGAGGGGCTCTTTAGGAAAGAGTGAAAGTATTACTTTATAATATTATTATATTCGGTTTATAATGGTCCAAAAATCATTGAGGTCGACGATAAGATGACTCATATTCTAAATAACATCAACCAATAAGAATTGGACAGGTTTTAGATAATATTTTAATCATTATAATCTTATTTATTTAAATGATTTATTAATGAGGTAAACATTGCATCATTATTGTGTCATTAATAATTTAAATTATGTGATGTCTAAAAATTATAAATAAAATATAATTATGTAGGAAATCTTTTTATATTTCTAATGAATATTTATAATCGAAAATCCAACATGTATAACCCTATGTAAAAATTGTTCTTTTAAAAGATGTAAGCTTATGCCATTTTTGTATTCATTTTAACTTAATTAAAATAAAGTGTCATTATCACTTACAAGTGGATCAATGGGGTCCCAAAATTGACCCAAAGATGCCCATGGTCGACCCTGTATCAACCAATAGGGTTAAGAAACGTTTTAGGGTAATTTAGTATTATTATAATATTATTTTTAACCCCTATTTACCGGATTTACCCTTAACCATGGTAAATAAAATATTTACCGCAGTAATTATTCAAAATGTCTAAAAATAAAAGTTACCTATTTACACAATTTGAACATCCTGATTCCAAATATGGAATCCATTTTTCTAAATTCAAAATACATAAGTGGCAGAAATTAATTTAAAATTAATTCCCGCTGTCAAAACAAAAAGCGTGTTTTTAAGAGATAATAACTATCAAAAAATTGACACTTTTTTATGTTCGGTTTAATTGTAAAATTATGTCCAATGACCAAAATTATATTAAATGGTAAAAATATATTCTAAATATACTTTAAAACCACTCATATTCATAATTTATCACTATTAATTATTATGATTAAAAAAGTTGTTTTTAATTAAAATTTAGTAATTTTTACTATTCATCAAAATATGAAAGTTATCCGAAAACTACCAAAATTTCACCTTAGGCTAAATTTGATATTCCGAATCCAAAAATGAAGTCCATTTTGAAATATAAAATATATATAATTTCAAAAATTAAGTATTACTATTCATAACGGCTAGTTTGATCGGTTGTGGTGTGTGTTAAAACTCGAAGTTGCGTACAACACACGCTACTGTTTTATTCAAAGGAAAGCGTACCGTGGAAGCTTGGGATGTTTTATTTTAAATTTTCTGATGTCCCCATTTAGTCAAAAAGTTTAAAATATTTTATTTAAAAAGGGTTCACTATTAAAAGTTGGTAAAACTACAATACTGAAGATGAATTTGTTCTTACATTATGTCTAAGAAACTCATAATATGGATTCTAAAATTATAAGGATTATATAAAGTTTAAAATTTAGTTAATTGAACGGCTTTAATGGTAAGTCATGGTGCGCTTGAACTCGGTGTTGCGTGTAGTGCAAGTTATTGAATTATTTTGAAGAAATAACACACTATGAAATCTTGGGGTGTTACATTCTCCCCTCCTTCAATAAATTGCATCCTCGCAATTTGAAATTGTTCTTCGAAAATAAAAGGATGAAAATAGAAAATATATTTGTGGGAAAACCCACATCGGAAATTGGTTTACTAAAATTTAGTCTTAATATGAGGAAAAGAGAAATGAAAGGGTCACCACCAAATTATGATCTCGATTAGGAGAACATTGGTGGCAATTAGAGACATATAATTGGAGGAAAAACGTAAATATTTATAGGTAGTGGTTGAGGTCATCAATCACAAACAAGTATAAAATTGAGGTCCTTAAACTCATCAATCTATGATGATTTGAAGTACCATCGGTTCAACAAAATATAGGGTATTGGGATCACACATTTTTGACATTTCAAAATATCTTAGTTGAAATCCCACATAGAAAAATGAATTAATGAGGCCTCTATTTAAAATAAAGAGTGGAAAGTATGAAGATTACCGAAAATAACACATACTAGGGTTCCATGTAGGAAAATATGGATATGGAGGAGAAATCTAACCATCAATTATCTGATGGAGAGTGGTAGAGAACATGTCTATGAAAAGGCCAACAATCCCAAAGCCATAAATTAGTGATGATTTAAGGTACCATCTAGGACAACATTTTTTTTAAAGTTACATTACATAAGGAAGAGGAATTCATTTATGATATTGACTAAGAACATTATGAGATATACTTAAATTTTAAGTAGATTTTCATTCTTTAATAAATTTCCACCACTAACTCAATTTTTTTAAACGATGAGTATTCAAGAAGACTTGGTCACACTGGAAGAGCTAGAATAAACTTCTATAGAATCACATGATCCATGCAGGATAAACCATATATTTACATTGTCTTTGAAGATTAATCAAAACCAAAATGGTTAGTGAATGATCTAATAATCCCCCAAAAGGATATTCATTGAGATAAATATGCACTAATCTTAATTTCTAAAATTAAACCAACAATACCCCAAAGTTAAATAGATACCATTCAATAACCAATTGTCCTTAAAATCCTTTAATATAATCCAAACTAATATTGAAACCCAAAACATAGAAGAATTTGATTATGTAGTCTCCCATGTTACATTGTATCTCCAAATGACATCAAATACTCTTAAAGTCACATACTTAAAAGTAATTAACATCATCACATATTCTCTGTTATAGGTTAATCATTTCCATAAATAACCCAAATCACTATAAATCAACAATAAAAATGTAGATAAAAATCCACCATTACTCTACAAATGAAACCTCATTATATTCTATTTTCCTTGGGCATATAGTGTTCCTAACAAAACGAACATCTTCCAAAATAACATTTATCACTTAATCACCAAATCATTTTCTTATACCAAGGGTATTCATTTAATAAGACATAAGAACCCAAATCATCTTATTATTGATCAATAAAATCATTTAACAAAAAAAATAGTCATACTAACCAGGGACTTCACGTAGTCCAGTGGTAGGCGATAAATCCCAATCGCACTTTGGTTGTGGGTTCGATTCCCACAGCTTTGTCTGACGCGACGGGTTGTCACACGGTCTACGTGTTGTCCTTTTTCAAAAACTATAATTTATAATATTGCAAAAATGAGATAAATTCCTCAAAATACTATAACATAAATTTAACCACAAATGTTATATCATTCCTTGCATTTTCATCCAAAATAATAATAACTTATCATTTTCTCAAACCCCAATGATCATATAAAACCAAATGGTTATTTATACCTATATCCACAAGAGAAGAGACAATTCTTCCTCAAATATCATCTTCACATGACAAACTGCGGGGTTACAAATACAAGAGAAAATTATTCCAAAGTAAACCCATCAACAAGGAGTGCTAATTTTTCTCCAACCATTTATTTCCACATAACATCTTCTTTGACCAAGAAAATATCCTATAGAATAGGACATTCACTCGGGTAATGGCCAGGTCCCCTACATTTACGACAAATGACTGTAAATGGACTCTTGGGACCATTTTTAACTTCTTCCATAGTACTCTTCATTTTTCTTCGGCAATTCTTCACTTTATGTCCTTCCTTCCCGCACGTAAAACATTTTGTTGTCCCGTTGAGACACTTTCCTGGGTGTCTCTTTCCACAATTCCTGCATGATGAAAATTGAGGTTTCTTTTCTCCATGGTCTCCATTGCTGGAGATCTTATCATTTATCACCTTTCTCTTCCTTGTTGAGTCTGGGAGTTGGTTAATATATATGTTGTTGATCATATATTTGGAAAACTGATTTGGCATAAAGACGATATCTTTTACGCCTATCAACATTCCATTTTGTTGCTCATTTCCACCACCGTTCCCACCTTGTACATCATTCTCAAAGTCACTATGGCTTCCTTGGAATCCAGCCATTGACTAAAACCAGAAAGCATTATGTGAGTAATAGTAGTCGTAAAATCATTTAGAGATTAAAATGTCACCATATTCTCAATTTGAAACATATTAGGATTAACCAAGGTCATTTACTCTCATCTTATGTATATATTACTTAAATCGGTTTGTAAAGAAAATGTAAATTATCCTAAGCATATTCCCCGGGAGTGTCGTAACCAAGAGTGCAGCAAGTCCCGTTGTCGTGCACCAGTTCCCGTTCGAGTCTAGCTCAAAGCGGTGTTTTCGGGTTTTACCCCTAGGTACATCTGTGCCAGAGCCGCCTCTACCTGCTCGTATCCAGACAGGGATGTATTGCTCGGAAAACTCACAAAATCTCTACAATACCAAAATTCTAGGAAGTTCTTTTATACTAATCCTCAAAGTTCATCTTAGGTCTACGTGCTCTAATCAGAGTTTATTTAATCTAGCTACCAAGGTTTGTACTAAACATCCTCTGATACCAACTGTAACACCCCGACCCTAGTTACCCAGAGTCGGTGCATTATTACATAACATTGGCATGATCATGAGAAAGATCAAGTCTCGAAAGACCGATTAGTTTAGTAGCCTTGGAATAACTAGATACATCCATAAATTTTTACATTACATCATAACAAAAAAAACATCTTGTCTTCATATCCCCTCATACTATCCCTGCAGGTCATTCATAAATTACTTCTTCATAATCCTGGGAAAAAAATAAAACATTAAAAGGGGTGAGCTCAGATGCTCAGTAAGGATAACATTATAGCAGAAGCTTTCATAAATAAGCATAAACACTTAAAGCAACTTATAATTAAAACAAAAGCCTTTTAAACTTCCACTTCAGCATAAAATGGCAAAGGTAAAATGAAATAATGCCATTTACTTACTCACATGGATATTCTACTAGTAGAATGATCAAATGCAATATCAATAACCACTTTCATAATTAAGGAATGCATAATGCCAGACTATCATAACCACATAGTCAAGGCCTCTTTCCAAGACTACAAATAAGATTTTGCCAAGGCCTTGTGCCAAGACACTAGATTGTCTCATGAGACCTACCGATGCATCGAGGAGCTATAGCGGGCTCCACCCGTCACTTATTAAGTCCAATGCATTCCTCATATGAATAGGTTTAGGAATAAAATAAACATTCGTATTAAAACTAGCATACGAAATGTCAATACTTTAACCAAAAACCATGAATGGTATAAAAATAGAATATCCACACTCAAACATAACTCATTTGATACAATATGGAGGATTGTATTGTATCACATTAACCTCAATCATGAATAATGAAGGATGTTGACATAGATGAAAATAATCATCATAACTATTTGAGAGAAATATCCCCCTTTTCTTGAAAACTTTTTAAAGTCACACTATTTGTCAAGAAGACATTCAAAAATAGATTTTTGAATCAAAGTGTCCCATACCACTTTGAAACTTTGAAAAGGATTTTTAAATTTAAAACTTTAATGTCCATAAAAATAAATCCTTAAAACCATTTTTAAAATATGGACATTAATGAGCATGATTTAGAAGAATAATTCTTTAAAACATTTTAAAATGGTATTTTGGTTAGAGATTCTAACCAAAAGAGTGACACTTGAATACAAATAATTGAGGTAATCAAAACTTTGTAATATCATGAGAATAAAGGGATTCATGATATACTATGTCAAAGTACATTATATACACCACATAAAAGTGATTTGGTGTATAACAACAAAGAAGTCTCAATGGAATTTAAATTGAGATGAAATCTCTCATAAAGTCTGTATCCTTAGGTTAAGGATAAATCAACGAAATAATTATGTGTGAAAAATATAAATACACTAAATATGATTGGATATTTAGTGTAAATCAATCAGATGACATTCACACATATTCTTGTAAATACAACACCAATGAATTGGATATTTAACTCAACAAATGGAGATTGAGTTAAAATTACTCTTATCAAATTCATATCAATGACTTGAGAATTTTCAATGGAGTGATTATGTGTATCAAAAGTGTATCCACAGGAAGGGGAGTGGAAATTTTGACATAATCAAATGAATAGTGATTCCACACATAATCTTGGGGTAGTATAATCAATGAAATATGCGTAAAGCCAAATGAGTGGAAATTGAAATCTCAAATTCCCTTATCGATTAGGTAACTTACGAAACAAACACCCATGAAAGAAAGATCATACCATGATGATGTAAATACCCATAAAATAAAGTATATTACACAATGAATACAATCATGGGCAGTACACATACACCACATGCAATAATTAAGTGGTGATCAATGGAATTCTCACGGAATTAAAAGTGAGACAAGAAACCCCTTACCACGTTAATCAACTGAGTCGTATGGCCAAAAGTTAATAACCACCAAATTATTTCCAGAATAAAATGAATATAAAGAGAATTAGGATAATATATATCAAATGGTAGTACACAATACACCACTTTCAATAATTTAGTGGCGAACAATGGAAATCTCACGGAATTGAAAGTGAGATAAGAAAATCCCTTACCTTGTACTTTTTCCTTGGTCGATGGTAGGTTTACCTCCTGTATAATGGTGAAATAATTGTTATTGAATAATACAAGAATCATTTACTTTAATATGATATCATATATGATCTTTTAACATTGATTTGATAATAATATCTTAGAATTATCGTTGTTTCGGGTGTGAACTTACTTGTTTGCTTTTGTATGTTTTGTTACGTAAGACATGTTTGTAAAGGATAGGTTGTATATTATTCAAATACAGAATGGTATAAAGTCCTTAGACATTATTTTTAAATCATCAAATGATAATTATATTTGAATGGATACGATGGAGAATGAATCTCATCGCGTTCGTGGAGACGGTAGTCCGTACGTACGCACGAACGCTACTTCCATTTAATTTTTATTTTAAAAGAATCGAATCCAAATGATACATAGGTATATTAATATTCCAGTAAAATATAATATTTTCTATATGTTACTTATGTTCATTAACACCATCCTTTATACGTTCCATGTGTGGTATGAACAAGTCATATCATTTTAAGGGGGCGGTAGTCCGCACTTCCTCAAATGAAATTATCATATGTATATACAACATGAAACGAATAATTGTATGAAATAAAATGGAATTACAGAAGCTTATATATAAAATATATATCATTAATATCATATTTAATTACAGTGCCATCCTAATGGCCACCATGAGAGGCGGTAAGATGTATTTGAACAATCATCGTTTCGTGAGGCGTTAGTTTTCCATCCACAGAAACATTATGTTCATCATCCATTAGATGGAGTTGTGTGAATGTGTAGTTTGAATCCTTCTTATAACAACATCCTAGTATATTTTAAATACTGGTGTTGTTACAATAGAAAGGAA
Organism: Viscum album; assembly: GCA_963277665.1. NCBI lineage: Eukaryota > Viridiplantae > Streptophyta > Magnoliopsida > Santalales > Viscaceae > Viscum > Viscum album. The sequence goes on along the minus strand of OY728155.1, from coordinate 916,130,732 downwards.
ATAAAAAGAGTTTGGGGGTTGGAGAAGCAAAATAATTGAAAATAATTTAAGAGAAAATGTTACCTTTAATTTAGGTAACTCACTTTGGTTGGAACCAAAGGACTTCTAGAAATGCTTTCTGCCTAAGGGGAAGCTTCAAGGAGGAGTAGAGGGATGTGTGGAGCTTATTTGGGCAGAGTTTGGACGAGCCAAGTGGCTTTAGAGGTGTGAGGAATGAGTAGAAGTGGTCTCATTTTATAAGGGAGAGGAGGGGCTCTTTAGGAAAGAGTGAAAGTATTACTTTATAATATAATTATATTCGGTTTATAATGGTCCAAAAATAATTGAGGTCGAATATAAGATGACTCATATTCTAAATAACATCAACCAATAAGAATTTGACAGGTTTTAGATAATATTTTAATCATTATAATCTTATTTATTTAAATGATTTATTAATGAGGTAAACATTGCATCATTATTGTGTCATTAATAATTTAAATTATGTGATGTATAAAAATTATAAATAAAATATAATTATGTAGTAAATCTTTTTTTCTTTCTAATGAATATTTATAATCGAAAATCCAACATGTATAACCCTATGTAAAAATTGTTCTTTTAAAAGATGTAAGCTTATGCCATTTTTGTATTCATTTTAACTTAATTAAAATAAAGTGTCATTATCACTTACAAGTGGATCAATGGGGTCCCAAAATTGACCCAAAGATTCCCATGGTCGACCATGTATCAACCAATAGGGTTAAGACACGTTTTAGGGTAATTTAGTATTATTATAATATTATTTTTTAACCCTTATTTACCGGATTTACCCTTAACCATGATAAATAAAATATTTACCGCAGTAATTATTCAAAATGTCTAAAAATAAAAGTTACCTATTTACACAATTTGAACATCCTGATTCCAAATATGGAATCCATTTTTCTAAATTCAAAACACAGAAGTGGCAGAAATTAATTTAAAATTAATTCCCGCTGTCAAAACAAAAAGCGTGTTTTTAAGAGATAATAACTATCAAAAGATTGACACTTGTTTATGTTCGGTTTAATTGTAAAATTATGTCCAATGACCAAAATTATATTAAATGGTAAAAATATATTCTAAATATACTTTAAAACCACTCAAATTCATAATTTATCACTATTAATTATTTTGATTAAAAAAGTTGTTTTTAATTAAAATTTAGTAATTTTTACTATTCATCAAAATATGAAAGTTATCCGAAAAGTACCAAAATTTCACCTTAGGCTAAATTTGATATTCCGAATCCAAAAATGAAGTCCATTTTGAAATATAAAATATATATAATTTCAAAAATTAAGTATTACTATTCATAACGGCTAGTTTGATCGGTTGTGGTGTGTGTTAAAACTCGAAGTTGCGTACAACACACGCTACTGTTTTATTCAAAGGAAAGCGTACCGTCGAAGCTTGGGATGTTTTATTTTAAATTTTTTGATGTCCCCATTTAGTCAAAAAGTTTAAAATATTTTATTTAAAAAGGGTTCACTATTAAAAGTTGGTAAAACTACAATACTGAAGATGAATTTGTTCTTACATTATGTCTAAGAAACTCATAATATGGATTCTAAAATTAAAAGGATTATATAAAGTTTAAAATTTAGTTAATTGAACGGCTTGTTTGGTAAGTCATGGTGCGCATGAACTCGGTGTTGCGTGTAGTGCAAGTTATTGAATTATTTTTAAGAAATAACACACTATGAAATCTTGGGGTGTTACAGTGATTGTCTTAAAGATGGTTTATTCCTTCATTGTTTACTCCTGGACAGCTTCCACCCTTAAAAGTATCAACACACCCATGTGGAACTTTTTGTGGAGTGGAAGTATACTTGAACGGAGGATTATAACGAATCCATGAATGATTTGTTGCTTGCCACACACAATGGGGGGCCTAGGAATTTAAAACATTGAACTCTTCAATCAATCCCTTCAAGAACATTTCCATTGGTGCCTTATCAATGATAAATTTTATTCCCTAGATTTCCATAGAACTAAACTTCTAAGAAGGCTAATTACAGGAAAAATTAATTTCATACAATCAATAATTTGGATAGGTCTTAAAATAACTTTCCCGAAGGTTCAAATGCAGTCTCACTAGTTAGTCAGCAAGTACTCCTCCCTCCAATTGTGGAAGGAAAAAATCTATTATTACCCCCTCTAATTGATTGTGTACAGATACAGGATCGGTGTACAAACTACAATTCCACTATTAAAAACTATCTTGAGAAGTATCATCTGCTTCCATGTCATATTGCACAAATGGTCTCATCCAATGACTTTCTGGACATAGATGACATTTAATATGGGAACCGAGCTCAAATGGAATTCGAATCTCCAAATGCATCTACTACACACTTCTACAATGTAGTGGAAATGGAAATTTGAATTATAGTAAACAATGGTTGCTTCCATCTCGAGCTATACTCCTTTGGAGCCTCCATCTCAACAAACATATAGTGGATAATAATCTGTTGTGGGTTGGGATCTCCCTCTGCTCTATATGTGACCTATATCATCAGCACTGTGATGATATCTACCATTTATTCAAGTCTTGTAAGACAACTGCCTCACTATGGAACATGATTTTTAACTAATTTTAGATTCAACCTCCGCATATGAACTACATCGCAGACCTCCTGCTGCTACTTCCAGCAACCCATTTACTGAAGAAGGTTCAAATTATCTTACTTGATTCATGTGATGAATTCATTCACGTCATTTGGAAGTGTAGAAACAGGGCTCTACACACAAATACTGGAATCAATTATAGGTTGCTGATCTCTGAAATTTTGTTTCTGGCTCAACAAGTAAACAATTTAGATGATGAAAATTGTCACAACTCTATAAGATATTTCACTACTCTGAAAAAAATGAACATGAAAGGTAACTCTCCTTAGCCGCTTCGAACCATGGAATCATTCTAGTAACCTCCTTTTGAAGGTTGGATTATATGCAACTCAGATGGAGCCTCGAGAGGTAATCTAAGATCTGGTGGATATGGTTTTGTCTTTATAAATCATGATGGTGACTTCCTTGATGGGGTTCATGGGCTGTGTGGATTGGACATATCTCTTGAAGCAGACATGATGGCTCACATCTAAGCAGTCGATTTTTCTCATAAAATTAATAGGATGAAAATCTGGTTTGAAAGTGACTCTCACACAATTTTTCAAGAAGTTAAAATGGGTCAAATTCACCTAGATTGGAAACTAACATTGAAATGGATTAAGTGACTTGATATACTTACATTAATGGATTATATCATTACACATGTCTACCGTGAAGCCAACCAACTTGTTGATTTCCTTGAAAACATGGCGGCCTCTAGTAACACTTGAACCTATCATTCCAATGCTCCTCGTGAGATGTTCCATATCCTTTACAGAGATAAATGTAAATTTCCTTCCTTTAGACTTTTTTAACCCCAATTTATATTCTGTAGTTTTATAAAGCCTTGCTTCTTACTTTTCTTAAAAAAACATACTACTTGTCTAAATAGATCAATGCATATCACATCATATCATATAAAATAACTCCATCCAAATAACACTAGGCATGGAAAACAATGTAGATTAATAAGAAATTCTAGAACCACGACCAATATAATACAATCATTGGAAAACACGTCCATAGCATGAAAAATAAACCCTATTCACAAACAAGATCCATAACTCAAGAAATCAAGCATTACAGGGATTAACATGGTTAAATTTCATAAACATGCAATACCGTAAACTATGGTATTGGGAACTCATGCATGTATAATTCAAGCACAATCTATGAAAAGGAAAAATCCACCTGCCTTTGCTGTGTACATTTGTTATAGTTGAACCTCATCCTCCGTATTAATCTAGAACGTTATAGATCTATAAAAACATAAAAAACGTTCATCCTTGAATACCTCACACAAGAGGAGAAAACAAGAGAAGAAGAAAGAATAACTCACCGATGAAAATCCTACATAATCTCTAGTGTTTGATTTGGAGTACAAATGGTCAATCGGGGGCTCAGAGAAGAATCAGAGATATATGTCACTCCTGGATAATATGAAGATAAAATAAGATGTTTCAATAAAAGAGGCGCAGTTCCGGTCCGATATAACAAAAAAATGGTGTGTTCTCAAATGATACACAATGTGTATATTCTTTTACCAGTACCCACAATAGGTGGTTTCCAGGTTACCCCACCTGTCCATGTAATCAACTGATACATGGCTAGGATACTGCTACCTGTGGAAACCAGGTGCATGGCGTGTACCCCTTAAATTTCTAGAAAACCTCTTTTTTTCAAAAACACCAAAAATCATGATCAATACACGGAGTGAAGATCTGGATTCTTACAGACTTCCCCCATAGAGAAATTTGTCACTAAATTTTCTTAAGAAGGTGGCGAAGAAGAATCCTCTAACCACCCCAGCCACTGTGCTCACACAACGATCTCCGTCTCCCATGTCTCTTCCTGCACTCGCCCGTCCTGCCATAGTTACCATACCAAAAGAACATACTACCACGGAGAACCTTCGCGTTGTGATCAGCAATTTGGATAAGATGCTCTTTGAATGAGGCATCCACCCCATTCTCAACCTCCTTAGGTTAAAAAACATGAGATGCGTCTGAGAAGAAATTCCATAGCTGAGAAATGTGTAAGAAATTGTGAATATCCCTGTACCTATGAGGTAACTACAACTGATAGGAAATCGACCTGAATCTATCCAAAACCTCAAATGGCCCAATGTATTTCAGAAATAGCTTACCCTATCTCCTTATCTACTTGTGTCCCAACTTTGGTGTGACACATTGAAAAACCGGATCTTCGACCCCAAACTCCAGAGGCTGTCTTTGATGATCAGCATAAGAATTATTCCATGACCTTGCAGTAGAAATCCTCTTTAGAATCAACTCCACCTACTTTGTGTTATCCTAGACAAGATGAGGTCCTATTATAGTTTCCTCTCTTGCTTCAAGAAAACAAAGAGGTGATCAGCATGTCCTACCATATATAACCTCATAAGGGTCCATATGAATAGTTTCATGAAAACTAATATTATAAGAAAACTCCACCAGTGGTATGTGATTCTCCCATGAACCACCAAAATCTTGGACGCATGCTCAAAGCATGTAATCCAACACCTATATCATACACTAGGACTGGCTATCTATCTAGGAATGGTATTCTATACCCAAAAGTACTATGATCCTAAATATATTTGTTTTCTCTTCCTTACTCGAGAAGTAAAATGGGAATCCCTATCTAAAATTATGGAGTGTGGAATCCCAGGAATAAAAACAATCTCTCGGATTTACAACCTTCCTAGATCATCAACACTATAGGTTTCATTAATGGACAAGATGTTTGTAAACTTTATGAGTCCTTCAATATCAACAAATACCACATCATTCCCTTAAGGAATCCTCAGAAAACCTTTCCCGAAGTCAATTGAAACATCCTACAACTACCACTTGATAATGTACAAATGCTACAAAATCCCTAATGGTCGCTGATGCTCTGCCTTCACCTGCTGATTGGTGGACCACCACATCACAAAGCCCGCCAAATCCCTCTTCAAACCTGGCCACCAATACTGACGGTATAGATATCTATACATCATTGTGACACTAGGATGGAAATCCCAAACTGAAGACTAAAAATCATGAATCTGTTCCTCGCGTATGTCTTCTAACACCCATAAACGTCCATAGAAATGCTAGATCTTATCCCCACCCTTGGTCCATCATGTAATGTGGTCCTCTCCTGACATAATCATCCACAGTACTGGGCCTTCAGAATCTGATAGCTTCCTCATTCACACTCACTCAAGAAGAGTAGAGGTAACAAATATAGAAGAAAGAAAAATCTTTCCATGTCTATTTTTCACCTCCATATGTATCTATGAGAACAAAGTCCTAAGCTCCCACTCAATACTGGCATCATAAACTGCTTATATCTATGTCCTCCTTCTCAATGCATCATCTACTGCATTTCTATTCCCAGGCGTGTGGGCATGCTCAAAATCAAAGTGCTGAAGCTATTCAAAACACCTTCGTTGTCTCAAATTCAGATCGCGGAGAGTGATGATATACTTGAGAATTTTGTGGTTGGTGAAAACCACATAATTATCTCCCAATTGATAATGTTTCCAATAGTGTAAATCCTAAACAAGTTCAACCAACATTAGATCATTCATCAGGAAATTCCTCTCATGTGTCCTCAGTTGTGGATTCTCGTATGCAACGAATCCTTCCCCTTGCATAAGCACTGTTCCAATCCCAATACCTAATGAATCACAATAAATAGTATAAATATTGTCTAGATCTCTAAAAACTAATATCAGTGATTAATTAAATCTCCATTTCAACTCTTGAAAGGTAGACTCAAAAGAATTTGTCCACAAGTACATTTCACCCTTCTTATTCAGGCTTGTTAGAGGAGTTGCTCAGTGTGAAATGTCCTATATGAAACATCTTTAGTAACCAGCCCACCTGAGAAAACATGGTACCTGAATGACATTCTTCAACTGCTCCTTGGAAACTATTAATCTCACTTTTTCTGGGCCTACTGATACACCTGTCTCTGAGAAGACATGACCTAGGAAGTGAATCTTTTACATCCAAAAGTTTCATTTTGAGAGCTTAGTATATAACTGATGTTCACTTAGTGTACACACCAGGATCTCATTACGTGTAGCATGATCTTTTCAAGTGTGAGAGTACACCAAATTATCATCTATGAAGACTACAAAATAATAATCAATGTATGGATAGAATACTTTGTTTATTAGTTCCATAAAAATTGTAGGCATGTTCGTGAGACTGAATGGCCTAACCACATACTTGTATAGACCATACCTACTCTTAAAGTATGTAATTGGTATATAAGATGGTCTAATGTGAAATTGAAGATAACCGAACCTCAATTCAATCATTTAGAATACCCAAGATCCTCGAAGATGATCAATGAGATCATTAATCCTCGACATGGGATATAGGTTATTTACTGTTAACAAGTTCATCTTCTGATAATCCACACAACGTCAGAGGGTATTGTCTTCATTTTTTTAAACATGACAAGAGAACCCCATGGGGAAGTACTGTGTTAGATGAAATTTTTTTCCTCTAACTCCTCTAATTACATGAGCTCCTGTAACTCTAATATATCTATCATATAAGGTGGAATGGCCACTGGTGCTTCCCCTGGAACAAGATCGATAAAAAATTATATCTCTCCCTCCAGAGGAAAACTGGAAAAGATTTTTGTATAAACATCCCTAAAATGATTCACCACTGGAGGAATGTCTATCTATGAAGTCCCCGGGTCATCCAGATACAAACTAGCTATCTGGGTTATAAATCCTTCCAACCCATGATTCTCGTTTCCTTCTTTTCTCACATAGAAATCTCAATCACCCTTATGTAGAAACAAACTACCCTATTGTGATGTAAAACTCACCCTATGGAGATAACAATCAATAATGGACTGGAAGGGAACTAACCAGTCCATCCCAAGAATGATTTCATAGCTAGTCATCTTTAAGACATTGAGGTCCCATAAGAAGTGACACCCACCAACCTGAAGATGTAACTCCTTGCATAGACGTATAATAGATAATCTTGTCCCGAACAGTGTTTGTAGTGTTAATTTATTATCATAGGTAAATATATAGAGTCCAAGGCTCTCCACAATATCTAAAGATATGAAAATATGGGAATCCCCTGTATCTAAAAGGGTAGAAGCTAAAGTTGAGGCAACAAGAAATGTACCTCTAACTGTAGAGGGATCGAGATCCAGCTCCTAATGGATCTATTCTATCGCAAAAACCCTGAATTTACCTATGACACTGTGAAGGTGACTCAGACCCCTGAGGTAATCCACCCTGTGGAGGTCAAAGACCCTCTGTCGGACCACTAAAAACACAACATCCACCACAAATTGAATAACTAAACAAACTCTAGTTCACTGACTGATGACAGACGGGTAGTCCTACTCCTGAATGAGGATTCATAGAAAACCCACATTCACTAGATTATAGTTATTATAGCTTATAGAAACACCAAATATGACCCATCATGCCATAATATCAACAATCCAATGGGTCTTTCATGCAATGTGGCCTCATATGCCCACTCTTCCCACACTGGTAGCATACCACCTGGCTACTTGAAAAAGTATCTTGTCTCCTTGGGTCTCTATGCGTTGACTCCCTATGGCACTTCTTGTTGTCATTCGGAAGGGTACCAACTCTAGATTTCGAGCTGACCTGCCTCACAGCTCCAAAATCCCTCTGGTTTTACTCTGTGATCAGTGCCTGGTTGACTATAGAGGTGATGGAAGTCAACGCGAAGATGTTCATCTAAGATAAAATGTTTTTCCTGAGACCTTCCTCAAACATCCTTGCTAGAAATAACTCATCACCTCCTAGAATGGGTGTGAAGCACTGCAGTTCTATGAAGCGAGAAGAATACTCCATAAATTAGAGAGTACCTTGCTCCAAACTAATGAACAATCCAGCACAATCGGCCCTCAATGTCTTCGAGTAGATGTAATCATAGAAAAATTCTAGAATTCATCACAATCCATAACCTACTGGCATCCCATCGGTGAGACAACATCCCAACATATCTTGGCAGAATCCCAAATCATGTAAGTAGTGAGATTCACTCTCCTCTCATGATGTCTCTCCAGATGCTCAAAGTTAGATATCATGGATTCTAACATTGAATCAATAGCCGAGGGTCCTCTATCCCCAAATAAAGTGGTAGGATGCTACTTCTGGATAACTCGTGTCTTCTCTTCCATAGATGGTGTATGATTTGGTGCTCCTCTAAAGTTCTGTATATACCTCATGCAGCATTTTCGGATCTGTGCATCGAAACCTATATATGGAATAACATCTTGTTTCTAAGATGGGAACAACAGGAGGATCTTCTGGTAGTCCTTGATCAGCCATGTTCAGCGTCTGGTCACTTCTATGTATCTTGCGTACAACTGGAGGGCATCTCAGTGGCCAAACTCTTCACGGTCTTGAACAAACCTTTGATCAAGATTATGATGGACTGAAACATAGATGCACAAGAAAGGAACAAGATAAGTAAATCATTAAAAATGTTCATAACATGGATACATGACATTTATGACCCCTAAACGACATGTTCCTTTAATATTTCACATTGGTGTGTTCACCTTCCAAAACTAGTCATGTATTACTTCAAACACACGACATGTTCTTCCTCAAATATGACTTGTACTTAAATATTTTTCTCCTACCTGAGTTCCCTTAAATGGCTAAACCACATGGTTCTCCTAGAGAAAAAATACACTGTGTATTTGTGCTAAACATGGCCTATATTACTTGGGTTTCAACCGCCCGTGTCTTTATTCAAGTAGTTGGTGACATTGTCGACTCTACATGGTGTATATATTTAAGACACAATGTGTACTAAAAGGATTTAAACAACTAGTTTTGTTGGTCACACACCCGGTTACATGTCCAACTATACATGGTGTGTTCAAGATAGACAATGTGTGTACTACCAGAGTTCTTTACTTCTATGTCCTTAGTCACACAACTCAATACACAGTCCTTTTAACACAACATGTACATCTGGTACACAAAGTTTCCTCCATAAATTTCACATCCCTATGTTTCTACCCAAACCAGCAATCACACAGTTAATGAATATACGGTGTGTACATATAGTACACAGTGTGTACTTATGAAAAACAATTCCTTCATGAACGGAAGGATATGTGGCATGTATTTATCATTACCCACCATGTATTCTTTGTTATTCTGGATAGTAAGATTCAGAAACTACTTAGGAATCCCATAAAAACATAGAAAAAAACATTTAAATTCCATATTAAAATCCTTATGTGGGCCCGTACTCCTAAAGAATCAATTCTTGGAATCTTATTCATGTAATATCAGATTGTATAACTGTTAAAGTTCAATGTGATCCACAGAATTCTGATCCATGAGTTCCCAGAACACCTCAGGGACCATATTTCGGTGCCAATTCAAACAAAACCTTACACAATCCAATAACCTATAAAATATCATGTATTAGATCAAATAATCTATCACAACAACATGCATACCTGGCCCAACATCTATCACGACAACATGTAATCGGTAATGCCCCATAATTGGAATGATAATAATGCATGACATGTGATTTATAGAAAGTTCATATATTATGTATGAGATGGAATACCCTCATCTCATCAGGTTTCAATATAAATAAATCCTCAAAAACATCATCAATAACAACCTAAAACATGTGAATCACCCAACGGTGAAATAAAATCAACTGTAAAATTTGAAAACAAGAAAAATTGCTATAATTGATGTAAATTAAATTTTCCCTATACATGGGTCAGCTACTCCCAAGAAAAACTTATTAACAACTACCCATTCCCTCATATCCCTGGATATAAGCTCTAAATAATAAGTCAAGAATAAATGAATATCCTCTGATACCACTTTGTAACATTCTAGTTCTGGTGTTACCCAGGGTTTCCCCATACTCACATGGTCACATGGCCTCAAGAACATATCCCTGAATTCCAGAGGGTGCTGACTAGCAGAGAGGTCCTTGGGTGTGATATTGGGGAAACTATTCCCTCATTAGAAGAGTAACACAATGGAAACAAATAGATAACAATAAAGGAAGAAGTAATAATACCATACAATAGTAAATAGTAGAAGACAATGAGTAAATAATAACTGGATCTTATATATAAATGATGCATGATACATATGTCAAGTAAAGTATCCAGAAAGGTCACAATTCTGCAATACAATACAAAACCAAGTGCAAGGAAACAAAACAAGTAAACAACTCCATCAACATCTCAAGAGTCAGCTTAGTCTCATGCTCTCAATCTCCACAACAATCAATTATCTGAAGCAGATGTGATCTCAACCTTATAAATACTTATTGAAATATAATCAATTTGGGCCCAAAATCATGACCCAAATAGGATGTGAGACGAATCCGAGTAGGAAAATACACAATGAAATGTTCTTAACAGTCAGTGAATATTTATATCAGGCAATTTGAAAAATGAAGCATTAAACAAGGAATTAATCAAAAGCAAACAATCCTACAATTTTAATTAAATTCGTTTTCATTTATCAAACTAAAAATACGAACAATCACAAGAAAACCTCTAGGAATTTATCACAGTCTAAACCCTCTGGTTTAGCATAAACAATGACTCTTTGAGGAAGCACTCACCATTAATTCCCCTTATAGTCTCGTAACGATAACTACAAACTCTATGAAGAAGAACTCAATATCTAATTTCTCATGTAGTCTCACAATGTGGAACTACAGACACTCTGAGGTAGAACATAAGTACAACCACCCTCTGGACTTTAAAAGTAAAGGGTAAAAGAGACAATATGGGGAAGACCTCAGTGTCCATTCCCCATATGGTCTAACTACACCAGGTTCCCATAGCCCTGTGTAGGTCAATCATGCACAAATAATATTCAGCAGCCAAAGTATATCACAACATACTACAAGGATAAACAACTACAATGCATATCATAACATATCAAATAAAATCACTCCATCCAAGAAACACTAGAAATGGATAACAATACAGCTTAACAGGAAATTCTAAACCCACGACCAATATCATACCAAACAAATGAAAATGAATGAATAGCATGGAAAATAAACCCTATTGACAAAAAAGAGCCCTAAATCATGAAATCAAGCATAGAAGGACATAAAATGGATAAATTTCCTAAAAAAATTCCCTAAACTAGAGTATTGGGCAATCTTGCACATATAATTCAATGAAAATCTATGGAATATCACAAAACACCTACCTCGACGTTGTATGATCATTATAGTTGAACCGCAATCATTGAATCGAACTAAAACTCCATAGATCTACAACAACGTCAAAAACAGTCAGCCTTTAATATCTCACACAAGAGAAGAAAACAATAGAAGAAGCTCTACGAGAAACAAGAACTCACTGATGCTATTCCAATGCAATTGAAGGTGTTCGATTTAGAGAACAAACGGTTGATCGAGGTCTCAGAGAAGAATAGGTGATATTCGTCGCTCCTGGATAAGACGATGATAGAAGAATAGATTTCTATAAATTATATGTGGTCCTAGTCCAATATAAAAAAAATATGGTGTGTTACCTAAGGATACACGGTGTGTATATGATTTTAATAGGCCCCCCATTAGGTGGTCTCTAGGTCACCGACACGTCCATGTACTTAGTCACTATACGGTCAGGACACAACTACAAGTCTCAACCAGGTACATGACATTTACTTTTATGTACATGATTTTTACTCCATAAATTTCCAAAAAACGTTTCTTTTTTTCAAAAACACCATAAATCAAGGATATCAATGTCCATACATTACTAATTCAAAAAAAGGTAATCATCAATACAAAATTAAGTAAGATATCAATAGAACGTATAACATTCTTTTTATATTTTAGTTAATGGTTGATGTCATTTATGAATATAAATACCATAAAAATTATTAAAAAATGTTCATATGTAAAATTTACTTGTCCTTTTGAAAAACATTTAGAAATTTCATCTCATTAAAAAACACATAAAACCATTTCATTAAAAAATACCGTCATATAATTTTATTGGAATATATAAATAAATAATTATAATGGTGATGGGAAATTCCATACATGTTGTAGTGAACAATCCTTTTTCATGTTAAATATGTTATAAATGATCCTTGTTCAAAAAGTGACAAAACGATTACCTGGAGTTTTTTTGTGATAAGGGAATATGGGTAATCATGTATTTTAATAATAAAATTTGATATTATTAAAGAAAATATGTTTGAAATAAAATTTATAAAATATGATTTTTATTAAAATATATTTCTGATGGAAGAGAAAAATATAGTTAGATTTTATTGAAATATTATAAAAATAATATTAAGAATAATTAATGGAAAATTAGTATTATCTCTTGAAAAAATTTCATGAATACCCTACGGTGATTAAAATTAATGGGTTTTTTAAATATTCATAATATAATTTCCTTTATTTTATATTGGATAATAAATAGTCTATATTCAAAAGATATTGTGAAAGAACCCCTAAAAATGAACACAACGTCGAAGTGAGAATTAATCAATGGATAGATTATTTGTATCAAATATAGATACATATTGAAAAAGTTAACACCCAACAGTAGATAATAAAAATATTTAGACACATAATATTTTTATTAAATAATCAATGAAATAGATTTTTAACCCATTGAGAAGAAATTGAGTTAAAAAATCCCATACAACTTTGTAACTTTTAATTCAAATTACCTTAAATGAAATAATTCAAATTAAAACCTTAACTACCATTATAAATGCGTTTTTAATGATATAACATGTCTATGAGACAGTATATACACCATATAAAACTATTTTATGCATAACAATATAATATTCCTCAATGAAATGAAATTGAGATGAGAACCAATACCTTAGGCATCATTTTGGTTTGAATGTGGTTTTACGTTCTATACACTGGTTGCAAAAAATTAATAAATTAATAAATTAATATATACTTATATTAATATTTAAGATATCATATATTATCAATTTTTATTATATTTTTATAGTTTCATTAAAATTCATTCACTATTATTATTGTTTTGGGTGTTAATCGCCTTGATTAGTCATGTATGATTCATAATTAAAGATCAGGTTCATAAAAATATTATATTATTATATAATATATTAGATAATAATTTTAAAACAATTAACATATATATATATATATATAATTTTACTTTTAAAACCAATCATGAATTATGGTTATTAAAAATAATGTTTGTTATGATCATGGAGATGGTAGGTCATACATACATGTTAGTAACATTTTCCATAATTAAATGACCAATATTGAAAAGGTGTAAGTAATATTTAACCATTACATAAAACCCAAGACCTCATATATTACATTTAATATAATTATATGTTTTATACATGTGTTTTGGTGATTAAAATAATATCAAATCGCTTGGTGAATGTGGTAGTCCACAAGTACATGAACTATGTTATCAACTTGGCATTAGTAAATGGTTAGAAATAAAATGATGTCTATTATCTCTATAGAATGACAAATATTTAATTAATACCATAATTTTTTATTTTATATCACATATAAAACATTAATTTTTTTTATCACCTTCCATGGGAATCCTTAGTGAAAGGCGAATCGTATCACCTCGTGTGACAACAGTCCTTCATACACACATGCATTGTTATCGTGACTCCTATAAAATAGAAGGAAATAATATGTAGGTGATATAGTGAATATAGTGTTATAAAATGTTTAGAAACATCCTATATATAATTTATATCCATCATCATACCCTACCTTATGGTAAGGAAATAAAAAAACGACATCAGGTTTTGAGATGGTAGTCAATCGTAGACATTGGTGATGATTTTTAACTAACAAAATGGATGTTTGAGTGGTCCTAGGTTATAAATTTATACTTAAAAAATATCAATATATGTATTATACTGAGTTTATTATATAATCATTGTTTGAAAATAATTTAAGTCGGTCGATAGAGAGATAAAATGAAGAATCTTTTTGAAGTGCATTACCTCTCCTTCAAGTATCTTTCTATTGTTTACAGTAAACCCTTCATAATACATATTTTGACCAAGATTAGGATTATATTGTGAGGAAATATAATTTTTTTACTAATTTGGTAATGTATATTTTGATAAAAAAATTCCACTATGTAAATGTTATAGGAGAGAGGGGTGTAATTTTATAAGTGAGGGGAGTAGAAAACATTTAATTGTTTGAAAGAGTGAATTACATCCATGTTTTTTTCATGTCAAAAGACCCCCTTAATGGTCCCTTATCAATATGATTAGTGATAAATTATAAATATTTATAGGAAATGGGTTTTTAACTTGTTTCTAGTTATTGTTTCCCATTAACCATATTGAATAATCCCTAGTTAACCTCTTATTTTACGTTAATCTATTTAATTATTTTTATCTTCATTAAATGATCACATTGGTAAAAAAAATTTGTTTTTATTATTATACATTATAAATTAAAATTATTACTGATATGGAATTCAAGTTTTCATGTTGAATTATAATTATTGGAAAATTTTAATTTATATGTAACACAAAAAATGGGACAAGAAAGAGATGTTTTAATGTGAAATTAATCGAATGTTTACACAGTATTTATTTCTATCTTACGTATCAAAATGTCTCCAATGGACTAAATTGGTTTTATAGTTGTTTTATTGAACTATTTCTACTTCAAAAACATTTCAAAATATAATTTAACATTAATATTCACACAACTAAAAAGGCGGTCTGGATTTAAAATTTAGTATTTTTTATTATTCATCAAAATATGAATCTTTTATGGGAAATCAAAAAATTCCACCATATAATAATTTTATTATTATGATTTCCAAAATTATCTTCATGATTTTATATACACTATATTAATGTTTAAAAAATTTATATTATATTTTTTATTCCATGGAAAATTCAAACGTATTTTAGGGAAAATAGTTTTTTCTAAAAACATGTTGTTTTATATTAAATGATTAATATATATATATGAGAAATCAATAGATAACCAATAAATCCGTGTATACTATGTATTTTAATATGTTATTTTTTACGGTTTAAAACCTCCATTTTAATTAAAAGGTGATAACTATCATATTAAATAATAATATTTATATTATATTGTTGTTCAACAAAACACGATCTTGGGTAAAACACAAGATATCAAAGAAAGTTAATGTTTCATGAATTTAAAGCAAAATAATGTAATCAATTTATTAAAAATATTAAAAATATAACAACATCTTAGTATTTCATATTCCTTTCTATTTTTTTGTTTCATGTCTGTCATGCTAATGAATATTATGTTTATATTTTAAAATTGTTGGGTGTTACATTGTATATATGATATAAAAAATAATCCAATTGTAATTATGATATAAATATAATCTATATAATTTAAATCCATCATCGTAGTCATCCATGATAAGTTGTATTGAAAAATGGATGACATCGGTTCACAAAGTGGCAGTTCTACACACACATGATTGATGTTTTCAAAAGCCATTTGATGAATGTTGAAATATTTTTAGGTCATTAAATTTTCATAAAGGCATCCAATTATATGTTATATACTATGTTTATTACATAAAAATGGTTTAATTATAATCAAATTAGGTTTTTGGATAAATAAAATAAAAAAACATTGTTGAATAACGTTACCTATTGTTCGTGTATCCATCTTAGGATTCCACCAATAGCCTTTCTAGGTTCCCTTTAAACCCAAACTATGTCATATATGATGAATTTTGGTATATTGGGCTCTTATTTAGGTATGTATTATATGAATTTTATTTATTATATGAATAATAGGAGAAGGGGTGGCCATTTATAAGTGAGGTGAGTGAAATGTATGTAATTTTTGGATAATTTAATGTTGTACCCATGTTTTCTCATGAAAAAAGGCTCAAAAGTAGACAATTCTATACAATCAGTAATTATAGTGTCAAAAAAATTTGTTTAAATTTTATTTATAATAGTTATTGTGTCATTTTATCCCTTTTCATTTTATTGTAACCCTTGATAAACCCATTTTTACCGTAACCATGATAGTTACTTTTTCCTGTTTTTAATGTCCATGTGAGTAAAAATAAACTTGACCTTACTAGAATATATAAATTATTCTAATTCAAAATTTGGAATTAAGTCTTTCCAAATTGAATTTACTTAATTGGGAATTTTTATTTTAAAATTAATCTAACATACACATTTATATTGTGGGTTCTCAATTAGAATATTTTCAAAATACTACATGTTATTTATACCTCCCTTCTAATAATAAAATGATTTAAATTTACTAAATTTAATTAATATGACTATATTTTAAATAACATTAATTCAAAATGAATATATAATATAATTTATATTTATAAAAAATTTAATAAAAAAGGTAGATATCAATTAAAATTCAGTTTTTTTACTACTTGTAATATAATGTGTATTTATAGAAAATTTTCCAAATTTTACACAATTTCATTTTGGATATTATTATTTTAAAAATTAGCTTCATTTTTTATATTAATTTTTTTATAGTTTCAAAATTACTATAAATGTAACTCTGAAAAAAAGAGACAAAATAACTGTTTAGAAAAATACTTGTTTCTAAAATAATCTTTTATTTAATAATATATAATTTAAAAAAAACACATAAAATGAATGTTAAAATAAAAATTATAAAATTATTTCTTATACCAGAAATGAAAATAAATTTACTCTACTCAATATTTTTTTAGATAAAACATTCAAACAACATCATTTGATGACATCATTTAGCACCCCAAAACATCCCAACATCTTGTTAACTACATTTCACATGAAAATGATGTTTATTGGATTTTTAAATCTTATAGAAAGGGATAAATTAGATACATAAAGAATGAAGAAAAATTTTCAGTCCAAATACAATAAAAATCTAAGATTATTATTATTTTCAATTAAATTGATACAATGGATATATATGGTCAATAAGAGCTGCCTTCCCATTTCATGTTAATAAAGTTATATAACTATTATCATTTTATGTTTTTTGACATGCTATGTGTAAGTTTTTTAGTGAGATAAATCATATTAACAAGTGATATAGGTTTATTTAAAAATAAATAAAAATAGAAAGTAAATGGATAATGGTAACTGAATCACTCAATAGACGTTGTAGTAAACCTACGATTCCTTATGACACATCATTTAGTATTAGAGCATTAAGGTTTCCCTATGATGATTCAATTATTTTATTTTCACACCATGAATTTTTTTTTGAAGTCATTTAGTACTAGAGTTCTTCCAAAACTTATATATCTATGGTTGATTTATTGGTCCCTACATTTATAGTGTTAATATGTTCAATGTCAATTCCATGAAATTTAAGGGTATTCCATATTTTATTGGGATGAATTACTTTAATATGATGTATGAGATTCTTCCTATTCTTCATCAACAAGTTTATATAATTTATGGGCAACAATTTAATGTTTTATTCCCCATTAATTTTTTTTATATTTATTCTTTATATAAATATTTTGGATAATTATTGTTATAATTGGAAATCAAAATTATCATCACAATTAGAGAAATAGTTTCTCTATCTCTTCAGAATCATGACTATGAAAACTATTTGGGAAAATATGGAAATAATTATGAAATATACATCCAATATAAGATATTAATTCAATAAGACAATATATTATTATATGGATATTTTTTGATATATTATAATAAGTTAGTGTTTAATTTATTCATAAGGGTTAATGATATTATTTGCATCATACAATTTTTGTGTGTGAATTTTTAAGAAACCTCACTGTTCAAAATGATCTATTTCATTATTTTCTATAGGATTTATGTAAATGTCTCAATATATATAAATAAAGATCTATATATAATTCCATCATCCAAACAACATAACATTTTTGTTTACAATGTAATGTGTTTGGGAAGTGTTTTTATGAAGAAGACCATGAATAATAAATAAATCTATTTGTATGCATAAAGGAAAGAATGTAGTATAATTATAATAGTTTTTAAAGAGTAATATTATACTAATGAAAATTATATTCATTTCAAATTTAAAAATTTTATGTGTTGAATTTAAAATAAATATCATAATCGGTAAATGTAAATATCATTAGAAGTTACAATTGATGTATCTTAATTGTGGGGGGATCAGATATTTTTCATAGAATTACCTAATATTCGGAATAATGATGATAAATTCATTGAATATAAATATTTGAATAACAAAATTATTGAAAAATAAATATACAAATTATAATTTTGAGGGAAAGTATTAATTAATTACATAAATTTAAGGAAAATAATATATTTTTTCTACTCGTAATAAGAAAAGTAATTGTCACGAAAATTTTGATGTATAACATCATATTCAATGAGTGGAAAGCCGAGTAATTACAACGTTTAATGATGAGGGGTTATAATGTGAATACAGAAACATATACCAATGTGAATAATATAAAATGGTAAATTTTAGGATAAAATAGTTAATGTAATGAGTGACACTTAATGATTCTTCTCATAAAAAAGGTAATGAATGTTTTTACAATGTTTTATGAACCATTTTTCAATAAAAAAAATTAATTTTGAATTTGAAATAATGTTTATTGATGTTATTGAAATATCTATTAAATTTATTTATGAAGAGTTAAAGATTAAAAATTAAATCAAAAAACATTAATGAGAAATATAAAGAGCATGAGGATCTCCAAATAAAATAATTAAAATATAAAATGAATTTTATAATTTAAAATCAAATTTTTAGAATTATATCCATAATTTTGAGAAATATTACGTATGAAAATATTATAAAAGATTAATATTTACTAAAAAAGATTATTTTCAAGGTAATTAAATTATTCCAAGGATGTTGATAATTTTATAGGGTTATAGATGTAGGTTTAAAATCAAATTTTATGGCTAAAAAAATCGATATTTATAAACTGTAAACTTTTTGTAAAAAACAATTATTTTAAAGATATTAAAAATAATAAATTTAAAATGGTTATAAATAATTTTACAATGGGAAAGACTATTTTTTGATTTTACTAATACTATGCATAAAATATATGATATATTTTTAATTATTATGTATTATAAGAGAACCATGTGTTTTAATCTTGATGGGAGGTTGTTCTCAAAGTGAAATATTCGTTTTTAGATATTTATGTGATCATGAAGACATGAGGAATTTTGAAAATAAAATTTCATTCAACTATAATCATTTAAATTATCTTAGTATAATTGAGATTAAATATTTATGGTATATTATTCCCTTTCAAATGAAATATTACAAAATAAGCCGTAAATTTCCGAAACAAAATAGGAATATATTTTGAATCATTAATAATGTGTGTAAATGATGTAAACTTTTAAGAAACCGTGTCATATATTATTGAAATATTTTACCATGCAAAATTTTTATGATATTTATTATGTAGAATTCATTTAATAAAAATAAAAATATAAAATATTTATAATTTATTGGTCATGTTTCATAATAAGTTTTAGTAAATGTGTGTCCACTGATCTTAAATACTATATTACCAACATATATTAAAAATAATCTGAATATCTTAAAGATTATTGGAAATTAAATTAATTCATTGATGTTAATGGATAGTAGTGAGTCAACAAATTAAGTGTTTTTTGTTCTATAATATTGATAAAATATATATTTCAATAGAAGAACAAATTATTTATCGATGGGTTAAATCACAATATAATTTTTTTATTAACTCCATGATGATTATTATAAAATGATATTTTAAATGATAAAATATATTTTGATGATATTTAATCAAATATATAATATGATTAGAATATAATGTAGTCATGTAATTATATATACGGTTTATGATATGGTTAGTAATAAGATTAATTTTATAAAGAATAAGAATGATATTTTTTAGTAGAATAGTCCAATTCCATTGTTGTTTGTAAAAAGTGACTAACACTACCACCATATGTATACAGGGAATTGTGGGGATATTAGCGAGGTTATACTTTGATTCTTGGGTGGTACAACATGAAATGTTTTATCATGTAGTTACACAAAAACCCCGAGTTCAACATAGTTGAATGGGAGTGATCAATGATTGATATACATGGTAGATGGGAATATTCCATCAAAATAATTCATATTCTAGTGAATTAAGGTGATCAATTGGTGAAAAAATCCATGAGTTAGAGATGCAAAGTGTAAAATATCAGTCAGGGAGAGGTTTATGGATATTAATTGTATGAATCTTAGTGTTGGGGGTATCCTCGAACAAAATATATATGAATTATGGGAGGAAGTGATTTTTGAATATAGTAGTACAAAACTACCTATATATTTTGATAAAAAAATTAAAACCAAATTTTCATGATCCAGGGTGTTATGGATTGACTAGTGAAGTCACATATTGATTCTCGGGTGGTGTAGCATGACTTGTGAGGTCACACATTGAAAAAATCACATAATGTACCACATTTTTTAGATGGGTAGATGTATGTGTATTATAATTATTATATTTGAACATTTCCCCTACATGATTCCTTTTCTAATCATTGGATGTGATTTATAGGTGAACCAATGCTCTATGGTAGTAGACCAAAATAGGACAACATCATCCATGGAGGGGTTTTTTATTGTTCTTCATAATAATATTATTGGTTAAGATAAATTTAGATTTTTTAGGGATATGTTTATTTGTAATGATGATTATTGTTGAAATAGAATTTTTGAAATTGATTTTGATAAAAGAAAATAAAGTTTAAATAGTAAAAGGATAGCTACGGAAGAGTGTAGTGGTATTCTAAGGTTATGTTTCATATCAAATAAAAAAATTCAACACAAAATTATATTTTTAATAGAATGTTTGAGGAATATTTTACCATCTATGTTTTTTATTTTCATTCAATTTTTAGTTACACAAAAATTATACATTCATAAGTAATGTTTCCTAAAGATCATATGTGGGGATTGTAAAGAGTAAGCAGATGTGTTTGGTATTTAAGTAATAGGTTGTTTTGGGAATGGTAAATTAAGACAATTAATAGTATCATACCCTTTTATTTGAGGGGAATAAATGAAATATAATATTCTAAGGAAAAATTTCAAAAATGACTAATGTTAACATACTTCTAACATGATGTAAATTCATATAAACATTTTTTAAATAAAGATTAATCATCGTGTTTTTTTCAGTATGTATGCTTCATGAATGTTTAAATTGTTTTATAAATATTTTAATTTTTATTAATATGTTTATGTTGTATTAATTTTGTGAAATTATTGTTTTAATGAATTTTCTATGAAAATAAATTAAATTTCTAATAAGTTTTTCATTGAACTTATTCATGTAGATAAAAGGAGAATGATTTATAGCACACCGACCACAATATTATGAAAATTGATTAAAATAATAAAATCATATATACAAAAGTAATAGTGACTATAACTATGGGTATATATCAATGGTCTTTTATTATGTTAATAGTAGTGTAGAAGGATTCATAGTTAGTTTATTGTAAAAATTGAAATACTAAAATGTTATTTTTTTATTGTAAAACATTACAAAATTTAAATTGTATTCTCTTATATTATACAAGATAGGTGAACCTAAAAAATATTTTATAGCTCTTTCATAGATTAATTTAATTATATATTACTATGAGAATAATATAAAAGGTCAAATTTTCAAAATTTAATTATAACATAATTGTTGGTTTTTTAATATAATATAAAATCATTCAACCATACATATAAACGTATTTAGCCTAGTATGTCCAAAAAATTGAAGAATTAAATAAAAATGAAATCAATAAAGAGTATAGAATCTTACCTTATTAAACATAAAGATGAATAAATAATCTCAAGATGAATGGGTTATTGAATATAGGAAGAAAACAATTCGACAAATTTTAGAATACAATATAAATTTTATAAAAAATGAAATTTTAATATAAGTAGGAAGAATAATGATTTATCAAGCCATTTGGTTGGTGTTATGAAGAAAATATGAAGTTACTTTCAAAATAGAGAGTCAATGAAAAAATTAAAGAGAAATATTTTTTTTAATCAATGGTAGAGTTGAGTATATTTCCAAATACATTAATAAAAAATCACAATCCGCCATTCATCACGACCTATGGCATGGAACATTCAATTTCATCTATCATATTTTTCAAGGTATATGGTTTTCAATGAGGATAAATATTACATAAATATATTATCTATTTATCCACATATATATATATATACATATTGTATGTACATAATTGGAGGTAATTAATCAATATGGATTCCATTGATATTTTTCTTACCCATGATAGAGAGAAATATCATTTATGTAGATAATGTATTTAGATAGAGTAATTGAAATGAGAAAACGGTGAGGGAGAAAATGTGTGTGTGTGAGTCCATATAAACTATTTGAATAAATTTATATAATGTTTTTTGGAACCTAGTTTTTCAAAAATTATTCAAATATATATTTTTGAGAAATGAAGGACATACTGTGTTGAAGAAGTGTTGATTTTATAGTGTTATGTCAAATGGATTTAATAACAATATCATTCTGAAGAAAAATTAATTCTTTTAAAATTGTTATTATGGGGACCAAAATATTTGAATGTATAATGGAAAATAAATATTTTTTGATCAACATGCTATTTTTACATAGTGTTATTTTTTCCAATTCCTTATTCACTCAAATTGTAATTGAATTATTGATTATTAATTACTTCTTATATGGTTTGATTATGAAAGTGATTTATATTTATTTATTATGAAAAATAAAAAGTGGTTGATTGTTGATCCCATAATCAGAATGGATAAAATTTAGTACATTGAGATATTTTTGAAACATAGTTTATTGATGTTTTATTTTTGAAATTGAAAAGGTTTCATATAACATTATGTATCATTTCAAGATAAGAATAAGTTTTTATTTGGAATTCTATGTAATGTAAGTATTTGATTTTTTTAAAATTCAACAATCCTTTCAAGATGAAATAAATAAATTTTAATGTTTGATGTCAAGGGGAATAAATAATAAAAATATTTTTGGAAATATTTTTATGTGTTATGAAATTTTTGGTATTGGAATATAAAGTCAAAATATGTCACCAAAACCATGGAATAATCATGTAGTTTAGTTTATATTTGTAATATAAAATTTTCATTTCTTACTAAGTGTTATAAATAACATTATATTAGAAATGTATGAGATAAATAATGTAATTATTGATTTCAGAAGAGCCAAGAGTGACTTTTTAAGAGTAATCAAGGAGTTTATAAGAGTAACAGTCAACTTTGGAAAATAAAATAGATACTCCAAAAGTGTATAAGAAGCCCTTGAAAAAGAGATTTTACAATTAAAGAGAGTAAAATTAAATTTTAGATGAGTAATATAGAACTTCTTAATAATCATTTGAAACTTTAGAAGGTTAAAAATGATGTATTTAAGAGTATAATTTCACATTATAAGAGTCATTGATATTATAAAATTTCATTAATTTTGTTGGAAAAAAATATGAATTTATGGGTCAAATATTTTTTAATGATCTAAATTATTCATACAAATTATTATGTTGTTCGATAAATATTAAAATAAAAAAATTATTTTATAATTTATGCTAATGGAGAAGAAGGATTCCACTTTTGAGGAACTATTGTGTTGTAATGGAAATAAAAAAGTTACTGTATAACATATCTAAAAAGATAAATAAATTCATTTTCACTATAACCACATGAATACAAAGACATATATAATAAAATAATATGAATTAATGTAGATGAAAATTTTATGTAGTTGAGGGTAATTATTCATTTTTATTTCAATTTAAAATTAAAATTCAATCGTAAAGAAAACTTTTAATATACAACATGAAATATATATTAAAAAAGGTTGAATAATTAATAATAAGAGTGTGTAATGAATAAAAATGAAAAATGATAATTTTTTTTGTATTTTTATTGATATATTGAATAAAAAATCATGTTGCAATAAAGAGATGAATAATCAAGAATACGATGTTGAATAACAAAAGGACTAATATATGTAGATTATTTATCATTATTAAAAATATTAATAATGATGGAAGGAGGTATGTAAATGATTGTACTTTCATGTAGTTTATGAAGAAGAAAAATAATAGTATTATAACATTAGTTTGTGAGCATCCTCACCAAAATTTAAGGTGTGCTGATGATGGATATACACTAATTTAACTTTTTCTAGTAATGAGGAAAATGTTATAATAAAATTAATATTTTCATATAGATAATTAATTAGGGGAATATGGATAACACCTACATCAATAAATATAATACGATGTTAATTTTTTTATGATACTTGTTGGGAAACCAAAATGATGATTATTCTTGTATACTGTTTTTAGCATACACCAAGCTCATTGCATAAAATATGGGGATTCTAGTTGATTATATGATGAGTAATGAATCTCGAATCCCAAAAAAGACAATCCACATCTCTATGAGAGTGGATAGTTATAAATCACATTTCTAGGATCATTTTTTCCATTGTGTTTGTATTTTTTTAGTGATATCAATCACTCTAATAAGATATGTAGGCTCATTTCATTTCAAATCCAAAATTGAAAGAATACATATACTATGCCCAGATTCATTACAACACAAAATGGAAATTCTATCATGTTATAAGGCTTAGGGAGCATAAATTTAACTCATACGTAGTACATAAATACGATTAATTAATCTTAAAAATATAATTTTATATCTCAAAAAGATGAGTTGGAATTATGAAATCTAATTATTAATTTGAATTAGAAGGTATTATATTAATTAAATCATAATAAATAATCAATATAAAATTAAATTTATATTCTATAAACATATTCATAGTAGAAATTATATATTTTAGTTAAAAGTAATTTACCCGTGAATAAAAGAAAAAAAATTCAATAATTAATTAAAAATGATCCTCGATTGGTATACCTAATACATAAAGGTATTAATATAATTACACATAATAAAATTCAAAAATATTATCTGGAAATAAACAATGTGATTAATTATAAAATTAAATCATTATGAAAAATAAAAATATATAAATAATGAAGAATTCATGTGTAGGAAAAGAAACATAAAAAACTTGTTTTAAAAAACACGAATCTCCGCATCCTTTTAAAAGTAACACTGTTGTGATATAATATATAAAATAAATTAAAAAATTTCTAAAAACAAAATTATATAATATAACTTCATGAAAATAATAATTATAAAAGTAAATAAATTTATTTTCAACAAAAACAAATTTGTTATTAAATTAATTTTTTCTTGTTATTATTTTTAATTTCTAATTGACATGAAATATAATTCAAGATAAATATATATATATACAAAATATTTTGTTGATTATTTTTATTAATATATTTCTTAACAATATTTATATTTAAATCACCAATAATAAATATTTATGTATTTACTATATGAAAAAATTTAACATAAAAGAAATTTAGAAAATAAACAACACATATAAATGAAAATAATAATCATATATACAATAAAAAAATGTTAAAGAGTGGAAATTTTTTAGCATTTCAAAAAAATTTATGATTTTCATATGAAATATAATTTTCAACATATTATCATTTTTTAAGATTTTTTTATATTTCTAGTTGTTATAGTTTTTTTAAATATTTTATAATTTATTATTTTAATTTAAATAAGATACATATGAAAATAAACTATGTTTAAAATTTATTATTTTCATCTTATTATTTTCATTTTTTACTTGTTAAATAAATTATTTTAACAATATTAATTTTCCAAAAATAGATAGGTAATATAGAAGGTAAATTTTAGTATGGAGGGTTTAGAAACGTATATTTTGCAAGTAAAAATATTTCTATAAATTCACCTTGACTAATTAGAATCTTGATCATATAGTAATATAGCATTTGAACAATTGATTTACTATTTAATGAACATATAAAAACTACCTACAACACCTTAAAAACAGTAAAATTTATTTTTTTGATGTGAAAACAAGAATAATTTCACAATTTAATTTTGAAATATTATATAATTTTCTATTTATTTAAAAAAAATATGAATGTTTTCAAAACATGGAGTAATTTTTTCATTTAATATTCTACAAATAAAATATTTATTTATATAAAAATTGTTTTATTTTAAATGTAAGATTTTTTATCACGCATTTTAGTTCAGGTGTTCTTTCAATGGACTTATTTATATAAAAAACCAATTTCACTCATAAAACACAATAAATTATAAACTATTGGTGGAAATTATATGTTTTCAAAGGAATGTTCTTTAAATTATCAATTATAAAAATGTTTATAGAAAATATTTGGATTATTAATCATTTCCATTCAACACAATATATTTTAACAATCATTTAAGATTGAATCAATTTAGAATAATTAAAATTTACCAATAATGAAATATTATTCAAA
This sequence comes from Viscum album, assembly GCA_963277665.1. Taxonomy (NCBI): domain Eukaryota; kingdom Viridiplantae; phylum Streptophyta; class Magnoliopsida; order Santalales; family Viscaceae; genus Viscum; species Viscum album. The sequence continues at coordinate 916,103,632 of OY728155.1, read as the reverse complement.
TCATTATTGGAATCATGATTTTTAAGGGCATTTAAAAAAATAATATCTTCACTTTCAATAAGAAATAAGTTATGATCCATGTGTGGAGTTTATTGTTATAAATAATTTAATTATTTTCATAAATATAAATATAATAAATTCTATATAATTTTTAATTAATATAATAAAATCAAGAAACATATAAATAATTTGATGGGATTTTTTTTGAATATGGGAATTAAAAAAAACCATAATCATGATTCAAGTGGAGAATGAAAAATAGGAAAAAAGTTCAATTTTTAAGATCAATAAAAATATGTTTATATCCAATTTAATTTTTATCACCAAATTCATCAATGGTATGTTCACAATGTTATATTTATTCAAATTCCCCTTGAATAACATAATTACCATTATAGAGGGATTTAATTTCCAAAAAATAATCTGTCCTATATTCAGTTATCATTTCAATAAGAAATTCTAATGGATTCGATCCTATTATTTCCAATAACAAATTTAGTATAAAATATATTTTAATCATTAGAAGAAGAATAAAAAATAGATATATTATTACCTTGAATATATTAATAACACATATATGATGATATTAATTGAGGGGTAGTATTATTAAATTGAAATGTATCTTGATTGTTGTCTTGTTATTCAATATCAGATATTTATGTTTTTCTATATTCATCCAACAGAATTGGTGTTTAGTATTTAGTTTATCCAATTTTCACACAAAATTTATTTTCTTTTTCAAAGTTTTACATTTAATGATTCAATATATTTGATCATATTAATTTAAATAGACATTTTTCATACTTATTTTTTGATAATGATGATTCAAAATCACGTAATTCATTCCATAATTCATCATGTTGTTGGGATTAAATGTTTTCCTCCATATTTATTTTAAAAGATAAATTCAGTTTTTTATTATTTTATAATTATAATGTATTTATATTAATTTTAAATTATAAAAATTCCACTATTCTGAAATTAAAATTAAAATTATGGGATATTATTAAATATTTCATCATTCTGAAAACTATCAAAATTTTTATTATTCTGAAAAAAAAATGTGTATTAAAGATTTCACCTTCATTTTTATCTATAAACTAATTTATATTTTTATTATAATAAAAATGTAATTTATTATTTATTAAAACCATCCTATGGTGAGAGATTAAAATATGTTTGATTAATTAAATTTGGTGGGAGTGCATTGTAATATATTGAGTTTTAATTTTAAAATACAATTTGATATGATTTTTTTAATATTTTGAAATAAATATTTATTTATTAATACTTTTTTCATGAAAATTAAGTATTTGTTTTTTATTTTGAAATTTATAATAGGGAAATGATAAATAGGGACTTGGAAAAAATTTGAATCTACAAATATTTGATCCAAAATCAGATTAATGAAAATTATACTATGATGAAAATATTTCAAAAAAATAATTAAAAACAAATTCAAAAAAAGTATGATCAAACAACATAATATATATATATTTATATATATAACACTAGTAAACAGGATGAAATTTATTTTCACATTAATAGGTTCATATATAGTTGAAACAATTAACTATGAATATCAAAATATAGCTAATAGATAACTTCATAGTGTCATGTTCAAAAAATATATATATCTATTTCATAAAATTTATATAATGTCATTTAGATTTTAAATTTTTTAATATATGTCTTTTTTAATATTTCTTTTATGAAAAATATTACATTCCTATTAGAAAACATATACATTTATTATAAAAAAATTCATGTCACAATAATTACACATTCGATGTAAAAAATTATCCTTTAAAATTAAATATAGTTTGAAATTTTGTCAATACCAATGATGGAAGGTTTAATTATTAATTTATGAAGTTTTCTATATTAAACTATTAATTATAACGTGTTTCATGAATTTTGAGGAATTTTTGATGAATATTAGAATCAAAACATTAAAATATAAATCACTACTTTTACACGTCACTAAATCATTAAAACAAAAATCATTTTTCAACATTAATGAATTATTATAATCAGTTTATCTAAATTTCAGAAGATGTTTTCACTATAAATATGTAAATATAGGAATTACATAGTGGATTTTATAATTCCAAATATAGTTTCCCAAATATATTTAGAATCAAGAGTGATGAAACAATCATACAAATACCAAATAATGTTTATTTTATAACTTTTTGAAAATAAACAATGTGGTCTAGAAAAGATGAAATTAGTTTCAAATTATTTGAATTAGTCTCAAAATCAATCTGTAATGACTTTAATAAAATATATTTCTCTAAAATATAAATATAATTAGTAATTATTATTATATGAAAATAAATCATGTGATTGAATTTCGAATAATAATTAGATAACATCATTATAACTATATGAAAAATTGTAAATATCTAGTTAAAAATTGAAATATTTCTTTTGTATGATTGACCATTATTAAATTCACTAATGTTCCACTAGAGGTGAAATTTCTATTTTGTCATACTTTATCCATGAATTTTCACATAAAAAGGGATAGTTTATATTTATTATATCATAAATGATTGAATGTATTTTCAAGGATAATATGTATTCAAGAGATATGTTCTACTATGTTTTATTGAATATTATAATAATTATTTATACGAGACATGTATAAGAGTTTTCTATCTACTTTAATGGTTGTTTCTGAAATATATACTAAAAAAGAAAATACCTCTAGAAACTCGGGGTATCTTACCTATTAAAAACTAATTAATTTTTATTTGAGACACCATAATTAATTTCTTGATGAATTTGATGTTCCTTGTTAATAGATTCTCAAGGATCTATATAGATAGAATAAATTTTAATATATAGACATGTACTAGAATAATATAGTGGATATTAAAAAATCATACATTTAATATAGAGGATGGTATTTTATACCATTTTCTAGGGACAAAGACTGATCCAAATGTGAAAAACCAACTCTGACAAATAATATCTTAATATTATAATAGAATTATGGGTATTTTTATTTATGGAATTTTTTGAACATATTTCACCACATTACGAATCTCATGAAGTGACTGTCTATCAGCCAACTTATTCGAAAATCTATTAGTGGTGGATTGAATTCTACAGTGTTAAAGATCTAAAAATCTATCTTTAGGACCAATTTGTTATCATTATTATAGTTTTATTATAATTTATAATTTTAATAGGGGTAACTCAAAGATTCTATGGTCATCCCCTTGTGTGTATTATTTTACCTATAGGAACTACTCCATTATTCATGATAAAAAATTCCAATCAAAAAAAAATTCACTATCTATAAATGATTATTTTGAGATATATGAATTGATGTTATCATATTGGTACACTCCATTAGAGGGAAATTATACTTTTTTGGTTATTTACAATCATCATAGTGATGTGGATATAACATATGTAAGAGTTTGTACCAATTTAAATACCCATTAGAGATTATTTTATTATAATTTACTACATAGATGATGAATGGAATTTTTTGTAATTTTCTAAAATATTATATGTTTATCAAACATTTTAGGGGATTATGGGTGGTTATCGACTGATAAAACTATGAACTGATGATTTTATGTTTCAAAATTACCGATTGAAAGTCATCAATTATCAAAAAAAATTATTAGGAAGTCAATAACATTCTTTTCATTTTGTAAGTCAGCTAATAAATATTTCAAATGTGTTATAGAACTATATAATATTACATGACCGTAATATACAAGCTTTAGTTGTATGTAATCAATGATAAAGAAATCAAGGATTGTTTCCTCTAACATATAAGGATTATGAAAATAATTATGTTGTTTTACAAATTTATTACATTTATGATCATGAAATATTATAAAGTGATCAAATTGTTTCCAAGAGAATATATGAATTACTATAGCAATTATTCATTTTTGATGAAATGGATAGTTTTCATTCTATTTTTTAAATTCCAATAACCATTGTCTTTGTTAAAATCATATATTTTTCCATTAGTACATGGTGTTTATTGTTCTACTCAAGAATATAAACATTATTGATATTTAATATTATGGTGATGGAGCATAAATGATTATTTTATTATGAAATATATCTATAGTTATTTGTATCCTACACATTACTACATTTATGGATGTAATTTTATTAGATTTTATTTTATTGCATAGAAGTTAATCACTTAGTCTAGTAACCCTACCATAGGAATCCTAGAGATGGTTTCTTGCTACCATTACATGGGATTATGATACATGTAAATCATGACCTAAAGGACCAGAAAATTTGGTCATCCAGATATAATAGATACATACATGATTACTTATATTAGAAATTAATACACTAATTAAAACACAATTTATTTTTCATTGAGGACAATAATTTTATTCCCTATATAGTATCCTTCCTTATATTTCATTATACTCTTCAGGGAATCCTGGTGAAAAGAAACATAATAATGGAAAGATAAAATACTGTTTAACAGTAAAGTACATTTGATGAAATAATGAATCAATGAGATTAATTAATATAAAAGAATTAATAAATAACAACACATGTGATGTAGTTCATAACATATAATTTAGTGATTAAATAATATAGAAAGTTAAATAAATAAAAACACATTATATTTAATATATGATATGACAATGAAATGAATCCATAGATAATGTCATTGCAACAATTCTATGGATAATAATAACATTAATCTAAATATTGAAAATTATTAATTACTAGATGTTATGTTTTTAAGGTATATGGTATCTCTGTAGTAAATAAGTTTCAACAGTTTGTTTAAAACATACTAGTTACAAACCAATTTGATATGTCCTACCATTACTCTATAATCAAGACATTTCATTAGGACGTTTAAAACTACTCTAATTTGAAAAAAAACTCAAAGGATTTTTAGGGAACTGGATTTTTATGATGAGATAACTGATGCATCGAGGGGCTATATATTACCAGGCCCCTCCCTTATCGTACCTATACAAAGAATTACTTAACTATCAAATAATTTATTTTATTAAAACATAATGTGCCTTATCAAAATATGTTTATAGAATAAAGGATAAGTATTTATCAATATTTCCCCATATAAAAAATAACTTCTAAAGTAAATAAAATATTAAAATTTTTATACTATTTCGATAATGAACATATCCTTGATAGATTATATACATAAACCTGGGAAAAACAATGTTTAATCATCATAGGAAAAAAATATTTCATGGGGACTAAAATGGAATCAATGATTTGAATTTAAATCCTATACTTGGAAAAATAACATTTAAACCATCCTGAGGAATAATATGTATGGTATCAATACATCATATCCCAAGTGGATTAAAATTAAAGGGTTATTTAAGTTGATGTCTATAAATACCATATGAATATATTTTAAAAACATTTTTATGAACATTTTTTTATTTTGAAAAACATTTTGAAATTAATTTTCATTGAAAATATATTTTTAAAACATTTCATTAAAAATTTATCTTTTAAACATCAAAATAAAGAATTGATAGTAGGTAAATCTGTACATTTAGTACACGGTAAAAAGAAAATTAATTTTTTATTTTAAAACGTTTAGAAAAGAACCTTCTTCATAGTGAAAAAAAAAACATAATCATTTTGAAGAAATTTAAAAGAAAGTGTAAATAAGTTATTAATAAATCATTTTGGAATTGTTAAAATAATGTTTTTTAAAAAAATTTAATACTATGTTTTTAGAAGTAAACAATTTCTCCAACTATTGAGATAAATGAAGTCAGGTTTTCATAAAATAATTTTTATTAAATATTTTCAGTACCAAAAAGTTGTAAAATGAAACTATTACTCAAAAAATATATTGAATAACTATATTTGAATAAAAATAATGGGTGTTTTGGAGAAATTATTATAAAAATTTCTTTATTGGAATTTCAATAAAAAGAATTCTTGATTAGAACGATTTTGTGAGATAAACCAATAAAATGATCATAATTTTTGTGTGAGAATTGAAAGATGAATTGATTAGGGGAGTATAATGTAAATAAAAATATAATTATCTGAAATAAATCAAAATATATTCATTTTTAGTATACACCTAATCATAGAATATTAACCTTTATGAGAAATGAATATAACCCATTGAAAAATGAATCGAGTTATGAAATTTCTTCACCATTTGATAAATTTATTTTTCAATTTCCTTATAAGAAATAATTAAAATTGAAGTTCAATATACCTTAAAGATAAAATATTTAATGATATACCATATCATAATTGTAAGTATTTACACAATTGAAAATAATTATTAGGTGAATATGACATTTATCTCACATGTGTAAAGGGTGAGATGAAAATCCCATACCTTGAGTTTCCTTAATAGGGATAGTCTATTAACCTTAATTAAAAGGGTGTCAAACATTACAATAACTTATTACAGTGCCATAAAATTATTTATAATGTCATATTGTATTTTATTATAAAACCTTATTACCTATTTTTAACAATCTATCATTATTTTCACTATTTCAGTTGTTAGTTGTTTAGTTTTTCATGTTTTTTGACTTGTTACATATAGTTTTTCTTACATGGATCATTGTTAAATTATACATTGAATTAAATAAAAGATTTAATTATCATATTTATCCAGTATATAGGTATTTATAATAACCCAAAATGTTTGGATACATGATATAAATTTCTCAGTTCAGGGAGATGGTAGGTTGTACAAACACATGAACACCACTTCCATTTCATTTATCATATTTAAAAGAATGAAAATTAAATTTTATATACGTTTATTATTAGAATATTATCATATATATATGTCATATATTTCTCATATTTAAATCAAATTATTCCTTTAAATGTTCTATGAATAGTGTAAAATACTCGCATCGCTTTGTGGAGGCAGTAGTCCACACTTCTAGTAATGATGTCATTGTATTTACAGAAAATGGGATGCACAAATATATGGATAATATAAGAATTAATTGAGCATAAATAAATTATCAATATCATATATATGAATAATAAATATCATATATTTTATATATAAATATCATTTCCATTACAACACCCAACCATGATATGTGGTATAGAATAATAACTATCATCATTTTGCAAGGCCGTAGTTCACCAAACATGAACAGTATGTTTGTTACCCATTATATAATATATTTTTTAAGTATAGTTAGAAACCATATAATAATTATATTTAGTTATATTTAGTAAACTTTTGATATTTCGTAATCATGAAATAAGATGATTTTATAGGGTGGAAAATGAAAATAAAAAATTCTTGAGGAAGAATGTTACATCTTATCCAGCTAACTCCTTTTGGTTTTGCACCAATGGGATTCCATTGATATATTGTTTCACAATTTTAGGCATCTAAATTTATGTTGTGGATTTTTGGGAGTTTTTTGGACAATATTTGTTGATAAAAATTGGCCTCATGGGTGTGATGAAGTCGAAGGGTTGATTTTCTTTATATAGTGGAGGAGGCGTTACATTATTGTTAATTTTTGAAAATTGAATACCAATGATGTTTTTCTTTTTTTGAAATTTCACTCTAATAATGGATAAAAATATATCCACATGATTATAGGGTTGATATATGAACCAAAAATAAATTATGGACATGTTTTTTGGTCATTTTAGATATTATGTTTAATTTTTAGTCCCTTGTTAAGGTATTTTTTCATAATCATTGTAATTAATTTTAATCTATGTCACTAATAGTTTTGGTATGAAAAATTAATTTTAACTTATTTGAAATAAAAATTTAATATTATTACAAATATGTAATCTCTTTTGAATAATTTCAGTCATAGAAGTGGAATAAATTAATTTAAAATAAATCAGTCATGTGGGATGACATCGCATGTTTTATAAGAAAAAATGTAAAATTGTTTTCTAAGTTTGGTAAACTAATTTTACAATAAAAATTGATTCTAATGGACTAAATTTTATTAATGGATATTTAGTTGATATAATGTTACTTTAAAAAAATTCAAAATATTATTAACCATATAAATAAATTATGCAGAAATGTAATTATGAATTAAAATAAAATATTTTTAGTTTACAAAAGAACATTATATTTAACATAGAATACCCAAAATTCATCCTAGAATTATATATATTTTTCTACTTAAAAAATTAATTTCCTTCTGGACATTTTAAATTTAAAATTTTTTTAAATTCATTATTTAAATAAATTTATCCTTGGAAAGTTAGTAACATTTTTCATTATAAAAATAGACATTTTTATGTAGAATACCGATTTTCTTATATTTTTCCTATGAAAGAATTTGGATAAATATATAAAATATTTTATTTAACATATAATTATAATTAACATCAATATCAAGTAATAATTAAAATTAATTTAATTTATTAATACAAAATGGCTTGGTACCATTAAAATTTATCCTTTATACTTAATTAGTTTATATTTTTGTTTCTAATTAATTAGTATCCAATGAATTTATCTTATATTGTTATAAAACATATAATTTCATAAGTTGTTTAATTCTATTTATAATATATAATTTAATACCTAGGTTATATAATATAATAATATACAATAATTTTTTTATAGTATATTATCGTTTATAAAATCTCAGACTTTCCTGTAATGTAAGATATTGAAAAAAGTCGTTGTTGCGTATGATGCAAGGGAATTCAGTGTTAAGTAAATTTGAATATATCAAATATATTAATTTTATTTAAAATATTAATTATATTGTAAAGTATTAAGATATTATATTACCTCTCACACTTTGTTTTTTCTTCATTATTGCTATTGAATATAATTTTGTTATATTAAACATTCGGTGAGATAGAATTAGATAAAATGTTGTTAATAAAGAAATATTAAAATCATTTAGATTGTTTTTACACAATATGAATTATTTTGAAAAAATTAAATAAATATTCTATTAAATATAAGACTATTATTACTGGGAATGAAATATGTATATATAATTTTTCACACCTTACAATATACTAATGAAATACGTGAATTATTATTTTTCAGATTAATTATAATTTGGGAGACATAAACATTGTATTTTATCAATATAGAGTTTAAATAATCTAGAAAATTACAATTGATATTTTCGTAAATAGAAATATTTTAGATTCCAAATTTATGTACAAGATGGATAACATACCTTCTAGAATCTACCTATGGAATCATAGATTTACAACTTAATCTCCCTCTAGTATTCTCAACATTGGATCACAGAAAGAAGAAAATTGTGATAGGTTTTGTTTTAGGATATCTATAGAATATAATATTGTGAAATTCGGTTTCTCGATTCTATGAAATAGAGGATTAGAATCCACCTACTTGGGGAATTCAATTCTATCGACCAATAAATATGTAAGCCTGTCATTATTTTCCACCAAATGGGATGTGATTACATTTAATGTCTCCAGATATGATTCCATAACATGTGTTGAATTCTATCATGATATTTTTCATCAGTATTTCCATGGGGACTTAATGGGCCTTGTGTTGAGTGCTGGTATAACATGGAAAATTTGTAGTCATTAATAGATTTTTTTAAAATTTTATGTTGAAATGGTATTTTGTTATCTAAATTTATTGAAACTGTATCCCAATGTTATGTGGTATCTTCTAATTTTGGAATATTAGTTGACTGGAGAATAAAAAATAATAATTAAAATCACACTTACACAATTTTATTTCCTATTATAATTGAGTATAAATTTTCTGATGTTTCTCAATCCTTGTCTTGTACTATAGGAAATTTTTATTCAGTAAAATGTTTACAATACCAATTATTGGAGTGTTTGATATTGATAAAGCCACATATTTTTTTCTTTCCTTATGAAATTATAATATTTTGTGGTCAGTACATAGATGTCTATTACAGACACCTTATCCTAGTGTTGTCTTTAATGTTATATATACATTCTATCAATTCATATCTCAAAGTGGAAAACATTATCTGAGTATTATTTATCTTTTTCTAATAGTTTTAATCATGTTTAATTGTTTTTGTGGAAACTGAGTTGGAGAAAATCTGAAAAAATGAAATATAAATATGGTTACTAACCAAATGTAGGGTCACAAATAATGAAAAAATTGGTAAAATTTAGTTAATATAATAATTCCAAATAGTGCATACCATTAATCATGAAACCGATGTTGAAATTTAAGGGAATCATCTTTAATTAATAAATTCTGGTCTACGAATTTCCATCTCCTTTATGAAATTGTATATTATGATTAGAAGTAATATTCTTATAGTATCTCATGTATGATTTAATATTTTATAAATTCTATTACTATAAGGTGGTCATCTATAACATTGATATACTAATGAAATTCCAAATCTATCATGGTTTTATCATTTTATATTATAAGATGTTTTTTATGGCCACTCATATATGAATTATATTTCTCATAATTCAAAAATTGTAATGTAGTAGTAGATCTCCTTGTTCTATTTATGAAATTCCTTCTGTTGTAAGGTGTTTTTATCATATTAGAGGCATAGCATTTGTCACGAACCGAATCTGGTTGCCCCCAAAACTGGCAACAAACCCTACCCGTGACATGAACCTAAGGGAGTTCCATATCCCCATGGGCTGGCACAAGTGCTCGGGTATCATTTAGTTTTGTTTGGGAACGATTTACCCGAATATGAAGGCATAAAACATTAAAAACAATCAATGAACTGAATCTGAAAAATTTTTACCAAACAATGTTTACACTAATACCATAACTGAATAAATTGGTTTAGAGTCAATAAAATATGTCTATAAATAAATGAAAACATTATAAAAAAAACCACCAAGACTCCACATGACAAGGTGTCATCACCCCCAAGCCGTCTCCATAACACCACAAAGTAGGAGGGGGCTAACAACCCAAACTGTAACGCCTGAGACTTTTATGAGAAATATTTTTTTTCAAAGGAATCTTTCACTACACACAACACTATATTGGCTTTCATTACACACAACCACGGTCTTCCTCAATAGCTTGCGTCGTACGCAATACCGAGTTTCACTAAACAATGATATGCTATTAAAATATTATTAAAACTAGCCGTTATAAATAGTAATAACCAATTTTTGAAATTTTATAAATTTTATTTTTCAAAATGTACTTCATTTTTGGATTCGGAATATCAAAATTAGCCTAGGGTGAAATTTTGGTATTTTTCTGGAAACTTTCAATTTTTGATGAATAGTGAAACAACTAAGTGGTAGTTAAAAAAAACTGAATTTTTCATAAAACATAATTTTACTGCTTCTGTGAGTGGAATTTCAAAAATCTGAGACACACAGTTAATATCAAGGACTAAAATTCAGTTCAATGAGATGAAAATAATTTTTGGTAAATAGTAACTTTTTACTTTTTTTACCACGGTTAAAAGTAAATAGGGTAATTAAGGGTAAAAGTGTTATTATTATTAAACTAACACATGTCCTAATTCTATTGGATAAGTTCAATTCGACCAAAAACAACCTTAGGAATAAAATATGACCATTTAGGCCCACTTGGATTAGATTAAGACAGATATTATTAATTTATTTAAGGAAGGGTTAAAATAGTTAAAATCAAATTTTAATAAGTAAATCATTTTTAATATGGGATTATACATAATAAAAATTAGACTACAAATATTCATTAGAAATATAAAATACTTTCCAACATAATGGTAGTTTATTTGTAATTTTAAGACAATAAATAATTTAATTTATTTATGACACAACGATGATGCTATAATTATCTTATTAATGAAATATTGACATAATGGATGTTATAAATACCCAAATAAATGTAATTTGAAACTTTTTATTAATTACAATAATTTTATAGGTTAATATGACATGTTAGTATTGATTTAATTAACTTGGTTCGAACTAATCATTCTGTTATGATGTTCACAAAAATCAATTACTAAATAGTTTCAAAATTGACATAAAATAGTTTTTGAAACAAATATTATATTATTAATTGTTATTTTCTTCCTAAAAATCTATGGTTCGACCAAATGACTAAGATAAGGTTATATATATTAATAATAAACAACTTGGGGTTCGTTTGGCTTGATATAGTATGTTTATTAACCTTATAGTTTAAGAAAACAAGAAGACATGGTAAAAGTTAAATTATCTAACATAAAGTTAAATGTAAATGATAAGGTTAAAATTGATACCTAAACATGTCTAAATTATATTGGATGAGAGTATTTCGACCCATACCCACCATATATTCTAAATATATCAATTTGGAGCTATTAATAACCGAATTTGACTTTATAATAAAATAATATTTTTAGTTATTCCAAAGGTGCCCCTCTCCTCCCTTATAAAAGGGCACCTCCTCCTTCTCTTCCTCAAACCACTTTGAGCCTTCAAGCTCGACCAACCCCTGCCAATTTCTTCTCTCCAGTTCCCTAGAGGCATCTTATAGGTCCTGGTATTCTTCAAAGACCAATTTTAGTGCCATAAAAGGAGGTCTCAAAGAAGCGCTTCAAAGAAGAGGTAATGTCTGTTACAGATTCTTTCGTCTTTATTTCTTCTTCCACTTCTTCTTCTTTAGTTGTTTCATTATTAAGTAATAACATCAGTATCACTCATATACTGATATGTTATTATATGTATTATACAGCCCTATTTCACCATCTATCCAGCCTACGGAATATGAAATCACCGCGCGTGCGTACGTACGGAATACCGTCTCCACGCCGTGGTGTAATCTATTTTCCACCACCACCATACTTGTATGGGTATAATGGTGTAAATAATGACTATATATGATTATTGTAAAGTGATATTTATTCTTAAATAGTATACATACACTCCAATACAATTCCATGATCATGGGAACGATATCATCGCTCGTGCGTACATACGGAATATCGTCTCCACGATGTGATGCGACTCGTTCTACATGATACTCATTGCATAATTATTATATAAATGAATTTAACGAATTAATATTATATATATTACACTAATACCATTCTAGAAATGAGGTATATATAACCTAAAAATAAGAATAAGAAGTTATTCGGTAATACACGCAAAAGAACAAAAAGTAATAAACACCTGAATAACAAGTAACAATGAAATATTACTAATAATAAGCTAATAATATGACCATATATGATATCATAAAAATAAGTATGATTCTGGAATAAGTCAATAACATTATTTAAATCATTATACCGGAGGGTCGGACACTTACGAAGCAAATTGGACCTATGGTAATGGAAATATCACAATCTCATTTTATCCGAGACTATTTATACTTTGGTATTTACTGGGGTTTATTTTATCATCCACATCCATGTTTCCTCAATATGTAATAGTTACATCCTTATACAATATTTTATATCCAATTTTACCCTTCGGTGAGTTTTTAGTAAAAGATATTAAAGTAATCTTTTTCCATTTTTCGTACGAGGTACTTTATTGAATTTTCTTACAAAAGTACGAGAATAAGGTTTTCTTTTAACTTATACAGCATGAATGGATTTTTAAAACATTATTTCTATTAATCTTCCTTCACAAGTTTTCACGTTTATTTTTAATCAACTTATTTTAGTTTGAAATTGTATGTCATGTTAAGAAAGTAAAATGTTTTTGAAGTAGAAAAGATATTTTTTTCAAGAATGGAGTTCAAGTGTTTTATCAAAGTTATTTTCGATCTAAGATAATAAAGGGTTCTGTTTCTATCCCTATTATTACATTGATTTGATTATGTTGTGATGGAATTATTTTTATGAATTCCTTTATCTTATATTAATTTTTTATGATGTCACGATGTTTAAGAATCCCATTTTTATTACATGGGTTACGCTATGATGTATGGTTTATGATTTTGTGGCACACATAAGAATGTTATCATTATGATATGTGTGGGACCTATATCTCCCTCCAATGCATTGGGTAATGATTTTATATCTCATGAGATAGACATGGCTGGAACGGCAGGTTAAACCGGTTTAGTGAAACAGGACTGAAATGAGGAGTTAACTTTGTTCAGAAATGGAATTTGTCCGCAAAGATAGTATTGGCCATGAGTCTTGACTATTAAGAAATGATTCTCTATGATTATGTGTATATTCCACAAAGTTTATTGTTTTAAGTTATGATTATTGGGGTTAAATTTTACTACTATTATTTATCCCATATTATGAAATTATGATCTCTTTTGCAGGTTAAGATTTCCAAAAGTTATGTTCTTATGAATATGATGTGATTGATATTTCTTTTGTTTACCCTTACTGAGCATTTGAGCTCACAATTTTGTATGTTTTCATTCCCCAGGTCAGGAAGAAGGTTATTAAGTAAGATATTTCAAAAGGGACAATAGATATGATGAAATAAATGGGAGACAGTGTAGACGCTTTATGAACCAGTTGTTTATGTTTCCCAGTTTCTAAAGACACTATACCTATACGGTCCTTTCCCGGTTTTGTTATATGTTGTAATAAATGTGCTTCAATTTTGAAGTAATAACAATGTATGTAAAGTATGGGTCGTTATAGTTGGTATCAGAGGAAAGGTATAGTCAACCTTTGGAAACTAGGATGTGAAAGCCTTAGTAAGAACCCTAAAGATAAGTCTAAACATAGAACACAATCTTAGTGTTTTAGAAATGGCCATGAATAACCTAGGATAAGACCTTAAGTGTGAAATTTTATTCTTGATTATGTGGTTTTCCTATTATAATTAGTGTTGCTCACACTATTCTTCTTGGTTTTAGTCAATGGATGGATCCCGAAGGAACCGTGTTAATGCGGAATGCGACAGGCAATGCAATGATTGTCCCCATGAGCAACCAAACATTATGGGAGTTGGAATGAAAAATTTTGTAGCCATGCTCACACAACTTTCTCAAGCTATGAATCATGCAGGACTTCCAACCGAGCAAAGGAAGGAGCAACGTTCTGTTGAATCCTTCATGAGGCAGCGTCCTCCTTCATTCAGCAGGTCTACTGATCCATTAGTTGCTGAAAAATGGATTAGTACTACTGAAAAGATATTTTCAGTTATTCAATGTTCTGGACATGATAAAGTCATCCTAAAAGTGTATCGTTTGCAAGGATATTCTGATCAATGGTGGAATATTATTAAGAATATGAGGAAAAGGGATGAAATTGAGTCCATGGAATGAGACGAGTTCAAGAACTTATTTTTCAATAAGTACTCCCGTCATATTCTCCGAAAAAAGATGGAGAAGGAGTTTCTTGAACTAAATCAAAAGGATGATGAATCTGTTGGTACCTATGAAGAAAGGTTTACAGGAATTGCAAGGTACGCTTCTGGTATTTTTATCCAACCTGAGAGTAAGATCGATCGATTCTTTAATGGCTTAAAACCAAGTCTTTGAAGGGCCTTAGCCATAATAGACTTCAATAGCTATGAATAAATCGTTCGATGTGCTCTCAAAGTTGAGATGGAGATTGGAGTAACCCATCAGTAAAATGGGTTTGATAAGAAGAGGAAAATAGAATTCAAAGGAAAATCTAAAGAGCACACTGAAAAGAAGATGAGCTTTCCCTTATGCTCAATGTGTGGAAGGAAACATGGAGGGAGTAGTCTTAAAGGGACAAGTAAATGTTTCAAATGTGGAAAGGAAGGTCATCAGGCATTTGAATGTTGTAATGATGGGAAGATTATGTCTAATGATGGAAACAAAGTAAGGGACACAAAGAATGAACCTACTACAATTAAATGTTTCAAGGGAAGGGAGATGGGGAATTATGCCAACAAATGCCCCAATCCAAGGGTTGTTGATAATGACCGACATCAACAAAATCTTAAGGATAAAGACAAAGGAAAGTCACATGCAATTTCTATTAGTGATGTGGAGTACGATAACGATGTGGTGAAAGGTACACTTACCATCCAATCTAAAGTAGAAAATGTTTTATTTGATTCTGGATCCACCCACTATTTTGTTTCTGAAGATTTTTCTAAGGGCATCACCATATTACCTCAACAATTAGATGTTGAGTTAGCTATGACAACACCTAATGGCACAACAGTCACATCAAAAGTTTATAATTCTTCCCCGATTGATGTTTGTGGGAAAGTGCTTCCTGAAAATCTAGTGATCCTTCCTATAGTAGAATTTGATGTAATTATTGGCATGGATTGGATTTCATTATATAGAGCTCATATCAATTTCCAAAGAAGGGAAGTCACATTTCATATTCAAGATCAATCCATGATCGTCTATCGACGCAAGGATGAACATAACCATCAGTGGAAATTTCTTCCATCTTATGGGTCTTGATTTCACTAAATGATGGTTATTTATCTCAAATGGTTGGTGAGAAACTCATGATTAATAATATGCCCATTGTACGGGAGTTTGATGATTTCTTTTTGGAGGAATTGCCAGGTCTTCCACCAAACTATGAAGTTGAGTTTTCAATAGAACTCGTACCGGGTGCTTTGCCTATTTCAAAGACACCTTATTGAATGACCCCAATTGAGTTGCAGGAATTGAAGAAGAAACTCCAAGAGAATCTTGATAAGTGATTCATACACCCTAGTGTGTCACCGTGGGGAACACCTATTCTGTTTGTCAAGAAGAAAGATGGATCAACGAGACTCTGCATTGATTATCGAGAACTTAACAAGATCACTATCAAGAACAATTATCCTCTCCCGTGCATTGATGACTTATTTGACCACCTATGCGGAGCTCAATACTTTTCCAAGATTTCTCTTCGTTCATGGTACCATCAATTAAGGGTCAAAAGGGAGGATATACCAAAGACAACTTTCCGTACAAGTTATGGACACTATGAATTTATAGTGATGCCATTTGGTCTTACTAATGCCCATGCTATCTTCATGGATCTGATGAATATAGTCTTTAGAGACTATCATGATCAGTTTGTGGTAGTCATTATAGATGATATTCTGGTATATTCAAAGAGCAAGGAAGAACATGATGATCAATTGATAATTATATTGAAGACCCTGAGAAAGGATAAGTTTTATGCCAAATTTACCAAGTGTGAATTTTGGCCTAAAAAAGTTTCAATTTTGGGTCACATAATCTCAAAAGAGGGGATATTTGTGGATCCAGCAAAAACAGAGGTTATCAAAAGATGGTCAAGACCAAAAACATTAACTGAGATCCAAAGTTTTCTTGGTTTGGCTGGATATTATCGACGTTTTGTGAAAGATTTTTCATGATTATCTAATCCACTCACCATGTTGACTCGGAAAGGAGTTATGTTTGTTTGGATGGAAGAATGTGAAGAGAATTTCAAGGAGTTGAAAAGGAGGTTATCCAGTGCACCTGTTCTCACACTGCCTTGTAGTAGAGAAAGGTTTGTGATCTATAGTGAAGCATCCAAGAAGGGGTTGGGGTGCGTTCTTATGCAAAAAGATATGGTGATAGCTTATGCCTCAAGACAGTTGAAAATCCATGATAAAAATTACCCAACACATGATTTGGAGTTAGCTGCGGTAATCTTTGCATTAAAGATTTGGATGCAATATCTATATGGATAAAGGTGTGACATTTATACTGATAATAAAAGTATAAAGTATATTTTCACACAAAAGGAGTTGAATATTCGCCAAAGAATATGGTTAGAGCTGATTAAGGGTTATGACTGCTCAATTAATTACCACCCTGGGAAAACAAACAAGGTGGAAGATGTATTAAGTCGACAAGACCATGCCAGTTTATCCATGATGAGGATCACAAAAGATCCAATATTTACGGATTTACAAAGGATGGATCTTGGAATTATAATGGAAAGGGAAAAATCGTATCTTTCTCAAATGAATGTTTAACCATCTATACATGTGAAGATTAAAGAGGCACAGAATGAAGATGTAGAGTTACAAAAGAAGGTGAGAAATATTCCTGAATTCAACCTTGATTGTGATGGGATAATAATGATCACGAATCAGGTTTCTGTTCCTCCCATCCCTGAATTAAAGAAGGAGCTGCTGGATGAGGCTCATAGTTATTCCTTCTCTATTCATCCTGGCAGCATGAAGATGTATAGGGACATGAATGAGTACTTCTGGTGGGATGGCCTGAAAAGAGATGTTGCTGAATATGTCACTTGATGCTTGGTTTGTCAGAAAGTTAATGCAAGAGACAGAAGTCTAAGGGGATGTTACAACCATTACCCATACCCGAATGGAAATGAGAAAACATCACTATAGACTTTGTCACAGGACTTCCTAAAACATCCAAAGGCAATAATGCTATCTAGGTCATAGTTGATCGTCTTACAAAGTCTGCACACTTCATTGCTATTAGAGATGATTTCTCTCTGGATCAGCTTGCCAGGATATATGTAAAGGAAGTGATAAGATTGCATGGAGTACCACTTTCTATTATATCTTATCGAGATCCGAGATTTACCTCGAAGTTCTGGCGTTCTTCAGTATACTCTGGATACAGTGTTGAGTTTTAGCACTGCTTATCATCCTCAGACAGACGGTCAGTCTGAGAGAACAATTCAAACTCTAGAAGATATGTTGAGAGCTTGCTCAATGGATTTAAAAGGTGGTTGGGATCAACACCTACCTTTGTTGGGATTTTCTTATAACAATAGATTTCACTCTAGTATTCAGATGGCTGCTTGTGAAGCTCTCTATGGAAAGAAATGTAGGACTCCAACATGCTGGGATGAAGTTGGGGAAAGAAAGCTATTAGGACCTGATCTTGTTGATGAGATGGCCGAAAAGGTTCGATCTATTCAACAACACATAAGAGCAGCTCCGAGTCGACAGAAAAGTCATGCCGACAACCGAAGAAAAGACCTAGAGTTTGAAGTGGGTGATAAAGTGTTCTTATGAATATCTCCCTGGAAGAGGGTCATGAGATTTGGAATGAAGGGGAAGTTGAGCCCTAAATATATTGGTCCTTTCAGAATACTCGATCGTGTTGGAAAGGTAGCTTACCGGTTGGCGCTTCCACTGAATCACTCTCAAGTTCACGATGTGTTCCATGTATCTCTCCTGAGAAAGTACATACCTGATCCTTCACAAATACTCAGCTCCGAATTCGTACCGCTGGAGCAAGATATTTCTTATAAAGAACAACCGATAGAGATTATGGATCGTAGCGAAAAAGTCCTACGAAACAAGACCACTCGAGTGGGGAAAGTTTTATGGAGGAACCACCAATTAGAAAAAGCTACATGGGAGCTTGAGGATATGATGAGGGAGAGGTATCCTCATCTTTTTGTTACAAAGTGACGAATTTCGAGGGCGAAATTTATTTTAAGGGGGGTAGAATGTAACGCCTGAGAAATTTATGAGAAATATTTTGTTTTTATCAAAGAAATCTTTCACTACACACAACACTAGGTTGGCTTGCATTACACGCAACTATGGCCTTCCTCAATAGCTTGCGTCATACGCAATACCGAGTTTCACTAAACAATGATATGCTATTAAAATATTATTAAAACTAACCGTTATGAATAGTAATAACAAATTTTTGAAATTTTATAATTTTTTTTTTCAAAATGGACTTCATTTTTGGATTCGGAATATCGAAATTTTCCTAGGGTGAAATTTTGGTATTTTTCTGAAAACATTAAATTTTTGATGAATAGTGAAACCACTAAGGGGTAGTTAAAAACCTGAATTTTTCATAAAACATAATTTTACCGCTTTTGTCAGTGGAATTTCGAAAATCCAAAAGACAAGGTTAATATCAAGGACTAAAATACGGTTCAATGAGATGAAAATAATTTTTGGTGAATAGTAACTTTTTACTTTTTTTACCACGGTCAAAAGTAGATAGGGTAATTATAGGTAAAAGTGTTATTATTATTACCATAACACATGTTTGAATTCTATTGGATAAGTGTAATTCGATGAAAAACAACCTTAGGAATAAAATATGACCATTTAGGCCCACTTGGATTAGATTAGGACATTTATTATTAATTTATTTAAAGAATGGTAAAAATAGATAAAATCAAAGTTTAATAAGTAAATCATTTTTAATATGGGGTTATACATAAGATAAATTCGACTCTAAATATTCATTAGAAATCTAAAACAATTTCCTACATTATGGTATTTTATTTGTATCTTTTATACATTAAATAATTTAATTTATTTATGACACAACGATAATGCAGTAATTATCTTATTAATGAAATATTGACATAATTGATGTTATAAATACCCAAATAAATGTAATTTGAGACTTTTTATGAATTAAACTAATTTTATCGGTTAATATGACATGTTAGTATTTATTTAATTAACTTTTTTCGAACTAATCATTCTGTTATGATTTTCACAAAAACCAATTACTAAATAGTGTAAAAATTGACATAAAATAGTTTTTAAAACAAATATTATATTATTAATTGTTATTTTATTCCTAAAAATATATGGTTCGGCCAAATGATGTATATAAGGTTATATATATTAATAATAAACAACATGGGGTTCGTTTGCCTTGATATAGTAAGTTTATTAACCTTATAGTGTAAGAAAACAAGAAGACACGATAAAAGTTAAATTATCTAACTTAAAGTTAAATCTAAATGATAAGGTTAAAATTGATACCTAAACTTGTCTAAATTCTATTGGATGAGAGGATTTAGACCCATAATTACCTTATCTTCGAAATATATCAATTTGGAGATATTAAAAACCGAATTTGACTTTATAATAAAATAATATTTTTAGTTATTCCAAAGGTGCCCCTCTCCTCACTTCTAAAAAGGCACCTCCTCTCTCTCTTCCTCACACCACATTGAGCCTTAAATCTCGGCCAAACCCTGACGATTTATTCTCTCCACTTCCCTAGAGACATCCTATAGGTCCTGGTCTTCTTCAAAGACCAATTTTAGTGCCCTAAATGGAGGTCTCAAAGAAGCGCTTCAAAGAAGAGGTAATGTCTGTTACCGATTCTTTCATCTTTATTTCTTCTTCCACTTCTTCTTCTTTAGTTGTTTCATTATGAAGTAATAAAATCAGTATCACTCATATACTGATATGTTATTATAAGTATGAAACAACCCTATTTCACCATCTATCCATCCTACGGAAAACAAAATCACCGCGTGTGCGTACGTACGGAATACCGTCTCCACGCCGTGGTGTAATCTATTTTCCACCACCACTTTACTTGGATGGGTATAATGGTGTAAATAATTACTATATATGATTATTGTAAAGTTATATTGATACAGAAATAGTATATATACACCCAATACAATTCCACGATCATGGGAACGATATCATCGCTCATGCGTACGTACGGAATATCGTCTCCACAATGTGATGTGACTCGTTCTACATGATCTTCATTGCATAATGATTATATATATGAATTTAATGAATTGATATGATATATATTATACTAATACCATTATGGAAATGATGTTTCTATAACCTAAAAAAAGAATTTATTCGACAAAACACGCATAAGAACAAAAAGTAATAAACACCCGAATAACAAGTAGCAATGAAATATTACTAATAATAAGCTAAGAATATGACCATATATGATATCATAAAAATAATTATGATTCTGGTATAAGTCAATAATATTATTTAAATTATTATACAGGAGGTTCGGACACTTACGCAGGAAATTGGACCTAAGGTAAGGGAAATATCACAATCTCATTTTATCCGAGATTGTTTATACTTTGGTATTTACTTGGGTGTATTTTGTCATCCACATACATTTTTCCTCAATATTTAATATTTAAATCCTTCTACAATAGTTTATATCAAATTTTACCCTTCGGTGAGTTTATAGTAAAAGAAATGAAAGGAATATTTTGTCGTTTTTCATACAAGGTACTTTTTGACTTTTCCGACAAAAGTAGGAGAAGAATTTTTTAGTTTAACTTATACGACATGAATGGATTTTTAAAAAATTATTTCCATGAATCTTCATTTACAAGTTTTCAAGTTTATTTTTAATCAACTTCTTTTAGTTCAAAATTGTATGACATGTTATGAAAGGAAAATGTTTTTTAAGTAGAAAGGATATTTCCCTCAAGAATAGAGTTCTAGTGTTTTATCAAAATCATTTTCCATCTAAGATACTAAAGGGTTCTGTTTCTATCCCTATTATTACATTGATTTGAATATGTTGTGATGAATTATTTTTATGAATTCCTTTATCTTATATTAATTGTTTTATAATGTCACAATGTTTAAGAATATCATTTGTATTACCTGGGTTGTCCAATGATGTATGGTTTACGATTTTTTGGAACACATAAGAATTGTATCATTATTAGATGGGTGGGAACTATATCTCCCTCCAATGCATTGGGTATAGATTTTATATCTCATGAGATAGACATGGCGGGAACGGCAGGTTAAACTGGTTTAGTGAAATAGGACTGAAACGAGGAGTGAACTCGGTTCAGAAATGGACTCTGTCCCCTAAGATAGTCTTGGCCATGAGTCTTGACTAATAAGAAATGATTCTCTATGATTATGTGTGTATGCCACAAAGTTTCATGTTTTATGTTATGATTATTGGGATTACATTTCACTACTATTATTTATCCCATATTATGAAATTATGATCTCTTTTGCAGGTTAAGATTTCCAAAAATTTAGGTTCTTATGAATATTATGTGATTGATATTTCTTTTGTTTACCCTTACTGAGCATTTGAGCTCACCCTTTTGTATGTTTTCTTTCCCCGGGTCAGGAAGAAGGTTATTAAGTAAGATATTCCAAAAGGGACTATAGATATGATGAAATAAATGGGAGACAGTGTAGATGCTTTATGAACCAGTTGTTTATGTTTCCCAGTTTCTAAAGACACTATACCTATACGGTGCTTTCCTAGTTTTGTAATATGTTGTAATAGGTGTGCTTCAATTTTTAAGTAATAACAATGTATGTAAAGTATGGGTCGTTATACAAAACACCTTCACCTGAGGCCTTACCTTTACCTGAGTCAAACATAACCAAGTATACTTTCACCCAAGGGGTGTAAGTAGGGTGTGATCCTAAGCCCAATAGGATACCACCCAATTATTCCAAAGTTCATGTAATATAAGGTGAAGAAAAAAACCGTTTTAATTCGTAAAGAAAAAACAACGACGAAATTCCAAGAAATGCAACTAACATTTGAAAAAAAAATTCAAAATAGAATTTCCAGAATGTTAACATATCTAAATGGAAATTATAGATACTATAATGTACTAAAAAAAACACCCAAATACAAGGGTAAATACTAAAAATCCAGTGAGCAACAATCTAGGAACAACCCTAGCCACTAGGTTGTCTTGGGCCCTATGTACCTCGTACCTCGGTGTAAAGAAACAATAATAAAATCCACTCTCATGCATGATCCACTACTAGGGAACATACCCACAACATATTGGTTTCTAATAATAATCAACATAGTTTAGTTAGAGTTGTCATTATCCAAATACTAGGTGAAAGAGGGACAGCACCCATCTGGTCCACTAGCCGTACTAGTACAAATCCCCCCACCTAAGTACCAAGGATTCCCCTTTTGTGCTCAAACAATTTCAGCATTCAAAACAAACCAATTTTCAAATAAAACACCACTACTGGTCACACAAAGTCAATACAATAGCTATCACACTTTTATACCACTTAAAACACACAATAAAACACTTTGATTTTTAATAAAACAATTCCTCAAAATCCCGTAGTGTTTTGCACAAAAATACACCTTAAAACCCCCAATTGCACACTATGTGCACATTTTTGAGTTACCAAAACATAAATGGAATCCCATTATATTTAAATTGAAAAAAAAATCATTTTTAGGGAAGACTTATATGGTTCAATAAGTGACATCATTGTAAAACCACCATTTTTACACAACACGGCTCTTAGAAATTCATGTGTTTCACAAACACCCTCAAAACCAACATTCACAGCAACAAACACATGGGAACATCATCATAATAGTATTTTTAGTCATATTAAAATTCATTAAAATCAACAAATTACTTATAGGTCAGTCTGAAATAAACTAATAAAACATTTCTATAAATAAACCCCAATTTCATATGAAATTGGCATTTAAGATTCATTTGAAATACAAACACCACTATAACTATTTTTCACCAATAATAAAATTCAATAAGCATGAAAATACTATAAAAACAGTATCAAATTCACAAAAATTGTATACACAAAGGAATCACCTACCAAAACCAAGGAAACCCTTGAATCCTTTGTGCGAAAACTCAAACGACCACCACCGAACCTCAAAGAATGTAAAACAGACCTAAAACCGTAATTTCAGTCCATGAAACACAAGATAAAACCATAATTTTTAAACCCTACATTCTGTACATTAGTAACATCAATGATAAGGAAAGAACCCCTAAGTAAATTGAATGTAACCCTAAACAAATTGAAAGAAGAAAGAATGAGAACAACTTACAAAAAATATCTTGTAGAAATCACCCACAAAAATACCAATAGAAGATATTAAAAAAAGAAAAACTTTTAAGGGAGGTTCAGAAAAGGATAAGGGGGTCATTTAGGAATTTTAAAGGGGGAAAAGAGTAAAAATTGTGAGAGTTATGAAGGAATGAACTTATCTCTTCATATATGGACGTTTTGAGAACCCAATGAAAATCTGCCCAAATTCGCGATTTCCAAGAGCACCAAATAGGGGGGTAATTTAATGGTCATGCGGTTGGGTTCAGTGGGCTTGGGATCCACTTAGAATCACGGAAATAACATTACTATTTAATGAGATATGAAATAAACAAATATTTGTTTTATAACTGGAAATGGGCCTTTGGGCTGGACCAATTCCTTAACGAAAAACCCAATTCCATCATTATTATAGATTCCTAAAGGGTCCAAAATGCAATGGTTGTGTTAATAGGTCAGGGGAGGCCTTTTAAGATGTTTAAAGAGTGAAAAATATTAAAAATTGAAAAAGTTATAAAAGAAACAAGATAGGTTCTTAAATATGGAATTGGGCTCACAGTTCGGCCCAATTCATGAAAACTCTCCCATTCGTCCATAAAATATTGGGACCCCCCCCCCCCAAACAAAGCATCAATGGAAATTAAATGAAATTTACCTTTAAGAAAATTCATGGATGTGAAAATTCTCCGCACCATAAATCATTCTGCCCCTAAAATTCCACAACAACACCAGATGAAAAAGCAAAGCCCAAACGTTAGACCAAGACAGACTTCCTTGCCACGTTTTCATCAGCTTCAAAAAGGACGAACATCTCCAGTTAATCAAAAAAAGGATGATAATACTCTCACCAACGAAATACTACCCCACTAACATAAAATTATGAGACACAATCAAAACACATCCCAAATCAAAACACCTCAAACACTACAAGACGACGCTCAAGCATTCCACTTGAAATGAATAACGAACTCGAGTAACGCTACCACTACATTACGTAAACAAAACCATTGGGTGTTCTCCAACCCTAAATTTACCCATGTAACAAATTTGTGGATATATAGAATTGAATGATACTACCTCCTACCTAGAATAAACCAAGGAGAAAACTGAGTCACTAGTACTGGGTGACCCAATCTGGACATCCCACCACTAGGGAGAACTCAATTTCGGAGACATAATAAGGATAACAATTGGGGAAGGAACGAACAATATCCCCATAATAAGGGTTAAAGTAACATTATTACTTTTCCAAGAAGACATAAATGATACCCATGATGGGTCTCTCCACCATAATAATGAACAAAACATTCCTTAAGACAAAATCCAGACAGTAATAGGTGGCCTCGAATGGACTTCCCCGCATTACGGGTAGATTGATATCTAAATTCATCCAATGAAACATACATGAGACCCATTATGGGTATACCCAAATCAAAATCCAACCATATTAACTAAATATTATGGGATAACAACTAAAAACAATAGAATTTTTCAGGAGCTGGCATCGCTGCACGGTTAGTTCACACTGTTTGGGAAACCGTGAGTTAACTGTGCAGATCATTCTGTCCAAAGAGGAAACTTCACACAGTTTCCTTGGCCAAGGATCATGGACATGTGGAGACCATGTAGTATCTACTGTCTCTTATCACACGGTCCCCTAGGATGGTACATGGTTACTTCTAACGGCGCACAAACTAGGCACTTCAACATGCTTAACCCAAATTTTAAACTTTTCTCCAAAAACACAAGGGAACCCAAAGGGGGAAAATCAACTCAGGGTATGATATGGGAACAAGTTACTGACACCTCTTTCCACCAAATGTGAGAAATTGGAACAAGACGACGACACTAAAGGTTTAAACTATTCTTATCTTTCATATTGAGGATATGAAATTGACCAAAAGTGTTAACGACTCTAGGATTTCCCCTAACTACGCGCCAGCTTCTCTCCTGGGCCTATAGTTGGAGCTCAATGGATTGAAGCATCTTCGACCTCACATTTAGGATTTGGAAACACCTAAACTGAACATCTTCTTCCAGTGCCTAAAACAATTATACTGTAATCTTATATGGTCTCATTGAGACATGACACACTTCAAACCCGCTTTTCCCCAACCCATAATTTTACCAAAACAAGAACATGGAGGATGCACACACATCACCCCATTTTTTCTTCGGATGCTAAATAGCGGAATGAAAGGACATATAGAAACACTTTCCACTAGAACATAGGATTTAGAATTTCCTATAGGGAGACACACATCCAACAAAATAGTTACTCTCATAAGATTGCCCAATCTTCACCCTTATAGTCTAATGAACACATGTCATCGAATGGTGTCACTGAACATGACCATTGTGGATAAATGAAATCACATGGAGAGGGACCTTGTACTAAGTCCCAAATAGTAGATGATTCAAGCAAGTGTCCATAATAGCCACTCTTGGCCAGATCTTGCACACTGGGGGCCTAACATGAACTCTTGCTTCAATGAGATTGACGAAAGACCTAGAGGCCCTTTAAGACATCATTCTACTTTGACAACCCTGAACATCATTGACGTTCGACAACTTAAGAAACATAAGAAACTATGGTCTATTTAAACCTCCCACAAACACTCTCCCACTATAGGGGGTCCACATAATTGAAAAAGAAGAGGGGGGTAAACTCAATCTCCAAACCTCAAGAATAAAGACTTTATGTTGATCAACTAGAGGATCATCCAATGGTGAATCACCATAGGCCAAACAAGAATCATACATTAACAATTTATGGGGGAATACCCTATCCTACATGAAAACCCATGGACCCAACCAATCTGGTCATTTGGTTACAATAGACCACAAACCTAAACTGAACACATGAGGGGAGCCACCACATTGGCCTCCCAAACTTTTCCTCAAAAGATACTACTGACCAACACTTCATTCCAACATATCAATGAAACACCAACCCAAAACATTGTTCATACAAGAGGGGTTATTGAACTCGAAACATCCCACAATAATAATCCTTAAAACACATAATCCATACCTCTTAACTATACATTATCAAAACAAAACATTTTTCTTCAAAAAAAATTATTTAAAAAAACAGTGTTGGTCGGTTGCGCATTTACTAATGGTATCTAATGAGCCTCACACATGCATGTTTACATGCCACACTGGGAACCCACCTCATATCCATACATATTTCCAAATAAACCTATGCATGTGGTCACCCTTGAGAATACCAAATACCAAAAATCAAACCTTCCCTCTTTTTAAAATCAAACTTTTAACCACAATTTTCCTTTCTCAAAAACACTAACCATAATATCAAAACCAAATTTTCATCTCATAAACCAATTTAGAAAATAATACATAATTCAATAAAAGCACATATTCATGCCTTTCACAATTGTTTCAAAACATTTCACCCATTTCAAAACACTTCTAATTTCATGAAAAACGCCATTTCATAAATCTCCATTAAATTAAGAACTCAACTCTTCTCATTTCAAGACAAGGTTATAAAAGATCATAATTTTTTTTCAAATATTCAGTAGTCACCAAACCCAAAATCCATCTTCAACCCCCACACAAAAATTCTAGAAAACATAAATTAATCCAATACACATTTCCACGATTAAAAAAATTCCACTAGAAACATATTTTCAAAACCCCAATAAACATAGTTCACAATTTGAAAAGAGGTGTAAACACAAAATTTACCCTTTTGAAATAATTCTGAAATTTCATTTATAGACTTAAAAAAAATAAAACCATTTTAACTTTACTAGAAAATAACTTCTCAAAAATTCACACTCCTTAAAGTGAAGTCATTTTTTTTGCTTAAAAAACCATGCTTCTATGATTTCAAAACAAAGAGACACAAGAAAATTTGAGAGGAAACTAGTTTCGGTGGGTGACTTGGACATATGGTTGGAAGCACTATTCCAATAACTTCACCATCACAGATAGTGTTCTAGGGAAATATCCACGACTCCACATGGCTTTCCAGGCCATGCGAGCTCACTGAGATTATTCGCCCAACTCTGTTTTCATTTCCCATAATCATCATTAAACCAGGAAAACCAAATGACTCAGATAAATCCACACTTCCCCCGGTGACTTGAATCCCATCATCAGGTGTGCTGGGAAGGCACACTACCCATGACTGAAATGTCATGTACCAAAAATCCTAGCTCTAGACTATCCTGACTCTTACCCAAATAACATGACCCAAGGAGCGAACCTCCCATTGATACCATTTTGTCACGAACCGAATCTGGTCACCGCCAAAACCAGCATCATGCCCAGCCCATGACATGACCCTAAGGGCGTTCCCTATCCCCACAGGCTATCACAAGTTCCCGGGTATCATTTATTTTTGTCTAGGAATGATTTACCCGAATATTAAGTCATAAAACATTAAAAATAATCAATAAAATGAATCTGAAAAACTTATACCAAAAGATGTTTACAAATAAACCAGAACTGAATATATTGGTTTTGATTCAATACAATATTTCTATAAATAAATTAAAAAATTAGCAAAACAACCACCAAGACTCCACATGACAAGGGGTCATCACCCCCGAGCCGTCTCCATAACACCGCACAGTATGAGGGGGCTAAAAACCTGAACCGCCTTCACCTGAGGCCTTACCTTTACCATAGTCAAACATAACCAAGTATACATTCACCCAAGGGGTGTAAGTAGGGTTTTATCCTAAGCCCAATAGGATACCACCCAATAATTCCTAAGTGTATGAAATATAATGTGAAGAAGCAAACTGTTTTAATTCGTAAAGAAAAAACGACGATGAGATTTCAAGAAATGCAACATTCATTTGAAAAAACATTTTCAAACTAGAATTTCCAGAATGTTAACATATCTAAATTGAAATTATAGATACTGTAATGTACTGAAAAAAACACCCAAATACAAGGGTAAATACAAAAAATTCAGTGAGCAACAAACTAGGAACAAACCTAGCCACTAGGTTGTCTCAGGCCATATATACCTCATACCTCGGTGTAAAGAAACTATAGTAAAATCCACTCTCGTGCACAATCCACTAGTAGGGAACATACCCACAACATATTGGATTCCAATAATCATCAACATAGATTATTTAGAGATGTCATTATCCAAATACTAGGTGAAAGAGGGACGACACCCATCTGGTACACTAGCCGTACTAGTACAAATCCGCCCACCTAAGTACCCGAGCTTCCCCTTTTGTGCTCAAACAATTTCAGTATTCAACACAAATACATTTTCAAATAAAACACCACTACTGGTCACACACATTCAATACAGTATCTATCACAATTTTATACCACTTATAACATACAATAAAACACTTTGATTTTTAATAAAACAATTCCTCAAAATCCCGTATTGTTTTGCACAAAAATACGCCTTAAGAACCCCAATTGCACACTATGTGCACATTTTTGAGTTACAAAAACATAAAGGGAATACTAATACATTTGAATTGAAACAACAAATCATTTTTAGGGAAGCCTCATATGGTTCAAGAAGTGACATCATTGTAAAACCTCCATTTTTACACAACACAGCTCTTAAAAATTCATGTGTTTCACAAACACCATTAAAACCAACATTCACAGAAACAAACACATGGGAACATCATCAAAATAGTATTTTCATTCATATTAAAGTTCATTAAAATCAAATAATTACTTATAGGTCATCCCCAAATAAACTAATAAAACATTTCTATAAAAAACCCCAATTTCATATGAAATTGGCATTTAAGATTCATTTGAAATACAAACACCACTAAAACTATTTTTCAGCAAAAATAAAATTCAATAAGCATGAAAATACCATAAAAACTCTATCAAATTCACAAAAACTGTATAAACAATGGAATCACCTACCAAAAACAAGGAAACCCTTGAATCCTTTGTGCGACAACTCAAACGCACCACCACCGCACCTCAAAGATTGTAAAACAGACCTAAAACCAGAATTTCAGACCATGAAACACAAGATAAAACCCTAATTTTTAAACCCTACTTTCTGGAAATTAGGAACCTCAATGATAAGGGAAGAAACCCTAAGTAAATTGAATGTAACCCAAAAAAATTGAAAGATGAAAGAAGGAGAAAACTTACAAAAAATATCTTGTAGAAATCACCCCCAAAAATACTAGTAGCAGATTTTAAAAACAGAAAAATATTCAAGGGAGTTCAGAAAAGGATAAAGAGACCAGTTAGAAATTTTAATGGGGGAAAAGAGAAAAAATTGTGAGAGTTATGAAGGAATGAACGTACCTCTTCAATTCTGGACGTTTTGAGAACCCATATGAATATCTGCCCAAATTCGAGATTTCCAAGAGCTCTAAATAGGGGGATAATTTAATGGCCGCGCGGTTGGGTTCAGTGGGCTTGGCCTCCAATTGGAATCACGGAAATACCCTTACTATTTAATGAGATATGAAATAAACAATTATTTGTTTTAAAACCGAAAATGGGCCTTCGGGCTGGCCCAATTCCTTAAATAAAAACACAATTCCACCATTATTATGGATTCTTAAAGGGTCCAAATTTCAATTGTGGTGTTAATAGGTCAGGGGAGGTCATTTAGTAAGTTTAAAGGGTGAAAAATATTAATAAATGAAATATTTATAATAGAAACAAAAATAGGTTTTTAAATCTAGAATTGGGCTCACGGTTTGGCCCAATTCATGAAAACTCTAGCATTCCTCCATAATAGATTGGGAACCCCCCAAAAACAAAGCATCAAGGGAAATTAAATGAAATTTACCTTTAAAATATGTCATGGATGTGACAACATTATAAACTCAAAAAGAAGAGTTTCAAATCCCAATATTTGGTAAATGTTTTGCAACATTAGAGAACATTATCCATATTGAAAACAACTTATTTCGAAGATAATTTTTATTCTTTTAAAGGAATAAATATTTTTTATCTCAATCCATTTTCCCATGTAGTATAGATGTTGATATTTTTATCATATCAAATATCAATATTAATGAATGAAATTTCCACCATAAGGCCCCACATTAGAAATTTAATCATATATAACCAATATAGTTTACCTACTACAAAATTCCCCCTCCCCTCCCCAACCTCTCCATGATAGATGATGGGAATGAAAATTCAATAAATACAGGCATGGAATGAAATAGAGGAGAGTAGATTATGAATTATTAATAAATACCAATTATATAATCTCATGATTTAAATCGGCCTTTAAATAAAACCATTAGGTAATTAAGATACCAAAAAACAAAAAATTAAGAACATTAAAAGAACCAAAAAATTCTTCGTTCATAATAGAATCACATCACAAAGGAGGTCCTTCAATAAGGAATTCAACTAAAATACCTTTGTGATTGAGTTTACTTATAATATCAGGACTTACATCTATGAGGGAATGATTTTTTACATGCCTAATTTTGAATATAATATACTCTATGATAAATATGGTGCATTTTGGATTTTTATTATTCCATTAATACTTCCCTCTTCATTTACAGTTTTTTTATTCAACATATACAAATCATATTGAATAAAAATGACCCATGGAATACATTCACCATGAATTAAACCTATAAAATGAAATCAAAAGACCTCATATGAGGCCACTAGAGGTATACAATCTCATTTTTGACACAAGAATGAACCAATTTGGTCTATGATTCCATTGAATAAAGGTTGTTCTGGTTTTATCCTATCATTTTGGTAGAACCATAATAGGAATCATTACCCTAGATTATGATTATTATATGGGTACCTGGTAGGGGTATCCTAGATTGTTCTTGGCTAGCACAATTTTAGATTTATTATCCTCACATCGAGGTAGACTAGACACGGAATATCTCATGGATGAATACCTTTTCATTTATTATGTGAGTTTTTATACCTCATGTATTATAAATTTCCCCCCTCATCTACTAGGGGTGTGTGATTTGAATCATCAGGGTAATATTTTATTGGATTAATCCCTCACCCTTAATTCCTCCTAGGACACAACATTATATATAATCCACAACACAAAATTCAATATGGGCATCCAGCTTAGGAATAATCCACATCACAACATTGATCATGTACCTCTTCTTTAGGGGTAATCGTTAACACAACATTCATCGAGATATTCCTCTTCATGTGTATCTCATATATAAATTTTATTGTGTAATGATCATGACCTCTAACCATGAATTATTTCTAACACCAAACATCAATGAAACTATCATATATATTATTGTTTACAAATTAATTAGGAAAATTCAATATTTAATCATGGGTATAATCTTTGAGATTAATCGATGAAATGTATTTCAATATAATCCCTCCTATAATGTGTAACCATTAACCTATTTTACAAGGGGATCTTTATACATGTCATCCTTGATCAATTCAATATATTTTTATATTAAATTACCTTTAAATCAATTTAAAGTGACATTAAACTCCAAATCATGTGTCTTAGTCATAAGGAATCAGAATGGGTGACAACATCCTCACAAAATGTCATTCTACTTCACAATACAATCTTATCACAAAACCATAACCTGTTTCATTTAGATAACAAGGTATTTGATTATGATTTTATTTGGTTATATATAATACCTATTTATATATCAAACTAGTGATATCAATATTACCTTCATGCCCCCTAGACCATAACTCTGTTGGAATAAATATACCAACTTCAAGGAGAAAAGTATGTTAGGTGTGTTATTATGTCACCTCATCAGAATATATTCATGGGTATTCCCATTATATCAGGGCCATATCCCATTCAATATCAAACCATCCCTATTGGTCTATATTCCATTCATGTTTTATAAGAAAGAGACACTCATGAATATGTCCCACACAAAATATTTATTGGTATATTTTTCATAGTGTCCATTACCTCCAGAAGTTAAAATATATGGAGAAATATTTATCATGTGTACTTAAAAGGAATGACATGCCATGTTTTGTGGAAATGAGGTTTGTGGAATACAATTACATTTAAAATGTTACATGGTATTATTATTTAATTGGAAGGATCCAAACCCCATGAACACATATCACTTCCCTAGATGGTGGTATACCCAAATGTTCGAAGCTATGTTTCAGTAAAACATTACTTCCTAAAATCATTTATCACCATGTAACAATGAATCATGATGGATAACCTTGATATAAATACATGGAAAAATTAAATGGGAAACTATAATTTATAGATATGATGAAATGAATAATGAACCATTGGTATAAACAGACCTTCACATTGATAAATGATAACAAGAAACTTATAGCATATTGGTTACCTATTTCATACTATGAAATATGAAATATTCACAAAACATGTCTTAAATAAATAATAGTTTCAAGAGTATGTATGAATCCCCATATAATGTTATGATATCTCGTACCTCCCACCCTCTCGACCAATGTTTTTTCCAAAGTGTTAGTGGTAGTAGAAAATCGTGACATTATTTTTGTAACACACCAATATTTTATTTTAATATAATAATAAGATCGATAGATATCATAACATACAACACCAATCTTAAATGAATTTGTGATATAGTATTGAAATATAATTAGTCAAATATTCTAATTATAAACTAGTTATTGAATTACTAGTTATGAATACAAATAACTATATTTTAAATTATATTTTTATGGTAATATATATTATAAATTCATTTTCCATGGCTTCGGAAAATAGCGACAAATTTTTGTGGAGTAATTTTAATTTAGAAAAAATGTTGTTGTCTAAAAGTGTTATTATTACTTTTATTGAGTAATTATTTTAATAAAATTATTAAATTACAGAAATTATATTTTATAAAAATGATATCATTTATTAAAATTTGATTTCAGAAATTAGTTTAATGTGATTTCAT
Source organism: Viscum album (assembly GCA_963277665.1). Taxonomy (NCBI): domain Eukaryota; kingdom Viridiplantae; phylum Streptophyta; class Magnoliopsida; order Santalales; family Viscaceae; genus Viscum; species Viscum album. The sequence continues at coordinate 916,069,340 of OY728155.1, read as the reverse complement.
GGAATTTTAGTGAAATGATTAATTTTTATTGAATACTAACAAATATATAATATATATATAACTATGTTTTCCAGTCCATTTGTTTAAAATAATTCTATTTGGGTTTAATTTATTTTAAAAATTAATTATTTACATTTTATTATGTATAATCCAATTAATGAGTCTAAAATTAATATTATATATAATTATTCATGTGAACATTTTTAAATATAAAAATTAAATTTTGTAGATTTTATTTTCAAAAACCATTACATGTTTAATTTAAAATTAATTGTGAAACATGTAGTGATTGAAATATATATTTTTTATTCCATATATAGAATCACCACGTATACAAGTTTTAAATATGAAAACTCTATTTTTTTATCAATAATAATAGTAAATATGGTAAGGTTGTGCCAACATAGTAAGGTTAAATTAGCTAATTAACATAAAAAATGTCATTAGGCATTAAATAAATATAAAACACTTTAATTTATCATAATAGATGATATGTGTATATCTATTGTTATCCATGATATGAAAATAATTAATTTATCATTGACGATTTCCCTTATATTATTTTATGAAAATAATAAATACATAAAAAACACTCATTATGTAAATATCTATAATATTTATCAATTGGGATAAAAAGTATTTATGTGTTATTATAAAATGATATATTTAATATTAATTATTTTTTATAAGGATAATTTAATGTTAATTTTTAATGATGTATTAATTACCTTAAACACCCACGCAATGCTGACATGATACTTTTTCAAACAATAGATCTATCAAATAAATTAATAAAAAAATATATTAATTTAATAATAACCATTTTAATTATGCTATACCATTTATTTTATTGATAAATATAACATAATTGTGATTTATAATTTTATTTATTCCATCATAATTTTTATATTGTGTCCCTTAATGTCAAAACAATTGGAATATTATTTAATGTGACATTAATTATATCTTATGATAAATAAAATATTATTTAATTCCATAAATCATTAAAATATAATAATTTACCTATGGAATGTGATGTGATTCATTATATCAAAAATAATCCACATATTTTTCACTTTTCCTTTTGTAGTATACTTAATACCTTCTAAACGGTCAAAATCATTAATAACTCTTTAATTGTCAAACAGGTCAGCGAAAGGGATGGGGGAGGGGGTTCACAAATAGGTAAGGGATTAAAATCACATAATGTTTTTAAAATATTATCATATTGGGGGATTTATAATTATCCTCATCTTTTATTTTAAATATATAAATTTAGATCTAGTTGAACTAGAATTTTAATTTATATTAATTTAATTCTATCAGAATTCACAAGGTCTATTCTCACCTACTTTATAAAGGGGAACTAACAATCTTCCAATGGTCAATTATTTTGAGAAATCTATCTCATAATGTGAAAACCATGAAATGATACTAAAATCTGTATCAATTTTATGGAGCTTCTATTCATTCCAAAATTTCATCTTTTCACGGATAAATGGGTAATTACAAACAGGATTCTAACAATAGATGTATACTAGTTAAATGAGTAAATTATATTTTGATACTTATTCTATACCCATTGAAATTTTGGTAAAGATTATAAATCATTTTATCATTATCTTCAATATAATAAATTTTTATTATGATGATGTAATAACCATTATAGACATCGTTTCTTCCTTTTAGTTTAGTTTCCTTGTAAGTATTGGATACCTATATAAGTTTTACATTACATCATAAAATAAAAAGAACAACATTGTGTCCCCTTTGAACACACTCATATCCTTTAACTTATCCTGTCATGTTTATAATAATACATTTTTTCGCATGTTGGAAAAAATAAAACATATAAAGGGGTGAGATCAGATGCTTTGTAAGGAGAAGAATATAGCAGAAATTATCATAAATAAGCATAAACATTTAAGGCAATGTATATGACTAGAACATAAGCCTTTTAAACATAAACATCAGTATAATATGTAAAATATAAATCACATAATTTCATTTACTTATTCACATAGATATTCTACAAGTCGAATAATCACATACAATATCAATATCCAATTTCATAATAATGAATGCATAATGGTAGACATAATAACTAAACAGTCAAGGCCTTATGCCAAAAAAAATAATATTTTTTCAAGGCCTGTGGCCAAGACACTAGTTTGTCTCATGATACATAACATTGCATCGAAAAGCTATAACGGGCTCCACTCGTCACATACTATGTCCAATGAATTCCTTATGTGAAAGGGTTAAAACACAATAAAAACATTTGTATTAAAAGTAGAATAATAAATGTTAATACATAACAATAAACCATGAATGGAATAAAAATAACATAACCACAGTCAAACATATCACAAAACATTAAATAAATTATGGAACATTGTATCATAATAAATCAACTTCAAACAAGTTTAAAATCTATCCAAGGATTCTTACATAGATAAAATCAAAACTGTTTGATAGAAATATATCTTTCTATTTTGAAATCATTTAAAATTCACCTAATTATAAATGAACCCATTTATTTTAAAAATATTCTTATAAAAATGTAAGGGAGGCTTTGAAGGTGTTATAACTACGACATATAGTTGCACCCACCGTATAATATTAAAAAATCATTCTTAATTTAATTTATCTAATAGGTCATAAAGTACATTGTTTGGAAAACGATGGAAACATTCCATTAAAAATTATTTAAAAACAGTCAAACAAGGTTATAAATGACATTAACCTATAGTCTAGTGAATAGTAAAAATGTTTTGAAATACATTTTTAAGAAATACGAATGTGGATGATAAAGAGGTACTAGTAGATACTTATGTATTAACAACCTTGTATAATAAAGAGATTGTAAAATTAACCCTTAATTTATACTTTTCCTTAGTCAAGGGTATGTTAAACTACTTTATAATGCAGAAATCATTGGTATTATATTATACATGATCCACATACATAAGTATGATATGATATATGATCTTCTAATATTTCTTTGTTAATGATATTTTAGTAGTATCACAGTTTCATGTGTCAATGATTCACTTTCCTTTATATGTTTTGTTATGTAAGTAAAATTTTCTATGGATAGGATGTATTTTATTCATCTAAATTATTATATGATGTTCTTAAACTTTATTTTTAATCCAAAAATGAAAATTATTCCTCAATGGTTACACTGGGGAATGAATCTTATCTTGTTCGGGGAGACGGTAATCCATACGTACGGACAAGAAAAAATACCATTCTATTGATGGGGAAATAGTATGTAATGGGATGGTATATCATATATATAGATTCATTAACGTGTTATATTTATTATTTACATCAATTATACTCATTATTATACCCATCCAAATAATGATGTGTTGAATAACAAACTACACCACGACGTGGAGATGGTAAGTTGTATGCACACATGTATAGTGACTTAGTCATTCATAGGATGGATAAAATAATGAATATGGTTTAACGATATTTATAATAGAATCACTGAATGTAGATTTTACAAGATTTATAATTTTGGTATGAAAAAACAAAGAAATTAGAAGTGAAAGAAGAAAATAACATTGAAAGAGGATATGAAATTATTACATCTTCTTCAGGTGCTTCCTTTTGATTTGATCAAAATGAATCCTTATATTGGATTTATGATCAAAATAATGCCTCTATGTTGAAATGATGGTAGTTGGATGGATATTAGATTAGGTTTTAGCCGAGACAAATGGATTTGATTCTGTGATTTTGAGAGAAGGGGAAGTACACTTTTATAAAGAGGTGAGGGTCACTTTAGGAAGAGCATGGAATATCATTATATTATAAAAGAACATATTCAGTTTATAATGGATCAAAATCGATTTATTTCGAAGATATGATGGGGATGGATCGAAATCTTCTCAACTACTGGGTTTTATACAAGTTTAGGTCACTAATTTAAAGATATCTTTTTGATTTAACTATTAGTTAAATAGTTTAATTTTTACAATGTCTTCTTGTATTTTTATATTACATGGTCAATAAACATACTATAAAATTCCATGATAACCACAAGTTTTTAATTAATTACATATCTCACCTTATATATGTATTTTGGCCCAACCATATGTTTTTAGGAATATTATATCATTTAATAATATTGTATTAGTTTTCAAAACTCATTTATGTCAATTTTGACACTATTTGGTATTTTGTTTTTGTGAAAGTCATAAAAACTGTATCAATTCGCAAAAAAATTAATTTCATAAACCATAAAATGACATATTAACCTATAAAATTAGTTGAATTCATCAAAAGTCTCAATATACTTTTATTTGGATATTAATAATATCAATTATTTTAATTTTTCATTAATATGGAAATTATTGCATCATTATTGTGTCATAAAGAAATTTAATTATATAATGTATAAAAATAATAAATGAAATACTATTATGTATGAAATCTTTTTAACTTTATAGTAAATATTTACAGTTGAATTTATCTTTTTCATAACCCTATATTAATAATGTTTTAGTTATTAAAATATGAATTTAACACTTTTTAATCATCTTTCAATATAATAATAATAAATGTCCAAATCTAATCCAATGGGATAAATGAGGATCATATTTTATTACTAAGGTTGATTTTGGTAGAAATAAACTTATCCAATAAAATTAGGACTTTTTGGGGTAATTATAATATCATTTTATCATTTAATTACCCTATTCTATTTTAACGTGACAAATAAAATCCCAAAGGTTCTATTCACCAAAAATTATTTTCATCATACTGAAAAAAATGTTACTTACTCATGTAAATAGCATTTCTCGGATTTTTGAAATTAAATTCACATAAGCGGTAAAATTATGTTTTATGCAAATTTGCTAACATTATTAGAAGGTGTGTAAAAGACATTAAAAAGTTCAATAAAATTGAATAAATATTATCTTATTATAAAATGACTCCAATGAATAACATTAAATTAATATAGTTATTATGTATCTATTTTGGCTTAAAATAAATTTAAATAAAAAAATAATTATTTAATCAAAAATTTGGTTTTAAAAAATAATGTATTGTTTTTCAAGATTCATCAAAAATTGATTGCTTTCAGAAAAATACCAAAAATTCACCCTAAGCTAATTTTTATAATCCCAATTCAAAAATTATGTTCATTTTGGAAAATAGAATTTATAAAATTTCAAAAAGTGAGTATTAATACTCATAATGACTAGTTTTATTGGTCATGGTGGTCTAGAACTCGAAGTTACGTACATTACAATTTATTGTATTATTAAAAAAACTGTTCAATGGAAGAATGGGGTGTTACATTCTATAATATTTTAAATAACATAATCCAAACAATTTCTAAAATATTACTGCAACAAAAGATTTCGGAGGTTCATCATCATAAGTTCCTCAAGATTCCACGTTGCATCTTCTATCTTATGCTTGCTCCATAGAACGTTTACCATATGAGTAATCATGTTTTTTTGAAAGGCCTAATGTACCTTGGTCTTAATTTACCCTTGTTACTGAATTATATAACACCCTTCCTTGGATATACCTTAAAGAAAATATTATCTCCAGCTTGAAATTCCAAATCCTTATTCTGGTTAATGACATATCTCTTTTTCCTACATTGAGATGCATTGATGTGGGTTTGGATAATCATCACATTTTGCATTGATTCCTCAACAAGTTCTAGGCCTATGAGTTTTATTTTACCAACATCATCCCAACAAGTTTGTGTAAGACATAACTTTCCATATAACGCTTAATATGGTTCCATCTAAATACTTGAGTAGAAGATATTATTATAGGAAAATTCTACCAGTGGTAAACATAGATCTAACATACCTTGAAATTCAAGTGATAAAAATATCAACATGTCTTTTATAGTTTGAATTGTATGTTGTCATTGTCCATCAGTTTGAGGGTGGTAGGAAGGGCTCAAATGAAGTTCAGTATCTAAGAATTTCTGAATACTTTTCCAGAATCAGGGTGAAAAATGGGGATCATGATCAGAAACTATTGATAGGGGTATACCGTGATGTCTTACAACATAATTAATTATTTTCTTTGTTCATCGTAAAAGTGTTAAATCTTAAATTATATTATGAAAATGTGTTGAATTGGTAAGACAATCAATAATGACCTATGTTGCACCATTCCTTTTTAGAGTTCTGGTAGCCCCATGATAATGTCCATTTTTATATCATCCAATTTTCACTCAGGTATGTGAAGAGGTTTCATGACTTCCCCAGGATGTTGTCATCGAGCCTTGACCTACTGACAAACCATACATCTTGACACATAATCTGCAATCTCCTTTTTCAGGTTGTCCCATAAAAAATATTCCTTCAAATTTCTACACATCTTAGTGAAATCAGAATTTATAGAGAAACCAGAGCTTTGAGAAACATCCAATAATTCCATTATTATAATAGGTATATTAGGAACACAATTTCCATTCCCAAATTTCAAATTTCCATCATCATATACGATGTCGAACAATATCCCATTGTTCACAGCTTTAATTTTCTTTTGAAACTCCTCATCATCAGTCTGATAAATTTTTATCCATTTTAGTAATGATGGATTTGAAATCATTTGAAATATTATTTATATTTTGCCTCTTGTTGACTTCTTTTTGTGAGAAAATATATTTCAAACTCTTTTGATATGTATATATCTCACATTTTTTACCACTGAGATAGTGTATCCATATCCTCAAAGCAATGATTACAGATGCTAACTCACAATCATGTGAATGATAGTTTTGTTCATGAATTTTTAGCTGCTGTGATGCATAGGCAATAAATCTATTATTCATCACAAGTACACAACCAGGACCTTTATTTGAAGCATCACTATAAAATAATTAACCTATAATTCCATGATGGTAGAGTCAATATAAGATCATTGAATAATATTTTCTTCAATTATCAAAACATACTTCACACTCTTTTGTCCAAAAAAATTTAACACCTTTATGTGTGAGTTTGGTTAATGGGTAATCCAATAAAGAAAAATTATGGACGAAACACCGATAATAACATGAAAAACCAATAAAACTGCGTATGTGACGTATACTCGTCGGTGTTGGCCATTCTTGTATTGATCATGTCGTAGAAGGAGCAACAATGATTCAATCCATTGAGACAATATTTCCAAGAAAATAAATCTTCTAAATATAGAAATCACACTCCAAAAAATTCCCATATAATTCATTTATTCTACCAGTCTTTATAATATCGTGCATGTAATTTTCACGATCATCATATATTTTGGTGTTTTCTAAGATATCGTCAATAAAACCCACTACAATGTCATCAAGATATTCCATTAAAACTCTATTCCTTAGATTCATAAAGACTGAGGGTGCATTAGTCATTCCAAAAGGCATTACTATAAACTTTTAATGCGCATACCTGGTACATAATGATGTCTTCAGAATGTCTTCCTTATTCACACACAACTGATAATATCCAGATCAAAGGTCAATCTTTGAAAAATATTAAGCTTCATGAAGTTGATCGAATAAATCACTATTGTGAGGTATGTGATACATTTTCATTATTTCAATAGCATTGATATCCCTGTAGTCAATGCACAACCTCAAAGATCCAACCTTCTTATTAACAAAATGTATATGGGATCCCCATAGAGAAACACTAGGGAGAATAAATACATTATTACTCAATACCCCTAGATGTTTCTTTAGTTTCACTAATTCCACAGTTTCCATTATATATGGGGTATTCGATATGGGCCATGATCAAGGAATTAAATTAATATAAAACTCAATTTTTCATTATGGAGGATGACCATAAAAATCCTCTAGAAACACATCATCATATTCTTGAACAATAGGTATATCTTCTATTTGAACATTCCTTTCCTCGCCCATAGTTATTTCACTCTCTTCCTCCACAAATCATGAAATATTATCTATAAGGAACATTTCCATTTCTCAGCTACAAATGGATTTGTAATCCCATTGAATGTTAGTTGTTGTTTCCTTATGAAGCGGTCTAACATCAATCCTACATGCTGTATATCAGGGTGCTCCATATGAGTGAAGTTGTTATTTATAACCTGAGTGAGTTTTCCCAGTTTGGTCATAAGTTTTTCAACACCACATGTATCAACATCACCACAATAATAATCATTAGTAGGAGGGAAATAAATATATGTATTATGTGTGTTGATAAGGTTTCTATTCCTTCCACTATGCACCATTTGTAAACCATGGCATACACTAGTTAATTAATGAATTACAATTCATAATTCCAAACTAGTAAAACACCTAATATAAATTGAACTGGTTATGCATATAATCCATAGTCATAAAAATATTTCATTATGAAGGTATTTTCTCATCAATCCATTATAATTATTTGTAAAGAAAATGTGAATTATTCTAAACAAATCCTTCAGTAATGTCATAACCAAGATTGCAGTAAGGCCCATTGAAGTGTACCAGGATACCCTGAGTCAAGCCCAAAACTTTCTGTCAGAGTTTTTCCATCTAGGTGCATCTATGCCAGAGGCACCACTACCTGCTCGTATCCATATAGAGATTTACTTCTTGGAGGACTCCCAAAATCTCATATTTAACCAAATTATAGTAAGTTCTTCAATACTAATCCTCAATTTCTTTCGTAGGGTAATGTTCTCTAATAAGAGTTTCTCTAAATCTAGTTTCCAAAGATTAAACTAAAATTCCTATTATAACAACTATAAAAACCTGAAACCTAGTTACCTAGAGTCAATGCATTGTTACATAAAATTGGCATGATCATAAGAGAGTAAGTCTTGAATTACCGATTAGTTTAGTATCCTTGGAATTACTAGATACATACATATGTTTTACATTACATCATGAAATAAAAAAACAACATTGTGTCCCCTTTGAACACACTCCTATTCTTTTTCCTATCCCTGTAGGTAAATCATAATATACTTCATCACATCCTAGGAAAATCATATAAAGTGGTGAGATAAGATGCCCCGTAAGGATAAAAATATAGTAGAAACTATCATAAATAAGAATAAACATTTATGGAAATGTATAAGACAAAATCACAAGCCTTTTAAAAATAATCTTCAGAATAATATGTATAAGATAAATCAAATAATTTCATTTACATATTCAAATTAATATTCTATGAGTTGAATAATCACATGCAATATCAATAGAAAATTTAATAATGACTGAATGCATAATGTCAGACATCATAACCACATATTCAAGGCGTTGTGACAAGACTACAAATATGATTTTTTTCACGGCCTTGTTCTAAGACACTAGTTTGTCTCGTGAGATATACCAATGCATCGTGGAGCTAAAGCGAGATCCACCCATAACTTTCAATGTCCAATGCATTCCTCACTTGAAAAGGTTAAAACATAACATTAACATTTGTATTAAAACTAGCATACGAAATGTTAATACCTAAACCATAAACCATGAATTGTATAAAAATAAAAAATCTACATTGAATCATATCACAAAACCTTCAACAAAATATTGAAGTTTGTATCATAATAAATAGACTTTAAACAAATGTAAAATACATCAAAGGATGTTCACATAAATGGAATCAAAAATATTTGAGAAAAATGTTACCTTCTATTTAGAAATCATTAAAAAGTAACGTAATTATGAAAGAAAACATGTATTTTTAAAATATTTTTAAAATATTTTAAATTAAGCTTATAAGGTGTTATAATTACAGAAAACAGCCTCACCCTCTGTATAAGATTAGAAAATCATTCTAACCTGCATTTTCCGAAAAGGTCATAAAGTGCCTTATCTCGAAAATGATGTAAATATTCCATTAAATTTTTTAATTAAAAGTAAAAAAAAGTATATATGACTCTAAACCATAGTCTAGTAAATCGTAAAAATGTTTTCAAATAAATTTTAAATAATCACGGATGTGGATCATAAAGAGGTCCCAGTAGATACTTACATATTAACCACCTCGTATAATAAAGAGACTGTAAAATTAACCCTTGACTGGTACTTTTATTTGTTTGAGGGTAGGTCAACCACCTATTTAATGGTGAAATAATTGTTTATAAATTATAAAAGAACCACATAATTAAATATGATATCATATATTATATTCTAATATTGCTTTGTTAATAATATTTTAGTAGTATCGTTATTTCGGGTATTGACCGATTCATTTTCCTTTAAATATATTATTACATAAGATATATTTGTTATGGATGGGATGTATTTGATTCATATCCAAAATTATATTATGTTATTAAAAATTTATTTTAATCATAAAATGAATATAATTCTTGAATGGTTACAATGGGCAATGAATCTTATCGCATTTGTAGAGACGGAAATTTATACGTATGCATGAGCAAGAATACCATTCTATTGAGGGGGAAATCATGTTGAATTGGATGGTATATCATGTATAATGAGTGATTAAAATTTTATATTTATAATTTACATCATGTATACTCATTATTATACCCATCCCAATAATGATGGGTTGAATAACAAACTACGTCAAGACTTGGAGACGGTAAACCGTATGTACGCACGTATGGTGACTTTGTCATTCATAGGATGGATAGAATAATGAATATGGTTATACCATATTTATAATAACATCACAGTATGTTGATGTTACTGTAGTTATTATTTTGGTATGGAAACAACAAAGAAAGGGGAAGGGGAAGAAGAAAAAAACATTGAAAGAGGTGATGAAATTATTTCCTCTACTTCGAGTTCTTTCTATGGATTTGATAAAAAATTCTCAATAGGTTAGATTTGTAATCAAATTAATGCCACTAGTTTTATGTGATTGTAGTTGGGAGTATATTTGAGCAGTTTTGTTTGAGAAAAATGGCTTTTAATGTGTGATTTTGAGAGAAGGGGAAGTACCCTTTTATAAGAGAGGTGAGGGTCAAATTAGGAAATGTTTAAAATATTATTTTATAAGAAAAATAATATTAATTTAATAATGTCTCAAAATGGATTTATTTCAAGGATAAGATGTTCATGGGTAGAAATAATCTCAATCAATAGGTTTTAGACAAGTTTAGGACACCATTTTTACCTTATCTTTTAGATATAACAATTAGTTAAATAGTTTAACTTTTACAATATCTTCTTGTACTTTTATATTACATGGATAATAAACATACTATAAAATTCCAAGAGAATATTATATGGTTAATTAATTACATATAAAAACTCATCTAAGTCCATTGGATGAAACATATATTTTTAGCAATATAATATCATTTTATAATATTGTATTTGTTTTAAAATCTCATTTATGTCAATTTTGACAATATTTTTTTTGAATGTGCTAAAACCATTATAAATTCGAACAAAATAAATATAATAAACCCTAACATGTCATGTTAACATAGGAAATTAGTTTAATGCATCAAAAGTTCAATATAAATTTTTTTGGATATTTACAATATTAATTGGTTTAATCATTCATTAATTTGGTAATTATTGCATCATCATTGTATCATAAATAAATTTAGTTATTTAATCTCTAAAAATTTTAAACAAAAACCAATTTTGTATGAAGTCTATTAATATTTATAATTATTATTTATAGTTGAATATATCTTACGTATAACTCTATATTAAAAATTTATTATTGAATAAAATTTGAATTTAATACTTTTTACTCTTCATTAAATAAAATAATAATAAATGTCATAATCTAATCCAAGTGGATCCAAAAGGATAATATTTTATTCTTATAGTTAAATTTTGTCAAAATACACACATACAAAAGAATTAAGGCATTTTTAGGGAAATAATAATATCATTTTACCTTTAATTAACATATTTACTTTTAATCATGGTAAATAAAATCCAAATGTTACTATTCAGAATAAATTATTTTCATCCTATTGAACCAAATTTTACTTACTCATGTCTACCATGTCTCTTGGATTTTTAATATTCAATTCACTAATGCAGTAATATTATGTTTTATGCAATTTTCCTAATGTTCCTAGAATGTGGCTAAAAGTCGTTAAAAAGTTCAATAAAATTTTATACATCTAATATTATTAAAAAATTACTCTAATAAATTAAATTAAACTAATATTTGTATTATGTATCAATTTTTATATAAAATAAATTTAAATAAAATAAATAATTATTTAAATTAAAAGTAGGTTTTAAACATTAACGGAGTTTTTTCACTATTAATAAAATATTGAATCATAAATAAAACAAAAATTAACTCTATGCTAATTTTGATATTTTGAATCAAAAAATAATGTCCTTTTTAAAAAATACAATTTATAAAATTTCAAAAAGTGGGTATTACTATTCATAATGGCTACTTTAACTAGTAGTGGTGTGATATAACATGATGTTATGTGCACCACAAGTTGTTGTATTATTCAAAGAAAAGCATATCGTGGAAGCTTGGGGTGTTGTAATTATTTAAAGACTATCTGTATATAATATCCATTAAGGGATATAGTAAATATATTATGTTTTAAAACCTATAAATTGTATTCACATGTTGTTTTTTTATATTTTTAATTTTTATATACCATTATCTTTCTTTTTTACATAAAGTGGTCATGAAAGTTTTTTATGATATATTTATTTACTATTACATCTAAATACATTTTCATAAATATATATATATATATATATTTATTTCAAAAAAATTTAAATGTTTTAAAATGTAGATAAAATATTAATAAAATGGTAGCTATATTACAATATAATCTATTTATAATGTTTGAAAGTATTATTTTTTAAAAAAATTCCAAAATTGCCATTATTGACAATTTAAAAAAGTGAAAATTGATTATTCTTTAATAATATACAAGGTATAAATATATTTTCTTGATTTCAAGATCGTATATTGAATTTAATCTTGAATTACATGTCTAAAAGTTTATTCTAAAATAAAATTATTTTCTTAATATTCTATTAATTAGTATATTAATTATTATCAAAATATAATGATATTTTTCACATATTTTCAGAAAATTCTTCAAATGTTCTTTTAATATTATTTATCATCATTAGAAACATCATTAATAGATTGTTTTTATTACCGTCGGATATGATCTTATGATCCCACAAAAAAAATTGGATGACTTTTTATTATGTTAATTAAATGAATACCATTTATTTTCTATGGGTAAATTTATATACTATGAGATATTTATGAAACCCATTTCTTTTTCATGGTTTATGATAGTAGGATATGATGATGGGGTTATTATATTGAAGAAAATAATTTGTTGGATTATAAATATGTGATGGTGTTTAATTTATAATACTCAAATTCATTGGGTAGAGATTGATGTATTATGAGCTCAAAGGGAAGATAAAGGGGTTATCAACATATAGATATAAGGTACATGAGAGGCTATACAATGCCCATAAGAGGGTATATGAGAGGTTATCACATGCCCAAAATAGGGTATAGAAGTGGATATCCCATGCTAAAGCATGTAAAATGGTGGCTAGACCAACCATATCATGTGATTAATGATATAATATGCACCATTGAAATTAAATTTCTATAATGTTCGAGATATTTACTATATATATTAAATATTAATAGATAAACATTTATAATGTCTCGGTTTTGGGTGCCGCCCAGAAGAGCCCAGTACCCGGTTGTTCACAAGCCCTCAAGAAGATTTCCACAAATGCCAGGGGCTGCCAACTATCAGTGAGGGCCTTGGGTAGGATAGTGGGGAAAATATTCCCTCATTGGCAGAGTAACAAAGTGGAAATAAATAGATAACACTAGAAGAAGTAGTAATAATAACATGCTACAGAAAACAGTGTAAGAACACAAGTGGATAAACAACCCGAACCCATATATAAATGACGCATGTCACATATGTCTTAGAAAACATCCATACAAGTCACAATGATGGAATACATTACTAAACCAAAGTACAAAAGAAAATAAGTAAATAACATCAACAGCATCGCAAGCTGTATCTTGGCCTCAAGCTCTCAAGATTCACAGTAGTGGATTACCTAAAGTAGAAGGGATCTTGACCATATCTATACCTGCAATAATATAATTTGTTTGGGAACAAAAGCTTGTCCCAAAGAGTGGGTGAGACGAATCGCATTAGGCAACCACCCAATGATCTATGTCTAATAGTCAGTGAATATATATAGTAGACAATATGGAAAATGAAGCAATAAACAAGGAATTATTCCAAAGTAAACAATCCTACAGTATCAATTACATTCATTTACATTTATGAAAATAATCATCCAACGAAACACATGCAACCCTCTGGGTTGTTCCCACAGTCTAACCCCTATGGTTCATCTTAGCAATTATTCTTTGAGGAAGCACTCGCCGTAAATTTCCCCTATGATCATTTATTGTTAAACTAAATACACTATTGGGAAGCATACAATGTCCAATTCTCCCTATGGTCACGAAACTTGGAACTACAGACACTCTGAAGGAGTACTCATGTATATCCCCCCTATGGTCTCACAATGTGAAAAGTATAACATACACTATAGGGAAGCCCTTAGCGTCCACTCCCCCTATGGTATAACTAAAATGAGTTCCCAAAGCCCAGTGTAAAACTATATTTCACAAATGATATCCAGCATCCAATGAAAATCACAATATACTATTTTGAAAAACAGCTACAAAACATATCATAGCATATCAGCTAATATCACTCCATTCTAATAGCACTATTCATGGAAAACAAGAATAATATTAGGCAGAGCGAGACCAAATGATAAATAACAAAAAAACATGGGAAAACACCTCCACAACATGAAAAAATTACCCTATTCAAAAACAACATCCCTAACTCAAGAAAAGAAGTATAATATGAAAAAATAGGGTTCACATCCCTAACCACACAATACCCCAATCTAGGTTATTGGGCACATTTTCCATTATATTCAAAGAATAACTATAGAAAGACACAAACCACATACCTCATAGTTGTAGGGTTGATATAATCTGGAATTGGCCATTGAATCGACTGAGAATGCGGTAAATCTACAAAACTTTCAAAACGCTTAATAGAGGATATCTCACGCAAGGGGAGAAATAATGGAACAAGGATCTATAAGAAGGAAGAACTCACTGTGTTGATTCTAACACAATAGAAAATGGTCGATTCGTAGAATGGATGTTATATTAGGGGCTTGGAGAAGAATAGAACCTTACAATCGCTCCTGGATGAGACGATTCGAGAAGAAGGTGTTTCTTCCGATTAGACATGACCCCCAATACGATTTAAAAAAGAAATAGAAATGAATATAGACTTTACATTAAAACAAAACGTCATGTATATTTTATTACCAGGCCTCACTTTAGGTGGTCTTTGGGTCACACCACATGACCCTATACTCGGCCATTACACGGCCAATACATTTTCAACTCTGGAAACTGGGTACGTTGTGTGAACTCTTAAGTACACAACATGTTCACCTTAAATATAAATATTATCTTATTCTTCATAAAAATGCCAGAAAATAAAAAGCCATACCTGAAATGAATGTTCGGGCTCTTGAAAACTTCCCCCCTTAAAGAAAACTTTCCCTGAATGTCCCTATCATGGCATCATAGAAGAAGAATCCTCGAATAGCTCCGGCCACAATGATCGTACATCGGCGTCCCTCTCCCAAGTATCATTTTATACTTTCTCGTGCTACCATTTCAATAATACTAGAGGAATAGACTAGCCATGGAGAACCTCCACACTATGACCAACAATCCTGATAAGATGCTCCAAGAATGATGCATCCACCTCTAGTTCAACCTCCACAAGATGAAATAACATTAGAAGGGTTTGAGAAGTAATTTTATTCCTGAGAAACAAGGAAGATTTCATGCATATCCTAATACCTTTGAGGTAACTCCAACCAATAAGAAACTGACCCAGTCCTTTATAAAACCTCAAACATCCTGACGTATCTCAGTGAAAGCTTACATTGTGTCCTAATACTCATGTGTCCCAACCTTAGTGTGACATGTACAAAAAACCTGATCTTTGACTATGAACACTATAGTTCATCTCCATCGATCATCATAAGACTTCTATTGTGACTGTTCAGTAAAAATCATCATCTAATTCAACATTATCTTTTATGTGGTCTCCTGGACAAGATGGGTTCCCATCATAGCTGCCTCTCCAACCTCCAGGAAACATAATGTTTTTCGGCATGGCCAACCATACAATGCCTCATAAGTTTCCATATGAAAAGTTACATTACAACTATTATTGTAGGAAAACACAACAAGAGTTATTTGCTTATCCCATGAAGCTACAAATTCTAGGATTTAAACTCGAAGCATGTCCTCTAGCACCTGAATCGTGCACCCGAACAGGCCATCTGTCTAGGGATGGTAAGTTGTACTCAAATGTAACTATGTACCCAAAGCCCTATGTTGTCCCTACCAGACCAGAGATATCAAACGAGCATCCCTATCCAAAACAATGGAGTGCATAACTCCATGTTAATGTACAATCTCTTAGATGTAAAACCTTCCCATCTCATATACCCTAATGGTCCCCTTAATTGGCCAGATGTGATCTACCTTTGTGAGTCTGTCAATTAAACCCAAACTGCATCATTCCCTTGAGGTGACCTCAGAAAACCTATCACGAAATCCATTGAGACATCATTCTACTTCCACTCGAGAATGGGTTACTACTAAGAAATCCCTACTGGTTGTTGATGCTCATCCTTCACATGTTGATAGGTGGAACACCTCATGACAAACCCAACAACATCTCTCTTTATATCTGGCCACCAATATTGGCGGTGTATATCTCGATACATCGTGGTGACACCAGGATGAACTGCCTAAACTAAGGAATGAAAGTCCTACATTATCTCCTCGTATATGAATACTGACACCCATACATGCCCATGAAAATGAAAGATCTCATCCTATCCAATGGTCCATCAAGGAACGATTTCTTCATCTAACACACTCTCCTATTGAACTAGGACTTCTGAATTTTAAAGTGCCCTCTTTCGCACTCATTCATGAAGAGTAGAGTTAACATCTATAGAATAAAAAAAATTCATCCCCTGTCTATCATGTACCTCGTAATGCATCTCAGAAAATAGATCCATATGTTTCCACTCACTATTGGCCTCCAAAAAATCATGTATCTGAGTCCTCCTGCAATGTACATCATTCACAATGTTGTCATTCCCAGGCATATGGGAAAGATAAAAATCAAAATAATGAAGGTACACAACACACCTTCATGATATCAAATTCAGATCGTGCTGTGTAAAGATATATTTGATACTTTTTAATTTGTGAAAAACATAAAATGATCCCCCAGAAGATAAAATCTCCAACAACGTAAGGCATAAACAATTGCAGCCAAATAAATATCATGCATTAGGTAATTCCTCTCAAGTGGCATCAACTACAGAGACCTGTTTGAAATGAATCCTTCTTGATCCATAAGTAATGCTACCAGCCCGATACCTAATGCATCACAATATACAATATATTCATCGGATTGCAATGGCAATACTAGTATCGAAGCTGTAGTCATCATTCTTTTCAAATTCGGGAAGGATGACTCAGAAGAATATGAACATAAGTACTTCAAACCATTCTTATAAATACTTGTCAGTTTTTCTTCTAAGTGTGAAAAGTTCAGTATGAAATGTATTCAGCATCCATACATCCCTAGAAAACATTATACTTCATAGATGTTCTTCATCTTCTCCAAGGTAACTACTTCTCTCACTTTCTCTAGGTCTATAGATACTACTGTCTCTGAGATAACATGACCCCAGAAGTGAATTTGGTCCATCCAAAAGTTGAATTTTGATTTTTAATCATATAACTGGAGATCTCTCAGTGTAATCAAAATGATCTCAGTATGTGTGGAATGGTCATGTAGAGTGTGAGAGTACTCCAAGATATCATACAAGAAGTCTACCATGAATAAATCCAAGTTTGGATGGAATACTGGGTTCATTTGTGCCATGAAAACAGAAGGCACATTCATTAGACCGAATGACATAAATATATACTCGTAGATACCATACCTTCTCCAAAAGGCTATAAATGTTATATCAGATGGTCTAACATGCTATTGATGATAACTGGATATCAAGTCAATCTTCAAGAACACAAGGGATCCTCTACGATAATCAAAAGATCTACAATCCTTGGAAAGGGATATCAGTTCTTAATTGTCAACTGGTTCCTCTTTAGATAATTCACACAATGTATAAGGGTACTATCTTCCTTCTTTGCAAATAAGAGAAGAGAACCCCAAGGAGAAGTACTGGGTCAAATGAAACCCTTTTCCTGCAACTCCTCCAACTACTTCTTATGCTCATGTAACTCCAGCGTAGCTATCCTATAAAGAGGAATATACACCGGTGCGATTCCTAGAAAATGATCAATATAAAATTCCACCACTTTCTCTAGAGTAAATACTGAAAAGTCCCCTAGAAAGATCTCCCCAAAAAGATTGACAACTAGAGGAAATTAAATCATTGAAGTCACCTGGTCATCTAGTTATAGACTAGCGATCTGGGTTGTAACTTCTCCCACCCAATGATCCTTAGGTACTGATCTGCTCTCCTAAACATCCCATTATTCATTATTTAAAAATTATCTACCCTATGGTGACGTAAAACTCACCCTTTTATGATAATATTCGACAAGTTCATGGAAGGAAACTAACCAGTCTATTCCTATAATGAAATCGTAGCCCGTCATCACTAATACATAATGGTTCCATGAGAAGTGACACCCACCAACCTCAAGAGGGTACTCCTTTCACTGATGTGCAATAGCCATTCATGTCCCAAATGGATTTTCCAACATCAAGATATCAATATAGGTAATGATACAGAGCCAAAGCCTCTACAAAATAGAAATTATTAAAAAAAATATGGGAATCCAATGTATCAAAAAGAGTCGAAACTAAAACTGATGCAATTAGAATCGTACCTCTAATTGTCAAGGGTCCGATATCCTACTCATGCTAGGTCTACGCCACTATAATCTCTGACCAATACCGTGACCCTGGAACCCTACCTGACCATCCTGGGCTGATTCACCCTATTGTCACCAAATGCATGGAGACTGGATACCATGGAAACAACCACCTCCTCAGCCTGAGTGTCTGGACGAACTCTTGATCCAAAACTGAAGAGAAACCAATGGTCTTACTCCTGAATGTGGATTCAATGCATTATTCATATCACCGGCTGCTGGTGAGAATAACTGACAAAAATGCAAAAGATGACCCATCTTTCCATAAGATCGAAACTCCATTATGTCTCTCTTGAAATGTGGACTTTTATTCCCACTCTTCTCGCATTGGTATCACAACAACTTTCTACCAGAATAAGTATCCAACTTTTTCAAGTCTCCACGCATAGACTCTCTTAAGCTATTCCTATTGTCAGTCGGAGGGGTACCAACTCTGGATGTCAAGATTCCCTTGCTCTCAGCCTCAGAATCCCTCGTATTGTGCTCTGTGAGCAGTTCCAGCTTAATTATAGAAGTGATTGAATTAATCCTGAAGATGTTCATCTGAGATCAGATATCATTCCCGAGACCATCTTCGATCTTCCTTGCTAAAAGAAACTCATCACCCCTAGAATTAGATTGATGCATTACGGCTCTATGACACGAGAAGAATACTCCATGAATGAGAGATTACCCTGCTCCAAACTCATGAAATCTTAGGCCTGATCATCCCTCAAAGTCTCTGGGTAAAGGTAATCATTGAAGGAACGCTATAACTCATCTAATTCCATAACCTATTGGCATCCATCTGGTGAAATAAAATCCCACCATCTCTTGGAAGAATCCAGAAGAATGTATGTAGCGAGCTTCACCATACTCTCTGGAGGCATCTCTAGGTGCTCGAAGATGGATAGCATGTCCTCTAACTATGATTCTACAGCATGAGGTCCTCCTTCCATAGAGAATGTGGGAGGATGCTGCCCCTGAAAGACCTTCATTAACTCTTCCAAATATAGTGTAGGATGCGGCGTTATCCTTACAATTTGCATAAACATCATGATGCCTTCCCGGAAATGTGTGTCGGCACCTCTGTCTAAAAATATGGCTGGTGAGAAAGTAGGCACAACTGGAGGATCTACGGGTATTCCCTAATCTACCATGTCTTATGTCTTCTCATTGCCTTGAATCTGGCGTACTACCAGAGGACGTTTCAGTGGCATGACTCTGCAAGGTCAAGTTCACATCTTAGTTAAAGAATCTCATGGACTGAAACATAGAAGTGCACGATAGGAACATGTGAAATGAAGTATTCAAGATTTATAAAAAGTGGATACATGGCGTGTATAACACCTACAAGACGTATACCCTTAAGTCATCATATTGGCGTGTAATTTTGTGAAAAATGTTCTTGTAACACCCCTTACACATGGCGTGTTCTCTTAAGGAACGACATATAATTGAATCATTTTCCCCTGCCCAAGTTCTTTTACACGACTAACACACATGGTTCTACTAGAATGAGACTACATGAAATTTTCGTGCCAGACACGATGTGTACTAAAAATATTTCACTGACCCGTATTGTTTTTCACATGGACAGATATATGGGTTACACTACACATCATGTTCAAGAATGAAATGACAAGTATTGTCATGGCCCATCCCCTGGGGACCGTGTCGTGACTACCCCATGCCCGGCTTCTATAGGATAGGGGCCGGATACTAGCACCAAAAGAATAAATCACTACAATGGGAAGCCATTTCCTTCAAAACTGGAAAACGAACACAACAGAGTACGAGTTGGAAGAAAAAAATTTAGTAAAACTGTATAAAAGACTGCTGAATATAGAGGGGCTGGAATACAATCCCAACAGAAAAAATACATGTACAACTGAAATGGAAATAATAGTTGAAAGTTGAAGAACAGATCCTAGATAGTCCACCACAGATCTTACCCAAAGGGTAGGTACAAATAGCCTCATCATCACTCCATGTCTATCGGTCTCCTCCATGTACTGGCACATTGTATGGTCCACCTTTGGGTATCATCTAGTCCTAGTAATCTCAACCTCAGTTAGCGTTGCCCGTCATCTTCAACCCACACAACGATGTGTGGGAATAACCTGTGCATGGGTGAGTATAACGATACTCAGTAGGGACCCCGAAAACCTCAAGGTCTCAAAAAAGAAACAACGATAAACTAAAAGGTATGAAATCAATATATAACCCCACTTAGGTATATTCTAATACATATACCTATGTTATAATGTAATCCATATCAATCTTGAGGAAAACAAAAAAGTTTCTGACTCAGCTCGAACCAGGATTTTTATTATTCAATCCACGACTACTGGATAACTCCTGCTCAATCGAGTACAGTGGTCTTGCCATGTCACACAGAGGGGCTTCCCAATAACCTTGGACTGCTAAGGTACTCCTCCTGTAGAGAACTATAGGTCTGCCATGCTCACATAGAGACGCTCTCCACCGTGGGTCTGCCGCGCTCACATAGAGGCGCTCCCCCTTGTAGCATACTGAGGTAGTCCTCTTGTCGAGTACCATGGGTCTGCAGTGATCACACAGAGGTTCTGCCCACCATGGGTCTAGCGCGACACTGAGGTGCTCCCCACTGGGCTAGTCGACACACTCCGAGTCGAATCGGTCAATAATTGTCATGTCTCATCCAGCTTCTAGGTCACCTCACTACGCATGCTCAACATCAAAAGGATCCTCTCCATGAGCTACTGGTCGATACTCCAACTATCATGATGTCCCACATAGAAGTATTTTAAAGTTCCTCCTCGTCATAGGGGTCTCAACGCAATAGACGGTGCGTCAATCGGACGCCCGATCTGTGAGTTATTAGCCTTTTAGTCTCGGGGGCTCGATTGGTTTCGTGCACGATCCAACCCGAACATATATCTTCTATACCCCGAACTCTATTTGGGTATACTAAAAGTAACCATCGCGTTCATGGAAAACCATTTCCAGTTATGGTTCATCAAACTATCTTCTCGTGCCAAACATATGGCCAATGAAAGTAAAGGGTCAGTAGTGGGCTCGGGTCCGGTCTGACCTGGTCTGACAGACTCTGCCAAACCCAGTTAGGGCCGACCCGGTCTGGGTCGACCTGGTCAGACCTGTTGGGTGTGGCTCGCCCCATTGGGCGGGTAGCCTGTTAGGTTTGGCCCAATGCGCTGGCCCCAGCCCAACAGGCCACATGGGCAGTTCGGCCCGGGCTCGAGGCCGGTTCGGCCCGAAGCATCGTGAGGGTACGAAACGACGTGGCTCGGACTGGAGGGCCCGACCTGGCTGTTTTGTCCAAGGCATCGCAAGGGGGGTCACATGCAAGTTTTGGAGGCCAGGCAGGCGAGAGGAGGCCCAGCAGGGTGCGACCTGGTGAGCACGTGGCCGAGCAGGACACCAAGCAGGCCGGTGGGTGGCCAGGTAGTGTGCGGCCTGGCCAGGAGGCAGTCGAGCAGGGCGCCAGGTGTGCCGAAGGGCAACTGGATAGGGCTCGACCACACAGACAGGCACCATGAGATCGCGAGTCTGGGCCGGTGAGGTTTGGGCCGGCACAGTTCGACATGGATCAGGACAACACGGGACAGCGGGGTTCAGCCAGGGCATGTGGGAGGCCGGTGGTGGTGCGACCGAGTGCGTGAGAGGCCGGCGGGGGTGCAGACGGGCACACCAAAGGCCTACCGTGGTTTGGCCCACGATGTTGGCTTGGTCGGGGCACCTGAATGCTGGAGGGGGAGGCGCGGTTCGCAGAGGCCGTAGGAAGCGCGACCGTTGCCTGTGGCTTCGTCACCTTCAACACCGCTTCGTCGCCATGCCGAGAAACAACACAAACAAGAACGGTGGGGGTTCATTCCATGTTGGATTGGCCTACACCCTCCGCATTTAGGATGGTTACACATGTCTCATCAAAGAGTAAGAATGATAAAAAACAATTGTTTTACCACCATTCAACGATTCCTTTACAATCCAAAGAAGTGAAAAATAAAAGCAATATTACACAAAATAAACCCCATAACATTGATTCTCGGTCATCGATGTTGAAGTCACGAGATGAAGATGAAGAATTTCATCGTTCGTTGCATCCTCCACGCACTCCCAATCCCGATCTGTGTCGGATCGTTGATGATGATTTGGAGGGTAAGATGGTTGATGATGCCCCATGTCGGTAGGATCCGAGGGAGGAAGACGGAGGATGGAGTTCTTCGTCAGTGGAGCATTCTTCATTGGAAGAACATTCTCCCCAAGGTCTTCTCTTCCCAAGCACCACCAAATGAGAAATTCCAAGAAAAAAAATAATAAATTGAGTTTTACTTTTATTTAGTTGCTGACACAAAAATCAAATTTATGAATTAATAACTTGGA
Source organism: Viscum album (assembly GCA_963277665.1). Taxonomy (NCBI): domain Eukaryota; kingdom Viridiplantae; phylum Streptophyta; class Magnoliopsida; order Santalales; family Viscaceae; genus Viscum; species Viscum album. Next base: position 916,045,962 of record OY728155.1, on the reverse strand, counting down.
TCCCCTAATTAATTCATGAGTGTTGGGAAACATTAATTAGGGGTGTTGGCACCAATTAATTAAAGGGGAGGTCAAGAGGCTCTCCCTCATTAATGAGGTAGAGTTCAGAGGTTTTACTCTCCTCCATCAATATGGGTTTAGCCCTGTGTGGTTCCCACGTCGTAACCTCTCATGGGAGGTTAGGTTCGGGTGGGCCCCACCACTATAACCTCTCATGGAAGGTTACGATGTGGTGTTCCCACCTCCAACTTCTATGAGGAGGTTTTAACCACCAAACATCCACATGGAGGATAAAATAAAAATAAAGTGAAACTCACTTTATTTATTATTTTCCATGAAAACCCAAAAACTAACATTTAATCTCGACCCACTGTCGTTGAATTGAAAGTCTTCCTAAGAAAATAATGGCACTGTGAGTTCAATGGTGCCCTCAGATTTCAATTCTGAGCACCGATTAAAAAGTTATAAAAAACTGCCCATAGATTTACTAAATTTACTCGAACCAAACCTCATAAATTGATTCCGAACACACAGGCTTTCAGAATCATGCGCTTTCAGTTTTTGGGGACTCATAAATTTCTATTGTATTTAATAAAATAAATTCCATAGAATTTCTGGGTCATTACATTCTCCCACAAAAATGATTTATGACCCCATAATCTATAACTCGAACTATGGGAACAAGTTTGGTACTGAGCATTCATATGAGCCTCCCTCTCCCATGTGCTCTTCTTGAGGTTCTCGTGCTTCCAGCAAACATGAACCAGAGGTATCAGCCATCAATGTAAGACTCGCTCCTGTCGATCCTCAATCTCCACTAGAACCTCTGTAAAAGTCACCCCATCGTCGATGTCAAGATCTCCATGGTTGATTATTTGAGAAGGGTAGTGCATGTATCTCCTGAGTTGAGATACGTGGAAGACATCGTGCACCTCGTGCAACTGAGGTCGAAGAGATAATCGGTAAGACACCTCGGAAACTCTGCTGAGGACCTGAAAAGGTCTGATGAATCTCAGAGATAACTTGTCTCCTTGGAGAAATATCTGTACTCCTAATCGCGGTGAGACCCATATAAATACATTGTCACAATCCTCAAATTCCAGATGTCTCAATATCCTCTCAGCATACAACTTCTATCTTCTCTTTTTAGTATTCATCTGCTCCTTGATGATCTCCACCTTCTTAATGGTAGCTAGTACCATCTCTGGTCCCACTAGTGCTGACTCCTGAGTGTCAGTCCAGCACAATGGTGATCTACAAGGTCTCCCATATAACGCCACCAAAGGATCCATACTGTTGGTGGAGTGATAGCTGTTGTTTCATGAAAACTCATCCCAAGGTAAGTGGCCCTCCCAGCTGCAATCGAAGTCGTGGATGCGTGCATAGAGCATGTCCTCAAGAGTCTGAATGGTCTGCTTGGTATGGCCATCCGTCTGAGGATGGTATGTGGTGCTCAGACAAAGCGACGTCCTAAAAGCCTCCTAAAACCCCTTCCATAGCCTAAAAGTATATCATGCGTCACGATCAGAGACAATATAAGAAGGTACTCCATATAGCCACACAATCACCTTTATGTAGAGGCATCCCAAGCTCTCTACTGAACCCTTCTCTCTGATCAGTAGGAAGTGGGCCGACTTGGTGAGTTGGTCAACGTTCACCCAAATTGAGTCATGACCCCTGGATGTACGTGGAAGTCTTGTCACAATGTCCATGTATATCCCATCCCACTTCAACTCTGAGACCTCAAAACGTTTAACCAAGGCTACTAGTACCCGGTTCTCTACCATTACCTGTAGAGAAGTGAGGCACCGAGTGACAAATTCTGCAACAACCTTCTTCATACATGGCCACGAGTGCTGTCATCGAAGGTCCTGGTACATATTCACCACTTTTGGATATACAGCTAAGGGGGATTAGTGGAACTCCCTCAACACTTCCTCCGGAAGTGACACTGGTACCACAGCATGTCCTCTGAAGAGGATGACGTGCTCCCCTCCATAAGAAAATCCCTCAGGTGTGAGCCCTGTGGATATCTAAGCACATCGTGTCTCATAGTCAGCGTCTCCATGTTGTGCCTCCCTGAATCGCTAAAGAAGTAGGGGAGTGACTGTAAGGGACTAAAGGAAAGAAACTCCATATCTATCCAAAAAATGATATATGTAAAGCAACCAGCTGCTCCATCGCCCCGCCTAGAAACGGTAAACCAGATCTCTTGATGAGTTCATCTGCTACAACATTCCCCTTTCCAAGAGTATAGAATATCTCAGAGTCATAGTCCTAGGGGAACTCAAGCCATCACCACACTCTCAGGTTCAGGCCCTTCTGAGAGAAGATATACCTGAGACTCTTGGGATCAGAGTACATGGTAATTGATCACCCATCAGATAGTGTCACCACATCTTCAAGGTGAAGACCACTGCTGCTAACTCCAGGTCATGGGTATCATAGTTCTGCTCATGCTATCTCAGATTCCGAAAACCATACGCGATCATTTCTCACTCCTTCATCAAGACACACCTGAGTCCTGTCCCTGATGCATCATAGTAGACTACGTAACCTACCCCAACCATTGGAAGCCTCAAGATGGGGGCACTAGTCAGCCTCTGCCTCAGTTCCTAAAATCTCTAATGGCATCTCTTCAACCACACGAAGGGTTTCCCCTTCTTTGTTATGGCTAATAGTGGTGTTTCAACTTTGGAGGAGTCTGTAATGAACCTCCGATAGTAACCAGCCAAACCAAGGAAGCTTCAAACCTCTGTCACACTCCTGGGTGGCTCCTAAGAAAGTACCGCCACAATCTTCACTGGATCTACTACAACTACAACCATTCAGATGACATGTACCAAAAAGTGAACCTCTAGGATCCCAAATTGTCTCTTAGAAATATTAACATAAAGATGGTGCTCTTGGAGTGTGTCTAGTACTACTTGCAAATGGTAGACATGCTCCTCCATAGAAGTAGAGTAGATCAGAATGTCTTCGATGAAGATAACAAATAATAAATTGAGGTACGGATGAAAGATCTTGTTCATGAGTCTTGTTAACACTACAGGAGAGTTGGTTATGCCGAAAGACATAACGAAGAACTCATTGTGGTAGTACTGACATTTGAAGGTCGTCTTCTGCACATCCTCATCTCGAACTCTAAGATGGTGATTTCTTGATGTGAGGTCTATCTTCGAGAACCACCGTGCTCCCTTTAGACGATCAAAGAGGATGTCAATACTCGGTAGTGGGTATATATTCTTCACAGTCACTTGGTTTAGGCGACAGTAGTCGACACAAAACCTCAAGCTTCCATCCACCTTATTGGAAAACAGAATCAGGGCTGCCCAGGGATAGACATTGCGTTGGATGAATCCCTTCCCTTGCAAGTCCTTTAGCTCTACCCGCAGCACATGAAGCTCTGTGGGAGCCATCTAATATGCTAGTGTAGATATTATCATCGTCTCGTGGTACATGTCAATGTATAAGTCCACCTATCTGCGAGGAGGTAGTCTTGAAAAAATCTTTTGGGAAAACATCCGCATACTGGTCCACCAATACAAGATAGCTCAGACTCTCCACATCAACTGCTCTGAGGGTAAGGTAGGCCAATTGATTTGTGATCGGCTGCACCATCATCTAAGTAAGTCTGTCCTATGATGCAAAGGCTCCATTCTCACCGGTGAAGGTAAACCTAGTCCCATCCATGCAAACACACCGCACTTTTTACCTAATACAATCGATCTGAGAATGAACTATAGATAACCAGTCCATACCCAAGATGACGCCGTAAGGCCTTGAAGCCGCTATGAGAAGATCCCATCCTAAGCCCTCACCTCCTAGAGTATGATTACACTACCGCCACCTATGCGTAATCGTCGAGTCATCTCCTGTAGGGTCCATAGCCGTAAGGATCGAGCCAACTACTCTGTTTGTATCTCTGAGCTCTGAATGAGGGTAGTGGAAATGAAAGAGTGATGGAAACCTCTTTCAATAAGTACTGCAACTAAGGTGGAGTAGAAAAAGATAGTACATCGAATCATCTCTGGAGCTCCATGATCGTATGCCTCAGGTGCCTAGAGCTGAGCTCTCTCTTGTCCACCTACTCCCTGCAGTCAGGGTGGACCTCCTGGTGGTGGTGACGGTAATACCTCAAAACATCACCCACCACCAGCTGCTCGACTAGCACCTCTGCCACGTCCGCCTGTGCCTTGCAGACATCCCCGATCGAATCTATGTCTCTGCCTGAGCGGTCCTTCGACCGTCTGCTGATTATCCGAATGGTCGGTCAGACTGTCACGAGCCATGTGACCCTGCCGGTCGCATGAGTAACACTGCCTGCTTTTAGAATGTGTGTCTTTGCCCCGGGTGCCCCGTATAACCGATCCTGAGTCATGCGGTCATCCTCCTGTGGGTCTAGTCCTCTTAGACCACTGCGACATCAGTCTACTGCTTGCTGTAGAATATTTCACTGCATGTCAGCTAGTGGTGGGTCTTGTTGCTAGAGACTGATCAACAAGGAAAATCTTTACTAAGGGGGCTCTATCCAACACCCCCTCCCACATCAGGATGTTGAGGGAGATCATTGAAGCCCTAATCTCTCACCTGAGACCCTACTCCAAGGTCTGATCCTTAATGAATGGGTCACATACCATATCTGTGGAGTAGCGTGAGAAGTTGGGGAACCATGCTGAGTAATATGCCACTATCATGCTGCCCTTCTATAGATGAAGTAGCTCTTGTATGTGCACCTCTCGAAGAGTCGCTGTAACAAATTCCGCCCGAAACAGGCTCTCGAAGTCTACCCCGAGAAGCGTCATCTCTTCATGAACCTAGAGCATCATGCTCCTCCATCTACCTGATACTTCCTATAAAAGGTTGGTAGAAAGAGTCGCCATGAGGTCAGCTACTGTCCCTACAAGTCTAAAGACTCTCACCATAGCCTCCAGCCAATCATAAGCTACCTGTGGGTCCATCTCTCCCCTGAACCTGGGTGGCCTCTAGTGTTGGAACTCATGCAACGCCCTCAAGTGGCGTGCATTGTGTGCTGCTGGTGTTGGTGGCATTGATGGCCCGATGGGGGTGTGGTACCACTGATGACTCCACTGAAAAAGGGCCCTGCACCGAGGCCTCATCGCTCAGTGGGATAACCACGCGTGTAACTCTCGGGGTTCTAGATGGTCGTCCGCGGGGAGGCATCCTGAAAGAAACAGAAGCGACATGATCAAAATATTATACCTGGTGAGCATACCTAGTTGAGCTGACATAAAGATTTTTTTTGAAAACACACAAGTAATCAGTGTTTTTGTGCACTGAGTCAGAAATCATAATTCATGGTCTTGGTGTATGGATAAGTCGACCACCACACCAAAACTAGACTCCCTCAATTGAGAACCAAACTCTGTACCCTTAACACTATTTCTTCACTGAAAAGAAAGATAAGAGTCCTATGTTATGTGGTAGATCCGACTCCTCTGATACCAATTTTCCACGACCCATCCCTCAGGGCCCGTGGCGTGACTACCGCAAGCCTGCCTTCTATAGGCCAGGGGCTTGCGACTAGCACCAAAGGCATAAATCCCTAAACTGAGAAGGAATTGACTTTAAAACTTGAAAACGCACACAATAGAGTACGATATGGAATCAAAACACTAAGTAAATCTGTATTCAATGATTCCTGAATATAGATGGGCCGGAATACAGGCCCGATAGGAAAAATATAAGTACAACTGAAAAAAAGTACCATTGAAAAGGACAAAACAGGTGAAAGGTGAAGAGAAGCTCCAGGATCGACCACCACGGTTCCCACCTGAAGGGTAGGTACAGATAGCCTCCTCAACACTCCAGGTCTGTCGGTCTCCTCCATGTACCGACACGTCGTATGGTCCACCTCCGGGTACCGTCCAGTCCTGGTACTCTCAGCCTCAGCCAGCGTTGTCCGTCATCTGCAACCAACACAATGAGGTTCAGGCATATCCCATGTATGGGTGAGTATAATGATACTCAGTAGGGACCCCGAGACCCTCAAGGTCTCACAAAACCAACAAGGATAAACCGAAAGGTATGAAATCAACAGATAACCCCACTTAGGTATATGACCATAAATTTACCTATGTTATTTAGTAATCCAAATCAATCATGAGGAAAACACAAAAGTTACTGACTCAACTCAAACCAGGATTTTTATAATCAAAACCATGGCTGCTAGAGAACTCCTGCTCAATTGAGTACAGTGGGCCTGCTGCGTCACACAGAGGCTCTTCCCACTACCCTTGGACTACTGAGGTACTCCGCATGTCGATTACCATGGGTCTACCACACACACACAGTGGCACTCCCCACCGTGGGTCTATCGTGCTTACATAGAGGTGCACCCAACCCTAGGTCTTCCGCGACACAATGGCGTTACCCACTAGGATAGTCGAAACACTCTGAGACGAATCAGTCAGCAATCGTCAGGTCTCATCCAGCTACTAGGTCTTTGCACTATACATGCTTGTCTCTAGAAGGTTGCACTCTATGACCTACTGGTGATTAATTCAACTATCAAGAAGCCCAACGTAGAAGTTTCCCAAAGGTCCGCCTCATCATGAGGGTCTCAACGTAATAGAAGACATGTAAATCGGACTCCCGGTCTGTGAGTTATTAGCCTTTTAGTGCCGCGAGCCCAGTTGGATTCGTGCATGATCCAACCTGATCGTATCTCAAATATACCCCAAACTCCAGTGGGGTATACTCAAAGGGACCATCACATTCGTGGAAAACCGGAACCATTGACGGTTCATCAAATGGTCTGCTGGTGCAAAGATATGGCCAAAGAAAGTAAAGGGTCACTAGTTGGCACAGGTCTGGTCTGAACTGGTCTAACCGACTCATCCCAACCTAGTCTGGGTCAACCCGATTAGATCTATTGGGTCTGGCCCAGCCTTTTGGGCGGGCTGTCCTACTAGGTTAGGCCTGGCCCACTGGGCCCAGCCCAGTGGGCCACGTATAAATCTTGGCTCGGGATCGGGGCCGGTTCGGCCCAGAGTATCACGACGGTGCGACCCGACTCAGATCGGCCCAGAGGGCGCGACCTGGCCGGTTCAGATAGGGCACCACGAGGGGGGGCCATGGGATGGTTCCGGAGGTCAGGTGGCTGGGCAGGGCGCGGCCAGCTGGGATGCTGCCGGGGAGGGTGACGGGCGGGACGGTCGGAGGTTGGGCAAGGCGCAACCGATCCAAGAGGCTGTTGAGAAGGGCGTCTGGCTGGCCGATGGGTGGCCGGGTAGGGCACCGGGTGGGCTGGCGTGCAGCCGCGGAGGCCACGGCCCAGCCAGTAGGCGGATGGTCCAGTGCGGTTTGGGATGGCGCAGTTCAGCGCATGCCGGTGGGGTTTGGCCCGAGCACACGGGAGGCTGGCGGCGATGCGGTCGGACACGCGGGAGGCCGGCAGCAGTGCGACCACCCGCACGAAAGGCCGACTGTGGTTCAGACCGCGGATCCGGCTCAGTCAGGAAACCAAAAAGCCGCGGGGGGGTGCCGCAGTTCGGAGAGTGTGTGAGAAGCATGACCTTTTCCTGTGCCTTCGTCGCCTTCATCACCACTTCATCACCATGCGAAATACAAAACAAACAAGAACGACAGAGGGGTCGGGCCAAGTTGGTTTGGCCCACACCCGCTACTTTTAGGGTGGTAACACTTGTCTCATCAATGAGTAGAAAAGATGAACAAAAATTGTTTTACAACCACGAAATGATTCCTTTCCAATCCGAAGAAGGGAAAAATAAAATGAAGGTTACAAAAAATAAACCCCCTACCTTCGATTGTCGGTCATCGATGTTGAAGTCGCAGGAAGAAGAAGAAGCAGTTCGTCCTTCATCACATCTGCCACACACTCCCAATCTCGAGCTACGTCAGCTCATTGACTACGATGCAGAGGGTAGGTCGGTTGATGTTTCCCCACGTTGGTAGGATCTGAGGGAGCAAGTCGAAGAAGGTCGGCATTCTTCGTCGGTGGAGCGTTATTCATTGGATGAAAATTTCTCCCAAGCTCTTCTGTTCAGAAGCTCCACCAAATGAGAAATTCCAAGAAAAATAATAATAGATTGAGTTTGTATATAATGTAGTTGCTGACACAAAAATATAATTGGTGAATTAATAACATGGATCCCCTAATTAATTCATGGGTGTTGGCATAAATTAATTAGGGGAGATGGAACCAATTAATTAAAGGGGAGGTCAAAAGGCTCTCCATCATTAATGAGGGAGTGTTGAGAGGTTTTACCATCCTCCATCAATAGGGGGATTTAGATCCATGTGGTCCCCACATTTTAACCTTTCACGGGAGGTTAGGTTCGGGTGGGCACCACCATTATATACTCTCATGGAAGGTTAAGGTGTAGTGGTCCCACCTCTAACATCTATGAGGAGGTTTTAACCACCAAACACCTACATGGAGGTTCAAATAAAAATAAAGCGAAACTCAATTTATTTATTATTTTCCACAAAAACCAAAAAACTAACTTTTATTATCGACCCACTATCGCGGATGTGAATGTTTTCCTAAGAAAATATCAGCGCTGCGAGTTCAACGGTGCCCTCAAATTTTAATTTCAAGAACCAGTTCAAAAGTTTTGAAAACCCTGCTCATACGTTTACTAAACGTACCCGAACAAAACTTCATAAATTGATTCCGGGCACACCGGGCCTCAGAATCATGGGCCGTTAGATTACACAGACTTGTAAAATTTCAATGTATTTAGGAAAACAATTCCCATGGAATTTTCGGGAATTTACATCTATAAACTATGTTTTATATATCTGTGTCTTTAGTCACATGGTTGGACACACAGTCCCTAAGACACTGAATTTATGACCGATTCCCGGCATGCTCCTCCAAGGATTTCCCAACCCAGTGTCTCTGCCCTCAAATCCAATGACACGGTTAGAGACTAAATGAAGTGTACATTGAGTATTGGGCTTGTACACAAGAAAAATAGTTCCTTACCAAATAGAAGGATACATGACATGTATTCAACATTACAAACCATGTATTGTTCATTTTTCCGGACTGTAAGTCTCTGAAACTACATCTGAAGCCCAAGAATCGCTAAAACGAACAACAAAGTGCCAATTTTGGATTCGTGAGGTCCCATAAGCCCTGAGAATAAATGTTTTGAATCTTATTCGTATAATATATAAGATGAACAGTGCATAGATCCCCCAAATTCTGATCCATGAGGGCCCATAACACCTCAAGGACCAAAGATCGGAATTCATTAAAAAACCAAAAAACTTTAGTACCCTATCAAACAGTAAGTCATCTATCAGGGTATCTATCACACCAACATGCAGATCTAGTATGACATCTAACATGAAAACAGGTAATCAGTAAAGCATACTAAATGGCAAGGAAAGAATATATGACAGGTGTTCTCTAGCAAGTTCTTATACGATGAATGAGATGGTGTACCCTCATCTCATAGGGTTGCAAAGGAAATAGAACCGAAATATTATCAATTTTAATGACACAAAACATTCGAATCTCCCAATGATGAAATCAAACCTACTTAAATAATTAAAAAATAGAAGAATTAAAATATATGAGGTAAATTATCTTTTCCCCATATATGGGTTTGCTACTCATAGGCCCAACTTTTTACTAAATACCTATTACATATTATCCCTAACTATAGGCTCCAAACAGTAAGTCAAAAAGAATATAATTCCTTTGATAACACTTTGTAACGTCCCAGTTCTAGGTGCTACCCATAGGTGCCCGATACCCGGTTGGTCAGATGGCCTCATGCACATTTACCCTAATGATAGAGGCTGCCAACTAGCAATGAGGTACTTGGTTGGGATAAAGGGGAAACTTTTCCCTCGTTGGTAGAGAAACACATCAGAATTAAACAAATTATATAATTGGAAGCACTAATAATAACATGAAATAGTAAACAATAAATGACTGCAAGTAGATAAACAACAAGAGCACATATCTAAATGATGTGTGTCACATATATCTAGGAAAGCATCCAAACAAGTCAAAATTCTCTAATATAGTACTAAACCAATGTACAAAAGAAATCATGTAAATAAATCTAGCAGAATCACAAGCCTGAACTTGGTCTCATGCACTCCATCTCTAGATAAGCCAAGTACCTGAAGTAGAAGGGCACATTCCCTTATTTATACCTGCAAAAATATAATTGGTTTTGGCCCAAAAGTATTACCCAAAAAGTGTGCAAGAAAAATACTTGTAGGCATCCAAACAAAGATCTGTGCCTAACAGTTAGTGAATATATATAGTTGGAAATCAGCAAAAAGATGAAAGAAACAAGGAAGTACAAAAAATTATACAATCCTATAATTTAAATGAAATTACTTTAAATTTATCCATTTAGTCAACCACCCTAACACAAGAAACCCTCTGGGAATTTCTCATAGTCTAACCCCTCTCCTTCATCATATAAAATACTCTTTGAGGAAGCACTCATAGTGATTTCCCTATGTGGTCTTTTGTTGGTAAACTACAGACACTCTGGTGAAGCACTGAACGTCCAATTGTCCTTGTGGTCTCACAACATGGAACTACAGACAAGATGAGGGAGTACTCATGTCCACCCCTATGTTATTTCAACGTGAAAATTATAACATATAATTTGGGGGAAGACCTCAGTGTCCATTCCCCCTATGGTCTAACTACACCAGGTTCCCACAGCCCTATGTAAAGCTATCTTGTCAAAATGATATCCAACAACCAAAGTTAATCATGATATACTACTTCGTTAAATAGATTTAAATCAAATCACAACATATCAAATAATATAACTCCATCCTAATAGCATTGGGAATGGAAAAAAGAATCAAAATAGGCAAGGCTAGAAAAAATGTCCAATAACAATGAAACATGGGAAAAACCTCCACAACATGGAAAAATAACCCTATTCACAAACAAGATACCTAATTCAAGCAAAAAGTATTGAAGTCCAAAAAAAGGGTTAACATCCCTAACCATGAAACACCTCAATCTAGGGTATTCATCACTTTTTCATGTAATATTCAAAGACTAACTACATAAGGTCACATACCACCTACCACCGCATTATACGAATGATATACTCCAGCATTGGACCTTGAATCAACCTAGAACATAGTAGATCTTCAAAAATTATCAACTGAGGATATCTCACAAAAGTGGAGAAATCAAAGAAGGAGGCTCTAGAATAAGGAAGAACTCACTGTGTCGATTCCAATGTAATCGAAGGTGGTTGATTCGTAGAACAAATGGTAGATCGGGGGCTCGGAAAAAATCTCACCATACGGTCGCTCCTGGATGAGACTAGTCAAGAAGAAAGTATTTCTTCTAATTAGACGTGACCTCTGTCTGATTTAACAAATAAAAAAAGTACATGGTGTGTATTTTAAATGTACACTACATTTATACACCTTTATCGGGCCCCACTTTAGGCATTCTCTAGGTCACCCCACACGGCCATGTACTCAGCCGTTACACATCCAGTACACAGTCACCCGTGAAAATCAGGTATAGGGAAAGTACACTTATGTACACTAAGTATACTCCTTCAATTTCCAAAATTTCATATTTTCCTCCAAAACACCAGAAAAGAAAAACCCATACATAAAAATAGGGTTCGAGTTCTTACAAGATTCAATTCATTTGATAATTTAATTCCCACAGACCAAGAAGCATAGTTCATTTAGATATTATTTACACCATATTATTATTTCATTAAATATCATCAAAATCTCACTTTATTATCCCCCCCAATTAGTATACATAATACACATACCGTACATAAACCATTTTACATTACATAGAGAAAAGATAATTAATAAATTGACATATAAGATTCTCAATATGGGTAAGTATGAAATTTATCAACAAATGACCATATGAAATTATAAGATAAATATAATTGGTTGAGAAGTCATATATAATAAAAAATGTTCAAATACAATCTATCATAGATTATAAACGTGATCTATGGATTTAAAAATACCATTTCTAAAGGAACGAACACTAAGAGTGAGAAATAATCATAAATCAATCATGAACCACAACATTATTTCATTTAATTGTCTCATAATCATAGGTAAAAAAACTATTTCATATATCAAGGTAAACATCCAAGAAAATCAAATCATAATGGATCCAACCTAATAACCTTTTGGAAATTTCATATGAGATCATGAATCATCACATGTTTTCTATAGTGGATGGATCCCATCAATTTATTTCATATTGTTGATCAAGAACAACATCATTTTTTCCATAGTTATCTTATTAGATATAATTCATTACCCAATGAATTGAAGTTATATTCTTGTCCCACTAATCCAAAAATACAGATAACAGGTGCTATGATAACATAAATACATTAATCATTAAAGGAACCATGAAATGAAATGGGTTTCATAAACATTTTATCATAGAATTACCCAAGGAAAAGAAGTCGGTTTATAAGAATTTCACCATTTCATCATAGCATAAGATTTGTAAAATCAATTGATTCTATAAACATATCATCATTATATATATATATTATTTTGAGTAAAAAATAATGATGGTAACATTAGATCATATCACTTGAATGGTTTAAGTAATATATAGGATATCTTCTTTGATGTAAAATTGAATTTGAATGATTTCATGGAATAGTTTATGTGGAAAATATACATTCCCATTTGAAATTTAAAAAATAGAATCTAAAAATATCCCAAATATTAAATAAATAATTTAATTTTAAAATTTCCTCAAGGATATATAATTAAATATAGAAATAAATATTTCTTCATGACAGAGTAAAATAACATTCAAGTCATACTAGCTAATATAATGAATCTATTCACATTTTTAGAAAAAATTCTGAAGCACCTCATTCAAAAAAATAAAAGTCGATATATTTAAAACAAATAAAAACAATTTGTGGAAATGAAATTAAAAATGATTGGATAATAGTGATTACTATATTTAAGATTCTTTGAACAAAACAAGGATGTATAAGAAAAAAAGGGTTTTCGGCTGAAGTGGGAAATACTATTTGTTTTCCTAATTTTTTTTTGAATCATGGTTATATAAAGAGATTTAAATGAATGAAATATATTTTTTCAACCAATAACCAGAATATAGGAATATTTATAATTTTTTTGAGGAATTGATCATAATATTTCATTATTACTATATCAATTATAAACAATCGTGATATGCAATTAAATTACATCATAAAAGCATAAACACTTTGGTAACTTTTGAATCATTAGCGATATGAAATAAAAAAACATTTATAAATAATTTTATCCAATAATTTTAATTAAAATAATAAATTTCATAAATATCATACACTTACAACACAAAAAATAAAAAATTTGTGGTATAAGTATTGTGTCTTATATAAATAAAAGTGAGATAAAAATACCTGACATTAAGTCCTCACATAATTGGTACTTATCAATAAATTATTTATAATAAATATAAATATCTTATATATATATTATAGAAAAATACTTATATTTATAATACCAATTATTATTTAGTTTTAAATTTTTATTTCCAATTTATTAAAAATTCATTATTAAATTCGTGATTTGCGTAATAGATTCATCATTGTTCATCTTTTTTTTGATGCATTTAAAATGTTCTGATTGATAATAGTTTCTATTATCCATAATTTTTTCATTATATAAATATGATACATATTAATTATATAAGTATTTTTATTAATACAATATATTTATATATAGAAAATGAATTGCATCATTCATGGAGACGATAGGCCATGCATATGAATGAATGATGTTTCCATTTTCATAAATGATTAAATGAAAGAATGTAAAATAATATAAATTTCAATTGTATAATATTTTAAATTTCAAATATAACCTAAATTATCATTAAAATAATCATTATTAGCTTCCATTTAAATAAAATGTGAATAAAAAATCACATTGCATTGTATGGCAGTGGTTCTTCATACCCACGAGTGACGATAACACATACCAACAAAATGAAATGTATAAAGGTGTATGTAATATTATATATATATAAATTTTATAATGTTATAATTTTAAAATATATATGGTGTGTACATTTATAAATTGATCACATATTGGTTGGGATGTAAAAGTAATCACATCGGCTCATGGGGTGGTAGTGTTCCATAAATAGGATCAACAATGTTGTTTCCTATATTACAGATGGTGACATATATGCTGGCCATTACATTAAAACATAACAATCACATTATATGAGAGATACCTACATAATAATAATATCATTATTTAGTAAAAATTTATGGTGTTTTATCAGAAATAAAATTAAAACACATAGTTAAAGACTATAACACTTCTTTAGAGAACCCCTTTATGTTTATACATAAAGCCTTCATAGGTATATGGAATAATAAAATGTGAACACTATAAAGTATATAGTGTAGTAATAAATATATTTTGGTAGTTTATGTATTAACCAAAGTGTATTTCATGTTTTATTTGGATTGTAAAGGGTGTTGAAATTTATAAGTTATATAAAGGACACAATTGTAGTTTTCAAAAAGAAAAAGATTTCCCATGTGATAAAAAAGAAAAAAACTATAAAATACATCATTATTGAATATTAGATTAGATAAGGTAAAATAATGGCCATATAACTATATATTAAAATGCTTTAACTTTGTTTTACTCCTTATCATTTCAGTTTGAAACCTAGTAAGCATTTTTAACATTAACCATGTTAAATAATTTTTATTATTTTTTCTGTTCATTTTGAATAAGAAATAAGATGAAATTATTATACAATGTGCATTTATATCATTATAAACATGTAATTAATATTTAAAAATTCTATCCAAAGATGTGTAAGTATTTAATTTATAATAATTATGACAAATCCGTTGGAATAGAGGATTTGAAAAGAGAATATTTTCATATATATATATATATATTTATATAGTATATTTTAATATGAAAATGAAATATAAAAATTACTTAAAATGAAAAAAAATTGGATTCAGAATTATATAATTTCTCTAATTTTAACTTTGAAAACATTTCAAAATAAAATTGAGATTTTAAAGGCTTTGAATGAAAAATAATTCTTTAATAAAATTTTGTATTTTTACTATTCTTAGAAAAAATAAACATTTCATGAAATTATAAAAATCTCACTCAAATGTAATATTTATTGATTTATTTAAATGATGATTTAAATTATTTCATATAATGTTTACTATTTTTTTGAGAACTAATTTAATTTATTTTTTAAAAATGTAATAGATTCATTTTTTTATAAAATATTGATTTGAAAACATATAAAGACATTAATAATTAATAATTTTTTTAAAATGTTATTATATTAAAACATTACACAAAATATTTATAATTTTTTACTAACCATCAATAAAATAGTTTGTATTGTCTTTGATACAATAGTCATGTTTATAATAAATTAGTAATAATATATCATGGCTTGTTACAAGTCAGAGTTTTGCGTAACATAAGCTATCAAATAAATTACATTTATTAAAAATAATAAATTTTTTAATATCACAGGCTGTCACATTATAATACCCAAAAAACAAACTTTAATCTCAAAATTGTATCCCCTTGTTAAAAAACTAAATTAACTTATACCTCATCAGTTATTTAGGTTCTAACATAACTTTCTCAAGTTGGTGGCTTCACCACAAAACATTGACTAGTTGAGTGGTCTGGATTCATATCATATTATTTATGTGATATGTACCTTCAATTGGTGTTCACTCATAATAATTATATTTTTCAAGTGTCATTGACTCTATTTTAGTAAATTTTAAGGGTTAGGTAGGTACTTCATATAGAGTGATTAATGGGACACATCATATACAACAAAGAGGTTCAATGGAAGATCTAATTTTTAAGCTACCTTATAAATATAAAAAAGATCTTATAAGGGACCAATATACCTATGAATTATATTCTAAATATTTCCAAATATCATTATGTTATTACAAGGACATATTTTTAGAAACACCATGGAACAAACATCAAATTCTATATTACAATTTTGATTTTAAACATAAAATTTCTACTGAAATTGTTCTACCCTTTTGTGTTACTAAATGGCTCTAGTATTCTCAGCCATTTATTTACTTATCACATGTATAAATATATAAATTTCACTAAATTCATCCTAGTTTGTTGGAATTATATACTAATTTTCGTAGGGGGGTTATAAGGATCTATCTGAACGCTTGATTTTAATATTTTGTTTTTTGAAATCTATGCAGTTGAAAGGTGTTGATACCAAACATAGTTAAAATCAATTATTCCTGATTTCTTATATACTTTTGGGTTTTAAATATTCATAGATACTGTCTATCTATTTTAGGATAAAAACATTAGTTGAAAAAAAACTCTATATCCAAATCCTTCTGAATACTTCTCTAGAACACGAAGGTAATACTTGGATCATGATAAAATAATATAGAATGTTGTACTCCACGAATCATTATCACATTATTAATGTATATTTTTTCATGACGGTCATGTGATATTTACTCTCTAATAGAAGTTAATTGTGCTAATTCTTTTAGTCAATTGACTACAACCTGGCCTGGTCCGACACACATGACCCCTAACTGGTCAGGTGTGTTGGTTTTTCGGGTGGGTTTTGGATCATGGTGGTGGGAGTAAAGGCAACATGAGCCTATTTGTTTGGTGAATTCTTACCCTAGTTTCTCTTGATCTGCTGTTTCGTTTATTCTAGTTAGGTGTTGTTATTATGGTCTCAGCCCCAGGTTCCTCTCTCTCAGTTCTTGTCTATTCTTTCATCTATGTCACCTCTTTTACTGCGCATTTTATCCCTTTAGGGTTTCAGCCCTAGTTTCCCCTTTCTCAGGCTCTTCTTGGTGTTCCCTTTTTTGTTTGGTTACTTCTTCAGATGCTATGCCCTATTTCCCTACTTGGAGGGTTGTTGTTGAGGTTTGTTCTTTGTTTTTGGTCATTGTGTTGCTAGTCCTGTTCTTGGTGATGATTCTGAGCATGGAGATGGTTTTGTGCTGATTTTAAGAAGGCTTCTTGAGTCCGATGATGGTTATGTGCTGAAGAGCTCTTTGGCCCCTCAACCTACTCTGACCCCATGTTCCTACACGGCTCTCCTAGTTGGATCTAGCGAAATGGAATCTATGTGGTTTTGGGAATGTGGTTCAATATTTAAAGGGCTTCATGGTGCTGCCAGAGTTAGAGTGATTTTAAATTGTGGCTTCGGTTTCGTTTCCTGTTACTTTGGTGTTCTGTTTTTCTTTCTTATGGCAGTGATCATTGTTTCCGGCATTCGGTTGTCTATGCATTGGTGGTGTTGATGTGGGTTGTGGTGGTGGATTCCAGTTTCAAGACAATGGAAAATTGATGTGTACAGGGCACGACTTCCTCACTACAACCGATCACCTCGGTCGACTCATAGGATTTGCGGGATTTGGGATGTTGTCGGGTTTTTTTGAACTTTGAAACAGGTTGTATGATTCGGTCTTGGCGCGGTGTCTGGTTATTTTGAAATTTGAAATTTATTATGTGTGTTTTGTGAGGGTGTACTTCAATGTTTCTGGTTCTTACTTTCCCTCAAAATGGCTTATCAATAAATTAAAAAATTTATTGTGGGGTAAAATTGACTACAACCCATACTATATTATGACTTTCTTATGTTTTTGAAAGAATAATATGAATATTATTTGTGATTCCTTCCATTACCATTCTGTTATTGGTAATGGTTGGAATTTTGAGATGGACATCTGAATTTTATCATTACCATTATTTCATAATAAGTACGATTATATAAAATATGTGATATATCTCCTTATTCCATTGCATTAAAATTAATTACATAAATACATATAAATCTTTGTACATCCTAGATGAATTGATAATGAAGAACTATAAGTATAATTTAAAATTAAATTATTCAAACTAGGAGTAGATAGAACAAAAACATTACTCATGATAGACAACATTACATCGCAATCAATGTTAAAATTCATAACACAACTCATCTTATATAGTATCTCTATATATTCTATCATCACTTATATAATCATTGATTTCATAGGTTGATGAACAATCATTTCAGAAATATATGATTTCTCCCTTCTATAATGATTTATAGATCCATCAATTATAAATCTGAAAATATTTGATATTTTGTGATCCTCCTTTTGAATATGATGACATGTTCCCATAGATATAATACATCATCCAACTTGTAGTATTTCATTTGGTTATAATGTAATGAGTAGTCATAATATTTACCTTGATATTATTCCAAATAAAAAATACCCACCCCTTCATAGATTCATAACTATTAATTACAAAACACTTTTCCATCACATGGTATTTTAAGAACAAGTGTGATGATTAATATTCTATTTTGATCCTTTAAATGTTACTCACATTCATCTAGAAAGAATAATTTCCTCCGTTCCAAATCAACAGTATTAATGGATAAAAAATTTATGATAAATTCTCCAAATTCAATCGATAATACACATCCAAAGTAATAAAAAAATCATTTATAAATTACCAAGGGTTTTCTAGGATAATGTTCAATAGACTTTGTCAATAATGAATCCACCTATATAACCTCAATTGAGATTATATGACCCAAAAATGAAAACTCTTTTATCCAAAAATCACACATTGTAAATTCTTTATTCAATTTCTCCCACATTAGGTTATTTAAAAAATATATCGAGTAAAATTTTTGATATTCCGTTCTCTTCTAATAAATAATAAAATAAATTATAAAGACTACAACAAAATGGTAAATGTAATCTCTAATTATTATATAAACTAATTCAATTATGATTGTGGTGGGATTATTATTACCAAATGGATTAATAATATATTTTTAGTTTATATACCTTGTGTGTAATTTTATCGTTGATATATCCTCTATCATGACCCTCGTCTGATGATATCTAAAATAAAGGTCAATCTTGGAAATGTAAGAACCTCTATTCATTTGATCAAATAAGTCATAATTATGGGGTATATTATAAATTTTATTGATTATGATATTTTCAATAAATATATAATCTTTGTACAGTTATATTAATAAATCTATACTCATAATAAAAATAAATGGTGCACCACATGGTGAGAATCTTTTCTTAATGAATCCCATTTCTAGTTTCTCATATAATTTCGTCAATACATCCAACAACCCAATCAGGTCCATTCTATATAGAGTAGTTTAAATATGGTTTTCACCATTTGTGACTTAAATTAAGGACTCATATTCATGATTTAGTTTTATACTAGGAACTTATACTGGAAATAAAACAATAAAACCACAAAAAATATGAATATAATTAAAATTTATTTTCTCCCCAACTAACTCAGATAAACTCCCCTTTCAAATTGAATTCAAAACACAAAAAATAGATGTTATTTCCATAGTATTATCATATTTATTATCACACTAATATATGATTAATTTTTTTAAATTAAATTAAGAATTTTAGTCTTCTGAAATTTATGTAGTCATTTTATAGACAAATATA
Organism: Viscum album; assembly: GCA_963277665.1. Taxonomy (NCBI): domain Eukaryota; kingdom Viridiplantae; phylum Streptophyta; class Magnoliopsida; order Santalales; family Viscaceae; genus Viscum; species Viscum album. The sequence continues at coordinate 916,026,442 of OY728155.1, read as the reverse complement.
ATTCGTGCATATGTTAACTAGAAAATCAACCAGTGTTAGAATAACATGATTTAAAGGAGGAACATTCCCACAAAAATTCAAATGGATAAGAATAATAGACTTAATATGTGATCAGCATACCATTAAGGGGATTCATTTCTAATTCAGCATTTAATCATTATGTTGGAATTTTGATAACATTATAAAATTATTCATTTATAAATTAGTGTGAAGATCAAGAATCAAATAATACATTACTAATTATAGTGTGGAAAGTATGTATACCTTTCACCACATAATTATCATACCCTCATAAAAAAGTGATCAAATGTATTTTACATTTATCCCACAGATTGAAAGGTTTTTTACATCATTCATCATCATTAACCTTCATTTTTTAAAACCCACTAACTTATTTGCAATACAACATTGCATTGATGTAATGTCTCATGGGTGGTGTGTTAGAGGGTGTCTTCTTCTAATTGATTTTAATTACAAGAACATTATGTTCCTTTATCCATTTACAATCATTATCACTTAATCTTTCATAATAAAATCACATCACTTTCCTAATTAAAAATTTCTTACGATGTTTATTCCTGAATCACATGCATGTAGAGCGATAAAACTTCATTTATCCATGTGATTTACTGAATATTTCACAAGTATCGATCTTATTTTTCCAATACAAATATAAAGAATGTAGGGAATCCCAAATTACCATTTCTATATTGACTGAAAATCTAAATATTCCTACATATCCTTGAATGTACATTATAGATAACACATTTTGGAGAGATGGTATTAGGCCACTAAATAATCGATCAAACTCAGTTTCAGGTTGGATAATATTACAAGAATAATACATTATAGGTATTATATAATTTTACTCATATGTACAAATGTTACATAAATTTTCTCATTTACTTGAAGTAATTATATCTACATCATTATATGAACAATATTATTACACAACATACTGTAAAATAATCTCAAAAACACATCGCATCCCATAGAGTATATTTATTCTTAATCTTATATTTTCCTGATAAGAATAACCGCTAACCATTTTCACAATATAAAAAATAATGAAAAATATTGATTTATTTTCCTCCAAACATTGAATAATAAAAAATAAAATTTCATTGGTATTAATGCATTCACCAGAAACTACTATATTTTTTGAACTAGAAAAAATGGTGGATGTTTCCTCACGAGACACTAGAAAGAATGGAGTTCCCTCATTTTCTCATTTGGGAGATCATAGTGATTCATATCATGACAATGTTGTGTTATCATAGCAATATAAGTTTTCATTCCAGTTACTATTGTGTTTCGATTCAGAAGAGGGAAATAATTTAGTTTTAAATCTCATTCTTAATTAACAAGGTTCTTTTGGGTCCCATCCATTGAGTAAGACCAAAAAACATCATGTGAAAAATAAATAATCATAGTGGGAAACCACATACCAATGAAGGAATAATAATAAATAGTATTCATTAAATAATGAAACATATTTTTAATCAATGAAACCTTATGTTTAGTAATTCTATTCATTGATTATAGTTAATATTGAGTACCTCAATTCCCAAAGAATATCCAACGAGAGTGCCACAGAATTTTTTTAGAAAGGATCATTATTAAGAATCAAGTGATGATCTTGTCTAGATCAATACACCCTTTTCCATGTTATTACTCATACGAATAAATTTTCTAGATCCACATCCACCAATAGTTTTTCAATTGAGTTGTATTTATATGGAATCCACTGACTCCTTCCTTTTAAAAAATTCCATGATATTTTCCCATAACATGACTTATCATTATGGGTCACACTGGTTTTTTATTATATTTTCCATATTTTTAAATTAATATGGCCTTTGAAAACAAATATAATGAAAGGAATTTTAATCATAGATATTATATCAATATATATGAAAATTAAATATATTTAAAAATTCCAATGGGGTATAAATTTTAGTATATTTGGAATCTAGATACACACTCTTATTATTTCATAAAAGTTATTAAATATCCCCAATAAATATCATCCAATTTTTTTAACATCATACTCATATCTAACATAAACCTGTCTTCATAACATAGATAATGGATACTTTAGAAAGGGTGATAATTGATTAAAACTAAGTGAAATCATTGAATATATAAACCAGTTATCATATGAAAGAATAAAATATGCTTATGGGTAGGAGATTATAAATATTTCATAAAAAGTTTATATTAATCTATAATTTATTTTAAACATGTTCAATGACCTAAAACAATATAATTTCAAATGACATGAACCATATCAATGTGAATTCATCATAAATAAATCTTGAAATAGATGTTATTGTCATATAAATGTGGAACCATCATAAGTGTATGAACCAATTAATATGTGAATTTTGTCATCTTATAAAATATAATCATAATGGATATGGTATCATATGATGTTTTCAATTTCATAAAGATCATACATGATCACCTGTTTCTCAAAGTGGATCCCACTAATTGATCTGTTTTCCATTATGCATCATGTGCATATGCCTATCATTCATAGTCATCTCATACGATATAAAAAATTCCAAATTGAATAGAGGAATATATAGATCAAACACATCACATAATCCAATCATTTTTTTCACATGTTATTAAAACATTTGTCATATCATAGGCCATGAAAAGAAATGGATTTCATAAACATTCAATTATATTATAACTCATAGAAATGTGAAATGTCACATAAAAATTTATTCATTTCATCATAGAATAACCTTTGGAAAATAAATCTGGTTTATAATCATATTCTCATAAAAAATATCGATCATCTAGACAAAAATTTATGGATTGATAAATTTGATCATATCCCTAATAAACATTAGTATATATCATATTATGTAAACATTAATGAAAAATATTTTTGAAACATCACATGGAACATTTAATGGGTAAAATACAGTGTCAACATTGAATTTACATCAATATAGTAAATTTTTACCCACAAATTTTAAAAAATATTAGAGAAAATAAATAAGAATTATTTTATATAATTCCAAAATTATTTAATTTTCCGGATGATAGAATATATCATTCATTTATTACATAGTGAAATGATGATTCATTTTATAATTTTGGTCGAAATAAATAATCACCTTATTTAAAAAACAACAACACAACTTATTTGAAACAAATTTATAAAATCAATAATGATGGAAAAAATAAATTTATATAATAATTGGTGATTATTAACATTAATATTTGAAAATATTTGAGAAAAATAAGGATTTATATATCAAAAAATTAATTCATCTAAAGAGAGATATAATGAATGTTTTCATTAAAAAAATTATTTTTTAATATTTAGTACAAAAAGAATGTTAAATTAAGGGAGATGATGTATTTTCATGATATAATAAAAGGAGTATATAATTAATTATTTTCTTGATAGATATCCCATAATATTTCAGCATTGGAAACATAATCCTGAGATATTATAATAGGTAATTAGAAAGTAAAATATATCATTTACAACATTCATATCATTTGAATTTTAATCCCCATAGATTAAATGACCTAAGATGGATATTTCTATCCCTTATTTATCATAATAATATTCATAAAATACATTCATTAGATATGTATACACCATATTAACGAAAAATGTGGGGCATAATCCATGTGTCCCACTGAAATAAAAGTGAGATGAAAATACCTTACACTAATTCTCAACTTCAGATGCACACATCCAGACATCTTGAATAATAAATATACTTTTATTATAAAATTATTACTAAACCATCATAATCTGTATCGTACCATATAAAATTTACTAATTAAATTTTTGTAATTTTTTTAGAAATTATGTCTTAAAACAAGAATTTGGGTAATAACAATATCATTTTACATGTAATATTTTTTTATTTATTTTTGGTATTTTAACATTCATCATCATTTCTTTAAAACCATAGTGTCATATATGATATAAAAAACATATAGTTTCATTATATATATATATATATAAATTCATTAATGAGACATATATAATATGAACAAAATCAATCATAGATATTGATATTTGTACGTATGCATGATTGATGTTTTAGTATTCTCTAAAGATGAAATGAAAGGAAGGAAAATAATATTTTACTATTTCATAATAATTATAATGTAATATGTACCACATATTTTCCCAAAATATGTCTTTAATAAAATCAATGTATATAATAATTTATGTATGAATCACCTTGCTTCACGAGAAGGTGGTCTGATGTACACACGAGTGACATTACTGTATTCCCATAGTACGGAGATTTTGAACATTTATATGTTATTAAAATTGGAAAGTATAATTATTTCATTAATATCATATACACATGTTAAATACATCATCATATCCCGTTGTGATATGTTGTAATGAAAAAATATTACATTAGTCTTTGATGTAATAGTGTGTTGTATGCATGATCGACTGTTTCATTTACTACTTGATATAAGAGGAAATAATTCTCTCTATTGGATTTGGTTTAATAGGATAAATGTGTTTTACTTTTATTATATTTGTTTTCAATTATCTGAATATTAATTATATATCTTATTACATAATGTTTATTGTTCTGCATGACATTAATATAATAATGTCTTAGAGTGTTCATCATATTGATAAGGAAATAAAAGTTCCCATTATGATCATAACCCTCTAATGTTGTGATAATATTCATAATATAGTTATATTGCAGGATAATATACTATGATGGGTATATAGTATTTAGAATATCAAGTGTGAGTACTTGTATGTGTATTAGTATACTTTTTGGATGTCTATAATTGGTAATCTCTAAAAAATTAAATTATATAAATGGGAACATGAGTAGAAATTCCACCTGTTTTGGCTATAATTGGATATTTCGATCTACAATCATGTGAAATGATCCATATAATTTATGATTGTAAATAATTCATGTCATGACTATTTCACAAATATTTGTTGATTGAAACCATGATTACATATGTTAAATATGTGGTTGGGTAGATTTGGTGTGTCCTGATTGACATTAAATTAATGGATAAAATGAGGAATAATTTGTACCTTCAATCCTTATGGATTCTAATATCACATAAATTTAATTGGAATAAAATCATCACCCTAAATTCAAAGGCCATAGTGTAATAACATTTCTATCCCATCTCGTTAATGAATGGTGTATCAAGAATATTGTTTGGTTACATAGATGTGAATCATTATTGATTAGACACCATGAAAATAGAATATATTTCACAGTGTGTATTTGTATTTGGTTGTTGTCATTTTGAAATTATGTTATTTCTATTATATGACTTAGAACCTTACAGGAAAGTAATCTTTGACAATAGGAAACCCCTCTAAAAGCCAATGACTAATAGACCTAGAGGGGCCCGAACTATGTGTTTATAAAGACATCTATTAAATTAAATTTAAATTTAATTAATGGAATAACTATTATTCTCAAGATTTTGAAATCACATTATTCATGCTAGTTTGATCAAATTAATTTAATAAATATGAATTCACAATATTCAGAATAAAATATATTTATTTATTTATTTTGAATATTTATATACCAGTTTTTTATTGTAATATTTAATTAGGATAACAAAATATTATATATGGTTATTAAATAAATGTAATAGCTTTTCGAGTCAAATAAGAATAATTTTGTAGAAAAATATCAGTTAAAAAGTCCATTAAATAAATCTTGCTATATAAAAAGATATTTCACACCAAAAAATATTAATTATAATTATCATTTATTTGGAATAGACATTTTATATTTTTATTATTTATTTAATGGACATCATACATTAAATTATTATTTTAACCAAAACCAATTATCGATAAATAGAGTTTTATGAGTATTATATAGAATATCGATAATTGAAATTGAATTAGCTAATTACTGTACATAATCAATTATTTAGACTTATCCTTATCTCTAACTCATATGAATGAAACCAGAAATAGATATTTATTCAAGACTGAAGAACAAATGATTACGAAAAAATATCCCCACATATTTTATTCTCCCTGATAGCAGCCATAGGCAGAGTGGCACTGCTTCGAGATTATATGAACACATGTCTATCAACTCTAGAGTGTATTCATTATTTTATCACTATAGAAAATAAATGGAAATATAAAGGATTTTCTGTTGATAAACATTCATCACTGAAGAATGATATCATTCCCAAATGTTTATTTATGGAAATATTAAATAATTAAATTAACAATATTACATGAAATATCATCACTCATTTATTTATGACGGGATAATTAAAATAAATTACGAAATATATATCTGACTAAAACATGATTCTTTTTCTCATGGAACCAACAATTGGTTATAGAGTCAACATGATTACATTTATAAATTTTTTTTGAAAGATGATCTATGTCAAATTGTGGGTATATTTTCATTTTATGTTATTAGTTGTTTATTTTGATTTAAATTAACATGCATAAATGTATTAATCAACATTTGTTCAATGTTTATTTTTTAAAAATGGATTAAGAAAATATTATGAATGATCACAGATTCCATTAGGAAACTAAATTATTTTTCTTGTATGGAAAGGTTACACTGAGTATACTAGGAAGTACACACCATGTACCCAAGTGAACTATATTTGGATGTGTTGATGAAACACAACTCATAACATTGTAATTACTCATATTGTATGCCGCATGTTGATCGGAAATATTTTAATATGGTTGTTGGATTACATGGCATATATCAGGGTACACAGTGTTTATTCTATACGAGTTAGTGGTGTAAATAACCGAATCTATGTGGCCGGTATACATGGTCAAAACCACATGAAAAATAAAACATAGTGAATTTATTATACACTCTGTGTATTCATATGACTCATTTTTGAGTTCATCAATAACCACATATGAAACACACACCGAATAATCATGCTTCAATTCCAGACACACTACAACTGGAACTCATGAAATGTAGATGGTTTATACAAACTGTGTAGTCTGGATGATGTGCATGACACCGAACTATATGTGAATCATGGATACATGAAAACTGATATAAAAAACATTTTGATGGTGTCTACACTTAATGTAGTGTCTCATTAAAATAAATAATTTAAATTTTCATTTAATTGAACATTTCATCACTAAAACCATAATATATTTATTGGAACATCAATGAATTTCCAACATTTAAAAATGAATTTAATGAATATAAATTTCTCAAAAATTATTGTTTTTAATTAATATATCATTATTCAGTCCTCCATTTAATTTCTTTGAGTTTCATAAATTATGGGAAACTCCAATTCAGTTTGGATGATAATTAAGATGAGAGGGAATTAATTAATTAACTCATGCATATTCATCTTAATAATAAAGAATGAAAAAAATAAATGATATCTAGTGATACAGACATATTCATTTACATTTTTAATGTTCATGAGATTTACCTAGAACAATGTATGCGATGGTTTTTAAAATTTATTTTATTTAATGTGTTTGCAATTATATATTATTATATTAAATATGACTGTTTTTCAGTCTACCCTTCTTCCATTATTATGTATGACATGTTTTTCAAGGATATTTATGTGATCACATTTTACCCAATAATTTGTTCCCTCACCTAGTCATGATGAATATATAAATGTAATTAGTGTTGTACCCCTTGGTGTGTAGAGGTAGTTGAAAATAGAAACATTATGATAAAAACATATTAGATAAATGATTGTTCATGAATAATGATGTAACTCTTGCAAGACCTATAATATGAGTAATTCCACACAAGTTAATAGTTGATTTAACATCCACCCATTAAATAAACTAATATATAAATCCCATGAATGGATCATTTAATTAATTTTTTTTCTATGAATTTTTTCTCTTATGAATGCCAGGTCACAATAAAATAAACAAATAAATTTATGGTAAAATATGGAAATTATATGAGTGAATTTTTTTATCCATCGTGGTTTATTAATTTACATCGACAAAATATTTAGAAGACGTATTAAGGATAATGTACGATAGACATTTAAACATATTTAATTAAAATCCCTCACCTAAATATGAAGTCACACTTGAGATTTTTTTACATGATTAAGAATTAGAGACACAAAAGATAAAGTTTTACTAAACATAATTGGGGATCATAAAATTTATTTTGAGTTATATTTATTGTTTTGAGTAGACATAATATTCGAAAATTAAGAGAAGTATCACTAGATAGACCTGATTTATCTTTGGAGAATGTGTTGAGGAAATCCATATCAAGATTTTATAATAGGGGAGTCCCCTCAATGGATCAATGATCTGTAAGCCAATAGTTAGAAAAGTCGTAGATAATTATATTGCTTTTAGTATGTTTAAAAAACCTATTTGGGTTTATGAGAAGAGGCATATGGATCTTTGAAACTATAATTTAATATTATCTAGAATTCCATATTCAATGGTTAGGGATACTGGGACATGATATAATATTAGGAGATTCAATTAAAATTTATAAAAAAATAATTTTCTATTTCAAAACTACTTTTTATTCATGAAAATTATTAATATTATACATTAAAAATTTTAGAATATAATTAAAATCTCGTCATCTGCATTATCCCTATATTCAATATTATATTAATATAACATCCTCCCTAATAGTAACTTATAGGATTGGTTAACAAAACTTTAGGTTCTGCTACAACATGAATAGTAATTATTGATGCTAATATCATTATCCCGGTTATGCCTTTTAATCATGTGAGTGATAAAGATTTTATGGACTATGAAAAACATGTGAGTGATGTGGTTAACATTAAATTATTGATTCTTTATTATATGTCTAGATGTCATTATGATTCACACAAACATGGATATATATACCATTCTAGAGATTCTCCATGTTTTTTACCAATAGAGATATAGACATTAACATTTTTAGCATTCTAAAGCATTATATCAATGCGATCATGGAGAGTGACCCCCATCAAGGGCTAATTTAGTGAATCCCATTGGGTATATTGAGATACTAGTGGGTTTAGAGTTTAAACTCCATGAATAATTGGTCACTGATGTCATTATAAAATCATTCTCTCATAACTTCTATAGATTTCATGGTAAATTTTAAAATGAAAAAAATTAGAATGTCACTTCTATATGTTTCTACACTCCTTACCTATGTAGATAAGGATAAGAAGCATAAAATGACTTCCACTCTTTAGGGAAATTTATAAAAAGGGAATGGATATTACATTAATCTTATATCTTATTGACAACCATCAATGTAGAATAACATTAAGGGGTCATTAAGGGAACATGATGCTTTCTATTTCACAAGTGGCATGAGGGGAATCTATAATAAAAAGTGAACCTAGCCATATAAGCAAGGGGAAGATTTAGGTGACGTTTTTATTGAGTGGAATTATTCTATTTATATAATTTGGGAATTATAGATATCTTGTGGTTGTAACATATCTATCCTAATATAGTAACCGTGTAGATTCAGAAATATTTTTTGAGGGGAGGTAAATCAACATGTTTCCAAAAGAACCAATATTTCCATTGTAGCTAAGGGTGACTACCAGTTCAAATTCCAAACAGCATGATTGTAGTTTTTTATTTTTTTATTATGTTCAATTAGTTAACTAATGCATAATATAATTATGTTGAGTAGATACACATTGTATAATATTCAAATTTTCAAATAAATGTTTCTTCAATGATAAAGATGGAATTTTTAAGGCCCAATTAAATAATTTTTTTATGTATTGAATTATAGAAACGATGTAATGGAAATTTATAAAAAGAATCCTCTTAATATTCCTACCACACGAATCATTAGATCAACATCTTAGACATATAAATTAAATTTTCATTAATAGACTACATAAAAATTAATATTTTTATTTTCATGAACTAAAACAACTTGGTGTATGTAACAAAACATTAAAAGGTAATATGATCAAATAGAAATTTAATGGAAAAGGTGAAGGGGATAATTTTATTATTGGATTTCTTCATAATGTTATGTGTGGAACATTTCATGTTATAGTAAGGGGTTGGTACTCAAACAACAAATATTTTACAAATTATTTTAGAATATATAGATATGTAGACTAAATTTGTTATAATATGGATTCATTTCATAAATTTAAGCCACAAAAATTAAATTATGAATAATCATGGTAAGAGGATTATGAAACATAACACAGTCTATTCTAGACAATATATTAATAAATGAATCATTGATTATTTACGATAGTTTGGGATACTATATCAACAGAATAATCCTTATAGAACTCAATAGAATACATTAAGATAAAGGATCAACCGTGACTTTTTGTTTATGGTGAGAGAAATGATGAGTCATTCGAGTCTTCCATTAACCATTTGGTGACACAGATCAACATAATTCAAAAAATCACTAAAACAAGTTCCAACTAAAGTAATAGATGGTATTCCATAATAATAATTAAATGGAAAGATACTAGTTTTTTCATTCAAATATTCATGGTTATAAACATAACTTCATTATGAATATTCATGTTACAAACATCCACAAAAAATTTTATAGTTTACCTTTATATGACTTCAATGGGAATCATGGGGATATTACCTATATGACCCCACATAAAATTGATATAGTGATGAGACACACCATATTCAATGAGAGAGACTACATATCTGTTAGAGATAGTGGTATTTAGATAGAATATAATTGAGTTAAAGCTTATGGTATATAATATTTGGTATAGGAATATATTCCACAAAGTCCCATGGAAGAAGGAATTGTTTTGAAGATGCAAGTAATGCTAATGAGTACATGAGATGGTAGAGAATCAGAATGTTTTAGTATTTTAGTCACATAAGATGGTGACACATTATATGTTTCTAATAATATTCCTTCATTATTCATTGATGTTTTTGGTTGAAAAAAAAAATCTCAGTTACTAAAATCTAGGAATTTTAAAATATACTCTATAGACAGAAACCATGTATGGATTTTTGTAGATCCTCTAGTAGGTGTAATTATATTTGGGTAAAAATGATTATATAAGAAAAATATTTACATTTATGGACAATTTAATAACTATAAGTAATGACCGGTTTTAAAAGGGTTTGAATTGTGTCATGGAACTGACTATAATGAAACAATTTCACCACTTGTAATGATGAAATATCTCAGAGTAATACATTCCATTATGTCCTAACATGACTATGAAATTAGTAAAATGGATGTCCAAATATCCTTCAATAGTGTGAACCTATAGGATGAATTAAATATGACATAGACCTAACACTTTTTTACACCAAAGGATTGTAATAAAATATGACTATGTCATAATTCCATTTATGTATTTATAAAATCATCTCGTCAATGGAATATTCATTTTTATGAAGTTATAACACTATTTGTTTTCATATATAATGAGTTTGAGCCTTGTAGAAACTATTGGTTTAGGGGGAGTGTATATGTTTTATTAATAATATATCTTGAATAATTAATATTCATTGGAAAAAAATATTCATCTTACAATCTATTAAGGATTGGTTGAATAAATCGTTCTCTACCATGGACTTGGGGTGATAGAGAATATATTATATGGATCAAGATCCATCATGATAGATCAAATATGTTCATCATCCTATATTAATGTATAAAAAATATCCACCATACATATTATTTATATAACAATCAAATAATTTAATTTTCCTACTGTTACATGGCATTAACCATTTTAAGAAAAGTTTCCTCATACACATAAAGAATGAAATAGAATTGAATGGATTTCATACAGATCAAAGATTGGGTCAATTATTAATTCCGTTTTAACTAGTAGGATATATTTCATAATTTTTTCAAATTGGTATGGAATATATAAATATGATCATCATGGTTTCCATTGTATTGAAATCATTAATATCCCTTAAGAATATGAGGAACCATAATGATATGTTCACAGTTTTTTCAGAGGTTATGAGAAACTTGTCATAAGAGGGTATGAATATTTTAGTTTCCAAAATGATAAATATGGAATGATATAAAATAACAAATACATCTTCACATTGAATTGGTGAATTGTGAACTAGAAATTTTTAAAGCAGGATGTGGTCGTAGATTCTATTACAGTTTTGGATAATATTAAGGATTCTAAGGACTGTAATGAAGTATTAAAGATTAAAAAATTCATTTAAGAGATTGGAATCATATATAGAATAATTATCCAATCACACTCCACAATGATAATAATATAGTGTTGGCTCTTGAAAAAGGAGATAAGGTCACATCTGTGGTTAAACATCATTCATTGGAATTATCCTATCTTTATGGATTTAATAAGAGAGGAGAGGTTGTTATAAGAATAATTTACATGAAAAGGAACATGGAAGAACCCTTGATCAATTCATTTACTCTAACGAAACATGATAATCATGTGATATCAGAAAAAATCAATGTCATAGGTAGTTTTCTCAAGTATAATTTGGATATTGTTAGAGTAGGTTCCATAGGACTGACTATTTTTACATTTATGACACTAATATTTTATGTATTGAATATTAATTAAATATAATATTACATTTCATTCCTTTTTAATCATTGATTTAATTTACTAATATCCTCGAGTATTTTTCACATTGATAAGGATGTAGTAGCTCCCCACTATGTGAGAACCTTGATGTGTTGCATAAAATATTCTTAATATATTTCCACAGTTGGATAAATTACTATGATGGGACACATAATATTTACTTCATTGGGAATGAGTAATAATAAGTGGATGGGGATTATTCATATGATGTTCAGACCTGATAATATCTAAGATGAGAGATTTTGAGAATAGACCCACAAGTATGAATCCTTCATGTTTTTGGTTTCATTGGATATTCGTATCTAAAAAAATGTGTAATGATCTATAGACATTAATATTTTCATTAATTCATATCATGTCTCAAAAAATATATTTTCTGATGAATGTAGTGATGATATATGTTTGTATTGAGGTATGTTACATTTGGTTCTTCATAATAGAAATCCCTTATATGGATAATTTTAGGATGGATTCATTCCTTCCATATTTATGGAACGTTATATATTAACTCTTTGATTGGAATAGAACCATCGCACAAAATTTTATTTCCATGGTGTAACAACATGTTATTCTTGATAAACATATAATGATATGCCATGCATATAGGTTGGTCCCATGTAAGTGAAACATGTTTCATGATTATTGTGATGATGGAATTATATTAAATAGTTATCATTCATACGTGGCTTTCATAATTGCACCATTATGTTAATTATATTGGGTACATTGGAAAGTTTCTAGATATTATTCTTTGAATTTAGGCAAGCCTATAAAATGCCGGTAAGAAATAATCCTAGAGAGTAACACACTAGGTGTTTCCATTGATCATGATTAAAAACTATTTCAATTTAATTAATCGAATATATATTTCACTCAATACCAAGTAATTATGTAGATAAATTATATATAGGTATTTTATGTATCCATGTATCGATAGACAATAAAAAAATATGATTTTGGGATGGATCATAATGATATAAAATTGATACTCAATTAATAAGATGTTATATTAATGTATGCAATTAATTGTATTTTTATAACCTACCTTTGGAAAGTAAGTCCACATGAAATATTTTGACCATGATATGAGATTATTCTGGTGTTTTAGTTATATGAATATGCCACCGAAGACACCAACTAAAATAAAACCAATTATTCCAATATGAATCATCCAACATTCAATGACTTTTAAAATTGAACAATAGTATATTTGACCATTAATCATAATGGCACATCGCAAAACATTTAACTATGATTAGAATTATGGGAGCATGTTTTTCAATTGTGATACAATGTTGATGTGAATTCTTTTCTGTTATTTAATTCTTCTAAGAACCAAATAAACATTAATATATCCAAATTCATGACATCATAATGCTAATTAACATATTCAACAACTTCTATAATAGATTTTACCTCAATTGAGAAGATGTAATTGTCTCCCACGTAGCACCTTCAATGCTAAGTGAATAATTTATTGATTTGGGAGTTCCACTTCCATGGTACAATACCAACCCATATATTAATGGGGAACACATTCCTTGACTCAAAGCCTCAAATCCTATTCAGATAGTGAAATTTTTTGAATAAAAAGGTATCTCCTAACACATATGTAAACCATTTATGACTAACTTCTTAGAACACACCAAAATAAACCTTCTATGTCTTATGATGGTTGGTTGGGATGTCTCAAATGACTTTATATTGGCCTATTAGTCTACTTGGGGGATCCTTTCAACCATATATACTATCATTATGTGATATTAATCCCCCAATAGTATACTAGGGATTCCATCCAAAAAATCCATTGTATTTCCATTCTTTCTCAAGTATTTATGAGTGCTTTCTAGGAACAACTAGCTACCGACCATATGTATTTGGCCAATAATATATCATTTAATAATAAATCCCATAAGAATTCCTTGAAGAAAAATCACAGTGTCTGGACACATTCATGTTTCCACACTCTAGGCTCACCAAGGTGCTCTTACAACATCATATGAATCTTTTCTACTTATCATTCAAGCATCTAGGGGAACAGACACATCACCACACACACACACACACGTATATATATATATAATACTAGTATATATTGGTGGTACATAGAGGAATGATGTCAGCACATATCCTCAAACTTATAAATGAATATGAATACATTATGTTCTTTATAGAATATTCTTGAAAACATATGTAACATCTCTCCACGTCTCATTGGCTTGAGAGGGAAGATGAATGGTACTTGGCCTTTAGAAACGTTCCCAAGATGCCAAAGGCTAGAAATAAATGTTGAGGTACTCAAGGATAGTTGGGGAATGATTTAACCTTTTGAAAAAGAACAACCATCCAAACCAGTCATTACCAAAAATACCATATTATGCATATCAACATAGAAAACCAAACAGGCATTACAAAATAGACATCCAAGTTTTTCCATCACACAACCCAAAAACCATAATGGTGACATGAAAAATTCTGAACCACTAGAAAAATTAGATGCCTTAATCTTACTTGTGTCCCAGAATATGACATCTTCAAAATAACTGTAGTGCCAATGAAGTGGGTGAGTACCAATACTCATTAGGTTTTTTCTAAATAACTTCCCAACACAATCCAATAGGATAAAACCAATAGAACATTTATAATAAATAGTTTATATAATTAATTAAATAGTTCCACAATTACCAATAATCCAAACACAAACTTACTAATCCAACTTTACCCAAACCAAGAATCCCAAGGGAAAGACAAAAATCCATGCAATAATCCATTTCACCATTTTATATTTAGACAAAAAAATTCCTTATTTGCAAGAAACTCATTACCAAACAATCATTATGGTGGGACTTCCACCCATCATGTTCCCCCATTTCCATATAACTGTACTTACCAACCACTACCCATAATGGTGGTTCTTCCAACCAATATTCCATACCTTTAATTGCGAGGATTCCTTCCCACTTCCATAATGTTTGTTCTTCTGACCACTATCCATCAACTTTTATAGTGAGACACCCCACACACTTCAACACAACTAACACAAGCCATAACACTAAATCATACAACAAGAAAAAATTCCTAGGGCCGAACAATAAGCACAAAACTATTTCCAACACATACCAATTTAGTTAAATAAATCCCTTATTTATTGAAACCACCCTTTAACTATCTTTACATTCCCAGAGAATTCAACCCATAAGCAATAACACCCCAATCTAGGAAAATGCTCCCCAAAACCACTCTAGATATCCTTCCATATCATAAAAAATCCTTAAGATCAACACCCAAGGTAAGAAAAACCCTAGATCTACATTAAATTGGTGTAGATCTAGAAATCCATGATATCTAGAAGAGTAGATCTAGAGAGAAACCAAAATAAAGAAAGTGGAGAGACATTCCCCGGAGGAACCACCTTCAAACCACCAAAAAACCCCTTCAACTTGCTTCGATAACATGGGGGGGGAGATCATACAACCATTGAGAGTCCAAAATCCCAAGTGAGGCTTGAGTATGATGAAATTTATAGTGAAATAAGGCAACCCAAAGGAAGCCAGTATTTAGAAACATCATTTTTAAGTGGTCGCATGGTTTGGACGCACAATTAGGAAAACTATGTGCTAACCATGCACACTCCACTACCTCGAGATAAGGGGTCTGTACGGTTGGCTCGCATAGTTTGGAAAACCTTGGGCAGGACATGAGAAGCCAAATTTCTCCCCCTACATGTTTTCTTAGAGAACTCGAACAGTTTCCCCTAACTGTGCTCCAACCGTGTTCCCTGAGAAAAGCCTCCAATCTAATTCAATACCCTTCCAAACTCTCCCAATGACATCCCACCTAATCCCAAGAACCAAAAACACATAAAACGTCATAAAACAGTTCTATATACCTCAAACCAAGGGTGCTACAATATCCCCACAATTTGACATTCCATCCACTGAAAGTAGAGAATCATTTCATTGCCAAATGAGCTTGGGACATTGCTCGATGATCTCTTTCTCCCACTCTCATGTCTCGACCTAAATATGACCATGATGTAAGAAAACATACACTAAACCAATGATTTTCCCTAAAAAGGCTTTCTAATCTCTATCCACAATCTGCACTGGAACATGCAATAAGGAAACATCCGGTTCTAGATTAACATGATCCCAAAAAATCACATGGTCACAATCTGGCATATACTTTTTCAATTACGACACATAAAACATATTGTGCACTGCACTACAACTTTCTGACCAAGCCAAATGATAGGAAACCTATTCAACTTCTCAAGTGTCTCAAAAATCCCAATATACCTCGGAGATAACTTATCCTGCTTTCCAAACCATTGATGTCCCATCCTAGGAAATATTCTCAGTGAACATGATCACCCACCTCGAATGACAACGGTCATTGACGATGGTCTCTATACAATTTCTGATGACATTGAGCCCTCTCCATCCTCTTTTTGATCATCTTTATTTTCTTAGTAGTCTCTTTGTCATGGATCGGTTCGATCATTGAATCCTCACCCATTTCCACACAAAATAGTGGGGAACGACACAGATGCCCATATAATGCATCTAACAGTGCCATATGTATTGAATCTTGATAACTATTATTATTGGGGAACTCCAACAATGGTAAGTGCTCCTCCCATGAACTACCAAAATCCCTCACACAAGCCCTTAACATATCCCCCATGGTTTGTATCGTACTCTCGGATTGGCCATCCATTTAAGGATGATACGTGGTGATCATAGTCAACTGTGTTATGAGGGCTTGCTACAAGGTCTTCTAGAAACAAGATGTGATCCTTAGAACACTATCTGATAAAACTGAAATTTGAACAACATGCCTCTTTAACACCACCTAGATATAGATTTTGGATAGATCCTTCACCATATGAGATTAAAAAATCAAGATGAAATGGGCCTACACTGAGAGCCGATCCATAATCACCTATATGGTAACATGCTTCCCGGCCGTTCTGGCGAGATCCATCACAAATTCCATTGCTGTCAACTCATATTTACACAATGGGAATAATAAATACTAAAACATGATTGATTACCCCTAAAGTAATCCTCAGACCTTCTTACAAGTTAATAATGTCAAAACACACTCTGCCACTTTCCTTTTCATATGAGCTGACCAAAAATACTATTTCAACACCTTATACGTATTCGGAATTCAAGGATGTACTGGCCTCCAAGAATGATAGTAAGCACAAAGATGTTTCTCCGGACATGCCAATGGTACCACCATCTGATTCTGAAATCACAAGAATGAATTTACATTAAGTTCACATTCCTCAAAAGTCTCCCCACCATTGAGTTTCGACCTCATCGCCACACATTCAGAATCAGGTGTTTGTACCTCTTTAACCAAACCAACCATGTCAAGAACCAAAAAAACTAGAAATAAGACCGCTCCTCCACCCTGATCCTCACATTCCAACTACGTGTCGGCTATGACTAACATCAAATTCCACTGGTTGGATGTCTATTTCTCTAATTGACCATATGATTTCCTACATAATAGATCTTCCAAGGAATTTACCTTACCCGATGCTTACAATAGGTTGAAATCAAACATATATAGAAGATCCATCCATCACCTTTTCCTCAAGTTCAAATATCTTACCGAGAAGATATGATTTAATCTCTTATGGTTCGTAAACAGTGTAAATTTCTAACAAAAGAGATAATGATACCACATCTTTAAAGCATGGACCACTACTTCCAAATCCAAATCACGTGTTGTGTTTCTCTTCTCATGCAATGTCACCTGCCATGAGCCATATGCAACCACATCATCCCCCTTTCTTGAGAACACATCCCAATCGTAATCTTGATACATCACAATACATCATGTACCCTTTCTTTAGTTCCATAAAAACCAATATTAGTGCCAATATAAGATTACTTTTTAGCTCTTCAGAGTATTTCTAACACTACTCATCCCATTGATATGAGATATTCTTCCATGTCAAAGCTATCATTGGGGAACCCAACCATGATAAATCCTCAACAAAACACCGATAATAGCTCTCTAGTCCAAGGACGCTTTGTATATTGTAAACTTTTATTGGAGGTAGCCATGATATCACAGCCTCTATCTTTTATGGAACAACCAAAACACCTATCTCAGAAATAACATGGCCAAGGAAATGAACCTCATATATCCAAAGGTCACACTTTGAAAACATTGAATACAATCGTTGGTCCATCTAGATCCCCAAACCGGTCTCCAAGTGCATCATATGCTCTATCTTTTTCCTCGAATACACCTGTATGTCATCCACAAATACAACAACAATAGAATCCATAAATCTCTGAAATATCTGATTTAGTAATACTATGAATACCAGTGGAGAATTTGTTAGACCAAAGGGTATAACCATATTCTTTTAATGGATATATATACTTCAGAATACTATTTTTGGAATATCCTCCATCCTCAACCTTAATTGGTGATACCCTATCCCCAATTAAATCTTGTAGAACCATTGATATCCAATCAACTAGTCAAAAAATAATCAATGCTTGGAATTGGATATTGGTTCTTCATCATAATCAGATTAAATCTATGATAATAAAAAAAGAAATACAAGGTTCCATAAACATTTTTAATAAACAAACCAGCGTTTCCCATAGAGAAGTGCTAGGCTAGGTGAACCCTCTATGTTCTAAATCTTCCAACTACTCCTTTAATTCCTGCAATTCTGTTGGTTCCATTGGGTATGATGGAAGTGAGATAGGACTGCTCCCTAGAAAGAGATCAATCTTATACTTTATTTCTCTCATGCATGGAAACCATGATAATTATTCGAGAAAGACATCCATAAACTGATTCACAACTTTAGGAATTTTTTTTGCTAAAAACCGTCCACTGATGCCAGAAACAAACCATCTAACTGATATGAGATCGGGTTAATATTTTGTGCCAACAAATCAGGTGCACACATATATTCACTCTTCTCCCCTCTGAAGATATATCTAATTCCATCCTCTAATCACAAAACTAATTGTTTGTGCATAATAATCTATGAGCGCCTTAAACATTTTCAACCTATACATTAACATGATTATATCATAATCAACCATCTAAAGAACTGAGAAATACCACATCAATTGTATTCCATCCCCATATAATCAATAACCTTGATATAGGAAGGCTCGACACTCTCTTTGACCTAGATGAATTTGTAGTTTTAAAACAGAAGGCATCATTTCCCCAGGAAAACCCAACAAATAAATGACGTGATAAGAAATAAAAGAATGAAAAGAAATACGATCAAATAAGGCTTGCATCAATGTGAAAAGTAAAAGAACTGTACATAGTACTGTGGAGGGTCTCGACTGATCATCCATTATAACAGGATCAGGTCAAAGGATTGGCATGCGTTCCATGTTTGGATCCTTACTATCCTGCTGAAACTTCCCTTGCTGAGGAGTGTCACAAACACCTGACCTCATAGAATTATGACATTATCGATGAATATGCCCCATATGCTTGCAGTTATGACATTCTCGAGGTTGTGCCTTATTTTCCCACTTGATGTGGCTCGTAGAGCCAAACTGAAAACATCCTAGCTTACAATTGGGTCTTGGAGGAAGTTTTTACAATCTTGTGCTCTGATTCTAATGTTTTCTTTATTAGTGAGAAAATGAGTCTTTCTCATTTTCTCAGTGGTAGGTTTCACACCTCCTATCTTAGGGACAATCAGACATCCATTACATTGATTTTTGACCATGTTAGATATATTACAGGTGTATCTAGTTACACTCCAATCTATACTATTTGAAAACACTAAATGATGCTTTGGGCCAACTACTAGTTCACATGGGGGTTCGGTGCATCCAATTTTCGAGTTGATTTCTTTTATTGGTCTTTATAATGCCTAATTGATTCTATCTTTATCAACATAATAATTCATCATAAGTTTCACTCCCTTGAAACTAAAGTCTTACAATTTCTATGTCAATTACATAAAAACTATCAAAACCAATATTTCCACAATTTCACATTTCCCACATTGAGCCATTTTTATAAAAACCCCCACATGTTTTGAAAATCAAAATGTTTTAAAAATTCCATGAATTTCATTGGTCGAAAAATTCCATTTGGATACCCAATTCAGAATTTTACAAAAATCCCCACATTCATACCACAATATAAATTGTTATACCCCAATGAAATATGTGTCCTAGTGGGATGTCATTTCTACCAGGCATGCCATGCTCATCTCATTGGATACACCCATGCCAATGAGATATCCAATGCCAATAAGTGTTACCAAACACTTATGTAGCCAACTCCCTAGTAACATGATGTTCAACAGAAAAAGGCCTAGATACATCCTTTTATGTTATACATTCTAATTTCTGAAAATCATATTCCTTGCTACCAACCCAACTAAATTAATTGACAATGAAGGAATTCCATCACCATAAAAAAATTACATGCCAAAGAGTAAACAAATATTCTCACTTGGAGGTCAATGACTGAACAAACTGAAACCACTTGTAACATCCTGTCCATATATAATTGGATTCAGAGGGAAGGTGAATGCTACTTGGCCTTATGCAACGTTCCCAAGATTACAAAGGCTAGAAAAAAATTCCTAGGTCTTCAAGAATAGTTGGGGAATGATTCTACATTTTTTAAAAATAACAACCAGTCAAACAAGTATTTTCCAAAAATACCATAGGATCCATGTCAACATATCAACACAACCATGTATTACCAAATAGACAACCATGTTGTTCTATCATCCAACCCAGAAATTATCATTGTACCATGCAATAAGACTAAACAAGGGAATATAAAATGAACAAAGACACACTCCACAACTCCACACCATGTTCCATGCTCCAAGCACCACAACATCACCAAATAATCATGCCAAACTACTAGAAAAATGAGATACCTTACTCGTACATGTGTCATGAAAATTAATCATCTGAAAAATCACCCAAGTGACAAAGTAGAGGATGAGTACTAATACATAGTAGTTTTTTCCGAAATGAAATCACTACACACAATACTAGGATAAAACTGTTAGAATATTTATAGTAATAAGTTTATATAAATCATTAAATAGTTCAACAGTTACCAATCATCCAAACACACGATTACCAAGAAATTTTTACCAAAACAATGGAACCCATGTGAAATCCAAAAAACCATGCCATAAGCCATTTAACCATTTCACATTAGCACAAAAACATTCTTATTTGAAAGAAACACACAATAAAATAATTATTACAGTGGGACTTCAGATAGTCCTATTCTCCCATTTCCATCTAGCGGTACCTCCCAACCACTTCCCATAATGGTGGTCCTTATAACCACTATCCATCACCATTTATAGTGAGGCTTCCCACCAACTTCCATAATAGTGGTTCTTCCAACCACTATACATCAATTTTTATAGAGGGACTTACCTACCACTTCCACAAAACCAATAAAATCCATAATAATAAATCCACCAACAAGTACAAAGCACCAGGACCTCACAATAATCAAACAACCATGTCCAACCCATGAAAATTCATTTCAATAAATCAATCATTTATTGAAAACGTCCTCTAACTATCGCTCCATGGGCAACCATATTTCAATAAACAACAACATTATTGAAAAACCACTCATCAACCATTCTCCAAAATCATTTCATGAAACCCATTTTAAAATATCCATTTTAAAATCCACAACAAGAACATTCCCCCCAAAATCCACTTTTTCCAAAAAATCCAAAAGAATTTACCAAAGGGAATTCCATTTAATTTCACACATCAAAACACTATTGATTCAAGAAAGCCCATTTAATTGAAAACAAGGAATCTAGTTCAAAAAATTTGTAATTGAGAGAGAATCCACTTACCTTTAGGGTTCTGAAAAACTTGACCCACATGAAACCACACCCCAATCCTGGAAAACGAACTACTAAAATCAATATAGATCTCGTTACCTATCATCAACATGCCTTAAAATAAGCACCCAAGGAAACCATAAACCTATATCTACATGAAATGGGTGAAGAACTAGAATACCAAGAGAGGGAGAATAGTAAATCATGAGAGAAAACAAAAAAATCCAAGGAGAGAGAGTTATTGAGGAAAAACCTCCTTTATACCACCATGAATCCCATTCAATTTTCTTCAAAAACATATGAGAGAGAACCTCAAACATTTGAGAACCAAAAATTTTGAGGGAGGCTCTAGATATAGGGAATTTGGAGTGAAATGAGGCTTCTTGAGGAATCCTGGATTTAAAAACTCCATTTTTAAGTGGTCACACTATTATCATGTATGGTTTGGAAAACTGTGCACTGACCTTGCACACACAACTGCCTCAAGAGAAGGAGTCCACAAAGTTTCCTCACATAGTTTGGAAAACCGTGCCTAGGCCATGTGAAGCCCACTATCTCCCCCTGCACGGTTTCTGGAGAACCCGCAGTGTTTCCCCAAACTGTGATCCAACTATGCACCTCTATTGAGGCCTCCAATCATATTCAAAACCCTTTAATACTCTTCCAACCACTTCCCAACTCATCCCATGAACATTAAACACAAAAAAGGCATAAAAAGGCTACATACCACCAACTCGGGGTTCTAAATCATTTATTTGTAGTAATATATGGGATTTCATATATTATATCTGTTATCATAGTAAACTATAAACATATAAAAGAACTAGTAGATGAATGTGATTTGTGGGATTTCATGGTATGCAATAGGTAGAATACACACAATACACCACATATAAATATTGTAGTAACTCAATAAATATCAATATCTACTATTCAAGATCCATATATCCAAATTTATTTCTTAGAGGACCATCGATACATTCCCATGATTGGATCAACCATAGGATCAAGAAAACATTTTCATTATTATTTTAGATCAATGATCCCTATAGATAACCAATTCACAGAAAGAAAAATATTACAGCTAAATCATATTGAGGTTACTGGTATATAAAAATTGTCGTACTTCAGTTGGCATGTTTTCCTTCCCCTATTAGTCCTCAAAATATCATCAAAATATCTTTTTGGAAGACAATAAATTATCACATATTCATTGGACTTTAGTAGAAGTAAATTAACATAGTCTAATTGAATTAATCAGTTTCCTAAGGAGGATCCAAAATATGAATGTTCTTAGTCACAATACAATACTAATGCTACCCAATAATGATAATAATACAATAAATCTTATCGAGGGGAACAAAAATATTATCAACAGAACCATATCACTACCCTAATGAATGCTGGTGTTCTTGAAACGCCAATTTAAATTTCAATAGTGTACAATTATTCTAGTAACTCATCACCTAAAAGAGTATGTATCTATAGTTGTGATCATAATCCTCACAACATTACAACAAATTTTATTAGATATCCTCTATATAGTTATTATGATGATGGTTCACATAATGGAGATTTTGAAATCAATAATAGAAATTCTGTTTATGATGTTAGTAGTGAAAATAAACATAATTGTCAGAATATAAATCAATAATATTTTCATCCCATTTACATTATATGTCTTCAAGTTTCTCCAATGGTAGTGTTTTTATGAACCCCCATCCCACGTAGAAAAATACATTTCCATAATGGATATCATTCAGGTCATTATTTTTTTAATAAAGGTCACCCGAAAATTGAATTATCACATTGATAAGAAATACATTCCCTTATTGAAAAAATATTGATATAGCCACCATATTGTGAGGTAGTAAAAATAATGTGGCCATCGAAACTAATTTTCTACACCTAAAATGATTTTTTTTTCTGATTCGGAATAAATCCCAAATAAGAGTTTATTTTTTCACTATTGAATGACCTAGCTTCATATTGTAATGATAAAATTTCATGAAATTTCATGTCCCTTGAAAATGAAGATGGGAAGTCACATATCCTGTCAGATTAAGTAGAATAATCTCTCAGGAGTGATGGAGAGAGTAATGTAATGGTGATTAAAAAATTTAATTATGAAAAATACAAGACAATTATTTTCCTAAAGCCGCATCTCAATGTGATTTCAATTGTATTAAAAGATGAATCGATAAACTATATTCAATAGAATTTATTGAAGAATAATTTTTTTTCTTAAAGAAAATTTCTAAATTTAATTAAATACATAGACCATTTCAATGAAAATGAATTATATAATTTTTTGGTCAATATGATATCCCATTCTGTTATAAAACTCTCAAAATAGAGATGATAATCAAGTGATGTCGAATGCACTCAACATAATTCATAAATGGATCTTTTTTAATTTATCCCTAATGATTAATCTAATATATGAATCATAGGATGGGGGAACATTGAATATTTAATTTTTAATCTACTCCATAGGTGAGAGAGCCCACTGGTCGATATTTCTGGTATTTTCATCCAATCATGGAATTCCTTGTGAAAAGTTTCTACACATGCCTTCAGGCATATTCAAATGTATCCCACCATGTCAAAATCATATAATTAATATGGTTGGTGATAAAAATATTTTAATGAAATTTGTATCAATCCTCTTTTGAAGATGATTAGTCTACTCCTAGATGGCATTTAGACACCTTGGATGAGGTGGAACCATAAATATATATTAGATTACACTTTATAAATTCATTACGTCCTTCCCACAAAATAACAGAAGCCTGAAATTTTAGAAGTGAGGGGATGGTTGATAGAATAGTAAAAATATGATGTCAAACCTATCCAACATGGTTGAAAGTATATTTATCACAATTTATTCCAATTATATGAATGTTATATATATGTAGTCTAGAAATCATGTCATTGGAGGTACCATTATGATTTCACACGAAGAATGAACTGTCTCTCGCATTACGGATTCACTCAACCAATTTCTCTATACTCTCTCAGGTTCACACTGTGAACAATAGCCTTAGGATAATAGATTAAGGAGAATATGAGGTATCCCAAATTGAATAAAAAAAATTTAATTCATAGATTGGAAGGGAATGGATTGTTGTTATAAACATCTTAATGAATATAATGAAAAAAAAAACTGATCTTCTTTACCACCAGATGTAGACATGATTGCATTATCATGTTAGGAATCAATGAAAATTCAAAACAGCAATTCAATAGATGCTTTAGAAAATTAAACTGAAACTAATGAACATAATTTAAATGTATCTATTCAATATATGGTCTAAACTAAATCATTAGTTTAATGTGTTTATACTAATCAATAGATACAAATCAAAAATTTAGAGGTATGTCTAAATTATACTTTATCATCTCCAAGGTATTTTTTGACAATGAAAATGTGAATGGGGTGAACACATCCCATCCACCATGAACAGATATTTATCCTCTTAATCCTAATGGGAAATTCACAAAAAAAATGGGGAATAAAGAAAAAATATTTGGTGTCATAATGGGAAATTCCAGTCGAGTGCACTCCTCTTATCAAGACTTATATATCTCCAACAAAATTATTTCCCAATATGATGTGGTTATTTAACCATGAAGTAAGTAAAATGTTATCCAAACAACTCAACTTTAATAAATAAATTCTACCTTGAAGATATTGATTGATATTTTCAATATTTTCATCCACTAAGACCCAATCTATAATATTTTATAGAGGGTTTATACCATGTTCATTGATGTTTTTCATTAGTAACCTTCAATGAAACACTACGAAATTATGGATATACCCTTTCCCTATTGTAAAATTATCCACCCAAGGACAATCACACCCGTGATTATAGAGCCTATTATGTCTTTGAAATCCTAAAAAATGTACATAAAGTTTTTGAGTAACCAGTGAAACCCAAATAAAAACCATACCACAAATGGGATGACTTGATTTCTCCATCTAATATGAAGACTAAAATGTTCCAAACATTTAATGGAATTAGAGACCTAAATATTATGTTCCCCATTTTGTATCTAAATTTGGTTCAATTTTTTATACCCATAAACAATAATAAGTCAGTAATCTCATATGCTTCATGCATACTCTATATGTACTAATTTTTTTATTAAAATCTGTAATGCATAAAAAATTGATTGGGAAAACATCGATTAACAGTTCCATAAATTTTATATTTAAATTTTGTGGAATTTAAAAGTCCATAACCATTCCAAATGAATAAAATTAATAAATTTTAGATCCAAAATCATTATCACTATGTCAAAATGATTGAATAATTTCAAGAACATACATTTCCAACAAGTATAGTTATTAGAGATCTACATTGTAAATATAAATAATGAGTATGAAATTTCTCTCAGAACCATGAAGTAAACACAAAGGTTCTTTGATCATGTTATAGTCACAATGAGGATGGATGATTAAATTCAAATGATATAACCTAAGCCTCAATAAACCCCAAAGGATCCATGATATAGGATTGGAAATCATGAAAAACAAACAGTTATACCAAAACTAGTTATTAAACCTTTTCCAATGCCTAAAACTATGTAATATGTCATATAACCTACTCCTAATTGAAAGAAATAAAATTTCCATCATCAAGAAGGGAGAAAATAGGAATGGAATGTGGAATATGAAGAGAGGAAAAACAATTATTCACTCCTAATTAAGAAAGTACCATGATATTTTTTTATAGGTAGGTAATTATTTTAAAAATAATCCCAATCCCAAGTATAATGATTAGGGTTAGCGTATTTCATACCAATATTATTATCCCTATAACTAAATGTTCAAGTATACCCTCAAAGAGTGATTTTCCATTAAAAATTAAAAAAATAAATTGTAGATTTCAATGAGATTAATTTAATTAATCTATGAGGACATGTGGATTTTGTATCATGAAGTATATTGGGAGTATAATGTCAATGTCTTGGAGTTACTTAAATTAGAGAAAATAATTGATTATTGGATTATTAGAATGTGGAAGAACCATAAAATGACAATTTTCTGGGGTAAACTGAATAAACCATTTAAAATCAAAGATAAATATATAATATGAATTTTTTATATTTGTTAGTATTTATTAATTAAATATTAATTTTACTTTTATGGGGTTTCTATATTCGATGGCATAACCGTCATTCAACAATGGGTTTCCCCAAAATCTTATGTAGCACACAACATTATGTCATACTAAAAAATAATTATATAATATAATTATTTTAAATAGTAGTTAACACCTAACTGTTGTATTAAAAAGAATGAATATAATTAACCATATAATGATTAAACATGTTTTTTAATTGTTTTTTTACATTTATCTAATAAAATTTAGAGGCTTCAAAAGAGAATGAAACCAATTTTAAGCATAAATACTCTAATATTTTTAAAATGTCATTTTACCAGCTTTTGACGAAGAAACCTTTTTAAATATAGTTATTTTCACCTTTATTTGTTATGTTTTACCAAATAAACTTATTCTTTATAATACAAAGATAGTATTTTATTTTGGGTAAATTTTTCTTATTTTTCTGATAAAGTTCATTTTTTAATTAATAGTTAAAAATAATGCATTTTAAGTCAAAATTTTATTTTCATATGATTTATTAATATTGTTAGATTATCTTTTAAATTGGTTATAAAGTGTAATTATATCATTTTTCCCATTAAATCCAATGTTGTTCATTGGAAGTAATTTCACATTTTTAATTACACATAAGCACAAGACGATCTTTTGATATTTATTATTTCATAAAAACATGCTTTTGGGTTTTGACAACTGGAATTAAATTTAAAATAATTTATAAAAATTAAGTGTTTTGATTTTGGAAAAATGGATTCCATATTTGGAATCTAGAGTTACAAATTTTCTAAATATGTAACTTTTATTTTTTAGACATTTTGAATAGTAACATCAGTAAATATTTTATTTACCAGGGTTATATCGTAAATCTCGTAAATAAGGATAAAAAATAAAATAATATTAATATTAATATACCCATAACACATAACAGAATCCAATTGGATGAGATATGTCAAACCATGGGAACCTTTTGGTCGATTTTAGGACCCTATGGAGCCACTTGTGTGTGAAAATCACATTTAATTATTTTTAATTTATAGTTAAGGAAAATAAAACCTAAACGTATATCTTTTACTAAAAATATGTTATGGGGTTATATTAATAAATTTGTAGACTAAATATAAAAATTAGAAATCTAAAAATATTTCCTACATCATCGTATTTTATTTATAACATTTATAGATTAAATAAATTTACTTATTTATGACACACTGCTAATGTAGTGATTACCATATTAATGAATGATTAAAATAAATGAGATTATAAATATTAAAATAAAATTATTTTGGAAATTTTTATGTAATCCTTGAATTTTATGGATTTTTATTACTTTTAATATTTTAATTAATGATGTTATATTTGAAATAATTAGTTTATTATGGATATTTTAAATGTCATGATATGAATAGTATATAAATTGACATAAATGAGATTTTAAAACAAATACTATTTTATTAGAAGATATATTCGTCCTAAAAATCTATTATTTATCAAAATTACTTATATAATATTTAAAACTTCATCAATAATCCTCTTTATGATCTATTGGAATTTTATAGTAACTAAATTAAGAATTTTGTATGAATATACAAGAAGACATGGTAAAAGTTAAGTAATTTTTCTACGGGTTAAAGCTAAAAGATAAGGTTAAATTTATGAGATAAATATTTCTAAAACCCATCAGATGAGTGGATTTAGAACCATACATACCTTTTATTAAAAATATATCAATTTTTTATATCAATTCGAATATCAATTAATAATTAAATAATACTTTCAAACATTCCTCACGTTCCCCTCCTCCATCTTATAAAAGGATACCACCTCTAACCCATTACTCACACCTTTCAAGCCTCTTGTCTCAATCAATCAATACTCTAATAATCTCCTATAATTTTTCTATTCCTCTTTGAAGACTTACCATAGTCAAAAGGAAATTCAGAAAATCCATTTGGCTCACATAAAATGAAGTTACATTATTAGAGGTAATGTATTCTATCAAGTTCCTTTCCATTATTTCTTCTTCTCCACTATCTATGCTCTTATTATTATTTCTTTATATAAAAAACCTACTTCATAAATATTATAGGTTTTTTATGAGGATTTTTCAAACTACACTTACACAAAACTCTACCTAATCGGTAAAGAACATACTGTTTCTGTGGATGGTGAACTACTGCCTCACGAAATGATTATAGTTCAATATTCTCATACCATCTTATATTGTGGCCATTATGACAGAAATATAATTATATATGATATATATGATTTTTATTATGTCTCTATGCTTACTTAATTATCATTTAAAACATACCTAACTGCTTTTTATGTTTTATAAATATGATAATTTTATTTTGGGATGTGCGGACAACCGCCCCATCCATGTGATATGACTCATTCATGCTATAAATGGAACATATAATGGATGTAATTAATGAAATTATTTAACTTATATATTATAGATATTATAATGGAGTTAGAAAATACCTATGTATCATTTTGTTTTCATTTCATTAAATTTGAAAAAGAAATGAGAATAGTGTTAATGCGTACGTAAGATTTACAATCTCCATGAACGGTGCATTTAATTTCATATATACAAATGATATGGAGAATTATTAATAAATATATATAATATATATATTATATATATGATATATAAATCATGAATATCATTCTTTATACAATGTTCTTTAGACCATATGGATAATTTTTAATTATAACATGTTTGTTTTTTACTCAAGTACCAAGCATCCACAAAACGACCGATATGAACTAGAATAATTATATGATTTTTATAGATGTGTAATAAGTGATATAAAATGAATAATAAACATGAAAAAGGTTCCCAAGTAATAATAAAGTAACTTTATTTTATTATTCATGAATAACAAGGACCATACGTGATGATTCAGACAGAATGTAAGGGACTTCGTCTCATTCGCTTTTCATTGAGGTATATTTTAACAATGAAGCATTTTACTAAATGAAAAGAATAATTTTCATAATGTTTTCAATGAAATGACATCTCCACTACCATAATATTTATTTGGATTCTTCTATAAGCCTTAAATTTTTTAAAATAAAATGAAATATCTTATTTTATATTTGGTTGTATTCATATTGAAAATGGGTTTTGAAATGTATTTATTATTTCTATATCATTAAATTTTTTATTTTGATTGCAAAAGAAACGTTATTAATGAAATGTTGATATTTTCAATATTTTATGTTTTAGGAGTATATAATGGTAGAAGGAAATTTGATGGGTGGTTACGTTGTAAACCAATGATGGGTGGTTACGTGATAAACCAAATGACGAGTGGCTCCATGGTAAACCATGTAATGGTGGTTAAGTTATATCCTCCAATGCATTAGCTAAGGAAGTTGGTCATATGGCTATTCTATTTAGTGATATGTGTGGAAGTTGATAATATGTTTATTCCATTTATGTATGTTTATGTACCAAGTTACCTTATATTATATATGTTGCTTTCTATGGGATTTAAGGTAATATTTTGGTTACAAAAAGAGTACGAAATGACCTAACAATCAATGAAGTGTTTTTTCTACTTCTTTAAGGTGACAATTATTACATTATGATAATGTATTCATGGATTACATGGTTTTTTTTAAAAAACAGATTGTTTTCATTCTTTATGTATACCATACCGAGATTTTTATGCTAATCCCATATTTTGAAATGTTTTCATAGGACATAATGAGGAATAAGGTCAAGGATGGGATCAATTAAAAGTCATGCGGTCTAAAACATGGGACTAAACATGTTTTTTTAAATGTTTTTGTTTTATGAATGAAATGGATACTGAGTAGAATTTTGTACTTGTAACATTAATGTAGTAATGTATTTGTTCTGACCTAATTATCTAAAGCTCTAAAATAGAAAATATCCTCAATGTGAATTGTTAACGTAATTCAAGATTATGTAATGTTCAAGGCCATGTCCATACAGTTGGTATCAGTGGTCGGTTTAGATAATATTAAGAGATTGAATTTTTTCAATACAATATCCATAAATGATTTTTAAAATATTGTCAAATTAAAAAGATATAGAATTTGAACATTACCACATTTCTTCATCTAAGATATATATTTCCATATGGGTTTTCTTTAGCAGAAATAGGAGAGTGGTGTTGGGAAGGCATAAAAAGGAGAATAAACTTCCAAATCAGCATCCGGAGTTGGTTGGAATCAGAACTGAACACTTTTGTTCCATTAATAACACAATTGAATGAGGCGATAAATATTTGTGGTATACATACACGAGACCAACTAGATCAACCCTAGAGGAACATTTCCATAGTGGAGAATTTCATAACCCCACATCCCCTATAATTTTGAGGATCATATGAACCTATTCAAGCAGAAGGGTGAATCAAAGCAATGGAAAAAAATTTCAAGGTCATGGGTTTTATAAAAAATCAAATGTTTTTTCTTGATGTTTACGATTTTTAAGGTGAAGCCGATCAGTGGTGGTGAATGGTTAAAAATATCAGGGACTGTGAGGATATTTTAGGTCTTGGTTGATAAGAATTCAAATGTATGTTTATTGAGATATATTTTTCATAGGCAATTCGACTTAGGATGGAAAAACAATTCTTGGAATTGATGTAGGTGGATGGCTCAGTGGATGATTATGAAGAAACATTCACTCGACTAGAAAGGTATGCTCAAAAGAT
Organism: Viscum album; assembly: GCA_963277665.1. NCBI lineage: Eukaryota > Viridiplantae > Streptophyta > Magnoliopsida > Santalales > Viscaceae > Viscum > Viscum album. Next base: position 915,994,166 of record OY728155.1, on the reverse strand, counting down.
CATCTATGATCTTGATAGTAACATAAATCAGTTGTTTTTAGGACTGAAGTTGTGATATGAAAATCCATTAGCATCTCGTGATTACATAATCAATGAGAAATTTTTTAGATGTGATAAGAAATTAGAAATGGAGTTTTCTAATAATCAGGTGTTCTGTGAGAGAAAGAAAAATAAGAGGTCTAGTTGGTAGTAAAATTGAATTTATTCATCCAAGAAGTCTAGAGGTAGGAAAATTAAATTTCTATCTTGTGAGAAGTGAGGTAAAAAAGAAATTTGGAGAATGTATCTCAAAACATGGATGGTTCTTCCGGTGTGGTAAAACTGGTCATATTTCTCATAACTGTAAGGAAGATGATCAAACAGGCAAGGAAAATCCAGCGGAAGGATGATTTAGTTACAATGAGTTTGGGTATTATGCCAATGTGTGTCCAATTTTGATTACCCAGGGTGGAAACTAGATAGATCAGAAGTATAAGGGTGTGCAAAAATCTTTTTCTACTAGTACAGTTGATGTGGGAGCATCAAATTAATTCAGATGGGGTACTTTGTATTTTTAGATTATGCCAATTTATTGTTTGATTCAGGGTCTACACATTCTTTTATTTTTTATAAATATTCATTTAAATTGGGAATTCCATCTTAAGATATGAATAATGAACACATAGTGAAATAACCTAGAGAAAATATTGAGACCAAAATAAATAATAATAACCTTCATGTCCTTGTGTGCAGAAATAATCTACCTGTAAACCTTATTGTTTTACCTCTAGTATTTTTTGATTTTATTTTTGTTATGGATTTCATTTCTATTTATCATGCTATGATTGATTGTAGAGATAAATATGTTTCTTTTTAGAATGAATTTTAGCTTTGTACAAGAATTAACACTTAATTTTGATAACATATTTGATTGTTGTGAATCTACTAAAATATGGATATAAATGTTACCTTGCACATATTGATGAAAAAAGGAACAGTTCATATTAATAATGTGCCAATGGTAAAATAATATCTTGATGTTTTTCCTAATGTGTTTAATGGTATAATACCTGACCGGGAAGTTGAATTTACTATTTACTTAGTTCCTGATGCTAAAATAATTTCAAAACTAGGAGGGTCTTCGCACAGGAACTAAGTCATAGGGCTTCACACAAACCATGCTTGATTCCAGGAGGGTCTGCTCCAACATCCATATGTCTATACATCATGTTCCATGAAGTCCAAAGTGGATGTATCAAAATGATCTTTCATGCCAAAAGATACCCAAGGCAATAGACGGTGCGTCAATCGGATGTCCATACTGAGAGTTGTTATCAATTTAGTTCCAAGGGCCCGGTTGGATTCATTCTTTATCTAACCTGATTGTATCTCAACTATACCTAAAATTGAAGTGGGGTATACACAAAGGGACCTTCTTTCTCCAATAATACCAGCACCACTGACGGTTCATCAAACGGACGTCCGGTGCCAATGATATGGCCAAACGAAAGTAAAGGGTTGGTAGTAAGTCTAGGTCCAGTCTGACCCGGTCAGACCGACTTGACATGACTTAGTCTCGGCTGACCTGATTTAGGTCCCCCTAGCCTGGCTTGTTGGGCGGGCTAGCCGGTTGGGTTTTACGCGGCCCACTGGGCCCAGCCTTGCAGGCCGCGAAGGCGATCTAGCCCAGAGCCCCACGAGGGTGTAGCCCGATGCAGCAATGCCTAGAGGGCATGACCAGGGTCGGTTTGGCCAGGGCACTAAGATGGGGGGGGTTCAGCTCAGGAGGCCAGCGGGACCAGGGTGTCGGTTCAGCAGCTAGGCTGGAACTGCATGGAAGTTTGGATAGGGTGGCGGTTTGGCCGAGAAGCAGTCGGGCAGGCCAGGAGGCGGCCGGGAGGTAGCCCGTCAGGATGACGACAGGCCGGTGGGCGGCCGGGAGGTGGCTGTGCAGGCCGGCGGCAGGCCATCGTGGGGTCGGGAGGCAGCCAGGAAGGCCATCAGCAGGCCAGTGGGCGGCCGGGATTCGGCCAGGCAGGTCGAGGCGTGCGCGGCCTTGGCCGGTTCAGCCGGGGGCGGTGCAGGACGCCGCTTGGCAGCATGGGTCAGAGAGGACGAGGGTAGCATGGGCTTTTTCTTTTCCACCGTTATCGCCTTGTCGTATCATCTCCATGCTGAAAGACATCACAAAAGATATCGACAGAGGGTGTTTGGCCATGTTAGTTTAGCCCGCACCATCTGTGTTTAGGGTGATTGAAATTGGTCCTTAGAACGAACCGCAAAAATCCACCAATAAAAATAAAGCATCCTTGTTCTTCGTTTCGAAAAAAGGAATAATTAGGAACATTAAATGAAATTAAACCACTACCTTTGTTCATTTTTCGATGATGAAATCGCAAAAAGAAGACAGAGGAGATCATAGTTCATTGCATCTGCCACACTCTTCCAATCCCGAGCTCGTGTGTCAGCTCGTTGATGATGTTATGGAGGGAAGGTCAGTTGAAGACGTCCCATGTTGGTAGGATCCGAGGATGAAGGTCGAAGGAGATCATTGTCGGCATTCTCTGTTCTTCGTTCATTGATCTTGTTGGAGAGACATTTTCTCTCCTCTCCCAATAATCCTCCTCTCAATAAACCCAAATGAATAGTTCTTCCAAATAATAGATTATAATATCTATTATTTATTTGTCAAGAATTCAAATAGAAAAACTAAACACTTTTTTGGCACATTAAAATTTAAAGAGGAGGATTTGGAACCATTAATTTGGTGTGTGGGAAACAGTAATGTGGGGGAATCTCAAGAGCATCCTCCTCATTAAAGTGGGGGGGGGGGGGTTGAGGGGTTTTCCACTCCTCCCATTTAATAGGGTTTGGGAGGTCCTTGCCCCTAATATTCACATTTGGAGGTTATGTGGTCTCGGGTGGTCCCCACCACATTAACCTCTCATGGGAGGTTGAAGTGTGGTGGTCCCCACCACCATAAACTCTCATGGGAGGGTATGGCCTGGTGTTCCCCACTTTCAATATCCACGTAGTGGTTATATTTCCATTGGGACATACCTCCCAACAGCCACATGGTGGATCAAAAATAAAATAAAGTGTAGCTCATTTTATTTTATTAATTTCCACAAAAAACCCAAAAACTACCTTTTATTCTCGATCCACTAACGTCAAGGTAAAAGTCTCCTTAAGTGAATACTGGTGCTGCGAGTTCAATAGTGCCCTCAGATTTCAATTCTGAGCAACAGTTTGAAATTTATAAAAACCTGCTCGTACGTTTACCAAACCTACCCAAACAAAACTTCAGAAATTGATTCCAAGCACACCGGGCCTCGGAATCACGCTTCGTCAATTTTCATGGACTCGTAAAATTCCCATTTGATTAAAAACATTACATGGAAATTCAGTGTCTTTAAATTCTCCCCACCTCAGGTCTCTACATCCACATAAGCCACAACTCATAACTGAATGAACAAGTGGGGGTACTGAGTAAACATATGAGCCTCCCGCTCCCATGTGCTCTTCTAGAGGTTCTCGTGCTTCTAGTGAACACACACCATAGGTATCGACCATCCACATAGGACCCAACTCTATAGATTCTCAATCTCAAAAATGAATCTCCATTATGTCACCCCATCATCGACTTCCAACTCTCCATGGTCAATAAAGTGAGTAGGAACATGCATATATCCGCTCAGCTGGGATACGTGAAAAATGTCATGCACTCGGTGCAACTGAGAGGGAAGTGCTAGGCAGTAAGCCACATCTCCTACTCTTCTTAGTACCTGGAACGGTCCGATGAATCTTAGAGATAACTTTCCGCCTCATCCAAATCTCCCTAGTCCTCGTCAAGCTGAGACCCTTAGAAAGACGTGGTCACCATCCTTGAACTCCAGAAGCCTCCATCTCTTATCAGCATATGACTTCTTCCTACTCTGTGCAGTCTTAATCCACTCCTGGATGATATGAACCATCTCTGTGGTAGCCCATACAATCTCTGGTCCCACTAGTGCTGACTCACCAGGGTCAGTCCATCACAAGGGTGATCTGCAAGGTCGCCCGTATAATGAATTAAAAGGTGCCATCCCAATGGTGGAGTGATATATATTATTGTATGAAAAATCCAACATTGGTATGTGATCCTCCCAGCTATGACTGAAGTCGAGGAAAGAAGCACAGAGCATGTTCTTGAGGGTCTAAATGCTCCGCTCAGTCTGACCATCCATCTGTGGATGGAAGGTAGTGCTTAGAAAAATCTGCGTATGGAAAGCCTCCGGCAACCCCTCCCATAGCCAGATAGTAAACCATGTGTCATGATCAGATACAACAGAAGAAAGAACTTCATATAGCCGCACAATCTCCTTCACATAGAGTCGTCCTAAGCTCTCCACTGAACCCTTCTATATGATCAATAGGAAGTGGGCTGACTTGGTTTGTCAGTCGATGATCACCCAAATCGATTCACGACCCCTGGATGTATTTGTAAGTCTTGTCATAAAGTATCTGGATATCTCATCCCACTTTCACAATGGGACCTCTAAAGGCTGAAACAAGCCTGCTGGTACCTTTTGATCTACCTTCACTTGTTGAAAAGTGAGGCACCGAGAGACAAACGCTACAAATACCTTCTTTATCCCTGGCCACCAGTGCTGTCGCCAGAGATCCTAGTACATATTCAAAACTCATGGATGTACCTCTAGAGGGGATGTGTGGAACTCCATCAACAATTCCTCATGAAGTGACACTATCACCATAGTATATCCTCTAAAGAGGATGGTGTGCTCCCCATCTTCAGAAAATCCATAATGTGCCTTCCCTGTGGATTCTGAGCAGGTCATGTCTCAGATTTAGCATCCCCAAGATGCGCATCCCTGACCTGCTAAATGAGTGGGGGTTTGACTATGAGAGGCTATAGGAAAGATGCTCCATCTCTATCCACAAAGGATATCTGTAATGTAACTAGCTTCTATGTCGCATCGCCTAACACCTATATACCCGACCTCCTATTGAATGCATCTACAACAATATTCCGCTTCCCAGGAGTATAGAATATCTCGAAGTCGTAGTCCTGGAAGAACTCAAGCCAAAATTGTTCTCTCAGGTTCTGTTTCTTCTGAGAGAAGATATATCTGAGACTCTTTTGATCAGAGTAAACAGTAAAACGCACACCCATCCGATAGTGTCGCCTCATCATCAAGGTGAATTCCACTGCTACAAACTCCAGGACATGTGTTTCATAGTTCTTCTCATATTTTCACAGCTGTGGAGAACCATATGTGATCACTACTCACTCCTGCATCAGGGCACACTTGAGTCTGGTCCCTGATGCGTCGTAGTAAACTATTTACCCTACGCATTCCTCTAGAATCTTTAAGATTGGTGCACTAGTTAGACTCTACTTCAGCTCCTAAAAGCTCTGCTGGCATCTCTACAACCACACGAAGGGTTTCCCTTTATTATTCAAGGATGACAGTGGTGCTGCAACTCTGTAGATGTCTAGAATGAATCTCTTGTATTAACCAACCAAACTGAGGAATATTCGTACCTCTGTCACACACCTGGGTGGATCCCAAGCAAGTATCGCCTCAATCTTCACTAGATACACTACAAATCCTTCCTCCAAGATGAAATGTACCAAAAAGTGAACCTCTCAGATCCAAAACTGGTACTTCGAGAGCTTACCATAATGCTTGTGCTCTCAGATCCATGTGCCTCGGCCCGCTTACTAAGTAACACTTCCCCCTCCTGGCTTGTATGGCCTTGTATCCAGTGCCCCACACAACCGATCCAGAGTCATGCGGTCATACACCTATAGGTCTGTTCATCTTGGACCTCTGTGACAACTGTCGGATGCCATCTGCAGAAGACTCTTCTATGTGTCGACTGGTGGTGGATCTCTCTATTGGAGACTGCCCAGCAAGTAAACTCTACACCAGGAGGGCTCTCTCTCACACCCACACCTACTTCAGGATAATGAGTGAGATCATCGGAGCCATGATCTCCCATCCAATTCCCTGCTCGAAGGTCTGGTCCCTGAATAATGGGTCTCGCACCATATCAGTGGAGTAGTGTGAGAGTTCGGGGAAGCGCACTGAGTATAGTTCCACTGTCATGCTACCCTGCTGTAGATATAGTAGCTCCAGTATCAGCACATCACGTAGGGTGGCTGGGACAAACCCTTCCAAAAACAGGCTCTCAATGTCTTCTTAGATAAGTTTCGTCTCATCATGACCCCAGAGCATCTGGAACAACCACCTGCCTGCTTCTACTTAAAAGAGACCAGTGAAAAGGATCAACATATGGTTGGATGATGTTCATACCAGTCTGAAGACTCTCACAATAGCCTCTATCCAATCCTCAACTACCTGCGTGTCTGTCTCGCCCCTGAACCTGGGCGGCCTCTAGTTCTAGAACTCGTGTAATGCACTCAGGCAGCATGCGCTCTCTGCTACTGGGGATGGTGGCATCGTTGGCCCAACGGGGAGTTGTACCACAGGTGCCTCCACTAGAAAAGGTCCCTGCACCGAGTCCTCGTCACTCGGTGGGTTATCTGTTCATACTGCTCTCAGAAACCAAGCTGGTTGTCTATGTGGAGGCATCCTAAAAAGGAACGGGTCCGCGAAGGTCAATTTTTTATACCTGGTGAGTTGACTCAATGAATTCAGAAATAAGACTCTTGAAAACACACATCAATCAGTGTTTTCATGCACAGATTCAAAAATCAAAAGTCAGGGTCCTGGTGTATGGATTCATTGGCCACCGCACCAACACTAAAATCCATGAACTGAAAATCATGATCACTACAATTAACACTATTGCTTCATAGAAATGAAAGATCAAAGTACTAAGTTCTGTGGTAGAACCTACTGTTATGATACCAATTTTCCATGACCCGTCCCATGGGGCCCGTGTCGTGATTACCCCAGTCCCACCTTCCATTGGATAAGGGCTGACGACTAGCACCAAAGCTGTAAATCCATAAAACTGGGAAGGAATTGCCTTTATAACCTAAAAACACACACAACAAAGTACAAAGAGGAAGCAAAACACTAAGTAAAACTGTATAACAAAGTGTACTGAAAGTAAAAAAAGGGGTAGGAAATACAAGCCCAACTGTAAAGTAAAAGGAAATGCAAAGTACAACTGATGAAAAGAAAAGCTACCAATGGGTCATCCTTCGAGGGTCCTACATGATGGGTAGGTACAGATCGCCACCTTAGCAATCTAGGTTCATCCGTCTTCTCCATTTATCATTATGTCGTATGGTCCACCTCCGGGTATCGTCCGGTACAGCTGCTCTTAGCCTCAGTCAGTACTATCTAACGTCTACATCCAACACAATGAGGTTGGGCATAGCCCATGCAGGGGTGAGTATAACGATACTATGTAGGGACCCCGAGACTCTCAAGGTGTCACAAAATCCAACAAGGATAAATCAAAAAGTATGAATTCAACAAATAACACCACTTAGGTATATGACCATACATATACCTAAGTTATCAAGTAATCCATATCAATTAAGAGGAAAATACAAAAGTTACTAACTCATCTCACATAGGTATACAAAATTTGTTGAGAGTTAGATGTGATTAGATGTAGCCACTGAATCATCTATTCAGTCAAACCCACATAGGATCCAGGAAAAAAAATTAGAACATTCGTACCCACATAGGATTTAGGAACAGTAGTCAGAGCTTTCGAACCCACACAGGATCCAGGAATAGTAGTCAGAGATTCCGAACCCACATAGGATCAAGGAACTGTATTCAAAGCTGTCAAACATACACAGGATCAAGGAATAGTATTCAGAGCTTTCAAACCCACACAGAATCCAGGTACAGTAGTAAGAGATTTAGAACCCACACAGGATCCAGGAACAATAGCCAGAGCTGTCGAACCCACATAGTATACCAGAATTGTAGATAGAGCTTTCAAACCCACACAGGATCCAGAGAGAGTAGTCAGAGCTATCAAACCCACACGGGATCTAGGAACAGTATTTGGAGCTGTCAAACCCACACAGGATCCAGGAATAGTAGTTAGAGTTTTCAAACCCACACAGGAACCAGGAATAGTAGTCAGAGCTCTTGAACCCACACAGGATCCTAGAACAGTAGTTAGAGCTATCGAACCCACATAGGATCCCTGAACAGTAGTCAGAGCTGTCGAAGCCACAAAGGATCTGGGAACAGTAGTCAGAGCTGTCGAACCCACACAAGATCCAAGAACAGTAGACAGAGCGCATCCAGCCTCAAGGTTCTTTACAAAGCATACTTGATTGCTGGAGGGTCCTCTCATCAAGCCAAGTGTCTATACATCAACTAAAATGAATTCCCAATTTGATTTATCTAAAATATCCATCATGCCAATAGAAACCCAACACTAAATATGGTGCATCAATTGGATGCCCAGACTGAGAGTTATTAACAATTTTGTTACGAGGGACCGGTTGGATTCGTTCTCAATCCAACCTGACCATATCTCAACTATACCTTGAACTCTAGTAAGGTATACACAAAGGGACCTTTGTGCTCCAATAATTCCATCACCGTTGATGGTTCGTCAAACGAACGTCCTATGCCAACGATATGGCCAAAAGAATGTAAAGGGTCCGTAGTAGGTCCGGGTTATGTCCGACCTGGTCGGACCGACCCAACCCGACTTATTCTGTGCCGAACCGGTTTGGGTGGACCTGGCCTAACCCGTTGGGTCCGACCGAGTCCATTGGCTGTGTCTGCCCTTTGGGATTGACCCTGCCCACTGGGCCCAGCCCAGCAGTCCGCGAGGGAGGTTCGGCCTAGGCTCCGGGTCAGTTTGGCCCGGAGCACCACGAGGGTGTGGTCCAGTGTGGCTCGGCCATGAGGGTGTGGATGGGGCCAGTTCAGCCAGGGCGCTGCGAGGGGGGGGGGATTGGGAGGCCGACGAGGCAAGGGCGCCGGTTCACTCGGGAGGCTGGGGCGACTTGGATGTTCAGCCAGGGCGCCAGTTCGGCTGGGAGGCGGTCGGGCAAGCCAGGAGGTGGCCAGACAGGCTGGCGGTATTCTGTTGGGTAGGCCAGGCATGCCTGTGGCAGGCCAGCGGGCGGTCGGGAGGTGGCCAGGCAGGCCGGCGGGGGCCCGGTCAGGGCTAGTTTGGCTGGTGGTGGTGAGGGACCCTGCGGGGCGACACGGGTCACAGAGGTCGCGGGTAGCACTGACTTTGCCTTTTCCACATTCTTCACCTTTTCTTTTCATTACCATGCGTAAGGACATCCCAAAATAGATCCACGGAGGGTGTTATACATTGTTAGTTTCCCCCCCCATCTTCGGTGTTTAGGGTGATAGAAATTGGTCCTTCTGAATGAACCACAACAATACAAAAACAATAATAAAGTTTCCTCAATCTTCATTTTGAAGAAATTAATAACATGGAACATTAAATAAAATTAAACCCCTACCTTTGTTTGTTGTTCGATGATTAAATAGATTAAAGAAGATGGAGTGGATCGTCTTTCATCGTTTCCACCACACACTTCAAATCCTGAGCTCGTGCGTCATCTCATTGACTACATTATGAAGGGAAGGTCGGTTGAATACGTATAACTTTGGTAGGATCTAAGGATGAAGGTAAAAAGAGATTATTGTCAGCATTCTTCATTCTTCATTCCTTATTGGCGAGAGATTTTATCTCCTATCCCAATAATTCTCTTCTCAAAACACCCAAGTGAAATGTTGTGCCAAATAATAGATTATAATATCTAATATTTTTTTGGAATGAATTCAAAAAGAAAACTAAAAACTTGGCTGGAACATTAAAAATTAATGAGAAGGATTTGACACCGTTAATTTGGTGTGTTGGCAACATTAATGTGGAGGAAGCTTAAAAGGCTCCTCCACATTAAAGAGGGGGGTTGAGAGGTTTTACTCTCCTCTCATTTTATAGGGGTCGGGTGGTCCCTACCCCTAATATTCAAATTCTGAGGTTATGTGGTCTTGGGTGGTCTCCACCACATTAATGGGTCATGGGAGGTTGAGGTGTAGTGGTCCCTACCACCATAACCTCTCGTGGGATGTTATGGCCTGGTGATCCTCACTTCCAACATCCACATGGAGGTTATAGTTCCAGTGGGTCCTCCCTCCCAACATCAACATGGTGGATCAAAAATAAAATAAAGTGTAGCTCATTTTATTTTATCAATTTCCATGAAAAACCCAAAAACCATCTTTTATTATCGACCCACTATCATCGAGGTGAAGGTCTCCTTAACAAATACTAGCGCTGTGAGTTAAATGGAGCCCTCAGATTTCAATTATGAGCACCAGTTCGAATGTTATAAATACCCTCTTAGATGTTTACTAAATGTATCCGAAAAAACTTCAGAAATTGATTCTAGGCAAAACGGGCATCAGAATCACGCGCCGTCAATTTTTGCGAACTCATAAAATATCCATTTAATTAAAAACAAATTACATGGAAATTCATGGCCTTTACAAGTGATATTACCAATGACTTATGAATGTAATAATTCAATCTGGGTTATTTTTGATCGATTGAATAAATATACTCATTTCATACCTATTCAAGATACATTTTCTCTAGATCAAATTTCTCAATTTTAAATTAAAGAGATAGTCAAGTTACATTAATTTCCCCTCTCCATTGAATCTGATCGTGATCCTAGGTTCACTTTTTTCTTTTATAAGGGACATATGATGTCCTTGGGAACTATATTAAATTTCAGTACAACTTTTCATCCTCAATCAGATATGTAGTTTGAACGAACAATTAAAACTTTGGAAGATATTCAATATGCTTCTTCAATGGATTTCTAGGTAAGTTGATACCAATATCTTTCTTTGGTAGTGTTTTTTTATAAAAAAAGTTTTCATTCGAGTATAAATATGGCTTCATTTGAGGCATTACATGGAAAGAAGTGTCAATATCTTTTTTTGGGGATGATATAGGTAAAAGAATGTTGATGGGACCAAAATTTCTGGAAGAGATGGTTAAAAAAGATAAATTAATTCTGAATCACAAGAGAACAGCTCAGAGCTGGAAAAACGTTATGTGGATAACCGAAGGAAGGATCTTTCTTTCGGGGAAGGTTATCACATAATTCTAAAATTTTCTCCATGGAAAAGAATGATACGTTTTGGTAAAAGGGAAATGTGAGTATGAGGTTCATTGGACCCTATAAAATCCTAGAGAATTTGGATCAGTTTTCATATATAGTGGATTTTCCTCTATGTTTAACCCAACTAAACAACTTTTTTAATGTTTTAATGTTATGAAGGTATATGCCTGATCCATCTCATGTTTTGAGTCTAGATTTAGTTTAGTTGGAATAGAATATTTCTAATGAGGTACAACCAGTCCAGATTCATGACTGAAAAGAGAATGTGTTGTTAAATAAAATAATTCATCAGGTAAAGGTCTTTCAGAAAAACCATATGGTTGATAAGGCAATATGGGAATCTGAAAATTCATTGAGGGGTAGATAGACTTAGTTATTGTATAAGTGAATAGAATTGTGGGGATGCAATTCCCAAAAGTGGGAAATCATGTAACATCTCAGATAAATAATGAATAAGAAATTTTTATATTTTATAATATTTGTGAATTAAATATTAAATTTACACTAATGGGGGTGCTTTATTCGATGGAGTACCCGACACACAACAATGGGTTTCTATGAAAACTTATGTTGCACACAATATTGAGTCATACTAAAAAAATAATAAAACAATATTATTATTTAAATAGTATTTATCACCTAGACATTGTATTGGAAGGAATGAATAGAACTGTCCATATTATTATTAAACATGTTTGTAAAATGTTTTTTTACATTTAGCCAAAAATAATTAGATGCTTAAATTTGGAAAGAATTCAATTTTATGCTTAAAAAACAAATTTTTTAAAAGGTAGTTTTACCAACTTTTGATGGAGAACCCTATTTAAATCTAGTTTTTCACTTTAATATATTCATTTTTAAAAAATATACTTCTTCTTTAGATGTGGGATATCAAAAATTACTTTTGGTAAAATTTTAATATTTTTCTGATAAAGTACATTTTTAATGAATAGTACAAAATACTGCATTTTATGTCAAAACAATCATTTCATCTAATTTATTTATAAGGATATATTATCTTTTTAATTTGTTTTAAATTGCAATTTGATTTTGTTTTTACCATTTAATCTAATAATGGCCATTGTATGTAATTTCACTTTTTAATTAGACACAATCACATGTCAATCTTTTGATATTTATTATTTTTTTAAAACATGCTTTTTTGGTTTAGAAAATATGAATTAATTATAAATTATTTGATACAACTTTTATATTTTGAATATGTAAAAATTTATTTCGTATTTTGAATTAGGAGGTCTAATTTTTTTAAAAATGTAACTTTTATTTTCTAAACATTATGAATAGTAACATCAGTAAATATTTTATTTACCATGGTTAAAGGTTAAATTTGATAAATTAAGTAAAAAAATAATATTAGAACAATAATAAATTACCCTAAAAAGTGTTATAATGCTATTATATTAGATATTTCTATCCATGGGCATCCATGGGTCGATTTTAAAACCCCATGGAGCCACTTGATTGTGGAAATTATATTTAATTACATTTTAATTTAAAGTTAATGAAAATATAACCTAAACATGTATATTTTACTAAAAAAATTATATGTAGTAATATACGTAATATCTTTGAAAATAAATAGTCATTATATATATGACATGATTTTATACATCTTGGTATTTTATTTATAATTTTTATTGATAAAATAAATAAATTTATCTGTGATATATTTGTGAAGTAGTGATTACATTATTAATGAATGATTTAACTAAATGAGATAAAACAATTTAAAATAAATATATTTTGAAACATTTTATGTCATTAAATAATTTTATGTAGGATTATTACTTGTTATATTTTAATTAATGTTGTTGATTCGAATGAATGAAGTTGTTAAGGATGTTTTAAAAGTCATGATACGAATAATATTGAAATTGATATAAATGAGTTTACAAAAAATTACTATTTTATTAGATGATATAATATTCCTAAAAATCTATGATTCGACCATATGACTTAGATAAGGTTTAAAATGTCATTAGTGAACCACTTTAGGGTCTATTGGAATTTTATTGTAACTATATTAACCATACAATATGAATATACAACAAGACTTGAAAAAAGTTAAATAAGTTTACTAAGGGTTATAACTAAAAGAAATGATTAATTTTATTACTTAATCATGTATAAATCCCTTTTTATGAGATTATTTTGATCTATATTCATATGATATTTCAAATATATCAGATTGTTGTTATTATAATTCAAAAATTAGTTAACAATAAAATAATACTTTCCAACTTTCCTAAAGTGCCCCTCTTCCCTCTTATAAAAGGACACCACCTCTAACCCATTACTCACACCAATAAAGCCTCTTGGATTATCCAAAATCATCTCTAATAAGCTCCCAAAATTCTATCTTCTTCCAAGAAGCATTCCCTTAGACATAAATCAATAAATAAATCCCTTTTTCTCAAATAAAATTAAGTTACCTGATTTGAGGTAAATTCTTCACTCATGTTCCTTTCCAATATTTTTCCTTATACACTCCCTATTATCTTATTATTATTTTTTTATATAATAAAAATATAATCCTCAATATACTATGTTATTTTTATGAGAATGATTCTAACTAAACTTACACACAACTTTTTCTAATGGGTATAGATGATATTGATTCTGTGGATGGAGAACGGTTGGCTCACGAAACGATGATTGTTCAATATTCTCCTACCACCTCTTATGGTATAAATTATGATGGAAAAAAATTATATTTGATATATATGATATTTAATTTATCTCTATTATTCTAAAATTATAATTTAATACATACAAATATTGTTTTCGTGTTTTATAAAAACGATAATTACATTTGGGGAAGTGCGGAAAACCACCCCCTATAAGTGATATGACCCATTCAAGCTAAACATGAAATGTTTAAAGAAATGAATTAATGAAATTTCATAACATATATTACATATATATTATACTGTATTAATCATATATCTATGTATCATTTATTTTTCATTCCATTAAAGATGAAAAATAAATGAATGTAGCATTCATTTGCACGTACGACTTATCATCTCTATGAATGATTCATTTCATGTTTATATATCCAAATGATATGAAATATTATAAATAAATATATACGGAATATATATTATATATATGATATCAAAATCATGAATATATTTATGGAGATAATGTACTTTTTAACACATGGACAATTTGTAATTATAATAAGTTCATTTTTGACTTAACTACTGAGCATAGATAAAATGACAGATATGAACTCGAATAATTATATTATTGTTATAGAAAGGTAATAAGTGATATAAAAGGAATAATAAAATTGAAAAAGGTTCTAAAGCAAGTACAGGTTATCTTTGGTTTATTTTTCAGGAATAATAGGGAATATATGCGATGATTTAGACACACGGTTAGGGACTTCATCTCAATAAATTTTCATTGACACGTATTTTGATAATATACACCTCCTTATTTTACACAGTGTATAATATACCACATTGAATTTTACTTTCATTCAAAGGTAATATTTTTTCTAATCAGTGTTTTAATAAACGACACACGGAATTTTTTGAATATTTGCAGTGGCAATGACCTCTCTTCTGCTATAATTATTATTTGGCTTCCTCTACAATCCATATTGTTTTTAAAAGGAAAATTAAATCCATTATTCCATTTTTGGGTGTTTTCGTATTGAAAATACTTTTTGAAATGGATTTATTATTTCAATATCTTGAAATTATTTCCTGTGATTGCAAATTAAGTTTTATTAATGAATTTTTGATATTTTCAATATTTTATTTTTTATGATTATATAATGGTACATTTACATTTTCCAGGTGGTTACATGATAAACTAATGATGGGTGGTTCCATGATAACTAAAATGATGGGTGGTTCTGTGATTAACCAAGAAAGGGTGTTAACGTTATAAATTCTAATTCATTGGGTATGGAAGTTAGTTGAATGGATATTCCATTTAGTGATATGTGTGGAAGTCAATGGTATTGAAATTTAATTTAATTATTGTCATGTCCCAAGATAACTTATATGTTATATGTTTCTATCTATGGGCTTTATGGTAGTCTTTTTGTTACAAAAATGGAATGTAATTAGCTTATAATTAGTGATGTTTTTTTTACTTCATTATTGTAAAAAATATAAATTTATGATAATATATTCATGGTTTACATGTTGTTTTGAAAAACTAACATTTTTCATTCATTATGTATCCCTTACTGATCTTTTTATGCTCATCCCATGTTTTGAAATGTTTTTTATAGGACATAAAGAGAAATATGGTCATGGATGGGATCAAGGATAAGATATGTTGTCTAAAACCTGGGATAAAAGAAGTTTTTTAGAGATTTTGTTTTATGAAAACAATGTATAGTGAGTTTAAGTGTCTACTTGTAACATTCAAATTGTTATGTAAATGTTTGGAAATAATTCTACAAATCTTTAAACCTAAAAAGATCCTCAATGTTAATTATTTACTTTATTCAATAATACGAAATTTTTAAGGCAAGTTCCTTACAAACCAACTGTGACCTTAACATACACATTGATAATAAAGATGACAATGTTGACATCAACACCTTCCAAGAGTTTGAATTCTAATAAAAGATGTACTATTAATTAAAAAATGTTAATCAGGAGAGGTATTATCCTATGATGAATCATAAAATAGTAAAAACCCATTCCAAATTTATGATACTGACACATGAAGGATTGACATCAACCCACCAAATGATTCCATGGGTGGAAATACCTCTAACAATATATTCATTATAGAAATATTTTTTTTGGATACATCAAAATAATTATTTTTGAAGATTAGTTATCTTACATAAAATAGATATATGACCTTGATTTACATTTTTATAATTAATATGAGAGAGGACGAGGCTGTAGAGGTAGATTGGGTGATGGAAAATGAGATTGATATGAATCTTAGCATCTAGGTTGCATCCCATCTAAGACTCTATGTGATAAATAAAACATAATACATCAACACCAATGTGCCTAGAAGGTGTTTCAATCTACGTCAATGTCATAGAAAGATAATTTATGTCACATCATAATTGAAAATTTATTAAAAAATTATCACTCATTAGTTCAGTTTCATAATTTGAAAAAAACCATCTTATCCTAACCCATAGATGACATGGATGTATAAAAATCCTAATCTAGGATGAAAACCACTATCAAATTAAACTACATATCCTAATACATGTAGAATATATTTTCATATTACAGGGAAGGATCATATTATGAACCACAATAATGATATTTTGGAACAACTTGTTGTCATTTTTAATAAATTTTGATTCCCATTTTCCATACATTTATTAAATGATCTTCTAGAATAACATGTATAGGATCATTTAAGTCCTATGTAATTTCATTCTACTATCGTAACCACTTAGATATAAAATATAGAAACTAAACCTCATGAACGAGACACAATCATTAAATTTTGGGAAAATGATAATGAGACAACTATAAAATCGAATTTTTATCCCTTAGAAATTTATGGAAATATGGATGAGTAGGAAGTTATACGAGTTCTCATTTACAATGATTCATAGATAAACCAAATTTGGATCCAAAACATTTAATTCCTAGGCCACAATAAAGATTATCTAATGTCATTCATATTCTAAAACCATGCTTATGACATAGGAAAATCCAAGCCAATTCACTAAATCAAATTTATCTTCTAGTCTGAATATCATCTCTCTAATTGTGAATTATTTACTTCCTTTAGGATTTAAATTTCATTATATTAATAGGGAGATGAAAAATTCCAATATATATAGTAATACATTCATCATAACACCAATGCGATAAATATTATGTTAGTGGATAGGCTAATGTGTTATATAGTTGTGATACCAATTTTTTCTATTGAATCGTATTATATATATGTGAGAATATATCAAAGAAAAGGAAAAAATCATATAAAATAAACCACCAAGATCATGTCCATAAAATTATTATAAATAGACTCTTTTACACCTTTCTACGATTTCTGTGATGATTATTAGTATCACATTATCATAGTAGTCGCAATCAAACCATATTCAGAAAATAATCTATAATGGGACACCATCTGGAAGGATGTGAAATCTTATAACCATCATTTAATATGATATCAATTGAGTTTCACCAATGGAGTATCTTCCCTAAAAAATGAAGAGTTAAACATTCGACCAATGAAATATAATTTCACTTATATACGTCTCTACATGTGGGATGTTCTAACTATCATTCAGAACACACAAAAAAGCCTCATTGATTGTATATGACTCAATCCTCGATGTAAGAGATCGATATGTTCCAAGGGAATATATTATTCTATCATAAATATATTAGTAAACCTATCTGAATCCATCCATGTGGGTGAAGGCTATGATTCCATAAATAGTTGTTACTCTCTTGATGAATGTACTTCCTTTTTTATCAGCAATCTATCGACAACCCCATATAACAGTTTTGTTTAAATATTTCTCCCACATCACATAATTAAAATAAAAATTCATATAATAAATGTTATATTTCCTTGGATATCAGTGTTTATTCCACCTTCAATGATATCAGAAACAATAAATATAATATCTATGATTTTTTATGATAATTTCCTTACATTGGTTATTTTATTGGGTGGATATACCTTATCATCATTCCCAAAAGTTAAAACATGAAGAAAATATTTCATTCAATACTCATGTCGTGAAGTGGAATTTGAGTTGAATTTCATTTTTTGTCAATAAAAATGATTGTATTTGATGTGGACTTGATATTTACATGTTATTTGTAATGAGAAGACGATTATAATATTTATGAAACAATAATAATATTTAATTGTGACAGTTGTTGAACCGATTAATTATTTAGAAAACATGTGTCCTTAGTTATTTAAAGTGACCCGTTTTTTACCAAATTAAAATATATGAAAACATTATAATTAATTATTGTATTCCAAATGAAAATGATAATTATAGTCATTATATTATTAATATAATAGCCATGATATATTTGAATAATTTTTTTTGGATTTGTATATATAGAATGGATGTTTTCTAATGGAAATTATATATATAATACAATATAGTGCCAAAAAGTAAGCTAATGAATTCAGGTGTATCACCAAATTGTTGGGCATTAGAATCAACCTTTAACTGGCCACCATCGCTGAGAAAAGGGGATGTAATGTATTTTTGGATAGACATCATTAAGTGATTCCACCACAATGCAAGGCATCATGTTAGTACCTAGAAGAATCCACAAGGGTGGTGCTAGTATGAAATGTGTGCATTCAGTATCCTTTTTAATAGAGTAACAGAGAAAATTATATTGCACAGAAGTGCTCAACAACATTCCAATTCAATATGGGACACATTCATAAACTTTAGATCCAAATTAATAATAGATCAAGAAACCCCGACATCTGATTCAATAATTCTAGCCATTTTTTCAACTACACCATGCTATCTTCATCCACGACCACTAGGGAGGTTTTGTTCACTAGGATCTCCATGAAACAACATTGTTCAAGGATCACGATGAATAATTTGATCATTATTTGAGATATATGATGATTTTAAGAGGATTGATGTTTGGTGAAACAAATTTTTTGTAATATAATGATGATAAAATTTTCGATAAAATGTGGGAAGAAAATTTCATAATTTTTGATGATGTTGATTCCTAAAATCATGAACCAAGTGTTGTGGCATTGGGTGATTAATCTATAGTGATTTAAATGAGCTAGGTCAGTGGTGTCAGTTCTTATAAATTCCCTGACCAAAATCATTTACTATGTAGATAATATCTCATATTTGAGATCATTCATAGAAAGGGATATAGATTTGGGAGAGATCACTAATTCTATAAGATGATTCCATGTGGTCAAGTTATGATATCACATTAATATTTTTGTTTCCGAAAACATTTTTTATGAAGTTGATAGGAGAACCATGTAAAATATTCGTTAAATAATGATTAATTAGTCACCATATTGGATAATAAATGTTACCATAAGTCATTTTCTTTGTGAAGGTCTCATCAATGAACAAAAAATAATAGCACATTAAGCATCTCCCTTGGCTTCTACATTGTGAATTAATTTGTAGTGAACCTTATTTTCAATGAATGGTGAACCACGTTTGATATAAAGAGTAAATAAATATTCTTTAAAGGACGATGAAAACCATTCTTGATATAAATTTCTAACTTGAATGAATTTTTATGTGAATGAGTTGAAGGAGCCCTTATGAAAAGAAGTGGAGAATTATTTTTGTGTACATTGAAAATAACATCGTAGATATAAAACATATTCATTTTAGATCACATGAGACGTATTTTTGTGAACTGGTTTCACAAGGATAACATACATTTTATTTGAAGGTTGATTGTACAAACATATAATGAATATTGCGAACTAATTGAGGCGGGGTATATGTGAATTCTTAATTATTTATTATCAGGAACATGACATAATATGTAAAAATTATTGTGTGGATCTAGTTCATTTTCATTATTGTATAAAATAATGGTTTCCATGAATTTTATTATATGTATGATGTTTTTAAATGAACTTGAAATTTATTTTTCATGAATTGTGCACAATTATTTGAGACAAAATTCATGATATAATTTATATCAATAGTTAATCAGGAATTCATATCCAAGTATTCTCGTTTTTAGCGAGGCTAGGATTTTTAGAAGAAATAATTAACCTTGAATTACTGTATTGATGTAGCTAACTAACTATAGGTGATTATAATTTATTGAGTAAGAAATAACCAGTGGAAATTTTCGTGAATTGCATATTGGACATTAAAATCTATGAAACATCTAGAGGAATATTATAATCTCTTCCAATTATTGTATTAAATCTTATTTGACTAAATATTTTGGAAGAACGCAGTGGAACTCTGATGTAGTTGAAGCCTCTAGTGGGACTCTGGAGCTGGCTGAGGGGATGTAGGTAGCACTGTGGGATATAGAAATAAAGTTCCTCCCAAGGGACTCAAAAGTTTATAGAGTAGGTGGGAACATATAATCTCTAATGGGACTCTATATTAGAGCAAATTTTACTCACTTTATATGGTAATGTTAATTTATTTTATTGTAACCACTAGAATTTAGTGAAAAATATGTAACCGAGTCATATAATTGTGTGTAGTAAGGGAAATGTTTTTAGTACCCATCCTTGTTAAAATACATGTGTATTAGGATTTGGTTTTTACAATTGTTTTTTGGGGGATTAAGGTATTTAGATAATATGGATAGATATTTTTATCTTTGAAAGAGTATGTATTAAAAATAATGACCTTGTAAAATTGCATACCCCAGATTCCCCCCCCCCCCCAATGTTACCTAACTTGTCTTTGTACCCTTCTATTGGTATCATATCAAAGGATTACTCTAAAGATCTGAGAAACATTGGATAATTTTAAAACATGAATTCAGTGACATTTCTAAGAATACCTATATCATAGGATATAACTACCATAGATAGAGAAATTTGATTCTTCATTTTCTTTAATATCTCGGCCAGTAAGTGTGATATATAGAAATAATGGGATTCCCACCAATTACTGATAATATATATATGATTCAAGGTGAAAAGATAAATATATATGATTATTGATATTTATATATTACAATATTTATATCTTTATAAGAAAAAGTATACACTATTGTGATGGCCCTCCAATCATTTAAGGAGGTGTGAGATATACTAAGAAGTAACAGCATCAGAAATATCAACGTTAGGAAAGCTAAGATGAGAGTGTGGAGAAGCAATTTTTAGGATATTAACATGAATGGTGAAGAATGCATTGATAAATTTTCAATAGGTTTAATGAAATATTATGTAACATATGTGTATTTAGTACGAATATAGAAGATTAATAATTTTTAAAAAATCTATTGAGAGATTTCGATGATATTTTTGATGAAACGTTTCATTATTGTAAGATTGAGAATAAATTTCATTTGATTATTTATAGAATAATCATATATCATATGAAATTATACATTATCCCATTATCAAAAATAATTTTAAAGAGGCGATGGCTATTGAGGATAATAGAAAAGTAATGTTCAAATAAGTTGAATTTTGGGTATGCAGTGATTCTGATGATAATGAATTTCATAAATAACTCATTTTATGATTTTCTATTATTACAAGAGGTTTAAAAAATATAAAATGGACAGGAGAAGTAAATAAACTACTCAAGTGATTCAAATGTAATGAAATTACATATATTTCCATAAATTGGCAAATGAATTGTTTTTGAATCACAATATGATATTGAAAGTAAGAAACCTCATAAATAGAAAATTAATAAAGATAAAAATAAGTATTCCATTTAAAAAAATTATAATTTTATGTCAATTCATACACAATAATATTATTCGTCCATTTTTTCTTTATATGATGAACTTAATTTCATTGATCTGAATGAGAAATAATCAAATTGCTGAAGTAGTGATGATGATTGTGATTTCAAAAAAGATCTATAATGGAGGATTAAGTAAACTTTGTAAGGTTCTCCTCCAAAAAAATTTAGCTTTCGAATGATATGAGGAATACTGAAACTGGAATTAAACATTAGCTACTAAAAATAAAGAGTCTGATTGAAGAAAAAAGCATCTTCTTGATAAAAATAAAAAATATATATTGGTGGTTGTTGAGTTAGAGAAGGTGATTTATATTCTTGAATATTTATTTAATATTAAAGTGGAATATATTTCTGAGACCCATTTAATTTATCTTACAGTCAAAAATGAATTAACTAAGAATAGACAAGACATTAGTGAGTCTATTCAAAAAAAGTCGATTCATCTTAATCTGAAAAGACAAGATGTTATAACAGAAAATACGAATTAGTGGGGAAAAATATGTGAAGAGAAATCCATTTAACAATATCACATGATAAAAGGAATATC
This sequence comes from Viscum album, assembly GCA_963277665.1. Lineage (NCBI taxonomy): Eukaryota > Viridiplantae > Streptophyta > Magnoliopsida > Santalales > Viscaceae > Viscum > Viscum album. Next base: position 915,972,119 of record OY728155.1, on the reverse strand, counting down.
CAGGGAAGAAAATTTCATCCTATGTTAATGAAATTTCAAATTATATGAAGAAAAAATTATAAATTTTGTAAACTTGTTTATTAATGGAATAGAATATAATATTAAAACTATTTTTATTTGGTTTTTTAAAAATGTAGACATGAAGCCTATTCTTGGTGGTACAACATGTCTTTTCTAAGAATGATGTCTATGTTTATATGGAGTTATAATTAACTAATGAAAAACATACTATAAATTAAATCTATCCAAGAAGTCAATACATATAGATATTTATGATTAAAATAATTGTGTGGATGATGTAAATTACAAGGTCATTGAGTCGAGTTATACACAATTTAACTATATAAAGAGTTTACCTATGATTTTATTAGGAATAAAAGGAAGAAGGAAAAATAGAGGTAGTAATGTATATTAGTGAATCAGTATAAGACAGCCAAAATAATGAACATACTATAAACGAACATTTGGATATTTTTCAATATTAATTTAAAATGGAAAAAAATTAGGGAAAAAATCAATTTAATGATAATGATAAGGGTATTTAGGATATCATAAAAGAAGATAAGGAATTTCAAAATAATCCATTACTATACGAGGATAGAGAGAATCTAAATAATTATTACGAACAAGTTGCTTATGAAATGAATAATTTTATAATATCATTTGAAAATAAAGTTTCATTACATAAAAATATGGATAAAACAACATAAAGTGAAGAAATAGTTAATAAGAATGTGAAATCCTACAAATATGGGATCTAAAATAATAAGTAAAATATTTGGTTGAAAGGAAAAATTATTCCTAAGTTCTATTTCTAAAAATTAAAAAGGTTTCCCATTATTCCCTAGTATGAATATTTTGTAATCACTTGAAAGGAATTAAAGGAGATTGATGATTACCTTGAGATGTAGAACATTTAATTTTGTTGAGCTAAAAAGTGGGAGATTTATGTTTTCTCACTTGAAACATTTCATGTGATTATTCATAAGAGTGATGGATGACTATTCTTACATAAATTTATTCTCTATTAATCTTCAATGTATTAAGTGAGAGTTATTTGAAAATGGAATGAATGTATTTTTTCATATATAGCATTGATCTCCATGGATACACACACAAGTATTATACAGTAGGTATTCCTACATATTCTTTTAGTTGTATAGATAAAGGATGATTGTAAGAGAAATTATGTCATATTATCTTCAGCTGAAAGAATATGTTTCATGAGAAATGGTACCTTATATATGATTTTTTTCATTTTCTATAAGCATGGAGTAAAATAGTCATATTGATCTTTTCATTGTTTTTTGGTAATGAAAAAAAACTTCAAGGTGAATATTGAATTGTCCTTCGAGTTGAATTCTATTTGTTATAGATATTATTTATTGACATTGATCTAGAGTTTATATCAATATGTAAGTTGTTATGAATTGATGGTGATGATTGTTAGGAAAATATTCTGAACCTTATGTTTCACAATTATGGAATTGGTCAGTAGTTCTGAAAATAGGTGTCTTTGGTTATTTGATGTGAAGAATTTTTATCATAAATAAAATAAGTTCAATTAATTGGATTTAATGATTAGTTTTGAAAAGAAAAGAATAAATTTAGATATGAGATTATTAATATGGTGTATTCGATATACATCAATAATATTACTATTGGCTTTAGATATAAGGAATAATAATTTTTTGATGGAGTGATTATCTATAATAAATTATGGATCCAACCAGCTAACTAAGAGATTCATGTGCACCGATTCATAAGTGGGAACTAAAATCAACCATGATCTCTCCAACATGTCTAAGATGAGGGGTTGTATTGTATTTCAAACCATAAAATCACATAAATTGATCCACCACCATGTGAAGTGGACTAAGGAAAACTAGAGAACCAAAAAATGGTGGTGAAATGTGATATGTGTAGATTTGGTGACTATTTTTTTCTAAAGAAATGGAGTATCTTTTTGTACAAGGAACCACTCAACCGCTTATCAATTCAATGTCAGAATCTTATTTAATATGTAGATCACATAAAAAAATAAAAAAATAATACCCACTATCCAATTTGATCTTCTGATCCATTCAATCGAGTCCACTATCATATCTTTAACCTCGATAACCCAAGAGGTTGTTTTCACAAGGATCTCCATGTATCTACATCGCATGAGGATCGAGGTAAGAAATTCCATCATCATTTGAGTGTTTTGGGGATTCAAAAAGGATAGAAATATGAAATACAATTTTATTCATAATAAAATCTATATTGAATCATAGATAAATGGTGGGAAGTGAATGTGATATTATTTGATGGCAGTGATTCCTATAATCAAAAAGCAAGTAATGAGGCATTGTGTGATTGTGTTTTGGAAGTGGAAATAATATAGGTAACTAGAATTGATTCCCATAAACTCCCTAAAAAACCAATTTTCTTTGTGAATACTAACTCACATATGGGAGTATCCTATGAAAGAGAAACAAATACTAGAGAGAGATTTTGATTCTATAAGATTATTCAATGTGTTCAAGTTTTGTCATCGCATGAACATTTGAGTTTCTACAAACTTATTTTTTGATGGGGATATATGAACCATGTTATAATATTGTTACACATTGAATTTATAATTACCAAAAAGGATAAAAGTAGATTCTATAACTCAATTTTTTTTTCCAAATATCTCATCCACAAAGAAAAGAAAATAACCATGTATCTGTATCCCTGGTCTTCTTCAAAGTGAAGTGACTTTTCAAAAACCTTCATTGGGAAAAACTATTAATCTTCTTTGAAATATTTTATTAATTAACTATTACATGAAGTACCATGATTATCTTTCATGAAAAAAAATCCATTAATGAATGAATATTCATCTGAATTAATTGAATGATTCATCATGTGAAGCCACGATGAAATGGTATTGTGTAAATTGTAAAACAAAATCTTATATATCAACCATTCACATTTGAGATTTCATGAGAAGTATTTATGTGAAATGGTTTCACATGTTTTACATAGATATTTAGTTAATGTATAGTATTCACACAAACAAATTTATGTTGAAAAATGATTGATGCAGTGTATAGGTAAATTCATAATCCGTCATTTCCATACACATGTTTTAACAAATGAAAATTATAGTGGGGTGCCTATTCATTCTTATAGTTTCCCAGAATAAATATTTCCATGATTTTGTTAACATCAATGATGTTTGTTAATGGGCATGATTTTTTTTGAATTGAGAACAGTGAATTGAAACTGAAACTGGGAGAGAATTTATATTAGTAGTTCATAGGGTACTCTTATATAACCTTTTCAAGTATACAGTGAGTCCTGGTTTTGAGTAGAAGAAATAATTTCATAATATGAGTTTCAATGAATAATATTAAGATTTACAGGTGATCAGAAAAAAATGGATAAGAACTGAACTAGTGATAATTATCATGAATTATACATGGGCATGATTAATCCAACAATCTCAAGGAGAAATATTTTATGATCATCATATTAGATGATAAAATATTATGTGAGAAAAGATTGTGGAATTAATAAGTGGGTCTATAAAGTAGTAGAATACTCCAATAGGAGTCTAGAGCTAGTTTTTAGGATGATATTACCACTCTGGGATGTTGTATAAAGATAATCTTTTGGTATTTAAGAGTTTCAAACTTAGGCGGGAACTTATAATCCCTTGTGGGACTCTATAGTGGAATAGTGTAGGACCTAGTGTTGATTGGATTGGGACATTCCCTTATTGTATCAATCTTCATTTATTTAGAAAAAATTTACTATAGATTATAACTGGCTGCACATTGACTTAAGTCTTATTACTAATCCCTATAAAAATCCATGTTTATCTTTCTTGATTTTTATTGTTGTTTTCATGGAAAGGAAGATATATAAATAATATGTATATGAATATTAATCCATCAATGATTATTGATAAAAAAAGTATAAATTTTTAAAACGATATACCACTAATTCAACACTCCCCCCTTTCAGTGGTCACTAACAGATTTTTTGGAGACATCATTTGTAAATAAATTAATGTAAATTTAGATGATGGTGAGTGTTTCTAGAGTCTCCTAAACCATAACTCAGATATATTAACACCCTCAGTACTGATATAAACCATAAAATCATTTAAAAAAGGTTAAAGTTTCCCTTGATTAGTGTTTATTCCTAAAACTCTTCATTCATCACCTAATAACACAGAAATTAAATATGAATAATAAGATGAATTAAACCTTATAGATTCCACTCCATCATTTGAGTAAATATTATATATAACTAAAAATGTACTCAGATATGTAAATTATGGTATAAAGGATGACTTGATCCCAACATTAATTTGTGATGTGATATCTCACAAACAACAAATAATATATATATATATACTTAATGAGGTTGAATTTGGATATACTCACTCAAAATTTTGATTAAATTCCTAATATTGTTTCTAAAATAGCCACCCATCAATTGGGTCTTCTTAAAGATCTTCATAGAGAGAATACAATATCTTGTGTAATTGAAAAGATTCATGGTATAAAATTAAAATCACAAGTGGAAAATATTATGAATGATGAAATCATTGGAGACTTTCAGTAACCAATCTAAAATTATAACATCATCAAAATTCATGAAAATTAATGGATAAATTAGTGATTTCATCAACATCGTGGATCTTTACCATAATTAAAAGATATATTAATTCCTCATTCTATTTCCTGAAATTATATAATATGTAACTCCTAAGTCCTAAGTACTCTCATTTTTAGATAGAAAGTTTATTAATGAGATTTTAATGTATAAGGAAGAGAAGGATGACCAAATATTTACATCCCCTAACAAGGGTATTGCAACATTATTTTTCCATTTAGAATGAATACTATTTATGGAACATATAAACTTTACATGCATCATATTTTAAATCCGTTCTGGGAATGACCATGTAATGTTATGTAGATAATCTGGTGTTCAAATATCAATAACATTTTATCATCTCACTGACCATAAAGAAGTGTTCAACATGGTATGTAATATATTCTCCGGATGAACACACATAACATTTGATTGATGTGACATTAAAAATAAAAAAGGAATTCTGGTACATAATCTCATTAATGATTTCAGTGTTGAGATAAATAGGGTGATCCTTGACATACCACCTCACCTGAATTCCAAAGAGTGGATAAGTACCCTATTGTTTCTTTCATACAATAGATGTTCATAGAAATACTTACAGGATAGTTCATACCCTAAACTAAACACTATAAGAAGGAATTTATTTATTTACATAATGACAATTGTTTTTAGGCTTTTAAAATTATCACAAAATACATATCAATCCCACCAGTGTTGATAAATCTCGTCGAAGGGAAGTCAATCATCATATATAGTGAATCCCCATACATCCCCATTGTTATCATCTCAAATTAATTATTTATGTGAAAAATTAAAATAATATATACTCTCTCATAAATCCATTGATTATATTGATCCCCAATATTTTTATATATAAATAAATTTCCTTGTTTTGATATATACTATATATAAATTGTGTAATTGACAAAAACATCATAAAATATATATTTTTTATTGACTTGACCCACTCAAGAACATGATCAATCACCCAATTCTATTGAAAGGACTAAAAATATGGGATGTAATTCTATATAAGTATGATATTAAATAATTACCAAAAAGTGGTACCAAATAGAAGGAATGGGAATATTTTATCAGGGTTCATCCAATCACATTAGGCACACCAGTGGATATTAATATAGTGTATGAAGTGGTATTTTATGTTCAAGGCCATCATTAAACCCAATAAATGTTCTTTTATTGTTCTTCCATAATTCTCATAAGAAATAAGATGAAAATTTAAAACTCAATTGATATGGTTTTTTATTATTCTACTCCCTATAGAAATATAATTTTATCCCTAATAAATGTTTTTAGAATGATATAATATTGATAAAGAATAGTACCAAGTCCACATTAATGGTATGAGAATGGCCTATAAAATACCAGTGAACATCCTAGATATCATGGGAGATTAAATGTTTATGAACATTATTATTAATGGTGAACATGCAATTAAAAATACGGACCTGATTTCCATCTTTGATTATGTGATATTTTTTATGGAAGAAATTCAATTTGATAAAAAAATATTATATTTTACATATTAATAAATTTATTGAGTTGATATGATGGCTAATGAAACCACAACCATTCATAATCTTTACCAAGATTATATAATTATGATCATTTCTACCATCATTTTAATGTCCTAATTCATCTAATATGGTAGAGATCATGTCAATGAGTTTAATTCAACCACTAAATAAGGTGAGAAAATATCATAACCATATGATACTATCATTGTATTAATGTCCAAAGTATTCAATAATCTTCATAGTGCAATTATACTATCATGTTGAATATAGATGGAATTGTACCAACATCGTTAGATGAATATAATGATTACGATGTGTTGAATCCTAATAAACATATTTTTTTATGAGGCATTATTAGGGTCCTATTTAGATTCATTTAAGGAGGTGAGACCCATACATTAATTTTGGAAGTCCATGAAGGAACCTTCAATGATAATAAATATGAATCCAAGCTCTGACATTAGATTTGTAGTTGTGGACACTTTGGCCATTAATGACATAGAGTTTCCTAGAATTAAATAGAAAATTTCATATATTGAAAATAAACTCTAATTTCAATGATCATAAACAAGAGTTACAATAAAACAGTAAATATTCTTTTATATTCGATGTATAGATTATATATTTAATGGGTATCTGTCACCCAAATATAGTAAATAATGTTATGTACACCATTAAGTTCATGACTTTCATTTCTAGTATGGATTAGGAAATATTCTACAATAATGTTGGAAAAAATGCCATTATTTACTATATGAAGAAAATCACCATTACCAAATTTGGTGTCCCTAATTCATTATTGATTAATCATAGTAAAAATTTCTTCTATTATAAATTAAAAATGATGTACTAAGAATATTAAATTTAGTTTGAAACCTCATTATAGTATCACACAGAGAGATATGGATAAATTTTTGATTTCAAAAAGTGTATTTCTAGAAGAATCTAGAAGATAGTGGATAAAGAAAATATGTACTATATTGAAAAATTAATTCTTCAATTTGTGTCCTACTATACCATGACACAAACTTATATGAATGAAACCGCATATTATATTTTTTATTGGACATATGTAGTCTTTCAAATTTCATTATAGCTTCCTTTACATCCCACTATACTATAAAATTAATAATATAAAGATGAATAGTCTTAGAACTCATTGTATTATTTGGAACATACTGGCGATTATAATTTGTACAGGTTTTATAAAACTAGATCTCAACAGAAACAATATTAATGTGATTTCACAAATAAAGTAAACCTTCATTTTCCCTAATATTGATATTTGTTAATTGTTCTTCGAACTCTAATTATACTGTCAATAAAACGTATGTTTCATCCATCAATGTGGGATTAACATTATATTATATATAAGGTATACACTAATGAATATTACTTGAGAGTCATAACGGATTTATAGCACATTATACTATTCAGTAAAAGAAGTTATCTAAAAAATGATAGTTCATGAAATTCCCATTTGTCCATTTTAGTTATTATATTATGATCTAAGCTTCATGGAACAAGCACCCTTACAAAATTTTGTTATATTACTCGAAAAAATCATACCATTATGACGTTAAACTACATAACATATCGTCCCACCATACTGTGATAATGTACATGGTATGAATGTTATTCATTGTATTTATGATATCATGTAAACGTTTTCCCCATGTGATGTTATAAAAAATGGTATCCAACAACAATATAGGATTTTATACACTACAATATACATATACTTCATAGGATGTATAAATTTATGGAAACCTGTATATCATGGATATAAAATGCCATCATATAATTAGAAAATTCACAAACAAATTTCACTTAAAATATGTGAATAATCTAAATTTTTTTTTCTAGCGCATAGTATTTCTCTCATGATATCAGATTTCATAAATGACCCACCCATTAAAAAATGTTAGATCACAATGATCAAAGATGAGAATAAAAATATTCTACTCTATATTACATGAATCATATAAGACCTACACATATTTACTATCCTAATTTAAATAAATACGATATAGACATTTTTACGAATCCTTGGAGCAAAATTTTCATAGTCCAAATGGTTATCCATTCCCTAATTACTACATTTTAGAAGAACTATATTAGGATATTACTTACAAGATCTCTCTCCTTTAGGATTCAAAATTACTTCTAGAAATTTTGTAATGGAATGTTCCGTTATCCTAGTACTATTGATTATGAAAAACTAAAAAATATAGAATTTCCCTATTTACGAGCATGATATATGCAATGAATTTATTGTCAATAAAAACTTGCATCATGATTCTTACCCTAATTGGATATGAAATTGGTTGCTTACTCGTCCATGATTACCAACAAATATATTTATTGTATTAACATTACTTATCTATGAATATTGATAACAAAATTTGTTTCTCATGGAGAAACACATAGGTAAAACTGGGGTTTCCTCCTCTAAACACGTGTTCAATATGGGTAGAATAGACCTAAATATATTGTGGGTGACTTGGTAAAATATTTTGGCCATTTTGAATCACTATTTCCATTGGTAACAAACATATATTTTCTTTATATTTTATGTATGATTCATATCAACATCTGATTCTTCATTTTAACACTCCATACTTGTTAATATATATATACATCACTTTATACAATGTAAAATCTTGTTCTATATAAGTAGTAAAAAATAACTATAAATTGTATAATTATTGTTCCTACAGGATATATAGTGACGCATCGATCCCCTTTAAAGGGACCAACCAAAAATTCTATTGACCAAATTCCATCTATTTCTACACATATAGGATTCTTGTGAAGAATCATTTCTAAACATGCATCGGGAAATTGCGAAAACATTGAAATGACTCCATCCCAGCATTGTTATAATATCCATTGACAAATGACATTTTAAGATGTAACAATTTTTTATGGAGTGGCATAAAAATCTATGTTTTATGATGTAAAACTAGATAAAATACGATCCATCACTTATGGAACCCATTGTATGAGACACATTATCTATGCCCATTACAATAAAATAATAATGTAAAGGAACCATTTTGGCAATTTTAGGAGACTAAAACAATATTTAATTTTTTTTAATGTTGTGTATATAACTTTTAAATTTACTAGTCTCATTTATTTAATAAGGATATTTTTTTTAAATTTGCTCATGTTTAGTTGAACAACCATAGAAGACATATTAACAGAGCATTAAACTATCACAAAATAATTATAAATATTTTTTCTTACTATATAGGTGAGGGATATTACAACCACTATTTATTTTATCATCGGTTAAAATATAAATCATAAGAGTGATTTATAAATTTTTTATCCATATAAATGAATATTTTACCATACATTATATTGGTTTGACCACATAAAAATTAGTTGCATTTATTTTACAAGGGAACTGGTTATTTAAACCACCCCAAAAATAATAAAGATAGACATAAAATTCCATTTTCTCTTTCAAAAGAAAAAAAAATTACAAAACATGAAAAAATAATTGAAATTATCATTATCAATATAGAATAAAAAATATTCCAAAATTTCATATATATTAATCATATTAAAATAGTTAAATATTCATTAAAACCAATTATTTCATTCAATTGACATAGAACTAGGGGATTCATAAACCTGACAATAAAAAAATTATTACAATACCTATATATCACAATGTATTTTTAGATATGATACTTCCTACTCATATAATGGTTTGAAGCCTCTAATGACTAAATATAAGATATTTATAAATAGAAATTAGAAAATAAAATTAAACAATAACAGGAAAATATAAATATGAATCATTTTTACCAACAGAGAACATATTATCATATATAAAATGGCCTTATAATTTTTTTTAAAATAATATTTCAAAATTATATATCCAAATCATAAACTTACATTTCATATAGTTTCTATTATTTATATATTCTAAAAAATAAATACATAGCATAAGAATAAAGCATATTAATTAAAAACTCCAGCATTCATTACTTTCATTATAAATATAATATTCCATTTTAACTTTTGAATCCAAAATGCATGGATCATAATCTGTATGCTCATTAGTATCATTCAAATAGATTATTTTTACATAAGTACTCTCTAAGGAATATTTATTTATATAACATCAAATATCAACCAATATTCTTTTGAATAACACAAAATAAGAGTGTTCTTTATAATTTAGATATATAATGCTAAAAAACATTCTATAATATCAAATCATTATAAAATAGGAAAGTTTGTCATTAATTTTTTTACAAATATTCAACATGGTAATCTATATGAAACATGAAACTATTAAAATTATATACATCACATGCACTTGATTTCATCAATGGCCCTCATTCTAAATGTACCAATTATGTGAAAAATTCTATATGATCAGCTATATTCATGATATCTAAAAATTGATAAAAATATTATTATTTATAAACCAAAATTTTAAATATATTATAAATATAAATCCAGTTATGAAGATACACAATGAGAAAACTAGTCAATAAAATATTTTTCATATATTTTTTTATTAATATATTTGTTTGAATTCAATTTTGAAGCTTTATCTTTTTCATTGTCATCAATTATACAATTAAATGTTTTATGACATCACTATATTGTAGCACAAACAATACTTCTTTTTTTACTCATAATGAGTTCGAGAAAATGTATATTTCATTCAAACTAGAAAACCAACCATTTAAATGATACTTGAATTACTAACAGAATAAATATAATATGATTTTTTATAATATTTCCCAACAAGACTGAATCCATTCCCAAAATCATTCAAATAACAAGAATAGAATTTGAGAGAATCTGTGACCAAATGTCTAATAGAAATAGTTTCATCTGGTAGTGTTTCTTTTAACAAAAGACATCAAATAACCCAGGAATATAATGAGTCAACACATAAAAAACCTATATTATATGATTCGGAAAATATAATTCAATAATGGATAATATTTTAAAACACAATAGCTATCTATTTGATATATCGATCAATAACTTACATGCACTCAAAATATAAATTCTTCATCTAAATTCACTTTTATTTGAATATTTAAAGTCAATCCTTATTGTGAAAATATCATCTATGGTAGAAAACGTTTTCCTAATATTAGTTCCAATATTTTTTAACATCACCAGGTTATATAATTTCTCATATAGTTGTCCTAGTCAAATAAAAACAGAATTGAGGCTTCAATGAATTTATCATGTATCATGTTTTGTAATTCGAATGATAGAAACTACTCCATAAAAATTTACGTGTCATAACTTTTTAATCAATGTAACTTATTTTGTTTTATATGAACACATCATGAAATGTTATTATAAATTGAATCATCTATTTACCAAAAAAATTTTCCTCAAATGAATACATTTTTTCATGGTTTTTAGTGAAAAATTACTTTAAGTGACTTCCCAGTTTCATTTTTTGATATTTCACAATTTATATAAATTTCCAATATATCATTATGTGAATTAATATTATTCATTTTCTCCTACCTCATTAATAATTGTTAAAATTATATTATCACGTACATTCTTATCAATGATCATAAAAACAAGATTATGACATAAAATATTTTCTTCCTATTAGGTATGTTTCAGAAAAAAACAATTTTTTCTTCCATTATTATGTTGCAGTTTTTGGGATTGTATTGTGTCAACAATACTAAATAAATATTTTTTATTTTTATGTTCACAAACACCCTTGTTTTTTTACTAATGATATTATAATAAGTGAGTTTCAGTAAATAAATATTATTTATAATATTTTGGAATCATATTCAATAATGTAATCGTCAAGGAATATTCATTGAAGGGTTGTGAATTTTTTTAGTATTTTTATGAACATTTTTCATATGATACGTTCATAATCATAATGTAAAGAATAAAATACACACATAGAATAACACATATAGATTGTGAACCCTACATTTAGAGAATTGTGTATGGATTAACATCTATACACTAAAATGTTTGTGTATGGATTGGAAAATATACGTATGAATTAACATATGGTATTTCAACCCAACATTGATGTTAAAAATCAAAATTCATAGACACTGTTGATAGAATTAATGTTTGGTTAATCAAGCTTATATTTTTAATTGGCAGTACGTTCTAAGGATGAATGAATTAAATCTAATTTAAAAATTAATTTTTACCAAATCTGTCAAAAGGAACCATAAAATATACAAAGGAACCCTACCGTATGAAAATGAACCATAAGTTATGAAATTTAACCATACGATTTACAAAAAAACCCTACAATGTGTAGTTGAACATGATGTTTGTTTATTCAATAGTGGAGTTTTACTGCGGCAATATAATCAAAGATTGATACAATTGTCTTGAAAGTACATAAGTAAAATTTAATTCTTCCTTATTATTTATTCAAATGCTCTTTTTTATTGAAAAAATTGAATAGAATTTTTTTTCCTATTCATAAGGGATGTTACGACTCCCCTGAAAATTTTGAAATGCAATGTCCACGTTTTATCAATCAATTTTCTTGGAGCTAGAATAACAAAGAAAGTCATATGGTCTATATATTGTATCTCCTGTTCATTTATAATATAAACTTATGACTATATACCTATGAATATCTTATTATGGTGCTGCTAAAAGGAATGATGTACTCTTCATCTGAAATAGGCTATATTTTGATAACATACAATTTAAACTTCAAACTTCTTCTTATTTTTTTTCTCCTGTTATTGAAGATCATTTAATACAAAGATCGATTTAGAGTTATTCATTCATGAATCCTTTATTTATTAGATTTGAAGATCCATCTAATGTTTGATAACACTGCTGTAATTGTGATGTTTAACCTCAACCATCAAAAAATAAACTACTTTTAATTCAGTGGATTTTCGACTGATCAGACTCAGTTGTGGTGGAGTATCAATTATGGATCTATGTTTTCGATAACTAGATCCATACCAATGAACCATTTGGCTCTAATTTATTTTATTATAATGGTGTAAACTGGATACACTCAGTTATGAATTTGAAGGTCTTGTGATAAGAGGAACGTTCTAGTGAAATTCAACTTGATCGTAGAGAGAGCATTGGTGGAGTGTAATAGCGAATCATTGTGGTCCAGAAAACAATAAAATTGTTTTGTTAAATATTTTTGTTTATCCACTACCCATGCATATCACATAATAGAATGATTCATATTTTTTTAAATCACAATGAAATTTAAAATCCATAATTTTTCTTGATTATCAAAAACAAATAATTAACCACCTCTTCGGTATACTTGTATTATTTCAACATAAAAATTGGTACTAATAGAGATATTTTTAATAGAGTTATTGAATGATTATAGGAATAATTTTTATATAAAATATTGAAATGGTTGATCCAAAATAAGGTATTTCTATGGTTACAGTTCCATATTTAAATAGTTATAACTATGAATAATGGACATCATGTGTGATCATTTATCTGAAAAATCTGGGCTTCAAATTCTTTTTAATGACCATCAATATTTATGTGATTCCTGGAATTCTAGATACGTTGGATGCTAAAAAATAAATAGATTATGACATTATTTTAAAAGCTATGAAAATTATAATTTATTGACTTGGACTTCATTAATTAAATTCAGTCCCATAATGTGATATTTTCTCTATGATGTAGAATACTATTGAAGTCACATATAAAGTAATAGTTAACTTCATTAAGATGAGATATGTCACATCCTAAAAAATTTGACACCTTTAAAATGTTTGATATTGAATTCATCATACATGTTAATGGATAATTAACAGATATTTTCAATAATCTCAATTCTATGGGATATTCATTTAGTCAATCATATCAAGAACACAATGTAAATATAGTACCACCATCTATATTAAATTTCATATCTATGGAAATTATAAAATACTCACCTATCATGAATTTGAATATGATGTAACTAATTGAAACATTAATGATGTATGAAGAAGAAATACACGATGAAACTAAAGGTCACAAGATTATAGTAAAATGGTAAAACACTATACATACTTTGAAATATTAGAAGAATGTATGAAATTTAAAAAAAATAAGTCAACAAAAAGCTTACACTCCATAGATTATAAACTGGAACCATAAAAAGTATCTAGAAAAATCCGAAAATTCTATAAGAAAAAGTGGGGATTCATAAAATCTTTTTAGAATGGTGAAGGAGAACCTAGATAAGTAAGCTGTTATTAATTAAATAAGTTGGGTCATATCATACCTGATTACCCCCAATTAAAATTTGAAGGAATAAGTATTGAAAAGAAATATCAGAATAAAGTAGGTTATGAACATAGAGGAAAAAGATCCATGAATGTTATAAGGATTGTGTCTGAAGACTCTAGTATCTCTTCAATATCTAATCCAGGAAAAGAGACAACAAATATAAAATCTAATATTTTCTATATGGATAAGGATTATCAATAGGTTAAAACTTATTATTCTTCTTACTCAAACTCCAATATTTGTTCAAATGATAAAATATCATCTTATTTTTCTATTCTAGATGAAAAATATGATTCATTATCAAAGACAGATAAATCATTTAAAAATTTACATAATTCTGTTTAGGGGAGTTATAATCAATGCTTACGTAACATCACTATCTAAATTGAAATATTCAATTCATCTAAAACAAACTATATTGATCATGAAAAATGTTTTAGGAACTTCTAGATAAAGTATAATATTATAAAATTGATTCAATTATTTTATTTAAAGGAGAATATTTCCTAAATAATTTTCGTAGAAATAATTTTAATAGAATAGAAAACATTATAATAAGTAGAATGGGTGAAAAATAAAAATTATATAGAAATTATTTTTTTCCCGAATCAAAAAAATGAAAACTATTATTAATACGGAATAAAAGGTCATTGCACAAAAAAATGTCATTTGAGAAATACACTAAATAGTGGTCTTAATAAGGATATTATTACTATAACTATATCTAAATTATGTGATTTAAATTAGTGAATGATAAGGATGATACATTTTTCAAAATCATTTCTTGATAACACTGCAGCACCCTAGAAAACATGTGTTCCTAAACTAATGCATGATTAATTTAATTGGAAGAAAAAAGTCCATGGGAATAGAAAATCAATAAGGTATATGTAATGTTTTTGTGGCTGTAACATGAGTGGAAACAAATAAAATTTCAATACATTTACTAAAATTGATGGAGGTCAAGTCAGTTTCAGTGGCGATGGAAAAGGAATGATTGTTTGAGTTGGAACTATTCAAGATCCAATGACTATCTCAATCAATAAAGTTTTTATTGTACAAGGGATACAACACCACATAATAATTATTTCTCAAATTTGTAATGATGTATGTTATGTTGATTTATTTAATAGTTGGTTTTCATTTTTCAAAGTAAAATGGCTTACATTAAAAAACTATAAGTGAATACGTTATAACGTTGTATCATAATTCTTTATCTAAATATATTGAACTATTTAACCTGTATGAATAATGGGTCACAGATAATGAATAGAGGATATGGAAACTATATTATATATTCATTATATAAATTATCTATGAAATAGTTTGTTTCTATTTTCCATAGTCTAATGTTTGTAAACTAAATATTCTGTATTGCATTTGAAATTAGAAAAGAGACAAATTCATCTTTCAAATGAATTAAAAAATATTCTACATGTAACCAATTATAAGTTATCTATAAGAAATTTTTTTTGGGTAATTAAACATTGCAAGTATGGTAGGAAAATTATATGTTTATGTTTTAGTTGATTATTTTTCTATATTTATTTTGGTTTATTTTCTAAAACACAAAAGTAATGTATTTTCTCTTTTTGAATTCTTTCGAAAAATTGTTCAAAATGAAAAATAAATTTAAAATAATATCATTGTGAATTGATAAAGTTTTCGAATTGGTTATTAATTACTTTTATTCTTTATTATAAAATATGGGTATTGAACACACCTGCTCTACACCACGGACACCACAACAAAATATAATTGTTGAAAGAAGAAACATAACTATTCATGAAATTGAATGGATTATGTATAATGAGTATAATATTTATAACTATTTTGGGGCAGAAGATCTAAAGACGTCTTGATATATCATTAATACAGTTTTAATAATACTTATTATTAAAATGAGACCCTTTAATGATTGGAATAAAAAACAACTTATTGTAATGTACTTCAATGATTTTAGATGCAATGTGTATATTTTTAATAGTAAGAACAAACATGGTAAATTCAATCCAAAAGATTATGAATGAATATTTATATGTTATTTTGATACATGTAAATCCAAAGATCTTTTAATAAAATTTTCTTGATTGTTAAATAATTAGTTCATGTGATGTGTGATAAAACTGACCCTTTTATTAAAGATAATGTACAATCATATTAAATTACTACCTATTTTGAAAACATGATACTTTAATCTCTTAAAGATGAATTTGAAAGTAGTTTAAATATATTAAATCCTAATTCAGAAGAACATGAAACTAACGAACCTGAAAGTGTTTTACCTAAATAGTCTAGCTTATTAAATAACCATCAATTAGAAACCATTATAAGAGCCTTAGAAATTATAATTAGAGCTGGAATAAATATATGAAACCAAGATGAATTATTAGACTTTATATCCTAGTTAGAATATAAATCTATTGAAGAATCTTGAGAAGATGAGATATAGATGTTGTCCATGCAAGAAGAAGAACTAAACACATTAATATGAAATGATGATTGGGAATTAGTTGAAATACCATCAGATTATCAAGAAATAGTAACTCAATGGATCATTAGAAATAGATAGGACGACTAAGGGATCATAAATAGAAACAAATACATATAAATAGGTAATGGATATAATCAATAAGTTGGTATAGATTATGATAAAATCATTTCACCTTTATCTAATTTTTAATCCATTATAATTTTTGTAGCTTATTCATATCATATGAATTTTAAATTATATTAGATGGATGAGAAATATTTATTTTTAAATGTTTATTTAACAAATGAATTTATTGTAGAACAACCCCAATGTTTTAAAAACCTTTATAAACCAAATTCTATTTTTAAAAATACCAAAGCACATTATTAACCTAAGAAATATCCTAATGCTTGGGATGAAGTATTAAGAACCATTCTATTAGAAAATATATTTTCTATAGGATTAGAAGATCAAACTATTTTTAAGTAAACATATTTTTCTAATTTTTTATTAGTGCAGTTTTATGTTTACAATGTTATTTTTAGATCAATAAATTAAAATATTTCAAATGTGTTTCAAATCTAATGAAAAACAAATATGAAATGATTATGATAGGACAACTGAATTTCATTTTGTGATTTATGATTTATCAAAAAGGTTATGGGGATTTTTTTAAGTCAAAATAAATAAATTATTGATTTATTGAAAAACATTGGTGTTTAAAATAGTAGGACCTACACAACACCCATGTGTACAAATATAAAACATGATTCTGATGAAGCTGGTAAACCAAATTATAACATTTTATATTGTCGTATGATAAGTAGATTATTCTATATTACTACTTGTGGTCCATATATATATATATTTTGTATGTTTCTGTATTAGATTTTAGCCAAACCCTATATAATCACATCATACTATTTTAAAATAATTTTTAGCTATATAATATTAACTATTTTTCAATATCATATTTTCCCCAACAACATATGCTTTTAATTTTATTTCTCATTCAGAAGTTGGTTTTGACGTTTCATCAGTTTATATAAAAAGATCATCAGTAATGTATCACTTTTTAAGTATAATATTTAGTTTTTTGGTTAGGTAAGAAATAATAATCAGTTCCCATTTCAACAGTCAAGGCAGAATATTTGTCCGCTAGTAGTTTTTTGTGAATGTGTTGTGGATGAAACACACTCTATTGGATTTTGTACTATATTTGAAAAACATACCTCTTTATTGTGATGATATTAGTGAAAAAATATTTCTAAAAATTCTATAGGTCATTCTATGACCAAGAATATTGATATAAGGCTAATTTTCTATGGGATCATGTTCTTAAAATGAAATATATCTATAATTTATAAATAATGAATATCAATTAGTTTATATATGCAATAAACCAATTTTGAGATCATGTTTTTATTTTATTAAGGGGGAGTTAGGTTTATATAATTTATAAAATTTATTTTAGAAATTTATTTCATTTAATTTATTTATAGATTTAATTTATTTTATTTTATTTTATTTTGATTTATCTTCACTGTCAAATTATTATTATAATTTTTTAAATATAATTTTTTCATATTCTATTTCTAAAATTCATATTTTTGAAATTTAAATTTTAATTATTACAACACATCTTCAACACATGAAACTAAAAACATAATGGTCAGACTTATCCCACTCTCCATCATAATCCATCAAACGGTTTTCGATTTTAAATAATTTTCTCTTCAAGATTACTAAAACCCTATCTTTTGAACCATAAAATCTTAAGTCTTCATAACTAAAAATTTCAGTTAGAGTTGAAGTTGTTGGACCAAGAGAGCCTATTCGATAGGTAAACTATCGAATAGTTCACTATGAGAACGTAATTTGTTCTGATTTCATAAACTAAAGGAATATATCATTAAATTCTTCAATAATATTTTCATGACTAAAATTCATTTTTTGCGATAACAATACACATTGTTTTTGATATATAAGTAAAATAATTCTTTTAAAATGCTTCTGTTAGTTAGGGAAATGATGAGGAATTAGTTACGTCTAATATTTGTAAAGATGAAATTTGAATATATTTTTTAAAAATTAAAAATTTCATAAATTTTCCCCATGAGGGAGAATTGAATTTTGATCAAAGAAATGTATGATATGAGAAATAGAGATTACATGATATAATTTTTTCTCCTTTTAAAACTAGAACAATCAAGAAAATGATGACAATTGATATCAAGGCTGATAAACGCATCTTAATGATGTTTATATTTTCTATAATTATGCCAATAATGGATGAGATAGTGAAAAATATTTATCATGATATGTATGATATGGTGTTGTTTTTAGACAATATTAACATTAACATTAATTGGTTTATGTTAATGTATTTGAATCACTATTGTCAGAAGGAATCAAAGATGGTATTTTACCCTTATGGAATAATTATATCCCTTTTATTTATAATGCTAGGAAAGGTAATATAAATATATTTTAGTTTGATATTTCATCATATAAATATTCTAAATGACTTCACTTTCATGAAGATAGTATTTTTATGGAGGGAATCATGCTATTATCTTTTACCAATCGGTATTGAATAACATGAAATGAGAATGGTTAGTACTTAGGGGGGAGTAAAATTTATTACCTTATATTGGTTTTGTGAGACCAAAAGTTGATGGAGAAGTAGAATCAGGATTTTATTAGACTATTATTCATAAATGAAGTGGAATTTCAATAAATATTTTTGAGCCAATGGATGTTTCTCCATCTAGTAATGAATAAGCTACATTGAAGAAGACTCGAGTAACTGAGAATGTTGATCATGATAGTCAAGGGGTTGATCAGTCATGGGATGTTGTTCCTAATACTAATCATGTTCCCCATTAAAATATTACTTTATTCCTTACTAATTCAGTTGATGCAAGAGTATATACATTAAGAGAGGAGGGAGATCCAATATAGGCTATTGTGGATGTTTTTCAAACTAGAGAACAATCATATGAGTCTTCTAACTCATTGGAATGAAATATAGATGACTTTTCTTGTAGTTACAATCAGGTGATTGAACAAAATGATACTATAAGATAAGAATTATAGATTTAGAGGAAGAATGTGAAAGATCTCAAAAGCTCAAATGCATATAGGTAAAATTTTAAGGAAAATTTAAAACAATTTTGAGAATTTTAGGAAACTATTTTGGCTATGGGTGACCTATAAGTTTTTATTAGAATTCTTTCTATGGAGTTTACATTTTTAAAGGCCGAGTTTGTAAATAAATAATATTTTGATGAGATTAGTTAGTTTTTAGGTAGAGAGTTTCAATCTTCTTAGAGTAAGGAATCAGAATTAATCCTTTTATCAACACACACCTCTAAACTTGATAAAACTATATGAGGAAATAACTTATGTGTTAGCTGATTTCAAGGATAAAATGTACACTAATTAGTGTGAATTTACAGCTTTAAATAATTTCCTGGAGAATCAGAAGATTTTTTAAATCAAATGACCTCTATTGATTCCTGGTTGGAAGAAATGATTAAACATGTGAGAGATAATTTCAAATCCACAATTCAAAATAAAGAAATAGTTAATGAGTTTTACAAGGTGAATATGGAAGATTGACTGAAGACAAATAAAGATTTAGGGATGATAGTTCACTAATGAAAAAATTTGTTGAAAATCATTTTCAGATCATGTTGGTTAAACTCCTTGATAATCATGGTGTTGTTTAATCCATTCCTCATCCTAATCCCCCTTTTAATAATGGATATTATGATAAATAAACCAATATGAACCAATCCCGTCATTTTGAAAAATTCTTTAGGAGATTATGGGAGTACCCATTATTTTCATAAAATCTACATCTAAATTTTATTTACCTTTACTTTAATATTTTTGAGTTTTATGTTGTTTTTTATTTTTATGCCCAAATTTACACTCTATATCTCATGTATAATTTTTCAATAGAGTATACTATAACACTTATTTATCATTCTATTCAAAATTACATGTTATTTAATCCATTTTTAATATCCTTTTTCTATATCACAAAAGGGGGATAAATTTTTGTAAACACAACATTCTCAATTTTCCAAGAATCAATTTTCTTTTAAATCTAAAAATTACTATAAAATCGAAATACTACTATGAAAAAATTATTTTCAAAACAACATGTGTTTCCATTATATATTTTATTAGTGTTTACAAATCCTATTTTTTCTACAAATTACAATATGGGTTTTCTGATTATCAAAAAGGGGGGATATTGTTGGTCATGTATTGTCTCAACAATATTATAAATATTATTGATTTTTAAACACAATAATAACCTTGTTTTTTAATGATGATATTAATTTATGTGAGATTTAAAAAATTAACAATCTTAACAATTTTTTGGAATTATATTCATGCATTTAATTAGAAAGTAATATTCAAAAAACTGTTTTTAATGAATAGTATTTTCTCATGAAACACTATTTATACCCTACATTGGTGTGTTTAATGTAAGGAATAAATTCATTACATAGAACAATGTGTATAGATCATGAAACCTACATTCAGATAAGAACATATAATTAATCATCCTTCCACTGAAATTTTTTTGTATGGATAAAAAACACTACATTTGAATAATAAAATCGAATATCAACCCAACGTTGATGATGAGAATCAATTTTAATACCTGGTGTTTGGAGAATAAAGGTATGGATCATCATCCATAGGTTTCTAACTAACTATATTATAAAAGGATGAATGTATGGATTCTTATCTGAACATTAACTTTGTTCCCTACACTATGAAAAGGAACCCTACCCAATGAAAAGGAACCCTATGCAACTCAAAGGCACCCTACACTACACAAAGGAACCCAATGCTATGTATATGAACCCTATATTTTTCTATTATACAATTGTTTTTCAATTTCATAATATAATATGAGATTTATAAAATATTCTAGATAATATTTTAATATAGCTTAAATCATCTCTGTGGATGATTCAGTTTCTCAATTTGATCAACCATATTCAATGAAGAAAATCACTTCTATTCTTAAGGGAAGTTACGACTCACCAGAGTAATTTGAATTTTAATTTCTATATTCTATCAGTTTATTTTATTATATTTTGAATATTGAAGCCACCCATATTCCTTATATATTCTATCATAATTTCATTTAAAATATATAAATATTAATGTATTCCAATGAACATCTTTTTACCGTGTTGCTGTAACTAATGATATATTATTTTTGTTAAAGGGGTTAAAGCTTGGAGACATAAATTTTCTACCTCAAACCGATTCTTGTTTATTAATCATTTTATTAGTGATTTGCTACCAGGATCACTTCAGAGTGATTATTTATTGAATACAGTATTTTTGAAAGAAGAATATCAATTTATAATAATTAGATGTTGTTGTAACAACGAAGTTCAACCTGAACCATCAACAAATCAATGAAGTTTGATTTGGTGGAGTTATGATGGAATTAACTCATTCATAGTGGAGTATCATTTTCTTAGTATAAAATGTGGATAAGCAATTCCACAAGAAAAAAATAACGACTCTCTTTTATCCTTACTGTAATGGTCTCAACTACCTATACTCAGTTGTGGATTTAATTTTCTTTTTATAAGAGGGGATTTATAGTGAATTTCACACAGAGATACTATTGGTGAACTAGATATGGGTTATTTAGTCCCCAGTCCTCTATAAAATATTTTGTTCAATATTTTATGTATCCTCTGTTCGTACTTATCAAAAAAATCATATATTTATAAAACCCAAAGATATTTCAAATAATTAATATGTTGGGATTATAAAAAGGACACAAAATCTTGTGTATATTTGTATTATTATGTCCTAATAGAAGTTCCATATAATTTGGCACATAATAATTTAATAATACCAATAATATAATGTAATTTACAACATTACACAACAAAATTTGATAATTGTGTCACAATTTAAGTGTTATATAATAATTTTGGAGGGTGACACAAATAATAAATCCATACAATCATAAATTATTAAATTAAAATCAAAGAGATGCATCAAACTATCAATTATGAAAAATGAAAACAAATTTATAAATTATGAATAATTTTTAAAAATAATAAACAAGTTAAAAAATTTGACATGCTTGTCGAGTCTTTGTTTTCCAACCTGAAACATTCAAATGTAATGTATTTTCATTAATGGTTCAAATGAGTGATGAATTCGTTTTTAATATGTTATTATTTTATGCATGATGTGTGTCTAAACTATTTTCTTATAATTATTTCATTTAATATATAAATAAGTAACTTTATACATCGACATCAATTCTAGGTATATGTTTTATGGGAATAATATTCAAAATAATAATAATAATATTTTTCATATACAACCATGGAGGAAAATAATATGAGATTAATATAACTATCCACATACTATCACTAGATGATAAATACCAGAACATATTAAATCAATCAATATCCAATCCAATAAATTTTTGGATCATCTGTACAATTTGGTTATAATGAAAGAAATTATTTCTATGCATCGAAATCTCATTGATGATGTATAAACCTATCACAAAAGTTTTCCATAGAAATCTATATCATATGAAATCAATTTTATAAGATCAGAATAAACATTGTAATAAGGGATTCAATGGTTAGTATTGTAGAACAATTTTTTGTAATTTATTTCAAATATATCATTGAATTAGAATTTCCAATAATATTTGAATCACAATTCATTGATTTCTGCATATATGTATTGAATAATTTAAAATCATCTAGAAATGTATATTCCCCCCAATAACAAAAATATTTATTTAGATAAGAATGATTCCTTGTATAATTTATACACAGTATGTTAATAACATTTTACATATCAAAAATACAACCAATGATTCATAGAAGTACCATAAGCACCGAGAAATGACACTAATATATGGGAAATTGGTGATCTATAACCAAACATAAAAACTTGATATAGTAACATATTATTAGAATGATTCACCCCCTAATATAGAATTTGACGTCCACTATCTAAAAATTTATATTACTCAATTTATTTGTTAGTTTGATTAACCCACATAATGATATCTTTAAACAAAATATGAAAATATGTTGACATTTATGATATTCATTATGTTTACTACTATTCCAAAATAATCATTAATTTTTTTTATTGATTTTCAATCTATGTTACTAGGTTAGTAGCATGATGATTATTATGTTATAGAAATATATATGTTTTTATAATTATCATTTCACCATTACAAATGTTTTAGACATATCTAGAAAAAAATTTCATTATCCACTAGTAAAAACCATTAAATCTCTTCCACCAATTTATAAAATAGAATATAGGAAATTTAAACATAATTATTCAATCAAAATTTCCATTTTTTATAGAAATGTTTAAAAAATTCCTCCAAGATTTTATGAAATTGAGTTGTTTTTAAGGTAATTCATTCCATGCTTTTTTCGATCATGTATTATTATTAAAAGAAAAAGAACTTACGATATATTAGAGAAACTAAGACTTGTTAAAAATATAAATAATAACTAATATAACACCATTATAAAACGTACAATATAAATACAAAATAATAATATATTATAATCTATAATTAAAAATTTCCTTAGTATATATTCTATTTTTCAAAGAAGATACAAAATTTTAAATATTGCGTACAAAAAATTATAATATAATTTTAGATTTAATTACAACATTAACAATAAAAAAACATAACCCCTAAATAAATTCGAATTAAATCAATATGTTAGTGCATTTATATGATGAGTTTCTTATCAATAAATATTTAATTTAAAAATATATTAAATCACTTACTAATTTGAAATTCATCATTTTTAAACCTATAATATAATAAAATTCCAACAAAATCCATAAGGAATTAATTGAAAACTATTTTCTAGTATTTATAAATTTATTTTAAGAGGATTTATATAATTTTTTTTTGAAATAAAATTCACATACTAGATGAAAACAATAATATAAATTAATATTTAATATAGGATACCAATTTAGTTCTAGGAAAACCATGTTCCAATCAAATTTTCTCATTGTAAATCCAATAAAAATAACTATAATATCATTGTGAAGAAAATATAATGATAAAAGTAATTTTAAGAAAATAAAAATTAAATAACTGAAAAAGGGAAAGGATTACTTGAATCCAAATGTAATAATTCTACCTTATATGTTAAAAACTAAAAATTCTATGATAACAACTATAAATGGTTTCAATTAGGTTTCACGAACCCATGTACCAAAATAATTGTTGTTGAAGACACCCAACCTTTTAGGGTTTGACATAAAAATTTCATCGACAGAAGTGTGGTTAAACCACGTATATGAGGACATGGATTAATTAATATAGGATTTCATATACCGAACCTTGATGACATGATAACTAATAATTAGTAAAGAAACATAAATATGAGAGAGTGATAATATGGGGGTGTGGGGTGAAGGAGAAACATTTCAGGGGTGTGTCCTCTAAATGGAAGGAGGCCGACCACAGTGGATTTAGGGGTTTATTGTCATATATTATAAATATCCACTTCCAAATGATTATTTATACATGGTTTCATAAAATATCATGACTAATAATTTGTGGAAGGATGCTTAAAAAATATCTTCTAACTACTGGACATATGTTTTCTATTTTTTTTTTGAATTTTTGGAAATTATTAGCAATTCCTTTAAACAATTCACCATTATAATATAATATTATTGATGTTTTGATAGCGAGATCAATGTAATATAACCAAAAAAGTGACCCCAATCTATAAATTTATGATAGGGTCGATTAATTTATTCCATTGTAGTATTTGATAATCTCTATTAGTAATGAGCTATAGGGATTATCCTAACTTCATATACAGAATTAGAATAAAAAACTTCCCCTTTCATATGATAGAGTTTAAAATATATGGTGGTCCATTTTCATATTCCTCACCACATTAAATTAATCTTCGTTGGTCTTGGTCTATGTTTCTTGATGTTGAGTTAATCAAAGTGGTCCACTTTATGTGTCTGAATTTCTTTACAAGAGTTCTATATCCTTGTGAGGATTCGAAAAATTAGTTATATCTCCAAACAAAAAATTGAAAATATTTCCATTTCCTCAGTCTTTATCTTAATTTATGGATCTCCCATATAAAATTAGGAGTGTCTATTTAATGATTCCAAATATGTGTCTAAACACTATGTTTATAACCCTACCACATGTCCTCATTCATTAAAATCTATTAAGAGATACCATTTTAGTGAGGTTATGATTGACCAATGTTTAAAATACCTCCATTCATGTTTTGAAATCCCATTTCATGATAGATCACACATTATAATTGAAGTTTCATTGAAACCCAATGGCATTTCATTTGTAATTGATTTTTTTATATTAAATTGAAAATGTCACATTTGCATTAATAGTTTAATATTCACCTTATATAGTTGTGTATATGATTAATTGATATAGAATTATAACCAGAGGAACCATCTTATAAAAATGAAATATTATTTTAAACATGTATACCTTCATAGCATCACAACAAAACTGGTTTTTTAAATATTTTCCATAGTCATCCAATATGTACAAGGTCCACCACAACACACCGGGTCCATACAAATATGTTTCAATATAAGACATCCCCACTCAATGATCAAAAGGTGTTGTGGCATTATTATAATTGGGGACCCATTTGGGAAGATATTTTAATTCATCACCCTATTCAGGCCATTCTATGGTGTCATTAGGCACTTTGTTTCCATTAAAAGTACTTTTTCCATCCCCACAAAATTGATTATATATACCACTTTTTGTCCAAGATCTAGGACCGTAAATTATTCAAAGCTATTAAATGATATAATCTTACCTAACATTGGGAAATTTATTCATATTGGGATTCTACATCACCCCACCCATATAGGCTTATCTATATCACATGTGATCAATTATTCAAGATAATAACATCATAATTTTCATGTAAATAATGTGTTAATATCTAAGAAATATGTGCTCTAGACAATAATTCTATAAACTATAGGATAAAAGAATGTACTAAAACATGTTCAGATAATAAATAACAAAATCATTTTGATTAATGTTCATGAATAATCTCAGTAATTCCTCTATTTATAGACCTTATGAAACATTTGATTGTAAATTGAGAAGGCACAAGTATTATAGAGCTCAATATATGGAGATGGAAAAATATGTTCCATGCTCACTAGACCCTAATGTTTTGTAAAATTATATAGTAATGACATAAAATATCACATTTACCCGTATATATTTTTTGTACATAGTCAAATAGATTATAGATTTTCAAAAAAATTCATTCCATTAACCTAATTCATTTCAAATGTGTATTAATCCTTGAATAGAAATCCTTAGTCAATGGTAATAAACAAATTTAATGTCAAAGGAAAATTCTACTAGACTAAGAATATTATTCCCTTGATATTACATGATATATATTCGTGGATACTGTATATCAATTGAATGAATCATCATCCAGAAGAGTAGAATCCTATAACTCTGATACCCCGTTTAGAATTTTTGTGAACCCCATCATTGAAATATAGTATTTGGTCATCCCCTATATAATTGTCTCATCTCATCCCCTCTTATTTAAATACCGTAGTTATAAATTAGTGAATACATTCTAAATTTAGTCATTTATATTTTATACCATCAATGTTATGCATTTAGTTATTAAAAAAAATTTATTTGGAAAAAATATAACATCCCACCCAAGAACATTTAATTGGTTTATAAACGACAAACATAAATTAAAATCATTTTGGTGAAAGAAATATGACCATAAAATAATGAAATATTTGGTCCATGAAACATGAAAATAATGTACACATTCATTTTTAAAATATATCCACTATAATCATCATCAATTGAAAATATCCATTACTGACTTATAAATTCCTAAGGAAAGAGATGTAACACTGGAGGATGAAAATCCATAAAGGGAATCCTAAAAAAAGTTGATCCTATGCTCGCTAAACATATCCAATATGTGGTCTAAGAAACCATAATCAATTAAAATTATAAAAAGGAACAATTATTTTTAAGTTAAAAAAGTAAACTGTTACTAAAGAAAAAGAAATGTATTTTCCAGACAATCCTATATAGTATAGGTCTTAGAAAAAAAATTAGGGATATATAATAAAATACTGATAGATTGTGAGATCCATAATTTATATTTAGTTATTTTTAATCTATTCTCATTAGTTCCTTTAAAATATTATTAATTTAGATAATTTACTAACTCTATTATTCTAATATATTACACTATAGGATAATAATGAAATGCATAAAGATATTATATCAGATCACTTCAACCCTTTTAAACATTTAAAACCACATTCAAAATCACCCAATCCAGATCCTCATAAACTTTAGTCAAACCAGTCATCCAAATGGTCCAAATATAATTTAATTGTGATGGTATTTATGATTATACCCATATATGAGTCATGCCTATGAATAAGTTATTCCTCCAAATAGACCAAATATAGCATTACAATTTAAGTAGTTATGCATATTTATATATGGTATCCATTCATATTGAGAAATTTCACATCCAAATGATCTAACTCTAACTTTACAGGGATGTTACTTTTTTTTTTCATATAACCATAAATGAGTTATACCTAGAAGTAAATAATTCATCAAAATATAAAAAATATTTCATTACATTGGTGTTACGTATTCCTATACCCATTTTGGATCTACCCATTAGATGATATTTTTTTCTACCAATCATTTTGAGTATAATGCATGTATTATTACACTATCAATTACTTGTAAAAATGGGGTTATATTAACCTTTTTTATATTTTTTACTTGATTTTTACAATTATTACATTGTGAAAATATAGTTGAAAAAACATATTAGCGATAAAATAAATATAAGGATAATCATCATCATCATTCACTAATAAAAATGAATAGAGAATCAACAATATAGAGTCTCTACCATGTAAAAGAAGGTTTATAATTATAAATCATTATCAAAGGACTATTAAAGATAAATAATTATTCATATTAACTAATATATATATTTGTTTTTTATAAATAAGATTGTACCATCTACGTTGTTATCGAGACACAATGTATCGAGTCTTATAATTGTGGAATCAAATATTTTAACAGTTTCGTAAAACATTCAATGGACCACATGAGTTCATATTTCAAATTAAATCTATTCATATTAGATAATTCATAAATCTAGGTGATGTGAATAATACTATTTTCTAGGTTGTAGCACATGGACATTCATCCCCATTACATGACCATGCTTCATTACTTCCACCTATAAATGCGTACATGATTTGTCCATAATATTACTCATTAATATAAAAAATGGGCCCATGATATTTCAACTCTGAGAGTTGAATAAAGTATACTCATTTGTTCTCCAGTGGAAATCACCTCTTTCGGTTGGAAATGAATATTAGAGTAATCATACCCACTGATGACCAATGTGATGAACATCTTCAAGAGATAACTTCATTGGCCTCCATATGCAATAATTAGAGTCTACTGAATTTGTTTTTAGATAATCTTCCAATACTATACATGGAATTTATGTTAGAATGTGATATCTTGATGGCCAATATATAATCTAATTTCAATTACTAATACAATATTGAGAACTGATTCTCCTAAATGTGTATAATCTCTATACCTCTTATATTAATCAAAATCAGACCGATCTGCATCCTCATAGTGACTAATGGTTGATGAAAATAAATAAAATTTATTTGAGTTTCAATATTCAATGATATGTTCAGTAGTTTTTATACCCAAAACACAAAATTAAACTAATTTCAAAGGTTTTATAAATTGATGACAAGTGTTTATAATAATAACTGCACAAACCAAATCCTTGGTTCTTTATACTTATTTATCCCCATTAGTAAGTGCAGTAGACATATCCCCTCAAAATAAATTATTCCCTATACATCAGGATTCTATCTTAGTTACCATAGGGACTAAATATCATTCCATCCTTGAGAGAACCACACCATTTATTAGAGAAAAATATAACCAATACATTCTTATAGCATCATATATAAAGAGTCACCAGCCTTAAGATCAATACATGGTGTTTTTTAATGATTTGTATGGTTAAAAAGAAAGAAAATATAAAGGTATCCTCAAATGAACATTTTTAATAACATTTTTTCTTGCATGTTGTAACTGATTTATGAATGGTGGTTTAATATACAACAAGGTCTGTATTCCCCACGAAATAATCCACGAGGCATTGGAGGGGAATGGTGTTGAATACAATACATGTTTTATATGACACTTCTTACCATATCTATGAATAAAAAAAATTAATAATTTTTTTCCATTATCTGTATGGGAATCACCTTTTGTAAAATAAGATCTTATTTAACATGGATGGATGATTATAGTGAATCTGGAACCATAGATGTATGAGTTAATAGTATCAATTGAATTAGTGTTTGTGATGATATAATTGGATTCAATACCACTTTCTCCATTCCAATGAAATATACCTAATAAACATATTTATGATGGGTAGAGGTCACTTTAAGCTAGGAGATTAATATTCTCAAATATATTCATCCAATTATATTAACATCAAATTTTTTATGGATCTCAATGATGATTGGGATTTTTTAGTTTGACCATTACTGAGGTCCACTATTTATCACTACCACATAAGATCCTCAAAAAAGGAAAGGTGAGGTTTAACAATATAATGTTTTTAGTACTAAATATATCACTCTTATAACATAGCCCATTGGTCTAGGGTATATAATAAGAATGATTAATATAGCTTGAACATCTTTTTGATTCTTCCTAATGGAAGTCTAATCTACCATAATATTTATAAGAGACCTTTTTAATGGAGGATTTTTTTTTTTCATTAGAAAATTTTGTAATTATTGGTGTCAAAAAGTCATGTGAGCAACTTATGAGATAAATTTCTACTAATAGTTAACTATAAAAATTATTGAATTTGGTGAGAATTTATAATACTAATCTACCATCACTTAGTGATGGTATATTGTAATCATTTTTTCCAACGTCCCAATGGTAATATCCTATTAAGGTAATCTTGTGGGAGAACATGTGGACTATGTAAGAGGGATAAGTACTATTGTAGGTTCATAAGATACATCTTGAATATGTGTATTTATTTTAGGATATCACTATTATAAAAAATATTTGTCAGAAGGGGAATATATTTGGATAATTTTCAATTCAATATTAATTGTGTTGAATGAATGATATTTGAAATTATAAAATATTTTATAACAGATTTAAAATTTTATAATCCAATTATTAGTGAGTAAAAAAGGTGGGAATCTATTATAATTCTTCGTCAGAGTTTATTTCTACTGATCTTTCTGTCAATATTTCCCTAAAAAAATAAAAGTAATACTCCTTCATCTAGAAGGATCTAATTGATGTGGATACCTATTTAATATAATATATTTTTTACTCAGATCAATATTTTAACGATAATGTAAATTTAGTAGATCTATTAAAAATGATCTTCTCCCAAAGAAGTATCTTAAATTAATCATCATATATGATGCTATTTCTCTATGTATCATATTCCTCTAGGAATCTAGAAATTATTCCACAATAATAATGGTTAGTTATGATGGATCCATTTTCGACAGTTGAATAAATCTATAGAATTTGATTTTTTCTTTATCCTAAAAAATTATAATATTTTAATTGGAGCCTGACATTGAAGAGCTCTTGGTGGTAGAGGTAGATGTTCTCCTACACGATTCATTATAACAAGAGAGTGTATTAATTTAGACTCCAATTTCAAAACACCAGTAAATTTCATCCAAAGGAATCATGAAGTTGTAAAAAACAAAACTATTAAACATCATGTTGGGAAGAATCAGCTCAAATCTCCCCATCCACACACACACTAGTAAAAAGATTCATCATTTAAATAACTCATGCGACGTAAAAGATTATTCATTTTAGTAAATATATTGTGTTCTTGATTCCTTTAATATATAATTCTACCCCCTTATGTTTTTCTTGACTGGTAATTATCTATAGGTATTATCCCAACTTCTCATATATAATTGTAATAAAAAATTCCCCTTTCATATGACGGATTTTAACATATGTGGTGGTCCCTTTTCAGATTCATCATCACATAAAATTAATCTATGTGGGGCTTTGTCTACCTTTTCATGAGTTGAGTTACTCAGAGAGGTCTACTATACATGTCTTAGTTTCCTTACAATATATCCAGATCCTTGTGAGGATACATAAATTTGGTTGTATCTCCAATAGAAAACATGTACAAAATTCTACTTCCTCAATTCTTTATCTAAATTTATGGATCACCCTTATAAAATAAGGATTGTTTATTTCATGACTCCTAGTATGACTCTAAACACTATTTTTATAATCCTACCACATGAACTCATTAAATTCCATCTATTATAAGTAACCATTTCTTTCAGTCTATGATTGGATAGAGTTCAAAATACCTCTATTCAACTTTTGAAACCTCATTTCATCATAAATAACACATCATGTATTCATTTTTATTGAAAACAATGACCATTCTCTACTAATTGTATTTGAGTATATTCAACAGAAAATGATACATTTCATTTAATATGATACTATGCACATTATATAGTTGTTTATTTGCTTCATTTCTTTGGAATTACAACCAGAGGAACCATCTTCAAAAAAGGAAAGATTATTTTAAAACAGTATACCTTCAAAGCATCACCCCAAAACTGGTTTTTTAATATATTCCACAATCATCCCCTATGTACTTGGTCCACCCCAACACTAAGGTGCACAAGAAATTTGTTTCGATATACGGCATCCTTACTCAATGATCCAAGGGTGTTTTAAAATTATTAGACTTTGAACCCATTGGGGTTGATATTTTAATTCATAACCCCATTTGGGTTAGTATATGGTGTCATTAGGATCTTTATTCTCATCTAATACATGTTCTAAATTCCCACTAAATGGGTTGTATCTACCAAATTTTTAAAAATCTCTATGACCCTAAACTATTTAGACCTATTAAATTATAGAGTCTTTCGAAACGTTGGGATGTTTATTAATATATAGATTCTGCATTACCCTCCCATAAAGGTTTATCTATATCACATGTTATCAAATATTAATGGTCATAAAATTATCATTTTTCAAATTAATAATGTATTAAACACTTAACCCTATGTTTTCAAGACCATAATACTTTAATCTATAGGATGAAAAAATAATTATAAAACAAGTTATGATAATAAGAAATAAAATCTATTTTGATCAAAATTCAAGTCTTAGTTTATTAATTTATCTATTTATTGATATTAAGAATCATTAATTTATAAATTGAGACAGATCAAACATTATAGGACTCAATATATGGATATATAAAAATATGATACTTGATCACTGGACCCACATGTTCGGTGAAATGTTAAAGTAGTGATATAAAATATCACATTTCCTAAAATATATTTTCAGTACATAGATGAATATATTATCTGTTTTCATATACCATATTCCCATTAACCTGATTCATTTAAAAATTGTATCAATCCTTGAAAACAAATCATTAGTTATAGGTAAAAAGTGAATTTATCTTAAAAGTATAACACTACTAGACAATGAATATTATTCCCCTAATATTACACTGTATTTATTACTGGATATTGAATAACAACTGAAGGAATCTTCATCCAGATGAGTAGAATCCACTAACTCCCATACACCATTATATAATTATTGTGAAACCCATCATCCAAATACAATACTTGGTCATCCTCTACATGAGTGTTTCATCTCATCACCTCTGATTGAAACTACATCAGTTATGACTTATACTATAAATAATAATTTTATTAAGGTGGATTTGATACCATCATTGTTATGCAGTTTGTTATTATAGACATTTATTGGAGAATTTTAATATTCCAACCATGATCATTTCATTGGTTGACACTCCACTACAATAAAAAACATGCATTTTGGTTAAAGCTATATGACTATAAAATAATGAAATGTTTTGTCCATGAACCAAAAAAATGATGTACCAATTCATTGGTGAATGATATCTGACTATAAAAATCATAAATATTATACATCCATTATTGGCTTATAAATTCATATAGAAAGCGATATAATTGTACTTTTTGAATACCCATAATGGTAATGTTGAGAAAAATTGATCATATATTCAATGGAAATACAATCTATGTGGTGTATGAAACATTGAGCATTTAAAATTATAAAATCACACAATTATTTTTTGGTTAAAAACAATAAAGGGAGGTTTAAAAAAGACATGTATCTTCTGACTAATCCTCCGTAGTGTTGGACTTAAGAACAATTTGGGGATATATAATAAAATACCCATTGGAGTGAGATCCATAATTTATATTCAGTAGTTTTTAGGCTATTCTCAATATGCCCATTATACTGTGATTAATTTAGAGAATTAACTCATCCTATAATTCTCATATATTATTCTAGAAGATACTCATGAAATTAATGAATATATTATATCAGTGTACTTAAACCCTTTTAAATATTAAAAACTGTATTAAAAACCCCCATTCTATATCCTCATAAAATTTAGTTTAACCACTCATCCAAATAGACCAAATCTAATTAAATTGTGTTGGTATTTATGATTATACACATATTTGAGTCATGCCTATGAAAAAATAATTCCTCCAAATGGACCAAATATAGCATTTCAATTAATGTTGTTATACATGTTCATATCGGTTATCCATGTATATGTAGAAATATATCTTCCAAATGATCCAAATCTAACATTAGTGTGATTGGAATTTTTCATATAACCATCTATGAGTTACACCCAGAAGGAAATAATTCATTTAAATATAAAAAATATTTTATTTTGTTGGTGTTACTTATTCATACACCCATTTGGAATCCACACATAGGATGATATTTTTTACCCAATAATTTTGAGTATAATGCATGAATGTTTTAACTATATATATGATGTTAAAATGGTTTTATCTTATCATTGTTGATATTTGATATAAGAGTTTAAACAATTATTACATTGTTATAATAGAGGTGAAATAACGGCCGATGAATAAACATAAAATATGGATAAGAATCGTTTTCATTAAATAATAAAAAAATGAAAGGAGAATAAATAATATTGTGCATCTACCAAGTTGAAGATGGTTTTATAATTAGAAATTATAATCAATGGACTCTTAAAGATAAAAAATTATTCATATATAATAATCTACTTCTTTTTAATTTCAAAAGAACATTGTACCCTCTACGTCTTTATTGGGTAGCAATGTATCTAGTTTTATAATGTAGGCATTACACACTTTAATAGTCTCCCAAACCATTCATTGGACTTCATTAGTTCATATTTCTAATTACATCAATTCATATTATAGTGTTTATAAATCTAGGTGATGTGAACAATACTATCTGGTAGGTTTTAGCACATGGCTATTATTTCGCATTACTTTATCTTTCTTCACTCCATCCGCCTCTGAATGATCAAAAGATTTATAAATACTTTAACTCTTGGATATTAAATATGGTACCTTTATTTTGAAACACTATGAGTTGAGTGGAGTACTCTCAATTAGTCTCTAGTGGAAATAACCTCTTTCTATTGGAAAATATTATTAGAGTAAACATACCAACTGAGTACCAAGTTGTTGAACATTTGGTGGAGATGATTTCATTGAATTACATGTTTAGTAATAATAGAATAGATTATTTGTTTTAAGATACTCTTTCAATCATATACATGGTATTTTGGTCGAATGTGATCTCTTGATGGCCAATATATAAGGTAATATCATTTAGTAAGACAAGACTAAAAATATATTCTCTTAAATATATATTATATCAATACCTCTTATATTCAATAAAATCAAACTGATATACATCCTGACAATGAAAAATGGTTGATGAAAATAAATAAAAATGATTTGAGATTCAATGGCCAAATATTGTTTCAATAGTTTTTATACCCATGACACATAATTAATCAAATGTAAGAATGTTATATAAATCTATAACAATAATTTTTAATATTCACCTTCCTAAACAAAATCCTATATTCCCTATAATTATGTTTCCCTATTATTATGTATAGAAGGGATATACCCTCAAAATAATTCTTTCTCTATACATCAAGATTCTAATTTCATTACCATTGGGATTGAATCTTCTTCCATCCTTGAAGGAACCAAAAAATCAATTAAAATATAATATACAAATATATTCTTCTAAAAACATATACAAAGAGTCACCACCCTCAATATCAATACATGAAGTTTTTTAATGACGTGTACGATCAAAAAGAATGAAAACATAATGTTATCCATAAAAACAAATAATTACAATAATTATTTATGACATTGTGTGACTGATTTATGAACAGTGCATTAATATACAATAAATTATTTAATCCCCATCAAATAATCTGCCTTGAATTGGAGGGGAATGAGGTTAAATACAATAAATATATTAGGGGAAACTTAATTTCATATCTTAGAATGAATTTTTTTTATATATTTTTCCTATTTTCAATATGGGAATCCCCTTTAGAAATACAAGATCTTATATAATCGGGATGGAAGGTGTTAGTAAATCAAGAAAATTAGTTTTATCAGTCACATGTATCAGTTGAATGAGTGTATGTTCAGGTATAATTAAATATGATTCAACTTTATCTTTTCATATGAAAATCACATACAAAACTCTTTTAATATGGGTAGAGTTCACTGACCCAGGGAGATAAATATTATCATTTCTATCCCCCAAATGATATCAGCATCCATTGTTTTTTCTATCTCAATGATGA
Organism: Viscum album; assembly: GCA_963277665.1. Taxonomy (NCBI): domain Eukaryota; kingdom Viridiplantae; phylum Streptophyta; class Magnoliopsida; order Santalales; family Viscaceae; genus Viscum; species Viscum album. Next base: position 915,935,304 of record OY728155.1, on the reverse strand, counting down.
TTGGAATTGTATCATTTTTCCATTCTTGAGGTCTAACTATTATAACTACCACCAAAATCCTCTAAAAAAAATTTCTGGTTTATTCATAAAATGTTTGCGGTACTCAATATATCACTCCTATTACATAACCCACTGGTTTAAAATTTATATGAGGAATAATTAATATATGTTGACCAGTTGTTGGTTTCATCCTTATGGATGTCAAATCTATTGTAATATCTATAGGTTCCCATTGTAATAGAGTTTGAGATTGGTTTATTAAAAAAATTAGTAATTATTGGTGCCAAAAATTCTTCTGAGCATATGTCTGAGATAAATTTCTAGTAATAGGTCACAATAAAAATTCATGTATTTAATGAGAAGGTATAATAATAATCCACAATCCCTATGTGATGTCATATTGTCTTCTTTTTTATAAACTTTAAATGGAAATTTTCCATTAAGATAATATTGTCGGAGGACATGTTGTTTATGGAAGAGGCGGAAATACTCTTACAGGTTCATAAGATATATCTTGAATATGTGTACTTATTTTAGGATATACCACATATAAAAAAACTTTTGTTAGAAGGGGAATATGTTTTGATCATTTTCTCTCATATACTAATTGTGCTGAATGAATGATATTTTATTTTATCAAATATTTAATAAGAGATCGAAAATCTCATAATCAAATTAATAGTGAGATGAAAAGGTAGGAATCTTGTAACATCCTAGGTAAATAAAGAATAATAAATTTTCATATTTATTAATATTTGCGAATTAAATATTAATTTTACTTAAAAGGGGTTTCTATGTTCGATAGCGTACTCGATACGCAACAATGAGTTTCTTTGAAAACTTACATTGCACACTAGAAATATAATAATATTATTTTAAATGGTTGTTAACATGTAGTCGTTGTATTGGCGAGAATGGATTGAAATAACTAAAATATGATTAAATATATTTTTTAAATGTTTTTACATTTATCCAATAAAAGATAAAAGCTTAAAATACGAAAAGAATTCAATTTTAGGCATTTATACCCTAATTTTCACTAAAGGTTCACTTATCACCTTTGATGGCGAACCGTCAATAAATATAGTTTTGATCACTCTTATAAATTTTATTGGACCAAATATAACTCTTTTTTTAGAATCGGGACATCAAAATTTACTTTGTGTAAATTTTTTGTATTTTTCTGATAAAGTTCATTTTTTAATGAATAGTGAAAAATGTTGTATTTTAATTCAAAACCTCTTTTTAATATAATTTATTAATATGATTATATTATCTTTTGATTTGTTTTTAAAGTTAAATTAGAATATATTTTTACCATTAAATCCAATAGTGGTCGTTGGAAGTAATTTCACTTTGAAATCAGACTTAAACTAGTGTCAATCTTTTGATACTTATTGTTTCATAAAAACACGCTATTTTCTTTGACAGTGGGAATTAATTATTAAATTAATTAATGAATCTTATTTGTTTTAAATTTTTTCAAAAAAAATTATTTTTGAATTCGGAATATCAAATATATCTTAGGATGAAGTTTTGGTATTTTTCTGAAAAACTTCAATTTTTGATGAATAGTGAAACCACTAAGTGGTATTTAAAAAACTGATTTTTTGTTTAAATGAAATTTTACCACCTCTGTGTTTTGAATTTAAAAAATCCGACATGCATGGTTTTCCTTAAGAAGTAAAATGTGGTTCAATGGGATTAAAATAATTTTTTGGTGAATAGTAACTTATTAAGTTTTAATCACGATTAAAGGTAATTAGTGTAGTTTAAGGTAAAAATAATGTTTTAATAATATGAAATGGACTTGACACATGTCCTAACCCCATTGGATGTGTCATGGCCAACCAATACAATCCATGGGTCAATTTGGGGACCCCATGGAGCCACTTTAGTTGGAAAATGACATTAATACCTTTTAATTTAATGTTAAAATAAAAATGTCACAAACATGAGTTGTTTTACTAAAACAATTTTTACATGGGGTTATACAAATCATATTTTTGACTATAAATATTTATTAGAAAGATAAAAATATTTCCTTCATCATGAGTTTTTTTCATAATTTTTAGACATTAAATAAATTAAATTATTTATGACATCATAATGATGCTGCGATTACCTCATTAATAAAGGATTTAAATAAAATAAACAGATACTGTAAAATCTAAGACCTACACATGTACAAAACCTATTGGATGGGTGGATTTCGAACCCTTTTCAACTTATCCTCGAAACACATCAATGTGGGACCATTAAAATCCGAAACTCATTCTAAAATAAAGTAACATTTCCTTACTTTCCAAGAGTGCCCCTCCTCTCCTCTTATAAAAGCCCCCCCCCCACACTCTACCACCTTACCCACACTTCCAAAGCCTTTGTATCGGCCAATCCCTGCCCATTTTGTCTCTCCACATCCCTCTCTTACTCCTTCAAGCCTCACTTTGGGCAGAAGGCTTTCCAAGGAAGCCATTGAGCTCAAATCTAAGAGAGTTACCCGATTTTAAGGTGATTTTTTCACTTGTGTTCTTTTGTTTTATTTTGCTTCCCCAACCCACTAAACTCTTTTTATTCATTTATTTTGTAACATATCCAGTATATTCAATATACTAGGATGTTGTTATAAGAAGACTTAGAGCTACACTTACAAACATATACATCTAATGGTTAAAAAACATACTGTTTCTGTGGTTGGCGAATTTCTGCCTCACGAAACGATGATTGTTCAATATTCTTTTAAACACCTTTAATGATGGACATTAAGATATCATTGTATTTATATATGATATATATTATTTTTATGTTTTCCTTATGCTTCTTTATTTTTCATTTGTTGTTTACCTTTATGGTTTCTAGTGTGGGTAAACACGATAATTTCATTTTAGGAAGTACAGACTACCGCCCCCTCAAAGTGATGTCATTCGTTAATGCCATTCGTGGGACATATAAAGGATGGATTTAATGTTATTATATATGATGTTATACTGGAATTATAATTTCCTCTATATCATTATTATTTCTTTCCATTAATGTATGAGATATAAATGAAAGTAGTGTTCATGCGTACATACGGCTTACCGTCTCCAGGAACGGTGCATTTCATTTCTTATCCCCCAGTGTAATGTACTATTATAAGTACATTTATATAATGGATATATATGTGTTATGTTACATATAAATTATTAATATAATTCTGGAATTAAAATATACATACCTCTCATTTAGTTTTAATTCCATTAATATGACATAGAAATGAAAGTAGCGTTCATGCGTACGTGCAGCTTACCATCTCCATGAACGGTGCATTTCATTTCTTACCTCTAAATGATTATATGATATTATAAATACATGTATATGGTAGATATATATGATATATATGATATCCAAATCTGTAATGTCATTCTAAATGTAAAGATCCTTTGACCACACGAACAACATCTAATTCTAAGAAGTCCACTTTCGAATTAAGAACCAAATATCGAAAAAACAAACATTATTAACATAAATTATTAAATAATGTTTATAACATGATAATAAGTGATATAAAATTAATAATGAACTTGAATAAGGTTCTTAAGAAAGTTTAAATTAACTCAAGTTTATTATTCAGGACATTAAAGAACGATCGAGTCAAGTCAGACCCGAGGTAAGGGACTTCATCTCAATCTCCTTTCATTGAGGCATATTTCGTTTTATAAAAAACATTCTTTTATACAGTGTATAAAACCCTTTGACATTGAATTTTATACAGAAGGAATATTTTTCTATGAAGCGTTTTACAAAATGACAAAAAGGAATGTTTCTTTTGACGTACGCGATGACAATGACCTTTTCCACCGCCACGAGTATTATTTGGTCATTGGCTTCCTCAACAAGCCGTAATGTTTTTAAAATGAAATAATTACCGTATACAATTTTATGTATTTTGGTATTTAAAATGGTTTTTATAATGTATTTTTTATGTCAACATATTTATGTGATATATTGTGATCAAAGTGTGGAAATGTTTTCATTCCATTATATTTGGTTTATGAATTATGATTTTATAATGGTACTTGGACATTTGACGGGTGGTTACATGATGAACAATGTGACGGGTGGTGCCGTGAATACCAGGATGGGTGGTTACGGTATAACCTCAAATGCATTGGGTATGGAATTCGGCCGTTTGGCTATTACATTAAGTATGTATGGAAGTTGGCCGTATGGCTATTCTATTAAGTGATATGTGTGGAAGTCGGCCGTATGGTTATTCCACTTAAGTATGTTTATGCCCCAAGTTACCTTTATATGTTATGTGTTCTTTATATGGGTTTTATGGTAATACATTGGTTACAAAAGGGTAAGTAACAATATTTTATTCAGTGAAGAGTTTTTACTACTTCATAAAGGTGAAAAGTATTACTTTGATAAAGTATACATGGTATACTTGTAGTTTGGATAAACTAACAATTTTCATTCTTTGTGTATCCATTACATAGCTTTTTATGGTCACCCCAAGTTTTTTTGAAATGTTTTTCACATAACTTAATGTGGAATAGGGTCAAGGATGGGATCAAGGGAAAGTAATGCTATATAAAACATGGAACTAGACATGTTTCCTTTTAAGAGTTTTTATTATTCTATAGAAACTTAGTAGAAGTGTCTACTTTCTAATCTTTTGAGATGTAATAGTTATGTTCTAATTCTCTAACACTCTAAACCTGAAAAGATCCTCAATGTGAATTATTCATTTAATTCAATATTAAGTAAGGTTTAAGGTCGGGGCCTTATAGTTGGTATTAGAGGTCGTTTTAGACAACATTAGGAGTAAGAAAAGCTTAAAATGATAAGTTAATTTATGGTACGATTAAAATGATATAGCATTTAACAATTACCATGTTGCTTCGGCTAAGATATTTCTGTGTTCAGAATGGTTTTCCACAGAGGAAACAAAGTAGATATGTTGGGATGATATTAGGAGGAAGACAACCTTTCAAATCAGCAACCTGAGATGGTCGGAATCGGAACTGAACAGTTTGTTGCAGTGATGGCATAGTTGAATCAGGCTATAAAGGGTGGTGGTATTCATGCACGCGATCAGCCAGATCAACCGCAGAGGAACATGTCTGTGGTGGAACATTTCATGAGGCAACAGCCCCCATCCTTCAGAGAATCATCTGACCCTGTGCAAGATGAAGGGTAGATTAGAGCACTAGAGAAGATTTTTGATGTCATGGGGTGTTTAGAACATCAAAATGTTAGTCTTGCTATTTACAGTTTTGAAGTTGAAGCTGATCAGTGGTGGTCGTTGGTGAAAAATATCAGGGATAGTGATGAGATTGACGATCTTCACTGGGAATAATTCAAAGGTATGTTTCTTGAGAAATATTTTCCTAAGTTGGTTCATCTTAGGATGGAAAAAAAGTTCTTATAATTGGGGCAGGAGGATGAATCTGGGGCTACTTATGAAGCAAAGTTCACTCGATGGACAAGGTATGCTCCAAACTTCATATGAGATCTTGATTGTAAAATAAACCGTTTTACTCAGGGTTAAAGCCAAAGTATCGAAGGGCTTTAGCTTCTCGTGAGATCAAAAGTTTGAAAAACTTGATCGATGTGCGGAGAAGGTGGAAATGGAGTTTGTCGATGATCAGGCGTTCTATGACAAACAACAGAATAAGAGGTCCAGTTGGCAGGCAAAGGGGAAGAATTTCTCAAAGAAGCATGGAGGTAAGAAACCCAAATATCCGTCCTGTGAGATGTGTGGTAAAATGCATCCAAGAGAATGTTGATCCAAGTCTAGTAAGTGCTTTCGCTATGGTAAGTCTGGTCATACTGCTCGTAACTGTAAGGAAGATGATCAAGCAGGTAATGAAAAGCCAACGGTAAGATGTTTTATGTGTAATGAAATGGGCCATTATGCAAATGAGTGTCTAACGAAGAACTCAACTGGGGGAAAGAAGCCAGACTACATGAAGAAAGGGGTGGTGAAATCATTTTCAAAAACTTCAGTAGATGTTGGGCCATCGAATGAAGTAGTATCAGATACACTATTTGTTTGTTCAGATTATGCCAGTGTTTTGTTTGATTCAGGGTCTACACATTATTTCATTTCTTAGAAGTTTTCTAGTAAATTGGAAATTTCATCTCAGGATATGAACCCTGAACTTATGGTAAAAACACTCGGAGGGAACGTTGAGACAAAACGGAATTATAAAAAACTTCCTATCCTTGTGTGTGGAAAGAATCTACCAGAAATCCTTATTGTTTTGCCTCTAGTAGAGTTTGATATTATTTTGGGCATGGACTGTATTTCTGTTTATCATGCTAAGATCGACTGCAGAGCTAAAACGGTTTCCTTTCAGAAATATTTTCAGTTTGTCTACATGAATGAACCCTTGATTTTGATAACATATCAAGAAGTTGAGAAACTAGTAAAATATGGAAATGAATGTTACCTTTCAAATATTGTTGAAAATAAAGGAACTGTTCAGATTAATGGTGTGCCAGTGGTAAATGAGTGTCTTGATGTTTTTCGTGATGAGTTTCCTGGTATTATTCATGATCGGTAAGTTGAATTCACTGTTGACTTATTTCCTAATTCTAATCCAATTTCAAAACCCCCATATCGAATGGCTCAAGATGAACTTATAGAGTTAAAGAAGCAATTGTAGGGGTTATTAGATAAAGGTTTCATTCGACCTAGAACATCACCATGGGGTGCTCCATTCTTGTTTGTTAAAAAGAATGATGGATCGATGACACTCTACATTGATTATAGAGCCTTGAATAATATTACTATTAAGAACAAGTATCCTTTGCCTCATATCGATGATTGGTTTGATCAGCTCCAGGGAGCACAATATTTTTTGAAGATTCACTTGAGGTCGGGGTACCATCAGGTGAAAGTGAAAGAAGCAGACGTTCCGAAGACTGCGTTCCGTACTAGATATGGCCATTATGAATTTGTAGTTATGCCTTTTGGTTAAACCAATGCACCTGCTGTATTCATGGACCTTATGAATAGAATTTTCCATGAGTTCTTGGATAAGTTTGTGGTTTTTTTCATCAATGATATTTTAGTGTTTTAAAAAAGTAAAGAGTAGCATGAAATTCATTTAAGGGTTATCTTTCAAACCTTAAAAGAAAAGAAAAAATTCAGCAAGTGTTTGTTTTGGTTACAACAAATTTCTTTCCTAGGTCACATTGTTTCAAAAGATGGCATAACTGTTGATCCTGCTAAAACAAAAGTTGTTGATGAATGTACAAGACCCACAAATGTAACCTAGATCTGTAGATTTCTTGGTTTGGCAGGTTACTACCGAAGGATTGTTGAAACTTTTTCACGGTTATCTAGTACAATGACTAAGCTAACTCGTAAGGGTGTTAAGTTCATCCCGCCAAAATAATGTGAGGATTGTTTTTTGGAGTTAAAAAGATTATTGGTGAATGCTCCAGTTTTGGCACTTCCTTCCAGGAATGGTGAGCTTGTTATATACAATGATGCTTCTTTGAAGGGACTTGGATGTGTCCTTATGCAGAATGATCAGGTAATTGCTTATGCTTCACGTCAGTTGAAAACTCATGAGGTAAATTACCTTACACATGATTAGGAATTAGCTGCTATTGTTTATGATTTAAAAAGTTAGAGGCATAATTTGTATGGAGTAAAGTGTGAAATATATTCTGGTCACAAAAGTTTAAAGTATATATTCACTCTGAAAAAAATGAACATGAGACAGAGGAGAAGTCAGGAATAATCAAGGATTATGATTGTACAATTCATTACCATCCGGGAAAAGAAAATAAAGTGCTCGATGCTTTGAGTTGAAAAATTAATGCTTCACTAACCATGCTACGTTTGGAACGAGATCCTTTGGGTTTTGATTTGATGAACTTTGGCATAGAAGTTGTTGGTGGAGGATTTCCTTCTATTTTTTTCAGGAATCAGTGACATCTTCTCTATCAGAAAGAATCAAGTAAGCACAGAAGCAAGACAGTGAGTTGCAGAAAAAGGTAGAGCTAGTTCAGAAGGGTAAGATGCCTGAATTCAACCTTGATAATGATTGTGTTTTGAGGTTTGGGAAGAGATTGTGTGTGCCTTGTGAATCAGAGTTGAAGAATGAGTTTCTATGTGAGGCTCATAGTTCCCTGTTTTCAGTTCATCCTAGCAGTACTAAGATGTATAGAGATCTTCGGGAGTATTACTGGTGGGATAGAATGAAAAGAGGTATTGATGATTTTACCGTGAAGTGTTTGACTTGTCAGCAGGTTAAAGCAGAGCGGTAGTTACCGAAAGGGATGCTTCAGTCTTTACCAGTGCCAGAGTGGAAATGGGAAAATATATCCATGGATTTTGTCATGGGATTACCGAAGACATCTTGAGGTAATAATGCAATCTGGGTTATTGTTGATCGATTAACTAAATCTGCTCATTTCCTTGCCATACAAGATAATTTTTCCCTAGATCAACTTTTCCATTTGTATCTTAAAGAGATAGTCAGGTTACATAGATTTCCTCTATCCATTGTATCTGATCGTGATCCCATGTTTACTTCTATCTTTTGGAAAGGCCTTCAGAAGTCGTTGGGTACTGAATCAAATTTCAGTACAGCTTTTCATCCACAATCAGATGGGCAGTCAGAACGAACAATTTAGACCATGGAGGATATGCTACGTGCTTGTTCGATGGATTATCAATGAATTGGGACCAACATATTTCTTTTGTTGAGTTTTCTTATAAAAACAGTTTTCATTCTAGTATACAGATGGCACCATTTGAGGCGTTATATGGGAAGCGGTGTCGAACTCCAGCATTTTGGGATAAAGTGGGTGAAAAGAAGCTGATGGGACCAGAATTGGTAGAAGATATTGCAGAAAATGTTCAGTTGATTCAGAAACACATGAGAACAGCTCAGAGTAGGCAGAAGAGTTATGCGGATAACCGGAGGAATGATCTATCATTCGAGGTAGGTGATCATGTTTTTCTCAAGGATTCTCCACGGAAAAGTGTGATGAGATTTGGTAAGAAAGGAAAGATGAGTCCAAGGTTCATTGGACCATATGAAATTATGGAGAGAGTTGGATCAGTTGCTTACTGAGTGGCTTTACCTTCGAGTTTATCTCAGGTACACAATGTTTTCATGTTTTGATGTTGAGGAAGTATATGCCAGATCCATCTCATGTTTTCAGTACAGAGGTAGTTCAGTTGGAAGAGAACCTATCTTATGAAGAACAAACAGTCTAGATTCTTGACCGAAGAGAGCATGTGTTGCGAAATAATGTAATTCACCAGGTAAAGGTTTTTTGGAAAAACCATATGGTTGAAGAGGCATTGTGGGAATCTGAAAATGCTATGAGGGATAAATACCCCCACTTATTTTGATAAGAGAATAAAATTGTGAGGACGCAATTCCCAAAAGGGGAGAAGGATGTAACATCTCAAGTAAACAAAGAATAATAAGTTTTCATTTTTATTAATATTTGAGAATTAAATATTAATTTTACTTAAAAGGGGTTTCTATGTTCGATAGCGTACTCGATACGCAACGATGAGTTTCTTTGAAAACTTATGTTGCACACTAGTAACATAATAATATTTTTTTAAATGGTAGTTAACATGAAGCTATTGTATTGGAGAGAATGGATAGAAATAACTAAAATATGATTATATATGTTTTTTAAATGTTTTTACATTTATCCAATAAAAGATAAATGCTTAAAATACGGAAAGAATTCAATTTTAGGCATTTATACACTAATTTTCACTAAAGGTTCACTTATCACCTTTGATGGTGAAAAATCATTAAATATAGTTTTGATCACTCTTATACATTCTATTGGACCAAATATAAATCTTTTTTTAGAATCGGGACATCAAAATTTAATTTGTGTAAATTTTTGGTATTTTTCCGATAAAGTTCATTTTTTTAATGAATAGTGAAAAATGTTGTATTTTAATTCAAAACCTCTTTTTAATATAATTTATTTATATGATTAGATTATCTTTTTAATTGGTTTTAAAGTGAAATTAGAATATATTTTTTCCATTAAATCCAATAGTGGTCGTTGGATGAAATTTCACTTTGAAATCGGACTTAAACTAGTGTCAATCTTTTGATACTTATTGTTTCATAAAAACACGCTATTTGCTCTGACATCGGGAATTAATTATTAAATTAATTAATGAAACTTATATGTTTTAAATTTTGTAAAATGGACATCATTTTTGAATTCGTAATATCAAATATATCTTAGGGTGAAGTTTTGGTATTTTTCTGAAAAACATCAATTTTGATGAATAGTGAAACCACTAAGTGGTACTTAAAAAACTGATTGTTCGTTTAAATGATATTTTACCACCTATGTACTTTGAATTTCAAAAATCCAAAATACATGGTTTCCATTAAGAAGTAAAAATTGGTTCAATGTGATTAAAATAATTTTTTGGTGAATAGTAACTTATTATGTTTTAATCGCGATTAGAGATAATTAGTGTAGTTTAAGGTAAAAATAATGTTTTAATAATATGAAATGAACTTGAAACATGTCCTGACCTCATTGGATGTGTCATTTCCGACCATGAAAATCGATGGGTCAACTTGGAGACCCCATGGAGCCACTTTAGTTGAAAAATGACATTAATACCTTTTTATTTAATGTTAAAATAAAAATGTCACAAACATGAGTTGTTTTACGAAAAAAAAATTTACATGGGGTTATACAAATCAGATTTTTGACTATAAATATTCATTAGTAAGATAAAAAGATTTACTACATCATGATTTTTTTTATAATTTTTATACATTAAATAAATTATATTATTTATGACATCATGATGATGCAGCGATTGCCTCATTAATAAAGGATTTAAATAAAATGGAAAGATAATGTAAAATATAAGACCTACACATGTCCAAAACCTATTGTATGGGTGGAATTATAACCCTTATCACATTATCCTCGAAACACATCAATGTGGGACCATTAAAATACGAAACTCATTCTAAAATAAAGTAACATTTCCTTACTTTTCAAGAGTGCCCCTCCTCTCCTCTTATAAAAGGCCCCCACCTCTACCACCTTACCCACACTTCCAAAGCCTTTGGCTCGGCCAAACCCAGCCCATTTTGTCTCTCCACATCCCTCTATTACTCCTTCAAGACTCACTTTGGGCAGAAGTCTTCCCAAGGAAGCCGTTGAGCTCAAATCTATGAGAGTTACCCGATTTTATGGCGATGTCTTCACTTGTGTTCTTTTGTTTTATTTTGCTTCTCCAACCCCATAAACTCTTTTTATTCATTTCTTTTGTAACAAATACAGTATCTTCAATATACAAGGATGTTGTTATAAGAATATTTCGAGCTAAACTTACACACATCTACATCTAATGGTTAAAGAACATACTGTTTCTGTGGTTGGAAAATTTCTGCCTCATGAAATGATGATTGTTCAATATTCTATTAAACACCTTTAATGGTGGCCATTAAGATGTAACTATATTTATATATGATATATAATATGTTTATGTTTTCCTTATGATTATTTATTTTTCATTTGTGGTTTACCATTATGGTTTCCAGTGTGGGTAAACACGATAATTTCATTTTAGGAAGTGCGGTCTACCGCCCCATCAAAGTGATGTGATTCGTTAATGCCATTCGTGGGACGTATAAAGGATGGATTTAATGTTATTATATATGATGTTATAACAGAATTATAATATACCTCTATATCATTATTATTTATTTCCATTAATGTATGATATAGAAACGAAAGTAGCGTTTATGCGTACGTACGACTTACCATCTCAAGGAACGGTGCATTTCATTTATTATCCCCAAATGTAATGTACTATTATAAGTACATATATATAATGGATATATATTATTTTTGTTAAATCTAAATTATTAATATAATTCTGGGATTAAAATATACATACCTTTCATTTAGTTTTAATTCCATTAATATGACATAGAAATGAAAGTAGCGTTCATGCGTACGTACGAATTACCATCTCCATGAATGGTGCATTTCATTTCTTACCTCTAAATGATTATGTGATATTATAAATACATGTATATGGTAGATATATATGATATATATGATATCAAAATCAGTAATTTCATTCTGGATATAAAGAACCTTTTACCACAAGAACAACATGTAATTCTAAGAAGTCCACTTTCGACTTAAGAACCAAATATCAACAAAACAAACACTATTAACTTAAATGATTACATAATGTTTATAACATGATAATAAGTGATATAAAAGTAATAATGAACTTGAATAAGGTTCTTATGCAAGTAGAAATTAACTCAATTTTATTATTCAGGACATTAAAGAACGATCGAGTCAAGTCGGACGCGAGGTAAGGGACTTCATCTCAATCGCCTTTCATTGAGGCATATTTCATTTTATACACAACTTTATTTTATACATTGTATAAAACCCTTTGACTTTTACTTTTATACAAAAGGAATCTTTTTCTATGAAGTGTTTTACAAAACGACACAAAGGAATGTTTCTTTTAACGTACGCGGTGACAACGACCTTTTCTGCCGCCGCAAGTATTATTTGGTCATTGGCTTCCTCAACAAGCCATAATGTTTTTAAAATGAAATAAATACAGTATACTCTTTTATGTATTTTGGTATTGAAAATGGTTTTTATAATGGATTTTTTATGTCAATATATTTATGTGATATATTGTGATCAAAGTGTGGAAATGTTTTCTTTTCATTATATGTGTTTTATGTCTTCTGATTTTATAATGGTACTTGGACATTTAACGGGTGGTTACGTGATGAACCATATGACGGGTGGTGCCGTGAATACCAGGACGGGTGGTTTCGTTATAACCTCCAATGCATTGGGTATGGAAGTCGGAAGTATGGCTATTCCATTATGTATGTATGGAATTTGGCCTTATGGATATTCCATTAAGTGATATGTGTGGAAGTCGACTGTATGGTTATTCCATTTAAATATGTTTATGTCCCAAGTTACCTTTATATGGCATGTGTTCTTTATATGGGTTTTATGGTAATCCTTTGGTTACAAAAGGATAAATAATGATATTTTATTCAGTGAAGAGTTTTTACTACTTCATAAAGTTGAAAAGTATTACATTGATAAAGTATACATGGTTTACATGTTGTTTTGATAAACTAACAGTTTTCATTCTTTGTGTATCCCTTATTTAGCTTTTTATGCTCACCCCAAGTTTTTTTGAAATATTTTTCATAGGACTTAATGTGGAATAGGGTCAAGGATGGGATCAAGGTAAAGTCATTCTATATAAAACATGCAACTAGGCATGTTTCTTTTTAAGAGTTTTTATTATTCTATAGAAACTTAGTAGAAGTGTCTACATTGTAATCTTTTGAGATGTAATAGTTATGTTTTAATTCTCTAAAACTCTAAACCTGAACAGATCCTCAATGTGAATTATTCATTTAATTCAATATTAAGTAATGTTTAAGGTCGATGCCTTATAAATCTATTCAACCTTATAGTTGGTGTTTGTTTCTATTTATCTTTATATCAACACTTCCTTCAAAAAAATATAAGTAATACGTTGTTATCATGACGGACTAGATTGAGTTGGTTACCTATTTAATATATTCTATTTTTTACAATGATCAATCATTTAATGATATAATAAATTTAGTATATCGATTCCAAATTATATTCAACCCATGATGTACATTAAATGAATCATTACCATTCATTATCTTTCTCTGGGTATCATATTCCTTCTAGGAATCTAGAAATTATTCCATAATATAAATGGTTTGTGATGATGGAGTCTTTTCCTACAATGGAATAAATCTATAAGAATACATTTTTTCCTTATCATAAAAAATTATACTATCTTACTTGGATCATTTCACTAATAATGTTTCTTTTATATAGGTATATATTCTCTTAAATGGTTATTTATAATAGGAGAGTGCACTAATATCTACTCCCATGACAATAAAACTAGAAAATATCATCCAATGGAATCATTGAGTTGTAAAGAGTGAAACTACCATACCTCCCATTACGAATAATCATATCTTATATCCCCTACCTATCTCACATTAGTATAAAGCTTCAACATTTCAATCACTCATTATATGTAAAATATTAATCCTTTTAGAGAATATATTGGGGTCCCTACACCTTTGATATAAGATTACAGTTCATCGGGTTGATCATGATTAGAAATAATAATTAATGTAGATATGAATTCATATCATATCAAGATGGAATTATTCTGTGGAAGGAAAATATTAATGGCATGCATGGGCCTAAATCATATTATCTCTAACATATAGTGAAAATAAAATGAATAAATATAATTAGATTAGATGATCATCCATTTTTATAATAAGTGGGTCTCAAATCATCATCCATTTCATTGATATCTCATAAATTAAAGGCACCATTGGTGTGAAAATTTTACTAGTCATAACCACATATATTTGGATTTCACTTTATATCTATTTTATGGCCTCCTATAGTCCATAATCTGAGGGATCAGGTAGACCATGTTTCCTTTTTTCCAATTATATAATCTCTAGATCAACATAATTATTTTAAAGATAAGTAATAGAATCAATCTATTGTAGTTTCCATTGAATAAACATATCATCCCATGTGAACATGACCATGAGTTTATGGGTTATCATAATGTTATTGTCCTTTAACACACTATTTATATAAGTGGAAGATCATTTATATATATAGATAAATTTCTACTCGAAACTATAGGTAGTGAATCCCCAAAATATTTCTTCAATAATAATTTTCATAGAAACGTCTTCCCTAATGGAATTGAGAAACCACATATTTCATGGGTTTTAGAATCATTATTCTCAAAAAAATTTGTTTATAGGATATTCATGAGTAAATTAAAAAATGTAATGATTATTCAATATACACATCCAGACTATCTGTAATGAAGTTTAACTATCAGGTGAAATATAAAAAGTATAAATTAATGAGTATAATAAATATAAATGTATAATTTAAATTAAATAAAAAAATTTAATAATTAATATATATAGTGAAATATGATACCATGGGTATTTGAGAATGATGATTTTATGTTACAAAATTTTGTATAATGATTCATTAAATCATTAAAAATATGACATATTAAAATGGAGTGGTCCAATATGTGTGGGAATTATAAATGTTATGCATCCATAAGTGATCATTGGGTATATAAGTTTGTTTGAAAAAATAATACCCATTGTCCTTTTAAATTGAAATGATGGTAAAATTTAAGTTCATTACTATAATAATACGATATTATTCTTGTTATTTAATTATCCATGTGGATAATAAATAGAGCCTAATTTCTAAAGGTATTTAAAGGTAGATTTCACACATCAACATACTGGGAATTCATATAAAAAATTAAGGAATCCCTGAAACATTATAGTAGTTAAATGAGCTACATGAAGAGTACTCACAAATTGTGGTGAATTAGAAAAGGAAAAAACATAATAACTAACACATTACATGTATAATTACAAAAATGAAAAAATTTATTGAGAAAAATAAATTTGTTACCAAAAAAATATTTTAATCAAGGAATAAGTGATATATGATAAGTAAAATATCATTTTTTCTTATGGTTAAATGTCATAATAGAAGTGATGGAGAATGTTAGAAAAACAATGTTTGAGAAATTACATCCATTATGAAAAATTATTTTGAGAACATAATAAAACAATGTATCATGGAAATAATTTTATCTGATGTAAAGAATCTTAGATGGATATATCTCCGAGTATTCAATGGTTTAGTTGAGGGAAACGATTATAACTTCGTTGTAGAAAGGTATCAAGTCCAACAGTACAGAATTTGAGGAATTTGTACATGATTAAACCTGATCTTGTATGGAAAAGGAGGAATACTATAATATATAGTGTTAAATATATTTCTAACATTTTATTAACCATAAATAAGTGAAGACGTATTTTATATCATGTTTTAAAAAATAGAAGTCTCCGTTGGCTCTAGTGAGTATGAAAGACATAGTAGCATTTTATGTTAATTTATAGTATAGTTGGTGACATCTGATATCAAATGAGACTATAGAGTGGGATTAATATAGTAATTAGTGATTATTGTAATTTCACATTCCCTAGATTTTAGACATATATATATAGAAGAATCCATAGAAGGGGTAATAAATGGTTGTAGAAATAAGTATTATTTAATTTTGAACCATATAAATAATATATAATTATTACTAACTATTAATTTCTCCACAAGGGGTGAGGATATATGAAACATGCATGAGTTGATCAATGTCTATAACAAGCTAAAGAAGTTGAATTTAAATGGAGTGAAAATAATGGAAGTAGTTGACCTCAATTTCACCCCCACCTCTGAGTGGTACATAAAAATATTATGGAAACTATAATTGTTAAACGAGAAAGGATCGCTGTACTTATTCATGAATTTTGTTTTTGAATTTTGATAACAGTTTCAATGTGATCATATCCCTTACATCAAAAATTGAAAACATTTATGTAAAGAAAGAATAAATGAAATTACTAATGATGCGGGATTGTAATGTAAATTTATTGAAGGTTATATATTAATAAAATAATTAAATAATGGAGGGTAATTATTCATCATTTTCATGATCCTAATATAGAGGTCAAATCACTCACTTTACCTTTTATGAGAAGATGAAAAAAACGATGTCATACAAGGAGTTTTGTTCTCTAAAAGATGTAAAATATGAACAAATATTTATCAATAATTATAACCCTCATGTTGATAAGTGATGTGAAATTATAGGCTCCCTCTCGACCAGAAAAAGAGATATGACTCTCATGGTGAACATGCATGTTTCTGTTCTAAATAATTCTTATGAAATGAATATTAATTCCAGTGGATATATATGAATACAGTTTACTATTTGATATAAAAATATTTTTCCATATAAAATAAATGGTTTTTAAGAGAATAAATGTAATTTAAACTAAATATAAGGTAAATTAAAACAAATATGAAGTATAAATGTGAAATGATTTAATATATTTCCCATGATATTGTTATTATAATCAGCATAGGGAATGATTTCATGTATAGAATCATATATCTTATATAAAGGCATGAATATTGGTGAATTTAGGGTATGGATTATACTTAAAATATGACAATAATATATGTTTTGTTTAAAAATAATGATATGAAAATAATAAACCATGAAACAAGGATAAACACCTAAACATTGTAGATGAAAATTCCACCAAAATCCATCTCAATATGTGTAGAAAAAATTAGAATCCAGATCTAAAATATAAATGTAATGTTCCATCTCATAAAAACATGTAATTAATATTTTTTAGAAGGTAGAATCATAATATTATTTTATATTTGATGATTTTGGGCACAAAATGAGTAGAGATTTCATAGAAAAAATTGAACAAAATTTTAAAACAAATACAGTTGCTGAAAAATATCAACAACGTATAAAAAAATGAGTTGGGTATCTAATATTAATTGTGTCATTTTTTCTAACTATGGTCTTATGGAATGAAATTGATAAAAGGTTAAATTAATGTAAGGGTAATGAATCCAAAAATATATAGAAATCTCCAATGACATAAAAGGATAATTATGGTACTAAAAATGACCAATCAATATGGAAAACATAAAATGTCCCGAAGGATGAAAATAGTCACAAACATACAGTGTATCTATTATAGAAGATACTATAATTTTAACATCTCACATTGAGGGAAAAGAAGAAAAATATATAATAATAAACAAGATAATATTTATGCTCTAAATAAGGTGGAAATTTTTTTATTCATAACTCCACCTTGGATGATGTAGTATAAGGTGGAAATTTTCCAATCAAGGAAGATGATTTTGAAAGTGGCCCTACAAAAACAGTATGAGTAAAATTCAGAAGGCAAAATTCATAAAAAACTATTTAGATTAAAATAATTCCTAATTCAATGAATCTTATCATCAAATAAATGGAGAACATACCGTACTGATCTTTTAATGAAGAATAATGTAAGGATAAGAGTAATCAATAAACATAAAATTTTCATCAAATGAATCTTGAGGATCATCATCATTCTAAATAAATTTTCATGTTTTGAGGTAACATTCATGGAATTAAAGGTTACATTTTTTGTTATATTTTCAAAGAAAACAAGAATAAATCAATCATCGTGAAATTTCATAACTTTTATGAAGATATTGAAATGATTTCACCCATTATGGTGGGGAAAATTCAGAATGTATGGCACGAAAAATATTGAACATGAATCAGAAGTTCTCTAAAAATATTGATAATAATTGGGTCTAAGGTATTACTATTACATGGACATCCATATTCTTCAATAAACTAATAATAATTTATTCTGTGGTCTTTGTTTTATGAAAATATGGGAGAATGATACTGTTATTGTTTTTCACATGATATTTTTGATGTGTTTTTTAATGTCTGTATAGAATCATATTTTTTATGCCTTAACAACCCATATATTGTATTATGATAATATCATAATACGATTTCATAAGAATAATATTTTATGGTCTACATATACAAACTTCTTTATATATAACTTTTTTTCAACAAGTTAACAAATTAATACTTAAAGTTTACTCACTGAAGATTCTTTTCTAAGAGAGCCATAATATATCACACATTTATTATATGTTTTAAAAATATAATCATATAATGTATAATGCTATTTTAATTGGGTAATTATATGAGATATAAATTCCCCACCATATCCTTTGAATTATATATACAATAAGGGGGAGAAAATACTTTTTCACTAAATATTGAAATTTATGATGTCAGTTAATAATGAAAAAAATTTAATGGGGGATATTTTTTATCATATGTGGTTTTTTTATAATCAATGATTCAATATATAATGTAATGAATTGTGGAATATTTTTATAGAATAATTGAACATCACTGGATGTCAGAATTGAAAAATTATAAATATTAATGTTAGGATTCATATTATAATATTCAGGAATACTAAATAGAAGTGTTTGTTTATATAGAGACCATATCTAAAAATGATGGAAAATGAAAGGTTTTGGGATTCATTTGAAAGGAATATAATTATTTTCTATAAAATTGGTCAGCTATGTGATGGAGTATGCACCATTATGTTAGTTCCATAAGGGATAAAACACATTTATAAAGGTTGTTTAAGGGTAAATTAATATTATCATATGTATTGAAATGGTAGTCCATAACCTAGATTAGGGTAATCAATGAATCATTAATGAAATTCATAACATTTATAAGGGTAATACGTTGTATAAGCGTTTTTTATAGGAAAAATATATTATATTTAGAGTTATGATGTATATTTAATGGAA
Organism: Viscum album; assembly: GCA_963277665.1. Classification (NCBI taxonomy): domain Eukaryota; kingdom Viridiplantae; phylum Streptophyta; class Magnoliopsida; order Santalales; family Viscaceae; genus Viscum; species Viscum album. The sequence goes on along the minus strand of OY728155.1, from coordinate 915,915,942 downwards.
TTTCATTCCATACATAAAGACATCATGTTGTTTACGGAAACATGCTATGTACATGAACATATATCTTTCTAATCATTCATAATAGTGAATGAGGATTTAGATAAGGGTAATTTGTAACTTACAAATCCTATGTCAGAGTACTGTGAGGCTACATAATGGTATATATTCATCCAATATAAGGGTAATGAAGCCTACAAAACGTTTCTATAAGGCTTTTAATGGAATCCACATGTCTAAGGGTATCAATTTTTCATGTGATGGTAGTTTGATGATTTCTAAACTTTCATAAATATGTCTTCCATGAATGTTCTAAAGTACAAGAGTCATGATGTCGCATGTAATGAATCCAAAACATTGAATTAAATATATTAATAATTAATAAATGAATTATATCATGATATGTACACAAAATACGAGATGAATTAGATTAATGATTAATATAATGATAAGTAAACTAAATATCATGATATGTACCCAACATATGAAAACATATGTCATAAATGAATAAATGTATAATATAATGATATATACCCAGAATATGGGGGCAACCTAACACTAGTCATTTTTAATTGTGGATAGATTTGTGAGTATAGGTGATAATGAATCATTGTACGAAAATATTGTAGATCATTCATCCATTATTTATGATATGTTTATGAACTGGATACACCAAACTACCAAAAAATAAAGGTAAGTTGTAGTTTGGTTTATATAATGGAGATAAATAATATTATTTGATGAAACTATGGATAATTCATATCATACATAGTATGATTAAAATTATCAAAACCATAAGTTCTGAAGTTATTACATTATTCATGAGAAAACATGATACTTTGGGATCATAGAGAAATATTATAATATATTTATTTGTTGAATTTTCTACTCATCTATAAAAACTAATGAAATGTGGAAGTATCTAAGTTGGTGTGGAAAGTATGGTATGTCTCTGATTCCACTCTAATGAAAGAGAAGACACATTTTCATTGTATCCAGGTTGCTTGTGTAGGTGGGAACATTTGAACTCTAGTGGGACTCTATAGTGGGAACATTTGGAGAATAAATTTTGATTCGAGTTGTAATATCACTGGTTGTGACAAAATAATTAAAATTAATAATTATTAACTCTTGGGAATCACAATTCCCAATGAATATTATGGTTTTATGTCAAACAATATAAGTTATCTTTGTTGATTTACTATAATTTAATTGTTATCTCTAGATAAGGATATGATGAGAAATCATAATTTTTCAAATACCCATAATAAATTCATAAAATTGTATTTAAATAATAAAAAATTTCATAAAAATTATTCTAACATTAATTCACCCCCTCATTGTTTTAAATAACATTTTCATGTCCATATAATAAGGCCTCACAAAAAATTCAACAGTCGTTATCATAGCAGTCCTATGATAAGAAAATCAAAAAACTTTTTTGGGATTAATTTTCTATAAGATACATAATTTTGGTTAATTATAAGATGAATAGATAGAAATAAATCAAGAATATCTCAAATTCATAGTAGTTAATTTCTAACTACATGAACCACACAACACATTAATGACTCTATGAACTACATAACTTCTACATAAGATGATACTTCATGAGAGAAATTCACTTTCACAAATATTCAAAGTATGGTTGTGGAATACTTGTATATAAACACTTATGAGTATATATAGGACCCCAATTACAGATGATGACCCCATTGTGAAAGAAAGAACTAATCATGAAATCTTAGTGGATAGTGGAGGATTTCATGTAGAACATGCTAAATAATGTACCACAAAACAAATTATATTGGTTTTTGAAACCGTCACAAAACAATGTTATAGAGAATGCCCATAAGAGGAAAAAACTATTCATTTTAATTGAATCCCCTTTATGCTGATTAGACTCCATTATGGGAGGGGGTGGTATTTTTTCAAAAAGAAATGGTTACGGTGGTTTGTAAAAGTTAATGGAAATAAGATCATTATAAAATTTTGGAAATTGATATTAATATAATATTAAAACATTCAAATGGATTAATTGTGCATTTTAAAAACCATGATTCAGGAAACATCAAATCAATTATGTGGATCTCATCCTCAATGAATCAATAGTTTTCCAAAAAACACCATCTTCCACTAGGAAATTATATTTGTAGATAATCAAGTCCCTTTTTATCCTCCATTATATGTGTTCTGATTTCCAAAATTTTTGAATCGCAATGTGGAAACATTGAACATTGATAAATTTTGTGATGTTCTAGAATGGAATTGTTGTTTTTAGTTATAATGATAACTTTTATTCCATCCGACATATATATTTTGATTCCATGAAAATGGAATACTTTGGGTAGACACATATTTCTTTGATCCATTCATGAAGTGGATTCTCACGGATAACACTATTGTTTTAAATTTTATGGAAGCATTCTACATCATCTCTAATAAAATATTTTATTCAAAAAACGGGTAAAGGTATAGGGATGAAAAACTATTTATTAACTTCTTGAACTCCTTCAACCAATAAAATTGTGGTCTTCTTAATGTATTGAATTTTAATCCCTATAAAAATCACATTCTACTACTGCATGTTTACTGAGCCAGAAATTTAGAATATACTCTCATAAAATAAATTATATATTATATATCATATTATATGTAGTAGTAAAAAAATTCATGACATTTATTAAATATTAAATATTACTATTGATACATATACATTAATTTATATCGTACAAATTGAAGTAAACATATCAGGAAAGAAATGATGAAAGTAGATTTAGATTATAATCATATGTGGAAGTGTTCACTATAATAGCATTTTTCTTCTCTAAAAAGGGATGTAGCTTCATTTGGGTTTTCCCTTAGAACATGACCAAGCTGATCAAGAGCTCTTATATCTTGATAGAAGTCATTTTCGGGAAATTCATATTCTTGTAGGGGTAATTGTGAAATCCATGCTAGATGAGTCCCCACATATAGATTTTTGTACCCGTTTATATAACCTTATATAATATTTGTATGTTATAAGGGATTTTCTAGGAATAAATTTGTACTAAACGTGATATAATTATCATATTTAGAAAAAATTAGAGAATATAAACAATAGGGTTATTTTCATCTAAAATATATTTTTCCCTATTATGTGATAATGCATAAAATTTAATACATATAAATTTTTAAAAATAATTTTATTTATATGAAAATAATGTATCCTTGATCAAATTTTTATCTATTAACAAAAAATAATAATCAAATCCCATTATAAATAAAATTAATAAAAATAGTTGTTTCACATATTTTATACTAAAATTTAAAGAGATTCTATGAAATTTATAATTTAGAATCTATAAAATTTACTACACTTTTTGAAATATTCAGTCAAAAATTTATATAGATATAATTTTTCTGATTTTATAAATTAAACAATATTTAAGTGAGTAGAGAAAAGAATATTTTCCAAATTTCAACACATTTAAATGACATGGTTGTTATATATATATATATATGTATATATATATATATTAACATAATAATATTTAAAACATTTCCCAATTTAAAAACCAATGAATAATGTTTTTGGAAATTTATTAATATTTTGTGAAAACAATTTTTATTTTATTCTATATTTTGTATGAACATGTGGAAAACTAGGTTAAATATTTAATTTACTGTAAATTAATTCTATATTGGACAATAGAAAATTCTTTATCATAATTAAAATAAATAACATTGATTATTTTTTCATTTTTATAAACATTATTTTTTAAAATACTATTTTATTGGAAATTGGTTTTTACACATTACACATTTGTTTCCGGTGGATAAAATGCTAATTTGATAAAATTAATCTTATATTTTAGATAGTAATGGTGAAATTATTATATACGGATAATTTTATTTTTAGCAATAAATTATAGATTCTTTTGATTCAGATTATTTACCATGACAATGGTAAAAATTTTATTTTAAAAAAAAGTAATATTATATTAATATCATGGAATTTATTTCAAATTAATTCATAAATAAATAATTTAAAAAATAAAAAAATATTATTTATTAACAAAAAATTATATATATTGAAACAAATTTAATTTTCCATCAATAATAAGTAAAATTAACGATCAAGAATGGCCAAAATGTCATTACTCTAATTAAATTGTTTTACGCATGTTAATTATTTTAATTTAAAATTTGACTTCATAATATTTAAATATAATATGATATTAAATGATGTAATAATTAATCTATAGAAAGACAAAATATAAATGGGTTATACAAAACTATTAATAAAAAAACAGCGTAGTAAAAAACTAGTAACCTAGTTTAAAAGAAAATAAGTAAAATGTAAATCAAAATTTAAAATTAAATATAAATTGATGAATATATATATATATATATATATATTATTCCTTTTGAGTCTTTATAAATCATAATTCCTCCTAAAATTCATTATTTCAAAACATAGTATTCATTGGATAAGCAATAGTGTATTTATATCATGAAAGTGTGGTGAATATTCCCAAAATGAATGCTTATTCAGAAATAACCATTGTTCCACTCTCAATAGAACAATGAGGTCATCAAACCTTGGTAGTGAATACTTTTTCTTCACGGTTACCATGTTCATGCATTTTTAGTCTACACAAAACCTCGTGATCCTTTTTTCCTTCATGGACAACCAAACTAGGGCTGTCATAGCTCCATCATTGTGTATTAAAAATCCCTTCCTCTTGAATTCCTCTAGATTCACTATCAACTCACAAAGCTCTATGATATCCATATGAAATAATTGAATTGATATCGAGGACATATGGTATTGTAGATCAATACAGTATTCTATATCTTGGTGGGGAGGTACACCTGGAATATCGTCAGGAAAAACAACCATGTACTCCACCACCGCTACAAGTAACTAAGAACTCAAAAAATCCACTAAACTGAGAGTTAGGCCATCCAACATAGGAGTAATAGGCCACACCCACTAATCTAAGGGTCCATCATGCAATGCCTGGGTTTTTTTCACTGATAGAGGAGAACCAAGTTCCATCACTACAGACACACCACACCCTTTTCCTAAAACTATAAATCTAGGAATTAACTACAGACAACGAATTCATACTAAGAATTATGACATATGGAAGTGATACTAGTACTATGATATTCAAAAAAACACACATCCCCATGAGTAATGTCACATTGTTGTCACAAGGGCATGATCACTAAGTCTTCTCCGGTAGAGGTCTCCAATCGTAAGGGTCGATCCAATAGTTCAAACGTAATCCCTATGTCTCATTCATGGTATGATGAAATAAAGGATTTTCTAGAACATGTGTCTATAAGTAATGAGAGTAAGGTATATAATACACATATCATACCTCATACCATTCTCAAATTCTCTTTGTCGAAATCATTGACCACCTGTAGTTATCCCCTTCCTTTCCATCATGCTACATGAGTTGATCATGCACAACCTGGGGGGTTGTTGTTGTATCATTTCAAAGTGATGTCCAAATGATAAAACTCTTCCAGCTCATCTTACACATCCCTCACCCATGGAACCCACCTTCTCATACCACTACCTCTCCTAATAGGACCATTTATGGTCTCTCTGTCAGTTGTACGGTTGATCGGCTAATCTCGGTCAAGATATCCCCTTTTGTAATAATAGTGTCACCACCTCTCTCTGGGATGAATGGACCCACCTTGTGAGACCTAATATATAGATCCTATATCTTTTGATAACCTCCGGAAAAATCTCATAGGTCTTGGTGTCAAAGACTGATTTTGTCTTCTAGCTTCTAGGGTCTCTACTCATACTTTATAATGGCAGACAACTATCAGTTGTAACTACTCACCCATGAAATTATATGCCACCAATTCTCTCTCTAGAAATCCATCATAGGTAGGAATGCACAATGTTATGAAATTGTCTCATATATATCAACAAAAAAATTTCTCTTAGGTATGATCCCTAAAGAACTTATCTCGAAGGATACTGTTGACACTCCTTTTGTCACAGAGTCTAAATATTGGAAAAGGGGAATATCTTAGCTCAAAGTGATTCAACCTTTGGACAAATATAAACTAATTGACAAAGGAAGGAATAAGAAGAACATTGCACATGGGTCGTGCAAGTTCTACGATGGTAGTGCACGTACACTTGCGTGCCTCAATGGTCGCGAAAGTACACTTGCGCGACCTAAGTGATAACTGCCAGGGGTCATCTCCAGCCGATAAGTAGACCATGTGGGCCCCCCATTTCCGAGAGGATTTTTTCTAGAATCCATATTTAGAGCTCTGAATTCCCATGTCTCTTCTTTAGGTCTTCTAAACACATTAAAGGTAATTATTTACCTAGAATGGAAGGTCTAAACAATATGAGTAAGGTCTAAGTGTTAGAATTCACTAACACTTGCACACCAAATGTGTTTTACCCTTAAGAGAAATGATCATACTTGCGCGCCGCCCTACTTCCTCACCAAAACTTGCGCACCTCTCTTCTGGAAGTACCTCAGGTAAAATTTAAAGGAATTGGTCAATGATCGCCCAAGTATTACCATGATGGTTTACAAACGTGCAAGTACCCATGTGTTGCGCAGGTATACCTACACGACCAGGACTTGCGCACCTACGCAGTACCTGCGCGCCTGCTTGGACTTGCGCGCCCCTACCTTTTTTGGTGCCCTTCTTGCCCATTTCACCCATTTTATGCCATTCCACCTCTCCTATTCAAGATTCAGTCTTCAAGACACTCTTCAAAGCCATTTAGGGCATGATTTCATGATTTGACTTCCTTATCTGAAAGGAATTATGTGGAATATCTCTAAAAACCTAGTGATTTACACAACTTTATGTCACTAAGGATTGAGATTTCATTAATTCAACCTCATCCTTTAAGATGTGAGAACTCACAAACCTAGACCTCCTTTTTAGGAATAACCCCAGTCATAATTCTTATCCTGGACCTCCTTTTTAGGAGTAAGTCCCAAGTCCTCATTAATTTGGGCCTCCTTTTCAGGAATAATCCATACTCATAACTGTTAACCTGGGCCTCCTTTTTAGGAGTAAGACCCAAGTCCTCATTAATTGGGGCCTCCTTTTCAGGAATATGACCTGGTCATAATTCTTAACATGGGACTCCTTTTTTGGAGTAAGTCCCAAGTCCTCATTAACATGGGCCTCCTTTTCCAGAGTAAGCCCCAACCATAATTCTCTTAACCTGGGACCCTTTTCAGGAGTGAGCCCCAGTCTCAAATATGGGCATCCGCTTCAAGATTAAACCTCAAGTCCCTTAATTTTTCAAGTCCCTTATCCTGGGCCTCCTTCTCAGGAGTAACCCCAGCCTTAATTTCTATTAACCAGTCCTAATTTATCTTTGATCTGGGATTCTTTCTCAGGAATAAAACCCAATCATAAGTCCTCTCCTAATTTGGGCCTCCTTTTCAGGAGTAAGCCCCAAGTTAGAGTATTCAAATCTCCATGAAGCACATATACATTTATGGACCCTGTTCTTGGATTACTTTCCCAAAGTAAATACTATTATTCATTTATCTGGGCAGTCATACATACATAAGTCCCACATTATTTATTATGATTACTTCCTTCATGGCACAATTGTATGATTTTTACCAATACCTCTAGTTTCTCACACTGAGCATGACTCACGTGAGCTTAGAGTGTAAAAGTAATTATGACTTCCTTCTTTGAGCCATCAATCATAAACATCATACTCCCTTACTCAAACTACCTGGGTTCTGATTCCTTTTCTAAACAAAGGATACGTAGGTAGCCCATCTGCGGGTTCGATCCCAACTCTGAAATAATCCATGTCCCTCTGAATGACAATAAACTTCAAGTTCCTCACTTAGTGGCTTTAAAACCAGCATGGTCATCATAATGAATAAGAGGCTTATATATAAGTTTGTCAAAGGATACCATTGACCAACAATCTCTAATTAATACAGATGATTCCCTATCGATTAATAACCTCGAATACATATAAAAGATTCCCTAGATTTCTTACATATTTAATCATTGACTGTCAGATCTGTAGAAAATCTCATTTTACACTTGGTAGTGTAATAAAGATTCAGAAACATAAATTAAATCTATAAAGAGAGTCACAGAGTAGACAATAATTCCCCTGAAAAAGGTGTGATGAGTTTGACATCCCATCCTCTCGACCAATGAAAATTCCAAAGCCACATCAGTCCACAAACTAATGAGCACATACCTTTGCAAAGTAGGTCCAAATGGAAGTGGAATCATTGGATGTTTCCGGTTCTACGAATAAACCCATTAGAAACTAATTGGAATGTTTGAACCTTCAATCAAGGAGGTCATACCCAAATTCCAAGGGAAACAAAAAATGGTGAACCTGAAGTGAATCCTTAACCAAGTTAAAATGATGTTTTGCCTATTTGTTAGTCCCTTATATAAAACTCAATGAGAGGTCCAACAAAAATAATCATTGACATATGTGGTCATCCAAAAGATGTAGTGGCTGAATTTATCTAGATTACATCTGTTATATCAAAGAGGCACTCTTTTCCAAGATCTTCTACATTCTCAGAATGGATGCTCTCAAGTTCACACCTGTGAATACTGCTGCCGCAAATGCCACTACTACTACTCCTGCTAGATCGTCATCCGCTCTATGGATGACATCACCTACTCAGTGTCTTCAACACTGGGTTTCAAATGAGCTGGTTAAGGAGCATCGTTAACATGGTACCATCCCAACTATGGAGGCTGCCCGATGCGCCCTCCATGTGAACAACTCACGACGGTCATCCGAATAATGACGACCAATGATCAAGAAATAGGTGGTGCTAACCACCATCTCCTACTGTTTTGGGTCTTTATCCCTGAAACACAATCCCCATTCACTCCCATATTCTGGGGAGGTGAATGAGAAGGTCCCTCAGGGCCTTAATTCAAGGAAACAGGAGTCCTTCCTAAGGGCTCCCATCAACAATCGTCACCAGACTCATGCGGCAGTGCTCCCTCAACATGATGAGGGTGTCGACTCCAGGCGTTCAGCACAGGTTCCCCGAACCCGAGCAGGAAAGACGAATCCCCAGAGGTGAAATACGGTTAACAGTGAGCAGGTTCTCATCTCTGCCATCTCCGGAGAAGTCCACCAACCTAACTTGGTGGCAAGCAATGAGCGGGAACACACACCTGCCCGTTTTAATTCCGCTGTCCAGTAGACTCATCTAGAAACATCATGCCAATCCCACCAGGAAATTCCAGCGGAGTACTATAGGTAAAAACATACACCTGTTTATTCATCATCAGCTAGTCATTAGGATCATCTGACTATATATGATGGAGCTCGTCAACCATGTTCGGCGAAGTGCAATCAGCAGGCACATACACCTACTAGTTTTAATCAAGCCTACCAACAGTCTCACTTGGTAGCATTCGGAGAAGTTAGTCTGAAATCCTCGGCAACAAACAAGAGGCAGACTCAACTTTCTGCCCCCACACTTGAGTACTGTTAGGATTCACTGACAGGAAAAGGAGTACAGGAGCAATAACATACACCTACTACAATCACGGAATGGGAATATATCCTCGTTCTGGCAGCTGAAGTCACCAAGAATATTCTATCAATGGTGAGAGAGCAGAAGAAAATCCCTGCTCATATTCTAGATGCCTTCCAGGATATTATAATAACTTCAGTGGAATCTCAGGGAAAGACACATAAATCTATCCCTACCAGTGGAGTAACACATCAATAATTCACTCTATAAAAGACACACACATTTATTCCAGTCCAAGAGGGTTGTGGGGTATACTCCCCCATATCATATGGACAACCAAGTCAGGAACATAAACCTGATTTGAGAGGAGATCGTCAGCCTAAACTGGCCATCTCTCCTGATCAGGCACATACACCTGATGAGAGCATCCACTTTCGTCAACAAGTGATTTTCAAGGTGAGTAATAAGGCGTCTAAGAAGAAGACCGGCCCAATACTGTCAAAAGATCAAGAGACAATCTGTAACAAATCCTAGCTTGATGCTGGAGTTCATGAAGCCCTCAGACAATTATATGTTGGAATCCAAGATTCTACTCCCTCATTTCCCAATAGTGGGAACATTAATTCTGACGGTCTTCAACAGACTCTTCCTCATGAAGGATTTCTTCATGAAATTTGGTTGATCTCGAAGTTTCATCTTCATATGAGAGCTACAATAACCCTTTGTGTGGCCAGAAGACCAGGGAGCAAGAGATCTCATCTTTTGATGTAACCCACCATGGTGGTCCTCCCCATGATGATGAATTTTACTACAAACGTCTTCTCTATAGTAGTGATGCACATTGCCCGAAAAATGCTCCAGTGGACAATGTAGTACCAAGAAATTCCTCTTATCTTGAGGCACATGCAATTGAGAAAATAGTCATGTCTGATGCTTCATCACTATCAGGTGAAATAATTTATCAATCAGAAGATAGCCCAGGGTGTAGTTCATTCTCCGAACCACCCCTAAGACATCCATCTTCTAGTTTAATTAGTGATCTCTCTACCAATTTTGTTGAATCCGATGAAGTAACAAAGAAGCACCAGATCTGGTCAAATCAAGTAGAAGAATCTTCATTTAATGATAAAGAGGAAATTCTGAACATGAGTAAACAATTGGAAAAAGGTGAAGTACCATTCATGTTTTGGCCTCTGGCTGACTCTCAGTATGACATTCCAAAGATGTTGGCGAAATATGGAATTCATGATATTCATCTCAACATATGGAAAAATATTTTTCAGTTGAAGAAGAATTTATTATCTTATGATGAATATGATAGTCATCTTAATATAATAGAAGGGTTACAACGTCAGATTGATTTGGCATCTCTATCAATCTCTCGATATCTGAAGGCTGAAAAGCAGTAGAGATCCCTTCAATGTTCATGCCTTGGTGCACTAAGAATATTGCGTCAGCTAATTAGCAATGCCCCATCTGGTATTCATGTCAGAGGATGGGGTGTTCATGATGCTCTACATTTCACTGTGCTCTCCAGCCAGAAAAGCCAACCGAAAATGGTCTCATGCAATGATATTTCCCATGGCCAGCCAAAGTCAATGGGCTTTTATTGTAATCAAAAGAATGCCCAAAAACAGGCTTCAACTAGTTTCTCTCAAAATCAAGCATACAGAGAACAAGTTGTTGAATTACTCCTGCATCAAGCAAACAAGAATATTTAACAGGTCTCTCGTATGGAGCAAGCACATCATAAAGTGAGAGAAGTGTTGGAAATCATCCAACTATCTTTTGAACCTGGTGGTAAAAGTGGATACAGGTTAATGCGTCCAGTTAATATCCGGACTAAGGTTCGCAAGATCAGGAGAGATTTTAAGAAAGTCTCAGACATAGCATGTCATGAGCCACCCCAGCTTTCCAGACTGGGGACACTTTTAAACCAACCCTCGGAATCAACCAATAGGATTCGAGGAGTTGAGTGGGAATAGTAGGAACGGCCCAAGTCCACCAGGCTGGGGAAATATTCAAATCATCAATTCCCTCCTCAGAGAAAGTCAGTCTTTTCTCAATTGGGTAAGAATCCTCAAGAGGAACAAAGAGCCAAATTATCATAACATTCTCTCCAAATTACTATTCATCAAGATGTTCCTGAGGGATTGAGTCAACAAAAGGCAACGTCTCATCAAGGACATGAATGAAGATAATATCCCAGAAATGCAAATAGAAGGGATGCTAGGCGTTATGTATCAATAAATGTTATCAATGACGTTGTTGCTGATCCACCAGATGAGGCTCACTCAGGGGACTTAGACGAAGAGTTTCCTGCTCAAGAAGATGTATGCACCGACACAAATGAAGAAGGTGTGCGTACACAAAAAAAAGGATTACTCAGAACCTAGGTAATCCTTCAAGTAACCCACTTCCCTCTCTCTGAAAAGGATCAAACAAAGGGAGGGGAAAGAATCAGGTTACATATCCTTCCTCTGGAGAAGGGAAATTGCTCTCACTAGAGCAGTGGTTTGCACAACCGGAGGATGAAATGAAGAAATTAATGAGGTTGAATGCAGAACTACTTCAGGGTAGTCTTATTATTAAGTGTGCTAGAGTCAGTCAGCCAAGGGAATTTGTTGCAACTACTGAGATGTATCAAGAATATCCTCCTCTATCAGTACACCCTCACAGGTATAATCTTACGGGTCAAGTGCAACAACAGTTGGAGGTGCTACCATCAGTTACAGCACCAACCACCACATCTTTCCAATCTCCAATCATTGCACCTACCCAAGTCCAATTTCAACCGGATGGTTCTCAAAAGTTCTTAACTACCATTGAGTCATTAACATCTCGGTTAGAAACTATGGAAGGGAAATGTGTATAGGTTCAACTAGAAAAATTTTTTTACCCTCAATGGGTAGATTCTATCTATCCTCCATCCAGTTTTGGAAACCTTGTATTCCCTATTTTCAATGGATCGGGCGATCCTGAATAGCATTTAATGCATTATGTGTCTTGTTGCGATCCTATGATGGGATCTCTAGAACAAAAAGAAGCAGTGAAACTCAGATTCTTTGTGCGTACCTTGCAAGGACCAGCCTTTTTCTGGTATACAAGCATGTAATCCCAGTCAATTACTAGATGGGAGGATCTTCACCAAAAATTCCTTCTTATGTTCAACTCAACTTTTCCCTAGACAATAGTTTTTTATATTACAAAATGTAAGCTAAGGGAGAATGAAAGGGTCTCAGACTTCATTAATCGTTGGAAGGGATTAACACATTTCCTAAGTGTAGCACTCCCTCAAGAGGAATTGTTTCCAATCTGTGTAAAAAATCTACATGATGAATTACGCACGCCATTGATCCCTGTGAAATACATAGGAGGGTTTCGAGACCTTACTTCAATCGCTCAACAGATTGAAGATTCCCTTATACAGTCTTAGGCTAAATCTCGTGTAATTCCATCAGCTCCTGGAAGGAGAATGGGTAAAGAAGAAACTGCTACAGTTATGCTTAAACAAGCACTTGTACGTGTTTCAACTTCAAAACCTTCATCTTCTCGAAGGGCTCCAGCTCCTGAGCACCAACAAAAAATACTGTTTCATACAGATGATCAAAGAGATCAAAAATAAACATAATTTGAGGATCTAAATAGAAAAACATTCTCTTTCTGAAAAGAACATGTTCCTGGTTACTTCATTTTGGCTCTGGAAAATAATCTGGTTCAATTGCCAAGGCCTAATAGGCCAAAAAAGGAAGTAGATGAAGATCGTCCCAATTATTTTCCATTTCATAAAATGTTGGGTCATCCCATCCAGGAGTGTTTTGTCTTCAAAGACCTCCAGCAAAAGATGGTTGACTTGGGACAATTCAAACTGAAAGGTTTTTCAGCTCAGGTAGCATGTGTTACTGCTACAATTCCAGAGGAGGAAGGTGAATAGAAAGAAGTAAAAAAAGCAAAAAAGAAAAAAAATATGATGATTGGATCGTCAAGAAAGACAATCAACCGAACAAATGCTCTTTTGCAAACACAATTAATTAAACCGATTATTTCTTAGGCCATGAATGTTGCAGCAAAACCCTCTTCATCAGAGGGAAAGTCCTCAAAGAAATTGCGTGATTCAAAGAAAGAAAAAGAATCATACGAAGATGAGTATGTGTCAAAGCCTATGTTGTCTTTGACTCTGGCAAACTTCATGCCATCTACATCAAAGCCACGAGCACCGCCCCACCAAACAGCACAGCCTAAACAGGCTAATCAGACAGAGTCTTCATCAGACAAAGATTTAATCTTCGGTTCTATTAGTACGATTCAATTAACAGATCCATATGCCAGTCATAGTTTCAATTTAGATGAGCTTGAATTCCCTGTATCAAACAGGGGAATCAGAGGAAGTTCCAGAGGATCAGGATATAGGGGAAGACATAGATCTTTCAGAAGCCACTAATCCAATTCTACCCCTACTAAAACTGTCTACGCAGTAGAAACTCATGGTAGAGCCCTTCAGCGAGCTCAGAAAGAACAAACAAGTTCTTCTACCAATAGCAAATTCAGTCCTGGAAAAATTATTTTGGAAGACCGGTTGAAGGTTCCATATTCTTCCTCTCAGCAAGTAAATGGATTTAATCGGTCTAATCTTCCAAAGCCAAAAATATTTCCAACTCCTATCCCAATACAAGATGCATCAACTTTCAAATCATCTACTTCCAAGGTACCTGCTAAACCACATATTCCTATTGGGAAATGCAGACCTCTGGATCAAAAGTATGATGTATTGAATCAATTGGCCCAAGTACCAGCCACGTTATCAATTTAGGATTCTTTTAATCTGTCAAAAGATCTTCGGGAAGCACTCATCGAGGCTTTGTCAACTACTCAATAGTTTGAAACTGAAATTGTTGCAGCTGAAGTCTATCACATAGAGAATAATCCTAAGGAATTCCATACAATAATATATTTTATTGATGAATATGAAGATGATGTTGTGCATTGGAATATTAGACCTTTGTACTTATCTGGAAAGGTCAGTGGCGTAGATGTCTGATGATCATTCATGGACAATGGTTCATGATTCAACTTCATGCCCATTCGCACACTTCGTCGATTGGGGCTCCCAGAATCTGATTTATCTCCTTCTATCATGATGTTACAAGGATATGATAAAAATGGACAAGAACCACTAGGCGAAGTTACACTCAGAACTCATTTTCGAGATATTGTATCCATTTCGGATTTCATGGTTATTGATCAAGACTCAGCATTCAACATCTTGCTTGAAAGTCCCTGGCTACATCAACATGCGACTATCCCTTCATCATACCATCAATGTCTCAAATATTGTTTTGATAGTCATGTCGGGACATTGTATGGTGATAAGGCCCCATTCAAGACATGTGAGTCTCAATACATTGAGGCGGAATTCTATCACATGAAGAGAAGGGAGAAATCCACAACAAAGGAGATTAACAAAGTAAATGCTCCATATGGTTTGGAGGAGATTCCAATAAAACCATTTTCACATGTGAGTACAAATTATGTGTTTATTGTCAGTCAAACTGATAAGATATACCCAAATCAAAATAATCATATGGAAAGATCCATAATGTCAATTACGGCAATCGAGCCCGACAACATGGGAGAAATTGGTAACCCACCAAGAAGTGATGAAAGCACAAATGGCGACGTCTTTATTTCATCTGCTGAAATCCAACAAGTCTATACTTTTCCAATTAGGCCAGAAGAAGTTATAGCATCATCGGAGGTGAACAATGATGTTGATTCTCAATCCATTATCTCATCTTTATTACCCAAATAAGACCCTTCATCATCAATCGTGTCAGAAATAGAAGCTTCTTCTTCAAGATGTGAAAATTTTGACATCTCTTCTGATCATGAAAATTCTGCTTTATCATCTACTATGAAAGTAGAAATGGAAGAAATAACACTTGATGAAGAAGAAGAGGAATATCTCAGAGATTCTCCTCCATCATTTGAAGAGGGTATCTCTACCACTGTGGATGAACTGAAATTAATAAATCTGGGTACAAAAGAAGATCCACACCCCACATTAACTAGTGTGGATATGACTATTGAAGAGCAAGATATGTATATTTCGTTTATAAAGTGAAATAGAGATATATTTTCTTGGAAATATACAAAAATTCCCGGTCTTGATCCTGATGTTGCTACTCGTCATTTGGGTTTACAAGAAGAACATCAAGGATTTAAGCAAGCCGCAAGAAGAACACACCCAACTTATGCTTCAAAAATTAAAGCTGAAGTGGATAAGCTTATCAAAGATAAATTCGTCAGAGTAGTTCATTATCCCATGTGGTTGGCTAATATTGTCCCTGTAAAGACTCGGAACGGACAAATTAGAGTTTGCATCGATTTCAGAGATCATAATCAGTATTGTCCTGAGGATGATTTCCCAATTCCGATTATAGAACTTTTAATTGATGCAACAACTGGCTATGAAGTGCTTTCCTTCATGGATTGATATTCCGGATATAATCAGATCTAAATGTCCCCAGAAGACGAGGAATCCACAGCCTTCAGATCCCCTCAGGGTGTGTTTTTATACCAGGTAATGCCCTTTGGCTTAAAGAATGCAGGTTCAACATATCAACATTCCATGTATCGTATCATCAAACCCTTCTTAGGGAAGTTTTCTGAATGCTATGTAGATGATTTGGTGGTTAAATCCAAACAACATTCTAATCACTTGGCTGATTTAGAAGTCATATTTCGTAAGCTTCGACAACATAATTTGAAGATGAACCCCTTAAAATCAGCTTTTGGGGTAACGTCAGAAAAATTTCTCGGCTTTGTTGTATTCCATCATGGTATTGAAGTAGATCCTGAGAAGACCAAGTCAATCCATAGTATGTCACCTCCTCAAAATTTGAAATAATTAAGAGGACTTCAAGAAAACTTATCTTATATTCGGCGTTTCATCGCCAATTTGGCAGGCAAAAGTTTACCATTCACCAAATTGAAGAAGAAGGGAGTCACATACCATTGGACAGAAGAATTTCAAGAAGTATTCAATATTCTCAACAAATACTTCTTGAGTCCACCAGTACTCATGACACTTATTTAAGTAAGACCACATATCCTCTATGTGACAGCTCTAGAGTGATCATTGGGTGCCTTTCTTGCTGAAAAGAATGATGCTGGGAATGAAAATAGCCTCTACTATCTCATTCGAACTATGATTGAAGCAGAAACCCGGTATTCAAGTATTGAGAAGTGCTACCTGGCATTAATCTTTGCAGTTAAAAAGTTGAGACACTACCTGCAACATCACGAGGTCCAATTGGTATCTCGCAATAACCCTCTCAAATTCATCCTTAGTCATCCAATGCTTACAGGATGTCTGGCAAGGTGGGCAGTTATTTTACAGAAATTCATCATTTAGTATGTGTCTCAAAAGGTGATAAAGGGCCAAACTCTAGCTGATTTCCTAGCTGAACACCCTTAAGTGGAATACACATCTACATATATTGAACTCCCTGATGAGGAAGTCTTCTATATTCACGAAAGTCCTTATTCATGGGAAATTTATTTTGATTGTGCTTCCCGAAGTCCAATAGGGAGGAAAATGGAAAATCCTAATTTCAACAAAGTTGGCTTAGGAATTGTACTCATTTCCCAAGAAAATGAAGTGTTACCATATTACTTCTTATTGTGGGAAGGTGGTACCAATAATGAAGAAGAATTCCAAGCTCTCATTGCAGGCTTGGAATTCGCGCTTCAAGCACAAGTGAATCACTTAAAGGTGAAAGGTGATTCAGACCTGGTAATCAAGAAATTCAATGGGGATTATTCCATCATAAAAGAAGAACTAATCCCTTTATATGACTATGTCAGAGATTTAACGGAAAAATTCCCTTTAGAACCGACATTTTCTTATGTCCCGTGATCACAAAATGCTCAAGCTAATGCACTGGCTAATATAGACACAACTCTAGAAGATCCAAATCAGGATGAGACAACCATCAGTATTTCCCACCGTCATGCAATTTCACCTTATGTTCAAATCAGAACATAGGAAATTAATGAAATTAGTCCCATTCTTGAACCGTATTGTCATACTACAGGATGTATGTCACCTATCAGGGAATACCTTCAAAATGGAACACTTCCACCTGATAGAGCTGAGAAAGAACAAATATGGCGATGGGTGGTCAATTTTTCTTTTTATGATAGCCCATATCACCTAGAGAAAATTCTCTACAAACATGGATTTGATGGAGTTCTCTTCAGATGCATTGATGGTGAAGAGACAATGGCTGTCATGAAAGAAGTGAATACAAGAGTCTGTGGTGCCCACCAGTCTGGACATAGAATGTCTGATCAGATTCAAAGGCTTGGATACTTTTGGCCATCAATGATACAAGATTGTGTTGATTTCACAAAGAAGTGTCAATCATGCAAAGTACATGCCAACTTCAATCATCAACCTCCAGAGTTGCATCATACAGCTAAATACTCATGTCCATTTGTCACATGGGGAATGGATGTGGTGGGACCTTACCCTTCAGCTACGGCCAAGAAGTTTAAGCACATTTTTACTGCTACTAACTTCATTTCCAAATGGGCAGAGAAAATACCTATCAAGGAAGTCAGTTCTAAATGTGTTGTTAGCTTCATAGAGTCTAACATCATTACCATATTTGGTGTCCCTCATACCATATTGACGGACAATGGCACCAACCTCTATTCATCCGAGGTGAAGCAGTTGTATCAAGAATACAACATCAAATCCAAATAGTCATCTCGGTATCATGCAGTGGCCAATGGCTAGATAGAAGCCTTCAACAAGACCCTTTCAAATATACTGCCAAAGACTATGGATAAAACAAAGAAGTCATGGCCTGATAAACTCTTTCATGCTTTATGGGTTTATCGGACTACCACCCACAATTCAAGTCAGTCAACTCCATATTCACTGGTATATGGAATGAAAGCAGTCTTTACCATTGAAGTTCAATTTCCTTCGCTCAGAGTAGCAATTTTTGATCAGTCATCTACAGATGAACAATCTAAAAAGTGATTGAATGAATTAGAATGGTTAGATGTGAAAATATTGTGCACTTTTCACTACTTAGAAGTCTATCAGAATCGAATAGCACGAGATTTTAACAAAAATGTTTGTCTTCATTCATTCACTCAGGGAGAATTTGTATTAGTTCTCAGAACTCCCATGATACCAGGAAAGAAACCTCCCAAACTTGAGCCAAAATGGGAAGCACCTTAATCAATACATAGCGTCTACTCCAATGGAGCTTATTCATTAATCTCGATGGATGGAGAACTCATCACTACTCCAACTAATGCTAGATTTTTGAAGAATTATTTTTTATAAACACATAATATATCATTCAAAAGGTCCTGTATGACCTTAAACTTAACCACCATCTAGCAAGACATTAAACTGCATAACCAACAGTCCATGAATATGACCCTAACTATTTACTCATACATCCAACATGACGTTAAACTGTGAAAAAGTTCACTAATTCATCCAACATGACGTTAAATGGTGTACTCTTTTGTCCTCACTGCATGACATTAAACTGCACAGTCCCCCATTCGTCCAACATGACGTTAAACTATATTGTCCTCAACTTCCTAATTACATGACACTAAATTTTATAGAAGGTCCTTGATACGTCTTACATGACATTAAACTGTACTTTATCCCTGCTACATGACATTAAACTGTGCAACACCAATAGTTCTAACTGCAAAACTTTAAACTGCATAGTCCCTTTATAGGTCCTACATGACATTAAACTATGCATCGTTAAGGTTTTTGTTACCTCTTTTTTCTCACACCGAGTATGACTCACATGATCTTTGAGAAATACTCAACCATAACACTCTCTCTGGGATACTAACCATGTGTAAGTCCCAACAATATCATTTTTTAGGTCGTTGTCCCCAAGAGCAACTTGATCATTAATTCATTCTTTAATTTAAATACATGGACTTTGATCCTTTTCGTCCAAGCTGGGTACGTAGGCAACCTCCCAAGGTTCAATCACAAAACCAATCTCTTCACATAGGTTCACCTCCATCTCATACGATGTTGATTCGTGAAACCACCCCTAGAATCAATATCTTTACATTGTTTCACTTTCGTCCTTGTTATACGACGTTAAACTATACAACACTTTTGTCCAGAATGAAAATAAACTACAATATTCTTTGATACCCTCACATGAGACGTAACCATTATTTACATTGATTTTTTAATCATGTTTCTTTTCAATGACTATGTGCATACATGGCAATGCCCAAACCTCTTATCTTGGGTTAAACTATCATTTTACTAAAGTCCCCTTTCACCCTTCACATGTATGAACCAAATTTGTACAGAGGGAATTTCTAGAACTACGTGGGCTTGAATCCCATCCTTATGGGATACGTATGAACGTTCGAGTGTCCCTCGAATCTTGCCTCAAGTCTTTTGAGACTAACCCCAAATTCCACATCCAGTCCCTTCACTGAAAAGTCCCCATGAAAACACACACAATGTATTTCTTACAATGGTCCAAGATCTATGACCCTAAACTAAGATCTCTAATCCCTTTGTTCCACAAGACGTTAAACTGTAATTTAATAACTACGTATGGCTTCATTTCCATCCTTATAGAATATGTTGTGATGTCCAACATTTTAATTCAGGACCCAGCCAAAACATGATAATGGTAAGCATTGATCTGTGCATATTTGTATCCATTGGACAATACCCATATTTATTTGTCATAATCCTAACCTTAAATATTTTCAAATCCTCATATCACTTTTATTGTATTTTAGTCACAAAAATGTCAAATTTCTGACAGTGCTTTTACCAGACTATGCAGCATGTGCCCTTAGGCGGCCTTGCATAAACAGTCTACATAACATACTTATCAGCCAAAAGATACTATTATTTTACTATGCAACCAATTCCCTTAGGTGGTTCTACATAATTCAACCCCCTAATAGTTTTGTTAAATAATGGTAACTTCATTCTTGGGAATAAGGAATATTTTTTCCTTATTGGTCTTAAATGACAGTATGTAGGGATCCGCAAAAATAGTCATCCTTAACATATTTGTCCCATATCATTTTTCTTGATCTGAAAGTATTCAAGTATATGGTTTATATTCTCCTTCCCTACGTTTGGTTCTGACCTTCGTAGGAGTGATATCCATCCAGTTCTTTGATAATCTTGTTTGGAAATATCTTCTCCAAATTCAAGTACCTCTTCCCATACAACAAACTCTATACTTTTGAAAATTTGAATCTCCATAAACATTCACTGGCTTTTTAGCACTAGGAATGTAAATTTCTAAGAGTTCTTTTGCCTGATTATATAGCACGGGCCTTTATGTGGCCTTGCATAAGTAGTCTACAAAACAGACCTATCAGCCAAAAGATGTTATTTATTTGACTATGCAGCCAATTCCCTTAGGTGGCCCTGCATAATTCAACCACCTAACGGTTTTGTTAAATAATGGTAACTTCTTTCTTGGGAACTACTTCTTCTTATTCCTTTTAGCTCTTTTTCATATCATTCCACAGATTCAAATATTAATAAGTTATAGTTTACATATTTTCCCTGATACTAGAGTGTGGTAAAATGTTTTCAGGTAAATTGTCCAGGAATTGAGTAAATTTTAATCCATTCGGTCAGAGCTATTTCGACCTTAAAAATTATCCTTTTTATGTCTGACATGCATGACTTTAAACTTCCAATAACCACAAAGACCCATGATTTCTCTTTTTTCCTCAGAGTCAAAACCTCTTTTCACTCCAGATCCAAATCTGAGGGGGGACTTTTGTTGACACTCCTTTCTTCCCAGAGTCTAAAGATTGGAAAAGGGTAATATCTTATCTCAAAGTGATTCAACCTTTGGAAAAATATAAAACAAAATTACAAAGGAAGGAATAAGAAGAACACTGAACAAGGGTCGTGAAAGTTATACGATTGTCACGCAAGTACACTTGAACGCCTCAATGGTCACACAAGTACACTTGCGAGCCCTAAGTGATAACTGCACGGGGTCTTCTCCAGCCTATAAATAGACCCTGTGGGCCCCCCATTTCAGGGAGGATTTTCTCCATAATCCGTATTTAGAGATTTGAACGCCAAAGTCTCTTCTTCAGATCTTCTGAACACTTCTATGGTAATTCTTTACCTAGAATGGAAGGTCAAAACAAGACGAGTTATCGCGTTGTCGAGTGCGTCAAATTAGTTGTTTAATTTTGACTAGAATTTCTGCAGTATAGCAGCAACCCTAGGTCGTCTATCGATGGAGCCTTAGATCATTAATTTATAAAGAGGGTCTTGATTATGAGAGTAGAAGGTGAATTAGAATTGGTGAAACTTGGGGTTTTTATTATTAATGATGAAAATAGAAAATAAAAGCGATAAAACAAAGTAGAAATGAACAAGATTGATTAAGCATGATCAACCCAGGGAAGTCTCGTGATTCTCATCCTTTATCGCATCATGGGATGGGGTTGGGATATTTTAATCCCTGGTTTGTAACACCTAGAACCATAATTTTACTGATTTTATACGAGGATACCTCCTAGGGTTCAGTCAAAAACACATAACGATTCACCGGACACTGCCGATGATTGGGTGATTTGTGTTCGACATCATAACTGAAACTCACCAAGGCAACACATGAAGAATTCGATGTGCTCTCCAGGTTTGCATGTTATTTCATTATGATACCGTGAAATAAATGTACATGGCCTTAACAGAGCTTTTTTGAGTTCTATTGACCAATATGAATCACACAAGCACCACAATTGAAAAGGGGGAAAAGAATGTGGTGAACGGTGTCTGAAACATCACATGAATAGGTACCCCCAAACATGATCATATGAGTTGAGCATGACATACCAGTACATAACTCAATAAAATAAGAATATAGGATGAGTAAAAACAACATAAAACCTGGAATGAAAAAGGACATTCAAATTAATACAACTTTGAATCTCGGGATTACATCACATTCCTTCCCGAGTGATCAGATGGGGTTTAGAAACCCACGGGAGGGGAAGAAGAAGATGATGTTGAAGTAGCACCTCCCATAGACTCCAGAACCTCTAGGGATGTTGAGAAGACTCCTTGGAGACTCCAAAATTGTATAACCTTTCCTCTTTGCCGAACTTGCAAATGGAGAGCCCAAGGATCCATTTTATAGGAAAATTGGAAGGTGGTTTTAGGCACATAGATTTCATCAATCCACTTGCATGACGCGTTTCAGCCTTCAGACAGTCTTATCTCTCTTTGGAGAAAATATAAAGGTTGTATCCCTACCTATTGAATATCTCCACCGATATTTTGGCACCGTTTGGACAACTACAACTCAAGATATTGATAAAATACATAACACCACAATTGACTTGGTCCCATTTCGGTGTCTTGAACAGATCAGTTGGGATCGGAACAATAAAAGCCGAATCAGGATTGGGTTCCTTAATATGAAATGTATCATATTAAATTATGGACAGGACCACAAAATTTCAGCCCATTTGGAAGCACGAATTTCGTGTAATATGCAACACAATGGACAGATGTCCATGGATCCATGCAATTTTGGCCCATTTTTATTCCACTTCATCAATGGCCCTCCAAATCACCTCCACCTACATTGAAACAATAAAAAGAAGTAACATTTCCCATTCTAATATTGATTAAAATTAATTGATTTATTCAAACCTTAAGTACAATATGTTATTATATTTGGAATATTCATTACAAAACTAGTTTAAAACTGCAGTGTAAGGATGGAATAAAACAGTGGATCGTGGTAAGATCACACCCCCACACCTAAACATTTTCACTCCTAGAAAAAGTCGTATATCCAAATACATTGATGCATATATATATATATATATATATATATATATATATATATATTTCCAACATCCTGAAAATTTATCATTTGAGGAAATTTTATTTAAAATAAATTTATCAACGCACGAATCACACCAAGGAGTTCTTCCTAGTGAAAATAGAAAAAGATGTCTCATAAATCATATCATAGAGAAATTCAAAAAGATTAATGATATCAAATTGAGAAAGGAATTCAGAAGTAAAACATGACACTAAATATCCATGTGTGTGTGTGGAAACCATTCCATGCTATTCTTTCCACTTGCTATCCAATAAATATATGTTATTTTAACATTTTTCAAATTAAATGATTTTGTCACTGAACCTATCCTACATCCTTTGCAATCATATTTCAAGACCCACTCATTTAGGCATTCCCATAAGTCAACCCATATGCTTCGGACCTAGATATCCCCATATGTTTCACATTTCATCACTCCCCTCATTTATTATATTTTTTTTGAAGTTGCAATTGGAAAAAATCTCACACTCATCTCTCAACCATTATTTGATCTTCTCACGATACTAATTGAAATAGTTATAACATGATCAAAGGTTGAGGAGGAGTGGTTTTTGACCTACCCAAGACACAACAATTTTTGTTGTTTTTTTAGGGTGTAAAATAGTCCGAAATTAGGTACACACGCATAGGTCAATCTGGTACAGTAATGAAACAGATCAGATAAGGAACGAACGTATGGAAATATCATTTAAATCTGAAAAACATTAACCCAACATATATTAACCTTATATTAAGTAAGAAATAATCACACTTTTTAGTTTGGTGCAAAAATTTGTGGAGATATTAGTGACACAGTTTTCCCGAAAACTACTCACACAATGGGCATCAATCATCTCAAAGGTTTCACATAGTTACGACCATTTAAATCATTTACAGAAAACCAATTCACTAAAAATCACTCCCTGATGTTAAATTCATACAAATACTCTTTTTAGCCTTCGTTATGGTATTTTTACTTTCCCCGCATTATGGTCGCCAAATCATGGAACTTCGAAATTGTTGATGGGGAAAAATGAAAATACCATAAAGAAGGCGAAAAAGAGAAAACAAAAGGAGAAAACAATAAAAATTACTAACTATCCCAAGAATGTATCCACCCCCACACCTAGAATGTGCATTTTCCACACTGAAATAATTGAGAATGTGAGAAGGAAGGATAAAACCTGGTGTGTTTTATTGGTATGATGCGTCGAGAAGGTGGATTTCATCCACTGGATTCTTTGGAAAATCATCATAGAATGTTTAAGTCGCTACCCATTGATGGTAAGACTTCGTCCACTCTGTTCATGAAAAACCTGTATTGCACCAAAAGGGTAAACATTAGTAACAGTATAAGGACCGAGCCATCGGGAACGAAGATTACCTGGGTGGAGCTTAATCCTGGAATTGTACATGAGAACATTTTCACCATTATCGAACTTCCGCTAGTGAATCATGCTATCATGAATAGATTTTTTATTCTCTTTATAGATTCAGGAGTTATCATATGCATCACGTCAAATTTCTTCCAACTCTTGAATCTGCAGCTTTCTTTCCTCACCTGCATCTGAAAGGTTCATTTTACATTGTTTAACAGCCCAATATGGACGGTGTTCTACCTCCACTGGGAGGTGACAAGATTTTCTAAACACAATCCTATATGGTGACATTCCGATCAGTGTTTTAAAAGCAGTACAGTACACCCAAAGTGCATCATCCAAGCTCAAACTCCAATCTTTCCTATTGGGTTGTACCGTTTTCTCCAAGATTCACTTAACTTCCTGATTTGAAATTTCTACTTGTCCGTTAGTTTGGGGATGATATGAATTGGAGACTTTATGAACAACCCCATACTTAAAAAGAAAGTTTTTCATGTTACGATTGCAAAAATGTGAACCCTGATCACTAATGATGAATCTTGGTAGACCAAACCTACTGAAAATCTGGGACCTCACAAAATCAACAACCACTCGAGATTCATCGGTCCTGGTGGCCTTTGCTTCCACCCATTTAGATACATAGTCAACAACCAATAAGATGTACAGAAAGCCAAAAGAATTTGGAAAAGGCCCCATGAATTCAATGCCCCATGCATCGAAGATTTCATAGAATAACATGGGATGTTGGGGCATTTAATTCATCTTAGAGATATTCCCTGTGAATTGACATCGAGTACATGATTTACAAAACCTATGGGCATCTCTATACAATGTTGGACAATATCATCCTGATTCAACGACCTTTAGAGCTGTACGTTGAGATCCAAAGTGGCCCCACATGTCAAAACATAGGTGAACTCATGGTCAGGGACACACCTACGAACAACCTAGTCACTACAAATTCTCCACAAGTATGGGTCATCCCAAATGTACAATAGAGAACCATGTTTAAGTCTCTGGGATTGTGAAGTGCTAAAATCATTGGGGACCCTAGATGATGCTAGAAAATTCACAATGTCTGCATACCAGGGGGTAAGGTCCACAACATCACAAAGGTTATCATGAGGGAAGAATTCTCCAATGGGTAGGGGTGAGTCAACATGATGGTCCAATGGTGGGGAAATAATAATAATGTGGTCAGCTACAACATTATCCACTCCTCTCTTATCTCTAATCTCAAAGTCAAACTCTTGGAGGAGGAGCATCCACCGAATGAGGGGGGCTTGGCTTCAGGTTTCTTTTGGAGGAAACGAAGGGCAACATGGTCAGAAAACACAATCACTTTTGACCCAAGAAGATATGAATGGAATTTTTCCAAGGAAAACACAATATAAAGGAGTTATTTTTTTATGGTTGTGTAGTTTACCGGGGCAGGGTCAAGGGTACGCGAGGCATACGCAATGAAATGAGGAGCCTTTTCAACCCTTTGTGATAAAACTGCCCCAACTGCAAAGTTAGAGGCATCACACATAAGCTCAAAGGGGAGATCCCACCTTGGTGGTTGGATTATGGGAGGTGATGTGAGACTCTTTTTTAGTGAATTGAATGCATCCTCACAATTTTTATCAAAAACAAATTCAGAATCCTTTTGTAATAACCGAGATAAGGGAAGTGTGATCTTACTAAAGTCCTTAATGAATCGACGGTAATAACCAGCATGACCCAAGAAAGACCGCACCTCATGAACACATTTTTGAAATGGAAGGGATGAAATTAATTCAATTTTAGATTTATCAACCTGAATTCCCTTATTTGAAATGATATTCCCAAGAACTATCCCCCGCTCAACCATGAAATGGCATTTTTCATAATTTAAAACAAGATCTTTTTCAATGCAGCGGCGGAGGACAGAACCTAGTTTTTCCAAACAATCATCAAAATAAGAACCGTAAACCATGAAATCATCCATAAATACTTCCATACAACTCTCAAGGTACTCAGAAAAAATACTCAACATACATCGCTGAAAAGTACAAGGAGAATTACATAGACCGAATGGCTCCTTCTGTTTGAAAATGTGCCAAATGGACAGGTAAATGTTGTCTTTTCTTGATCCTCAGGGGATATATAGATATGGAAATAACCCGAATAGCCATCATGGAAACAATAATGCGACTTACCATCCAATCGTTCTATCATTTGGTCAATGAAAGGTAAATGAAAGTGGCCCTTCCGCGTGTCTTGATTTAGTCGACGGTAGTCAATAAAGACTCGCCAACTGTTTTGTACACGTGTTGGAACCAATTCATTCCCTTCATTTGACACAACTGTTATTCCTATTTTTTTAGGCACAATTTGCACTGGGCTAACCCATTTACTATCAGATATAGGATAAATGATCCCTGTAGTAAGTAATTTACTGACTTCCAATTTTACCACTTCAAGGAGAGTGGGATTCAACCGGCGTTGAGATTGTCCTATGGGCCTATCCTCATCATCCAAAAGTATATGGTGCATAACAATAGATGGGCTAATCCTGGGAATATCAACCAATGTCCATTCTATTTCTTTTTTTACACTCTCTCAAAAGTTTGAGCAGTTTCAATTCCTATTGTGGAGAGATGTTATTGGCAATAATGATGGGAAATTGGTCAATACCCTCAATATATGCATATTTTAAATTATAAGGAAGTTGTTTAAGTTAAAACACCGGTTGTTTCTGGATTGAGGGAGGGGATTTAGGGGGAGTGAGGTCCTTGAAACTATCTATCTGCTCATGTTTATTCTCAAAGGAAAGAGAATCTATTAAAATGAGATTTGCAGAATCATCGATAGTCATGGGTACCTCAGAATAAACACACTCATCAATTAAACCACAAAATTTACATTTTTCTGATCCCACACAACATTCAAAAGAAGAACCAAAACTCAAATCATCCAAGGGTGAAAAAAACAAAAAAGAATCAGAGTTTGGGTTGAGGAGAGAATTGTGTGTGTGTGCATCATTTGTGAGCACTTCCACCGAATAGACAGGAAGAGTGGAGTGCTCTTCAATGGGGTGTTTCATAGCCTCAAGGATGTTAAAACTTACTTTTTCTCCACCAAACTCCATTGAAAGCATACCATTGTGAACGTTGATGATCATCTTTGCTGTTTTTACGAATGGCCTCCCAAGTATGAGAGGGGCATGTCCTTGGGTTCGGGTATCTTCCATCTCAAGAATGTAGAAATCAGCAGGGAAGATGATATTCTTCACTCTAACAAGGATATCCTCAATCACTCCTTTTGGATGTGTTGTACTCCGGTTGGAAAGTTTCACAACAATGCATGTTGGTTGAAGCTCTCCAACCTGTAGAAGAGTATACACGATGTGAGGCATTACATTAATGGAAGCACCTAAATCTAGCATAGCATCAGAAAAGAAGGTCTCCCCTATGGTACACAGTATGGTGAATGTGTCGGGATCCTTGCATTTGGTTGGAATTGCGGGTTGAATCAAGGCTGATACATTCCTTCCCAGGTTGACTCTCTCATTCCCCTTCAGCCTTCGTCGATGGGTGCAAATCTATTTAAGAAATTTGGCATAACGGGGAATTTGCTTGACTGCATCCAAAAATGGAATATTAACTTGAACTTTTTTGAATGTATACATTATTTCATTTTCAATCTCATTATCAATGTTTTTATTAGATTTAGGGAGTCTTTGAGGGAAAGGAAGAGGAATGGATTGTTTATTTGAATCATGAATGACTATTCGATTACCATTTTTGTCTTGTTATTCTATACATGAAGTTTTTGAGGGTTCGGAAAGAGATTTTTCATGAGGGGGACATACCTGCTGTGCAGAATCAGTAGAAGGAGAAACTTATTTACCACTACGAAGTGTAACTGCACATACATTACCTTTGTCCTTTGGATTGGCAATGGGTTGGGATGGTAGTTGTCCAGAACCTTGCATCTTAATCTCACCGATGGTGTTTTCTAATTGACCCACTTGGGTTCGTAGGTCTTGAATAGTTGATTCTGTGGTCTGTTGGAACTGAAGGTTCTGGGTTTCCATTTTCTTCAATATATCCTCAAGGCTTGGATCATACTTGGGAGGATGAGGATTGTTTTGAGATGTTGAAGGATAATAAGGTTTCATACCATGTCCTTGTTGATACCAATTCTTCTTGGGGTATCTTGAGTTTCCTCCTTGTCGGTATTGTGGTTGTGCTTACCAAACGGGGTTTGGATTTAGCCTGAATGGTTCTTGCTTGAAGGGAGGTGCTTGTTGGAATGGATGCCCTGGGAACATAGCTGCACAGGACCCAGATGAATCTTGAAGTTGTGGGCACTGGTCAGAAAAAAGAGTGTTATCAGAACAAATACCACATTGAAATGGAATAGAAGTAGAGTGTGATTTACCTTGTGCTTGAGCTAATTACCTTAAAAGTGTATGCATCTCATCAAGTTTAGTATCTACCTTTTTTTATAGGGATGAATGACTTACCTCATGAACTCCCCGGGTTGGAGCAATAGCTCGTGTACCAAATTGTTGTGCATTTTGAGCCATGTTGGCTGTTAAGTCACGAGCGGCAGAAGAAGTTTTGTCAACTAGGGCACCACCCGCTGCAGTATCAATCATTCCACAATCCATGGGGATAAGTCCCTCATAGAAGTATTGGATTAATAGTTGTTCACTAATATGGTGGTGGGGGCAGCTTGATCAAAGTCTCTTGAATCTCTCCCAGAATTCATGAAGGGTATCTCCTTGTTATTGCCTAATTCCACAGATTTCGTTCTTAATTGATGCAGTTCGGGAGGCAGGGAATAACTTCTATAGAAAAAGTCTTTTCAGGTCATTCCAGCCCCCAATTGTGGAAGGCAAATAGTATATCCAATCTTTCGCTACACCATCAAGGGAGAAAGGGAAGGCCCTAAACTTAATGAGGTCCTCAGACACATTTTGGGGTTTCATGGTGGAGCACAAAATGTGAAACTCCATTAGATGTTTCTGAGGGTCCTCACTAGGAAGAACATGGAATTTTGGAAGGAGGTGGATGAGACCTGATCGAAGCTCAAAGTTGGCTACTTCCTCGGGATATTGGATGAACGCAAGTTGGTACTCCACATCAGGGGTAGTATGTTCTTTTAAAGCTCGATTATTTGCAGCCATGTTTTCTTGGGATTGATTGGGTTCAATTTTGTGTTGGTTTAGAACCACTTGAGGTTCTAAATGGGGTTCCACAATGTTACTTGATTTAACTTCTCTAAATTTCTTGATTTTTGTGTGAAGTGACTTTTCAATTTCAGGGTCAAATTCAAGTAGTGTTTCTTTACCAGATCTTGTCATGCAACAATGATATCTAGTTTGATTGATTGATTTTTTTGTTGTGTTTATTTTTTATTTGATATGGATAAAGAAGCTAAAGAAGGTTGAAAGAATAATAGAATTTTATACTATAGAATTAGATAGGGAGATTTAGAAGAAGAGAGGGAGAGAGAGAGAGAGAGAACACAACAAAAACAACAAAAAATAAAGACAAAACCCAAAACAAAAAACAATCAAATAGCGGTGGGGTATTTAAAGGAGTACTAATTAAGAAGTAAAATAAAAAAAAATTAAATAAAGAAAAAAAATGATCTTGGCTCCCCAGCAACGGCGCAAAAATTTGATCTTGTTGTCGAGCACGTCAAATTAGTAGTTTAATTTTGACTAGAATTTATGCAGTATAGCAGCAAAGCTAGGTCATCTCTCGATGGAGCCTCAGATCATTAGTTTAAAAAGAATTTTCTGATTATGATAGTAGAAGGTGAATTATATTTTGTGAAACATGGGGGTTTTATTATTAATGATGAAAATAGAAAATGAAAGCGATAAAAGAAAGTAGAAATGAACAAGATTGATTAAGAGTGATCAACCTGGGGAAGTCTCGTGATGCTCATCCTTCATCGCTTCAAGGGATGGGGTTATGATCTTTTAATCCCTGGTTTGAAACACCTAGAACAAGAATGTTATTGAGTTTATACTAGGATACCACCTAGGGTTCAGTCAGGAACACATAACGATTCACCAGACACCACCGATGATTGGGTGATTTGTGTTCGACATCATAACCGAAACTCACCATGGAAACACACGAAGAATTCGATGTGCTCTCCAGGTTTGCATGTTATTTCATTATAATATAATGAAATAAATGTACATAGCCTTGACAGAGCTTGTGTAAGTTCTATTGACCAATATGAATCACACAAGAACCACAATTGAAAAGGGGGAAAAGAAAGTGGTGAACAGTGTGTGAAACATCACATGAATGGGTACCCCCAAACATGATCATATGAGTTGAGCATGACATAACAGTACATAACTCAATAAAATAAGAATATAGGATGTGTAAAAACAACATAAAAACTTTAATTAAATAGATCATTCAAATTAATACAACTTTGAAGCTCGGGATTACATCACATTCCGCCCCGGGTGATCACAAGGGGTTTAGAAACCCATGAGAGGGGAAGAAGAACAAGATGTTGAAGTAGAAGCTACCAAAGCCTCCAAAACCTATAGGGATGTTGAGAAGACTCCTTGGGGACTCCAAAATGGCAGAACCTTGCCTCTTGGCCTATTTTCAAATGGGGAGCCCAAGGTTCCATTTTATAGGAAAATTGGACGGTGGTTTTAGGCACATAGATTTCATCAATCCAATTGCATGACATGTTTCAGCCTTTAGACAGTCTTATCTCGCTTTGGAAAAAAAAGTTGTAGCACTAAATCGTGATGGTCTCCACTGAATGTTTGAAACCTTATGGACAACTACATATCAAGATATTGATAAAATACAAAATACCGCATTTGACTTGGTCCAAATTCGGTGTCTTGGAGAGATCAGTTAGGATGGGCCCCATACATGCCGAATTAGGATTGGGTTTCTTAATATGAAATGTATCATATTAAATTTTGGACTGGGCCACAAAATTTCAGCCCATTTGGAATCAAGGATTTCGAGTACTATGCAACACAGTGGACAGATGTCCATGGATCCATGCAATTTTGGCCCATTTTTTTCTTCCACTTCATCAAAGGCCCTTCAAATCACCTCCACCTACAGTGAAACAATAAAAACAAGTAACATTTACCATTCTAATATTGATTAACATTAATTTGTATATCCAAACATGATGTGCAATTTGTTATTATATTTGGAATATTCATTACAAAAATATTTTAAAACTGCGGTGTAAGGGTGGAATAAAACAGTGGATCGTGGTACGATCAAGGAGTAAGGTCAAGGTGTTAGAATTCACTAACAATTGCGCACCTAAGGTGTTTTACACTTAAGGGAAGTGAACATACTTGCGTGCCTCCCTACTTCCTCACCAAGACTTGCGTGCATCTCTTCTGGAAGTACCTGAGGATAATTATAAAGGAATTGGTCAAGGATCTGCCAAGTATTACCATGATGGTTTACAAACGCGCAAGTACCCATGTGTCGCGCAGGTATAACTGCATGACCAGGACTTGCGCACCCACGCATTACCTGCACGCCTGCTAGGACATGTGCGCCCCTACCTTTTTGGGTGCCCTTCTTGCCCATTTCACCCCTTTTATTCCATTCCACCTCTTCTATTCAAGATTCAGTCTTCAAGACAATATTCAATGCCATTTATGGCATGATTTATTGATTTGAATTCCTTATCTGAAAGGAATTCTGTGGAATATCTCTTAAAACCTAGTGATTTACACATCATTATGTCACTAAAGATTGAGATTTCATTCATTCAGCGTCATCCTTTAAGATGAGAGAACTCATAAACCTGGGCCTCCTTTTCAGGAATAAGCCACAATCATAATTCATAACCAGGGCCTCCTTTTTAGGAGTAAGTACCATGTCCTCATTAATTTGTGCCTCCTTTTCAGGAATAAGGCATAGTCATAACTTTTAACATGGGCCTCCTTTTTAGGAGTAAGTCCCAAGTCCACATTAACCTGGGCCTCCATTTCATGAGTAATCCCCAGCCATAATTCTCTTTACATGGGCCCCCTTTTTAGGAGTAAGCAGCAGTCTCAAATACGGGCATCCTTTTCAGGAGTAAGCCTCAAGTCCCTTAATTTTTCAAGTCCCTTTACCTGGGCCTCCTTCTCAGGAGTAATCCCCAGTATTAATTTCTCTTAACTAATCCTAATTTACCTTTGATCTGGGATTCCTTCTCCGAAATAAAACCCAATCATAAGTCCTATCCTAATTTGGGCATAATTTTTAGGAGTAAGCCCCATGTTAGAGTATTCAAATCTCCATGAAGCACATATACCTTTATAGACCTTGTTCCTGGATTTCTTCCCTAAAGTAAATATTAATCTTTATTTATCTACGTAGTCATACATACATAAGTCCCACATTATTTCTTATGATTTCATCTTTCATGGCACAATTGTCTGATTTTTACCAATACCTCTTTTTTCTCACACTGAGCATGACTCACGTGAGCTTAGAGTGTAAAAGTAATTATGACATCCTTCTTTGAGCCATCAATCATAAACATCATACTCCCTTACTCGAACTACGCAGGTTCTAATTCTTTTCTAATCAAAGGATACATAGGTAGCCCATCTTCGGGTTTGATCCCAAATTTTAAATAATCCATGTCCCTCTAAATGACAATAAACTTCAAGTGCCCCACTGAGTGGCTTTAAAACCAGCATGGTCATCATAACGACCGAGAGACTTCTATATAAGTGTTTCAAAGGATACCATTGACCAAGAATCTCTAATAAATACAAATGATTCTCTATCGATGAAGAACCTCGAATACATATAAAATATTCTCTAAATTTCTTACATAATTAACCATTGATTGTTAGATCTGAAGGAAAGATCATTTTATACTTCGTAATGTAATAAGGATTCATGAACATAGCATAAATCTATAAAGAGTGTCACGGAGTAGACAATAATTCCCCTCAAAAAGGTGTGATGAGTCCGACCTCCCATCCCTTCGACCATTGCAAATTACTAATCCTCATCAGTCCACAAACTAATGAGAGCCTACCTTTGGAAAGTAGGTCCAAATGAATGTGGAATCATTGGATGTTTCCGGTTCTATGAATAAACCCATTAGAAACTGATTGTAATGTTTGAACATTCAATCAAGGAGGTCATCCCCAAATTATGAGGGAAACAGATACCCATTGAGTACTAGTAGGGGTTGGTAAACCATGATGAACACTCAACTAATATCATGCTACCCTAAAGGAGTTGTTCATGATCTATGATATATACCTATTTACAAGATACCAACCTTCTCAGGATTCTTATTGAGCTCATTTTGAGGTACATTCAGTTGCTTTTAAGAACCTTTTTTGGATTTATTTTTTTGGATATGTTTTGAGTGGTTTTAAGAATATTTTTTGATAGGAGGGCTATGGCCAATTTTCGCACGATTTGAAAAATCATGCTTCTAAACCCATGTAACTATGTGACCTCTGAGAGTGAAATCTTCATTGTTAGTGAAAATTTTCCTATCCATGTTCCCCAAACAAGAAAAACAGTGTGCGTTGTTTTATTTGATCCAAAAATTTGTTAAAAAGATCCTCAAACCTCTAAAACACAACCATTTACACCTAGGAATGGGCATGACATATGTTGGTGATGATAGAGTGTTCCAAAGGGATTCCATGGATTTTATATCTTTGTTACTGAACATTCAATGATTTAATAGAATAACTACTCTTCTCTCAGTATATGAATTTCATCTCGATGCTTATCCCAATATTTCTTTCTTCTCTTGATCTTTTTGGGGGAATTTATCCTCAGTTTATTCAGATCTAAATATATGTGGTAAAATCAAGATATAGGGTTGTATATCTACATCTAGAATTAATATATCATGATATTTTAAAATATTTTTTTACTAATTTAGATCAAGAATCTCATTTCTATGTTGTCATGCTGCTCGGATTTTTGGGATTTCCGTTAGAGAATCATCTGTCAATGAATCAAGGTGGGTGGTCTAAATCTAATTCCAAAAATTGTGAATTTGATATTTATATGTATGATTGTAGAATTGAAATTTTACCTTAGCAACATTCTCCTTTAATTGGGTTAAATAGATTGAACAATTGAGTTATTTTTTTTATTGAAATCTGTGATTAATTTGGGAATTCATCAAGAGAGTAAAGGGCTACACAATTAGATAAATAATTTGTGGAAATTGGATATTAGATATATGAGATGTAATATAGGTATATAACTTGGAAATTAATTCTATTATATTAATTTGGATGAGTTGATATTATTAATTATGAATTAATTATGTGGTTTATGATTATGATCTAGATAATGTGTTATAGAATAAATTACAAAGAGTTGAGAATTAAAATGAAGTAATTAATCTAGGAAAATTAATTATGGAATAATGATTATCATGTTGACTAATTAATTGATAAATTAATTAATGGTTTGATGCACTAATTTAATTATTTTGTTGACTAATCCAATTTATGGGTTAATTAAATATTGAATTTGTAATGGGAATGGGGAGGATAATTAATTGGTAAATTAATTATGAGTCAATGAATGGGAACATGGTCATTCTAAATTAAGAAGTGAAAATGATAACATGTTCATCATAAATATGAGTTTTAGAATGGGAACACGGTCATTATTATGTGATTTACACATGGTGACATGGCCATTATTCTTATGTGTAAACAGAATGGGAGCATGGTAATTCTATAGAGGAGTAAGCATGATATCATGGCCATATTTCATACATTTGTGATATTAGAAACATTGATATTGTGGCTTATAAATTTTAAATTAAATAATTAAAATAATGACCCTCTGAGTTATGGACTCACAAGGGAATATTTGAACTCTAACATGAGTTGAATAATTTTTTGACATATCATTGCACCTTGAATACTTTGAGCTTTTTCTTGAAACAGGTATTATGATATGGTATTACCAAGGGAACACTTTGGGATTTAGTATGATATGTTGTTAGTATTGAGGTACGAGTATCCTTGGTAAATATGGAGTTAATTTAGTTAGATAAGAATAAATGAAATTGTGAAAAATTTATTACAATTATATTGTACTTATTTCATTTTAGGACTGCATGCATTGTTTTTTGACTGGACCTGTTTTAGACACTATTGGTGGTGGACTACTGATTTGTATTCACACACTATTTAGTCTCCCTGATCGGTACCTGAGTAAATTATATTATTGCAGGGCTGGATAAGGGAAAATGCCATTGGATGTGTGGATGATTTGGTATGGGCATTGGATTAGGGAAACAATGGTTCGGAACCTATTTGAAGAGTGGTAGTGTCTTTATTTCTGTTTAATTATTTAAACATGACACTTATATTAACTTACGATGTTTACCTTTAAGTTGATAATTGTGTTTCATGTTTTGTTATCTAGTGACATGTGTATTTTTTTGAATATATATGATTCCTCTATTGTTAATTTAATTATAATGGTGTCATAATCTGATAAATTAAGGTATAATTTATCAATGAATGACTTGCGAGACACTTGGTACTAGTTGGAAGCCTCTACAATATATGTAGGTGTGATTGAGGTCAGGAGGCTAACTGGCTCACGATACCATTGCATTGATCATTGTATGGGTCATTACAATGTGGTATCAAAGAACCATTTTCATTCTTATTATTTTGTCTTATTGTTTTTGGAATGTTAGATAAGAGAATATGAATAGTTGGGGACTAGTAATGAGCTCATGCATGGGTGTTTAAAACCCATGTACATGGGAATATCCAAGTACTCAAGATGAGATTTCTATTATATCTATTTTTTGTATTGTTGAATTATTTTTCACATTTAGTGGTTCACTTGTGGTGTGATGTGACTATTGTTTTTGATAATTTTAGAGTATTGATTCATGGCCCAAAATGGCATGAGAGTTGAGTCTTCCTCCATCATTCTAGGCACACGGGGTTATCGTGACATGCTTCATTTTAGTCACTCATGGGGATGCATGTCATTGGTATGTTTATTAACATGAACTATTTTCCTTGTTGAGAGATTATAATGTAAAATGGTGCATAAAATTGAATGATAAAGAGTGTAAAATAATATAAAAGGAGGACAATATGGTTCCTAAATAATAAACATGATTATAATATTGTGTTTACCCTTGTTTACCAAAACCTTAGATCTGGATGGTTATGGGTAGTGATAGAACTGTTGTTTTTACCATGTGGAAAGGTGGTGTAAAAAGGATTTCTATGATTAATTTCATCTTATATAAATGTTATAAGGTTATTTTATGAGACTAGATATGTGTGTTTGGACCTGTAGAGAGTATTCCTCCATGATGCTTGTTGAGGCGATGATTAAGGGGTGTGCCTAGAAATGTTTTTCTAGTTAGGGAACATGAGGCACCAATCATGCCAACTTATGATAAAGGAGACCAGATTTGAGAAAAATTCACCCACTTCATGAAATTAATTGAAGGAGACCTAGATCCCATTGTGAAATGTATGTCTGAGTTGACAAGAGAGTTTCAATTGCAGCACCCTCTAACATTTACTAGAAAGGGTGGACAAAAAGGATCTACATTGTGGATTGAGTCTACAGAGTTTATACATGACCATTTAGAGACTCTGGTTGAGAGGAGTGAATTTTTGGACTCCTATATTTAATAGGGATCAGGGAAGTGCTGGTGTGACATTTAGGCTTCAAATGAATAGATAGATATAATGTTATAGGAGGAAATATTAGAGCGGTTCATGGAACACTTTTATCTAGTGATGCAGATAGAAGAGAAAGCTGGTGAGTTCATGCATTTATCACATGGGAGAAAGTTTGTGATCGAATAATCTCAAAGATACATAAATATATAAGGTTTTACCCATCTTTAGAAGGATATTATGTAGCTATGGAGAAAAATTTTGAGGATGGACTTATGTGTGATATTTAATCCCAGTGAATATATTTTGGATGAATAAGTTCACAAAAGTGGGGGATCGGGCTCTCAATGTTTGAGGGAACCATATAAAGGGTTCTAGTGCAGGATATGTTGTTATTACTAGATAACTAGAAGGTGTGACTTTCGAAAACCAGAAGAACTATTCAGATAACTTTAAACAAGGTAGTGGGAAACATAGTATGTAGAACAGAGGTTCTATTGGATAGGACCATATTGTGGGTGATCTGTTATTAGAGTGGTAGGCCTGTAAACTATCATCAATATTGTTTTCGACCACTAGTTGAGTGTCAATCATGAAACAAGATAGTACACCTATAGATGTTCGGCATGGAAAAATGGTAGAATGGTACTGAAGGAGCAGTTAGGCAGTGTCAAAGTGTTGTAGGAGGATATTCTACACCAAATTGGGATGGAATTTGCAGTTCTACTAAATTAGGTGGTAGAGGGTGTGTACATGGTGCTTTCGGGAAGGATCATAAACATCATCAAAGTGGTGCTACTAAGGGGAGTCACACAACATCACAAGGAAGAGCGGAAAAACAATTACAGAGAGTACAACCTACACCTCTGGATAGCATGGTTGGAGAATAGATAGTGAGAGGTACTATTCTATTAGCTTATACATTAGCTAGTTCCTTGACAAATGATAGTTCCTTTCATTCTGTTATATATAAAAAACATGTTAATGGTCTGATCCCGGTGGCAGTGTTTTTGAACGTGGAGATGAAAGTAGATACACAGTTTGGAGAATGGTCCTCTGATATCTTTCTATAAAAGGGATGTTCAATTGATGTCGGGGAATAACATTTACTATGGGATCTCTATGTTCTTGATATGATGGTATTAGACCTAATTATGGTTATCGATTGTCTAGTTGCATACTGATCCCACATCTACTGTTACGAAAGAATGGTTATGTTTATATCTATTAACAGTGATAGTTATATTCATCGTGGTGAGTGGGATATCCATTCATGCCGAGTAGGGACAATTACTTTGCAACTGGTTGATCTGACATACCATGTTTCTAGTCTTTTTCTAGATTATGGTGGTGTTATGAAAGATGTAC
Organism: Viscum album; assembly: GCA_963277665.1. Lineage (NCBI taxonomy): Eukaryota > Viridiplantae > Streptophyta > Magnoliopsida > Santalales > Viscaceae > Viscum > Viscum album. The sequence goes on along the minus strand of OY728155.1, from coordinate 915,877,157 downwards.
TTCACAAGTAGTGGAATGTTTTCAGGAGGTATTTCAATAAGAGTTCCCAGGGCTACCACCTACGAGATATGTGGAATTAACTATTGAGATCTTGACGAGGGTTGATATAGTATCTATTCCACCATAAAAAATGGAACCAATTAATCACCAAGAGCTCAAGAATCAGTTGGAATAATTGAAGTATAAGGGATTTATCCATCCATGTATGTCACATTGGGGATCACTTGTTTTGTTCAAAAATAAGGTTGATAGGATTTTACAATTATATGTCGATTACCGGAATTAAAACAAAATGACTAGGACAAAATGATATCCTCTACCATGTATCAATGATCTATTAAAGAAATTTAATGGAGAATTTGTGTTCTCTAATATTTATTTGAAAAAAGGGTATCATCGGTTCAGAGTAAAGACATCTGATATACCAATGACTACTTTTTCGACAAGGTGTGGCCATTATGAATCTGTCGTAATGCTATTTGGGATGACCAATGCACTAGTAGAGGTTATAGAATTTATAAAGAATATCATTCATCAGTTAATAGATCAGCTTGTGGTGGTTTTTATGGATTCAAACGTGGTTTACATCATGTCTCATCAAAATCATGCCCAATATATTAACATCATCATAGGTACACTAAGAGAGAATAAGTTATATTACATGTTATCCAAGTGTTAGTTTTTGATTGACTAGGTACACATCTAGGGGAACATTATCTTAGTGGAAGGTGTGTTAGTGGACCTAGAGAAGGATCATGTAATGGTTTCTTGGGAGTTTCCTTAGAATTTTTTCAAAATTTGAAGCATTTTATAATTAAAAGGATATTACAAGAGATTCATCCAAGGCATTCCCATTTTTATGTTCCACATTTGTGATTGACCAAAATGGGAGTTATGTTTGATTATTCATAGTCACCTGAGAGAGATTTTTAGGAGTTGAAGAATCACTTTATATCAGAACCAATATAGATCCCACCTAATTTAGGTGAGGATTATATGGTTTATTGTTATGCTTCTAGAATCGCACTTGAAGCTATACTAATGTGGGGATATCAAGTTATGAAATTAAGTTCATGAAAGTTGCATCCTCATGAATAAAATTCCCCAACACATGAAATCGAGTTGGAAGTATTAGTTTATGCTCTTAAGTGTTGGAGAAACTATATTTTGGGTAAAACATTTACAGTTTATATAGATTATAAGATCTTGATGTATATATTTTCATATCATGATTTAGATCCTCAGCAGTGGAGATGAGTAGAGTATATAGAATCCATTGATTTTAAACTGGCATATAAAACTAGGAAGGAAAAATAGTGTGGTAGATGCCTTGAGTGGGAAAAATCAAGCTCATGTAGGTTAAGTGTCAAGAGAAGAGTAGAATATGATGACCTTGATTATTGAAATACATGTTGCTGTTCAAGAAAGTTAGGAGAAAAGTAATTTTATATACGTTATAGTGGATGCTATTATTTTGAGATGGACCGGGGAATGAAAGTATTATATTCCATATTTCTTATCCTTGAGGTAAATATTTGAAGGTGGGGAGACATCATTGGACCAGTTAATAGATAATGATGATTTCATCTATTTGATGAATCGTGTTGTGGTACCTAGGAGTATGCTAGAGGGCCTCATATGGGAATTTCATACTTCGAAGTGGGCGGTGAATCCAGGTGTAACCAAAATGTCACATGACCTATGAAGATAGTTTTTGTGGATATGCTTGAAAAAGAAAATAACAAGGTTTTTTCCAAGACGCTTCACCAGTCAGTAGGTGAAGGTGAACCATCATCAACCTAGAGGATTGCTAAAACTATTGTCTATTCTAGAATGGAAGTTGGATATTGTGACCTCTAACTTTTTGGTGGGTATTCCAATGATTCTTAGGATGATTAATATTTTTTGGGTCATTCTAGATTGATAGACAAAGGTAGCACATTTATATACCTATAAGAGGAACCATTACAGTATAACAGTTGGGAGATAATCCATCTGCATGGATTTCCATTGACTATAGTTTCATATCGGGATTCATGCTTTATATCTTTCCTCTAGTAGGAATTGATGAATTCTCTTAGGACATTGTTATTATTGAGTACATATTTCCACCCACAGACAAATTGGATGTCAGAATGTACTGTACAGGTGCTTAAGAATATGATGCGGCATGTGTGCTTAACATTAGTGGATCTTGGGAGAAGCACATGGCTTTATTGGAGTTCAACTATAATAATATCTATCAAGAAAATATAAAGATTTCACCATATGAGTCACTTTATGGTAGGTCATGTAGATAACAAATATGTTGGATGGAGGATAGTGAGTCAGAGTTGTTGGGAATGAGTCTCATGCCAGAGACAACCAAACCGGTACAGTTGATTTAAAGACATATGGCTACATCTCAGGGTAGACAAAAGCCATAAACTAATTGATGGAAATGACCCATAGAGTTTACCAATTGTGATCATGTGTTACTTTAGGTTTCTCCTAGGTTTGTTCATTGGATGATACAGTGGCATGTCCATTTGGTGCCCAGGTTTGTTTGACTTTTTGAGATAGTAGAGAGAATCAGGGTGGTGGACTAAATATTGTCTATTCCACAGAGTTACAGTGTCATCCATTTTATTTTCCATCTATCACTACTATAAAGGAATCACCCCAACCATTCTCATGTGATCGAGGTGTATGGGGTTGACCTTGAGATTGTTGAATCCTTTGAAGAGCATCTGATACATGAGTTGGATCACAGTGATAATGTGTTGTGGGTGAAAGATTGTTCCCATAGTTTGTTTTTTTGAGAACACGAACATGTACAAGAGGAAACATGGGAAATAGAATCAGTTATTTGGGATCAATGGACTGATATTTTTTGCTCAGAATATTATAATGGATTGGAAGTACATCTTGTGGACGAGTTGATAGAAGGTGGAGAGATTGTAAGATCTAGACATACAATGGAGTAATATCAAGCAAGTTTTCTGGTACATTTGGGGTTTTAAGTACCTTTCTTTAGATTTATGTTTTTGAGTGTGTTTGGGTGGAGTTTTACGAAAAATTAAGGACATGGGGTTGTGTACGGTTTCCCCATGGTTTAACAGACCTTGCAGCTAAACCTAGGTAACCATGTGACCCCATACATTGAGATATGCACTGTTAGAAAAAAGTTTCCTTAACCATGTTCCCATTCTAAGGGAAACAAAGTGTGTGGTTTTATTTCATCTAAAAATTCTTTTAAAAATTCTGTAGACCCCTCAAACATCCCCATTTAAACCTTTTCTCGGGCTTGATGTATTTTGGATGATCCCTGACCATTCCAAATGGATTTTAATGTCTTTCAACCTCTGTTATTCAAGATTCAAAGCTCGAGTAAACGATCCTCTCTTCTCCCTATAAGTGGAATTCATCTTGATTCTTATCCCAATCATTCATTCATATTTTATTGGTATTTTGGTTGAGTTGATACTCTATTTAATCATATCTAAATCTATGTGGTGATATCTAGATCTAGAATTTTAGATCTAGGTCTAGATTTATTAGATATTTACATAATTGTAATGAACCAAACGTTTATTAATGGAAATCCCTCTTGATCTATTTAACAATTTTTTATGTAAAAATTTTATATAAAATTTCCACTAATTTGGTTTTAGGTTTTTGGATTTTAAAATAGTGTTAAGAATTGTGATTGTTGAAAATATTGTCATTGAATAATGATCACATGATTAGAATAAATATGGGCACTATCAAATCCAATTTACCCAGACAAAGGAAGAGACGACCTCATCCTATAAACATGGCCCATATGAATCCCATTTAACAGAGATTAAAAAGGAGGTTGCATCATTGGGCTTCACTAATGACCAAGCCCAATCCGATCTTGAATATGTTAATATTGAGAGAGACCGACTATGAGAGAAGTGGAAGTTGATAGAGATTACGACATGAGCAATGTTATCTGAGCCACCCCAAGAGCCTGTCACCATCACCCACCTTACACTTTGGTCATATGCGGGTGTCATAAGGGGTTATGTAACAATACCATAGCACTATAGTTATGTATAATATTTTTGTATGTAATAATTAATATACTTTAATTTTCGTATTGTTATCCTGTAAATTGTTTTTAAAGCACAAATAGTATTTTTAGTTAATGTTCAACTAAGAAATATATTTTTATTAAATAATGTATTTTTGAAATAAATAATATATTAATAAAATATTATAATTTTTATTAAATTAAATTTTATTATATATAAATAATCTTATAATTTTATGAATGTAATATTAAATTTTTATTACGGTTTGAAAGCCATTTTTGTCATAACCAATGAATTTTCGATAAATTTTAGTTTTTATTTTAAAAGTAAAAATTAACATATTTAGATAATTATTTAAATAAAATGAATATTAATTCTATAATCCTGGTGTCAAAATTATCCAATGGTGAATTTTTCATAATTTTCTAATACAGTTAATTTTTTGGGTAAAAATTAAATACCGTTTAAATATATAAGGTGTTTTACGACATCATAATAAACCAATATTGATGTAATAAAATACTATAAAAATTATGTACAGACAATATATGTTTTACAATTAATATAATGTGTTATTTGGTTTGTTTTATTTATTTACAAAGCATTAGTGGTCCCTTCAAAACTTATTAAACATTTTGTATTTTTATATTGTTTTCCTTAGGAGTGTGACGCATCTCCACATAAGCAACCCCATTATTTTAAGAATTTAGGTCTTTTTAATTATAAAATACTGTTTTCTAATTCCCATTTCAAAAAAACATTGGCTAAAACCATGTTTTGGTTTGTGGTTTGTATTAGTTTAATGTGAGGGGTCCCGAACCTAAATAATAAAGAATTCCCTCAGCTTTCCCATATAATCTGACCCATGCTCCCACTTCCTCATCACTCAATTCCTTTAGAGTTCATCCAAACTCTTCCGTCATCTTTCTAGAATCCTCCCAGGGTTCCCCAAGCTCCAAAGAATCCCCTCTCAATCCTCCCTCAAGTCATTGGAATCACACTTCCATGAAAGAGTTTTTCTTCCTTTCTCATTTTTGTCCAATTTTCTTAATGTTGTTATGAACTTTTAATTTCAATTATAAATGTTGGGATATGATTTCACACCTCCCCCATACTGGCCTCATTATGTTTGAATAATGAGAGACCCCTTTCTCTATCAATAAATTCCTCCCATGTACACCCATTACTATGCCGAAATTCCGAATAGAATTTATCTATCCTCACATACATTCAAGAAATTATTTTGAATCATGGATCTAAATTCCATTACAATTTCTCGGACATGTATCTATTTTACCCCCTCACTATCCATTTCATGTACATATGATGAGACACCCCTTTCCCTATCATCAACTATTTTTATGAATTCTAATGTCGAGCCGTTACACTGCTGAAATTGCACTGATTTTCCAAGGCAATGTCAATGTGTAGTGAATACCAAGCTCGTTTCTCTATCAACGATGTTCACCTTAATGAAAATTTAATTATTGATTATAAATATTCATGTATTAATTCCACATTCCTTTATCTTGGAATAAATGATGATATTTTAGGAATCCATGTAATATGATCCTTGTGGCACACTTATGCGTGAAATGAAATGTTTAAGAAGGGTGCACCCTTATAGAGTTCCAATGCATTGGGTAAAGTATAGTATCATGATACACAATGTGAAATGGGATTATACTCATGATAATTGAAGTGAAACAAGGGTTTACTCATGCTTCAGGTGCAATGAGGGTTTACTCATGGTCCATGTGCAATGAGCCTTGACTCATGCTAATTCCATGTTATGTGTTGTTGCCACATTTCCATGTTATGATTATCATGCTTCATCATGCCTTTAGGTTAATACTTCTATTATGATCTATTTATATGACTATTGTATAACATGTCTTTTATTCCTCATGTTATTCCATGATTATTCCCTTACAGGGCTTTAAAGCTCACCCTTTTCTTATGCATGTCCTAAGGTTATCCCATACAATGCTATGTACGAGGGAATGTAGTGGTCACGTAAAGTATTTTTTAAATAAACATGTTGTTTTTCAAGTTTTAAGTTGTTATGTAGTGATCCTAATCCCCAAATACACTAGACCTCCCAATCATCTATGTTGTATCAAGTGAAGTTTATGTAATAAATTATGTTAAATTGTGTAACAAAAAGAAGGGTTTTCATAGTTGGTATCAGAGGATATGTTTAGTTATTATTTGGATTAGGATTATAAAAACCTAGTAAAGCCATAGAGACTAGACTAAGTATAATAAAAACATCATTATGTTTTGGTGAGTATTTAGTAAGTGGTTTATCAAGCCAATGCATCCCTGTCTGGATACGAGCAGGTAGAGGCAGCTCTGGTAGAGATGTATCCTATGGAAATAACACGAAAATACCACATTGAACTAGACACAAACAGGAATTGTTGCCCGACAACGGGTCTTGCTGCACTCTTGGTTATGACACTCCCAGGGGATATTCTTTGGTAAAATGAAAATCTTAGTATGAACCATTATTAAGGGACAAAAAAAATCCCTTAGAATATATGTTAGAATATAGATCATTAATAACATATACTAAAGCCCATAAATTCATATGTTAAGGAAATAAATATTTTTTATAAGTCATCAGTTTGTTCCTTGTATTACCGTTTACTTGTTACACCTAACTTTCATTTTATTCCAGGAAAATACCGGTAATAGGTGGACTCGGGCTAACAACCTATTTGATGATCAATGTGATGATTTTCCTAATGAGATGCCTAATACAATGGGTGTGGGAATTGAAAACTTTTCCACACTTCTCTAACACATAACTCATGCATTGAATAGAAACATGGGTAAATAGGAACGTTCAAACCCCCCTAGGAAAGAACAAGTTGCAATCAAGAGTTTCATGAGACCAAGGCCTCCTACTTTTAAGGGATCATCTGATCCCTCAATTGCTGAACAATGGATCAAATCCATTAAAAAAATCTTCTCCATCCTTCAATATCCTACAAAAAAAAGGTTCTCTTTGATGATTATGATATGTAGGTTGAAGATGATCAATGATGGACTTTGATCAATAATATGAGGCATGAGGATGAGATTGAGGCGGTTGAATGGAAGGATTTCCAGAAGATGTTTTTCGGTAAATATTTTTTTCACACCCTCTGGATTAATATTGAAAGGGACATCCTTTTCCTAAATCAAAAAGATTAAAAATATGTTGGAGCATATCAGACAAACTTTACAAGGCTTGTACGATATGCTTCCGGCTTTGTTGTTACCCCCGAATGCAAGCTTGACCGCTTCTTTGGTGGGCTAAAACCTAGCCTGCAGAAAGCGCTGGCGATTCGTGACTTCAAAAGCTATGAGGAAACTGTATGATGTACCCTCAAGGTCAAAATAGAGATCGAAGAATCATAGGGGTCTCATTGGGATAAGAAACACAAGGTGGACTTCAATGCTAGCAATCAGATGGATAAATCCAACGGTGCATAGAAGATCCATCACCACAGTTGCCAAAAGTGTCGATGGAATCACCCTAGAAATTGCATAAAAGGTACGAGGAAATGATTGAAATGTGGAAGAGAAGGGCCCCTAGAAATTAACTGATGACAAGAAAAATATACAGCTGCAACATAGGAGAGGAACGATCCATTATAACTTCAACACGTTGTTCATTGCTACAACTACAAAGAACCAGAGAATCTTGAAAATTAGTGCCCTTAGCCAAAGGTTTTCAGAGGCAACCAACAACCTCCAAGGTAGAAAGGGTGGGATTTTTCCATCACTACTGCCCAATTGAACCCTGAAAAAGAAGTGGTGACAGGTACACTAGTTATTCATTCAATAATACCAAACACAATTTTTGATTAAGGTTATACGCTTTCTTTTATATCTTGAATGATTAGTAGAACAATCCCAGCACCACAACAAATCAGGAAAGTGAAGATGTCAGTGAGTACATAAAATGGGAAAATCATTGCATCCAATACATATAACCCCTATCATAATCTATGGATCAAAATTCCCGGTGAATCTTGTCATACTACATCTAGTGGGATTTTATGTGATAATTAGCATGGATTGTATTTCCTTATATAGAGCCAACATAAATTTTCGAGAGAGGGAAATCACTATCCATGTGGATAATCGACCCCCGATTCAAAACAAGTGAAAGGAGGAAGATGAATATTCTATAGCTCCATCATCCCAAGTGTGGATATTACTACCCTATGAGCATACCTATTTGGCTCAGATGATTGAATACAAGGAAGCAACCATCTTTGAAGACATGTCTATTGTGAGGGAATTCACTGAAGTGTTTTCTGAGTAATTTATTGGTCTTCCTCCTAGAAGAGATGTTGAATTCTCATTTGATCTTATACCTGGGGCGTTACCAATATCAAAGGATCCATATAGAATGGCTATTATGGAGCTTGAGGAGCTGAATAAACAACTATATGATAATCTGGATAAAGGGTTTATACGGCCAAGTTCTTCAAAATGGGGTGTGCCAGTCCTCTTCATCATGATAAAGGATAGGTCAATGAGCCTTTGTAACGATTATTGTGAGCTCAACAAAATCACGATAAATAACAAGTATCCCTTGCCAAAACATGATGACTTGTATGATCAGCTGCGTGGAGAAAAATACTTCTCCAAGGTGGATTTCTGTCTGGATATTATCATTTAATGGTGAAGAAAGAAGATATACCCTAGATTTCCTTTCGTACAATATATAGGCACTACGAATTCATAGTAATGCCTTTAATATTGACTAATGATCCAACAATATTCATGGACTTGATGAATAGAGTCTATAGAGATTACCTCAAAAAAATTGTGGTAGTCTTTAAAGTTGATATTATGATATACTCCAAAATCAAGGAGTATCATGAGGAGAATATAAGAACTATACTAGATTCCTTTTTGAAGGAGAATCTCTATGGAAAGCACATGAAGTGTGAGTTATGATTGAAGGGGTCTCATTTTTGGGCCATATAATCACATGCAATGGGATATCTGTGGATCCCTCCAAAATAGATGTAATTGAGGGATGGTCAAGGCCAACATCAGTAATGGATATCCGTAGATTCATTGGGTTAGATGGATATTATCGATGATTTTTGAGATAGTTCTCATGTTTTTTAAACCCTCTTACTAAGATAACTAATAAAGGAGTAATGTTTTCATATAGTGATGAATCTGAATAAAGCTTGAATGAGTTGAAAAGGAGTCTTATCACTGCAATCTTTCTCACATTACCCATAGGTGGAGAAATTTTTGTGGTATTTAGGGATTCTTCGAAGAAGGGCCTAGGATGCGTGTTGATGTAAAATGACAAAGTCATTGCCTATGATTCAAGGCAAATGAATGTTCATGAACCAAACTATCCAACACGTGACCTCGTGTTGGATTGCAGTGATCTTCTCTTTGATGATTTGGTTGAATTATCTCCTTGGGGAGAAGTGTAAAATATATATGGAACACAAAAACCTCGAGTGTATATTCACACAGAAAGGGTTGAACATGCTCTGTCAAAGATGGTTAGAGCTGATCAATGACTTTGGCCTCTCAATCCATTACCACCCTGGGAAAGTGAACAATGTGGCGTATTCCCTAAGTATAAAGGACACATCGATTCTATCATTTATGTGAATGGAAAAGGATCCATTCTTTTTAGATTTGATATAGATGGACATGGGAAAGATAAAAAAGGGAAAATAATCTATCCTTTCACAAATTATTGCTCAACCGTCACTTTTGGAATGGTTAAAAGAAGCTCAAAAGGATGAGGTGGGAATTCAGGAAAAAGTTGAAGTAATCGAAAAAGGGAAATCAGAAATGATTAATGTTAATGAAGAAGAAATTGTATGATATTTGAAAAGACTATATGTTTCATCATGTTTGAAGATGTAGAAGGAACTTTAGGATGATGCACATAGTTCAAATTTCTCTATTCACCTAGGAAATACAATGATGTATTGAGATCTCCGAGAGCATCTTTAGTTGGATAATATGAAGAAGGAGATCGCTGAATATACATAAAAGTGCCAGATGTGTTAGCAAGTGAACTCAGAGAGGAATAATTATAAAGGGATGATGAAACCATTTCCCATACCAGAATGTTAATGAGAGAACATCACCTGGACTTTGTCACCGGTATTCCAAAGTCATCCAAAGGCAACAATGCAATCTGGGTTTTGGTGGATCATCCTAAAAAGGTTGCACAAGTTATTGAAATTCAAGAGGATTTTTTATTGGATCAACCGACACATGTATATATCCGGGATTTGGTAAGTATGCATGGATTACCACAATCTATTGTGTCAGATCAAGATCCACGATTCACCTCTATGTTTTGGAAGAGTCTTCAACATGCTCTGAATACTGAACTGAACGTCAATATAGCCTATCATTGTCAAAATGATATCCAATACAAGCAAACTATCCATACACTTGAGGAAATGTTGAGAGAATTCTCAATGGACTATAAAGGAGGATGTGATCAACATCTTCCTCTAGTTGAGTTCTCTTATAATAACAGTTTTCACTCGAGCATCCAAATGGGACCATATGAAGCCCTTTATGGGAAATGGTGAAGAACAATGGAGTGTTAGGATGAGGTCGGTGAGCGTAAGCTTCTTGGGCCAGAAATGGTTGATAAAATGGTGGAGGAGGTGAAATAAATTCATCATTATTACAATGTATCCCATAGTTGACAGAAGAGTTATGCAGATAACTGTCGAGGAGACCATGAGTTTAAAGTTGGAGACATGGTATTTCTGTTCATATATCTGTGGAAGAAGGTAATGAGGATTGGAAATAATGGGATGTTACGTCCAAGGTACATTAGCCCCTTAGAGATTCTTGATCATGTTGGGGATGTGGCCTATTGACTAGAACTTCCACCTTCCATGGCCAATGTACATGATGTCTTTAATGTATCTCTTTTAAGGAAGTACATACCTGACCCTTCACATGTACTCGCTTCAAAGGAGGTACAATTAGAGGATGATCATTCTTATGAGGATAATCTAGTGAAGATATAAGATTGTAGATAAAATTTTCATCAAAATAAGACAATGTCCCTCTTCAAGGTGTTGTAGTGAAACCACAAGTTTGAATAAGTGACGAGGGATTCAGAGGAAATGATGAAGTATAGTTACCCACTTCTGTTTTAGTGTGGAAAAATAAAATTTCAAGGGAGAAATTTTTTAAGGAGGGAATATTGTAACAACCTAAATGTTTATTAATGGAAATTCATCTTTATCTAATTAAATGTATCTTTATCTAAAATTTATATATAAAATTTCATCTTCTTTGGTTTTGTGTTTTTGGATTTTAAAATAATGTTATGAAGTATGACTGTTGCTAATATAGCCATTGAATATTGATCACATGATTATTATAAATATAGGTCTTTAACAAATCCAATTTACTCAGACAAAGGAAGTGATGGCCTTATCCAGTAGACGTTCCCCATACGAAGACCATTTGTCAGATCTCAGAATAGAGGTTGCGTCTTTGGCCTTCGCTCTTGACTAAGTCAAAGCTGATCTTGAATAGGTTAAGCTCGAGTGAGACCGCCATCGAGAGAAGTTGATGTTGATATATATTACCACCTGATCAATATTATTGGTGCCACCCCAAGAGTCTCTCACCATCACACACCTTACACTTTGGTCTTATGTAGGTGTTATGTAACACCACAAGATTTTATAGTACTTACTTCTTCAATACAATTCAACAACTTTCACTACACGTAACACTGAGTTCAAGCACACTATGACTTACCAAAAAAGCCATTCAAAAGTTGTTATGAACAGTATTAACAAAAATTTTAACCTTATATAATCCTTATAATTTTAGAATACATATTATGAGTTTATTAAATATAATGTAAGAACAAATTCCTCTTTTTCAGATAAAAGAAGTATTTTTCAAAAATGCACTTTTACCAACTTTAATAGTGAACCCTTTTTAAATCCAATATTTTAAACTTTTATATATTAAATTTTACTAAAGAAATTTATTCTTTAGAATGGGGACATAAAAAAAATTTACAATGTAACTCCCCAAGATTCCATGATACGCTTCTCTTTTAATAATACAGTAGCATGTGTTGTATGCAACTTCGAGTTCTAACACACACTACAACCAATCAAACTAGCAGTAATGAATAGTAATACTTAATTTTTAAAATTTTATAAATTTTATCTCTCAAAATGGACTTCATTTTTGGATTAATAATATCAAATTTATCCTAGGGTGAAATTTCGGTACTTTTCGGACAACTTTTATATTTTGATGAATAGTGAAAATTACTAAATTTTAATTAAAAACAATTTTTTTAATCAAAATAATTGGTAGTGATAAATTATGAATGTGAGTGGTTTTAAAGTATATTTAGAATATATTTTTACCATTTAATACAATTTTGGTCACTGGACATGATTTCACATTTAAACCGGACATAAACAAGTGTCAATCTTTTGATAGTTATTATCTCTTAAAAACACGCTTTTTGTTTTAACAATGGGAATTAATTTTAAATTAATTTCTGCCACTTCTGTGTTTTGAATTTGGAAAAATGGATTCCATATTTGTAATCCGGATGTTCAAATTTTTTAAATAGTTAACTTTTATTTTTAGACATTTTGAATTATTACTTCGGTAAATATTTTATTTACCCTGGTTAAAGGGTAAATAGGGTAAATAAGGGTTGAAAAATAATATTATAATAATACAAAATTACCCTAAAACGTGTCCTAACATTATGTTTTGATACATTTCCAACCATCGGCATCCTTAGGTCGATTTTGGGACCCCATGGAGCCACTTGTAAGTGATAGGGACACTTTATTTTAATTAAGTTAAAATGAATACAAAAATGACACAAGCATATATCTTTTAGAATACCAATTTTTACATAGGATTATATATGATGGATTTTAGACTATAAATATTAATTAGAAATATAAGAAGATTTACTATATAATATTATTTTATTTATAATTTTTATACATTAAATAATTTTTTAATTTATGACACAATGGTGATTCAGTAATTACCATAATAGTGAAAAATTAGAATAATTGATATTAAAAATACCCGAATAAGTTTAATTTGAGACTTTTTATAAATACCAATAATTTTATAGGTTAATATGGAATTTCAGGATTGATTTATGTAAATATTTTCAAAGTAATAATTCTGTTATTAGTTTTACAAAAATCAATTATTGAATAGTGTCAAAATTGACATAAAAGTGTTTTTAAAACAAATATTATATTATTAACTGATATTCAATTCCTAAAAATATAAGGCTCGGCCAAGAGACTTATATCATGATATTTGTATCATTAATGGACCACTTGGGGGTATATTAGATGTATATAGTAATTGTATTAACTATATAATATAAAAATACAAAGAGACATTGTAAAAGTGAAACTAATTAACTAAGAGTTAATACTTAAAGATAAGGATAACATATTGACCCAAACCTATCAAAATTCTATTGGTTTAGTGTTTCTCAACCTATAACCACCTTAAACATTAAATAATCCACTTTTGAGCCATTAGAAACTTAATATGAATTTATTATAAAATAATATTTCTAGCTTTTCCAAAGGTTCCCCTCACCCCTCTTATAAAAGGGCACTCCCCCTTCTAATTAATTCACAACATCAAAGCCTTTTGGTTCGGAAAACCCCTGACCAAATACTCTCTCAACCTCCCTCAATTCATCCTAGGGGCCTTACATTAGTCAGAAATCGAACCTAAGGAGGCCTTTTGATCAAATCAAAAGGAAGAACCCGAAGAAAAGGTAATGATTTCACCACCCTTTTTCAAGTTCCTTTCTTCTTCCACTTCTTCATTATTTGTTATTACCATTCTAAAATAATAACTCCAATATATTATATATACTTTGATGTTAATATAAATATGGTACAACCATATTCAGTATTCTATCCATCCTGTTAATGACATGTTACCATACGTGCGTACGTACGGATAACCGTCTCCACGTCGTGGTGTAATTGTTATTCAATAAATTATTATTTGGATGGGTATAATAATGATGTGTAATTCATGTAAATAATAAATATAACATGATAATTAATTTTTATATATGATATACCATCCAATTATATATTATTTTAATATCAAAAGAATGATATTGTCGCTCGTGCGTACGTACGGACTACCGTCCCACGAACACGATGAGATTCATTCTCCATCGTATCCATTCAAGTATAATTATCATTTGATGATTTAAAAATAATGTTTAAGGACATGATATCATTCTAGATATGATTAATAAACAACCTATCCATGACAAACACGTCTTACGTAAAAAAACATATAAAATAAAACGAGTAAGTTAACACACGAAACAACGATAATACCGAGATATTATTAACAAATCAATGTTAAAAGATCAAATATTATATCATGTTAATTTTTATGATTCTTGTATAATTTGATAAAAATTATTTCACCATTATACAGGAGGTTAACCTAACCCCAACCAAGGAAAAGTACAATGTAATAGTTAATTTTACAATCTCTTTATTATCCAAGGTTGTTTATTCTAAATTATCTACCGAGATCTCTTTATCATCCACATATATATTCCTTAATAATATATTTAAATTTTTTTTACTATTTACTAGATAATGGGTTAAATTAATTTATACCCTTATGTTTTTTGAAAGGAATCTTTCTGTTGTTTTCCAAACAAGGTACTTTTTAACCTTTTCGAAAAATTTAAGGTAAGAATGTCTTTTTAAACTTATACGGAGGGTGCGGTTATTTTCTGCCGTTATAAAATCGGTGAACCTTCCCTTAAAATATTATAAAAATATTTTCAAATTAAATGTTTTATTTTATCATTATGTGACTTTACAATGATTTCAAAATGAATATTTTAAGAATTTGTGAAAGGCACTCTTTATCAAGATCAGAATTTTAAATGTTTTAATGATCTATCTTTCCAAATCTTTTTAATTAATGTCCATGTTTTCAAAATGATTTTAAGGATTTATTTATATGGACGTTAATATTTTGAAATTATATTTCTTTTCAAAAGTTTCAGTGTGGTATGGGACACTTTGATTCGAAAATCTTTTTTAAATTACTTACTTTATAGATGTGTGACTTTTAAATGATTTCAAAAAAAGAGATATTTCTCTTAAATAGTTTTGATTTCATCTATGTAAACATC
Organism: Viscum album; assembly: GCA_963277665.1. Classification (NCBI taxonomy): domain Eukaryota; kingdom Viridiplantae; phylum Streptophyta; class Magnoliopsida; order Santalales; family Viscaceae; genus Viscum; species Viscum album. The sequence continues at coordinate 915,861,896 of OY728155.1, read as the reverse complement.
TTTTAATGGATTTTAAGATTATTTGAAGTTGATTTATTATGAAATAAAACTTCCATATTGTATTAATGTTTTTGTGATTTGCTTGACTGTGGATGTGTTATTTTTATACCATTCATGGTTTACGGATAATGTATTGACATTTCGTATGCTAGTTTTAATACAAATGTTTATGTTATGTTTGAACCTTTTCTTATGGGAATGCATTGGACTTAATATGTGACGGGTGGAGCCCGCTATAGCTCCTCGATGCATCGGTAGGTCTCATAAGACAAACAAGTGTCTTGGCACAGGGCCTTGACAAAATATTATTTGTAGTCTTGGCACGAGGCATTGGCTATGTGGTTATGATAGTCTGGTATTATGCATTCCATCATTATGAAAGTGGTTATTGATATTCCATGTGATTATTCGATTAGTAGAATATCGTGAATAATTAAATGGAATTATTTCATTTTATTTTTTCCATACTATGTTGAAGTTTAAGTTTAAAAGGCTTTTGTTTTAGTATACATTTCCTTAAATGTTTATGCTTATTTATGAAAGCTTCCTCTCTATTTCATACCCTTACGGAGCATTTGATCTCACCCCTATCTATGTTTTATTTTTTTCCCAGGATTCCAAGACGTATAATGTGATTGATATGCAGGGTTAAGAAAAGGGAAAAATGGAATTCATAAAGGATTATTTATGTTGTTTTGTATGTTATGAAGTGTAATGTAACATTCATGTATGTAATCTATTTTCCAAGACTGCTAAACTAATCGGTCCTTCATGACTTGATCATTCTTGTGATCATGCCAATGTATTAAAATAATGCACCGACTCTGGGTAACTGGCATCGGGGAATTACAGTTGGTATCAGAGTAAGTTTAGAAATAACCATGGAAACTAGATTTAGATAAACTCTGATTAGAGGACATAGCCCTAAGATACACATTGAGGATTAGTATAGAAGAACTTCTTATAATTTTGGTATTGTAGAGATTTTGTGGGTTTTACGAGTAATACATGCCTGTCTGGATACGAGTAGGTAGAGGCGGCTCTGGCACAGATGTACATAGGGGAAAAACCTGAAAACACCGCTTTGAGCTAGAATCGATCGGGAACTGGTGCACGACAACGGGGCTCGCTGTACTCTTAGTTACGACACTCCCGGGGGATATGCTTAGGATAATTCTCATTTTATTTACAAACCATTATGAATGGTTTATGAGTATATACTTCTTTAAAGAAAACATTTTTATGATTATTGATTAAATCCATAAATAGTTCAATTTATGTTATGTGTTTTACAAGTATGTAATTATTTATTTTGATTCATAAACTGATCTAGTTTATGACATTGTTTAGAAATGGTGCCCAATAGATGGAATGAGAACTCGAACAATACGCATGATCCAAAGAGTAAGGAGGGTCATATCTTTCTTTGTATTAATCCAAAATTTAGAAGGGAAATAGTCTCCCACATATTATCATCATATGAAGAAATAGTGTCACATGTTGATAAGATAAGTAAAGATTTCTCGGAGTCCTATGGATTTGAAGGGAAGCCAGAGAAGGAAAGGATGGTAGAGAGAAGGACAGATAAAAGGAAGAAGGTAAAGAAGGATTTTCCCATATGTGATAACTATGGAAAGAATCACATTGGAAAATTCTTGAAGGGAATAAGAGTATGTTATAAGTGCGGAGAAAAAGGACACAAAGTACGTGACTGCAAGGGTAAGAAAATGGTTTCAAATGTACAATGCTTCATTTGCAAGGAGTTTGGACACTACACGAACCTATGTGCCAGATATCATACGATGCCGAAAATGATGAAATTGGACAATAAACAAGTTATGATACTACCACAAATTAAGAGGAATGATTAATGTTCTTATGTCATTTGAGTTTTGTATCAATAATGTACTTGTTATAATAATTATGGAGTATATAAGGATTGTATTGCAGTACTATTTCATTAAGGACTTGAGATTGTGTAGAACAAAGAAAAGTGACTCGATAGCAGGATAAATTTATGGAAAATATATGGTTGAGAGAATGATAAACCATAATATGGTTCTGATACCGAGGTAGTGATTTTAGAAGAATACATGATTGATTTGGATAAATTATATTAGATATTCTTGACTACCTTGAAACTGATTAATGATTTGTATATTCCATCATTGTTGGGGTTTACAACATTTTTGTATTGAAATAGTATATCTATTATTCTTTAAGGAATAAGGGATCATGAATGTAATCAATAAGGTTTTATGGTAATTCAGAATGTTTCAGTGTTTTAAAAGAATACATGATGAAGGTGTTCACATGTTATTACACAGAAAAAAAGATCTTCATTGTGTTTACCTTACTTATAAATTTTGGACTGATGTATTTTGGATAGTTCTAGTTTGGATTATTTTGGATTGCCATAAAAGGACAACCCGGAGGTCGGGCGACAACCCGTCGCATCCGACATGGCTGCGAGACCTGAACCCACAACCGAAGGGTGACAAGAGTGTATCACTTACCACTGACCCATGTGATTCCATGGATTGAGTAATGTCATTTTTAATGGTTCTACTAGATGAATTATAAATTCATTTTTTAACCCTATATGAATAAGATAAATAGAATATTATTTTTAAGGTTCTATTATCATCTAGATTGAAAGATAAGTTTGTGGTAGAACTTAGTTAAAGGATGAGACTCTACTTGTAAAGTATATTATTTTTATTTTTTTCTTATTCAATGAAGAAATTAATTCTTATACTTTAGTGAAGGGATCTTAAAACAAAAAAATGTGTTATCCTAATACCATATGTTTTGCTGAACCGATGGTATTTTAAATCAACATAGATTGATCAATTTAAGGCCCTTAATTTTACACTTATTTGTGATTGATGAACTCAATCCCTACCTATAAATATTTTCATTTTTCCTCTAATTATGGGTCTCTAATTTCCACCAATGTTTTCCGAATAGAGATCATAATTTGGTAGTGAACCTTTTATTTCACTTTTCCTCTTATAAAGACTAAATTTTATTAACCAAATTTCCAATGTGGGTTTTCCCACAAAGATATTTTCTATTTTTTACCTTTATTTTCGAAGAAGAATATCAAATTGTGAGGACTCAATTTTTTTAAGGAGGGAAGAATATAACACCCCATGATTTCATAGTATGTACTTCGTCAAAACAATTCAATAACATGCACTACACGTAACACCGAGTTTATGCGCACCATGACTTACCAAAAAAGCCGTTCAAAAGAGGTTATGAATAGTATTAACTAAATTTTGAACCTTATATAATCTTTATAATTTTAGAATACATATTATGAGATTCTAAGACATAATGTAAGAACAAATTCCTTTTTTTAGATAAAACAAGTATTTTTTAAAAATGCACTTTTACCAACTTTAATAGTGAACACTTTTTAAATCCAATATTTTAAAAATTTATATATTCAATTTGACTAAATTAATTTATTATTTAGAATGGGGACATAAAAAAATTTACAATGTAACACCCCACGTTTCCATGGTACGCTTCTCTTTGAATAATACAGTAGCGTGTGTTGTACGCAACTACGAGTTCTAACACACACTACAACCAATCAAACTAGCCGTAATGAATAGTAATATCAACTTTTTAAAATTTTATAAATTTTATCTCTCAAAATTGACTTCATTTTTGGATTCGGAATATTGAATTTAGCCTAGGGTGATATTTTGGTACTTTTCAGATAACTTTTATATTTTGATGAATAGTGAAAATTACTAAATTTTAATTAAAAAAACTTTTTTAATCAAACTAATTTGTAGTGATAAATTATGAATTTGATTGGTTTTAAAGTATATTTAGAATATATTTTTACCATTTAATACAATTTTGGTCATTGGACAATATTTCACAAATAAACCGAACATAAACAAGTGTCAATATTTTGATAGTTATTATCTCTTAAAAACACGATTTTTGTTTTAACAATGGGAATTAATTTTAAATTAATTTCTACCACTTCTGTATTTTGAATTTGGAAAAATTGATTCCATATTTTGAATCAGGATGTTCATATTGTGTATATAGGTAACTTTTATTTTGAGACATTTTGAATAATTATTTCGGTAAATATTTAATTTACCATGGTTAAATGGTAAATCCGGTAAATAAGGGTTAAAAAATAATATTATAATAAATCCAAATTGCCCTCAAATGTGTCCTAACCCTATTGGATGATACATGTCCGACCATGGTCGTCTTTGGGTCGATTTTGGGTCCCGATGAAACCACTTGTAAGTGATAGGGACACTTTATTTTAATTAAGTTAAAATGAATACAAAAATGACACAAGTATATTTCTTTTAGAAATACAATTTTTACATAGTGTTATATATGATCTATTTTCGACAATAAATATTCATTAGAAATATAAAAAGATTTAATACATCATAGTATTTTATTTTAAATTTTTAGACATTAAATAATTTAATTTAGTTGTGACACAATGTTGATGCAGTAATTACCATAATAGTGAAAAATTAGAATAATTGATATTATAAATACCCAAATAAATTTAATTTGAGACTTTTTATAAATACCAATAATTTTATTGGTTAATATGGAATTTTAGTATTGATTTAATTAACTTTTTCTGATGTAATAATTCTGTTATTAGTTTTACAAAAATGAATTATTGAATAGTGTCAAAATTGACATAAAAGAGTTTTTAAAACAAATATTATATTATTAATTGATATTAAATACCTAAAAATCTAAGGTTCGGCCAAGAGACTTATATCATGATAGGTGTATCATTAATGGACCACTTGGGGGTCTCTTGGATGTATATAGTAATTTTATTAACCATATAATAAAACAATACAAAGAGACATTGTAAAAGTGAAACTAAATAACTAAGAGTTAATACATAAAGGCAAGGTTAATATAGTGACCCAAACCTCCCTAAATTCTATTTGTTGAGTGGTTTTCAACCTATCCCCACCTCAGAATTTAAATAATATACTTTTGAGCCATTAGGATCTGAATATGAATTTATTATAAAATAATATTTCTAGCTTTTCCAAAGTTGTCCCTCACCCCTCTTATAAAATGGCACTCCCCCTTATAATTAATTCACACCTTCAAATCCTTTTGGTTCAAGAAAAACCCTGAAAAAATACTCTCTAAACGTCCCTCAATACATCTTAGAGGCCTCCCTTTAGTTAGAAATCCATCCTATGGAGCCCTTTTGATAAAATCAAAAGAAAGAACCCGAAGAAGAGGTAATGATTTCACCACCCTTTTTCAAGTTCCTTTCTTCTTCCACTTCGTCTTTATTTTTTATTACAATTATAAAAAAATAACTCCATTATATTATATATACTTTGATGTTATTATAAATATGGTACAACCATATTCAGTATTCTATCCATCCTTTTAATGACATGTCACCTTACGTGCGTACGTACGACTTACCGTCTCCACGTTGTGGTGTAATTGTTATTCAATAAATTATTATTTGGATGGGTATAAGAATGATGTGTAATTCATGTAAATATTAAATATAAAATGATAATTATTCTTGTATATATGATATACCATCCAATTATATATTATTTTAATATCAAAATAATGATATTGTCGCTCGTGCATAAGTACGGAATACCGACTCCACGAACGCGATGAGATTAATTCTCCATCATATCAATTCAAGTATAATTATCATTTGATGATTTAAAAATAATGTTTAAGGACTTGATATCATTCTGGATATGATTAAGATACATCCTATCCATGAAAAACACGGCTTACGTAACAAAACATATAAAATAAAACAAGTAAGTTAACACCTGAAACAACGATAATACAATGATATTATTAACAAATATATGTTAAAGGATAATATATGATATCATATTAATGTATATGATTCTTGAATAATTTAATAATAATTATTTAACCATTATACAGGAGGTTAACCTACCCCCAACCAAGGAAAATTACAAGGTAAGGGTTAATTTTACAGTCTCTTTATTATCCGAGGTTGTTTATTCATAATTATCTGCATGGATCTCTTTATCATCCACATCCATGTTCCTTAAAAATGTATTTAATTTTTTTTAATATTTACTAGACAATTGGTCAATGTCATTTATACCCTTATGTTTTTTGAAAGGAATATTTCTGTTGTTTTCCAAACAAGGTACTTTTAAACCTTTTCAAAAAATTTAAGGTAAGAATGTCTTTTAAAACTTATACGGTGGGTGCAGTTATTTTCCGCTGTTATAAAATCATTGAAGATTCCCTTACAATCTTATAAAAATATTTTCAAAGTAAATGATTTATTTTATAATTATGTGACCTTTAAATGATTTCAAAATGAATATTTTAAGAATTTGTGAAAGGTACTCTTTATCTCGATCAGAATTTTAAATGTTTTAAAGATCTATCTTTCTAAATATTTTTAATTAATGTCCATGTTTTCAAAATGATTTTAAGGAATTATTTATATGGACATTAATATTTTTAAATGATATTTCTTTTCAAAAGTTTCAAATTGTTATGGGACACTTTGATTCAAAAATCTCTTTTAAATTACTTCCTTTATAAATGTGTGACTTTTAAATGATTTCAAAAAAAGAGATATTTCTCTCAAATAGATTTGATTTCATATATGTCAACATCCTTTTATGGATTTTAATATTATTTTAAGTTGATTTATTAAGAAATAAAACTCCCATATTGTATTGAAGTTTTTGTGATTTTTTTGACAGTGGATGTGTTATTTTTATACCATTCATGGTTTATGGAGAACGTATTGAAATTTCGTATGCTAGTTTTAATATTAATGTTTATGTTATGTTCGAAACTTTTCATATGGGAATGCATTGGACTTAATATGTGATGGTTGGAGCCTGCTATAGCTCCTCAATGCATCGGTAGGTCTCATTAGAAAAACTAGTGTCTTGGCATAAGGCCTTCACAAAATCTTATTTGTAGTTTTGGCACAAGGCCTTGGCTATGTGGTTATGATAGTCTGGCATTATGCATTCCATCATTATGAAAGTGGTTAATGATATTAGATGTGATTATTAGATTAGTATAATATTCATGTGAATAATTAAATTACATTATTTCATTTTATTTTTTCCATACTGTGTTGAAGTTTAAGTTTAAAAGGATTTTGTTTTAGTTATACATTGCCTTAAATGTTTATAATTATTTATGAAAGTTTCCACTATATTGCTTACCCTTACGGAGCGTTTGAGCTCGCACCATTCTTTGTTTTATTTTTTCCCAAGATTCCATTTATTATAATGTGATTTATATGTATGGTTAAGATAAGGGAATAATGGCATTTATAATGGATTAATTATGTTGTTTTTTATGTTATGAAGTGTAATGCAACATTCTTGTATGTAATCTATTTTCCAAGACTGCTAAACTAATTTGTCCTTCATGACTTGATCTTTCTTGTAATCATGCCAATGTATTAACATAATACATTGACTCTAGGTAACTGGGTTCGGGGCATTACATGTTATAAGTGGTTTTGTAAAACGGCCTTAGCATAATGGTTATGTACATTATTTTGGTATACGCACAAATAGTATTTTTAGATAATTTTCAACTAAGAAATATATTTTGATGAATTAATAGATTTTTGAGTTAAATTATATGTTACCAAAATATTATTATTTTTATTAAAATAATTTTTTTAAATATAAATGATCGTATAATTTTTTGAATGCAATTGAAATTTTTGTTATGGTTTCAAAGCCATTTTTGTCAAAACCAATGAATTTTTTATAAATCTCAGTTTTTATTTTAAAAGAGAAAATTAAAATATTTAGAAAATTATTTAGATAAAATGATTATTCTTTCTGGAATCAGGAAATCGAAACTATCCAATAGGGAATTTTTCATAATTTTCTGAGACAGTCAAATTTTTGGGTAAAAATTAAATACTGTTTAAATATATAATATGTTTTATGACATCATAATGAAACAGTAGTGATGTAATAATATACTATAAACTTTATGGTCATCCAATATATGTTTTAACATTAAAATAATGTAATTTTGGGTTTGTTAGATTAATTATACAATGCTTTAGTGGACCCTTCAAGACTTATTAAACATTTTGTCTTTTTAAATTGTTTTCCTTTAGAGTCTTACTCACCTCCACATAAGCAAACCGATTATTTTAATATGTTTGGAAATTGTCCATATAAAATATTTTTTCCACTTCCCTTTTCCAAAAACAAAGGGGAAAAATCATTGGTTGGTTTGTGGTTTGGATTAGTTTAATGTGAGGTGTCCCAAACCTAAATAATAAAGAATTCTCTCACCTTTTCTATAAAAACCCACCCAAGCTCCCACTTCCTCCTCACTCAAATCCTTTGGGGTTCATCCAACATATTTCATCATCTCTTTAAAATCCTCCCAAGTTACCCCAAGCTCCAATGAGGCCACTCTCAATTCTTTGGAAGAACACTTCCAAATAAGGGTTTTTCTTCCTTTCTCATTTTTGATCGATTTTCATAATATTGTTATGCCCTTTTAATTTCAATAATTAATTTTGGGTTATGGTTCCAAAACTCCCCAATACTACAATATTTATATTTGAATTATGAGAGACTCAATTCTCTTTCAATAAATTCCTCCTATGTACACCCGTTACTATGCCGAAATTCTGAATGGAATTTATATCTCCTAACTTACATTCAAGCAATTCTTTTGTATCATGAAATTATATTCCATTACAATTGTTGGTACATGTATCTATATGAACCCATTACTATCCATTTCATGTACATATTTTTAGACACCCATTTCTCTCTCATCAAGCATTTTCATGAATTCTTACGTCACGCCGTTACGCTACTAAAATTGCACCGATTTTCCCATACAATGTCATTGTGTTGTGAATACCATGATGATTTCACTGTCAAGGGTATTCACCTATATTAACATTTACGTAATTATTATAATTATTCATGTATTTATTCCACATTCATTTATCATGGAATAAATGATTATGTTTTATAAATTCATGTTATATGATCCATTTGGCACACTTATGCATGAAATGAAATGTTTAAGAAGGGTGCACCATTATAGCACTCCAATGAATTTGGTAAAGTGTAGTATCATGATACGTTATGTGAAATTGGTGTTTACTCATTCTAATTAAAGTGCAATGATGATTTACTCATGATTCTTGTGCAATGAGGATTTACTCATGCTCCATGTGCAATGTGTCTTGGCTCATTCTAATTCAAGTTAAGTATTGTTGCCACATTCCCATGTTATGATTATCATGCTTTATCATAAATTTGTGTTCATTATTATCTTGTTCTATATTGATAGTCCTATTTTTTAACATTTATTGTATTCTTCATGTTATTCCACAATTATTCCCTTACAAGGCTTTATAGCTCGCCCTTTTCTTATGAATGTCCTTAGGTTATCTAATGCGATGCTAAGTACGAGGTAATGTAGTGGTAATATAAAGGTTGTTTTCAATAAATATGTTGTATTTCATGTTTTATATTGTTATGTAATGATCCTAATCCCCAAAGACATTAGACCTCTTGATCTTATATGTTTTATCAAGTGAAGTATATCTAATAAATTATGTTAAATTGTGTAACCAAAAGAAGGGTTGTTATAATCTTGATATCTTGATTTAGGTATTTAGATCCAAAGTATCAGATCTACAAAATCCTACTACTCAGATTCTAGGGATTTCCATTAGGAAAAAATCTACTGGTTAATAGAGGTGGGTTATCTAAATAAAAATCCTAGAGTCTTGGATTTTATTTGTATATGAAATATTGACGAATTTCAAGAATTCTTTACAAATAATTTCAAATGATTAGTTTATTTAGATTGAACAGTTGAGTTGTTGATGTTTTGTTGAAATAGGTTATTAATTGGGGAATAAACCATGAGGATAAGGGGCTTATTATCAGGTAATTAAATTTTTCATATTGTTTATAAGAGATAGTGGTTGTACTCTAGGTTAGTAATTTGGAAATTAATTATGAGATATCAAATTGGCTAAGTTGAGATAATTAATTATGAATTCTTAATATTAATTGATATTATGGTCAAGATAATGATTTTTTGGATTAATTACAAAGAGAAGAGATTTAAAATGAGATAATTCATTCTGGAAGACTAATTATGGAATATGAATTGTAATGTTGATTAATTAATTGATAAATCCTTTAGTGGTTTAACGGACATAGTTAGTTGCTGAGTTTACTAATAGAATTGATGTGTTAACTAATTGCTGAAATTGTAATGGGATGGGTGGATAATTAATTGGTAAATTAATTATGTGATAAATAATGGGAACATGGTCATTCTAAATTGAGGAGTACAAATGGTAATGATTTCATCATACTTATCTATATGAAAATGGGAACATGGTCATTCTAATGTGAATTATACTTTGTAACATGGTCATTATGATTATGAGTAAAGAGAAATGCAACATGGCCATTCGATTGATGTGTAATAATGTTAACATTGTTTTATTACTTACATTTTTTATATTGGTAACTTTGAAAATGTGGAATATAAATGTGCAACTAAATAATGGAAATAATGACACTATGATTTATGGACTCACAAAAGAATATTATGACTTTTTCATGAGTAAAATCAAGTACTAAGATATAATAACACATTGAATACATTGTTATTCTCCTAGAAGAATGTATTAAGATATGGTTTTACTTAGGGATCACTTCGGGATTTAGTGTGAGATGAAGTTAGTATTGTGGAATGTGTATCCTTGGGAACCCTAGTGTTAATGTGGTTTGATAAGATTAATTGAAAATGTGATAAACTATTTATTATTTCATTGTACTTATTTCAGTATAGGATTGAATGTACAATTTTATTTGGACTTGTTTTAGAAACAGTTGGTGGTGGCCTACTGAGTTCTACTCACGCCTTATTCAGACTTCCGGATCGATACCTAAATTGATTAAATTGATGAAGGACATGATAAGGTAATATTACATGGGATAATAGAATAATTGGGGATGGATCTTGGAAGAGGGAACCAGATAAGTTTCAAACCCTATTTAGAGAGTTATAGTGTCTTTATTTTCAATTACATTATAGAAACGTGACACTTTTATTGACATAGCATGTTTTCCCTTCAGGTGATTATTGTGTTTTCTAATTAATTTTTTGGTGAAAGTATTATCATTTTGGTTAAATATGATTCCACTATTTTTCATTTATTTCCACTAGCATCATACTCTAATAAATGGGTTTATTATCTCCCCATGAGTATCTTTTTAGACCCTCATTTCTAGTCGCAACCTCTAGAGTATGGGGAGGCATGCCTAAAGTCTTGTGACTGACTAGATCGGGGCACCGATATGTGTCACATGAGAATGCACTTACAATACCACAATCTAGCTATTGAAAACTCCACTCTGAAGAGGTTCTCAAAGTATTTCCACAAAAAAATTCATGATCATAAAGCTGGGTATCCAAACCTTAACAAAACCCTACTGAGCATGAAGAAGACTTTCTACCATGACCAGCTTTTGATCTGTTGGTTTCTTAACTAAACAAAACACTTAGAACACCACCTCAATCTAGTTATAATCCACTTATTATTCATGTGGGCCTCAGAAGCAGAGTGTTCTCAATTGTGAAAACTAATGAAGACTGCTCAACCTATACACCTCGTAAGGTGTACTGTGGGTAAGACGTGATTCTCTACAGGTGGCGGTATTACTGGTGCACCACTAGTAGGTAACATTTAAAGAATTGGACTATGTATAGATGCATCACAACTGAGGGGTCATCCTAATTATCATCATGATCAATCATAGCTGGTATACATCATTGATGCATACTGAAAAAACAAGATGTACCATAGTTAGTGAGTATAGCTGGACAATTGAATCATGAAGAAAATGTAAACAAAACCCATTCCAATATGATTCATGTTTAATTTTTCCACTAAAACTAGTTTTCTCATGTACCAAGGCTAATAAATTATAATTGTCTTGGTATATGGATATGTTGGTCACTGTATTAACATCGAGGTCCCTGACCTTAATGCTAAAATATAAATACATAACCATATTTTACAAAAAAACACTCACAGTATCCTAAACCTATGGTTTATCTAACTTCTCCAATACCACTCTTTCATATCCCATCCCATTGGTGCCGAATTGGCGACTCCCTATGCCCAAATCCAAGAGGATACGGGCTGGAAACTAGCACCGAGAAGGAATATCACTAACACTGGATTCTGTAGCCTATGTACATGTACAAACACATAGTTCTCTAATCCAATACAGTAATGAAATGTAAATATAACTAATCAACCATGCATGCATACATCTAAATCTCATAACCAGAGTATGAAAAAAGTAAATAAAAGTAAAAAATCTCTAAATAAAGGATCTCTTTATAGATTATTTAACATATTTCAGACATGAAGGTAAATCATGCAATGATATTAAAGCTACAGGAAAACACCCAGGTGTTCCTGGTCTAATTAAGAATCATCGTGTCCTAGTCCATCTATGATAATATCTAAAGGTCAATAATTTACACAATACATGACATGTGTTTGCAAATCCTTTGAAGGGGTGTGTATAACATAACACAGTAGAAAACCCTAAAACCACAAATCCTATAGAACAAATAATACAGTCAGATAAACATAGTTATATATCTACAAGGCATATGAAAAGAATATCCACATATTATCAACAATGAAACACAGTATAGAGGTAAGCCATAAAAAGAGAATATATTCCCAATTATTCTAGCTCAAGGGATCCATGAAGCACTAGTCTAGGAAAAGCACTCCTCAGACTAATAGCACTGATGAAGCCAATCAGATCAGTATTACACATCGAGTCTCATCATGAGAAGGATATTGTTGATAGTCTGAGTAGAAATCCAACACCTAGATGAAGATCACTAATAGGAACATGGGGTGATAACATCAATTCAATCAAGATTAACCCTCTATGTAGATAATCTAATCTCTAAAATTATTATTCACATCTTTACCAACAACTCCACGGAGGGAAAAATGTTGAATACAATATCTCAATATGCTCATCTCAGAGGGATACCAATGAACCTATCCAGGATGTCAAATTGACGGGATCCAATTCCTATGACGGGGAAATGACTATATACTAACCCTCATTGAATGGTTAAAAGGAATTAACCATAATGAAACATGTTCAATATACATATTAAAAGAGTTAAAATCAATGTATAAAGGAGTACATGGAATGTAGTAGGGGTCACATGGTGTTTCCCTTAACACCGAGTCCTACCCGTGTAAATGGAATGTGTCATCAATCCATTAAAATTTTGTGGTACATGACACATAGGCATCCTATGTAGTTTACATGTGCTCAGTACATAGCTTTAGAACATGTTTCTATATATTCTTCCAGCCCATGTACCCATGTCTGTGTACTAGTACACGACTATGCCTGTGTACTTGGTCGAACCCATGTCTATGTATGGCAGTACGTGATGTGTAGAAAATCAATGAACTCTACCCTATATCTGTTTACATTTTGAAGAACCCACTGAGTCTTTGGGGAGAGGTCACACACCTTGTAGCTCATTCCACATGTTGTGTGTAACTTATCTCCTATAAGAAACCATAACTTCTACTCAAGAGGCCCCACATGCCATCAAATCCCGAATTACACTCTGTGATGATTAGGTTTTTTCAAAAACACTGGTTCTTTAACATTTCATCCAAGATTATTGTCTGACCTTTGATCTTGTTGTAACCTTGTTGAAAGAATTCAGTTAATGCCTTGTCGAGTCTTTCCATCTCTGAATCAACATGAATCTGGCCTTCAATTTTCATGGAAAACAAGATCATCACCCTTGATAGTTGTGTACTGAATAACATGATATTAGGTATCAACCATCATTAAATTCATAAATACTCCAATCATCACACCACCACTGTATCGTACCAATCTCAGATCAATGATTTCAGTTTATCACACTGACAAACAAGTGCACAAAAATTGATTTTTTTGACAAAACCTCGAGTTGTGGGCCAGTGAAGAATTCACACGATGAATTGAGGAAGTAAATAACTAGAAAAATATAGAGGAATGGTCCTTTATTGATGTTAATGTAGATATAAATTAATTTATGTTTGAGCACTAAAATAATAATCAACAATTATGATGGAAAAATTATCCCAATAAACCCATCAATCATACTAATATTTCAATCCAAATAAACCATGGGCCCATATATACATTGACTGGTTTGTGTTCATGATAGAAATTAATAATTGTGAAAACTAAAACATAACCCACAGTATACCTAGATTTGGATATGTGTCTAATTAAGAATGAATTTCTACAACGTTTTTTGGGAAGATCTTGGGAAATTGATACACATTGACGGTCAATCCATGATCTCTCGTCATTTTGATGATTGAGATTCTTATAATATCTCTCCAACGTATCTAAGGAGAATCTAGTTTAATGAATCATACCATATAATACATATATAACAATCTTTGTAATGATTTTTTATTCGTTTCGTCGATAAAAATGAAATAAAATATTTTGTTTAATTGTTTTATTCATTTATATTACCATGATTTATTTTCTATGAATGACCCACACCAATTATTTTTATATCTCACATAGGGTAAACCACTTTTTTTTACTCAATGGTTGTCTTGGAATTTGATCTTATAACCTTTTTAGTATTTATTACACAATTTTAGGATAATATTGTGTGTGTGCTACTTATTATATTTAATATATTTCAAACAGTTTTTCTGGCATAGAGGGAATTATAATAAAATGTCATATTATTTCATGGTCTCAATGATATTCCATATAATATGCAAAAATAATAAAATGAAAATATGAGACATTTCACCCATCTCTGTATGTGTTTTCCCTAGGATATACTACCAAATTTTTTAATTTCATTGTAAATTTATTAAACAATGTGGAGTATTAAATAAATACAATGTTTTTATAGTCATATTGGTTTATATTACTATATATTATTTTTATAAAACTAGACCTCTTGGACATTGATGAGTTTTTGTTGTAAAATAATTTACAATTTTTGGAAATAAATTTCATTTATGGATTTTTACTCTTTAGAATAAAGGCATGAATTTTGATCTTATTAGATAGATCTATTATTCATAACCAACAAAACTATAAAGACAATCACATAGAGTAAAATACTATGTGTCCGACATGGTTTTATAACTACCTTATTCCCCATGATTCATGAGAGTGGTTTACTAGGAAATTATTATAAATATAGAAACAAAATATTTATAAGGAGTTATGAGAATACAATCTGATGACTTTATTATTCTAGAATCAATGGTAATTGGATTTAATTTAATTTAGAGCAGTTATGTAATTGGGATACCAAAAACATGAATGAATAAGCCAAAAAAAACAAAAATAATAATAATAATTCCACTATAATAAAATTCATCTACAGTGGATGCTTTTGACGATGGAATTCCCCGATGAGCCCATTGTAAAAGTCACTCTTGAAATGAACATTGTGACGATGAAACATATTTGAGGGTAACACATTGAATATTAACGAATTAATATTGATAATAACCTATTTAAAATGTAGTTTCTTTATTGTATTTATTAGTACACTCTTAATTATCCCATATCTCATAGTTTTTTCCTTACTATATCCTCTCCACATAGAATGTAATTAATCACATGGGTCTCCATTCAAAATGGTTAAAATCAAAAAATGGATAACCCAATACATATATCAAGTAAAAAATATTTCAATTATTAGGGCATTCAAAGATGTTTATTAAATATTGTTCAAGGATTATGTTTATAAAATGATTATTATGAATAATCCTCTCTAATAGATAGATCGTAAGGGAGAATCAACACCGTGGTTCCCTTGCTAATACAGGTCCTTATCAAGGGGATACTATAATAGTCACTCTAATATTGATGTTGGATTAATTCTCCGAAGATATATCTAGTTATTACATGGAATCCCTCTTAGATTAATCATTTAGTATTTATATTAGGATATTGTGTCACTACACCTATCCATAACACCACCATTGTTTAAAAATGTGTAGTGAGTAACATCAAAATAGTCCACCTATATTCATGTGATCCCCAACAAAACATTCATCATTTGACACCACTAGAGTATTTAGATAAAATATATCATTCATTAGGTACATTCTCTTTTATTGTATGCCCCAAAATATCTACCAATATTTTCCACCTCTATAGGTGTAGTTTACAACATTAAATTCATAACAGGCCTCCTCCTTGGGTGTTAGCCACATAGCAACATTTATCATGATCTTCTAGGTCAATTTTATGTCCCATCAAAATTTTATTATGAAATACACATGATATCTAACCATGTATTATTTCTCACACAGACCATGACTAATACAGTTTTAATAATTTTTTTTTACTTGAAATTAGAAAAATTTAATTGTTCATCATGGGCCTCGTCATTAAGAGTAATCCCCTGACACATATATCATCACAATGCATCCAAATATGTAACATACCCAACCAATTATTCCAGATATCGTTATATGTGTAATCCATATTCAATTACCTACTATTATATCTCAGATAACATATATTTCCTTAGAGAACAATGTTAAATTGTGGGGTAAATGTCCAAGTCACAGATTCTTACACTACATGAAATGTTATCACCAATTGTTGTTGAACATCAATGTATACAAGACCTTATAAAATTTCATTCAAACCACTTTGGATAGTTTTACTATTTATATGGGATATATATGACCCTTTATATAGTTCAAACAAAACATGATCAATCTTTATTTCTCTCTCATAAAGCCATATCACCAACATAACCACCACCTCATATAGTCCTATTTATTACTCTCATGTACCTCAGCATGTCATTATCAGGGGGATATATTCTCATAGGGGAATATCCTCAAAGGTCCACATCCATTGTGAGAAAAAAAATCATCCATTTGTATATATTTATTTCATTTAAATACAAAACTATCTTCCCACACATATGTCCCAAAATAAAAATTTCTATAAATCATTAACCTACTCATCCCTATGATATGACATTAATTGAAAATGATCATTATTTTTTATAAGGAATTAAAGGGTTTGATGTGACCCATTATGTTGAAATGAATTATTCGGGCTTTGATGCTTTTGAGAAGCATACAAAGGAAGCATATTTTATAGTCTTAAAACCAACACCTAGGACACCTCAGACTTTACAGGATTGAGATAAAATCTAGAGTGTCTACCTTTGTGGATTCATAACATAGATTCTTAAGACCAAGAATTAATATTAAATAATGATTAATGATGGATAACCTCTGATAAATATATATAATATCGTTGACAGAGATCCTCATATATATACAGATTCTCAAATAAATATAGAACCTCTAATCCATACAAATTTCTACATTGATTCCTAATCACGACCAATGAAATTATCATGGGTTAAACAACACACACTGGGATATGGGAGAAATTCTCGAAACACATAATTTGTCCTTAATTTGCAAATTTTTAATGGATTTGATAGATTTTTGGCCCTTAAGAGGTTTTGATTATACCTTCACGTGGATTAATAGATTTATAATGGAAAAGAATTCAATTATAGTGATTATGAGTAGATCTCCAATAATCCTAAAAAATAATCCTATTATATGTGTTCACTAATGAATTATTATTGTAGGTGACATATATACTTATCATTACTTTTCATTGATCCATGCAAAGAATGAATTCCTTGAAGGATTTTTAACATTGTTTGGTTTTCTCATTATTTGGATAACAATAAAAATTGTGTTGGTGGGGGTAAAACAACCCCAACCATATGAGATTGGGTATCCATGTGTGTTATATAAATAGTAGTATCTCAATTCACTATCTAGGAATGTATTTATTTAATTTCTATATATGATATATATAATGAATGTTTAAGATATGAATACACCACTAGTTATTTATTCCATATTTTAAAAGAATATTAATTTTCATAAGTTCACAAGTTATTAATGTTTTATAATAGCTTGATGGAAAATTCTGTTGAATATTCAATATTTTTAGAAGTTATTTCTTGCACTCTACGGATTTTGGGATTCTACTAAATTGATAAATTTTTATCTATTTTTAAATTACAAATTATAATCATAGGTGAGGAAACTAAAAAATTATTTATTTGAATGTCCCTATTTTACAATATGTTTTGAAATCCAAAACACCATAATAAACCATAAATTATAATTTAAAAAGTTTTTCAATCATTTAAATTTTTTTTAAAAAGTTTCATAAGGATAATATTGTATTTTTTTGAGATTTTCATATTACTGTTTCAAAAAAAGATTCTATAATACATGGTGGGTGGTATGTTATACATAGTTACATTTTTCATCATTCACAACGAAATGTTTGGTCTTTACCACAAAATATAGGTTTTCCAACCAAAAATGGTAAAATTATAACTTATATATTTTGATGAAGGCATAATATTAATTATTTTTTAATTTTATAAGGAATAGTTTGTTGAGATCATGAAACATGTATGAATATAACATGAATTTTGTATGTGTACATTCATTTTTTTCATTTTGATTATATCCTCTTCAACATATAAGGTTTGTAATTAAAATTTTTCTAACCAAACAGGTTGGATCACTAAATCATGAAAAAATACAATTTAATCATTTCAAACATATTGAACATCAAAAAGGATTACTCCATTTAGTAAAGGAACTAATTATTACCTTTGTATAATATTTCTCATTCTATGGGTGGAGAATTTTTTTGTCATAAAGGAGTATATATTGTCATAGATATTTGTTAATTCTAAAAATAAATTCATATGGGGAAATTTTTTACTTATTTCAAGAATCAGTAGGAATTTAAATCAAATATTATATATAAGATCTCAATAATAGTTATATTTATCACAATACACCAAAATCAGTGTTTAGCGGTGGTTTATTAAACTGACACTAAAACATTCATTTCATTTAAAATCCTGAAACTACTCCGCCGAACCCCACACTCCCTCGACCCTCAAAACCCACGACCTCCCGACCCTGTGTAGCTATACCCTCTGCAGGCCTCACCACCGGTCTTGAGCATCACTACCCTTCACTGCACCTCGCTGACGGTCTTGAGCGCCGCAGCTTCTTAGAGAATGTCCTAAGCCTTGACACCCCTCTGTTGTAGGATTTTTGGATTCCTAAAGATGTGTATTGAGGTTATATAAATAAAGATACTCAAATAATATCTTTGGATATATTTGTGTGATAATTCTGGATATTCAAAAAAAAGTGTTTTGGCTCAAATAATGATAACCAAACTATATGTTTTAATGATTATCATTTCAAATAGATTCTAATAAAGAGATAATTTTGTTACTGATTTTAAAAGATATTATAATTATATATATTAGAAAATATCATCATGGTCTTTTGAGATAAAAATTAAATGAAGTGACTTTAAGAAAAGCGGTTTATGAGGAGTTAAGTAGGACTAGAAATTTAAAATTGATTATTAAACCATATGTACATGAAATTCTTAAATCGGGAGGGAGATTTATTTTTTTGGAATATTAGGAATTATCAAATAGAATGTCTATTTTGTGTCTTGAATCATAATAGAGAGCATGAAATGTATTTTCATTTCTAATTTGGACTCCACTGTCAACCAGATTGACCCACTATCAAGAAATGGAGGAGACTTTTGTATTGGGGAATGGATTTAGGTTATGGATTTCACATACCCTACTATAATCACTTTATTAAATTATTGATACATTTATTTCGTAGAATTATTTGGGGAATAGTAAAGAAAATCACACTCACATCATGGGTGAAGCTTATAAAAAACTTGCGTTCCTTTTGATCTTGTTTTTTTTCAAATGGGTAAGTGATAGTTTCTAATGTCAATGGGTTATTGACTTTAACTAGTTGAATATGGTTATTTAGAAAGGAGATTATAAACACTTAGTAATATTAATTCAAACACTTTCATAGTATTACTTAATTGATCTCCTAGGAACATTAGGTAATTGGGATGAAACCCATTAGAGGAATCCATTAGTTATATGGAGCTAGAAAAATTGTATGGGGAAATAATTTTATACAAAAATTTATATTTATTAATTTCATCGGAATTTATTTTTTAAAAACATTCATAGATAGATGGAGGAATGAGATTAATTGATAGAAATTCCCAATTTTTGGGATGTAATTGTGAATGTGATGATTATCCATATGTTCAAAAACATTCTGGGTGATAATATTGAAAACATAAAGGTTGTATTAACATAATGTCTCAGGTTATTGATATGAACCATGAACATATGGAATTTCCTACATCATCATGGAAATGAGCTGAGGAAATAACCTATGTAATTTTATGGGCCCATGAATTTGATTATAGTCTAATGGCGGGTTTCATCATTGAGAAATATATTCAATATAGGGGTTCACTTTTAACAATAGAATGTTATTAAACAATTTATCATAAGGGAAATTTTGATCAATGGTGTGAATTATTAAATAATATAAACAACGAATAAGACATTTAATCTATGTTATATCGTGATTTCATGTGGTTGTTCCTAGTAAAATACTTCCATCGATTTGTAAAAATCATAAACACATGAAAATTCATTAAAATAAAGTAAAAGAATAATATATCAACTATGATATATGAAGCTAAAATTACTCAGTTATAAAGGTATGCTTTTAGATTTTTCATTGACCTTGAAAGTAATATTGATAAATTTTTTTATGGATTAAATCCTAGTATTTAAAATACTTTAGAAATCTAGGTGGAAAATTTTAATAAATGAATTTAATATTATACTAGAAAACATTAAATAGAGTTATTTAATAGTCAATGATAATGGAGTCTTTGATAATAAAATTAATTTGGATTACAATAAGTGAATTATATCTAATAAAGTGGGATTAAGGAAAAAAATTTAGTATATCATGTGTAATAAACCATCCCAAGCTTCCCACATCCAAATCCATGATTCATCCCACTACATGGCATAAAGTGGATTCATGATCCCCACTGGATAGAAATTAGTTCTTGGGAATCAAAAATAATCTATTAGGAAATATATCACCTAATAAAATATATTACAAGACCGTTGTATTCCTCCCAAAAACATAGAACCCCCTTCCATTAAATTGGGGGGTCATACATACATGATAAGAAGTTTTGAAATAACATATAGCCAAACATGGAATATCAACTCAAAACCAAATGTAAATAACAAGGCCAATTCCAATATAAATCAATGTGTACATAATTAGTTCCAAAAGAAAGGAAATAATGTGGTGGTAAGACTATTAGGCTGGATATACATGAGATCCAAAATTAAATAACAAAAAAAATAAACTACTGTAACTCATCACTATGTGAACAAGGGGTACCTACCACCTATCCACCTCCTCTAAACCCCAAAAAGGTACAATTAACCAACTACCTCACAGAGGATCATTTAATTTAATAGAGTAAAATAATAATGAAATATATATAAAACATAAGGGCGTCTATATGGTTTGAGTATTAGAAGCCCCATAGGATTACAACACATGTTTTAACATCGTATTATAACTTTTATTTGTATAAATTTATTATATTACACATTATCTTATGTTTACAGTGTTCTAGGATGAAAAATTTATGCAATTTTATAGTTTTCTAGGAAGTATGTTTTCCACATGATTTTATAAACCTTGAAAGTAAATTGGGTAGATAAATAATGAAACCTACTCAAAAAGGGAATTTTTTTTTATTCATTTGATTTTTTAATTAGTTTTACCCTAATATCATTCACCACATTGAATTATAAGGTCATGAGATGTACCCCTACCATCTCTCTCGCTCTCATATATTTCCATAGTGTAATCTAGGTGATTTATTATTGGTTTCTCATTAATATCATAATGTGAGGGTCTATTTACCCTTATCCTTCCTTATTCTCTTTATTTCTTCCTTGGTTCTCACCTCCCCTTTAACCATAATATCCATGGTGTTTAAACCTCATGTCTAGGGATGCCTTATGTTGGTGTTTTTGTATTCTATGTATTTTGATGTTCCTTATATAACCTCATATTCCATTATTCGTTGAGGTTGATGTGTTTTTTTCATTGATGTATGTCTATCCATACCCTTCCTTTGATTTGGGAGTTATTTTAATAATTTTCTTTTTAAAAATCTTTTTATTCAATAGAAAACTAATTTATAAGATACTTGTAATGGTTTTATCAAGTAAAAACACTACATTCCCATATCTTCCATATAGAAAAATCAAAAGAATTCAAAATAATAATGTATTTTAATTTTTAATTTAATTATATGAAAGTTTCATGCTTGATAAAATTACAATGAGGGGTTTCTCTAATATAAATTTATTACACATGATGTTTTCAACAAAATTTATTTTCAATGGTTGGTACTCCATGGCTCTAGCATTTTCTTTAACAGAAAAGGATGCTCTTGGTTTATAGATTTATATTATTATCTTTATTTATTGATTATAATTTTAATGTTATATTTCTTGTATATTATTTCGATTTCACATTTTTTGTTATTTAAAAGTGTGATGAAAAATTAGGAAGCACCCATTTGTAAAATATTTCACTGAATTCTAAATAATGTGATCCATTTTTGTTTTTTCTATAAATAGAAGCTAAAGAAAGAATTGAAAAAAATATGAAAGACATTTAGAACATTATAGATTCATTAAACTGGTTTGTTGAGGAATTTACAGTTTCCCTATATTTCCTTGTTCCGTATCAATTAATAAAGGGTCAATGTTCATTACTCTACACAAGTTTTATCATCAACATATTCTAATAGTACAAATAGTTTTATTATTTTTTAGAAGTGTCTGTAATTTTTTTTTCATATATGGTCTTATATACATTTAAATGCTATTTTATGGTTATTTAACATTCTGATATTTTTCAACCAGTATATGAATCTCTTTTCATATTTAGTAATAGTTATGTGTTTATTGTATTTTCGTAATGTGTAGTTACATTGGGATATATATGGATTGTAGCTAGTTAACATTATCGTGGAACAAACCTCAGTATGATATGTGTTTGGAAGAGTTTTTATATATTTCAATTTTTAAAAAAAAATATGAGAGAATAAGATATCCCTATTTGAAATATAAATTTGGAATATGTTTGGGGAGAGATGATGTTTATAAACACATGATATTGAATAAATTCCATTCCATTATTTGTGTTGGATTTGTCATGAAGAATCAGCCATTACAGAATGGTTGAGCATTGAGGTCAATAAAGATAATGATCTCCCAAAAACGTCAAAAATAGAAAATGAAAAGAAAAGACCTTATAAATGATGCGTTTGGCATAGCAAGACTCCAACATGAACAACAAAACCTTTCAAAATAAAGCGTTGAGGGTACTTCAAATACAAACATGACAAGGGATGTGTTTGAGACTGTAGGATAAATAGATCAAGATATTAACATACCATTGTATCCTCCTCTTGATTATATGGAGACTAATGTAAAATAAAACATCACCAAGGAGATAGATGTGTTTCATTGTTTTGTTGATGATGGAAATCGTCATTTGTATAGTAGAGGTTTTAAATATTAAAATTATACTTTTCTACTGGAGTTATACCATATAAAATGATTTTGTGGAATTAAAAATAATGTTATGTCTGTTATATTGTAATTTTTTCGTGATTCATTTCCTAAATCAATGATCCCTAAGTCTTTTTATTATTTGAAAAATGTTGTTAACAAACTTGTTCTAAATTATTGAAAAATTCTAGCATTTCCCAAAGCTTTTTTGCTTAATTAGGGAGAGGATCAATGCAGGCAGGATTGTAAGAAATGTTTTTCTTCTATACGGCAGTCTATGGGTGACGATGGAAGGCAGAATCAACAAACTACAATGAAAAAGAAGAAAATAAACACAACTGTATTGGTTTTGCATTACATTCCATTAAATCTAGAATTTCAATGATTACTGATGTCATCAAAAATCTATGAGCACATGAAGTAGCATACATTAGACAATACAAATGATGGTTTATTGTGACATCCAATAGATTCATAATCAAGGAAGAAATTTGGTTCATTACATAAATTTTTTCATATGATCCTAGAAATGTTTGATTAGGATTGGATGTCAATGGATTCAACCCATTTGGGACTTTGAGTTCTAGTTATAGCATTAGGCCAGTTATTTTGATCCCTTATAATCTGTCTCCATGGATCTGTATGCAACAAACATATTTTATCATTTCAAGGTTTTTTCTGGAAATAATTTCCTAGAAACGATATTGATGTATACTTTTATCCTTTAATTGATGAGTTACAAGAGTTATGGGGAAACGATGTGGAGATATATGATGCATCATGTAGAAAAAGGTTGAAAATGCATGTTACTCTAATGTGGACCATTAGGGACTTCCCTGTACTTGGGAATTTATCTGGTTAGAATGGGGTAGGCTTGTCCTATTTGTAACATTTGATTTTGATACAAAGTGTCTACCTCATAGTAGTAAACGATGATTCGTTTTTCATCAAATATTTCTCGATGCCTATCATAGATTTCATCTAAACAAGTAAAAAAATGGTTTCTCTGATCGTAGAACACCTCAAATGTTGTTAATAAGTTTTAAAATATTGAAAAAACATGGAAATGTTGAAACCGAATTGGGGAATGTTCATATTTTGAATGATGGTTGGAAACGAGTTTGAAGTTCATCATCATGTGAAATCAAAAATCAATATTGGAAAAAACTATATTTTTCAAACATGAATATTTGAAATTTAATTTTATGTGGCATAATCTTGATTTGAAGAATTTTGAGAAATAGTCTTATGACAATTTGATCTTCACATTGTATAATGATCATGGAAAGTTGAAGGATCATCCCAATTATGGGAATGAATTACAAGAAATGAGCATATAGTGTGATATTTATCCAGGTTCAAATAAAAATTATGCTCTGTCATTTTAGGAAATGAAAAATATGGATAATTATATATTCCATTGAATTTTAAAACATGTTAATGAATCTGGTGGGTATTCAAGCAATATCTCAAGGTGTGTTAACCTAGAGAATCATCGGTTACATGGATTGAAAATCAACAATTCATATATTTTTTATTGTAGTTACTCTTATTGGAATATCGTATATTGTTATATTAAATCATTAATACTATTGGAAACCATTTAAAAACATTTTTTTGACAACCATGTGTGAAAACTATACATCTTTTTCATCTGGACAACCTTCAGGGGAGATTTGTATTGATACTTTTGGAAATGGAGATGATATTTCCTCCGTCATCTTTTACTATCATGGTGAATTTAACTGTGCATTTGGTTGAGTAAGAAAAATTAGGAGGCCCCAAACTTTATCATTGGATGTATACAATTTATTGGTACATTATTTGTATTTCTTTCATTTCAGTTATCAATTCATAGAACTTCATTAAATACATAACATTGTTTTTTTTATTTTATTTCACAAATGTATTGGATATTTGAAAATAGACATGAAAAATAATGCTCAACCTGAAGGCTCTATATGCGAGGGATATTTGGAAGATGAGTATCTTAACATTTTTTATAGTTACATGGATGATATTTAGATGGGATTCAATAGATTTGGATGTTTTGACCACACATCTTCTCAATCTGAAATTCACGGGAAATCAAAAATCATTCCTGTTATTGGTCAATCAATCTAGAGGAGCTCAAATGTTACACTAAGAGAAATGGAATTATTACAGGAATATAAATATGTGATTCAGAATAGTGAAATTACCAATCCATTTATTTAGGATTTTTGGATACAATAAAATAGAAGAATTATAGGGTGAACATGAAATAAGAAAGATAAAACAAAATATATTAATAAAGATCATGTATAATGGTTTTCAAGACGTGTAAATTAATAAATATTATAATCGATATAGATATTGGGTTGATACTTATATTTTAAAAATCTAACAAGTTATATTAATTTTTTTAGATAATGAATACTGATACTCGAGATGAGTTGTCCTAGGGTTTTTATTTTTTTGATCAAGGTCCTCTAAAATAGATTAGAATGTTCGACTCTTACCACATGAATGGTTGTAGATTCCATACATTTGATCAGGGAAAGGGTTTGAAAACATAGAACAATGGTATATTTATGTTTTATGAAGTGGAATACATTGGAAAATTTTATAATTTATTTAAATTTAACTATCACAGACATTTTCCATTTGATTAATTCAAATGCATTTGGGTGTATATTATTAGGGGTGTTAAAATAGATTTACTTCCATTTATTTCTGTGAACTTCTCTCTCTTGATGGATATTGGTGACTGTGAACTACATGATCATTATATCATATCATCACAAATGAAAATGTAATATTATGTTTCGGATTTCATGGATGAAGGTTGGAGTGTAGTTTCACACGTAAAACAAAGAGACTTGTATGATTTGGTTGACGAAGTGGAAGATTGGACCTTTGCCATAGAATCCCATCAATAGAGAGAAAAAGAAATATTTTTCAATCATTATATTGAAATATTAGTATTTTATGATTGTATAAAGTAGATTAAGTGGTGATGGAGTATTAAATTGACATGATTGAAGGATAAGCTGATTGTATGTGCAGTTATCCATCATTTATCAACCACATGTGTCATTTTTGCAGTTAGTAATTGTCATTATTTTGTATATTCTATTTGATAGTATTGTGCATATGTTATCATTTAAATTTTATTTGCATGAATTTTTTGAAATAAATGTTCTGAACTTAATTTTATTTGAATAGTGATAGGAATTTCGAGGAGGCGTTATACTCACACTATGGGGTGAACGATTTTTTCTTGAAGCCGATCAACTTGGGTAATCATTTAGTTAGTTTTATATATTTATAAATAAAGTTATCTATTTAATATATTATATTGTTGATTTATTTGTGTTTAATATATTCATTGAGTTTAGGACACCATGCATCCTGAATAGAAGTGCAGATGAATGTTCACAGAAATATGATGGGAGTTTTATTAATGAGATTGACAAAAAATACGGGGTATGAATTCATTTTCCATTAAAATAACTTATTATTTTTTTTCACTATGTTAACATATTTTTATTTTTTTCTTACTGAAATTTGATTTATAGGTAGAAATAAATGAAATATGGGATATCAATCCCACACAGTCCAACTCTATCTCCCAAGATGTTCAAGTTGGTAAAGTCATTAGGAAGAAGCATCCTCATCGAATGCACGGATGAGAATGGGATTTTTACCATCTGAGGTCTTTGGTAGAAAAAAGGGGATTGAAAATGATGAATGGTGGGGTGAAGGTAAATTACACAACATCAGAATAATTTAGTTCATAAACATTTATTGATTTTGTGGTTAAAGATAAATTTACAACATTTTTTAATTTTCAATATAATTATCTTACAGGATCCGGTAGCATGAAGTATATATGGAGATAGAGAGGGTGATGAGAAGAGTTCTTGATTGGGAAATTATTAGTGGAGAGTTTTTTATCATGTATCATTACGTTCGATCTAGGTATTTTATTATCTTTTTCTTATATTTCACATGTGATTCAGATGGCATGATCCCTATGTATGTGTTGTATAACTATGTGCCTATATGATGTGTTTCACCTTGATATGGTGATTGAAATTTATATATGATCATATATGATGTTTAGTGTCTTGTCTCTCTTTTACATATTGTTTGATTGTTTTAATGTGTTGTGTTTTGTTTGATTCTTTCAATGTATTGAGAAATTCATTATTTATTTCAATGAGTTGTGTTCATTGGTCAATGTGTTGATTTTTTATGTTTTTGTGTGAATAAAGGTAAGTTGTTTCTATAGATTTAACATGTTTTTTTATATGTTGAATATATATTTTATGATCTATTAAAATTTTCAGTGTCACTATTTAGTTGTTCTTGATGTAGGTTCTGGGGGTAAAGAACAAGCATCTTGGTTTTTATTCATGATATAGTGGCGGCTTAAACTGCCATTAGATATAGATTTTTTTCATGGTGGTTTAAAGCACAGATATATTGTATTATTTTTAGGGTAAGAGGATATAACCACCACTAAAAATGAAAAATATTCCTTATAGATAGTTTTATCTGTATTAGTGGAAGCTTTTTCATTAAAAAGGCCATAATTTAGTGGCTATTGAAATTCATAGATAAATCCCAATTATTCTTTTAAGAGAGACCCACCTCTAAAATAAAGAAAACTACCACAAAATAGGGCTTCTATGACACTTTCCAAAAATCGCTGCTAAATGGACAAAACTGCCACTTGTTGATTGCTGACACCAATTTTAGCTGTGGTATTTTGAAATTGTCACAGAACCATATAGAGGAAGTTTAACCCACTTATAGATAAAAAATACCATTATACTGCTAGTTTCTTATTGTTTTACAAAGTGGTATCCTATATATATTTAATGTGATTATACACTATGTAGAGTGACAATATAGTTTTGTGGATTTTTATCCCCACATGGGTGGAGGTAGGTGACCATTATGGATCTCGAGTGCTTGATCACTATTGAGATAACCTTTTGGGATGTTGATTATTTTTTAAATAATAGGTGTATGAAATTAATAATGAAATCGTATTCTTTCATTATTAGTTCCTTTGTGAAAGGCACCCTAGGGATGATCTATTGGGTTATATTTTGTGTCACATTCTGGAGGACATCTATAATGTTAATCTTAGAGAGGACCATATAGAATTATAAATTTTTGATTCCTTTATTGAGGTGTATATTGTTACATAATGGGGATGAATTTTATGATCAAAATTTCCATAACCATTGTATTTGGGATGACATTTATTGTTAATGAACATTTTTATATTGATGGTATCCAAAAAAATTACCATTGGGATAGAATTCAATGTTTATTATTTTTGTTTGGTTTTTTTAAAGGTTGGGGCCAAAGCCTCATTTATTATTTAAAGAAAGGATCTCTTTCAAACTGGGTAGAGGGGGACCCATTACATAGACCGAAGGACAAAGAACA
The DNA here is from genome assembly GCA_963277665.1 of Viscum album. Taxonomy (NCBI): domain Eukaryota; kingdom Viridiplantae; phylum Streptophyta; class Magnoliopsida; order Santalales; family Viscaceae; genus Viscum; species Viscum album. The sequence continues at coordinate 915,832,757 of OY728155.1, read as the reverse complement.
AGTGGTCTTAATAAAAGGCCTGAAAGCCCATTATTTTGGCCCAAAGATCACTTTAGTGAATAGTATTTCTACAGTACCTGGGCTGCTATAGTACCTGTTACAGTATCGTGCCTCTATAGTCCCTGCTAGAGTTCCTCCACCACTATAGTGCTACCTCTGCTATAGTTCCATGACTACTACAGTTCGGCTACACTGCTGCTACAGTACCCCCAGAAATTAGCCTATGCCCGGATTTGATCTGGGTCTTTTGGCTGCCAAGCAGGAGCCTTTACCACTTGGTTCTTTAGGTATCCCATGCTATAAATACATTATTCGTTGATGATTCATTTAGAGGGAGGACCTCTATAATTGGTATTATGGGGATAACCTATAATGATATTGTACTAAACTACCCCATGGGTTTGAAATTTATAATTGTTTTATTCTTATTTATTACAATTGAGATATCCTCTAATGTTAATTTACATGATTCCATGGGGAGGAAACCCACAAGGACCTCTAGAGCAGTATGGAACACCATAATGGGGAGGAACTCTATTTTTTATATTATTCCCTCATCACAGAATTTTTTTTTGATATTTCCAAAACTATTTTCCTCAAATATATTTCCATATTTCATTAATGATTACATTAAATTTACCATGTCATATTTTAAAAATAACAAACTAGTTACTGGGTTTCTAGTTGTATTTGAAGTAGCATTATATGGCTCTTAAATCCAATTAGTTTTATAAACCAAATGATATCTTTTTAAAGGATCCATAATCTAGATAATGTTGAGACCAAAATAGAATAAATTGTTGCATCAAAAGTTTTTCTAATGATTACCTATTTTAAATATTACCTAACATAATGAATTTTTTATTTTTTCCAAATGAGGGAGATTTTGATTATTTGAAGTGATGTTTAAGTGGTTATCATTTAATGAAATTAATGATATAATTTTTTTTATGAATGATTGGTTAATATATAAATTATATTGAATCTCATGTGATTAATTTTATTTTAGTTTATGGAAATGTTTTTCAATCATGTATGATTATAAATTATTTCCTGATCTATGTTGATGACGCTATTGGTGAATGTTTCACTGTGTATAAGAGATCACGTAATAATCCATGTTTTCAACCGATTATACATGAGACATATTATTAAATTTTAATTAATCAGGATGAGATTACATTTTAACCAATGTGATAAACATAAGAATCTATATTTTGTTGACATGGAACATCAACCAATTTTATTTTCCAGAAATCTTGAATCCTATTTTCCAACATCGTGAGATCACGACTAGCACTATTTTATCAAAATACAACCAAGGAAAACAATTACACTTTTGGGATCCTAATATTTTACCAAGAAATCCATATAGAAATCCAACATGACTCATAAATAATAAATACACTAATTTCACAAGATAAATAAATTCAAAATATAAAACAATAACAAAATGATATTAATATATAGTAAAAAATAAATAATTTGGAAAAATCCAGAACATTTTATGATAAAAATAAATAAAATTGATATAAAAATTAATGCAAAATATGATCAATGATATGAATACTAAAAAATGTAACAAAAAAATCACCATGTATCTGAATGTACACCATGTCTTTCCAAAACAACCTCTTGATATATTATAAGTACATACAAAAATAAAACATTAAAGGATTGTGAGTGTCAGGAAGGGAAACTAAACATAACAACACCCATACATTCTATAATATCCTAAAATAACATGTTTACATACACACTAATTTTATATTCATTGTATTGAGGAAAATACAACTTTGATAAAACTATATATCTACTCTAGTATTGAATCATTACATTTGAAATAATAACATTTTTCTAAAAATAATTTGATGGGAAAATTTAAAAAAATCATATTCATTTTAGGAAATGATCCATAGTAAAAAAATAATTGGATCTATGATATAATAAAATTAAATAGGGAATTATGGTAATGGTAACCTCAAAATCAAATTATGTGGGATGAGAAAAAGGAAGTCACACATCTTAATAAAATACATATTTGCACTATTTGTTCAATCCTATGTTTCCAATGTAACCTGGAATTACTACAAGAAATCTAATATGTAAGAATTATACTATTGAAATCTAATTATCCCTCATTGACTAATTTAGTACATAATTATCCATGTTAAACAACATAATTCATTCCATTATCTATCCGGGTCTGTCTAGGAAGCATTTCTTAACTAGACACAATTTACAAAAGGGATTCTATATCCATGTCTACCAACTCAAATAAGGTCCCAGATGTGTAAACAAAACATCATTCATTTGTATTATATCTTACCTATAAAATAAATATCAAGAAAACATTAAGACTAAGTTAATTTTATTTCTAAAATACAATTTTAAAACTTATTTAGGAAATTTAATTATGTAATGGATTTGATGAATGTTATTATAGAGAAAAATTAATTTTCCACAATAAACCATTTAATAATATAATTTAATGGAAAACCTCAATAGTCACGTAATAAAATAACATAACATTCTTTATCAACGATTATGAATCATAATATACCAAATAATTTAAAAATGAACCATAGGTGTTCCATGGGAAAAGTCTATTAGCTAGATACACCATCCTCATATGAAGTGGAAACACATCACAATAAACTACGAAATAGAGAAATGGAAGAAATCTATTAAAAATGTATTATTGCATAATTCATTGAAAACACACAAAAAAGACAATGATTAATCCCTAGGGATTTTAGGGTTTCAAAATTAATAGGAAATGTGATTACACATGATGAAAGAGAGAAGGGAAAACACAATACATAAAGAATTACATTGAATAAGTCTAATATTATCATATGGAAATATTCATTCAAGGTAGGCATAAATATGATTATATGGTCATGGAGAAAATAAGAATTCAACTTTTATATATGGGGGATATTTTATACATAATTGTTAATATGGTATGATAAACCCGTATATTTTTCATATACAATTGGTGGTCCACATTGTTAGGAATATCTTTTGACGCCAAAGTAAGATCAATTGGATACCCAATTGGATATCTCATTGTATGATAAAATTGTTTCTCCAAATTATGTTCCAATCATGCGTGTTATATTTGAAAATAAATCATTTTTGAAATGTTTTTTTATCCCCGCGTGGTTTGGAAAATGATATAATGTCCATGAAAAATAAAATGGGATTTCATTCTCAAACATCCAATTTTTTGTGACATAGTGAGTACTAGTCACGTTCTAAACATGTGAATAGGTATGTTTTCAAATACAAATTAGCCTATAATAGTTAAAAACTCAAAAAAGATCTATAAAGAAAAAAAATATTCCCATGATCAAACGAGAGTCACAATTCACATTAACATGTAACGTTATACCACTAGAACACATTCAAGCATAAAAATTTGTAAAATGATAATATTTTAACTAACTAACCGAAACAACATGCTATAATTTATCATTTTTATTTAATCCACTATAATAGAAAAAACAATCCATGGTAATTTATTTACAACCCAATTACATAATTTTAGAAAATAAAACCTATACAATATGCTAAATATTAAATGGGTTTGGCTCCCCACCTAGATACTCCCACACAATATATCAGATTCTTATGATTTGTAAATCATCGGAATGAATATTTGAAACAAATATTGAATGTATTTTATCCATCATAATACTTCATTCCATTATTCCTCATTCCTATGATTCACCACGATCATGAAGAGATCTATGTTAAATTATGCTAGATTACCTTGTCTCCCACATTGATGGTCTGACTAGAAAAGAGAATCATATATAAACACTAGATAACAAACCATAAGATCTAATGGATGATGTTGGTGACCAATATGCTCTTTCTAATGACTCCAATATTTTTCCAATCTTTTATCATTGAAAAAATACATCTATATTAATTGTTGAATGATAATCAGAACCGAAAAGGAGCACTCACATACTTCCATCCAACAAATATATGATCTACATTTTCTCCCAAATAGAGACTTTAAAGGATCCCTTGTGATCAAACATTGATAGCCATTTTTTAAAAAAAATCATCATATGATATATACATCTCCCAATAGACCATTTAAATTTTCCACCCATTCTTAAATCATATACATAAGAATGATGATTTCCCAATAAATCTTAAATACAATTTTTGGGTGATAATCCGATAATAAAATTAAATAAGAGTTAATTTTATCCAGAATAAACTTCTAAATATATAATGTTGTTTATTGATTTTGATATATTCTAGTATCCCATGGAATGTATGAAATTTTATAATCTATAAGCTGTATATATGGTAAATATTTTCCAACTTCATTAACATTGTGGTTGAATGTAAATTTTAAATATTAATTAAATAATGGATAAATAAAAAAAATGAACTTCATCTTACATATAGTATAAAAAAATAGACTAAAAAATTCATATATATCTTATACCAAAATACAAACTAGAATGAAAATGGTAGAAAAATGACCTCAATGTAAATGATGCTATAACTTGATCCTAATCCATGTAATTAACCATGAAATTGAATCTATAGTTTACTGTTTCACCACATCACACCAATACAGATATAAAAAACATAGAAAATCTATGTATAAAATGTTTGAATATATCAACAAGACTGGTGTCTATACTCCATCAACTCCTTCCATAGGGAAACAGAATGATAAGCCTATAATGAAATAGAATGGTGCCCTCAAGGGATTGATCCCAATCATATGAAGTCTCCTTAATGTTTAGACCATACCAATATGATGAATGTTTGGGGTATAATACAAGAGTATGATGTATCTTATCATCTAAAGATTATATTAATTTGGTACAAGACAAGAATATTATGTCATCTTCATGTTACAAATTCAAACACCTCATTGAGGTAAAATCAATTATGTGTTATTCATCTTTCAACTCAATAACTAATTGGTATTTTTTTTGGAACTATGTGTTAGCTACCACTTACTACTTTAATGGTTTTAATCTAGGTCATGGTCAACAATATAACGATACACCACCACGATTCTATACTATCATTTATGACTCACATAGTGAAAATAACCCATAGAATCTTATGGTCAAAATACATAGTAAACACATTGATGAATAGATAATGGTTACATGAAATCAAGTAATGTAGTATAAAAAACAACTCAAGGTTCTAACTGATGTAATTTCTGTAATGAGGTTTTAAATGGCCAGTCTCATATACCACCACATAATCTCAACATATCAACATATACACTAAACTGAATCCTGAATCATCATAATAATATTAAAAAATACATGTTTTAGGAATATTAAAAATTGATATAAAATTCAAACCATATTTTAGATCGTCAATGGATCTCATACATTTCATATAAAAATCATTATTATACCATTTTCATGTTAATTCTATTAAAGTAGAGGAAAAATTTTATATGTCCTGAACTAATATCATTTAACATGTTACTTATATGATGAAACCACAAATCCTAAATAAATTATATGATGTAACCAATTTAACCAAAATATTAAACGTAACAAGATCCTCTAATAGGATTATTTCCAATTTAAGTTGGCCTAAAAATGCAACTTTTGATTTTGAAGATGAAAATTATATATCTTTTCTGATAGTTGGTTCTCCTTCAGGGATCCAAATATGGTTTCTATATGATCTTTATCCACCCACCGTCATCTCTGAATTTAGTTTGATATTGTCCAATAACACCATATTTAATGACTAAAGAAAGAGATATAGAATATATTTAATGATTGACCTAAAAAATAAAAAATGGTATGGCTGAATTGTGTGAAAAATATATCATAATTCCCATACAATATTCTAAAAGGGTTGTTAATAATATTCACATATAAAACCAACACTAGTTGGAATCATTCTCTCAAATCAATTTTCAGAAACTATAATGATAATTCGAGATTATAAAAAATGGATTATCGATAAAAGTAAATGTGTATTAATTTTTAACAGTCACATTATTAAATTTTTATTATTCCTTGAAAATTCAAATGATTTCGTACATATTTTTAGAAAAAAAACATTTGAGGACCAATTCGACATTGTTGGTTAAATAAATCCAGTACCTTAAACAATCTTTAACAAACAATTGTATAAATCAATCATCCCAACAACTATGTGGTAAGATGAATAATATATTGGGATCTCCATATGAATTGATTCAATAGAATCATCTACAACCCACAAGGTATTTACAGAGAGAAATCTTAAAAAACACGAGATACCATTCTACCCTTGGTGGAAGATGATAAACTAAATTCAACTTCATCGCATCGATGAAAAAAACTAGATAAAATGAATTAGATTAATTTGATATTTTTATCAAATTATTTTTCCCAATGTTTTTTAATATTGTGATAATAAAGTTTCTTGTTTGAATTGGATCTCACACATTTAAATTAATTTGAAAATATATGCATATAACATCCTGAGATTTTGTTTTTATTTTTTTGAATTAATTTAATACATTTCATATCACATGACACAGAATAAATATTTTTTTAGATGAAAAAAAATTATTGTATAGTGTTTCGGGCATAACAAAGTTAATGATTCCCTACATGCAACACTTTAATAACATTGTTTTATATGAAACACTGCATTGGGATTTTTTTATATACAATATTGAGTTCCATAGGTATCTTGCATTACATGCAAGGATATGTTTCGGTGAACTAAAATATAATACTAATATTGTTAACATTATAGTGACCACATAACCATTGGAATTGATTTTAGGAATAATATTCACTATATTTTGAAAAACTTATTTACACATGTATAAAAAATAACTCCATGGTAATCAGTTAGTAAAACATTAATGTAATAACATTTTGAGAATAATGAAATTATTTTTCTAAGAAAACTATTTTTCCTTTTAAAAATACAATTTTATGTCATTAAATTTATATAAACACTTTTTGAAAAATAAATATTATATTTATATATATTATATTCTATAAATTTTATTTATTCTCATCTAATATGTTTTATAGGTATAAGATATGAAAAAAATCCAATTATATAAATAAAAAGAGGTATTTCTCTCCAAGGTAATTTTATCACCTTTTAATAGATAAACTATTTTAAATATATTTCATGAGAAATGATTAATTTTTATTTTACAAAATATTAACCATTTTTAAAGTGGAATTTAATAATTTACTTTGGGTGGATTGTTGGTATTTTTCTGGGAAGTATCATTTTTTGAATAATAGTGAAAAACACAAAATTTTAATTCAAATGTTATTTTTAACTTTTTTTTAAAGGTTGGGGCCAAAACCTTATTTTTATTAAATTATTTATTCATGTAGATAAATTATATATTAATTATGTTTTAGAAAACAATTAGATAAAATTTACATCAATATACCAATAAAGTTTATTTGAATAAAATTCACATTTAAAATGGATAGAAAATAATTTCCCACTTTAAGTCATTTTTTATTTTAAAATTGTCATCTCATCCTATCTACTAGATTTATTTGAAATAAATTTCTAAAATTTTATTATTATAATTCGGAAATATTGATTAAATATTTAAAAAAAATTAAAATCTATGTTGTTTAATATGGTGAAATAATATTTTTACCATAAATAAAAGTGAATGTAATTAACATTAATTGCAGCGATTAAGGTAAACATAAGAATACATAGTGGTTAAACATTAACTACAGGGAACTAATAACCCAAAAACATGTTAAAAATCTATTGGAGGGAAATATATCAACCAATTAACCTATATTATCAGCACTATATAATTATTTTACGCACATGATTTAATGGATTCCTCTCAATAGTCTTTAACTTTTTACATTTAGAAGAACTTCGCTTCTCTTCCACTATAAAAATACACCGAACCACACTCACGTCTTTGCACCTCTATGGAAACATTCTATTTTAAAACTGGGCCAAATGTCCTAAAAAATTTCTATAACATTAGCATTTATGCCTCTCATTTCCAATAAATAATTACAAATAATCCATCTGCTGCAAACCAATAGCAGTTTCACATTGAAGAGGTAACATCATTCTACCTGATCTTTCATTTTATTATCGTTCTACACCCTATGAAATATTATTACTAACTAATTATATAATATATAATTTTTAATAAATACTATATTATATTTTATGTTATCTTTTAGATTTGAAATCATAAAAAATTTCATCGAATGGGATACACAATCATAAATGGAGTGTAAGGTTGACTACCACCTTATGATCAACTATTGCTTGTTCTTCAATTTATACCATTCATGGATTGAAATAATTATGGAATTAATATTTATATATGATATAGATTATATATATAATTTATTAATAATTATTTAATTATTAAATAAGTCATTCTATTGTTCTTTCCATTCTGTGTAGATGTGGTAATATTGTTTGTGGATGTGTGGACTACCGCTTCCTAAAATTGATCTGATTTATTCGAACATTATATGGAATGTATTAAAGATGGTTTTAGTAAAATTATTTAATATACATTACATACATATTGTAATATAATAATAAATTATATATTTTATTTACATTATTTCAATATGAAAAGAGAATGAAACAACGTTCATGCGTATGTACGACCTACGGTCTCAATGAAAGGTTTATTCCATTTCATATTTATATCAATTGTTTATTATTATAAATATTTATATAATTTATATATGTGATATTTATATGACATTATATATACTTTAAATCCGTAATTCATGATCTATATTTCATTATCATGAATAACAAGTTAAAATATATATGGAAAAGAAAGTAGATATTACCCAAATCATAACATTAACATAAAATTATAAATAAAAGGGTATGATAATGTAATAATAAATAATAAATAGTATTATAAAAAAATAATAAGATTCATTGGTATATTTATAATAAAAGAATTTATGAAATTTTATTTTTGAACATGTAAAAAAATATCAAGACTTAAGGTAACAGTTTTTTATCTAACTTTTATTTCTATAGGATTTATTCCATATTAACAAATTTTTATTTTGTGTGGTGTATATGCTACCCCTTAATATATTAAATGATTAGTATCCATAAAGTTATCTGAATATTTACATCCTTATGATTATATCTCTTTCATGGTGGTTATGCTTAAAAAAACAACAAATCGATAAATAAATTTTGTCTCATTTTTCCCTATTTTAGACAGATGCCATGTTATGCTCTTATATTCCTTTATGAGCTGTATACACTACCCATATAAATTTTATATCATGAATCAAATTATATTCATGATACCTTATTCTTCATGGGTTTTATTGTTCAATTTTACCATTGTGGTAACATATTAATTCTACAATCTCATTATTTATCAGGATTGTTTATGATTATGCTTTCCTTGATGAAATCATATGACCATCTTCCAAGAACAGACATCAATTTATTTTTTGTATTATTTGACATTTTATCATTAGGTATTATTAAAAAAATTCACTATTTTTTAATTAATATAATTAATAAATTATATTTAAGGAAATACCACATTATCTCTCTCTCTTTAGTTGAAAATATGTGTTCCCTCAAAACCATTATTTCTATAAATATCTCTAATATATAAATATAAATTTTCAAGGTGTATTTGATTGAAATTTTTTCAATTTATTTTCATTCATTATTTATATTTTGTTAATATATTTTAAATTAGGATTTTTAGAATGTTTTTCAGAATTTCTTATTTGGTTTCAATGTTTCTAATAAAAATTCTTTTCAAAATGTTTTCATGTATTCATTATTAGTTTTAAAATTATTTTCAGTGATTTATTTTCAAAATGATTTCAATATTTCATTAAATATTGTCAATTTTTCTTCAAATAAAAATGTTTACAATCTATTTTCAAATATATTTTATAATTTTAATGGGATAAGTATTTCAAAATGTATTCATGATTCTTATATAAGTTTTTATGGAAAAATTTTTTCTTTATTTTTTATATGTATTCATGGAAAAAATATTTAATAATATTTTAAAAATTCATATAGTGTTTTTGAAAAAATAATTTTTTCAAAATTATTACACGATTATTTTATATCTTTTCAATATTATATTTATGTAAATTTGTTTTCAAATGTTTTTATGTTTTATAAATAATTTTCAATGAAGAAAGAATATTTTCCTTAGGAAATGTATCAAAATGATAATTAAAAATTATTTTATATCTAATATGACATTAATTGGTGTTACTCATACTAGTTTGGGGATATGATTTATTATTTACACTGGGGTTACATGACTCTACATCATAATATTGTCCACTTTTCATCCCTAACTAATGGGTTTGTTCTTCAGTGAGGCTCACTAAAATCTTGGGATGATCACCACCTCCCCTTTCTGAAAAGATCATGTGAATTTTGGGTTGATGTGTAGGGATTATATATCAATCCCAATACCAATCCAGTTTTTAATAGAGGACGAACCCTGATATCATGAAACATTATCCTATAGGGATGTACTACATTCATTTGGGATTCCATATATCTCCCCTAGTTCTTTTTCTCCAAATCAGAGGATTTAAAACACCAATGGATACCAATTAAATGATATTAATTTGGGATGTAGGACCCTGCATTATAATATTATCATCTTTATTTCACTACCTCATGATTTTTTCCTTTATTAGGTCTCACTACCCTCTAGGGTGGATCTGTTTAATCCCCCTTCTGAAAATTCATTTTCAAAGGTGGGGGTTGGAGGTAGATTATATATCAATCCCAAAACACTCTAGTATCCTATGTGGGAGAGTCCCCTTTATCCATCAAACATAACCTATCGGGTTTTACAAAATTTTTTGGGGATTCCAACAATTAACATTTGGGACTCTTGAACACCCAGAGATGGGAGGGGTGAATCAGAATGTAAACTTTTTCTAATAAATTAATGAATATCGTTCACATTTCTATGAATGTTTTAAACCATTATGATTTAAATGTGACGAAATAAAACAATCATAAAAAAATTTAAAACACATCAATTTAACATGGTTTACCACTATGGGAAAGTCCATAGAGCATTCACTGAATGTGTGTGCCTCAAAAGATAACTAATCATCAGTAGTTGTGTAATAAAAAATCTCATAAATAGTATCAATGTTATAGGAAAAATCACATTACAATATTTTAGAGAAAGAATAGTTCTTCCCTTGGAATACTACTATCGACTCTGCCTAGATCATTACTCTGGGTGAGGTTTTGGATAATTTAACTATTTGAAGGTCCCATTAGTAGATAGGAATTTATTCCTTTTTTCCGAACTAGTTCTAGATTATTCTTCAACTGTATTCTTGAATTGGAAATTCTATATGTGATATTAATTACCAACTATCATATTAATCTTAACATGATATAATGTACAAATCGGTGTACCTTTCCTAATCTGAGTTCATTTTACAAAATAAATATAACGATATAATTTTTTTTAAAAATATAGTAATAAAGGTTATAAAACCCCAAAATTATAGATGTTATGAACTTATTTTATAACACATTTAATAAAATAAAAAATATGATACATTTTAAAAATATCATTTTAAGTTAGTGTTTACCATCATTTGGAAATTCCATTTGAATGATTCGTGGTTTTCTAATGTGTGTTATTTTCCCATTAATATGTGAGTATAATTTAAAGGTGTTCTCATTAAAAAGGATTAATTTTCATAATTATTGTCAATGTATAATACTATTATTTTTTGAAAAGTGTTTTCAATCCTATTATTGGTTAATCACCGATGATTTCAAATAAGAGAAACATTGTATACCAATAATAGTGATGATATGTCACTACCTTTTTCTTTTCTATCATTTTTATTATCTATGAATTATATTTCATCCAATTATTTTCATATGTGAATATTCTATTCATTAATATTTTAATTGAATAGTGTTCAGTAGATTCCATTCATCATTTGATAGGGGACTGTATAGATTAAACAATATGCCCAATATCATTATGACTTAAATATTATATGAATTAATATCATTATGGAATGACATTTTCTGAAAATGTTGCTAAATTTCATCGAATACAAGTTTAAATTCAATTTTATTATCATCTTTATTGAATAAATTTATAATTCAATATTTATATGATTTAATTTGAAAGATATATGAATCACATTTTGTTTCAATGTTTTATTTGTTATTTTATGTATTTAATATGGTAATTTTTATGGTAAATGAAATGTGGTTTCAAATATCACCCTCCAATGTATTAGTAATTTTTATATTTTATGAGCTCAAAAAATACATAGAATAATTTTTCCCATGAAAATGGGTACACTAAAGAATTTACCCAATTCCAAATAGTAACAAAGAGTGTTTATCTAAATCCATAGGTGTATAGTATTATATTTATCCAATGTAAAAGGGTATACTATATGACTATTCCATGACCAAGAAGGTACATAAGAGTATGACCATTAGAATAATATATTACTCCATCTTCCAAGTTTCCTCAAATACATATGATTTTAACATTGATTTCACAGTGACATATTTTCCGATATAGAGCACTTTAACTCACGTATATCATATTATTCATTTCCATAGATTATAAATATAAGAATTTGTATATGGAATTCTATAAGTGTTCTTATAAGAGTATGATTATATAATATTTTTATTATATATGTAAAAATAAATTTACTATATACCTTGTCCGCAATGACACAAAATAAAATAGTTCTTCTAGTTTTGGGACGATATTTTGAGATATAATAATAATGTGGAAATTATTCAAGCTTTTTTTGATAAACTCACATGTTTATTAAAGTTACTCTTTAAATGTATGTGTTTTTAGAACTAATCCCTAGACTATATTTCTAAGATTACTTAGTTGGTATTAATTTATTTCTTAGTTATATTTGAATATTTTTTAATATAAATTTATATTATAGATTAATAAAATTGTTGTGAAATCCCTAGGGATCATTCCATGGAATAATAATAATTATTGGATAATGGTCAATGTTTTGTTACAATGATAAAATGTGAGGTTTTCCATTAAATTAAAACCATTTCCATATAATATATGTGTATGCATGATTTTTGAAATGTTTACCTAGGTGAAACAACATAAAATGGGAATATTTTTTATTTACTCAACCATCACCTAGTGAGTTATAATGAGTAAAAACTATGCATAAATATTTACATGATTGAGGGATGTTCTATAGTTTATTTACATTAGCTCTAATGAAACCTTATGATCTATTTGAGTATTATGTATTCTAAATAAGTTAGATCACAAAATATAATCAGGATAAATGTTATATAATGATTAAACATAGAGAATCATGGGCTAAACCAAATGTACAATATGCTTAAAATGATTGATTCATAATGGAGGTTTCTTCATATTTATGTTTCCAAAATCATAATTTTTTATGTTAAAAACCATTTTTGGTTTATTATTTGGAATAAAATGTTTCATAAAAATGGAGATAAGAAAGGTATGTATCTAAAAAACAATAACATTTTATAACTAAAAAAGAGAGTATACATAAATTGTTAGTAATTTTAGTATATTCATTATATGATGATATAAGTGATTTTTATATTCATACCAATTGTGTTGAGGTTGACTTAATAATAGAAATAAACCTTGAACCCCATTGTTATTTTCATCTGAGAGTGATATTTATTGATAATATTAAAGTATGATTTGAATGGTACTAGGATTATGTGAAACCAATCACTATTTTTCTTTTGTATTTTTTCATAATATTTCTTAATCATATAATAAATGGCCTAAGTAACTATAATAATTTATTTCGTGAAAATGATATATTTTGGCAGACAATTGTAGAAGAACATACTACTATGGTTTGGATAATACGTATGTTTAAAAGATAAATTTATTTATATAAAAGTGACTTGGATATTATTAATATCATAGAGAATGATTATTTATTTATTCAGATATTGATCACTGAAATATTTGGTGACATTTATCTTAATTTTAAGATTTATATATTTATTTAATAATGGATGAAATTATAAAATAGTGGATCATACATTTTAAGGTCAAATAAAATGTAAATTTTATATTGAATATACAAATTTATTTTGTTATAATGATTTATAGATTCAAATGGTTTTCAGAATCATATGTCTTCGATAATATATTATTTGGGTGTATATAGATTGAGGTACATGAAGATCTGAATAATTAATGACTTTATGGAAATATTACTAAGCTGATTCATCCTAAGAGACAGTGGTAGATATTATATGAGATGTTACATATGAAATGTTTTATATGATAAGAATTCCATCTCATATATTCATCAATGGAAAATAATGAAAATTATTTAGAAATAATTTAATTAATGGATAAGAATGTAACAACCATCATTTTAAATACATTAAATTAATATTTTCTATGATAGAATATTTCACATGAATCATGAAACTAAAACTATTTTGAATATGTTATTATATATAATATATTTTTTTAAAAAAACTTGTGGAATATAAAAGGATTGTAATGGATTGGAAAATTCAACAAAGATTTGTTTCACAACACATTTTGTTTTAAAATATGAATTTTTCTATGAAATAATTTTTTTCTAAATATATATTGAATATTAATTTAAATGTAAAATTTATTAATATTTGAATTTTTATTTTAAAATACAAACGTAGTTTTTAAATTCCACATATCAAAATTTTGAAAATGTAACTTTTTATATTATTCAAATATAATTCAAAAGTAGGTGAGATTAAAAAACATGGATTTCGATATTACCATCAATATTTCGAACTTACCATAATAAATTTGTGTCTAGAATGTGTTTGAAATGTTATATATATAAAATTATATATTTGTATTGTAAAATAAATATATCAAAATAACATTGTGGATTTATTGAATCCCAGTGCAATATATTATAATATTATGTATTATTCTACTCTAAAAACCATTTTATGTTATATTAACAAATACTTTTCATCTCAATTTGAAGATAAATATATTAAAATGGATTTTATATACTTGATAAACATCATCATATTATTTATTGGGTTTAATTTGGTTTGGGGTTATAAAATTATGATTAAGGGTATTGAATTGAATGATTATGATTTTGGTTAAAGTGATAATTTAAAAAAATATTAATATTGTTTTATATTTATGAACAAAAATTTATTAAACACTTATAAAAAATAATTTTATATAAAATTTAAATGTATCTATATATATATTATCAATCGCTAAATTGGGGAGAAATTATAAATATGATTATGAACACATAATTATAAAAAAAACTATTATTCTACAAAAAATTGACATATAGAGTGATTTATTTAAAATAAAATTATCTATTTTCCATAAATATAAATGTATTAAATACCATTAAAATTATATTTCATGAAAATTGAATTAGTTATTAATGGTTACTTTATTTTTTAAATAAAATATTATCTACTATTATAAAACTAGTTCCCAAAGATATTTTTTTTGTAAAATTTTAATATATTGTATCCAAAAGTATGAGATATGAATAAAAGATGTTATAAAAAGGGTTCTGTAAAAATTATATAGAATATTAAACATTAAATTTCAATATAGTTATATTTTGGATATGTTGACCCATAAATAGTTCCATACTATTATTGAAATATAAGGCATATTACCTAATGTTTACTTTTCATAAAGTATAAATGGGAAACATCAATGTATTAAATCCGTACACAATACCTTCTATTATATCCTGAAACGCTTCAAATATTATCCTCACATAATCATCTCCTAATTTCAAACAACTTTAGTCTAAAATATTTATCCTAATCACATTATTTCCCAGAAGACGTTCAATATAATTTTAAATGACCCGATGTGAGTATTACTTAATCATAATCATTTTTTTATAAATATTTCTCTTCTAAATAAACCATTATAATGGCCAAATATTTCACTTCTAGAATAAGCACATACAAATTATATTTGTTTTTTTATAAATTATAACTGAACAAATACCAAACATTGATTTCATACCATGAATTTTTTTGGCATATGTTTTTAAGAATTTGATACATTCCATACAAAAAATAAAACTATAAAACAATTAATACATTTGATCATTTTAATTCCATAGTGTAATTAAAATCTAAAGGTAAATCTACAAATATTGTGAGAAATATATTAAAAACATAGGGAGATCAATTTTTTTCTCGGTAAGGGCTTTTAATATTTCAGATGAATTATTTTAAAATAATCACTTGATGTAACATTCAAGAATACATTAAATAATTTTTTTAAATATATCATTGAAATTATTTTATTCTTATAAATACAGTAGTATTTTTGGAAATACATATTCCAAAAAATTTATATAAATATATTACAAATTTTTTTTAAACCCTATGAATGTTTTTGAAAACATATTGTGAGGAAATTTAAATCATAGAATGCGGTCTTGGGACTACCCACTTTTATATGGATGGGTTCACTCCCCAATTCCATACCATATATAAAAAGTTCAAGTTCTGTATTTTATGAAAAAAAAATTAACATGATATATATGTAAATGCATAGTTGAATGGGATATAAAGTTTAAAAAATTTGGAACATTTAGTAAAAAAATTTATACTAAAACATTAAATAAGATATATTCTGATAAGTTTGATAAATTTATTTTCTCCAATTTTCATAAATACATCAAATTTTATTAAAATTATCACATAAAAGAAATTCATAAAATATTTTCCTTGGTAAATATGGGTCAATGAACATATATATACAATTAATAAAGACTAATGTAAGATTTATATGTCATTTATTATAAATTATAGCCATATCTTATTAATATTTTACCATTTTTATAATTATAAAGACTTTTTCCCATGAAATGAATGGTTCTATTTTCAATTGGAATATAAAATGATAACATTTATAATATATATATATATATAACAAAAATTATATAATAATCATAAAATTATTATCATATCTCTTGAATATTTCATATTTAAATGTAATGAATGACATGATTATATAAAATACCTGAAACGTAATGATAATAGTGTGATATGAATATTTTTATGTAATAAATTCTAAGTGAACAATAGAAAAACAATGTTTTTAAGAGTTTTTAAACAAAGACCATATTACATGACTCCATAAAAGACTAATTCCATGCATATAAATTTAAAAATAAAGTGATTAACTTTTTAATTCATAAAAAAGGATCGTAAATAGATTGATAATGATATATATATATTTATCTATATATAACATTTTTAATCCAGTATATTTTGATCGAAAAAAATAAAACCCCATACTTGATTTTATAAAATTAAATGAATAAGAAAAATTTATATAAATTATAATACAAAATTAAAACATACCTAATAAGTTCAAAACATATTATTGTATAGTTAGATAGATATAAACATATATGAATATATGTGTATGTATTAATCATATATTAGTAAAAATAAATAAAACACTTACTTTAGTTTATAAAATTTAGTAGAAAATATTGTTATCAAAATTGAAAAAAAATTAACCATTAAATTAATAGGGTTGGAAATAAAATTTAAATAAAATTTATTATCTTATAATTTTTTATAATAGTTACATATAGATATTGAATCATATATTTATATACCATTATAATAAACACAAAAACTAAAATTATCCATTTACTTATTTTAGATCAATAGTGGGACTAGGGGATACTAAATTTAAAAGAAAATGGAAATAGGTTATTTTGGAGGATGTGGGTCGGGTGCATGATATGGGTTTATATAAAGGGTTTCAAAATTTGAAATTCCATGTTGATTGATTTTAAATTTAACTAAATCAAATAAAAAAATAATTAATGTAAAAAAATTAGAAATCAAAGTAATACACACACACAGAAAAACACACACACACACACGTATTAAAATCGAAGATAATAGAGGATTCCAAATTTGAGTCAAGGATTGGTTTAAAAAAAGTCATTTTTTTCATTTCTATGGAAAATGAAGCATGTTGGGGCCATGGTGGATGTATACTTTTATTAAAGAGAAAATGGAGAGTTGTACTTGGGTGGCATCGACCTACATGAGTGGTTAGGGCTCAATGAGTAATAAATATGGGATTTTGGGAGGAACGTTCTGGATTATCTGAGACACGTTTAGATGGATAAAAAATAAGTATCATATAACATAGGGGGAGGTCTAAATAGGGAAAGGTAATAGGATGTCATGGATCACGTCTGATAAAATAGATGACACAGATCACATCTCCTATTAAATTTCATGTCTGACCTAAAAATGGGAGTGTTGTGGGGTTTCCTTTATAATACTGATCATGGTTCCCTATATTTTGATGACAAAATACACACACAAGAACTTATTGAGGCTTATATAGGGCCTCCTACTATGTTATGACAAAACCAATTCATGGATCAGTTTTAGTCCACCTTACACAAGTGTTGGGTCTTACCTAAGGCCATATACAGGGGCATGAAATGAGTTTCTAAAGATAGATTTGCACATGACTAAACAATGAGGGTTTTTCCTTACAAGAATCCCTTGGTTGTGATATTCACATAACAATAATAATGTACACAATTTCTAAACATTTGTAATGTTGTGATAATATATATATATATTTATTCATATATATAAATATATTATCACATCAAACCATTTCATATAAAAAATTATTTTTTCATTCCTCTGTAAATATAAAATTATTTTTAATAAATTATAAGTTTATAATATCAATTGTTAAATATTAAATTGACAATTAAAACATATTAATTACATATAATTAATTTTATTATTTACCAATTTAATTTTATAATCAATTTAAAATTTTGAAAAAATCAAATAAAAAGAAATCAACGATTAAAAAAAGCATCAACGGTCACTAATAATTCCAATGTCTACATTTTTATAGTGGTCACAAGAATATTTATAGATACCAATTTCAATGGGTATTCAAGGACATATCATGAGTTACAAAAAATTAAAATTCTTCATAATGGTCAAATACATCTATTTAGTTCTCAGTATTCTCATTATTCGTCTTGCTATTTATTTTCTAATAATTATAGATCCAAGGGATAAAGGATACATAATTGGTCTTATTATGGTGATTGGAGGTGTTCTAGTGGTGTAAATTCGGAATTTGGTGGTTTTTATGGATTAGTAATGTTTTAATAGAATTTTAAGGATGTAATGTATTAGTATTTTAGTAATAGAAATATTTCTCATATATTATTATTTCATGAATTCTTCTCAATTAAATAAATTTATTTTCATAAAATAATAAATATTAATAAAATTAATATTTATATTAATAACATAATTAATTAATGGGATCGAGGTGTTACATTCCCCTCCCCCCTAGTAATAGAATTTCACCGTTTCAATTTTTTTGTACCCACATTCCCACTTTCTTATCCTTTCAGACTTTAATATTTATGTTCCTTAAAAAATAAATAAATCATTATTAATTATCAAAATTGAATTTTAAAAATTAATTTATACGTTCGCCAAAATCTCACGTGTCAAGGATTTTAATCAAATTGTTGGTTTCTTTTAGTTTAACATACCCTTAAATCAATTTTCAGTCCTCATATTCATTCTCCCAAACATAAATCAAGAAACTAGGTTAAAACTCTTATAAGAAAACGTTAGGTTCATGAGATATTGGCCCATGGGTTTTAAACATAGTAATGTTTCAGAGGACATAATTTTTATAAAGCAACATAACTAACTCTTCTAAAAAATCATCAATGTCTTTGAGCATCCTATATAAATAGAATCAAAAGAATTGACACAGATACGCTATGTGGAGGGAATCATCTCATGCAACCACTAAAATGGACACTAAAATTGTATTTTTTTTATATAGAGCTAAACCCTAGAAAAATACATCAATTTATTTTCTTTTCCATTTGTATAATTGAAGTTATACATGAGTTATCACATAGTAAACAACACCCGATCCTCGAAAGAATAGGAGTATATTAGTAGTATTGGATATTTATTAAATCTTTCTAAAAGATACAAATGATTGGAAATGGTTTTATAATCATCCAAATGATATGTTTAAAATATATTTTGATGAAATATTTCAGGATGGGACAACATATTTTTTTGTGATATTCTTTCTTCCATCTTCAAATATTCATGAAACTTTTTTTTCTAAAGATACAGTTTTAAATTATTAAATTTTTAATAATTTTAAAAAATTATTTAGCCCATTTCTCTAATAAAAAATATTATTACAAGAGCCCTCTCATCAGGGTTAAACACTAATAAATAATATGTATATTTTTTAATTGAAAACTGACCAAATATAGAACATTCATTACATACTAGGAACGTTGACTAGTTTAGCTACTGGATAATTACTTGCATGTAATAAAAAATACAAAACATTGTTAAATGAAATAAGATAAATGATTTTATTTTAGTGTGTTACATCCTTAATGAAATTCATATCTTAATTGAAATCTAATAATCCTGTGAGAATTAAATTAAAAATATAGGGTGAGAAATTAATTTCCCAAGTACAGGGGTTTTAAAATATCTAAAAATTTAATTTAAAATAATAATTGAAAGATAGTTTTAAAAATAAGTTTTGTAATTCCACTTGAAAAATATAATTGAAATTATTTCGTTATTGAAAACAATATAATATTTTTAAAATATATATGTAAAAAATTTCATTAAATATATTTGAGATATTTCTCTTTAAACCATATGCATGCTTATGAAAACAAAACATTAGGGCCACTTGAATCATTTAATGTAATGTTGGGTCTACCTCCTTTTCTAGTGATGGTATAACGGAACAGACCCCCTCAGTTCATTCCTTCTTCAAAATCCTGTATTTGAGGTGTTTTGGAAGACATAATGGATCATTTAATGTGTTTTCTCATTCTACAGTTAACCAACAATGAGTCATGATTGGTGACTCACGATAGTGAGTCAAAATGGTGACTCCATGATAGAATGTGGTTTTGGTAGGTGTCGTTAGTAGGTGGAATCATTATGTGGCATCAGTGGGTGTCTTTGGCGAGTGAAATCACTTATTCGTATCAGTGAGTTGGGTAGGTGACTTGCATTGCTGACTTGTGTCAGTGACATACTGGTGGTAGGTCGTGAAGGAGGGTCATTGGCGGTATCTAATGTTAGTGACTCAATAAACGGTGTGTCCCCAAATGGTGAATCTACATGGTTAGATCATGTTAGTGACTCTTCCACCAATGAATCTCCTTCATTTGTGCGCGTTGGTGACTCATCCAATGGGGGTGACTTCTAATGGTTATCTCAAAATTCCAGTTTTCCCAGTTTTTCTACGTCTACCCCTAAAACATTTTATTTTACATAAGCTTTGTTTACAATCATATTTAAGGGGTTTTGAAGCCATTTCAATGGGTGTATAATGTATATTTAAATTTATAACACTTGAGAGGCTCTTAATCAACCATGTTTTGTATTCTTCGTCCAGATCTTCCACTAATGGCTTTCAATACATTCTCATCCATTGATTTAGGATCTGGAATTCTAAAGATAAGATCCTTTCTCCCTTGTGTGATTTCCATTTATTTTGAATCCAGAAATCCTCATATATTTTCATCCTCAAGGAGTCATGCATTTGCGTTGTAATATTTTTTGTGTGTTTCCATTAGAGTTTCATGTTGTATGTGCACCCCTTCTTTTTCACATTAAGAAATTGATGATAATTTCTTCTTCCAAGTCGAGATCCCTTCATCTTAATTTTATTTTTGTTTCATGTGTGGTGGGTGTATGAATGTATCCTTTTTGTGATGATTTCTAAATACAAACATAATAAAAATAATTGAATATGATTAAGATCAATATTTGGGGCTTGGAATAGTGATGTATTCTGCATTGTTATTTTTAATATTGTGAATGTATGGGAAATATGCCTATTAAAAATCATATCCATTGGGGTTTGTTGGTTTTTCATAGAATGCTTATGAATTTCTGTTTTTCTATATCTGGTTACACAAATTCATGAAATCTATTTAAAATTTATATTGGGATAAAATAAATGGATTCCCCAAGATTATATGGTTTATGTGATATCATCCTCAATTAAGATGAATTTAACAAGGTATTCTCCTCAAAATCTAATAAAATGTCTTTATCTGTTATGTGTTGTATCATGTTTGTGGACATGAATCTATGGTATGGGTTGGCTCCTGTGATATAATGGATAAAATATGGCTATTTTGTGGTATGTGGGGATAGTGGATGAATTTTTTTATTCAGTGGCATTATGATTGAATTAATGGAACATATGGGTGTAAATTGGCATTTTAGTGGGCATATTTATACATCAGGGTTTTATGATACTCATGGTGAGGTTGGGTAGAATGGAAAAAAGGGAATGTGGCTATAAATTCGTGATGATGTGGGATTATTGAAAATAAATTAATGGTTTTTGTGTGGTGCGTCTTTATTTGTGTTGGTTATTGAATTGTTTGAATTTAATCTAGTTTCCAAGAATTTATAGATCTAATATAAAGTATCATTAACTTATGAAGAATATAGATAATGGTTTATTTTAAAAGGAATGTGGAATTTTATCGTCTAAATAATTAATGATAACATGTTAGAATTTAATAAACCAATGTGTTGTTAATTTAGGATTATTCAATTTGTTGAAATCCGTTGATGATGAAAATGTGATCTAAAAGTGTAATTTGACTTGTGGCTTGTGTTCTGCATGTATAGTGTTGTTCTTATGTTATGTGTTTTGTTTTGTTCTATCTACCCAATTATATATGAAATTAATATTGTTTGTTAATGAAATTAAATGGATATATTTAATGACGAAATTGACGATGTGTTATATAGTATCACATGTCAATGTTTTTGTATAAAAAACTATTTTGTAATGTAAAATTGATTTTGTTGCTAAAAGTGTGATGTCATGCATTTAGAGGTCGTAGAAAATATGATAGTGTCTTGGGAATGTTATTTGTTTGAAAACCCATATGTTGGTTTGAGTACTTGGTATCATATATATATATATATATTCAACCACTTATATATTCTTGTGATTTCTATACACACCCCACCCTAGTTGTGAACAACATTTTGAACACCCCCAGTATCATACAGGAGGGTGTATTTCATAAACAAATTGGTAGGATGATGGATTTATAGCCGCACACTCTTCCTTGTTCCCTCTTCAAGGTGGTGATATCCCAAAATTCATTAGAAATGTAGTGGTTTGTGAGGCCTAGGTGTGTGTGGTTATTTTTTATTTTCCCAGGTGTAATCAATATGAGAGGATTTGTGGTTCATCAGTGTCATCAAGATGAGATGCATTGTGATTTAATTGGTGTTTTCAAGATGTGACGTGGTATGTAGCCTAGGTGCTTTTCAACATGATGTGGTAGTGAGGGTCTATTGTGTGTAGGTGTTATGTGATGATCTTCATTTGTCTACATTGTGGGATTAGTTGTGAGGCTCCGGTGTGTGATGGTGGGTTGTTACATGGTTTCTTCAGAATAGGTGGGAGCGCTTGAACATTTTTATATAGGGTGTGAGAGTGGTTAATTAGTGGGATGGTGGTATGGGGGTAACCTATCACTGATGTGATCTATATTACTTTACTTTACATTCATTATTTGGTGATCATTACTTTAGTGTGGATTGGATGTTTAGTATACCTATTAAGGAGATTTTTTGTTCTACTTCCTTAACTCGGTTACATTACTATGATCCTCCACATATTCACGATGGAAATCCGTTTTTTATTGAGTGTAGTTGAATTCTGACCAAACAAATCTAATAACTATCATAAGGATTCCAAGAGGATGTTGGGGACCTTTCTATAAAGATCATTTTTATACCTCCAAACATTATAGAAATGTGCATTAAGAGGTATCATGATTGATGATTGTGTCATGGGAAAATTATTTGTTTGAAAACCCATAAGGCGGGATGTGTTATTGGTATCATATATATATACATTATTATATTCTTGAGATATCTATACACACCCCACCCTAGTTGAGCACAACTTCTTGAACACCATCATTGTCATGGTGGAGGGTGCATTTCCCAAACATCACGATGAGAGGACAGATGAGTAGCCACCCTCTCTTCCAGGAAATGACAACCCAAGATTCATTATGTAACACCACAAGCTTCTACGGTACGTTTCCCTTTAAATAATGTAATAGTGTGTGTTATACGCAACATCGAGTTCTAACACAGACCATAAATGATCAAACTAGCCGTTATGAATAGTAATACCTACTTTTTGAAATTATATATATTTTATATTTCAAATTGAACTTCATTTTTGGATTCAGAATATCGAAATTATCCTTAGTTTAATTTTTGGTATTTTTCTGAGAACATCCAATTTTTATGAATAGTGAAAATACATAAAAACAACTTTTTTAATAAAAATAATTTATAGTGATAAATTATATTATTTAGTGGTTTTAATGTATAACTAT
This sequence comes from Viscum album, assembly GCA_963277665.1. NCBI lineage: Eukaryota > Viridiplantae > Streptophyta > Magnoliopsida > Santalales > Viscaceae > Viscum > Viscum album. The sequence continues at coordinate 915,808,230 of OY728155.1, read as the reverse complement.
AAATATATTTTTACCATTTTATCCAATGTTGTTCTTTAGAATTAATTTCACATTGAAATTGGACATAAACAATTGTCAATCTTTTGATATATATTGTTTCTTAAAAACACGCTATTTGTTGTGACAGTGGAAATTAATTATCAAATTAATTAATGCAACATATATGTTTGGAATTTTGTAAAAAAGTCATCATTTTCGAATTCGGACTATCAATTATATCTTAGTGTGAAATTTTGGCATTGTTCATAAAATCTTCAATTTTTGATGAATAGTGAAACTACTAAGTGGTAGTTAAAAAACTGAATTTTTCATAAAACTTAATTTTACCGCTTCATTGATTGGAATTTCAAAAATCCAAGAGACACAGTTAATATGAAAGAGTAAAGTGTGGTTCAATGAGATGAAAATAATTTTTGGTGAATATTAACTTTTTACTTTTATTTACCACGGTTAAAAGTAAATATGGTAATTAAGGGTGAAAATGATATTAATATTACCCTAACACATGTCCTAATTCTATTGGACAAGTGTATCTCGCCCAAAAACAACCTTATTAATAAAATATTATCATTTAGGTCCACCTGGATTAGATTAAAACATTTATTATTATTTAATTCAAAGAAGAGTTAAAAGAGTTAAAATCAAAGTTAATTTACTAAAAAAAATTTAATATAGGGTTATACATAAGATAAATTCTATTGTAAATATTCATTATAAATATAAATATCTTTCCTACATAATAATATTTTATTTATAGATTTTAGACATTATATAATTGAATTTATTTATGACACAATGATGATGCAGTAATTACCATAATAGTGATTAATTAAAATAATTGATATTATAAATACCCAAATAAATATAATTATAGACTTCTAATGAATTACACTAATTTTATAGGATAATATGACTTATTAGGATTGATTTAATTGACTTATTTCGAAGTAATAAATCTGTTATGAGTTTTACAAAAATAAATTATTGAATAGTGTCAAAATTGACATAAAAGAGTTTTTAAAACAAATATTATATTATTAATTGATATTAAATTCATAAAAATCTAAGGCTTGGAAAAGAGACTTATATCATTATAGGTGTATCATTAATGTACCACTTGGGGGTCTCTTGGATGTATAGAGTACGTTTATTAACTATATAATATAAAAATACAAGGAGACATTGTAAAAGTGAAACTAATTAACTAAGAGTTAATACTTAAAGATAGGGTTAGTATAATGACCCAAACCTATCTAAATTCTATTTTTGGGTGGTTTTAGACCCATCCCCATATTAACATTTAAATAATCCACTTTGGATCCATTTGAAATCGAATATGAATTTATTATAAAATAATATTTCTAGCTTTTCCAAAGGTGCCCCTCACCCCTCTTATAAAAGGGCACTCTCCCTTTTCATTAACTCACACCTTAAAAGCCTTTTGGATCAGCCAAAATATGCCCAAATACTCTATAAACATCCCTCACTTCATCCTAAAGGCCTTCCTTTAGTCAAAAATTCTACCTAAGATCACTTTTGATGAAATCAAAAGGAAGAACCTGAAGAAGAGGTAATGATTTCACCACCATTTTTCAAGTTCCATTCTTCTTCCACTTCTCCTTTCATGGTTATTACCATTATAAAATAATAACTACAGTATATTATATATACTGTTATGTTATTATAAATATGGTACAACCATATTAATTATTCTATCCATCATTTGAATAACATGTCACCATACGTGCGTACGTACGGCTTACTGTCTCCACGTCATAGTGTAATTGTTATTCAATAAATTATTATTTGGATGGGTATAATAATGATGTGTAACTCATTTAAAGAATAAATATAACTTGATAATTTTTCTGTATATATGTTATACCATCCAATTATATATTATTTTAATATCAAAAAGAATTATATTGTCGCTCGTGCGTACGTACGGACTACCGTCTCCACAAACGCGATGAGATTCATTCTCCATCGTATCCATTCAAGTATAATTATCATTTGATGATTTAAAAATAATGTTTAAGGAGTTGATATCATTATGGATATGAATAATATACAACCTATTCATGAAAAACATGGATTACGTAACAAAACATATAAAAGAAAACGAGTAAGTTAACACCCGAAACAACGATAATACTAAGATATTATTAACAAATAAATGTTAAAAGATCATATATGATATCATATTAATATATATGATTGTTGTATAATTTAATAAAAATTATTTCACCATTATACAGGAGGTTAACCTACCCCCAACCAAGGAAAAGTACAAGGTAAGGGTTTATTTCGCAATCTCTCCATTATCCAAGGCTATTTATACGTAATAATTTACTGGGATCTCTTTATCATACACATCCATGTTTCTTAAAAATGAATTTCAAAACATTTTTTACTATTTACAATAATATGGGTTAAAGTCATTTATACCCTTGATTGACTTTTTATATGTGGTATATAAAGGAATCTTTCCGTCATTTTCCAAACTAGGTGCTTTTATCATTTTCGACAGAATTAAGGTAAGAATGTTTTTTTAACATATACGGCGGGTGCGACTATTTTACGCCATTATAAAAACATCGAAGCTTCCCTTAAAAGATTATAAAAATATTTTCAAAGAAAATGTTTTATTTTATAAATATATGACTCTTAAATTATTTCAAAATAGAAAGAGATATTTCTCTAAAAAGAGTTTTGATTTCATTTATGTCAACATCCTTTGATGGATTTTTGGCTTATTTGATGTTTATTTATTATGATACAAAAATTCTATATTGTATTGAAGGTTTTGTGATATGTTTGACTGTGGATGTGCTATTTTTATACCATTCATGGTTTATGGTGAAAGTATTGACATTTCGTATGCTAGTTTTAATACGAATGTTTATGTTATGTTTAAACCTTTTCATATAGGAATGAATTGGACTTAATATGTGACGGGTGGAGCCCTCTATTGCTCCTTGATGCATCGGTAGGTCTCATGAGAAAAACTGGTGTCTTGGAACAAGGCCTTGAAAAAATCTTATTTTTAGTCTTGGCACGAGTCCTTGACTATGTTGTTATGATAGTCTTACATTATGCATTCCATAATTATGAAAGAGGTTATTGATATTGCATGTCATTATTCAATTAGTAGAATATCCATGTGAATATTTAAATGGGATTATTTAATTTTATTTTACCATACTATATTGAAGTTCAAGTTTAGAAGGCTCTTGTTTTAGTTATACACTGCCTTAAATGTTTATTCTTATTTATGAAAGTTTCTGCTATATTGTTATCCTTACTGGGCATTTGAGCTCACCCCTTTTCTATGTTTTATTTTTCCCAGGATGTGAAGAAGTAAATTATGAATGACCTGTAGGGATATTTTGTGGGGATAATAGTGTGGATTATGGGAAAAATATGTTGTTGTAGTAGTTTTTCACTTCATGATGTAATTTAAATCTTTATGAATATATCTAGTACTTCCAATTCTACTAATCCAATCGGTCTTTTGAGATTTGATATTTCTTGTGATCATGAAAATGTTATGTAATAATGCACCGACTCTGTGTAACTGGGATCGGGGCATTACAGTTGGTATCAGAGGAAGTTTAGTACAAACCATGTAAGCTAGATTTAGATAAACTCTGATTAGAGCAGGTAGACCTAAGATGAACTTTGAGGATTAGTATAGAAGAACTTCCTAGAATTTTGTTATTGTAGAGATTTTGTGAGTTTTCTGAGGAATACATCCCTATCTAGATACGAGTAGGTAGAGGCGGATCTAGCACAGATGTACCTAGGGGTAAAACCCGAAAACACCACATTGAGCTAGACTCGAATGGGAACTGGTGCATGACAATGGGCCTTGCTGCACTCTTGGTTACGACACTCCTGGGCGATATTCTTAGGAAAACTCTTATTTTCATTACAAATCATTATGAAGGTTTTATGAGTATATACTTCCTCAAAGAAATTTTTTTTATGATTATGGATTATATCCATAAATAGTTAAATTTATGTTAAGTGTTTTATATGTATGGAATTATGTATTTTGATTCAAAAACTGATCTAGTTTATGCCATTTTTTAGAAATGGCGCCTAGTGGAAGAAATGGAAACTGTATCAATGCACGCACTCCATGTAGGGATTGTCCTCCTGCTCAAGATAATTATAGTGGAGCTGGTGATGCAACTGGTGCTGATTAGCTAATCACAATACTGGGACAACTCACTCAGGTTATGAATAATAACCTTACCCATATGGATCACCCTGATCCGCAGCATAGAGGATCAATGTTAAATCGATTCATGAGGAAACAACCACCAATGTTCAATCAGCGTAAAAATCCCTTAGTAGCATAGCAATGGATAACTTTCATAGAGAAAATATTTTAGGCTTTGGGGAGTAGTGTAAGGGAAAAAGTTATCATGGCAGTTTACCGCCTCACTGGAGGTGTTGATCAATGGTGGTAATTTATTCAAAACATGAAGGATGATGATGAAGTATCAAATATGGGATGGAGGGAGTTCAATGATCAGTTTTTAGAAAAATACATTCCTCATGACCATCGAGTAGATATGGAAAGGCAATTTCTGAGTCTGAGACAAAATGAGGATGAGAATTTCGCAAAGTATGAGGCTAACTTTACAAGGTTAGTAAAGTATGCTGGAGATTATATATGTTACCCAAGAAGTATGATTGATCGTATCTTTGATGGGTTAAAACCATTTCTCCGTCGAGCATTAGTCTCACAATCCTTCTTGTCATACGAAGACATTGTCTCATGTGCTATCAAGACAGAGAATGAATTCTCCAAGTCTTATGACTTTAAAGAAAAGAATAGATCTTCTGATCAATCTGGGAATGGAAATAAGGGGAAGAAGGGAAAGGTTGAATATCCATCCTGTGGTAAATATGGGAAGAAACACCCTGGTACTTGCTTGAAGGGAATGGGTGTCAGTTACAAGTGTGGTGAAAAAGGCCACCAAGCTCGTGAATGAAAAAGGAAGAAGGAAGATACCAATGTTCAATGATACAATTTCATGGAGAAGGGACATTATGCAAATGAATGTCCTAAGCGTCAGGGGAACTTACCTCAAAAAATTCCAAGGGATCAATGCCAAGCTTATGCTATCACTACTGCTAAGGTAGAAGCTCCGAAAGACATGGTGGCAGGTAATTTAATGGTTTCCTCAAGTTTAGAAAATGCATTATTTGATTCTGGATCATCGCATTGTTTCATATCTTCCTAGTTTGCTATGAAAATTAGATATTTACAATTTGATTTAAAAAGGGATTTGTCAGTTAAAACTCCTTAGGGAAGTATCATTGCAATAAAGTTTTGTGAATCAGTCCCCATTAGAGAAAATAAAAGTTCTTTATCTGCTGATCTCATCATCTTACCAATGATTGAGTTTGATATAATCCTCATAATGGATTGGCTTTCAGACTATGATGAGAATATTTATTGTAAGAAGAAGGAGGTTTTAATTTTTTATGACGACGATAAGGAACACCTTATCATTAGAGCAGAATCGTCACCACCAAATTCTTATCTAGATCCACCACCAGTAGCTCAACTAAATTCAATTATTGGGGAGGAAGAGAATGAAATGACTGGTGGTGAGGAAAGGAATGTTCAAATAGAGGATTTACCTATTGTGAAAGAATATGTAGATGTAATTCAGGAAGATTTACCTGGACGTCTTTCAGAACAAGATGTTGAGTTTTCCATTGATTTAATTCCTGGATCAAGGCCTATATCGAAGACCCCTTATAAAATGGCCACTGTAGAATTTGTCGAACTAAAGAAACAACTAGAGGAATTGAGTAATAAAGGATTTATTCTCCCTAGTGTTTCTCTATGGGTAGCCCCTGTTCTTTTTGTTAAAAATAAAGATGGATCTACGAGGTTATGTATCGATTATAGGGAGATCAATGCTATAACAATAAATAACAAGAATCTCCTACCTCGCATTGATGATTTATTTGACCAACTCCATGGAGATCAATACTTTTCCAAGATTGACGTTAGATCTGGATACCATAAGTTGTGTATAAATAAGGAAGACATTCTGAAGACAAAATTTTGAACCAGGTACGAGCATTACGAGTTTACTGTAATGCCTTTTGGATTGACTAATGTACCCTCTGTATTCATGGATCTGATGAATATAGTTTACAAGGAATATCTTGATGAATTTGTGGTGGTATTTATTGTTGATATCTTGGTATACTCCAAACCTACGAAGATCATGAAAATCACTTGCGCATTATCCTGAAGACTCTGAGAATACATGAATTATATGGGAAGTCTAGCAAGTGTGAATTATGGCTTCAAAAGATTTTTTTTCTTGGCCATATTTTCTCTAAAGATGGAATCTCAGTTGAACCTTCTAAGACCAAGGCAATTCAAGAATGGCCAGCACCTACGAGTATAACTGAGGTACACAGTTTTGTTGGTTTGGCGGGTTATTATCGATGTTTTGTCCATAATTTTCCCCGATTGGAAAACCCATTAACGAAGCTCACACGTAAAGGGGTTAAATTTGTTTGGACAAAAGAGTGTGAATAATTTTTCGAATAACTAAAGAAAATATTAGTCAATGCTACTATATTGACTGTACCATCGGGGAATGATGGGTTCGTTATTTATAGTGATGCATCGAAGAAAGGACTTGGTTGTGTCCTTATGCAGAATGATAGGGTTATTGCATATGCATCACGACAGTTGAAAATTCATGGGAAAAACTATCCTACTCATGATATTGAGTTAGTAGCTGTGATCTTTGCATTGAAGATATGGAGGAACTACCTCTATGGTGAAAAATGTGAGATTTATACTGATCACAAGAGTTTGAATTATATTTTCTCACAAAAAGAACTCAACATGAGGCAAAGGATATGGCTTGAATTTCTCAAGTATTAGGATTATACGATACACTATCACCCGGGGAAAGCAAACAAGGTGGAATATTCATTGATCAGAAAAGATCATAGAGTTTTGAATATTATGAGAATTGAAAGGGATCCAATTTTCATGGATATAGTGAAGATGGACATGGGAATAACCAGGGAAGGTGAAACATCAATGCTTTTTCAAATGGTTGCCAAAACATCTTTACTATAAAGGATTAAGAGTTCTCAGACCGATGATGATGAATTTCAAAAGAAGATTAAAGTTGTGAATGATGGGAGATTTAGAGACTTTGTGTATGAAGAAGGATTTTTGAAATTAGGGAATAGGCTTTATGATCCCGATATACCAGATCTAAAAAGGGAATTGTTGGAAGATGATCATAGTTACAATTTCTCTATACACCCTAGGAGAACCAAAATGTATAGATATTTGAAGGAACATTTTTGGTGGGACAACATGAAGAGGGTGATTTCTGATTTTGTGTCAAGATGTATGGTTTTTCAACAACTGAAAACTGGAAGGAAACAACCTAGAGGAGTCATGCAACCTCTTCCCATACCCGAGTGTAAATGGAACAATATTACGATGGACATTGTCATTGGACTACCCAATACTCCTAGAAGGAACGATGAAATATGGGTTATTGTTGATCGTCTTACCAAGTCATCACATTTTCTTGCTATAAGAGAAGATCTACCACGAGAACATCTAGAAAGACTATATATTGATGAAGTTGTGAGACTTCATGGAGTACCCCTATCGATTGTTTCTAATCGTGATCCCCGTTTTACTTCAACATTCTGGAAAAGTATTCAGAAATCCCTAGATACCGAACTACATTTGAGCACTGCCTACCACCCTCAAATAGATGGACAATCAGAACGAAATATTAAAACCTTAGATGACATGTTCAGATCCTGCTCACTTGATGTTCTGGGTATGTGGGGTCCATATTTACCTCTGGTAGAATTTTCCTATAACAATAGCTTTCATTCGAGTATTCATATGGCACCATATGAAGCGTTATACGGAAAGATATGTCGCACACCAACCTGTTGGGATGACGTTGGTGAAAGAAAACTTATAAGTCCATAACTGGTAGAAGAAACAATGTAAAAGGTGAAGGTAATCCAAAATCACGTCAAAGCAGCTCAAAGTAGGCAGAAGGGCTATGCTGATAATCGAAGGATGGATTTGGAATATCGAGTTGGTGATCATGTTATCCCGAAGGTATCTCCATGGAAGGGAGTCATACGTTTTGGTAAGAAAGGTAAATTGTGTCCTAGGTACATCGGACCTTTTGAAATTCATGAACGAATTGGGGTTGTAGCTTACCGATTGACAATGCCGCCAAGTCTCTCCAAATTTCACGATGTGTTCCACGTATCTATATTGAGGAAATACATGTCTGACCTAATGCATGTACTCTCCTATGAGGAATTAGAACTGGAACCCGATCTGTCTTATTGTGAAGATCCCGTCAGGATTCTTGATACGTGAGAACAAGTACTGAGAAACCGGACGACTCATCTGGTAAAAGTCTTGTGGAGAAACCATAAGATGGAAGAGGCAACGTGGGAACCTGAGGAACTTATGATGAAGAACCACCTGAGTCATTTCATGCAGTAGAATTCTAGAAATTTCCAGGACGAAATTATTTGAAGGAGGGGATAATTTAACACCCCAAGCTTCTACGGTACGTTTCCCTTTGAATAATGTAATAGCGTGTGTTGTACGCAACATCGAGTTCTAACACACACCACACCCGATCAAAGTAACCCTTATGAATAGTAATACCTACTTTTTGAAATTATATATATTTTATATTTCAAACTGAACATAATTTTTGGATTCAGAATATCGAAATTATCCTAAGTTGAAAGTTTGGTATTTTTCTGAGAACTTCCAATTTTTATGAATAGTGAAAATACTAAAAAAAAAATTTAATAAAAATAATTTATAGTTATAAATTATATTATTTAGTGGTTTTAAAGTATAATTAGAATATATTTTTACCATTTAAACCAATGGGGTTCATTAGAATTAATTTCACTTTGAAATTGGACATAAAAAATTGTCAATCTTTTGATATATATTGTTTCTTAAAAACACGCTATTTGTTGTAATAGCGGGAATTAATTTTAAAATTAATTAATGCAACTTATATTTTTGGAATTTTTTAAAATAGACATCATTTTTTAATTTGGACTATCAATTATAGCTGAGGGTGAAATTTTGGCATTGTTCCGAAAAAAGTCAATTTTTGTTGAATAGTGAAACTACTAAGTGGTAGTTAAAAAACTGAATTTTTCATAAAACATAATTTTACCGCTTTTATGATTAGAATTTCGAAATTCCGAGAGACAAAGTTAATATCAAGGAGTAAAATGTGGTTCAATGAGATGAAAATAATTTTTGGTGTATAGTAACTTTTTACTTTTATTTACCACGATTAAAAGTAAATCGTGTAATTAAGGGTAAAAATGATATTAATATTACCCTAACAAATGTCATATTTCTATTGGACAAGTGTATCTCGAACAAAAACAACCTTAGTAATAAAATATTATCATTTAGGTTCACTTGGATTAGATTAGGACATTTATTATTATTTAATTCAAAGAAGAGTTAAAAGAGTTGAAATCAATGTTTATTTACTAAATCATTTTTAATATAGCGTTATACATAAGATAAATTCGATTGTAAATATAAATTATAAATATAAAAATATTTCCTACATAATGATATTTTATTTATTATTTTTAGACATTAAATAATTTAAATTATTTCTGACACAATGATGATGCAGTAATTACCATAATAGTGAAAAATTAAAATAATTGATATTATAAATACCCAAATAAACATAACTTGAGACTATTAATGAATTACACTAATTATAGGATACTATGACATATTATTATTGATTTAATTGACTTTTTGCGATGTCATCATTATGTTATGAGTTTTAAAAAAATCAATTATTAAATAGTGTCAAAATTGACATAAAAGAGTTTTTAAAACAAATATTATATTATTAATTGATATTAAATTTCAAAAAATCATAGGTTCGGCCAAGAGAATTATATAATGACATGTGTATATATAATGGACCACTTGGGGGGTCTCTTGTAAGTATATAGTATGTTTATTATCTAGATAATATAAATATACAAAGAGACATTGTAAAAGTGAAACTAATTAACTAAGAGTTAATACTTAAAGATAAGGTTATTATAATGACCCAAACCTGTCTAAATTCTATTGGTTGGGTGGTTTTTGACCTATCCACATATTAACATTTAAATAATCCACTTTGGAGCCATTAGAAACCGAATATGAATTTATTATAAAATAATATTCCTAGCCTTTCCAAAGGTGCCCCTCACCCCTCTTACAAAAGGGCACTCTCCCTTCTCATTAACTCACACCTTCAAAGCCTTTTGTATCAGTAAAAATCTACCCAAATACTCTCTAAACATCCCTCACTTTATCCTAGAGGCCTTCCTTTAGTCATAAAGCCAACCTAAGAGCCCTTTTGATGAAATCAAAAGAAAGAACCTAAAGAAGAGGTAATGATTTCACCACCCTTTTTCAAGTTCCTTTCTTCTTCGACTTCTTCTTTCACTGTTATTGCCATTATAAAATAATAAATCCAGTATCTTATATACACTGTGATGTTATTATAAATATGGTACAACCATATTCAGTATTCTATCCATCCTACGAATAACATGTCACCATACGTGCGTACGTACGGCTTACCGTCTCCACGTCATGGTGTAATTGTTATTCAATAAATTATTATTTGGATTGTTATAATAATGATGTGTAACACATGTAAATAATAAATATAACATGATAATGATTCTGTATATATGTTATACCATACAATTATATATTATTTTAATATCAAAAGAATGATATTGTCGCTCGTGCGTACGTACGGACTACCGTCTCCACGAACGCGATGAGATTCATTCTCCATCGTATCCATTCAAGTATAATTATCATTTGATGATTTAAAAATAATGTTTAAGGACTTGATATCATTCTGGATATGAATAAGATACAACCTATCCTTGACAAACATGGCTTACGTAACAAAACATATAAAAGAAAAGGAGTAAGTTAACACCCGAAACAACGATAATACTGAGATATTATTAACAAATCAATGTTAAAAATAATATATGATATCATATTAATATATATAATTATTTTATAATTTAATAACAATAATTTCCCCATTATAAAGGAGGTTAACCTACCCTTAACCAAGGAAAATTACAAGGTAAGGGTTTATTTCGCAATCTCTTCATTATCTGAGGTTGTTTATACGTAATAATCTACTGGGATCTCTTTATCATCCACATCCATGTTTCTTAAAAATGAATTTCAATTTTTTTTACTATTTACAAGAATATGGGTTAAAGTCATTTATACCCTTGTTTGACTTTTTATAAGTGGTTAATAAAGGAATCTTTCCGTCATTTTCCAAACAAGGTGCTTTTAACCTTTTCGACATAATTAAGGTAAGAATGTTTTTTAACTTATACAGCGGGTGCGGATATTTTCCGCCGTTATAAAAACGTCGAAGCTTCCCTTACAAGCTTATAAGAATATTTTTAAAGAAAATGTTTTATTTTATAAATGTATGACTCTTAAATGATTTCAAAATTGAAAGAGATATTTCTCTAAAAATAGTTTTGATTTCATCTATGTCAACATCCTTTGATGGATTTTACGCTTATTTGAAGTTGATTTATTATGATACAAAAATTATATGTTGTATTGAAGGTTTTGTGATATGTTTGACTGTGGATGAGCTATTTTTATACCATTAATGGTTTATGGTGAATGTATTGACATTTCGTATGCTAGTTTTAATGCGAATGTTTATGTTATGTTTATACCTTTTCATTTGGGAATGCATTGGACTTAATATGTGACGGGTGGAGCCCGCTATAGCTCCTCGATGCATCGGTAGGTCTCATGAGACAAACTAGTGTCTTGGAACAAGGCCTTTACAAAATCTTATTTGTAGTCTTGGAACGAGGCCTTGGCTATGTGGTTATGATAGTCTGGCATTATGCATTCCATTATTATAAAAGAGGTTATTGATATTGCATGTGATTATTCGATTAGTAGAATATCCATGTGAATATTTAAATGGCATAATTTCATTTTATTTTTCCATACTATGTTGAATTTCAATTTTAGAAGGATTTTGTTTTAGTTATACACTGCCTTAAATTTTTATTCTTATTTATGAAAGTTTCTGCTATATTGTTATCCTTACTGGGCATTTGAGCTCACCCCTTTTCTATGTTTTATTTTTCCAGGATGTGAAGAAGTAAATTATGAATGACCTGCATGGATATTATGAGGGGATAATAGTGTGGATTACAGAGACAATATGTTGTTGTAGTAGTTTTTATCTTCATGATGTAATGTAAATCTTTATGGATATATCTAGTGTTTCCAAGGCTACTAAACCAATAAGTCTTTCGAGATTTGATCTTTCTTGTGATCATGCCAATGTTATGTAATAATGCACCAACTATGGGTAACTGGGGTCGGGGCGTTGCAGTTGGTATCAGAGGAAGTTTAGTACAAAACTTGGAAGCTAGATTTAGATAAACTCTCATTAGAGCACGTAGACCTAAGATGATATTTGAGGATTATTATAGAAGAACATCCTAGAATTTTGGTATTGTAGAGATTTTGTGAGTTTTCCGAGCAATACATCCCTGTCTGGATACGAGGAGGTAGAGGCAACTCTGGCACAGATTTACATAGGGGTAAAACCCGAAAACACCACTTTGAGCTAGACTAGAATGGGAACTGGTGCACGACAACGAGCCTTGCTGCACTCTTGGTTACGACACTCCCGGGGGATATGCCTAGGATAACTCTCATTTTCATTACAAATCATTATGAAGGGTTTATGAGTATATACTTCCTCAAATAAAACATTTTTATGATTATGGATTATATCCATAAATAGTTCAATTTATGTTAAGTGTTTTATAAGTATGGAATTATGTAGTTTGATTCATAAACTGGTCTAGTTTATTCCATTGTTTAGAAGTGGAGCCTAGTGGAAGAAATGGAAACCGTATCAATGCACGCACTCCATGTAGGGATTTCCCTCCTGCTCAAGATAATTATAGTGCAACTGGTGATGCAACTGGTGCCGATCAGCTAATCACCATACTGGGAGAACTCACTCAGGTTATGAATAATAACCTTACCAGTATGGAGAAACCTGATCTGCAGCATGGATGATCAATGTTAGAACAGTTCATGAGAACAAAACCACCAACGTTCAATGGGAGTACAAATCCCTTAGTAGCCGAGCAATGGATAAATTCCCAAGAGAAAATATTTCAGGCTTTGGGGAGTAGTGAAAGGGAAAAATTTATCATGGCAGTTTGCCACCTCACTGGAGATACTGATCAATGGTGGTCATTGATTCAAAACACTAAAGAAGATGATGAAGTATCAAATATGGAATGGAGGGAGTTAAAAGACCATTTTTTAGAAAAATACTTTCCTCGTGACCATCGAGCAGATATGGAAAGGCAATTTCTGATTCTAAGACAAAAGGAGGATAAGAATGTCGCAAAGTATGAGGCTAACTTTACAAGGTTAGCAAGGTATGCTGGAGATTATATACATAACCCAATAAGTAATATTGATCGTTTCTTTGATGGGTTAAAACCATTTCTTCATCGATCATTAGTCTCACAATCCTTCTCGTCGTATGAAGACATTGTATCATGTGCTATCATGATAGAGAAAGAATTCTCAAAGTCTTATGCCTTTAATGTAAAGCAAGAAAAGAAGAGATCTGCTGATCAATCTGGGAATGGAAATAAGGGAAAGAAGGGAATGGTTGAATATCCATCTTGTGGTATATGTGGGAAGAAACACCCCATTACTTGCTTGAAGGGAATGGGTGTCTGTTACAAGTGTGGTGAAAAAGGCCACCAAGCTCGTGAATGCAAAGGGAAGAAGGAAGCTACCAATTTTCAATGCTACAATTTTAGGGAGATGGTAAATTATGAAAATTAATGTCCTCAGCGTCATGGGAACTTACCTCAGAAAAGGCCAAGGGATCAAGACCAATATTATGATATCACTACTACTAAGGTAGAAGCTCCGAAAGACGTGGTGGCAGGTAATTTAATGGTTTCCTCAAGTTTAGAAAATGCATTTTTTGATTCTGGATCATCGCATTATTTCATATCTTCCTAGTTTTCTAAGAAAATTAGATATTTCCAATTTGATTTAACAAGGGAGTTGTCAGTTAAAACTACTAAGGGAAGTATCATTGCAACAATGTTTTGTGAATCAGTCCCCATTAGAGCACATAATTGTTCTTTATCCGCTGATCTCATCATCATACCTATGATTGAGTTTGATATAATCCTCAGAATTGATTGGATTTCAGACTACAATGCGAAGATTTATTGTAAGAATAAGTAGGTTACGATTTTTGATGATGACGATAAGGAACACCTTATCTTTAGAGCCGAATCATCACCACTTAATTCTTATCTAGATCCACCACCTGTAGCTCAACTAAATTCAATTATTGGGGGGTAAGAGAATGAAATGAATGTGGGTGAGGAAAGGAATGTTCAAATAGAGGATGTACCTATTGTGAAAGAATTGTAGATGTATTTCCGGAAGATTTACCTGGACATCCTCCAGAACGAGAATTGAGTTTTCCATTGATTTAATTCCTGGATCAAGGCCTATATCGAAGACCCCTTATAGAATGGCCACTGTAGAATTAGTCGAACTAAAGAAACAACTAGAGGAATTAAGTAATAAAGGATTTATTTTCCCTTTTGTTTCTCCATGGGGAGCACTTGTTCTTTTTGTTAAAAAGAAAGATGGATCTATGAGGTTATGTATTGATTATAGGGAGATCAATGCTATAATAATAAATAACAAGTATCCCCTACCTCGTATTGATGATTTATTTGAACAACTACATGGAGCTCAATACTTTTCAGAGATTGAACATCGATCTGGATACCATAGGTTGTATGTAAAGAAGGAAGACATTCCGAAGATAGCATTTCGAACCAGGTACGTGCATTACGAGTTTTCTGTAATGTCTTTTGGATTGACTAATGCACCCTCTGTATTCATGGATTTGATGAATAGATTTTTCACGGAATATCTTGATGAATTTGTGGTGGTATTTATTGATGATATCTTGGTATACTAAAAATGCTACGAAGATCATGAAAATCACTTACGCATTATCCTGAAGACTCTGAGAAGACATGAATTATATGAGAAGTTTAGAAAGTGTGAATTCTGGCTTCAAGAGATTTATTTTCTTGTCCATATTGTCTCTAAAGATGGAATCACTATTGATCCTTATAAGACCAAGGAAATTCATGAATTGCCAGCACCTACGAGTATAACTGAGGTACAAAATTTTATTGGTTTGGTAGGTTATTATCGACGTTTCATCCAGAATTTTGCCCGATTGGCAAACCCATTTATGAAGCTCACATGTAATGGGGTTAAATTTATTTGGACAAAAGAGTGTGAAGATTGTTTTGAAGAACTAATGAAAATATTAGTCAATGCTCCTATATTGAATCTACCATCGGGGAATGATGGGTTCGTTATTTATAGTGATGCATCGAAGAAAGGACATGGTTGTGTCCTTATGCAGAATGATATGGTTATTGCCTATGCATCATGACAGTTGAAAATTCATGAGAAAAACTATCCTACTCATGATCATGAGTTAGCAGATGTGATCTTTGGTTTGAAGATATGGAGGCACTACCTCTATGGTGAAAAATGTGAGATTTATACTGATCACAAGAGTTTGAAGTATATTTTCTCACAAAATGAAATCAACATGAGGCAAAGGAGATGGCTTGAATTAGTCAAGGATTATGATTATACTATACACTACCACCCGGGGAATGAAAAAAAGGTGGCAGATTCTTTGAGCAGAAAAGATCATGGAGTTTTGAAAAATATGAGAATTGAAAGGGATCCAATTTTCGTGGATCTAGTGAAGATGGACATGGGAATAACCATGGAAGGTGAAACATCAATGCTTTTTCAAATGGTTGTCAAACCATATTTACTAGAAAGGATTAAGATTTCTCAGACTGATGATGAAGAATTTCAAAAGAAGATTAAAGCTATGAATGATGGGAGATTGGGAGACTTTGTGTTTGAAGAAGCGAATTTGAAATTCGGGAAGAGGCATTCTGTTCCTGATATACATGATCTAAAAAGGGAATTTTTGGAAGATGCTCATACTTCCAATTTCTCTATACACCCTGGGATAAAAAAAATGTATAGAGATTTGAAAGAACATTTTAGGTGGGACAACATGAAGTGGGAGATTGCTGATTTTGTGTCAAGATGTATGGTTTTTCAACAAGTGAAAACTGGAAGGCAACAACCTGGAAGAGTCATGCAACCTCTTCCCATACTGGAGTGGAAATGGGACAATATTATGATGGGGTTTATCATAGGACTACCCAAGACTCATAGAAGGAACGATGCAATATGGGTTATTGTTGATCGTCTTACCAAGTCAGCACATTTTATTGCTATAAGAGAAGATCTACCACTGGAACGTCTAGCAAGACTATATATTGATGAAGTTGTGAGACTTCATGGAGTACCCCTATCGATTGTTTCTAATCGTGATCCCCGTTTCACTTCAAGATTCTAGAAAAGTCTTCAGAAATCCCTGGATACTGAACTTCATTTGAGCACTGCCTACCACCCTCAAATGGATGGACAATCAGAATGAACTATTCAAACCTTATAAGACATGTTGAGATCTTGATCGCATGACTTTTAAGGTATGTGGGATCAATATTTACCTCTGGTAGAATTTTACAATAACAATAGCTTTCATTCAAGTATACAGATGGCACCATATGAAGTGTTATATGGAAAGAGATGTCGCACACCAACCTTTTGGGATGACGTTGGTGAAAGAAAACTTGTAGGTCCAGAACTGGAAGAGGAAACAATGGAAAAGGTGAAGGTAATCCAAAATCACATCAAAGCAGCTCAAAGTAGGCAGAAGAGCTATGCTGATAATCGAAGGAAGGATTTGGAATTTCAAGTCAGTGATCATGTTTTCATGAAGGTATCTCCATTGAAGGGAGTCATACGTTTTGGTAAGAAAGGTAAATTGAGTCCCAAGTACATCGGACCTTTCAAAATTCTAGAACGAATTGGGGTTGTAGCTTACCGATTGGCAATGCCACCAAGTCTCTCCAAAGTTCACGATGTGTTCCATGTATCTCTATTGAGTAAATACATGCCTGACCCAATGTATAAACTCACCTATGTGGAATTGGAACTGGAACCTGATCTGTCTTATTACGAAGAGCCCATCAGGATTCTTGTTACGGGAGAACAAGTACTGAGAAACCGGACGACTCGTCTGGTAAAAGTCTTGTGGAGAAACCATAAGATGGAAGAGGTGACGTGGGAACCTGAGGAACTTGTGATAAAAAACCACCCGAGTCATTTCATGTGGTATAATTCTAGAAATTTCGAGGATGAAATTATTTGAAGGAGGGGATAATGTAACACCCTATTCTTCTACCGTATGTTTCTCTTTGAATAATGTAATAGCGAGTGTTTTACGGAACATCGAGTTCTAACACACACAACAACCGATCAAACTAGATGTTATGAAAAGTAATACCTACTTTTTGAAATTATATATATTTTATATTTCAAAATGAACTTCATTTTTGGATTCAGAATATCAAAATTATCCTAAGATGAATTTTTGGTATTTTTATGAGAACTTCCAATTTTTATGAATAGTGAAAATAATTAAAAACAACTTTTTAATAAAAATAATATATATTGATAAATTATATTATTTAGTGGTTTTAAATTATAATTAGAATACATTTTTACCATTTTATCCAGTGGTGTTCATTGGATTTAATTTCACTTTGAAATTGGACATAAAAATTGTCAATCTTTTGATATATATTGTCTCTTAAAAACACGCTATTTGTTGTAACAGTGGGAATTAATTATAAAATTAATTAATGAAACATATATTTTTGGAATTTTTTAAAATAGACATCATTTTTGAATTCAGACTATCAATTATAGCTGAGGGTGAAATTTTGGCATTGTTCAGAAAAACATCATTTTATGATGAATAGTGGAACTACTAAGTGGTAGTTAAAAAACTGAATTTTTTATAAAACGTAATTTTATTGCTTCTGTGATGGGAATTTAAAAAATCCGAGAGACACAGTTAATATCAAGGAGTAAAATGTGGTTCAATGAGTTGAAAATAATTTTTGGTGAATAGTAACTTTTTACTTTTACTTAACACGGTAAAAAGTAAATAGGGTAATTAAGGGTAAAAATGATATTAATATTACCTTAACACATGTACTAATTCTATTGGACAAGTTTATCTCGACCAAAAACAAACTTAGTAATAAAATATTATCATTTAGGTCCACATGGATTAGATTAGGACATTTATTATTATTTAATTCAAAGAAGAGTTAAAAGAGTTAAAATCAATGTTTATTTACTAAAACATTTTTAATATAGGGTTATATAAAAGATAAGTTCGATTGTAAATATTCATTAGAAGGATAAAAATATTTCATACATAATTATATTTTATTTATAATTTTTAGACATTAAATAATTTATTTTATTTATGACACAATGATGATCTAGTAATTACCATAATAGTGAAACATTAAAATAATTGATATTATAAATACCCAAATAAATATAATTTGAGACTTTTAATTAATTAAACTAATTTTCTAAGATCATATGACATATTAGGATTGATTTAATTGACTTTTTTCGAAGTAATCATTCTGGTATGATTTTTACAAAAATCAATTATTGAATAGTGTCAAAATTGACATAAAAGAGTTTTTAAAACAAATATTATATTATTAATTGATATTAAATTTGTAAAAATCAAACGGTCGGCCAAGAGACTTATATCATTATAGGTGTATCATTGATGGACTATTTGGGGGTCGCATGGAAGTATATAGTATGTTTATTAACTATATAATATAAAAATACAAAGAGACATTGTAAAAGTTAAACTAATTAACTAAGAGTTAATACTTAAAGATAAGGTTAGTATAATGACCCAAACCTGTCTAAATTATATTGTTTGGGTGGTTTTCGACCTATCACCATATTAAAAATTAAATAATACACTTTTGATCCATTAGAAACCGAATATGAATTTATTATAAAATAATATTTCTAGCTTTACCAAAGGTGCCCCTCACCCCTTTTATAAAAGGTCACTCTCCCTTCTCATTAACTCACACCTTCAAAGCCTTTCGGCTCGGCCAAACTCTACCCAAATACTCTATCAGCATCCATCACTTCATCCTAGAGGCCTTCCTTTAGTCAGAAATACATCCTAAGAGCCCTTTTGATCAAATCAAAAGGAAGAACCCGAAGAAGAGGTAATGATTTCACCACCCTTTTTCAAGTTCCTTTCTTCTTCCACTTCTTCTTTCTTTGTTATTACCATTATAAAATAATAACTACAGTATCTTATATATACTGTGATGTTATTACAAATATTTTACAACCATATTCAGTATTCTATCCATCCATTGAATAACATGTCACCATACGTGCGTACGTACGGCTTACCGTCTCCATGTCGTGGTGTAATTGTAATTCAATAAATTATTATTTGGATGGGTATAATAATGATGTTTAACTCATGTAAATAATAAATATAACATGATAATGATTCTTTATATATGTTATACCATCCAATTATATATTATTTTAATATCAAAATAATGATATTGTCGCTCGTGCGTACGTACGGACTACCGTCTCCATGAACACGATGAGATTCATTCTCCATAGTATCCATTCAAGTATAATTATCATTTCATGATTTAAAAATAATGTCTAAGGACTTGATATCATTCTTGTATATGAATAATATACAACCTATCCATGACAAAAATGGCTTACGTAACAAAACATATAAAATAAAATGAGTAAGTTAACACCCGAAACAACGATAATACTAAGATATTATTAAAAAATCAATGTTAAAAGATAATATATGATATCATATTAATATATATGATTATTTTATAATTTAATAACAATTATTTCACCATTATATAGGAGGTTAACCTACCCCTAACCATGGAAAATTACAAGGTAAGGGTTTATTTCGCAATCTCTTCATTATCTGAGGTTGTTTATATGTAATAATCTACTGGGATCTCTTTATTATCCACATCCATGTTTCTTAAAAATGAATTTCAAAATTTTTATTAATATTTACAAGAATATGGGTTAAAGTCATTTATACACTTTTTTGACTTTTTATAAGTGGTTTATAAAGGAATCATTTTGTCTTTTTCCAAACATGGTGCTTTTAACCTTTTCGACTGAATTAAGGTAAGAATGTTTTTTTAACTTATATGGAGGGTGCGGCTATTTTCCACCCTTATAAAAACGTCGAAGCTTCCCTTACAAGCTTATAAGAATATTTTCAAAAAAATGTTTTATTTTATAAATATATGACTCTTAAATGATTTCAAAATAGAAAGATATATTTCTCTAAAAATAGTTTTGATTTCATATATGGCAACATCCTTTGATGGATTTTACACTTATTTGAAGTTGATTTATTATGATACAAAAATTCTATGTTGTATTGAAGGTTTTGTGAAATGTTTGACTGTGGATATGCTATTTTTATACCATTCATGGTGTATGGTGAAAGTATTGACATTTCGTATGCTAGTTTGAATACGAATATTTATGTTATGTTTAAACCTTTTCATATGGGAATGCATTGGACTTAATATGTGACGGGTGGAGCCCGCTATAGCTCCTCGATGTATCGGTAGAGATCATGAGACAAACTACTGTCTTGGAACAAGGCCTTGACAAATTCTTATTTGTAGTCTTGGCACGAGGCCTTTTCTGGGTGGTTATGATAGTCTGGTATTATGCATTCCATCCTTATGAAAGAGGTTATTGATATTTCATGTGATTATTCGATTAGTAGAATATCCATGTGAATATGTAAATGGAATTATTTCATTTTATTTTGCCATACTATGTTGAAACTCATGTTTAAAAGGCTTTTGTTTTAGTTATACACTTCCTTAACTATTTATTCTTATTTATGAAAGATTCTTCTATATTGTTATCCTTACTGGGCATTTCAGCTCACCCTTTTTCTATGTTTTATTTTTCCCAGGATGTGAAGAAGTAAATTATGAATGACCTGTAGGGATATTATGAGGGGATAATAGTGTGGATTATGGAGACAATATGTTGTTGTATTAGTTTTTCACTTCATGATGTAATGTAAATCTTTATGAATAAATCTTGTGTTTCCAAGGCTACTAAACCAATCAGTCTTTCGAGATTTGATATTTCTTGTGATCAAGACAACATTATGTAATAATGCACTGACTCTGGGTAACTGGGGTTGGGGCGTTACACATTAGGAAGGTAGTGGTTTGGAAGGGTCAATTTTATATGGGACAGTTTTGTTTTTCTAGGTTTATTCATGATTTAATGAGGTGTGGTTTCTTGGGTGTCTTTGGTATGTGATACATTTTTCTTTCTTTGGTGTTTTAGAGATGTGACATGATATATGGATTTTATGTATGTAGGCAAGATGTTGTTGTGAGGCCTAGTTGTGAATGGGCGAGATGTGATAAGATTTATTTTCCCAGGATATGGTACTAGCTGTGGGTAGAGGTGTGCATGGGTGGGTTGTGACAAGGTACATTCTAAAGAGGTGGGCAAATGAGGAAATTTAAAATAGGGTGCGGGAGTGGATAGAAAGTGGGAAAGTGTTTTAGGGTACCCTATCATTGATTTGATCTATATTAATTTAATATACATGCGTTATTTAGTGAGCATGCCTTTGGTGAGTTTGGGATGGTTAGTATACCTATTTATGTGATGTTTGGATCTAATTTTTTCACAAGGGTGCGTTAATATTTTCATTTCACATGTGAACAAGAGTCTTTGGTTTTCCTATTGAGTATACATTTATTATCTCCCTACATATACAAAATGTTTTTCTTGGTTTCCAGAAAAATATTGTGGATGGGGCTAGACATTTATAGTTCAGACCTTTGGAACTGTTGATATGTTTCTAACGTAGAATTTTTTATTTTTTGGAATTATTTTGTATATTTTCATATGTATCAACTTGGATTTATTCATAAATTGAGCGATTTTTTAGAATTTTATTATAATATATCATGGTTTTGTTAACAGTTGATTCATCATACCTCCAAATATTGTTTTCTAATAATCGGTAGTTCTTCACATATAATTGGATCTTTGTACCCTTGGAGTTAGTTTCCAACTCGGGGCTTACTAGTGGTTGTACTCGGGTGTCATTATCTCTATTTATTGATCACCAACAAGGGAGGGGTAATCCTGGATGGAGGGTGTCACAACCCATCATTGGGGCCCATTTCGTGACTACCCCAAGCCTACCTTCCATAGGCCAGGGGCTGGTGACTAGCACCAAAGGCATAAATCCTGATAAACAGGGAAGAAATTACCTTTATATAGTAAACAAACACAACAGAGTATGGAACAAAAGTAATGTAAAATAGCAACCATTGAGTCGTCCACTGGGAATTCCACCTGAAGGGTAGGTACATATGGTCTCATCAGCACCTCGGGTCCATCTGTACGCTCCGTGTATGTCCCGACGAGTGGTCCACCTCTGGGTACCATCCAGCTCCACAAGTCTATACCACGATCAGTGATGTTTTTCGTCTGCATCCAACACAACATAGTTCATGAATATCTCTTGCAGGGGTGAGTATAACAATACTCAGTAGGGACCCTGAGACCCCCTAAGGTCTCCTAGAATACATGAAGGATAAACCACATTGGAAAGATACAATCACCTAGTATCAACTAACTCTACATAGGTATATTCCCATACATATACCTCCGTCATCAATCCCAATTCGGCTCAAACTCTTGAGCCCAAGCACATCACAGTCCACACGGGAAAGAATTCAATCACATCGATGATAATGATTGAAAGTCAAGACTCAGCTCACACAGGTATAAAACTCACAAAGAAAGGTGTAGATGCTTAGATGTACCCTCTAAATCATCCCCTCTCCTGAACCCACGTAGGATCCTAGTACAGAAGTCGTCGCTGCCAAACCCACAGAGGATCCATGTTCCGCAATCATTGCTGCTGAACCCACGGAGGATCCATGTACAGTAGTCATCACTGCCGAACCCAGAGAGGATCCAAGTACAGTATTCATCACTGCCAAACCCATATGTGATCCAAGTATAGTATTAATCATCATCGAACCCACGGATGATCCCAGTATGGTAGTCGTCACATTCGCAACAAGGTCTAGTGTTCTCGCACACAACACGCACGATTCCTGGAGGGTCCGCTTCTCGAGCAATGGTGTCATCACATCAACTATAAAGAATTCTAGAGTTGATGTACCCCAAAGTTCTGTCTCAATAAAAGGAACCCAACTCGATAAACGGCGCGTCAATCAGACGCCCGGTATGAGAGATATTGACTTTTTCGTTCTAGGGGCCTGGTTGAAAATACGCTCGTTCCAAACCCGGTCATTTTCCAAAGATGTCCAAAACTCACTTAGAGTATATGAAAAGGAACTCTTCATCGTGAGGGTCCCAAATCCGCACACGGCGCGTCGATCGGACACACATCCTTTTAGTTATTCATTTTTATGTGAAAACAGGCCCGACCCATTAAGCCCAGTGGGCTGGCGGGTTGGGTCAACCCGATTTTGGCGGGTCTGACCCAGCAGAGGGTCGGAGCGGCCCAAGGAGTCACGTGGCCCGGCCCGAGGAGTTGCGGTCCGGCCTGGAGGGGTGCGGCCTGACCCGACACGGCGTGGCTTGGCCGGGCACGGCACGACCCGACCCAACACGGCGTGGCTTGGCCCGGCTTGCCGCAGCTCGGCCTGAGTGGCTAAGCGATCCGATGGGGGGCGCGACCCACCGCTTTCCCGAACTAGCGGTCCCAAGCGGCACCGCCCTCCCCATAGTCCGGCCGAAGCCAGCTGGTCTTCCTGGCACGAGCAGCCCGTATGGGAAGGTCGCGGTCCCTTCAGTGCGACACACTCATGGCGCCGCAGCTCCTTCATCCCGGCCGGCTGATGACCCGGCCAGTTCACCACCGAGCAGCCCACAGAGCACGGGCCACAGTTCTCTTCATTGCAATGTACCTTGTGGCACCACGATCTCTTCAGTCCGTCCGGCTTTATCCAGCTGGTTCTTCATCGGCCGAGCAGCCCGTGGTTGCGGGCCGTAGTTCTTCCGCACACGGTCTGTGCTTGGCCACCGCCATCCCTCACCACCACCACCATTCGCCACTGCCTCCCTTTTTGAATTACATAAACAAGAAAGTACATAGGGTCGTCAGGTCGTGTTTGTTCGGCCCGCACCCTTTGCATTAGGCTGTAACAACTGGCCATGGACAATTCAAAAAATTCAATAAAGAACGGGGTACAAATTATTCATTTAAAATTGTATAAATCCCCTACCTCGATTTCAGGAGCAGAGTACGTCAATGAGCCGCATATGATAAATGTCGTGGAGGTCAGACGTTGTGGAATACTGACATCGATTCTGTTGACGTCAGGGTGCGTCCAAAGGGAAGTGTCGATGGAGAAGTCCTTCACGTTATGTGTCAGAGTTGTTCTTCATTGAAGAACTGCATTTTCTCTAATTTACCAAAGGTTCCTACCACCAAAATATTTTCCAAGATAATATTAATGTAAGGCATACCCTATAATTATAAACATTCCATGTAATTCCAAAAGATTCAAAAAAATAGAGAAGTCAATTCATTAATTGATCAATAAATGAAACATGTTTGAAATGTTTATGGAAATGAGAGAAAGAAGTGAAGAGTCAAAATTATGGAGGGAGAGTTTTCATAATAAATACAAGGGTAGTTAAATGGGGATTTTCAAGGGTGTTGAGGGGATGTGATAAGTTGGGGCTCGTGTGGGCCCCACAACAGTAATTCCTATAATGGGAGGATATTTGGGTGTGGGCCCCACCACTAACTCCCCATTGTAGGAAATAACTAACATTATTAAAATAAAATTTTGTTCCAAAAATTTTATTCGAAATACCTTAAAAATTAACTCTCAACCCACATAAAACACAACTGTGGTAAAGGCGCCTTTAAGCGAATACTGGCGCTGCAAGTTCATCGCTATCCTCAGATTTCAATTCCGCGCACCGGTTCAAAAGATAGAAAAACTCGCACGTACGTTTACTAAACATACCCAAAAAAACTTCCTAAATTGATTCCGGGACACCGAGCCTTGGAATCAAGATCCGTTTGAAACCACAGACTCCTAAAATTCCAAAGTATTTATGAAAAAAATTTCCTCGAAATTTCCGGGTCTTTACATTACTCCCACCATAGATATTTACGTCCCCGTAAAGCTACAACACACACTAGGGAATCAAATAAGGGTATTGTACATGGATCTGAACCTCCCGCTCGAGTGTGATCTTCTGGAGGTTCCTGTAATGCCAGCGGATGTGCACAAGAGGAATCGAACACACACATATGACCCACTCATGTCGATCTTCGATCTCCACCGGGACCTCCAAGAATGTTTCCCCGTCATCGTTGTCTAGATTTCCTTGGTCGATGATGTGGGACGGGTCATCCACATATCTCCTCAGCAGAGATACATGGAAGATGTCATGCACCCAGTGCAACTGAGGTGGAAGGTCTAGGAGGTAAGCCACCTCTCCTACTCTGCTGAGGACCTAGAAAGGTCTGAGGAATCGTGGAAATAACTTGCCACCACGGTGAAATCTCCGTAGAACTCGTCAAGGTGAGACCTGTATGAAAACGTGGTCACCTTCCTCGAAATCCATTTGTCTCCGTCTCCACTCAGCATAGGACTTATTTCTTTTCTATGCAGTCTTAATCCGCTCCTGGATGATGTGCACCTTCTTCGTCACAGCCCGAACCATCTCTGGTCCTACAAGTACTGACTCCGCTAGATTAGTCCAGCACAGAGGAGATCTGCAGGTCTCCAGTATAGTGACTTTTAAGGTGCTATCCTGATGGTGGAGTGGTAGTTATTTTTGTACGCAAACTTCACCAAGGGTAGGTGATCCTCCCCTCTATGACCATAGTCAACGACACATGCACGAATCATGTCCTCGAGAGTATGAATGGTATTCTCTGTCTGGCCGTCCGTCTGAGGATGTAAGGTGGTTCTCAGACATAGATGTGTCCCAAAAAGCCTCCTATAACCCCTTCCATATGTGATATGTGAATCAAGAATCCCGATCAGAAATGATAGTCGATGGCACACCGTGAAGCCATACGATCTCCGGAATGTATATGCGTCCTAATCTCTCCACTGAGACCAGCAATCTGATCGTTAGGAAATGGGCCGACTTGGGGATTCGGTCTATGGTCACCCAAATAGAGTCGTTTCCTCTAGATGTATGGGAATTCCTGTCACAAAATCAATGGATGTACCATCCCAATTCTACTCTGGTACCTCTAAGGGTTGTACAAAGCCTGTTGGTACCCGGTCCTCCGTCGTCACTTGCTGACAAGTGAGGGATCGTGAAACGAACTCTGATACAGCCTTCTTCATACTCCGCCATCAGTGCTATCGTTTGAGGTCCTGGTACATCATCGCCAGTCCTGGATGTAACGCTAGAGGGGAAGTGTGAAACTCCCTCAGCACTTCCTCCAGCAGTGCAACTGGTTCCATAGTACGTCCCCGGAAGAGGATGGTGTGCTCCCCTCCTTCAGAATACTCATCCGGTGCCTGCCCTATTGATATCTGAGAACGTCGCATCTCAAATTCAACATCCCCATGATGTACCTCTCGGACTCACTGATGTAGTGGAGGAGTGAATGTGAGTGACTATATAAAGGCTGCTCCATCTATATCCCCAAATGATATCTGCAGTGCGGCTAGCAGCTCAGTCGCCTCTCCTAGTAGCTGAATGTTGATCTTCTGCTGAGAGCATCAGCTTCAAAGATACCCTTCCCAGGAATATAGACTATCTCAAAGTCATAGTCCTGGAAGAACTAAATCCATCACCACTGTCTCAGGTTCAGTTACTTCTTCGAGAAGATGTACCAGGGACTCTGGTGGTCAGAGTAGAATGTAAAGCACTCGCCCATCAGATAGTGACTCCACATCTTCAAGGAGAAGACCACTGCTGCTAACTCCAGGTCATGGGTAGCAGAGTTCTACTCATGTTTTCTCAGCTACCGTGAACCATAACCGATCATTGATCGCTCTTGTATTAGGACACACCTAATCCTGGTCCCTGATGTGTCGCAGTACACTACATACCCAATGCCCTCCTCCAGTAGCCTCAAGATGGGCGCACTAGTCAATCTCTGCGGCAGCTCCTGAAGGCTCTGTTGACATCTATCTGACCACACGAAGGGTTTCCCCTTCTTCGTCATGGCTGAAAGCGGCGCTGCAACTCTGGAGAAATATGGAACAAATCTCCTATAGTATCCATTCATATCAAGGTGACTCTGCACCTCCGTCACACTCCTGGGTGGATCCCAAGAAAGTACAGCCACAATCTTCACTAGATCCACTGCTACTCCAGCATCTGATATGAAGTGTCCCATTAAATGAACCTCATGAATCTAAAACTATCACTTCGAGAGATTACCATAAATCTGGTGCTCTCAGTGTGTATCCAGTACAACCCGCAAGTGGTAGGCGTGCTCCTCCTCAGTGGTTGAGTAAATCAATATGTTGTCGATGAAAACTATGAAAAATGGATCGATGTAAGGCCATAATATCCTATTAATGAGACTCATGTGCACTACTAGAGTGTTGGTTATGCCGAAGGGCATAACCATGAAATTTTAGTGGCAATACCAACACCTGAATTCCCTCTTCTGCACATCCTCGTCTCGAACTATGATCTGGTGATAGCCTGACTTGAGGTATATCTTTGAGAACCATCGTTCTCCCTTAAGCTGATCAAAGAGGTCGTCAATCCATGGGAGTGTGCACTTGCTCTTCACGGTCACCTGATTCTGGCGACGGTATTCAACACACAGCCGGAAGATCCCATCTGCCTTCTTGGTGAACAAAATCAGAGAAGCCCATGGTGATACACTGGGTCGGATGAATCCCTTTCCCTACAAGTCCTCCAGTTGTACCTGCGGCTCAAGAATCTCAGCAAGATCCATCCGATAAGCTGGAGTAGATATCAATGTTGTCCCAAGGTATAGTTAAATGTTGAATTCTACCTCTATGTGAGGAGGTAGTCCTAGAAAATCATCAAGAAAAACGTCCGCATACTGATCCACCACAACAGGAAAACTCAGACTCTGCACAGAAACTTCTCAAAGGATGAGACTAGCCAAATGATGTGTGATCGGCTGCCCCCTCCTCTGCATAAGTCAATCCTATACTGCAAAGGCTCCCTTCTCACCGGTTAAGGTGAACCTGCTCCCATACATGCAGACACATTGCACTTTGTGCCTAATACAGTCGATTTGAGCATGAACTGTAGACAACCAGTCTATACCCAAGATGACGTCCTAAGGTTTCGATGCCACTACAAGAAGATATCAGCAGAAGCTCTCACCTCCTAGAGTAATCTCACACTACTAGAACCAGTGTGTAATCATCGAGTCTTCTCCCATAAGAGTTTCTATCCATAAGGATCGAGCCAACGGCTCCGTCAGAATCTCTGAACACTAAACAAGGGAATCAACAATAAAAGAACGACTCGCTCTTGTG
Source organism: Viscum album (assembly GCA_963277665.1). Taxonomy (NCBI): domain Eukaryota; kingdom Viridiplantae; phylum Streptophyta; class Magnoliopsida; order Santalales; family Viscaceae; genus Viscum; species Viscum album. The sequence goes on along the minus strand of OY728155.1, from coordinate 915,779,472 downwards.
TTAATAATTACAACAGTAAGGGGGAGTAGACACATATAGTACCTCGAATCATCTCAGGTGGGCCGTGGACGTATTCCTCGACTGCCTAGAGCTGAGCCTGCCTCTGTCCGCTAGCTCCCTGTGGTCGGGGTGGTCCTCTTTGTTTTGGTGGTGGTAGGGCCTCGAAACGCCGTCCACCACCTGATGCTCGGCCAACTCCTCTTTCTAGTCTGCCTACTACTGGCAGACCACCATGGTTGAACCTCTACCTTTTCATGGGAGGTCCCTATACTGTCTGCTGGTCATCTTCATGGAGGTTCGAGCAGTCTCGAGCCATGTGACCCTTCCCGCCGCATGCATAGCACTGCTTGTCTCCCAATGGCTGGCTCTGTTTTGTGTGCCCCGCACATCTGAACCAGTATCCTATGCCCTCCCACAAGATGGACAGGTCCGCTTGGACCTCTACATCAACTATCTACTATCGGATACAGAAGAATCTACTATGTGTCATCCTACGGTGGGTCTCACCGCTGGAAACTGCTCAGCAAGAAACCTCTCTACTAGAAGGACTCACTCCAGCACCCCCACCTGCGTCAGGATACTGAGGGGAATCGTCGAATCCCTAATCTCATACCTCAGTCCATGCTTGAAAGTCCAGGCCCTAAAGAACGGGTCTTGTACCATGTCTGTGGAGTAGCGTGAGAGGTCGGTGAACCTCACTCAGTACTGAGCTACTGTCATGCTGCCCTGCCGCAGAAGATGTTACTCCTAGATCCACACTGCACGAAGGGTGGTGGGAACAAACTTTGAGCGGAAGAGACTCTCAAAGTCTGTCCAAATTAATGATGCTTTGTTATGCACCTAGAGCATCAGGCTCCACCATATACCTACTGCAGTGTGTAGGAGACTCATAGAAAAGGTCACCATAAGATCAGCTTATGTCACTACTAATCTCAAAACTCTGACGACAGCCTCTAGAGAATCATCGACATCCTGTGGGTCCATCTCTCCGTGGAACTTGGGTGACCTTTGTCACTGAAACTCATGCAATGCACTCAGGAGGCGTTCACTCTCGGCTACTGGGGCTGGTAGAATCGGTGGCTCAGTGGGTTGTGGTACAGCTGGTGGCTCCACTGTGATGGGGCCCCACACCGAGGCCTTATCGCTCAGTGGGATACCATCGCGTACGTGACTCAGAACCCTAGCGGGTAGCTGTCGTGGGGCCATCATGACAATAAACAGGTTTTCCACGGTCAAATAGTATATCTGGTGAGATGACAAAAAATAATAACAAAGAAAACTTTTGAAACACACATGCAATCATTGTTTTCGTGCACTAAGTTGGAAATCAGAGGTTAGGGTCCCGGTGTATGGATACATCGGCCACTGCACCAAAACAAGACTCCCTGGACTAAAAACCACACTCAATACTCTTTACACTATTACATCATCGAAAAAAATGATTAGAGTCTTGAGTTCTGTGGTAGAACCAAGTCCTCTTATACAAATTTGTCATGACCTGTCCTCGGGGCCTGTGCCGTGACTACCCCAAACCTGCCTTCTATAGGCCAGGGGCAGGCGACTAGCCCCAAAAACATAAATCCCAATAAAAATGGAAGGAATTTACTTTTTATAGTAAAAAATGAAAATAGAGTATGCAACAAAAGTAAATTAAAGAAGCAACCACTGAGTCATCCACCGGGAATCCCACCTGAAGTGTTGGTACAGATTTTCTCCTCAGCACATTGGGTCTGTCCATCCACTCCATGTACGTCCCGCCGAGTGGTCCACCTCCGGGTACCGTCCAGCTCCACAAGTCTCTACCACGATCAGTGCTGTCTGTCATCTACATCCAACACAACATAGTGGGGGCATAGCCCGTGTAGGGGTGAGTATAACAATACTGAGTAGGGACCCCGAGACCCCCTAATTTCTCCCAGAAACCATGAAGGATAGACCACAAAGGAATGATACGATCACATAGTATCAACTAACTCTACTTAGGTATATGTCAATACATATACCTAAGTCATCAATCCCAGTTCGGCTCCAGCTCTCGAGCCCAAGCACAACCTAGTCCACATAGGAAAGAAGTCAATTACATCGATGATAATGATTGAAAGTGAAGACTCAACTCACACAGGTATACAACTCACGAAGAGGGGTGGAGATGAATATATATAGCCTCTGAATCATCTCCTCTACCGAACCCATATAGGCTCCTATTACAGAAGTCTTCGCTGCCGAACTCACGGAGGATCCAAGTATAGTAATCATCATTGCCGAACCCACGGAGGATCCAGGTACAATAGTCATCATTATCGAACCCATAGAGGATCCAAGTGCGGTAGTCATCATTACCGAACCCTCAGAGGATACAAGTACAGTATTAATCGTCCTCAAACCCACGGAGGATCCTAGTACTTTAGTCTTCGCAGTCAAAGCCAACTCTAGGGTTTCCGCACACAGAACGCAATTCTGGGAGGGTCCGCTACTCGAGCAAAGGGGTCATCACATCAACAATCACAAATTCTAGAGTTGATGTACCCCGATGTTTTGTCTTGTCATAAGGAACCCAACGTGACAGAAGACATGTCAATCGGACGCCCGTTCTGAGAGATATTGACTTTTTCGTTTCAGGGGCCCAGTTGGAAATACGCTCATTCCAAACGCTACCGTTTTCCAGAGATGTCCAAAACTCACTTAGAGTATCGAAAAAGGACCGTTTCATCATGAGGGTCCCAAAGCTGCAGATGGCACATCGATCAGATGCATGGTCTTATAGGTATTTACGTTTAAGTGAAAATGGGCCCTACCCGTGAAGCACAGTGGGATGGCGGGTCGGGTCAACCCAGTTTTGAAAGGTCCAACCCGTAATAGGGTTGGACCGACTCGATGAGTCGCGCGGCCCGACACGAGGGGGTGTGGCCCGACACACCGTGGACAGGCCTGGTAGGGCGCGACCCAGCTGGCCGCAGCTCGACCAGTGGGCCGAGCGACTGGGCCCGGGTGGCCGAGCGGTCTGAGGGGGGGGGGGGTGCGGCCCCCATCTTTCCCGAACCGGCGGCACCAAGCGGAGCCACCCTCTTAACCAGCCGGCTGAATCCGGCCTACATTCTTGGCGTAAGCGGCCCACACGGGAGGGGGGGTGGCGCGGTCCCTTCAACGCGTCGCTCTCCTGGCGTCGCGACTCCTTCATCCCGGCAGGCTGACGAGCCAGCCGGTTCGCCGTCGAGTGGCCCACGGAGGACTGGCCGTAGTTCTCCATAGCGCGACGTCCCTTGTGGCACTGTGGCATCTTCGGTTCGGCCGGCTTTTGTCGTCCGGTTCTACATCGGCCGAGCGGCCCGTGGTTATGGGCCACGGTTCTTCCGCACGTGGCCGGTGTGCGGCCGCCGCCTTCTCTCGCCACCACCTCCATTCACCACAACCTCCTTTTGATAATTAAATAAACAATAAATGACGAAGGTTCGCTGGTCCATGTTTGTTCAGCCCGTGCCCTCCGTGTTAGGTGGTAACAATCGGCCATGGACAATTCAAAAAATTCAATAATGAAAGGGTTAAAAATTATTCATTTAAAATTGTACAAACCCCTACATCAATTTCAAGAGCCTATTACGTCAACAATTTACAGAAGAAAAATGTCGCGGAGGTCAGGTGTCACAGAATATGGACGTCGATTCTGTTGACATCGAGGTGCGTCCGAAGGGATGTGTTGATGGATAAGTCCTTCACATTCTTCATTGGGTTTGTTCTTCTTTGAAGAATAACATTCTCTCTAATTTACCAAAGGTTCCTCCCACCAAATATTTTCCCAACAAATATTAAAGTAAGGTTTACCCCATAATTATAAAATTTTCATGTAATTCAAAAAGATTCAAAAAAATAGAGAATTAAATTCATTAATTGTTCAATAAAAGAATCTTGTTGTAAATGTTTATGGGAAAGAGAGAAAGATGTGAAGAGTCACAATTATGGAGGGAGAGTTGTCATAATAAATACAAGGGGAGTTAAATGGGAGGTTTCAAGGCTGTTGAGGGGAGGTGATAAGTTGGGGCACGTGTTGTCCCCACCACAGTAATTTATCTCATGGGATGTTATGTGGGTATGGGCCCCACCACTAACACCACATAGTAGGAAATAACTAACAACCTTCAAATAAATTTTTTTTCCACAAATGTTATTTATTTTATTCGATGTTTAAAAATATTAACTGTCATCCTGCTTAAAACGCAACTGCAGTAAATGTCCCCTTAAGTGAATAACGGTTCTGCGAGTTCATCGGTCTCCTCATATTTAAATTCCGAGCATCGTTTCAAAAGATAGAAAAACCTGCACATATGTTTTCTGAACGTACCAGAACAAAACATCAAAAAAGAATTTGGGCACACCGGGCCTCAGAATCAAGTGTCTTCAGAAGCCCCAAACTCCTAAAATTCTGAAGTATTTAAGAAAAAAATTTAGTTGACATTTCTGGGAATTTACAAAGGGGTTGGTAAAAATATAGTATTAGTGGATGACGATTGGGAAATAGGATGGAGTTTCAAGTTCAGCACAGTGAGGATTTCATGGGTTGGTAGAGAAAGAGTGTAAGATGATCATTTTATGTGAAATATGGTTGAGAAGACATACTATGAAATGGGATTTTAGGACCCCCATGATTTGGAAGAATTACACTAGTCCCACTGAATGACCAAGTGAGGTAGCACTCCAAGGAGGGTAGAGACATAGGAAATGAACATGCATTATATTGACTTCTGTTCTTTTTGGAAGTGGTTGATTTTCTAAAGTTAGGATAAATTATGTGAACCATGATAATTTATGCGTTCTTCTATTATTTTTGCATTATTTTTATTACCAATAAGATTCACTAATTATTTAATGATTTATTCCTATAACATCGAGTAAAGAGTAATATGATGGTTAACTGGATAGAATAGTTTGTTTGAAACCATATTAAGAAATGGATATGATGTATTCCTTCTTATTATAACATGATTCTTAATAAATAGTATTTTTAATCCTTTATTATAAATATATTACACACCTTTTAGTTTTGGATAATTATTCAAATTTTTATAGAGGCATGATTTTTTATATTTCTATGTTAAATTTATATATTTTTTAAACCCTAATGAAGTATGTAACCTTAAAGTACATTTTGTGATGGAATAATAAAATAAATTACTTTTAACCATTGTTCTATGTATTATTGTTTTCATATAAGGTAATATTTCTGATGTTGTTTTTTATTCAAAATATTTTGTAAGAATGTGAAGTTGACTTATTGTAAAATGTGTCTTTAAATAATTAAATTCAATGATTTATGAAAATGTATCTCTAAATTAATGATAATTATATTCAATTTGGAATCCTTAACAAGAGTAACTTTCTTTTATTTGTTTCCTCAAATACACATATAAATTATTAATATTACCATGTATTGTAAGAATGTGTGAGGATAGAAATATATGTGACATTTATTTCTAATTTTTTGATAGATTATAATTATTATTTTTGGTAACTTGTTGATATTTAGATATGTGTATGTTATTAAAATGATAATAATTATATGTATTGAAACAACCTTATATGATAGGTTAATTCATGAGTAGTATTTCATGAGGATCATCTATAAATTTGAAATCATTTATATGGTAACTATGGATATTCAAGTATGAAATATTTGATCATTTAACATGTTTAATATGATATATAAGTAGAATTTTTTTTTTATTTCATTATAGAAGAATATTTTCCTGAACAATGAAATAATTTATGATTTTTTTCTAGAACATGATAAGGCATAAGAAATTGTAATATGAAATGTTTAGTTCAAATTTTGTTGATCTAAACCATGTTTTACTTTTATTATTATGATAAAATTTCGTTTTTGTAATGTAGTACTTGAATTGAACATAATAACATAAAATTTGAAATGCATCCAATGATGTTGGAAGTATTTTTTTCCAGGATAATAAGATTAACCTTTGATGTATTAATAACATTAAACATGGTTTCTGAGATAGCAACATTATAATTTTTTATTTAACTTGGAAGAATTATAGGACTATTTAAAATTCAATATAGAATATTTCACTAGAAATATACTTGGAGTGTTGACTATTGATTGTGGTTTCATTGTTACAATTGCATTATTGTGTTGGTCTGCATTGCTGTAAATAGTAGTTGTAGAAAAACTTGTTGTTCTATCATTGTTATAGATAATGAGAGCTCTGATATGACAAATGTTTTGAATCTCACCATTTATTAGAAGTATAATCACATATATGTGGCTAATGAACTGATTCCCAATGGTAAATTTAAGAGTCTGTTAAAGTAATCATGCCAAATAATGAAATGACGTAATATAAACTAGTTTACCATTATAGAAGATGCTATGTATTGATTTCTTGTGTGATTTCTCTTTCTATAATTTCCTTTTTTGGAATGTGGTTTAAAATTCTTCATGTATACAAAATGTTCAGTGCTGATCCCTAAATGAGAGACTTTATACCTTAACACGATAAAAACCATGAGGGTTACTCAATGCCACACAGAGAGGATAATATCTCAATATGGGAGAGGGGATTCCTAAATTTGTGTGCCTGGGGCCTTATATAAAATGATAATTGGGAAAAAAATTTGGGGCTATGTAGAAGATTAGATGGGGTAGGTGGTTATTTGAAAAGGGTATTTTCATGTGGAGGGTAAAGTGGTGTAGTGATGTGGTTGTGTGAAATGTCTGGTAAAAAAAATTTTGTTGTGATTTTTCACCAATGTTTGTGATGCACAGTGATGGTTATGTGTGGTGGTAGGGATGTATAAGTGTTGTGGTTTGAGGAATATTGTTGGGTTGTGTTGTTTTATGATCATGTTGATGGAATCCATCACCTCTCAAAGACCAATTATTCAAGTAAATATGGTAATAAAGTCAACTGGTCTTTTTGGAGGTTAGGAAATCAATAATGATGGGCTTGCCTAGCACACCTAAATTTTTTATATTGAATGAGATTGAAATTTCATAATACCATCATGTTTTTTGGGTATGTTGTGTTTGATCATAAACTGATAGAACATGTTATGACAAAAACCATATAAATAGAGGTAACAACGTTCCCCACATATAGACTTCTTATATTACAACACATTTTGAAACCGTGTGGGTAAGTCAATACCACCCAAACATGATAATATCATAGTGTGGTGGATGAGTTCCATTGATTTTTATTCTTATGGTATCTCATTCTATATTATTGTAAGATTTAATTTTGGAATATGACTTCTATTTGAAACAGCTTTAATTAATGACATACACTTGATAAAATTAGTACTTTGAAATATCAAACCCCATGTTGTTACATGATAAGTATGTTCATAGTAATTATTAATTTGATAAAAAATGGAAATGTTCTAAACATGGATAATCTAGTGAATTTAAAAATCATGTAATATTTGTGATCAATTCAATATGTTAATTTTTGTTTTATGGATTTGATGATTATCTATATTGATATTATCTTTGTAAAGAGAATGATAGAGATATATTTGTAGAACATAATGTTTTTTTATGAAGGCATGATACATTATAATTTACTTATGTTTTCATAACAAACATGTTGAAGAAAAGTGGGTTTATTTTTTTTAATTGTTTCAAAAAATAATATTTTTGATAAATTTCATGCTATAATAAGGATTAAAAAATCAGTTTTAACTAAAAAAAGTTTACTTAACTTACTGATGCCTTTACATTAAACTATATATTTTAGGGTAAGGATTTAATAAGAATGTTTTCCAAACCTAGTATGTTCCTAAATAAAATTTTAGATAGATGTATAGAAAGTAATAGATCCTTTTATAAGTCATGGTTACCTTTTGAACACATTCACTAGTACGATTAAACAAAATTTCAAAAATTGAATATCTATTTTTGATGAAAAATTAGTACTCAATCATGCTAATATATTTTATTTGTAATATTCAATGAATGGTATTATTTAATAGTTTTAAATTTTAAACTAATGGATTATTTTATGATGATAATGCACGTATAGATATTCATACAATGGAATGTCTAAGGGAATTTATTGAAGGAAAATGTATAACAATTCTTTATCTTATCTAAAATTTACTCTCACTATAAAAACAATGTGTAGAAATTGTTTTTTAATATTTTCACTTCCAAGGTGTTATATTTGTTGCTTGATTGTTATGTATTTCATTCTGGTCTAGTTATACTTATCTATGTGACAATGTTATTGTTTTAGAGGAATCTCCCCTGAGTGGTTATGTAGATTTACCCTTTTTCCTATTTGGTTGTTGTACTCCAAATATATCTAGGCTATTATATTAGGCCTCATACAATGGATTTAGATATTATTAGTGAATAGGTATATTGAAAAATATGAAAATATTGGGATATGTATAATTATATGGTAATTTCATAATGATTTTATTATAACATGATTACTCAATGGCATACATAAATTTATACAAATAAATGGATGAATTACCTACCATAATACACCTCTTGGTTATAACCCTAAAATGAACATTTGAGAATGGAATATTTTTCACTTGGTGAAAAATTATGTTGCATAACAACACACATGGTTCGATACTCTTAGGGGATAATTAATTTGTTAATTGATATTCTCTTTATAAATCATTTCAATGAATTAAATGATATATCATAATGAATCATATAATAATTCGGTGTGATATTTTATTAATAAAATGTTTCATTAGTTAATAAGAATAAGGTTGATCATAAGTTTAATCAAATAGATGTAACTTTAGAGATTATATGTCATCAGAGTAAATTGATATACATTTATTGAGAATTATTATATTTTTTGTATGTATAAAACTTATGATTAATATGATATATATTATTTTGGGATGAATGATTTTATATCGTATGGAAATGTGTTCAAAATTATTGATAAACATTGTGGTTATTTGGTTCTTTGATGTTGTTATAATTATGATTAATTGTGATACAAGGATTATTACATTTTTATAGAATTTGTGTTATCATATAAATATGAAATTTATTGAAAATTGGTTTGATGAAAATTTTCTAAATGTTATTTATGAATAAGGTTACCAATTTTGGGGAATATATGATTTAGGCTAATGTAATATTATTAGATAAGGTGATATTTTATTTTAGGGAAAATGAATAAATGAAATATTAGAATAATATATGATTTTATAGTGGATTTATGATGATTAGATATATTAATTGAAATTGTTATATTATTTTGGAGATTATATGATTATGAAATACACATTTCTTTTATAAGACAATATGATTGATTATTATTTTATAGATATAATATCAATGTTGATTGATGAAAAAAATGGGATCAAATCGCTGAATAATTTGGGGTTCATTTTTGGTCATGAATATTAGGAAATGTTTTATGGTTTTATTTTTAGGAGATGCCATGAAAGGAAAATTGAGTGATATTTTTTCAAATGAGATAAAAATAAAAAATCATCATTTCATGTTTTATTAAAATTGGATATTATTTAAAATTATGCTAACAAATGTTTTGTCCCGTTAAATATCTATATACTATAAGAATAACTTTTACTCCTTTTATTTATCCTCTAATATGTTTAAATTTAAATTTATTGACTATGTAATAAAAAGGAAATCTCGGTTTTAGTAATTATTTCATGGAGTATTTAATGAGAAATAGGTGGGAAAATATCCCAATGCACCACACAAGAATTATATAAGTTTCATTTGGAATGGAAGAAAATCACAAAAGATTATTTTATCATATGCTCTATCTTTAATGTCTAATAATCACTCAGTATTAAGAAAATGAAACTAAAATAAAACAAATATACTAATATAACCATTTATAATTAATTCATGAAATAATAATATGATACTAATTTATGGGGTTTTAGATATTATGTTTCTCATGACTACATTCAAAATCACTTTTTATAATTCCTTAGATGCTATTTTTCTACCCCATTTCTATGTTTTCAAGCACCCCAATATTAATCTTATCTAGGAAATCAACAATGTGTTATTCATTAGATCATAATTATTCCCTCTTATCCTTTTCAAGAAGATATTTTTTTGTAAATTTTTTTGATGTTGGGTTTTAAAAGAGGTTTTCTAAAATATAACATTTTTCCAATAATGATTTAATGTTTTATCTTATAATCCATTGAATTATTTTAGAAAAAACTAATTAATTTTATCATGATTGGGAAAATGGATAAGAGGAAAATTCATTATGGGGGAAATAATGTAACAATCAAAATTTTTAGTTTGATTGAATAGAACGCTAATTATCATTCTTAACACACAACATTGATTCTTTAGTGAATTAGGATATAATACAAAAATATTAATATTAAAATTTGATCATTATAACGTAGAAGATAAAGTGGAACTAATTATAAAAATCAACACATTATAACCAATACTTAAATAATTTTTACGAAATTCAAATTTATTGACCAATTCATAAGTACTCATTTTTGACTAAAAATATTTTTAGCTTAATATTTACATTTTCCAAAAAATGTGTGGATTAAATTTATATGATAAGAAATATTATAACTAATTTCTTCCATTTAATGAAATTAAATTTGATATAAATATATAATTTTTGAAATAATCATTTAATTTTTATACTGTGGTAATTTTTTAGAATATTTCTGAAAATTATTTTTTTTATTGAATAGTAAAAAATATCAAATTTTGTAAAAATTACAACTTTTCATTAAAATAAATAATTTAAAAATATTTTTTTTGGAATTTTATATACATTTAACAGAATTTTCCTAAAATTAAAAATTGAATAATTAATTAAGTATTAATCAGAATTATACTTGTTTTTTTGTCGAAGTTCATTTTTGTGATTAATTTTTTTAGAAACATTTATTCATTGTGTTTATAAATTTAAATTAACATACTTTTTACCATAAAAACAATTTTAATCATTTAAAATAGAGACATATTTTTTAATAATGGGGCTCATATTTTTTAAATAATTCCTTTTTATCATCAGTGACAATGAATTGTATGTAAGGAAACCATTTGTCACATTTGTAAGTAAAAAATAATTGAAAGAGGTTAATAACAATGATGTAAGGCCGATGAATATTCAAAATACTTGTATTATTTTATTGGATATGTTTTTTACTATAACCATATATGGTTTGAATATGTCGAAATTTCACCATATTTTTCTTTAATAATAACCATAATGTATTATTAAGTAACCCATAAAAAATGACACTCTATTTATTTTATCATCATTAAAAACATTTCCTCAGGATTAAAAGTGGTTATTTTCAATTATGAATTTTAATTTAAAATATTAATAATTTATTAATATGTATTTTTTTTAATTACTAAATGTTGAATAATACCATTAAATATTTAAAATATGACACCATAACTATTTTTGATGTAACATAAAATTCAAGTGATGTTAAAAACATTAATAATAAAAAATAATTGATTGAATATTATGTTATATGAGAAATTTAGATAAACATAACATATTCACGTTTTTTTGAGAATTTTATATTTCAATTCCAATAAAATATCTATTTCATTAATGCTAAACTGTATAAATAATCATGATATTGACATTAATAATATCATTTGTAAAAAAATATTTATACTTTTAAAATTCATAAATATATTTCATCTGAAAAATTAAATGATATTTGGTTATGAATATGAACTATTTTTCATGTATGTGACATTTTTAATTTTATAATAATTGTGTTAACCTATAAATATTAAAAAAAATTAACGTCACATTAATCATAAAAATGATTGAAAAATATTAATAAATAAGTTATAAAAGTTAAAAAACGGAAAAACATATTTCAATTTTATTATCTGACATAATTTTGACACATCCTCATACTTGATTAATATTATATCGACCTGATGACACTTCATGATAAAAATTATTTTTCAAAAACCAATATTTTTCATTATATCATGTGTTTCTTTCCCCTTAATAGAAAAGGACACCACACCTCATATGATCCTCATACCAACATGATTTACTTAACCTTAAAGACCTAAAAAGAAGTCATATAACAATCCATATCATATTTATATTCGATTTTTACTCATTACAAGACTATCCCTAGTGTCCATATTGAAAATTCGTGAGGAGGTCTCTCAAAGAGGATTTTTTGATTTTAATAGATATATTTCATTTTAATTTTAATTCGGCCTTTGTAAATTACATCATAAACACTGAAATATGATAGAACTAGTATATACCGGAAATAATATATTAATATTATGGTGTAATAACCACTATCCATCAACTTTTCCATCATATGGGAAATGAATATGTCCCCCATGCACATTTGTGGACTACAAACTCCACAAAGTAATATATTTCATTTTCTTTAACCATGTCTAATAAAAAATATAATGAGGTAATTAATTTATAAATATGATATTAATGATATAATTTTAATTATCTAACGATATTCTATCATCAATTTTATTACCCTTTCATTTCTTGGAAATTGATAATGTTTTTCATGTGAATTCACGAATTACCATCTCCATATAGATGTCATTTTTTTATATACGCCTTTTAAGGATGGATATAAAATTTAATTTAATGTATAAAAAATACATATATACCATGAATAATATTTTCTATATGATTTAATAATGAACACTTTAACCATGTTCGACCTACCAATTTCATTTTACAATTTTGAACTAAATGTCCTCAAAACACCGAACATAGAATTAACTTATTATGTAAAAGTATACATAATTAAAATAAATAAAATAAATTGTTTAATGAAAATAATCATCATGGAAATTATTTTTAAATAAATATATAATTAGTTTAAATTTATTATATATGGGTTAAATGGCATACAATGAAAGACTAATGTCGAGGTAAGGGGAATATTAATTAAATTTCATTGGATTAGGTTACAGAACTTATTCATTTACTTTTTTATGCCATGAATACTTTTATTTCATAACTAAATTGTTTTACACTATATTTCAAATTTTTTATGTGTTTTTATATATGTTCACCAAATTTCAAGATGGATTAATAATCAATTTTAATTTTATAATATTGTCTTGTGTTTTCTGTGTATCAGTCACATTTTTCTTAGAAACGATTGATGTCAGGAAAAATGAATTATATACATGAAATACTAACTTTTTCTTGATTGAATTTTCAGAAATTAATTATTTCAATTAATGGGATTTATATATCTATATTAAATTATTTATTTTAAATTTTTTATTTTAAAGTATCATTAAGAGAATTTTCATTAAAATTTTCTTTTTATGTGTTTAATGACTTATAATCAAAATACTCTTATAGGTTCGTTAAATTATTTTAGGAATAATATTTTCTAAACAAAGATGATTTATTTGAATTATATTTTTTGATATAATACCTTATTTTAATAGTTTTTAAAATAAAATTTATTAAATCTTCTATACATGTCTCTTTGAATAACTTTATAAAACTTATATTTTTTTATTTTAAAAATTTACCACATGAATAGATAATCATTCCATCATATAAATTAATTATATTATAAATTCAATTAAAATTATCCTAGGTAATATTAAATGAAAATTATTTTCTACATATTTTAGGATTTTTTAGTTTTCCTTGGTATAGAAAACAAATTGCATTTTCAAATGATTTTAATAAAATGTTTTTAAATATTAATTTAAATGTAATTTTATTCTTTGTCAAAATCCTTTAAATATTATTATATTAAACGTATGCTACTATTAAATTATACCACACACTACATTTCTATTTTTGTTTTATAATTACCATGAAATACGATTATTTTTCACTGGTAACTATGTAATAATGTAAGGAATGTTTCCATTAAAATATTTATGTGTAGAATGAATCTTTATATGTGTTTTATTATTGACATGTACATAGAAATTATATATCATGATAGGTGAGAAATATATAGATCATAATATTTAGCGATCTTGGTATATCTCATAAGATGGATGAGATAGATATAGCTCTATAATGCATTAGATAATGTTCATTGTCTTTAAAAACATATAAGTGAAAGATAACTGGAAAAGATTATCCTATTATTTAAAATATAAACTAGTTATTTCTGAACTATATGATATTGAGTTATTAGGAAAATTTTCAAAGATTATTACACATTTATATATTCATTCTATGGGATTTAATGGTTCCATTAATTAATATTGAAATAAAAAGTAAAGTGATTATAGATTCATAAGAATCATGGATTATTTAATTCTTCATTCAATGACACATTTATAATTACACATGTATTTATGGATATGATTTCTATTGTGAAAATCTCATGAACCATGTATATTTTCTCAAACACTTATTCCCATATTACACTAATTTAATGAATTATATTGTAAATTCCATTTTTTACACTTACTAATATTCGACCCCCCAATCATTTAATTAATTTATGTAGGTTATAATAAATATGTAATGTGTGTTATATCTAAAAGGATTAAATTTAAGGAAAATGTAGTAGTAATTGTGTAATATGTAATGTGAAATAAGAAAATCACATAATAGATGGGAAAATTATCACATAAATACATCAATATTATTTTGTACTAGTTTATAATATTTCTCCAAAACTCCAATACTAAAATTCCATGTGTATTAAAGTGATCCAATATTTTTGTTTTGTGTTATATTATTCATATTTATAATTATGGGCCATGTTTATTGTTATAAATATAAAAAATTTAATATTTATTATCCTAGAACTATATTTGGGTGTTCGGGTTCGAGGCTTTCATATTGGGGTTGGGAAAGTGGTTAGACCGATAATGGGTGCTCTATAAGGGATATGTGTAATAGGGACCTCTCTAATGTTGGTAATGCAGTTAGAATTGGGATTTTATTAAAATAGTTTTCAAAATATTCATCCATGAAGATATTTTTTTATATAAAAAACATATAATTAAGGTAGAAATTAATTTAATCATTGATAAGAAATTACAAAGTATCTAATTTATCTTCATTAATATATTTTCTTGAATTTATTTAATGCATTGATGATAGAATCATTATTTTTTTATCATTATAATTAATAATTATTGAAATATTTAATCCTTTAAGGATATATTTTTTTTATTTTTATAATATATTTTAGAAATACTTTTTTCTATATAATATGATATATTATTTAACAAAAAACATTATTAAATATTGAAAAAAATTATATGAAATTATTATTACATAGATTAAATTTTGTATATTCGTATTCAACATAGAAAGTTTTTATTGATTTTCATCAATCTACCATAGAAAAAAAACAATCATATATAATAAAATTACTTATGGAGTGCCTGATGTAGTTACAATTTAAAAATCTTCACCAGAAATATATATATATATATATATATATATATATATAGTACCATACCTCAACATGATGTTAAGGGTGAAAAATGTTTTATTATAATGAAACACAATATTACTATTCAAAAAATGCAATTGAAGTAACCAGTACTATATTAATAACCTTAAATATATTATCAACACAAAAATATCATCTTTTACACCAACACACGGGTTGATAGATGAAATGATAAAGACCCAATATTCTATTCATGGATATTAATATCACTACTAGAAAAACAGGTATTTGCGACGGGCTATTTGCGACGGGATCCCGTCGCAAATAGCCTGTTGCTGAAAACGCCGTCGCAACTACACTTATTTGCGACGAGCCCGTCGCTAAAGCCTTTTTTTGCGACGGGCATTCTCCCCGTCGCAAATAGTATTCCGTATTTTTGTAAAAAACTTTTAAAACAGTTTTTTCGACGGGACCCGTCGCAAAAACTCTTTTTTAAAAAAATAAAAAAAAAATTAATAATACTAGTATTTGCGACGGGCATAGTATCCCGTCGCAAATACTATAAAAAAAATAAAAAAAATAAATTATTAATAAATTATTTTAATTAATATAATAATAGAATTATAATTTACAAATGAAAATAATAAATTATTTTAATTACTATAATAATAGTAGAATTATAATTCCAAAATAAAAATAATAGAATATTAATAAATAATTTAATTAATATAATAATATTACAATTATAATTCATAAATAAAAAAAATATTAATAAGTTATTTTAATTAATATGAAAATAATAGAATTATTTTACATTCAAATATTAAAATAATTCAAGTATTACAAAAAAAATAATTCAATTATAATATTATAAAATTTTAATATATATATAAAATTTTAATATATATATATATAATTTAATATTATAAAATATAAATAATATTATTATTCATATTAATATTTTTATTTAAAAATATAATATTATTAATATTTTATAATGAGACAGAAACTACGAATAGAAAAAAAAAATTTGATTTCACAAATTTTATAACAGAAATACAAACTCTAATCTGAAGGAGGGGGGAGGGGGGAGGTGGGGGATCTGCAGATGGTGGTGGAGGAAACTCCATCCCTAAAGCATGAGTGAGTCGGCGCATGTACTCCATCTGCTCCTGATGCTGCTGCTGCCACCGACTCGTCTGCTCCTCGTACAGCTGCTGCTGGCGTCGACGCTCCTCCTCATGCTGCTGACGCATCTGCTCCTGCTCCTGTCGGAGACTCTCTATCTGTGCAGTCTGAGATCGCAACTGATCCCCATACTGTGTAGAAGAAGATGCACGAGCTCCTCTCGAGCTGGACGCCGACATCGCAACACTGCCATAATAATCTCCGGGAGTCAATCGAGAGCTGATACCAACTACCCGGCCCTTCTCGAAGGCATACTGGGTGGCCTGCATCCATGCCGCCTCATCAAACTGACGGGCAGTGGTCTGATCTGATGACTCGGCCTGACTCTCAGGCCGGGCCTGTGCCGCTGCGGCCTCATATGACTCCTATAGTTGCAATTTGAAATTAAAATTGTGAATATATTATATGCAGTTAATTTTTAAACTTGAAAACAAATAATACTGACCACGATGTGATGCTGACGATCACCTCTGAGCTCCCCAGTAGCAGGATCACTATACATCCTCCGATATACGTCGTACTCTGTAATATCGGGGTGCTCGACAGCCTATAAGAATAAAAAAAACTGTTAATATTTATAGTTATATAAAATATTTATAAATAATGTACGTACCAGATGCTGTCTATGAGTACTGAAAGAACGACTCCCAGCTCGATGAGTCACCTCCTGTCTCCCCCAATTCTGCCTCCCCACCGATGATCTCCTCTGAAAGGCACCACTCAACCAGTGTGCACATAATCCAACCCATACATGGGATGAAATATACTCTGGTCGGTGTGCTCTACATGACTCCTCAAAATCTGACACTCCTGCTTTCTTCATCGCAGCTTTTCTTAAATTGTGCAAAAACTGATGAAGACGATCACGCATGGCCACCTCCCATGCCTCGTGGATGGCGTCACGCATGGTATCCTCGATCGGATACCATAAACTCTACAAATAAATCAAAATATCAAGTTAGAAATGAAATAATTTTCAAAATAAAAATTATATATTTAGGTACGTACCAACCAATGGCCGAACATGGCCTTCTGCACATCAATGGGAATCTGCTCCCATGTGGTCCACGGCTGAGAGAAATAGTTGCGCAAAATAGCGCTGCCCTGTCCGACTACTATATGTGGAAAACTGAAAAAATAATAAACATTTATTATGTGAATAGATTAATGAAATCTTAGTCAAATCCACAGGTTATTACACAAGTTATCACACCTCTGTGTGCGTAGATCAAACCCAAGACGTGGACGTCGCTCGGGGACGGGGTCAGGAATCATCAATCGTGCAAGACCGCGCCCCCTCCGCGTACTCCCCGGAGCGCCTGCAGGCTGAGGGTCATCTGTCAGCAACTCATCCGCATCAAATGTCAGGTCAGCATCCGCCAACGCACAAAATGTGGCATCGTCCATCTGAAACAGAAAATGTTAATGATAACAAATAATTGATAATTACTATTATATATACATATATACATATTATGATTGTATATAAATACCATGAAATGCTATCAGTGTTCATCTTCATCATCATATTCATATATGTCAATGTCATCTTCATATTCCTCCTCAACATTATCGATATCCATTCGAGTTACAGTTGCTTCATCTCTTACCATTTCAAATTCATATGTGACATCATTAACATCATCGTCATCACCGACTCTTAAATGTGGGGTGTCGTCATCGATACTCATGTCTCTTTGTAAAAAAGATTGATTTTGAGTACTCTCTTGAAAAACTTCAATTCTTTGCACATCAGTGAAAGCACATTCACTTTGACTAAACTGATTGTCTCGAATTTTGATTTTTATTACACTCCACCAATCAGTCAAGTCTATTGATGTTGCACAGTACTTTGCATAATAAACTTGATATGCCTGTTAAGCCAATAAGAATGGTTCATTTACTGCGATAACACTTTTACATTTAATATCGATGATTCCATGAGTCGGATGAACACGCACGCCTCTCTCTGTATCCAACCACCGACATTTGAACATGGTTATGTAATGTTGTCCAAGATAACAGAGTTCAATGATTTCATCAAGTATGCCATAAAAGTCAACTTCATTTTCTCGATGATGAGATCCTCTCAATCTAACTCCACTGTTCATTGTTTTTTTCGATTCCCCATATGCATGTGTGTGGAATCGAAATCCATTCACCACATATGCATTATAAGTTTTAACAAGTTTGGAAGGTGGGTTACTCAATACACACAGCTGTTTGCCAATTTTATCAGTATGTCAAGACACCTGAAGATTTGTGAAATAATTATCAATATAGTAAACTATACATTGAATGAGTTGCTAAAAGATAAAGAATTTATGTTACCAGTTTTTGAAACCACTGAGAGAAATTTTTCAGTCGACGTTCTTCGAGAGAAGCTGCTGTAATTTGTGGAATTTGTTTTTTGATATGATTATCATACAACCTATAAAAGCCA
Source organism: Viscum album (assembly GCA_963277665.1). NCBI lineage: Eukaryota > Viridiplantae > Streptophyta > Magnoliopsida > Santalales > Viscaceae > Viscum > Viscum album. The sequence continues at coordinate 915,760,472 of OY728155.1, read as the reverse complement.
AAGTTATTTACTGTAACATAAATGATAGAATAAGTGATATAAACACTTACAGTACAACTGATGTCATCTCTTCACAGTTGAGCAGAACATACGTATGAGCTCTATGATGTTCATCATCTGAAATCCAGTGTTCAGAAACCCCACCAAAACCAAGCTCTGACTGGTTGAAAACAGATAATTGATTGTCGATTTCATCAATATTCCTCTCATTCCGTCCCATTCGGTTGTGTTTTGAAGGATACTCAGATTCAAAATAATGGGAGCAGAAAAAAGATATTTCCTCTTGCAAATAAGCTTCTGCAATAGATCCTTCAACAGATGCTTTGTTGCGTACTTTTCTTTTCAATTTTTGCATGCATCTTTCAAATGGGTACATCCATCGAAACTGTACCGGACCTCCACATTTGGCTTCATATGGCAAATGTAACATCAAATGTTCCATTGAGTCGAAGAAAGACGGCGGAAATATTTTTTCCAATTTACATATAATTACAACAACATCTTTTTCAAGTTTTCCTAGAGCATCATAATCTGCTGTAGCCGCACAAATTTCCCGAAAAAAATGAGACATGTCTGTTATGGAATCCCAAATCACAGAATTCAACAGACCTCTCAATCCAATGGGTAGAATTCTCTCCATTATAACATGACAATCATGACTTTTTAATCTAGTAATATGACCATTCTTTACACATCTACCCAAATTGGAAGCACAGCCATCTGGAAGTCTCAAATCTGCAATCCACTGACAAAATAATAAACGGTTTTCTTTAGACAGTGTATAAGCTGCTTTTGGTTTCAGTAACCTTTCTGTTCTGACATTCTAAGATAGTTCCAATTCTGGACTCCTGCAAATTTGGGCAAGATCTAAACGTGCATTTACATTGTCTTTTATCTTTCCTGGCGTATCCAAAACTGTATGAAACAAATTATCAAAACAGTTCTTCTCAATATGCATGACATCTAACATGTGTCGGACCAACAAATCAGACCAATATGGCAAATACCAAAATATGCTACGTTTAATCCAATTGTGTTCTTTCCCAAAACCATAAATTTTCTGTTGGTTTATTGTGGGACCAAAAGTGATGGGAGGTAATGAAAATACAACCTATTTTAACTCCGAACCTGATAGCATTTTTGGAGGTCCATCCCTTTCAGCTGTTCCTTTTCTGAAATGAGATCAGTTTCTGCGAAAAGGATGATCAGCTGGAAGAAATCTGCGATGACAGTCAAAATAACAAGGTTTCTTTCCATGAATGAGCATAAATGCTTTGTTCTCTCCCATACAGTAAGGACATGATTTCTGACCATGTGTACTCCAGCCAGATAACATCCCATAAGCCGGGAAGTCACTTATTGTCCACATCAATGCTGCTCTCAGTATGAAATTCTGTTTCGTTGCAACATCATATGTACTGACTCCAGTACTCCACAATAAATTTAATTCATCAATCAATGGCTTCAAATAAACATCAATATTTTTCTTCGGATGTCCTGGAATTAGTAAAGTCAAAAAGATATATGGATCCTTCATCAACATCCATGGAGGTAAATTATACGGAGTTAAAAAAACAGGCCAACATGAATATTGACTACCATAAGATCCAAACAGACAGAAACCATCAGTGGAAAGGCCCAGTCGAACATTTCTAGCTTCTAAAGCAAATGATGGATGCACTCTATCAAAATGTTTCCATGAATCACCATCGGCTGGATGATTCAAGCTTTTATCGGTTGAACTATTCTCTTTATGCCATGACATCATTGTCGCTGTATTCTTAGACATGAATAAACGCTGGAGTCTGGATGTAAGCGGAAAATATCTCAACTGTTTTACAGGAATCAAACCAGACTTCCCGTGTTGTCCTTCTTTATATCTCAGTTGCCCACATGTGGGACAACTATCCAACGACTCATTTTCCCCTGAATATAAAATGCAGTCATTTGAACATGCATGAATCTTCTGATAAGTAAGTCCCAAATTTCGAACCAACCTCTTACTTTCATAGTAATTTGCAGGTAAAACATTTCCTTCGGGTAACAGTGTTTTCAGCAAAGAAAATATCTGGTCAAAACAGGTGTTTGACATTCCATTATCTGATTTGATAGCCATAAATTTTGCAACTGCTTCTAATTTGCTCATCTTGCAGCCAGGATATAATGCATCCTCAGCAGACTTCAACAACTCATAAAATTCAGACGGTCCCAACTCAGGATTTGAAGCTATATCAGCCGGAGTTTCTGTATGTTGAACAGATGAACCTGCAACATCATGTACTAAATCTTGAAACTGGGATGGATCCAGAATCAAGTTGGTATCACCTGCTCTGGAACTGCGTTCACCGTGTTGATACCAAAAAACATAATCTGCTTGAAAACCAAAACGCAAGAGATGTTCCCCCACTTTGTCAAACGTGTCAAACGTTCTCAATGCACATTTTCTACAAGGGCATTTTATCTTTCCTTCTGAAACAAATTCTGGATTTGATGCTGCAAATGATAAAAAAACTCTCCACACCCTCTATATATACTGGATTTAAACCAGAACCATTTGGATTCTACGTTGATTTATCCATATGCGGTCATCTAATAATGACTGTTGACGACCTCGTTGTTCCATATTTTTCTATAAAATATAAAAGCATTACTGGTTTTGAATAATTTGTTAGAAAAAACACAAGCAAGGATTGAATATATTGAGAATAAAGAAAAACCTGTTACAAATATTGATAATTTTAATATTATATTGATTTTTTATTTTTTTAATAATACTAATATAATTTTTTTCATAAATATTAATTATATAATAATAACATCATTACATTATTAGTATATTTTATTATTAATAATAAAATAATATAATTTTCTATATTATATACAATTCTCCTTTCATCTGTGTGTTTCACATTCTGTCTCCACATGTAATATTGGCATTCACTTTCACCTCTCCATTGGCGAGTAGGTTGATAATTTTGAAAAAGAATGCCAATATTACATGTGGAGACAGAAAAAACACAGAAGAAAAGAGAATTCTATATAATATAGAAAATTATATTATTTTAATATTAATAATAAAATATACAAATAATGTAATAAGGTAATTATTCCAAATTATTGGTAAGTATTTCAAATTATTGGTAATTATTCCAAATTATTGGTAATTATTCCAAATTATTGGTAATTATTCCAAATTATTGGTAATTATTCCAAATTATTGGTAATTAATACTAATTACCGGTAATTAATAATCATTATTACTAATTATTGGTAATTATTACTAATTATTCCTAATTAATACTAATTATTCCTAATTATTCCTAATTATTACTAATTATTGTTAATTATTACTAATTATTGTTAATTATTACTAATTATTACTAATTATTTCTAATTATTACTAATTATTTCTAATTATTACTAATTATTGCTAATTATTAGTAATTATTGCTAATTATTACTAATTATTGCTAATTATTATTAATTATTGATAATTATGAGTAATTATTGATAATTATTAGTAATTATTGATAATTATTGGTAATTATTACTAATTAGTGTTAATTATTGGCAATTATTGTTAATTATTACTAAATATTGGTAATTATTACTAAATATTGGTAATTAATACTAATTATTGGTAATTAATACTAATTATTGATAATTAATACTAATTATTGGTAATTAATACTAATTATTGGTAATTAATACTAATTATTGGTAATTAATACTAATTATTGGTAATTAATAATCATTATTGGTAATTAATAATCATTATTACTAATTATTGGTAATTATTACTAATTATTCCTAATTAATACTAATTATTCCTAATTATTCCTAATTATTACTAATTATTGTTAATTATTACTAATTATTGCTAATTATTACAAATTATTACTAATTATTACTAATTATTTCTAATTATTACTAATTATTACTAATTATTACTAATTATTTCTAATTATTACTAATTATTTCTAATTATTACTAATTATTTCTAATTATTACTAATTATTGCTAATTATTAGTAATTATTGCTAATTATTACTAATTATTGCTAATTATTATTAATTATCGATAATTATTAGTAATTATTGATAATTATTAGTAATTATTGATAATTATTGGTAATTATTACTAATTATTGTTAATTATTGGCAATTATTGTTAATTATTACTAAATATTGGCAATTATTATTAAATATTGATAATTAATACTAATTATTGGTAATTAATACTAATTATTGGTAATTAATACTAATTATTGGTAGTTAATACTAATTATTGGTAATTAATACTAATTATTGGAAATTAATACTAATTATTGGTAATTAATAATCATTATTACTAATTATTGGTAATTATTACTAATTATTCCTAATTAATACTAATTATTCCTAATTAATCCTAATTATTCCTAATTATTCCTAATTATTACTAATTATTGTTAATTATTAATAATTATTGTTACTTATTACTAATTATTACTAATTATTTCTAATTATTACTAATTATTTCTAATTATTACTAATTATTTCTAATTATTACTAATTATTGCTAATTATTAGTAATTATTACTAATTATTACTAATTATTGCTAATTATTATTAATTATTGACAATTATTAGTAATTATTGATAATTATTGGTAATTATTACTAATTATTGGTAATTATTGGCAATTATTGTTAATTATTACTAAATATTGATAATTATTGGTAATTATTAATAATTAATACTAATTATTGGTAATTAATACTAATTATTGGTAATTAATACTAATTATTGGTAATTAATACTAATTATTGGTAATTAATACTAATTATTGGTAATTAATACTAATTATTGATAATTAATACTAATTATTGGTAATTAATTCTAATTAATGGTAATTAATAATAATTATTACTAATTATTGGTAATTATTACTAATTATTCCTAATTAATACTAATTATTCCTAATTATTACTAATTATTACTAATTATTGTTAATTATTCCTAATTATTACTAATTACTGGTAATTAATACTAATTATTGGTAATTAATACTAATTATACGTAATTATTACTAATTATTGATAATTATTGGTAATTATTACTAATTATTGTTAATTATTCCTAATTATTACTAATTATTTGTAATTAATACTAATTACTGGTAATTAATACTAATTATAGGTAATTAATACTAATTATTGGTAATTATTACTAATTATTACTAATTATTCTTAATTATTGATAATTATTGATAATTGTTCCTAATTATTAGTAATTAAATGAATAATTATCAATAATTAGAAATAATTACCAATAATTACAAATAATAACATTATTAATATATTTTATTATTAATATTAAAATAATATAATTTTCTAATTTATATACAATTCTTCTTTCATCTGTGTGTTTTCTATCTCCACATACAAATAATACATGTGAAGACAGCAAACCCACAGATGAAAAAAGAATTGTATATATATAAAAAATTATATTATTTTAATATTAATAATAAAATAAACTAATAATGTAATAATGTTCTTATTCCTAATTATTGGTATTTATTACTAATTATTAATATTTATTCTTAATTATTAAAAATTATTACTAATTATTCCTAATTACCATTAACTATAAACAATACTAATAATTTAAATTTATTAAGTAATAAAACAATGTAAACATAATTAAATTACAACTAATTAATAATAATTGAAACTAATAAAAAATTAAAAATAAATAAAAAATTAAAATGAAGATAAATACCTTGAAAATTGATCTGTTCTGATCGTTCTTCAAAACTTTAATATCAGCTCCGGAGAAAAAAATTAAACTGGAGAAAAACTCAACTCTAGAAATATAATTTTGAGAGAAGGAGAAGATAAGGAATGAGAATGAAATGAAAAAAACGGATGGGGGTATTTATAGGTTAGATTATTTGCGACGGGATTCCCATCGCAAATAGTATTATTTGCGACGGTACCCGTCGCAAATACCTTAGCCAACATTTATTACGGTCAACCGGTAAATAGTTATTTGCGACGGGACCTGTCGCGAATAACCCCTGCAGACATAGTATTTGCGACGGGGGAATATTCCCGTCGCAAATACCTTTTACCGCCGCCGGTTATTTGCGACGGGAATATTCCCCCGTCGCAAATAAGTTTCCCGCGATTTGGCGCGCATCGCGGGAAAACTATTTGCGACGGGGAAAGCAATCCCGTCGCAAAAGCCTCCTTATTTGCGACGGGGAAATACCCCCGTCGCAAATAACCCGTCGCAATTGCTCATTTTTCCCGTAGTGTATTATTATATAATATTAATTAAATTATGTAAATACACACCTAAGGATCATAACAGTTTGGTGTCTTTATAATGATGGAAACATAAAAAACTTTTTCATAAGTTTATTACATCATATCATACTAAATTCTTTATTACATTAACCCTTCATATATATTTTATACTTAATACCATTCTTCATAACATTGGGAAGTGAAATATAAGAACGGTTGACCTCAGATTCACAATAAGGTTAAATAATGGAAATATCAACATATCATGAGCATAATGGTATGAGAACATTAGAATGACATTTGAAAATCTATAACCAACACATCCTATATAAAAACATTTTTGATGTAATAAACCATTATATTTCAGAGAAAATTAAACAAAAATAAATGAAAAAAATATTCATTAGATCATAACATTGGAATAAGATATACATTCCAAGAATACAAAAAATAATAAAAAGAATTATGACAATGATATCCACCAAAAAATTCATAACATGTTCTGCATGGGATAACCACTAGTGTACCATCATCAAGATTAAAAAAACATCCCATTTACCCTTATTTCAGAATTATATAACCACATGTATTATATATTTCAATATTTGGATAACAACTCAGGTATCCACGATAATAAAATAACATTAATCATTACTGAATGCATTGAAAAATGACATTGGTCCCACCCATCACATAACCCATACATGTTTGTGACACAATAACAGAAAACATTAATCATATCAGAACCAATGTAAGGAAATCACATTCATAAAATGTAATTTATAGATTATCATGTGGAAAATAAATAGGTTCTATAAAAATTGTACAATTTCTACATATCATTACCCTAGAATAATAACAATGATCCATATGAATTTCATCAAAGTATAACATATGAAAAAATAGGTTTCATAAATATCCTTTCATCGTAATCATATACCATTCATAGAAGGAATAAAATTGGTAACCTGGTATCATATACCTATTAAATCATAAGTATCATCATAGATGTCAAATTAAATGGAATCTTCTATTGAAATATCATTTTGGGAATTTCATTAGGGCATTTACCCTCCATTTTGAATGAAATTTTTTAAAATAAAGAAAATCAGAAAACATTTTCAATATAAATTTCTTTCAATATAACCTAGGAAATTTATAATGGAAACATCCATCATTGATCAGTCATGATGATGTAAATTTTCTTTAATGATGTATGCATTAAAAAAAATTCTTATACATTATGTGTAAAAAGTAAAATGTGCCTTATTATGAAAAGGACCAAAATATTACCTTTAAATTATATTGAAATTTTTTAAAAGTGAAAAATTTTAATTTATATTATATGTGTAGAAAATTATATAAATTATCGAAATAATTTTTACAAAAAATGTTTTTGGGAGAAAAATGTTTTTATGATTGAATAGATAATTAAATTCGGTTTCATTGTACAACTTCTTTTGGAATGTTAATAGCATAATAAGAAAAACATGACAAGAAAACATGTATTTTATTAAAAAAACTAGTTGATATTAAAATTCATGTGTTTTATTAGAGTTCAATATTATAATCTCATCATTGGAAGCATAATTTAAACAATCCTGATAAACATGGATACTGTGACTCCTAGTCATTAAATATTTTTATCCTACAAATCATAAGACCCATGAAATTAAGGAAATTAAATGAATATTTATATCCCACATTTCTAAGGTGATTAATCATAATATTAATTCATGATAAATTAACACACAATAAAAAACAGTTGCTTTATAAGGCATGTGTCATATAAAAATAAAAGTCAAACACAGATCCATTACTTTGTTTCTCGACTTCCTTGATAGATGTTCAAACCTCAATTATTATATATAAAGGATTAATATAATTTTATTAAATAATAATACTCATATATATATTAATATATATTTTTTTAACATGGAACCTTGTATAACCCATTTATTATGAATTTATATCTAAAATCATGTTTCGTGTAATAAAATTTTTGTTCCTCGTGAATGTTTTGGTTTGAAATATTTAGTCCTTTAATTTTTATCATGGTTACGTAATCTTCAAAATTTTATTCATGATATATATCTAATATATTTTCATTAAATAAGTATTGTGATTAATATATTAAATATTCTTACAAAAAATCATTAACATCTTTCACAGTGAAGGTATGTTGTAAGTTGATATAAATAATATTTCCATTTCCTAAAAATAAGAAACAAAAATGGTAATTTATGTATTTAATTTAAATAATCACTAGTATTTATTATATATCATACATATTCATTAAATTTACCCTTATTATTTTCCTTGAATATATTAGGTTTAAAATGAATCATATTGTATCATGATGTGGTAGTCATTCTTACACAAGAGAGACATTACTATAATTCCATAGAATATAATATAATATGGTTATATGATATTATAGTTCCAAAATTATTATAATATCAGAAATTTAATATATACTAAATAAATAAAATTTTAAATCTATCAATGATATATTGTGATGGAAAATGAATAACATCATTTTATGATGTGCTAGTCCACCATACACAATTTTGACATGTTCGTTTATGATTTGATTGATGTCGGTATATATGTTATTCATTACATTAATATAATGACATATGTATACATGAGATGCATGTTTATTTATATTATTATATTTTATGAATATTTTATGGTGGTAGAAGAAGAAAAAAAAAACAAAAACATTTGTTGAATAAGTCTGCCTATTGTTCAGAGAAAATCATTAGGTTTACAACTAAATCCTTCATATGCGGGTTTCATAATGAAAATAATTCTTCTATGATATTTTAATGTATTTTTGTAATATATTTGGGAAGATATATTCTGAACCAAATGGTTTTGGTTTTTTGAATAGAATAAGAGGGAGGTGTTTTTTTACGTGGTAAAGGACACAGTTGGAATTTTTGAAATGAATAAAGTGTAACATTACTTTTCAAATATAGATAGGATAAAAAATGGGTTATTATCAAAAAGTAGTGGTTATATGGTCAAATTCTATTTTCTAATTTTCATTGAGGAATGATTTTCTTATTTTTAACCAATATCTTTTAATTTTAACCCTTATCAATCTGTTATTACATTTACCACTGTATATAAGTTATACTCTTTTTTAATAATCATATGATAAAGTTTTTTGGATGAACATATCACATAATATTAATATATATGATTACCAATAAATAATAAATATTTCTATATTCAATTAAAATATGAATAAGAATTTAAATAAATATTAAACTCACAAATCTGATTAAAACATTATTTTAAATAATAAAACCATAATTTTTTTAAAATGTTATTATATCAAGATTCCACATGAAATTGATTCCAATTACCAAAATAACATTATATATAATATCTTTTTAGAATAATTATATTTAAAAATATTAAAAACCAAATGGGACCTCATATAATTATTAAATGGAAAGGTGGTTTCCTAAAAATATGCATTTTCACTATTCATAAAAATATTAATCTTTTATGAAAATTACCAAAAAACCCCAAGTGGTAATTTTGATATTTTTATTAAAAAAAGTAAATGTTTTTTTAATTTTAATATTTATAAGTAAAATTTATGTATTTTATCATTAAAATGAATATAAATAAATTTTCAAGATAAATTTTTTTCGAATCATATAATGAATATAATAAAAAATAAATTACTTTTTAATCGATTGATTTACTAAAAAAAAATTGTATTAAATATATTAATTACACCTAATTTAATGACTATATGTTAATGGCTACGTTTAATTAATAATATTAATAGCCTTACATTGTTCATTGAAACCTGTTGTTGTGTATAACATAAGCTATCAATTAAATTAGTTTTTAAGAGAAAAAATATTTTATAAAAACTCGGGGTGTTACATTATATCCTCCTTAAATGGATTTTTCCATTAAAATTAATCACTTTGATATAGAAAATAGTGTATAGTTTTATCTCATTACATTCTTAATTTCCCATGTATACTTCTTAAGCCCGTGGTTTAACCTCAAAACATTGATAAGGTGAGTGGTATTGTTTTATAGAACATTATCTATAAGATAAAAAATATTCTCTAATTATTCAACAAAAAATATATTACACTAATTTTATAACCATTGTGTTTTTTAAATATGATTTATCTAGTATGTACTTCCTTAGGAGATAAACAATGAACACATTAATGAACCTAAGTGATCTCTGGTGGATTGAAAAATTGAAATGCTACAATTTAGATATGATCAATAAATTTAGTGCTGATGATGTATGTAAGGATTAGTTGGAACTTCCTTATTACCTAAATAAATTATTAGGAAAACCTTATAAAAACATCATATTTCCGATCATATTGATTATTATCAATATAGATATTCTGTTGATTTTTCCCACATTTACACACTGCTTAATATTTCTATCTTAAACATAAATTAATTTAGCTATATCAACTGCCAATACTTTTCATACTCAAAATTATTGTATTTACATTGGTAATATAAATATCAATGATGAAATCAACACAAATACACTCTCAAACTGGTATCTGACAGAACCATGAAATATGGGAATGTGGTTCTTAATACCTATAGGATTGAGAGTAGTACCTATTAATAAACAAAAAATCGATGGAAATATTTCTCTCAAACCAAATCATATAACATTAAATACATGTTTGAATAAGAGAGAAACAATGAAAAAGATAACATAAATGAAATATTGTGTAACAAAAAAAATGAAACATTCAAAGTAATAAAACTCAAAACTACCTTAAAATCTAAATGTAATAAATCTACAAAAAAATATATAAGCAAAACAAATAATCTATGTGATAATGTGAGAAAAATCCCACCATCTCACCACCAAATAACTAGGAATAGTTGGAATAAAAATCCCCACAACTCAACAGCTCCCTAACTTTTCCTACATTGAAAAACATATCATTTTTATACCCTACTAAAGGGTTGTTCACTTTGTGATAACAACATTCTCAGTAGGATCCCATGTAGGTTTTGTATATTCGATATCTATAAAAATATTAAAAAAATTCTCAACAATAATGAAAACTATCCATGATAAATAGTTGAATAGTTTTTATATCAAAATCATTGTAATACATTTTCAATTTTTTATATTATAAAATATTCATTATAAAATTGTTTTTAAACATATCACATATATGAAAGTAGTTAAAAAAGTAATGAGTCTAGTATCTTATCAAATTCAAAACAATCAAAACCAAAGAATAGATAAATAAACCCTTGGATTAAAACACATCATGTTTTCTAGAATACAACTAATAGATCATAAACAATCGAACATATCATGTTCATTAATATATGCAATGAATATAGAGAGAATAAGATGACCATATAAATTTATCCTCCCAAGAGGAATAATATTTTTCTACTATAATAATACTCGGTTTCTAAGAGAGACAACATGGGTGAACCCACCAAAAGTATCAATGATTGATGAATAACTACACCTTCCACCCATGTTCCCAAAATGTCGCATATGATACATTTTTTAAACTATTTTTTTATCAAACCCGTGAATTTAAAAATATTTCATAAATCTATTTCAAAATTCTTAGATTATACACTTTTATTTAACTATAAAAATGGTTAGACATACTTTTTTCAAAAATACATTTTCACACACACAAATAAATCATTAAATAATTCCATTTTATTTAAAAAAATTATCAATTACATTGAAATACCATTCATACAACATTATATATAGATGAAACCACCAACCTCAAACATTGGTCACACACACACCCAAAATGGGATCCTCCAACAATGACAAATACAAAGAAAATAATCAAGGGCTAGAACACAACAATGTGTATCACAATCTGTTTATACTAAAGAAATGGTTGATATTGATGATAATTTAAAAAATTGTTAAAGAATCATGAAAATCACTCAACAACCAGCACAAATTTAATCCTCCTATATAATATCAAACAATTTATTTCAAAAGAATCAGGGGAACCAAAACCATAATATTATCAGGTTTTAAAATGTTTCAAAATGTTGCTATTTTGAAAAAAAATGAATATGTATAATGATCACATATATAGAGAGATATATAACTACCATGAGAATGATCAATCTCCAAATGAAAAATTCAAAAATGAACAGAATTCCCCGAAATCACAGTAGGATTTATCATAAGTTCGAATAGAGAAGGTAGATATTGAGTAAAAATAAAAAAATGTTTTTATAGTGGTTAAAACCAAAAATCATGAATCATTAATGACATAAAAAAATTCCATGATGTGAATTTAATGATTTCCATGATATGTAGAAATTTTAATCACCTCAGAATAAAAATTTACTCCAATAAAAAGTGAAATGATGTGACTCGATCTCATGAAATGTACACATCTCATTCTCTAATAAATTTCACGACATTGGCCAAAAACATATACATATCATGTAACCATTTCATGATGTGAAACTGTTTTTTTAAAATGATTATATAGAAACACATTTAAAATTCCCCATGTCAACCCAAATTATATGGGAGATCCTCTAAAAATAATTCCACTATTAAATATAAAATCTATTAATTCCAACAATCATAGATTCCATAAATTTTTTTCATTCCACTAGGAAATTCACTCCAACTATGGAATCACCAAAACCCAAAAAATAGAGGTAAATGACAAGAGTACTGAGAAAATACTGATTGAGGTTAACATGATGTTTTAGTGTCCCCACCATATGAAATTATGTTCAATTGAAGTCATGTGGAAGAATGTTTTTTGGAAAATGGTGATGTCACTTCTCCCTCATAAAAGACTCAGTCTCTCTATATTCTGTGATTATAATATAGGATTCCATTACACTCTAAAAAATAAAATAAAATCCTCATGTTGTATTTGTACCTTATATTAAACAATTTACCCTGTTTTATCTACAATAGAAATGTTTATCTTTAACTCGATCTCTTCCCATCTCAAAAAATGAGACAGACCAGTATGGACCATCATAAGAACATATATATAGAAAATATCATGAAAAAATGGAAAATGAACAAAAATAATAAAATTTATGAAAACATCTCATGATTCTCAGTGACATAAAATGGTTCAACATATATTGAATCCAAAATTACATGTTTTCAAAGGAAATTTGATAAATATGAGTGTAAACATGATTGAAAAAGTTTCACCAATAGATATATTTAGAAGATAATAATGATAATCCACATATAATTTTGATCAAGTCATAGCTCAATCCAAACACCGAAAATTTTCAGGAATCCTCACTAAATTCTTAAATATGAGAGATGGTACTACAAGAGAGTCATTACCCACCTATTTTTAACAAATAGGTAAACTGTATGAGAGAATGTAAAAATACTCTAAAGTAGTCATTCGAACTAGAAATTGATAACTTCTATATATATGATAACTAAACAAGTCACCAATGGTAATCCCATGATCTAGAAAAACACATGATGTAGGAATGGAGTATATCCTCCAAGATCTGAATATCATGCTCAATCTATTCATCTATTTGTGGATGGTGTATTTTACTCCACCAGACCTAAGTCACCTTCACCACCTAGATATTCTTCCATAATTGTGATGTAATCCAATGGACCCTATCTAAAATAATAGTAAAGGGTACTCCATATATACTCATAATATGATGCACATATATCTTACCCGGGTCATAATCACTAGTTGTGTCACTCATTATATTGAAATGATCTGACATTGTAAACCCATCAATCGCTACCAAAATAGATTTCCTTCATTAGGGAGTCTATATCAATGGAACAAAAAATTAAATGGAAACCTCATTCCATTTACAAAAATTAACCAAAAGAGGCAAGATAAGACCATATATTTTCATATTCTTTTCCTTTATCTATTGCAATGTGTAACAAAATCACATAATCTGGAATTTCATGCATCATAATCACCCAAATAATCAATGAAACATGTTATAGTATATATTCATAGTGACAAGATGAATGGCCTATGTAGAACAATGGTCACGAAAAAAATCAAGCTCCATACAGATTCTCAGAAGACAAACCAATACCCAAAATGGATAATAACATCTGAAGGGAGACTAATTGAAAACTATTCTTTTAATCAAGGAATATATAATGAATTATTGGTCAAATGATATAGTTCATTATTGTAAGTCAAATGACATAAAAATTAATGATCGAATTGTTGATGTTAAGATTTTTCCTATTAGAAATATTTCCTCTTTAAAGAATAAATTTCCACATAGAGACCTATATAATTCTGTTATCCATGATGAGGTATTCAAAATTATAAGTCTTCAATTCTCATTCATGGATATATACATAAATATCAATCCTCAATCCATAGAATCCACAAGCCAAAATGAGAATTTATTAATGATTCAAGCACAATGATCCTTGTTGGATTCCACTCAATGTAGCTTATCAACCATCCATTAATATTACTCTTATGTGTCTTTGAACTCAAATTATAAATTTAACATATCTTAATTTTAATTCATGATGAGTTACTAAAAATCCCATTCTTCTCATGAAATGTCATCGGTTAGTCAGACCGTTGCATTGGATTCCTCCTTCTTCTGAAATGGATCCTATATCTTATCAACAAAATTTTTTGTATCCTTAACATCTCAATAATTCATCTTCATGTTATTATTCTATCAAATTATATTCTCCATTTCTACTTGAACATGACCCATGGGTTTACTATTAACCAAGTTAATCTAGTTTTAGAACCTATTTTCCCTCGGATCGAATAATGGGAATTGTGCTTGAATCATTCTGGATTATTTACCTCTATAAAAATGAATCTCCTTGTATAATTTTTAAATTTCCTCCCTTTATTCCGTCTAGTGTTGTGAAGACCTATGATTTTACCTTTTAAAACCCTATCTTTAATGTCTTGGCATTAAAACGCATATTTTATTAGGTACCATAGAAGCTATGATCATCCTAGAGGATCACAATTATTATTTTGGTTTGGATGTTTTCTTGAATTGTATCCCCTTAATAATGTGCCAAACCTTTTACCACTAGGATCCTAAAATGGTCACTGACCATAATGGTTAGGTTGGTCCCTCTCGGCCGCTTTATACTTATAACCTTCCACCACTCCTTGTTTCTTCTAGGAGAAACACTACAAGAATGATCTCCCTTAAATTCTTTCAGATACCCCACCCTGACCTTAACACCATATTTAGTATACACTTCATCATTCATGAAATATATTTCAGATTCATTCTCAATATCCAAAATCCTAGTAATACAATATATAGGCATTTTACTGTTCAATCATCCAAATAATTTGACAACCTTCATATCCAGAGGCAGCTGTTGTGGTTCCTCCAAAAGGAAGGAATCCGTTGTTGCTCAAGAAATCAACTATTTCCCTAAAACCACAATGTAATGTTGGTGCCTATAATATCAGTATCGATGACTTTTCTAACACACAGAACCTCTGAGTTCTATCCTTGTTAAAAAATATCACTGTCATGAACCAGAACTTTTGAACCCACACTAGAATATGACACCACTCATTCGAGTCTAGTACCCTACATGTTCATACCCATATTCATAAAAATAGAAACTGAGTTCCCCAATTTTATGAATGGAGAGAAATATCTAGCCACAATTCAAGGAAAGCTGATTTATTTTGTCAGAACTAATATCCAATAGCAATCCAAAAAATATAGGGCTGCACTATAGACACTTCAGTTTGAACACATGAACATGGAGACATTGGATGTCTTATAGACTGAGTTATAATAATTAATCACATGTAGCATCCCATGAGATTCCATAACATACAAATAAATTAGAGGTTTTGAAAAGGGAGAAGTAGTTCAGGAAATTTTGCACAAATAACCATAGTTGGGGAGTCACACATCATATGAAAATCATATTTCCACCTAAATAAAAAATCTAAAACCATTGAATATATGAGGATTACTAGACCAGACATGAATCATGATATATTCCATTGTAAACAAAATCCATATGTTTTCGATATTTTGAGAAGACCCCCCATATAATGATCATGTGAAACACAATATATGAAAATAGACATGTAAAATTAGTTCACTAATGGAAAATGATTCTTGAACTGAGCTATTGACATCAAGTGAAAAAGATACTCTCAAGGATACTGTTTTTAATAAACTTTGGTTGAAAACATACATTGATCATACTTCTTTATATAAAAACGTAACACAGTAAATACCACATATAATTCCACTCCCCAAACATTTCCAGAACTGCCTGCTTTGGTAATTTCCCACATAGATTGTCTATAATGATGTTGAGTTATCTTAGGGTGAATAAACCATGTATGTCAATCATTTTAATGTATTCCACCAAACTAAAATATATGAGATTTAATTATTTATATGAGTAGATATAGATCAGACTCATATGATCAAAAAATAATTTGAATCTATTTAAAATGGATAGTCTGACTGTCATTTAAGCTCGTGTATAATAATGGAAAAATCAAAACCATCATATTGTTAAATATTATCATGCTGTCAACTATTTTGAGTGTCATAAGACAGCAGATGATCATCCTATATTAGAACACACCCAAACCTGTATGATAAGAATCTTTGAAAAATACATACCCTATTGTAGTCTTAGGTATGATCATAATATGAGGCTATGTTAGAAGTCATTTTAGCTCATTAAAATAGGGCCAATTTTTTCCCATATGAATTTCAACACAGTCTTGGTTAAAGCAGTAAGAGGTAAAGAAAACATGGATAAATCCTAAAGAAATCATTAGTAGTATCTATTAATAACTAGTAATCACTAAATGTAAAAGATGTTCAATGGATAATCAATTGAAAATACATCATTCATGTATCATAATCAACTGATAATCCATTATTAGATATATCATACCACATGAAAATGGCTTATTTTATAAAAACTGAATTTTTAAAAATTTCAACACATAAATTGACCCCTCTGTATTTACATAATCAAACAAAAAAGGGTCACTTTTACACAGTCATATCTCATATAAAAAAAATAAAATCCATGACCAATACAAAAAATGTAAAGATTATTGTGGAATGATTGGTTCATAAATCCATGAAACATTCCTGAGTATTAGTAATATCAAATGATCTCAAATGTAAATCATAATGGATATAAATTCCTATAAATTTCATATATTGCATATTAGACTCAAAAAATTGAGATGACGATGACCCAAAAGATGATTGATCACAGAGTGAAACTTTTCACCCTATATTTTGTCAATAAAATAAATCAAATGTGGTGAAGTATACTTACCTGTACTGATATGCACATCTACTAATTTTAATCCACAAATAATTTTAGTAAAATTGCTTCGTTCTTGTCAAAGATATCAACCATTTCCCTTGGAGAAGCATTATAGAAAACTTGAGAATTCTCCATATGATCTTAAAATGTAATATATTGCTCTGTCTGTTTCACTTGTTCTATTTGATAACAAGGTA
This sequence comes from Viscum album, assembly GCA_963277665.1. Classification (NCBI taxonomy): domain Eukaryota; kingdom Viridiplantae; phylum Streptophyta; class Magnoliopsida; order Santalales; family Viscaceae; genus Viscum; species Viscum album. The sequence goes on along the minus strand of OY728155.1, from coordinate 915,742,654 downwards.
TCATAATCAGCTACAAATCTAGAAAAAATTAAAAATTAAACACTACCTACCTATCTAGAGGTTAAAAATATAAATTATATGGGATGGAATTGGGAAAATAAATTAAGAAAATGTAAGATTACCCACATATGAAATGTCATCAGAATCAGTGGTAAAAGAGGATGAAAAACTCCAGAGCTCTTATCGATAAGGTACCGCATAACCTGTCCTCATATCCCACACTCCTTGAAAAACCTATGATCTCCCATCTACTGAAAATAATAGGAAATGACATTTATAATAATCAATATCATCATGGTAAGGTATAATGAATTCCATTTCATGGATGATATTATATTTCTCTTGATTGAGAATGATGAAATCCCAAACTAACTCGAAATTGAATATCAATACCAGACTAGAATGAAACTAGGACCCATACTATTTTATCTTTTCCTTATGTAATAATTTAATACACAAAAAAGACATGATTTTGATTATATTTATAATAATATCACCGAAGTGGCAATATATGAATTAGTTAGAAGAACCAGTATCAAATTCAGTAGTCACTACATAATATGAACAAAATATTAGAACACACATTGTTGTCTGATCTGCACCTAACTCCTCGGTAAACTCACCCAATATGTGATGGTTATTTACAAATGAGTCATGTTGTTGGATCCCTTTAGAGATTGAAGTATTTGACTATGAAAATGTAGCATTTAGATCCAATGATCCATGATTATATTTAGGACTACACATATCTAGGCAGAAACACTAAAGATAACCATAACATCCACAACTATTACACATATTCATAGGTGAAGAATTAGAATACAATGTATGTTAAAAAATTACCCAATATTAGTAATTCAAGAGAACTGTACCAACTCTAACTGGAGGTATGGAGGGAGACCAAATTTGAGAACCACCCATTTTACCCCTATGAAGATCACCCCGCTTCATATTCCTCCAATATATTCTAATGAATAGAACACTAGGTGGAAGATAAAGGGATTGACCACAAAACCACATTATTATATCCATTTCTAGAAACATTTACATATATTTTTTAACAATATGTTGAATTATTTATCATAAATTCAATCTTTATAAAAAATAATAAAAACACTAAAATTGCTTATGAGCCTTAAATAGTGGGTTTTTAACAACAATTAGGGATAAAAGGCTCCATGAACTTATTAGAGTATATCATAACTGAATGCTCTCCCAACTATAAAGAGGGGAACACTAGAGACGTCTCCATCATTAGGGGATATAGTAAAAATTGATGAAATAACTGGGCCTTGAAATCCTTCTTTTCAAACAGAACATATCTATCTAGATACAACATGTAATCCAACCCTCACTTTCTAAGAGAATTGTGTATTGATACAACACAATTCAACTTGATATTTTCATGTTTATCCATGATGTTTAATATCTAATCAATCATGAAAATACATTCCTATAATAATTTATTTTCCTTCATCGCTATAAAGTATGATGCCTTCTCATGTATCAACTCACATGATCAATCAATTTCCACTACAACTCTTGGTTTAACATCAATAATTATTTTTTCTTCAATAAATAAATTTGCATCTATAGTATGAACTTATTGTATGATAGATTCTTTAAAATTTTGATCATGATATGTATTTTATATGGTTCATCTACTACACCCTCTTGAGGAACCCATAGAAGATATCTTGGTGGAATTTCCATGCTCACAAAAATAGATGATATCATTAGAAAACTAGTTTTGAATGAAAAAGAGAAAAATAAGATTAAATAAGACAATGATCAGGAACACATGAAATTAGAACCAAATCCAAACATCCCACAGTTTCTTGTGTCTCATTATTGAAATAATTGTCCTTGAAATCACTACAAGATACCCTTAATGTTTGTAAAATCATATATACAGTCTAATAATTTATCAAAACAAAGCACAGCGTACCTATCATAACAATCTATCATGAACTATACCCATATACCCATATAAACTGGCACCCAACCCAAACTATCAAATAAAAAATTAGAATTATAAATCTAAATGGGATGGAAATTGGACCCTGAGCTTCAACAAAAACTATAGAAACAATTTCACTCAACTTCAATAAGAAAACATATCTTATTTTTAAAAAACATATAGAAATAAATAAAAATATTATAAGAAATATATATCCCATAACATAAATGGAATCATAAGTATAGATAACTCAAAATTAGATAAATATTACCAATAGTACAAGTCCAACACTATTGGAAAACTAAAATGAAATAGCTACTCTATATGATATTATGAGAAAAACTCTGTCCATCTCACCACCAGCTACCCATACACAGATGATAGAAACCAAAATTACGCACTACAATTCTATACATTTTCTTATGTTAAATGATATAAAAAGATCTATTAAAAAATAATGGGGTGTGTTGGGTGTAAACTAAATTTACATAGTATGGTCACACCAAGGTGTTCAGTATCATGTATTTGTTAAAATATATGAAGACGCATAGCATTAAAGTAAATAATTCAGGGTAAATAGTTAAAAAATATATCTAAAACATGGTAACACATTTCCCATTTTTCCGTAGTTTTATATAATCTATTTAAAATAGGATCAAATCGTATAACATATATCAATTAATTAAATGAAATATGTGTATTTAATTTCATATAGAATCTAATTAAGTCCATATAAATGAATAGGTAACATAATTTTAAGGATCATATAAGGTATGATTATCTAGAGCTCTCATACCAAAACATTATGAACTATGTACATGAGGTCCCTAGATATATTAATTAAATCAATATTTAAGATTAACACACACAAATTTGACTCCCCTAATAGGCCAAATAATAATCTTGGACAGTGGTCCTAGGTTGTAGTGGAACAACCCATGAGCGACCCCTCTATAAATATCAATAAATGAGGAAAATTGCTACCACGTCCTCATTAGTACCCAAGGAATCCCATGTGATACATTTTATATAAAATTTTGTAAAAAAAAATATACTTTTAAATTATTTTTATATGAAATTTTAACAATTCTTTGAAAATAACCTATAAAATTACCAATTCATGGAGAAAACCACCATTTAAAAAAAACCTATTTAACCCAGAAAAATTAATCAATGAATAAGAAAATTTTATATAAAAAATTATTTATCAAAATTGATGAAATGCAAATCATCAATATTAGGATACAGATGGAACAAAAAAACTCAATCTCAGGTCAAACATTCTTACAGTGGGATCAGTCAATAAGGAAGAATAAAATGGAAAACGTAGTGTCCCTAGAATAAATCCTTAGATATTAGAATCAGTTCATTGAAAAAGCGATCTATTGAGAAGATAACATGACATGTATCTCAAGAAACATGCATTACACATCCCAAAAAGCAGAATGGTTAGCATATAGAGTAATATTTCACAATATATATGTAAAGGATCATGATAAACCAAAACACATGACTAAAGAATCTAAAATTTTATTTCAACGATGTTGCAATGACCAATAGAATTAAATAATCTTAAATATCATGTAACTAGAAAGATGCAAAATAATCCCAAAAATTACCAACCAACCAATGAAATGATCTCTAAGAACTAAGATCACCAAAATCACATGTTGGAGATCCTATATATCAAGAAAGAAGGATACAGTCAAATGAAATTGAAATCAGACAAGTAGTGTGTTTAAAACACCAATTTTTGAAATATCATGCTATAAAACCCATTTATGATTTTTATTGAATTATTTTTAAGATATTATCAAAAAAATATCCTTATATTAAAAAAGTAGAAAAAATATTTGAATAAGGTGAACTCATATATTTATATATAAATATTTCATGTTATGAACTAGATCACAACATCTGCCTTAAAATATATTCATGTCATAAAACCATTACATGATGTGAAACCATCCAATTGGTATATTATATAAAAAAACATAGAGAAAGATTCTAGTTCATCCCAGATCCCAAAGGAAATCCAACAAATCCTTCTTTATATTTATACCCAGACACCCTTAATTACAAAAACATACATCCCCAAAAATTTATAAATTTTCTCTAGAATAAGTATCCCTATCCCTTGAAGGCCCAAAATGAACCCACCCAAATAATGAAATAAAAAGTGAAATAAGAAATAAATTATAGTGGGTAGTGGTATAATACATTATAATTCAATGGTGGGGGTCAAAGGAATTAACAATAATGATTAGAATGAAATATATTATTGTATTAACGGTTATATATAAGGAAGGTGTTAATCCAAGCCAACATTGAAATCCATAGAAAAAAATCATATACTATCCTCTATACTATTACTAGTTCTCTTAGAATTTATAACAGTTTGATGATGGTATATATTTATGAAACTCAACTCTCTGTCAAAATTTTTCTGAAAAGAACATTAGAATTTCAAGATAATATCAGTAACTCAATTGTATAAAATGTAATGTGGTACTCCCTGAAATCATAAAAATTTAAAATAGTATATTCGGGAAAAATGATCCCGAGGAAGATCATTTTTTTATAAATATGATGTGTGCTGATTTTGTAAGGAGTTCAACTAGAACACATATAACATTTTTCCCTATAGATTATTTTTGGAGCCCAATGATGAAATCCATGGTGATGTTTTATCATTTCCCTTGTAAAATGGGTAATGGTTGTAACATACACATAGACTTTTGTCTCTAAGGAATAATATACTGATATACTATGCCCCAATATACTTGCTAAGGATATGTTTTTTCATGTTCTTCCACATGAAATAATATTTAACATATTCTAATGGTATGTGATATACTCATGTCCAAATTTAAATATGTGTTTAATTGTAATGGATCAGACCATCTTGGTCCATTACATTGTCAATTTCTGGTTTTGGGGTGCCTGGGCCCATTAGTGAGTCGTGAGAGCGGCGGTGTCGGTGTCAGGGTGTCACTATGGTGTCACACATTGATGTAACCAATCAGTGACTCACTGAGAACTATGTCATGGATTGGTCTCACTGATCGAGGAGTCATCAATAGGAGTGTCCCTAATCAGTCTCATTGATCGGCGTCACAGCTGATCAGTTCCACGAGGTTGTCAGAGGTTTCATTCCTGGTAACACTTCCTTTAATATTTAATGCCACTTTAAAGTGGTGTGAGGCATTTTTTAAGAACCATAAATGTTGTTCAATATCTCCAGAAGTGTGGTGACCCTCGACTAACCCAAACCATGTATCACTTTTACGTATTTTACTCTATTTAAATGAATCCATTTTAATTAGAACTATTATAGACACCTCTAAAAATGACAATTAATAAATAATAATTAAATTCGATCATGTGAAACTGTCCAACCACGTGGTGAAACCACAATTTTCCTTTAATGTTGTTCATGATTTCATAACCTGTAACATCCGGACCTATCCTTTTATCGCACCTAGATTCTATCACCTTATAGGCTGGTCAATTTTCATTTACTTGGTGAATTTGGATCCCACATTCCATGGAAAGTGGTGTGACTGTGCTGGAGCCTTTCCTACTCACTCTAGGAGTCCTCAATGTTCTTCCCCTGCAATTCGTGCATCCCCAGTTCTTGGCACAAGGAGAAAAACATTGATTTTTGATCATCCAAGTAGGGTTATTCCTTCTTCTCTCTTTACTGGGTCTCATGAGCGGTGGGTATAATGATTTTCCTATGTGTATGGATGAAACCAAACCTTAATGAAGATAATAAATGGTTTTTTGGTAATTAAGGGGTGTGTTCGATGATACTGTTGGACTCCTTTAACTTTTCTTATATGTGGTGAATTTGTATGGTCTTATGTCCACTGAAAATCATGGATGTTGGTGGTCCCTTCATTCACACTAATTAAAATATATTTTTTAGATATTTTTATTATTGTATGGTTATAACATGGAAACAGGTTAATCATGTAAAATAGGTTGATTAAATTAATGTTCTTCTTATTGCTTGTGAGGTGACATGGATGAGGATGTGATCCCCTATTCTGTAGTTTTTATATGTGGATTAGGGGCATTGTGGGCCGTTTTTTAGGACATTTTGTGGTTCCAATACTTCGAGGGATCTCATGGATTCATTTTTTGTTGTGAATTTACATGAGAACTGGGTTTTATTGCTTAATTTTTGTTGCATGGATGTCTTCTATTCCATAGCATGTGGGTATGCATGTTAGTTTCCCAGTACCGAAGTTTTTTGAAAAAGGATCAATTTGATTGTGATATCAAGAATGGGTTAAATGGGAAATTGAATTCCATGAATGAGTTGTGACTTGGTTGTGGATGTTGTTATTTTTATTAATGAACGATAATGATGGTGTTTGTTAATGGGATGGTTTTGGAACCCCTAGGTTGGGATGGGTTCTACTTTACCTATATGTATAATTTAGTTCTTATATTTCTTATTCACACCCCACCCAAATTTAGAACTTTCTCTCGAACACTCTATTTCATAGGGGACGTTTGTTTCCAACACTCCAATGAGTGGCATGTTAGTAGATCATTTTCTACTCCCTCTTGCATGTAGCCCATGACTCTTAGGGAAGGATATGACGGACTGAGGTCCCTTATATCCCAATAATCATTATGTAGGGTATGTTTTGGTGGATGGTCTAGATGTGTGTGGGATGGTTGTTTCAAATGTGTCTTCAGGATGTGGACCAGGTTTCTACGGGGGTGGCAGTAGTTGTTCTGGCCCAGGGGTCTTTGAGAGCGGTGGTAGTTAATATGACCCAAGTTTCTGTGGGGATGGTTACATGTGGTTGTGGTGGATCAGGTGTTTATGGGTGTAGATATCGTTGTGGTGCCCCAAAATGTTGTTGTTTGGATGACAGTGTGACTTTAGTGACAATGGCGGGGGAGGTCTGACGCATAGGATATCTTCCATAACCAGTGCGAATGTGGTGTGGGGTTCCCAAACATCGATGTTTTATTAATATTACATTACTTGACTTGAATTATTTAGGTATCGTTCCTTGGTGAAGTTTGGGTGGATAGTTTCCTTGCTAGGTGATTTGGTTATCTCATTTTCTCATGGGACATTATAATGACACCCCACATGTGCACCTGAGATTTTGGTTTTCTTTACTGAGAATACCTATACACTCACCCTACATATATAAAAATACTTTCAGGTTTTCAGGAGGACATCGAGGACCCTGCAGTTTCATACTATTTCAGACGTTGGTGAAGATGTTTTTGCTATTATTCTTTTTCTTTGGTACATACCAATGGTGTTTTTCTTGTAATCGTAGCACTTGTTATTGGAACATGCATATGGGAATGGATTGTTTTTTCATTACATTTACTTCCAATTTTAGTGTTGTTTGAGATTTATGATCCTATATCTTGATCCTAATAAATAAAAAGTATAATTACTTCCATTTTACATGGGATTATATACACTTTGTGATATTCAACACATCGGGGAATATTAATGGTAGGTCTTAGGTTTCATTATCTCTCCTTCAACTTGAAGAAGTTTGGGTCAGGCAATCTGCGGTCACTTCCCTTGTCATGGTGAATGCAGGTCAGGAGAAAATGGTATCCGAGGTGATGTTTGAGAGATAGGATAGAGTCTAGGGTTAGGAATAGTGATTATTTCATGGGATGGTAAGTAATCAGTGTTAGAAAATATTGGTGCATGAAATAGGCCCGGGAAGACCGGCTAGGACGTGGGCTTTTAGGCCCCCCTACGAACTGATGCAAGGACTCTAGACCTATTGAACGACCAAGTGAGGCTACATTGATTTTAGGGTAGAGACCATTGGAATGGTACATGAATCCTAATGACTTCTGTTCTTGTGTGACTTTGATACATTGGGGATTTAAAATAAATTAACATTCTATGAAAAAAATTAAAATCAATATTCTACACTACATGGGTTGAGGCATTACTTGATTACTTTTCATTTAGGGAACCTGGACGACGACCATGGGTAGTAGGGGAAATTGAGGCCTAGGAGAATAATTTTTACGATCAACAGAGGGATTATCAACATGAGGAGGATAACTAGTGGAAGAGGAAGCTTCATGACTTTCAGTGGAATACCCTCTGGAAGTATAAGGGTAACATCACAATCATGGAGATAAAGAGCAGGATTGACGATAGGGTGACAACTCTTAGCTTGATCTAGTATCCGATGGTGTACTAGGTTCCTCTTGAAATAATCCAGATGTTGGGAGTGGCTTGTCAGTGGTGGATTGTCTATCTTGGGGAGAAAAGAGAGGCTGAAGTTTTTTGGATTGACTTCAAGAGGGAGTTTTTGGTGGAATTATTTTCTTCCACGATGAAGGTGGGGAAGAGGAAGGAGCTACTCTCTATTTAGTATGGAACCATGTCAGTGAGGTATTTGGGGACTATGTTCAAATATCTACATCACTTTTATCTAGACCTCTTTTCAAAATATGAATCTTGGGGGAGATGTTTAGAAGAGGCACATCAACATTCTCTTCAGTATACTGTTACTCCCTTTACCCTACCGATGTACATGGAGGTCCAGAATAAGGATAAAGTGGTGGATAGGATGCACACACTTGTACGTGCACCCCAAGATGGGATCCAGTTGGGCTCGTCAAAGGGGAAGGTTGTCAGCAGTAGGCATCCTTCATCAGCACCTTCTAGGTTTCAGCCTGTGAGGAGAAGGCCTCATTTGTTCTAGTTTTGGTCTCCTTGTCCTCACCCTTTCATTATTGGCCCAAGAACGTGATTCTTTATCTGTGGAAGCTATGGGAACCTTCAAAATCAGTTCCCTCACTGAGTGTAGTATAATGGATTTGGGCAGGTTCAGTACCCAACCCAGAAACAGTAGTTTCTAACTAGGTCTTTTCAACAGTAGTGGTGGGGAAAGTGAGCTCCCAATCCTCATAGAGAAAGTGTTGCAGGTGGAGGCCGACCTCAAGGCACTATTCAGGGACCTCGACCAGGGCGTGGTCGGGGAGGTTTCCGGCACCCGAGGGAAAGTGGATATGGGAATGAGAAGTTGCATGCCGCCAAGGAAGCAATTCCACTAGATCCATAAGTCATTCGAGGTATGCTCATCTTGTTTAGCACTCTTGTCTAAACCTAGTTTGATTATAGTTCTTCACACCCATTTTTTTCACCACGTCTACCAATTATATGGGCCTTGATGCATAGAGACTCCTCATGCCTCTTTTTTTGAGTACGCCTATCAGAGGTTAGACCAACATGTCTTATGTTTTTCAGGGATTCAAACTGATGTTGGGGCTACATCAGTCATTTGGGGACCGTATTTTTCTACAGATTCATCCATATGATGTCATTTTAGTCATCGAATGGTTATTCTCTATGTGTTACAATATTGAATGCTTCCGAATAAGGGTTGGGTTTTCATATATGGGCGACCAACGTGTAGCTTTTGTCATTGAATGATTCTTTCAGGTGGAGAGATGTCATGCATAGCCTTTAATTTCTACGTAAGCTGAGAATTCAGTATAATTAGTCGACACAGAGATGATGGATGTTACAGGAGTTGTCAGAGAGTTCCTAAAAGTTTTTCCCAAGGGGGTTGTGACTCTACCCCCTCGACGTGACGTTGTGTTTAGGATAAACTAACAACCTAGTGCTCGTCCGATTTGGATGGCTCCTTATCTGATGGTTCCTTCTGATTTGTAGGAGTTGCGGATTCAGATTGATGAACTAATGAAGAAGGGTTATTTTCAACCAATCATGTCTCCATGGGGTCCTCCGGTGTAATTTGAGAAGAAGGAAGATGGTGGTCTCAGGCTGTGCATAGACTACCAGAGACTGAATCAGGTAATGCTCAAGAACTATTACCCTCTCTTGAGGATAGACGATCTCTTCGACCAGATATGGGGATTTGGTTGGCTCTCTATGGTTGATCTACACTCTAGGTATCACTAGTTAAGGGTGAATGACTATGAATCCTGAAGACTGCATTCATGTGCAGGTGTGGGCACTTTGAGTTCGTTTTCATATCGATCAGTTTTACAAACGCACTTGATATGTTCATGGGGCTCACAAACTCTATTTTCTGTGAGTTTGTGGGTTGGTTCATCATTGAGTTCATCGATGACATTTTGATATACTCACGTTTATAGGAGGATCATACTGAGCATCTGAGAATGGTTTTAGAGGTCCTCTGCCGGAACTACATCTACAAGAAGATGTCTGACTGAAGGTTCTGGACACGATAGGTGAACATCCTTGGAAACGTGTAATTCTATCAAGGAATAGTAGTTGAACTTTCAATGGTTAAAGTACTTTATTTTAGGGAATCATTCATGAATTTGACAGAGGTTCATAGTTTCCTTGGTTTTGCAGGCTATTATTGGAGGTTCGTTCCCATATTCTCTTGAGCTGTATCCCCTTTGACATCTTTGATCGGAAAGGACCAGGACATTGTGTGGAGTGAGTAGTACCAAGAAACGTTTAGTAATCTAAATGGAATGTTGGTTAGTGCCCCAGGGCTAAGGTTTTCAGAAGAAGGGGTGATGAATGAGGTGTTATGTGAATCTTCAAGCCAAGGATTTTACTGTGTGCTGATGCACCAGTATGGGTGATGTCCTATCAGTTTAGGATGTTAGGTCCCCATAATTGTAACTATGCCACCCATGAGTTGGATCTTGCAGTGTTTGTGTTCACACTAAAGTGTGGAAGAACTACCTTATTGTGGAGTGATTTATGGTCTTCATGGATTTCATGATCTTGAGGTATATCAACTCTCAGTGAAACCTGAACTTGTGGTAGTAGAGGTGGATGCATCTTTTACATGACAAAATAATCAAGATTTCTTACACCTTAGGGAAGGGGAATATGGTGTCCATTGCCTCGAGTAAAAAGTCATAGAAGGATTTGGTCTGAGAATTAGTAGATTCTTTGAAAGTGATAGATGGGTTAGCTACCCTGAACATAGATGAAATAGTGTGGGATGGTAGAGGATATCTATTTTATATGACAGTACAGTTCTCCCTATTGCAGCAGGTGAAGGAGTCTCAACAGGGGGATGTAAAGGATGAAGTGATGCACGATAGTGTTTACCACGACAATTCCTCAAAAGGATGTTCTTATGATGGACATAATTAGATGCTATTTTCTGGAATGTTTTTTGTCTTGGTGTCAATGTGAGGGAGAGTTATTGGTGAGTTCCACAACTCAAAGCTCTTATTACACCCAAGAGATTCTATGATTTACCGAGGCATGAGGGTTTAGTTTTGGTGGGCCAGGGTGAAGCGGGATGGGGTAGAGTTTGTGGCATGGTGCCTAGTTTCGTAGCATATAAAGGATGAACAATGCATTCCAGAAGGTTTGTTTCCACCTTTATATCTCCCCAATTGGAAGTGGGATGACATCTCGATGTATTTCTTTATAGGGCTACCCAATTTCAAGGAGGCTATGATGCAATTTGGATCGTTGTAGATCAGCAGATGAAATCATCTCACTTACTGGTAATCAAGGAGTCGAGTACGGTGGATGCCTTATCATAGATATACGTAGATGTGGTGGTGTGGTTTCTTCGAATTATGAGGTAAATAATATAGGATAGGTATGCATGGTTTACCTCACAATTCTGGAGGGGATTATGTCATGCTTTTGGAACCCATCTACACCTTAGCACTTTTTCCACCCCATAACAGTTGGGAAGAAATAGCGGACCATCCAGACATCAGAAAATATAATATGAGAATGTGTTTTGGACATCGGGGGATCGTGGTTATGACACTTTCCTCTGGTAGATTTTTCCTTCCACTATAGCTATCACTCAACTACTGGCTTGGATTTGTTTGATACCTTGTATGAGAAACTGTGTCTCTCACCCGTGTGTTGGACATAGGTAAGGGAAACCAATGTTCTTGGCCCATAGGTGGTGCCGAGAACCATAGATAAATTTCAACTTGTAAAAGAGATGTCTAAGGTGGAAGAGGACCACCAGAAGTCGTATGCCAATCATAGGAGGATACCCATGGTGTTCGAGGTCGGGGACCACAAGTTGTTGAAGGTCTCCCCTCGATGTGGGCAGCGAAGGTTTGGCAAGGGGAGAAAACTCTCTCCTAGGTCCATCATGACTTTCTATGGGTTGGGGAGATTTTGTGAAGTGTCATATTAGTTTGTATTTCCACCTTCGTTGGAAAGGATCCATTACATTTTCTATGTCTCCCAGCTTCGTCGATATCTACATAATGATTCCCATGTCATTGACTGGGGAGAGTTGGATATAAGTGATGAAGCTATGTTCTTGTAGTGACTAGTAAGGATTGAATATCGAAAGGAGAAAGTTATTTGAGGAAAAACCATCCCTTTAGTTCATATGTTGTGGAGGCATGGTGGCCTCGAGGAGAGTACTTGGGAGTGACAATCTCAGATGTGCGCCTAGTACCCAGAGCTGTTTTTTCATTTTTGTTTTGTATTATTTTGTAACAGATTTTTATGTAGTGTTTGACCTTGTTAACAATGAAATATGTTTTCTCCTAGTTATTTTAATGTGTATGAATATTCCTTATTGTGGGGATCGGAGGAACAAATCCCCAATAATGACACATTAGGGTGGATGCGATTAAACCCATGCGAGAGAGTCAGTGCCACACAAAGAGGATAGTATATTGACCTGGAGGAAGGGACTACCTAATCCCTATAGCTAGATGGACTGATCATTGTATATTAGTGTAATTTCAATAGAAATTTTCCTATATATAGAAGAGTTTTATTCTTGAGAGGTATCTTCAAGGGGGATGTTAGAACCCCTCACATTTCTTCGATTCAAGTTTAAATTCTTGAGGATGAGAAAATTTTTAGAGGTATTTGATGTAATGGCTTGGACCCTCCTGGTTAATTACAATGTCAATTTATGGTGTTGGGGTGCCATAGACATGTTAGTGAGTTATGAGGGTGGCAGTGATAGTGGAAGGGTATCACCACGGTTTCACCCATAAGTGTCACCAATCGGTTTCAACGATATTTTTGTCCCCAATCAGTTAGTCACTGATTGGTGAGTCAATAATCATTGAGTCACCGAGCCGTTTGACCTATCAGTGAGTTGCCGATTGGTTCCACACCCAATAACTTCCATGGGGTTGTTGGGGTTTTTTTCTTGGTAATTATTCCTTTAAGGATTAATTCCTCCTTAAAGTGGTTTGAGGATATTTTTAAGGACCATAAATGATGTTATATGTCTCAAGGTGTGGGGTGACCCTCGACTGAACCAAAACTTGTGTCATTGTTTCAGGTTTTCCTCAGTTTAAATGAAAAAATTTAACTCACATCTGTTATGGCCACCTCTCCGATGATAATTATTTAATAAAAAATAAATTTTATCTTGTGTAACCATCCAACCGTGTGGTGATACCACGATCTACCTTTAAACCTATTCATGATTCCATACACCTTAACTCTAGGATCCTACCTTTTATCAAATGAGGATTCTTTAATCTTCTTGGATATTTTTTTTTAATTAGTGTATTTTTATCCCCCTTTCCGAGGATTGTGGTGTGCCTATACTGGAGCCTTTTCTAATCAGTCTTGGAGTCCTCGGAGTTCGTCCCCAACATGTCGTGTATCCACAATTCTTTGCAGAAGGAGAAAAACATCAATCAGTCATCATCCTAGTAGGTTTCATCCTTCGTATCGATTTACTGTGTATCATGTGGGGTGGGTATTTTGATGTTCTTATCGGGATGGATGAAACCAAACCACAATGAATATAATAAATGGTTTTTAGATAATGAAGGGGTGTGTTTGATTATGATGTTGTACTCGTTTAACTTTACTTGTATGTTGCGAATTTTAATGGTCTTATGTCCACACAAAATTTTGGAAGTTGGTGGTCCCTTCTTGCTTACTAATGAGACTCTATTTTCTAGATATTTCTCTAATTGAATGGTTGTAAAATGGAAACTAGTTAATCATCTAAACTCGGTTGATTAAAAGGATGTTCTGCTTGATGTTTGGGAGGTGACATGGATGTGAATGGTATCCCCTATTGTTCAATTGTTATTTGTGGATTTGGGGTTGTGGGAGCCATATGTTGGGACTTGTTTTGGATCCAGTGTTTCGAGGGATCTCACTGATTTCTTTTGTTGTTGTGACTTTTCAAATGAATCAGGTGTGAATGCTTAATTTTTGTTTCATAGATTTTTTCCTCCCTCAGTTTGTGGATATAGTTGTTATTTGACCATTAGTAAAATTTTATTTAAATAGAACCACTCTAATGTGATAATAAGAATGGGTAAAATTTGAAATTGTTTTCGGGGAATGAATTGTGACTTGGTTGTGGCTATTGTGCTTTTTATCAGCAAATTGTAAGAAGGGTGTTTGCGTATGGGCTTGTCTAAGAAACCCTATGTTGGGATTAGTACTTGTATACCTAGATTTATAATTTTGTTCTTATATTTCTTTTTCGTGCCCCACGCAAGTTGATCACTTCATTTTAAACACCCCATTTCATGGGGGATGATGTTTTTCCCAACACTCCTATGAGTTCCTGGTTATTAATTCCTTTTCTGCTCCCTTTCTTTAGTAACCCATGAATATTTGGGTATGTTGTTGTGAAATGAGTTCCATTATATCCCTTGATTCTTTGGACAGGTCATGTTGTGGTGGTTGGACTAGGAGTGTGCGGGTAGGTTACGTTCCAAGTGTCCTCGGGATGAGGCCCATGTGTCTTCAGGATTGACAGTTGTTGTTCGGGACCAGGTGTCTTCAGGCATGGTAGTAGTTTTTTTGGACCATTTTTTTGTGGGCATGGTTACGTGTGATTGTGGTGTCTCAGTTGCTTGCAGGCATAGATGTGGATCTGGTGGCCCAAAAGTTTGTTATTGGGGTGGATGTAAGACTACAATGAGAATGGCAGGGGAGGTCTGATGTGTAGGATGTCTTCAATAACCAGTGAGAATGTGGTGTAGGGTACCCAAACATCGATATGTTATTACTATTACATTAAAATACTTACATTATTTGTGAAGTATTCCTTGGTGAGGATTGGGTGGATAGTTTCTTTGCTAGATGCTTTGGTTATCTTGTTTTATCATAAGGAATTAGAATGCCTCCCCACCTGTTCATGAGATCTTCTGGTTTTCCATATCGAGTATACCTGTATACTCACCCAATATATAAAAAACATTTTTCAGTTTTCCAGGAGGACTTCGGGGACCGTTCGGGGACCGTTCGGGGTTGTACTAGTTCAGACATTGGGAAAATTGTTCTGATTGTTTTTCTTTTATTTGGTACATCCCATTGGAGTTTTTCTTGTACTTGTTGTACTTATTAATGGAACATGAATTTGGGAATGGATTGTTTTGGCATTACTTTTACTTCCATTTTTGGTATTGTTTTGGATTTACTATCTTATCTAATGATCCTATTAAATAAATAGGGTGATTTATTCAATATTACATGTGATTCTATACCCTTGCTGCTAGTCGCAACTTCGTGGCCAATAGAAGGAGGGTCTCAGGGGTCATTACCTCTCTTCAACATAATTAAGGAAGGGTCTGGAAATCAATTGTCCCTTCTCTCATCATGGTGAAGGCGGGTAGTGTCATTAATACCCACAATATTTTACGATATAGTTTTTTTCTGTCAACGTGAGGTTTGTCTTTTAGAGAAAATATATTAATATAAATCATGAAACAACCCCAAATTGAAATTACCCCTAATTCACTCAACATCAATGTTAAGATAAACACTAACTGTTAGAAATACCATTATTCTTATATCCTTAAAATGTTAATGAGTTCATCTAAAACAATGTTCTCACTAAAACATAAATATAACCAAAGCACTATATAGTCATAAATGTCTCCCAAAATATCATTAATATTTATAAAATCTGTCCCATAAAACATAAAAAGGGTTGTTTAAGTAATTTAACTTATGATCAACAATAAAATCATACACCCTTGACAAAATCCATAACCCATAAGTTATTTTTACATAGATACATATACTATCCCAATAGATAATTCCCCATTGATTCCATTAATAAGCTCAAATCATATACAAAAAAACATAATTGGAATATTGGGACCATCATTGAATTAACGGAATTTAAATGAGATTTAAATATTCTAGAGTCCATGTGGTCGATGATAATAATTTCATATAATCTAATAATGTTCTAATAAAGTATGAACACTATTATTTTGATATTAATATTTTATAAAAAATAAAATAACAATCTTCCAATTAATCTATGGAGGTTATGTGTGAACTAATTACGATGATATAATTTATCAATTTTAATTTTTTAAAAATTCCTTTTTCATTTTTCTCTAGTGTTTAATGTGTCATTTCGTTCATATTATTACCTGAATTGGATCTATAATTTGTTAATTCCAAAACTATTTCACTTTTAGAAAAGGATTGTTAGTGGTGTATTCTATACTTCTCCATGTCTAATCGCATCACTAGCTAACTTCTTCCCATCATAACAGAATTTATGTACATTATGAACTTCCATTACACACAAAGAAAATTTAGTATTCTGTGTTATTAAAATTTCATCCTTGTTTCCTTCCACACATAAATCATATTGGAAAGATCATATTAATTTCTACATTGGTTTTGGATTATCCATTTAATTCCATCATTCATTTCATTCCAAAATGATGTAATTGATTTCCTACACCAATCTCTATTTCATCATTGATAGGAAATTGAATGAATCCTTCATAGATAAAGAAATATTTTAAGGATAACTCCATTCATAAACATTTCTTTAATCTATTAACGAATAAATAAAACTCACATTCAAGATGGTTTATAATAAAAGATGCTTATATCAAAAGTATTTCCAAATATTCCATATATTTAATAAAAGAGTAATAAAATTTATATTTTAGCTCAAAAAATTCCTTTTGAGGATTTATGTAAAGAATAAGAGGTAGGTTCTCATGGAATGTTTATCTCCAAAACTCATCCTACTCTATAGAGTAATTTAGTTTATATTTCCATGTAATCTGTATAAGAGTCCACCAATGATCTGTTATGCCTTCTAACATATAAGGAACAAAAATGAATATTCTGGTCTGAAATAACTATACAGTAGAAAATATAATGTCAATTCTACTAGACCACCGGTCATCTAGTAGTGGGTGTATAGAAACTAAAAATGATGGAGGATATTTCCTTTTTAACTAAGAAACAAATCATTATTCTCAATATATATTGTTTGTAAGATCACCAAGATTCATATGTTGATAATTTTTTCTGACCATTGAAATTATATTAGTCATTCAATATCACATATTGTTTGGTCGCTCAGGAGGACATAATATCATTTTCCATGACACTAAAAATTTATCTATTTCATTTGGGTTCTATCCATTGAATATGATTGAAACTCATTTTATAATTAAACATATTTATAATGGGGAACTACATAATCATGATTAATCACTTATAGTATATCCATATCATTACACCGTTTTAATCTATGATATATTATTCTTAACATTTCTTATTGATTATCATTATTCAAATCCATAACCATGCATCATAGTGATTTTTTTTAATCTTCAAATCATATCCCTTGGGTGATCCAATTGAGGTGCACAGTAAATCCCATTATCGTGTACTACATAATAACGTTGTCGAGCATGACACGTCTATTTTTCGGTTATTATATCTAGCTAATTCTATTCCAAAAAATGATCCATGTGTAGTACCTAAATAGATATGTAATTTTTTTTAAATCCTCAAGCTCTATCTTTCACAAATATTTCATTATATTTCAAAGTACAAATAATTATCCCTATATACATTCATAGATATGTATCTAGGTATGTCAATATATTTTCCTCATCAGAAATTAATATTTTTTGGTAAAAAATATTATTATAATAATTTTAGTGACCCGTGATATTATATATAGATATTATATCATTTTAGATGAATACTCTTTAAATTTCATAAATAAATTCTCAAGGATCATAACCATTTATTATCTTTGTAATCATATAAAAATAAAAACAATGTTCTTTCAGTGAAATAGATCATCCCCAACTAAATTCTCCATAACTATTACCCGTTTTAGACATATGATAATTTATGCCTTTCTTCATAATAGATGGAAAGGAAACATAATAATGAGATATAAAATAATATTAATAAGGGTAAACAAGGGAGATATCAACATAACTTGAGAATAAGTGTATGGGAACTTGATAATATCATGTTAAAATGAATAACAAACTTATAATAGATCATATACATTATTCATGTCATAAATCATGGTAGCTCATATGACCTGAATAATAATGATACCAAAAAACATAATCTTAGAGATCTGAACATTAGAATAAGGTGTTGATTTGGGGAATAATCATAATAATAGAAAATGACATGTCAAAGATATCCCCCAAGACGTTCATATTATGGTAGACTTGGTCTAACCACCCATGTAACTACATTGGGATTTAGATAACAACATGTGATTCATCTTTTAGGGATGGGATATCATCCCATGTACCATATTTTGGGCCTGAGATAACTTCACATATATCCTTTGATCTCTAATAACACTAATAATCACCCAATTAAGTAGAGAGAAATATATTCTCAACCTATCATAGAGAAAATTACATTTCATGTTAGATCAGAAAATATTCAACAAATTAAAAATCATGAAAAGAAATACATTTTAGAAAAACATCATCATAGAATAACCAGTGGAAATGAAACATGTTTTATAAACATTTTATTATTTCATCGTAGAATATCCCATGTAAAAATACGATGGTTTAATAATAATTTATTTATAGTACAACCTATAGAAATGAAAAAAAATTCCTAAAATTATTCTCTTAAAAAATATAACCCATTCAGTGAATGAAAAAAATGTTACCCTTTAATCATATCCTAGTAAATGTATATTAATGTCAAATGATGTCATCATATATGGAAAAGGATTTCGAAATATCACATGTACATTATTATGATGAAAATATACATCCATTTTGTAAATAAAATTTTATCATTAGAAATTAAAAAAAATCGAAATAATTATCATTGAAAATAAACTTGTATTCTTATAATGTAATATGAAAATCATTTATTGTCCATTATTGTGGATTACTCAATTATTTTCGTGAACATGAAAACATAGATTCATTTTACATTGTATGTAAAAATTAAAAAGTTATGTGTTCAAAAAATCACTAAAATATTCATTTTAAACCACTTATAAAAAATGAAACAAGTGTGAAATGATGTTAAACAATATTTGGGAAATATTATAAAAATTATTCAATACATTTATTGAATACATGGATTTACGAGAAACAAAATATTGACCAAAAAGACAAATTAATTATATCACTCTTGAAAGTATTTTATTAGACTGTTGAGTACAAAAAAAGAACAAAATAATAGGAAAGTATATATTTTATTGAAATAACTATAGGATTTAAAATCTGTGTGTTTCATGATAGGATAATTAAAATATCACATTATTGGAATCATAATCACAAACAATCCTGATACACAATGACATCATAACATAATGTTGTCATGATTTTTGTATCTTTTGAATTTAAAGACCTGTAAATGATAGAATGATATCTAGATTTGCATATCCAATAATTAAAACTATTATAATTGTAAAAAAAATTCTTTGGAAATATATACATTAGAAAGATGTAACAAATGGTGTGTGTACCATAGAAATAAATGAGAGATAAAAAAACAATTAACATCGTCAAATCATTCATACATGTTTGAAGAATGTATATAACAGATATAGGTTTAATATACATATATTATATATTCATAACCATATGTATCATATAATATATTATATACTTATAACCTTAACACATATTTAATAAACAAATTATTAAAATCGTGTTTCCTATAATAAATGTATAATTTTTCATGTATGTTTTGGTTTGGAATCATTGTTCAATTAATTTTTATCATGCATCTATATAATGATTTTAAAAATTATATAAATATCATATATATTCATTATATAGTTATATACTATAATATATCAAATTTCAAGATATAAAATAACATACATCGTTCACTGAGATGGTAGGTCGTACGTACGTATGGATGATGTTTTAATTCTCATTTTGGATAAAATAAAAAGGGTAAATCCTAAATTACGTTTAAATAATGATTTTTATTTAATTTATATAATATATATTCATTAAATTTTATCTTATTACCATTAACGTAAGTCTTAAGTATAAAATTATTCCCATTGTTTCAGTAGGTGGTAGTATGTCATACTCATGAGAGTCATTATCCTATTCCAATGGAATGCAATTTTTGAATTTATATGTGATAATTTAACTCAAAAACTATATTAATATCATATATATATTATATAATAATTTACTCCATCATTATACCCATTTGTGGGAGGAGGTGATGTAAAATGAGTAACATCGGTTTGTGAGGTGGTAGTTCACTTGACAAACTTTTGGTGCTTTTGTTCCCAATTTGATTAATGTTGAGATATATATAGGACATTAAATTAATATAATATAATAAAATTATGTATATGATACTGATTTTATTATATTATCATACTTTTAGAATATTTTATATCGGTTGACGAACAAATAAAACAGAAAACACATGATTATTAATTTTACAACTTCTTCATAATACCTCTTTAAGATTAAACATAGAACCTTAATTATAGTGAATCATAATAAAAATAAGGCCTCTAGGATATGGGGAGGAATATATTGATGATTTTTGAGAATATATTTGATTAACAAATGTGTTTTGTTTGTTTCCAGAGGAGAAAAGAGGGGTATTCTTTTTAATATTGGGGGGAGAGGACACAGTTGAAATTTTCAAGAATAATTAAATTTACCCACGTTTTAAACAATCCATAAGGCTAAAAAAATTAAATTTATATGATAATAGTTATAATAATGTAGTATCATATCTATATAATCGTCCTTGGAAACATTTGTGGTCATTTTTTTACCTTATCATTTCAGTTTAACCCTATTGTAAACTCATTTTTACATCAATCATAGTAAATATATTTTAATATTTTTATTATTTATTATGCTCATAAAAAAGTTAATGTTATTTTTAAATATTAATTATTATGATTACAAATATAGAATATTTATTTTAAATTCAATTTAATGATTTGGAATAATATAATTTTAAATTAAACTAGTTGGCATGATGAAATGAATGTTTCCCAAAAATAAAAACTTCAAAACACTAAAAATTAAATGTATAATTACACAAATAAATATTAATTGTAAAAAATAAATTAGATTAATACTAGAAAAATTACTGTTATATAACATTTTAAACCCTTTTCATACTGAAAAATCTTTATAAATTATTTAAATAAAATAGTATTTTTTAAATAAAGGCAGTTTTTTTTATCAATGATAACAAAATACTATTTACAGAAAATATACAAAACATTCTCCAACATATAATTTATAAATGTCGATTCCAAAAAATAAATTTTTTTTCCAACAAATATACTAATTTGACAAAATTGTATTTTATTATTTTTTCAAAAAAAAGAATTACAAGTAATTTTTTTAGATAAATGTAATTTTGGATGAAGATAATGAAATTATTATAATTTATTTATAAAAAACCATTATAATACATTTTTGAAGTTGGGTTACTAATATTAACGACACCCAGTTTAATAGTTATGTAATAATTATCGTGACTAAATAATAATTTTAATAGTTTTTTCACGGTTCATCAAAAATCTATATTGTGTCCAAAAATCGATTAAAGAAATTAGTTTAAAAAAATTATTTCATATAAAAACATGTTCTTAGAAAAAATATATTTGAAATATATAAAATATAAGAATAAATATGAGCCCTCTATTTTTATATAATATAATATAGATCATAATAATAAGTATTCAAAGTATGAAATCACTTCAATATACACTCTCTATATAATAGATACTTCATCTATCATAATGAAATATAATGTTCTCCAATCTAGTGGAAATGTGTCAAAAGAAATAATGAGAATGTATATTTCAATTATTGTCAATATAAAAATTTTAATTTCATTAAAAACTTCATATATTCATCTTATAATGTATCCTCACATGACACAACGAAAATCCATTACAACATATTTTCAAACTTTTAAAATTCGCAAGTGAATTCGTGATAATGAAATGAGGTCATTTATCACATCAACATTCTATGTGTAAATAATGCTTATGGAACTTTATGTATATATAATAATTCCTTAAAAAATCAGAATTTTTCTATCTATGTTTCACATTGAACATAACCACTATGGGAGAATATTTTTAAGGATCATGGTTGAAAATAATGGATACCTAATACTACATTGTGTAATAACCCGACCTTAGACAAATTTTAAGTTAATTATTTATAAAATAAATCAATATATTATATTTGTGAGGTTCATTGTAGTAAAATTATTTATATAATTAGGGAACTCTATCTTAACCAGTCATTTCCACACAGAATCCATTTCGCTTAGAAAATAAGTTATTTATCAAAAAATTATTACATGATAAAAGGGAACATCCATAACTAGAAAATGTCAATTATTAACTTATTTACACATCCGTAAGCTATATGAAACCTCATTTTAATGTGATGTATTATAATAAAAAAGATTACTAATATACATAAAATTAGGAAATCCATTATTCTAGTGATAATATGAAATCATATAAACTGATAATATTCTTTGTGTTATTCTTTTAATGAATAAATTAATCTATAACTACATGTAAAACACACTTTTTACCAATATCAAACAATTAAAAATCATAAAATATAAATAGAAAACATTTTCAAGGAATAATGAATAATATTCATAACTCATTTTAAACCTGTTTTAGAAATACATGGTGCCCAGTTGAAAACATACCAGCTTAACTCCCTCCATATTGCATATGAAAATAAGGGACATTTCTCAAATTATTGGATAACTAGAATGGAAACCAGAAATTGTTTATGTTATATTAGGCTTACTGATCATATAAACAATATAAGTCTCATTAATAATAGTCTATAATTCTCATGTATGATATCCTGAATAATACCTTATATTATTTAAATTATTCAGCATAAAACCCTTAATAAATTTCATTTATCTTATATAAAAAATCATTTTAAGAAATTTATATACCCATTTTATTTAGTAAAAAAGTTTTAAATGTGAAAAACATAGAAAAATGAGTAATAAGATTTTTATTTGATAAAAAAACGAACCATTATTAGGGAATACATACTAAATATAATGGATAATATGATGTGAAAATCCATTGACTCAATATATGTTAAAATATAACATTCCATTTTTATTTTGTAATGAATGTCAAAACGCTCAATATAAAACATGTAAAATTATTACATTTGAAAACATTTGAAATAATTTCAAATGATATAAAATTTGAAATTTATAATAAATTTATCTACATATAGCTTAATAAAGAATTTATTTAAAAATAAAATGGACAAGGATGATATCTATTTAGATAATAAATCTCATTGATATATAAAATGATTCTCATTTTTAAAGTGTCACTTACCTTCAGTTTGAATTGTAACATACAATCACCTTCTTCTTAAAAAACAAACTTCTGTCAATTATATAATTTATTAAAAACCATATTCATGATTATCAATAGTTTTTTAATTATAAATTAATATTTTATTACATTATCAATTATGTTCAAATTAGAACTTTTAGAAATATTGGCCTTATATATCCGAAGGGACTTTAGTAGGATGACTATTTTCAATGATACAATTATACCATATTCTCTAGAATATTAATCATTATTAAATTATAATATTTATTCATAAATTATAATTTAAAATTGAATAATTAATTATGGTTATGAAAAATTATCTACATCAAAATCATTGTGATTGTAATATGTATTTTTTGCATGATTGACATTACCATTTTTCAATAAAACATGATTTAAAATGGGTAATAATTATATAAAAAACAATTATTATTTATTTAATCAAATATATATATACTATATATGTTGTGTAATTATGAAACAAAAATCACCTCACATCTTGTATATGGTAGTCCACACATAGAGGAGAAAGAAATTGTTATTTTCAAATGAATGGTAAGATATGTAATTTTATGATAACATGCCTTTATGAAATTATACTTATGAAAAAATATCGTATATATACGTATAATACAACCATCAACATAATTATAATTTAGATGTGGTTTTAGAAAATGAACATTCTTGGTTCGAAAGGTGTCAGTCTTCCACATTCATGAATGATAGTTTAGTTTGCCATTTGATGAAAGAGGATGTGGATATATGTTATACCATTAAAAAATAATCATAAGGAATATACAGTTTTAATTTCAACATCATGGTTGAATAACATTTATATTATTTATAAGAAAGAATAAAAATAACAAAAATATGATCAAATCAACACCTCATCATTGGACATACAATGTTTTTACACCTCAAACCGTCAAAATTAATCACTCCAAAAAAAATAATGCATGTATAATGTGGGGAGGTATTTTAGAAAAAGATTTGAGATTCTCTTTTCCAAAAAATGGTTATTTAAATGTAAAAAAAGTTAATAGGATATTCCGTTTTATAAGTGAGGGGTGGGGGACTCATTTTATTATTTTGATGCATTAAATTAATATAAATTTATTGTCTCTTAAAAAAAGAACAAAAAATTATAAATTTTGAATAAAGGGAGAGTAAGGAAAAAAAATATATTTTAAACATCTATTTTATCATGTCTGGGTTATGTTTTCTTACTTATATATTTATTAATACATGTTAACCCATATTACAATTAATTACATATTTGTTTTTAACCTATTTAGGGTCATACATTTTAATATAAAGGAAATAATGACCTATAAATCGAACAAGTATGATATTTTAAACCTTATCCCCTCAATATAGTTGATGATAACGTTTTAGTAAATTTATAATGATTTATAAAAATATTTTTTTCATTATAAAAAATATTTATTATCATTTTTGGGAGTACATTAAATGATATAATTTAATATTTATCTTAATCATGCCAAATTGTTCATAAAACACATTTATTATTATACAAGGAATATATAATCATCATATAGTGACCTAATGAACATTTTATAGGTTTTCATATCACTTTAATAATTTTCATTTAGTTCCACCCCCTTATAACCATTTTTTGGCTCTATATAGTTGTGATTTGTTTCTAAATTATTACGGTATAATTTTATTTATAATTTGAAATTGGATCCGAAATGGATTAGGGATGGAATTGTTTTCATTTTCCATCCTATTTCTAACATTTTTTTAATTTTTTTTAATAAAATGTAACATAGAATACTAGTATTGTCACCTTATGAACTATTAAAATAATTTTACTATAGACACCAGAGAGTAGTGTATTTAGAATATTGACAATTATTACATCTCAATTAAGTCACATAAATCATAAAAAATTTTAGGACACACTCTTTAATATTACAAATATAACTTTTTGAGTTGATAATATTATTTACATGGTTTTTTCAACTGCTTACATTATCACAGTGTAAAAATTTTCTAAAAATGTAAAATAATTATTTCATTATAGTATATATTTTGATTAAAATCATGCTAAAATAATCTATATTTAATATAATAATTTATAACTGAACAAAAGTTTGTGTATAAATATTACATAATTTTATTGATATTGAAATAAAAAGAGTGAAATATTAAAAAATTTATTGATAAAATAATAATGTTATTATCAATTTAAAATCAAAATATAGTTTTATATATTATAATGTAAGAATTATTTGGTCTAATTTATCCCTTAAAATAAAAATATGGCTTTTTTGGTTTTATTTTGAATGCTTGTTTCATGGTTTTATCCAAGATTTATCAATTTTAACCTTATTAAGGGGGAAAATAATTTATATAGAGACTAACCATGATGATAAAAAAGGAACTAAATATGATATTTATATCAGATGAATAAAAATATGGAATTTGTTTTTCCTAATTCAATTTCATTATGGAGATCAAAAAATTTTAATATACAACAAAATACACAATGAAAAATATGTTTTTAAAAATGGGTTTTGAAGGTAAAAATGTACTTGTACCACTATTATTTATTAATATAATTCATATATAATTGAATAAATTATTTCTTATAAAATATTGATTTTATTTTGTGTAGATAAATATGAAACCCCAATTGTAATTTTAAAATAAATAAATGGATAGTTTTTAAGAAATTAGTATTTTTACCTATTTAAAAAAAATAAATCATTTCAGAAGCATACAAAATTATCACCAAAGATTATCTGATATGATTAATTTCAAAATTGAATCATTTTTTCCAAATAAAATTTAAATATTTTCTGTATATTATATAAAATTTTCTCCCATATAAAGGAAAAAGTAATTTTATAAGTAAATATATTTTTGAAGGGTAAAATTATTTTACTAATAATTATGTTATTGTTTACTATGAGATTATCAATAAATTTTTATTTATTAGTAAAATTATATATATATATATATATATATGTTATAATGTTGTTAATACTTATCAAACTCTTTAATTTTATGGACATTTTATAATGATCAAATATAAATAATAATGTTCGGTTATTTATTTATGTTTTCTGCTGCCTACCTTTTATGATATTGAGCAAAATTTCCAGAACCAACTCAGATACCCAGGCACCCGGATATCCATGCATTTATTTATTTAGTCCAAATGGAAATCTCAATACCCATGGGTTGGTTAATGACACTTATTTTCATAAAATAATAAAAAGGTACTGATTATTTTCACATAAAAATTCATGTAAAAGATACTAGTTAGTATACTCAAAAATCCGATAAAGAATGTACGAAAATAAATAAGGAAAAATAGAAGATCATCCTCATAAGGAAACCAATATTTGAAGATAAATACTCAAAAAAAACCATAAAATATGTGGATCCAATATCCACTTGTCGCCTAAATCACTAAGGGTCCCAATATAAGGCCCTGGCCTTAAAACATTACAGAATATTGAATTAAATGAATAATTAACATTGAGGATCTTTTCAGGTTTAGTGTTTTAGAGAATTATGACATAACTATTACGTCTCACAAGATTACAATGTAGACACTTCTACTCTGTTTCCATTTTTTTCATAAAATAAAAACTCTTAAAATAACATTATCTAGTTCTATGTTTTAGATATCATGTCTTTCCTTGATCCCATCCTTGACCATATTCATCTTTAATTCATGTGGAAAATATTTCTAAAAATTTGGATGAGCATAAAAATCTCATTAAGGGATATAAAAATACGGAAAGAAAACATTAGACCATGTATACATATGAATCAATGAAATCATACTTTACTGATAAAACATAAGCACCTTAACATACCTCATGAAATCATAAGATTTATGAATAACTCAATGAAATCATAAGACATAATGGTAACTTGAGGCATTAATAACATTCTTACATTGGGAGCAACACTCATGGTTATGTTTGGAATACCCATCACAGTATATTCCCTAAATATATTCGGAGAAAACTTAGAGTTTAACTCATTCGTGTTACCCAATGCATTGGAGTGCTATCTAGGGATCACCCACCCATAGTTTATCACGGAACCACCCATCTTCATAAATAATCTCCAAGAGCCATAACATAATCGTATCACATAAAACATGCATAATGGAAACATAAAATTTCCATATTTTAATCACAAGATATCAATAAAACACATTGATATAATCAAAACATTATCCAAATAATTTTCAATACCAAAACACAAAAAAGAGTATATGGTATTTATTTTCCATTTAAAAACATTATGGCTTATTAAGGATGCCAAAGATCGAATAATACTTGTGGCGGAGGAAAGGTCGTTGTCAAAGAATACGTTAAAAAGAAACATACTATTTGGCATTTATTAAAACACTTTGTATATAAAAGATTCCTTTGGAATAAAATTAAAAGTCAAAGGAGTTTATACACCAGATAAAATAAAGTGGTTTAAAAAACAAAATATACCTCAGTGAAAAATGATTGAGATGAAGTCCCGTACAAATACGGTATCCTTAGATTAAAGATAAATCAATTACATAATTATGTGTGACAAATATAAATACACCAAATATAAGTGGATATTATGTTTAAAAAATTCAGAGTCATTCACACATATTCATAGAATGACATATTCAATTAGTACATGTTTAACCCAAAGAATTGAAATTGAGTTAAGAAGTTCCCCTGTAAAAATTCAACAGCCTATCACCGTGACATTAAAATTAAGAAAATGAGTTGATGAGAGATAAAATGGTATCTCATAACTTGTAAATATAATTTGATTAAAAAAGGATATTTAAGTCCATATACCAAAATAATAATATGTAAATTAAAATATATAACAAAATAATTCTTTTAAAAAAACGAGGGTGAATGGATGCCTTACCGATTTGGGTAACTTTAGAAATGTACAACCCATGAAAGAAGGCTCATTCAATTTAATATTTAAATAACCATAAATTAATGTATATTACACAAATAATAAAATCATGGGATGTACATACACCACATAAAACAAAACAGTGGAAAATGTAGCATGAAACTTACAGGAACACAAACTGAGATAAAAACCCATTACCTCGTTGTGATCAATCGAGTCGTATGACAAAAAGATAATAAACACAAAATTATTAACATAATAACATGAATATAAATAAAATCATGATAATGTATATGACATATAATTATACAATACAACAAATGAAATAAACAAGTGGCAAAGAATTGAAATCTCACGAAATTAAAAGTGAGATATGAAATCCTATACGAAATTTTTTCCGCCTAACGGTGCCACTTAAAACATCCAAAAAATTGTATTGATGAGATCAAATAGGGTATATAATCATATGAACATAAAAATTACAGTAATAGGAAAATAATAGAACATCCCCCAACATAAGAAATAGGATCATAAAATAAATGACATAAAAAAAGAGTACATATAAAGAGAGAGGTAGGATCCCTTACCTCAAGTCTGACTTGTCTTGTTCGTTTTTTTATATTCCTAAATAATAAACATTGGTAAATTTATAATTGAATATGGAACTCATTTAAAGTTTATTATTCAATTCATATCACATCTAAAAATGTTATAATAATTAGTTAATTATGTGAGCTCATATCAGACGTTTTTGTCGATGTTCGGTACATGAGTCAGAAAAATGAACTTCTTTGAAAAGAATTGTACATGTAGTTATAAGTAAATTATCTATAGAATCTTATTAATGATTTAAATATCATATATATCCAGTATATATTCATTTTATACAATTCCATAACATTTTGAGATAAAAAAAATGAAATGCACCGTTCATGGAGATGATAGGTCGTACGTACGCATGAACCCTACTTTTATTTCCTTGTCATATTAATGGAATTAAAACTAAATTAGAGATATGTATATTATAATTCCAGTATAATATATATGTTATATAGGTCACATAATTTCATTCATTTCATTCTTTATACATTCCATGTATTGCATGAACGAGTCACATCACTTGAGGGGGCGGTAGTCCACATTTACTCAAATGAAATTATCGCATCTGCACAACATGAAAAGCGTAATTTTAAGTTTTAAATATAAAATAAAGAATCAAAGAGAGGATATAAATATAATATATCTCATATATAAATATATTTCTATCATAATTTCCACCATTAGAGGTGGTAATAGAATATTGAACAATCATCGTTTCGTGAGGCAGTAATTCACCATCCATAGAAACAGTATGTTCATTTCCTATTAGATGGAGGTGTGTGTAAGTGTAGCTCGAATAAATATCATAAAAACATAATATTATATTGAATATACTTGTGTTGTTACAAAATAATGGGATAAAAATAATTTAGGGGGTTGGACAATCAAAATAAAACAGAAGAACATAAGAGAATACATCACCTTTAAATCGGGTAACTGACCTTGTTTTGAACCAAAAGGGTTTCTTGAAGAGCTCTCTACCTAAGGAAAGGCTTCTAACATGAAGAGAGGAATATTGGGAGCTTATTTCAGTAGAGTTTGGACGATCAAAAGGGCTTTATAAGTGTGAGATATGGGTAGGAAGTGGGGTCTTTTTATAAGGGAGAGGATGGGATCTTTTGGAAAGCATGAAAATATTAATTTATTATAAAATGATTTTAGGATTCTAAAAATACCAAAATAATTAAATTCAAATATAAGGTTTTCCATGATAAAAATAAAATCATCTAATAATAATTTGAAAAGTGTTGGATATTATTTTAAACATTATCTTCTTATTTATTTAAATAATTCATTAATGATGTAAACACTGCATCATCATTGTGTCATAAATAATTTTATTTATTTGATGTCTAAAAATTATAAAAACAATTACCATGTTGTAGGAAATATGTTGAGACTTCTAATTAATATTTATAGTAGAAAATATAAATTGTATTACCCCTTGTAAAAATTGTTTTAGTATAACAATACATGTTTGTGACATTTTTATTTTTACCTTAAATAAAAAGTATTAATATCATTATCTTACCCATGTGGCCCCATAGGGTCCCAAAAATTTACCCATGGATTGTTTGGGTCGGCCATGACTCAACCAATAAGGGTATGACAATTTTAAAGGTAATTTCATATTATTTAAACATTTTATTTACCTTAAATTAAAATAATTACCTTTAATCGCGATTAATAATACTTAAAAGTTACTATTCACCAAAAATTGTTTTCATCCCATTGAACCAAATTTTACTTACTAATGACAACCATGTATGTCATATTTTTGAAATTCAATTCACATAAGTGGTAAAGCTTCATTTAACGAAAAATTCAGTTTTTTAACTACCACTTAGTGGTTTCAGTAATCATCAAAAAAGGAAGTTCTTTAGAAAAATACCAAAACATTACCCTAAAATATATTTGATATTAGGAATTAAAATTGATGTCTATTTTACAAAATTCAAAAAATATAAGTTTGATTAATTAATTATATAATTAATTCCTGTTTTCAAAACAATTAGCATGTTTTTAAGAAACAATATCTATCAAATGATTGACAATTGTTTATGTCAAATTTTAAAGTAAAATTAATTCAAATTACCACCATTTGATTAAATGGTAAAAAATTATTCTAATTACACTTTATAACCAATTAAAAAGATAATATAACCATATAAATAAATTATATTAAAAGTAGGTTTTGAATTAAAATATATCATTTTTCATTATTCATAAAAAATTGAACTTTATCAGAACAATAACAAAAAAATACACAAAGTAACTTTTAAGGTCCCTATTTTAAAGAAGGATTATATTTGGTCCAAAAGAATGTATAAGAGTAACCAAAACAATTTTTAAATAGTGTTCTCCATCAAAAGACGATAAATCGTCCTTTTAGTGAATATTAGAGTATTTATGACTAAAATTGGATTCATCAGGATTTTATACTTCTATCATTTATTGGGAAATTGTTAAAATATTTAACAAACATATATAATCATTTTGTAGTTAGTTATGTTCATTCATTCTATTACAACGGCTAGGAATTAACTACCATTTAAAATAATAATATTATATTATTATTGTGCAGAATAAGATATCAAAGAAACTCTTTGTTACATATTGGGTACGAAATTGAACATAGCATTACTTTTAATGTAATATTTATATTTTATCCACAAATATTAATAAATATGAAAATTTCATATTCTTTATTTACCTGTTATGTTACATCCTTCCCCCCTTTTGGGACTTGCATCCTTACATTTTTAAAATTGGGCTCGTAAACATCATTGAAATCTCCACATCGGAAAAGGAGTCAACAAAACTATCACTTTAAAAGATAGAAAGAGAAGTAAAAATGTCACCTAAGACACCAGTTACTAGAATTACATGAAAACATGTATATGGAGGAGAAAACAATCCATCAAGGTCTGATGGAGAGTGATAGAAAACATGATTAGGAGAAAGTTAACCACCAGAAAATCACAAACATGTGATGGGTTAAATAGTATTTGATTCCCCAATAGATAAAGTTAACAAACAATATTTTTGTTTTACTTTACCTTTCATTGCAGAATTTTTTTATGAGAAAAAATAAAACATAAGTAAACATACATACATATCATGTTGACTTTCAAATTTTACTAGATTTCTAAAACAGACTAATATTTTCTCCAAAAGATGCGTATTTAGGTTTACTTGTTCACATTAAGAGAGCTACAACCAACTTCTTGAGAATAAACTAATCCAAAAAAGAGAAATATATATTTCCCAAGTCTTTAGACATTATCCAAAACCAAAAAGTTTAGTACAATATCAGATAATCCCCAAAAAGGGTAATCTTTTATAAAAATTATAACTACTATTAATCACAAAAAAATTTCATACAAAACCCAAAGTTCATCAATGACCATTCAATAAATAACTATCCATAAAATTTATCAAAGTAATCCAAACTAAGATTGAAACCCAAATCTCTGAAGGATTTAATCACATAGTCTTCCTAGGTAAATCTTAACATTTATCTCCAGATAACATCAGTTACTCTTAAAGACTCATATTGAAAATTTATTAACCTAATCACATATCCTCCATGATAGGTTAATAATTTCCATAGATAACCCAAAATCAATATATTACTAATTTGTAAGATCATATAACTAAAAATAATTAGTCAAACTAACCAGGGACTTCACGCAACCCAGTGGTAGGCAATAAATAACAGCCGCACTTTGATTGTGGGTTCGATTCCCACAGCTTCGTCTGGCATGACAGGTTTTCACACGGTCTATGTGTTGTCCTTTTTCCAAAACAATTTAATTCTTAAAACATTCCCCCAAAAGAGATAAAATCTTCCAAATTAACCATAACATAAATTAACCTCATGTTCTCTCATGACTTTCAGTTTCCATAAAAACATATAGTAACCCATTATTACATTAAAAGTAAGGATCATATAAACCCTAATGGTTACATTTAAAATTATCACCTGAACTTCCACATCGAGTTGGTTCTCTTGTAGATGATGCATTAGAGAACTCACAAAGATTAAAGTGGTTAATCATGACTCCTAATAGTTGGTTTAGAATAACCATGATATTTCTCATTGAATCCCCCATTTCATCTAGTATCCTAATCAGAGAACCACTACAGTTTCCTTCAAACCCATTGTCACTTTGGTTCCTGCTAGATCCATCCATTTACTAAAACAAAAAATGTCAGTGTGAGTATATCATCAAAATGATCATGTACTAATGAGGAAGGTAAACAATAAGATATACTTATCCAAGTTATCTAAAACTCATTCCAACTTTTGAAAATGACAATGAATCTATGTAATATACTTACCATTGTGGTTATACACAACTTGTCACTTAAGCTTAAAGACACTCTAATCTCTAGATTTATGTAAACTGAACTTTGATACCAACTATAAGGACCCAGCCTTAAAACATTACATAATATTGAATTAAATGAATAATTTAAATTGAAGATATTTTCAGGATTTGAGTTTTAGAGAATTAGATCATAACTATTACATATCAAAATATTGTAAAGTAGACACTTCTACCATGTTTCCATTTTTTTAATAAAGTAAAAAACTCTTAAAAAGAAACATGTATAGTTCCATGTTTTAGATAAAATGTCTTTACTTGATCCCATCCTTGACCCTATTCATATTTAAGTCCTATGGAAACCATTTCAAAAACTTGGGAGGACCCGAAAAATATTAGTAATGGATATAAAAAATGGAAAGAAAACATTAGTCCATGTGTACATAGGAATAAATAAAATCATACTTTACTCATAAAATATAAGAAAATTAACATTCATCATGAAATCATAATATTTATGAATAACTCATAGAAATAATAGAACATAATGTTAACTAGAGGCATTCATAACATTCTTGCGTAGGGAGCAACCCTCAAGGTTACATTTGGAATACCCATCATAGTTTATTTCCTAAATCTCTTCGGAGAAACCTTAGAATTTAACTCCATATCATTAACCAATGTATTGAAGATATATCTCGAGCTCAACCACCCTTAGTTTATCCCAGAACCACCCGTCTTCATATACAATTCCCAAGAACCATAATATAATCGTATCCCATAAAACATGCATAAAGTAAACATAACATTTCCACATTTTAATCACAATATATAAATACAACATATTGATATAATCAAAACATTATCAAAATCAATTCCAATACCCAAATACATAAAAGTGTATATCTTATTTATTTTCCCTTTGAAAACAGTATGTCTTGTTAAGGAAGCCAAAGATCAAATAATACTCGTGGCGGCGGAAAGGTTGTTGTCACCGCGTATGGTAAAAAGAAACATACTTTTTGTCATTTAGTAAAACGCTTCATAGAGAAAAAATTCCATTTGAATAAAAGTAAATGTAAAAAGGGTTTATACACCATATTAAATAATGTTGTGTATAAAACAAAATATATCTCAATGAAAATAGATTGAGATGAAGTCCCATACAAATACGGTATCCTTAGATTAAAGATAAATCAATTACATAATTATGTGTGAAAAATATAAGTACACCAAATATAAGTGTATATTAAGCGTAAAATTGTCAGATTCATTCTAAAATATTCATATAATGACATATTCAAGGAGTACATGTTTAACCAAACGAATTTAAATTGGGTTAAGAAGTTCCCTTGCAAAAATTCGACAGCCAAACGACGTCACTTTAAAATTAAGAAAATGAGTTGATGAGAGATAAAATGGTATCTCATCACATGGAAATAAAATTTACATAAATAAGGATATATAAGAACATATAAAAACATAATAAGATGTAAATTAAAATTCATAAAAAATAAGTCTTTTAAAAAGAGGAGAGTGAAAGGTTCCCTTACCGATTTGGGTAACTTTCGAAACGTACACACCATGAATGAAGGTTCATTCAATTGAAGATGTAAATACCCATAAATTAAATTATATTACACAATGAATAAAATCATGAGAAGTAAATAAATCATAAAAAGTAAATAATGGCAATTGTAGCATGAATCTCACAGGAGCACAAAGTGAGATAAAAACCTCTTACCTCATTGTGATCAATCAAGTCATATGAAAAAATGATAATAAACACCAAATTAATCACATAATACCATGAATATAAATAGAATCATGATAATTTATATTAATGGTATGTACACAATACACCACAAGCAATAAATAAGTGGCGAAGAATCGAAATCTCACGGAATTAAATGTGAGATATGAATTCCCTTACGAAATTTTGGCAACCTAACGATGCCACTTAAAACATCCAAAAAATGGATTGATGAGATAAAATAGGGTCTCTCATCATATGAACATAAAAATTACCATAATAGTAATATAAAAGAACATCCCCCAATATAAGAAAGAGGATCATAAAATAAATGACATAAAAAAAGAGTACATAAAAAAAGAGAGGTAGGATCCCTTACCTCAAGTAGGACATGTCTTGTTCATTTCTTTATATTCCAGAATAATAAACGTTGGTCAATATATAATTGATTAAGGACCTCATTTAAATTTTATTATTCAATTCATATCACATATAAAAATTTTATAATAATTAGTTAATTATGTGAGATCATATCACAAGTTTTTTTCGATGTTCGGTACATGAATAAGAAAAATGAACATGTTTGAAAATAATTGTCCATGTAGTCATAATTAATCATCTCCAGAATCATATTAATTATTTAAATATCATATATTTCCATTTAATATGCATATTATACTATTCCATAACATTTGGAGATAAAAAATGAAATGCATTGTTCATGGAGACAATAGGTCGTATGTACGCACGAACCCTACATTCATTTCTTTGTCATATTAATGGAATTAAAACTAAATGAGAGATATATATATTATAATTACATTATAATATATATGTCATATAGTTCACATAATTTTATTCATTTCATTCTTTATACATTCCATGTAATGCATAAACGATTCACATCACTTGAGGGGGCGGTAGTCCACACTTCCTCAAATGAAATTATCACATCTGCAGAACATGCAAAGCATATAGGTATGTTTTAAATAAAAAATACAGAATAATAGGGAGGAAATAAATATAATATATCTCATATATAAATATAGTTCCATCATAATTTCCACCATGAGATTTGGTATGAGAATATTGAACAATCATCGTTTCGTGAGACAATAATTCGCCATCCACAGAAACAATATGTTCTTTACATATTAGATTGAGGTGTGTGTAAGTGTATCTCGAATAAATCTTATAAAAACATACTAGTATATTTAATATACAGGTTATGTTTCAAAATAAATGGATAAAAATAATTTATGTGGTTGGAAAATGAAAATAGAACAAAAGAACATAAGAGAAGACTTTACCTTTAAATCGGGTAACTGCCATAGTTTTGAATCAAAAGGGTTTCTTGAAGCGCTCTCTGCCTAAGGTAAGTATTCTAGGATGAAGTGAGTTATATTGTGAGATTATTTGAGTAGAGTTTGGACGATCCAAAGGTTTTGAGAAGTGTGAGATATGGGTAGGAAGTGGGGTCTTTTTATAAGGTAGAGGAGGGGCTCTTTTGGAAAGCACGAAACTATTATTTTATTATATAATGATTTTCGTTTTCTAAAGGTCCCAAAATCATTAAAGTAGAAGATATGGTAAACCATGTTCAAAATATAATCATCCAATATGAATTTTACATGTTTTGGATATTATTTTAAATATTATATTCTTATTTATATAAATCATTCCTTAATGACGTAAACACTGCCTCATCATTGTGTCATAAATAATTTTATTTATTTCATTTCTAAAAATTATAAAAAAATTACCATGTTGTATTAAATCTTTTTATCTTACTAATTAATATTTATAGACTAAAAAATAACATGTATAACCCCATGTGAATTGTTTTTAGTAAAACAATACATATTTGTCACATTTTTATTTTTACTTTAAATATAAGATATTAGTGTCATTATCTTACCCATGAGGCTCCATGGTGTCCCACAAATTTACCCATGGATTTTTTTGGTCTGCCATGGCCCAGAAAATAAGGTTAGGACAAGTGTAAAGGTAATTTCATATTATTTTAACATTATAATTTCCTTAAATTACACCAATTACCTTTAATCGCGATCAATAAAACTTAAAAGTTACTATTCACCAAAAATTATTTTCATTCCATTGAACCACATTTTACATACTAATGACAACCATGTATGTAGGATTTTTTAAATTCAATTCACAGAAGTAGTAAATCATCATTTAATGAAAATTTTAGTTTTTTAACTACCACTCAGTGGTTTCACAATTCATCAAAAAATAAATGTTTTCATAAAAATATGCAAAATTTACGCTAAAATATATTTGATATTCCGAATTCAAAAATAATTTCTATTTTACAAAATAAAAAACAAATAACTTTCATTAATTAATTATATAATTAATTCTCATTGTTAAAACAATTATCCTGTTTTTAGAATTCAATATCTATCAAAATATTGACAATTGTTTATGTCCAATTTGAAAGTGAAATTAAATCAAATGACCACCATTTGATTAAATGATAAAAATATAGTCCAATTAAACATTAAAAATATTTAAAAAGATAATATAACCATATAAATAAATTAGATAAAAAGGAGGTTTAGAATTAAAATACAACATTTTTCATTATTCCTTAAAAAGTGAACTTTATCAGAAAAATAACAAAAACATACAGAAAGTAAATTTTGAGGTCCCGATTCTAAAGAAAAATTTTATTTGGTCCAAAAGAATGTTTAAGAGTAACCAAAACAATTTTTAAATAGGGTTCTACATGAAAAGGTGATAAATCAACCTTTTTGTGAATATTAGAGTATTTATACCTAAAATTGGATTCATCTGCATTTTAAGCCTCTATCATTTATTGGGTAATTATTAAAATATTTAAAAAATACATATAATCATTTTAGAGTTAGTTGTGTTCATTACCTCCACTACAATGGCTAGGCGTTAACTACCATTTAAAATCATATTATTATATGATTAGTGTGCAATGTATGATTTCAAAGAAACTTGCTGTTGCGTATTTGGTACACTATCGAACATAGAATTCCCTTTAAATTAACATTAAAATTTTATCCACAAATATTAATAAATATGAAAATGTCATATTCTTTATTTACCTGGGATGTTACACATAAGGATAAAGAACATCAACTAACTCTAATTGACACAGGCCCTCATCTCTAAATGGAATTCGAAAAATATTGAAACACTTGAAGGAAATGATAAGTTGTGAGATATAAATCCTAGTAGCGTCTCTCCATGTGTTCTATAATTCATTATAAATCAATTAAATATCAGTTTAATAAATCATGTCATGTCATTTAATTTAAATATTTCCATCCAATATGGATTACAAATCAATGAAATATATGATATGAAAAGATAGTATTAAATGAATATTGCTTCTATATAATTAATATAATGAATCTGGCATCGAAGAAGTATTTTTATAAATCAATGGAATATAATCATTAAATAAACTATATCATATAATCATGTATCGAAGCTATTTGTAATGTTAGTTTCTGGTAAAAGGATCCTCACACAACTCATTATTGCGAATAGATCAATGTTTGGACATGTCCCATGAATAATGACATCAATATTCAACACCCCATTAAAGAAAAAATAATTCCATAGTATATTCATGTCTATGTTTTTATCATCAATATAGTGATAGGGGACATATTTATGATTTAATGACAAAATTACCTACCAACTACCCTGGGGAAAATGTGGTTCATTCAATCAATAATGAAATAATTGGGAATTCCACAATTTCAAATATATAAAATACAAAATTTTACACAATTATATTTCCATAATACATACTAATATTAAAACCAAATTATAGGTTTTCAATAATTCATTCTATTTAAAATCATCTTTGAATTTCATAAATAACAAATAATTTCATCAAATGAATATGAAAATCAAATTACGATTTTCTTAAATTGACCCAACAATTACAATTCAATTAAAATTGGATTTTTTGAGTAAGATCCATTCATTTTTAAAATTATCTATCAAAAAACTCAAATATGGGTTTTGAAATTATATTAAAACTTTTTTCAAAAAAATTATAAAATGAATGGTTTCAATTATATTGAAAATCACATAGAAACAGCTATATTTAATAAGTGATCAAAAAACACCAACAATGGGGAAACACTAATAAAGAACAAATGGAAAGGGAAAAAACTACAAACACCTAGACTATAATAATAAAGATCAAACTCAAAAATACACTATCAATGAGTAGTAGATATATAGAGAAAAACAATTTGAAGGAAATTAGTGGATATCAATCTCTATATAGTGGCATTTAGAAATGAAGAAGTATCCCTAAAATTTACGATAGTATCTCCATCGATTTATTGAAGAGGATAAAAATCAATATAATTATTTTTAGGCATCACTATAAGAAAACCTAATATTTTTCCGGAATTCATGATGAAAATCCTTGATTCATGATGTGAATATTAAGGGTGGAATATATGATTTTAAAATAATCAACTTAGTGTAAACAATCTTATCCTAATAATTTCACAACATAAATTCTATTCTTGACAAGTATATTTCCAAATAATAAATTATATTAATGTTTTACTAAATCGATAAATTCATAAAAATTAATTTTTGATGTAGTTATCTCACAGCATGAAATATTTAAATAAAATATTTAAAAACATAAATCTCATCCCAGATCCATAGACCATCCTCTAAAGCCCTGAAAAAAATCAAACATATACTCAATTAATTACAAATAACATACATCCCTATAAATTATGTTATTTTACCTACCAATATATCTATATCTTTAAAAGTCTTTAAACACATCCAAACAATAAAGTAATCAAAATATTATTCACGATGTACTTGAGAAAAAGTAATGGGATGTTATTACATCCACACCATAAACACATTTTTTCACTATAATTCCTTTTAAAAAATTTACATATCACTATAATTATGAAATTACACCATCATCATTACCTCTTCTCAAATGTATATTTTGAATTTATAGCATGCTTCCACATCACACATAGTGAAGTTTTTGTCTTCAAATTAACTGAATATTCCTCAAAATCAATAATATTGATAGGATGCATTGTCGTAGTTAAATCCCCCTAAATATTAAGATCATCCCAAATCAAATCATGAGATGTGTCATGAAGATTTTATCAAATATGTGATACATGAATCATTCTATGGATTTATATTATCTATGGAGGATGTGTGTAAAGGGAAAGCTTCATTCCCAAATCACTCAATAATCTCAATATTACCAACACTAATATTCTCATCCATTCCATAATTACCTTGCCATTAGTGACACTAACTAGTGGGAACAATATTGAACACCTAATAACCAACTATATATTACAATAGAAATTGATGATGAAAAAAATTGGATTTATACTATCTCTATACTATTAAAACACTCGAATGAATCAATTGAATCTGTAATGTGCCGATCTAGGTAGCACACTATGGTTCCTCAACCAGGTCAATCATGTGTCCTCTTATGTGACTCCCCATATGCTAGAGGCTACCAAATTGTAGTGAGGGTCTGATAAGTCAATCATTAGGAGATTATACTCCCTTTTATCGGAGTATTACTCCAGAACAAATAAAAAAATATAGGAAAAATATATAATAATAATAATTCCAATATCTCATGATTATAAAATAATGAAATACAATATCTAACTAAAGAAAAAAACATGTATAGTATTATAAGTGTCAAGTGTCTCGAATGAAAAAAATGAGGACACCGACAACTCCAAGACAGTCTTTAAGTCAAATCATCTTCTTTCATCTAAGCTCTATACATATAGAAGATATCTAATAATTTTAATTTTCCCTTAACATATCCTAAAACCAATTAAGTCTATTCGGATACAAATCATGTCTCCCGAGTATGGTGTGAGTACAAATCAGTATTCCACCACCAACAAAATATATAACAATATTCATTCAATGAATATTGTATTTAGTTGTATAATGGAATAATTACAATGACAAAAATAAATAGTATTTACTTTATTAATTAATCTTTATTTAACAAAATAAACACTTTGGTTCCCAAGGACACCCAAACTTCAATAACTCCATCATCCCACACTACATTATGAACAATTTTAAATTATCAATTCACATATGATTTAGTATATAATACATTGAAATCAAACTGGAATGAGTAATGTTCACTTAGGGATCTAACCCCAATGGTCTAATGTGAGTGAAACCACATGATTCTCAATTGATTACTTTGAAAAGGGGTAAGCTCCCATGGTCATTTCCACATCCCAACTCCAATGATACATGGATTATCCCTTGTCAATAATAATGAATTCTCTCATGGTCTCCCCTATAATAGGAACTGACGGTCCTTTCACAATATGTTCCCAAGATCTATCACAAAGGCCCTCATGGTCCATCACAATAGGCTCTCATGGTCCTTCTCAACATTTCATCTCTTGCTCCCTGGTTTTCCCATTTGGTACTCCATGACAACATAATAATTATAAAATTATATTTAGAAAATAAATATGTTAATTAATTTATCAATTATTATATCTCAAATTTTTTTATTAATTTAATCTATAATTAATTTTCCAACCAAATTCCATTAATTAACCCAATGATTAATTAATAAAATCAACCCCTTTAATCAATTAAATAATTAATTAATAACATGTCCACCACTAATTAATTCCAAACTATTTTAATAAATAATAATATCAACCTAAAATAATTAATTTACCAATTAGTTTCCACCAAATCAAAATGTAAAATTATGAAAAATCAACCCAATAATTAATTATCCACAATTTACAAATTAAATAATTTGATAATTAAGTCCTCAATTAATTATCATCATTCCACAATTCCATCATTCACTTAAAACCTAAATTACCCAATTAATTATTTGTCCACTGGTAGGTTCGGAGGACTTTACATGGATCATAATAAAATTCATAATGAAATAGAATTATAAAAATGAAGGTTCGAAACAAAGAGATGGAGGTTGAGTGATCTAAGATTATATTTATAACAATACTCATCACTCACATTGGGTGAAATTTCTATCAATTTTACCCATTAATTTTCATTTTTATAATTTTGAGGAATATAGTGACAGAACAATGAATTTGTATAGATCTAGATGAGAAGTGAATATGATAAAAATGTAATAACTGAAAATCTGGAAAATTATATAAGGATAGATATATGAAGCATCATCTAGGGTAATTTTAATCTAACTTAAATAAATAGATATCTTCATTCATAGAAACTTAATCGAAATGATATCCCCCAAAATGGTTTTCCCTCCTTCCCTAGGGTACTAAACTCTAAAATTAATGGTTCTTTTAATCATCCACATCAAGAAACAAAAAAAAGTAATTTGAATTTGAATAATTGTCATCAAGAAAATTATCTCCCAAATATAATCAGGTTTTCAAAAATAATGTAAAATAAATTATCTCAGGAAAAATTTTTATGATTAAACATGAACATTTTAAATTTAGTACGAGAGGTGTAGAAAAATTTTGATTACATTCAAAGACTGATTTCTTCCATCAATTCCAAATCTATAAAATGAAATTTTTTGACGAAGATGAATAAGAATAATAATTAAAATTAATATCCTCTGAGAAGAAAGTCATTTTTCTAATGATAATAATGAAAAAAATATTTAAATTTTCCATTAAAATTAAAATAAATAAATATAAATTGGGAAAAATAGATCTCCCCAAAATTTTGAATGAAATTTGTGCTATTGATATTCCTCATTCTTTATCCCGATGATCATGAATTCTAAATCCCACTGTCATACTTCTCTCTTTGGCATGAAAAATGTTTGAGATGAATAATGAATTAGATGCAAAAACTATTTCCCACCTTTTTATTTTTAATACCCATTATTTCTTGTCTTTAAGTGACCCACTTAATGAACCAACTTAGTTATATCTTTCACTAAGTCACCGAACATGTCACACTTGTCTTTTGCACCAAATGAAACATAATCAAAACTTCACTAATTGATACTAGCTAATTCGTTGTGGTGATCGTGGACATTATTCATGGTGGGATCTAAAAGATTAAAAAATTAGTCAATAATAATATTAATAATTTATTTAAGGATTTAACTTTTAATATTTAAATAATTATAAAATAATATAAAATTAGTGTTAATATTAATTAATTTATAAATATTTGTTAATATTATTAGTAAATTTTTAATTGATTATTCTATTTATTTAATATAATTTAAAATTTTATAAATATAAAATATTATTATCATATTAGTTATTTACCCAATATTAATGTTAATACTTTAGTATATTAATAAAAATTACTATTTTTTTAATAATTTTCAAATGTTATTATTTTTTAA
Organism: Viscum album; assembly: GCA_963277665.1. Classification (NCBI taxonomy): domain Eukaryota; kingdom Viridiplantae; phylum Streptophyta; class Magnoliopsida; order Santalales; family Viscaceae; genus Viscum; species Viscum album. The sequence goes on along the minus strand of OY728155.1, from coordinate 915,699,144 downwards.
AATTAATAAATTAATTCTTTATTTAAATAATTATTATTGTAATTAAATTAAAAAAGAAATTTTATTATTATTACTAATTATATTTATAAAAATATTAAATTTTTAGCATTATAATTTAATATTAATTATTATTATTAAATTAATATTTAAACTATTGTATATATATATTTTTATTATTATATTTAATAATATTAATAATATTTATTTTTATATTAATTTGTTTTCAATTTTTATTATTTATTTATTATATTTTTAAATTATTCTATTCTTATATTCTATCCTCCCTTATCCAAGAGGATCTACTTCTCTAGTAGAAGAAGGATTTGGCCACAACCCGTGCCACTTCATATTTCATCCTCTATGAGACCGACATCAGATCTAGATGCAGATTTAGATTCTAATCTCTTGAAATTTATTGCTCTTCTACTCCGTTGTGGCTCGATGTCTGCTAGACTCTAGGGGCCCCAACAGCTATCTCTATCGACAATGGATAGAGGATCCAGAGTAAGGGGGATCAACTGATAACTGTTGGATGAAAATCCAATGTTGGATTGAATCGGTGGGTATCATACTGAAAATCTAGACTTTTTAGAAGTTGGTATATCAAATGGCAACACATATTACTGTTTGGGTTTCATGAACATTGAAATGTCGACTTCAATATCCAAATTTTCATATGGTGGTGCGAAACTGATTTACTGTAGCATTGGGTTATTTTACTGCTGATGCAAGAATGTGGCAAAATCAGAGCGAATTGACATCAATGGTACATCATTTTTTGTTGTGGTGTGAATCAATGGTGGCACGTTGTTTGGGGGTGGGACATTACTATACTGTATTGATGTGGCGATGTATCTTGAGGGATGTATTGTATATATCTAAAACCAAGGATATTTTCATATTAATTATGATGGTTGGCGGTATCTCTTCATTTGTACACAAATTAAAATTAAATTTTAACAGAAAACAATTTTAAATTTTATAAATTAATAAAATGTGAAAGGTGTATGAAAAATTATTTTGTTATTTATTTACATGAATGTTAAATGATAAAAATTCAAATAAATAGAATAATTATTTAATTTGAGTAAAAGAAAATTGAAATATAGAAACTAAATAAAAAATTAAATATCTAATTAAAATTATTGTGAAGAGATAAAAAACATGAAACTAGATTTTTAAATTTAAATTAATAAACAAATTTCCAATATTTAAATTAATAATTGAAATGTAATGGATTTCTCAACATGATAGATGAAGATAATTTATATTAATGGTAAAATTTGACGAGTTTAAAATTAAATTAAGGATTAATTTAGGTAAATAAATAGTGTATATGTTTTTAATTAATTAAAACAATATAAAATGAATATTTTTAGTTGGATTAGAACATGACAAGAAATTATATAATTAAATAATGAGAAATCCTAACATAAATAATTAATTTAAATACTGAAAATCATGATTACCTATAAAAATCGATTAACTGAGAAATTGAACTATGAAATAACAAAAATTAAATTATTTAACAAAAAATAAAAAAAATAATTAAATTATTAACAGAATAAATAAAAAATGTTGAAAAGAATGTAATTTGATGGCCACATAGAATTCTCCCACACCTAATAATTTATTTTCCTCAGTCAATACGATGTATTTGACAATTGTTTTTTTAAATCCATTTAATTTAGATAATGTTAATATGTTTAAAATCATGGGGATCAAAAATAGTGAAATCAGATTTCAAAAGAAATTTTCAAATTAAGACATTTCAATGTTCAAAGAATAACTATATAATCCAGGGAAAAAATAATAATTTACATCTCATGATTTCATGCCTCATATATGAGGCCACTTATTAATTTATTTTAATTCATTTATATGTCCTATGTCTAAGGGTTAGAATAGGTTATTAAAACGTAGAAATAAGATCCTAACAAGAAGAAACTTCTACTTGAATTCCTCCCAGGTTCGAAAACCAAATATTTTAAAAAAATTATTACCTTATTTATACAATTTAAATGATTTACATAAAATTTAATTGTATACTTCTTCAGGACGATTTCAAAATTACCCCCAACCTAATAAACTCATTTTTGAAAACTAGGAACATTTTTTATCACATCCATGATACATATGTCAATTTCTACGTATATGAACAAAATATAATTGTATAGTGGGATTACTCATTCAAAAATAATTCATATTGTCTCATTAGTTCATTGTGGGTTCCAAAATTCCCATTTTACTCTAGATTCCGATTACTATATAACTATAATTGAAATTGTTTCAATAAGTTAATTACTTTTTTAAATAATTAAAATGTGATTCTCCTAATATGAAGATTAAATATCTATTTTCCCATGTTTATGATCATAAATTCACAAAAAATTATCATATATCACTCTCAAACATTGTTCCTAAATAGAACATTGATAAATTAAAAACTCAACTACCCTCGTCAATCATTCATCCTAAAATGTTACAGATTTAAAGACATGTTTAAGTACTAGTAAATAATTTTCATTTGGAAAGACTGATTTTCTTTACAAAATGATGCCTATAAATCTCATATTGAAAAACAATTATGTAAAATATGACTATTTTTTTACATTAAACAAAAAAAAATGGATAAGGAATTTGATTGACCACATTAAAGCATATATTATCACATATAAGTAAGACCCCCCCCCCCACATAAAACCCAACTATGTCCCTAATTTTTAAGTCCATGGTTCAGAAAATCGATTTAAATCTTAAAGATCAAAATATATTTTCAATTAAGTAGTTTAAAGACATGTTCGAGTGAAACATTGTAGATCAAACAATGTGATTTCCCAAAACATATTATATTAAAACATGTTCAAATTCATTATCATTATATTAATTCAATGTCATTTTTTCAATTACGTTCCAAATGTATCACCTTAAATATGATTATAAAATGAATATGGTGTAACCAATTTCAAAATTTTTATACAAATAGATGTACTATAGATTATGAAAATATATGATAAACAACAAGAAAAAACAAAAAATTAAATTCATATTTAATTCAAAAAGAATATCCATACTACTATTACCCCCCCATAGTTAATTTCACAAAGTGTTAGAATTTAAAATAGTTAAAAAATCTATGAAAATTATTTTAAAATATACACATGCAATGAATTGTTTCTATATTAGAAAGATCAATAATGACCCACTACAACTACCACACTATTGTGTCACCTTTGAAGTAAAACAGGGACTCAACTAATATGTTGAGTCAAGGACTCACCTTTTTACAGTGAAAAAGTGTCTTTATTATAATCTTATATTAGAAATATAATATAGGATTAGTAAAAATTAATGCATAATTAAAAAGATGAAACATCCCTGATTAAACATTATCCATAGATTATCAGCAAGAAACTGCATGTGATTTGAAAAATATGTGGAATTATTCTCCTCTTTTGGCACTAATACTAGCAACTTTATTACTCTATGAATAATTAAATGATGTCCAAGAACATATTTCATGTATGAAAATGAATATAAGGATACCAGAAAAGAAAAAATTTATTCAAAACATTTCATCAACAAAATTAAAACACAAATAAAAACCATGGGATGACACTCATGGAGGAGTGATTTATTTTCATAAGATAAACATCATTGAGAATTATTTTTCAAGCACATAAATGTTAGCCAAGAGCTTTGGATTACCTTAAAAATTGAGTTTGACAATTTCATCATTAATAAGAATTGTCTTGTATTCCACTCAAAAAACGGATATATCTTAATACTTCCTCACCGTAAAAACACTGAGAGGTCTAAACCACTTACATTTCACATTACCAAGAAAGAGATGAAGTATGGAATTAATAAAAAAGGTATTTTTACGTTATAATTATCTATTTAGAATGAAATTATATTTAAAAACAAAGGAACTTTCATACAATATCATATTGTTATCATAAGACTCTCTCTTAATCTCATCCAGATCACCAAACTAATGATGTATTCTCTCTCTATAACTCTTAAAATCAATGTATAATTCCTTAACTGCCCAATATGTCTTTTTATTCAACTCCATAGAAAAATTAAAAAAATTAAAAAATAAAATTATATATGTATATATACCAATTTTGGTTTTGATTGTTGTTCTACATGCCCATAAAGCTTCTACTAACTTCAATGATCAGTCCAAAGATCAATTTAAAACTTTTTTGTTCATAAAATATTTCATCACCCTATTAAATATTTCCATATTTACACTAGTCTATGGAAATTTTCGAGTTCTAGTCTAATAGGTGCATCCGTAATTTTTTATTAAGGCCTTTAATTTCTAATTTTTAATGTGGTTACCATTATCAGTAATGAAGGATCTTGGGACAAGAAATCATAAAAAAAATTTCCTTTTGAAAAAAGTAATTACACTATTATATCGTTTAACAGGTAGTGATACTAACTGAATACACTTAGACACATAGTCAACAATCACTAAAATATACACATTCCAACAAGATGATAGAATTTTATCCATCAAGTATAAACCAAAACATAAAAAATCTCAACATACAAAATACGTTTATAGGGTAAATATTACATCCTCCAATCATTTACCAGCATTTGTAATCTATCACAATACACTACATAGCTCCTATTATTTTTCGAACAATAAAGGCCAATAAAATCCAACTTGAATGGCCTAATGGGTTATCCTTTTCCCACCATGGTGTCCTCACCAAAGTGAGAAGTAGAAACTCTCAAGTACTAGAAGGATTTCTACTTCTAGAGGACTTCTTATTAAGATCCTATCAATCCATCTCCTAATAAAAAGGGGTCATTCCGAATATAATACTTAATATTTGAATTGAATTTCTTCCTTTGGTTATTTCATAAAGCCTTAGGAATGAAAATTGATTCCAAAAAATTGGAAAAGGCTTCAAACCAATATGACTACGTAATGGGGATAGTGATAACCTTTTAATTATGAATGGAAGTGTTTATCTCATTTTTACATTCAATATTGTTATTAGGTATGCAAGAAAGGTTGCCTATAATAATATTTTAAGAGGATTTCTCATCTTTAATTTTTTTATCAATCTACCACGACAACAGAATCCACCTAACCAGCATGGGTATGACCCCCTTCTTCGACATCTGATATTTTATAGTAGAATGATCAGTAAAGATGAATAATTTATAACCCAGAAAATACTAACATAATTTTTATAGAGAAAACAAAATATCTAACCAATGGCTTTATATAGTGGTATAGTTCCTTTGTTCCTCATCCAGTTGCCTACTAGCATAGTAGACCATATGAAACTTCTTATCTATCCTCTTTTCTAATAGAGTTCATACATCCATGTTACTGGTATCACACATTAGTTCAAAGGAATATTTCTAATCATGTGCATTTATGAGAGGTGATCATGTGAGTTTTTCCTTAAGTAAATTAAAATATCCAAATAGTTTTGATCAAAATTGAAGTGGGTATATTTGACCAGTAAATAAAAAATGGGAATCTTTATTTTACATAAGGCTTTGATAAATGTTTGGTAAAAATTGGCAAGCCCACAAAAACTACAAACACCCTTAAAATTATCAGTAGGAGGTAGATTTTTACAAACATCAATACTATAATTTTCAACCACTAAACCCCTCTTGTACACATTATATCCCAGAACAATCCCTTCAGTCAAAAGCAATTTGAATTTTTTAAAATTATGAACTAGGTTGGTCTCCAAGATTCTCTCTAAGAGGAAATCGATTTTTTTCAAATAAATATCAAATCTACTACTAACTATAGAGAATTCATCCATGAAAACCTTTATGATACTCTCAATCATGTTTGAAATGATATCCATAATAAACCTTTTAAATGTTTCTAGATAACCATATAAATTAATGGGCACCCACTAGTAGGAAAATGACCCATAGGGACATATTAAAGTATTTTTCTTCTTATCCTATTGAGTTATTCATGTCAGGTTGTAACCATAATATCCCTTAAAAAATAATTCATTTCAAGAAATACTCCCAAGTATTTTTTCAAGGAAAGGAATTGGAAAATGGTCATTAATAGTTTAGTAATATTACTTCTTATAATAAATATATACTATCAGTTTTTTTTCTTTTCAAAAATCAAATTCACAATTCTTTTCATTAGTGACTATAGTGAAACCATTTTTTATGTACTACTTGGACTAGACTAACACATGTACTGTTATAGATAGGATAAATGATTTTAGTGGACAACAGTTTGATGAAATCATATCTAAAAAAATGTTTAATATTTTTTATTTAGTCTACATAAAAACTCTACATTAGGTTTGTGGTCTTGTTCTATAGGTATTTTGTGTATGTAAAATGAAAGGAAAATCCCTTTGATATCATATATGAACCAAACTATTTCATATTTGAATTTTTATCAAAACAGCCATCAATTTATCCTCTTTATTTTCTTTTATTTCAGTAGAGATGATCACAGGTATAACCGAATTACCTTATAAAAATGAGCATTTAAGATGTGCTAGAAGAGGTTTGGGATCCAATGTGTGTGACTTTTTTACATGATAGAACCCTCAATGGATTAGATGGACCATAGTCTTCTCCATGTATCGTGTAAGTAGTTTTAAATTTTGGATGATTTTAAATAACATGAATAATTTTATAATTTTTCCCAATTCAATCCAAAGTGGAATGCCCACTCATATTACTCTCCAGGTCATAATTTAATATATTTATAAAATAAAAATTGTTCCGTTTCATTATCAACTCCCCCTCTACTAAACAAAATTTCTCAGAAGTGATGGTGATAGAATAATCACTCTCATGTTCCCTCATGATGTTTCTATGTCCATATATAGATGAATAATCTCTAGTAACATATGAAATTGGACTAATATCACGTTCTGGAAGAAATTTACAATTCTCACACATAATAGATTCTATAGGATGTGAAACATTATAACCAATTTTCAAATTTATTTCAACATAAAATAGTTTATTTTCAGATTATTGAATTTTTTTAATATATATATGGACTCTAATATCTTTATCTTGGATCAATTATTGAAGAATATTGTTCGCTGTACATTTTTAAACACATTGATGTCTTCTTGTTAACCCCTAATCTTAAATATAAGTTGACCCTTAGACACATTTATAACTGCTCCACCAGTGGCCATTACGGGTCTACCACGAATGTTGGTCGCCTCTTCGTTACACTCTACATTTATTCCAAATAAGTTAGCTGAAAAACAACTTACTAACATTAAGTAACATGTCATCTATCCTCCCCATAGGATGCATGAATGAGTGGTTAGCTAATTGTAAGATGACTATAGGGGGTTGATGATCACCAAATATTAGTTTTTTGAATAGTGAGTATGGGAGATGGTAGATATTAGAACATAATTCCCTTATGTTGTTGTGTTCACTGTATTTTTCTAAGGTGGATGATATGAGAAAACTAATTGGGTCATTATGCTTGGGACGAATTTTCTTTAGGTATTCATCACTACACTTTTTAGTGATTTTGTAAGTGGAAAATTGTTGATGTGTATCTTTTTTATGAATCAATAATTTAATGAGATTTTAGGTAATATGGAATTTGAATTAAGGCTTGGATGATTGGGATATTCACATGGATCTTGGTCAAAATCTCTTGGAACTGAAGAAGTTCATCCTTGTTGTCACATTTTGTATATAAATTTCCTATGAAATGGATGGTATGAGAATTATTTATATGAGAAGTATCCATTTACTCTAAATAATCTACAGTTTTCTCCCTACCCATGTTTTTACTAGGTTCAATTAAATTTCCTGCTTCTTATTCAAGGGAATATTGAGATTTTGTTTATTTTCATTATTTAGCTCATGATTATAAGATTTGGTGTGTGACAACAGTTTTTCATGATTCATTAAATTTTTCATTTTCATAATTTTTTAAGTCCCTTTTATGGTTATTTTGAGTGTTAATCCCAATTATTTTTAAAACGCCCCTAGCATTCTCCACAGGGTTTACATTAGTTGTGCTAGGAAGTCGTCGTTTTCCATTTAATTAATACATCAAGAAAGATGGTCCAATTATTTATTTTTATAATTTTCATTCATAAATCAGATTAAATTTTATCATAATCATATTGGGAAAGTTTTTATTCAATTGTGTCTTGATTTTATCTTCTTTTATATCCATTCTATTTAGGATTTGATCTACCATAGAGGACATTTGACCCAAAAAATTCCATTGTGAATTTGATAAATCTCCCCTTGGTTGATTTTAAAATTGTTGTATTATTTGGATTAATAGAAAGGGGTAGTGGGTTACATAATTATTCCATATTATTTCCATGAGATATTTATTCAATTCCTATAACTGTGTTTATGGTAATTTGATAATGTGTAATCTTTGGTAGGAATACTAGGACCATAGTTACCAAATATGAATTTTCTTATTGTTGGGTAGGCTTGTAAATGTTTGGAAAAAAGTTTTCAGTGTGCCAAAACATTCCAAACTGAGAAAACTAATTTAAATGATATTAGTTTTTGTTTTTATATCCCATTTAGTTTATATACAATTTGGAATTTTACTTCATTAACATTTAGAGTTTTTTTGTTATTTCATCCAGTTGAGATTGAGTATCGACTCTAAAACCATTTTAATTCCCACATATATTACCTCCTTTACATCGTCAAATTTTATGTTGATAATTCAATGAAATGTTTTTGTACAATTATCTCAATTAGTTCTCATTTTTACATTTTAATTTTCCTTATCAGAATGGTCATCCAGATTTTGACCGGAAGTAGATGTTTTGTGAAAGAAGGTGTCCATGAGAACTTGTGATAATATGTTATGATGGAGACGATGCTAATGTATCCCCATAAATTTTTCCCAAGCCTCTAGAAAAGACTATATATCATCTTTGTAAAAAAAAAATTTCTTAATTCAATTTTTTAATCATTTGGGATAAAGTCTCATGATTAAAGTATTAAAAACATGTGGCCTTTTATAAAACATTTTCCCATCTATACTCATAATCAAATTTCAAGCATCCATATTTAAGAAAAATGGATATACATTCATTCTGAGTTCATTTTCAATGAGTAATTAAAGTGAAAGTTGGTTCACATTATTGTAGAAATATCTAATTAATCATGGAGAGTTCTCATTAGAGATTCCACAAAATAAAGGTTACAATTGAAGATGACATTGTTTCAATTCATAATTCTTAGATCTGGAAGAATGTCTCAGGGATGATGGGTTGCTAAAAACTCAATGTGCTTGAAACTCTATCACCTAATTCCTCTCAATTTAATTTAATATTTCATTGTGAATGTTTGGTGGATTATTTGGTATTTGTAATATCTTTTAGAATTACTTCATTTTTGTTTTTGTTCTTTTTTAGATAACTTATGTTTTTTATTTATGTATTTAAGGGATATAATCTATTAGTACAAGATATTGTGCTCATCAATGAGGTAAAAATAGATGAAACTCAGCATAAAATAATTGAAATTAGTAATAGAAGATGAAATTTGATTGAATTTAATAGAAACCACAAATACATAAGTAACAATAAGTTTTGACAGAATATGTTTATTATAAGTATTCACTTTTTCTCTCATTGAATTTATTTTAAATTTCAATATCATGAAAATATTTTTTTAATGTTTTGAATAGTGTTGATCACTCGAATCCTTCCTAGAAAATGATGGAGAAAACTAATAGTGTCATTGGTTTCCTTGAACTTCAAAATATAATTTATAATACTACACTTGTATAGTAGTGATGGGTTGAACCGAAGGTAATGAGGGTAAGCAATGTAAGAGTTTATTTAATGCAATATCTACTACTAATAGTGCGTGAAATTACTATATTTTTTATTCATTGTTTTAATTTTTTATATTTATGTGGAATATGATTATAGGACTTTGATTTTTAAAAGAACAAGATGAAGTGTTAATATGATAATAATGTGATAACATAAAATTGGCAAAAAGTGATTTGGTCATATGCAAGGAGCCTGAGCTTTGATAATTTAACTCTAATTGGCCTAAAAAAATTGTTTCATCCACATAAATTTAATTGAAATGAATTACTCATAAAAAGGTATGTTCAACCTCCCCCATAAGAATATTAACACCTGAAATTTTATAGTCCTTGAAATTTTCCTCTTCATGAAACATCAAAGAGAAATTGATTTTGAATAAATGTCATTCGAACAAATATCAACTAAATATTATGATGTTTTTAAAATTAATGTAAATTAAATGTACTCGTGATAAATTTCACTGATTGAACTTCATGATTTGAAATTTAGTATGAGTAGAGAAAACAATTATGATAATGTTTTGGGACTGATCTCACCCATCAATTCCAAATCTCAAAAATGTAATTTTGTGAAAATTTAAAAGATTAAAAACAATTAGAATTAAAATTCCTAGAGAAAGAAGTTATTTTGACAGTTATTATAATGAAAAAATTGCTAAACTTTTCAATTAAAATTTAATGAAATAAAAAAAATTCTAGGAGGAAGAGATCTCCCTAAAATATTGAATTAAATTCGTGCTTTGAAGCTCGTTAGTCTTCTTCCCAGAACATATGGGATTCTATCTCAAGATTTACTAATACTCTCCCATGTCTCCAAGATGTGGGTGATGAATAATTAATGAGATGGATACACTATTGTACGCCTTTTTATTTTTAATGTCATATGCCATTTTACTACATAGTGGTTTTTTTTTAATTTTCATAATCATGCTTCGTAGTGATTTTTTTTAATTTTCAAATCGTATCCCTTGGGTATTCCAATTGAGGTGCACAGTAAACCACATTATTGTGTACCACATAATACCCATGTTGAGCATGACACATCTATTTTGTGGTTATTATATCTAGGTAATTCTATTCCAAAAAAAAGATCCATGTGTAGTACCTAAATAGGTATGTAATTTTTTTTAAATCCTCAAGCTCTATCTTTCACAAATATTTCATTATATTTTACTGTACAAATAATAATCCCTATAGACATTCATAAATATGTATATAGGTATGTCAATATATTTTCCTCATCAGAAATTAATATTTTTAGATAAAAAAATATTATTATAGCAATTATAGTGACCCGTGATTTTATATATAGATATTATATCATTTTAGATGAGTACACTTTACATTGCATAAATAAATTCTCAAGGATCATAACCATTTATTATCTTTGGAATCATAGAAAAATAAAATCCATGTTCTTTCAGTGAAATAAATCATCTCCTAGAAAATTCTCCATAACTATTACCCATTTTAGACATATGATAATGTATGCCTTTCTTCATAATAGATGGAATGGAAACATAATAATGAGATATAACATTATATTAATAAGGGAAAACGATGGAGATATCAACAAAACAGGAGAATAAGTGTATGGGAACATGATAATATCATTATAAAATTAATAACAAACATATAATAGATCATATACTTGATTCATGCCACAAATCATGGTAGCTCATATGACCTGAATAATAATGATACCAAAAAACAAAATCTTAGAGATCTGAACATTTGAATAAGGTGTTGATTTGGGGAATAGTCATAATAATAGAAAATAACATGTCAAGGATATCCCCCAAGAAGTTCATATCATGTTAGGCTTGGTCTAACCACCCATGTAACTACATTGGGATTTAGATAACAACATGTGATTCATATTTTAGGGATGGGATATCATCCCATGTACCATATTTTGGGCCTGAGATAACTTCACATATAACATTTGATCTCTAATAACATTTATAATCACCAAATTAAGTGGAGAGAAATATATTCTCTACCTATAATAGAAAAAATTACATTTCATGTTAGATCAGAAAACATTCAACATTTTAAAAATCATGAAAATAAATGGATTTTAGAAAAACATCATCATAGAATAACCAGTGGAAATGAAACATGTTTTATAAAAATTTTATCATTTGATCATAGCATATCACATTTAAATATACGATGATTTAATAATAATTTATTCATAGTACAACCTATGGAAATGAAAACAAATTCCTATAATTATTCTCTTAAAAAATATAACCCCTTTAGTGAATGAAAAAAATGTTACCCTTCAATCATATCCCAGTAAAAGTATATAAATATCAAATAATGTCATCATATAAGGAAAATTATTTTGAAATAAAACATGTACATTTTTTTGAGTAAAATATCAAACCGTTTTGAAAATAAGATTTTATCATTAGAAATTAAAAAAATGGAAATAATTATCATTGAAAATAAAATTATATTCTTATAATGTAATATTAAAATCATTTATTGTCCATTATTTTGGAAAACTCAATTAGTGTCGTGAACATGAAAACACAGATTCAGTTTAGATTGTATGTAAAAATTTAAAAGTTTTGTGTTCAAAAAATTAGAAAAATATTCTTTTTAAACCATTTATAAAAAATGAAACAAATGTGAAATGATTTTAAAAAATATTTGGGAAATATTAAAAAAAATTATTCAAAACATTTATTGAATACATGGATTTACGAGAAACAAAATATTGACCAAAAATTCATATAAATATTGTTACTCTTGAAAGAATTTTATTAGACTGTTGAGTACAAAAAATGAATAAAATGATAGGAAAATAGATATTTTCATGAAATAACTATAGGATTTAAAATCTGTATGTTTCATGATAGGTTGATTAAAATATCTCATTATTGGCATCATAATCACAAACAATCTTGATACACAATGACATCATAACATAATGTGTAACACCCCAGGTAAATAAAGAATATGACATTTTCATATTTATCCATATTTGTGAATGAAATATTAATATGATTTTAAAGGGGACGCTATGCTCAATGGCATACCCAACACGCAACAACGAGTTTCTTGGGAATCTTACGTTGCACTCTAAAAATAAAATAATATTATTTTAAATGGTAGTTAACATGTAGCTGTTGTATTGGAGGGAATGGATAGAAATAACTAAAATATGATTTTATATGTTTTTTAAATGTTTTTACATTTATCCAATAAAAGATAAAGGCTTAAAATATGGAAATAATTAAATTTTAGGCTTTTATACCCTATTTTTCACTAAAGGTTCATTTATCGCCTTTTGATGGAGGACCATCATTAAATATAGTTTTGTTCACTCTTATAAATTCAATTTGACCAAATAAAACTCTTCTTAAGAATTGGGACATTAAAATTTACTTTGTGTAAATTTTTGGTATCTTTCCGATAAAGTTCATTTTTTTAAATGAATACTATAAAATGTTGTATTTTAATTCAAAACCTCTTTTTAATCTAATTTTTTTATATGATTAGATTATCTTTTTAATTGGTTTTAAAGTGAAATTAGAATATATTTTTACCATTAAATCCAATATTGGTCGTTGTAATTAATTTCACTTTGAAATCAGACTTAAACTAGTGTCAATCTTTTAATACTTATTGTTTCATAAAAACACGCTATTTGATCTGACAGCGGGAATTAATTATTATATTAATTAATGACACTTATATGTTTTGAATTTTGTAAAATAGACTTCATTTTTGTATTCGGAATATCAAATATATCTTAGGGTGAATTTTTGGGATTTTTCTGAAAAACATCAATTTTTGATGAATAGTGAATCCACTAAGTGGTACTTATAAAAACTGATTTTTCCGTTTAAATGAAATTTTTCCAACTTTGTGCTTTTAATTTCAAAAATCTGACATACACGGTTGTCATTAAGAAGTAAAATGTGGTTCAATGGGATAAAAATAATTTTTTTGTGAATAGTAACTTATTAAGTTTTTAATCACGATTAGAGGTAATTAGTGTAGTATATGGTAAATATAATGTTTTAATAATATGAAATGAACTTGAAACATGTACTAACCTCATTGGATGTGTCATGGCCGATCAATAAAACCCATGGGTCAACTTGGGGACCCCATAAAGCCACTTTGGTTGGAAAATGACATTAATATCTTTTTATTTAAAGTTAAAGTAAAAATGAGACAAACATGAAATGTTTTACTAAATCAATTATTACATGGGGTTATACAAATCATATTTTTGACTATAAATATTCATTGGAAATATAAAAAGATTTCCTACATCATATTATTTTTTTATAATTTTTAGACATTAAATAAATTAAATTATTTATGACATCATGATGATGCAGCGATGACCTCATTATTTAACGATTTAAATAAAATGGAAAGATAATGTAATATCTAAGACCTACACATGTCCAAAGCCTATTGGATGAGTGGATTTCGAACCCTTATCACCTTATCATCGAAACTCATCAATTTGGGACCTCTTAAATCCAAATACCATTTTAAAATAAAGTGACTTTTCTTTACCTTCCAAGAGTGCCCCACCTCTCCTCTTATAAAAGGCCTCCACCTCTAACTCCTTACCCACACTCCTTAAGCCTTTGGATCGGCCAAAATCTGCCCATTTTGTCTCTCCACTTCCGTATCTTACTCCTTGAAGCCTCACTTTGGAAAGAAGTCTTCCCAAGGAAGCCTGTGAGCTCAAACCAAAGGGAGTTACCCGATTTTAAGGTAATGTCTTCTTTTGAGTCCTTTAGTTTTATATTGCTTCTCGAACACCCTAAACTCTTTTTATTCTTTTATTTTGTAACAAATCCAGTATCCTGAATATACTAGTATGTTGTTATAATAAGTATTTGAGATACACTTACACACACCTACAACTTATGGTTAACGAACATACTGTTTCCGTGGATGGCGAATTTATGCCTCCCGAAACGATGATTGTTCAACATTATTTTAACACCTTCTAAGGTGGACATTAAGATGTCAATATATTCATATATGATATATAATATGTTTATTTTTTACTTAAGCTTCTATATTTTTCATTTTGGGCATACTTTATGGTTTCCATTTTGGGTAAACGCGATATCTTCATTTATAGAAGTGCGGACTACCGCCCCCTCAAAGTGATGTGATTCGTTAATGCCATATGTGGGACGTCTAAAAGATGGATTTAAAGTTATTATATATGATGTTATACTGTAATTATAATATACCTCTATATCATTATTATTCCAGACCATAAAAATATGAAATAGAAATGAAAGTAGCGTTCATGCGTACATACAACTTACTGTCTCCATGAACGGTGCATTTCATTTCTTATCCCCAAATGTAATGTACTATTATAAGTACATGTATATAATGGATATATATAATGAATGATAAATCTAAATGATGAATAGAATTCTGGAATTAAATTATACATACCTCTCATTTATTTTTAATTCCATTAATATGACATAGAAATGAAAGTAGCGTTCATGCGTACGTACGGCTTACCGTCTCCATGAACGGTGCATTTCATTTCCTACCTCTAAATGATCATGTAATATTATAATTACATGTATATTCTGGATATATATTATATATATGATATCCAAATCATGAATATAATTATGGATATAATGAACATTTGACCACACGAACAACATGTAATTGTAAGAAGTCCACATTCGACTTAAGAACCAAATATCGACAAAACAAACATTATTAAATTAAATGATTACATAATGTTTATAACATGGAAATAAGTGATCTAAAAGGAATAATGAACTAGAAAATGGTTCTTAATAAAGTGTAAATTAAATCATGTTTATTATTCAGGACGTTAAAGAACGATCGAGTCAAGTCGGACCCGAGGTAAGGGATCCTACCCCTCCCTTTCTTGTAAAGTACACTCTTTTATGTCATTCCTTTTAAGTTCATCATTCTTGTCATTGGAATGTTATTTTATATTAATCTTACTGTAATTTTTATGTTCATATGATGAGAGACCCTATTCTATCTCATCAATCCATTTTGGAAGTTTTGAGTGGCGCCGTTAGGCTGCCGAATTTTCGTAAGAGATCTAACCTCTCTCTTTCTTTTTAAGAACTCTCCTTTATGTCACTTCTTTTAAGCTACTCTTTGTTATGTTGGGGGATGTTATTTTATATTCCTATTTTTAAAAACATTATGTTAATATGATGAGATACCAAATTTGATCTCATCAACCCATTTTTGTATGTTTTATGTGGCGCCGTTAGGCTGCCGAGTTTTCTTAAGGGATTTTTCACCTCACTTTTATTCCCGTGAGATTTATGCTTAATTTTCCACAATTTCCTTTGAGTGGTTTATGTACTACCCATAATTAAACTCCTTTTATAATATAATTCCATTTATTGGTATTTATATATTCATTGTATGACACTTCTTCAATGGGGTGTACTTTTCGAAAGTTACCCAAGTCGATAAGGGAACCTTTCACCCTCCTCTTTTTAAAAGACTTAGTTTGTTATGTCTTTTAATTATCATACTATTATGTTGGGATATGTTCTTCTATATCCTGATTGATGTAAATTTTATGTCCAAGTGATGAGATTCCCTTTTTATCTCTCATCAACTCATTTTCTGAATTTTTGAAGTGACACCGTTAGGCTGTCGAATTTTACCAAGGGAACTTTTCAACACAATTTTGATTTCCTTGGGTTCAACATGTAGTTCTTGAATATGTCATCCTTTGAATATGTGTGAATGAACTTGTATTGTTTTACACTTAATATCCAATTATATTGGGTGTATTTATATTTGTCTCACATAATTTTTAGATTGATTTATCCTTAATTTAAGGACACCTTCTTTATAAGGTACTTCATCACATTTTACATCTCTATTGAGACTTCATTGTTGTTATGCACCAATTCACTCTTATATGGTGTATATACTGTCCTTTGGAATATTATATCATGAATCCATTTATTCTGATGATATTATAAATTTCTGATAAAATGTTATTCCTCAATTATTGTATTCAAGTGTCTCTAATTTTGGTAAAAACCCTTTAACCAAAATATATCTTTAAATGTTTTAATGATTTGTCTTATTAATATCCATGTTTTCAAAATGGTTTTAAGGATTTATTTATATGGATATTAATGGTTTAAAATTTTAAAAGCTTCAAGGTGGTACTGGACACTTTGATTCAAAAATCTGTTTATTAAATGTTTTAAATGGTTTTGAAAATGGTTTTTTTAATGGATTCATTATTTCAATATACTAAAATGTTATATTGTGATTGAAATGTGGAAATGTTATATTTCCTTTATGCATGTTTTATGTGATACATTTATGTTTTGGTTCTTGGGCATTGTTATGAAAACAGGTGGTTCCGTGATAAACTAAGGGTGGGTGAGCCCGATATAGCTCTCAAGTGCATTGGGTAATGCGAAGGAGTGAAACGTTAAGGTTTCTCCGAAGAGATTTAGGGAATATACTGTGATGGGTATTCCAAATGTAACCAAGAGGGTTACTCCCTATGTAAGAATGTTATGAATACCTCAGGATAACTTTATGTCTTATGATTTCTATAATTTATTCATGGTTTGATGAGGTATGTTAAAGTGCCTATGTTTTATTTGTAAAGTATGATTTCATTATTATGTATATATGAACTCATGTTTCCTTTCCATATTTTTATAACCCTTACTGAGCATTTTATTCTCATCCCATGTTTTTGAAATGTTTTTCACAGTTCAAGGGAAAGGTACATTATGTGATGATAGTGTCAAGGATGTGTCAAAAAGAATCCATGTTTTATTTTAAATATGTTTCCGTTGATGGGAAGATTAAATATTGTCTTTTATGTAACCACTTTGTTTAAATGTGGAATGTAATGCAAGTTTCATGATCTAATTCTATAAAACTCTAAACCTGAAAAGATCCTCAATGTGTAATCTCGTAATAACTCAAGATTAAGTAAGGTTTAAGGCTGGGGCCTTATAGTTGGTATCAGAGATCGGTTTAGATAACTTTAGAGGTTAGGGTATTCTTTAAGCATAAGTGACATTACCATAATTGTTAGGATTTCAGAAAGAGTCCTTGTTTTAGATAAAGTGAATGAGTAAGTATATCTTAGTGTGTACCTTCCTCATTAGTACATGATGATTTTGTTGATATACTCACACTGACATTTCTGTTTTTAGTGAATGGATGGATCTAGCAGGCACCAAAGAGACAACAGGTTTGAAAGAAACTATGGTGGTTCTCTGATTAAGATACAAGATAAAATGGAGGATTCAATGAGGAAACTCGTGGTTGTTCTAAACCAAATATCATGGAGTCATGATCAACCACTTGAACCTCGGTATGTTCTGTAATGCATCATGTACGAGATGACCAATCGATGTGGAAGTTCAGGTAATAATTATAAAGGTAACCATTAGAGTTTATACGATCCTTACTTTTGAGGTAATTATGGGTTATTATATGATATGCTGGAAAATGAATGGCATGAGATAAACTTGAGGTTAAAATATGTTATGATCATTTTTGGTGATTTTACCTCTTTTTGGGGAATGATTCAAGAATTATATAGTTTTTGAAAAAGGACAGCACGCAGACCATGTGACAACCCGTCGCGTCAGACAAAGCTGCAGGAATCGAACCCACAACCAAAGTGTGACTCGTATTTATCGCCTACTACTAGACTACGTGAAGTCCCTGGTTATTTTGAATGATTCGTTTTAGTTATATGATTTTATGAATTAAGAGTATGTTTATTTTGGGTTATTTATGAAAATGATTAACCTATCATGGAGGATATGTGATTAGGTTAATTACTTTTCAATACGAGACTTTAGGAGAAACTGATGTTGTTTGGAGATAAATGTTTCGATTTAACATGGATGACTATGTGACTAAATCCTTCAAATATTTGGGTTTCAATCTTAGATTGGTTTACTTTGAAGAATTGTATGGACAAATTGTTTATCGGATGGTCCTCATTGAACTTTGGGTTTTTTTTGGACAAATTTTGGAGATTAAGCATAGATTTTCTTTTTAATGGGTTATCCTTTTCTGGATTTTCTGACCTTGTACTAACCTTTCTGGTTTTGGTTTTGGTTAAAGCCTAAGGACATGGGATTTATATAGTTCTCTTTGGTGGATTAGGTGATTCTATAGAAGTTGATTATATTACTCTTAATGCAAACAAGTCTCCCTAAATACTCGTCTTTTGGAAAAAAATGAGTTTGATTAAGGAATCTAGTAAAAGTTGAAAGTCAACATGATAAGTGATTATGTTTCCTTATGAATAAATTCCACAATAAAAAGTAACTTAAAACAAAAATGTTGTCTATTAACTTTTCCTACTGGGGAATCGAATACCGTTTAACCCATCACAAGTATGTGATTTTCTTGTGGTTATCTTTCTCCTAAAAAAGTTTTCTATCACTCTTCATCCGAACATGACCCTATGTTTTCTCCTCCATGTCCATGTTTTCATACTTGGAATCCTAGTATGGGTTAACTCGGGTGACCTTTGTACTTATCTTTCTTTATTTTAAAGTGATTGTTTTACTGACTCTTGTTCCGATGTGGGACTTTCAAGGATGTTTCCAAGGTCAATTTTAAAAATTGCGAGGACGCAATTACCAAAAGGGGGGAAGGATGTAACACCCCAGGTAAATAAAGAATATGACATTTTCATATTTATCCATATTTGTGAATGAAATATTAATATGACTTTAAAGGGGACACTATGCTCAATGGCGTACCAAACACTCAACAACGAGTTTCTTGGGAATCTTACGTTGCACTCTAATAACAAAATAATATTATTTTAAATGCTAGTTAACAGGTAGCTGTTGTATTGGTGGGAATGGATAGAAATAACTAAAATATGATTATATATGTTTTTCAAATGTTTTTACATTTATCCAATAAAAGATAAAGGCTTAAAATACTGAAAGAATACAATTTTAGGCTTTTATACCCTAATTTTCACTAAAGGTTTACTTATCACCTTTTGATGGAGAACCATAATTAAATATAGTTTTCTTCACTCTAATACATTCAATATGACCAAATAAAACTCTTCTTATAAATTGGGACATCAAAATTTACTTTGTGTAAATTTTTTGTATCTTTCCGATAAAGTTCATTTTTTAAATGAATAGTGTAAAATGTTGTATTTTAATTCAAAACCTCTTTTAATCTAATTTATTTATATGATTAGATTATATTTTGAATTGGTTTTAAAATGAAATTATAATATATTTTTACCATTAAATCCAATAGTGGTCGTTGGAATTAATTTCACTTTGAAATCAGACTTAAACTAGTGTCAATCTTTTAATACTTATTGTTTCATAAAAACACGCTATTTGATCTGACAGCGGGAATTAATTATTAAATTAATTAATGTGACTTATATGTTTTTTCTTTTTTAAAATAGACTTCATTTTTGAATTCGGAATATCAAATATATCTTAGGGTGAATTTTTGGGATTTTTCTGAATAACTTCAATTTTTGATAAATAGTGAAACCACTAAGTGGTACTTATAAAAACTGATTTTTCCGTTTAAATGATATTTTGCAATCTTTGTGTTTTGATTTTCAAAAATCCTACATACATGGTTGTCATTAAGAAGTAAAATGTGGTTCAATGGGATAAAACTAATTTTTTTTGTGAATAGTAACTTATTAAGTTTTTAATCGCGATTAGAGGTAATTAGTGTAGTTTAAGGTAAAAAAAATGTCTTAATAATATGAAATGAACTTGAAACATGTACTAACCTCATTGGATGTGTCATGGACGACCAAGACAACCCATGGGTCAACTTGGGGAACCCATGAAGCCATTTTGGTTGGAAAATGACATTAATATCTTTTTATTTAAAGTTAAAGTAAAAATGAGACAAACATGAAATGTTTTACTAAATCAATTTTTACATGGGGTTATACAAATCCGATTTTTGACTATAAATATTAATTGGAAAGATAAAAATATTTCTTACATCATATTAATTTTTTATAATTTTTATACATTATATAAATTAAATTATTTATGAAATCATGATGATGCAGCGATGACCTCATTATTTAACGATTTAAATAAAATAGAAAGCTAATGCAATATCTAAGACCTAAACATGTCCAAAGCATATTGGATGAGTGTATTTCGAACCCTTATCACCTTATAATCGAAACACATCAATTTGGTACCTCTTAAATCCGAATAACATTTTAAAATAAAGTGACTTTTCTTTACCTTCTAAGAGTGCCCCTCCTCTCCTCTTATAAATGGCCCCCACCTTTACCTCCTTACCCACACTGCCAAAGCCTTTGGCTCGGCCAAACTCTGCCCATTTTGTCTCTCCACTTCCCTATATTACTCCTTGAAGCCTCACTTTGGGAAGAAGTCTTCCCAAGGAAGCCTTTGAGCTCAAACCAAAGGGAGTTACCAGATTTTAAGGTAATGTCTTCTTTTCAGTCCTTTAGTTTTATTTTGCTTCTCCAACCCCCTAAACTCTTTTTATTCTTTTCTTTTGTAACAACTCATGTATCCTAAATTTACTAGTATGTTTTTATAATAAGTTTTCGAGCTACACTTACACACACCTACATCTAATGGTTAACGAACATACTGTTTCCGTGGATGGCGAATTTATGCCTCCCGAAACGATGATTGTTCAACATTCTTTTAACACCTTCAAAGGTGGCCATTAAGATGTCACTATATTTATATATGATATATAATATGTTTATTTTTTCCTTAAGCTTCTGTATTTTTCATTTTGGGAATACCTTTATGGTTTCCGTTATGGGTAAACACGATATCTTCATTTAAGGAAGTGCGGACTACCGCCCCCTCAAGGTGATGTGATTCGTTAATGCCATATGTGGGACGTCTAAAGGATGGATTTAAAGTTATTATATATGATGTTATACTGGAATTATAATATACCTATATATAATTATTATTCCATTCCATAAAAATATGAAATAGAAATGAAAGTAGCATTCATGCATACGTATAGCTTACCGTCTCCATGAACTGTGTATTTCATTTCTTATCCCCAAATGTAATGTACTATTATAAGTACATGTATATAATGGATATATATGATGAATGATAAATCTGAATGATTAATATAATTCTGGAATTAAAATATACATACCTCACATTTAGTTTTAATTCCATTAATATGACATAGAAATGAAAGTAGCGTTCATGCGTACGTACGGCTTACCGTCTCCATGAACGGTGCATTTCATTTCTTACCTCTAAATGATCATGTAATATTATAAATACATGTATATTCTGGATATATATGATATATATGATATCTGAATCAGGAATATAATTCTAGATATAATGAACATTTGACCACACGAACAACATGTAATTGTAAGAAGTCCACTTTCGACTTAAGAACCAAATATCGACAAAACAAACATTATTTACTTAAATGAATACATAATGTTTATAACATGGAAATTAGTGATCTAAAAGGAATAATGAACTATAAAAAGTTTCTTAATAATGTTTAAATTAACTCAAGTTTATTATTCAGGACGTTAAAGAACGATAGAGTCAAGTCGGGCCCGAGGTAAGGGATCCTACCCCTCCCTTTCTTTTAAAGTACACTCTTTTATGTCATTCCTTTTAAGCTCATATTTCTTGTGATTGGGATGTTATTTTATATTAATATTACTTTAATTTTTATGTTCATATGATGAGAGACCCTATTCTCTCTCATAAATCCATTTTGGATGTTTTGAGTGGCGCCATTAGGCAGCTGAATTTTCTTAAGAGATCTAACCTCTCTCTTTCTTTTTAAGTACTCTCCTTTATGTCACTTCTTTTGAGCTCCTCTTTGTTATGTTGGGGGATGTTATTTTATATTCCTATTTCTATAAACATTATGTTAATAATATGAGATACCCTATTTGATCTCATCAACCCATTTTTGTAAGTTTTATGTGGCGCCGTTAGGCTGCCGAGTTTTCGTAAGGGATTTTTCATCTCACTTTTATTCCTGTGAGATTTATGCTACATTTGCCACAATTTCCTTTGAGTGGTTTATGTACTGCCCATTATTACACTCCTTTTTAAATATAATTCCATTTATTGGTATTTATATATTCATTGTATGACATTTCTTCAATGGGGTGTACTTTTCGAAAGTTACCCAAGTCGGTAAGGGAACCTTTCACCCTCCTCTTTTTAAAAGACTTCGTTTGTTATGTCATTTAATTCTCATACTATTATGTTGGGATATGTTCTTCTATATAATGATTGATGTAAATTTTATTTCCAAGGGATGATATTCCCTTTTTATCTCTCATCAACTCATTTTCTGAATTTTTGAAGTGACGCCGTTATGCTGTCGAATTTTACCAAGGGAACTTTTTAACCCAATTTCGATTTATTTGGGTTCAACATGTAGTTATTGAATATGTCATCATTTGAATATGTGTGAATGAACTTGTATTGTTTTACACTTAATATCCAATTATATTGGGTGTATTTATATTTGTCACACATAATTTTGAGATTGATTTATCCTTAATTTAAGGATACCTTCTTTATAAGGTATTTCATCACATTTAACATCTCTATTGAGACTTCATTGTTGTTATGCACCAATTCACTCTTATATGGTGTATATACTTTCCTTTGGAATATTATATCATGAATCCATTTATTCTCATGATATTATAAATTTCTGATAAAATTTTATTCCTCAATTATTGTATTCAAGTGTCTCTAATTTTGGTAAAAAACCTTTAACCAAAATATCGCTTTAAATGTTTTAATGATTTGTCTTATTAATATCCATGTTTTAAAAATGGTTTTAAGGATTTATTTATATTGATATTAATGGTTTAAAATGTTAAAAGCTTCAAGGTGGTATGAGACACTTTGATTCAAAAAAATCATTATTAAATGTTTTAAATGGTTTTGAAAATGGATTTTTTAATGGATTCATTATTTCAATATCCTAAAATGTTATATTGTGATTGAAATGGGGAAATGTTATATTTCCTTTATGCATGTTTTATGTGATACATTTATGTTATGGTTCTTGGGTATTGTTATGAAAACGGGTGGTTCCGTGATAAACTAAGGGCGGGTGAGCCCGATATAGCTCTCCAGTGCATTGGGTAACGCGAAGGAGTGAAACGTTAAGGTTTCTCCGATGAGATTTAGGGAATATACTGTGATGGGTATTCCAAACGTAACCAAGAGGGTTACTCCCTACGTAAGAATGTTATGAATGCCTCAAGTTACCTTTATGTCTTATGATTTCTATGATTTATTCATGGTTGGATGAGGTATGTTAAAGTGCTTATGTTTTATGGGTAAAGTATGATTTCATTCTTATGTATATATGAACTCATGTTTCCTTTCCATATTTTTATAACCCTTACTGAGCATTTTATGCTCATCCCATGTTTTTGAAATTTTTTTCACAGGTCAAGGGAAAGGTACATGATGTGATGATAGTGTCAAAGATGTGTCAAGAATGAATCAATGTTTTATTTTAAATATGTTTCCATTGATGGGAAGACTGAATATTGTCTTTTATGTAACCACTTTGTTTAAATGTGGAATGTAATGCAAGTTTCATGATCTAATTCTCTAAAACTCTAAACCTGAAAAGATCCTCAATGTGTAATCTCGTAATAACTCAAGATTAAGTAAGGTTTAAGGCTGGGGCCTTATATAATGTTGTCATGATTTTTGTATATTTTGAATTTAAAGACCTGTAAATGATAGAATGATATCTGGATGGGAATATCCTATAATTAAAACTATTGTAATTGTAAAAAAATTATTTGGAAATATATACATTAGAAATATGTAATAAGATGTGTGTGTCCCATAAAAATAAATTAGAGATGAACAACCTTTAACATCGTCAAATCATTCATACATGTTTGAAGAACGTATATAAAAAATATAGGTTTAATATACATATATTATATAATAATAATCATATGTATCATATAATATATTATATACTTATAACCTTTTATCACATATTTAATAAACAAATTATTAAAATTCTGTTTCCGATAATAAATGTATAATTTTTCATGTATGAATTGGTTTGGTATCATTGTTTAATTAATTTTGATCATTCCTCTATATAATGATTTAACAAATTATAAAAATATCATATATATTAATTATATAGTTATATACTATAATCTAATAGATTTTGAGATACAAAATGAATTACATCATTCACAGAGATGGTAGGTCGTACGTACGTATAGATGATGTTTTAATTCTCGTTATGGTTTAAATAAATAAGGTAAATCCTATATAACATTTTAATAATGATTTTTATTTAATTTATATAATATATATTCATTAAATTTTAACTTATTACCATTAACGTAAGTCTTAACTATAAAATTATTCCCATAATTTCAGTTGGTGGTAGTATGTCATACTCATCAGAGTCGTTATCCTATTCCAATGGAATGCAATTTTTGAATATATATGTGATATTTTAACTGAAAAACTATATTAATATCGTATATATCTTATATAATCTTTTACTACATCATTATACCCATTTGTGGTAGGAGGTGATGTAAAATGAGTAACATCAGTTTGTAGGTGGTAGTTCACTTGACAAACTTTTGGTGCTTTTGTTCCCAATATGATTGATGTTGAGATATATATAGGACACTAAATTAATATAATAAAATAATATTATGTATATGATACTGATTTTATTATATTATCATAATTTTAGAATATTTTATGTTGGTAGACGAACAAATAAATCAAAAAACACATGTTTATTAATTTTACCACTTCTTCATAATACCTCTTTAGGATTAAACATACATCCTTAATTATAGTGAATCATAATAAAAATACGGCCTATACGATATGGGGAGGATTATATGGATGTTTTTTGAGAATATATTTTATTAACAAATGTTTTTTATATGTTTCAATAGGATAAGAGATGGGTATTTCTTTTTAATATTGGGGTGAGAGGACACAGTTGAAATTTTCAAGAAAAATTAAATTTACCCACGTTTTAAACAATCCATAAGGCTAAAAAAATTAAAATTTATATAATAATAGTTATAATAATGTAGTAACATATCTATATAATCATCCTTGGAAACATTTGGGGTCATTTGGTTACCTTATCATTTTAGATTAACCCTATTGTAAACTCATTTTTACATCAATCGTATTAAATATTTTTTAATGTTTTTATTATTTATTATGCTCATAAGAAAATTAATATGATTTTTAAATATTAATTATTATGATTACAAATATGGAATATTTATTTTAAATTCAATTTAACGATTTAGAATAATATAATTTTAAATTAAACTAGTTGTCAATATGAAATGAATGTTTCCCAAAAATAAAGCCTTCAAAACACAAAAAATTAAATGTATAATTACACAATTAAATATTAATTATAAAAAAATAAATTAGATTAATACTAGAAAAATTAATGTTATATAACATTTTAAACCCTTTTCAAACAAAAAAAATATTTATAAATTATTTAAATAAAATGGTATTTTTTTTTAAAAAAGGCAGTTATTTTTTATCAATGATGACAAAAATACTATTTACAGAAAATATCCAAAACTTTCTCCAACATATAATTTATATATGTCGATTCCAAAAAATAAAATTTATTTTTTCCAATAAATATACTAATTTGAGAAAAATTTATTTTATTAGTTTTTCAAAAAAAATAATTACAAGTAATTTTTTTTATAAATGTAATTTTGGATGAAGATAATGAAATTATTATAATTTATTTATAAAAAACAATTATAATACATTTTTGATGTTGGGTTACTAATATTAATGACACCCAGTTTAATAGTTATGTAATAATTATCGTGACTAAATAATAATTTTAATAGCTTTTCATCGTTCATCAAAACTCTATATTGTGTCTAAAAATCGATTAAAGAAATTATTTTTAAAAATCTATTTCATATAAAAACATGTTCATAGAAAAAATATATTTGAAATTTATAAAATATAAGAATAAATTTGAGCCCTGGATTTCTATATAATATAATAAAGTTCATAATAATAAGTATTAGAAGTATGAAATCACTTCAATATACACTTTCTATATAATTGATACATCATCTATCATAATGAAATCTAATGTTCTCCAATCTTGTGGAAATGTGTCAAAAGAAATAATGAGAATGTATATTTCATTTATTGTCAACATAAAAATTTTAATTTCATTAAAAACATCATATATTCATCTTATAATGTATCCTCACATAATAACAAAAAAATACATTCCAATGTATTCTCAAACTTTTACAATCCCCAAGTGAATTCGTGATAATGAAATGAGGTCATATATCACATCAACA
The DNA here is from genome assembly GCA_963277665.1 of Viscum album. Classification (NCBI taxonomy): domain Eukaryota; kingdom Viridiplantae; phylum Streptophyta; class Magnoliopsida; order Santalales; family Viscaceae; genus Viscum; species Viscum album. Next base: position 915,671,902 of record OY728155.1, on the reverse strand, counting down.
TTCTGTGTGTAAATAATTATTATAGAATGTTACATATATATAATCATTCCATAAAAAATCAAAACTTTTTTATCGATGTTTCACATGGAACATAACCACTCTGGGAGAGTATTTTTAATGATTGTGGTAGAAAATAATGGATACCTAATACTACATTGTGTAATAACCCGACCTTAGACAAATTTTAAATTAATTATTTAGAAAATAAATCAATATATTATATTTGTGATGGTCATTGTAGTAAGATTATATATATAATTAGGGATCCCTATCTTAACCAGACATTTCCACACAGAATCCATTTCACATAGAATATAAGTTAATTATCCAAAAAATTATTACTTTATAAAAGGGAACATCGATAACTAGAAAATATAAATTAGTATCTTATTTACACATCCATAAGATATATGAAACCTCATTTTAATGTGATGGAATATAATAAAAAAGATTATTAGTATACATAAAATTAAGAAATCCATTATTCTAGTGAAAATATGAAATCATATAAACTGATAATATTTTATTTTTTATTCATTTAATGCATAAATTAATCTATAACTATATGTAAAAAAACTTTTTCACAATATCAAACAATTAAAAATCATGAAATATAATTAGAAAACCTTTTCAGGGAATAATGAATCAAATTCATAACTCATGTTAAACTTGTTTCAGAAATACATGGTGCCCAATTGAAAACATACCAGCTTAACTCCATCCATATTGTATATGAAAATAAGGGACATTTCTCAAATTATTGGAAAACTATAATGGAATCCAGAAATTTTTTATGTTATATTAGGCTTACTGATCATATAAACAATATAATTCACTTTAATAATAGTCAATAATTCTCATGTATTATATCATGAATAATACCTTATATGATTTAAATTATTCAACATAAAACCCTTCATAAATTTCATTTATCTTATATATAAAAAATTTAAGAAATTTATATACCCATTCTATTTAGAAAAAAAGGTTTAAAAGTGAAAAACATATAAAAATGAGTAACATGATTTTTATTTGATAACAAAATGAACCATTATTTGGGAATACATACTAAATATAATGGATAATATGATTTGAAAATCCATTTACTCAATATAATTTTTAATAGAACATTCCTTTTGTATTTTGAAATGAATGTAAAAACACTCAATATAAAACATTTTAAATTATTACATTTGAAAACATTTGAAATAATGACAAATGATATAAAATATGAAATTTATAATAAATTTATGTACATATATCTTAATAAAAAATTTATTTAAAAATAACATGGACAAGAATGATATATATTTAGAAAATAAATCTCATTGACATATAAAATGATGCTCATTTTTAAAATGTCACTTACCTTCAGTTTGAATTGTAACACACAAACACTATCTTCTTAAAAAACAAACTTCTGACAATTATATAATTTTTTAAAAACCATATTCATGATTATCAATAGTTTTCTTAATTACAAATTATTATTTTATTACATTATCAATTATTTTCAAATTAGAACTTTTAGAAATATTGGCCTCACATATCTAAAGGGACTTTGGTAGGATGACTATTGTCAATGATACAATTATATCATCTTATCTAGAATATTAATCATTATAAAATTATAATATTTATTCATAAATTATAATTTAAAATTGAATAATTAATTATGGTTACGAAAAATTATCAACATCAAAATCATTTTGATTGTAATTTGTATTTTTTGCATGATTGACATTCCAATTTTTCAATAAAACATGATTTTAAATGGGTAATAATTATATAAAAAACAATTATTATTATTTTAATCAATCATATATATACCATACATGTGGTGTAATTATGAAAAAAATCACCTCACATCTTGTATATGGTAGTCCAAAAATACAGGAAAAAGAAATTGTCATTTTCAAATGAATGGTAAGGTATGTAATTTTATGATAACATGACTTTATGAAATTATACTTATGAAAAAATATCATATATATATGTATAATACATCCATAAACATAATGATAGTTTAGATGTGGTTATAGAAAATGAATATTCTTGGTTCGAAAGGGGGCAGTTTGGTTTACCATTTGACGCAAGACAATGTGGATATATGTTATACCATTAAAAAATCATCATAAGGAATAAACAGTTTTAATTTCATCATCATGGTAGAATAACCTTTATATTATTTATAAGAAATAATAAAACTAACAAAAATTTTTTAAAATAAACACCTCATCATTGGACATACAATGTTTTTACACCTCAAATCGTCAAAATTATTCACTCAAAAAAAATAATGCATGTATAATGTTGGGAGGTATTTAAGAAAAATATTTGAGATGCTCTTTGCCAAAAAAATGGTTATTTAAATTTAAAAAAAATTAAAAGGATGTTCCCTTTTATAAGTGATGGATGGGGGACTTATTGAATTTTTTTTATGCATTAAATTAATATAAATTTATTGTCTCTTAAAAAAAGGATAAAAAATTATAAATTTTGAATGAAGGGAGAGTAAAGAAAAAAATATATATTTTAAAAATATATTTTATCATGTCTGGGATATGTTTGTTCCCTTATATATTTTTTAATACATGTTAAACCATATTACAATTACTTAGATATATATGTTTTTAATCTATTTAGGGTCATAAATTTTAATATAAAGGAAAAATTGACCCATAAATCGAACAAGTATGATATTTTAAACCTTATCCCCACAATATAGTTGTTGATATGGTTTTAGTAAATTTATAATGATTTATAAAAATAATTCTTTCATTATAAAATAAATTTATTATCATTTTTGGGAGTACATTAAATGATATAGTATAATATTTATCTTACCCATATCAAATTGTTCATAAAACACATTTATTTTTATGTATGGAATAGATAATCCACATATAATAAACTAATGAAAATTTTATAGGTTTCCGTATCACTTTAATAATTTTAATTTAGTTCCACCCCCTTATAACCATTTTTTTGGCTCTATATGGTTGTGATTTTTTTCTAAATTATTAGGATATAATTTTATTTAGAATGTGGAATTGGATCCTAAATGTATGTGGGATTGAATTGTTTTCAATTTCCAACCTATTTTTAACAATTTTTTTAAATTTTTTTTAATACAATGTAACATAGAATACTCTTATTTTCACCTTAGGAACTATTAAAATAATTTTATTATAAAAACCAATGAGTAGTGTGTGTATAATATTAACAATTATTACATTTCAATTATGTCACATAAATCATAAATTTTTTTTGACACACTATCTAATATTACAAATATAACTTTATGAGTTATTAATATTATTTGCATGGTTTTATCAACTGCATACATTATCACAGCGTATACATTTTGTAAAAATGTAAGATAATTATTTCATCAAAATATATATTTGGATTAACATCCTACTAAAATAATTTATATTTAATATAATAATTTATAATAGAACAAATGTTTGTGTATAAATATTACAAAATTTCAATGATATTGAAATGAAAAGAGTTACATGTTAAAAAAAATTATTGATAAAATAATAACGTTATTATCAATTTAAAATCAAAAAATAGTGTTATATATTATAATTTTAGCTTTATTTGTTCTTATTTATCCCTTAAAATAAAAATATGGCTTTTCTGGGTTTATTTTGAATGCTTGTTTCATGGTTTTATCCAATATTTATCAATTTTACCCTTATTAAGGGGGAAAATAATTTATATAGAGACTAACCATGATGATAAAAAAGGAACTAAATATGAAATTTATATCATATGAATAAAAATATGGAATTCGTTTTTCGTAATTCAATTTCATTATGTAGATGAAAATTTTTTAATATAAAAAATAATATACAATGAAAAATATGTTTTTAAAATTGGATTTTGAAGGCAAAAATGTACTTATACCACTATTATTTATGAATATAATTATTATATAATTGAATAAATTATTTCTTATAAAATATTGATTTTATTTTGTGTAGATAAATATCAAACCCCAAATGTAATTTTAAATGAAATTAATGGATAGTTTTTTAGAAATTTGTATTTTTACAAATTTAATAAAAATAAATCATTTCAGAAGCATACAAAATTATCACCAAAGATTATCTGAAATGATTAATTTCAAAATTGAATGATTTTTTTCAAATAAAATTTCAATATTTTCTGTATATTATATATATTTTTCTCCCATGAAAAGGAACAAGTAATTTTATAATAAATATATTTTTGAAGCGTAAAATTATTTTACTAATAATTATGTTATTGTTTACTATGAAATTATCAATACATTTTTAATCATTAGGAAAATTATATATATATATATATTTTAGAATTTTGTTAATACTTATCAAACTATTTAATTGTATGGATATTTAATAACGATCAAATTTAAATAATAATGTTCAGTTATTTATTTATGTTTGTTGTTGCCTACCTTTTATGATATTGAGCACAATTTCATGAACCAACTCAAATACCCAGGCACCTGGATATCCATGCATTTATTTATTTAGTCCAAATGGAAATCTCAATCCCAATGGGTTGGTTAATGACACTTATTTTCGTAAAATAATAAAAAGGTAATGATTGTTTTCACATAACAATTCATGTAAAAGATACTAGTTAGTATACTCAACAATCCGATATAAGAATGTACCAAAATAAATAGGGAAAAATAGAATATCATCCTCATAAGGAAAACAATATTCGAAGATAAATACTCAAAAAAAACTCATAAAATAAGTGGATCCAATGTCCACTTGTCACGTAAATCACTAAGGGTCCCAATATAAGGCCCCAACCTTAAAACATTACATAATATTAAATTAAATGAATAATTCACAATGAGGATCTTTTCAGGTTTAGTGATTTAGAGAATAATGACATAACTATTACGTCTCACAAGATTACAAAGTAGACACTTCTACTCTGTTACAATTTTTTTCATAAAATAAAAACTCTTAAATGAAACATATCTAGTTCCATTTTTTAGATAACATGTATTTCCCTGATCCCATCCTTGACCCTATTCATCTTTAAGTCATGTGGAAAACATTTCTAAAACATGGGATGAGCATAAAAAGTTCAATAAGGGATATAAAAATACGGAAAGAAAAAATTAGTTCATGTATACATATGAATCAATGAAATCATACTTTACTGATAAAACATAAACACCATAACATACATCATGAAATCATAAGATTTATGAATAACTCAAAGAAATCATAAGACATAAAGGTAACATGAGGAATTAATAACATTCTTACATAGGGATCAACACTCATGGTTACGTTTGGAGTACCCATCACAATATATTCCCTAAATATCTTTGGAGAAACATTAGAGTTTAACTCCTTCGCATCACCCTATCTCAGGCTCAACCACCCATATTTTATCACAGAACCACCCATCTTCATTAATAATCCCCAAGAGTTATAACATAATCGTATCACATAAAACATGCATAAAGGAAACATAAAATTTCCATATTTTAATCACAATATATCAATACAACACAATGATATAATCGAAACATTATCAAAAACATTTTAAATACCAATATACATAAAAGAGTATATGGTATGTATTTTCCCTTTAAAAACATTATGGCTTATTAAGGAAGCCAATGAACGAATAATACTCGTGGTGGTGGAAAGGTCGTTGTCACCACATACGTTAAAAAGAAACATACTTTTTGTTGTTTATTAAAACACTTCATAGAGAAAAGATTCCTTTTGAATAATAGTAAAGGTCAAAGGGGTTTATACACTATATAAATTAAAATTGTTTATAAAACAAAATTTACCTCAATGAAAAGTGATTGAGATGAAGTCCCGAACAAATACGAAATCCTTAGATTAAAGATAAATCAATTACATAATTATGTGTGAAAAATATAAATACACCCAATATAATTGGATATTATGTTAAAAAAATTAGAGTCATTCACACATATTCATAGAATTACATATTCAAGGAGTAAAAGTTTAACCCGAAGAATTGAAATTGAGTTAAGAAGTTCTCTTGAAAAAATTCAACAGCCTATCACCGTCACATTAAAATTCACAAAATGAGTTGATGAGAGATAAAATTGTATCTCATCACTTGGAAATAGAATTTACATCAATAAGGATATATAAGAACTTATCCCAACATAATAAGATGTAAATTAAAATATGTTACCATATAATTCCTTTAAAAAAAGGAGGGTGAAAGAATCCCTTTCCGATTTGGGTAACTTTCGAAATGTATACCCCATGAAAGAAGGAACATTCAATTGAATCTATAAATACCCCTAATTTAATTTATATTACACCAATAATACAACCATGGTAAGTACATACACCAGAAAAAATAAAATAGTGGCAAATGTACCAAGAATCTCACGGGAACACAATGTGTGATAAAAACCCCTTACCTCGTTGTGATCAATCGAGTCATATGACCAAAAGATAATAAACAAAAAATTATTCACATAATACCATGAATATAAATAAAATCATGATAATTTATATGAAATGGAGGTACACAATACACCACATGCAATAAATAAGTGGCGAAGAATTGAAATATCATGGAATTAAAAGTGAGATATGAAATCGCTTACGAAATTTTGGCAGCCTAACGGTTCCACTTAAAACATCCAAAAAAATGGATTGATGAGATCAAATAGTGTCTCTCATCATATGAACCTAAAATTTACAGTAATAGGTAAATAAAAGAACATCCCCCAACATAATAAAAGGGATCATAAAATAAATGACATAAAAAATAGTACATATAAAAAGAGAGGTAGGACCCCTTACCTCAAGTCCGACTTGTCTTATTCGTTTGTTTATATGCCTGAATAATAAACATTGGTCAATTTAGAAGTGAATATGGAACTCATTGACAGTTTATTATTCAATTCATATCACATATAAAAATGTTATAATTATTAGTTTATTATGTGAGCTCATATCAGATGATTTTGTCGATGTTCGGTACATGAGTAAGAAAAATGAACTTGTTTGAAAAGAATTGTCCATGCAGATATAATTAATTTATCTCTAGAATCATATTAATGATTTTAAATATCATATATATCCATTAGATATTCATTTTATACAATTCCATAACATTTGGAGATAAAAAAAATGAAATTCACCGTTCATGGAGACGATAGGTCGTACGTACGCATGAACCCTACTTTCATTTCCTTGTCATATTAATGGAATTTAAACTAAATGAGAGATATATATATTATAATTCCAGTATAAGATATATGTTATATAGGTCCCATAATTTCATTCATTTCATTCTTTATAAATTCCATGTATTTCATGAAGGAGTCACATCACTTGAGGGGGCGGTAGTCCACATTTACTCAAATGAAATTATCGCATCTGCACAACATGAAAAGCATAATTTTATCTTTTAAATAAAAATAAAGAATCAAAGAGAGGACATAAATATTATATATCTCATATATAAATATATTTCCATCATAATTTCCACCATGAGATTTGGTAGGAGAATATTGAACAATCATTGTTTTGTGAGGCAGTAATTCTCCATCCACAGAAGCAGTATGTTCTTTACCTATTAGATGGAGGTGTGTATAAGTTTTTCTCAAATAAATCTCATAAAAACATCATAGTATATTGGATATACTGGTGTTTTTACAAAATAAAGGGATAAAAATTATTTAGGGGGTTGGATAATCCAAATAAAACAAAAGAACATAAGAGAATACATTACCATTAAATCGGGTAACTGCCCTTGTTTTGATCCAAAAGGGTTTCTTTAAGAGCTCTTTGCCTAAGGTAAGGATTTTATGATGAAGAGAGGTATATTGGAAGATTATTTGAGTAGAGTTTGGGCGATCAAAACGACTTTAGAAGTGTGAGATATGGGTAGGAAGTGGGGTCTATTTATAAGGGAGCGGAGGGGATCTTTTGGAAAGCATGAAACTATTAATTTATTATATAATGATTTTCAGTTTCTAAAAATACCAAAATCATTAATGTCGAAGATAAGGTTTTCCCATGTTTAAAATAAAATCATCCAATAATAATTGTACAAGTGTTGGATGTTATTTTATACATTATCTTTTAATTTATTTAAATAAATCATTAATGATTTAAACACTGCATCATCATTGTGTCATAAATAATTTTATTTATTTGATTTATAAAAATTAAAAAAAAATTACCATGTCATAGGAAATATGTTTAGATTCCGAATTAATATTTATAGTCGAAAATATAACATGTATATCCCCTTGTAAATTTTTTTTAGTAAAACAATACATGTTTGTGACATTTTTATTTTTATTTTAAATAAAAAGTATTAATATCATTATCTTACCCAAGTAGCCCCATGAGGTCCCACAAATTGACCCATGGATTTTTTGGGTTAACAATTACTATCCAATAAGGTTAGGACAAGTGTAAAGGTAATTTCATATTATTTTAACATTATATTTACCGTAAATTACACTAATTACCTATAATCACGATTAATAAAACTTAAATGTTACTATTCACCAAAAATTATTTTCATCCCATTGAACCAAATTTTACATACTATTGAAAACAATGTATGTCAGATTTTTGAAATTAAATTCCCAGAAGTGGTAAAGCTTCGTTTATCAAAAAAATTCAGTTTTTTAACTACCATTTAGTGGTTTCAGTATTAATTAAAAAAATGAAGTTCTTCAAAAAAATGCCAAAACATTACCTAAAGATATATTTGATATTTGGAATTCAAAATGATGATTATTTTAAAAAATTAAAAACATATAAGTTTCACTAATTAATTATATAATTAATTATCGATGTCAAAACAATTAGCATGCTTTTAAGAAACAATATCTATAAAAAGATTCACAATTGTTTATATCCAATTTCAAAGTGAAATTAGTTCAAATGACCACCATTTGAATAAATGGTAAAAAAAGTATTCTAATTAAACATTAAAACCAATTAAAAAGATAATCTAACCATATAAATAAATTATATTAAAAGTAGTTTTTGAATTAAAATACAACATTTTTCATTTTTCATAAAAAATTGAACTTTGTCGGAATAATAACAAAAACATACAAAAAGTAAATTTTGACGTCCTGATTCTAAAGAATGACTATATTTGGTTCTAAAAGAACGTATAAGATTGACCAAAATTATTTTTAAACAGGGTTCTCCATCAAAAAGCGATAAATCAACCTTTTAGTGAATATTAGAGTATTTATGTCTAAAATTGGATTCATCCGCATTTTAAGATTCTATTATTTATTGGGTAATTGTTAAAATATTTAACAAACATATATAATCATTTTGTAGTAAATTCTGTTCATTCATGCCATTACAACGGCTAGGCGTTAACTATAATTTAAAATAATAATATTATATTATTACTGTGTAGCATAAGATTTCAAAGAAACTCGTTGTTACGTATTGGGTACGCAATCGAACATAGAATTCCTATTAATGTAATATTAAAATTTTATCTACAAATATTAATAAATAGGAAAGTTTCATATTATTTATTTACCTGGGATGTTACATCCTTCCCCCCATTTGGGAATTGCATCCTCGCAATTTTAAAACTGGGCTCGAAAACATCATTGAAAGCCCCACATCAGAAAAGGAGTCAACAAAACTATCACTTTAAAATAAATAAAGAGAAGTAAAAATGTCACCTGAGACAACAGATACTGTAATTACATGAAAAAATGTATATGGAGGAGAAAACAAACCATCAAGGTCTGATGGAGAGTGATAGAAAACATGATTAGGATAAAGTTAACTGCCAGAAAATCACAAACTTGTGATGGGTTAAATAGTATTTGATTCCCCAGTAGAAAAAGTTAACAAAAAATGTTTTTGTTTTAAGTTGCCTTTCATTTCATAATGTTATTATGAGAAAAACTAAAACATAAGCAAACATAATTACTTATCATGTAGACTTTCAAATTTTACTAGATTTCTAACACAAACTCATATTTACTCCAAAAGATGAGTATTTAGGTTCACTTGTTCACATTAAGAGTGCTATAACCAACTTATTGAGAATCAACTAATCCACAAAAGAGAACTATATATTTCCCATGTCTTTAGACATTAACCAAAACCAAAAAGTTTAGTACAAGATCAGATAATCCCCAAAAAGGGTAATCTTTTTTAAAAATTAAAACTACTCTTAATCTCCAAAATTTTTCAAACAAAACCCAAAGTTCATCAAAGACCATTCAATAAATAGCTATCCATAAAATTCATCAAAGTAATCCAAACTAAGATTGAAACCCAAATCTCTGAAGGATTTAATCACATAGTCTTCCAAGGTAAATCATAACATTTATCTCCAAATAACATTAGTTACTCTTAATGTCTCATAGTGAAAATCAATTAACCTAATCACATATCATCCATTATAGGTTAATCATTTCCATAGATAACCCAAAATCAATATATTACTAATTCATAAGATCATATAACTAAAAATAATTATTCAAACTAATCAAGGACAAAACAAAGCCCAGTGGTAGGCAATATATACCAGTCACACATTGGTTGTGGGTTCGATTCCCACAGCTTCGTCGGACGCGACAAGTTGTCACACGGTCTGTTTGTTGTCCTTTTTCCAAAACAATTTAATTCTTAAAACATTCCCCCCAATGAGATAAAATATTCAAAAATAACCATAACCTAAATTAACCTCATGTTCTCTCATGCCTTTCATTTTCCATTAAAACATATAGTAACCCATTATTACATCAAAAGTAAGGATCATATAAACCATAATATTTACCTTTAAAATTATTACTTGAACTTCCACATCGAGTTGGTTCTCTCGTAGATGATGCATTAGAGAACTCACCAAGTTTTAAGTGGTTAATCATGACTCTTGATAGTTGTTTTAGAATAACGATGAGATTTCTCATTGAATCCACCATTTCATCTAGTCTCTTAATTAGAGAACCACTATAGTTTCCATCAAGACCATTGTTACTTTGGTTCCTACTAGATCCATCCATTTACTAAAACAAAAAATGTCAGTGTGAGTATATCATCAAAATGATAATGTACTAATGAGGATAGTAAACAGTAAGATATACTTGTCCAAGTTATCTAAAACTCATTCTAACTTTTAAAAATAATAATGAATCCATCTAATATACTTACCATTGTGGTTATACACAACTTGTCACTTAAGCTTAAACAACACTCTAACATCTAATGTTATCTAAACCAAACATTGATTCCAACTATAAGGCCCCAACCTTAAAACATTACATAATATTGAAATAAATGAATAATTTAAATTGAGGATCTTTTCAGGTTTAGTGTTTTAGAGAATTAGATCCTAACTATTACATCTCAAAAGAATACAAAGTAGACACTTCTACTCAGTTTCCATTTTTTTAATAAAATAAAAACTCTTAAAAAGTAACATGTCTAGTTACATGTTTTAAATAACATGTCTTTCCTAGATCCAGTCCTTGACCCTATTTATCTTTAAGTCATGTGTAAAACATTTAAAAAACATGGGATGACCACAAAAAGTTCAGTAAGGGATATAAAAAAATGGAAAGAAAACATTAGTCCATGTGTACATAGGAATAAATAAAATCCTACATTACTCATAAAACATATGCACTTTAACATACATCATTAAATCATAAGATTTATGAATAAATCATATAAATAATAAGACATAAAGTTATCTTGAGGCATTCATAACATTCTTACATAGGGAGAAACCCTCATGGTTATGTTTGGATTACCCATCATAGTATATTCCCTAAATCTCTTCGGAGAAAACTTAGCATTTAACTCCTTCTCATTACCCAATGTATTGGAGAGATATCTCAGGCTCACCCGCCCTTAGTTTATCCCGGAAGCAATCATCTTCATAAACAATTCCCAATAACCATAACATAGTCGTATCACATAAAACATGCATAAAGGAAACATAACATTTCCACATTTTAATCAAAAGATATCAATACAACATATTGATATAATCAAAACATTATCAAAATCATTTTCAATACCAAAATACATAAAATAGTATATCTTATTTATTTTCCCTTTGAAAAAATTATGGCTTGTTAAGGAAGTCAAAGATTAAATAATACTCGCGGTAGGAGAAAGGTTATTGTCACCGCGTATGTTAAAAAGAAACATACTTTTTGTCATTTAGTAAAACGCTTCATAGAGAAAAGATTCCTTTTGAATAAAATTAAAAGTCAAAGGGGTTTATACACCGTATAAAATAACGTTGTGTATAAAACAATATATACCTCAATGAAAAGAGATTTATATGAAGTCCCATACAAAGACAATATACTTAGTTTAAAGATAAATCAATTACATAATTATGTGTGAAAAATATAAGTACACCTAATATAAGTGGATATTAAGTGTACAATAGTCAGATTCATTCACACATATTTATATAATGACATATTCAAGGAGTACATGTTTAACCAAAAGAATTTAAATTGAGTTAATAAGTTCCCTTGTAAAAATTCGACAGCCTAACGGCGTCACTTTAAAATTATGAAACTGAGTTGATGATAGAGAAAATGGTATCTCATCACATGGACATAAAATATACATCAATAAGGATATATAAGAACCTATACCAACATAATAAGACGTAAATTAAAATACATAAAAAAATAAGTATTTTAAAAATAGGAGAGTGAAAGGTTCTTTTACCGATTTGGGTAACTTTCGAAACATACACCCCATGAAAGAAGGTTCATTTAATTGAAGATGAAAATACCCATAAAATAAATTATATTACAAAAATAATAATATCATTTGAAGTACATACACCACACAAAAGTAAATACTGGCAATTTTAGCATGAATCTCACAGGAACACAAAGTGAGATTAAAACTTCTTACATCGTTGTGATCAATTGAGTCATATGACGAAAATATAATAAAAACCAAATGAATAACATAATACCATGAATATAAATAGAATCATGATAATTTATATGAATGGGATGTACAAAATACACCACATGCAATAAATAAGTGGCGAATAATTGAAAAATCATGGAATTAAAAGTGAGATATGAAATCTCTTACGAAATTTCGGCAGCCTAACAGTGCCAATTAAAACATCAAAAAAATGGATTGATGAGATCAAATAGGATCTTTTATCATATAAACATAAAAATTACTATAATAGGAATATAAAAGAACATCCCATAATATAAGAAATAGGATCATAAAATAAATGACTTAAAAAAGAGTACATAAAAGAGAGAGGTAGGATCCCTTACCTCAAGTCCAACATGTCTTGTTCGTTTCTTTATATTCATGAATAATAAACTTTTTTCAATTTATAATTGATTACGGACCTCATTTAAATTTTAGTATTCAATTCATATCACATACAAAAATTTTATAATAATTAGTTAATTATGTGAGCTCATATCAGACGTTTTTGTCGATGTTCGGTACATGAGTGATAAAAATGAACTTGTTTGAAAAGAATTGTCCATGTAGTAATAAGTAATCATCTCCATAATCATATTAATGATTTAAATATCATATATATCCAGTATATATTCATTTTATACTATTCCATAACATTTGGAGATAAAAAATGAAATGCACTGTTCATGGAGACGATAGGTCGTACGTACGCATGAACCCTACTTTCATTTCTTTGTCATGTTAATGGAATTAAAACTAAATGAGATATATACATATTATAATTCAAGTATAATATATATTTCATATAGGTCACATGATTTCATTCATTTCCCATTTATACATTCCATGTATTGCCTGAACGAGTCACATCACTTGAGGGGGCGGTAGTCCACACTTCTTCAAATGAAATTAACACATCTGCACAACATGAAAAGCATAAATTTATGTGTTAAATATAAAATATATAATAATATAGAGAAAATAAATATAATATATCTCATATATAGATATATTTCCATCATAATTTCCACAATGAGAGTTGGTAGGATAATATTGAACAATCATTGTTTCGTGAGACAGTAATTTTCCATCCACAGAAACAGTATGTTCATTACCTATTAGATGGAGGTGTGTGTAAGTTTAGCTCGAATAAATCTCATAAAAACATCCTAGTATTTTTAATATACAGGTTTTGTTGAAAAATAAATTAATAAAAAGAATTTAGCGGGTTGGAGAATCAAAATAAAACAAATGAACATAAGAGAAGACATTACCTTTAAATCGGGAAACTTCCCTTGTTTTGAACCAAACGGGTTTCTTGAAGAGCTCTCTAACTATGGTAAAGATTCTAGGATGAGGTGAGGGATATCGGGAGATTATTTGAGTAGAGTTTGGATGATCCAAAGGTCTTGAGAAGTGTGGGAGATGGGTAGGAAGTGGGGTCTTTTTATAAGGCAGAGGAGGACCTCTTTTGGAAAGCATGAAACTATTATTTTATTATATATTGATTTTCGTTTTCTAAAGGTCCAAAAATCATTAAAGTCCAAGATACGGTGGCCCATGTTCAAAATAAAATCATCCAATAAAAATTGTACAAGTTTTGGATATTATTTTAAATATTATATTCTTATTTATATAAATCATTCATTAATGACGTAAACACCACCTCATCATTGTGTCATAAATAATTTTATTTATTTGATGTCTAAAATTTATAAAAGATTACCATGTTTTATTAAATCTTTTTATCTAAATAATTAATATTTATAGTTCAAAATATAACATGTATAACCCCATGTTATTTTTTTAGTAAAATAATACATGTTTGTCACATTTTAATTTTTACTTTAAATAAAAGGTATTAATGTCATTATCTTATCCATGTGGCTCCATGGTGTCCCAAAAATTGACAAATGGATTGTCTTGGTCTGCCATGAATCAAAAAAATAAGGTTAGAAGAAGTATAAAGGTAATTTTATATTATTTTAACATTATATTTTCCTTAAATTACACTATTTACCTTTAATCGCGATCAATAAAATGTAAAAGTTACTATTCATAAAAAATTATTTTGATCACATTGAACCACATTTTACTTACTAAATACAACCATGTATGTTATATTTTTGATATTCAATTCACAGAAGCAGTAAATATTCGTTTAACAAAAAATTCAGATTTTTAACTACAACTCAGTGGATTTACTATTCATCAGAAAATGATGTTTTTCAAAAAAATACCAAAAATTTATCTTAATATACATTTGATATTATGAATTCAAAAATAATTTCTATTTTAAAGAATTCAGAACATATAAGTTTCTGTAATTAATTATATAATTAATTCACATTGTCAAAACAATTAGCCTATTTTTAGAAAACAATATCTATCAAAATATTGACAGTTGTTTCTGTCAAATTTCAAAGTGAAATTAAATCAAATGACCACCATTTGATTAAATGATAAAAATATAGTCTAATTAAAAATTAAAACTATTTAAAAACATAATATATCCATATAAATAAATTAGATTAAAACAAGTTTTAGAATTAAAATACAACATTTTTCATTATTCCTTAAAAATTTAACTTTATCATAAAAACAACTAAAACATACACAAAGTAAATTTTGAGGTCCCGATTCTAAAGAAGGATTTTATTTGGTCCAAAATTTTTTTTAAGAGTTGACAAAACTATTTTTAAATAGGGTTCTCCATCAAAAGTTGATAAATCGACCTTTTAGTGAATATTAGAGTATTTATACCAAAAATTGGATTCATCCGCATTTTAAGACCCTATCATTTATTAGGTAACTATTAAAATACTTATCAAATATATATAATCATTTTATAGTTAGTTTTTTTCATTCCTGACACTACAATGGCTTGGAATTAACTACCATTTAAAATAATATTATTATATTATTATTGTGAAACGTAAGATTTCAAAGAAACTTGTTGTTGCGTATTGGGTACGCCATCAAACATAGATTTTCCATTAAAGTAATATGAAACTTTTATCCACAAATATTAATAAATATGAAAATGTCATATTCTTTATTTACCTGAGATGTTACACCTAAGGATAAAGAACATCAACTAACTTTATGTGACACATTCCCTCATCTCTGAAATGGAATTTGAAAAATATTGAAACACTTGTAGGAAATGATATGTTGTGAGATATAAATCCTAGTAGCATCTATCAATGTGTTCTATAATTAATTATATATCAATTAAATGTCAGTTTAATAAATCATGTCATTTCATTAAATTTAAATATTTTCATCCAATATGGATTTCAAATCAATGAAAAATATGATATGAAAAATAGTCTTAAATGAATATTGCTTCTAAACAATTAATTTAATGAATATGGCATCAAAAAAGTATTTTCATAAATAAATGGAATATAATCATTAAATAAACTATATCATATAATCATGTATTAATGCCATGTGGAATGTTAGTTTCTGGTATAAGGATCCTCACACAAATCATTATTGTGAATGGATCAATGTTTTGACATGTCCCATGACTAATGACATCAATATTAAACATCCTATTATAGAAAAAATAGTTCCATAGTATATTAATGTCTATGTTTTTATCATCAATATAGTGATACGGGACATATTTATGATTTAATGACCTAATTACCTACCAACTACCCTGGGGAACATGTGGTTCAGTCAATCAATAAAGAAATAATTGGGAATTCCACAATTTCAAATATTTTAAATAAAATATTTTACACCACTATATTTCCAAAAGACTTACTAATATTAAAACCAAATAATATGTTTTCAAAAATTCATTCTATTTAAAATCATCTTTGAATTTCATAAATAACAAATATTTTAATCAAATGAATATGAAAATCAAATTACAATTTTTCCAAATTGACCAAACAATTCCAATTTAATTAAAATTGGGTTTTTTCTGTAAGATCCATTACATTTTCAAAATCATATATCGAACAACTCAAATATGGGTTTTGAAATTATATTAAAACATTTTTCAAATCAATTATAAAATTAATTGTTTCAATTATGTTGTAAATCATAGAGAACCAGCTATATTTAATAAGTGATCAAAAAACACCAATAATGGGGAAAAAACTAATAAAGAAAAAATGGAAAGGGAAAAAACTACAAACACCTAGACTATAATAATAAAGATCAAACTCGAAAATACACTATCAATGAGTAGTGGATATATAAAGAAAAACAATATGAAGGAAATTAGTGGAGATCAAACTCTATACAATGGCATCTAGAAATTAAGAACTTTCCCTAAAATATACGATAGTATCTCCATCGATTTATTGAAGAGGATAAAAATCAATATAATTATTTTTAGGCATCACTATAAGAAAACCTAATATCCTTATGGAATTCAGGATGAAAATCCATGATTCATGATGTGAAAATTAAGGGTGGAATATATGATTTTAAAACAATCAACTTAGTGTAAAAAAAATATCCTATTAATTTCACATCATAAATTCTATTCTTGACAAGTATATTTCCAAATAATAAATTATATTAAAGTTTTACTAAACAGATAAATTCATAAAATTTAATTTTTGATGTAGTTATCGCACAACATGAAATTTTTAAAAACAATATTTAAAAACATCAATCTCATCCTAGATCCATATACCATCCTCTAAATCCCTGAAAAAAATCAAACATATAATTAATTAATTACAAAAAACAAACACCCATAGAAATTATGTTATTTTACCTACCAATATATCTCTATCCTTAAAATTATATAAACACACCCAAACAATAAAGTAATAAAAATATTATTCATTATGTTCTTGAGAAAAAGTAATGGGATGTTATTACATCTCCACCATAAACACATTTTGTCACTATAATGCCTTTAAAAAAGTTTACATATCACTATAATTATGAAATTACTCCATCATAAGTACCTCTTCTCCAATGTATCATTTGAATTTATGACATGCTTCCACATCAGACATAGTGAAGGTTTTCTCTTCAAATTAAGTGAATATTCCTCAAAATCAAGAATATTGACAGGATGCATTGTCACAGTTAAATCCCTTTAAATATTAAGATCATCCCAAATCAAATCATGAGATGTGTCATGAATATTGTATCAAATATGTGATACATGAACCATTATATGGATTTACACTAACTATGGAGGATGTGTGTAAAGGGAAAGCTTCATTCCCAAATCACTCAATAATCTCTAATGACCAACACTAATAATCTCATCCAATCCATAATTCCCATGTTATTAGTGAAAGTAACTAATGGGAACAATAATGAACACTTAATAAACAACTATAAATTACAATAGAAATTGATAATGAACAAAATAAGATTATACTATCTCTATACTATTAAAAAACTTGAATGAATCAATTGAATCTGTAATGTGCCGATCTAGGTACCACACTATGGTTCCCTAACCAGGTCAATCATATGACCTCTTGTGTGCCTCCCGTATGTTAAAGGATACCGAATCGTAGTGAGGGTCCGATAAGTCAATCATTAGAAGATTATACCCCCTTTTATCAGAGTAATACTCCAGAACAAATAAAAAAATAGAGGAATAATATATAATAATAATAATTACAATATCTCATGATTATAAAATAATGAAATACAATATCTAACTAAAGAAAAAACATGTATACTATTATATGTGTCAAGTGTCTTGAATGAAAAAAATGATGACACCAACAACTCCAAAACAGTCCTTAAATCATATCAACTTCTTTCATCCATGCTCCATACATATAGAAGAAATCTAATACTTGTATTTTTCCCTTAACATATCCTAAAACCAATTAAGTCTATTTGGATACCAATCAGGCCTCCCAAGTATGGTGTGAGTACAAATCAGTATGCCACCACCTACAAAAACTATAACAATATTCAGTCAATGAATATTGTATTTAGTTGTATAATGGAATAATAAAAATGACAAAAATAAATAGTAATTACTTCATTAATTAATCTTTATTTAAAAAAATAAACCCTTTGGTTCCCAAGGACACCCAAACCTCAGTAACTCCATCATACCACACTACATTATGAACCATTTCAAATTATCAATTCACATATGATTTAGAATATAATAAATTAAAATAAAACTGGAATGAGTAATGTTCACTTAGGGATCTATCCTCAATGGTCTAATGTGAGTGAAACCAGATGATTCTCAATTGATTACATTGAAAAGGGGTAAGCCCTCATGGCCATTTCATATCCCAACTCCATGGATACATGGATTCCCCTTGTCAGTAATAATGAATGATTTCATGGTCTCCTCCATAATAGGAATTTACGGTCCTTCATAATAAGTTCACAAGATCTATCACAACAGGCCTTCATGGTCCATCACAATACGATGTCATGGTCCTTCTCAACATTTCATCTCTCACTCCCTGGTTTTCCCATGTGGTACTCCATTCCAACAAAATCATTATAAAAATATATTTAACAAATAAATATGTTAATTAATTCATCAATTATTTTATCTCAAATTTTTAATTAATTAACTCTAAAAATAATTTTCAAACCAAATTCCATTAATTAACCCAAAGATTAATTAATAAAATCATCCCCTTTAATCAATTAAATAATTAATTAATAACATGTCCCCCACTAATTAATTCCAAAATATTTCAATAAATAATAATATCAACCTAAAATAATTAATTTACTAATTATTTTCCACTAAATCATAATGTAATACTATGAAAATCAACCCAATAATTAATTATCCACAGTTTAAAAATTAGAAAATTTGATAATTAAGTGCTAAATTAATTATCATTGTTCCACAATTCCATCATTCACTTGAAACTTAAATTACGCAATTAATTATTTGTCCACTGGTAGGTTCGGAGGGCTTCACATGCATCATAATACAATTCATACTGTAACAAAATTATAGAAATAAGGGTCAAAACCAAGCGATAGAGGTTGAGTGATCTACGTTTTTATTTATAATAATACTCATCGCTCACATTGGGTGAAATTTCTATGAATTTTATTCATTAATTTTCATTTTTATATTTTTGAGGAATATATTGATAGGATGATGAATTTGTTTAGATATAGATGGGATGTGAATATGATAAAAATGTAATTATTGAAAATCTGGAAAATTATATAAGGACAGATATATAGAGCATCATCTAGGGGAATTTTAATCTAACTTATATAAATAGATATCTTCATTCCCAGATACTTAATCGAAATGATATCACCAAAAATGGTTCTCTCTCTCCCTCCCTAGGGTACTAAACTCTAATATTAATGGTTCTTTTAATTATCCACATCAAGAAACATAAAAAATTAATTTTAATTTGAATAATTGTCATCAGAACAATTCTCGCCCAAATATTATCAAGTTTTCAAAACTAATGTAAAATAAATTATCTTAGGATACATTTTTATGATAAAACATGAACATTTTAAATTTAATATGAGAGGTGTAGAACAATTTTGATTAAATTTAGAGACTGATTTCTTCCATCAATTCAAAATATATAAAATGAAATTTTTTGACGAAGATGAATAAGTATAATAATTAAAATTAATATCCTCTGAGAAGAAAATCATTTATCTATTGATAATAAAGAAAAAAATGTTTTACTTTTCCATTAAAATTAAATGAAATAAACAGAAATTTGGAAAAAGATATCTCCCTAAAATTTTGAATGAAATTTGTGCTATTGACATTCCTCATTCTTTATCCCGAATGATCTTGAATTCTAAATCCCATTGTCATGCTTCTCTCTTAGGAATGAAAAATGTTTGTGGTGAATAATGAATTCGATGCAGACACTATTTTCCACATTTTTATTTTTAATATCCATTATTACATGTCTTTAAGTAACCCAATTCATGAACCAACTTAGTTATATCTTTCACTAAGTTGCCGAACCTGTCACACTTGTCTTTTGCACCAAATTTAACATAATCAAAACTTCACTAATTAAATACTGGCTAATTCGTTGTGCTGATCATGGACATTATTCATGGTGGGATCTGAAAGATTAAAAAATTAGTCCATAAATATATTAATAATTTATTTAATGATTTAACTTTTAATATTTAAATAATTATAAATTAATATTAAATTAGTTTTAATATTAATTAATTTATAATTATTTGTTAATATGATTAATATGTTTTTAATTGATTATTATACTAATTTAATATAATTTAAAATTTTATAAATATAAAATATTATTATTATATTAGTTATTTACCCAATATTAATGTTAATATTTTATTATATTAATAAAAGATAACTAATTTTTTAAATAATTTTCAAATGTAATTATATTTTAAAATTAATAAAATAATACTTTCTTTAAATTATTATAATTTTAATTAAATTAAAAAATAAATTTTATTATTATTATTAATTATATTTATAAAAATATTAAATTTTTAGCATTATAATTTAATATTAATTACAATTATTAAATTATTATTTAAACTATTATATATATATATATTTTTATTATTATAACTAATAATATTAATAATATTTATTTTTATATTAATTTGTTTCCATTTATTATTATTATTTTATTATATTTTTAAATTATGCTATTCTAATATTCTATCATCCCTTATCCAAGAGGATCTACATCTCTAGCGGAAGGAGGATTTGGCCACAACTCATGTCACTTCATAATTCATCCTCTATGAGATCGACATCAGTTCTAGATGCAGACATAGATTCTAATCTCTTGACAATTATTGCTCTTTTACTCGGTTGCGGCTCGATGTCTGCTAGACTCTAGAGGCCCCAACAAACATCTCTAGCCTAAATGGATAGAGGATCCAGTGTGAGGGGGCTCAACCGAGAGCTGGTGGATGAAAATCCAATGTTGGATTGAATCGGTGGGTATCATACTAAAAATCTAGACTTTGTAGAAGTTGGTATATCAAGTGGCGGCACATATTACAGTTTGGGTTTCATGGACTTTGAAATGTCAACTACAATATCGAAATTTTCATATGGCAGTGTGAAACTGATTTACTGCAGCATTGGGTTGTTCTACTAGTGCTGCAAGAATGTGGAAAAATCAGAGCGAATTGACATTAGTGGTACATCATTTTTTGCTTGTGGTGTGAATCAATGGTGGCATGTTGTTTGGGGGTGGGACATCGCAGTACTGTTTTGATGTGGTGATGTCTCTTGAGGGATGTTTTGGATTTATCTCAAACCAAGGATAGTTGTGTATTAATTGTGATGGTTGGCGGTATCTCTTCATCTATAAAAAAATTAAAATTAAATGTTAATAGAAAACAATTTTAAATTTTTTAAATTAATAAAATGTGAAACATGTATGACAAATTAATTTGTTATTTATTTACATGAATGTTAAATGATAAAAATTAAAATCAATAGAATAATTATTTAATTTGAGTAAATGTAAATTGAAATATAGAAACTAAATAAAAAATTAAATTTCTAATTAAAATTTTAGTGAAGAGATAAAAAACATGAAACTAGAATTTTAAATTTAAATTAATAAACAAATTTCCAATATTTAAATTAATAATTGAAATGAAATTGATTTCTAAACATGATAGATGATGTTAAATTATATTAATGGTAAAAATTGATGAGTTTATATTTAATTTAATGATTAATTTAGGTATATATATAGTGGATAAATTTTTAATTAATAAAAACAATATAAAATTAATATCTTTAGATGGATTAGAACATAACAAGAAATTAGAAAATTAAATAATGGGAAATAAAAACATAAATACATAATTTAATTACTGAAAATCATGATTACCTCTAAAAATCAATTAACTGAGGAATTAAACTATGAAATCACAAAAATTAAATTATTTAACAAAAAAATAATAATAATTAAATTATTAAAAGAATAAAAAAAGTTGAAAAGAATGTGATTTTAAGGCCACATAAAATTCTCCCACACCTAATAATTGATTTTCCTCAGTTAATACGATTTATTTGACAATTGAAACAAAAAAAAATTTTATTATTCATCTAAATTTGAAGAATGTTAATATGTTTAAAATCAGGGAGACCAAAAACATTGAAATCAGAGTTCAAAAGAAATGTTCAGATTAATTCATTTCAATGTTCAAAGACTAACTATGTGATCCAGGGAAAAAATAATAATTTACATCTCATGATTTCATGCCTCATATATGAGGTCACTTATTTATTTATTTCAATTCATTTACAAGTCCTATGTCTAAGAGTTAGAATAGGTTACTAAAACGTAGAAATAAGATCCTAACAAAAAGAAAATTCTACTTGAATTCCTCCCAGGTTTGAAAACAAAATTTAAAAAAAAATTACCTTATTTATACAATTTAAATGATTTACATAAAATTTAATTTAATGCTTCTTCATCTAGATTTCAAAATTACCCCTAACCAAATAAACTAATTTTTGAAAACTGGGAACATTTTTTATCACAACCATGTAACATATGTCAATCTATATGTATATAAACATAATATAATTGTATAGTGGGTTTAATCATTCAAAAATAATACATATTGTCTCATTGGTTCACTGTGGGTTCCAAAATTCCTATTTTACTCTAGATTCAGATTACTATCTAACTGTAATGGAAATTGTTTCAATAAGTTAATTTTTTTTTTAATAATTAAAATGTGATTCCACTAATATAAAGTTTAAATATCTAGTTTTCCATGTTTATGTTCATAAATACACAAACAAAATTCAAATATCACTCTCAAACATAGTTCCTAAATATAACATTGATAAATTAAAAACTCAACTACACTCATCAATCATTAATCCTAAAATGTTTCAGATTCAAAGATATGCTTAAGTACTAGTATATAATTTTCATTTGTAAATACATATTTTCTTTACAAAATGATTCCAACAAATCTCATACTGAAAAACAATTAAGTAAAATATGACTATTTTTTTACATAAAACAAAAAGATTAAGGGATAATGAATTTGATTGACTACATTAAAGCATATATTTTTACATAGAAGTAAGGCCATCCCCCCCCCACATAAAACCCAACTATATCCCCAATGTTTATGTCCATGGTTCAGGAAACCAATTTAAATGTTAAAGATCAAAATAGATTTTCAATTAAGTAGTTTAAAGACATGTTTGAGTGAAACATTATAGATAAAACAATGTGATTACCAAAAACATGTTATATTAAAACATGTTCAAATGCATTATCATTATAGTAATTCAATGTAATTTTTCAATTATGTTCAAAATATATCACCTTAAATATGATTATTCAATGAATATGGTGTAACCAATTTCAAAATTTTTATACAAATAGATGTACTATAGAGTAAAAAAATGTATGATCAACACTATGAAAACACAGAAAATTAAATTCATATTCAATTCAAAACGAATATCCATACTACTATTACCCCCCCATAGTTAATTTCACAAATTGTTAGAATTTAAAACAGTTAGAAAATCTATTAAAATTATTAGCAAATATACGCATGCAATTAATTGTTTCAGTAGTAGCAAGATCAATAAGGACCCACTACAACTTCCACACCAGTGTGCCACCATTGAAGTGAAACAGTGACTCAACTGAAATTTTGAGTCAAGGACTCACCATTTTATAGTGAAAATGTGTCTTTATTGTGATCTTATATTGGAAATATAATATAGGATTATAACAAATTAATGCATAATTAAAAGGTTGAAACATCCCTGATTAAGCATTATCCACAGATTCTCAGCAAGAATCTACCTGTGATTTGAAAAATATGTGGAATTATTCTCCTATTTTGGCACTAATACTAGAAACATTCTTACTCTAAGAATAATAAAATCATGTCCAAGAACATATTTCTAGTAGGAAAATGAATATAAGGATAATAAAAAAGAAAAAATTCATTCAAAAAATTCCATGAACAAAGGTAAAAGGCAAATAAAAACCATGGGATGACACTCATGGAGGAGTGATTTTTTTTCATAAGATAAACATTATTGAGAATTATTTTTCAAACACATATATGTTAGCCAAGAGCTTTGGATGACCTTAAAAATAGAGTTGGACTAGTTCATCATTAATAAGAATTGTCTTGTATTCCACTCAAAAAACCGATATAGCTTAATACTTACTCACCATAATAACATTGAGAGGTATAAACCACTTATCTTTCACATTACCAAGTAAGAGATGAAGTATAGAATTAAATAAAAAGGTATTTTTAGGTTATAATTATCTATTTTGAATGAATTTTTTTTTGAAAAACATTGGAACTTTCTTTCAATATCATATTATTATCATAAGACTCTCCCCTAATCTCATTAAGATCACCTAACTCAAGAAGTATTCTATCTCTATAACTCTTAATATCAATGTATAATTCTTTAATTGCCCAATATGTATTTTTATTAAACTCCATAGAAAAATTAAAAAAATTAAAAAATAAAATTATATATGTATATATACCAATTTGGGATTTGATTGTTGTTCTATAGGCCCATAAAGCTTCTAATAACTTCAAAGATCAATCCTTAGATCAATTTAAAACCTTTTTTGTTCAGAATATGTTTCATCACCCTATTAAATATTTCCATATTTCCACTATACTATGGATGTTTTTGAGTTATAGTCTAATGGGTGCATCCGTAATTTCCCACTAAGGCCTTTAATTTCTAATTTTTAATGTGGGAACAATTATCAGTAATAAAGGATCTTGAGACATGAAATCATAAAAATGTTATCTTTTTGAAAAAAGTAATTACACTATTATATTGTTTACTAGGTAGTGCTACTGACTGAACACACTTAGACACATAGTCAACAACCACTAAAATATACACATTCCAAGAAGATGATAGAAGTTTGTCCATCAAGTATAAACCAAAACATAAAAAATATCAACTTCCAAAATACCCTTATAGGGTAATTATTACATCCTCCAATCATTTACCAGCATTTGGATTCTATCATAATACACTACATAGGTCCTATCAATTTTTTAATAATAAAGGCCAATAAAATCCAACAAGAATGGCCTTATGGGCTATCCTTTTCCGACCATGGTGTCCTCCCCAAAGTGAGGAGTCGAAACTCTCATGTACTAGAATGATTTCTACTTCTATAGGACTTCTTGTTAAGATCCTATCAATCCATCTCCTCATAAAAAGGGGCCATTCCGAATATAATACTTAAGATATGAAATGAATTTCTTCCTTTGGTTATTTCCTAAATCCTTAGGAATGAAACTTGATGCCAATAAATTGGAAAAGGCTTCAAACCAATATGAATATGTAATGGGGATAGTGATAACCATTTAATACTTAATGGAAGTGTTTATCTCCTTGTTACATTAAATATGGTTATTAAGTATCCAATAAAGTTTGTCTATACTAATATTTTAAGAGGATTTCTCATCCCTATTTTTTTATCAAACCACTACAACAACAGAATCCACCTAACCAGCATGGGTATGGCCCACTTCTTCAACATCTGATATTTTATGGTAGAATGATTAGTAAAGATGAATAATTTTTAACCCAAAAAATTCTACCATAATTTTTATAGGGAAAAAAATATATAACCAATAGCTTTATAGAGTGGTATAGTTCCTATGTTACTCGTCCAGTTGCCTACTAGAATAGTATACCATATGAAACTTCTAATCTATCCTCATTTCTAATAGATATCATACATCCATGTTACTGGTATCACACATTAGTTCAAAGGAATATTTCCAATCATGTACATTTATGAGAGGTGATCATGTGAGATTTTCCTTAAGTAAATTAAAATATCCAAATAGTTTAATCAAAATTGAAGTGGGTATATTTAACCAGTAAATAAAAAATGGGAATTTTCATTTTCCATAAGGATTTGATAAATGATTGGTAAAAATTGGCATGCCCACAGAAACTCCTAACCATTTTAAAATTATCTGTAGGAGGTAGTTTCTTAAAAACATCAATACTGTAATTTTCAACCACTAAACACCTCTTTGACAAATTATTTCATAGAGCTATCCCTTTAGTCAAAATGAACTTGAATTTTTCAAAATTATGAACTATGATGGTGTCCAAGATTCTCTCTAAGAGGAAATCGATTTTTTTCAAAGAAATATCAAATATACTACTAACTATAGAGAATTCATCCATGAAAACCTTTATGAGACTCTCAATAATGTTAGAAATGATATCCATAATACACCTTTTAAATGTTTCTAGATCACCATATAAATTAATGGGCACCCACCAGTAGGAAAATGACCCATACAGACATATTAAAGTATTTTTCTTCTTATCCTCTAGAGTTATTCATGTTAGGTTGTAACCAAAATATCCATTAAAAAATAATTCATTCCATGAAATATTCCCAAGCATTTTCTCAGGGAATGGAATTGGAAAATGTTCATTAATAGTGTAGTAATTTTTCTTCTAATAATAAATATATACTATCAATTTTTTTTCTTTTCACACATCAAATTCATAATTATTTTCATTAGTGAAAATAGTGAAACCATTTTTTTATGTACTACATGGACTAGAATAACCCATGTGCTGTTATAGATAGGATAAATGATTTTAGTGGACAACAGTTTGATGACATCATATCTAAAAACATTTTTAATATTTTGATTTAGTCTACATAATAAATATATATTAGGTTTGTGGTCTTATTCTATAGGTATTTTGTTTAAGTAAAATGGAAGGATAATCCCTTTGATATCATATATGAACCAAACTATTTCATATATTAATTTTTATCAAATCACCCATCAATTTATCCTCTTTATTTTCTTTTATTTCAGTAGATATGACCACTATTATAATCGAATTACCTTATAAAAATGAGTATTTAAGATGTGATAGAAGAGGTGTGGGACCCAAAGTGTGTGCCTTTTATTCATGATAGAACCCACTATGGATTATATTGACCATAGTCTTCACCATGTATCATTTAAGTAGTTTTAAATTTTGGATGATTTTAAATAACATGAATAATTTTATAATTTTTCCCAATTCTATCCAAAGTGGAAAGCCCCCTTATATTTCTCTCCAGATTAGAATTTAAAATATTTATAAAATAAAAATTGTTCCATTTCATTATCAACTCCCCCACTACTAAACAAAATTTCTCAGAAGTGATGGTGATAGAATAATCACTCTCAAGTTCCCTCATGATGTTTTTATGTCCAGAACTACATGAATAATCTCTTGTAACATCCGAAATTGGACTAATATCAGGTTCTGGAAGAAATTTACAATTCTCACACAGAATAGATTCTATAGGATGTGAAACGTTATATCCAATTTCCAAATTTATTTCTACATAAAATAGTTTATTTTCATATTATTGATTTATATATATATATATATATGGACTCTAATGCCTTTATCTTGGATCAATTTTTGAAGAATGTTGGTCGCTCTATATTTTTAAACACATTAATTTCTTCTTTATAACCCCTAATTTTAAATATATGTTGACCCTTAGACACATTTGTAACTGCTCCACCAGTGGCCATTAAGGGTCTACCACAAATGTTGGTCGCCTCTTCATCACACTCTATATTTAGTCCAAATATGTTAGCTGAAAAACAACTTCCTAACATTAAGTAACATGTCATATATCCTCCCCATAGGATACATGAATGAGTGGTTAGCTAATTATAGGAGGACTGTAGGGGGTTGATGATCACACAATATCAGTTTTTTGAATAGGGAGTATGGGAGATGGTAGATATTAGAACCTAATTCCCTTAGGTTGTTGAGTTCACCCAATTTTCCTAAGGTGGACGATATGAGAACACTACTTGGGTCATTATGCTTGGGATGGATTTTCTTCAGGTGTACATCAATATACTATTTAGTGATTCTATAAGGGGAAAATTGTTGATGTGTATATTTTTTATGAAATAATAATTTAATGATATTTTAGGTAATATGGAATTTGAATTAAGGATTGGATGATTTGGTTATTCACTTGGATCTTGGTCAAAAGCTCTTGGAACAGAATAACTTCAACTATGTTGTCACTTTTTGTATATAAATTTCCCATGAAATGGATGGTTCGAGAATTGTTTCTATAAGAAGTATCCATTTACTCTAAATATTCTACAGTTTTCTATCTACCCATGTTAGTACTAGGTTCAATTAAATTTTCTGCTTCTTATTCAATGGAAAATTGAGATTTTGTTCATTTTCATTATTTAGCTCATGATTATAAGATTTGGTGTGCGACAAAAGTTTTTCATGATTCATTAAATTTTTCATTTTCATAATTTTTAAAGTCCATTTTATGTTTATTCTGAGTATTAATTCCAATTATTTTTAAAACGTCTCTAACATTCTCCACAGGGTTGACATTAGTTGTGCTAGGAAGTCATCGTTTTCCATTTAATTCATACATCAATAAAGAGGGCCCAATTATTTATTTTTGTAATTTTCATTCATAAATCAGATTAAAATTTATCATAATCATATTGGGAATGTTTTTATTTAATTGTGTCTTGATTTTCTCTTCTTCAATGTCCATTCTATTAAGGATTTGATCCAGCTTAGGGGACATTTGACCCTAAAAATTCCCTTGTGAATTTGATAAATCTCTCCTTGGTTGATTTTAAAATTGTTTTATTATTTGGATTAATAACAAGGGGTAGTGGGTTACATAATTATTCCATCTTATTTCCATGAGATATTTATATAATTCCAATAACCGTGTTTATGGTAATTTGAGAATGTGTCATCTACGGTAGGAATCCTAGAACCATAGTTACGAAAATAAGATTTTTCTTACTATTGTGTAGGCATGTTAATATTTTGACAAAAGTACTCAGTGTGCCAAAACATGCCAATCTAAGAACACTAATTTCAAAGATATTAGTTTTGGTTTTGTTATACCATTTGGTTTATATACTATTTGGAATTTTACTTCATTAACATTTAGAGTTTTCTTTTTTTATTTCAGACAATTTAGATTGAGTATCGACTCCAAAACCATTGTAATTCCCACATATATTAACACTTTTTACTTCGTGAAATTTTTTGTTGATAATTCAAAGAATGTTTTTGTACAATTTGTTCAATTAGTTATCATTTTTACATTTTAATTTTAATTATCAGAATGGTCATCAAGACTCTGACCGGGAGTAGATGTTTCGTGAAAGAAGGTGTCCATGAGAACATGTGATAAGATTTGATGATGGAGACAATGCCAATGTATCTGCATCAATTTTCCCCAATCCTCAAGAAAAGATTCTATATCGTCTTTGTAAAAAGAATTTTTTTCGTTCTTAATTAAATTTTTAATCATTTGGGATAATGTCTCATCATTAAAGTATTAATAACATTTTTCCTTTTATAAAACATTTTCCCATATACACTCATAATCAAATTTCAAGCATCCCTATTAAAGAAAAATGGATATACTTTAATTCTGAGTTCATTTTTGATGAGTAATTAATGTGAAAGTTGGTTCAAATTATTGTAGAAATATATAATTAATCATGGAGAGTTATCATTATAGATTCTATAAAATGAAGGCTACAATGGAAGATGACATTGTTTCAATTCATAATTCTTAGATCTGGGAGAAATTCTTATGGATGATGGGTTGCTTAAAACTCAACAGGCCTGAAACTATATCACCCAATGATTCTCAATTTAATTTAATATTTCATTTTTAATGTTTGGTGGATTATTTGGTATTTTTAATATCTTTTAGAATTACATAATTTTTGTTTTTTTTTTCTTTTTTAGAGAACTTATGTTTTTTATTAATGGATTTATGGGATATAATCTATTAGTACAAGATATTTTGCTCATCAATGAGGTAAAAATAGATGAAACTCAGCATAAAACAATTGATATAAGTTATATAAGATGAAATTTGATTGATAGTAATAGAAACAAAAAATACATAAGTAACAATAAGTGTTGACAGAATAATGTTTTTAAAATTATTCACCTTTTCTCTCATTGAATTTATTTTAAATTTCAATATCATGAAAAAAAAATTTAATGTTTTGAATAGTGTTGTTCACTCTAATCCTTCTTAAAAAATGATGGATAAAACTAATAGTGTCATTAGATTCCATGAACTTCAAAATATAATTTATAATACTACACTTGTATAGTAGTGATGGGTTGAACCGAAGGTAATGAGGGAGAGAAATGTAAGAGTTTATTTAATACAATATCCACTACTAAGAGTGCGTGAAATTCCTATATTTTTTCAGTGTTTTAATTTTTTATATAAATGTGGAATATGATTATAGGACTTTTATTTTTAATATAACAAGATGAGGTGTTAATATGAAAATAATGTGATAACATAAAATTGGAAAAAAGTGACTGGGACATATGCAAGGAGCCTGAGCTTGGATAATTTAACTCTAAATGGCCTAAATTTTTTTTTCATCCACATAAACTTAATTGAAATGAATTCCTCATAAAAATTTCTGTTCAACCTCCCTCATAAGAATATTAACACATGAAATTTTATAGTCCTTGAAATTTTCCTCTTCAAGAAACATCAAAAAGCAATTGATTTTGAATACTTGTCATTCGAACAAATATCAACCAAATATTATGATGTTTTTTAAATTAATATAAATTAAATGTACTCATGATAAATTTCATCGATTGAACTTCATGATTTGAAATTTAGTATGATAGGAGAAAACAATTATGATAATGTTTTGGGAATGATCTCACCCATCAATTCCAAATCTAAAAAATGTAATTTTGTGAAAATTTAAAATAATAATAACTATTAGAATTAAAATTCCCAGAGAAAGAAGTTATTTTGACAGTTATTATAATGAAAAAATTGCTAAACTTTTCAATTAAAATCTAATGAAATAAAAAAATTATATGAGGAAGAGATCTCCCCAAAATATTTAATTATATTCGTGATTTAAAACTCTTTAGTCTTCTTTCGAGAACATATGGGATTATATCTCCAGATTTCCTAATACTCTCTCATGTCTCCAAGATGTGGGTGATGAATAATTAATGAGATGGCTACACTATTGTAGGCCTATTTATTTTTAATGTCCTATTCTATTTTACTAAAAATCATTGTTATGGAATTTTCCATTTACTATTGATGTGATTTCACCATTGGGTGTTACGCATGACTTGTGGTGTTATTGGTATTAATGACATTGAAATTATGATATATCTGCTATTACCGAATGAAATGAGGGCTCTGTATTAGATCATGCATTATGACATGTGCAATAAGATTAATAGGGGAAGTATCCTTTAAAGTCCATGATTATTTCGACCATCATTTCCAGTTGAATGGGTATAAATCACTAATATATATATATTAAATATTTATGATATCTATTATAGGATCTGAAATGTTCTATGTTGTGTGTTTAGTGGGTGCCAAATTTTGATTCAAATGTCGTATGGGACCTTCTGGATAGGAAAATGTAATTCAATCCAGCTCAACCATTTTAACACAATTTAATTATATGAAAATGGGTAATTAAATTAAAAATGACATCCAATTGAGTGTGATGGTTTAGTTCATAATGTGTATGTGGACATAAGAACAAAAAATTGTAAAATCATTGGATCCATACATTTCAAATGATTAAATGAGAACACATTCGAATGGAGAATGATGTATTATCTTTAGAAAAACCATATTATACATGTATGATCTAGAAATTTATAACCCGAACCAGGATTTAACAGTGGGTAGTAGGGTATCTCAGAGTTTTCTTATGGCCTATTTTGGTCTCATTCTACCGTCTCGAGGTATATTTTTATATAAGAAGAGAGGGGTGGTATGTTTATAGGAATTATTTTTCTCTTATCTGGGTTTTTTTAATAGAATATCCGTAATGGACTAAATCACTGTTGAGATGTTATTTAGGAATTTTATAATTATTCAACCTCAACTTCCACTTGTTGAATGCCTTAAAGGAATCAATGATCATGTTCTAAAGTTTTTGGGCCTTGATCAGCCAGACATTCCTCCTATTAAGCAACCTATGGATCCTCAATAAGAACTAGATGTGGTTTGTGACAACCATATTCATTGGGTTTTTTATATACATCAAGGTAGGAAACATAGAGTGTGACATATAACATGTATGGAATAAATGAAAAGGGAGTTTCAGTCGCAACATCCTCCCACCATATAGTGGTATTTAAGAACACATGTTGTGGAGTATTACATCGAGGAGATCCTTCTTATATTAGATCATCATTATACCCCTCAAGAGAGTAGGGTCAAACTAGTAGCCTATGTATTTTGGAATTCACCTAAGAGGTGGTGGGTTATCGTCACCCAGAAAGATTGACAATGTGAGATGGTTTAGGAAGATTTACAAACCATATTCAATGAATACTTATCTCCCTAGAACCTAAGGGATTCCAATGCTATAGAATTTACGAATCTACAGCAAGGGAATATATCAATAAGGGAAAGCTATTCATTTTTCACTAAGTTGTAGTTTATTATACCTCTCTAGCTGATGATGAACTGATGAATTATAGGTGATTGGATGATGGTCTATGTTACACCATCTGATTGCAGGTCAATGTGTTCAAGATGATTACCATTTTTGAAATCATCATCCCAAACTTAATTATAGAGAGGAATCTAAGATATGTTCGTAGTCCTAGAAATGGTGTCTTGGAACCTAGGGCTTCTATTGGATCTTCTAATGCAAGAAAATGATGATTTGAGATATCTCACAGTGTTAGAAAAAGTTACAGTCCCATCATGGATTGCTCTATTGTCTATCACCTATGAGGAATGTCATAGAATGCCATAATGGTGTGTCTATAAGAACCATTTCAATGAAAAGGCTATGTACGGATCGTTCATATATATCATTTCAGTATGAAATTCCCTACAGCTACTAATGACTGGGGATATTCACCTACTCCTAAAACAAGAGATGGTTTAGCAATATCATGACAATTAGGCAAGTGTAACACCACCAGTCATTCATGCTAAGGTGACGGTCGAGGTAGAATTTATTATTGATCTTGTGTAATGAGCAACACGATTGACCATTCCACCATATAGGATAGAACCTAAGAATATTCCATATCTCCATAAGAATGTGGGGATCTATAGTTGAAAGTATTTATATTCTCTAACACTTGTCATTGGAAATGATCAATTATTTTTGCTAAGAAGGCGGTCATTACCCTCAGGATATCCATGGATTACTATCTATTGAATTAAATTTCTATCAAGAATTTTTTTCATCTTCCTAGAATTGATGAACTATTAGATAAGATCTGGGGAGATATGGTGTTCTCAAAGATATATGTGAGGTTATTCTATCAAAAGGTGTGTCTTGTGTCTTTTTACATACCTCGTACAAATTTAGGAGTAGGTACAGTCTATAAGAGTTCCTAGTTTTTATTTTTGAAATTATGAACACACCACCTATTATCATAGATATAATGAATTGTGTATTACCCTAATAAATGGACTCATTTATCGAGTTCTTTTTTGATGATATCATTGTGTAATCATGCCCCATACCTGACCCTGCTACCCATCTAGAGATCATTTTGAGTACCCTAAGAGAGAATCAACTTTATTTTAATCTTTCTAAATGTGACTTATGGATTGATATAGTCCACTTCCTATGTTATATCTCATTAGAGTCAAGATTTTCCCTTGACCTACAGAATGTGAGAGCTGTAGTTGTTTTGGGA
Organism: Viscum album; assembly: GCA_963277665.1. Classification (NCBI taxonomy): domain Eukaryota; kingdom Viridiplantae; phylum Streptophyta; class Magnoliopsida; order Santalales; family Viscaceae; genus Viscum; species Viscum album. The sequence goes on along the minus strand of OY728155.1, from coordinate 915,637,231 downwards.
GCTTCCCAATAATGTCTTTGATATACATAATTTCTTGGGGAATTCCAGATAAATATAAAACCTCATATAGTATTTATCAGGCCTTGAAACTCCTCTAAAGATCATGATGATGAAGGTTGTGAAACTTGAATTGTATAAATAATGTGAGTAATCCTTTCCAAGGATGGAGGGAAGAATGGATTCAGTTTTGATATTTATTTTTTCATATACAAGAATGGAATTTAATGTATACATTGATGCATCATGTATCAGTCATGGATTTTTTCTGATGTATAATGAGAGTGTCTTTTCATATATTTCTAGTAAGTTGAGGACTCACGAGCTGAATTACTTGACGCACAACCTCAATCTTGTTGTAGTATTTAATGACTAGCGCTATTGGAGGAAAAATGTATTGTGAGATCATATTGTGGTAATCACCAACAATAAAAGCAAGAAATGCATATTCATATAGAGGGTTATGAATCTCAGGAATCATATGTGGTTTTTGTACCTCTAATATTTTGATTTAAAACTTTCATATATAGCTAGGAATGGGAATTAAGTGGTATATTATTTGAGCCGATAGACTCGGGAAATGGTGGTTAAGGAATCCAAAACAGAATGGAAGCTCCTTGAATTATTCTCAGAGGTGTGTGATGAGGATCGGGTGGAACACAATTAGACTATCCTCTCAACCTTTGTAGGTACATATACTCTTCTACAATGAGTACTATTGAGAGAAATATTAGATCCTAATGTCCTTTTACAAAACAAAATAATTGTTATGACAATAATACTTTTGGATGGAAGTTGATAGGGATGCTACTCTATTGTTCAGTAAGCATGTATGTGTTCTAGAAGACATCATATTGGAAACAATGTGGTATTTCCACACCACATCATTTTTGGTTCACCATTTTGTCACCAAAATGTATTGTGATATATGATGCCAAAATTGGTGTTAGATTAGGAAACCTGAGATAACTGGTTTCAACAATCAATTGTCCACCTATACGTATGTGAAGTTGAATAATTAGTGTCTTGAAGGGTTTCTTTAGCCATTGTCCATTCCATAATGGAAGTGGGATGAGGTTTTGCTGGAATTTTTTACTACTCTACATAGATCACCTCATGAAAATGACAAGATATAGGTTGTTTTTGATTGTTTGATGAAGGGAACTAACGTCCTACCTTTGTGAGAGGCATTCTCAGTAGATGATCTCAGAAGGCTTTCTATCAAAGAGTGGGTATGACTTCATATATCACCTTATTCTATAATTTTTGATAGATATTCTCATTTGACATCACATTTATGGAAGGGGTTTCAGACATCCTTAGGTATGAAGGTTTATCTGAGTTCACAATATCACCCATAAACCAATGGATGCATAGAGCATACAATTCAGGTTCTGGAGGACATGAATCGATCATATGTCATCGTCTTTGGAGGTTCATTGGTGAAACATATTCCAGTTTTGGAATTTTCATATAATAAAATGATTCAGTATATCATCAAGATGGATCCTTATGAAGCCTTATATATTATTCCTTATTTCTTATCTCTTTAATGGCTAGAGGCAGGGGAAGTAGTGATGCATTGACCACATCTCATGTAAGAGACTATAGATAAATATTTGATGGTAAAAAAGTGTATGATGATAACTCAGTATAGACAAGAGTCTAATACTAAAAAAACAGGAGAACTCTCGAGATTAGGATTAGATACCGATGTTCTTAAATGTTTCACCGAGGATGGGGTATATATGTATTTAGATTCATGGTAAGATCTTAGGAAGTATAATTTGGCCTATCTTCGTTGTGAAGCGAATCGGCCCAGTGGCTTAACATTTTAAACTATCTCATAGATACATGTCCATGTACGATTATAGTCATGTATCTCAGTGTCATTGATACAATCCATATCTGAATAACTTCATTCCAACTAATTATGTTGAGTAGTATATTGATTCTTCCATCAAGAAGTTACCTTCTCAAATAGTTGATTGGAGTATAAAGACATGCTGAGGTAGGTATATCTCTCATGTATGGGTGATATTGAAGCATGTCATGGTAAATAATGATAACTAGGAGAAAGAAGTATATATACTATCTTAATCGATGATACTCTTTACTAATAGTACCTCTTTACCCATACTAGACCAACTCAAGGATGAGTTTCTATGAGGAGTGAATGTTGTAACAATATGAATTTTCACAAAGAAGTGGTTCATTCATTATATATTTTGAATATTTACATTACTCATCATAAAGTTATACTACGTACTAGGGATGTTTCGAGGAGCCTTTATGACTAGTACGAAGCCCGTTGTTCCAGAAAATTTTGCTACAGGCTATGACACATAGTAAGTGGAAACTATGAACCCTAAGATGAATGGTTAATCTAAACCATACTGTTTCTAGATAAATAACATATCGGATTCATAATATTCTTTAAGCATGAAGGCCTAACTGAAGTTCCATGTATAATTATGTAGTTTATGAACATATTCGCACCGGATGGCTTGCACACGGTTTTCAAACTATGTGCATAAACAGTAAAACCCCAATGTTTTGGGTAAAATGACCACTTTTCCCCCACTAATGTTTTATGTTTGTTTTATATTTTTCCCCTACATCCAGCAAATGTAACCAATAGTTTCTTCCTTTAACTGAGCATAAAAACTCCAATGAAAGGTTTTTATCTAGAAGTATCATCCTACATGTGATATTCAATCCGTTAGAAGCTACGTGTCAATGTTGGTAAGATCACATAGTCTCTATAATCATATCAAGGATTATATTTCCATATATTGTGTTATTTTAACGTAGTATCTAATTCAATATTTCTTGATTATTTTTCTATTTCTCAAATATCATCCATCATTCTTTGAATTTGCGGGCGTTATCAAGAAAGGCATCTTCTATAGCCCAAGGGTAGGTGGCCACATCATTTTCCATTTGAGTTCAAGTTATTTTATAATTAATCTATTTTCCTTCTGTTATCCTTTTATTAGCATCCATAATGTGATGAATCCTTCAAGTATTATTTACCCACGTCTCTTGAAATTTAATTATTGATCCCTGTTTCAGAGTTTAGGTTTCACATATACCATCCAATGAGACATTTATCTGTGCCACTGTGAAATTGGCGATTTTCTCCAAATGGATGAAAATTATTGAAACCCAATTTGGATTCCAGCTAAAATTACAATGAAATAATAATTTTATCAATAGTGTTTTTTTGAATCCAAGACACCCCATGGTTGTTTCATCTTATTAGACAAAATATTTACAAAGAGGGAATTTGATTGTTTTCTCATGTCGTACTCATTGACACTTGAACATTGAAATTTGGTTTATTTCCTTCTCTTTTGAATTAGATTATTTTCCTATGTTATATGTACATGTTTAAATGTCTAGTTTAATATGGTGTCTTCTTTTCAAGGTTTTTAACATGAGCCTTTCTATGGAACTTGTACCATAATGAATCAGTTTTCCATGTCACGAAAAAAATGGAGATGACTTATATCAAATGGATTTATCATAATATAATTCTTTTTCTTTAAGTGTATTAAATTTTAAAATAATGATGATTGTTTCATTTTTAATGAAATAGATCAAATGGGTTTCAAAAGAATTAGCACATGGGATGCTATGACTATGCCCCTTATTTTTGACTTATGAAAATATTCACTGGAAATGTAATGCTTTAATGGAATTAAACATGATTATAATATGTAATTGAACTATATAATTGAATATGGAGGGTAGGTTATTCCCCATTCTTTTGGTATATATTATATTCCTTTATAAAGCATGAGAATGATGGTTAAGGGCTCATCAGGGCAAGGATAGCCTTGCTCCCCCTTACATCGGTGTTGGTCATGGTGACCCTAACCAGTTATTCAATATGGGAAATGGGATTCTAATTACCACATTCCTTCTAATGTGTTTCCATGAAACTACAACTCACCACATACAGTGTAGGTCTTAACATCCCCACCTCTTTTAGGATGTAGTGATTATTACTCATTGAGTAGAGCTTATCACCTAATAGTATGGATTTGGATGATGTGTATCAAATCCAAATATAATATAGTAGTATATATATATATATGTGTGTGTGTGTGTGTGTGAAATGAAATTATATGAGTTACCATCCATGAGATGAATCATGTAGACATTCCATTTTTCCATTAGGAACACGAGTGGGATGTTGTTTATATATTCTGCATTACTCTACATTTTTGCATGTACCTGCACACTATTTAGTTACACGCTCCTAATCTGATTACATGTAGACATCATCGGGGGTGACACACTAATATTTTTACCTCAAAACATATTTGGTATTTCTTTGACTCTGAAGAATAATATTTTTATATAGGTATTGAATTGTTAATGAACCTTCTTTTGCTTTTGGACATGTTCTACTATGTTGGAGCATAGGAGGAGATGATCAGACTTCGTTCAAGATCCACCTAGAGTTATTTTTTTGTCTTTTTTTTGTTTATACTATATTATATTATGATTTACATGTTCATTCATTTTTCTATTATCATTATGCCCTGAATTATTTTATCAAACCCTATAATTGAGTCATATTGTTAAGTTATTAATTTACAAAGTTATCTAATTCTTATGTTGCTCTGTTATTTATAAAACTATTTTACCTTTGATTTTTATTACATATGTCCATTGTAATATTCTTCTAATACTGTTTTTTATTTATTGTATCAATTGTGATACCCCTGACATGATGGTATATTGTCCATGTACCTTGACCTTCACACCCTCATTTCTTGTCATCAGCCTTTGGCATACAAGGGGATACTCCATAGGTAATGTAGCCAACCAGGCTCGAGGCACATGTTAAGTGGAATCTAGGTCCAAGATAACACATATTTTATGATCACATTAGTAATAAGTTATATTCATAACGAAAAAAATACAATTAGATATCTGATTGGATTCCAATCTCAAAACTCATTACCCTTATCTTCACATTGGGTACTACTGAGTGGGAAAACTGAACATAGTTAATATAATGGCTTGCATACAATGCCACAGACCTATCAATATAATGAAAAAATAAAGCACCATGGATTTTCTATGACCATTTAAATTAGATAAAACTTTTTTGTGAGATGAACCCTAATTTTATTCCACATGAACCATCATTCTCCATTATCATAACCATATAGTCCCACTATCACCAAATACATCCGTCAATTACTAATTCATTACATTTTAATTTTATTGCTTTTAAATTTTCAATAACTCAAACAAGGACACTATTTTTCAAAAAATCTTCAACCACGTATAGACCATTCAAATCAATTAATATTTTATGTTTTCAGTCTACTAATATCTTAAGAATGATCTCTAGATTCTTCACTTTAGGGTTCACTAGTGGATCCAGAATGAGAATGGTTGCATGTACCGATACCAAATTATAGATAGAAAACTCCACTATATTATAATTATTTAGTTCAATAAATGATATTTTGGTCATGATTCCATACCATCATCCATTTATGGCCTAGATAAATGTATTCTTGGAGGTTTTATTAAACCAAAAATAAAAAAACAATGCTAAATCAATAGCAAGGTCAATCAAATCATAAAAAACCATATTAATAAGAATATAAATTCCATAAATAAGAAATATAGATTGGTTTTTTAACATACTCAAAACAAAAGTAATGAAAAAACTGGATAATTGGCCAAAAGATTCATGAATGCGCCATTAAAAAATACCCCTTCTGACATAAGGATTTTTTTGATGAGACATGACCATGAAGTCACTCATTACAACATCCCATGTCCAATAAATTATAAATCTTGTTTATCTTGAAAAGAAAACTCATACTGACATCATGGTATGATGCACTACCAATTTGTTAATACCACATTGTTTGGACCCATCTTCGAAACCATGAAACCTGATAGAAATGATAGATCTAGCATTACCTAGAGGATGTCTCAACCCTCATAGGTTCGACACTATATCCAAGGATAATAAAATAATGAAAGAAGAATTAATTTTTCCTTATAACATACGAAGATAGAAGATAATATATAGTATCCTCAACACACAATAACGATAATTCATTGGAATCAAAATAGAAAATTGTTCACAAATATTACATTATAAAAAACAATGAAACCAAACATAAAAACTCTTACAAAAGACAAGATGCAATAGGATCACCACTCTACTAGTTACCACTGTCATTCTGGGCTCTAAGGATCTAGATCATCGACAAAATCTATGATTCACAATCGCCTAGCTCGAACATAGCATATAAAAATCTACAATGGCCCATAGGAAAAGGTAGGTTGTAAAGTATAAAGATTAGAAGTTCCACACCATGTATTCCACAATCAATTCCATATAAATTAACTTTAATACACTCAAATTTTAAATAAATTATCGAATTGAATATAATTTACATATTTTCAATAAAATTATTATTTCAATTAAAATATAAAAAACACATACCAAATTGGTCTAAAAGAATATATTATATAATAAATTTATATAAAGAAACCATAATAAAAAAAATTCTATAAATAAATGGAATATAATAATGAAAAATTATATCATTACAATATGTATCAACACCATGTTGGTAATAAGATAACTATAGTACTATTTAGTCATCATTCCACAAAGTGATCACATTTCCAAAAACTATTTCCAAAAGTAATCGACTCCACCTTGGGGGAATAAAGGATGCCACTATATGTTTATTTTAGTGTTTTCTTCATCTTTATTGTTCTAGGGGGATAACTCTAAGAAATCATGACCTAATTGCCAACTAACTACTCAGGAACACATGTGCTTCATTAAATAAATTAATCATCATGGGAAAATCAACATTTTCAAATTAGACCAAAACTAAATTACCCACATTAATTTTTCTACATTCTTTTCTCATGAAAAAATATATGATTTATTTTTTTTAGGTATTCTCGAATAATCTTTCAACTAAATACATGTCATATCATTATTGAAATCAATTTCAAACTCAATGCACCAATTTTTTCTATTCCAAATAATAATTTGTAAAATATTTAAATTGGGATTTTAATAATAGTCACCATGAATTTTTCAAAATTATTCAACAATCATATTAAATATTACTTTTTAAGGAGTTATTGTTTTCATGTGAGGGGAAAAATTATCTAGAACCACCTATATTTTATCAGAGATCATATCAACACCCTCAATAGTGAAAATTCCATTGAACAATGATTGAGACGTAGACTAAAAATGAAATTATTTATATAAAAAATCTATATAAAACTCCAATTTCATCAGAAATAACCTTATCATAAATTAGAAAATGAGGGGTAGTGAGGATACAATGAAAAAAAATGTGGTGGAACTCACCAAAGATCAAATAGAAAACCAAGATGTCTAAAAGGGATAAATAGACCTAAAATTATTCAAAGTTACCATGAGGAACTGTAGAATAATTTATTAAAAAAGAGAAATAAATTTTAGGCATTAATGTCAAAAATCCATGTCATTCAAGGAATTGAAAATGCAAATCCTTGAATTGTGAGACAAATATCTTGGGTGGCATATAAGCTGAATGGGAGTCACCACAAATTAAAAATTATTCTCCTAGATATTACACATAATTAACTCCAATCAAATACTTCTATAATTTTTAAAAAATGGATTATTTCATGAATTATATATATTTAATGAATTTATGTTGTGTATTTTAGTTAAATCATCAATATGTCCTCTAGATATTACAACGTTAAATCGTGCTGGAAAAGACATTGACAATCCTACAACTGAACCATATCCCAAAAATCATTATCTATATTAGTTGTATCATTTATACATGTTCTCAATTATTTAAAAAATATATATAAATACATTTTAGTTCATTTTCCCTACCAAAATATCCCCACCATCTTTAGGCAAAAAATACACCCAAACAAAAAAAGAAAATAAAAACAACAATAATGTGTTACCTATCAAATGTATCATGATATTTCACAGAGTCTCATTTTATGGAAATCAGAGTATATTATATTCTCCACCCCCTAATTTTTTTTTAAAATACAATTTGATGATAAGCACCATAATCAAGGGATTTATATTTTAAAAAACCAATTTTTATTACCGAATTTTTATTAAGGGTTGAAAAAAATTCATTTTAAAAATAGGGAAATAGAACATTTATAGTCATCTAAACTAACACTTAACTAGATTTATAAATATGATAACATTAGTGGGAAGTGAAAATATATACATGGAAAAAATAAATAATGGAAAAATATAGATTGGGAGTTGTAGAGATCATTTATCAACAAATTTTGATTGATCATGATAAAGTTAATGAACAAGGAAATATAAACTAGATATTTGGAGAAAACAATCGATTAATTATTCTTAAGGTAATGGGGTACTTTGTTTTAATCATGATCCTATTTTATTAGATGTCTAATTCTACTACAATCTTGAAATTTATTATTCAGAAATATAATAACATGATAAGTATAAATTCATCATTTTATCCATAAACATTGAAATATCACATTTTTCATCCACAATTGAGTAGATGATTTTTTCATTTATAATTATTTAAAATAAAATTATAATGTATCACATAATTCAAAAAATGAAACTAAATATTATTACTCTATTTAGGCATTAACCAAATACCAAATGTAATGAACAAGGTAATATAATTCCCAAAAAATGAATAAACATTCTTAGGATACATAAAAATGTATTCTCTAAGGCATCAATAATAATAATAAATTAACATATATAAATTTATTAATAACTTATCTTGAAGTTCATTAATATATTTAAAACATATTCAGAAATTCAAAGTTAGAGGGATTCAATCAAATATATTTTAATGATTAATTTCATTTTTATATGAAATTATCAATAGTCTATCGAAAAATAAAATCTCTAAAAATATATGTTCTCTAATCATATAATCTTATAAATATACTATTCATTTCCCTAAATAACATGAATTGCTATTAATATAATTTAATATCATATATTGATCCAAAACATAATTCATCGTTTATTCATAAAATAAAACACAATAATATTCTATTTATATTCCCAAAGTAATGAACTAATTTCAAAATATCATAAAAGACATAATTACATAACAACTTCTGAACCATATAGACATTGTTAAAAAATATGCTCCAAAATTGTAAAAAACCATAATAACATAAACAAGAATGAAAATATAAACCACAATGGGTATCAATAACATTATTAATTTGTTTATAAAATGTAAAATATATCTTATTCAAATGATTTTTTACCAAAACTCATAAAAAAATAATGAATTATATTTACATAAATTTATCCAAAATACTATTAATAATCACTGAATTCCATCACAAAAAATGTTAAAAGGGTTTTATAAGCCTCTCATTATATAAGAAATAATAATCTTTTAAACTCATGAGCATATCTATAAGTCTTAATATTACATTAAATTAACACATCCTAATATCCAAATTTATCTAAATGATTCATCCATTACCATCTTTATGAACCCATCCTTAAAAAATACATAAATTCATTTTTTTAGAAATTATTTCACATTAATATATTATAGGGGATCATTATATATTAGATTTGAATTGAATTATAAAAAACTAAATCATGATGAAATTTCCATAGAGTATCCATTTTTATTTCAACACTTTTTCATTATAAAGGTAGTGTTCCTTCGTTCAGGGTAACTTATATATACTGAACATGGAAATTATTTACATATTAACATATCCTTAATTTATTCAAAAAATAATTTCAAAATGCTGTATGAATGATAAAAATATCATTAAGGGATGAAAAAGTATGAAATGAATTTATCGAGTGAAAAACCCAAAATCCGATAAATTTTTTACATTTATAAATTAAGTCTATTAATTTAAAAATTAAATATTATGAACATGTTATGTGTATATTATCTTCAATGAAAAACTTCTAAAAAATATAATTAAAATATAAACCCATTTTGGAATCCTTGTGAATGATATTCCTAACCCTTGTTAAACTACTACTAGAAATAACTATATCCCAACTAATTATATTGGATAGACCTTATTGGTAAACTACCTCTATATATCCTCTAATGAAAATGGTCATTAACCAATGTATTTGAGATCTATAATGGGGATCAAACTTCATGTCACCTATATCAATTATAACAACTATATATGTTTTATTAGTATCTACAATCATAATATATAATTCTAAACGACAATATCATGAATACGACATGTTTATATTTTACTTTTCCTACAAACCTCCTTGAATTTTTTTTTAAAACATGTGTAAAAATATTTGGATATCAAAATAACAATTCATCTTGAATTTTTTTAATCAATATAAACTGTAAAAATGGGAAATAAGTTTTTTATTTGATGGGAAGATGAAATATTATAAATAAAAAAACATAAAATAACAGTTATAGTTGCAGGAAAATAAATTCATTTCAAATCTATTAAAACATAAATTTTATATATATATATAGTAATGGATAATGTTCCATATAAAATATGTAAAAATATACCATTTGATAAATTTTAGTATAATGTAAAAAATTTAAATAAAATTTCCAAAAACAATTCAAATTTTCTAAATAAATTTATAAATAATGTATTAATAATATAATGTTTATTGGAGAAAAATACATATAAAACAAAACAGTAAAACATTTAAAATTAGGTTTTAATTAAAGGTGACATCTATCTTTAGTTTTACTCATTATATATGATTTTTTTATCATAAAAAAATAATAATATTCCATTCAAAATTATAATTCTAAAGAACATTATTCTTTTTAATTATTCAATTTTGTTTATATATTACCATGTTATATTCAATTACATAATTAATTTTTTTATGCTATTTTTTAATGATATTCACCTCATGTGTCAAAAATTAATTTTTTTGTTTGAATATGGTCATTGAGTTTATTATTTTATCATATAATGGGGAAAATAATTACATTTATATAATATTATTAAGTAAAATATATTTTTTAAATACTTCCATTAAATACGGTTAGAAAATCATAACTATGTTACAATTATAGAGACTGTAGGCCTAACTAACACATATGTAACATTTGAATTTTTCAATGATCAAGATTGATAGATGGTGAATATAACATTTTTTCAAAAAATTAATCATTACATAATAAGTTACATAATAATTATTTTAATACACATCTATATAATATCAAGGTGATGTGGTTACGAAAAAATAAAATCTCTTTGTGCAAGTGTTACTTCACATCTAATATGAATGTCCATGTCACATTTCAATGATTAAAATGTAATAAATTTACTGATATAATATAAATCAACAATGATAATTATTTTAGGAGTATCATATATATTAATTAAATATATGATTATATTTATTTTCAATAGGTGGTGATTGAAAATTAATTATATTGATTCATGATTTGGTACTCCCTCATACACAGGAATGATGGTTTTGGGTCCAATATGATGTAAGATGATTTGTATATATGTTATTCCTTTAACATAAAAATATCTATTTATAAGGAATAATATAGTGTTATTATTAATGTATATTTGAATAGTATTTGAATAATATAGAAAAAAATAAAACATTCATTGAATATATATACCTATTCTTGGGAAAACCTACCTTTCATTACACCATAAATTCTATAATGTTTTTACTATATTGAAAAATACCTATAGAATGTGGTGTGGTATAATTTGATGATATTTGGTTTGGTATTTTCCAATCCAAATCTTTATTTTTTTATTAAAAGATGATTGGATTTTATATTTTAGAAGTAAGGGGAGGTGAACTCAATTAATTACATATTGTAATAAATTAATATAAATAAATTTATATGGAAATATTTCTCTAAAATTGAATATTTATAATATATTTTGAGTATGTGTACAAAAAATATCTCTCAATAATTTATTTCATTTTTTAATTTTTATATCTATATCTCTTAGTTTTTCCACACCCACACTATTGTCCTTGTTCACATTTATTATGATATCAATATTTTCCACTCTTTACATGTCATGAATGTTACAATAAAAGTAAATTTATCCCATAAATGTACCGTGGAATTCATTTTTATCCAAATAAAAATAATGTTGTAATGTTTTTAATTTTTATTACATTAAATGATTTAATAAATTTTTTTTATTAAATAATCATTAATGTTATTTTCAGAAATACATTAAAAATTATAATATAATGCTTCAAATTCTTGTGAAACTTATCCAAATTTAAATGTATTTTAATATTATCATGACATGGAATTAATATAATTACCCAATAAAATGTTTATAAAATTTCATATTATTGTATACAATATATTTTAGATTAATCCATTGTTCAAAAAATTTTATCCTTACCCATGGTAATGAATTTTTATTCATCATAGAGATATTATTACTTATAATGTTACAATTATATCATAAATGTACACAAGTATACATATTTGAAATTATACCATCATAATTTATTATTATATTTGAAAATTTGATAATATATCCTTTAACATAAATGACTATTATTGTAATTTCAAAAACCCTTTCATATAATTTGACCATGTGTATAGGTAGATAGAAATTGAATTCCAATATAAAAATTAAATATTCAATTATTATATATATTTACCTTTAAAAATTTTGGGACATATTCAATATAGGAAAACAATATTACTTTTAGAGTTCATAATATTATTTAATTTATTTTCAATTTTCTTTCATAATCAATGCGTATGCATTACAAAATCATTTGAGGTAAAAATTTAATATGTTAAATTGGAACTATATTTCCAATTTTAGAATTAATAATTTATTCTAAAAATAAACATATTAAACAAAAAATTAGTTATTTATATCATTATCAAAAAAATTTGTAAATATTTAAAGAATGAGAGTGATGTCATGGAATATTTTCTAAAAGAAAATAATTAAAATATCTTTATCAAGGTAAGCTGGAAAAATTATGATATATTTGAATATGGGATTGATATATTGTAATAAATCCCATAAAAAATTATGGAAGGTTTTGGGTTCATTCTTAGACGATATTTCATGGATTTGTCCCTAAATTAGTAATTTTACTCATACCGAGTTGATAAATATTTACCATGATTACTATTTATAATGGAAAAAATTAAAAGTACCAATTTAAAAAAATTTATCCTCCGGAATTCAAATATAGATTAAATGTTTTAATTTTAATTTAATATATATATATATATTTTTATAAAAAATTTATGATCATTGTACATATGGAATTGAAATAGATTTGAAAAAATTAAGTTTTTTGTGCCCATAAACATACATATACAAAAATTATATATAAATATAATTAAAATGTAAATAATTTTATTCTTTCAGAATAAATAATAATTATGTTACATTCATAAAAAATACAATGAAATATTTACATTTTGACTATAATGAAATGAAATTTCTTAAATGGTCTTTTTTTTCACAATTCATAGATAAATCAATATTTTCTGAAAAATATTGAAATTTCATAATTAGCTAGTTTTTATATGGTAGTATTAAAAATGATATATACTTTTTTATAAATTAATTTTTAAATTTTCCAAAAATAAATTATAATATTTTCTCCAAAAAATGGAAATAATTATATTTTAAGAAAATATAATTTTGAAGCTTAAAAAGACATAACCAAAAATTGAATGATTATTTTCTATGAATTTATAGATAATTTAATTATTTGGATTCTTATATATATATATATCATATGATTATAATCATATGCATACCTTCTAATTTTATATAAATGTTATAATGGTCATATTTAAATAATAATATTTTATGGTCTATTTGTTTTGGGTGTTATTTAATAGGTATACCATGAGAGATAGTTTTTCCATTATGATATTTGGATATTAAACAATTAATCCATATTTGGAGCCTGAGAAAAATTCTAGAGGTTATATTATTACTAATAAATATATTTTGAGGACATTGAAATTCAGTACATTTTATCATTTTCCACAAATATTCATGTTATTGTAATTTTTGTTTTATTCTATTCATATATTGAATGTGTTTTATCTATATCCTTATTTATATTATATTTTTAAAATATTATCTCTAAATTATATGATGGTGGAGAAGAAAAATATTGGTAATTCCATGGAATAAATTTATAATTATTCAAATTCCTTACTCCTAATTAAAAAAATAATAGTTAGTAAATTATATTTGTCTACGAGAAGATTGTGTTGGGTTGTTGGTGATAGTTCCATCACTAAATTTATTCTTAAATGATCATATTATTTTAAAAAATATCATTATAACCATCTCTCAATTATTAAATAATATAAGGGTTTTATGGTAAAAATGGATGAATGAGTGTTTTCTCACACTTTTTTGGTAAGTTAGATTATTTCATCGATTGAGTATATATTTATTTTACTGAACTAGGTATAAGTATACATGTTATTCAATTGATTTCTATAGATTTAAATACACATTTTTTATATAATTTTAGTATATAATGATTACATAAATTTAATGATAATTGAGTGGTATTGAGACTACAAAAAGAGTATATATAGGATCCCATAGTAGTATCTATTATATAACATCACTTCTCATCAAAATTCATAATGTTTTCTTATAATTTATAGTTTACCCATTCCCAAAACCCCAAAAAACATTTTTTTATGTTTTATATTCATTTAACATTGGATAAAAACACTTTATTATAATATATCATAAAGAAATTATATTCAATTATTTTTTTATTACCAAATTATGGTGTGCCAAGTAGTTGCACTCATAATGTATTTAAATGCTTCAATTATAGACCTTAATATTAATTTCTATCAGATAATCACATGATTTTGGGAATTTTTATTTACAAATCCTACAATTGTTTCCATACATGAATCAGTTCTGTGGTATCAATTATTACAAAAAAAGATACATGGTCTTCTAAAGTGATACTTGTATCTAATATCAATATTTTTTTGGGTGATGAATTATAAATTGATAATACTATAGTATCCCCTCATAAGGTAATATAAATGATATTTTTATAGGATAAATATGGATCCATATGTGTTAAAAAGTCCCATATACATGTTTTTCCATGTAAAATAACTTTTGGGGTCATAGAGACTACACAATGTATGTGTTGATATCAACCATTATTTTATTGAAGGTAAATATAAATCCTTAATTATTATTATCTATGTATTAGAAATATTTCATACATGAATTTAATATGATCTTAATTATGTATATCAAAATTGATCTGATTTAAATTAATAAAATGATGATGTTTGAGGACATAATCTTTTTCTTAGCTTTGTAAAATTCTAATGATAAAGACCATATTTTAATTTTCCATTATAAGAATATAGAATAACATCTTGTGGTGTTTTTAATAAATGATTCAATATAGTTTTACACCATAATATTATGTTATACCATTATTTCAAATTTTGTAGATAGAAAATATTGTATTATAGGAGTCTTCAAATTTTCTATGATATTACACAAATTGACTACATAGTGCATGAAATTATTGAATTTTTTAGGTGTTGTGTTCTATAGTGAATCAGTAGAATAAAAATACTTTACCTATAATGGTAATCCATTTATATTTTCAATTAATTATTAATTATTTATAATGATAAACCAATAATTTATGAAATTGTCTTATTAAATATGAAAATATATAATGGGTAAAAATGATAATTATAAATGAAAACACATTGTAGAGTGAATTTTCATTGAGAAAGGTTTTTGACAAGGAAATAAAAAATAATAATTCATTGATGTTGTGTTTTATAGAGTGAGTGTATTATATTATATCTCAAGAGATAATAGATTTTATATGGTTGAAAATTCAATTGGAGGATCTCAAGGTGTATTTGAAGTCGGATCTACTTAATGATGTGATAATCAAAGATCTATAAAGCTATCAAGAATTTTTAATGATTATAATTGATAAAATAACATTGGTATCCTCTTGCAATTTTTTAAGTCATTTTTTGAACAAGGATTGTTTAACATGGAGTTTGACATGAATAATGAGAAAATATTAATTGTATTTCAAATATTTTATCGAGGTAATTCTTTTAATATGAAAAAATTATTATGGGTACTCAATAAAAATCTATTTTTTTGTGGTGATTTCATCCCATATAATATATTTTTTATTCAATTGGAGAATGAAAAAAAATTAATATTATTTTCCAAAAAAGGAGAGTATGTTTAAGGATAATTATAGAAAAAAAAATTCAATGAATTCAATATTTCTATATATATTATTTATGTGAAATAATTTAATAATTTTATTTATAATGTGTTTAAAATTAATATTTTTTGGAATGTGAAGATATATATTCGATGATTTAATAAAATGAATATAATATTTGAAGGATGATTATACAATAAAATATGAGTTACACTAACTGACTTCAGTATTATTTTTATTCATGATTTTTTACAATCATTAGTTATAAATAAGAATAATATGATTGAATGATTATTTATCACTATGTTTTAAACGTGAATTATGTTTTATGTTCGAAAAAATTAAAGTTTGAAAAATTTTCTTTTAAAATAAAGCTGTTTATTGAAATATAATGATAATATTTCTATGATTGAAAAGTAAAATTATATATCTTATCCAAGGGGTTTATTTTTTTTGTGATTTACTGGTTATGTTTAAATTATGTTAATACATTATTGATAAAAAAATTTGTTAATTAACTGGTCAATATAAGAATCATATTAAATATTTGGTGATTTATTGTGTTTTAATTTTTGTAAAGTATGATTTAAATATAGGATGCCTACACTCAAACTATATAGAATAAAAGATGGTGTTTTTAGAGAATTTATTATGATATATTAATGATCAATTATCAATGAAAAAAATATCAATATAATAAAAATTGAAAAGGAATATAATATATTGATGAACAAGACTATCATACCACAAACTAAGTCATAATTTTGTGAATGGAGTAATATATTATATGTTGATTGAAAATTTATATTATAAAAATAAATATCACATCAAAACAAAAACAAGGTGAGATAAAAATAATACAAATCATGTTATAATTTCAAAGGAATGAGGTATTTGTGCTAACATTGTTTATAATTATTATGTTCTTATTATATTGTTTTGTTTTCAACACTAGTACTCACTTATAAATAGACTTAGTATATTTCATGATGATGATATTTCATCATGATTAATTAGATGTAAACTTGATGACCAAAGATTATAATTTATTAATATGGACAAGAAAATTTGATACTTCTTAAGAATAATGTTTTTCCATGAATCACACCATAATAATGATGGTGGAAATAATTTGGAGATATGAATTTTTAAAATACTTACGAATAAGTATGGGCATGGGGTGAAACATTTATTCTAACCATGATTGTTTGTATCACACTGTACTAATAAATTTAATATCATTATATATTATTGAATTAAAAAGTTGAGTGTGTTTCCTATGTAGAAAACGTTTTATTTCACATATTCCTCTTTATAAAATATATATTTACCATAATCTCAATTATCGATGAATAAAAAGGATTTATAGACCTAGTGGATTGGAAATAAATATAAATATATTTAAAAATATAATTTGCTAAATTTCAATTCTGATTTTATACTTGAATGATGACTACATTATCCTTTTAATGTGTTAGGATGCAGAGTTATAAATCTGAAGAATATTTGGGGAGAGTGTCAATCCAGTATACATAGAGTAAGGAGTGTAGAAACATTGTAGTTGGATAATATGAAGAATAATAATAACAAAGAGTGAGAGAGGATAAACTATAAAAACAACGTTGTGGAAGAAAACTTATGTTGAATTATCTGTTTTTTACATACATTCTAATCATATCATTGAATTTTATTTGAGAATGTTACAAAGGTAGGGAGACATATTGTGTTTAATTATTCCTAGGATAAACACTACTCATTGTTAATAGTATATAGAAACAATTTGATCATGTTAACATGAGTTTTGTTAGGTCATTTTAGTAATGATATCATTCTATTTAAGTTATGAATACTGTAAAAATACATTGTGCCTCCTGGGTCTATTAATTTTTTAAGGAAAATAATTTATTTAACATTATTAAATATTAATTTTTTTAATGGAAAATAATAAAAGCATTTTAAAAATACTATTCCCCAATATTCAAAAACAATCCACTATTCATGTGGTATATTTTTAGAAAATTTGGAAAGTATAGATTCTACTAAAGTCAGTATATTTGTTTCATCCATGGATAATAATGATAGCCTTTTCTGAGTGGGATCCCCCATTTGTTGATAGTTTTTAAACCCTCTGTGATACTGTAGTTGACCCCCCATGATATTGCAGTTTTCATAATCCCAAATAATGTCAATATATAGATTCTACTCTTTCATACCAGTTTTATAACTCTCACTAAATCAATTATGTCATATAAAAAAGAATATTTTAATGCATAAATCGATTATATTCATGAATAAATATTTTTAATAATGTATTTATACATAAACTCTTTCATAACACATTATTTGTTAAGAAAGACAGTTCAAAGTCTCTCTAGATTCTCTGGAACATATGGTTAGTTTGAAACCAAATTCGACACACAGAAACCAAAATCGATATAATGAAACCGATGTTGAAAGACTGAAACTGAAGTCGACACACCAACATCGATGTCAACACACCAAAATTGATGCTCGATAGTCCAAAGATTGACAGAGCGAATTTTGATACCTGAAGTCGACACACCGAAGTTTGACAGACTGATGTTTGACACACTGAAGTTTACACACCAATGTTCGACAGACTGATGTCGACACACCTAAGTCAACACACCAAAGAAGACACACCTAAGATGGCAGACCAATGTTATCCAATGGAAGAGAACAGACCGAAGATGACTCACCGACCGTTATAAATAATTGTTTTGAGTTTATTAATTCAAATTTATTTCTATCCGTAATATTTAGACAAATTAATGTTTCTGACATTTCATAATGTTGTCTTTAGTGAAATCGGTAGATAGTACGAGGTACATGAACATGTGAAGATATACATGCCTAGAGGATACTGGAGTGTAAAAGGAGCTCATCTTTCACTTTAAATAACATTAGTACACAAAAAGTATTACACACTGAGACATGCTGAGACATAGACTGAGCGAATACGAAATTAGAAGAACAAAGTGCTTGATATAACAAGAAGATTGTAGCAAGAAACATTATCTTAATGCTCAGTGTACATCGAGACCTTGAAGAGCTAAACCTTTTCACTCCTTGATGTTGGATTACAGAAGCTACGATACTCTGTTATGAAGACAACTTCTAGAAGAGGACTCAGAAACCACTTTCTCAACATCCATTCGATCCATAGCCTTACTTCACAACACATAGAGAATTCTTAACTCTAATCTATTTCTTAACAATGTTGTCTATTATTTTCACTATTTGAGTAGTGAGTTTATCTGTTTGTAACACACACATTGTATCCTTATCATAATTGTAGGATATCAAAAATCCTCACTCTTAATTCTCTCCTACACTTGTAACCCACGTAGAACTATGGAAGAGATCATGTGTGATATGTTTATTTGTCTTTCCCACGAATAACTATGGTAGAGGTCAAGTGTGACCAGGACTATCTGTATGCTTTTGTCAACCTGGATCTGAGGTGTGGATCAAAATTTTATCAATATAAACTTCTTGGTGGCAGGTGATCACCAAGTATAAAGGACAAAGTCTCATCTTGAGGCTTAACCTCTTGTTTTATCCACTGTGCTATTTATCTTATATTGTTTGGGGTTATGTATTTACTGTATTAAGATAAACTGATCTTTTATATTTAGTTTAGAAAGTGTCTACATCTATTTTGGATCCATAGGTTTGATTTGAATTTTTTTCTAATATTTAGATTGGTAAAAATGAGAACTAATGTGAAGACTCAACCACAGAACACCTAGAGCCGGTGCCTTCAGAACATGAGGTGTATATTTTATCAAAACATGCACTGAAGAATTACACATCATTTCTCATCTAGAGAATCGAATTCAGATTAGGTTCTGGGATACCATCATCTCCTGTCATACTTATTTTAGCTCAATATGAAACCTGAAATTTTATTATAAAAAAATTAGGGTGAGCACAAGAACATCCAGTAAGGGGTTTAAAATAATCCAATACAACTTTGGAGAATATTATTTAAAACATTACATAAAACTATTTCTTTGAAGAAATTTTATATCACATGTGACATATTATAAAGGTTCTCAACTAAAAGAAAAATATAACAAAAATAAGAGGATACATGGTTCAATTTAGGCATTCTGATTTGGTGTAATAAGTAAAAGGCTTCCTAAACTTGAATGACATACAGATATGTAAGCGCAGGTTAATAATAGCACAATCAGAGCCGCGCAATAAGATAATAACTACAATTACATACACTGAATGCCAATTAAACTAACATCATCCCATAAGCTTTTACTTTTCTAAAACTCATGAGTACTGGGACATAACCATGTATACTATAATAAATCATTATCCATTTGGTTACATTATTATCTTACACATAATGAGGGAATGTATAATTCCATACATCTGTGTCTGGGCCTTGTGCCAATACCTTGGGGATAACTTTGACCAGACCCTATCCCAAAGGGCTTACTTTTATCAGCCCCTATCCTAGAGAGCTTACTTTTACCAGTCTCCAACCCAGGGAGATTACTTTTACCGGTC
Source organism: Viscum album (assembly GCA_963277665.1). Lineage (NCBI taxonomy): Eukaryota > Viridiplantae > Streptophyta > Magnoliopsida > Santalales > Viscaceae > Viscum > Viscum album. Next base: position 915,616,428 of record OY728155.1, on the reverse strand, counting down.
TCCAATCCGGAACAAAGTATTCCAATACATTCCTCATATGTCATATCGTGTAATGTATTCAAGATGTACCATACCACCTTGAATAATTAAATTTATTTCATGTTACTCAATGTGTCTCCTACCACTTTGAGTAATTTGATTTTATTATCTTATTATCATGTTATGCCACATGCATGAATCAATGAGTGCAACAATACAATGGAAATGAAACCATTTAAACCATTAATACATAATATGATATTCATTCTTCAAAAAGGCTATAAGAGATTACCGAAGGCATACCTGGCTCAATACATTAATTTAATAGACAATAATTTCTAATGTATATCAGATAGTGGGTGAGAAGGGGTTTTCCACATGATATGGGAAAATGATAACTATTCCATTAAATATTCTTATAAATAGAATTAAAAGTTATTTAATACAATTCTAAGAAGTGTGAGTGACCATGTAAATAGATTATGACTAAACTGACAACAACCACTACAGTTGATAAAACCTCAAGTGTGTATAATCTGGTTGGATGGTTTATTACATCATTTGATCTTATAAATATGTATTAGGAAAAATTATTTTTATCTTTTATTAAATAATACAAAATGATAGGGTTAGTCATGAAATACACTGGAAGCATAGAAGCATCAGTAAATAACTCTTTAACGAACAAGTTTGACATACTAATTAGGATTAGGACACACACCATTACGTAAATACCTCTTTGTTTGGCCTTCATGGAGACATATATTATTTAAATGTTTATTTAATTAATTTCTAAGGATCCATACATATTAAAGTGTAGGAATACATAGCCGTATATACACAATATACACGAGTTTCCAACTTGTAAACCAGGTTTAGTAATTTCTCATTAGTTAAACATATTTATTACAACTTCATTAAAGACCCAAACCTGATAGCTTATGACATATGTGACCGTGAATTACTATATACTCATGAAAGGTTTTCACATAAATATTTTTCATGAGAAAAGGGATTAGTGATCCATGTTTTCATAACCTGAGGGTACGACGGACCTAGAATTGGGTATTTGAGGATTTCCACACAATCTGTATGACTATACATGCTATCATACATTCATAAATTGAATATACAACAAACATATATATATATATATATATATATAAAGTTCATATATTATATTTTGATTGTATTAAAATACTCCCCCAGTTTTGTACAACCTCTTTTTAATATCATCAGATTGAGAACCAACACTCATACTTGGTTTGGAGTATATAACGCATGAACATACATATATAAAAACTAAAAAAATTCATCCTCATAAAAATTCATTCGAAAACTGAACATTGATCATTCCTAAATCCTTATTTATAGATTGTATATAAAATCCTTAATAACATAAATAGGAGTAGATGGGGATATGTGTACATGTCTGAAGGTACGATAGGAGTATATTCGTTTTTGAAAAGAACTAAAATCATATTTTAACGAACCCAAGTATAATCATAAACTTTAGAAAACAATAGTGCATACAACATTTTTAACCTCTAGAGATCCTAGATTTACCTTAGTGAGTTTATATATATATAAACCGGTGTGAATATATGGACATATACATACTCATATATATATATATAACATGTGAATACATGATTTTTCATAAGGAAATCAATGCATTAAGACCCTTACAAAACCCAGATTCACCATAGAGGGTATATATAAATATATATTTATGCATGAATAAATACATCCCCATATATATATGTAAAGCGTTTATAAGTATATATGATTTATTTTCACGAGACACAAAAACATAAAACCCTTACCTCTATCTCAGTAGAAGGAGACCTTTGAGGAATACTTGGCTAATGATTACTAGTGTTTTGGGATGGGAAAACTGAGGGGTTAAACCGGTTTATAAACTACATAAAATTTATAAAATATTATAAGATTTTATTAGAACCGTTGAGAAGATCCGAGCCCTACTAGGACATTTATTGGCTGGAGAAGACTTATGGGTAAGGGGGACAAGGAGGGTCCACCTAGTTTGAAGGAAGAAGAAAAGAAAAACGGTGCAAAAGAGTAGGGTTCGGTAGAGCGCATGCTGCGGGGAAGAAGAAGACGACGTAGTGTGGGGTGATACCTTTAGAAAAGGGATCTCTATGATTTGTTCTTGGATTGATCCGATGGTCGGGATATAAGCGTGGTTTATAAAAGCGAAGGACGGATCAGATTGATCCAAGGCGAGACTGGGTGGAAGGTGAAGATCACGTGCTAGGCGATCCAACGACCCAATTTTGATCTGAGGTGAACATTGTTATCCCACATCAAATCAGCAAGTGCTATGGTGGTCCTTTATAATTCAGAGCCTCCCACAACACTACCAATAACATAACACACCCCAGGGAGCCTTACACACGGGCTCCCACCTCCCCCCACAGGCTTCAGCCTACCCACTCCCCATGACCATGTTCCTAGTGTGGTGTTCCCATGCTCTCCTGGTCCCATGCACCCTCCGGGGAAGCTTTGCCTAAGCCTTGGGTCGGCCTTGGCTTAGGCCGAGGGCTAGGCTCATTCACATCATGTGAGCTACCTTCCATAGCCCAACCTTCAAAGGGCTGGCTCGAGCAGGCCCAATATTTTTTATAAAACCCAAATTCTAATGATTTTAAGTCATAAGGAAGAATATATTTATTAAAACCTTAAAAACATTATCTTTTAAGACTTACACTTAACATCACAAGGCTAAAGAACATAAATTGGACATTATCTCAAAAGGATGTAAATAAAGAAAACAATTATTCATAAAGGCAAATTTTTTAACATTAATGTTATAAATTGAGATTTAATATCCCTTATGATAATTCTAATTATAGAAAAACTTGGTTTACTTAAAAATATGATTTGATTTGATGATTTTAAACATAATTCTTAACATCGTTTGAGAAATGAAACTGTTTACATTATCATTGAAATTTCCCCAATGTTTTTTTTAATTCCTTATTATGTTTCGAAACATAATTCAAAGCATTATATCGTAGTTATGGTTTATCTTTTAATTATTCAATTCATAACGTATGGTTTTATTAAATTGTACTTTAGTTAAAACACCACAATGTTAACAGTTATAATTATATCTGTTTGGATTTCTATTGGTCATCTAATGTAATGGTCGAGCTGAATCAATATAAAAAGTTGTTTTAGAGTGTCCTATACATTAATAGAAGAAGAAGATGGAGGATGAGAAGATCGTTCTTTCCATATCATTGATGCTCAGCATAATTTTCATGATCATGGTTTTGTTGTTCTTTGTTTTCATTGACCTGAAGGACCTCCTTTATTTACCTTTCCTTGTAGTATTTTTAGGGGGCCTTACCATAGTTTTGTTAGGGTTTTTAATATGTATATTTGGTTATCATGGCTCCTATTTTAATCTTGGTGTATTGTAAAAACTACGGTGTTCTTATTTAAATGAAAGAGCTTCATGCTTATTTCTGGGTTTTATTCGGTTGTATTCAAATATAAAATAAAAACCCATTATTATGTTCATATGAGAGTTAAATATTTTTTATGATATTCAAAAAAAATTAAATCATATAATTATCAATACATGAGGTTTGAGTTTCGGGGTGTTACTTTATTCCCCTTCAATGAATTGTGTCCCCGCAATTCCTTTCACACAACCTAGCTAAAAGACTCCCTTACAACCTCACCACAACAACCATCATGGAGGATCCTCATGTAGGGATAGATGAAGACCCAAGCTGGTATTTAGTTATTCTATTTCTTGGGCCAAAATACACTTTGAATAGTATGGTTTAAAATTGTGTTGTGTGCACTTGGGCTTCCAAATAGATGCTCTATAGGTGGTGAGCTCAGAAATGTATGAATGGAAAATTTATCTGAGAATTCTCTGGGTTGACATCTATATGAACATGTAAATGACATCAACGTGATCATACAAACTGATGCTCGGGATTTGGTACAAGTAGTCTGCACGTAGGTACGCTTCCAAGGCAGCATCTTGAAACAACATCCTTGCCTTGAAGTTTCGGGATTGGGTGAAATATAGGAAAAGACCTTCATGGTTCTTTCACCATCATCTATACACAATTAGTTGTGAATTAATCATACCATAGTCAATATAGGAATTATATTAATAAAAAGTATAATTATTAGACTATTTGACACATCGTAAAATTGCTTGCATGTTTCTCTTAAGTTTGCGAAGGCATTCATGGCTCATTACATTATTTGAACGAACAATAATTACTAAAGCATATTAGATAGTGGGTGAGAAGGGGTTTTTTACATGAGATGTGAAAATGATAACTATTCCATCCAAAATCCATATAAATGGAATTACATACTACATAATACATTTGTAGGAATTTTCAGTGTCCAAGTAAAAAAATTACGACTCAACTGACAACAATCACTGTAGTTGATAAAACATCAAGTGTGTATGATCTGGTTGCTTGGTTTATTAATACTTTTGAACTATTAAATATATATTGGAAAAAATGTTGTTTACCTTTTCTTAAATCATAAAACAATATAGGGTTAATCATTAAATACTTTTGAAGCATAGAATCATCATTTAAGAACTCTTTAACTGAACATGTTTGACATACTTCTAAGGATTAGGACACACACCTTTACGTAAATACCTCATGGTTTGGCCTTCATGGAGACCGAAATTATTTATAGGTGTATTTAATTAATTCCTAATGATCCATACATATTAATATGTGGGAAGCCATAGCTGTATATACACAATATACAAGAGATTCTAACATGTAAACCATGATTAATAATTTCTCATTAGTAAAACATATTTATTACACCTTTGTTAAAAACCCAAACATGATAGCTTATGATATATGTGATTGTGAATACCTATATAATCATGAATGGTTTTAACATAAATATTTTTCATGGGAAATGGGATTTGTTATCCATGTTTTCATAACCTGATGGTATGAAGGACCTAGAATTTGGTATTAGAGGATTTCCACCCAATCTGTTTGACTATACATGCTTTCAAACATTCATAAATTGAACATACAACAAACATATACATATATATATAGTTCATAGATTATATTTCTCATTTATGAAAATAATCCACCGAGTTTCTACAGCCTCTTGTTAACATCATCGGATTGAGAACCAACACTCATACATTTTTTGGAGTATATAATGCATGAACATACCTATATAAAAACTAATCTTTTTCATACTAATAAAAATTTATTCGAAAAATAAACATTGATCATACCCAAATACTTATTTTTATATTTTATATAAAAATTTTAATAAAATAAGATAGTAGTTGATGGGTATATGTGTAAATGTCTGAAGGTACAATAGGAGTATATTTGTAACACCCCATGATTTCATAGTGTGTTATTTCTTCAAAATAATTCAATAACTTGCACTACACGCAACACCGAGTTCAAGCGCACCATGACTTACCAAACAAGCCGTTCAATTAACTAAATTTTAAACTTTATATAATCCTTATAATTTTAGAATCCATATTATGAGTTTCTTAGACATAATGTAAGAACAAATTCATCTTCAGTATTGTAGTTTTACCAACTTTTAATAGTGAACCCTTTTTAAATAAAATATTTTAAACTTTTTGACTAAATGGGGACATCAAAAAAATTAAAATAAAACATCCCAAGCTTCCACGGTACGCTTTCCTTTGAATAAAACAGTAGCGTGTGTTGTACGCAACTTCGAGTTTTAACACACACCACAACCGATCAAACTAGACGTTATGAATAGTAATACTTAATTTTTGAAATTATATATATTTTATATTTCAAAATGGACTTCATTTTTGGATTCGGAATATCAAATTTAGCCTAAGGTGAAATTTTGGTACTTTTTGGATAACTTTCATATTTTGATGAATAGTAAAAATTACTAAATTTTAATTAAAAACAACTTTTTTAATCAAAATAATTAATAGTGATAAATTATGAATTTGAGTGGTTTTAAAGTATATTTAGAATATATTTTTACCATTTAATATAATTTTGGTCATTGGTCATAATTTTACAATTAAACCGAACATAAACAAGTGTCAATCTTTTGATAGTTATTATCTCTTAAAAACACGCTTTTTGTTTTGACAGCGGGAATTAATTTTAAATTAATTTCTGCCACTTCTGTGTTTTGAATTTAGAAAAATGGATTCCATATTTGGAATCAGGATGTTCAAATTGTGTAAATAGTTAACTTTTATTTTTAGACATTTTGAATAATTACTGCGGTAAATATTTTATTTACCATAAGGGTAAATCCGGTAAATAAGGGTTAAAAAAATAATATTATAATAATACTAAATTACCCTAAAACGTGTCTTAACCCTATTGGTTGATACATGGTCGACCATGGGAATCTTTGGGTCAATTTTGGGACCCCATTGATCCACTTGTAAGTGATAATGACACTTTATTTTAATTAAGTTAAAATGAATACAAAAATGGCATAAGCTTTCATCTTTTAAAAGAACAATTTTTACATAGGGTTATACATGTTTGATTTTCGATTATAAATATTAATTAGAAAGATAAAAAGATTTCCTGCATAATTATATTTTATTTATAATTTTTAGACATCAAATAATTTAGATTATTAATGACACAATAATGATGCAATGTTTACCTCATTAATAAATCATTTAAATAAATAAGATTATAATGATTAAAATATTATCTAAAACCTGTCCAATTCTTATTGGTTGATGTTATTTAGAATATTAGTCATCTTATCTTCGACCTCAATGATTTTTGGACCATTATAAACCGAATATAATTATATTATAAAGTAATACTTTCACTCTTTCCTAAAGAGCCCCTCCTCTCCCTTATAAAAGGAGACCACTTCTACTCATTCCTCACACATCTCAAGCCACTTGGCTCGTCCAAACTCTGCCCAAATAAGCTCCCCACATCCCTATCCTCCTCCTTGAAGCTTCCCCTTAGGCAGAAAGCATTTCAAGAAGTCCTTTGGTTCCAACCAAAGTGAGTTACCTAAATTAAAGGTAACATTTTCTCTTAAATTATTTTCAATTATTTTGCTTCTCCAACCACCAAACTCTTTTTATTTCCTTTATTTTGTAACAACACCAGTATCCACAATATACTAGGATGTTGTTATAAGAAGGATTCAAACTACACATTCACACAACTCCATCTAATGGATGATGAACATAATTTTTCTGTGGATGGAAAACTAACGCCTCACGAAACGATGATTGTTCAAATACATCTTACCGCCTCTCATGGTGGCCATTAGGATGGCACTGTAATTAAATATGATATTAATGATATATATTTTATATATAAGCTTCTGTAATTCCATTTTATTTCATACAATTATTCGTTTCATGTTGTATATACATACGATAATTTCATTTGAGGAAGTGCGGACTACCGCCCCCTTAAAATGATATGACTCGTTCATACCACACATGGAACGTATAAAGGATGGTGTTAATGAACTTAATTAACATATATAAAATATTATATTTTACTGGAATAGTAATATACCTATGTATCATTTGGATTCGATTCTTTTAAAATAAAAATTAAATGGAAGTAGCGTTCGTGCGTACATACGGACTACCGTCTCCACGAACGCGATGAGATTCATTCTCCATCGTATCCATTAAAGTATAATTATCATTTGATGATTTAAAAATAATTTTTAATGACTTTATACCATTCTGGATTTGAATAATATACAACCTATCCTTTACAAACATGTCTTACGTAACAAAACATACAAAAGCAAACAAGTAAGTTCACACCCGAAACAATGATAATACTAAGATATTATTATCAAATCAATGTTAAAAGATCATATATGATATCATATTAAAGTAAATGATTATTTTATTATTCAATAACAATTATTTCACCATTATACAGGAGGTCAACCTACCATCGACCAAGGAAAAAGTACAAGGTAAGGGATTTTCTTATCTCACTTTCAATTCCGTGAGATTTCCATTGTTCGCCACTAAATTATTGAAAGTGGTGTATTGTGTACTACCATTTGATATATATTATCATAATTCTCTTTATATTCATTTTATTCTGGAAATAATTTGGTGGTTATTAACTTTTGTCCATACGACTCAGTTGATTAACGTGGTAAGGGGTTTCTTGTCTCACTTTTAATTCCGTGAGAATTCCATTGATCACCACTTAATTATTGCATGTGGTGTATGTGTACTGCCCATGATTGTATTCATTGTGTAATATACTTTATTTTATGGGTATTTACATCATCATTGTATGATCTTTCTATCATGGGTGTTTCTTTCGTAAGTTACCTAATCGATAAGGGAATTTGGGATTTCAATTTCCACTCATTTGGCTTTACGCATATTTCATTGATTATACTACCCCACGATTATGTGTGGAATCACTATTCATTTGATTATGTCATAATTTCCACTCCCCTTCCTGTGGATACACTTTTTATACACATAATCACTCCATTGAAAATTCTCAAGTCATTGATATGAATTTGATAAGAGTAATTTTAACTCAATCTCCATTTGTTGAGTTAAATATCCAATTCATTGGTGTTATATTTACAAGAATATGTGTGAATGTCATCTGATTGATTTACACTAAATATCCAATCATATTTAGTGTATTTATATTTTTCACACATAATTATGTCGTTGATTTATCCTTAACCTAAGGATACAACCTTTATGAGAGATTTCATCTCAATTTAAATTCCATTGAGACTTCTTTGTTGTTATACACCAAATCACTTTTATGTGGTGTATATAATGTACTTTGACATAGTATATCATGAATCCCTTTATTCTCATGATATTACAAAGTTTTGATTACCTCAATTATTTGTATTCAAGTGTCACTCTTTTGGTTAGAATCTCTAACCAAAATACCATTTTAAAATGTTTTAAAGAATTATTCTTCCAAATCATGCTCATTAATGTCCATATTTTAAAAATGGTTTTAAGGATTTATTCTTATGGACATTAAAGTTTTAAATTTAAAAATCCTTTTAAAAGTTTCAAAGTGGTATGGGACACATTGATTCAAAAATCTATTTTTGAATGTCTTCTTGACAAATAGTGTGACTTTTAAATGTTTTCAAGAAAAGGGGGATATTTCTCTAAAATAGTTATGATGATTATTTTCATCTATGTCAACATCCTTCATTATTAATGATTGAGGTTAATGTGATACAATACAATCTTCCATATTGTATCAAATGAGTTATGTTTGACTGTGGATGTTCTATTTTTATACCATTCATGGTTTGTGGTTAAAGTATTGACATTTAATATGCTAGTTTTAATACGAATGTTTATTTTATGCTTAAACCTATTCATATGAGGAATGCATTGGACTTAATAAGTGACGGATGGAGCCCGCTATAGCTCCTCGATGCATCGATAGGTCTCATGAGACAATCTAGTGTCTTGGCACAAGGCCTTGGAAAAATCTTATTTGTAGTCTTGGCAAGAGGCCTTGACTATGTGGTTATGATAGTCTGGCATTATGAATTACTTCATTATGAAAGTGGTTATTGATATTGCATGTGATCATTCGACTAGTAGAATATCCATGTGAGTTAGTAAATGGCATTATTTCATTTTACCTTTTCCATTTTATGCTGAAGTGGAAGTTTAAAAGGCTTTTGTTTTAATTATAAATTTCCTTAAGTGTTTATGCTTATTTATGAAAGCTTCTGCAATAATGTTATCCTTACTGAGCATCTGAGCTCACCCCTTTTAATGTTTTATTTTTTCCCAGGATTATGAAGAAGTAATTTATGAATGACCTGCAGGGATAGTATGAGGGGATATGAAGACAAGATGTTTTTTTTTGTTATGATGTAATGTAAAAATTTATGGATGTATCTAGTTATTCCAAGGCTACTAAACTAATCGGTCATTCGAGACTTGATCTTTCTCATGATCATGCCAATGTTATGTAATAATGCACCGACTCTAGGTAACTAGGGTCGGGGCGTTACAGTTGGTATCAGAGGAAGTTTAGTACAAACCTTGGTAGCTAGTTTTAGATAAACTCTGATTAGAGCACGTAGACCTAAGATGAACTTTGAGGATTAGTATAAAAGAACTTCCTAGAATTTTGGTATTGTAGAGATTTTGTGAGTTTTCCGAGCAATACATCACTGTCTGGATACGAGCAGGTAGAGGCGGCTCTGGCACAGATGTACCTAGGGGTAAAACCCAAAAACACCGCTTTGAGCTAGACTCGAACGGGAACTGGTGCACGACAACGGGCCTTGCTGCACTCTTGGTTACGACACTCCTGGGGGATATGCTTAGGATAATTTACATTTTCTTTACAAACCGATTTAAGTAATATATACATAAGATGAGAGTAAATGACCTTGGTTAATCCTAATATGTTTCAAATTGAGAATATGGTGACATTTTAATCTCTAAATGATTTTACGACTACTATTACTCACACAATGCTTTCTGGTTTTAGTCAATGGATGGATTCCAAGGAAGCCATAGTGACTTTGAGAATGATGTACAAGGTGGGAACGGTGGTGGCAATGAGCAACAAAATGGAATGTTGATAGGCGTAAAAGATATCGTCTTTATGCCAAATCAGTTTTCCAAAAATATGATCAACAACATATATATTAACCAACTCCCAGACTCAACAAGGAAGAGAAAGGTGATAAATGATAAGATCTCCAGCAATGGAGACCATGGAGAAAAGAAACCTCAATTTTCATCATGCAGGAATTGTGGAAAGAGACACCCAGGAAAGTGTCTCAACGGGACAACGAAATGTTTTACGTGCGGGAAGGAAGGACATAAAGTGAAGAATTGCCGAAGAAAAATGAATAGTACTATGGAAGAAGATAAAAATGGTCCCAAGAGTCCATTTACAGTCATTTGTCGTAAATGTAGGGGACCTGGCCATTACCCGAGTGAATGTCCTATTCTATAGGATATTTTCTTGGTCAAAGAAGATGTTATGTGGAAATAAATGGTTGGAAAAAATTAGCACTTCTTGTTGATGGGTTTACTTTGGAATAATTTTCTCTTGTATTTGTAACCCCGTAGTTTGTCATGTGAAGATGATATTTGAGGAAGAATTGTCTCTTCTCTTGTGGATATAGGTATAAATAACCATTCGGTTTTATATGATCATTGGGGTTTGAGAAAATGATAAGTTATTATTATTTTGGATGAAAATGCAAGGAATGATATAACATTTGTGGTTAAATTTATGTTATAGTATTTTGAGGAATTTATCTCATTTTTGCAATATTATAAATTATAGTTTTTGAAAAAGGACAACACGTAGACCGTGTGACAACCCGTCGCGTCGGACAAAGCTGTGGGAATCGAACCCACAACCAAAGTGCGATTGGGATTTATCGCCTACCACTGGACTACGTGAAGTCCCTGGTTAGTATGACTATTTTTTTTTTGTTAAATGATTTTATTGATCAATAATAAGATGATTTGGGTTCTTATGTCTTATTAAATGAATACCCTTGGTATAGGAAAATGATTTGGTGATTAAGTGATAAATGTTATTTTGGAAGATGTTCGTTTTGTTAGGAACACTATATGCCCAAGGAAAATAGAATACAATGAGGTTTCATTTGTAGAGTAATGGTGGATTTTTATCTACATTTTTATTGTTGATTTATATTGATTTGGGTTATTTATGGAAATGATTAACCTATAACAGAGAATATGTGATGATGTTAATTACTTTTAAGTATGTGACTTTAAGAGTATTTGATGTCATTTGGAGATACAGTGTAACATGGGAGACTACATAATCAAATTCTTCTATGTTTTGGGTTTCAATATTAGTTTGGATTATATTAAAAGATTTTAAGGACAATTGGTTATTGAATGGTATCTTTTTAACTTTGGGGTATTGTTGGTTTAATTTTAGAAATTAAGATTAGTGCATATTTATCTCAATGAATATCCTTTTGGGGGATCATTAGATCATTCACTAACCATTTTGGTTTTGATTAATCTTCAAAGACAATGTAAATATATGGTTTATCCTACATGGATCATGTGATTCTATAGAAGTTTATTCTAGCTCTTCCAGTGTGACCAAGTCTTCTTGAATACTCATCGTTTAAAAAAATTGAGTTAGTGGTGGAAATTTATTAAAGAATGAAAATCTACTTAAAATTTAAGTATATCTCATAATGTTCTTAGTCAATATCATAAATGAATTCCTCTTCCTTATGTAATGTAACTTTAAAAAAAATGTTGTCCTAGATGGTACCTTAAATCATCACTAATTTATGGCTTTGGGATTGTTGGCCTTTTCATAGCCATGTTCTCTACCACTCTCCATCAGATAATTGATGGTTAGATTTCTCCTCCATATCCATATTTTCCTACATGGAACCCTAGTATGTGTTATTTTCGGTAATCTTCATACTTTCCACTCTTTATTTTAAATAGAGGCCTCATTAATTCATTTTTCTATGTGGGATTTCAACTAAGATATTTTGAAATGTCAAAAATGTGTGATCCCAATACCCTATATTTTGTTGAACCGATGGTACTTCAAATCATCATAGATTGATGAGTTTAAGGACCTCAATTTTATACTTGTTTGTGATTTATGACCTCAACCACTACCTATAAATATTTACGTTTTTCCTCCAATTATATGTCTCTAATTGCCACCAATGTTCTCCTAATAGAGATCATAATTTGGTGGTGACCCTTTCATTTCTCTTTTCATCATATTAAGACTAAATTTTAGTAAACCAATTTCCGATGTGGGTTTTCCCACAAATATATTTTCTATTTTCAACCTTTTATTTTCGAAGAACAATTTCAAATTGCGAGGACGCAATTTATTGAAGGAGGGGAGAATGTAACACCCCAAGATTTCATAGTGTGTTATTTCTTCAAAATAATTCAATAACTTGCACTACACGCAACACCGAGTTCAAGCGCACCATGACTTACCAAACAAGCCGTTCAATTAACTAAATTTTAAACTTTATATAATCCTTATAATTTTAGAATCCATATTATGAGTTTCTTAGAAATAATGTAAGAAGAAATTCATCTTCAGTATTGTAGTTTTACCAACTTTTAATAGTGAACCCTTTTTAAATAAAATATTTTAAACTTTTTGACTAAATGGGGACATCAAAAAATTTAAAATAAAACATCCCAAGCTTCCACGGTACGCTTTCCTTTGAATAAAACAGTAGCGTGTGTTGTACGCAACTTCGAGTTTTAACACACACCACAACCGATCAAACTAGCCGTTATGAATAGTAATACTTAATTTTTGAAATTATATATATTTTATATTTCAAAATGGACTTCATTTTTGGATTCGGAATATCAAATTCAGCCTAAGGTGAAATTTTGGTACTTTTCGGATAACTTTCATATTTTGATGAATAGTAAAAATTACTAAATTTTAATTAAAAACAACTTTTTTAATCAAAATAATTAATAGTGATAAATTATAAATTTGAGTGGTTTTAAAGTATATTTAGAATATATTTTTACCATTTAATATAATTTTTTTCATTGGACATAATTTTACAATTAAACCGAACATAAACAAGTGTCAATCTTTTGATAGTTATTATCTCTTAAAAACACGCTTTTTGTTTTGACAGCGGGAATTTATTTTAAATTAATTTCTGCCACTTCTGTGTTTTGAATTTAGAAAAATGGATTCCATATTTGGAATCAGGATGTTCAAATTGTGTAAATAGGTAACTTTTATTTTTAGAGATTTTGAATAATTACTGCGGTAAATATTTTATTTACCATGGTTAAGGGTAAATCCGGTAAATAAGGGTTAAAAAATAATATTATAATAATACTAAATTACCCTAAAACGTGTCTTAACCCTATTGGTTGATACATGGTCGACCATGGGCATCTTTGGGTCAATTTTGGGACCCCATTGATCCACTTGTAAGTGATAATGACACTTTATTTTAATTAAGTTAAAATGAATACAAAAATGGCATAAGCTTACATCTTTTAAAAGAACAATTTTTACATAGGGTTATACATGTTGGATTTTCGATTATAAATATTCATTAGAAAGCTAAAAAGATTTCCTACATAATTATATTTTATTTATAATTTTTAGACAACAAATAATTTAAATTATTAATGACACAATAATGATGCAATGTTTACCTCATTAATAAATCATTTAAATAAATAAGACTATAATGATTAAAATATTATCTAAAACCTGTCCAATTCTTATTGGATGATGTTATTTAGAATATGATTCATCTTATCTTAGACCTCAATGATTTTTGGACCATTATAAACCGAATATAATTATATTATAAAGTAATACTTTCACTCTTTCCTAAAGAGCCCCTCCTCTCCCTTATAAAAGGAGACCACTTCTACTCATTCCTCACACCTCTCAAGCTACTTGGCTCGTCAAAACTCTGCCCAAATAAGCTCCCCACATCCCTATCCTCCTCCTTGAAGCTTCCCCTTAGGCAGAAAGCATTTCAAGAAGTCCGTTGGTTCCAACCAACGTGAGTTACCTAAATTAAAGGTAACATTTTCTCTTAAATTATTTTCAATTATTTTGCTTCTCCAACCCCCAAACTCTTTTTATTTCCTTTCTTTTGTAACAAAACCAGTATCCAAAATGTACTAGGATGTTGTTATAAGAAGGATTCAAACTACACATTCACACAACTCCATCTAATGGATGATGAAAATAATGTTTCTGTGGATGGAAAACTAACGCCTCACGAAACGATGATTGTTCAAATACATCTTACCGCCTATCATGGTGGCCATTAGGATGGAACTGTAATTAAATATGATATTAATGATATATATTTTATATATAAGCTTCTGTAATTCCATTTTATTTCATACAATTATTCGTTTCATGTTGTATATACATACGATAATTTCATTTGAGGAAGTGCGTACTACCGCCCCCTTAAAATGATATGACTCGTTCATACCACACATGGAACGTATAAAGGATGGTGTTAATGAACTTAAGTAACATATATAAAATATTATATTTTACTGGAATAGTAATATAACTATGTATCATTTGGATTCGATTCTTTTAAAATAAAAATTAAATGGAAGTAGCGTTCGTGCGTACGTAAGGACTACCGTCTCCACGAACGCGATGAGATTCATTCTCCATCGTATCCATTCAAGTATAATTATCATTTGATGATTTAAAAATAATGTTTAAGGACTTTATACCATTCTGGATTTGAATAATATACAACCTATCCTTTACAAACATGTCTTACGTAACAAAACATACAAAAGCAAACAAGTAAGTTCACACCCGAAACAACGATAATACTAAAATATTATTATCAAATCAATGTTAAAAGATCATATATGATATCATATTAAAGTAAATGATTCTTGTATTATTCAATAACAATTATATCACCATTATACAGGAGGTAAACCTACCATCGACCAAGGAAAAAGTACAAGGTAAGGGATTTTCTTATCTCACTTTCAATTCCGCGAGATTTCCATTGTTCGCCACTAAATTATTGAAAGTGGTGTATTGTGTACTACCATTTGATATATATTATCATAATTCTCTTTATATTCATTTTATTCTGGAAATAATTTGGTGGTTATTAACTTTTGGCCATACGACTCAGTTGATTAACGTGGTAAGGGGTTTCTTGTCTCACTTTTAATTCCGTGAGAATTCCATTGATCACCACTTAATTATTGCATGTGGTGTATGTGTACTGCCCATGATTGTATTCATTGTGTAATATACTTTATTTTATGGGTATTTACATCATCATGGTGTGATCTTTCTTTCATGGGTGTTTGTTTCGTAAGTTACCTAATCGATAAGGGAATTTGAGATTTCAATTTCCACTCATTTGGCTTTACGCATATTTCATTGATTATACTACCCCAAGATTATGTGTGGAATCACTATTCATTTGATTATGTCATAATTTCCACTCCCCTTCCTGTGGATACACTTTTGATTCACATAATCACTCCATTGAAAATTCTCAAGTCATTGATATGAATTTGATAAGAGTAATTTTAACTCAATCTCCATTTGTTGAGTTAAATATCCAATTCATTGGTGTTGTATTTACAAGAATATGTGTGAATGTCATCTGATTTATTTACACTAAATATCCAATCATATTTAGTGTATTTATATTTTTCACACATAATTATGTCGTTGATTTATCCTTAACCTAAGGATACAGCCTTTATGAGAGATTTCATCTCAATTTAAATTCCATTGAGACTTCTTTGTTGTTATACACCAAATCACTTTTATGTGGTGTATATAATGTACTTTGACATAGTATATCATGAATCCCTTTATTCTCATGATATTACAAAGTTTTGATTACCTCAATTATTTGTATTCAAGTGTCACTCTTTTGGTTAGAATCTCTAACCAAAATACCATTTTAAAATGTTTTAAAGAATTATTCTTCTTAATCATTCTCATTAATGTCCATATTTTAAAAATGGTTTTAAGGATTTATTGTTATGGACATTAAAGTTTTAAATTTAAAAATCCTTTTAAAAGTTTCAAAGTGGTATGGGACACTTTGATTCAAAAATCTATTTTTGAATGTCTTCTTGACAAATAGTGTGACTTTTAAAAGTTTTCAAGAAAAGGGGGATATTTCTCTCAAATAGTTATGATGATTATTTTCATCTATGTCAACATCCTTCATTATTCATGATTGAGGTTAATGTGATACAATAAAATCTTCCATATTGTATCAAATGAGTTATGTTTGACTGTGGATGTTCTATTTTTATACCATTCATGGTTTGTGGTTAAAGTATTGATATTTCGTATGCTAGTTTTAATACGAATGTTTATTTTATGCTTAAACCTATTCATATGAGGAATGCATTGGAATTAATAAGTGACGGGTGGAGCCTGCTATAGCTCCTCGATGCATCGGTAGGTCTCATGAGACAATCTAGTGTCTTGGCACAAGGCCTTGGCAAAATCTTATTTGTAGTCTTAGCAAGAGGCCTTGACTATGTGGTTATGATAGTCTGGCATTATGCATTCCTTCATTATGAAAGTGGTTATTGATATTGCATGTGATCATTCGACTAGTAGAATATCCATGTGAGTAAGTAAATGGCATTATTTCATTTTACCTTTGCCATTTTATGCTGAAGTGGAAGTTTAAAAGGCTTTTGTTTTAATTATAAATTGCCTTAAGTGTTTATGCTTATTTATGAAAGCTTCTGCTATAATGTTATCATTACTGAGCATCTGAGCTCACCCCTTTTAATGTTTTATTTTTTCCCAGGATTATGAAGAAGTAATTTATGAATGACCTGCAGGGATAGTATGAGGGGATATGAAGACAAGATTTTTTTTTTGTTATGATGTAATGTAAAAATTTATGGATGTATCTAGTTATTCCAAGGCTACTAAACTAATCGGTCTTTCGAGACTTGATCTTTCTCATGATCATGCCAATGTTATGTAATAATGCACCGAATTTGGGTAACTAGGGTCGGGGCGTTACAATATTCGGTTTTGAAAAGTACTAAAATCATATTTGAACGAACCCAAGTATAATCATCCACCGTAGAAAAAAAATAGTGCATACAAAATTTCTTACCTTTAGAGATCCCAGAATTACCATAGAGAGTATATATATATATAAACCAGTGTGAATGTATGAAAAAATACATACTCGTATATATATATAGATATATATATATATATATAATGTGTGAATGCAAGATTTTTCACAGGGAATGCAAAGCATGAGGACCCTTACAAAACCCATATTCACCTTATAGGGTTATATATCTATAGTTGTATGAATATATACATGAAAATGAATATATTTAAAAGACTATATGTCTATATAGTTTTTTTCATGAGAAAACAAAACATAAAACCGTTACCTCTATCCGAGGAGAAGAAGACCTTCATGGCAGACTTGGATGATGATTTCTAGTGTTTCGGGAGGGGAAAACCGAGGGGTTAAACCATTTTATAAACTATATAAAATATATAAAACATTCTAAGCTTTTATTACCACCATTGATAAGAGCCTAACCCAACCGGTCCATTTATTGGATAGGGAAGACATATGGGAATGGTGGACAAGGAGGGTCCACCTGGTTTGAAGGAGGAAGAAAAGAAAAATGGTGAAAAGGATAGGGTTCAGTGCAGCGCATGCCAAGGGGAAGAAGAAGATGAAGCAGTGGGGGGTGATACCAGCAGAAAAAGGACCGCCATGATTTGATATTGGATTGATCTGATGGTCAGGATACAACCATGGTTTATAAAAGCGAAGGATGGCTCAGGTTGATCCGAGGAAAGATCGAGCGGATAGTGCAGATCATGCGTGGGGTGATCTAATGGCCCATATTTGATCTGAAGCAAAAATTGTTGTCCAAACTCCAATCAACGAGAGCTCTGGTGGTCCATTATAATTATGAGACTCCTGCAACACTATAAATAACACAAAACACACTAGGGATCCTAACACATGCCCCCCCCCCCCCCGTAGGCATTGACCTACCCACTCTCCGTGACCTTGTGCCCACTATGGCGCGCTCTCGCTCTCCTTCTCCCATGCGCCCTTCGGGGAAGCACTACCTATGACTTGGGCTGGCCTTAGCTTGGGATGAGGGCTTGGCTCAGCCAATTCATTTGATCTCCCTCCCTTAGTCAACCCTTTAATGGGTTGACCCGAGCTAGCCCAATATTTTTCATAAAAACCCAACTTATAAAGATTTTAAGTATTAAGGAAGAATATATTTATTAAAACCTTACAATCATTATCTTATTAGAAATCCACATAAACATAACAAGGCTAAAGAACATAAATTGGACTTAGTCTCAAAAGTCTTTCCAAAAAGAAATCAATTATTCATAAAGACTATGTTTTTAACATAAAAGTTGTAAATTGATATTTAATAACCCTTATGATAATTCTTATTATAGAAAAACATGATTTACTAAAAAAAAGTTATTTGGTATAAATATTTTAAACATAATTATTAACATGGTTTGAGAAATGAAACTCTTTATATTATAATTGAAAAGTCCACAAAGTTTTTTTTAATTCTTTATTATGTTTCAAAACATAATTCAAAGCATTATATTGTAGTTAGGGTTTATCTTGTAATTTTTCAATTCATAACGTAATGTTGTATTCAGTTTTCCTTTAGTTAAAACACCACACGGATAATGTTTATAATTATAGCCATTTGGATTCCCAATGGTCATCCAAGGAAACGGTCGAGATGAATCCATATAAAACCTTGTTTTAGAGTCCCCTAAACATTAATATTAGTATAAGAAGAAGGAGGAGGAGGAGATAGTGCTTTCCATACTGGTTATGCTCAGCACAATTTTCATGATCATGGTGGTGTTGTTCTTTGTATGCAATGACTCGAAGAACCTCCTTTATTTACCATGTCATGTTGTATTTTTAGGGGGACTACATGTAGTTCTGTTAGGGTTTTTAATAGGTATCTTTTTTTATCATGGCTCCCCATTTAATCTTGGTGTATTGTAAACACTATGGTGTTCTTATTTAAATGAAAGATATTCATTCTTATTTGTGTGTTTTATTCAATTTTATTCTAATAAAAAATAAATATACATTTTTTATGAGAGTAATTTTTTGTTTATGAAATTCAAAAAAAATGAAAATATAAACTTATCAATACATGAGGTTAGAGTTTTAGGGCTTTACATTATACCCCCTTAAAATAATTGTGTCCCCGCAATTCCATTCACACAACCTCGCTAAAAGACTCTCTTAAAACCTCACCACAAAAACCATCATTGAGGATCCTCAGGTATGGATAGATGAATACCCAAGCTGGTGTTCAGTTCTTCTATTTATTTGGACCAAATTCACTTCAGATAGTATGGGATAAACTCATGTTGTGAGCACTCGGGCTTCCAAAGAGAGGCTGTGTGGGTGGAGAATTTCGAAATGTCTGAATGGACAATTTATCTAAGAATTCGTAGGGTTGACTCCGTTATAAACATGTTAATGACATCAACATGATCATATATACTTATTCTCAGGGTTTTGTACAAGTAGGTTGCGTGTAGGTCCCCTTCCATGGCAGCATGTTGAAACAACATCCTGCCCATGAGGTTTCAGGATTGGGTGAAACCTAGGAATATACCTTCAGGGTACATTCCCCTTCTTCTATATTCAAAAAGTTGTGAATTAGTCATAAAATGGTAAATATAGTCATTATCTTGATAAAAATAGGTAATGCTCGGACTATTTTTCACTTCATAAAATTGGTTGCATGTTTCTCTTAAGTTTGCAAAAGGTATGTACTCTCTCTCACATGCATTGACCATGATGGTCTCTAATAAATCGGTAGGGAGTGAAAAGATGTGAGTCCATCCTTATATCTGAAAATTTAGGAAAAATATCATATTTAATAATACCTTATTAAATTCTTCTATTTTTTTAAAAAAATATGGTTTTCCAGAGTTATCTAAACCGAACCCTCTGATACCAACTCTGTAGACCTGGCCCGAGAACACCCGAAGTCGATGCCTTCAAAACATGATGTGTACATTTTAAAAAAACATTAACTGAAGAATTACATATCATGTTCCATCCAAAGAATTGAATTTGGATCAGGATCTGGGAAACCAACCTCTCCTGTCATACTTTTTTTTAGCTCAAGATGAAATATGAAAATTTATTTTAAAAAGAAACGTATGGCGAGAACCATAATTCCCAGTAAGGGGTTTAAAAAACCAATAAAACGTTCTAGAATACTCTTTAAAACATTAAATAAAAAACTTTCAATGAATAAAATATATATCACATGTGACATATCATAAAAGTGCTAAACTAAAAGAACAAGCTAGAAGAAATAAGAGGATACATGGTTCAATTTAGGCATTCCAATTTGGTGTAATAAGTAAAAGGATTTTTAAACATGAATGAAATATGGATATGTAAGCACAGGTTTAAAAGAGAACAATCAGAGTTGCGCAAAACGATAATAACTACAATTACATTCAATGAATTCCAATTAAACATATGTGATGCCATAAGCTTTTATTTTCTGATGCTCACGAGTACTGGAACTTAACCATGGATACTCTACTAATCAGTTATCCATTTGGTGACATGGTTATCTTACACATAATGAGGGAATATATAATGCTGGACTTCTATGTTAGGGCCTTGTGCCATGAAATTAGGGATAACTATGACCAGACCCTATACCGGGGGGCTTATGTTTACCAGTCCCCATCCCATAGAGCTTACTATTACTGGTCTCCAACCCAGGGAGCTTACTTTTACCAATGTCCAACCCAGAACATATTATACTAATACATTCCTCATATGTCTGGTGGGGTCTTGTATTCAAGATGTCCCATACCAAATTTAATAATTAAATTTATTTCAAGATACTGAAGGTGTCCCATACCACTTTGAGTAATTCGGTTTCCTTATATTATTATCATGTTAGGCCACATGCATGCATCAATATGTGAACCAATACAATGGAAAATGGAACCATTTATACCATTAATGCATATTATGACAGTCATTCTTCAGAAAGGCGGTATGTGTTTACCGAAGACATACATGGATCATTACATTATTTGAACAAACGTTAATTACTAAAGCCTATCACATAGTGGGTGATAAGGTGTTTTCCACATGAAATGTAAAAATGATAACTATTCCATTTATAATTCATATAAATTGAATTACATGTTATTTACTACATTGCTAGGAAGTTTCAGTGACCATGTAAATAAATTACGACTCAACTGACAACAATCCCTGCAGTTGGTAAAACCTCAAGTGTGCATAATCTGGTTGCATGTTTTATTACAACTTTTGAACTTTTAAATATATATTGGGAAAAATGATATTTATATTTTTTTTAAATCATAAAACACGATAGAGTCAATCATGAAATATTTTGAAGCATATAAACCTCATTTAAGAAATCTTAAATTGATCAAGTTTGACATACATCCAAGGACCAGGACACGCACCATTAAGTAAATACCTCTAGGTTTGGCCTTCATGGAGACTGAAATTATTTTAAGTATTATTTAATTAATTCATAATGATCAATACATATTAAAGTGTTGGAATCCATAGCTGTATATACACAATATTCAAGAGTTTCCAACATGTAAACCATGTTTAATAATTTCACATTAGTAAAACATATTTATTACACCTTCGTGAAAAACACAACATGATTGCTTATGATATATGTGACCGTGCAAACGTATATAATCATGAAAGGTTTTAATATACAAATTTATCATGAGAAAATAGATTATTTATCCATGTTTGCATAACCTGACGGTATAACTAACCTAGAATTTGGTATTTTAGGATTTCCACCTTATCTATATGACTATACATACTTTCATACATTCATAAATTGAACATAAAACAAACACACACATATATATATTATAGATTATATTTCTCTTGTATTAAAATACTCACCCAAGTTTGTACAACCTGTTGTTAACATTATCGGATTGAGAACCAACACTCATACTTGGTTTAGAGTATATAACGCATGAACATACCTATATAAAAACTAAATTTTTTCATACTAATAAAAATTAATTCGAAAAATAATCCTTGATCGTACCCAAATCCTTATTTGTAGATTGTATATAAAATTCATAATAACATAAGATCTGAGTAGATGGTGATATGCATACATGTCTGAAGGTACCATAGGTTTATATTTGATTTTGAAAAGAACTAAAATCATATTTGAACGAACCCATGTATAATCATCCACTTTTAAAAAACATATAGTGCATACACAATTTTTAACCTTTAGAGATCCTAGATTTGCTTTAGAGACTTCATATATATATAAACTAGTGTGAATGTATGTTCAAATACATACTCATATATATATGTATATATATGTATATATATAACGTGTCAATAAAAGATTTATCATAAGGAAAACAAAGCTTGAATACCCTTACAAAACCAAGCTTCACCTTAGAGGGTATATATATTTAGGTGTATGAATATATAAATGCTCATATTTATATGTAAACCGTATATATGAATATAGGTTTTTTTCATGAGAAAACAACGAATAAAACCCTTTATCTCTATCCAAGGAGAAGAAGACCTTCGAGGCATTGGCTGAGGATTACCAGTGTTTCGGGAGGGGAAAACTAAGCGGTTCAACTAGTTTATAAACTACATAAAATAAATAAAATATTCTATGATTTTATTTCCACTGTTGAGAAGAGCCGATCCCAACTAGTCCATTTATTGGCTGGGGAAGACTTTTGTGCAAGGGGGGCTAGGAGGGTCCACCTAGATTGATGGAGGAAGAAAAGAAAAACGGTGCAAAAGAGTAGGGTTCGGTGTAACACGTGACATGGGGAAGAAGAATACGAAATAGTGGGGGTGATACTGGGAGAAAAAGTACGGCCAATATTAGATCATGTATTGATCCGATGGTCGAGATGCAACAATGGTTTATAAAAGCAAAGGATGGCTCAGATTGATCTTTGGCGAGATCGAGTGGATGGTGCAGATCGCGCACGGGGCGATCCCACAACCCAGATTTGATCCCAGGAAGAAATTATTGTCCCACATCAAATCGGTGATAGCTATGGCGGTCCTTTAGAAGTATGAGTCTCCCATAACACTAGCAATAACACAACACACACACACACACACCACGGAGCCTTACACACAGGCTCCTGCCTCCCCCTACAGGCTTCGGCCTACCCGCTCCCCATGACCCTATGCCCACTGTCACGTGCCCACACTCTCCTACTCCGGTGGGCCCTTCGGGGAAGCTCTTCCCATGCCTTGGGCTGGCCATGGCTTGAGCTGATGGCTAGGCTCAACCACTTCGTGTGAGCTGCCTCCCTTAGCCCAGCCTTCAAAGGGCTTGCCTGAGCTGGACCGATTTTTTTTTTAGAAACCCATATTATAAAGATTTTAAGTCTTAAGAAATAATATATTTATTAAAACCTTATAAAAATTATCTTTTTATACTACCACTTAAACATCACAAGGCTAAAGAACATAAATTGGACATTATCTCAAAAGTATTTCAAAAAAGAAAACAATTATTCATAAGGACTATGTATTTAACATAAAAGTTATAAATTGAGACATAATAACCATTATGATAATTATTATTATAGAAAAACACTGTTTACATAAAAAAATGATTTTATTTGAAGATTCTAAACATAATTCTTAACATTTTTTGAGAAATGAATCTCTTTACATTGTAATTGAAAAGTCCGCGAAGTGTTTTTTTTGAATTCCTTATTATGATTCCAAACATAATACAAAGCATTATATCATAGTTATTGTTTATATTTTAATTATTAAATCCATAATTTAGATTTGTATTCAATTTTCCTTTAATTAAAACACCACAAGGCTAACAGTTATAATTATAGCCGTTTGGATTTCTAACGGCCATCCAATGTAATAGTTGAGTTGAAGCCATATAAAACCTTATTTCAGAGTGTCCTAAAAATTAATATAAAAATAAGGAGGAGGAGGAGGAGAAGATGATGATTATTTCCATACCATTGATTTTCAACACAATTTTCATCTTCATGTTGGTGTTGTTCTTTTTGTCATTGACCTGAAGAACCTCATTTAATTACCACGTCTTTTTGTATTTTTAGGGGGCATTCTCGTAGTTCTGTTAGGGTTTTTAATAGGTATCTTTGGTTATCATGGACCCCCTTTTAATATTGGTGTATTGTAAACACTACGGTGTTATTATTTAAATGAAAGAGCTTCATTCTTATTTGTGTGTTTTATTCGGTTGTATTCTAATATAAAATAAAACCACATTATTATTTTATTATTTGGGTTATGTTTTGTTTATTAAATTCTAAAAAAAATGAAAACATAATATTATCAACACATGAGATTTGAGTTCCGGGGTGTTACAACTAATGAATATTTTTAGAACCATATTTAAACTTCAATACATTTATAAATTCACCACAAACTAAATTTTTGTTTATTTTTATAAGGGGTTTTTATTTTGTAAAGAATAATTTTAACAGAAATTTTTATAGATACTCAATTCAACCCCCCTCTTGAGTCATCTACTCCATACAACATTTGGTATCAGAGTCTTTTGAAAGTTATTGTTAGTTTCTGAAATTATGTTAACTGTGATTGTAGTTGTTTTCTAAATATCTCAAAATTCCAGTTATTTATAAATCTTTATCTCTTTGAAATGATTTTACAATCTTTTTCTTAAAAAATAGACTAGAAGTAATTGCTAATAATAGACCACTATTAGTTAATGGAACTAACTATGCTTAGTGGAAACTTAAAATGAAGATACATATGGAAATTATGGGCTTTGAAATCCGTGATTCTATTGAATGTAAATATACAATACTGGAAACTGCTAGAATCACTTTGTATGTATCTATCAAAAATGCCTTTAACAAAAATTGTAAATCAATGAATGATTTGTACTGTGCCCTAGGGGATGATGAATTTAACATTATTTATACTTGTTAAACTACATATGAAATTTGGTATTCTTTATCTATCTCTCAGGAGGGAACAAATGATGTTAAAAAAGAAGATTAAATACACACACTATTAAATATGATAATTTCAAAATGATTCATGATGATCCTATATATGAGATGTATATGAGGTTCAATAAAATAGTGAACAACCTGAGTCTGCATGGGAAACTAGTGGAAAACAGGGACCAAATCATGAGACTACATCAATGCCTACATGACAGATGGAGAGGAACTTTTTTTTCTATTTGATAATATTGTGACATAGGAAGACTTCGAGTGAAGGAAATAATTAAAAAGATTATAATGTTTTAAGAATTAAATAATGTAAATAAAGATGTAGATGAGGAACCAAAGAAGATTTCAGTGGCATTCAAGACATCAACTTCAAAGAGAAAAGATAAAGAAAATATTTATGTTCTTGTAGGTAGTTCCACTAATGAAGATTCAGATTCAGATAGTGATGATGAAATAACTCATCTTGCTAGAAGGTTAAAAAAGTTATATCGAAAGAATAAATTCATTAGAAAGTTAAACTAAAAGGGAATGAATGATAGTAAATGAAAATGGAAGAAATATAGAAAATGGAATGACAACTCAAATGAAGTAATTTTCTATGAGTACAAACGAAAAGGTCATGTAAAGGAAGACTGTCCCAAGCAGAAATTCAAAAATAAATATGATGATAAGGTCAAGGGTTATAATAAGTCCCTGAAATCTACTTGGAGTGATTCAAAAGACAGCTCTAGTGGATCTGATGCTTCTGATAGTGAACCGAACAATCATGACATCTTATATTTTAAGACAAAAACATCTGAGGCAACACATAACTCTCCTATACAGAATGCCTATTAATATGAGAATATAATTTATTCACATAATTATAATGATATGACTAAGGATGAATTTTTTAAATACTGTAAAATTCTTGAGGATACCATTAATGAGATCAAGGAAAAATATAAATCATTAATGAGACAACATGATTTAAATGAAAATTATAAATGTGATTTAGATATTGAAAAGGAATAATGTTCCCAACTGTTAAAAGAAAATTCCGAACTAAAATTATCAAATGATCAATTAAAAAGGGATTTGTAAAAATTTATAGGTGGTCGAGATACCTTCACTCAGTTTCTAGAACATCATATTTCCCCAAAATATACTTCTAGGATAGTATATCAACCTGGTCAAAAGAATTTATCTAAATTGCATTTTGTATCCATATATAGAAAAACTGCAACTATTTTCAAAAACCAGAACTATACAACAAGTTACAGCTTCACAAATTATCTAACTGTATCTAATTCCACAGGACCAAATAATTTTTATTTTTATAATACTATATATTTTTCATATATGAAACCCATAAGACAGGTGTCGGTTCCTAAATCTTATATTACTAATGTTTGTGGACCCAGACAAATATGGGTACCATATTCATTTCCTGGTTAATCTATTTTGTAGGTAAACTACCTAAAGAGTTCTTGTAAAAAGTTGTGTTACTTGGATAGTGGGTGTTCAAGGCATATGATATGGGATTTTTCAAGATTTAAAAGTCTTATCAAGATCGATTGAGTACATGTCCCATTTGGTGACAATGGAAAAGGAAAAACCATCGGACTATGCCATATTGGTAACCCTAACTCTATTTCCATTTCTAAAGTATTATATGTTTATGGACTGAATTATCAGCTTCTCAGTATATCCCAATTGTGTGTTATTGGATTTAAGGTTATGTTTAAAAATGAATCATGCCACATTTTTTATGCCAAAATTATTTTGGTATTTACTTCTTTTAGAAATGAAAATTTTTATGCAATAAATTTAGAAACAAAGGCCTCACAGATTGTCTCTTGTCAAAATACATTCGACAAAGAGTCTTGGATATGGAATATAAGACTAGGACATTTTAATATACACTCTCTTAGGAAGTTAACTAGAAAAGGTTTAGTTAGAGACTTACTCAAATTAGAGTTTCCAGACAATAATGTATGTAATCCTTGTCAAAAAGGAAAGCAACATAAAATATCTTTCAAAAAAAGAATAAAGTAACTACTTCTCGACCTCTTGAGTTGGTTCACATGGACATGTTTGGACCATCTAGAGTTTGGAGTCATAATGTAAAGCACTGTGTTTATGTTCTTGTATATGATTTCTCTTGGTATACATTGTCCTTTTTCATGGCTCATAAATGTGAAGTCGGTTCTCACTTTAACATGTATGCTAGGACTATATAAAATCTCAGTGGACTTACGATTAAATCCTTAATAATCGATCATGGTCGTGAGTTTGAGAATAAATATTTTATATCCTTATTCTCCCAAAATTATATAATCATAACTTCTCTACTCCTAGAACACTTCAACATAATGGTGAGGTAGAAAGAAGGAATATATCCTTACAATAAATTGCTCGAACAATGCTCAATGAATATGATCTACTCCTTTATTTTTCGGTTGAAGGTATTAATATAGATTTCTACATAAGAAATAGAGACTTAATTAGACACATTCTTAAGAACACTCTTTACGAGTTGTGGAATAATTGGAAACCCAATGTTGGATACCTTAAAGTGTTTGGATGTAATGATTATATCCTAAATACTAAATATAATTTAGATAAATTTTCCTCGAAAAGTGATGACAGAATATTTCATGTATATTCTTCATCAAGTAAAGCCTATAGAGTCTTTAATAAGAAAACCAAATGTGTAGAGGAATCTGTACACATCAATGTTTGATAAAGCAGATCAACATGAGCCCAAGACCTCACCAGAAAATATTAAAGATGAAATGTCCAATGTGTACAATAATGATAAAATCAAAAATCATCATGTAAATGAAACTGTGAAAGCAACCATTTTGGAAAGTTATCCACATCTTAACCATGGTGAACTAGATCAACCGGACCATCTTGAAATATCAAGTCCTACTTTCTCAAGACCAACTATAACCCTTAATAATCATCCCTTAGATGCTGTTGTTTTTAAATTTAGATAGAGGAACACAAGACAGAGCTTCATTGAGAAACCAGTTTGAACATCAATATTTCTTTTCACAACAGGAACCTCAAAATATCAATGATGCTATCAATGATGAGTTTTGTGTAATGTCCACGCAATAAGAACATAATCAGTGTGAATGAAATAAAGTTTAAAAAAATGTACATAGACCTAACGATACTTTGACTATTGGAAGCAAATGGGTGTTTAGAAATAAGGTATATGAAAGTGAAAATATAGTTAGAAATAAAGCTAGATTATTTGAACAAGGATATAATCATAAAGAGGGAATTTATTATGAAGAGTCTTTTTCACCATTAGCTAGACCTGAGGCTATTAGGATCTTACATTCATATGTAGTACACATGGATTTTAAACATTATCAAAAGGATGTCAAAAGTTCATTCCTAATTGGTTATATAATTGAAGATGTTATTGTTGAAAAAACCCCAGGTTTTACAAATACACATTTTCCAAATAATGTGTTCAAATTATCAAAAGCTTAGTATGCTTTGAAACATGCTTCAAGAGCTTGGTATTAAAGGTTGAGTAAGTTTCTTAATTCTACTGATATTACAAAAGGACTTGTAGATAGCAGTTTATTTAAAAAAATAATTTCAAAAGAAGTTTTAATAGACAAAAGATATGTAGATGATATTAATTTTGGATGTCTTAAAAATTATTTATGTAATGACTTTTCAAACATAATGAAAAGTGATTTTGAAATGAGTTTAATGGGTGAACTTAAATATTTTCTTGGATTTAAAATATTTCAAAATAAAGATGGTATTATCATAAATAAATGTAAGTATACAAAAGATCATTGGAAAAGATATGGCTTTGACAACATTAAGAGTAGTGAAACTCGTATGAGTTCTACATGTATGATAGATGTTGATTAAAATGGAAAATCTATTGATCAAAATGCATACAGATGAATGATAGGGAGTTTTATATACTTAAAATCTAGTAGGCCGTATATTATGTTTAGTGTGTGTATGTGTGCAAGATTTCAAGAAAACCCAACGGAGTCACACATAAATAGTGTAAAAAGAATCTTCAAATACCACAAGTATACAACTAATTTAGAATTGTTCTATCCGAAAGGAAAACCTTTTGATTTAGTTAGCTATTTTGATGCTAATTTTGGTGCATGTAAATTAGATATAAAGAGTACCTCTAGAACATGTCACTTTTTTGGAATGTCGCTATTATCATGGAGTAGTAAAAAGAAAAATTCAGTTGCATTGTCAACTATAGAAGCAGAGTACATTTCTACTGGTAGTTGTTGTGCACAAATATTTTTTATGAAACACACCTTATTAAACTATGGATTTCAATTCATACATATCCCCAAAAATTGTAACAACACAAATGATATTAATATTTCTAAGAATCCAATTTATAATTCTAGAACAAAACATATTGATGTAAGACATCACTTTTTGATACATTATTATAAAC
Organism: Viscum album; assembly: GCA_963277665.1. NCBI lineage: Eukaryota > Viridiplantae > Streptophyta > Magnoliopsida > Santalales > Viscaceae > Viscum > Viscum album. The sequence goes on along the minus strand of OY728155.1, from coordinate 915,586,377 downwards.
AATGTGATATAACTCTTGAGTTTTTTGGGACTGAACATCATCTTGATGATATATTCACTGAACCCATAAATTTGGAAAGAATGAATTACATCAGACATGAACTAGGAATGAAAAATTAGTAGGTGATGTTTCTAAAACCAATCTTTCTAAAACCGATATTTCTGAAAAAAATCTTTCTAAAACCGATCTTTCTAAAACCGATCATTCTAAAACTGATCTTTCTAAAACTGATCTTTCTAAAACCAATCATTCAAAAACATATATTTCAAAAACTGATCTTTCAAAAACCGATCTCATATGAAACCAATTTTCATGAAACCGATTCATTGAAACTGATATATTTTAGGGTTTTTTTGTAAATTTTGTCTTCTTTAAATGAAACAACACTGTTTTACCACTTTTATCTTTGTGTGTTTAAATTTTGTGTTTTACAATTTAAAATCCGTAAATGATCTATTTAGTACCATCCATCTTGACCTTTCACCTTCTCCTCTTCTATAGAGACTTCTACCTTTTGTCAAACTCTCTATAGACTCTCGACCTCTCAACACAATTGGAATCAGAAGATTCGTCATTTCTATGATGAAGCGTGAAATTTAAGAACCTAGGAAATATCCTTCCACTAAACATTAGAAAGTCCAGACAAGTGGGACTGCAAAACCAATATTAGAAAGGCTAGTAGTTACAACTGAAATAAAGGTGTCTGCTGAGTGACTTCTGTTAAGAAAACTATTTTTATTAATGGTACTGGAATCTTAAGGATGGATTAGTTGGTTCACCATCAATGAAAGACCCTATTATCCCCAGCATGTGCAATAATTCTATCAACATTTTATTATATCAATTGATGATTTTGAGGTAGAAAAGATGAAATAAATGGTAATGGGACATGAAGTGGTGTTTTAGTCTAAAGAATGGGATGAATGATTAGAGGTGCCTAATAATGGTGTCTATGCTGAATCTACTGGTAATATTCCACATTTGTCCAACATTTTTTCCTATTATGATTCTCTGAAGGAGATGAAAGGAAATAAAGAGTCTAGAAGTACTGTTGAAAATGAATTTGAAGGAGAAGTAAGACTTTTTTTATGTTCATACAACATCAAATTTGCCCAAGGTAGGGATATTTCCTTGCTAGGAAATATCATGATGTTTTCTTGATCTTTTTGTTGAATAATGGAATAAAAGTGAATCTGGGTAGATATATTATGGTGCATATCTTTGATTTGATTAATCCATCCAAGAAGGCAACCTGTTTATATTATCCGAGGATGATTTCTTCCATGTTGAAAAAATTAGACTGTGTAGAAGATGGTGATGAAGTGATAAGTACCTGCAGTGGATTTTGTCTTTAGAAATACATTTGAAAAAGAATTAAAATCTTCTAAAACCCAAGGAAAATATGTTGGGTAGGATATGAAGAAAATATGTATGAAAATTTCAATTCAATAGATCATCTTTATAGACTAAAAGACCACGTTGATGTAGCTCTCAAACAAGGAGAAGTTATAGTTTATTCTGATCAGGATACTGATCCTAAAGTGAAAAGGGAAGAAATATCTCCTTTTGATGATAAGAGTGATGCTGATATTGATGAGATTCCAAAGAATACAACTTATGGACCGGCCAGTCCATCTTTGGAATACCTTCAAGAGAAACTATTCTAGGTGAAGAAGAAGAAGAAGAAACTAATGTTATTGGAATTGAAGGCTATGTAAGTAAATCGGATGGGGAGTCTGATGATGAATCTGATTATGATGATGAAGGAGGAAATGATGAGAATGTCAGTGACTCCCTAAATGTGGGACAATTGGTGGTTGACAGATCTAGTGATGAATCTGTTCATGGATATGGTGATGGTGTATAGCATGTTGATCAACAGGATGAAGGTTATTGAGATTCTGAACATGAGGAAAGACCAATCCATCCTAATGCTGAATACCAAGAGCACATTCAGAAATTTAATGATCTTATGATTTGTATCCAGGTTGAAGAATATGTAGTTCTAGTTCCTCAAATAGAGGAAGTACTTGGTGAAGATGAAGTACGTGGAGCTCAGGCCGAACCAGAAGATCGGCTGGTTCTTGTTCCTAGACAAGTTGTTATGCCCAAATACTACGATGAAGTAGTTAATGATATTGATGTAATTATTGAGCCTCAGGGAAAAAGTGTAAGGATTAATAATATTGATCTAAGAGATTGGACCTGTACTAGAGTGTGGAATAGTGATCCATGATACATTCCTTTCAGTTTAGAATATGACTCAGACAAGAAAAGGGTACCTCCTCCTCCTATTCCACAAGTCCATGCTGAACCAGAACATATTGCACCTGTTCCACTAGTTTTACCTCCACCTCTAGAACCTATAGCTCATTCAGTACCCAGTGACTATGTCACTTAGGCTGATTTGAAAAAATTTAAGAATGAGCTATGTGGGTCTATGATAGCTTCAGTGGGATCCAGAAATGAAGCCTCCACCTCCATAAGTATCTCAGATGCTGCTACCATAAATATTTCAAGAATATTAATCCTAGAGATTCAAACGAATCTTATTACTATAGTATAAACCATTATTAGACACAATGCCATGCTGAGAGAAAAAGTAATAAAGATGATCAATGAGTTTAATTCCTTAAATTCTGACTTCTAGACCACCATTAGTGGTCTTTTGAAAGTTCATATGAAATTGGTAACTCATCTACTCAGTGATGATCTGAAATAGTTGAATGAAGAGATTGGAAAAATGATGGTTGGCCCATCCTTTTCCAAGAGTGGGAGAAGTGTTGTTGCTGATTTGGATTCTCTCAAGGCTGTGATGAGAGAGAAAATTCAAAAACATTATACTGTTTCAGATAAATAAACTCTTGAAATAGTACATCAGAATACAGATATTGTATACAATAAGGTATGGCAGTGAACAAATGAATCCTTTTCAGCTTAGAATGAAATTCAGTAAAAGGTGGATAAGTATTTCACTATGATTTATTCAAAGCATGACATCATAAATACTATCATGTTTCTCGAACAAAATCATAGAATTACTCCATTCACAAAAGCATTCAAAAAGAAAGTTCTTGAATTGAAAGAGTGCACCCCGTTGCTGAGTAAATTTTCAGAGAATAAGGATGAATTCGAGAAGGAAATGCAATATGGTGTTGAAATTATTAATGAATTCATCAACCGGCTCAAACATTATCTTCATGATCAAGACAGGGCTATTGTGGTCCCTCCAGCTACTTAAATTAGTACTGCCTCTCAGCCTCCTGCTCCAATGACTGTCTCTCAGGATCCTTCCCAGATTCGACCGATCATTTTTGAGCAGTATTCAAGTCATGTGATGCCAGAAAGGCATCCTACCCTTGCAACTATTGTTCCTATAGGTGTTACCTTGCAAGGTGTTATCCTTAGACCTCCTCTACACTCTACCAATCCAAATCATTCTCCTCCTCCAACGGATCCTTTAGACAAAGGAAAATCTCTTCAGCATCCAAACCCATAATGATGGATTGTATCTTTTCATAGGGATTTTATATTTTTGTTTTCCTTGTAGTCTTATGAATTTTAATGATAATTCATATTGTATCATTCTTTTATATTATTTTTCCTTACCGTATTTCTCTTTTTATTAATCACAAAAGGGGGATAAAATGTGGATGGCATATACAATTCTAAAATATACTACTCTTACTCTATTTATTGAGGGGGATATTTATTTTAAATAATCATAAATATGCTCTTCTTAATCCTTTTATTGAGTGGTGGATTTGTTTTAACTAAATTATAGCAATGACAAACATTATTCATATTGTAAAATTACATTCACTTATGTGAAAGCTATCTTTATTCTATATATTTTTATGAATGACAGAATTTGTGATTATCAATAAGGGTGAGATTGTTGGACCCACCATGATACTATAGTGGACCATCCATGATATTGTAGTTTTAATAATCATAAATAATGTCAATATACAGATTCTAATCTTTCATGCCAGTTCTATATCTCTCACTAAATAAATTATGTCATACAACATCATATACATTAATAATTTAATCTCTTATATTCATGAATAAATATTTTTGAAAATGAATTTATACATAAATTTTTTCATAACACTTAGTCTGGTAAAAAATTCACTTCACAATCACCCTCGATTATATGGCACTGATGGTTAGTTCGAAACCTAAGTCAACACACTGAAACCGAAGTCGACACACTATAACTGAATTCGACAAACCAAAACCGAAGTCGACACACCAAAACTGATGTTTGATAGACCGAATTTTGACAGACCGAAGTTTGACACATCAAAGTCGACACACTGAAGTTCGACAGACCGAAGTCGACACACCGAAGTCGACACACCATAGATGACACATCAAATATGACATACCAATGTTATCAATCCGAAAACAACAATCTGAAGATGACACACTTATTGTTATAAAAAATTGTTTTGAGTTTATTAATTCAAATTTATTTTTAATTGTCATATTTAGACAAATTAAAGTTTCTGAAATTTTTTTATGTTGTCTGTAGGACTATCCATAGACATTATGAGTTACATGCACGTTCAAAGATCATTATCCCTAGAGGATCTTGGAGTATTAAATGACCTAATCTTTAACATTACAAAACAACAATACACAAAATGTATTACACAATGAGACACGCTAAGACCTAGACTGTGCGAATATGAAAACTTTATAACTATGTGCTTGGGATTACAAGAGGATTGTAGAAAGAAAATTTCTCCTAAAGCTCAGCATATATCGAGACCTTGATGAGATGAAACTTTTTACTCCTCGAAGATGGATTACAGAAACAACGATACTCTGTTCTGAAGACAACTTCTAAAAGAGGACTCAGATACCATTTTATCAACATCTATTGAGTCTAGAGAATTAGATCACAACACAAAGAGAATTTTAAACTATATTCTCTTTCTTAACTCTATTGTGTTTTATTTTCACTATTTGAGCAGTGTGTATATCTGTTAGTATCACACACACTATCTCCGGAGCATAACTGAACGATAACAAAAATAATAGCTCTTAATTCTCTCATACACTTGTATCCAACGTCGATCTATGGAGGAGATCATGTGCGTTCTGTTTATTTGTTTTTCCCATGAATAACGGTGGTAGAGGTCAAGTGTGACCTGGATAGTCTGTATGCTGTTGTGAACCCGGATCCTGGGTGTTGATCAAAATTTAATCAATATAAACTGTTTGGTGGCAAGTGATCCCCATGTGAAGAGGACTATGTATCGGCATGAGACTGAACCTATTGTTTTATCCATTTTGATATTTATATTATAATTTTTTGTTTTATATATTTCTTGCATTAAGATAATCTAATCATTAATAGATAGTTTAGCATGGGATTACATCTGTTTTGGATCAGTAGGTTACTTTCGAAATTTTTGCTAATCATTGGATTGGTAAATCTGATAACTAATCAATCTTCTGAGAACCAAATTGAACCTTCAAGACATTCATAAATTCACTACAAACTAACATTGTGTTTTTTTAGAGTGGGATTTTATTTCGTAAAGAATCCTCTAAACAGATATCTTTATAGATACTTAATTCACCCCCCTCTTGAGTCATTTACTCAGACCAACAACTGTCAATATTGTTTTCATATAATAGAAAACCATTTAAATTTCAATCAAATTAGAGAGATCATAATTGTTAATCCCTATGAATAGTCTCCCAAAATGGTTTTTTGTTATGAAAAGGACCCCATGACCCATAATGGCATATTGTTTTCATCATAGCCTTCATTGAATAAATTTATCTTACCTAGCTATATTTTCACAAAATTCTGGATAATTCCATTATAATGATATTTTCTAATCTTCACATTGACCACATTAAGATTTTTTTCACAATGTAGGTGATAGTTCTTATTAAATTTTTTTAAATTTAAGATGTTATAAAAATACAAAATATATTTTGGTAACACTAGTTGGTGATTCATGAGTACCATTTTTATATTATAATTGCCTCCCATAATTCCAAGAGATCTTGATTCCTTATAGTAAGTAAATGGAAAAGACTATATAGATTTTATATATGATATAAAAATAATAAAACCAATAATAAAATTTATTATGTTGATATTTATGATCGATAAAAGACATTCAAAATATGTGTCACCATTTTGGTTTTCTGCATTTAATCCTTATAGGAATATTTTGTTGTTTTTATAATACATTGAATCATAATTGAGTTGATGTGATCTCAAATAATTCTATATATGATATTTATTTATAGTGTTGTTCAATTATATTAATGTATGATTTTCCTATAATCATTAGACAAGGAAATTCCAGTTACACATTGGGGAGTATGATTGTTTGTTACCATATATTATTAATATTTCAATATAATAGATTATTTATTATTATATATTTATGAATTATTTTATAAATCAAATACATATAAGAATGTAAATTGAAAATTATCACCACCAAAGCTAGAATATGTTATTTTAATACTCGGAGTGGACAATAATAGCAGGATTCCAATTTATTTCAATAAAAATAATAAAAAAAATCCGAATTTAGTGCTACATAATGTTGAATATCATACCTTTTATGGACATGTGATATGGACTGACAATATTCCTACATATTCCATGAATTTTAGTATTATTTTTTGTATTGTGAATCATGGACCAATGGTGTGTATTTAGAGATAATGCATCTAGTGCCATTATTGTGTCTTTTAAGGTTTTTTATTCAATGTCATTGGAATGAATTTTTTGGACAGGTTTCTAGGACCATTGTGTCTTTCAATCTCAGTTCAAATGAAGATGAATTCTAGGAATAATCAATGATCCAAAATTTGGGATGGTACTTATGTAACATGAACATTATATTTCAACCAAACAGATAATTCAGATGATATCATAAATAGGGATAAACTAGAGTTGTATCCTATTTATACACATGACTCACAGGGAAATAACCCTTGTATCATACACATTATATTACCTTTATATTTACATTACTAGAATACATAAACTATAAGGAACTACTGTAATAAAGTGATTAACTAGATAATATATAAAAATAAACTAGAATACAATCCATTTAATTTATACATTTATATATGTTTTTAGATCTCACCGGTATTTTATCAGTTCATGGGATTTCATGGTGGAATTAGTTATTAGTAGTGTGGGATATTAATCCCAATAAGGAAATATTTAATGTACTCAAAGATAACAAAGTAAACATATGTGTAAAAACGAATGTACCGGTACTATAAAAGAGCATGAGTTTATATAATAAACTAATAATTTCATCAGAAATATTATATCATAATACAATTGAATTATACGAATTTGTAATAACTATTCAAAATGTAGTTATTTAGAATTATTTATGTATTATTAAAAATGAATCATAACCTAAGGAACAATGATAACATCCCACAAATTATACATATTATTTTATGATATATAATAATTATCTTATCAATATGGGGGAAATACAGTTACCTTCTATCCAACATCATCATAATTTTTAATGCATATATTTATAATATTTAAAAAAATGATACATAGGGAATGAAAATTAAAAATATAAAGAGATGTAAAAGTGTTATTTAAGGATATAATAATGAAAAATAAAAAAATCACATAGATTCCCAATGGAAGGTGGTATTATGGAATATTTTACGATCAATTTTATGTAATGAAGAGTTTTTTATTATGATGAATATGAAGTGAAGGAAAAACAAAAGAAAGGGTGAATATAATGGTACCAATATAAACCTATTTTTTTAGAAATCAGTAAACAATATCTAAAAAGATAAAATAACAATGTTACTTTTGAAAATATTAAATAGTTTTTTACTTGAAAAATAGTATATATTTATAAAAAATATTTGATAAATTACATACTTTAGTTGTTCATGAAAATTAATCTGAAATATATGTTCACCCTTTTATCAGGACCATAATAATCAATTGATTTTAATGGTAACTTGATGACCATTAATATCCCCATAATTAAAGTGGAATATAAACTAGGTATATTATGTGGAACTATTTAAATTAGAAACAAATAATTATAAAAAAAAAGATATACAATTTGTGAGATAAAGTTAGATAGAGAGATCGAAGAATAAATGAATAAAGGTTGTTTTGGAGTTCACGTACCTAAGGTTGTAACTTGTCGATATATGCATGTCTACGAGACTAAATAAAAAAATTAAGGTTATTAAATAACAAATTTAAAAAATTATAACTGTTTTATTAAATTATTATTATTATATATTTTTAATTATAATGAAATTATTAAATAATGATATTTATGTCCACAATCCTGAATTTTTTTTATATGATTCCAATATTATATTGGTTTATCTATATTAATCAATATTCATTCCAAATAAGTAATTTATTTTAGAAATATAATGATATAATTTTAATAAATCATATTGAGATAAATAGTTTTAGATATCAATAGGTATTAAAATGTGTTAATGGTTCAAATGGTATAAGTATAATCCTATAACAGTATGTTTAATTAGGAATATTTTCTAATCATGAAGATATTAATTGTTTTTTATTTTTTATGGATTTTTAATCCTTTTAGAATATAAATAATAATGTAATATAAAATATAATGTAATATAAATATTAACTCTATTTTTATTTATTATCAAATCAAATTTAATATTTTTCAACAATAGTATATATTGAAAAAAAAATTAATATTTAAATTGATAAATATTGTGGTTTAGATATGCTAAAAGGATAATTTTGTTAGATTTTAAAATCCATAATTATTGTGAAGCTGAAAAAAAAATGGAAGAGTCCCCAATCAACAACCTATGAGGTTATTCCATAAGGTATGATTGGATATTACATTATCTCTAACAAATACACGGTTCCAACACCATAGAGAAGTGATTGTATACTTGTACTATCATAGAAAAGATTCCCATATTTTATGAGAGATTTATGAAAAAAATGTTGAGTTATAGACAGGAAAGATGTTTTGTGATATCTTTTTCCATACAATAATCTTGTTAATAAAATTAAAACATGAATCATTAAGAGATACATCATGATTTAATATTTTCTTTATTATATTATAGTCTTAATGAGGCAAATTATTAATAGAAATCCACACCATATTATGATTACGGGGGAAAACCAAACTAAATTTTATCTAATATGTAAGGAACAAGTGGATGTGGTAGTGGAGATGTTCTGATTTATTTTAATCCTATTATCTCTCACATAGTTGGATAAATTGTCACTTTATAGATGGATCAGTATTTCAACAAATTAAAGGAGATAATCGTTTGATTGTGGGTTTTCTTCAATGGAGGATTATTCGTGTGATTGATAGCTATGTTAAAATGAATCGATTTCATATAATATCTATTGAAATCATATTATATGAAATGAATATGATGTTTTGTTATGGTGGTTCTATAGTTGGATAATTCTACAAAATAGAATACAAAACCAAATCATTGTGTAATAGTTTGTTTTAAAAAAATTATTTTGACATTGATTTTATGCTCATGTATAGAGTCCATGAATGATTAAATAATGGTTATTAATCACTCTATTGATATGTGGGGGATATATGAAATAATATGAATAAGTGAACAAAATAATTAACATGTCAAAAACCATAGATTAAATCATTTTTGGTTGTATTATATACAAAATAACATTAAAATTACAATTTTTTTTATAATTGATAATTATATTTTGGAAGGAGATAAAGAGATATATTCTGATATTATCAAAGGAAATTTTTATATTTTATAAAAAGTATTATTTTGATAAGAACGGGGATAAGATTCTAGGATTTTAATACTAATAGAACAATAATTTGATTGTGGAAGATACCCACAATTTTGACATTTCACTACCATCCTTATCAAATGAAGTGGAATAATAATGTATATAATTTATAAGTTGTTATTTTATATGATTGGTAGTGAGAATTCTTATTTTTATGAAATGTGAGTTTGGGGGATCAATGATGAACTATTTTTTTATTTCCAATAATTCTTGTATGATCTAGTGTTTTAGGTGTATAGAAGAATCATTATTACATAATCCTTCTACAATAACTTCTAGGGAGATCCATGTAAATCATCTATATAAATTATTTCATTTTTCAGAATTTGATATGATGTATGTAATAGAAATTTATATTCCTCACATCAGGAGAGAAATATCGAAATTAGGGTTTCATATATACAAATATGTGTTACCCAGATTAACATATATAACTAAATGAAATCATCATGATATGGGACAGAAAATTGGTATTAGAGCCATGTTAAGGGTTTCTATATTTCTATCTCATAGAATCATGGTATTGGAAATAGTGTTTTATAAGAATGGAAAAAAAATTCTCAAGAAAACAATACAATGTTATAGAAAATAAACGTGAAGCACTATTTCAAGTATTTGGGGAAAAAATATTACATTTCATCCATTCATTGAATATTACTGAAAATTGAAATCAGATAATTATAAGAAATATTCTAATAGGAATTATGAAAATATTTGAATTAAATCATTATAATATGTGGACCTCTAACAACTCATATATATTTCAAGTTAATGTCCTAAAAAATATCCCATGCTATGTGGGAAAAATAATTTATATTTATGAACACCATTCCAAAAATATTGAGGCAAAATGCATTTTTTATGGACTAAATATAATTATCTGTGTGATTAGTCCCTAAAAAATAGTTTATATATTCATTAATCATAAAAATTATAATGTGGATGTAATGATATGTCATTTCTAAAATAATGATGATGTAAAAATTTTAAAAATTAATAGTGATGATATTACAACCATGTTTCAATTAGAAGGTAACTAAACTATATTTTAGGTAACCCAATGATGTTTCTAATATTCACCTCATACAGAAATTGTCCCATTAAAATTTGAAATTACTATAATTAGTCCATTGAGATGGAGAATACAGAAAATATTCAATTAAATAAATGATTAATATTTTAAAAAAAATAAGTGATAGATGAATAACATGTCAATAGGGTGATGTATTTCCTTGAAAATAATTTTAAATGGTTTAAAGAATAATATCAATTCATGATACTTATAACACACAATGTTTTAAAAAAATTATTTTATTTTGAACCTAATTTGTTTGATAGATTGTTATCTAGATAACATCAATAAAATAAACTATAATACAAAAAAATAAAAATATAACTATGGAATTTAGTAGTAAAAATTGATGTAGATGAATTTTGAAATATATTTATAACTAAAGAGTTATTTCATTAGTAACGAAATAGTTTTTGTAAATTAAATTCGTGTAGCTTAGTAATTAATTAAAATTATTTATTATTTAAAATTTATATATTCTTAAATTATATTTTTTATAACACCAAAAACCTTATGGTGATTTTTTATTACTTATATGAATATTATATTAACATCAATTTCTTTAGTAATTGATTGGAAAAATAATATAAATATTTTTTAAAAAAAATTAATATTATTTGAAAATTGTTTTCATTATATTTTTATGTTTTTAAGGTTAAATAATAAAATTTTACAATTATTTTCTGATAAAATAAAAGAAATTTTTAAATACAACATGTCACTATTATATTAATTTGAATTTTTTTGATTTATTGTGAATAAATGATTTTAAGGTGTATAGTGAAATATATAGTTTATTAACAAAAGTGTAAATTTTAACAATTATAAGAAAGTAAATGTTGTTTATAAACCAATAATTTGATGAAATATTTAATTATAATATAAAATTATAACATTATAAATTTTAATATTGAATTTATAAAACTATTTTTTAACAATAAAAGTACCCAAGTAATATTTTTTTAATAAAAGGAACTATTTCATCAATTTTTTAATTAAGTATTATTTTGGTAAAATATGTGTTATCTATGATATTGAAGATAAATAATATAAATATTTTATATATGTATCCTATTTTTGGATGAAGGTAATATAAACTGATAAATCTATCCCACAAATATATTTTATTCAGAATTTAATTAAAAATGTTTTTACTTATTACATGTTGTAATGTTAAGATTGATTATTCATGAAAATGCAATTTTATCATATAAATGAATCAAATATTTGTAATTGGTAGGCCTAAAATACGTAACAATGAACATTTTATTTATATGTAATTAAATATAAATTATATAGCTGAAAACCATTTTCAATGGTAAACCCAGAAATTGTTAAACTAAAAATTTATAAAAATAGATTGCATTAAAAAAAATTAAATCATTGTTATAAAAGAATGGTTGGGAGATTATAGATTGTATCTCACCTTAATTTTTTTTCATTTTTATATTCTATAAAAGTGAAACATGTGTGCTCATTAAATTAAGTTGATTTATTTACTAAAATGTCATTCTCAACACATGTAAATTGGGAATCTATCAATAAATTCTATACTAATCATATATTCGATTTTATCTTTAACAAATACCCTTATTCGTTCTTTTATAATACTATTTCTTCTCCTTTATCCTTTGGTCATACGATATTACCATAATACCTCTATTTCAAATGAGTCTTCCATGGGAAATGCAGAGCCCCCATGAGGAGGACCTTTTCAAATAATTTTTTTTATTCTTACATTCCAAAAAATAATTTAAAAAATATTATATATTATAATAATTTTCTTATAATTATATTTATTCTTCAAATGGATTCACTATTAATCTCTTTTCCAATTTTCTGTTAAGAAAATCAAAACTATTATTCATGTAATGTGTAGACTACCACCTCGATGAATCGATGAATTATATTTATTTTCTTCCACCAATATTCCATAGTAATTAATATTAATTTAAATAATTATTGAAAAATATATAATATAATTATTACAATAAAGTGAAACATTATAATAAACCATATTTCCCTCTCATTCATCTTGATATAAAAATGTTAATTATGTGTGGTGGTTACTACCTTTTCCACAACGTAATGATTCTTTTTTATCATCTTTTTTTATTATTTATTAAAAAAAATTAATCCAGAACATACATTAATATAAATAATATAATTAACCTTCTTTCATAATCATATTATTCCACTATAATCCAAATTCATTTCCATAATCATCCTTTAAATATTTTTATTTCTTATTTGGGTCAGTCTAACCACCATTATACAAAATGATATTATATAATATAGTGCATGATAAATTGATGTTAAATATTGATAATATATGAGATAAATACATTGATAAATATTTTATTTTGGTTCTATAAAGGTAAAGTTAAATTTTAACTCATTATTTAATGTTGAAATGTATATTGTGGAAAAATCACAATAACATGCTCAATGTAGTTTTCAATATTAATGGGCATAACAAAAACAACATAAAAATGAAATTTAAACATTATATATAATTATAAAACACTTATTCTAGTACCTTTTTTATTTTGTGAATATTTCTCTTTTGGAGAAGAGTGAGGATGAAACCCCCTATTATTAATGTAACATCCCAGGTAAATAATGAATAATACATTGTGATATTTATTAATATTCGATAATTAAATATTAATTTTACTTTAAATGGGTTGCTATGTTTGATAGCGTACCCAATACGCAATAAGGAGTTTCTTTGAAATCTTACGCTGCACACTACCAATAAAATAATATTATTTTAAATGATAGTTAACACGTAGTCGTTGTATTGGAGGTAATGAATATAAATATCTGAAATATGATTATATATGTTTGTTAATTGTTTTTAAATTTATCCAATAAAGGATAAAGGCTTAAAATATGAAAAGAATTCATTTTTAGGCATATATACTATAATTTTCACTAAAAGTCCACTTATCAACTTTTGATGGCGAACCGTCCTTAAATATAGTTTTAGCCACTATTTTACATTCTATTGGACCAAATAAAATTCTTCTTTAGAATCGGGACATCAAAATTTACTTTGTGTAAATTTTCTGTATTTTTCCGATAAAGATCATTTTTAATGAATAGTGGAAAATATTGTATTTTAATTCAAAACCTCTTTTTAATATAATTTTTTAATATGATTAGATTATCATTTGAAATGGTTTTAATGTGAAATTGGAATATTTTTTAACATTTAATCCAATAATGGTCGTTGGAATTAATTTCACTTTGAAATCGGACTTGAACTAGTGTCAATCTTTTGATACTTTTTGTTTCATAAAAACACTCTATTTGTTTTGACAGCGGGAATTAATTATTAAATTAATTAATTCAACTTATATGTTTTGAATTTTTTAAAATATACATCATTTTTGAATTCGGAATATCAAATATTTCTTAGGGTGATTTATTTGTATTTTTCCGAAAAATTCAATTTTTGATGAACAGTGAAACCACTAAGTGGTACTTAAAAAAACAGATTTTTCATTTAAATGAAATTTTACCACCTCTGTGTTTTAAATTTCAAAAATCTGACATCCATGGTTGTCATTAGGAAGTAAAATGTGGTTCAATGGGATTAAAATAATTTTTTGGTGAATAGTAACTTTTAAGTTTTAAATTGTGATTAGAGGTAATTAGTGTAGTTTAAGGTAAAGATAATGTTTTAATAATATTAAATGACTTTACACCTGTCATACCCTTATTGGATGTGTCATGGACGACCAATACAATCCATGGGTCAACTTGGGGATCCCATGGAGCAACTTTGTTAGGAAAATGACATTAATACCTTTTTATTTATTGTTAAAATCAAAATGTCACAAACATCAGTTGTTTTACTAACACAATTTTTAGATGGGGTTATTCAAGTCAGATTTTTGACTATAAATATTCATTGGAAATCTAAAAATCCTTCCTACATCATAGTATTTTTTTTATAATTTTTATACATTAAATAAATTAAATTATTTATGACACCATGACGATGCAGTGATTACCTCATTATTTAACGATTTAAATAAAATGGAAATATAATGTAAAATGTAAGACCTACACATGTACAAAACCTATTGGATGGGTTGATTTCGAACCCCTATTACCTTAACCTCGAAACACATCAATGTGGGACCATTAAAATCTGAAAATCATTCTAAAATAAAGTAAAATTTCCTTACTTTCCAAGAGTTCCCCTCCTCCCCTCTTATAAAAGGCCACCACCTCTACCTCATTACCCACACCTCTCAAGCCATTATCTCGGCCAACCCCTTCCCATTTTGTCTCTCCACATCCCTATATTACTCCTAGAAGCCTCACATTGGGCATAAGTCTTCCCATGGAAGCCTTTGAGCTCAAATCAAAATGAGTTAACCGATTTAAAGGTATTGTTTTCTCTTGTGTTCTTATGTTTTATTTTGCTTCTCCAACCCCATAAACTCTTTTTATTACTTTATTTTGTAACATATCTAGTATCTTCAATATACTAGTATGTTGTTATAAAAAGGATTAGAACTACACATACACACAACTTCATCTAATGGTTAAAGAATATACTGTTTCTATGGATAGCGAATTTCTGCCTCAGGAAACGATGATTGTTCAACAATCATATAACACCTTCAGAGGTGTCCATTAAGATTTCACTATATTTATATATGATATATAATATGTTTATGTTTTACTTTAGCTTCTGTATTTTTCATTTACGGCATACCATTATGGTTTTTATTATAGGTAAACGCGATATCTTCATTTTAGGAAGTGCGGACTACTGCCCCCTCAAAATGATTTGATTCGTTAACACCATATGCGGTACGTATAAAGGATAAATTTATTTATATTATATATGATACCATACTGGAATTATAATACTATTATGTATCATTATGTTTTAATTCCATTAAATATGAAATAGAAATGGAAGTAGCGTTCATGCGTACGTACGGCTTACCGTCTCCATGAACGGTGCATTTCATTTCTTACCTCTAAATGATTATGTAATATTATAAATTCATGTATATACTGGATATATATGATATATATGGAATCTACATCATGAATATCATTCTTGAGATAATGGATATTTGACTACGTGAACAACTTGAAAATATAAGAAGTTCAGTTTTGACTCAAGTACCATATATCGACAAAACGACATTATTATCGTAAATAATTACATAGTGTTCATGACAAGATAATAGGTGATATGAAAGGAATAATGAACATTAAAAAGTCTCTTAAGAAAGTAGAAATTATCTCAAATTTATTATTCAGGAGGTTAAAGAACAATCGAGTCAATTCGGACCCGAGGTAACGGACTTCGTCTCAATCTCCTTTCATTGAGGCATATTTTGTTATATACAAAACTTTATTTTATACATTGTATAAACCCCATTGACTTTTACATTTATAAAAAATTAATCTTTTTCTATGAAGCGTTTTACTAAATGACACAATGGAATGTTTCTTTTAACGTACGCGGTGACAACAACCTTTTCCGCTGGTGCGAGTATTATTTGATCATTGGCTTCCTCAAAAAGCCGTAATGTTTTTAAAATAAAATAAATTCCATATACTCTTTTATGTATTTTTTTATTGAAAATGGTTTTGATAAAAGATTATATTATGTAAATATATTTGAATGATATATTTTCATTTAAATTGGGAAATATTATCATTCCTTTATATTGGTTTTATGTGTTATAATTTTATAATGGTACTTGGACATTTGACGGTTCGTTACGTGATAAACCATATGACGGGTGGTGCCGTGAATACCAGGATGTGTGGTTACGTTATAACCTCCAATGCATTGGGTATGGAAGTCGGCCATATGGCTATTCCATTAAGTATGTATGGAAGTTGTCCGAATGGCTATTCAATTAAGTGATATGTGTGGAAGTCGACCGTATGGTTATTCCACTTAAGTATGTTTATGTCCCAATTTACCATTATATGTTATGTGTTCTTTATATGGGTTTTATGGTAATCTTTTGGTTACAAAAGGGTAAGTAATGATATTTTATTCAGTGAAGTGTTTTTAGTACTTCAAAAAGGTAAAGGTATTAATTTGATAAAGTGTATATTTTTTACATGTTGTTTTAAAAACTAACAGTTTTGATTCTTTGTTTATCCCTTACTGAGCTTTTTATGCTCGCCCCATGTTTTTTTGAAATGTTTTTCACAGGACATAACGTGGAATTGGGTCAATGATGGGATCAAGGGAAAGTCATGCTATCTAAAACATGGAACTAGACATGTTTCTTTTTAAGAGTTTTTATTTTATGGAAACTTTGTAGAAGTGTATACTTTGTAATCTTTTGAGATTTAATAGTTATGTCCTAATTCTCTAAAACTCTAAACCTGAAAGAATCCCCAATGTGAATTATTCATTTAATTCAATATTATGTAATATTTAAGGTCAGGGCTTTATAGTTGGTATCAGTGGTCGGTTTAGACAACTTTATGAGTTAGAAAAGTGTTAAATTGTAAATTAATTTATGGTATGATTGAAATGATATAGCATTTACGGATTACCATGTTGTTTCACCAAAGATAATTCTATGTTCAGAATGGTTTTCCACAGAGGAAACAAAGCAGCTATGTTGGGACGACATTAGGAGGAATACAACCTTCCAAATCAGCAACCTGATATGGTCGGAATCGAAACTAAATAGTTTATTGCAGTGATGGCATAGTTGACTCAGGCTATAAATGGTGGTGGTATCAATGCACGAGATCAGCCAGATCAACCGTAGAGGAACATGTCAGTGGTGGAACATTTCATGAGGCAACGTCCCCCATCATTCAGAGGATCATCTGACCCTGTGCTAGCTGAAGGGTGGATTAAAGCACTGGAGAAGATTTTTTGATGTCATGGGGTGTTCAGAACATCAAAAGGATAGTCTTGTTGTTTACCCTTTTGAAAGAGAAGTTGATCAGTGGTGGTTGATGGTGAAAAATATTAGGGATAGTGATGAGATTGATGATCTTCACTAGGACGAATTAAAAGGTATGTTTCTTGAGATATATTTTCCTAAGGTGGTTCATCTTAGGATGTAAAAACAATTTCTAGAATTGAGGCAGGAGGATGACTCAGTGGATGCTTATAAAGTAAAGTTCACTAGACTGGCAAGGTATGCTCCAAACTTCATATGAGATCTTGATGGTAAAATCAACTATTTTTACCCAGGATTAAATCCAAAGTATCGATGGGATTTAACTTCTAGTGAGTTTAGAAGTTATGAAAAACTTGTACGATGTGCGAAAAAGGTGGAAATGGAGTTTGCCGATGATCAGGTGTTCTTTGACAAATGACAGAATATGAGGTCCAGTTGGCAGGCAAAGGGGAAGAATTCATCAAAGAAGCAAGGTGGTAAGAAAACAAAATATCCATCATGTGATAAGTGTAATAAAATTCATCCTAGAGAATGTTTATCAATGTCTGGAAAGTGATTTTGGTGTGGTAAGTCTCGTCATATTGCTCGTAACTTTAAGGAAGATGATCATGTAGGCAATGAAAAGCCAGCGATGAGATGTTTTAAGTGTAATGAAATGGTTCATTATGCAAATGAGTGTCTAATGAAGAACTAAACTATGGGAAAGAAGCCAGACTACAAGCAGAAAGGGGTGGTGAAATCCTTTGCAACTACTTCAGAAGATGTTGGGCCATCGAATGAAGTAGTATCAGGTACACTGTTTTTTTGTTCAGATAATGCCAATGTGTTGTTTGATTCATGGTCTATACATTCTTTCATTTCTAATGAGTTTTCTTGTAAATTGGAAATTCCATCTCAAGATATGAATCCTGAACTTATGGTAAAAACACCCAGAAGAAATGTTGAGACAAAAAAGAAATTATAAGAACCTTCATATCCTTTTTTGTGGAAAGAATCTACCTGTAAAACTTATTGTTTGGCCTCTAGTAGAGTTTGATGTTATTTTGGGCATGGATTGGATTTCTATTTATCATGCTAAGATTTACTGCAGAGCTAAAATGGATTATTTTCAGAAATATTTTCAGTTTGTGTACAATAATGAACCCTTGATTTTGATAACATATCAGGAATTTGAGAAACTAGTAAAAGATGGAGATGAATTTTATCTTGCTCATATCGTTAAAAACAAGGGAACATTTCAGATTAATGATGTGCCAGTGGTAAATGAGTATCTTGATGTTTTTCCTGATGAGTTGCCTGGTATTGTTCATGATCAGGAAGTTGAATTTACTGTTTTCTTAGTTCCTTATTCTAAGATAATTTCAAAACCACTTTATCGAATGGCTCACGTTAAACTTTTAGAGTTAAAGAAACAATTGCAGGAGTTATTATATAAAGGTTTCATTCGACCTAGCACATCATCATGGGGTGCTCCTGTCTTGTTTGTTAAAAAGAAAGATGGTTCAATGAGTCTTTTCATTGATTATAGAGACTTGAATAATATCACTGTTAAGAACAAGTATCCTTTTCCTCATATCGATGATTTGTTTGATTAGATCTAGGGAGCTCATTATTTTTCGAAAATTGACTTCAGGTCGGGGTACCATCAGTTGAAAGTAAAAGAAGAAAACATTCCGAAGACTGCTTTCTATACTAGATATGGTCATTATGAATTTTTAGTTATGCCTTTTGGGTTAACCAATGCACCTGTTGTATTCATGGACCTTATGAAAATAATTTTCCATGATTTCTTGGATAAGTTTGTGGTTTTTTCCATTGATGATATTTTGGTGTTTTCTAAAAGTAAAGAGGAGAATTAAAGTCATTTAAGGGTTATCCTCCAAACTTTAAAAGAAAAGAAACTGTATGGAAAATTCAACAAGTGTGAGTTTTGGTTACAAAAAATTTCTTTCCTTGGTCACATTGTATCAAAAAAAGGCATAACCATTGATCCTTCTAAAACAAAAGTTGTTGAAGAATGGCCAAGACCCACAAATGTAACCGAGATCCGTAGTTTCCTTGGTTTGGCAGGTTACTACCAAAGGTTTGTTGAAAATTTTTCACAGTTATCTAGTCCAATTAATAAGCTAACTCGGAAGGGTGTTAATTTTATCTGGACAAAAGAATGTGATGATTGTTTTCAGGAGTTGAAAAGAAGATTAGGGAATGCTCCAGTTTTGGCACTTCTTTCCAGGAATGGTTAGTTTGTTATATACAGTGATTCTTTGTTGAAGGGACTTGGATGTGTCCTTATGCAGAATGATCAGGTAATTCCATATGCATCACGTCAGTTGAAAACTCATGAGGTAAATTACCCTACAGATGATTTGGAATTAGCTGATGTTGTTTTTTTCTCTAAAAATTTGGAGGCATCATTTGTATGGATTAAAGTGTGAAATATATACTGATCACAAAAGTTTAAAGTATTTATTCACTCATAAATAATTGAACATGAGATAGAGGATATGGATGCAATTAATCAAGTATTATGATTGTACAATTCATTACCATACGGGAAAAGCGAATAAAGTGGCCGATGCTTTGAGTCGAAAAAGTAATGCTTCATTAACCATGCTACGTTTGGAACGAGATCCTTTTCTTTTTTATTTGATGAAATTTTTCCTGAAAGTTGTTTGTGCAGGAAGTCCTTCTGTTTTGTTTCAGGTATCAGTGAATTCTTCTCTATCAGACAGAATCAAGCAAGCACAAATGCAAGATATTGAGTTGCAGGAAAAGGTAGAGCTGGTTCAGAAGGGTATGTTGCATGAATTCAACATTGATAATGATTGTGTTTTGTGGTTTGGGAAGAGATTATGTGTTCCTTGTGATTCACATTTGAAGAATGAGTTGTTTTGTGAGGCTCATAGTTCCCCGTTTTCAGTTCATCCTGGCAGTACTAAGATGTACAGAGATCTGCGGGAGTATTACTGGTGGGATGGAATGAAAAGGGATATTGCTGATTTTACTGTGAAGTGTTTGACTTGTCAGCAGGGTAAAGCAGAGCGGCAGATACCGAAAGGGATGCTTCAGCCTTTACCAGTGCCAGAGTGGAAATGGGAAAATATATCCACAGAATTTGTTGTGGGATTATTGAAGACATCTAGAGGTAATAATGCAATCTGGGTTATTGTTGATCGATTGATTAAATCTGATCATTTAATTCCTATTTGAGATACTTTCTCTCTAGATAAACTTTCTCTTTTGTATATTAAAGAGATATTCAGGTTACATGGAGTTCCCCTCTCCATTGTATCTGACCGTGATCCCAGGTTCAATTCTACCTTTTGGAAAGGCCTTCAGATGTCGTTGGGTACTGAATTAAATTTTAGTACAACTTTTCATCCTCAGTCAGACAGGCCTTCAGAACGAACAATTTAGACTTTGGAGGATATTCTACGTTCCTGCTCTTTGGATTATCAGGGAGGTTGGGACCAACATCTTTCTTTGGTTGAGTTTTCATATAATAACAATTATCATTCTAGTATAAAAATTGCTCCATTTGAGGCATTATATGGTAAACGGTGTCGAACTCCAACTTTTAGGGATGTAGTGGGTGAAAAGAAGCTGATGGGACCAGAATTGGTAGATGAGATGGCCTAAAAAGTTCAGTTGATTCAAAAACACATGAAAATAGCTCAGAGCAGACAGAAAAGTTATAGAGATAACCGGAGGAAGGATCTATCTTTTGAGGTAGGTGATCATGTTTTTATCAATGTTTCACCATAGAAGAGTGTGATGCGATTTTGTAAGAAAGGAAAGCTGAGTCCAAGGTTCATTGGACCATATGAAATTCTGGAGAAAGTTGGATCAGTTGATTACCGAGTGGCTTTACCTGCGAGTTTATCTCAGGTACACAAGGTTTTTCATGTTTCGATGTTGAGAAAGTATATGCTAGATCAATGTCATGTTTTGATCCCAGAGGTAGTTCAGTTGGAAGAGAATCTCTCTTATGAAGAACAAACAGTCTAGATTCTTGACCATAGAGAGCAGGTGTTGCGGAATATGGTAATTCACCAGGTAAAGGTGTTGTGGAAAAAACTATATGGTTGAAGAGGCAACATGGGAATCTGAAAATGATATGAGGGATAAATACCCCCACTTATTTTGATAAGTGAATAAAATTGCAAGGACGCAATTCCCAAAAGGGGGGAAGGATGTAACATCCTGGGTAAATAAAGAATAATACATTTTAATATTTAATAATATTTTCCAATTAAATATTAATTTTACTTTAAATTAGTTTCTATGTTCGATAGCGTACCCGATACGCAACAAAGAGTTTCTTTGAAATCTTACGTTGCACACTAGTAATAAAAAAAATATATTTTTAAATGTTAGTTAACACGTAGCCGTTGTATTGGCGGAAATGAATAGAAATTACTAAAAAATGATTATATATGTTTGTTAAATGTTTTTACATTTATCCAATAAAGGATAAAGGATTAAAATACGAAAAGAATTCGATTTTAGGCATATATAATCTAATTTTCACTAAAGGTCCACTTATCAACTTTTGATGGCTAACCGTCATTAAATATAGTTTTGGTCACTATTATACATTCTAATGGACCAAATAAAATTATTCTTTATAATCAGGACATCAAAATTTACTTTGTGTAAATTTTCTGTATTTTTCTGATAAAGATCATTTTTAATGAATTGTGAAAAAAATTGTATTTTAATTCAAAACCTCTTTTTAATCTAATTTTTTAATATGAATAGATTATATTTTGAAGTGGTTTTAAAGTGAAATTAGAATATATTTTTACCATTTAATCCAATAGTGGTCGTTGGAATTAATTTCACTCTGAAATCGGACTTGAACTAGTGTCAATATTATGATACTTTTTGTTTCATAAAAACACGCTATTTGTTTTGACAGCGAGAATTAATTATTAAATTAATTAATTCAACTTATATGTTTTCAATTTTGTAAAATAGTCATCATTTTTTAATTCGGAATATCAAATATATCTTCGGGTGATTTTTTCGTATTTTTCTGAAAAACGTCAATTTTTGATGAATAGTGAAACCACTAAGTGGTACTTAAAAAAACTGATTTTCATTTAAATGAAATTTTACCACCTATGTGTTTTGAATTTCAAAAATACAAAATACATGGTTTTCATGAAGAAGTAAAATGTGGTTCAATGGGAATAAAAATAATTTTTCGGTGAATAGTAACTTTTAAGTTTTTCATCGCGGTTAGAGGTAATTAGTGTAGTTTAAGGTAAAGATAATGTTTTAATAATATTAAATGAACTTGACACATGTCATACCCTTATTGGATGTGTCATGGCTGACCAAGACAATCCATGGGACAACATGGGGACCCCATGGAGCCACTTTAGTAGGAAAATGACATTAATACCTTTTTATTTAAGGTTAAAATAAAAATGTCACAAACATGAGTTGTTTTACTAAAATAATATTTACATGGGGTTATAAAAGTCATATTTTTTACTATAAATATTAATTAGAAATATAAAACAATTTCCTACATCATAGTATTTTTTTTATAATTTTTAGACATTATATAAATTAAATTATTTATGACACCATGATGATGCAGTGATTACCTCATTATTTAACGATTTAAATAAAATGGAAATATAATGTAAAATCTAAGACCTACACATGTCCAAAACCTATTGGATGGGTGGATTTATAACCCTTATCACCTTATCCTCGAAACACATAAATTTGGGACCATTAAAATCCGAAAATCATTCTAAAATAAAGTAACATTACCTAACTTTCCAAGAGTGCCCCTCCTCTCCTCTTATAAAAGGCCCCCACCTCTACCGACTTACCCAAACCTCTCAAGCCTTTGGCTCAGCCAACCCCTACCCATTTTGTCTCTACAAGTCCCTCTCTTAATCCTAGAATCATCACTTTGGGATGAAGTCTTCCCAAGGAAGCATTTGAGCTCAAATCAAAAGGAGTTATCCGATTTAAAGGCAGTGTCTTCTCTTGTGTTCTTATGCTTTATTTTGATTCTCCAACCCCCTAAACTCTTTTTAATACTTTCTTTTGTAACAACTCCAGTATCTTCAAAATACTAGTATGTTGTTATAATAATTATTAGAGCCACAAATACACACACCTTCATCTAATGGTTAAAGAACATACTGTTTCTGTGGATGATGAATTTCTGCCTCACGAAACGATGATTGTTCAACACTCATATAACACCTTCAAAGGTGGACATTAAGATATCACTATATTTATATATGATATATAATATTTTTATGTTTTACTTATGCTTCTGTATTTTTCATTTATGGCATACCTTTATGGTTTCCATTATGGGTAAACGCGATATCTTCATTTTAGGAAATGCGGACTACCGCCCCCTCAAAGTGATTTGATTCGTTAACACAATATGTGGTACGTATAAAGGATAAATTTTATGATATTATATATGATAGAATACTGGAATTATAATACTATTATGTATCATTATGTTTTAATTCAATTAAATATGAAATAAAAATGGAAGTAGCGTTCATGCATACGTATGGCTTACCGTCTCCATGAACGGTGCATTTCATTTCTTACCTCTAAATGATTATGTAATATTATAAATGCATGTATATACTTGATATATATAATATATATGGAATCTAAATCATTAATATGATTCTTGAGATAATATCTATTTGACTATGTGAACAATTTGTAAATATTAGAAGTTCACTTTTGACTCAAGTACCAAATATCGACAAAACGACCATTATTATCCAAAATAATTACATAGTGTTCATGACAAGATAATAGGTTATATAAAATGAATAATGAACTTGAAAATGGATCTTAAGCAAGTATAAATTAACTCATGTTTATTATTCAGGAGGTTAAAGAACGATCGAGTCAAGTCGGATTCGAGGGAAGGGACTTCATCTCAATCTCCTTTCATTGAGGAATATTTCGTTTTATACACAACTTTATTTTATACGGTGTATAAACTCCTTTGACTTTTACTTTAATACAAAATGAATCTTTTTCTACAAAGAGTTTTACTAAACGACAAAAATTAATGTTTCTTTTAACGTACGCGGTGACAACAACCATTTCTGCCGCCATGACTATTAATTGATCTTTGGCTTCCTCAACAAGCCGTAATGTTTTTAAAATAAAATAAATACCATATACTTTTTTATGTATTTTGGTATTGAAAATGGTTTTGATAAATGATTCTATTATGTCAATATATTTAAATGATATATTGTGATTGAAATGTGGAAATGTTATCATTCCTTTATATTGGTTTTATGTGATATAATTTTATAATGGTGCTTGGACATTTGACGGGTGGTTACGTGATAAACCATATGACAGGTGGTGCCATGAATACCATGACGGGCGGTTACATTATAACCTCCAATAAATTGGGTATGGAAGTCGGCCGTCTGACTATTCTATTAAGTATGTATAGAAGTTGGCAGAATGGCTATTTCATTAAGTGATATGTGTGGAAGTCGACCGTATGGTTATTCCACTTAATTATGTTTATGTCCCACATTACCTTTATATGTTATTTGTTATTTATATGGGGTTTATGGTAATCTTTTGGTCACAAAAGTGTAAGTAATGATATTTTATTCAGTGAAGAGTTTTTACTACTTCATAAAGGTGAAGATATTACCTTGATAAAGTATACATTGTTTACTTGTTGTTTTAAAAACTAACAGTTTTCATTCTTTGTGTATCCCTTAATGAGTTTTTTATGCTCACCCCATATCTTTTTGAAATGTTTTTTATAGGACGTAATGTGTAATTGGGTCAAGGATGGGATCAAGGGAAAGTCATGCTATCGAAAACATGGAACTAGACATGTTTCTTTTTAAGAATTTTTATTTTATGGAAATTTAGTAGAATTTTCTACTTTATAATCTTTTGAGATGTAATAGTTATGTCCTAATTCTCTAAAACTATAAAGCTAAAATGATCCTCAATGTAAATTATTAATTTAATTCAATATTAAGTAAGCTTTACGGTCGAGGCCTTATAATGAAGAACCTTCAAAACAGTTCGGATTACATATACACAGTATTGAAATTATAATATAACTATAATTTATAATTTATTGAATAGTTATACATGTTGTTTCTAAATTTTTATACATAATTATAATTTTCTATAATTGGAGACTGAGATGCTTATTCTTTTTATAAAGGAGGTTAGAGAAGATTTCACCAAACCTGGAAATCATGTATGGAATTTTCCTAACAAAATAATCATCCAGTGTGTTACAAACATTCATATTGATGCACTATTAAACAAATATTTTTTTATTATATCTATTGAATACATTGAATTGCATTGACATCTTCATTTTGTGGGTTATAAATTTGTCAATTATGAAATTATAATCAAATGATTCCAACCATAATGATTATGTAACTTTGATGAGATTTTATAAAATTTATATTCTAAAAGACATGATTATAATATAAAAAATATTTTATATTATATTGTGTAACATCCTAAGAGTTTAGATTATTTATCTCTTTAATTTCTTATAATATATCGATAACGTGCATGAAACCCAACTAAAATCATAAAAGAAACCATGATATATTACATTATAGATGTTAAAATTATGGGAATGAATATTAGTAAGAACATTATTAAACATATATATAAATGTATTAATTAACTAAACTACATTTATTCATTCATATTATATAAGTATCCAATTTTAGTAGTCATTTAAGGCTTAAAAAATACATGTTCATTAATTATGTTATTTTTATTTTTATGAAAGAATATTATAACTTGTTTATAATTATTTTTTTGGAAAATAGTTCAACATAATAAATTTATTTTTTATATTTACCAAAAACAATATCCTAAAGTTAATGTATTGGTTTTTTATAAAAAAGAAGACTTATTGGGAATAATTAAACCCAATAGTTGTTATAATACTCTTATATTGATTTATTTATATGTATAATTATTAAATGAATATTATTAGAATGTATATTAAGCATCATTTAATTGTATATAATATTCATAATTAAATAATAATCAATATTTTACTTGATTTTGGCATAACTACATTTGGTGCAAAAAAACACATGTTTTTAAAAAACATGTTTTCTATGTGCATGGTATTTTTGTGTTAATTAGTAAATTT
The DNA here is from genome assembly GCA_963277665.1 of Viscum album. NCBI lineage: Eukaryota > Viridiplantae > Streptophyta > Magnoliopsida > Santalales > Viscaceae > Viscum > Viscum album. Next base: position 915,559,360 of record OY728155.1, on the reverse strand, counting down.
ATTGAAAATATATAAAAAAATTATATATTATACTTTTAGTTAGTTTTTTACATTTACATAATTGGTTTTTCTATAAATTTTATATGATTAAATCAATTTTTATTCTTAAAAACACTTTTTTATAAATACAATTTTCATTGAATTTTATTGGGTCATTTGAAAATGGATATATTTTAGTTAATTAAATTGAATATTGAAATATATATTTTGTATATATAATCCAAATGATCAAATTTTTTAAATAGTCCCAATTTATATTTGGCCATTTTGAATTTTATTCATTATAAATATTCGTCTCCTTTGAAAGAGTAAAATGTTTTAAATGGGGTTTAATACATTTCTAAAGAATCAAAATCAATCCAAACCACACATTTAATTAATTGGATAATTTTAATTCTACCATTTCCATTATAAATTATAATTGTGGGAATTTTTTTTCTAATTATAATTGAAAATGACATATATATAATTTTAAGTGATGAATATTCAAAACTGTCACTCCCTTGTATTTAATTTCTTCAATATCGTCACATATGGAAATACAATTTCATAATTTTTTAATAGTTAATTTGGAATATTAATAATTTATTTTTATATATAATTTAAATTTTTTATTTTTAGTAGTGGTATAATTACCTTCAATACTTATAAAACACCATTATAGTTCCTTTTTTTAAATAACGTTGACATGAACTGGTTTCCTAGTTCATGTAAACGAAATTTATTAAATCAAAAATAGGAGTACATGGAAATCTTGATGTGTAATGCGATTACACCCTTTGAATGATAAAGAAACCAATAAATCATAAATTTAACACAAAAGAGAAATGCAGTTAGGCATCCCTGTGGAAGAGCAGCCCTGTTGACATGCACTGAACATTCAGTCCTTCTGCAAGTATGTCGAGAAACCACAGGAAAGGCAGAAAGTTCTATATCTTGTTGAAGACATTAAAAAATTTCATGGCATGGTGCGGTAACCGAGCAAGCTCCAGGGCCCCAAGGCATAGGTCTTCAGAAGTGCTAGGACACTTGCAGCCTTCATGTGATTCATTGCAAAAAGGAGCAGACTACGCCTTACATTTACCGAAGTGAATACAGAAGCAGACTTCAGCTTCAGAATAAAAGCATAGAAGTCCAGTCCCATCTAGATAACTAATACAATGATCTATCATAACATTATGATGAAACACGATATCAAGTCATCACACATAGCAGATAAACAGATAAGAAAATAGTTTTAATCAAAAGGAATGTAGTCCAAATTGAGCCTTGTGAAGGAAAATCCAATTAGCCAAACAGAATACAGGTAGATCAAGGCATCATCTAAAGAGATGCATAAGGAGAATCTCAAAAAATCCAAAAAGCCCCACTGATCTGATTCCAAACAGCATAATTAAATAAGGGTCAAAAATCATTTCACTGGAATGACCTTAAAATCTAAATTTGGATCATTATCAAATTCCTCATCCACTCTAATAAACATTATCTTTCTAAAATCGAGATAAGCATCAGCAGTAATTTCACCATTTTTGTATTTTTGAAATGAAGTTGAATCATTTTCCATAAACCGAGAGGAATGAACATTTGAGAAATTCGGTTCCTCTTCATATAGATAGGCATCCCGATATTTAGGATCAGTTTTATCATCTTCATTTGAGGAAGTATCTGAATCGGAGAAATCAGAAGATTGTGAGGATTCAGGCAGGGATTCAATAGGGACATGCTGCAGAGGAACATCAAAATCAGTTCTTTTTATAGCTAATGATCTTGTGATAAAGGTTCGTTCATAATTGACATTATCTCTATATTTCCTAGATTTCCTAGGATTTGGTGTGATTAAACCATCAGAGTCAACAATGGTTTTTTTCCCTTTCCAGTCCTTTCGATGAAAATTCTCCTCCACTTGAAAGATCTTGTCAACATCCTCCGGATAGGATTCCTCAGCTTCCTGCTATATTGACTTACAAAGAGATGTTGGAGTAGGGTCCTTTGTTTCTATATCATTTGAATGAGGGAACCCATGATGAGTGCAAGAGTCCTTCTTGGAGGGAGGATTGTTAGCTATGGTCTCAAAAACAGAATTCACATAATCAAATAATTGATTTTGATTTCCATGTTTTTCCATCATCAAATCTTGATTTTCCATTAAGAGTGAACGGGTGCATAGAAGAGCTCTCAACAGTGACAAGGTTCCCATTATTTGGAGGTGACATACGACTATCGAAAGAAGCATCTGATGTACCAGCCTCAGTGAAAGCCTCAATCTTTTTGTGCTCCTATTTTATGTTTTCAAACGAGGTCATTTTTCTAGAAGCAGAAGATGAAATTTTTAAGAAACAATATTTCAACAGATGTCCAAGTTTCAAAAAAGAAGTGCAGTAATCCTGGTAAGTTTTCATAACATCCCTCCTGAAAGTAACCATAAGGTCCATTTTGAATCCATATTTGATTAGGAATCTCATGGTAGACATCAACTTCTACAAATATTCTAGCCACTGATGGTCTTGAGAGTTTTTCAGTAGCCAAGACAAGTTTCAAGGGGTTTCCAATGAGCATTGATATTGGGAAAGGGGCTGGCTACTTAAACAAATGCAGTGGAAGACCAGGGAAGCCAATCCAGATGGGGATAATAGGCAATTAAGAAAAAGGGTCAAAGGAAGGGGTCCATTTTAGTACTATAATCGCACAACCCCCAAATAACCAAGTGAGTTTAGCCCAAAGCCTATAATAGACCACTTGAGAAGCAAAATTGAAGATAAAATTCAAATCATTTAGGAGGCCAATATTGAAACCCGAAAAACCAATAACTTCGTGGGAGCATCATAAGAACATCAAAGAAGGACGATTCTTAACAAATTTTCCAACAAGAACATTGCACAAATCAGAATCAAGGATGCAAACCTCATCAGCAGTGATAGAAATCGATGGTTTTACACAGTGATGGAAAATGTGAGGTTTGATGCAAGAATTCGTGGTAGAAGCACCTTCATTGGGCATGGTGTCTTTATTGTTTCTCACCACAAGTACATCAGCGAAGGATATGGAATTCGTATTTCTCACAGCCACGTTTGGGTTCCACACTCCTTCACCAAGGATCGGGTTTCTCAACGCTCCCATAGAGGATGTCGTCACAAGTATAGTTCCTGTTAAGGTAGTAGAATAGTAAAAGTAAAATATTTCAAAAATATCTAAAATATTATTTTATTCAGGAATTATTTTTATGAAATATTATATGTGTAAGTATATGGTATAATTCAAGGTGAATTATTTTATAATATAATTTTTTTACTCCTACATTTAAATTAAAAGAAACTGAATAGTTCCAAAAATGCCATTGATGATATTATATGTTCATAACATTTATTAAATGAGTTCTAATTCAAAAAATATTCATGGGGGAAAATTATAATGATAAATGGTCCATGATATTTTCTTTTCTCAATTTTGCCAAAATTTATACCACATAAGTAAATATATATCTCTTAATAGTTGGAAAATGAGTCAACGCGATTAAGGATAAAAGTTGTTTAAAATGGATTATGCTAAATAAATTTGAAAAAATTACATAAAACCTTTCCAAAATAATATTTTATGAATTTATAAAGATTATATATCATATTGTATTATAAATTAATATAATTTTGAACCATTAACCTAGTAACATGAATTTATAATATTTTATTGTTTTTAATAAATAAAAGGTTTACCCCTCTCTCCATTAAAAACGAACACCCCTACATTATATTCTATAAACGAAATTGATCCATATATCTCATCCAATCATTGGAAATTTTTTCTTGTTCCATATAAATTTTAAATAGGATCTTTAAATTTAAAATAACAAAACAATGTTCATTACGATTAGGTATAAAGGATGTTTAATGAAGAAGAGGTAATCATCATATTGGTCCACATTCAATTTATTTAATCAACCAACTCTTATAGGTAATATATATTAATAATAAAATAATATATTTATTGTACAAAATATAAATATTTTTATTTTATTTATTTATACAGTAGTATCCATCCTTCAATCAATCTAATTTGATGTGAAATAACTATGCGTGTTCACCTATTGAATTGCAACTTCATAAAGTGATGAAATTAATTTGAAATAAAAAATATGTCATGGATGGTTATTATTATGATTTTAATGTTTATATATTATATAAATGAGATAATTATGCATCTATAATAAAAATTTCATATATAACATCTTATTATCTAAGACATTGGAAAATGATAATGACGCTTGTATGTATATGTGGACTACCCCCTACACACAAAAAATAGGATGGGTTTCAAATCAAATTTATGTAGTTGAAAATGATGACGTATAAAAAGTTAATATATAATTTATGAAATCATAATGCTTTTAATTATAAAATTATATTAATCATTCGTTCGTTCTTTTTAATAAAATAAAAATAGCCTCCATGCATTGGATGTGCATACTATTTTCATTAATGTTTTAAATCATCATTCAACCACTAAAATATATGGATGATTATAAATATATATATAATTTATATAATTTATATTTATATCATTAGTAAAATTATATGTATGATTTAGCTATAACAACCATGATCTTTGGTACACACTTATACATGGTTTATTACATAATAATTCACTTATGACAACATCGATGATCGAGAGATATAATGTCTTGGGAAATTAGGAACATCACAAAAAGAACTAATAAAACACAACATCTTTATTTAAAACATCTTTTACATGACCACAACATTCCTTCGTACATTGCATTGCATGGGATAACCTATGTTCATGCATAAGAAAAGGCTGAACTATAAAGCCTGGTAATGATTTAAAAAAGGCATAACATGAAAAAAATAGTACATGTTAAGAAATAGGCATACCAATGGAGCACTAGAGAAAAAGTAACATAAAGGAATGTTATAGCATGATTATCATAACATGGAAATGTGGCAACAACATTTAAGATGATATTATCATGACCCCAGGATCATTGCACATGGAACATGAGGAAACAATAATTGAACTAGAATTAGCATTAGTAAACCATCATTTCACAAGGTGTATCATGATACTATTCTTTACCTAATGTATTGGAGTGTTATCAGGCCAGAAACTTCTTAATCAATTCATTTCACGCATAGGTGTGCCACATTGATCATCTAACATGGTTTCATTCAACATCAACATTTATTCCAAGATAAAGTAATGTGGAATACACACATAAAAATATATAATGGATAAATAATTTTTCATAATGGTGATTACCCTTGATATAGAAATGGGCATGGTATTCATAATAAAATGACTTAGGCTTGGAAATAGCGGTGTAAATTGGGCATCATAATAGCGTGACATAAAAATTCATAAAAATTATTGATGATAGAGAAAGGGGTATTTCATCATATGTACATAAAATAGATAGCAACAGGGTCGTATAGATACATTTCCAAACACATGTAATGTAACTTAGATAAAAAATATAATATATTGGCTTGAATGTAAATGAGGAGAGATAAATCCATTACAAAATTTAGGCATGGTAACCGGTGTACATGGGAGGGATTATTGAGAGAAAATGGTGTATGTAATCATTAAAAAATAATAATGTAAGTATAGGAGAGGTTTAAAATCATACCCCATCATTTTTTATTGAAAATAAAAGGGCCTAACAAGATACAAAAATTTGGACAAAATTAGAAAGACAGAAATCCCTTACAGAAATTCGGCATGGTAACGAGTTTACATGGGAGGCATTAATGAGAGGGAAATGGGTCTCTCATAATTTAAAAAAATAAGGAGATAAGTATATGAAAGGTTTTGAATCATATCTGAATATTATTAATTGAAAATTAATGGAAATAAAAATATAATGAAACATGGACATAAATAAGGAAGGGAGAAAAGTGAGAATCCCTTACTTGAAAGTGTGATCCCAAAAGGATTGGGAGAGTATTGATAGAGGATATTTGGGAGGTTGAGGGAACATAAAAGGATTATAGAGAGAGGAGGGAAGATTTTTTCCTATATCCAAATGTTTTCAGTGAAGAGGAATGTGAGATTGAGTGGGTTCATATAAGAATGGATCTGCAATTCTTTATTATTTAGTTTTTTGGACACGACACAATAAACTAATCAGAACCACAAAACATCCCATAGTTTTTTTCCCAAAGATTATTCCATAGTATAGTATGAGAAAATATTTTATAAGGTTTATTTATGAACATAATAAAAAATTATTCTATATTATGTAGAGGCGATTCACACTTTCAAAGAAATCATTTTAAAATGTTAAAATAGTTTATAAGTCTTGGAGGGTCAACTAAGGAATTGTAAATTTAACCAAACAAGTCTAAAATAAAATTATTTTAAGTATAAGACTTATATTGTATGAGTGTCCCTTTTATATTATTTTATAACATCACTATTTTGTCATTATGATGTCAGAAAACACATTATATATTTAAATAGTATTTAATTTTTACCCAAAATTTGTACTGTCTCAGAAAATTATGAAAAATTCAATGTTTGATAATTTCAACATCCTAAATCCTTAAATAATAATCTTTTTATATAAATAATTTTCAAAATACGTGAATTTGAAATTTTAATATAAAAACCGATATTTTTTGAAAACTCATGGGTTTTGACAAAAACAGTTTTCAAACTATAATAAAAATTTAAATTGTATTCATAAAAAAGTAATAAGTTTGTTTATATGTAATAAAATATAATTTGGTAACAATATTTTATCAAAATATTATTTATTTTTGTAATCTATTATTTAATTGTGAAATATTTCTTCACTGAATATTAACTAAAAATATTATTTTTGCATTTAAAACCATTTACAAAGTTACAATAATAAAATTAATGTATATTCATTATTCTATACAAAACTAATGAACATATTCATAGTGCTATGGTATTGTTACATAACCCCTTATAAAACCTGCATAAGACCTATGGGTAAGGTGTGAAATGTTGAATGACTCATGGGGTGCCTTAAATAACATCTCTCAGGTGGAAATCTCTATTAACATACCCTTATCCTGTAGGGGGATCCATTCAAGCATAACGTATTGATGCTCGGTTTGGGATTGGTCAAGAGCGAAGCCCAATGACGCCACATCATTTCTGAGCTCCGTCAAATGGGATTTGTATGGATCAATTCTATTGGATGAGGCCATCACTTCCTTTTTCATAGTAAATTGGATTTGTTAAATCCCTATAGTAATACTAATCATGTGAACGCTGTACAACAACAATATTAAGAAATTGTAAAAATACATTATAGTTATTTAAAATCTAAAAACATAAAACCAATGAATTGAATGTGTTTAATATATCCATTTTAAGTATAATACTTTAAATCAGATCAAGAGTAATTTTCATTAGTAATAGTTTGGGTCGCTACATTAACAATTACCAATATACAAATATAAGGAACATCAGACAAAAAATTGCATCAAAAATGAAGTAGTTATCACCTGAAATATTTATTTTAATAAATAATTGTTATCAAATTGGTTAAAATATGTTATAAGAAAATCATATATAGTAGGATATATATATATATATATATTATTTTTCAGTAATATATGTTGAATAAATATATTTGTGTTATATAGGAGTTTTTTAAAATTAACGAAACAATATGATATTTATGGGGAGATTATCTTGTCTCAGTTTTATTTATGTCAAACATATTCTTTATTCAAAATATTAATACATTTTTTGAGTTTATGTGGCAAATTATTTTATTATTTGATTATTTTATGTGAAATTAATTTTTTTAAGAATACATAAATTTTTCAATATTTCAGATTGTTTTTATTCAGATGTTACCAGAACTGTTGGGTTTTGTCATCTCAAAATATATTCTTTGGGATACCCAGAATTTTATGAAATGATATTATGTTAGGAGGTTCAAATACAGACTCTATGAAATATAATCAAATTAATATACTTATATTCTTGATAATTTATCTTCCATTTTATGTTTTTCAGTAATGGATATCATGATTTTGAGGTTACCACTATAGTAAAGTATTTAGGTTTCAATTACACATTAATTAGGATTGTTTATTCTCAATCATACATTTATGAAATTGAATTATCATTTTATAATAAAATTTTTTCATTTATTTTCCACTATATTAAGGAATTTAATTTTTAGTATATTTTTTCATTCTTATTCCATTTCACTTAAATGATTTTATAAAACGTTTTTAACCAAAATATTCATTATTTCCTCTTGTCAAAATTAATTTCTTCCATGTTTTCTATAAAAAATCAATAATATTTTTTATATTATACTATGGATGTTTATAGTTAGTATTTCAAAAAGATTAAATTTATATAAATATATCTGAAAGGAATCATATCTTCATTTTATGAATGAGGTACAATTTTTATATTACAAAAATATAGAATCAATATTTATTTTAAGATATTAAGCATGAATGGAATCTATCTTCATAATGAAAAATTATTTATTTTAGGATTATATAATTTTGTTACATGGTTTATTTTAAAAAATGCACTCAATAATTTTTTTTATATAATTTTTTTAAAATAATCGATTTAAAAATAAAAGGCTATTTCTATAGGAAATATTCCAATGGTCTTTGGAATTAGTTTTTTATCTATGATAATATGTTCTGATATATCTATAATTTTCAAGGGATGAGATCTAATTATGAAATCCCTATTAATTATCTGTATGTTTTATGATTATAATTCAATGATATGTAAATAACCCATTGTTTTACCATGGGCTAAGTTTTTGATTAAGAAACCGAATTCATTTCAATTTGTTATACTATAACGAAATTATGAATTATATTATAAAGCTTATTTTCATTACAAAGGTTATGATATTATGAATTTAATAATGTTTTATGTTTTTTAAACAAATATGTATTGTTTTTATTATGTTATGGGTTGATAAAAAAATATACTATTTAAATTCACTTAGTAAAGGAATATATCTCATGATATAAACATGGGAAGCACAATTATGTGGTAGAACCACTGTATAAAACATGTAGAGACTCATTATCTATTATGATATAGGGACTGGTTAGGGGATATTGATCCATTAATCAAAACCTATGGTAATTCGAGGTCCCCTATGATATGGAAATAGTGGTTGATAAATGATCTAATATGATATGATTTTATTAGTAGTTAACCTTGACATACGATATACCTCGTATATCATGGATGGTTCCCCACTCTTTTGACATTTTTTATTCATTTTATTTGAAATCACAAATCATAGTTGATTTATGATGATTCCTTACTATTATGTGTAATAAATGTTTCTTTAATTATGTATTCTATTTCTTATGATTTGGTATAAGTTAATTTATTTTAGTTAAAGTGTTGATTAATTCATTTATGAAAAAACTCTAGGGGTTTCCTTAGTGTTTGGGCCACTAAAGAGGGGAAATGCCCATTTTGTAAATGATTCATCATTGGTTCATAGTTAGTTGTAACTATGTGTCTTAACATTTCATACTTTGAGTTTGGGTGCACAGATTGAACAAAAACTATGAGGGGCAATGATAAACGGTTTGCAAATGGAATTATCCATTATTCATTATCTATGCGTGGTTTATAAAACAATTCATGTTTACCACATTACTGTGTGGCCTAGCCCTATCATAGTATGTTGGTGGCGCATTGGTTGGTGCACAGTTTGTCCAACTATATGGACAAACCATATACTTATTTAAAAGTGATAATTTACCACTTTCCCCTCTTGGGCCTATAATGGTATTCCTCAAGATTTCCCTCATTTATTACTTCAACACCCCTAGTGATGAAAAAAATAAGAAACTTCTCAAGGATCAATTTCATTTGTTTCATGGACATTTGGAGCACCTTTTGTTTCAAATCGATGCTCCAAGTGAGTCTAAAACTATCCTTATTTATTTTTTTGTGATTAAGACTTGTGTAGTTTCTCTTCTTTTTCTGAATCTCTAAACCCATATTTTTAATATGGATAGATTATGGGGGATTAAAAGAATTTTCAAATCCAATTGGTAGGTATTGTATAAGTGATTGTTCAAATTCAAAATTGAGGTAGGTGTTCTACAAGTTATACCCTATTATTTTGTTTGTTATTTATTTTTACATTGTTTTGAATTGTTGGTGTTGTGTTGTCTTTTTGTTTTTCCATGATAGGAATTATGAATTGGTTGGTAAAAACGTTAAATTGAAAATCACATTATACCCATGGGATGTGGTGAGTTTTTTTTTATTATGTTAAGGTCCACCCATGGTGTGTTCCCCTTATTTATCATGAAAATTGACATGATAATAGTAGAATGTAATTTTTATGACAAAGAGTCCATAATATTTATGTTGATTTTTTATATTGGGTTATGAATTTTAAATCCATGGTGATTGTATTGGTTCCTAACATTTCATAATCGTTTTTTTGGAATATTTTTAATGGGACACATAAAATAATTTAAATGGGATAAATAACATATGGAGGTAAATTAGAGTGGGTAAATGGGTAAGAAAAAAACAATCTTTTTCCCAATAAATAGACTATGAATTGTGATTGTTGTAACGTCCCGGATCGGGGTACCACTCCACAGGTGCCCCGAACCCGGTTGGTCACATGAACTCAAGCACATTTCCCCAAATGCCAGAGGCGGCCGACTAACATCGTGGGCCCAGGTCTGATAGTGGGGAAACTATGCCCTCATTATTAAAAGTGTAGCACATCGGAATAGATAAGTAGCATACAACAAGTGGAAGTGGTAAAAAAATATATATAACAGAAATAGATAAATGATAATAATAAAGAAACCAACAGTCATATATATATGAAAATGCAGCATATCACTATTATATAAAACAGCCAAAACACATTATACTGCAATACAATTCAACTAAAATACAAGTATAGAAAAGAAAAACAGAACAGCCAGTGGCATCGCAAGCCATGCTCGGTCCCATGCTCCCCTACTTCCTTGCAACAATCAATTACCAGTATAGGGACCCTTTCCCTTATCCACACACGCATAAACGTAATCTATTTGGGCCGATGACATGACCCAAACAGGGTGTGAGAAATAAATCTCAGTAGGCACCCACCAAAGGCTCCTACCCAACTGTGTGAAAATATGAAACAATAGTGTGCAGTAATAAAATGAAATAAACTAAGAATTACTCAAAATTTACTATCTTTACCAGTTATATTTCTATTTTCTTAGTAATTTAATCGTTCATTATATGGAAACCACCACATTGAATTTCCATGTAAACAGTCTATGTCCTCAGACACGCAAACCCTTAACCTCAGGTAAACAGAAACATAACCTGTAGGTAATTTCCCACAGGCATAACAGATATTGACCCGAGGCGTACGAAGTGTGGCCCTTAGTCACAAAGTCTATTTCCCACAACCACGGAAGAATTTTTCCTCATGCTAAGTAGTACATTGCCCACAAGCTAATCACAACACTGCCATCAGGCTAAAAAAGTAACCAGGACATACCTAACATGAAAACAAGAAATACACATGAAATTACTCTCAAGGAACTTATATAATCATTATTATAAAGGGATACCCTCGGGTATCCTGGACAAACGACTAAACAGAGGAACACACCCTCGGGGTGGTCCTCGATCCAAGAAGTGATCCCAAACAGCTGTTTATTATCACGTTTAAATTACCTATACAATTCTAGGTGTTTAATTAAACAAGTCCTAATCCATACGACACACCATTCATGGGCGCATATCAAAATGGTACACAAAACGCACATCTGCTAGAAATTAAACACCAATAAACCTACCTTTAACACCCCTGAGCAGTATACGCGAATGATGATTTCAGAGACATCCAAGAACAATGTAGATATGGGATAAGAAAATTCACATTAAATCATAAATAACTTTTCCTCGAGAAGGAATTGGTAAGAACTTTTCAATGAGAAGAGAGGGCTTCCCCGTACGGTTCTAGGGAGATTGATGGTGTACAAAACAGATTCCGGGTACTCGATCTGGAGCTCCTCCAAGATCTGGTTGTCCCTCCCAAGCCTCCCTCTGGTTCTATTATTCCTCTATGAATAGAGGAGGCTACTACCTATTTTAATATAAAAAACAAATTACACGTCTTGTACTCTAAAGTACACAACGTGTTCTTCCATTTTTTAACTGTTCCGCTGGCGGCTTCTCACCAACGTGGCACTGTTCATCTATCGACATGGGTACACGGTGTGTATGCCTCTATGCATGGCGTGTACTGTCACCTAGCTGGACACCACCTTACTATTCACTTGCCGACTAACTACACAGCTTGTAAATATCTACTACACGTCATGTACTTGGTTTTTACACCCTTCGTTGCCGACATGGCTACACATCATGTGTACTCATTCCACACGACCACAAGTATACAGTGTGTGGAAAAGTACACGGTGTGTACTTCCAAAATTTAGGATTTTCCCCCATTTTCCTTATTTTCTCAAAAACACCTAAGGAAAAGAGAAAATAAGAAACATGTACCTCAAAAATAAGAACCGAGTTCTTACAAACTTCCCCCCTTAAAGAAATTCGTCCCTAAATCGACCTTTCAAGGGTGGTGAAGATATAGTTGTGAACAACTCCTTCCACTGAGCAGGTATGGAGGTCCCCCACTCCCCAGTTTTGTCCTGCACTAGGCCACGCTTCCATAGCACCCATACGAGAGGAACTGACAGCCCTTAGAGATCCTTCGTGATCCTGTCAATGATAAGAATCAGATGCTCTTCAAAGGATGCATCTATTTCAAGCGCAACCTAATCGGGCTGAAAGTCGTGAGACGAGTCTGAATGATAGCGACGCAAATGAGATACATGGAAGACATCGTGCATGGCTCGGTACCTCTGTGGTAACTACAACCGATAGGCAACCATCCTGACTCTCTCTAGAATCTCAAATGGCCCCACATACTTCAGTTAAAGTTTACCATATCTCCTAATCCGCCTGTGTCCCAACCTCGTTGAAACAAACAAAAAAACCTGATCCCCAACCACGAACTCCATGGGTCGTCAGCAGCGATCAGGATAAGATTTCAGAAAAGACTGTGTAGTAGCCATCTGCTTCTGAATCAACTGGTCCTGCTCAGAAGTCTCTTGCATGAGACATGGTCCCAGAAAAAATGCCTCACCTGCCTCTTACCAGCATAAGGGTGATCGGCATGGCCCACCATTTAAATCCTCATAAGGTGTCATCTCAATAGTTTACTGAAAACTATTAGTATAGGAAAACACGACTAGGGGTATATGATTTTCCCAAGAGACCCCAAAGTATAGGACGCATGCACGCAACATGTCCTTAAGCACCTATATCATACACTCTGACTGACCATCGGTCTGAGGGTGGTATGCTGTGCTCAGAAGCACCTATGTACCCAGTTCCCTATTAAAACTCTTCCAGAAACGAGACATAAAATTGGAATCCCAATCTAAAACGAATGAACGAGGGACCCCATGAAGACGTACGATCTCTCGGATATAAAACTTCTCGAGCTCGTCAACACCAAATGTCTCCTTGATCAGAGAAAAGTGAGCTACCTTTGTGAGATTGTCCACAAAAACCCACATGACATCATTGCCTCGAGGTGACCTTGGCAACCCAGTCATGAAGTCTATCATGACATCATCCCATTTCCACACTGGGATGGGTAACTAATGTAACAGTTTCGGCTGGCCTATGATGCTCCGCCTTCATATGATGACAGTTGGACCACCTCATTACAAAACCATCTACTTCTCTCTTCATATCCAGTCACCAGTACTGACATCGCAAGTCACGGTACATCTTGGTAACTCTGGGGTGAACTGCACAAGATGAATCATGAAACTCTCGCATCATCTCCTCTCGTATATCCCCTGGAAAGCACACTCGTCCATGGAAACAAAGTACCTCATCATCACCTATCGTCCACCCAGGAGGAGGGTCCTCACATGCCACCGACTCCTGTAGGACTAGGCCGTTTGAATAATATAGTTGTCTTATACTCACTCTATCCATGAGGGTAGAGGTACCAACTAAAGAAAAAATATAGGTTTGTCCCTGAATATCGTGTACCTCCAAATGCATCTCAGAAAACAAAGCCATAAGATACCACTCACCACTATCCTCTTGAACTACATGTGTATGAGTCTTCCATCTCAGTTCATTAGCAACTGCATTACCCTTACCAGGTGTATAGGCATGCTCAAAATCAAAGGACTGAAGGTATTTCTCCCACCTTCACTATCTCAAGTTCAAGTCACGCTGGGTAAAGATGTACTTGAGACTTTTTTGGTCTGTGAACACCACAAAATGTTCTCCCAAGAGAGAATATCTCCAACAGTGCAACACATGAACAACTACTTCCAACACAAGATCATGCGTTGGGTAATTCCTCTCATGTGGCCCCAACTTTCGAGACCCTGACGCAACTACTCGATCAAACACCATTAACACATCTCCTAGCCCAATACCTGATTCATCACGGTAAACTGTATAGCTCTTCCCCTGCTCTGGGAGTATCAGGATCAGTGTTGATGTCAACTTTCCCTTCAGGTCCTGGAAGGCTGTCTCACAAGATTCTAACAAAATGAACTTCACACCCTTCATAGTCAAACCCATCAACGGTGATGCTAAGCAGGAGAAGTCCTGTATGAAGCATCTGTAGTAACCAGCCTGCCCCAAGAAACTCTGTTTTTCAAACACTTTATTAGGATGCTCCAAGGAAACTATAGCTCTCAACTTGTTTGGGTCTACTAAAACTCCTACCTCTTAGATGATATGACCCAGAAAGTGTATCTGGTCCATCCGAATGTGGAACTTTGAGATATTAGCATATAACCGATTCTCACTCAGTGTACTCAATATGATCTCAAGATGGGTGGCATGGTCGTGTTGAGTGTGAGAGTACAACAATATATCTTCCACATATACTACCACAAAATAATCTAGATAAGGTTGGAACACACGGTTCATCATAGCCATGAAAACTGCTGGTGCATTCGTGAGTATAAACAGTATAACTGTATACTCGTATAGACCATACCTCCTACTAAAAGCTGTCAGAGGAATATTAGATGGTGTAACGCGCAACTGAGGATATCCTGATCCCAAATAAATCTTCGAGAACACTCGTTCTCCATGGAGTTGGTCAAAAAGATCATCAATCCTTGGAAAGGGATATCGATTCTTAACTGTCAACTGGTTCACCATTCGATAATCCACATAGAGTCTGAGGGTACGGTCCATCTTCTTCGTAAAGAGGACTGGAGAACTCCAAGGAGAAGTACTGGGTCGGATGAAACCCTTTTCCTATAACTCCTCTAACTGTCTCTTGAGCTCCTGCAACTCCGGTGTACCCATCCTACAAGGAGGAATGGACACCGGTGCTACTCTTGGAACAAGAATAATAGAGAAATGCACCACACGCTCTGGAGGAAGACCTGAAAAGTCGTCTAGAAAGACATCCCTGAAACGATCAACCACTGGTAGTAAATTCATCTGACAAGTCCCATAATCATCAAGATATAAACTCACAATCTGGGATGTGACTTCACCTCGCCCACAACACTCTGGTCCATCTCAACTCGCATGAACATACCATTCGCCCTTGTATAGAAACTCTCCACCCTCCGGTGATGTGAAACTCACCATGCGACGATAGGAGTCTACAAAGGATCTAAATGGAACCAACTAGTCCATCCTGAGAATGACATAATAACTCATCATCTCTAAGACATAGAGGTCCTAAAAAATTGACACCCACCAACCTCAAGGGGAAACTCCTTGCACTGAGGTAGACCAGCCGTTCTAGTCCCCAACAGAGTGTCTAGTGTCATAACAGCAGATGAAGAAGAAACATATAGCCCAAAACATTCTGCAATGGGCACAGATATGAAACTATGTATACAACCCGTATCGAAAAGTAATGAAGATAAGACAAAAGCTACTTGAATAGTACCTTTGACAGTAGATGGTCCAGAATCCTTCTCCTGTTGGGTCCATTGCACTACTTATGTCTACCCAATGTCATGGCCCTACGACATAGCTGGGCTACCCTATGTTGTCCCGCACTACTGCCTATGAGATTCTTTTGTCTGGCTACCACAGCCACGACCACCGTCTCTGCCTACACTCCCTGACGTATTCCACTTTCCCGTTTGGAAAGAATCTATTGGTCCTACTCCTGCACATGGAGACTGTACAAATCCCCCCTCACTAGCCTCTAGTGGAAACGCCCTGCAAAAGCACTGCAGATAACCCATCTTGCCATAAGCTCGACACTCCACTGGATCATGTGGACATTGCGGTCTCTTGTGCCCCTCTTTACCACACTGGTAGCACCTGACTTGACCCATTGAAGAAACTGTCTGGTTGGTACTGCCACTGTGAGAGAAGTCCATCTGACGCTTCCTCTTACCGGAAGAAATAGTACCTGAAACTGGTGCCTAACCGCCCTGGCCTGCACCACTAGCTTCCCGCAGGTTCCTCTCTGTAATCAGTGTCTGGTTCACAATAGCATGTACTGAAGGCAACATGAAAACATTCAACATTTCTCAGATTTCATATCGATGACCATCCTCAAAGCGTCGAGCTCTCAATGTCTCATCAACCACTAGAATGGGTGAACAACGCTGAAGCTCGGTGAAATGAGTAGAATGATCCATCACGGACATGGATCCCTACTGCAAATTCATGAACTCTCAAGATCTATCGGCCCTTAGCGTCTCTGGGAAGAAGAAATCACAGAAGGTTATCTGAAAATCTTCCCACGCCATGTCTTTATGATGCTCTGACTGAGTGGTGACATACCACCACCTCTTGGCGGAATCACGCAGCATATACATAGGGAGCATGACCCTCTACCCTGGAGGCATCTCAAGGTGCTCGAAAATAGTCTACATAGACCCCATCCAAGAATCCGTAGCCTGTGGTCCGCTATCCCCTATAAACGTAGGCCAATGTTATTGCTGGAAGAAAAGAGTCAGCTCAGCAATAGATGTGGAAACCGGAAGTTCTCCCTAAAAGGTCTTCTTGAACCGCATAAAGCCTTAATCGAACTATACCTTCACGACTGTGTCTGGTATTACAGATGGAACCGCATCTGGCTCTACTAGAGGATCAACTGGTAGCCCATGGCCCACCATACTTGGAGTATACTCGTTGTCGCTCTTTTGAAAAACAACGCGTCAACAACTCGAAGACATGACACTATAAGGTCAAACACACACCTTAGATCAAGATTATCACAGTATGAAAATGAAGGATCCAAAAGGGGAATAGGAGGAAGAAGGAATTTATGATTTCACAACAAGACTACATGGCGTGTATACTAACTACACAGCATGTACCTAACTTCTCTTCCACTGCCCCAGTCCTTCTACATGGCCAAGCCACACGACTCCTGTTAAACAAAACTACACGGCATGTATATAGTCTACATGGTGTGTATGGTGTAATTCTCCTACTGCCTGTGTCGTTTGTGACACGGCTGACTACTCATCTTGATACTACACGGCGTGTTACACCCACACATGGCATGTACAATCCCTAGTTTCCTAGAAACACGGTCAGGTCCACACGGTATGCCACTGGTCCACACTACACGGTGTGTCTCACAGGTACACGGCTTGTACTAGACGAGCATCGTCGACCCGTGTTTTTAGTTACACATCAGGATACACAGCTCTGACTACACTGGGTGTTCAATATAGACACGGCATGTACACGAATGGATTACACCAACTCGTGTGGTTAGTTACATGGCAGGACCCTAGGACAGACTATACGGCATGTTCCACAGTTGACATGGCATGTATATATTAAGGTCTCCCCCTCCATGTTGTTAGATACATTGGCGGACTCCAGATCAACACTACACGGTGTGTACTTATGGTACATGGCGTGTTCGCCCCAAGGAATTCCCTTCCCCTTGTCCCTGCTCACATGGTCTATGACACGGGAAGAGACTACACGGCATGTACATAGAGTACATGGAGTGCAATCAAAAAGTTTTCTTTTCTTCCCGAATAGAATAACATACAGGGGGTGTTTAAGGTACTACATGATGTGTATACTGGGTTTCCAGACAGTATGCCACAGAAACTTCTCTGGAACCCAGAAAATACTGATAAACAACACCTAAGTGCCAAATTCCGATCTGTGAGGGCCCATACTTCCCTCGAATCAAATTTTGGCATCATATATGTGTTATAACCGGATAAACAGCCAATGATCCAACAAATTTCAGTCAATATGGGACCATACTCCCCAAAAACCAATGTTTGGCATCCATTCTATAAACATACTCACACAATAATACCCCATCAACTAGCAGGTATCTATCAAACAGCTATCACATCAATTTTCTTTTACTATCACATCATCAATCACAACAACATGTAATTTCAAATGCACCTACATGAAATGGAAGATATGACTAGCATGTGATTTCTAGCATGCTCTGAAATGATGCATGAGATGGAATACCCTCATCTCATTGGGTTAAAAATAATTTGAACCCATGGATAAAATATAATCAGCACAATCACAAGTGTGTCACCCAACGGTGAAATCAACTCAACTGTAAAATTAACAAAATCAGAAGAATTTTTAAAATATGAGGTAGACTTGATTTTTCTGGTACACGGGTTAGCTACTCCCGGGCATAGCTTATTACCAACTACCATTCTTTTCCTATACCTGAATAAGGCTCCAAATAGTAATTCAATGAAAAGAACCCCTCTGAAATCACTTTGTAACATCTTGGATCTGGGTGCCCCAAACCCAGTTGGTCACATGAACTCAAGCACATTTTCCCAATCTCTAGAGGCTTCCGACTAGCAGCGAGGGCCTAGGTCAGATAGCGGGGAAAATATTCGCTCATTTTTCAAAGTGTAGAGCACTAAAATAAATAAATAACATACACCATGTGGATGTAGTAAACAATATATATAACAAAAATGGATAACATATAATAACAAGGAAACCAACTGTCATATATATATGAAAATACATCATGTCACGATTCTATAAAACAGCCAAAACATGTTATACTGAAATACAATACAACTGAAATACAATTAAAAAATTGAAAAAAAGAACAGTCAGCGGCATCACGAGCCAAGCTTTGTCCCATGCTCCTCTACTTCTTAGCAACAATAAAGTACTAGTATAGGGACCCTTTCCCTTATCTATACCTGCAGAAATGTAATGTGTTTGGTCCGAAGCCATGACCCAAACAGGGTGTGAGAAATAAATCCCAGTAGGCACCCACCAAAGGCCCGTGCCCAACTGTGTGAAAATATGCAACAATAGTGTGAAGTAGTAAAATGCAATAAACTAAGCAGTACTCAAAAGTAACTAACTTTACTAGTTATATTTCCATTTTATTAGTCATTTAATCATTTATTATAAGGAAACCACCACAGTGAATTTCTATGTAAACAGTTAGTGTCCTTAGACAAGCAAACCCTTACCCTAAGGTAAATAAATATGTAACCCATAGGTAATTTCCCATAGGCATAACAGATGTTTCCCTTAGGCGTACGAAGTGTCTCCCTCAGGTACATAGTCTATTTCCCAAAGGCACAGACGAATTTTCCCTCTTGCTAATTTGTACAGTGCCCATAGGCTAATCACAACACTACCCTCAGGCTAAACAAGTAATCGGTTCATTCCCAACATGTAAACAAGAAATACACATGAAATTCCTCTCATGGAAATTCTATAATCATTATTTTAAAGGCATACCTTCAGGTATCCTGGACAAATGGCTAAATAGAGGAACACACCCCCATGGTGGTCCTAGATCCAAGAAGATATCCCAAACAGTATTCTATTATCACATTTAAATTACCTATACAATTCATGGTATTTAATTCAACAAGGCCTCATCTATACGACACCTCATTCATGGGCGCACATCACAACAGTACACAAAACGCACATCAGTTGGAATTAAACACTAAGACACCAACATTTAACGCCCCTGAACGATATATGCGAACGACGATTCCAGAAACGTCCAAGAACGATGTAGATCTGGGATAAGAAAATTCCCATTAAATCATAAATAACTTCCCCTTAGGAAATAATTGGTAAGAACTACTCAAGGAGTGGAGAGGGATTACCCGTACGGTTCCAGGGAGATTGACGTTGCAGAAAATGGATTCCCGGTACTTGATCTGGAGCTCATAAAAGATCTGTTCATCCCTCCTGATCCACCCTCTGGTTCTAAGCTTCCTCTGTGAACAGTGGAGGCTACTGCCCGTTTTATGTGAAAAAAACAAAATACACGGTGTGTACTCTCAAGTACACGGAGTTCCCTTTCCATTTTTTAACGGTTCCACTGACGGCTTCTCACCAGCATGGCACTGTTCATCTATCGACATGGTCACATGGCTTGTATGCCTCCATACATGGCGTGTACTATTGCCCAGCTGGCAACCACCTTACTATTCACCTGCCGATTGACTACACGGCGTGTACTCGGATTTTACACCCTCCGTCACCGACATGGCTACACACCATGTGTATTCATTCCACATGACCACAAGTACACTGTGTGTGGAAACGTACAAGGCATGTACTTACAAAATTTATGATTTTCCCCATTTTCCTTATTTTTTCATAAACACCTAAGGAAAATAGAAAAAAAAGAAACTCGTATCTCAAAAATAAGAACTGGGTTCTTACAATTATTATGTGTATTATCTAATTTTGTGTTCCTGAAATGGTATATGTTATAAATGTTTACAAAGAATGTTCACATGTATTAGTGTTTTGTGGGGTATTGGACTAAGGATCCACCCAAGGTTTGTATAGAACGAAGGCACTAAACCCCAATCCTAAATGAATGAGTTAGGGAGTCTGATTGATGGTCTAGGACCTAAACCGTTTCATTGGATTAGAATAAATTAATTTAGAATAAATGGTATGTGTTATGTAATT
Organism: Viscum album; assembly: GCA_963277665.1. Classification (NCBI taxonomy): domain Eukaryota; kingdom Viridiplantae; phylum Streptophyta; class Magnoliopsida; order Santalales; family Viscaceae; genus Viscum; species Viscum album. The sequence goes on along the minus strand of OY728155.1, from coordinate 915,538,384 downwards.
AATTGTGGAATGGATTCCCAACTGAGATATGAAACTTGTTTTATTTCCTTACGCTTTAAGGATGACCATCATATGATATCATGTTATAAATGTTTTTCTAAACATTATAATAAATTATGTTAATGGTTTGAGTGATTATTGATAACTAATTCCTTGTTTTATCTTTTGTTTACATTATTAATTTTTTTGTACATGCATACACTATCTATTTATATTGGATATTTTGTAGAAACCATTGGCGGTTTCCTAATACATTGTACTCACACACTTCTCAGGCCACTATTGGCTGCTTTATCAGATTTCATTATTTTAGATCAGGACAAGGTAAAATGCATCGTAGTAGATAGTTGAGTTGGGAATGATATTTACATTGATGATGAATCCAGACATAGATGGAGTAACCATTTTGGGGATTCATCATCTGGTCATTATTTTGGTATTTCTTTACATTTGGCGCCATGTGGCATGACATTCCATTTTTACCATTTGGTGGTAGGGTTATAACTAATTTTAAAAAATGGTTGGTAATTCTTTATTATTATTATGTTCTATTGCTTCATATATTTCATATCTCTTGTAATGTGAATTATTATGATAAAGAGGCTATAGTATCCCCATAATATCTTTTAGACCCTCGATACTAGTCATCACCCTTTGGTGTGTGGGTAGACAAGCCTGAGGTGATGGGGTGACCCGACTCGAAAAATCAATTTAGTGGCCTCTAGGTTGGGGATTCTACATTGTGGTATCATAACAGTTATTTTCTGTTATATGACTATTTTTATGGTATATTAGAGAGTATGATGTGTCGATCCATGGTAATGATCAGATTCTTGAGAGTATATAAACTATATTTTAAGGTAATCCCCATGTACACCCAGGTGGAATTATTTTTATTGATGTATGTGGTTAATGTTGAATGATATTTAAGAATTGTTAGATGAACATATTTTTTAACATGAATATTTTATGATATATTTCTCACGTTTGAAATGGTATGAGGTAGTAAATTCATGTATAATATTAGGAACCTAGGTATATAGATGGAAAGTATCTTGGTAGGAAGACACATGTAGGATGTGTGGGATTTGAAGGGTAGGATTAATTTCCTTCTCTTTGCAAATTTAAAAGAAGTTGTGTCTAATAATGTTTTTGGGAATGGGTAAAATGAATAAAATTGATAGAATGGTTAAAATTTAGTGATCATTGAAAATTCATAAATGGGTTAAAATTCTAGTTGTGAAAAGTTATAATGATTGGAAGATAATACAAGGTGAAAATTAGTAATGTGAAAATAGAAATGGTAAATTCGGTGTTTAATGAAAATACTTGTGGATGTGTGGCTAGAATAACCATATTGACCATGAATTTCTGTAGGTATGTATAAGGGTAGTGATAGAGATTTAATGATACCATTGGTTTAAGGTATGTGGAGAGGGGTGTTTAAGGCTAGTGTAGAGACTTATTTAGTGAAAAATATGGATTTATTATGTTATATGTTTTGAGATGTGTGTTTGAATTGTAGGAATATTCCATCATGACGTTTTCTGTTGATTGGGAGACAAGGTGATGTCTCCAATAATTCTCCTCTATATGTTTAGAAATTTAACTTGTTAGTCTAGTGTAAAGGTGGAGTTGATCAGTTCTGTGCTAAAAATTATCATTTAATAATATTATGGATTGGGACATAGGGTGAGTTGTGTTGAGATTGGTTGATAGATCTAGTGATTTTCAATTACCCCACCCTTTTTTGTTTCTATATTGGGTGGAAATGATGTATAAGATTCCCAAATAGAGTCCATTAATATGATTCATGGTCACTTAGAGACTCTTCCATTGAAAAGATTGATGTTTATTTCATTCATGTCGAAAGGTTTGGAAAAGCACATGTGGGATGTTCTAGTTCAGACCATGTATGTCGATGGTATGATGTGGAAATATTTCAAGGAACATTTTATGGAACTGTTCTATATTTAATCATTGAGACATGAAAATAATTATATGATTTAAGGTCTATGAGGTTGACCCATGATTCCATTTCCGGGATAGATTATGTTTTCCACTTCAACAAAATGAAATGATTTATTCTATCTTTGGTCGGGGGTGAGGGAGCTATGAAAATACATTTCCTTGATTTGAATAGACAAGAGATTAAGTCACAAGTTAATATCACCCATTTTAATATTTTTAATACGGTTATGGTCTATGGACTTATTTTAGAAGGAATTTTCATGGATCCTTGTAGTGGTGTCTATGAAGATCATGTTCAGAAACCTAATAATGTGGCTTCCGAAGGTCATATGTACCACTACAAGAGTATACCATAGAGTGGTGGGTGGAATAATAGTCAAAAAATGAAACAATATTCTTAGGTAAGTATAACTTATTTCCAATATCAGTGCGAAATGTTGGGACACATGCATGATAAATGTCCTATACCACCAGTTAAGTACAGATCATGATGAATGTTGGGGTATTTGAAGAGGTTTTTTAGGAACCTTGAACATATGGGTACTGAAGGAGGATCGATTTCGATGCAGAGTTCATGAAAGGAGTTATTTCCCCATACCATGAAGGATGTAAGGGATCAACCATCCATACTTTTTCAGATAATGGATTCGGTAATCTAGGAACAAAGAATCCATATCAACAGGGTAGTGAAACACTAGGAGCATAGTCTGAAACTCAGTGTTGGATGGAAGGTCATATTCATGTAGTTCAACATGCACCTGGAAGTGGAGAGGATACTTTCTCGATTGTTCTAGGTATGAACATTGTTGATTCCACTCTTTTTATTTCATTGTTTGATACATATAAAACACATTATTTTGTCTATACTCAATTTGTTAGTTTTTTGTTAATAAAAGTAAAATTTATGTGTAGTGTTATGTCTATTGATAGCCCATTGAGTGTTATGGATGAAAATATGTAATAGTGTATGTGCTATTTGATATTAGAAATTATGAAACCAAGGGGTGGAATAAGATACAATTGTAGGGATGATCCTATAATGGGTGATACCACTAGGGTTTTCTCAGTCGAAGCCACCCACTACCATGGCTGGGATCGTCTCACTCCCTCGAAATTCCCTCGACATGACTATGGTTGTGGTTTCTCCTCGGTGGAGGCATAGGTGACCTCGTTGACTTGGCCATCATAAACATTCTCTTCATTGCTGGCCTACTGCTACCTAACTCCATCATTCAGATAGGGCTTCTTATGGCAGCGCGAAGCTAGTTCCATGGTCATGTTATTGTTTTTGTGACTGAGGGTAGAAACATCATCTAATGTGGGATCGTTGGGTAGTTGGTTGTAGTCTTTGAGGATGTTTTGGATGGCGGTGACATGACATGGGATCTGGTCAATGACAAGGACATTTTCTCATGATCTTCGGTGCTCTGGTTTCTGATTATCTGGTAATTCATCTTGGTCCTTAATTTCTTCTTTCGTTTGATATTTTGAGGTGTCTGCATTGTTTTTGTTTTTGTACTATTCTTTTTATTCCGGTTGTGTGGTAAGGATATGGCTAGTTGCAATTTTGTTGGATTGATCTACATTTTGTATCATGTTCTTCTTTGGAATTATAGCTCGCGATTGATTCTGGCATTTGGGTTGGCTTCTATTTCATTATTTGTCACTCGAGGTCAATTTTGAATGGATTGGGTCTTGAAATTCGTGACTGTTGATTGGTTTTGCAGATAATATAGAGTAAATAAAGACCTAAAACTATTGAGATATTTTTTTCTACAATAATTTGGTGTCTTGAATGTTCATTAGGGGTTTGAAAATCAACACCCCATAGGTCCGATCATGGTGTTTTCGACGGTTTTGTTGAATGCTTAGAAATGGTGGAGGGACTAGTTGAATGTGTTGAATCGGTGTAATGGAATTTTAGAATTGTGAATATTTGGGTCAATAATGGTTCACGGTTTTAGGTTGTTGCATCTGTCTCACAAGGGTTTTCTCTAAATGGAGTATAGAGATGTAGCTTTCTACTAGAATTCTATATGTATTTGGATGTTTGAGTTGGTATGACTCTATCATCCGTTCCTAGACCATGCATTCATACATTGTATAGTTTACTGATTGTGAGGTGTAGGAGTAAGATTATTTTGTTGTCTTTGATACTGGGTTGGGGATATTCTGTGATGGAGTGGTATTTTTTGGCTTTAAACATTTTTTCCATGGTGATATTTTGTTTAGGTCTTGAAGTCTTGTGTAGTTTGTCCCATTTTTATCAGAAGTATTTGAAAAATAAAAATATAATTTTCATTCAGTAAGTGATAGTACCTCAATATTGGTGGATATAATCTTCATTATGACCTATTTTTTCTAGGGATTTCATATTTCAATTTAATTTTTCCATGGATTGGAAACTGATGTACCAACACCATATTGATTGTTACGTTCATATGTTAGCACTTACCTCCCTATAGGGGAGTGCATATGTTCACTATGTGGACTAAGAAATATCATCAGGTTATGCATGGACAATATGTCAATAGTTTGATAAACTAACATTCCAATTCGATTATCTTGTGCATGATCATGATGGATTAAATAAACCTTGTATTCCTCATATAGAAGATCAGTTTCTGGATGTGTTTCTTAAATAATTCATAGGGCTTCATCCTGAGATTGAAGTTTATTTAAACATATAGTTTTTGCCGGCCGAAGCACTATTTTATATTCCAATGTATATAATAGCACTAGAAGAACTCTATGAACTATAAACTCATCTAGTGGAATTGGGGAACAAGTGGGTAATTCTATCGAGTACATAACCTTAGAGATATCTAGTGTTTTTTATAAGAAGCTTGATGGATAATTTTTGATGTCTGATTATTATAGGAAGTTGAATCAAATGATTTTTAAGAAATGATAACCTCTTCCATTAAATGATGATATTTTTGACTAGTAGAGGGGTGATTCTGTGTTCTCTATGAATGATTTGAGATCATCATCACATCAACTAAGGAGGAGAACTTATGATATATCGTATACTATTTTTAAGAGAAGGTATGGGTTGTATTATTTTTTCTTGATGTCTTACGGGTTTTTCAACCCACTAGAAGTATTTATATCATTAATGAGATAAATAATTCCCTAGTACCTAGATAAATTTGTAGTTTTATTTTTGTAACAAGAACTTAGTGTACTGAAAGACTCATGATGATCATGACAAACCTCATGAAATCATACCGATTTCACTAAGAGATCATAGGATATAAATCATGTTATCCATGTGAAATTTATGAATTCACAAGGCGAACTTATTAGAACAATAATCTCTAAGGATGTTTTGTCGTTGGACCTGGAGAATGTGAAATTCACTATATCATGGGATCGTCCCATGTGTGTTTTTAATAATCAATGTTTTTTGGGTTTGGAGAGATATTATAGACGGTTTTTAGAGATATTTCCCCTTTTAATCCCTCAAATTCATCCTTTAATAGTAATGTTATCATGTTTGAGAGGTATGTGGAATTTGGGAATGCCTTTGAGGAGTTAAGTAACAACCTTACTTCTATAGTGATTTTGATTCTAAATGAGCCGTGTAAGTATTATACATTTTTTTTATGAATCTAGTGTTGGGATTATGGTAGTTTTTTTACATGATGATTAGGTTTTGGTATATGGGTCATGGTATTTTGGGCCTCATATATGAATATACAATAATCAGGATCTTTAATTGATCATAGTGGTATACACATTGAAGTGTTTGCATCACTAATTGTTCGGATATATCTTTATTATCTATGGAAATCATAATAGACTTAAGTACATATTCTCCCCACATGATGTTCATATTTGGTTTGGAATATAGAAAGAATACAAGATTTCATTTGTATTTGATATGGTTTACTCATTGGGAATGAGAAATAGTTCAACATATGCCTTGTGTTGGATGAATCTAAATTAGGTATTTCATGAATATAGTTCCTAGAGGATAATGATGGAATTGTTTGCTGAAATGAATCTGTAAAGTCATAATCGAATAGGGATGCTGAAACTCACATCAGTTGATGTTAAATTCACCATTATGAACTAGATCATGTATATACAATATGAGGATCCATAGTGATTGTCTTTGAGGGAATGTCATGAAGGTTTTGAGTCACTATACGATTAGACTATATGTGATAATGAGTTGATTTATGTCCATCAATGAGTTTTCATTCCTAAATGTATGAGGGAAAAATTGATTATTGATTTCATGAATTGATGTGGGGGGTAGATCCTATTTTTACCAAAATGTATAGTGACCTTCATGTATAGTATTGGGGGATAAGGATGAATAAATAGGTTGAAGGTTTTGTGGAAGGTTGTTACCCATGTAAGTGGGTGTAGCCCCAAAATCAGTAACTAGGTGGTCAATTTTTGTCTTTTACCATTTTATAATGGAAATGGGATTATGTTATGATTTATTTTCGGGTATTTCTTCCATGGATTCCTTGAAAGAATGATGTGATCTATGTAGTGATGGATCAGTTGACCAACGTAGAAAATTTCATACCAATTTGAGAGATAATCATAGTTAATTAGTTGGGAGAGTTGTACGTCTAGGAGATTGTATAGTTTTATGTGGTGATAATAATTATAGTTTCATATCATGGTATACATTTTACTTAATTATCTTAGTCGGGTTTATATAAATCAATTGGTACCCATCTATTTTGGAGATCTTCTTTCCAGCCGCAGATAGATAAGAAGTCATGGTGTATATTTGCTGGTGCTGGAGGACATGTTGAGGGAATGTGTCATAGATTTTGGTGGAACATTGGAGAGGAATTATGGTGATTTTTTAGTTATCCTATACAAATATTTACTAGAAGATGATTCACATGGAACCACATGAGGTGATAAATGGGAGGCAGTGTAGGTCAATATTATATTGGATGGAGGCTGGGGAGTCAGATTTGTTGCGACCGAGTCTGAAGCAGGAGATGTTGTAATAGGTCCATTTTAATTAAAAGATTATTTAAATGGCTCATATTAGGAATAAGTTTTATATTTTTTGGTAATAGATTCCTCTTTTGTTTATGGTGGGTGACTATGTGTTTCATCAAGAGTCTCCATTGTTGGGTCATATTGTATGAACCAATTTTTTCACATAGGCATGGATCCTTTAAATTAATTTATAATTATTTATTTGTGATCAAATATGGATTCCAAGTGAGTTAGTAAAGGTCCAAATGTTTTTAGGGATTTTTCAGAGCCCAGAAACCTTGTTTTTGGGAGTCCATTTCTCGTCGCACGGTTAGTGTAAACTATACGACATGAAAAAATAGTATATCTATTAGTGCAGCTTGATGCATTTTCAGGTAGAGTTGTCTCACACCATTAGATATTAGTTTACCTAACTGTTTTTTCTAATCATGCAGTACACCTCATTCATATAAGTTCATATTCATGGTTGGCCCACAGTTTGTCAATCCGTGCAACCAAATAGTGCACCAACTATTTTTTTTGGTAATTTTAACATTTAACATTTTATGATATATTTAAACCTTTCTTTTTACCTAATTATAATTCCAATGGAATGAACCTCAATTTTCACTCATTTTTTATATTTTTATGTCCTATTATAGGGGTCAATATATCTCTATCTCGGGTCTATTTGAGCTTCTGTTGGTCATGTTGGATGTGCATTGCTAAGTACTTGAGTTCGTTTGAGTCTTTATTATTCTCTATTTGTCTTGAACTTGTTATTAATGTTTGATAATTTATAATCCTTTCTTATATAAAATAAATTCCAAGAGATGTTAGAGGATAATACTAGAGGATTAGACTCTTATAAGCCTCTCAAGTTCATTGTTTTTGGAATTGCTGTGTAGGGCCCCCCAATTTCATCAATTGTTGTTTATTGAATATATATGTCATTATTATAATTCATATAACCATATAGTTATGTTCTTTCCTATTTTTTTGTTACTTGGTAGTTGTTATTCCCCTAACTCTATCCATTCCATGATTTATGTTTTTCTAAAATTGTCAGTTTAGTGATTTGATACATTGGAGCTCTCGTTCGGGTGTGTCATGTCTTAGCCTTCTATGGATAGGTTTTTTATATATTAAATAGATTTATTTAAGTTTGGAAATCGATAATTTAATGTACCATGTATTCTTACCACTTGACCATCTTAAGGCATGTGCATCAAATTGGTAAATTCATGTTAAATAGAAATTTTCATGTTTATTAAGTATATGAATTTCTCTTATTATTTGTAATTGAATAATAGTTTTCAGGTATATAGAAACCCTTAAAATGTGAATGTAAGTTAGTGGAGAGAACCTTGATATTGAAAATTCATTACATTGATTAAATGAATGGTTTCATCTTACTTGACCTTGTAACACTAATGAAAGGCAAGGCTTGAACCATGTAGACTTTTTTTTTAATCCTGACATGATTTAATGGTTTCATGCCCCATTAACATTTTCACATTAATTATATGTAATGGACTGAATATTATGAATTTTATACAGGTTAATTATTAAAATAAGAGTGGTATTACTCAAACTCACATCGGAATCCTTTGTGAATGCATTGGTAACTCGGGAACCCCATTTCGAATTATTAGATCTTTCATTCTTTGGTTAAGACCCACGTAGAGAAATATACTTGTCTAAAATTGGATTCCTGGTATGGAACCAAAGGATCCCTCAAGTAGTACTATAGGGTGACATGGATGAACTCCACGGATCCAACATTTTAGAAAATTGTCCATGGTTTATTCCCATTGGGCCAGGACATTGCTTTTCCCCATTTTACCGTGGAGGAACTAATGGGATCGACATGCGTCTCATTATGGAATTACATGTACTATGCTTCTTTGATTACACTCTTACCCTAATCGAGTAAATAATTATCATTGATTTGGTGAACCTTATGGTCTACGTTTCCTTGGTTACTACATGATAACTTCATTACTAGATTTTTATAATGGTTTCCTGATTGCACTGTGATTCAATGTTTCATTTTAACCCCTACACCACTATGATAAACTTATTATATATTGAAAATTATAAAAAAATATCAAATTGAATTCTAGGTTTGAATAATTTATTTGGTGTTTTTCACTATTTAAAGGGTTAATGTTACTATTTTTTATGATTCCATTGTAGAAGGAGGTGATTTGGAGGCACTAGAGATTATCCAGAAGAAAAATGGACCAAAACTGCATGGGTTCCATGATCACATGTCCACTATTGGTTAGCTTATTAAATCTACGTGCATCCATATGGTATGATTTATTTTGGAATAATCCGAAATCAAAATTTTATACATCTCATAGGAAGACAACTAATCTCCATTATTCCATTAAGGGGCCCAACCGAAGTGATTTGTCAAGGCCACCGAATCTCCATGATGTCAAATGTTGTGTGTTGTGTGTAGTTCATATATAGAGTTATACATGTCCAAAAGAAGAAAAACATTCGATGGAGATAGGCAAGATGTGGTTAAATAATGTTATAGTATTTTTCAAAATCTATTGATGAATTTATGGAGGCCAAAAACAATGTGATAAGTAGTTTTACTCAATCTGTGTGCCGAAAACCACTTCCCATTTTTTCTATGAAAGAGCACCATGGTTACCTCATTTGGGGAGTTCGATCCAGATTATATGCTTTGCCATTTTGGAGTACAAGATGAGTCTCTTAATCATCCTATAAGTTCTAGAGGCCCCTATCCTCATAGGGGGATCAAGGATGAAGAAGTAGTTCCAACCGAGCCTCCTCCTCTAGATGGTGAGCTAAACAGTGGATGATAATTTTGAGGGAGCTATAAAAACTAGGGAGGGAGTCATAGAACAAATTCTTATACTCTTTTTTTATAATTTGTGTGTTTAATATTTCAATTATTTTTTATCTTGACATTCTTTTCCCCTTATTACTTTTCACTTGATAAAATTTAGTGGAACACTTTTTTATTTCAACACTGATTAGGTTGATATTTCAAGTTGGAATCATAGGTTGTTTTGATTGGACAACACAATAATTTTATTTTTCTCACAGATACATAATATTTAATTATTATTTGGTATAACATTTATTATATGATTTATAACCAATTCTTGGAAACTTGATTGTTGTGTCAAGTGGTGGGTTTTAAGCATCATTTGAAGATGCAAGTGGGGAGTAAAGATATTGAAAACCATCAATCAAATAATTAAACTAAACCATGTTAAATTTAAAAAACTATAAACTATCCATGATGTATAGTTAACTTGAAATGATATTCTTCTCTAATAATGATTAATACCCCACCGTTAGTTATCAAATATTTTACTCTTTAAATAAGTAATTTACTTAAATCTTTTTTCAAAACCACTCCCTATTTTTGTACTTCTTATTAAAAATACATTCTATAAAACTGTTAATTTTCCTTAAGATATAACCTAGATTTTTCCCAGAACTATAAATTTATCTTCAGATCATAACAAATCTTATGTTTCATTATAATGCGGTCAAATTTTTGCACCATTTTCAGGGAGCGCTTTGGTTTTAGTGCATGTTTTTGATAATTTATTATAAATTTTGTGAATGTTTGTTTTAACTTCTACCATAGCATTCATTTTAGTGTTCTAATTTATTTAATGTGTTGGATATCTGTATGATGCATTCTAATCTAGAATACTCACAACCTTTTGAACATGAACTAGAGTGGATCCTACATTAGCGACCCTAAGATACACAAGAAGAATCTATGAAGGAGGATGCACAAAACATAAACAATCATCTTAATCCTTATTCTTCTTCTACTATGAGAATCCATATTAAAACTGAAATTAACCTGAATAACATGGCTGAAAAAATTGAACACTAAATGAACTAACCTCTACTGATGTTGATATCCAACCCATTTATATTCAATTACAAGGTGAGGCACCCATTTTTATCAAAAATCTGTTTTAATTCATCTATTACCAAAATTCCTTGGACTTCTTGGAGAGGATCCACACAAGCATTTAAAAGAGATTCATATTGTGTGTTCTACCTTAAAACCTAAAAATATGGATGATGAACTATTAATCTTAGAGAATTCCCCTTTTCATTAGAATATATAGGAAAATATTGGTTATATTATGTTAATTCCACAATAAGATGTTCGGCGGACATGGAACGCCTTTTCCATGAAAAATATTTCCCAGCCTCTCGAACTGCAACAATAAGGAACAAAATTTCTGGGATTAGACAATCTCAAGGGGAAATATTACATGAATATTGGTAATGCTTTAAAAGGTTATGATCAAGTTTCCCACACCACCAAATAAGTGGTCATCTTTTAATTCAATATTTTTATTAATGTTTAATCAAAATTGAACGAAATATGATCAATGTTGCTGCAGGTGGTGCACTAGTTGAAAAGACCCCAATTGCTGCAAGAACCCGGATTGAGAACATGGTGCAAAACACACAAAATTTTGGTTCATGGTCTAATATACCAATTCAAGGTGTCCATGAGGTGAAAATTACTGAATTTGAGATGGATTTGGACACAATGTTCGAAGAGGTAAGTAACCTACATTGAAAACTTTCTCTTTCCCCTGAGAAATCCCAATCTCCACCTCCCATCTATTTTGGTATATGTTCTTCTGACACCCACTACTCAGACCAATGTCCTCAATTGATGGAAAAATATGAATTTTATGAGGAAATTTTTCCTGACCGCCCCTATAACCAGCCATTTATACAAGAACCTTTCTATCTATCCAACCCTCGGTGGAAAGAGAACCATGACTATAGGAAAGGTGGGTATTCAAACTGACCTCAATAACAATGGAACCTACCAGGGCCAAGTAGTCATCCACCACAACTACCTAGAAATCCTCAATAACCCCAATGAAATTTACATCAAACCTCTCCAAAACACTACCATATCCAAGAAGATATGATTAAGAAAATGGCTTCCAACAATATCCAACTCCAACAAACCACTCAGGTAGCCATACAAGACCTCAAAACCCAATTAGGCCAACTAGCAAACTCAGTGCATGAAATTTAAATTCATAGTTCAGGAAAACATACCTCTCAACAAGTAGTTAGCCCTAGGGCTAAAGGAAATGTTAGAGCCATCACCCTTAGGAGTGGAAAAAAACTTTAAAGTAAAATGAATCCTCTATTAGAGTGAACCCCTCCTAAGGAAATCACCACCTGAACCATTAAAAATGTTCTAAATGGTGAAGAACCTTGTAATAAGATAATACCTTCCAAAGGAAAGAGTGTGTATATTAATGAGTCACCTAGACCAACCATTCCCCTTACATTTCTTCAAATTTTTACCCAACCAAGAAAACAAAAGGAAACTGCACTTGATAAGAAAATATCAGAAATTTTCTAGAAACTCTAGGTTAACATCCAATTGATTGATGATGTGAAGCAAATTTCACTGTACACCATGTTTATAAAGGTGATGTGCACACACCGACAGAGACTTCAAGGTGATGAGAAACTGAGATTAGAGAAGAATGTTTCATCATTTAATGATCTATCACTTCCCACCTTGTGTAATGATCCTTGAACATTCTCAATTATGTGCACCATAGGGGGTGGTGGTATTCTTTTTCTAATGCGATGCATGATTTAGGTTCCACTATAAATGTGAGGCCTCACTCCATTTACTCTACATTATAGGTTACATAACTGAATCCCATTGGAATTATTGTTCAACTGGCCTACCTGAGTAACACACACCACTCTGGTGTGTTAGAGGATATTATTGTGAAGGTACAAATTTTAATTTTTCTTGATGAATTTTATGTGCTTAAAATAGAGGATGATATGATGAATGGGCATGCGTTGATTATATTGGGGAGGCCCATCTTGAAAACCACCAAAACCATAATTAATGTGTATAATGGTACATTATCTAAGATGTTTGGTGGTGATATTTTCCACTTTAACATCCTTGATTCCATGAGGCACACCTCTTATGAACATTCTTCTCTCTCTGTTAATTAAATTTATCTACTTCCTTCCCATGAAAAAACAATATTTCTTTCCCCTAGTCCCATTTTTAGTTTTCTTCATTGACTAAAATTCTAGGCAATGAATCATGCATTGATTTTTGTAGTGGTCTAGAAATGTGCCATGCATGTTTGTTAATTGATATTTTCTTGAACACCGGGGATCCAATGACCATCAATGATATTCCTAATATTTTAAAATCTCATTACTTGTATTGGTATGATACCATTGAGTATATAGATGATATAAATGACCTCTCAAATTCACAAACACTCCCATAAATCCGAAATCCATCTAAATTGGGACTGAAACAACTGAATCAGGACTTTAAATATTAATATCTTGAGAGTGGAAACAAGTTTCTATGATCATTTCTTGTTATCTCCCTCCAGGTCATGAATTGTTGTTACTTTAACTTTTTAGGGATTATAGAAAAGATATTGGATGGACACTTTCTGAAATTACTGGTATTACCCATCAACTTCAGCACACCATATTTTTTTTAAATGATGAGGTGAAACCAATGAGGTAGGCACAACGTCGACTGAACCCAAACCTCTTAGATGTTGTGTAAATGGAGGTAACAAAATTATTGGATACTAGAATAATTTACCTCATCTCTGGTAGACAATGGGCCAGTCTCGTTCAAGTTGTTTCTAAAAAACAGGCCTTACAGTAATTGAAAATGAAATCAATGAATTGGTTCCAACTCGTGTGCAGAAAAGTTGGTGTGTTTGTATAGACTATCACCGACAAAACCAAAACACTTGGAAGGACCATTTCTATTTTCCATTCATTGGCCAAATTCTGGAGTGTCTAGAGGGTATGTCCCATTATTGTTTTCTTGATGGCTATTGTGAATTTTTCCAAATAAAATTTTCCCCTTAAGGATTAGTAAATGACAACCTTCACTTTCCCCTTTGGCACATTTTTAGATAGGAGGATTCCATTTGGTATCTTCAATGCTCTGGGTAATTTTAAATGATTCATGGTTAGTATTTTTAGGATTACCTAGAGAATTGTGTTGAGTTATTCATGGATGATTTCACTATTTATGGATCCTCATTTATGAATGTTTGAGTAGTATTTCTTTAGTCATACGTCGCTATATTGAAAAGAATCTCGTATTAAATTAAGATAAATTACATTTCATGGTGTGAAAAGGTATAGTTTTGGTGAATGTCATTACTGGTGATGAAGTCCAAGTAGATAAATCAAAATTGGATGTCATTTCTTCCTTAAAATTCCCCAAAAAATATAGGATGTTTGGCCTTTCCTAGGTAATACTAGATTTTACCGTCGTTTCATTAGATAAATTAATAAAATTTCACTCCCCCTCTACAGATTACTCCAAAAAGAAAATGAATTTGTTTTTGATAATGAATGTGAGGAAGATTTTAATTTGTTAAAATGGAGGCTTACGTCACCCCCGGTAATCCAACCACCTCAGTGGGATTTACCGTTAGTGCTCATGTGTGATGCCTCTAACAATGTAGTTGGGGAAGTCTTGTTACAAATATTTGATCGAGATCCACATGTCATTGCCTATGCCTCACTTACATTGGATCCTGCCCAAGAAAATTACACTATAAATGAAAAATAATTCCTAGAAATTTTATTTTCCTTGGAAAAATTCCGGTAAAATCTTTTGCGGTCTAAATATATTCTATTCTCAGACCTTGCAGCCCTCTGGTATCTCCTCATGAAACCAAAAGCAAATCCACGTCTCATTAACTGGATAATCCTCCATCAAGAATTTAATATAGAAATTAGAGATATAAAGGAGCAGAGAATGTGTTGGCTGACCATATCAGTAGGATTCCACCATCATTGGACATTGACTCATCCCCCATGTATTCCTATAAATGATATGTTTACCGATGAACAATTGCAACGAGTGCAAGATGTTATTCCATTGTATGATGAAATTGTAAATTATTTGATAGCATATTCCATTCCTATAGATTTCAATAAAAACTAATATAGTCGTGTAAAACATGAGTCTCGTTGGTACATTTGGGATGACTCCTACCTATGGCTCACATGTAGTGATAAATTCCATAGGCATTGTGTCCTAGATAGAGAGATTCAATATGTAATTAGATTCTATCACACTATTTCTTGTGGGGGATACTTTGGTGTCCAATGGACTTCTTGCAAGGTCCTTGATTCTATCCCCCTTTGGTCGGCAATTTTTTGGGATTCCCATGATTTTTTCAAATCTTGTACTCATTGTTAAAGAAAGGGGAATGGCTCTAAAAGAAAAGAAAATTTCACAATAACTATTTATCTTTCATGAAATTTTTAATGTCTGGGCATTGACTTTATGGGGCCATTTCCCAATTCCCACGGCATCTTGTAAATCCTTCTAGTAGTTAATTACATGTCAAAATGTGAAGAGGCACTAGCTACAAGGACAGATGATTCTAAGGTAGTTGATGATTTTTTGAGAACCCAAATCTTATGTTGGTTTGGATAGCCTAGGGTTCATCATCAGTGAACATGGTTCTCATTTCTACAACCGAACAATGCAATCAATTTTTCATCATTTTGGGGTCGGTCATAGATTGTTTACTTCATATCACCCATAGACCAATGGTCAAGATGATGTGTCAAATAGAGAGGTAAAATTAATTATTGAAAAAACCGTTCAACCGTATATAAAAGATTTGAGTCTTTGACTTGATGATTCATTATGGTCATACCATACTGCTTTCAAAACTCCCATTCGAATGTCACCATATCATCTTGTGTTTGGAAAGAGTTGTCACCTGCCTAATGAGATTGAGCATCGGGCCTACTGGGCCATCAAGCAATGCCATTCTAATCATTTTGGTGCAGGTTATCAAAGGAAGTTACAAATTCAGGAGTTCCAAGATATGAGAATAGATGAATATGAAAATAATAGGATTTATAAGGAGAAAACCAAGGCTGCCCACGACCATCTTATACTTCATCGTCAGTTTCACATTGTGAAGAAGGTCCTCCTTTATAATGCATGGCTGAAGTTGCATCCAGGTAAGCATCATTCTCGCTGGATAAAACCAAACACTATTATTAATGTATATATATTTGTGGTTATTGATGTTCAAAATGAAGAAACCAAGAAAACCTTCATTGTCAATGGGTAGCAGCTGAAGCACCTCCATGATGCCCATCAAGAGTTCTTGATAGAGGAACTCCATGTTCAAGAAGCAACATACCAATGAAACATAATAGGTTTTATTATTCTTTCTCACCTTTTCAATTATTACAGAGAGGACACTGCAATTTCGATGTGTTGGGGGATGTGTACATTCCTTGGTTAGATTGGGATTTTCATCGTCTTTATTCTTTCTTCTCTTTTCATCTTATTTATGGAATTTTTAATCCCCCCAAATGGCCACTAAATCATGGAACTTACTAAAAATGAATTATGAGTTTTTTTCTGTGTTCATTTAACATTTGAAAAAAACTTATCTTTATTTTGGATTGAATGTTTTTATTAATTTAACATCAGGGAGTGAATTTTTCTGTATTGGTTTTCAGTCAATGATATAAATGGTTGTATCACTGTGAAAAATTTGAGATTATTGATTCCCCATTCAGGAATAGCTTTTGGGAGAACCATGTCACTAATATATCCACAAATTTATGCACCAAACAACAAAGTGTTAATATTTCATACTTAATATAAGTTAATTATATGTTTGGTTAATATTTTTCTGCTTTAAATGATATTTCAATACGTTCGTTCCTTATCTGATATGTTTTATTTCTGTACCAGATTTACGTATGCATGTGTACTTAATGTTTGACTATTGTACGCCCTCAAAAAAATGGTTGTGTCTTGGGCATCTCAAAAACCACTCCTCCTAAACCTTTTATCTTTTTATTACTATTGCAGTTAGTGTCGTTGAGATATCAAACAAGGGATGATATATGATTCTGAGATTTTTTCGAAATTCAACTTCTAAAAAACAAAAATAATAAATTAGGGGAGTGATGAAATGTACAAAATATGTGGATATATAGGTTGGGAGCTCAGGTTTTGTCATCTAAGAATGCTTAGGTGAGTGGGTTTTGAAATGTGATTTCAAAGAATGTAGGTCAAGTTCGGTAAAATTTTATTTAAAGCCGAATAATTTTTAAATAACATATATTTATTGGATAGAATATTGAAAGAATATCATGGAATAATTTTCACTCAAACAAATGGAGTGTTAGTGTAATTGTGGAGTTTTGAATTACTTTCTCAATTTTGTCT
Organism: Viscum album; assembly: GCA_963277665.1. Lineage (NCBI taxonomy): Eukaryota > Viridiplantae > Streptophyta > Magnoliopsida > Santalales > Viscaceae > Viscum > Viscum album. The sequence goes on along the minus strand of OY728155.1, from coordinate 915,521,166 downwards.
CATGAATCTCTTTGAATTTCATTGTGATATGATTTATAAGACCTCGTTTTCCATTTTTCACTAGGAATAACTCCTTGGTGTGTTTCGTGTATTGATCAAATTATATTCATGAATTCAAATTTAATCAAATGATAAATATTTATTATTTTGTGAATATATACATTCATTATGTTATTTGGATATGTGAATTTTCCAAATAGTTCAAATGTTTATGTGTGGGGGTGTCATCGCACCACGATTCACTGTTTCATTTTAACCCTTACACCACTATGCTAAACATGTTTTATATTTAAAATTATAAATATAATAACCGAATTAATTCCATGTTTCAATCATTTATTTGGATTTTATCACTATTCAAAGGGTCAATGTTATTTGTTTTGATGATTCCATAGTAGGAGGAGGTGATTTAGAGTCACTAGAGATGATCCAGAAAGAAAATGGGACAAAACTGCTTGCGTTCCATGTACACTTGTCCACGCTTGTGTAGATTATGAAAAATTTGTGCTTCCAAATGGGATAAGATTTTGTTTTCACATCCAATATTCAATTTTCTACCACTTTTTTGAAGACAACCAAGCCCCATTCATCCATTAAGGGGCCCAACTAAGTGATATGTCTAGGTCACCGGTTCTGCGCGGAGTCAAACTCTGTGTGTTGTGTGATGTCCGTATCTAGAGATGTACATGTCCAAAAGAAGATGAACCATTACTGGAGATAACCAAGATGTTGTTCCACAATGTTCTTGTTTTGTTAAATGTGACTAAAGACTGTCTGGAAGCCGAAAACAATGTTACTAGTGGTTTTACACAATCCGTGTGCCTAAAACCACATCCCATTTTTTCTATAAAAGGGAACAATGGGTACCTCATTTGGGGATTTCAAACCAAATGCCATGCTCTACCATTTTGGATTCCTAGAGGAGTATCTTTATAATTACATAAGTTCAGGAGGAGCCTATCCTCATAAGGGGATCATTGATGAAGAAGAAGTTCTACCTGAGCTGCCTCCTCCTCTCAATGGAGAGCTAAACGGTTGAAGATCATTTCGAGGGAGATACACAAATATGGGGGGGGGAGTTCCAGAACATTTTCCTATACTTGTTTTTTATAACATTTGTGATGAATATTTCGATTATTGTTTATCTTGACCTTATTTTCCCTTGATTACATTTCATTTGATATAATTAATTGGAACACTTTTTATTTCAACACTAATTGGGTTGAGATTACAAGTGGAAATCATTGGTTGTTCTAATTGGAAAACACAATAATCAAATTTATCAGACACATACCTCATATTTATGTATGATTTGCTACAACTTTTTATCTATGATTGATTACCAAATCTTTTCAACATGAATTTTGTGTCAAGGGGTGGTTATTTAGGTATCATTTGAAAAGGAAAGAGGGGAGTCAAGATCTTGACAACCTTCAACCAAATAATTAAACAATACCATGTTAAATTTTCAGAACAATGAAATATCCAAGTTGTGTAGTGAACATGAAATGATTTTCTTCTCTCATAATTAGTAATACACAGCCTTCATTCATCAACTATTTAACTCTTTAATTATGTAATTTACTTAAATCTGTTTTCAAAACTACACCCTCATTTTGTACTTCCTATAAAAAATACATTATCTAAAACTATCAATGCTCCATGAGAGTCAACCTAGGTTCTTCCCTAGTCTATAAATTTATCTTCAAATAATATCCAATTTTACATTTCAAGAAAACATGGTCATTTTCTTGTTATATCTCATAACCCTAAATATGTCTATCGTGCGACTTATTTATAAACTGAAATGAGTGAAATAATGATCTGGTTTAATGTTCAGACACCAGAAAAGGGTTTAAGTTAGTTCTTGTGTATTGAGTTACATTATAATTATTTAATTTATATATTCTTTATTTCCAACTATTACATTTCCATTTAATTAGAATGATTTTATATAAACAAATGGTGTTGTACGGTTGACATTTTCCTCACACCCTATCTAAGAACCATTGTTACTTGGGGAAGATTACATGAATTCAGTTGATGATAAAGGGAAGAATATGGCCTCGAACACTTTATTACATGTTGTTTTGGATAGATCATGATACCAGATAATTGAGTTGAAGATCAAGATGATTTGGATAGTCATTTATATCCTTTATACATTTTTTGAATCATGTTATTTCTTTGGTATTGTATCTATGTTTTCCAGTTTTCTAGTTAATTTATATATCATCTTATGTTATTCTAATTATTTGAGTTGTAGTTATAGTTTTATCTTTTTTCAATTTTACTTATGTTTAATTATATTAATTCCAATATTTACCTATGTTTATATTTATCTGATGTGCTAATATTTTGTAATGAGGGAATAATCTCCCCACGGGCACAATCTAGGCCATCACTTATAGTCGGAAGCCTCTAGAATTTGGGGATATGTGCTTAAGGCCATGTGGACCACGAGGATTGGGCCACCTAATAAGTTTTAACCTTGTATTAAAAATAAAAATGTGGTATCTGATGTGTTTCAATTATTTCTTTACAATTTAGAGACAATATATTGGATATTTGGAATGATTTGAAGTTGGTCATAATCCCTACTTGGGCATCGTGAACCCATGTTAGGGGTGAAATCCCCGTTTCCTAAAATCTATTTATTGTTCTATTATTCCTATTACAATTGAAATTATTTCACTACTGGGGAACACAAATTCTATATTGAGATATTCATTAATACTCCATTTGATGATTTATTTCATCCTTTTTACAATGATATGAGGTTAAGGAGCACTGTTACATGCATCATTATAGGCATCTAGAATTTGTAAGTCATGAAAATGTCCATGAAATAGAGGTGAATTTCACAATTTTTAATCACATGATATGAATTTTATTCTTGAGTAATGATATTATTGATATATTATGATAGTATTACTCTTGGTTGTGATTTAGTAATTTCATATCTCAGTTCACACGATTTATAGGTCTATATTGGTCGGCATGAGTAATTTATTGAGTCATGACATTTTTCAATAAATAAATGGTTGTCATTTTCAATGATAAGGTATATAAGAAACAATTTAATGGGAATGAATTGCCATTATAAAGTGAAACTATATATCTAAAATAAATTGTATGCATGTGCATATCCCGTATTGTCATGTTTATGCGAGGAAAATAATTGAACCTGGAAATTTAATGTAAAATGAGAAAAAACTTATACTTGAAAAATTACTAATACCTAGTCGTGTAAGTGGGTTGATGGGGTATGATTTCATGGGTAGTTCGTTTTTACTTGTTCAGATTCCATTTGTGATGTTATATATGTACGTCAATCTTGTTTGGAGTGGTGTGACTTCTATTTTTAGACCAATCCCGCCACAACATCCTCATGTCGCACACTAGGATGGTGGTGATGACCACACTCCATATAAAATGGTCCCTGAGCCTCCAGTATTACCTCAAGGACATCCAATTTAGGATACAACTACTATATCTGATCAATGCCATGATGTCCAAGTTTATGATAGTTTCCCACATTTGATTTAGTCAATACATGGTTCTCCTTGAGTTGCAACTACAACGGATGATCTAAACCACGTGTTCCAATAACAACATCCTCTGGTATTCTTAGGGAATTTTATCCCACATGCTTCTGAGTGTTGAATATAGTTCACCCGATCTAACACTAAATATCTTTAAAGGACTCTAGAGATGAGGTTCAATCATTCGACATACAGGATTCAGGATTTGGCCCAGTATTGGTGGGATCTGGTTACCCTGTCTGATCACCATCAAGGCTTGGTATGTTCGGACCTCCAAATTATTTTTTATGATCAGTTCATTCATGAGATGCTCAGAGATGATAGAAAAAAATAATTTAGGCATCATGAAATTGTTTTTATTTTAGTTGTGAAATATTAAGTGTGTTTCACTGAGTTACATTGATTTTCACGGTTTCTAGATGGTTATTAGCTTTAACGTGCTTGATGCTTCAAGGATGGTCATGTGTACTCCATCTGTACATAGGTGAATGTCTTTAGCATTACTATTTTTTCTCAAATATTCAATCAATATCTTATCATTTAACATGACCTCAATGGTGGTAATGGAACTGAGTATAGAGGAACAGTGACATGATAGATTAGTAGTTCTTCATGTGGTTGGAAACGTTCCCATTAGGTGTCTCTTCTGGGTAGTGTCAATAAGAGTAACCATTTTGATATCTATATGGTGTGTCGTCTGTTTGAATGATAGGTAAAACATAAGACTCATTGTAATAGAGACCCATTTGAGTGTCTGTTGTGAATCCCTCTGAGGAATATTCAGAGGTTCCACAGGACCATTCCACTAGATTCAAGTGGAAAAGGATATGCACTAGCATCACCTTAAAGAGATCATTTTTTTCATCACACCATGAGGTGAGTTGGAATAGAACCATAAGGAATGGACTAGGAGGACGTCATGGACATAGTAGTCACACCCACTAATCACAAATAGTTCCAATTAGATAGTTATTATTGTGGTCTCCCAGTTGTTGCACAACTTGGTGGATCAGGCCAGTTGCATGAACTATAGTTGATACCCGTGGAGCAGGCTATGATACCATCTAAGATACGATGTATTATTCTTTTGTTATCCACCATATTATCTGATTTGTTTTATAAAAGTGATTTAATGAAATATATATATGTATATATAGTGGAATGTTTTGTAATGTTGATATTGTATTACTATGGTGTAATGACCCTAGACACACCGTTAGAAATATGCTTATAGAGAAATCACCAGTTTAGGGACTGTCCCATTATGGTTGTAGTAAACCTATCATAGGGAATCTATTTTTTCCCATTATGATAGGATTTTATTTCATTCATAGGGTGAATTGATTTGTTCAATATCATGATTTGGTAGGATGCTATCGCTACATGGTATCTTTTACATCAACAGAGGGAAATAATTATCTATATAAGGGTGAGCGTGATGTCTAGGCTGGTAGAGTGTGACCAAAGCATCATTGGTTAAGTTGAGTGAATAACTAAATTTAAAATTTATTCATTTATGATTGGAGTTTACATCAAGTTAATTTCCCTCTAATAGTGGATCATTTCATGGATGAGAACCTTACAATTACATTCAGTCTAATGAACATGATCGTCATTTTCATGGATCTAACGAATTCGGTTTTCCATCACTATCTCGATATTTTTGTTGTGGTCATTTTGGATGACATATTGGGGTACTATTATACACTTAACAACCATTACAATCATCTTCATATCATTATGAGTACACTTAGAGAGAATGATTTTTATGCTATGCATGCGAAGTTCCACTTTTGGGTCAACAAAATTCACTTCATGGGTCATATCATATCAGTATCATGAGTATCATTTGACCTAGAAAATGTTAGTGAAGTAGTTTTCGGGGAGAATCCCATGAACATTATTGATATTGGTAGTTTCATGGGTTTGGGTTGATATTATAGGAATATAATACAAGACTTATCTTTTAACTCCTCACCTATCATTGTTCTTACAAATAATGGTGTCATGTTATTACAACCAGAAGTGTTTTGAGAAAGCCTTTCCAGATGAAGGGGAGGATTTGCCTCAAAACCTATTTTAATTTATCAAGGTCTGGAAAAGCTTATATAATATTCTATGATGCATCTTGCAACATCTATGGAGAAGTTCTTATAAATGAAGATGGATTAATTTCATATGGATCTCAGCAGTTTAAACCTAATGAGATAAAATAAATGACACACGACCTTGATATTGCAGAGGTTGTGCATGCCTTATGTTGCTGGAGACACTACCTATTAGGTGAGAGTTTTATGGTTTAAACATACCACAAGTGTAAAACCTGGACCTTATTTTTAGGTATGTTTTACCTTTTTCTGGTGTTTTTGTGAAAAGAGGAGTTCCTGTAAATTTTTGAATTACACGCCATGTACTTTATAAGTACACCCCATGTACTCCCTTTCCGCGTGATGCCATGTGCGGGCCTTGTCTAGGCCACACACATGGCCATGTAGGGGTGATGTGGAGGCTGCTTAAAGTGTCATAAATAAAAGCATAGTACACCCCGTGTAATCCAAAATTACACACCGTGTACTTTATTTTTTTTTCATTAAACATATCGGGCTCGCATATGATCACCATAAACATTTTCTTATAGGTCTTGTTAGACCGATAGAAGCCGTACGACTCAAGAACTTCACCGATCCCCAAAACTCTATCTGTTCTATAAATCTACCTCTATCAATTGCATTGGAACCACAACATTAAGCTCATCCCTCTTCTAGAGCATCATTTTCCAATTCCTCTTTCATTTCATGTTATTGTGGGATGAACTTTTTATGCTTTTTCATATATCTATGACGTTCTAAGGAGATTCAAGCCTCGTTGTTCAATTATATTGATCTATTAGCATCAATATAGGTGGTTTGTGCCTTTCTGTTCAAAGTCGTTGAGTTTTATGTGACATTACACCAATACCCTTGATAGGGGTATTTCGTGTTTACTGTTTTCCCTTGTTGTTTTCTTACCTTTAGTTTATGATTTTTCAGAGGTAATTTGGTTATGAATAAGGATAATTTCTAAGCTTGGATGTTTTTCCCATTCCTTGGTCTGTTTATGACCTTTTAGTCTTGTTGATCCTTTGGCCGTTATACTTGTTTTCCAAGCCTTGTGACCATAGGATGTAGTGATGTTTCTTGACATGCTTGCTACGTTGTAGACTGGTTATCCAAGTAGATCTGTAGGTTTAATTTGTCCTTATATCATTATTATTCACTGACTGGAACGGGGCCGAGTGAACTTGGTGCTATAGACAATAGGGGATAAAATGAGATAGCTTCCTTAGAGAGTCTTGGACAATAAAGACTATAGGGGATAGACCGAGTGATCTTCCCAGAGAGTCTTGGACATTATAGACTACATAAGGATATACCAAGTGAGCTTCCTCGGAGAGTCTTGATCATTATAGAATGTATGGGGGTAGACCATGTGACTTTTTTCAGAGAGTATTTGTTTTGTTTTATTTGAATTCCTTAAACCATTCCAGGATATTGGAGGAATTGACCGAGTGGGATTCCTCAGAGAGTTTGTGATTGACCTGAGGCTATAAGAGTAATTGACCAAGGGAGATTTCTCAGAGAGTCTTTAGACCTTGGGGCTATAATGGGAATTCACCGCATGATCTTCCTCAGAGAGTTCCTAACTACCATAGACTATAAGGGGAATTTACTGAGAGTGATTCCTCAGAGAGTCATATAATTTGTCGTATAACCAAATCAGAGGGGTTAGGTTGAGTGTACTGCCCAAAGGGTTGTTGATACTTCATGGATAGGACCAGAGGGGATGGTCGTGTGTACTTCCCAGAGTGATTCCTATTTGTGGTTAGTTTTTTTCTTCACTAATGCGTGTTGATCTTTGGATTGTTTACTATTGTGTATAATCCTTTGTAATGCTTACTATTTATTGATTACTGTACTATTGCCTTCCATATACTCACTGACTGTTAGGCATAGATCATTGGGTGGTTTCCTAATGGGATTTAGTCTCACACCGTGTTGGGGACATGATTTTGGGACCAAACACATTATATTACCGCAGTTGTTGATAAGGGATAGCTCCATTAGACTTTAGGTACTTGAATTGAATTGGAGCAGGAGAGCATGGGACCAAGCTGAGGGTTGCGATACTAAGGAGTTGCTTATCTTTTTTCTTGTGTACTTTGGTTTAGTATTGTATTCATCATTGTGACTTGTTTTTCTATTTTCCTAGACATATGTATCATGCATCATATATATGTGTGCTCCTGTTGTTTATCATATTTATCCTTCTGCAGTTTGCATGTGTATGGATTGTCTACTGCTTCTGTTATTTTTTATTGTTTTTCTTTTCCACTATGTATACTTCCAATGAGGGCATAGGTTCCCCACTATCACACCCAATTCCCTCGCTGCTAGTCGACAACCTCTCAAGTTTCGGTAAATCCTCTTAAGTCCATGTGACCAACCGGGTATGGGGCACCTCTAGGTGGCTTTCAGAACTGGGGCCTTACGAAGTGGTACCAGAGGAACTCATTTCTCTTGACTTACTATTTAGAGCTTATATCCAGGGATAAAATGGAATAGGTACGTCGTAATAAGATATGCTCGGGAGTAGCTAACCCCTGTATAAGTAAAAGCCAACCTACCTCATTTATTGCAGTTTTACTAGTTTTCACTTTTAAAGATGATTTGATTTCACCGTTGGGTGATTCACATGCTTTGTGTTGTTACGGTGGTTGTTATTGTTGTTCTATTTCTGTCGTAACCCGAGGAGATGAGGGTATGAAATTTCATGCATCATATAGGAATTTGTTAGAAATCACATGCCATGCATTCCTTTCATGTCATTTAGGATGCATTAGAGATTTCATGTTGTTGTGATAGACATGTGTAGATTATGCATGTTGTTGTGATACATGATTTGATAGAATCTCTGTTGTTTGATAAAGAATTTATTTGTATAGTAACTTGCTCATATGGATTCCAAACTTTGGTTCTTGAGGTGTTATGGGCCCTCATGGACTGGAATTTGGTGGATCATTGCCTGGTTTCCTTGTTATAACTTGTATAATATTCCAAGCTTTGATTCACGGGGATTATGGTCCCTCATGAATCGGAATTTGGCACCTAAACTATTGTTTCTGTGTTTTTTGGGCTTTGGTACAGTTTCTAAGCTACTGCATGGAAAAAACCAGAATACACGGTGTGTACGTTATTAATGAACGCCATTTAGTTTTTAATCCATGTAACTGACTCTGTGGGATGAAACACAGGGATGTGAAAAATCATTAGGAACATACGGTGTACGACACATACACACTGTGTTGTAGTGACAGTGTGTCTACAAGTGTTTCTAACGACACTGATGGATGATGCTTTGACATTACTTGTTGTGTCCTATTATCACACGTCGTGCCTTGTAACACAAACATGTCATGAATAAAACATGTTAGGGAAAGCCTTCACGTAAATGACGTGTTCACAGGGAGCACACTGTGTAGAGTGAACCGTGTAGCCGGTCGTGTAACTAACAACACGGTTTGTTGAAACCTTGTCTAGTATATGCCGTGTGCTTCATGAACACACCGTGTAGTCTATGATTATGAGGACCGTGTGGGTTATCCAATTAAGGAGACTCAGGTAGGGGAATAGAGTTCAAGTATATGCCATGTGTGGGGACAACACGTCATGTGGTTGGGGAGTTACATGACCAGTTGTGGTAGAAGTACACGCCCATGTGAATGGCATAAAAGAACATGATGTGTAGTTTTTATACATGTCATGTAGTCATGTTTTTTAAAACATTAATTTTTCTTTATCAAGTTCCCCTCTTTTACTATTGTGTTCTTATTCTTTGATAATCCTGATCTAAGGTGCACTTTTTACATTTTAGAGCTATGCCACCATGACATCCCCCTGTTGTACGTTAGCTGCCAGATAGTGAGCAGACACCGGATATGGCTGATCAGGGACCTATTGCAGATCCTCCTGTTGTGCCAGCCTTGGCACTAGCAGTTAAACTAGTTGCAGGCGTTGATATGTAGTTTATGAATGATTTTATGAGGATGATGCTGACCTTCTAGGGAGCACCGCCTCCTGCATCGTCAATGGAATAGTTGGTGTGGGTTTTCCAGCAGTAGTATCCTCCTATTTTCTCTGGGCACTGAGGACCCCAGGCTGTAGAGTCCTGGCTAAAGGCCACACTAACAAGTTTCGAGCATCTAGAGATACCTCCAGAGAATAGGGTGAAGCTCCCTACCTATTTGTTTCGAGACTCCGCCAATAGGTGGTGGGAGATGATCTCGTATTTAAGACGCTAGTAGAGTATGACTTTAGAAGAGTTTCAGTTCATATTCTATGATTAATTCTACCCGGATACCTTGAGGGTCGATCGAGCCCAGGATTTTATGAGTCTGGAGCAGGGTAATCTTTCTGTAATGGAGTACTCGTCTGGCTTTACACAGCTACAACGTTTCATGCCTATTTCAGGAGGTGATGAGTTGTTCCATGCGCGGAAGTTCAAGGATGGTCTGAGGCACGACATCTGATCGTAGGTGAAAATATTTAGGTTGAATTTGATATCCTCTATTATCAACCAGGCCTGATCACAGAGCACAATTTTAGGGATTCTAAAGTGGTGAGCCAGGGCAGTTTGACGTCCAGAGTTAGTGTTTCTCCTATTGATAGCACGAAGAACCATAGGGAGTCTTATCGAGGAGATTAGAGTAAGTAGAATGTATCTTCAGGCAGCCTAGTAGTATGTTACCAATGCGGGGGGATCATGTATACTAGGCCTCAGTGCTAGAGAGACCCAATGAATTACTGATCTTGCAGCAAGTTGGGCCATATTCTGCGTTTCTATCAGATCTTATCATAACAAACTGGTGGTTGAGGTTCTTCTATGACCCTGTGTTTAGGAGATGCATCTCCAGTTTCTCACCGGTCTAAGATCTGGAGTTCTTACAACCGTTTGGTCCGAGGTGGAGGTCGCAGCTATGGTGGTAACTCACCAGGCTACCGGCGACAGTAGAGTGGATCATCTCAGAGTGTTCAAGCAATGTCATAGGGTTGTGGAGCAATACAAACGTTTGTAGTGGAGCAGACCAATTATGAGCAGGATCCTGGACCCTCTACAGTTCGAGGTACAATCTTAGTACCCTCAGTTTTATCATCAGCTCATTTTGATACTGGTGCTATGCATAGCTTTATCTCTGTTGTGGTTGTGGAGAGCCTTGGGCTCTGCATCTTTTACTCTGCCAATACTTTGATGCTAGAAACACCGTTGGGGACTACAGAGGTTAGTGTACGTCAGTGCAGAGAGTGCCCTCTTGAGGTTGTTGGGTGACAATTCTTAAGGTACCTCTATGTACTAGAGATGATGAGTTATGATTTCATTCTTAGAATGGACAGGTTAGTTACCTTCCATGCAGTCATCAACTGTTACCACCGCAGGGTGAGTTTTGTATCCTCTAAGGGTGGATCATTTCCTTATAGAGGATAATGGGATTTCCAGGCAAGTCGAGTAGGACCCGACCATCATGGGATGGGAAGGGTTACATCCCAGATCACTAGTCTATATCTGGAAGACTAGGGGACTCCACAGTTAGACTTTACTCCAGTGGTGGATAGTTTCGGAGATGTCTTTCTAGAGGAAATTTCAGATTTTCCTCTAGAGCATGAGGTAGAATTTTCTTTTTCTCTTGTTCCAGGATCAACATCAGTGTCCATTCCTCCTTGTAGTATGGCTACACCTGAGTTGTAGGAGCTCAAGAAGTAGTTGGAGGAGTAGCAGGCCAAGGGTTTTATTCAACCGAGTTATTCTTCTTGGGGTTCGCTTGTCTTGTTTGTGAACAAGGTATATGGAACCCTTAGGCTTTTTGTGTATTATCGAAATCTGATCCAGTTGATAGTCAATAACAGATATCCCTTTCTGAGGATTGATGATCTATTCGATCAGCTTCGAGGTGCCCAAGTGTTCTCAAAGATCGAATTGAGGTCTGGTTATCATCAGTTTCTCGTTAGACCATCTAATATACCTCTCATAGCCTTCCGGAGTAGGTATGGACTATATGAGTATATGGTTATGCTGTTCAGTCTCACGAACACGCCTACAATTTTCATGGCACTGATGAACCGAGTGTTCCATCCATACATGGATTCCTTCGTGGTGTTTTTCGTGGATGACATCTTGGTGTACTCTCACACATGACACGACCATGCTACCCATATCGAGATTGTTCTAAGTACACTAAGAGAGAAACAGTTATATGATAAGCTCTAGAAATTCCACTTTTGGATGGATCAAATTCACTTCATGGGTCATGTTATCATAGAGACAAGAGTATTAGTAGACCTAGAGAAAGTGAGGATAATAGTTTCCTCGGAGCAGCCGAAGAACATCTTTGAGGTACGGAGTTTCCTAGGGATGTATGGATACTACAAACGTTCCATACATGACTTTTCATTCCTAGAAGCACCACTGACTGGTCTGACCATGAAAGGAGCGAAGTTCTTATGGTCAGATTCTTGTGAGTCCGCCTTTCGGGAGTTGAAAGGGAGGATGACGTCAACACCGATACCAGTCTTTCCAAAGCTGGGAATGTGTTATACCGTGTATTGTGATGCTACAGGTATTGGTCTGGGATCCATGCTTATACAAGGAGATGGAGTCATTGTGTACAGGTCTCGGCAGTTGAGGCCACATGAGAGAAACTACGCAACACACGATCTATAGTAAATAGTTGTTGTTCATGCCTTAGGCTGTTGGAGAAATTATCTTCTGGGAGAGGACTTTATGGTGTTTACATACAACAAGAGTCTCAAGTACATCTTCACTCAGCATGATCTAAATTTGAGACATCTAAGGTGGGTTGACTATCTTTAGTCCTTTGACTTTGATTTTGCCTATACACCTACTAAAGGAAATGTTGTGGCTGATGCACTAAGTAAGGGGACTCAGATACATGTAGTTCAAGAGGCCCACAATGAGTGGTACATTATGGATCTGTTCTCTGAGATGCATTTCGATGTTCATGACAGCCGGGGGGTAGAATTTTATATCTTATGTAGCTGTTACCTCTACTCTTCTTGATCGGGTACAGATGAGGCAACTATCAGATTATGAAGGCCTAGTCATACGGGAAAGCATGTTTGGAGAGGACAATGTTCCTTGGTGGACTATAGATGAGGATGAGATCATGTGTTTCCATGGACATGTATGGGTGCCAGCAGACATACGCGAGGGGCTGATGTGGGACTTTCATTCCACAGTTTGGGCAGTTCATCCTAGCATCACCAAGATGTACCACGATTTATACCGTTAGTATTGGTGGACAGGTATGAAGAGGGAAGTTTCTGGTTTCATCTTGATATGTTCCTCTTGTCATAAAGTGAAGAGAGAGCATCAGCGACTAGCAAGGCTTTTAAAGCTGTTAACCATTCCCATGTGGAAGAGGAATGACATCACGATGGATTTCATGACCAGTTTGCAGAGGTCACCTTGAGGGAATGACGGAGTGTAGATTTTCATTGAAAAACCCAAGAAGGTTGATCACTTCTTGATGATCAATAAGACCATCATTGTTTATGAGCTGGGATCGTTGTACATAGGAGAGATTGTACATCTATAAGGAGTTCTACACTCTATTGTTTCAGACCGGGATGGACATTTTACTTCTCGGTTCTGGCAGGGGCTTCAGAAGGCTTTGGGTACACAGGTTATTTTGAGTACAACCTACCATCCCCAGACAGATGGCCAATCCGAGCATATGATTTAGGTGCTTGAGGGTATGCTTCGAGCTTGCATTATTTACTTTAGAGGTTTTTGGAAGAAGCATATACCTCTTGTAGAGTTCGCCTACAAAAACAGTTTTCATGAGACTATTCAGATGGCACCTTATGAGGCTTTGTAAGGTAGGTCATGCCGATCACCTTTATGCTGGCTTGGGGCAGGAGAGGTAGCTTTGTTGGAGCCTCATCTTGTTCAGGAGATCTTCGAGCAGATAGAGTGGATTCAGATGACTATGGCTACGACACAGTCTCAATAGAAGTCTTATACTGATTAGCGGAGACGACCTCTAGAGTTTGAGGTTGGGGATCAGGTTTTCCTACATGTCACACTGAGGATGGGACACAGGAGGATTGAGAGACATGGTAAGCTTTCACCGAGGTAAAACTGTCCATTTGAGGTGCTTGGGAGAGTTAGTTCGGTTTCCTATTAGTTTCAGTTGCCTTAGAGGTACTGAGCTATGAATGACGTCTTCCACGTTTCTCAGCTAAGATGTTACTTTTCAGACTGGTCTCATGTCTTTCAACCTAAGGAAGATGAGCTATAAGTGGATGCAGTATTTGAGGAGCATCCTATCCGAATTTTTGATTGTAGTATGATGGTTCTCTATGGACGGTCTACTCCTCTGGTACGGGTGCTATGGTAGCACGGGTGAGTATAGGCTGAGACGTGAGAGAGGGAGGCCGATGTTGGATCAAATTGGCTAGTACTATTCATGGTTTCTTCTTCTACACCTCGCTAGGAAAATTTGGGGAAGAATTTCATTAAGGGGGGATGTTTGTAAGAACCCAGACCTTCTTTTCATGTATTTTTTTCTTTTTTCTAGAGTTTTTGAGAAAATAGGTGTTTGTGGATATTTTTGAACTACATTACCTGTAGTTTATAAGTACATACAGTGTACTCCCATTCCATGTTAGGCCATGTGATGGTCGTGTCTGGACCACACCCATGTCCATTTAGGGCTGATGTGGAGGCCGCTTAAAGTAGAATATGGAAAATCCTAGAACACGATATGTACTCCAAAAGTACACGCCATGTACTTTTTTTCATTAAACGGACTGGGATCACGTCTGATCGCCATAAACGTCTTCTTCTAGGTCTCATTTGATTGAGAGATGTTGTATGATGCTAGAACTTCACCGATCCCCCGAACCTCCGTCCATTCTTTGAATCGACTATCGTCGAATGTGTTGGAACCACAATGGTAATCTCTTCCGCCTTTTAGATCATTGTTTTCCAACTACTATTTTCATTAAACATATTGTGGGTTGAACGTTTTGTGCATTTTCATAGATCTACGATGTTTTATGGAGATTCCAGCCTCATGGTTCAAGTATATTGATCTCATAGCATCATGGTAGGTGGTTTGTGCCTTTCTGTTCAAATTCGTTGAGTTTTATGTGAAAATTACACCAATACCCTTGAACGGGGTATTGTGTGTTTATTGTTTTTCCCCTATTGTTTTCCTGCCTTTATTTTATGATTGTGTAGAGGTAACTTGGTTATATATAAAGATAATTGATAATATGGGATGTTTTTCCCATTCCTAGTTTTGTTTATGACCTTTTGGTCTTGTTCATCCTTTTGCTGTTATACTTGTTTTCAATTCCTTGTGACCGTAGGATGGAGTGTTGTTTCCTAACATGCTTGTTATGCTATAGACTGGTTATCCAAGTAGATTTATAGGATTACTTTGGCCTTATAGCATTATTATGAAATAACCAGCACGAGGCCGAGAGATCATGGTGTTATAGACTATAAGTGGATTGACCGAGTGAGCTTCCTTAGAGAGTCTTGAACATTAAATACTAAAAGGGATAGACTGAGTGAGCTTCCTAGAGAGTCTTAGACATTATAGACTAAATTAGGATAGACCGAGTGAGCTTCCTCAGAGAGTCATGAGCATTATAGACAATACGGGGATAGACAGAGTGACCTTCCTCGGAGAGACGTAGTTTTGTTTTGTTTTAATTCCATAAACCATTCCAATTTATAGGAGGAATTGACCGAGTGAGCATCCTCACAGAGTCTTTAGACCTTGGGTCTATAAGGTTAATTGACCGTGTGATCTTACTCATAGAGTTCCTAACTACCTTAGTCTATATGGTGAATTGACTGAGTGTGCTTCCACAGAGAGTCTTATAATTTTTTTCGTATGACCAAACCATAGGGGTTAGGCTGAGTGTACTACCCAGGGGGTTGTGGGTACTTCTTGGATAGTACTAGAGTGGATACCTGTGAGTACTTCCCAGAGGGAATCTTGTTTGTGGTTAGCTATTTGCATCACTACTTCTTGTTGATATGTCGATTGTTTAATGTTGTTTATCATCCTGTTTACTTCTTACTGTTTACTGCTTACTGTACTATTACTTTCCATATAGTCATAGACTGTTAGTAACATATCTTTGGGTGGTTACCTACTGGGATTTAGTCTGATTCCTTGTTTAGGTCATGCTTTTGGGCGCAAAAAAATTCTATTGCTACAAGTATAGATAAGGGAATGCGTCCTTTGACATCAAGTACTTGATTTTCAATGGAGCTGGAGAGCATGGGACCAAGTCGAGGCTTGCAATGCGGAGGAGTTACTTTTATTCTATCTTTTGGACTTTGTTTTAGTATTGTATTCTTCATTGTGACTTGTTTGGCTATTTTCCTAGACATATGTTTCATGCATCATATATATGTGTGCTCATTCTGTTTATCATATTTAGTCTTACGATGTTCACTTGTGTATGGATTTTCTACTACTTCTGTTATTGTTTATTGTTTCTATTTTCCGCTACGTACTCTTCCAATGAAGGAATAGTTTCTCCACATTCACACCCACGGCCTTCTCTTCTAGTTGGAATCCTTTGGCATTTGGGGAAATGCACTTGAGGCCATGTGACCAATCGTTTATGGGAAACCTATGGGTGGCTTCCAGAATCAGTGCGTTATAAAAAGAGACTCAAATATATATTTTCACATCATGACATGAACTTCAGACATTCTATATGAGTTTAATATCTATAATGATTTGATTTTAAACTATCTTATCTGCATTATAAGGGAAATGTAGTTGCAGATGTGATGAGTCTAAAAACTACGGTACCAGATGTATGGGAATATAATGATGAATGGAATTTAATGAAACTATTTTCTAATCCACATTATTAGTTTCATGATAGTAATGAGTATTATTACCTCTCATATTTTACATTCTCCCTTTACCTCCTTGATAAGGTTAAGGGTAGATAGTTTTTTGATCCAGAGGGATTAGTTCTCCATGAGGGTTTATCAAGAGATAACCCACCTCTAGATTTATCTATAGACAGAGATGATATGCTAAATAGACATGGACATGTCTGGGTTCTTATATATGAGATAGGAGTTGACAAATGATTCTCATTATTAATCTTTAGCAGTATATATAGGCATATCCAAAAAGTTTCGATACATGTGACACTAGTATTTGTGGCTTGGGAAAGAACGTTAGATAGAAGGCCTTATCACATGGTGTCCACCTATCAGTATGTGAAGAAGGGGTACCAGAGACCTTTAGGCTTGTTATTATCAACTCTAGTCCTGGAATTAAAATTTTACGATGTTTCCATCGACATTGTAGTTGGGTTTCCTAGGTCTCCCAGATTTCCTGATGTTGAATGGGTTTTCATTGAGTGATTGACAAAAGTGTATTATGTATTTACTATTTGAGAGAAATACTCAGTCCATGAGATGGGAAGACTGTATTTTTGTGAGATAATACAACTACATGGTGTCCCTGGTACTATCATTTAAGAATGGGATGCTTGTTTCAAATTATGATTCTATAATGGATTACAGAAATATATGGGAACATATGTAAATCTAAGAAAATATTTTAACCCTTAGTCCGATGGATACTCGTAATGGACAATAAATGTCATAGAGGACATCCACTGAGCATGTCCTTAACTTATGTGGTTCTTGGGAGAAGCATATCCCTCTCAATGAGTTCTCCTATAATAACATATTTTAGGCAATAATTCCAATAGATCCTTTTGAGGCATTATATGGAAGGTCGATTTTTTCAACCATGTGCTGGATAGAGCTAGGTGAGGAATCCTTACTTGGTCATCGTATTTTTCATGAGACTTCAGAGTATGTTTAGGTAATCAAAAAGTGTATGAATACCACTCAGTATAGAAAAAATTCATATGTCAATCTCCATTGATGAGATCTACAGTTCAAGGATGGGGATAATGGCTTCATTTAGGTATCACTCATGCTAGGGATTAATTGATTACAAAAGAATGGGAAGTTTTCATCTTGTTATATTGGACCATTTGAGATTTTGGAGTGAGTTGGGATGGATGAAAATTGGTATCTATTACCTCATAGGTACTGTTCCTTGGAAGGTGTCTTCAAGGTTTCACTATATAACTGATATCTTGTAAACCATTCTCATAACATTTATCCCAAGGAAGATGAGTTAGATATATTTTTTAACCTTCTAGGATTATCCATAATGCTTCCTTAACTTGATCACGAAGAATATCTGTGATCAGTATATCCCTCTCATGTGGGTTCTATAGTAGCATGTCCATGTGGAGGATGATAATTGGGAGTTGGGGGCCGACATACATGCCTAGTGGATTGAGTTTTTCATAGATTGGTTCACCATAACTAAAAGGTAAACATGGTGATGAATTCTTTTAAGGGAGGATGACTATATGAACATGTTATTTCACTCAGGTATGGATCATTAAAAATTAGGTATAATTATTTATTTAAGACCTAATATGGTTTCTTAGTGAGTTAGATAAGGACCCAAGGGTTTCAGGGGCTTGTTCGGAGTCTTGGGCCAAACTTTTGGGGAAACTTTGGTGTATAGTAGGGTTACCATAAACTGTGGTAGTAGAAAGCACGGCTATATCTAACCATGCCAATACTTTCATTTTCAGACAGAGATATCTCCCATGGTTGGAACACATTTTACTAAACTAAGCGTCCAAACTATGTGGAATAAACCTTTTTACATATTCATGTTAATGGTCGACACAAATTTTTTAAAATTGTTCTAACAAACCCTACAAATTCTAAATTTTGTTAATTTTATCATTTACTCTTAATTATCTAATTAAACCTTCCTTCATCCTTAATATGAATTCTAATGGAAAACCCATCGTTGTCCCACATATTAGAGATTTTCTAGGCCTATGATTGGGATCATGATGTCCACTTCAACCGGGATCTGTTAAAGCTTTTGTTCATCATGTTGGATGCACAATGGAATGTAATCGAGTCTGTTGGATCTATATTTATTCTCTCTTTCTCTCGACATAGTTATCAATGTGTGAGTACCTTTACTATTTTATGATATATACTCTATTCCATGAAAAATAAGAGACTGATACTGGAGTATTATAATCATTCAAGACTGTCGTGGGTGGTCTATAACTCATCCCTCGTTTTCATTGATTTTGGAATTGTCATGCGGGGACCACCAATTTAAGAAGGATTAATTTATTGAATTTATATGTTATATTATTATCATTATAACCATATATTTATACTCTTTAAAAATAATTAAATAGTTACTAGTTCTTACACCGACTTCTTCATCAATCCCATGTAAGTTGTTTTGCCAAAATTTTCATTTTAGTGTTTTCAAACGTTTGAGATGCCATTCAGGTGTGCCGTGGATTTACAAATATAAGTGTATGTTTTTCAATATAAAATTGTTTTATTTAAAATTTGAATATCAAAATGGAATGTACCATGTATTGTTACCACATAACCTGCCTAAGGCAAGTTCTTAAAATTGATAAATTAATGTTAAATGGAAATTGAAAGTATTCTTAGTATATGAATTTATCTTATTATATATAATTGAATAATGGGTTTCATTTCAAAAGAACCCATTACCATGTTAATGTAATTTATCCAAGTGAACCATGAATATTTAAAATTCCTTAAATAGAATATTTGAATTGTCTCATGCTACTTGGTCTTGTCATACTAATGGAAGGAAATTCTTGATCCAACTAGACATATGGATTAATCATGACTTTATTTAATGATTTCAAGATTTATTATAGTTGTCACAATAATTATAGTAAATGGATAGAACATAATGATTTATATATGAATTTATTATCAAAATAGGTGTGAACGGACTCGATCTCACTTGGGATTCCTTATGGAATTCCTTGAGCACTCGTGTACCCCATTCTGAATTCAAGGATATATCTTGACTAGGTTGATACCAAAGGAAAACCAAATCCTCATCTAAATTTGGATGCCTAGTACATCACCATTAGATCCCTCATGAACTACTGCAGTATGACTTGGATACACTCTTTGGATCCCGGATTCACAATTATGTTCCATGGTAACATACCATCAGGCTAGGCCATTGTATAAACCCATTTTACCTTAGATTAACTGCTTAGACTCGGTAGGCCTCCCATTGTTGAATTCCATGGACTATGATCCTTAGACTATAGTCTTAACCTTATCCAAGATACAATTATTACTATGTTAGCGACCCTTTAGGTATATGATGCGTGGGTTATTACATAGGAACATCATTATTAAATATCATTACATGTTACATTGTTACATCTTGGAACCCTCACTATGGATATCATTTAACTTATTTATAAACTGGTAATAATAAAATAAGGAATTGGTAACATGTTTAGACATTAGACAAGGGATGAAGTAGGTACAATGGAATTTAGTTACATTGTACTCCAATATATTATATATTCGTACTTTCACACTATTACATTTATATTAAATGTGATAGATGTTATAGACATCATTGGTGGTGGACCATTGAGATTTATCACATCACTCTTCACGAACTATTTTCTACTCGGTGTAGATTAAATAAATTGAGGTGTTAATAAAGGGAATAATATGTCTTAGAACACTTGATTTCTTCTTTTTTATGACGGATTATGATTGTAGATGATCAACCTGGACCTCAAGATTCATTGAATAGTCATTAATTTCCATTATAAATTTGTATATCATGTTATATCTATTATCTTGTATCCATGTATTCATGCTTTCCAGTGACAAAAAAATCATCATAAGTTATTCTAGTTATTTTAGTTATTATTACTGTTTTCGCTATTTTTTGATGATCCTTATGTTTACATTTATTTCTTCTATTATTTACCTTTCTTTATATTTATCTATTATACTACACTTTGGTGATGATGGCATAGTCTCCCCAAAGGCACACTCAAGGCCCTCACTACTAGTTAGAAACCACTGGTGTTTGGGAAGATGCACTTGAGGCTATGTGCTCCACCGACCTCAGGGAACTAATTATGTTGAATCATGGTCCAGGAATCCACACACCATTCAATTCAGAAACATGGTATGATGGAAGCTTGGTATGTGAGGCTGTTTGAGATGGTGGAAGGGATCACACCAATGGTGTACCATTTGGATCTTCTACAATTGCGTAGTGGTATGCATTATTTTTTATCATGTGTCACAACATCTATAATATCTCCCTGAACCGTCTCAGGTGAATTGTATTGTTGTTCAGATTTTGTTATATTAATCCTTCTAGGAGAATTGGGCTGGAATTATGGATCGTAGTGATAATGTCATGGATGGAATGATTATATATTTGGTTTGAGTTATGTCGAATCATTGAAATGTTAAGGAAGAATATTGGGAGAGGGAGACAGATATAATAGATCAATGTCCCGATCACTATTATTTGGAAGCTCAATGATGCTTGAATGTCTGTCTCAAGGAAAATCCATTATATTTTCGGTGGGTTTTAAGATTCATTTCATTATTGAGTTACATTATTATTTATTTTTTCGTTTCTGTCTGTATATTTTTGATAAATGAATTTTTTATGAATATATAAGGTGTCTTGTGGGAGTTCAGGGGGTTAGAGACATGAATGAGGGGGAAATGTTAATCTATATCATATTTCATGTTTGTTTCATGGTTAGTAGTAACTCTTTTGCTAAATCGTTCATGCATGGAGGATGGGTTCATGGTTTGAACAAACCATGAAATGTTTGATGAAAAAACATAAGGTCTTGGATAGATCCATCCCACATGATATGCACACTGTTTGTTAATCACAAAAGGATCCCAGGTATAAAAGTGTCCTAGCCACCTCTGAAATATAGTTGGGCACATAGTAGGTGCACGGTTTGGACAACTGTGCCACCAACCTATGCACCCCATTAAAAGTGTTTATTTACCCTTTTTCTCTATCACACCTTAAACAATATAAGTCATTATTTCGTTATTTATTTTTTCAATAACCCCTGTGATTATCATGGACACCCCATGCTTCCAAACTATCATTATCCTTTTTTATTAGATGGTTATAGTTTCTTTGTTTGTTAATTTAATATATGAGTGAGTATAACACTTTAGTTCCTTATTTGTTGCATTATTACTTATATAGCTTTTATTCTTCTTCCCAATACTGAAAATCTTCTTTTTCTAGTGGATCATATGCTAGAGATTCGATGTGTGTTCAATTGAAATTCAAATTCTATGGTTATGGGATCTCTAATATTCTAATTTTAGGTAGGTGGTCTATATGTTATACCCCACAGTATTGTTGGGTTTTAACATGTATATGGATGGGATTTGGTGTGGTTTTGTTGTCCTTATTTTTAGACATAGTATGAATGATAAATTGGGTGGGAAAATGTTAAATTAAATATATTCTGATACATGTGGGTTGCGTTGGGTTGACTTAACTGGGTTGAGGGACAACATTGGGGTGATCCCCTTCTGGAACATTGAAATTGAAAATATTAGTATAGAATTTAATTGTTATGACAAAGATCCCATAATAAGTAATTTGACATGTTATCTTGGGTTATTAATTAGAATCTAATGGTGTTTTTATTATCTGTTAAGATTTAATTAAGGGTTGTTTGAATAAAATTTAATGGGGAAATTGAATTAATGTAAATGGTTAAAATGAAATAACATGGTATATGAGAATAGATAAATTGTTATTAAATAAAATGATTTATCAATTAAATGGACCATGAATTGTGATTTTTATGTTTATTGTTTGATTTTGGTTTATTAAAATGGTATATGCGATGAATGGTAAATAAATAATGGGAACATGGATTGGTGTTATGGGATGTATTGGATTTAGGATCATCCCATGGGTTGGGTAGGACTGAGGCACAAAACCACATTGTTAAAATGCTTGGGATAAGGAGTTAGAGTGATGTTCTAGGACTATAACCATAACATTGGATGAAAATAACAAGACATGGGATCCATGGTAAGTGTGATGTAATTTATTTTTATAAGGGTTTCCCTAGTGGAATAGGGAATATTGTTTTACTTTATTATGTTTACTGGTTGACCAGAATAGGCTGTTCTGTTATAAATTATTTTCCTAACCCTTGAAAAAAATAATTTGACTGGTTTTAGTGAATATTGTTAAATAATTGCCTTGTTTATCTATTTTTTTACATTTTTAATACTTTTGTACATGCATACACTCTCAATTTATATTTGATATATTGTAGAAACCATTTTTGGTGGCCTAATGAGTTTTTCGCACAACCTATTCGGGCTCCTATTGGGTACCTGAGTTGATTTCATTGTTGTAGGCCAGGACATGGAATAAGTCCCCAATGTAGATATCTGTGTTGAGAGTGATATGTGAACGAATTATGTATTCTTACTTTGATTCAAGCCCCATATTTGGGAATACTTAAATATTTTTATCTTTGGTCTTTACAAATGGCACTATGTGACATGAAAAATCTATTTGACCATTCAGTGGTGGTATTGTAGATAGTTGTTGGGAAGTGGTTGGAAATGCAAGTTCCTTTTTATAAAATAATGATACCTATATTTTGTGTCATTTTTATTGTGTCTTACACTGATAAAGAGGGTATAGTGTCTCCACATTATATTTTATTCCTCCCTTCTAGTCAGAATCATCATAAATATTGGGAGGCACACCTAATGTAATATAGTGACCTGAATATGGCACCAGTTTAGTGGCCTCCAGATTTGGTATATTGCATTGTGATTAGTGTATTTTGAAATGATATATTGTTCTTCCTTGAATCATATTTTTGATCTATGAATGATAGGGTATGATATTTGATGATGGAATCAATCCCATATTATTATGTCATTCTTTTATATGTTTATTAATTGATATATCCTATGATTACCTTTACTATGAATCGTAGCTTTGTTGGTATTATGTTTCCTTTCCCATGGTTATGATGCAGATATTTATGTAAGGTTTGACATAAAGGGATATAATGTGGGAAAAAATTAAGACATACGATTATAAATGAATCTAAATAATACAGTTATATATATAACCCATATTCACTAATCCTTTTTAGTTAATTCATGGATCATAATGTTTTTTATTCTATCTAAAATAATGAAATATAAATATATAAAATGTGTCAGCCGCATTTTTTTATATCTGATTATGGATTGATATTTATTTAGATATTATGATAATAAGTCATTGGTGGCAAACCATGGGATATGTAAAGGCATATAATAATATCATAATGTCTTGGTAAATTATAGATTATCTTGTTTGCTTATAAAATAAATCTGTTTTTAGATTTTGGAAAGTGTTAGTACATGTGGTATATATGAAACTAAGGGTAAAAAATCTAAATTTTTTAGAATGGTTATAAATTTGATCATTACTAGAGAAAAATCGGTGGTCCAAATACTGTACACATGTTTACAAAAAATAAAGGGATATTAATGGGTAAATTCACATTTTAATTATGAAATATTTAGAATTTTTTGAATTTATAGTGACCATGAACCACTTAAGTTAATCCTATTGTGTCATAAATTTATATCACATTTTCAATATTTAAAATAATAAATAATATTTTCGATTATATAAATTCCCACTATGAGGGTTGATTTTCATCAAATTATTTGCTGTTTCATTTTTTTAAAAGAACACAAATAGTCTTTGTCAGTGATGATTATGATGGAAAATCAAATGATTGTACTCATGGGAGAATATATAAAATGGTTACAAAGATGATATACAAAAATATTGCATCTAATTATCTAGTGTATAATATAATTAAAAACCTCATCATGAATAATATTATTGAATGACCTAATAAATTAAAAATTTTGTTTCTTGGAAGCATTTTTGATTAACACTCAATGTAGTGATGATTCATCTTCATACATGTTATGAATATTGGATGAAACACTGAGGGAAATATCTCTATTAAATTATTATATGGGTTATTTATTAAAAATTAGGGAATGTTATAGGTAAATGATGAGAGAAATTTTGATATTAATGTGGATATATAACGTACATCTTACAGTAAAATGTGTAGTTCACTGTCTTATGTTTGGGATACATAGGAATTACCTAATTATATTCTCAAATATGAGGTATAAATAATAGAAAAATGAAGGGAATATGCTATGTCAATCATTGCTGTAGAATTAATGATGTGTTTCTAAGTCAGGAATCAATAATTATAATACAGAAGTTTTTTATAAATGATATTAAGGTTATATGAATCGTGAAACATCTAAGGACCACTCATTAGTTATTTTACATATTAATTCCATGAATATGACGAATGGTACTAATTAACTATAAATATGATTTAATTTTTTATGACATTTTGATAATCCACATGATTTGGGGATATATAACCCACGTTATGTACTTGATAGATAGATAATAATGTTTAGTTTTTAAAATGAGTTGTTTCATATTAAAAGATAAAAATTACTATTTTAGTTAACAAGGATGAGTGATTTGATGAAAAAATAGATTGATGATGATTTTTATTTTATATTTGGAGTTTTGTTACATATTTAATAGTATGTGAAATATTTTAATGAAGAAGGATACTATTGTATTTTAAATTAATTTTTATTTTAATTGTGGTTGTATATTGAATCAGGTTATTTTTGGAATGGATTATATTTTTAAGAGAATTTTTAATCTTTGTACTGACATTATTTGATTTTATCATTATGATCTACTACATGTTCTTTGGTGAAAAATTGAAAAATATGTATTAGAATAAAATTATGTGATAAAAAGTTGTTTGTTTTTTGTTTTTTATTTTTGGAGACATTTTTTGGGGGATTCCAAACATTAACTATTTATAGAATAATTTCTAGTGTACATTGTGTGATACTATAGTGGTTTTATTGATTATTGTCTTATAATTATCATTATTGGATAATTTTTTAAAAACATATTGTTTTTGAAAAATTATCATATTCTCGTTGAATGAAATTTCATTAAATTATGGATCTTATGATACATGAAATTTTTATTTTATTCCATAAGTAATGACAAATTTATCATTAATATCTATATCATTGAGTATTAGATGAAGAGAAAATTAACTAAATTACAATAAAAAATGAAATTGTTCTTTTGAAATTGAATTAAATAAAGTTATTGTATTTTCTCATGATCTCAATGTTGATAGTAAAATAATTAATTATATTTATGAAAAGGATTATTAAATATAAATATTATTCAATTACCATTAATTCAGATGAATTGATGGACTTCCCCACTAATTAATGATTTATGGTTTGTTTATCATTTCATATCTAATGATCATTAATTTGGTTATGATAAACGTTTTCTTTAACCATACATAATTGTATAGACAATACATTTTAAACCATGTCTATTTTTTCACATCCCACTAATGTTATATGATATTTAAATCCAATTTTTTGTTACTCTATATGATTACTAATTAACCATTTCCCACTTTTTAAAGGATGTTTTATTATTTATTTATATGTTGTGTGTTATCAATGACAGAATTTAAAAACATTGACCCTTTTATTAGAAAAACAAGAATACTAAAAGGGATATTTATTTAATGGGGTAAATGTATAAAGATGGTATTTTATAATATGGTACCCATTATTATATGTTTTTTATTATTTGATTGTCATGAAACACAGAGGTCTATAAAATGAAATATATCATAATATAGTCATTAAATAGATGAATATTAATAAATTTAAAGAAATTTGGATATCTATTATGGAGAAATGACACAATAAATTCAATTCATCATATTGATTCTACTCATGATTAATTTTTTCTAGAAAAAATCCTAAGTGAGTCGGAGATCTCTAATTCTATTCATTATCTAGATAAAGAGATTTCACCCAATCTGAATGGTTTCCCTTTGTGTTTCTGTGTTTCCTCATGATATTAGGTTATGGGATATGCAATTTAGTGTTTACAAGATTACATCCTTGTGTGTTACTTTCCTCACATGGTCAGTTCCACCAAGTTGGATTAAATTCATAAAATCATAGAAAATACATCCCTCATTAATTATTGTCCCATAAGCATGGTGAACATTCCATATATAATTCATTCAAGCATCATCAAAAAAATACAGTTGGACTATCTACCTAAATAGATATCTACAAACAAAACATGGGTTTCTTACGGTCTGGTCTATTGACGGAGAAATTAGTTTGGTGCTAGAGAGGGTGAGGGACATTAACCTCAAACCAGTGGGTTCAAATGTATATAT
Source organism: Viscum album (assembly GCA_963277665.1). Lineage (NCBI taxonomy): Eukaryota > Viridiplantae > Streptophyta > Magnoliopsida > Santalales > Viscaceae > Viscum > Viscum album. The sequence goes on along the minus strand of OY728155.1, from coordinate 915,494,276 downwards.
CAAATTGGACATGAAAACATTAAATGATATTTTCAAGGGGACTTTTATTTTTAAGGTACATTCTCACATGGGGTTCTCTCACTAGAGCTTTGACCAACTCTTTTAGGTTCTCTATCTCTTCCTCGACTGATCTATCCATCATGGGAATAAATTATAGATTATTAAAACCAGTGAGAGGAAATCATTAAGGTAACTCAATCTTTCACTACTTGTTCATTATAATGAAAAAAACTTAATTATGATTTTTTATAGTGAGATGCTTGGCCTGCATTAAATTCTTTCATGGGTGGTGATCAAGAGACACACATTATGGGGGAACCATATAGAACAAAAATACAGAAGCAACCCAGACACCACAATAAAAACCTATTCTCCATTGTGGAACATGGTGAAACATCAGATCCAACATCACCATCATTTATCTATTTTGATCATTGGAAAGGGAGATACCAACATTTGGTATCACAACTAGTCAGGAGTTAATCTTGGTTTTATGGGTAGTCTGACCTAGAACATGTCATTTAATAAAAACCTATTAATTGAACATCATGATATGGAATATCTATAATGATGAAATACCAACTGATGATCATGTGAATATAACATGCATCTATCTATTATCTAGGTGTTCTTGTTGTGATACCCCTTGTAAAGAAACACCAAGGAACCTTTTGTGGAAAGAAACTAGGAAAGAAAGGTGTTGTTGACATTAGGGAAATATAAATTGCCCCATTCACAGGTCACATCTGAGGAATCCTTTCCCAGAAGTTGTTTTCAAGGTATAGAGAAAAAAAATGTAGAGGAAGGAATGAAATTTCATATGTGAGGTAGAATGTTGGAGTTTATGGGATGCCAGAAACAAAGCCTAGTATGATGTTGTGTCATGTTCATAATATTGTTTAGTTTATAAAACGTGGTTCCTCTTACAGGACATGGATCATATTTTTCCCAACTAGATGGAGTCCCCCTCATTCGGGTCTCTCTCTCACACCATTCTAGTACAATATAGTGTAACCTCCCCATGGGTTAGTAGATCAGATAGTAACATCAATGTTACAAACTCAAATATAACATGAATGTTTCTTACCACATGGTCCATATAATGGAGTTTGTGTGGTTTGTGTAGCCAAATCCTCTATAATTATTTCCTTTAATTCATTATTTGTATATGAATATTTTGTTTTTAGAGATTCTAGGGAAATGATATTGGGCCTCGAGTTATGTATCACCAAATATATGGATCCTATAGTAGTGGAAAATAACATCAAAACCAATCAAAACACTTTGATGGGGAAAAGTAGATAACCTTAGAATACCACTTATTGTATTCATAAATCCATGAAACTTATCAGTAACAGCATGTAGATCCTTCACACATGGTGTGAAGGTAAAAAAGTGACTCATTTTCTTGCTTCTATGGACCCCAAGGTACGACGATAACATTTATTTCTAGGTTTCTCTCATTACCCTATGAAGGTGTTGAATTAGTCTGAGGGGATTCATGTTGGTTACACTTTTATAGACCCCTATAGTTCCCCATGTATTTTACATTGCCTTCTATTTTTCATGTCAATAATATACAACAATGGGTTTTCATGTAATGAAATTTAGTGCTTAAAATATATATTTTATTATTAAATTGTTTTTATTTCATTTTTCTGATTATATATTTTATTTTATTTCTTTCAAATTTATAAATTGAATTTTTAAATATGATATAATTTTTGGATTCATCATATCTAATTTTTTATAGAGGGAATGTATTTTATTTCCCTAAATTTTTGGTTTTTTGGGAGAATTATAATAAATAATTGATTTTATAAAACAATGATTTATTTTTGTTAAATGGACTTATTATCCTTTAAATTTTAACTTTAGATAAAATAATTCTACTTTAATTATATATAATAAAATGAGATATGTTGTAATCATCATTTTAACAGATTATCATATAAGTTTATTTTTTTGGTTTAAAAACAAAATTTTTATAAAAATAGTTTTTATGTGTGTGATTTGTTTTATCAAACATATTTTAATAAATTACTATTTATTAATTATTTTAACTAAATATATTTTATTTATTAAATTTTTTTCAAAATTTATCATATATTTGTTTAATTTCATTATATAATAAAATATAATGTTTTATTTTTAAAAATGCATTCTGATAAAAAATATTTTCATCAACATTTCATAAATTATGTTAAATTGTATTTATAAATCTTATATAATTTGAATTAGAAAAAAATATATTATTTTTTTCTTAAAGGAGATAAATTTTCTTCTGTACGTGTCATTTTTTTTGTTCAATGAGAGTACTAACCATGGTAAATATTTTTCACATCAGTAATAGTGAAATGGGTAAATGGTGTTTGAACTATGAGATAGGGCCTATAAATCAATAAAAAAAAGTTAATTTATTTTATTGGATGATATTACGTTAAAGATAACATCTATTTATTTTAATATATGAAATTATGGATAAATTTTAATTTGATAACAACATTTTTTTATTTTTTTTATAAAAATCTTAAATATAACTATCTTTTTTTGATTTTTCATATATATTATCACAGGGACTAGTAGATTTTGTGAATAAATATAAGAGAAGATCTTTTAAATTACTAACTTATTTTTATGATGGTAATTTATTTTTAATATCTAGTGATTTTATTAAAACCGTAGAATCATTCACAACCCTGACCTAATGATTATGCATGTAGTATAAAACATCTATATAAATTATTAATAAAAAATGTAATTCATTTGGCTGAGATATTATGTGAGATTACATTTATGTGTAATTATTATATGTAATTCATGGTTATAGGGTATATATTTTAATTTAGTTTCAATTATATAATCTTTATTGTAAAACTAAATACATAGTCCAAAAATGATATTAATTACATTTTTTGTTAATATTATTTTATTAAAATGATTTATAAATCCTAAAATTATATCAACATGGAACTTTTAATGGGAAATGTTCTTAAATTAAATCCATGTACCATTTTGAGTAATGTTTTACCATATAAGTCAAATTAGAAAAATTATTAATTGAAAATTATCTTATTATGGTGAAGGAAAATTTTTGGTTATCACATTTTTAAAAAATAGATTAGTGATAAAAACACATAAAAACTATATAAACCATTTTATATGAGTTAATTTAGATCCAATATCATATTTATTTTTAAATTATTGAAATTATTATTAAATTTTATTATGTTTAATTAATCTTTATTATCAACTCTTTCTTAAAAATAATTGGAAGGAAAAATTTTACATTTTCATATTGTGGACTACCACATCCACATAGAGAGACAATTCAATTTCCACCTCCATATTTCATCAAATGTTATATTTTTTATTTTATATATTATATATGATATTTAAGATGTAATTCGGATTTTCTATTTATACTATAAAATCTACCTTCTTACCTTTATATTCATTATAAAATGATAATGTTTCTCATAAGTACATATACACTACCACCCACATGATGTGATGTGATTGGTTTTGGTTTCATCATTCGGGTTAATTAATAAAGACATATTTAATATATTTATATATATTAATTTGGATTTAATTTTTGTTTTATAATTATGAATATAGTATTTACCATTATTTTCTTTATTTTTAGAAAAAAATTAAAGCAACAATAATTTGTACGTACAATCCACTATATCCATAAATTATGTAAATGGTTTTTTTATCTATAAATTTTATGGGATATAGTAAATATTTATATAATGAATATAAATTATATTTATATCTTTAATATCATTCATGATATTACGGAACCTTGATCAAATAATATGAACCAAATCTACTAAATCAAAGAATTATTGAAAAATGAAGTAGTTATAATTGAGAAATGTGACTATAATATTAAATTATTATTAAAGGATTTGTAACATTTTAAATGTAAAAAATAAATGATATGATATAATATAGTATGGATTTGAAAGATATGTTTAAAAAATTTATATTTATGATAGTTTAGGTTCTAATGTGAAAAACAGAGATGATACTTGAGTTATTGGTTTACCATCTCAATTTTATTTATATGAGACATATTCCATATTGATGTCCTGAATCCTTTGGGTAGTGTATATACTACTTAAAATTTATATTATAGTTATATTTATTAATATTTATTTTTATTTCAAAATCAATATAATTTTTCTATATTTATGGTGGTTTTGATTTTGATGTTACCAATGTGATAAGGATATATTTCCTTGTGTAATTTTATTTGATATATATAATAAAATACCTATTTTATTTTATGATGATAATATATATCTCTTATAAAATTATATAAAATAAATTTACTTATATATATATGGTTTTGTAATTTTCATTTTATTTTATTGTTTCATGGGGTTATGATTCAAAATTTACCAAAGCGGTAATTGATTTACATTACAGTCCAATTACAACAGTGATTTTTTATTCTTGTATATCCATTGTGGAAATTATGTGATCCTTTTCCTATAAACCCCATTAAATTTTATTTTACATGGTTTATTAATTTATATTTTATTAAATAATTATGTTATTATATATTTGGTAATTAAAATAACCAAGAATTCATTTAACATTAACAATCTTTATGACCTCTTTGGTCTGGAATATTAGTCATCAATGTATATATATATGATAAAAATATTTCAATAAAATATTTCATATTATGATTTGAATTTTTATATTCATTTTAAACTATTATTTAATTTATATTAAAAAAAATCAATGAATATATTTTTCATTTTTATAAATATTTAGTAATGTATTTCTACCAAAAAAAATGAAAGGAAAATTTATTTTAACATACACTGAATATATTGAATTATGAACTATCATAACCATTATTGTATTTGAATATTATATTGAATATACCCATTAATTTTTCAAAATATTATATTCCACATAAAGATTAATAAATATTAATATTTCAAATAATGGATTTTAAAATAAAAAATTGATTCCATCAAAAAATATTCATACACTATCTGGAAGGATTTTTTCATTTATGATAACATCCTTTGTGGTTATTATTCATTACCGGGGACATGATCCAATGATACCATATTTTTTGATTATATATATTTTTTATTATAAGGATGAGATTATTGTGAAACCATAATCATGGAAATGCGTTTATTATGATAGAATGAAACATATTCATATTCCATAGTTTATTCAGTTACAAAATTTTGAAATTTTTTATGAAAACTTTTTCCTTTTAAAAGATTATGAATTAATAAATTTAAGAATGAATTATGATTTTAGTGTACACATATGTATGATTTTCAATTTTATTGTGGGTGCCCCAAAAAGACATAACCCTATAATTTATTGTCCAATGTCACAAAAATAATGATTGAATTATGATAAAAATGAATAAGTTATAAATATTGAATGAGATATAGGTAGGGATCCCTTATCCATAATTGGAAACATATGGTATTGTGTAATCTGTTATGATATGTTAAACATGTCACAATTCCTGGTCACATGTGATTTTATTTTCTTATAATTTTATGTTGATTCATGATATTATTGTATACGAATGATAGTTCTACAATATATGTTCATGTTTTTATAAATAAGATAAGATCCCATAGGTGATGATTTATTAATGATGATTCATCACTCTTTTAATTATTATATTTTGAATTAATAATCTGTGAATACACGACTCATGTACAAGACATATGAAATATATGATATTTTATTATTATTTAATACCATTAATCTTATCTTATGTATGAATTTAATCATCAATTTATATCATTATTATTTACCCCTAATGAGACTATTGGATAGCCCTTACCACTGTTTAGTTTCACAAGGCTGTGAAGATGGTTTTTAGGATGTATATGTCAATGATGGGTTTACTTTTTGAAAAATATTATTTTTTATGAATAATGCATAAAATAGTATTTTTATGTTTCTATTATTCGAATACACCAAACATTTATGGTTTTGGTGCGAATCATAATGTTATGTAATAGAAATCATTGAAAAATGGTGAAATTTTTATATATTAAATATCTCATGATTATATATACAGTGAAAAATCCATAATATATATTTTATATTATAATTTCCTTGTTATTGATGTAATTAAATGTTCTATTTGAAATTCAATCCTTGTTGGGGTTTTGATTCACAATTTTATACTTCTATATGTGTTTTTCTATATTCAATTATTTCCATGAAACATGTATGATATTTCACACAATATTTTATATTTTAATGTGTATTCAATTACATGTTGACTTTATATATTATGAATATCATTCATTTCATTGTATATGAATTTCATGGTTTCCCTTTTTTTTGTTCTATTGATTTCTTTTTTACCATTACATTATGGGGTTTTGTATATCAATTTATCTTCATTATGATTTGATTCATATTCAAAAATTTATTCCATTTTAGGGTGTATATATTTGTTATGGAATTCCATGTAAATGAATAAATCCAATTTTATTTTAGGGTATTAAACTCAAAGAAATAAATCACATTTTATTTCATGCCAAATCACCAACTTCTATAAGCATTATTTTTCTCTAAATATATTTCTTATACAAAAATTATATACTTTATTTTTTTCAAGGCCATTAGCATAGTTTATATATTTTTATTGATTGGAAAAATTATTAACTTCCCCATACATCAATACCTCTATTAGATTTTAGTTCATGGTTTTCATATATAGAAGGATATTCTAATTATTTGTTGGTAAAATAAGAAAAATCATATTTCATATTATTCCAATGCATTTTTTATTAAATATTAAATAATATAGGATATGTATTTTATTTTTTATTTCATATTTATTATAATAAATGCATTAGATTAAATTAGTGACTATTGGGTCCTGAAATTTTCCCTCGATGAATTGATAGGTCCCATGAGAAAACAAGCTTGTTTATTTTTCAATGTTCCCCCTAGAAACAAATTTTTCCTATACATGGGACACTAAAGGTATGATCATGATATCTATGGTCATGATTCATTGATAAAGATAATGGAATGACCTATATGATATTAAAGTGATTATTCACAATGGAATCAATTATTATTAACCAACTGATTATCTCATTTCTAATTTACCCATTGATGAATTATGCCTTCAGCTTCATTCAATTATTTTATTATAATGTTTTATATATTTCTATTAAATTATTTATAATCATCATATGATCACTTATTATCTTTGATTACTATCACTTTTGTTTAACCATATTTAGAATTTGATCTCACATCTTCTCATCTTGTTATTTTTCATTATTATAACGAAATGTATAACACATGATATGACTAACAAATTGTTTTCTATGGAAGATTTTTAGGAGTCTGTGAACACATATTGAAGATTAAATCATTTCGTATATAGTATAAAATGGTTCCATTTTATGAAATAATAATGGGATTTGGTAGAAAAATTCTTTTTCATACTTACTAAAATGTTAACAATAATAGATATTTTAAATGTATCAGAGTAAAGATTTGTTTTTGATATTGTAATGTATGATTATTAAAATTAGGGAACCTCTATTCATTTATATGAAAGTATGTAATGATGTAGTTTATTTATGATAGATTCTAGGAGTGTGGGTCTGTGGCATCATAGTGTATATGAAATTACTGTTTATGAAATTTCATAAATTATGATTCCATAGGTTAAGGATATGTTAACTATTATAAGGGTTATTAGGGGTTGATAAGTTAAAGGTTATAATTATTAAAATTTATAGTTAACCATTTATTTTATTTGATTTAATATAGAATTCTATAATGATTATTATAAGAGAACTTTAGTGAAAAACAAAAGATATGAATAAGGGAATATTCTAAATTTAGGATTAGATATTGGAATATTTAAAATGTAGATATTGTGCTGTTATACAAGAATTTAAATCACATTATAGTGTATATGAATGGTTTTATTCTCTAGAATTGATAATAATTTGGGGTGATCACTATTAAATGAGCAGATATAGTATTCACTCACAAGTAATCTCATGCAAGACTAAGAGGCTTAACTATATACCTGGATTGGAACTCTTGGGTGAAATGAATTGTTTACTAAAAATATATTCATTGATTATAAGGAAGTTTTTTAAAATTAGGATTCCTTATTAACAATAAAAAATATATTTTAAAAATAACCTTATAAGACCAAGGATATACAAAATATAGTCACATGTTGAAAAACGTATCATATTTTAAAATTGAATATATAATATTAGAATTTATATGAATATTAATTTTTCCATAATACCATATTAGATATTATCATGAAAATTTTGATATTATAATTTGTTTGAAATGGGATCATGAATATGAAGTAGATAAATATATGTTTCTCAAAACGAGTATTTCTTGCAATATTAAAAGGGATCCCACTTAAATGGTTGTTTACATAATTATATGCTTTTTATGTAGGATAATTAGAGTTTCCTACTCTAACATAATAAAATAAAGTTGATATATAAATATAAATTTAATTCTAATATTAATATATATTTTCTATAGTGAGTGCTATTTATTAATAGAAATATTTTTATCTCAATACTAGAATGACTTATAATGAAATAAAGAATTAAAAATAAATGGTTATAAATATTTTTATGTGTTTGTTATGAAGTGTAATTAGAGATTCATAGTTTCACTTAATATAATACAAATCATAAATTAATGTAAATATAATCTTGACATTAATTGTTATTTACATTATTGAGTGATATTTATTAATGATATTATTGTGTGTTCAAAATTATTTTCGGATTCTTTAAAACATATAGTGATGTTCCATTTAAAATTTGGAATTTATTTTTTAGAATGATTAATTAAATTCCAGCAATAACTTATTGAGACAAATATTTTTTTTTGGATATTTATTATAAGAAAAATTATTAGGGGATAGATAAGTCGTAGAAATAATATACGATTGATGTTAAGTTAGTAATGGTATTATAGATTTTAAAAATACATGATTTATATTATTAGTTCCATTGGGGATGATAATTTATTCATGATATTTTTTGAAAATATTATCACATTTTTTGGATTGTGTAAAAAATTAGAGATTGTTAGATTTTATACCCTAGATAATAATTTTGTATGATGGTTAAATAATGTATTAATTTAATGATGGATATTTTTACTCATTATGTATTATTATCATAGAGATTCAGATGGTTTTGGGAATGTTATAGTTGGAGAATGAATAGTTCGAAAATATACATTCCTTAGTGTACGATCATATAATTTTTTAGAATAAATATAAGAAATTTAATATTTTCTAAGAGAGAATAAAAATGATATATAATAATCATAATCATGAAAGAATAATATAATAATATTTTCCTCAGCTAATTTTATCAGAGAGTTTCTTAGGTGGAAATTTATCTACGGTGTTTTTGTGTATGACCTTAAGATTTTAAAGGCTACATTTCCATTAAAACCTCATGTTTTCAATAAATGTTGAGTAACACAACATTAAATTAATATTAACTAAACAATATATATATATATATATATTTGATTAAATTTAGACCTATAATTTGGTGGAAAAAATATATGTTACCAAACTATAATTTATTTTTTTAAATACAAATTAGTTTCTTTATTAATTTAAAGAATTTGTAAAATAAATATCAGATGCAAATAACTAATATGAATGATATATTATTTAAAATTAAACATTTCTAAATGGTGTTTTTCATGTTTTTTCTGAAAATACATATGTTATTGAGAAAATATATTTTTTATATTAAAAATATATTTTTGAATTTTTATTGTTACTATATTTGAAATTATAATTAGAATGGTGAATATTTTTTTTAAAAATTTAATTTTAATAGGGAAGATATTTTATTTAGTTAATATTTTTATTTTAAATTATAATATATAAAAACTTAAATTTTAATTTTAAAAAATTATTAATTTATAAATTCATCATGTATATACTGTATTAAATTTTTTTTTCTTAAAAAATGAATTTTAGAAGATTAGTGAAATTTATAGTAATCAATAGAAAAAATATAATTTCATGACTATCTAATAATGAACAATAATTTTATAAATCATCATGTATAGTGAATATTCATATAATAAAAATTATATGTATTTCGAAAATAATATATTTTACATAGAAAACGAATGTTTATAATTTTAAAGACAATATTATTATTTTCCAATAAAAGAAAAAAATCATCTTTACTTATTAGTACATATTACCTGTCAAAAATTTATTTAATGATTTTTATGAAATCCACATACAATTAATATTTGGAATGAAACGAAATATTATTTTGAATAATATAGTCATTTATATATCGATCCTACACATAATATTTAATCATTCAATTAAAATGTCTAAATAATAAATTCTCTGAAATTTATATAAAATGATGTAAAAATATATTTCTCTTAAACATAGAAAGTATATTTCATGAAATTAATTTACTTTTGAAATTCAGAAGTTCATATTTGTTTAATAGGCTCAATTTTAATATTAATCCATAATCCTACATTGTCTTGGTAAAAAAATTTACAATTGTAAAAACAAAATGGTAAAAGATTAAATTTTACTTGTATGATCCCATAATATTCCACATATAATTATCATTGATATTTGGATGAAACACTTTTTATTTGGATTTTCCCACTTATTTAAACATATTGGTCCATGATTATTTGGGGAAAAAGAACATTTTCCAGGGAAAATGACTTAATGGATGGGGGTGTAAGTTTGTTTGAATTAATGGATTTTGGGTAAAAATGCAGTTCATGATTTCTCCACAGGAGTTGGGGTAAAATCTATCTAATAGAATCATAAATTTTGTGAGCATATTATAGGACATAAAACAATTTTTAGGCATAAATCATGATTTGTATTAGATTGTGAAAAAGGCACACACCATGAAACTTGATTAAAATGAGTAATGGTCGATCATATATATTTTCATAGTAAGGGATGTGTTTTTTGGTGTATAATATAAATTAAGAAAATCATATCATCATGGGTGTTCGAGTAATGAATATTTATCCATTAGTAATTTTATAACATACAATTTATTTGATTTATTTTTCTTCCATTGTGAATCTCTCCCTCTCACACACACACAATATCCCTCTCTCATTCCCTAAGGAATATTTAAGCAATTTTAGTGTGATTATTTCCTTTAATTATTTTTTAACCAAAAATTTGTTAGTTAGAGAGTTCACTTAGTTTTTTTTACATAATGATACAAGAGTTATCTTTTATAGCAGTGTGATTTCTTGACTACTAATGACTTAGTTTTTTATCTTAATATTTTTTGATCTATTTTTTCCTCTGATCACAAATATTGTTGTTCATGGTTGTTTTTTCATATAGAAAACATTTCTTTGTGTATAAAAAATTATGTGGTTTTGAACAATACCATATGGGTTTTTTATTTGGTCTTTTATGTACAATATTATTTTATTTCCTCGACTCAGTCTGCATGTTTACGTATATAATATTTGGTGAGTATAATCATGTATTTAGAGTACTTGTTGGATCTCTATGGTTACAATTTTGTTCATACCTGATTTACAGATACTTGTAGGGTTATCCTTCACTAGAATAATTGTTAAATAGAGAATGAATTAAAATATAATTTATCATAAAATTATAAATAATGTGAATTGTTTTGATAGATTCACAAGGAAAACATTTTTACATGGTTATTGAAATGATTGATGATAATTTTTTTCAAATGGGTACATACACTGGTATTTGTACAAGATAAGGTAAAAATTACCAAATGAATCGATAATTGAGAGACAGAAATTAAATGTATAAATAAACTACTATAAATTTTCTTATTATTTTATATTATTACTTTAATTAAAACATGTGATCTGATTCATGATGAAATAATATTACAAAAAATACATAGTTATGCTAAAAAACTTTTATAGATGTCATTACCAGATAATATTAAAATTCTTATATAATTGGATTTTCGAGTTGATGATAAAATTCATATATAAATGTATTTTTTGTAGATTCTATTATTATTATAAAAATTTCATTACAGAGTTATAATGTAAAGCTTATATATAGTGAATTTCCATGTTATGTTGAAATGTAGTTATAAGGGGCATTACATGGTTATGATGAAATTCAAATATAAAGGGATTTTCCCTGTGATACTCAAATGATTGTATAAATTTCATCTACTATTGATGTTTAAATTCTTATGTAAATGACATTTCCTAGAAATAATAAAATGTTTATATAATGGTCATTTCCTAATTATGATGAAATTCATATATAATGGGATTGGACTAGTTATTATATAACTCTTATAGGTATTGACCTAGTAATGGGAGAATTCATTGGAATTGTATTTATGGTTGGAATGTTTATATTATATTAAAATATAAAATTGGGAATGGAACATAAGAATGTTAATTTTTATATCATATTAATTGATTAATGAATACCCTTAATTGTGTCTTTATTGCAGGAACTTATTATATGAGTAGATTTATTTATAGACAATGGTATCTACTAACTGAGTTTTTCACATAGACTTATTGGCCAACTATATGGTACTATAGTAGATTAGATGGATGAATGTTTAGAAAATGGAAATGGAAATTTGTGTTGATTATTTCTTATAAAATGTGTTGCATCTTTGAGACCATACGGACATATTGTTCATGACTGGGGTCATTGGATATTATTTCCCTTATCATGGTCATTTAGTTACATTTAATCCATAACTTACATGGTATATTATTATTTAATTGACTTAGTTTATATTGTATGCTTGATTTCCACTATTTTTCATTTAATTGTTATTTTGTATCTTTACATATTGTTATAAATATGTTCCATGGGGTATAGTCTCCCCAAAATGTCCACTACACCACCAAAACTATTCCTCAGCCTTTAACGTATTAAAAGGCATTTCTAAGGTCCTGTAACCATCTAGTTTATGGAAATTAATAGAGTGATAGATTATGGGGTGTTATAGATCAGTATTGAAAAATCATGTTATTTTTTTCAATTTTGTTATCATTTTGAAAATTAATAGAGGAGATTAGGATATGTTAGGTTATGTTAATGATCTTGTTCGTCATATTATGTAAACCATGTAAATGTTAAAATATGAGTACCCTACGTTCGTATTGTTATTAATGATTCTAGTTTTTTACAGTTAATGTCATCTTACATAAGTTTAATCATACGTTCTAGGATGTTGTTATTTATTGATATTTATACTAATATCCTGTTATGGTATGAAATGAGAAGAAATTAATCATGATAGGAAAATAAATATATATATATATTGACATTCATTGTTCATGATATGGACATATCTATTTCATGTGACATATTATCCATTATGAACTATGAAATAACATTCTTTTTACAACTGATAATAGAAATGATAGAACTATTATGTCATCCTAATTATCATTTTAACCCAATTTTAAAGAAACCATTGTCAAATGGTTCTCTATTTAGCAATAATTTTAAGGTTACACATTTTTTAATCGAGTATTCTAAGGAGTGTGTTCTTGTTATATATAAAATGAATCCTCATGATATTTGTAATGAGTGTTACGAGTGAGGAAATTAGAATTCTCATAGAATACTAACACTAGATAATTTAGTAGATGTTATGGATTATATATATTTTCATATTCATGATATCTTCTAAATGAAAATGTTATCAAACTAAATGAAGACACTATTCAAATTCATTTTGAGGTATATGATGATGGGTGGGTTTTAGTTAATGTTTCCACCTATGTTCACTAGGGAGGGTGGACCCAATCAATCGGAGTATTGTATCAATTCATTCTAGTAAATCTCTCTACTTATTTATACCCAAATAGAATAAATAGTGAATGTTGATACATTCATCCTTTATGTACTCACCAAAACTTATTGGCCCGCGATATAAAATTTGGGAAGTAAGAGGATTTATCTTGGACGGACATCAATGAAATGATTTTGTGTATCCTTAACTATGAATAAATGTTTTATTAGAATGATAATGAGTTAATGAACCAATCATAGGAGGTATTAACAATGATGAACTATGATGTACATTTCACCAACATAAAATAAATTATTCCATTGTTACGTGTTGATGATATTGGCATGGAGAGTCATTTTCATGATGGACTCCCCTATTAGATATAGTCAAATGTGTACATTTTTCACATGATTAGCTCAGCAAACATGATGAATAAGTACATAATCAAGGAATTTGATCTGATAGGGGCCAAAATAAGTGGGTAGTATGTTTCATCATGTAATCATTTTAACCCTTATTATAGTGGGTATAAGTGCTAGAATATAAGTTATCAGCAGGGGAATAGTGAGAAAAGTAGTAAAGGAAGTGGGAAACCATATCCAGACTATGATTCATTATTGTGATATTACATTCCAAATAGTAGTCACAAGTGGAATCATTGTTTGTAATCTTATTTAGAATTATTTTCTTATGGTATGTTGGGCCACTTGTATAATTTTTAGGGGAATACACCGGTAGAGAAGTGGTAGGGGAACATGATAAGTACCTACATCTAGTAAGGACTGAACTTCTCCTTAAAAGACTAGTTTCTAGAGATCCATTGAACATTAAATATGTGTTAGTGTCATTATACACATCTTTTTGAGAAGTAGTACTAGGTAGACAAAGCAAGACAGTTTAATCCTACTAGATCCCAAGGCATAGGGGCATGTCAGTTGCCAACTATATAGTTTAGTATAATATCTTCAATGCAAGACCACCTATCACTAGAGGAGAAATTCATATATCATATTACATTTCATGTGTTTGAATTGATATATGAGTATAAAATTTTACTATATATTATATTATTTTAAATACTTTTTTTATTGAAATCCTGGATGGTGTGTTGACCACTAATAATACATTGGTAGTGTTATCGAAGAATATCAAATATTGTACTGAATGTTATATAGAAATTAGTGGTCAACATTCCTTATGGGAATATTTTGTGATTGAAATTATAGGATATGATTTTTTTCCTATTATGGATTGGATAGATCTATAATAGTATCATATTGACAGTTTGCATAGGATAGTTCCATTTCTATCTCAAGAATGAGGAAGTTAATTTTCACTACGTTAGTGGGACCATTCAGTTGTCCCAGCAGGACTATTTTTTTGAAAACTAGATTTTAACATAGAATAGATAAGAAGAAATGTTATAGATGATATAGTAATATGGAAACATAGTTTTCCTTCATTTGTATATACTTTTTTATATTTTATTTCTGAATTGTTTCATAAATTACCACTCAAGTGGGAGATCGAGTTCGAGATCAAAAAATAATGAATTTGAAAAAATCATAATATCTAGATTCTAAGATTTTCAAACTTCCTCTTATATCATAATGAGGTTCTCTGGTTATTTTCACTAAGAAGGCTGTTGTGAATTTACGCTTCTCTGTAGACTATCAGATATTGGAGAATATGAAAATTATGAATCAGTATCCCCTTACACACATCGATGATATCTTAAACAATCTAAGATTTTATATATTATTTTATATTATTGATATGATATTAGGGGGACACTAGATGTGGTGAGACCATATGATATTCATTATAATTATTAAAGGAGTATCTTTGAATTTTATCAGTTCGTAGCAATGTAGTTTTGTCATAGGAACACACATGATATTTTCATGGACATGAATAATCAAATTATTCATCAATTTATAGATCTATTTGTGGTAGTTATGATCAAATTAATCTATATTTAAATCAATATAAAAGACTATAATCCCCAATAAGAAGACATCATATTATGTAAAATGAAAGATCATCGACATTACTCCAAGCTATCAAAATACTTTTTATGGATTGATAATGTGAACATATTTTTTAATTTCATTTTAGTGGATGGAGTTTCAGTGAACCTATAGAAGGTTATATCCATAGTATCATGGGATATCCCTAATAATATATTGAATATTTAGTGTTTTTTTCAGATTAGTACGTTATTACCATAATTTTACCAACAAATTCTCCCAACTAGAATTACTGGTGTTAGGGATATCCAAGAAAGGGTTAATGTTTGTTTGGTCTGATACTTTGTAGAGGTATTTTAATAATATGAATGGTTGGATATCCTAATTATATATCCTCACATTATATATGTTGGTTATGGTATACACCATGTTTGGCGAGACATCTGGAGTTGGACTCAGATCTGTTCTGATAAAAGAGGACCGAGTTGTTTCTTATGAATCAATATAGTCACTAATACAATATAGAAGTTATCATACTCATGATCTAAAGTGAGAATAAGTGGTTTATTCCCTAATATGTTTGTTTCATTTTCATATGGGTGAGTTTATTGTGGGACAGGTTAACCAAAAGAGTATCATATACATATTTTCTTATTGATTCATAAAAATTAAATAGAAAATGTTGGTCAAGTACCAATAGTCTTTTTTACATCAAGAAGGTTAACACACTAACAATGGGTAACATATTTTCAATTTTATTGAGCTAGATGATGTAGAAGGAGAAGGGACATGAGTCTTGTTGAGTGGTAGGAGATGTAACTCTATGTAGACATGAATAAATATGTCACTCAGTCAAAAGAACAAGTTACTTCTACCTTTTCAACTGGAATACCCATGCTTCTAGACTTGATATATATATAATGAATCTAATTTAGAGTGATTATCTATAAGAGAAATATTATATAGTAGTGAGACACTAGGATGGTACCTTGTTTGGGGAAATATTTTTAATTTACATGACTGGGTATGGGATTCCATGGGATTTAATGAAGATATGATGAGTGAGTTTTATACTTCTAGATGAATGGTACATCAATGGATGAAAAATATTTAATGTGTTCTCTATAAATATTATTAATATCCAAGTATGAAGGATGTATTGGGCCCTATAATTATATGTTTCACCTTTCAGTTGGTGAAGGCTATATATTAGAGCACTATAGGGATGTTTTAACCTCAGACTATAATAGAATTGAAATGGGATAATGTTACTATGGAATATTTTATAAGATTATCCATGACCCCTCATTTGAATTATTTAACATGGGTGATCATAAATTGATTGATGAAGGTATCCCACTACATTCTTATTATGGATAACTTCAATTTTGGAAATCTGGGTAGTGGTTACATGTAGAGGATTGTATGAATTAATAATGTTATAAGGAGAATTATTTATGGAAACAATACCCAATTCACATATCAATTTATGTATGCTATTTTGTTGGATTTCGGATCACTAGTTCTGTTGAGAAATTCCTATAATCCACATACTGATGGGAAATATGCAAGCACTATTACAATTCATTATAATATGTTATTTGGATATGTTTACGATTATGGTGGTTCATGGGAGTGTTATTTATCTATCATGGACTTCACTTATTAAAATAACATCCCAAAATTCATCCAAATAAAAAATTAAAATGACTAAAATTAAAATATTGTATGTTCCCTTAATAAAGATTAGTGGAATTAGATTCAACACTTGTTGGACCTAATATTATGAAGGATACATCTAAATATGTTCAGTTTATTATTAATTGGATTGTGGCTATGTGGGGTAAGTAAAATTATTATTCTTTCCATCTAATATGTGTTATAGAGTGTGATGTTAGTCATCATTTATTCATCTGGAATTCAACATGGTTAGGGAAATCATATATATGCAAATAGGGAATACATTCCAGAAATAGGGAATACATGTTCCTTGGATAGATAGGGTTGTTCTAATTGTGTAATAATAGACCCATATATAATTATAATGTTCAATTAAAAATAATTTTTACATATCATAGCTTTAGAGATATCATTACAACATTTCTCATTAGGCAGTGGATGATGATATTGAACTTGGTGTAGATGCATCCTTTGAGGAGAATCCAATATGGATTGGGTATCATAGTGTGAGGTATCAATGAGGAATGCCAATATAAATTGTTCCAGTGATGTGGTAACATGCCAATGTTCAAGAGGAGACATAAGAGATGGAATCTAATATGTTATAATAGTGGGAATATATTTTCACTGAGAACAATCATTTTTCATGCAGTATCTGAAGTATATGTTGTTTTATAGTGTGTATAATATTTGAACCGATCATTTTATTGGTATGTTTCTCCTTCATATTTGGTTGAATATCTTTTTTTTATAGTCTAGTCAAATCCTTTTAACATTGTTAGTTTTTTATTGTTTTGGGATGTGGTTATTTTTTTGGGAAATGTATCATTTTTTGTAGAATTATGTTTGTTTGATTTAACAGAGTCAAGGTGTTGTTGTGGTTTTTTCTTTTTTAGAAAAAAATATGCTAAGCAATGTATTCTAGACAATTTCACTTCATTAACATTATACATAAAATATTACAATTTCAAAGAAGATGTTGTGAACATGTTTTGTGCATGAAATCGATACCCTCAATGAAACTAATTCATAATTTCAAGTATTTGAACATGGTTATATTAACCTATGGAGTCATAATTTTAAGTGTATCCAATTAATCAAAAAGTTTACATGTTAAATGGGATTCATGTCATGAATTTATCAGGATCAATAGTTTTAAACCATGTAGTGGAAAAAATTTAGTTTTCATTCACAATGAATCTATCTCTCTCAAACCCAATGAAAACCATAGGTAAATTTTTTTAGATTTATTCCATTCTAGGTGTATAGTTTTTTTCGTTGATATATATTCAGTCCCTTTCCTTTTCTACCTTCTATTCCTCTTTTTTCACTCTGATCATATGATATCTTCAATACCATTGAATTGGGTTTTCTTATTGATGTTTTTGGGATATTTTTTTTCCTATTATTACAATTGTCTTCAATCCTTGTTGTCATTTCCTATTGCAATAATTTCCATTATAATCAGATAAATTGTGGGGATATATAAAAACTCTTATTTTATGTTTTAATTTTTTCATGTATGTTCAAAATTTACTGTTATTTGACTAAAATAATATGTCTGTTAACTAATAGTAAAATGGGTGATTATAATCATCTATTTGGACTACTCATTGACCCCCATTGTATATAATGGTGTTGAGACATGGCTTGCAGATACAAGCAGGGTGAGCCTACCCCAAAGCAATAATGAAATGCATAATGGCTTAAAAATGATTTATCAATAAATGAAACCATAATTGATTTCAATTCATATATTCTCCTTGGAAAATGACTAACATTATTATTGAAATGGTTGGTGATAATTGGTTTGAAATGGGTGTGTTCATTAGAATACTAATGAATTAAGTTATAATTTATTGAATTAATGGAGAATTTAATGACAAATGGAAACTGTAAAAATTGACCATTGTGACTTCAATTATTATTATTTATATACTATTTTGAAAATGGATTGTGTAGTGATTCATACCGAAATACAAATATAAAGGGTCTAAACTGGTTATGATGAAATTATTATATAATTGTTTTTTAATAGTTATATTAAAATTATAATATAAAGGGATATTCTCAGTGATGATGAAATAGTTTTGTAATGTGGTTATCTCACATGTGTAAAAATGATTATATAAACTGATTTACGAGATTTTTATTAAATGCTTATAAAAAAATGATTTTCAAAATTATCCTAAAATTCATATATAAAAATATATTCCTAGTTATGCTAAAATTCATATATAAAATTATTTTTCCAATGACACTGAAATGATTATATAAGTGTTTTTAAAAAGTGTTTTTAAAATGCTTATATAATGTTATTTTCTTGGTTTTTCTGAAATTATTATATAAATAATTTTTCTCAGTTATGTAGAAATGTTTATATGAAAGCCTTTGACCAGTAATGTTGTAATGCATACAAGGATTAAACCAATTTTGTGATTATGACGTGGACATGTGGTTATGGTCATCATGGTTTTGTTTTATGCCTAGAGATATTTTTACAAGATGCTGAATAATGTATATTTTTGTATCATATCTATTGATTAATTAATCTTCCTTATTATCATATCATTTAATGCACTTATCTTTATACATGTATTTTTCTATAAATGATGGAGTCAAACTAATAGGTTTTACTCATTCTCGAATATTAGTGCCATTTGATACCTAATCAGATTACATGGATACATGTTTTGAAAACAGAAAATGGCCTTGTTGATGATTGTTTCATGTTGTATGGGATGATTATTAGAGATGGTAATTTCAAAGGGTTTGGAATACGGGTATTTTCTATATATTTGGGTCATCATGGTATATCATATATATTAAATGCTGAATATAATTTAGTTATGTTTCACCCATATATTGCAATATTTCTTAATATTCATGTTAACATTGTTTATCTTTTGGGATGTATTATTTCCACAACTTTCTAGTTCACTAATATTGGTTTATTACTACATTATTTCAATTATTTAATTGGATATATAATGTTCCCACTATGTTCTTTACACCCCCGCTACTAGTCTGTACCCTATGGTGTATGTTGATGCATTCTTGAGGTCTAGTAACCAATCTGTTTTGGCAATGTGGGAGAGTGTCGGGTCAGGGGATGTTACACTAAGAGTATATGATTAATTTTATTAAATATGTGTGAAAATAAGTGGTTAAGGGATTACAAACCTAATCAAATTCTGTGATAATTATTTTAAAAAAATTTAATCCACATTACATGGGATAAAATTTCTATCTTCAAATTAATTTTATAGATTAAAAAACATTAATTCTCCCAAAATATAATATGATACCCCTTCCGACCCTTCAATAAAACTAAAAAATTATTATCCAATATATAAAATAACTTTATTCCATCCAATTGAATCATATTAATTCCACTTGATACAAATCTCACAATATACAATCTTAAGGCCTTAGGTTTTTAGGATTATTTTGCGGGATAACTGAAGTCTTCAATGTGGTTATCATATGGCCTAAAATATTTTATTTTTTTAATTACTTTTCCACATATATATTTACAATTACCACATTATTAGATTAATAATGTTTGTATAATTAATTTCATTATGCTATATAAATAATTATTTTCAACTTTTAGTCTTTTATATTAAAAAAAACTAAACATTAATTTGAGCATTGTGTGAACTACTACATCCAAAAAAAATTTACTTCCATTTATTCACCAACGTCCTTCTTCACTTGTTATTTGGGAGGAATTAAAGTATAAAAAATAATAACATTATATAACTATAATTTTGTAGTGAAAAATTATAATCCATCATATTTCCCTATCACTATTCCAGAATTGAAAATGTTAATCATGTGTTGTGTTAACTATAACCCCCACGTAGAACTATATATTGTATTTTGAATTAGATTCGATCTTATTTTGATAATATCTTAAAAAATGATTTATTGAATTAAAAAAGATGTTTAATATCATTATTATTATATAAAAATTAAAATTTAAAGAAATCATCATTTATAATATTAATCATCAATTAATTATAGTGTATTCATGATTGGGTTCGTTTATCCAGCTATGTAATAATTTATAAAATTTTGTATCATAGATTAGTCTGAGGACATAAATTTTGATAATATATAATATAAATATGTAAATATGCAATTTTTATTTAATATTAATATTAATTACAGGTCCACTTGTTCAAATAACATGAGATTGGGGGGAATTATGGTCTGGCAGATTATAACTATTCACAATTCATATCCTCTTTCATCATTAAAATGACACTCCTCTCTTTCTCCAATTGCAATATATGAATATAAATGAAATCATTCCCATGACACAATGATATTTACTTGGTTCACCCTCACTTATATACATATATGGAGAATAAAATAGTGATATGATATTATACCACATTAAGTAAATCTAAATTCCAATTACAAGGTTCTTGCTAGATCTATATGTATATGCTCACTACTCTTACAAGGTTTAGGTTCTACTAAATATCTTTCTAAGGGTCACTCTGAATGTCCTTTCCTCTAACTCACTACTGGTGGAACGTATCACCATATTCCTCTTCCTTTTATCAATGCACATGGAAGGGATCCACACATAGTTTAGAGAAATATAGGTTCCATCATTTCCATGAAATAAAACATCCTTAAATGTCGGTGGATGATTTGTTGATGTCCCTTTTCCACCTGTAGATGAAATCCACTTGTCTATGTACTGTTAGGTATGTGAAAATTATATTCCAAAATTGATTTAGTACTTTTGAAGGGATCCTGGAGTCCTTTGTAAACCACCATACATATTATTTGAACTAATTAGCGGGTATGATTATCATAACACCTCTTCGTTGAATTCTTATTTTTCTTCTAATTTTCCACCTTCACCGACCGCTTCTTCTATGCTTCTACGTACTACCTATCCTTCATGTACCATACATACTTCATAGACTATCTCCTATTCTATGAAATTCATATCATCCACATAACTAAACTTTTTTCAATCATGTACCATGTGTTCCTTCACTTTTTACTACTTCATTTGTGGGATATAGTCTCTAGAAAAACCATTGGTAGAATTGCATCTGCGTGAACCGCTTCACCCTTCACAGAACTCTCCCTCACAAAAGACTTTTAGTCATAGATAAATTCACACGGTGATGATTTTTAATAATTAAATTCACATAACTTAATGATGGTATTTGCTCTTCTATTATAGGAAAATAAATCCTCAAAATCATCTTATTTTTGATTTAACCAAATCTTCAATATGGTAATGCCTTCAACACATACTTCTCCTTCCATAAAACAATCATCCCTATACTGTCCATGTACTTCTTTTATCCTTTGCGGTATCCAAAATCGCCATACCATTTTCTTCAATGTTTCACTACCATAGTGTCTCAAATCATCCCTCATTTCTGCAAATGACAATACTTCCAACATACGACAAGCCTTTCACATTCCACATGCCATCATTGCGAACCATTTTATCCCCATGAACCATTCCCATACACATTCTCCATATCTCACTTTGTGGTCCCATTCCTATATCTAATCCCTTCGACATTCCATGTACCACCACATGCATTAAATTAACTTGGCTTCATGGTCCATGTACTGTTCAGTCCTATGCAGAAAAAATTACTTCTCCAAAAACTAAACACTCGATTTTTAGCCCCCAAAAATTAGAAAACACAATAAAACAATGACACTCTGAACACCTACATCGGAAATGTAACATCCCAGGTAAATATTGAATATTAAGTGTTTATATATATTAATATTTTTGAATAAAATATTAATATTACTTTAATGGGGATTTTATGTTTGATGGCGTACCCAATACGAAACAACAAGTTTTTTTAAATCTTACGTTGCACGAAACTAATATAATAATATTATTTTAAATGGTAGTTAACACCTAGTTGTTGAAATGGGGGGAATCAATAGAACAAACTAAAAAATTATTATATATGTTTGTCAAATATTTTTAAATTAATCCAATAAATTTTGGAGGCCTAAAATGAGAATGAATCCAATTTTAAGCATAAATATTCTAATATTCGTGAAAAGGTCGATTAATCACCTTTTGATGGAGAAACCTTTTTAAATATACTTTTTTTCAATTTTATATGTTATATTTGACAAAATAAAATCTTTCATTAGAATCGGGACTTCAAAATTTACTTTGTGTAAATTTTTGTTAATTTTTTGATAAATTTCATTTTTTAATGAATAGTGAAAAATGATGTATTTTAATTCAAAACCTCTTTTTAATCTAATTTATTTATATGGATAGATTACCTTTTTAAATTGGCTTAATGTTTAATTAAAATATATATTCACCATTTAATCTAATGGTGGTAATTGGAATTAATTTCACTTTGAAATTGGATATAAACAAGTGTTAGCCTTTTAATAGATATTGTTTCTTAAAAACGTTATTTGTTTTGACAGAAGGAATTAATTTTAAAATTAATTAATTCAAGATCAATATTTTGAATTTCGTAAAATGGACATAATTTTTTA
Source organism: Viscum album (assembly GCA_963277665.1). Classification (NCBI taxonomy): domain Eukaryota; kingdom Viridiplantae; phylum Streptophyta; class Magnoliopsida; order Santalales; family Viscaceae; genus Viscum; species Viscum album. The sequence goes on along the minus strand of OY728155.1, from coordinate 915,470,266 downwards.
ATTTGGAATATCAAATATATCTTAAGGTGAATTTTTGTTATTTTTATAAAAAACATCAATTTTTTATGAATATTGAAACCACTAAGTAGTTGCTAAAAACTGAATTTTTTGTTTAAATGATAATTTTCCTCTTCTATGAATTGAAATTCAAAAATCCAGAATACATGGTTTTCATTTTTAAATAAAATGTGGTTCAATGGGATAATTGTTTTTTAAAAATAGTAACTTTTGAGTCTTATTAACCGCGATTAAAGGGAATTAGTAAAATTTGAGGTATAAATAATATTATAAAAATATAAAAATACCTTGAATCTTGTCCTAAACATATTTTATGATTCATGGTCGATTAGTAAGAAACATGGGTAAATTTTGGGGCCCCTTGGAGCCACTTGGGTCTGATAATGACATTAATAACTTTTTATTTAAATTATAAATAAATATGTCACAAACATATATTGTTTTACTAAAATAATTTTTACATGGATATATATAAGTTATAATTTTTACCAAAAATATTAATTAAAAATCTAAGAATATTTCCTAAATCATGGTAATTTTATTTATAATTTTTAGACATCAAATAAATAATATTATTTATGACACAATGATGATGCAGTGTTTAGGTCATTAATGAATGATTTAAGTAAATATGAAGATAAAGATTAAAATAATATCCAAAACTTGTCCAATTATTGTTGGATGATTTATTTCTAACATGGTACACCTTATATTATACTTTGATGATTTTTGGGCCTTTATAAACTGAAACACATTATATAACAAAATAACATTTTCAAGCTTTCCAAAAGAGCTCATACTCTCCCTTTTAAAAAGACCCGACTTCCTACCCCTTTCTCAAATTTTTATATCCCTTTGGATCGTCCAAACACTACAATAATAATCTCCCAAGATCCCTCTATTCATCCTAGAATCCTTACTTAAGGAATAAAGCACTTCAAGAAAACCTTTTGGTTCAAACCAATGGGAGTAACCCGATTTAAAGGTAATTCCTTCTCTTATGTTCTTTTATTTTATTTTGATTCTCCAACCCCTTAAGCTATTTTTATTCCATTATATTTTAACAAAACCAGTTTATTCAATATAAAATGATGTTTTTATGAGAATTATTCTAGATACACTTACAAACACCTCCATCTAATGGGTGAAGAAAATACTGTTTCTGTGGACGGCGAACAACTTCCTCACGAAACGACGATTGTTCAATTATCTTATACCGCCTCTCATGGTGGCCATTAAAATGTCAATGTATTTATATAAGATATATATTTTTCATATTTTTTCCCTATGATTCTTTGTATTTTATTAATTCCATAACTTTATGGTTTCTATAATGGGTAAACATGATAATTTCATTTTATGAAGTGTGGACTACAGCACACTCAAAGTGATTTGAATCATTAATGCCATATGTGGGATGTATAAAGGATGTATTTAATGAAATTATATATATGATATTATACTTGAATTATAATATACCATTATATAATAATTTCTTAATTCCATTAAATGTCAAATTGAAATGAAATTAGCATTCATGCATACGTACGGCATACCGTCTCCATGAATGGTGCATTTCATTTCATACCTTCAAATGATATTTACTAGTATAAATACATATATATACTGGATATATATGATTTATATGATATCTACATCATGAATATAATTCTGGAGAAAATGGATATTTTACTACATGACGAACTTGTAAATATAAGAAGTTCACTTCTGACTCAAGTACCAAATATCGAGAAAACGACCGTTATTAACTTAAACGATTACATAATGATTATAACATGGTAATAAGTGATATAAATGAAACAATAAACTTGAAAATGGTTCTTAAGCAAGTATAAATTTACTTATGTTTATCATTCAAGATGAACAAGGAACATACGAGCAAGTCAAGTCGGACACGTGGTAAGGGATTTCATATGTCACTTATAATTCTCTGAGATTTCCATTGATTGCCACTTATTTATAGAATGTCGTGTATTGTGTACTTCAATTTGATACATATAATCATGATTCTATTTATATTCATGGTATTTTATATTTAATTTGGTGTTTATTATCTTTTTGTCATACGAACTGATTGATTACCGCGAGGTATGTGGGCTTTCATCTCACTTTTATTCCCGTGAGATTAATGCTACATTTGCGAATATTTCATTTTGTGAGGTGTATGTACTACCCATGAATGTATTCTTTGTGTAATATAATATTATTTATGGGTATTAACATCTTAATTGTATTATCCTTCTTTCATGGGGTGTACATTTTGAATGTTACCCAAATCTATAAGGAAACCTTTCACCCTCCTCTTTTTTAAAAAGAATTGTTTTTATTATGTCTTTTAATTTACATATTTTTATGACGGGATATGTTCATATATATCCTTATTTCTGTAAATTTTATTTCCAAGTGATGAGATACCCTTTTTATCTCTCATCAACTCATTTTCTAAATTTTAATATGACGTCGTTATGCTGTCGAATTTGTATAAGGGAACTTCTTAACCCAATTTCAATTCTTTGGGTTAAACCTATACATCATGATTTTGTCGTGATATGAATATGTGTTAATGAACTATGATTGTATTGCACTTAATATCCACTTATATTGGGTGTATATATATTTGTCACGCATAATTATGTCACTGGGTTATCCTTAATCTAAGGATACAATCTCTGTAAGGGACATCGTCTCAATCTCCTTTCATTGAGGCATATTTTGTTTTAATAATAGACATTATTTTATATGTTTTATAAACAACTTTGAATTTTCATTTCATTCAATGGGAATCAATTTCTATGAAGCATTTTACTAACTGACAAAAAGGAATGTTTTTTTAACGTACGCGGTGACAACGACTTTTTCGCCGCTACGAGTATTACTTGATCTTTGGATTCCTTAACAAGCTGTATTGTTTTGAAAAGGAAAAATAAATACCATATTCTCTATTATGTATTTTTGTATTGAATTTTTTTTTGATAATTGATTTGTTATGTCAATATATTTATGTGATATATTGTGATTGAAATGGGGACATGTTTTCTTTTGTTTATATTTGTTGTATGTGTTATGATTTTATAATGGTACATGGACATTTTACGGGTGATAATGTGACTAACCAAATGATGGGTGGTACCGTGATAAATATGGATGGGTGGTTACATTATAACCTCCAATGCATTGGGTATGGAAGTCTGTTGTATGGCTATTCTATTTAGTGACATGTGTGGAAGTCGACCGTATGGTTATTCCATTTAAGTATGTTTATGTTCCAAGTTACCTTTATTTCTTATGTTCTATTTATATGGGTTTTATTGTGATAATTTGGTTATAAAATGGTAAGCAAGGATATTTTATTTAGAGAAGAGTTTTTACTACTTCATAAAGGTGAAAAGTATTACTTATGATGAAGTATTCATCAATTACTTGTTGTTTTGAGAAACTAATAGTTGTCCTTCTTTTTGAATCCCTTACTGAGTTTTTTACACTCATCCTAAGTTTATGAAATGTTTTCCAGAAGACTAAAATATAAATAGGGTCAAGGATGGGATCAAGGAAATACATTCTATCTAAAACATGGAATTAGACATCTTTATTTTTAAGAGTTTTTATTTTATAAAAAAATGGAAATTGAGTAGAAGTGTCTACTTTTTAATCTTTTGAGATGTAATAGTTACATCCGGATTCTATAAAACTCTAAACCTAAAAATATCCTCAATGTGAATTATTCATAAAATTCATGATTATTTAATGTTTTAAGACCGAGTGCTTATAGTTGGTATCTGAGGTCGAGCTAGATAACTTTAGAGGTTAGGGTATTCTTTAAGCATAAGTGACATTACCATAATGGTTAGGATTTTAGAAAGAGTCATTGATTTTTATATAAAGTGAATGAGTTTAAGATAAAATGAATAAATATATCTTAGTATTATATGATGATTTTACTCATATACTCACACTGACCATTTTGTTTTTAGTAAACGGGTGGATCTTACTGGCACCAAAGTAATAGTGGATGTGAAGAAAACTATGACAGTTTTATGAACGGGAAATGGAATGATATGGGAGCTACAATGAGAACTCTTGTGGTTATTCTCAACCAACTATTTGGAGTCATGATTGACCACATGAACCTTAGTGATTTTTATACAGAAATATATATTAGAGAAACAAATCCCTATAGAAGTTCAAGTAATAATCATAAATGTATGTTTGTTCAAAAACATATGTGTAAAAGATGTGGAAAGAAACACCTAGGAAAATGTTTCCAAGTGAAATAAAGATGCTATAGATGTGGAAATTGATTTCATAAAGCAAGAACCCACCATGTAAAAATGAAGCATCCAGTTGACTCTATGAAAGGGAAAGAAGTTCTTTCTAAAGGATCCGTTGAATGTTTTAAATGTGGTGTACATGGTCATTATGAAAACACATGCCCTACAAAGATGTTTTGGTAATGGGATAAACATGATCTTATAAATGTGTGTTTTCTAATACCTAATTCCATTCTGATTGAGGATGAAGAAACTGTCAATGACCAGTGAAAGGTATGGATTATTTCTTAACATATGTTTTCCAATTATTGAAATCATAAGATATGATTCATGTTTTTTTGTAGTAAATAATTATTTCAGGATAAGTTGGAAAGTAATGGTTAATGGATCATGAAGAATGTTTAATGATTAAGAAGTAAACATATAAGGGATTCAAGAGTTATGGTATATTTTAGGATTGTGAATTTCAATAAAGTATTCAGGCTATTTTGACGACGGGATTACATTAGAAGACTTTTTATAGAATGTGTAACCCTGATGTTAGTTATATGAAATTTTTATTCAAGGAATAATTATCTTTTCTTTTGTGGATATAGTTATAAAGAACAATTTGGGTTTATATTATCCTTGAATTTGAGGCAATTATCGGTAAATACATTTTGGGATGCAAAACAAAAGTTATTAGATAACCTTTGTGGTTAAAATTATTTTTGGTTATTTTTTATGAATTTATCACTGTTTGGAGAATGTTATTAAATTATATAGTTTTTAAATGGGACAACATGCAGACCGTGTGACAACCCATCCCGTAGGATGAAGCTGTGAGAATATAACCCACAACCAAAGTGTGATTGGAATTTATCCCATACCACTAGGCTACGTGAAGTCCGTGGTTAGTATGACTTATTCTTTTTTGTTAGATGATTTTATGAATCAAGAATAAGTTTATTTTGGATTATCAATAAAAATTATTAACCTATCATTGTGGAAATGTGATTGGGTTAATTATATTTCCATTTGAGACTTTAAGAGTAACTGATGTTATTTGGAGATAAATGTTAAGATTTATCATGGAGGACTATGTGATTAATTCCTTCCATGATTTGGGTTTAAATATTAGTTAGGATTACTTTGAATAATTTTATAGATATCTTTTTAATTAATGGTATTTGATGAACTTTGGGTTTTGTTGGACAAATTTTAGAGATTAAGAGTAGTTTTTCTTTTTTGAAAGATTATCCTTTTCGGGGATTATCTGATCGTGTACTAAACATTTTTGTATTTGATTAAGTTCTAAAGACATGGGAAATATATAGTTCATCTTTTATGGATTCTAGGATTCTCTGAAGTTGATTTTAGTGCTGTTAATGCGAACAATTCATCTTGAATACTCATCGTTTGGAGAAAACATGGGTTTGTGTTAGAAATCTAGTAAATGATGAAAGTCTACATGAAAACATAGTATGTTTACTTATTTTTTTGTTAAGCTCATAAAAAAAATTCCTTAATGAAAAGTAAATTAAAACTAAAAAGTTTTCTGTTAACTTTTCGTATTGGGGAATCAAACACTATTTAACTCATCACATGTTTGTGATTTTCTGGTGGTTAGCATTCTCAAAAACATGTTTTATATCACTCCCCATCAGAATATGATGGTTTGTTTTCTCCTCCATATCCAACCTTATATGTAATCCTAGTATGGATTATTTTAGGTGACCATTTTACTTCTCTTTCTTTCTTTTAAAGTGATAATTTTATTTACTTCTTTTCTGATGTGGGACTTTCAATAATGTTTCTGAGACCAATTTTAAAATTACAAGGATGCAATTCCCAAAAGGGGGGAATGATGTAACATCCCAGGTAAATAAAGACTAAGAAATGTTCATATATATTAATATTTGTGAATTAAATATTAATATTACTTTAAAGGGGATTCTATGTTTGATGGCGTACCCAATACACAACAACAAGTTTCTCTGAAATCTTACGCTGCACACTAATAATATAAAAATATTATTTTAAATGGAAGTTAAGACCTAGTCGTTGTAATTGTATGAATGAACATAACTAAATACAAAATGACTATATATGTTTATCAAATATTTTTAAATTTATCTAATAAATTTTAGAGGCTTAAAATGCGTAAGAATCCAATTTTAAACCAAAATATTCTAATATTCTTTAAAAGGTCGACTAACCGCCTTTTGATGGAGAACCCTTTTTAAATCTACTTTTTGTAAATTTTATATATTATATTTGACAAAATAAATTCCTTCTTTAGAATCAGGACATCAAAATTTAGTTTGTGTAAATATTTGTTATTTTTCCGATAATGTTCATTTTTTTAATGAATAGTGAAAATGCTTTATGTTAATTCAAAACCACCTTTTAATCTAATTTATTTATTTGGTTTGATTACCTTTATATTTGGGATTGAATTGTAATTAAAAAATATTTTTACAATTTAATCCAATGGTGTTCATTGGAAATAATTTCACATTGAAATTGGACATAAACAAGTGTCAATCTTTTGATGGATATTGTTTCTTAAAAACACGTTAGTTGTTTTCAAAGAGGGAATTAATTTTAAAATTAATTAATTCAACCTCAATGTTTTGAATTTGAAAAAATGGACATAATTTTTGAATTTGGAATTTCAAATATAGCTTAGGGTGAATATTTTTCATTTTTCTGAAAAACATCAATTTTTGATGAATAATGAAACCACTAAGGAGTAGTTAAAAACTAAATTTTTTGTTTAAATGAAATTTTTCAGATTCATTAAATTGAAATTAAAAAATAATACATACATTTTTTTAATTAGTAAGTAAAATTTGGTTCAATGGGATGGAATTAATTTTTGGTGAATAGTAACTTTTGAGTTTTATAAACCACGATTAAAGGTAATTAGGGTAATTTAAAGTAAAAATAATATTATAAAAATATAAAAATACCTTCAAACTTTTACTAACCTTATTCGATGAGTCATGGCCGACCAATAAAATCCATTGGTCAATTTGGGGGCCCCATGGAGCTACTTGGTTATGATAATGACATTAGGAACTTTTTATTTAATGTAAAAATAAATATGTCACAAACATATAGTATTACACTAAATCAATTTTTACATGGGGTTATATAAGTTATATTTTTTACTAAAAAAGTCATTAAAAAGATAAAATTATTTACTACATAGTGCTAATTTTATTTATAATTTTTAGACATCAAATAAATAAAATGTTTTTTGACAAAATGATGATGCGTTGTTTACGTCATTGATGAATGATTTAAATAAATTTTAAGATAATGTTTAAAATAATATCCAATAGTTTTCCAATTCTTATTGGATGATTTTATTTAGAACCTGGGACACCTTATCTTCTACTTTAATGATTTATGGACCTTTAGAAACCAAAAATCATTATATAATAAAATAATATTTTCATGAATTCCAAAAGAGCCCCTCCTCTCCTGTATAAAAACACCCCACTTATTACCCCATTATAACACTTATCAAGCACTTTGGATCGTACCAAATCTACTCACATAATCTCCCAAGATCTCTCTCTTCATCCTAGAAGCCTTACCTTAAAAAGAAAGCACTTCATGAAACCCTTATGGTTCAAACCAAAAGGAGTTACCAGATTTAAAGTTAATATCTTCCCTTATGTTATTTTTTTTATTTTGCTTCTAGAACTCCTTAAACACTTTATATTACTTTATTTTGTAACAAAACTAGTATTTTAGATATTCTAGGATGTTTTTATTAGAATCATTTAAGCTTCACTTACACACACCTCCATCTAATGGCTGAAAAAACATACTGTTTCTGTGGACGACGAACTACTACCTCACGAAACACTAATTATTCAATTATCTCCTACCGCCTCTCATGTTGGACATTAATATGTCACAGTATTTATATAAGATATATATTATGTTTATGTTTTCTTTTTGATTATATAATTTTCATTTATTCCATAACTTTATGGTTTCCATAATGGGTAAAATCTATAATTTCATTTTAGGAAATGTGGACTACCGCCCCCTCAATGTGATTTGAATAGTTACTTCCATATATGGGATGTATAAAGGATGTAGTTAATGATATCTTATATGATATTATACTGTAAATATAATATAACTTTATATCATAATGTTTTCATTCCATTAAATGATAAATATAAATGAAAGTAGTGTTAATGCGTACGTATGGGTTACCGTCTCCATGAATGGTGGATTTAATTTCTTACCATCAAATGTTATGTACTGGTATAGATACATATATATACTGGATATTTATGATATATATGATATCAACATCATGATTATAATTCTTTAGAAAATTTATATTTTACTAAATGAACAACTTTTAAATATAAGATGTCCACTTTTGACTCAAGTACCAAATATTGACAAAACGACCGTTATTATCTTAAATGATTACATAATGTATATATCATGGTAATAAGTGATATAAAAGAAATAATAAACATGTAAAAGGTTCTTAATAAAGTATAAATTAACTTTAGTTTATAATTCAGTATGAACAAGGAACATATGAGAGAGTTAAATCGGACAAGTGGTAAGGGATTTCTTATCCCGCGTGTAATTCTATGAGATTTACATTATTCGACACTTATTTATTTCATGTGGTGTATTGTGTACTACAATTTGATATATATTATCATGGTTCTATTTATATTCATGGTATTATATAATTAATTTGGGATTTATTATCTTTTGGTCCTCCGATTGGATTGATTACAATGAGATAATGGGTTTTTCATCTCACTTTTATTCCCATGATATTCATTCAACATTCGACACTATTTTCTTATGTGTGGTGTATGTACAACCCATGATTGTATTATTTGTGTAATATACATTAATTTATGTGTATTTACATCTTCATTGTATGATCTTTATTTCATGGGGTGTACGTTTCGAATGTTACCCAAATCTGTAAGGAAACCTTTCAACCTCCTCTTTTTTTAAAAATACATCTTTTTGTTATGTCTTTAAATTTACGTCTTGTTGTGTTGGGATATGTTATTATATTTCCTTATTGCGGTAAATTTTATGTCCACGTGACGAGATAACCTTTTTATCTCTCATCAACTCATTTTTTTAATTTTAATGTGACATCGTTAGGCTGTCGATTTTTTGTAAGGGAACTTCTTAACCCAATTTCAATTCATTGGGTTAAATATCAACTTCTTGATTATGTCATGATATGAATATGTGTGAATGACCTCTGATTATATTACTCTTAATATCCACTTATATTGGGTTTATTTATATGTTTCAAACATAATTATGTAATTAAGTTATCATTAATCTATGGATACCGTCTTTATAAGGGACGTCGTCGCAATCTTCTTTAATTGATGCTTATTTTGTTTAAATACAAGACTTTCTTTTATACGATGTATAAACACCTTTTACTTTTCATTTCATTCAATGGTAATATTTTTCTACGAAGCATTTTACTATACGAAAAAAGGAATGTTTCTTTTAACGTACGCAGTGACAATGACTTTTCCGCCGCCGCTAGTATTACTTGATCTTTGGATTCCTTTACAAGATGTAATTTTTTTAAAAAGAAAAATAAATACCATATTCTCTATTATGTATTTTAGTATTGAAAATGGTTTTGATAATTGATTTTTTATGTCAATATATTTAAGTGATATATTTTGATTGAAATGTGGAAATGTTATATTTCCTTGTATGTGTTATGATTTTATAATGGTACTTGGACATTTGACTGGTGGTTATGTGATTAACCAAATGACAGGTGGTGCCGTGATAAACTAGGATAGGTGTTTATGTTATAACCTCCAATGCATTGGGTATAGAAGTCGTCCATATGGATATTCCATTTAGTGACATGTGTGGAAGTCGACCATATGGTTATTCCATTTAAGTATATCTATGATCCATGTTACCATTATATGTTATGTGTTCTTTGTATGGGATTTATGGTGATATTTGGGTTACAAAAGGGTAACCAATGATATTTTATTTAGTGAAGAGAATTTACTAATTCATAAAGGTGAAAATTATTACTTATGATGAAGTATTCATGAATTACTTTTTGTTTTGAAAAACTAATAGTTTTCATTCATTTTTGTATCCCTTACTGAGCTTTTTCTGCTCATCCCAAGCTTTTGAAATGATTTCCACATGACATAAATATTAATAGGGTCAAGGATGAGATCAAGGAAAGACATTATATCTAAAACATCGAACTATACATCATTCTTTTTAAGAGTTTTTATTTTATGAAAAAATTGAAACTGAGTAGAAGTGTCTACTTTGTAATCTTTTGGGATGTTATAGTTATATCCTAATTATCTAAAACTCTAAACCTGAAAAGTACTTCAATGTGAATTATTCATTTAATTCAAGATTATGTAATGTTTTAACGTTGATTCCTTATATGAAAACACTAACCATAGTCATTTTTAGACATCTAGAATTTTCAAAAATCACAATGACACCAAAACAAATCGAGAAGACAATATTATAATGATAATTTCATCATTGAGTCACTTTATGCCTTAAAAAAAACTCTTTTTCTTTCATCACAAACCTCATCTATTGTGATATATAACCATTTAATGATCACATCAAAATTTTTAAGATTTAATACCCCCCCCCCCTATGTTTTTTCTCCCCCAAACAACATCATATCCCCCATTCAGGGTGCTCCCCATGTCAGCTTTTCCCTATCATTTGACTAAAACATTTTATCCATTTTAAAACAAAAAATTTCCCCCATTTTCAAAAATCATGATGGATATTTATTTTATATTTTAAAAAGCTCAAATAACACATATTAGCACATTTGGGAATGAACACACCATTCCCTAGGTGATTACATCCACATTGTTTCAAATGAGAGTATTTGAATGGACTCCCAGATCTAGTTGATGGCTTTAGAATTTTTCATTGGGTATGTTATTTTTCATATTATCTTCATATTATTATCATGTAGGAACATGATCAATTTTCACATGCCCTCACTCCATCATCTCCTTGATAAAATGATACTTGATTTCAATGATCTTTTTCCTTATGTGTTGGAAGGTATTTTGTTATGATTTATAAAATATTCATTATCATAATTGATTCCAATCAAAGAGTTCACTTTAACCCCCATATCCTCCATATTCTTCTTGATTCCCAAAAATTTTGTGCATTCATGAGTGGCTAAAAAATACTCAACACCTATTTTTCCTAATGAAAATAAATATTGTATCTTGATTAGCCAAGAAATACAGAATACACTTAGATAGAAATCACCTCATAATGTTTATTTCCAATCATCTATTAAACTGGCCCTATATTCATCTATATATCCCAAAATCTATGATTAATATTTTTCATTATACATCAAACAAAAATTCAATGATCTGTTGATATACCAAATTATATTTTTAAATGCAATCATGTGGACTTACATAGTATTATATTGAAATTTTGATTCTTGAAAATTGGGAAAAACAATAATTTGTCTTGTTTTTGTTAAGTACAATAGTCATTCAATGATCTTCCTGTATTAAGTGACATTGAATGCTTTTCTTTAATTATCCCAACATAGTTTCATCCAGGTAGCCACTAATGTCTTCAACTTCATGTAATTGTCCATTCTAAACCTTATCAAAACGTCTGAGGAATGTTGATATTGAGAAATTAATGTTTTATTATTACCATGTGTTCCCTATAAATCATCGAAAAACATCATTTCACAAATGATTGAAATTTTAGTTAACTTTTCATGAATTTGAAAAATATTTCTTCATTGAGCTTTATATGATCCTAAAAAAATATTATGTAATTGACATATACTAGGATCATCATCTTTTGATTACTATAATGGTTGGAATATAGATTATAATCAACTCCACCAAACTAAAAAAAAATTATTTTTTTCCAAAACTAATTGAGCATCGAATACAATGATCTTGGTTCTTGTTCAAAACCATATAAATCCTTCTTCACTAGAAAAACACTATTCTACTCTTCATGAATAAGACAACCATATATCATTTCAATATAAAATTCTTTTTTCAGAAACCCATTCAGAAATGAGGAAGTTCTATCTATATTAAAAACCATGAACTTTCATTACACTAAAATGGCCAAGAACAATCTAATTGTCTCCAGCCTTGAAATAGGTGAAAATTTTTGATCAACATTAGTACCATCTATGTGGGAGTACACTATTCATATTATATGTGCTTTGTTTTGAATCACAACACCTTCTTAATTCATTTTGTTTTTGAAATACTTATTTTATCCCAATGAAATTCTACTCTATTTGTTTCAATGCAATATTTCATGTGAAATTATTATGAATTAGGTCAAGAATGTCATTCATATCCTGAACTAAATTCTCATCACCCACTTATTCAACAAAAAATTTGGGATCTACCATTGATAAGTATGATTGTTACTGTATAGTCTTCATCCTTTTTTTCTATAATGGAGTTATCTGAAAACCAATTTTGTTTTGTCTGTCAATTTCAACCCACATTTTCTACCAATGTGTAGATAATAATTTATCATCATCTTTCTCATATTTTGAGTCTTCTTTTGAATCATCCTCTAGAGCTGGACCATCCCCGAATATGCTTATTTCTTCATCATTATCCTCATGATACTGATCCTTCTTTTTTCTGAATATTCTTCTCATTCTTTACTATAGTTACATCATTCTTTAAACAATCATTCATAGTTTTTTTTAACATTTATAATAATTTTTACATTTACTAGTAAGAAAATATCCCTTCCTCACCACAAGATTCAATCTTTTTTAGTTTCTCCTTATTGGTAACAAATCACTTACTTTTGAATATTGAACAATACTTTAAAGATGGATTCTATCCATATCATTTATCTTATAGTAAATTTTATTCTTTCAGAAACATTAATTCTTTATTTTTAGTGTATACTACTTTTATAAATTCATCTTTCAAAAATTTCTTCGGATGTAATTTATTAGTGAGAATTGTTCTAACCATGTTGTTGATAATCTAAATTATTCTCTCAACTACTCCATTATATTATGGATTTCTTACTGCTAAATCATGATGCCTTATCCAATTTTTCATGAGATAATCCTCTACTTGGATATTTGTGAACTCTCTTCCGTTATCATTTTAGATATTTTAGATTTTATAACCTAACATATTATCAACATCCCCTCAATATATTGTAATGAAACTTAAAATCTCCGACTTGTGGGTAATGATTAATATCCATAAAATTATTTTATAATCATCAATGAAGAGAACATAATATCACCTTCAATCATGAGATCATGGTGAAATTGGTCTAAACACATCTATATGAACCAACTCATGAAATATTCTTGAAATTATATCTTTTATCGTATATGAATTTAGATTAATATTCCCTTGTTGGAAGGAATAACATGTATGTGAATAATCACCTGATAATATAGGGATATTTAAAGCAACATCTCATTTCACCAGATCATACAAGGATGTTTGGCTTATGTGAACAATACATTTGTGAAAATAATTATTTTCTTATTCCATGATAAAAAGAACATATCATCTTCTCCAAAAATGGGATATACATATTCCCTTTTATAATATTTCCTAACAATACAACAACGCCGTATTTTTCCTTGATGACACAAAATTTCATGGAAAACATAATGTCATGTCCTATATCACACAATTGAATTATGATTAGTAAGTTGTGACTGAGACCTTCAACTACCAATATATCATCATGTCTCATGTCTTTTCCCCCAAAAACTACTTTCTTGTAGCCAATAATTTCAACCCTTCATTATTTCCTTATCATAAAATACCTTCATTATCATAAAAAATTCTAGTAAATATATCCATGTTTCCTATAATATGGGAGTTTCATCCCCTAATAATAATTCATATCTTAGAGCGATCTAATACCAAGAAAATAATTTTTAAAACCACTGCCTGCTTAGATATTTGATTCGTTATCCATGTTTCAAATTTCATAATCGGTGTGGATTGATACTCCTGAAATTACTTGGAATATGATGGACTAAATTCATCTTGTGGAGCGGAAATTGATTTCTTCCGTTACCAAACCATTTAATGATAAATTTGTACACTATTTATAACTAACCTTAGACTTCTCCAACACAGTCCTCTATATTATTGATGATAAATATCATTCCATGTGTTTGAATCCTCCATACATGAAACAATGACTATAAAATGAGGAAAAAGAAAATTATGCTCTCTATGAATGTATATTTTGGTCATATTCCCTTTCGTATTGCATTGCTATTGATTTTTTTTGTGAAAGTCCCATATTTCCAAAACAATCTCATCTAATACTAGGATTGTTCCTGCATTGAAATATTGCACCACTGATTATCCTTTTGGTTATCTGAATCTTATGATTCTACTTCATACCCAAATCAATTTTCAAAATTCGAGTGGGTTCTTGTGGTCCGACATGAATAGTTACATCTTTCTGTTTTCAAGGAATCCCCATATCAGCTTTATTATTTTGATTTGACATTTTATTTAGATCAGTTATAACACTAGGATCAACCTCTAACATCTCTATTGGATGTATGATCTTCATTCTTCATGTCAAACATGGAGTAAATTTTAATTCTTGATCTAAAATACTGCATCACATACTATTGACTTCCACTTCATGTTCGTCAATACGTTTGATTTGATCTCTTCCATTTTAATTAAAACTATCGATCTCTCTTTTATCCTCTTCATTTTTTATTATGTAATCAACAACTTTTTATAAGATATTTTGCATTTATGGATTCAATTTTTTATTTTTTTCATTCATTTCATAAATCTCATCTTCTTGCTATTGAGTATATATTTTTCCATCATGAACTACTTTGTTAAAATTTATCATTTTGGCTCTCCAAATATCTATTTCTAAATGAGAAGATTTTAATTCATCACGGAGGTCAAATATTACTTAAAATTCTCCTTATTCGTTGTCACTTTTATATTTTGAAATCTAATTTATGACAAACACCCCCAAAGAATCCACATCATGATCCCTGTAATCATCTAAATCTTCTACCTCAGATTCATCTGAAAATTCATCTTCTATTGAAAAACGATTCTTATTTTTGAAAAACATTATTTTAGAACATATATTTACTTTAAAATTGGATGAATAATTTTTTTGGGTAGTTTTATCATTTTCTTCAATATAATGTTCCAAATAATTATGAATCATTAATGTAAAATGTCTAATCATTCCACATAAAAAAACGAAATTAGAAGTTTACATTTGAACATTCCTCTTCCTCTTTGCATATTTTAAGATTGAAATGTCATGAAATCAAAAAAATTATCATCCTCATTACCATATTCAATAGATAACTTCTACATGGCCTTGAATTTCACATTATTGTACATTGACATTTCAACAACATCATTATCATCATTTCACATTCCGTATGAAACAAGAGTATTGTGCAAGTTATCCAATGTAAACATCTATGGATCATTATCTTCCAATACTAAAACATTCATATTAAATCGTGGTGGAAGTTTCTTCAAGATAAACTTCACACGATTTATATATTTAATTACTTATCAAATACCTTGCATGTATAACACTACAAAGATCACCCTATCAATGAATTCATCAACAAATTTGTTTGGGTTCAGTATCAAATATTCATACTTGTTGCACAAAAACTGAAAATTTTCCACTCTGAAAATTGAATATCCTTCATAGATATTCAGAAGCTTGTCCCACATAGCATGTGTTGTTTTAGATGACATATCCTTTGTATGAATTTTATTTGTTAGAGATCCTCCTAAATCATTTATCCCTTTAACATATGCATCCAACCCACTTCATTAATCTTTTGATAATAAACAACTAGTGATATGAGCTGATAATCCATTCAAATATGATATGAAGACATCCATTGCTAATTATTAGAATAAGTGTTGTATCTGATTCTTCCATAGGTGGAAATAGATATTATAGAAGATAGAAATTCCTTTGTGAATGACCACCTCCATTTATTCTATGGAGAGACAATCACTAATGTTTAACAACTTCCTCCAATACCAATTGTTAGGTCCACTTGGTCAAATACCCTTGGGGGAATTAGTGTATGACAGATTAAAACTATATCTCCTTAAGATCATGTTTCAACATTAAAATAACACACTTCTCTCTTTCTCCAATAAAAATATATGATGGGAATCAAAATCATGAATATAACACATTGATATTTCTTTATTCACACTCAATGGGATATTACCAAGGAGAAAAAAATAGTTATATACCAATGTACCAAATCCACTACAGCTGACTTCTAATTGAGAGGTTCGGGATAGATATAATATGCACCATCTCACTGACATTACTAGATTTACGGTCTGGTCACTGCATTCCCAAGAGTCACTCCCTATGTAACTTCATCAAGATCATTGTCTATGAGAAGGATCCACATCTTCCTCTTCATTTACTCACTTATTTTCAAGGGGATCCACTATTATTTTATGGAATTTTTTGTGACTTTATTTTAATGAAAGAATGAATCCTAAAATCAAGGTGGATGTTCTATTCATGTCCCGTTTTCACCCATAGATGAAATATTATTTTCCGTGTACTGTTTGACTAGCAGAAATTGATTTTAAAAAATATTGTAGTGACATTTATTTCTTAATTGAGTCCTCCATGAACAACCATTCATTTTCCATGATCAACGTAGATGGTATGCTTCATATACCATCTGTCTATGGACCCCTTCTATTTCAACAAACTGTCCTCTTTCATGGACTGATTCTCTTATGCTTTTGTGTACCACATCTCATATGTGTATGGTCTATGCTTCATAGAGTGTCTCATATTCTATGAACCACCTACCATACACTTATCGAGTATTCCTATATAATATACCTAATCCTTCTCCCCCACACACTACTTCCTTTTTGGGAAATATTTCCCTATAAAAACCTTAAGTAGAATTGTTTATGTGCAAACCACTTCACCTTTGTGGAATTTTCCTTTGTGAACCACATTCGATCTGAAACGAAATCTGAAAAAATATGATTTTCTCTAATTGGAATTCTTGTAAATAATGATTTGATTAACAGTAAATATATAGGAAAATAGATCTTCCAAATCCAATAATCCTAGATTTACCTAAATCATTATTTTTGTTCAATCTTCATTGCATATTACTCTTACAGTAAACCGATCTTCCCTATACAGTCTGTGTTCTATCATTATTCCATCGCGGTGTCCAAAATCATTGTCTCATTTTCACCGAACGATTCATTTCATGGTTTATCAAATCTCCAAATTATTTCCATGAATTTAAATCCATCCTGTATACTACAAGCCTTCCATGTATTACATGCCTTTATCATAAAATGTTTTCTCTCTGTGAACTGTTCTCATACGTGGCCTTTGTCTTACACTTCGTCGTTCCACTAATTCACTAAATCCCTTCCAATTTTTGTTTACCAACATATGCATTCTGCAAACTAGGATTCATGGTCTACATACTATTAATTCCAATATATAAAAACATCCTTTTCCAAAAAACAAACTTTCAATATTGAGGCCCAAAAATTTGGAATACAGTGGGAATCTAAGCCACCTTAAACACCTGCATCATAAAACACTATCAATACTCATTTAATGTCATTTAGAATTTTCTACAACCATAATAACATCCAAAACATTCAATGAATATGCCTTGAGGAATTTTTTCTAGAAAAAAGAAATTATATTTGTTAATTAATATACCAACATTAATTTCTGTAAAATTAATGAAACATATTCTTTGTTGATTTCATTATAAGGATTAAAAAGATATATTAGAATATAATTTTATCATTATAAATAATTATAAATAATAAATTATAGAACATTTATGGTATATTATTGATTAAAATTGGTAGACTAATGGAAAATAATACTTATATTACAAAAATTGGTCAAAATAGTAAAGTTGACTCACCCCAGAATTGAAAATAGATAAAACATAACTAATATTCATGCTGGGAAATATTACAAATGAAGATTATAGCATAATATAGATATTAATATGGCTTAATAATATGTGATTATGATATATATTCATATTATACATGAGGTTAGAGTTGATTTTTACTATTTTTGTTTAATATGTGGGTTTTAGTAAACACAATTTTATTACATTATGTTACAAGAATTTTGATTGAAAATCTATTTCATGAATGATATATTTGAACTACTAATTTAATTTATGTTACTATATTTTCTCCATTTATTTTTTTCTCTAAAATTCATTCTCAAATCCTTAATTTAAACTCAATATTACCTTAGTTATTAATTTACATTAAATGGGTATTTTTATAATATTTCAATTCCTAAAAACATGATTATTTTATATAAAATTATGTTGATACTATGGTTAACTTACACAACCATGGATATTTTATATCGTGCTTCATTATTTATTAATGGTATTAAATCTTATTTTTTAAATTTATTCTTTCCAGGGGTTCATATTCTAATGTCTCTATAAAAAATGCATTATTTTATCTCTTTTAAATTCCATGAGAATTGACTGATATTGATCATTACATGTTCATTTATATTGATTATTTGATTCTATATTATGATTATGTAAAATTAATAAATTTAACATTATTATATAATAATTTAATTTATTTCTATCATGATCTTTTCAGATTAATGTTACAGTTGTTGTATGTAGTTTTTATAGAAATTTTACTTCAATGAGATATCATTAATATACATCACTTATTTAATTTTCAGGTTTATATATTTTCCATGTATCAACATCTAATTCCTATCATAATATTTTTTATGGGGATTAATCTCATGAAAATATATTAGTAATTTTTTCATTCAAATCAACCTCTTTTATCAGAATAATTTGTCTTATAATGCATTAGTGATCATTAATTATTTCTTAATATTCATTGATGGATGTTAACTATGATTATATATATATATATATATATATTTAATTGTAAATTATTGACATAATGAAAAACCTATTTATTTATATTATATTAGATTAACATATTCTTATATATAAATATATTTTGTTTATTGATCTTCCAAGTAATGAAAAGTTTTCTAAATTTTATTCCAAAAAATATTATTTATTTATTTAGAATTATTGTTAAATATTTTTTATAATATTCCATCATAGATATGAATAATTAAAATGAATAATTTAATTAATTTGGGCAACATAATAGCCCTTAAAATGGTTAATTGGAAACATAAGAGAATCTAGACTGGTTATTATTCAATATGACTTCCGAAAAAAATATTAAAATACATTGGACTGTGATTTTAAGAACATTTTGGATATTAGGGAACATTAGAATTAACTTAATAAATATTACATATTATTAGATTAAAAATAATTAGATGTCATCAAGATCCATTCTAAAATAAAAAATGTTCAGTGCCTATGGAAACATGGAAAAATAAATAAATTGTACATACAAGATCTATTTCATCTCCTAATATGTTCATCATAAGTAGTTTTCTTCTTATAAATACATCAAATAACATCATTTTTTATTTCCATTGTAATGGTAAATATAAATATGGATAATCATAGATGGTCACTGATTTTAATTAAAGTATTTATCAATGATAATTAATTAATAATAAGTGAATATGTGTATGGAAATATTAGATGTAAATTTTAAAAATTTAATCAATAATTCAAAGATCACAATCATTGTTCATGGAATAAATTTTCGTAGTTCATAAGACATGAATCATAATGGAAATAAAGAATAAAATCCAAGAGATTTTAAAATTGGAATAATATCATTCCATAAATGTGTGAAATAAAGCGTGATATAATCATAATTATATAAATATAAAGTTAAGGATACCCACTAAGACATTCATAACAAGTTTGGATTGGTATACCACTAGTGTACCATATTTGAGTGTGGGATATCATCCCTTATACCCTTTTTTGTCTCTGTATAACCACACATTTACCCTTGGAACTCATAAACAATTAATCATTATGAAATTCATTTTAACGATATAATAGACCCCCTGATCCCATAATAATAATACATTCATATGTATGCCACATGACTATGCAATCAATTATCATTTTATTCTAACACACCCCATGGAAAAGAAATCAGTTTCATTAATATTTAATAATATTAAAAATATGCCATATAGAGATTATATATGGATTATATCATAAAATCATATTGTTATTAGAGGATACATAGAATAAAATTATATTATAATAGAAATTTTATTAAAATGACACAAGATAATTTCATTAGGAAAATACCCATTTTGTTTTTACATCACATTTTTATGAAATTAAAATTTAGAAAACAATTGAGGAAACCACAATCATTGATAATAACCATGAAATATTGAAATGGGATCTTCGTTTAAAAGGGGTGTTATTGTGAGATAGACATTCCTTTGTGCATGGAAGAAGTTTATTTTTTAATATATCAAAACATATATCTAAAGTAATCTCACTTGAAGAGTGTCGAAATCATATCAATAACTAATTCAATTCAACCAAATCTAATTTTATGTTGTTTTTTATGAAAATAATTCAGTTTTATTATTTTGGATTATAAAAAATAAATGAAATGAAATAAAATAAGACCATACTAACCTGATGATGAAAATAAAATTATATTAGGGATGAATATTCCTAGTCCTATGTTTAGAAACATTGTCTCATTCAAAATTTATTATCATATTAAATTCACTTTAACTATCATATTAGATCATAATTGGAATCCTAATATCTAAATTGATTGAGTCTTTTTACTACCTAAGAATATTCTATTTATAAACATCACATCACCTCCCTTGATTGGATGTATGAATAAATTTATGAATCATATTGTGTTCAACATTCCACACAACAAGGAATTTCTATTTCATCCCTCGAAAAAACGAATAATTTATTTAACGAATTTAATTCACAATAATTAAAATCACCAAAATAACATCCACCGGTGCCATGCCAAAGGTTAGACACATTCCATGGTTTAGTGAAAATAGGTCATAGTGGAATAATTGGAAGGGAGAATTAAATAGAAAACATATATTGAGAGTGAAAGTTTGGGGGAGAATAGAAGTGGGAAACTATAATTAAAATAAGAATGAAAGTTATAAAAAATGGAAATGAATGAAAAATAAGGAAAACATGAGGAAGAAATACCAAGAACCACATCATAGTAGAAGAACCAATTGTGGAAAACTGATCAAATTTCAAAACACAATAACCTCTTATTTACATGATTTCCATAAACTCAGGTCAATGTAAATGGAAAATAAGATGGTTTAAAAATCATTTCCCATTATGGTTGCATAAAAAAGGTTCCTGAGAATAATTACCTTGTATCAACCAATTATTTTGTCATCCTATTGATTTAACATCATTTAATTGTATTTCATGATGTGTAATATATTGGGAAAAACTTCTCATGGAATGTTTTAGGTCTGGATTTTACACATTATATTCTTCCATGTTACAAATTATAAATGAAAAACATGATATGTAATGTTTTATCCATCTGTTTTCCATATTAATAAACTTGGATCATTATTTCATAGCACCAGGTTTGGGCATTGAATTTCCATATACCATAATAACATTTTTCATGTTGAATTTTTCAGTTCTAATTTCCGATAACAATATTCTAGTGTGTGTACACAAGAATGATTAATTAATTTATTTAATTGTGTTTCCAACAAATTTATTTATCCAAAAATAATATAACAAAAAAATTTAATCATGATTAGAAAATTAATGGGTAAAAAATTATCAGGTATATATGAAAATATTTTAAAAATTAGACCCCATTATTTTGATGGCACATAGAAAATTCGTTTATTTAAACATGTAACCTCAAAATCATTATAAAGTAATTACATTATACAAATACTCATAAATTAGAATAATTTAATGAGATGTTTTATAATGGAAAACTAAACATTGGAATTTTACAACAATAAATCCTTTCTACTACTAATTCTCAAAAAAAAATTAAACATGAATTTTAATTTCATATTTTCGATATAAAAATGTCTCCCAATGCATATAGTTTTATATATTAATTATTCATTTTAAAACATTACACATGAAAATTTCTAGAAATTAATATATTTACATTAATCTATCAAGGTAAAATAATTTACCAGAATTGTGCGCATACCTTAAGTATGTGTCACATACCATAGCGTTTCAAGAAATTTATCATCTCCACTGTATAATGATTGAAATAAAAAATATTCAGGAGGGATTGGAATTACGGATCAATCCTCTCTCAGTCTTATGGTTGGTATGATAATTAATTAAAAATAAATCCAAAATAGAGGTTTTAAACATAGGTATATTTCATGATATAAAAAACCAGTCCTAATTAAATTTTCTTGAAAATATCTTCTCTTAACCCCAACTCTCAATGTAGACCCATGATAAATGTAATAATAATGTATGAGTCGCCCTCTATTTATATTATCTCTTTTTTATTTTTCATTAATTTTTTTTTCAAAAGGTGTGGTAAATAATAATATAAAATTCTCCACAAACCCACAAACTATAAAATGATCATCATTATTGTTAGGAATATTTTTCCCTCAAAATACAAAACCTAATTTTTTAATTTTTATATATATTTTTATAGAAATATATTTGAATAATATCATAAAATATTAATATGGCCTCTCCCTGAGTCATATGAGAACCACTAAATTTTTTTATATATCTATATTATATTGAAGACAACATCCCCAAATAAAATTGTTTGAAATACCATGAAATATAATGTTATTATGGTTTGAATGAATATAAAAAGAATAAAATGTGTCTTATTTAATAAAAATAATATTCATGGTGTACGTCGAAAATTATTACAAATGTGATGGATTTTATAAGGATAATGGGTTATCGACATTAGGAATCATGAATCATATGAATAATGATCATGTTCATTAATAATTTTGATATTACTCCAACAATATTATAGTTGAAAGACACCACTAGTCCCTCATGAAATATACAATAATAATAAATTGGAATTATTTTTACAGAAATTTCTCAAGGATGAGAACCTATGGTTTAGGATAATTTTATATGGATATGGAAAAAAACTATAAGAAAATACATTTCCTTTTCATAAATTATAAAAATTAAAAATATATGAATTATTTGATATACAACTATAAACACATTCCCTAATTTTTTTCTCAAATACATTTCATCCTAATTACCCTTAATCATACATTTTACCATATCAGTCATCTAATCATAGCAAAATAGAAAACAAGAACATGGCATAATAATAATCCTATGAATCATTTCTTACCAAGAATGATACTAGAGTAAGAGAGTTCAAATTAAGGCAATATATTTTCATTGTAATCTTAAAAATTTTAATTAACTATATTATCATAAAATTAGTAATTTAAAAACACAATCCCCTTGTATTGATGATTTAATTTGGGATGTGCATGTCCCACTATATTCTATTTTATATGAGTTTATACCGTGAGTCATTTTAATGACATGAATTCTTTTATTCATTAACACATTCTACATAATTTTCATGATGTGTATTTTTGTTGAGATGTGAATTGTATTTTTAAGATGAATTCTAATATTTAGTAAACTTAATTTCTTCCTAACATCATCCATTAAGATCCATTGAAAATAAAATGAATCTTTTTAGTACAATGATCATTTAAATTTGAGTTATTAAAAATGAGGGATATATTTCTACATCAAAATTTATACTTAAACAATTTAATAATTGAAATGTACATTTATTAAATTAAATAAAGAAATATTTAAGTATAATTTATTATTTAATTATTCATGGTGTTTATATATTCTTACTACAACCATATAGGTAGTACTAGGTGTCATCTATAATTCGGTTGACGGTGATTCTGATTATACATGAACTATCACATGTTGTTCTTCCCACATATGACTTCTTCTTCTTATATATAGAACATAATAGAAAATATAGAGTACACTAGATTATCTCTATTCAAAATGAGTGACATATTTCATGGTGGAGGTAAAATGAATTATGAAACATGTCCCCCTTTTTTTATAACATGTGAATCATTAAATTCACTATTTTTTGTCCTCCACATGTATGATGAAATAATAGAATAGTTCGATGAAGTTAATTTTTTTGAATGAATTTTGAAAATGGTTAATTGATTAAAATATTATCCATTTTAGTGTAGGTAGATTGTGGCTCTATTTTAATGGGAAAATCCACTTAGATCTCTTCATGAGCTTCATCTAGTATATGTTTAGTGTGTTTTGGTAGATCCATGTGTTCATCAATAGGTAAATATTATTACATTTCCATCAACCCCCCCCCCCCAATATTAGTTGTCATAATAGTTAAAAGAAAAATTGGAGGGGTGATACTTATTTGATATTCAATGAAATTAATTGATATTTATTGCAAGAATGGGTGAAATTCCTATCTTTGATCATCTTGAAACTATTATTATGTATACTTTGACTTATTATATTGAGTATTAGGATATGGATGTAGGTAGTTTTATTAATACATTCATTCGTAAAATTCCACCAAATAGGTGGTTTCTTCTTATAATAAACCTAGAGAGAGGTGTAGTAGAGAATATTCTTCTTCACGGAATGGTATATGAAGATCAAAATATTGTTTACATTATACCCATTTTCAGTAATGTTTATTCAAATTAACTTGATCTCCCATTCATAAATTAGTAAAAATGTCTCCCTAAATTATATCATATAATAGTTTTTCAGTGAGGAGGAATAAATCATTAGTTTAATCCTCCTCTATCTCATTGGGTTCATTATCTTCAATCATGAGTAGTTAAATATCTTCAACTTATAGACTAATTACATTCCTTGGTACATCAATATAATTATCCTTAGATGCATATACATAATCATATATCTATTATGTTATTCTCTCGAGGCTATTCACTAAATCAAAAATAAATTCAACTAGGAATCGATGTTATTTTCAATGACATGTTCCTCATATTATAGCAGTGTAATTTCATCAGAAAATTTTGTAAGAAAGAAAGAAGAATATACATTTCACTCATCCTTTTCAACATAACTATTAATGAATTACACACCGAATATAAATAATTCTATATATGTTCCTTCAAAACATAGTTTTTTTAGGGTGTATTTATCCTCCTAGATGTGATCATTGGATTGCTCCACTATGAATACTTAATTTTTGTTTCACATTATCTATATATAAATTAATGAAATTCATTCTACCAAAGTCCAAGGGGAGTCAGATATTTATTATTATATGTGTGATTTATCATTATATTTATAATAATAGAACCTTTAAAACATCATATAAAAAGTCGGGTTTAGTTAATATATATAAAAATAAATGTATTTAGGAAAATGTGAAAGCAGAAAAACTGATTGAATGAATATATAGATCCATTAAAATAATTCCAATTTTGATTAAGGTATAATGTAGTAAATGGAAGAAACTTATATTCTAAATCTACTATAAATGATGACTTGGTTCATCTCATTTAAGTAGCATCATATTCGGTTAGTTCCCCAATTCTGTTGAACCATATATAATTTTTTTCCTTGATTTTATTTTTTTATATAGATAATTTAGTTTTACATTTATGGGTTGTTTAAAAATAAATTAAATTCAAAAATATTACTCTATCCTAACATGATTATGAAAATAAAATGAAGTTAGGAAAATGGGTATTGGTCATAGGGTTGGATAAACACGTTTTTACATTATTTATTATTTGTTTAAATTCAATTTGAAAATATAATTATATAATAAATTGACATATAGTATCTATGTTTATTATTTTTTTCCGACCTAGGAAACCACTTCAATAAATCAAAAGATCACCTCCATAATTAGGATGTATGAATGATTTCATTACCTATTTCATAATGGATGTTCCTCAAACCTAAAATTTTACAATGATCTAATATAAAAATATTCATTGAATTAAATAATTTAACGATAAATAGTCAAGAAAACCTATAATCCTCTCATGAGGCCAAGTCTTAGGTTAATCAATTTTTATAGAGTTGTAAAAATATATCATAATGGAATTATTGGAATGGATAATGAAATTGAAAAGTGATATTGAGAGGGAATGATAGGTGTTAGAAGATAATATATATACAATTTAAATAATATATGAATGAATATTATAATAAAAAAGGAATTGAGAACAAAAATAAAATATAAACATGAATCCTTAAAACCAAAGTTGTGAAGTGTAGTTTAAGTCACTCCAGTTGAAGATTTATTCTCTTTCAATCAACCATATATTCTTATCTAGAGTATTTAAAAATTCTCAAGTCATCATAAATGGATATTAAATGTGTCAAAATCCATCTAAGGTAACCAAGGGGTCATAAAATGTTACATCCTATTATGATTTATAAGAATTAGTAAACCCCTCTTTTGAAATTTTTTTGGATTTATTTTCAGGTTGTTTTAGAAAATTTATAATGTTTTTTGATGTTTTTGGCGTAGTTAACTATTGGGGTATGGTTGGTGCATTGTTTTCCAAAACTGTGTGTCCTCTCTGGTCAAACTATTGAAATTGGAATGTGTGTTCTTCATCCCTTATACATGCTTTAACAAACCGAGAATCCTAGTAATGATAACCATCCAGACTATTTAACAAAGGTGAATGTATTTCACATTGTTTATCTAAACAATGTGCCTCTACTAAAGAAAATGTGCATATGAGATTTTATGTGATCCAAATTTTTGTAAAAAATTCCAAAATCCCTTTTTTCAGGAATCGATGGGAAAGTATGTCCATAAAAGGTTTCTCCAATTATTTGAGCTACAAAAAAGGATTCATATCCCTTATAGGAGGTATTGTATGTGATTCGAAGCATTAGGAACACCCTTGATTCTCTTACTAGTTAGTTTCCTCTTTCTATTCTAATTCTCACGCAGTCTTTGTTGTTCTCACTAGGGTTCCATGATTCCCCATGTTGAATTTTGGATCTAATACCCTTATTTTGGATCTAACCCAAGTATTTATTCATAGATACTTTTTTATTCATTCTCTACTTTATATTTTTTGTTAAGACATTGTGATATAAGATCTATTAATCCAAAATTATGTGGTTCATTTATGATTCCAAATTTTAATTAATTGATATTTCATTATTTCATTAAATATAATTTTAAGTAAATCAAATTTTTGTATTTTGATTCAATAAATATCAATTGTTTTATTGGATAATAAATTAAATTCATTTAATTTGGGTTTATTAATAAAAATGGGTTTTTGGAATGAAATTGAAAAAACCAGAATTCCATGGAATTAGGGTGTGTTTATTGAATTTCATAAAATTTATATTTCTTAATTTAAAATATTAAATTGTTTAAATTAAATATTTTAATGTTTATGATGTAAAATTATCCAAACCCCATAATTATAGTGAATATGGTGTTTCGTATTAAATTGCATATTTTTTTTTTGAAAACTAAATTGTTGAATTTAATATGTAATAGTGGATTTTCATGTTTCATGAATTAGATTTAAATAATTATTTAAATAAGGTACAATTTTTTTTAACAAAAATTAGTGTTATTTAATATTAAAGATAATTTTTTATGATCTAAGACCCATTATTAGGTTTTAATGGAATATTAGAATATTTTAAGGGGAGAAGGGGATGAATTTTATTTTAAACAATCTTGAAATAAATTAAAAATAATTATTAAATACTTAAAAACATGAATGCATAAAGTAGTTTTTGAGTTAATTTGGAGAGAAAATTATTAATTAAAACTTTATAAAACATCATATTATCATGTAATATCCCTTAGGTTTTGATGATGTGTCCCCTTTGGCATTGGGCCAAAAGGGGCATATGTACATAATTTTCGTTTAATAGTTTATGGTTATTATAGACTAAAACTATTGTACCTATTTAATAATATGATCATATTCATCACTTTTTTGTTTTTCTAATTAATATATTACATTTTTAAACTATTCTACATGCCTTATGATTCATATAATCTATTTTTTATAAATGTTATTATTTAAGATATTTGTGAAATGTTCTGTTTTAGAAAAAGTATTTCAATTGAAATGTGTAGCTTTTATTATAATGCATTTAATTAATATGATATTTCATGGATGATATTCTAAATAATTTACATATATTGAAATAGAAATCATGATTTTATTAAATATTATTTTATTTAAATCCAAAACATATATTTTTTTAAATCGAGAGAAATTATTTTGTTAATTTGATATTGGAATCCTGTTAGGTAATCTTTGGGAGAATTAATATTTGTATATGGATCACACCCTAGTAATGGATTTTGGAGATATTATATTATCTCCTTACAGGTTCGAGTAGGGTTAAATTACCTATAGACCACGGTTTTAGATGTTGAGCGTGTATATGATGAGTTGTGTCCTTTGAAACATGGGGTAGTTTTTCTTAATTAGAGACATTTTTTCTAAATGTTGGGGCTATTGTGCCTATATAACTTATAGAAAAATACTCTATGTATTATTTTATTTTTTATTCATTACCGACTTGTATATTTCACTTTTATTTTTAAAGTGGAAAAATCATTCCAACATTCTTTTTAAATGATGTCTGGTACTGGAAGATGACCCATGGGGACTAAAAATGATGACTAGGATATGCAAGGCTGCATAAGTTATTTAGTTTCTTTTTAGCCTAGGATGGTTTGTGACAAAGTGTCATCATAACTCTAAGGTGATCTCTTTTCTAGAAGTTATTATAAAATATCGAATTCTTTTCAAGGCGTAGAATATAGTTGGGATTGAGTGTTTTTTCACCTATCACTAATATAAAAATTATGTCACTAGGGGTGGTTATAGAATGTTGATTTGAGTATTAGATCTAGTCATTTACCGATTTATGATTTGGTTAGATTGAAATCCAAACTTGATTTATATCAATTGGGATTAATTTTCCCTTATTTTATTGAGTACATTTCTGATGTCCTCATTATTTTCTGGTTGACGATGTGTATCATCATGCCTATGAAAATATGTAAGATAAGATATCAGGGGAACATACTTATGAATCATAGAGTGAAAATACTCTAGTGGAATCATGTATCGTAGAGGTGATGGTGTGTACTATCCAATCATTGAGACATGCCCCACATCCAGTTCTCATTCATTCTCAAACTATAGAACCTCATAGGGATATTCTCTATATATTTTTTAATATATCCATTTCTATAAGACAAAACCATTCAAAGGGTCAAATGGTCCTTAAGAGGATGAGGAGTGGTTGAGAAAATATAGAATTTGTTTAGGATCTTGGACATTCCTGAAAAAATCAAATTGAAGTGTTCCACCACCATGCTAGAAGGAAATAAAAAATGATGGTGGGACATATTTTTAATAACTATAAAACATGATAGATTAGAGTTGAAATACATTGTGGTTATTTTCACCAACTATTTCAATGTTTTTTCTATCCTACTATCCATGTCTATTGAGTTTTTATAACATTATAAGACTTACAAGAATATGAAAAAATATGAAAGTTGTTTTGCTGAGATCATGCACATAATACATAAGATAGTATCCAATGACAGGATGAAGGATCAAAATTTCAAGTTGGAAAATATTAAAGGTAGTCATTGTTAGGTTTTCTTTATAACTCTTCCTTATTATGAACATATAGAATATAGAGCAATTATTTTTAGGGTGGACCTGTCTGGAATGTTAGGGTTATCATGAGATCCTTTTTATCCTAGTGGTAGTGTACATTCTTCTAAGGTAAATAGGTATCATGATCATTCTGAGTGTGGTTCTCAAGGGAAGGTATATTATAAACCACCTATAGTTTATAGAATAGGTCCTTTGGTTTCATTCTAATGTGTAAAACTTGGGAATTCAAATAGGATGTGCACTGTGGCACCCGAGAATGGTGGAACCCACATATTCTTATTTAACATGTAGTGATTCTTATATGTTTATTCCACTCCATGTGATTGAACAATATCTTAATTACCTTATAAAACTAGGTAACATTCACATGCATCACATGAAAAATGGTTCCAGCCAAAAACATCCATATCGATGAATCTTCATGCAGTAGAAGAGTCTCTTGAAGAAATGGATACACATCCAACAATCATGAGAGGTATCCTTACTATATCATTAAAATTAGTGACTTCCCTCTTGGATTCTAGTGAATAACATTCATTTATTTCAATGTGTGTTGTTAATATATTATATATTTATATAGATCTTTTATCCCATGAGATGATTATCACTACACCCCATGGTACCCTGAGAGGGAAGGGGATACATAGCTTCATTTGTGTTTTCTCTCTATCATATATTGATGACTCAAATATTTTTATTGTTCTCCAAATGAAATCTCTTGACATCACATTCAATATGGATGGTATCAATTCTAATAAATATGTTATTCATTATTATCATTGAAAGGAATCCTTTAATACACCAAGTGGTGTATGGTGTATCATTCAAGGATAATGAGACCTAATGTTGAGTAGATCAAGACCATCGAATCTCTAGTTGGAAAATGTAATATGTGTGTTTCCATTGGATATGGAGTGATAACATTTTTGAATCTATCTCCTTCTATTAATCATTGAGCTTCCTATCATGTTTCATTCTAAATATTATGGCTCCCCTCAATAAGTGAGGTTGAGTTTTCCCTTGACTTAATATTAGGTACTCAACTAGTTTCTATCTCTTCTTACCACATATAACCAAGCTGAAATAATGGATCTAAAGACCCAATTGGATGGTCTTCAGGATAAAGGATTTATAAAACGAAATTTGTTACCATAAACGATTCCTATTCTCTTCGTGATGAAATATAATGGGTCACATTATCTACGTAATGATTATCAATGCCCAATTGAGATATGATAATGAAAAATTGTCCATTTACATATATTGATGATCAAATTGATTAGTTGAAATCATCAATGTGGTTCTCAAATATTGAACTTCAATTTGGTAACCATCAGTTGAGGATAAAAGAATATAATATTATGAAAACTGACATTCAATGATGTTTGGGTCATTATGAGTTCATTTTCCAACCATTTGGACTAACAAATTATCCAATAGTTTTAGTGGATTTAATGAAAATGATATTACAAGGGAATGTAGATACCATAATGGTGGTCTTTGTATATAGAATCCTCATTTAATTTGTATATGTGGAGGATCATGTGCATTATCTAAGAATTGTTCTTAGTTTATTGAGAAATCACTGAATTTATTTCAAAACATTCATAATGTTATTTTTGGATCAAATGTGTAAATTTATTTGAAAACATGGTTTCTAGGAAAGGAACATCAGTTGATTACAAGATAGTGATGGTTGTTGTGACATGGGATATACCACACATTGTATTAGAGACTTATATTTTCTTGATCTTAGTTATTTATTATATCTAGATAAAAAATGGTATATTCATATTTTATTTTCCATTGAATAACATAAATATGATTAGAGTAATGTTTTATTGGGATGAAAAATATCAAAATTGTTTTGATGACCATAAACATATATTTACTGTTGCACTAGTGTTGACTATTCCAGTGCCTGGGAAGGGCTTCATTGTATTATGTGATTCAAAAATAGCAGGATTGAGATTAATTCTTATATATATTGATAATGGAATTTCATATTTATCTCCTTAATATAGGCCACATGAGTCGAATTATATAACATATGACCTTGATTATTCAGTACTGATGCATGCTCTTATGAGTTTGTTGTATTAAATTTATGGAGAATTGTTTACCAATTTTTAAGACCAAAAGATCTTCAGTTATATATTCTCTTACAATGATTTGATTCTCAACAAGAGGAATTGGGTGAAATTCCTTTAGTAGTTTGATTTCGACATCACGTATCCCATAGGGAATGGGAATTCCATGCATATATGATGAGTAGGAATATTATAACCTAGGAAGTGAAAGAATGATCAAATGATTGGAACATGGTGGATCTCTTTGAAATGTTTCACATTAGAGTCTAGGAACCAGGGGCAGTGGTTTACATGGCTAGTGTTCAGTTGACATCCTAACTCCATGAATTTGTTATTCAAGAATAATATCGTAATTATAAGTTCTATAAAATTAGAGACTCACTTATTATTGGGGAGACTGTCCAAGATAGTTCATTCACTAAATAGGGAATGATATGCTTTCAGAACTGTTTTTAGTAATGTATTTGTTTTGGAAATCTATGATGGGGGATTTCTATAGTTCCCAGTGGGTTGTGCACCTAGAAACCATGAATATGTTCTATAACATGGGGAAGTTTTCCTGGTTTCTAGGACTGAGATGGAGAATTTTTTAGTTTGTATATCATTGTTACACATGCCAACAAGCTGTGGATCAACACACAAATCAATTTTTATTTAGCCACATACAGTCCCTACTTGGATGTGTGAGGAGATATAAATGGAATTTGTGTCTTTGATTCTGTGTAGTAATAGAATGAATAATGTGACGAAATTTTTGATTGATAGGTTAATGAAATCGAATCACTTTGTAAACATTCATGATAAAAAACAATATAGAAATTAGGTAAATATCTATGAGAATGATACTGATCATTTTCAAGGAGTTCAATTTGCAATTTTATTTGATAGGGATCTATGGATCACTTATCATATTTGGGGTGTCCTCCAAGAAGAACTCATATCTCACGATTGTTTTATTATGGTATATCCTCCAAGGTCTAAGGTCCGGACATAAAGAACTATATCGATTCTTGAGGATATGATTCATAATTGTGTACTTGATTTTTCTAGAGGCTGGGATGATCAATTTGGGATGGAAGAGTTTTATTATAAAAATATTTACCAGTGAGTTATGGGAATTTCACTTTTTTTTCATTTATGGTCCCCTGTGCTGTTCTCTGTTGTGTTGGTTAGTGGTTGGGGAATGTTCCAGGGATGGTCCAGGCCTAATCCAAGTGACGAAATCAATGATACAATTGATTTTTCAGAGCATAATGAAGAAAAAAAATCCAAAATAAGTTTTATGATGATATTCAATATAGACCGTTTGAACTCTCATTTAGTGACCAGTTGTTCATTAATATTTCACCGCGGTTGGGACATTGACAAATTTGGTGGCAATGAAAACTTGTTACAAAATTTTTGGATCTAGTAGAGGTTGTTTATAATGTGGGTAATGTTTCAAGATATTTAAAACATACACCATAGATGGCATCAATACATAACATGTTTCAAGTATTTTTGCAACAAAAGTATCATTTGGACCCATATAACATTCGGAGAAGGATTGAGATTGATGTGGAAAATTATTTTTCCATTACTGAACGACCAGTAATGTTAGTTGATTAAGATAATTGTACATCATGGTAGGAATACACCATTGAATCTAGTGTTTTTGAATCAATGTTCTAATAGTCATGGTTTATTTGAAAGGGAGGTAACAATGAGAGATAATTGGCCTCATTTTCTAGCATGGAATCATTTTCATGGGATTTCATGGGAAATAAAATTTTAAAGGAGGACGGTTTATAGCTTCATGTTACTATATATTAGTTATTCTTATGCCCAACTTTATTACATTTTTTTGATTCATTTTGGGTTAATTCAGGTGAAATTTTGTTATTTTTTCTTATTTAGGTGCAAGTGAACATTTGTCATATGGTTGGTGCACGGATTTCCAATTCCATGTTCTATATGAGTAATAACCATGGTTAATCGATAGTGGGTTCGGCATGGTTTTCACCTAGTTTGATAATTCACAAAGACTCTTAGTAAGAACCTTCTAGCCTATTTAGGGCATGCATACATCTTTAGCTCGATATTTCAATCAATGTGACTCTACCCAAGAAACCATGCGAATGAGTTTTTTAGTGATATAAATTTTTCATAAAAATTTCCTTACCCATATATTAGTTTACCGATGGGCTAGTACAACCCCCAAATAGTTTATTCAATACTTGGAACTCCCATTATGGATTCTTGGCTCCTTATATCTATCCCTAAATAGATTTGAATAGTGAGTAATTCCTTTCGATCTTGACGTAGATGGTTTTATTTTCATGTTATTGTTCTCCTGTGGTCTCTCTTCTCCTCCCTAGTGTTCCCTGAATCCTCATATTTTACATTGGATCTAATATTAACTATTTTGTATCTAAACCGTGGATTATTTCATATATATATGTTTCCATAATTTTTTATTGGATATTTTTGGTTATAGATTTTTGATTGGAGAATCATTGATCTGGATGTATGTGGTTCTTTTAAAATGCATTATTTTATTAATCCTAAATTAAATTATTTTATTTAAGTGCTTTTGAATAAAATGATTTTTTTTTATTAGGTTTAAATTGATTTAATTTTTTTTGTAGGATTAAAACATACTTAATTTGAATTTTGGTTTTAACATAAATAGGTTTTTGGTGTAAAAAATGAAAGCCCTAAAATTTTTAAATTACGATGTGTTTATGGAAATTATTGAAATTGAAATTTTTTAATTTAAATTTAGAGATTAATTCAAATAATTTATGGTATTCAATTGTATAATGGTTATAATGGAAAGTTGTAAAAAACTAAATTTCAGTGAATTTGTGGTTTGTTATGAAATTGATGGATTTTTTAGGAAATTAAATTTTTTAATATAATTTTTAAAAGTGAATTGTTAAATTGAATGATTTGGTTTCAGATCCATATTTTCAGAAAATGGATTAAAAAGGGTTTTTATAGAATCCATATGGTTTTATATTTGTAATGAATGGTTTTTTTTAAAAGACTTATTATGGGGTTTAAAGATAAAATTTCTATATTATAATTGGAGAATAAAATGAATTTTATTTTAAGAAGGATGGAAATAAATTACCTATCATTGTTTTCTATATGAAAACATGAAATCCATATGTAGTTAGTGAGTAATAATGGGAATAACATTACTATTTACAATATTGTAAAATATTATATCAGAACATCGCTTCCCATAAGTGATTGTTATGGAACCTCTTTTTTCATAGGCCCAAAGTGGAATATGTACATACTTATATTTTATAGTGTCATGTCTCTATAACATTAAACTATCATACCAAATTATTCTTATGATTATTTTTCTCACTTATTTGAATTTTAAAATAATTTCATCCAATAATGTAAACAATTTTACTTGCCTTATACTATATATAAATTATTTTATATTAAGGTTTTTATTTAATCCATTTGTTAATAGTAATGTTGTATTCAAAATATTACATGGATTGAAATGTGTAAATTTGTTGAAATTTATTTCAGTAATCTAAAATGTAGAGATTGACTTCTTAGAGTACTTCTATCATCTTAAACTTATAGCATGTTTTGTTTAAATATGCCTTTTGTGATATTCCGAACAATTTTTTTTCAAAATTGAAATCATTAATTTGGTTAATATGACATTATCATCTTATTATGTAATCTTTGGGTGAAATACAATTGGGATTTGTCTCACAACGAAATTTTGCCTTTGGGTTTCATATAATATATCCTACCATGTTCGAACAGGGGAAAATCATATCTATGAAGTGGTATAAACAAATGACCATGGACATGGTGAGTCATGTCCTTTTAGAATTGTGGTAGTTTTTCCTATTTTGGTTATTTGGTTGATGTAATTTGGGGCTGTTATAAATGTATATCTTCTTGTATAATACACTTAGTGGAGATTTATTTTTTATACATTATCGACTTGTCTCTCTTGTTTCTATATTTTTAGTGGAAAAATCATTCCCTCTTTCTTTTGGAATGGTTAAAGGTTCTCTTCACCATCTTTTGGGGATGGTAATTCCCTTCGGTCAATGTCAATACAGGATCAATTGTTAGTTTACTAGGTTACTCTGGCTATTTTGTGACATGAAAAGTTTCTCATGAATTATTATGTCAAATACGACTATTCTTGGGTCGTCCTGATGACTTCACAATGTGAATGTTTATTACATGATATGATTTGTGCGGGGTTCGACCTTCTTAGGGAATTTTTCACATGTGGATTTCATGTATTTTATTATTGTAGGTTACAAATTGTGGATGTTTTAGAAGATGTTTAATTTTCATTCCTACCATTTTTAATCTGAATAATCCCATTTACTTATTTTTTAGCTTTATATTTGGCCATTCAGTTTCCATATGTTTTTAATACATTCCTTTCATGTTTAATTCATCTATTCCAACTTTTTACATCAATATTCATGTGCCCTATTGTGAGCATGAATAATTAATTATTTTTTCCCAGATTCAAATAATTTTCTATATATTATAATAATGAAGTTAAATATATGATATATTAATATATTAATTTTTTAAAAAATGGGTCTTTTTTAAAAACATATGTTGAAAATATGAATCTATCATCATGATAGTAGGAAATGTAATCTTTTCAATGTTTGTTAAAATAATTTTTTATACCACTCAATTGATAAATGTAACTATAATATAAAATTACATGAGTCACTTTAATTTTTTTAATGTAAACCATAGAGAATAAAAAATATTTAATCAATAAATTTAGAGTTTTATAATTAATATTGAAAACAGTATATACAAAATACATCTATAAATTAAAAATATGCAAGTCTAAATAGAAAAAAAATATTATCTTTATGAGTGATATTTGTGTATATTTTTAGTACGAATATAGACAAAATGAATGAAAGATTTATAAAAAATGTTAACAAATATATGAAATGAATAGAAATGATATTTTGAAGAGATAGGTTATCTAAATTTATAATCATATATTGAATCATAATCAATTTCTAAACAAAAAGGAATGTAATATAATAACCATAACTCATGTATTGCTTTTCTTATAATAGATATTTCTTTCATTGATCTATGATTCAATTTGTTAAACATTTTTATAAAAATATATATTTACAAATAATATAATATATTATTAAATTATATGATTTTAAAACAAATTTATTATTAATTATTTGTTGAAATCAATATTTCATGGTGTTATATAGTATGTTCCAAATTTAATTTATAGATTATCAGTTCTAGAAAAAAAAATTTATTAGGGTACCATCATCTACATAATTATAATCATGAAAAAAAATTCTAATATATTTATTATAATTATAATTATAAACATGCACAAATTTTTTGGGAATATGAATTACACTATTTCTGAATACATCGGTCTTTACGTACACATCAATTCTATTATCATTTTTGAATGAAAATTATAAGAGAATACAAATATAAAATATTATGGAATAATTATTACATTAAAAATACCATAATAAAAATAAATCCATCATTAAATTTTTTTTATGTGATACAGAAATTGAAAACAAATCATATCACTATATTGACGTGTTGGTCCAACTGTATGCACAATCGCTACAATCATTTTCACTTTTTATGGTATCTTGGTGGAATATTTTTATTACATCAACATAATAAGAACATAATATATTTATGATATAGAATTAATCATGATATTATGGATACAAAATTCTATGGATGGAATAAGAAAATTAAAATTAAAATATCTCAATTAAGATTTATAACTCTTCATTGAATTCCCTGATTTGGATTACACATTAATTCAGGTTGGACATTGAAAGGTATATGACTAGTGGATCAATGATGAAGTATAGAAATCTATAAATGTATTCTATTATATCTTGTCTAGTATATAAGAGTAGAAAATTTATAAAATATGGGATGAGGCTTTTTTTATATGTTAGGGAGAGGAACAATATAAGTGTAGATAAAAGATGTAAAAATAATTAATTCCTTTCAAAAGAATATTTAATAAAAATTAAATTAGATTCAATATTAACATATTATATGTTCTAAATCCTTTCATCCATCATGATCATGAAATTATTATGTGTAAAAATTATCTTTATTTCATAGTTTAACTTTTAGAAAACTCGATTTAACTTAAACCATGACAACATAATTATTTTTTATTATTAAAATTCATCAGGAAAAAATTATAATTGGACTCATTATAATATTTTGAAATGTATATTAAAAATATGAAATCTATTCTTACAATTTAAATTTTACATTTTGTAGAAATTAAATTTTACAAAATCATGCAGAATGTAATAAAAAAACATTTTTTAGATAAATTCATTTATTTGAAAAAAACTAAATTAACATTTATTTATTTCCAAATAAATAATAAATGAAATTTTAGAATATTTTATGGAATACATAATTAATATATTCCATTAAATATATTTTTCTTTAGTGATTAATTTAAGATTTTTTTGTAAAAACACACCTAAAACATAAAAAGGATTAATGAAAATTAGCTCGTTTCAGCTTTCAATGACTTTATCATCCTTTATATCCATTTGATAAGTAACTTTTGGGTGATTATTTTAAAATTACCAATATATTTAAATAATATAAATTTTCTAATAAATATAAATATACGTTTTTCAAATAATAATACCAAATTTTTTGAAAAATATATTACATTGAAATATAGGATTTTAAAAAATAAATTAATTTTTTGATTGTATTTTAATAATTAATAAGTATATATGAATATATGATAAAAATTACAAATATAAATAAATCATAATTTTCTTAGACCTATTTATTTCTTCAAATCAAATATATTTATAATAAAGTTATAATATATCATGAGTTCGTTTATACTCAGGGATGCGTATAAAAAAATTTGTAAAATAAATCATGTTTATATAAGATGAAATCAATATAAAATCCTAGAATGTTAAATTATAAAAAAAGTATAAAGGATTTTTATCCGTTAAAATATAATCACTCCCATAATATCAAATAAGGATCTATCACCTTCATTTAATCCTCATAGTCTTATTAGCTTCCATGAAATTAATATTCAACTATAGAACATTAACTAGGGGTGTAGATGTTTTCCATAGCATGATAACTATATGATATATGATTTATAAAATTCCTTATAAATAAAATATATGATTATGATTTGGTAAAAAAATCTATTGTAGTTCATGTATAGGAAATTTTATATACTTTCATTACATATATATTTGGAATATATGTTGAACTAGAGTGTGGTTTGATGGGACTGCTATGTGGTAAGTTACCTCCTTATTAGGATCAATAAAATTTAATTTATTGATATATAAATTGATATAAATTCCATAATGATAAATTTCCATTACATTCATGTATAGATAACATTGTATGAATACCTTCCCAACACATTAAAATTTTATATCTCGTCGATGATTGATATTATTACTCTTATGTTGTATCTGAGCTTCCATTATGTTCACTTACTGGCTCTAAACATATATTCTATTTCCATGGATAAATAATTTCCCAATATAGTTTCTTCTAAAACATTATTTTAGAATTTTGGAGTTTCTCAATTCAATATGTAGATTGATTGTCGAAGAGCCTGCTAGATAATTCATTAAAATATTTTGTTATAATGAAACACGAATAGATAAACGTGTCGGTCTGAATAACATTTAAAATAAAGATAACATAATACTATAATGTTATCCTAGGAATAAATAGTTTTCTTATGAATACCATCAATTTATTGATGACAAGAAACTCTTAACCATAACTCTATACCAAATTTCAATTAAATAAATCACTAGAAAATCAAGGTAAACCTCAAATATAAATCCGATAAAATAAGTTATGGTACTCCATACAACCTTATACAATCCTTAATGTATATCCTGGAAATATGTGAAGGAGATATATCTTCTCAAATAGAAATTATAAGTGCTGACTATAAAAGGAAAACGACTACAGGCAAAATGTGATTATGTGATATAAATGTTTTAAAGCATCTGATGATAAAATCCATCAATCTTTTCATATTTATTTTATTTTATGGGTTATAATATTATCATTACATGAGTCAGAAATATCTCATTCATGATATGATGACATACCAACCACTAAGATATATAATATGAAACATCTCTCTTCATGTTATCCCAACAGAAATAATCAGTCATATCTCAATACATTATTATATTTCTAGTATAAATATTAAATGATGAACTATGTGATTCATTAAAAATCCTTTCTAAAAATTTAGTGTAAACTTTAAACGAACTGAATTCCATATTTTTATCAAATAACTAAAATCATTATTGAAATATATATCATTTTCACATTTTTTATCTCATTATATTCATCATACTTCAGTTTAATCAATACATGGATTAATAGTTGATCTCACATTTTTTATGATATAATTTCAATCCATCTTTCCCAATTTTAAGTTGCATCAATTGAATATCTGGAAATGTTGGATTTATTATGTTCCTCATTATAGATAATACAACATGTTCTTTTAGACTCAAAGTACCATTCACCTTATTCCCTTTCCCGAGGTGGTAATTTGTTGAGAAGACATATTATTAAATAAAATCCATCCATGTATTTTAGATTATATTCAACTATTTCCAGTTTAATATGTACATTGAACATTTTTAGATATTATATATTTCACACTAGTATCAATAATTATAATTAATCTATATTTTTAATGCAAAATTAACCCTTGATAACACCAAGTCATGAGTCTGGTAATTTTTTTAGGAATCTTTAAGTGGCATGAGGTGTATTCTGTCATCAAATCAGTCATCAAAAGGACACATTATAGTCTCTTCATTTAAACATAAATAAATATCAAAACTATTTATCCATTGTATTTTATTTTGACCTCTCATGGACTAACCATCCAACACTTTATATCATATAAATTGTCTTCACATAAATCAAACCAATGGATTTTGACTCCCTCGTAAGTGGCATCCATGAGTAGATTAGTTATCCCTGATAAGTTCATAAAAAATCATCGATAATAACCATATAATATATCAAAATAGTTTTATAATGTCACTATGTTTATTCTTGGACCAACACTCGATAACTTCTATCATTTATTGATCTAATGATATAACATCCCAAATGATTCTATGACTATAATAATAAAAATTGAACAGAGAATATCCACACCTGGAATGTTATTCAAACTTTTTATTCTCCTATATGGTATTCAAAAAAATTCCCAATTATTATTCATGATCTTCCTAGACCATAGAATATATGAAAACATCATTTATAAAGACTAAAAAATAACAAGTTAATATTTAATGACTTTATTCATTATATCTATGAATATATAGGATTAATTAGTAAATCCAAATATATATATATATATATATATATTATCCATAATTCATATCGATATATGTTTTTTAATGTTATAAAATTTGAAATTCAATTTATAAAATCCATAACAAAGATTATTCCAGGAAAAATATTTATATCCATAAAAAAAAATAAAAAAAATACAGATATAGGGAAGATAAAACTTATTAATAATCAAGAAAATTTTATGTTTTTGATAATTAGTGTAGGATCTCATTGTTCTATCAATATTCTTATAAATTATTTTTTCACATATTTGTAATTCATGGTTCAAGATAAACACTTTCAAATTATCATAAATTTATACATTAATTCCAAAGAATTATTCAGAGAAACTATATATTATTTATTTGAAATATGTATTACACAAGGTGGTATTTAAATTGAAAAATAAATTTAATAAATCAGTGGAATATAATTACACTCTTATAGAAGCACATATAAATTTTCCATTTAGTTTTCATGTCATTAGTTTTTATATTATCGAAAAAAACTGATATAAATAACCACCTTGGAATAAAACCATGACAAAAACACTAGACCTTTTATAGATTATATGGTTATGATTATTATTTTCTAGTTTTAAAAGCCTAACATGGTGTCAAATAGAATAGAGTAATTACTTTACACTCAAAATGACAAATGATTTATA
This sequence comes from Viscum album, assembly GCA_963277665.1. Taxonomy (NCBI): domain Eukaryota; kingdom Viridiplantae; phylum Streptophyta; class Magnoliopsida; order Santalales; family Viscaceae; genus Viscum; species Viscum album. Next base: position 915,428,045 of record OY728155.1, on the reverse strand, counting down.
TATATAAATCTAATGTATATCCAAAATACCATGAAATTAATCAATAGAAATAATAAAATTATTATTAGGAAGCTCATTCCATGAATCATGAATGAAAGAATAATCAATGACATTAGATGTGATCATTGTACCATTATGATATTTTTCATTAACTAAACATATATTCTCTAAGGATATAAATGAATATACCTAGAAACATTTCAGGGAAGAAGGAAATCCATATATATATGCTCAAAATAGATATATTATCATTGGAATTTGTTTCTAACCACCTCAACTTCATCATTCTATCTTCATTCCTTTATTAAAACTAACATCATTAGTGTGAGAATTAGTTATCATAGTACTAAATTCAATATTCACTAAACCCATTAATAGATATCTAAATCATGATAACATATTTTAATATTTCACACAATTTATTTTACCTAGGTAAATCATTTAAATTTTATATTACAAACCATCATAATGGTTCATAATTAAAAATGTTCATTTACACAATAATATTTCCAAAATGATTAACTTGTTATGGAGTTTAATTCCCACTCATCATGCATTGGACGAGATTTTGTTAATACCTAATACACTTATTCTAGAGTTATTACCACCAGGTGCTTCTTTTCCTTATACCCATATACATTCCTCTATCAAGATAAGGATTCAGTTTCTATGAAATATATAACATCCCAAAATTACCAAAATATCACGAAATATTACCCTATGTTGACTTTTCCATATAGTTACAAATAATGGTTTTTAATGTTAATACAAAAAAACAATGTCTGGTTTTGATACCAAATGAGATGACCCAATCATTTTAAACACAAGGATTGCATATAAAAATATTATTATTCATTAACTATCATTATGTTAAATGAATGAACCATTGTGGTTTACTAAATTTGGAATTTTTTGTACCTAAAAATCTAGATAAATAATAACTATATCATCTATAACATTGTTATTAAAAACTAGAATCCTTCACAGACACGTCATACATTTATCATTCTAACATACCATGGGTTAAAGAAAACCTAAAATGGGGTGAGGTTTCATTCCTAGAAAAAGTAATGAAAGGATATTCCCTTTGAAATTGAAAAATAACCCTATAATAATGGTATGATAACACGATCATTAAATTTGAAAACCATAAAAATTGTATCAATGATCATAATCATGAGTGTTGAAATATTTAATGACAATTCATAAGACATGAACCAGAAATTAATTATAGCACAAGATCCATGAGATCATAACATTGGGATATGATCATGTTATAAATTATTAGAAGACAAAGTTATATAATCATAATCATACAAATCATATTTCAACATAACCCATTATGACATTAATCAAAATGTAGGCTTGGGAGGACTACCTTTTTATTGTTTGTTGGCTTGTGATAACCTCATATATACCCTATCTTGTTCAAGGAATATCTTCCCATGTACAATTTATACCCCTAATACAAGAAAACACAAAAAATAAATTGGTTGGTTATTATAGAACCACCCATCACCTATTCATAATCTATTAATATATATGCCACATGACCAGAAAAACATTTTTTGGTTCATCCAGTCATAACCCATGGAATTGAAAATGGGTTTCATAAATATTTCAAAAATATAACCATAAATCATAAAGAAAAAAAGATGTATGGTATCATAGAACCATATCCCAATTTAATGGTATGTAATTTCAAAGAATGATATCATTGATTGAAAATTCTATAAAAATATCATGGGAATATTACATCTTGAAAATAACCATTTAATTTGAAATCACTTATTTTAGATCATAAATTTATAACTAATTTATGAATTTTTGATGAAAATAAAATTATAAAATTTTAATTTTAATTTAAAATAAATTAGTAGTCATGATAGTAGGGAATCTCATTCATCTGTTGTACATGATAAAAAATATTCTTTTCAAACCATTTGTAAAATGTACCTCATTGGAATAATGGTAAGACAAATACTTTTAAGAAATTATATAATTTTATAAATTTTTAAAATTAATTTCAAATAAATAACTATAATATAGTAAAATATTCTTGAATTCATTTTAATGAAAATATTAACATCGGGTATAATGATTCTTGATCAAATAAAAAACATATCATGTTTTCCATTAAAATTGTCCTTCATAGTTTTGAAATCATTGTTGGAGATAAATTAAATGTGGACAAAAAATCACAAGAAATATCTCGATAATATGAAATTAAATGATCATTTTTGGGATATGTGATTCAATTTCATCATGTTAAATTTAAGCATAAACCACCCATATAAAGTTTATTATAAAACAAAACTTATTGCTCTAGCCTAACATGGTTTTTAATCATAGTAAATTAATGTATAATAATTTATACATCAGTAAACACATACAATAGTAACATATACATAAATATAATATCATATATGATATACATATATCATTTCAAAACTATTTTACAGAAAATTAATTCTCAAAATCATTGATATAAGTCTTAGATGTTTTGATTTTCATATGTGTAAGGTGATCTGCTAATTATAACTTGAACATGTTTATGTTATATAAATGATAATCATGGTACAAATAAGATATATTTTAGTTATATACATATATTTAAACACAATTAAAATGTAAATATTGAAAATTGAAAAAACAATTGTTTATGGAGACAATAGTCTGTAAACAAGGATGAACACTATTTTCATTTTCTAGTTAAAATAATAAATGTAATTTATATAATACGTTATAATTATAAGAAAAATTATTACATCATAAATATAATATATATTTTATTTTCATTAATTGCTATCATCTATATGAGTTAGTGATGAAAATGAATCATATCGCTATGTGAAGGTAGGGGTCTACAAATACTCTTTAGGAATATATTCATTTCTCAATTTATAGATACTGGGTATATAATTTTCATGAAATAGTTATATTTAAATCTTATAATATTAATTATATTTCAGTAATCATGTTTTTAGGGAAAAAATATGTATTTAGAATGTGGATGATGAAAAACATTTGAAAGTGTGTGGTTATAAAGTATACAACATTTTTGAGATAACTCCATTGTCTTACGCCATGATAATTGAAATAATTTTTTAGGAAAAGAATAGTGGATATATGATGAAGTAATATAATATAGGAAATTATTATTTTTTTATTATTTGGTCTCCATGTAAACAATTTCATGAATGAATTAGGAGGGGAGGTTCCCAATTATAAATGTGGGAGAAGACACACATTTACTTACATAACATATTTAAATTAAATTATTGTATTTCATAAGTATAATTCTATAATGTGTAAATGGATTCGATATTATGACAATATATAGTTGATATATCCTAAACTGCAAATATTTATACAATTTTACTTGATAATCCTACCCTTATTGTATAGTATAACACCTTCAAAAAAACCTTTTTAAACATAACCATGGAAACAAGTCACTAACTATACTATTTATTATGAAAAATACGAATTTGGAATAATTATAATAAAATTATATTATTCTTCAAATTATTTTACCAATTTTCTCAAAATTAATGTCAATAATTTCAAGAAATTATTTTAAAATCTGTTCTCACATCGAAAAAGCACCTATTTTAATAAAATTTCCCATGAAGCATAAAAAAATATGCATTCATTCCTTATTTATAAATAACACCAAATGAATATTTAATTATTTCATTGACTATTAAATCTATAAATTTAATTTAAACCAATAATTAATAATTATTTCAATATATTTTAAATGTAATAGCACATCGCACCCAAAAAAACTATTTTATGAAAATATTAATTTCTTAGAGTTAAATAGTATTATCATCATTAATAGAATTTATATAACAAATTTATGATTTTTTAATTAATAAATTAACAATAAATTTAACAAAAATTAAATTTGAATAGTGATCAATATAATTTTATAAAATTATAATACATGACATGTATAAAATTAAATTTAATGGAAATGTGACTTTTATTCATTAAATAATTTAATTTGTTATTTATTAGGCATTGACTAATAAATTTAAAGTTATAAAAACACACACAAACACACACATATATATATATTATAATCAATTTAATCTTATTAATATATTATAATACAATTTCGTGGAAATATAGGTATATTATATCTCTTTTTCATTAAACTCAAGTTTTCCTGTAATGGATGTTGTTAAATACTTCAAATATATTTCAAATTAAATACATATAAAATCATGTTTTGTTACAGTCCAAAATCATGATTTCATAATGCAAGGAATCAAATCATCTATCTAATAGGATTCATTTCACCCTAATAGAATTAGTATTTATTACCTATGGGATGTTTTTATTCTAATTATTATCCAAGGAAAACATATACTATTGGTTTCATTTAAATTTTGTATTTTTTGGTTATCTGGTTATGTTATATTATTTATACTCAAAATATTCATTCATTTTATCATATATTTTTATTAGTTACATTTTCCCTTATTATGCGTATGAGATCACTCTTATTAATAATTTTACAGCACTATGATATAACAAAATATATTAGACATCATATGTCTAACTGAATAAGTTTTTAAGCTAATTTTGTGGTAGGAGGTGAATAATTATAAAAGAATATAGAATTTCATATATTGTGGAAAATAATTTTTCATTTGTTTGATATATACATGGTTATTTTTATTTAAATTTAGTTACTAACTATTTATTGAATTAAACCTGAATTGAACTTCTATTGAATTCAACACAATAGTTTATGGTGATATTTTAATTTGGGATAGTTAAAATTGGGCCTCTTTGGTTAATTTTATAGAATATATTTAAAATGGTATGTGTGAGCATTAAAACTAAGATTTATCATCTGTGGTAACAAATATCCACAAAATTTCTTATAATGAGGTATATTTGGATACATCGCCACTAAATGTATCAAAAATAATAATGATGTTTAGAATGAATTGTTTCTATAAAATACTTTATTGAAATTTTTTTCCAAAAATATAATGAATAAATTATTAAATATGAAAAATATATTATTTCATGAGGATCAATGCTCAGATGTGTTAGATAAGGATGAGGATTTGAGATTTTTGGACCTCAATGAAGATTAATTAGTATATTTTTTCAATATAGAAGTTGACGATAGTGATGTTTGAAATGATATTGTTTTGGGAGGAATTTATCTTTACATGGAGAAAGAGTTACTGTTATAAGGTGAAAAAATAGAGGGATATAACTATGAAGGTAAATAGGTGTCATACAAGAATCAAAACTCTATATGTATTAAACAGAGGATTAAAATATATATATTAATTTAGAAATTGGCATATAAAAATATGTAATTTTAGGAAAATCAAAAAATGAAGACATTCTCATAAACATTGTAGAGAAACATGTTTAAAAAAATATTTCATCTATAATACATTGAATGAAAGAGTTAATATATTATTAGAAATCAATGAAGTAGTAATAGTTTAGTGATCAAAGGTTGATAATCAAGAAAAATTCTTTACACCTGGTATAATGAAATTTTTCATTAAGGGAAAAACCTAACTTATACTAGAGAATTCTGTAAAGTGACTTATAAAGATAATTTTCTAGGAAAAAAATTACAATACATAAAATACATAAGAAAATTTATTATAGATAATTATCATAAATGGGAAAAACAATGAAAATGAATATAAATAAATAATTTAATCTCAAGTGTTTTCTGGATTTTAAATAGTCCCTTAAGAAGACCTATCAAGTAGAAAATTATGGAATGATGATAATAAAAATTATGTTTTATTTATATTAAAAATAGAGAAAAATTATCTATGAGATTTTTTTTTCATAAAGGTCATTCATATAATAACAACACAAAAAAAAATCATCACTCTATCACATTATTATGATTTTGTTTTTTATTATATTTGTTAGAAAGGATTTTGTAATAAAGTATCATATTGTTCATTAACTACTCAATTTGATATTTCTATAGAGACATGGAAATGGGGAACATACTATTTAGAACATTCAAAAACACATAAGGAAATAAAAACTGATTCCTAGTCATGTTAGATAAAGGTGAAATTATTTAACCAAAGCAGATACAAATTTAAAGGCCTTGAAGATAATTTTATTAATTTTTATTGATGAATAAAAAAGAGTCTGACTAACCATAATTTTTTTGTATTTCTTTTATAGCTGTAAACATATAAGTTTTGTTCATTTTAGATAGTAGTTGTAACATGATCATGAGTAAAAATTGGAATATTTTTATAGGTAATAAATAAGAAATTGGATGAGTATTTGTATTTGTTAAAGATGAAGGACAAAATTAATAAATGAAGGTTATGAATTTTGGAAAGGATCTTATAATTTTTTATATTCTCAGGGAGGAAGGAAATAGCTATAATCACATAAGTGTGAGATAGTTTTGTGACACCAGATATGCCATTGAATTTTAAAAAATGAGGTATATTTTTATAGATATTTATTGTACATATTTAATACATGGAATATATATTAAATGGAAAAAATTTATTATTATTCAATATAATTTTACCATGTTGTAAAATGAAGTTGAAAATAGGCATTAATCCCAAGTTATTTGGAATCTGGGGAAATATTCATAAAAAATCCAAATCCAGTGAGTAATGATTTATCAAGGTGTTTTTAAAAAATACCATATTACAATTTCCATAAATATGATTCATTTGAAAAATAATTATTTATATGAAAAATAATTTTAATATAGGGTACAATTTATGATTATTTGAGGTATATCTAGAAAAACATGAGATTCATCATTAATTGTCATAAGTGAGAACTATTCACCAAAACATAATTATAGAGAGTATAAATCAAATCATCAATGAAACTGATAACACTATTATATATTAATATTCCATTCCATAGATATATTTTACTTATATGGTTCCCACAGTAGTATATAACTTTTATTAAATATTATTTATTAAAATGAAGAGAAAATACATATGAATTTTTTTAGTAAATGAATTATAGAATGAAATAATTTACATTATTTTCATTTAAAAGTATATTTTTGAAAAACAATTATATATATCAAATCATGCAGAGATGAATGAATATTTCTTTTGTATTCATTCAAATCTAGGGAATGTAGATACTATAACAACCATATAGAATCATTTTTAAAATCCATTAGGTAAAGATAACTAAATATTATTCAAAATTTTATTTTGGTAATTAGATTTTAACAATGATGATGAATAATTGGAAAAAAAACATTCCAATATTCAATGTGGTATGTTATTTAGATGTGTCCGAATGAAGGGGAGTTCAAAGGTTGGAGATAAAATGTAATGATAAATGACATGATTAATGAATCATGGATGAAATATCATGATAGAAAATGTTTTTATTGAAATGGTAAATCATTGGTAATAACTTCAGATGGGAATAGAAAAATCATGTTCAAAGAAGAAGAATGAATAAAAAACAGAGTGCATCATTTTTTATATCAAGTGTTACATGAATAAACCCTACCATATATTCTTATTTAATTAAATATAATAATAATCTTCATGACTATATTAAATAAATTATGGATTGGGAATTATTATAAAGGAATGAGTAAAATAATATGATTAGAATGAAGTATATTTTATATTAAAAATTCATTGAATATGGAATTTTGAAAATGAATCTGACACATCCAGTGTGAAAAATATATTACCACGTATAAATAATTTACATTGATGAAACATTTTCACAAGTTTGCATGATTTAAAACAATAATTTTTTATTTATAACATTGAAAATGTATTTTAAAATGTATTAATAAGATATAAAGTATATCTGTTTCAATCATCACTGCGAAGGGGAAGGATAAATTGAACAACATGATACATTTCCCATTCATTATATTGAGACAAAAGTGTTCAAAATGAGGAATGAATTTCATATATAAATAAATAAATTAACACATTTTACACATAACTGTATTATTTTTATAATTAATATTTTTTGTCATTGATGGGTTGATGGTCACATCCTCAACCATAAAAATTGAAATGTTAGGAGATGATAGTGGTCATTTATATTAAAAATCATCTTTAAGGGTTAATATTTCACAAAATGAAAAAATCTCTCAAAACAAAAGAGGTGAATATTTTTTCGATCATTCCTGAGTGTATTATATTATTTAATTGGTTTATATTACTTTTAAATAATTAATGGGGAATTTTTATATAACTAATGGATACTTTGACTTAGATCAGGATCTAAATTTAGTTGGATGGTAAACGTATATAGGTTTTTTTGAATCCCTTTTTGAAAATTGAGGGTATATTAATTATATTATTACAAATAACCTATAATTTATTTCACCCTTTGTTCACCCCTTGATATCATATTATTCCAATGGAATGTAATATTAATGATGTGAGGTTTATACTAAATTATTTAAATGAAACACTGTATTTTTTAATATTATTGTTAGAATTCAATGAAATAGTGGGGTATATGAGTTATGGTTGGTTATGATTAATGCATTAGTAAATCATTAATTCATTCAATGTGTTCTTTATATGAATATTTTTCATTTCATGGTAATGAGAAGTAAAAAACTGCACAGTCTTAATAATATAAGAGTATATATATGTTATTACAAAACAATAATTTACTTAGATAATATAGATAAACCTTAAATATGATGACATTGGAATCAATTTGGAATATCTTATTTCGATTATGTACTATAAGTAATGTGTTATAAATATTATCTATAATAAATCTCTACATTCATGAATGAATAACATTAAGGGAAAGTACAATTTAAAAATAGAAAGGTGGAGCAACTAAATGTGAGGCTAGAATATGTATAATTAAGGATAATTTAGTTTATATCATGATCATGGATTTACCAAAGGATAATTTTAAATTCTATTTTATATAAATTGGAGTGTAATTAAACCCTTATCTCTAGATGATTCTAGAAACAGGTCACCAAATCCCCCCCTAGAAATTTATAATTAAGAAAGGTACGATCTCCTCATTTTATTTCTTGTATTTACGAATCAATTTCATGATCTTTAATAATAAATAATTTGGATTGTTGAAAAAAAGGGTGAAATGATTTATAATAAAATTATGAAAGTCCTTTTATTCCCTTATTTCAAAAGGGAAGAGTTCCACTTATAATGATAGTGTTTGTTTAATGATTCAAGGATGTAGTTTTATGTGCAAGAAGTTTAATGGGTTTTTATCCCAATGATTTACTCATATATATATATATTTACTAAATGAGAAATATATTATGTTATCTTAGAGTTTTTTAATGATTAATCATCTGGTTAATGATAGATAGTAATGAAATTTGGAAAAAATAGTTCTTAGGTGCAACTTTATTTGGTTTTTGTGACGTGTTTACTTGTGAATTATACACAAACGTAGTGGAGGGAATGTTGGAAAAAAATTACCTTCTAGTGGCTTTTATAGATATTTGACAAATAAAAAAATATATTATTTAGAATAATGTAATTTATTATGGCTAATTCATGTACTATTTTCATTGTTCATTCAATTCCATAATGATTCTGATGTTGGAGAACAATTCTTAAAAGGAAGTCATCATTCCACAAACCATATGTATTTTCTAGAAGATAGGATTGGTTTTTTCATTCCCTAATACATATGAAGAGTATCAACATAATATGGAAGATATTACATTATTTTCAAACTATATAAATTGTTACCACACTATAAGATATCATTCCTCAATAATGGGAGTATTTTAGGTAGGTGTAAAGTATTGTGATCACGTCATGCCTCTAAGATACTACATTAATGAAATAATGGTTTATATGAAATATATGTAGGTATAACCAAGTGATTTTTATTATCTTAAAAGACTCAGGTAGTCTTAATACATGGGGATAGAACATTTCATATTCGGTTGAAGAGGAGAGAACAATACCATAGTTAAAACATTCAGTTTAGAGGTACTGAATGAGGTATTGGTAATGTTTATATTACATCCAATCATACATTATCTCAGTCTATAGTGAAAATGGTTAAACTATTATTCATTGTTGAGTAAAATGGATAAATAAGAGTGTGTATTTATTTCCTATTGTACGAATGGGATCCAAATTCCCAAATGAATTAGTCCTTCTCAAAAGAAACCATCATGTTGAATCGGTGACTGTGACCAAATGAATTAGTTGAAACCCATTATTGTATTGAAAAAGTGTATTATATATCATATCTATTATTCTATTATAAGAAATAAATATGGAAGGTGAAATCACCACAAACTGAGTAGTTAAATTCTGAATGATTGTTGTTGGTGGGATGAACTACATGGGATTTTAATCCTTTAATGCAATTTTTATAGTTCTAAATCACCACATAGATATTAATGAAACATGGAATTATCCATGAAATTATGGTATGAAGTGGTATATATAACAATGTTGGTTAAAATCAATTTGTGGATTTATTTTGGAATAAACGTAATAGTTTGATAAGAAATAAGACATTATATACATATTTGTGATGTAGATATAGATCTGTAATAGATGGTTTTAAATTATTATTTTTGGATAAATGGGAGATTTTTTATGTAGAAATGATAGATAAATAAATCAATGGTCATCAAATTTACCAAGCATAATAATGTTTTGTTGAGTGATATGCCATTTTATGTGTTCACTCATATATTTATATCATGAATAATAAGATGGAAGTAAAGGAAGCAGAAGTGGGTTTTTCTTTTTGAAGAGATGTAGGAATATTTAAATATTATTTGAATAATAAGTTCATAGGGTCAGTTAGAACGATATATTTTTTAATTAAAAATAAGAATTGTTAACTTTTGTTAAGCTACACTGTGACATATACTTATCATATTATAAGTGGTACTCCCATTATGGTGAATGGTGTGAAATATTATTTTTTATTTATTTTATTCATTATATATAGAGTTGATTTAAGAGAGATAAATTAGTGTTCATTACAATAAGATAACAAGAAAATTTAAAAGGATGCCATTTTCAAAAAATCAATGTTTCCTGGGTTCACCTCCCATATTAGGGTAAACCCCATGATAATGGTCTGATATTTATTAATACATTACTTATTATAAGCATCTATAAGTTACATAATAGATTCACAATAATAAAATTCGTATAGGTGGTTATATCGTTCATAGAGGGATGTTTTGTAATGCTACTATTGTGTAATTTTTTTTTTGAATTTCATATTTATATTACATTAAAATGAAATCATTTATAATATGATATAGAACATATAGTTACCCACATTTTTTACACAAGAATACTAAATTTTATTAGATGAATATTAAATAAATGACTATTTGAATGCTGCTCATACAATAAAGGTTTATGGACATTAGATACTATATTCTAATGGTGTCTTCCATGATAATTATTAATCACATCCTCCATATATCTTCCCACACATTACTATTCTTAAATATACCCTAAATAATATTATTATTTATAACATATGGAACGAAAACAAAAGAAATGGTGATATCATATTCTTAGCATGGTTAAACAGGGGGGATATAAATAATCACTTAGACATAATAAGAGAATAAGGATATGAGATCACGATTATAATATGTTAAATATATACCCAACTTATCATAGACTATAATATTGAAAAATATCATAAATATTATCATTTCAATATTGAAGAATCATAAATAAATAAATTAACAAAATCAATGAGTGCATAACATTTGAATAATAAATAGATTTATTGAATATACATAATTATTCAAAATCATCTCCTTTTTCATGCATCATATGACAGAAAATACCAATAGATTGGGTTGACATCACATTCCATCATATATATAGAGTCAATTATCCATCTTAATAAAATCATAGTCGTCAGAGACCATACTGAATTTGGTTCATTACCAATTCTAGTCATTAATATATTTGAAGATATCTATAATTATCCTATGCATTGTATTGATATATAATTATAGGTCCACTCATATCATAATCATAATAGATACATATGGGTTATATAGGATCATAAAAAATTCATCATACATCATAACCCATGTAAAATAAATATGTTTTATAAACATTTCAATAATTAATCAAAGAATAACATATAGAAAATAAACAAGTCTTATAAAAATATCATTATCCAAATCATTATCCATTTGGAGAATGAAAAATGATGGAATCCATGGATAACATATCAAATATAGAAGAAATTTCATTAATCTATGTTATCATTATCGAACACCCTTAAAAATATATATTTTTATATTTTTTCTAGAAAATACACATTTCATTTTCAAACTACTTATCAAAAATAAAAAAAATTTATGATTTATAGAGGAAATAATATCCTTCAAATATAAATGGAATCATGTATTTTAGGCTTTATCTCCATGAATTTTTATGATACTAGGATATTCTATTCATTCCACTTATTTTAAAATAACGATTCCTTTCATATTTTTTTAAAAATTCAATATTACCTAATTCAAAAAATAAAAAATGATTCCATTTAAATAATTTTTAAAAATTTAAAACATTTTTATTAAGTATTTTAAAAAATTATTGGATATTATCATATTTATTCATTAATGAATTTTACATGAAATGGATATGGAAAAAATTATATTCCACTAAAGAGTGAAATATTTTCGGTTTTACATAAAATTTTCTTTTAATCTCATTAGTTATTAATGAAAAACAATTTAAGGAACACGTATAATTTTAATATTTTACTATTGTATAATAAAATTAATTTTATTATTTAGAGATACATCATTAAATTTCATTATAAAAAATATGATCACAAAAATTAATTAAAAAATGAGATGGTAACATAAAACAATAAAAACATTGGTAACTATTGAATCACAATCAATATGAAAGAAAAAAATCAAATGAAACATTAAATAATGTAAATATAATGAAATATGGGATAAAAATTTCAATACTAATATATATACAGAAAAAACAAACAAACACTAATTATTGAATATTTTTCTATAAAATAAAAGTGATAAGAGAAATCCCATACCTCATGGTTAATTTTTTCAAAAGAGTTATAAATTTTGGGATAATAAGTTATAATTTATTATTAATTTATACCATAGTAATTTATTTATTTATAATAAAATATTTTAGAAACTTATAAAAAATCAATACCCAATTTCTTATAATTCATTTTTAAATTATTTCGTTTCTTGGGAGCCAACTATTTTCTTTTTCGGGAGACTTTGAATTTTTCAACTCTACTCTATAAAAATTGATAGAAATTCCATCATCAATTTTTTTAACCATATTATAATAAATATTAACATTAATTATAAGTATTTATATTTATATAAAAAAGTTAGCAATAGGAAAATTAATTACATAGTTCATTATTATGGTAGGTCATACGTATGCATGAACTACAAGACTATTATTTGAATAATAGAAATGAATAAAGTAAAATAATAAGTAACATTTCCAAATAAATTATTATATTGTATATTTAATATATAAAATTTACATAATCTATCCTTACTAACATCGATAAAATGTGTCTTTTAAAAATTAATCACATCTATTTGTAGATGTGGTAGTTCACACATACACATGAGTGACATTATCATTTTCCTATATATTGAAATATAAGAAAGAATATACAATATTATAATATCATAACTATATTTATGTCATCAATATCATAAATATTCATTAAATACATTTTTATAACCATCCACGTATAGTGAAGATGAAAATTTAATTATACTACTATTGGGGGAAGGTTAGATGTATATACGTATGATCAATGTTTCACTTTCTATGTGATTGAAAGAATGTGATACCTATTTTCTCTGTCATAAAAATAAATATACTTTACATTTAATGTATATATATTTTTATTTTATAAAAAATATCAATTATTGTTATTAGGAAGGGAATAATAAAATTTAATTTTCCCAGTTCAAATTTATAGTTTTGGTTGATAAAACTCTTTTAAATTACTACTATTTCATTGAAAGGTTGATCTTATTGAATGACCAAAATATAGAGATTGTGGTTACGTAATCAGGGGTTATATTAGTTATATGATTTAATATTTTTTATAGTAAAAATTATTGTGAAAATTGAAGGATTACATGATTCAATTTATAATTGTGTGGATGGGCACACAAAGAATTAAAAAAAGTATTAAATTTATATAAAATTAAATTATTGAAAAAATTCATCAAAATTGATATGAATAATGTTAAATATTAAGAGGATTATAAATAAATGAATATAATAAATTCTCTACATTATTATATAATTTTTCACCCTTTAATCTTTAATCCCCCCCCCATTAACCCTATTGGTAGTTTCAGTGATATCAAACATTTTTTCACATTAATGATCATGAAAGATAAAATAGAAGGACAAGTGATCAAGAAATTAACATGGTTAATTTTATAAACTGTATCAAAATAAATTCAATGGATATAGTATTTTTATGGATTTGAAAACATTTAAAAATATAATTTTAATTATATAATATCAATTATGTCATTTGTGGATGTACACAAAATTCTGTAATATAATTTGTATCCAACTCACATAAAATGGTCTCAAAATGATACTTTTTTTATGATAAGGAATATATAATAAAAATAAAATAAAAAATAAATACTTTTTTTGTTGGATTATAAAGCATATTGACCCATTTATTTTCATTTAACCTATTATATAGCCAATTATTTACATAATTATTTTAATGACTTTTTAATATTAAATAGTTAGGTTTTACATATTATGTTAAAGTGGGTTCATAAATATAAAATTGATGAAATATTATAACATTTACCATAAAAATATATTATTTAAATAAACTTAAAAGTTATAAATAATTTAATAATATATATATATATTAAAATATTATTAATGTCTTTAGGATCTATTCACATCATTTAACATTAAAAATAATGAATGAAATGGAATTAAAATATTTATATTTAAAATTATATATAATATGAAATATTTATCCTAAAAATATATTGTATACTATTACTGACCCATAAATTATAGACATTATAGTAATTAAAATTATTTTTCAAATTTTTACCCATTGTAGGAGTACTGTGTTGGTGTTTCACAAGGATCTTAGAAAACTATTTTATATAAATATATTAAAAATAAATTATAATTATAATTTTTTTTAATAATTGAATTTGGTATACACCAAAAATGTATATTTTCCATATCAAAAAATATTAAATATGTTAAAACAATGAAATTGAAATTTTTTACATTATCAATTAAATAAATATTATTATTTAAAAAAAATTAAGCATAAATGAAATATATAGTCATATATTATATGTATAAATGATATATGATGATATATAATCATCTAATGAAATAAAGACATTTTTTTAATGAATTTCATGACTTATCACAATAGTTGTAATACTAAATAACAATTTTACATAAACAATAATAATTTAATATTATGGTTATTATTAATACTAGAAAAAATTAAAATTAACATGTTTCAAAAAATTAATGTGCATTATTCCGAATTTGAAAATTAGTTTTCATGATTAAATTTATTAAATTGGGTGAAATTAATTTTATTTTCAAATACATAATGCAAATAAAAATTTCTCTATGTGATTTATTTCATGATCTAGCTTGAAAATTAAAGGGATTATTTTTCTATAAATATATTTATTCCAATATAATATAATTTTACTATATATGTTATTATTTTATAATTACTATATTATCATTAGGATTTCCTTTGGTCCATTTGTACATCACCTCTTACTCAATTAAAGGAATTATTCCAAATGAAAAAATCATATATAAAGTACTACAATTATGTCTTAATGGATCATAAGATCCCTAAAACAATAAATGTTTATTCATTATATCTCTAATTATTTTTCAAACTCACAATATTATCCAGATTAATCCAATAGGGATATATAATTCATTAATCTCAAAACACACAATAATAATATAATGACCCGAAATATTATAAATGAAAATATCTATTTTTGAATAAATATATTCATTATTCATTAATTAAGTTATATAAAATCATTGTGCTTATTTTTATATTTTCAATAGTTATATAGAATTCCAACTTATAAAAATTTTATTCACAATAACCATTTACAGTATGGTAATTATATTGTGACAATTAAATTTAGTATATTAATGGATATGATAAAGTTTAATTGGATCATATGAAACAAGTGATAATCTTGACTGCTAGGATCAAATGCTAGGAAGATAATTTTTCAGAGCTTCTAATGTCAATAATATCTATGATATTTTACCATAATCATTCCCTATTCTTGAATCATTTAATAAAGAAACATTGAAATAAATTGTATGATAATTTTAATATAATAAATAAAAATACCCAAAACATGTATGATATATCACCCCTACGAGAACCACACCATCACAAACCTTACCCTTAATATGTCCAATGGAGTAATAATGGGATATATCTCTGAACCCAACAAGAATGGATTATTAAAGTATTTAGTAAAAATAGTGAGCGTAGTTTCCCTTTATAATAATAATAATAATTGATTTTTAAATGATTAGAGAGTGAGTTCGAAATAAATTATACTTAATGATAATGAAAACAACTTATATATTTGGCAAACAAGTTTTTTATATTATCTCAATCTATTTAATTGAATTTAATTATATTCAATATAATTTATATTTTAATAAAATATTAAAATTAAATTATATATATTAAAATAAATAATTATAAAATTTTATAATATCAAATTGAATTGTAATATGTATTAAAAAATAACAACGTCAAAATAACGAATTTTTCTATAAATAGCCATTTTTAATGTAATATTTCATATGTTTTGAATTATTTTGATAAATTAAAAATAATTTTATAAATCATCACATGAAAATTATCCCACTATAATTTTTGCATAATATTTTTAGAGAGTCAAATTTTGGTTTCAAAATTAAATTTTGTATGCATATATTGCATGGAACAACACATCCAACTCGAGTCATCCTAGCCAATGATTAGACAAGTCTAACCACACCAATACTACGTACAATAGTCCATGGGATGGTAAACCATGATGATTAGGATGATGAAAAATCATGGGAGTCATTAGAACATGGAACCATCAAGCAAAAAAATAGATCCATGTCCATGAAATAGTGAAGTTATAAATAAAACATATAGCAATATGAATGCATACATCTATTTCACAATCAGAGTATAAAAAATTAATAAAATATAGAAAATGTAAATATATAATCTGATAAGAAACTGAAAAATCATCTAATCTACTTAATGGGATGGGACTGTTGTTAAATGAAACCCTCAACAAACACCTTGATCTATGTATTACACTATGATCTTATAACTTCGGGTCCTCTAATAACTCATTCAAAAGGATTATATTATTCAAAGTACATGAATTGTATAGATAAATACCATACATGGGTGTCTACAACAATACCAAATAGACCCCTAAAAAAAATTAATGGACCAACTAAGAGGAAATAATTTTCTCATCCCATAACTAGAAGATAAGTTAAACACTACTAAGAGATATTTGGAATATCCATGTCCATAGTTTTTAATAAATGGCCAGTAAAATCATTATAAAAATGTATATCAATCAATATCTAAGACATAACCACAAGGAATCTCAAAATAACATATATCTACTAGTTTTATAATTCAAGTATCATGGTCTTAAATATACAACTATATATATATTTCTGCTCATTATTTCATGGTTACACTCATTTGGGAGAACTCAATCAATGATCCCTTCCATACTTGATGGAAATATACCAAGACATTTAACTTGTTGGGTATCACTAATCTTATGGAACGAACCACCATAATTTTTGGCATTCATCGAAGACTTAATGTAAATCATGTATTTCAATGAGGAAAGTCCTTCCAATACCTAGCAGATCTTGATTCTCTATTTATGAATCACCCCATGTATCATGGGGGTCAATAAGAACCCTAAAAAACATATAAGTTCAAAAATATATATAATGGATCACTACTACGACTTTTAGGGGTGACAAAAACCCATTACATTACTATGGAGATCATAACAGTCATATTGATAATCACACCAATGGTCATTATTTGATTATGCATACCCTATCTAAAACTAACAACAAAGATGATGATTATAGGCATGATGATTCTGTGAACCCCACTTAATTAATTCTCAATATAAGGTATCAACACTCCTAAATGTTAGGGACTTCAATACCTTAAGATTAACCATGTTAATATAAAGATACTATAGAAGATCCCACCTATGTATCATAAGGGGAAGAATAAACTCACTGAAATCCAATCCCATAGAGACATACACAACTCAATTCTAATGAGGTGATGCCACACTGTACCCTCAAGGGGATGGACAAGGGTATCACAACCAACAAATATCGGCCATGTTCTGCTAAAATAAAAACCATTGTAGATTAATATTATGTTATATCTCTAACTCCAAAAACCAATGTAATAAATCATATTCTATGTGAAACAATTCAGAATATGTTACTTGTGGTCCTATTACTGAATCCAATATTTGGTTATTTTTAATGTTCAATACTATGAGAAAAGAATATTATATGTAACCATAGTACGTAAAATATGACTTGAGGATGAACCCTAGTTGTTTCCCCTCATGGTACAATGTGTGTATAAGGAAAAATAATAGTGTGTACATCTTATTACATGGAATGTGACTTCACCTAATCACATGTGAGTGTCCTCAGCAGCACATGAATCATATTTCTATGCATCTATACATGGTTTTATCCTACGTACATGGATTATTAATCTTATAATAACCTAGTAATGTGTTCTTATTCATGTATATATTTTGTATTTCATTCTTATGTACCATTTCTAGTATCCATGTACCTTGTAATTTCCTCTGCATCGTGTATAATTGCGATTCGGATGCATACTTCCACATGTTTATATCCCCTTACATGAAATCCCTACCCATCTCATTGACCACCCATCTAATCCCCACCACATATTGGGTACTCTTAGATAATGGAATATAGTTTAAAATTTTCATATTCAATAAACAAGAAGATTATATGAATTTTTCTCATACATTTCATGTCATGTGATTTGGATTTGTAACATAGAAATCAAGGAAATCCTTCCAAAACCCTATATTATTATTAAATTTCTATGGATCCCCCAAATGTATCACATTGTGTCACATAAGTGAACGAAAAAAAATACAAAAATGGGGATTAGTATGTAAATATTATTAATCCAACACCACGTCAAGAAATGTAGAATCATTAAATCCAATGTTATGCTTTAAAATTTCTACTCCATGATCTAGTGTTTATATTTATAAATAACGGGGTTCCAGGACACATCATATATCCCACTTCTAATTCATTGTGATAGGGTGGAAAACCTACTCTCCCTATTCTATTCGAGGAACCCAAATGCTGATAGAGATTATGTTTATTAATAAATTTTTATTTAATTAATACACATATATCGTTTACCATATTTCCAGTGGTCTCAATCATTGTTTAATATTTCTCTTATGATACTCTAGTCATGAGTTATCCCACATTTCAAAGAAAACCATGTGTGTGTGATATATAGTAATTAGTATTTTCAATATCACTAAAAAAATACTCTTTGGACCCCAAAATCTCATATAATCACAATACATGGAATCGTTAACAATACATGAAATATTCCATATTATTACACACAAAAAATAGTCATCATTATATCCACATATTCAAGGATTTTTGTCCTGAAAAGAGAAATCCTACACATAAGTGGGGAAACTCATCTATCAAATAGGTCTTCAAAACCAGTAATCTCTCTAAAGGGTCCATGTCCAACAAATAATCAAACACCCTGGTAAACAATGTTTCTATAATGGTTATTCTATATCTAGATCCCAAACTACACTAGATACATCAGAAATTACACTCTACATTCAACATCTATCTCACAATTGTTGAAATCATGCAATGCATCAAGAACATGTCTACTCAATTGTGACAAGTGGTACATAAAAAACCCAGGTTTAACTATTATAACATAGTTTAATGGTTTGAAAACTCTATAAAATAAATCCAAACTAGAGAATTATTAATTAAATTCTATCTCCCACAAGATTTTACTACTATAGAAGTGACTAATAGAGTCTCTAAAATTGAAACAAACAAACATGTAAACCTAATGCGTGTGGAAGAATCAAAGAGAAAATACACAAAAATATCCTCAAGAAGTGTCATTAAAAAAGAAGATTCCCATGATATCCAACATGAACTCCCCTCATATAAAATTTAAGTAGTAAAACATGTTAGGCTACACTATGATAAAAAATAATGTCATGGAAACTCACTAATTATGGAATACCCGTCCTTAAAATCATAGTCATCACCCTATCCTTGGACGTCAAAATTTAATTTCAATAGATAAGGATAAAAATACCCCACTAATAGGTACAATAATAATAGAAAAAACATCCACAAAACATATTCTCATAACATTTATAGTTTCATCATCATTCCATGAAAGGTTGTTGTAGTCCCCGCAATCAAAATATCCACCAAGAGCATGTATAGTAGATATCCAATCATGTGAGGTCTAAAAAATTATATCCCGAAAATAGTCATCACTAGGTCAGTGATAAATAAGAGGGGTAACAACCATCTACATTATATATTCCTCGACATATCCATTCACATAGTTCAACTGAAAATAGGTTAATTTCTATATTACAATAATTAATAAAATTTTATAGAAGACTCTATATGTCTATTTTCTACCATGGCCATACCCCTAGTTGAATCTCATTTGAGAAAAAGCATAACCTATACCATTTCTACCATCAATACCATTTATTAGAAGATATATAATATTAAGATGACCATGTAAATCCAAAACTATATCTACAAAATCTTTTCATAAATCTCATTCTCTTGAAGAATGTCTTGATCTATACATGATTGTCTCACGTGGAATCTAACTCTAAAAACACGTGGGTGGTAATGATGAATATTAATATGAACCCATACAAAAATATTTAAGTATCTAGTTAATATGTATCACATCCACCTTATAGGAGAGTTATATAGGTCTTACAAATTGATCACGTGGGTCATACCATGCCCTCCTACATCCCCCAATAACTCATCATCTACTAATTTCTATGAGAGAAATATGATATTATGGTGAAAAGATAACTATTGTACCCAAATTTCTTATAAGAATAAGTATATCTCTCATTTTGGAGTTAAATATAGCACATCATCATGATATATTTCATCATCATTTATAGGCTCTATATGAAATATAAATATCATAGAATCTATTTATTGATGGTACATACTATCCAACTAGAATATCACAATATAATCATCCCACACATGAGCATAATATACTCTAACATGGATCAGTAATTATCAATGGAGTATGAAATACATCAAAAAACCTAAATCATTTCTACACCTATTTTTAGTAATAATCATATCAAAGATGGTAGGTGAAAAATTAACACCGAGTTTAACATCATAGTTCTCCTCTACCAATGTGGAAATATTATTTGTGATTATATCCCTCTCCCTTATATTTTTCTCAAATTATACATTGATGTTCATGATCACTTATCAAAGCCTCTATATTAATTATGAATAAAATTCAAGAAACAATGATTCACTAGTATTTCATGGAGTTGAACTGGGATACACATAAGGAAATGTGCCCCCATCAAACAATGATAAATCGTGGATGGGGTGTAAAGTCACATGTCATAAAAAGAATTATACTTCAGACTTAGGATAAGATCCATTTTGTACTAAATCATTCCATTTATATTTGGATTTTATTGGAAACTATAGCTTCCTTCTCTAATTCCTCAGCACACCATACAATTCTTAACACAGAACTCAAAGTGTCACATCATATACACAATGTCACTATATTCATTGGGGATAAATGACTCACATGCATGGTTTTAATTTTGAAGGAAACAACTTGGTGGGGGTGGGGGGATTTTCCCACATACATTCATGTTCAAATCCAAATCAAACGTCTCCTTTATATCTATATACTAATTTCCCATGTCACCTTTTATATGCCTCAATAAATAAATGGAAATGACTGTTTATTTGAATCTTATTCTTAATAATATTTAAAAAAATTATAAATGACATAAATCATTCCTATAAATATCTTTAAATATCTTTGATTTCTAAGGGATATAGTCCTCTCAGTCCTGCAGCTATCGTCGACCCTATCCCTTCAGATCTATGATTTTGGAGATGACCACCTAGGGGTGGTGGAAGAAGATGGTCAAACAATTTTTCAATCACTACCCCTCACCCCACTCATCCACAATATATTCTATAATGAGGAACTCCATGATCTTATCAATGTATCTATTAGGTAATTCCAAATTTCACCTATTGTTTTTGTATGGAACTTCAAAAAATTCCACAATACATGTCTTTATCCATCAAAATGAAAACACTGGATCTATCACGATTTTGAAGAACCATTATGAGATATCTGAACCTCAGACCCTCCATCATAGGCTATCTCGTGAAGTGTCTCACACATCAAGATCTATGGTACTTCTTTTAGATTCCATCTACAATGTTCTGATTACATGTGTATCCATAACCAACATTACTTGTCTTCTTAGTCAGGATTATAAATATTTTTAATTAATACTCAATAACTCCAATATAAGTGGGATTGAAAATAGATTTCACTAAAGCCCTAAATTATCAGTGTAAGCCTTGTATAAAGATCCATTATAATTAAAAATGACCTCAATAAATATGCATGCAGTATTATGATGTGTTATTTATTCTATTTCAATAGTATTCCATGTTCAAGTTACCCTAGTAAAGATGCTGAAGCTCCCAGATACACCCCCATCACAACATTGATTGGTAAAACTATTCCCTATAGGGATTCAAAACAATTAAAATGTTCGTTTCATTACACCATGTGTTTAGATGAAAATAATCTACAATAACCAGATTGTTCCTAGAATATTCATCATCATTAGGGCCACCATAAAATCAAGAGGATTCTTCACAAGGTGGTAAATATGTGTGACAGCATCATGTTGGTCATTATATACACAAAGGACTGTCTCAAAGAAAAAACATAGAGTACTCTACATGACCAACTCATGGAGTGAACTCAGCTAGTGTACATCATCATATGATACTTTCCACCTAATATGTTGCTCAAGATGAGGTGGAATTATGGGAAAAATACATGGAGGAACAACCATCTATATAGCCCCCAACACAAAAGTCTCATGAATATGAGTATAATCATCATTAACCCTCAACGGAATCCAACATAGCCATAATCATGGAGGAATCCTAAAATGATCAAGTTGTTCCATTGTCAAAGTGTATGTATTGGGAGTGGAAAATGATATGGAAACTACACACAAGTCTTCCATGATGAATGTTCCAATGGTACCCTATAACTGGTACCTACATTTTCAAAAAATGAAGGTTATTAGAGTCCATGTAAATGAATATGTAATCTATCAAAAGTAAACAATTTTTCATAGATTGAAAAAAAAACATGAAACACTGTTACACTGTTTACCTATCTCCAAAACCAATATCATAGCTAGAAAATCCTAAAACATTAGTCCCAATGTGTAAGCTTGTTGAATAACACTATGTCAGGACCCAAACCAAAGTA
The DNA here is from genome assembly GCA_963277665.1 of Viscum album. NCBI lineage: Eukaryota > Viridiplantae > Streptophyta > Magnoliopsida > Santalales > Viscaceae > Viscum > Viscum album. The sequence continues at coordinate 915,404,291 of OY728155.1, read as the reverse complement.
TACATCGAGGATAACATTAATCTATGTGAAACTACCCCAATCCCACCTACCATAGTACTAGGTTTGGCGACCAGTGCCGAGTAGGAATATCAGAATCATGGGAGGCCATAGTCTATGGTACCTACACACACATCCATATCCATGTAATAAGGAATAGATAACTATAAAACTAAGTCCAAAATGATTTAATACAATAATTCTACAGTAGTTGTATAAAAAATGTACACCAATCCTGAAAATTGAAATATTCAGTCCCAAAAATGACATATGAATCAAACTTGCTCAATAGGTGGTAGATGTTATAAAATGAAAAAACTACCACATAGCTCAGTATAACTAGATCTCTATGCTCTGCTACATATGTTCTTCCAATGACCACATAAAAAAGAATATATTCTAAAAAAGATAATACATGAGTATTAAGATACCATGCAGGGGTGAGTATAATAATACCCATTAGGCTTCATTAAATTTCAAAATAAATGGGTTAAACTAAAAGTAACCAATCCTCTAAAAACATGAAAAAAAGGTTATGGTAATCCCAATTTAGATATAATTAGGATATTTATCTATTTAGATCAGTGGATGTAACACTCCACACGAGATCTCCCAATGATCACCTTGCCGGCTGAAGGCGGCCGTGACTGCCCCTCCGCCACCGATGGGGGAGGGGGGATCTAAATCTGCTCAATTCCGTCTTCCTATTCGGAATCAGTGCTTAGAGATTCCAGCAGTTGAGATAGACCCGATGGTTCCTTGTTTCTCGGAGGGTATTCCAGTGGTGGAAATATCCACATTGGAGTTTTCCATTACCTCAGATCAACTTGGCTTGGCACTGGTTGCTCACTTTGAGCAAAGACGACCATCTTTTTGTGATTTTTCACTTCATGTCAGGTCGTCTTGGGGTTTGAAGAGATTTTTCTCGATTGGTCTTCTGGATTCTATATGCTTCATGTGTCTGTTTCAAGAGGAGGAGGATTTTCTTGGGGCTTGGTAGCGGAAATGCTGAGCTTTCGGTTCATTTCAATTCCTTATGTTTCGATGGTCGATTGACTATCACATGGGCCAGGATCCGCTTACGACTGTGGTGTGGGTGCGCCTCCCAGGTTTACCCCTCCCCTTTTTCAATCCTGAAATTTTACGCCTGGTAGGGAATTCTTGTGGTAGATTCTTTGTGCCCGGATATCCATTCAACATCGCTGCATTATCCTGCTTATGCTTGCCTGTGTGTGGAATCTGACCTATCCAAACATCTCCCTAATATGATTTGGATCAGTATTTCAAGGGAATATCATTTCAAACAATAGGTTATTTTTGAAGCGAATCCTACTTTATGTGAACTTTGCTGCCGGAAAGGACACAATACTTCTATGTGTCACAAAGGGGTTTGTAGTAATCCTCAGGCCGCATACTAGATGGAGGAAGTGAAGCGGGGTTGGTGTGCCAGTGAGGTTGGGGGTGTCTCGGGTGCTTCCCAACTGAACAACCATCTCCCCATATCTGAAATTCATCCGGAGCTCAGTTTTGGTTCATGGGGAGACCCCAACCCTCATGTGAGTAGTGTCCTACAAGGTAGTGGAGTGGTGATCAGTAGGACAATTATTCTAATAGCTTCTCGGTGTTAGCAAGGGGAACCTAGCGTGTATGGAATTTTTATTGGTTAGGTAACAGACCTGGGTGTAAAAGTTGGGCAGTCGAAGAACATGAATTCTCAAACAAGGACTACGTGTGTAGATGAGGTGCCAACAGTTAGGGGTGATCTAATCTACTCACAAAGGGAGGTGTTAAGACCTACCAACAAGCAGGAAAACACGGGCATAGAAAAGGTATGTCTTAATGTACAAACGAAAGTAGAGGGGACCTAAGTGACTCTATGGGAGGTTGTCCCTAACTCGAAATAATAAAATGGTAGGATAATAGTGGGATCCAAAAAAAGACGAAGCAAGTTGGAGGTGTTGAAGAATGTCATGTGATGGATAATAATTCTTATCCTGGAATGTTTTTCATTAATGGTAGAGAGATTGATGATGTTAATACTTCGGCTTCTGACAGAGAAGTGGATGTCATTGTTGAAGGTTCTTTTCTCTCAGCCAAGCAGAAAGGGAAAAATACTCAGGATTATGGGGACTTTCCAGCACCTACAAAGAAGAAGTCCATGAAAAGGAAAGACTATCCCTACCTTCCTACACTAAAGGGGACTAGAGCAGCAGGAAGGAAGGGAATTTCTCGAGGGGCCATGAGCCAATGTTATGAGGGAACAGAAGCTCTCTCAGACTCCATCCCCTATGAGGTGGGTGCACCTATGGGTGATCAGAAGGGAGATACCATGATACCCATGGTTCTTAGTGGAAAGATGATAGCGGCATTCAGTATGTTCGGGAAGGCTACAAAAGAAGAGATCAGTAGGTCAAGACATGGGTATAATGCCTTGACAGTGGAGGAGTAGGAGAGACTCGAGCATGTGAGGTATCCATAAAATCTCATCCTCGAACAGATAGCGTAGTACACATCTCAACTTTATGTCTTGATCCTGGATTTTGACTTCCCGGTTGATATGGAATCATTCCAGGAGTTGATGGATTTTATTGCAATCAAGTAAGAGGGTTTTGTCACCTCACACCCAGATACCGACATCAGGGACTTAGTGTGGAATTACTGGGTTGATCTAGCTAGGCAACCAATCTAGTGAGGTATGCTTTTCTATTGGCCTTTTGGTTTTTTATTGCTGTAGTGGATTATTTGTTTTGTGATATATAATAATTGACCCCAAGTGGGATGTTTTTAAAATGAAATAAAAATTTAATTTGGAGGAGAAGGATTTATTTAGATCAATTATAGATGATTACATAAATCATCATCACATTTTATCTCAATAAATATTTGACAAAACATAATAATAATTCCAAGAATAAAAAATATAATAGTCTCATAATCCATGCCTCATTGTCTCATCCATTCTTCCCCACATGATATACTATAAAAGGACAAAGGTAATGATCTTCTAGGAGAACAAACTAAATGATCTTTTCCATCCACGATTGATTACATCCTATATAACTCAATCATCAGATATTAATTTTCTAATAGATCACCCCCACAATATGTAATGTAATTTATTAGAGTAAACAAACTCATATGGTTTATCCATAAATAAAATCCCATCAAAACCCAACAAATCTTGAAACAAATATAGGATTTCACCCCCATGTCTCATGGTTTCCTACACAAACCCTAATATATGTTACAATATCTCAACACCTAGAATTGGAATCAATCTGGGGACCATTGGGGGACACCATGAACCCTATCTAGAACATAAAATATTATAATGATTATATAGTGTATAACATCCAAGACCACTGGGAGATGATAAAACCCACCATAGAAAACTAACCTATATGAAGGGGAGAATATTTAGGATTATACTATGAATTATACTAAATCAAACCTCTATATAAGGTATTAATACATGTTTATGATGTTATAACGATACCTTAAACCCCATATAGGGAGCCGATGATATAATAGAAGATACCACCAAGGTACCATGAAGGGATACCAAAAACACTATCCAAACAAATCCCATAAAGATGATCACAATACCAGTCAAAGGATATGATGAGACACAATACACTCAAGAGGGTTGAATAGGTAAACACAACCCACTGATTCAGGAAAAGAATTTTTGAATTAATCTCTCCTCTAGAATCAACTATCAACACGTTTTGAACACCAAATAAATGGACTCCATCGTGTATTAAATAGAAAAACTCCCACTATTGGCTACTCATAATCCTCCATCTGATCCATGGATTTGGATATGTTAATGGGAACTATCTTTGAAGAGATTATACATCATATACCCACATTAAAAGGTTTGGCACTTCGGATGGAACACTAGTCTTATCCCCTCACCATATTTATTGTGTATATGATAAATAAAAAGAACGTACATATGAATACATATCCTGTAATATTCCCTAATTATCTAGACTTATCCAATCCAAATATCAGGTTGGTATTCCAAGAATGCATGCATGGTGTGTACCCTTGTTCTATGACATGTTAATATTAGCTTTTCCCAATAATGTTTTTTTGACCCTTCCCATTTTATGTTCCCATTACCATTTACCATGGCATGTTCTAGTGTAGTATATCATACCTTTAGACCATGGTACACTTGATATCTCTCTATTTATGTCCAAATGACCATGTCCCATTACATTGAATTATTTTCCATTTCCTCAAACACCTACCCAAGACCCACTATAGACGTGCACACCTAGTACATGGAATATAGATCAAAAAGATAATCTTCCTAGAATGAAAATAACTCCTAGATGTTTTTCCTACACTACATGCCCCATGGTTGTGTTTTTAGAACTGAAATAACTATAGTACTCTTAAAAATAAATATTTTACCCAAAATCAAATCCATTAACACCCATAGGGTATTTATTTGTGTATAAGTCCAATAAAACCGCAAAAAACTCATAAACAGAGATTAGATTTAATGAAACAAAATCCACCAACATATTTGAAATTTTCTGATGTTTCTGGTCTAACACAGTTACCAGAATCCATTTTACCTCAATCTAGTGTCAATTGTATTCAAGAATAATGTTTGTAAGAACAACCTCTTTCCATTAGTTTTTATATCATTATATATAGGTAAATATCAAGTCTTTAATCTAGTTAAGTATCCTAAATGTGTACAATGGTTATGTTAATTTCTTAATTCTTAATTATTTATATATTCTCCATGAGTTGAAGCACCACAAAAGGACACCTCCAAATGAGCACTTTCCGTTAACAAATATTATGTATTATGTAAAATCTAATGTTTCATACTCAAGTGGTTTCTCATATTTATAATTGAAGAATCTATTTGAATGTTTTATCGCATTTCCTTAAAAAATAATGTGTTAGTTTACTTTTAATATTTTTAATGTCACTGAAAAATATATATTAGGGCCCCAAAATCCCATTCTGATTGAACTCCAAATGTCAGAAATTCTCCTACAAATATTCCATAGATAGAAAAGGAAAAAAATGTCATTACATGGAATATGTTTTGATATTATAAAGACCCCTAATAATTTAATATATTCCATTAAATTTATCCACAACCATATATAAATTTCCCATTCAAAATATTTTTTTTTGTAATATTGTGGATATTAAAATCCATTAATTAATACTTCAAAACATTTTCTTTATTTTTTTGGAACAATTCATTTATTTACATGAGTCACTAACATAGTACAATGCTTATTATTTTTATTATTAATTCCCTTAGACATGTAAAGAAGTAAACCCTATCAACATTGGAAAAACCCAAGGTAAAATAAGTTATAAGGATTGTGATTTTTATTAAATTATCATCTGGAGTCTAAAATAATATTTTGAGATTAATAAATAATCTTAATCTCTTCTTAAATATAAACCCAACCACCCTCTCAATCTTCTTCAATAGAAACTCTCGGTTCTCAATTTTTCTCTAAATATTTCTCTCTAATGACATCCCTAGGATCCCTATTCTATAAAGAAGCACATCATAGGCTTTATGATGAACTCTTATAAGGTAAGTGAACCTCTTGTTCTCTTATTTATTCTAAAACCTCCTTTATATTATGACAGTATTATTTCAATTTTTTAATATTGGGATATGATTTTATAGAACACTCATAATTACCTTTTGATTTCCATGTAATATAATTCCTATTTAACAATCCATAATCCCCCAAATGAACCTATATGTACCCTTTTTGTGATTCTGAAATTATACTATGATTTTTGTAGTATTGTTTTATGAATTCCCATCTTTATTAAGTTTCAGTATTATTCGCATTGATGTATATATCCTTCATTGATTGGGTACACCCATGTATATAGTCCCCACTCATTGATCATGGTAATTAAATTGATTAGACGCATCATTATGTGTTATTAATTAAGTGGAAAACTTATATATTTACATGATATGAAGACGATGGAAGTGAAATGATAGTGATCAAATAAAATGCGTAATGTTTTAGTCCCATAAGTTGTCGTAAGTGGTTTTAAATAGTAAACTTTATCCATCATGGTATGATTTCCACCATTCTATGATGTATAGGTTTTTATACATGACCTATGATTATAACTTCTTGTTTTATATTGGTTCCACATTCCAATGTTTCTTTTATTATATAATGTAATATCACACCTTAATATTCAAGATTATTATTCTCTCCTGACTTATGTTATAATAAACTACCTCATGAATCACATTTAAATCACTAACTTTTTATGTTCTTTGTTTACACACTTACTGGGCTTTATATTTCACTACTTTCTTATTTACATCCAAAATTTATCCATTGATGTTTTAGAAGAATGAAGGACTTTTAAGTGATGTTAATGTTGTTTTCTTTAATTTTATTTTATGTATTTTATATGTTCATTTGTTATGTACCTTATTTAATAATGACTCCCGGATTCATGATTTTCTAGGATTATTTTATGTTTCCTTCCAGTAAAAAATCGTGTCGTAACCAAAATAAAAAATATGGGATTTTATTTTTTGGATTATTGTAAATTCTAGTTATTTTTGGGATTTATATTAGAATACTAAATTAAATTTTATAGGGGTAATTTTAAGATATTATAACATCTCTATATTTTGGTAAAGGATTGATTAAGTGATTTCCAAGAATGTAGATCAATTTCTAGTTACTATAAGAGGATGTGGCTATAGAATAGATGTAAAGAGGGTTAATAACCAAAAAAGGTGTATTGATATGCACCTGATTGTTACCTACTGCAAGAAAATTTGATTTTTTATACACCTAGTTGGATAATCATAGGGAAGATTCATTGCAAAATTCAAAAGCTCTTTATAAACCAATATTATGGGAATAAAAAATACCATAAATTTCTATGCTTTGAAATACATCATTGATACCATTTCCTAAAACATACAAACTCATTGAGTAATGATTTAATGTGATTTATGAGTTCTCCATTTAATTTCATGGTTTAATGTTTATATATTTAATATTTTAAAAATACTGATCACATTTATTTTATTCTAGTAAATGGCATAGAATAGGATAAACCTAGTCAACAACCAATGTCAAAAAAATGTAATTAATTCCAAAATGAAATTTACAACCCAATGGGTGAATGAACCTAGATATTTAGGATAATACATTCTCAAATAACTCATTTTTTAACTGAAAATTTATTTTACAGGAAAATATAAATCCCCCTAAGAATGTATAGTCTACCATCAAGAATTATTTATAAAAATGTCCAGTAACATTAAATTTATTTCCCAATACCGTAATCATAGTGAAATGGATCAATTAAATTTAAAATATAATCTGCATACCTCAATTCCATTTGAATTATACGGTAACACCAGTTTTTTATCATATGAAGGAATAATCATTTTAATAGTTACGGTTGTTAAAAATATATATCCCAATGAATAGATAAATGAATTTGGGTAGAATGAATTCTGAAAAAGAAATTTTGGAAAATATTATCCACAAACACACCAACTAAAAATTAATATTGACTTCCTCTACCTACTGTAATGTGAGAATGAATTCAATGATGTGTATATGAAAAATATCGCAATACTTTCACAATATTCATTTGTCCATTTTCAACGCCCTTGAATATAATTTTTACCACTTATTAGGTGGATTGAAATTGAATATATAAAAATCTGTAACCATTCAATAATGTAATACACCAATTATTTAAAATATTTTACTTTTAGAATAAATTTAATTTTTTTCTAGATTTCATTATACAAAACACTATGTTGGATTATTTTACACCCAATACTGAGTTAGTGTGATAGTTTTTAAGTCACATATGAATAGGAGTAGAAGATTATATAACATACCAATGCTTTATGATATTTTTTTATTACTTATTAAATTAAATTTTTTACAATTATCCAATGGATTTTATATAAAGAGAATAAAAACATATCAAATTTTCATTATAACAAGTTGCGTTTTTTCGTACCGGAAATATTTCAAACCTTTAATGGGATACATACTTTAAAAATAAATTTTTTAAATTTTTTAAATTTTATTTTATAGTATTTAATTTATTGTTTAAACAATAACATCAAAATTATCATATTGTAAATTTGTGGTATATTTTTGTGAATATTCAATTCACGATGAACCTTGAAAATACTATATTATAATAGAAAACAATATTTTTCAACTAAATAATTTATAATTATAAATATTATTTTTTATTTTCTATAAAGTCATATAAATAAAATTTTATATCTATTATTCAAATTTACGTCATTGTAAACATTTTTATGTTGATTTTAAAAAAACATAATGAACATTCAACAGTTTCCCTTAAAAACCTATTCTCTCTTTATGACAGTGGGTTTAACATTAAATTAATTTTACCAACATTATTCAAAATAATTATGAATATGGATATATTTATTTTGAATTAGTATAATATTAATCATCTAATATGGTCAATGATGTTTTTACTGTAATGATTAGTGAATCCAGTTAAATTTAATTACAATAAGTAGGTTAAATAAGAGCTTAATGATTATGCATAGCATATAAGGTGTGTAAATAAACAAAAAAACGTCCAAAATAGTTGGATAGATACATTTCGACTGTAATAATCTTATTATTTATTTTTTTGAGCTAGTGGGATAATATTCCATGAAGGGGACCTATATAATAAGTTATGTTGGGAACAATACAAATATGGAACCTTAATTTCATAAAAAATATAATGTTTTGATGTAGGAAAAACATCATAATTTTGGATATAAATATTAATTTTAAATGTAATATAAATTATTTTATCATTATAATTTATTTTAATTTTTTATAGATAATTTTTTTACATTAAACACTAAAAAATGGTTAATACATTGATTAGTTGCTAAATAATTAAAGAAATAAATAAGGATTTTACGAATTAAAATTAATTTTAATTAAATGAAGTATATTGTTTCATTTTTTTTCGAAAAATACATAATTATAAATATATTTGATCTTAATATATTTGATTTAAAAGACTGATTTGATATTGTTTTTAATTAAAATTAAATAAATACTATCAAAACTAACATTTATGTTATTATATAATAAATGAGATTTTATTAAATGATTTAATATTACAGAAGAACCTTTCACCATCCATGATACATCAAAAAGTTAATATATATATAATACATTCTCTAATGAACCAATTAATGTTTAATAATTCACATATTTACCCCTAAATTGTAACAATTTTCTAGCACGATTAAGGTTAAAGCAGTATTTTTTCTCATTACATACACTTCTTTTCAATTAATATCCAATAGATGTAAAACAAATTTCATATAAAATTAGTGAAATATTTTATAATAAATGGTTTTATATTTAATAACATGTAAATATTTAATGTATTCTTAATGGATAAATTACTTAGGTTAAAAATCTAGTTACAAAAATAAAAAAAACAATGTTAAAAATAAAAAAACAAAATTACTAAGGATAAAAATGATAAAAATGTTTTTATTTTTGTTTATTTTAAGTTTTAATAGATCATAAATTCCAGTTAATAGGTTTTTTCCCTTTTTGTATCACATTAGTTTAGGGAGACCCTACATTAATTTTTAACTTTTAATATTTACTATAATGACACTTCTCTTCTTTGATAAAAAGGAATTCACTCTTCCCCTTCCTCACACCTATCATCCAACATTGGATCATATGTTACATGATCATATAAGATCCCAAAACCCCTCCCCACATCCTATAATACTACCATTATAATTAATACCAACCATGGAATCCTTTTGGTATAAACCATTAGAAGTTACCCAAAAAAGAGGTAATGTTCTTTAATGAATAGTTGTGTTTTTTATTTATCCCACAATTAATTTATACTATTATAATGCATATATAATAGCATACATATCCTTAATATAATGATATTTTTTAAACATAATTTTATATCCTAAACTAACCTTCCATCACATGAGATTTGGAACTATCATTCGTGTGTATGAAGGACTACCACTTCGCGAACTGATGTCATTCGTTCTTCCATTACCATCTTTAATGGTTGGGAATAATGATATAGAAATTGTTTATATATGATATATATTATATTTATTGTGTCTTTATGGTTATTAGTTTTTTATATAATATATACCTTCTTTTTTTACATTTTGTGGGTACACGACAACATCTTTTGTTGACGTGCGGACTACCACCTCCCCTATAGAGTGTGATTCGTGGAAAGAGTACATGGAATGTATTAATGAATTCTTTAAAAAAATATTTGATATATATAACATAAATATGATAAATTAATTACAATATATATATATATATATATTTCAAAAAAAATTTAAATACGATGGGGAAATTGATGTAGCATTCATCCGTATGTACAATATATCTTTTTAATATGTATAGTATTTCATTACATACTTATAATATTTATGGATTATTATAAACACAAATATAATGAATATATGTGAATTTTTATTCATTTTTTACATCATGTATATGGCTAAATCTTTCTCTAAATAAGAAGAACAAGAAAAACAAGTCATTACATACTCGAAAAAAGATGCCAATTGACACTAAAAAGGATGAGAATAATGAAAGATTATGATCAACTAGGTAATAAGAAAATTGAGGAAGATAATATGGGAGACTAAAAATATTATTATGGATATTTTAAGAAGATAATAAAATTATTAAAACAATTATAATGTAGTCTAAATCATGTTATCCAAAATGTGAAATTAGGTAACCGATTTCTTATCAATTTAGAATATACAAATAATTACTTTCTATTAAGAATCAATCAACATATATGTTGTCTATTTCTTTCGACTCTATCATGTAACATCATGATTATTAAATTATTTATGCTATTTTATGATTCAAATTTTATTAATTCATCAATCTTATCTTTATATGAATATTATCATGTTACGCCACAAAATAGTAATGTAAGAACATTTTATTCAATAATCTGTGTAACATGAAACACGAAGCATGTAAGGGAATATAACATACAAATGAATTTAAATTTTCATAATATAATAAATAAATTCAATATATTATATATCTTTAAATGCATCCATTACCGTGTTAGCTCGTTTCACACTTGTCAAACACTTTATTCGATAGCATGTGTCACACGGAAGACTAAGTTTTACCGAACAATAATGTATTATTAAGAAGTTATTATTTAATATAATATTATGTCACATAGCCATTAATTTTTTTATTTGAAGATTATTACATATCTTATAAAAATATATGTTTTCAAAATATATAAAATGAAGCTTTTGGATAATAATTATATTGGAATGAAAATATGAACCAATTGAATTTATAGTGAATGTTTTTATTTTTAAACTCACAATGGTGTTTTATCTTAATTAATTATAATTAATGAATTATTTTAATTTAAAATATAATTTATATACTTAATAAAACATGTTTACATTCAAGAAGTATATTATATACCCAAAGATAACAAGAAACATAGCATTACCCATAATAATCAATATTTTTATAAAGGAACTTTTAACGCCTTTTAATGGAGAACATATTTTATATCTGGTTTATTGTAGTTTTATAAATTTATTTTTAATTTTTTTTATGTATAAAAATAAAAATTTCTTATTTTTATGTTTTTTTATGTTTCTATGAAATTCCATTTTTTCATGAATTGTGAAAATACATTATTTCTATTCGAAACATGTTTTTAATCTAATTTATTTATAATGATATATTATTATTTGTTCTTGGTTTTTTAGTTTAATTAGATAATTGTAATTTCATTTAATCTAATTTAAGTAATTGGAATCAATTTCACATTGAAACTGGATATAAAAAATTAGCATTCTTTTAAGCATATTTACTATATAAACCATCTTCTCGCCTCGTCTGCAAGATTTTGTTATTATTTAATTGAAACCACATATGAGATTAATATTTTGTAAAATGTATTCATTATTTTCAATTATAAAAAATTAATATTTCTAAAATGGTCAACTTATCCTTTTATCAAAAATATTATTGAATGATAATAAATTTAATTACAATGATTAATAGAAAACTTATCTTAACAATTGATTAAACCATAAATATAAGAGCCAAAATAAACTTGAAACATATATGAAATTCATTTAATTGAAATATTTCTTCCATATACTCCCTCTTATTTGTTTTTTCCATTAGTGGATCCAAATGACGTAGGAAGTAGGTTGTTGTAATTTTCTTTTAAAAAATATACAAGAATGCCACTCTTTTAATATAAGAAGGAACTCAACCCTCTAGCATCCACACACCTCTCAAGAAACTTTTCCTTGAAAAAAATATGAAAACATAATCCCCTAAAATCTATACTACAATCCAATAATAATAACATTGGTATAAATCCCACAAACGGGGTCTTCTTGTATAATCCCAAAGGAGTTAAAAGAAAAAGAGGTAACATTCCCAAAAGATCTGTTATATTTTATTTCACTCTAAAAACATTCAATTATTCTTTTTATATGTACATTTATTAAAGTTTATTATCCTAAATATACCAATATAGTTTTATTATTTGGGTTCAATCTATATACACACACACTTAAATATAATGGATAATGATCATTCCATTCGTGTTTGGCAAACTACCGCCTCCAGAGACGAAGTTGCCCATTTTTCCTTTACTGCCTTCCATGGTTGCGAATTATTATGGAAAATATGTCTAAAATTATATATATGATATTTATAGTATCTTTATTCCTATATAATTATTATATGACGCATAATTTTATTTTTTTCATTTTTTTGGAATACGATAACATTGTTTGTGGATGTGTGGACTACTATTTCCTTAAAGTGAGGTGATTCATTCACGCAATACATGGAATTTATAAGGGGTGGTTTTAATAATACTATTTTAAAAAATAAATTTAATATTATAAAGGAATGATAATATAAATTTATATAAATTTATTAATTTCCATTATTTTAGATATGAAAAATAAGTGAAAGTAGCATTCATACGTACATACAACATATTGTCTCCATGAATGGTGTATTTGATTTACTATCTCCAGAAATTTTATATTATTATAAATAATATATGTTCTTTATATATGATTATAAAATCATTTTTCACATCCTAGAGTTGATGAAATCATGATTTTCATACAAAATAAAATAATTAACAGGTCAAAACATACTCAAAAAACTACGTAATTAACTCCTGTAATTGTGGAAATAATGAGATATTATAAATAAATGGGTCATAAGATCTTATCACAATATAATATATGTTATTTTAATATTTATTATGGTTATTTTATAAGTTATTTACATTATTAAAACAATTGAACTGAATATAAAAGTGCATACAACTGAAAGGAAGAACCTGGTAAAGGATTCATGACTTATATTTATTTTTGTGAGGCATAAAACATTTTACAAAATAATTATTTTTCATGGTGTATCTAAATCATATTTTGATATATTATATTATGAATTATTTAAATTTCATGTTATTTTGAGTTTCAATTCCTATTATTTCTTCTATGGGTATTTGAGTTAAAATTTATCTTTTAGTAAATAATTTCTTAACCTAATTTATTTTTAAGGGGTTAAATTACATCATCGTTTTCATTAACATTATAATACGAAAAAAATAATAATTAATTTATAATATATATTGTCTTATTTCCACATTGTTTATGTGGATTTAATTTAAAAAATATAATATATTCCTCAATTTATACTCACGTGAATTTTATGGACTATTCACAGTTTTAAATCACAATATTATTTTTGGGAAATGTTTTCACACAAAAAATAATTAAAGGAAATTATTGGAACATTATTCAATAAACCCTTTAATTTTATTATTATATGGTTATTCATACCATTATTTATGTAATTTTACCATTTTCTACTATTTGGTTCTCAAAATATTTTATAAAATAATTGTATAAAAACCTAACATCATTTCTCTCATTAGTCAGAGAAACAGTTTTATCTTAAAAACAATGTTGTCTAAAAAGGGTTTAAAAAATATTTTTAACCTATCGAAAATTATTTTTTAGATAAATTTTTACCGTTTTTTCTTTTACCCATTTTTATGTGAATCTTTTTTCCACTTTCTGAACAATTCAATTTTATATCCATTTTATAGTGAAAAAGACATGATTTTTATACCTCCTACAGTATGAAAAAATTTACCCACAGAAACATATCCCTATTGTCACACCCCAAACCGTGCGTTTATTTTATTTTATGTTTTCTTTGGCTTTGAATTATTTTGACGTGGTTTGTGTTCAGTATCGGACTAGGTTTTTGAGTTTTTGTTAAAAAGTGCGCTTTTTGACGCGACGTCGTCGGGCGCGTGAGCGGAGCCTGTTCTGGAAACCCCGCTCGTCCCTGCCCGGTGTATTTTCGCATCCCGTTGTCTTTGGAAAATTTTAAATAGAGTCTTTATTTTTTAAATCGCGCGTTAATTGTTGCGTCGTTAAAATTTTTAGTGCGTTAAGAATTAATTATCATTAAAATGATATGAACACCGTTATTGTTTTTATTTTATTTTATTTTATTATTTTATCACTATGAGGTTTGTTATTTGTTGTTGTTATTATTATTATTATTATTATTACGACAATATAATTTTGGTCATTATTTTGATTTATTTATTTATCTATTCATTATTTTTGTTCTTTTAATTTCATTTATGTTTCTTTTATTTAATTATTTGTTTATTTATTTTTATTTTATTCTCCTCTCTAACCCTAGCGGCCCACCATTTATATTTTTTTTTCTCTTCTCCCCCTCGGGAGCCGCCACCCCCTTCTTCTTCTCCGTGCTACATCCAGAGGCCGCAACTCCCGCTCTGCAGCTCCTCCGCCGGCCTCCATCTCCGGCTCAACCCACCGGCTTCTCGACCCCCTGCTTGCGGCGCCCTCCTCAGCAGCCAGCGCCGACCAACACCCTCCCTCGCCTCTCGCCCCGTCAGCGGTCCTCGCCTCACTCCCAAACCTCCGCTCCCGCCCAGACCTCGCCCAACCGTTCTCCCTAGCGCCAGCTCTGCCTCCACCCGCTCACCCCATCGTCCTAGCGCCGCTACCCACCTCGGCCGGATCCAGCAGCCTTCCACCCTCTTGGTGCACAAAACTCCCACCTCCCTTGCAACAGCCCACGCAGCCCACCTCCTCTGTCCGCGGGAATCCCCCCAGCCAGCCGTAACCCCCTCTCTCCCGCGCCCCCTGCCTCCTTCCGCAGCAGCAGCCGCTGCACCCGCGCCCCCTCCTTCTTCCTCTTCTTCTCCCCTTTCTTCTTCTTCTCCTTATTTTTTTTCTTTCTCCTCCTTCTTCCCCGTTCCTGGCCTTCTTTCTGCGTACGCCGCCCCGCTCCCCGCACCCGGCATTCCCGCTCCCCATCCCTGCCGTCTCGGCCTCTTTGCCGCACCCGCCAGCTTCCCCTTCAGCGCGACCCCCCTCCTCCGACGTCCGGCCATTGCCGTCTCCCTCGTGCGACCTCACCGCGCCCGGCCGCTCTCTCCCCTTTGCTGCACCCAGCCTCCCAACCGACGCCGCTCCACTCCTGCGCCCTACGCACCGACCGCCTCCCTCATCCATCGGCGCGCACCTCCGAGACCGGTTCGCGCTCCACCATCATCCGCCTCCTGCTGTTATCGCCCAAGCTGGAACCCTGCGACACCCCCTGCTTTGCCCGACCAGTCCCCTGCGCACCGCCGCCGTGTCCGGCGCACCCCCTCCCCTCAGGTATAAGTTTTCTTTTTTATTTTTTTTTTATTTTTATTTTTATATTAATCTTATTTTGATAACATTAACTATTTTTATCATATTGATAATATTATAATTACTTTATTATTATTATGTCATTACTATTATTGTATTATTATTATTATGTTAATATTTTTCTATTATTATTATTATTGGTATTATTATAATGTGTTATTATTTTATTTATTTTGTTTTATATTATGATTATTAATGTTAAAATTATTATTATTATAATTATTATTGTTTTTCATACTACTATTATTATTATTATTAATAATAATATTAATATTAATATTATCATTATTATTATTTTATAATTGTTATTATTATTATTATTATTATTATTATTATTATTATTTTATTATTATTATTTTATTATTATTATTATTATTATTATTTTTATTATTATTATTTTTATTATTTTATTATTATTGTTACTATTATTATTATTATTATTATTAGTATTATTATTATTATTATTATCTTTATTTTTATTATTATCATCGTACTCTTTTTGATCGTGGGTTTTTATTTATTGGCTTAGGACTTTTAGGACCCGCGCAGGGCGTTTCCAAGTGAGCGCCACCGCCGCGCCATGTTTTTGGGGTTCCGTCGTCGCCGCGCTTCAGTTTCGAGGTGAGTGTTCCTCCCCGCCGCTTGGTTTCGCGTACTCTAGTGAGTTTTTATATGTGTCTGAGTCCTTGGTACTGACTATGCAGAGTATTAGACTTGATCACGTAGTCTCGGACACACGTCGTGTCATCGCGCCTTGGATCCGAGGTTGTATGTCTACGCGCTTGATTTTGAGGTAGGTTCCCTTTGCACTGCTTTTAAAATTTAAGTTATATTGTTTCATGATGTTTGCGCACCCTAATTGTTCAAAATCAACATTTTATTAATTGTAATAAATATGAGATAATATACGATAATTAAATTTTAATATAAGATGGTTAATTTTTAAATGGTTATTTAATGTTAAAAGGAGCCGTTTATTTTATACACGACACATGGAACATCCTTTTGACGGGCGGACACCCAATAATGGAAGAATGCCCGTTTGGCTTTTAAACATAATTCATGGAATATAAAATGGATTTATGGTTTAATGAGAAATGATTTCTTTTGAAGCATGAACAAATACTTTGGTTCGTTTGAGAAATTGCCCGGTTGGCTCTTAAAGTTTATTTGGAAAAGAAAATGGTTTGGTTTGGTTTATAAAAACACTGGCAACCTGTGAAGTAGTGTTTTGTGGATTCTTCAAATAGTTTTAAACTGGTTTTGGTAGTAATTGTGAACTGTATTAAATGCCTGTTTGGCACTTTATGGAAATCGATGGAAATTTTTTTATAAAAAACCCTCTTAGGACGACTCTCATGCCTTGGTTGCGATTGATTGTTTGGGAGGCCGCACTTAGAGGCTCCCAGGTACTTGAGTGGAAAAAGGCATGAGGTTGTCCCATGGAGTGGCTCGGGGAATGCTTGTTGTTCTTTATATATAGATATATCTGATTGGATGCTCGGTTGGCATCGGTTGGCTCACCCCTTTTTATTAAACACTTGAGACATGGGAATCTGGCATATTGAGAGAATATTCTAAGAACGATTGCTGCACTGGTAGGTTATGGTACTGACCAGTGGCCCATAGTAGGTGGATATATTGGGTTTATTGCTATGGGATTTGCCCTCGACCTGCCCGTGAGTGGATGGTCGAGCGTATTGTGCGTTTTGATTTCATCGTGACATGTCAATAAGGATGATTTCTCATGTATTGGTGTCTTATGGTTTATTCTCGATCTCCTAGGTTCACCCATGTCTATTCAGCTTTTGTAGCTTGCAGTAATGATTATGATGCTCACATGTATACCTACATTGCCCTTACTGTGTGTTTTACTTTGTGCATTTTGGTGTATTGTTTTCTTTGGAAAATGGTTAATTGCTCTTGATTTGGTTTCTAAAAATTGTTTTCAAATAAAAGTATTTAACCCCCTTTGTACAAATTTGAAAACTTAAACATCACTTTCCCTTTTCCTGTAATGTCATTGACACTAATGAAATGAACCTGAATTTTTAAATGGCTAAGGGCAATGGTTCGTACTTTGTTTTTAAGTAGAATATTATTAAAAACATACTTTTATAGATTGTAGTTCAAACTTGAAATGATGTTTCTTTTATTTTAAAGGTAGTGTATTGGGAATAGATATCGGGCTAGCCTACTGAGTTTTAATACTCACGCCTATAGTTGTTTTCTGTTTTTAGTGTTTGTGCAGGCCATAGCTTGAGTGCGCTCGCCTAGGGCGATGCTTGATCGTTGAGTCGGAGAGCGACCCGCGAGGTCACACAGAGTTTGTTTGCACGTCGTGTTTGGTTAGTTTGATTCTTGTTTGTTCCTGTTTGGTCACTTTATTTGGTTTATCTTTTCTGCGCTGCTCTGTATTATTTTCGCTGTCTTATTTATTTATATTGGGCGAAATCGTTCCCACAGACTCTAATGATGCCCTGGCGCTTGTCGCCAGCCCGGGAGGATCGGGAACGCCTCTCGGGCCATGTCGCGGACCGGCTCGGGTGACCGGTTCAGGGTTGACCCGGGTTGGTTCGTGACAAAATGGTATCAGAGGGAGGTTTGCTCTTAGCAGACCTCACTTTTCAGAGCGCCCTTTGTTATTTGGGACGTCAAGGTAGATGGAGTAGGATTGTCGGGACTTGAGGGGTAGGTGCGAGAAGAGCGTCGCGAACTCTTGCCCGTACTGATCCTCAGGTTTCCATGGGAAGTCCGGTTTAATTTGTTTGTTTGGGTTTTTATAGAAATGTTTTGCGATTGGGATACGACAAAGGGAGTTGGGCCATTAGTTCTCCTAACCCGCGCGGCCTGGCAAGCCATGTGGATCTAGGGACATGGTCCAAGAGGGCTCTCTGTGTCAGTGGCGTGTTTGGCATATGGCCGCCAACCATATGGTCGAGTCACCCACTGACACTAGTCCCCTGTTTGAGTTGTTTTGGGTTCCCCTTGATTTCTGAAAGTGGTTTGAATTAGAAAAGTTGGTTTTGAAAAAAAAAAGATGTTGTTTGAAATAACATGTTTAAATTGTAGATTGTTTTAAAAGAAGTGGTATGAATAAATTGTTTTTGGAAAATGAAGTTGCTTTGTTTTGGCCTTGGTGTTCCGATGAGTACTCACATGCATTTTGGTGTGTTGGGAATGTGGATGGATGTCTGGTATGGTGGATGGATGCCCTGGGTGGCACAGATACATGCATGTGAGTGAGACTCTAAGGGATACCAATGGCGAGGGTTTAACTTACCAAGATTGTTTTAAATTAAAGATGTTTTCAAAGAGAAAATTTTTGATGTTATGATAACTGGTTTCCTCGGATTTCGAGCTTGTCACCTATGCAGTGTTTGATTTTTAGGTTGTTATTCATTCGCTGAGTTGGCATTGATTGGGTTTTGACTTTTCCTTGTCCAGTGGTTATCCTTTCGAAGCTTCGATGGGTGATCGTAGTGCGGTTGATCAACCTAAGGATTTTATGCTTGAGTTTCGAAAGCTCGATCCACCTCTCTTCTATGGTCAAGCAGAAACTTCTGTGGCAGAGGAGTGGATGCGGAATATTGAAAGGGACTTTAGCCTCATTGAGTTTCCCGAGTCGTTGAAGGTCAAGTTTGCGACCTTCATGCTTGAAGGTTCACCGTGGATGTGGTGGAAGTCAGTGTCTCGGGACAAGCCCCGTCAAGAGGTTACTTGGGAGTTTTTCAAGGCCTCGTTCATTCGCCAGTATTTCTCTGAGGAAGATAGGGTGAGAAAGGGGATGGAAATGTGTTGTCTGCAGCAGGGCGACGGATCCGTGTTAGAATATTTCCAGCGCTTTGTGGAGCTAGTACCTTATGATTCAGAGTATGCCACAAATGACCCCGTGAAGGCTCGACGCTTCGAGGCGGGTCTCCGCCCTGATCTGTAGTCGAAAGTTTCAGAGTCCAACCTAACTTCTTTCGTCGATGTGGCAAGACAAGCTTTTCATGTCGAAGCCGCGATGGTAGGAGTGCTCGAGGTAGTTCTCCCTCCTTCGATTCCTATGAGCACTGGTGAAGGTTCTGGAAAGGAGATGAGTAAGCAAATGGAAGTGGATGGATCAGGTCGTGGAATCAAGAGGCCTCGAGATCTTTCATCAACCTCTTCGGAGCGAGAGATTATTGTGTGTTATCAGTGTGGCAAGCGGGGTCACAAGAAGTCATCGTGCCCAAGCGCTCCGAAGCCCTGCCAGGCTTGTGGACGTCTGGGTCACTTGCGACGATTTTGTTGGGGCGTTGCAAGGAAGCGTCGCAGAGGAAGTTCTCAGAAGTAGTGTGTTGTTGGGTCTTTGTTCAAAGTTTCCGGTGTAAGTTTCCTTTTAGAGTAAGTGATCTATTATCGTGGCCTTTGTATGAGTGTTGTTTTGGGTTTGAAATGTATGGGAATGTCGTGGGTCTTTTGATGAACTTCGCCTTTCAATGCTGGTGTGTTTTAATTTTAAAATCTTGTCCTTCGATCTGTCAGATCAAAAGATGTATGTTTCTTGTTGGGATTATCGGAACCTGACTGCGAGGCAGAAGATGCTTCATCCATCAGAGCTCCAGCCAAAAGGTCTCGGAGTGAAGCCAGTGCGTAGTCAGGAACCTCCGGGGGAAATTTTAAAGAGTCCGGTTAAATTCGTGCTTCTATCATCGTGGTGAGATAGTTTTGGTGTTGTTGCTCTGGTTCCTCTGTCATTGTAGTTCCTCTTGTCGCAAAAAGCTTGATGGATTTATCCATCGCGCAATATCAGTAATTGTGCCTTTTGGATGTAAGTTGCTGATCAGTGACTTTGCGTGGGCCACTGATGTAAATCAATTGCGGCCCTGGTTTGTGTCCATCCCGAAGTGATGGGTTGTGAGTAGTCGTACGTCGTAGTTTTAGCGGTTTGATCCTTGGGCCCACCCTCCCCGCCCATGGGGTAAGGGTTTTGGTTTGCGTAAAATTTTCAGATCAAATCCTATTACTTTTGGACGTGAGTAAGTGGTCTAAAGGTCCTTGCTGTGTTCTTTCTAGCTGGAGTAAGGTCTCGTGCATGTCTAAGCTGGTTTCCCGTTTGGTCGTTAGTTGGTCGGTTCTTTATGGTGGGGAGACCCACCATGAGTCTCTTTGGGTTTTCTCTTAAATCGTTATTGAATGCTAGTTGGGTTCTTATGGTGGGGAGACCGTTCAGGCCTCCCCTCTGTTGGTGATTTACTTTGGGCAATGAGGTTCAGTCCCGCTGGTAGTCGTTGTGACATCCTTGGTTAAGAGGTTGGATCGTGTTCTGTGAAATCCTTAGGTGTTGATCGATCGACTGGTTGGCGTTGTGGCTTTCCGGGGGCGGAAAGCGTTATGGTGGGGAGAATTGTCACACCCCAAACCGTGCGTTTATTTTATTTTATGTTTTCTTTGGCTTTGAATTATTTTGACGTGGTTCGTGTTCAGTATCGGACTAGGTTTTTGAGTTTTTGTTAAAAAGTGCGCTTTTTGACGCGACGTCGTCGGGCGCGTGAGCGGAGCCTGTTCTGGAAACCCCGCTCGTCCCTGCCCGGTGTATTTTCGCATCCCGTTGCCTTTGGAAAATTTTAAATAGAGTCTTTATTTTTTAAATCGCGCGTTAATTGTTGCGTCGTTAAAATTTTTAGTGCGTTAAGAATTAATTATCATTAAAATGATATGAACACCGTTATTGTTTTTATTTTATTTTATTTTATTATTTTATCACTATGAGGTTTGTTATTTGTTGTTGTTATTATTATTATTATTATTATTACGACAATATAATTTTGGTCATTATTTTGATTTATTTATTTATCTATTCATTATTTTTGTTCTTTTAATTTCATTTATGTTTCTTTTATTTAATTATTTATTTATTTATTTTTATTTTATTATCCTCTCTAACCCTAGCGGCCCACCATTTATATTTTTTTTTTCTCTTCTCCCCCTCGGGAGCCGCCACCCCCTTCTTCTTCTCCCTGCTACATCCAGAGGCCGCAACTCCCGCTCTGCAGCTCCTCCGCCGGCCTCCATCTCTGGCGCAACCCACCGGCTTCTCGACCCCCTGCTTGCGGCGCCCTCCTCAGCAGCCAGCGCCGACCAACACCCTCCCTCGCCTCTCGCCCCGTCAGCGGTCCTCGCCTCACTCCCAACCCTCCGCGCTCGCCCAAACCTCGCCCAACCGTTCTCCCTAGCGCCAGCTCTGCCTCCACCCGCTCACCCCATCGTCCTAGCGCCGCTACCCACCTCGGCCGGATCCAGCAGCCTTCCACCCTCTTGGTGCGCAAAACTCCCACCTCCCTTGCAATAGCCCACGCAGCCCACCTCCTCTGTCCGCGGGAACCCCCCCAGCCAGCCGTAACCCCCTCTCTCCCGCGCCCCCTGCCTCCTTCCGCAGCAGCAGCCGCTGCACCCGCGCCCCCTCCTTCTTCCTCTTCTTCTCCCCTTTCTTCTTCTTCTCCTTATTTTTTTTCTTTCTCCTCCTTCTTCCCCGTTCCTGGCCTTCTTTCTGCGTACGCCGCCCCGCTCCCCGCACCCGGCATTCCCGCTCCCCATCCCTGCCGTCTCGGCCTCTTTGCCGCACCCGCCAGCTTCCCCTTCGGCGCGACCCCCCTCCTCCGACGGCCGGCCATTGCCGTATCCCTCGTGCGACCTCACCGCGCTCGGCCGCTCTCTCCCCTTTGCTGCACCCAGCCTCCCAACCGACGCCGCTCCACTCCTGCGCCCTGCGCACCGACCGCCTCCCTCATCCATCGGCGCGCACCTCCGAGACCGGTTCGCGCTCCACCATCATCCGCCTCCTGCTGTTATCGCCCAAGCTGGAACCCTGCGACACCCCCTGCTTTGCCCGACCAGTCCCCTGCGCACCGCCGCCGTGTCCGGCGCACCCCCTCCCCTCAGGTATAAGTTTTCTTTTTTATTTTTTTTTATTTTTATTTTTATATTAATCTTATTTTGATAACATTAACTATTTTTATCATATTGATAATATTATAATTACTTTATTATTATTATGTCATTACTATTATTGTATTATTATTATTATTATGTTAATATTTTTCTATTATTATTATTATTGGTATTATTATAATGTGTTATTATTTTATTTATTTTGTTTTATATTATGATTATTAATGTTAAAATTATTATTATTATAATTATTATTGTTTTTCATACTACTATTATTATTATTATTATTATTAATATTAATATTAATATTATCATTATTATTATTTTATAATTGTTATTATTATTATTATTATTATTATTATTATTATTATTATTATTATTTTATTATTATTATTTTATAATTATTATTATTATTATTATTATTATTATTATTATTATTATTATTATTTTATTATTATTGTTACTATTATTATTATTATTATTATTAGTATTATTATTATTATTATTATCTTTATTTTTATTATTATCATCGTACTCTTTTTGATCGTGGGTTTTTATTTATTGGCTTAGGACTTTTAGGACCCGCGCAGGGCGTTTCCAAGTGAGCGCCACCGCCGCGCCATGTTTTTGGGGTTCCGTCGTCGCCGCGCTTCAGTTTCGAGGTGAGCGTTCCTCCCCGCCGCTTGGTTTCGCGTACTCTAGTGAGTTTTTATATGTGTCTGAGTCCTTGGTACTGACTATGCAGAGTATTAGACTTGATCACGTAGTCTCGGACACACGTCGTGTCATCGCGCCTTGGATCCGAGGTTGTTTGTCTACGCGCTTGATTTTGAGGTAGGTTCCCTTTGCACTGCTTTTAAAATTTAAGTTATATTGTTTCATGATGTTTGCGCACCCTAATTGTTCAAAATCAACATTTTATTAATTGTAATAAATATGAGATAATATACGATAATTAAATTTTAATATAAGATGGTTAATTTTTAAATGGTTATTTAATGTTAAAAGGAGCTGTTTATTTTATACACGACACATGGAACATCCTTTTGACGGGCGGACACCCAATAATGGAAGAATGCCCGTTTGGCTTTTAAACATAATTCATGGAATATAAAATGGATTTATGGTTTAATGAGAAATTATTTCTTTTGAAGCATGAACAAATACTTTGGTTCGTTTGAGAAATTGCCTGGTTGGCTCTTAAAGTTTATTTGGAAAAGAAAATGGTTTGGTTTGGTTTATAAAAACACTGGCAACCTGTGAAGTAGTGTTTTGTGGATTCTTCAAATAGTTTTAAACTGGTTTTGGTAGTAATTGTGAACTGTATTAAATGCCCGTTTGGCACTTTATGGAAAGCGATGGAAATGTTTTTATAAAAAACCCTCTTAGGACGACTCTCATGCCTTGGTTGCGATTGATTGTTTGGGAGGCCGCACTTAGAGGCTCCCGGGTACTTGAGTGGAAAAAGGCATGAGGTTGTCCCATGGAGTGGCTCGGGGAATGCCTGTTGTTCTTTATATATAGATATATCTGATTGGATGCTCGGTTGGCATCGGTTGGCTCACCCCTTTTTATTAAACACTTGAGACATGGGAATCTGGCATATTGAGAGAATATTCTAAGAACGATTACTGCACTGGTAGGTTATGGTACTGACCAGTGGCCCATAGTAGCTGGATATATTGGGTTTATTGCTATGGGATTTGCCCTCGACCTGCCCGTGAGTGGATGGTCGAGCGTATTGTGCGTTTTGATTTCATCGTGACATGTCAATAAGGATGATTTCTCATGTATTGGTGTCTTATGGTTTATTCTCGATCTCCTAGGTTCACCCATGTATATTCAGATTTTGTAACTTGCAGTAATGATTATGATGCTCACATGTATACCTACATTGCCCTTACTGTGTGTTTTACTTTGTGCATTTTGGTGTATTGTTTTCTTTGGAAAATGGTTAATTGCTCTTGATTTGGTTTCTAAAAATTGTTTTCAAATAAAAGTATTTAACCCCCTTTGTACAAATTTGAAAACTTAAACATCACTTTCCCTTTTCCTGTAATGTCATTGACACTAATGAAATGAACCTGAATTTTTAAATGGCTAAGGGCAATGGTTCGTACTTTGTTTTTAAGTAGAATATTATTAAAAACATACTTTTATAGATTGTAGTTCAAACTTGAAATGATGTTTCTTTTATTTTAAAGGTAGTGCATTGGGAATAGATATCGGGCTATCCTACTGAGTTTTAATACTCACGCCTATAGTTGTTTTCTGTTTTTAGTGTTTGTGCAGGCCATAGCTTGAGTGCGCTCGCCTAGGGCGACGCTTGATCGTTGAGTCGGAGAGCGACCCGCGAGGTCACACGGAGTTTGTTCGCACGTCGTGTTTGGTTAGTTTGATTCTTGTTTGTTCCTGTTTGGTCACTTTATTTGGTTTATCTTTTCTGCGC
Source organism: Viscum album (assembly GCA_963277665.1). Taxonomy (NCBI): domain Eukaryota; kingdom Viridiplantae; phylum Streptophyta; class Magnoliopsida; order Santalales; family Viscaceae; genus Viscum; species Viscum album. The sequence goes on along the minus strand of OY728155.1, from coordinate 915,379,083 downwards.
TGCTCTGTATTATTTTCGCTGTCTTATTTATTTATATTGGGCGAAATCGTTCCCACAGACTCTAATGATGCCCTGGCGCTTGTCGCCAGCCCGGGAGGATCGGGAACGCCTCTCGGGCCATGTCGCGGACCGGCTCGGGTGACCGGTTCAGGGTTGACCCGGGTTGGTTCGTGACACCTATTTTAGAATTTTAGGATAAGTATAGAAGAACATCTTAAAGTATGGGTTAACTAGATATTATATGGATTTAATTGTAACAAATCAATGTCTAGATACCAAATGTTGATGTGGTTCTCGAAAATTTATATGTATGTGTAATAACATGGACACCATTTATCGATCTATAATCGAGCATAACCTGGTACATGGGAACATGCCTTACCACACAGAAAGTTTTCAAAATCTTAGGGGATATTTTTAGAATAATTCACATTTTCATTACAAAACATTATGATGGATTTGAGTAGATAATTAAAATGAATGACCGAGGATAAACATTAGAACATGGAATGATATATGATGAAATAAAATTATTGAAGTATTTATCTATTAAAAGAGTAATAAAAAGCTACATAAATTAAAATTTTAATATTATACTTATTTCAAGGATCCTATTGTATTTATTTTATAAAATATATTAATATATTTTTAGAAAAGGAATAGATGTATTCATGGTGACAACACATTACATTAGGAATGGTTGTGGAATATGAACCCATGATCGAATGTGGAAATGGATTTTGTGAGTATAATTAACTTATGTAAAGTTCAGGATAAATAGTCATTATTATTAGATAAACAATTCGAAAAATAAAAATTAATTATGAACCAGTAGGGTAACATATTTTGATTTATCCATTAAATTATTAACCATATTGGTTCTGGAAAATAACTATATACTAATTGTTAGGCTTTACACTCATTTATCTTCCTTAAGATCCGTTAGATCATTAATCTAGTGTTTCATGAATCAAAGTTAATTTTCAAAAGGACATTTCATAATTTAATAGATGAAATTAGAAAATTTTCAAATAAAAACAAAATGATAAATGTTTTTCTATTGAAAAATATCAATTATATATATTTACTTAAATTCACAGGCCATAAAATAAATACACAAAATTATCAAAATTATCAAAAATAAAAATAATGTTGTCATAGTAACTGATTTTTTGTTGAACCAATGGTTTTAAAAATATTTATGTTTTTCTCAATGTCTATATTTTCACATTCCTTATTGTTCTATTATATAGGGACATAGTAATACATTATTCCTTGTCACCATTTTACTTCTCATTATTTATTTTATAGATGATTTTTTATGAACCATTATCACAATGTTGTATTTAAACATAGGAAATATTAAATAATACATTACCAACATGGAATTTAAATTGGGAGGACATATTTTATGTTATGTGGGGGTATTGTAACACCTTGAATATATAATATAAGATAATTATTTTTGATAGTATGTATGATGTGAAACACCAAGCACGTAAGGGAATATAATATCATCAGAAAATTTTATTTAATTAAATTTTTTAATAAATTTATTCTACTATATTTATTGAAATGAATTAAACAGATAGTAATCATTTTTTACACATAATAAATATATTATTTGATACCTTTCATTACACACATGACCGATTTTTAATCAATAATAATGTATTGTTGAAATTTATTATTTATTATATTAATATACAAATAATAAGTTTACTTATAATTTTGGAATATTATTAACAAACATATAAAAATACATGGTTTACAAAAATATATAATTACATTATTTTTAACAAATTAATTAGGAATAGAAATATAAACCAATTGAATAAGATGAGAATATTTGTATTTTTTTACTAAAAAATGTGTTATATATTAATTAATTATAATTAGTTTTTTTTATAATGAAATATATATCTATGATATTAAATATTTTATATATATATTTTTCAAATAGAATTGATAGTAATAATATAAGAGCAAACCTTATATTACAAAAAATAGTTGATATTTATTTCAAAGGTAGTTTTACTGCAATCAAATAGAGAAACTATAATAAATAAAAAATATTGAACTCTCATAAATATAAAAAATCAAAATAAACATCATTTTTATTAGGAAAACAATAATACGATTATGGCAAATTTATATTATTATTTTTGGAAATTTCACTTTTTGATGACTTGTGAAAAATATATAATTTTAATTCAAAACTACATTATCATATAATTTATTTATATGGATAGAATTTATTTTAATTAGTTTTAAAGTATAATTATTTAAATTTTATATCAGATAATTTAATTTAGGGAATTTTAATCAATTTAAATTTGAAATAGTACATAAAAACATAGATACTTTTTTATCAGTTTTTACATTAAAACCCCACGGTGTCGTCCCATCCTCAAGATTAATTTTAAATTAATTTCTACCACTAATATGATTATTATTTTTAAATATTTATACAATATTTGGAATAAGAATAATTTATAATATCTAATATATTGAACAATCTATTTATACCAAAAATATTAGTGAATGTGATTAAAATTAATTATAATAAGTACGTGAAAAATTAGCTTAATAAGTTACTAAATAGTAAAATTGAGAGATAAAATGATCTAGAATCATTTAAAATGTCCATTAGATGACATTATTTAGACCCTAAAATATAATGGATCTGAATTTTATTATTATTAGAGAAAATTCACTCAAGAAAGACATGGGTGGAATACCCTTTTCAAAAATTTACACGAATGCCCCTACACCCCACCTATTGAAAGGGGATCAAAACTCCCACGTCCTCAAAGATTATAATACAAATTATCTAAAAATAAATATTTTAAATTAATATACCAAAATTTGTAAACTCATTGTATGATCCTCTCTTCGATAATAAATTCAAAAAATGAGGTTGTTTCGTATGAACCCAAATGAGTTACCCAATGAATTACTGACATTAATACCAATCATTTATATTTTATATCATTATAAAACCATTAAATTATTATTATTATCAACTTATATATTTTCATAATTATCCACAATATACTTATGATATTTTATTATATGTTTTTTACCTATAATAAAACAATCTTCTATCTATTGAGTAAAGAAACTATCATTCGTGTACGGTGAACTACCACCACATGAAACGATGGCATTGTTTTTTTCCGTTACCACCATTCATGGATTTAGATTATGATGGAAACTATATTTATTCATGATATTTATGATATTTATATTTTTTTATTCTTTTATAATATATATTTATCACATTAATGTTTTATTTTTATTTTTTGGGAATACAAAACCATCATTTGTAGATGTGTAGAGAACCACATCCTTATAGTGATGTGATTCATTCACAACATACATGGAATGAATAAACGATGGATTTCATCATATTATGTTAAATATATGAAATAATTATTTTACTGGAATTATAATATATAAAATTACATATATATATATATATATATGTATTTTATTAAATTTTGATTTTTTTTAATATGACAATGAAATGAATGTAACAATCATACATATGTAAAGCCTAAAATATCTATGAATTCTGAATTTAATATTCTATATAAAATATTTATATATTATTTAAAATGCATATATAATAAATTTATTTGATTATTAAGTCATGTTTTAAATCTTGTGGGATATTAAATCAAGATATATATAATAAAAACAATAACTAACTAGTCAAAACATACTCGATAAACGTGGTAATTAACACCCAAAATATTGAAAAAGGTATTATTATAAACAAATGAGTGATAATATATTACAATAAGATCATATATGTTATTATAAATACTATTTAGGTAATATTAAAAGTTATAGATATGTTTAATAGCATTATACATTATGTTAAAAGACGTTCACTGGAATGGAAATAAAAGGTAATAAATTCTTGTCTCACCTTTTTTCCATGGGGAATATGACATTTTCACCACTTAATTATTTCATTATGGTGTATCTATGACCCAATTTGATAAATTATATAATTATTTATTTAAAATTCATGTTATTTTGAGTTTCAATTGGAAATATTTATTTTAATGTGATTTTAGTAAAATGATTCCAAGTGGTCCATAATTTCAAAACCCAATTTCATTTCTTTGAGTAATATCATTTACTCAATTTAAATTATATTAATAAATATCTCTTTAATCACTTAGATTTATATTGTTCTATATACAATTTTAATGTGGATTTATACTTCAAAAACATAATCTTTTCATTGATTGTTTCTCACATCTATGTTATTGTCTATTCAAGGGGTTACTTGATAATATCATTTTTTGGGTTTTTACACATGAATTCAGTTAGAGTAAGTTATTAGATAATTATTTAATATACCCTTTTAATTATATTAATCAATGGTTATTCATAACATTTCTATAATAAAATTTTTATTTTCCAATTTGTTTTACTCAAAATATTATAAAAACTATTTTTATGAAAATAGGACATCACCTACGTCTTTAGTTGGAGAATTTGTTTTCTTTTAAAAACCATTATTTCTAAAATGGGTTAGACAAATGTTTTCAACCATTCAGAAATAATTTATTAATGAATTTTTTACAATTTTTTATTCTATATATATTTTAAAAAAAATTTAATTTTCTCATTCCGAGTGAGGATCTTTTCTATCCTTTTTATCATGGAAACTTAATATTATTTTTAAAACAAATGTTATATATAAATTCACCCATGTAATTCTTTTAAATATTCTTCTACATTTTAAAAGTTTAATATTAAAAAAATGATTTTATTATTGATTTAAATGAAAAGGTTTTTAAAAAAATCAGAATAAAATGAATATTTTCATCAAGAATGTTTTTAACATTTATTTTAACAGTTTTTCCATTCATCAATAAAATAAAAATTTATATTACACCATGTTAGATTTGTTTATTATATACCATAATTATTCACCCTAATGAGGGATTATGATTTATTTAGTGAAGTAATGTATTTTTATTCACTTCCTTGATTCCTTTTAGTCCCCATGAAATATTCAACTTCATATGATCATTGAACATTGAATTCCCCAAAATTATCAGTATCATTTATCAAGGATATGTTTATTGCATAAAAATATATCATTTTTATATACGGTTTTTATTTGTAAATTTATTTTATTGATTGGTGAATCAATACTAGATCTATATCCCTTAATAAATACAGATATTTTTAGGCCCTTTGATTATATGAATTTATAATTCGATATATTTGGAATGATTGGTAGATTCACTATACTAGTTGTGGACAGGTTAATGAATTCTCAATGGGTATGTTACCAATTAATTCATGAAATATATTTTAGTAATAGACTAATGTAATACCCATGATGCATTGGTAGTCTCATGAGACAAAATAAGTTGGTAAAAGCCCCATCATTTTTGTTTTCTAAGAAGAATATATGTGTTTCTATGTATATATTTAAACATAATTATGAATGGACATGACAATAAAGGTATCATGTTTCGAGGAAACATGACTTCCAGTAATTAATCTTTCCCTCATTAATTTCATTATTTATTATACATGATATTTTCAATTTGACAAATAATATGGGTTTATTTCATTATCATTTTGTTGATTAAATGGAATTTGTTTTTGATCTATTACCATAAATTATTGATTTTTCATAATCTAGTTATTTTAATAGATTGATTTTTGAGGTTTTTTTCATTTTATATTGTTTATTTATTCATTAGACACTTTTTAGTTATATATCTTGTGTGTTCAGTTTTTTATCACTATATATTTGTTATTATCATTTATTTTGTAATTGGATTTTTTGTACTTTACTGTTTCTCAGCATTTCATCACACAATAATAATTTTTTTCATCCATAGTATATCCTTATGTATGATAATGATGATAATTGATGATATAATAGAGTGACTAAAGTTTTTACCCGTAATGGAAAAAATTATGTTTTAATTATTGTATTGATTTTTAAAACCAGAATAATGTATTTACCTAATTTTCCAACACTACTAAATTTTTGAGTATATTGGGATAAGATTTACTTATATCTAATGATAATGTAATAGTATTAGGAATATACTTCGAGAAATCTATGGTCGGGTCGCCACATTCCAGTAGGTAAAATTTAATGAACACTCTCACTTTCAGTTTTGATTTTTGACTTTTTCTCTAGATAAAAACATTACTCTAATCATTTTTTCATGGGGAATTATATTTATATTAAATATTCATAATATTTTATCATTGATATAATTATTGACTGAATGTTATTCCATATTTATATATGGTGTTTGGACTGTTATTTTATTATCTTTGGATATATTTATAAATTTGTATTATTTTTTCAATATGGATATTTGATAAAAAGACATATCGATTATTAAGTAATTAAATTATTCAATTTATGAGAAATTAATTTGACTTTAGTCACATGTATTGGAACTAATTATAGAAATCCCTTTTATGCATTGATATTTTATAACATGAAAAATCAGATTTCCATATCAAAGTATTTTAAACTTTCTTGAGGACATATCATGATGGTAAATATATTATGTGATAAAAAACATGACTTAAAATAATCTAATAGTTCCATAATTCCTATTTTTTATTTATCCATGTGATTATTATTTGAAATTTTTTTGATGAATTTTTTTAATATTTTATTGATTAAATGGAGTGTGTTTCATTTAATTACTCTTCATTATTGAATATGAATTACATTGTTTTGTAAATGGAAATTAGGTTATTTAGAATACCATTAGATACTGATCATGATAATAGATTCATTATTATTTTAATTATATAGTTATACTTATATATAATTTGATACCAATATTATTATATTTTATTTTCTCATGATTTGAAATGAATTTTTGAAATGAGTTATAAGGATGTAATTTATTTGTATTTTTTATATATTTTATTTTATTTTCATATCCTAATTTTAAAATAGATTTCATGTATTTAATATGGTTTTCTAAAACATCATAAAAATCATTCATTTAGGATTGGATTCTATATAATTATGCCAACGTAATAATGTAAGGCACAATTCCCATGACTTTAGATTAAGGATGTTATAGTTGGTATTATTGGAATTATAGTAGATTCCGTGGAAACATGATTTTGGAAAAAATATATTAGGAAATATTACATTATGATAGACTTTGAGGATATGTATTGAAGAATATCCAAATGGTAACATTTTTTATTACGAGATTATATATTCCAATTTTTTTCAAGTTAAGTTTCATATTTTTATGTTTTTTGGATTATAAATTATGTTCCATAATGTGATGACCTATTATATATTAAATCATCATTTATAATTTGTGAGTAGTATATTTAATGGTAACAACACCAATGAATATAATCCAGAGAGTAAGAAGTATTGTCTATTTAAAGGAATTAAGATGGTCATTTGAATAGACTAGTCTCATAATCATTCTCATCATATGGTTTCATAGTATCACATGATAACTAAACTGAGAAAAAATTATCAAAGTATCATGGATTTATAGGGAAGAATGAAAATAAGAGGAAATTTAGGAAGAAATGTTAATAGATAGAATAGAATGAATGATTTTCATGGATGTGATTATCCTGTAATGAAACACATGGGTACCTGATTGATGGGAAATGGTGATTTCTATATTCTTGCTAAAAAAGTAAACAATGTTATTTAATATAATGGAATTTAATTAAATTACATTGTTCAATTCTTCTTAGTAAGGATAATTTAACCTGAACAAATAAATATCACAGAAATAAATGGAAAATACCCCAATATTAAATATTGGATCATGGTCATACTTCTACTACTACCATAGAAGAAGTGGGATGATTAATATTAATGTTTTTGGATTCATGAATTATATCATTATATTAATTTTTTTAAAACTGTATTGGTTATAAGATTTATGAAATATATATGTATTGTACTGCATTACTATTTCATATAGTATTTGTGAGAATTTATTCAATGGTACCATGAAAAGTGATTTAGTGGAAATATGACCATCTAGGGAAACAAATGGATGATAGAGAAATAACCCTTTTTATTTTCTTCACATTAAGATAATAATGTTGTAATTAATAGATGATTTATTTGTGTAAATTAAATTGGATAGTACCAAATACCTTATAACTCAGTAATGGTTGGTTGAAATGTATTTTATTACATAATTTATGTAGTCTACAACACTTATTGGATATAAGTAATACAGATAATAGAATATGTTTTTAATAATGATGATTTTCTGATTTCAACAGTTTTTTTCAATAATACATGTTGTTATCAGGACCCATGGGAATACATGAAGAGTATATTCACATGTTTGTATGGGACTATTAAGAACAAATTCAAGTTATTTTGGAATGTGATGATAATTTCATTCTAGATATTTAGAGTCCTTCAATCTAATGTATTGATCAAAATATTTTGGAAGGGTTATATGTACAACCACTAATGAAATGGTTTATTTTTATGCTTGGACAAGGTTTTAGAAGTTAGTTGTTTAATTCACCAAATGACACAACATGTGCTAGGAGATGAAATATAAATAATTTGAGGTACTACCAAAGGAGAATATTGTTTTTGGGAAATAGAATAATATCAATAATTTAGTTTTAGTTTTATTCACTGAGAGTGAAAAATTTATTCAACTCTATGAAATAGATCAGGAAATAAAAAATTTATCAATTTACATTAATAACAAATTAATCAAATTTTTCTTTAGGTCTTTATAGATTTATGGATTTAAGGCCCCTAAATTTCGATTGATCACAAACATTTTTATGACGAATTAATATATTTATTTATAATTTTTCTCCATGTAAAATTTTAAATTCTCCCCATATGACATCTAACACGATATCTATGGGATGTTCCCTTTATAAATCACTATCTCTCTTATTAATAAGATATTTTATTTACCATTTTATAATGTGTTATTTTTTAAAATTAATTTTTTAAATACAAAACCCTAAATTACGATGATTAGGATTGAATTGTGAGGAAATAATTTATTTTATGTGAGGAGAATGAAACACCTGAAGATATTCTAAAATTTTAATCTTATGATAAATTGAATTTTTTTTCTATCATTATTTATAAGAAACACTATGTTGGATTGTGTTCCACCCCGTACTAAGTTCCTTCAATAACATATATTACACAAAATACTAATATTAGAATTGAAAAAAACATCATAACATTTTATGATATAATTATTTTTATATTATATATTCAAAAAAATTATTTTATATTCATTCATTCTATTTTATAGTAATAATATATGTACAATTAAAATGTAAACATACAAATATGAATTTTATAAAAGGCAATTTTTCCACATTTTAATGGTTCACAAATTTGAAGACAATTTTTTAAAATTGAAAAAATATTATAAAAAGAAATTAAATTCACTTTTTAAATAATAACATCAAAATTAATTGACGATGCATTTTTTTTTCAAGTAGTTTCATTTTTGATAGATAGACAAAATAATGGATTTTAATTGAACATTGAATATTTGTAAAAATAATTTGTAATTTTAAATTATATTTTGATTTGGTATTAAAGTAACATTTGTTAAATATTATATCTATCTAACCAGTTTAAGTAATTGGAATCATTTCTTCATTTACATAAATATAAAAACATTGTGATATTTTTGGGAAATTTCACATAATGGACCCTCTTTCCCATTACCTATGATAGATTAGATTTAAGTTAATTTTACCCTCTTCTATGAATTTAATATAGAAAAATAGGTATGTGTATAAGTAATCAGCATAATATTTATAGACTAATAACGTTACATAATTTTTGACAATAAATTTTAGTAAATGAAATTAAAAATACTTACTGAGATTAAAGTAAGAACAAGCTTATATATTTTTGTAACATAAATTATAAGTTCTTTAAATGACCCAAAACATGTCTAACACCCATTTTTTGACATATACCTACCCTCAGAACCATATTCCATATTTTAATGATTTAGTGGGTTATTATTCGATGAACATGACATATATAATATGTCATGTTAGTTAAAAAAAAGGAACCTCACATCACTTTAACACTTATAATGAATTTATATAGCGACATGACACCATATTTTCAGGTATGATTATTATTTTAAATGTTTAATGTGTTTTTATAAGGATAATTTATTTTAATTTCTTAGTTATGATTTAATAAAATTAAAATATTAACAAATATTAATTCATGGATTATTTAGTTAATGATTACGTTGAATAAATTATTTAGAAATCAATAAAAGTAATTTAAAGTTACTAAATTATTCTGATAAATAATTTTTTTAAATTAATATACCATATTTCAAAGCTATGAAGTTAATTTTTATGAATTCTAATATTTTTTTGATATTTATTATGTTATAATTATAAAAATGGTGAAAATATTTACATTAATATCATTTTATAATAAAGTATATTTTATTAAATAAATTCAAATTAGAAAAAATTAATAATATGATAAGAGGGTTTTATATTTTATAGACTAATTTATCTTTATTAATTATCACATTGACCCCTAAATAGTAAAAAATATTACATGTGTGGTAAGGGTTATTGAAGTGTTTTTGCATGTTATGTACGCTTTTACTGAATTAATTTAAAAAATATACGGGTTTCTATATTTTACATTAGATATCCTATTTTATAATAATTGAGAATAAATATTATAATATCTTCCACTTTAATTTATCCTTAATATAAGTATTACAATGGTAAGTAAATGAGTTACCTAAATGAAAATCCAATAATGGAATAAATATGTAAAAATAATGATTATGGAATAATACCAGAAAAAATGATTTTATTTTTTTGGTGAGAGTTTGGATTCAACAAACATTCATATTAATCCATTATTTTTTAGTTTATGTGTCACATGAGTTAAGGGATACCTCTCAATTGTTTATACCTATCATTATTTATGAAAATACCACTACTCCTCTTCCATAAAAAGACATTCAGTATTCCTCTTCCTCACTCCTCTCACTCCACATTGGATCATCCATGCCATACCAAAATAATCTCTACATGTCATTCTACTCAGACTAGAAGCCTAAAACTAAGAAGAAACCCATTTAAGGATGTCTTTTGGTAAAAAAATAGAGTTACCCAAAAACTTGGTAGTCTTATTTAATGGACCCTTTTTTTTGTTTCATTGTCCACAAACTCAAGATATATTATATATTGATTATATAAAAACGTAATTATCCTCAATATAATTATATATGTTTTCATATAAACAGTATGGGATAAACAATAACACACTTCCCAAAAATGGAATACACAATCAGTGTTCTTGTTACGGTGGTCTACCACCTTGTGAACCGATGATGTTCATTCTTGCATTACCACATTTCACAGTGGGTAATAATGATGGATTGATGACATAAATATGATATATTTTATATTAATAATTTATTTATTTTTCATTAATTATTATATAATAAAAACTTCCAATCATTAAATTTTTTGTGAATATGATAACATCATTTGTCGACGTGTGGACGACCACCTCGTCAGAGCAATGTTATTCGATTACACATAGAATGGAATGTTTGTAAAATATTTAAAAAAATATGTGATATATAATAAAAACATGATACTAGATTGATAATATAATTATATATTTCACATAATTTCTAAATAGGACAAGGTAATCAATGTACCGTTCATGCATATGTACGACCTACACTCTCCATGAATGGTGTGTTTAATTTCCTTTGCCCTAATTTTATAGATTATTATAAATAAGTATATAAAAGATATATTTGATATTTAAATCATAGTTTATATCTTGAGGATGATGATATCATGATCTATGTATGAATAAAATTAAATGTTGAAACATAATCGAATAACATGACAATTAAAACATGAACTAATGAGAATAATGAAATATGGTTAATAGAAAAGTAAAACAATATCTTAAAAATATCATATATGATATTATAAATATGTGTATTGTTAATATATAATAATATACCATGATTAAAACCATTAGACAATAGTTTAAATGGTATTCAACCATTAGTCTATGCAGGGATTGTGATTTCATCTCAATTTACATTACATCGAGACATTCTATTTAATCAGAAAAAAATCAAATATATGTTGTGTATATATTTTCTAATAAATATTTAATATGAAGATTAATAAATTATTCATGCAATTTTATGTTTTTCATTTAATTATATCATCTTATGGATTTGAAATGAAAACTATTTAGTACTAAAAGTTATTTAAAATTCTCAGTTTATTTGATGAACTTTAACATTAAATGGTTACATTAACATTATTATAATAATTTTCCATTGGATGTTACAATTATATTAACTATCCATATTCTTGTATTACGGGTATTTAAATTTGATAAATACAAATCCATTTTTAACCATGGTGTTTACATTTAAATTTATTTGATTTACTAGGGAATAATTTCCAAATATGTATTATTTATTCAAAACAAATATTTGAAAATAAGGATCATTGATTCTTAATTAATTAATATTTTTTATATAAGAGGATTTATTTGGAATTTTATAACATGGGTGGGTATGGAATACAGATATCCCCTTTATTCAATGATATGTTCCCATGAGGTGAATTAGTTGGCAAAATCATATTTGATTAAACTGTCATGATAATAGACCTTGATGGGAATGTATTCATGTACCATGTAAAAATATCATCCAATATTTAAAAATTTAATTAACTCACATTCATTGATTGATTATCCAAGATATTTATTTACATTTTCTATTATGTCATTTTATTATCATTGGATGGATTAAATGGAATGTGTTTTAGAAATTTTCTTTTCCATGTTATTATAAATTATATAGTTCTTTAAATTGATGGTGTGTTCAATTATTTACCATTAAATAGTTATTATTATTATTTATTTATGAATAATATAATTGTAAACTTACATTTATAGATAATTTGATATCCCCCATATTTTGATTCCTTTCTTTAGTAAAAGATGTTGAATTTTTGGAATGAGTTTCAAGGATGATGTTTATTTTTATTTTTTTTATTGTGATTAGTTTTTTCCCCAATGTAAAAAAGATATCATCTATTAAATATGGTACTATATAACTACTAATGTAATACATCCATAATTATTCGACTCCTTGTAATCATTCCTACGTAATTATTCAAAAACTTGATTCCTCCTTATCAGGTTAGAGTGTTATATGGTCACTGGTAACTACAAGGAAATATTCTAATTTCCCTCAATGATGAAATGATGATAAAAATATTCAAAGGGTTTAATAATGGTAAAATTGGATTATAAATTATCACTCATTTGGGGAATTATATAAATATTTAGGTGGAATTAATTCAAAACAACCCTCTAAAAATAGTTTTGGAATAATAATCCCTTAAATTATATTCAGGGTCAAAGAGAAAATTTATGTAGTGGATGGAATGAAAATTAGAAAGGGATTTCTAACAAAAAAACCAAATATATTAGAGAAATAAATTTTCTAGTGAACTCCCAATTACTATAGAGTTATTCTATTTAAATGAATACAAACATTATGAAATCAAATTACCCAGGATAAGGTTTTCCAGAGATAAAAAATGCCAACAGACACCATGGAAGAAAGGGTTAAATTATTCGAACAGAACTTTTTATGTGAATCATAGAAATGAAGGGATAACAAGTTTTTTAGTTATCCATTCATGTACATAAGAAAATAGTTTTTTTTATAGTTTTATGGATTCATTCATATCTTACATGTTAAGTATAACTACTTTAACACCATAGTAAATCATAGATATAGAGCCATTAGAGAAAAGTGAAAAAGTAGATATTACTACAACCCCTTTATATTAATCCACACCTAAATAATTTTAAGGGAGGAAATTCCCAAGGAAATATTTGATACATCCTTTACTATAATTCTATTCTATGGGAATTGAATGATATTATTTATATAGTGCCAATATAATTTTTTGGGAGAACTAAATCATCCTTTATATATAAAATCACCCTTCAAATCAATTCAAGATGAACAATGTGGAAATATATATTTTTTAGAACAACATCTTAAGAACATATATTATTTCTTTTAAATAATGTGTATCTAGAAAAATTAATTTAGACAAATGAAGAGATCACACTTGGAAACATTTTTATTATAAGGGTATAAACTATTATTTTTCATTAAAACTTTCATGACCTTCCTCTTAGTTGAGAAGTGGAATTATTAATTTAACTTATACCTGATTCTTTTCCAACATCCACGAAATTGTATTGAATAGTTACTATTTAATAGTAAGTGCTAAATAAATACTTACATAATAATCTAGATAAAGGATTCATAAGCTGAAACACTTCACTGTGAGATGAACTATTCTACTTTAGCATGGAGGATGTCCCAATGCTTTAATATATGAATTATAATGTTCTCAAAAATATCATCATAAATTATATATATTCTATTACATGGATTAATTTCATAATTGATCTATTAAGAAGGGACCCATAAAGATTTAATATGAATCATTGTCTAGATATAATCATATAAAGGTGAAGGAACAGGATATCCAAAATAATTATTTTTACAGGGTATAAGAAGTACATGTTTATAGTGAAGCCATTTGGACTAACTAATACTCTAGAAATCACCATTCACATTATGAATAGATTTTTTATGATATTACTTATTTAATTTTGTTGTCGTATTTATAGAAGATATTTATATGTCCTATAATTGAAATGATAAACAATAAGATAATTTGATTTCATAAATGAATACATTGAAAATCAAAACATTATTTTAAATCTATAGTAATTGTGAGACTTAGTTAGAGATAATATCTTTTTTTTGAACAAGTTATCACCAATAAATTAATATATGTATCATAATATAACAAAGAAATGAATGATATTAATGGATAGAATTAGGGATATATAAAAAAGATTCCATGGGTAATTCATTATATTATCGCTGATTTCTAGAATCATCTAACAATTTTCATTAACCCTAAAAAGCTTACATAGATCAATGCCATGATTTTATAGACTTATGAATGTGATGAAATATTTAATGTTCTTAAATAAATACCAATAATTTCACATGAACACACATCACGTGCTACTAGGGAAGTATTTGTTATCTGTATTGATGCATCTAGAATATTCATGGTTTGCATACTCTTTCAATATTACAATATGATATCATATCTCTTTATCCAACTAATGATCTACTTGAATAACTACCAAAATAATTATCTAGGAATCTATAAATTTAAAATTTAATTAATGATTTTATTAAATTATCTCCAGGGGAGAGGCCTATCATATATATTGATCATAAAAGCCTCATGAATATTATTATCCAAAAGAAGCAGAGTATATACAAATAAATGAGGATAGAGATGATCAAGGATTATGTCTCTTCAATGAAACCCCATATTGGAAATGAAAAAAATGTACATGATGATTCAAGTGGAAAAGAATAATAAGTGTATTTTTATCTTACAATTCATAAAAAAAAACTTTTCAACCATCCATTCTTGATAGGATAAAGGAGTCTTATACTATTGATGAGTTTCTATATAATAAGTTAGCTAATATTCAATATTTTTATATTTCGTAAGAAATAGTTCTAGGGTATGGAACTTAGAAATGTTTCCCAGAAAAACTAAAACAGAATAGGGAGATTATATATAATGAATATATATGATCCTTGTATATTAATCAAGGATGAAAAATGTCGTATTGATATTTGAAGAATAATTTTTGGTGGGATAACATGAAGATAGAAATTTTAGAGATCATATCTCGATGGTGGTTATGTCAACAACACAAGAAATCAGAGAAAAAGTAAAATGGTATAATTAAACCATTAATAGTACCATTACGTAAATGGAAAATTATAATGATGAATTTCAACACAATAATCCCCATGACTCTTAATGATAATTATACCATCTGTGTGGTAGTTGATTGTGTTATAAAGATAGTGAATATAATTTTTATGAAGGAGTATTTATCGATTTACTAAATCACCATAAAATACATAAGGTAAGTGTCCAGATTGCATATAGTACTAAAATAAATTTTATTTGATTGTGGTTTAGAGTCTATATCGTAGTTTTGGATAAAACATCAGCACGAATTGGATATAGAATAGAAAACAAAAACTTTTTAGAACCCTCTAATTAATGGTCAATCTGAAATAACCTCTCAAACTAAAGAGGAAATAATGAAATCATATTCATTGGATTTGCAATGATGATTGGACAAGAAAATTATGATTATTATGTTCTCATATAATTTTTTTTAAAATTGTAAATTAAAAATTTCACCTTTTGAGGCTCCCTATTGGGAAATTTATTAGAATATGACATGCTATAATGAATTTTGAGTTCAGAAGATGATGGGACCTGATCTTGTCCAATAGAGAAAAGAGATGGTTCAAAAAATTTGGGGTCATAAGGAATCAGAAAAAAATTGATTTAAAATATAGAAAAGAAAATTTTCAATGAGATTTATAGCTTGATGTGAGTGATAATTTCATACTTTTATATCACAATGGAATAATTTCATGATGCTTGGAAATAAATAAGGAAATATACCTAGATATATTAACCCTAGTTAGATCCTTGATATTATAAAAGATATAGCATATATAGTACTACTCCCACGTAACCTATATAATGTATATGATGTGTTCCATGTATCTATATTGATAAAGTACAATCCAAAACCCTCTCATGTACTTAATATATATGTAGTACCAGTGGATAATAATATTGTAACATCCCTGCTAATTATAGAATATGGAATTTTAATATTGAATAATTTTATGAATTATATATTAATTTAATCATAAAGGGGCGTTGTGTTTCATAGCGCACCTGACACGCTATAATGGGTTTCTCAGAAATCTGACATTACATAGAAGACTGGGTTATAGAGAAAAAAATAATATATATTAATATTAATATTTAAAATGGTATTTATCACATAGTCATTGTATCAGAAAGAATGAACATATCTAAACATATTTTTTACACATTTTTATTAGTTATTTTAATTTTTCTAATAAATTTTAGATCCTTCGAATGAGGATATATCCAATTTTAAGACTACAATATTATAATATTATTAAAAGGTAATTTCACCATCTTCTTATAATGAATAATTTTTATATCAAGTTTTTTATCTTTTATATGATCTATTTTACAAAATTAACATCTTATTTTTATTCTGGACCTCAGAAATTACTTTGGTTGATTTTTTCGTATTTTATGATAAAATACATATTTTATTGAATAGTGAAAATACTGCAATTTAATAGAAAAAATTATTTTCTTCTAATTTATAAATATTGTTATATATTTATTATATATTGTTTTAAGTAATAATTACATGATTTTTTTTTGTTAATCCAATTTAGTTCATTGGATTTTTTTAAAAAAAAGTAAATAATAAAATATCTAAATTTTGGAAAATTTTACGTAAAAAATGTGTATTCTCAATCGGTCAACGAGATTAATATTATACCTAATTTAACCAAATCTATGAATTAAATTTTAAAAAATAAACATTCAGGGTTTTAATTAGTATGTAATACGTAGAAAAATAAGATCAAAATAATTTTTGGCAAATAGTAACATGAGTATTTTATTTAACAAGATAAAGTTAAATATGGAAATTAATGGTATAATTAATATTATATTATTATAAAATAGCCCTAACACATTTTCTAATATTATTGGATGAGTTATTATCTTCCAAGACCATCCATTTGCTGAAATCCTGACATTTGGAAGTGAATTTGTTGTGATTATGACTTTTATACCATTTAATATAATGTAAATGTAAATAGTAATAAATATGAATGTCCATAGTAATTATTTTTAATATGGTGTTATTGAAGTGATATTTTAGACTAATAATTTTTTATAGAAGGCTAAAATATTTTCCAACATAATTTCAATTTATTTATAAATTTTATTGATTAAATAATAAAATTTAATTAATACATAATGATGATGTAGTAACCGATTTATTAAATTAATTATTAAATAAATGATTTTAAAAAATATTAAAATACATAAAATTTGATATATTTTATGTCGTAAATGAATTTTTTTTGATGACTATTGTCACAACCCGACCCAATGAGGATCAAGCCGCCACTCCCCATGCCTGCCTCCAATATGCTAGGGGGTGGCGTCTAGTGTTGAGTAGGATATCACACACTAGGGAGGCATTAGCCTAAGGTACTTGTACACATGCACCCACATAAACCTCTATGTAATAGTGAAAATATATATATAACTAAAATGATAATGCATGCATACATCTATCCCAAACCAGAGTACAACAAAAGTAAAAAAGGGAAAAATAGGGCCCACCAAAGGAAAACTAAAAAAGTGTCCAACCTGCTCAGAAGGAGAGAAAACACTGCCAAAACACCTACCGGTAAGCTCCTCATCACAGCTCCAGTTAACACCCTGGTCAAACCCGCTCACTAAGAACCTCCTTTTATGAGTCCTCCTAGAACTCCGTCGAAAGGCATGCGGTCTGCACAAGACACAAACATGTGCGGGCAGAGCCTGTGTGGGGGAGAATATAACAATACACCGTAGGAACCCCAAAAACCCAAAACAAAAGAGAGAAACTGAAAGTCAGCAGTCCACTCATCCCAGCTAGAGGGAACCCATATGAGAGAGAAACTCCAACTCCTGACCATCCTCTACTAAACAAAACTAGTCAGCTCAGCTCAGGTGTATGCCCATACATACACCATGAACAATACAGACATTCTCAGCTCACTCACCAAGACACATCAGGTACATACCTCATCACCAACACCAGTTCAAAACTAGGAGAACACACTCCATGAGCATTTTCATCTAGATGACACACGTCCGATAGATTCACTCCATCGGGTCCCACACAATCATCTCAAATGCTCACCCGAGAGATCATGCTCTTCATATACCGTCAATGAGGAAACCTCGCTGAAATATCAAGAACAACAAACTCCTCGGATAGGGGATCACCCCTAGGGTCCTCTAGGTGATACCAAAACCCACACTGGTATAAGAAGATCTCACAGATAGAGGATCACACACAGGGTCCACTGGGCGATACCGCAAACTGATCTAGCACTCGATAGAAACATGTCACACATATAGAGGAATGTCACCTATGTAAAGCTGGTCACGACGATACCAGAACCCTATCTAGTATGAATCCCGATGTAGGGGATCAAACTGACGATGCACCAACCCTACCAAAACCATGCACTGAGTAGGGGATCATATAACCAAAGATACCACAACACTACTCTAAACCACATGTTGGGTAGCAGATCATATACCCGACCATAACGCAACCCTACTGAGCACGGCCAACAACATAGGGGATCATATTTCCAATGATTCCCCAAACCCTATAGGTTTAACCTACTAGATAGGGGATCACCATTCATGTAAAAGAGGACACAACGATACCAGGATCCCGATCAAGGGAAATGATTCAAGAGGATCTGCTCCGGACCCACCAGTTTGATGCCACAACTATAACAAATTAAACATCTCATCGAGAGGATCAAAAACCTATACTAGGGTTGTAATTACATGAGAACCCTCATAGTAATGAACCATGGGAGCACCCTCAACCATTACTGGTCCAAATATCACTAACCAGAGCGACCCGCCACAACGCCACACCGTGCACCTCCAAGGTCGATACCGAGACCACCATCACAATCCACACAGATGAACACTCAGGATAGGGTATTTACTCGCTCGAAATGGACAACCAGAGAAAATGGAACTATTCACCATAGCTAGCCCGTGTGGGTCCCACACAACAATCATGAAACTAATCAAGCAGATCATTCCACTGTGATGCCCTTGAAAAAAAAAATGAAATCGACTTCTCGATCGTCCCAAAAGTACAACTTGTGAAAAAGATACTATTCACTAAAGCCAAATCTCGTGGGGCCCACACCACGATCTCAAAACTCTTCAAATGGATCACACCATTGTGATCCCCTTGGAAAAAAACCAAAGATCGACTATTCATCCGACATAATCGGACTCATGGTGAGAAAGTTGTGTTTCCCTATAAACGCCCAAACCCGGCCTCATAGGGCCCGCAGCCCCAACATGTCCCCAACACCTGAAAACCAACATGAAAAGTACGATGTACCATATGGGACTCCACGACACCTACGACACGTCAATCAGACCCTCCGAGTAGAAGATACGACGGCCTGAAGTCGAATAATAATAAAATATTATTAGTTTATTCGACGTTTTGAGATCACAGGCCATGATCCCAAAACATAAAACTTCTGAACCTACACCAAAAAGTTTTCCTTGTTACCAGGGTCATGTCACCGCAGACTGCACACAAAATCTGACCACTGGAGTGCAATGAACGAGGGTTTTAATACCCCCATGTACCAAGAGGGCCAGACCAGCCTGCCCCGCCCGCCGTAGCCGCAGCGCTCGCTCGGTCGACCCCACCATGGGTCGCCACTAATTCGCACTAGACGGGTGCCGTTTCGGCGGTCCCAATTTAATCTGGAAGCCCGCTGCCACTGGCCACTACCGCTGGCCCTTCTGAGGGCCGCCAGGGGCACCCAGGGGGTCCAAACACAAATTCGAAGACATCTGCGCACCCCTCGGTACCGGATGTACACATCTGCAAGATCAATTAGAGAAACACCAACCAAATCGAGATCCGGGGTTTCAAAACTCAATAAATGTACCCGTTGGATGATCGTCGAAGCATCGGGTGTAGAATAACGCCTGCGACACACTGACGCTCGATCCGCGGACGATCGGCGCTGTAAACGGACGATTGCGGCTCGAATAGATGATGAACGGACGACAGAATGGGAGGGTTTCATTGCCTGTGTACAATTGGTGGGGGGATAAGAGATGGATTTTTTTAATAAACACTTCATTTCAGCTCCCCCGCCAACGTGCATCCGACCTAGAACCCGACGCCGACTAAAATTATGTCGTGCCTAGGATAAACAGGATGCTATTAATGCAATGGTAGACATGGATATTCAACTCGAGACTCCATTCAGAAGTTATCCGATCTGACTCTCATAAATAATATTTTCCATTTATTTATGAAAATTTCCATGGTGTCTATTTTCTCAGTAGGCCCGCGCCTGCAATGTTCATACCCCGCCTAGGGTAAAATGCATGTTTTGGGATGCAATTATGACCTTATATTCCTGTTCTGAGCCACCGTTTATTAGATATAACACCCCCGCCGTGTGTTTTGTATAAAAATACTTAATATTTTCAAAAAATTAATTTTTGGACCACATGTGCTCCGAATCACACGCCGTCATCATGTCTAGATCTTGAATTATTCATAGAAATAATTCAAGGTCTGACAGGGACAAAACCCATGTCGGTACATCTTCCCCACCTTAAAACTTTTTTGTCTGTGAAAATCCATAATCATATGGAAATAAACTGAACAATCAACTGGGTCTCCCATTCCAATGAGTTCACCAACAAACACCCTTGATCGAACACATAAGTAAAAGGGACTCATCCACCACACCTCAACACTATTCTCTTTGTGCGGCACTGACATGGCGACACAGTTTTGATCACGTCACAAAAATGCATCTCGGTGGGTGAAGGATCCCTCTTCTTTACACATTCAAAGAATGCCAGAAAACACCCACACATGGTCTTACCAATGTCCAAAAAAAACTAGAGAATGAAATGAAAAGGGAAGAGTACAACTAAACAGTTTCTAAAAAACTACTGCCGAAAGTAGAATGAAAACAATGTATACCTCTATCCATCCGCGGATCCTCTGGGTCAACAGCCTCCAGGGCATGCAGTTTTCCTCACCCTCATCCCCCAGCTCCCTAGTCTTAGCATGGACCACCAGGGGGTGGGGGTGGTGGCGACTAATACCACCTACCACCTCCTGCTGCTGCACCAGCTCCGACACCACGTCTGCCGCCCTACAGACCTCCTTGCTTGAGACGCTGCCTCTACAAAGGCGTTATGTTAACCGACTTCCTCTCTGTAGAACAGAGGGTTGAACAATATCTAAAAAGATGTCCACAACTATCGCAAGTGTAACACCGCCTCTACTGCGGCTGAACCAAACTGGCATGCGATCCATATGATCCCTGAGCCTCAGATCCTCCATCATGGGTCACCTATTAAACCGTCGGCCACATCCATCCCCTTGCACCTGCTGTCGGCTAGCATTTGCCGATGTCTTAGCCACCACACACCCAACACTGACGGGCTGAATCTTCTCAGCCATAAGTCTCTCCCCCACCAAGGTTTTCTACAACACTCCAGCAAAGGTGGACAGACAAAAGGAAACCACACATGCCCGGATGTCTCTCCGTAGGCCCTTCTCAATGGTCCAAGACCTAAAGAACATGTCTCGAACCATATGTTGAGAGTAGCGATACAGGTCTGTAAACCTCGCTGAATACTCCAAAAAAACCATGCCCTCCAACCAATGTTGTAGAAGCTCTGGAATCTATACTGACCTCAGCGCCCCCAGATAGAACTCTTCCTCAAAGAGCTGCTGAAATTCTTCCCACATGAGCGACTCCTCATCATGAGACTACGTCACTTGGATCCACCATTGCCCGACCGAACTGTGCATAAGGCTCGCCACTAGGATCACCATATGATCTGGGGTTGTCCTCACTAGGTGGAAAATATGGGTGCCTGCTTCGAGCCTGTCATCAACTGCCTGAGGGTCTGGATCACCCCGAAACCTCAGAGGTCGCTGCCTCTAGAACTCATCCAGTGCACTCAGCCAATGTGCATCCTCATCTTACATAGCTAGCACAACTTTCAGCTCGATAGGTGGTGGCTAAACTGGCATTCCACCTGGAGGTCCAGCCTCAGAACCTACACCCTAGTCCAAAACCTCTACACGGGGTGGATAATCACCACAATCCCTCTACAGAACACTCGATGGCTGTCGTCGTTGAGGCATCCTGAAATAAAATCCAGATGAATCATGGTAAAATTATATATCTGGAGAGATAAATCAAGAAGGAAAAAGAAAAAACCCAAAAGACCAGTCCTATATGATGAATGTCTCATTATTTCCCTCCTAGTAGTGTCCAAACATCCTGAGTTGAAAGGCAGGCTGTCAGAGTCCTGTTGAATGGATAGGTCGGTTGTCGCACCATCACTAGAGTCCCTAGCCTGAAAGACGAACTCGAAACATCTTAACACTACCACTATGCAACCCAAACCAAACTCACAACTATACTAGATATGCTATGAGATCCCAAAAGTGGAACCTCCTTTGATACCACTCGCTCATGACCCGATCCAACGGTGCTCATGCCGCGACTCCCAAGCCCACCTCCAATAGTCCAGGGGCTGGCATCTAGCACTGAATAGGCTATCACACACAAGAGAGACATTAGTGTAAGGTACATGTACATACACACCCAAATACACCTCCTTGCAACAGAGCAGAGATATATAAAACTGAAAAGAATATGGATGCATACATATATCCCAAACAAGAGTACAACAAAAGTACAAAATGAAAAAATAGGTCCCACCAAAGGAAAACTACAAAAGTGTACAACCTGCTCAGAAGGTGGGAAAACACTGCCAAAAAACCTACTGGTATGCTCCTCGGCACAACTCTGGTAAACACCCCGGTCAAACCCGATCACTATGAACCGCCTGATTCGGGTCCTCCAGGAACTCTGTCGAAAGGCCTTTGGTCTGTACAAGTCATAAACATGTGTGGGCTGAGCCCATGCAGGGGTGAGTATGACAATACTCAGTAGGCACCCCAAAACCCCAAAACAAAAGAGAGCAACTGAAAGGCAATAGTCCGCACATCTTAGCCAGAGGGAACCCAGATAAGAGAGAAACTCCAACTAGTGGCCATCCTCGACTAAACACAACTAGTCAAATCAGCTCAAGTGTATTCCCATACAATCACAATCAACAATCCAGACATACTCTGCTCATGCACCAAGACATATTAGGTACTAACCTCATTACCACTGCTAGTTCACAACTAGGAGAACACAGTCCACGAGCACTATCATTAAGATGACACACATCCAAGAGATTCACTCAATCAGGTCCAAGACAAACATCTTAGACGCTCACCCAGGAGACCAGGCTCATCATATACAGTCACTGAGGAAACCTCGTTGAATTAGTAAGAACAACACACTCCTCAGATAGAGGTTCACTCTTAGAGTCCGCTAGGAGTTCCAAAACCCACACCTGCATACGATGATCTCACATATAGAGGATCACTCCCTGGGTCTATAGGGGGATACCGCAACCCGATCTGGCACTCAACAGAAACACGTCACCAAGATAGAGGATTGTCGCCTGTGTAAAGGTGGTCACAAAGATACCGAAACCCTATCTGGTATAACTTGCAATGTTGGGGATCAAATAGATGATGCACCAACCCTTCCGAAACCACTCACTAAGTAGGGGATCATATAAACAATGATATCGCTACCCTACTATAAACCACTTGCTGGGTAGGAGATCGTTTACACAATGATACCGTAACCCTACTGAGAACGGCCCACTGGGTGGGGGGTCATATTCTTGATGAAGCCGCAAACCCTACGGGGTTAATCTGCTAGATAGGGGATCACCGCCCTAGGATAACTGGTCACAACTATACCAATAACCTGATCAGGGGAAAGGTTGTTAGAGGACCCCGCTATGGTCCCAGCGATGGGATTCCCCAACTCTAACAGATTAAACATCAAATCGAGAGGATAAAAAATCTATACTAGGTTTATGATGCGGCGTGAACCCTCGTAGGACCTAATCAAGGGATCACCCTCCACTATTGCTAGTCCAAATGTTTTTAACCCGAGCGACCCTCCACAATGCCACCCCGCGCACCTCCAAGGCTGATACCGAGGCCACCATCAGGATCCACGCGGATGAATAGGCATGACATGCTATTTACTCGCCTGAAATGGAAATCCGGTAAAAGAGGCACTATTCAGCGTAGCTAGACCATTTGGGCCCACACAACAATCCTAAAACTCATCAAGCAGATCATACCACTGCAATCCCCTCACGGAATCGACTACTTGATCGTCCAAATGGACACCCGGTAAAAAGGTACTATTCACTGAAGCCATCTCTAGTGGGGGACACACCACGATCTCGAAACTCATCAAGAGGATCACCCCATTGCAATCCCCTCGGAAAAAAATAGGATCAACTATACATCTGCTAAAATCGGACTCCTGGTGAGAAATTTACGTTTCCTCATAACCGCTAAAACCCAACCTCATGGGGCCCACAACCCAAACATGGCCCCAAAACACAAAAACCAATAAGAATATTATGACGGACCATCAGGGTCTCCACGCCACTGATATCAAGTCAATCAGATGCTCTGGGTAGAATATATGACTGCCCGATGTCGAATAATAATAAAATATTATTATTTTATTCGACGTTTCATGCTCCCGGGCCATGATCCCGAAATATAAAACTCCTAAACCCACACCAAAGGGCTCGCCTTGTCACAGTGCTGGCACGGCTGACCCCCACAGTGGGTCACCACTGCTTGGCGCCAGACCACCGTCGGTGTGGCGGTCCCGATTGAATCTCGTGACCCAACGTTGGGGGCACCCTGGTGATCCAAACGCAAATCACAAGACATCTGCGCGCCCCCCGGGACTTGATATACACATATGCAGTCTCAAAGCATTGAAACACCAACCAAATTTTGATCTAGGATTTCGAAACTCAAAACACCTACCTGTTGGCGGATCACCGAAACTTCGAGTGCAGAACGACGCCTGCGACCCTCTGACGCTCGATCCGCTGACGATCAGCGCTGAAAACGGACGATTACTGATCGAATTGACAAAAAAAGGACAAGGGAAGTGGGAGGATTTCTTCACCTATGTACAATATATGTGAGAGAATAGATGGGTTTTTTAATAAACACTTCATTTCAGCTCCCCCGCCAACGCGCATCCGACCTGGCACCCGATGCCGACTAAAATTATGTTGCTCCTAGGGTAAATACAGCTTTCTGAATGCAACGTCAGACACAAATTTTTTGATCCGAGACTCATTTTAGAAGTTATCTGAGATGACGCTCATAAATAAAATTGTCCATTTATTTACGAAAATTCCTCTGGTGGCTATTCTCACAGCACACCCCCGCCTGCAATGTTTATACCCTACCTAGGGTAAACGACACGTTCTGGACACAACCGTGCCCTTAAATTCCCGTTACAAGCCACTGTTTAGGAGATATCCCACCCCAACCACGTACATAGTATAAAGATACTTAATATTTTTATTAAAATAATTCTGGGCACATCGGGCCTCGGAATTGTACGTCGTCTTTGCAGGTAGCTTTAGAATTATTCATAGAAATATTCAAAAATTTGACAGGGAGAAACCCCTAGTCGCAACAACTATGAAATTTTAGTATTGATTTAATGTAATTTTTTAGAAGGAATAATATTTTTTTATAATTTTTTTAAAATTCATTTAATTAATAGTGTCAAAATTGACATAATTCATAACATAAAATATAAAATATTTAAATAAATGATATAAAATTTCAAAAAATACAATATTCATCCAACTAGATTATATAAACCCACCAATGTATTTAGTGACTCATTCATCAGTCTTTTTTAATATTATGGAAATTATTTTAACTCTCAAAGTGTTAATTACTGGATAAAACAAAAGGAGTTAGAATGGTAAAAACAATACGACAATGATTAAAAAATATTAATAACATGTCTAATTCTCAATGGATTATTATTTTTTGACCCATACTCATAATAAATTTTAACTTAATCAATTTTTACCCATTTGTAATTGAAAATTAATTTATATTAATTTCATACTTTTAATAATTACAAGGGTTACCCTCTTATTTTCGATAAAAATAATAACATTAATTTCTATAATTCACACATTAAAAAATATATTACTTGGACATAATCATCCAATAACATTTTTTGTAATCTATAACCAAATTTTTAAGTCCTTATTTTAGACATGACACCCTTCATTGTGATATTAAGGCATTAAGAATTATGATCATCCGAAGGAATGATACTGATTTTATTTTATTTTTTCAGTTTTATTTATTCTTCCGATTTGTTTAAATCCCTTTAATACATGATGAAATAATAAATCTAGTGTCCTAAATATAAATAGATTATATTAGGTTAATATCATCACCCAGATTCACCTCAAATTTCATCAAATGGGAAAGGACATTTCATTCAAGTGTTTGGCAGACTACACCCTCATGAACCGATATAGTTCATTTCCCATTACCAGCTCTCAAGACTGATCCTTATGATTGAAATAATGTTTCTAATTGATTTTAATGACATAGATATGATTATAATATAATAATAAAACAATTATTTTCTTATTTTTTGAGAACATTGAAATGAGAATGTCATTCATTCATACGAGTGAACTATCACCTTTGTGAAGCGATGTGATTCGTTTTTATTCACCACATAAATTGTATGATATATATACGTATATTTAAATGATAATTATTATGTTAATAATATTATAATATTTCTGGAAATATAAAATAATTATTACCTTATTTCTATATTAATAAATTAAAAATAAAAACGTTACTCATTTGTACGTACGACTTACCATCTTTATGATTATAACAGTGTTCATTTTTTATATCCACATTTAATGAATGCATGTAAAGGTATATTTGAAACATAAATGTTATTATTATGTCTTTAATATTATTCTTTATATGATTTAATTATGACCAAAGTGGCAATTGACATCATACAGATTTCATTTTCAACTTTTGATCCAAATATCAATAAAATGTCTGACATGAAATATAATAATTAACTAATTATTATAACATGATAATTAAAGATATAAATTAAATAATAAACATTAAATGGTTTTGGATCATTTATAAATTAATATATGTTTATTATTTAGGAAGAACAAGGAACATACCTGACTAATCAAACACTAGGCACGGGGCTATGTCTCATCCCATTTTGTTTAGGCATATTTGATTAATTTATAACCCATTTGACATTCTATATCAATATTTTATCTATAATAATGTTATTTAATGATATATAAACTTTTATATACTCATGTGTATTTTAATTTTAAAAATTTATTGTTTACCTAAAGAATAAATTTAAATATTGTGAGGATTTATAATTCTAAATATTTCTCATTAATGTCCATGTATTCATAATGAATACAAGTATTTATTTATACATTCATAAATTTTTTATATGATAATTTCACTAAAATGATTTAAAGTGTTGTGGGAAACATTGTTTCAAAAATAATCTTCTAAAATTCTTTAATTTTGGTTTAAAAATGAATTAATTATTTTAATAAAATACATTGTTTTAAATAACATATAAGTTTTCAAAAGATTTATCAAATTTTTTGTTGGTATAATGTTTTGATTCAATAGTTATAGGTTTACAATATTATTTTAAAATATTGTGTTTCAATTTTTGAGTGTGAGACATTGAGAAAATAAAAAGTGATTTCAATTAGGATAAGTTATTATTCTCTTATTCATGTTTTATGTGTCGTGCTTATGTTTATATTCTTGGTCTGGTTTATGTATAATAATGGATTAATGATAAATAGAGGGAGGGTGAGCTTGTGAGAGCTCTTGAATTCATTGGTAAATGATCAAAAGTTAAAATATAAGTATTTTTATATAATAATGAAATAAATTTCTTATGATGGGTATTCAAAATGTAACCATGATGCTTAGTCCCTATGATGTCATGAATGCTACAGTATAAAAATGTTATAAATGCAATAACATACCATTAGAATTTGTTATTATTAATTATTTTTTAGAAATCTATTTATTTCATGAGGTCCAATAAAGAACAAATGTTTTATTGGTTAAATTTATGATTTTGGGAAAAATATTTCACGAGTTTAAAATATCCATAGACTAACTATTTCATTTATTAATTTATATTATTTACTGAGATTTTTGAGATCATACAATGATTTTGAAATGTTTTCCATAGGGTATAAGGATGTGTAAAAGGAAGAAAGAAATAAAGATGAATGTTTTAGTGTTTCATTTAATGAAAAATAAGTCAATTTTTATTTTAATATTATTTTAGATTAGGAAAAAATAGATAATAAATAGAAGTGACTAATTTTTAATATTTAAGCAGTGATTTAATAATTATGGCATAATTCTCTAGAACTATAAACCTAAAAAAATCATCTATGTGAATTATTGAATTTACTAATGATTTTTTAACATTCAGGATGGGGCCATATAATTGGAAACAAAGGTTGGTTTAAATAACTTTAGTGGTTAATGTTATATTTATGAATAAGTTACTAGTTGTATATAATAAAAATTTTAAGCCTATTAGAAAGAGTCATAGTTATTTTAGATAAATATAATGTTTTTGATACACCGTGAATAAGTAAATAATAGTTTTATCTTCCTTATATGATATTATATGATGATTTTATTGATATACTCACACTTACCATGTAGGTTTTAGTAATTATTTGGATCCATCATGCACAAAAGTAATAATGGATGTTAAAGAAAATGTGAGGGTTCTCTGAAAAAAAACCAAATTAAATGGGAATTATAATGAGAACCCTAGGGTTGTTCAAAACCAACTGTATTGTGTAATGATTAACCACATAATCCTTATGTATTTTTATGATACATTATATATGAGATAAATGAATCCCTACAGAAGTTCAGGTAAAATAATCGTAAGGGTGTTAAAATTAATCAAAATATGTGTCCATGATTTTAAAAAAACTCCTAGGAGAATGATTTAAGGGTATTGAAATATGATATATATATATATATATGTTATTGAAGGTCATAAAGAAATTACCATCCCTGTAAAAAAGTAATCATTCAGTTGACTCAGAGAATGGGGAAGATGTTCTTTCAATGTTTTTGATCGAATGATTTAAATGTGGGGAGAATGACTACTATGAAAATAGATTTCTTATAAAGAAGATTCAAGAAGGGGATCATGGGGACTATATAAATATATGTTTATTAATACCTAATTCAATTCCAATTTGAATATTAGGAAAATTAAAATTATATATTAATGTTATGGATTATATCTTTACTCATGTTTAGAAATTATTGAATCTTAAGACATGAATCATGTTTTTATTTTTTAGAATAAAGTATTATGTAATAAGATATAAAATTTCGGTTAAGGTAACATAATGAATGATGAATTATTAAGAAATACACATATAAGAGATTTTAGAGTTATGAAATATCAATGTATTGTAAAATATTTAAAACTATAACTACTCTTTGGATGATAAGATTACTTTGGAATACATTTTCTATTATTTATGACCCTGAATTTTGTTATCTAAAAATGATATTTTAGTAAGAATTAAATTTTCTTGTGCAGAAATAATTATAATTGTGTGAATAGCATCTAAGGTTTTTATAATATTTATTTTGAGGTATTTATGGATAATACATTTTGGGATGTAAGTTAAATATCATGAGATAACCTTTGAGGTTAAAAATGTTATGGTAATTTTTGAGAATTTTATTTCCTTTTTGGAATGTTATAATACATATTAGAACTATGTTGTTTTAGAAAAATAACAACTTGTAAGATGGCTAAAAACCCATCACATCAAACATGGCTACGTGAATCAAACCCACAACTAATGGGTGATAAGGATTTATCAGAAGCCACTGGGCAATGTAAATTCACATGTTATTAATACTATTTATTACTTAGATAAAAAAGTTGACTAAATAAGAATAAGTTGATTTTGGTAACATATGTTCTATCAAATGTTTGTCCATGATACTGGAAAATGATTTGAGGATTAAATGATAAATGTTATCTTGTAAGACGTTCACTATTTTGGGAACTTTATATGATTAAGGTAATTAGAATACCATGGTAATTTATTTAAGGAGTAATGGTTGAATTATTTTTTGGAAAAATCTATGATATTAATTTCGGATTTCTGTTTAATTAAGTTATTTATAAATAATATTATTCTATCGTGGATAATATATGATTAGAAAATTTCATTTTGATATGAGAGATTGAGAGTTATTTATGTTATTTCGAGATAAATATTAAAACTTATCCTGGAAGACTATGTGGTCAAATCCTACTCAATATTGGGTTTCCAAATTAGTTTGGATTATTTGTAGAATAATAATGAAAGATATATTTTGAATGGAATATGTTAAAATTATGGTATTGTAGTTGAATTTTGTGGATAAAAAGTAGGTTTTCTTCATCCAATGGATTATTCTTTTTGGAGAATTGTTTTATTTTATCCTAATCAAATTGGTATTGGATAATTTTTAAAGACAAGTGAAATAGTTAGTTAATATTTAATTGATTATTTTATTTTATATAAGTTTATTCTTCTAATTATGGAATGAAAAATTCATCTTATATACTAATCATTCGAAGTAAAATATGAGTTTATGGTGGAAATTGACAAAAGGATTAAACTATACATCTCAATGGATGTATGATTCATTATTTTCATTGTGTGGGATGTAAATAAATTATACAACTCGATAAAAAGGGTATTAGATGAAAAATTTATATTTAATTTTTATTCAATAAAATCAATGAACTTCAAACCCATCGCAAATTTATATCTTTGTGATGTTAAACTTTTTCCGAAGAATGTTTTCTTTTAATCTCCATTTGAACGTAATGGTCAGTTTTCTCTTCCATATATATGTTTTCCTATATTGAATCCTGGTGTTTTTTATCTCATGTGACTATATTAATTAATATTATTTATTTTATATTTGATGTTTTATTAACTATTTTTATGATATGGTATTTCAATGATGTTACCAAATCAAATTTTGATATTGTGAGGATACAATTTCTAAAACAAGGAAGGATGTTACATCCTAGGTAATTATAGAATAATAATTTTTCATATTTCTTAATATTATGAATAATATTTGTATTTAAACATAATGAGGATATTTTTTCGATAGTGTACCCAACAAACAATAAAGGGTTTCTCCAAAATCATAGGTTGCATACAATACTGAGTTATACCAAAAAAATAATAAATTGTAATATTATTTTTTAAAATGGTAATTATCTGCTAGAAATTGTATTATAAATAATTAGAAGAACTGACTATATTATTTTATTATTTGTCTATTAAATATTTTATACTGTCTTCACTTTAATTATAGAGTCTTCAAATGAGAATAAATAATATTTTAAGCATAAAATACTCTAATATTTTTAAAATATAGTTTTAGCACCTATTGATGGTGATACCTTTTTAAATATATATTTTTTATATTTTATATTTTATATCTGAAAAAATAAATATCTTATTTTTAATTGTGGAATTAAAATTTACTTTGGATGATTTTTTTGAATATTTCTGATAAATGACATATATTATTAAATACTAAAAAATACAGTATTTTAATTTAAAAAATTCCTCTTCATCTAATTTATTAATATTTTTATATTTTTATTTATCTTGGGTTTATGGAATTATTTTTTGATGTTTTTATTAGTTACCGTATTTATTTCATTTGATACACTTCCAAATTTAAATTAAAAAGAATAAATTTGAGAACTTTTGAGCATTTTACATAAAACACAATTTTCTCGATCTGTCAATGAGATTAGTGTTAAACCTAATTTAACCACTTATATGTTCTAAATTTTCAAAATGAGTCATATATTTTTGTACTCATAATGAAAAATGATGTCCAATACAATCAAAATATATTTATTATGAATAGTCACTTTAGTATTTTATTTACCACGATTACTGATTAATAGAATTTTTAAAGGTAAAAATAATAATAAAATATTTTACAATTACTCTAAAAAATTTCTTAATATTATTGGTTGATTTATTATCAACAACTAACATATTTGGGTAGACATTATGAAATTTGGAATCCACATGGTTGTAATTTTGAATTTTATAACATTAAATATAATGTAAAGGTAAATATGTCTAAATATGTATCTCATTAATGAAATAATTATAATATGAAGGTTATGTAAATGATATCTTCGACTATGAATAGTTGATATAAATAAATATTTTTTAAATAAATCATGATTATTTATTTATAATTTTTAAAAATTAAATAATAAAATTTAATTATGAAACAATGATAATATAATTATAGTTTTATGAAAGGAAACCAAAATAAATGATACTAATAATATTAAAATAAATATATTTTCAAATATTTGAGGATATAAAATATATTAGTATATGAAAATGACATGTTATGAATCATTTAATGTTCTTTTTGTGAAGTAATCATGTTGTTATGATTTTTTTAAAATGTTATGTAATGAAAAGTGTCAAAATTCACATAATTCATAACATAAAATAATAAATATTAAATTAAGTTATATAGAATTTAT
This sequence comes from Viscum album, assembly GCA_963277665.1. Lineage (NCBI taxonomy): Eukaryota > Viridiplantae > Streptophyta > Magnoliopsida > Santalales > Viscaceae > Viscum > Viscum album. The sequence continues at coordinate 915,345,565 of OY728155.1, read as the reverse complement.
AAAATTAAAATCATTTCAAAAATGATTCATATAATTCTTTTAATTTATTTAATGACCCATTCAATAGTATTTTTTCAATTAATGGTAATTTTTGAATAACAAACTGCAAATTATTTGTTAAAATGACAAGACTTATAAAATATTTGACAAAAAGATAATGATTAAAAAATATTAAAAACATGTCTAATTAACATTGAATGATTATATTTTGAACTCAACCCATCATATATAATAATTAAATCATCTTGGATCCATTTGGAATCGAAATTGAATTTATAATAATCTAAAATTTTTTATAATTCCAAGGGTTCCCCTCCTCTATCCTAATAGAATGCACCACTTACTCTCTATTACTACCACTTCAAAAGCCATTAGGGTTTTCCATGCATTATCAAAAAACCCTTCCAAGAATTTCTTCCCACATTAAATTTTTTCAAACCTCTTGTATAATTGAAAAAATATTGTCATTAATACATTAATAAAAATTATTAATATTTATAATTACTAATATTATATTATTATAACATATTTAAACAATTCAATAGCATGTGATATACGAAACACTAAGTTAAAGCGCCCCACGACCTATCAAACTAGTAGTTGAAAAAGAGGTTATAAATATTATTAACCATATATTAAATTTTATGTATCCCATGTAATTTTAATAGTCATATTATGTTTTTATAAGTTATCATATGAGGATAAATTCTATTTTTCAGATAAAAGATTTATTTTTCAAAAAAATCGTTTTAATAGAAAGGCCTTTTTTAAAAAAAAAATTTGACACTTTTATATATTAAATTTGATGAATTAAAATTATTTTTTTGAATAAGGAAATAATATTTCATTTTGGATGAATTTTTGGTACTTTTATGACAATATTTATATTTTGATGAATAGTTAAACACGCATAATTTTAATTAAATAAATCTTTTTTAATCAGAATAATTCATAGTTTTAATATATAAATTCGAGTGGTTTTAAACTATGATTATATTATATTATTTTAATTTAATATAATTTAGGTCATTGGAATGAATTTCACATTTAAATTGAACATAAACACATGTTAATATTTTGATAGGTTTTACTTCTTGAAAACACACTTTCCTGTTTTGACATGTGGAATTGTATTTAAATTAATTTTTCTAAAAATAATGTGTTTTGAATTTGGAAAATAGGTTTTCATATTTCCAATTATATGTTCCAAATTGATTAAATATGTACAATTTATTTTTGGACATTATGAATAGAACCTTTAGTAATTATTTTTATTAACCATTTTTAATGTGTAAATCAGGTAATTAAGGGTAAAATATATTATTATAATAATATAAAAATACAATAACATATATCCTAACCATATTCGATGATATATTTTCGACCATGAGTATCTTTAGGATAAATTTTGGCATTTGGGAACTAATTGTGTGTGAAAATGACATAATAGAATATTTAATTAAAAAAAGTGAAATATAACATTAACTTGTATCTTTTACTAAATAAATTTTAATATAGGGTTATATAACTGATACCTAGGAAAATAAATATTCATTTTCAATCCAAATTAGTTCCTATATCTAGGCATTTTTTTCATAAAATTTAGTCCTTAAATAAATATATATTTATATGGCACAATAAGGCTGTAGTTATTACCATATTAATAAAAGATTCAATTATATGATATTATAAATATTAAAATAAATTTAATTTAATATTTTGATGCCATAGAATAATTTTATGGATTAAATTGACATACGATGGATGTTTTAATTCCTTTTTTCGAAGGAATCACATTTTAATTACTTATAAAAATCATTTACCAATAGTGTCATAATTGACATAAATGAGTTTTTAAAACAAATAATATTTTATTAACTGATATAAAAATCCTATAAATATATGACTCGTCTAAATGAAGTAGATCTTATTGAAAATGTAATTAATGATCAAATTGATGTTCTCCTAGAATTATATTGTACTTATATGATCTCCTATACTATTAAAATACAAGAAGACAAGGTATGTGTTTAATTGTTTATCTATGCGTTAATACCAAAATAGAAGGTTACATTACAGAACATAAATGGTCTAAAAAACATTTTCTAAGAGGATTTATAACTATACTCATCGTAGAATAGAAATAAATTACATTGGAGCTATTATAAACCTAAAATAAATTTATAATAAATGTATGTCTTAAGAATTTCCTAATGTAACCCTCGCCTCACTTATAAAATGGAACCACTACTTTTATTTTATTCACACAATTGAGGCCATGTAGTGAATCCAAAAAATTCTAAAATCTCTTAAAAGTTATTAAATTAATCTTACAGGACACCCATTGGGTATATAACCATATTAAGGTGTCCTTTTGCGCAAATCAAAATGTGATACCCAACAAAGAGGTAATATTTGTATCTCTTCATTCAATGTTCATTTATTCTTCTACTTCATCTTCCTAAGTTGTTATCAAAAAAAATTATAAATATTTCTTCTAATATATGTTGATATGTTTTTATGATCATGTAACATCCATATTACTCATTTTACCAATCCTATAAAAAACAATACCACCATGCATGTGTTCGTATGCCTTACCACCTTTATATCGAAGTGTAAACTGTTTTTCATCTATACATTATTTGGATGTGTATAATGATGAATATAAATGAATTAAATAATATATATATAATGCTATTATTTTTGTGAAATTTATATTCCATGTAAATCCCTACCATTAAACCATTGATGAAATCATACCCCTGCTTGTGCGTACGTACAACTTACCGTCTCCACGAAGCGATGAGACTCATCTTCCACGTCCACCATCCAAAAATGATTTTAAAAAAATTATTTATAATTATGAAATATATGATATAATAATTATACTTTAATTATATATATATGTACATATATGTCATTCACGTACTTCCATTTAGTACGATAAGAAAACGGAAACATCGTTCATGCGTACGAAATGCATACCATTTACATGAATTGTGTATTCCATTTCATATATCAATATATTATATATAGTTATATTAGGAATATATATTACATTAATGTCATATTAAAACTTTTTTATGTATGTAAATCCTATTCTATGTTATATGATCATGAATAAGAAGTCAAATCATGTATGATAAATAAACTGATTATTACCCAAAATGTTGCATTAACTTGGAATTATTAATAAAAAAGTAGTATAAAGTAATAAAATAATCATATATGATATAATAAATAGTATTATGATTATGATATAAGTTAATAATATGTTTAAGAACATTATACAAGAGTTTCAGACACGTACGGAGAGTATCTTAATTAAGGTAACGGTTAATTTCTCAATCTCGTTATTTTCTATGATTATTTATGTGTATGTATTTACTGGGACATATTTATCATACATGTCTATGTTTCATAATAATTTATCCAAAAATATTATTTTAATGTTTTATGTAAGTTACTTTTTAAATAAATCATCACTTTAATTTTGTAACAATTTATTTTTCTAATTATAATTAATTAATGTCTATATTTTCCAAATTATTTTAATGATTAATTTATATGGATGTGATTGAGTTAAAATTTTAATTAAATTAAATAGTTTTAAAGTGTTATGGGAAACTTTGATTAAAAAATCTCTATTAAATGAATTCATTTATAGATTGTGTTACTTTTTATTGATTTCAAAAAAAATGGTGATATTTCCCTCAAAGAGTTTTACAGATTATTTTCTTATATGTCATCATCCATTATTAGAAATTATTCTTGATTGAAGTTGATTTATTATAAAAAAATCATCCATATTGCATTGAATTATTTATGATACTTTTTAATATTGAAATGTTATTTATTACCATTAATTGTTTATGGTTAATATATTGAAATTTCGTAAGCTAGTTTTAATATTAATGTTTATGTCATGTATTACCCTTCTCATAAGACGAATGCATTGGAAAATGTAAAAGATGGGTTGGGCCTGATATAGCCCCATGATGCATCGTTAGGTCTCATGAGAAAAACTATTTTCTTAGAAAAGGCCTTGAAATAATATTTTTGTATGGTCTTGGAAGGAGGCCATAACATAGTTATTAAGATGTCACACATTATGATTTCCCTCATTATAAGATTAATTACTAATTTTACATATGATTATTCGACGAGTATAATATCAATGTGAATGTTTAAATGGAATTATTTAATTTAGTCATTACATATTATTCATAAAATATTTTTTAAAAATTATTGTGTTTTAGTTTTGTACCTTGACTTAATAGATTATTCTTGATAGTGATAACTTATATTATATTGTTTATCTTTAATAAGCATCTATGGTCACCCCTTTCTTATATTCTATTTTCCAGGATTCCTGGAAGTGTATTATGATATATATGCATGTTTAAGATATGTGAATACTATAATTATCAAAGTACAATCTATTCTGTGTTTTATGTTAGACATGGTTATGTAATTTTCATGTACATAATCTATTTACCAAGAATGCTAAACTGATTGGTATGCGGGGACTTGATTCCTTGTAATCAAGATAATTTATTAATATAATTAATCGGATCCAGGATTCTAGGTTTACTGAGTTACATCTCATATATGGATGTTAAATCATGTTAGATAAATATTCCTTACATAACAAAAGTATATTCCAAAGGACCGTAATAGTTCTTTGTCTATGGAAACATTAAATATAATCTTATAATTCAGTGAATGATCATAAATTTTTTGAATAATTCTATTCCATTATATTAATCATATCTAAAAATAGTCTTCATAACCTAATAACATTAAATATAAGAAATGTGTCATCAGTTGCTCAAGAAGGATTTTCAACATAGATAAGTAAGCATTACATGAACATGAGTGTGTGAGAACATGAGAATAACATTTCAGGATCAAACCCTACATATCAAAGATCGTAATCACATGTCATCGGATATCAATTGGATGTTCATAACAAATGATTCATAATGAAATAAAACTACATGAGTCATGAAATTATTACATTTTAATGAAACATAGACCCAAGGGAAAACAAAATTCTATAACATTTGGATCATATTTAAATAGAAACATGTATACTCACTAAATGAAGGATATTACATTAGGCCCGTGCATAAACAAACGAACATAAATCCAGGTCCATGCATAACATTGTGAGCATGAAATTATGCTTACAAAAAACTATATGGATATGTTAGTAGAAGAAGGCTTAACATTATGGAAATCAATACAGGTAAAAACATTACATAACTGTATTGAAACCACATACATGCATAACATCATAGAATTTAAGGTTCATTCATAACATCACCATAGTAGAAAAAGTCAGTTGGTGAATCATTTTGACTCCCCATTCTATCCATGACTATCTAATGATATTAAAATCATTACCAAATTTATGGGAGGGAGATATAAGTCCCACCTATCACATAACTAAATCATACATATTTTTTTCTTCATGATCATAATCATTCATTAAATAATAACCTATCAAATGAAATGATTATCATAAAAAATTCATCATATAATAATATTTATAAAATTGACAAGTTTTGTAATAATTTAATCATCTAATTAACCTTGAAAATAATTAGGTTTCATCATGGAATAATCTGTGGAATTAAAAATGGTTTCGTAAACAAATTATCATTATAAAAATAAACCATTAAATAACAATAATAATAATAATAATAATGGTGTGCTTGGACCTTATCTATAGTATTGAATAGGTATCAAAAATTAATTTAATCGTAGATTTAAAAAAAAATTAAGGCTAAATTAAAATATTTCATTTGGAAAATTTTATTTTTCTTTGAAAAATGCTCCTTAAAAAATAAACAATTTTAGAAACTATTTTTTTATAATTATCTTTTGGATCATAGAAAGGAAGAGTATAAAATCATTTAAAACCATTTTCAAAATATAATTATATAGAATCCAATTCCTTAAAATTTGATATAATAATATCATTGGAAAGAAAATTTTAATACATATATAGAAAACATGGGTTCGGAAGAACACATAATTCTGTTCAAAGAAACAAATAAATTCATATTTTCATAAAATCATTCCTTGAATTTTATTACGTACCAATGCTGGAAAAAATGGAACAATTAAATTTATATATCATCATTAACTATAAGGGAAAAAATTTCATGATTATTCTTGAGGGATCGATCCAAATATTTCATCAACGGGTGTAGAATAAAAAATCATCTTGATAACTGATGAAATTGTCTCAATAAACAATTTCTACATTGGTAACATTGAATCACAAACCCCAATAGGGAATACCATAAAATGAAAAAAAATATGTGGATAAATAAAATCATTATATTACATTTATAAGGGTCTTTATATACCCCTCATTAAAGAACATAGGTTTATAACATAATGTACTTCTCAAAGAATGAGAATTGGGACAAAAGGCCCATAAATATTTGTTTACATTTGGAATGTTATCCATGTGGATGATAGATCCTAAAACAGATATGTAAATCCCATTAATTCACACTTGAAGAATCAAAATATACATTCATGACAATTATAGACACCATATATAAGAAATAAGTGGTGATGATATTCTGTGTCCCATGGACAATTAAAGTGTGATTAGAATACGATAATGTTTGATCATCTTTTGAATCATGATAAACATGAATGAATAAATTAAATTGAATAATTTAATACTATTAAGTAAAAACAATTAATTATATAACATGTCCTTTGTATTTATATACAACATAAAAATGAATGATTTGAGAATACCACATTAGTCTCTTAGACATAAAAGTGCGACTATAAATTTCCACACCTTTTTTCATGAATCTCATTGTACTTGTTCAAAGATACATTTTTTTAATATAATTATATTACACATATATAATAGAAACATATTCATATATATAATATAATTTATTATTTAGTTATGATTTTATATTACGAGTTTATTAACAATTCCATGTTAATGTAATGTTTTTTGTAATAAAAACTCTGTTTATATTTCTTGTTTTGACAAGTTATTCATTCTAATATTACATAGATAATGATTCTAGAATATATTTAATTGTCACCATGATATAATTATAATAAATATTCATTAAACATATATTTAGATTAACTCATAAATTTTAGTGATATGAAATGAAATACACAATTCATGGAAATGGTAGGTTGTATTTATACTTGATAGATGTTTAAATTTTTTTTATTATATTAAATAATGAAATTAAAGTCATATATATTATCATTATAGAGTCATTTTTATGTCTTATATGTCATATATGAAAATAAAACCCATCCTTAATACATTCCTTGTATTGAGTAAATTAATGACAATGCTCCGCGATGGGGTAGTCCGATGTACTCACTAAAACATTATAATATTCCCAAAAAATAGAAAGTATGAAGGTATAATTGATGTGAAAATTAAAAAATTAATAATATCTTAAAAAATATCATAAATATAAAATAATTATAATGTTTATGTCATTATTCGCAACTTTTATAGGTGCTAATAGAATTAGTTCGTCAGGTGGTAGTCCGATGTACGCATGAAAGAAGATTTCATATCTCATTTTATGAATTTTTGTGTGGTTATAAATCATTACCATAATATAAAACCATATCAATATATATTATACACTTATTTTATTAAATTATATTTATATAAAATGAATATAAGGTGGACTTCAAAAATAATAATAACATTCATGGAAAAACGCTACCTCTTCTTCATGTATATCGTTTTAGTAATCACCTAATGAATTTATTGATGGGATATATTCCGATATTATGTCATAGTATATTATACCATGTAATTTTAGAATTTAAATCAGTAGGTTTTGGTTGATCCAAATGTCTTGATTGGTGTGAAGAAGTTTCGATAGTGAAATCCATTTTAAAATGAAGGAGTAGCGGATTTATTGTAAATACCAAAAAGTATTGACTATTGAGATTCCTCCATTACCACATGATCCTGAAAAATTCTTTAATTATTGGAGGGTATGGATTAGTATTCATAAAATACCTCCACCTAAATATATTATTTCATTTTTTAAAATTTTAATTCATAGTCTATATTTTCACTCAATTTTATATTTATAGTGTTTACCAAGGTAAGTTATATATTTTCATTCTCTTAGGTAATATATCAATTAATAATATAATTAAAAATAACATCATTAACTATTTTTAACCAACTATTTCAAAATATTATGTCTTATTAATTATTTTTTCTGTAAAATTAGTTTTAATACAAATGCATGTAATTCACAAACACCAATTTTTAACTTAGTCGTGTTAGTTAATTGAACATACTTTCCTAAATAATTTTAGAGAACATTTAATTTATAATTATTAGATAATATTAATCATTATATTTTATTTATGTCATAAATTTTTCCCAATGAAGTGGAAAACATAGATTTAATATTAATCTCACAGACATGATGTGAAAGAATGTTTTTAATGTGAAAATTTTCAAATATTTTCTATCTTTTTATATGAAAATATTATATATAAAATATTGAAATAACATAAATTGTGTTAATTGATATAAAATGTAACTAATTTCAATTTATAACCAATTCAAACATTTTCATTTCACGTTATTAATTACATAGATTAAAAGTCATTTTCCTGATAAATTGTAGTAGTTATCACTATTCATCAATAAATAAGCCTTCTCAAAAAAAATACAATAAATATACAGAAAGATATTTTTTAAATAACAATATAAAAAAATTATTTTAATTATTTCAAATAGAATGTAAAAATTTTCTAAAATTAAATTTTCAAATGTCTTCCACTAAAAGGATGTAAGACTACCTATTCAAAAACATAAATTTTAAATACGTAAAAATGATATATTCTTATCTGATTTATATATAACACATAAGATCAATATTAAGTATTTATTTGAATATATATATATATCAAAAAATAAACCATCAAAAGTGTTTTGTTTCATTTATTTAGATAAAACATGATTTTAAACAGACAATTAGTTTTTTAGAAAATTAATTTCATTATTTTGAAATTGTTATTATAGTCATTTATAAATAATTGTTATAAAATAAATCATTATATATATATGTGTGTGTAAAAAATATTTTAATAATATAGTTAATCATTTTTATAACTACAATTTCAATAGCTAGGTGAAAATTGTAGTAATATTTTAATAATAGTATTAAGAGTATATTATAGTTCACTATAACTCGGTCTTTCATGTAATTCAATATCTCAATGTAACTCAATATCTATTGTACATCAATATTAGCATATTGTTATGTATAATGAAATAATAACACCATAAAGAATGAAACATGATACATCAATATTTTTTAATTAATTTTAAAAATAAAAATTCATAAAAATCAAGATGATACATTATACACACCACAGAATTGAATTTCTATGTTGAAATTTGACTAGGTCATCATTGTTTTAATACAAGATAGTTCTTTCATAGAATCCCACATCATAATGGTAAATACAATCAAATTCATTAAATATGGAATGTTAGAATCATATCCACTACATAATGTATCTCATTATGATGTTTCCACAAAAGAGAAAATATGTTGCAAGTGATTATATGTAAATTGAAGAAAAGGGTAAATAATTATTGTGATTAATATAGATTACTGGTCAAAAGAGTGTGGGTGATCTAGATAATTTTAATGATTATAGAAACATAAATATGTGATGATATAAGGTGGTAATTTATTCACCTTAAATGATTGTTCTAGGATAAAAAATTGGTTTCAATATCATTTTCCTAAAATTTATTACTTTTCACAAGGATATATATTAAACTTAATTCATTCCCTTTCATATGCACAATCTCACCCTTTGGTGTTAAATTTATCAATATCCACATCATATCATTATCAAAAAAAATAATGTTGAATTTTTTATCATTGATGTATTAATAGATCATAAGATCAATAAGTAGAATGATAATTCATTTCGTCTATCATCATGTATCATGATATAAAAATGCTTGTGCTAGATTTTATATATGAATAAATCATCATATGGAAAAATAATAAATTAATATATAAAACCACAGTCAATGTTCAACATATAGCATTTCATCAATGATTATCCTTTTGGCCCTTCCATAATTTACAAATCTAAAACATTAGAATGAAGGAAACTAAATTTATCAAAATAATATCATCATTTATCCCATATATAACATAAATTAGTTCTTGATTATCATTGATCAAAAATTTGAATAAAATAATCATATCTTTTATTAAAACCTAGAAAAAACCATAATTATCATAAATAATTATTGAAAAATTATATTCATACTCATTATGTACATAAAATATATATTTTTGGATATATTCCCCAAATTCATAAATTATGCAAACTCAATCCATAATATCATAAAACATTATGTAAACAAATCATTAATATGGTCAATGGTAATAAATGTTATCCAGTATATGTTTTTCTTTTTCACATTATCTTAATCAAAACTAAATACCAAATTATCAACAATAAGAATATATTCAGGGTCACCTTCCCTTAATCAAAATATTTTATTGTTAATTTAATGATTTTCCCAGTCCATCATTAGAAATAAATATATTATTTCAAATCCATAACAAAAAACATATATTAAAAAATACTTATATATTTTACAATTCATAATTCATAAATCCAAATACAAAAATATATAAATACCACTACTTGAATTATTGTAAGTGAATAGCTTGTTCAATTATCTAGGAGAAAATTCTTTAGATAATGCATTGAGTTTGGAATTACGATTTTTCTCCAAACACATGACATTGAACACCATAAATATTTTTCACTTTATGACTTCATTTCCACCAAGATAATATCTTCCAGTACATTTGAGATATTCCTTTTATTTTCCTTGGTACATTTTTGACATGTAAGATTCAATTATTTTTTCCTTCATGATCAATACAACATGGAAGTTTAAAAAACACAATCTTCATGATATTTAATGGGTTGAGAATCTCACTAATGTTCATATTATTATTCATATATCATAATTTACGATAAGCCTATATCACAATATCAGTCTATCTCACCATTATACAATTTTGTTTCTGAAAATCACTAAATTGTCCATTACATTCACTGTCATCATGATTCCTTCTGATTTCATCCATATTTTAAAACCAAAGTAATTGAGTGATTGACAATGTAAATTTTGGGGAACCATATAAGCGTGAAAAATTACTTATAGGATGTTTAAATAGTGTCATAATTATACATATATTTATAAATATCACTATAGATCTAACCAATGTTTTCTCATCCTAGTTTTTAGAAGATAATAAATCCTTTTCCTTCACAAAAATTATAGACAATGAGTATCCCAATATGTGGGTATTATATAATTTTAGAAGAATATTCATCACATAACAAAAGTATAATCTATAGGACTATAATAGTATAATTTCATTGGAAACATAGAACAAAATACTATAAATTGGTGAAATAACTTGAATGTTACCCACAATGATAACCCTATTTAGAATTCCTAATCAAAACACTTATTCATAACATGAGGAAAGAAAATATAAGAAATGGTGAACTCATAAGCTCATTAATGTTATCTAATGGATATACTTTAGAAAAATAAGAGTATAAGGGTTGAGAATATGATCATTACTATAGAGATCCAAGACGATCATGATTTGATATTACTTCATTTTTTATGAATATTAAGCTCATTAAAAAATACAATATTGAGGAATATAATTGTTTTGGGTATTCAAAATTATGTAATAAATATTTTAACATTGTTAATGATCTTCAATGATTCCCTACAAAAAACCCCATTTAGTAATTCTACTTAAAAACATTCTTGATAACATGTGGAAAGAAAACATAAGATATGGTGAGCTCATATGATCATAAAAAGTAAATAAAAGAGATATGTAAGAATAACATGATAATAAAGGTACCATAATATGAGAATAAAATTTTAATATCATACCCTACATATCAAAGAGAATATACAAGATGCATGGAATATATATTTTTTTTGTTTAGAAGATAGGAATTGTAAAAACAACAACCCCATTAGCCTAGAGTGGGTGGTTATTTTAATAAAATAAATAGATACAAGAGATAACATCATCAATTATTGATCTGTTTATTAATCTTTATAAAATACATACATACATGGTTGAATTATAACATTGGAAGATAAACATTGAACATAACAAAATAAAATAAACTGATTCTAAAAACGTACTCAATGACTTTATCTTAATAATATTAGGAAGATATAAACTAAAATGGTGATATTAAATTATTATTATGTTTTAAAATAATCAATAATAATTTAATAAAAATCATTAGGGCACAGTCAATATTACAATGTAAATAATTGAAAAATTATTTCCGTCAATAAACATAAAATGAAAATTGCTTCTTCTACTTTTTTAATAGTGAAAATATTTGGTAATGTAATAACAAAATAATAAATACGGAAAATTATTCTTTATCAGTCATCTTTTAATGAAAACATAAACCATTATACCTTCAAGATGTTTTATGTATGTAGGTAGAAACTTGTTAGAATATACATGGAAACCAATATGAAGGTTATATCACTAAATGTTATGTCTCATGAGAAATGTTGATGTGTCTAGGGGATATTAGTATATAGGACACACCAATAACTAAAACTCCAAGTCATTCTTCATAAAAATAATTATTTCATGAACAATGTGATTTATCAGAATATATGTATTGAGTATAAAATATATATTTATCAATATTTCCCCATATAATTTTTTTAACAAAATAACTGTATTTAAAACATATATATGTATTAGATAATAGAAATTAATATGTTATAGAAGAAATTTATATTTAATAAAAATATCAATGAATGATGATCATATATAAAAGGGAAGTATACACCACATATATATAATAAGTGTTGAGTAAGGCATAAATAACTAAAAAATCACATTGGTTTTCATAAAAGAATCTATTTAAATCATTATTGTACATTAATAAATAAAAATATACATATTTATAGAAAATTTATTTACAAAACAATAGAGAAAAGTATGAAATTCTGTTTTGGAAACATTTGAAATGTGCCACTATATTGCAGTTTAAGGGAAAATATTAAAGTGTTATTAAATAATAAAAATGTATAATAATTTTCCTAAAAATTTAAATGAACTAATATTTTTATTCTTGAAAGAATATATAATTTGGAAAAATTATTGGTGGTTTAAAATAAATCATGGTGTGTACATGGATATGGTTATGAAATATGAAAGGTTACATTAATTGGGCTTACTTATCCGGAGAAATTTAGAAGTAAACCTTAAATGACATCAATTTCCCATAAAGAGTAAAAATTTCTATATGTAATAAATTTTGAAACAAGAAAACATAATTTAGGATTATTAAATAAAAATAATTAAGAATTATGTTGTGTAAAGAGATAGAAAATTTACCTGAAAGGAAAAATAGGGTTTCTGATAGAATATCTCACATTATGTTTGAAAGTGTTCCTTATTTGTACATAATGTCCTGGATATTGAAATTAGATTCATTAATAATTTACATAATAAATAAATATTGATTTAATTATTTGAGTATAATTTTATTATGTTCATTTATTTCCTTTTTGATGAGTTATATGATTCAATTTCACCATTTGTGAGTGTTTGTTTCCTTGGTTTTCATGATCGGTTCACTTGAAAACATGTATGAATGATCATGTAAAATGGGAATAGTTATCCAGAATTAAAATTATATGTTTTCAATGTAATTTTAGATTAATAAATTTAATTTTATAAAATTATTAATGAGGGAAATTCATTATATTAAATGTTAATGATAATCATCTAGATTATTATGTTTTTTTTCAAATCATCTCGAGCTAATTTTGTTTTATTATTTAATATATGTATATATTCTTGTTTAAGAGAAATAAATATGTTTTTGTATAAGGTTTTTAATTTTTTTACCATTATAATGGTTTTATTTCCATCAATGATGGTGGTAATAGAAAAGAAAATTCTTCATCCATGAAGATTGTGATTCGACATCCCTCAAACAATGCTTTCATTTAAAAACCACCAATGGGAATATAATATAATTGATGATGGATATTCCATTAACATAATGTAATTATAGTTTATATGTGATAATAGAGTAATCATGTAAATTTGGTACATGAAAGGTGAGGTATATATTGTAATAAAAAAGAAAATAAAAGAAAAGAAAATTAAATGAAATATTATTTTAGCTCTTGAATTTCTTCTCCTTAAGACCCTCCACAAGGAAATTGTGTTCTGGAATTTATTGACAACAAATGATCTTAGATTTTGAGAAGAGTATTTTAATGATGAATATGAAAAAAAATTAAAAGATTCAAGTCTTCGATGTTGTGGGTAGAATAGGTTGTGGGGAGTGGTATTTATAGTGGAGTATAATCGTGTTTTTTGATTATTTTATTTATTATATTATTATTTTTGATCAAGAATAACAATAATGTTGATTAAAAAGATTTAATAAATTAATTTAAGATGTAGAGTTCTAGATTATGGTGCTCAAATCACCCATATGTCATCAATGAATCACTAATTCATTTATTTAGTGAATACTATAAATTATAGTATATTACTATTCTCCAAAAAAATAAACTATTTTTGAAAAATAAAAAAAAATCACCCTAACCCTTTTTCATTATATAGAATTAAAAAATTCCGTCAATTTTTCAAAAATAAATTAATAAATAAGAAAATATTAATTTTTCATTAAATTCATCATATATTCAAAAAATATTTATTTTAAAATTATAACAGATATTATGACAGTAAAAAATTAATTAAGTTCTCATAAAATTATATTATAATACTAAGAACCAAAATAATAATTAATGAATTTATATTAAAAAAATATACTTTTTAAAATTATTATCATAATTATAAAATTATAAGTAAATATTAATGTTTAAAAAACCCCAACACTTAATTTAGCATTTTTAATACATTTATTTACTTATACAATGACATAAATATAACATATTTTAGTTCATAAGGGAAAAAATATTATTTATACAATCATGTGTGAGGTTACTATTTGATTTGTTAGGTTAATATTGGTAATGGTAAAATTACTATTTGAAGGGCCATGTTAATATTAAATAGTATATCATTGTTTTTTTAAGACAGATATTGTGCGAAATTAAAATATCATATGAATTTAATTTATTTACGATGATGCATATCCCTATATTTTTGGGTGTTACATTCTTACCTTCATCATAAATTTTTTTGTCCATATTTTTCATGAATATTTCCTTATAAGATGATGTGTCTGGTTCTTCTTCGTTACATCCCTAGGTTCCCACTTCTTCCATTTTATGGTTTCTCTAAAGAACAGTTACCAGTCATGTGATTCTATTAATAAATACATTCTCACTTATGTTGAGAAAATCGATAGGCTCTTCACATTAAGTCATGTTAGGTTCTAGTTTTATTCCTTGATAGTCAAGTACATGCATTGTGTCTCCCACATTCTTCTTTGACAATGATATATAAAACACATAATGGCCTT
Organism: Viscum album; assembly: GCA_963277665.1. Classification (NCBI taxonomy): domain Eukaryota; kingdom Viridiplantae; phylum Streptophyta; class Magnoliopsida; order Santalales; family Viscaceae; genus Viscum; species Viscum album. The sequence continues at coordinate 915,329,953 of OY728155.1, read as the reverse complement.
TGGAAAGACATGGAGGCATTTATAATACGTATTCTATAGATCCAATTTAATTTACATTTTAAAATGGTCCGATGTACATGAGTGTTAGGTTCCCTTTCATTAAAAACCATAATACACCCTTTAATGTAGATACATTAAGAACGACATGATCTCCAACATTAAATTACAAATCCACTATTCAGTATTAAGCATTACACTTCTTCCTATATTAATATAGTATAATATAGGAAAATTTATTTTTACCTTTACAATGGTTTATTCAATAAGTTTCGAGCACATTAGTTTCCTCTCACAATCTTCTTCCCAAAATGATGGTGTTCGACATTACTTTCCAAATAATGCTCCAAATGGAATCATTTGACTACTAGAATGGGAACTATTGTTGTAGGAAAATGCCAAAAAAGGTAATTAATGATCTCACATTCCCTGAAAGTCAAGTGAGTAGGATATCAATATGACTACACATGTTTGAATAGTTCTTTTAGATAGTCTATTGATTTGAGGGTGATAATATATACTCATATGAAGTGTTGTATCCAAGGCCTTTTAAATACTTTTCAATAATTATATCTAAAATGGGGATCTTGATCAAACACAATTAATAGGGGATTACCACGATAAATTACTAATTTATTAATAAAGTGTATTTCTAGGTGATCAAGAGGTAAATGTTCTCTTATAGGATGATAATGTGATGATTTTATAAGGCTGTAAATAACTGATTTTAGTCAATATTTGGGGGGGGTCTTTTGTAATCCAAAGATGAAGTACAAAATAATATCATCCCACTTACAATTCAAAATAGCTATAGGTTACTTGAATCATATAGGATGATGTATCTCATCCTTCACTTACTGATAAAATAATCATATAGAATCCTACTAATTATTTTCCCACTTTATTTTACCCCACCAAAAACACTCCATCAGATAACTATCAATCATGGTAGTTCAATGGTGAATATAGAAATTTGTTATATGATTATAATCTAATAGTTCCTTATTTATCTCGATTATTGATAGAATGCATAAACTCTTTCCAAATTTGAGAATTATATCCTCATACAAGATTTATGAAAATAGTCCATCCTTAATGACATTAAATATCATTATAAAATTCTTATCATATGATTGTGAACTTTTTATCTTATATTGTAAATATTATCTCACAATAATTTGAAAAGGGATTGATGTTTCATCTTCATTAACGCTTACTGTTTCAATCAATTCTAAATCCATGATCATAAGATCCTTCTCAGTCATCATTTTGGTATGTATTCCATGAAATTTCATGCTTCATTCACATTCTTCCTTATTCTATTTTCCTACATGGTATTTTATTGATAAATTTTACTCTTTTAGTAAATCGATCCATTTTATTTTCCTTATGTTGAGTGGTTTAAAAATATATTTTATTCTCTTGTGACTCATACATAACTCACATATTTCCCTATAGTTATAGTGTCTCCTTATCTTCAGACCACAGACTTTCACTACAAATTCAAGTCCATGGAAAGGATATTTTTTTGTTGTGTATTCAATTGAATTGATACATACAAAAAAACTATATCATCATTCTTGTGAAAAAACTCAATCTATTCATTGATGCATCACTATGTACCACAAAACCATCATTTCCTAATGTTAGAGTAAGAATTATATGGTTGAATAATATTCAAATAATTTCATAAATACATTCTATGCATTATATTTTCATTACGAACATAACGAATTTTTGTGTGAGCTTGGTTAACATGTAAGCCAATCAGGAAAAAACTTGGGTCAAAATAATGATATTGACATACTAAAAAAATAAAACTATGTACCTAAGTATTGTTTGTTGGTGTATGATAATCATGGATTATCATTTTCTTCATGGTATTAATAGATATTACATCCATAAAGATAATATGTCCAGGGAAATATATTTCCTCATGCCAAAATTCACACATGACAAATTTACTATATAAATCCTTCTTTCTAAGAGATTTTGAAATAAGCTAAAATTAAATATCATAGAAATTTTATCATTTAGAATAAAATAAAATATCATTAATGAATAATACAACAATATCTTCATGATATTCCATTTAAAATACATTCATTAGATATATTAAAAAATAATTTTAATTATTCATTCCAAATATCAATACTATGAACATGTAATGTCCTTATGTCGTCCAATTAGCAATCATCAGAAAATATTCTGACTTTATTCACTACTAATGATATCCAAAACAGAGTTTAATCGTAAAAAAATATTTACATTCATTAAGTTGATCAAATTAGACATCAATGAGTAGAATGTGATAAATTTTATTTATTATAATATCATTGGTTTCTTTATATTAAATGAAAAACCTAAAATATTCATCTTTATTCATAACATTGAGAATAAGGGATCACCATGGTGAAATCCTTCGAGTAAATAGATATATTATTACGCAAATACACATGTTGTTTCATCATATCCACTAATTATTCAATATTAATTCTTTATGTATTCATTGATTTTGGTATTTTATCCGAGAAATGATCTATTATAAAATAAACATCAAACTATTGGGGTGTCTAGGTAATTCCTCAGGAAAGAAATCCATGTTTTTCTGATAAAATTAAGCCATACTCAATTTGAATATTACTTAACACTCATGAATATATATTGTTTTCTCTTCATCCACATTTATTTCATTTGTATAAAAACTAGTGGTGGATCTACATAAGAATCAGATGATGCTGTGTCTTCCCTAAAGATAAGAGATTTTATATCTTCCTTAAAAATAACAATTCCATTCGTCTTGAAAAAAATTTTGAATCATATTTTTAAATCTATTATATAGAGATTATTATATAAAATTATAAATTTGGTATTAATAAAAATTCAGTATAAAAATAATGTTAAAGATAATATTATTTTATCTACATAACCTGCAATACTCTCGTTTTCCATTTGCATTAAGCTAAGGAATTTTCTCATCATTTTAGTTCATTTCTCATGAGGGAAATGTTTTTTAAATAATTTTTTAAATAAATAAATTCAATTTATTCTATTTAATCTTACCCCTTAGTATTTTAGATCAATCAACACCATTATTCAACATCTTCATTGAATAAATACACTTCTAATACTAGAATTTTGTTTTTATTTTATCCCAAAGATAGAAATATATATTCAAGGTACCTTATCTGTTACTTATATAAAATGGATTAGTATTACCAAAAAATATTCAGTATTATACCACATGAAATTCTTAAATATTTTTGTGTATTATTTCAATTCGTAATAACCTGATAAATTTGTCCTAATATGGTTAGGATATACTTAACTGTAACACTAACTGTGTTAACTTGCTCAGTAGGTATCTACTAACATTTTCCATGGGTGTTTATTCCTTTCCATCCATTATATTCCATCACTAAATAATGGAAAAAACTTTGTTATATCATAATTATCATGAGTATTGATAAAAAATTCACTACGTGGAGTTATATTAATTATCATGTTTATTTAATATCCAGTTCCCATGATTTCTACTAAACGTGTTCTAATACCATTTATAACATCCCTGGCCATATTAGTATAGAGTTAATGGTTATTTTATTAATACTGCATATATATAAGTAATTACACCATCTATTATCATTCATTTTAGATGTCTTGAAGAACTCGATACACACACGGTTCCAATATTACATTAATAGTTAAACATTTAACATAACATAAAAATAAACTACTTTTTCCCATATTCAAATATATCATCATAACAACCATGGGAAGGGAAAAAATAAATTTTTCCCCAAAATTCTCTATAATCATTACATGAATCAATAATATGTGAATAAAATTCAATAAATAATATTCAATATAGAATGGGAAGTTATTTAAAAACACATTTTATCAAAAAATTGATAATAATAAATACTTCCATAGATATATTAATTATGAAAATATCACCGAATATATTAAATGGATACTTAATGAATAAAATTATTATTTATTGGATTTATTTTATATGGAACACAAAACATTATAGTCACAACGATTTAATTATTTTCGTATAAACCCATCCAATTCTTCTTTGAAAAAAACATAAAGGAGTGGTCGCCAACTGTTTGTCTTCTGAGAGTTTTCGATGTATCAAGGTGAAACCAATATAAATTAACCACCCATTACTACAAGTCCACATCAATATTAATAAATATATTTAATTCATCTACAATATAACTTATCAATGTATCCATATTGAGTGGAAAATAAATATTATTAAACATTTCACCAGTTAAAAAAATTAAAATAAATCACTATATTTATAAATGGGATAAATATTATAAAATAATAATATAAATTATATAAAATAATGATATTTAATGTATTATTTATTTAATGATGATCATATGTAAAAAATAATTAGACACCACAGAAAAAAAAATAAGTGGTGGATAATGCATAATAAAATGGAAAATCATAATGGTATCGATGAATGAATAGATTTAAATCATATATAGACATTCAAAAGGTAAAATAGGCATATATCCGGATAAACTATATCCAACTAAAGTGAAACAAGAAAAATTAGTGTTTAAGAAACATTGCAAATGACACACATTAGTGAGGATTAAGGGAAAACATTAAACATCCTTTAAAGATTAAGAAGCCATAATTGTTATCATAAACATGAAATAAGGTACATTTTCAAGATAAAAATGATATTATTGAAAAAATAATGTTGTATTAAAACATATTATGCACTGTAATAAAAAATGGGTATGAAATTGGGATGTTCCATTTAATTGTGCTTTCTTATCGGGAGAAATTGAGAAGGAAACCTTATAATACATGCATTTATCTATCATTAAAGTAAGATTTATATTATGTAGATATATTTTAAACATATAAATAAGTTTTATTTTGTGTAAATAATAATAATATAGAATTAAATTTGGATAATGTGAGATACAATGAAACTGAATGAAACAAATGTGGGTTTGGAGATAATCACATATATTATGTTTCAAAAAGTTATAAACATTAAAATAATATCGTGTACAATGAATCTACATTCATTAATAGTTTATTTCATATCCTCTTAAAATAAATTTTATTTATTATAATTGTATTATTTTCATTTATAGCCTTTTTGATGAGTTATATGATTCAATTTTGTCACTCTAAAGGGGTTGTTTTAATTGTTTTCGTGATTGGTTCATTTGTATACATGTATCAAATATCAAGAAAATTTGGAAATATTATCAAAAATTGAAATGAATTGTTTTTAATGAAACTATATAATTTCTAATGGTCTTAAATAATATATTTGTATGAGGAATATTTTTCGGAAAAAATACTAACGATAATAGTTTATATTGCTTTGGTATTTTTTGATCATTAGAAACTAGTTTTGTTTAGTTAATTAATATTATTTTTAAATACATGTTACAGGGAAATAAAAATGTTAAAACATGAAATATAATATAATTTTAAGTATTATAATGTTTTTGTTTAAATACTTAAATGTTTTATTATAAAATGAAAAATCATTGTCCATGATGGTTGCGAATCGACACCCATCAGACTATGTTTTCATTTTTTGAAAAAAGGGAATGAGAATTGAATTAATGAAGAATCTAAAATTATGATAATAAAATTTAAATATATATATATATATATATATATGATATATTAGTTTTCATGTCAATTTGGTATAGAGAAGGTGTGGAAAGTATAAGAGTATAAAAGAAAAGAAATGAAAATAAGGAATCGATTAAGTATTTAACCTCTTGAAATTCATCCCCATAGGATCGCACATAGGGAAATTGGTTTTTTTAATATGATGACACCAAAGGGTCATTTAATTGGTGTAGAGACATGGGGATATTATTGAATATAAATATTTATTGAGTCAATAAGGTTTCCATATGATTTTTCCTATCCTCTGTGTTTAGAAAATAATAACAACATTTTCTTAAGGGAAATTGTCTTTCTCTATGAAATATTTTCTTATGGAATGTTTCCATTATCTAAGAAATGTTTTACCATTACCATGGTTTTCATTATCTTATTCAATGAATTCAAAAAACCAATTTTAATATTTACTAAATGAAAATATTCAGATCTCTATCAAAAACCTTAGAATCATAATGTTTTTAGACTCCTAATTCATTAAAATTTACACTACGAATTCTCTATAATTTAGATTCCAAGTTCTCTGAAATTCGGCCTTCAAATTATCTAAAATTAAGACTCTTAATTATTTGAAATTGAGACACTAAATTATCTAAAATTAACTCTTCGTATACTCTGAAATTTTGACTCTGAATTTTCTAAAATTATGACTCTAAATTCCTCAGAATTATGACTCTGAATTCATTAGAATTCAAATTCTGAATTCCATAGAATTCAGAAAAATAATTCCTTAGAGATATGATAATGAATTACATATAATTAAAACAATGAATTCATTAGAATTATGACTCTGAATTCCTCTGAATTCATGCTCTGAATTTATCAATATTCATTCACTGAATTCCTCAGAATTCAGACTCTGAGTTCATCTAAATTCAGGTTTTGTATTTTCTAGATTTTAGATTATGAATTCCCCAGAATTCGAACAACGAATTACACTGAATTCAGACTCTAAATTCCTTAGAATTAAAAATATAAAAACTATAGAATTCATATCTTGAATTCTATGTAAAACAAAATCCAAATATCTATTTTTTTAGAATTTGATGTTTTATATTTTTTAACTCTGATATCTATTTTTCCCCAGATTCGGGATTTTGTAGATTTAGATAATCTACATAATTTTCCAAACTCATATTTTCATTATGAAACGATGTCATACTATTTTTTTTCTAAAAAATCATTAATTGAGTGACACATGTACATGTCCCTCCAAAATTCATGTAAAAAATATGATTGTAAGAGTAGAGAGTCGACCGTTAAAGATTTTCCTATAAATTGTATCACATGCAATTGATCTCATTTGACATCAATCAAAATTACATGATGTGAAGTGATTTATAAGGGGATAAATACACTCATGTTATAAGGCCTCATCCTTAAACTTTACTTAATCTTGAGTTATTACAGGATTACACATTGAGGAACTTTTCATGTTTAGTGTTTTAGAGAATTAGATCATGAAACATTCATTACATTCCACATTTAAACGAAGTGGTTTCATAAAAGACAGTATTAATTCTTCCCATCAATGGAAACATATTTAAAATAAAACATGGATTCTTTCTTGACACATCCTTGACATTATCATCACATCATGTACCTTTCCCTTGACCTGTGAAAAACATTTCAAAAAACATTGGATGAGCATTAAAAGCTCAGTAAGGGTTATAAAAATATGGAAAGGATACATGAGTTCATATATACATAAGAATGAAATCATACTTTACCCATAAAACATAGGCACTTTAACATACCTCATCAAATCATGAATAAATCATAGAAATCATAAGACATAAAGGTAACTTGAGGAATTCCTAAAATTCTTACGTAGGGAGTAACCCTCTTGGTTACGTTTGGAATACCCATCATAGTATATTCCCTAAATCTCTTCGGATAAACCTTAACGTTACACTCCTTCGTATTACCCAATGCATTGGAGAGATATATCGGGTCACCCGCCCTTAGTTTATCACGGAACCACCCATTTTCATAACAATTCCCAAGAACCATAAAATAAATGTATCACATAAAACATTCATAATGGAAATATAACATTTCCAAATTTCAATCACAATATAACATTTTAGGATATTGAAATAATGAATCCATTAAAAACATTTTTCAAAACCATTTAGAACATTTAATAAAGTGATTTTTGAATCAATGTTTCCCATACCAACTTGAAGCTTTAAACATTTTAAACCATTAATATCCATATAAATAAATCCTTAAAACCATTTTGAAAACATGTATATTAATAAGAAAAAATCATTAAAACATTTAAAGCGATATTTTGGTTAAAGGGTTTTTACCAAAATTAGAGACACTTGAATACAATAATTGAGGAATAGAATTTAATAAGAACTTTATAATATCATGAGAATAAATGGATTCATGATATAATATTCCAAAGGACATTATATACACCATATAAGAGTGAATTTGTGCATAACAATAATGAAGTCTCAATAGAGATGTAAAATGTGATGAAATCCCTTATAAAGAAGATAACCTTAAATTAAGGATAAATCAATCTCAAAATTATGTGTTACAAACATAAATACACCCAATATAATTGGATATTAATTGTAAAACAATAAAAGGTCATTCACACATATTCAAAGGATGACATATTCAATAACTACATGTTGAACCCAAAGAAATCGAAATTGGGTTAAAAAGTTTCCTTGGTAAAATTCGACAGCCTAACGACGTCACTTAAAAAATTCCGAAAATGAGTTGATGAGAGATAAAAAGGGAATAACATCACTTGGAAATAAAATTTACTTCAATCAGGATATAGAATAACATATCCCAACATAATATTATGTGAATTAAAAGACATAACAAACAAAGTCTTTTAAAAAGAGGAGGGTGAAAGTTCCCTTACCGACTTGGGTAACTTTCGAGAAGTACACCCCCATTGAAGAAGTTTCATACAATGATTATGTAAATACCCCAAAATGTAATTATATTAAAAAAGCAGTGTAATAATGGGCAGTACATTTACCACTCAAAGGAAATTGTGGCAAATGTAGAATAAATCTCACGGAAATAAAAGTGAGTTGAAAAATCTCTTACGAAAACTCGGAAGCCTAACGACGCCACTTAAAACTTACAAAATAGATTGATGAGAGAGAATACGGTCTCTCATCATATGTACATAAAAATTAAAGTAAGATTAATATAAAATAACATCCCAATCACAAGAAAGATGAGCTTTATAAGGAATGACATAAAAAAGTGTACTTAAAAAGAAAGAGAGGAGTATGATCGCTTACCTCAAGTCCGACATGTCTTGTTCGTTTATTTATATTACTGAATAATAATATTTGGTCAATTAATAATTACCTATGTACCTCCTTTATAGATTATTATTCAGTTCATATCACATATTATAATGTTGTAATAATTGTTTAATAATGTTAGTTCATATCAGACGTTTTTGCCGATGTTTGGTACATGAGTCAAAAATGAACTTGTTTGAAAAAAGGGTGCCCATGTAGTTATAAGTAAATAATTTACAGAATAGTATTAATGATTAAAAGATCATATATATCCAGTAAATATTCATTTCATACTATTCCATATCATTTGGAGATAAAAAACGAAAAGCATCGTTCATGGAGACGGTAGGTCGTACGTACGCATGAACGCTACTTTCATTTTTATTTCATATTTAATGGAATTAAAACATAATGACACATAATAGTATTTTAATTCCAGAATTGTATCATATATAATATCATTAAATATATCCTTTAAACGTACCACATATGGTATTAACGAATCAAATCACTTTGAGGAGGTGGTAGTCCGCACTTCCTTAAATGATGATATCGCGTTTACCCATAATGGAAACCCTAAAGGTATGCCATAAATGAAAAATACATAAGGTTAACTAAAACATAAACATATTAGATATCATATATAATTATATTGTCATCTTAATGGCCACCTTTGAATTTGTTAGAAGAATGTTGAACAATCATCATTTCGGGGGGGCAGAAATTCCCCATCTGCGGAAACAATATGTTCTTTATCCATTAGATGTAGGTGTGTGTAAGTTTAGCTCTAATTATTCTTATAAAAACATGATATTACATTGAAGATACTGGATTTGTTACAAAATAAATGAATAAAAAGAGTTTAGATTGTTGGAGAAGCAAAATAAAATAAAAGGACACAAGTGAAGTCATTAACTTAAAAACGGGTAACTCTCTTTGGTTTGATCTCAAAGGCTTCCTTGGGAAGACTTATGCCCAAAGTGAGGCATCAAGGAGTAATATATGGAAGTTAAGAGACAAAATGGGCAGGGTTTGTCCGAGCCAAAGGCTTTGTGAGTGTGGGTAAGGAGGTAGAGGTGGGGGCCTTTTATAAGAGGAGAGGAGGGGCACTCTTGGAAGGTAAAGAAAAGTAACTTTATTTTAAAATGGTATTCGTATTTAAGAGGTCCCACATTGATGTGTTTCGAGGATAATGTTATAAGGGTTCGAAATCCACTCATAAAATATGTTTTGTACATCTGTAGGTCTTAGATATTACATTATCTTTCCATTTTATTTAAATCATTAAATAATGAGGTCATCGCTGCATCATCATGATGTCATAAATAATTTAATTTATTTAATGTCTGAAAATTATAAAAAAAATACTATGATGTAGGAAATCGTTTTATCATTCTAATAAATATTTATAGTCAAAAATCATATTTTTATAACCCCATGTAAAAATTGTTTCAGTAAAACATTTCATGTTTGCCTCATTTTTACTTTAACTTTAAATAAAATGATATTAATGTCATTTTCCAACCAAAGTGGATTCATGGGGTCCCCAAGTTGACCCATGAATTGTATTGGTCGGCCATGACATATCCAATGAGGTTAGGACAAGTTTAATGTTCATTTCATATTATTAAAACATTATTTTTACTTTAAACTACACTAATTACCACTAATCGCGATTAAGAACTTAAAAGTTACTATTCACCTAAAAATTATTTTAATCTCATTGAACCACATTTTATTTTTTAATGAAAACCATGTATGTCGGATTTTTGAAATTCAAAACACAGAAGTGGTAAAATTTCATTTAAACGAAAAATCAGTTTTTATAAGTACCACTTAGTGGTTTCACTATTCATCAAAAATTGAAGTTTTTCAGAAAAATCCCAAAAATTCGCCCTAAGATATATTTGGTATTACGAATTCAAAAAATGAAGTCCATTTTACAAAATTCAAAACATATAAGTTGCACTAATTAATTTAATAATTAATTCCCGTTGTCAGAGCAAATAGCGTGATTTTATGAAACAATAAGTATCAAAAGATAGACACTAGTTTAAGTCCGATTTCAAAGTGAAATTAATTTCAACGACCACTATTGGATTTAATGGTAAAAATATTTTCTAATTTCACTTTAAAACCAATTCAAAATATAATCTAATCATATAAATAAATTAGATTAAAAAGTGGTTTTGAATTAAAATACAACATTTTACACTATTCATTAAAAAAATGAACTTTATTGGAAAGATACCAAAAATATACACAAAGTAAATTTTGATGTCCCAATTATTAAGAAGAGTTTTATTTGGTCCAATAGAATGTATAAGAGTGAAAAAAACTATATTTAATGACGGTTCTCCATCAAAAGGCGATAAGTGAACCTTTAGTGAAAACTAGGGCATATACGCCTAAAATTGAATTCTTTCCGTATTTTAAGACTTTATCTTTTATTGGATAAATGTAAAAACATTTAAAAACATATATAAACATATTTTAGTTATTTCTATCCATTCCCTCCAATATAACGGCTAAATGTTAACTACCATTTAAAATAATATTATTTTATTATTAGAGCGCAACGTAAGATTCCCAAGAAACTCATTGTTGCATGTTGGGTACGCCATATTAATAATTTATTGACAAATATGGATAAATATGAAAATTTCATATTATTTATTTACCTGGGGTGTTACATCCTTCCCCCATTTTGGGAATTGCGTCCTCACAATTTTAAAATTGAGCTTGGAAACATCCTTGAAAGTCCCACAACGGAACAAGAGTCTATAAAAAAATCACTTTAAAATAAAGGAAGATAAGTACAGAGGTCACCCGAGTTATCCCATACTAGGATTCCATGTATAAAAACATGTAAATGGAAGAAAAAGAAAAGGGTCATGTTCTTGAGGGAGAGTGATAGTAAACATGTCTAGGAGAAAGTTAACCATAAGAAAATCACAAACGTGGGATGGGTTAAACGGTATTCAATTCCCCAGTAGGAAAAGTTAATAGACAACATTTTTGTTTTAAGTTACTTTTTATTGAGAAATTTATTCATAAGGAAACATAATCACTTATCATGTTGACTTTCATATTTTACTAGATTCCTTAATCAGACTCATATTATTTCCAAAAGATGAGTATTTAGGGAGACTTGTTCGCATTAAGAGTACTATAATCAACTTCTAAAGAATCACCTAATCCACCAAAGAGAACTATATACTTCCCATGTCATTAGGATTTAACCAAAACCAAAACCAAAATTGTTAGTACACGGTCAGATAATCCAGAAAATGATGACCCTTTAAAAAGAAAATCTATGCTTAATCTCCATAATTTGTCCAACAAAACCCAATGTTCAAAGAGGACCATCCGATAAACAATTTTTCCATAAAATTATTCAAAGTAAACCAATCTAAGATTGAAACCCAAATATTTTAAGGATTTAGTCACATAGTCTTCCAAGTTAAATCGAAACATTTATCTCCAAACAACATCAGTTGCTCCTAATGTCTCGTATTGAAAAGTAATTAACCTAATCACATATCCTCCATGATAGGTTAATCATTTTCGTAAATATCCCAAAATAAAATTACTCTTAATTCATAACATCATATAACTAAAACGAATCAGTCAAACTAACCAGGTACTTCACGTAGTCTAGTGGTAGGCGATAAATACAAGTCGCACTTTGGTTGTGGGTTCGATTCCCACAGCATTGTCCGACGCGACGGGTAGTCACACGGTCTGTGTGTTGACCTTTTTCCAAAACTATATAATTCTCAAATCATTCCCCAAAAAGGGATAAAATCATCAAAAATAACCATAACATAATTTAACCTCAATTTTATCTCATTCCTTTCACTTCAATCATAACATATAGTAACCCATAATTACCTCAAAAGTAAGGATCATATAAACCCAAATGGTTCTTTATAACTATGTCCACAAAAGAAAAGATAAATATTCCTTGAATAAAATTTTCATATATTAAACATCAGGGTTACACATAATATAAAAAGTTTTCTAATGTAACCCCATCATCAAAAAAGACTTAATACTCTTAAGAATTTCACCATAACTCTTGAAGCCCTTATATGTTGACATCTTACTCATTCAACATTCTTCATGATCCATTAACCATTCCTTTCCAACTTATTCCGAAATACCTCTTTCCTACAAACAAACTCATGAATCATATCCTAAGATTCAAAAATAGGAAAACAATAGTCATGAAATTATACATACCTTTGATTGGTCATTGTCAGTTTCTTCATCCTCAATCGGAATGGCATTAGGTATTGGTAAACGAACATTTGTACGCTATTGGTGATCCCATTCACGAAACATCTTCATAGGACATGTGTTTGCATAATGACCATGCACACCACATTTAAAACATTCAATTGATTCCTCATAAGGAACTTCTTTCCGTTTCCTCGTGTCAAATGGATGCTTCCTTTTTCCATGGCAGGTTCTTGCTTTATGACCTTCATTTCCACATCTATAGCATATTTCTGTCCCTTTGAAACATTTTCCTACGTGTTTCTTTCTACATCTTTGACACATAGGTTTTTGAACACACTTACCTTTATGATTATTACATGTACTTCCGTAGTGATTTTTTTCTCACATATATGATGCCTTAGAGAAATCACCAAGGTTTAGGTGGTCAATCACGACTCTAGATTGTTGGTTGAGGATAATCACAAGAGCTCTAATTGCAGCTCCCATATCATTCAGTTGCTTGCTCAAAAAACTGTCACAGTTTCCTTCACATCCACTGTTACATTGGTGCCTGCTAGATCCAGCCATTTACTAAAACCAAAAAGGTCAGTGTCAGTATATCAAAAAAATCATCATGTACTAATGAGTAAGATAAACACTAAGATATAATTACTCATTTACTTTATCTAAAGCTAGGAATCTTTCTGAAATCCTAACCATTATGGTAATGCCACTTATGCTTAAAGAATACCCTAACCTCTAAAGTTATCTAAACAGACCTTTGATACCAACTATAAGGCCCCAGCCTTAAACCTTACTTAATCTTTAGTTATTACAAGATTACACATTGAGGATCTTTTCAGGTTTAGAGTTTTAGAAAATTAGATCATGAAACTTTCATTACATTCCACATTTAATCAAAGTGGTTACATAAAACAAAGTATTCATTCTTCCCATCAACGGAAACATATTTAAAATAAAACATGGATTCTTTCTTCACACATCCTTGAGACTATCATCACATCATGTACCTTTCCCTTTACCTGTGAAAAACATTTCAAGAAACATGGGATGAGAATAAAAAGCTCAGTAAGGGTTATAAAAATATGTAAAGGATACATGAGTTCATATATACATAATAATGAAATCATACTTTACCCATAAAACATAGGCACTTTAACATACCTCATCAAATCATGAATAAATCATAGAAATCATAAGACATAAAGGTAAGTTGAGGAATTCATAACATTCTTACGTAGGGAGTAACCCTCTTGGTTACGTTTGGAATACCCATCACAATATATTCCCTAAATCTCTTCATAGAAACCTTAACGTTACACTCCTTCGCATTACCCAATGCATTGGAGAGCTATATCGGGCTCACCCGCCCTTAGTTTATCACAGAACCACCTGTTTTCATAACAATGCCCAAGAACCATAACATAAATGTATCACATAAAACATGCATAAAAGAAATATAACATTTCCAAATTTCAATCACAATATAACATTTTAGGATATTGAAATAATGAATCCATTAAAAAAACCTTTTTCAAAACCATTTAAAACATTTAATAAAGAGATTTTTGAATCAAAGTGTCCCATACCACCTTGAAGCTTTAAACATTTTAAACCATTAATATCCATATAAATAAATCCTTAAAACCATTTTGAAAACATGGATATTAATAAGAACAAATCATTGAAACATTTAAAGCGATATTTTGGTTAAAGGGTTTTTACCAAAATTAGAGACACTTGAATACAATAATTGAGGAATAACATTTAATCAGAACTTTATAATATCATGAGAATAAATGGATTCATGATATAATATTCCAAAGGACAGTATATACACCATATAAGAGTGAATTGGTGTATAACAACAATGAAGTCTCAATAGAGATGTAAAATGTGATGAAATCCCTTATAAAAAAAGATATCCTTAAATTAAGGATAAATCAATATCAAAATTATGTGTGACAAATATAAATACACCCAATATAATTGGATATTAAGTTTAAAACAATAAAATGTCATTCACACATATTAAAATGATGACATATTCAATAACTACAAGTAGAACCCAAAGAAATCGAAATTGGGTTAAAAAGTTCCCTTGGTAAAATTCGACAGCCTAACAGCGTCACTTCAAAAATTCCGAAAATGAGTTGATGAGAGATAAAAAGGGAATCTCATCACTTGGACATAAAATTTATGTCCATCAGGATATAGAAGAACATATCCCAACATAATAGTATGTGAATTAAAAGACATAACATACAAAGACTTTTAAAAAGAGGAGGGTGAAAGGTTCCCTTACAGACTTGGGTAACATTCAAAAAGTACACCCCATTGAAGAAGTTTCATAAAATGAATATGTAAATACCCCTTAATGGAATTATATTACAAAATGAGTGTAATAATGGGCTATACAAAAACCACTCAAAGGAAATTGTGGCAAATGTAGCATAAATCTCACGGAAATAAAAGTGAGATGAAAAATCTCTTACGAAAACTCGGCAGCCTAACGGGGCCACTTAAAACATCCAAAATGGATTGATGAGAGAGAATAGGGTATCTCATCATATGTACCTAAAAATTAAAGTAAGAGTAATATAAAATAACATCCCAATCACATTAAAGATGAGCTTTAGAAGGAATGACATAAAAGAGTGTACTTAAACAGAAAGAGAGGAGTATGATCCCTTACCTCAACTCCAACTTGTCTTGTTCGTTTCATTATATTCCTGAATAATAAGCTTTGTTAAATTAATAATAGCCTATGTACCTCCTTTAGATATTATTATTCAGTTCATATCACATATTATAATGTTATAATAATTGTTTAATAATGTTAGTTCATATTAGACGTTTTTGCCGATGTTTGGTACATGATTCAAAAATGAACTTGTTTGAAAAAATATTTCCCATGTAGTTATAAGTAAATAATTTACAGAATATTATTAATTATTAAAATATCATATATATCCAGTAAATATTCATTTCATACTATTCTATATCATTTATAGATAAAAAACGAAAAGCACCGTTCATGGAGACGGTAGGCCGTACGTACGCATGAACGCTACTTTCATTTTTTTTCATATTTAATGGAATTAAAACATAATGATACATAATAGTATTTTAATTACAGAATGGTATCATATATAATATCATTAAATATATCCTTTATACATTCCACATATGGTATTAACGAATCAAATCACTTTGAGGGGGCGGTAGTCCGCACTTCCTTAAATGAAGATATCGTGTTTACCCAAAATGGAAACCATAAAGGTACTCCATAAATGAAAAATACAGAAGCTTAAGTAAAACATAAACATATTAGATATCATATATAATTATAGTGTCATCTTAATGGCCGCCTTTGAAGGTGTTAGAAGAGTGATGAACAATCATCGTTTCGGGAGGCAGAAATTCGCCATCCATGGAAACAGTATGTTCTTTAACCATTAGATGTAGGTGTGTGTAAGTTTAGATTGAATCCTTCTTATAAAAACATACTAGTCCATTTAAGATACTGTATTTGTTACAAAATAAATGAATAAAATGAGTTTAGGGGGTTGGAGAAGCAAAATAAAACAAAATGACACAAGTGAAGACATTATCTTAAAAACGGGTAACTCCCTATGGTTTGAGCTCAAAGCCTTCCTTGGGAAGACTCCTGCCCAAATTGAGGCTTCAAGGAGTAATAGAGGGAAGTGTAGAGACAAAGTGGTAAGGGGTTGGCCGAGACAAAGGATTTGGGAGTGTGGGTAAGGAGGTAGAGGTGGGGGCCTTTTATAAGAGGAGAGGAGGGGCACTCTTGGAAGGTAAAGAGAAGTCACTTTATTTTAAAATGGTATTCAGATTTAAGAGGTCCCACGTTGATATTTTTCGAGGATAAGGTGATAAGGGTTCGAAATACACTCATCAAATAAGTTTTGGACATGTGTAGGTCTTAGATATTACATTATCTTTCCATTTTATTTAAATCATTAAATAATGAGGTCATCGCTGCATCATC
Organism: Viscum album; assembly: GCA_963277665.1. Classification (NCBI taxonomy): domain Eukaryota; kingdom Viridiplantae; phylum Streptophyta; class Magnoliopsida; order Santalales; family Viscaceae; genus Viscum; species Viscum album. The sequence goes on along the minus strand of OY728155.1, from coordinate 915,312,724 downwards.
ATGATGTCATAAATAATTTAATTTATTTAATGTCTAAAAATTATAAAAAAATACTATGATGTAAGAAATTTTTTAGCTTTCCAATTAATCTTTATAGTCAAAAATAATATTTGTATAATCCCATGTAAAAATAGTTTTAGTAAAACATTTCATGTTTGTCTCATTTTTACTTTAACTTTAAACAAAAAGATATTAATGTCATTTTCCAACCAAAGTGGCTTCATGGGGTCCCCATGTTGACCCATGGGTTGTCTTGGTCAGACATGACATATCCAAAGAGTTTAGGACAAGTTTATAGTTCATTTCATATTATTAAAATATTATTTTTACCTTAAACTACACTAATTACCTCTAATCGCGATTAAAAACTTAAAAGTTACTATTCACCAAAAAATTATTTTAATCTCATTGAACCACATTTTACTTTTTAATGACAACCATGTATGTCGGATTTTTTAAATTCAAAACACAGAAGTGGTAAAACTTCAATTAAACGAAAAATCAGTTTTTATAAGTACCACTTAGTGTTTCACTATTCATCAAAAATTGAAGTTTTTCAGAAAAATCCCAAAAATTCATCCTAAGATATATTTGATATTCCGAATTCAAAAATTAAGTCCATTTTACAAAATTCAAAACATATAAGTTGAATTAATTAATTTAAAAATTAATTCCCGTTGTCAGAGCAAATAGCGTGTTTTTATGAAACAATAAGTATCAAAAGATTGACAGTAGTTTAAGTCCGATTTCAAAGTGAAATTAATTCCAACGACCACTATTGGATTTAATGGTAAAAATATTTTATAATTTTACTTTAAAACCAATTCAAAATATAATCTAATCATATAAATAAATTAGATTAAAAAGAGGTTTTGAATTAATATACAACATTTTACACTATTCATTAAAAAAATGAACTTTATCGGAAAGATACCAAAAATTTACACAAAGTAAATTTTGATGTCCCAATTCTTAAGAAGAGTTTTATTTGGTCCAATATAATGTATATGAGTGAAAAAACTATATTTAATGACGGTTCTCCATTAAAAGGCGATAAGTGAACCTTTAGTGAAAACTAGGGCATATACGCCTAAAATTGAATTCTTTCCATATTTTAAGCCTTTATCTTTTATTGGATAAATTTAAAAAAATTTAAAAACTTATATAAACATATTTTAGTTATTTACATCCATTCCCTCCAATACAACGGCTACATGTTAACTACCATTTAAAATAATATTATTTTATTATTAGAATCAACGTAAGATTCCCAAGAAACTCGTTGTTGCATGTTGGGTACGCCATATTAATATTTTATTCACAAATATGGATAAATATGAAAATTTCATATTATTTATTTACCAGGGGTGTTACACATGTCATGTGCATTTAGTGAACATATTATTTAGTCGTGAACTCCTTATTTAGCTTGCTTCATGAAACTTCGATTGTTGCTGAGTACAATAGAGGGAATCTGGTGATAGGAAGATGGAGTTGTCGACTACTCTAATGTTTGAGGGTGTGTGGTGAATGAAAGGTAAACTCAGATATTCTATTCAAGGGATTACGCTGTTATAGATAATATAGACTTTCTTGAATGTATACATCAAGGGACCATTATCCATGTTTTTTTGGTTCCCTAATCATTGTGTCAATAGATTTACTACTTGTTACTTCTTTTTATTTCAAGTTTTATTTTCACTTTATTTTGATAAATAATAAAGTTATAACTTTTTTATACTTTCTTGTACATTTACATACTCTAATATATATGATTCTATACCTTTTAATGTAGAATCCTTCTCTAAGAATTTTTTTATGTTTCTTTTCTGGATCCATATTTTCATACCCTAAGAACATTTGTCTCATAATTAAGAACAAAAGAGGCTTTGTGATTTTACCTTGCTTAACATTGGTAAACATAGTTTTCCTAATGTTTACAAATGAACATTTTTATACATACAATTGACCACCCCCTTTTAATTAAGCATATAGATATACTATTTTGATCCTATAATTGGTTTAATAAGAGGTATCTACAATACTTATTCTCACATATATGTTTTCTTACTCATGTTTTTTCAAATTCTAAATTTTCATACGTAGCTTTTTTTTTTAAATTTTATTACTTAATTATTTTTTTCATTACTTACATACTCTTTCATCTTAATAGTTTTATGGAAAATGTTATTTTCTTATAGAATAGTAGGTATGGATATTTGTTCCATTGACAAAATTAATCCTACCAAAGCACAAATTTTTTATGGTAATGATTCTGATTATTGGGGAGATACAATGATGAAATTTTTAATCAACACTTGTGTAGGCAATTTTTTTATCCTTATTGGTGAATAAAAAATTCCAAACAATGAAGTCAAAACCTTTATCAATTAGGAGAAAAAATAATATCAATAAAACTAAAAGTTACAAAATACATTGTTGTTTTCTATGACCATGAAAATATATAATCATATATCTTCTTGTGAAGCTGAAAAATGCTTCTAGAAGAAACATGATGTTATATATTTTGGAACTTCAATGGTGATATAACTGTAAGACTTATGTTAAAATATTAATATCGTGGATTCTTATTTCATTATGGAGAACCTATTTTTAATTTACAAAAAAAATTAATGGCCATTTTGGACATTGTTCAATCTATGTGAGAGAAAGGTCATGATGATGAATTTCTTGTAGATTAAACAATTGATATTCTTCCCAATGAGTGGGAATCAAAAAAAGTAAAATATTTTAGCAAACAAAAATGTATCAAACATTACTCTTGATGTGTTATTTGTAACTCTTCATTAGTATAAAAATAGAATGAATAGGGATGTTGATTTCAACAAAAAAAGAAGAATGGTAATGAATGTGTAACTTTCACCAAAACATCTGAACTCAAGAATCTTAAAAGTGTAACAAGATCTAAAGATAAGAATGTTGTTGAAATATATGAACCATGTGAAAAATAATCATTTGAAGAATTAATTATCCAATATTGATCAATGTATGAACAACATTGTGGGAAAGAAATATTTCAATATTGTTATAAGAAGAATGATAGAAAGGGAATGAAATATTCTGAAGTAACCTTATATAAATTTCAAAGGGATGGACATATCAAACTAGATTATCCCATGATTAAGAGAAAATATAGGATGTAGAATCATTATATAAGAAATATAATGAAGTATTACCTCCCAATGGTTATGAAGGTCATAAAAGAAAATGAGACTTGGAGTGCTAGTGGTGGTGACTCTTCATATGAAGTATCAGAATATGAATATTCTGGTCAGAAGAATAGTGTTTTTATAGCCAACATACCTATTTAAAATCATTTTCTTATAACTTTGGTTTAATATTCTGAATCCACATCCAAAATTTATTTAAGATCTAGTTTTCCAAATGATTAATATTAGGAATCTTTATATGATTAATCTTCTTCATGATAAGATAATACATTACCTTCATTTGAAGAAGTTTCCAAATTTTCTACACTACATGAAAATGATAATTGTAAGAAAAAATAATAATTTATAGAAATAAAATTCTATAATTTCAGTTTTAACTAAAGAGGTATCAGATCGTTTCTTGAATCATGATTAATTTTTTTTGATTTTTATAGTGTTTCTAAAAACATTAAGGATGATAATTCTTATTAGGATAAACATTCTAATGATTTTTTTAATGTTATTTCTAAAAAATATATTTTATATAATAACTAATGTTTTAAAACTAATGACTTTGATGATAAGAATTTAGTCATCATACTTGTCACGACCCGTCTTTGGGGCCTGTGCCGTGGCTACCCCATGCCCGGATTCTATAGACTAGGGGATGGAGACTAGCACCAAAGGCGTAAATACCGATAAAAGGGATGAAATTGCCATTATATAAGTAAAAAAACAATAGAGAATGCAAGATGAAGTAACACTAAGTATACTGAGTTCAAAAGTAAGTGCAGAAATGTAAATGACCTAGAATACAAACCCAACTAAAAGTACAATACAACAGAAAAGAAAGTACAACAACAATAAAGTAAATCAACAACCACCATTTCGTCATCCGGCTATCCCACCCGAAGGGTGGGTATATATTGTATCCTCAGCTCCTCAGGTCCGACCGTCCGCTCTCTGTACGTCCTGACAAGTGGTCCACCTCCAAGTACCATCCCACACCACAAGACTCTACCTCGATCAGTGTTATCTGTCGTCTGCATCCAACACAACGTAGTGCGGGCATTGCCCATGTAGGGGTGAGTATACGATACGTAAAAGGGACCCTGAGACCCCCAATGGTCTCCCATAATCTATAAATGATAAAACAAAAAGGAAAGATACAAACACAATGTATCAACAAACTCTACTTAGTTATATGCCCATACATATATCGAAGTCAACAAAACCTGTTAGGCTCTTACTCATGAGCCCAAGAACAACCCATTACACAAAAGAATGCACATCCCAGTCCACACAGGATAGCGAGTCAATCACATCAATTATAATGAATGAATTTAAAGACTTATCTCACACAGGTATACTACTCCCTATGAGGGGTGGAGATGATAGATGTAGCTTCTGAATCATCTCCCCTGCCGAACCCATGTAGGATCCAAGTACAAAAGTCATCGCAACCGAACCCATGTAGGATCTACGTACAGTAAAATTCACTGTTGAACCCAGGTAGGATCCATTTACAGTCATTATCACTACCAATCCCATGGAGGATCCAAGTACAGTTGTCCTCGCTGCCGAACCCACGTAGGATCTAAGTACAGTTGTCATCATCGTCGCAGTCGCAGCCAGCTCTTGGGTTCCCGCACACAGCATTCTTGATTCCGGGAGTGTCTGCTCCACAAGCAAAGAGATTTCAATACGTAAACTTCCATGAAGTCTAGAGTTGATGTATCCCGACGTTCCATCTCGTCAATAAGAATTTAACGCAACAGACGGTGCGTCAATCGGATGCCCGGTCTGAGAGATATTGGCTTTTCCGTTCCAGGGGCCTGGTTAGAATTACACTTGTTTCCTACCTGTTCGATATCGTTATTCATCCAAAACTCACAAAGATTATCGCAAATGAACCACCTCATCGAAAGGGTCCTAGTGCCGCAGACGGCGCGTCGATCGGATGCGCGGTCCCTATGTTATTCTCGTTTAAGTGATTGACATGCCCGACCCGTTTAGCCCACTGGAATGACGGGTCGGGTTAACCTAGTTTGACGCATCCGGCCCAACAGGGGTGTCATACCGGTCCGAAGAAAATACACAACTCGGCCCGAAGGGGCGCGGCCCAGCGGCGCACAGACCTGCTGGCTAGGCGGGTTCCACAGGGGGGGGGGGGGGGGGGGTTCCGCACCGGCGGCGTCAGGCGGGGCCGCCCTTCCCCAAACCGGCCGGTGTTCTCCACACGTGGCCCATAAGGGCGTGTCGCCAATCGTCCAGCGCAGCACCCTCAAAATTTCGCGGTCCAGCTCTGCCCGACTGGCCGACGGGCCGGCCGTTTCCTCAGCGTGACACACTACTGACGTCGCGGTTTGCCTCCGCCCGGCTGGGTGACGGCCCAAACCATTTCTTCCGCTGAAGTGGCCCATGTAGCAGGTCATGCTTCCTCCCGCACAACTGGTGTGACAGCATCGGTCTCCTTTTACGCGTATCTGGCACGACATGATGGCGTCGTGCCTCCTCTACCTTCGATTGCCCGATTCTAGAATAATAAATGAGAAAAACAGAGGGTTGACGAGCCGTGTTCATTCGGCCCGCACCCTCCACGTAAAAAGATATCAATCGACCATATTTAATAATCGATATCCAACGACTATGGGGTACGTAAAAATTCACTTCCAATAATAAACCCCTTCATCGAAAATAAGTTCGCGGTTGTAAAGCGTCATGAATGACGGTGTCGTTTCCGTCGTCTTTAGTGTGCACACGAGGAAGTGACGTCTCCTCTTTTGTCACAGAGAGAAGAATAGAAGGTTCCCTATTGTTAGGGAGTTCTCGCATCAGTGTCTCCTCCCTTGCGGCGGAGGAATAAGAGGATGAAGAACTGCGGTCTTCGAGTCGATGTTCTTCGTCGGAGAGTTGGTGTTCTTTAACAATGGAGATGAAGCGTTCTTCAAAACTCATGAGATTTCTCCTCAAAATCTCAATACAGCAATCCAACCAAAAATAAAATAAGGCTTCTCCTTATTTTACTTAATCATGGCATGCTTTCAAATATTAAAATTCAAAAACCTAATTAATTAACTGATGTGGTTGAATTAATTGATTAGTGTGTGTTGGCAATAGTTAAGAGGGAGAGAGCTATGGTGGAATGGTTTAACAAGTAATGACGAGTTTACAAAATTAAGAGGGGGTTTAAGGAGTTTTAGGGAATGTGAAGGGTTGGGGATCATGTGGTCCCCACCTCATATTTATCATCACATGGGTAGTTAGCTGTTAGGGGGTCCCTCTCTAACTCCCCCATGTAGGATAAAACCACCTTAGATATAAAAATAAAATTGTTCCACAATTTTATTCACTTATCATTTAATCCACAAAATTTAACCTCCCCTCCCATGAAAACGCAATTTCGGTAATGGTCCCCCTAAGAAATTATCGGCACTGCGTGTTCATCGGTGCCCTCAGATTTCAATTCCGAGCACCTATTTAAAATTTTGAAAATCCCGCTTGTTCGTTCACTGAACTTACCCGAGCTAAACTTTGGAAAATTATTCCTAGCACACCGGGCCTCAGAATCTGGTTCCGTCAAGAAACTGCGTACTCGTAAAATCCCAAATAATTTAAGAAAAAAATTCCCTTGAAATTTACGGGTCATTACATTACTCCCACATCAGGGATTTACGTCCCTGTAAAGCTACATCATAAACTAGGTATACAAAAGAGGGTAATGTGTAGGCATCTGAGCCTCTCACTCCCATGTTCTCTCTAGGAGGTTCACGTGCTGCTAATGAAAGCCCACCAGAAGAATCAACCATCCACGTAGGACCTGCTCTTGACGATCCTCGATCTCCACTGGAACCTCTCCAAAATTCACCCCGTTATTGATGTCCATCTACCTATGATCAAAGATCTGTGTTGGGTCATGCATGTATATCCTCAGATTAGATACGTGGAAGACGTCGTGCACCCAGTGCAACTGAGGTGGAAGGGCGAGGCGATAAGCAAACTCACCTACACTTCTGAGAACCTCGAATGGTCCGATGAAGCAGGGAGATAACTTGCTGCCCTGACCAAATCTCTGTAATCCACATCGAGGTGAGACCCATAAGAAAGTGTGGTCGCCATTCTCGAACTACAGTGGTCTCCTCCTCCTATCAGCATAGGACATATGTTTGCTCTGTGTAGTCCTCATCCGCTCCTGGATGATCTGCACCATCTCTGTCATATCCTGAACCATTCCTGGTCCTACGAGTGCTGACTCCCAAGGGTCATTCCAGCTCAGAGGTGATATTCATGGTCGGTCGTACAATGCCTCGTATGGTGCCATCCTGAAGGTGGAGTGGTATCAGTTGTTGTACACAAACTCCATCAATGGTAAATGATCCTCCCAGCTGTGACCAAAGTCAAGGACACATGAATAGAGCATGTCCTCGAGAGTCTAAATGGTCCTCTCCATCTGGCCATCTGTTTGAGGATGAAAGGTGGTGCTCATGTGTAGTTGTGTCCCAAATGCCTCCTACAACCCCTTCCAAAGCTGGGAAGTAAAGTGAGCTTTTCGATTGGAGATGATAAATGATGGCACACAATGAAGTCATACAATCTCTTAAAGGTAAAGGCATCCCATGCTCTCTACAGAGCCCTGCTCTCTGATAGGTAGGAAGTGGGCCGACATGGTGAGTTAGTCAATAATCACCCAGATGCAGTCATGTCCTCTGAAAGTATGTGGAAGCCCCATCACGAAATCCATAGATATCATATCCCACTTCCACACTGGGACCTCTAAGGGCTACACCAAGACTGCTGGAACCTGGTGCTCCGCCTTCACCTGCTGGTGGGTGAGGAATCATGAAACGAACTCTGCCACAGACTTCTTCATACCCGGCCACCACTAATGTTGTATAAGATCCTAGTACGTCTTCACTACTTTTGGATGTACCACCAAAGGGGAAGTGTGAAACTCCCTCAGCACATCCTCCTGTAATGAAACTCGTACCATGGTACATCCCCTAAAAGGGATTACGTGCTCTCCTCCTACAGAAAATCCATCAGTTTCATGTCCTGTGGTTATCTGTGCATGTCATGTCTCACAGTCAATGTCCCCACGCTGTGCCTCTCTTACCCTCTGATGTAGCAGAGGAGTGACTGTGAGTGACTGTGAGTGACTGTATAAAGGCAGCTTCATATCTATCCGTGAAGGATATCTACAATGCGTCTAGTTGCTCTGTCGCCTCTCCAAGTAGCTAAATTCATGATCTCCTGATAAGAGAATCAGGTACCACGTTCCACTTCCCAGGAGTATAGACCATCTCAATGTCATAGTCTTGGAGGAACTCAAGCCATCATTGCTGTCTTAGGTTAAGTTCCTTCTACGAGAAGATGTACCTGAGACTCTAGTGCTCAGAGTGTTGGAGTTGGTGGTCTAGAACCAACTACTTTGTACTTTATTCATTAAATAAAAACTTATCACATCTTGATTTTTATTCTACGTGACATGTCATGTGATAATTTCCGAAGGACAGTTGTTTCATTAAAGGGTTGTAGCGGATCCCTGCTATGATGAGACCCCGGAAGTGCCATAACAATGTTCTTGAATGTATGTTCTGTGGCCGGATGATATTATTTGAGAGACACAAATAATACAGGTCATTAGGGGTGAGGACTCATAAAACTTTGATGCACCTTATAATGGTGTGCGCCCTTGTTAATATCCAGGAGGATAATATGAGAACGAGACCCACCATTAAGAAATCCACATTTCATAGTGTCATTGGATGTTCCTATCTGCGGATGTCTGTATAGGTCCTTAGACTTTAAGATTATTATTAATGGGTATTACAAATCACACACTTAGATGTATTGATGAAAAATATGATGACACACTGTTCGTAGAGAGGTAGGATACGTTGGGTGCGTCACGAGTAATACCGCATTAATAGATAATGAGAGAAAGGATTTTTCCCTTCCATTCCATAATGAAAGTAGATATCTCAGGCCCTTTGATGGAATTGATATAGCCTAAATAAATCAATGGTCATGGTAAGGTATGGGAAAGTTCAATTCTGGGAAGTGAAAGAATGAATAATCAAGCACATGGGTTGATGGCACTAGCATGAAACCAGCTTGATTGGAGATATCGAGACAAAGGGATTATATTACATGGTAAGCGTTCGTAGGAGGTGACATGTCATTGCGGCGTTAAATTCATTCTCTATGGGTGCCTTGGCATGTTTCTAGACGCTAACCTTGGATTTTATGCAGGCTCAGACTAATGCCACTGAGAAAGAGGCCTAGAGGGTCACACACTTAGTGTGTCCATGTATCTCAGTTAAATATTAATTTAACAAGTTAAATAAATATTATTCCCGACTGTGGTTTAATAATTATTTAAGGATGTCTGATCCCATTTATTTTGACACTAGTTATTAGAGAGAATATATTTCGGATGAAATAATATATTTATTAGAGAGTAATGCAGTTAAATTGATTTATGAAATAAAGAGTCATTACTCGAGGTCTAATAAATGTGGTGGAGAAAAATGGAAAATACAAGTACACGCCGTGTATTTTAAATATACACGTCGTGTTGTTTTATGGAAAACAAGTACATGCCGTGTATTAATTATTACACGCCGTTTCGTTTTTTTGAGTTGGGATTTTGAGGATTTAATATTGTTTTATTAAATGATATTTATTATAATCAGTGTGGGCGCATGTCAAGGAATTAATAATTCGACATGGGGGTTTTCAATAAGAGTTAATGAAATAAATAAAATGAGTAATGCGTTTATTTATTGTCATAACTCTATCAACCTCAAACCCGATTATAAATATCCTTGCAACCACATCATTTAAAAGAGACATTGTTGGGCACAACAGATTTGGAAATACTCTCAAGCCAAGAGAGAATTCCCTTTCCACTGTGAATGCCCTCAAGTTAATAGAGCAAGATCCTACACCGGATCAAGGCGGTCAAAAGCAGACATCGCAAGCGAAGGTTCTTCCGCGATAGCACCTAGAGATCCCTTCGGTGATGTCTAGAGATACGTGACACACATTTGGATAAACGCTAGAGGAATCCTACACTTGGGTTATATGATTCAACGAAGGATCACTGAATCATGACCGGACACATCATCGAAGAATGAATTCCAACGAGGTAATTCTTATGCATTAATTAAATTAATTATAATCAAAATATGATGATCATTCTCAAGGGTTCCGGGACTCTTATTTTCTTTTTGTTCTTCATTCTATTCCAAATATTTGGCGTTTTATATAGTGACGAATTTCGGATTGAACGTTGTTTAATGTTAAAATTATAGTTGGTCAAACCCTCCAATGTGCTTCCACTGCGCCCGGAACCTACAAGTGGTATCAGAGTGGTCATATCGTTTATTATAATTATTTTATATTTCGTTGGAAATTCAAGCATTTAATAATTTAGTTATTTCAATTCAAGTTTAATAGTTCTGGAAATCTGAATATCGAGATCTATTACTCCTCCCTCATTTCTCATTCACCTCACAGAAATGAATTTTTCTTTTAATTTTGATTAAAATAAAATAGAGGAACTCATCCGGAGGAGCCAGACGTTTCTGGCCGTATAACACCAGAATAAACTACGTGTATTTTGAAGTACATGCCGTGTAGTCTAGGTTCAATGAATTGACTGATCCACCCAATCAGGTCGTGTATTGGATTCTATCTATGAATTTAAGACACCGTGTGTTGACCATAAATAGGAGGCACATGGTTTCCGGAATACACATCGTGTGGTCCAATGAACACGGTGTGTAGTCCCTTCGGGTTAGGGTTGGGTCGTGTACTCCGTACATGGCTTGCCCGGCTAGAAACCGTGCAACGCCGAAACTACATGACAAGTGTCCCACTGTACATGCCGTGTACTCCGAAAATTTCAGAATTTCATTAACACGCCATGTCCCTAGGGGTGTACTTCGGATGGACGGTGAAGAAAAGTGCACACCGTGTAGTCGAAACTACACGGCGTGTACTCCCCCAAATTATGCAGATTTATTAAAATTTATTATTATATTATACAATCCCTTGAGACTTGTACCATGGTGCAGGCGTAAAGCTGAGGCACAACACGTGATAGGTGTTATATATATATGTGTTTAATTTAACATCTTCGCAATAAATGAAAAATCACCGGGTTTCCTCCATGGTACAAGTTACGTACAAGGATAATTTTAAATGAATTTATTTATTTAAAATTATGATGGATGATAATCTCAAGGAAATTCCGAAAAGGGATTTAAGATAAAAGTATTGATTAGTTAAAGATAATTAATTGATTCGAGTGTGATTTATCTTAAACAAGAATGATTAATGAATTGAATGATAGTTTTATTTATGCTTAAATATCATTGCATGTATGGATGATCATGAGCTAGACCGAGACCTTTGTATGTGAATGGTTTCTTTTAATTTATTTATTTAAATTAAATTTGTTGGCCTACAAGCCATCTCCTCATTAATATGTAGGGCATGCATGCCCAAGGATTATTTTATGTAAAAACCCCTTTTACCCCTCACCTGCATGTGAGATAAATGCATATGTAATGGATGGACCTCCCAAGTTTGTGGAGGCGGTTCAGTCAAGAGCCAAGGGGAAATAAATCCAAGGGGATACAAAGGTGGACTGGTGGAAAGCTGTAAACACAAACCCAAAATGTTCAAGGTGTTTCTCCCCTAGGTCTTGGGTTAGTTTATCAACCTCTAGATAAACTAACTAATATAAAAGCTCATGATCCTACCATTTATTTTATTTCTATCAGTTGCATTGTTTATTTATTGTGGGTGTGTTGTCACGATCACAAAATTAATGAATTAAACAAGCATGCAAGATAGAACTAAAACAAAACCGGCTTATAGGTAAATATTATTTTATACATGGTTAATCACTTATGTATATCCCACTTAATATTAAAAAGCATGTAATAAAAGATAATAAAATGGAAATTTACGTATAAGGATAAAATCCCTCAAAATAAATATTAAGTCCACATAAGCTTCCATAATCTTGGTTAGAATCAAACCATAGTTCAAAGTCCTTGAACAACCCTAGTTGGGGTGCATTCAATTATCGTAGAATTCGAATTCAAGGTTTTGGGTTGACATAACTTGGCCCGCATCAAGGGTTGACTGCCACAGTAGGACTTGGTGTGACCAAGAGGAAAAGATTGAGGAAATCCAAAAAGGATTTCAGGATTGGGGAGTCCACTCAGCGGATCAAGGAGCTACGAGTTAATGTAGTTGGCATTTGGAATGCCTACCTAAAACTGTTCAAGTTGCATGACCAAACCTAGTTTGGGTAATGAGAAGGGAAATATGGATCCTTTCCATTAGAATATTCTTGCAACAGAATATTCCAATGTCAATTGTGAGGGTTATTGTATTTCGATAAAATAGTGGCAGACTAATAAATATTAATTTATTTATTTGTCTCAATTTTTGTAATAAAGTACTAAAGCTTTGCTCATCTTAATTTGTAGAAATGGCAAGAAAATGACATCAAACATATCATTGCGCACCATACTCGAAAAATAAAACCTTCTCACCGGCACCAATTTGCAAGAGTGGTAGAGGAGTTTACGCGTCGTCCTTCGCCACGAAAAGAAATTATATGTGCTGTAAGAGCCTATTCCAGTTGTTCCTGGGAAAGAGGCTAGTGATGAGGAATTATATCTCTTCATGAAAAACATGGATGATTCCACAGATTTCCATTCTTTCATGCTATCGGCCATGTCTAATGAACTCTTGCAGCAACATGAAAACATGGACGTGTATAGCATGATGTCTCATCTTAAATATCTCTACCAAGATAATGCAAGACAGGAGAGGTATGATATCTCTAATGCTTTGTTTACCATAATTCATGGAGAGTCTACACCATCTGAGCCTCATGTAGTCAAGCTTATTGGCTACATTGAACGCCTGGATATCTTAGGGATTAAATTCCCGGAGGCGTTGCGTACAGATCTCATCCTATCATCACTTCCCAGGACCTTCTCTAGTTTCATTGTCAACTATAACATGAGCGGAAATGAGAAGAGTCTATCAGAGCTTCTGACCTTGATTCTCCAGGTATATAAGGACATGGGGCGTGACAAACCCACCGTCCTTATGGTGAAAAAAAAGGAAGTACAAGGAAAAGGGGCCAAGGACTTATAAATGGTCTGAAGCCCCCGAGCACCATCCCTCCAAGAAGGGGAAGATCCAGAGTCAGGTCAAGGAATGGGAGGCAGTGTGTTTTACATATGGAAAGCAGGGCCACTGGAAGAGGAACTACACCTAGAAGCGTGGGGACGATAAAGTTGCATTTATTATCGAGTGCAATATTTCTATTTCTACACATTGGGTATTAGATGTAGCTTGTGAGGATCACATCTGTATTCAAATTCAGGAACCAAGTAGATTTATAAAGATCACCAGAGGAGAGGTGGATCTTCGAGCCTCCAATGGCGCAAGGCTGGCTGTGTTGGCTATTGGCGACTACCACCTCTCATTGCCGACTGGGATGATTTTTGTTTTACATAACTATTATTATGTGCTAAGTGTTACCAAGAACATAATTTCTGTATCTTGTTTGGATATGGATGGATTTGATTTCAAATTTGGAAATAAGGGTAGTCTCTTTTATAAGAACCATGAATGTTATGGTATGGAACATTTAAATAATGGTTTGTATGTATTGAATTACGAATACCAAGTGTTGGAAGTCGATAACGAAACAGACTCACATGACTCATACATCACCCAGTTATGGAATCACCGCCTTGGTCATGTGAACGAGAAGCATTTGACAAAGCTCTGCCAAGATGGCTATTTAGACTCTACTGAGCTAAAACAACTTGATAGATATCATGCATGTTTGCAAGGAAAAATGACCAAGCCGCCTTTTGGTGGACAAGGTGAAAGGGACACAGAGCTTCTAGGATTGGTCCACACGGATGTGTGTGGACCATTTCCAGTAGAAGCTAGAGGTGGATATTATTACGTCATTACATTTACTGATTATTAGAGTAGATATGACTATGTCGAATTAATGAGGTATAATTTAGATTCCTTAGAGAAATTTGAGGAATTCAATATTGAAGTAGAGAATAATCTTGGTAAGAAGATAAAGAAGCTTCGATCATATAGAGGTGGAGAATAACTGAAACAAGAGTTCATCGATCTTCTAATAGAGTCTAGGATTCTATCTCAGCTCACTCCTCCTTATACACCACAGTGGAATAGTGTTAGTGAAAGGAGGATCTGCACCTTGTTGGAAATGGTGAGGTCGATGATGAGTTATACAGATCTTTCATTATCCTTTTGGGGATATGCATTACAAACTGCAGCATACACATTAAACTGAGTACCTACTAAGTTGGAAAATGGAATTCTATCCGAGTTATAGAATGGATGTAAACCCACTTTGTTGCAAACACGTGTATGGGGATGCGAGGGGGTTTGTTAAGGCCTTCTTAGGCAACAAACTAGCACCCCAAGGCATGAAGTGTATCTTTATAGGATATCCCAAGGAAACGAAAGGATATTACCTATATAACCCTCAAGACAAGAAAGTGATGGTCGCCAGACAAGCCATCTTTCTTAAGAGGGAGCACATCCTCAAGAAGGATAGTGGGAGAAAGATTGACTTTGATGAAGTTGATGCTCAAGATACATTAGAGTTAGTACAGGAACAAGTTCCATAGGTCCTCGTGGAAGAGGTTCCAGAAACACAAGTACAACGTAAGTGCTCAAGAGAGGTAAGGAATCCAGAGAGACTTGGTTTACTAGTCACTGAGGATGGTGAATCGTTATTGTTGGAAAATGATGAAACTTTCTCCTAAAAGGAAGCTGTAAAAAGCTTAGAAGCTACAAGATGGCTAGAAGCTATGAATTCTGAGATGAATTCCATGTATCAGAACCAAGATTGGGTTCTGGTCAATGAGCCAGTTGATGTAAAGCTTGTTGGATGCAAATGGGTATTCAAAAGAATGCTGGACATGGAAGATCAAGTTAGAACCTATAAAGCATGGCTAGTGGCTAAATGATTCAGACAGCATCAAGGAATTGACTATTATGGAACCTTCTCACTAGTTTCCATGTTTAAATCCATAAGAATCATACTTGCCATAGCAGCTTACCATGACTATGAGATTTGGCGGATGGATGTCAAAACAACATTCCATAATGGGAACCTTCAGGAAGATGTCTATATGACACAACCATAAGGGTTTGTGACACCAGGTGAAGCCAAATGGGTTTTCAAGTTGCAAGAATCCACTTATGGATTGAAGCAAGAATCCAGGTCATAGAACATTCGATTTGATGAAGCCATAAAGGAATTTGGTTTCATGAAAACGAATGTGAGCCATGTGTTTATAATCGGTTTAATGGGAATGCGATCTCCATCCTAGTGGTATATTTTGATGACATATTGCCTATTCGAAACGACATAACAGCCTTACAGTCAGTTAAAGACTGGTTGAACAAGTGTTTCTTCATGAAGGACTTAGGAGAAGCAGCCTACATTCTAGGGATCAAGATCATTCGTGACATATCCAAGAGGCTGCTCGGACTAAGTCAGTGTACATACACTGACCAGATACTAAAGAGATTTAGTATGTAAAAATCCAAGAGGGGATTGGTTCCAGTGTCACATGGCTTACATTTTTCTAAGAAAATGTGTCCCCAAACACAACAGGAGAAAGATAGGATGAGCAAGATCCCATACGCTTCGGTTATAGGATCCATCATGTATGCCATGTTATGTACTAGTCTTGATGTTGACTATTCACTGTGCATGGTAGGAAGATATCACGAAGATCCAGGAGAACAACATTGGAATGCTGTTATGACTATCCGTAAGTATCTGAGAAGAACTGAGGATATCTCTGTGGTGTATGGAGGAGATGAGGAGCTTGCCATCAGAGGGTATTCTGATGCTGGTTTTCAAACAGATCAGAATGATCTGAAGTCGTAATGTGGATATGTTTTCTGTCTCAATGGAGGAGCTGTGAGCTAGAAGAGTTCAAAGAAGCCAGTTGTTGCCAATTCTACAGCGGAGTCCGAGTATATAGCGGCTTATAATGCAGCCAACGAAGCTGTCAGGATTCAGAACATTGTCCAAGAGCTTGATGTGGTGCCTAGCAGTAAAGATCCCATTACATTTTATTGTGATAATACTGCATCGGTGGCTCTTGCAAAAGAACCAAGGTCACATCAATGGACAAAGCACATACTCCATAAGTATTGCCTCTTTAGGGATTTCTATCAAATGGGTGATGTTGAAGTGAGCAGAGTGTCCACAGAAGAGAACGTGGCGGACCCCATGACTAAAGTCCTATCTCAGTAGAAGCATGAATATCATTTGAGGGCTAGCGGGATAAAGGTTGTTAGCAGTTTTCTCTTGTCCAAGTGGGAGTATGTTGGAGTTGGTGGCCTAGAACCAACTACTTTGTACTTTATTCATTAAATAAAAACATTATCACATCTTGATTGTTCTTCTTCATGACATGTCATGTGATAATGTCCTAAGGACAACTATTGCATTAAAGGGTCGTAGCAGATCCCTAATATGATGGGAACCCGAAAGTTCCATAACACTATTATTGAATGTATGTTCTATGGTCGGATGATATTATTTTAGGGACACAAATAATACAGGCCATTAGGGGTGAGGATTCATAAAACCTTGAGGCACCTTCTCATGGTGTGTGCCCTGGGTAATATCCAAGAGGATATTATGAGAACGAGACCCGCCAGTAGGAAATCAACATCTCATAGTGTCATTGGATGTTCCTATCTGAGGACGTGTGTATTGGTCATTAGACATTAAGATTATTATTAATGGGTATTACAACTCACACACTTAGATTTAATGACAAAAACTGTGACGACACAATGTTCGCAGCGAGGTAGGATACGTTGGGTGCATCACGAGTAATACCGCATTAATAGATAATGCGAGAAAGGATTTTTCCCTTCCGTTCCATAGCGGAAGTAGATATCTCAGGCCCTTTGATGGAATTGATATAGCCTAAATAAATCCATGGCCATGGTAAGGTTTGGGCAAGTTCAATTTCGGGAAGTTAAAGAAAGAATAATCAAGCACATGGGTTGATGGAACTAGCATGAAACCTACTTGTTTGGAGATATCGAGACAAAGGTATTATATTACACGGTAAGCGTTCATAGGAGGTGACACGTCATTGTGGCGTTAACTTCTTTCTCTATGGGTTCCTTGGAATTTTGCTAGACACTAACCTTAGATTTTAGGTAGGCTCAGCCTAATGCCACTGAGAAAGAGGGCTAGAGGGTCACACACTAAGTGTGTCCATGTATCTTAGTTAAAAATTAATTTAACAAGTTAAATAAATATTATTTCGGACTGTGGTTTAATAATTATTTAAGGATGTATGATCACATTTATTTTGACACTAGTTATTCGAGAGAAGATATTGGGGATGAAATAATATATTTATTAGCGAGTAATGAAGATACATTTACTTAAGAAATAAATATTCATTACTCAATGTCTAATAAATGTGGTGGAGAAAGATGGAAAATAAAAGTACACGCCATGTATATTAAATATACCCGCTATGTAGTTTTATGGAAAATAAGTACAGGTCATGTATTAATTATTACACGCCGTGTAGTGTTTACAGTTGGGATTTTGAGGATTTAATATTGTTTTATTAAATGATATTTATTATAATCATTGTGGGCGCATGTCAAGGAATTAATAATTCGACGTGGGGGTTTTCAATAAAAGTTAATGAAATAAATAAAATGTGTAACGTGTTTATTTATTTTCATAACCCTATTAAACTCAAACCTGATTATAAATATCCTTGCAACCCCAACATTTAAAAGAGCCATTGTTGTGCACAACAGATTTGGAAATACTCTCAAGATAAGAGAGAATTCCCTTTCCACCAAGAACGCCCTCATGTTACGAGAGCACGATCTTCCACCGGATCAAGGTGGTCGAAGGCGAACATCACAAGAGAAGGTTCTTCCACGCTAGCACCCGGAGATCCCTTCGGCGACTTCCGGAGATTAATGACACACGTGTGGATCACCGCTAGAGGAATCCTACACATAGTTTCTACGATACAACGACGGGTCACCGAATCGTGACCAGACACATTAATGAAGAATGAATTCCAACGAGGTAATTCTTATGCATTAATTAAAATAATTATAATCAATATATGATGATCCTACTCAAGGGTTCAAGGACTCTTATTTTCATTTTGTTCTTCGTTCTATTTTTAAGATTCAGCGTTTTATATCATGACAGATCTTGGATTGAACGTTGTTTAACATTAAAATTAAAGTTGGGGAAACCCACCAATGCGCTTTCGATGTACCCAGAACCTACACAGAGTAGACTGTAAAGTGATCACCCATCAGATATTGTCGCCACATCATCAAGGTGAAGACCACTGCTGCTAACTACAGGTCATGGGTAGCATAGTTTTGCCCATTTTTCCTCAATTATCGTGGACCATAAGAGATCACTGCCCTCTCCAGCATCAGGACACACTTGAGTCTGGTCCATGATGCATCGCAGTAAACTATGTACCGTACGCCCTCCTCCGGTAGCCTCTAGATGGGTACACTGGTCAATCTCTGTCTCAGCTCCTGGAAGCTCTTCTGACATCTATCCATCCACACGAAGGGTTTCCACTTATTTTTCAAAGATAAAAGTGGTTTTGTAACTCTGGATATGTCTGGCACAAATCTTCGGTAGTACCAGCAAGAACTAGGAAACTCCGAACCTCCGTCACACTCCTGGGTGGCTCCCAAGCAAGTACTGCCTCGATCTTCAAAGGATCCACCGCAACTCCTGCCTCCGAGATGACGTGCCCCAAGAAGTGGACCTCTAGAATCTAGAACTGAACCTTCGAGAGATTACCATAAAGATGGTACTCTCAAAGTGTGTCCAGTACAACCCGTAAGTGGTAGGCGTTCTCCTCCTCAGAGGTCATGTAAATCAATATGTCGTCGATGAAGACTATGAAAAAACGATCGAGGTAAGGCACGAAGATCCTATTAATGAGAATCATGAACACTGTTGGAGTGTTGGTTATGCCAAAAGGAATAACTATGAACTCATAGTGGCCATACCAACAACTAAGGTTCGTCATCTGCACATCCTCATCTCAAACTCTGAGATGATGATAGCCTGACCTGAGGTCTATCTTCAAGAACCATCATGCTTCGTTGAGCTGACCAAATAGGTAATCAATCCTCAAGAGTGGGTACTTGTTCTTACGGTCACCTGATTCAGGCGACGGTAATCGACACATGGTTGTATGCTCCCATCCGCCTTCATGGAGAATAAAATCGGAGAATTCATGGGTGAAACACTAGGTCGGATTAATCCCCTACCCTACAAGTCCTCTAGCTTTACTTGTAGGTCATGAAGCTCAGCGGGAGCCATGTGATATACTGGTGTAGATATCGGTGTTTTCCCAGGGTACAGGTCAATAAATAATTCTACCTCTCTGTGAGGAGGTAGACTTAGAACTTCATCAGGTAAAATGTCTGCAAACTAATCCACCGCAACAAGAAAACTCGGACTCCGCACATAAACTGCTCCGAGAATGGGACTAGACAACTGATGTGTGATCGGTTTCCCTCTCCTCTGCATAAGTCCATCATGTGCTGCAAAGGCTCCCTTCTTTCCGGTGAATGTGAACCTTCTCCCGTCTGTGCGTACAAACCACACTTTGCTCCTAATATAGTCAATCTGGGCATGGACTGTAGATAACCAGTCCATACCCAAGATGATGTCGGAAGACCTCGATGCCCCTACAAGAAGATCTCAGTCAAAGCTCTCTCCTCCTAGAGTAAGCTCTCAATACCGACACCAGTGTGTAATCGTCGAGTCTACTCCCATATGAGTCTCTAGCTATAAGGATCGAGCCAATGGCTCTGTCGGAATCTCCGAACTTCGAACAAGGGAATCGACAATGAAAGAATGTCTCGCTCATGTGTCTATAAGAACAACAGAAATGGTGGACTAGACACAGATAACACCTCGAATCATCTCAGGTGCACCATGGTTATAAGCTTCCACTACGTAAAGCTGAGCCTACCTCTATTCGCCAGCTCCCTGTGGTCGGGGTGGACCTCCTGCTGGTTGTGGTGGTAGAGCCTGAAAGCGTTACCCACCACCCGCTGCTCGGCCAGCTCCTCTGCCTCGTCTTCCTGCTCCCTGTGGACTTCCACGGTCAAACCTCTACCTCTGCATGGGTGGTCCCTAAACTGTCTGCTACTCCTCTGCATGGCAGGTAGGGCAGTCACGATCTATGTCGCCCTGCCCGCCGCATGCATAGCACTGCCTGCCTCTCGTATGACTGGATCTACTGCTTGTGCCCTGCACCTCCAAACTAGTAACCTGAGGTTTCCCACCTGATGTCCTGGTCCTCGTGGACCTTTGTGACATCTGACTACTACCGGCTGTAGAAGACTCCACTACGTGTCGCCCTGCGATAGGCCTCACTACTGACGAAGGTTCAGCAAGGAAGCTCTCCACAAAAAGGGCTTTCTCCAGAACTCATGCCTGCATCGGAATGCTGAAAGAGATAATCGAAGCCCAGATCTCATGCCTCAGTCCCTACATAAAGGTCTAGGCCCCGAATAATGGGTCTTTCACCATGTCCATGGAGTAGAGCGAGAGGTCGGTAAACTTCGCCGAGTACTGGGCTACTGTCATGATGCCATGCCGCTGCTGTAGTAACACCTGGATGCGCACCGCATGGAGGGTGTCTAGAATGAACCCCGAGTGGAAGAGGCTCTCGAAGTCGGTCTAATGTAGAGATGCCTCGTCGTGCACCTAGAGAATCAGGATCCACCATCTACATATTGTTGTATAAAGGAGACTCGCCATAAGGATCACCATATGATTTGCTAGTGTCCCTACCAATATGAAGACTCGGATGATAGCCTCCATCCAATTCTTGGCTGCCTGAGGGTCTGTCTCTCTGCAAAACCTGGGCGGCCTCTATCGCTGAAACTTGTGCAATGAACTTAGGGGGAATGCACTCTCCGATACTGGGGAATGTGGTATCAGTGGCCCAGCAGGTAGAGGTACTGCCGGTGCCACCACTGTAATGGGTCCCTTTACCGAGGCCTCGTTGCTCGGTCGGCTGCCATATCGCACAAAGCTCGGAACCCTAGCTGACTGCCTTCGTGGGGCCATCATGAAATGTAACAGGTGCACGGCGGTTAATACAGTATAACTGATTAGATGACACAATGTAATCACAATTAAAAGTTTTGAAAGACACATGCAATCAATGTTTTCATGCACTGAGTCGGAAATCAGAAGTCAGGGTCCTAGTGTATGGATACGTCAGCCGTCGCACCAAAACTGGACTCCCTGGATTGATAACCACACTCAATACCCTTAACATTATTTCTTCACAGGAAGAAATTATCAGAGTCCTATGTTCTGCTGTAGAACCGACTCCTCTGATACCAATTTGTCACGATCCGTCCTTGGGGCCCAGGCCGTGACTACCCCAAGCCTGCCTTCCATAGGCCAGGGGCTGGAAACTAGCAACAAAGGTGTAAATCCCGATCAAAGGGAAGGAATTGCCTTTATATAAGTAAAAAAACACAATAGAGAATGCATGTTGAAGTAAAAACAAAGTAAACTGAGTATAAAAGTAAGTGCTGAAAATTAAATGGGCCAGAATAAAAATCCAACTGAAATTACAGTACAACTGAAAAAAATGTACAGCAGCAGTAAAGTAAATCAGTAACCATTGACTCGTCCTCCGGCTATACCACCTGATGGGTGGGTATAGATGGTCTCCTCAGCTCCTTGGATCCAGCCATCCGCTCCGTGTACGTCCCACTAAGTGGTCCACCTCCAGGTACCACCCCACTCCACAAGACTCCAACTCGATCAGTGATGTCTGTCTTCTGCATCCAACACAACGTAATATGGGCATAGCCCCTGCAGGGGTGAGTATACGATACTCACCAGGGACCCCAAGACACCCAAAAGTCTCCCAGAATCCACAAAGTATAAACCATAAAGGAAAGATACAAACACAAAGTATCAACCAACTCTACTTAGGTAAATGCCCATACATATACCTAAGTCATCAATTCCAGTTCGGCTCGAACACACGAGCCCAAGAACAACCCAGTCCTCACAGAAAAGCACAAACCAGTCCACATTGGATAGAAATTCGATCACATCAATGATAATGATTGAATTTCAAGGCTCATCTCACAGAGGTATACTAGTCACGAAGAGGGGTGGAGATGATAGATGTAGCCTCTCAGTCATCTCCCCTGCTGAATCCATGTAGGATCATAGTACAAATGTATTCACTGCCGAACCCACGTAGGATCCATGTATAGTAACCTTCACTGCTGAACCCACGTAAGATCCATGTACAGTCTTAATCGTCATCACAGTCGCTTCCAACTCTAGGGTTCCTGCATAAAGCATGCTCGATTCTGGGAGGGTCCGCTCCATGACACATGGTGGGTCAATAAATAAACTTCCACGAAGTCTAGAGTTGATGTATCCTGAAGTTCCATATCATCAATAGGAAATCAATGAAACAGACGATGCGTCAATCAGACGCCCGGTCTGAGAGATATTGGATTTTCTATTCTAGGACCCAGTTAGGGTTATACTAATTTCTAACCCGGTTGATATCATAATCATCCAAAACACATTTAGAGTATCGCAAAAGAACAGTCTTGTCGAAAGGGTCCTTCTGCCACAGACGTCGTGTCGATCAGATGTGAGGTCTCTATGATATTCCCATTTAAGTAATTGACAGGCCCGACACGTTTAGCCCAGTGGGCCGACGGGTCGTGTTGACCCAGTTTGATGGGTCCGACCCAGCAGAGGTGTCGGACTGGTCTGAAGAAAATACACAACTCGGCCTGAAGTGGCACGGCCCGACCTGATAGGGCGCGTCCCAGCTCGGCCCGGCCCAGGTGGCTTCCACAGGGGGGTTCTCGCACCAGCGACGCGCGGCCCTTCCCCAATCCGTCCGTCTAGACAGGACTGTCTTCTGCGCACACAGCCTACACGGAAGGGCCGACGGTCTTCCAGCACATCGCCCTCCTAGAACCGGGGTCAAGCTCTGCCCGGCCGACCGACGGGCTGACCGATTCCTTAGTGCGATGCCCTCCCGACACTGTGGTTTGCCTCCGCCTGGACGGCCGACGGGTCGGCCGGTTCTTCCACCAAAGAGGCCCATGTAGTGGGTCACAATTCCTCCCACACAACTGGCATGACGATGTCAGTCTCCTTTGTCGTATACCCATCACGGTGTGACGACATCATGCCTCCTCCCCCTTCGATTTCCGATTCTAGAATAATAAACGAGAACAACGGAGGGTTGTTCGGCCGTGTTCCTTCGGCCCACACCCTCCGCTTAAAAAGATAACAATCGGCCATATTTAATCATCGATTTCCAATGAATACGGGATACGTAAACATCCACTTTCAAGAATAAACCCCTACCTCGAAAAGAAGTTCGTGTTTGACAAGAGTTGTGAATGACGGTCTTGTTTCCATCGTCATCGGTGTGCACCCGAGGAAGTGACATCTCCTCATTTTTCAAGGAGAGAAGAATAGAAGGTGACCCGTCATTAGTGAGTTCCTTCGTCGGTGTCTCCTTCCTTTCCACAGAGGAAGATGAGGATAAAGAACTGCGGTTATCGAGTTGATGTTCTTCTTCAGAGAGATGGTGTTCATCAACAATGGAGATGCAGTGTTCTTAAAACTCATGGGTTTTCTCCCCAAAATCTGAACATAATAAGACAACCAAAAATAAAATAAGGCTTCTCATTATTTTATTTAATCAGGCCATGCATTCAAAATATAAAATTAAAACACTCAATTAATTAATTGAAGTGGTTCAATTAATTGATGAAAGTTTGTTGGCAAGAGTTAAGAGGGAGAGAGAGAAGGTGGAAATGTTTCACAAGTAATGAGGAGTTTACAAAATTAAGAGGGGGTTTAAAGAGTTTTATGGAAATTGAAGGGTTGGGGCTTGTGTGGGCCCCACCGCACATTTATCCTCACATGGGAAGTTAGGTGATAGTGGGTCCCTCTATAACTCTCCCATGTAGTATATAACCACCTTAGATATAAAAATAAAATTGTTCTACAATTTTATTCACTTCTCATTTAATCCACAAAATTTAGCCTCCCCTCCCGTACAAACACAATTTCAGTAAAGGTCCCCCTATGCAATTACATGCACTATGAGTTAATCATTGCCCTCATTTTTCAATTCAGAGAACCGGTTTAAATGTTAGAAAAACCCACTCATTTGTTCACTGAATGTACCCGAGCTAAGCTTCAGAAAATTATTCAATGCACATCGGGCCTCAGAATAAGGTGCTGTTAGAAACTGCGTACTCGTAAAATCCGAAATAATTTATGAAAAAAATTTCCTTGACATTTACGAGTCTTTACAATACTATAGTTTGATTTTTTTTCATAATGATTATTTTTTCAAATAATATGTCAGGATTGAAGGAATTTGATAAAATATATTCTAAACTTCGTCCTCTTAGGAATAATTCTGGATTTGGTTATACTCACTCAAAACTAGTTTTTAGAAATAATTATTTTGTTCCACAATGTTCTCCCTTTAGTACTATATTTCAATGCGGTGGAGAATGGGAAAAAAATTCATTAAATAAAACACAATATATATGTTTCCATAAAGGTTATTTTTATATGAATTTGTGGATTCATAAGAACTTACCTTCTGAAATTTCTGGATATAAGAATGTTGGGATTCTGAATGTCAAACTCTTTTATTTAATAAAAATAAAGAATGAAACTAAAATAATACATTTTACATGGATAGTGGATGTTCCCAGAATATGTCTAGTAATAAAAACATCTTTGAAAACATTATAAATATGAAAGGAGGAAAAGTAAATTTTAGAGATAATGCTCATAGAGAAATTGTTGGTATTGGTAGCATTGTTCATTTTCGATTTTTTTTTTCAAATGCCTTATTTGATAGGGTTCTTAAGAAAATCCGAATTAGAATAAGACTATTATGGGATGAATGGTTCCTTTTGAATTTAATACATGATAAATTCTTAGTTCATAATTCCAAGGAAGATTTTATTCTTTCTTCGAGTAGGAATTTAAATGTTTACACACTAAACATAAATGACATTAAGATCCAAGATCTACCATTCCTCAATGCAATGGAAGATCAATCTTGCTTATAGCATAGAATAATAGGAAAATGTTACCATCATAACCTATGAAAAACCTCAAAGAAAAGACCTGTTAAGGTTCTTCCAGAGCATAGATTTGATTCTTCAAAAGATTGTGATCCTTTTCAATATAGAACACAACATAAATCAAGGATTAAAATAATAAGTGAAGTCTCAAAATCATATACATTACAGCTAATGTATATGGATCTTTTGGGTCCAACAAAAATTGGGAATATTGGAAGAAAATATGATGTATTTATTTTAGTTGATTATTTCACCGGATTTAAGTGGGAATATTTTTTAGCAATGAGATCTGAAAACATTTATTATTTTTAAACTTTTATAGACTAGGTTAAAAACGATAAACACATACCATCAATATCTAATCATAATGATCCTGGAGAAGAATTTATAAATTCAGATTTTGAAACATTTTGTAGTATGAAATTCATTACTAATAAGTTCTCAGCCCCATGAACTCCTCAATAGAATGGTTTTGTTGAAATAAAAAATTGAATTCTTTAAGATATAAATATAACTATGATGAGTAAATATTATATTTCAGAAAACTTTTGGGCTGAAGATATTACTACTTCATTTTATACTATTAATCATTTTTTATTTCGACATTTACCTAACATAACACATTATGAATTTTGGATGGGTTTGATATCTAGAATTTATTAATTCAATGTATTTTTATGAAAAGTAGTCATTCTAAATACTAATGAAAACTTGCATAATTTTCCACCCAAATATAATGAAAGATTTTTCTTAGGGTATTCCACTACTACTAAGGCCTATAGAGTTTTTTAACAATATTAATAGTGTTATTTAAGAAAGAAATCATGTTAACATTGACGGAACTGATCCTTTTGTTTTTAAACAGCCCCAACTTACATAGTCAGATGTGTTTTTGAAAACTTATTATCAACCTTTGATAGAATATTCTCTAAATAATGAAAATTATCAAGAAAATCTTTTTGTAGTATTTACCCCCAAAGATTTTCTATCGTTTTTTGATTAATAGGTTTTAAAAAACCCAAATCAGTTGTTTCCTATGAATCTCCCCAGTGATAGTATCATTGGAGATTCAAATCAACCGTTAGGGACTAGATGTTCTTTATGAAATTATGTAGAACATATATCATTCCTTTACCAATTAGAATGACAAAAATATTGTTAAAGAATTAGGTGATGATGGATGGATTAAATCCATACAAAGATGAGCTAAATTAATTTGAATGGAACAAAGTGATGATTTTGGATGAAAGTCCTAAGGAAACATCTTAAATTGGAGTAAAATGGGTATTCAAAAATAAATATGATGAAAATGGAATCATAGTAAGATGTAATTATAGATTATTTTCTAAAGGCAATAATCAACAAGAAGGAATAGAATATGAAGACACATATGTTCTAGTAGCTAGACTTAAAGTGGATGTTTATGTAGAAAAAATTCCTATATTGGAAGACACAAACAATCCTGAACATTTTTTCAAAGTTACCAAATCTTTATATACGCCAAAAAAAGCCCCTAGATACTACTATGATTGACATACCTGATTTTTGTTACAAAAAATTTATTCCAAGAGAACTGCTGATAGAAATAATATTATAATGAATGATTATTTTTTAAAATTTTTCAAATCAATGTTGAAAACATCATATTCGGATCAACGCAACTGTCTTTAACTGATTAGTTTTCAAATCCCCAAAAATTTGAATTTGAAATGAGTATGATGGATGAGTTAACATTTTTCCTAGGTTCAAAAATTTCTCAAAAACTAGATGGAACATATATATCTTAATATAATTATGTTAGTGATCATCTAAAAATGTTTTGGATATAACAACACTAGATGTATAAGCACTCCAATTGGTACCTCAAATTCGCTTGATCTTGCTAGTGTTGGGAAGTCATTAGATCAAAAATCCTCTAGAGGCCTGATATGAAGTTTACTATACTTGGTAGCTAGTCATATAGTCATAATTTTTTCATTATTCTTATGTTCATTATATCAATCTAATCCAAAGGAATAAAATTTATATTTTGTGAAATTAAATTTTCACTATTTGAATGGAACAATGGATTTATGAAGTTTTTGTAATTTAAATAATGATTTTTTAATAAGTATTTGGGATTCTGTTTTTGGTGGTTGTAGAATAAATTTAAAAAGAACATCCAAATCATGTCATTTCATAGTAGATTCAATAGTTTCTTAGTCTTTAAAGAAGCAACACTCAGTAACATTGTCCACTACTGAAGCTGAATATGTAGTTTCTGGAACTTATTATGCTCAAATGTTCTGGATTAAACACACACTCATTGAATATGGAATGATTTTTACCAAAATACTGATACTGTGTGAGAATACAAGTTCCCTTTCCCTGAGTAGAAACATGACACATCACTCTTGTGAAAAACACATAGATATTATACATCACTTTAATGGGATCAAAATTTAACGGAGATATTATTCAACAATTTAATGAATCCATGATCAACTTGCTAATATTTTTTCAAAATCATTACCCTATGATAGATTTGAATACATTAAAAAGAAGTTATTAATGATAACCATATGTTAAATTCATATTAAATTTTTTGATAAAACATATTTCCTTATATAATGAATCTCGCTATCATTGGGGTAGTTCAATTGTTTATTTACTATTTTTTTCATTAATAAAATTTTTCATAACCCAAAAGTTTTCTTAATCAATATTAATTTCGGATCCCAATTTTTCAAAATAAAAAATGTCCTTTACGTATCAATATTTTCCAGAATCTATGTTGTTCAAGTAAAACCTTATCTATATTGTCATTATTTTGCTATGCAATCCGGATGTTATGTTTTCTTACTTAATTTTTGGTAATTTATTTTTTTTCTGGTTGGTATTTTTATCTTTACTTAAATCCAATTTTACCTTAAAAACTCAATAGTTAAGAACCTACTAAATATTTATTTGGAATTTATCTCTACCTTCAGAGCAAATCGTACTTATTATAACCATTAGATCAAATTGGGAATAAATCCCATCACCTCGAAACCTTTATAAAGGCCTCACTATTATTTTTCCCACATCGGTTTTCATGATATTGCGCGCCGAACCTATGCCCCTCTTCAAAAAAGTCATTCAATTTTTTTCTTGTTTTCAATTACTCCATATGTCACTTGATGTCTCTATATAGAAATAAATGTCGTCAAACTAAAAAAATCAAGGATTGGAAGATCGACCGGGAAAGGTTGGTTGACCCATACTTCATTGCTATGTATAATTCATTGATTACCAAAAATATCAAGTTGAATGGATTTGAGAGTTATTGTGTTACTAAGCCGAAGATTTGGGATTTGGTTTATCTGGATTATTTTATACAATTCTAAGACACAGTATGTTTTTATGAGGAAGGTGGAAGGGAGATGTTTTGATTAAAGAGATATAGAAAAACCAATTCCCAACATTTCAATATGGCTTCAAATATTCATGTAATTCCATATGAAGGTGTGGAAATAGTATATACTAACTTGTTTCTAGATCAGTCAGTATGGTTTGAGAAGGAAAAGGCAATTGAGTGCCTTAAACTCAAAGGAGTAAATTCATCGAAGGTCAACCATCTATATAAAAATTTCATAGTAGTAGCATTGTGGGTTTAGGGATTCCTTATTCTAAGAAAAGGAAAAAACAACTATCAAAAGAAATGTGATATCTTTATTATTGAATTTTTTGTTATCCATAGTAAAGTTAAACTGGTGAAGTAAATCCTTATGAAAATCACCAACATTAATAATGGAACTCTCAAATCTCATATCATCATGTATTTGACGATATTACTGATGATTGTTGTGATTTTCTTAGAATCCTTCAAAATTAACGGTAGTTCTAAACCATGAACCTTCAGGATATTGATGATGATTGATGATACAATGAAAAGGAGGAAAGTTGATTTCAACACCAAATCATGAAAATTTTATGATATTTCTGAAAGTGAGGTTGAATATTTAGATGTGAATGGTGAATTAGAAGACACATCAAAGAAATTATATAAAAGGTAAAAACCAAAGGAACCAGAAACCAAAGAAAAATCTATGATTCTAGAAAGTCAATCAGCACCACCAAAGCTGAAAAATAGAAAAACATTCCCTGATGAAGTGGTAGTGATGTATAGGGTATAAAATATGAATAAAAAATAAGGAGATCCATGTATTATCCAGGAAAATTATTTTTAGATTATTTTATGAGACCTCTGTTAATATTTGAATTTATTATAAAATATTTTCTAAATTTAAAAAATTTATTCTTCAAGTAAATAAGAATTTTTTTTAAAAAAAATAAATTTTATCTTATTATGAAAAATATTTTGATAAAATGGAATTCATTTTTGAACAACTAAATTCATAAATACTGTTAGGATTACTATTCTTTATTTTTCTAAAATATTTAAATTTTTGGAAAATAATGAATACAGATACTTTAAGAAATATGTTAAATAAAATAATTTATGCATCATTATGGAGTCAGGGATGATGTAAATGGCTATTGGATAGAAATGAAATTCACATATTAATATTTTTTAGTCATATGTATTGAGAATATTCATTTTTTTTGGGCCAAATGATAAAATAATGATAAAAATAAAGGAAAACCCATCCTTTCCACCCAAATATAAACAACTATTCAATCCCCCTTCTCGTCACTCATATAAGCCTTGAATATTCTCAATGTTATTCCCCAATACACTTCCATAGTATATCCACACAAACAAGATCCCTTAGTCTTATCAATAGACCAATACTATATCCCATAAGGAGGTTCTCAATAAAGTTATTTTAATAGGTAAATCCTCTTCCTTTTTCATTTAATTTCATTTGAAGTTATATTATTTTCTTGTTATCTCTTAATCTCCTCCATCCAATTAATCATGATAACTCTAGTATCATATATATATATTGAAATTATATCATGTTTCTATAATAACCATTATCAATCTATTTACTCTCACTATATTATTTTATAAATGAAATCACAATACAAGAGGATCCAATTTACAAACTTCATAGCTAATGAATTATCCTCCTTCAAATTATTATTAAAATATTATCATGAAACAATTTTAATGGTTGATATAGATTATGAAATTTATATTATAACCATATTTATCTTCTGGAAGTAACATATTTACATAATAATAAACGATAAAAAATGACATTGTTATGATAAATAACTATCGTAATAACATAAATGATTATCAAAAATTGTATTATCTAATGATTAGTACTCATAATATGTAAAAAAGTGATATATATAACCATCTAAAATTATATATTCCCATTAGAAACATTAAATTCCAATTCCAGTGAACTCTAACAATATTATGTGAACTCCATTAATTATAATCAAGTGAATCAATCATGAAATCAAGGAAAAAAAAGTTTGGAACAAAGGAACTCAATCATATAACAAATAAATAAGGTCATAAATGAATATAATAAAACTATAATGAACCAAATAAACGTATATATGGTTATGTATTAATTAATTAAAGTATTTAATTTGATTATCATGGATGTTATGGTCATGTGTAGAACACGTTCGGACATTTGATAAGGGTTCTATTCATAAACCATAATTTTATTGGGTTAGTATTATTATCTAATTACCTCAATAAAATTATTAATTATTAGTATTTAACCCTCAAAAAATAATTTCTAATGTTTTAAATATGTGTACCTATATGAATCATTTTTTCTTTTATGGGATGTTACTTTATTAAAATAATCTTTCAGAAATTCTTCATGATAAACAATCTTATTTCAATGGAACATCTTGAATTCTTATATATTATTACATAAAATATATAGTCTATTTTTTTCACCATTCGTTTATTTAAAATATATTATTTTACTATGAAAAAAAATAATGTAATTCAATTCGGGTTTTATGAAAATATTTTACCAAAATAACTCTGCATTTTAAAGTAAAAGATTATTTGTTGTTAGAATTACTTAATGATTTTATACAATTATTTTAATCTATTTAAACACTCCTATTTATAATTATGTTTAATTTAGATTAATATTTTATGATATCATTTACCATACTTTATTGAATTTGTTTGGATTATTTTTACTTTGGATGAGATATCTTGATACAGTTAACCATATTACTCTGGCTGGTTAGTGTTTATATATAATAATTGGGGAAAGTTATTAAAATTTCATAAGTAAGTTTTAATAAGAGGTTATATGAGATTTATGACTATCATCATTCATATGAGTAATTCGTTGGACTTATTGGGTGATGGTTATGGCCTTTATATCCCCTCGATGCATCAGTAGGTCTCATGAGAAAAACAAGTTTGGGTTTTTTCCTGATTATATATAGTATTGGAATAAGGAATTTATGGAAAGATTATGATATATTTCATTATTCAATACATAATTATAAAACTAGATATTTATATTCCTGGATATTATTCCACTAGTATAATATATATGGTTATGTTTTATGGCATTATTTAAACTATTTTAATTCCTACCATATTATGCTCACATTTATTTTTAAAGGAATGTGTTCTTTTGATATTTACCAGGCCTAGTGTTTATGTTTATGATTAAATGGACTAAATTATTTAACCATAATGGGAATCTGAGTTCACCCCTTTAATTTATTTTATATTTTTTATGATGTGAAGAAGTGTATTCTGAATGACCTTGATGGATATTATAGAAGTTATTTGAATTATTAATGGACCCACTATATTTTATTTCATTCCATGTTTTAATGTTAAGCTTATGTGTGTATATGGTTTTCCAGAACAACTAATCCACCCAGTCCTTCATGATACAACATTCCTATAATCATTCAAATATAATAAAATAATACACCGAAAATAGGAAAATAGTTTTGGGGAATTATAGAAGGTATGAAAGGATGTTTTTTAGAAAACATAGAAACTAGATTTAAAATTGTATATTAGAGAAACAACTCTATGATAGACATTGAGGGTAAGCATTGAAGAACATCATAAAATTTATGTAAGGAATATATGATGTGGATATAACCAGAAAATATATCCATGGCTGGATACTATAGGTGAACGTGGTTTTGGAATTGATGTACCTAGAAGTGAAAATTATGACAATGTGTTTCCGGCTTGACCCAGGGTAACCTGAAATACTATAAAAACCATTAAAATTCACCTAGTTTTTCACCCCATGGGTATATTCATAAGATAATTCACATATTCATTAAAAGACATTATGAATGATTTGAATGTGAATTCTTCATCAAAGAAATCATGTTTATGATTATGGGATTATCTATACAAAGGATTTCTATTTATTATCTGTATCCTAGTATTTGATATTATGTAATATGATTCATAACCTAATATAATTAATTCCTTAATTTATAAATGGTGAATAGTTAATGTAATGAAACTACATGAACTCATGTATCTCATGTATGGTTTTCAACATACGAAGGATAATGATGTTGCTTCTAGAACTACAACAGGTGCTGAGTAGGTTATAACTATACTGGGAAAGCTGACTCAGGTTATGAATTATAACCATAACAATATAAATCACCCTAAACAATATCTAGGTAGTGAAATGTTAGACCACTTTATGTGACAACAAAAATCATCATTTAATGGGACTAACAACCCTGTCACAATAGAACTGTGGATAAGTTTTTTAGAGAAGATATTTCTATCTTTGTGGTGTAAATAAAAGAGAATGTTTTCATGTAAATTTATAATCCATCCGGAGATGTTGAATAATGGAGTTCACTAATTCTAAAAAATGATGTGGAAGAGATTGAATATATGTATTCGATATAATTTTAGGAAATATTATCATTAAAATAATTTCTTCCTGATCAATGAGAAGATATGGATAGGTAGTTTATGAATTCTAAGGAAAAAGAGGATGATAATGTTAAAATATATTATGATAACATTACATGGATAGAACAAAATTTTATGGAGTACAATTATAATCCACAGATCATGACTGATCAATTATTTGATAGTTTGAAACCATTCTTCTAATAGCAACTTGCCTCCAAATGTTTCTCATCACATGAAGATATGGTCTCATGTGCTATTAAGATAAATATGAATTCTCTAAGTCTAATAACATTAATGGAATATATGAGAAAAAGAGTGTTGATGAAATCTCTAGAAAAAAATAAGGAAAATAGAATGAAGGGATAAATAAATTTTCCATCATGTGATAATTGTGGGATGAAACACCCTCATACTTGGTTGAAGGGTACGGGGGATTTTTACATGTATAGAGGAAAAGACCCCCAATCTCTTGATTTTAATGGAAATAAAAATTCCACCAATGTTTAATTATATATTTCAAAAGTGATGGTAATTTATGAAAATAATTATGCTATGTTTCAAGGAAAAATCCCCCTCAATGAATTCCAATGGAGAAAATCCAATCTTATGCGATCATTACTAATGAGTTTGAAGTTCGTAATGAGTTGGTGGCATGTACATTAATAATTTCCGCAAACATATCTGGTTATTTATTTGATTCTATATCATTTCATTCTTTTATATATTCCCAGTTTTTTAGAATATTAGACATTAACAAATTGATTTAATAATGAAGTTGTTAGTAAAATCTCTTAAGTAAATTATCAAAGAAAAAAATATGTGTTAGTCATTCACCCTTATGATAGATACATTTTCCTTAGTTGGAGATCTTATTATCATATATATGTTCAATATTGATATAATCCTCAGTATGCATTATATTTGAAATTATTATTTTAAAATATATTTCAATAATAATAAGGTTACAATTTTTGAGAATTATGTAGATTCCCTTACTTGTAGAGAAGATACATCATCATCTGATGGTTATACAGATCCACAACCAGTAGCTCCACTAAATGCTATCATTTTAGGAGGATAAGAACACAATATCTGTGAGTGAGGAACATAATCATCAAAATGATTATTTAATTATTGTTAAATATTAACTTTATTTGTTTCCAAAGTATTTTCCTTGGAATCCTCTGGAGTGGGAAGTTGATTTTACTATTTTATTAATTCCCGGTTCATGTCTTATATCAAAGACTCTTTTTACAGTGGCCAATGTAAATATAGTAGAACTAAAGGAAAAACTAGTGGAATTGAGTGATAATGGGTTTATTTCCCCTAGTTCTTCTATATATTGATACCTTATTCTCTTCATTAACATGAAAGTTTGATCTATGTGGCTATTCTTTAACTACAGGTATATCAATTCAATTACAACAATGAACAAGTATCCTCTTCCTCACATTAATGATTTATTTGATCTACTTCCTGGAGACCAATATGTTTCGGTTATTTCCCTTCGATCTGGATATCATCAGTTACGTATGAGGAAGGAACATATTCCAAAGATATCATTCTGATCTAGGTATTGGAATTGTGGGTTGACAGTAATGCTTTTTGGGCTGACTAATGAACCATCAGTTTTCATAGATCTAATGAATTGAGTTTTAACGGGATATCTTGATAATTTTTTGTGGTATTTATTGATAATATCTTATTATACTCCAAAGATTCAATGTCTAGGAGATTAAAATGCAGATTATTCAGAAATATATTAGATGAAATGAATTATATGGGATGTTTAACAAATCTGAATTTTTTCGTCAATTAGTCTCATTTCCTAGCCATATTAACTCTAAGTATGGAATCATAGTTAATATTGGAAAGAAAAAGGTGGCTCCGTAATGTCCCACTCTAATGAACAGAACTGAGTTACACAATGTTATTTGTTTATTATGATATTTTAAGTGTTTTGTTCATGACATCACCTGATTAGCCAACCCATTAACCATGCTTACTCATTAAGGGGAAAAGTTCATATAGATAAAAGAATTTGAATAATGTTTTTATGAATTGAATAGGAGAATAGTGAATTCCATAATCCTGACTCTACAATCTGGAAATAGTGAGTGTGTGAATTATAGTGATTCCAAAAAGAATTGACTTTGTTGTGTCCTTATGCAATATGTAATATTTTTTTTCTATTCATAATGGAAGTAAAAAATTCACGAATAGAACTATCCAACACATGATCTTTTTATTAGCAGCTATAATAATCACTCGGACGATATGGAGTAACTATCTTTATGGATGATGGTGTGAGATATATTGAAATCAGAAGAGTTTAAAATATATCGTGTCATAGAATGAACTCAATATGAGGAAAAGTCATTAGCCCTAGATAATCAAGGATTATGTTAGATCCCTACAATACTAACAAAGAATGTAAAATAAGTTAGTTGATTCACTGAGAATGAGGTATCATGTAGTTTTACAAAAATGTAGATTGAAAGGGATCTTATATTAATAGAACTAGTAAATATAGATATGGGGATAATCAAAGAAGGTGATACATCAAAATATTCTAAATTGGATTCCCAACCATCTTTATTGGAAATATTTAAATCATCTTAGTCTAATGATGAGAATCATCAAAAGAAAATTAAAGGTGTGAATAATGGGATGTTGGTTAACATCATGTGTGAGGATGAAATTCTAAAATTCTGGAAGAGGCTATGTGTTCACTCAATACTAGAAACGAAAAAGGAGTTATGGGATGATTCCCATAGATCAAAATTTCCATTACATCATGGTATCACTAAAATGTATAATGAATTGAAGGAACATTTTGGTGGGTTAACAAGAAGGAGGAAGTTGTTGAAATGTTTCAAGATGATTATCCATTCAATAAGTAAAAACTAAACAAAATCACCATAGAGGAGTCATGAAACCTATAACCATTCCAACATAGAAATGGGATTAAATGTCCAAGTATTTTGACATTGGATTAACCAAAAATCCAATAAATAATGATGCAATATGGGTAATTGTTGATTGACATCTGAAATATGAGCATTTTCTCAAATAGGGGAGGATTTTCCACAAGTGTGAAATGCACGACTCTATATCAATGAAATTGTTAGAATTAATGGAACTCATATTTAAATTGTGTAGGATCATGATCTATGGTCCACATATAAATCCTTGTAATGTCTTCAAAAATCATTGGATACTATAAATCGATTGAAAACTTTTTATCACCCTCAAACTGACTAGAAATCAGAAAGGATGATCTAAACATTAGAAGATATTTTCATATCACATTCTCTGGACTTTTAGGTTGTGTGGGATAAATTTTTTCCTGTGGTGGATTTTCCATACTATATTAGTTTCCATTTTAGTATTCAAAATCCACCATATAAAGAATTTTACGAAATGAGAGGAAACATACCAACATGTTAAGATAAAGTTGGTGAAAAGAAGATTATAGGACTAGAGGTTATGGAGGAATCAATAGAACAGTTAAAGACTATTCAAACCCATATCAAATAATCTCAATGTCTGGAAAAGGGATATACTGATAATTGAGGGAATTATTTGGAATTTTAAGAGGGAGATCACATTTTCTTGATAGTATCTTCATGAAAGGTTGTTATAATATTTCGAAATCAAGGTAAACTGAGCCCAAGGTATATTTTTCCTTTTGATAATTCGGAGAGAATTGGAGCTGTGGATTATCATTTGGCAATGTCACCTAGACTTTATAAGGTACACAATGTCTTTCATGTCCAATTATTGAGAAACTACATGCCTAACCAAATGCATGTCCTCGCCTATGATGATATTGAATTAGATCCGGGATTATCATACTATGAAGAGCCTATCCGCAATATGGGAACTGAAGAACATTTTTTGAGGAATCAGATGACTCTACTGGGAAAATTACATTGGGAAAATAAAAAAAAGAGGCAACATGGGGTCCTGAGGAACATATGATGAAGAACTAACAAAATATTATTATAAGATAACATTTTAGTAAATTCGTAGTTAATTTATTTCTAAGGGGAGAATAATGTAGCACCCCATGAATTTAAAAATAAATTTAATATTGATTTCATGACTCATTTGGACTCTATGAAGCAACATATTGTTATAGTCATGCCAATGAACAAAATTTTACTGCTTATCTGATTTCAATTACAATGAAGTGACAAACACTATTTTAATCCGTATGATATTTAGTCTCTGACAGGATAAACATACATTTTTTGTGAATAGTAACATACCCTTATGAATGATAATGCTCCATTAGGAATTATAACCTCATCCATCTAAGTATAGATAAAATTTACACCCCATATAAATGAGATTGAATATTTTAAAAATAAGTAATTAAGTGTTCGTATATTTGTGATTAATAAATATTTAATTACAATTTTAAATTAAAAAAATAAAAAATTTCATTTTCATAAAATGTATTACTAATTAAAAATTTTGTTTTCCTTTGAATTTATGATAATTTTATGAGACCTCAGTTAATTTTCGAAAGTAATATAAAATCAGTTTGAAATTTATAATTCGTTTTTTTCAATTAAACTGTGATTTTTAAAAACTAAAATTTATCTTATTAATATAATTATATTGATAAAATGCATTTTATTTTTTAACAAAACATTTTAATAAATGGTTATGGTGAATATTTGGGGTTTTCCTGAAATACATTAATTTTTTGGTTATAGTGAAAGTCGTTACTTTTTCAAATATGGTAAAAATGAATTTATGAATCATCCCTGAGTCATCAATGATGTAAATGGCCATTGGATAGATATCACATTAAAATTTAAATATTGTTTAGTCACGTACATCAAAACTATTCATAGTGTTGAGCCAACATAGTAATATAATGATTACAATAATGGAAAACCCCACCTCCCCTCCACTATAAAACCACCCCCAACTCCTTCATTTATTCACTCATCTAACACTTGAAGCTTCTCAATGTTCTAACCAAATAAACTTACCTAGTCCATCTCCATGCCTATGATCTCTTATTCTATAAAAAACCCTTTCCCTTTAGAATCTTATCAAATAGGTTTTTTCAAGAGGTAAATCCTCTTCCTTTATCATTTAATTTCATTTCAATTTATCTTATTTTTTTATTCTCTCCTAAACTAATCTATAAAATTGATCATGAAACACTAGTATAATATATAAGAATTAATTATATCAGGTTACAGTAATAACAATTATCAATATCCTTGGTCTCCCTCTTTTATTATAAAAATGAAATCATCATCTGAGAGGTTCCAATTTATAACCTTCATGGACGGTGAAGTTTTATTCTTCGAATGATTATTATAATCTATTCATGAAACCATTTTAATTGATGTGGAAGATTTTAATAATTATAATATAACCATTTTTATGTTCTATATGTAACATTTTTTCCTAATACTAAATAATAAATCAATATGATTTCATTGTGATCAATAACCATCATAATAATCTAAACAATTGTCACAAATTGTATTTTCTAATGATTTATCGTTATAATATGTTACAAAATGATATATATAAACATTTAAACTTATGGATTATCATCAACAACATGAAAATATAATTTTGGAGAATTATACAATGAACTCATTTTCATACAATCAATCAAAAAAATCATGAAATCAAGGAAATGAACACTTCAGAATAACAGAAATCAATTATATAATTTATTAATAAGGCCATAAATGAACGTAATAAAACAATAATGAATAAAATAAGTGTAAATAAGGTTATGAATGAAATAATTAATGTATTTAATTTAATTATCTTGAAATTTATGGTCATGTGTCGAATATATTTGGATAAAAGTTATGGATTTTCTACACAAACCTCTATTTTCTTTTGTGATACTCTTATTCTCTACTTACCTCAATGAAATAATTATTTATTTCTAGGTTCCCATCATAAATTTTGTTTTAATTTTCTATATAATTTTACCAATATGAATCCTTCTTTATTTTATGTCATGTTTCCTGTTTTAATTGGGTCTTTCAAAAATGCTTCAAGATAAACAATCCTATTTCAAAGGAACATCATGAATTCTTACATATTATAAAACGAAATCTATAATATTTTTTTATCTACAATTTTTTTTCAAAAATCACTAATTTTATTATTAAAAAACTAAATTATTTCACTTATGTTTGAATCAAATATTTTTCCAATATAATTCTTCATTTCAAAGTAAAAGACTATTTATTGTACGAATTACTCGATGATTTAATATGTGTATTTTTATTTACTAAATAATCTTGTTGATTATTATTTTTCATTTTATTTAATCATTTATCATTAGTTTGGTTATTAACTTTCTATATTAATACCATTCACCATATTACTCTAAATGGTTATTGATCATAGTTATGACTTTGTAATGTTATTTAAATTTAATATGATATTTTCAATATGAATGTATAAGTTTTTTATTTTTAGTCCCATTCATATGAGGAATTCACTAGATTAATTATGTGGTGGGTGGGGCCTGCTATAGCCCATATTTGCATCAGTAGGTTTCATGAGATGACTTAGTTTGTGTTATTACTAGTTTATGTTTAGTCATGGCATGATCCCTTAACTGAATGATTATAATGTTTTTAATTATGAATTCACTAATTATGAAACCAAATATTGATAGACCATGTGATTATTCAATAGATAGAATATCCATGGTTACATTTTATGTCATTATTTAAGAAGTTTTGATTTCTTCCATATTATGCTCATGTTATCTTTTAAGGCATGTATTTTTTGTTATTCAACATTCATTTTGTTTCTGTTTATGATTAATAGAACTATATTATCATCCCATAATGATCCTCTTCTGTCACATCTTATTTATGATTTATATTTTCCTCGAATGATAATATGTGTATTATGAATGACTTCTAGGGATAATCTTGACTTATTGGAATTATTAATGGATCTGCTATATTGTAATTCAATTAAATTTATAATTATGATAATATATATTTATCTGGTCTTCTAAAATCACAAAACTACCCGGTCAATTGGGATATATATTTTTTTCATCATGCCTATGTAATAAAATAATGAACTGACTTTTAGAAACTGGGGTAAGGGTGTTACACAAACAATCTATGTCGAACCACCCAAATGAATGTCTTGCTATCAAACACCATAAATTTAATGATATTTATATTATATTTGAGGGATATGAATCAATAATATATTAATATTGTTATTTAAATTAGTTTTTATAGAATATTGAATATATTTTTATCATATTATTTTTTATTTATAATTAATTTATTTTCGCATAATAAAACACAAATAGTATTTGGGGTAATAGTAAAATTCAGTTAAGGAATTTATTTTGATTCTATAATGGACGTTTTAAATAATGAATAAAATTTTAATTTAAGTTATTTAACATTTAATATTATTTATAAATGATAATATAGTATTTATGAAGTCATCGTTAATTTTTAAATGTTTTCAAAAACAGTAATTGAAAAAACCCATTGTTTCTTAATAAATGTTGAATTTTTTTTAAAAGATGAATTTCACAGATTAAAAGTATTTTATTCATAAAATTAATATTATATTTGTAAAGGTATTTTTTAAATTATGTAATGGTAAATTTTTCATAATTTCTTGAGATATCCCAATTTCTGATAAAAAATCAAATATCTTATAAATATACATTTTTTATTATGACATAAAAATGAAAAAAAAGTGATATTTTAAATACTATAAATTACACCCAAGACCAAATAAACATTTTTTTCATTAATATAATGATATTTTAAGTTTATTTGATTCATTTTATAAAGCCATTATGAATTCCTCAAAAACACCATTACATTTTTCGGTTTTAAATTCAATTAATTATAAGTACGACCCACATCTACATAATCAAGGGAATTACATTATTAAGGTAGGATCCTTGTAACGCCCCGATCCCAGTTACCCAGAGTCAGTGCATTACTTCGTAACATTGGCATGATCACAAATGATCAAGTCTCGAACGACCGATTAGTTTAGTAGCCTTGGAAACACTAGATACATTCATAAGTCTTACATTACATCATAAAGTAAAAAAAACTACAACATCTTCTCTTCATATCCCCTTATATTATCCCTGCAGGTCATTCATAATATATTTCTTCACATCCTGGAAAAATTAAAACATTGAAAGGGGTGAGCTCATATGCTCAGTAAGGATAACAATATAGCGGAAGCTTT
The DNA here is from genome assembly GCA_963277665.1 of Viscum album. Lineage (NCBI taxonomy): Eukaryota > Viridiplantae > Streptophyta > Magnoliopsida > Santalales > Viscaceae > Viscum > Viscum album. Next base: position 915,271,195 of record OY728155.1, on the reverse strand, counting down.
CATCAACAAACATAAACAATTAAGGCAATGTATAACTAAAACAAAAGACTTTTAAACTTGAACTTCAACATAATATGGAGAAAGTAAAATGAGATAATGCCATTTACTTTTTCACATGGATATTCTACTGGTCGAATAATCACATGCAATATCAATAACCATATTCATAATGATGGAATGCATAATGCCAGACTATCATAACCACGTAGCCAAGGCCTTGTGCCAAGACCACAAATAAGATTTTGTCAAGGCCTCATGGCAGGACACTAGTTTGTCTCATGAGACCTGCCGATGCATCGAGGAGCTATAGCGGGCTCCACCCGTCACTTATTAAGTCCAATGCATTCCTCATATGAACAGGTTTAAACATATCATAAACCATAACATAATCGTATCACATAAAACATGAATAAAGGAAACATATGATTTCCACACTTCAATCGCAAGATATCAATACAACACATTGATATAATAAAAACATTATCAAAACCATTTCCAATACCAAAATAAAAGAAAATTAAAACTTGGTATTTATTTTTCATTTAAGAAAAAGCTATGGCTTGTAGAGGAAACTGAAACTCAAATAATGGTCACGGCGGTGGGGAAGTCATTGTCGCCGCATACGTACGAAAAGAAAAACATTTCTTTTTTGTCATTTAATAAAACGCTTTGTATAAAAAGATTCCTTTTAAATAAACGTAAAAGTCAAAGGGGTTTATACACCGTATAAAAGAAATTTGTGTATAAAACAAAATATGCCTAAATGAATGGAGATTGAGACGAAGACCTTTACAAAGATCATTTTTTTAAATAAAGTAGATCTATTATGTGTATTTACTATATGTACACATAAATAAAGTACAAATAAAATATAGGATATAATACTATCATGACATAATTTGAAAGTAGAAGATTAACCAAAAGAATAGAAATTGGGATAAGAAGTTCCCTTACCTTACATCCTGTCTTAACTCGACCATTCTTTAACCTCCTGAATAATAAACTAGAGTTAATTTATAATTTCATAAGAACCTTTTTCAAGTTTTTTATTCCTTTTATATCACTTATTACCATGTAATTATTTAAGTAAATAACGGTCGTTTTGTCGATCGTTGGTACTTGAGTCAAAAATAAACTTCTTATAATTACAAGTTGTTCATGTGGTGAAATATACATTATATCCAGAATTATATTCATGATATAGATATCATATATCTCATATATATCCAGTATATACATGCATTTATAATTTTCCATAACGTTTATAGGTAAGAAATGAAATGCACCGTTCTTGGAGACGGTAAGCCGTACGTACGCATGAACGCTACTTTCATTTCTATTTTGTATATAATGAAATCATAATGATATAAATGTATATTATAATTCCAGTATAATATCATATATAAAATCATTTACTCCATCCATTATACATCCCACATATGTCATTAACGATTCAAATCACTTTGAGGGGTCGGTAGTCCGCACTTCCTAAAATGAAAATATCGCGTTTACCTATAATGGAAACAATAAAGGTATGCCATAAATGAAAAATACAGAACCTTAAGTAAAAAATAAACATAATATATATTATTTATAAATAGAGTGACATCTTAATGGACACCTTTGAAGGTGTTATATGAGTGTTGAACAATCATCGTTTCGTGAGGCAGAAATTCTCCAACCACAGAGACAATATGTTCTTTAACCATAAGATGTAGGTGGGTGTAAGTGTATCTCGAATACATCTTATAACAACGTCCTATTATATTTAGGATACTGGTGTTGTTAGAAAAGAAATGAATAAAAAGATTTTAGGGGGTTGGATAAGCAAAATAAAACAAAATAACATAAGCGAAGACATTACCTTAAAATCGGTTAACTCTTTTGATTTGAGCCAAAGTCTTCCTTGGGAAGAATTATGACCAAAGTGAGGCTTCCAGGAGTAAGGTAGGGATGTTGGGAGAGTATTTGGGCGGAGTTTTTCCGAGCCAAAAGGCTTTGAAAGTGTGAGTAAGCTGGTAGTGGTGGGGGCCTTTTATAAGTGAAGAGGAGGAGTACTTTTGGAAAGTAATGAAATGTTATATTATTATATAATGAGATTTGGATTTTAAAGGTCCCACAATTATATAATTAGAGGATAAGGTGATAAGGGTTCGAAATAGACTCATCCAATAGGTTTTTGATAAGTTTATGCCTTGGAGTTTACATTATCTTTTCATTTTATTTAAATTGTTAATTAAGGAGGCAATCGCTACATCATCATTGTGTCATAAAACATTTAATTTATTTAATGTCTAAAAATTAATAAAAAATATTATGATTTAGGAAATATTTTTATCTTTCTAATGAATATTTATAGTCGAAAATATGACTTGTATAACCCCATTTAAAAATTGTTTTAGTAAAACAACACATGTTTGTGACATTTTTATTTTAACATTAAATAAAAGTTTTTAATATCATTTTCCAACCAAAGTGGCTCCATGGGGTCCCCAAGTTTACCCATGGCTTTTCTTGGTCTGCCATGACTAATCCAATAGAGGTAGGACAAGTGTAAAGGTCATTTAATATTTTTATAATACCATTTTTACCTCAAATTTCACTAATTACCTTTAATCGGGATTAATTAAACTTAACAGTTACTATTCACCAAAAAATTATTTTAATCCCATTGAACCACATTTTACTTCTTAATGACAACCATGTATGTCGGATTTTTGAAAATCAAATCAGAGAAGTCGTAATATTTCATTTAAATGAAAAATCAGTTATTTAACTACCACTTAGTGGTTTCACTATTCATAAAAAATGGAAGTTTTTCAGAACAATGCCAAAATTTCACCCTAAGCTATAATTGATATTCCAAATTCAAAAATGATGTCTATTTTATGAAATTACAAACATATAAGTTGCATTAATTATTTTTATAATTAATTCCCACTGTTACAACAAATAGCTTGTTTTTAAGAAACAATATATATCAAATGATTGAAAATTGTTTATGTCCAGTTTCAAATTGAAATTAATTCTAATGAACGCCATTGGATAAAATGGTAAAAATATATTCTAATTATACTTTAAAACCACTCAATAGTATAACTTATCACTATAAATTATTTTTATTAAAAAAGTTGTTTTAAGTATTTTTCACTATTCATAAAAATTTGGAAGTTCTCAGAAAATTACAAAAAAATCAACATAGGCTAATTTCGACATTCCGAATCCAAAAATGAAGTCCATTTTAAAATATAAAATATATATAATTTCAAAAGGTGGGTATTACTATTCATAATGGCTATTTTGATTAGTCGCGGTGTGTTGGAATCTCAAACTTGCGAACAATGCAAGCTATTGTATTATTGAAAGAGAAGCGTATTGTGGAAGCTCGGGGTGTTACATTCTCCCCTCCTTCAATAAATTGCGTCCTCACAGTTTGAAATTTTTCTTTGAAAATAAAAGGTTGAAAATAGAAAATACATTTGTGGAAAACCCACATCGGAAATAAGGTTAATAAAATTTACCCTTAAAAAGAGGGAAAGGGAAATGAAAAAGTCACCACCCAATTATGATCTCGATTAGGCGAACATGGGTGGAAATTAGAGAAAAATAATTGGAGGAAAAGCGTAAATATTTATAGGGAGTGATTGAGGTCATCAATCACAAACAAGTGTCAAATTGAGGGCCTCAAAGCCTTCAATCTATGTTGATTTAAAATATCATAAGTTCAACAAGACATAAGGTATTAGGATAACACAATTTTTTTAATATCCATTTACTAAAGTTTAAGAATTAATTTATTCATAGAATAAGATATAGGTATATATTTATATTTATGCTTGACAGGTAGAGTTTCAACCTTCAACTAATTTCTACCACAACTTATCTTTCACTCAAAAAGATAATAGAACTCAAAAATATTATATTTATCCTAATTGTACAAGGTTCAAAATATTAACACATACCATTTAGATTATGAAAACTATTTTTTAATAACCAGGGACTTCCTGTAGGCAAGTGGTAGGTCATAAAGGCCTGTCGCAATATGGTTGTGGGTTTGATTCCTGCAGCTTTTTCCGATGCGACGGGTTATCACCCAACCTGAAGGTTTTCCTTTTTATAAAACTATTATAATATTCCTAAAATAATATTCAGAAATGTTTTAACCTTAAACATTACTATCCAAGGTTCAACTTAATCTGTCCAAACCTTTATAGTTATCCAAAATACTTCTTTCCAACTCATAGTCCAAATTTTATAAGGAAGGTAAAGATAATGAAGATCCCATTTTTCATCCGTGTGACAACATGTGAACACCTTTATCATATATTCTTTTAAAACACTGCAACATCCTGAATTACCATGATCCCTTATTCCTTATAGAATACTAGATATACTCCTTATATCCAAAAATGTATACAAATCATCAATCAGTTTCAAGGAAGTTAAGAATATCCAATATAATTTATCCAAATCAATCATGTCTTATTCCAAAATCACTATCTCGGTATCAGAACCATATTATGGTTTATCTTTCTCTCAACCATATATTTTCCAAAAATTTAACATACTGGGGAGGAACTTTTCTTGGTTCCACACAATCTCAAGTCCTTGATGAAATAGTACTACAGTACAATCCTTATATACTCCATAATTATTATAACCAGTACATCATTGATACAACACTCAAATTAAAAATTTCTTTAATAACAAAATAAGAACTCTAATCATTCCTCCTCATCTGTGGTAGTATAATAAGTTGATTATTATCCAATAACATCATTTGGGGCACACTCTGATGATTTGGACATTGGTTTGCGTAGTGTCCCCACTCCTTGCAGATGAAGCACTGTACATTTTAAACATTTTTCTTACCCTTGCAGTCACGCACTTGGTGTCCTTTTTCTCCACACTTATAACAAACTCCCATTCCATTCAGGAAAGTTCTAAGGTGTTTCTTCCCATAGTTATCACATATTGGAAAATTCTCTTTTCCCACGTCCCTTTTTCCATCATTCTCTCTTCCATCCTTTTCTTCTCTTTCTTCCCTTCAAATCCATAAGACTCGGAGAATTCATTACTTATCTTATTAACACACGATACTATTTCTTTATATGTTGAGAACATAAGGAAGATTATTTCCATTCTAAATGTTGTCTTAATACCGTGAAAGATATGATCCTTCTTACGCATTGGATCGTACGTATTGCGGGAGTTCACATTCCTTCCACTGGACACCATTTCTATACAATGGCATAAACTAGGTTAGTTAATGAATTGCAATGAAGAATTCCAAACTTGTAAAATACATAATGTAAATTGAATGGTTTATGGATATAATCCATAATCATAAAAATGTTTTCTTTGAGTAAGTATATACTCATAACCCTTCATAGTGGTTTGTAAAGAAAACGAGAATTATACTAAGCATATCCATCGGGAGTTTCGTAACCAAGAGTGAAGCAAGACCCATTATCGTGCACCAGTTCTCGTTCGAGTCTAGCTCAAAGCGGTGTTTTCAGGATTTACCCCTAGGTACATCTGTGACAGGGCCGCCTCGACATGCTCGTATCCAGACAGGGTTGTATTGCTCGGAAAACTCACAAAATCTCTATAATACCAAAATTCTAGGAAGTTCTTCTATATTAATGCTCAAAGTCTATCTTCGGGCTATGTGCCCTAATCAGAGTTTATCTAAATCTAGATTCCAAGGTTAGTACTAAACTGCCTCTGATACCAACTGTAACGCCCCGACCCCAGTTACCCAGAGTCGGTGCTTTACTTCGTAACATTAGTATTATCACAAATGATCAAGTCTCGAAAGACCGATTAGTTTAGTAGCCTTGGAAACACTAGATACATTCATAAGTCTTACATTACATCATAGAGTAAAACAAAACTACAAAATCTTCTATTCATATCCCCTTATATTGTCCCTGCAGGTCATTCATAATATACTTCTTCACATCCTGGAAAAATAAAATTATTGAAAGGGGTGAGCTCAGATGTTTAGTAAGGATAACAATATAGCGGAAGCATTCATCAATAAACATAAACATTTAAGGCAATGTATAACTAAAAAAAAGCCTTTTAAACTTGAACTTCAACATAATATGGAAAAAATAAAATGAGATAATTCCATTTACTTCTTCAGATGGATATTCTACTGGTCGAATAATCACATGAAATATCAATAAATACTTTCATAATGATGGAATGCATAATTCCAGACTATCATAACCACGTAGCCAAGGCCTCGAGCCAAGACCACAAATAAGATTTTGTCAAGGCCTCATGCCAAGACAGTAGTTTGTCTCATGAGACCTGCCGATGCATCGAGGAGCTGTAGCGGGCTCCATCTGTCACTTATTAAGTCCAATGCATTCCTCATATGAACATGTTTAAACACATCATAAACCATAACATAATCGTATCACATAAAACATGCATAAAGGAAACATAAGATTTCTACACTTCAATCGCAAGATATCAATAAAACACATTGATATAATAATAACATTATCAACACCATTTCTAATACCAAAATATAAGAAAATTAAAACTTGGTATTTATTTTTCATTTAAAAAAAAGTTATGTCTTGTAGAGGAAGCCGAAACTCAAATAATGGTCACGGCGGTAGTGAAGTCATTGTCGCCACATACGTACGACATGACAAACATTTTTTTTTCTTTTAATAAAATGCTTCATATAAAAATTTTCCTTCTGAATAAACGTAAAAGTCAAAAGGGTTTATACACTGTATAAACGAAATTTGTGTATAAAACAAAATATGCCTCAATGATTGGAGATTGAGACGAAGACCCTTACAAAGATCATTTTTTTAAATAAAGTAGATCTATTATGTTTATTCACTATAAGTACACATAAATAAAGTACAAATACAAGATAGGACATAATACTATCATGACATAATTTGAAAGTAAGAGATTAACCCAAAGAATAGAAATTGGGTTAAGAAGTTACCTTACCTTGCGTCCTGTCTTGACTCGACCGTTCTTTATCCTCCTGAATAATAAAGTAGAGTTAATTTATAATTTATTAAGAACCTTTTTCAAGTTTTTTATTCCTTTTATATCACTTATTATCATGTAATTATTTAAGTTAATAACGGTCATTTTGTCGATCGTTGGTACTTGAGTCAAAAATAAACTTCTTATAATTACATGTTGTTCATGTGGTGAAATATCCATTATATCCAGAATTATATTCATGATATAGATATAATATATCTCATATATATCCAGTATATACATGCATTTATAATATTCCATAACGTTTAGAGGTAAGAAATGAAATGCAGAGTTCATGGAGACGGTAAGCCGTACGTACGCATGAACGCTACTTTTATTTCTATTTCGTATTTAATGAAATCATAATGATATAAAGGTATATTATAATTCCAGTATAATATCATATATAAAATCATTTAATCCATCCTTTATACATCCCACATATGGCATTAACGATTCAAATCACTTTGAGGGGGCGGTAGTCCGCACTTCCTAAAATGAAAATATCGTGTTTACCCATAATGGAAACAATAAAGTTATGCCATAAATAAAAAATACAGAACCTTAAGTAAAACATAAACATAATATATACTATGTCTAAATAGAGTGATATCTTAATTTCCACCTTTCAAGGTGTTATATGAGTGTTGAACAATCATCGTTTAGTGAGGCAGAAATTCGCCATCCACAGAAACAATATGTTCTTTAACCATTAGATGTAGGTGTGTGTAAGTGTAGCTCGAATACATCTTATAAAAACGTCCTAGTATATTGAGGATACTGTTGTTGTTACAAAAGAAATGAATAAAAAGAGTATAGGGGGTTGGATAAGCAAAATAAAACAAAATAACATAAGCGAAGACATTACCTTAAAATCAGGTAACTCTTTTGATTTGAGCCAAAGGCCTCCTTGGGAAAAATTCTGCCCAAAGTGAGGCTTCTAGGAGTAAGGTAGGGAATTTGGGAGAGTATTTGTGCAGAGGTTTTCTGAGCCAAAAGGCGTTGAAAGTGTGAGTAAGGTGGTAGTGGTGGGGGCCTTTTATAAGTGGATAGGAGGGGCACTTTTGGAAAGTAATGAAATGTTACTTTATTCTATAATGAGTTTCGGATTTTAAAGGTCCCACACTTATATAATTCTAGGATAATGTGATACGGGTTCGAAATATACTCATCTAATAGGTTTGTTACAAGTGTAAGCCTTGGATTTTACATTATCGTTTCATTTTATTTTAATCGTTAATTAATGAGGTAATCGCTGCATCATGATTGTGTCATAAAACTTTTAATTTATTTAATGTCTAAAAATTATAAAACTTATATCATGATATAGAAAATCTTTTTATCTTTATAATGAATATTTATAGTCTAAAATATGACTTGTATAACCCCATTTAAAAATTGTTTTAGTAAAACAATTCATGTTTGTGACATTTTTATTTTAACATTAAATAAAAGTTTCTAGTGTCATTTTCCAACCAAAGTGTCTCCATGGGGTCCCCAAGTTGACCCATGGATTGTATTGGTCGGCTATGACTCATCCAATATAGGTAGGACAAGTTTAAAGGTCATTTCATATTTTTATTATATCATTTTTACCTTAAATTTCACTAATTACCTTTAATCGCGATTAATTAAACTTAAAAGTTACTATTCACCAAAAAAATTATTTTAATCATATTGAACCACATTTTACTTCCTAATGACAACCATGTATGTCGGATTTTTGAAAATCAAATCACAGAAGTGGTAATATTTCATTTAAATGAAAAAGCAGTTATTTAACTACCACTTAGTGGTTTCATTATTCATCAAAAATTGAAGTTTTTTAGAACAATGCCAAAATTTCACCCTAAGCTATAATTGATTTTCCGAATTAAAAAATGATGTCTATTTTATGAAATTACAAAAATATAAGTTGCATTAATTAATTTTATAATTAATTCCCACTGTCACAACAAATAGCGTGTTTTTATGAAACAATATATATCAATAGATTGACAATTGTTTATGTCCAATATCAAAGTGAAATTAATTATAATGAACACAATTGGATAAAATGGTAAAAATATATTCTAATTATACTTTAAAACCACTCAATAGTATAACTTATCACTATAAATTATTTTGATTAAAAATGTTGTTTTATGTATTTTTCACTATTCATAAAAATTTGGAAGTTCTTAGAAAATTACAAAAAATTCAACATAAGCTAATTTCGAAATTCCAAATCCAAAAATGATTTCCATTTTGAAATATAAAATATATATAATTTCAAAAAGTGGGTATTACTATTCATAATGGCTATTTTGATTAGTCATGTTGTGTTAGAATCTCGAACTTGTGTACAATGCAAGCTATTGCATTATTGAAAGAGAAGCGTATCGTGGAAGCTCGGGGTTTTACATTCTCCCCTCTTTCAATAAATTGCGTCCTCACAATTTGAAATTTATCTTTGAAAATAAAAGGTTTAAAATAGAAAATACCTTTGTGAAAAACCCACATCAGAAATAAGGATAATAAAATTTAGCCTTAATAAGAGGTAAAGGGAAATGAAAAAGTCACCAACCAATTATGATCTCGATTAGGAGAACATTGCTGGTAATTAAAGACAAATAATTGGAGGAAGAGCATAAATATTTGTAGAGAGTGATTGAGGTCATCAATCACAAACAAGTGTCAAATTGAGGGACTCAAAGCCTTTAATCTATGTTGATTTAAAATATCATCAGTTGAACAAGACAATGGTATTAGGATAACACATTTTTTTGTTTTAATTTCCATTTACTAAAGTTTAAGAATTAATATATTCATAGAATAAGATATAGGTATATATATATATATATTTATTCATGACAAGTAGAGTTTCAACCTTCAACTAATTTCTACCACAACTTATCTTTCACTCAAAAAGATAATAGAACTCAAAAATATTATATTTATCCTAATTGTACAATGTTCAAAATATTAACACATACAATTTAGATTACGAAAACTTTTTTGTAATAACCAGGGACTTCCTGTAGGCTAGTGGTAGGTCATAAAGGCATGTCGCAATATGGTTTTGGGTTCGATTACTGCAGATTTGTCCGAAGCGACGGGTTATCGCCTAACCTGAAGGTTGTCCTTTTTATAAAACTATTATAATATTCCAAAAAAAATATTCAGAAATGTTTTAACCTTAAACATTACTATCCAAGGTTCAACTTAATCTGTGCTAACCTTTATAGTTATCCAAAATACTTCTGTCCATATCACAGTCCAAATTTATGAGGAAGGTAAACATAATGAAGATCCCCTTTTTTCCGTGTAACAACATGTGAACACCTTCATCATGTATTCTTTTAAAACACTACAACATCCTGAATTACCATGATCCCTTATTCCTTATAGAATACTATATATACTCCTTCTATCCAAAATTGTATACAAATTATCAATCATTTTCAAGGAAGTAAAGAATATCCAATATAATTTATCCAAATCAATCATGTCTTATTTCAAAATCACTATCTTAGTTTCAGAACCATATTATGGTTTATCTTTCTCTCAACCATATATTTTCCAAAAATTTAACTTACTGTGGAGTCACTTTTCTTGGTTCCACACAATCTGAAGTCCTCGATGAAATAGTACTGCATTACAATCCTTATATACTCTATAATTATTATAACCAGTACATCATTGATTCAACACTAAAATTACAAAAAAAATTAATAACAACATAAGAACTCTAATCATTCCTCCTTGTCTGTGGTAGTATCGTAACTTGATTATTATCCAATAACATCATTTGGGGAACACTCTGATGATTTGGACATTGGTTTGCGTAGTGTCCCCACTCCTTGCAGATGAAGCATTGTACATTTGAAACCTTTTTCTTACCTTTGCAGTCACACACTTAGTGTCCTTTTTCTACACACTTATAACAAACTCCCATTCCCTTCAGGCAAGTTCCAAGGTGTTTCGTCCCACAGTTATCACATATTGGAAAATTCTTCTTTTCCGACGTCCCTTTTTCCATCATTCTCTCTTCCATCATTTTCTTCTCTTTCTTCCCTTCAAATCCATAAGACTCAGAGAATTATTTTCTTATCTTATTAACACATGATACTATTTATTCATATGTTGAGAACACATGGTAGATTATTTCCCTTCTAAATGTTGGTTTAATACCATGAAAGATATGATCCTTCTTAAGCTTTGGATCATACGTATTGCTGGAGTTCACATTTCTTCCACTGGGCACCATTTATATACAATGGGATAAACTAGGTTAGTTTATGAATTGTAATGAATAATTCCAAACTTGTAAAATACTTAATGTAAATTGAATGGTTTATGGATATAATACATAATCATAAAAATGTTTCCTTTGAAGAAGTATATACTCATAACCCTTTATAGTGGTTTGTAAAGAAAACAAGAATTATCCTAAGCATATCCCTTGGGAGTGTCGTAACCAAGAGTGCAGCAAGGCCCATTGTCGTGCACCAGTTCCCGTTCGAGTCTAGCTCAAAGTGGTGTTTTCGGGTTTTACCCCTAGGTACATCTGTGCTAGAGCCGCCTCTACCAACTCGTATCCAGACAGGGATGTATTTCTCGGAAAACTCACAAAATCTCTATAATACCAAAATTCTAGGAAGTTCTTATATACTAATCCTCAAAGTCTATCTTCGGGATATGTGCTCTAATCAGAGTTTATCTAAATCTAGCTTCCAAGGTTAGTACTAAACTGCCTCTGATACCAACTGTAACGCCCCAAACCCAGTTACCCAGAGTCGGTGCATTACTTCGTAACATTGGCATGATCACAAATGATCATGTCTCGAAAGGCCGATTAGTTTAGTAGCCTTGGAAACACTAAATACATTCATAATTCTTACATTAAATCATAAAGTAAAACAAAATTACAACATCTTCTCTTCATATCCCCTTATATTATCCCTGCAGGTCATTCATAATATACTTCTTCACATCCTAGAAAAATTAAAACATTGAAAGGGGTGAGCTCATATGCTCAGTAAGGATAACAATATACCGGAAGCTTTCATCAATAAACATAAACATTTAAGGAAATGTAAAACTAAAAAAAGCCTTTTAAACTTGAAATTCAACATAATATGGCAAAAGTAAAATGAGACAATGCCATTTTCTTCTTCACATGGATATTCTACTGTTCGAATAATCACATGCAATATCAATAACCACTTTCAAAATGATTGAATGTATAATTCCAGACCATCATAACCACGTAGCCAAGGCCTCGTGCCAAGACCACAAATAAGATTTTGTCAAGTCCTCGTGCCAAGACACTAATTTGTCTCATGAGACCTGCCGATGAATCGAGTAGCTATAGCGGGCTCCACCCGTCACTAATTAAGTCTAATGCATTCCTCATATGAACAGGTTTAAACATATCATAAACCATAACATAATCATATCACATAAAACATGAATAAAGGAAACGTAAGATTTCCACACTTCAATCACAAGATATCAATACAACACATTGATATAATAAAAACATTATCAAAACCATTTCCAATACCAAAATAAAAGAAAATTAAAACTTGGTATTTATTTTTCATTTAAATAAAAGTTATGGCTTGTAGAGGAAGCCGAAACTCAAATAATGGTCACGGCGGCGGAGAAGTCATTGTCGCCGCATACGTACGACAAGAAAAACATTTATTTTTTTTTGTTTAATAAAACGCTTTGTATAAAAAAAATTCCTTTTGAATAAACGTAAAAGTCAAAGGGGTTTATACACCGTATAAAAGAAATTTGTGTATAAAACAAAATATGCCTCAATGAATGGAGATTGAGATGATGACCCTTACAAAGATCATTTTTTTTAAATAAAGTAGATCTATTATGTTTATTCACTATAAGTACACATAAATAATGTACAAATACAAGATAGGACATAATACTATCATGACATAATTTGAAAGTATGAGACTAACCCAAAGAATAGAAATTGGGTTAAGAAGTTCCCTTACCTTGTGTCTTGTCTTGACTCGACCGTTCTTTAACCTACTGAATAATAAACTAGAGTTAATTTATAATTTCTTAAGAACCCTTTTCAAGTTTTTTATTCCTTTTATATCACTTATTACCATGTAATTATTTAAGTTAATAATGGTCGTTTTGTCGATCGTTGGTACTTGAGTCAAAAATAAACTTCTAATAATTACAAGTTGTCCATGTGGTGAAATATCCATTATACCCATAATTATATTCATGATATACATATCATATATCTCATATATATCCAGTATATACATGCATTTATAATATTCCATAACGTTTAGAGGTAAGAAATGAAATACACCGTTCATGGAGACGGTAAGTCGTACGTACGCATGAACGCTACTTTCATTTCTATTTCGTATTTAATAAAATCATAATGATATAAAGGTATATTATAATTCCAGTGTAATATCATACATAATATCATTTACTCCATTCTTTATACATCACACATATGAAATTAACGATTCAAATCACTTTGAGGGGGCGGTAGTCCGCACTTCCTAAAATGAAAATATCACGTTTATCCATAATGGAAACAATAAAGGTATGCCATAAATGAAAAATAAAAAACCTTAAATAATACATAAACATAATATATATTATTTATAAATATAGTGACATCTTAATGGCCACCTTTGACGGTGTTATATGAGTGTTGAACAATCATCGTTTCGTGAGGCAGAAATTCGCCATCCAGAGAAACATTATGTTCATTAACCATTAGATGTAGGTGTGTGTAAGGGTAGCTCGAATACATCTTATAACAACGTCCTAGTATATTGATGATACTGGTGATGTTACAAAAGAAATGAATAAAAAGAGTTTAGGGGGTTGGATAAGCAAAATAAAACAAAATAACATAAGGGAAGACATTACCTTAAAATCGAGTAACTCTTTTGATTTGAGACAAAGGCTTCCTTGGGAAGAATTATGCCAAAATTTAGGCTTCTAGGAGTATTTTAGGGATGTTGTGAGAGTATTTGGTCTGAGGTTTTCCGAGCCAAAAGGCTTTGAATGTGTGAGTAAGGTGGTAGTGGTGGGGACCTTTTATAAGTGGAGAGGAGGGGCACTTTTGGAAAGTAATGAAATGTTACTTTATTATATAATGATTTTCGGATTTTAAAGGTCCCACACTTATATAATTCAAGGATAAGGTGATAAGGGTTATAAATATACTCATCAAATAGGTTTTTGACAAGTGTAAGCCTTGGAATTTACATTATCTTTTCATTTTATTTAAATCGTTAATTAATGAGGTAATCGACGCATCATCCTTGTGACATAAAACTTTTAATTTATTTAATGTCTAAAAATTATAAAACAAATATCATGATGTAGAAAATCTTTTTAGATTTCTAATGAATATTTATAGTCGAAAATATGACTTGTATAACCCCATTTAAAAATTGTTTTAGTAAAACAACTCATGTTTGTGAGATTTTTATTTTAAAATTAAATAAAAGTTTTTAAAGTCATTTTCAAACCAAAGTGGCTCCATGGGGTTCCCAAGTTGACCCATGGATTGTATTGGTCATAAATGACTCATCCAATAGGGTTAGGACAAGTGTAAAGGTCATTTCATATTTTTATAATACCATTTTTACCTTAAATTTCACTAATTACCTTTAATCGTGATTAATTAAACTGAAAAGTTACTATTCACCAGAAAATTATTTTAATACCATTGAACCACATTTTACTTCCTAATGACAACCATGTATGTCGGATTTTTGAAAATCAAATCACAGAAGTGGTAATATTTCATTTCAACGAAAAATCAGTTATTTAACTACCACTTAGTGGTTTCACTATTCATCAAAAATTGATGTTTTTCAGAACAATGCCAAAATTTCACCCTAAGCTATAATTGATATTCCGAATTCAAAAATGATTTATATTTTATGAAATTAAAAACATATAAGTTTCATTATTTAATTTTATAATTAATTCCTGTTGTCACAACAAATAGCGTGTTTTTAAGAAACAAGATATATCAAAAGATTGACAATTGTTTATGTCCAATTTCAAAGTGAAATTAATTCTAATGAACACCATTGGATAAAATGGTAAAAATATATTCTAATTATACTTTAAATCCACTCAATAGTATAACTTATCACTATAAAAAATTTTGATTAAAAAAGTTGTTTTATGTATTTTTCACTATTCATAAAAATTTGGAAGTTCTCAGAAAATTACAAAAAATTCAACATAGGCTAATTTCGACATTCTGAATCCAAAAATGAAGTCCATTTTGAAATATAAAATATATATAATTTCAAAAAGTGTTTATTACTATTCATAATGGCTATTTTGATTAGTCGCGGTGTGTTAGAATCTCAAACTTGCGTACAATGCAAGCTATTGCATTATTGAAAGAGAAGTGTATCGTGGAAGCTCGGGGTGTTACAATCCTATCATAATAAAATACTAAAAAATAATCCCATTTTTAAGAGAGAATAGAAAAAATAACTATTGGGTTTGTGGGCTTGGTTATATTATTATATAGAGTCTGAAACCAATTTATAATAATTAATAAAGAAATACCTAATCATTTCCAATATAAACAAACCCATTATCCCATTTCCCCTCATTAATGATCCTTATGTTAGGTCCTTACCCTTTCCTCCCCTATATGTACTCTTCCCATGGTCCCCAAGATATCATGAAGCTCCTACGAATCATTTTCAGTCACGTACTCATGTAAGGGATCTTCACCATTTCTTTTTATTAAAGTTTCCTTATTATATTATTAATCCTATTTACATTTACTAATTTTTGTACTCAAATTTGTATATTCCATACTTCTGGATCATGTAATAAATTATGTATTTGAATGAATACTTATTGTATGATCTATGTGGTACACCGAAGTAAGAGAATGAAATGAATGTGATAGGGGCTCCCAGAATTATATATCTCTCCAATGATATGGGTACTTTTTTAAATAATGATACATCATTTTGGGATAGGGAGTGAACCTATTTTAAATATGGTACATTCTGTATTATGATATCATTGTAGTTATCCTTGAACTATGCTTATAATGTGGTGTTTAATTTTTTTCCCACATTTCCCAAGCTGTGATTATCATGATATTTCATTCCATGTTATTCATTTTCATTTTATTCCACATTTATATTCCAATTTTATAAAATATCCTATTTTAAAAAAATTAATCCATTTATGTTCCCCTAATGTGCTTTATAAATAACTCATTTCTTGTGTATGTCCCTAGGTTATCACATAATGTTTTATATACGATGAAATATTATAAACATGGTAAGTAGGATATCAAAGAAGAAGATATATCCCATGATTTAATTTTTTATTTAATATACCTAATTATCAATGATGATAATCATCTCTAAATTACTTGATGATTTAAATGTAGTCCTATTAAATAAATTAAGAACTATTGTGTATTAAATAGTTTGTTTTTTATGTTTTGTATGAGTGAATTTTTTTAGCATTTTAATAGGACTCAAAAACTCCTGAAAAATACTAAGGAATAAGAATATGGATAAGAAAACATCCACATATTTTGGTATGAATAATGTAAATGGTTTATAAAAAAAATAAACCCCTATAGGGACACTATAAGTTTACATGGTTTTGGTACAAATGTACCTCCGGGTAAATAAACAAACTAGTTTCTTCATCCTGGACTCGAAATAACATGGTACACAACAACATGACTTACTACAAACATATTTTGAAGCATACAATGTATATGATTTGGTATATTCATAAGCTCATTATGAACATTTATTATGTGGAAAAATACCCATAATAGTATATATTAGAAAATATATCAAGGATAAAAAATATTGTTGAATAGAAATTCAAAAGTTATGGAAAAAATGTATATTATTTTTCATCCATTTAATTTTATAAAATTCCCATTTATGTATTGAATAATTTAAATATACTCAACCCTACATTTCCATTTACTCTAGATAATGACAAAAAATATGATGAATTGGGTAAACAACCAATGTGAAATGGAATGTTATGACTTCCACAATGAGATTCCAATCTTGATGGGAGTAGGAATCCCGAAAATTATGATGATACTATTTCAGCTGACTCAGGTTGTAAACAGAAACTTGGATCATGAGTAGAACCTAACCCCCCCCCCCCACATAAGAGAATAAATTCTACAATTCAGTCCACTTTGAGAAGAAGACCTATGAATCTCAATAGATTAGTTGATCACATTATCACAGAACAATGGATCAATGCCATTGAGAATATATTTTCCATAATTAAATGATTTGAACATGAGAATGTCACTCTGGTTGTTTATCATTTGGATGTAGAAACTGATCTGTGTTGGACACTGATCAGAAATTCATATCTAGATAAAAAGGCTGAAGTTATGATGTGGTAGGAATTTTATAAAATGTTTTCCAATAAATATTTTCCTTGAACACATTATCTTTTGATAAAAAGGTACTTAATTTCCCTTAGGAAATTAGGTAAAGAATCTATGGGGGCCTACGAAGAAAAATTCACAACCCATGCATAATACTCCTTTGACTTTTTTGTTACCACTAAATTCAAGGTTGAATACATATTTGGTGGTATAAAACCAAATCTAAAAAATACCAGGTGATCTGTAACATTGATAGTCTTGAGGAATGTGTCCAACGATACCTCAAATTTGAAATAGAGATTAGTGAATTTGAATGTTAGCACATGGATAAGAAGATGAATGTAGAGTATAATTCAATCATTCTAATGGATAAATATACCGGTTCCATGAAATTTCGACATTCCACCTATCAATCATATGAAAAGAAGCTCCTAGAAACTTCATAAGGGGGATGAGGTAATAGTTTAAGTATGGGAAATATGGACACCTAACTAGATATATCATTATGGAGAAACCATGTAATTCTTTGGAATATATGAATAATCATGTAAACTCCAATAATATATTTAATTTCTATAATATCAAAGAACTAGGTCTCTTTTCAAACTAAATCACTAAGAAATGGTTTTTCAATTAAAACCAAAAACCTCCAAGTTATCAAGGGAATTATTTTTCCATCATAAATTCTTAGGTGGATCCCAAAAATTATGTCATGATAGGTACACTAGTTATTAATTAAATAATATTGAACAAATATTATGAATCTGGATCAATTCGCTCCTTTGAAAAAAAAAATTATAGTTTTATACATTGCCATAAATGATTATTCTTATTAATGAATGTTTCCCATTTATTGTTATCCTTACTTAGCATCTAAGATCACCACTTTCTATCTTTTATTTTTCACAAGATTCTATGAAATGCATTGTAATTGATATAAAAAGTAAATCCAAGGGAATAATGGAATTCATAAAGGATTATTTATGTTGGGTTGAATGTTATAAAGTGTAGTGTAACATTTATGTATGTAATTTATTTTCCAAGACTGCTAAACTCATTAGTTCTTTGGGACTTGATTCCTTGTAATCGTAATAATTTATTAAAATAATGCACCGAGTCTATGTAACTTGGGTCGGGGAATTACATTTGGTATTAGATGATGTTTAGAAATAACCTTGTAAACAAGATTCTGATACACTCTGATTAGAGAACCTTACCTTAAGATGTACTTTGAGAATTAGTATAGAAGAACATCCTAGAATTTTGGTACTATAGAGATTTTGTGAGTTTTCCAAGTAATACATCCCTGTTGGGATAAAAGAAGATAGAGGTGGCTCTAGAACAGATGTACCTAGGGGTAAAATTCGAAAACATCGCTTGGAGCTAGACTCGAACGGGAAGTGGTGCATGAAAATGAGCCTTGCTGCACTTTTGGTTATGACACACCCTAGGGATATTTTTTTGATAATTATAGTTTTACTTAAAAACCACCATGAAGGTTTTATGACTATATACCTCCTTAAGGGAAACATTTTTGTGATTATGGATTATATCCATAATTGATTCAATTTACGTTAGGTATTATAATTGTTCGTAATTTTGAATTCCGATTCATTAACTGACATATTGTATGCCATTTTTTAGAAATGGAGCCCTCTATAAGGAATGAGAACTCCAGAAATACGTATGATCCAATTAGTAATTAGGGTAATATAATTCATGGTATTAATCCAAAATTTAGAAGGGAAATATTATCTCATGTATTCTCAACATATGATGAAATATTATCATTTGTTAATAAAATAGGTAAAGAATTATCTGAGTCTTATAGCTTTGAAGGAAAGAAATAGAGTGACATGATGGTAGAGAAAAAGATGAATAATGGGATGAGGAGAAAGAAGGTTTTTCTCACATGTGATAAATGTGGACACAATCACCTTGGTAAATGATTCAAGGGAATGGTACTTTGTTATATGTGTGGATAAAAAGGACACCATGTGTGTGATTGGAAGGGTAAGAAAATGTTTTCAAATTTAAAATGATTCATCTGCAAGGCCTTGAGACACTATGCAAATCAATGTACCAGTCATCAGAGTATATGTTAAATGATGCTATTGGATAATAATCAAGTCATGATACTACCTTAGGTGAAGAGGAATGACAAGTGTTCTTATGTTGTTATTATAGAATTATATCATTTGAGTGTTGTATCAACAATATACCAGTTATATGAATTATGGATATAAATAAGTATTGTACGACAATACTATTTTATTAAAGATTTGAGATTATATGGTTCTAAGAAAAGTTACTTAATAGTAAGATACAAATTTTTGGAGAAATACATTATTGGAGGAAATGTAATCCTTATTATGGTCCTGATATTGAGGTACTGATTTTAGAATAAGAGAAGGTCAATTTGGATAAATTATATAGGATATTCTTGACTTCCTTGGAACTTATTAATTGTTTTTTTAATTCATCATTGTTTGAATATTCAATAAATAGTGTTTATGGTAATTTAGGGTGTTACCATGTTTTAAAATAATACATGATTAATGTGTTCACATGTTATTATGTGGAAAAAAGGATCTTCATTGTGTTTACCTTCCTTATAAATTTTGGACTTTGAGTTTGGACAGTAGTATTTTGGATAAGTATATTTTGAGATTATGTTTGGATTTCCATAAAAAGGAGAACCTCGAGTTTGGGTGGAGACCTGTCACATCCAGCAAGGTCGCGAGACTTGAGCCCACAACCGAAGGGTGACATGGGTGTATCAACTACCACTAGCCCACGTGATGTTCTAGATTGAATAATGCAGTTTTTAAGGACTGGTAGATGAATTATAAATTCATTTTTTGGAAACCTATACGAATACGATAAATAGAATATTTTTTATGTTCTATTATCTGTTTGAGTGAAAGAGGAGTTTGTGGTAGAAATTAGTTAAAGGATGAAACACTACATGTAATGTATATATATTTTTTTCATCTCTTATTCTATGAAGAAATTAATTCTTAAACTTTATGTAAGGGAACATAAAACTAAAAATGTGTTATCCCAATACCTTATGTTTTGTTGAACTGATGATATTTTAAATCATCATAGATTGATGGCTTTGAGGTCCTCAATTATACAATTGTTTGTGACGGGTGACCTCAATAAATCCATATAAATATTTACATTTTTCTTCCAATTATGTGTCTATAATTTCCACCACTGTTCTTCTAATCGAGATCATAATTTTGTGGTGACATTTTCATTCCCCATTTCCTCATATTAAGACTAAATTTTATTAAGCCAATTTACGATGTGAGTTTTCCCCCAACGGTATTTTCGATTTTAAACCTTTTATTTTCAAATAACAATTTAAAATTGGGAGGACACAATTTATTTATGGACGGAAGAATGTAATACTCCATGATTTCATACTACATTTTTTCTTCAAAGTAAATCAATAACTTGCACTGCACGCAACACAGTTTTCAATTTTACCACGAATTACCAAACTAGCCGTAAAAAAGAGGTTATGAATAATACTAACAAAAATTTGAACTTTTTATAATAATTATAATTTAATATTCCATATTATGGGTTTCTTAGTCATTATGAAATACATTTTTTTCAGATAAAAGAAGTATTTTTTAATACAATTTTACCATCTTTTAATGGAGAACCATTTTTAAATCAAATATTTGAAATTTTTATATATTCAATTTGACAAAAAAAATTCTTATTTAGAATCGGGACATAATAATTTAGTTTCGAAAATTTTTTGGTTTTTTCTGATAACTTTCATATTTGGGTGAATAGTGAAATTTTTTTATTTTAACTGAAAACTGGTTTTTTAATCAAAATAATTTATTGAGTTAAATTATACATTTTAATGGTTTGTAAGTATAAATATATTATATTTTTACCAATTAATCCAATATTATTCGTTGTAAATAATTTCACTTTGAAATTGAACATAAACAAGTATCAATCTTTTGTTAGTTATTATATCTTAAAAACACCCGTTTTTTGGTTAGACAATAGAAATTAACATTAAATTAAGAAATGAAACTTTTATGTTTTTAATTTGGTAAAATAGACCTAATTTTTTAATTTATAATATCAAAATTATCTTTGGGTGAAATTTTGGTATTTTTCTGAAAACATTCTATTTTTAATGACTAGTGATAAAAACTGAGTTATGCTTTAAAACTAACTTTTTATTAGAATAATTATTTATTATATTTAAAATTATTTTAGGTAAAAATATATACATAATACCTCTATAAGTTCAATTTTATTCATTGGAGTCAGTTTATAATAATTTTAGATATATAAAAATTTTATTGAATTTTTGCCGTCTTTTACCAATCTCATAGGACCATTTTCCAATTTACATATTACATAATTTTACCTCTTATGTGAGTTGAATTTCTAAATTTCATAAGACACATTTTATATCATTAATTAAATTTTTTTTCAATGAGATGAAAATATGTTTTGGTGAATCGTAACTTTTGACTTTTATTTACCACATTTAAATTTAAATAGGGTAATTAAAGGTAAAAATGTTATTGTTATAACCCTAACACATGTCCTAATTATATTGGATAAGTTTAATTCGACCAAAAAATACCTTAGGAATAAAATATGATCCTTTAGGTTCACTTGGATTAGATTAGGGCATTTATTATTATTTAATTCAATGAAGAGTTAAATGAATTAAAATCAAAGTTTAATAACTAAAACATTATAAATATAGAGTTATAAATAAGGTAATTTCGACTATAAATATTCATTAAAATTATAAAATTATTTCCAACATAATGGTATTTTATTTATAATTTTTAGACATTGTATAATTAAATTTATTTATGACACAATAATGATGCAGTAATTACAAAATTAATGAAATATTAAAAAAATTGATATTATAAATATCCAAATAAATGTAATTTGAAACTTTCTATTAATTCCACTAATTTTATAGGTTAATATGAAATTTTAGGGTTATTTATATTAATTGGGTTTGAATTAATAATGATGATATGAATTTAGCGAGGACAAAATACCAAATAGTGTCAAAATTGACAAAAAGGAGTTTCTAAAACAAATATTTTATTATTAATTGGACTTCTATTCCTAAAAATCTACGGATCAAACAAAAGGCTTAACTAATATTATATATATTTCATTAATTAACCACTTGGGGTTCTCTTGGATGTTTATATTATGTTTATTAACCATATAATATAAAAATACAAAGAGACGTGGTAAATGTCAAACAATTTAACTAAGAGTTAAATCTAATAGTTATGTTTAATTTGGTGACCTGAACCTATAAAAAACCTATTTATTGAGAGGTTTTATACCCATCCCCACATTATCCTCTAAATAAATCATTTTTGAGACATTATAAATCAAAAATTATTTTATTATTATATAATATTTCAAGCTTTTCCAAAAGTGACCCTCACCTCTCTTATATAAAGGAATTTCCTCTTTTATTAATTTCATACCTCGAAAGCCTTTTGGCTCGTCCAAACCCTACCCAAATATCCTCTATAATTTCCTATCTTTATCCTAGAGGCCTTTATTTGGACTTAAGGAAAACCTATTGAGCCTTTTTGACAAACTCAAAAGGAAGAACCCGAAAAATAGGTAAATATTTAATCACATCTTTCATGTTATTTTCCTCTTCCACATCCCCTTTATTTATTGTTTCCATTGTAAAACCAAAACTCCGGTATCTTCTATATAATTTGATGTTAATTTAGAAATGGTAAAACCATATTCATTATTCTATCCATCTTATAAATGAAAATGTCACTATACGTGCGTACGTACGGATTACCGTCTCCACATCGTGGTGTAGTTTGTTATTCAAACACTTCATTATTTGGATGGGTATAATAATGATCATAAATTTTGTAAATAATAAATATAACATATTAATTATTCTTTATATATTATATACCATGTAATTACATACGTTTTTCCATCAATATAATTATATTGTCGCTCGTGCATACGTACGGATTACCATCTCGACGATGTGATGAGATTCATTTCGACATTCACTGTTCAACGATTATTATAAAATATATATCATTAATAAGTATGTAATATATGAAATAATAATGCTACTATATATATATATATATATATATATATGTACTTACGTATATCTTAGTCACTATGTTCCGTTTAATATTATATGAAAACAAAAACCACGTTTCTGGGTACGTATGAACTACCGTCTCCATATACGGTATTTTTTATTTCATATATATGTATATCATACAGATTAATATTCTAAATATATATGATATAAAATCATGTTTTATATTTTGGGATTATTAAAATCATGATCTCAGTGATACAACCAATAGTGACAAGTTAAAACATGTAGGATAAAGAAAGCGATTATTACTCTAAATATTCATTTAACATGGAAATTATTATTAAATGTGTAGAATAAAGTCATAAATGAATCATGTATGATATAATAAATATTAATATTGTTCTGTTATAATTTAATAACATACTACAGTCTTTATAAAGGTGGTTAAACATACTCTCTACTAATGAAAAGTGCAAAGTAAGGGTTAATTTCACAATCTCTTTATTATCAGAGGTTTTTTTTACATAAGTATCTATTGGGACAGATTTTTATCCATGTACATGTTTCATGAAATAATTTGAAAATGGAATCTCTGAAGGTATTTTTTTAATAAATTATCATTTTAAATGTTTTAAAAAATTATTCTTCTAAATCATTCTCATTAGTTTCAATGTTTTCAAAATGGTTTTTAATGATTTATTTATATGGAAACAAATTTTTTTAAAATGATAATTCCTTTTAAAAGTGTCAAAGTGTTATGGGACACTTTGATTGATAAAATGTCTTTAAATGTCTTCCTTTCTAAATTGTGTGAATTTTAAATGTTTCAATGAAAAAGAAATATTTCTCTCAAAGAGGTTTAAAAATAATTTTCATCTATGTCAACATCCTTGGATGGATATTATACATTTTTGAAGTTGATTTTTAATTATAAAAATCTTCTATACTGTATTGAAGGTTTTTGTGATATGTTTGATTGTGGATGTGTTATTTTTAAACCATTCATTTTTTATGGATAAATTGTTGACATTTCGTATGCTAGTATTAATACGATTTTTATGTAATGTTTAAACCTTTTCATTTTAGGAATGAATTGGACTTAGTAAGTGATGGGTGGATCCCTTTACAGATCCTTAATGCATCGATAGGTCTCAGGAGACAAACTAGTGTCTCGGCACAAGACCCTTACAAAATCAAATTTGTAGTCCTGGCAGTTGGACTTGCCCTATGTGGTTATGAATATCTGGAATTATGAATTCCATCATTATGAAAGTGGCTATTGATATTGCATGTGATTATTAGACTATTAAAGTATCCATGTGAGTATGTAAATGGAATTATTTTGATTTATATTTTCCATTTTATGATGAAGTATATGTTGAAACAGAATTTGTTTTAGTTTTATACATTGCTTTAAATGTTTGTGCTTATTTATGAAAGTATCTATTATATTGTTATCCTTACTGAGAATCTGAGCTCACCCCTTTATATGTTTTATTTTTCATAGGATTCCAAGAAGTGCATTGTGAATGATATATAGGGATAAGCTAAAGGAATAGTGGCATTCATAAAGTATTAATTATGTTGTGTTGAATGTTCTAAAGAGTAATGTAACATTCATGTATGTAATCTATTTTCCAAGAATGCTAAACCGATCGGTTCTTTAAGAAATTTATTCCTTGTAATCATACGAATGTATAAAAATAATGCACTGAATCTGTTTAACAAGGGTTGGGGTGTTTCACCCTCTATCTATCAATGGGATGAATAATCTTAGACTGCCCTTGTGGAAATCATGAAGTATCTACTCCAGCATCTGGTATCGATGCCATCCATCTCCAAAAATCTATTGGTCCATTATTTGACCACCCTGGAATGATCTCTCAGTTCCATTCTATACCAGATGTCAATGAGGATATGGATAATAGCCTATACTACCTCAAACATGTTCTCCTCGATATGGAGAAATGATACTCTCCTATCGAGAAGAGTTGCAACACATTTGTATTCGCTGTCCAAAAATTCCGACCATACATGAAGCATCATTAGGTACAATTGGTTTACCTGGTTGATACACTAATGTACATCTTGAACTGGCCCATGATGACAGACCATCTAGCTCATTGGGAAATAATGCTTTAGTAGTTCAACATCAATTTCATTCCATAGAATCCTATCAAGGGGAAAGCGTTGGCAGATTTCCTTGACACTCATCCAACTCCCATGGTCCCGTCTCTGGAACATGACTTTCCTAATGAGGAAGTCTTCTTAGTGGACCAATCCATCCCATTATATCAAATTCACTTTGATGGTACTTCCCGGAGCCCCACCGGTTGAAGGCTCAATGACCCCAGACATAGCAGAGTAGGCCAAAGTGTCGTTTTCATAAATCTACTAGAATTCATCCTTCCGTATTCATTATTATTGTCATATGTCTGCACTAATAGTGAGGAAGAGTATCAAGCTCTCATCACAATCCTTGAGCTAGCCCTTGAGATTGATGTTCCCCACTTTCATGTGAAAGTGGACTCTAAAGTAGCTTTCATGAAGATTAATGGAGACTATGTCATCCGAAAGCCAAAAATCATACCATTATTGGAGCACACTCTCCAGCTAATGACACTGTTTCTTTCTCAGCCAGAGGTCACTCATGTCCCTCTATCCTAGAATGGACAAGATGATGCCTTGGACAGCTTAGCTGCATCACTTACAGAGCCTAAACATGACGATTTTATTATCCACATGGCACACAAGAGAGTTATTTCTCATGTCACTCTAGTTGATGATGAAAGCCCATATGTGATCCACCTTACCACCGTCTCTTCCACGTTCAGACCTCCAGGTCACCTGGATGTAGTGTTTGAGATTACTCCCAACTAGAGAACCTCCATTTTCTAGTATCTCCATAAAACCAGTCTCCTGGAGGATCGGGCCGATCACAAGTTAATTTGACCCACACGTTAATGGTTACCCTTAAGGATGGTCCTGGTTGTGAGTAGATCCTCTAAATGCACAGGATTATAAGGGTTCTCCCCCATTACATTCATGATGTTGAGATTTCTCAATTCATGAATGATGTTTATGTCAGTTCTTGTAGGGCTCTTCAGATCAGACTGAAACAATCTCACCAGACCCAGAGACTGGGGTATTTTTGGCCCCCCATGATCCATGCGTAAATTGAGTTCGCCAAAATGTGCCATGTGTTCCAAATTCGTTCCAAAATTAGGAATTAACTGCCAGAGCCTTTCCACAATACTATGTACTCTGGGCCCTTTGTGGTATAGGGACTCGATGTCATGGGACCATATCCACCGGCCACAGCTCACGAGTGGAGGTTCATCCTGACCTCAATGGATATCTTTTCCAAGTGGGAAAAAGAAATTCTACTCAAGGAGGAAAAGGCTTGTTCTATCATTTACTTTTATAATATCCCATATCATCTACCAATTTGGTGTCCCTCACGTCGTCCTCGCCGATAATGGCATGAACATTAGGGCATCTAATTTAGAGAAATTTTTCACTAAGAACAATATCCGTTCTAACCATACCTCCAATATAGTGTTCATGAAATTATGCATATCCATGAGTTCAATAGGACCCTCTATAACATTCAGTAGAAAATGGATGGTCAGAATAAGAAGAGTTGGCCAGATAATCTCCTCAATGCTCTATGTGCATATTAGATGATGATAAGTAATTCCATCTAGGTGACCCCATATTCCCTGGTGTACATAACATAGGTCGTCCTGTCCATCCAAATTTAATTTCCCTCATTACGCATAACTATCTAAGATCAGAAATAACTAGATAATGTAGCTGAAATCCGTCTAGCTGTGTTGGAAGTGCTTGATGAGAACAGACTTTGTGCCCTACACAATCTGGAAAGGCATTAGAACAAGATAGCCAGAGCTTTCAATAAGAGATTTTACCTCTTCTCCTTCTTCAAAGGTGACATTGTGTTATCCCTATGGACACCAGTGATACATGGGAAAAAGCCACAAAATCGATAGCCCAAATGATAAGGACCATACATTATTCTCACAGTTTACCCTAACGGTAGATACATCCATGGTTACTATGGATGGTGAGCATGTAACACCTCCTACCAATGCCATGTTTCTCAAGAAATATTGTTCCTGGGTCCTATGGTCCCGCATGAACTTAAATTGTATGGTCTATCATGACCCTAAAAAACATATCTTCATGCATGGACTTAAACTGTATGGTTCTGCACAACCCTGAAATATATTATGGTCATACATGACCATAAAAAATTGATGTCCCTACAAGACCTTAAATTGTATGTCATCCCACATGACATTAAATGGTAGACAGTCCAACATGACCTTAATGTGTATGGTCCCAAATGACCATAAACTGTTATGTACCACTTGACATTAAACTATATGTCATCCTTCAAGACATTAAATTCCATTTCAAGAACTACTTATGGTTTGATTCCCACCCTCATTGGATTTGTAGGAACACTTGGATGCCTCATCCAGAATCCATCCCCCACATTATTCTCGTTTGACTACCCCTCTTATGTGTAGATCCCAAGGAGGGTCCCATGTGGTGCAGCTTAAGCTTATTTGGGCCCACCTGTAGGAGGATTTTGAAGTCCGTTCCTTGTGCCCCTACTCGTTATTCCATTCTCCCACATCCCTACCACATGACATTAAATTGAATAGCCCTTTCAGAACTACGTATTTGTTAATTCCCATCCTCAATGGATATGTAGGACTTCACAAACATTTTATCCATAGGCCCAACCCCAAATTCCATGTTCTCCCCTTGAGTCTCATCCTGCATGATGTTAAACTGCGTAGGCATATTCATGCTTTTCCCATCCCCTCCATTTTAGGGTTCTATCACCTTTCACATCAAAAAGGACCTCCAAATGGCATGGATGCTTGGCCCAAGGGCTCTCCAACCATTTTAGGCCAATGTCCTGGAGGAATATGGATTAAAAATTGACACATGTCCTGCGTCGCGAATATGGTCAGTGGTTGACACTCATTTTTCATTACAATTATAGGTCACTCGATATGGATGTTGTGTTTTTAATTGGGTTAATAACCATCATCCATCATTATTACTACACTTATAAGTCACAAATGTTGTGTGTAGAGTTTTATTTGTCCTACTATTTCTCATGAATCTATCCAACATGGAATAGAGTACTAATCTGGTCAGGACAGACCATGCCTAATCTCCCCCCATTACCAAACTCTTGTATGTTAAGGAGAGCCCGATCTTATTCCTTGTTTCCCACATCGAGCATTGCACATGTGGGATTAGGAGATTTGGTATGGCATTAACTGCATAATGATTAAAGTGTTTATAGTCTGTCGGGACAACCTTTACCCAGGTCGCTCATCCCTTTTTCCCACTTGGACAATGTTCTCATCTAGGATTGCGTGATGTGTTATAGAATTATGTCTGCATTCACGTTTGGATACTTTTTCCATGTAACACATATACCTTTGAGAAACATCACATCTCTTCATTGCCGCAAGATGTTAAATTGCACCGGTTCCACCTCTCATTATGTGAGCCGTCATTTGGGGTCTCCAGCATCATTCACATGAGAATGAACGAACGAACGTCATGGATGCCTGCTGTCATTTTTGGCCAATTTTATTGAACAATATGGACACTAATTGATACATGTCCCTTGTTGCAAATATGGTCAATGGTCGATGTTCAATTATTTTTCCACATCCATTGACATAAAATTCTGATATTGTTTTGAAATCATGGTTAGTAGTTATCCTCAATCGTTGTTACCAGGTTGTGGATTCTGACATACAAGGCACGATGGTACTCCCCTTTTCTACTCACTTGTTCCTCACAGACAACAATAAACATGGCATTGATGGTCCAAGATCTACGACCATAAACTGAGATCTCCATCATCCTTACCGCATGACATTAAAATGCATGGATTCTCAAGAACTACATTTGGATAGAATCTAAACCTTATGGGATATGTAGGATAACCCGGACATCCTGTCTTCGGGTAAATCTCAAGCTTGTCTTCTCATTCTTTCGACCAACTAGTCTAAAATTCTTTTCAGGAATTATGAATTGTATGTCTTGTATAGACTTATTTCTTCTTTCATGTCGTGTTACTCACCATGGAAAACTCATTCCCCCACTCGTCCTTACCGAAAATCGTTAAAATACACTATGTCTTCAGAACTATGTGTGATTTCATTCACATATTCATGGGATACGTAGGATCACCCAGAAAATTAGTCTCTAGGTCCAACCATGTTTCCTAGAAACCACCACATCTTCCTGGCACCCTATCCCGAGTTCCTTGAGAGGAGGTATGTGGTGTGGTACGATATTCTGTCCTCATTCACGTTAGGCTTGCAACAACCACTCCCCGTACAACTCCCTCATGAGATCCCTTCCAACTTTTGTTTCACAATCATCATTTCCAACAGTCTCCTTCTAAATTAGTCCCCTCGATCCACTTTGTAAATTCACTAGTGTTCCTAGGAGTACTCTGGTTCAAGACCTAGAATGTCAAATTCCATCTAAACATGCTCTCACCCATTTTATAGACTCCATGTCCATCTTCATTTGGGTTTTAATTATCATTTTAATCTGAAAGGACCCTCAAATGGAATGGATGCTTGGCTTAATGCCTCTCCTACCATTTCAAGACAAATCCTCATGGGTTTTGAATGAAAAAATGAAACAAGTCTGGAATTTCGAATATGGTCAGTGGTCGATGCTTATTTGTTCCTCCCATTTCAGGTCACACGATATGGATATTGTGTTTTGAATGTGGTCAACAATTATCTTCCATCTTCATTCCAACCCCATCGAGCATTAAATGTCGGGTTCATGATTTAAATTGTTTTTAACCCATCATGTCCTAGTGAAATTTCAACACTTTTGGAGCTGGCCCTTAGTGCACATTTTCACGTAAGGAGGACAGATCCAAAACGAAGTCTCATTCAAGGATCCACACTGATTTCTCCTTTAAAATATTCCACACATTGCCAAAACCTATTTCTACATGTTTCCAACACTGAGTTAGCTCATGTGGGATTCAGGATCATATCGAGGTCCGCGCTCTCTTGGAAGAGTTATGCTTCTTCGTGATCTAAGTTCTAAGAACATAAACAAATATCTCCTCTCAGAACTACGTATGGATTGACTCCCATCCTCATGGATACATGGGAATACCATTTTATTTAATTTGTATGTCCAGCCACTTATTTTTTGGCCTTTACTGGCCCCTTGCCTAAGGTTCTTTACCTGGAATTAGGCATGGTGTGATGTGGACCTCACCTTCATTCACACTGCGTATGTATATCAAGCTATTCACATACCCTATTAAAGATGTTCCTCCTTTATATTCATAGTCCCACATGAATTTAAACTACTTCTTCTGTACTGGGAGATGTTAATGTGTAGGGGTTGGTCACAAGACCCTAAAACATGATATTATATTCCTTTCCGCACGATGAAAAATGGTGTCGCATTGTGATGTACTCACTTGAGAGGAAATAATGTTGGGTATTTTTTATCCACCATACCATTTTTTAATTCCACGTTATGGATTAATTCCTATAGTGATACCCAGAATCTCTATCCTAGGTTTATTGCTTCACAAATAAACACACCCCTATCCAAAATGACAAACAATATCTATCAAATAATGCTTCTTTTGGTACGAGGGACACGCCCTCAAGACATATCCATGGCCCTAGTACCTTACCATTGTACCTTCCGAACTATGTATGGATTGATTCTGATTCACATGGAATATGTAGGAATACCTACACACTTTTCCTTGGGCCCAGCCCAACTTTCACTTTTGGTCCTCCGACCTAGAATTTTCAGGAGGAGCACATTGTGGGCATAGAGACTCCCACTATCCACATTAATGTCGGCGTTTGTAATTAATTCACCACATGACTCCCTCCCTCAATTCCATCTATGGTGTGAGCTCTATGACCATAAACTAAGACTACTTCACGTCCTTGTCCCATGATGTTAAACTGAATGACTCTTTCCAGAACTATGTAAAACTTTATTATCATCCTCATGTAATATGTAGGAATGCAGGGGAATCTTGTCTTTGGGTTTATCTTAAGGAATATTAAATCATACCTCCTCTTTAGCACCTTGGCCCAAACTTTTTTGGTAACCCAAGGAGTGGCGAGTACCTCTTGGGTTCTCATTCATGTTGGGTTTTTCAACATCTACATCATGTTCCTCCATTGTCATTTCCCAGTCTGGTCTATGTTCTACGCCCCTAAACCATGATCTCCCTGTAAGAACTATGTGTTGGGTTTGGCTACTTCGCCTCCCTTCACACAATCAATTAAATCAAACCCCCCCACCCTTAGTGGCAAATTCTAAAACCTTAATATGGAAGTGTGAAATCCCAGGACCCTTGTCTTTGGATAGGGACTCAACTCCCCTTATCTGACATGACATATTTTCATACTCAGATGTGATGTGAAAAATAGCCCGAAGTGTGGAATATTCAAAGGGACATTCCCTCATACCATGTTCAAGATTTGTGGACCCGTTATTTGGATCCTCATTCTCTCCAATGTCTAAAGAGACCACCTTTATGGCTCGAACTCTTGCCACATTGTCTTACATAGAATCTTCGGCCAACGTCCCTAAGGACCTATGTTGACTTTTGTGACAGGTCCCATGTTTCGATCATGGTTAAAGATCAACCCCATTTTGTTTGTCCCCATTCCAAGATAACACAATATGGGTGTTTTGTTTCATACACAGTCAACAGTTATCCCCCATCATCAAGACACCATCATTTTTTTTCCAGATCTAAAGCATCGTGATTCACATTTTTTCGCTTCCTTATGATCAAAAGGAATTACAACATACTTGGATGTAACCTTTGTGCATCTAGGTGCGTTAAGTAGGTAGGTAAGCATTATGGGGACGTCATTCTTCTAGTATCCCATTTTCCCTAATGTGTGCTTCCCAATACCCAGAAAGTCCTATAAATACCCCTTGTTTCTCACATCAAGCATGACTCACATGGGTATAGTAGATTTGGAAGGATGTGTACCAGCACAAATATGCCACACATGCCTTTCATCATCATATTTAATGACGTTAAACTACATTAGTCCATATGTCCTCGGTGAATGACATTAAACTATAGTTCTACCCAACATATGTTCAGGATTCCCTGTAATAATTATGGGATACATCATCGTCGTCACTATGAAGGACTCCCACTACTATCATTGTTGTCTTACCACGTTGTTCCCAAGAACAATGTTGGGCTTGATTCTCATCGTCATGAGATAGGTAGCGACACCCGAGTATTTTTCCTTGGGGCCATCCTGAGGGTTAATAACCTTGTTGGCCCCTCACCTCCAATCACAATACAGGAAGTATGACCTTAAAAAAATTCATGGTCTACAACATGCAAAGTTAATCTATGTGTTCATCATATTCCCTGTTACAATGTAAAACTGTAAGGAATTTCTTGTCCTCACCAGAGAGGTCCTATTCGAATGAAGTTATGATCCTTGATCAGACTGATGCACCGTACTAATGTGTTCCTATAGTGGTAGTATAATTTCAAGAGTATTGGACTCCATTCGAATAAGAAATAACTCCAACCTCCACGCATTGCGTACCCTTTATTTAGGTCCTCATACTCTTTCATGTTTAATGGAACCCCCTAATAGTATGGCTTCTTGGCCTACGCCTGCCCTACTGTCTCGGGATAAAATTCTAGAAAACCATAGGATAAAATTTTGAGTCACGCCCCTTGTTTCAAACATGGTCAATGGTCGGCCCTCGTTTGATATCCCCATAATAGGTTAACACAATAAAGATGTAGTGTTTTTAATAGAGTCAAAAGTTACCATTTTATGTCACGCTCCCTTCACAGCATTCCAAACCTTTGGGTATCATTATTCCCACATTCCTCCAATTTTTTGTTTTGATTGATTCAAATGCCCCTGGTTTTACCCCACTCGGGCACTCGAACACGTTGAGAAAATGAAAATTTGACTGATCTGAGACCTTTGTTCTCTAGTCACTCCACCCTCTTTTATTCAGAAAATTTTGAATGGTTATTCAAACCCTGGCTTCCATAATCATGGTTGGAACACTCATTTTCAAGTTGAATAACAATGTAGGAATCCCTTGTTTATCACATCAGTCCAGACACACTTGAGCATATGGATTGGTCTCCAGATGATTCATGAATGTGAGGGATACGTAGAAGACCTAATATAATAATAGTACATATGCATGCATCTGGCATAAATAATCAAATCATGAAAGTGCATTCCAATGTTATATGAATCACAATACTTGAGGATCAACCCCTCCCATGGACGGGTTGACCTATTCAAAAGAACGTTGCCACTCTGCCACCCTTTGGCTCGTGGCCTATAGGATCTGCTATCACATGTTTAGTTCCCGATCGTCCTCATCAACAATGGTGTGTTGTTCATCAGCTACTATCTAGACCCGCTCCTCATCACTCATGATGATATTCATCTCCATAGATGCTTGCTCCATCTTCTCTTTGGCCTCTACCAGCTGGGACTTTAGCCACAATATTAACTCTGATTGTGTAGTGAGGAAAGTATATTGCTCATCTACATGAACCTGCAGCTGTTGAATCTCATTCTCATCATCCTGGAGCCTCTTGGTTTTCAGTTCTATTCCCATCTGCCAACCCACATCATGGATACTATCATATTCCCGGATCTTCTCTGCCATGAGATCCCAGACATGCACGTTACGACACTATGCATACACTCCCCTAGTGCACAGTTCATGTAGATAGGACTGAAGTCTCCCCATCTAGTCTATCCATTTTTCTTGAAGGGTTTCATCGATGAATCACTTGATCAACTTCCATGAACGATGACATACTATTTGATATCATATTCATTAGAGACCATCTCGTCCAAATCTGAAGGGTCAGCTGGCTTATACGTATAGAACTCCGCTAAGAACTCATCAGTATGGTCTTCATCTGGTCACTAATAAGGTATGTTAGGACCCATGCTATCCTATCAATATTTGTTGTCAGACCCCACCTCAATGCTCTCAGGCTCTGTCATGCTAATGGACCCACCGGTGGTCGGGAGTGCCGTTGTCTAGTTAGTTTGAGTGTTCACATCCATGACTATTGGAATTCACTAGAGAAAGTTTCCACCAAGAGCTCCAGCCAAACTCTCCAAGGTAACCCACATCATGTGATGAACTGTGCATACCAAAAATTGCATAGATGATAGTTAATCTGATCAATGGGTGGTATTCATGAATCTTGTAAAGGGGACTTACAAATATCAAATTTTCAGTCTCTCTCCTGGGTTGTTTCCATCAGGACCCTGAGGCGTGTCCCTCCACATGTCGTTGGGAAGTATGAAAACTCCGGAAGAGGCACCCCGGGTGTCCTAGACCCTCTATGAGGGGAAACTTCTATAGCCGTGGGTGTGGAACCCAAAGGCCCCATAGCTGCATCTGTTGTATGGTGGAAATGGTTGCTACATATGACGCCCTCTTGAACAAATCATATATTAGTAATGGGTCCAATGTAACCTAGAAGAGGATCATATGTATGGGACTCAATGTTTTACCTTGGGAGCCTCTATAAACTCATAACATTCTGGGTATAAATCACCAAATTCACCTTCTTCCACAGGACTCCCTCTGCCGGCCTCTTCCAACCAGGATGAATTGTCTAATTCTTCCAGCATAGGGAAGAAATCCCTCAGTTTAGCAGGCAACAAATTAGGAGGGATCGTACGATCCAACAACACCTTCAACAAATCATTCATCGGACATTGAGCACCCCAAGAGTGCACAAAGTACTCTATCTCATCTAGGTATCCCCCCCCCCTCAGCCTGGGACACCGCAATGCCATCCCTGGTATGGATAATCCCTAGAAAATCAATCCCATGATCGTTCCGGTGTGGCCACCAATCAGACGGACTGAGAAATTTCTTGTTGAAATCTCAGATATCCCAATATACTCGGAAGATAACATCTTCGACATGTTTATATGGTGTAGATTCTTACCCGAATCCATGGTGGATATCTTTTGGAATACCCAAGATAGTATCCCATCTGGATGTCTCTACTCCTCTAGGATTATCGGGTTCGCCGCCATCGTTGGATCCACTGCTACTGCCTCCCTTTATACGTAGTTTGGCCTCCCTGCCACTACAGCCCCGCCACCATGAGAAGTACTCACTACCTTTTGGCCCCAGCTTTGTGGTTGGGGAGGCAACCCATCACCAACCAAAAATAGTTGGCTGCTTCAGCATCTCCCTTGGGCATGTCTCATCCCATCTTGTGGCATATTTTTTTCCA
Source organism: Viscum album (assembly GCA_963277665.1). Taxonomy (NCBI): domain Eukaryota; kingdom Viridiplantae; phylum Streptophyta; class Magnoliopsida; order Santalales; family Viscaceae; genus Viscum; species Viscum album. The sequence continues at coordinate 915,235,276 of OY728155.1, read as the reverse complement.
ACCTGAAGATAGTTGTGGGTGGAGGCAGCTCGTTTCACATCTTCCCATGTGAACATGAGCCACATCTGCCTTATTTCGCATGAGTGATCCTCATGGAGCACCCACATGTAGACACGCACGGTCCACCACTGCATACACCAAAATGTCTTCACAAATCGGTGAGAGGTGTATGGCTTGCAGAGGGACACGGGGTCCACCTCGAAAGGCAAGGAGGTACGAACGATGCTCTTCCATTCCCTGTTCATCCTCAGTGAACACACATGTTGGTAAGAGGAATTGGTGACATTTGAACTCCTCTCCCATCCAGACCTAGTATTGTACCACCTGCATAGTCATCTTGGTCGGAAATATCCCTATATTATTCAGAAAGGATAGGCTGAAGTTTGATCCTGGAAGAGAGAAGGGGTTCAAATATTCAATGATTCCCCTAATATGTGCCGCTATCATCCCGTACAGGAAGTGGAATGGACCAAACATTCTCTATATAAAATTCACCTCTCTATTATGCAAAACATATTGTACAGTTTGGATATCATTGGGATCTTGAGTTTGACCCATCCCCCTATCGCCAACATGGATGCCATGATAAACACGCTTTGTCCCACACCCAAGTTTGTGTCTCTCACTAGAAGAATCCAAACACAAGTGAGCACTGCAATGAAGGTAGCCAACCTAACCACTGGTTGTTGCATAGTAATGACACTGAACCACCATGTATTCCACAGACTGTGCTCCAAAAGCTTCCTGTATGAGTTCTCCTTGCCACGTTGAACCCCCATCAGGCAAGTCAAAGGCCTCAAAGGGAACTGCCTATTTTATAGGATGTTCAATTACTACATGATCATCCATTTGAAGTGGACATCTCTCACAGACTGCTTGTCCTCTCCCGATACTAGGTTCATCAGTGCCATCACCTGTGGTGGCATCTAACCCAGATCCTCCCACGCACCCACAACAGCAAGGCACTCATCATAAATTGGCCACAGTATTGGATCCCCTTAAATTTGATTCAGGTCCCATAAATTGTAGTCGAACTCTCCATGGTGCAAGTAGATAGTATAGGTCCTCGATGACCATCTACTCAGAAACTCTGGCAACAGCTTCTTCTTTTGATGTATTTCAATTGGGAGGTCCAATCCTCCTCATACCAGTCCACTCTCCTCAAATCGGCCCGGAATTCATCGCACCAGGCACCTACCCAGTACGCCCAATACCTATCATCTGTGAAGTTATCACCCTGGTGGAAATCCCACTCGTTAGACCACCCTTTCTCCAGGTTCCATAGGGCCGCCTTCAAAATGGTATTGTATAGTGGTAGATATTTATCTGGATTCATATCCTTCCCATAAATTTTATTCACACGATTTTACATGCAGTCATCATTGACAGGTGTAAAATACTCTCGCACATGGTCGCCAGCCGCCCTGAACCATTAGCACTGGTCCAACGTGCTCCTGATCTAGTTATATGGTTCATCCCTGCTATCTTCAGGGATGAAAATGTCATCCCTCAAGAAATATCCATAGATAGGTATCCTCCTTCATAGCGGATAGTCCTTATGACTCTCTGATAGCGACACAACCAGTGAATTTGGGTCAGAATCGCTTCGTAGGAACATGTCTATACCCGAGCTAGCTCCCATTTCCTGCCTTCGGGTAGCATTAAAAAGGACATACCTAATAGCATCATAGTTATACATTCCATATTTGGAACATGGAACTTTTTGGTTCTAGTTCACGAAGCACTTTCACGATCCTCTCTTGTGAAGACCGTTCGCAGAAATCTGCCTCAGTAATGAAATTGCGGAGCCTAACCCTGACATTTAGGCACCATCCGTGGAGCGCACCATCATAGAGTCAAAGGCTCACTAATGCGACAACGTATAAAGCCTGATTCACAGTGATCCAACGTAGAGTACGTGGAGCTTCACGAATCAAGAGTGAAAAATTCCAAAGCACGGAGGCGAGAAAGGAAAAAAGAGAGGTCAAACTCCCCTATTTATAGGCGATGACTCATTGAACATCACGGTGCATCCAACCACGGTGAGCTTCTTGGTTCCCTCAGAATGTGCTCCACTGCTCTTATTTTTGAGACTACTTCGTGAGCCCTCTTCACGATAGACTAATGAGTTTTGTAAATTCACCCTTATACTTTGGCCCTCTCTTTCTCCTAGGCTCCATGTACTAGGGGGGATTTTTTTGTGAAAAAAATTGGGAAGAGAAGAAAAAACATGAAACCCTTAGGGTTTCCTTGCAAAGCTCAACCACAGAGCCCCATAGCACCGCAACCAGTTCAACGCTACCACCTCTGCGATGCCACCGCGGAGTAAGGAGGTGGGAGGCTCCACGAACCGGTTTGACATTTGTAAATCCTCTACGAAGCAGTGAGGTAGGATGCTCCACGAACTGGATTGATGTTTGTGAAGCCACATCGGAGCAACAATGCATGAGGCTCCATGAACAAAATTGACATTTGTGAAGCCACTGTGGAGTTAGGTGGTGGAAGGCTCAGCGGTTTCGAAAAAATGCCACGTGTCTTCATGCTAAGGGAGATATTCTTCAAGGAGCCTCTTTCTTATAAATTAAGGGCCCCCCTCAAGCCCTAAGGATGGATCCAATGACCTTTCTCCTTCATAAATCTCAAATCATGAAGCTATTTCTAATCTGTGAACCACGATCTCTTCATGGTACTCTAGCATTGTGAAGTTCCTCTCCCTTAGCTTAAATTCAACCCCTCTTCATAGGGGGATTCTCGTCACAGAGTCCATGGGACATTGCGAATGAGGGGGATCCCCATGGGACTCAAGTATTCACAGAGCACTTATGATTCACAAATTACCCTCAATGCACATGTAACCCACATAGTAAAGCCAGGTCACTGTGCTTTGAAAATCACATTTCTTCTCCATGCGTTTATTCGCAGTGTACCCTTGCATCGCGATGCACTGCCCCACGAGTGCCATTACAGATTGCGAGGAACCTTCCATATGAACCTATGTCTTATGCCTTAGCTAGGACACTTCACATCGTGAAGCATACCCCTTCATGAATCCCCTCAACTACATGGACCACCATATCATCATAAGGTTCTTTCTTCTGGCCCCCTTTGCTCCACAACTCCTTTTCCCATGTGATCCTCCAAGTTTTCATGATGTGATTTCAATATCCCTTAGGCAGAGCATCCCATTAAGTTGCTTCACCTCATGATTTTTTTCAATGGCACGCTAATATGCACTACTTCTCTGCATAGCCACACTAACGTGGACACTCATTGGATCAGTCCAAAACACCCCAACACCATGGAATTGATGATTCCTTCACTCACCCAAGGGAGGGTCCGTATCAGTTATTTATATCATTGGGGGTGCGATGTGAACCTGCCTCGTCCGAGCTATAGGATGTTAAAATGACATACACCATCATCCCCATCTCATTAAATTAAATTGTGGTCTCACCCCGTGCATCACACTGGGGGGCATCTCTAACATTCTATACTCCCACCAGTCCCAATGATAGTGGAAGCTTTCTCACATGGAATGAGATACTCCTTGCCGGAGTGATGTCGGTCTTCGGGGAAAGGGAAACCCCCATGATGTAAGATCCAACCATTTCTTTCGAGAGGTATAATCCATGATCCTCCTATCTACATCTAGACAAGGAATAGATAGGGGGTTGGGCACCATAACCCTCTCTTCCATGCCGAATCCTTCTTCCTTTGGTCTTCATCACCACTCGGGCCTCCATCCTGCAGTAAGTCCCAATTTCTATCTTTTGGGCTGAAAACCATGTGCAGGCCCCTATATCATCTCTAGGCTACTATCCACATGTAAAACTCATTCAACATCTCATAGTTTCACCTTTCACGACGTGGTGAACAGGTCGCTACAGCCTCTTGTTTCTGACATCGAGAATGACTCATGTGGGATTACGGTGAGCATTGACCACGAAATCCACTCTAGGATGCCATAAATCATAAGTTTCAACACCAATACCAAAATACGTGGACATTGATCCTTTCCAAAGCATGGTACATCGGACGCCTCCCCAAGGATCAAGCCCAACACCTCCATTGGTCTCGAACCCTTCAAATCAGTTCAACAACACCCCATTCTGAACTACATGGTCTTTGATCCTTAAATAGATAAGGTACATTGGAAACCTCCATGAGGTTAAATCCCAACAACCATTAGTCATGACCCCTTTGCATCGGATCATCAACACCTCATCCCAACTACATTTTCATTGATCATTGCCTAAAAAATATACATAGGGAACCTCCTTGTGGTTCAAGCCCAACACTCATTAGTCCCGACCACATCATGTTGGTCCACCCCCAACCTGCATTACATTAAATTATACTCGCCATTTTTTCCCACATGAAACTAAACTGCAAACCCATCCAACAGTTAGCCATTGCAACCCTATCCAATGGTAAGCTGTTATTCCCCCCATTCAATGGTAAGCCATTGAAGTCTCCAATGGATGGTAAGTCATCATCAGATGAACTATATAGGTTCGATCCCTATCATGAATGTAGGGTATGTAGGAAGACTCCCTAAGATTCAACCCCAAACACTAGTAAATGTTGGTGTTCTCCATGATCAGACCCAGAACTTTAGTCCATCCCTCGAGTGCCACACTACCCCAGCTTTCAAATCACATGTTATCCCTAACATGTCATCTGGTCGTTGTCCTCCGCACACACCATGATTTCATTCACCAACCTGGTGTTTCAAATTCCTCCATGTACCATTCATACGGGTCACCTCCTTAGGCATCCCATCACCCCACCGAACTACATGGACATTGATTCCTTGTCACGTGGATACATAGGAAGCCTTTTCGATGATCTATCCCAACATTACTGTCTCCCTCGCATCGGCCCCATCATTCTCACCATCTACTCTCGACCCTCCACCATCCATCCTAATTATTATTCGGGCTGCCACATCCTTGTGGGATCATGCCATCTCATTTCCTCACTGTTCCTAGTAGTGATCGAGTAACTTACCATGTGTTAGCCCAAATATTAGTGTTACCTATAGGGGTTTCACCCATCTGATACACTCCAACTAGTGTTCTGATCGGTCTAATCCATCTCTTATAAACATTAATCTCATGGCATACCATGTGACAAACATGGGAAGTTAAAGAAAAACCTCAGACACATGCCTATGGTATACAATTCTCCACATTCGACATGGTATTCCTTGAAAATCCATTCCCTTGAGAAGACTTATCATAAGGGGAAGAAACCCAGATGCACCAGTGTACCAGCTTCCAGACACACTAGTAATGTTCGACGTGACTACTCCCTAGACCGAAGGTTGTTTCCCTAGTCGGACACCTTGGAACGTCCCAACAGAAGTAGTATAATTAACCGGAATCTCTGAAAAAATGGAACTGGGAAGTGTTTCATGACCAATGTATTAATATATGAAGTAGAACCAGACTAGGTGACAAGTTCCTAAGAGGAATTCACTGAATTAGGAACTAACATCCCATCATCCTATTTCGATCATGGAGAAAACATCCATGAATATGAAATGGATGTCACCCTCCGTTGGAAAGTTGGAATGTGGGGTAACAATCAGCGTGACCTCATACTCGACAGATGGATTCACATGACCCATCAAAAGTATCTAAAACTGACATTTTCTGTCATGATCTCTTGGGAGTTATCATTGATCTATGTTTATGATGTAGTTTTTTATTTTGTTGCAACATTTTCTATGTTTTCATTATCATTATATTTAATTCCTTTTTATTCATGTTCTTTTTTCCCAATTTATATTCCTATTGTCTAACATGTGTTATTTTATTCATGTCATCCCATGTTTATTATTTTTGGGGGCTTTATAGCTCATACCTTTGTAATGTATGTCCACAGATTATCTCATGTAGTTTTAAGTATGAATGAATACTATGAACATCTTATGGAATTTTTCAATGAAGAAGACATATTCTATGTTTTATGTTGTTATGTAATGTACATAATTCCCTAAGATGATGGAGTTTTTTATATCCCTTATTGTTTTAAGTGTAATATAATCTAATAAATTAAGAACTAATGTTTATTAAAAATAATGGTTACTATAGATACTTATGTATCTCATGATACCCTGAACTATATATAGGGGGTCCCACAATGGAATGTTGATATGACTTTCACACAATGTAGCAGGTGATATTCAATAATTCTGGATCTGGAATCCATGAATCATGTCTAGCACTCTAGTTAATGATCTAGCAATGCCTCATGCAAAAACAGGTCCATCTCTTATGATCCTCACTGTCATTGAACAATGAATTGCACCATCATATCTACTCAAAAAAAATTATACATGTCACTGATCATTAATCACCAACGAACAAGAAATTTATAATATAAATCTAACTAATTCATTGTTTCTTCTATCTTCTCACCACATTCATCAGATCATTTTTTGAAAGAATGGTGTGCAATGATCCATCTATTGGGATTTACCGAACCATGATACAAACAAACAACTCCCAAGATTAATAGATAATTGAGGGAGAAATGAAAAATATAAATGAATATAAATAGAACTGGGTCATTTTTCATGTCGACCATTGTTCTGGTCTGTTAGAATTAGAAACAAATATTGATGAATTTAATCTTGAATAAATTCTTGAAAGCCCAAATAATATAATCCATACTACAGAATGAATGATTTGAAAAAAATCCATCCATCTATTGATTTAATTTTATATTTGAAAATATGAATGTTTAATGAATACAAAATAAATAAACATACATCATTGATTTGATTAAATCTCTAATGATGAATGATATTGTGTCTTAATTATTCAAGAGTTCCTTTTATTTTGTTGTGAATCGATCATTGATCCACGATCCTCCCAGCGTTTTTCTGAGAGAGATTCTCCAATGTTATCTCCAATGACGAAAATATGGATACACGGTTATAAGACTAAACCTGGAATTCCACAATTACAATATATTTAATGACTCTCCATCCATTGTGTCAACAAATAAAATAAAATAATTTCATTAATTATTTTATACACTTCTTTGCATGTGATGACTTTTCTATAAATTTCATACATTGACCAAGGATATGTCGCACCTAAGGTAAACCTTACATTTTGGACTCAACGATGTCCTTATATTTATTAATCAGTCCCTCATTTATAAGCTACATTCCATTTTTACGAAAATTTAGCATATGTGGTTTTTAATATATTTAATAAAGTTTGAACATTTATTCTTGACACATTGGTCCATGGAATCACATGCCATTATATCAAGTTATTGAAAATAATCTATACAACATCCAAAAAATTGTAAATGGAAAATCCTTGTCATCATATTCTCCCCACCATGGGACTTTACACCCCAATATTCCAAAAAAAAGTGTCAAACAATGGGATATGTGTACAAAGAATACATATAAACCTTGCTCTCCCATATGCTCTCCTGGTGATTCTCATACTTCCTCCAGAAAAACACAAAAGGATTCTATCACCCAAGAATGATCCTATAATGATGATACTTGATCCCTAATGGGTACTTATGAAATATAGCTCCATCCTTGTTGTATAGTTCACCTCATTCGATAACGTGCAATAGGTCATGCACGTACCTCCTCAACTTTGACATGTAGATGAAGTCGTGTACAAATTTTAATAGATGAGGTATTGGTAAAGTTTATTCCATATATACAACTATAAAAAAAATTCTAGAAAGGGAAAATGAACTTCAGATATATATTGTCACCCCAACCAGAAATATTTTATCCACATTGAGGTGAAATAAGGTGGAACACATGGTCTCCCTACATGAACTCTAATCGCCTCTCTCATCTATTATCATATGACTTTTGACATGTTCGGATAGTCTTCATACTCCCTAGAATGATATTTAACTTCTTGAAAGTAACTAGAACCAACCCCAGTTTCATTGTCGTCGACTCTGTTGGGTCAACCCAACAAAGTGGTGACCTGGAGGGTCTCCCATATAATGCCTATAATGGTTCCATAATGATGGATGAATTTTAACTCTTAGTGTACTTAAAAAATAATAGTAGTACGTGATCATCCCAAAGATGAGCAAAATTATACATGTAATCTCACAGTGTGTCCTGTATAACATGAATAGTTCACTATGTTTAGCTGCATGGTTAGTGGTGAAACGATGTGTTGAATTGTAACTGCATCCCAAATGTGTCCTACAACCCCTTACACAACCAAAATAGGAATCCAATATCATGATATGAATTGATTTTCAATGGTACTACATCAAGTAAGTCTATCCCCAATATTTAGTGGCATCCCCTACTCTCTAATGATCTCTACTCTAGAATTTCTATGAAGTTGTCTGACATGGTGGGCAAGTAAATGATCACCCATATGGAATCACCTTCCATGGAAATACATGGTAATACTGTCGTGAAGTCCATGTATACCACATCCCACTTCCATTATGGCACCAAAAGGTGTAGAATTAATCCCAAAATAATTTGATGCTCAACCATCACATGCTGACAGGTAATGTTTTGAGAAAGAAACTATGCAACTCATTTCTCCGTCATTGGACACAAATATTAATAGGATATGTCACATTATATCTTTTCTATACATAGATATACTAGAAAGGGATATTCATGAAACTATATCAGAACCATCTCTCCCAACATCACTGGTACCATCATTCATATATTGAAAATATTGACATGATCCTCGTCTTAAGAAAACCCTTCAGGAATATATCCAGTGGATATCATAGTAAATAGGATCTCACAATCAGTACCCCCATTTTGTGCCTACTTGAATCACTAATACAAAAATAGATAATAACCCAAATCTAAAAGAAATATTCACCATCTCTATCCACAAGTAACAACTACAATGATGCCAACTGCTCGGATGACTCGTTCAGAAACAACAAACAATATCTCCCACTATGAGAATATGTTAACACACTCCCTTCCTAGAAGTATAAAAAATTCTAAATTCATAATCCTGATGTAACTGTAGCAATAAATAGTACCCCAGGGTAAAATCCTTAATAGAAAAGATATAATTGATAATATTATGATCACAATAGAAAATAACCCACCCAACCATCTCATTGATTTTCTAAATCAATAGTAGAAATTCAACCCCTTCAAACTCACGAACATTGAATATGTAGATCTTCCCCTGTGCTATCAACTAAAATGAAGCATTGGAAATAATGACCCCCACTACATCAGAACACATCCATGACTCGTTCCATATGCATAATTGAACACCAATTAACATACACCCTACTTTGTCAATCTATAAATGTGACTGCTCATCAAACACTACATAAATGAATAAAATCTTTATAGAACCTCTCTTTCCACATGTAGGGTTTCTCCTTTTGAGACATATCTATCACATCGAATGATATTCTTAATAAATTAGTTATGAATATTTTGTAGAATCCTTCCAAACCAAGAATCTCCACATTTCCATCATTCTATTTGGTGGATCCCAAGATAAAACTACCTCAACCGTGCCTGGGTCCACTACCACTCCATCATCTGGCATAACATGTCTCTGAATGTCCAAAATTATAATATAGAACTAGAACATCCGGATATTTTTGTAATGGCACTTTTCATGGAGTAAATCTAGAACCATCCTTATGTTTTTTGTCAATACTCATCAGATGCTTAGTAAACAACGATATCATTGATGAGGAATACAATAAACCAATGGATGAATGGATGAAAAACCAAGTTAGTGTGTCCCATGAATACTTTTACAGAATTTTACACACCAAAGGGAATCACCAAGTACTTGTATTGACCTTAGTGATGCATGAATGTCTCTTTTGGAATACCATCATCTCATACTCGTAGCTGTTGAAAGGATGTATTGTTGTCAACCTTTGAGAACCATCACACCACTCTCAACTAATCGAATAGTTAATAGATTTTATTAGAGGATACATGTTCTTTACATTCCCCTCGTTTATGTTCAATTTGTTCATACATAACCTCAATCTCATATATACCTTCATGGTTTATAGAACTAGGGATTCCCATGATGAAACACTATGTCTTATAGATCCCTTCCTCTGCAAGTCATCTAACATCACCCTAAGAAGGCAAAGATAATTGGGAGCCATATGATATGATCGCAATGATTTTGGTGTCATCCTATGGGTGTAGATCAATGTAGACATTTATTTATCGAGGGTGATGACATCCTGAATCTTCCATGAGAAATTCATCCTCATAATCCACTACCATTTCCAACAACTAGGAACTGATAACATACACTGCACCAATGTTCATGCTATCCAACTAATGAATAATTATGTACAAAATCCTATGCATGAGTTCATCCTATGCTCAATCAGTTTCCATTTCACCAAAAATGGAAAATCTGGTTTTTTCAGTATGGAAACCCCACATCCTGCACCCGAAATAGTAAAGTTTCCCCTTAAATGTGGATAAGAAGTCCATTCCTAAGAAGATGTATTATGGAATAATTCTTGTTATAAAATGATCCAAAAAAGAATCCCTTGTATTTTAATTGTATGTTAACATTTTCAACAGAACTTTCTGACAGCTAAGTCATCTCCTGTAAGAGTCCATGAGCATAATGGTCGAGCCAAAGGCTCAACAAGAATTTATTAATCTAATACAAGGCATGTTGAAAGAAAAAAATGACTATAACCTATCTCTATCAGTGAAAAAATAATGTATAATTCAAAGATATCATATCTCTAATCAATATAGGAGCCTCTGGGTCATATTATTCGGATACCTACAACATTCCCTACCCCTGTCCTCTAGATCCCTAAGCCATGTGTGGACCACCTAGGGGTGGTGGTGGTACCATGTCAAAACCTCAACCACCTATTGCTATACTCACACCTCCTCTTCCATGTAAACTTCCATGGAATCCTATATAATCATGCTAATGTACATACCATTACAAAAAATCTATAGTTTATATGTTATCTATACAGTGGGTTGTAGGATCTCATCAAAGATTTACCATGCCATCAGATAAATATAACCACCTTCCCTAGGATGTCTTGACCCGTCCTGAGATCCGTGAATGATAAAACCTCTATTATGAGACATCCTCCAACAACATCTCAAATGTATATACCCCTGAGGCTAATTCATGATCTCTGTTGCTTGGGTCTGTTCTAAAATATGACCACTAATGTAAACTAATAGTTGTATATTCACATCTGAGAAACCCTCTACCACTAATGCTTCCTCTAGGACCCCATCATATATAGGAATTCATAGAGGGATAAAATTGTCCCAAATATCTCTTTTCAACCCTTGCTCAAAGGTATGATCCCTAAGGAACTGGGTACAGACTGTATCCATCGAGTACATTGACAGGCTGGTATATTGCGATGAATACATAGGTACTATCGCACTTACCTACTAGACTGTTATAAGCTCTATGATAGGTAAATCTTCATAGTAGGTGGAGAGAACTCCTCTTTGAAATGGGTCTCAAAATCTATCCACACAAGAGTCTACTCTTTATAATACTCGGTCAGAATACCCCACAATCTCCATAATAAGACATGAAAAAGGACCTCCTCGAGGACCACCATTAGATCTCCGGGTGTCCAGACCAGACATAAAACCAAGGTCACAACCTCAAGATAGGCCTTAGCTTCTTAAGAATATGACTCATCTCAGAACCTGAGGGGTCTTATTCTCTAAAAATCATGATGTAAATTCATCATGTATACCTCATCTGATAGTACTAAATGTACCATCAACAACTCAATAAGAGGTGGTTTCATCAGTGCATCACATGTATTTAACACCTATTGAACTTGTCCTTATATCAACGCCTAATCACTGAGGGTATGATACTAACGTCCAAGATGTTGAATAGTGTTTTCATACATCACAAATTCATATTGAAATAAACAATATGCAATACATTATATGTTATTATATAGAGAGCTATCTCAAGAATAATAGTGAATCCAAAAACCATTCCTATATGATACGTGCACCATTTTTTTATCAGTAACCAGTGCCCCATGTAATAGTTTTAAAAGTAAGTGATCATAGTTCTTGTGTATGTATACATTGGATTCCAAAACAAAACTATTATCCCTATCATTAAATCCAAACTCTAAACACAGAACACCATTTTCTAGAACATGTCTTACATAGTACAATCCAATGGTAGAACTAACTTTTCTAATACAACTATGTCATGACCCGTCCCAATAGGGAATGTGTCGCGACTACTAAAGACCTCCTCCTATTATCCATTGGTTGGAAACTAGAAACTGGTAGGAATATCAATAACATGGTATTCCTTATCCGATGTACACATACACACACATCTCCATTCCTATAAAAATTATGAAATGTTAAATTAACCATTCAATGATAATTTTTTGGATAAACAATCCCACTACTAGTGTAGAAAATGAGGTAAAACAAAGCAAATAGGTGAAAATACAAGGCCAATATAATGTGTCTGATGTTAATTCCAATGTTAATTTAATATTATGTCTATTATTATAATACCATAGGAACACACTGTAGTTTTTCTGATCTCACTATGAATTGTCTAGTCCTTGTCCAAAATTCAATATTTCTAAAGGTCATTCATCTATATAAGACAATACACGTGGGGATAAATCAAATGTAGGAGTAAGTAAACATGTACTCATTTGGACACCTAGAAACAACAAATAATTAAAGAAAGAAAATAATTTTATCTCTAAATCAGAATTTCTCTACAAATAATATAAAAAGAATATCCAGATATAATCAACAAAGACACATAGTCTAAAAGTAATTCAAAAAATAAATAAATCCATCCTAGGATTCCAACACAAAGATTCAAGATAGAACAATTCTAGGATGACACACTTATGTGTCTAATATTACTGATGGTGTCCATCTAATAGTTAATTTAACTAAGGTTACTCCATTTTAAATACATTGTAGAAGTCCGATGAGATATGATAAACATATGAGGATCACTCAAAATGCCATGGGGTGATACCAACAACTCAATATGTAATAAACCTCTATGTATAGGATCAAAATCTATAGAGAATTAGTTACGAAAATCCCATAAACTCAACAATGGGTATGAAGATGAACAAATTATCTCACTCCAGTTATCATAGAGGGAATCCAAAACTCTATATATGATTTCCTAAAAAGGGGGCTTATTTTCCATGGAGTAGGAGATTATTTTATACTATGCCCCAGGGAAAGGATAATGGGAACACTCCCTAATGAAACTTTTACATGATACATTGTAAAATGGCTCAAATCCTGTCATAATAATGTACAAAACGTGTATAAGTGTTATGCACCCTTTCCATTGACCCCATGTACTGCCCGTGTAAATGGCCCATATAGCATGTCTTGTCCATGTAGAAGTAAATGGAAAGATGGATTTACACATATTTTACCCATATTACAGTTTATGTCATTATCCCAAGTACATGTTCCCTATACTAGTACTAGGAATAGCTCATGTACTATGGTCCAGTCCATGTCTGTGTATTGGGGTACATGACGTGTACTAACATGTGTACTCCAACCCATGTGTGTGTACCATCCGTGGTAAATGACAAGTATTTTGGGAGATTTCAAATGATGTGTATCCTAGTCACCCAAAATGTGATACATATGTATCTCTCAAGGAAATATATTGCTCATGGGGGAACATGGTGTGTATATCAGACTTACATACCATGTAACATCGTATTTTTTAGAATTCATGATCTGGAATCATCACTACCTATAAAGTACACCAGAAACAGATCTGGTCAGGTCTAATCTGGAAAATCCATGATCCATATCATTCAAGCCCCTCCATCATTGAATAGTGTGTTCCTCCATCAAATACTTTCATAGAACAAATATAGATATTGTTCTTCATTACGCATCAAATAACACCAAGAACAAAAAGTCATGTACCAAAATCAATTTGATTTATTGTTGATTACATCATCACACCACCGTCTTGTCTTGCCGATCCAAATCTACAATATCATATAATTACTCCATGAAATAGGTTCACAACGATTCATCCACCGGGATTTTTAGAGCTACACAAAAATTGAAGAATACCTGCAATTAATAAGGAATCCTGGGAGAAAATCAAATGGGAAATGATGAGGAACAAACCTCGATCAAATTTTTGGTATATCATACATCATTAACAGTAGAAAGATAAATTTATAATGAGTAATATATTATTGAATACATTCTCTAAAAAATAATTAATCTGAACCATCCATCAAAATGAATGATAATATAATCAATTCGTTTGTTCATTTATATTTATTTTTCAAAGAGAATAACAATGGGGAACAAAATAAAATTGATCATATGTCGAAACTCATTTTTCATAAATCAGTGATGAATAATGGATATATTCCATGAATATTAGATAGATTCTTTGATTATATTGATCATCGATCACCGATCCATGATTCGGTCTCCCTTATTCTGAGATAGATCCTCCAATGAGTTCTCCAACATAACTTCAATTGTTTCAGGACTATGAAACTAACCCAATATTTCCAACTAACCATTATATTTAATGAATCTCTAAATATTTCATGAATGAAAATAAATAAATAATTTTTTTAATTTTTTTATTTATTTCCATGCCTGTAATGAAGTTTCTAAAAATGCCCTCCATCGACCCATGATATGTTGAGTATATGATGATCCCAACATTCTAAACCCAATAGTTCCCACATATTTATGATTTTACCACCATATTGATGCTAATATTATTTTTTAGTAAAACTAAAGTAGTGTGATATTTAATATATTATTTATTTTAAAAAAACTTATTTCGCGAACATGAGGCCTCTGAATCGCATGCCATCTCAGTGCCACATCTGAAAAATAATCCCAAAAATATCACTAATCAATTCACAGAAAATATAATTCATTAAAATTTAGTTTTCAGAAACACTATATATACCATGATCATATAATTAACATTAAAATATAAGTATTATTATTCTATACCAAACATATCTAAAAATAACATGTTTTATTTTCTATTAAATATAATATTCCCATATTTTTTAATTTCTTAGAACTCATCCATTTATGTTATATCAAGCACTAGAAAGTAGTTTTAATTAACATCCTACAATGTTATTCATATATTTTATGATATTTTTATTGCATTCGTTATTTATATGAGATATTGAAATTGTGTAAAAATCTTTTCATGTGATATATCATTAGATGGGTTACATATGAATATATAGTATGCTCATTATATGATTCCCAACAAACAAAGAAATAATTTATGAAAATTACTCCACATATTTTCAAATACCATGTCAACTATGTACTATGGAATGAAATAACCAACCCCATGATCAATACTAGAAGATATGGTTCCCACATACATGGACTAATATGTATGTATTCATGGGATACAATCATTAGACTTATAAAAAAATATGACTCATAAAATTTTCCATATTATTTGGAACATATATGTCTTAGAAAACAATAGAACCTAGACTGTAATTATTTATAAATGTAAAAAATTCATTTCAAATAAAAATATATTAATAATTAAAAAAATGTCATCCCATTAGTATTTAGTCAATCATATTCTATATATTGGGATTCTATGATGTCACAAACCATTTATTATCACGTCATATGAACCTTAATCATTCCAATCTGAATTCTTCCAAATAACATGTAATGCCAATCCCAAATATGTTTATATCTTAACAAGTAGAGCTCAATTATATTTTAGCATATTAATGGAGTAAATGTTTCTATTATATTGTATTTCAATAACATTAATCACTCTGAAAATTAAATATACATTATTGTTACTAACTTGTAAAATCCATTTATATTATCTATTAAAAACACAATTGTAGTATCATCGTTAGAATCACAAAAAATATATTACCTTAAATTTAATGGAAAATAGATTCCATTATTATGATTTTTGAACCTCTTGATTATAAAAATTTGTAGCATAGTTTGTTATATGATAAATGGTTTTATTATTTAATAATAAATATCATACACCATAGTTAATATACAATCACTACTATTATTTCAAAATTTCCTATGAATTATATGTGTATGGAATAATTTCACCCACTAAAAAAAATCATTTTCAAGGTACTTATGAATACATGTAAATTTGGAGATAAGATTCAATTGAATCCATACATTCTCCCACTATTGTAATAGATATGTCCAAATAATATAGAAATATTGTTCGTATGATTAATAACATTATATCATGGTCATGTTAATATCCCCTATAACTATTGATTAATAAATTATCACACATCTTGAGTTTCTTTTTGAATACATTTAATGATTATACTAGCATAACAAATGACTGAAAATGAATTCTTTAGGATATGAAATCAATGAAATCCCATCATATAATATATTATATGATATACATTATCATTTTTGGTTTTTATATATTTAGTTTTAACAATTATATTATATAAAACATGTTTGATGTTGATTCATGAAAGACATGAAATATGAATCTTCATTAACATTCCGTCTACTACCACAATGTCGATGTTGTGAATATGATAATGGGTGTTCATGAAAACAATCAGTTCATATTTAATCATCAATTAATTCTTGGTTATAATATATAAAAACATAGGAACATATACATTCATATATTTTTTACCATGTGAATTCATTACTTTCAACATCCCCTAACAAAAATATATTAAATTTCATTATTAATGTACATAAATCAACTTATATATTCACATTAAAAATTATTATTTTTTAACACTAAATAAAATTTTAAAATTTTTTCTTATACCATTTTTTTGGGTTTTCATTCTAAAAATTAATATGGGATTATGTAGATAATACCTAAAGGGTTTTAAGATGAAAATAGTGGATCTTGTTTTTTTGGGTATATCATTGATGTCAACAATTTTCTTTAACTAAATAATAATTTAACATCCAAAAGATGGTTTGAATATTATAATTTATATTTATTATAAAACTTTATTAATTATATGAGTAATAATTAGAGTTTAATAAAGTATAATATGTTACAAAAAATTCAAAATAAATAATGTCTCATTATTTTCAACTATAAATTGTGAAAAAATATATAGTTAAGACATTTTACAAAAAATCGATGTAATAAAATATATCATTTGGGAAAAAAAGTTGTTAAATAATGAAAAATAAAATATGTATCCACATTTTCATTCAATTTTTCATTTAAAATTTTAAAAAACATGACCTTTTCATCTTATGTCATATAGTGGAATGAATGATCCAGTGAACCATTACCAGTAAACTAGATTTCATGTAATATTAAATTCATTGAGTATATATTTATAAAATATGATAATATTTAAAACCATATATTTAAAAAAGTAAATTTATTATACATGATAAATAAATTTAAACTATATTAATATACATAGGGATTCTTTATCTCATTTCATTTCACATTAATAATTTAACCCCAATGTCCTGAATTGTTGGCCTTATGAATAGATAAATAAAATTAAATGTACTAGAATGGAATTACAAGGGGGATATACAGAAGTGAGAGGACACCACTCCACAAATGTCATCCTCCACCAACTATGACTAGTGGTTGGGTATCCAAAAAGACAACATGGTACATATCTCTATAATTTCTATCTTTGAAGGTGCATCAACAACCTAAGTATCCTCCTTATACATATGAGTCAAAACAAGATTAAGGGAGCTTACAATTTTATGATATCCAACATAATGAGGCAATATCCTCAAATATTCATTCTTAGTTCTCAACTTTCTTTTAATGAAATAAATATCATAGATATATTCAATCCATATATCATTCCAATTATTACTAAAAAATGATTCTCATCATATATAAAATCCTATAATTCGATCTCATAATTAGTCCCACAACTTTTAATATGGGTAATATAGCCTGTAACAAAACCACGATGTGTACAAAAGACACCTATTTATCCTAATAATACCAGCATTCTAGGCTCAACTCCATCAACATTTAAGTTATTATATTCCAAGTGGGGATGGATCTAGAAGATGATCTTGACCATGAGTGAATTTCTTATCCTACCTGAAAATTCTATCAGGTGGTGGATGATGAGGTCATCTATGTAGTTGGCCCTAGATACCACTTAAAATGCTACAACATAATGTACATCCCTATATACCTACATCATACAAGCGTGCATGGAGGTCCATTTTCTATTATCCATGGAAGAGATTCCAAACTATCCAAATGACCTATAAGATAGTAGGAACAATTACTAAAAGAATGTTTTTAATCTTTTCACTTCATCCACAACTAGAATAATGGATCATCATATCCTTAGTATTCATGTTTCTAGTCAAGTATATGTAAAAAATACACCCAATGTAGAAACCTAAATGTTGTCAGAATGTTCATTGTAGAAAAGCATGACACGCAGTTTCATATGACTTTGACCATAAATGACCTGATGAGACGAGAAAATTTAGATCATTCCACAAATTATAATGTGTAGGAAAGTTATTCCTATACAGTTTCCATAGATGGATGAGTTTGGATGGTGGGATTAAGGGTGTTTTGTATTTGAGAAGAAAATTTGAAATTTTGGTATATAAATCGAACTGATGATTATAGAAATTTGTCGTGTTGTATAGGCATTTTTTTGTATTTTATATCAGAGTATCAATGTCTATAAAAGTGAAATTTTTTATTCTTATGAGATCTTGTGGATTGATAATATTAGTATGACATTCATGTATAATCAATAATTATATTACCATCATGTTATATAAGTTGTGATGTGCACCTCTAATGGTAAGAATATAATTCAACCAGGGGAGTTACAGTAAGTTGAACTGAACTACTAAATAATTATCTATTTAGATTATGGAATTATATCATTGAAATAGTGACTGGGAGAGGGTCAAATATAAGAAAAAAAGTTAGCGAGGGTACTCATTAAGAATCATTATCTTGATCCTTCAAGATATGAAGTGAAAATAAGATTCATTATAAGTAAGATGGTTCCATTGGAATTTGATAATGAATCTATCCTTAAAAGTATGTACATACTTGATTCTAAGGCCTCCATGTTCTATTAGTTTTATACAATCCTTATAAGAAACAATTATCAACTATAATTCTTTACCATATCCTATATAGATAATGTTTCTAATAAATATTTGTATATCATTAAGAAAGTGTATTGACATCCTATATAGGGAGAATGAGTGCACAATATTTTTATGGGCTCACTAAATTAATAATGAATAACAACCCTACATGAGACAATGCTTCCCCATTCGATATTTCCATCTGGTTTATAATTCCAAAACACATTTCATTAAAATTTTGCATACAAACATTGATGTAAAAAAGGTAGTCCAAGATAAAATATTGGTAAAGAGCCTTCAAAACACCAAGAGTCCTAAGGATGGTGTATTTATTGGCAACGGTTATGAAATATATAAATAAAATTAAATATTTTATCCAACTATAGGATTGACCAGCCACTGTTTCATAACGTAGAAGAAAATCTTTAATCATAGATATAGTTCTCTTGGATGCTTCTCCAGAAAGACGATTTCATCATTGTATAAAAGGCGATAAGGGATGAGGATGTCCAAACCATCATTAATCTATTTATAGATACCAAACTGAGTCAACTCATTAAAGCATATAATCATATAATCCTCATCAATGGAAAATTGAAGCCCTGATAGAGGGTCTACATGTAAGAATCCTCTAGAACACTAAAAGTATCCTTTAGGAGATTCATTAATTAATATGGAAATCAATGCATAAGAAAGAATATAATAAACAAGAAAAAACCCATTTGAAAACCAAAATGTTTTCAGAAAGTCAAAAATTAAGCTTCAATTTACAGTATTGAGATCAATATATCTGTCAATTTTGATGACAAAGTCCCCTTTATTTGACACAATTTTTATTAGATTAATAATCTCTGATTCAATGACAAGAATATTCTTAATGGAATTCCTAGGTAAAAAACCAAACAGATTCTAGGAAATATACTCAATAATAAAACATCAAAATATACTAATTTTAATTTTTCTAATACCATTAGGGATGTCATTATAAATAGTCACCAGTATAAAGTCAGGGATGTCAACACAATTTCCCTTCTTTTGTATAAATTCAATTATGTTCTAATGTATTCCATAAGGCATGTGAGAAAGGGTAAATAGGACCCTAACTAAATTGATTAATTCATCTTTGATGATGTCCCAATAAAACATTTAAAACACATAGGTTAATCAATCTAGACCAGCCACACACTCACTGTTAAGGGGGAATAGAGCTTTCTTGATTTACTCCCTCAAAGGTGTTATTATTAGGGCCTTATTTAGGTGTTCATAAATTCTATGAGAAATATAATTAACTATATATTGAGTGATGTCCCTTCCATCACCAAAATAAATATCAGCAACATAGTACATAACTGCATTAGAAATCAAAATTTCTATGGTGTAGAGGCACCCTAATATATTGAAAGCCTTTAGACCTAACTTAGTATTTTTCTCTCTATAAAATATTTATATGAATTTGGATTTCATGTCCCCATATCTCATCCATTTTATATTAAATTTGTTTTTTCATATTCATTCTATTATAGTTATAAGGCTATATGACCTTGAGGCAATATGAATTTATTCTCTTGATGGGTTGTTTAGGTTTTGATTTTTAATTTGGTATTTAGAATTATTTTCATAAGAACACTTAATTTCATGCTCAAGATTAGAAAATGTCATTTTCCTCCACTCATAAATGATTTTTTAACATATTTTTATTTTTCAGTAAAACTTGCAGTCGGATAGTTGGAATGATTATCCTCCATTCCCCCATAATTACATCCCTACATCATGTAAGCAAACAACCTCCATTTTTATAATGAAAAGTATGGGGAGAATACCTTATTAGTCAAGTGTAAAGAACCATTAATATTATATTTTGATCTATGTGATGTTTTGGAAGAGTTTTCCATGAAATGGTTAAGGTCAAGTCTTCATCATATTTTTGAACAAATAATCAGTCTTGTTTACTTGACTGTCTTCAATTCAATATGTACATAATCCACGTAAAATAATCACATACTATTTGATCTTAAGTGAGGTTAAAGTGGTTAATAATAGAGGAAGATTCTATAAATGAAACACGATTAAAATTAAACCGTGTTTTCTATTTGGGTATCTAGATGGTATTAAAATAACCAATTAACTCCCTTTTGGGAATAACATCACCAGAAAAGGAAAAAAAACCTATAAAAATTAACTATTTTATGATGTATGAGGTAGAGACATCGATGAAGGAAACCTAAAAAATATAACCCTAACCAATAAAAGTGATTGAGATCCACTGTGAGTTTAGATGCATGAGGTATTTTGAATACTCTCATGATTGATAACCCAACGATGGTCAAAATTTTTGAAATTAATATTTTGATACATAAAACTATATCCAATATAATTCTAGTTGAGAGATATCAAAATTCCAAAAGTAAATTTTGTCCCTTCATGTCCAATAAAAGATGTTTTATATGGCATGATGTAATTTTTACCAGATTTTTGGAGAATTCCCAAGCACATGACACTTCCACTAAAATATCTTCATTAAGGAATGGATGGTCTTCAGGTCAGGGCACTTATTTTTTTGTAATGCTTTTTCCTTTTCATTTCATTCATTTTCATGTAATCCTCTATTATATAGGAGTTGTACAAAAATAAAATTTTAATCATCTTCATCATGTTTTGTTTCTTTATAATTAGATTCCCCTATATTATCCATAGGGGAACATGTGTGATCCTTGTTGATAAGATGCTCACTGGATTATGAATCATCCACATGAGAATAAAATATCATTTTTTCACCACAATAAATTTATGTCATTAATTTAACACTATTGATTAAATCATAGTTATTTAACATCTTTAAAAAAGAAAACTAAAATTATATTCACATTTTTTTATAATCATGGAAAAAATGAATATTTTATAGTATAGACATTTATTTTTAACATACTAGGTCAAAATATACCTTGAATGAGTTCTGGAAACCATCCCACGGGGATAAGAATTTATAAATAATTGAAAATTTTGTATTTTAATATTTGAAAATTTATCTATAAATACGTATCATCATATTTATAAATAACAAATTTTTAAAAAACAAATACAACTGAAAAATTATTAGATCATTTGGGGGTAAACAATGGTATTTTTCAGAAAGATATTATTTAATGAAATACATTATTCCAAATTCATTAGGTAATTTTTTTTAAATGAATTATATATATGTAATTTACTGATTGTATATCTTACTATATTAATTTAAATCCAAATAATTATTATTACATGTCATATAGAATATGCATTTTCATATCGGGTTCAAAAAATTCATTTTCATGGAAAACCATTTCTCACAATGTTTTTCAATTTTATATTATTTATTTATTAATATTTTATTAATATAATTGGTTGAAAATTATTTTAATTTTTGAATTAGTGGAATTATCAGCTGGAATTAATTTTAGAATAATTTTTCTTGATAATGATTTCTAATAAAAAACAAATCATAATGATTAATATCAAAAGAATATTATGGGGGTTAAATGTAAGAAGTTATTATTTAAAATGACATACCAATTTCAAAAACCAAATTTTTTGATTACATTTTAACCATTACCTAATTTCTTTTAATATGGTAAATTTTTATCAATTTTTCGTTGATGTGACTTTATAAAATTTTAATATACTATAAAATTTGAAATATGAATATCCAATAATTTATAAAATTTCACCTCATTCTATTACTTATTCACTCTTATGTATACCCTTTATGTAATGAAATTCACTAATATAAGCTCTAAATTTGTACACAAACCAATCAATTAATGACCCCTACAGTGTTTCTGATCCCCCTTGGAAGGCGATTAGCACCTATAAATCATAAAATAAATATAGTGAATAATTTTTCCATACTAAAAAAAGATACATGAAATATATATATAAAAACATAATACTAAAAATCAATAATCAAAGGAATAAAATGATTGTGGTATAATCCAAATTCTATAAGATTAACCAAATATACATTTATAGTGGTAATAAATCAAAATTACCCAACATAGAGGTTACATAAATTTTGTAGAATATTCATTACAATACTCAAATACAAAAATGAGGATTGTAATGGTATAATTCTATTGGAAACATTAAGATAATAATAAAATAGTTCAATTGTGATATACATTATCTCCAACTATTTTCTTCCAAACTATCCCCATTTTTCAGTATATCATATATAATACCCTTTATCCAAACATGGGGAATGGACCGATAAGAAATAGGGAGCTCATATGCTCTATATGGGTAAAAACTGGAAATATCTATATGTCATATTAATAATGATATGAGAACATGGATAACATTTCAGAAGCATTCCTTTATTATCAATAATAATATAATATAATTGTGGAATAAATCAAGGTAGTTCATTAGATAGTAATAATAGTGGAATCAGTTAAAATAAATAATGAGAAGATAAAATTTAAATAAGGAACTAATTTTTTGAATACACATAATAATTTAAAATCATTTATATTTTAATTAAATGAAAATTCAAAAAAAAGGTGAGCGGGTTCACACATCTAGATATCATAATAATAATGATTTATAACCAATACTATCATGATTAAAACAGTCCATTTATGATTTTGGTACACTCCCCATTCGATTATTATTTATCTAATTAGATATCAATCATTATCAAATGAATTAGATAGACATATAGGTCGAAACCATCATATAATAAATTTCAAGCATATTTGGGAAACAATATCAAAAAAAAATTAATAATGTAAGAACTCGGGAAATGGAAATAAAATTCATCAATATTTTATAATAACATAAATTGTGAAAAATATAGGATTCATAATAATTCATTATTTTATCAAAACATAACCTGTGGGAAAAGAAGCATGTTTCAAATACATTTTATCACAGTATATCCTGTGAAAGATAAAGATGTTTCATATATCACATTTCATAATTAACAGAAATCGTTAATAGAATTAATAAGATTGGTCTCTTTTGATAATATCTTCATAAAATATTTCATAACATGAATTGATTCCATCAAATATGGAAAATGACTTGAAGGTAAAATCATATTGAACGTTTCTTGAAGAATATATCATTTCATTGAAAATATGTTGTTCTGAATTAAAATTTAAAAATATATATTTGAAAAAAAAATCATTGAAAATAACCTATAAAAAATACAATTTAATTAATAATTAAAATAATTTTCATGATAATTATAAATTATCTTATTTGCATACTTATTAAAATAGAGAATCAGATCACATTTTCTTTAAAACCCCAATGTACAATGTTTTCAAAATGACATGATGGTTCCATTAAATTTATTTTTAAAAATGAAAACTGAGTATGAGTGTCATTAATAAATAATCTGGATAATTTAGAAAGAATTTTTGAAAGAATTAGTTGAAAACATGGTTCTAGAATAGAAATAGGTTTTCGATTGTTGTGATAACTAAATATGATTTTTAAAAATAAATTTATTTTAAAATATTAATCACATAAAAAGAGGAGAATTAAGGTAAAATGTATTCAAATGAAATAATAATTTGAAAATACAATAATTTTATTCTTGATTTATTGATCATTAGACATTACCATCAGAAGCATAATCAATAACAATCTCGAAATATGATGAGATTGTATCATAAATCACTTACCATATTGGACTCTATTGAATCGAAGATATCATAAAAGAATATAATAAAAAGAGACATTATATATTATGAAAATTTTTATATTAATGATAAAATATCAAAATGGGTTAGTATATTCACCTAATAAAAGGTGAAATGTATATAATATAACTTACATCCCAATGAAGGAAATTTGTTACAAAAATACCTTACCTTATGTTTATAATTCCTTCATGGATGTTAAAAACTACTATATTATTAATTATGTTTATAATAAATATATTAATGAAATATTATTATAAATAAAACTAAATATTATTTACATATTACCTTTTAATATCTATTTATTAACAATTCCTTGTTAAATTCATTTTTTGAGTAATGACGTCTTAGTTTTCCATGTATGTTATTATTTGGAATTTTTGGACCTATTACATTGATCATGGTCACACAATCTAATAAATTTTAAACATGATACAAATATCATATGAATTTAGTATATATGTATTTAAAGTAATCTAAAAAGGCTAGAGAGCTTAAATGAAATACACCATTCTGGAAGACCATATGACATATATAGAAATGAATAGTGTTTTAAATTTTGTTGATAGATTGATGGAATAGAATTTAAATGATATATTTCAATTAAATAATTATATTTATGCATATATATCACATATGTTGAATATTATCATCTATTTTCTTCTATGTAAAGCGTAATTAATCACATCACTTCCTGGTCTAGTGGTCTCAATTACACATGAGGGACAATATAATATTACCCCATAATGTAAATTGAGACGATATATGTGATATAATAATTCCATAGGTATTATGATATCTTATATATTATATATAATCGTTTAATAGATCATTATATCTATCCATGAGAGGTCAATATGTATAATAATTTACATCAATTTATTAGGGGGAAGTATGTTGTAGAACAAAAATGCAGATATCATATCAAATTGTATGGAAATGTAAATAAATGTAGGTAATTACCTTAACAGAAAATAATATAATTATACAGAATAGAATGAGGTTATTATATATTCAATTTTGAATAATAAAATAAGTATTTTGATGAAAAATTAAATTAAACACTCAATTTGGGATGTTGCATATGCTTCAGACATCATCATTTAGACTTCTCCAAAATCATTTTTGGGATAGAATTATTACTAAAATAATGAATATATAATTATAGGAGGTAATTAGGGAAGTTGTTTAAGATTGTTTTTGATGAACCAAATGGGTTTAGAAGTGTATATAGTAGAGGAGAATGAGTGACATTTTATTATTGAGGTGAGTGGAACAATTGTATGTTTCTTAAAAGGAAAAGGTGTAACCATGTCATTCAGTTGATAAAAGGCTCCCAAATGGACCTATACTGAGCCTTAGACATTATATGGTAAAAGTATGGTAATTAAATACGTGTTAAACATGTTTTGGGTTATTTTTAATACATAACCTTTTAGTTTACCCCCACAATGCAATTTTATCTTAACTTTAGTAAATATTTTTATACTATTTTTATAATACATTTTGTTAAAAAATTATGTAGAAATTATTTGAAAATAAAAAATAATATTTTTCTAAATAAGGAATCAATTTTTAATAATTCATCTTACAGTAGTGGATAATATAATTTTAAGATTATACCAGAATTCATAAAGAGGGGGTTAATTTCTAAAGAGAAAATGATCAAATGATTAAAAGGTATTTATATAAAAATAAAATAGGAAAATTATTCCATGGACCTAAATTTGAATAAATTAATTATAATTGAATCGTTTTAACATTTATTTCACTTTTTGAAAAATAATTAAATTTTCAATATTTTAACGATTTCTTTGTTTTCAATAAAAAAATATATTTTTCAATATTTAACGATAATATATTCTTTTTTCAAAAAATAACAACAATTAAAAAAATTTAAATTTGAAAAGATGATTTAACAAAGGAAGATTCATTTATTATTTTTTTTAACATTATAAAAATTTAATTTTATTAAAGTTAACAAAGTAATAATAAATTTTGATTTTGAGAAAAGAGTTTTTTCTAAAAACATGATATCATTATTGAAAATTATGTAATATTTTATAACAATAATTTATTTATATTAAACAATTATAAATAATATTTAAAATATAGTTTCTACAATTCAAATCTCTTTGTTTAATGGCTAGTTTGTAACTATCAGGATGGAATAATATTACTAAAATATCATTGTTTTTATTAAAACATGTGGTTACATGTAAGGAAATTCATAGAACAAATTTAATTTCTTAAATTATTTATTTCATAAATAGTATTGGTTTTAATCTAATAATGAAAAAGAAAAACTAAAACATAAATCAAATACTTAATGTTATATGTTGGAATCATCCGACTATATCACTAACACCAACCCATACCCATCTAAAATAAACCCCCACAATAGAAAAATTTCGTTCACAATTTTATAATCGTATGACAATAAAATTTCTACACACCCCAGATGGAGTGTGTCGAATGTTATATAAATAGGCTCCACAAGATCCCACCTAGGTGATCTCTTTGAACATTTTGAGAAGAAAAACCAAATATGCAATATTTTATGAAAACATCTCATGATTATTAGTTAAATAGTTTTTTATTAAAATAATTGAAAACAATTCCCCATTTTTAATATTTATAAAACCCCCATGGTCAAAATTTTATGAGAGATAATAAAAATATGATATTTAATGTTTCCAAACATTTAGATCAAAGACAATATGGCATAAAACAATGCCCAATTTCAAACACCAATATAATAAAAAAGGTAATGAATTCTTGTACACTCCCACATATTTGAAAATATATGATAAGTTCACACATAATTTTATACCAACAATGATTAAACAGTTGGGATAAATGAACACTCTAATGTGTAGATCTCATAATAATGTCTATTAAGACCCAAAATCCATGCATATAAATTTTATGATTGTAGAAATCCCCTACATCAGAATCATTTGAATATACTAGTTGATATGGGTCAATAATTCAAATTTTAGAATAGTACCAAATCCTCCTATGAGCAAAATATACAAAAAAAATTTATGGGTGGTTACATTTAAAATAAATCCAATCAATCATTTATTAATCTTAAACTTCATTGAAATACATCTTCATAATCAAATTCATAACAATTTTGGAAACACAATTCCATTACAGAACTTAGGGGAATGCCTTATTTTATCAAAAAAAATTAAAACAAGAATAAATCAACATAATAATAATATCATTTAATTTATAAATTCGATTATAAATAATAGATAAATTATGGTTCAAATATTGTAAGCTAAAGGCCAAACCACATACAGTATCTTATAATTCTCCCTAACTATAGTGGGATCCATAATTTGAGCACATAAATAGAAAAAGTTTAATTAATGAGGTCCATAACATAAATATAACATCATAGAATATATTTATTCATGAATAAACGTCAATGACATTGTTTGGACAACATCTTCCTTAAGAATCCCACAATCCACATTACAAAAACTTTTATTCCGTTTTATAAAAGAAAAAGTTATAAAAAAATATTGAGAAATATAAAATCCCCACCAATAGTCACAAAAATAGTCATCCCTACACTACGTCCAAACCAACTAATCACAGAAGAGAAAAAGGTACATTTAAGCATACTTACCAAAATAATTGCAAACAACCAAGCTGAAGATCATTTGTCAAATAGAGAACTCCAAAGGAGGGTGTTTGATTAATAATCACATGGATAATAACATGGGTAAATATTAAGTAGAAATTGGTGAAAAAGATAGAGTTGATTCTTGTATAATATAAGTTATATAGTAATGGAACAAATTTATAGGATAAATCATTTATTTATGATGTGAATCATTTGACTATCATTTAAATTGGAAAAGTATGATAAATTTTTATAAAACCAAAAGTGATAACTCATGTTTCAATATATTTCATGTAAAAAAATATTTTCAAAGTCTTAAAATAAGATTCATACATTAGAACATGGTATTATTCACATTGGGAATATACATTTCCAAGAATGCACTATATCTTATTTCCACCTTCCAATACATGTACTTTGTAAAAAAACATATGTCTCCCAAGAAAAAAATTTAAACCAAGCTAAAAGAATATATATAAATTAATAATAGAGCAAAAAATATGTTGGATTTCAAAATTATCCCCATATGAGGAATTTTATCCCATGGTATTTACGTGGAAGAAGGTGCCTATAATAAAGGGGGGGCCACCACTCCCACACTAAAATTTTCCACAACCAGGTTTCATGAGAATAAGATCAATCATCCAAAACAATTTGAATAATGTAATAGAAATTATATGGATGTGTGTCATCTTATACTCCATAATCAATAATGGTTTCTTTAGAATGAATATATATGGATCCAACTCAATTTTCTCCTACCTCAAAACATGTGAAATTCTTTGGATGATACATCCGAAGATGTGATCTGTTAAAAAAATAATTATTTACACATTAATAGAGAATGTATGGACAATTGGTTATCATCCCAACCATTTTAATTAGAAATATTAAATAATACAACAAATCATATAGGTATGTTAACTGTTTTCCCAACAATACCATGATACACGAGAGAAAAAACAATCAAGAAAGCTCTATCACCAATAGAAATATCCAATGGTTAACATTGAAGATATTCATATGATTCATGCCATTATTGAGTTAATACCATGAATAAAATTAAATTTTAAATCACCAATAAACTCCCTTGAATATGACATAGTCCCATGATAATGGCCACACCCACTACCTCCCAATAAATTATTAACATGCAAGGAGAACCATAAATTTCCTTGAAAGAAACCATATTCATTGATGAATTTTTAATGTTACATTAAGGGATATCAGTCCATCCATTATTTATTCCTTATGAAACACTAAAATCCACAATCTAGGAATAAATAATATCCTAAAAAATCATTGTAGAACACTCCATTTAACTGTCTATTTGTGGATGGTATGGTGTACTCATTCTGACCTAAATCTCTATGATGACTTGGATCCACATCAAATGTCTAGAAGTAAAACTAGAATCCTTCTCTTCAAAAATGGGATATGGAACCCCATAAATCCAGAAAATATATTACATGTATACCATTCATAGGTTATCATCTATTGTGGTGAACAAGATCATAATAAGATGATCATATTTTATCAAATGATCAGTCACGACACATAGATTATTATTTTACCAATGATTTAATGGAAATATATTTTTGAATTCCATTTACAACTCATCCCATTTACTATCCAACATGATAATTGGAATTTGGAAGCCCAAGAGATTAAATTGGTATGTCATTATCTTATATATTTGGTAACATTGGGACACATAGACAGTAGTGTCACACATTCTACTCGATCACCAGAAACAGCTTCTCATGAAATAACACATCATCATTGATTCATGGAATATAAATCATGGTAAAATATGGAAATCATGAAACACTTAATATCTCAAGGAATATCTAATAGAAACCAATTAACAAAAAAATATTACATAAAAATGTATATTCTATCTTGATATGATCTCCCCATCATACAAGGCTTCCTTCATCACCCTGAACTCATCTTCATATTCATAGACATAAAGTATATTCTCAAAATATTATGATGATAAATAATAATTAGTTAAAATAATATATAATTCAACTAACTACATGTATCAATGCACTTCATAAAAATGACAAATAAGATTATACTCCTCTGATTATAAGACAACTTTTGGTGGAGGATTTATACAGTGATCATGAAAACCCACCTTCATGTTTTATGTGGTGTATTATGTTGTATTAAAAAATATATGGATATATTTGATGAATTTTTTTATAACTGAGATTCATTTCAATAAAAAACAATATAAATCTTATAAACTTATTATCACACATGAATTTTTGTTTTCATATTTTATACTAGGTTATCATTTTTATCATAGTTTTTCTTCTGAGATTCAGGTGTTCCATATTTAGTTTTTATGTTATAGAGCTGTTGTGTGATTTTCTATACCTATTCTTGCTTAGTGTGAAAGGTATGAGGACGATTGGTCATAAAAATATATGTTTTCAACACTAACAGTGGCACCATTTTATGGTGTATGATTGTTATGTTGTTTACAACTTGAGTTATATGAGATTTTGGTTGAGAGGGTGATTATAAGGGACTTTTTCAGGTCACATGGTTAGGGAGCACAACTTGTTTAACCATACAGCCAATTTTGGAAGCTCATCTAGCACTAGATAGTAGGAAATATTACAATTTGTGCATGGTTTTTTCATACCATTTGAGCTAACCATGTGACCCTCTTGGGAAAATGTATTTGGGTATTTTCTCCTCATAAATTTGGGTTTCCCCTCTTAGCCTCCCGTATTTGAACCCTCTGACAAAAAAATCCTATAATGGTTGTTTTTCCTCATCCAAGACCCTCTAAGCTGGATTCAAGGTGATTTCGTGGTGATTCTTCTCTGGGAACAACAAGTCAGGGATTCCATCATATTCTCTTATTCTTTCATTCCATTTTCTTCTATATCCCAAAACCTAGTTTCCATGTTGAGAAATTTTCCAGCCTAACGTTTCTTTATTTTTAGGAATTTTGACTTATTAGGGTTTATTGTGGTTCTTATTTCCCCAAATAACTCTTTTTGAGTCTTCCTGGATAGGTGTTGTTAGAGTGGAAGGGGTATGAGGTTGAATCTCTTTGCGTATCTTCTTCTTCAAAAAAAGGTTTCACTGATTTATTGATTTTATCACCTCTATTAATGATTAAATAGTTATTTTTATTTATTTGAATTATATTTTCATGTGAAATAAAAAGTTTACCTTAATCTCTTTGTATGTGTGATTTGAATTGGGTGTGTTTTTAACACCAAATGATTTTTATATTGACCAGTTGGATTTTCAAACTATTTTTTAATTTAAAATGGCATAATTTTTTTTAAATGAATGTTTCATATTCAAATAGTGGTTGGTGTTTCCAACAATGTTTTTTTGAGTTAGTTTTATTTTGAAAATGGTTTGTGTGAGGTTTTTTATAAATGGTTTGTTATGTGAAATTGACATAGGACCTGATTGGAATTTTTCATAAAATGGTTTCATTTAGAAAACCACATCGAGACTGATTCTTCAGTTATTTGTTTATCATGAGATGGGAGTTTCCTAATTTTGTACCTTCCTTATGTAATAATTTTTTAAGGTAAGGACTACACCTTGAAGTGGCTGGGGTGGTTTGTTGGGCAAAAATCCCTCAAGGTAACATTGCAGCATTCTTGGGTTGATTGTGTTTGTTGACAAAGCAGGTTTCCATGGAGAATTGTCGAGTTCCCGAGAAGTTGTTGACATTCCATGTTGACAATGAACTTTGACAAAGGAAAGGACGATCTGGAGGCGGTACAAAAGAGCAGTACAAGGTGGCGCCGTTTTCCAGTGTTTGCCAAATTTTTGGGCCTGAAAATCGCCAATGGAAAATGGAGTGATATGTTGTTGGCAAAGGTTGAGGAGAGAGAAATGAAGGAGGTGTGCGGAAAAATCAAGCGTGGCGCGCAAAACTAGAGGGTTGCGTGAAATCTTGAAGTGTGGCGCGCAAAACAGCGGGTTGCGCGAAATTGTATTTCGCGCAAAAGATGTTTCAAGGCCGAAAGCTTGAAAATCGGTAAAGGCATGAGGCGCGCGAAATTTTGGAGGCGTGCGCGGAAAATTGAAGTGGCGCGCGAAATAGCGGATGAAGTATTTCGCGCAAGAGGTGTTACGAGGTCCGAAGCTCGTAAAATGACAAAGGCATGAGGTGCGCGAAATTATGGAGCAGTGCGCGGAAAATGTTTGTGCGCGGAAGATCAAAGCGGATTACGCGCTCAAGGAGGGTTTTTCGCGCGGGGTCGATTTTGCCTATAAATATGAAGTGACCCTCCTCCATTCAGTAGAGCTCATGACATAGAAACTACCCGAGCTCTGGTGCGCGAAATTGAAGTTAGAAAGGGTGTTGCGCGTAAACTTAATCGTTTGCGCGTAAAGTCAGCAATTGCGCAGAAAGTCTGTGTTGGCGCGTAAAAGGAAGGTTGCGCGAAAAGTGGATTTCGTGCAAAGGCAGTGAATTGCGCGCAAGGCAGTTTCCAGGCTGCGCGTAAAATTTGGAGGTTGCGCGAAAAAGGAATTTCGCGCAAAGCATAGAAATTGCGCGCAAGACACCGTAAGGGTTGCGCGTAAAAATTGAGGTTGCCCGGTATATCCGGTGCAAAGTGAGATTCATCTGCGGGTGAAAGTTGGACTTCAACAGAGCATCTACATACATAGGAAGATGCATTCCTTCATGAAAATGAAGAGACCTACAGGTCTATAAACTGTGAGTGAATACCTTCCAAGAGCAGTGAGCTTAGGAAGAGGAAGAAGGTGATCCTCTCCACCGGCAGTGAGCCAGAGAGAGAGAAACAGGGAGTGACCCTTGGGAAAGCAGTGAGCTGACCCTAAACATTGTATAGGCAGTGAGCCTGGGCATAGAAGTGATCTAGCCCGAACATTGTAATCCACAGCTAGTGAAGCCTAGTGGAATTTGGTACGAACCGGCAACTTGTCGGCGTATGCTCCTTGGACGTAGCCTTTAGCGGTGAACCAAGTAAAAATCTTTGTGTCTGCCTGCTTACTTTCCTGCATTGCATTCAAAGCATCGTCATCAGGTAAATGAGACAAGTGATCACAGTAACCACACAAGTGCAAACAAAGTGACCCTTGTAACAAAGAGGTCAAGATCCAGTGGGGCAGAAAGAACTTTGAAAAAGAATATCCATACCCTGATTCACCCCCCTCTCAGGGTATATAGGCCCCTATTGGCCCTAACAATTGGTATCAGAGGGAAGGTTGCTTTTATCAGATTTCTTTGCTTGTACTTGGTGTAGTCTTTCTGTGTAGTTGAAGATATTGTTTTCACTTATATCGGTCTTCCATGGGGAAAAGAAAATCTTCAAAGAAGAATCAGAAGTCAGGTGGTATCCCTCAGTGTGGAAGTGTTTTTGGAAAAAGTGTGATTCAATTAAAAGAATCAAATAGCTTACTGAAGGAATCATGTAGTGAACAGAAAAATGATTTGGAAAAATCATACAACAAAAATACTTACTCATTCAAAGATGTTGACGGAATGAGTGAAGAACCTGACTTTCCAAGTGACGTTGGAACCACTGACGATGAAGAAGAAGAAATTGAGGGAAGAATTGATATGCGAGCTGAGTTGGAGGCTGCTCTGGAAGAGATAGATGTTTGGAGGGCCAAAACCAAGAAAGCTAACAAAATTGTTCGCGATGCCAAACTCTATATGCAGCAGCAGGAAGAAGAGAAATCTGAGCTGATGGAAGAAATTGAGAAACTTAATTTATCAACATCAGAGA
Organism: Viscum album; assembly: GCA_963277665.1. Classification (NCBI taxonomy): domain Eukaryota; kingdom Viridiplantae; phylum Streptophyta; class Magnoliopsida; order Santalales; family Viscaceae; genus Viscum; species Viscum album. Next base: position 915,201,064 of record OY728155.1, on the reverse strand, counting down.
ACTCAGAATCCGTTAGTAAGTATAAGCTGAAGGTTGAAGAACAGAAAAGAGAGATCGATGGCCTGAACAAAAAGGTGGAAGTTGTCCATGGGACTAAAGAATTGGATCACAAATCCACTGAAGAAATTAAATCTAAAGGCATACAGATCAATGCTCTGGAAACTGAGGTCAACAAGCTAAGAGGCTTAAATCAAAGGCTTATCGATATAGTTGCTGACCTAACAAAGAAGAATGATTCTCAAGGTGTGGAACTACAGAAGCTGGCTAAAATGAAAGGAAAACAAAAGGCTAATGATTATGAAGAGAATCAAAAGTCAGATGAAGTACAGAATCTGAAAGCTAGAAATGATGATCTAGCAGCACAGTTGTCTGAAGAAGTTCAGAACAATCGAAGCCTTCAACAAGAGAATGAATCTGTCTCTAAATCTGTTTCTGAGGAAAAATTAAAAGTAGTGAAGAAAAGTGCAATGGTGGAAAAGCTCACACAGGAACTAGAAGATGAGGTGAGTAATGGGAAGCTTCTCAAGAAGGAACTGGATGTCCAACTTGAATCAAGGGAGACGAAGATTAAAAAGTTGGAAGAGGATCTAGAATTAGTAAAGAAGGATGTGGAGAAATCTAATGCTAAAGGAATGCCAAAAATGAAGGATGCCTTACACTTGCTATTTGATCATCCTTCGACAAGTGATGATAAAATGAAGAATAGGTATGCTATTTCTGAAGAAAAACAACAGAATATTTTCTTAGCTCAAAGACCAGCAAGTTTCGGAAAAGCTGGTATCGGATTTGATGAATCCCCTCCCGTGCAAGATAGAAAGAGAGCTATGAACAGTTCTAGATGGGAAAGAAATCCTATAGGTGCTGTAGATAGGCCTAAAAGGACAGATACAAAAAGTAGTGATGACATGTGCTATTTTTGTGGGATTCATGGCCACACATCAAACTTCTGTTCAGAGGCTCTGGAATACATCTCAGGGTGTGAAAATAGATACATTACTAAATCTGAGAATAAGAAGAAGCATCATGATAAATCACAGAGAAGAGTTTCTCAGAGGATAACATTTATCAGGTGCTATTACTGCGGAAGGATGGGACACACCATGAGTATGTGTCAGGAAGCTCAGGAGATCGATGCCAGAAAAAGAAAACAAGTTGCATCAACATCTCAGCAGAGAAGTGATGAAATGAGGTATGCCTTTAATATAAAATGTTTCATATGTTCTGATCATGGGCATTTGGCCAGACAGTGCAGTAAGAAGAAAGCGGGGAAGGAAAAAGACCCGAGAAAGAGATTACCAACTCCAGTGGTACATAATGAGAAATTATACACTGGGAGACAAAGTGTTAAGGTGAAAAATAGGCCTAAAGCCTCAGGGGAATCACATGGAGCTGAACTAAAGGTGTATCAGTCACCTCCTCTATCGTACTCACAACCACTCTCAAGGAGAGAATGTGAACAAACCTGGAAGATTAAGGGGAGATCTACTCCAACTGTGAGTAAGAAGAATGGACGTTCAGTGGAGGACCCACCACCAATGAAAAATAGGGCGGTGACTCAGACATCTGATAAAAGATGGATGAACAAAGAACGTATTGAAAAATTCACATGTCGTGTTTCTCATCGAGAAGTGAAAGAAAGAGGAAGACCCCTACGATGGGAGAAGAAGAAGGGGAAGATGCCAAACAGAGAGGTTCCTACTCAGAGAAATAATCAAGGAAAATGGAATTTTGGTAGAACCTCAAAGAAGGGAATGTGTACTAGTGGGTTTAAACCCCAAGTGGTGAGAAAGGCTGAGCCTACCAAATCTACATATCAGAAAAAGGCTCAGAATGTAGGCAATGAATGCCTTGTCATATGGCCAGAACAATTGAAGTTGGCTAGGAAGTTGGAGGAAGCAAGAAAGGAGTGTGATGCTCTCCAAGAAAGAATCAAAGGGTTGACCCATCAGGATCAACCACAACCCTCATCTTGAGGAGTCTGAAGCAACTCCCCTCTCCCTATGTATATAAATGCTATTAACTGATGATCCGTGTGTTTCAGGTTTTAGGGAGATACAATCCAAGGGGAAGTGGCATCTAAGGATGCAAAGTGAAGAAGTGAGATGCTCCAGAATTTCAATGAACTCAAATCTGGTACTAAAGCTGAAGAAGAAAGGGAGCAATGAAGCACAATAGGAAGAAATTGTGTTACTAACTCTATCTCTTGTTTCCTACATCGAGTTTCAACTCAGTAGGCTTAGAGATTTTGTTAATGGCTCAAATTTGAGTGGAAGATGAGAACAAATGATGCAGGAGGAAAAGACGTGTTATGGGTCTAAACTGTTGGGCCTAACAACTGGAAGAGTTGCATAACACAGGGGGAGCCTTCTATATCCAAATCAGATTCAAGAGCCATCAATGCAATAATTGGATGATTCGGCTCAGGTGTTTCCTATTGAGGGAAGAAAGACACACAGGGAGAAGCAGCAATAACAATGCATTTCATGCTTATCTATTTGCTCTAACAATATGGTATCAGCTGACTGTTTTCAGGATACCAAGAAGCTGCAAGAGAAAATCAAAGGCATCTCAACAAAAATTTGAGAAACCTAGCTGAAAGAAATGAAGCCACTGAAAAATGAGTCAGTGAACAACTTCCTGATGGAAGTATTGAGGAAGAAAACAACATAGGGAGATCAGAAGTGGCTTATGCTGATTCAAAAGAAGACACCAATGATGAACATGGAAGTGTCTAGTTTGTGAGTACAAGGAAGTAAAAATCCTCATCTGCACAACAGTCAAAGAGTTGAGCTGAAATTGACATGCAGAATATCATTGGTGATTAGTTAGCTCTAGCTTAGACAAGGAGAATGAAATCACTGCAGAAAACATCTTTTATATCTCAGGTTGAGCCGAAATGCTTTGCTGATGCAACTGAAGATGAAAACTGGGATCATACCATGGATGAAGAGATAGATCAGACTTGAGAAGAATCAGACGTGGGAGATTGTTTCGAGGCTAGATGATAAAAATGTCATCAAGAAAAAAATGGGTCTATCAAGACAAGATGAATGAATATGGCATGATGATTCGGAACAAAGCACGACTGATGTGCAAAGGAGACTACCAGATAAAGAGTAATCAAAGGATGATGAGGATGGCAAGGCAGTTAATATCACAGAATACAGGCAAACCATTGGAAGTCTGTTGTACTTAACCGCAACAAGGCCTGATATTGTTTTCGCCACATGCCAAGCAGCGAGGTATCAGAGTAATCCCAAGGAAAGTCACATGCTTGCAGTGAAAAGAATACTTCAGTATATCAAGGGCACGGTGGACTTCGGCTTGACCTATAACGACAAATCTCAGACAGAGTTATTGGGATATACTGATGCAGACAGGGCCGGTTCAGCAGATGATAGAAAATCAATGTCAGGTGGTGCATTTTATCTTGGCAGACTATGTATTGCTTGGTTAAGCAAGAAGCAGGATTGCATTTCATTAAGCACCGCAGAATCTGAGTCTAGTGTGGCCACTCAAGCATGCACACAGTTATTGTGGATGAAGCAGCAGCTTGAAGATATGGGAGTTGAAGTGAAGTCTCCGATCGGAATCCAGTGCGATAACTCAAGTGCAATCAATCTCAGCAAAAATCCCGTCCATCACTCTAGGACAAAGCACATTGAGATAAAGTATCATTTTATCAAGGAGAAAGTTGAGCAGGGGATCGTGAAGTTGGAGTATGTGCCTACAGAGCTACAGGTTGCAGACATTCTGACAAAGGCCTTACCCAAGGAAGCTTTTGAGAGGGACCCCCCCCCCTCTCCCCGAGGTATGGTGTGTTTTTCCCTAATGTGCTGATATGTGTTCTCTACTATGTTACAGACTACAAAGGCGTGACCTTTGGGTTCGTTGACAAAGGGGGAGAAAAGTGCTTGAAAAGTGCTTGACAAAGGGGGAGAAAAGTGTTAGTTCAAGAGAGAAAATAGTGCGGAGATTTGATAAATCATAATTGTTACGGGGAGAAGCTGACAGGTGGAGCAGCCAGAAAGGGGGAGCAATGAGAAAGGGGGAGTGTTTTAAATCTGACGATGCTAGACGTGATCGATCAAATCATAGAAATCACGACAGCTGAGGATCGTGATAAAAGCAGAACAGTGGTGTTGGAATGGTGTGAGACAGTGTCCAGCTATCAACAATTGGTATCAACTTAAGAATTCACCAATTGGTATCAGTGTGGTTCAACAACCGGTTTTTCTTTTAAGAATTGGTATCAGGGTGGAATCGACAATTGGGGTCTGACATGAAGTGATTCATTGATGAACTTTTCATACTACTCTTGTTTCTCACGCCGAGCATTGCTCATGTGGGCTTAGAGTACATGTTAAGTGAATCCTTGAACGCTATCATAATCGCAAGAGGCGAATGGTGGTAGCAGCTGGAAGAAGACTCAGTGAGGTATCAAAGTGCAGAAAATATTTCTGAGCAGAGTTGTAAAGAGTTGTCAACAAACCCAAAGGGGGAGATTGTTGGGCAAAAATCCCTCAAGGTAACATTGCAGCATTCTTGGGTTGATTGTGTTTGTTGACAAAGCAGGTTTCCATGGAGAATTGTCGAGTTCCCGAGAAGTTGTTGACATTCCATGTTGACAATGAACTTTGACAAAGGAAAGGACGATCTGGAGGCGGTACAAAAGAGCAGTACAAGGTGGCGCCGTTTTCCAGTGTTTGCCAAATTTTTGGGCCTGAAAATCGCCAATGGAAAATGGAGTGATATGTTGTTGGCAAAGGTTGAGGAGAGAGAAATGAAGGAGGTGTGCGGAAAAATCAAGCGTGGCGCGCAAAACTAGAGGGTTGCGCGAAATCTTGAAGTGTGGCGCGCAAAACAGCGGGTTGCGCGAAATTGTATTTCGCGCAAAAGATGTTTCAAGGCCGAAAGCTTGAAAATCGGTAAAGGCATGAGGCGCGCGAAATTTTGGAGGCGTGCGCGGAAAATTGAAGTGGCGCGCGAAATAGCGGATGAAGTATTTCGTGCAAGAGGTGTTACGAGGTCCGAAGCTCGTAAAATGACAAAGGCATGAGGTGCGCGAAATTATGGAGCAGTGCGCGGAAAATGTTTGTGCGCGGAAGATCAAAGCGGATTACGCGCTCAAGGAGAGTTTTTCGCGCGGGGTCGATTTTGCCTATAAATATGAAGTGACCCTCCTCCATTCAGTAGAGCTCATGACATAGAAACTACCCGAGCTCTGGTGCGCGAAATTGAAGTTAGAAAGGGTGTTGCGCGTAAACTTAATCGTTTGCGCGTAAAGTCAGCAATTGCGCAGAAAGTCTGTGTTGGCGCGTAAAAGGAAGGTTGCGCGAAAAGTGGATTTCGCGCAAAGGCAGTGAATTGCGCGCAAGGCAGTTTCCAGGCTGCGCGTAAAATTTGGAGGTTGCGCGAAAAAGGAATTTCGCGCAAAGCATAGAAATTGCGCGCAAGACACCGTAAGGGTTGCGCGTAAAAATTGAGGTTGCCCGGTATATCCGGTGCAAAGTGAGATTCATCTGCGGGTGAAAGTTGGACTTCAACAGAGCATCTACATACATAGGAAGATGCATTCCTTCATGAAAATGAAGAGACCTACAGGTCTATAAACTGTGAGTGAATACCTTCCAAGAGCAGTGAGCTTAGGAAGAGGAAGAAGGTGATCCTCTCCACCGGCAGTGAGCCAGAGAGAGAGAAACAGGGAGTGACCCTTGGGAAAGCAGTGAGCTGACCCTAAACATTGTATAGGCAGTGAGCCTGGGCATAGAAGTGATCTAGCCCGAACATTGTAATCCACAGCTAGTGAAGCCTAGTGGAATTTGGTACGAACCGGCAACTTGTCGGCGTATGCTCCTTGGACGTAGCCTTTAGCGGTGAACCAAGTAAAAATCTTTGTGTCTGCCTGCTTACTTTCCTGCATTGCATTCAAAGCATCATCATCAGGTAAATGAGACAAGTGATCACAGTAACCACACAAGTGCAAACAAAGTGACCCTTGTAACAAAGAGGTCAAGATCCAGTGGGGCAGAAAGAACTTTGAAAAAGAATATCCATACCCTGATTCACCCCCCTCTCAGGGTATATAGGCCCCTATTGGCCCTAACATGGTTTCAGTTTGTGTGATGTGTGTGGTGGGGTATATATATAGCTTAATGTTTTGAATATGTGGCACACCCCTCTGTGAACCTAAAATGGGTACCTAGAATATATATTATATGTACTAAGAATGATTAATGCAATGGTACTTAATGCACTAACCTGTATCCCATAGTAATAGGATATTTGGGTTTATTACGATGGTATTAGACCCCTCGATCTATCATGAGTTAGGGTGGTTGGTATTTTAGGGTTAATTATTTAATCATATGTCGCATGCTACTGGGGATTGGATTTATTTTATTAATATGTTTTGGTTCTCCTCATAGTTCTTTTGTATTCTTATGTTCCTCTGTTTCTAGAACCATTAGTATCATTACCCAAATTTTGTGGAATCAATATTATTATTCACGGATTTAGTGTTATTTTGGTAGATTGTAAAATTTTCATTTGTTACAAGGGTTTTAAGAAAGTTGTTTTGAAACAATTAGTGTTTTCCATATTTTGCATTAAACACAAAAAATTAATGTTTCTAATTTGTTACTTTTTTCCTTCTACCTTTGGAATATATACATCCTTACATGAATGATCCTTATTTTGAAATGATAGAGGAATTATTTGAGATGGTGATTTGTTTTCTCCAAATGATAATGTAGAAAAAAATATGTTTTTAAATTGTAGTTCAGACATGTTAATCAATCATTCTTTATTTAATGAATGTGTATTTGGAATAGAATTATTTTGGCCAACCTACTGTGTTTTAATACTCATGCCTATTGTATATTTTTTATCTTTTTTTTGTATGTTCTAACATTGGTTATATTGACATGTGTGATAGGGGGTTGTAGACTTGAGAGTGACCCTCAAGGTCATGTGGATATTTCTTGGGTTTCAGGTTCAATTTGGATTCTTTTTTTATATTTCTATTCAGTTTGGTGTAACTTTTAATAAAATTTCATTTAGGTAGATCTTTAAAACTATAATTAGTTTGGTTTGTTCTTTTAATAATTTCATTAATTTTGATTTTTATATTACTATAAATATTTCCCATTGGTAATAGGCTGATGACCTGGTTCTTGACACTTGCTCGGGAGGATGATGAATGCCTATAATGACTTACTACATTTCGGCTCAGTTGACTGGTTCTGCGTCGACTATGGATGGTTTGTGACAAAATTGTATCAGAGCATGATAGCTCTTTAGAAGACCTTTCTTTATAGAAATCCCATTTCTATATTGGGATGTCATGTTAGTATGATTATGATTGTCTAATTCTAGTTATAGAAACATGAAGAATGCCATTAACCCTTGCTCATTCAAAACATCGGGTTACCCTAGGATGTCTGGGTGTGTTGGTGTACTTTGGTTTTTGTGGATTGTTTGGTGTTGGGAAATGAAAATGGAGGTGAGAAATTTTCCTCTATGAGAATGTAGGTCCATGAAATACATGTGGACTATAGGAATTACACTAGAATGATCATTGTGATGGTGGTGTGATTGGCATATGGCCACCAACTATATGGCCAATTCACCCATCATCACTTGTTTCCTTTATGTGAATCATTTTTCTTTTCCTTAATATTATAAATTGTTTTTTAATTTTTTGATTCATAATTTTAAAAAGATGAATTTAAAATGGTAATTCCCTTGTTTTGGTAAGTATATAATGGATTATTTTACTCATATTAATAAAGAATAAGATAGGTGGGTTTTTGTAAAATGATTTTTGGATGAAATGAAAATATTTTAATTGGATTTGGTATTTATAAACTAAATATGACGTTTATTGAAAAAGTTTATTTATAAAAGTCGAAATTTGTATTAAAATATTATTTGAAATTATTTATAAATATATAAAAATGAGTTTTTCATCAAATGATTCTTGATGAAATTAGATTTATAGAATTAGTGATAATATTTTGAATGAGATGGATTAGATTTATTCTGATGTATTCTTTAGTTCTTGAAATCTATTATTATTTTTGCCTGATCGTGATTTCAATTTTCAGTTTTTTTATTATTTCCCTTAGAGTAGAGATAGTTCAAGATTTTTCAAAACCTTTCGGCTTCCTCTAGGTAACCATGTGAACATTATTTTTCAAATGTTTAATGGTGCATGGCATATATATAGTCAGTTAAACTGTGTCAAAAGAATGTATGAAGCCACTACCTTGTAGAAAAACACATCATATGGTCAGCACACGGTTACCCAAACCATGCGGCCAAACTGTGAAAGTGTCCAAGTTGTCCATTTTGGGGTGAATGGTTGGCGGATGGTTTAGAAAACCATGTGTTCAATACATGCATAGTTCCCATGATTTGTAAAAATGTAAAAAAATAGTGTTTATAGAATATGGTTGTTTGAAAGTGGTTTTTCGTTTTGGAAGATGTTTTAAATGAAAAGTGGAAGGTTTTCATAACATTATTTTTGATGAAATGAAATTTGTTGAATTGCAGAATAATATTTTTAATGTGATGAAAAACATATTTAAAATAGATTTATATGATTTCATTTATGAGAATGGTGAAATGTTTTGTAATGTATAATTTTTAAAATGGTTCTTGATTTTTATGTTAATATGTTTTAGGAATATTGTATAAATCATTTAATGTGAACAAGTATGGGGTTCTAAAAACGTGGGGGGAATGTTTTTTGGGAATTTAGAAATGTTTTGGTTTGTCCTTGGTACTTCCATGAGTAATCACATTAATTAATATATTTGGTAAGTGGATGTGTGATGTTATGGGAGAATGAGTTCCTGGTATGAATGGTCTATTGGTGCTTAGGTTGGCACAATAATTTTCATGCTAGTTAGACTCTACGGAATACCATGGATGATTATGAAAATCCACCAAGTTGGTTTGGTTTTTATAATGTGTTATTAAGCTATAAATTATAGTTTTTTGTATTAAAATTGATTTGTTCTTTATTTTTATATGCTTTGGAAGTGTTTTTTATTTGGTGTACTTCCTTATGATATGGAAGTGATGGTTATATTACATTTTGAGATTTATATTTTGATGGTATTTTGGTGTGGATGTGGTGTTTAATGATTATCTAGAATGGTATTTATATCCTATAATCTATTTTTGATAGTGCTATTGGTTTTCTCATTTCAGTATGTTATCATATGAGTGGTACCCCATTACTAATCATTCCAGTTTTTTCAACCTAAGGATTTCATTTTTGAGTCTCGAAAGACAGATCCTCATCTTCAAAGGATATCCTAGTCTATTTGCTGGAGTAGAGAGCTATTTAGGATCAATTTAATGTTCCTTCATATAATGATGACTCTCTCATTTTTGGAAGTTGTTCTCTGGGGTGTTTGGTGTGCTTCGTCAGGTTCCTTGTTTAATCTTCTCCCTGTCGAGAGTAAGAAAGAATGGTGTGTTCATATGACATGTCCTTGTTTGGGTAAAAATGTGTTTTTTGAACTATTTAGTTTCATCGGGGGTTGTGATCATTAGCCACTTATTTTGACAAAAAATATTCTACAAACATAAATTACCTACCCATGTGCCTTATAGTGATTCCTTTCACACATTCAAGAAATTGACAGGGGTGTAGTGAGTTCATATCAACTTGTGTCTCCACCATTGAAGCGAGACCGTTTTTATATTCTTTTTGAAGTATCTCTATTTTTGTGAATTACCTCTTATTGAAAAGAGAATTTTATAATTTTCCCTCATGAAATGCATGTGATTTTACCTTCTTAGATGTATGATTCTAATTATTGGTCCTTGTGTGTATGGACCATGTGAATCTAATGCGGCTTCAGTTGTGTCTATATAGAGGTGATATATATTGGGTAGTAGTCATTTTTGGTTTCAATGTTCCAATCATTATACCCCTTCCCACCCTTCTACTTTTGTTGGGGGTTTTGGGCACATGATGGAATGTTTTCAAAGCTGTTTAATCTCATTTGTTTTTAATGGTGGGGATACCTAGTATTTTACTATTTGAAAATTATTCTATATTAAATAATTATATAGTTTCTTCAATGGTTGGGGATTCCGTTCGGGCCTCCCCATGTATGTGATTTATTTTAAATATGGTGTTTATCCAACTTATGTGGTTTTCTTTTGATGTTGTTTGATTTGCGGGTTTCTGTTTTGGCTTCGGTAAAAATTGTGATTTTTGGGCTGTTCTGAATTGTTATGTGCGAAGTGTGGTGGTGAAGGTTGTGGATATAATTTCCAGATTGATTCTCATGAAGGGGTTATGGTTTATTGGTCTATTTCTAGAAATAGAAATAAGTTATGTTTGGATATGCTGGGATATTATTCAACCAAGGGGTTGGATCTTGTGGTTTTTTTGAATCCTTTGTCATTAATCATTCAATTGGAAACTATTGTGGGTTTCCAGGGGTGAAAATCAGTAGTGGTTGGGATAAATGTCACATCCATATTTTTTGTCCCGTTGTATTGGATTATCATTTCACTATTAGCTCTTATTCTATGTTTTGGCTATTTCAGATATAATTTTAATGTTATGGAGGTTTTGGGTGATTTTTTAAGTTATATTATTGTTTATAATTAATAGTATGAGGAAGAGGTGGATTGGAAAATTAGTTTTTTACCCTCATAGTGGAACATTTTTATGTGGAGGTTTGTTGCGTGGTTTACCCCTTGAGTTATTTGATATTTAGGTTGAAAAGGGTAATTTTGGGGACTTTTTCTAGGTCTCATGATTAGGGATCACAAGTTGTTTAACTATGCAGAAAATGTGTGAAGCTCATCCAACACTAGATAGTGGGAAATCACATTGTTTGCGTATGTTTTTTCATTCCATGTGAGCTTTCCATGTGACCCGCTAAGTAAAGGGTATTTTTCATTTCTACTTATTTTTAATTGGTGTTTCTCCCCTTAGCCACCCACATTTAAACCATCCAACCAAAACGCCACCCATGGTGGTTTTTGGAACCTCTTAACCCCTCCAAATCATATTAAAGGTTATTTCATGGTAATTATTCACCTAGATTGAAATTTTAGGGCTTCATTTATGTTTTTTTTCTTTCATTCCATTTTAATCTTTTCCAATAAACCTATATTCCATATTGGCTGACTTTCTTGCCTAGGGTTGCTCAATTGTTTTGTGTATTTTCTTCATAGGATTCCTTGAGGTTTCTTTGTGTCTCTAAATAGTTTTCGAGTCTTCTTATATAGTAATTATTTGAGAATAAGTGGTTTGAAGTAGGATCTATTTTCACATCTTCTTTAATGAAATGGTGTTATTGATTTCAAGAATTTCATAGCTCTGTTAATTATTAAATAGTGATATTTCATGATTTTAATGATTATTCCATGTGTAATTAAATGATTTTATTAAAATATTTGTATGTATGATATGGATTTGTTGGGTTTTACACAATAAATTCTTATTAAATTTCATCGTTGGATTTATAACTAATTTTTTATTATAAAAGGTAATAATTTTGTTCTATAAATAATAGTTTTGTATTCAAATAGTGGTTGGTGTTTCCAAAAAATATTTCCTATGTTGGTTTGATTTTTAAAATATTTTTTATGTGCCTCTTTATAAATAGTATGATTTGTGAATGCGACATGGGGAATGTTTGGTTATTTTTATAAAATGGTTTCATTTTAAAAACCCTTTTGGGTATGAGTATTTCCAATTTAATTGATAGTGTGATGAAATATTTCTCAGTATGGGACTTCCCTTAGGTAATAATTGTTTCAATGCAATGAATACTCCTTCAGGTGGTTGGGGTGGTGTCGTTTTGTGTAACATGGGTGGTGGTATATATATATGTATTATTGTTTGGAAAGTGTGGCACACTCTTTTGTGAACAAAACTTAGGAACGTAGAATAACTAAAAGGATTACTGAGAAATATTTCTGAAATTCTAGTTCATGCACTAACCAGTGGCCTATAGTAGGAAGATATTCTTGTTTATTATGTTGTGATTGGGTTCCTCAGTCTGTTCGGAGTTAGGATGGCTGGTCATGTGGGAATTTTTATTTCATCATGTGTGGCATGATACTAGGGATGCGGTATCTTGTATTAATATGTTATAGTACTCCTTTGAGTTCATAGTTATTCTTATGTTCCTATGTTTCTAGCACCATTTGTTTTAATTCCCTCATTGAGTAGAATCATTATTCGTAGGCCTGATTTCAATGTTCCAATTATAGATTGCGAATGTGTGATTTGTTATAAGTGTTTTATAAAGGATGTTTTAAATGAATATGTCTTTTCCTTTTCCTTCCCTTAAACATTAAAAATTAAAGTTTAAAATTAGATCCCTTTAACCTTTTCCCATACGAATGTGACATTTCATACATTAATGGGAATTTTTTTAAAATGTGAGGAAAATGTATTGAGATCATGATTTGTTTTCTCTAAATGAATGCGTGGGAAAACCTCTGTTTGTAAATTGTAATTTAAACCATCTAATCAATGTATCATTATTTAATGGTTGTACATTGAGAATATAATTAATATAGACTACCTATAGGGTTTTAATACTAATACCTATAGTAATTTCTTATTTTTATCTTCTATTGTACATTTGGACATCAATTTGATCTCCTTGGGCAATAGTGGGTTGTAGATTATAGACTGTCTCTCTAGGTCACATAGAGATGTAATGGGATTCATGTTCAGTTTGGATTCCTGGTATAACATGATGTTAAATTTGTTGTATCTTTTTTTCTAATGAAAATGATGTGGACCTTGAAAACCATTACTAGTTTGGTTCTTTCTTTTACTTAATCCACAATTTGTTATTTGTATTTTGGGAGAAATCATTCCCATTCGTATCATATTGATTCCCTGATGCATGTCGCCAACCTAAGAAGATCAAGAACGCCTCTCAATCATTGCCCTAGGTTAGCTCGGGCGACTGGTTCTGGGTTAACTATGGTTGGTTTGTGAGGCTTATGATCCATAAATATCATGAACCACATTTGAAAAAGAGATTTACTTGAACACTTAATTATATTAATAACCAAAAATAGATCTAAATCATTATTTGTGTAATTTTTCATGTGGATGAAGATAAAGACAGATGTATTCCCTGAAATGATGATTTTTATAGCCAAAAAATCCTTACTAGATATAGAATCATAATTATAAAATTAAAAACCCATACCGATCACATGCATTATCATAGAAATAGACTACATCAAAAGGTGATTCATTTTAAAACAACCCTACTTTTTATTTCTCACATAAACGTGATTTATTACTTAAGACCTTCTCTTTATACAACATAGAATATCGAGAGGTCTTATGTCAATGGGGATTAGGAATATTACATAACTAATTAAAAACCTGAAACACAACATCTTTATTGAAATATTCCTTTGCATGACCACTACATTCCCGTGTACATAGCATTGCATGGGATACCTGAGGACACACATAAGAAAAGGGTGAGCCATAATGCCCAGTAAGGGAGTAAAAAAGGTATAAAATGAAGAATAAAGTACACATTATGCAATATTAATATAAATAGAGAATAATTGAATCATGAACATAATGCATAGTTATAGCATGATTATCATAACATGGAAATGTGGAAAAAACACTTAACATCGGATTTAGCATGAGCCAAGGCTCATTGCAAATGGATCATGATTAAAACTCATGTCAATTGAATTATCATTAGTAAACACTCATTGCACTCGATTTATCATGACACTATTCTTTACCCGATTCATTTGAGCGCAATTAGGGAACACCCTTCTTAATCATTTCATTTCACGCATTAGTGTGCCACATGGATCATACAACACAGAATCATTCACCATCATCCATTATTCAACAATTAAAGAATGTGGAATATATACATGAATCTTCATAAACGATAATTAAATGTTCTTAATATAGAACACCCTTTATAGAGAAATGGGAATTGTATTCACTACATAATGGCTTTGGCATTGAAGACCATCGTGCAATTTCGGCTGCATAACGATGTGATGTAAAAATTCATAAAAATTGTTGATGATAGAGAATGGGGTGTATCATTATATTTACCTGAAATAAATAGTAAGGGGTCATAGAGATACATGTCCCAACATATGTAATGGAGATTTAGATTCATAATACAATAGAATGGCTTGAATGTTAATGAGGAGAGAGAAATTCATTACAAAATTTTGGCATAGAAATATGTGTACATTGGAGGTATTAATGAGAGATAAAGGGTTATCTCTTCATTCAAACATAAAGAGGGATTTATGGGGGAGGTTCTAAATCAAACCCCAACATTTATAATTTAAAATTAAAGTACAAAAAAATATTAATAATCCCAGCTAAAATGAGAATGGAATGATTCCCTTACTTGGAAGTGTGATCCCAAAGGGTTGGGAGAGGCTTGAGAGATGATTCATGAAATTTTGGGGAGCCTTCAAAGGATTATATAGAGAGGAGGGTATAGAATGGTCGAACTCCAAATCCTTTGAGTGAAGAGGAAGTTGAAGCTTGTCTCGGTTTATATGGGAAAGGAGAGGGAATTCATAGTTATTTAGGTTTGGGACACCACACATTAAACTAATCAAAACCCAAAACCAACCCATGTTTTTTGGCCTTTGTTTTTTTTCAAATGGGTGTAGAAATCATTTTATTATATGACCATTGTCAAAATTCTTAAAATAATATGTTTGATTATTTGGAGTTGAGTCACACTTTCAAGGAAAACCATTTAAAAAGTTAAAATGTATTATAAGTCTTGAAGGGTCCTCTTAGTCTATTTAAAATAAATCAAATAAATCTAAAATCTCATTATTTCAATAATAAAAAATATATTGGTGAGAAATATCATTTATTGTATTTTATGATATCACTATTGGGTCATTAATATGTCATACAATAGATTATATATTCGATCGGCATTTAATTTATTCCCAAAAAAATAACTACATCAGAATATTATAAAAAATTCACTATTGGATAACATAGACATCCTAATTTAAAAAATATTCATTTTACATAAATAAATTTCTAAATATGTGAATTTTTACTTTTAAATTAAAAATAGTCATTCATCGTGGGTTTTGACGAAAATATCTTTCAAAAAATAATAAAAAACACAATCATATTCATAATTATTATATGGTTATTTAAAATATATAAAAAATAATTTAGTTATAATATTTAATTAAAATATTATTTAATTAAGAAATCCATTAATTCATAAAAATATATTTCTAAATTAAATAAAAATGTTATTTTTTCTTGAAAAAATCTACACAAAGTAATAATAATAAAATGAATGTATATTCATTATTATATACAAAAATAATACACATAGTCATAATGCTATGTTATTATTACAAAACCCCTTATAACACCTACATAAGATTGAAGGGTATGGTGTGCGATCGGGACAGATTCATGGGGTGGATCAGTTAACATCACTTAGGAGGTAATCACTATCAACTTCTACTTCTCCTATAGGCGATTCTATTCGAACTTACCATGTGGATGCTCGATTTGGGTTTTTTGAAGAGCAAAGATCAATTATGCGACCTTCATTTCGTGCTCCGAAAAACGGGATTCATACGGAGTAAGTCAGCTGGATGAGGCCATCAATTCATTTGTCTAAGTAAAAATAATTTGTTAAAGACCGATATTTTTACTAATCATGTGATAAATGTTCAATGAAAATATTATCAATGGTCACAATTATTAATGGTATTTTTAAATCCAAAAACATAAAACCAAGGATGATCACATTTTATGTAACCATTTTACATAATAAAAATTTTAATCAGATCAAGAGAAATTTTCATTTATGAAAATTTGGTTTTTACATTCACCACCCTTAAGAAATTTTTCCCTTGAAATTTCCTTTTCCCTCACTAAAAGAGATGTGGGTAACTTTTCTTCATCACTTCCCCCGATTCCCACATCACTTCTTCAAAATTTTGTTTTTCCATAACTCCTTGACGGGAGGAATATACTTTTATATAGAACATTTTCTATACAATCTATGATATTCACTAGTTTCTCTTCATAAGAAATATCATATTTTAATTGTACTACCTCTGAAGAGAGTACATGGGAAGGGTCTGGTATGTACTTCATTAATAGGGATACATGAAAGACATCATTTAAATTGGCCAAGATAGGTGGAAGTGGAAGTCGATAAGCCACAACCCCGACATAATCAAGAATATCAAAGATGCCGATTTACCTAGGACTTATGTTCCCTTACTTTCCAACCCTAATGAAATTCATCCACAGAAATATGTATAGAAATACCATGTCTCCAACATTGAACTCAAGGTATCTTCGACTATGATCTCCATAACTCATATGTCGACTTTGGGATTCATTAATATGCTACTGAATGGTTTTCACCTTCTCCACCATTTCATCAACCATTTCAGGTCCTAGCAGCTTATGCTCTTCAACTTCATCCCAACACGCCGGTGTTCACCACCATTTTCCATAAAAGGATTAATATGGTGCCATTCAGATGCTAGAGTGTAAACTGTTATTGTTTGAGAATTAACCTGTGGAAGATGTTGGTCCCATACTAATTTGAAATCCATATAACATGATCTTAACATATCTAACAATGTTTTAGTAGTTCTCTCATATTTTTCCATTATTTTGAGGAGGATAGGCCATATTGATGTTTAGTTTAGTGCATATAGCATGTTAGAGGCTTTTCCAGAACAACATGGTGAGTCTAGGATCATGATTAGATACAATAGATAATGCCACTCCATTAATACGTACGAATTCTTTTATGTTAATCCATTCCAGTTTATCTAATGAGAAGTCCTCCAAATCACGATAAAGTGAGTTGTCTTCTTAAGAAAATCCAAAATGTCCCATTCAACATTGCTTCGTCTAGATGTATGTGGATGTATAGTGAAAAAATCCATGGTAATGTTGTCTCACTTCCATGTTGGTATGGGTAGTGGCTGCATCAACCCCTTAAACTTTTTCCTCTCAGCCTTCACTTGGTGACATACTCAGAACGTTGATGTATGTTCAGCAATCCCTCTTTACATATTATCCCACCAAAAGTTTTCATGGAAATCTCAATACATCCTTTTACTCCCCAAGTGAATAGAGAAGGTTGAGTTATGTGAGTCATTTAGAAGCTCCTTCGTTATCTCTGGATCATATGGTATACATAATTATGACCCAAATCTCACAATTCCATCCTTTTCAACCTCTAAATCATAGCATTTCTCATTTCTGATAGCTTCCACCATTTTCAGTATTTCCACATCCATTCATTGAGCATCCTCTATTTTCTCAATGGGGGACAGTTGATCAGTAATTTGAGAAAGGATTGATGATTTTCATCATTTAATGATTTCCATGTTAATCCTCTTCAAATAAAATAAGATTAGATCCTTTTCAATTATCCTAATTTATAAAGATGCATGATATTTTCTACTTAAAACATTGTCCACCTTGTTCGCCTTGCCGGGATGGTAGCGAATTGAGCAGTCATAATCATTTATGAGTTCTATCCATCTTTGATGGCACATATTAAGATATTTTTGTGTGAATATATAATATAGGATATTGTGATATGTATATATCTCACAATTCTCTCCATAGAGATAGTTTTGGTAGATATCCAATGCAAAGATCACAACTGCCAACTCCAGGTCATGTGTGCAATAGGGTTTCTCATGTATTTTCATCCGCCATGAGGCATAGCCTATCAAATTATCATTCCAAATCAAAAAAAACCCAGGCCCTCCTTCAAAGCATCACTAAACAAAAAAAAAGTTCTATACTCATGGGTAATGTGAGCACTGGCGCAGTGCAGATCCTCCTTTAAAACTCCTTGAATCTTTCTTTGCATCCATCACTCCATGAAAACAGGACTCCCTTCCAAGATATCTTGGTAAGAGGGTTTAAAAATCATTCAAAATTTCACACAAATAGGTGATAATATCCAGCTAACCTCAAGAAGCTACAGATATCTATTAACAATGTTGGCCTTAGTCATCCTTAAAATTGTTGTTGTCTTGGAGGGATCCACAGTTATCCCATTGGTTTTGATGATATGACCCAATAATGAGACCTCATTCAACAAGAACTCACACTTGTTGTACTTATCAAAGATATTATACTTCACAAGGTCTCTACTATAGTTCTTATATTCTCCTCATGATCATCGTTGGTTTTGGAGTATATTGGATTTTAATCTATAAATACTACCACAGATTTGTCGATGTAAACACTAAAGACTAAATTCATCATGTTCATTAATATTTCTGGATCATTAGTGAGTATATATGCATTAATCTGAATTCATAGTGCCCATATGTTGTAGGAAAAGTAGTCTTGGTGATATCTCACTTCTTCACCCTAACTTAATAATATCCCGACTGCCAATCTACCTAGGAGAAGTATTGTAATCCATACAGCTGATCGAACAAGTCATCAATTCATGGAATATGATACTTGTTCTTTATCATGATTTTTAAGCTCATGATAACTGATGCAAAGGTGCATTGACCCATCCTTATTCTTGATGAAATGGACGGGTGCACCCCATGGTGATGCTCTTGTGTATATGAACCCTTTATCCAGATTCTTCTGTTGTTGTTTAATCAACATCTCAAGCTCCACAACATACATTCTATACGTATTCTTTGATATTGTAAATTCCCCTGGTATAAGATCAATTTAATTTAAACTTCTCTTCTACAAGGAAGACTATGAAATTCCATGAGAATCACTTATGAAAATTCCTTCATAATATGCATGTCTTCAAGGATGGTTGCATCCATAGACTCAATAATATAAGCTAGATATGAATGCTAATAGGGCAGTAATATACATGATTGAGATGGTGGTTTTATATAAGATTCATCTTCCTCCATCCACAAGTTAATAATTTGGGTTTGATTCTATATAGGGAGAGTTATTTCTTTCTCACGATAATTTATGTTGGCTTTATAAAAGGAAAACCAATCCATGATGGGAATTGCATCAAATTTTACCATAGATAGTATGAAGAGGTTCGTCGGGATGTTAAATCCTCTGATTATGATAGCGGATGATTTATATTAATGGGATTCAATGATTTCTCCATTTTTCTTACTCACTAACATCATTACTTCCATGGTTTATGGGGGTGTTGGGATTGTTCAACTAAACATTTGGGATATAAATGAATGTGGATAACCAGAATAAATAAGTATGTTCCCTATTATTGAATTAATAACTCGTAAACCTTTAAACACTTTATTGTTGGGGTTCACATCGGTGGTAGTGATGAAAAAATATCTCCTTTTCTTCCATAGAGGTTTTTGGATTCCTCAAAAACCCATGGATTAGGGAACGGATTTGCAAGTTACCCTAGTTCATTATTGTTGACGAAATGAACAACGCATTGATTTTTGAATCTAGTGTTACTCTCCTCTTTTTCTACCACTGGGTTATCTTTTCTGTAGTTAATGGCTTGGTGCCCTTCTCTTCTACACCAAAAGAATTTCATTGTCTCCTTCAGTCAAATTCTGTGGTGCTTCTTTCTGAGCCTTTTCCAAGTGGGGTGCTATATTTTCATGGAACCATTAGATTTATCCATCGAACAACCAAATTTGATGTCCACCTTATTATTTTTATCCCCATAATTCCCATGCGATTGATAGATCTCTATTTCTACCTTGAGGGCACATTAGACAATTTCGTCATAGCTGTCAAAGTCCTGGATCGCTAGATCTTTCCACAGGCTAGGTTTCATCCCACCAAAGAAGTGGTAAACCTTGCATTCGAGGGTAATGAAAAAAACAGACGTGTACCGTGCATGCCTTCTAAATTTTGCCTCATATTCTTTGATGTATTCATCGTCTTTTTTTCTTCAGTGAATGGAAGTCCCTTTACATGTTATGTTAGAGGGTGCGAGGAAAATATTTATCAACAGAATTTTTCCAAAAATCCTTCCATTCCAATGCCTCAATATCCTCCTCATGCATCGTATTTTTGATCAATGTCCACTATTGATCGGCTTTACCGTCCTTCGGATAAGAATCCAGAATAACCTTCTCTTGTTAGGAACATTGAATGATGGAGAATATTTTTTCAATAGAGTTGATCCACTGTTCAGTGATTGATGGATCAGATGACCCATGAAAAGTAGGAGACATTTGTCTCATTATGCTCTCAATAACGACTTGTTCATTCTTACAGGGGATGAACGTTCCTCTTGACCCATGTTTATATTCAAATCTTTTCTTAACTGAGAGAATATTGTGACACAGTCTGCAATTCTTGTTCCCATCGGATTGGGCATCTCATTAGAACATTCATCACATCGGTCTTCACATCAGTTGTTATCCCGAGTCCTCTTATTATCGGCCATTGGCTAGAATTAAAGTAATGTTCATGGTAACACATAAAGGGTAATCCAATGAAATAAAAGATAACCTATAAATATCATTTATTTCCATAACTTATGAATATATAGGCTTCAATCAATGATATCCATGATCTACATTCAAACTTATATATTTAGGGGCATTTTTTTATTCCCTTAATAATAGTTCATAATAAGATTCTGAATTTACCAAATCATATCCCCCGGGAGTGTTGTAACCAATAGTGCAGTAATGCATGTTGTTGTGTACCAGGATACCCCAGTCTATGTCGGAAACTCCTAGTCAGATTTTTCACTCCTAAGTACATCTGTGCTAGAGCTGCCTCAACATACTCGTATCCAGACAAGGATGTATTTTCATGCTAAACCAATTACTCAATAACCACAAAACATAGGGATTTTTTATTATACTTAGTCTTACTCTTATGGATATCACTAAGTGTTTTTATTCATACTCCCAAAAATAAAAAAACCTATCCTCCGATATCAACTATAATAACCCTGAATTTTATTACACACATAAACATGATTTATTACATAAAACCTTCAATTCATACAACATAGAATATCGGGAGGTATAATGTATTTGGGGAATAGAAGCATTACATAATGACTTTAAAAATGTAACAAAATATCTTTTTTGAAAACATCATTTACATGACCACTGCATTCCCTCGTACTTATCATTGCATGAGATAACCTGAGGACTTGCATAAGAAAATGGTGAGATATAAAGAATAGTATGTGATTAAAGAAGGTATAACGTATTGAAAATAATACATGTTATGAAATAGGAATATCAATGGATCATTAAATAAACATGAAAAAAGGAATGATATAGCATGATTATCATAACATTGAAATGTGGAAACAACAGTCAACATGGTATTAGCATACACCAAGGCTCATTGCACATAGAGCATGAGTAAACCATCATTTAACATGAATTATCAAGAGTATAACCTCACTCCACTCGATGTATCATGGTACTAATCTTTAAACAATGCATTGGTGTGCTATCAAGGCACACCATTCTTTATCATTTAATTTCATGCAATATTTTCCACATGGATCTTACAACATGGAATCATTCAACATCATCAGTTATTCCACGATAATGGAATGTGGAATATATACATTAAACAATTTAAAAAATATGTAAATGTAAAAAAAGGTGAATACCCTTTACAATGAAATGGGTAGGGTATTCACTAAACAAAGATTTTGGCTTTGAAAATCGCGGTGCAATTTGGACAGCATAACGGCATGACATATGAATTCAAAAAATTGGTTGATGCGAGAGAATGGGGTGTCTCATTAAATGTACAAGAAATTAACAGTATGGAGTTAATATAGATACCTATCCCATCACATGTAATGGAATTTTAGGTTCATAATACAATAGAATGTCTCGAATGTAAATGAGGAGAGAGAAATTCCATATAGAATTTCGACATGGTAACAGGTGATCATGGGTGGCATTAATGATTGATAAAGTGGTCTATAAATATAAATACTTAAATATGGATGAATAGTGGAGGTGAAAAATTAAACCCTAAAATTTATAATTGAAAATAAAATGAAATAACAATATAATGAAACTTGGCTAAAATGAGAAATAAAAGAATACATATCATGGAAGTGTGATACCAAAGGCATGGGAGAGGCTTATGAGAGGATTTTTGAGAGTTTGGGGCACCTTGGGAGGATACTAGAGAGAGGAGGGGACATGTTGGTTGAACTCTAAAGGCTATGAGTGGATAGGAAGTGGGAGTTGGGTGTGTTTATATAAGAAATGAGAGGGAATTTTTTATTACTTATGTTTGGGACAGAACACAATAAACTAATTAAAACTACAAACTAACCCATTGTTTTTGCCAAATGGGAGTTGAAAAAATTATTTTATAAGGATATGACCTAACTTCTTAAAATAATATGGTTGCTTATGTGGAGGTGAGCCACACTCTCAAGGAAATCAATTTAAATATTTTAAATGTTTTATTAATCTTGAGGTCCACTGTGGATTTGTAAAATAAATAAAATAAATCTAAAATGAAATTATTTTTAGGATAATGCATATATTTGGCGAAAATATAATTTATTGTATTTTATTGCATCACTATTGGGTGATTATGATTCCATAAAACACTTTATATATTTAAACGGTATTTAATTTGTACCCAACAATTCAACAATCTCAAAAAATAATGAAAAAATAACAATAGGATAATTTTAATATCCTAATTTCAAAAATAATATTCATTTTATGTAAATAATTTTCTAAATATTTTTATTTTTTATTTTAAGATAAAAACCGACATTTATGATAAATTCTTGTGTTTTGACAAAAATAGATTTCAACCCTTAATAAAAATAACAATCATATTCCTAATATTTATACAATCATTTAAAAACATAAAAATTAATTTTGTATGAATGTTTTATTATAATATTATTTAATTCATAAATCCATTAATTTATCAAAATAGATTTCTTAATTAAGTAAAAATTTTATTTTTCATTTAAAACTATTTACAAATTATCAATAATAAAATGAATTTATCTTCATTATTCTATACAAAAATAATACACATAGTCATAGTGTTATGGTCTTGTTACGTAACCCCTTATAACTCCCACATATGACTAAAGGGTAAGGTGGGTGATGGTGACAGACTCTGGGGGTGGATCAGATAACATCACTCGGGTGGTAATCTCTATCAACTTCCATATCTACCATAAGCAGTTCCATTCGAGATTAACATGTTGAAGCTCAACTTGGTCTTTGTCAAAAGTGAATCCAAATGATGCCACCACCTTTCCAAGCTCGGAAAAATGGGATTTATATGGGGAAAGTCTACTAGATGAGGCCATCACTTCCTTTGTCTGAGTAAAATGGATTTGTTAAAACCCTATATTTATACTACTCTTATTATCACTATTCAATTTCTATATTATCCCCGGTCACAATTCATAACATTATTTAAATATCCAAAAACATAAAACCAATGAAGTTCACATTTTATATACCCATTCTACCGAATAATACATTTGATTAGATCAAGAGGAATTTTCATTAATAAAGGTGGGTGTCATTACAAATTTCATCCAATTAAGATTAAAATTTAGTGTCTTTATTGAATTTTAACATATATGGACAAATATAGAAAAAGGTGATCATAGCATTGAGTATTCATTGAGGAACTACTGATATATTCCCAAAATACCCAAGAATTTCATAATCTATAAGATTTATTTTGGTTGGTGGCAAATAAGGACAACTATCACATTACCATTATAGCCAAAAAGACCAAATTTGGAAATAAAATGATCTAATAAATTCATGTACATTATCTAGACATTTAGTTTAAAAATATTACCATAATGTTAATATCTCCCTATGATTTACTAAACCACATATAGTTGGTTTTTATCCCCACCATTAGATCTTGAATATACTCGAATATCATCCACAAAGAGCATAATAATGGTTTCGACATATTGGTGGAATATATAGTTTATCAAACCCACAAAAAATAATGAAAAAAATATTTATACATTGTGAATTACATGAAATTCATATTTTCCATATCTTCACTTGAGGGGGGTCTTAGGGGTATTAGAGTCATGGAACATTGGATCATAATATCCTAACTGAATATTGTTCATTGAAAAAAACTTCTCCAATTTTAACTAACATAATAGTTCATCCACATGTGTAATGTTTAGATATTCTTAATATCCACTGAGTTCATTTTTTTCATTCTATAAAGAGACAAAATAAACCATCTACATTATTGGAAAAATCACTATATCATGTCCTAGTGAAACACTATTATGAATAAATAATTTCTAAATAAAATTATATAATGAAATCGTGAATTCCTCTATCTTAGGAGTAACCTTATAAATAGATGGTCAGTAAATCATCTACATATCTAGGACCATATTAATGGTATTCTATATATCCCTTATTAGAGGATTATTATATAATATTTATGAATCAACATTTTGTAATTTACAGTCATGTGAATATAAAATATTGAGGATGTGTTATTGGAATCAAATTATATGGATGAAAACAAATTCATGTTCAAATGTTGGGGGAAGGAAATTTATTAATACAAATTTAGTCCTACTATCCCTAGAAAACTATATTTATTCCATAAACAAAAAATAATTAAACAATTATGTTATAGAAATTATTTTCTATGGGATGAGGAACTGAATAATCCATCATCATGATGACATAAAATTGATTCAGATTGAGCACTATGAAATCTGAAACTAAATTTATTTCATTTATTAATTGAGAACAAATAAGACAATGAAACAATATCTACATCAAATTTCCAAGAGTTTTTTCAATATTCATCATTAATTACATGAGCTATGATGGATATTTAATCAAATTAATAAAATAAAATGATATAAATACTTGTGAGGAAAGTATTTTAGATAGAGTAGTCTCTATAGAATAATCAATAAAAATGGATACTCTAACTGTATCATTTTGTGTATTATCCACAAACATAAAATCATCACCTTTAGGATGTTTTTTTACTCCTGATTCTATTGGTTTGACGCCTATGGACATTCAGGAAGCTGATGACACCATATTTTACCTTGACCACAATGAGGAATAAATATAACATTTAGGAACCTATGCATATGGATTCGACAAACAAAAGTATGTTAAGTACTTATTGTAATTTTATATATATATCATGTGTTCCCTACCAATACATATTGATTTAATGTAAGGGGAAAATTTATGGATATATATGATGGTAGAGTGGAGTCTAACAGTTCATAACCACCTCTTCCATAACTGATAGAATTATTACACGTAATTTTCCTACCCAACACAGCACTAAAACTACAACTCGGTGGAAGGTAAGGTAAGTGTTATCCAATCATTCCTACCATATTATTTTAAACATCATCGAACCATCAAATATAATAAAGTTAGTAGAAAGAATCCAGATAAATAAATGTTCAAAATAATTGGTTTTAATACCTACTATTATTTCTATTATTTTATTTCATCATTAATAACCATTACTTGAGAAAAATGAACCATCATCATAAATCTATTTGTTTTCTCTAAAACTGAACACCATCCCTTATATAATTGGATAATATCTAAATAAATATCTATAATAGAGATTATAGATAATATTAAGGAAATTATAGTGTATTGAATACCATCAATTCCATGCCAACATGTGAGTTTAAAAATATCATAAACCCCTACAACTATTTTCTGGGAATTTTGTGAATGAACGATATACATTTCACTATAATAGTCACATTTTACTCAAGGAGGTCACAAAAATGATCGATATATTCATGTTTGTTTCATACCTAATGGGGTTGATTCACACCATTCACGGATAGGGGATTCTCATTTTTGAACTTTTGATATCAATCCCTATCTCCTCTAACTCATGGTAGAAACTCAACAACTTGATTCAGAACTTGATCTGCATTATTGTTTTCATTACGAAATACCAATATTATAGCCTCTATAACAAGATAATGTAATGGGGGATTCACATTAGAAGTATATCTCAATGTACCGCATGAAAAAAAACTATAATATTGTGTAGACACGTGTTTTATAAATTTCAAAAAATAAAATAAAACGACCAGAAATATGGTAATCCATGTTTGAACTAGATTATCATAAATAATAATTAAGATCATCATAAGAACCAAACATTAAACACACACATAATAAAAACCCTAGAATATTGATTCTTTTTTACAATATGATCATTTGACGAACTCCCTACAACCAACCTATCTAGTTACAGAAATAAAATCTCATATCTAATGGTTTTTGGAAAACCTGGACAGCTAGGAAAAAATTCTTGTGATACCCATTTGTAAAGAAATATTCATGAATAATCTTTATGATGGTATCGAAACCCATCCATAAATGGCCTCATGGTCATTCTCAATACCCCCATTCTAGTAACAATAACCTTATAATCATACAATAAATATTGTTATTGATTTTACCATACATGAAATAAGATTCAATATATGTATATATATACGAAGGAAAATATTAAGATGAATTCCATAACCAAATAAATGAAATAGTAGCATTATAACCTAAAAGAAGAATGCTTAATACCCTTGATATATCGAACATCCATAAATAAAAGAAATAATGTGAAAACATTATTTAGTTTGATATGTGTGAAATATAAAACCATATAAAACCGAGCTACACATTCATATGTATCTTAAACCATGAAACCTCAAAAAGGAACCTTATCATTTCAAGTATCGTAAGATAATACATTCTCTACAAACCATAGAGAGAGAGTGAATAATGGGAGCTAAAAATGCTCTATAGGATCATACCCATGTGTTCTATGAGAATTTTCTATGAAATTTCCAATTATATAAATATTATAAAAAAATTTATATAATTAAATAAAAAGTATTAAATTTAAAGGCCCTATAAATGATACCCCTTTTTAAACAATTTTAAAAAAATTCTTTTATTATAGTTCAAAATATTAATTACAATAAATAATTAATATTTAAAAATACATGAATATAAAATAAATAATAGTAGAATTCCATAAACCAATTTTTTAAACCCCTATAATATCAAAGTAACGGATCCCTAGGTCATCATTATAACTATCACTAACAACAAATAGAGTGAACCCAAGTCCATGGAGATCATACATCAATCCTATGATGGAGGAACACCCCATAATGCTAACCACCTTACTATATTGATCAATTCCTAGACCTTGTGATTATATGATATTGGATTGTATAACATATAATTGTGTGAAGCCCTTACTAATACCTGTGTACAATGACAAATATTATATCTTCCACCATTGTACACATTTCGTCGAAAGGTAAAATATATGAACATAATTTCAAATATCTTCATATATCACTAGAAATACAAGAAACCTATTATTCATTAAAACATTATTTGAAAAAAAAACACAATCCATTTCAAAATTATTATAAAAACACAATTCCTATAGAAAAATGAGTAGTATAACAATATTTAATTAAAATAAATTTTATAAAGAAAAAAATTGATGAATCATTCCAATATGCTTAGAAAATATTTTACAAAACTAAGAGAAAATATTGTTCAAAATAAAAATTGTATATTTAGAAATACCAACCTCAATATTTGTTACTCTCTCTGCCTAATTTAATATACACACCAATAGATAGAATGGATCCCAAAAGAAAAGAGTAGGGGCCAGAACAATTATTCCCATATCACAAAATCCATTCCCATAAAAAAAGTGCTGGTGTATATTTAATATCAATAAATGCCTTTAGAATATCATGTGATGCAATGCAACCTGCACAATAATCGACCTCTAGAAGAAAGAACACATGAAGGGACAAACAAATGAATGATTGTGATCCCATAACTATTAATAAAATATATAAATGAATCCCAAAACAACATTAAAACCAATAGATAATTGATGATTGGAAGGGGGAATGGCCACAATTAAAAAATTTAGAAGAAATCAACCATGCCAAATATCCAACATTAAAATTTGATTCATAGAGGTTGTAGTTTCAACCAATGTATTCTAGAGTAGAAATAAGGATTAAAAGAGAGAGGGGATAACTGAATCTGAGAGAATATTGGCATGTAAGATATACAAATACTATAATAGAACCTAATAATTTCATGGATCCTTGATTAATAATGTTTATCCATTTAATTGCATATAGGTTGAAGAAGGAATTGGCTCATTTAAGAATATTGAATTACCAAATCACAATGTGAATATGATTTATATCATTAACTATATTCATATCCACTTCAAAATATTAATTAATTAAATATTGGAGTTAATCACAACATGAATATAAAATTCAAATCATGAACTAGATTTTATATATAGTACTCGACTAATGTCCTTTATAAAACACTATGGGCTCCCCCTACATCCTATATACCCAATGTACAAACATTAATGAATTAAAATTAGATAATTCCTTCAAATATAAGATACAATTTAGATCAACCACACCCAAAAAAATATATCCCCAATATCATTATAGATGTTCTTTAATTTCACTGTATTCCATATAGAACAACACTATGGTTTGTAAGAGTAGATCTAATAGATGTTTCTCCAGTACAATTTAATAATATTAACCAAACTCCTAAAATTTTACCTCATATTTTTCCAAAAAACACATATTTCATACAAATAAGAAAAAAAAAATAATGACCCATATAATGAAATGTTATTCTTAAATGGAATCAATTATATCTATCATCTTTTTTCTATTAAATAGAAAACAATACTACCACTCATTTTTATGACAGATTACAAACTCACCAATCAAGATAATTTTTTCCAATACCCCAAACCATTCATATTAATAATGATTAAACTAAATAATAAACATATTAAATTAAAAATATTATTCGTTTTATAACTATAATATATCATATACTTCTTTACCCTATCAATTATCAAGAATTTATTGTTTATCCCTTGCGTACTTACAACATACCATCGCATTCAAGTGATGTAATTCATTTTACTTATCCACCATTAAATAATGATTTTGAAACTATATATAATTTATGAATATAACATTTATAACTTCAATATAATTATATATATGATTAAAATATTTCCTTAGTGTACTAACTGGAACATCTTTAATGACAAATACATGTGAAAACTATGCTATTAACATAGAAAATAATGATAATAATGAATGAATATCGATGAACATGTCATATGATGTTATAAGTGGAATTTATGTGATATTATAAATATCAATGATTTAATATTATAAATTTATATAAAATTAGAACCATTAAAATGGATGTTTAATGTGTTGAATAATATAGATGTGTGAGGCAAAGGATCTAATCTCAATATCCACTCAACAGGGAAATATTTTGTACTATGAATATATTTACATTAATGTGGTGTCTATAATTCATCATTGATGTATTTAAAATTAATATATATTTATTAGTTGTTATTAAATATTCAATTAGGTCTTACACATTCATGTGGGTTATAATAAAAATGTTACCAAATATATTAGAGTTCATTTTTTGCATCCCATATCTATGGTAATGTTAATGTTTTTCATAGAAGAAATACTCTTGTCCATCATTCAAAAAAATTATATATATTATTCTACTCTAGACATTTAAGGTGTCCTACTTTTTTCCAACTTATTTTCCTCTATTTTTTAATTGACTCTTAAAATGAAATAATTAACGAAAAATCATATCCGATATAATTTTTTTATAAGAATATTTTTATTCCATGTCCACATTTTCTGATATTTATTTAAAATAGTAATTAACAGTTAATAAAATTATTTATTCAGAAAATATTATGTTATCCTTTAATTTTACATGGTTTTAAAATAATATTTAATATATATATTTTCAAAAGGTTGATTTTTGTATATTTCAACAAAATTCAAATATCATGTTTCATTTTAATGTATATAATGTTAGTTGAATGTCACGCATTCATAACCCCTTAATGGTGTTTATATTATTCTATATGTTTTCAATATTTCTTAAAGTAATAAATATTTTTGAAAATATATTTTTATGCTCCGCTTCATTTTATTATAATTTACCAAAATTATTAATATATTACATAACACATATTTTTGATTAATTAATTTTTCTATTTTTTCTATGATTAATTAGTTGTTCATTTACATTACCTAGAAAAATTAAATTTCATTTGATCATTTTCCTTAGAAATTAAAATTCTAATATTTATATAAATTATTGATATCATGGATATATTGTTTTTAAAAACAATTTATAAATTTTACATGTGGAGTTTTTCTATGAATGATATTTGTTTAGCATGAGAAATCATGATATAATTCATCAATTACTCATTATGGATATTTTTCGATAAGTCATATTTTTTACTAAATAAAATTATTATTCAATATTTGAGTTTCAAATTTAAAATTTAATAAAAAGTGAGGTCTATAATTATATAGACCATCGATGCATCGATATGCCTCTTACAAAAATAATTAATTATCCATATTAAACTGATTTTTGGTGTATACGAACCAAAATATTAAACTACTATGGTTCAAGGATGTAAATATAATTATATCACTATGTATTAAAACATGATTTAGAACATTAGTCATTAGAATTATTATGATTTTTTATAAAATCCATTTTATTATACCATTTATATTATCCCATGATTAATTTCAAGGTCATGTAATGGAATAAATTTGGCGATTTACTAGTTATATACCTTTTCATAATAATAATCCCTATATTATTTTGATTCATTTTATTATACAATATACATAATTTGTGTTTCAGTTCCCCCTATGTTATTTTCCATTTTGATGGATAAATAGATGGAATTATATTATGTTTTTAGGACGTAGAGTGTTAACCTTCACAATGTTTGATATTTTATTTCCAATGCATCATGTGAATCATGTTTGTATTACCTTCATCAAGAAAACATAACATAATTATTCATTTTGATAATATCCGTAACATATTATTTCAATGTAATAAAATATACTCTTACTTTGGGATAATATAGTATGTATTGTTACAATTGGAATCTATATAAGTAATAGGAAATAGATTTGAAAAATCACATATTATAGAACATAATAATATGGAAAACACTAATAATATTACTTTTTTAAAGATAATATAAAATATGTTTTTCTAAGTAAGTGATTACGTGGTTCTCAAAGAAATATATTCGTGTATAGATGCTATAAGTGGACATTGATTTAATATGTGAAAATAAATCATTAAAAATATATCAGAGATCATTCCAGGGCAAAGATATTTAGTCTTATGGAACGTATGGTTTGACATTACTAAGTGATATTCACATATTAATTATAAATATCATTATTAGTCATTA
Organism: Viscum album; assembly: GCA_963277665.1. Taxonomy (NCBI): domain Eukaryota; kingdom Viridiplantae; phylum Streptophyta; class Magnoliopsida; order Santalales; family Viscaceae; genus Viscum; species Viscum album. The sequence continues at coordinate 915,169,701 of OY728155.1, read as the reverse complement.
TAAAATAATGAAAATATTTTTATGATTTATAGAAACCATTATTATGATTTCAAGATTATCATTTCATTTAATTTCAAATTGTGTGAAATTTTTGACTCAATTTAGAAATCTATATTGGGATTAAAAATTAATAATGCAATGAGCTAAATCAGTGTATTACACTAAATATAAAATGTTTATGAAATAATTAATGGTATAAATATTCTTGGACAATATAAATATTTACCTACAGACAAATCAAATAGAATTTTGGTTTTAGAGGAGTCAATCTTTGAAATATTAGGAATGTTAACCGAGGTGATGACTAAAAACCATTAAAATATGGAGAAGTATGTTGTTTCATTGTATAATAATCATATATTTCATTGTATCATGTGATATAATACTATATCATTTACTATAAGTGCAAATACAGTGGTAACAAAAGAATGGTTAAGGTCGTTTAAAATACTATTTATCTCCCATTGATCTAATGAAAGGGAAATGTTATTTTGGGAGTGTATTTTCTTAAAGGAGATACTGATAAATGGGGATTCTTGATCAAATATAAATGGGAGGATGAAGTTATTGGTCAAAGTGAATATAAATATTCTAAAAATACATTATTTAATACATATTTTCATTGTGATCAATTAATTGAAATGATGATATAATGCCACATATTAAGATACATGGTATTTGAATGAATTACAGAGTATAAGGCTTCCATAATAGGACTATCCATCTGTGAGATGAATTATATATGTTATTCCAAAATTATTATTTAAAATATCATCCAATGAATTCATCCAATCATATCAAGGGAACTAGTTTCCCAATCATTTTCATCATATAATGATATAATATTATGTTTTATAAAATTATACAAGGAAATTTTATCGTCCTATATATTTATAGGAAATCAAAAAAATAATAGGTTGGAAGTGTACTATCAAAAACACCTATCATCAAAAATATAATAAGAGGATGAATAAAATTCCCGTAGGTGACAATTTTTGGATGTTTTATGATGTAAAATTGTTGGAGTGCTAGGGAGTCTGTTACATGTGTGGAGATATGGGCCATCTATATAATGAATACATGGGGAGATAATAAGATAATGTTCTCAAATGCTTCTATTATAGGGATATTTTGAAATATTCAGTCTAATTTCCAATAAATTATGGAAAGATTCGACAATATAGTTCAAGGAGATAATTCAATGAATGTTTTAGAATGTTCGAAGTATGTCATATAAAGATTCACTATTTCATGAATATATTATTACACCTATGGTTATTTATTTTATAATCCTTGGTATGTACTAGATTTAAAACTATAATAGAAAAATTTATATCTAATGGGATGATATTACAAATCATGTTAATGATGTATAATAAAATTTCATTAGAGAGGATGTTTAATCATTTTTCTCATGGCATGATACACCAATAGTATAAATTTGTAATGATAATCATAATGAAAAATAATATATATGATGAATATATTTATAAGGTAATCATAAAATTCAATATGTACCTATTCTAAATGATTGAATTGACTTATTGTTTTAAAAAATATATTAACATTAATAGGAATGTGATGGTGATCTTAGTATTGATCTAATAATTTATTAAATAACTGTATTATGTACTCTCTATAGGAGCTATAGAATTAGTAGTGTTATGGAAAATACCACTATATATTTTTTAAAGGTGATTAATATTCAATAGTAATCAAACTTGTGGAGTCCATGTTATTTTCTTTCAGAATAAAAATTTAGATCTAAAGTTGTGAACATTTTATATGGAAATATATAATAATATTAATATTAGAAATTATAATATGTTTTGTGAGATATGATCAATATTTAGATACAAGATGGTGGGGGGTGATTTGCGATCCTCTAAACAATTATGAATTCAATGCATCCCTCTACACTTACATAATTTATTTGATTATCATTCAAAAGGATGAGTACGTGGTTAAAATAAGTTGATATAAGGACACTTCAATTAAAAGTGTCTCAGTATAAAAATATCCCTTAGTCCACTCCATCCAAAAATGATTAGTGATTTTTTCACTTTAACGAGTAAGAGAATTTATCAGGGACTTTTGCAACTATAAAGTAGAAATTGTTACATTAATATTGACTCTATTACTAGGAAATTTATTTATTTTATAGGGAACTGAATTATCCTCATCCTTGTTTATTAATTTGATACACTTTCTCTTCTAAGACATATTTCAAGTAGTCGATAGACCAATAAATCATTTCATATTTTCTTTGGTGGAAAAAAATTGTTATTCATATTTTTGTGATGCAATACTAAAATAAGTGTTTGATATTAAATAAATAAAAATAGTAGAAAAATAATAATTAATATTTTAGAGGAATTATTCAAATAGATATAGATTGAAATGATAAATATGTATAAATATCCATGAATCTAAATTTTATTTCATAGAAATTATTTGTCGAACCTAAAAACCCTTATTTAACAATAAGATAAAATAGTTCCAATAATATCATAACTAACTAAATAAAATATATCTAAACATGCAAGTCTCCAAAGTGTATCTATGAAGGAGAAGAAAATCTATTATTTATAAGCACACATATTTTCATAAATCTATTTATATATATAATTACATGTTTTGAAGATATTCATCTAAATATTTATATTTATGGTCAAAAAACATATTGTCAAATGATCTATAGAAAAAATTCATATTAAATAATGAATTTTTTATATAAAAAACAATATAAATATCACAACATCTCAAATAAAAAATGATTTAACACATTGAGTATGCTTATCTGAATCTATCTTAAAATTCCTATGAAATGTTATTTACTTCCATCAAGACCATTTAAAAATTCATGGATATTATCATTATTTATAACTCCACTATTTAATAGTAAAACATAGGGTTCCGTCACATTATTTAAAAACACCAAATATTTTGTTGAAAACATAATGTTTTTCACAAATATATGGTCTATGATACATAAATTTATTAAAAAACGTAGCGTTTAATCCAAAGTTAGGGTTTTTGATCCATACATTTCTAATAATTTATCATCTATTATCCATTCATTTGATTCCTAACTTATTATTTCCAAACCATACAACACACTTACAGATATAGAGTAAGAAAAATGTATCCATAATACATTGTGAACAGATCCAGAATACTGAATAAAATACTCTCATGTAGATCAATGAATTGTCTACACTTCCAGAATAATAAATATAATGATCATTTTTTCTAATAATATCATGAAATAAAACATACTAGTAACATAAACATTGGTGTTTATGAGAATAAAATTAAAAAAAATTAACAAATTATTGAATAATCAAAATCTCAGAAATATCACCATTTTTAATTAACAAAATACCCATTTTAAAAGTAAATAAATATTATAATTATAACATATCTTAGAAGAAAAAATTTCAACAAATATAGACTTATGTTTTGTAATTTAAATTTTAGAAAATATAAAAATATTTTTTAAATTAACAAATTTAAACAAATATAAACACAAATAAATTATAATCAAATATATCCCCTTTCATATTTTTCCCAAATAAACATAAATTTATCCTTTATATGTATCTCCAATATCATTATTTTTTTATACAATTATTCATAATGAAGATAAAAATATAATCTTCTCCAAATTTTGAGAATTCTAAAAGATGAGAATATAAAATTGAAATATAAACTACCCCTAAATTTATTCTTCAATATAATAGATATAATGATGTAATTTAGAGGATTATAAATTATTTTTCAATGAATAAAATGGGTTTTAAATGTAAATAATCAATAAAGTTGTTATTATAATAAATCCCCTTATTAAGTAACATAAAGATATTAAATTAATTATAATTTATTCAAACAATAAAATGTATTCAACTAATTTATTCACATTTCATATAGAAACAAAAATAAACATTACTCATAATAAGAGACTAATTTTCCAATTTTAATGGTAAAATTAATCATTAAATATCTGCTTTTTAGAGGTAACCATTTCAAAAAATGTTATAGCGATATATCACATAAAATAATATTCCAAATCAAATTATAACATTTATTTACTAAACATAATATTTTAACCATAATATATAAAATATTTATAGTAATCAATAATAATGATGAAAGTTTGGGTTGTTTAGAAGGCTTAAATAGATTATCCAAACATTCCAGAACTTTAATTTTTTCACAAAAAGCTGGTAAATACTTTTAATGTTATTATATTCAACATTGAAATTTTTTATATCTTTGTTATAAGGAAGAAAATTGAAACTTCTTTACCAAAAACAATTTTCGTTTAACATTTCCTAGCTTAGTAAATAACATCAATTTTGAGTAACAATATTTGAAATAACATTTCACTTTTAATGCTTCAAAAAAGTTATTAATGATGATTGTTCATTAAAATTGTAATAATAATTTTTTAGTTCATCATATGAATTTTTATAGGCATCCATTTCATTACGTACATCAACTTTTTCTTTATTCATGGTACTAACCATAAACACACGCTCTTCATAATTCATTTCAAATTTTTACCATTAAGATGACAACAAAATTTAGTTCTTCTTATACATGGACTCCAATATCAATTTCAGAGGATATTTCAATACAATAATTAACATACCAAGTTTTCTATTTTTCAGAAAAAAATAGAAGAAGGATTTCCATTAAAATTCTAATGAGAAATACTTTCCAACAAACATGTATTTCATGATCTTTTAATTTTTTTAATGTATTAATTCAGATGTTTTTATTTTATATTTTTATGAGAGGACATATAAATAAATCAAATTTTTTTTAATAATATTTTACATTTTCAAATTGAAAATGATAAGCTTTGTTATATAACATTGCTGATGAAAATTCATATTATTAATTCGAAAGTACAGAATAATCATTAATGATTTATTAAAATAAAATTATTTATAAAAAATATTTTAATATTGAAAACGATACATAAAAATATACAATTTTTAATAACACAAACTATAATAATGTCATTTGGTTTAAAAAATTAAATAATTAACAATAACCAAGTTATAATTAACCAAGTAATGCATTATCTATAGATTTAAAAATTGTTTATAGATATTTGTTGTCGTAAAATATGAATTATATAATTATATATAGTATATTTTATTCAAAGAGTGGTGAAGGATTTATCAATTAATTATAATATATTTCCCACAATATTCAGTAGTTATTTTATTAGAAGTATATGTATTGAAATAGTAATGAAATAATTCATGAATCTGGAATTTCAATTCTTATGACTTTTAGATAAAAAACTACATTAAACATTATCATTTCATTGGTCAATATTTTCATATATCTAATAGTTTACAACATGACTTATTTTATTGTTTATTTTATTGGTGTAATCAAATTAAAACTTCTAATAATAACTTTTTTGGTACCAATATTCCTTTGGTTATGGAAATAATATAAACTATATTTTTATGTTACCATATAATTTTATTTTGTGAATAAATTATAATATTAAAAATAAATAATTCTTTTGAATAATTATACTTGTTAACAATATAAAATTTATGGTTTACTAATATATTTTCCATAATGTCATGTAATACCACAATATGAAATTTAATAGTAGACATGCTATTTCTATTTGAACCCTTAAAAAAATTACTATATTATTTTGTTTTTCCAAAATTAATACCAATTCCATGATTTACATAATTAGATTAATTTTTCCCATGAATTTTATTTAAATTAATTACCCTATGAGATGCATTATATTAATTATTAAAGTATATACATCATTTAAAAATTATTTAATTTTAATTTCATATAGATCACACTAATCATGGGATGTAGTATATTTTAAATTAAAAAATTCATTGGACAAATTCTCTATTACTATACAAATATTATTAAATAAATTAATTAAATTTTAGGTCAATTTTTTATTATTTATATAGATTAGGATTCATGAAAAATTATGTATCAATTACATCATAATTAATTATTTCTAGATTATAATTTTTAGTGAATGAAGTTCATAACTCAATAGTATGATCCATTGGATATATATTCACATTTTTTTATTCATTGATTTTATGTTTGTAGTGGTTTCATCATTTCAACCATAAGTACTACTTGAATTTTTTTAATTACATTAATTCCTTTTAATTCATTATTTAGTAGTTATATAATCTTTTATATTTCTAAATTTATACTTTGTGTCTCCTTTTTCCTTACATTCATAGAATCTACGTTTCCTATCATTTTCTATTTTTTCTTACAATTTTTTAAAAATATTTTTGTGAGATTTAATACTATTTGGTTGGTTCAATATATATTGAATTGGATGATTCATCGATAGTATTATTAAGAGAAGTTGCATCATTTTTGACATAAACATTATTTAAAACATTATCTTTCATCTCAACTTCATACATTATCATTATACCAATATGTTATTTCATTACTAATTTATTAACCAGTGTGAATTGTTGTATAATTGATGAAATGACATTAAATTTATTATGTAAAAATCTAATTACAATTAAATCTTGATTAGTTTTTGAAGTTGGATGTCCTATTTTAGAAAAATTATTAATTATCACATTTATTCATCCAAACAATTGAAAGATTATTTCACTATAATTCATTCTAAATGTTTCACATTTCAAATTTTTAGTAGTATTTATTAATTTAATAATATTACTATTTCCATCATTGAAAAAAGGCATAGTTATCCACATTTCATGGAATGTATAACATTAATATACTCAATTAGAGTAATCAGTTCCTAATCCCCAAAAATAACATTGATTATTTTTTTAATTGTGAACATATTCTTTTTCGTGATCAAAATTCGATTTATCTAAATCTTCCTTATGAATTTAATAAGGCTTGAAAACCATTAAAAAATCTCATATTATAATAATATGTATATATATAATAATGTGATCTATCCATCACCAATATTGATTACATTTAAACTAAAGAACATTGATCATTTACATGCCTTCTATATTATTATCTATTCTATGGTTTTACATCATCTGAATCATTAGAAAATTATTGTCAATGAAAAAAGAAATAATTAAAGTTAAACAAGATCCAGAAACAATTATATCAATTTATTATACCTGCTTCTATGTATTAGTATTGATATAATGAATTATCTGGGTCCACATTGATATCACTTTTTGAAAATGGAATTTTAAATATAAATGATATAGAAATAAATCCCATCATTTCATAATACATGTTATTGAGTGGAAATATATTTTTATATAGAAAAATATCTCGAACATAACATATCATTTGATAATACTTGTTGATATCAAATAGAAACAGATTTTTATAATGTTAAAAATCTTTAGTAGAGTCCAAGAACTATCACCACTTGTTTTTTCAGATATGAATAAGATGGAGATATAAGAGGGGGTGAATTGTGTTCCATAAAAAAATTGATGAATTCATGGAATACCTACCCATTTGTAGTTATTTTTTCTTTTTCTCTCTCAAAGTTGATTACAAAGTGAAAATATATAAAAATAAAAACATAGAGATGTATAGTGGTTCTAGGAACAATGATTCCTTAGTCCACTACACCAACACCCTATCAGTATGTTTGGATATTTCACTAGTATTTCCATTTACTTGGGACATCCAAAACTGATTATAGGATGCTAAATCCCTTATAATAATGAATTTATAGTCTCTACCCATTCTTCTAAATGGAACCATAATATCCACATGATAGTACTATAATATTATACTCCACCACCACCTCTTCTGATTCATAACATAAAATACTCAAATAAACTGTAGAGATTGATTTGATAGAGAAAATACGATTTATCATTGTTTTTGGATGAAACTAATAGATGTGCTTTATCCTCAATAATTTCCAATAGTAGAAAAAGAATATCCAATGTTTCAAAAGCATTCTTCCAACTAAAATAGAGAATCCACCAGACAAATGTATAAATATGAATATATTCAAAGTGTAATTTTGATAAATGATTATTAAATCAGGAAGATGAAAATCTAACAATGAGATACACTAGTAGTTATAACATTATCAACGAGTCAGTGAAATTGATCTAAATTAGTATGTATCCAATGTAATTCTTTATAGGCGATGATACATTGTTTTTTTATAATTACAAAACATCACATATATCAATGTATATCTCTAAGTAAATGTATATTATAAATAAAATCATCTCAATATCTGTTTTTTGATCGAATATATCTATGTAAAAATAGATCCTGAAATACTGCATATTATATAATGAATATTTGATTTCGATTACATTCAAGAGAGTTGTAACATCCCATATTAATAGAAACGACGCAATCCATTGAGCACATGCCACAAAATAATTTATAAATTATATTTGAAATTATATTTACATCATTTTAGACTGTTTCTTAAATTAAATATACATTCTTTAATTCAATTTCAATTTTTAATAGTTAAACATACAACCCCTTCATGTGATGAAAAATACTACATGAATACGGTAGAAAATATAATATTTTTAGCTAATAGAGAGTTTATAAAAACAATAATTATTCCTTAAATGTTGTGTTTGTCCAAATGTATTGTTTGTGCTATGTAATTTAAGGACAACATATTTTATATGGTCTAATCATTTCATTAAAAATGTAGTTTTTCGAAATTGTACATTATGCCTAAAAACATATGGTACGAATTGTGTTATATGAATACTTTGAAAACACATCTAGAATACATAATAAAATATTATCCCATAGATAAATTACTTGTGTATGCATCTAGAATAAATATTCTAATGAACATTATCTTCCTAAAAATAAATTTAAGTATAAATCATTAGTTACATATCTATTGGTGTTTTTAATCACCAAAACCAAAATGAAAATAACAAAATTATTGAAACAAAAGATGGTCAATATACACTACAATGCATTTAGGACATTTTAGACAATCATCAAGGATAATAATATTTTTCAATGGCTTCCCTTTATTTCTGGTATAATTTTTTATGTGCAAATGAGGAATATATAATGATGAATCCATTTCAAATGAGGTATGCACATTTTTAGTTTACAAAAAATACATTTGTATTGACAAATTCACCAACTATTTTTGTGGCTCTAATGAATATATAATTCATTTAATACCATGAAAATATTTTGATTTTTATTTATTGATTATATATTTGTGAATTATAAAATATATTAAGATCATGAGAGTCACTTTTTTATTCTTCATGACTCTATTAGAACACAATTTTTTTATCGGAATTTTATTAATTATGAATTCTGGAATTGTTATTTTTTTCTTATGAATATTTTATTTAATTATAGAATCTTATTTGATCATGTGAATATAGTGGAAGTAAAGAAATTACCTACAATAACTAACATATATGAAGTCTATAATTTCATTTTTCTCATTGTATAAAATCTGTGAATTATTAACCAAAATCCCAATAGTATAAGATGTTAACTAAGCATAAATGTAATGTTATTAATTTCATTTTTAATTATTTTTGAATTATGATCTGATGAATCAATGATGATATTGGTAAATTATCATATTTTTATTCTACAATCATGAAATTATTGATATGTGATATATATTGATGCATCCAATATGTAAAATGGTTATGTTCTATTATAGAATTATAAGGTTATTTCCTATGCATCATGAATATTAAATTATCGTGGAAATTAATATACACATCATAATATTGATTTTGAAATTGTAATATTTTTGTTAAATATGTGGATAAATTATATCTACGATAAAAGACATAATATATATACATATTATAGGAATTTAAAATACATATCTTCACAAAACTATATATACATGAGGGATTGAATATTGTTCATGATGCAATTGTTTTATGATTTATCAATACAATAACACTCATAAAATTCCATGATATAAAAAATGCATAATGTTTGAATGATCATGTCATCCAGACCAAAATGAGGATACCGAGGGATCCTATATTTATAATTTTAGTGATTATAGAAATGAAACTAATTAATGAAGTTGAAACATCAACCCATTCTAAATTTTTTTTAACGTATATATTTTGTAAAGGATAAATTTTTTTCATACTTATGATAGATGTCATCAAATGAAATGTAAATCCATGTACGTTTAGAAATGAGAATATTTTTTGGAGTTAGTATTTAGAAATTAGGATAAAGGGTATATTCCCTATCTATACCTTTTATGAAATTGTAAATATTGGATGTTTCTCATATTTAAAATATATCTATACACCCTAGTATCACCAAGATGTATATTTATTTTAACAAATATTTATATTGGTTTAATATGATGATATAAACTATTGATTATGTATCATGATGGTTGGTTGTAAAATATGTTTATACTTGGAGAAAACATCCTAGAAGATTCATGAAACCTATAATTATTTCAAAATGAAAATGGGATGACAAAATTATTTTATTTTTTCATTGCATTATAAAATCTGCTATAATGAATATTAAAATATCAGTTATTTTTGGACGTTATTAAAAAATTGAATTTTTTACTCACTATAGCAGAAGAATCACCTATTCAGAATACAATACAACTAAATATTCAGGGTATATTAAAACACCTGGTTGAACCCATTTTAATTGGGTCTAATTAGGATCCATAATTTACAGTAATTTTTTTAGAAGACCTCATAAGGTTTTTGATATCGAAATACTTTTTTATTATTTTCCAAACACTTTTTAGGAAATGTGAGAAACCCAATGGTACAAACAATCCCACAAAACACATCCAAAACAGACCAAGAAAACAAACACCCAGATCAACCAATAAAAACAAAAATCCAAATTCTTCATACTCGTCATCGCAACCAACACAGGAGTCCTCTATGGTGGTTGTTCCCCATTTAGAAGTCGGGTTCAAACACCTCATTAAATATTCTTTATAGTCCCACCTCACACCATCTAAAGATATTCCCCGAAGTCCATATTTCTTGGCTAGGCTGCCTTTTTTAAAATCCAGGGTCACCCCATGTTCACGCTTAAAGGAGGCTCTGGTGAACAGTGGACGAGGTAAATAGGAATAATCCTTCTTGCTTCCTCTTTTTGGAGTTGCAGATGCCACTCCTCCATTCTTAGTCTTGTTTCTATCCCCACCTTGAACTAAATCACTGTTGTCACACCCATTATGAGCTTTCATACCCGTACTTAGACATATCCCACACAGTACAATGCTGCTATATGAGAGCATTGCCAATCCACCACTATTTTCATTGTCGCTCTGAGGAATCTCCCCACCCATTTCCAGGGAAAACATCCTTTGGAATGGTTTCTGACCGATTGAGCTGCAATGGAGCTTTAGTATCAATTAAAGCTATGAATTGAGGTTGCTCAACTAGTTCATGATCTTCATACATCACTATATGCCTTTCTTCATTTCTAGTAGAATCCACTTGAGGACCATTCTCCGCATCGGCATCAAGATGAACTGAGTTAATCACCTCCACATCCTCTTATTCTAGGCCCTGAAAACAGTTTCTTGTAGGAACTGTAATCAGTATCCCTCCAGTAGCATTATTATGACCAGCTTTCTCATCCTTATGTCCTTCCGAATTCTCCATAGCAGGACCATCATACACTACAGGCCCTGTTTTCTCCACTGCCACAATTTTCACCCCTTCGGCCCTGCTGTTAGAAGCCCACTCGCCTACAGCACAAGAGCCACACATATCCTCAACCTGCATCCCACCATCCCAAACCTGCAGATCACTCCTCAACTGCTTAAAAACTGTAGAAACCAATGGATTTAAGGAGGCCTTATCAACCTTTCCCATTGCCGGTGCATCCATATTCACCAGGCCATAATCCATTCCACGATCAGTTCCACAAATCCTTGTCTATCCTTCATTGGGCCTCCTCCTCTGACCTTCCTCTGGACTCCTCCTCGGAACAATGTTCCAGTCCTTTAAACCATCTGTATGACATTCAGAATCCAAATGACCCAAGCGGCAGTAGCTTGAATAGTAGTTATCCCAAGATTCGAACACTAATTCGTGTTTCTATCTAATCTCCAAACCCACAGCAATCCAAAACCACCCCACCGGAGGCTTTGACACATCAACCACAACACAAATGCAAGGGTTAATCGGATGACATATAGTGGAAGTGCGAACATGTGAACAAAGGTAATGACCCACCACATTTCCAATCATACGAAGAATGGAAGGATTCTAAAAAGTTAGAGGAAGTTGAGGAAGGCTTACCCAAATCGCACTGGAGGTTGGATCTCGATTCATGCAACAGTCGAACGACCATATAAAGAGATAGAACATGAAAAAGTTTCATTTCCAAGCAGCACTAGACCAGGCCTGAATCAGATCACCTTCTGAGGCGAAGCGAACCATGAAGTGTCGTCAATCCAAAAGACCAACAACCGCCCGATCTTGCAAATCCCAATTACTGAAGAAGAAACGAACAAAGTCATCAACCGAGGGTCTTTAAAGATGCAAAACCGCGACCAATGTAAGGTCCAGATGACTCAAAGCAACCAAGAACACTATCATCGAAATCAGCAACTACTGACCACCAATATGTAACTACAGAACCATCGGACATAGAGAAATCATCAGGAAATCTGAGAGATAATTTGGGTTGGAAAATGGAAGAAAAGGTTTCTGTGATATCGGAGGAGACCGAATCAAGTCCTCCCCCCTCCTGCCTCCATGAAGGGCGGGAATGCCGTCATCGATCATTCTAGGGTTCCCCCATCTCCTTTATCTCGGTTGCGCCGTCGAGAGAAAATCCATGATAAGGTTATTGATATAAAGAATTATTATTTAACAACTTATTATCATCAATACCATGTCCAATAAAAGGAATGTATAATCATTAGATTTCTATAAGTATCTATTATCACATGAGTTTAAAGGTATGTTGTTTAATTATATTATATTATCATACTTTTGTTATTACAAGAACATCTTTTCATGAATTAAACAAAACAATATGAAGCATTATGTTGCTAATGATGTAGTACTCCAACATGTTGGGATTTCATAAGTGAAAGGATGTTTTTTAGACTAAAACATATTGAGGAGATAATGATAATTTTAAAATCTATTCATAACATTACTGTTTAAGGTCATCTTAGGAAAATGATATATTTTATTTTCCAATGGAATTACATTAAATTTTTGTGGGATATATTGTTTTCTTAAAATAATCTATATTGAATGATTTTATATGTTTCATTAATAAATCGAAACCAAGCCCCATGTGAATAAAACAATTAGAAATTAAAGAGTGAATTGGAGCAATATATAATATTTTGAAACGTAAATATACCCTCTAAAATAAATTTTCTGTTCCATATCACACTATAATGGAAGTATAAGCCTGAAGAAAAGCATGGGACGACCCCTAAATAAATATCAGTGGAACATGATCAATCTTAATTTGAAGTGACTATTGACATTTTTGATAGTAGAGAAAAAGTGATGAAAAATCAGCCAAATAAAATTGTATAGGTATTTAAGAGATAACATAAAATTAAGGAAGCAATGTGGTAACCTGAGGACATGAAAAATAATAATGAAAATAATCTTAATAGAAATTTATATCAACAAATGTTTTATAGATGAAATATTTAAAGGCGGGAGAATGTGAAACCTACCATTCAATTATAATAAGTTAATATTTTTTATTAAACTATTATATAATTCACAATTTAATAGTTCATTGATGAAAAGTATATTTTGATAGTTTAAATATATATTTTCAACAAAATAGGGAAAAATAGTCCTAGAAGAGTGTTTTTAAAAGTTTCCCTCACAGATGAGAATATATAAAAAGTCCATAATTTATTATTTAAATATCATAGATTTATTTACTATAATATAATTATATATTTTTATCAATTTATTGAATATAAATTTGATTGAATAAATGATATGACCATTTGGAAGTAAATATTGATTTTTTTTTCAAAATATTATTTATCTCCATACTGTCATTGATTTAAATTAATTATAATAATATTTAATAACGACTGTATTAAATTAAATTATTATAATATATAACAATATATATAAATATAAGTCTATATAATCATAATTACTAGTCATATAGTTAACATAATAGGATCATATTTCTGAATAAATAATATTCATGAAAAAAATATTTTGTCTTGTTTTATGGGATTATTTTAAAATATAATGCATCCAATCCGGTGAATTTAATTTCATTAATCTGATTCCATATTTGGAATAACAAAATTAACATAATTTTATATGTTCTACTTAATTGTTTTCAATACTATCTATTAGAAATAGAAAAAATTTGTTTCCATGATTAAATTCAAAATGGGTTCTCCATGGGGTTAATACAAAATGATAAAGGTAAGAATTACATGTAATTATTTTTAATGATATTTTTTCATTGATTATTTCCTAATAATTATCAACATCTAATATCATTCCATTATCATATATTTTTCTACAAATATGACATAATAATATTTTAAAACCATGAAAAATTATAATGGTAGCAGTGACCCTAATTACAATATGAGACATCCTTACCAGTCATATCCATAGATCCTAAGATAATCTTGTCGACCAAATCATCCAAGAAATCAATAAAAAAATATTATAAAAATAATATTGAATTTGTTCTTCCACGATTTTCCAAACCTATGGTCTATAAGAATAGATCCAATGGAGGGTTCAGTAAGATAAGGTAATCTTCATAACACAACAATTCTTTTTTTAAATCATATTTTACAATATTCTATTTGGTTATAAATATTACTATATAATTAAAACACAATCTACCATATACTAAGATACTATTATGTTTATGAAATAATATTTATCATTATCAATTTATATATTATCTGAAACTAACCTTCACTACTCTGTATGGATGTCTACCATATTAAAAGTTGTTTTAATTTTTTTTCCCAAAAATGACTCGCATGGACTGTTTTAATGATATATATTTGGAATATAAATTATATTTATGAAATTATATTTGTTTTTAAAATGAATTATCTCGTAAATTTTTTTCCCTAACACCCATTAAGAAAGGATAAGATCACTCAATAATACAAAAAACAAACCGCATAAATGAAGCATTTTTATTCATTTTGCATGTCCACCTTTCTAGAATGATTCAAACAATTAACCAAATTAAAAAATATAATTTATAAAAGTATAATAAAAAATTTTATATCTTGAAACAATAACCAATTCACAAGATCTAGAATATTTTTGATGGATCATTTGTGACAGAATATAGCAGTTGACACACAAAACAATGCTTGTCATGGCCCCCTCCCCACAATGTGTACCCCTCCTGGGTCAGAAATATGAAAAGCGAGATAATGGCCCCCAAGTCCTACCTCCAGTAGGCCCCGGGATGGCGACTATCACTGATGGTATAATAAGTACACAAATTATTGGAATTACCCTCTAAGAGAACACATGTGAAATAGAGAGATAAGATAGACACCAACAAACTCAAACTCAGAACTGAAATATAAAATATAAAAAAGTACACCAATGCAATTCCATGCAATAGTGCCAAAACTGGAAGGGGAAAAACTGCATGTACCCAAAAGAAAGTAAAAACATCATAATCCACAAGCCCGAACAACTCCTGCAACCAAAAGTTAGTAGAAACCAGCTTGATCTCCAACCTGCTCCAAATGACCTGAAAAATAGTTTATATATTCATAGGGTGAGTATAAGAGTATACTCAATAGGATCCTCCCTGAATCCTCTCGTGCAAAAGTAACAAAATCATGCTGAATCACAGTGAACAACAAGTGAAACTAACTCGTCACCTAAAAAGGTATACTATGTTCCCATCGTCACGAGGAAGAATATCACCAAATAACGCATACACGAATATATCATATAATAAATAATAACATGGGTACCCCAATACTACTTCCACACTAGTTTGCTGCTTTGCCCCAACATCGTAGGTCCTGAGCATATGTCTCCAAAAAGGCAAGCCCACAGACACCTGGGTGAAACACGATAATATGCACCTTGAGCTACACAAAGGCCAGCCTGTAGACACCTTGGTGAAGCACAACACCATCTTCACAACCAAATGTAACCAGGTAGGTTTTGAGAGCCACCACAGCTCGCATAACGTGTATCATAAATCGGGTAGTATACCTTAAGCCAGTACAACCCATACACCAAGTATGGATTCTCAAGCCATCACAACCTATACAAGTTACACCTATAGTAGTCCAAGGGATACTATATCTAGAATATATGTGTGTGAATAACCACAAGACATTACAGCCCCCTACACACATATAAGGGGAAAACTAACCGCTGTGCCTACCAGCACATGTAGCTACCAAGAGAAGAGAGCATGGCCGAAGGGGGTAGTTAACCATTCATCATCCCATCAAAATGTTGGGGAAAACACCCCCTAGAGCTCAGAATCCCTGGGGTGTCAGTTTCCCTTACCGTGAGGGGGGAGTATCATATAGAAACACAAAAAGTACAGATTATATTATATCTCACAACCACACTATGGGCATTACCTAGTCTTAGACACAACTGCAGCTAACGTCTCTCCGACTCTGGGCTGCTACTTCCAAGACTATATATCCTATAAGCACACAACAATTTAAAGATCATTATTAGATTACTTCATTCCCTTCTTTTCAGTTCCACTATACATTAATTAATTATTTAAACATTAATTAACCATGAAAAATTTCACATTAAATTTCATTAGCATCACACCTAAAGACAATAGTTCCTTCAAAAATTACATCCTCATCATTATGTTATAGAAACTCCAACCCCATGAGTTAACACCTTCTAATCTAACATTCATTACAAAAACACCTTCCCATATTCCAAGGCATTATAGAAAAGAATTCTATGCTACTAACACAAAGGGGATCAATGTGGTGAGTAGATTTACTACCCGTTGAGTCTTTACTACATAAAGCAAGAGCGTAGACCCATTCCCCCAGAAGAATATAAACATGGAAATCACGTGACATACCGCACCTGTCTTCGCCTCTTTTGGAAGAAGGTAAGAAAGACCAGCTGCCTTGAGTAGTGGAGAAATTTAAAGCAGATAAACAACCAAAGAACCATCAAGCATCAAACAATCACATCCATCCCATTCCATCATCCTTGGTGTCCTCACCGACACACACATGCATAAATTATTGCAACTCGCCACTCTAGGATTCATCCACTGCCACACCCAAAAGCCCTATATGCCCCCACATATCACAACACCCATCATGGGTAACGTCTCAACAGAAGCAGTAGGAAAACAACCTTCTCATTAATTGGGATGTGGCCCTTTAACAATCAAAAGGGTACTAAAAACCCTTCAAGGAATTATCAAACAATCAAATTCATTAATCCATCGTGAATTAACATATTTATTATCCATTGGTTCCAACCTTAGAAACCTAACCAGTAAGCTATCACAAAAGATTAACCATGCTTACTATGTTAATTTGATTAACCTCAAATTACAACAAGAACCAGATTTGTTTTAATTGCTCTTTATCTTTATCCAATCAATTATTAATTAATCCCAGTTTACATTCTTTAACAATTTCCATCAAGAAAAAATAGCTAATCAAAGAAAGCATAAATATCACACTATCTATCAAAGCTGTCACGACCCGTCCCCCGGGGCCCGTGTCGTAACTACCCCAAGCCCACCTTCCGAGGGACAGGGGCTAGCAACTAGCACCAAAGGCGTATATCCCGATAACTGGGAAGGCATTGGATTTATAAAAGTAAACAAACACCAATCTGAGTACAAGGTAAAAGACAAAACAGCCGGAAGGTGACAAGCAGCTCCTGGATCGTCCACCAAGGATCCTACCTGAAGGGTAGGTACAAATAGCCTCCACAATTCTCTCGCCCGTCAACCTCCTCCAAGTGTCATCTCGTCGTGAAGTCCACCACAAGATACTGTCTCATCGTGAGGTCCACCTCCGGGTACCGTCCAGTCCTCAAACACTCTGCCTCTATCTGCGTTGACCATCGTCTGCAACCAACACAACGAGGTGCGGGCATAGCCCGTGAAGGGGTGAGTATAACGATACTCAGTAGGGACCCCGAGACCCTGAAGGTCTCACTAAATCCAACAAGGATAACCACAAATAAAAATTTAAATAGATAACCTCTAGCTAGGTATATGCCCATACATATACCAATATTATCAAGTAACCCATCTCAATCATGAGGAAACACAAAGATTATTAAATCAATGGATAACCACTATCCAGGTATATGCCCAAACATATAACTAAGTTATCAAGTGACCCATCTCAATCATGAGGTAAACACAAAGGTCATAGACTCACCTCAAACTAGGATTTTCATTATCGAAACTGTAACTGCCGAAGAGCCCCGTCTCTGGAGTGTACAGTGGTCCTGTTACGACTCCGAGGTACTGCTCACTAACCTAAGACTACTGAGGTACTCCCCATGTCAAGTACTGGGGGCCTGCTGCTACAACCAAGCGCTTCCCACCATGGTTCTGCTGCTACAACCAAGCGCTCCCCCTCATAGCCTCCAGAGGTACTCCTTCTGTTGAGTACCGCGGGTCTGCCGCTACAACCAAGTGATCCTCCGCCATGGGTCTGCCGCTACAACCAAGCGCTCCCCCTCATAGCCTCCAGAAGTACTCCTTCTGTTGAGTATCGTGGGTCTGCCGCTACAACCAAGCGCTCCTCTGCCGTGGGTCTGCCGCTATAACCAAGCGCTCCCCACTAGGATATCCGAAACACACCGAGTCGATCGGTCAAGCAGTCGTCAGGACTCAGCCGGCTACACAGTCTCCATTCTCCGCATGCTCTTCTCCAAGAGGGTCCGCTCCATGAGATGCTGGTCGATACTCCATGTATTACAAAGTCCCACGAAGAGGTATCTTAAAGGATCGCATCGTCATAGGGGTCTTAATGCAGCAGACGACGTGTCAATCGGACGCCCGGTCTGTGAGTTATTAGCCTTTTCGTCCCCGGGGCCCGGTTGGTTTCGTGTGCGAACCAATCCGGCCGTATCTCAACTGTACCCCGAACTCTCATATGGTAAACTCATAGGGACCGTTTCTCCACGTGATCACCAAAGCCACTGACGGTTCGTCAAACGGACGTCCAGTCTGAATGTTATCACCTTTTCCGTTCCAGGGGCCCGGTTGGAATTCGGGTGCAATCCAACCCAGCCACTATCAAACAACATCCAAAACTCAAGCGAAGTATGCCAAAAGTTCCGTCTCATCAAGAGGAAATCAACGAGATAGATGGCCTGTCAATCGGACGCCCGACCTGTTAGTTATTGGCTTTTTCGTTCCAGGGGCCCGGTTAGTTTCATCAGCGAACCAACCCGACCGCACTCCGACGACATCCAAAACTCGAGTAGAGTAATCCAAAAGTTCCGTCTCATCAAAAGAAATCCAACATAGTCGAAGACACATGAATCGGACGTCCGGAGTTCAAGATATAAGTGTTTCCGCTCTGAGGGCCTGGTTCCTTTTAATATCCGAACCAACACGGCCGAACCCAAAGTTCTCTGAAACCTTAAGTGTAATATACCGAAACGACCGTCTCGATCCAAGGATCGCTACGAAACTGATGGTGCATTTATCTGAGGTACGTAGACCAAGATATGGGCAAAATACCGAAAGAGGTCCGAAAACGGGGGGTCTGGGCGCGGACCGACCCGGCCCAACCCCCCCAGGGTCGGCCCGAACCGGGTCGACCCAACCCGGGTCCAGATCCGACCCAGCGAGGCGCAGTCCGGCCCGGCTGGGCGCGGCCTGGCCCAGTCTGCCCAAGCCGGCCCGGCTCGGCCGGGGGGCTTGCTGGCTTGCCCAGCGAGCTGAGGCTCCGCGGACGCGGCGCGCGCTGGGGCGCCACCGCCTCCGAGCGGCCGGCTGGTGCCGGCCGCCGGTGGTGTCCGCAGGCCACCGGAGTTGCTCCGGTGGTTCGTTTTCAATTTCGACTGCGCCTATGCTCATCCCGGGTCCCGTTCATCACTGTGGAAACCTCAAAACGTCTCTGCGGCCCATTCCGTCAATTCCCGTCGATCCGCACGTCAAAAGAACAAACTGCAGAGTCTTCCATTCGCCTTCACGGTCCCAATTACGACCACACTTTCATTCGGCCATGACGGCGTGGCGTGACGATGCTGCGTATCCTTGTCACATCCCTCTAGGTTCGCGCGCGGTGCTGTTGCACCATGCCGCCATCTTCCGAATTGCAACAACGCAACAACATAGAGGGAGGAGGGTCGGCCGTGTTCGTGCGGTCCGACCTCCTCCTGTTAAGATGATAACAGGTGGTCCAAAAATATAAGACGAGGAACAACAAAGGTTGTTTCATGAACAAGAAGCAATAAACCCCTACAGATTTCCCACAAACAAGAATTCCCAACCCGCAACATATTCTTCGCAGATCAACTTGATGTTTAATTGATCCGTGTTATTTGATTTAGAAGGATGTAACATGGGGTTCATTAACATTCACAAAACAATTCCCTACCTCGAGAGAGATACGATGTAGCTGAGCATCGTGGATGATGATGTCACGAAAGGGAGGACGTCGGCTCAATGACGTCGTCATAAGGAAAGAGATTAAGGTGACGACGGCCTTTGGTGTTCGTCGCTTCCGTAAAGTGCCTTTGATCCCGGCTCGAGCGTCGTTCGTTGGATCTGACGCAGGGAAGACGTCGAAGTCAACATAGATCGGTGTGTCCGCACCACACCACCGATCCCTCCTCATTCATTGGTGTCTCGTCGGAGACGATGGAACCTCGGTTGTGGTGCATCAATGGAGCAAGGAGAGGAAGTTCTCCAACGGACCCCCCTCTCATTAAAAGGCTCCTACCTTAATAAAATATTAGACTTGACTAATATTTTCATTAACTCGTCCATTTCAAATTCATACACCACCCTCATTAAATTGGAGGATTCAATTATTAATTAAGGTGGTGTCATGAATTAATGGAAGAGAAGAATGTGAAGAGGTCCCATAAATGAGGTGAGTTATCCAAATTTAACAAGGGGTTTTGAAAAATGGGGTTTAAGAGTGTTAAGGGAGATGAAAAGGTGGGGGCTTGTGTGGTCCCCAACTCATCATAAATCCTCTCAAGGGATGTTAGAACATCAGGGGTTCCCACCCCAACTCCCTCACATGGGCTAAACCACTTACAAGAGAGAAATTAAGTTGAGACACAACTTAATTTTCACTTAAACCGCTTAGTGAAGAAATAAAAATATAAAACAATTATATTTTTATTCCCCATTAACACCCGAGAAAATGAAACTCTGGGATAGCTGTTCCTAAGAAAATACCAACACTACGGTTTCATCAGTACCCTCGGATTTATATTCTGAGCACCAGTTTAAAAGTTAGAAAAAACCCGCTCATTCGTTCACTGAACGTACCTGAGCTAAACTTCGGGAATTGATTCTGGGAACACCATGCCTCTGAATCCGGCGCCGTCAGAAACTGAGTTCTTGTAAAATCCCAAAGAAAATTAAGAATGAATTTCCCTTGAATTTTACGGGTATTTACATTACTCCCACATCAGGGCTTTACGTCCTTGTAAAGCTTTAACACAAACTAGGGATACAAAAACAGTACTGAGCATGCATCTGAGACTTTCGCTACCATGTGCTCACCTGGAGGTTCCCGTACTACCAGTGAAAGTGTACCCAAGGAATCCACCATCCTCGTAGGATCTGCTCTTGTCGATTCCTCAACCTCTACTGGAACCCCGTAAAAGTCACCCCATCGCCAATGTCCAGTTCCCCATGGTCGATGACATGCATTCGGTCATGCACGTATCTCCTCAGTTGAGATATGTGGAAGTCGTCGTGCACCCGGTGCAACTAAGGTGGATGGGTCAAGCGGTAAACCACCTCTCCCACCCAGCTAAGGACCTGGAAAGGTCTGCTGAACCTTGGAGATTACTTGCTGCCTTGGCCACATCTCCAAAAACCTCATCGAGGTGAGACCCGTATAAGGACGTGGTCATCATCCTTGAACTCTAGAGGCTTTTTGTCAGCTCTGTGCAGTCTCATCTGCCGTGAACCATAGGGGATCACTACCCACTCCTACATCAGGACACACCTGAGTCCGGTCCCTAATTAATCGCAGTGAACTATGTAACCAACACCCACAGGTTGGGCGCACCCGTCAACCCAGCTCTTGAAAGCTCTGCTGGAAGTGGCGTCACAGCTCTAGAGAATTCTGGCACAAAGGTAAGTTTGGCCATCTTCTGAGTGATCGAATGCACCCTCATATGCATGATTCCATCATGTGGTGCCTGGGTTTTCCTTTTCGCCGACCAAGGAAAACCCCATCCCAACGTTATAGATAAACCACAACCTTTTTTCCTAATAAAGTAAATCTGTGTATGAACGGTGGATCCAATCCATACTCAGACCAACGTCGTAAGGCCTCGACGCTGCCACCAAGAGATTCCAACTAAAACTCTCGCCACGTGGGTCAGATCACAATGTCGGGGTAAGTGTGATTATCGAGTCTCCTTCCATGGTATATCCAAACGCGAGGGTCAAGTCAACGGCTTAATCGGAAACTCTAGGTCTGGGACAAGATTTGTGGAATGAATGAATGATTCATATCAACGTCTATTACTAAGGAATCTTGTAGTTGACACAGACTATCCCTCAAATCATTTTTAGAGCCATTGGGTCACTCTGCTTGACCGCATCCAGCTACTCTCTTTCCCTGCCCTCCAGCTCCCTTATCCTGGAGGGAACAACAAAGGCCAGTGGTTGTAACATGTTGATATGTACACCACCTCATGCTCCTCTCCTAGCTCTACCTCCATGTATGCTACTCTGCAGGTTCATCTGTCCTCAAAATTTTCTCTTTTTGAAACATTCGCATGCCCAAGTCTCCGAGACTGGTGCCAGTTTCCAGCTTCACACTGCTATTCTTCACTGAATGCATCCGTTCAGGAAAAGAATTCTCAACCACAAGGGTTCTTTCTAGAACCCTAACAAAAGTAGGAATACATAGAGGAAGGAGTTTTTACTTGGATATCCTTTATACACACCTCGCTCAGAGGTCCGATCACTATAGCACTGATCGAATCGTATTCATCGAGTACCCGGAATGTTCGGTACGCCTCGATAAATACTCAGCTGCCGACTCGTCGTCCTGCCGAAGTTGTATAAGCTCATGAAAACTTTCATCCACCTCCTCAAGCCAGTCCTTAGCCGCCTGTGAGCCGGGATAGCCTCATAACATGAGGGTATCTGATGTTAGAACACATGTAAGGAAGTAAGCCTACATGTTTTACCTACCGGTTCCGCCGGTTGTAACTGCAGGCCAATAGGTAGTGATGTATAGCTGACACACTACCCGAAGGCACTATCTCAGGCATCGGTCCACGTACCGAATCCTCATCGCTATGTGGACCATCCTCATGGTCACTCACTGGAAAACACTAGTGGCCAAGTCCACCATCCACTCTACTGATTTCTCAGCTAGACGAAAAACTCTAGCAATTTCCCCTAGCCAGTGCTCTGCTATCTGAGAATCTGCCTCACCTCGTAACCTCGGAGGCCGCTGCTGCTGGAACTCGTGCAACGCGCTCTGCCAGCGTGCACAATTATCTAGTAAGGCTGGTGGTATCTGCTGCCCAACAGGTGGTGGTGTTGCTGGTACACCACCTGAGGGTGACAACATAGAAAAAGGGCCCCGCACCGAAGCCTCGTTGCTCGGTGGGTCGTCATCGAGTACTCTCTCGGAACTCCAACTGACTGTCTACATGGAGACATCCTGAATAGATGCGACACGGTAAACTATTCATACCTGATGAGATGACCTGGTTTGAGCTGACTTTTAAACTTTGGAAACACACACGCAATCAGTGTTTTCGTGCACAATGTCGGAAATCAGAATTCAGGGTCCTGGTGTACGGATACGTCGGCCGCCGCACCAACACTGGACTCCCAGAACTGAAGAACACACTCGGTACCCTTAACACTATTGATTCACATAGAAAAAGATCAGAGTCTTGATTTCTGCAGTAGAACCGAACCCCTTTGATACCAATTTGTCACGACCTGTCCCTCGGGGCCCGTCTCGTAACTACCCCAAGTCCGCCTTCCAAAGGCCAGGGGTAGGTGACTAGCAACAAAGGCGTATATCCCAATAACTGGGAAGGCATTGCCTTTATAAAAGAAAACAAACACCAATCTGAGTACAAGATAAAAGGAAAAACAACCGGAAGGTGACAAGCAGCTCCTGGATCATCCACCACGGATCCTACCTGATGGGTGGGTAAAGACAGCCTCCACAACGCTCTCGCCCATCAACCTCCTCCGAGTTTCATCTCATCGTGAAGTCCACCACCAGATACTGTCTCGTTGTGAGGTCCACCTCCGGGTACCGTCCTGTCCTCAAACACTCTTCCTCTGTCTGCGCTGCCCGTCGTCTGCAACCAACACAATGAGGTGCAGGCATAGCCTGTGCAGGGGTGAGTATAACGATACTCAGTAGGGACCCCGAGACCCTCAAGGTCTCACTAAATACAACAAGGATAACCACAAAAAAAATTTCAACAGATAACCTCTACCTAGGTATACGCCCATACATATACCCAAGTTATCATGTAACGCATATCAATCATGAGGAAACACAAAGATTATGAAATCAACAGATAACCACTATCCAGGTATATACCCAAACATATACCTGTGTTATCAAGTGACCCATTTCAATCATGAGGTAAACACAAAGGTCATAGACTCAGCTCAAACTAGGATTTTCATTATCGAAACAGTAACTACTGAAGAGCCCCGTCTATAGAGTGTACAATGGTCCTGTCACGACTCCGAGGTACTGCTCACTAACCTAAGACTACTGAGGTACTCCTCCTGTCGAGTATTATGGGTCTACTGCTACAACCAAGCGATTCCCACCATGGGTCTACTGTTACAACCAAGCGCTCCCCATAAAATCCTCCAGAGGTACTCCTTCTGTTGAGTACCACGGGTCTGCCGCTACAACCAAGCGCTCCTCCACCATGGGTCTACCGCTACAACCAAGCGCTCCCCCTCATAGCCTTCAGAGGTACTCCTTCTGTTGAGTACCATGGGTCTGCCGCTACAACCAAGCGCTCCTCCGCCTTGGTTCTGCCGGTATAACCAAGCGCTCCTCCGCTGTGGGTCTACCTCTACAACCAAGAACTCCCCACTAGGCTACCCGAAACACACCGAGTCGACCGGTCAAGTAGTCGGCAGGTCTCAGCTGGTTACACGGTCTCCGTACTCTGTATGCTCATCTCCAGGAGGGTCCGCTCCACGAGCTACTAGTCGATACTCCATGTATCACAAAGTCCCGCGAAGAAGTATCTCAAAGGACCGCCTCGTCATAGGGGTCTCAATGCAGCAGACGGCGCGTCAATCGGACGCCAGGTCTGTGAGTTATTAGTATTTTCGTCCCCGGGGCTCGGTTAGTTTTGTGTGCGAACCAATCCAGATATATCTCAACTGTACCCCGAACTCTCATAGGATAAACTCATAGTGACTGTTTCTCCACATGATCACCAACGCCACTGACGGTTCATCAAACGGACGTCCAGTCTGAAAGTTATCAGCTTTTCCGTTCCAGGGGTCCGGTTGGATTTCGGGTGAAATCCAACCCGGCCACTATCCAAATGCATGAAAAACTCAAGAGAAGTATGCCAAAAGTTCCGTCTCATCATGTGGAAATCAACGAGACATATGGCGCATCAATCGAACCCCCGGTCTGTGAGTTATTGACTTTTTCGTTCCAGGGGCTCGGTTGGTTTCATGAGCGATCCAACCCGACCGCACTCCGACAGCATCGAAACCTTGAGCGGAGTAAGCCAAAAGTTCCATCTCATCAAGAGGAATCCAACATAGTCCACGGTACATCAATCGGACATCTAGAATTCAAGATATAAGCATTTCTGCTATGAGGGCCCGGTTTGTTTCGTATCCGAACCGACCCGGCCGAATCCAATGTTTTCCAAAACCTTGACTGTAATATACCGAAACGACCGTCTCGATCCATGAATCGCTACACAACTGATGGTGTGTCGATCGAAGTTCTGTGGCCCATGATATGGGGAAAGGACAAAAAGAGGTCCGAAAACGGGGGGTCTGGGCCCGGGCCGACCCGGCCCAACCCCCCTGGGTCGGCCCGAACCGGGTCGACCGGACCCGGGTCCGGGTCTGACCCGGCAAGGCGCGGCCTGGCCCTGCTGGGTGCGGCCTGGCCCGGTCCGCCCAAGCTACCCCTGCTTGGCCAGCGAGCCGAGGCTCCGCAGACGCGGCGCGGGCCGCCCCCCCCCCCCCAGGATCCCGCGCGGCCACGGGATCCATCAGCTCGCCGCCGCGGCTAAAGCCACGACGGTTTCTCCAGGCGGCGCGCTGGGGAGCCCCCGCCTCCAGGCGGGCGGCCCGTGCCGGCTGCCGCCTCCGGCCGCCGGCGCTGCCGGTGGTGTCCACTGGCCACCGGAGTTGGTCCGGTGGTCCGTTTTCAATTCTGACTACGCCGATGCTCATCTCGGATCCCATTCTTCACTGTGGAAACATCAAAACATCTATGCGGCCCGATCCATCAATGACCGTTGATCCGCACATCAAAAGAACAAATTGCGGAGTCTTCTGTTCGCCTTCGCGGTTCCAATTATGACCACACTTTCATTCGGCCTTGAAAGCGCGGGGTGACGAAGCTGCGCATCCTTGCCGCATCCCTCTAGGTTCTCTTGCGGTGCCGTTGCACCATGCCTACATCTTCCGAACTGCAACAACGCAACAACATAGGGGGAGGATGGTCGGCCGTGTTCGTGCGGTCCGACCTCCTCCCGTTAAGATGGTAACAGGCGGACCAAAAATATAACACAAGGAATGACAAAGGTTGTTTCAAGAACAAGAAGAAATAAACCCCTACAGTGTTCTCGCAAACAAGAATTCCCAACCCGCAACATATTCTTCGCGGATCAACAAGATGTTTAATTGAACCGTGTTCTTTGATTTAGAAGGATGTATAATGGGGTTCATGAACATTCAAAAAAAAATTCCCTACCTCGAGAATGATCTGTGGTAGCCGAGCATCATGGATGACAGTGTCGCGAAAGGGCGGACGTCGACTCGTTGACGTCTTCGTAAGGGAAGAGATGAAGGTGACGATGGCTGTTGGCATTCGTCGCTTCTGAAATGTGCCTTTATCCAGGATTGAGCGTCGTTCGTTGGATCTGATGCAGGGAAGACGTTGAAGTCAACATAGATCATTGTGTCTGCACCACGCCACCGATCCCTCCTCATTCATTGTTATCTCGTCGGAGAATATGGCAGCTCGGTGGTGGTGCAACAATGGAGGAAGGAGAGGATGTTCTCCAACGGACCCCACTCTCATTTAAAGGATCCACCTTTAATAAAATATTATACTTGACTAATATTTACATTAACTCATCCATTTCAAATTAATACACCACCCTCATTAAATTGGAGGATTCAATTATTAATTATGGTGGTGACATGAATTAATGGAAGAGAAGAATGTGAAGTGGTCCCATAAATGAGGTGAGTTATCAAAATTTAACAAGGGGTTTTGAAAAAGGTGGTTTAAGAGAGTAAAGGGAAGATGAAAAGGTGGGGGCTTGTGTGGGGCCCAACTCATCTTAAATCCTCTCAAGGAATGTTAGAACATCAGTGGGTCCCACCCCAACTCCCTCGCATGGGCTAAACCACTTAGAAGAGAGAAATTAATTTGAGACACAACTTAATTTTCACTTAAACCGCTTAGTGAAGAAATAAAAATATAAAACAATTATATTTTTATTCCCCATCAACACTCGAGAAAACACAACTCTGGGATAGCTGTTCCTAAGCAAATACCAGCACTGCGGTTTCATCAGTACCCTTGGATTTATATACTGAGCACCAGTTTAAAAGTTAGAAAAAACCCGCTCGTTCGTTCACTGAACGTACCTGAGCTAAACTTCAGCAATTGATTCCGGGCACACCAGGCCTCTGAATCCGGCACCGTCAGAAACTGAGTTCTTGTAAAATCCCAAAGAAAATTAAGAAAGAATTTCACTTGAATTTTACAAGTCTTTATAATGAAAGAGGAAATAACATACGATCGATAACAAAATTCTTTATCCGATTAAAAATATTTATTATGTCAATTCCATTTTCATCCTATTTCAGTAAACATGATACAATACAGTTTCATGTAAATGAACGGGAAGCAACTAATCCCCTACCACAATTTTTTTGAAGAAGACCCCCATAAATGAAGAGCACACAAGAAAGCCTGGTTTATTCTTAAATAATCCTCCTTAGATCATTTCTACTAACACAACAGAGACCAAATATCATCATATTTGGCATCGACCCACTTAGATCTACCCATAATAGACGTAGGTCTAAGAAACCAAGAGAATAGGGGAAGTATATCCATGTGGATATAGGATACTGATCAAAAACGAAGAAGAATGATAACATACCTCAAGAAACCATCTTCAATTAGCCAATAGAAACATTAGGATCACCTCCAAAATGGTTGGGAGAGGTTATATTTCCATCAAGGGAGTATAATCCCATGTTATGGCCGATTAGGATCTTAAATGAGCATGTTAGAGACAAAACAGTTTAGATTCACAATTTTATGATCTAATTTAAGTGCCCCACAAGATTTGATCGCCCGGTTAGACAAACTGTGCACTAACCGTGCGGTTGATACTACCTCGTCAAACACTCCTCGCATGGTTAGGCCGCACTGTTAGACAAACCATGTGCTAACCATGCGTTATCCACAACCTCTATCATTAAATATACATGGTACGGATGTACGGTTAAGGAAAACCGTGCGCAACCCGTGAGAAATATAATGCCCTTAATTTTCCATAGAGATTCACCCAAACACACCCCCAAATAACTACTCTAAAAAAGGGTAGATAGAATCATCAAAATTACCTGAAGATGTAATGTGATGTTACGTTTCACAAGTGTCTACCGATGAAACGGTTTATCGAAAAGGAAAAATTTGGACAAGCATTGGGTATAAGTTACCTTGACCTCCTGGAATGCCTCTAACACCAAATTTTCACAAAGTAGTGGACCAGAGAGGTCCAAGAAATTTCATCAGATACCTCTCAAAAAATTATCATCCTCGAGAATCCAAAATCCACATAAAGATAAAACTAAATAGGGTCTGAACAAACACCCATCGAGATACGTCTCAAAAGAGAGCAAGCCAACACAACAAAAAACGGAGCCATATCATAAACATGAATGTTTCATAACTAGAATAACTACATAGATACATGAAGTGATTTAAATATCGAATAACTCTAGGAACTAAGAACGTATCTGTGACTCACGTTCCCATGTACTCTCTTCCAAGCCACCGTGTTGACACAAGACATGAACTAAAGGAATATAACGCTCACACATCACCTTTTCCATGCAGTCTTGGATCTCCACACGTCGCTCCTCAAAGGTTACATCGTCATCAACATCGATCATTCCCCAGTCAATAATGTAAGTGTAATCTTGATGATAACGACAAAGCTGTGATACATGGAAAACATCATGTATCTGACTCATCTGTGGGGGAAGTGCCACTCGATACCCCACAACTCCAACATGAGCTAATACCTCGAAAATCCCAATAAAGCCGAGAGAAATCACACTCCCACGAAAAAAACATCACTGAACACGATGGAGAGTCGCCTTCATTAACACATGATCCCCAAAAATAATCTCTAAGGTCCTGCTTCTTTGATCAGAAAAAGATTTCTGATGATCTTTTTCTATCTTCATCCTCTCAAGAATCACCTGGACCATCTCTGTTATATTCTGTAGTAGTTCTGGTTTGAGAATTGCTAACTCTCCGACCCCAGTCTAACACAACAGAGAACAGCAAGGCCGACCATACAAAGCTTCAAACGGTGCCATACCGATGGTGGACTAAAAATTATTATTTTATGAGAACACCACCAAAGGTAATTTCCTCATCCATGAACCTCCAAAATCAAGAACACAAGAGCATAACATGTCTTCAAGAGTCTGTATGGTTCGCTCGGTATGAATATCCATTTGAGGATGAAAATAAGTTCTAAGGCATAGTTGAAAACCAAAAGCATGTTGGAGACCTCACCACACCCTAGAGGTTAAACGAGGATCTCAATCAGAAATGATCGTCCTAGAGACACCATGATGTCTCACCACCTCCTCTAGATACTACCCCGACAAAACATTCACAGATCTCAACTCATTGATTGCTATGAAGTGGGCCTATTTTGTTAAACAATCCCCTACCACCAAAATAACATCATGTCCTCCCGGAGCTTGAGGTAAACCAGTAAAAGTTTCCATTGATATGTCCTCCCACTTCTAATGGGGATTCTCTAATAGCTGGACAAGGCCACCAGGAACACGATGTTCAGCCTTCACCTTCTAGTAGACCAAACATCGAGACACTAAATCTGCAACCGCACACTTCATCCCAGGCCACCAAAACTTTCTCCCCATAGATTGGTACATCATTGTCACGCCAGGATGTACCGATAAAGGTGAACTATGGAACTCTCTAAGAATCGTCTCTCACATCATCAAGGGAACAAAAAACCTCCCATGATATAATACTCATTGTTGTTCATCCTCAATCCAACCATCAAGGGCCTCACTACAAACAACTCGGACTTTCCAGACATCCACCTCAAGATCTCCCCACTAGGAATCTTCCACATTCTGCATCTAGGATGACTTTACCATCATCTAAAAAAGACATTCTCTACCCCTAACTTCTCCCATATTAAGATGTAATGCTGACAGTTCTTCCATTACTCTCTAGGAATCACCAGATTCATGCACTACATCACTATGTGACATTTGGCTCAGCGCATCAGATACAACATTCCCTTTTCCAGGTGTATATAATATTTCAAATTCATATTCCTATAATAACTCTATCCACAGACGTTTTTGTAAGTTCAGGTCACGCTGGGAGAAAACAGTCCTCAAACTCTTATGATCGGTGAAAACCACAAAGTGCTCACCAATGAGGTAATGTGTCCACAACTTTAGAGAAAACACCAAGGGTTCCAACTCTAGGTCTTGGGTGGCATAGTTTCATTCATGGGGATGTAACTGATGAAACCCATAAGAAACAACTAACTTCTACTACATGAGAACACGGCCTAACCCCATATGTGAAGCATCGTAGAAAACATCAAACTGAACTCTTTCAACTAGAATATAAAGGACATGGGAACTTACTAACTTCTCCTTTAAATACTCAAAATCCTCTTGGCACCGATCAGTCCATCTGAATGCCTGATCATTCCTGGTCAAATCTGTTTGAGGGGTCGCAACTCGTGAGAAATTGGCTACGAACCTCTTGTAATAGCCTGAGAGACCAAGAAATATTCTCACCTCTGACATGGTCTTCGGGGATGCCCAAGACACAACTGCTTCAATATTCGATGGATCCACAACTACTCTCTATTTGGACACATCATTACCCATGAAATAGACTTCTCGAGCCCGAAACATACACTTATACAACTTCCCAAACAGCTGATGTTGGCGAAGAACTTCCAAAATGGCTTGTAGATGCACTGCATGCTCCACTTCATATTTAGAATACACAAATATGTTGTGCATAAAAAATATCCATGAACATGTCCAAGTGCTCCTGGAACATATAATTCATCAATAAAATGAATACAGCGAGAGCATTTGTCACACCAAATGTTATTACAAAAAACACAGAATGCCCAAGACGACAATAGAAAGAAGTCTTCAGGATATCCTCATCCTTCACATGAATCTGATGATATCCTGACCACAAGTCGATCATTGGGAGAGAAACTTGCACCTTTCAGTTGATAGAATAATTCATCAATCCACGAAAGAGGATAAAAATTATTTATTTTCACTTTTTTTAAGAGACGATAATCGAAACAGAACTGCAAACTACCTTCGGCCTTCTTCGCAAACAAAACTGGTGCACCCCATGGTGACAGACTTGCTCGATCAAAACTTAAATATAAAAGACCATAAAATTGTATACGTAGATCTCTTAACTCATATGGAGCCATCCAATATGGATCCATAGAGATAATAGATGCTCCTTGTTGTAACTTGATCCCAAACTCGATCTCTCGTTGAGTGGGTAATGCTATAACCACTTCTAGAAAGACATCAGGGTAATCCTCTATGACCCTAGGAAACACCAACTTCTGAACATATGAAGAACTCAACATCATCTCAGCCATCATGGATGAAAAATATGGAACATGCCTATGACCCATCCGAGGATCTCCCCCACCAACAAAAACAACTTGTTGTCCATCCGCACCATGGAAAACGACCTTCTTCTGGAAGAAATCCACGATATCATACACCGAATACAACCAATCCATGAAAAGGATGACATCATATGGTTGGATTCATAATCATAGTAATTCTCTCCAAGAGCGGCGTTTCCCCAACAGTAGCTCATAGTCTCAGCATACGTCAAGAAAGTCATCTTGACCTCCAACTGGCGTATTCAACACCAAGGGACCTGGAAGCCTCTCTACCTCAACTACCAAAGAACAGAAAAGGGTAAGTGATATGAAAGAGTGTGTCTCTCTTGAATCAAACAAGGCATACACCATGGTAGAAAACAAGCAAAGGGTACCTAGAACGGCATCTGGTGGGCATGGGGAGAGCAATGCTTGAGATTAAAGCTGAAGACGACCTCCTCCACAACCTCTCTAACCCTAAAGACGACCACCTCCACTACCATGATATGATCTTTGAGGATGGGGTGCATCATGGGGATTTCATCTACCTGCTTCATCTACCCTCTACTGTCTAAAGAAGGTTCAAACGGCTACTACTACCTCGTCTAGAACTATCTCAATAGAGGAACCTAGAGCGTAGCACCTGGTGCACAATGACTGCTCTGAATGGTCAGGCAATCGCACTGCTGATGACAACGACTACCACATGAAAAACAATCACCTGATCCCTTGGAATTGGACTCAGAGTTTCTGCCTCCATAGAGACGAGATGTGAAGAGATGGGGCCTACCTCGGGTGAATGAAAACTCTTCTGTCCTGAAAACCGAAAACCCTGGACCACATATCTGATTTGTGAGGAATCATGACGAATCTCTTGTTATGATCTGGTTTTGGCCAATGTCCTCTCGACAACTTTTTCCCTCACTAGCACCTCAAGATATGTCTTCATCATAAATGGGGTGACCTGGCGCTGGATCTTTGGACACAAAGCCTCCTCAAAATGCCTCTCCCTATCCTCCTCATCTGGTAATAGGATCAAGGAATATATTAAAAGGTTCCCAAAATGGATTCCAAACTCTCGAACACTAGAGATCCCCTGTCAAAGGGTAAGTATCTCTTGGTGATTGGATGCCTTCGCAATCGAAGAAAGTAACTTGACTCTAACCTTATGTCGAAACTCCCACATGAGATCGCTAACTCCTCATGATCCCTAAGGGACAAGAACCACCACTTCCTTACTGCTCCATGCAACATCATCACAGCGAAGGACTCCCAGTGATCCTTTCATGCATGGATCGAACTGAATCCTATCTCGACATCCTCCAAACAGTCTTCCGTGACTACATCTGAAATGGAGACCTCGTACATCTTCAGACTCTGGCGCTGAAACTCTCGGAGTGTCTTCCTCCATGTGTCGTCGTCATCATCCTCTACCCTGAGGTGACCTGCTGGAATAACCTGCTGGATATTTTCTGCGCAAACCTGACGAGGACGTTGAGCTAGTTCCATACATATAAAATAACAAACTGTTAGAGCTCCTAAACCTGGAATATGGAAGACTCCACATTAATTAATTAATTATTTTATTTTATTCATTTTAGGTAAACCTTTCCCAAGGTCTACCAATTCAAACACTGGCACAAATAATATACATGATCCTTTCCTAGGTCTCTACCCTAAAACTAGTATCACCTTGTTTAGTAGCAATTATAAAAATAATGGTATGTTCATCAGATCATAGGGTTCCCTAAATGCCTATGTCTCAGCCGGTCTCATGTGATTACCTCACTTGCAAAGAATGAATGACAATGTTGGCCTACCAAGCCTTGCAACCTCTTGTGTGCCTAACTTAAAACTCCATCCTATCCCTCAACCAGACCTCTGATACCACTCTGTCATGACCCCCTCCCCACAAAATCTACCCCCCTAGGTCAGCAATGTGAAAATGGGGAAAATGACCCCCCGAGTCCCGCCTCCAATAGGCCCTGGGTTGGCGACCAGCACTGAGGGCATAATAAGCACACAAATAGAAGGCGTTACCCTCTAGTAGAACACATGAGGTAGAGAGAGATAAGATAGACACCAACCAACTGCAACTCATAACTGAAATATAAAAGAAACCAAAGTACACTTATGCAGTTCCATGGAAAGGTACCACTACTGAAAGGGAAAAAACTGCACGTACAGAAAAGAAAGTAAAAAACAGCACCAAACATAAGCCCGAACAACTCCTGCAACCACAAGCTAGTAAGCACCGTCATGATATCCAACCTGCTCTGAATGACCTAAAAGAAGTTTATATATACATAGGGTGAGTATAAATGTATACTCATTAGGATCCTTCCCGAAGAATCTCATGCAAAAGTAATGAAAGCATGCTAAAGCACAGTGAAAAACAAGGGAAACTAACTCGTCTCCTAAACAAGTATACTATGTTCCAAACCTCCCAATGGATACTCTCACCAAGTAACGCATACAATAATATATCATGTAATAAAGAAAAAAAGTGTACCCCGCTACTACTTCCTCACCGGTATTCCGCTTTTCCCCAAGGTCGCACGGCTTGAGCATCTCACTCCAAAAAGGCTTGTCTGCAGACACCTGTGAGAAGCACCACAATATGCACCTCATGCAACACAAAGGATTGACCGTAGTCACCTGGGTGAAGCACCAAACCATCCTCACAACCAAAAGTAACTAGGTAGGTTTTTGGAGGCACCACATCTCGCATGGCGTGTATCATACGTCGAGTATTATACCTCAAGACATTACAGCCCATACACCGAGTAAGGATCGTCCAACCATCACAACCTATACACGTTACACATATTGTAGTCCATAAGATACTACATCCAGAATATATGTGTGTGAATAACGACAAGACATTACATCCCTCTACACACATATAAGGGGAAAACTAACTGTTGTGACGACCAGCACATGTATCTACCAAGTGAAGAGAACAGGGATAAAGGGGGTAGTCAACCATTCATCCTCCCACCTGAATGTTAGGTAAAACACCCCCCAGGGCTCAAAATCCCTGGGGTGTCAATTTACCTTACTGACATGGTGGAGTATCATATAGAGACACAAAAAGTAAAGATTATATTATATCTCACAACCACACTATGGGCATTACCTAGTCTTAGTCACAACTGCAGTTGACATCTCTCAGACTCCAGGCTGCTACATCCATGACTAGGTATCCTATAAGCACTTAACCATTTAAAGAGCTTTGTTAGATTACTTCAATCCCTTTTTATCAGTTTTACTGTACGTCAATTAATTTTTAAGCATTAATTTACCATGAACAATTCCACATTAAATTTCATTAGCATAACACCCAAATTCAGTTATTCCTTCAATGATTACAACCTCATCATTATGTTCTTTAATCTCTAATTCCATGAGTTAACTCCATTTAATCAAACATTCATTTCAAAAAAACCGTCCCATATTCCCAAGCATTCATGAAAAGAATTTTATACTACTAACAGAAAGGGGATCAACATGGTGAGTAGTTGTACTACCTGTCGAGTATTTGTCGCCTAAATCAAGAGCGTAGACCCATTTTCTCTTGAGAAGATAAACACAAAAAGCACATGTCATACCCCCAGTGTCTTCGTCTCTTTCGGAAGAAGGTAATAAAGGCCAGATGCCTTGAGCAGTGGGGAAAAGTAAAGTAGATAAACAACCAATGAACCAACAAGCATCCAAAAATCACACTTTTCCCATTCCATCATCCTAGGTTTCCTCCCCAACAACCACATGCATAAACCGATGCATCTCACCACTCTAGGCGTCATCCGCTGCCACAACCAAAAAGGCCTCTATGACCCCACATATCACAACACCCATCCACGGTCACATCTCAACAAAATTAGTAGGAAAAACTACCATCACATCAATTGTGCTATGGCCCTTTAACAATAAAGAGGGTAACTAAGAACCCTTAATGGAATTATCAACCAATCAAATTCTATAATCCATCTTGAATTAATAGGTTTATAATCCGCTGGTTCTAACATCAGAAACCTAACCAGTAAGCTATCACAAATGATTAAACATTCTTACTACACCAATTTGAATAACATAAAATTACAACAAGAACCGGATTCATTTCCATACCACGTTATCTTTAGGAAAAAAATTATCAATTAATCCTAGTTTACATTCTTTACCGATTTCCATCAAGAACAAACAGCTAAGAAAAGAAAGCAAAGATATCACACTATTTAGCAAAACGAGAGACAATAACACATGATCGATAACAAAATTATTTATCCTGTACAAAATATTTATTATGTAAATTACATTGTCATCCAGTGGGATTAAGCATGCTTATAATACAGTTTCTCTTAATGGAAAGAGAAGTAATGAATACCCTACCTCAAAGGTTTTTGAGGAAGACCCCCACAAACAAAGAACACACAAGAAATCTGGGTTGATTCTTCATGAATACTCCTTATATATCTTCTACTAACACAACCAATACCACATCACATCATATTTGGTGTCGGCACACTTAGATCTACCCATAATGGACGTATGTCTAAGAAACCAAGAGAAGAGGGGAATTAGATCCAAGTGGATCTAAGAAACCGATCAAGAACGAAGAAGAACATAGAAGAATGATCACATACCTCAAGAAACCAGCTTTGATTTGCCAAGAGAATCCTTCTGATCACCTTTAAAATGCTTTGGATAGGTTCTATAACCTTCAAGGGAGGATAATCCAGAGTTATAGCCGCTTAGGAGCTTAAACGAGGAAGTTAGAGACAAAATGGTTGAGATCCACAATTTCATAATCTAATTTAAGTGCCTGCATGGTTTTATCGCATAGTTAGACAACCCCTTCACTTACCGTGCGGTCACTACTACCACTTCAAACACTCCTCACATGGTTAGGCCCCATTGTTAGACAAACCATGCACTAACATTGTGTTAGCCACATCCTCTAACATCAACTACACATGGAATGGCCGCACGGTTTAGAGAAACCGTGCACAGCCCGTGTGAAAGCTACTGCCTGTTATGTTTCCTTAAAGATTCACCCAAATGCACCCCCAAGCCTCTACTCCAAAACAAGGGTAGTTAGAAATATCAATAGTACCTGAAGTCATAACGTAATGTTATGGTTCACAACTGTGTAATGTTAAAACGGTTCATTGAAAAGGAATATTTTGGAAAAGCGTTGGGGATAAGTTACCTTGACTTCCCAGAATGCCTCTAACACCGCATTTTCACAATGTAGTGGACCAGAGTGGTCCAGGCCATTACATTGATAATATTGAAATATAAACAACGAAAATTAAATAATATGTTATAAGTGGGATATTTATCTTATTATAAAAATAAATATATTAATTTAAAAAAATTCACATTATTGGAACTATTATAAGATAATTTAATGTATTTTCAATAAATTGGAGGAGTGATGTATGTAATTATTTCTTTGTTTCCACTCCACTATTACATATTTGGTATTTTTCACCTATTTACATTAATATGGTGTATCTATTGAACCATGGATGTATTTGACATTAATATATATTAATTATTTATTTTTTATGGTTTCAATTTATTTTTAATCATTCATGTAGTCATAATTTAAATATTAACAAATATGTAAGAAAATATTTTATAATATAATTCATATGGGATTTATAATTTTTATCATTAGGACTGATTTATATTTTATTCATCCTATAAATTTTATATTTTTTAAATATGGATTTTTATTTATCTTCCACAGACTATTCCACAATCTACAATATACTTCACTTGAATTAATTAATGATTTATTTATATAAAATACAATCCTATTTCACTATTTGTTAAGGATAATTTTTCTTCGATGACAATATTTTTTGGATATTTATTACAAAAAAGTCTTATAACTCAAATTATTTAATATTTAAATTTTATGTGGTATGTAAATTACTGAAATCTTTTTAAGGAATATATATAATTTTTTTATAATGGTTCATTTTTTACATTTATAAAAAAATTAAATGTAAATATTATTTTTTAAAATATACATTGCTTATATAAATTCCCTTGGACATAATTATTTTATATTAATTTTGTGCGTATCATAAATTAAACTAATTAATTATCAATTATTTCAATGTTTTTATTCCATTATATTTTACTCTCTAATGGAAATTAATATATAATTAAACAAAAATATTTGAGTTATTTGATGGTCTTTTTTTATTTCTTAATAATTTTTTGACCATTAGAATTATTTTTAAGCATTCGGTTTCTTATGACCATATTTCACACTAAATTAAATTTATTTTAAATATATATAATTTTTTTATCATGGATATTATTATTTTCTAGACATTATTCCATTTATATATATGGTGTTTTACTATTAATTTTGGTATACTGACAAAGGAATTTTTGATATTTCTTATCCTTTTCTCAATATGGGGACTTTATCATAATGAATATTGTATATGTATTTTGTTTAATAGTTAATATATGAGGAATGATTTTGAAATGCAGTGGTGAAAGGGACCCAAAATTATTTAGCCTAATTTTATATTGATATTTATCATGGTATAACTAGTAGGATTACAATTTTAAATGTATTTTTAGAGCATACATACATGTTGAATAAACAGTCTTGAAGGGTGGATCTAATAGTAAATATTTTAGGATATCTTAGATCATGAAACTCTATATTATTCATTCACTTGATTGAGAATAATTATATTATTATCCATGATAATATTTTGTTAATATCATACATGGAATAATTTCCAATGCATATCAATTTCTAGATGGAATTATTTTATTATTTACATTTCCAATTTGATTATTCTTCATTTACCCTTGATCACTTCAATTGTACACAACCTTGACTAAGTGTATTAGATCACCCTAAATTTCTTCCATTCGACTAGATATGAATATTTAATATATGAATGAATCAATAGATGTATAATATTTACTTTTACTATGTCTGATATTTTATTTATAATGTATTCTAATAAGAACCCATGTATCATTTAATCATAGGTAATAAATAGATAGGACCTTTAGGATGATATCCCTTATATCTAATACTATTTCTATATGATTTAAACATACTCTAGAATAATAGAGTTGTGTTTGTAAAATTTTATATCTTTAAAATAATAATATAAGTCGGGTTATTATAAAATATTCCTTGGAATGTTAACACTTTCCTTTCATGTTCATCATTATACTGGTTTTGCAATCATGTTCCTCAGAACACTTATTTACCCAACGAAACAATAATAAAGGATTCATATGATTACCATCCAATCATTTTAGTTGTGAAAGGAGAACATATATTGAATGAAAAGTGTTATGATATTAATAGATGGTTTATTATCCATAGGGGAAAAATAACTAAATGATGAATGTACTTAAATATATTGAATTATTCATCAACATATATATACCTCTTCTTGTTTAAACTATTATAGTGATATTAAAACACATATAATCAATATAAATTATTTCAATATTTATTTGATAAGGCTAAAATAAAATATCATAAGATCATGAAGTCTTGTGTACCTCAGTGAAATTGTTAAATAACAAGTTATCTTGAGTCATAGAAGAGATAAAATTATTTAAAACATCATTAACATGGACAAAAAATTCTACCATTCTTCTAATACTTTTAGGGAAATCATAGGGGCCTAGGTAATAATGAGGTGAGGTATAAAAAATAATAAATAAATAAATAATGTATAGAATATTTTATACTATTACATGTTTTCCAAGAGGCATATAATGGTATCATGAGAGGTGTGATAACATTAATATTTAATAATGAGGCATGATATAACATGCTAACATAAAGGAAATATAACGAATGTCACAAAAATATAAATCATATATTAATCTTATTTAAATTATAACATCTCATAATACATGATATAGTAGAAATAGTCACAATGGATCAACTTTACTCCCTAATAAAATACATGGAGTCTCATGAAAATGAAATATTAGATGTTCCATTCAAGCATTATCAAGGTTCCCCAATCATAATATTAGATTCTCATATGGGCCGCATAGATAATTCAAAAAAAAGAAATATTTAACGTCAATTAATTAAATGATTAATGAATTTAGGTTACATATATGAATGTAAAAAATTCATGGATGTATAGTTCAATATAGGCTAATACAGTTGATGATAACATTGATAGGTATTCACTATATAAGTGTTTGGTAATAAAATTATATGAAGTTTTTTATTGTATAAAAATAGTGAAGAATGTTTCATAGAGGGGATTAATAAATATTAAATGGGTCTCCCACCACATTTAAATCACAAGGGATTCTATAAGTACATATAAATTGATATTTAAAAAATATTAGAATGAATAACCATAATATAAATAACATTATTGAAGAAATATGAGATAGAGAGGACCCTGTATCTTGAGAGGGGGATTCTAAATTCCAGATAGGGGTTTTAAAATAGATTGGGGGTGCCTGTGGAGGTCTCTAGCGATGTATGAAAAGAATAAAATCACAACTCGTGGGGTTTTAGTGAATAGTAAAGGTATTTTGTTATTGTTTATTGTGTAAAAACTAATAGAATTCATTATTAATTTTTATTAATATGTATTGAACACTATAGGTAATTTAATCAAAACGACATATCATTTATTGGTTTATTAACATGTTTTCTACAAATGTGGAGTGTTTTTTGTTTTTAAATTCTTATGAATAAATCTTATTGAAATTTAAATCCTAGTGATATAAAACTGGGTCATGATTACAAATAATTTATTTTAAAACATAATTCCTTATGAATTTAGGATGGGTTTAGGAAAATAGTCAAATAATCCAAAAAACACACTATTTTATAGGTGAAATTTTTATTTTGCCTTATAAACCTTCTATTTAATATATTACATCACATTGAAATCATTATTGTTTCATAATAAGAATAATATATTTAAACTATATGAAAGGTTCACCCAAAAAGTCATCAATATTTTAATGTAATGAAAAAATAACTACTAGATAATGTCGAAAAAATAATTTTAATATAATATTTATTTAATTAATAATGTTATCTATGTTTTATAATTTACACTTTTAAATAAAAAAATCCACATTTGTTTAAAAACAATGATTTGATTACATTAACTGTTTGCAGTCCCATATAAAAAAATATTTTTGACTTCATAAAATTATATTATCAAATATATGTTTAGAAATATATTATTGAATATTTATTATTATTTAAATTAACATTTATTTTAAAAATTTATGAATACATCAAAAAATGTTTTTTTATTGAACAAATTATTTCCCAGGAATAATTTTTTTTTCATCAGTTGAAAGAATATTTTTAATTGAACATATTTTTTATTCTTTATAATATAATTATGAAACGATAAATATATAAAATATTTTATAAAATTTTAAAAAAAAATCACGAATGGATAGATATATAGATATTTAATTCATTATCCCACTCTCTACATGAATGTTGTGGGATAGTGATATTTTAATGGGGTTGTTCACTGCCCATGTTTGAGACAGAATATCGAGGCAATTGATTTTTTTTAAATGGATTCTCAGTGGATTTTGTTAATGAATCGTTGATTGAACTTGATATATGAAAAAACCTAGTGATACTATCTATGTTGAATGCTATGATATATGGGATTCATATGTTATCATCTAACAAGAATGGGCCATCACTTATTTGTTCTTTAACAATTGGACTTTATTATAATCCATAATACAAACTTATATTAATATCACCCATAAAATTATGTATTATAAAAGTATATCCTAATTGATATCCCTTCATATCCCACATAAAATATCATCAAAATTTCTAAAATAACTAATGTATTTCATTGTTTTTTAAAACCACAAAACATAATAAGTGATTTAAAATAATTAGAAAATGAATTTTATATATAAATGATGGGGTTGTTACATTCTTCCACATATAAATAACTATTTAAATATACATTTCATATACTTAATAAGATGATTGTATCTATGTTTCATCTTATAGTTTAGTTCTCACGTCTTCTCATATAAGTTTTTTTCCACACCAACAAATGGAAGAGGGGATTATTTTTTTTTTCATAGTTATTATTATCTATGATATATATTCAAAATATTATACATGTATACATTTCCATTATCTAATTATTAGACATCTATATTTAGTACATTTGAGCCACAAATTTGTAATTTCATAATAGGGTTAAATGTAAATTTTCATGTAATTCAGATATGTTATAGTGGAGTTCTTTCCAATAAAAAACCAATATGATGTTATATATGAACTCAATGAGGAAAATTTATCTCGGGCTATGGTTTCCATTCATAAAAATCATCACGACATTATCCCATAAATATATATAATGGTATACACTATCTATAACCTAAATATCTAGGTATGATCAATGACGTCTGGAATATATTTTCAGTTGAAAACTTTCTAATTTCACAATACGGTTAATAGTTCAATACTTTTCTATTATATATTACAGAAGTGCGGGTCCCAATATATTTTTATTTCTACCTTCATGACATCATGTTAGTGTTTGAGAAACCCTCCCATAAAAAGCCACATAAATTTCCATTCAAATTATATAATGGGAATCATTGTTATATGTGGAAAAACATGGGTAATGTTTTGATCCTAATATCCTTGGAAATAAAATGAAAATGATATCATATTATCCTCAAGAGATTGATTGGTTCATTCATAAATAACATCCATATAAATGTGATAAGTACTTCTGAATATATGTTTTGTATCCAATGCATGGTGATGAATTCCCCAAAACCTCAAGTTAAACATTGGATCTCGATATGATAAAATATATAGTGTAACTACATAGAGTTTTATAAATTCCCTTTTGTATATCATGGATAGCTGGTAATAAGGTCTATCAACCTCGATAGAAATGAAATTTTATAACCTCGTATGGTGATCTAATACCACCTATATAGTGTTATTACCATTGTGTTTCATATGGTGTCATACAAAAAAATAAAAGGTTCTTTTGGGATTTCCATTATTTTATAAAAAATATTTCACTCATAAACATAGAATATTATCATTATTCACCGACCTATTTGAATACCAAGAATATTGATAAAAACTATGTAATTTCCATATTATTTTATCCTATACAAATATTTTCATAAAATATAAATATATAATAGTGTTTCTTTATGGATTAATATTGTATGATCTTTTTCAATCATCCAT
Organism: Viscum album; assembly: GCA_963277665.1. Classification (NCBI taxonomy): domain Eukaryota; kingdom Viridiplantae; phylum Streptophyta; class Magnoliopsida; order Santalales; family Viscaceae; genus Viscum; species Viscum album. Next base: position 915,126,120 of record OY728155.1, on the reverse strand, counting down.
ACATTCCATTATTATTTTTGGTTTCTATTGGACTCATACCTTTATTCCTAAACACATAACTCCAAATTTATTAATTTTGAACTCTAATATATTTATTGGGTTTTTTGTAGAACCTCATTATGTTTATTTTCCTCCTTTATCATCTCAGGAATATTTGTTTTATATGTTTTCTGGTAATCTTAGAATTATAGTTATTTTATAATTCTGATGTCAATACTCATCATGTAAATGATGATTATATCCTTTTAAATTATCATTATGGATATGGTGGAATAATATTTTCTACATAAATAATTTTTCAAATAGTTTTCTTTCTCAGGATGGAAATAGATTCAACAATCATATTCCTTGATCAAATACATGCATATTTTTTTGTTCTTATTGATTATTTTTTGTGAATATATACTTGGGGATTTTATAGACAGTTTGTATTTCATACATCAACCCATAGTTATTTTTAAACCATATAATTTTCAGATATATCACTTCATCAAATTATAGATCATTTAATGTAAACTTGTTCTACGGAAATTTTCACTTCATGGAGGTATATGCTATGAATTTTTCAACTTTCACGAGTAAAAAAACTAATCCCTTTTTAGCTACCTCAATTTAGACAAAAAATATATCCCCATCGGTGGTTGTGTTGAGAACACATAAAATGATACACCTCTTTTGCAGCTTCTTAAAACATTCCTCCAATTATTCATTATAGATAATATATATTCTATAAAATGAAAACTGGTTAGTGGTATTGAAAATTGTTAGATATTTATCAGTCATAGTAGATAAAACCGAGGTGATCAATGTAAATGATAGATATCAATCATTAAAATTACTCTATCAATCCATAAATTTCATCTATTTGATTAGGTTATAGATATCTCAGTTCTAGTGATAACATTCTAAAAGAATTATACCTCTTCCAAAATTTTTTTATTTATCTTGGTTTGGATTCATAATTTATTTATGTATGTTCTTCATTGATATATTCAAATACTCCCCATAACCCTCCACTCTTTTGGAGTAACAAATATAATATTGTATAAATAATAATAAAAATTCGTGTTGAGGTATTATATAAGGACTTTATTCCACATGTCAATGATTATTATTAGAAAATATGGTAGTTAAAATATCTACTCTAAGAACATTCATTTCATGTACCTTTATTGAAATTAATACTTCAAAATATTAACTTTCATTATATTAATTTGATAATTTCACTACTAAATATCAGTAAAAAAATTGATTTATGTCACACATAACCAATCAATTAATTAAATAATCTACGAATGATGATACTATTTCTTTAAAATATTCTCATTGAGATCATGATAATTAATAAATAGTTGGATTGACCTTTCCTAAGACTTAAATAAGAGGACATGTGGACCCTATGGTGAATTGATTGAGGATGTAAAAACCTTATCCATATTCTCTCATAGTTTCTTCCTATGATATTATACATCAAAAGAAACCATTATATTAAGAGTAATGATTAATAAAATATATATATTTTTGATTTTGATTGAGAACTCAATCACTTGACTCAAAAGAAGACTATAAACTCTTTCAAAATAACACTAACAAGCTACCTTACAATGGACATGTTACCAAGGATGATCATTTCTATAATATTAATAATTATTGAAAGATATAATAACTCATATATAGAAACAATCCAGGACTGATATCATGCTACCATTTGAGTTTTATTCTCCTCCTAGAAATTCTATAGAATCAATTGATGATTTTTGAGGCCATGGAAATTTTAATTCTCACAGAAATTTATTTCTCCTTTATATAATGACAACCAATGAATTTATATTATCAAAATAAATACCTCGAACTAAATTATAATTTTTTTTCATGCAAATTCAGTAGTAAATTTTTTATTTGCGATGAGTTATATTCCTAGGATTCAACAATTTACCCATTATTTTTCTTCCTCAATAACATAACATCAATGCTTTATGGTGGAATTTGATTATTCTTTCAAAACATATGTAATAAAAAATACGGTATAGAATAAAGGATGATAATAATTTTTTATCAATTTAATTTTGTTTGAAATCATTTACGTCATTCAAAATAGTCCTAGGGATGTTGATTTTTAAACTATTAAAGACATAAATGGTAAACCCTGAACATTAAAGGGATAACTCATAAATGACCTATATTATTTAACAAACGAATTAAAATGTTTATGTATAGGTTATCCATGATATATCTCGTAATGTAAAAATTTATTGGATTTTTTTATTCCCATAATATTGGTTCGCAAGGATATTTTGTGTATATGAAATATAATTACAAATATGCTTCAAACTAGGTGTATAGGAAAATATTCCTACACCATGTAACATTCATGTGACACTTTATATTCCCTCTTAGATGTAATGTCACAATAGTACCCACCTGTTATAACCAAATCATCATGTAGTATGTATCCATGGATGAATTTTCTTCAAAACCATTTACTCTATACACTAAGAAAAACATTGTGATGTATTCTTATGTTTAGTCGTGTTATTATGGATTTTTTAATAATTTTCTATTATAAATCTAAAAATTAACTATATATTTCTCTGATACCAACTATAAAAACCGATAATTCTAATAGAAAATATTACATGAGTTATTACGTATATTTAAACATAAAAAATACCTCAATATCATTTATCACCATCTATTTGGGAAATATCGAATGTGACACATTAATATGAAGCATTCATAAAACAAAAATATTCAAAGCATCCTTGACATGATCCTAAAATTTTTATCTAATTATATAACTACAATGAATAATATGGGAACATAAATATGAACCTATTGAAATATAAATACCATTATATGAATAAATAAATCATTCCATAATGTAACAAAATAAATGGTATCCAATAGAAATATAAACTAACAAAATAATAGTGACAATCATATTCATGAATAATGAGGCATGATATAACATGACAGCATAAATGCAACATGGGAATGTAGGGAGGACATAAATCTTATGAAAAGCATATGCCAAGGGTAAATTCTTTGAAACAATCACATGGTGGAAAATGTAAAATAATGGATTACGTTTACACTCAAATCCCATACATGATTTATCAAGAGGCTAAAACATATTCTAATGCATTGGAGTGCTATCTTGGTGAACCCATCATAATATATACATTCTCATTTGTTCCACATATATTATCCATTATAAGGTCATATATCATCACATTGAATCAAATGATTAAAGAATGTGTTTCGCAGACATAGAATTTCCCAATTAATGAATTATATTCACATCATGGATAATAAAAATGAGTATAAAAGTGATGGGTATTCAATGAACAATAATTTGTAATAAACAGTCATAGGGAAATTATAGCATTATAACGATTGTACTTAAAGTTTCATAGAAGGGATTACTGATATATAAAAAGATATAAAATCAGATGGAAATTATAATAGTAGTACATGAGATATATAAAAGCATATTCCATCACTTTAAATCAAATAAAAAAATTAATTTAAATGAGTTACCTAAATAATTGGGCGAAACAAATGATCCTTTACATAGAGAGGGACATTCTAAAGTCATGGTAGGAAATTCTTATAACCTTGGGGTACTACTTGAGGAATATACCGAGGTAAGGGTAGAGTAATGTCAGAGATCAATAGTTTTAGTAAATATGAATGATAGATTTGGTGGGTTTATGTATAAAAAGTATGGATAATTCATTAATAAATTTGTAAATTATTTTTGGACTCTATATGATTTACTAATCAAAAATAAAAAATACTAAAATAGATTTTCCATGTTTTTAAATGGTGTTATTTTTTTAATTTTTTATAATTTTGACTTTCACCCCAATAAATTATTATCATATATGAGGTGGAAATGTGTCTAGATTACAGAGAATTGATTTTAAAATACTAAAACAGAATATTGTTTTTGGAGGATTAAATACATTGATATAAGAATATTAAAATAACATAAAAAACAAAATACAATAGAGTTTAATTTTTATTCCCTCATGTGTAAATTTTATTTAATTTATAACATTAATGAAAGGTCATTATGATGACATAGTAAACATAATATATTTATTCTATATAAACATTTAAATGAAAATTTTATAATCTCTATAAATTATGAAAATATGGTTGTTGGATAATTTTGACATTATAATTCCCAGAATAATATTTATTTTATTCATAATATTATCTATATGAGTTAATTTACATTATTTAATTACAAATCCATATTTTATTGAAAAGTACATGTTTTCTGACACAAATAGTTTTCAGAATTTTGGAAAAACTATTTTTGAATTTTTGAATTTTTATTATAATGTACTTTTAATTTTTTTTTATAATTATGATTACAAAAAATTAAATTAAAAATATCATTTATTTATAAAATTTTGTGTTTTTAACGAAATATATATTTCCTAAAATTCAAATTTTTGTTCTATTTCAACAAAATCAAATTATTAGCAAACATATTGTTTATAGGTTATAAAATAATAAAAAAGGATAAATATAATAAATATTATCTAAATATATAAAAATTCAAAATGGTATATTATATATGCAGACCCTATTATGACACTAGTCAACTCTATTAGGGTTAGGTTTATAATAGTGAGGATTTCAGGGGGTGGTCCAATATAGTTTTTTTAGAAAGTGATACAGATGATCTTGAGCTTCTCCTATAGATGGTTTCTCTCATTTATTATTTATTAAGTATCATTTTAGTAATTTTAAAGGGAAAATCATTGTGATTTTTTCTCACTTCAAATATATTTTATATGGTCTTTATAGGGTCTGATATTATAGGTCAAGTCCATCGTTGATTTCGTCTGTATCGATTGGACATTATCAAAATCATTAATGTAAACTAGTCATATGATCACCTTACGATGGCTATGTTATCATCTGTTATGATTCTTAATAGTATTTTAAATATAGTATGATATAACTTATAATAGTATAAAATAACTAAATTAGTTCATTTTAGTCTATAACAACATTACAAATTGGGAATTAATTTAATCCTAAAGTGTCTTCATTGATAAATATTTCATCGTTATAGTTATAGTTTCAATATAATTTATAAAATTATCCCATTTCTCCTTATATAGAGATTGATTTAGATAAATCGTGTTATAGGAATTTGTGTCCTTATTTTTTTTACTTAATCCCCACATAGAAATGACATTCAGATGTATTGGAAAAGTAATGAATCATTAATTAAATCAGATAAGTATCACTATCCCACTATTTTCCTATATGCGGTTGATGAAATATTTTAGGGAATTCCATCACATATAAATTTAATAAGTTAAATTCGTTTTGAAAAATAATTTTGAAATTCTTGGAAATTTGTATATGTGGGGATACGAGTTGCGTCTTGTCTGACCATGGGGTTATTATGATTTCAACTTCCAAAAAAACTAATAAAATGAATCTTTATGTTTTATCTTAACTTTAAATCATGTGACATAATAAGTTATTTATTTATTATACTCCCAAAATGTTTTTAGAATCAAACATTCATTTCCATTTGTTTTTAGAATATCTTATTCGATTTATATTCCAATAGAATGGTTCTATACTCCTTTTATAATAAAGTATAAGTTATCTTAAAAATCCATTAGAAGGGTTTTATGTAATCACAAATTTTCTAACAATATTAACTCGTAGCACCTTGATCCTTTACGTGGAATCCCCCATATAGAAAGCCATTATATATATTCATCAAGCCCCACCTATTACTTAAAAAATTTATTAATTTTGTAGTAAATTATTCATGTAATTTATTTTATATTATCTATTGTTCTTAGATTAATGTCCATTAAGTGAAAGAACACAGAATTTTTTCTGACAAGGACATTAAACTATGCTCATATATTAACATTACCCCAAGATGGAAATAATGATATATTTTAATTTTATTCATTTTTATCTATATTCATAAATTTCATATTTTATCTAGTTATAGAATTTTTTATATTATATCAATTTTATAGAATAGATTAACAGTGAATTGATAAAATTTATACAAACTCTAATAAAATAAATATCTATTTATTTCATAATTATTTATAATTTTATTATGGTACACATCCATTAAAATTAATAAGTATAAATTTAACTATTATAAATAATTATATAATTTTTAATTAAAATATATTTTTTTAAATATCTGTGTGGTGATATGAAAAATAGGATCCTATATGAATAACTCCTCAAACATGAACAAGTCTGAGGTGAAACACATAAACTATTACCTTTTTCTTATCCAACATTAGTTTCTACATAGATTTATATTTATCCTTATCTATATTTATATAAGTAATATCAATTATATATGTTTTACTTATAAATAGTTAATGTTGATTAATAAATTTTTTAAGATGGTTTATAAAAAACAAATTATGATCACACATACCCAAAAATAATATCTATAGGGGATAAACCATAGGCCATAATTTAATTAAAAAAAAATTTATTAAAAAAATTTGTATACATAGTTATGGTATAATCTCATGATCTTACACACATTTAATGAATCTGTACATGTAAACTTTCTATAATTCAAGTCCACACTTTTATTGTTATTATTTTATGTGCAATTGAATTAATTCCATAAAATAATAAATAAATAAATTTGTATTATCTTCATAATATTACAAAATATCTTGGGGAACCCTTTATTATAAATATATTTTATATAAATTTAATGTCACTAAGAAACTACTTGATAAATACCATTTATAACTATCTACACATTTTTATTAGCCTTTTCGTTGTATTTTATATAATCTCTAATGCACAAAACATGTCATTTATGATATGGTGTGTAATGTGAAATCAGGAATAAATTAATTATTTTTAAGAAACAATTATTTTAACAATGGTTATTTTATATTGTAGCTCTCTATAAATAAATTTTATTTCAATGATAGCTTCACTTTCATGCTATAGTAATTCTAAAACAACCATATTATACAATTAAAATATTATTATTTTATTTTTTCAGTTATCTCAAAGCCGTTTTTTTATCGTTATAAATAGTATAAAACACATCATAAAAAATAAATATAAGTATTACCTAATAAAATTTATTAATAAGAATTAATTTTTTATTAATGATATTTTATTCTTGAATTTTTTTTTGAAAACACTAACTCACATTATTGAGAGGTATGGTTATTAATATTTTTTGGAATATATAAAAATTTAACTTTATAAAATCTATATCAATTTTTTTATGTTGTATATGGAAATTATACTGTGTTGATTTTTTTTGGATTTTTGTGAACAAATATATTTTTTATTTGATAGTGAAAATATAATTTATTGTTGAAAATAATTATTTCTGTTTCAAGAATTTAAAATTTTTCATTTTTCTTCAAAATGGATATAATTTAAATTAATTTACCTCTCAATATAAATAAAATAATTATGTTCATTTAATGAAATATTATTATTGATTTTTTAAAAAAACAATCATGTGAATAAAAGTTATTTTAAAAAAACTAATTTTCTTGGTATTTTTCAGTTTTTTGTAACATAATTTATGGAACATATATAAATCTAATTTTAAAAAATACATTCCAAATTAATAATTAGGAGCTATAAATTTGGAAAATTGGGTCTTTTAATTTTGTCATTATGAATAATAACTATTGTAATTTTTAACCACAACAATGTTTATGGGTGTAATTATTTTTAAAAGCTAATGTGTTCTGTCTTTAAATGTATCCAAACAAAATCCATTATTAAATATTATGTGTCTACTTCATAAATCTTCCTCTAAATTTTATCATATAAAATTTTAATTCACTTTATCATTAATTTTTTTGTTTACAATATTTATGTTAATTATAAAGTAAAAATGTCAATTTATTTTTTTATTACATATAACATTTTGTAACTATTTAAAAAATAAATATTAATCAATTTTAAATTGTTATTTGAAATATTCATGAATTTATTTTTAGAATATCCATTAATTTTTAATTTTCTGTTATGAAATATTTACCTTAAATGATTTAACAATAGAGATATAGTGCTTGTGGAAGATATAGAAAAATAAAGTAAATGTTTAATAAACTATAAATGATGTTTTCCTCTTATATACTGTGTTAATTTTTATATAGATATAACATATTATGATTTCTTTAATGGTTTATATTATAATTATTTTTCTTTTCCGTGGTTTTGAAAAGTCATGTTATATGAATTGTTACAAAATTTTCATCAATGGAGTATTATAATAAATAATATTTAATCAAAAGATGCCAAATGCTAAAAAATAATAGCTTCATAAAATTTTATTTTACACATATTAAAATATAATCCATGTTTCTTTATAATTCACTTTCCCTTTTACGATAATATTCATAACTATTAAAGAGTAGAAATACTTGATAATTTTGTAGTTGTTAAATGGTTTAACGAGGGAAAAACTATGACATATGGTTAATAGTATAATAAATACCTATTCATATTTATGGGGTAAAATTATTTCTACTCATAATTTTATTATCATTAAATTAAATATGTAATATTTTCGGTTTTTCCACGAATATTAGAAAAAATTATTATAACTAATTTGTAATTACAAAAGTTTCTCTCCCCCATATTTTATAAGAAACCAAACTCTAATATATAATTCCTAGTGTTTTTGAAATATATGTTACTAAATACATGCCATAATATCATAATATATTATTTGACCATCTTATATAGGTTCCGGTGTTTCTAAAAGACCATTTTATATAATTATTTGTAACATAGAGATGGAATCTTAATAAAAATGTATAACTATTAACATATAACATTCATTTTAATTTATTATTATTAATAATGTAAATATATATTATAAAATAAAAAAATTAAGTATTTACTATCTATAAGTTAAATTTTTTTTATAAATATTTAACAACCATTATCCCCCTTCTTCCAATCTATTAGATAATCGTAATTCTTCTCCTATGTTAGAGTAGACTTCCACCTTCATAATGTTATGTGATAACTTTTCACTAACTTTTTAACATGGATAATAATAAAAATAATATTAAATAAATATATATATAAATATGATATAATATTTATTATTTGATGCAGTATTATTATATATCTTTTATCATTCCATCTATTAGAAATTTAAAATAGTGATCATACATATATATGTCCTAGTGAAATTAATTTTGAATCTAGACCTTATATTGAAATATATATATATAACTAACTTCAATTTTATTTATATCATTTTTATCATTATATTGATAATGGATCCATGAAAAAATAATTAGGACCAGGATATCAGAATGAAAGAATACTTGAGAAATCATTCATCGATCGTCTCGAAGAGTGGAAATAATAAATAATTATTAAAAATTAGAGAAAATCTGTTATCTTTAAATGATATATGGTATGATATATATGATTTTGTTTCTATAATTCTTGAATAATTAATATATATATATATATATATATATATATTATTTTGAGGGTTGAAAACAAATAAATAGACATGAGACTTGAGGTATTTTATTTAATATTCAAATAAAAATTTATCTGGTTGGATTATTATTGAGTTTTAATTGATAATTTTTTAATAATTACCTGATAAATAAGATAAATTTTTTATTCTCATATTTTCACATCTTTGTAACAAATGTTTTCTTTTTATTTTATTCAATTTATTAAATATATATATCGTAATATCATTTTTATTAAAATCTGATGATGTTTGATTATCCAAACGAGAATCATTTTCCACAATGTCTATGTTTTCATAAAATTGAAATTAAAAATATTTTTTATTATTAAATAATAGTGTTGTGATTTTTTTTATAATTATTTGATTTCTAAAAAATTATTTGAACGATATCATCATGTAATTTTATGATTGAGATAATTTTTACCAAATATGAGAATGTGAAGCCCATTTAACATTCATGGATCAATAAAGTTTACAGCCACCATGATAGGTCAATGTAATGAATATACCCTTTTAGGATTAAATATTTAATTTCAATGATTTCTTCTTCAAAATATTATATTTATATTTTTATGAAAAATAAATCATTTCAAAATCAAAGGGGAATCATCATATTTTAATATTCTAGTGATCTTTTATGAGAATTTTCATACATTAAAATATACATTGAAATGAAATATTATTTAACTGGAATATAATAAAGTAAAATAATCTTTATTCTATCAGTATATGGTATTTGATTAGTATAGTATTATTATTGAAAAACCCCTTTATTTTTCTTTGGTTCGTCTATGATGAATTTTTGAAATGTTTATCAAACATATTCTCTATCCATGAGATATGATATGATGATATGAATAGTGTTTTATGATTATGTATAACACATATATATGGTTTTCATTATGAGATGGGTGATCCTAGAATTATATATCCATCCAATTTGATGGTTATATATTATATCTAGTGAAGTATGTTTTAAATATATGTAAATGTGATTGATCAATTAAGGGAAATGTGAATGGATTTATGATACAATCTGGGAAAAGGTGATGACGCTTGATCAGTTATGATATGATAAATAAGTATTAAATAATGGTCTACTATGATTTTGTGGAGTCAAAATTTAACCATGACATATGATATGATCTACAAAAATGTGACAGATACCCACTTTTATGACATGATTATGATCTAAACATACGATTCATGTATGAATTATGATGTTTTGCATGATTTTTAGTCATGTATTTCCAAATTATGATGTTTTATACCATGAATCATATTTTTAATTTCTCTAGATATGTGATATATATATTTAATGTTTTGGTCATTATGTCATACCCATTGGATTATACATTTTTTATAATCATTGAGTAATATTTCCCATGATTATCCTTGTTGTGGTTCTTTGCTCAACGTTTATTATATTTAATTTCCTTGGGGCATGATTACATATTTTTAGTAGTGTATTTAAATAATTTTGGAATGTGTTAATTAAATTATGATATATGATTAAGAATTTACATAAATAATATTATAGTTTATCTAGTCTCATGTAATGTCCCAACCTGGGTTCCATAAAAAGGTGTCAGGAGCTAGTTAGTCACTTGTTCTCAAGTGTGCCTCATAATACTCTAGAGGGCCTTGACTAGTACTGAGGGTATAATAAGTCAATTATGTGAAGATTATTCCCTTTTTTATGAGTAAAACAGCAAAGGAAGAAAACAACAATAAATAATTTCGGAAGTATATACATATTAATAAAAATACCTAGTCAAATGATAGTTAAAAATAGAAATTATAATACTCAACTGAAAGGGAAATCATTCTACTACAATGAAAATGTCAAGTGCCTAAAATTAAACTGAAAAAAATGACACAATGACAACCATGTGGGTCCCGAACCACATTTGGTTCCCCCACCGAGACACTATTCTCAAAAAAAATATAGTAGTACATTTACCTTATCCAGTCCATCATTAAAAAAGTCTGCTCAGATGATGATGGGGCATCCCCAATAGGGTTGGAGTATAACTAAGTAGAACACCGCCAACTGTGTTCAAAAAAATTACTTCCTAAAAATAGAGTATGCAACTATCTAAGGCAATAAATACAGAGAATCATTAAATTTTTCTCACATTGTCAATTATTATTTATTTTTCACATTAAACCTGGGTCTGATCCATGTCTTTAATTCAACTCACAATTAATCATTATTAGTGATTTGGTGTGGAATTCCATATCTAACACTCATCATCTCACTTAGAATAGATCTCCATGTCTCACACACCTCTTTCTCAATTGGTGTAGATCACCATTTAGACCACCCGATCTCACAAGTTCTTATATCAGCAGTTGAGGTAAAATTCCATGTCTCCCAAGACACCTTAACAATTGGCCTAAAAATCCATGTCTACCATCCGGTTTATCAATCATTCAAATAATTTATTAATTAATTATAATTAATCACATCGTTTCCTTTCAAATCCAATTACTAGTTAAACAAATAAATACCATTAGTTAACCCAACAATTAACTAAGTAAAAACATATTAACTAATTCATAAATTAATTAATTAGTCAAGAAATATTTTATTCAAAAATTAATTTTCTGAAATGAATTATTCAATACAAATATCAATATTTCATAATTATTCTCACTATTAATTATTATAACAAATAATCAAGGAACATAACCAATCCACCATTAATTTTATAAACATAGTGAAGTCATTTTCTCATAATTAGTTACCCCAAATAGTTATCATAACTAAATAATTAAATATATAAAATACAATATCCCAAATCATAAATAATTTCCCCCAAACCAATTATCTATTTTGGAATCCCCATAGTCTCATGATTAAATCATTAATTAATCATTCATATCTCCCAATCATCAACAAGTAAATTTCACATTCCTAATTAACCCAATTTAGGAAATCAATTAATAATGGATTCTAGAAAATAATTAATCTCACATACACATATATAATCCATGAATATGGGAGTTCAATTTTGACAACCTACATCGGATCATTGAGAGGTGTTTTTTGAGAGAGAATCCCCAAAATTCAAGTGGTACAACGATGCCACAAATGATTTATATTTAAATCCCTAAACCCAAAATTATGATCAATGGAAAAAAGATCATGAAACTACAGATCTAGATCCACAATCCTAGATCACGATATAAACACCTAGGATCAGATCTATGAAAATAGTCGGGGTATTTCATGTGAAGATCAAATAAATAATGATGAAAAAGGAAACGATGCAACATGATGAAATCCAATTACAAGGAAGAGAGAAGATCTTCAATATAGGATTTAGATCTCAAGGAATGGTGTTCGAATAATCTTGGAGTCCCTCCAGAAGGCTCTAGGATTTCCTATTATTCATCAAGCCTGATCCTAGGTCGAAATATGGGGTTTCTAGGGATCAAGTGATTTAAAAACTAAATTTCATATAATACAAACTCATAATATTGGTTTCCTATGAAGTGATGCATGGTTATGGTAAACTGTATGCCATATGTGCGAACTCTCACTACCTATGGTCGCACGATTACATGGGTCTAGGCACAAATTTTTTGAAACATACCCAAATAGTGCACATCCCTCGAGCTCCACTCACAAAAATCAAAAAGAATCGGAAAAAAAATATTGATCCATTGAGCCCTAATTTTTTCAACTTGTTCTCATGTTTCCACTTGAACACACCCATGTCTCCATGACCCACGAACTATCATCACAACCATTCCATACAACACATTCTCACTATGATATAGTATACTTATTAGATGATTCTGAAAGGAAACATCCATCTTATGTTCAACCTTATTAAAATTGATCACATGATAAGGGTTAGGGTGATTCCACCATTGTTTCGACACATGGAATACATCATGCCAAAAACTGAATTCCTATTGAAGGTCCAATCAGTATGCCTCTAAACTGATTCTCAATAGTATCTCAAACTATTATACAAACATGGTTGCTAACATTTCCTACATTTGTATCATGTGGTTAACAAACCTTGGTGACACTCGAAGGAATTCTCAATTGGCCTCTCATACCACATTGTATCATACTAACCTAGGTGCCACTAAATCGAGCCCTGAGCTAGTTGGTCACATGCCCTCACGTATGCCTCTATGTAATCTAGAGTGTTCTGATTAGTTTTGAGGGTATGGTAAGTCAATCATGGGGATACTATACACTCTTTTATTAGTTTAAAAAATCAACAGAATATAACAACAATAAATAAGTATGGATGAATATAAATACATAAAACAATATAGAGTCTCATGATAGTCAAAATAAGAAATAAAATACTCAACTGAAAGGGAAATCATTATATGACATTTCTTTTGTCATGTTTATACTATTAAACTGGAAATAGAGGCACAATGACTCCCAAGAATGTCTCGAACCACATCTAGTTCCCTCACCCATGTTTTCATCTGAAATAGAAACAACTCCCAGGGCCTTGCCATTAACTTATTGTAAAACAACAATATCTTCTTAGGAGATGATCATGTGGGTTGAATAGTGTGTGAGTAAGACATACCAAGACACCACCAATAGTTTCATGAAAACTTCAATCCAAAATATAGTGTATTAAACTCAATAAGGTAATAAATATAAGAAACAATTAAATATTTTTCACATTATAATTTATTCTTTACATTTCACATTAAACTCTGAATTCATCTATGTCTCTAACTCAACTCAAAATTCATCATTATCATTAGTTTGGTGAGGAAAGCCATGTATAACACTCAACATATAAATCAATGTAGATCACCATGTATCAATACTCTCATTATCAATCAGTGTAGATATCCATGTATTCTACTCAAACTCATATGCAGTTGTATTATCTATTGGGGTAGAACACTACTTCTCACGGCCAACATCTCAATTGTTCTAAAACACTATTTATAGAACCCACATTCTCGATCATTCATATAATTTATTAATTCTTAAAAATTAACCACATCATTCCATTACTAATCAAATTATTAGTTAAACATATCAAATTAAATTAGTTAACCACATAATTAACCATGTACAAAACCCATTAATTTATTAATAAATTATATAATATATCAACATAGATCTTTTCACATAATTAAATCTCCCCAATTAATTATCCCATCCAAATATCAACATTTAATAATTAATATCACAATTGATATTCTTAATTAAACATCATGGAATATAACTAATATATTTTTAACTAACACCACGTAGCCAAACCATTGTCACATAATTAATTCTCCCAATTAATTATCATAACACAACCCATTCAATTTTTTGAATTAAACATCCCAGATCACAAAATATTTTCCTCAAATAAAGTATCTATTTGGGAATCCCCTTAATCCCATGATTAAATCACTAATTAATCATTTATATCTCCAAAAAATCAATAATTCAATTGCACATTCCAAATTAACCCAATTTAGGAAGACTGTTACAATGGGATACTAGAAAATCATTAATCTCTCTTAATAATATTATATCAATGACTATGTGAGTTTTATTTAAACCACAAACATAGGTTTATTGACATATGTTTTCCCAGAGGAAATCCCAAAAATTTGATTGACACAATGACGTCGATCAAGATCCAAATATTAATCCATAATCCCAATATTAAGATAAAAGAAATCTAGATCTATCAAATATAGATCTAGATCCACAATCATAGATGTTGATCTCAACAAATAGGTTTCAATATATGGAGATTATGGAGGTAATTAATTATATTATCTAATACAGATTGGGGATTGAATGAACAATGAAAAAAAATGAAGTCAACATACCAAGGAGACGACATATCTTCATTCTGGGCTATTGATCTCGAAGTATGGTGTTCGAATTACATTTAAATCCCACCAAAATTCTTTGGTATCATCTATAATTTTTCATTCCCATGCCTAGGTCAAACTATTGGGATTTTATGTAGTTCAAGAAATTTAAAAACTATGTGTAATATAATAAAAACCTGTATGTGCAATTTCTTAGGTAGGGGTGCACTGTAAGGGTAAACTGTGCACCAACAGTGCAGACTCTCACAATATAGGGTCACACGATTACCTAGGATTAGATGTAATGTTTTTCAGAACATGAACAAACCATGCACAACCCTATTTTTAATACTATTTCATAAAATCTCACCCAAAATAACCCTATGCCACAACTCGAAAACCATGGTACATAAAAATAGCAATAGTACTTGAAAATGGGCCCTAGAGGACTTCATAAAAGGTTGGAATATTAAATCTTGATAATTGATTAACCTTTATAGTTTTATAATTTATTAAAATTAAATTTAATTAATAGTTATTTATGAAATAAGTATAATTTATATTTATAAATATTGTATTCATATAGTAGGCATTACAATAGTGTTCAGTTATACTTTGATGTTTACCAGTAGAAAACATTTGGGAAATCCCTAGGTATTATAAAATGTGTTAGATAATGTTTTAATGTGATGGAATATAATATGGAAATATTTGTTAAATATAAAGTTACATATATTGATAAATAGGTGTTATTATGTAGGTTACCTTTATGAAATTCCATGATTATATGATGTATCACTTGGATTATTATAACATCACGATTACATAAATCTTTTTTATTTTATAAAATAGTTAGAACCTGAAAAAATCTTCATAATGATGAATGTGGTGGATAATGAAATGATTTTCAATATGAGAGAACAAATTCTATGAGATTTTGAGTTGATATTCTTGTTTTTAAACTGAAATAACATTCTCTGACCTTGATAATGCTGATAATACAAACTATCAATGGTTAGAATAATGTAGTAATTATTCCATCATGACAAATAATTTGACATAGATTAGTGGTTCTTATTATCATTTAGTTTCTACATAATAGATCAATAATATTAAAATTTTATTATTTTATTAAATAGACCAGATAAACAAAATTTTTGTTAACCATTTATTTTTTTCAAGGTGAAATAGATCAATAGTGTAATCTTTTTATCAATAAGAGGTACGAAGAGTAAATTTACTCAATGGTACATTATTAATTTAAGAGGATATGTTTTAGTATAATAACCAATCATATTTAATGAAAAAATGGACAATGAATTCCCTGATATTAATAATAAAGATTAAGACTCCATTATTACTTGGGAGGAAAATTTCACACTATTTTTAAGAAATAGTTATTGATTAAATATTATCCTTAAATGAAAAAAATTGATGGTTTTTTAGCCCAATAAAATATATATAAGAGGTATTAGATATATGAGTGTTTATTAGATACGATGAAATCATTCAATTTACACAAATTTTAGAAAAATAAATTCGATATTCCCAAAACTCGGATGGTTTTTATTTAAAAAGGAAAATAGAGCCTCAAGATTAATAAGATTATTCTAATGGATGAATGAACCTCCATCCTTATAAATTCAATATATGTGGTAATAAACCACGTGAATAAATATTAGATGCGACTAGGTGGTTCTATAAATATGGAATGTTAGTTTATAATTCCTATGATTGAAAAATGGTGGGGAAGTATCTTATTACTAAAATAATGAAAAATAAGACACCATTGAATACACCACACATGTCCTAATTATTCAAATTCATGTATGATGTGTATTAAGACACCTTTTATAAAATATAAATGTTTTTATTAAGATCCACATTAGTAAACTATAAAAAATGATAACAAAAAATGTTATAAATTACCGACTACGAATGTTGGTTATGAGAATAAAATTGTGAAATGTACAATTAAAATCCTTTAAAAAACTGATATGATATTATTCAATTATATATTTACTCACTATTTTATATATAAATAAATATATATGGTTATGAAATTACTACTTCATTTATTATGTATTATAGTAATGGAAAAAAATAATTATGGACTGATGATCTAATCTCATGAATGTAGATTCACTATTAATTAATTTTGAGAAACAGAGATTCATGTAAATATTTTAATTTTTATCTTATTTTAATTTGATGTGTTTTTAGTCATTGATAAGATTTGTTTATATAGATCCCATTTCTATTATATATTGTTGGGTGTTACATTTCATATTATGAATAAACCTAAAACTTTTCATCATTGGGAGGATTAGTATGAGCATCCAATTGAAATTACATCTTTCTTATGTTACTTAACTCTTATATATAAATGGTATATATATCATACATCTTATAAATAAATATCAAATTGAGAAAAATTATCATTGCATGGGAGTTTTTGTGCATTTTGAAAAGATATGTGTAGTTATTATTTGATTCAAAATCTTATTTTTCTATATATATCAAACATGATGAAACATATATTTCAATGGATCCCAGTAGAATAGAACCTATTTAGTTTCATGAATTGAAGAATCTTCCATCATAGAATCATGATAAGGTATTTATACTACATCGTGTTGAACCATTTTTTGTGTTTATTATTTTTTTTAAAAGAAATGTGGGATAATTTTTCATCTCATTGATTATTGATATCTTAACATGATTACTATAAAGAAAATGTATCCCAAAATCCATATTAGTGATTTTTTCTGATCATCTATGTGGATCATAATAAATTTAAAATGTTCAACTATGTTAAAAATTTCATAAATTTAGTTTAAAAATGGGTGATTCCACATATAACCATCCCTGTGAGGTAATAGCCTTATTAATTTATAGTGATTTCATTTAGACTTAATAATTGAACTTTGATCTCCATTTATTTAGTAATTATAGTATTTTTATATTACCATTATAAAATTGTGTTTGTGTTTATAGATGATAAAATTATTTATTCATAGATCAAGGAATACAATTTTAAACATTTAATAATTTTGATTAATACCCTAAGAGAAGATGAAAAATATGAAAACAATTAACATGTCTAAA
Organism: Viscum album; assembly: GCA_963277665.1. Taxonomy (NCBI): domain Eukaryota; kingdom Viridiplantae; phylum Streptophyta; class Magnoliopsida; order Santalales; family Viscaceae; genus Viscum; species Viscum album. The sequence continues at coordinate 915,107,678 of OY728155.1, read as the reverse complement.
ATTTGGGATCATAATGTTTCATTATTATGTAATATAGTACCATGTAGGGGTATTTTAGTGATCCTTCATAAATATATGTCATTATTAAATGGCAAAAAACAACCATGGTTATAGTGTTCATTAGTTTCACTGGTCTATCCTGACATTATATATGGTTTGGGAGTGATTTGTTATGAATTTATAATATATTAAACATGTTGACTCAAATGGTGATTACATTTTAATGGATAGATTAATGTGAAAATATTTTGATGGAGGTGGAGTGATGGATAGTTAGTTCACCGAAGCTCACAATATTTTAGAGTGGATATGGGTTTTTTATCTATAGTGATTCTTCAATTAAGAGGTCAAGACATGTTCTAATGACGAATTAGAAGATGATTGATTATGGCTCATGAAAGTTGAATATACATTGGAAAATTACCAAAATGATGATATGTGAATGGAATATTTGTTGTTTTTTCATTAAATATATAGATTAATTATATTTAAATTGATTTTTGTGATATATAAACAAATCATTATATTTTGAAGTATATTATCAGACAGAAATTGTTGAATTTGTGTTAAATGTTTTTTTTGAACAATGATTTTGACAGCTCAATACATTTCCACTCTCAGAAGAGAGACATGGAGGATGATTCTTAAATTTAGATGAACCATGGTCATTTAAATATGATAAGGACTGAATAAGATCAAATAAAAATGAATTTATCGTATATTTATTATAATATCATAACTAATGGGTATGTATCATTTCATTTTAAATTGAATGATAAACCATCTTTCCATCTGAGGATTAATGATGTGTAAAATGAATATGTTGATCTAATGAATATGGTTAAATGTGTTTTTATGGTTATTAATTATTGTGATGGATATATGTGGCTTAATAATCAAGTGTCAATCATGTAAATATCGTAATTATAGAATGAAATTTTCAATGAGTCTTATAGTTCATCATTGTATATTTAACCTATATGTATGATATCCCAAAGAGTATTATATATTGAAAACATGAAACTATATATTGTAGATTTTGTGTCATGATGTATTATATGAAATAAATTTTAGACTCACATATAGATATCTAATGTGATGTTACAACCATAATGAATACCTAAATGGAAATTTGAAAACATTATAATGTATTTCGTAGTTAGACTCCCCAAAAAATCTAAAGTGAAAATTTATTTTTCTATTTAGATTAATCACCATATGAAGTAAACAAAAATCAAGTACATTAGATAATATTACACTCCCAATCATACATACATGCTTTACATTAAATAAGTAGTGATATATCTTGTAAACCATATTATTCTATAAATGGTTAGAATATGAGGTTTACATAGATGTTTTAGAGAATTAATCATGGGCATCTAGATAAGGAGACCAATTTTAGAATATCATAAAATCATTGGAGAGATGGTAATTATAAGAACCATTCAATTACTTGAAGATATTTTGGGATATTTTTCTACCTATTTCAAAGTTTGTTAGAATCAAAACAGTACTTTGTTAATATTTCTATACAACAACATAATTCACTCAATCATTAAAATGAATCCCAATTAATATAATTATGGTTGGAAGTGATGTAAATGAGGTTGATATGAAGATGATAAATAATGGAATTGATGGGGACCTAAGATAACAAAGGAGATGAATGAAAAAAATATCCATTCTTCATCATAAAAGAGAATCTCAAAATTGATTGAATAGTTTTGATTACAATTATCAAGGATAAATGGAGGTTGATGTTGATGAAATGGTAATATTATGAATATTTACTTAGAATATGGTTATGATATTTTTAATGAAATGACATATGATCTATAGACATATCTTGACTTTTAAATTCTTTATCTCATTGATATATTAACTTATGGTTTGAAACTCCCATCGAATATGTCTCAATATTATGTTGAATTTCATGTATCTATCCATAAGAATAACATACCTAATCCTTCACATGTATTGTTCACATAGATCATATCCCTATTAAAATTTCACACTAATGTCGAATAACTATGGTAATTTATATATTTTTGAGGGATTGTTCTATGAAACATGGCCACTCACATAATCATTTTTCTTTTGAAAACAAATAAATTAATAAAGGCAACTTGGGTTCATGAGGATGCGATGAAAAAGTTATTTGTTGTATGTAGAGTGATATAATTTTAATTGAATATTTCATTTTTGGTGTAAATAGTGTAAAATACATATATTAATGCACATAAATTGTTATAAATAAATATTATTTCCATGAAATATTTGTTGAAACAGAATTCTGAGATTAAAAAAACAATTATAGCATTGATGTTTTATTATTATTTAATGAGATAGTTATTTAAAAGAAATTTAATGTTTGGGTATTAAAATAAAAACGTATTATTTTATATATAAATATATATCTAGCTAAATAAAAATTTATTAATGATCATTGTATTTCTCTTAATGTTTTTTATTCTAAAAAAATTTCTTTATTTTTTTTATCTTCTTCAGAGGGAATATTTTAGTTAATTTCTTGAATATATTGAAATTTTTTTTAAAAAAATTTCATTTTATATATTATTGTATAAAAATTATCATTGGGTGATGTTTTATAAATTTTCCTAGAAATATCAAATTTTCTGTGAATTGAAAAAAATAATGATTTTCGTCGAATATTGATATTTTATAAACCCTCTACAGTGATAAATTTTTTTTGTAATATGTTTCCAATGTAAAATTAGATTCCTTTTATTTTTAATAAACCAATTAAATTAAATAGAATAAATTGTGTGGTCAAATTTTTTTTGGAACATCTTTTATATTGAAATGTTTTTTTAATTTTATTTTTATTGTGTTTTGTGTTTATAGGATAAATTGGTTTCATCCAATAATATATATTTAATAATGAGAATGTGTTAGATATTTGAAATTATGTGGACAAAATATTTTTTAATAGATCACTTTTTTTATAAATATTTAATATAAATATTGATTATTTTCACTATAAATGGAAAATTATTTTACTAGTGTCAAAAAACAATGTGATAAGGCTTAGAATTGTTTTCACACACTTACATTTAATTTATTATAATAGTATATTCTATCCATAAAAATTTAAAATTATAAAATATTATATCTTGTCTCAATTTATCATTGATTTTTACCAATAAAATATTCATATAAAAGATATAGATTGAAATGATACATGTATTCTTTTAATATGTATAATATCTTTTTGGGTATAATATAAAGTTATGTTTAATTTTATATTATTATTTTAAATATGAAATACTTTTTATAGTGGTATTTTATTTTTAATTTCTAATGGAACAATTAGTTTTAAACCCATAACGTGATCTTTGAGTCATCTCCTTCAGATTGACTATAAGGAACTCATAATAAGAAAAAATAATAATTATGGGATTAAAACATATATAATGAATTTTGAAGATGGATTGGTAATGTAATTTCTCAAAAGATATAATTTTTGATGTAAACATAATTGGTCTGAAGTGGATCTTTTTAAAAGAATATATGAGGTGTATATATGAATGAAGATAAATATTTTGAATATTATTTATTATTGTGAGTTTATTATTGTCAAACTTAACAAATACCATTTTATTCTCCATTGGAAATATCCAAAAATTGTAATGTTGGAAATATTTTATTTTATTTAATTTTTAAAATATAATTTTTATTTTAATAAATTATAAGTTATGCTTAAAATTTTGTTTATTTGTTTGAAAAATATGTATATTTATATTATATGTCTTATTTGAATAATAAAATTTATATTAATTCACATGTAATGTTTTAAAAAAAATTAGTGATTATTATATAATGATGATTTCATAACACATTGGTCCTATATAAATAGGGTAATTTTATTAATTTCTATATAATCATCATTTTATGAAAAAAATAGATTTCAATATATAACAACATAAATATAATAATTAATTAAAGGAGTATAATATTAAAATATTTATAATTTTATGTTTATAAATATAATTTATAAATAAAATTCAATGAATTATATATAAACATTATAAGTCAATGTAATAAAATTTATTTTCTTGAAGTGGTTACATTTTTCTTTGTTAATATTGATTAAGTATCATATTATTTTTAATTATTTATAATATAATTATAAAAACAAAAAAAAGATTAAAAATAATGAAATTGTAAATAAATATATTTTATCAATAAAAAATGATAAAAAATTGCAATTTTTTTAATAATTTAATTTGTCATATAATTCCATACATTTATTTACATAATTATAATATTTTTATTTAAATATTTAAATTAGTTTCATTATTTAATTTTTATCATTTTGATACCCTTTTCCGTATTATTGTTATTCCAACTATCCCTTACTATTATATTGGTCATTTCTAATTATAGTGGTCATATAATATACAAATTATATATAAGTATCTATTCCTCCATTTCCAATTGATTATTTTATAATCAAAGATAATTATGTTTCATTTAATAATTTACATTAATTTTCTATTTTATTATTTATTAGTGTTGATTTTAATGTGTTTTTAATGACATCAGAAACTCAGTCTACAAAATTTAATGGTAATTCAATTTTATAAAAATCATTATTTTCACTTTATTTAGTATTTTTGAGATCAAAAATTATTTGAGAGGATACTATAGAAGTTTACGAAAATAGGATAAAATATGATGAAGAAACCTTCAGAAAGGGAACCCTAATGTACATGGTGGATACATAACAGATACCACAAGGGGGTATGCAGGTTATTAATGGATTTTTGATCCATTATGTTCTTGATGATAATTTATTGGAAACATACTATAAATTTTGGAAAATGCCAAAAAAATTAATCATTGCTTATTTTTAGCCTTATGTTATATATATTAATTCCCCACCTTTTCATAAATATTTAATTTCCCACAATTTTAGTTCCCTATATACCTCACATTACTTATCCTCAACTTTAGTGGTTATCTTAAACATGTATTGATCTAAAAAAATTGGCTTTGTTATGGGATCACTTCTTTGATTATGAATGGTGTTAAGATTCCCTAAAATATTTTACACATTTATTCCTAATAATTATTTGTGTAAATATTTTACATTGGTTTTTTCCTTTATTTATTATTAAAATTATCCATTCTTGTAAATTTTATTGTTATTTAACATTAATATTTGTGATTGTAGTGTTATATTTAATCACTTATTTCATGTTTTTTTATGATTGATAAATACATAATTTAATCATGGATAAATGTATAATAATATATCCAATTGGATATATATAAAATTTCCTAGACCATATAGAGTAACTCTATAATCTAATTAGACAGATACGGTTTTTTCACACTTATATTTTTTAAAAACCTATGATATATAATTTAAGGCTCACTTAAAACCTAACAAATTATATGTCTGTAATTATTTTGTTTGATAATAACATATGTTATAACTATAATAAGATATTTTTTATTTGTAATTGAATTTTCTATGTTTTAATTCATAGATCATATACCATTAATTTTTTTATTAATTTCATTAATTCTGATTTTATACAATGAGATATGTTTGTTTTAGAGACATAAAACAAAAGAGTGAATTATTTATTTTATCTCTCCATTTATTTGTTGAATTTAAATCTGAACCTTTCATGTTTAATTATAACCTTTGTGATTGTTTCCATAGGATTATAATCATATGACTTATGATGAGAAATGAGTTACCTCGAAACCCTAGTTTGAAATGACGTCGGTTCATAGTTTTTTACTATAATTTAGTTTGAAAAAATGTTTATATAATTTTATTTATAGATAATTTATTTTTTGTATTTGTTTTTATCCATTTAAGGGAAAAAATTTTGGGGTATTTTGTGTGGGTAAAAATTATTTTTTTAATACATTGTTTGATATGTAGATTGACGATATGGGATGGGATCAGAACGCCATGGCCCATTCGAATTCTTTTTTAAAATTCCAATGTGATGGGATTTAACATTTATATTTACATTTTATTCATAATATGTTACACCTCATTATAGAACTATTAAATATATATATATATATATATATATTAGTTTTTCCAATAAAATATAATTTTTTCTATATCATTCTTCACATGAAACATTAATGTAAAAAAAATGAAATAAAGAACATTATATAAACAAGAAAAAGTTGTCACAAAATAAGTGGTTAAATATAGAGGTAACTGATTTATGAAATAAATACTAGACTATTTAATGTCTTTATTAATGCTTCTTAATTGATAAAATTCAATTAATAAAGATAAATAACATAAAAAAATCCCCATATTAATAAAAAAACATTTATTAAAAATTAGATTTTTCCTAGACTATGAATTTTATAGTATAATGGCCAAATAACTGTAAAAGTGAAATTTACTGACAATATATTTTATTAAATATATTAAATTGTATCCAATATTTAGTATTGAGAGAGTAATAATATTATTTTATTATTGGATAAAATATTTTTTAGAAAATTTATTATTTGGAATATACAGACTAATGTTAAAAATTATTCTTATCAAATTTTTAAATAAAATCATATAAACTAATTCAAGTATTTTTAATCAGAAATTTATAATTATGTTTTTTTATAAACATAATTTATAGGAATTAAATATAGTTATTAAGAAATATATTTTCTAACATAGTATACCATTTTTTTAATTATTGATTCATTTATAAATATAATAATTTATTAGAAATTTGATATGTTACTAAAGTAACATCCATAATATGATGTTTAAAATTTTATATAAATAATTTAACATGAATTATACTAATCATAAATAATAATAATTAAAATTAATTTTGAAAACAAAAATTTTATATAATTATAGATTTTGAAAAAATTATAAGTTTTAATTTCAAACATAGTTTTCATACATTAAGATAATGAATTTTATGAAATTAAATTCACATTTATATTAATCACATAGAAACATGGTATATAAGGTCATTTTATATACTTGGTGTCATAATAATTCAAATGGTTAAATTTTAAATAAGGTTAATAAGTTATAAAATTGGAAATATAATGTGGATCAAATTTTTAAAAATTAATTACACACATAGACCATTTGGAGTTATGTTTTCTCGATGTAAAGTCATTACCATTTTTATGAGAAGTATTTTCTTACCTAACTGAAGAACACTCCATAAATTCCATCAATCATCTTAAAAAAAATTTATTACCATATATTTTAAAGAAATTTAAAGTATAAAATTATCTCACATTATTTTTTAATCCACACAACTACATACAAATTCCTTGTTATAATATCGAAATTTACATTTTTAAGAGGATCTCAATAAACTTTTCACATAAAAGACCTAACAATTTTCATTATTTCATATATTCCTAATAGAAAATTCTAGAGAGAATATAAATTTCTAATGTATATATTAAGTAAAATTTAATTCATATAATTACATAAAACCAATTCACAACTAAAACTTATTCATCTAATTACTTATACAGAAATAATTTATGTAAATATAATTATATTTTTCCAATAACTATTATATATTCCCCTCATATTCAATAGAAAAAAATGAAAAATCAACTAATATTAATTTTTTTACAATCATTTACTTGAAAAACATCAAAATCATTCAAGGTTGTCTCTAGATATACATTTAGTGAATAAAATTCATATTCCTGAGTGGATTTTCATTTTTAAAATATAAATTATAAAATCTATAATAATTATTAGAAATAAAAAATCATGGTAAAACTACCATATATATAAAATATACCCTATTGAAATCTGAGTTATTTATAAATGAAAAAAAACTACAATACAATAATATTTAAAAAAACAATGTTTTGTTCGATGTTGAATATGATAGAGAAAACTATTTTTAAATGGCCTATGAAATATGTTTTTAAATAAAACGATTTTAATTGAATAGTTAAATAGGTAGGTTTCAATAGGTTTAACAATATTATGAAATATATATGAAAATAATACTAAATATAATTTTATTGATAAATTAATTGTAAATAATCAATAAAAATTATGTAATATCATATTTTTCATCAAAATATGTTTTATTCAAATAGGAATAGTATGGATATTTCGAAAAACAATTTAATTAAAATTCACTGATTTTTAGGAAAAAAATATAATAAAATGATATTCTATTTTTTTGTAAGAACATGTAAATCATAAATGGTTTTTTGGATTTTTTTTGAAATGTATGATTTTTTAATAAAATAGAAAAAATATATCATTTTATTGATTTTTTAAATTCATAAGGTATTTAAAATTTAAATAATTTAAATAATATTTAATAATGAATATTTTTAAAGGAAATGTATTGAATATATTTCTATGCATTTGAATTTGAATCCATGAAATGATGATCTCTAAAAATTTACTTAAAAATTGATTATCTTATTGATGAAAATGAATTCCATTAAGACCTATTTCTCAAAACGTTTTTATTTTATTTTTAAATTCATCCAATTATATGAATTGGAATTAATAAATTTGATTCCATATTTGAAAAAATAACATTTAATCTTATGTGACATGGTCCCCATAATTTTATCACTTTATGTTTATTAAAATCAATAATACTTTATTTGCATGGTTAATGGTGAACCGAGTTTATTGTGAGTTAAAATAAAATGATAAGAGTTATAATGAACTATATAAGACCATATATTCTATTTTATGACCATATTTAAACACTACATCTTTAATATTACGGTGTTTCCAATTTTTCATCCATATGTCCAGGATTATGACCTTTATAATAAATGTAAATAAAAGGAAAAATTCCACTCTAAAAATTAAAAATTCAATTATATGTCAACTTAAGGACAATAATGATAATTTGTTAATATAAATATTCAATTAAATAATGTTTTTTTATAATGAAACATTTTTATATTTTTTAAGGATAAAATAACTAACATAAATACTTACACAACACAGACGTAGTAATTATTTAATTAAAAATAAAATAAAATAAATGTTTTTGAAAATATTAATCTAATTTTAATATGAATATTTATTTTTGTTAAATTTTATTAGATATTTATCATAGTATTGTTATCTGAAAAATTTATATATTTTAATTGCATAATTTTCATAAATTGTTTCATTGTAAAAATAATATGACATTTTAAAAGATGAATTCAATGATATATTATATTAAATAATTTATAAAAAATAACCAAAATGTTTTAAAAATAATATCACTGGGTATTTAAATAAGATATGATTTTTAAAATCAATTGTGGTGAAAATATTCTTGATTTTTTCTTTTATGGGAACATTATATATCACTAAAAATTATACATTTAAACATTGATTCAATTTTCAAAAATTGTTATGGTGTATTAAAAATATATATGGGAAAAAATAAAATAAAATATTTTCCAAATTTTATTTTGTTGTTTTATTTTGACACATAGTCATCCTACATTCCATATATATCAATTGTTTATTTTTTTTTATAGAAAATGCTTTCATTTTTTAATATTTTAAGAAATTGTCAATATGATCCTTCCCTAACATATAAAAGTTAATGAAAACTAACTCTGTATTAACACGACAATATGATTATAGCGTAGTAATTATTTTTCAGTATCCACTCCTTAGATAACTCCTCATGTCTTAGTGTCCTTTTTTTGGCCATCAAAACCTCCTATGAAGGATTTTTGTGAAAACCTAAATAGGACATCTGAAGGAGATGTGTTATTATTAACTGATCATTTTCATTTTATTTATTCCTATACAACATTAAAATAATCGTCCAATATTATTGAAAAGTAACACAATTATCTTCTACACCCATATGTTTATTATATCTATATAATCTTCAATAAACTAGGAAAAGAGACTGTGAATCTAAAATATGATGGACTAAATCCTCATGAACAGATGTAAATTGTGTTTTAGCACCTCTTATTACTTCTGTTTATATTAATGGATTTATTTAATATAATATTTATATAGATGATATGTATTTCATTATTAAAATATAATATATCTTTTCTGTTATTACCAGTCCATTAATAGATTAATGATAAGCTTTTCCATGCATACATGTGGACTACCATCTCCACAAATTGATGTGGGATGTTCTTTATCAATACATAACATATAATATATATATAAGTACATTAAAACAAATAAAAACAACTTATCATAAAATTATTATTCAGAAATGATAAAATCTTTTTTACCTTCATTATATAATAACCGTTGAAAAATGGAAACATCGCTCAAATATACATTTGACCTACCAACTATTTTTTTAATGGTGGGGGTCAAAACTCCTAAAATGGAAACAAAGGAAATACCCCTTTACATGGAAGAGAGGAAACCCATAACAAACAAAGGAAAAACTTGAAAGGGAAACAAGTTTATAAATAAACACTGTGAGTCAAAAGAGATGCAACCATGAAAGAAAACACCAGAAGAGTCCTTGTCGCCCCCCTCGCAAGACATTACAACAAAGAGTTAAATCTGGTAGATGCATCGCCCACTTTGTCAAGATGTTTCACCATTGTTGGAAAACACAACATGAAAATCAACCTCTCCAACCACCATTAACATGTGGAGGAGAGCCAGATAAAGGGTGCCAGCACACCCTTCTCTCTTTCGAGCCACCCACCTAACAGATAATGCGAGAAACTCACATAAATTTCAAGCAAATGTGATGCAACAGCAGAAGAAAACGTTGATTAAGAGTCCAGCAAGGCACCCATCTGTCCAACAACATAAGACAGATGGCAGAATGATGGATGCCATCACACCCATCCCTCAATCGAGGACCCCCAACCGATGGTACATGAAATAGCACCGCCAACCAATTTCAATAATGAGAAAAATAGTGCAAGAAATGTAGTTAGCATCCCAAAAGAATAACACAGGCAACACCCGAAGAGAACACCACTTGGAGAAAATAGAGGGCCACACATAGGGCCATAATTACAAAACCAATCATCCATACATCCCTTCAAGAATCTGAAATTGATAAGGTAGAAAGGCCTTCCAAATAGGCATATTAAACAGAAAATCTCGAGCAATCAATAACCAATGCATGACGACAAGCATGAAAGAGATGGATTCCCCCCAATATCAGCTTCCACACACCCCCCAAACCTATAAGAACCACTACTCAATGGGAGTCCGAGCTTTCTTCAACTTCATGCAGAGGAGAATCAAAGATGCTTCTCAAAGAAATGACCACCAATGAAGATCAATCATCATCGGTGATGTTCAGATTTGAAGCTAGATCTTAAGGTAGGGAAGAGATGAAAAGTGTGCAAGCAGGAAGTCATGAACGCTCACTAGCACATAAACCATAGAATCATCAGGAGACGAGTCACATATTGAAGAATACAAAGCTGATGAAGTACTGCTGAAGGAAGAAGTCGAGGCCTGATCGAGAAGACAAAGCTCGGGTGGAGGAAAAAGCCTCCCCCATCCAAAAAACAACCGATCTGATGTCGCACCCCCTGTAAGCTACCAGAAAAATAGCGATGAGCCTCACCGGCCTCGGGTCAGACGCGATCCACCACCGGAGTATCCTCAACCATGAATTCTGAAGGATTCATGATATAATATATAACTGGTTATTATATACACCATATAAATGAATGAGATTTCATAAATCAATTCACTTTCCACTATTAATATTACTTCTTCTTTAAAAATTAATATTATAATATGATTTTTTTTGTAATTAATTTTGACCATTTTTTAAATCCAATTGTTTTAAAATAATCTTAATTAGATACATAATATCAATTTATTAAAAAAATATCCCCTCGATGATATTATGTTTCAAATAGATTTAGTCTCAATTTCATCTCCATTGAGACATTTTTGAAATTATGAACCTATTTATTTTTAATTGGTGTATATCCTTCCACATTCATATGTTAATATGACTATATATTTATTCATTATTTTTAATGCCTCTTATTATTTTATTTCTTTGTTAAGGGTTATGACTTAAAAGTTACCATAGTGATATGTGATTATTTGACATCCAAATCATTATTGAATACTATTTATGTTTAGGAAATCATTGGGAGAAATATATAATGTATATATATTAAATTAAATATATTTATTAATCTATCTATTTTTTTAAAATAAAATTTATTTTTCAATTATTTTTTTCTTTAATTTAAACAAAAAAGAGAAAATATATTAAAGAAAAAATTCCATTATTCATATTTAGATTTTAATCTTTTTACCATGTATATATTTCATAAAAATGCTTTCAAACATGTTTTTCCAATTTCCCAATATTTTAGGTTCAAAAAAAGTATTTTTTTCATTATTATATCATTTGTATCTTGATAGTACATTCAAACATGTGTATGAAATATTTTCATTAAAATACTCTATAAGAAGGGGACATCTTGAATTCATGACCATGAAACAATTTATACAACCTTTAAAAATTCATATGGTTCATTTCTGGAAATATTTAAGAAATGATAATTTTAATTTGAGAATATTATTTATACAAAGAATGATTTTAATGAATGTTTTATTGAATTTATGTTTATCGAAAAAATCATCCCTTTACTTCAGTTATTTTCTATTAAGTTATACTATAATTATTACATCTTTATTATTTCTCATGAGTGTTTATGATTTGTTTGATTATTGGAAATATTAACATCTTAGATGTATGTTTTATTATAAAAACGTTTTTGTTGATTATTTGATCTATTTTTATCATCCCATTTCATATAATGAATTTATTTTACTCTGTATGTTATAGGAAGGGATCAATATAGCTCCCTAACACATTGGGAGTTCTTATTAGACAATTATTTTTGGGCTATATGGCCTATACCTAAAACGTTTTCATGAGAAATCATGGAATGATGCCGTGATAATATGTTTATGATGTTCAGTAATATGGATTCCACCATTATGATACTATTTATTACCTCTCTTGCGATTATATGAATATATATGATATCAAATGATTATTTTCAATACAATGCGATTAGTTAAATAGAATTTTTTGATCATTAATTATTGATGAAAAATTATTAAACATGACTATGAAATTGAATAAATTAAACGTGTTCTTAGTTTTTTGTCATTCCATATCAGTTATTCCTTATTTAGACATGATAACATCCAATTTGGGCCATCCTTACTAATCATTATAACTCACCATGATTTTTTAATATTTCTCTAATTTATAAAGAATGAAAATATTGATTACATTCATGGATTCATAATGTATACATTCACTATGTTGTATTTTTATTTTCAAATGTTCTGTGAGTTTAATGTTTTTATTTAGTATAATAATAAAACAAAAATATTTGGACCGTGTCGTATATGTTGACATATATCATTATCCAATGGAATAAATTCTAAAAAGGCTACACACTAAAATTTTAATTTCAATAGAATATAGTATTAGAGAAATTTTAGTAGAATAATTTGTACATAAAATTAGAAAATTATTTTTAGGGAACACACCCATATGACATTCATTACTAAAATTCTACAAAAAAATGTATACTATTAAAACATGGTTAGATTATTTTTATTAGATATCATTATTTGTTAATATGTATAAGGAATATTATATTTTTAAGTTCAAATTTACAACTTATAAGGGTTTTCTAATGAAAGAACCATAAGGACATGTATTCAGTCTTAATAGATGTTTTTGGTATAAATAACCCTCATGTATAACTTCTGTTTTACTGATAATGATATATTAGGAATAATGATTTTATATTTTGGGAGAATAAACATAAAATAATATGTATATTATATTATTCATCATATATTTTTAATAATGATATATTAATTATATTTATATAGTATTAGAAAATAGACATCATTAATTCTATGTGATAATCTACCACATCCATTATGGCCTTGAAGATTAACACACAACCAAAGGGTGAAACAACTATACTACCTACAACCTTCCTATGTAGTGCATTGGTTATTATTCCATTATTTTGAAATATATGGATTTATTGATTGATAGAATGTTAATTTTTGGAATCATATTATAGAATGGAATATTTTTGTGTTGTCTATTTTTAAAGATAAATTATGATTTTTTATGATAAATATTTTTATGTATATATATATGACTATTCAATTTAACATGAAGGATTATATGGGTAGAATACAACAAACATTTTTGGATAATTACGATAAGGACTATGAGAAAACCATCAAGGTTGAATATTTATTAATTGTGTGGTTATTGGTTTTTTACATAAGGATGTTTATTTAAGGAATAATATATGATATCAGTTTGGTTTGATTTATGAAATTTTTATATTAATTTTTGAAGCATTATTCATTTTCAGTACTACCTCAAAATTTTCTAACCATTTTTGTTAAGGTTAGGAGATGATTAAATTATCTTAAATCATTTTTGGATTATATGAATCATTAAAAGTTTATATTTTAACATAAGTATAGAAACATTCATATTGGTTATTCATTTATCATAGTAGTAAATGATGTAAAAATTGGTCAAATAACAACCAAAATATGAATCTGTTCATAAGGAATAAAAATCTATCTTGCATACAAATTTAATGTTGATTTAGATCATTGTAGTAAAATAATTCATCAATAAGTGGAAAAAGATCCTGAAAAAAGGTTATTCTATTAGCTTCATTTCTGAAATATTGTTAGACTTTTTCACATATCAACGAATTATGGTTTTTTTGTCATCAACATTATCATGATCATTAACCTTGTTCTGATCAATTATATATATCAATGCCAATATTTATTTTGGTCAATAATTTTTGTTCATCAACATCTTATCACATCACAATAATGGGTTTCGATATGTAAACTATTTATATTTTATTTTAGATGTCCTTCATACATCCATTTATCTCTTATGAAGTGGATGTTTTCTTAACTATTTGTATAATTTGGGATTTAAACAATGTTTTTTTATTAAGATGATCAATTAATTATTAATATAAACATCAATTTGTGGGGATTAAATTTATTGAATTTTTGTATAATATATGTCTAGGATATTTTCAAATATGAACATTATGTTCAATAAAATATACGATATGAAAAAATATCCATGAGTGCACATAAAAAATATTACTTTAATACGAATAATATTAAAATTTTGTTAAATTAGAGTTTCTGAATATGATAAAATAAAAAAATATCAATGAAATTCCTATTAAAAATAATTATATTTAAATATTTTTATATTATTATAACTGAATGTTTAGTGATGTTAATTTACAAATAAAAACATGTTTTCTTTATATATGCTATTTAATTATTTTTGTGAGAAAATAATATAAATATTCTTTCTATATTTAGAAAATTTAAATGTTAAAAGTAATTTTATTTTTTCATATCATGATTTTAAATTTACTTATGTTTAATTTTTTTGGTAATTTTATTAATAACGTTACCTTTAAATGAATAGTCAAAAATATTTTTTTTGTTATATACTACTTTTAAATTCAAAATGTCATTAAATTTAAAAAAAAATAAAATAATATAGGCTAATTAATAATTCCATTGAATTATATATAATTTATATTTAAAAATATAATTTTAATTCCATTTAATGATGACCACTAGTTATATAGTAAACATTAAAACATCTTATTCTCGAAAAAAGATTTCCTTAAAAAATTAAATTTCAACATGATTTGAGAGTTTATTTTTTTAAATAATTTAACATCTATGAGATGAATTTAAAAATCAGGAAAAGTATTATAATTAGAATAAATAATATTATTGAATAAGGTTACCATAATCATTTGTCATAATGAATAATAAAAATGGTAAAAATATATTACCATGGTTAATAGTAAAACAAGTTTACAAATGGTTGACAAAAATATATAAGAGTTATAATCTCCTAAAAATATTTTAATTTATTTTAATGGACACATTTTAACAATTTATCATCTATTTTTATGGAATTACCCATTTATGAGCCATATGGAAACTTTTTGTCTCGTATAATAATTTCTGTAATGAAAATGATAAATTTCACACTATTACTTTAATAAATCCCACATGTTTTATCAATGGTATTATAAGAGTTATGTTATGATATAATAATTTATTTTTATATAAAATTATTATTCTATATATTTGTAATAAATTAAAAATTTCTAGTGATGAAATATGTTCCTCATATTATTATGAAACACCAATGTAGTAATTATTTTTCTAGATGAAAAATAAAATATATTATTTTTGAAATTTAAAAAATATAATCTGAATATTGTTTTGTGGTTTTGTGTTTTTAGATAATTATATCCTTATTTGGAAGTTGTAAAGGTATATATTATATAATTTTGTTTGAAATTATGTTTTTAAAGTCAAATTAAATGAATAGTGTGAAAATAGACATTAATTATATTTAATAACAACTATTCTATAAATAATGTCATGAAATTTATAGAAATATGTTATTTGGAAAATTTAATGGGATATGATTTATTACATCTCCCATGGTCTAATTATTGTATTTTAATCTTTATATAGAAAATATCTAAACCCCAAAAGAGTATAAAAGTTGATTACTTGGTAATTTTCAAAAAGTGTCAAAGTGGGTTTAAAAATATATGAGTAAAAACCTCTTATAAAGTGTTAAAAATGTTATTTTAGGATATCATTTAAACCCATAATCATGAAATATTTTAAATATATAATTTTGGATCTATTTGGATAAGAAAAATAATTTTAAATAGTTTTTAATTTTCAATAATTACAAAATTTATCCTCTGTTAAATTATAATTTATCACTTACTATCCCATTTTCAATAAAAATAACGACCCTTTTGAAAATAAATACATGTAAAAAAACCATAAATACATGTATCCCCATGTAATATAGGACTCTTTTATCAAAAAACATTATATAAAGGGTTTTTAGTGCATACATAATGAGGTTTTTCGTAGAATATATTTCAATCTTGAAATATCCATTTCATTTTGTTTATTATTTTTCCTATATAACTTTTGATAAAATATTTTAATATAAAAACATAAGTATAGTTGATATAAAAATATTTCATTACATTAATATAATAATCTATATCCATCTCCTATTCCATCAAATGATAAAGGTATCCATCAATCTTGTGTATGACACACCACTGGCTCACGATTCTATATAATTCATTTCCATCACATCGTATTATATATGGTTCTACTGATTGATTTATTGTAAATAGATGATATACATAACATGTTTATATTTATTAAAACACAATATATCCTTTATTTTCATTCCACTCCATTCCCTAAAAAATGATAATGTTGTTCATGTGTATGTGTGGACTACCACCTAGATGAAGAGATATTATTATTTATTCATCAACACATCACATAGATGATATATAATTGCATGTATTTATAATAAATTATTTTTTATTAATAAAATATTAATCCCACATGAAATATAAAATATTATACACCTAGATTCCATAAAAATCATGGAAAAATATAAACGTTACTCATGCGTACGTATGACCTACAATCTCCATAGTAATAATATATATCATTTTTCAAAAATATCATTAACATTTATTTTTAAAATAATAATTGATGTGTCTATATGGTGATAAAATTATAATTATATTTTTTAGATGCTATAATAATCAACACCATTGTAATAGTCAAACAATCAATATCATTTTGGACATATGAACCAAATATCATCAAAACAGATGACAAAAACATAATGAATTGTATAACTATATCTAGCATGGTAATAAATAAAATAATATCAATATTTGTTTTTGGTATATAATTATTGTAATTTTATTACTCTTGTTAATAAAGAAATATATAAGGAGTCAGATTTGGGTCATGGATTTCATCTTAATTTCTTTTCATTGAGACATATTTTAATGTTATTCTGAAATAATATTATATAATGTTAATATAATATTTATTTGAAAAATTATATATCAAATTATTCACATTAGTTATATTTTAGGTTATAATTTATTTTACCAAATCCATGGTGATTTTATTTTAATATTACCTAGTGGTAAGGGGTTTCATAACTCAATTTCTCTTCCTTGGTTTATATTAATTCATTAATGTATTTGATATTATATTATTCCATATGTAATGAATATTTTTTATATTTTATTTTAGTTAAAATTGTTTTAACTAGATTTAAATTTGATATACATAATCAATTCATTGATTTATTATTAGTTTAATACTATGATCATTTTAAAATATTTCAACTCAATTTCAACATTATTGAGGAATATTTGGTATTATTTATCTATTAATTGTTATTATGTATAAATAAAAAACACATTGTTATTTTGTATCCTGAATATATTTATATTCATATCATTTTATTTTTTAATTGATTATATTCTATTCTTGGGGTTATTTTTCAAGTGTTACCAAAGTGGCATGGTTAAATTTCACAATGTAATCATTATTATAGATTACATATATTAGTATCTCCTCAAGGTTAATTATTTTAAATTTATGTCATAAAATAAGAATATTTTACTATAATATGGTTAATGTTGAAAATTATATGTTTTCACTTCTCATTAATTTTTCATATTCTCAAAATATTAAATATTTTTTATGAAAAATATACTTTATCATCCATTTGTTGGAATATTTTCTTCAAAGTCCATGACATAAAAATAATTTTGTCAAGATTGTTTTTAATATTTTCTAGTAACATATAATAGAAATTTATTCCCGTGATTAAATTATTAAAAATATTTTAAAATGAATACACCATTATTTTTTCGAATGAGGAACTATATATCTTTTGATAAAAATATATAGAATTATTTATTTAATATACTAACAAAAAAATGAATTATACACGATCATGAATATTGAATTAATTTATTATTACATCACATATTTGTAAAGTTATACTTTAATAGAACGCATCCCTAATATTCTATAAATTATTGGTTTTAACTATTATTTTCAATGTGAAGTGTTTATCTTCATGGAGAATTATATTTAAGGTATTTTTATTGAATTTATATTTATCAATTAAAATAACAAATTATTATATTTATTCCTTACTATTATTTACTAAATTAATTCCATTGATAACATTTTTCATGATGGTCTATGATCAATTAGAATGGGATAAATAATAACATTTTGTTGGCTATTTTTTCTACAGGAATGTTTATATTGATTATGTATTAATTTTTTTATTCTCCCTTATATTATGTTGAATATATTATACATAGTATGTTATTGGTTGATCCCAATATAACCCATTGATTCATCGGTAAGAGATATTAGATAAGATAGTTTGAGTATTTGGGTGATGCCATTACCATTTATACAAGATGTATTCAGATGATTCATTGACTTTAGGTTTATGATGTCATGAATTAGGAGTTCCATCATTGTTTTTTGGTAACTGATTTCAAGGTCATTATTTTAATAGTTACGCTATTGAAGTTTATGTTTAAATATCGCATGATTAGTTATATCAAATAATTTTATTTTAATTGATTACATATATATATTTTGTTCATGATAAAGTTATTGAATAAATATAATTTCGTTAAATTTATTTTTATTCCTTTATAGATTATTCCTTATTTATTCATGATATATTCTATTATTTGAAACCCTTACTGAGAATCAAACCTCGCCATTATTTTGTCTTAATTGCCAATTTTATGATGAATGACTATTTTATTATGATGAAGATTGTATAAAATTTAGAGTCACTATGTAGTTTGTTTTTTGGAAATGTTATTTGAGATTGAATTATGTTAATAGTTTACTATAAAAGTGATAAATATTTAAATCTTCCAGAATACGATCACATGTATATTAAATAATTTAATAATGTATCCACTAGAATTTATATACTGGGATTTCGGAAATTAAATTTTTCATTTACAATCTTCTTATAACTTTTCTTATAATTACTAATAACCTTAAAAATACATACTATCATTATACATAAGTGATATTAATATTATAACAAAAGTATCTAGATAATATTCATATTTACAAATATATTATATGAAAAAATTATTTGGTTGGTTTAATCCTCAAAATTAAAAGAGATATAAATTCCATTAATGTATGAGATTTGAAAAACTGAAACAAATAATAATAAATAATTTAATATTGTATATTGGTAAAATAATAATTTAACTCAATAGTAAAGATATATTTTTTCATATATTTATAATAATAGAAATATTCTTAAACTATTAATAACATAACTAAAAACCCAAGAAATTAAAATTCAACTCAATAATTGTTCTTAAAATAAAAATTATAGTGCATTGAATTAGTTAGTAACTATGAAAACTATGATACATTATTAGAATAAAAACACTATTAAAAAAAATATTCTAACCAGTCAATATTTATTCAGGATGATATTGATAAAAGATAATAAACAACTAATATACATGTATGAAACACCTTAAATTTTTTTTATTATATTTTATTTACATGAAATGTTTTACAAACAATGGGATCAATATATTTTCTTTTTATACAATAGGTTATATTCTGATCAACAATGTTTTAATTTATGGTGAGTGTTTTCATATAAATTATCACCCATTAAGAAATATTTATATACAACATTATTTTATTCGAATGGTGTATCTGCTAACCATTAATATATTTGAATTTGGACTCATTTATAACTCAAAATATTCTATGTTATACCCACTTTTACATTCACAAGAGAATTCAAATAAAAAATCCAATAGTTTTAATGGTTTTTCATGACACAACATCTTTATAATGTTATAATGATTCCATTATTAATATTTTTTCACTATATTTTTTTATTTTAGAATAAATAACTGTATTTAATATTGAAATGTCGAGACAAACCATTACCTAGATTTAATTTTTTTTTTGAAAATGTATATCATAGTTCTATATAATTAGTATCTTCTCTAACATTGGTTTCAATTCCTTATAAATTTTTTCAACATGTTAATGTTCCCATTTATAAGTGTAATGGTATATATACATACATTCTTGTAACAAATATATATTCAATTTCCTTCATAGAGAAATTATGTTTTTGATACTCCTACTATGATGTTCGTATTCAAAGGGGTTATTTAGAAAATGATCAAATGTAATTTAATGAAATTAAAGACCAATGGTTATGTCTTCTAATCCAAATTATTTTTTCATTTCCTATATATTTATTCTAATATATTTAATAAATGTTATTTTTAAATGTAATATGTTCTAATGTGTATTCAATTCACCTTTTTAATTTATTTTAAATCTTCAATGTTACATTATTGAATGTCTTTTATATAAAACATGTAAAAGTATTTCTAAATTATTATTTTAAAACATTTAAATATTATTCTTTTCTTTATTAGTAGAAGAGATATTTTTAATAAATGAATCTTTCGTAATAGTTATTATTTCACCATAAAAATTTATTTCCAATGTGATTGCAATTTTAAATATTGCTCAAATGATAAAGGCTCTACCCAAATGTAGATATAATATTTTACTCCTATATAACAATTTATTTTAATGAAATTATGTCATTGATCTTTTTTAGGAATTTCCATTTAAATTATCCTCTTAAATACACATTTTTGTTGTTGAATTTTTGGTATCAACAATTTATTTGATTTATTCCAATTTCAGTTACACTATCTTGATTTTTTTGAAACATATTTTACATTAAATGATGTCATTATATTTTTAGGAATTAATCGAAATTAATTCCAATGGGTTTTATAAATATATTGTGTTCTTTATCACTTATATAAATAATATGCACGAATGATGGGGGATGTGGTACTATATCACCCTCAAATTCATTAGTTATGGTTTTATAATATATGAAATAAAGATGTTTACTATGATCTTAATGATGATTATCTACATTCACAAGATTCATTAGGAAAATGATATAGATAATTTTCATTCATTCCATTATGGTTTTACAAAATACAAATAAGAAAAATTCATGTGATTAATCATGAACATAATACATCTTATCCTAGTTTTGATAAATAAGAATAAAATCATTGATTTTACAATGGATAAAAATTCTATGAAAACCTAGGATTATTCATATTACATAAATCAATTTTATATTCATAATTTATGATCAGTTGGACATATATGTTTATGTCATGTTTTCACACTCATTTTCCATGGTATATGATGTTATTTTTATATTTCACGACCTTCCATCTCGACTTAAGGTAAAATTTTGTTAGTCTATGTACTTTTCCAAAATATATTTATCATATATCTTTTTATATCTCACACTTGTTATCTATCCATTTATAAAATGTTTGATTGGATTTACATTAATGGTAATTTTAGCGCAAAACATACTTACATTTCTATACCACACTGTCATGACCCATCCCACGAGGCCAGGAAGTGACTAATATAATACCAACTTCCATAGGCTAGGGGTTGGTAACTTGAACCTGATGGATTTTTCCAATTAGAGAAGGCATTTCCATAGAGATCTGTACACACTCGAAAAGGAAAACTGATGTAAGCAACCAACCAAATCAAAGAACAGCCATGAGTGTAAAGTACAACCACAAGTATGACTGTAAACTAAAAACAAAGTAAATAGTTGTCATATCTTCCTTGAGGCTCTACTTGGATGGTAGTAGCTATAAGTCTGAATTTGAAGAATAGTATCTCGACTGCTCCAGTAGAACCAAGGTCCCCACATCCCAAAACTCAAATGTCTACCTCATATCGTTAGTAATCTACACCAAACACACACATGTGGGCATAACCTGTGCAGGGGTGAGTATAATAACCCAGTAGGGGACCCAGATACCATCGTAGGACTCTAAGTAACCAATAATGGAAAACATCATATGAAATACCACAATGGAAATATCACAATAATTATATGAATCCTAATGCACATGGAAAAAGAGACAGCTCCCTCCAAAGGTATAACATCAAGGCTACTTGGAATGGGATGAATTGTCGTAATGCCGGATCATCAAATTTGTAGTAACTCAACTACTGACCCGTATAGGTCATTATATGATGACCTGTATTAGTTTCTATATGCTGACCCATAATGGTTTCCGGTACTGACCCGTATTATTCACTTGTGCTAACCCATATTGGTCTCTGGTGCTGACCCGTATTGGTTCCTAGTTCTGACCCATATTGGTCACTAGTATAAAGGTTGGGATAATTAGTCATATAGCTAGATCATCCCACTTTGCAGTTTCTGATGATAGACTGTATTAGTAAATCTTCTTTTCATGTCACAGCCAGCCCCTGTATTCCCACATGATGCAAGCATGCTATTTCTAAGACTCTACTCCTCAACCTATAGGTCATATTTGAATTGGTATGAAATATAGAAAGAAGCATACCCAAGAAACTTCACATCATAGGGATCCAAACGCGACCGATGGTGCATCGATCTTATGTGTGATCTGTGAGATATGGGCACATTTGTAAAAAGGGATTGGTTGGATTCAAGTATGATCCAACCACGTATTTATGTAAAATTAAACCAAAACTCAAATATAGTATTCCCAAAGGACCACGTTATCCCAAGGCTCATTATTCTACCGAGAGTGTATCGGTCAGAAGCCCGCTATGTTATTTATTGGTATATTAGTGTCGGGGGCCCGGTTGGTTCTTGACTCGATCCAACCAAGATGTACTCCATCATTATCCAATGCTCTCATACCAAATCATAAAAGACCCTCTCTCTCCATGTATCCTTCCTCCACTTACGGTTCATCAAATGGACGTCTACTTCGCAAGCTATGGCTCTTTGGACATTTATAGGTACGAGAGAGGTCTGGGTCCGGTTTGACCGACCCAACCTGGGAAGACCCGACCTGGTTGGATCTAAACGACCCATTTTGGGTATACCCCACCTAGTTTGGTTCCGACCCGACCTTTCCTAAACTGGCCTAGGGCACAGTGGGATCGACCCAGTGGGTTGAAGACTGGCCCGCCCTAATTGGCTAAGGCCACATCAGGATTAGTATGCTGGGCCGTAGACCGGGCCAGCCCGCTAGGCGATGCGCCCCAGTCTATAGGTGCACCACGCACAAGGAACACTATCTGCTTCTCGAACGGCTCATAGAGTCATTCGGTTTTATTTATGGGCGGTGCCTGGTTGCGCTACCTTGTCACCCAAGAGATCCGCCGGAGGTGGGCCCCCTGCCATCATGTCACAGCTTCAACCCTTGGCTCCTCTTCAATGTTGCATAAGATCGTGCACTACCTCCACCTCACCATCTGTCCCACTACTAGACACCGGTCCGGCCACCGTGGAGTCGCGCTCATCTGCGGCCGGTGAGTGCCAGTCGCCGGTGCCATGACGGAGGAGCTCCCACAAGGCTTCGATGATGCTCCAGAGCTCCGTTTCCATTCCCGTATATGAGTAAGGGCCACCCAAGATTCCACCATCATAGCATGTTCCAGGATTTCATGTTTCCGTCAAATTGAGAAAATCATCCCCAAATAATGCAACATGAGCGTAGCGGTATAGGTTTTAGGCCCTGTTCGTCTGGCATGTGCCCTCTAAATTAATATGATAACAAGTGGGAGAGAAGAAATAATCACAGATAAACTATAATAATTAAACACCCTACCTCAAAGATTGTTGGTGACCACTATGGAATGCGTAACTTCCACGTCCGGGTGTATGCCGCAGGAGGAGCATCTTCTTTGGAAGGAGTCATCAGAGTTCGTTGATTCTGTATCATTACCACCTGAGATTCAACCCTCCGTTAGTGGATTACATTGTGGTACTTTCCCATAGTTTCCAATCTTGGTGAATCGATTCCATAACTCATCCCAGAGCCTCATATGTATAGTAGGGGGATATGGTGAGTAACATATGAATGAATTCAACAAGGTTTGTTAAATGAGTAATTAATGAACATCATTTAATTCAAAATGTTGCATTTATAAAATTGATGAGTAAATCCAATTAATGTCTTGACATGCCATCAGTCCTGACAACTCCAGTCATCCACTGGATAAATTAAAAGAATATAAGAATAAAATTGTTATTTTATTATTACATAAAAATTCCAAAAGTTGTCTTTTTCTCTTGACCAACTACGGTCGAATTAGAGCATCTCTTAAGCTAATCCCCACCCTGTGGATTCAATGGTGATCTCATATTTCAATTCCAAGAACCGGTTCAAAATATTGAAAAACGCCACACACACATTTAATGAACGTACATAAAAAATGTTCGGAAATTCATTCTGAGACATCAGGCCTGGGAATCACTCGCTGTCAATTTTCTCAGACTCGTAATAAACCCAAATAATTAAAAAAATACATGGAATTTTTTTGGGTGTTTACATTCTCTCACCATGTAGAATTACGTCCTTGAAATCCAAACAAGGCTACATAACCAAGTGTATTTCTGGTCACAAATATGATCATCTCACCCCCATGAGCTATCCTGGAGATTTCCGTGTTGCCATAGAATGCACACTAGATGTGTTAACTACCCATGAATGATCCACTCCCGTCGATCCTCTACCTTCACTGGGTACTCCTCAAAATTTTCCCCATCATCAATCTCCAACACTCTGTGGTCGATGATGTGAGATGGGTTGTGCACGTATCTTCTCATCTGGGATATGTGGAAGATGTCGTGCGACCTCTCCAACCATGGATGCAGTTCTAAGCAGTATGCCACATGGCTAATCCTCCGAAGTAACATGAATTCTCTAATAATTATCAGTTAGAGTTTATCACCTCTGTCAAAAATCTGTAGTCCCTTTCAAGGGGAGACTCTCAAGAATATGTGGTCCCCATTCAAAAATGCCAGTGGTCTTCGTCACCTATCTGAATAGGACATCTGTCAGCTCAGTTCAGTCTTCAACCACTCTCGGATGACCTAAACCCTCTCAGTGGTAGCCTATTCCATCTCTCGGCCCATGAGTGATGGCTCTTCTGGATCCGTCTAGCATAAGGGTGATCTGCACAATCATTTTTATCATGCCTAAGAAAATTCAATACCAATGGTGGAGTGATATATATTTTTATACGTGAACTCCTCAAATCGTAGGTGGTCCTAACCACTATGAACAAAATCTTGGAAACATGCATGAATCATGTCTTTCATTGTCTGGATGGTCCGCTCAGTCTGATCATCTATCTGTGGGTGAAAATTTGTGCTCAAGGGAAGCTGAGTCCCGAAATCATCCTCTAATCCTTTCCACAACAAGGATTTGATGTGTGTTTCATGGTCTGATACTATCTTCGAATTCTACCCATGAATTCACAAAATCTTCGGAACATAGAGACGTCCCAAGCTCTCTACTGAAACCTTATCACGAATAGAAAGAAAGTGGGATGACTTGGTGAGCCCGTCAACGATCACCCAAATGGTATCATTCCATCTAGTTGTATGTGGTAAGCCCGCCATGAAGTCCAACTATATCCTTTCCCACTTCAACTCTAGTAACTCGAAGGGTTGGTCAAAGCTTGTTTGTACCTGGTGCCCAGCATTCACTTGTTGGAAAGTGAGGCATCTAGAAACCACCTCCGCCACAAATTTCATAATCTCTAGCCACCAGTAATGATGCATGAGGTCCTGATACATCTTTATCATGCCTATATGTACTCTCAATGAGAATGCATGGATATCCATCCACACCAACCCTCATAGGTCCATTGGTAAAACTATACGAACTATGGAAAGCATAGTGATCTCCCAACCATCAGAATATCCGGCAGGTGCACAGCTTGAGGATGTCTGAGCACGTGCAGTCTCACTACTTCTATCTCTTAAATACGCCTCTGAGAATTTCTGAAGTAGTGGAGGGGAAACTAGCATCAATTTGAAGTAGATAGTCTCATCTCTATCAACCGTGAATATCTGAAGCGAGGTTATCTTCTCTAAATCCTCATTCAATAGCTGTGAACTCGATCTCTGGTTATGTGCATCTTCCAATATTTTCACCTTTCCAGGAGAATATATTATCTCAAGGATAATGTCATAGAGGAAATATAGCCAATGTTGTTGTCTCAGATTCATATATTTTGGTGTATAGATATATTTGAGACACTTGTGGTCTGAGTAAACAAGTAATTTCCCTCCCATCATGTAGTATCACCACATTTTCATTGTGAAGACTACTGCCTCAAACTCCATGTCATGAGTTGCATAATTCTTCTTGTGAGGCCTCAACTAACATCTTCCATAAGAAATCACTACATCATCCTGCATCAAGACACCACCGATTCTAGTCTTTGATGCATTACAATAAACCACATAGCCAGTTTCCTCCTCCAGAAACCCCAGTATTGGAGTGCTGGTCAAGCTCTACCTCAGCTGTAGAAATATATGATAGCATGACCTTGACCATAGGAAGGGTTTCCCATTCATCGTCAAGTAAGTCATAGGTGATTCTAATCTAGAGAAATCGGGTAAGAATCTCCTATAGTATCCTACTAATCCAAGGTTGCATCGCATCTTAGTAACACTCTTGGGTAAATCACAAGGAAGTACTACGTCCATCTTCACTGAATCCACAACAACTCTTGCCTCTGAGATTATGTGTCCCATGAATTGGATATTCCATATCCAAAACTCACTTTTAGAGCTTCCCATTTAATTGGTGCTCCCGGGGTGTGTCCAGAACATTCATCAAGTTTACAATGTTCTCATCCTCGGATACTAAGAACACCAAGATGCCATTGAAGATGTCCACCACAAAGCGATCAAGGTATGGCTGAAATATCCTTCTCATGAGCCCCATGTACACTGTTGGAGCGTTGGTCAGGTAGAAAGGCATCACCAAGAGCTCACAATAGACATAACAACATCTGCAGGCTGCCATAGGTACGTCCTTGTCCAATACCCTGATCTGATGATAACATGATCTGAGTACTATCTTTGAGAACCATTTATCTCCTTTTAACTAATCAAATAGATCATCAGTCCTCGTCAGAGGATTCCTGTTCTTGACGTTCACCTTGTTTAGGTGTCTTAAATCCATGCATATTCTCAAACTTCTGTATGCCTTTGTGGAAAAAAACACTGAGGATTCCCATGGAGAAACACTGGGCCCTAAAAATCCCTTCCTCTATAATTCCACCAACTGTACTCTCAGCTCCCCATGCTCAGCAAGGTCCATTGAATATGTTGGTGTAGATATCAGTTTTATTCCTGGGTACACGTCAATGTGAAAGTCTATATCTCTACATTGGGACAGTCCTGGGGCTTCTTTTATAAAGACATCCTCGTACTCATTCACCACCACTGGAAGCTGTGGACTCGCCTCATCCACCGTGTCAAAGGTCATGCATTCCATTTGATATGTAATTGGAAAACCCCTCTTGAGTGCAAGTCCATCTCATTCTTCTCTGTTTTCCTTTCCACCAAAAAAGTAAAATTGGCCTCCATACCTACACATACGTCACAATGTATGTTTCAAGCAGCCAATATGGGAGTAAACTATTAATATACCGTCCATTCCTAGAATGACATCATAGTGATTCAATGCTACTACAAGAAGATTGCATCTAAAACTCTCTCCTCTGTGAGTAATATCTCACTATGTGTACCAGTGTGTGCCCACTTCATCTATTCCCGTAGGAGTATCCAAATGAAAAGGTCATCCTAAAAAAACTATCTGAATCATAGAGTTTGAAACTAGGTCTGTGATAGGGAATTAATTTATTGCACTTGTGTCAATAAGAACATCTACTAAATAAGAGAAGATATTGATGGTACCATGTATCATATTAGGGAATTCAAGATCGTGAACCTTTACATTCTAGAGCTGAGTCTGTCCCTGTCCACCTCCTCCTTAAGCTTGTTGTGGACTGCCTGAGTGTGGTGGTGGGTTTTCTTGGTGACCTCGAACACATCGCAATGCTTGTCCTGCTCCCCCACATCATCCACCACCAAGTTGACGCTCATAATCCTACCACTACAAATGCCTCAATGTCCCCGGTACTATGTGTCGGTCATCCGTGCAGGGAGTCAGACAGTCACGAGGTCAGTGAACATATACTCCCTTAGTAAAAACATATCATGCCTCATTGGTGGCTCCCTCAGCCTCTCAAGCCCCACAGATCTAACCCTGTGTCCCGTGGTCACCCTCCAGAAGGTCTATCCCTCTTGGGATTCTACGTCATCTGTCTACTGCCAGCTGTAGATGACATTTATGCCTATCATTTGGTATGGGCTCTCAATGTAAGTTCCTACTCATCATGGAAACTCTCCATCAACAAAGCTCCCATAAGCACCCCATCCTGCATCGGGATGTTGAGAGAATATTTCAAAGCTCTGATCTCCCGTTGGAGCCCCTAATTAAAGGACCGGGCCCAAGAGTATGGGTCTCGTACCATGTCAGTGGAGTATCAGGATAAGTCAGTAAATCTCTTCATGTACTGTGCCATAGTGTTGATGCCCTGCTGCAGATGCATCATATTCCTAATACACATGAAAAGTAGTGTCACTAGCACAAACCCCTCCCAGAAAAGGCACTCAAAATCGAGCAAGTTGAGGGTTGCCTCCTCATGCATCTAGAGCATTGAGATCCCCCATCATCTTGCCAGGCCAAAAAAATGCTAACAGCCATGATCTCTATCTTCTCTGCAGGTGTCTCTTCTATGAGAAAGACCATCGAAACCACCACAAGCCATTCCTCAGCTGCCTGGGGATCTATCTTTCCTAGAAACCTCAGAGGCCTCTATTTATGGAACTCATGAAACAAACACAACCAACGTTCTTGATCAAATGGTAGAATCTTCTACTCAAGGGGTGGTGGTGTAGCTAGTACACCAAATAAAGGTACCATTAATGTTGTGGTCCCTGTACTGACTCCTCATAACTCGGTGGGCGACTATCACAATCTCTAACTTCAATCCAAGATGGATGTCTTTAGGGAGGAGTCTTATAAGAAACAGATGCACCATGGTCTATAAGTTATACACAGTGAGCTGACTCAAGAATGATCAAGGAAACTTTTCAAAACAGTAGAAAATAGTGTTTTCATTTACCATGTTAGAAAACAGAATTCAGGGTCCTGGTGTTTGGATACATCATCCATCACACCAACACTAGTCTCCCTGTACTAAAAACTAAACACAAGACACATTACATCATTACTTAATTAAAAGTAGACTATTATTTAGTTTAGTAAAACTGAAATCCCTTTGATTCTACATTGTCAAGACCCATCCCATGGGGCCTGTAAATGACTTACCCAAGCCCACCTTCCATAGTCTAAGGGGTGGTGGCCAGTACCTAAAGACTTTTCCCAAACTGGGAAGGCATTTCCTTAGAGATCTACACACCCATTAACAGGGAAACCGAAGTAAACAGCCAACAAAATCTAGGTAGAACTACAAGTGTATTTCACACCAACTTGTACAATTGTATACAGAAAACAGTGGGCCAGAATACAAGCTCTAGAAATAGAAAAAAATGTGAACAATTTTCACATCTACCCATGATCTCTACCTGATGGGAAGTAGCTGTATGTCTGATGTCAAAGAAGAGGATATTGACTGCCCATGTTGCACTAAGATACACTATGTCCCAAACCACTAAAGTCTTCCTTAGACTGTCAGTAGTTTTCAGCTGACACACACGTGAGGGAGGAGCCCGTGCCTGGGTGAGTATAACAACTCAGTAGAGAACATCAACACCCCCTACACTCTCTCAATAATCCACAATGGAAAACATCACCTTAAATACCAAAAATGTTATATCACAAGAATAATATAAATCAAGAAGAACAAAGAAAAAGAGATAGCTCACTCTATCAGAATAACTTCAAGGTTACAATGATCGTGATGACTAGTCGTAAAGAGAGATCATCTATCTATAGTAACTCTACTGGTGACCCATATAGATTAATGTATGATGGCATGTATTGGTATCTAGATGATAAAATTTATTTGTCGCCGGTGCTGAAACATATTGGTCACTGCTTCTAACCCATATTGGTCTTCTTTATAGTGGTTGGGATGATTTGTTGTATGGTTAGATAATCCCACTCAAGAGATTCTGATTCTGACCCATAATGGTCGCTTTTCTTTTCATTTCACTACCAACAACTAGATTCTCATACAAAGCATGCCTAATCTCCAGAAGACTATACTTTTGAATCCATATATCATATTTCATATGGTATGAGGTCACAAAAAAATAATTCCCAAGGTACATCCCTTTCATAGGGTTCCAAACCTGATAGACGGTGTGTCGGTCGGACGTCCATTCTGTGACATATTGGCACATTTGTAAAAAGGGACCAGTTGAATTCTTGTCTGATCCATCCCAGATCACTTGAAAACTCTGTCAAAACTCTTAGAGAGTATCTTCAATATACCTCCTTATAACAAGGTTCCTTATGCCACAAACATCGTGTCGATCAAACGCCCGGTCTGTAGGTTATTGGCATTTTATTGTTGAGAGCATAGTTAGATTCGGAGTCTATCCAACCCTACGGTAATCCAAAATTATCTAAACCTCTGGAGGAGTGTATATATAGACGGTCTAACTCTAAGGATCCTGGAACCATATATGGTTCAACAAACGAATGTCTAGTTCGCAAGTTATGTCCCTTTAATCATTTCTGGGCCCAAGAGGTGTCTGAGTCCGACCCGACCCGGCTGGACCAACCCAGCATGGGCTGACCCTACCTGGCCAGCTAGGTGGGCGCAGCTCACTAGGTGACGTGGTCCATCCTGCTGGTGCACCCCATGTAGGGTGTACAATTATCCTCCCGAACAGATCATAGAGCCATTCAGTTTCATTTATGTGTAGCGCGTGGTGGAATCTCCTTGTCACCCGCATGAACTACTGGTGGCGGGTCCCCTAACAACTCATCGTGGAATCGATCCACTACACTCCTTCAATGCGGTGAAGAATGGCACACATCCTCCGCCTTTGTTGCTGAACCCATGTTGGATGCCTGTCCAGCCGTCATAGCGCCAAGCGGTGTTGCTCACTTTTGCGTCCGGCGGTCGATGACCACTCTGTCAACTTCCAGCACCGGTGTCGCATCGGCGGAGCTCCTGAGAGGCTTTGGCGATGCTCCAGAGCCCATTTTCCATTCCTATTTTCACTTACTATCCACCTGGGATGATTTCGTAGTATCGTGACCAGCTGTTATGCTTTTCCATCAAATTGAAGAAACCATCCTCGCACAACACAACATGTGTGAGGTGGAAGAGGGTCTCAACCTTGTTTGTTTGGCATGTGCCCTCTGTGTTAATATGATAACAAGGGGGAGAAAAGATATCATCATAGATAAACTATAATAGTAAACCCCCTACCTCATTGATTGTTGGTGACCACTACAGATGGAGGTAC
Source organism: Viscum album (assembly GCA_963277665.1). NCBI lineage: Eukaryota > Viridiplantae > Streptophyta > Magnoliopsida > Santalales > Viscaceae > Viscum > Viscum album. The sequence goes on along the minus strand of OY728155.1, from coordinate 915,075,330 downwards.
TTCCACGGTTGAGGGTATGCTTCGGGAGGAGCGTCCTTATTAGATGGAGTCATCGATGTTCGTCGATCCCGAATCGTTGTAACCTGAGCATCAATCCTCCTTCATTGGATGGTGTCACATTACTTTTCCCAATATTCTTCTCTTGGTGAAGCCATGTCAAAACACATCCCCGTGCCTCATAAATATATAAGGGGGATATGGTGATTAACGCAGGAAATAATTTAATGAGGTTCATTAAATGAGTAATTAAAGAGCTTCATTTAATTCACAACAATGCAGTTACAAAATTGAATAGTCAAGACACTAAATGGCTTGAAATGTAATCAGTCCCGCCAACACTGCTCATCTGTTGGAGAAAAGTAATAAAAACAAAAATAAAATTGTGATTTTATTATTCCTTAAAATGTCCTAAAACTGTTTTTTTTTCACTCAACCAAATACAGTTGAAGTGAATATTCTCATAAGAAAATCCTAGCGTTGTGGATTGAACTATACTCTCAGATCCCAATTCATAGAACCAAATCAAAATATAGAAAATTCCAACCGCGTGTTTAGTGAATGTACATTAAGAAAGTCCAAAAATTCATTCTGGACACTCCGGGCTCAGAATCACGCGCCGTCAATTTTTTCAGACTCGTAATAAACCAAAATAATATAAGAAATTACAAATATTTTTTTAGGTCTTTTAAAAAAAGTTATCAAAATGGAATTATGTTATGAGAATTCACGAGTGGAGTATATTATCTTTAAAGTATTCAGATATGTTCAAATATCTTCTAAAATAATTTTTTATGTAAATTTTACTTTAAAAAATTAAGAATTCTATTTATAGAATTATGAGATGTATGTTTTATATTTATTTTTAAATAAAATAATTTATTTAAATGTAAGATGTTTTTGGATTGGGTAACAACATGAACACATTTAAAATTCTTGTAATTGGAACTAATCCTTATTTGATCAATTATAATTAATAATATTTTTTGAATGATTTCCTGGTCCCCATCATCTATAACACTAAGTGGATGATTAAAAAAATTACAAAATGTAAACCTAAAAATATAGGGATGTATCTATAATTTATTCTAGTATTTTGTACAATTAATTTTATATTATTATACAAAGTAGATTTTTATTTTTTAATTCATATTTTTTTGATATAAATAAAATTGATGGAGTGTGGGTGATCACCTACATGTTAGATTATATTATTTGACTTCATATTCATAGTTCATATGATTGAAGATTATTCGGTCTGGATCCTGATCAATGTTGAGTACTAAATTTCAGGTGCTACTTTACAATCGATTCTTAATTTTTGAGTGATATGTTTTTTGGATATCTTTGTGGAAATTTACAATGGGATCCACAATGTTTTTTATGTAGGACACTATGCTGCTCAAATGAATGGATATTATTTATCAGGGATAATCAGACTATGATTTTGATTGAACATTATATTTAAATCTTGATTTTATCTACTCATATATTTTCGACAAATAATGATATTTTGTTTATTTATTTCTCAACAATTTATTTTCATATAATAATAAAATATATATTTATTTGATTTTATTAATGAACTATTGTTCTTGTAATTTGGGATCTAGTGTTAGGGACCAAATAAAATATCATATAAACCATAATGTGTTATATATGAAAATTAAATATGCTAAACCGACCATCATAAAATTTCATCAAACACATAGTGTATACTCTATCCTCCTATGATTGGGAAGTATATTTGGAGTTTCTTCTAAACTCAACCAAAAATTATTTCCTTTACCATCACATTTTTATAACTGTGTGCATTTAGATATAACTTCAGGGGTTATAATGATTGTGACAAGAATATATTTTAAATAATGGACATTTGAGGAAGTTTAAGTAAATCATATTTATAATATTCTAGAATAATTATTTTTAAATCTCAAGTCATCATGTGAAGTCCATGTTCTACCATGTTCTCCTTTATTTTTGATCCATCCATATAAGTTCCATATATCATATTTGATTTTGGTATCTAGTTTTACATTGATAGGTTAGAATAAACTATATATAAAATTAAAATTTTTTATATCCTATTTTTTGTCACCTTATAGTTTGAAATTAAAATAAAATTATTTTTAAATTAATTATTAAACAATAAAAAATAATGCTTTTAAGTACATTTATTAGTAAACATTTAGTCAATTTGGGTTAGATATTAATTCATATTATTGATAGTTTCTCAATATTCTAATTATATATACAATTATTGTATATATTGATAAATATATAATATTAATTTATAGATAATTCATGGATATTTAGAAATTAATTTAATATAATTATTTATATATTAGTCATTTAAATGTTGGTTGTAAAATAAAGGTTAGTGAATATTGTATTTTATAAAAAATATTATATGATGCACTTTAATTTTGGTTGTATCTTATTATTAGTTATTGTATTTAAATTACTCCCAATATTATTAAAGAGGATGTCGTCATGTTGTATACCTTTTACTAATCAACATGGGAAAAAAATATTTACCTATATGAAATATATTTCTAAAATATATATCATTTATTTTTTAAATTATAATCATGTAGTTGGTAAAAAATATAAATTAAAGGAGCAAATTATATTAGTAGTCATAATGGAATTTTAGATATACCACATTCTATTGATTTCATGAATCGTTTCACTATATAAGGATAATGAGTAAACCATTATCTCTACCACCTCAGTAAATTTATTGAAATAAATAATATTAAAACAAATTCAAAACTAAATTGTGCTTCATTTAAATGGATGCAAAATATTCTCAATGTTATGAATGTATATGATATTTTTTAGACATAGTTTAAATATATTTTATATGAAAACTACAATCATGATTTTCTTCATCAAGTGAATGAAATCTATGTTTATGAACATTTAGAACCATTTATAGTCTTAAATTGGGTACACCACCACCATTATTTTGAATTTATTATCAACTAATTTTGTGTGCATGAGTGGGACATCTAAGGTACTATACATCATAATTGGAATAATATTGATAGTTAAAACAGATATTATTCCCTTAAAAATATAAATCTTTTCTACTTTTATAAAAACAATTTAATGTATTTTAGGGTACATCACTAGGAGGCTCATTTCTTGTAATACTGTTTCAACGATTATATTCAATTGATATTTCATCTTGTGCTTCAAAATAATTTCATAAGTTAATGAGTTAGTTTATCTCATTCTATTAATGTAATACCAATTATTTTAATATTTTTAATTAATAATTTATTCAAAAAAATTATGAAATTGTATGAATTACTTATTTAATAATAAAATTAAAATACTATTAAAAATATAAAAATAATAGTAATTGTAATTTATATTAAATAATTAAATTAATTAGAAACAATTGTTTTGATATAATATAATTAATATATAAAATATAATTTTAGCTATATTAAACTTATGAAAACAATCATTTTGGTAAAATAATACAGGGTTTAATAATGATTAAATAAATGGAATAACATGTGAAGGATAAATTATTGCAATCTAAACGTCCAAATTAAGTACATTTCCCCATTTTTAAATTAAAATCAATGAAATTGAAATCGCATAAAAAATTGTATCAAGAATCCTACATCTATAGTTTACCTATTTTAGATAATGTACAATACATCTTGACAAGCATTCCCAGATTCACCAAATCAAAAGCAATTGGAGTGTCATATAATCAAATATACTGTAATAAGTTAAAAATAAGAAAAATCATTTCATATTCTACTAACATGAATCAACACAGAGAAATATTCACTGTAACAGGCTATAAACATGAGGATATTGAGTAAGGAGGCATGAGAAAAAAATTAAAATGGATATCAGTATCAACACCCATATGAACCATGCATTATACTAATTAAAAATAATCCACAAACACACAATCCAAAAAAATTCATACTAAATGTTAATTATAGAAACAATTTTAGGTAAATTCTAAAATGGACTTTATCATAATATTCTTACAACACCTTATGTGTTTATGAAATTTTATTCCAATAAATTCATTTTAATTGAAGTACTTATTCAAAAATTAATCTAATATAACAATGTGTTATACAAACACCAATTTTAGATTATGCTACATAAAACTCCATCATATCTTGTGTTACATGTGACATTGTAATTTAGAAAAAAACATTCCTTACAATTAATATATATATTTCAATGAAAATGAAATAACATAAAAACTAAATATGTTATTATAAATAGTAATAATGAAAATTTTAAAATTAAAATTACATATTTATAATAATATATATTGTTTTTGGTATTGTTTTCATATGTTTGGAAAATATCTTTTTTCTCAAAAATCTAATATTATGTATTTCATTGAAAAATAATAAAATACATTTTATAAAATTATTGAAATATAATTTCCTAATATATATTTTTTCTGAATCTCAAAAGTTGATGAAGGTGATGTATTATATTTTTTTTGAGAAAAATTCACATTATTAGGAATAAAAAAATACTGAATTTAAATTGAATGAATAATTTTAATATAATTTATTTATATGGTAAGATAATATTTTAAATTAGTTTTAAAGTATAAACATTTCAATAATAAATAAATTTGTCTAATATTGGTTATTTAAGTCAAATTAAATTGAAATTGGATATAAAAAACATTAAAATGGTTGAACATTTTAAATTTAATAATTGGTTGTCTCATCCCGTCAGTGGGATTATTTTTAAATTAATTCATAGAAATTATGTGAATTGAATAAGTAAAAACAGTTTAAATAAATTTAATAAAAATATTTTATAATTCCAAATTTTTACTATAATTTTTTTACCAAGTATAAGAGTGAAAATAATTAAAATTAATCGCAACGATTAATAGAAAAAAGATTTTACCAAGGTTATTAATGATTATCAAATGTGGAAAATTTTCCCATGAACATGTCGAAAACACATGTTGACCCTAGAATTATAATGTAAAACTTCATTTATTTGTTTTGGAGAATTTTTCAATGGTTGTGTTTGTGAAAAACATTGGTATACCAAAACATTATTTCAAAACTACCAACTGTGCCCTATCTCTCACTAATAAAAGGAGACCACCTCTTTTCCTTTATTCACAAACAAAGAAGAAATGGGTTTGGAAAATACATAAATAAATCACATAAAAAATTCTATATACTCATCATATAGTCCTTTATTTTTGTATAATTCCCAAAAATGAAGGTCGTTGGTGAAAACAAGAAGGAGACACATAAAGAAGACGTAAAATTCATCAATGAACATTTTCTTTTTTATTTCATCCAAAAAAACATTATTTCTTTTAATATCAGTATTACATGAAAAATATTTATATTAAATATAAATAAGGGTTTTAATTTCAATTTTACAACATGAAACCGTACACACATCCATCAAATTGTCTATTAAAATATCGTTCGTGTGTACAAAACTCAACCACCTTGTATACCAATATTAATTATTTTTTACTTGAAATCACTTATAGATTGTAATAATGATTATATTCTATTAATATATGATATATATTAAATATAAAATGTATTTATTAATCTTTAATAATTATATTTTACATACAATCAAGATTTTCAATTTTGAAAATATGATAGTGTCGTACGTGTGTATGGTAGACTACAATCTCACGAAGGGATGCGATTCATTAAAAATTTAAATGGAATGTATTAAAAAATTTAGTATTAAAAATATTGAATATATATGACTTAAAATTATATTTTAATGATAATAACTCATATTATATTATTTCTTCAATCTAATGAAAAATAGAAACAACATTCATCCATACATATAGACTATCCTATCTATGAACAATGTACTTCATTCCTTATTTATATATGTAGTATATTATTATGAAAACATATATAATAAATATATGTGATAATAATTTCATGGATATCACTTTTATGATGACCAAATAAATATTAATTTTTATTTAAAAAAATATAACAAAAAACCATATATGAAAAATAAAATGGGTTTTAACCACAACTCAACTATAACATTTAATTGTAAATATGTGGGTAATAAATTTTCATAAAAATATATTATATGATATAAATTAAGGTGTTTCTTAAAAATATTTTTTATATATTTATATTTTTTATAAATGGGTATTTAATGGGTACAAGATAAGTCAATACGAAATGAATTGTATTATTTGTCACTTTTAACATGGGTATGAAAAATTCTATATCCCCCACATATTTATTAAATGTAGTGTATATAATACCCATGAATGTAATATTATATTATTCTAAAAAAATTATTTTTATGTACATATTCATTTTATAATATCTTATTCATGGGAACTATAGATCAAATGATTCAAAATTTGAATTATATATTTTTAAATTTCCCTTCACTGAAATGTATGTTATGTTAAGAACATATATTATTCCACGATATATAAATAAAAACCCATTGGCATGTATTATAACAAATTTATTCCAAAACATGATATTTTATTTTCAATTTTATGTAATTATTTTATAGGTATTATGATTCATTGTTACCAAAGTGGTAAATATGTTTTGTTAAAATCACATCAGTTATCTGGATAATTTATAATTAAGATTCCAATGTTGAATTATCATGATCTAACTTTAAAAAATTCTTATGAATATTATTATTGGATTGTTATTGTTTGTATGTTTATATAATGATTCAATATTTACTATCTATGGTACTCATTATAATCAAGAAAATGCTATTAAGAAATATCAAAATTATATATTTCATTCTTAAGAAATCATTGTTCATTTAAAAAAATATTTCCTAAAAATGATTTAAAAAATGATTGAAAATATATATAATGATAATTTCAAGGGAAATGAATTTTAAAATTATTTTTCATTTAAAATGTTCTTAAAATTATATTTTATGTTTACATTATATGTTTCATAAGTTACATTCCATGAAAAAGGTTCTCAATATATTTTTTGATTCTAAAATTTTCAATTTCAAATAAGAAATGATATTTTCCTCAATAATTGTTCTTTAATAGAATCTAATGATTCCATTACCTTCCATGGTTATTATCAATAAAGTGTATTTCAAAAAATTATTTTTCTTTAATATTTATTTTCTATGAAATTGTATTTCCCAAAAAACATTTATAAACAATTTTTTAATGATTCTTTCATCATGAAGTTTAAATTGTGATATAGAGATTTTAAAAATGGATATTTTATTTCCAAAATTATCATCTATGAAATTTTATTTTACAAATGATATGTTTTAAATGATTAATTTTCTTCCATCTATGATGGTATCCTTTTTTGATACTTCTGTTGTACTAGTGATATGTTCCAAGGATACAAATCTTATTATTTCCCTGAATGGTTTAGGTGTTTTATGACACGATATTAATGATAACAATTTTGTTCCGTGGGTTAATCCATGTAGAATATATTATTAAACACATTTCATATCATGGGTAATGATGAAAATTTTTTATAACCTAACTCTTTTCCATAGTTTTTGATTTTATTACATGTTTATCATACCCATTTCATTTCATGGGTTATAATATAATTATTTCTTATGATCTTGGGAAAAAATATACTTATGAAATCACCATGAGATTATGGGTACATATATATCCATATAATTAATTTTTAAAAAGATTATATATAACTTTATATAGACTTGAATATTAATGTTAGTGAACCCAATACAGTAATAGAGGGCTTAAGATGAAAAGTGTACTGGGTACAATATTACATGTACATAATACCCATTTCATTTCTAGGGTAATAACATGTTTGATTTTTATTATATTTTGATAAAAAATTTAATGATTAAATTATGACACAAGTGGGGCCTATATCTCACTCCAACACATTGGGTAATGAATTTTATATTTAATGAGTTATAATAGACTATAATAGGTAGTGAAACTAATATAGTAATAGATGTTTAGAATAAGGAGTTAAATAGACATTGTATTACATCGTTGTAACGAGGATCTAACACAGTATAGTAATTATTTTTTACTTATATGATGGATTCCTAAATGAGCCCTAACCTATATGGAAACAAATTTACATTCATATTTGTATGCCACAAATTAATGTCTAATGAAATTATCTCATAGATCATGTTAATTTATTCCATTATGATTTATATCTGATGAACTATCAATCATTATGTCATGACTTCTAATTATTATATTTGATATGTAGTGTGTGGATAAAAAACGTTATTATCATGTTTTCATACAATTATTTTCATGTTATTATTACATATCACCATTTTACCCTTACTAGGTATATAGTCACTCCCTTTATTATGTTTCCATTCCAGAGGTTATGAAGTGATGTGTTATATATGATGCATCACAGAAGAGTGGTAGTATTGATGAATATATTTGGAGATAATGAACCTCACTTATGAACTAGTTCTTATGTTTTAATGTTTCTAAAAGATCTAAACTAATATGGTATTTAGGTGTCTATTTTTTAATACATTAAATATTCTACCGAAATAATGTTATGTCTTTTATTAGAATATTCGGACTTTAGATTTTTTGTATTTCTTATATCTATAAAATAGGATAGTCTAATTATTTTATGTATGTTAGTATGTATCTAAGGTGATCAATCTTTGTTTGATAATTATTTGCATAGGGTGTATCATGTTCTTCAGTCTATTAAGGGAATGTCTCATTATGGTAAAATTTTATTTCATTAGTATACATCATTCACATGTTTATCTCCTTATTATATAACATTGGACACATTCATATCCCAGCACTCAAAATATTATAACCGTACAAATTTTAAAATTTTAGTAACCTTATAAATGGTATGATTTCATTGCTTCTAAATATAATGACAATAACTCATATATGACATGATTAATAACTGTGTTGTAACCAGGGAGGTATTGATTCTCATCTATATAATTTTAATTACAGTGGTTTATTAATTATTTATAATCATTATTATCATCATTAGTGTGCTCCAAATTGTTACCATATTCTAATTAATCATCTCTAACTGAACATATTTAAGAATTGTGAAGGAATTATAGTTGATCCTCAAAAAACCCACCATTAAGTGTCATCTGACTATTATTTCTATTTATAAAGTGAATATTCTCTTATTCAACCAACCATGTTACATTTAGGAATATATAATGGTTCCACGATTCCATTTCATCATCCTTCACCGACGCAAAAGATATATAATTATGAACAAAACATTCCCATGAATGATACATTTTAGACTTTAGATACCCCTGAAAATTATCCTAATAATTGATAATATTGCATCCATCATATTATATGATATATCAATAATAAGGGTTTTGATCATTTGGGGGATAAAAAATATAGAGTTATAGGTTTTGGAAAAAATTAAAATAGATTTTTTGGAATATTAGGTTCAAAATGGGGGATTTTCAAAGTAGAGAATATATTTATATATAAATTATATTTCACTAGGATTTGGAATTATATGATACAAAATTATTTAAATAAGGAATTAACATTTATAAATAAAATATGGTTTAATTTTATTTTATTCTATGAGAGATGATTTTTTAGTTTAAGATTAAAATACAATACTAATAAATAATCACTATTCATTGTGAATATTAATTAAAAATAATTAATAAGTATCATAAAAATAATTCTATACCTAAAATTCAATTTTATATAGAAATATAATTTCACATAAATAAAATTAATATTCTAAATCATTAATAAATCTTCAAATTTAAAAAATTTAATTATAAATATTAAAAAATTACAAATTTATTATTAATAATTCTAATATTGAATACAATATTTTTTAAGGATTTTGTTCTTAAGTATTCGAATTCCTAATAGTATGCCATATATATCCAATAACATTGGATTAAACAATGAATATTGGGGTTCTTTTAATAATAATATAGTCACAAAAAATGTTTTAATATCATTATACACGTCCCCTAAATTTATCTTCAACACCAATAAATACACCCATTAACATATGTAGAAGAATTTGTTTTAATGGGATACTTTCATTATCAATCTCCAGAATATCTTGAATGATTTATTAAGGTACTATAGTGTTCTTATTTGGATTTAAGAATATATGTTGTGATACCAAGTTTCTCATTCGTCATTTTTATTATCAATTACTATGCTATTAATAATATCAATAAAAATTATCTTTCATTTACTATGTATATTTTTAAAAGATAATATTATCGCTGAATTGATATATTTTTATAAATAGGTTATATATTCAATCTATTTCCCATTATCATAAGGCAATATTTTACTAACATGTGGGTCCCCAATCCCTTTTTATCCATTATTTGAGAAATATAATTTTTTTTTATTTCTTTGTAAATTGTTATTATAATTCATTTTTATAAATTCATTTTGATAATATCAATGAAAGATAAATATTACATATCATTATACATCTATCATAATCAATTATAAATATATAATATAGGGGAAACCCAATAGATAAATCTTATTAGTAAAAAAGTATATTTTTATAATATAAAGAACGTATTATCTCTAATAATTGATTAATTGTTAGAATAGTATATACAGATGTACGAATTTTTTTAAATGTACATTGGGGAAAAAATGGTTTGTTTGGTATTAAGTTGATATTCACTCATTGGATAATAAAAGGGCCAAACTACCCACCTCATTCAGTATGGATGAGAAATATCATTTGGATAACAAAGAATAGTTACACACAATAATGAAATATTTTTAAATCATTAATAATATATAATAAACTATAAATTCATAAATATAAATAAAATTACTTGTGGAACAAATTCTAGATGTATGGATTTGGGGTTTATTTTTCTATCAATGTAAAAGTATCATAACTTTTCAAAATATATGAAACATTGACCATATTCTATTGATACCCATACGTATTGATTGGAACACTCAGCATTGTCAAGATATCATTACTTAAATATGGATATATTCCATTATATTTTGAATATTATATATTATTTGGGCGTATTTTGGGACATTTACAAAGATATATATTATTCCTCATAATAACGAAATTTTTATATTAAATATAAACATCACTGTTTTTATAATAATAATGATTTGTTGAATATGATTATATACATGGATACAAAGGGATAATAATTAAATGTATATTTTAACAATTATAATTATATAATTGGTTATCTTTCCTTTTTATCTGATTGGTGGGGGTTCATATTTTATTGTACCATGATGAAGTTGAAGGTATTATGGGAGAAACTTGATTGATATTATATTTAATCGTTAAATATTTTATGAATAATTTCATATACTGTGTCTTTAAATATATATATCTAATTTCTAGAATAAATAATTCCATTATTATTAGACTATTTATTCTTATCTATGCATTTATTATAGTTTTATATCATAGCTATATTATGTGACTAACGCCATTTTTTGAAATCTATTTATTCCAATAAAATAAATTATTCCATGACCAAGTATGATAGTATTTAATTTATAATACACATTTTTGTAAATCTACAAATGGCCAATTTAGTTATCTACAATTTCCTTTAGAAAACCATAATGATTTTAATATTTGGATTATATAGTTTTATTGAGAAAAAAAATTATATTTGAATTTTATATCTAGTAACTCCGATATGATAAAATATTTATTAACATATTTATCATCCTATGGATTCAAAATGAATAGACCCATGAAATTATTATGTATAAATTATAAACTATTGAAATAAAATAACTATTTTTTATGTGTTATAATATTCAGGGTGTCAATGTTGGTTGTTGAAAACGTATAATATAAAGCATTCAAAGATGGTTAATATAACATAGTTATGCAACATGACACTATGAGAATAATTTAGGATATCCTAGAAATGTTTTAATGTTATTTAACATCAAAATAAAAATCTTAAATATGAATTATAATTCATGAAATACAAAAATTACTATCATTAATGTAATAATAAAATGTATCATAATGACGGGAATTAAAATTATGTCAACATCAATAATCAATGACAGAATTTCCCATATTTTCATGTAAAATGGCATAGTATATTATTGGATTAGATTATTGTTACAATTTTATTTATAAATATATTTTTAATCATTTGCCTTTCCTATATGGAACATACTATTACTCAACGACTTTGTTTTATCATGTAAGACTACAACTTTATGAAGAACCCTATGTCCTTCAATGGGTTCATAAATCCAATGTTATGTAATGTATAAATTATGTTCATATATAATGTATTCCATTCAATGGGGTATAATGAGATGTATAATTAGGTTATGGAAATATATCATATAATTTGACATACTAGAAAATGATTGTAATTGATTCAAATCATCATGAATGGATTGATCATATTGATTTTGAAATGTAAGGATTTTATGTTTTTATTATCTGAACGGTGATTTCTATATGACCATTGAGCTATCAAAAAAAATAAAAATAAATAAATCAATTATTGAAGAAGGTATTATTGAGTATGATGATAATATTATATCTTCATGAAGACTGGTTTCTGATTACATACGTAATACAGAAATAAAATTTCATTGCATTATTTGTGGGTTGAATCGTGTCAATTTAAAAGAATTAATCATTTAATCGGTTTTCTTATAAAAAAATATTTTGAAAATTTATGTCATGATAAATGTAGAATTATCCATTTAATTTATATTTAAAACAAAAAAATTTGAGGCATATAATAAAAGAGTGAAATATAGAGGGATGTTTCATAATGTAATTGAAATGATTGATGTAACACTAAACAAGTAATACAATTTCACTTAAAAACCGATGTGTTTGTATATGTTAATAGGAATTCACCTAAAGCATAAAGGTAATGGTGATTAAGATCATGATTTGAAAGTAAAAATTATAGATATTCAATGTATAAATATTCAATTTAAATAAAAATTGAATATATTAAAATCAATTACCAATGTGTCATGTAATTGTTCCCCAGAATATGATAAAGAAGATTGATCATGGTTATGTAGTCACAAAACTATATTTTGACGACACAAATGATGTTATGAGATTTACATTGACCGTAAAATCCAAGTTAGTAAAATGATTTATTTTATTCTTATCCTAAAAAACTATATAATATATTACACATTTTATATTAAAATTTAAGTGCCTTATATGAATTAAATAGAATGTTTATAGTTAATATTATAGTTGGTAACCTAAATGAAAAAAAGCATATTGGTATTTCCTTATTGAACCACATAGAGGTGTTTTTTTAAATATGGTTGTAATAATAACGATAAATATTGTCGTATTCATTATGATGGATTGACTCTCAATGTAAAATAGAAGTGTTAATAATGATGATAATTTTTATTCAATCATATACAGTGTATATAATAAATTATTTATTTTTTAGGGACTTCATTTATTTTTCATGATTGCATGTACGTGAAGTTTCTTGTCATAATGAAACTCATATAATAAATTAATTAATTATTGAAATAGAAATCCTTTTAATAGTGTTTGTGTATATTCTAAGGGATTATATAGATGTATTTCCTGAAGAACTGCAATAATATCACCAAAATATGAATTTTAATTTTAGATCAATGAAATACCTAATGAAAAATCAATATATATAACTCTTTATAAAATTAATATCGTTAAATATTTCTAACAAAATAAACTACAAAAACTTTTTGTTGTGTATGCATATTGATTAATCCAAATGCATCACCTTGGAGAGAAGATATCTTATTATGAGAACATTAATGTATTATTATGAGGTTATTCATCAATTAATGAGAAATAAATTGAATCACTCTAAGGAATATGTATCCCAAACATTTTATTTATTATATATTTGATTAACAAATTATACATTAATAGTGTTCAATAATTTATGTATGTTCTAGTAATAATTACATAAATATAGAAATTGATTTTATTCCAAAGGTATCTTTTCACTCATGGTTTTTATATTTTGAGTTTATAATAATACCATTTTAATCATCAAACTTACTATTTATGTTTTTGGGGATATTTATTAGAGTATTGAATTGTTATAAAAAATCTATTATTTATTGATATTATCGATATAAATAGTATGTTCACATGATATTAAGTCTAAAATTTATGTATTTTATGTGAAAATATCTAAGGGAAGGTTCATTAATATATATTTTTAACATTGAATTTTCGTTTCAATTAGATTCTTCACATAGTCATATTATTTCCACTAATGGAATATCAATTTACCCTTGAATGATAATTTTTGTTAATGTATGAGCCACACCATTGAATTTAACCAAGATAAATAGTTTCCTAATTGATGAAGGTTTTTTTTGGTAAATTGATAATAGTTTTTCCATATTATCTAATACATGATATAACATGAAATTTTAAGGATTCAAATTCCCATAGTCCATGTAATGTGATGAAATCATTGAGGAACTATAGATATTATTAGTTATTTCACATTTATTTAACATCCAAACAAAAAATGCGATATTTCTTATAAATTAATATTAATTATATAAATTAATTGGATGTTTCATTATAAAAAATTATATATTCATCGCATATATAAAAATGAAATAACATTGTAAAAATATTAAAATCATGATATTGGGTTAGAATTTATAATTTTTTAAGGATACTAAGGAACTATCATGATTTGGAATAAAATTAAACATTAAATAATTTAAAAATCTCAAATAATATATTAATAAATATATTGATTAAAATGATAAAAATTAAATATCATGGTATACTTATAGAAGTGAATCCTTTTTTTTGGATGGTTTGTAATTCAATGGAAATTTTTTTAATTATATAGTTGAGAAAAAAAATAAATCTACAAAATGGAATTTTGAGAGTTGTACCTTATAAAAGTGTTCTTTATTTATGTTTTACATCATTAATGGTGTTTTAGGGGTTCTAATATTTTATAATATCCTCATCTTTCGAATTCTCAATTTCTGAGAAATAGATAGTTTCATACAATGCGATAATGTTTTGAGCTAAAAGTGCATCTCAAATTGAGTTCATTTTCATATAAGAAATCAATTCTGTAATAAATTTATGTGCCTATAGAAAACAACTCAACTCTGTAGAGGTGTGTAGTGGGACCACTCACATTCTGTATAGGTTTTTGAGAACATTATACTAGAACTGTGTGGGGTATTGGTGTTGTTGGGAAGTAGTACCACTATTTTGGAATATGGTTTTTTAGATAGTGTGGTAAATCAATACGACTTATAAAATTGGGATTTCAATTACCATATTTAAATCCTTAAAATTAAAATTCATACCACCATCCTCATCCCTCATTATCCATTTTAGAAATACATTATTGATCTCATCTTTTCATCCATTAAGAATGGATTTACATACCTCATATGATATCTGATACAAGTATCATTTTTTTACATGGTTCCCACATTGTTAGTGTAATTTATCCATACTTAAAATACATGAAAATTAAATTTACTTTTTAGATTATATATAATATTAAACAAATATACATTAAAAGACCATATTATTTTAGTGCCTTTTGAAGAATGGAATTATAATACATGATACATATGTGATATACATTAGCTCCGACTAGGTTCCTCTATACTAGAACCATTCATAAAACCATCACATATAAAATGTATCATCATAACATGGGAAAAATGAAACATAAAAAGGGTAGATATCAGATGTTCAGTAAGGGTAAACAATGGATACACATAATTATAAACATAATAATAGATGTATTAGAATGTGATTATAACATTAAAATATCATACCCTATATATCATCGATTACTGAAATAAATCATATAATTAATCACGATTGTTCATTAGAAATGAATCATAAGGAAATAAATAACAGAAACCATGAATGAATAACATTGTAATAAATCATGGAACTATGGAAGACACATAAAATTAAAATATAATTTACATATGGGAAATACATTGCTTCCATGAACTTATTATTTGTATTGTTTCACACCATGTAGCATATTGGAATTCATGGTTCATTCCCCTAGCCATCTCAGTAGAATGAGTTCACTCCTCAAACCATCTTGGTTGGTATGCTTTACTCCCTATACACTCATAGTCTATCTCATGAGATATAAATATTTACCTAATGCATTGGAAGGAGATATAGGTCCCACATATCTTATTATGAAATCATACAATCATGTGCTATAAAATCACAAACAATAATAACCCATGAAATCAAATGGATATCAAAAACATGTAACCATATCAAAACCTAGGGAAAAATATACACACTTATAATCATTTCATCATAGCATAACCCAAGAGATTATAAGGGTTTCTTAAACATAATTCAATCATAACAGAAACCTATTTAAATAAATAGGTTTCATAAATATCCTAAATATAGAGAAAATATTGTAAAAATTGGGATATAAATAAGTAATGTCATATTAGATGGAAAATGATTTTTGTAAAACACATGAAAGTGATTCTTGAAGAAAATGTCATTTCCTCTCTAAAAAAATTTTATTTTCTCAAAACCCCAACCAATCTCTAAATAAAAGAATATATTTTAAGAAAAGAATGAAATATTTTAATGTAATATTCAAGGAAAAATAGTGTCATGAAAGCATAAAAATCAGTTCATGTCGTATTTGTTAAAATAAAACATTATTCTCATACATATTTCTATGATTTCAAAATATACCTCATTTGACAAAAAAACATTCCTTTACATCAATGAAATAAAAAGAAAAAAATGGTTAAAAACGAAATTAATCATACATATGTGAATAGTAAAACATTTTATGAAGGACTGTTTAGAAAACATGGATATGGATATTAAATAAACCCTAGAAAATACTTACATATAATCAATCTCAGATAATAATGGGATTGAAAAATTAACAATTTCTAAAAAACAAAAAAATATTCCTTATTTAATTAATTTGAAAAAAAATTAAATATAGACAAAAAAATTTCATTTATAATCCATTTAGATCTATATAAATATTTATGAAAAATAATATCACGAATATTAAAATAGGGAATTTATTTAAAAAAAATCGATGCATCGAAAAAAACCATGAACATTTAAATAATAATTTTTACATACTCAAATGAATAATTTTATACCATGAAGGTAAATGTATTCAGGATATTAAATATAATAGGTGAAGTACTTACACAACACAAAATAAATAAGTTTTTACTATAGATTTTATATAATTAATATAAAATGTTAGAGGAAATTCTATTACAGTGAGTCCCGTGTCTTGTTATACTTGTTCAAACAACATGTATAAAAAATAAGTTAATCAAATATTATAGAACCATTTATTTATATCTTATACCATATATGGTTTTATTATGACCTTATTTTTTTTAACCATCCTTTGTTATGTTTTCAATTTAGATATTATTCGCTTTTTTCTTCACATGTGTCTTAATTTGATATATCATTCATCCTTTTACTTATATCATGATTACAAAATGTAACAAATGATATATATATATATCATGTATATCTACAATATTTAAATTTAAATAATCTATATAATATAGAATTATGAAACATAATACAACATTCATTGAGATGAAAAGCAGTACATACATATGAACGCTATTTCTGTTTAATTGTGGGGATGGAGGAAGGAAATTAAAATACACACACACAAATATATATATGTGTATATCTATATATGTATCATTACTAAAATATAATTATTATATCATATATGTTATACATTTTTAGTATATCCATCATTAATAAATTCCATGTAGTTTATAAATGAACCAAGTCGCTTTGAGGGCGCTGTTGTCCACACTTCCCAAACAAAAATATCATATTAACACAACATGAAAATCCTAAAGTTATTATTAATATAACATTAAATATATTTTAAAATGGTTATAATATACATATTTAAATATTATTTAATAAAAAAATAGTTTTATCTCTAGTTAGATTGCAGTAATAGAAAAAGAAAAAAAACTTTATTTACGGAGTCGAATAACAGACATAACTTGGAAAAAATTTTCATTCTATGAATAAGAGGTGGTGAGAAATGAAATAGAAATTAGATATATAATTGTAAAAATAAAATGACATTAAATAAATGATTATATAGTTATCATTAATTGATGGAAGAAGGAAGGGAGGTGGAATTAGAAAAATAAAAGAAATTAAGAAATGTACTTCGATAAAATTTACTTTTGAATATCACCTCCTTAAAATGCCAGTTAGGACAATTGATTTGGTATTTTGGTGACAACAAAATAACATGGATGTGGAGAGTTCAATGGTGAGTGTTTTGGGTTGATATTTTAGGAGCTATAAGGATTTTTGGCTGGAATGTGGAGGTGATGGGTGGTATTTATAATATCGAAGAGGTGGGTTCATGAGATTAATATATTGATTATTTTATATTATAAGATAACCACATTGAGGTGGAAATAATTTAAAGGAATCAGACATTAATTTAATGTATTGAAGGCTGTTTAGGGTTGATCCACACCTCAAACAACCTTTAAACGTTACAATTTTGAGGTATGTTAAGCTTTTACAATTTTATATTAACCCTTTCCACACTTTCACCTATACAATGATAACTAATTTTTTTTACCGTTTTAAATTTTTATTACCAAATAAATGAAATTGGATGAAATAACTAATTTGGACCTTACAATTACAAATATAGAATCCATTTTATCTACTCTAATTTTCATATTTGGGATTATTAGATTTAAAATGAATTCCATACATAAAATGAAAAGGTCAGTTTTAAATATCAAATGCTCAAATGTTTCAAATATTTTTATGTATAATTTATATCTGAAAATTATTCCAATTAACATAATTTTTTAATTGAATAATATTATCTAAATATTATTTTAATTTAATTACAAATATAATTATATTATAAATAAATAAGATAAAAAAGTTATTTTGATGTAAAATCTTGGATTTTAACTACAAATTAAAAACTAACCTTGTAGAAAAATAATAGAAGTTCATCCAATCCTAATTTGTATTATTTAAATTATAATATAATGTTTTCTACATATTTTATCTATAAATGTGCAAAAAAATTTACTTATAAAGGATTCTCCAATAATATGCAGTAAAAATACCTTAATGAAAAATTTTGGGTTTTTTGTGTTAAATTGGTTTTATTATTCTCTTACGCCTATATAATATACTGCAGGAATATAAAAATTAATTAATTTTTTATTTAAAATATATATTAAATTAAAATTACCTACTAATTTTGATTAATTTAATTTATTTAGATTAAAACCATTTATGGGAATAATAATAGTTTTCTACAATAATAATACCTTTAAAATCAATTGGTTTTAATATTCATTTCTAACTAATTTGTAAATATTAATTTTATTTTCTATTTTTTGAAATATGTATATTAATTATTATTATTTAATAATATTCATAAAATCGTATTTGATGTCTCAGTTACATTAAATTTTAATAATATATCATTGTTCGCTATGCCACGATCAGGGGTGTTACGCAAGCCAATGAGGAAAGTCTTTGTTGCATATAATCCAAGATAACCATAGTATTCTATATATATAAAGCTAAAATTTATGTTTTCTATAGTTCTCTTGAGAAAATAATAGTGATTTAATATAAAATCAAGTATTTTCAATGTTCTATGATATAGAAAATATAAAAATATTAAATTAACTCGAAAAAAATTCCCAAAATTTGAGGGTGTTTCATTCTACCCCCTTGAAAAGAATTTATCCCTCTAAATTCATATGGTTTATCAATGTTCTAATATTTTATTGTTTCATTTATAGAAACCCACATCGAAAAAATAACACTAAAACATTCTTTTTAAATTGGATTTGTTAGAAAAAATAATTTCCCAATGTAAATCAGGACAAGGTATCTATGTAAGAGAATGTATGTTCTAATTTGGGAATGGATGAAACATGTAAATAATCATAAATAAAGATAAACATAACTCATAATAAGATATCATATGATCTATATAATGTTAATAATAAAAAAACTGCAAACTAATGAATCCTAAACGAGGTCATTGATATCATCAAAATAATGATAGAAAGACACCATTTTTCATCATGATAACTTTACCTAATGTTAATAAATTAGAATGGGAATATATACATAATTTTTTTCAGAACAATATAATTGTTGTCCATTCGATGAAAAATTTCCCCTTCAGATATTATTCAAAGAAATGCAGTTTATTTTTTCATTCCTAAAGCGTCAGTAGATCATGTGGTCCATAAATTTAAGGACTGTTAATTCCATTTGTCCTCATTACAAAAAAAAGGTTATCATAAGTTATTTAATTTAAATAAAGCCACATGTTGTGAGATAATAATTTAATTTAACAATGCTCATTCATATTTGTTCTAATACAATTCATAAACCGAAAACTGCAAATACAATATTTTAGAAAGTGGTTCACGTAATAAGCTCAATATTTATCCCTCATAAATCATAAGGCACCTCTTATTGGTCACTTTATAGAATTAAAAATTCCTCCCTCAGGTTTTCTATATAGTCATCATAATTACATAAATTAACATATATCCTTATTTAAATCATTCATGTTTATTTATTTTTAAGTGAAAATATTGTAAACTCCATACATGATAGCATAACAGAAATATTTTAATAAATCCTTAATTAGTGCTATAATAACAAGTATAATTCAATATACTTATTCATATCCAAAATATCATTATCCAAATAGGATTATCTCATAATTATTTTAATAATATGGGTTATCCTTCAACTAATCATGTGTTTTCTAAAAAAATCACCTTATTGACTCATTCACTTTTCATGGACATCTGTACCATTCAATATATTATCTTAAATACTTTTGTAAAAAATATAGTGGACTAATACAATGATTTTTAACTGTTCCATATTACTATAAAATTACTTCTAAAACATTATTCTTGAACTCCAATACATAAACACTCAATCATTCCACAACGTCTTTATCATACTCTACATCGCCGATAGTGATTGCATGAGATTTTAATTTTCATTTGTTATTAAGAGGTTCCTAACATTGATCATCATCGATTACACTTAGATTAGGGAACAAGTTAGTATAATTTCAATTCTCCTTACACATGTATAATTGAAGATAGGGGAGGTGAATTCTAAAAATCTTTATCTCAATTCACATAGTTAGATAAATTAATTTTCATAAATTCAGAACTTAAATGCCTGATTATCTTCGTTTTGGAACATAAAACATTAATTAGATCCCACATTAAAATTTCCTATTTGTTTTTTCCAATATATAGAGAGTAAAAGAAGTATCTTATTTTCCTTTTCATGTTTTTAGGATTTCTATTTAAACTTCATCTTCTTATTCTTATCAAATCATTATTATTGGAATGTGACTCCAACCTCCATTTCAGAATTGATGTCCCCAAAAAAAATCTATTCATATCTATTAATGTTTCTTATTTATAATGCCCTTATGAAACATGAATTTAAGCCACTGAAGAACCAATAAATATTATGTTCATGCTATATGATAATTACATAGTTGTACATCACATGTCTGATAAAATTTTCTCCCTTGTTACCAATAGATACTTAATGCATTTTATTTTACAAGAGAAACAAATTGTCTATTTTTGTACGTGGAATATGAGAAATATAATTATTTAATATTATGTTCTAGATCTTATAACAATCAGTGGATTTAATTAAATCTTTTCACCTCTTATTCATGATTTTATTGAACCATTGATATGTTTCACCTTCTAATCGATAAATATCATGAAATAATTTCTCGTATTATGAACACTTGAGAGTAGAAAATATCTTTTCAGTGGTACATATCCATTATTCAGAAACAAGTGGATTATAATACCCAAAGAAAGATGGTGGATGTTTCCTTATTAAGGACACAATAGAATGTTGTTCCCTCTATTCCTCATTTGGATTTCAAGAATGATTCATAAAATTTGAAATAATGGTGATAATTTCTATGAAATCTCACATTACAACTCCCATATCATTCATTTTATTCAATGGGAATTAATTACATTTTCCATCATAATTACCATTAACATGATTCCTTCGGGTTCCATCCATTTAATAAAACCAAAATCATATAGTAAGAATCATTTTTTATAATGAGGGACTATATAATCATGAACAAATATATATAGGACACTTAATTCATGACAAGTAATTTTAAATCTACGACACGTTAGGCATGTCCTTTGAGAAATCACAAAAAATATACATAAAATATCACTAGGGATCTTATTAAGTTTTCTCATTATAGTTTCCAAAGGATAACTAATACAACACTCTAATACCAACAGTAATGCCCCCAAACATGGTGTATATGGAAAATACATTAATTTTAATGAATAATTAATACATTATACCAACATACAACCAATATCCATATTAGTTTGTTGCCTTTGGAATCATGTAATCCTAAACCTTGATACATATGTGATATACATTTTCTCCCACTATATTCTCATCAACTTGTACCCATTTGAGACACATCAAATATAATAAGTATCATCATAACCTAGGGAAAAGGTAGCATTAAAATGGGTGTGACCAGATTCTTGATAAGTGTAATGAATGGAAACCTATCAAATCAAAAAGGATCATAGGGGTTATCCAATGTGATCATAACAATAAAAGATTAAACCTTGCATATAAATGATCATTAAAATAAGTCATGGAATAAAGAATCATAGTTCATTATAGATGAATCACTAAGAAATAAATATCATAATCTGTGAAATCATAACATATAAATGAAACATGGAATTGTGGTTAACACATAACCATATAAAATTAATTAAATAGTATCCAAGACATTGCTTCCATGACCATCTTACTAATATGGTTTTTCCCCCATACCATATTGGTTACCATGGTTCACTCTAATAGACATATTAGTAGCATCAATTCACATCTAAAACCATCTTATTATTCATAGTTCACTACCAATACCATCATAGCCTATTCCACGATATATAAATATTTACCCAATGCATTTTAGAGAGATATATGTCCCACCCATATCATAATGGAATCATACATTCATTTTTCCAAAAATCATGAACAATAATAACCCCTGAATTGAAATATCCATCATAAAAATGTAATGATATCATAAACTATGAAAAAAGCTAGAAGATCCTCTTCATTTCTTCGCAGAATTAACGATGTGATAAAATGGGTCTCTAAACATTTATACCATCCTAACAAAATCTAGGGTAAATAAATGGATTCAAAAAAAATAATAAACATAATAAAAAAATATGAATAATAGGTAAATTAATAAGGAATTCCATATTATATGGAAAATAATTTTGATAAAACACTTGAAATGTATTTTTCAGAAAATATCCTTTATTTTTGAAAATGTTTTTTTCTTAAACCTTAACACAATTTTAATAGAAAATAATTTCATTGATGATAACCGTGAAAACATATAATCACATCATCCAAGAAATAAGGTATCATGAATTCATAAAAATCCATTAATGTCATATAAGTTATAATAAAACATTATTCTCCTTCATTAGTAAGAGATGTGAAAAAACATCATTTGGAATGAGAATGAAAGATTCATTTCAACCCATGTAGTCAAAAGTTAAAAATCAGTAAAAATGGATTCAATAATCTATAGGAGAATATTAAAAAATAATATCAAGGAATTTTTATAAATCATGGACATAAATTTAAAATAAACCCTAGTAAATACTTTATTATGAACAATATAGGATAATAATGATATTGAAAAACTATCCCATACATAAAACATTAAAAATGTTTTAATTTTAATGAATTTTAATAAAAATTAATGTAGACATAAAATTTCATTTTAATCACTTTATATAAATATAAATAGTTATGTAAAATATTATAATAAATATTAAAATGGGGAAAGGAATAATTTTTTAAAAATTGAAAGCATCTCATACAACTATGATGATAAAATCATTATCCATATATTTTCAAATGATGTATTAAATACCATTATAATAAATTTATTCATTATATTAAATGTAATATGGGTAGTACATACACTAAAAATAGTAAATATGTGGACAATGTGGATTATATGTAATGAAAATTAAAAGAGAGATGGAATTGCTCTACCTTGAGTCTTGAGTCTGGTCGTACTCATTCAAACCACATATATAATAAATTTATTAAAAATATTTTAATGAAACATATTGTTTTATATAATACAATATATGGTTTTATTATGACCTTATATTTAATATTTTTTAACCGTCCTATGTTATGATTTCACTTCTGATAATATTCTCTTAGTTCTTCACATGTATCTTAATTAGATAAATCATTAGTATTTATTATTATATGACGATTCAGGAATCTAAAACATGATATATATATATATATATATCATTTAAATCAATTATATGAGTATTATAAATATTTTTCTAAAAAATAATTTTGAAAAAGAATACACCATTCATTAAGATGGAAAGCTGTACGTACTCATGAATGTTATTTGCGTTTAATATTTTGGATTGAAGGAACTAAAGTAAAATACAAATATATGTATATAAATGTATATATATCATTATTAAAGTAGATTTATAAAGTCAAATATATTATATATATTCTGTACATTAATCCTTAATACATTACATGTAGTTTATAAACAAATCGCATCGCTTTGAGGGGGTTGTAGTTTGCATTTCTTGAAATGAAATTATCATAATAAAACAACATGGCTATCAAAGAGTTATTTTTTTTAAAAAATTACCAGAATAAGAAATAAGTTATAATATACATATTTATATTTTATTTGACCATAAAAATAGATTTAAGACTAACCATTATGGCAGAAATAGAAAATAAAAAAAACATAATTTATGGATTCAATTAACAAGCATTACATGGAAAACAATTTCGTTTCTATGAATAAACTGAAGTGATAAATGATATGGATACGACATATTACACAATAAACATAAAAACCCATTACATACATGAATATTGAGTTATAATTCATTGAATTATGAATGAGGAGAGGAGACGGTAGAAAAATAAATGAAATTAAGATATGTACATTTAAAGAATTAGCTCTTTAAAAACACCTCCATGATAGAACCTTAATGACCTTGGATTGGGTATTTTGTAGAGACAAGAAGAACATGTACGTGGGTATATTGAGTGTGAGAGGTTTGAGATTATATTCAGGTAGAAAAACGTTTTTTTTGGATTATATGTGGATGTGATGGGTGGTATTTATACTTGAGAAAGGGGGGTTTAGGGAATTAATTTATTGATTATTATATATTAAAATCTATCCGCATTAAGGTGGAAATAGAATAAAAGAATTATTAATTCATTATATGTTGTATATTCAAGTTGGGTATGAGATACACATTATACAACCATTAAATGTTTCAAAATTTTTGTATGTTAAACATTACCTTTTCAATTTATTCCTTGTCAAAATTTTACCAATACAATATCAAATAATTGTTTTACTATGGTAGAATTTTCTTACCACACAATTAAATTTCCCATAAAATCTAATTTGGAACTTCTAATTCCAAATATGTAATCAATTTTTCCTAATTCAATACATATAATTGGGAAATTTATATTTAGAATGAATTCCACAAATAAAACGGAAAAGAGGGGTTTAAATGTGAAACGTTCAAAAAATTTGAGCTATTTTAATATCTAGTTTCATTGTGATATTTAGTCCAATGACCATCATAGGATATATAGAAAATAATATTATCTAATCAATGTTTTAATAAATTTTAACATATAATTTATCCATATATATAAATTAGTTGAAAATGTTGTTTTGAATTAAAATCTAGGACTTTTAACTATTGATTAAAAATGATACCTTACAAAAAAGTACCAAATTTTGTATCCTAACCAAATTATTATATATATATATTTCCAAAATAATATTATTTTAATATATTAATTCTATAATTTTTTGATAAATTTCATTCAAAAAATTTCCCCAATAAATGGCAAAAACTACTTTAATAAAAATAATGGGTTCTATGTGTTAAATTTATTTGTTATTATATTATGAATATAAAATA
Organism: Viscum album; assembly: GCA_963277665.1. NCBI lineage: Eukaryota > Viridiplantae > Streptophyta > Magnoliopsida > Santalales > Viscaceae > Viscum > Viscum album. The sequence continues at coordinate 915,049,184 of OY728155.1, read as the reverse complement.
TTTTTGATTAATATTGAAGATATTTACATGGATATATAACATATATAATAAATTAAAATTAAATACTAATGTTAATTAATTTAATTTATTTTTTACAATACACTTATAATATTTATAATAGTTTCCAATAAAAATTATCCCTTTATATTCTATTAGTTATTATATTAATTTATAAATAACATGTATCTATTAAATTCATATATTAATTTTTGATAAATATAAATTAATATATTTTAGTAAATAATATACATAAAAACTAAACTAAACATCTAGATTAGATCACATTTTAATAATACATCATTGTTCAGTAAACCACAATCATTTTTCTTACGCAAGCCCTTGAGGAAAGTATTTGCAGCATGAAACGCTAGATAACCTTAGTATTCCTTGTAGTGAAATTAAAATTTGTGTTTTTTGTATTCCATTTAATCCAAACATTATGCTTTAATATAAAATAGACTATTATTAGTGATGCGTGAAACAAAAAATGTCAAATGATTAAATTAATTTAAAAATTAACAAAATCGTGAGTTGTTACATCCTACTCCCTTTAAAATTAATTTCTATCTCAAAATCAATCTGGTTTATTAAAGGATTACTACATTAAAATATAAGTAATAGAAACCCACATCGTAAAAATGAACTCTAAAACATTCATTTAAAAATTAATAGTTAGAAAATAAAAGTTTTCAAATTTAAATCATGAGTATGTATCTATATATGTGAACAAAAGTAAATATATTGGAATAGAGGAATAGAGTAAATAAAATTAGTGATTGATCCAGAACATTCAACAAAATAATTCCGAAGATCTTGAGATATTTAACTATCATAAAACATGAAACTATGGATGTTTGAAAGTGGACATCAATATCATAAAAAACGATACTAATAAGACACCCTTTTACACCATGACCCCTTTTCCTAATATTGAACAATTTGCATGATAACATATAAATTTTTTTTTTCACAGAATCTCATTATTTTCCATGCCTTGAACAATTTCCCCCAAAAAACTATTCAATGAAATGATGTTGAATTAGTCATTTATGAAGCATTAATAGATCATACGATCCATAAATAGAATGATAGGTTATTCCATATGTCTTTATAAAAAAGTCATAATAAGTAAATAAATCTACATATGTTCACATGTAGTGAGAAAGTACCTTAATCTAAAAAACGTCATCTGAAGTCTAACATAAACTAGCTATAAACCAAAAACTGAAAATTTAAAATTTTATAAAGTGGTTCACCAAAACTTCTTACCATTTATCTGTAATAAATCATAAGGTACTTCTTAATAGTCACATTATAATCCTCTTTATTCCATTATCATGTATTATATTGATTCATGATAATAACATTAATTACCGTATATCCTTATTGAAAACAATAATGTTTCCTAATTCTTAGGTCCAAAATTTTTTTTACTCCATCTGTGATATCATAACCAACATATCAACAAATCATTAATTTTTTACATTTTAAATAGTATCATCTAATTTACATATTAACATCCAACATATCATTATATAAATAAAATTACATCAGCATCATGATTATATTCAGATTTATCCTTCCCTTAATCGTGTTTTTTTTTAAAAAATCACCTTATTAACTGAATCACTTTTCAGGGTTATCTGTACCATTTTTAACATTCTATTAAAAATTTATGTAAAAAATATTGTATAACAACACATAAATTATTCATTATTCCATAATACTGTAATATTAACACTACAATAGAATTCTTTAAATACAATACATAAACACTCAATCATTCAATAACTTTGATGGAATACTTCATATCATTGATAGTGATATCTTGAGATTTTACTTTTCTATTATCCTTAAGAGATTGTTAATGTCAGCCATCATAAATCACCCATGGATTAGGGAACTGGTTATAATAATGACATTTCTCCTTGTACTTATTGCACTAATGTGGGGGAGGATCATTTTCTATGGATTTCTCTCCATTCTCATTATTAGCTATCTTATTCCCATAGCATCAGGTGTAAAATGACTAATGGGATTTTTTTCCACACATAAAAACTTTACTATAACCCTTAAGATAATTCATTTTATTATTTTTTTCCACACATACATCATAAAGGAAGGTTTCACTTTTTTTAATTCATGGTTTTATGAATCCACATTTTGAGAATATCTGGTTATATATTATTAGTTAAAAATTAAATAATTGGATTTTTTTTAATAAATATAAGATTTTTTATTTTTCCATGTAATTTTTTTAAATATATGGAAATATTAAAAGTCCACAAGAATTAATAGCATGTGATTCTGAGGTCTGGTGTTATAGGAATGAATTTATGAACTCTTTTTTTGGGTACGTTTAGTAAACGCGTGAGTGGAATATTCTAACATTGGAACTAGTTTTCTGAATTGAAATACTGGGACACCGTTGAACTTGATGTGCCAATATTTTCATAAAGAGACCTTCACCTTGATTACAGTAGGTCGATGGTGGGAGTTCTATATTTTGGATTTTCGTGGAGAGTTAAAAGAAAATTAATTAAAAAAGAAATATATTTTATTATATTTCTTGAAACATTTCATTTGAATCTTGAAGGTGGGACCACATGAGGGTGGTCAGGCATTTAATGCTTGTAATTAAATGCTTGGTTACACAAAATTTGTATCCACATTTTCTTTCAACTAATGGGATTCATTAATTCAAAAAATTATTAAATCAACTTGTAAATTAAGAGTTTTACTAACTCTTATTGCGGATTGTTTTTTCATTGATGAAAGGAAGAGGAGGATTTAGCTGGAGAATTATCAAAGGAAGAATATCCTCCAGTGAATAACATTCTTCGGTTCATGAATGAGGATGACACTTGAGCTTGAGACGAGATCATGGTGTGGGAGCAGCGAATGTCAGAGTCTTCATCTTCTACCTCACGCCAACACCAATTAAAGTATGAGGTAGGGAATTTTGTTCAATTCTTTCTTCATGGTAATTCATAGCTTCCAATCAATTAACCACTTACTATCGATATAATGAAGAGCATGTGGTCCAAACAAACACGATATGATCCCTACACTCACTCTATGATGATGTGTTCTTTGTGGGCGGATCGACGGTAGAGCGGAACCCGACCATGTCGTCGACGTCTAATGCCGACAAGGTAGTTGATTGAAATAGAATATGTTATTGTCATGTATTATATTATAAGGGTTAGGTTCAGTATTTTAATAGTGTTTAATTTATTTTTATGTGAATTTTCTTGCGTTTTATAATATCTAGCATTGTGTGATTATAAATATGACGAGAGGTACATTAAGAATTTGAGAATGAGATACCTCATATTGAATGAGAACTCCAATACTAGGTACGACAGATTATTCATCTTGATAGAACCCAATACATTTCACGCATTATAATTTCTTCTAGATCGGACCTTTGAGAAGGGGCTCAGATGGGAGATTAGGGATTCGGTGATTTCCCATAGCATCCCGATGCAAGAGGGGTTATTAGAGAGAGCACTCATAGCAGAGTGATTCCTTACCAAGAAGTCTCCAGCAGCGAGACCTTACACTTAACATTACCTAGCAGAGTCATCTCAAGTTGGTAGCAAATAGATGATGCAGAGTTACAAAAGGACTAGACCTAAAGTGGACGACTGTAGGATACATGGTCAGTCGTGAGCTTCCCTCGAGATAGAGCAGGCTAAGAGATGAGCATGCATTGTTACTCGGGCTGCGGGCATGGTCACATGGCCTGCGACTCCCTGACCCGTCATACAGTCACTAGAAGATGGTCGAAGAACCCCCTAGGAAGAGGTGAAGATTCAATCGGGGAGGTCCGCAGGCAGGAGGCAGATGTGGCAGTGGAGCTAGCCGTGCTACAGACAGTTTGCGATGATATGAGGTTCTACATACACCAACACCAGGTGGTCCACCATGACCATAGGGAGTTTGTGGACAAGGAAGAGATGAGCTCTAGGTATATGAGGCTTATAACCAAAACTCTCATGAGATGATTAGAGGTATGATCTATGTCTACTCCACCTTAGCTGCAGTACTTATAGACACATGTTCCAATCAATCTTTTATTTCCATGACCCTTGTTCGGAGCTCAAATATTCTGGTGGAGCTGTTTACTCGATCCTTGTGGCTAGAGACTTCTAAGAGAGGGAATTCGATGATTACACACTAGTTATGATAGTGTGAGTTTAATATATGAGGAAATATCATCGGCCGAGATCTTCTAGTAGTGTTGTCGAGGCCATACGATTTCATCTTGGGTATGAATTGGTTATCTTGAGTCCATGCCCAGATCCATTGTATTAGGTGCAATGTCGGGTTTGTCTGCAAGTATGGAACCATGTTTTCCTTCACCAGCTATAAGGGAACCTTTGCAGCACAGGATGGACTTACCCGGATGAGGGTGCAGCCGATCACACATTAGTAGGCTTGAATTACCCTCGGAGTGGTTGATGTTGAGAGTCCAAACTATCCTATAGTGGTGGACCAAAATGCGGATGTTTTCCCTTATAATGTTCCATGTTTACCTCCTCTCAGAGATGTAGACTTTTATATCAACTTGTACCACAAGATGGCACTGATATCTACACCATCATATAGGATGGATCTCTCAGAGTTTCGAGAGCTGTGAGTACAGCTAGAGGACCTTCAGAACAAGGGGTTCATTAGTCCCATTGTTTCACCTTGGGTAGCCATGATTTTTTTCTCCATGAAGGAGGATGGGAGTTTGAGACTCTATGTGAACTATCGACACCTCAAATTGGTGAATGTGAAGAAAAAATACCCACTATTGAAGATAGATGATCTTTTTTATCAGCTGAATGGGGCACAATGTTATAAAAAAGATAGACCTTATATTAGGCTATCACCATCTTAGGGTATGAGATGAGGATGTGAAAAAGAGGGCCTTCATATGTCTATATGAACACTATGAGTTCGTGGTTAATCCATTTGGCGTGACCAATGCCCCAACAGTGTTCATGGGACTCATGAAAAGCATCTTCCATCCACAACTCAATCTCATTGTGGTAGTCTTCATCGAATACGTCCTGATATACTCAGCTACAGAATGGGATCATGCCTATCATGTGCAGATAGTACTTGACACACTCCGATATCACCAGAATTATGGTAAGATATCAAAATGCCAGTTCTGGATCCAAGAGGTTCACTCTCTGGGAAATGTCATTTTGGAGGCTGGAGTTGTAGGGTATCTAACAAAGATTGAGACTGTTCTTTTTTAGGAGCCACCCAGGAGTGTGACAGAGTTATAGAGTTTCTTAGGTATGGCCAGTTACTACTGATGATTTGTGCCTGAATTTGCTAGAGTTGTGGAACCCATGTCGACATTAGAAAATAATGGTCAAACCTTCGTGTGGTCAGATAAATGTTATTGTAATTTCTAAAAGCATTGGTAAATACAGAAAAGTGCCCCCCCATCTTGAGGTTACCGGAGGAGGGTGTTGGGTATGTATCCTTCTACGACACGTCAGGGACCGGGCATGGATGTGTTCTAAATTAGGAGAGAGAATTGATCGTGTATGGTTCTCAGCATCTAATACATCATGACCATAACTACTATTCCCATGACCTTGATTTATCAATATTGGTCATTAGCATGATGTTGTGATATCATTACTTGATGGGAAAACATTTTACAGTCTAATCTGATAACAAGAGTCTCTGGTATATCTTCTCTTAGAAGAACATGCACCCGAGACTGTAGTGTGGGATTGAGTTCCTCAAAGACTATGAATTTGAGAGAGTCTATACTCCTCGGAAGGAGAACATGGTGGGAGATTCACTCATCAAGAGATATGGTATACAGTTGATGAGTGCGGTGACATAACAGTTATCCACTTTATGGATATCCTATGTGGATCAAGATGGAGTAGCTTATCATCATTATTTGACAGTCACTCCTCCATTCCTTCTATGAGTCAGGGAGTTGTAGTTTGGGGACACAGATTACAAGGCTCGACGTTCCCAGATATCCATTAGACATGAACCTGTTGGATTTTCTGATTTCATAGAGTGCGGCATCCTCTTCAGAGGGCGTACTATGGTACCGGTGGCACATAAGAAGGATGTGTTGAGGTATTTCCATATATCCCCTATAATAGTACTTACAGGATTGGTGAAGATGTACTAGGAACTTCAGAACTAGCACTGGTGGTTGGGAATGAAGAAATTAGTGGCCGAGTTTGTCACACAGTGCCTCACTAGTCTGCAAGTGAAGGAAGTGTATCATGTTCCTACAGGCTTAGTTCAACCACTAGAGGTTCCAGAGTGGATGTGGGATGGAATTTCCATGAACTTCATGATAGGACATCCACGCATGTCCAGGGGTCATGCTTTTATCTATGCGATTCATTGAATGACTCACCAAGTCGGCCCACATCCTACCAATACACTACTAGAAATATGGGCTGTTGATGCCCTTTACCTATAGCGACCGCCACTGGTGGTCGCTACGTTTCCCTAAAAAAAGGCTTCCACCCCCCCCGAACCCTCCCTCCTCTCGCGAAGCACCCACCCTAACCCTTCCCCCCTCTCCGTTGACCGTGCCCTCCCCATCACTGCGCGCCCTCCCCTTCACACCACCCTCCCCGTCGACCCCCCCTGCCGCACCACCCTCCGTCGGCCCGCCCTCCGTCGGCCCGCCCTCCGTCGCCCTTCCCTCCACTGCCCCACCCACCGCCGGCCCGCCCTCTGCTGCCCCGCCATCCGGCCCACCGCCCTCTGCTAGCCCCGCCCTCCGCCGGCCGCCCTCTGACCACACTCCGCCCTTTGGCTGCCCTCCGTCCTCCGGCCGCCCTCCGCCCTTCCCTTCATCTCCTATGGGATTCCTCCGCCTCTTCCCTCCAGCTCCGGCCAACCTCCTCCCTCCGGCTTCGGCCACCCTCCGCCCTGCAGCCGCCCTACAGCCGCCCTCCGGCCTCCCTCTGCCCTCAGGCCTCCCACCACCCACCTTCGGCAGCCCGGCAGCCCTTGGGCAGCCCTCCGTCCACACTCTGGCCTTCGGCCTCCAGCCACTCTGGCCTCCGACCTCCGCCCTCAGCCCTCCGCCCCCTCGTCCCTCCCCCCAGCACCCCAAACACCCCCCCCCGCACCCCGCCAACCCCCGTCCCATTCGTCTTCATCCCCTCCCTCACCGCACCACCGCCACCCGTCGCCTCATTCACCATCCCCTCCCTCGCCACACCAGCTCCGGCTCCGGCGCCCCACCACTGCCTCTCCTCTCCCTCGCAGCACCGCCTTCGACTCCCCTCCCTTCCAGGTTTGTAGTGCAATCAGGTATGAAATGGGCTTTCACGTATATAATTATTTTATAAATGGTTCATAAACAATTAATTAGTATTTATTTTAAATGAATTTTATATGAAAAATGAAAATGTAATATGTCATGTGTAAATGTTTGTTATAGGGATCTTATTATGGGTAACAGTTGAATTGATCTTCCAAATCGAATGTCTAGAGAGTATTTCAATGGAATTATGATGTTTATTGACTTCACCGGAGGATTTGAAAGTGACTATATTAGTTTCCCATGTAGAAAATGTGCTAACAGATATCAATTCACACGAGATACTGTGAGGGAGCACCTATTATTTAACGGATTTTTGAAATATTATAAGAGTTGGACTCTTCATGGATAATAATAAGTTCGTTGTGAAAATACGGATGCAGTTCAGATGGATGTTGATGCAAGGATGAATGATCCAATAAATGACATTCTTAATGAAATGGTACGTGGGTTGGATCCTGAAGGCATTGACATCCAGAATCTTGAGACTGGTGAGATAAATCATCGCTCTAGTGCAGATCGTGATTCGAGGAGGTTTTATGATGAAATTGATGATGCAAAAACAGAGTTATTTCCTGGATGTACTTCTTATAATAAATTGTCATTTATCGTGGAGTTGTTGAATTTGATGAATTTGAATCATTGGTCAGACACAACATTCGACATGCTATTGGTGTTATTGAAAAAGGTTCTTCCTATCGACGCTAAGATTCCCGAGTCGTATTACCATGCTCGTAAGCTTACAAGGAACTTAGGTTTTACATATGAGACCATAGATTCATGTGCAAAAAATTGTATGTTTTTAGAAAGGAAACCACCCATTTGGATATTTGAATGGTTTGTGGTGCTTCCAGGTGGAAAGAGAATAGGGGAAATCAGACTCATCAATGTCAGATTGTGATACAGGGTAAACCGATTGTCGTAAATCAAATTTGTTACTTTCCCCTTAAACCAAGGTTGAAAATATTTTTTATGTCATAAAAAGTTTCTAATTTAATGAGATGGCATGCAGAAAGAGTTCATGAATGTGATATGTTAACCCACCCGACAGACTCTCAATCATGGAAGGATTTTGATATGAGACATCCTGACTTTTCCAAAGATGTTCATAATGTCCGATTGGGATTGGCAGCAGATGGTTTCAATCCATTTAAGTCTATAGTTGGCGCAACTTATAGCACATGGCTCGTGGTGTTGGTTCCATATAATCTTCCTTCGTGGATTTGTATGAAGAAAAAATTTATATTACATTCCACTCTTACTGATGGAACTAAAAGTCCGGGGGATATGATTGATGTTTACCTTCAGCCATTGATTAATGAGTTGAATGAATTTTGGGGCGATGGTGTGATGAATTATGATTGTGAAATGAATGAAATGTTCAAACTACAGGCTGCTTTATTGTGTACAATCAATGACTTCCCAGCTTATGCAAATTTATCAGGCTGGAGTACGAAAGGGGAATTTTATTTCCCTTGTTGCAATAAAAGTAAAAAATCTTTATGGCTTAAGCATTCCAAAAAATGGGCATACATGGGTCACAGGCGTTTTCTCCCCCTTAGAACAGGTTTAAAAAGGACAGAGTGGCATTTTATGTTTCTAGAGAGTTTAGCTGAGCACCAAAGATCATGACAGGAGTCGAAATGTTATCGCAGATTGAGGAAGAAAACATCCACACGGTATATGAAATTCAGGATTTGGTGGCTCCTCTGGTACATAATATTCGAGCTGCGGGTATGCAACACAATCACAATTGGAAAAAGAAAAGTATTTTTTATAGTCTTCCATATTGGAAAAATAACATGCTGAGGCATATTTTGGATGCCATGCACATTGAAAAAAATGTTTTTGATAAAATATTGTGGACCATTTTAGGTGTCAGTGGGAAATCAAAGGACCATGTTAATGAACGTCGTGATTTGGGAGAAATATGTTTAAGGAAATAGTTGCATTTACAGTTAGCTGAGGGAAACAAGGCATATATGCCTACTGCACTGTATACGATGACTACAAAGGAGAAAGAGACATTTCTTTCCATTTTGAAGATGGTCAAGGTTCCTGATGGTTACTATTATAATATTTGAAAGTGTGTGAATCTGAAGAGAAAGACATTGAAAGGTTTGAAATTTCATGAAAATCACATACTGCTTCAATAGTTGATTCCAATCGCAATTTGCGATTGTTTATCCCCCAATGTTGTTCAGCCGTTGATTGAGATGAGTAATTTTTTTAGACATCTTTGTTTAAGAAATCAACGAATGAGTGATTTAAAATGTTTATAGTACCGAATTGTAATTATGCTTTGTCACATTGAGAAACTATTCCCCCCCTCATATTTCGATGTTATGGTCCACTTGACAGTGCACCTAACTGATGAAGTAATGGCCACTGGTCCAGTGAAATTCAGGTGGTTGTATCCTATTGAACGGTATTTGAGTACATTGAAACGATTTGTATGAAACAGATCTTGCTCGCAGGAATCAATAGCCAATGGTTATTTGATGGATGAGTGTACTACTTTTTGTGAGGAATATCTTACGGATGTTGAAACAAAATTAGATAAGCCCTCTCAGATTCAGGATGGTCCAGTGGGAGAAGGAACCACATATGATATGGACAACATCGAGTGGATACAAGCTCATCGATATATCTTGTTCAATACTCCATAAGTTGCACCATTAATGCAGTAATAATCTTATCACTTTTATTGTTTAACTTTTACATGTTTTGTTTGCATAATTTGATCATTTAAACATCGCGTTATCATTTTCTTAAAAAAATTAATGAGATAAAAGAAGAGATGTATCGTGCAACTGTGTTGCAAATTCAACAGTCTCATTATGCGTCATTTCATGATTGGTTCAAGGATTATGTGCGTATAAATTGATTTTCATTATGAGTGAAGTATTATACAAATTTATTTCTTCATATATCATGATCGAATTCTATGAATTATGTAGGTTCATAAGCTAAGGGAGTTAGGGGACCCCACGCTAACTAAAGAATTTATCCAACTGGTTGAGGGTCCCTCTATAATGGATCATCATTATAAATCTATAGATGCTAATGGTCTCCGATATTGCATTAAATATGTTGAAGACAAACGAGAAACACAAAACAATGGAATCAGTTGTCCATTTGTCGATTCTGGTTACTACAATGGTCAATTGATAGACATCATTGAAGTTGTATACACACACGGGTTGAAGTACATATTGTTAAAGTGTAAATGGGTTGATCCAGTGCATGGATGTAAAGTCGATCAATATCAGTTTTCATTAGTGAATTTTAACTTTATGTTATACAAAAATGAACGAGTTGATAATGAACCTTTAATTTTGACATCACAAGTGGAACAATTATTTTTCGTTACTTTTCCTTCGAATCCATGTTGGAATGTTTTTGTCAAAATGTCTCTGCAAGGAGTGTCAGTATTTGAAAAAGATGAACCCAAGACTATTTCTTTTGATTCCCAACAACTTGATCAACATACCATAGTTCAACGTGAAGAAGATATTTATTGGGTCAGAGCGGCTGTTGAAGGAGAAATGGTCGATTTGCATTCCTAATGAAAGGAATAATTTTTTTCCTGCTATTCAGCCTATGATATAATAAATTATCTAAAAATTATATAAATCCTTGTATGTTTTAATCCTCACTTTTGGAAGTTTATTCAGTTATAAATATTTAGGGTGATTTATCTCATGTAATATTGATGTTATTGTCAGTGTATCTTCCCATTGAGGTATTCTTCATATGGTTCATGTGCTGCATGAATTTTTATTAATTCAATTTGAAATTTGGCTATTCATTGATTGGTTTTGTACATAATTTTTAAATCTGTTTTGTGCACTTTATGATTTTTTAAAATTCATTCACAACTAATTATTCAATCCATTTTTGTTTGATTAAAAACTGTACATGTTTTATTAAAAAAAAACAATCCAATTTATCATTTGGAAAGTTTGGATAGTCCCTTTACTAATGTTTTCCATGACTAAATGCATGTTTGGGGAAGAGGGAGAAGATCCACATCATCCATCTGAGGCATCTATGTATCAGGGTCGAGGTATATTGGAATGTCATTGTCTGTATTTTTTATGTAATTAACAAACATATATATATATATATTTAACATCTGCCAATTTGTATATAAAATTGTTTTCAACAGGATCAGACTCGACTTCTTCTTCTTCTCACAGGAGAGGCCCTGGTTCTGGCATATTATCATGGAATTCCGACATGACTTTTGATGTTTCATTTGATGAGGTATTTCATCCTGTGGGACGGAATGCCCCTGCATTTATTCATCAGCTGGGTCCTATCATACGTGATCCACATCGATTTCCATTTACCACGTGTGACTGGGCTTCTGTCCCTTAGGACACATTAGATCGTCTTTGGTGGGAGGTTCAGGTAGGAAGACCATTTTACTTTATTCCCTATGTATAAACAATAATAACATATGTGATTTTTTTCTTTAATAGCAAAACTTGAAAGTATATCCTGATGAGTTTCGACCAGTGTGTATGAGCAACTGTTGTAAGATGTGGAAAGACTATAAAGGCAAAGTTAAGAGGGACCACTGGGTACAAAATGTGGGTGCCCTAGACATTCTTGAAAATGTCCCGAGAGGTTTCCTCCCTACTCAGTGGCGTGATTTAGTTGCATATTGGTCTACTGAGGGTGTTGCAGTTTGTATATTTATTTTGGTATATATATTTTCAAGAATGTGTGATTTGTTTGATATTTGAATGAATTTAATGTACGAGGTGTCTACACGCCATTCTACGAATCAAGTGTTGCAGGGACCACCTCACAGGCTTGGGACTCATCACGTGTCTCAGATCCAACATGAGGTATTTATTATTCATTTTTTAATTTATTTAATTAATACAGTTTTGTGTTTATATTCTATTTGTATATAGTTGCGGGAGCAAGGTGCACCAACTGATAAAATGTCTGTGTGGATGAGGACTCGTGATCGCAATGATCCAGAGGCTACAATATTGATAGTAAGTGCTTGTACTCATTACCAATACTTACATAAAATCTGTATATTAATATATGTATATATATTTAAATATTTCACAGGCTCAATTTGAAGCTGAATTAGAACATCTTCCTGGGGACCAGCGACAGCTTCCCATGTGAAGGGATGAGATCTTTCATCACATCAACAGTTGGGATGGGCATGTATATAGTTTGACCTATGGAACATGGATTCCTAGTTCTCTACTGTCACACGCTGCGGTTGTCGGTCCTGCTATTGCTCAGATGACACAACAGTTGTCAGATTTCGAGGCACGGCTACGGGCTTCCGAGGAAGCAAATGCGCAATTGGCTGCTGAGGGTAGAGCACTGTGGGAATATGTGCGTCCAGGTGATGGTGCAGGGGATCATACGACGAAGGTTTATACGTTATTTATTTATTTAATTTAAATTATTTTTTATGAAAATATTCATAATTTTTATTTGTTGTAGGCCCCTAGCCCACTAGATGGAGGTCAGTGATGAACACGCATGACACATCATATTCACGAGCTGTGTTTCTGATTTTAATGGTGGGGTTGTTATTGATATTTATGTTGTGTTTCTAGTGAGTTTTGTTTGTGATTTGAGGGTATCATGTGTGTTTTGGCCTCATGCAATGTTAGTGTGCACGAATTGAGAAGTAACCATGAAACTGATTATTAAATTGGATATTTTTTGTTCATTTAATTTTCAATGTTTTGAATTGCATGTTCTGTAATATTTTTGAAAAAAACACGTGATTCATAATAAAAATCATTAAACTTGTTTTTGATGAATGAGCTAAGTTCACTATTTGTTGTCCCCGGCCTACCCCGGACAGCCCTCCCCGCACTCCGGACAGCCCACCCCGCACCACAGACAGCCCCCCCCGCACCCCGGACAACCCTCCCTGCACTCCGGACAACCCTCCCGCACCCCGGACAACCCTCACCGCACTCCAGTCAGCCCCCCCCCTCGGACAGCCCTCCCACACCCCATACTGCCTTCCCCGCACTCCGGACAGCCCTCCCCACACCCCGGACACCACTTTCGCACCCCGGACAGGCCCCCGACACTCCGTACAGTCCTCCCCGCACCCCGTGCAGGCCCTCCCGCACTCCGGACTGCCCTCTCTCACCCCGGACAACCCTCCCTCACCCCGGAAAGCCCTCCCCACACCCCAGACAGCCCCGCGCACCCCGGACAGCCTCCCCGCAACCCGAACAGCCCTCCCTGCACCCCAGACAGCCCTCCCGCACCCCAGAAAGCCCTCCCCGCACCCCAGACAGGCACCCCGCACCCCGGACAGCCCCGCCCCGCACCACGGACAGCCCCCCGCACCTCGGACAACCCTCCCTGCACTGCAGAATGGACCTTAGAACCTAGTACAACCACCTCTTGCTCCAGAAAACCCTCCCCGCATGCCGGACATCCCCCCCCGCACCCCGGACAGCCCCCCCGCACCCCGGACAGCCCTCCCCGCACTCTGTACAGCCCTCCGCACACCCCAAAAAGCCCTCCCCAAACTTATTAATATTATTCGTGACGTGTAGTAGGAGACTACACGCCCATCGGACGTGCAGTGCGTGCAGTACGGGCGATTGTGTCGTTTTCAGCAGCTCGGCACACGCTAAAATGGCGCGTTGGGGGGTCAAAACCACCCGAATGACCTCGAAATTCCATGAAACCCTACGACATCAGCCAATGTGTGATTTTTGAAATGGTTGTGCAGAAGGCATGTCAATTGGAGGTGTCGTTTGACGGTAGTGACCGGAAACGCGTTTCCGGTGTCATAAAACATCAAAAATAGCATGAGACGGTAGAATTCAAAGAGAAATTACTCCAAATGACCTGAAACCACACGAAAACATTAGGAATATTATTCGTGATGTGTATGAGAAGACAGCGTGCCCATCGGACGTGCAGTGCACGTGATACGACCAATTGTGTCGTTTTCAGCAACTCGGTGTGCGCTAAAATGGTGCGTTGGGGGGTCAAAACCACCCAAACGACCTCAGAATGCCATGAAACAGTACTAAATCAGCCTTTGTGTGATTTGTAAAATTTTCGGGCAGACGACACGTCAATCGGAGGTGTCTTTTGACAGCGGTGACCGGAAATGCATTTCAGGTGTCAAAAAACACCAAAAACGGCGTGAGACGGTGGAATTCGGAGAAAACGAGTTCCGAATGACCTGAAACCACATGAAAACATTCGGAATATTATTCGTGACGTTTAGGAGGAGACGGTGTGCCCATCATATGTGCGGTGCGCACGGTATGGCTGATTGTGTCGTTTTCAGCAGCTCAGTGGGCGCTAAAATTGCGCGTTGGGGGGTTCAAAACCACCTGAACGTCCTTAGAATTCCATGAAACCATATGAAAACAGCCTTTGTGTGATTTTTGAAATGTTCGGTAAGACGGAACATCAATCGGAGGTGAATTTTGACCGCGGTGACCGGAAACGCGTTTCTGGTTTCAGAAAAAACCAAAAACGGTGTGAGACGATCGAATCCAGATAAAACGTGCTATGAATGACCTGAAACCACACGAAAACATTAGGAATATTATTCTTGACGTGTAGGAGGATACATAGTGCCCATCAGACGTGAGGTGCACGCGGTACGACCGATTGTGACGTTTTCAGCAGCTCGGCACGCTCTAAAATGGAGCGTTGGGGGGGGGGGTCAAAACCACTCGAACGACCTCGAAATGCCATGAAACCGTACAAAGTCATCCTTTGTGTGATTTTTGAAATGTTCGGGTAGATGGCACGTCAATCAGAGGCGTCGTTTGACCTCGGCGACCAGAAACGTGTTTCCGGTGTCATAAAACACCAAAAACGGCGTGAGACGGTCGAATTCGAAGAAAACGTGCTCCGAATGACATGAAACCACACAAAAACATTATAAATATTATTCGTGATGTGTAGGAGGAGACGAAGCGCCCATCGGACGTACGGTGCATGCGATACGACCGACTGTGTCGTTTTTAGCAGCTCGACGCGTGCTAAAATGGCGCGTTGGGGGGTCAAAAGTACCCGAACGACCTCAGAATGCCATGAAACAGTACGACAATAGCCGCTGTGTGATTTTTGAAATGGTTGGGTAGACGGCACGTCAATCGGATGTGTCATTTGATGGCGGTGACCAGAAACGCGTTTCCGGTGTCATAAAACACCAAAAACAGCGTGAGACGTTCGAATTCGGAGCAAACATGCTCTGAATGACCTGAAACCACACGAAAACATTAGGAATATTATTCGAGACGTGCAAGAGGAGATGGCATGCCCATCAGGCATGCGGTGCATGTGGTACAGCCGATTGTGTTGTTTTCAGCAGCTCGACGCGCGCTAAAATGGCGCGTTGGGGGGTCAAAACCACCCGAACGACCTCAGAATTCCATGAAACCAGACGAAAATAGTCGTTGTGTGATTTGTAAAATGGTTGGGCAGACGGCACATCAATCAGAGGTGTTGTTTGACCGCGGTGACTGGAAACACTTTTTCGGTGTCATAAAACACCAAAAACGGTGTGAGACGGTCGAATTTGGAGAAAACGAGCTCCGAATGACTTGAAACCACACGAAAAAATTAGGAATATTATTCGTGACGTGTAGGAGGAGATAGAGTTCCCATCAGACATGCGGTGCGTGCGGTATGGCCGATTGTGTCGTTTTAAGCTGCTCGGTGCACGCTAAAATGGCGCGTTAGGGGGTCAAAACCACCCGAACGACCTCGAAATTCCATGAAACCATACGAAAACAGCCGTTGTGTAATTTGGTAAATGGTCGGGAAGACGGAACGTCAATAAGAGGTGTTGTTTGACGACAGTGACCGGAAATGCGTTTCTGGTGTCAAAAAACACCAAAAACGGCGTGAGACGGTCGAATTGGGAGAAAACGTGCTCCAAATGACCTGAAACCACACAAAAACAATAGGAATATTATTCGTGACATGTAGGAGGGGATGGAACGCCCATCGGACGTGTGGTGCGCATGGTACGGCCGATTGTGTCGTTTTCAGCAGCTCGGCGCACGCTAAAATGCCGCGTTGGGGGGTCAAAACCACCCGAACAACCTCAGAATGCCATGGAACCGTACGAAAATAGCCGCTTTGTGATTTTTGAAATGGTCGGGCTGACGGTACGTCAATTGGAGGTGTCGTTTGATGGAGGTGACCGGAAACGCATTTTCGGTGTCATAAAACACCAAAAACGGCTTGAGATGGTCGAATTCGGAGCAAACGTTCTCCAAATGACCTGAAATGATAGCATTTATTAAATTCGTGCTTTTATGTTATTATAGCACTGTGATTTGATGTCAGATTTAACTTTATTATATGTATATAATAACTGAATAATTATGTCCAATTTACGTTTGTTTTGTTTTCTTGTTTTTTTGTCTTATTGTAAGTTTATTGAAGCAGAAGATTGAAATAGATGGACCTACTTGGATCATTGAAGCACGTTTATCCTTTATGATGATCTTTATGTTTATGTTATTCAAATTTTTTTTCCATTTTTTATGATTGTTACCTTGTTTTATCTCTGATTTTACACCGTGAAGAAAAAAAAAACACAATTTGTACATTTCATTAAAAAAATGAAAAATATTTTATTTAATATTATATATATATATTTCTTTAATATATATATATATATATTAAAATAATTAAATAATATTATATATATATATTTAAAATATTTTATTTAATATTATATATATAAATATTTTCTCTAATATATATATATTTTTTATTTAATAATTATATATATATATAAATATATTTCTTTTAGTAAGAATTTTTTTTTAAAAAAACTTTTCCCAATGTTGCGACCACCATTGGAGGTGGCTATTGGCCTACAACGACGAAGCTGAAGGGACCGCCAATGGCGATCGCTGGGCGGTCTCTATAGGCCTATAGCGACCGCCAATGGAGGTCGCTATTGCCCGATTTTTTAGTAGTCATAAGAGAGTAGAGATTAGTAGTGGTCTTGGGACGCCTCTATGTATGAGAGATTTATGGATTCATGGAGTGCCTTCGATGATTGTCTCTAATCGTGATGTACATTTTACTTACCAGTTATGGAAGAAGTAGCAGGAGGCGTTCAGTACTCATCTTCGATTGAGAAATGCCTTTCATCCCCATATGGATGGTCAGATAGAGCAGACATTTCAGACCCTTGAAGATATGTCGCATGCTAGCGTCCTTGATTTCGACCGCAACTGGGAGGATCACTTTCCCTTGGTGGAGTTTGCATACAACAACTATCACTATACTATCGATATAGAACCATTTGAGGCATTTGAATAGTCGACCATGTAGATCACCTTTGTGGTGGACCGACGTCGGGGAGTCCGCACTCATGGGAACAGAGATGGTACAAGCTAGCATTAAGAAGGTGCAGATCATAGAGGACCAGATAAAGACTTCACAAAGGAGAAAGAAGTCATATGCTGAAAGGAGATGAAGATCTCTTGAGTTTAAGGATGGTGACCATGGTTTCCGACCAGTATCCCCACAAAGAGGTTTGTGGAAATTTATCTAGGGCAGAAAGTTATCTCCATGGTTCATCGGACCCTTCGAGTTCCTCAGTATAGTTGGAGAGGTGGAACACCGCTTAGCTCTTCCCCCTCAGATGTAGCAGGTGCACCACATTTTCCACGTATCCTAGTTGAGGAGATAGATACAAGATCTTTAACATATCATTGACTGGGAAGAGCTGGACATCGACGATGGGGTGGCGTTTTCGGAGGTTCATAAAAGATTGATGATCGACGAGAGTCCTTCATGGGAAGTTGATACCTCTGTTGCACGTATGTTGGCAGCATGGGAACCTCTAGAAGAGCACATGGGAGAGGGAGGCTTGATCATGCTCAGTACCCACACATATTTCCCTAGTTTGTGTTATGGCTTTCGGGGATGCAAAGCCCTAAAGTGGGGATAATGTAATGACCCAAATTTTTATTTTTCCTTTTTATTTTTTTACATATATTAAAATATTTCGAATCTGTGAAATTTGAAGGTGAGTGATTTCGAGTCCCGATGTGCAGAAAAATAATTTCTGAATTTTTTTTGGGTATGTTTAGAAGACGTGTCAGCGGCATTTTGTAACATTTGAACCGGTGCTCGGAATTTAAATCTGAGGACACCATTAAACTCAAAGTGGTGATATTTTCTTAAGGAGACCTTCAGCTTGACCGCAGTAGGTTGACGGTGGAATTTATTTTTTCCGATTTTCTTAAGAGAATAAAAAGAAAAATAATAAAATAAAATAAGTAAATTTTATTTTATTTCATGAAACCTCTATTTTAAATCATGGATGTGGGACCAAACGAGGCTAGTCTGGCATTTAATGTGGGGAATTAATTGATTGGTTACACAAAATGTGTAACCAAATTTTCTTTCAATTAATGGGATTCATTTATTCTAAAATTTAATGTTTCAAATTGTTAAATTAAGAGTTTATTTAATTACCTTGAGGATTTTTTTTCCGTTTGCGAAAGGTATAGGAGGATTTTTCTAGAGAAATATCGAAGGAAGAACAACCTGTAACGAAGAACATTCTCTGGATCAAGAAAGAGGACGATGCCAGAGCTTGGAATGCGATCGTGTTGCAGGATAGATGAACTTCTACATCTTTATCTTCATCCTCATGCCAAATCCAACAAATGAATGAGGTAGGATATTTTGTTCAATTCATTCTTCATTGTAATTTATTAATTCTAATCTACAAACCAACTACTATCAATCTAACAAAGAGGGTGTAGGCCAAACCAAAACGACACGATCCCTGCACTCCCTCTATGTTGATGTGCTCTTCAAAGGTAGATCAATAGTTGATATGAACTAAACCGTGACGGTGGAGACCGATGTTGTAAGGGTATGGGTAGTGGATAGCACCCCGACCGGCAACAATGATGGAGGCAGTTCAACTGCACAACCAAGAGCGAAGGAGGTTGTGGCCTGTCTACCACGGTAGAGGAAGGTGGCAGCCGGCAACCGCTCTGCCAAGTGTAACTAGGGTGTCATGCGACTAGATCACTAGTAGCGGGGGAGGTTGTGCCCCGTCGATCGTTGCGGTGGAAGGTGGTAGTCCGCATGCCAGTCGGCCTTGTGGAGGTAGGTTGGTGCGAGTCTACACCGTCGGTAGTGGAGAAGGCTGCGACAATCGAGCCATGGCGGTGCACCTGGGCGGTAAGTGGTCAACTGACCACTGGAGGACAGCGACGTCGTCGTGCCGCTGGGAGAAAATCTGGTCGGATCCCTCACCGACTACGTCATGCCATGTGGGACTGCTCTAGTGGGTCCCATGTGCCAGTAGGCGGTGCTGCAGGGACCCGTAGGGTTGGCCAAGATGAATAGTTCATTGAACCATTTCGAATACTGGGGGTGCCTCACTCGGGTAGCGGCTAGGGTGGGCCTCGCCATAGAGAACCACACCCAGCTGGGAAATCGCACCCTGCCGAATGGGCCACACTAAGCTAGTGGCGTCGTGCAGGCTGCGTTGAATGGTCGGGGCCACCGCAGCCCTACCCATCCAAACAGGACCTGGACCAGGTGACGACCCGAACCGGGTCAAGTTCACCTAGGTTGGGTCGGGTCGGGTCATCCTAACCGGGTCAGACTGAACCAAGGCCCATCTAGACCCAGATACAACTTTCTGACCATATCATGAGAATGGAGTGTCTGTTTGATGGAACGACTATGGCACTAGAATACTTGGATCGAGATGGTCATTTTGAAATAATCTACATTAGTTTTGGATAATGATGGAGAATGGCCGTGTTGGATCGGATCATAATCCAACATGGACCTCAGAACTGTAACACTAATAACATTCAGACATGGCATCCGATTAAAATGTCTTAAGTCACATTGGGACTCTATTGATGTGACTATCCTTCAAGATACTTCTTCGTGGGACTTTGTGGTAGTTGGTGTATCATTTGATGGATTAAAAATTTGAACCTCCCGGAATCAAGCATTCTTAGTGCGGGAAGCCTATGGATGGTTGTACTTGAAGAATCTATAGATCTTGTGTGGGTCATCTTTGGATCCTTTGTGGGTCAGCATCTACCGATCATGTGTAGGTCATCTATAGATCATTTGTGGGTAATCCTCTGATAATGTTTGGGTCATCATCAAATCCTGTGTAGGTCACCTTGAATCTTGTGTGGGACAACATTAGAGCTTCTTGACGAAGTATGTTGATCTAGAAATTTAGATAATAAAATATACATATGTTCTCAATCTATTCCTAGTGTGAGCTAAGTCCTTACCATTATGATGAACTTATGTGTGGTGATGGCTTTTTGGTATTCTTCTTTGTGGTGTTACATTTGTTGTACTTATATTTGTGGTACAATCTTCTGTGGTGATACCTTTGGGGTATTATTCAGTGCGGTATTCCCTTTGTGGTACATTCCTTCGTGGTATTCCTTCCTTCAGTGAACTAGTTTAATTTTTCAAAATAGTTGGGCTTTATGTTTCCTGATGATCGAGATGGGTATACTTGATAACTTAGGTATATGTATGGCCATATACCTAGTAGGGTTGAATATTGCTTCGTTCTTTGTAAATGTTGTCTTGCTTTGTGGTTTATCCTTAATTGATTATGAGAAACCTTTGGGTGTCTTGGAGACCCTACGGAGTATTTTTATGCTCACCCCAGTACGGGCTACACCTGAACCTAGTTGCGTCTTGGGAAGATGATGGACATCATTGATTGAGGTTGAGTTTACCAGGTCGGGAGGCTGCTCGGAGGTGGACATTATATTGGATGATCCGTACAGACAACCCTTTGAGAGATGTACCTACCCTTAATGTAGGATCATTGAGGGGTGTTCACAGGAGTTTTTCTCATTTTTACATGTACTTCCCAGTTGGTCTTGTATTCTGTCCCATTTACATACTGTACCCACCTTGTTTTCTATATAGTTTACTTTTTTCTTTTGTCTTATAGTGTTCTTGGTTTGTTATAGTTTACAAGTTTAAAGGTAATGCCTTCAAAGTTTTATTGATATGCCTTTACAATGCTAGTCTCCAACCCCTGGCCTATAGAAGGAGGGATTATGGTAGTCACGGCAGGGGCCCCGGGGGATGGTCCGTGACATTTTCCATTTGTTTCAAGATTTTAGATATATTATGTACTTTTTATAGTTTTACATCATATAGGGTTCATGATATCCCATATATATGAGATTAATACAATGTGATAAGGAATGATAATTGACTAAATTATTTGAGATTAAACAATTTACAATTTTTTATATTAGATAACCTCATGTTGGGGTTAGATTTAATTCTTTTATGTAGATTTTAATTGAAAAAACAATAGCATTGTTATTGTTCCCTGATAAATTATTCCATAGTTTTATTAAATATAGTGATTGCGTAATATGTCAATGATTGTTTTTCATTTATGATATTTTTTTAGGTTCTATTCGTTTATATTTAATGGGATATCCTAGAATAGTTATCACTCTATGATGTTAAAGCATTAAAAATGATGCTAAAGGGTTTTATATGTGTGGTGCGGTTTAGGTTTTGTTCCCATATAGGTGACTTAGTGATGAGAAAACACCCCATTCGGGTAGAAGGATGTTCATTCAGTAAGATGATATCCTTTACGGACATTATATCTAGTAGTTCTCATGTATTGTGAGTTATATTTTCCTTGTGAATGTTTGGATGCTTTGATTATTTCATGATAATTATATTTTTAAGATAGATGACTTGGAAGGTCATCATCCTATTAATAGATAAATTGGATGAAACATCTCTATGTATATAAATTGAATAACAAATCACATGAACATTTTAATAGAAATTTTATGCCTCTTAATTAAAATATAAATTGTTCAATTATTACATTGATGTTATACCGAGGTGGTAGAGAAATATATATATAGTCCCATTGAGTTAATTCTAGTGAAATGAATTATATTTTTTATGGTAATGGTTGATTAAAATTTTAGTTAGTTTGTGTGATGATGTCAATTAAAAACTTAAATATTTTTAAACCACGATTTCTTCAAAAGGTTAACGAGTTCATATAAGCTACATTATAGGTCATCTCTAGGGTAGAGTGACTTGATTATTGAGGACTTCTTTATAGTGTGGTATTCATGAGTGGATAAAGGACCTAGAATTATAATGATGTTATTCAATGAATTTTTGGATTTTTTCCTACTATCGATGATGTGAATGTACATTACATTTAAGGACCATAACATTTAAATATAAAAATGAATTTGATCTAGAATTATTATAAGAATATATTTATCAATCCTTTATTATTCAATATTTCTGAAAGAATTTAATCCATGTCCAACAACCATGTAATGTAAAGGATAGAGTGTGATATTTGGTATTTCTTCATTTGATCTATTTTATAAAAAATAGGAAACTATTAAGAATTGTAGATTCTATTCATTCATGAAGAATGTTTTCATTTATATAGAAGGAATGCGACCATAATGGAACATCTGAAATGGTGAGTGGTGATTATATAATTTACTAAAGGGTAGGTTGATGCCCATCTATTGCATTCCAGGTCTTTCAAGGTAACAAGACAACGAGGTGATTGATGGCATCGAACCATTGATAAAAATGGAAATTGAGGTTGTAATTCTCTTATTATGTTCAAGGATCACATATGCCATCAGTTTTAAGGTTATGTGATCAGGACATTGTATTAAATTGTTGGTAGATATGATAGATGTTTCCTTTGATAGGGTATTCTATAGTGTAACAAGGAAGCCATTCGTAATCGAAATTTTTTATGGTTATTTAAGGATAACATGATTGTAAAATGTTAAAAAAACTTGTGAATTTTTTGGTTTAAAACATATATCTAAATCATAATTAAATGAAAATTGGTTTAGTGAACTATATGGCCATCATCCCATTCTTGAACATGGTCCCACATCCTTTGGATATATGGTTTTGAGGTCTATTTCAGTGCATGTTTAGAATGTTTTGAGGAATAATTGGTTGAGAAGATATATACATTTCTATTGACTGTAATTTTGGTAATTATCATTTCATAGGTTATATGGATTTAGAATTATTGATTTGTATCATCTCAGAGTAATCATAGCTTACAGTTAATCATGCCCAATATATTTACATCATACTCAGTATACTAAGAAAGCATAATCATTATGTAGAGTGATATAATTATATGTTTTATTTCTGTAAAAAACATATCAGGTGTCATTGTTGGGGAATAATATATGGTAACACGTAAGGTAAAGAGAAATCATATCACCATTTTAGGGAGGTAAACCTCATTGCCACTCAATGTTGAGTAAGTTCTTCATTATGACAATTTTTTGGGACATAAAGGATAATTCTAATGTGGGGAGTGGGAGGTAGATCCTTAATGAGGGACCCTAAGGTGTGGATTATTCTATGACATTGAGGACATTCATTAGACTATTGTTTTGATCCTTAATGATATAAAATATATTAGTGAGTGTATGAAAATATTTTTCAGTAAATTCTATTGGAAGGGTCATAATAGTCGAGTTAATAAATTGTATTTTTTATTTTTTATTACATTATTGGACATAAATTTCTTTGTATGCTCTGTTTTTTCATGTTTCAATGTTGGAATCCCTACCAGGAATTCCATTGATTGACTCATGGACACCAACTAAATAATTAAATGAATTTCTAGGTGGAATACAACCATATAAAAATATTAGTGGTTCTGATTTATAGTTACCACATCCATATACAAATGATTGTATATTAATATTCATAATAGATATATATTTTATTATCTACTTGGATTCTAGTACTATGATTTCAAGTTTTCTCAGGGTTATCAGTTTGGAATTTAATGATAGTAATCTTATACTGATCTGTATATGAAAAATTCATATCAAATCATTGTTCCTATTGTATCACTATATTGTACATAAAAAGGAGTCTCCAAATATATGTTTATATAGTCTTCTATTAGAATGATAATAATTATTTAGATGTTCCTCAAATGAATAGATAGAATTAGGTTCTTCTTTTTTTTATGCATGAACCATTAAAGTTGTTCATTTTCCCAGGTAGTCACTTTAATGTAGTATGATATGGGATTTCTAGAATAAATGGATATAAATAGTGAGAAACTATAAATATAACATCATTAAAATTATATAGGAAATAATATAGTTTGACAGAACAGTTAATAAATCAATTATAATATTTCATTATTGTATTTTTACTATTTCGATTAAACTATTGATTGTTCATAGTCTCATATTTCTTTTTTATTAGACCAATTAGATGATTCATTAGGATACATTGGTACTTCATTAATAAGAAATTACATTTGTGTGATTACAATGGTTCCAAATGGTAATTAATTGAAAGAACATATATTGGGTGTTCTCATAGGGTCGTTGATAGAAATAGTTGATGACATTGTCATGTATTATGTTATATGGGTCTGATTCGGTATTTTAATAGTGTTTATTTGATTTTTATTATTATTATCTTGTGTTATAACATATTCAACATTGTGTGATTATAAATATAATGAGAGGTTCCTTATTAATTTGAAAATGTGAAGCCTCATATTTATTGTGAGTTCCCATACTAGGTGGGTTAGTTTATTCTTCTTGATAGAACCCAATACATATCATGGTTGAAAATCTATATGGGTAAGAGGATGTTCCATTGAATAATTTAGCATGGGTAAAAATTCCAATAAATAATTATTTATTCTATAACCCCTCTTACCTTATTTACATATTTTGTTGGACATGGTGGCTTTTATTTCTATGTGATCCTTTATTCAATAATGTCATGTAAACTAAGAATTATTTTGATTTCTGTCATTCCCAATAGAATATGAGGTTATAATTGGATTATTGAATCATTCATGTTATAAATTATGTGGTTAATATGGCATACACATAATGTATAATGTTTAATAAATTGTGTCATTTCAATCCATGCATTACATTTTTTGTGTATCCTTCTGAATGCTTTATTTTATAAAATAAATTGGTTGTATCTTGAAGTTTTTATCCTTGAGATCTGTTTATATAGGTTAGGATGTCTATTAGTAATCAATCCACCCCTATTGGGGTGTTGGTCCTATATTCCATGACATCTATTCATTTTTTTGAATTTAAAATACTTTTGATGATTGTTTTTGTACCCCTCATAAATAAGATGTTTAAATTAATGTAAATGAAATGGTTTAAAGGTGTAACATTCTGCCTTTAGTATAACCATGTAAATTTTTTAGTATTTTTAACTCAATTTAATTTTGAATATGTTTTATTAAATTAATCTCATTGATGTTTTTTCTTACATGTAGTCCCATTCTGACCAAGTTCAATTAATATGAGTTCTTATAAACACTAAACTTATAAATAAATTTGAACACTGCTTTTTTAAAATTGAATGGGAAATTAAGTGGAATTGTTAAATTAAATGTATAATATATGAAATTATTCTTAATTGGTAGAATTGAATTTTTTAATTGAATGAAAAATTGCATCCCACTTTTTTATCACTTGTAAGTATGTGAGTTAATAAAACATAATTGAAATTGTACACAAATAATCATTTTGACTGAAGTTGACTAGGTTGTTTACCTTTGAATATTTTAAACAATTAAATGTAATATGTTTGTTGGTTATAAGTCTATCTAAGTTACTCATTTGTTCTATTGTGTAATTCCATGGAAATGATCCCGATTAACTTTAAATGGATAAATCCTAAATAGATATGTGGTGTTGGACACAGAGATTATCAAAATTTGGTTGTAATTTCTGGACATGGTTTTCCAATTTCGTATTTATAATTGATATACATGACATTTATTATTCTTATTATTAGAAGATGATTGAAATGATGTTAATTAACTATATATGTTCATTTATTTGGGACATGATTCACCTTATGGTTTCTTATGTAAATTGTTGTGTATGGAATCCCATATCAATATGTACTAAATTATTAAGCGTGGATACATTATCATTACATACAATCAATCATGTCAAAAAATATTTTCCATTCAGATTTTTTATTATTATTTTCTATTAAATGGTTGTTTATACTTCCTTTTTTTATTTAAAACATTCAACCATGATTCATGACATTCTGTTAACAATGATCTGTAATGTGAGGCAGATTTTATAAATGTATACCCCTTATCATTATCATTCTAAATGGTTTACATTTTTCATATTCCTTGGATACTAATATGAATTTAATATATATATATATAAATATATATTATGGAATATGATCAATTTTTCTGGAATACATTGTAGAATGTATATTCAGCAAGGTGTCCTATGAGGAATGAGAGATCAGCGTGGGTTATTACTTCTTTATAGGATTACATTTATTATACATTCCCCCATTTTATATTTTATTAATATAATTGATTTTTGTCAGATATTGTGCATGGTGCCATCTATTTTTTACTCACACCTTATTCATAGACCGATTATTTAACCATATAACCATCATGACTACAGTTCGAGATCTCTAATTGTGCTTTTTGATGTCAGTCATATTGGGATAGCATGTTATATGGAGATGGGGACCAACAATACACTCAGGATAACAATGGGTGTCATAGAATTTTTTTCTTTATTATCTAATGAGTTTTCTCTTACATTAAGTGTTACTTTCTATATTATTAATGCCATTTTTTGGGATGTTCTTGTTCATTCATGGTTGGATTATATTGTTATTTATAGGTTATCGTATTAGAATTACTATTTTTCATTCATATATAAATTTCACTTATTTCATTGAATATCCAATATTATATATATATAAACAATTTAGAGGGTATTGGATCACCACTATAACACCTTAAGAACCACACTGCTAGTTGATATCCCCTAGAATATGTGGGTGAGCTCTTAAGAGCAAGTAAAAAACATTGTTATGTTAATTATGAGCTAAACTGATATAATACATTATAAAGATAATGAATTTATAATACTATAACAAATTGGGAAAGAAAATATGGTGAATAATTCATATAGTATGATGGGTCATGTAGTTCTCTCAATGATGAGTATAGATGAGTACTTTATATTCATATATATAGTGAAGATAAATATTTAAAATGTAGTAAAAGGATAAAAATCAAAATTTTCAATTTAATTAATGTCCATGATTACATGTGAATTTATGTATGTGAAAATGTTATTATTAAATTTATAAGTGAATATATATACAATAAAAATGTGAAATTAGCATAATTTAACTATTATGATATTGTCTTCATGTGTGGAAATAGATTATGTATACCATAAATAGAAAATATATATAGGGGATTACTAGATGTACCTAATATATAAATATAATATATACACCCTAGTAGTAACATGATGTATAGAGGTCAAAATATGTATTCTATAAGGAAATTTGAAGCGGGGGGAAGATTAGTAATATTTCAAGAGTCATCGAATGTCAACATGTACAAGATGAGGAACACAATCCAAAACATGTCAAATGTCTCTTTTTATATCGTTGTTGATGTTTGAAAATCTCAAAAAATAAATTCTTAGTATACTATATAATACTTATAAGAGGAATGATGATATATTATTTATTATGGTAAAACATAAAAAATTCCAACATTTCAATGTAATACGATTGGATATACCATTAAAATATCATGACTGATACTGAATCAATGATATTTTGTGATATCAAGGTGAAACAATATTATTTATATTTTTTCAATATCTCTGATTTTCATCAATATTATAAATAATTCTTCACAGTGATATTTATAAAATAAAACTTTTTTAGAAAAACCTACCATCTATAAACTAAAGTATATTTTTAAAGGATCATTAAAACCATAGTGGTTTTATTCGAACATGATCACATGAATTCAATAGAACATGATAAAAACGCCCATTTATGGTTAAATTTTCATTAAAATATAGCGTGAATTAAATAAATCAAGTGGAACAATAACATAAATTTTTTATAAAACATTTTCACACACTAACATATTGTGATTTTTTTTGAAAGTAAGATATTTAATCAATGACTCCTTGAGGATATAAATTTGATACAGTGAGTTGTCTAGAATTATATCATTATAGATCAATGTATATATTAAATCATTGTAGATAATAAATGGAGGGTTATATTATTCCATGTAGGGGAACCTGTCTTCTTGAATACGTCCCAATAGAAAAATTCTTGATAAAAATATTATATACGAATTAGGGACATTAGGCATATTGAAAATTTATATTGAATTTATGTTTTAGGTTTTATAAGGGGTTTTGAAATAAAAATTTAATATTAATGGTATTTTTAGTCAAAATAATATAAAATTTCTTGTTACACCCTATGCATGATCAAACTAATAATGGATTTTATACAGGGTAATTTTTTATATAATTAAGAAAAAAATAATATTATTTATAGAATAGATAAATTGTTAAGGACTAATATAATAAAAATAATGAATGTATCTTTTAGGGATCACATTTTATAGGATGAAATATTGGATCTTGGGGAAGAAATGTGGTATAATTACCCCTATTAGTTCATCAATTTATAGACACCCCAAATTTCATTTGTGGAATTATTTATAGGGAATAATGTATATCCATACATTTAACTATATTAAATTTATACTTCCTTACAAAAATTGTGCACAATGGAATTTATCTTATATCATCATATTTTCAATATAATAAATTATAAAATATAATTTTGTGAATTATATTTATAAAAAATATATATCCAATATTATAATAATTTAATATAATAATATATATGATATTTATAAATATAAATTTTCAAATTGATATTGATATAGACACACATTTCTATATAAAAATAAAAATAATATGGTTTAAATATTTTTTGGGCCAAAGTAATGACATTGAAATAAAAAGGGTGTATATTTATGATTTTAATATTATAATGACAAAAATTATATTTTTTTGATAATGGAATTTAAATTTGTTATCCTTATGTTGATTGTAACAGAGAATGATTTTTTTAATAAATAAAAATTATCATTTTTCATTGATAATTAATATAAAATATTAGAATAAAATAATTATTATGAAATCATAATGAAATTAATGTGATGTAATATGTAACATAAAATCGTTCTTAAAAATCATTTATTCAATCAATCAATGTATTATACAATACAATATAATTTATCTAGTCAAATAAATATTTTCAAAAAACCAAAAATGTATTTTTCAATTCCAAAACTAATAATTTAGGAATATGAATTTCTTTCCTCATACAATATAATAAAATATTAATTATTACTATTCTTAAAAATTCAAAATCCAAAAACATGGACCTGAATAACTATATACTTGGAATTATTCAAAGGGATGAATAATGCTTTTTATTATTTATTAACCCCACTTCAAAAGGTTGAGTTTTGAAATCGATAACAAATTCCTCCTTAATAATTATAAATACACTTTCATTAAAAAATAACTATTTCATCTAAATTAGTTTCTAATGAATATCCTTTTATTCTCCCCATCAAGGGTCTCCATAAGAAGACTGTATTATTCTAATATGTTCATCTAGATCAAGTCTAATATAAATTGTGATTTATGTGTACCCAATACTCCCATTTATTTCTCAAATTAAATCCTATTATTATTATATATTTAAATTAATATTAAAATAAAATAATTCTCTTAATTACATAATATTATTATCCTTTATAAATAATATTAATGATTCATCACATTATCCACCTCATTATATCAATATATAAAATAATTATTATATCAACAAAAGGGACTCTAGTAATTTTTTCTTTTATAAATAGAGTCTTATTTAATTATATTTATTTTAAATTTTATCATTTAATTAAATCCATTTTAGTAACATTTTTATCCTATTATCAATGATAGGTCATAATTTTATCTCCTTATACTACCTCGATGTGTTTTAATATTGAAAAAAATTAGTTGAATTCGAAACAAAAAGATGAATATAAAAAAACATCCGATTTTTTTTGAAGATTGTACAGATTAATATAAATCAGATCTATGTTGACATAAAACACGTTGATAATTTATTTTCATAAGATTCAATATAGGTATAATAACAATGAAAAATATTTGACATGTATTAGTACATTCATCAGTATGGGACCAACAAATAATTCCAACTTCATGTTATTTTTTATACACACATTGGATATTATTTGTTTTATTCATCGTAAATTATGAAAAATAATGATGGATTTGGGTCAATAATAATAGAGTTGTGTTAAGTTGTTAATTTTTATAAACAATGTTTGTGTTGAACCACAACAATTATTATGGTTTTGGGGGTGAGTTTTTGTTCATTTATATTGATTGTTATTCCAAGAATCTATTGTACTCAATCACATTTAAATATTCATATCCTCACACTATGAATATACCATTTTGAAAAAACATTTATCAATAAATTCATAATAATACTTTCAAATTCACTATGGATATCCAATATTTTCTACAATGATTGGGTGATATTGTTATATGCATCTATATTGAATATTTTAATTGGGAAAAACTGATATACCGTATATCAAATTATTTATATAGAAATTCAATGTTTACATAGTGTCCATAATTATTAAATTTCTATAATGGAAATTAGGTTATGTATTTTTTTACAATTCAATATATTTTATAGAATCATTAGACATATTATGTGATGTGCCAAACATAAATTCTATATCCTATCAATGCAATT
The DNA here is from genome assembly GCA_963277665.1 of Viscum album. NCBI lineage: Eukaryota > Viridiplantae > Streptophyta > Magnoliopsida > Santalales > Viscaceae > Viscum > Viscum album. The sequence goes on along the minus strand of OY728155.1, from coordinate 915,018,115 downwards.
TAAGGTCTCAAGAGACAAAAAAATTGGTATTTTATGTAATCTAATTTTTTTATGTTTTATCGATTGAAAATTTGTATATAATGGTATTCATATCATAAGGTTATAGGTTAGATAATGAATATATGAACTTGGTATTAAATTAAAATGTTGTTTTTCCTTTTAAAAAAATCATTCAGAAACCCTTTCAAAAGATGGCTTCATAACAAAAAATTGGGGGTCTTTTTTATTAAACCACTACATATCATATTGAATAGAACTTATGAAAATAATTTTTAATAAAACATAATTCTACAGTCCATTTAAAAACTGATAAAAAACATTTTAATATCATCATACAGTACAATCCACGAAATTTTGAACAATACCTATTGACTAGACAATTATATGATAAAAAAACTAATAAATAATATATAAAAATGATTAATTTAATTTAGATTCACTTATACCTACAAATGAAATATTCCCCAAATAAAAACCATTTAATTATTTTAACCAACTCCTGTGTAATAAGTAAGAAATTCAAGAAAATCACAAACCATTAAATCAATTCAAAATAACTATAAAACATTTCTTAATAACATAATATATATATTAATAAAAAAACAAGGTTCATATCACAATTTTTTTATTAAATGGTTAGAATAATAAAACACATACATTTACTGATTTTCGAATAAGGCTATATGTTTAATTTTATAAGAGACACGAGACCTTGATTATTCCACAATAAGAATCATCATAATATATATATAATTACAACAACACCCACCGATATAGTCTTAAAAAGATGTGTTAAATTAATAGAAATAATGGATAAAAATATAAAATATGGGAATATATAATGAGTGGTAATTAAATTAGATGTAACATAAACAAATTGAGTTTCACAATCCTTAAATCATTGTGGAAGAACATTATAAGTTAATCCCTAAATCCTTTGTGTAGTACCCCCATTTTCTAGCATGTAATCTAAACATGATTCCATTTATGGTTATAAACTATAAGGGTGATTAATGAGAGATTTTGGATAAAATTGTATGTATATTAGGAGAAAATTTGATGTCACATGGGAGGCGCACGGTTTGCCTAACCATGCTGTGAAACAACGCACTGTATTGCTATTAAGGAAGTACCTCCATCACTATTGGAGCACAGTTTGGGGGACCGTGCATGGGAAATCTATGCGGGTAGTGGATACAAATTGGTTAGTGCACGGTTTTCCTAACAGTGTGGTAAAATTGTGCACAATGCCATAATGAGATCATAAAAATAGGATGTCACTAGTTTTTTCCATAACTCCCACATTTTTTACTTCAAACTATTCCAAACTCAAGATTTTTCTTCTCCTAATTCAAAATAAGGTTCCCCCTTTTTCCAAAGGTCATCTGAAGTCTTACCTTGTTGAATGAATTACATATTCATGAGTATTGTGATCATTCTTATTTGTTCTTGATCAATTTCTTAGAACTACGTAGATATACTTATCCTCATCTCTTGGTTTCTTAGATATACACCCATTATGGGTATCTATAGGTGTGTGGATGCCAAATATGATTATATTTGGTGTTGATCTTTCTAGGTGGATATATCGATGGCAGTGTCTTGGAGAATCGACCTAGTTTTCATGTGTGTTCATTGTTCATTGTGTGGTTTCATCAAAACCATCGAGGTAGGAAGATCAATTCATGAGTCCACCAAGTAGAACTGATTGGAATGATTTCAAACTGAAGTTTTGGTCTTTAATTGGTTGGGATTTTTTGAACACTTGTTAGAAACGTTCTTCAGTGATGGTTCTAAAATATGGAAAATAATGGATTTGAAATGAGTATGTTGGTTCTTGGTTTTAAAAATTGGATTTTAAAAATGAGATTTTTATGAACTGTTTTCACATAAATGGGATTCTGTATTTTCAATAAAAGGAAATGATTTATTGAAATGAAAATATTTTTGAAATTGTTTTTGTTTCATTTTTAATAAAATTTCCATATTATTGATGTGGATTATTTTGGTAATGGAATGATTTGCAATAAATGGTTTTGGTGTGAGTTCATGCGTAATGGGACTTTAATAAGTGAATAGTACCATTGGCACATAAGGGACATTTCCCTATATCGGGGGCATGTGTCATTGGGACCAAAGGTAATTGGACAAGAGAACACTCATGAGTATGGAACTATCAAAATAAAAATGCATGTGTGGGTGTGATATAAACTAAGGAATGGGAATGCAAAATGATAAAAAGTATTGGATTTAAGCTATGATTAGTTATTTTCCAGAAACAACAACATGCTAGAAATTGGTTTCATTTATTTTTGTTTTTAAATAGTTGTAAATGATTTTTGATGAACTTGTTTATATTTGGGTAAAAACTATTGTAGTATATTGTTTAATATAAAACTGTTTCATATAAATGTGGCTATGTTTTCTATCCTAGTGGTGTGAGTAGTTAAGTCATTTGGGAAAATCTAATGGGTTTTTTCCTCACCCATTTGTTGACACTTTGGTTCTTTTTATGATTCTATCTTTTGGGATAGGGGCAAAGGTATCTTTTCAAATGTTTTTAGTACTACCTCAGGATATATGTGATGTTCGGTGATTATAGAGCTCAGAGCATGTAGAGAATGGAATCTTTAAGAATTTTTAAAGTCTAGAGTCATTTATCTATAGTTTACATTGAGATTTTTTTGAGATACATGAAGTTGATTATATTTATTTCTTTTTTTCATGCATAATTTTTCTAATGGTTTAGTTATGGTTCGTTGGTTTGTTGGTTTATTTTATAAAGGGAAAATCATCCCTACTTGTATTTGAAACCCTTTTTCATTTACTACTATCATTTAGAGTCTTGGGGATGTCACATAAGGCCATGTAATGACTCCTTGTAATATCAGGCCAATGTGTGGGAAATATAACGCTGGAAGTAGGAGGAAAAGAGACACCTATTTCCAAGGTGGAAGTGGAAATAATCACTAGACGGCTGGATCAATGGACATTCATCTCCAATCTAAGAGTGACTCATGATGTTTTATATGTGATTCACTTAATTACATATAGAGAATGTGTACGATACAACAAAGATAATTGAATTATTGGAAAAATATGGTACTTCTTCAGTGCTATTGTCATATTTCCCCATGGCCATGTGATTGATACACCTCTCAGGAATCACACGCATCGTATCAATAGTTACAAAGATGAAAACCAAATCCGTGTCGTCTGAAGAACATAGCTAGCCATGGTGATTCATGAAATATCATGACACCTCAACCAGGGAAATCTCAGTAATGCCACAATGTAAACAATACAGTGACAAATAAATTATATGGAGCTAAGCAGATGACTTTTGATTACCAGGCTGGACCATCTATGGTGAGAGGAATTATTATTTTGAATCTAAACTTGTGAAAGTCCTCTTTGATAATGGTGAATCACATTCTTCCATTACCTCTCATGTGGTTGATTTTCTATTTTTATGGATTTAAATGTTTCCTTCTATTTTATAACTCCAAACTCTTCTCGGGGAAAGAGAATTTCAATCCTTTATGTGTACATAATGTGCTCCAACTGCTGATGGAGATGAGATAAAATCTAAATTCTCGATGTTAAACATGATTTTTTATAATTTAATCCTAGGTATGGATTGGATGACAATGTGTAAGGATCACATTAACTGTTATAGGAGAATAGTTAATTTCCAGACTGAGGATGACATCAAAAATCTCTTTAGAGGACATAAGATTGTAATGAAATGTGAAAAGGGATAGTTCGCACTGATGGTGTGAATGATCTCTTCCTAGTTGGTGGTGTTGACATTTTCATCAATGGAAGAGATCAAGGGAAATAATTTTCCATCTTTTTTTGATCAAATTTTAGAAATATTTCATGAGATCTTATAAGAGTCACCACCTAAAATGAATGTGGACATTATGATTTATCTCCTTCTAGGAACCAATACTATTTCCCTACCATATTATAGGATTTCACCAATAGAGTTTCATGAATTGAATGTGAAATTTAATGATCTAGAAATAGAGGGTTTCATTCAATCACATATGTCTGTATGGGAAGCACCAGTTATGTTCATGAAGAAGGAAAATGATACTCTACAATTTTGTATTTATTATCATAAGCTGAAAGAAGTTATGATAATTAACAGATATCCACTTCCACCCATTGATGATCTGTTTGATCAACTAAGGGTAGATTAGTGGTTCTCCATGATTGAATTGAGATCAAGATATCACCAATTTCGAGTTTGGAAGGATGATATCCCATATATAGTGTTAAAAAAATATATTATGAATCTGTAGTAATTCCTTTAGGTCTAACAAATTCACCAGTGGTCTTGATGTCATTGATGAATCAGATATTTCAATGATATCTAGAGTTGTTTTTTTGTGGTGTTTTTGGATTCCATCTTAGTGTATTATAAGACAAGTGTTGACCATGAGGAACACCTAAAAATGTGTTATAAATCATGTGAGATTACCATTTGTATTCCAAATGATCAATGTCTGATTTTTTGGATTCAGGTAGTATGTTTTCATGGACATTTCCTTTCTAAGAACAGAGTTTCAGTTGATCTTGAAAAGATAGAATCAGTTCTCTCGTGATAACCAATGATGAACATCTTTGAGATATGATGTTTTCTCGGTATAGCCAATTACTACCGATTCTTTCTGCATGATTTCTTATGACTATATTTTCCAATGATATATTTGACAAAGAATAATTTTTCATTTCAATGGAAAGGTGAATGCCATATTTCTTTACAAGAAATGAATGTTCTTCTTACATCAACATCTATATTGATTTTTCCATAATCCGGACAGGGGTTTGTAGTGAACATTGATTCTTTGGGACCATGGATAAGATTTGTTCTTTGGTATGGAGACCATGTGGTTGATTATGTATCATGGATGTTGAGGTTTAATGAGAAGAATTACACAACACATGATTAGGAGTAAGCTACAGTAGTCCATTATTTGAAAACATGGAGACACAATCTCTAGTGAGAAATTCACTATTTTCATGGACCAAAAATAGCATGAAACACAATTTTGTACAACTATATTTGAACATAAGGCAAATGAGATGGATGGAGTATCTCTAGAAGTTTGACCATGACTTGATGTATACCCCGGGAAAAGGGAATTCTAAGGAAAATGCATTGAGAATAAATTTATATATTTAGTTAGAGAAGGAATCTTCAGATGAAAGTCATTTGATGTCGGTCCAAATGGAGATGCTTATGGAATGTGAATATTGAGGTGAGGTTGAAATTTTCTTTTCATCTACACTTGTTCTTGATTTTTTAACTATGGTCAATGATGAAAAATCATATGATGTAGAATGACTTGTTATATGTTCAAAACTCAATCATAGGTAGACCAATGAAAGCTGGAACCATGATGGGAGTTTAGTTTTGTTCTTTAGAGATCTGATGGTGGTACCTATGGATTTTCAGAAACAACACCTTCTTGCCTACCACTATTCAAGATGGGATATACATCCATGTACAAAGAATACGTAAAGTCATTGAGGGAATCGTTTTGTTTCAGAGGAATGAAAAGAAAAGTGACTGAGTTCATGATGTGATGCTTAATTATTATGCAATTTATAGAAGAGCATCAGAGACCTATAAGTATGTTGTAGTATTTACCTTTACTATTATATAAATGGGAGTACATAATACTGGATTTTGTTATAGGTCTTCAAAAAATGGTTCGGAAACACTATGCCATATAGATGAGAGTGTATTGACTTACCATGTCATCTCATTTCAACCCAATTCCTAAAAATAATACAGTGATGGATTTTTGAAAAATATATATTTGGTAAGTGATAAATTGGCACGGTCTACTAGTTTCAATTGTCTCTAATAGATATTCACATTTCATATATCCTTTCTAGAAATATGTATAAAATCCCTTGGGATACAGTTGACTATGAGCACAGTATATCATCTTCAGATGGATTCCCACTTTAAGAGGGTGATACAAATGCTGGAATACATGTTTTGGGAATGTGTATTGTATTTTGGTGTCTCATGGGAGGATCTCCTACCATTAGTGGAGTTATCATATAATAATAGTTATCAGTCCTTGATACATATGGCTCCCTTTGAATAACATTATGGGTGTTCTTCTCATTCTCCACTATGCTAGGTGGAAACATGCGAGACATCACTTATATGGACAAGACATGTCCAAGAATCAATGGAGAGATCTAGTGGATAAAAATAGGATGAATAAGGCTCAGAGTTTTCAAAATTCTTATACAGTTCACCGTCTAAGACAATTATCATTCATTGTGGGTAATCATGTCTTCTTGTGGATATCTCTAAGGCTTGGAAATCTTCATTTCTGGAAACATGGAATGTAATATCCTAGATACATTTGGACATTCATGATAATTTAATGGGTTTTAGAGGAGGAATATAAGTTGGAATTAGCACCAAAATTATGTTATGTGCCTAATGTGTTCCTTTTTCTCTGTTGGAAAAGTATCCACCTGATCCTGACAAAGTGACCTACTGGGATCACGTTGACCTAGAGTTGGATGCTTCATTGATACATATACCTGTAGGAATTGTTGATATGCAAGAGAATGTTATGTGAGGAAGAATCATTGGTTTATCGTAGGTCTTACTAAAGCATGGTCATATTTAGGAAGAGACTATGGAGCATGAGAAGGAGATTAAAGTGCAGTGACTTGAACTCTTTCATATCGGTGAGGGTTTTCTACATTCTGAGGAACAAAAGAAAATGGTGCGGAGCATTTAGTATCCCACATTTCTGGTTTTTAACCTTTAGTTATTTCTTTTTGTGGTTATAAATTTTAAGGGTGATGGATGAGAGAGTTGGGGTAACTTTGGAGGTATTTTGGGGGAAATTTGCTTCCCATGGGCGGCACATGGTTTTCATAACCATGTAGCCAAACCATGCGTAGTATTCCTCTTGAGGCAGTAGCTCTAGCACAATTAGAGCATAGTTTGGGAGTCTGAACATGGTAAAGCTGTGTGGGTAGTGGCTACTGCATGGTTATTGCAGGGTTTGCCCATCATTGAGGTCAAATTTTGTGTAGAGTCTGAATGAGATCCTTAAAAATAGGTTCTCACTCGTTTTTTCCTTATCTCCCTCATTTTTACTCAATCTATCCCTAAATCAAGATTTTTCTACTTCTGAGGCTGTAGAAGGTTATCACATTAGTTCAAAGGTGATCCAAAGTAACCCCTTAATGACTCTAAATAGGATTCCATATGTATGTGAATTCTTGGTCGGTTTCAAAGATCTATAATGATCTACTTATCCTCTTATATTGGATTCATAGATATACCAATTTTATGGGTATATATATGTTTTGTAATATTTATATTATGATATTAGGTCTTGATCTTTCTAGTATGGGTGATTTATGGCAGGTTGTTGTACAATCGACCAGGTTTTTTTGTTTGTTCTTACATGGTTTTCTAGTATTGTCAAAACCATCTAGATAGGTGGATTATTTCATAACTCTAATTATTATAAATTATTGGAATTATTTAAAGATTAATGTGTGGTGTTGAATTGATTGAGATATGGTTGTTTAACACATATTATAATCCTTTTTAATTGATGATTTTGAAATCTGGAAAATCGGGAATTTTGAATGAGTCCTTTGTTTCATGGTTTTAAAATATGGATTTTTAAAGGGGGATTTTCTATATTGATGTCACATAATTGGTAGTAGATTATTTTAATAAAAGTTAATGTTTTATTGAAATGAAATGTTTTCTTAAATTGTTTGTGATTTAGTTTTCAATAAAAGATCAGTTTTATTAACTTTTTTTGTTGGTAATGAAATAATTTGGCCTAAACAGTTTTGGTATGAGTTCATGCCTAACAGGAACAAAATAAGGGATGAGTACCATTGGGGTACTAGGGAGGTGACACTGGATCGAGGGTGTGTGTCATGGGGAAACATGTAATTGGACGAGAGACCACTCAAGAGTTTGGAACTGTAAAATGAAGCATGCATGTGTGGGTGTGTTGTGAACTATAGAAATGGTATGAAAAATGATAAGAATAATTGGTTTTAACCTTTGATTAGTTATTTTTGTAGAAAAATTACTTGTAGCAAAAAAAATTTAATTTAGTTTCGTTTTGACATGGTTGTAAATAGTTTTTGTTGAACTTTTTTATATTTCAGTATAAACCATTTTGGTAATTTGTTCTATATAATTTTTTTATATAAATTTGGATAACATGTCTATTCTTCTGTATTTTTTAGGGTAGTAATTAGAGATAACCTACTAAGTTTTATACTCACCCCTACTTTGTAACATTAGTGCTTTTGCAGATGCTATCTTTTGGGATAGGGGAAAAGATAATGTTTTATATGTTTTTAGCACTTCCTCATGATATTTGTGTTGTTCTATGATTGTGGAGCTTGAATATTATTAATAATGGAATCTTATGGCCTCTTGAGAGTCCTGAGACATTTAACCTCTATTCACATTGGTGTGGTTTTGAGATACATGATTTTTTTCTTTTTTTTCCATGCATCATTATGTTAATAGTTTGGTTATGGTTTGTTGGTTTATGTCATTATTTCCTAAAGGGTAAATCATATACCACATTTATTTGAAACCCTTTGAAATTTATTGATAGCCTTTGGCATCATGGTGATGTCACTTAAGGCCTAGTAATTACTTGTTGTACTCTCAAGCCAATTAGAATTGGCAGGTCATTACACCATGACCCATCATGATGAAATGTTGAGATGAAACACCATTTATGGACAAAAATTAACAAGATAAAAATGGAAAATAAAAAAATGAAAACCATTTTAGAATTCATGGTTTATTTTCCAGATTTATAAATCATATTCCAACCATAATTCTCTCACTAGAAAACATTGGGAACCACATTGTTGAGTTATACATTTAGACTAAAAATATTTCATTCATTTGAAACTGAACAACTAAACAATGTAGTTCACTCATACAATTTCGTCATTTTATGTAAAGATAGTGTGTGTAAAATGTGAACCATTAAAAAACATCCAAAATTTATATAATTTGGGTAATTTTATATAAGAACACAAAGACATGAATAATACAATGAAAATAATAAAATATAACAAAAATAATGGTCCATGAGAGAAAATGAAATATTTGATTCATGTTTTGAATATATTTATTTGACCATTATACTATATATTATTTTGAAAATTAAATTTATTTTAAATATTAAAATGTAAATAATCATGAAATATAATTCAAATCAATATTTATCCAATAATTTTTCAATTTTTCTATATAATATTTAAATATGACTCGACTATAATTATATATGTATTTTTATATATATTTAAATCCTAGATGTATACATTATCACACCATTAGAAATATAATCAATATAATTTCAACTTAATCCTTTTGATCAAAACAAATGATGTAAAATTATTTAGTTATGCCTATATCAAACAATGTTTCTCCATAATAATGTTTATTTTTTATTGATTCTTCTACAATAAGTGTGGTTTCATTCTTATTTTATTATATTTGTGATACAATATTCCAGTAAACCATTACTCATTTGTGAAAATATTAATCAAAAATGGAAACAAACGAATCAATGCTTGTGAGTGGTCATGTATATAATTTATCAAGAGGAACATATAGAACACATAATGTATGTGTGATTTTTTTGGAAGGTTATCTCTATATGACATTTCCTAAATATGATAAAAAATATATATGGTTCCAATTTTGAAACTAATTTACTTCCAATTAATTATAAAAAACATTATTTTTTTCTAATGAAATATTAAAATATATAATTTATCACAAAACTAAAAATCTACATTATATCCATGACTGTAAGTATAACTATTTTTCCAACGTAGTGATACTCATTTCTATTGATTAATGTCTTGTAAACACATTCAAATATATCCTAGCATTTATTTTTTATATTGAAATTGATTATTCTATATACTACTATGATAATTTATTTCAACATTTATTCCCAAATATTGATTCACATGGGGATATCATAATGTTAGAATCAAATATGTTATTATATTTGTACCCAAAAAGGGGATAGTGTTTTTCCTAGTGGAATTTTAAATATATATTTAAAGATATGTGCATGACATTTTCTGAATGATAATTTTAAATTAGAATTGATTTTGAGAATTATATATTTATTTATGTTTCATTATTGTGTTCAATTACCAATATTTCATATGTTAAAATATAGAATTCTTAACAAGTTCTATATTGTATAAAATTGATAGTAGTGATTGATGTTGGAAACTCAATTCTATAATATATGTCATGGATTTGGGATTTAATGAAAATTAATCATGAATATTGACAGAGTGTGTATTCATATAAAAAATATACCAAAAAATGGGGAAATTTAATTATTTATAAGAGTCTCCATTTCCAATGAAAACATTCATTTTTATATTCTCTCATTCAAATATTATTTTGGGTAAAATATATATACCAACCAATGATGTTAACATTTTTATATGATATATTACTTGAATTAAATCCCCATTGATATATATAAAATAATTTATTATTTCATATTATCACACGAAATGAACTCAATGAGAATTCTATACAAAATATTTTTTTTACAAGTGGATGGATAATGTTAATCTATGAGAATTACTAAGAATGTCAAACTTCATCATTTGATATTATGGAACCCACAATAATATCCAAAATCATATAAATTCACCTTTATAGATATTTATCTCTAATGTTATTCCCACTATTTTTAAATCTAACTTCTTATGTACCATATATTAACCAATTATGTTACCATAGTGTTATCCAAATCAGATTGTTCAATAATATTTTGGGTAAGGGTAAAAAATCATAACCTCAGTTTAGATTCCCATTTATATGAATTACATAACTAATAATATTGGATCCATATAAATCATTGTAAAGGACACCCTGTTTTAATAGATAATAATTTATCCTCCACATTGAATGATATCCCAGTATATTAACTAAATGAGTATATAAAATCTATGATCAGTATAAATAATCATTATTATACCATGTTGATATACTTTCTTGTAATATATACTTTTTACATTTTTGATCATTATATATGGAACATTTTTCAAACCAATATAATTCCATTGTAATATTATTGAAATATTGTATTGTAATAATATATATCATGAGCCTATAAATTTTTCCCTATTACCATTTGCATTTATGAGGAATATTTTATCACTATATCATTATTCATGAGTACACAACTAATTCCTTACATTTATTCATTACAAAATACATAAAATTTGTCCTCTATTGATGGTAGTTTGAGTATAGGTGTTGAGACTGAATTTTTTATCATCTAATTGGATCTCAAGTTGAATTCATATATTCATATATACAATACCATATTTTCTGTTTTTTGGTTAGTGAGTGTGGAATTCATGAGAAATATATCAGAATGTATAATTTTCTCTGAATAGTTCTAAAGAAGATGTAAATATAAATTTTCAATATTGGTTTGAGGTTTTCTTCAAATACTATTTCTAGTAATGGAATAAAAATTATTACTTTTCATGAGATAACATCCGAGTAAAATGTTACAACATGAATAAGTCACAATTTTTAAAATAAATAAAATATCTTCTTCTCTGATGTATATAACATAATTAAAAAATTATATTAACCCTATCAAGTTAATTTAATAATATTTCCATGTGATCAATAAGTAAAAAAATTATTAAGGTACTCTCCAAGGTTATGTTTCAGAAATTTCATGATGATTTTGAGTGTATAAAATATTTTTAATTGAATCATAAAGAACTAATTATGTATAATGATTTTATGGACGGAAGTTCTTGGATTATACTATTTAATCACCTTAAAATACTAATATATTTATTGATGATCCACCAATGAATATTAATATATCCAATTTAGTTCTCTTACAATGATATAAATCAGTGGCTAAAAATACTTGGTCTTTATTATGATATTTTTCATCACATTATAATAAATTCATTCATACATTGACCATATCATCTTCCAAAAAATTGGTCTAAGTCATATAGTTGATATTATATAATGGTATACAACCACAATCTTATTTTACATTTTATATTTTATTTCACTATTCATGTAAAACAGTTGAAATTCTACAAGGACTATATGATACTGAAATAACAATATCTATATGCTCTATATAAAACATATCCTCGTAATCTTGAAGAACTCTAAAAATTAATATTTTTTAAAAATTAATAAATTTTCTAACAAAAATAATGTATATAGGGAAGATAATATCATTTTTATCTATAACAGAGTAAACATTTTATTGAATTTAATATTACTTAAGCTAGATTTTTGGACACATAATATTGTTCATTAAATGACTTGAATTATATATTATAAAAATATTATTTAAAATTGCACATTATATTATAAGAAATGAAGTGGAAGATATGATTATATGTAATTAAATTATATAATAAATTCATAATAATCGAAATGAAAAATGTGTATTGTATATTATTTTTGAAAATAAGAAACCAATTTTAGTGAATTCATATTATTTGTCAAAATTAGATTTTATCCAAAAATGAATTTTACTATATTTTATAAATAAAATTATAAAATAATTATTTAAATTTGAGAAATATTATTTAATATAATTATAATAATCAATGTGGACATCTTAAAAAATTAACATATGGTAAAAATTATTGATTTTTCATATGTGGTTAACATTTCCTTTAATAATGAATAATACAGATTTTCCAAATACTCTTATCAATTTTAGTTAAATCCATTAATTAAAGAAAAATTTGGTTTTTTTATTTTGGAACAAATATATATATGATCCATTTTATTTATAATAATATAATAAATTCAATTTGAATTATTATAATTTTATATTTTTCTATAATTTAATTTTAATTATACAAAAAAACTTTTCATAGATACTATTTTTGTTATTAACATCAATGAATTTATATTGATTTTTTTTCAAATTATAGAGAATATTTCATGGAAAATTGAAGAATATTTTGATGTTAGGTGTTTAAATTGTTTATATTTGTACATTTTTCTTTTTGTCACTGTGAATATTAAATTTGGTAAATATTAGTGACCTCAATAGTGGTAAAATTGGTAAACTAGTTTTTTAAAAATGAGTTAAAGAAAAAATAGAAATAAAACATTACTTTATTTTTTTGTTGGTGATTAATTCACAAATATCCATCCCAAATTATAATATATTTTGTTTTGGTTCAATTTTCCCTTGATAATGTTATTTATATTATTTTATTTATAGAAAAATACAAAATATATGTTTCATTCATTTAATTTAATATATATTTTAAAACAAGGTTATGAAGAAGTTGTTAATGAATATATGTGATATTGTGATCATGAATTATTTATTTGTTTAATTTTTATATTAGTATAATAAACATGACGGCTTAAACAATACCGACACTATACATGTGTAGGATTTTAAATCGTCATAGTAAATGATTTTAATAAAATAAAAGGTTATATTTTTTCCAAAAAATTAGGGTGTAAATTAAATTTAATTGATAGTAATACTATTTTATTTGTTGTTAATTTTAGTTGACTTGATCCCCTTTGATATACTAATGTTATTAATGTGAAATTGAAATCATATTTTAAAAAATGACATTAGTGATATATAATAAAAATTAATACATTCAAAGATAATTTATAATTTATAAAAACCATGAATGAATAAAATCTAGAAGAGAAAAAAAATTAAATTTCCATCCCTTGGCCATGAATGAGACAATTTTTATTATATTAATAAAAGTATAAAACATTGAGATTGAAAAAATCATTTCAATGGTAATGGTTGAAAATGGATATTTTAGTGTCTACAAAATAGGAGGTTTAAAAGAACTAATTAATTTTTTATTCCTCCATGGTTGGTTAGATTTTTAAATTATCCTAATAACATTTATATATGATTCATTTTTGGATAAATTTCCATATAATTTATCTTATTCATATTTATAATCCATATAATTTACAAATTATTGAGTCATCTCAATTATAAAACACCACCCCTCCTCTCACTTGTGGATACATCATAAGACAATTATAACAATCAACCCCCCCCCCCCAAATCTCTAACTATCATCCATAAACACATTCTAAATGTGTTCATCATCCCAAAAGTACCACCCTTTTTTCTTTGAAAAGATGTCAATCCAATTGTTCTCTAATAAATGGTTACCATATTATCCAAAATCATTAAGTTTACATCATATATTACCACCATAAATTATTTAAGTAATATTATAATAATATAAAAAAATAATTTCCCATATATTGAGATGTTATTGTTTATGTTTTAAAATAATTAACAATATTATTCACCATTATATATGAAAAAAAACCATTTCTTGCATATATGTCGAACTACATCCTACAGAATCTAGTAAATTTTTATTATATCACCATCTCACATGGCATGTCATTAATGTGGATATAATTAATACATATTATTCTAATAAAATAATTTTTCATATATGTTTAATATATAACATTTTTTCATAGCCTTTTACCTAATTAAAAAATGATAATGTTTCTCATGAGTATCGATGAGTTACTATCACCATGAACTTATTAATTAAATATTACATGTACACCATTTATGAATAATTATAAAAATGAATATAATGAGAAAAAATATTTAATAAATTAAAATTAAAATTGATACTGCTAATATATGACATTTTCAAAATAATGGAGACATCCATGAGGAAATATATTTATGAAAAATAAGTAGTTAACACATAAAACAATGATAATACATAATGCTTGTTAAATAAAAGGTGATACACTATTATAAGTGGATCATGTTTTCTATTATAACTATTAATATTGTTATTTTATACATATTTAAAAAAGTTAACCCATTATACATCTGGTGAAAAAATGAATTGTAGATTGGAAGCATTTTGTACGGTTATTCATTAATGATTTTCCCTTCATTAGTTAATACATAAAATCATTTACTATGTAATCCCATGATTATTTGAGAAATGACTTATGATTTTATAATTCTCTTTTTAAAGTTGATTTCTTGGAAAATATATTTTATACAAAAAATATCTTAATTTACTAAATTTTCACACCAAGGATATGATCATTGTAAAGGGGTTCATTTATATTTCTAATCAAATTGGGCATATTTGGTATCTTACAAATATTATAAATATTGTGGTATATATATTGACAAAATGATTTATTAAAAATAAATTGATTTTAAAAAATGATGGTTAATTATTCAATAAACTTTTACATATTCAAGAGTTTATAATTTATATGTTACCATTGTGGTTTGAATTTAATTTACAATTTCATTATTTTGGTATTTCATATATATTTTAATAATGGAATCATTTAATATATCTTTTATAAAAATCAATTAATTTCTTATCATATTCTTATTTATGTAGTTACTATGCTTATTTTTAACCTTTCATATCATTTTCATATAAATTATTTAATGAAATGAACTAAATAATATAAGAATTTGTTTCCCTTTTTTTAAAAATAATTTCTTTCTCTTTCTATAAATATCCAAATTGTTTTATTAATGTAATTTATATTTACTAATGTTATTTTTTTATTGAAATTTAACTTATTCATGAATATTTTAATGGTGGGATTGGAATATTTTTAATTTTTTTACATGTTAATTTTTGAATTTCAATACGAGAGGCCAAAATAAATGTATAATTTTAATATTTAGGTATTGAACCAATAATTTATCCTCCGAAAACACCATGATATTTTTATTACGATACACATATTCATTTATTTAAAAAATAATTGTATAAAAATACCCATTCTATTGTTTCTCCTCAATTTTATTCTATTCTTTCAAATACACAATTTTATTTGGAAATTAAAATTTTTTAATGGTTTGATTTTTATTAGTATTTCTTAATTTATTTAAATTTAATTTATTTTCTCTTGAATGATTTACATTAAACTTATCATCATTGTTATAGAAATTTATTACATCATATATAATCTTATTTAGTATATTGTATATCATTTATACTTTTTTTTTCATAAATTAGGTTATATAGATGAATGGGGAAAAAGGATATTCCATATTCTTTATCCAATTTTGATATTTATTAATAAGTAATATTTCTTTCAAAATTAAATATATAATTCAATATATAAATAATGAATTTAACAAGATGTGTTGTGTTGGGATAAGAATTGCATAGAACATCGCTGCAATGATGATTCTCATAATACAGACATGTTGGAAGGCCTTGTTAAATGGGTTTTGGGTTATAACAACTAATAGATTATGTTGGGTAAGGCTAAGGCCAATTTGGTAACAATATAATGATATATAATGTCATTAATACCAATTTATGAATTTTATTAAATATTAATTTAGATAATATAATCCGTAATATTGTTGAATTTATTCTATTCATTAATGAATTTCAAGGCCTCATTTTTATTATATGGCATTCCTTTACTATTATTTACCAGAAAATATTAATAATACCTTATTAAATCATAATTTATTTGATTTAATATATTCCATAATATCCAATTAATACAACCCTAATTTTGTTTTCATTTCCGCATGATATGAATATAGTATCATTCAATGAGTTGTTAGATGCATATATTAACATATCTTATGAATTATATTTTAATTATAATGTAAAATCCGATTAATTATTTAATTTGGGACCTAAAAACTTCTAAAATGAACTATCATTCTAAATGATATACTGTGTATTTCGACTGATTTATTAAAGAATACACCAGGTCAAGGATATTGGAGTTTGGGTCATTATGGTTGGTGTTTACCTCACCTGTTTTGATAATACCAATCTTGTATTCATATGTTTTGACAATCCCAATTATGTGTTCATATATTATGATATTCACAATTACTGTTGATATACACTTTAATTCTT
Source organism: Viscum album (assembly GCA_963277665.1). NCBI lineage: Eukaryota > Viridiplantae > Streptophyta > Magnoliopsida > Santalales > Viscaceae > Viscum > Viscum album. The sequence continues at coordinate 915,001,129 of OY728155.1, read as the reverse complement.
TCAAATCGATGGTCAAGTTAATAATAATATTAAAATAATTTCTGATTTATGTTAATCTCGATTATCCATGTTTATATAAGTTTTGAAATGATTCAAAGTGAATTAGATGTGTTTTTCATAAGACAGTCAAGTGTAAGTATCACTGACCTGAACATAGCTACCGATAGATAGATAGCTACTGACAGCCAGAGCTACCGATATACAGATAGCTACCGACACCCAGAGCTACCGATAGACGGATAGCTACCGACAGCCAGAGCTACCGATAGACAGAGAGCTACCGATATGCATAATAGCAGAGCTACCGATGCATAGAGCTACCGAAAGCCAAGAGAAACCGATGAAACTAAGTTCATCGAGCTACCGATAAGAGCTATCGATAAGAGCTACCGATAAGAGCTAGAGCAATCGATGGAACTAAGTTCATCGAGCTACCGATAAGAGCTACCGATAAGAGCTATCGATAAGAGCTACCGATAAGAGTTTTAAGAGCTACTGATGGAAGATCCTACACAGAGTCAACCGTACACGTCTACAAACAAACGACTACCTATAATTAACTATGGAGTCAAATCCTATATCCTCGACACTATTTGTTTATTACACTAACGGCTATATTTGTTACTTTTGATTCATTTAATGTTATTAAATGATTTCCGTTGCCATTTTAGGAATCCGTACCAAGTATGATTGAAAAGGATAATCATTCCTTCTTCTCAGCAAAAAAAAGAAAGGCATAAAATTATAAAGGGGGTGAATGTGAAAGAGATAAGATATACAAGAAAAAAACCAAGAACAACGTGTATGTATCAGTGAATCAAGACAAGAGACTTGAAGAGATTGAGCACATGGGAACACACTCGCGATCAAGCTCAAAACGTGCCAAGAACAACTAGAGAACTTGCACTCACAAGACTACTACTACCAGACTCCAGAACACAGAACATACATCGAGCAATCTATGCAAAAGAAGAACTACACAGAACACTTAATTTTCTGAGCCGATAACCAAGCTGAACCTGAAAGCACTGAAAGAAGAAACGATACTCTGTTTTTCAGTCAAAACCAGAGAAGGACTCAGAACCATTTCTGATCAAATCCAAAGGAGTCCAGAGCTGCACTGCAATCACTAGAGCCATTATAAACTCTATATCTTGCTCTAAGTGATTTAGTATTTGCAATACGAATAGTGTGTGTAGCCTGTTAATTATTACACACACTGTCTCCGGAACCTTAACTGGAGGATTTGTAAATACTCAGTCACAATCTTTACATCCTTTATTTCCCACTGTGGATAGTGGTAGAGGTCGAGTGTGACCTGGACAGCTTTGAGCTGTTGTTTGTTATCCCACGTATAACTGTGGTAGAGGTCTCTTCACCTGAACAGTGTGATCACTGTTGTTAACCCAGATCCAGGGTGTGGATCACTTTATATAAATTTTGAGAGGACTAAGTCTCATCTTGAGACCGAACCTCTTGGTTAACTCTTGTGTTTTTAGTTAAAATCTATATCCATACTATATACATTTATTTCATATTCCGCTTCTATTACATTGAAATATAATTTATTTTCAAAGCTACTTTGATAGTTAAACTTGCATGTGTTTATATTTATTGTAAACCAGTAAGTTAGTTTCAAATGTTAATTTAATCATAAGATTATGTTAACTGAGAATTAATCAATCTTTGAGAAACTAATTGAACCTTTATAATCCGTATAAATTTACTATAGTTTAATATGTTTTTGAAATTGGGGGATTTTAATAGAAATTGTTTTTAGCAGAAATTTTAATTGGAACTAAATCCACCCCCCTATTGAGTGTCCACTCCGACCAACATTTGGTATCAAAGGAGGTTGTGTGTTTTGCATGAAAAATTATTTACTCTCTGCTTTTCAACTGTGATTTTAGTTGTATTTTAAAGTTCTTAAAATTTCTGTTATTTCTAAATTTTTATCTCTTTAAATTTTGTTTATAATGGATAATAGACTTGAGGGTGCTACTAATAACCGGCCACCTTTTCTTTAATGGAAATAACTATGCTCAGTGGAAACATAAAATGAAAATTCATCTAGAAAGCATGAGTTTTGATATTTGGACTGCTATTGAATATGAATAGAAAATTCCCACTACTAATAGATCTACTTGGGATTAACATACAAATACTTCTTACAATAATAATTGTAAAGCTATGAATGCTCTGTACTGTGCTCTAGGAGATGAAGAATTCAACAGAATTTCTGCATGCAAAACTGCTTTTGAAATTTGGGATACCTTGGTTGTTTCTCATGAAAGAACAAATAATGTTAAAGAAATGAGATTGAACACTTATACTATTAAGTATGATAATTTTAAAATGAAGTCTGATGAACCTATTTCTAACATGTATCTCAGGTTTAATGAGATAGTAAACACGATGAATTCACTCGGAAAAGCTTTTCCAGCAAAGGAACAAATTATGAGAATCTTGAGATGTCTACCAGACCGATAGAGAGGAAAATCTGTCTCAATCAGAGAATCATGTGACATTGCTGCTATACCTGTCAAAGAACATATTGGAAAATTGATGATGTATGAAGAAGAGATCAAGGTAAACAAAGAGGAAGATGATGAACCGAAATGAAAATCTGTAGCTTTCAAGTCTACTGCTTTGAAGAGTAAGGAGAAGGAGAAAATAAAAATGGAGGATGAGAGTTCAACAAGTGAAAACTCAGAGAATGACAGTGATGCAGAAATGGCTCAGATAGCCAGGAGATTAAAGATGTTTTATAGGAAAAATAAATTCTTTAGGAAAACAAATTTCAAAGGAATGTACGATCAATAAGGAAAATGGAAAAAAGATTGGAAGAAAACTGACAAGACTGATGAAGTTGTCTGCTACGTATGCAAGCGAAAAGGACATATCAAAGCAGACTGTCCAAAGTTAAAATTTAAAAAATAAATATGATTACAAATACAAGAAGTACAAGAAAGCCATGAAGGCTACCTGGAGTACTTCAGAAGACATCACAAGTGAATTCGAATCTTCGGACTCTGAAAGGAATCGAGCCAACATGTGTTTCATGACAAATACTTCTGAGGTAACATCTGACACTCCTGTTTTAAATTCATATTATTCTAGAGATGATTTTGATTCGGAAAACATGTCAAAATCTGAACTATTTGAATACTGTGATATGTTAGAAGAAACCTGTAATGAGCTTAAAGACAAATACAATGGTTTAAAGAAACAGTATGCTTTAACTGTTAAGCATAAATCTGATCTTGATATAGAAACGGAAAAGAATGCTCAACTATTAAATGAAAATATAGAACTGAAACTTTCAAATGAGCAACTCAGAAAGGACTTAGAAAAATTCACAAATGTAAAGGATGCTCTAACTCAAATGTTAGGAAAGCAAGTTTCACCTAGATATGCTACTGGTTTAGGATACCAACTTGGACAGAGACAGTTCACCAGAACCCGATTTATTCCTAAGTCTGTTTTTTTTTTCTAGTTCCAGTTTTGAAAATTCATATGATTCAACAGGATATTCATATGGTTATAGACCAAATAAATTTTATCTTTCAAAATATGTTACTTCTGTTAATTGTATGAAACCAATAAAACAAATCTGGGTACCTAAAGCCCTGATTGTTAACCTATCTGGACCCATGAAAATCTGGGTACCAAAGTCATTTCCTTTTTAAATCTGTTTTGTAGGAGACCTGCTTGAAGAGCTGTCACGTGAAGATATGGTATTTAGACAGTGGGTTCTCAAGACACATGACTGGAGATTATTCCTGCTTCAATAGCTTAATAAAGGTTGATGGAGGTCATGTCACCTTTGGTGACAACTCTAAAGTAAAATTCATCAGCCTAGGCCAGATTGGTAACACTGACTCAATATTAATTTCTAATGTTTTATTCGTTGATGGACATAAATATAACTTGCTTAGTATATCTCAATTATGTGATGATGGTTTCAATTTCATGTTTTAAAATGATTCTTGTGATGTTTTTAACTCAAAAAATACTTTAGTATTTTCTGCTCTAAGGAATGAAAATGTTTATGCTGTTGATTTAAATTCTCTAGCTAAACAAAATATTACTTGTTTGAATGCTTTTCACAAAGAATCATGGCTATGGAACAGAAGATTAGGACACTGCATCATTCACTCACTTAGAAAACTGGCTAGGAAAAACTTAGTTAGAGACTTACCTAAATTATAATTCCCAAATGACAAAGTGTTTAATCCCTGTCAAAAGGGAAAACAATACAAAGTTTCTTTTAAATCAAAGAAATAAGTCTCAACTTCTCAACCACTTGAGTTGGTTCACATGGATTTGTTTGGACCATCAAGAGTTTCTAGTTTAAATGGGAATAACTATGTCTTTGTTCTAGTAGATAACATCTCTAGATATACTTGGGTATATTTCATAGCTCACAAAAGTGAATCTTATTCTTCCTTTGTTAAATACTCCAAGTATGTAGAGAATCTTAGTGGACTCAAAATTAAGACACTGAGAAGTGATCATGGACGTGAGTTTGAAAATAAATACTTTGAATCTTATTGCTTACACAATGGATACACTCATAACTTTTCATCTCCTAGGACACCTCAGCAGAATAGTGTAGTAGAAAGGGGAAACTGAACCCTTCAAGAAATAGCTAGAACCATGCTCAATGAATATGAACTGCCTATTTACTTTTGGGCGGAAGTTGTGAATACAGCTTGTTATGTTATCAATAGAGTCTTGATCAGACCTGTTCTTAAGAAAACCCCATATGAGTTGTGGAACAATAGGAAGCCTAAGGTTAATTACTTCAGAGTTTTTGGTTGCAAAGTCTTTATTCTTAACACAAAGGATAATCTGGACATGTTTGCTTCTAAAAGTGATGAAGGAATCTTTCTGGGTTACTCTACTTCAAGTAAAGCTTATAGAGTGTTCAATATGAAATCCAAATGTGTGGAAGAATCTATTCACATCAAATTCAATGAAACCGATCCACATGAACCTAAAACCTCTCTTGAGAATATTGAAGAATATTTGTCTGTTCTGGACCTTAATGATAAATCCAAAGAACCTGTTATAAAAACATCCAGTTCTGGACTTTTTCCAGAATCTGTTTCGGTTGAACCCAAACCTACTAATGAACCTGAAGTGTCTAGTCCTACCTTTACTAGATCAACAAGAATTATAACGAATCATCCATTGGATGCTGTTGTTGGTAATCTTCAAAGAGGAACACAGACTAGATCTTCTCTAAGAAATCAGGTTGAACATCAAGCTTTTCTCTCCCAGCTAGAACCCCAAAATATTAATGATGCTATCATTGATGTATTCTGGGTAATGGCTATGCAAGAAGAGTTAAATCAATTTGAAATAAACAAAGTCTGGGAATTAGTTGACATGCCTAAGGATACACTAACAACAGGCACTAAATGGGTTTTTAGAAATAAAGTTGATGAATCAGGAAACATAGTTAGAAAAAAAGCTGGGCTAGTTTCACAAGGATATAGTCAAGAAGAAGGAATAGACTATGAGGAGACCTTTGCACCTTTAGCTAGACTAGAAGCCATTAGGATTTTACTTGCATATGCTGCACATCTAAATTTCAAGTTATATCAAATGGATGTCAAAAGTGCATTTCTAAATGGTTTTATAATTGAAGATGTTTTTGTAGAACAACCTCCTGGATTTACAAACCCCCATTTTCCAAATAGAGTTTTTAAACTTTCTAAAGCTTTATATGGCTTAAAACAAGCTCCATGAGCTTGGTATGATAGACTTAACAACTTTCTTATTTAAAAAAGTTTTACTAAAGGGATTGATGATCCAACTCTTTTTATTAAAAGAAGTTCTAAAGATGTTTTAGTTGTACAAATTTATGTTGATGATATTATATTTGGATATTCTAAACATTCTTTATGTACTGATTTTTCAAAAAGTATGCAAAATGAATTTGAAATGAGTTTAATGGGAGAACATAAATACTTTCTTGGATTTCAAGTATTTCAAAATGAAAATGGTATTATTTTGAATCAAAGTAAATATACAAAGGATCTTTTAAAACGTTATGGTTTGGATAGTATTAAGGAGAGTGAAACTCATATGAGTACAATCTGTAAATTTGATACAGATGAAACTGGGAAACCAGTGGATCAAACCAATTACAGGGATATGATTGGTAGTTTACTTTATCTTACTGCTATTCGACCAGATATTATGTTCAGTGTATATATGTGTGCAATATTTCATGCTAACCCAAAAGAATATCATTTTCTTACTGTTAAAATAGTTTTCAAGTATCTCAAACATACTGTTAACCTTGGTTTATTTTATCCAAAAGGAAAATCCTTTGAGTTAATGAGTTATTCAGATGCTGACTTTGCTGGTTGCAAATTAGACAGAAAAAGAACTTCAGGAACATGTCATTTATTAGGAAACTCCTTAGTATATTGGTGTTGTAAAAAGCAGAATTTTGTAGCTCTATCCACTGCCGAAGCAGAGTATATAGCTGCTGGTAGTTGCTGTGCACAAATTTTGTGGATGAAACACACTCTCTTGGACTATGGATATGATTATAAGCATGTTTCGATTAACTGTGACAACACTAGTGCAATAAACATCTCGAAGAACCCTGTATCTCACTCAAGAACTAAACACACTGATGTAAGGCATCATTTTCTGAGATATCATTATCAAAAGAGTGATATTACTCTTGAATTTATCGTCATTGAACATCAATTGGACAACATTTTCACTAAACCCATAAGTGTGTATAGGTTATGTTACATTAGGCACGAGATGGGGATGTTTATTCTTCACCGATGTTGAAATCCTCATCGATAGAAATCCTCACCGATAAAAATCATCGCCCATAAAGCGCTGTATTAAATCTATTTGTCTACCGCCTAGAATCTGAACTGTTTTTTTGTTTTTATTAATTTTACTTATGATTCCCAAATGATAATACTAAATCTAAGCCGCTTCTCACTCCACTGAACCCAAAAACTTTTACCTTCAAACCTTAGAACCCGAACCCTCTACGAACCTGAGATCCCTCGAACTAGCGATGGCAAAAACCAAAACTCTTGTCATCCGAGATGACTGTGTTGAGCCTAAAGCAAAAAGGTAGAAGTCCGAGCCAGAAGCGAGTAGTGCTGTTAGAACTAGGTCAGGAAGAAGACCAGTAAATCCTCATTTGCAAAATAGAGATATTGTGATCGAAAAAGAGCTGTGTGTAGACTAGTTACTGCCCTGCAAGTCCTTGGTGCTCGAAGTTCTGGAAGCTCAGAGATGGGTAGACTAATTTTCAAATAACAACGGTCCCTACTAACCAATGTTTGTAAAACATTTTTACGAGTTCGCAAGCTTCGAGAAGATAGAGAATGAGAACCAAGTATCATCGTTTGTAAATGGTAAAGGGATATCATTTTCATCAGTAGAATGGGCCGATTTCTTAAACATTCCACATGAAGGTGTGTCTGGATATGTATCAAGAGCAATTCCACCTACCAGTGACATTTTTGATCATGAGACCGCGTTGAAAGAACTGACTGGTGATGGAACTCCAAGGAAAGTGGTTTCTGCAGAAATGGATAGAGAGAACATATTACTGTTCAAGTTTGTTCAACATGTGTTGATACCAAGGAGAGGAGACTTTGCTAATTTGAGATATCAGGATATCTATATCCTATATCTTTTGAGACATGATGTCAAAGTCAATTTGTGCAGATTGGTGATGAGTCAAATGGAAGATATGACAAGGCCGATATCAAAGACTAATGCCATATTCTTTGCTATGCTGATTTCTGTAATGATCAAAGTGAAAGGGATAGGTGAGTCTCAAGATGAGACCATTGTAGTAAAGAGAAACTTTTGTATCACTACTACAGTTTGAAAATATATGAAGATTAATTGGAATCCGTGGAGAGGAGAATGGGTCAATGATGACCAAAAGGTATATGATAAATTTAATCCTGTGGATTATCCTTCAAGGCCAAAGGATAAAAGAGATCCTGGTCTAGGACCTAATGAAGAGGAACCTGAGTACAGTGATGAGTCAGAAGAATAAGAAGAAGAAGAAGAGGAAGAAACTCCTATGGATGATGGATGAGATCTTGACTTGCCTCCAAGCCCTGTTGCTGAAATTATGTCTTTAGAAAAGGAAGTGCTAGCAGAAGCGGAGACACCTGCTAATGAGGAAGACCAGTCGATCTCTGAGCATGTAGAGGAAGAAGAGAATGTATCTAAATCATCTGATTCAGCTGAATTGAGACTGAGTCTAGTTATTGGAAGCTCAGTTATACCTTCTATGGATGAAGAAAGAGAAAGAGGAGAAGATATACCTATTCCAGAAAATCATCTTTCTGCTGCAGAGATGGAAGTTCTTGTGGAAGATTCTGATGAAGAAAGACCAGAATAGAATGTAGTTTCTATATATGAGAATTCACCCATTGAGGGGGAGCATCACTACAAGTTTCGAAATGTTACAATGACTATCGAATCTGAAGACTGGGTAGAAGACCCAGGTTTTATAGTCTGTGGTTTGGATTATCCTGATTCGGATAATGAAGTCTCTTTGAATAGTCCAAAGATCAGCTATGACATCGATCCTGAGTTATTACCTACTGATGTGGTCCGAGTACATGATTTAGATGTGCTGAAAGAAAATCTCAAAGTCAGTTTTGTAGAAGAAGTAAAGAAAATGGAATCTTTTTTTAGTATCCTCGATTCAATCAGTCATGGATGACTCTGTAGTCAGTTTAGCTTCTAAAAGAGCATCTACTACAGTTGCTCCTACTAATTTTGTTACAAAGTCTGACATCGAATCCCTAAAGCATGAGATGATGGAATCCTTTAGTTCCTCTGTTACTGAGATGAAGCATTGTTTTGGTGAAGAAATGAAGATGTTAGAAAGGTCTTTTGTGCTTTCTCTTGGTTGCAATCTTTTCAACTTTTGTGGGTAAAATAATGGAAGAAGTCAAGGAGTGCCACACTCAAACTTCTAGGATAGAAGAAGATCTTGAAGCTCTACGGATATCTGTTGTTTCCTTAGACTCTTTCATGAGTTCAAAATCTCAAGCTGACAAGGATTTAGCCTATGTGACGAGTGTTGTATGTCAGCTGGTCTCGGTGTTTGAAGCTTTCAAAACATCTATGAAGGATCATGTTAAAAATAAGGACTCTGAAATGCAAAATCTGATTAGTGGGTTGACCAAAAGCTTCAAAGAAACCGTATCCTTTTCTGTTGGCCCTCTAGTTTCAAAACCTGCAATTGATCTGAATCAATTTCATGCTCTGATAAAGGAGGAGCTTGGTTCTATTTCAACAAGTCGCTCTGTGGACTCATCAGATTTAAGTCGAGTTGTGCTGTCTACCAGGGATTCAGCCAGAGAAATAATGAAAGTCGTCCAGGACTACATGATAGAGGCCTCTTCTTCTCAAGAGGCAATCAAGAATAAGGTGGATACTTATTTTGAAAAGGTTTATACCAAGAAACAACTGACCAACCATTTCAAACTTCTGCTGGAGAATCTAAAGTTACCTCCAGTGTCTCAAGCCTTCAGAGAGCAGGTTAGTAAGCTCAGGGATCTTACTCCTGCTTTGGATATATTCATTGAAAATAGAGATGATTTTGTGTATGCAATGGAGAGAGGAGGAAGCATTATAATGGATTTCAGAAACCTGTTGCTGCCCTTCCTGCATGTGGATGCCAGACTGGTCATTGTACCTCCTGCTTTGCCTGCCTCTTCCTCTACTGCATCTCCAGTTGAGATGACTCCTGCTCATGCCATACAAAGTCTCACACCTATGATCACTCAAAGGACTTCCCAATACAGACCCGACACTGTATCAGTTGCTCATCCTCCTCTGATCATTTCTGGAATTCCAATGTCCTCCCTAGTATCCTCAACACCTTAATTCTCTTCTGATCCCAAGGGAAAATATCACATTGAAGATGTGGATTGATCAAGTGGCAAAGATGTTTGATATGAATCATTTTTTTTTGTTTTTTTCTATTCTGTTTTTGTAATATTTTTCTGATCTAATACAAATGCCTTTCTTTCCACTATGTCAGTTTATCTATTTTCTATGTTTGGTTTCCAACTTTTTGATTATCACAAAGGGGGAGAACTATAAAGCGGGGGAGAAAAGGGGAGAAATATAAAAGGGGAGAAATATAAAAGGGGAGAAATATGATCAAAGGAGGAGCCTTTGATACTATTTCTTAAATTTCCTTCTTTGGTACCAATTATTTCAAACCTTATCTCTGATACTATTGTATTTAATTCTACCTATGATAATTTTTGATCTGTATCTTTCTATTACTATTTCCTCTTTCCTCTGATACTATTTTCTTTGAGAAATTTGAATATTAATTTTATAATATCTAATACTATATTCTCACTATTTTAAAATGGCCATATCATAAGTTGTGATTATCAAAAAGGGGGAGATTGTTGACCTCACATGTTTTTATAATCCCAATATTGTATTCATATGTTTGGACAATCCCAATTATGTGTTCATATATTATGATATTCACAATTACTGTTGATATACACTTTAATTCTTTCAAATCGATGATCAAGTTAATAATAATGTTAAAATAATTTCTGATTTATGTTAATCTCGATTATCCATGATTATATATGTTTTGAAATGATTCTAAGTGAATTAGATGTGTTTTGCATAAGAAAGTCAAGTGTAAGTATCACTGACCTGAAAAGAGCTACCGATAGACAGATAGCTACTGACAGCCAGAGCTACCGATAGACATATAGCTACCGACAGCCAGAGCTACCGATAGACGGATAGCTACCGACAGCTAGAGCTACCGATAGACATAGAGCTACCGATATGCATAATAGCCAGAGCTATCGATGCATAGAGCTACTGATATCCAAGAGCAACCGATGGAACTAAGTTCATCGATCTACCGATAAGAGCTACCAATAAGAGCTACCGATAAGAGCTACCGATAAGAGCTACCGATAGGAGCTAGAGCAACCGATGGAACTAAGTTCATCGAGCTACCGATAAGAGCTACTGATAAGAGCTACCGATAAGAGCTATCGATAAGAGTTTTAAGAGATACCGATGGAAGATCCTACATAGAGTCAACCGTACATGTCTACAAACAAACGGCTACCTATAATTAACTACGGAGTCAAATCCTATATCCTTGACACTATTTGTTTATTACACTAACGACTACATTTGTTACTTTTGATGCATTTAATGTTATTAAATGATTTCTGTTTCCATTTCAGGAAACCATACCAAGTAAGATTGAAAAGGATAATCATTCCTTCTTCTTAGAAAAAAAAAGAAAGGCATAAAGTTATAAAGGGGTCGAATGTGAAAGCGATAATATATACAAGAAAAAAAACCAAGAACAACGTGTATGTATCAGTGAATCAAGACAAGATACTTGAAGAGATTGAGCACACGGGAACACACTCGCGATCAAGCTCAAAATGTGCCAAGAACAACTGGAGAACTTTCACTCACAAGACTACTACTACCAGACTCTAGAACACAGAACATACATCGAGCAATCTATGCTAAAGAAGAACTACACAGAACACTTCATTTTCTGAGCCGATAACCAAGATGATCCTGGAAGCACTGAAAGAAGAAACGATACTCTGTTTTTCAGTTAAATACCAGAGAAGGACTCAGAACCATTTTTGATCAAATCCAAAGGAGTCCAGAGATGCACTGAAATCACTAGATCCATTCTAAACTCTAAATCTTGCTCTAAGTGATTTAGTATTTGCATTACGAACAGTGTGTGTAGCCTGTTAATTATTACACACACACTATCTCCTGAACCTTAACTGGAGGATTTGTAAATCCTCACTCACAATCTTTACATCATTTATTTCCCACTATGGATAGTGGTAGAGGTCGAGTGTGACCTGGACAGCTTTGAGCTGTTGTTTGTTATCCCACGTATAACTGTGGTAGAGGTCTATTGACCTAAATAGTATGATCATTGTTGTTAACCCAGATCCTGCGTGTGGATTACTTTATATAAATTTTTAGAGGACTAAGTCTCGGCTTGAGACTGAACCTTTTGGTTAACTCTTGTGTTTTTAGTTAAAATCTATATCAATACTATATACATTTATTCCATATTCTGCTGCTATTAATTTGAAATATAATTTATTTTCAAAGATACTTTGATTGTTAAACTAGCAAGTGTTTATATTTATTGTAAACCAGTAAGTTAGTTTCAAAAGTTAATTTAATCATAAGATTAAGTTAACTGAGAATTAATCAATCTTTGAGAAACTAATTGATCCTTTATAATCTGTATAAATTCACTACAGTTTAATTTGTTTTTGAAATTGGGGGATTTTAATAGAAGTTGTTTTTAGCAGAAATTTTAATTGGAACTCAATTCACACCCCTCTTGAGTGTCCACTCCGAACAAAAGTTGGAATAATAGGATGTTTGTTTAATCCTTGGAAACTCTATGTGGGAAACATATATTATAGAAAAAAATATAACAAATAATTTGGGGTACTTTTTATGTATGGAATAACATTTTAATTTATTGACAATGTATGGATTATGTTGTTTTAATAGAAAAACATCACTATATTGATACCATATGTGGTATATGCTTTAGTAAAAAATGAATCTAGCTTATAAAACCTCGAAAGTTGATTGTCAAATATATCAGTACCATATTTATAGGCCACAATGATTTCACTCTTATAATGCACATGATTTTTCAATCTATGAGCATATTCATGGGTTAACAAATATTCCATTTATGGACTATTATAAATGATTTCAATAGATTATGAACATGCATGAAAAACAATATATCTTGGGTTTTTATACATAAATTAATGTATCATGAATTATTCATAAATTAAATGATTTTCATGATAATTTTATTTCCCACTATGAGTATTATTTCACATTCTATGCTTTTCGGTTTTAGTAAATGTATTGTTGTGTAAGTTAAAATGTTAATAATGACTATGAAGGATGATAAAATGATTTTCCTCATGACATAAAACATAAAATAGGTCCTGAAAGGAGACAATATAGGATTATTACTAATCATATATATCATTATATTGATATTAATATCTACTAGGTTGAGTATCCATACAAATCTAATAAGAATAAAATGGGGATTCTTAATGACCATGGTGGTTAGATTTTTCTCCCTATATGTCAAGTATATAAAACGAATCACTCATGAAAATATCAATGTATAATGATAATATGTTTTATGTGATTAAAAGAAGGGAATAATATGTAATTTATTAGATAAAATGTGGAGTTCTATTTGTGGTATAGATTGAATCCTATAATACAATTTATATTTTAATGTATTATATTTGGGGAATATGTTCATTATCTAGGTCAATTTCTTAATTTAATGATAATATAATTTCCCAAAGAATGATATATGGTGTTAAAACCCATGTAATTATAAAAAAATATTATATCATTTATTAGTTTTAGTGATTATCTAAATATATTCATTAAAAAATTATTATGTAAATTTTTTGCAAAAGAAGTAATTTTCTTAATCCTTGTTCTTATCTTATTATTTAAAATTTTATTATTTTTACATTATATATTTATTTTAAAATTTTATTACCATTTATGAAATCCACTTTTCATTATTATCCTAATATTAATTTTTTATTTTTATAAAAAAAATTATTTTTCTATGAATAGTGAAAATTAATTATATTTATTAGAATTTATATATTCCATTCAAGAATTTAAAAAATAAATTCTATTCTGGATTTTTTTAAAAGAGTCATTTATTAATTTTTCAAAAATAAAAATTTTTTTATTATTTCTAATGAAATATATTAATTAATTTTGTAGTAATATATTTTTATATTTTAAAATTTTTTTTTCTGAAAAACAGTTTTTATAGTGTTTTTCTAATTATAATTTATGTTACATTGTGGAACATATATTTATTTTATCCTTAAAAATGTATTCGATTATTTTAATTAGTATAAATATTTATTTTAAATAATCCCCTTATATTTTTTTTCATTTTGAATAGTGTGCATTGTGAATATTTGTTTGCATGGGAATGGTAAAGTCAGACAATTACGGTTAAAAATAATATGATAAATACTAAAAAAGTAAAAAAAAACAACTTGATATAATATTATTATATTAGAAATGTATTTCCATAATTACCCACTACTGTAATATATGCCATTTTTCATCCATATAACTGTTATATTGCCCTTTATAACAATTTAGTTAATGAATTGTCAGAAAAGTTAAATTTTCATTATTTTATTATGTGGTAAAATTTTACATCGTTATAATAAGATTTCTTGATCTATTATAAATAATTATTTGAAAGATTATTTTATTTGAAAATGTTATTAATTACTAATTTTTAATGGTTAAATAATTACCTTATGTTTTTATAGATCATTAACCTAGTAATAATTAAATAAATTAAAACATTAAATAAATGATTTTAAAAATATTAAAAGTAGTAAAATAATATTGAGTTATAGTTTTTGATTGTTTTCAAAGTTGGAATATTATTTGTGGGTTTGAATTTTTTACATTTTTATTAAATAATTGAATTGATGATTTTATTGTATAATAAATTGAATAGTGTTGAAAATTACATTAATGAAATTTTATGTTAATTAATTTTTTATTAAATAAATTAAAATACCTATGACAATTATCAGCATACAGGTTAACGGGATATAATTGATAATATAAAAATATCCCATTTATGGTCTATTTCTCCTTTTTTTAGTGTCATTATTTTCCCTTGAAAGATAAAAAACATTAATACCACAATAATTATCAAAATTGGTTAATAATTGTTTAAAAAAACATAAGACTGAATAAATCACCCAAAAATAACCATTTTCTATCTCATTAGGTTATTTTGACTAATACATATCTTAGATTCAAATATTTTCAATTTAAAACATTTTTAATTTGAAAAATAATTTTTTTTATTTCAAAATATTTGAAACATCCAAGAGTGTCTCTCCCCTCTCTTATAGAGGGAAACCATTGTTTCTCTTATCATCGCACATAAAGAACCACTTTGTTATAAAATACATACCCATATTCCTTCTTAAAATCCCTCCCCGTGAACAAGATACCATTTTTTGATTATAAAATCATTCAAAGTATTCTTTTGTGGTAAACCATAAGAGAATGTCAAATGAATTGGTACAATTATTAATCTTGATTTTCCATTTTATTTATTCTTCAACAATCATAAAATATTCACAAAAATTGTGAAAAAAATATTGCAGTATCATTTATATATGATAAAATATTATGGTCATTTTAGAACTAGTATTCTTTTCTCACTTACAAAATAAAAAATAAAACCACCAATGAAACCACCATTTATGAGTTTGGTTGAATATCGCCTCACGTATTGACAAAATTTATTTTCCATAACATCTTCTTATGTATATTTGTATTGAAATAATATATATGTATATGTATATATATGATATTTATTACAAAATTATCCTTCTAAAATATTATTAAATTATATTTTTCATAATATTCAATTAACTGAAATATATTAATTATGTTTCTATGAATGTATAGACTACCACCACTAAGAAGATACGAGGCTCGTCATAATTTCAAAATAATATATATATATATATATATATATATTATCAAAAATTATAATACAGTAATTATATAATAAATATTTGGAAATTTAAAATTATACAAATCATATTTCTATCCTCATTATCGAAAACTGGTAATATAACTCATGCATGTGTGTGACCCATCATCACCATGACAATATTCCAGTTCAATTTGTATATCCATAATCCATGAATTTTTTAATTTATAATTTCATTATAAATATTATATGGATTTGTTGAAAATTATTCTATTTAAGATATGATAATGACTAATCTCTCCATAGTCAACCTACTAAAGTCAATTGGGACATATGAACCGAATTAACTAATCAATTTCACCTAAATCCAAATGAATAAGAAATTTATATTATTATGGTAATAAATATAAAGTGGAATAATAAACATTAAAAAAATTATGAATTAGTTGAATAATGAGAATAATTTTATTATATTATAATATTAAAAATGTACGCGACAAGTGAGGCTCATGGTTTGGGACATTAATCAAAAAATATTACATCAAAGGTTCCATTGAAACAATTTTTCATCCATGTACATATTTTTAGAAATAACATAGAAATGTATTTATATGTAATAGAAAATTTATAATTTAAATTTCAAGTTACATTTAACATTGATTTTCAGTTACAAAATGATATATATTTATGAATTTTTTTATATTATTCTCAACGGAAAAAAGGGATATAGTATTCTCACATTTAATGAAGAAAAAGATTTCCCACCATCAGAACCACTATTTTATTATTATCATATAGGTTTTCCGTAAAAAAGACACATGATTTCATTATAAAGCTAATTCTAATTTACATAATTGAGTTTTAAATATAATGGATATATAAATATCTGTAAATTAATTTTTATGGGTGAAGTAAATTTTCTTACTATGCCATATTTTATAATATATAATTATGTTATGGTTATTTAGAATTGAATTTGATGATTGGTGATTATGTTATAAACAATGGATGGGTTGCCTTATGTTATTCCTTCAATGAAATGGGAATTATTTATGTAGTTTGTAGACAATTATGTTTATTCAACATATAATTTTGATGGTTATTTGCAATAAATATGTTTAGTCAATGTGTAACCATGAATAATATTTCATTTATAAATATTATCATTATTATATATGTAATTGGGATTTAAAATTTATTCCTCAATTTATCTATATTAATTATCAATTATTTATATGTTTTTCATGTTAGTCATATTATTCTAAAATGGTATTTATTGAGATTATTTTTAAAAGAAATTTTATTCTACTATGTAATGGGGAAAATTGTACTGTTGTGATTGTGTGAATAATATTTAAATTATTACAAAAAATCATTTCTATGACTTAAATTTCATTTTAAATTTAGTAAGATATTATTCATCAAAGGATGTTGTAATAGGATTTGATATCAGTAGAGAGAAAATGATAATATGTTTCTTATTGTTTATTCACAATGAATAAAATTCTGTTATGTATTAATTGACTAATGATTCCATCCATTATTTTAATGAACATTACATATAATTTTGTATCTATTGAATACATTAAAAATTTATTCATATGGTCAATAGGTTGACTATTAACAATGGTGAGGTCATGATTAAAATAGATATTTTTGGTAATAAAAAACATGTTATGTCATAATTGTATTGGTTGACACTGAATACATGGATTTAGTACAATTAAGATATATTATAAAAATTTTGTTATTTTTTAAATTTCATTATTTTAACATAGTATTCGAATTGTCGGGTATGAGTACATGTATTAAATTATTAATTTAATTTATAATGGTTCTTTTCAAACAAAATATATTGATAATACCTTATGAAATAATAACTCTATTATTACTAATTTTTTTTATAAATATGATTTCATGAAACCTGATTATAGTAACCATTATGAGATTAATATATAATTATTTTATGAAACATTTATAAATTTTATTTTAAAAATTGAAGATAATTTATTTACTCTTTATAAAAAAATTTACTCAGGATAATTCATTTGGATTCTTCATAAATTAATAATTTAGTATGGAAGAGTGAAAAATACATTTTTTTCAAGAACACTAAATTGTTTTAATTAATAATGTAATCCAAATGTCCAATTATATCTATAATTTTTTGTGTAAAATATTAGATATTTTATTTTATAAAATTATAAAAAATTAGATTACAATTACCGATACTATTGATTTAGATATAACATACTTTTATTATATAAATATAGTTTTCCCAATAATTGTATATTATTGGTTATTAAGAATTTATCATAAAATATCATCATAAAATTAAGGGAAATGGATAATGAAAAATTGATACCAATATGGAATCTTGTGTTTAAATTATTTTAAATATCTATATTTTTTAATTGGTCATTCTGAACAGAAATATTATAAAAATTATCTCCCTTGTAATGGTAAAATGGTTAAAACTTGGATAAATCTATTAGATATTTGTTGAAAAAAAAAACCCAAAACGTTGAATTGTTTTTTTAGATGACATATATTATACCCAATTATTCAAATTTTCAAAGACATCACTTTTAGTGCCTTTTTTCTTTAATAATGATATTTATATGATTTTCAGTTATGAAAATTAAAAAATGCCACTATATTACACAAAATTTCTATTACATGCCCATTTTGGGATAAAATTATGTAATGAGTGAATATAAATGTTTATTTTATGAATTATTTCATTATTATTATTCTTATAAAATATTTTATATTTTAATTAATTTTATAATTATTTTTAATGTTTTGGGATGCTAACACCTTACATTTATATACATAATAAAAGGGCATCTAATTATTTTAAAAACCTAAAATGTAATATGATATGAATAAATTATGATTCCATGTGAATTTTATTGGTAATAAAATTTTATTAATGATGTTTAAATATTATAAATAGTATTCCATTGTCTCTCTTGAAATATTAAAATACCATTAAAATAAAAATTGTTAAAATAACATTAATGATATATTAGGAAAAAAGATATTCAAGTATATTATTGAAAAATAATAGAATTGACTGAATTTGTTAATAATGATTCTAAATGTCATGAATTATAATTTATTTCATATTAATGATCCAAATTGTAACCTATGTGTAATTTTATAAAAATATTTTTCGAAAATGTTGTTATTGTATTTAAGGTTAAACATTGTAAATTAAGGTGTTAAATTAAATGATATAGGAATAAATCTACTACTAAATTTATTATTAATTATTTTAGTATATATTTTCTAAATTAATATTTTCATATATTTAATTTCAGAAATTTAGGGTCTATTTTTCCAGATACATGATATAAAAATTTGGTTAAACATAATAAATTATCAGCGTCTCACTCAAATAAATTCTATATGGGCACCTCATCCAAAAACCTCACAACACCACTTGGGAAATTTATTTCAAACAAAAACTAACAAATTATCAATAAAATTTCATTATCAATATTCTAAATGTACTTTTATTTCAAAAATTCTGTCCATATTTTACATAAAAATTGATGAAAATGAGGATTCTCTATGATAAGGTAATTTTATTAACCATGATCATTATTTTCTATTCATTTCATTAACCCCATAAATTTATTCCAACAAATTAATATATGATAACTCTTATAACTTTTATATATGAATATATTATTATGTTTATGGAATAATGTTTTATGATTTTCTTTTTCCATTAAATGGTAAAAAAATTATCACTTGTGTGTATAGAGTACAACAACTTAGTGAATCGATGCTATTTTTCTCCATTATTACCTAACACAGACAATCATAAGGGCAGGAATATTGAATATTTATGATACTTATAAAATAATACAACTCCATTTATTTTAATAAATCAAATAATTCTTTACAATTACACCCATTAAATTAAGATGAATTTATTACTGGGGATATGCATCTTACCGTCCCCAAAAACAGGTGTGAATAATTTTCAAAATCAATCATTCATGCATGATTATAAAAATATATATAATGAATAAATATAATCTTTATATAATTAAAATTATTTTTTATATGAAGATGTAATATAATATTGACAAGAAAGAGATCGTTTGTTAGAAAACATATAAGAGAAGAATATATATTTAATACATGGAAAAATTGAAATAAACAATTATTATTGACGATCTAGTGAGAAGATGTTATAAGTGGTTTGTTAAGGAATATATAAATAATATTATTATTCTTTCACTAATTAATAATAATTTAAATATAATTATACAAGATTTACATTATGGTTAATATTGAAAATGTTTTATTTAAGTGGTTTCAAAACTCAACATCCATTCATTTTTTCATAATTCAACATCATTTATAATGTAATAAAATGATTATGTTTATAATTATAAAGGCCTGGAATTTATATGGAAATTTATTTTTCAAATACATGGGAATTTTACAAGTCCATAGTTTCTGACGGTTCTTGATTCTAAGGCCCGATGTGCCTAGAATCAATTTCTAATGTTTTTTTATGGTTCGTTCAGTAAATGTACATACGAGATTTTATAACTTTTGAACCGGGGTGTGGAATTAAAATCTGAGGGCACCATTGAACTCACAACGTCGGTGATTTCTTAGTGAGACTCTCACCATAGTTTCATTTTAACGAGAGTGGAATTTAGATTTTTGGGGTTTTTAATTAAGTAAAATAAAAATAAGAGTTAGTTTATTTTTATTTATTAGTAGTTAAAACCTCCAAAGAGAGGTTACTGGTAGGGCCCACCCACACATAACCTCCCATGGGAGGATATTATTAGGTGGGCCCACACAAGATTCATACAAAATAAACCCCCCATTTATGAGGGATGAAACCCTTAAACTTCCCATGAGTTACTGAAGACAACCCTCTCTTCATTTAATTGTTACTTTCCACCTCCCCTCATAAGTGATCCAAACCACAAATTAATTAATGGCATTAGTTAATTAATTTGAAATCGTTTGAATTCATTTGGCCAACAATTAAATAATGGTTTAGTGTAACCCATAATTTTGGTTGGAATTATTTTTTGGTGGAGCTTTGGAGAACCCTTGGAGAACATTATTCTACAAAAAATGAACACCCTCTCCAACCAAGAACAAAGGACATATATCTCTTTCTCTTCATTTGGGGGAAGAAAAGGAATCACCACCATCCTTGAAGAACACTGACGACGTCAACTTCTTCATCTTCCTTCGACATCAACGGAACAACGTCCTCCTTCTGAGACTTCGTCAATGATCGTCGACAATCGAGGTAGGGAGATTTCAGTTGAATTATTTATGAGTTTTTACTCTCTATTCTACATTTTATTTTTGTGTTCCTTGGTGCCAGTTGATATTATCTTAACGAGGAGGGCTCGGACCGCACGAACATGTCTTGACCCTCCTCACTTTTTGTTGTTCTCGTTGTTATGAAAGCGGAGGTGGAGCAACAGCGGTCGGCATCGTGCGGACCGAAAAGGAACTGGCGTCATAAGGCCGTTGGGTTGCCAAAAGGGCACGAAAATGCCGTGTTGTGCGCAATGAGAGATGTGGCCACGAAGGGCTGTGGAAGAGGTCTACGGCGCCATTGTGTCGTGCATAGGCCAATAATGTGTCGCAGCTAGGGCATGCCATGACGGAGGGGAGGGTCACTGATGGGGCCCTCCAGGGGAGCAGGGAAACTGTGGCTAGGGCGGGCCATGAAAGAGGGGCATAGTACTGTCACGCCGCGCCGTGGTGGGGAGCGAATAGCCACTCTGGCTAGCAGGGAGGTGCGGGACCCTGTCGTATCCCGTGTGTGCGGGACTGGTGCCACCTGGTGCCAGTTTGGTTCCACCTGAATGGTTCAACAGTTCAGGTTCCAGGGAATGCACACCTCCCCGCTGGGCATGGCTAGGGCAGGCCACTGGACGCCTTTAGCCAGGCCACCCACGGCCTGGCCGCCCCCTGCCGGGCCTCCCTCGTCCGTGCTTCCTTCGGCCGGGCCTCCCTCTGCTGGGCCACCCTCGGGCTGGGCCTCCCCTTTAGGCCAGGCCTATTTTTCGGACTGGGTCGGACCCCGCTATGGACTGTGTCAGGCCGGGTGGGTCTGATCGGGGTTGGACCGAACCCAGACTTGTTTTCCCATTTTACACCTTTTCGACCCTATCATGGGATACATGTGTCCGATTGACAAACCACCTGTGTTAATGGAAATCATAGAGCGAGACGGTTCTTTTGGAATACCCCACTTGAGGTTTGGACACAGTTGGTGTACAGTCGAGTTGGATTGAACCTAAAATCCAAACAGGACTCTAGGATGGGAATGAAAAAAAACTCATAGACTGAGCTTCTGATTGACGCACCGTCTATCACGTTGGAAAAATTATGACATGGTGGACATTTGGGTTACACTTTTGGGGAGTTTAGTGCTGGTCGAGGCACAACCGATATCTCTAGGGAAGATTCTACGGAACTCGAGCGCACCGGGTGTGATGAATCCAGTGGCTGATGGTGACCCAGTGGTTGGAGACAGATCATACGAATGTTAGTGCATTTCAATCCTATGTGGGACAACGCATACCGATCCTGTGTGTGTCAGATCTTGTGTGGGTCAGTGCTTAACGATCTGGTGTGGGTCAGCGTAAAGCGATCCTATGTGGGTCAGCGCTCAGCAATCCTATGTGGGTCAGTGCATATTGATCCTATGTGGGTGAGATCCTTTGGGGATCATTGTGGGGGTTAGTACCAATCAATCCTTTGTGGGTCAGACTCCTTATGGTTAGAAGTAGTGCCTCTTCTCAGAATAAGATGATTTAGCTTTACGACTAATCATATGCACTTCTAAGCTACACTAAAATTCCTGGTTTGAGCTTAGTCAATGACCTCTATGTTTTCCTCATGATTGAGATGGGTTACTCGATAACTTTGGTATTTGTATGGGCATATACCTATGTAATTGTTTTCCATTGATTATTACTTTCTAGTTTAACTTTTTTGGATTTTGTGAGACCTTTAGGGTCTCAGGGTCCATACTGAGTATCTTTATACTCAACCCTACATAGGATTTCCCTGCACCTCATTATGTTGGATGAAGAAAACAGACAACGTTGTCTGAGGTAGAGTGTATGAGGACTGGGCAGTACCCAGAGGTGGACCTCACGACGAGTCTATACCTAGAGGAGATGGATAATCGTAAAGCGCCAAAGAATTTATCTGTACCTACCTTTCAGGTAGGATCCATGGTGGATGATCTAGGAGCTACTAGATACCTTCTAGCGGTTTGCATTTTTAGTTTTACATGTTTTGTATTTTCATTGTACTCAACTGTTGGGACTGTATTTCCGACCCCATTTCTTTTAGCACACACATTTGTATTCTGTTTACTTCTTTTTTTACTTCTAGTTGCATAATCTATTGTATTTTTTTACTGTTATAAAGGAAATTCCTTCTCAGTTTAGGGTTTTACACCTTTGGTGTTAGTAACCAGCCCCTAGCCAAGGGAAGGCGGGATTAGGGTAGCCACGATACGGGCCTGGGGGGGATGGGTCATGACAAATTTGTATCAGAGGATTCAGTTCTACCACAGAACTTATGAATCTAATCATTCTTTTCTATTAAGCAATACTGTTTAGAGAACTAAGTGTGGTTTTCAGTTCAGGGAGTCAAGTGTTGGTGCGGCGACCGACGTATCCATACACCACGACCCTGACTATGGATTTTTATCTTATTGAATGAAAACACTGATTGTGTGTGAGTTTTTAAAATTTTTCTTAAGTCACATCAACCAGGTCAGCTCACCATATATAAATATTTTGATCATGTCACATCTGTTTCCTTCAGGATGCCTCCCCACGGATGACCAGTTAGAGCTCCGAGAGTCGTACTTTCTGATAGCCCACTGAGCGACGAGGCCTTGGTGCAGGGACCTTTAGTAGTAGAGGCACAAACAATTCAACTACCTGTTGGGCCACCGATGATAGCTGCTCCAGCAGCAGAGGGTTCACGCCGCTTTAGAGCCATGCATGACTTCCAGAGCCGAAGTCCACCCAGGTTTCACGGAACAATGGACCCACAGGCAGCATAGGATTGGCTGGAGGCTGTGGTGATAGTTTTCATGCTGGAAGGGACACCCACATACCTTATGGTGATCCTTACTGTGTGTATCCATCCGGAAGAAGTAGGCAGATGGTGGAGCTTGATTCTTCAAGTCCATGACAAGGTGACACTTATATTGACAGAATTCGAGAGCATGTTCTGGATAGAGTTTGTTCTAACCACCCTTCGTGCGGTGTAGATATAAGAGCTAATACATCTGTTTAAGGGTAGAATTACAGTAATACAATACTCAATGAGGTTCAACGACCTCGCTTGCTACTCCAAAGATATGGTGTGAGACTCAATCTTTGGGGCCCTGATTTTTGAGCAGGGGCTCAGGAGAGAGATCAATGCCTCCATGATTTACCATAGAATCTTGACCCTGGAGGGGGTGTTAGAGAGAGCCCTCCTTGTGGAGAGATTCTTTTCGGGGCAGTCACCAGCAACGAGAACCACTACTACTCAACATGCGGTACTGTCTACTTTAGCTGGCAGAAGACAGATGACAAAAAGATACAAGAGGACCAGACCCACATGTGGTTGACTGTATGATTCAAGATAGGTTGTGCGAGGCACACGAAGAAAAGACTTACCTTCCAAGATCAGGCAATGTCTCTGATGTGGCGGGTAGGGTCACATGGCATGTGACTGTCCGACCCTCCTTAAAGATGATCAACATTTAGATGAGGGACCTCCCAGGAAGAGGTAGTGGTTCAATCGAGGTGGTCTACTGGGTTCACGTGGACGTGGGAGAGGATCTGGTCAAGCTGTTGGTGGCAGACGATGTTTCGAGGTGTTTCCACCACCACCACCAGGAGGACCACCCCAACTGCGGGGAACTGGCGGACAAGGGAGAGATCAGCTTCAGGCAGTTGAGGCATACAACCATGGCACTCTGGAGATGATTCTAGGTATGATTTCTTTCTACTGTACCATAGCTGTAGTTCTTATAGACATAGGTTCTAGTCACTCTTTCATAGCCACTACCCTCGTTCGTAGCTCAGATATTTTGACGAAGCCATTGGCTCCATCCTTATTAATATAGACTCCTATGGGAGTGGACATGATGATTACGTACTGGTGCCGGTAGTGTGAGCTTACTCTAGGAGGTGAGAGCTTCGGCTGGTATCTCCTCGTAGCGGCATCGAGGCCTTATAACATCATCTTGGGTATGGATTGGTTATCTACATCCCATGCTAATATTGACTATATTATGCAAAATGTGCAGTGTGTCCTCACAGATGGGACCGTGTTTACCTTCACCGGAAAGAATGTATCCTTTTAAGCACATGACGAACTTACTCAGAAAAGGGTGATGTCGATCACTCATCAGTTGGCCTGCCTTACCCTCGAATCAGTTGACATGGAGAGTCTGAGTTATCATGTAGTTGTGGATTAGTATATGGATTTTTTTCATGATGATGTTCTAGGACTGCCTCATTGTAGGGAGGTGGACTACTACATTGACCTATACCCTGGGATAACACTAATATATTCTCTAGAATATCGGATGGCTGCAGCTGAGCTTCATGATATGAGGGTATAACTGGAGGACTTGCAGGGGAAGGGATTCATCCGGCCCAGTGTTTCTCCCTAGGGAGCCTCGATTTTGATCACCAATAAGGAGGATGGGAGCTTGAGGCTTTGTGTCGACTACCGTCGCCAGAACTAGGTGACCATGAAGAACAAGTACCCACTCCTGAGGATTGATGACCTCTTTGATAAGCTCAAGGGAGCTCGATGGTTCTCGAAGATAGACCTTTGATCAGGCCATCACCACCTCAGATTTCGAGACAAGGATGTGTAGAAGATGACCATCAGATGTCGATACGGTCATTATGAGTTCTGGGTTATTCCCTTTGGCGTAACCAACGCTCTAGCAGTGTTCATGAGTTTCATGAACATGAACTTCCATTCGTACCTCGATCACATTGTCGTGGTCTTCATTGACGACATTTTTGTCTACTCGAATACTAAGGAAAATAATACCTACCATTTGAAGGTAGTACTAGATACAATACGAGAGCACAATCTTTATGGTAAGCTCTCGAAGTGCCTATTTTGGATTCGAGAGGTTCACTTCATGGGACATGACATCTCGGAGGCTGGAGTTGATGTAGATCCAAGAAATATTGAGGCGGTACATGTTTCAGATCCACACAAGAGTGTGACAGAGGTACGGAGTTTCAGGGGAATGGATGGTTACTACCAGAGATTCGTTCTATACTTCTCCAGAGTAGCAACACAACTATATTACTTGATGAAGAAGTGCAAACCCTTCATGTGGTCGGAGAAATGTCAGTAGAGCTTTCAAGGGATGAGGTAGAGGCTGACTAGTGCCCCCATCTTGAAGCCAACAGAGGAAGGGATATGGTACGTAGTCTACTGCGAAGCATCAGGGACTAGACTCGGGTGTGTCCGGATGCAAGAGTGAGCTATGATCGCATATGGTTCTCGGCAGCTGAGACAACATGAGAAGAACTATGCTACCCATGCCTTGTAGTTAACAAGAGTGGTCTTCGTCTTGAATATGTGGTGACACTATCTGATGGGAGAAGGATTTACTATGTACTCTGATCACAAGAGTATCAGGTATATCTTTCCGTAGAAGGAACTGTACCTGATACTTCAGCGTTTTCTTGAGTCCCTCCAAAACTATGACATTGATATAGTCTATACGCCTAGGAAGTGGAACGTTGTTGCAGATTCTCTTAGTAGGATATCTGGTATACAGCTTCTAGGATAGGTGACAGAGAAACTCACAGACTTATAGATATCCTTTAGGGATAGAGATAGAGAATCCTATCTACAATCTCTCACAGTCACACCTCCACTTCTTCAGCAAGTTAAGGAGGCACAACATGGGGACACAGACTGCGATACGTGACGTGCTCAGATATCCACAAGGCAGGCACCTTATGGATTTTTTCAAGGTGGGGAGCATGTCATCCACTTTAGAGGACATACCATGGTACCAGTAGAACTTAATGAGGAAGTGTTGAGGGAGTTCCATACTTCTCCTCTTGCGGTAAACCCAAGATTGGTGAAGATGTACCCAGACCTTCAACAACTGCACTGGTGGCTAGATATGAAGAAGGCAGTAGCAAAGTTTGTATCATGATGCCTCACATGTCAGCATGTGAACGCAGAGCACCAGATACCAGTAGGCTTGGTTCAACCATTAGAGGTTCCAGAGTGGAAGTGGGATGGAATATCCTTGGAATTCATGGCATGACATCCACGTACATCCAGGAGTCACAATATGATATGGGTAATCGATTACCGACTCGCCAAGTCAGCCCACTTCCTACCGATCATAGAGGAGGGCTCATTTGAGAGATTGGGAGGCCTCTATTTGCAGTAAATTGTGTATTTACATAGATTAACTTATTCTATTGTCTCCGACCATGACAAACGGTTTACATCACAGATATGGAAGGGTTACAGGAGGGTTTCGGGACACAAATTTTCTTAAGGACCGCCATCCATCCTCAGAAAGATGGTCAGATCAAGCAGACCATTCAGATCCTTCAGTACATTCCCCATGCATGTGTCCTAGAAATTGGTCACAGCTGGGATGATCAATTTACTTTTGTGTAATTCTCCTACAAAAACATTTATCACTCCACCATCGGTATGGCACCATTAGAGGCCTTGTATAGTCGACCTTGTAGATCGCCACTGTGCTGGACAGACCCAGGAGAGTCAGAACTACTGGGACCAGTGATGGTACACGCTACCATGGAGAAGTTGTGATCATCCAGGAGCAGATGAAGAATACACAGAGGAGGAAAATGTCATATGCTGATAGGAGATGGAAACCTCTTCAGTTTGAGGATGGCGACCACATATTCCAATGTGTCTCACCTAAATGTGGTCTATAGAGAATTGGCTGAGCCAGACATTTATTTCCAAGATTAATCGGACCTTTCCACATCCTCATCAGAGTAGGAGAGGTGGCTTACTACCTAGCTCTTCCACCTCAGTTGAACCGAGTGAATGTTGTCTTTCACGTATTTCAGCTGAGGAGATACGTGCACGACCCTTACCACATCATCGACCATGGAGAGCAGAACATCGATTAAGGGATGACTTCAATAGAGGTTCTAGTGGAGATTGAGGATCGATAGAAGCGAGTCCTTCATGGACGGTCGATACCTATGGTGCACGTATGCTGGCAGTACAGGAACTTCCAAGAGATCACAAGGGAGCGGGAGGCTTAGATGCATGCTCATTACCCCCATTTGTTCCACAAGTTTGATTTATAGCCTACGAGGACATAAAGCCCTGAGGTGGGGAGAATGTAAAGACCCAACATTTCCATGGTATTTTTTTTAAATACATGGGTATTTTATGAGTCTGTAGTTTCTGACGCCATTTGATTCCGAGCATTGGTTTTCCCGAAATCAATTTCGGAAGTTCTGTTCGTGTATGTTCAAAAAACATACATATAAGATTTTTTAACTTTTGAACCAGAGCTTGGAATTGAAATCTGATGGCACCATTGAACTCGAAGTTTCAGTGATTGCTTAGTGAGACCGTCACCACAGTTATGTTCTAATGAAAGTGGAAGTTATATTTTGGGGGTTCATAATTAAGTTAAATAAAAATAAGAGTTAGATTTTTTTATTGGTAGTTAAAACCTCCAAGGGGAGGTTTGTGGTAGGGACCACCCGCACATAACCTCCCTTGGGTGGATATTATTAGGTGGGGCCCTCAAAAACATCAAACCACTAAACCCCCCATTTATGTGGGATGAAACCCTTAAACATCCCGTGAGTTAATTATGACAACCCTCTGTTCATTTAATTATATATTTCCACCTCCCCTCATAAGTGAGCCAAACCACAAATTAACTAATGGAATTATTTAATTAATTTGAAATCATTTGAATTCTTTTGACCAACAATTAAATAATGGGTTAGCTTAACACATTATTTTTGTTGGAACTTTCTTTTTGGTGGATCTTTGGAGAACCCTTGGAGAACATTATTCTCCCAATGAAGAATCCACCCCTCCAACGAAGAACAAAAGACATCTATCTCTGCCTCTTCAACTGGATCAAGAAGAAGAAATGCCGCCATCCTTGAAGAAAGCCGACGACGTCAACTTCTTCGTCTTCTTAGGACTTCAACAGAACGACATCTTCTTTTTGTGACTTCGTCAATGATCTTCATCAATCGAGGTAGGGGGATATGAGTTGAATTATGTATGAGTTTTTATCCTCTCTTCTCTGTCATTATGTTGAGATCCTTTTTTCCAATTGACATAATCTTAACGAGGAGGGCTCTGACCGCACGAACACTGCCCGAACCTCCCCCCTTGTTGTTGTTCACATTGTGATGATGACGGAAGTGGAGAAATGGTGACAGGAATCAGGCCGACCACGAAGGAAATGACGGTACAAGGTCGTGGGGTCACCAAGAGGCCACGACACAATCGTGTAGTGGGGAAAGTGATTCGCAACCATGATGGTTCGTGGTGGACGGGCACGTCTCCGTCATGCCGCACGGATTCCAAAAGAGGGCCGCGACTAGAGAGGGCTGTACCGGCAGAGCAGGGAAGTCGCGGGCCGGGCGGGCCATGGTGGAGGGCCACAATGCCATTGGGATGCGTCGTGGTGTGGAGCGGCGGGCCGCACGGGCGAGTCGAGAGGTGCGGCTCCCAGTCGGGTCCTGTGTGAGTCGGATCGGCGCCACCTGGCGCCGGTTCTGTTCCACCTGAATGGTTCAGCCGGTCGGATGCTAGGGGTGCGCGTCTCCCCCTGGGCGTGGCTTGGGTAGGCTGCAAAGCCTCCTTCGGCTAGGCCGCCCACGTCCATGCCGCCATCGGCCGAGCCACCCTCGCCCGGGCTGCCCTCGGGCCGGGCCGCTTCCTCATACCGGGTCAGACTCGCGGACTGAGTCGGGCCCCTGTATGGACCGGTTCGGGCCGAGTCGGCCTGACTGGGTTGGACCAGTCCCGGACTCGTTTGGCTAGTTTACACTTTTCGCCCCTATCTTTGGGTATGGGTGTCCGATTAACGAACCGCCTGATGTGATGGAATACCTAGAGAGATACAGTTCTTTTCGCATACCCCATGTGATGTTTGGACATATTTGGAGTATGGTCGGGTTCGTTTAAACATAAAAACCAATCGGGCCCCTGGGACGGGAATGCCAATAACTCACAGACCGGGCATCTGATTGATGCACCGTCTGTCGCGTTGGAACCTTTACGACATGGTGGACCTTTATGTTACTCCTTTGTGGAGTTTAGTGGTGTTTGAGGTATGATCTATATCTCGAGGGCAGATTCTGCTGAACTCGAGCACACCAGGTGTGAGGAATACATTGGCTGATAGTGAGGTGGAGGGTGGAGTTAGATCATATGAAAATCAGTGCTTAGCAATCCTGTGTGGGTCAGCGCATACCGATCCTTTGTGGTTTTCATCCTATGTGGGTCAGGTCTTAGCAATCCTATATGGGTCAGTGCATACCGATCCTATGTGGGTCAGTGCTCAGCGATTCTATCTGGGTCGCCACTTACTGATCCTTTGTGGCTCAGATTCTCTGTGGGTCATTTTGAGGGATAGTACCTATCGATCCTGTGTGGGTCAGACTCTGTATGGTCATAAGCAGTACCTTTTGTCAAAATAAGATGATCTAGCTTAGTGACTAATCATCTACACTTCTATGCTACACTAAAAATCCTGGTTTGAGCTGAGTCAATAACCTTTGTGTTTTCCTCATGATTGAGATGGGTTACTAGATAACTCAGTTATATGTAGGGGAATATACCTGGGTAATGGTTGTCCATTGATTCATACATTGTGGTTTAAAATTGTTAGATTTTGTGGGACCTTGAGGGTATCGGGGTCCCTACTGAGTATCTTTATACTAACCCCTGCATGGTCTTTGCCTGCACCTCATTGTGTTGGATGCAGATGACGAATAGTGCTGACTGAGGCAAATTGTACGAGGACTGAACGGTACCCGAAGGTGGACCTCACAGCAAGTCAGTACCCGGAGGAGACAGACGGATGTGGAGCGCTAAGGAGGCTTTCTGCACCTACCCTTTAGGTAGGATCCATGGTGGAAGATCCAAGAGCTCCTAGACATTTTCAAGCTATTTTCCTTTTAATTTGTTCCTATTTTTTATTTTCCTTATACTTTACTGTTGGGATTGTATTTTCGGCCCCTTTACATTTAGAACACTCTATTATATTCTGTTTAATTAGTGTTTTACTTCGAGTTTCATTCTCTGTTGTGTGTGTTTAATATTATAAAGGCAATGCCTTCTAAGTATAGGTTTTTACGCCTTTGGTTCTAGTCGACAGCCCCAGGCCAAGGGAAGGCGGGCTTGGGGTAGTCACGATAGGGGCGCTGGGGGATGGGTCATGAAAAAAATGATTTTTGACTATATTATATTTTGATAAATATTTATTTTTCTTAATTTTCAATACTTTCTCAGAATTGAATCATTGAAAAATTTCTCTCTATAATCCATCGAGCATTGGGGATTCTTTAATCTCAATTTCCACTCCATTATATCATATATGGGTTTATGCAACTATTGAAATATATGTGATGTATAATTATTCAATTTTATGCATTTAATATTAATAAAAATATATTCATTATTATTTATTTTCAAATTAATATAGACAATTTCGATTGATTACAATAAATTTTTTTCCAAATTCATACAAATTTATTTTACATTCCAAATTTTCAAGGATTACATATTGTTTTTATTAAGAAAATCATATACAATACCTTTCAAAAATGTAGAAACAAATTATTATAGTCCATATATTTATGGACTTCCCATGTTTACATATATATTTTCTTCAATTTTTCAATTAATTGAATCCATGTAGTATTTTAAAAAAGGATGATCATGTTTTTCTATTTAAAGGTGTATATTGTCTCCAATGTCCATAATTTAAAATATTATTTTTAAAAGGAATTTTTATGTAACATAGTGATTTTATAATTAAATTTATTATATGCATAACTTTTGATAAAAAATTATTATAACCATAATTATTTTTTGTTTTTCATTTTTGAACATCATTATAAAAATTCAAAGGGAATGATACTTTTTAATGTCAGCAACATACACAGGCACTCCCACCCCCTAAAACATTTTACAATACCTAAATTGTTCTATAATTTTTAATTATTTTACAATGAAAATTATTTAATGAAATAAAATATTAATGATTCACCACAATTTTCCTATATGCACTATATTACTTGATTTTATAATCGAATTTTATTTTTTGAGGATTTAATTATCAAATCTTATTTTTGGATTATTTAGTAGATCATTGAATTCTCATGAATCATTTTCTCTCATTGTATTATCATTATCATATATATTCATTGCATCATTGAAATTATTATTTCATATACCATATATCATTTATATGCAAATGTTTTTATAAAGAATGTTAAATTATTAACTTTTGTAAAATTGATATTGAGTAATCCTTACATAATATTTATTTATTTATAAGGTATATTGTTTATGAATTAAAATATTCCTTCAATATATGTATAATGCTTCAAAAAAGAATTGATGGGTGGGATACTTAATTAATGAGTACCATGATGCATCAAAGGGAATATTGAGAAAGACTAGTTTCCTAGCCTTATTAAATTTATTCTTGGTGTATACATACCTATAGTTTAAATTTTAAATTCTCGAGATGATGATTTAAATGATTCTACAATTTCATAGATCATTATATAAATGATTTTTCATTTCAGTCACTGAGAGATCATTTATTATTATCCATGATATCTTTTATTTATATTATCAATGTATTCATTCTTTGATAAATTTATTGATTATGTATTATATGTTTTCAATATTTACCTTAACATATTGATTATTCATTATTTACTCCTGATAACAATAAATTATTATGACACTTATTGACAATTTTATCACACCCATAACTTATTTCCTTTTCCATAGTTGATAATGAAGGATTATTTGAATGGGTTCAAGGATTTCTAATATTTAATTTCCCAAGACATTCTAATTTCATTCAAATGTATAATTAGAATCCTTTTTTTATATGTAACTTCTACATGACCAAAAATATCTTTTCATTTAAATGAGTTCTGGTATATTATATGAATATTTAAAATTATTGACAGAAGATCTAGTTTACTTGAGTTGTATCTATAATAGTATGTCTCAATTTGAAAAAAAAATAAAATTTCTTATAAAATAATAATATTTAATCTCAGAATCATTTTTTAATGGGTATTCATATTTACATATTCACATTTAATAAATAATATAATTTTTTTATATTTTACTTTTTCCCATTAAGCTAGTTTATATCATATCTATATAAGGGATTTATGTTTATGGTTCAAATTGAATTAAATTCTACCTGATTGAGAATATATATTAGTTCTAAATGATCCATCACAAAATTTTTAATTATTATCGGTTTATATGTTTCAGATTCAATGATAATACCACATAGTTATTTAAAAAATATCTTATCATAAATTTTTTATATATTATGAAAATATTTATATAAAATGTTTGTGATAATAATGAATTTAGATGAAATAATAAAAACATATATGTTGATAAATTAATTAATAGTATTAAAATCACCCATTCATTGTCATTATCACTCAATGGTATAAGAATTATATAATATATTCCATGTTCCACTATCATTAGAGGTTGTGGGAACTTGTTATTATTAAAAATCCTTCTATTATATCATTTTTTAGTAAAAATCTATATTCCCATTCTTTAAAATTTTAATCTACACAGAACGGTTGAGTGGAAATTTATTTCCCTAAGACATTTTGATGAGAATTATAATATATAATAAATATTGATTATGAGTAAGCAATATTTTTGATGACATGAATCATTTCCATTTTAGTTTAATTCCATTTCCATAATGACTCTTACGAAAATATTTATAATTTTTTTTTGACTTCTTGTTGAACTATAAGGATTATAGGATAAACCTCCGTTGAAAATTATACTTCATCTATCAAAACATTTACCATAAGATTGAGAATACAGAATAGAAAACATCACATTAATAATGAATTTTATTATTTCAACATTAATATTAATATTTAGAAATAGTAATTAATTTCATCAAAATTGTTTTAAGAAACGAAATAAGAATATTACAATGCATTTTAGGTTACTAAAAATGCCATATTTTTTTTGTAAATTTATTATAATGCTTTAATCTAAAATCCCAATTGTTTTTAATCATGTTTCTCGAGAGTTTGAAATTTTATTTCATTATATCTATATTGTAATTCTGAGGAAATCATAAATCATATAATTATTTCTTAAACACAAACAATATTATTAAGTTGATTTCATAATTTTCATTTGTATTGATGACATGTGGTTAATGATGATTGGATTCTATATATAAAATAATAATGTAGATTATTTTATTTTATTTTTTCATAAATTGGTGAATGAAAATTAATTTCTGGGTAGATTTTTCCATTGGATCACGTTTAATGTATTAGAGGATCATGTAAAACTATGTTACACATATTAGTTACTACATATTTTAAACATTAATTATCATAATAAATTGGTTATGATTGTGAGATTACTAAGGATATATATTATTTGATGACGATAATGTACTAATTTTTTGTGATTTATAATATTTTTTAAATAGTGGAATTTTGTAATAAATGATTCAATGATTTAACAGGATTCTTCCCACATTCAGAGAATGCACATAGTGGGGTTGTTGAGATTTTTTACTTAATCCATTTTTTATGAAACATGAGGATTTTCACACAATGAAAAGGGGGAACATGAAATGTAATTATGGTCGAGAAGATGTCATTTACTGGTAGAATGTGTGGTATATTCAAATTTAATAAGTCATTTCACACAATATATTAATCGAAAATATTCCTTAATATAACCTGAATGTGTTTTTTTTGATAAAAATATTAATCATGAAATAAAATACCTTAATTAGTTACATGTTGTGTATTATTGGGATTATATCCATTTTTTGGTGTCATATAGAGGATTTATTTTTCATTATATATCCATCTTCCATTAAAATTACCGATATGTCTCCCAGACTGTTTTATCTGATCCCTTCCCTTCAAGATTTCTTCATTTAGTGATTGTTCTCCATTATTGATGAGTTGATTCTATTTGGGAATGTAACAATTATGGTTATGTAATTCATCAATTGTTTTTAATAATATATATTTAAATAGGATTCATATTTTTTATTGGATAGTGTTTTCTATTGAACTCTTTCATTTTCGTGGTGCGCCTTGTCCTTCAATGTTCATTCTCATGGTTCCCAAACACTGTAGTCGAAAGAATCATGGTTTTTATTTTTTTTGAGATATGTTATATTATATATTAGTTTAATTTATGAACTAGTTATCATTACTGGTTAAATATATTAGTTTGATCATTTTTTTAATTGATTTTTTTAAAAGATTTATTGGAAATAAAAATGTTTTCAAAGAAGGGGTTTTATTCAAAAATAGATCAACTAGATTTTAAATTTGATTTTCAAACAGTAAAGTAGATTGGATTTCATTTTAATATTTTTATAAAATCATAAAAATTTGTATGAATTTTATTTAGAAAATTGTCACATTGGGAACCCTGGTCCACTATGATATATATAGAGGTAGCCTTTGTGCGTGTAGAACCACTTCTAGGCATCCATTTCAAAATCAATTTATTGTGGATTTAATCCCGATTAAATGGATCAAATGTTATACATGTTTAGTCTTTTATGTGTCGAGTGAACATTTTCCATTTTTCTAGGTATTGTTATATGGTGCTCTATGATTTATGATTATTTATCCCATTTTCATTTTTTATCACGGATTGTTGTTCATAGGTCAGTATATGAAGTTTTATCACATTGACTCACTTATTGGTATTCCCTAGATGTTTTTTTTAATTTCATTCTTCTTGGTGTAAGGATATTTTATACCATTTATAACAATTTTAATATTCATATTTATATTATTGTGAAAATTGACTGATTTTATGAAAACCAGATAGAAATTGACTTATAATTTAATTGTATTTCAGAGAATTATTTGGAGTATTTTTACTTAAAATGTATACATGTTGTATTCTTGGTTTTATATATTATTTAAACTATTTACTGGTATCTTATTTTTTAATTTCGTTCAAGGAATACATTTTCCCTTGGGGTATTTATGAATTTCTTTTGTAGGTCCAACAAAATAGAATGGAATGTTATAGTATTTCAGAATCTCATATGGTCATTTACTTCAGTTAGGGTCAATAAAGGGGTGAAAATCAGTCAAATGAGGGATTTTTTCCTTATTTATAAATTATATTAGGTTTATATTGATTTCCATGGATGGCATGAATCTTTTTGAATAATTTTAATCTACATTTAACATGGATTTATTATTATTTTTATATAGAATACATGTTTTATTTTTACTCTTTACCTCAACATGATATGGACGACTCATATATAAGGATTTTTTATATGAGTTGGTCTATTAAAGTTTGATATTGAAGTGAAGGATCATAATAATTTTTTTAACACAACTTGATTTATGTTCTATTTAATTGAAAAAAAATCATTAGGATAGATGGAATATATATAATTTGTGTAGAAAAGGGTCCCCAACACCTTAAATTAATTTCTTAACATGGGTTACATTGGGTAGGATGGTAATTTTATTGTGTATGATACATGAGGGTGAGTTCATTTGAATGAACTATAGGTAATGTGTATTTGAATTGAAATATTAAATTTTAGAAAACATTTACACTGATAAAATTCTTAATTTATTTAAATTATTGTTTTTTAATGCATCACATTTATTATAGAAGGTTGTCCTAATATTTTTTATATTTTATTTGATATATTTTGGGATATTGCATTTTGTTTATTAGAGAATTCTTCTACAAGGATCACTTCCAAATTTGAGAGTAGATTCAATTTGATAGCCTCTGTGGGATAATCCATTACTTTACCTTTCATTGTTTACCAATATTATCAACATTATTCAGGATCGAGGTTATATTTTTCATGGGAACCCATGATGTGTAGTTGAACATGGATATGAGTTTAATATGTAGAATATTTCCATGAATACTTGATGATACGTCTTTCAATTTATGAGATCAATAGTCAAGAAAGGATACGGTGGTAAATTATTTTCTACAAAATATTTCATGTAGACCATACATATGATTCTTTCAAAAAAGGAATAAGGTTTTCTACCCTATGATTTTTAAGAATTAAAGTTTGGCATGTTTGTGACCGTGGTGTAGGGGAGAAAATTTTTCTAATGTATTCTAATTATTTTTTTTGAAGGTGCATCTGGAACTAGATCATACCCCAAATATTTATATAATGGAATAATTGATGGTGTTTGGAATGACTCCTGATATTATGATAATTTTTATTCCCATGTTCCTTCCACCAATTGTGGTGGTAAATGAAAAACACTCTTTGGATGAGGTAGGCATTTATGGAATGATATTTTTTGGGAATTTAGTTATAAAATTTGTTAGACATAGAGTATCCTTTGTCCAATAAAAGGAAATGAAAAGATTTACAATTCTATTTAGTATTAGTTGTAGGTGAATCGATAAGGATGTAATAGGTTTTTGTCTATTTGTATGTGATTTATAGTTATTTTTCACTTAAATGTATGGTGGCCACAATGAGTTAACACCGTTGGATATATTAAGACATAAGAAGCATTTATATTAAAATAACTCTAAGGTAAGGATAGAGCCACACACACAAAGGGTCCATATTCTCATAACGATGCTTTAAAGGTTACAAGTTCGAATCCCAAACCCTAGGTGGTTGTTCGTGCTTCTAAAAATGGGTTTAGTTAGTTAACTACATATGAGGAAGAGGAATATTAATAATAGAAATTTACTATTAGAGGTATTATTTCTTTGTACTTGAATTTTGTATCATCCTTTCCATATATAGGATATAATCATTCATTTATGTCATCAATGTTAGTTGGTATGAAGGGTCTATGTTTAGAGTTTATGTTTTATATGTTGTATATTTATTGACACTTGGGAAATAGGTATTATCATGGCTTCACGTGTCCCGCATATCGGTAGATGATGGTTTAATACGATTTGATTTCATTGAGTTTCGATATTGACATCACGAGTTGATAATAATCAATGAATTTATGACTAGAGTTAAGGTGGAAATATGTAAATGATAATATCAGTTAAAATTATTGTATTCTAATAAGGTCAATCATGAATTTTATGGTTAGCGGGACTCTAGAATGAGAATGGAAGTGCATATTGTTCATTATGTCTTCATATTATTATGCAATTTATTGGATATGATTCAAAGAACATTTGAACCTTGTTTGAGATTTTGATTATCTACATTGGTGAGTCCATAACCTGGGGTATTTAAAGATGATTTTTATGGTTTAACAACCTATCGAGAGTTCATGTTTACCATTGACCCTATCCAAGGTTTTATTCTAATGTCATTTTAATATTATCAAATTACACCTCTTCAGTTGGAGGAACATTTTTTCTATCATTTAGGTCTAGCAGTTAATTGATTTATTCATCCTAGCGTGTCCCTATGGGCTTCTTTGGGAATCTTTTTTAAAAAGGATGATGAAAGCATCAGACATTGTATCAACTATCGAAAGCTGATTATTGAGACAATTTGAAAAAATATCATTTTCCGAGGATTGATGATCAATATAACTATATTATAGGTTGATGGTTTCTTTTATAGATTTTCATGTAATTTTCATACCACTATTTGAGATACTAAGAAATGATATATCTAAGAATGAATTCAAAATATGGTATGGTCATTTTTAGTTTATGGTAATTCCATTCATTTTGACTAGAACTCTTTAAGTGTTTAATGATTTTATTAATAAGAGTTTTCATCATTTCTTGGAATCTTTTTTTAAATTTATATATAATATTATCGGTAATCCATGTCAGTGTTGGAGGATATAGAAAATTTTTATATCATTATTCCATCCTTGAATTATCATAATCTATATGGTAAGATCTCTAAATGAATATTACGAAAAGTTGAAGTAAAACATCTAGATCATGTGATCTATGAGTGGGGTGTGTCAATGGAATCTAATAAGATACATGCAATGATGTATTGAGAGCATCCAAGAAATGTTTGTTAGATCTGAATCATCCTTTGATAGGATTTATATTATATATGGAATGTTCATGACTTCACTCATACTAAATCATAGATGTATTAATTTACCATTAAGTGTATAATGTGTATCACCATTTGAGGAGATGAATGGTGAATCATATTTTTCTAAGCCATTTCGGCTTGTTCACATGATAGACATTGAGTTACAATGATTTAGTTGAGCATTTCTGGTAGATAAACTAGGGATCAATGCTCTCTGTCTCCCAGTGGAATCTATGCTTCCCTGGTGAAATGTTTATTGAATTTTCTCGGAGCCTAGATTTATTATATAATGGACATCAATATTGTAGTCTTTTCTCCCTGTGTATAACAAGATGTATCACATCCTAGGACATATATATTGGTGGAATGGGATAAGTCAGTCGATTGAAATCATTTTATTGTGTTGTATTATATATCATTGAATTATGATATAACATTGTGGACATCATGGTTTGTTATAACTCTGACACCTTACTATATAGAAAATTGATGTGAATTACATGATTTTTTATCGATTATAATAAACCCATTTTGGTATGAAGTGATTTTAGTGATCATAAATTGACTCATAAAATCAGTGCACTTCCTCCATATCACGACTAATATGAAGCTGGGACCCACTGTGGACATTCATGCTCAATAAATTTTGAGACAACATTGGGTACCCTGTATGGGTTAATATAATAGGGAAATGTGGATCACATCCTGTTTATGGATTTTTTTTAATGGAGGTATGTTACCATATTAAATTAATCCTGACCAATCATCCACAGTTGGATATATAGACAAAGATTGCTATTGTCATTATGGATGAAATTCATTAGGATTGTTTTCTTGATTTTGTAGGTTCAAGAAATAATAATTTTTATATTTTTGAGAAGTCCAATAAACATAGTTATCATGAATTAATTATTTTATCACCATTTGAGGAGATGTATGGGAATACATGCATGTATCAATTTTGATTGGTAGGGATGGGGGTGGTGGAAGATTCTTTAGATGAGACATGTTTTATTTAGGATATGATGGAGATGGTGTGATTGATCTAGAGAAGATTCATAAAGGCTCAATGTCTTCATAAATATTATTTATAAATTATTCATCATTTAATGGATTTTGAGTATTGTGATGTGTTTTTATGAGTTTTTCACTTTGATCGGGACATCATTAATTGGGTAGGTTGGGTATGTTGGAACCACAATTTGTTTTTAACCTATTATAATTAGTTGAATGGGGAGGGTGGCCTATCATTATAAAATTTAATATCATTTCAATAAGTGTTCAATGTTCCCCATTTCAGGAGCTATATTCATGATCCTTCCAATGTGAGACGGTGAGAGGATTTTGACCTTCCATCTAACACCACTTTGGGTCAGTATCCATATTGGATTACAGATCACAGAGAAGTGGTATGTTGTGGAAATATTATTCTTCTACATTGGGTATAATGGATTTAGAGGCATTATTTCCATGATATGTGTTATATGTAATTGTTGATGAGATAGTGACGAACATTAATTATATCATTTTCAAGAGATTGAGGGACCTTTAGGGCATAAATAATTTATTTTGGGAGATTGTAATACACCATTACACATTTCAATTAATCCATTGTTTATGATTTCTTTATTTTTTTCAATTAGGTTTATTTGAATGGTTTTTAATGATGGAGAGTAAATTATATTGAAAATAATGTTACTGATCATAGATGTTTTTATGAATGTTTTTTTGTATTTTTTTGATTTTTTTTTGTATTTTTTGTATAAATGTGAAAAATAAAAATTACAGTTCTTAAGAAATTCAAAAAACACTCACTGAAGGGTTTTTATTTTTTTCCACTAAAAACTATTATTTATGATCTATTCTAAAGAATTACATGTATTATAATATGGTTATACACCATATAATCATGTCAGGGAAGATGTCATCAATTGTTATTGGTAATGGAAGATGTACTTGCAATGTACTTGTTGTGGGTAGTGCCTTTATAG
This sequence comes from Viscum album, assembly GCA_963277665.1. NCBI lineage: Eukaryota > Viridiplantae > Streptophyta > Magnoliopsida > Santalales > Viscaceae > Viscum > Viscum album. The sequence continues at coordinate 914,960,199 of OY728155.1, read as the reverse complement.
TGAATTGTATAATCGATTAAGGGTTCATTCCTTGTGAATATTACCTGCAAATAACTAAGATAGATCCAAGGATAATTTGGTTTATTAATTCCTTTCTGATATCATTGTTATGTGATTGATCTATATTGTTTTCAGGATTATTCTCTATATATATGTAATAAATTCAATTTATATTTACTTTCATTGTATGTATTTCTTTTTCAATGATTCGGTTATAGATTTGTGTTTGGGTAGTATTTATTATCAATCCCATTCTATTTTTGGTGGGTCTTATATTGTGTAGGACATTCTCATGGATTCTAAATAGAATGGTCAAAAGGAGTAAGGATTAAACCGGTTGTGGATGATTTTTTATACTGTTGGTTAATGAAATGAATTAATTATTGTTATTAATATTTTACATTGTGTCTTCCAATGTTTTTAACTGATATTAATTATTAATTGTTTGATTATAAAGGAAATTTATTTCAAAATTGGTTATAATTTAATATGGATCTAATAGTCCTATAAAAGGATTTTGAAATCCCAAACTAGATTTTTATAATTTTGATAACTTTTTATTATAATATAACCAATGTTTTGAAATCTATTTTTAACATTAGAAAATATGGAAACATGGGTGCATAGGTAAAAATAAACGAGTACCGTTAGTGTGTGCGGAACCATTATGAGGTAACATTTTGGATATCAATAAAAATTGGAAGGAATTGATATTGGATAGATCTGATTTTATGATTGTGTAGACTATTCGGGGTATATTATGCATTATCACATAGTATAGAGGAAATTAAGAGGATCATTTTCAATTATAGTTAATAATAACATTTTTTTTATAAAGGATTGTTTTTTACTAGTAATTATATAATGCTATATCATAGGGATTCCCGTGATGGTATTTAATGGATATTTATATGCTTGATTAAGTACTGATTCATGGATACATTATCTTATTATATCAATTCTACATTTAATATTTTTTGATCCAGGAATATGAAGGTATTTATTGAATCCAAAAGGAAAATAGTATAAAAATTAGCTATAATTATTAGAAATTTTTATAAAACATCTTTTTATTGGTAAATATACTACATTATTTATATTATACATTGAATATACTCTATAGTGGTATCCTATATATGTTTAATTTTTTACAGGGGTTTATTTTAGATGTTTTATATAAAGGATATAGTTAAATGCATGGTAGCCTTGTACCATGCCATCTTATCCTTCAATAATTGACATTAGTTCTGGTTTCTTTGGAAGTGACTACTTGTCACATAGTGAATTGTTTGTTATTCATTATTAATATATATGGTTTTATCAAACATCTATAATACAACATGGACTTGTTAGAGCCTTTTCTTTAGTATGGTAATATAGTTGTATGTCTTCATTTGTTATATTATAATACATGATATGTTTTTTTTATTTACATCACCTTCTGAAGGTCATCTTGGGATTATGGCTTGGTTGACTGAGGTTGGGTTGTTAGAATACATTAAATGTGGGTTATTGTAATAGAATAATTGACACATCTAAAATTAAATTATTATTTAGTTGTTTTGACAATTTTTTTTAATTTTTTTATCTATAACATGTGAAAATTGAGAAACAACCTATATTTCAGTTTTCCTTACCATAATGATATTATTTGTTATATTGTAAGTGAAAATTTTAATGTTAACAAGGAAACAGTTCTTAATAGAACTATATATATTTCAATATTTTGACATAAAAAATTTAAATTTTTGTTGATATTAATGATATTAATAAATATATATGATAGATGGGATTTTATTATAGTGAATAACTCTAAAATTGTGTTTGATTCATAATATATGGAATTAATGGTCTTAGTGTTAGTTATATAACCATTATTAAAAATTATATTGTTTTATAATATATATATGAATTATTTTAAATATATAGGATTAAAAATAGACATACTAACATGTGATTGATAAAAAATTTCAATTTGTTTCTCAATAAATTCATTTAAAACTTGAGTAAAAATTTATAGATGAAATACAATTCATAGAATACAGAAACACACACAAAAAATGTTTAAAAACAATATTTTTTATAATTAATTTCATTATAATATATATCTATATATCATAATTATTTCATAACATCATACTAAAACATTATGAAATTTATTAATGAATTAGTGGAATATGAAACCATGTAATGGAATTAACCAAGATAACTATTTTGTTTAAAATTCATCAAATGCAACAATAATAACACCAAATAATAAATGTGATGGTTTCCAAAGTACCAAATAAAAGTATGGAAGTTGATGCACTATTCCTTATGAAAATATTAATAATAAGAAATATATTACTATGTAAAAACATGAATAATTTAATGATAATAATATACAATAAATAATTGATAACAACACATAAATTAGTATGTTAAGCACTACCTATGTTCAATTAGATGTATCTCTTGTGATGTAAACATTATAAAACTAATTGGGTGGTTATAAACTTATGATAAATCCCATTAAATCATTTGGTTTAATGAATATGTGTGGCACAATTATAATAATCAAAAATCAATTTTAAATAACAAATAAAACGTTAAGAATGTAAACAGTTATGTAAAAATGAAAAAATAGATAGTACAATGGGAAATAGTATAGTTATTGAAACTAGAATGGTAATAAATCATATTTCATAATTAAATTTCACAATTAAAATACAGTTTAAGGTTTTTTCTTCATGAAGATTAGAATTCATTCTGAGGAACTACAATATAAAAACGTTGAAATAGATAACAACAAAGGAAAATATTCTCTTATAAACATCATAGGGTTAGACTTAATGTAACCATACAAAGAGAAATATATTATAGTTATCCATATGAAGATAGAAAATAAAATTAAAATGTAATAAAATTTTCATGTTAATGTTATAAGAAGTTTAATATAAAGTGATTGTGAGGAATAAGAAAATGTTATCAATAATTTAGAGGACTTATAATGAAAATTTTCATAGTCCCTATAATATCAATATTCTCCCATTTCATCGAAAATAATGATGTTTCATTTAATAATTAATAAATTATATAGCTTTTTCATATTTTTTCACATACATTATACTTTTATATTTAATTTTATCTTATTAAATTATTATAATTCTAATGAATCATTTTAATTTGGTTCAATTTATTTTTTATATATAATATATATATATATAACAAAAATTATTATTGCCCAATTTAAAATTATTAAATCATCTCTACATGTGTGATAAAATATTTTTCATGTAATTCAATGAGATATGGATTTTTATAGATTGATAATATTATAAAATAGAACAAAATAAATAACATTATCTACACAAAATTATATCATATATATATGTTTTTTTGGATTCCAACAGTTTGTGTCAATACTATCAGGCCTCTTATATAATATTAGTTTCATATTCATGATATTAATAAAACGAATTTAAAATTATATTTAAATTTTATATTATATAGACTTTTAAAAAAATTTATATATCATTTTTTTATTATTTATTGAAATGAGTTATTTAACACATTAGAATCATATTAATTTAGAGAAAATGTTTTTTCAATTTTTGAGTCATACTAATAAAAGGATAATTTGGTAAATTTTTTATTGAATGTAAAATCTAAATTGTTTCGATTAAAAAAAAATAAAAAAAAAGTATTATATGATAATTTAGATTTGATTACCCTATAAGTTCAATCTATTTTATAAGAATAAATTTGGGAAAAAAATTTATTTTTCTTTTTTAAAAAATCATAAATTATATTGAAAAATAATTTTACATAAAATATTTATTAAAAACATAGTTATGAGGATCCAATTTTGTTTTCTTATTATTTCATAATTATTACTTGATTGTAGGGGCTTGAATTGTGGTCCACTAATACTCATTATTTCGTACCACATCTATGAGACAATAGTTCATATTTCAATATCCACTTTGGGGAATTTATGATTCAATTGTTGATTCATGCACTTTAATTGGTTGGAGGTTACCAAAGGCAGTAATGTATGAGTGATATCTATAGTGTTGTTAACCCATGTTAACATCTTTTGGGAAACAAGTCCTTTAGTAAAATAAAAGAAATTATCCTTATATGGAGTTGGTCAACCCATAGATGGACTTTTGGGAAGTCCTTCATGGTCTAATGGTGTTCTTAAAATTTATTTTTCTTATAACAACCAATAAAATCATTGATTATCTCAAAAAAACCACTTAATTTTTTATACATAATTATACATTATGATATATATTTTGGAAATAAATTTATATGGGAGTAATATTTCCAAAATTTTCTAACCATTGTACATAATAATTTGTTTTTAATTTAACTCAAAAATCATTCTCTTTTTTATTATAATGGTATAAAATTATTCTAAAGGTTTGTAATTACTCATTAGTTTCATTATAATTATTCATTCTGGGACTGATCATTCACTGAACATTATCTTAATTAATTATACATCGTATAAATAGTATTTTTTTTCTTTATTATTGATTCACCCTTGTATTATGTAATATAATTATTTTTTTAAAATTCTGATTATATTTATAAATGATTTTTTTCTTATTATATACATATATGTATTTATGATATATTTATAAGGGAGAACATCGAAATGGATTTTTAAATTTTGATGCCATTATTAATTTTTTAATTTTTTTCAATAAACATTTTCTAATTTGGTAATATTAATTTATTCATTATTTTTAATAATTTTTTATGATTACAAGAAAATTATATTTATTAATAGATTACAAATTTGATTTGGTACAATATATTAATATAAATATTAAGATTATATATTGACATAAAGGAATTTTTTTTTATTTTAAAAGGTTTATCATTAGTTCATATAGAATATTATATGATTTTTATACATGGACATGATTCAAGTTGTTAATCATAAATTATAATCATATAAATTATGTTGTTTCAAATTCTATAAAATTAAAGAATAGACATGATATATATAGCTTTATTCGCCAAAATTTTTGTATAAATTATGTTTGTAAGAATTGTAATAATTTTATGATACTTTATGATTATGTATGTTCTGCATAAAAATGTATGTCTCCATGACTCATAATTAATATCATATATTTTAAAATTTCTATTCAATGTTAGGTGTTATTATTTTATAATTATTTTTTGTACTTATAGTTTTATTTTCCAATATCTATAAATAATCAGTCATTATATACAGTTTTATTATTTCTTTCTATTACCATATTCTTTTAATAATTCAAAGAATAAAATTTTCTCATGTTTCTATTATGAGGACATAATCTACTAAACATGGTGAAATACATTTTTCCTCAACTGAGTAAATGATTTCACATATTTCATAAGATTTTTTCTTCACCGGGAATATATATATATGAATATTTCATGTTTGAAACATTGTATGTATAATATATGGGATAATTATAAATTAATATAAGATTTTAAAAATATTATATAGATACTCACCAAATTCCCTATAAAATCTAGTTCATATAGTGTATTTCCATTGATTATGTAATGAATATAATTTTGAAATGATGTAAAATATATATATGTGAAACAAATTACCGTGTGACCATTAATAAAAAAAGGTTTGAGTGGATGAAATAATGGATCATAGATTATGACATGTCATTTTGGATTTTTGTAATCAATATATATTTATAATATTAAATTTTATTTACAGTCTTTTTCAATATAGTATATGAAATTATTTATAATATTAAAATATAAGCTGAATATATTATTTTTTATGTTAACATTATTAATAATAAATGGTTCCCCTCATGTTGGTTAAATTATTCTGAAAAAATTTATTTATTGATCAGCAAGATTAAAATTAATTTTCTAAAATATTTATATATAAAAAATTTTTATATATAAAATTTCATTAACATTATATATATATATATATATAGAAACAAATATATAATCATATAATAGATGATATTATTTATTTTTTAAAAACAGACCAATAACTCATTGATTTAAATATATTATGTTTTATTATTGTATAAATTAAATAAATAATAGAAAGGTTAATTTCATAATAAAGATAAAAATAAACTAATTAAAATATACTCATGAAGAAAATATGCAATCACAACAACCAATATTGATCATGGAAATTATTTATTGAATGGAAGAGTATTTACCCACCAAATAACTAAATACATATTATTTGATTATTATTCAACATATTTATTTATATCATGTATTCAATTCATGATATTTAATTTAATACCATGATGATTGGATATTGAGATTCCCCATAATTAATATAATGTTTCATGTATTACATACATTGTATTTAGGACTTCATTGATTGTCTTATATTATTGGATAAATCAATTAAATACACTTCTTCATATAAAAGTAATATTCATCATGATAATGGGTGTGGATTGATTCTCTATATTTTATTGATCATATCAATTAATAGGATATATAATCTTCCTATCAAATCTAAAATTCATCATATGAAAAATATTTTAATAATGGTGATTGTGAAATTCATTTGAAAAATATATCCACAACCCAGTTTATAAATAACTCACCTACCATATACAACATAATCAAGTGCACAAAAAAAGAACTTTTTCTATTGGATTCAATTCTGTCTCTGGAATTATTTATATAAAAAATTAATTATTATTTTGATAATAAATATTTAACTTTTTTAAATTTTTTTCAAAATTTAGTAATAGTGTTTAATATAATTGAAAACTCCATTTTAAAAATAGTTAGACACGAACATGTATTGAAATACTCTCTATAAAAATTGATCATTACAATACACTTTTTTTATTAATGGATTATTTTTTATTTGTAGATTACGTACCATAGGGGAATTACTAACTTTTATATACATCATAAACCAGAATAAAACCAATGGAAAACAAAAGAAAATTTACTATTAGAAAACAATACCAGAAATTGATATAAAAATAATGGAAACATGGTGTCTTTTTTTTAAAAGATAACCAATACAATTTTTTTTTCAATTTTTAATGAAAATATTTAACAAAATAATATATTAATAAAATAAGATAAAATCAACCATTATTAAGTGATATATTTTGAAACTCACTAGGATGAATTGGAAAACTAAAAATTAATTATTATAAACGTTATAACGCATGAATTGTTTTAATTAAAAATAATCCAACACCAATAAAATAATATATAAACATTTTATTCCATTATAAATAAAATTATTTATAAGTTAATGTATTATCAATAATAATATATGTATAATTTATCATTATATTCTTATTTTTTCTCAATTATGTTTAACCTATTTTGTAAAAATTAATTCACAGTTATTTTATGGGGTATGGAATTTGTTTTCACTATAAGGATTTATTTTTTGAAAAAAATTTGTATTCATGCATTAGAGATATATTTCATTATCAAACTATATCATGATAAATGTTCGTGTAACTCCTTATTATATATAATTTCCATGTCTTTTATCTTGAAAGAAGTTATTCATCATTAATTTTCACTACAAATATCCTGAAATAGTTAGTTGAACATATATAAAAAATCACATATCAAAATTTCATTTATATTTTTAAAAACATTACCTTTTTATAAAAATTCATAAATATAAAAATATCTATGAGAATGAAAATGTTACTATATTTGAAAAATACATTAAAAAATGAATAGAAACCCTCATAACAAATCATGGTTATGTTGTTGTGGAAAAAATCCAAGACATTAACAATGGTTAATTTTTTTCACATATTTGAAAATAGTGAAGAAAAACACCTAAAGAAAATGATAAAAGTATTCATTTCTAAACCTCTATAAATAAATCATTAATAGTTGAAATAAATTAAAAAAATTATTATTGTGTATTGATTACCTTTCATGGGTCATTATAAGGAACATTTATAAGGAATAAATTTTTTCACATTTTTATATCTATGTTATATAGATAAAATATTTAGAATATTGATAACATTTTACTGAAGAAATCAATAATGGATAGAAATGATAGATATAATGTTTTTATAGAAAGAAAAGTACTGTTTTTTTCATTTTTTTCAATACACACTAGGTTGCTCAAGGGATTTTGATAGCCATGAATCCTTGTGGAAGATTCATATATTTTTTGGAGGTTGGATTTTCGTAAAGATGAGTAGTTTCTTGAAGACATTTTTTATCAAAAGGATTAATGGATCATGAAAGATACATTTGAAAAAATGGTTAATGAATGATTGAATAAAGGTAATATATGATACTATGAGAATATTTAGAAAAGGGTGAAATCAAATGATTCATTTTTTAGAAAATGAACACTTATAAATGAATAAAGAGGGTCGTGAAAATGTTATTTTTATCATCAAGGATATACAAAGGTGTAAATTTATATATATATATATATATCCATCCACCAATCATTAGATCAACAAAATAGTGTTTTTAAAATGGGTGAATCCCTATTATTTCATAAAGGACTAATTATTCATTAACATGTATCTCTTTTCTACTATATAATCACAAAAATGAATTTTTATGAACCAAGTGAATCTTAAAAGTTTCAAAAACGAGTTTTATGGGGACATAGTGTTCTGTTATAGTTTAGAGTCCAACGATGGATGAGATTATCAAGATGGATTTTACTTTTGAAAATTCTAGTAGCTTTGTGAAGTATATGAGCTTTATTAATGATTGTTAGTTCATAGTGGATGACACATCATTGAAAAAATAATTTTCATTGAGGAATGGTTTTTGTGAAGTGTAATTATGTGAAGAGAAGGTTGTGAACATATAGTTGGAGGTAACAACACATCCATGTTCATTAATACTATACTATAGTCCATTTAGACTCTAATGAAAATTAAGGACAATGGGATATTTTCCAAAACAATTCATGAAACCATTAGGACAATAAACATTATAATACAAAATCCAAGATAGTGAGTAAGGGGTAGTCGATGGAAGGGAGCTAACACATGTAGTTTCATGTCCCTAAAAGTATTGTATAGTGAGTGTTTAAATCTTTGAGTGACCACATTTAAATAATTTTTCCTAAAAATAACTAATAAATCATATTTTATTTATTCATGACTAAAGGATTGTCGGTGTATTCTATATTAACTATCACATAGTGGTGAACCATGTAATTTTTTGTTGTTGTGTTTCTATTATTTGTTCTGGGTGTTTTATAATTTCAAGATCGTATTATATAGGTTTAATATGTTTGGAACAATGTTAGGGAAAGATTATTCTCTTTGAAAGAAGAAAATATTACAACTAGATTCAACCTCCCCACTAAAGCTCTTCTAGGTTCATACAGGTGGTACCAGAGTGTACAGGATGATGAAATTAAATTTATCATCATTTTTTATTCAATGAAAAATTTAGAAACAGTTACAGGATCCCATTTTTGGGATGAAAATTTCCATATTTGGAATAATATAATTTTATTTCATATATGATTGCATCTGATGTAATTTGTCAATTCCACTAATCAAGGGATTCCAATATGTGATTCAACAGGTATTTTGGTGATTGAAACTGATAAAAAAAATTAAATATAGATATTTTAATGATCAAAATGTAGTTAAAGAATCACTATAAGGTCAAATATATTTGATATTGAAGAAAAAATCTATATTTATTTCTATGTGGGATCAAATGTCAATAATTATGAAGTCATTATGAAATTGAAGGAGGCCAAATTTCATGTTTTTCAAAATTATTATATGGATCAAAAAATTTATTCAGATGAAATTTTCTATATTTTCATTGATCACATTACTAAATTATTTTTAAATGATCCGAAACATGGGGAAGAAGTTAATGATATTGAAAATAGGATGAGTAACATTAGAAATCCCCCCCTATACAATCGAATAGTGTCATCCCCAGAGGAAATAGTTGAGTCTATGAATTCATTTGATGACCTCCTAATAAGTCTGATGTATTAGGAAATGAAATTCAAACAAGAATATATAAAAAATCAATTATTTGAGGAAATTTTATTCGAATCCATAGAAAATATCTCTATTTCCAATGTTTGTGATGAAGAAGATGTGATTAATTCAAACATATCTCTCTATATTCATAAAAAACATTGAGTGGCAGAAGAATATTTAAAGGGAGGATTCCTTTGGATTTTTTTAGTGTTTTTATATAGGGAACAACATCACTACTTTTTCAAACTAATTTGATTATTCTTAATGTGAAGAATAAGTTAAAATATTCCTCAAAATTGGTTCATGAAAAAGGTAGAGTTTTAATTATTAAATAAATTAAAATGGAAGTGTTCCATCTTCAAAAGTAATCATGATAATAATTTTTTTTCAGAGGATGTAATACAAACTTCTAAATCAGAAAATGAAGAATGTAAAAGGGATATACTTTAAAAGTGTATTTCAAAAATAATAAAAATAATTATTAAAATTGTTTTTAGATATCATGATAGAACCTTAGATTTCTCTTGAGGGGATTTAAATTAGAAGAAAAAAATAGAAATATAGGAGATTTTTTGAATTATTAACTAGTGTATATGGATCCACTTTATGTAGAGATTGATCCAATGAAATGGGATACAGAACAAATGTTTACTACTATTGAAAGTTCAGAATAGGATTTTGAGTAGAATCATGGGATTGAAGAGAAGAATAAAATTCATTAATGATCATACATTGATACAATAGGAAAGTTATAAGATACTTTAGGCTGTTAAAGTAGAATTCATTTCACTAATGAGTAAACTATAATAAAAATAAAAATTAAGGGAATAAAATAATAAAGTTTATCTTGGGATATTTTCCTATAGATATCTTTTAGAAAGTGTAAAAAAGGGTTTGAATTTAATTGATAAATACTGAAAAGATCAAATATTTATGTTTAGAAGAAAAAGTTTAATATAATTTGACATAGAAATTTCTATGGATGGAAATATGATGAGTGTAAGCAGTGAAAAGTATAATTTTGGACATACCACAATGGTGTCTTATGTTCTAACATAAATAGATTTGATAAAAAAATTATTATAGATAAATATAATATAAAATTATCAAAATAGGATCAGTAGTCAAAAATTATTAAAGATATTGGGAAATGCGGAGTAATGATATTGATAAGATATTTATTCTTATAAAATGGGTTATTTTGGATTTTTGGGCCACACAATGTCTTACAGAGAATATGAAAGGGGTTATTTTCATGGATAAGAAATTGTATGTCATTAATGGATAATGATAACATTTTCATCTTCATATAGATTAAATATTTATTTGTATATTTTTTTCATAATTATATCTTTATATAAGAGGATATCATTTCATGCATTGAATAGGTGTGGGAAATTACCACCAAACATCAAGATAACTCAAAACATATCAAAAAAATTAAATAACTCTTGAAAATATGTATTATCCTATAGATGAGTAATTTATATATGATTCAACCATGTGTATTTAAAATAAATTGGTGGTTCCATCATTTTCCTACACATAATCATGTATATCAATGAAGTAAAACAAGAAAAATGGGAAATTAGACAGGGTATAAATTTGTCCCAATGAAATAAATAACAGTTTCACAGGGTTTCCAATTTTTGTATTCTAATCCCGCAGGAAAAAAGTCATATTTATTGAAAGATATTATGAAAATAGATGATTAAAAATTTATATTTATCAATTATCGTGAATTAAAAATAAAATTCTATAAAAAAATGTAAATGGAGAGATAATGAATATATAATTACTATACATATATGGTTTTACTTGTACTCTCTTAAGTGTGAGTCCACTCTATTGATTTTTAGACGTAGTGACATTTAATCAAATGTTGTACAACAACAAATGGAAGAAGGGTAATAATCTCATTAAAGGATGGAGACCAAATTGTAATTTAAACCATATATAAATTAATCACTATACATATTTCATAAAAATTTTAGAGAAAAAAGACCTTGTAGAATAATAGGATGGGTCATATTAATCACTGGATTGTGGAAAACATATAAAAGATAATGTTTATTTTTGAAATTACAAATATAATGTATGATCATGAAAATGATTTTAATTCTTTTTTTACGATGAAAGATGGTTCAGAATTGATAAAATCCATGGAAAAATTGGAATTAAATCTAATTGTTCATTTCCACAGATATATGTGTGGTCCAATGAAAGTGGATGATACTTTAGAGAATGGTCAGTTATTATTTTTATTGATGATTATAGTATAATGAAATTTGTGATTTTTGTCGAGCCCAAATGGAAATTGATTAACTGCATGATGATATATCTATTTATAGTTGACAATGAGACTACCCACACTATCAAGATATTCTGGTATGACAATGAAATATAATTCAAATTTAATGAAACATAAAATTACCTCAAAAAATGGAATATATTATAAGTATTCATCATTGATAACACCTCATCCCAATGGGTTAATTTAAAGTAGAAACTGACAGGGGAATAATATTGTTATAAATACGTTGATTGAGAATTGTGTCTCTCATCATTAATGGAAAAATCATGTTATGTGTTCTATGTAATGTAAATATTAGACACCAATATATATAGGATAGAGAAGAACACCATAAGATATATGTCATGATAGAAATACCTCTCTTTGTTATTTTTATTTTTTAATGTTGATTTTTTATCTAAAATAATGTATGAAATATAGGAATGTATGGTGATGAAAAAATGAGGTAATTTTCAATTAATAATCAATGATGATTGATGAATATAAATAATACGATAATAATTTTGAAATATTATAGAATGAAATTATGTAAATATCATTGGTGATAAAACTATCAATAAAATGTGGAGATCATATGTAGATATGTTTGAAGATGAAGAAGAAATTAGAATAGGTGAGAATTAAAATATATATATATATTGTAATTATTTCATAAAATTAAGTTATTTCAAAATGATGATGATTTAGAAGTATAATTGGAATAGTAAACCACAACTGAAGAAACCCTATCATAAAATCAGAGTAGAAATAGAAGAGGTCGAGTTCTTCAATTCAAAATAATTGGGGTTTGCACCCCACCTGCATAGAAAAGACAAATCAAGAATGAAGAACATTATTCTATTTTATAATTTTTGTAACCAAAACCATTTTAGGAATATATGATTTTTGAATCATTTATTAATGGAATTAATGAATTACATGATTAAATTCATAAAAATAGGCAAGTGGTCTTGTTAAGATAACCATAAATCCAAATCATATGAGAACAATGTTAACATATAAATTAAATTAAATTTGAAATGTAATTATAAACAAGGATATATAGGTGATTGACAGATATATATATATATGTAAGGAAATGATGTTGAAGAAACGTTTTCTCATGTAACTTGATTAGATTCACTTAGACTTTTTCAGGCCCAGAAAATTCAAAGATGGTACAATGTTTATCCGATGGACATAAAAACTACATTCTAAAATGGTGATCTAGAAAAAGATGTCTATATTGATCATAAAATTTTATTTCATATTATAATTGATGAAACAAAGGTTCGTAGATTAAATAAGGTTATTTATGGTAAAAAATAGCACCATTATAATTTTACGCTCAAATGTATACATATATAATGAATCTAAAATTTTAATGAAGAGGTATCGATCATAATATATTTGTGAATAATTATAAAAGAGCTTAATTTAGGGTGCCTAATAATGAAGATGATATTATATTTGGTGGAAGTAGACATTATCGTTGGAAAACTTATCTAATCAAATGAAATCATATTATGATGTTTCTATGATATGTGAACTCACAAACATTGGGGATGTATGAGATTCAAAAGAATAAATACACCGTCATTTATGATGAAAATTATGTAAGATATATTCTAATTAAATTAAACATGCATGAAAAAAAAATATGTTTAATTAGATTTTGGTTGGGAAAAAATATCCAATTATGTGCATGGACAATTTGGTGATCCCATCGTATACATGAGGATCAATGGAATCTTATTGTATATGACTAAAAATTGACCAAATAATTTATTTTAAGATATTTAGAATCATTATTCTAGTGTAATCTAAAGGAAAAAATATTGGAAATAGTGAAAATTATCATGAGATATAATTAATGTACTTTAATTTTTAGTTAATACATTGTAGTGGGATGATATAATGAATTATCAACATTTTAGGATGTAGATTCGTATGGAGATGTGGTGGATAAGAATAACACATGTAGGGGCAGTTTCTTTATTAGAAACAATTTGGGGGATATTTGATGATGAAAAAATACATAACATTCATAGTAGAATTGTAATAGATTACCTCTCTTTGAAAAAGTCAAGTACTAAGCTATTATGGATGATGAAGAATCAAGCCTAAATTTTTATGAGTTGAAACAACCAATGGAGATTCATTATGAAAATAATAGAATAAAATATCTTATAAAATTACGATTTAAAACTCTCATACCATACATATTGAAATTATATATCACTTAATCAATAAAATTGTTTAACAAAGTGTAATTATATAGAATATTGGAAGTAACATTCTTGTGGTTGAAATTCTTACTAATATTTTGGATCACATATCTTCAAGAAACATTTATTGAAACTTGGTGTTCAGCTTCTTCCTATTGAATTATGATATTACGGTTACTCTACTCTCCAAATTATTTTTATATTTTTTAATTAATTTGTGAAAGCAATACCTATCTACATGGGAGAGTTTAACTAGGGGGTATTATTTATTATGAATGTCCCAATACATATTCTTAGGATTCATTTCTAAAGGTGGAGATAAGTGATTTTTGATTAATTATAGGCCTATTGGATTGGTTGTTGGTCTATCAAGGCATAAATTTCTCATTTCCAATCTTATTTTCTACTAGAATATTTTCTCATTATACATAGTGTAATGGATGAGTTATTTCATTCTTATAAGGTTCTCCTCAATGCTATGATGTTATTGAATTTATTTACATACATCCAACAAACCCTATGGGGGGATTATTGGAACAACTTTTTTTATCAGTTGGATAGTTTTTTAATGATTTATTGATAATCCAAATTGGGTTTATTGTGGGATTCAATAATTAAAAATGAGTCTTCATGATGAATGTTTAAAGGACAGTTGAAATATGGTAACCTATATTACTGTGGGATGCTTCGTGAATAGGAAAATAAAATTGTTTCTTACTAATAAAAAATAGATTCACAGAAATGAATGAATAGATTCATTAAAATTATGGTTTGTTATTCAATTAATAAAAAAGAAAGAAATTTCAATAAATATTTTTTTTCCCGTCATTTCAACGCACAATGCCATTTTGGAAAATTAGTGATTCTATCTCACTTTATGAATGGATAATTCATATATAATCAATAACTCTTCATGAGTAGAAGTGTCATGAATAGAGTTATAATAAACTATTTGGCACATAAGAATATGATAAAATGTATTTCTATATTATTAGGTGATTCATTATAGTTAGGATTTCCATGAATGGTGGGATATTCTCGAATTATTGGAGTTATACGAACTCCATGATCTTCCTGAATGTATGTTGATTCATGAATATTGAAACATCAATGAAGCAATAGTGACACTTTCTACAGAATGTGTTACATGAATGATAAAAATTTGAATATCTAGTATTGAATATCTTGTTTGATTTAAGTGTTTATTTAAGTGAATAAATTGTGTACTTTTTTGTAATATGAGTCTCATGCTAATAACCTACAAACTGTAATGTTCCTAGTATCTTCAGGTGACCATCATGTCTATAAACTTTTTTATACATCACCCAAGGTAGTGAGAAACGTGGATTCAAAGAAGTTATTTTTGAGTGGTACTTTGGTATACCGCATATTCATGTAATATTAGTTTTATTGGAATGGATGGATAGTATATAAATTATTATAATCCACTATACCTAGTAAATCAATGTATATTCGTTTATGACCAACACTCTATGAGAGAATATTGTGTTGGTTTTCGATTTCTACATTACGTTATTTGATAATTTCACGATTCTATCTTATATTTTTAATAGGTTCCATCCAACAAGGGCACTAGAACCATCTAATTGAATAATAATGTTTACACCCCAATTTACCACATCCCTCTCGGGATGTTCTAGAGACCTATATATAATGACATGGAATTTTAAATAGTTTTCATTTAATGAAATATATGATAAAATATGTATATACGGATGTATATAGTCTATAAAAATTTGACCACACATTCGAAATGGAATATCCCTCAATGGAAGGAAAATATAGATGACAAATCCCTTACTATTAGTCTTTAATAGAATCATATACAATTATATCAATTAAAAATAATATTATATAAATAATATACTCAATTTAAAACCATATTAATTATTTCTCCATTAATATTATTTTGTTTATTTAATTTACTACCATGTATAATTTATTTACCATGTATGTTCAGTTCATGCGAGATATTTTGAAGTTCTTTTTGTAACACCCCATGATTTCATAATGTGTTATTTTTTCAAAATAATTCAATAACTTTCACTACACGCAACACCGAGTTCAAGGGCACCATGACTTACCAAACAAGCCGTTTAAAAGATTTTATGAATAATATTAACTAAATTTTAAACATTATATAATACTTATAATTTTAGAATCCATATTATGAGTTTCATAGACATAATGTAAGATCAAATTCCTTTTTTTCATAAAAAAGAAGTATTTTTCAAAAAATGCACTTTTACCAACTTTTAATAGTGAAGCCCTTTTTTTAAATCCAATATTTTAAACTTTTATATATTCAATTTGACTAAATTAATTTATTATTTAGAATGGGGACATCAAAAACATACAAGGTAAGACCCCATGCTTCCACGATACGATTCTCTTTAAATAATACAGTAGCGTGTGCAGTACACAACTTCGAGTTCTAACACACACTACAACCAATCATGCTAGTCGTTATGAATAGTAATACCTACTTTTTGAAATTTTATAAATTTTATATCTCAAAAATGGACTTCATTTTTGGATTCGGAATATCTAATTTATCCAAGGGTGAAATTTTGGTACTTTTCGGATAACTTTAATATTTTGATGAATAGTGAAAATTACTAAATTTTAATTAAAAAAACATTTTTAATCAAAATAATGTATAGTGATAAATTATTAATTTGAGTGGTTTTAAAGAATATTTAGAATATATTCTTACTATTTAATACAATTTTAATCATTTAAGATAATTTTACAATTAAACCAGACATAAACAAGTGTCAATCATTTGATAGTTATTATCTCTTAAAAACACGCTTTTTGTTTTAAAAACGAGAATTAATTTTAAATCAATCTCTGCCACTTCCATGTTTTTAATTTTTAAAAATGGATTCTTAATTTGGAATCAGGATATTCAAATTGTGTAAATAGGTATATTTTATTTTTAGACATTTTGAATAATTACTTCGGTAAATATTTTATTTACCATGGTTAAAGGGTAAATCCGGTAAATAAGGGTTAAAAAATAATATTATAATAATAAGAAATTACCCAAAAACATGTCCTAACCTTATTGGATGATAAATGGCCGACCATGGGCATCTATGGAACTATTTTTGGACCCCATGGAGCCACCTGTAAGTGATAATGACACATTGTATTAATTAAGTTAAAATAAATACAAAAATGACAGAAGCATATATCTTTTGGAAAACCATTTTTTACATATGGTTATATATGTTTTATTTTCTATTATAAATATTCATTAGAAAGCTAAACCTATTTCCTACATAATTATATTTTATTTCAAAATTTTATAAAATAAATAATTTTATTTAATTATGACACAATGATGATGCAGTAATTACATAATTAATGGAAAATGAGAAAAATTAATATTATATATACCCAAATAAATCTAATATTAGATTTTTTATAAATACCAATAATTTTATAGGTTAATATGACATGTTAGGATTTATTTAATCAACTTTTTTCAAAGTAATAATTCTATTATGATTTTTACAAAAATAAATTATTGAATAGTTTCAAAATTGACATAAAAGGGTTTTTAAAACCAATATTATCTTTTTAATTGATATTAAATTCGTAAAAATATAATGATCATCCAATAGACTTATATAATGATTGGAGTATCATTAATAGACCACTTGGGGGTCTTTTGGATGTACATATTAAGTTTATTAACCATATAATATAAAAATATAAAGAAACATTGTAAAAGTGAAACTAATTAACTAAGAGTTAATACTTAAAGATAAGGTTTATATAGTGACCCAAACCTGTCTATATCATATTTGTTTAGTTTTTTTGACCCATCCCCACTATACCCGTTAAATAATATACTTTTGAACCATTAGAAACCGAATATGAATTTATTATAAAATAATATTTCTTGCTTTTCCAAAGGTGCCCCTCACCCTTCTTATAAAAGGGAACTCCCCCATCTCATTAATTCACTCCATAGAAGCCTTTTTGTTCAGACAAACCCTACCAAAATACTCTCTCAACTTCCTTAAATTCATTCTAGAGGCCTTCATTTAGTCATAAACCCATCCCAAGGATCCCTTTTGATAAAATCAAAATGAAGAACCCGAAAAAGAGGTAATGTTTTCACCACCCTCTTTCATGTTTTGTTCTTCTTCAACTTCTTCTTTCATTGTTATTACCATTCTAAAATAATAACTCCAGTGTCTTATATATAATGTGATGTTATTATAAATATGGTATGACCATATTCAGTATTCTATCCATCCTTTTAATGACATGTCACCATACGTGAGTACGTACTACTTACCGTCTCCACGTCGTGGTATAATTGTTATTCCATAAATTAGGATTTGGATGGGTATAATAATGAAGTGTAATTCATGTAAATAATAAATATAACATGATAATTATATTTTATATATTATATATCATCCAATTATATTTTTTTTTATATCAAATGAATGATATTATCGCTCGTGCGTACGTACATACTACCGTCTCCACGAACACGATGAGATTCATTCTCCATCACATCCATTCAAGTATAATTATCATTTGATGATTTAAAAATAATATTTAAGGACTTGATATCATTATGGATATGAACAAGATACTACCTATCCATGACAACCACGGCTTACATAACAAAACAGATAAAAGAAAATGAGCAAGTTAACACCTGAAACGACGATAATACTAAGATATTATTAACAAAGCAATGTTAAAAGATCATATATGATATCATATTAATGTACATGATTCCTGTATAATTTAATAACAATTATTTCACCATTATACAGGAGGTTAACCTACCCCCAACCAAGGAAAAATACAAGGTAAATGTTTATTTCGCAATCTCTTCATTATCCGAGGTTGCTTATACGTAATTATCTACTGGGATCTCTTTACAATCCACATCCATGTTTCTTAAAATGTATTTAAAAACATTTTTACTATTTACTAGACAATGTGTTAAATTCATTTATAACCTTATGTGTTTTGAAAGGAATCTTTCCGTCCTTTTCCAAACAAGTTACTTTTTAACCTTTTCGACAAATTTAATTTAAGAATGTCTTTTTAAACTTATACAGTGGGTGCGGTTATTTTCTGCCATTATAAAATAACTGAAGCTTCCCATACATGCTTATAAGAATATTTTCTTTGTAAATGTTTTATTTTATAATTATGTGACTTTTAAATGATTTGAAAATGAATATTTTAAGAATTTGTGAAAGGTACTCTTTTTCAATATCATAATATTAAATGTTTTAAAGATTTATCGTTCTAAATCTTTTTAATTAATGTCCATGTTTTCAAAATGATTTTAAGGATTTATATATATAGACATTAATGTTTTGAAATGATATTTCGTTTCAAAAGTTTCAAGGTGGTATGGGACAATTTGATTCAAAAATCTCTTTTAAATTACATCGTTTATAAATGTGTGACTTTTCAATGATTTTGAGAAAAGTGATATTTCTCTGAAATAGTTTTGATTTCTTCTATGTCAATATCCTTTGATAGTTTTTAAGATTATTTAAAGTCGATTTATTATGATACAAAACTTTTTTATTGTATTTAAGGTTTTGTGATATGTTTTACTATGGATGTGTTATTTTTATACAATTGACGGTTTATGGAGAAAGAATTGACATTTCGTATGCTAGTTTTAATACGAATGTTTATGTTATGTTTAAACCTTTTCATATGAGAATGTATTGGACTTAGTAAGTGGCGAGTAGAGACCGCTATAAATCCTCGATGAATCGGTAGGTCTCATGAGAAAAACTAGTGTCTTGGCCTAAGGCCTTGACAAAATATTATTTGTAGACTTGGCACGAGGCCTTGGATATGTGGTTATGATAGTCTGGAATTATTCATTCCATCATTATGAAAGTGGTTATTGATTTAGCATGTGATTATTCGATTAATATTCATGTGAATAAGTAAATGTAATTATTTTATTTTATGTTTTCCATATTATGTTGAATTTCAAGTTTAAAAGACTTTTGTTTTAGTTATAAATTGTATTAAATGTTTATTCTTATTTATGAATGTTTCTGGTATATTGTTATCCTTAATGGGCATTTGAGATCACCCCTTTTCTATGTTTTATTTTTTCCAGGATGTGAAGAAGTAATTTATGAATGACCTGCAGAGATAGTATGAGGGGATATGAGTGTGGAATATTGAGACTATATTGTTGTAGTTTTCATTTTATGATGTAATTTAAAACTTTATGAATATATCTAGTGATTCCAATGATACTAAACTAATCGTTCTTTCAAGATTTGATCTTTCTTGTGATCATGCCAAGGTATGTAATAATGCATCGACTCTGAGCAACTAGGGTCGGGGAATTACACTTTGGTCATTAATTTATATAATACACAATTTATAGGATCAACATGGTCAATGGGTCACATTTTTCGTTTTTTAATAAATTCAAAATTATTTTAATCTTATATTTAATATAATTTTTAAACACCCCTGGAATGTTGATATTTAAAAATTACACACTTTACATTATTTGTGCGGTATTTTTCATGTACTCCAAAGGGACATTTTATATTAACAATTGTGTTGAAAAGAAATATATATTTTTTAATATTTTACAATTTTGAAATCATAAATTAATTATAATGTCCATCATTATGAAATAATTCTTCCACATAAACCTATATATCAAGTGTTCTTGTGATTTGAGTCACATCTCTTCATTGAGTATGTAGTTTACATGTACGTTCAAGAGGCATTATCATTCTTCCATGTATGGGGAGGGAATGGAGGTAAGTAATATAATACACATTATAATAATAATTATTTTATAAATATCATATATATATATATTGTTTAGAAATAATAAAAAACCCCCATAATATTTGTTGATGAAAAATTATACACATTTATATGTGGTGGCATTAATTGAGACATAAGAATGACAAGTGTTTTTGTTTAAAATATAAAAAATTAGAATAAAATATTCTTTCCATTGAATATAGAACATTTAAATATATATATATATTTTTTTATTTTCATATTTTTATAACAGTAATAAATTTTTTATTACATGGTATAATAAGAAATAAAATTTAAAGAGGTTGGTTAATGATTATACCACTTCTTGGGAAAACCTCCCCCAAACACATATTAATCCATCATCAAATTGTGTATTAAAGATAATTTTTTATAAAATGTTTAGTGGAGAGTTAGATAAGGATTATGGTACATCAATATTGATCTATAGGTCTCAATTTTTTTGGATAAATGAGTGGGCAAGGGAAAGCCTTTTATGTGAGTTGTCTGCCAATATGGAAAATAATATGGAAATTAAAAAAACAATAATGTAATTTTGACAAGAATGTGGAATAATGGAAACGAAATTTTGAAAATAAAAATTTTATTTAAGAAATTAACTAATTATATTGATTATTTACATTTTTATGAAATATTGCAAGAATTTTTATTAAGTTAAACTTCTTGGTTAAACATTTTTACCATTACAATGATGAAAAAAAATTTCCATTATAACTATTAATTATTCATAAAAATTATATTGGCCTTGTAAACTAATATTAATATATTTATTTTGTATATATAATCCATTTTATAGGATTCAATTTCAGGAATTAGTAAATAATACTTTTAATTAATTTTCCAAAAAATATGTTCTTTATAAATGACTTCGGTAAGCATTAAATTTATTATAAACCATGGGATACTATATATTTGACACCTATAATATTTCATCATTTTAATTTAAAAAAATTAATTTTAAATTTGGATAAATATAAAATATAATTTAACCATCAAACCAAATTATTCAATAAAAACACTAGAGATATTTTTCATTAGATTAAAATATATCATAGATTATGAAAATTCATGTATGCATTTACCAATAAAAATAATGTTATAGATTAATTTTTTATGGAGAAATAATCTTATGAAGGATAAAAATGTTTTAAATATTTTATACTCATTATAATGTCAGTATCTTTTAATAAATGTTTTACTATTTGTATGGGAATATAACTATCACTATTGACTCAAAAATCAACTAAATGATAAAATTTAGAACATTTCCCACTAAGTGAATTTCAATATTTAAGATAATTTCACTTATTCATTTTATCAAATTATAATCATAATATTTATAAATATAACAAATAAATAGAACAAAATGTCAAATGGGAAGACTGTATATATATAATAACAATAAATTATTTTTTTATAGGTATATAAATTTATAAATTATGTAGGAATATACATTAGATTAATAAGTTGAAACATTCAACAATCATTAGAAAAAATAAATACTTGGGACTATTTATATATATATTATTTAAATGAAAATAATTTGAAACCATAAATTCTGATATTAGGGTCTTCTAATATGTTTATATTTTAATGATCTTTTAAATTTAAATCCATCATACTAGAAAAGAAATGGTAAAGTATATTGTGACATTTTCATAAATTGAGGAGATTATTGAGTTATTATATTGAAATAAAATAAAATATATAACATGATTAATAAAAAATATAGAGAAATGATATTATATTTGATAGTATAAATAATTTTTTAAAGTTGATTTTTAAATTTGATAATAATTCCAATTTAATTGATCTATCAATTTAAATAATTGTGAACATAAAATATTCTCTATTATATAAGAATTATTTACGATATACTTATAGATTCATCATGAAAAACATATATAATTTGATAAAAATGACATCATTAAATTGTTAATAGATAAAAGATCACGTGTTTTATGAAAATTCCAAAATAAATTCTATCATACCATAACATGAATATTTTGCATTTTAAATAGTTATAGTGGTTTGATTAATTTTTATTTAATTTTATACTATTCATAATCCAATCCTCCAAAATTAAAATTATTCTTGTTAATGTATTGAACCAAATAGTATTAAAAATTTTATATCATATGATCTAGAAATATTATATTAATCTTTGATGTTTCAAAAAATATTTAAATTTATGATCATTTAATAATGTCATATCCTCTAAAAATGTTTAAATTATTTTAGTACAATAATCTTACATTACTCAAACCCATTCCTCCAGAGAAAGTTCAAAAAATATATACTTAAATGAAAAATTTAATATTGTCCTTGATAACACATATATAGTAAAATATAATTTTTAATTTCATTATAATCAATTTAATTCCATGAATTTTTAGAATCTTTTATGTTTAGTTTTTATATAATTAAGTTAAAAAAATGATATCTCTATATAGTGTTCAATTTTAACCAAAAAAAATCTTCTATTTAAAATAAAAGTTTATTCTTGAGAAATTATATTATTTTAATATGATTCTACAATGAGAAATGATTTAACATGATATTTTTTCTAACAATTTTTTTCCAGTTAATTATTTGTAGAAGTATTGGATTAGAAATGAAATCATACTAAAGGATAAAAAAATGGAAACCTATTAATATAGTTAAAAAAATTTAAAATATTCAAAATCCTTATAATAAGAAAATATAATGTGTATAAGAAAAATCCACATGATTAAATATAACATTTTTCAAATAATTGATTTTAATATCTTAAAACAATTAAACACGTGAATTCAAAATTAAGAACCTGAGAACTAATAAAAATATTTCATAAAAATAGAAAAGTTTCTTCTATAAATTTTTAAAAACTTTCATTTACTGATAAAATAAAAATATTTCCTAAGAAAAACCTTATAAATAAAAAAATACTTATCTTTGATTAAGATATTCATAATCTATTTTTAGTCATGTATAACCCGTATCAGAATAAATACTTGTTAATTATTTTGATGGGGAATACTAACTAGTAATGTTACATAATTTCCATCATTGATGTAAAAATATTTACAAAAT
This sequence comes from Viscum album, assembly GCA_963277665.1. Lineage (NCBI taxonomy): Eukaryota > Viridiplantae > Streptophyta > Magnoliopsida > Santalales > Viscaceae > Viscum > Viscum album. Next base: position 914,935,795 of record OY728155.1, on the reverse strand, counting down.
GTGTTGGAAAAATTATCATTCTCTTCCATCATCATGAGATATATCACTCTCACCCATCACCATTTATAAAACCCATGTAATGATTCATTATTATAACCCATAATCTCTCATGTTTCACCATATATCTATAAAAAACCTTATTTTGAATAATGATAAATAAATCATTTTTTTCATACAAATTCACTAAGTAATACAATCTTCCAAACACATAAAAAGAATTCCAAAATAATAAAAAAATTTATCAAAAAAAAGATGAGGTGGCTTCATGATAACGATAAATATCTACTTTAGTAGAAAAGATGGGGGCATATTATACAGATTAAAAGATGATACTTTTTCACTTGTGTAAAAAGGTTCATCTATTACCCGTATTTATAATGTAAAAACCTATTAATTTTTTTAAAAAAATTAAATATTAAGAGGTATTTGAAAATGTATTTCAAAACATTTTTGTTCTGAATTAAATTATATAATATTTATAGAAAACATTGAAACATATTTAAAAGATCATAAATTATTTGAAATCATGTTTTATTGTTGAATCCATATGAATTTCAGGAAATTTAGGATAACATAAATACATATGTTAGTTTGTACATCTCACAACCAAAAAAATGTGACGAAAATGGATTGTATATTAATGAAATTAAATTTAAATGCAGAATACCATATATTAATTCTCCAATATAAATTTTTATTCTTTAATCATTGAAAAGTATAATTCCATTAGTTATAAACATGATGCAGAACCTTCTTCATATCAATAACAAATATATTATTCACGTTATTTATTTTGTTATTATGACTTTTTTACAATGTCAATCAGTTAAGATCACTTTGGAAAATATTTTGTAAGTATTTATTTATTTTTAAGTCTAACATTTAATTTAATTGTTTTCAAGGGATTAGTGTTTTGGAATCATACTAATTTAGAAATTATAATATTTATACATAAAAATATTAATTTACCTTTTTAATAAATTATTACAAATTTAAATATATTATTTCAACATAGATTTATCCTATATAGAGATGGACCAATGAAAACTTTCTATAGTGTAAAAGAGAAAAATAAAACATGCATTTTTTTCCAAAATCATATATTTGTTATTAATTTTATATTAAATAATTTATTTCCTACTTGTTACAATCTATTTGATGTAGAAGTATGAATCACATAACCTCACAGTGGTTGTAATATACATGTATAAAAGAGGGACATTATTATTTTTCAATGGATTTGAGTGTAAAAAGATAATTAATATCATATCATTTTAGAATCACAATAATGTCAAAAATATCATTTATATTCAATTGATACATAATTATAATAATACAATATATGAAATGATTAAAAATAAGACACATTTCCTCTTGGATGAGGTAATCAATATGTAATAACAAGTGATGTTTTGGAACACAATTGGATTGAATGGTGGTTGAAAATATTGGATTAAATATATATAAATATATATATATTTCTAATATTTTTATTTTTACCCATTACTATAAATTTATAAATGTAAATACCCGAAATTATCGTGGAATTGTTTTTAAATACATGGGAATTTAATGCATTTGAAAAATCTGATGGTACATGATTCTAAGTCCCGGTGTGTTCAGAATCAATTTTTGACGTTTTTTTCAAGGAAATTCAATAAATATATGAGGGGGACTTTATAACATTTAAACCGATGCTCAGACTGAAATTCGAGGGCATTGTTTAACACACAGTGTCGGTATTCACTTAAGAAGACTTTTATCTTGACGATAGTTGGTCGAGAATAAAATTATGTCTTTGGGTTTTCATAAAAATTATAATAAAATAAATTGAGCGACACTTTATTTTATTTGAGCCGCCATGTCGGTGACTGGTACTTAAAATGTCCTCTTGGATGTTAGAGGTGGGATCACCACACCTTAACCTTCCATGATAGTTTATGGTTGTGGGGACCAACAGAACATAACCTCCCACGAGAGGTTACGATGTGGGGACCACACGAGTCTTTACCCCACTATTTATGGAAGAGAGTAAAACCACTCAACTCTCCCTCATTAATGAGGGGGAGTCTCATGGACTTCCTTTAATTCAATTGTGCCAATCTCTCCTAATTAATTCATGACAACTCTTGTGAATTAATTAGGGGGAGCTAATTAATTTAATTATTCAATTGAATTTATGTGGCAATGAAATATTAGAAAACATAATCTAATGTTATTTCACTTGGAATTTGGGTGGAAGTTGGGAAAGGGGAGAGCATGGGTGGGATAAAATTCTCCCAATGATGAACGAAAAACGCATTATTCCAACGAAGAACGATGACGACGATCCTTCTTCGACTTCTTCCTCAGACACCTACCGATATGGAGAGTCTTCCATAGCTAATGTAGCCTAGGTTTGGATGTGTGCAGAAGATGCCGATAATGACGATTCTCTTCGTCTACTTTCTGCAACTACATCAATGAACAAAGAATGACAATCAAAGGTAGAGGGTTTACATTGAGTAATATTCCTTTTCTATATCTCCTCTTTGTTTGAAAGGAATCAATGTGAAGTATTGAAACTAAATGATCTTCATCTTACTCCTTGATTAACCAATTACTATCACTTCTAAACATAGAAGGTGCATGCCAAACTAACTTGCCCCGAATCCCTCCATTGATCACTTTGTGATGTTTCTTTGGCAAGGTGATGAGGTCACGGAATGAAGAAGGTGGCAATGACAAAGGCCACGCCACCCATGGCCTCCGTGAACCGCGTTGCCCCCCAAGATTCACCGGTGATCCGGGCCGAACCGTGAGCCTTTGGATGAGCCGCCTTGGCTCCGTCATCCGTCGGAAAACCGGCCGAGCTACCCTAGCCCGCACTACCTCCATCTTCCTCAGTCGAACCCCACGCCTCCCGCGCGCCGCAACATACACGGCCGCCTGCCTAGCTACGCCCGATCCGGTCGCCCGGCTACCTGTCGGGATGCACTCGACCTGTTTGTGCTCTGCACGACCGTGCCCTGCTTGGATACACCCACCAGGCCTCGCCCTACCTAGCCAAGCCGCTGCTCAGCTGCCATTCCGGCCTCCATGCGTGTCACCCCGAACCGACCACTATGTCGGGCTCTGCTCGCGCAACCATGAACCTTACTCCTATCGGCCTCCAGGCGCACCCCACATGCCTCTGGAAAACTGCCTCTTTTTCTATCTCCCGGCCAAGACGGCATCCCAAACCCATAGGGCTCCCTTTCCAAAACGGCCCAGCCACGCCCTCGCAACGCTCTGGGCCGAACCGTCCCCGAGGCCGAGCCGAACCTCCCTCGCGGCCGGCGGGGCTGGGCCCAGTGGGCCGGGCCAAAACCAATAGGCTGGCCCACCCAATGGGTTGCGCCAGAACCAATAGGTCTGACCGGGTCATCCCACATCGGGTCAGACCAGACGGGGTCGGGCCGGGTCAGTCCGACCGGGTCGGACCTGACCCGGGTCCACTACTTATTGTTTACATCTTTGGAAATATCATTGGCACCGGACGTCCGTTAGACAAACCATTAGTGATTCTGGAAATATTAGAGGATGACATTCCCTTTGAGAATAAACCACTGGAGTTCGAGGTAAAGTTGAGATACGATCAGGTTGGATCGTACACTAATCCATTCAGGCACCCGGGACTAAAAAGCGAATAACTCATAGACCGGGCATCTGATTGTGGTGTCATCAGTTGCATTGATACCTCTTTGACGTGGAAGAACATTGAGATACATTTAAGTGGTACTTCATGACAGTTAGAATATCGACCTACATATTGCGGATCAGATCCTACTGGAGACGAGCGGGTAGAGTGCGGAGACCTAGTTGTTGGCAGACACCTGACGACAGCTGACCAATTAGACTCGGAGTGATTCGACTAGCCCTGTGGGGTGTGGCTTGGTGTCGTGGCAGACCCATGGTGGGGAGTGCCCATGTGTGAGCACGGTAGACCCATATTGGGGAGCGCCTCTGTTTGACGTAGCACACCCACGATACTCAACAGGAGGAGTACCTCAATAGTCCAAAGATAGTGGGATGTGCCACTATGTGACGCGGCAGGCCCACTGTACTCGATAGAGGATGTGTACTCTATCATCTGAGGTTCGGATAGTGTGACTGGGGATGATACTTGTTACTTCCCCTAGAATAAAATCATTGTTTGATATGAGTCAGTAAATTTTTTGTTTACCTCATGATTGAGATGGATTACTTGGTATCGTAGGTATATCCATGGGAATATAACTATGTGTGGTTGTATGTTGATTTAATACATTGTGGTTTATCATTGATGAATTTTATGATACCATGAGGTTCTCAGGGTCCCTACTGAGTATTGTTATACTCACCCCTGCATGGGCTATGCCTTCACCTCATTGTGCTGGTTGTAGACGACGGACATCGCTGACTGAGGATCAGAGCAGCAGGACTGGACTGTACCCAAAGGTGGACCCTACAACATGTCAGTACATAGAGGATACGGACAGACGTAGAGTTCTGACGAGGCTATCTGTACCTACACTTGAGGTAGGACCAATGGTAGATGATACATGAGCTTCTTCTCAAATTTCAGTTGTTTGGTCCTTTAAGGCGGTACTTGTACTTTACAGTTGGGCTTGTATTTCGGGCTCCGTTACTTTTCATAACTCTCTTGTTATACAGTTTTACTTAGAGTTTTGTATTAAACTGTGTAATTTTTTGTGTGTGTTTTCAGTTATAAATGCAATGCATTCCGAGTTTAGGGATTTACGACTTCGGATCTAGTCACCATCCCCTGGCCTATGCATGTCAGGCTTGGGTTAGTCATGACATGGGACCCAGGGAATGGGTCGTGACAAATTGGTATTAGATGACTCGATTCTACCATAGAATATTGGACTCTGATCATTATTTTCTTTGAAGAAATACTGTTATGGGTACCGAGTGTGGTTTTCAGTTCAGGGAGTCTAGTGTTGGTGTGGCCGCCGACATATCCATACAACTGGACCTTGACATCTAATTTCCGACTCAGTGCACGAAATCAGATATTTCTTGTGTGTTTTCAAAAGTTTTTTTTAAGTTAGATCAACCTAGTCAGCCCCCTAGGTATAATCATTGACTGTGTCGCATATGTTTCTTTCAAAATTCCTCCCCACAAATGACCAGTGAGAGTCCCCAGAGTTTTACGCACAGATAGTCCACTGACCGATGAGGCCTCGATGAAGGGCCCTTTTATAGCAGAGGAACCAATGATACAACTACCTATTTTACAACTAACGACAACAGCCCCAGCAACATATGATGCACGTCGCTTGACAACATTTCATGAGTTCCAGTGCCAAATGCCGCCCAGGTTCATGGGAGAGACGGTCCCATGGGTAGGTGAGGATTGGCTGTAGGCTATGGTGGGAGTCTTCAGACTTGTAGGGACACCAGAATACCTTATGATGATCATTTTTGTGAGTCTCCTATTGGCAGTAGCGGACAATATTTCACATGTAGAGGGTAGGGTCACATGACTTGTGACTATCTGACCCACCATTCAAATGATCAAAAAATAGTTGAGGGACTGCCCAGGCAGAGGTAGAGGCTCGATCGAGGCAGTCCACAGGGAGCAGTAGGACGTGGCCGAGGAGCTGGCCATACAGGTGGTGGTGGAAAACGTTTCGAGGTTTTACTGCCACCACCATCCAGAGGTTCACCCCAGACCACAGGGAGCAGGTGAACAGGGGAGGGCTCAGCTCCAGACAGCTGAGGCCTACGATCACGGCACTCGAGAGATGATTTACGGTACGATATATGTCTACTCCACCATAGCTATAGTTCTTATAGACACATTTCCAGTCACTCTTTCCTTTCCACTTCCCTCATTCGGAGATCCGAGATTCTGATGGAGCCATTGGCTCGATCCTTATTGCTAGAGACTCCTATGGGAGCAGACATGATGATTACACGCTAGTGATGGCAGAGTGATCTTACTCTAAGAGGCAAGCGCTTTGGATGGGATCTCATTGTAGTGGAGTTGAGGCCTTAAGACGCCATCTTGGGTATGAAATGGTTATCCACAGTCCATGCTCAGATCGACTTTATTAGGTGCAAAGTGCAGTGTGTTTGCACGGATGGACCATGTATAACTTCACCAGTGAGAAGGTATCCTTTCCAGCCCAAGACAGACATACTCAGAGAAGGGTGAATCCGAACACTCATCAGTTGTCATGTCGTGCCCTCGGAGCAGTTGATGTGGAGAGTCCAAGCTATCCCGTATTGGTAGAATAGTATGCGGATATTTTCCCTTACCATGTTCTACGAAAACCTCCTCGTAGAGAGGTGGACTTCTACATTGACATGTACCCCTGGATAGTACATATATCTTCCCCAGCGTATCAGATGTCTCCCGTGTAGCTTCTTGAGAAATGGGTATAGCTAGAGGACATACAGGGGAAGGTATTTATCTGGCCTAGTGTTTCTCCTTAGGCAGCCACGATTCTGTTTTCCAAGATGGTGGATGGTCGCTTGAGGCTTTTTGTCGACAATCATTGCCTAAACCAGGTGACCGTGAAGAACAAGTACCCACTCCAGAGGATTGACAACCTGTATGATCAGTTGAAGGGGGCATGGTGATTCTCAAAGATATTCCTCAGATCCAGCTTTCACCAGCTCAGATTTCGAGACGAGTATGTGCAGAAGATGGATTTCAGATGTCGGTACAGCCACTACGAGTTCTTGGTTACACCTTTCGGAGTAACCAACACTCCAACAGTGTTCATGGGACTCATGAACATAATCTTATAGCCATACCTCGATCACATTTTTGTTGTATTCATCGATGACATTCTGATCTACTTGACTACTGAGGAGGATCACGCCTACCAATTGCTGGTAGTAATGGACACACACCGAGAGCACAAGTTTTATTGTAAGCTCCCGATGTGCCAGTTTTGTATCTAAGAGGTTAAATTTTTTGGACATGTCATCTTGGAGGCTAGAGATGCATTGGATCCTTTGATTATTGGGGGGGTACATACTTGGGAACCATCCAAGAGTGTTACAGAGGTACGAATATTACTTGGATTGGCTGGTTATTACCATAGGATTGTGACAATCGTTTCTAGAGTTGCAGAAACACTATCAGCCTTGACAAAGAAGGGGAATCATTTTTTGTGGTTAGAGAGATGACAGCAGAGCTTTTAGAAGCTGAGACAGAGGCTGACTAGTGCCCCCCTCCAGAGGCTTCCATAGGAAGGTGTAGGGTATGTAGTCTATTGCGATGCATGAGGGACCGGACTCGAGTGTGTCCTGATGGAGGAATAAGTAGTGATTGCATGTGGTTTATGGTAGTTGAGACAGCATGATCAGATCTACTCTACACATGAACTAGAGCTTGTAGTTGTGGTCATCACCTAGATGAAGTGGAGACACTATCTGATGGGTGAGGGTTTCATGATTTACTCTGATCACAAGAGTCTCAGGTATATCTTCTCTCAAAAGGACCTGAATTTGAGACAGCGGTGTTGGCTTGAGTTCCTCTAGGACTATGACTTCTAGATAGTCTATACTCCTATAAAGGGGAATGTTTTAGTAGATACACATAGTAGAAGATATTGTATACAATTTCTAGGAAAGACAAGAGAGCAGTTGGCTGCCTTATAGATATCCTTTGTGGATAGTGATAGAGAAACCTTTCTACATCCTCTTACAGTCACTCCCCCACTTATTCAACGAGTCGGGGAGGCACATCATGGGGAAACTGACTACGAGACACAATGTGCTCATATATACATAGAACATCCGCCTGTTGTATTTTATGATGGTGGGGAGCACATAATTTTCATCAGAGGACGTACTATGGTGCCAGTGTCACGTCAGGAGGAAGTGTTGAGGGAGTTCCACACATCCCCTATAGTGGTTCATCTAAGAGTGGTAAAGATGTACCAGTACCTTCGACCACAGCACCGGTGGCCAAGTATGAAGAAGGAAGTATCAAATATTGTATCTCGAGGCCTCACATGTTAGCAATTGATGGAGGAGCATCAGGTACCAGCAGGCTGGTTCAATATTTAGTGGTTCCAAAGTGGAAGTGGGATGGGATATCCATGGACTTCGTGACAGGACTTCCACGTACATCTAGGGGTCACGACTAGATTTGGGTGATCGTTGACGAACTCACCATGTCGGTCCACTTCCTACCGATCATAGAGAAGGGTTCAGTAGAGAGCTTGGGACACCACTACATTTAGGAGATTGTGCAGATCCATGTATTACCTTCTTTTATTGTCTCAGATCAGGACGTATGGTTTACTTCCTGGCAATGGAAGCGGTTGCAGGAGGCTTTCAGGATGTGACTTCGTCTGAGCACTACCTTCCATCCTCAGACCGTTGGCCAGACTGAGAGCCCTATTCAGACTCTCGAGGACATGCTCCGTGAATGCGTTCTCAACATTGGTCATAGTTGGGAGGAACACTTACCATTGGTGGAGTTTTCATACAACAACAACTATCACTCCACCACAGGGATGACACCTTTTGACGCGTTATACGGGTTACCATGCAGGTCACCTTTATATTGGACTGACCCTGGGGAGTCAAGACTCATGGTACCAGAGATGGTATGAGCTACCACTATGGAATCCCGCCTTTTTATTTCATAACTTGTCATTACATTTTACAAACAGATGATCTTTAAAGTCTAGTGTCTTGGAAATTAGGAACATAATAAATGAAAACCACATAAAACAATCTTTTAAACCACTTGTAAGGATTCATCATAGGTTAATACTATGTTAAATAACCGCATCTTATATCTTGGAGACATACATCAAAGTATAGGGTGAGTTGAAGTCTCAGTAAGGGAAACAAGTGAAATAGTTGACATGTGATCTTAAGCAATATTAATAAGAACATGATAAAAGTCATAAAGTCATGAGAAATGTAATAATAGGAATATAATGATGAAAATAACTTGAATCATAAAATTAATATGTTCCTACAACATTTTATATAGACATTCATGAACATATCACCAAGGTCCATCCCCAAGGTGTCATAAAAATTACCAATGATACTCACCATGGTATCGTGAAACTTTTCATCTCTAAAGATTAATTCTTTACCCAATGTATTGGAGATCTATCAAGGAGCACCCTTAATATGTCATTATTTTCATGTGATCCACATAGATCATAAGAAAACATTTCATAAATAACCCATATTGAATAAAAGAAATAGGTTTCATTTCAAAATATTGAATTTTGAAAAGATCTTAAAAATAAGATCATTATATTATTTATAACCCAGGGAAAGGGAGTTACTGTTATATGTAAGTCCATACCAGAATAAAATATATCCTTTTTATATATTTATTAACACCCATAGAAACGAAATAGGTCATGGTATTCACATAAATAAACAAGATAAGTTCTTGAGGGAAAGAGATAGAAATTTTGAGGCGAAATTTCTACAGCATAACGACTATATAACATGGTTTTAGAAAACATTGAAAAGAGAGGGGAAAAAAATCAACCAATAATAAATAATACATAAAATAGTATGGTTACAGAATAAGATCATTTCATGGATATTTTAATGACATAACACATGAAAAAGAAACATTACAGAAAAAAGAATATGTGATTTCATTTATGAGAAATTTGACAGACTAACGACGTCACTTTACAATTCAGAAAATAAATTGATGATAGAGGAAAGGGTCTCTAAAAAATTATATATATGGACAGTAATTAGAACACAAAATAACATACCCTCAACATAAGGAGATGGAAACTAGAAGACCCAATGTAAAGGAAGTCATGCCTTAAAAAGAGGAGGGTGAAAGGATCCCTTACCTTTAAGAGTAACTTTGAAAGCATGAAGGTCGGGAGCTTTGGAGGCTTTAGGGAACCTTGGGAGGACTGCCTGGGAGGTAAAGAGACCATAACATCATTGAGGATGATTTTGGAATGAAATGAATGAGGTAAATGGATTGTTATTTATAGGTAATGTAAGTGAATAAATTATTAATTTCCAAGGGACACCTCATCGGTGGTATTTGAAAAACCATGGGCTTGCCCATGGAATATACCCATGGTATTGGCCACTTGGGACACCTCATAGTATATTTCACTATTCACAAGTCATCTAGAGAGATTACATCATTAATTATATCATTAAAAAATCGAAACTCAAATCTGCATTTTTTCTATTCACTGATATTTCAACTATTTCAAAAAAATCCCTTAAATTCACCCTAACCTAATATCGATGCTCTAATTTCAAAAATGAAGTCCATTTTATGAAAATAATTTTATAAATATTTTTAATTTAATTTTTAAATGAAATCAATATTTATTCCTAAAATACAACATTAAAACTATAAATCATTTTGTAACATCTTAATACAGTAATCAGGGACCCCTAAAAATATCATATACACATAAAACAATAAAGTAAAAATTTATGATTAAACTTTATGAAAATACATTTCAATTTTAAATTATAAAATTAATTATAAAATTATAAATATAATATATAGGGCATACAAAAATACCAAAACTTAAACTATGATATTTTTTTACTTTTAAGATGTTTAAAATGTATTTATACATTCATGGGTAAATTGTCTATTTTTTGGTCAAATTACTATTCATCATTACTATTCATATGTTTATGTTACTATTCATACTTTATTATTCACTAAGATCCATGTTGTTCTTATTAGACTCTAAATTTCTCACTGATCACAACTGTAGAAGACTTTTTTTGAAAATCATTTCATATTTTTAATAAATTAATGAAAACAAAAATGTTTTAAAATGCCCTTTTTTTCTAAATTCATCAATAATACACATCCATATTTATCTGAATATTTGAAATTCAAAATATTTCCCATAATACAAAATGACAATTTTATTTATATAAAATGATTACATAGAGCAGCTAAATTCTCGTTACATATCCCCTTATTACACCAACATAGGACCTAAGTGTTAGGTGTGCTATGGTGATAGAATCTTGGGGTGGCTCGGACAACATTTCTTGAGTGGTGATTTCTATCAGCTTGAAAATCTACCTTAGGCAATTTTTTTCAAGCTTCATACAATGATGTTCGGCTTGGGCATGGTCCAGAGAAAAGCCCAGTGATTCTACCTCCTTCCCATGATCTGACGGCTGGGCTTCATATGGCTCGAGTCTACTGGATGAGGCCATTGAATTTTCTTTCTGTATTAATTAACCAAGATAACCGTATTTATAAAAACAAAACATTAAGAATATAGTTTCCAATGGTCATATTGAACAATGGTCATATTGACCAATAGTCATATAATAGTTGAAACGCAACAGTCATATTTTAATTATATCCACAAAATTAAGGAAAAAATATAATCATAAAGTTTGTGTCATTACATTCTTCCCACTTAAGAAAATTCTTCCTCAAAATTTTATCTCATAACCTCTGATGGGAGAAGGTGTGGATACTTCTGTCTCATAGACACCTCTAGTTCCCACATGTCTTCTTCACAACACCTTAACAAGGTGTTTAGTCCTGTTGCGTTGAACATTGTCTCTATGATCCAAGATCTCCACAGGCTGATCCTCATAAGAGAGGTAAGGTTCCAATTGTACGACCTCTGGATTTAGTATATGTGAAGGGTCAGGTATGTACTTAAACAATAGGGATAGGTGGAATACATCATGAATTTTTGCATGATTTGGAGGAAGTGCAAGCGGATAGGCCACTGCTCCTCCACAACACCTTAACAAGGTGTTTAGTCCTGTTGCGTTGAACATTGTCTCTATGATCCAAGATCTCCACAGGCTGATCCTCATAAGAGAGGTAAGGTTCCAATTGTACGACCTCTGGATTTAGTATATGTGAAGGGTCAGGTATGTACTTAATCAATAGGGATAGGTGGAATACATCATGAATTTTTGCATGATTTGGAGGAAGTGCAAGCGGATAGGCCACTGCTCCCACGCGATCAAGCATTTCAAAGGGGCCAACATAACTAGGGATGAGCTTCCCGTTCTTCCCAAACCTCATGAATCTCTCCCAAGGCGAAATCCAAAGAAATTCATTGTCACCAACACCAAACTCTAAGTCCTTTTGACAGTGTCGACATAACTTTTTTTTCTGAATCTGAGCAGCCTTAATGTGTTGTTGGATTGCATGGACCTTTTCTGTCTTCTCTTGCACAAGATCAAGCCCAATAAGATTTCTCTCACCATCTTCATCCAAAAAAGTAAGAGTTCTACATCGCTTCCAATATGAAGTTTAATAGGGTGCCATTTGAATACACAATTGGAATATGCAGTTGTATGAGAAGTCAACTAAAGATATATATTGATCTCATCCACCTATAAATTCAATTCAGAATGTTCTCAGCATATCCTCGAGTGTTTGGATAGTCCTTTCAGATTGGGCATCACTTTTGGGGTGATAGGCCGTACAAGAAATCAATTCAGTGCTTAGATATTATGGAAGACTTCTCTTGAATTTTTATGTGAACCTTGGATCATGATTAGACACGATAGAATGTCAAACTCTATGCAACCTTACCACTTCCTTCACCAAAATCATGGTAAGATGATCAAGAGAGAAATATTCCCGATTGGAGATAAAATTTGCAGTCTTGGTGAGATGGTCAACAATAACCCATATCGCAACATTTCCTTTGGATGTTTTTGGGAAAACAGTGATGAATTCCATAGTGATATCATCCCACATCCACACTGGTATGGTTAGTGGTTGCAATACCCCTTTAGGAAGTTGTCGCTCTTCCTTCACTTGCTGACAAACCAGGAACCTTGAAGTGTATATAGTAATCTCCCTTTTCATATTATCCCACCAATAATGATCACGAAGGTCCCTATACATTTTCATGCTACCAAGATGTATAGAGAAAGTAGAGCTATGATCTTCATCCAACAACTCCTTTTTTTTCTGGAATAGATGGGACACATAGTCTTGTTCGAAATCTCAATACACCTTCTTGATAAGTATTGAACTCAAGTAAATTAGCATCCTTCACAGCCTAAAACATCTTTAGTATGAAAGGATCTCATTTCTAAGAATTATTGATCTTCTTTATTAGTGATAATTGAGAAATCATTTGGGTTAGGGTGGATGAGGTCCCTTCACTTATAATTCCCATATCCAGCTTTACAATGTCATTGATCAAAGGATTTTTTTTGAATCCTCATCCGAGAAAGAACAATTGTGCCTTTCTTACTTAATGCATCAGCGACATTATTTTCTCTTTCAGGATGATAATGAAATGAACAATAATAGTATTTATGATGATCCAACCATCTACTTTGTCTCATTTTGAATACATTTTGTGTGAAAATATACATCGATATTTGATGGTCTATGTATATATCACATTTCTCCACATAAAAATAGTGTCTCCATATCTTCAGAGAAAAAATGACCACAACCATTTCTAGATCATGTGTAGCATAGTTATTCTCATGAGTCTTCAACTGTCTAGATGCATAAGCAGAGGCCTTGTCATTTTTCATTAGGATGCACCCATGACCTTTCAAATATACATCACTATAAATAACGAACCCTTCCTCACTTGAGGGAAGAGTTAACAAAGGTGCAGTAACCAATCTCTTCTTCACCTCTTGGAAACCATCCTCACACAATTTTTTCCATATGAACTAGAACCCTTTTTGAGTTAACTTGGTTAATGGATTAAAATGTCATGAACAGTTTTTCAAAAAACCATGTATAATATAAAGCTAATCCAAGGATACAATGAAACTCAATTAGATTTTTAGGCTGAGGACACTCCTCTACAACTTTTGTCTTTGTAGGGTCAACTGTGATTCCTTTATTGGTAACAATGTTCCCCAAGAAAGAATCGTGTTCTAACCAAAATTCACATTTAATAACCTTTCTAAAAAGTTTATCCTTCTGTAGTGTTTTCAAAATAACCCTTAGACGTTACTCATGCTCCTCATGAATTTTGGAATATATCAGAATATCATCAATAAAAACTACCACAATGTTATCAAGGTAGTCGTTAAAGACTCTATTCATAAAATCATTAAAAATAACAGTTTCATTAGTCAGTCCGAAGGGGCATAGAAACAAAATCATCATGCCCATATCTTTATTGGAAGGAGGTTCATGGAATATCTTCTCTTTTCACCCTAAATTTATGATATCCAGATCGAAGGTCAATCTTAGAGAAGGATTGAGCACCACGAAGATGGTTAAATAAGTAATCAATTCATGGAAGAGGGTATTTGTTCTTTACTGTGATTTTGTTTAGTTCTCTATAATCAATGCATAGCCGCATCGATCCATCCTTCTTCTTCACAAAGTGAACATGTGCTCCCTGAGGAGAAACACTCGGTCAGATAAACCCCTTCACCAAAAGATCTTGGAGTTGTTCCTTTAATTCCTCCATCTCCACACTTTCTTTCTTATATGGGGTCTTTGATATTGGATGAGATCTAGGTGAGAGTTCAATGGAGAACTCTACCTTTCTTTCTGGGGGATGTCCAGGAAACTCATCAGGAAATACGTCAATATATTCCTGGATGATGGGTACATTGTCTATCCTCAAACACTCATTTCCTTCTTCTTTTTCACCGACCAATTCCATAAATAAGGATATATGTGGTTATTCTAGACAAATATCAGGTTGATATATCTCTCCTTGGAAGATAACTATAGGTTTAAATTCAAGACTGCTGAATATTCCTTACTTTTGCATTTGATCATAGCTTTATACTTTGAGATTTAGTCCATCCCTAGTATAATGTCGAATTCCAGCCTGGGAATGACTAATAGATTTTTGATAATATTGTGCTCACCAAAGTAATTACTAGAGTTTCTAAACACTGATGTTGTTTGGATAATCCCACCATGACTCATGACTGATAAGACTACTTTTAGCAGTTTGGGGGTTGATTCTTAATTCATTGCAAACATGGAAGAAATGAAGGAATATGTAGAAATAGAATCAAACAAATTACTTGCTAGCTTTGAGAGAACAACAAGATTGCCTTCTACCACATCACTTGGAGCTTCAACTTCATATGTCATGATAAAAAAATCACAACCATGCTCCCATGGCCTTTGCTAAGGCTGATGGTGGTTCCCCTCCACTTCCTTTGTATTTAGATAGTGATTGGAAAAGTGCCCAAGATGTCCACACTTAATGCAATGTCACAAACCATGTTGGGTCACCATCCGACCCGGCAACTGACATGGTCCGCGGAAAGTCCCGAAGGGCGTTCCAGATCCCAACGGGCCGACACATGTGACCGGCTATCAAAACATACACATGGGAACAATTTTACCCTAAATAACAAACACAAAACAACTGATAATATAAAGAAACTGAAACAGAAAGTAAACATCAAAACATGGCCTTAAACTGAAAAAAAAATCAGGGGTTTGCAAATTGAACCCACAACCAAAATAAGAAACAACAAAAGAAACTCAAACTCAAACATCCAAACAACCAGGGAGACGCAGAATCCGCATGCCACAACACCAACCTACATGAGAGGATCAACAACGAGAAGAACCACCATCGCTGAGCGTGAAGTCACAACCTGGAAAGCAGAAGAAACAGACTCTACATACACCCATGTGTGTATGTAGGGTTTGAGCTAAAAGCCCAGTAGGGTACCACCGAGAAAAGGTTCCATGCATAATTATTAAAAGACAAATAAATTTTCAACATAACATAATAAAAAAAAGAGCTAAAAGAATTTTAATGAAAACAGTTTTTAAGAGGAAACTTCTCTAAAAAGGAAAACAACTTAAATTAACTTACACACACGCACACATGCACACAGACACACACAAACACACGCACACATGTACACTTGAACAGACACATTTCTTGGTAACCCCAATGTCACAATATGTACTGATGGTGAGAAGAAAGAAAATAAAGAAAGAAATACATGGGAGAGACCCTAAAGATACTAGCGAGAAGTGGGACCCCAGAACCTCACGTATCGGTGAACCATATCATACATTCCCATGTACGATCCAATGGTAGGAAAAAACCTCCTACCATAGTGGTCTCCATTCATCATCCATTGTTTAGTAAGTGTTGTAGGCGTCAATCCCACTAAGTGAAATTGGGCCGAGGCCACTCCCGTATCAGTAGCACACAAGTCTACTCCGCCCACCTAGCACCCAGGCTTCCCATTTGTGATCATGTAATTCAATGATCATGTCACATGTCGTAATCATACACTCAAACCAAAAAAAGACATCACGCACACCAAAAACCACCATTCACACAGACAGAATCCATTTGAAATAATACGAACACTAAAATGTTCCAAAACTCAATCTTCATTACTTACATGACTAATTAAAACAACATGCATCCTTAATAACTATTTAATAAAACATTTAAGATTTTTAATAAAAAAATATTGATGATCAGAGCATGAATTTACACACAAAACCAATGAGCCCTTCTTTCGTAACCAAACAAACACAACGCTACATCAAGAGTTCAATCCACACCACTTACACCGATTAAAAAGTTACTATTTGAGTAGTTTAACACATGTACTAACAAACAATGAAATAATTTTTTCAATAATGATAAATTAGGTTTTATTTAAAATTACACTTTAGAACCAAACACACGACTTAATATTATCGAAACATGATTTGCACCAAAAATATCATATAATTAAAAATTTAACAATTTATAAAACACTAAAATAGCTTGAAATGGGTTTCCAAAAAACCTCACTAATATCAAAAAAACCAATTAATAAAAAATCAATGGATATGAGATCTCAAGATAATAAAATTAGACCACTTTGCACCCTGAAAAATAACTAAATCATATGCTGAATTAATTAAACACGCAAATAAATTCATTAGACAATAATTATGAGAGGAACCACCTACCTCGGTGTAGCCGACTTCACAAAAATGGTGCGCATGGATCGTTGGCCACCTACCGCAACTCAAACAAATCCAAATTGACCGTAAATCAAACAATTGAACCAAAACATCAACAATTAACAAAAAAAATTAGTAATTCAATATCTCCCAATGCGCACCATAAATGAAGCAAATGTGAACATTAAATAATGAAATCGAACCAACACAATTTCTGATTAAACACTAAATGAACGCCATAACCGATGGACAACCAAAAACTCAATAATAAGAAAAATGAAGAAGAGTACTCAACCAGGGGGTTTCTTGCACAGAAGGTAGGCATGGCGCTGAAGGTGTCGCCGGCCAGTATGGGGAGGTCGGAGTTCAAGGGGTCGCGCTTCCAACTGGACGAGGGGGAGGGTGTGGGCTGCCGGCACATCCACTTCCTGGGAGTGGCGGTGCATGTAGCCGGTCGGTAGGGGGAGCGAGCCGGGTCGAGGGCAGGGGTGCAGTGCACAGGGTGGATCCGGGAGTAGTAGGCCACACTGGATGGAGGTGCGGCATGGCGCGGTGGGCTGGAGGCTAAACAGGAAAGGCCGGGGAGGCGCAGTAGGGTTCCAGGGGGTGCGGGGCAAAGAGGGGCCATGGCTGGTGATAGGGAGGTGGCGCGCACTGGTATCATCAGATGGAGGTCGGCCAAGGGAAGATAGATGGGCGGAGAAATGAGATCCAGGGAGATATTGGGTTAGGCATGATTTGTACAGGGGAAATGGGTGATGGACCGAGGGGTAGGGGGGAGCGCAACCTAAAAGAAAAAAAACAAAACACAAGTGATAAAGTAAATAAAATAAAATAAGTATAATAAAAAAGAAAAAAATAAAAAATTAACAACATTACATAATATTAACTATAACAATAATCATAGTTAATGGTAATAATATTAATTATAATGAGAAGCATAAAAAAGAATTATGTTCCTAATGATAATAATAAGATTAAGAAGATTAATAATTATATTAATTTCATAACACAAGTAATAATAATAATTATAATAATAACAATAATTAAAATGGTAATGTTAGTGTTATTAACTTAATAAAATTTATATTCCCAACGCCATCAATAATAACAATAATAATATTATCAAATAATATTGTTTTTTTAACATCATTAAAATAATTTTTCAAAATTTACCACACTTGTTTTTATTTTAAATACATTTTATTATTCATTACATTTACTTTATCTTCCTTAAACAACGGGCAGGGTGTTCGGCGAGCTATGAGAGGTCGCGCAGCAACCCAGGCCAGGTCGTGTGGCTTCGACCGCAGTGCATTGGATGCAAAAAAGGGAAAAACTTCCGTTTTTAAATATATACTCAAGAAAATTTTAATTCAGACATTAACCCGAACCACTGAATTCCATATGAAAATAATAAAATAAATAATATAAAAATGACGGGTGTGACAATTCTCCCCACCATAAAGCTTGCTGTCCTAGGAAAGCCACAACTAAGGCTTAACCCCAAAGAAGAGACTGTAACCCCACTAAGGTTCAAAGAGGATACCCACAATCAACAAGCAGAATGAGGAAAAAGCATCGTGCTTAGAGAAAGTGAGTCAAAGACAACCTCATGAAACTCATAGTAAGACTTTTTGATATGTGTCACCCGCCCCGAAGATCTAGAATGCCACCAGTTGACTGATCAAGGAAGGGAACTCTGGCACCCATGGAAACCATCCTCACAAGCCGAAACACCTCAAGCACTATTAAACCGAAACCACACCATTTGGCTTGAATGAACACACGAGGTCAAAACATGTCCATGGAACACTCCTATCACTTTTCACCAAGTCGTATTTAAAAACATATGCAAAAGATCAACATGGGGAGGCTCGAGGGGCTCCCCACCATTAGGAACTCACTTGCGCTTGAAACGAGACTGGAAAGCCAACATGGGGAGGTTCGAGCAGACTTCACACCATTAAAGAAAATTCCAGTACTGTTTCATTCTAGAGACATTCCTACGAGACCCAATGTGGGTCTCCCCACCATTAACGACCTACCAACGCCCACGACGAGACTAGAAAACCAACATAGGGAGGTCCGGGCGGACTCCCCACCATTAAGGAAATGCCAACACCGATTTATTCTAGAGACCTTTGTGCGAGACTCATCATGGGTCTCACCGCCATTAGAACTAAAAAAGGATACAGAACTTTAGAAATTTTCAATGGGGACCAAGCACCCCACCACCTAGGGTGGAGAGGGTCGGGCCTAACTACCGGGCATCAAAACTAGTGCCGGAGATAGACTATCATCCCAAAATCCCATAAAGAGTATCATTCAAAATTGAGAACGATTTACCCAATAGACTCCCATAAGAACCACTAAAGAGATTGCATCTAGTGGGACACATCCCCCATGTCTTTAAGGCACGAGACGAACATGCGTCCACATGGTCACAATAACGTTATGCAACACGACGACTCATTCGAAGCGGAACAACCTTGGAGACAATTTAAACTGCCTCTACTTTTAACATTGGTGACAGAAATAAATTTGGGGTCCCATACACTACTGGGGTTCCTGACCACGCGTGAGCTTCACTCCGAGGCCAATGCCTAGAGCCTTGATGTTTGAATCATATCCAGCCTCGCAGTCAGGTGTCGAAGACTCCCTAATGGATCTTCCCCTTTTGGTGTCACATGCAACTTCACTGCAACGAACACACCACCAGCAAACACGAAAAATTACAACATCTGATTGATTATACGTGGAACATTCATCAACACAAGAGTTGAAAAGGTGCATGAACATCAACCTTTGTTACACTGAATGAGAACACGACACCACCAATCTTCACCAATCATGATCATTTTCGTCAAGAGAAACATTACATGGAGAAATACTTTAAACTACGTCTTGAATAACATG
This sequence comes from Viscum album, assembly GCA_963277665.1. Lineage (NCBI taxonomy): Eukaryota > Viridiplantae > Streptophyta > Magnoliopsida > Santalales > Viscaceae > Viscum > Viscum album. Next base: position 914,915,988 of record OY728155.1, on the reverse strand, counting down.
TGATTCCTGAAAACGACCATAGCAGCCTCATACGACTGGGTCTGCCAATCCAGTAGCATAACATGAACCTTTTCTTAAACAAAACAAACCAATGACCAAGGGTCATTTAGAACAATAGACCATACCAACAACTTAGGGTTGCTTCCACCTTTTCCCCACTAGATTCTCATTTACCATTTCCATACATAACATTCAAATTAATGAGGTCAATCTTCACCCTTAACAATCAAAGAGAACTTACACTGCAAGACGTCGTCGAACATGACCCTTGAAACCGATTAAAATACTACAAAGCCTTTCAAGATACTGGTCAACGATGAAAATTCTGAACCGCCTTCACCCTTCCCCACTAGATTTCCTTTTTCCGTTTGCAAGGGGAATCTTCAAACATGACGACGTCAAACTTCATACCCGACGACTCAGACAACTCAAAGAAACCAAAACACTGTTCAAATCCCCTCCCATATGTCATCCCACTACGAGAGGATCCACATATTTGGGAAAAGGAGAGGTGGATTCAATACTAAAATTTAAAAAGAATGTCCTTAGATCAACTGGAGTTCCATCCAATAGACAATTACCTATAGTCGTACTTCAATCACATGTCAACACTTTATGTGGGGCATACACTAGTGAAGAAAGAAAAACATGGACCCAATCAAACTGGTCCAACGGTCAAGACATACCACAAGCGAACACCAAATGTGCATGGGGGAACCACTTCATGGGCTCCCCGATCTACCTTTCAAAAGAATTAACTATCTACACGCTTGCATACCAACTTTCAAAAAAAATTCAAAATCATGACAAAAATCAGTCAAAAACAATTCTCGGCTCGAAACGCCTCAGATCCAACCTTTCAAAAACAAAAATAAAGACCACACAAACACAGTTTACTAAAAAACCATATTTTTTCTCTAACAATACATTTTGAAAATAAGAAAACCCAGTGGGTTGCACAAACACCAATGGTGTCCCATAAGCCTCGCACATGCATGTTCCCGTGCCGCACCGACACCCACCTCATGTCCATCCAGGCACTCATCCGCTCGTGCAATTAACCATTTCCATTTTCATATCCACTCATGCATGCAGTTGCCCATGAGAGCACCAAGGGTAATAACCAAACCATTCAATTTTTCAAAAACAAAACATCCAAGCCACACTTTTCTAACCCCACACATCATTTAATTTTTAAAGGGCTCCATTTGAAAACATTTTCCAAGACCAAAAAATTTTTACAATAAAACCAAATGTCCACAATTCCAAAACAATGAAATGAGGAACATTGTAAGAGAATACTAGTGTCAGCAGGTGACTGGAACATATGGTTGGCATCCATAGTCCAATCACGCCACTGCCACGAAGGGTATTTTAGGACAGTGCCCCCGGCTTCACATGGCTTTCCAGACCCCATGACCTCACTAGGACCACTGACCATACCCCTTTTCATTTCCATTAGACAAGATTATCACCAAGGACCAAAAACTCAGACAAACCTCAACACATTTTTGTAACTTGAGTCCTACCACGAGGTGTGCTGGCCAGGAAACTTACTCGCAACCAGGCCGTTGAGTCCTGACAACCTTAACTCAAGTATAACATGACTCTATCCCAAAAGATCATGACCCAAGAGTGAAAACCTCATCGGATACCATTTTTTCTCAAACCAGGTCGGGTCTCCATTTGACCCGGCGCCCGACCCGGTCCGCGTCAAGGCATGAAGGGCGTTCCCGATCCCCACAAGATAGCACAAGTGCTCGAGTATCAAAACTAATGCATGGGAACGATTTTACCAGAAATAGTAAACACAAAACAACTAATAAGATAAAGAAACTAAAACAGAAAATATCCAACAAATAGGGCCTTAAACTGAAAAAAAATCAGGGGTTTTCAACTTGAACCCACAACCAAAATAAGCGAAAACAAAAGAAACTCATAACCAAACCTCCAAAAAACCAGGGAGACGTAGCATACAAACGCCAAAACACCAACCTGCATGAGAGGACCGTCAACGACCAGAACCACCATTGCTGAGCACGATGTCACAACTTAGAAAGCAGAAGAAACAAAATCTACATACACCCAAGGGTGTATGTAGGCTGTGAGTTAAAAGCCTAGTAGTGTGCCACCAAGAAAAGGTGTGACGCATAATTATTAAAAGAAAAATACATTTTCAAATCAACAAAATAAAAAAATAGCTTAAATAATTTCAATGAAAACAGTTTTTAAGGGGAAACTTCTCTAAAAAGGAAAACAACATAAATTAACTTACACACACACACATACACAGACACACACACATACTCACACACACACACACACACACACACACACACACTCTTCTTGGTAACCCCAATGTCACACCGTGTACCGACGGTAGTAGAAAGAAAAATTAGAGCACCATACATGGGAGAGACACTAAAATTACTAGCGAGAAGTGGGACCCTAGAAACTCACATCTCGGTTAACCATATCATACACTCCCGTGCATGAGCCACTGGTAGGGAAACACCTCCTACCATAGTGGTCTACAATTATCATCCAATGTTTAGTTAGTGTTGTAATCATCAATCCCGCTAAGTGAAATAAGGCCGAGGCCACTTCTGTATCACTAGAACTCTAGTTTAGTCCACCTACCTAGTACCCAGGCATCCCATTTGTGCTCAAGTAATTCAGAGATCATGCCACATGTCATAATCATACAATCAAACCAAAAAAGACATCACGCACACCAAAAAACACCATTCACACTCACAGAAGCTATTTGAAATAATACACACACTAAAATGTTCCAAAACTCCATTTGCATTTCTTACACGACCTATTAAAACAACTTGCATCCTTAATAACTATTTAATCAAACATTGAAGATTTTTAATAGTAATTTTTTTGAATATTAGAGCATGAATTTACACACAAAACCAACCAAACCTTCTTTCATAACCATACTCACACAATGTCACATCAATAGTTCAATCCAAACAACTTAAACCAATTAAAAAGAAACCATTTGAGTAGTTTAACACATGTGCTGACAAATGATGCAATAATGTATTCAGTAAAAATAAATTTTGTTTTATTTAAAATGAAACTTTAGAACCAAACACATGATGTAATATTATCGAAACATGATTTCCACCACAAATATCGTTTAATTAAAAATTTAAAAATTTGTAAAACACTAAAACAACTTGACATGGGTTTCCAGAAAATCACACTGATTTCAAAAAAACACATTAATAACAAATCAATGCATATGAGATCTCAATAGAATAAAATAAGACCACTTCGCACCCTGTAAACTAACTAAATCATATGCTGAATTAATTAAACATGCCAATAAATTCATCAGACAATAATTATGAGTGGAACCACCATCATCGGAGTAGACGACTTCTCAAAAATGGTGTAAAAGGATCGTTTCCCACCTTCCGCAACTCAAAAAAATTCTAAATTGAACCTAAATCAGACAATTGAACCAAAACATCAAGAATTAACCCAAATTTTTTTGATTTCTTCAATCACACCCAATGCGCACCATAAATGAACCAAATGTGAACCTTAAATCATGGAATCGAACCAACACAATATATGAATAAACCCTAAAAGAACCACATAACCGATGGATAACCAAAAAATTAATAATAAGAAAAAATAAAATGAAGAACAGTACTCAACAAGGGGGTTGCTTGCGCGGAAGGTAGGCAGGGCCCCGAAGGTGTCGCCAGCCAGCATAGGGAGGTCGAAGTTCAACGGGGGTCATGCTTCTAGCCGGCAGAGAGGGAGGGTGCGGGCTGTCGGCGTAGCTACTTCCCAGGAGCGATGGTGCGTGTAGCCGATAGGGAGGGGGGAAAAGCCGAGTCGAGGGATGGGGTGCAGTACACAGGGTAGATCCGGGAGGAGGAGGAAACACCAGATGGAGGCACGGAGCGGCGCAGTGGGCTGGAGGTTGAACAGGAGGGGCAGGGGTGGCGTAGTAGTGTTACAGGGGGCACGATACAAAGAGGGGACACAACTGGTTATAGGGAGGCGGTGTGCACTGGTATTGTTGGATAGAGTTCGACAAAGGGAAGATGGATGGGTGGCGAACTGTGATCCAGGGAGATATTGGGTGAGGTGCGATTTGCACATGGGAAATGTGTGATGGACCAAGGGGGTAACGGGGGGGGGGGAGCGCAACCCTAAAAGAGAAAATAAACAAAACAAAACACAAGTGATAAAATAAATAAAATAAAATAAGTAAAATAAAATAAATAAATAAAAGTTAACAACATTACATAAAATTAACTATAACAATAATCATAGTTAATGGTAATAATATTAATTATAATAATAAGCTTAAAAATAAGAATTATGTTCTTAATGATTATAATAAGATTAATAATATTAATAATTATATTAATATCATAACACAAGTAATAATAACAATAATAGTAATAACAATAATTAAAATGGTAATGATAGTGTAAATAACTTAATAAAATTTATATTCCCAATGCCATCAATAATAAAAATAATAATATTCTCAAATAATTTTTTTAGCATCAATAAAATAATCTGTCAAATTTTACCAGACTTGTTTTTATTTTATCTAAATTTTATTATTCATTACATTGCCTTTATCTTCCTTAAACACCGGGTAGGGCATCCAGCGAGCTAGGTGAGGTCGCGCGGCGACCCAAGTGAGGTCGCACGACTTCGACTGCAGCGCGCTGGATGCAACCAAGGGAAAAACATTTTTTTTTAAATATATACTTAAGAAAATTTTAATTCGGACCTTAACCAGAACCACCCAATTCCCAATGAAAATAATAAAATATAAAATATAAAAATGACGGGTGTGACATGCACTAGACATCAGGTAGGGAATGCACCATCATCCCCTTTTCATTAGTGTCTGGAAGTTGAGGTTTCTCCTCACTAGGACAATTCCTTGCAATATGGTCATCTCTTCCACACTTTAAGCATTTCTCGCTTCTGAGCAGGCAGTTCCCCGAATGCTTATTCCCATATCTATCACATGTGGGACGTTTCACATTTTTGCCTCCTCTTACATGATCAAATCTCCACACTAAGCTTGGATACATTGATCTATTTTTGTCATTGGATTTATGAGACCACTACGTCTCACCAAACTCCAATTTGACTTTCATCGTACATTGCATGATCTCCTCATAGCTATCATACTCTCGGTTGGCCAGATTTTTCCGCAGATGAGGTCTTAGTCCACCAAAGAATATATAAAATTTAACATTTGGATCCATGAAAAAGCTATAGGTATATCGTGAAAGTTGGTTGATGTTCATCCCAAAGCTTCCAAAAGATTCATTCTCCTTCTGCTTTTGCTCAAGAAACTCCTTCTCTATTCTTCTTCTCATAGATCGAGGGAAATATTTACTGAAGTAAATTTCCCTGAACTCTTCCCACTCCATAGCTTCAACTGCCGCTCTTTGCCTGGTACTTTTAATCAGCTCCCAACACTGATTATATTCCCCTTCTAATCGATAGATGACAAGGGTGACCTTCTCTTACTCTGAACAGTAGAGCACAGAAACGATCATCTCGATAGAGCTGATCCACTGCTCAACAATCAATGGGTCAATCGATCCACTGAAGGTTAATGGTCATTGGCACATAGAGGACTCAACAAAATGGTGATCCCTTTTGTGGTGAGATCTTCCTCTTAGCATTATTCAAGTAATTTCCCATAATTTGAGTGAATTGGTTCATCATTCGCAAGAATGTTTCCATTACAGCTTCCATCAGAGGGTTGTCAGCACATGGTCCATTGCAGTCACCATTTGCATGGTTCCTCCTATTGTCCACCATTTTCTAAAAGAATATGAACATAATGATAAACTTATTTCATTTACGAAGCTTTTAACTGTAAATGATTTTATGTCTTAAAAATTCATAATTAAAAAATTACATTTTTATATAATTCCTTCATAATGATTTATAAAAATCTTGTGATTAACCAAACATTTCCCTCGGGAGTATCGTAACAAAGAGTGATGAAAGGCCTATTTTTATGCACCAGTTCCCATTTTATTCTATCTCAAAGCGGTGTTTTGAGGTTTTACCCCTATGTACATATGTGCCAGAGCCGCCTCTAACAACTCGTATCCAGACAGAGATTTATTTGTTCGATAAACCACTTTCTCAATATTCACCATAATACCAAGATGTTTTCCTATATTTAGACTTTTCTATAGGATTATTCATAAATATTTCATAGAATAATTTCCATGAATAACTAAACTATCCTTTGATACAAACTATGGAATCCTGCCTTTTTATTACATAAAATTTCATTACATTTTACAAACATAGGATCTACAATGTCTAGTGTCTGGGAAATCAGGAACATAGTACATGAAAACAAAATAATAATTTATTCTCAACCACTTGTAATGCTTCATCATAGTTTTATCCTATGTACAATTATTGCGTCTCATATCCTAGAGACATATATCAATGAAACGGGTGAGCAGAAGGCTCAGTAATAAAAATAAGTGAAATAGTTGACATGTGATCTTAAACAACATTAATAAGAACATGATAAAAGTCATAAATGCATGACAAATTGAAGAATAGAAATATCATGATAAAAATAACATGAATCATAACATGAATATGTGGATACTACATTTCAGTTGGACAATAATTAATATATCACCAAGGTCCATCCCTAAGGTGTCAAAAAAATTACCAAGGTTATTCACCAAAGTATCATGATACATGTCATCTCTAGAGATTAAGTCTTTACCCAATGCATTGGAGGGATATCAAGGAGCACCCTGAATATGTATTTAATTTTATGTGCTCCACATATATAACAAGCTATCATTTCATAAATAACCCACAGAGAATAAAAGAAATTTGTTTCATTTCAAAATCGTGACATTTTAAAAGTTCTTAAAAATAAGATAATTATAACATTTATAACCCATGGAAAGGTAGTGAGGGTTACATGTATGTCCATTCCAAAATAAAATAAATCCTTTTTATATATTTATGAACAGCCATAGAATAGATATTGGTCTGGGTATTCACATAAATAAAGAAGATAATTTCATGAGAGAAAGAGATAGAAATTTTGAAGCGAAATTTCTACAGCATAACGACTATATGACATGGTTTTAGAAAACATTGAAAAGTGAGGGGAAATGGGTCACCCAATAATAAATAATTCATAAAACAGTATGGGTATGGAATAAGATCATGTCATGGATATTTTAATGACATACCACATGAAATAGAAACCTGAAGGAAAATAGAATATGCGATTTCTTTTATGAAGAATTCGGCAGCCTAACATCGTCACATAACAATTGAGAAAACAAATTGATTAGAGAAGAAAGGGCCTCTCAACAATTATACATGAAATGGATAGTAATGAGAACATTTATAAACATACACTCATCATAAATAGATGGAAAATGAAAGACACAACGTAAAGGAAGTCATGACTTAAAAAGAGAATGAGGAAAGGACCCCTTACCTTGAAGAGTAACTTCGAAGGCATGAAGGTCGGGACATTGGGAGGCTTGAGGGAACCTTGGGAGGACATCATGGTAGGTAAAGATACCAGAACATCGTTGAGGATGATTTTAGAATGAAATGAATGAGGGAAATGTCTTGGTATTGATAGGGAAAGTGAGTGAAAAAATTATTAATTTCCAAGGGACACCCCATCAGTGGTATTCGCAAAACCATGGGCATGACCATGGTATTTGCAAATGATGATGGCCACAGGGGACACCTCATAGAATATCTCACTATTAATAAATTGACTAGAAATATTACATCATTATTACATCATTAATGATTTCTCTAAACACCCAAAACTCAAAACTGCATTTTTCCTATTCACCGATAATTCAACTCTGCCAAAAAAATCCCAAATATTCAACCTTACCTAATATATATTATTTAATTCAAAAATCAAGTCCAATTTATGAAAATAATTTTCTAAATATATTTAATTTAATTTTTAAATAAAATAATTATTTATTCTAAAAATACAACATTAAAACTATAACTCAATTTGTAACACCATAAAAAAGTAATCAAGGTCCCATAAAAATATTGTATACCCCTAAGAAAATAAAGTTACAATTTATTATTTAATTTTATGATAATACATTTCCATTTTGAATTATTAAATTAATTATAAAATTGTAAATAAAATATATATGGCGTACAAAAATACCAAAACTTAAACTATGATAATTTTTTCACTTTTAAGATGTATAAAATGTATTTATACATTCATGGGAAAGTTTCTATTTTTGGTGAAATTACTATTCATAATTACTATTAATATGGGTATGTTACTATTCATACATTACTATTTACTACAAACCAAGTTGATCTTATTTGACTCTAAATTTCTCACTAATAAAAACTGTAGAAGACCTTTTTTTGAAAATAATTTCACATTATTTATTTTTTATTGAATAAAATAATATTTTAAAATACCTTTTTTTATAACACATCATATATTTATCCGGATATTTGAAATTCACAAAAATTTCTATAAGAATAAATGACATTTTTATTTATATAAAATCATTATAAGATGTAGCTAAGGTCCTGTTACATAGTCCCTTATAACACCAGCATAGGAACTAAGTGTTAGGTGTGCTTAGGTGATAGAACCTTGGGGTGGCTCGGACAACATTACCTGAGTGGTGATTTATATCATCTTGAACTTCACCTTTAGGCGATTCTATTCAAGCTTCATACGTTGAAGTTCATCATGGGCTTGTTCCATAGAAATTCCCAGTGATGCTACCTCCTTCCGATGCTCTGATAGATGGGCTTCATATGGAGGGAGTATACTAGATGAGGCCATTCAATTTTATTTCTATACTAATTAAACAAGATGACTATATTTATAAAAACAAAACATTAAGATTATAGTTACCAATGGTCATATTGACCAACAGTCATATAACAATCAAAAAAATGGTCACATTTTAATTATACACACAAAATTTTGAAACAAATATAATTAAAAATTTCAAATCGTTACAACCATGAAGATGGTGTAAATCATTCAGGAGAAGATGAAGACTGCACAGAGAAAGCAAAATTCATATGATGATAGGAGACATAGACCTCTAGAGTTCGAGTATGGTGACCACATTTTTCTATGTGTCTCACCTCTATGAGGTCTAAGAAGATTTAGCCGAGGCAGAAAGTTATCTCCAAGATTCATTGGACCTTTCCAGGTCCTCAACAGAGTTGGCGAGGTGGCTTACTACATTGTTCTTCAACCTCAGTTGCACCAGGTGCACAATGTCTTCCATGTATCCCAGCTGATGAGATGTGTGCATGACCTTTCTCACATCATAGACCATGGAGAGTTGGAAGCCGATGATGGGGATAATTTTACAAAGGTTATAGTGGTGATTGAGGATTTACAGGAGCTGGTCCTTCGTGGACGGTCAATACCTCTATTTCGCATTCGTTGGTAGCATGGGAACTTACATGAGAGCACATTGGAGGGGGCAGCTCAGATGAATTCTCAGTACCCCCACTTGTTCTTCAGTTTGAGTTGTAGCTTACTGGGACGTAAAGACCTGAGGTGGGGAGAATATAAAGACCCAAAATTCCCATGGATTGTTTTATATACATGGGAATTTTACTAGTCTCTGAATCTGACGGAGTGTGATTTTGGGGCCCCGTGTGCTCAGAATCAATTTCTGAAGTTTTGTTTGTTTACATTTAGTAAATGTACTAGCTTGATTTTATAACTTTTGAGCTGGTTCTTAGAACTGAAATCTTAGGGAATCTTTGAACTCACAACGCCAGTATTCGCTTCAGAAGACTTTCACCTCGACGACAGTTAGTCAAGAATAAAAGTTAGTTTTTGGGTTTTCATAAATATAATAATAAAATAAAGTAAGCTACACATTATTTTATTTGAGCCTCCATGTGGGTGACTATTATTTGAAACATTCTCTTGGAAGTTGGAGGTGAGACCACCACACATTAACCTCCTATGAGAGGTTATAGTGGTGGGTCCCAACCAAAAATAACATCCCGTGAGAGGTTATGACGTGGGGAACACACAGGCCTTAACCCCCTTTTGATGAAAGAGAGTAAAACCTCTCAAATCTCCCTCATTAATGAGGGAGAGCCTCATGAACTTCCTTTAATTAAATTTTTGCAATCTCCCCTAATAAATTCCTCCCACCTCTCATGAATTAATTAGGTTTAGATAATTAATTTAATTCATATTTTGAATTTATGTGCAAAAAAATATTAGATAATTCAATCTGATATTGTTTCACTTGGAATTTGGGTGGAAGTTAGAAAGAGGAGACATTGGGAGGAATAGAATTCTCCAAACGGAGAACAATGAATGCATTCTTCTAATCAATAACACTGGCGACGATCATTCTACGATTTCTTACACGGACACCTACTGACGTGGAGCATCTTCCACAGCCGATGCATCTCATGTTGGGAAGCGTCCGGAAGATGCGACAAATGACATTTTGGTTTGTCTACTTTTTGTGACTCCGTCAATGAATTACAAATGATAAGAAAATGTAGTGGGTTTACATTGAGAAATATCTGTTTTCTTATTATCATCTTCATTTGAAAGGACTCGATGCGAATTATTGAAAATAATTGATGTTCATAGTACTCCTTGATGGACCAATTACTATCACCCCTAAACGCGGAGGGTATGGGCCAATCAAACATGGCCTAACTGCCTCCGCATATCTATTTGTGATGTTACTTCAGCATGGTGAATAGGTGACAGAACAATAAGGCGGTGATGAGAAATGCCACGCTTCCAATGGCCTCTGTGAACCGCACCGCCAACGTGACACACCGGTGCTCCGGGCCAAACTGTGGCCCTCCGTTTGGGCTGCCCACTTCACACCATCCGCCGGAAAAACGGCCATGCTACACTGGCCCACATTCCTGCTGGCTTCCCTAGATGAACCCCGCACCTTTTGTGCACCCTTGCGTACCCAGCTCCGCACCTAGCCTTTCCCGAACTGACCGCCTGACTGCCTGCCTAGCCGCGCTCTACGTAGCCATGCCCCACCTGGTCGCACCACGCCTGGATGTGCCCCACCTGGTTGTGATCCGCGTGGCACCGCCACACCTGGCCGCTCCCCGATTGGTCGCGGACCGCCTGACCGAGCCGCCCCCCGACCACCCTTCTTGCCTACGCGTGCTCCGCCCCGAACCGGCCGCCCTGCCGGCCTCCATGTGCGCCTGCCCCAACCGGACACCTTTCGGCCTCCACTCGCACCCCACCTATCTTGGGAAAACTGGCTCCCTTGTGGCCTCCTAGTCGAGCCACCCCCCATAGTTCCCTGGACGAACCGGCCCATCTGCACCCTCTAGGCTGAGGCACATGGGGGCACAGCCTCGCGATGCTCTGGGCCAAACCGGCCTCAAGCCAGGGACAAACCGCCCTCACAGCCGGCTGGGCGAGGCCCAGCATACCGGGATAAACTGAATAGGCTGGCCTGCCCAATGGGCCGAGCTATACCCAATAGTTCTGAAGGGGTCGACACAGACAAGGTCTGGCCGGGTCGGTTTGACCAGGTGGGAGCGGACCTGGGCCCACTACTGACTGTTTACATAATTGGCCATATCAATGGAACTGGATGTTAGTTAGATAAACTGTTAAGAGTTAGGGTAATGATGGAGAGTGACGGACCCTTTGAGTATACCCCACTAGAGTTCAGGGTAAAGTTGAGATAGTGTCAGGTTTGTCGTACATGAATCTAAAGGGGTCCCACGAATTAAAAAGCTAATAAACCACAGACCGAGCGTCTGATTGACATGATGTCAGTTGCTTTGAGACCATTATGACGTGACAGACCTTTGAGATACGTCATCGTAGGACATCATGACAGTTGGAGTATCGATCTACAGATTGTGGAGTGGATCCTCTCAGAGATGTGTGAGTATATTGCAGAGGCAAAGTAGTAGGCTAAGACCTAATGACTGCTGACTGATTCGACTCGGAGTGATTTGACTAGCCCAATGGGGAGTGTCCTGGTGTCGTGTTAGACCCACATTAGGGAGAGCATCTATGTGATAATGGTAAACCCATGGTATTCGATATGAGAAGTACCTCACCAGTCTATGAGGGGGAGGGCCTTTGTGTGACACAACAAACCCACAGTGGGGAGAGCCTCTGTGTGAAGCAGCGGACCCACGATACTCGACAGGATGAGTACCTTTGTAGTCCAAGGATATTGGGAAGTGCATTTGAGTGATGCGATATACCCACTGTAAACAATAGAGGAGGATTAATCCATCATTCTAGGTTATGACAGTGTGACTGGGGATGTTACTTTTTTACTACCCCTAGAATAAAATCATGGTTTGATCTGAGTTAGTAAATTTTGTGTTTAACTCATGATTGAGATGGATAACATGGTAACATAGGTATATTTATGGGCATATACCTAAGTGATGTTTTCTGTTGATTTCAAACATTGTGGTTTATCAAATTTGGATTTTGTGAGAACTTTATTGTATCGGGGTCCCTACTGAGTGTTGTTATACTCACCCCTGCATGGGCTATTCCTGCACCTCATTGTGTTGGATGCAGATGACAGAAAGTGCTGACTGAGGATCAGAGTAGCAGGACTGGAAAGTACCAAGAGATGTAACGTACGACGAGTCGATACACAGAGGAGACTGATAGATGTTGAGTGCTGAGGAGGCTACATATACCTACCCTTCAGGTTGGATCTGTGGTAGATGATCCAAGAGCTGCTTCTCACCATTCATCTATTTTTTCCTTTTATGTTGTACTTGTACTTTACAGTTGGCCTTGTATTTCCGGCCCCATTACTTTTCAGCACTCTCTTGTTATACAATTTTACTTAGTGTTTTGTATTCAGTTGTGTACATTGTTTTTTGTGTTTTCAGTTATAAAGGCAATGCCTTCCATGTTTAGGGATTTACACCTTTATTGTTAGTCACCAGCCCATGGCCTATTGAAGCCGGGCATGGGGTAGTTCCGGCATGGGCCCCAGGGGATGGGTCATGAGAAAAATGATGTACGAGAGGTCAGTATAATGAATCGTTCTATTAGAATTATTACCCATCTATGTATAACCTCATTTATCATGCACCTAAATCATTATATTATGCATCATTAACAATGAGAACAAACTCTGTATAATGTTATTAAGAGTTTATGAGGTATTTAATTAGATATTATTCATCATTTAGTAACTGAAAAGTGTTTATATGTGAGGGGAGATATGATCCTTCTAAAATTCATAGGAATAGAACTCTTATAATTATTAATAACAACAAAATTACATAATTTAATTTCACAGAATATACAACACCAAGGGATGGAACTTTTCAATATGATAATTACGACTATATTAATTGAAAAAATCACATTTAAAAATTATTTTAGTATATTTTAATACTTATTACATAGTTTACCCTGCCAATTTATAATGTTTACTTATACCGGGGAGAAAATAATTTACCACAAACACTATTATCTATGAAGAAAAATAAATTGGCTCATATTTTCGTAATACTATTATTATAATTATAAATTTTAAATAAATATTCAGTGAATAAATTTCCATAGTTGGTAAACTGTGGCTTAGTATATTTTCTAAATAGGATATGAAAAATAGTTTAAGAAAATACTCATTAGGAATGTAAGATTTTATAAAAAATAAAATCCTACATTAAATTCCTATGAATTCTACAACAATATTTTTATAAATAGGATGGATATTTTACATCTATATAAATCTAAAAAAATTTAGCATTCCATAAACTCAATTATTTTAAAAAAATCAGGGTTTTCTATTATTAAAATATTACATTGGTACAAAATTCTATGAAAGGGTTTCCAAATTAAAACTAAATTTTTAAATTATATATATTTATAAAAATATATATTTACCCCAAATATGAATTTATATATTTCTACATCATTCATTTATAGAAATAATTTTCTGAAGGTTATATTATTTTTAAAAAGTTTTATATTTACTTTTCACTAAAAATGACTTTTTTGAAACATTTCAACAAATCACTATATGATATATTTAATATGTTTAATCTTAAATTTATTATAAGTTCAAATAATTCAATGAATAGTATTTTGAAAATATACTTTTATAAAAAACTATACAATACTTAGGGAAAATTATAAATAATAATTAGCCATTTTCATACAGCTGATTATAATTATAATTTATGTATCAATATTTATTATAAATAATAGATATTATAATTTGATACTCACTACTACTGAATATTTTTGATTACTGATAATCTCCAGGTTAGTGATAATATAATTTGAAATTTGAAATTATTTAATCATAAAATCTTAAAATCATTTATCAATCTTCTTTCTTTGTGATGATAAGGTTATTATAGATGGATTTTATTTGTCTACCATAGATGGGGGAAAATTATAAATACAAACTCTATTAATTTAAATTTATGATATTTTGAAATAATGTATTTGTATCATACTTTCCATAATAGTTGTATTACCTTCAGGATGATTCATATTTAAAATCATTATCTATTAACTTAGTATAAATATTATATGTGGACATGTTAAGTAGAACTTTTGGAGGGATAATTTGAAAAAAGTGATTTTGGTGTATATGTATTGATTATTTTTCTACTACATGTTCATGTAAAAAATATAATAAGTTATTTAGAATAATGTATACACTATCTATAAAAATATGGAAATGGGAAAACCTCATTGTGGACTTCATCATATGTTTCCATATTACTATTAATTTAAATAATACCATATAGGTTTTATTGTATTGAAATAAAATTTCACCTTATTTATGAGCTATTTGATAGGATATCTCATTTAATCATCTTGATATGATTTTCATAAAAAACAATTTATGGTAATATGGAGTTTTACTTAAAATTACATTCGAGTAATATATATTTTTCAAATACATTTTCAAGATATGTAGAAAATGATAATTAATTACATAATTGATTCTTTTATTAAATTTGAAAGATAAAAATAACAATAAATATGGATTGGAAATTATAATTTTTAACCCATTACATGATATTCCACTGTTTATTTCATAGGCATCTTGGATTTACATCACTATAGAGTTATGTTCCCATTTAAAAACAGGTTCCACTAAATAATTATTAGGGAATAATATGAAGTTCTATATGAGATGTGATACAATCCTATGAATGTATGTAATAATTTTCAAAAGACAATGCTATTGGGAATATATAATTATATAAAATTGTAGATTCTATTTTAAAATTTTCAGGATATATTAATTGAATTGAAATTAAATCTGCAAGATATGATAATAATCATTGATAAAATATTATATCTATTGGTAGTGAAATTGTGTACCACCAAACATCATAATGGATTTTTTGAAATTAGATTATAATTGAATATCGATCATTAGTTACATATATAATTTCAAAGAATTATTGTTTGATCTAATTATGTCTTGATCCATCAGTTGACAAAAGAACCCATCAATCCTACCTCGTATCATTTTTATTTATTAATGTTAAATATATTTTTTAATATTTGGTTTTTATGAATTAAAAATTATTTTTTAATTATTGTATGTTGATTGAGATTTCTTGGAATATTCATGGGTTTCTCAAATCATGGGAAGGTTGTGTGACATTCCAATAAACCAAGCAGCATATGGTGAATTTTTATTGAGGAATTTATAATTAATGGTTTATTTTTATCCAAAACATGATGCTAAAATATTAAAAAATTATAGTTTATATATCTATGAAAAGTGTTGGTAGATAATATTCGAAAAGTGATGACAAAGATGTGATTTAACTCAAGTTTATAGATATAGGAACATATTTGTTATCAATTTTTTATTACTTAATGAAAAAAACATATAAAGGAAAATAAATAATACATATATTAATTTTAATACATGATATTCTTCCTATTAACCTCAATCATTATCCTAGAGTTTTGGATCGTGACCCTACATCTGTTCAAAATAAATAATTTATTATCCAAAACCTTCTGTAGAGAAAATCATATGTATCATGAGGTGTTTGGTCATTTGAAATAATCATATTGAATTATCATTTAATTATGATCCTTTATTCAATATATCCACTATAATTCATATGAATAATAATACAATAGGTATATTATAGCTGGATTAATTTGTTATAACATGGTAAAATAGATATCTTATCGATAAGTTAAATGGAATAATGGGAGAATAAAAATCTATCATTATATATGTGTAGATTTTAATTATTTTCATTAAGTGATATCCCTTATTTTCAATTCATCAATGTTTCATTTATTTTTAGTCTCATGATTTGGGTTTCATTCCATGATTTTATTCAATTATTCAAACCACCCTAATTAACATCAGACTGAATATTTAAAAATAATCCATGTGTTTGAGTTCACTGACTCATTTATAACTTGTGAAAATTTAATCAATAATGCATTAAACATTAATAAAAAAATATTACTATATTTAATTATATCCCTTATAATATAGTAGTTATATCAAGGAATTATATTTTCATGAAAATGTAAACATTGTGGTAGGAGGGGGATTTTAATTGAATTGATGTTAAAATTTATATTATAGGATAACACCTTTGTACATAAAATTGTAATCCATGGTTGGATGGTCATAATTATACTTCGAATTTCATCCAATCTTGGTATATAAAATTTTTGTGATTTTTTTCTTAATATGTGAATGGTCTAATAGTTTTGAAATTAATTGAATTTTTATTCATGTAGATAAATTTATATTATGAAATTGGATTTCCTAAGGGATTTTAATTACTTTTGGGATTAATGAATGATATGATGGATCAATTGTAACTATTAATTTTTTAATTAAAAAATGAAAATTTGTATTGCACGCCCCTTTTTTGTAACATAAACAAAAAAAATTTGGACTCTATGAGATAAATTCATTTTTTTTATATTTATTTTATTATTATACTAGTATATAATAGATTTTAATATATTTAATATCAATGGTGTGAGAATCAGAAATGTTTTTCATCCAAAATTATTACATGGAATGTTTCTTAAGTTTAAATGTTCATATCCTTATTAATATGTCATTGGACAATAATTTTATCTAGTTGGGATTTTTTGGTACACATGTTCCTTAGATTTGAATTATAATCTAGATAGTATTCATTGGTAGGGGAAAAAATCATGGTATGCCTCCACTTAATTTTTTTCAAGAAGGGTAAAATAATGTTTTTGGATAGGGTCAATTCATGTTTTCCTAATTTCAATTTTGTTGAAATTTCCACTATGATGATCTTGTTAGAGATATACTAGATTACTTCTATTAGCACTACTATATCGTACATAATGATATATATTTTGTTTCACAGTATGATTATGATTCATTATTATATAATACTATTTCTATAAAATATCATTGGTTTAATATAAACAATTTAGAATATAATTTATGATCTATTTGAATAAAACTATTAAAACAACACATTAGTTTTTCAAGAATAATATATTCGTAAAAAATGTATTCTAACATCAAATAAATTTATTTTCCTTAAAAACAACATGTTATGGGTCAATTGTGGTGTCACGAACAAACCCACTATGGCCCATAATACTTTCGGAAGGTCATTTTATAGCAACCCCATGCTTGAAATTAATAAGAAATAGATAAAGAATTTTTTTAGATGGAATAATATAAAATGGGAAAAATTTTCCTAATGTTTCATATGAATTATCCTATAGGTATCCGTGAAATAGTATTGAGGATTTATAAAATGATAGTAACATCTAGAGTAACTATGCATGTAATATCATATACGATATACATCATAGGACCACATAGAAAAACAAAAAATTAGTAAGTAAAATACATGGCTACCTAGAAAAGAGGACCCAATATGAATAAATGGAATGAATAACGCTACGATCTCCCAAATCATAAAATTTGATACCAACCACCATACACATTCAGAACACCATAGTATCCATACACTCCTCCAAATTTAACACTGATCAATCCATTATCTTCATAATACATGACATATGCTCTAATATCTCACGTATGGGTGAGTATACACATACCATGTAGGATACTCAAACAACCATATAGGGAGTTATATAGATGTCGAAAAAATTTATAAATCTAAATGAAATTTATTAAGAAAATTAATCCCAACATATACACATATGTATCTTCATAAATAATCCAAGAGGGTTAGTGAAAATGAATTTTTATCTCACATCACAACCAAACTTGATGAGTATAACTGGAGGTCCTAATACTATATCATTGATTCCAAAAAAATAACACAACCACACCCTATCATTTATATAATTAATAAATTATTTTTGTTATTCCACAGAAATGAGGGATCCATAATTAAAATGAAGTACCCAAACTCAAATAGACAATGACAACAATGGATTATCCATCCATAGTTAAATGAAATGTTCCCAGTCTATGGGAGAGAAAAATCAAACTATAGAAAGAGTTTGTAGATCACATTTCCTTGTCTGATTGGGGATAAAATACCTTTGTATCTCTCTGATGATCCTACCTTGATCACAGATATCATCATGCATCACATAAAAAATAACATATCTCAGGACATGTCATATCATGTATCATATTCCTCAATGTTGTCGACAATCATATTTAATATATAAATAACATTGGATATGTTACTTGTGGGAAAATACTATTCCAAATGAACGATATAATAGAAGGTGATGTCAATGAAGGTAATATTTGATTTGTTAGGGGATCTAGATGCTGGGTTTCCCCACCTTATTCTAGAATGTGTTCTCCTCTGGACATATCTTAAATTTCAAATCAATATACATAACATGAAAAATAGGAACATAGAGTGTATAAAACTCTTGAAGAAGCCATTTTTAAAATATTATATGCCAGTGCACATTGACAAGTTTTTCTACACATGGATGTGTACTTGGTTGTAGTAGTATTTCTGGACATTCATATGTACTCCAATAGTTCATGGTGTGTCATCCCAAAAGGGGTCTTCGGAAATTTTTACGAGAATATTGTATGGATATGAGGATAGGTCCACAAGCCATGTATGTCTATCTACAGATTGTTTTATCTCTAAAATATCCAAATATGCCAGAGTTTTATCTTGGGTGGTGACACACTGCATGCTTTTCCTAGATACCTAATGTGTAGTTGGGTACTTCACAGAATCCACCACCACCTATTATGTTTTCAATATTCAAACTCACTGACATGAATCATGCATATTTAATACATCAAATTTAATGAACAAGCCTCATTTAATAATTTCTCAACCTCAATTTTCGTAAAAAATTAAATCTTATCACATGCCCTATGTGTGTACCATAACCCATTTTTATATTTCGATCCCAAATCCATGGAGTATCACCCATAATCATACCTCAGACTACACAAAATTCCAATCCATTTATCAATCACCAATCTGACATGAATATAGGGGATTAATGTCACATAATACCACCTTATCAATGTCTAAAAAAACATCATGTTCTAATGGTGAATAATAGAAATAACATATGAGGGAAAAACTACAGAAATGGTGAAATTTTCCATAGAAATTAATTCTTGGCTAAGGATAATTACTTGACAAAACATGGGTGAGAACATGAAAATAAAATAAAATAAAGAAGATGAATTATTCAAATTAATTAATTTATAAGGATCAATGATGAACTTCTGATCAATGAATCAATGTAGAAAAAAAATTATCCAAAATTTCATCAAAAGAATGAAATAAAAATTTTATGAGGCCATTATAGACTAGGATCAATCCTTGGTAAACAACGTTTTCACAATAAATGAAGCGGATCTGCTACATTCACTATATCTCAGTCAACCACTAACCTATCATCAATAATCCATCAATGTGATATGAAGATGAACTAAAATCCTCATCCTCCATTGCAATCTCAAAGAGTTATGGATCTAACAATATATATTTTAAAAAATATGGTTTTTATATAATTTTTAACATAGTTCACTAACATAAAATTAATAAATTGTAGTATTTATTTTAATTAATCACACCAACAATGGATGAATCACTTGGATGTATGAAGTAGACCCCATATAGGCCACCTCATGTATAATCCATGTAATTTATTAATAATCAAAATCTAGTATATTTTATTTTAGAATCCATATGTATCTTAATCCACTATTTTTGGGATTCTATGAATATTATTTTCCAATACATTTTTTTATAATATTAATCCACACATAATTATTTTATTTAATCTCATACTACCTCAGCATCTAGCTATAAAAATATAAATTATATATTTAAATGTATTATAATTATTACAATTTCTCACAATGTATCTCCCCCATACACGTACTTACGGATTTATTCCCCAAAATGAAAAAGCTAAACTAATAGATGAGGATAATGTGAATGCATCTAGCTCTCTTGGTCATATTAGCTCTCCAACAAAACAATGTGTTTTCACATCACATAAACTAAGGTAATGGTACATATATGTTGGATTCTATCCTAATATTCCTTGACCACTATTTGGTATATAGTGAATGGTTTTCTATTATAGATGTCCAACTCACTTATATCAATCACATGAGTAGGATCATTAATAATTCATCTTAGAAATAAAAAATTGAAGACATCATGCAACCACACCATCTAATGGGATATGAATATGTGGTATGATACCTCTATAAACCTATATAGTATCATGAATAGTCTTATCTTCCTTAGGTATACCATTAATCCCTAGAAGAATCACTATAATCCTAAACATTGGATGACTCTTAAAAAATATAACCAAAATTCATGAACATGACAGTCCTAAATTCATTCTATGTCATAATTTCATGGCTATATTAAGTCCTCAAAAACGCAGGTGTTATTTGAACCTTATCTGGTGTCCCATGAAACATCAACATCCCAATATGTGATTTCTCACCATCCATAGTCTATCATAAGAGTAACTAGTAGGGTTACATGTATGGGGACATGAAAATTTTCATGAATAGTAAAGTGATACATATTTTTATTAGTGAACTAAAAAATAGTAATTGATCGTCCATGATTTAGAAAATAGATTATATGTATTCCCTAAACATTTCCTCGATCACATGGATAGTCTACTCTATCTTACAATATACCTTAAGGTGAAATGTACAAGTCTTCCACAACATGGTTCTGAATGCCTCATGAAGTCCACTACCCAAATGTGATGTAAACAACACATCAAAAAATTTGAAAATCATTGATGGTTCCTCCATGAATATAGATGATCTCTCAAATGTTCGAATTTCACAAACACTCCAGTGATAATTTCCCCATGACATAATGGATGGGGTCAAACTTTGTATGTCTATCAACTATCACCCAAATAAAATCACGACCTCTCATTTTTTATGGTAGAAAATATTGATTTTATATTATATTTTATACCATTTCTGCTCCCATTAACAAATAGAATGCATTAAACCTACAAAAACAAGGATCATATTCTTAACATACTAATATTCGAGGTAATGATAGAAAAACCCGTATATAATCTACCTCAGGTCCTCCCACCAAAACAACTAACGAATTTCTCTGTATATAAATGCCAAACTAGTATTTAAACTCAACTGGGAAGTGTGAAAGTACCCAATCATCTACTCTAGTATCATGATGGAAACTACATATATCCCTATAAAAAGATGATGTTAAAACCTATTTCATAGAATCCATATTTTGCATCCCATGAGGATATAATGTCACAAAGATCCACAATGTATGTTTATATGAACATGTACTTTTTCAAATTCTAGATAATTGGAGGACTAGAAATAATAGATTATTTATAAAAGTAAACCCTCACCTCCACCCGGGCTAGTAGTAATGAAGCCACATGCTCTATAACATCCTCCACCAAATGATAACAAGAATTCATAAAAAGAGATTCATTCCCCACACTATTATTCCATGTAGAATAAAATACCATGAAGTAAAATTTCCATAATAACTCTAAACAATTCATTTTTTCGAGGACGATATATATTTTTCAGAAGATATATGTTAGACATTGATGATCTATGTATAAAATAAAGATCTCTCTATGAATATATTTCTCCCATATTTTTTTGATTGAAGACTATTACTGCCTATAATATGTTTTGAGTTGCATAATTATACCCATTGGGTATTAAAAATGTAGAACAACATGCAATCACATCATAACTATAAATCAAAACATAGTTTGGCCGAGCTGTTGAGGAATTTTAAAACCTTTTTTACATGTTATTATCCACCACTATTGTCAAAATAATGTCACTAGTCAGCTGCATCATTTACATATCAAAGGCTATAGAAAATAATCAATCTAGGCTACCAAATACATGTTCCATGTCAATGTGGAATAATGTGATGCTTGTCTAGAAATCTAATCCAATTCGCTGTTATAGTTCCCAACCACACAATAAAATTTGTGCACCTCTGCAATTATCTTAAGTGGATCCCATGAATTAATAACATCAATATTCACTAGTGCCACACCAAAATTATGATTTGAAATTATATGCCACAAAAACATAACCTCAAGGATAAAAAATAGTACATTGAGTGCATAAAATAAATATGGTTCTCCCACAATAGGTTTGGTACCATTATCATGTGTTTTTTCACCTTTTCCCCTATTAGAAAATAAATGTGTATGTCTTCAATTATTTTAAAAAATAATAATTATAAGTATCACGGAATGATATTGTTCATAAAACTAGTAAACAAAAAAAGTGTTTTCCTCAAAAAATATCCTCAAAATATGTAATATTGTATTTTTTATGTCATAATTTCTATAGAGGAATATCACAGATGCAAAACATATACATGTGGTAGTTGTTCATTAGATCAATTTTTGATATCCAACTCCTTCATCATAAATTGTTGAAGAGGTCATAATGTTTCTTTAATGGGTAATTTTTCATTACAGTGACATAGTTCGATAGATGTTATTAAATTCAAAGCGTCATGCTCCTATCCACCTTTTTATTAAAAAAACAGGTGAGTCCCAAGGTGACACATTGGGTCTTATAACGACCTTCTCTCAAGGTCCTCCAAGTGAACCCTCAGCTATAGAACATGAAAGAAGAAATTCGATATACTAGTGAAGATATCAAACTATACCTAAGGATCAATTTAATATATAATTTTATCTAAATCCTATGATGTAGTCCTGGAATGTACATGAAGAATACCTTCACACTGTCTTCCATTATAAAAGTATTACAAATGATTGAATATCCTAATACATTGAGGGATAATATCACCATCTAATTATTTAGGGTTGTATATCTAATCACAAATGTCGAACTCTTTCTACCATGAAATCTATCTCACCCACTAAGGCTAAAAAATCCTATTTTTCCTAGGAATTTGAATCGCTTGGTATGGATGTAAATATTCTATCAACCCATGAAAAACATGTACCTATCCTAGATGACAGCATATTATATCATCGTGGTAGAACTGAGGACCAACATTAATCTTTGTTCGCCAAAAGAAACTCACATGATTGGAAGATAAGGGATGTGAAATAATCGCTCCATATAAGAACCTCTATTCATAATAGTTGGGATAATGTGTTAATATAAAGATCCATATCTAATATCGGAATAAGGATATGAAGGAATTAAACATACCTATATATAATAATACTTATTAAATAGTAATATAAACATATATTACACCACAAATCATCTCATTTTAATCACGTTCATTACCATACATGGTTTTGAACAATCCAAATTCATGACTACCAACTACTTAAGGTTAACATTGGCTTACTAGTGTTTGTAGTGGTAGGAGCACATATCATCATCCTCAAACAATGAACCCCCCCATAGAAACTCCTACTACTCATCTTGAATCTTCTCTATAAGGGTCCCCATGGGAACATCTGGGTGATCTAGAGGACTATCAACTATCTAATTCTTCATCTATTCCGGATGGGTTTTGTAATCATAGATAAGTGACCTATAATTTATTATGAAATGAATTTATCATCTCCATGATGAATATATATTTTACATGATCTATGAACAATAGACCCATTTTTTTAGGTCTTAGAATTATATTTCCCCCTCTATAAAGATCATGATGTGTGATTCCTACTACCCATTTCAGATTACACAACCATATAATGACCATTTCAAGATATAACCACCCAAAACTCCTTTTGTGGGAATATATTAATCACCATATCCCTCTATATTACTCCCTCATAATTAAAAAATATTATTATACAACATTTTCTCAAATTTTCCTTTAATATCCCATATTGATCTTCTTCTCTGAAATTAATAGATATTGTGCCATATCAATGGTGCAATACACAAGGTAAATGATACAAGAGGTGGACCCCATGAATAAATTACTAACCAAATACTGATCAATATGTTCATGATCCAAACTAATAGAATCCATGATTGGAAATTAACTTCATGGAATATTTCTTGTAAGACAAACCATGAATGAGACATCTAATCAGGGGTATGTGTAACCAATATCCATCATATCATAGTTTTTCAGTAGAAAATATATTCATCTATAAAAAACATAATCTATTGTAGACTTAATGATCCTGATATATTAGATCACCAACTCAGTCAAATCCTAATTTGTCTATAATTATAGATCAATGTGAAATATTATTAACCTCTAATGTTGTAACTCCCATTGGGTTTTAATAATGAAGGAATCCTCAACCAGATTTGTTAGTGTTGATTGCTTCATGAATGGTTAGGGTGATTCTCCATGAGAACATAGACGAAACACATCATGGGATGGATATTGAATGGAGGGATCATTAGATACAAAATTTTCATCACAATCCTTAATTAGAAACATATCAGAATAGCTTTTTTTATCCGTAGAAAAGTTCTCATCATGTAACACAGTAATATCAACATATATATATAGTGGTATAGTTAAATATGGAGAGTTAAAGGTATAAATCATGTTAATACATGTAACATTTCCATTACACTATGTCTTTTTATGTAGAGTCATTAAGAATTTATGTATAGTCATTGTGCATGGATATATCTATTGTTTCTTGATGACTAGGTTCTCTAGCTTAATGCATGAATCAAGCCACTTTTTCCCTGGTTCTCTATAATGAAATCATTTCCTCCAAAAAGTGAAACTCAAAACTACATCCCACAGAATTATCATCAATGATTCCACTCAGTCACATCCAGACCAACCAAAAAAACCTAGCTGCTAAATGACAGAGCCTTGTCAACCCCAGGCTCATTCCCAGTGGGATGTGGATGGAAAATCACTGAAAATATATAAGTAAATATTTATTGTATTTACATAATTTTTATTTAAACATACTTAAATATATTTCTATTTAATTTTTAATATGAAAATTTTAAATAATTTAACATGTAGATTATTCCAATCATGAAATAAATGTTAGGGATTACATCCTTTAATGATAGAATAAAACCAAAATGTAATGAGGTAAACTAAAAACCAAGCTAAAAATGATGTCCCAAAATGAAAAAACATAAACAAAAGATAAATGTGAGAGCATGAATACATATTTATAATCCCAGGATACCATACATCTTCAATGAACCACAATATCCCTATGTAATTCTGATATCAAAATAGATTTATTTATAACCTAAATAAGTATTGACATGTGCAGAAAAATCAGATGATGTTGTGAATATATATATACTCACTATGATTCTAAAAAAATGGAGTAATAGAGAGATACAAAAAAATTAGTAATATCAACCAAAATAAAGAGGTAATATAAGCACATATGACCATTGGAGACCATGATATATTTAGGGTTAATTTGTGTTTCAAATTATTATTTTAAAGATATAGATTTACTTCCCACATTTGCATGAACATCCAAAACCATTCAGATGGAGTCATGAAGTTTTAAGTTATAAATTTAAAGATAAAAACACAATAGTATCACTTGTTTTAATACAATTTTCTATTCGATGGAGAATATTCCGATATTGTGTAGCTCACAAAAAAATCCACAATGATTCTCATCTTATTTTTTTAGGACATGTTATTAGACATAGTCACTCTAAACATGGAACACTTCCATTACAAAACAATTATTGGTTGAATACATCCTGCATCAACAAACTTCCATCAAATCCCCAAGTAACATTTCCATGGGTGATATCGTACTCATAAATTAGGACATATGAACGATTAATGGAATCTCCAACTCATATACTTACCAAAGTTGATGACTAAGTACGCCACTCCCAAAAGCCCAACTGTAACACACAAGGAATTTAAAACAGAATTGCAATGCTAGATATCATGTATAAAATGAGACACCAATAATAAAATATAATATAACAACTTGAAACTATAATATATATATCAATAAATTGAATATCACCAATATCATGTGATGCACGAAACAACACGATCAATGAAAACATGATACTCAATTAGAATATTACTATTTAAACAAAAACACTATAAAATAGATATTATTATGGAACATATAAATAGTAATATTTGTACTTGTGAAAATTATATGGTTTATACACGTATTATAGTCGTTCAATGTTTAACTATTTTTTATAAATAATATAATAACTATTTTGTATAAAATGATATGTTATCTAAAAAATAAATTTATTTTGAAAGGTTGATTATAAATGATTTGCGAAAATAATTTATAATTTATTAATAAAAAATATACTCTATTTATCAGATAAATATTCCTAATTTAATTTATCAGCATGTAATAACAATTTGTTGTCACCGTTGAAATTGTTTCTAAACGGATTAATTTTTTGATTAAAAAAGTGGAATACTAATTTTTATTAAAAAATACATTTTAAATTAAATTATTTTAAAATATTTATTATATTTAAAATTTATATTAAAGTAAAAATATTTTATAAATACTATTAATTTCTTAATTTATTTCATTTGAATCAATTTCGTATTGAATTTTATATTAAATCGTTATATACTTATGAGAATTTTAACTTTTTAAAACATATCTTCTGTCTCATTTGTGGTTTAATATAAAATTCAATCCTTTAAATATTATGAATTTAATTTGAAAAAATGGTTTCCATATTTTGAATTATAGTTTTTTATATTATATATTATGTTCATTATATATTTTTACAATAACAAATAATAAATCATAAATATTTTTATCAAATAATTAATTAAAATCTGTTTACTTGGGATATCAAACAAAGTTAATTAGTGTTGAAAATAATGTATATAATCTCCAACACAAATATTTTGTGAATATTTACAAAATATTATATCTATGTTTCTATAATGACCCATTTGTGTGCCTTGTTTCATGATAAAAATGTAGTTATCACATTATCTTTTCAATAATTCTATGTGATCACTCTCCCTCACATGTAAAAGACCATCACCTCTCCTCATATATTAACACATCAAAAAAGTATAAATAATCCAAGATATTAACAAATATACTTCGTACATACGTACCCACATTCTAGATTCATTATATTGATTATTAATATCTCCATTGAAGCCATTACTTTTATTCATAAAGAGGAACTCTAAAGAGGAAGTAAAATTTTTAAATGCACATATTTGTTTTATATTTTAACTGACCACTGTTGAATATTTGTAAAAAGTGATAATTCATTTAAACTAGAATATTATATATTTTGATATTTGATTTTGATAATTTCATACCATGTACTCATTTCCAATTCCATCAAATAGGAAAAGAAATAGTTGATCATGTGTACAAAGGATTTCCACCTCACGAATCAATGTAATTTTTCTCTATTACTACCATTAATGAATTTTATTACTATTTATTTAAAATAATTATAATGTAATTATAGAATATTTTTTCTTAGGAATCATTATTTTAAAATATACCTTATTATTATTTTTTCTTTATGGAATAAGTCAATCTCTCTCATGTTAAATAGGAATTTCACATCACACAACACTCTGATTTATTTCTCACATACGTTTTACATGAAATGAAGTAATGTTAATGTTAAAGAATACATGTGATATTTCAAATCTAACCATATTTCTTGAAAAATAATAACACTTATAACATCTTACTTAAATATCCACTTGAAAAAAATTTCCCTCATTTGTTCGTGTGACCTACCATTCCCACAACGTGATGTCAAACCATTTTCATTTTAATATTATTATCAATTATAAAATAATTCTCATTAACATTATTTGGAATATTTGTGAAGTATAATTTTTTTTAACTTATAGTGATTTAGGGGAATATTTTTCATACATTATAACTCAATTTATCATGTTTTATTTTAATTTATTATAATGATATTTTCAATAAATCATATGTTCAGAATTTTTTGACATCATTTTTTCATAAATGGTGATTTCTCAATATTTAATGAAAAAATTCCCCATGAATGTTTTTAATGAAATTATAATGGTATTTTTATTCAATGATGACAGAGAAAATTAATTATACATATTATACAATAAGACTATGTTTTATTGATATCATTGTTATTATTACGTTGTATTATCATGATATATTTCACTACGGATGTATAATTATAATTCCATTATCCATATTAATATAAATGATTTATTTTTTTTATTGGATATGTTTATTATACCCATTTTCTATTTCAGTTTCCCAATGTTAATGTCTATGTAGATTATTGTTTACCTATTTAATATACGGAATTCATTAGTATTAGTATGTCATGGGTGGGATATCATTCAAGGTAAGACCTTGATGCATCAACACGTCTCATGAGAAAAATCAGTTTGAAGAATTATATGGGTTTCTACCAGCAATTTTACACTATTTTCTGAAAGATCATTATATTATATTTTCGATGAAATATATTATGAATTACCTCATAAAAATATTAGTAATTAATGTCAATGTGATTATTCTATTAGTTATAATATCCATGGATTGGATTCAAATTTATGTCATTATTTAAATGTCTTTATTTGATTATCAATTATTCCTTCCATATTATGATCATGATATTGTCAAAATATAACGTGTTTAAGATTTTTTTCCATTCCATATTATTTATTCTTTTTTTTTCAGGAAAAATTCAATAATATTCATACCCTTACTAAGCCTATGAGTTCTCCAATTTCTTTTTTTAATTTACCTGGAATACAATGATGTGTCTTATGATAGATATGAATAGATATGGTTTGAGTAATAAAAGAGATATAAAAAAAATTGGGTATTTTATTTTCTAAAATTATCTACCTCCTCAACATGTTGATTGTCATCAAGAAATTCAGAATCATTTGATATCCACAATAATTTCAGATTAGTGGGGTGACTTCTATGTGGCTGAAGTGATACTAGTGGCTTACAGAGGTCAAACCAATTTACATGAGTCACTCCTTTTTTGGAATAGAATGTTTGATGATTGTTTGCCCGTCACTCTATCTACCTCAAAGAGAATGTCCATGAATGTCTACTCTAAAACACCTCACATCAACCTGACCTGATCTTCTATGATTTCAGTTATGTTTGATTATGATATTCATAAGATCCTCAGTTATGGTAAGTCCCAATCTGAATGGGAAACTACTGATGAATATGAATATGGGAAGGAAATGTCTTATTATGATCTGTAATGTTGTTCTTTACGAATGAGGTAATATTCCTTTGTTTGTGCCCACCCTCCACCTTCGTAGCTTTTTCTATAATTTAATAAATAGTTAGAAGCCTAACTTCTTGCTGGACTTGATAGTTATTTTCTCAAATTTATGTCAATTAATGTTTGTATCTAGTTTTCCATGAATGAAAAGCTATTATTACTTAAGGATGTGATAACATGTATCTAGAAGTGAAGTAAAAATTCCACTACATACATTGGTGTATATGGGAAAATGTATTTATAGTTGGTATCAGAATATGTTTTTTAATAACATTGGGAACTCTATTTTGGAAATCATAGATTACATAATATAGCCCTATAAATTACATTGTGGATTTGTCTATGTATATGATTAAATCATAATTTTTTTATGGAAGTCATCATTATCTTTTCTTATATATATATACCTATATGGATAATATAAGTGGATTTGTTTAGGGAAATATGTACATTGGCATAATAAATCTAATAAAGGACTCACCTTTTACCTAGTATAGGAATACATGCCTTACATTGTACATAGTTTAACACTGCTAAGAAATATTCTTTAGAGAATATTAAATTTTTATATGAACAAATATTGTGTTTAAGAAAAAATTTATTATTTGAAAATCAACATAAAAAGACCATGTGAATTATTATGTGATTAAATCTGTCTAAAGTTTTTAATTTTTGTTATGTATATTACAATTATTGGGATTATAAATTCTGATTAATATTTTAATAATATAATATATTATATAACATTTTTTGAGATAGATAATTGTTTAATGAATTGGGAATGTATACATTAATGTAATACAATGATTAATTAAGAAAATTTCATTTATAGACATAGTACAATCACTCAAATGAATTAGTCTCCCAAATATTATCACCATATGTAGACATAATATGATGTGAAATATAAATAGATAAAATTTTCAATATGTATTTGGGATTTAATGGAATAAATTTGAGGAATGAGATGACATATAGAATGATGGAAAAATAGATTAAGGTAATGTAGAATTTTTCCACAAGTGATAATTGAGGAAGCAAACACCTTGGTACATTAATGAGGGAAGTGTCAGTGATCATTGAGTATAGAGTAAAATTCCATCATAATCATGATTTCATGAGATTAAAATATTTTTTTAATGATTAATTCATTAATAGTGATGATATGGGGAACTACGTGATTGAATGTCCCTTGTGCTAAGATAATATACCCAAAAATATGCTATGTGGTCAAGGATAAGAGTATTCTATTGATACAGAACAACCTGAATGGATAAATTTCATGAATAATGAGTAAATAAATATGTTGTAGAAGTATTTTACAATTTATAATCTTGTTTATTGAATCATAAAATTTAAAAGGATTATTCAATAGTACAATATAATTAAGGGTATGATTTCATATGATGAACATTCATAATAACAATGAAAATATATTTAGTGGATAATTATTCAATTCAAAAATAACTGATTTAGTGAATATAAATCTTAAAAATTGTACAGTGTTGAGATAATTAGAATAAAAATAATTTTATACTTTGGAATTTGTAACCATGAAATTAATTAGTGAATTATTTTATCATTAATTGTTTTTTCTACATGATTGGATTTATGGAAAATATTTGACATCTTGATATTTTATTTTTAGAAGAATTGATGATTTAATTTTTTTGGGATCAAAGTATTCAAATATTTTTAATGTGAAATTAATATCCAATTTATACTGTTTTGGGGAAATATAATATAGGTTTAAAGACCTACCTAAAATATTATTGGACTTTTATTTTGGTTAAACATAATGTGGATTATTATTAATGTTAACTATTTATGTAATGGGTAATTTTGAACTTTGGGAGTTGTTGGATTACTGTTTATAATAATTTTTTATTTGAAAAATATCTACAAAAATTTGTAATCACTCATTATTCTTTTTGTGTTTCAATGATATGTGAATTGATAATTTTAGTACCTCATGCATAAAAATTATAAGTGTAAATACATTTCATGGATTAAGATATTTTATATTAATATATCAAAAATAATCCAATATATTAAATTCTATCTCTCATAATGATAAAAAAATACCTACACTATAGGAAACAAATATTGAGAAAAAATGGTGTCATACTAATTTCATTTCTGTTGAATCAATTTTATTTTAACTCATTAGTGATTTATGGTACTATTGTAGATATCATTCTCATTAATATGATATTTGTCACTCTTTATTAATCATCAGGGATTATAATTATCTTTCATTAAATATTTTCGTTTACCAACAATGTTCTCATGTATGGACAAGATGAAATATATTATTCTTGATGACCATCATAATTATTTTCCCCTCTTATAAATGGGATGAATGTCAAACCCTCTCATTACCTGGTTTTCCGAGAATGGTATTATCAAATTTCAATCAAATGATTATTAGGATCAAGATTAGACTGTGTGGATAAAATTTATATATGTTGTTTGAATGTAAACTCGATGGTATTAAAATTTGAAAATAGTGTTTTATAGTTCTTATTTCATGAAAAAACTTCTTATAAGATAATATAATAGTATGAGACATTAAAACATGTTTATTGCAGTTGATTCCTGGTGATATCATTCAATTCATGAAATAAAAATTTTAAATGAAACATGATAATCTTTGAAAATAATATTATTTAAACATGAATATAATAATAGCATCTTTAATATGGGGGTATGAATTGAAGTAACAATATTATGGAAATTTCATTTCTAAACATGTATAAAACAAATTCAACGTTTTCTATTGATTATTATATATAAAATAATAACTATATGTAATAGATATAAATTTTTTCTAAAAATAATAATTGTTTGAAAAGAGGATTAGTCATTCTTAGTTCACATAAATTCAAATTATTTTTTTCTAGTAATACAAAATTTATGGGGAAATTTTATATTGTTTTTATAATACAAATGTGGGAAATATATTTTCATGACTTTATTATGAATTCAATCCAAAGTTTAATCATTTAATAAATTTTTGAAAAACCATGATTTATATTCCAAACAAAATTTATGATTAAAATATGTTCACATATAAATATTAAATTTTTAATTCAAATTTGATAAATTATGTTAGTTTTAAAATTAATTTGGTTCTTTATTTCTAATTCATAATATTAATGACTTTAAATAATTATATACTTCTGGGAATATTTTCTTTTTTAAAAACTTTTTTGATTGTATTTGTGGTTAAATTTTAATTTGAACACTCGTACTTACGGGAACTGAACATGGAAACTGGATTCAATATTTGGGATTATAATTATATTTATTATTTATTTTGTTAATATTAAATAATTATCATAATGAATATTGAAAATATAATAACTAATTACACCTTTTAAAGTAAACATGTGTTTATTTGGTGTTAAACTAAAATGATAGTGGATTTAAATGAACTAATACATATAGAAACCCAATTATATTGAAAATTTTCCACATTATATCCATTATTGTTTGACAATTACCCATATTTTAAGCATTTTTTATTAGGAAAACATTTGTTTCACTTTAACTTTCCAAAATTTACATGTGTGAAATATTCCCTATTATAAAAGGTATCCACCTCTATTCTCTTATTTACACATTCAAAAGCCATTGAACTAGGAAATAATTGTATAAATCCTTTATCTTTATCCCCAATCAGATAAGAAATATGTTTATTAGAAATACCTTTTAATAAGGGATCTGGAATACACCTAAGGAGACTCTTTAATGATGAGGTAAAATTATTTATTCTATCTATTTGTTTTATTTATTCATACATCGCATTAAAACCCTATTAATCTATGATAATTTATTAAAAAATTTAGATAATATATAATTTGAATTTATTATGTTAATTGTATAACCTATATCTGTCTCCATTTCCATGAAATGGTAAAAAAATCATTAATCATATTTATGGAAGAATACCTCCCTCATGATCCGATGTAAATAGTTTTCCACCACAACATTTCATCACATGATATAATGATTTTGTTGGTCAGAGTGGACACTCAAGATGGGGCTGAATTGAGTTCCAATTAAAATTTCTGCTAAAAACAATTTTTATTAAAATCCCCCAATTTCAAAAACAGATTAAACTGTAGTGAATTTATATAGATTATAAAGGTTCGATTAGTTTCTCAAAGATTGATTAGTTCTCAATTAACATAATCTAATGATTAATTTAACTTTTGAAACTAACATACTGGTTTACAATAAATATAAACTCTTGCGAGTTTAACTATCAAAGTAGCTATGAAGATAAATTATATTTCAAAGTAATAGCAGAGGAATATGAAATAAATAAGTATTTTATGGATATAAACTTTAACTAAAAACACAGAGGAGTTAACCAAGAGGTTCAGTCTCAAGCCGGGACTTAGTCCTCTCAAAAGTTTTATATAAGGATGATCCACACCCTGGATCGGGGTTCAACAGTTTACAACTATCCAGGTCCAAGACCTCTACCACTGTTAGTTGTGGGAAACAAAACAACAGCAACCAGCTGTCCAGGTCACACACGACCTCTACCACTATCCACAGTGGGAAAAGGAATGAGAAGATAATGAGTGAGGATTTACAAATCCTCCAGTTAAGGTTCAGGAGACAGTGTGTATAAAATACAACAGATAACACACACTTCTCGTAATGTAAAAAGTAAATCACAAAGATAAAGATTTAGAGATTAGAAATGGCTCTAGTGATCTTCGTGTAGATCTTGACTTCTTTTGTTGATTAGAATTCCTTCTGAGTCTTCTTTAGGTTTTTGTCTGGAAAACAGAGTACCATCTGCTTCCTTGACTTCGAGGTTCAGCTTGCTTATCAGCTCAAAAGAATGATGAGTTTTGTGTGATTCTTCTTTAACATAGATTGCTCGATGTATGCTCAATGTTTCAGGAGGCTGGTAGTAGTAGTCTCGTGAGTGCAAGTTCTCCATTTGATCTTGTCACGTTTTTGAGCTTGATCGCCAATGTGTTCTGTGTGCTTGATCTCTTTATGGTTGCTTTTTTTTCACGCTCTCTTTGATACATACATAATGTCCTCTTTATACCCTTTTTGCATTTCTGACAAGAAGGAATGATTATGCTTTTTGATCATACGTGGTACGGTTTTCTGAAATGGCAACATAAATCATTTAATAACATTAAATGCATCAAAAGTAACAAATGTAACCGTTAGTATAATAAACAAATAGTTTCGAGGATATAGGATTTGACTCCACAGTTCATTATAGGTAGCCGTTTGTTTGTAGACGAGTACAGTTGACTCAGTGTAGGGATCTTCCATCGGTAGCTCTTCAAATCGGTAGCTCCGTGTGCATCGGTAGCTCTGTGTGCATCGGTAGCTCTGTGTGCATCGGTAGCTCTGTGTGCATCGGTAGCTCTGTGTGCATCGGTAGCTCTGTGTGCATCGGTAGCTCTGTGTGCAGTGGTAGCTCTGGCTATCGGTAGTTCTGGCTATCGGTAGCTCTGGCTATCGGTAGCTCTGGCTATCCGTAGCTTTGGCTATCGGTAGCTCTGGCTATCGGTAGCTCTGGCTATCGGTAGCTCTGGCTATCGGTAGCTCTGGCTATCGGTAGCACTGGCTATCGGTAGCTCTGGCTATCGGTAGCTCTGGCTATCGGTAGCTCTTATGCAAACCAAGTCTGATTGACTTAGAATTGTTTCAAAGCTAAACAGGGATAATCGAGATTAACATAAATCAGAGATTATTTAAACATTATTATTAACTTGATCAGTGATTTGAAAGAATTAAAATGTAGATCATTAGTAATTGAGAGTAGCATAATATATGAACACATAATTGGGATTATCAAAACAGGTGAGTTCAACAATCTCCCCCTTTTGATAATCACAACTTATGATATGACAGAAAAAAATAGTATAAGAATAGCAGAAAAGGCTCAAAATTTCTCCTCTTGGATATTACCCCATTTCTCTCTATATATTCACCCCCTTTATAATTTTCTCCCCCTTTGTGATAATCAAAAAGTGGGAAAGCATACAGAGAAAACTGAGAAACAGAGATAGTGTAAAGAAAAGCAGTTGTATTAGACCAGACAAAACTTACATAAACAAAATAGAAGAGAAAGAAGAAAAGAAAAAAAATTCCTATCAAACAGCCTGGCCACTTTAGCAATCCGGATCTTCGACATGAGATTTGGCCTTTGGATCAGAAGAGGAGGCAGGAGGTGAGGATGTGAGTGAGGGCTTTGGAATTCCAGAAATGATCACAGGAGGCTGAGCCACTGACACAATGCCTGGCCTATATTGAGAGGTTTGTTGAGTGATCATAGGTGTGAGGCTTCGGATGGCCTAAGTAGGAGTCAACTGGAGTGGAGACTCAGCAGAGGCAGAGGCAGGAAAGGCAGGAGGGACAATAACAAGTCTGGCATCAACATGCAATAAGGGCAGCAACAGATTTCTGAAATCTATAATGATTCCTCCTCCTCTTTCCATAGCAGATATAAAATCATCTTTGTTCTCCATAAATTTTTCTAAGGCAGGAGTCAGCTCTCTTAGCTTGCTCACTTGTTCTCGGAAGGCTTGAGTTACAGGGGGTAACTTCATGTGTTCCAACATCAGCTTGAAATGATGGGTGAGTTGTTTCTTGGTAAAAATCCTTTGGAAATAATAATCTACCTTGTTCTTGATTTCCTCCTGAGAGGCAGAGGCCTCTTTCATAGTGTCATGGAAAATTTTCATTATTTCCCTTACTGAATCTCTTATAGGGGGCACTACCCGGCTTAGATCTAATGAGTCCCCAGAGCTACTGGTTGAAATAGAACCAAGCTCCTCCTTCATCAGAGCTCGTATTTGATTCAAATCAAATGCAGGTTTCGAAGCTAGAGGACCAACCGAAAAGGATACAGTTTCTTTGAAACTTTTGGTCAAGCCACTAATCAGAGTTTGCAGTTGAGAGTCCGGATTTTTAACATGATCCTTTATATAAGATTTGAAATCTTCAAATACTGAGACCATTTGGCTTACAACACTTTTCACATAGGCTAAATCCTTATCAGCTTGAGGCTTTGAGATCATGTAAGAATCTAAAGCAGTAAAAGACTTCTGTAAGGCTTCATGATCTGCTTCTATTCTAGAAGATTGGGTCTGGCACTCTTTAATTGCTTCCATCAGCTCACCCATAAAAGTTGACAGATTGAAACCAAGAGAAAGATCAAAAGATTGTTCCAACAACTGCATTTCTTCACGAAAACAGTGCTTCATCTTAGTAACTGAGGCAGTGAAGGATTCTTTCAGCTCATGCTTCAGAGATTCAAGATCAGACTTTGTAACAAAATCAATAGGTGCAACTGTAGTAGATACTCGTGCAGAAGCTAAGCTGACTACTGAATCATTCATGACTGATTGATTCGAGGAAACTAAAAAATATTCCATTGTCTTTACTTCTTCTACAAGACTGACATTGAGATTTTCTTTCAGCACATCTAAATCATGTACTCGGACCACATCATCAGGCAATAACTCAGAATTGATGTCATAGCTGATCTTTGGTCTATTCAAGGATACTTCATTATCCGAATCAGGATAATCCAAACCACAGACTATAAAACCTGGGTCTTCTACCCAGTCTTCAATCTCAACAGCCACTGTAACATTTCCAATATTGGAATGATGCTCCCCCTCAATGGGTGCATTCTTATGTACAACAACTACATTTTCTGATGGTCTTTCTTCATCAGAGTCTTCCACAACAGCTTCTATCTCAGCAACAGTAAGGAGATTTTTTGAAATAGGTACAGCTTCTTCTCTTTCTTTTTCTACTTCATCAGTAGGCACAACTGAGTTTTCAATCAATGGACTCAGACTCAACCTAGCAGAATCAGATGATTCAGATACATTCTCTTTTCCTCCTTCTTGCTGAGGAACTGGATGGTCTTCCTCATGAGTAGATAACACTTCCTCTACCTTTACTTTTCTTGAGTATACAAACTCAGTAACAGGACTTGGGGGAAAGTTTGGATCTCCTCCAATATCCATAGGAGTTTCTTCCTCTTCTTCTTCTTCTTCTTCTTATTATTCTGACTCATCACTGTACTCGGGTTCCTCTTCATCAGATCCTAAACCTGGATCTCTTTTATCCTTTGGCCTTGAAGGATAATCCACAGGATTAAACTTATCATACACCCTCTGGTCATCACTGACCCATTCTCCTTTCCATGGGTTCCAATTGATTTTCATGTACTTACAAACTGTAGTAGTGATACAGAAGTTATTCTTAACTACAACTATCTCATCCTGAGACTCAGCTATCCCTTTCACTTTTATCATCACAGAGATCATTTTGGAAAAGAATAAAGCATTAGTCTTTGATTTCGGCCTAATCATATATTCCATTTGATTCAACAACAGTCTGCATAGATTAACTTTCACACCATGTCTTAACAGATGTAGAAGATTAATATCTTGATATCTCAGATTAGAAAATTCTCCTCTCCTCGGTATCAAAACATGTTGAACAAATTTAAAAAGCAGTCTGTTCTCTCCATCCAATTCAGTAGCAACCACTTGCCTTTGACTTCCATTACCCGTTAGCTCTTTTAAAGCTGTCTCACAGTCAAAGATGTTACTGGTAGGTGGAATTGCTCTTGAGACATACCCGGATACACCTTCATGTGGGACTTGGAGATATTCTGCCCACTCTACTGAAGAAAACGACATTTCTTTTCCATTTAAAAAAGAACTTACCCGATTCTCATTTTCAGACTTCTCGAAGCTTACGAATTCGTAGAACTGTTTCACTAACTTCGGGTAGTAGGGACCATTGTTATTTGAAAAAAAATCTACCCATCTCTGATCTTCCATAATTGAAAGCACCAATGACTTGCTTGGTAGAAACCAATCTACGCATAGTTCCTTTTCAATCACAATATCTCTATTCTGCAAATGAGGGTTTACTGGTCGCTTTCCCGACCTAGTTCTGACATTACTTCCACGAGCTTCTTGTTGCACTTTCTGTTTCTTTGTTTTAGGCTCTACACTGTCATCTCTGCTGGCAGGAATCTTGGTTTTTGCCATCGCGGATTTAGGGTTCTCAGTCGATTAGGGAGCTAGGATTCAAAGGTGACAGTTTTGGTTTCGGTGGAGTGAGAAGTGGTTTAGGCTTAGTTTTATCATGTAGGAATCATAAATAAACGAATAAAGTAAAATACCATATATAAAAAAACGATTCATATTCTTGGCGGCAGACAGAGGTTTTAAAATAAAAGCATCGGTGAAAAATTCAACATCGGTGAGAATTTTACATCGGTGAGTATTTTAGATCGGTGAGAATTTTACATCGGTGAGAATTTTACATTGGTGAGAATTTTACATCGGTGAGAATTTTACATCAGTGAGAATTTTATATCGGTGAGAATTGATCATCGGTGAGAATTGATCATCGGTGAGAATTTTACATCGGTGAGAATTTTACATCGGTGAGAATTGATCATCCCAAGCTCGTGCCTAATGTAACTTAACCTATCAGAACTTAAAGGTTTAGTGAAAATATCGGCCAATT
This sequence comes from Viscum album, assembly GCA_963277665.1. Lineage (NCBI taxonomy): Eukaryota > Viridiplantae > Streptophyta > Magnoliopsida > Santalales > Viscaceae > Viscum > Viscum album. The sequence goes on along the minus strand of OY728155.1, from coordinate 914,876,731 downwards.
GATGTTCAGTGCCAATAAATTCAAGAGTAATATCACCTTTTTGACAATGATCTCTCAGAAAATGATGTCTTACATCTATGTGTTTTGTTCTAGAGTGAGATACAGGGTTCTTAGATATGTTTATTACACTAGTGTTGTCACAGTTGATTGAAACATGTTTAAACTCAAATCCATAGTCCAATAAAGTGTGTTTCATCCACATAATTTGTGCACAACAACTACCAGCAGCTATATACTCTGCTTCGGCAGTAGACAATGCAACTAAGTTCTGTTTCTTACTACACCATGGCACTAGGGATTTACCAAGTAAATGACATGTTCCAGATGTGCTCTTCCTTTCTAACTTACATCCAGCAAAGTCAGCATCTAAATAGCTAGTTAGGTCAAATGATTGTCCTTTTGGATAAAATAAACCTAAGTTTACAGTATGCTTAAGATATTTAAAAATCCTTTTAACAGCCAGTATGTGTGATTCTTTAGGATTAGCTTAAAATCTATCACACATACATACACTGAACATAATGTCTGGTCGACTAGCAGTAAGATAAAGTAAACTACCAATCATACCTCTGTAATTGGTTTGATCCACTGGTTTCCCAGTTTCATCTGTATCCAATTTACAGATTGTACTCATAGGAGTTTCACTTTCCTTAATAATGTCCAAACCAAAATGTTTTAAAAGATCTTTGGTATATTTACTGTGATTTAAAATAATTCCATCTCTAGTTTGAAAAATTTGAAAACCAAGAAAGTACTTCAGCTCTCCCATTAAGCTCATTTCAAATTCATTTTGCATACTTTTTGAAAAATCAGTACATAGAGAGTGTTTAGAAGATCCAAATATAATATCATCAACATATATTTGTACAACTAAAACATCTTTAGAAATTATTTTAATAAAAAGAGTTGAATCAGCGATCCCTTTAGTAAAACCTTTTGAAATAAGAAAATTGCGGAGTCTATCATACCAAGCTCTTGGAGCTTGTTTTAAACCATATAAAGCTTTAGAAAGTTTAAAAACTAGATTTGGAAAATGAGGGTTTGTAAACCCAGGTGGTTGTTCCACAAAAACATCTTCAATTATAAAACCCTTTAGAAAAGAACTTTTGACATCCATTTGATATAACTTGAAATTCAAGTGTGATGCATATGCAAGTAAGATCCTAATAGCTTCTAGTCGAGATATAGGTGCAAAAGTTTCTCCATAGTCTATACCCTCTTCTTGACTATATCCCTGTGCAACTAGTCTAGCTTTGTTTCTAACTATGTTTCCTGATTCATCAACTTTATTTCTAAAAACCCATTTTGTGCCTATTGTCAAGGTGTCCTAGGGTCTATCAACTAATTCCCGGACTTTGTTTCTTTTAAATTGATTCAACTCTTCTTGCATGGCTATTACCCAAAATTCATCATTGATAGCATCATTGATATTTTTGGGTTCTAGCTGTGACAGAAAAGCTTGATGTTCAACCTGGTTCCTTAGAGAAGCTCTAGTTTGTGTTCCTCTATCAAAATTACCAACAACAGCATCTAAAGGATGATTCTTTAGAATCTTAGTCGATTTGGAAAAGGTTGGACTAGAAACTTCAGGTTCATCTATAGGTTCGGGTTCAACAGAAGCAGATTCTGGTGAAAATCAAGAACTGGATGTTTTTATAACAGGTTCTTTAGATTTATCATTAAGGTCCATAATAGATAAATCTTCTTCAAGATTCTCAAGAGAGGTTTTAGGCTCATGTGGATCAGTTTCATCAAATTTTATGTGAACAGATTCTTCCACACATTTGGTTCTCTTATTGAAGACTCTATAAGCTTTACTTGAAATAGAATAGCCCAGAAAAATTCCTTCATCGCTTTTGGGAGAAAACTTATCCAGATTATCTTTAGTATTAAGTACAAAGACTTTGCAACCAAAAACTCTGAAGTAATTAACCTTAGGCTTTCTATTGTTCCATAATTCATATGGGGTTTTCTTAAGAACAGGTCTGATCAAGACTCTATTAATAACATAGCAAGGTGTATTAACAGCTTCAGCCCAAAAGTAAATAGGAATTTCATATTCATTGAGAATAGTTCTAGCTATTTCTTGAAGGGTTCGGTTTCTACTTTCTACTACACCATTTTGTTGGGGTGTCCTAGGGGCATAGAAATTGTGACTATAGCCATTGTGTGAGCAATAAGATTCAAACTCATGATTTTCAAAATCACGACCATGATCACTTCTTAGGGTCTTAATCTTAAGTCCACTAAGGTTCTCTACAGACTTGTAATATTTAATAAAGTAAGAACAAGATTCACTTTTGTGAGCTAGAAAGTATACCCAAGTATATCTAGAAAAGTCATCTACAAGAACATAGACATAATGCTTCCCATTTAAAATAGAAACTCTTGATGGTCCAAAAAAATCCATGTGAACCAACTCAAGTGGTTGAGAAGTTGAGACTTCTTTCTTTGATTTGAAAGAAACTTTGTGTTGTTTTCCCTTTTGACAGGGATTACACACTTTGTCATTTGGGAATTCTAACTTTGGTAAGTCTCTAACTAAGTTCTTCCTAGAAAGTTTTCTAAGTGAGTGAATGTTGCAGTGTCCTAATCTTCTGTGCCATATCCAAGACTCTTTATGAAAAGCATTTAAACAAGAAATATTTTGTTTAGCTAAAGAGTTTAAATCAACAGCATAAACATTTTCATTCCTTAGAGCAGAAAATACTAAAGAATTTTTAGAGTTAAAAACATCACACGAGTCATTTTCAAACTTGACATTGAAACCATCGTCACATAATTGAGATATACTAAGCAAGTTATATTTAAGTCCATCAATGAATAAAACTTTAGAAATCAATACTGAGTCAGTGTTACCAATCTGTCCTAGGCCAATGATTTTTCCTTTAGAGTTGTCACAAAAGGTGACATGACCTCCATCAACCTTTATTAAGCTCTTGAAGCAAGGATAATCTCCAGTCATGTGTCTTGAGCACCCACTGTCTAAATACCATATCTTCTTGTGACAGCTCTTCAAGCAGGTCTCCTATAAAACAGATTTAAACAGGAAATGACTTTGGTACCCAGATTTTCTTGGGTCCAGATAGGTTAGCAATCAGGGCCGTAGGTACCCAAATTTGTTTTATGGGTCCCATACAATTAACAGAAACAACATCTTTTGAAAGATAAACTTTATTTGGTTTATAACCATGTGAACAACCTGTTGAGGCATATGAATTTCCAAAACTGGAACTAGCATAATTTTTTTCAGACTTAGGAATAAATCAGGTTCTAGTGAACTGTCTCTGTCCAGGTTGGTATCCCAAACCAGTAGCATATCTAGGTGCAACATTCTTTCCTAGCATTTGAGTTAACGCATCCTTTCCATTTGTGAATTTTTCTAAGTCCTTTCTAAGTTGGTCATTTGACAGTTTCAGTTCTGTATTTTCCTTTAGTAGTTGAGCATTCTTTTCCTTTTCTATATCAAGATCAGATTTATGCTTAACACATAAAGCATATTGTTTCTTTAAACCTTTGTATTTGTCTTTAATCTCATCACAGGTTTCTTCCAACATATCACAGTACTCAAATAGTTCAGATTTTGACATGTTTTTTGAATCAGAATCATCTCCAGAATATAATGAATTTAAAACAGGAGTGTTAGATGTTACCTCAGAAATATTTGTCATGAAACACATGTTGGCTCGATTTCTTTCAGAGTCCGATGATTCTTCTTCACTAGTGCTATCTTCTGAAGCACTCCAGGTAGCCTTCATGGATTTCTTGTACTTATTGTCTTTGTAATCATATTTCTTTTTGAATTTTAACTTTGGACAGTCTGCTTTGATATGTCCTTTTCGCTTGCATTCATAGCAGACAACTTCATCAGTCTTGTCAGCCTTCTTCCAATCCTTTTTCCATTTGCCTTGTTGATCATACTTTCCCTTGTAATTTGGTTTCCTAAATAATTTCATTTTCCTATAAAACTTTTTGAATCTCCTGGCTATTTGAACCATCTCGGCATCACTGTCAGATTCTGAATTTTCACTCATTGAACTCTCAGTCTCCATTTGTAGTTTATCCTTGTCTTTACTCTTAAAGGCAGTAGTTTTAAACGCTACCGATTTTCTTTTGGGTTCCTCATCTTCTTCTTTATTTACTTTAAGCTCTTCTTCATACATCATCAGCTTACCAATAAACTCCTTGACTGGCAGTGTTCCAATGTCACAAGATTCTCTAATTGAAACGGATGTACCTCTCCATCTATCTGGTAAACATCTCAGTATTCTCATAATTTGTTCTTTTGCAGGAACAATCTTTTCGAGTGAGCTCATTGTGTTCACTATCTCATTGAACCTGAGATACATGTCAGAAATAGGTTCATCAGCCTTCATTTTGAAATTATCATATTTAATAGTATAAGTGTTTAATCTCATTTCTTTAACATTGGTTGTTCCTTCGTGAGAAACAGCCAAGGTATCCCAAATTTCAAAAGCAGTTTTACATGCAGAGATTCTATTAAATTCTTCATCTCCTAGAGCACAGTACAAAGCATTCATAGTTTTACAATTATTATTGTAAGCAGTCTTTGTAGGTTCATCCCAAGTAGATCTATCAGTAGTGGGAACTTTATATTCAGATTTAATAGCAGTCCAAATATCAAAACTCATGCTTTCTATATGAATTTTCTTTTTAAGTTTCCACTGAGAATAGTTGTTTCCATTAAAGAAAGGTGGCCGGTTAGTAGCAGCACCCTCAAGTCTATTATCTATTGTAAACAAAATTTAAAGAGATAAACATTTAGAAATAACAGAAATTTTAAGAGCTTTAAAATACAACTAAAATCACAGTTGAAAACAGAGTAATTTAGAAGGTATTAATAAACCCTCTGATACCAAATGTTGGTCGGAGTGGACACTCAAGAGGGGGGTGAATTGAGTTCCAATTAAAATTTCTGCTAAAAACAATTTTTATTAAAATCCCCCAATTTCAAAAACAGATTAAACTGTAGTGAATTTATATAGATTATAAAGGCTCAATTATATTCTCAAAGATTGATTAGTTCTCAGTTAACTTAATCTAATGATTAATTTAACTTTTGAAACTAACTTACTGGTTTACAATAAATATAAACACTTGCGAGTTTAACTATCAAAGTAGCTTTGATGATAAATTATATTTCAAAGTAATAGCAGCGGAATATGAAATAAATAAGTATTGTATGGATATAAACTTTAACTAAAAACACAGAGGAGTTAACCAAGAGGTTCAGTCTCAAGCCGAGACTTAGTCCTCTCAAATGTTTTATATAAGGATGATCCACACCCTGGATCGGGGTTCAACAGTTTACAACTGTCCATGTCCAAGTCCTCTACCACTATTAGTCGGGGGAAACAAAACAATAGCAACCAGCTGTCCAGGTCACACACGACATCTACCACTATCCACAGTGGGAAAAGGAATGAGAAGATAATGAGTGAGGATTTAAAAATCCTCCAGTTAAGGTTCAGGAGACAGTGTGTATAAAATACAACAGATAACACACACTGCTCGTAATGTAAAAAGTAAATCACAGAGATAAAGATTTAGAGATTAGAAATGGATCTAGTGATCTTCGTGAAGCTCTTGACTTCTTTTGTTGATTAGAATTCCTTCTGAGTCTTCTTCTGGTTTTTTTCTGGAAAACAGAGTACCATCTGCTTCCTTGACTTCGAGGTTCAGCTTGCTTATCGGCTCAAAAGAATGATGAGTTTTGTGTGATTCTTCTTTAACATAGATTGCTCGATGTATGCTCAATGTTTCAGGAGGTTGGTAGTAGTAGTCTCGTGAGTGCATGTTCTCCAGTTGATCTTGGCACGTTTTTGAGCTTGATCGCCAATGTGTTCTGTGTGCTTGATCTCTTTGTGGTTGCTTTTTTTTCACGCTCTCTTTGATACATACATAATTTCCTCTTTGTACCCTTTTTGCATTTCCGACAAGAAGGAATGATTATGCTTTTTGATCGTACATGGTACGGTTTCCTGAAATGGCAATATAAATCATTTAATAACATTAAATGCATCAAAAGTAACAAATGTAACCATTAGGATAATAAACAAATAGTGTCGAGGATATAGGATTTGACTCCACAGTTCATTATAGGTAGCCGTTTGTTTGTAGACGAGTACAGTTGACTCGGTGTAGGGATCTTCCATCGGTAGCTCTTCAAATCGGTAGCTCCGTGTGCATCGGTAGCTCTGTGTGCATCGGTAGCTCTGTGTGCATCGGTAGCTCTGTGTGCATCGGTAGCTCTGTGTGCATCGGTAGCTCTGTGTGCATAGGTAGCTCTGTGTGCATCGGTAGCTCTGTGTGCATCATTAGCTCTGGCTATCGGTAGATCTGGCTATCGGTAGCTCTGGCTATCAGTAGCTCTGGCTATCGGTAGCTCTGGCTATCGGTAGCTCTGGCTATCGGTAGCTCTGGCTATCGGTAGCTCTGGCTATCGGTAGCTTTGGCTATCTGTAGCTCTGGCTATCGGTAGCTCTGGCTATCGGTAGCTCTGGCTATCGGTAGCTCTGGCTATCGGTAGCTCTTATGAAAACCAAGTCTGATTGACTTAGAATTGTTTCAATGCTAAACAGGGATAATCGAGATTAACATAAATCAGAGATTATTTAAACATTATTATTAACTTGATCAGTGATTTGAAAGAATTAAAATGTAGATCATCAGTAATTGAGAGTAGCATAATATATGAACACATAATTGGGATTATCAAAACAGGTGAGGTTAATAGATTTATTTACAAATTTATATAATATCTATAAAATATTCATACAAAATTAATTATTTTTATCACATATACCTTCTTACTTTAAAATGAAGTGAGTATAAGATAATCACTCTTGTGTGTTCGATGGACTACTACTACGCAAAATGATTTGTGTTGTATTTCAAATATGGAATATTAGTATGGTTTTAATGTAAATGTTAATGAAAATATGATATATTTATGAATAAATAATAATTTATTAAATATAAAATGAAATATAAATTCTTATATTCTAATACCATGGAAAATAGTAATGTTGCACATGGGAATGTGTGTACTACCACCTCAATGTTTGGATGATGATTTTTTTACATGGATGGAAATGAAACAATAATTTATTAAAATAAGTTATATATATGAAATAATAATTTTTATGGTAAATTTATTTAATATATATTTTCCTTTTGTAATTTTGTTAGAAAAACTGAATCAAAGATCATGTGTACATATGGTCTACTGTCTTTATAAATAGTTTATTCCATTTCCCACATATAACCATATTATATTACATAAAATAATGTTATGAAGAATATATATGATATATATATTGTTTAAAATTATGGATATTATTTTGAAAAAATAAAATTACAAGGAACGTAATTAATGAAAAATAATGTAGTTGATAAATGAAACAATTATAACCTGAAATAGCGACTTAACAAATAATAATTTAAAAACAGGTGACATAAGGATACTATTAAATAAAATATGGTATGATATATATAATTATGATTCATTAATAATTTTAAATAAATCTATATTCATTATACATGATTTTAATCAAATATTTAGTAAGTCAAACAAGAGGAAAGAGTTTCTCACCTAATATTTACTTTTGTGTGAGATATGTCATATGAACCCATCATTACATTATACGGTTTATATAATAAAATAAATTATATATTACATTGTTAATATATTTCTCTTTATGGTATTGAAAGATTTATTTAATGCTATTTATTTTATGGAAATTATTATTAAATATTTACATTTTTTGTTATAGTTTATATCATAATCAAATAATCATACAAGATTATTTAGATTATTGTCTCCCATAGTGGAATTATTTTAGATTTATACATTAAATTAGATAATTTTTATTATACACATTTTATTGCTGATATTTTACAAGTAATAGTATTATTTTCTCTCTATCTATTACAAAAAATGATTGATTAAATATTTTTATAACAAATTTACTTTATATCTCTCTTCAGTTGAAAATATTTTTTCATCCCAATTCATGTTTTCTAAAAATAATTGAATTTTTTTTACCATTTCCATGTGATTTATTTAATCACTATTTTTAGAAATTTTTATATTTTAAAATATTATTTTAAATAAATAATAAATTATTTCCAAAATAATACTATTTAGATTTTACGAAAAATAATAAAGGATACATTTTTAAGTTACAAGGAATAAATTAATTTCAAACACCATGAACACTCAGGGATAAAAAATTTCTTTTATAATATTCAATGGTTTCTTTCAAGGATATATATATATATATTCAAAAAAAATTGTGATCATTTTTTTAAAAGACGATTATCTAAGGTAAAATGTTATTTTTAGGTACGGATATAATTATAAATTTATGACATTTCTATTCATTGACGAAACACCCATTCCTTTAAAATATAATCTATTGGGGATTTTTTTAATAGTATCATCATTATTTATTCTTGGTACATATAAGGATCCGTTTTATAGAGAATGTAAATTTGTATTACTAATCCCAATAATATTCTGGATGGATTATGGTTTTATTTATTTTATTTGAACATGTTTAAAATATTGTATGTTATTTGTTCAATACATAAGTTTATGTTTTTTATGTTTATAAAAGTTTTTATGAGGAATTAATTGATTATAATTATAGTTTAGAGTGGTTTGTTTACAAGTAACATTTGATTCGTCAACATGTCTCTTGAGACATATCTATGGGCCAAATTTGATGGGATTGTAAACAAATAATTACACAGGATTGTGAAATTACTTGATGATAAGTTTTATATGTATGACATTATGAATTCAACCATTATTATAATAGTTACTAATGTCTATGTGAATATTATATTACGTATAATATTAATGAATATGTTTAAATATGACGTTATTATTTATATGTATTTATTTCAAAAAATAATTATTTATTCCATTTTATTATTTAGATAATTTTTAATAGAATTTGTTTGATTTATGTTCTGTTATAAATTCATTATGCTTTTATATTCCTGATAAATTTTATTATATTCATACCCTTCAAAAACATCTGATTTCACCCCTTTATTAGGATTTTTTTTTACTAGGATACAATTATTTTTTTTGTGATTTATATACTTGGATATTCTATGTATAATAATAGAATTCTCAAATGAAACACATTTTGTATTTTATGTTTTGAAATATACATGATATTCAATTATGTATCTAGTTTAACTAGACTAGTGAACTGTTTAAACGTTTTTTAAGTGACTCCTTGTTTAATGAAATTATGTAATAATGTAAACACATACTATGGGAAATTTGATTAAGGTAATTTACTCTATAATCAATACACCCAATCAATTTCAACATCACTATAACATGTGGGGAGGGTCTCGCACATCACTACATTGCTCTATGGTACAAGGATCCATAAATCCCATGGAGTAATCACATACAACGAACCATAAATTATGGCATAGTAACAATACATTGAAATGAAAAGAATGATAAATTTTTGGTAGTTCCAACTATACCAATATAATGAGTATATTGAACTGAATCCAAAGTTGAACAGGTGAGTACTATCACTAGCTCCTCTCCAATGATCCTTCCTAGATAACATTAATCAGGTTCCTCATGTCGGTTCACTACAAGGCCTCACTAACACCCATCCATATAGAAATGTTATTATAATAGAATTGTTGGCCTACGATGTCTCTATATATTGACTATTACATCATATAAGATTAATAGTCATTGAAAATAAATATATATCATCCAACTGGTAAATAATCAGTCTATGGAATAAATAAGTAAAATGATGTAGAACATGATTCAATAAAAAATATCTGAAACTTTTTAGTATCCTTATAAATCAATCCATACTTAGAAAAGAAATTCACAATACATTGATCACATATATATTATTATATAAATTGAATTTAAATAAATTTATATGTTCCTATACGAAACTACGTTACAAAATTCATACCCAGTCCCCACATACATATATGTTATATCCTTCTCAAATAGTCCCAGGCCTCTGCTCAACCTGTACTTTTTTGAAAAAGAATTTATGGTTTGGTACCCCAATACAATGGAAGACTGTAATTTTTTAGTATAAAAATCATTTTGGAAGCACTAATTAGAACTACTGTATAAAAGGTAATTTATATTTCATGAGAATGTAAGCTACTCACAAAGATATGAAACATAATAAAATAATGATTAACTATAGAAAATAAATGAGACATGTCCAGGCCAACTTCATTGGTATGTTACATCGATGATCTAGATGTTTTTTAATCGTATTAAACATTATATAAATATATATTTATACTTTTATATATTACTATATATATATATGTCCTCACATATAAATTCATATAATTGATGTAGTAAAAAATAAATTACTCTAACTATAGAAGATCCCCTGATCCATGACCTGAACAATAGGATATCCAGTTCATAGTGAAGAAAGCTATATGCCATACCACTCAATCAATGTTCAATTTAGATTATTCCTTAGTATATAATACTGAATGAAAATTAGATAAATCATCAAGTTCAATATATTTCACTAATCATGTAATTTAACCTTAGTTGTTTAAATTAATAAACATGTGTTTACTCGTACTTGCCACTAATCAATATAATAAGGGTTTCACATAATGAAAAAAAAATTTAATGAAGATGGATAACATGACACTCATTCTATATAAATATGGTCTTATGTATGAATCATATGTCTTTTTCTATTAGAAATCACTACTTTATGAGATAGATAATATCAATGGTGCTGATCCTTTGGTGATATGTAAATGAATGTCAATACATCCTCAATTACATACTCGATTATCAATAATATAAATGGCTCAACAATCACATCCCCAAGAAGTATAATTGCGCCATATATCAACGATGAATCCACTTGACAACATGGAGTATCATAGGTGTCCCTAAAAGATATTGAAATCAAATATTTAGTATATGTCACATCAATAGTGTGTATCTCCATGCCTACAAACATGATCTAGTAGTTGTTCAGGGTAATTGTTATCATCCCCATGGAGCAGGATAGAATCATCATCCAAGAGTATCATTAGTTAGGACACCATTTCAATATATCATAATCATGGGATGACATACCTAAAAATCATAATCAATAGAAACCAATATAGAGCATTATAAAAAATTTATTACATACCCAATTAAAGTAACTAATATATTCAATTATTAATTATCATAATTATTGTACACCATGAACAAATATATTAATCCATGGATTCCATGAAAAAATTTCATAATCAAAGGCTCCAATATAGATCACAGGGAGAATGTCTGGATATCCCAATAATACAATATTCAAAAAACAACATCAATATCTAGATCCTTGGAAAGGCAATTTGGAATCCCTATAAAGTAAACATAATAACAATCTACAATATTTCTGGAATATTATCCATTAACATGGATGCATATATGGATATCATCATTGTATTAGATGAGATCATTTGAATGAATAATTAAAAGAGAGAATGTTTCCAAACACCATATCCCAACACTTCTATAATTCACATTGTGATTTCATGTTTAGTACACGTTCTAATTTTAATCCCTTTATCATCTATACCCAAACATAATTTATTAAATTACTATCACTCCAACATTTGGAAAAAAATTTGTACCCTAAAATAAAAAATATAGAGAGGAAAAAAAAATTGGGATCCTAAAAATCAATATATAAGTATAGAATCTATATTGTAATCCTGAAATAGGATTTAGAAGAAGAACCAAAATAGGATAATCAATCATACCCACAACCTCGTGTACTGGGATGAAGCTATATCAATGGGGTTTTAAGTGACCCTTTTCAATTATCTAGTACTATATGCCCATTTAATTAAATTTATTTATATATTATAATAAATGTATACAAGGGTATTCCTTTTGGGATATATCAAGAATCCATATAAAACAATAAACATTCATAAATAATAAATGCTAGGTCTTCCAAACCAATTACTATTTGTTTTTTCCCTTAATTGTTTATTGGATGGAAGCCTCTTCTTAAGCCTTTCTATATTCACCCAATATGATCAGTTTCAATTATCCAAACTAGTACCATTGAAATTCATTAATTATAATTATTCGATAATTAATTAATTATTATTACTAAGATAGCCCATTAAAAAATTTACTTTTTAAGGGAATAAACCCTAAAATATCATTGGCTGATCTCATCACATAAAAAATGTATCCAAACATTCTATTATTGCAAAAAATGCATCACAATCCAATAATAATTTATAATTCCTAAGCCATGTCATATGAATGTAAACTGAAAAAATAAAATAAAAATATCTTGTATTTATATTTTCAATATGGTAACATACTTTGATGAAATTTCATGCGATGATGTATATAAGTAATATCAGTTCATCCTCATCATAGGTATAGAATAAACAACAATTTAAATAGTATATTCCAACATTATGTAGAATAATTGATGAATATCCATAAACAGATACCCCAACAATTAGACAAAAATGGTGAAGAATGACATAAAATTATGGTAGATTAATATATTTTTCACTGATGACATCAAATATAAATCATGATGTCTAACATTATTTATGAATATGGGTTTAAGGAGAGGAGATCAGCGGAGATCCTCTATGAAGACCCTCCCATTTTCCAATGATAAAAATGGAAGAGAATATGTGTAGAAAAATCAATGACAAATTTTAGTATCCCAGATTCTCAATCCTCCCTAAGTGTTTACTAGTACCCAAGGGAAATCCATTGAAACATAACCCACATCAGAAAAGATAACTCTTTTAGATAATTTGACTTATAGAACCACATTCCAATTTTAGGTTCACAATACAACTAATATACCATGGATATAAGTTAAAATTTTATCGGAAATTAAATCAGTCAAAAAAGTGGCCTTACTGTCTCCCAACCATAAGAAATATCCCCCCAAAAATATACGTGAAATAATTAAAAAATTTACCCTACCTACCTGGGTCATGAATTCCCCCTCAGATAATCATGACTCATCCCTCGATGTCTAAGAAGATTCCATGTGCCTCCTAACACATAAGGTGTTTTGATAACAAAAACCAGATAAAGCACTCACATATAACTATGATATATCAAGACAGAACTTACGTACTTCTTTACAAACCATGAAACGATCATGTAATCATATATTTTATTGACGGGTCTATGGAACTCCCTACAATAGATTCAAATATTTTGCAGAAAATATTGAACCATGGTACCTCTACTATTATAATTTCATATCAAACCACTTGGTTATTATTATAGTGAAACTCCATATATGATTCTCAACCCATTATTTCTGACTAATAAGGATTAAAATTCTCTCAATACTCAATTATATGTAAGTGGTCAAATTTAAATTGATTGATCTTAACCTAGTTTCACTTGATTTTACTAGAAATTACTCAGACAACCCATGTACAACACTCATCTCAACATAACAACATGCCTGATGTGGTTCTTATTAAACATATATGACTATAAAAGAGAGAAGAAGTTGAAAAATATTTGGGGACAATTATAGAAATATACGATATTTAGAAGATGGAATATCACAAAAAAATAAAATAATTCAAAAATCCTTCATCCCATGGTGAATCTAAATCATTCCGATCATGCTCATAGAAACCTAAAATATTGTACCATAGATATATTATAGAAACCTAATATAAATACTAATTTTCATTCCACTACATAGACATAGTAATATATTTAATGTAATTCCCATGGATCATCCTACGGTGTCCCAGAAAACAGCTTCACTTGGGATGCACTCGATTACTTATTTGATCATTTTCTAAACATTTCATGAAAATTCATGTTTACATTATTTAATTTTACCATAGAATCTAATATCTAAATTATTTTCCAAATATTTTCCCAACAAGAATCCACATTCTAGTATCATCATTTTCATCACACTAACAAAATGAATACCCAGTCACCATGGACTATTCCAATTGATTATTGTTGACACCGGAGAACACATAAAATAAATTTTCCAGATGCCTTAAAAAATGATTCATGATCATAGCCCGTTTCACAATATTTTTTTTGGTAGGTTATTTGGCCCGAACGGAGTTACAGATTTGGAGTTATGGTCATTTGAAGTTGTGCTGGAAAACAGGACCGCGAATCCTATTCACGAAGCTCCCTCTACGATTGCAGAGAACCACCACGATGCAAGGAGGTTGGATGCTCCGTGAACCCCCTTTATGTTCATGACCCACTGCGTTGCAAGGAGGAAGGGTGACTTCACAGACCCCTTTGATGTTCTTGACCCACCGTAAAGCAAGGAGGTGAGACAGCTCTATGAACCCCTTTGATATTTGTGACCCTCCCCGAAGCAAGGAGGGGGGACAACTCCAAGAACCCCTTTGATGTTCATGACCCACCGCGAAGCATGAAGGAGGGACAACTCTGCAAACCCCTTTGGCATTCATGACCCACCATGAAGCAAGGAGGAGGGATGGCTCCCCGAACCCCTTTGACGTTCACGACCCGCCACGAAACAAGGAGGTAGGATGGCTCCACGAACCACTTTCACATTCACGATCCACCGCAGAGTGAGCTCTGTCTTCTCACCAAGCGGGATCCAAATCGCGACACGTCTCCCCTATAAATACCAAAATCCCCCCCTTGTCCAGGGGGTGACTCCACCCCTTGGGTAGCTGATCTCAATGTTTGTGGAGCTCCACATTCCTTCACGAAGCGGTTGTGATAGCAGCTTCCTTCAGGTTGGTGCTCCATGAGTCCATGCTCCGTGAGCAGCTTCCATAGAATTTCAGCTCTGTGAGGCCATGCTCAATGAGTATCTTCCTTCGTGATGCTGCTCTGCGAGTCCATTCACCATGAGTTTATGCTTCGTGAGTCGATGCTCCGAGAACATTTCAGTCTGGGATGTCACCATTTTCTATTTCTCCTTTATGAGCACCAACTTTCCACTTATAGAATACAATGATTTAAAATACTCCTCCACACACCATTAAACACCTTCAGTTGACATATTTCTCTTGTTCTGTTTCCTATGTCATCTGTTGATACTATGTTCATAAATTCCACCAGAGTGCCTTGAGTTTAACCATTCCTCACGTAGGTCATCCAAACCCCCATCACCTGACTCCGATTATAAGTTAAACCAGAAAGTTTTGACCATACGTAAGTCTCATCACCAACTATTTCTTGGAACCTTTTGCTTAATAGTCCTATCTATATGGCTGTAAATTTTAGTAATCCCTATATGACAAACATAAGATGCCTCTTACTCAATATAGGAGATTCTTTATGATCCAAGCATGACAGTTCAATAATCCTATCTACATGTCATTAAACATTAGCATTCCCTATCATTCAATAATAGGATGACTCTTTGTCTAAACTGGATATGCCTTATGCTCCATGCATAAGATGACTAATATTCCTATATACATGACTATAAACGGTAGTACTCCATATCTAAAAAATAATAGGAAGCCTCTTTTTCGAAATAAGAGATAACATATGTTCCAAGCATAAGATGCCTCTTTCCATGACTATAGTTGTGTAATTTCAAGAGCATTGGAATTCGTTCAAACATTCCATCACTCCACCTCATTTTTTGTGTTTCCATCATTCAGATCATCATCCACTTCCATGTATGATGGGACCCCTTAAGGGCATGGTCACATGCCACACCGTCTCTCCTACCGTGTAGGACCAACAAACCGTAAGACTTTGGGAAACACTCTTAGTTATGTCATGTGTACGAACATGGTCAACAATCAACCCTCAATAATTTTTCCCCATTCCAAGATAACGCTATTTCGATGTTATGTTTTGAATGTGGTCAATAGTTAACCTCCATCACCACGCCACCCTCATTGCATTATGAATGTTGGGCATGTGAGTCACCCAAATCATATCACTTTTTTCAGACCGATTCCAAAGCAGTTGGTATTATCTCTCTTGTGCACAATCACATAGGTGAAGGCCTCAACCCACCAGTGGGTTGGGTTTCCCTCTTGGCCAGACACGAGGAAGACATCATGGATAGATTCCTTGTGTAAGCCCTATCCATAATTGCCACTCAATAACGGTAACCGGATAGCAACCTTGTGTGACCCCCATTTACCATTACAGCTCAATAGCATCTCCCGAGCAGAATCATTGCGTAATCCCAATCCACAACTGGCACTCCGTAGCGGCACCCGGTCATCTACCATGCATAATCCCTATGCACCATTACCACTCCATAGCGGCACCCAGGAAACTTCCTTGTGTAATACCTGTCCACCTATTCTGCTCTATAGTGGCACCCAGACAACATCCTTTAGTAAGCTCCATCAACCTTTGTTACTCCATAACATCACTCAGGCATCATCCTCGAGTAAGCCCCATCCCCTATTTTCGCTCAATAGCGGCACTCGAGTAGCCTATTTGAATAAGCCCCCATCAATAATTTCCACTCCATAGCAGCACCTGAGCTGCTATCTTGCATAAGCCCCATTCACCATTGGCATGCCATAGCAGCACTCAGGTAGAATCCTTGTGTAATCCCAATCAACTATTTCTGCTCCATAGAGGCACCCGGGCAGTATCCTTGCGTAAGTCTCATCCACTATTGCTGCTCCATAGTGGCACCCGGGCAGCTTCCTTGCCTATTCCCCATTCCCCATTCTCATTCTATAGAGGCAGCCTGGAAACATTCTCGCGTAAGCCCCATCCATTATTTTTGCTCTATAGTGACACCAGGGTAGTTTCCTTGCATAATCCCCATTAACCATTATAGCTCCATTGGGGCACCTGAGTAGCTTCCTTTCTATGCCCCCCTTTACCATTGTCACTCCATAGTGGCACCCGAGAAAATTTCTTGCATAAGACCCATTCACAATTTCCTCTCCATTGCGGCACCCATGAAGTTTCCTTGAGTAAGACCCATTCACCATTCCCACTCCATAGCGGCACCCAGATATCCTTATTGCTTATGATGCATTCACCACCTTTCATGGATTCACCTTTGCGTTGTGATCATCAAGTCCATGCTGCCTATTGTTTCTCACACCAAGCACGACTCATGTGGCCTTAGAGTAGTAAGAATCAACCATGACATCCTCTATGGGCAGCCTAGAGTGTAAGCCCTGCACCCATACCTAAACAATGAGGTCTTTGATCTCTGCCAAGGCGAGGTACGTAGGAAGCCTCTCCGAGGTTCAAGTCCACCACCCATTGGCCATTCCGACCATCATCACATTGGTTCACCAACACCTTGGGTAGCCTATAGTGTAATCCCCACACCCATATCTTTAACTACATGATATTTGATCCTTCACAAGGTAGGGTAGGTAGGAATCCTCGCTGAGGCTCAAGCCCACCACCCATTGGTCGTTCTGACCATATTCTCTTCGGTTCACCAACACCATGGGAATCCTATAGTGTATGCCCCTCACCCATACCTAAATTATGTGGTCTTTGATCCTAGCCAAGGAAAGGTATATATGAACCCTCTCAATGGTCCATTCCCAACTCCCAGTCGTTCAAACCACCTTCACGTTGGTTCCCACCACCTGAACTACATGGTCGTTCATCATTTCCATGGAGAGGTACATAGAAAGCCTCTCTAAAGATCAAGCCCACTATCTACCTGGGCCCCAAGTCCTCTTTCATGTCTGTTCACCACCGTCCTACATGACGTTAAACCATGGACCTCAATCAGTGGAAAGCCGTCATTTCACCATTCAGCGGTAAGCCATTGTCAACCTCAATCGACAGTTAGTAATTGAAGTCTTCAATCGATGGTTACTCGTCATCAGATGAACTGCGCGGACATTGATTCCCTACCACAGGGATATATAGGAATCATACCTGAGGTTAAATCCTAGCACCCATGTCTCATATACATCAATCCCTCAGTCCCATGTGTTCCGAGGAGATCATGCCCCAACCTTGATTTTCTACTTCCTCTGGGTCCCATCGTCCCACCGAACTACGCGGACTTTGATTACCTACCATGGGGATACATAGGAAGTCCCTTCGAGGCTCAAGACCAAAACTACCATCACCTTCATGACAGCCTCATCTCTTTCACCCTCCACTGCATTCAACTCTCCATCATCCATTCTGATTCTCACCCTGGCCACCACACCCCGATGGGATCATGTTATTCACCTATTCGCTGCTCTTTGAAGCACATGGGATACTATCTACATGTAAGCCCACACATGTATTAGGGGTTTTTTCCTATGTGTTCACCCGGTTTCATCACCCTTCGAACTATGAGGGTTTTGATCCCAGTCATCAACACAGGGAACATAAGAAAACTCCAAGAGGTTTAATCCCAGCTAAAGGTAAACCTTGGTGTTCCCCGACATAGGGGGTACACTCACTCTAAACTTCCCTCAATGGTGTCATGATCATCCATTACGGTGTGTCATCTCCCCTCCATGGGACCCACCACCCCAGATACTTCCTCATTGGGTGTTCTGATCCATCTATCTTACATGTGTTCCCTTCTTGAGAGATACCAATCTTATCTGTCTATATGAGACGTTCTGATCACCCTCATTCCTTCTCCAAATGACGTTAAACTCACGGCCTACCTCGTTATAAACATGAGATTCCTGAGGAAAACCTTGTAAGACACGCCTTTGGCGTAACCATCTTTACAAGACGTTTTACTCGCGACAAACCCCATGTTAAACATGGAAAGTTAAGGAAAAACATAGATACTTTCCTATTGAATATGAATCCCCGCATTCGATGTGGGATTCCTCAAGTTCTATACCTTTGAGATGCCCTCTTATGAGGAAGAATAGAGGTTCCCTAATGTCCACACATCTAGAGATGCCCCGACATGCCTAATGTTGTCATCTACTATGACTGAAGAATTATACCATGTTAAGACCCAATGGAATGTCCTAACGAAAGTAGTGTAATTAACTGGTGTCCATGATGATAAGGCACCTGGAATGGGATTCACAAACCTCAAATTAATCGTTAATGGAGACCCGGACTCTTTAATGAGCTCCAAGAAGGAATCCATGGATGGAATATCTGACATCCCATTATCCCATTTCAATCAAGGAGCAAACATCACTAAATAAGTGACAGATGTCACCCTCCTTTGGAAAGTGGGAATACATGGAAGAAAACATCACCTTTCGTCCTCAATTAGATAGATGTGTGTGCCCCTACAAAAGTGATATAAACAATTATCATATATAACAACTAGAATAGTTAAAAACTCACTCACACCGAGTATCAACCCAAACTTCCCCAATCCACCATTCCTAATCCTTGAAAATGGCTCTGATGATAAATGATGACATTCAATGAAAAACAAGGTTCAACATCCTAAAATGGAAAATTGTGTACTAGACATGATATATATTACCTTTTTACCATGTCATGAGTGAAACTCCAAAAGTGTACCTCTTTCAAACCAAATATAGCACTTGATTCAACATGGAATATAATCAACCCTTTGTTAGTATACTCTCGAATATACCATGATTTAAGTAATTATCACGTCAAAACAAATAGAATTCTAATTGTCCATTGATATAAATGATAAAGTCCATAATTCCATGATTACATATATACTGAATATAAATTCCTTATCCAACTCTTGAAACCACATCTCCTGACAATCCATAACCAGGTCCATCCCTTTATCAACCAACTCACAACACATAATTTCTCTTTTATGACTCCTCTATCATGGAGGGTTATTTTTTATAAATCATTACTCCTATGAAACCATTCCTACATCATTTATCTTAAAACATTTTTTGTCAAATCACACACCACTAATCACTGATTTATAATATACATTTTATTTCATGTAATTGATATGTACCATCATCACTAGGCACACACTACATTCATTTTTCCATTATATAGAAAAGTGAACCATTATACAGTTAATGTTAATTTCATTATTTCTATTCTCCATTGTAAATACTATTCAGTACTAACAACTCACCCATGCCAAGATTTACTCATCTTCCACTTACTACTCAACTTCATTCCAGTCATGAGTGTCTACCTACGACCGAACTATAATATGAATAGTTGAAAAATTGTTAAAAATGTATGGGAAAACCAAACTATCCCAATAATAAAATTCAGTCAAAGAAATCAACATTGGTGATTTATCAAAGATCAAATCCATCACCATTCCCATATCACAAAACCAAGAACCAACCATGAATCAGTCTGAAAAATTATGTAAAACCAAGATCATTTCCTAGAAGGACTCTAGATAAATTGGCCTAAATCAATAATTAGTCTCCTTGGATTAAATAAAATGTAATCCTACTATGTTATGAGTCAACAATAAAGTCATATAGTTAACTCACATATCTGTACTGATTATGTCTCATAATACGGTAATTAGGTCTTACCAAATACCCAATAAAATCAAAAATATCATTGGAAACTTGTCAAGGGTTATCAACCATGAACCCATCTCATCCCATAAAATATTAATAAAATACCAACACTCTCTATTGTGGGTAATAGTTTCTTTTACTATTGAGTGTTAAAAAAATCAACTTATTGGATTACTAGGTCCCGTTATCCTCATCGAGAATCCTCATAAGGGATTATTCTATGAATGTAATTATACAAATGATGAATATTAAATGAACTGACACTCATTGGTTATCCATATATGAAAATACCCCATTAAGATATAGTGAATGATAAATATCATGGAACCTATTTCTATTTTACCCAGTGAGCTGGAATGATAATTACAAATGAAGGTTCGATTAGTATAATTTCATTCCATGATATGGAGGAAAACACTATATTATGTGTTACATAAAAATTAAATAACCAAAACAATGAAAAACAACCCATATGATGTCCAATATTTGGGAATCATGGTCCCTCTCATCTTACTAGGGTCACAACACCTCCCGTGCATAAGGAGTAATTTATCAACATCATCAGAAAATTATTCAGTCTATATAATCATCACCAACTATCAAAAAATGTGTATGTATATATATATATATTTGAATAATTGAGTAAAA
The DNA here is from genome assembly GCA_963277665.1 of Viscum album. Classification (NCBI taxonomy): domain Eukaryota; kingdom Viridiplantae; phylum Streptophyta; class Magnoliopsida; order Santalales; family Viscaceae; genus Viscum; species Viscum album. Next base: position 914,855,641 of record OY728155.1, on the reverse strand, counting down.
TTCCAAAAAAAAATAATGTATAGGGAAACAATATATAAGATATTTTTACATAGTAAACTATTTTATAATATCATGAGAATAATTACATACTGGAATTATAATAACATTTAAATCCAACAAGAAAAATATATAGAATCACTCACTTCAAACAATTATTTGAAAAATATTAAACTCAAATTTTGGAATCTATCCAATGGGATAAGAGCTAGTAATAAATTAATAGCCTCTTGACTATAATTCGGTAGCCATATGTCCATAGAAAATAACAAAATAAACAAATCATGTATTTCAGTCAAATAAAAAATCATATAAATCTATAACATCACAAATCATGAATAGTACTCCAATATATTTGGTATCCATGAAATCTTACTAGGATTTTTTTGATGCACTAACTCTATATCCATTATATATTATGAATGATTCATAATACTAATTTTTAACTTATCCCAAATTGTAATAAAAAATTAAAGAGACATCTCGAATACCAATTTGTAGAAACCTTCCCTAAATTACATTAGTCTAGTTCCCCATGAATGTTCACTAAAATGCATCATCTGCACCACTCTATATGCTAGAGGCAACTGACTACAAATATGGGCACAATATGTGTCCACAGTTACACTAGACCCTTTAATTAGAGTAAGAAACAATGGAAATAACTAGATGTCATCCACAAATTGAATAATCTTGGTTATGAAGCAATATATAAACTGAATTAGAACATGTTTCAATAAAATAATAAATTCAATGTTCATGAAATTGAGTTGAATTTCATACCACTAAAGCCTTATAGTATTTAGTTCATTCCCAATTTTATAATCCCTACTATAAAATACTGATATCTTCTAATATCAAAAATGTATTGAAGAAATTTATATGACCCTAGAGGGATACATATATTAACCATGGGTTTAAACATACATTCCACCAATCAATATAATGATGGATGATGTACATCATCAGAAACTCATGTAATTGGTCACTAAGTAAGACATAATTAAACAAATTCCATGTAAATTAAATCCAATGTATTAACCATAGGTCGTGGTCTATATGAAATCATGACATTGTATCTTGGATAATCCCTAAGTGGATGGCCATTATGTGATATAGAAATGTAAATATCTCTGAGCCCAAGTACAATATCAGTGTTCATTGATACAAATATATCACCAATCCCATATAAAAAAATCATTAGGTGATTTATTAATGGTGTACCTTTCTGACTATTGGGTGAATCAATGTTTTCTCTCGAGGATAACATAATAATCCATCATGTATTAGTCACATCAATGGTGAGCATCACTATTCCCAGAACCATGATCTAGTAACCAATCATAGGGTAAGTAATTATCTCATATTATCATGAGATAATAATCATAAATGAGTAAAATCATTAGGGAAGCCAAACTGAAAAATACTAATCATGGGATTCCATTAATGAACATCATAATCAAGCGGTGAGATTCCTAAACATCAAAAGAAAGTGATGACATGCCAGAATATCATAAGTATGGGACTCTGTTCCTGAATATTATAATCTAGGGACCCTAGTCCCAAATATCATAATCATTAGACACCATAATCAAATATCAAAATCATATTATCAATATAAGGATCCCAAGAAGAACCTATGGAATTTCCATTAATTTAATAGTCAAACATACTATATCGATATGAATATTTAAGGAATTGCATGTTGGAATCAGATATAATATTAATAATAATAAACAATTCAGAATATAGATCATTAGAAAACGTCCAGTAAGAACATCTATATATCTTATCTACATAAACAGTAAATTAGTGAATACATAATTAAAAGTGTCAAAGTGGCTGAATGAATAAAACTAAAAATTTCCACAATCGTATTAGGAAATCAATAATAGTATATGTTATTTGGTGAAACTTGATACCATCTACAAATGAAGCTAACACATTAGCTCACGGTCAATCAAACATTGTGAACCCCAAAATACCATTGATCAATAAACTAAAGAGGAATACTAATACTGATTTTAAAAATTAATATGAAGTAAGGAATCCCCCTTGGGATCAATATAAATATAAATGATAGGAATCCCATAGGGGAACCTCATTCAACCTTATAGCCTTGGGACATGGGAGGAATCTATCTAATTGAGATTTTTAGTGACCTTGGGAGTTCATCTGGTTCCATATTTTCATATCATTTAATTTAAAAATTTGTAGAATAAATAAATAAAATATGCATCACCATCACGAGTGATCTTAGGCATCCATATAATACCATAATCATTCATAAATACCAATTGGAATGTTTTAAATACATCATTCTATTAAGAAGGTATTTTCTCTTTATATAAGGAGTGAAAGAAGATACGAAGGCCCATACTAGGACTTCCATCATGTTTTTGGTCTTGAATCATTAACATTACAACATAAATTAAATAATTTCAATTAGCTTATAATCATTTAATTTATCATGTAAATATAATTTATTAATGAAATTTACGTTATAAAGTAATGAAAACCATAATATAATGGGTTATATCATCATAGTAGAACCATAAAAAGAAATTAAAATATATAATACGGTACCTCTAACACAATTAATCATGTATAATCCAAAAAAACAACAAAAAAATCACACAATATATAAATTCAAAACATTAATGTTTCAGAAATTATTTGTGTAGACATGAAACAATATTTTTCAATGTGCAGATGGCCTCTATGTATAAAATCACCCTTGTAAGAGAAAACATGATGTCAAAAAGGTCCATTCAACCGTGATAGTGGAGTCAATTGATAAACATAAATAGATTACACAAAAATCATAAATTATGTGATAAGAACAACATATTAGTATGGTTGAAGAAAATCCTTCCCATCGACGTTATCAAATCACAAACAATATCTCCTTTATTATTGATTAAATAAGGAAAATATAGAGGATATCTGTTGGGTGACTTGATTTGCATCCTCATGTTTCCCAATGAAGAAATTATAGGAGGATACCCATATATCCCTTCATAAAAATATAAGGCTTCATTTTACATTGTGTGAAAGTCTTACACATTGTGTAAGAGTTTCACGACGTGTAAAAAATAAACATAGTGTATTCCATATGGAACTCCATTGAGTTTTCATGTAATGAATCCTTAGGTTGCAACCCATGAAATCGATACACATCGTATAAATAATTACTGACATTTAAAACATGCATTGTCTTCTTTCTTCATCTTGTCCTCCCAATCCACATATGGTGTCCCCCCGATGCCCTAGGGAGTTCCAATAAAACATAAAACACATCCAAAAACATGAAATCCATACATTAACAAACTCCAACACACATTATAATTTATGGCCAATAGTTTGGTCCATCCACCATGTAAAAAAGATAAAATTATCTAAAAGATTCAGCCATTTTAAAAACACAGGACCATATAACATGGGAAAATTGTTGAGCCCAACCATTGAAGATACAATGGAAAAAATTTATATGGGACACACCATTTTGTATAGTGATTCAAAAAGCATGTGAACCCATCTCATTTATTGGTCATATTCTCTTATATACATGGGTTAGACGCTAGGTCATCATATCTGTCAAGTATAACTGGTACACATTATGTCTTCGCCACATGGGGTATGCCAGTGTAAAACTATCAAGAAAAATATTCAATGAGATTTCTCCTTTTACGAGGAAATTATAAAGGGTCATACATTTCCCATGTTATCATAGAATAAATAGTGTGTTGTCCCAAACTGGGTCATGGACATATAGAGCTGACACACTTACTAGATTCATGTGTAGGGTCACACAATCTGTGGGCTTAGAAAAAATGAATGTGATCCTTTAAATTTCCTAACATCCTTAAAAAAAATACATTAGGATATATTCCATGTGATAATCCTGGATAAATTGAATATATTAATGGTTTTTATTTTATTTTTATATTAATATCCAATTTTTTTAATTCGGACTCACTTCCATAGATACCACATATTTGTTTCCTAAAATTACTGGAATTATCCATCATATGTCATTTAATGTCCTTCAATGGCTAATAAATTGATATTAATAGTGTGTAAAATATTCCACAGGTATTGTGCATTTCTTGTTACCTTTATTTATTAATAGGTCATAGATCATTGTATCGTCATCCCTAATCCATCTTTTTCATTCTGGAAAACACTGATTTGTTCATCATTCTCCAAACCTTTATGTGTGTAGTTGTTAAATATCTCTTGAACCAAACTCAAGAATATCAAATCATAACCCTGAGATCAATAGTAGCGAACATGATGAATGTGTGTGGGGAAATTAAAATTGACCAATGGAAAAATTTCATTTGAAAAATGTTCATATCCATTTATCATAAATCAGGAAAATAAAAGTGATAACATCTCATAAATAAGAAAAAAATATTAATCATTTTAATTCATCTATAAAGATCACTTGATGATCCTATGATCATAGAATCAAATAAAAAAAATAATCAATTTCCAATACATTAATCTTCCTCTTTAAATTGAAAATCGATGATCCCTATCTCCATTTAGATCAATCATTTTTGAAGACCACATTTGGTATGAAACATATGTCTCTAATATTAATACATTAAATATTTTTATAATATATGTACTACGATCATAGAATCATAAAACATGATACTATATTTATAAAAAAAATTTAAAATATTCCAAAAATATATTCAAAATTCATTCATGGAATAAATATATTACAATAGGTTGTCTACCAATTTGGTTTTTCCAGTTATTCCTCTATTTAAAAGAGAAACATCAGGGTGATTGAAAGTATTGTATATCAAAATATCCATTATTTTATTTTATTTTTCTGAGGTGTGTTGGATTATTCCTTAGTATCATTTGAGATATATTTTTTCTAGGATGTCATGTTTTTATTCCATTTGATCCAAATTTTGGTTATTATACATGTATCTAGGTAACATGTAGTCAATTAGTTTTATTTATTATTTATTTTTTGTCTCTATATTTTCTATTTATTATTATGTTTAATATTTATTAAATTTTGTGTGTGATATTGTTAAAAATGAATTTTTGTTTATTTCCATGTTATTTTATACATCATAAATGATTTTAAAATGGGTTTCAGAATTTCCATAATAGGCTTGGTTGACATCATTGGGGATTAAAATTGTTGTTTTGTGGGAAAATAGTATTGAATATAGGATCTCATTATTCTGTGTTGTTGTATGGTAGAGTGAGGATGCATTATATTGAAAAAAATGAAGTAAATCATGAGAGGTTCCTTGATCACCACTATTCATAATGATATTTGAGTCTTTACTATTTTTAAAAAAAATTAGATGTTCGGATCTATCATTGATCTCAATTTGTTTTAGAATTTCAATCTTCATATTTTGATGATTTATGTTTTCATTAAATATTGTGAGGTACATGGAGGGATTATTGTTCTTTTATAGGATATGAGAAAATATTTATAGGAGGTGGGACATATGTAATTTCCATTGGAAATTATGTGGTTTGTTAATGGGTGGATTGTCTGGGACATTAATCCTTGCAGAAACATAATATCTAGTTACGTTGGGAATTCTTCATTCGTTGTGGAATTTGGCATATTTAAATTTTAATTGAGATTTATATGTGGTGTTCTTTGGTTATTTTTGTGTGTTTATTTAATGTAGAATAATAAAAATTGGAATTTAATATTTCTATCATTCAAAAATATTTTTTTAATGGAAAAATTTTAATATATATTTATTTAAAACATTTCATATGATAAAATTTTCTGAAAATGTTTCTCTGATGTTGAGGATTCAAAATAATTATTATAATGAAAAGTTTTTTGGTATTATTGGAAATTTTTTTACTATTAATAATTCAAATTGTTTTCTGATATTATAAAAATATTTATTTTGATCCATTTAATGATCTCGTGTGAGAAATGTTGTAAAATGGTAAGTTTTAATAAATTTCACTACTATGGAATGATTCATTAAAACATTAATAATGAATTAATTTTTTTTGAATGTAATTATATTTAGGAAATTAAATTTTCTAAATAATTATATGGTATATGTTTTGAATATCTCACATTTATTCATAAATAAATATTTTGATGTGTATTATTATTCTAGTTTTGTATTAGAAATTTATTTAAAAGGTATTTTGATATTTCTGATTAATTTATATTATGTCTCATCATGATGTGTTATAGATTATCTCATGATAGTGTCTATATTTATTATTTTTATATTGCAAACTAATCTTGATTTTATTTACTTCTAAGAGAAATCTGTGGGGTAATCACTCAAATATATCTGTTTGGATGATCAGGATTTTCAGGGAATATTTTTTGTATCATCCATATATTTAGAGCTTACTATTGCTTCATTAATTTTTGATATTGAAATTTCATTTGAGTTTTTTAAAACCATGATACTCATCATTAATTTCAAGAATGAAGATATTATCATCGAGCAACAACATCTTAAATCTCTTAATATTATGATTTAGAATTTTATGCTAGGGTGTATTAGTTATATGTTGTGGTTGATTGTGTAACACACAAATATTTTTGTAAAATAATTTTTCAACATATATTAAATCTATTTAAAATTTTCTATTACATGAAACATTCAGTTTATATTTTATTAAGTTCAAGAGTTAGTTTATGTTGGGTTAAACACAAAACATAATTTATATTGTATTACACAAAACACAAAGATTAAATGAAAAGTGAAATGCTACAAAAATATATTTATTTATCATTATATATCTCACCTAGAAATTAGAATAGCCACTATGAATAATTTTAATTGAACACTATATAAATATTATTTTAAATATAATTTATATTGAATTATTTAATGACCATTAAATATGAAAGGAAAATAAGAACCATTTGAATGCATATTAATTTATTTTAATTTTTTTTATGAAAATCTAAAAATGTTTTACATCAAAAAATTAAACAAAATTTTTTTATAAAATTATTTTAATGAACATTATATATAATATATTTAACCCATTTGATAATATTTATCACATGTCCTTTCACGTTAAGTGATAAAACTAAATGCATAACAACACTAAGAATAAATATTTGTCGAAAAAATTCCCAAATTTTTGTTAAATATTTAGAAAATTAATATTTACAATCTATGATATTTTATTTTAAAATTTGAATATATTTTTTAAAATATCATGAAAATTTTTTCATTTGGTAATTTTTTATAATTTTATGGCAACATAACTTCTCTGATGAATATTAAAAAATAATGGGGTTTATTTTGAATTGATATTTCTTGTAGTGGTTCTAAAAAGATAAAAATTGATTGTAAGATAGATTAAAAAAATAAATAAAAATACATATCTCTTAATATAATATAGGTTATTTTAATAAATTTATAATTTAATTTTGATATATAATATTTTTAAACAATCGAAAAAGTTATATTTGGAAAAATGTTTTCTCATCGCATCTCTTGGTTTAATATTAAATTAATATTTTCCACTTTTATGGGATGAAATTAAATAATATCAATAAATTAGGATCATAATATTTTATGTAATATAATATGTTAAATATATTTTTTCACCAAAATGAATAGTTAAAAATCAATAAAAAACATTAACATGGTAATAGAAAGAACGGGTTTATATGGGGTTAAATTGAAAATACAAGGGTTAAAACATACCCAAAACATGTCTAACTCATAATGGTTCACTATGTATACATTATATACATTATAATTTCCAATATAGGAAAATTTTAATGGATTCTTCATTTCAATTAAATTATCTTGTTTGATTATTTTGGTAATTTTATAGGTATATTATATATGGGTTTTTTTTTCACACTATTATAAATAGACACCACCAATCATCAATTCATCGCATATCTCAAGCCCTCTAGGTCAAGCTTACCTTGTAAGAATACCTCCCCAAAATCCTTATCCGTATTATATTTATTCTATTATTTTAAAAATATAATTAATATGGTCCTTATTAATAGAACCAATGAAGGTGCTTCTATGAAAAGGTAGTTGTCTTTACTATGATCCTTATGTTACATATGTATTCATTCAAATTGAAATAATACTCGACCATTATATATTAAAAAAAACAATAAATCCCAAATAATTAAATTTTTTTATGTTAATTAAATATTATTAATCATTCTCCACATCAATGAAATGGAAAATAAAAATATTGATCATGTGTACGGTAGATTACCACCTCTCAAATCGATGTAGTTTCTCATCCATCAACACCATTAATGAATAAATATACAGTGGAATTTAACATATTATTTTTTAATATATTACATTAATACAATTATAATAATAATATATCAAGGAAACCTTTTTACTTTTAATTTTATGGGGATACGATAATGTCAATCGTGTGTGAAGTGGGCAACGCCTCACTATAAAATGTGATTATTTTTTTGTATTTATTTACATGGAACATAGTAAGGATAAATTTAATGAATATAAATTACTTATATTACACAATAATATTTTATAATGTTTCATATTATCTTCAATTCATTAATTTCATACATCAAAAGAATTGATAAAATATTCATGCTTCGTTACATCCTACTATGTCTATAAAAAGTGTATTTCATTTTATATCTATAAAATTTATTGAAAAATAAAAATTATTTTATGGAGAATATATATGGTATTTAAACCAGGGATAAAATTTTATTGATGATATAAATGGGATCATAATAGGTTTATCTAAAATAAAAATAAATACAGACACAAAAACCATTATAGTTATTATGTGAATTGTGGTTTTAACAATGAATTTTTTATAAATGGGAAATAGAAGGAAATAAATAAATAATAATCGGTATTATACATATTAAAATGTATATATAACAAATTTTTAATATAATTAAAATTATTTTGTAGACGGTTCAAATGTGTATGATGGTATCATGATTTATGGTAAGAGATTTTTGTCACACTTTTTATTTTTGTGAGACAATTTCCATAATCAAAAGATTATTAATATATGTGATGTATATTCATATAATGAATTTATATTATTAGTATTATACTAAATAATAGGAGTATTTACATATCCATTTTTGAATATCTCTTTTATGGGTTTTACGGTTCAAACGTTACCAAAAAATATGGGATTTCTGTCTCAATTTTCATTCTTTGAGACATATGATATATTATGAATAAACATTATTTTATGACATGTATATAATCCCCTTAAACATATATTATTTTGAATTTATGTGCTATGTTTTTATTTAATATTTAATTTATTTTTATTTTTTCTATACATTTATGATTTAATTTCACCAAAATAGTAATGGGTTTTTTGTTCACTCTCATTTTTATCGATATTTTTTATAATCATGTTTTTTATGATAAAATATTATGATACATTTCCAAATAATATCATGAATTTTATTCTAATATAATTTTGAAATTGATATATAGTTTCCATTAATTCTACTCTAATTATGTACTAGGTATTTAAAATGAGTTTTCTTAATGTTTACTGACTTTATATAATTTTTCTGTCGAACAACCTTTTCTTATGTATCCATGTTTTCTAAAATATATTGAATTATTAAACATTATCAAAATTAATCATCAATTTCATTTTTACCCAATTTATAGAATTTTAATCTTTTTAATTGTAATATTCATGTAAATTTGAAGATAATTATCAATTATCTTTAATTATAAATATTAATGGAATCATTGTTTTAACACGAACGAAATGAACACTATTTTATGTGGTCATAGAAAATTAATGACTTGATTCCATGTATATGATTTTCATATGTTCTTTTAATATAAATGTATTCTTAAAATGTTTTATGTTTCAAAAGAGTTTTTTTAAATAGTAATGTTTATTTTTCTCATCAAATGTCCCCACCGATTTTTATTTCAAAAACATTTTGAATATTTGATGGAATACATTGAGGGTACATATTCATTACTCGAGATATGATCCATGAAACCATACTTATTATTTTCTTAAATAAATTATGTTTATAATTTAATGTTGTTTATGATACCCATATCTTTTCAATGTATAGTGTTATTATGATATTATTTAATTTTTATGAAACTAGGTACATTTCCACAGGTAATTCTATGATGAAATGTTTTGTGAGACCCATTTATTTTAATGGTTTCAAATATGTTGAATGTTATATAATCATCTAGAAAAATTATTTTTGGATAATGATTTTGGGGATACCTATATATCCTTCCAATGCAATGTATAATTATAAATATTATATGAGCTTAATGGGTTTGAAGCTCTGAAAAATAGAGCACAATATTGGTTATCCAAATCCCAAAATAAGAGGCCAGGCATGAGGTTACCCAAATCTATATAGATTATTATACAAAGGAGGACCTCTCAATACGAATGTATGTAAATTTGTTATCATCCTAATCCGAACATGTTATCAGTATCTTGGAAGATAAAGTAGACATAATATTTTCTACGCTTATGTGTATGATGAAAATATATCACATATTACATTGTTGTCCTATCATCGATCATATTTTTGGATCCCATTATGATTAATATTTTTTTAACTTCCCTGATTTATTCTATGACTCGTTTTTATTATCATTGATTATAATGGTATAATTTTCAAATGTTATTATCATGATATCCTACCCATATGCACAAGTTATATTTATATATCCCTTATGTAACCTTAATGGGATTATGATATCATTCTTTCATGTGTTTCCTTTCCAAAGGGTATGAATAAATAATTTCACTAGGTTATTTCTATGAAGACTAATAAATGGGATGATAATTGTGGTAAAAATGTTGCGATCATTCAAAAAATAGTAATATATTTATGTATTCTACAAACAAACAAAAATATTATGATCATATGGGATATGTTTTTAAAATATATTGAATATTTATCAAAAATATATAATGTATTTGTTTATGAGAATCCTCAGACATTATATTTTGTTTAAGAGAATATGCTTATTAATCCATTTAAATAATGGTTGAAAAAATTATTGACATTTCTAATGATATTTCTAAATATAGGTCAACGGTTATAAAAATTTTTAATTCTATATATGATTAAATTTATACAAAAATATCATAGAATTTTGGTAATGTTTATAATGACTAAATTAAAGTAAATTACATCCCTCTATAGATTCTATTTGTAAATGTGGATCTGGAACATAGGTTACATGGGGTAATAACACTAAAAAGAGTTCATTATGTACGAGTCTATCAGCACATATATAGTATAAAGGGCCATTTAGAACACTTGTTTTGACTCCTATAGGGGGTTATTATTTCACAATTAAAGATTTTTACAGACCCTCAAGATGAATTTAAATAGGTGTTGACTATGAATAACAAATAATAATAATAATATGGTATCATACATAAAATGATTTTTTTAATGTAGTCATCCTATATATTTTTTTGGATTTCATGGTTCACCACTATGATTAATATTTCTCACAATATGCATTTTGGTTTTATGAAATTCCAAAAATTAGAATGAACTAGATTAATGTTGATTTTTTCATAACCTGTGTTAATGATAAATCCTATGGGATAATGTCTTGGGTGAATATTATAATGATTATTGATAATTTTTTATCAAATTATATGATTAATAAGTTTCTATCTAACAAAATACCTGACCAACCATTAAAGATAACAATACATTTATTTGAGAGATTAGGTGGTTGAGTCAATGGAGTAAAGAAGAATCAGTTTCTAATTTTTCCAGAATGCTGTATGTTAAACTCTAGGGAATTTCTCAATGGAATGGTAATATTTTTTTACTTTAAAAAAAAGTACACAAATAATGTAATTATATATTAATATCAAAAATTGAATTTTACTAAATTTATGATAACAATAGTTTCCATATGATATCATTTCTAGAAGAATGTTTACAATGTGGTGTATATATGGACAATAAAAATAGTTTTTCAAAAGAAAATTATCATTGGGATAATTAGTAAGGTTATATGTTTAATGGTTATATTTAAAATAATGATATAAATTCAATGGACATATTAAATGAAATATGTATTAAGGAATATGATGATGATTCCTACTTAATCATTTGTTAATTAAGTCATATGATTGATGAGTATAAGTATAATAATTCTTGAATTATGTCAAACTATTAGGAAATATATAAACATGTATTAGAATATGTTATTTTTATAGATAAGAATTATTCTGATGAATGGTATTGAATAAATATAAGCATTATTAATGGAAAATAAATATTTTATGAAGAAATCCTAATTATTGGATGATAACCCTTAAAGTCATATTTAATTCTAGATAATTTTGTTTTGATAATGTTATTATTTATATGAATAATGTAAATAGGTGTGTATTGATGGTGTGAGAGATGATTAATGAATTGTGGAAAAGGTATTTTATGTTATCATTAATGTATTTTACAATGGTGTTGGATATATATAATATATTCAATAATATGTGGTTTCATTAAAAAAATGTGGGTATATGTTTTTATTCATTAAGGTAATAATGTAACATAAGATATTACCATGTTTCAGGATAAAATATGATCAATGTATTCATATATTTAATATATCATAACAACACCAAATTTATGTTGTTTGTGTGATTAATGATATGATGATTTGGGATATTCAGTTACCCTATTAAAAAATTATTGTATTTCTATTTCATCGATATATATATGATCATTAATATTAATAAGTCTTGTAGTGGATTAAATTTTACTTTTTATTTTATCATAATTTTTTTGAAATCAATTTCCCTTTTTAAAATAACTATAAACAAAATTATTTATTCTGCATTATTTTATGTATATTTTATCTAATAGACCTTAAGGAATAAAAATGTTTAATTTTAATTTCATGGAGTATTATATGAAGTGTAAATTAAATGAAGAAAAGCTAAATATTTATATAATTCTTATAAAATGAATTAAAATAAAATAATAATATATTCATCTAAAATTACAAATTTTTTGGATAAGAATCTTGATAAAAAAATTTATCCTAACACTATAATTTATAAGGATATCAATGACCATTTTTACTCCTCTTTGGTTTATGGTTTGGTGTTTACTGATTTTTACATGATGATTCCCTTTCTTTTGATGAATGATCTCTATAATTTTACTTCATTATTTGGATATTATTAGTTTATACCATAATCAAATATTTAATTCCCAGCTTTATTCCCCAATTGGGTAACCTATTATGTGTTTTTATATGTAACCATAACATATTTCTTTCTCAATTTTAATTAGATGTTTTTTTACCCTTTTTACAGTGTGTTTTCCCACAAAGCTATTTTAAAATTTTAAACTATTGTCTCCCAAGAAGTTTAAAATAAGATGATGAAATTAATTTAAGGGGGTAGAATGTTACTCAGATAGATTTTGGTAAAATATTTTTTCTTAAATTTATTAATTTTAATATTTATTTATTGCATACAAAATTGATTTTACCATTTCTTATAAATAATATTTTATCTTTTCTTACATAAAGCACTAATTTTAGCTTTCATTATATGCAATAACATGTTTAAATGAATCATGACATACTAATAAATACTATTTTTTAATAGGAATGTTTTAAACTAGAAATTCAAATTTATATTATGAGTAATTTAAACAAAATTTTTGAAATATATTCCTTACATATTTAAATAAAATAAAATAATTTTTGATAATTTTATTAAAAATTAATATAAGAACACTTTAAGATAATGTAAAACACTCTTTAAAAAGAATAATATTGTTTTCACAAAGATATTTTACCTAAATATATTAATAAAATCAAAATTTTTTATTTAAATTTTTGGAATATTTATACTATATATTCAAAAATAATTATACCATTCAACATTTCTGTTTTATCTATAACAGATAGGATTAAAGAAAAATTTATGATTAAAAGAATACATTACAAAAAAACTTATTTTTACCTATTGATAACATAATTTATAATAATATTATTAAAATTTTATAAAATATAAATGGATACATAAAATTCAGTTTTTAATTTATCATCTAAATATAATCTTTGGGATAATTTTAAAAACATAAAAAAAATATAAATTATTCATAGAATGATGAAAATAATGGTTTATATTAAAAATATTCATTTTATTTAAAGGTTTTAAAAAATATAAATAATTAATATGGGATTATTAGAAATATCAGTTCATTTAAATATATATTTATGAAATTTAGGAAATTTGAATCATTTTTATAATGAATTTTGATTTAAAAATAATGAAATATTTTAAACATTTTCCAATTAAAAAACTATTTTCATCTCGTGTTTATTCGATAATATTTAATTTAAAAATGTCCACATTAGTAGGAAGAATTTAAAAAAATGGATTACTTATTTTATACCATATGTTTTTGAAAAATATTAATAAATTATTTACCATGGTTAAGGATAAAATGGGATTTTTTGGGATAAAATTAAATTTTTATTAGTTTAAAATAACAAAAAAAAATTTAAATACTATTTTTTTAATATATAATTATTTTCTGATGAATTGAAAATATAATTAAATTTTCGTTCTTTTTTAATTTGAATTACTTACTCATTTTGGATTCTTTTGTAAAATATCTCGGTTGTTTCTACGCGGGATAAATTCTGTAACATATAAAATTGTGTCACCAGAATTATCTTATATAAAACTATTAAGACATATAGTTCATAAAAAACTACAAAAATACCTCCCTAACAACCATATCCTGGTATAAGATCTTTTTTTCATCCCAAATGACCAGTATTATGGTCCTTAAATGTTGATCCTAAGGCGGTTGTTAGATTTGGTTGTAATTTTCTTTATTAAGCTCGTTATTTTTATTTCACATTTTCTGTATTCAATTTTTTATTAAAACATATAATATAAAGAAACAAAAATATCAAAAATATGATGATTTTATGTTGTTATTTTAATAATCTACATACATCCCCAATTAGATGATATATAATATAAAACTGTCAATTATGAGTATGGTAGACTGCAGCCTAATAAATTGATTTAATTTTTGTTCAATTTCCACATTTCGTGGTGGGAAATGAAAATATATTTATCATATGTTTATGATATTTATGACATTAATATTCCACTATTATTAAGATACAAAATATAAATTTTACTTCCAATTTCATGGGGTTACGATAACTATTCTCGTTTGTAAGGCATTCCACCACTTTCCTCACCTGCCTGAAGGCCTTGATTTTTTATTTATTTGAGATAACACCATTTCAAAATATGTTGAGAGGGAAATCTGACTTGACCCATTGGCCAAGGGTGTACTACTACCACATGAAGTGATGTGATAGATTTTCATTTATATCATACATAGACGTTAATAAGGATAACACTAATGAATATAAATTATGTATATGAAATTATAATTATTATATATTTGAAATATAATATCTACTATTTGTTTATTTATTCCTTAGAAAAAAATGAAACAATATTCGTGCATATATACAACCTACTATCTCAAGGAATTTGAATGTTCATTTTATTTCTCTATTTTTTTAATTACAAAAAATAATTTTATAAATAATATATATTATGTTTATATTATGGTAAACATTATGAATATTATGGAAAAATGATTAATATATGAAAATTAAAAATAACAAAAAAAACATACATGAAAAGGAAAGAATTAATTATCGAAAATATTATTTTATCAAGGAATTGTTGATAAATAGGTTATAAAAGGTCATAATTAAATCTCATTGGGTATGATAAATATGTAAATGATTTATTAAAATATTCCTAATAAAATTATATTTGTTACACAGGGGATTAAAACATGATGGAAGGAATTAAACACTTATTGAAAGGGTTTTTGGTATCACATTTTTCATATGTTAGAAAAATTTCACATTCACCACCTATATTAGTTTTTGATTATATAATTTAAATGAATGAGTTTTTTCAATTAATATCATAAAAATAGTTTTATTATCAAACCAAATTTAGGATCTATCATTCATGGCATTTACAATAAAATGATTACTAAAGTGGTTAGAAATTTTTGTCTAAATTTTACTTCGTTATGACATATGTTATATTATGAACCTATATTCTGTTAGGAGGTCTGTATAGATACCACAAGAAATTTAATATAAAAAAATAAATATTATAGTTATATGTTTTGTTTAATTTAATTATATTCGTTCATGTGGATTATGATTTAATTTTACTTTAATATTAATGGTTTTACATTAAAATTTTGTCATTTATCAGGATTGTCTATGTTAATGTTTCTAAAGAAAGAATAATTAGATACATCACTCAAGATAATAATTAATTTTAATATCCTCTATATTTTTTTTTATTAATATAAGTTTTAAATTTATTTTCTACATTTTATTTACACATGATTCACAAAATTTTTTATTGTAACCCAAATTCATTTCACAGTTCATTCATAACCCATTTTTCTTCTATATACATTCTTTATATAGATGTTAAAATATTTTTTTAATATTATCATAATTATTTATCAAATAAATAATTACACATTTAATAAATTTTCAAAATAAATTTACGTTGAATTTCAATTCCATTATACAAGTGATACTTATTTCGATGTAATAAAAATTTGAAAGGAATAATTGTTTAACCCATAATATATCGACATTTCTTTGATATTTTATAAGCATGTAATGTTTTAAATAATAATTTATATGTTTTAGTGGTTTTTTTAATGATATTTCTTCTCAAATGATTTATGTTTTTAAAATAATGTTTTTTTCAATGTGGAAATGTAATTTTCTTCATGAAACATGCTAAGAGATTTAAATTTGAAATAAATATCACATTAAATACGATTTCCTTCTATGATACAAATAAATTATTTGAGATATGATCCAATTTTACCAATATTATTCTTTTCAAATCTGAAATATTTTTATTATTATAATATATTTAAATAATACATATCATTTACAAGGGTTATGTTATGATAAAATAATTGATTTATTGTTAAACTAGTTTTGTTTCAAAAGGTTATGAGGGGACGAAATGTTTATTGCAACATTTTTCTCTTCATGGGTTCCTATATAATGATTATTCTAGGATTCTACTGGAAAAAAAATGTATGAGTTTTGTTATGGTTGGTACATACATCTACATTAAAAGTATTGGGACCTTATTAATGTCTTATGAACTCAAAGGGTACATGAGATTTTATCCCAATCCCAAAACAAGTGGTTAAGTAGAGGTATCTTGTGACTAATACATTAGGATACAAAGGAATTTGTCTTAAGGACATAATAAGAGGGTACATGTCAGGATTTCTTAATCTTGAAGATGGTACAGGGGTTATAAGACCCGACTTATTAATTTATGAATGATATCATTGATGTCTTATTTTAAATGAATTTGTGTAAAAACAAAATAAATAAATTTTGATATTTTAATGCCCTTATAGATAATTTTATTTTTTTCGGTTATCACTCATGTCTTATGAACATCCAAGAATTATTCCCCGGATCATGTTTATGATCTATGATACATAGGGTGTTGTTTTCATTTCCACATTACCATATGCTCATGTTAAATTGATAAATCACTTGTTTACCCTTACTGAAAATCTAATAAAAACCTTTCACATTATTCCTTTACATATTTTATTAATAATTGTTTTATTTAGGTTATTTATATATAGATTTCTAAATGATAATATTATTGTGCTAAACATTGATGTTCATTAAAAAAAATAAGATTTTGTACACAGTCTTCAAAGAAACTCAATATCAGTGTCCTCAAGAATGTATTTTTATAATATCATAGGAAAATGAAGAATAATACATATTTTATATTTATTAATATTTTTTTAATTAAATACTAATTTTACTTTAAAGGGGTTTTTATGTTCGATAGAATACCCGATATGCAACAACAGGTTTCATTGGAATCTTACTTTGCACACTAATAATATAATATTATTTTTAAATGGTAGTTAACTCCTAGCCATTGTATTGGCGACAATGAAAGAAACTTACTAATATATGATTATAAATGTTTTTTAAATGTATTTAAATTATCCAATAAAAATTTAATGGATTAAAATGTGAATGAATCTAATTTTAAGCATAAGTTACATTAAAAGTCGATTTATCACATTTTAATGGAGAACACTCATTAAATATTGTATTGGTGGCTCTAATAAATTATAATAGACCAAAAAAATCCTTCTTTTATAATTAGGACATAAAATTTTACTTTGGGTGATTTTTTGGTATTTTTTTGATAATGTACATTTTTTTTAATGAATAGTGAAAAATATTTCATTTTAATTCAAAAGTGAATTTTATTCTAATTTATTCATATGATTATATAATCTTTTTAGTCGGTTTTAATGTTAAATTAAAACATATTTTTACCATTCAATCCAATGCTGTTCATTGGAATTAATTTCACTTTGAAATTGGACATAAACAAGTATCAATCATTTGATAGTTATTGTTTCTTAAAAATACGCTATGTGTTTTAGCAATGGAAATTAATTTTTAAATTAATTAATGCCACTTCAATTTTTGAATTTCGAAAAATTGACATCAATTTCAAATTCGTAATATCATATAATTCTTAGGCTGAATTTTTGGTATTTTTCTGAAAAACGTCAATTTTAGATGAATAGTGAAACCACTTAGTAGTAGTTTAAAAACTGACTTTTTCATTTAAATGAAAATTTACAACTTTTTTGAATAGAATTTCGAAAATTCGACATACATGGTTGTTATCAAGAAGTAAAATGTTGTTCAACAAGAATAAAATAATTTTTGGTGAATAGTATCTTTGGACTTTTATTTACCGCGGTTAAAGGTAAATAAGATAACTCAAGGTTAAATGAATATTATAATAATTCAAAATTACCTTAACACCTGTCCAAATTTTATTGGTTGAGTTAATAATGACCATGTTCATCTTTGGGTTGATTTTGGTAACCTATTGAACCACTTAGGAGTGATAATGACAATTTAGATTAATTTACTTAGTAATGGAAAATATAACAAAAGCAAATATCATTTAATAAATTAGTATTTAAAAGGGGTTATATAAATTATATATTTTCCTATAAAAATAAATTGGAAATATAAATAGATTTCCTACAGGATAGTTTTTTCTTTATAATTTTTAAACAACGAATAAATTGAATAATTCATGTCACAATAATGATGCAGTATTTACCTCATTAATAAATAATTTTAATAAATAAGATTATAATGATTAAAATATTATCCAAAACATGTCCAATTATGATTGTATTTTTTTTCAACCATGACTCATCTTATCTTTGACTATAATTATTTTTGGACCTTTAGGAACTGAATATCAATTTTTAATAAAATAATGTTTTCACACTTTCCTAAAGATCACATCTTCTCCCTTATAAAAGGAGTCCACTTCTAACCAATTCCACACACCTCTCAAGCCATTTGGCTAGTCCAAACACTACCCAATTAATATCCCAATATCCCTATCCTCCTCCTCTAAGCCTTACCTTAGGCAGAAGGAACTTTAAGAAGTCCTTTGGTTCAAACCAAAGGGAGTTACCCAAATTAAAGGTAACAGTTTCTCTTAAATTTTCTTCTTTTATTTTATTTCTCCAACCCCAAAAAACTTTTTATTAATTTCTTTTGTAACAAAAAAATTATCCTCAATATACTAGGATGTTATTATGATAATGATTCGAACTACACTTACACACACCTCCATTTAATTGATGAAAAACTTAATATTTCTGTGGATGGAAAACTAAGGTTTCACGAAATGATGATTGTTCAATTACATATTACCACCTCTAAAGGTGGCCATTATGAGGTAACTAAATTTATATATGATATATATTATGTTTATAATTACTTTATGCTCTTTTACTTGCCATTTATTGCATGCCTTTATGGTTTCCATAGTGGGTAAATACAAAAATCTCATTTGAGGAAGTACAGACTACCACCCCTTCAACGTGATTTGATTTGTTAATGCATTATGTGGGATGTAAAAAGGATGGTGTTAATGATATTATATATTATATTATACAGTAATTATAATATATCTATGTATCATTATATTGTATTTCCATTAAAATGAGAAATAGAAATTAAAGTAGCGTTCATGCGTACGTACGGCTTACCGTCTCCATGACCGGTGCATTTCATTTCATACCTATAAATGTTATGTACTATTATAAAAACATGTATATAGTATATATATATGATATTCATATAATGAATATAATTCTATATATAATGATCCTTTGACCCCATGGAAAACTTGTAAATATATGGTGTTCATTTTTTACTCAAGTACCAAATATTGAAAAAATGAACGTTATTAACTTAAATGGTTGAATAATGTTTATAACAAGGAAATAAGTGATATAAAAGGAATAATAAACATTAAAATGGTTTTTAAGAACGTATAAATTAACATTAGTTTATTATTATGGATATTAAATAACAATTGAGTCAAGTCAAACATGAGGTAAGGGAATTCGTCTCATTCTCCTTTCATTGAGGCATTTTTAGTTTTATATACGACATTATTTTATACAGTGTATAAAACCCTTTGACAATTCATTTTATTCAAAGGGAATCTTTTTATATGAAGTGTTTTTCTAAACAACAAAAATGATTGTTTTTTTAACGTATGCAGTGATAACGACCTTTCTGCTACCGTGAGTATTATTTGATATTTCAATTCTTTAACAAGCCTGAATGTTTTTAAAAGGAAAAATAAATACCAGATACTCTTTTTACGTATTTTGGTATTGAAAATGATTTTGAGAATGGATTTATTATTTCAATATCTTGAAATGATATTTTATTATTTCAATGTAGAAATGTTATATTTCTTTTATTCTTATGTTATGTGTCATGATAATTTTATGGTTCTTGGGCATTGCATACATATACGGGTGGTTACATGATAAACCTAGTGCGGGTGAGCCTGAAATAGCTCTCCAATGAATTGGGTAACATGATAGAGGTAAATGTTAATGTTTCTACTATGATATTTATTGAATATACTGTGATGGTATTCCAAAGTAACTCCCTATGTAGTTGTGATAGCTACAATGTGAGTATGATATGGATGCCACAAGTTACCCTTATGATTAATGATTTCTATGTGTCTTTCATAAATCTTATGATTTCATGAGGTAAGTATGTGATTTTATGTTTTGTATGTATTTATAAAAAAATGTTTTCATTCATTGTTTTATAACACTTACTGAGATTTTTATTCTCATCCCATGTTTTGACATGTTTTCACAGGACTTAAAGATGAATAGGGTCAAGGATGGGATCAAGAAAAATTCATGCTATCTAAAACGTGGAAGTAGACATAACTCTATTTTTCAAGAGTTTATATTTTAAGAAAAAATGGAAACTGTGTAGATATGTCTACCTTGTAATCTTTTGAGATGTAATTGTTATGTCTTAATTCTCTAAAACTCTAAACCTAAAAAGATCCTCAATGTGAATTATTAATTTAATTCAATATTAAGAAATGGTTAATGCCGGGTCCTTATAGTTGGTATCAGAGGTCAATTTAGACAACTTTAGGAGTTAGGGTATTGTTAAATTAATATCTATAAATTATTTTTATTTATGAATGAAATGATATAGAATTTACAGATTACAATGTTTCTTAGCCTAAGATATTTCTATATTCAAAATGTTTTTTCATAGAGGAAACTGGACAGTTGTGCAGTGAAGGAATACAGAGGGAAATTACATTCCAAATCAGCATCCTGAGATGGTTAGAATCAGAACTGAATAGTTTACTGCAGTGATGGTTCAGTTGATTCAGATGATAAATGGTGGTTGTGTTTATTGGTGATATTTTGGTTTATTCAAAAAGTAAAGAAGAGAATGAAATTCATTTAAGGGTCATCTTGCAAACCATCAAAGAAAAGAGACTTTATGGGAAATTTATAAAGTGTGAGTTTTGGTTACAACAAATTTTATTCCTTGGTCACATTGTTTCAAAAAATGGCATAACTATTGATCCTACTAAAACGAAAGTTGTTGAAGAATGGAAAAGACCCACAAATATAACTAAGATTCATAGTTTTCAGGGTTTTTCAGGTTATTATCGGAGGTTTGTTGAAATGTTTTCCTGGTTATCTAGTCCAATGACTATGTTAACTCGAAAAGGTGTTAAGTTCATCTAGAAAAAAAATGTGATGATTGTTTTCATAAATTGAAAAGAATATTGGTGAATGATCTAGTTTTGGCACTACCTTCCAGAAATGGTGAGTTTGTTATCTACAGTGATGCTTCGTTGACAGGACTTGGATGTGTCCTTATGCAGAATGATCAGTTACTTGTTTATGCTTCACATTAATTGAAACCTAATAAGTTAAATTACCCTACACATGAATTGGAATTACTTTCTGCTGTTTTGGATTTAAAATTTTGGAGGCATCATTTGTATGGAGTGAAGTGTGAAATATATACTGATCAAAAAAAGTTTGAAGTATATATTAACTCAGAAATAATTAAACATGAGATAGAGGAGATGGTTGGAATAAATCATGGATTATTATTGCACGATCCTTTATCATATAGGAAAAGAAAATAAAGTGGTTGATGCTTTGAGTCGAAAAAGTAATACTTCATTAACCATGTTACATTTGAAATGAGATCCTTTGGTATTTGATTTGATGAATATTGGAATAGAAGTTGTTGTTGTTGTAGGAAATCCTTCTGTTTTGTTTCAGGTGTTAGTGAAATCATCTCTATAAGATAGAATTAAGGAAGCGCAGAAGGAAGACAGTGAGCTGGAGAAAATGGTTCTGTTGGTCCAGAAGGGTATGTTTCCTGATTTTAATGTTGATAATTATTGTGTTTTGAGATTTGGAATGATATTATGTGTACCTTGTGATTCAAAGTTGAAGAATGAGTTGTTATGTGAAGCTCATAGTCCCCGTGTTTTTTCATCTTGGTAATACAAAGATGTACATAGATCTTTGGGAGTATTACATGTGGGATGGAATGAAAAGAGATATTTCTAATTTTATTGTGAAGAGTTTCACTTGTCAGTAGGTTAATGCAGAGCGATAATTACATAAATGAATGCTTCAACCTTTATCGGTGCCAGAGTGGAAATGGGAAAATATATCCATGGACTTTGTTGTGGGATTACCAAATACATCTCGAGGTAATAATTAAATCAGGGTTATAGTTGATTGATTAGCTAAATTTTCTCATTTACTTCCTATTAGAGATACTTTGTATCTGAATCAACTTTCTCGGTTGTATGTTAAAGAGATTGTCAGGTTGCATGGAGTTCCCCTATCAATTGTATCTAATCGTGATCGCTGGTTCACTTCTAAATTTTGGAAAGGCCTTCGAATGTTATTGGGTACTGTATTAAATTTTAGTACAGCTTTTCATCCAGAATCAGATGGGAAATAAGAATGAACAATTCATACCTTGGAGGATATGTTACGTTCTTGCTCGATGGATTACCTGGGAAGTTGGGACCAACATTATTCATTGGTTGAATTTTTTTATAATAAAAGCTTTCATTGCAATATACAGATGGCACCATTTGAATAATAATATGGAAATAATTGTTGAACTCCAGCATTCTGGGATGAAGTAGGTGAAAGGAAGTTTATGGGGACAGAATTGGATGAAGAGATGGCAGAGAAATTTCAGTTGATTCAGAAGCACATGAGAACAGCTCGGAGCCGACATAAAAGTTATGCAGATAACCATTGGAAGGATCATTCCTTTGAGGTTGGTGATCATGTATTTCTCAATGTTTCTCCATGGAATAGTGTGATGCATTTTGGTAAGAAGAGAAAGTTGAGTCTGAGGTTCATTGGAACTTATTAATTTCTGGAGAATGTTTGATCTGTTGTGTATAGAGTGTCTTTACCTCCAAGTTTATCACAAGTACACGATTTTTTTAATGTTTTTATGTTTAGAAAGTATATTGCAGATCCATCACATGTTCGGATCCTAGAGGTAGTTCAGTTGAAAGAGAATCTCTCTTATGAAGAAAAACGAGTAGAGATTCTTGACCGTAGAGAGCAAGTGTTGCGAAATAAGGTGATTCACTATGTAATGTTTTTGTGAAAAAACCATATGGTTTAAGATGAAATGTGGGATCTGAAAATTCTATGAGGGATAAATACCCCCCACTTATTTTGATTAGTGAATAAAAATCTCTAGGGTGCAATTCCCAAAAGGGGGGAAGGATGTAACATCCCAGGTTAATGAAGAATAAGACATATTTCATATTTATTAATAGTTTTGAATTAAATATTAATTTTATTTTAAAGGGGTTTCTATGTTTGATAGCATACCTGATACCCAACAACAAGTTTCTGTGAAATCTTACGTTGCACACTAATAATATAATATTATTATTTTAAATGGAAGTTAACTCCTAGACATTGTACTGGCAGCAATTAATGAAACTAACTACAATATGGTTATACATTTTTGTTAAATATATTTGCATTATCTAATAAAAATTTAGAGGCTTAAAATGTTAATGAATCTAATTTTAAGCATAATATACATTAAAAGACCAATTTTTCAGCTTTTAATGGAAACCCCTCTTTAAATAATATTTTGGACACTTTAATGCATTCTAATTGACCAAATAAAATCCTTCTTTAGAATGGGGATAACAAATTTTACTTTGGATAATTTTTTTGTATTTTTCTGATAAAATTCATTTTTAATGAATAGTGAAAAAAATTGAATATTAATTCAAAAGTTCCTTTTAATCAAATTTATTTATATGGTTAGATTTTCTTTTGAGATGGGTTTAAAGTGAAATTAAAATATATTTTTTACCATTTAATCCAATGTTGGTCATCAGAATTAATTTCACTTTTAAATTGGACATAAACAAGTATCAATATTTTGATAGTTATTTTTTCATAAAAACACGCTATTTGTTTTAACAGTGGGAATTAAATTTTAAATTTATTAATTCCACCCCAATGTTTTTAATTTTTGAAAAAGAGATATCTATTTTGAATTTGGAATATCAAATAATACTTTGTCTGAATTTTTCGTATTTTTCTGAAAAACTTAAATTTTAGATGAATAGTAAAACCACTTAGTATTAGTTAAAAAACTAACTTTCTCCTTTAAATGGAATTATAAAACTTCTTTGAATTGAATTTTGAAAATACAAAATACATGGTTGTTATCAAGAAGTAAAATTTGGTTTACTAAGATGAAAATGATTTTTGGTGAGTAGTAACATTTCACTGTAATTTACCACAGTTAAATGTAAATAAGGTAACTCAAGGATAAAGGAATAATATAATAATTTAAAATTATTTTAACACTTGTCCAATCTATATTGGATGAGTCATTAACGACCATGGGAATCTTTTGGTCGATTCTGGGACCCCATTTAGCAACTTGGCAGTGATAATGACAATATAGATTAATTAACTTACTGTAAAAGAAAATATGACCAAAGAAAATATCTTTTAGTAAATTAGTTTTTAAAAGAGGTTATATAAATTATATTTTTGCCTATAAATATTCATTGCAAAGTTAAATATATTTTCGACATGATAGTATTTTTTTATAGTTTTTAGACATCAAATAAATTCAATTATTCATGACACAATAATGATGTCATATTTACCTAATTAATAAATTATTTAAATAAAAAAGATTATAATGATTAAACTATTGACAAAAACATGACCAATTCTGAATGGGTGATTTTCATTCGACGATGAGTTATATTATATTAGAATATAATTATTTTTGTATTTTTAGAAACTGAATATCATTATATAATAAAATAATGTTTTTATACTTTCCTAAAGAGTATCTCCCATCCATTATAAAAAGAGACAACTTCTAACCAATTACACACACCTCTCAAGCCATTTGGAACGTCCAAACTCTTCCCAATTAATCTCCCAACATCCCTCTCCTCCTCCTAGAAGCCTTTCCTTAGGAAGAAGTCACTTAAATAAGTTCTTTGGTTCAAACCAAAGTGAGTTACGAAAATTAAAGGTAACGACTTCTCTTAAATTGTTTTCATTTATTTTACTTCTCCAACCCATAAAATCTTTTTATTCTCTTATTTTGTAACAAAAACAGTATCCTCAATATACCAGTATGTTGTTATGAAAAGTATTCTAACTACACTTACACACACCTCCATCTAATGTATGATGAACATAATGTTTCTGTGGATGGAAAAGTAAGGCCTCACGAAATAATGATTGTTCAATTACATATTACCGCCTCTCATGTTATCCATTATGATAGAAATGTATTTATATATGATATATATTATGTTTATGATTTCCTTATTCTTATTTAATTTCCATTTATAGCACACCTTTATGGATTCCATAGTTGGTAAATACGATAATATAATTTGAGGAAGTGCGGACTACCGCCCCCTCAAAGTGATTTGGTTCGTTAATGCATTATGTGGGATGTATAAAGGATTGAGTTAAAAATATTATATATTATATTATACTGGAATTATAATATACCTATGTATCATTATGTTTTATTTCAATTAAAATTAGAAATTGAAATAAAAGTAGCGTTCATGTGTACATACGACTTACCGTCTCCATGAACGGTGCATTTCATTTCTTACCTCTAAATTTTATGTACTATTATAAAACCATTTATATAATGGATATATATGATATATATGATATCCAAAACATGAATATCATTATGTATATAATGAACCTTTGATCACATGGACAAATTGTAAATATAAGGTGTTCATTTTTTACTCAAGTACCAAATATTGACAAATTGGATGTTATTAAGTTAAATGATTGCATAATGTTTAAAACATGGTAATAAGTTATATAAAAGGAGTAATAAACTTGAAAAAGGTTCTTAAGAAATTAGAAATTAACATTAGTTTATTATTCATGAAATTAAAGAACGATCGAGTCATGTCAGACATGAGGTAAGGGACTTCGTCTCAATCTCCTTACATTGAGGCATTTTTAGTTTTATATATGACTTTATTTTATACGGTGTATAAACACCATTGAATTATCATTTTATTCAAAGGGAATCATTTTATACGAAGCATTTTACTAAATGAGAAATATTAATGTTTTATTAACGTATGTGGTGACAAAGGCCTTTTCGCCACCGTAAGTATTTTTTGATCTTTGTCTTCCTTAACAAGTTGGAATGTTTTTAAAAGAAAAAATAAATACCATATACTCTTTTTACATATTTTGGTATTGAAAATAATTTTTATAATGGATTTATTATTTCAATATCGTGAAATGATATTTTATTATTACAATGTTGAAATGTTATCTTTCCTTTATACTTATGTAATGTGTTATGATCATGTTATGGTTCTTGGGAATTATTTATGTATACAGGTGGTTCCATGATAAACCTAGGGCGGCTGAGCCCGAGATAGCTCTCCAATGCATTGGGTATCGTGATAGAGGTAAATGTCAATATTTATACTAAGAGATTTAGGGAATATACTGTGTTGGGTATTCTAAAGTAACTCACTATGTAGCTGTCATATCTATAATGTAAGTATGATATGGATTCCACAAGTTACCTTTATGATTAATGATATCTATGTGTCATTCATAAATCTTATGATTTCATGAGGTAAGTAAATTACTTCAGGTTTTGTATGTATTTATGAACAAATGTTTTCATTCTTTATTTTATAATCCTTTCTGAGCTTTTTATGCTCATCCCATGTTTTGAAATGTTTTCACAGGACTTAAAGATGAATAGAGTCAAGGATGGGATCAAGGAAAAGTCATGTTATCTAAAACATGGAACTAGACATGACTCTTTTTTTAAGAGTTTTTATATTATGAAAAAATGTAAACTATGTAGATATGTCTACCCTATAATCTTTTGAGATGTAATAGTTATGTTTTAATTCTCTTAAAGTATAAACCTGAAAAGATCCTCAATGTGAATTATTCATTTAATTCAATATTAAGTAATGTTTAAGACCGATTCCTTATAATTTTAGTAATATATCTTATATTCATAATAAAATAACTGCTATATATTTTTTAGGTTACAATGATTGTATAGTTATTCATCAATACTAATTAATTAATGGAACACTCTTGCAAATCATTCAATTTGGGAATCATTTATTAGCTCCTTTCTAATTCATTTATGGTACATATAGATATGAATTTTCATCATCTCATATAATATGATTAAAAACATTATAGTATGCGATCAATTTTATTGGTGTGGTACCATACATATATCACATGTAATTTAAAAAAAATTAATGTATTTTTTATTTTTTGATGGTTTGAAACATGTCATATTACTAGAACTGTATTATCTATATAGTTACTCATATAGAGTAGTTGTGAGGAATGATAAAAAAGAGAATATATCAAAACTAATTATGTTGTGTCGAAAGCATCTCCTACTGCTAAATATGGTGTATGAGTATTTAGTTTTCGAATAATTAATTGATCATCTCAGTCCATGAATATAGTTGTATATAAATGAAAATGTTTTTAAATCTTATATAATTTCCATTGAAACATTAATCAGGGCTTCTATTAGCGTGATAATGAGGGATATAAGAATTTAGATAGTCAGGTGATTCCTTTATCCTATCATACTTGTGTCTTTTAGAGTCATTTTTCAATATTCTACATTTTATTTTCTCAATATAATTGTATAATAAATCCAACCACATCTAAATATCCTGGGATAAAACTCTGGTTATGATGATATAGTGAAGGCCAATAATATTTTTAATGTATTGTTTCATTCTTAATAACCATTTAATGTTGAGAGTTTTTTTTACTTTCTATGGGGTTTTTATAAAGCTATTAATTTCATTATTGATGTATTCTATAATAATTTATGAAATCTATTTATATAGTATAATTTATTAATCAAGAATCTTGTTTCCTCAATTATTTTAGGTTAGTTGGATGGGTTAAATTCTATCAAAAAATAAATTATGGTGAGGAGTACCCGTTATAAGTCAGTTTTATATATTAAACGTGTCTCTATTTGATTCAATATATTTTTTATTTTTTTATTTGGGAACAATGAGATGTTATGTTCTTTTCACACAAAATCCATTTTATTATTATTATCTTGTTTTTTAAATACACAATAAAAACCTATATAATGCTAGTTTTATTAGATTTTTTCATCAACAAATGATTTTTTTCTTTTTTATATGTGTAGAATATCATCCTTATGTTGGATTATATATTATAAACAACTATACATAATAAATGAGTAGTAGATTCTTTTTTATCCCGGGGACAATGTTAACTGCACTATGATTTTTTATTAGAATCTTCAAGGGTAGATGATCTAGAAACATTGAACTAGAATATTCATTCACAACCATAGGATAATTTATAATTTTATTTTCCGTATAATGTTCCCTTTTGAGGAATATGAAATTTTATTCACTATTCTCATGAGTGATATCATCCAATTACTTCTCTTTAGTCACTAATATTTCCTCGTCACTAATTATAATTTATTTTTTTATGGTTACCACATGTGGTAGTTAATAATTTTAATTATGTTATTTATGGATTATTTTATTTATTATGTATTATTATTTTATCTATTATATTGTATCTAATGGAAAATCATTTAGTGAATTTTATATCATAAATTATGATCGTTATGGGGTTATTTATTTAGTAATTTTTTGGGAGATCCTTGAAGTTTGTTTGGGAGGATTGACTAAATTATATTCAATCAATGTGATTAGATCACCAATCGTGATCTTATTGCATCAAATATTTGTGTCATTCACTTTTCATCTATGAGTCTTTAATGATATCAATTTCATATAATTTTGTTCAATTTTTTGGTTTTTGATTATATCATTGGTTTGTTTTTTATTATTGAGGTTTATGATTTCTCCTCCCCTTTATTGACCATTATATAAGATACATTCCATAGTATAAATTGGTTTTTAATGGAGAATTTTTATTCACACATATTTAATTTTGGAGCAAAATTATTTATGTTAGACATATATTATGTTGAACCGTTCATGGTTCAATTTCGATGATTATATGGAGATTTATGAGTTTACTAAGCATGTGTAATTCTTGAGCAAATATATGAAAAATAATTTAGAATTACCCAAAACAAATGTGTCAGAAAGAGGATTATTGTAGTGAAATTTATCATTGTTTTCACAGGGATATCAATAAATTCTAGTAAATCCAGAGTAATGAGCATAGACTTGATTTTTTTAACATTATCCAAATTATTTGACCAAACAATGTGGTTAAACTATGAAACATGAATTATTTAATCAGGAAATTGATTTTAAAAACTGATACACATCCAATTAACCTCAATAAATCTATTATATAATATATTCTTGACCCATATTTTTCCTTATGGAGGTTTTGGTGATCTAAATCATTTCATATATTTATTTTTATAGATCATGAAAGACTGGATCATGGAAACTAAATATACAGATCCATTCTTAATTTGTCTTCATTTATCATCTAGTTGTAATATCATCATCGTGGATAAATATATATTCAAAATCTATAATAGATGGATATATGTTTTAGAACATGGTATATGGTTATTTAGTTTGGATCAGTTGATGGTATATAAGAGTAAACTATGTATTCATTATCATTGTGTAAATATCAACTATTTCTCATAATATGTGATTTCTATTTTTCTATGTATATCTAGGGTCTATTGATTTCATGTATAATGATATTAGATTCCAGTGAAGCGTTTTTTAATTCATTCATGGAGCTATCATTATTATTGGATTTTGTAATTCTTTTGGTATTTTTAAATTATATGTGATTGATGGTTGTTTTACAATCCTCACTAATTAAAATTTAATCTATGAATGGTAGTGATTTTATCATAGGGAATCGATTTAATTTATTATTTCCTGTTTTATCTTATAGATATATAAAATAATAATGTTTTCTGGATTTTTTGATAAATGTGGTATAAATGTTGTCTTCACATAAATTAAAAATTAAAAATGCTATGATGGAATAATCCTTTATTTTGATTTTTTTTAATTTTTCTACTTTGAATTGATAATGCAATTAGTTATTTAATTTATTTAAAAAATTATTGGACAAATATTGGTCTATAATTCTTGGGGGTTAAACATATTTTAAAATATTTGAATATTTTTATTTATGTTATTAAATTAAGATTATGTAGTACATTTACTAAATTGATTTTCTAGTCCATTATTTTTAATGAATGAAACCATTTCCCTATTCTAAATGTTATGTGTTTAACTAAAAAATGATAATCAATCGAAGAAACAAATTTAATATGTAATGGAAAAACATGGTTGTTTTGGATGGACTATTTTAATGACCCCTGTAATGGTATTTTCATAATATTTTATTTAAATTCATGTCCATTTTGACTATATTTGAAAAATACCACTTTATTGGTAGTTATAATGTATTATTATACATAGATAGAATCGGTGTTCATATATGGGTTTATTGTTATGGGAGAGATAATGGGAATCTTATGATTATATTTTATGCTTTTTACAATGAAATGTTCATCTCCTTTTTCATATATCATTGGTAGTATATCATTGATTAATCAGAATTATAGTAAAAAAATATCTTGATTAGATTTATTCTATAGAATGTTTTCCTAGGAGGACCACATGTCAATAGTACGTAAATTTTTTATTTGTTATCCCAAGAATTGTATGATAAGGTGTTATTTCCAGGTAAATTTATCATAATATGATTTATTTTATATTGTCATTAAAAACAGTATAACTATATTATCTCTAAACTAGATTATTCACCTTGACTAGATAATATTTTTTCACAATGATATTAATGCACCTCCAAGGTATAATTATTTTTATATATTACTGAATTGTGTTCATATTTGTACGCATGGTTAACTTATAAATATATTTAAATTATAGTTATTATTATTTAAAAAATAATTTATAAATGTTGGTAAAATTATAAAAGGTTATCATGATTGAAGAAAGGGGGTGTTGAATTTTTTTTAACACTTCGATGAAATGAAATCTAGAAAACCAAATTCTAGAACCTTATTTTTAAAAATTTCATGAAATATATTTTCTAGTCCAACATTTTTTGGATAGTGGGAGGAGTCCTAGTTGTATTTTTACATCAAACCACATAATATTATAGGTTCTTATAGGTTCCCAAAAATATTGGATGTACCCAAATCTCTTATTATAAGTAATAGGATGGAAACATGTATCAAATTACCACACTTTTTCAAGAAGATATGGTGCGTGTGTCTTTTTATTTATACATACTTGTTATTGATTTTGATATATATTTTCCTGGGATCTGATTATCATATATTTGGGTTTGATTAATTGATATATTTTAGTTCTATTTTTGTATGATTCAGATTAATTCATTTAATATGTAGTACTTATTTTTAACTAGTGAAATTAATTACATTGATTTTTTTATTTGGAGCACATTTATCTATCATCTGGGGATCATGAATTCATTTAAATCCTCTCAATGGAAATATTTGGTCTCTTATTGATGATGAAAAACATTTTTTCATGAAAACACATAATGTGTATTCTTTTTTTGGTATATTTTTTTTGTTGAATAACGTACTTGTGACATCACAAAAATGAAATTCGTATCTTGTATTATATTTATATAAAACATCATATATAGAACGTTTAATAGAGATAATTGGTCCTAGTGATAATTAAATGTGATAAAATAAAATATGACTGGTCAATAGTCATTTTACAATATATAAGATTTTGGAAGAAATGATGGAACACGACGCTTAAGTAAACATTATCAAATTTACATGTTTTCATCAATATCATATTATTTTATTGATAAATTCTATTAATGTGGGATGAATGTAAGATGATTAATATTTATAGGGAATTAAAAAAAATCTCGTGTTTGTCAATTTTTCAAACAAACCATAATGAACTATGATGATAAATCAATTGTTCAATTATGATGATATAATAAAATGATGTATAATGTCATACATTATATTATTTTAAAATGAAATAAGAATAATAATGACACCATTATAATAATTATAAATATAATTCACCATATATTAGAAGAGAGAAATAGTAATCAATAAGATCATATAGCTGGAACAGACTGCTGATGATTAGTGAAAACTGAATATAAAAAACGATAATTATTATAAACAAAATCAGACTACAGTGAGAGAAAATTTTAAATTATTTTAATGCCGAATATATTCAAATATGATGCAATAGGAAATGTAAAATATCATATATCTAAAATATATATTAGTATATGAAAATTGGAAATATTTTTCCACATGGAATATATAGACATTGGATATAATACTTAATATTGACATAAAATGTAATCTTATATTTTATAAAAATAATATAATCACATGTATATTCTCCCCAACCTAGGAGCCACACACAAGGGGTCCTAAACCAAGTCACCACCTGACCTCAAGTATGAATCCTCATATGGAAGAGGGTGGTAACTATCAATAAGGGTTTAATAGGTAACATGGGGAGACTAAACTTGCTTCATCAGGTTAAGATAGAATTTAAAATATATGATGTAAAAGAAACTGTAAGAAATAACAAGGAACAAACCTTACCATAACAATATTAATATAAAGTTAGAAACCAAATCCATCCAATAAATATGCCATGTTATTATAACTATAAGAATGTAACAAAAATCAAAAAAATATATTCAAGCGGCTAAATCCCTAAAACAGCACCAAACCTATTGTCTGGATCCTCATCCAAGGACCTCCCAATCCCCACTCAACTCTTTAGAATAGGTCTCTTTCCATTTCCCTAAACATAAACTATGAAATATACTTGAGTAGCCAATGGCGGCTTGAGGAGGGTGTTAGTAAAATTTAGTAGGCCAAAACAAATAGTGTCTACAAAATATCAATTCTAAATCAATAGTGTATGCAAGTATTTAAATGAAACAAAAGGTAAACAACAGAAAAACATTATTTTAAATATTTTGTAATTATTACTGTAACCACTCCCTTAATTAATTCATTTTTATCACCTATTCAGTCTTTTACATTTAATTTGTTTCAATCACGGTTTCTATGGGTTAGAAAAATACATCATTTAAATAGTAAACTATGTTGTCAAATTTCAATGCTTGAGGGAAAAAGTATACTCCCATAAAACACTTGATGAAACCATTTCACATTCAAATATACAACACATACCTAGGAGAATCAGTCATGGTAGTCTTATCAAATCCATCTGTTAGGGGCATAGAGCCTTAGTCGAACTCCCTAAACTATGAATTATAAAGGGTGGGTTTAGAGCATCGTTCTACTATGAACTATGGGTATAGAACCTCATGCAAATACCCCACATACCACCAACCCATGTAATGATTATTGTTTATAAATTTACCACATAAATACCAAATATAAAACTATTTTTAATCAATACACATCACATTCACCATTTATAATTAATTTGACAAATAGATCATATATATTCCCTAACTGGTTAACTCTTTAACCATTTATATTGAATATCCCATTTGGCCAATATTTAATTATCAAGCATAAACCCATTTTGAATAATCCACAACTTCAATACATTATCCCATAAAACATATAGACAAATATCCATGCTTAAATCCCTTTACACATTAATCATTTCATGACAATTAATATACATATTCATTTCTATTAAAATTTTCTAATAAATATAACACATTTACATTAATCCATGAAAACTTTTTTTAATTATAAAAAGAAATACCATATAACAATACCAACATATAGACACACCCATTATTAATTTCATTTTAAAATTTAGAACAACATATTAAAACATTTATTGTGGGATCTATTTCAATATATATAAATATTAGGCAAAATAAAAATTATCTATGTTTGGTAGTATTTTTTCACCATAGGGGTTGCCCTAAATTGGTCAAATCAATCTCAAATAATAACATAGGGATCAGAATATGTTTTATTCATTAAATACCCTTCCATTTTTTTGAATCTCTACTAAGTTATCATTTCAAATATAAGTGGAAAAGAAACACACAACTATGAATGCACAAATAAAAATCAATAATTTGGCATATAGTATGTGGAAAAACTACCTCAAACCCATTGAATAACTCAAACATAATCTTTTACATTGATCTATATTCAAGAATCCCTTGAATCCCTAACCTATGATCGATTGAAAAATATAGGTTTGTGGATTCAAAATTAAAATAAAAAACATTAATACATAATATAGAATAGGAAAGTTTGGGGACTGTATGAAATACCCAAAGATTAATTCCATACCCAATGACACAAAAAATAGACTAAAACAGAAGGAGATCCACCATTGAGAAGATTGGGTGAAATGGTTCATCAATAGGGATGAAGGAGGATTAAATGGGGAGAAAATCTATTGAGAGACATAAAATACCAAGGGGAAAACTGAAAATATTCATTTTAATATGGACAAATGGTTTGGAATCATGGTTCTAAAAACCATTTGGAAAATGCTAAGTATCCTTCGTCAAAGAGGGGTTTTGATTCACAGTTACTTGAGAATCCCCACATAGTTTGACAAACAGTGCACCAACAATCTGAAATTCTTATTTTTTAGGTTTTCCTTATTTAGAATAACCACATGAATCTTTTTACATAACTGTTCACCCCTACTCTTTGAAATCAGGGTTTGGGCGTATCATTATCTAAAACTATGTATCCACCATTCAATATTCACTACGTAGTTGGGATTTGGATTAGTGCTAAGAAAACTATTATCCTAGATGAAAAATGGGGGTTTAAAACACATTGGGTGTAGGTACTATAGCGGACAGTAGTAGTTGTATCATACTATAGCAGAGGCAGTACTATAGCAATAGTGGGCTTTGTAGCAGTGGTAGGGCACTATAGTGGCAACGATTTATTGTACCGGTGGCAAGGTAATATGCAGAACTATAGCAGCGCAAGTACTGTAGTATTACTACTAACAAAATGGGCTTTGGGCCAAAAATTTGGGGCGTACAGGCCAAGTAATGGGATAAATTCCCACTGGGCCTTCGAGGTATGTAATGGGTCTCCCTCTACATAGTTAAAAGTGGTGTTCTCTTTTATTTAAGAATAAATGAGGCTTCATCACAAAACATTTAAAAATTCAATATGCGCTGAATGTCCATTTTTTCTTTACTTCCTTACAGTGAACCCCCGGAACACCCCAAGAATTCTCATACACTTAGTAAACACATAATTATCCACCTTTGATTTATTAATACAACAAAATTTTAAAAAATCTTTACCCATGAAATTCAGGATCTCAGAACTCCATCACATATAACAACTCATCCTAGACCTACACATCAAGGAATCACTATGCAGGAATATAAAAGCGTTTTGGAACCTGAGACCAAATATTTGACTCTCTATCCCATGATTCCTCATGATCGTTACAATGCATCCAAAAAATTAATACTAAGGGAAGGTATTACACTAAAAACATTCCCATTATGATCTAAAATAGGAAACTTATCCTCCACGAAGGATACATCTGCCTCATGATCAACATCCTAAACAAAAATTTATTAATATGGGTCATGGTGATACTATCAAAAATTTGACACAACAAATATATCATCCATAACACTATAATATTTTAGAAATGAAAATTGATATGCCACCAGACCAATCATCTCTAATGTCTCAAATGGACCCACATACATGTGTTTCAATGTACAGAGCTTCTGAATATGATAGTGATTAAAACTGGGAGACACCCGAAGAAACATAATATATCCCACCATGAACTCAAGAGAACTATGATATTGATCTGTCTATGACTTCATCATAATCTGAGCCACATAAATACATTTTTGAATCAACTGAACCAATACCAAATACTATTAAATAATTCTCAGTCCCATTAACACTTATTCCCCATCCACCACAGACACAATGGAGATTTACAAAACCTTCTATAGAAAGCCTCAAATGGTTCCATTGGAATCCTAACTGGTTAACTATTGTTGTAGGAAAACCCAAAATGAAAATGATATATTCCCATGACCGAAAAAAAATCTAGGATACATGACCTTAACATTTCCTCTAACCCTTATATAATATTCTCTGAATACCCATCCATCTACAGATAAAATCTTGTACTTAAAAACACATGGTTACTAAGTTCCTTTTTCAATCCCTACCAGAAAAGAAAGGTAAAATCCATAACAAGATCTAACACTATGTCATGTTGTACTCCTTTCTACCACATAATCCCTCAAAAACACAACACACCTCAATGATACATGGTTCATGTTTACTAAATTTGAAGGAAATGATCCACCATTGTCTCAAATAAAAAACTACCCCGATCACGTCATTCTACCATGGATTCCTTGGAAGCCACACAAATAAAAATCCATCATTACATTATCCAATTTCTATGCAATAATAGTTAGCGGTTGAAAAAACCCACCATACCAGTGATGATCGGACTTCACCTATTTTAAGTTAAGGAATCACACACAGAAACTCACAATATCCTTCTTTATCCATGGACAAAAATATTTCATACGAAGATAAATTTTTTTTCAATACATGATTATCATCACACTTTAATGAACATAAATCATGAATTATATATTCTAGTGTATCCATTGGAATAATAAGACACCTATGAATATAAATTATTCTAACCTATTCAACGGTCTTACCTAATGGTGACTCCCCATTATAAGGATGTTCCCAAACATCCAGTAATTCTAAATCCCCATACTACCTTTCCTTAATATGGCTCAAAAGCATGGACTCAAAATCCATGAATGTGAGGGACATCTAATATTGAATATCTTACCATTATAGTTGAATCCCAAAAAAATTAAATAATGCTTCAATCATAGATGGATTCATGAACTCCCCAAATTTGAGTCTTCTAATTCAATGAATCCACAACATTGTTTCCCTTCCATGGTGTGAAAACCATCCCATAGACAAAAGTGTGAATTTAATCAACCTATCTTTACTCAGAAAAATCATATCCCAATAATAAAATATATACATATGGATCTTATGGATGTTATACACTATAAACTACTCTCCTAACAGGTAGATTCATGAACACTTTATGTAATAAACCACTAAAGCCAATTAATTATCATGTGTATGGTTGTTACATTCTTAAGGCCTCAACATCCAGGAATGATATGAATCCAAATGATCATCCTACATCAACACCTCCCTATTCCCAATACCATAGGCATTACAAAAGATGGTATAAACCTTACCCAACATGGGTATGGTCAAAATAGGTCTGATAGTCATGTTTTTCTTTAACTCTTGACCGATATCCTTACATGCCTTGGAACACTAAATAATGATACCATTATTCGTTAATCCAAATCCTTGTGTTTCTAAACAAGAGAAATATTAGATGACCCTTTAGTAATAACACATGAATCCAAGAAAACATTGTATATTATAAATATCAGTGCATTTTTTCTACAATACAATAGCCTACACCATGACCAGATCTACTAATACACATTATTTAGAGATATGGTGACCTGCTAAATTTACCCTATCTATAAAAAAATTTCATTTGGATGGATAGGAATTTCAAAAATTTGTTGGGATGTTTTTATGTCTCAAATTAACCAAATTTATAATCAATCATGGAGAACACTATGGAACCTCTTAGCCAGAAAAAAGATCTTTGATTCTTTGTAGATGGTATTAGTTATTAATAATAATCTAATCAATCTTCTTATAATCATTGAATAACAATATTTATTTGTTATACTTCTTGTAAAACATCACTGAAGATCCACAAATTGATTTACTACAACGAATAAACTGTTAATTCTCCAATTCCTCCAACTGAGTTTAACTTTCTTGGATTAAATCCTAAGTTATTCTATATTGTAGAATGGAGACTGGTGATGATCCTTGTAGATACTCTATTATGAACTTGACATATCTATGATGGGAAATATCTATGACCTACATAAGAAATATTACCTGATATTGATCCACTATAAGATGAAATACAAGTCACTATACATCCACCTCATGGAGCATGAGACAAGCCACTTTGGCTATACGTTCACCAAACTATTGATAAAGTAACCCTAGAAGGATAGCCTAAACATGAATTTCACCTCAATAGACATTGGTTCCCCCATAATGATACATTAATGCTACTCTATGTTAGTAAGAATAGATATGGTTATCATACAACCACATCCAAACCATCACCCAAATCAGATAAATATCTGAATTATCAACAACAAACAAGTCCAAAAGGAAACCGTACCTGCCCTCATAAATAGAATAACCCTTGACCTGATAAATTCATTTTACTCACACCCATAATGGTATATCAATCTATATAAATTCACATAAATTATACAATTCCATTCCAAATACAACCAAAAACTAAGAAAAAAAGAATGAATTTGAGGAACCTGCTTCAAATAAAGCACTTAAAAGCACAGCAGATATATGAATTTTACCTCAAACTATCAATGTTAAAACCACATAACCTCTGAGTGTAGACTGAACTTCATAAATCTGATCTTACCATCTACCCTAGGAACCATTCAATTTTTTATTTGATACACAATCTTTTTGGTATGTAGGCTCTAACACAAGAGTGTCATGCCCACCACATCATTCAATACGTCGAGTAGCCTTATAAATTCCTTCTTGATATTGGTAACAAACCCCAATTATGTACAATACAATAGCCTCAGTTGTCAATTATGTTACCACTATCAAGGATTCCTATAGAACCTCTGCACATGCATCATTCTTCTGCATGCTAATTATTCATCTTGTGGTCAGGGTAACAGCTTACATAAGCATCCAATCCCTCCAAAATGATATTTTAATACTTAGTCACTTACTAGAGAGACTATTTAATTTTATGATTACCCTTTCAACCTGAAAAAATGTAAAAAAAATCCTTGTATTGCATCCTACCATTGATACTCACTCCAATAGATAGCCCAATTGAGACTACACATGCACTACTCGGAGCCTCGTTGATATTTACTCATTACATGAGGGCATGGTACACCACTTCATAAAACCGATTTAAATGGAATATATTCACAATTTATGTAATATAATTTATAGATCTTTCCTTGAATTATAGAACCATTTATTATATATCCCCTACAAAATCAAGAATGAAACATTACAAGTTTGTGAAATAGCTAGCCTTATCCATCACTGTCATAGTCCCCTAAGCCTATCTCATAGACTGTACAGACATTGGATGCCTCCAAATAATTTAATAGAAGCGTTCAAGAATGTATTATAGGAATCCAATCTATATCATACATTCACCATTCATGGACTGAACTATGATACCCCACTAGAATTTTCTAGCCATCATAACATGTAAGATGAAATATTGACTATAGTCATTGTGAATGTCTCATGACGATCAATTATTTTCTTTTTTGACTCAATATAAAACATGAATTACTTATATATATCCTCTCCAAAAATAGTCTGAGGGTGATGTGGTTGAAAAAACCCAGTCAGCTCAAACATACTCTAAATATTGTCCTTAGGTTTGTTTTTATGATCTCCATAAAATGATTGAAGTTCAAATGGAACCGATCTCAAACTTTTTTATCCTAATTCACAGGATTCCCCTACTCCACCTTTGTTTGATGTTTCTCAGTGATATCAACTTTATAAAAACCATCCCTAGTCGTCATGGTGGATTCTTCCTATAATTCCATGAATG
Organism: Viscum album; assembly: GCA_963277665.1. Lineage (NCBI taxonomy): Eukaryota > Viridiplantae > Streptophyta > Magnoliopsida > Santalales > Viscaceae > Viscum > Viscum album. The sequence goes on along the minus strand of OY728155.1, from coordinate 914,814,823 downwards.
GGTTTTAAAACATATAACATAAAACATCCACACTTTACAAAATAGATGGCTTATAAATTACAATTACAACTCAGTTTTTACATACCATCCCATCAAAAATTAAAACATATAGAAATATTCCCATGATAATTATTATAGTGGTTGATTGATAAGATGGGGTAACAACACACATAGTTACATGTCTACCACATAGACACCTTTTTAAAATCATTTCCACACTTAAAAAGTCAATATTTTTATTTAGGCATGTTTTTCACTTTTCAAATCATTACATTCAATATGGTAACTCATTCAAAACCATGATAGTGTATATATCATTAATAATTCCCCAACATCCCATCTACTTTACCATTTTCTCCATCATTATTAGACATCATTTTCATCAAATTTTCACGAATTTAAAATGCATTCAACGCTTCATTTCCCATTCGCCAAACTAGTGTGTGTCTATCTGGATACATGCCAATGATATCCATTGTTATCTTTGATGTTTCATGAATGAATTACCATTTTTCATTCAAAACACAAAAAAGATAACATAAGTCACTCCCATAACACAATACATGCATCACCCAATTATGAAATACCATTCAACCACAAAAATACACCCAATGAATAAAAATCCTACCCGATATGCAATCGGTTTTATACCGTACATGGATTAGATACTCCTAAGAATGATCTCATTTGCAAAGGAAAATAATATACTAATATCCTTTATACCATCTCAAATAGTAAGGAACAAGAATGACCAACTCAAATACCACATTGTAATATACCTGAATCAGGAGCCACGTACCATGTTCCCCGACCTAGTCACCAAATAACCTCAAGCGCACTTCCCCGTATTCCAGATGTTTTTGACTAGCAATAAGGGTCAAATAGGTTACATGGGGAGACTATAATCTCATTCTAAAAGTTATAATAAAAATATAAAATATATAATAAAGTTAAAAATATGGAATAACTAGGATCATGCATTAAAAAATCCTAACATGTTACATATCACAAACTTTCAGTAAATAAGCAATGTCATGCTAGCAATAACAAAAAATAATGAAAAAACAATAATGATAACAAAAATTAATCTACAAAAAATTCCAAACCCCATGTATCGATCCTCATCTATACACATCTCATACGCTAATCATCCCTCTAGAATGGGGTTATTTCCATTCTCTTAAACTGAAATCATGAAATCTACCCGGGTACCCAATGCTGGCCAAATCAGGGTGTGAGTAAAACTCATTAGGTCGCCAATAATTGTTTCTATTAATTATAGATTCAAAATATATTCTAAATGAATGTATTAGAATAATATTCAATGTATAAAAAATAGAACATAGGTTCTATTAGTTAATATTTATTACTTTAATCATTTTCATCATTAACTCAATTTCCATCCCCTATATATTATTCAACATTATAATCATTTTCATCACATGTTCTATGGGATTATAATTTCCATAATTTACAGTGGCCTAATTTAGTCAATTTTAATGCATGGGGTAATATTTCAAATTCCATGTCTCACTATAGAAAAACATTCCACAAAAAATGTTATCTAAATTTCCCTGGTTCCATAGTCATGTTAGAATCATAAAATGAAACTGTTAGTATAATATATCATCTGTATGAATCCCAAACCCATTTATTCATCGGATGGGGTATAAAGACTCAATCTAACTTGACCCATGGGTGTAAAACCCTAATTAAACACCCTAAATACTAAAATTCCATTTTCAAATAGTAATTTATCCATTTGAAAATTATTTAAAAAATAAAAAACTATACACAATCAATACCAATAAATTTCACAATTAAAAATTCATTTAACTCAAAAATAATGTTTATGCACTAATTGATTAACACATTTACCATTTACATAACATATCCCAATTATCCAAGAACCCATTTTCGTCCTTAATTCTTGTCATAATAAAAAAATTCCACACATTATCCCATTTAATATATTCATCAATAACCTTGCATTAAACAGTTTACACATTAATCATTTTATGTGCCTTAACCTAATTACACATCACAATTACAATTTAATAATCCATTTAACACATTAAATATAATGAAATTAACCCCATTTTACATTATGAAAATCAATACATTATGTAATTAGAATCATCTTGATGCACCTGCTATCAATGTCATTTTAAAATTAAATAAATAGACACATTAATTATGTACTATATATCAACATATGTATAATTTTGGCAAACATCGAGATTCTATGTGTTTCTGAATATTGGAGTACCCCATGGGTTGCTGAAAATAGATCTTGTAATTCTCAATGCATCCCATAGGGAACATGATATGTTGTATTCATCACCTATCCAATAATTTTTCCAAATATCATCTAAGAAATATTTTACAAAAAACCTCAAAGCAAACATACAACCATGTATAAACAAAATGAAATAAAAATTATGGAATAAGACATATAGACTAGCTACATTAAATATAAAAACAAATCCATGATTATCTTTTTCTATATATTTGTATTCAATAATACCTTGAAGCCCCAAACTATGATCCATAAAAATATATGGTTTTATGTTTTCTTAATAATAATGAGACATTTACAAAACCAAACTGTAAAATAAAAGAAGGAAGAGCATTAGAAATTCTTGGAAGTGTGATATATACCCAAAAGAATAATAAATAGCCTAGAATATAAGTAAATCCGACATTGGGAAGCTTCAGTGGAAATTTTTTGTCACTTGGGAAAGAGGAGAATAAAATAGGGGGAAAATCGTGTGCGATACTTAAATTAATGAGGGAGAAAACTATAAATATTCACTTTTATATGGGTGCCTATATTTTCCATATAGTTTTCCGAACAATAATAAAACTGTGAACCATCTACCATCCAAGAGGGTTTGGGTCGCATAGTTTACTAGCGAGGCCCACAAGGCTTTACTAACCATGCACCAACTCTACAAAATGTCTCAATATATATCTACATGGTTTTTCTATCCTTTATTCATGGTTTAAAATTACCATGTTCCCTTCCTCCTAGATAGCATGGTTTGGGTTTATAGCTATCTCTAACCATGTGCAATCCATGAAACATGGGAATAATGTACATTTTTTTACTTTATGTTATTCCTTAAACACCTAGAAAACCTTTAGCTTCATTATACACCCAATAAATATATATTTATTCAACATTAGGGGATTAAAACCAAAATTGCAATAAAAAGTACGTTCACAATATCTAGGATCTCACAATATGAATATTATGGTATAATATATTTGTGTCTGTGAAAATAGAAGTAATCACATTATGAAATTTTTATAGAAAAGTGATATCATATCCAGGTTAAGTGGAATTAATTTATAACATACTAATTTTTATTATCATTAGAATGTGTATTATGTTTACTTGGATATGAGCCATTCGGATGGGTTAGTGAACTAATGTTTTTAAAATCATAAATATTTTACCATAAGTGAAATTTTGTTATTAGGATTATATATACTTTTACTATATTTTTAACAACATAATTAAATCCACTTACAAAAATTCATTCTTAATGAAAAATCATAACTAAATAAAACATTATTAAAATAATGTTGTAATATAAAAACAAAGAATTTCAATAATGTGATGTATTTATAGATAAAAATAAATAAAATATGTATTTATTAATTTAATTCATATTGTATTTCGTGTCCATGAAAATAATTTCTTATTATAAAAGTGAAACGGTGTTCAATTTGAAGATCTAAACCTCTAAAATTTTCAAAAATCTATATTTCTTTAACTATATAAATTGAAGAACAAAAACTTGAACCAAAACATCAAATATTTTAGTTAGTATCATGCATTTTCCCTGTATATCCTCATTCATAGGATCCATATAACATTTTACAATCTATACAACTTCATCAATCCAAAGAATCAGAAGAACACGATTTTATTTTTACAGATTCCCATTAAGTAGTCTATTAAATATTAATATACATATAATCTTTTTGATCACATATGATATATATATATATATATGGGTAAAACATAAAAAAATATTCCATTTAATGAACTATCTAATATCATAACAAAATTTCACATACTAAAAACAAATCTAATAGAAGAAATTCAATGAATGAGATCAATTTTTTAGATAAATATTAGTAATTCCTCAGCTGGTTGTGAAATAATTGACTTTTTATTGGTTGATGTTTTTTTAATGAAACATTCACTAATCCACAAGAACTATAGGTAGTCCGGTTAGTTTTTTTAACTAAAAAAATTTAAAACATCATCCATTTGAATAATAGTTCATTTGAATTCACAATATTTAAAAATGTAATGGTTCATAATTTTCAAATAAGGTGGATACTAAATAAGAATATAAAATATGAATAATGAATAATAATTTTTAAAATATTTTTGTATATGGAAAATATAATGTATATTATTTTTATAAATAAAATTCCCAAAAAATGTCATTTTTGAAAAAAGAAATCATTTTCTATTTTTATAATTTTATAAAAAATGATACTAATTCCGGATAAATGAAAAAAGAGTATTCAAACTACTACATTAATTCAAGAAAAACTCAACAGAACCCTAAAAAAAATATATTCTTATATTTTAAGATTCATTTCCTTTATTATTATATTAGAACAATCAAACTCCAATTTAAAATAATTCATTATAGTGAAAAACTATATTTTCATAGGGAACATATCAATCCATTAATCACTATTATCCCCCTTCATATATTTTTATCCCTTAATGATTTTTAAATTCTTGAAATGAGAAATATAAAAAAATTAAATATACATGGTTAACTAAATGGGATAGCCTCAGAAGAATAATTCGACTTAGTTGAAGAAAAATCTTTTTAATTTAATAGTTTTATATGTGAAGTATCAATTAAAATCATATATACAATATATGTTTAAAAATAGGATTGTAAAATATGAAAACATAAATGAAAAATAAATTTATGTATTTATTTAACTATTATGAGGTAATGATCATGAGGGGTTTAATTTAAATAATACATGATATATATTGAACCTTCATGAATATATCATATGCTGAGAAAATACACTCATTTTCTTCTATATGGTGAGGTATTATATGATATAATTTATAAAAAGTTATGTTACATTTAATGATATTTTATAATATATTTAAAAAAACATAACAATGGTTGAAAATTTTATATGGTGACTATCTATAAAATTTATAGCATCTCATTTTTTATTTGCAGTTAGTTTCTTAAAAAATTTGCAACCCATGTACTGAGTATTTTTTATTTTTTTACCAATCCAATATCCCATATATAAATTAATGATAAATTGATTTACCCAATCATTCATGGTATCAATATTTTATGAAAAGAAAATCCTAAGGAACCAATCACAATCAATGTATAGTTGGTGGAATGGAATAATTATTTTTATAAATATATTATTCACATATTTTGAAATATTGATCATTATCCAAGGAATATCAAGTTTAATTGGGGCATATATTCTTGAATTTATTGGTATTGAATTTATATTAAAAAATGATTATTTTTATCTCTAAAAGTGACTTATAAGATGACTAAGAAAAATTATATTATTTTTTCATAGATATATTCAATAGGAGAATATGTTTATCTTTTTTCTTGTATGTATAATTAATTTTTTCCCGCAGCATCGATTGAATTTTTAAACTCGATAAATATGTTGAAACATTACTCTAATCATTAGATAATTGTTAATGTGAAAATTAATAATCATTTAACAAAAAATTTATATATAAGTAATTTCATCATCTATGAAAAATTATTGATTAAAAAAATCATATTTCATTATCACAAATTATTAACAAATAAATATATTAATTAAATTTTACACTATTTCATAAAAGGATTTAAAATAGATATCATAATATGTTGAATTATGAATATAATAATATAATAATATATACATCAGATAATCATGTCTTACATGTTTTGATTATTTAATCAAATTAAGGAACTTTTGAAAAAAATTCCATTGCCCTGCCTAATTTCATCACATTATGAATCACCATTGAATGATTTTTTTGGAGTAGTAATAGTGGTAATATAATAAATGAAATTATTTTCCATTCAATTTATTTATTTTTGGGATTCTATTTCAATAATTCTACAACGTGGACACTCTGACATGATGTGTCCTTTCTTTGTAAATTCATACCAAATAATATACAAATAAATATTATTATTTTATCCTTTCCATGACATTGTCTGTAACTTTTTTCCTTATGCTGTCCAATTTAGAAATTATTCATTCCATGAATATCATCAGCGTACCTCAATAGCTAAGGAAAATTTAATTCAATAATATTCAAATTAATATAAATATAATTATCCTCTAATGGGGTAATGGATTATAGAGGAGTAGAATCTTGTGAAATAGAAGTATAAATAAAATTTCCATTAATATGTTTCAGATTATTAGTTAATCAATTATATATATATATATATATCCTTACTATTGTAATGTTATCATGAATTTTTCATTACAAAACAATGAGTGATTATGTAATTAATAAATTTATATTCTCATTGATTAACATTAATATTAGTATACATTTAAAATCATATCTAAAAATGATACATCATTAATTTTGATCATATAATATTTTACTATATCTAAGATATATTATATTTTTATCCACAATCATTAATAGTAGATCTATTATAGAAACATATACTATATGATGATAATAATATATCATGATATAAGGATTACATTATAGCTCTTAAAATATAAAAAACATTTAGATATTTTAAATTTCTAATATCAATAATCACATATTATTATTTATCTTCCATGAATGATAAATTATATTACATACATTTTCAATAAAAATATAAATACAATGTTATAGGATTTGTAATTTTATTTATATTTTTCCATCTCATTAAAATTAAAATTCATATTTTTCTTCCAAAATCATATATTTTCAAATGCAAAACTAAAACTTCTCAAAACTATAATTAACTATAAAACAAAATTATATCTCTTCCACACTCATAATAAACTCATTATTAACTGGGTGATTAAATTGGATTAATTTTAACAAATGTTTAAATATATAGGGGTCTCTCTATTGAACAAAAATTACTATATAAATATATATTTATGATAAATAATATTAGCTAACCTACTAGATTCCAAATAATTTTCTTTTCTACTAGCTTCTATAGGGATTCGAAATAATATATTTATAAACTTTTCAAACCATTACAAAATATTTAATTTCATGTATTATATATTTTACATTAACAATATGGAAAAAATATTATATATTTTTTAATATAAATTATTTAGAAGATATGATTTATTCAAATAAAATATTGATAAAAAGAAATCATAATAAAAAAATAATATAGGATTTAACTAATTTGGTAGAGTTTTCAAATTAAAGTAATAAATTCATAAGAAATATATATTATAGTATATTTCCTTACTAACACCGAATCACTTCACTATTAATTACTAAATATTACATAATTTATATGAAGATCCAATGTGACATATGTTTTTAAATAAACTCCTATTCGGTCAAATGATCTATTGAATATGATCTAAACCTATATATATATTCTTAAAATGTGATCATCAATATTTCCTATCCCCTTACATAATAGATTAAATTTACTCACATATTATTATGATGATCCAATAATGTATTTTGTTATGTTTTAATTTGTTTTTTACCATTGTTGATAATCAATAGAAGTTCCTAAATATTTTTTCGAGGTGTTTAGAATGTGTTTTAGTGTTCCTCGAATGAATTTTATGATTATTTAAAATTTTATTTATGGGAAAAATTTAACAAATTCATCAATTTTTGGATATTGTTATAGTAATCATATTGATTCAGAGAGTGTATTTTTTTAATGTTTATAGAATAATATTTTATTAAAAATCAGGTGTATTTTATATTTAGCATGTTCCATTAATAGAGGATAATAAAAATTATCTTATTTTAATATATAATGTTTGAGAGTAATACATTGGTATTTTCATATTTAAATTTTATAATATGTAAACATATGTCATTATAAATGACATTAATAATATTTTCCAGCATATTTATTCAAATCGTTGTGACATATCATTAATCTATAACATGTAAACCCTTACATTAAAAATTTTAAAATTCATGATGAATCAAAATTGATGATTCAAATGTTGATAAATATATTAAAAAACTAAAAATAGAAATTGAAAAAAATTTAATTTTGATGGGATATTTCTTAACAATTAGATACATTAATTATTTGAAATATAATAATTTTTTTATAATTATTAATTAAAAAAGAGTCATAGAGTAATCATTTATTCATGAATCTCTATATATAATTTCTAGAATTTCATTTTGAGGATGTTATTTTCATTTATAGTTCATAATATCAGTAACATATAATAAGGATGTGATTTAATCTAGTGTTTTAAACATTTGTTGGGATGATAATGAGTAGATTAGTTCTACCACTTATAGAATATCATAATGTAAAAATGTACAAGGATATGATTTTGATGTATCGTAAGTAGAATAAATGAATGTATATTCATTTAATTAAGGAATAAACATGATATATTCAAATTTATTTGTCATGGTTCTTGATTATTTTTGAGTGACATTGTGTTATGTTACTTCGAAAGAAAAATATATTACTAAAAATGTGTTATATAAATGTAGTAATTTAATGAAATAATATACTTAGAAAAGGGAGCATTAATAAATTAATAACAAAAGAATAATAAAATTCACGAAAAAATTTAATCGTTTTATTATATGAGGATATGATTATGTGGATATATAATTTATTTCAATAAATTTATCATTTTTGTTTTTCTAAATACTATTTAATATAAGATCATTCAAAATGAGTGAATATTGACTTTAAAAATAGATATTTTCTATATAGGATTAGGATCCCAATATTATATAGTTACAAAAACAATATATTAAAATGATTAAATATGATAATAGGATAATGGATTTATTTCATAGGCATGTTGATGATCTGATTATGTGTTGAATGAATATATTTAATCATCTACATTTATATGATCATGGTATGTATCAAAAAATTTATTTATGAAATAAAATTCTTATATTATGGTTTTATATCATTATGATAAATTTTTCACTTGTAAGATAAAATTTAATTACATTAATGATACTAATAATTTATGTTATCTGATGGAAGGATGTATATCAAATTTTATTTTATCCTTATATTATTCATGATAGTTGATGTATTGTTTATAAATGAGGATTGAATGGATTTTAAACCAAAAAAATGACATGAACATTGTCCTAAATACATGTACATTGTATCCACTAAATTTTACTTTTATAATGGTATGACTGAGTGAATATATTGAGAAGATCTTTTCATAACCCAGTGTAAAGGTTTATATATTATTGAAATATATTTTAAAATAACTTCACCAATTATTCTACATCCCTTTATTAGTAGTGAAAATGATTTCCAGTAAATTTAATGTTATATCAGAGTCCATATCTTCCCTCTAGTAAAGCCCTTATTTTCTATGATGGATTTAATAGATACTATTAATCGTAGATGCGATTCAATTATATATGGATTTTACTGACATGAATGGATGAATATGATACTAACATTTAACATATCACATTAAAATATTGTAATTGATTCATTTAAATATGGTTTCCCACTAATTGAAAAAACACATAAAATTAAATTGAAATATAAAATAATATAAGAATATAAAGGTTTAAAATTACTAAAATTCTATTGTTTTCTATAATAATGTTATCAATGATGTGACCTGACTATAATTTATAATGGAAATATGGTATAATCATAAAATACTATTTTATAAACTATTTAAAGTTAAAAACTATTTTTTAAAAATATAGGGAATAAAATGTGAACACATTTATATGATCTATGATAAAAAGATAGAAAACTAAAATACAAGAGTTTGTGAAGATTTAATAACATCTATTTATAAGGTCATAATCCTGAAGAAAGAAATATCAAAACACTTATAATGAAATATTGTGAGTGGATTTGATGATAATTTTATATCTTTTTAAGATAATTACATACTCATTTAATATGAAATAAGAAATACTCTTTCATTAATAATAAAAGAAAATGATAAAAGTTTTTCTAATTCTATAGGAATACTGATGATTGAATATAATAACCTAAAATTTCAATGTGGATTTCAATATGATTATGAGAAATATTGAAATCATAAATTAATGAACTCATATATAACATCTGAAATAAAACTTTTATGTGAAAATAAAATGTTCATCTTTGATAATCATTATTAATCCATGTTGAAATTGTTTACTTTTTGAATAATTTCCACAATGAATAAAAAACTAGAGTATGTTGTTTTGGAAATAAGTAACCAATTGAATATATGTATAATTAAAAAAACATCAAAATAGGTAATTTTGAGAATACAATATAAAATATTGATGGAGAAATATCGTGATCATGGAGAATGTGTATAAAGTAACTTATTTCATCTAATTATATTATTACCTTGATAAAAATTTAAATTTTTTTTTGGAATATATAGTGATAGATGAATAATACTCATGTAGTTATGGTGAAATATATATAAGAGACTATATGGATCATAAGTAAAAATAATTAAAAAAAATATTATAGAGATTAAAAAAACCCATGAATGAATTTAAATAAATAATGATGCTTAGGGGAAGGGTACATTATTCAAATGGTTATTTTTCTTAAAGGAATTTTCATATATTGACTTTATTAAATTATTTAATATGAAAACCTCAAAAACCTACGTGATAATGAATTATCTTAAAAAGAAATTACAACAAGAAAATAGAAACATTACAGGACTCAAACTAAATAAAATTATACTAAGAGTGAGATAAGGAAGATTGAATAAGACTATAATAAATCGCCATTGATAAAAAGATCGATCAATGGCTATAATAAATTAAATTTCAATGTTTAAGGAAAAAATAATTTATTATATGTCTATTTGTAAATATTATTTCAAAACCTTATAATATCATATTTAAAATCTTTTAATATGTGAAAAACAAATGATAATGAAAACCATATTCTTCTGTTAAGTATGAGAGAGAAATAAAAAAAATATATACCTATGGATGGAGAAAGATCAAATTATTCCATTCAATCTATACTAAAATGATATAAAATACTCACATTTCTATTGAAAACCATGATTTAGTGGATACATTAACTGTGATGGTATTACTGGCCCAAAGAATTTTTTATTATAGAGAAATATTAACTTGTCAGATTTTATAAATAAAGGGGTGTGTTTCTAAGAATAAGAGTGAAAAATTATCTTGATCGAAAATCATTATCATAAACTATTTTTAATGTACAACAATAATTTATATGTTGATTCTTAAATGAAATATATGGGAAATGTTAATATTTATGATATACTACTAATGATTAAATGAATAGTTTTCATGGAAATCATAAATGTATTGTATTTGGAAATGAAATATCAAGGATAATTAAATTTTATTATTTTGTATTAACTGTTGGATTTAAAAATTGGAAATATATTGAATTATGTAGTTATTTTTATTCATATATTTCATTTGATAAAAAAATTTAATACATTGTTATGTTTAGGATAGGTGAAATATCCTCTAATTAATCATAATTAAATATGAATTAATGTAATTGTTATATTAAGGTATAAGAAAACAAATACATTTATAGTAATGTGATTTATTTTTAAAGGATTAAAAACAATTTCTTGACTCTATGAATCATTTTTAAGGTGGATATAACATTATATAAAAGAAAAATGTATAGTGTTAAAAAATAATAAATGATTAATGATTATCACAATATGTGTTAAAACAATTAGCGACATGACTCAAATTAATTATCCAAACAACTCAAGATACTTGAGAGCCAATAAATATATGGATTTTTGGAATTGTATACTTCTCCATCGTAGCCATAACAGTCTATGTAACATACCAATGATTAACTTGGCAAGAGACATACATATACGTAGAATTAATAGATATGATGTTTTTATTTCTTGAAGAAATAATAGTGGATACGAAATCATTATTTTCACCTGAACACATTCATTTAGATATATGTGGCCCCATAAGAAACAATTCTACCATGGTGGTCTATGTTTCTTTATATTTATTAATTAAATAAATAAAATGAAATATTTAATGTTTATGTTGATGGTACCATGTTAATAAAAATTCTAATACATGTTTTTTAGGTAAATTTATTCTAGGAACACCCATATTACAAATATTCTAGAGAGTATTTTTGTACAAAATATCCCAAAATCAAAATATATTTCAAGTGATAATTGAAGAAACAAACTAATTATGAAATTTTGTTCCATATAATTCATTAAATTAAATATTAAATTTTTTTTGCTCGATGATTAATAAAAATGATTTTCCATATTTTGGGAAAATTAAAAAAAATCAATTGAAGGAATATCATGGATAACCACTATAATTGATGATGGTAAACATTTTAGAGAAAATACATATAATAATATCTTTATTATTGAGGTTATAAAATTTATGATAGTAAAATATGTTTCAATATAATATAGTTATTATGAAAAATCGATTACCCCAAATTCAGAAATATATTCAATTAGAAAATACGATAATTAATTCAATGTTGAATTTGATAAATCAAAATTATATTTTGTTTCATGATGAGATTTATGTTAATAAAAAAATAAACCTATAAGGCAAGAAAATGATTTTTATATTCAACATATATTTGGAAATCAAGACCAAAAATTCTAAAAATTTAATATTACAGATAATTGTGAATCAAAAATCTCCAACATTCAAATTGATATGTAATCTGTTGAAAAGGATACTGAACAATAATAATATATTTTATTTTTAGGAATTATATTAATTATATATCTATTATATACACATATAATATTTTATGAATGATTATTGATGAAAATTAAACATGATCCATGTATAATTTTATATGTATATTCATTGAAAATGGAATGGTGTCAATGAAAAAAAAACTTAGATAATTTTTGTTTTTTAAAATGTAAGGTACAGATTTTGGAAAATCATTTCTATCGCTTTTATGTTTTCATTAAATTTTGTTTCTCATAGTAGTGGTTTCTGAACTGATGTATATAGTTTAGGAAATTAATTAGATGATTTATTCCCATTATAGTTATATTATAGAGAATGTAATTTATAGAATCCATTACTATTTCATCCTTATAAAGATGATAGAATATCTTTTACAATTATGAAAGAATTTTATGAAATCAGTGTGGTTAAAAGAACCTTGTACTCCAAAATAAAATAATTAATGTTGAATCAGATAATTGAAGAGTGGAATGGTTGGCAACAACATATACATGAAAGGGGAAAACATATATACTCTCATTATTTTGATCTGTATAGAAAATAAAATAATGTCTAGTTATTTATAGTTTATATATAAAATACATTAATTTAAAATGAAACAATATTTTTTGATTTCATTTTTAAGATAAATGGGTTATCGATTGGAATTTAAAATATTACATAATGATGACACTATATTGTTTTCTCAAGAATATTCTAAATAATAATTTATAAATATTTGAATGAATTTCTCAATCTATTAGTAAAATACCACTTATTCTTTTACCAAATTTATGATTTTTGGGGACATAAATATTGATATGTAATAGTAATTCAAATGAAGTATTGGAATGACGGACTACAAAGCATAATTGAAATGAAAAATAGTGTTTATTGTAACTATTTTTGAAGAATTATAGTGTAATATATATGAATCTGAAACGATTAAAGCCAAGAGGATAAAAATATATTATAATTTAACACTAAATAGTCATATATAGTAAAGATAATATTATAATTACAAATATAATGATTCAATTATCAATATTGGTATAGTGATTACACTAATATGAAATTAAATCTATTTTACCATTTTAATTCATAAGACGGAGTGATCACATATCATAATAAAGCAGTTAGTGAAAATGATTAATGATAAGTCTAGGTACATCAAAAATTCACATCCCCTTAGACATATACATAGGATAAATGTATATCTATTAGATTTGAATGATTTTGTTTTGAATCATTTAATGATTTCATGTGAAAATATTGATGCTATGTATATAATAAGAAATCATATGGACCATTTTGATTCAAATCAAATCGATTTTATATAAATTCTTATAAAATAAATTTCGGAATGTTATGATATAATCATTGACTATATTTTCACTAATAATTTTATTTTATTTATTAACAAAAATAAATACCTATAGAGATATATTAATATACTATGTTGATGTTTCATGTTCAACATTATCCACTTAATGTTATAATCATAAAAATATCCCCCATTGTGCCTCATATTTTTTTAACGAATTAGATAATCAGTGATATAAATCAAGATCTAAATAGGAATATATTATTGGTAAATAAATTTTTTATAACTAGTTATTATATTAATAAAATGATAAAGATGAATGGGGAACTATGAGAATTGGAATCCTATATTTAGGGGGGGTTAATATAAAAACCATTTCTACGATTTTCAATAACCAATTACTAAATTTCTATAGAAAATAACTCAATCTATTTTTGTGGAGGATAGCATTTTATGTGATAGGTATGATATATATTAATGATTTCAATAACTGATGTTTTGTACTATTTTTTTTAAACATCCATGAAATGGATGATTACAAAGGTCATGAAATCTAAAAGAGGGTGATTTAGGTACCCTTTTATTTTTTGAGGTTGTTATTTTGTTTTCAATTTTTTGTGTCCTTGAATAATAATTACTAATTTTTAACGAATTTATTTTGTGTTGTTTGGAATGTTTCTGAATGTTCTTCTTTATCATTTGATTATACCCTCAATAAATTTTACAAAATGATTGGATCAAATGATTTCAATGATAATATATCATATTAGTGAAAAAATCAATTATATGAATGAATATAATTATTTCATATATAGAGTAATCCGTCATTTCATCATCATGAGAATTTAAATAGGAAATATCTACTTGTTCTATTTTTTTGTTTACAAAAATTGAAATCATATTTGGTTTAATTTTTTTATTATTCATTATTTAAAATATAGTCAGACCCTAATATGTTTTATAGATCACAACCTTCCATTTTCATCTTAATTTTTATATTATAATATTCTTGGTCCAAGAAAATTAATAGTGACACTTGGATGTGGTGGATTTTCTACAGCACATGATTTCAGATTGATGGACTTGAACGGTGGTTATATGATCCACCTGTTTATTGGAATATATTTTAGTTTTATCCTGGATTATTTGGTGCATTTTGATATTGTATAATTTCAGTATTAAAACTAATGTATGTTTATAGTAAATTCACTCATTGGGGAGTTTATAATAATGAATGGTATCTTGTATAAACAATTATTATGCGTGAAATAATAACTCTACTATGATAATCAAATGTTGCTTGTAACTAGTCAGTAACATGAGCACATCAAGAATGTCTTTTAGGTAATGTTAGATATAGATTGGTTATTGTGGTATCAAAGTTAGTTCAAGATAAAGTGTTATCAATGGTACAAGTTATACATATTTCATTGTTTTACATATGTATTTATGTAATACAGATAGACAAGATGTATGATTGATGAGAATTAGATAGTACATGTGAATGGGTGATAGGAAATTTCTCATAATAAGGAGCTTTAATTCACAATGATTTGGTATTAAATAATTATTTTCTTTGTTTTGATCTATTTTCAAGAAATAACATTATATATAACTATGTAATACTAATATACCACTATTTATTTCCACAGGATAGAATTAATATTATTGTTTTTAATGATTGAGTGAGTAATTATTTTATCCATGGTGTTGATTTTAATTTTTAATATTGATGTTTTTTATCACCATTCCTCTCATAAGACATCTGAATAGGTGGTAATAGTAAACTAGTTTTGTACCATAGTAGGATCATTCTATAGTCGAAATGAATTTATTAACAAAGATGCCTTTTATGACTAATGATTTGGACAAGAACATACACATAATATCATTTTTTCACTACTTACAGAACGTTGAACTATTAAAAAAGTGGATAATTATAATTTATTTCTTTATTTGAGACTACTAGTTTTTTGAGGATCTAATTATCTCTAAGTGGTAGAGGATTGGTTAAAAAGACTAATATATTTTTTGGGATCTTAGAAATTTTGATTTCCGATAAATAGAAATGGTTTATCTACATGAATGAATGGTTATGAAGTTAATGGAATAATTTGATTATGGAAATGGAGAAGAATGAGGTATTTTTTGTAGAATAAATTTAGAGTTATATTCACTGATTATTTTTTAATATATAATAATGTAATAGTAAAATATATTGGTTTTATTATACATTGGTAGGGTGAGAGGATAATGACACAATATATGAACAAATTTACTAATCTTTTTTACTTTTCATCTAAAGTTGTATCCAATAAGAAACTAGGAGAATAATGATTTTAGACGGGTCATCATTCTGATATATGATCTTAGGTTTTTATGTTGAAGAATTATTTTTATGCTAGGTTCATGGACAGGGAATTATTAGTTTATCATGACAGGGTTCGTATTCCCAGGTTGATTGTTGTTTCATTTTATCCAAGAATATTTTCAATGAGCTATATAAAATAAAATACATTGATTTTTTATTATTATTTTGTTTTTCAATGTCATGAATTTGATGTACCTCATACCGTGCCTAGTTGAGGCCATTTTACATGCTTCTAGTGTGTAATAGTTGGTCATTTGATATATGTTTTCCCCGAGGAACTCAGGATCTATAGATATGTTTGTCACATGGCCTCCATATAGATGTTATAACATTAATTTTCCTCCCCATGTAATATCATATGATACATTGTGAAAAAATATAATTTTACACAATCGTTCAATTCAGACAATAATTTCTTATATCCACCTTTAAGTAGAATGATACATCTTTAAGAAGTGGAAGAGTCTCTATAATCAGATTCTATAGTTTTATTTAATCTCAATGGCCCAATCACTATACATTCATTGTTTTTAACTTCATTAATTAATATTCTTTCTTATAAGCCATTAATAGCATCCATATTTGTGAATTTAATCACACATCCAGTGGTAATTTTATTTTATTCAATGTATAATACTACACCCCATGAAATAGATAGGGTGAAGGGGATTTATAGTATTACTAATTTTTTCTCCCTATAAGAGATTGATAAAACATGGAATTATAATTTTCTCTTGATTGAATATCTTAAATTAATTGTTTGTATGGATTATATTATTAATTATGAGGACAGTATACCATGTTTTCATCATTTGGACTCATTTGTTTCCCCCACATAGTGTGTGTTATTTCATTTAGGGAAAAAGAGACCCGAGATTGAATGGAGATAAGAATTAATTTCAAATGGTGTTTCAATAATTATAATTTTTTCTATTGAAATATACATGTAATATATGTTTTAGGATCACCCACATTATATAATAATGTTTCATAGTTTTTTTCTGTATAATTTCACTTGGGTAACTCTAGTAAGATTGGTGGATTATATTATTGATTTAGTGCCATGAACTTAAACAAAATATATTTCTTCTTTCTATATAGAGTCATAAGATATGAACAGGTTGAAATATTTGTTAGCATATTATCTATATAATTGTTTTATATTCATGAGTGTGACACCTTAGGAGGCACATGTTCTCCTTGCAAAAAAATATGATTAGAAAGTATTATTATGTGTTTAACATCATAATATCTATATAGTGATGTTAAAGATTAAAAATCAGGTTTCATAAATTGATGATCATTTTGAACCATTTTAAGGGTTGATTTAGTTTTTAATTAGTGGTCATTCAATAATTTATTTTCAGTTGACAATAAAATAACCTAACATTCATTATACTACCTCCGTTATTTTATATTTCCATTATGATTGTCATTTTATTCCATTTTGATAAGATAATTCTCATATTATTGTTATTTAGTAGATGAATGTCATATTTTATGAACACATTAACTCATTCATGGTAGTATTATTGGATGAAATTATAGATTTATCCCATATTGGGGAGGACCATGTGTGAAATTTAATAGTAGTTTTGGAATCATTGATAATTAATAGACATTATATAAAGCATTACAATTTAAATTTCTGTAATTTGGAAGTTATTTTTTTATGATACATGGGAACAAAAAATTTTATTTTATTTAATCATTAAATGTGGAAATCTATTATAACATATGAGTGGCTACATAATTTTTTTTCGATATTCATTGTTTCATGGGTTGATAAAGACATTGCCATTATTTTTTCAATGGATTCTCAATTTTTTTATCTCTAATAACAACTCTCACTCATAAAGGAGTTACAATTTATTGGAATGAGAATATTCATCATTATTTTATTGATTAGATATTTCAGTATATATTTTTCAAGATTTTGATACATCCATTTGATGCAAATTGTTATAGTGCCTTCCATGAAGATATATGGTCTATCATTAGATGTTTACTTATTCAGGGTGATCACATGGTGGCCTATTTCATGATAGATTAGGACACATGGTAAGAATCACCCAAACCATATTATGAATGATTCCATATAATTGTATTACTGATATCTCATTTTTCATAGATTGATTTTTGAATTTTATACAATGAGTAATGTTTTATTTAGGTGAGTATGTAATTGACCTTATCACTTCTATAGGTTATTCATCAAGAATTGTAGATTGATGTATAATAATGTGAAATCAAGAAATCTCATTATGGTATGGATACAATAAGAATGGTCTTATTATCTTCATGTCATATTATATGTTTTTAGAACAATATTTTTATTCCATTTTTGTGTGAAATATTATATTGGGGCATGACCATAGTTCCTAATGGGTGGTGGTCCTAGGAAATATGGAAATGTTTTAATATATGTGGTGATTAGTATAGTTAAAAGGAATGAGACATGACATTACTGACATTGTATCACACCATTACACCTTCTATCAAATCATATTTGAATGCCATAGATCTTCAAGATTATATGTAGAGACCCGAAGCCTGACGTACATGGACATTACATTACATTTGTGGAATACTTAGTACATAACAAAAACACACACACAAGGATCGTAATAGTTTAGTGTCTTTGGAAACTCGGAACGTAATCTTCTAATCGTGGTGAAGGATCTTCAATATCTCCCATAAAGATCTTCCTTTTTTTTTTACCTAAAACCTTTCTTTATATCCTGGGGAAAATAAAACATAAAAGGGTGAGCTCAAATTCTCAGTAAGGGTAAACAAAAGAAAAATCAATCACATCATATTCATAAGAACATAACTTTTGGAAATCTTAACCTGCAAAAGAGAGCATAATTTCATAACATGGGATAAATCATGGCAGGGAAATGTAATCACAATAATCATAACTTAAAACATGAAACTTTGTGGCATACACACATAATCATAGAGAATCATTTCTTGTTAGTCAAGACTCATTTCCAAGACTATCTTAGTGGACAAAGTCCCTTTCTGAATCGAGTAACCCTCATTTCAGTCCTGTTTCACTGAACCGGTATAACCTACCATTCCAGAAATGTCTATCTCATGAGATATAAAATCTTTACCCAATGCATTGGAGGGAGATATAGGTCCCACCCATCTCATAATGATACCATTCTTATGTGTGCCACAAAATCATAAATCATACATCATTTCATAACCCATGTAATAACAAATGGGATTCTTAAACAACATGACATCATAAAACCATTCATATAAGATAAAGGAATTCATAAACATAATTCCATCACAACATAGTAAAATCAATGTAAAAATATGGATAGAAACAGAACCCTTTATTATCTTAGATGGAAAATAATTTTGATAAAACACTTGAAATGAATTCTTGAGGAAAATATCCTTTCTTCTTCAAAATCAATTTCTTTTCACAAAACATCATGCAATTTTAAAAGAAAGAGATTTTATTAAAAATAGTAATGAAATCTTTTGGAGGAAGCTTCATGAAAATAAGGCTTTATAAAACCATAAAAATCCATTCATGCCATTTAAGTAAAAAAAAACATTCTTCGTACTTTTGTCGGAAAAGTCAAAAAGTACCTCGTACGAAAAACGACAAAAGATTCTTTTCATTTCTTTTACTAAAAACTCACCGAAGTGTAAAAATGGATTTAAACAATTGTTGGTGGATGGAAATAATATTATTTATGAAACATGGATGTGGATGATAAAATACACCCCAGTAAATACCAAAGTATAAACAATCTCGGATAAAAATGAGATTGTGATATTTTCCCTTACCTTAGGTCCGACTTGCTTTGTAAGTGTCCGAACCTCCTGTATAATGATTTAAATCATGTTATTGACTTATTATAGAATCATATTAATTGTTATGATATCATATATGGTTCACGTATGACATTATATTACCCGTTCTTTTGTAAATTCCATGTTAAAGAAGCGTTTTGGGTAAAATCGTTTCATTTATCATAGGTGTTTTGACTTGTTGTTCTTGACATTATTATAACTTATATCATGATTTACATACTTCCAGAATATAAAATATTATTTATATATCATATATATTCAGTATATATATATATATAATATAGATAAATGAAATGAAAAACACCGTTCATGGAAACGGTAGTCCGTACGTACGCATGAACGCTATTTTCCTTTCCTTATTGTCTTGAATGGAAGTAAGTAGATGACATAAATATATATATATAAATAAATCCAGTATCATTATTATGTCATATATTTCATTAGTACTTATTATATGTACTTTATAATCTTTCATTAATGGTTAATCATTAAGAATGAATCTCATCACGTCGTGGAGACGGTAGTCCGTACGTACGCACGAGCGATGATATCGTTCACATGGTCGTGGAATTGTGTTGAAGTGTATGTAGACTATTTCAGTATCAATATCAATTTATAATAATCATATATAGTTACTCATTACACCATTATACCCATCCCATTAAGGTGGTGGTGGAAAATAGATTACACCACGACGTGGAGACGGTATTCCGTACGTACGCACGCGCGGTGATTTCATTTTTCCGTAGGATGGATAGAAGGTGAATTAGGGTTGTTTCATATTTATAATAACATATCAGTATGTAAGTAATACTGATGTTATTACTTTATCATGAAACAACTAAAGAAGAAGAAGTTGAATAAGAAAGAAATTGAAAAGATCGGTAATGGATATTACCTCTTCTTTGAAACGCCTCTTTGAATCCTCTACTTAGGGAACTAAGATTGGTCTTTGAAGAAGACCAGGACCTCTAGGATTATTCTAGGGAAGTGGGGAAGGTATTTTGGTAGGGGTTGGACGATCTTGAGTGCTCAAATTGGTGTGAAGAGGAGGGGGAGGAGGTACCCTTTTATAAGGGAGGAGAGGGGCACCTTAGGAATACCTCAAAATATTATTTTATATAAATGTCAAAATCGGTTTATAATGGTTCAAAATAGTCTTATTTAGAAGCTAAAGTGGTGATGGGTCTAAATCCTATCATCCAATAGGATTTATACAAGTTTAGGGTATTATTTTAACCTTATCAATTAGATTTAACTCTAAGTTAAATAATTTAACTTTTACCGTGTCTTTTTGTTTTCTTTAACTATATGGTTAATACACTTACTATAACATGCCAAACGAACCCCAAATTGTTTATTATTAATATACATATCCTTATCTAAGTCATTTGGCCGAACCTTATATTTTTAGGAATAAAATAACAATTAATAATATAATATTTGATTTAAAAACTATTTTGTGTCAATTTTGACACTATTTGATATATGATTTTTGTAAAAGTCATAAAAGAATTATATGTTCTAACCAAGTTGATTAAATCAACACTAATATATCATAGTAACCTATAAAATTAGTTTAATTCATAAAAAGTCTCAAATTACATTCATTTGAGCATTTATAACATCAATTATGTTAATATTTCCTTAAAAGGGTAATTACTGCATCATCGTTGTGTCATAAATAAATTAATTTATTTAAAGTCTAGAAATTATAAATAAAATATAATTATGTAGGAAATAATTTTAGCTTTCTAATGAATATTTATAGTCGAATTTATCTTATGTATAACCCCATATTAAAAATGTTTTAGTTATTAAACATTGATTTTAATTATTTTAACTATTCATTAAATAAAATAATATTAAATGTCATAATCTAATCCAAGTGGACCTAAATGGTCATATTATATTCATAAGGTTGTTTTTGGTCGAATTAAACTTATCCAATAGAATTAGGACATGTGTTAGGGTAATTGTAATATCATATTTACCCTTAGTTACCCTATTTACTATTAGCCGTGGTAAAAAAAGTAAAAAGTTACTATTCACCAAAAATTATTTTCATCTCATTGAACCACATTTTAGTCCTTGATATTAACCGTGTCTGTCGGATTTTCGAAATTCCATTCACAGAAGCGGTAAAATTAAGTTTTATGCAAAATTCAGTTTTTAACCTACCACTTAGTGGTTTCACTATTCATCGAAAATTGAAAGTTTTCAGAAAAATACCAAAAATTAGGCCTAAGCTATATTAGATATTATGAACTCAAAAATGATATATATTTTACCAAATTCAAAACATATCAGTTCATTAACTAATTTAAAAATTTATTCTCGTTGTCAAAACAAATAGCGTGTTTTTAAGAGATAATAATTATCAAAAGATTGACACTAGTTTATAACTGGTTTAAATGTGAAATTACATCCAATGACCAACATTGTATTAAATTGTAAAAATATATTTTAAATATACTTTAAAACCACTCAAATTAATAATTTATCACTATTAATTATTTCGATTAAAAAAGTTGTTTTTAATTAAAATTTAGTAATTTTCACTATTCATCAGAATATGAAAGTTATCCGAAAAGTACCAAAATTTCACCTTAGGAAAAATTCGATACTCCGAATCCAAAAATGAAGTCCATTTTGAGAGCTAAATTTTCTAAAATTTAAAAAGTGGTTATTACTATTCATAACGGCTAGTTTTAATAATATTTTGTGAAACTCAGTATTGCGTACTACACACGCTATCGAGGAAGGTTGTGATTGCGTGTAATGCAAGGTAAGTCAAGGATGTGTGTTGTGCAAGCTCCTTTTGGTGTAGCGTACAACACAATACATTAATAAAATTAAAAAGAATAGTTTTCATAAAATCTCAGGCTGTTACATTCTACCCCCCTTAAAATGAATTTCGCCCTCGAAATTCATCGGGGTTATAAATGGTTTACTATTCGAAAGTTTCTTTAATAGAAACCCACATCGTAAAAAGGAATATCAAAACAAATCTTAAAAAAAAAAGTATGAAACGTAAAGGTTACCCAAATAAACTAATCACTGGGTTTCCACATAGGTGAAAATATGGATATGGAAGAGAAATCTAACCATCATGTTCTGATGGAGAGTGGTAGAGAACATGGCTATTGAAAAGCCAACAATCAAAAATCCATAAATTTGTGACGATCTAAGGTACCATCTGATTCATCAGGTATAAGATCACTAGGACAACATTTTTGGTTTTCAAGATCATTTCCCTAAAGTTGAAAATTTGAATTAGAATAAATACTTTCTTTATTTTGGTACAATCTCACTGTTGTTCATGCCTTGAACAATTTCCACTTCATCTCTTAAAGAAATGAAGTTGAATTTGTTATTCGTGAAGTGTTAGCAGATCATGTGATAGAATGCTGGGTCATTCCATCTATCTCAAACAAAAGGTTAGCAAAAATTATATACATAAGTCGATCTATAGTGAGATTAATCACATATGGTTCCTAAAATGGACTTTATACTTCATATATCATACTGCTTAATATAATAAAACTAGTTTCTAATAAACAAGGACTTCCCGTAGGCCAGTGGTAGGCGATAAAGGCCAGTCGCACTTCGGTTGTGGGTTCGATTCCTACAGCCTTGTCCGACGCGACGGGCTGTCGCCCGTCCTGCAGGTTGTCCTTTTTCTAAAACTATATTACTATAACATCCCATCAATAATATAGAAAAAAAACTTCTATCCTTAAACAATACTAACTTATTCCAACATAATCCATTCCAATCTTTAGGCTTATCCATAATACTGCAGTCCACTCTCATAATATAGTGAAAACAATTACCAGAGATTTAATACCATCGTTGATCCCCATATATCATAAGATATGTCTTTTTGGTCACATTCTAAACATTCAAATTCCTTAACCATGTATTCTCTTGAATACCCATTGAACCTTAGTGAAAACATGAATGCAGTTAAACGTTAACACTTTCCACATACCAAAATCCTCAAAATTCTTTATAATCAAACCATGATATCACTTAGTCCTTATATCAATCATGAGCTCATGAATACTATTAAACATTTCATTTTCTCGTTTTCCCTTCATTATGCACATATCATCTTATTTCCAAAAAAATATCTCAATCACTTGGAATACCACATCAATAAATATTGAAATACTCAATGATACAACATTATTTTGGAATCCCATTACATAAACACTTAATCATTCCACCACATCGTTGTCATATTCAACATTTCCAATAGTGATCGCATGTGACTTCCCTTTGTCCTTTGCCTTCAGTGGTTTCTCATGTTGATCATCACTAACCCTTGGATTAGGGCATTTATTATCATAATGCCCCATTTCCTTGCACTTGAAGCATTGAAGTGTTGGTGGTGCGTTCTATGCATTGTTTGCTTTATTCACATCATTAGAAACCAGTTTTCCATTACTTCGACACTCAGCTACTCGATGACCTTCTTTTCCACATTTAAAACATTTTCTAGTCCCTTTAAGACAATCTCCACCATGCTTCTTTCCACACTTTGTGCATAAGGAAACATTCATCTTCTTTTCACCATTATTCTGAGATTTCTCCTTGAACTCCATCTTTCGTTTCTTGTCAAAACCATTAGATGGATATGTAACACCAACTTCCATTTCTACCTTGATAGCACAACACACAATTTCTTCATAGCTACTAATGTCTCTTATAGCTAATGCCCTTCGAAGACTTGGTTTTAAGCCACTGAAAAATCGATCAACTTTACTTTCAGGTTGGATGATAATGCCAGATGCATACCTTGCAAGTCTTGTAAAATTCGCTTCGTATATACCAACAGATTCATCATCCTTCTGCTTCAGCTCAAGAAACTCCTTTTCCATCTTTGTTCTAAGAATACAAGGGAAGTACTTACTGAAAAACAAGTTCTTGAACTCGTCCCATTCCATGGACTCAATTTCATCTCTTGGCCTCGTATTCTTGATAAGATTCCACCATTGATCAGCTTCACCTTCCAAACGATATACTGCTAAGATGACTTTATCATGTTCAGAACAGTGAAGAACTAAAAATATCTTTTCAGTGGTACTGATCCATTGTTCAGCAACAAGTGGATCAGAAGTCCCACTGAAAGAAGGTGGACATTGCCTCATGAAGGACTCAATAGAATATTGTTCCCTTCTCTGCTCATTTGGAAGTCCAGAATGATTCATAGCTTGTGTAAGTATAGCAATAATATTTTTCACTCCATCTCCCATAACATTTGTTTGTTCAGGAGGGAAATTATTGCATTGTCCATTGCATTGACCAACACGGTTCCTTCGGGTTCCAGCCATCGTCTAAAACCCAAAAAGAATAGTGTGAGAGGGAAAAATCATGCTAGGGAAAACAACATAATAAAGGAGAAGTACCTTCAATATATAACATCTTAGGTTTAATTCTATGATCGTTAGCGTAATTCTAGTACTATAACCTATACTTATACTTAACCTTAGGGACATCCCTAGACATACCGTAGAAATATCTCTAGGGATCTCACTAACGTTTTCGCATCCTAGTTTCCAAAGGTTGACTAAACCTTTCCTCTGATACCAACTGTAGAGACCCGAAGCCTGACGTACATGGACATTACATTACATTTGCAGAATACTTAGTACATAACAAACACACACACACAAGGATCGTAATAGTTTAGTGTCTTTGGAAACTTGGAACGTAATCTTCTAATCGTGGTGAAGGATCTTCAATATCTCCCATAAAGATCTTCCCTTTTTTTACCTAAAACCTTTCTTTATATCCTGGGGAAAATAAAACATAAAAGGGTGAGCTCAAATGCTCAGTAAGGGTAAACAGAAGAAAAATCAATCACATCATATTCATAAGAACATAACTTTTGGAAATCTTAACCTGCAAAAGAGAGCATAATTTCATAACATGGGATAAATCATGGCAGTGAAATGTAATCACAATAATCATAACTCAAAACATGAAACTTTGTGGCATACACACATAATCATAGAGAATCATTTCTTGTTAGTCAAGACTCATTGCCAAGACTATCTTAGTGGACAAAGTCCATTTCTGAATCGAGTAACCCTCGTTTCAGTCCTGTTTCACTGAACCGGTATAACCTACCATTCCAGCCATGTCTATCTCATGAGATATAAAATCTTTACCTAATGCATTGGAGGGAGATATAGGTCCCACCCATCTCATAATGATACCATTCTTATGTGTGCCACAAAATCATAAATCATACATCATTTCATAACCCATGTAATAACAAATGGGATTCTTAAACAACATGACATCATAAAACCATTCATATAAGATAAAGGAATTCATAAACATAATTCCATCACAACATAGTAAAATCAATGTAAAAATATGGATAGAAACAGAACCCTTTATTATCTTAGATGGTAAATAATTTTGATAAAACACTTGAAATGAATTCTTGAGGAAAATATCCTTTCTTTTTCAAAATCAAATTCTTTTCACAAAACATCATGCAATTTTAAAAGAAAGAGATATTATTAAAAATAGTAATGAAATATTTTGGAGGAAGCTTCATGAAAATAAGGCTTTATAAAACCATAAAAATCCATTCATGCCGTTTAAGTAAAAAAAACATTCTTCGTACTTTTTTCGGAAAAGTCAAAAAGTACCTCGTACGAAAAACGACAAAAGATTCTTTTCATTTCTTTTACTAAAAACACACCGAAGGGTAAAAATGGATTTAAACAATTGTAGGTGGATGGAAATAATATTATTTATGAAACATGGATGTGGATGATAAAATACACCCTAGTAAATACCAAAGTATAAACAATCTCGGATAAAAATGAGATTGTGATATTTTCCCTTACCTTAGGTCCGACTTGCTTTGTAAGTGTCCGAACCTCCTGTATAATGATTTAAATCATGTTATTGACTTATTCCAGAATCATATTCATTGTTATGATATCATATATGGTTCAATTATGACATTATATTACCCGTTCTTTTGTAAATTCCATGTTAAAGAAGCGTTTTGGGTAAAATCGTTTCATTTATCGTAGGTGTTTTGACTTGTTGTTCTTGACATTATTATTACTTATATCATGATTTACTTACTTCCAGAATATAGAATATGATTTATATATCATATATATTCAGTATATATATATATATATATAATATATAAATGAAATGAAAAACACCGTTAATGGAGACGGTAGTCCGTACGTACGCATGAACGCTATTTTCCATTCCTTATTGTCTTGAATGGAAGTAAGTAGATTACATACATATATATATATAAATAAATCCAGTATCATTATTATGTAATATATTTCATTAGTACTTATTATATGTACTTTATAATCTTTCATGAATGGTTAATCATTAAGAATGAATCTCATCGCGTCGTGGAGACGGTAGTCCGTACGTACGCACGAGCGATGATATCGTTCACATGGTCGTGGAATTGTGTTGAAGTGTATGTAGACTATTTCAGTATCAATATCAATTTATAATAATCATATATAGTTACTCATTACACCATTATACCCATCCCATTAAGGTGGTGGTGGAAAATAGATTACACCACGGCGTGGAGACGGTATTCCGTACGTACGCACGCGCGGTGATTTCATTTTTCCGTAGGATGGATAGAAGGTGAATTAGGGTTGTTTCATATTTATAATAACATATCAGTATGTAAGTAATACTGATGTTATTACTTCATCATGAAACAACTAAAGAAGAAGAAGTTGAATAAGAAAGAAATTGAAAAGATCGGTAATGGATATTACCTCTTCTTTGAAACGCCTCTTTGAATCCTCTACTTAGGGAACTAAGATTGGTCTTTGAAGAAGACCAGGACCTCTAGGATTATTCTAGGGAAGTGGGGAAGGGATTTTGGCAGGGGTTGGACGATCTTGAGTGCTCAAATTGGTGTGAAGAGGAGGGGGAGGAGGTACCCTTTTATAAGGGAGGAGAGGGGCACCTTAGGAATACCTCAAAATATTATTTTATATTAATGTCAAAATCGGTTTATAATGGTTCAAAATAGTCTTATTTCGAAGCTAAAGTGGTGATGGGTCGAAATCCTATCATCCAATAGGATTTAGACAAGTTTAGGGTATTATTTTAACCTTATCAATTAGATTTAACTCTAAGTTAAATAATTTAACTTTTACCGTGTCTTTTTGTTTTCTTTAACTATATGGTTAATACACTTACTATAACATGCCAAGCAAACCCCAAATTGTTTATTATTAATATATATATATCCTTATCTAAGTCATTTGTCCGAACCTTAGATTTTTAGGAATAAAATAACAATTAATAATATAATATTTGATTTAAAAACTATTTTGTGTCAATTTTGACACTATTTGATATATGATTTTTGTGAAAGTCATAAAAGAATTATATGTTCGAACCAAGTTAATTAAATCAACACTAATATATCATAGTAACCTAGAAAATTAGTTTAATTCATAAAAAGTCTCAAATTACATTCATTTGAGCATTTATAACATCAATTATGTTAATATTTCCTTAAAAGGGTAATTACTGCATCATCGTTGTGTCATAAATAAATTAATTTATTTAAAGTCTAGAAATTATAAATAAAATATAATTATGTAGGAAATCATTTTAGATTTCTAATGAATATTTATAGTCGAATTTATCTTATGTATAACCCCATATTAAAAATGTTTTAGTTATTAAACATTGATTTTAATTATTTTAACTATTCATTAAATAAAATAATATTAAATGTCATAATCTAATCCAAGTGGACCTAAATGGTCATATTATATTCATAAGGTTGTTTTTGGTCGAATTACACTTATCCAATAGAATTAGGACATGTGTTAGGGTAATTGTAATATCATATTTACCCTTAGTTACCCTATTTACTATTAGCCGTGGTAAAAAAAGTAAAAAGTTACTATTCACCAAAAATTATTTTCATCTCATTGAACCACATTTTAGTCCTTGATATTAACCGTGTCTGTCGGATTTTCGAAATTCCATTCACAGAAGCGGTAAAATTATGTTTTATGCAAAATTCAGTTTTTAACCTACCACTTAATGGTTTCACTATTCATCGAAAATTGAAAGTTTTCAGAAAAATACCAAAAATTAGGCCTAAGCTATATTAGATATTATGAACTCAAAAATGATATCTATTTTACCAAATTAAAAACATATCAGTTCATTAACTAATTTAAAAATTAATTCTCGTCGTCAAAACAAATAGCGTGTTTTTAAGAGATAATAACTATCAAAAGATTGACACTAGTTTATAACTGGTTTAAATGTGAAATTACATCCAATGACCAACATTGTATTAAATTGTAAAAATATATTCTAAATATACTTTAAAACCACTCAAATTAATAATTTATCACTATTAATTATTTCGATTAAAAAAGTTGTTTTTAATTAAAATTTAGTAATTTTCACTATTCATCAGAATATGAAAGTTATCCGAAAAGTACCAAAATTTCACCTTAGGATAAATTCGATACTCCAAATCCAAAAATGAAGTCCATTTTGAGAGCTAAATTTTCTAAAATTTAAAAAGTGGTTATTACTATTCATAACGGCTAGTTTTAATAATATTTTGTGAAACTCAGTATTGCGTACTACACACGCTATCGAGGAAGGTTGTGATTGCGTGTAATGCAAGGTAAGTCAAGGATGTGTGTTGTGCAAGCTCCTTTTGGTGTAGCGTACAACACAATACATTAATAAAATTAAAAAGAATAGTTTTCATAAAATCTCAGGCTGTTACATTATATCAGCCACATTCACTATGGAAATGGAAGTAAAATAAAATTTATAAATAATTTTTGGTTTATGTTCAAGTAACCCTCATTGGAATAATACAATATGGGTTATTATTATTATTATTATTATCAAATATTCTCACCTAATACTAATTCAAGATATAAACATTATTGATTACATGGTACCTCACTACATGAAAGAGATTATCATATTTCTTGTGAATCTTTTTTCTATATCCTCTAATAGGGACTATAATTTTACATCTCACTTCTGGATGTTACTATTGATGGAATTTTATAGTTAACATTTTATATCTCTATTATGTTGGTCATTGACAGCTGAATTCTCATTAATTGGACCATGTTTGGTTTATGTGACAATGGTATGGATGAAACTATACCCTCAAAGGATATTAGTAGTGTAAATGATGGTATAAATCATGTTGTAATTTTCATTATGGATTTCTGGATATTTGTTGTTAGTAAAGTGATTTTTGGAAATATTCAACCAGGTCATGTCACCAACATGTTGAGAAATTGGTAAATCATTCCAAATAACCAAAAACTACCTAATTATAATCCATTATTTTCATGTTAAATCGTAAAATATGCTAATGTAAATTAATTCATAAACTAAAACATGACGGAAACCCATGTTTGGATAATGATCAATATTTACAATCATCTATGATCTCACACTACGAACCAGGAATCCTCATATAATAGTCATTCTCCAATCAGATAGAATATCCCTAAGCCCAATTTTTTTCCCCGACTCTTCATAAAACACATCCAAATATTTAGTATATATATATCAAAAATAATTTTAACATAATATGTACTACACTATGACACTATTGTTTCACCAAAAAATATCATTGATTTGTTTTCACCACCACCATGATAATTCTTCACATACAGATATTAAATAACAATTAACATTATGGTCGCTTAAAGATGAATATATTCATATTCAGATTCAAAACAGAAAAAATGATATCTAGATATTATACTTATCCAATCAACTCACATTGTGATCACAAATAGTCAACAAAAACATTCCCAAGATCTATCTCAAATATATATTACTTCGAAGTTAGTTATCCACAAGAATAACATTTTTGACTATCTTAAAATTCATTTATAAAAATTTTCAAAGAATCAAACATTCCACTAGTTTTCTCTGGCACACATTACTTTACATGAAATACTCCATCATCACCAAACGAAATGGCTCAAATGTCCACACACACACAACATATACCAAGGTACCCCCACCCAAATATGTCAGTGATGTTGTGATTCCCTAGACCAACACCCTTAGATCTTATTCCATAATCAAATATATTACATACACTATTTTATATAAATTATATAATATTGATCATACCTATAAAATTGATAAATGAGATAAAGAAAATAGTCCAATATATATATAATAAATTTATTTTAGGTTCAGTGATTTATATATTTAGGAAGAATTTTTATCAAATAAAACACATGTGATTTATATATATAAAAATATATTTTTCATTTACATATGATACAAGTTAATATATAAATAATCTTATATATGTCAATAAAATTATTCCACTTCTTTACTAAATGTTAAAATCTAATGTGTAATAATTTACATTATAGTTTGGAGAATATAAACTCATGAATGGGGTGTTCACATATGAAATGTAAATGAAACATATACTGAAATTCCGAAAATACATAAGCACCCTATACATGATATAAAAAGAATAAAAAATATGAATAATTCAGTAGTCAAATAAAGCTGAGGTCATTTTCTATCAATATAAATAATTGAATACATTTATAAAATTAACAAAAGATTTCATAACAATGGAATAAATAATTATGTCTATCCAGAATAATATTCCAAGGCCTTTTGATAATTCATTTCAATGATATATATTGATTTATACATTAAATCCCAAGATGGTTAATATCATGATAGAACGTGTAATTTCTCAAAAATAAACTAGTCCTATTGAGAGTCTAATATTGTGAAACACCAAGATATTATAATTTATTCATTTTTGAATATAACTACTTTATTCCCCAAGAATTATTTATACACAACATCGTACTCTAAGGTATCTTGCATTACATGCAAGGTCGAGTTTTACCACATTTTAATGTAGAACCAATTTTAAATCCAATTCATAAAAAGTAATAAATTTTATATTTCAAAATATTCCTCCATTTTAAATCTGTAATTAAAATTCTTTAATCATGTTAGATTTATATAATTTTTTGAGATGTTTCATTTTTTAATAAATATTGAAAATTTCTCCATTTTAGATAAAATATCAAATTTTCATATATACAAATATTAATATTGAATTATATTTTTAATTTATTTTTTATAAAAAAATATATAAATAATACATATATAGATCTTATGTACGTCATTGGAATTATTTTTATATTGTATATAAAATATTATTTAGCCTTTTAATGTTTTCCTTTAAAACTCTGTTTCCTCGACACATATATAAAATTTTCATTGAACATAATTTTTCCAATTATTTGATTATAATATATAAAAATTTATATAAATGGTTTTAATAAGTATAATTTTTTTTATAAAAAGATCAACTTAAATCATTACCAAAAACACTAGTGAAAGTGATTAAAATTATTTATAGTGATTAAGGTATAATTAATCATTACAAGAAACAAAACCATAATCATAAATGCTTACATACACGTCTAAAAGAAATTAGAAGCCAATAATTCAACCATATCCCAAATTGGATTGAATTATATGGTTTATTAGTTTAATATTTCATGAATTTTTCCTATATTATATGTTATGTAATGAAAGAAAAAAGGGATCATTCTTTACCTATAATATTGTAAAACATTTTGATATGAATAAAAATAATATTTTAGGTTGTGAAAATATTTAATAATGATAAATTGGTTCTTGTTATAATAAATTTAAATCATTTTTTATAGATGAATTACTTATAATTCTTACGAAATGCCAAAGTATTTATTATTTTGTTAATAACCAATTAAAATAAATGATACTATAAATATTAAAATTGTTGAAAATTTATTGAAATGTAATATATAATTATTTCCAATATGAATAAATAATTTAACACATATTTAAATATAATATATTATCATTTAAATATTTTATTGATATTTTTAATATAAAATTAAATAAAATGTTTCATCGACATTAATGTTTTTTTATAATAATTTATATTTAATTAAATTGTTTATATTTTAAAAAATATTAAATACTTCCAAGTGATTTTTATGTTTTCATAAATATAAAATATGGAATATTAGTGGAACAATTTAACTTTTAATTTTAAAATATGGAACCATAGTTATTAAAAACATTATTAGCACAGTCTAGGTTACAGTTCAATTTTTGTGTGTTGCTTATTCTTTTTTAAAATTAATTTCCAACACACATAGTATTTTTTATTTTTTAAATTATATGTCATAATTGTAATTTATTTTATCTATATTTTATAATAAATTTCAATCAAATATAGTCTTAATGGTTAAATTACATTGGTTAGAAAACTAGTATCTTTAATAAAAACCAAAATGATTATCTTGGGGAGACATATAAGTTAAAGAACCATATTATAAAAATTCCATTATTTTTCTGTGGTTTTGGTTTTTCTATAAAATTTATCCCCTCTAAAAATTTAATATTTTTTCCATTTGTAGGAACATTAGATGCATTATACCTCCAATTAATGTTTTCAATTTGGAATTTACAAAAGTTCCACTACACCTTCACTATAAAAAGAAATTCACACATCCCCTTACTAACACCTCTCTAGAAACTATGTCATGGCCTATATCTATTAATATTTATTTTAAAAATCCTTCCACACATCCTATAATATACCCCTTTAGTAAAAATCCTTAAAAAAATCCCTTCACATAAAACGAAAAGAAATTACCCAATGAAGAGGTATAATCATTCCTAAAACTCTTCAGTTTAATTTATTTCTCCACTACTGAAAATATCATAATTCAATTATTATATAATAAATATAGTTTCTAAAATATACTGATATATTTTTATGCTAAGTGTTATATGTACAGTAAAACACAATTGCATCAAATGGTTAACAACATACAGATTATGTTACAAAAAAAGACTGACTCACAAAACGATTATTATTCTGTTTTCCTTTAAAATCGTTCATGTTTGGGAATTATTATGTAAACTCTATTTATAGAATATATATATATATATATATTATATATTATTTATTAATTATTATTTAATTCAATTAAAAAATTCATTCAGTTTTTGAATTTTTTTAAAATATGGTGACAATGTTTATGGAAGTGTGGACTATCACATTCATAAAGCAATGCGGTTCATTCAAGCTATACATAGATCATATTAAGGATTATTTTAGTAAATATATGTGAAAAACATGAAATTAATATAATAATAGATATAAAATTTAAATATTTATCATTTACTTGTCACTATTTTAATATGAAAAATAAATGAATGTTACGTCCATGGATACATATGACGTACCAGCTCCATAAGAGGTCCATTTCATTTCCTATATCAAAATCTTATAATTATTGTAAATAAATATTTTTATGAATAAATATGAAAACTAAATCATGTATTACATCCTAGAGATTATTAAATCACGATCTTTGTGATAGAAACAACAAATAACATGTCAAAACTAACTCTAGAAACAAGTCAATTAACACCTCAAATTATAAAAACAACTAATGTTTTTTAAAAAGTGTGTCATAAGATATTATATGATGATCATATATGATATAATAAATATTATTATTGTTCTATAATAAGATACAAACACAATTAAAACCATTTTATATAAAATTATTTGATGATATCTCAATAGGATACCTATGGTAAGGGAATTCATCTCTATTTCATTTCCAAGATACATTTTGAAAGGTTGGTCGTGTACTTTATTCTATATGTTGTATATTGATTTATTTTACAAATTATATCATAACATTCAACATTTTCATGTTATTACCTGAATAATTAAGGTTATTGTCTAATTAAAATTACGATTCAAAAATTTCATTGTGTTTTGGGACACTTTAAAATGTTAGCAGATTATTTCCCTATGGAATATTTATTCATTCAAGTATATTTCAATTCATAAATATGAAAAATAATTTTTCTATTTATAATATGACTTCAAATATTAGATAAATAAGAATTATTAATTCAATACTATTATTTAATAGGATATATAATTTTATTATTCTATACGAGGAATACATTGGACTAGTAATGATAAGTAGGGACAAAAAATTCTATAGACCCTCGATGCACTGATATGTTCTTAAGAGTCAAATAATTCGCCTAAATTAAATTTATTTATATGAATAGTTTAAACAGTATTGTAAAATGTCATTATGATATAGGTTTCTATATTCATTAGACACAATGTCAAATAATTAATAATTTCCTTCATTTATCATCATTTATTATTTTCATTTGAGATATTTTGTCGACAAATATATGGATGATTTTAATTTTAAATTCATTGATTAAATGGAATGTGTTTTTATTTTATTACATTTCCATATTTATATTTCCTTATCTAGATATTTTAATGTGATGTTTTTTATTTTATTTATCATTCAATGTCAGTTTATTTCTTTTTATTCTTTATTTATTATGCTTCACTAAACATTACTAAGAAGTTGAGGTCATAATAATTATGTTTCTATTCCATAGCTTGTGAAGAGGAATCATATTAATAAGTTTCAAGGATTTTTTGTTTTATTTTATTTTGTAACATAATTATTTATTATTTCCCAATGTATTGTGTGATTAATGTATAAAATTTGGATTTCTATGAATGAATTAGAGATTGTCCATTTAGGGTTTGATCATTAAAATCATTCTAATGTAATAAATAAATACTCCAATACTGGGATTTTGGGGTGTGGTCATTGATGTAGGTATAAAAAGAATTTTTGAAGTAACTATGTATACTGGATCTAGAAAACATAGATTGTGGAATATTATCCTAAGATAAAGTTTGATGTTTTTCATAGAAGAACATCCTATTATTTTAGTAAGGTAGTGATATATGGGTATTCATAGTAATACATCCTTGTATGGATAAAACCAGTGTATGTCATTATGGAACCAGATATACCAAGGTGTAACAAATCCAACAATGTGTTTCACGCACGACACGACGTAACCTAGTACTTGAAAATGGGCCTTACTGTGCACATGGTTTAACACTCCATCAAGATGTTCTTAGGATATTTAAAATTTCTTTTTACAAACCATCCTTAAGGATATAATTATAATATGACTTTGAATAACCTAGTATACACCTAATAAATCAAATAATAAAGATGCATGAGCCATGATTTAGTCATCCTATAAATAATTTGTAATTATTGTCTGGTTTTCTATTTTGATAAGTGTTTTTGATACGATGTATTATTTTTTTAGTCAATGGAGGGAACCACAAGAAAAAGGGTTAATATTGAATATATTGGAAAATTTTATAATGATCAGTTAAATAGAATAATCACTGGAGTAAATGTAACACCCCCAAAATGAAAAAGGGTTAAATGAATAAATGATATGACTCATGTCAACAGGGTGCACCTTCCTTTTCTTGAGCCTACCTGATTAGAAATCCAAAGTTAAGCATGCATGGCTTGGAGTAGTGATCAGGATGGGTGACCATCTGGGATGTATACCAGAGTGTGTGTGAGTGAGGAAAAACACACTGAAATGGACATGTGTTGCGCTGTGGAGACTGTCATTAGTCAGATGACCTGTTCGGGCAAGTGGGTGAACCCTGGGGTGGGGACCGTGTCTATAGGACAACTAGTGGAAATTGGTGGGCCAAGACCTGATGACAATGTTAAGGCAGGGTGGCTATGCTGTCACTGGGACCCAGTTGTTATATTAAAAAAGCATGGATACCCACCAGCCAGCTAGGCCTATTTAACCATGGCCCATGTGGGACCTAGTTGAACAAGCCCATAAGAGTATATCCAAACCACAGACGGACCAGCGATGGTGCACAGCTCTCGCGAAGAGCGTACTTATGTATAGGGCCCATGGTATGCAAGCTTTCATGCACGCATGGGCACATAGCTGGGTCGTGGTCCGTTGGGTGGAGGGTGATGCAGATGATAAGAGTGCCGATGCGGTTCCCAGCTTAATGTAACAACTGGGTCCCGGTTATGGCACAACCACCCTACCTTAACATGGTCTTCGGGTCCTGGCCTACTAGGTCCACCAGTCACCCCACAGACACGGTCCCCACCCAAGGGTCCACCCACATGCCTGAATGGGTCATCTGACCATTGAAAGTCCCCACAGAACAACAAATGTTCATTTCAGTGTGCTTTGTCCTCACTCACACACACTCTGGGAAACTTCTCAGAATGTCACATATCCTGATCACTAATCCAAGCCAAATCACGCTTAATTGTTGTGTTCTAATCAGGTAGGCTCCCAAAAAAAAGGTGCACCTTGTTGACATGAGTCATATCGTTTATTCATTTAACCCTTTATCATTTTGGGGGTGTTACAATCACCCCCCCCCCCATCAGAGCAAAATGTCCTCATTGTGGGCCCTACTATTCAACCCAGGATTTGTACCACACTTAAGTCTGGGTACTGCCTCTAAAATGTAACAACTGGCTCTTGGGGACAGCACAACAACCCCGCCTTAACATGGTCGTCTGGTCATGGCCCACCAGGTACCACCAATTGCCCCGCAGACACGGTCCCCACCCAAGGGTCCTCCCTCGTGCCTGAATGGGTAATATGACTAATGAGAGTCCCGAAAAGTCAACACATGTCCTTTTCAGTGTGATTTGTCCACACTCATACACACTCTAGAAAACATCCCAAAAGGTCACCCATCTTGATCACTACTCCGATCCAAAGCACGCTTAACTGTGGAGCTCTAATAAAGAAGGCTCCCAAAAAGGTAGGTGCACATTGTTGACATGAGTCATATCATTTAGTCATTTAACCCTTTATCACGTTTGGGGTGTTAAAATCACACAACCCCCCCCCCCTTAGAGCAGAATATCCTCTTGTGGGACCTACATCTCAACCCCGACAGTGCATCAATATTAAGACTGGGTACTACCTCTGAAATGTAACAACTAGGTCCCAGTGACTGCTTAGCCACCCCACTATAACATGGTCATTAGGTCTTGGCCCACCAGGTACCACTAGTTTCCCCATAGACATGGTCCTCACCCAAGGGTCCACCCACATGCCAGAACGGGTCATCTGACTAATGACAGTCCCCACATGACAACACATGTTCTTTTCAGTGTCGTTTGTACTCACTCACACACACTCTGGGAAACATCCCAGTAGTTCACCCATCATGATCATTACTTCAAGCCATGCTTGCTTAACTGTGGTTTTCTAATCAGGTTGGCTCCAGAAAAGGAAGGTGTACCTTGTTAACATTAGTCATATCATTTAGTCATTTAACCCTTTATCATTTGGGGGGTGTTATAATCACCCCCCCCCATTTAGAGAAAAACATCTATGTTTTGGGACCTAAATCTCAACTTAGGCAGTGCAGCACACTTAAGAATAAGAACCACCTCTGATACCAATTTTTCACAACCCGTCCATGGGGCCTATGCGGTGACTACCCCAAGCCCACTTTCAATAGTCTAGTGGCTAGCGACTAGCACCAAAGGTGAATCCCAGATAAAAAGGAAAGTCATAGCCTTCAAACAAATAACACACATAGTTTGAACACAAGCAGTAGAAGAAAGAAGTACTAATATTGAAAAGAAAGGTGTGCTAAAAGTAAGTGGGCCAGTATACAAACCCAATTGAATAATAAGTAAAAGTACATGTAAAAAGGAAAAATAGCTCCTGGATCATCCATTGGGGAGTCCTACCTGAATATTAGGTAAAAATCATGAAAAACTCGTTCCATAGGTACGTCCTATCTAGTCCATCTCTTAGAAGCCTCTCGTTCATCACCCTCATCCTTGATAACTACAGACCATCGTCTGCACAGAACACAACAAGGTGCAGGTGAAGCCCGTGTAGGGATGGGTAGAAAATTCTCTGTAGGGAACTCGAGACCCCCGAATGCCTCCCAGAATCTAGTAAGGATAAACCAAAGTAGTAAGATAAAATCACAATGTATCAACCATCCCTACATAGTTATATGCCCATACATATACCTAAGATACCAATCATAGTTTGGCTCCAACACTGGAGCCCAAGCATAACCCATACCACAAGGGATGTAAAGTCAATCATCTCGATGATAACAACTGAATGTCAAGACTCATATCCACAAGTATACCACTAATCTAGAGGGGTAGAGATCATTAGATGTAGCCACTGAATCAACTCCTCTGTCGAACCCACGTAGGATCCCGGAACAGTATCAGCGCTGTCGAACCCATGGAGGATCCCGGTACGTAAGCCATCACTATCAAACCCAAAAAGGATCCTAGTCCAGTAGCATCACTATCAAACCCACAGAGGATCCTGATATAGTATCGTCACTGTCGAACCCACAGATGATCCCGGTACAGTAGTAGGTCAACGTAGGATCCTATCATCTCAGTCGCAGCCAGCTATAGGGTTCCCGCACACAACACGCTCAATTCTGGGAGGGTCCTCTCCTCGAGTCAAGTGTCGATACATCAACTACCACAAAGTCTCAAGTTATGGTATCTCATAGTTCCGCCTCATCATGAACAACCCAATGTGGAATACGGTGTGTCAATCGGATGCCCCATCAGTGTGTTATTAGTGTTTCAGCTCCAAGGGCCCCGTTGGATTTAGGATAAATCCAAACCATCAATACCCCAACTATATACAATCATCAATTGGGGTATTCCAAAAGAACTTTCTTGCTCTAAACTTTCTGTCACCGTAGACGGTGTGTCAATCGGACACCCGAAGCCTATAATAAGGGAGAAAAGGTGAAACGGGTCAAACTGGGTTCAGGTCCGGTCCGACCCAGCTGGACGAACCAGACCCGACCAGAACTGGGCCGAACCAGCCATACTAAAACCAGCCCAGCCCATTGGTGGCGCGGCCCATGCGGCAAGGAGGCAGAGTACCTGCCGATGGTAGTGGTGGACGCGCCTCGTAAGGCCCGCCCTGAATGAGCGAGGTAGGGGATGGTGGTCAGCCCCCCCTGTCTCCCTATAATGGCCATCATGCGATGTCAGCCCGGTGACTGTGGTACCTGAAGGGTCCCTCCTGTGGTGCGCCCACCAGCGACAGATTCATCCGGCAGCCCTCCTCCATTTGCCATGGCCTTTGGTTGTGGTTCGTCTCCAGCACATCGTGAAGGTGCCCTGCCCATCCCATCCGACTGTCATGGCCTTCATTCCAACGACATCTTCCTCCGGTGCAACGTGACGACACTGCGCCTCTCTGGCACCCCTGTATCCCACCAGGTCACGAACCAATCCTCCGCGCAGAGCGACAGCGCCGCGCCGCTCCGGCGACCCGGCGATCCTTGCGCCACTGGTTCCTCTCGCTGTCGGGCCATTGTCGGTTTTCGATGCTCCACCGCGGTCCTCCCTTTCGATGGAGACGTTGCACCACCGCCTTCATCAACAAATGAGAACTAAAAAGTGTGAGGTTTGGGCCATGTTCTTGTGGTCCAAGTCCTCCTCATTATGGTGATATAAATCGGCCATTCATATTTCAAAAATGGAATGATGAATAACATGTACAAAAACAATTAAAATCCTCCTACCTTGCTTGATGATGAATGTAGACAATGTTTTGGGAAGGTGGAATCATTTCGTCAGCTTCGGAAGATTAAGTGTTCAGAGAAGATGAGTCGAAGATGACTTTGTCGGCGTTGTTCATGGGTGATGGTTTTGTCCCTCGACTTAAGGTTCTTCGTTGGTGGAGGAAGCGTTCTTCCAAGTTCTTCCTCCTCTCCCAAAAGTTCCACCGAAAGAGTTTACAACATAAAATAATGGGTTATGATATCCCAATATTTAATTTGTTGGAAAAAGAATTCAAACAAATTAAAATTAATTAATTAATCAATCATTAATTAATTCACCAGGATGGCACCTTTCGATGCATTGTACGACCGACCATGCTGATTGCCTCTGTGCTGGACTGACCCAGGGGAGTTAGCACTCATGTGACCGTAGATGGTGCAGGCTATGAAAAATTAGTTGTAGATCATCTAGGAGCGAATGAAGACCACACAGAGATGGCAGAAGTCCTATTATGATAGGAGACAGAGACCTCTAGAGTTTGAGGATGGAGAACACATCTTTCTATAGGTCTCACCTCGACGAGCTCTACAGAGATATGAACAAGGTGGCATGTTGTCTCTACGATTCATCAGACCTTTCTAGGTCCTCAGTAGAGCAGGCGAGGTGGCTTACTGCTCAGCTCTTCCACCTCAGCTACACCGGGTGCACGACGTCTTCCATGTATCTCAGATGAGGAGATACTTGCACGACCCTTCTCACATCATTGACCATGGAGAGCTAGACAACGATGAAGGGGAAAAATTCATAGAGGTTATAGCGGAGATTGAGGATCGACATGAGAAGGTCATGCATGGATGGTCGATACCTCTGGTGCATGTTTGCTGGTAGCATGAGAACCTACAGAAGAGCACATGGGAGTGGGATGCTCAGATGTGTGCTCAGTATCCTCATTTGTTCCATTATTTCGAGTTGTTGATTATGGAAACATAAATCCCTCTGGTTTGGAGAATGTAATGACCTGGAAATTTTTTTAATTTTTTTTCGTAAATTCAGGGGATTTTTACAAGTCAGCTATATCTTACGGTGCTTGATTTCGATGCATGATGTGCCCGAAATCAATTTCTGATGTTTTGTTCATGTACATTCTATAAACGTACGCATGGGGATTATTTATCTTTTGAACCATTTCTTGGAACTGAAATTTGAGGGCACCGTTGAACTTGTTTTGTCGGTGATTTCATAGTGAGACCTTAACCGCAGTTGCGTTCTGTCAAGAATGGAAGATAGTTTTTGGGGTTTTTATATAAAATTTAAAAAAACTAAGGTGTGCTTATTTTTATTTATTGGTGGTTAAAACATCCAAGT
The DNA here is from genome assembly GCA_963277665.1 of Viscum album. NCBI lineage: Eukaryota > Viridiplantae > Streptophyta > Magnoliopsida > Santalales > Viscaceae > Viscum > Viscum album. The sequence continues at coordinate 914,772,473 of OY728155.1, read as the reverse complement.
GGAAGTTAGAGGTGGGGCCCACATGCACATAACTTCCCTTGGGAGGATATTATTTCATGGGGCCCACCCAAAGATTAACACCTATTGAAATCAAAAAGGTGGAGCCCACACTGGCTTTGAACCCCCTTTAACCACCCATTTATGTGGGGAAATACTCTTGATCTCCCTTCATTAAGGTGCCATTCCACATTAATTAATTAATGGTTCATTAATTAATTAATTTTATTTCTTTTGAAATCTTTTACAAATAAATTAAATAATGAGTTATCATAACCTATTATTTATGGTTGGAAAATCTTTAGGTCGATGTTTTGGGAGTGGAGGAAGAACGTGGATGAACGCTTCTTCTTCCAATGAAGAAATTTTGGTCGAGGTATGAAACTGTTTCCCATGAAGAATGTCGACTATGTCATCTTTGACTCATCTTCTCTGAACTCTCCCTCTTTCGAAATTGAAAAAATGATGATGACTTCCCACGACTTCGTCAAATATCATTTTCAAGCAAGGTAAAACAATTTGAATGGTTATTGTAACCGTTCTCAGTCTTCCATGTTTTGGAATATGAATCACCTGTTTACATCACCGTAATGAGGAGGGCTTGGACCGCACGAACACGGACCAACCCTCCCTCTTCATTGTTCTCATTTTTTGACGACGGTGGTGGAACAACAGTGACACCTAAAGGGAGGGCCGTAGTGGAGCATCAGCTGCCAGTGAGGGCCCGTACATGAGAGGAACCAACGACAAAAGGGCCACAGGGTCGTCAGAGTACTGTGATGTTGTCACATTGCATAGAGGACTGAGCCTTGGCCAGGCGAGCTGCGACAGTGCCGGAGAGGCGTGATGTCATCATACCACACTGGAGAAATAATCCGCAACCACGATGGCCATGACGGTCAGATGGGATGGGTCCGGTGCTGTCGCGCTACGGTAGATGGAGGATGGCATCAGCTGAGTCGGCCGACGGCGGGCACACCAAAACTGGGACACTTCGGGTCCCGCGGTCACCTGTTCGGTGCCACGCGTCGTCCGTTATAGGGAGACGGGGGGGGGGGGGGGGTACTAACAACCCCCCCCCTCGCTCGATCAGGGCAGGCCCCGTGAGGCACGACCACCACTGGCTTCGACTGGCTATCCACCTCCCAGCCATGCAGGTCGCGTCACCCATGCGGGCCAGGAAGCCTATTGTGGGTCGGGCCACCGTGCAGGCAGGGCCTGTTTTCGGTGGCCTGGGTCGGATGCCTCTTTCAAACTGGACCCAGGTTGGGTCAACCCAAATCAGGTTGGTTCATCCAAGTGTTGGTCGGGTCGGGCTGGTCTAGCTGGGCCGTACCAGACCCTGACCCAGTTTGACCCATTTCACCTTTTCGCCCATATCATGGTCTCTGGGTGTCCAATCGACGAACCTTCCATGGCAACGGAAAGCATACAGCAAGACAGGTTTTTTGGCATACCAACATGAGGTTTGGACGTAGTTTGGGTACAGCCAGGTTTGATTGAACCAAAATCCAACCAGGTCATTGGAGCAAAAACACCAATAACTCACAGACCAGGCATCCGCATGACACGCCATTGGTCACGTTGGTTTTTTTATCATGATATGGAACTAAAAGATGTATTAACTCTAGACTTCGTGGTAGTTGATGTATAAAAACATTGATCGAGGAGTGGACCCTCCCAGAATCGAGCGTGTTGTGTGCGGGAACCCTATGGCTGGTTACAACTAAGATGATAGGGTCCTATGTGGTCCTAATACTGTGCATGGATCCTGCATGGGATCCACAGTGATGATACTATACCGGGATCCTCCATGGGTTCGACAGTGATGGTACTAGACTGGGATCCTCTGTGAGTTCGACGGTGATGACTCTTGTATCAGGATCCTCTGTGGGTTCGACAGTGCTAATATTGTTTCAGGATACTATGTGGGTTCGACATTGAAGATGATTTTTTGGCTACATATAATCATCTCTACCCCTCTACAGGATTTTTATACTTATGTGAGATGAGTCTTGACTTTCTATTGTTATCATCGAGATGATTGACTTTACTTCCCTTGTAGAATGGGTTGTGCATGGGCTAAAGTGTTGGAACCAGACTGTGATTGGTAACTTAGGTATATTTATGGTCATTTAACTAAGTAGAGATGGTTGATACTTCGTGATTGCATCTTACTACTGTGGTTTATCCTTAGTGGATTATGGGAGACCTTCAGGGGTCTCGGGGTCCCCTACTCATTAATGTTATACTCACCCCTGCACGGGCTTCGACTGCACCTTATTCTATTCTATGTAGAAGATAGTCATCAGAGACCGACATTGAGGGTGATGGACGGAAGGCTAATCGGTGTTGGACTAGACATGTCGTACCTCAGGGATGATTTGTTCGAGATATGTACTTACCCTTTAGGTAGGATTCCATAGTGGACGATCTAGGAGATGTTTTTCATTTTTACTTTTAATTGTACTTGTTGTTCAGTTGGGTTTGTATACTGTCCCACATACTTTCAGCACACCATTCTTATCTATATTAGTAATTTATTATTCTACTGCTTGTGTTCAGAGTGTGTGTGTTATAGGATTAATGGCAATGAATTTACTATTTATCAGGGATTCCCCTTTGGTGCTAGTCGCCAGCCCTTGGCCTATGGATTGTGTGCTTGGGGTAGTCAGAGCACGATCCCTGAGGAAGGGTCGTGGAAGTAAAGGATATTTTGATATTGCCTAATAATTTTTTTGGAACTTTATTAACAATGTGAACCTTCACCAACTCTCGGACTCACCACGGACGATATGGAAGGTGTTCACAAAGAGTTCAGGTGATAGAGTCCAGGAAAGGAAGATTATTCTTTTTCCTCCATATCTATAATGTGGAATGAATCTCCCAAGTGAATTAATTATCAGAATAAGAAGATGTTTGGATTGTGTAAAAGCAAAAAAAGAAACTAATACAAAAAATAATAATTAAGATCTTGTTTAATAAAATAGATGTAAATATAGGCCTCTCTATGTACTCATTGAAGATTACATTCATTAATTGTGCAATGAATTATCATTCTGAAAATTGATACCCCAAGTGGAAATCACAACAATAGAATTAGTAAGATTGTATGTGTAATTTTCATATTTCATATGACTATAAGTTAACTAGTGAAACGTGAAAGGAAATAGTTATTATGTAATTGGACAAGGTGTCCTTATTATTAATTATATATGAAGTTGAATATTAAAAGTTTTTTTATATTTGGATTTAGGAATTTTGAGTCATGAAAAATATATGGACTACAATGAATTACATTATCATTAAGGATTTTATATCAATTAGTTAATGGTACCAAGAAAAGTTAGTCAGTAGGAAGTAAACTTATTTGGAAAACACATGGTTGAGGGAAACATAACCATTAATACGTTCTTAATGTTATGAAAATGATCATTGGATTAAAAATGATTGGTTATGATAAATTATATATGATAAATTCCAATAAATATGTAAATTATTAGTGATATATTATATCTATTATAGAGTTTATTTAATTTTTGTATTTGGGGAATACATCCATTAACATGTCTCTTACATTAGGATTAAGGAAGAATTCAATTTTCCATTAAATTTTATGGAAATTTATTTTATTAATATATATTAAGAGAAAACATGATGATTGTTTTCACATGAACTAAATTTTCCAATTAAAGTGACACTTCATTTAGTTCAAAGGAAAATGATATGATCATTTTTACATTCCTTATAAAATGTTATATCGCAATCACATAAGAGAAAAATTGTTTTTTGTGTCAATTTTTAATTAATATTAATGTTGTTTATAACTAATGCTACTGAAAAAAAAGTAATAAATTATTTCATCTGCATATGCATTTTCAAATTTGATTCCATATAATTCTTTGAAAATAGATGATGAAAAAAATATTTGATATATATACTCTGTTATGAAGTAAAATCAGGGTCGATACTGTAATTCCAAAATATTGGCATCTATTTTATGAGAAACTGACACAAAAATACTGATTTTATATGTAAGTTTCTACAAAACTAATACTTATTACCTCTATAAAATTAGTCTTCAACTTCATATTTCACAAATAAACCACTGAAATCCTTGAGAAAATAGGTATTCAGAGTCATATTTTGTTATAACTCATGTCAAAGGTCTCTAGAAAGTCGGTCTTCAACATCAAATTCTATAATAAATGAATTCCTAAAGGAAAAAACATTAATGAAATTAGAAATATTATGACCCAAAATAGTGTACCTAAAGAAATATAAATAAATATATAGGTAGAATGAGTAAAAATCTATAAAAATCTATTGGTGAAAACACAATTAAATAAAATTATCCAATTTTATTGATACTTGAATTAAAAAACTCATACCTGAAAAATTATAACATAATCATTCATAGTTATTGTTAAATAAATCCATTAAGATTATGATTATAAAACCCATATTATAAATAATGTAATAGTTTTTTAACACTTTTTTGGAAAACTATATTATTTAAAATACACATTTAAGGGAACATAAAAAATAACATAAGTCACAACCATACATAAAAATTAGCATGAAAATAAGGATAAAATATGTGTATGTTAATCATTTGTATTTTACTTAGTTTCATTGAATGTGTGTAATAAAATTAGATTTCATAATAATAAAAATATAATATTAATATATGAAACATAAAAATGTTTTTATAATTAAAAACAGTATAAAAATTAGTTGTTACTCTAGTTGTGATTATCTCATACATGAATCGTAAAATATAACAATCACATTCTACAATACCTTGTTTATGATGAAAATAAGGTTATAAAACATTATTTGGATATTAAAGATCAATATTTTTCTATTAAATATTAAAATATTATGTAATATAAAAATAATCTCCTGAACATTTACTTATTGGATTGGATATTGTTTCTTTATTGACATGTGATCTTTGATAAAAATCATACATGGCATGTATTTTCTTATATATCTACTAATGAAACATGTAAAAATAGTAGAATTAAAACAAGTGAACTTATAAAAAATAATAAAACTTACGTATCAAACTAGGAGTAATTTTTCTATGAACATGGATTAATAATGAGAAAAACAAGTATAAACTACATTAACTTGGACACAATACACCAAATATCCAATTCTCTCTATAATTCAAAAAGTTCACAATTAATGCCATTATGATGAAAAATAGTTCATAATTACATTTGTGTTATTACCCATTATATAATGGTAATAAACATTGAATCTCTATATTTTCAATATATGAAATATATAATTAACTCTATCAGCACTCTCTGTATAGTGCACTTATGTTGACATGAATTATACATCAATAAAACCATAAAAACATGTTTTATCATATTGTTTCATAAAATTGGATAAATAGCTAAATAAATAAGTAAATAAGTATATTACCTAAAGTCATCTTTATTCAATAGAAATGTTAATCTCAAACTAAAATTTACTTGTGAGGAAAATAACGTCAACACAGGCATGTTGAGTTCTTTAAACTCTATCAAAAGCATGATATAATATTTTAATATTCTTAATGGATAGTCTCTTCCACATATTACAACTGGAATCTGAAATACATATAAATTATCTAGTCACGAATAATTTAACAATAATATATTTATTGCATCACAAATATAAGTTTATACATCGCTTGGTTCCTAATCAATTTTATTTATTTTACATCAATTCATTCGATTATAGATAATCATATAAAAAATATCATAAAACATTGTATGTAACTTTAATTTTAATGTAACTAATATTTATAAAAAATCATACATTGTATGATGGATAACAAATAAGTTGAGTTTGAAAATGTAAAAACTGACATAAACAATTCCGAACTCTGGAATCCTTTTCTATAGGAAATGGTAGTGGAAAATTTTGATCAATATTATCATGAACTGATACCCTTACACAACCCAACTACATTGGATGGTGGTGTATAGAATTACTAAAACCATATATGACTCTGTAAACTAAAGTATGTACATAAGTATATCTATCATACAACTCCCAATTTAATCTTTTTTCTGAATGATGTGTTGGAGGACCTATGTCAGCTGGATGGGTGGGTTGGGACAACTAGGCAGTCTATACATGCCATGCTTCCAACTTGGAAGGCTGGGAAGACTAAGTAGGCATGCCAAGTTGGGTATGTTGATTAGGTTGATTATATTGTGATTGTCTTGTAAATTTTTCAGACATAAAATTAATAGATGATTTTATTTGATAACCCATGGACTATTTCATTTCTTATATCTCATTATTTGATCTTTAATAATTAAAATGATTACCAGAATCATTCATAATATTAAAACCTGCCTGATATCCTCATACACATCCTCAACATTCTTGTAATTTTTCTTTCTTCTTGCTCATTTCCATTTTTCATGGAGAGTTGGAGGAGATGGAGGACCTAATTGGACCTCCTCTAAACAAAAACTAGACCAAGCTCTTGATACATCAAAATTTTTATCAATCATTTTTTTCCAATAAATGATACCATCCACATGATAATGTGTAAGGGTATAAAATTTTCAACTGGATCTCTTGATGATATTTCCTAGAGGCGGGTTATTAAAAAATAAAATATTATGTAATGATATAAATATATAATAAATATTATAATATAAAAAATTAATCATGCCTAAAATTTTTCTTGATGTGGTCATTCCACAAATTTCATCCACGTATATGCATATGTAAACACATAAACGAGGCCAGGTTTTCCATCATTATTATTTCAAAAAACATAATTTCATTCCAAATTAGTTTTCAAATTCCTTTATAAAAGAACCTCTTATGAGAGATATATGTTCTCAGAATCTTTAGTTCCTCAAAATTTATTATCATGTCTAATTTAGTAAATAAAATATTAGTCATCCAAAATATTTATTATTCCTTAAATGAGATAAAATATATCAACTCGTATATTTTAACATCGCACGCTTCCAAAGATATTTTTTTGAAATCTTGTTGAAGGACATCAAATTATTATATAAAATTAAAATCCATTAATGGATATGAATTGATATATTATTGATAAATTAAAATGAATTTAGTCCAGTTTTATTAATATTATCCTCAAAATAATTATATAATATATCATCTCCAATAGAATATAAATGTTATGGTAAATGTATAATAAGACATTTACCATATTGAGTAGATGGCTTCACTATATTAAGAGGCTAGTTATCCTGCAATGCTGAAACATCACTAGTCTTGCAAGTATTTTTTATAATTTAAATTTTTTTGTTCATTAAATATGTATATTATAAAATATTTAATTATATAGAAAAAATGATATACCTCGGTAAGTGTTCATATCTATTTTTATCTCACATTAATAAAAGATACTGTAATGATATTTTTTCTACCAACATATCATTATAACAAACATTACTTAGAAACAAGGAAGAAAAAAATATCTACATAAAAAATGGTGCATCCATTTTCATGTTTCCAAAAAATAATTATTTCATGATTTGTATTACAAATATATATGTTAGATAACCTATTAAAAATAATGGGTTTTCAAATGTTTGTGTCAAAAAAGAAACTAAATATAAAAAATTCCTGAATAAATAAGAGAATAATTTAGTGTTTTCCCATATACCTTCATCTTGATCATTATGTATTGTAAGCAATATTTACTCTTTATAGTCATTGTAATCATCCATAAATCTAATAATAAATGAATATGGATAATGTAAATCAATAACATCTTCTCCATCATCATTATCATCTAAATGGAATCATTTTCCATGGAAAATGAAGAGCTAATGATCATTCAATGGATCAGTGGTATAAAATATCTTCCTTTGGTTTGTCACCACGGTAAATGGTTCTTCCATGTGATTAAACATTTTCAAATCAACTAGTGTAAATCTAAAATCATCATGTTTCAGAGCACTGTTATTTTAAACCCAATTACACTTAAACACTATGATATAAAATTTTTTATAACCAATTTTCGAAATATCCTCACGGAATCCAAAATATGTTGACGAAGTATAAATTGGATTTTTCAATTTATACTCTAAACATTCACTACTTCAGTGATGACCAACACACCTCTATTACAAACTAAACTATTTCCATATATCTTTTTAGTGTAATATGTGAACTTGTTAAAATCAAAATCAAACTGTGTTATCAAATAATTAAGTGGTACCCTATCCTCTCATTTAAACATTTCTGATGCAGATAAATCAATGATCAATTTTTATCTTCAAACAAGGAATCAAATATCTTTTTATGGTCAATATTATACCAAATTTTATTTTTGTTCGGTTATAGTATGTTTAATTCAGAAATATGTGATGATATATATAATTGAACATCATTTGTGTTGTTCAAAATGTGTAAATTTTATTGCATCCATTCATCACATGGAATGAACATTAAATTTAAGGATTGAATACCTCTACCTTTACTGTCAACAATCAAATGTTTAGATATAGGTAGACCAAAATGCTCCACTTGACACAAATAACATGTACAGATTTCAATAAACTCCTTCCAGACATATATTTGAAAACTAGAGGCCTCCAGTCAATATGAATTTTTAATATATCCCTCTAATTTTTTTAAAAATAATTAAAAATGGTACACCCCTCATAAATAAACAGGACATCATATTCTTATCTCACACACCATATGAATCACCAGACAAACCATTATATCAAAAAATTAGGTGAATGATAAATTTGTGGTTGACAATGTATAAGATAATCTTTATTCTCCAACTCATATAATCAATTTTTACCAATAACATTAATACAAATGGACCTAAAAAAGTACATAACCTGATGATATTCTTTCTGATAGCTGATGACAATAGTCAATGTATTGTGACAGTAACAATTGTTGCATCAATACATAAAATCACGATATTTCATTCATATTAATTTACCAACCATTATTGACACAAAAGTCATCACATATTAATAATATTCACTATATACATTTATATCATACAAACACAAACAAAAATTCAACATCTCACCAATTATTATTGAGTGAAAATGTGGAGGTAAATATGTTTTGTTTCCATTATTGTGTGAGCTAAAACCAAACATATTAACATTGATATCATGTAAAATATAGAATTCAATCATGATTTTTACTATCCATTTATTCCCAATAACATTCCAATAAAACAATCACATATATAATTTTTAACATGAATGACATGTAACTCCATATAATGATAAATGGGTAAGTGAATAATTGATATGAATCATGTCAACAAGGTGAACCATCCTCTTTGAGAGGCTACCTAATTAGAACATCATATACAACCATGCTTGTCCTGGAGTAACGATAAGGATGGGTGACCATATGGAATGTTTCATAGGGTCTATGTGAGTGAGGACAAAGTCCATTGAAAAGGACTTGTTTTGGCCTGTGGGGACTTTTGTTAGTCAGATGAGTCGTGCATGCACATGGGAAGGCTCCACGGTTGTTGCCATGTGTATGCAGGGAAACAATTAGAACATGGATTCCTGAGACCTGATGACCATTATAAATGGGAGGCGTATGTGCTGACAATGGGGAATAGTTATCACATTTTGTTTTAGAGGAGGAACCCATCCTAATGTGTGGTCCACTGCCTGGGATGAGAGGTGAGGCCCACAATTAGGATGTTGTGATCTATTTGGGGGATTAATGTAATATCCCCGAATGAAAAATAATTAAATGAATGATTGATTCGACTCCAGTCAATAAGGTGAACGTTCATTTTTTAGAGCATACCAGATTTTAATTCCATATTTAAGCATGATTTTCCTAGATTAATGATCAGGCTGGGTGACATTTTGTGATGTTTCTCATGGTGTGTGAGTGAGGATAAAGAAAACTAGAAATTAAATGTGTTGGTTTGATGGGTATATCATTAGTTAGATGACCCGTTCGGGAATTTGGGAGGGCCCCCGTGTGGGGACCATATGTCTATTGGGCACCTGGTGGTACCTTGTGGGTCGGGACCTGATGACTATGTTAATGGAAAGGTTTCTATGCTATCATTGGGGCCCCATTACAATATAATATGATTATAATTTAAAATATATTCTATATATTTGAATGCATGTAACACTCTGACACCTTATGTTACATGCAAGTGTAAACTGGCTCGATTGAATAGTTTACATGCTAGAGCAGCCTTTCTCGGTATCTTTTATTACATGCGGGAGAGAGTTTCCAAAAATAACAATGTAACATTAAAATACAATTATTTAATATAATAATTTGTTTCCTCGAGATTAATATAAGAGGCCAGGAATAGTATTAATTAACTCATGAAAATAGTTGTTTTTAAAAAAAATATAAATTAAATTATCAGGTTACCTATTAATTAGAAACTAAAATAAGAACCAATTGGAGAAAAATTTGTTATTATATTTAGGCTTCGAAATTAGTATTGTTATAAAAATAATTAATTAAAAGTATCTAATTAGTTTAAAGAAATATATGTTTTATATATTCAATCATTTTTTTAATATTAATCAATTATGTTTGACAGGCATAAGACAATAAAAGACTGTATTATACACATAAAACCCAATATTTTTATAAATGCAATTTTATACCCTTTAAATGGGGAACCCATATTAATTATGATTTTTTACAAATTTATTGATATAATAAGTCAAAATATTCTTCCCAATCTAAATAAAAACATAATAATTAGGCTATGGTGAATTTCTTGTTTTTTTTAAATAATAAATTTATTAATGCATAGTTAATATTATATAATTTTTTCTCTAAACTTCTTTTTCATCTAATTTATTTCTACGGAAAAATAATTTTTTATATATGTTTGAAATTTTTATTTGATATTAGTTTTATAAAATAATACAATTTATCTAATAGGATTCAATTTCACCTTTATTATGACAATGAAATCATAGAAAATTTACTGGATTTATACGTTAAAAACCAGCATTTTCATACCGTATGCTGGATGAATATTAAATAAATTTCACCCACTTATGTGATTGGGACTTGAAAATATGGATTCCATATTTAGAATACTAATAATTAATTATTTTTAGTTATACCATCGTTTTTTATGACCAAAAATATTAGTGAATGGAATCAAAACTAACTACAATTGTTAAGGAAAAAGCATGCTTAATAAGGGATTGTCCCTTTCAATTTGGGGACAAAATGACTTATCCACATGAATGAAACCTATTTTATTATATTAAATAGTTTAATAAACAAGAATTTTGTTTTTTTTGTTTTTATGACATTTTATTATTAGGAACATGTGTACACTGAACACTTTTCCAAAAATTCTATTTGAGTCCTTTTCATTCCCTATAAAATGCCACCACCTCTCCCACTACCTCACACCTATCAAAGAACATATGGTCGAAGAAGATATGAATATATTTTTTCCCAAACCCTCCACTGACCATTAAGCCTCAATATTTTAAATTTTTTTCATGGACGCCTTTTGGTACAAACCAAAAGTTGTCCCCCGATTAAGAGGTAACAAATTTCCTTAAGCTTTCTGGTTTTATTTACATTATCCAACCCCTCATGTTATATTAAAAAAATATTGAATAATAAAAACACTATACTTATTATTATAATTTATTATGATATGGTTTTGAACTACACTTACACACACTTCTATCTAAGTGGTAACACACTTACTATTTCTAGGTTTGGCAACTTACTCTCTCATGGAACAATGATTTTTCATTTTTTCCATACAACATCACATGGTGGCCATTATTATTTACACTCTATTTAAATATTTTATATGTTATTTTTACATTTTATCTATACTTATTTAATCATTTTATGAAAAAATCCATTTTTCATTGATATGATAACATTGTTTGAGGATGTGTGGATTATTGTCCACATGAAGTGTTGTGATATGTTGAAACTGAAAATGTAACGTATGAAGGATAATTCTAATTAGACATAGGTGTCATAAAAAAACTATATATGATATTCATGACCAAATTAATTTTTGGAAAAATACTATACATATCATTTTCATTGTTACACTTTCAAAAACATTAAATTTGTTTTCATCATTCCTAGAATTCTAGACCACTAGCTCCTTTACATGATGTGATTTCCTTATCCTCAAAAATAATTATATATATATTTCCATACTATTAAATAATATTTAATTGATGATATAATTATTATTCTGGAATGATATGGTCTTACATACCTTCATTCCATAACATTCCTTGGAAAATGAGAGTCTTATTCATGCATACGTATGACGTAATGTCTCCATTATCCCAAAGATGATTCATTTTTGACAATCATATTTAAAGAATGATTTGAAAATTATATTTTTATAAATAATATAATTATATATTGTTTATTGTACTAGATATGTTATATAATAAACACATTGACAATTGTTTACCAAATAAAGTTATATTTGGAACACAAATATAAATTCGAAAAAACAACCTATGTAAACATAATAATTTAAGTAGTTTTATACAATATAGTAAAAACTGAAATAAAATTAATTATAAAAATAAAAAAATATCCCAATAATTAATAAAATTAACTTATGATTATTATTGAGGATGTTAAACGTTGTTCCCATGAAAGGAAACTAATAATATTGGATTATTGCCTCACTTTTATTTTCAGGATGCATACATTATTAATGTGCACCAAATTTCATATTTATGGTGTACATAAAACAATATATACATTTAATATGATGAATTATATTATATTTCATTGAATTTAAATGAATAATTTTTTGATTACTACTTTTAGTTTTTCCAATTTATATGTTACCACAATTTTATGGGAATTTATCTCAATTTACATTTCATTCAGTCTTATTTTCTATTATACACCAATTCACATTTATTTTGTCTATATAGTGAAATTTTCCTACTATATAATGAATCCCCTTATTTTCAAGATACTATATGTTTCATTTAATTTCATAACATTATGGTTAATATGATTCGAATGATTCAAAGTGGTATTTTACACTTTGGGATGTTAAATTATTAATTTCGGGAAGAATGTTCTTAATGATTATCTTAGAAATCTCACTTACTTTTGTGATTGTTAACATTATATTTAAAATATATTTTTACTATAATAATTTCTCTTTATAATTTCCATAGAATATCCATAATTTTATATGATGGAAATAATTATTTTCTTAACAATATATCATTTTACATACCACGTTTACATTGATAGTTATTTGATTAACATGCTATCCATTAATAAAAAAAATATTTTATTAAATATAGATATTTTATTCTACATATTTTGTACTGATATAATTTATTATTCGATACGATGAATTATTTGGACTTGTATTGATGAGTTGACCATGTACTTTTATAGCTCCTCGATTCATCGACCAGTTTTTGTGGGAAAAATATGTTTTGCAAATATGATGAGTTTAAAACATATTGCTAGAGGTCGTGAATGTAATAGGTTTTCATTTGCCTCTTAAATGACTACCCAAAATTTATAATTAACCTCTTTTAGTTTATGTTGTTATTAATTTAGGATATTTTTCATTGTCATATCGATTGATACAATTTTGTTTCAATTATTTAGATTTCATATGATTCATTTTCAAACCTTTAAATAATTTTTTTTATGTAGTTATTTGAATGGAAAGTGTTTCTCGTTATTACCTATCTATATTTTTTACACCCTTCCATTCAGTTTATTGATTATAAGGCATGGTTATTCATTTATTTACCTTTCCATATTAGTTATACTCATTTATTAATTATTTCAGCTACAATATTTTTTCATTATTGAGAATTTGAGTTCACCCATATTATAATTCATTCCCTAGGTATCCAGGTAGTCTACTATTAAATATATGATTGGATTTACTAGATGTATTACAGTTATCCTCGATATTAATTACATATAAAGAAGAAACAATATGTTTTAATTAGTGTAGTAATTTGTAATACCATAATAATTTATGTATCTTGTTTACAATTACTAATATACATATTGATAATTTAGGGATTCATTCCTTTTAATCATCCCAATGTAATTATTAATAGACACCATGTACAAGCTATAAGGGGTCATGTTTCTATAGTTTGTATCAAAGGATGCTGAGAAGCAACCTAGGGAACATAATTTACGAAAACACAAGTCAGAAAACAAAATTAAAAGGATGAATTTTAGGATAAGTATTGAATAATACCAAATAATTTTGGTAATAAAAAGATTACGTGGGTCATACGAGAAATACACCCATGGTTGGATACTACATATGGTTGTGGTTCTTCCATAAATTCACTAAGGAGGAATGAATCCAACACGGGGTTCTATTCCTAACATGGGATAACCTAGAAATTGACAACGATCCTTACTACATGACAGGTTTTACATCTAAGGGAATATACTTAGGATAATCTGCACTTTCATTGCAAATGATTATAAAGGATATGAATAGAAAATACAAATAAATATCATTTTTTAAAACCAAGTTGTTTTAGATTAATAATATAGTTTCATTATATATAAATACTATAAATGATATTATGGGTAAACCTTATACTATGGAAAGACCTATGAGTAAAATAAACGGATGAAGTATTCCTATATTGAGGTTGTATTGGAAACTATAGTTAAAATTATATTTAGATACAAACCATATTTGATGGATGCAATCATATTTATATACAAAATTATATAAATGTAATCTTAGAAAATTTACACATATATGCTGGGTGATAATAATGAAAATACACCATGGTTTCATGTCTTGAACAAATAAATAATGGAAGATCAGGGTTTTATGAAAACCACTTACCTATTCAAGGTCAATGTAAGTTTTTCATTTTTTATGTTATACAGTTTTACAAATAAATATTAATGGTGAAATAATAGTATTAATTAAGAGGAATTGAGAATAAAATATTAAATATATTTTGTATTTTATGATAGTTAATGAAAAATAATAAGACCATTAACTCTATTATGTGCCTTAATATCCATCAGAATATTTTTTGTTTCTTTTTGAATAAAAATTAATTTTTGTATGAATTAGAAATTTTTTAAGGAACCAAAAAAGTATTCAATTTTATTATAGAAAAAATAATATTTAAGTATATTTCCCTATATTTATAGCCAGTAAATTAATTCCCCGGCATTATGAAAAGTATCCTAAAAAAAATATTTTCATAATACCCTATTTTTTGTTAAAATGGTGGCCTTCAAAATCATCTCAGATTTATGGTATCAAGTCCCTCAAAATTTTGTTGATCATTCAATTTTTATTTATTTATAACCTCATTCACTCGATATGAACATCGAATCTATTCCTACAATTACATATTTCCACATTCTACTAATATTCATCTAATTACAGTATTCATTACATTATAGTCTATGTGGCCATTATACATTACATTCACTCTTTTATGGAGGTTGAATTATGAAACCTTCTCACGATAAGGTATTTATAAAAAGGATGTATCAAAAAATATATCACCATGATCATTTTTAAATTTTTATGAAACAATTTAAATAAGGTACTGAGGATGTAACACCTTGAAACTGTAATGTAAGAACCTTTTATTCGATGGTGGTATGAGACACAAAATTTCATGACTCATTCCCCTAGGCTTGTGTCGTGACAACCCCTTTCCCTCCTATGATAGGCCTGGGGTTGGGAACTAGAAGTGAGTAGTCAAAAACCACAAATGGGAGTCATTTTCATGAGAACATGTACACATGAACCGAACTGAAATCCATAGTGTCGGAGAGTAAAAACACGAAGTAGATAAAATGCATGCAAACAAATACAACACAACAATAGTGTAAGATAGAAAGAAAATTAGTAATGTATAATCATGCCCGTATATAGGCCCAATAAGAAAAAGAACGTAGCAAGCCTCAAACCCCCAAACAATGGTACTAAAGCGGATGAAGAAGATTCTAGAAACACGACGGGTTTTTAATCTCAAAAGGAACCATCTGGTCCTGGTCCTAATCATGCTCTTCTTTGGACTCCACCAAATCATTGTTCAACTACACAAGACATTGCACATGTTGGTAAAAACCATGTAGGGGTGAGTAAATCAATACTCAGTACGGGACCCTTAAAACCCAAAGGAAAAATGCCACAATGGAATCAACATTAAAAGGAACAATCATGTCAACTCATGTATATGTAATACACATATATAACAAGAACATATATGTATACTCATAAATAATTCCAAGTCACAATTTCACATCAACTTCCATCCATAAGGTTCTATTTGTGGAACACTCGATTCTGGGAGATCCTAATCATTAGGCTTTCTGATAGTAACCATGTTCAAAAAATCTACCCAAAAGTATTCAAGAGAACATATGGTCTCAATACATCACAATGTTTCCCTATGACGACTTATCTTACTAAGACTAGAAGTCCTTATATCACAGTAAATCCTCTATGACGAGATTTTTCTGAAGGCATGCTGGTCCTTGGAGGACTCACTCCGTGAGCTATCAAGTCGTTAGAAACCTACAAAAGAGGTCCTTCTTCATTGGGAACTACCCAAAGATTACAAAATATGAACTACCATAAGTACACATCATCAGTCAGAACATTGAACATCATGTACTAGTGATGGAATCATCAATGATGAGTCATTGATTATTGTGGGGCCATTGAATTTGGCACGTCTATCAAGCCACTTCTGTCTGCTTGTCGTCACTTAGGTCTAATCATCTTTCGGGCCACTGTGGTATTCTTGTCTACAAGGACACTATGATACCCTTGGATAATTGGCCACTAATGTCTGCTCATATGCTAGAGTACTGATGTACACTTGGATACTAGGCCACTAGGTCTGCTCATTTGTTAGGCCACTGATTTCTCCTCATCACTTTTTTCATGACATATCCAATCACATGATTTTCCCTCGTATTGTGGTTGATTCGATGGGAATCTACACCATTGTCCATCTATCACAACTAAACCTCCATATATAACTCACATGGGGTATGTCAAAATGAATTCACGGTCATAGGGGTCCCAACTCAGCAAACAACACGTTAATCGGGCACATGATTAGAATGATTTGACTTTTTTACCAAAAAGGGACCCGTTGTATCCAACCCGATTTTTCCACTCTGACCCGACCCGAGTTGATCTGGGACGACATGAAATATTCGGTCGTGGGTCTAGCCCAGTGTCTCGGTCCTCCTCCATGCCAGACTGCACTGGTGTGCCAATTTTGGCATTTCCTAGATGCAGAAGGAGCCACGTCCTCCCTGCGTCGCCTGGCCGACTGCCACCTCCCAATCATATTTGAATTTTCCACATGCTGACACCGACCCGAGGCATGACATCAAGTCTCTAGAGCGGATGTGGTGCCCTGCTAGTGCCACAGTTCTGCACCATTGTGGCCTACTAGTCATGACCTCCTCTTCCTGAAACGACTCCATGGTTCTACACCCTGATTGACCATTGGCCCTGAAATCCTACACTATGAAGTGCCACCTACCAGACATGGCCACTACCACATGTCTCTGCCTACCAATGGCCCAGGTCCACCTCCGGTGGCGGCTTCCACTGGTTCTTCCACCACTGTTCATCGAGCCAACATCCCTTGCCACTACCTTTGGGGTTTCTATGTCCTTCTCGTGTTATTACGGTGATGAGTATTGGGTATATTGAAAGAATGAGTGAGGATGAAATTCAAATGAATACTCGAGGCGAGTAGATAAGGCCTTGTTTGTGTCAGCCTTGTTACTCCCATGTTAGAGTTTAACAACACCTTACAATAAAAAATTCTAATCAACGGTTCAGTAGGGATCTTATTTTCAAATGATTATCCAAAAATCAAACACATACTGTAATAACATGCATGATCTATGAATCATTCCATTCATTGAGTGATTCATGTTCATCATTGATATTTAATTAAATGGGTTAGAATAAATTGAATCAAACAGACACCTTACCCCAAGGTTAGATTGTTCAATGGTGAAGATCACAGTGGCACTGCCGTAATTCCTTATTCCCCAATCCTAATCCCATTCTCATTTGTGATTCATCATTCTTCACCATTCATCACTTGAACATGAAAATACTCTAATGGTTCAGAGCAATCCGAGATCACTACCACCGATCCCATTTTCGGTTAATCAATAAAATGGAGGAATGTTTTTGCAGAATTTCTATTCTGTTGATTCAAAGTGTCGTTACACTATCTCATTTATGAGAAAATGTTACTGTTACTCTCTTATTGCAATGTAATTACATAGAAGTGAAACTCAAATATGAATAAAATTAAATCATCAACATTATTTTCATTTCCTCATGTAACTTTATTATTTAAATACAAAAAAAATCATTTTCCCTAGACCCACACCGACTGAGTATAACATCTTCTTATCGAGAAAATATAAATATTAACTCAACTGTGGTCTTAGAATATTAATGTGAGTTAAATTTTTTGAGTTTTGATGTTTAAAAAATAAAATAATTCTTATTTGCATTATTTAATTTATGCTTATATCATAAAAACAAACATTCACAGCCAGCCTGCACCTGCCAATGTCTGAATCAGCCAAAGGAAAGAACATCGTCATAATATTAATGGTGGTCACAAATTTTTAATACATTTTTCCATTTATGAGTTATATGGAAATGAAAAAAATTAAAAAGTTATTTATTTATATTATTTATTGTTAGGACATTTTCAGGTTTTCTCACTAGAGACTCGTGTTGAAAAATCTTATGTTGCACCAAGTGTAAACCCACTTTCCTGAATGTAACAGCGTCCTTGAATTTCTAATACGGGAACCCATTTATGAATTATTTTACTTCTAATAAAAATGATCATGCATACTATTTTAAAATATCACAATTTTCAACAAATCATTCCCTGGACTCTGGGCATTAAAATATCCCATCGTCTCAGTGCCTGGTCTCATATTTTTACCATCAATTTTATAAAAGTATGAGGAGAAAATCAAATCCATTCCATTACCTCAACCTTAATTTTGACATCCCCAAAATCCAAACCAAGGGTTTCACAAACTGATGAGGGTAGGATCAGGAACCTAATTCTATTCTCCCACATGCGCTATTGGTTAATCATGTGCTACCACTGAACATGAACTAGATGAATCCATCACTTAGAGAGGTTCATATCCTATTGATCCCATGTCTGCACCAGAAAATCTACCAATGTAACCCCATCATCAATATCCATCTCTCCCTAGTCAATGATGTGTGGGGGGTCATGTACGTATCTCCTCATCTAGGATATGTGGAATCTATCGTGCACTCGTTCTAACTACGGAGGTAGATCCAATGGGGTATTCCACCTCACCCACTCTACGCAGTATCGGAAAAAGTCCCATGAACCTAGGAGATATATTTCCTAAATTTACAAATATCTACAACCCACGTCGAGCTGAAAACTGAAGGAAGACATGGTATATTTTTTCAAACACAAAAGGTGATCGTAGTCTTCTAGCACCAAACATCAGGCAACCCTTCACATTATTCATCCACTTCTTGGTGACCTTCAGAAACTCTATAAACACCTTCTGAAATCCCTCCCACAACTGGGTTGTAAAGAAACCAACAAGATCTAAATCAATCACTAATGAAACTACCTGGAGTTGAATTATCTATTGCATTTAGAATAATCCTGATTCCCTAACTAAACAATACTCTTGGGTATTTAGGGAGTATTATTACTCAGTGAGTCAGTCAATGATCACCCAGATAGCATTTTTTTCTCCTATATGTACATAGGAAAACCATCATGATGTTCATTAATATCCCTTCCCACATAATCCCTGCTACACCTACAATAAGGAATATCATCCAAAGATATTTATTAATAAAAGATCCCAACTATTATATAAATAGTTACTTTAATCTTCAACATATTCCAACATCCCTGGTGACTACCTTAGAATCCACATGCATACGTCGATGCATCTCACCAATTTTTTTGTAATTGCTACAATTGTTCATCATCTGAAATAAAAAACATTCTCTCCACCTTTGGAATGTAAATTATGGGTATTCTTTAAGGAATACATTCCACATAAATATTCTTAGTTGGTTTCACTAAACATCACCTCTCTTACTCATTTAATAGTGGATGGGTAAAAAATAACAAATGGATATAAGAGGCTTCATCCCCATCCATGATGGATAACCACGACAAGTATAATAAGAATGATGCCTCTCTTAGAAACTACTAACATGAATCCTACTGGGAGGATCTACTTCTACATTAAATTTCCCTTAGCTCCCTGCAACTATAGCCTTTGAGATGTCCTTTCCAAGAAAAAAGTTCACTTAATATCCAGGACAGAAACATCATGGGCATTCATTATAGTCAGTTCTCTTGAAGTGGGTCTGTTACCATCCTTAAATGTCTGGTACGCTCCCCCTAAAACATAGAGTATAGTAAGATGTCATCAAGGATGATCACCGCATGCTTCCCATGGTGAAACCCTATGCCTTACTAAGCCCTTACCCTTCATGTCTCTCATCTACACCCCTAGCATGGGTAGATATTTAGGGGACATCTGATATACAAGCTTAAATATCAGTGCCACCCAAGAGTGTATACCAACACAGAAGTCTAAATCTCGATGAAGTGGTTAACCCATAACAACTTCCAAGAATACACCCTTATGCGCTGCCACTAGTAAGAAACATGAGGACTCATAACATCCACATCCTCATGGATCGAAATGGGAAACTGGATAGAGATCTACATCACACTCCTATGTCTAGGTCCATCAAGGGATGTAATGTTTTCCCCATTTCGAAATATGTGAAATCTAGTTCAATCACAACATACAAAAAACATCCTTTGACATAAATCATAACAAAGTCTTTTCTTCAGTGAACTATCGCTCCCTCATAACACTGTAAAAAACCTATGGTTCTACAGATTACATTGTTCATAAACTGTTGGCATGTCCTTCTATCCCTTATTTATTGTAAATCACTTCCTCATAATCCTATGATACACGTTCAAACCCCTCACTTCAACATCCTGTACCAAAATATACATTCATAACTAATTCTAGTATACTACAATAACCTGAACAAATGGAGGTTCATCTACTAACTAATTATCACAAGAAACCGTCATCTAATTACCATCCTAAAGGAAAACTACTCTAAGGTTTCACCTATTAGGGATGCCTTATTACAACCCTGATCTTTTATTACACAATTAAACATAATTTATAACATACAATTTACATTATAAAACATAGAATATTTAGAGTTCTAGTGTATTTGGGGCTTAGGATCATTACATAAGAACATAAAACCTAAAATAAAACATATTTATTGAAAAAGTATTTTACATGACAACTATATTCCCTTGTACATTTCATTGCATTGGATAACATGAGGACATCAATAAAAAAAGGGTGAGCTATGAAGCCCAATAAGTGAATACTCGTGGAATAACATTGGGAATAAAATACATGATAGAAAGTAGGAATATCAATATAAAACAAGAGATGAATAAAAATAATGGCATGATAAAGAATGATAATCATAACATGGAAATGTGGCAACCACACTGAACATGGAATTAGCATGAGCCAAGGATCATTGCACATTGAGCATGAGAAAACCATTATTGCACATATAGAACGAGTAAACCCTCGTTGCACTTGAATTAGCATGATTAAACACCTAATACACACGACGTATCATGATACTATACATTAACCAATGCATTAGAGTGCTATAAGGGCACACCCTTCTTAAAAATTTCATTTCATGCATAAGTGTTCCACATAAATAAAAAAAATGAATAAATATACATAATCATTTATTCCAAGATAAATTAACGGGGAGTACATAAATGAAACTCATTAAATAATATGTAAATGTTCATTATGGTGAATATCCTTGATAGAGAAATGAACATGGTATTTACTACACAATGACCTTGGCTTGGAAAAATGCGGTGCAATTTCGACAGCACAACGACATGACATAAGAACTCATTAAAATGGTTGATTAAATAGAATTTAGTATCTCATCATATTTACATGACATGGATTGTAAGGGGGGAATATAGATACATGTCGCAACAAATTTAATGGATTTTAGATTCATGATAGAAAAGAATTGCATGAACGTAAATGAGGAGAGAGAAATTGCATTCAAAATTTCGGCATAGTAATGGGTGTACATGGAAGGCATTTAATGTGAGATAAAGGGGTATCACATCACTAAAAAATAAAAAGGGTAGTATGGGGGAGGTGTGAGACCATACTGAAACATTTATAATTGAAATTAAAAGGGGATAACAACATAATGTATATTGGAGAAAAATGAGAAAGGAAGAAAAACCCTTACATGGAAATGTTCTTCCATAGGCTTGAGAGAGGCTTGAGAGAAGCTTCTTAGGAAGTTGGGGAACCTTGGGAGGATTATAATGAGTGGAGGGAAGAGTTAGGATAAACTTCAAAGGATTTGAGTGTGGAGGAAGTGGGAGCTTGGATGGGTTTATATAGGAAAGGTGAGGGAATTCATTATTATTTATGTTTGGGACACCACAAATTAAACTAATCCAAACCTCAAAGAAACCGATTGTTATTGCGCATGGATTTTGGAAAAGGGAAGTGTAAATTTTTTTTATAAGGCCAAAGTACGATCTTTTTAAAATAATGGGGACTCTTATGTAGAGGTGACCACACTCCCAAGGAAAAAAATTTAAAAAAACAAAATGTTCAACAAGTCTCTAAGGGTCCACTAAAGCTTTGTAAAATAAAACAAAAAAAACCAAAAATCACATTATATTCATGGTATAACATATATTGGCCGAAAATAAAGTTTATTGTATTTTATTACATCACTATTGGGTTATTACGATTTCATAAAACCCATTATATATTTAAAAGGTACTTAATGTTTACCAAAAAATATGTCTGTATCAGAAAATTATGAAAAACTCACCGTTGGATAATTTCGACATTATGATTTTAGAAATTATATTCATTTTATCTAATTAATTTTATAATTATGTTAGTGTACAATTTTAAAATAAAAACTGATATTTTTCAGAAATTCATGGGTTTTGACAAAAATGGCTTTCAATCCTTAATAAAAATATCAATTGAAATTATAAAATTATAATATAATTTATATTTAGCAGAACATAATTTAATAACCATAATAATATGTTTTTAAAATATTATTTAATTAAATAATCTTCTAATTCATTAAAATAGATTTCTTAGTTGAACATTAACTAAAAATACTATTTGTGCTTTAAAAACAATTTACAAGGTAACGATAATAAAATAAAAATATATTCATTATTATATAAAAAAATAATATACATAACCACAGTTCTAAGGTCTTGTTACATAAACCCTTATAATACACGCATAAGACTAAAGATAATGGTTTTCTATGGTGACAGACTCTTGGGGTGGCTCCGATAACATTACTCGTGTGGTAATCTCTATCAACTTCCACTTCTCTCATAGGGGGTCCTACATGCATTTAACATATTCAAGCTTAGATTCGGCTATTTCAAAAAGAAAATCCCAAAGATTTGACCTCATTTACAAGATCTGAAAAATGGGCCTCGTATGGTGCATGTCTACTGGATGAGGCCATCACTTCATTTGTCTGAGTAAATTGTATTTGTTGAAGCCCTATATTTATACCAATCATGTGATCACTATTAAATATCATTATTAAAAATGATCACCATTTGTAACTGTATTTTAAAATCCAAAAACATAAAACAAAATAATTTGTAATTTTATATAAACATTTTAAAAAAGACATTTAATTAGATCAAGATGGATTTCCATTAATGAACGTTTGGGTCATTACCTTATTCCCCCCCTAAAAACTTCCCCCTCTAAATTTTCATTTCCCACACTAAAACCGCGGTTGATAACTCTGCTTCATCATTTCCTTCAATTCCCATGTCACTTCCTCTAATTTTTATTTTCTCTACTACACCATGACGAGGGGAAATGTCTTATTTCATAGATCATTTTTTCTACGATATAAGATCTTTATTGGTTGATCCTCATAAGAAATATCATCCTATAACTGCACCACCTCTGAAGATAGTACATGTGAAGGGTCTGGTATGTACTTCCATAAAAGGGATACATGAAAGACATCATGTAGTTTGGCCATGGTAAGAGGAAGTGCTAGTCGATAGGCCATAGCCCTGACTATATCATGAATCTCGAAGGGGCCGATTTACCTTGGACATAACGTCCCTTTTTTCAAACCTAATGACCTTCTTCCATGGATATTTATGTAGAAATACCATGTCTCTAAATTTAAACTCACTGTCTCGTCCATTGTTATCTACATAACTCTTCTATATACTCTGGGATGTGATGATATTCTGCTGAATGGTTTTTAGATTCTATAACATTTTATCGACCATTTCTTGTTCATGCAGCTTACACTCACCGACCTCATCCCAACACGGTAGTGTTCTTCACATTTTCCCATAAAGGGATTCATATGGTACCATTTGGATGCTCGAGTGGAAACTGTTATTATAAGATAACACAACTAGAGGAATATGTTGATATCATCCTCCTTTAAAGCCCATTGAGCACTCTCCCAATAAGTCCTCAAGTGTTTGGATAGTCCATTTGAATTGGACACAAGTTTTAGGATATTGGATGTAATGAAGTTCAGTTCAGTATTTAGAGCATGTTGAAGACTCTTCCAAAACATAGATGTGAATCATGGATTCGATCTGACACAATATATAGTGGTACTCTTTGCAGACTTACCACATCCCTAATATATATCCATTCCAGTTGATCCAATGATAAATATTCCAGAATAGCAATGAAGTGGGCAGCCTTATGTAATATATTCCACAACAACCCAGATTGTATTGTTTCATTTGGATGTCTTCAGAAGTTCGGTGAAAACGTCCATGTTGATGTTCACCCATCTGCATTCTAGCAGGGGAAATGGTTTCATCATCCTCTTATACTTCTACCTCTCTGCCTTCACTTGCTGAAAAACCCGGCAGATTGATGTATATTCAATGATCTCCTTCTTCATAGTATCCCACCAATAATATTCTCAGAGATCTCAAAATATCTTTGTTTTTCATGGGTGAATATGTAAATTTATACTATGTGCATCATAAAAAATTTCCTTCTTCATCTAAGGACCTGATGGAACCCCTAGTCTTTTCCCAAATCTCATAATTCCTTCTTCATTGTCATTAAACTACAAGGATTTCCCTTTTCTAATTTCTTACTCTTTTTCATGAATTCCCACATCATTCTTTTGAGAATCCTTTAACCATTAAAAAAGTGATGGTTCAACAATCATTTATGAATGGATTGATGATGTTCCCTTCTTTATGATTTCCATTTCCATCTACATCAAATCTATGAAAATTGGATCCTTTTCAATTCTAATCAATGATAGACTTGTTGGGTCCTTTCTACATAGGGCATCCTCCTCCTTGTTCTCCTTCCCAGGGTGGTATTGGATAGTGCAGTCATAGTATTTGATCACCTCTAACCATCTTCATTGGTGCATGTTCAACTCTTTTTGTATGAATATATACTTGACGCTTTTGTTTTCTGTATATATTTCTCACTTCTCCTAAAAGAGATAATGATGCCAAATATTCAAAGAGAAGATCACTACAACCAACTCGAGGTCATGTGTTGGGTAGTTTAGTTCATGAACATTCAATTTCCTTGAAGCATAGGCAATGACTGTTTCATTTTTCATCAACACACAACACACGCCCTTGATCGATGCATCAAAAAATACCACAAAAATTTCTCCACTTGTGGGTAAAGTGATCACATCAGTAGTGATAAGCCTCATTCTCAACTCCTTGAATCTTTCATCGCATTCATCACTCCAAGAAATCAATACTTCCTTCTGAGTTATCTTGGTAATAGGGTTGGAAAATCGTGAGAAATATCTCACAAATATTCTATAATATCCTGCTAACCCTAAGAAGATACATATATTTGTTATCTATGTTGGCCTCATCCATCCATCAATTGCATATGTTTTGGAGGGATCCACAAATATCCCACTACTTGTGATGATATGGCCCATGAATGAGACCACCTTCAACCAAAAATCACACTTTTTGTAATTTTCATTGAGCTTCTCCTTCCGCAAAGTCTCTTTATAGTTCTTTGATTCTCCTCATGACCTCATTTGTTTTGAATTATATTAGAATAACATACATAATGACTACGAAAAATTTGTCGAGGTAATCTCTAAAGACTTTATTCATCAAGTCCATGTATATTTCTGGAGGATTACTGAGTCTGAAAGGAATTACTATGAATTCAAAGTGAATTTGACTTGTACGAAAAGTTGTCTTATGGATATAATTCTTCTTCACCCATACTTGATAATATCCCAACCTCAAATCCACCTTGTAGAGGTATTGTGCTCCAGAAAATTGATCGAACAACTCATAAATTTGTGGGAGAGAATACTTGTTCTTTATCGAGATTTTTTTGAGCTCACGATAATCGATTCAAAGGCCCACTAACCCATACTTCTTCGTGATGAAGAGTACTAGTGCACACCAAGGTGAAGCACATGAGCATATAAACCATTTATCCAAATTCTATAGTAGTTTTTTATTCTACTCCTCAATTCCACAAAAACCATTCTATATGGAGTCTTAGAGATTGTTAATGCCCCAGGTATAAGATCAATTGAGAATTCAACATCATTTATAGCAGGGAGACCGATAATTTCCTTGGGAAACACTTCAGTGAATTCCCACAAAATAGGAATGTCTTCTAGGATGGTTGCCTTCAAAGAGTAAATCATCTGATCCACATACACATTATCATAAGGTCGTAATATCCACACTTGTGATGATGGAACTAAAGAGGATTCATCTTCCTCCTTGAACTTGTATAGAATGAGGGGTTGATTCTCTACATGGACATTGATTCCCCTCTCATAGGAATTTATGTTGGCTCTATATAAGGAAAACCTATCCATGACAAAAATTGCTTCCAATTTCACCTAAGGGAGTATGATGAGGTTCTCCAGGAAGTTCAATCCACACATTATGAATGGGGATGATTTATATTCATGGGATGCAATGATTTCCCATTTGTCGTAATCACTGAAATATTCACTTCCATGGATTATGGAGGTGCTGGGATATTTATACTAATCTTTCGTGATATAAATGAATTAGTAGATCCAGAATAAATATGTATGTTCTCTATTCTTGGATGAATAACTAGCATACCTATCACACCATCATTGTTGTGGTTCATTTCGGTAGTAGGGATGGAAAAGATCGACCTTGTTGCCTTGGAGGTTGTTGGTTTCTTCCAAAAACCCATGGCACAGGGAACTGATTTGCATGATGCTCTGGTTCTTTGCTGTTTTAGCAATGAACCATGTGTTGAGGTTCAAACAGAGCATTCCTCTCCTATTTCACAGCCGTAGGACATTCTTTCTAATAGTTAATAGCCAAGTTCCATTCACTACCACAGCTAAAGAATTTCCTCGCCACCTTTAGGAAATTTTTGGGGTGCTTCTTTCAGCACCATTGGCAACTGGGGTGCAAGATCTTCTTAGCACCATTGGTTTTACCAGTCAGACAAGCAACATTGACTTCCACCTTAAACTTCTTATCCCCATGATACCCCTGAGATTATTTGATCTCCATTTCTCCCATGAAGGAACATCAGAAAATTTAATCATAGCTGTCAAAGTCATGTATCGCCAGGGCTTTCCGCATGATAGATTTCAGACCACCAAAGAAGTGGTCAACCTTCCATTCAGGGGTAACGACAACGATGGAATTGTGTCATGCAAGCCTTGTTAATTTTTCCTCGTACATGCCAACATATTCGTCTTCATTTTTCTTGGGGGCATGTAAGTCTCATTCCATCTTAAGACAGAGGGTGCGTGGAAAATATTTATCAAAAAAAATCTTTAGGAAATCCATCCAATCCAACTCCTCAGCCACCTTTTCAGCATTCATATTTTTGACCAACTTCCACCATTGATCAACTTCACCATCCATACGATAAGAATCCAGGAGAACCTTTTATTTTTTAGAACATTAAATTATAAAGAGGATCATTTCAATGTAGTTGATCCATTGTTCCGCGATTGAGGGATCATATGATCCATTAAAATTAAGAGATCTTCATCTTAGGAAGCTCTTGATGGTGATTTGTTCATTCTTTGGGGTGGTGGGTTGAACATTTCTCTTGACCCATGTTTCTATTTAAACCATTAGTTATCTGAGAGAGAATCTTGACAATGTTCGTGATTCATGCTCCCATTGGATTGGGAATCTCATTGGTACATTCACCACATTGTTCTTCACAATGGTTGTTAGCTCGAGTCCTCCTGTTACCCGTCATTGGATGGAATAAAAGGTAAGTTAGGAGTAACCCATAAAGGGTAATACAAGGACAAAAATGATGACATAAAATTAAATTTTTTTCCATAACATATGAATTTATTGGATTCAGCCTATGTTATCAATGATCTACATTCTAAAATATATTCTTAGGGAATTTTATAGTCCCCTAATAATGGTTCATAATATGCTTGTGAATTCACCAAAGCATATCCTCTGAGAGTGTCATAACCAAGAGTGCAACAAGGCATGTTTTCCTGCACCAGTACCCATTCGAGTCTAGCTCAAAGTGGTGTTTTCTGGTTTTACCCCTCAGATATATCTGTTGCAGAGCCTCCTCTACCTGCTCGTATCTAGACAAGGATGTAATTTCTTGGTAAACCATTTACTAAATACTCACCAAAACCTAGGGATGTTCTTATTGTACATAGCCATGTCTCCAAGTCTTTAATAGGGTTTTCTAATACTAATATCAAAAATTACTAAACCTATACACTAATACCAACTATGACAACCATGAGCATTTATTAAACAATTAAACATAATTAATCACATAAAAATCATTTTATATAACATAAAAGGTCAAGAGTTCTAGTTTATTTGAGGCATAGGATCATTACATAACAACATAAAACATGAAATACAATAGCATTATTGAAAACAACCTTTACTTGACCACAACACTCCCTCGTGCATAACATTGCATGGGATAACCTGAGGACATGCATAAGAAAATGGTGATATATAAATTCTAGTAAAGTAATAATCATGGAATAATATAAAGAATAAAATACATGTTAGACAATAGGAATATAAATAGATCATAAGATAAGGATAAACATAAAGGCATGATAAATCATGATAATCATAACATGGAAATGTGGAAACAACACTTAACATAGAATTAGCATGAGCCAAGGCTTATTACACATGGGGAATGATTAAACCCTCATTTTACATGAAGAATTAGTAAACCCTCGTTGAAAATGAATTATCATGAGTAAAAACACATTTCACATGACATATCATGATACTATAATTTTCCCAATACATTGGAGCTCTATAAGGGCACACCCTTCTTAAACAATTTATTTCATGTATAAGTGTGCCACATGGATCATAAAAAATTGAATCATTCAACATATTAATTTATTCCATGATAACAGAATGTAGAATAAATACATGAAACTCTTTAAATAATAAGAAAATTCACATAAAGGTGAATACCCTTGATAGAGAAATGTGCATGTTATTCACTACACAATGACTTTTTCTTGGAAAAACACCGTGCAATTTCGGAAGCATAACGACATCACATAAGAACTCATAAAAATGGATGGTGAGAGGTAAATATATATCTCATCATATTTACATGACATGGATGGTAATGGGGTCATATATATACCTGTCTTAGTAAATGTAATGGAATTTAGATTCATGATACAAATTAATTTCATGAATGTAAATGAGGAGATAGAAATTCCTTTTAAAATTTTGGCACAGTAATGGGTGTACATTAGAGGAATTTAATGAGATATAAAGGGGTCTCCCATCATTTAAACATAAATGGGGCATTATTGGGGAGGTGCGAAACCATTCCCAAATATTTTTAATTGAATTTAAATGGGCAAAAAAACATAAATATTACTAGACAAAAATGAGAAAGGATGAAAACCCATTACTTGGAAGTGTGCTTCCAAAGTCTTGAGAGAGGCATCAAAGAAGCTTCTTGGGAGATTGAGGATCCTTGGGAGGATTCTAAAGAGAGGAGGGAAGAGGATCGATTAACTCTAACGGCTTTGAGTGAGGATGAAGTGGGAACTTGAGTGTGTTTATATAGGAAAGATGAGGTAATTCTTTATTATTTAGGTTTGGGACACATCACATTAAACTAATCCAAACCACAAACTAGACCATGTATTTTAACCATGGTATTCTGAAATTGGTAGTGGAAAACAATATTTTATAAGGCCAAAGTCCAAATTTCATAAAATAATTGGGATTCTTATGTGGATGTGAGTCACACACCCAAGGAAAACAATATTAAAAAAGATGCTTAATAAGACAGGAAGGGTCCACTAAAGCTTTGTAAAATAAACCAAACAAACCCAAAATCACATTTTATTAATGGTAAAACTTATATTGGACGAACATAAATATTATTTTATTTTTTACACAAATATTGGGTCATTATGATGCCATAAAACACATTATATATTTAAAATGTATTTAATTTTTAACCAAAAATTTATCTTTCTCAGAAAATTATAAAAAATCACCGTTGGAAAATTTCAACACCCTGATTCTAGAAATAATATTCATTTTATTGAAAAAAAATTCAAAATATGTTAATTTTCACTTTTAAAATAAAAACCGACATTTATCAATAATTTATTCCTTTTGACAAAAATGGATTTCAAACCATAAAAAAATTACAATTGCATTCATAAAATTATACTATCATGTATATTTAATAACTAATATTTCATTAACAATAATAATATTTTATTAAAATACCATTTAACTAAAAAATCCGTTAATTCAAGAAAATAGATTTCTTAGTTGAACATTATCTAAAAATAAAATTTTGGATTTAAAAACTATTGACAAGGTTACAATAATAAAATGAAAGTATATTAATTATAATATAAAAAAATGTACATAACCATAGTGATAATTTCTTGTTACATAACTCCTTATAACAACCACATAAGACCAAAGACTAAGGTGTGAGATGGTGACATACTCTTGAGGTGGCTCAAATAACATTGCTCCGGTGGTAATCTCTATCAACTTCCCCTTCTCTCGTATGAGGTCCCATTATAGTTTAACATATTCAAGCTTATCTTGGGCATGGTCAAGGGAAAATAACAAAGACGCAAACTCCTTTCCAAGATCTAACAAATGGGATTCGTATGGGGTGCATCTACTGGATGAGGCTATCGCTTCTTTTGTATGAGTAAATTGGATTTGTTAAAGCCCAATATGTATACTAATCATGTGATCACTATTAAATTGCAATATTAGAAATGGTCAAAATTCTTAACAGTATTTTAAAATCCAAAAACATAAAACCAATGATGTTGAAATTTTATATAAACATTTTACATAAAGATACATTTAATTAGATCAAGATAGATTTCCATTAATGAACGTTTGGGTCGTTACAAGCCTCATCGAGCATTAATTCAATATCCCAATTCTACTGCAGAAATACCATTCACTGGCATCGTGAACACATCATGAGGAGAAAAGGTTGTATCATGGTTAAAAGATTATACATGCTAATCCAAGTGAAGAAGGACATGGAAAACACAAATCATTTCTATTAGATACAGGTACCTTTATTCCCCATCAACCAGTGTTTTAACGTACCATGTTGGAAAATAGTTTCCTCATGCCTTGTTGTATGGATATGGTGCTGACACACTAACAATATATTCCATGTCCTGGATTCCAAACTCAAAACACTTAACACTATCTCCATAAACCGATCGCACAGACTCAATGAACAACTGTAGAATCAAACACTATGATAACTTTTATTCATGAACAGTCCTTCGAGGCTCATGTCATGTCATCCCCAAGCCAGCCTCTGATAGGACTAGGGTTGGAGACTAGTGATGAGGAGGCATATCCCACAAATGAGATTCGTTTGACTAATAACAAATACACATGCACCAAACTAAAATCTAAAGGGGTGGAAAGTGAAAACACTAAGTATAGAAAATGCATGCATACCACTACAGTCCAACAACAGAGTATGAATGAATATAAATCTTCAAATAAAAACTGGGAATGAATACAATCCCTCTAAAATAACGACAAAAACAAGGACCATCCATCAAACATGGGTACTGATGCTCGTAGCGACACCTTGGCTCGTCTAATTTCACAGGGCACCATTTGGTCTTTATCCTAGTCCTGCACTTCTTGGGGATCCACCAAATTATGGGTCAACTACACAAGACATAACATGTGCATGTAAATACCATGGAACGATGTGTAAAATAATACTCAGTAAGGTACCTAAAACTCATATTGAAAAATTCCATAATGAAAAAAACTAATAAGGTACAATCATTTCAAACCAGGTATGTGTCATTAACACATATAAGAGGAAAATCCTGGAATAATCATTAAGGATTCCACGACATAAAATCTCATCCACTTATAGCCATTTGATTACATATATAACATGAAAAATTCCATGTTTCCCACTCCTCAAGGTATCTGATAGTAATTATTTAGAGAATTTATACCAAAAGTATCCGAGAAAACATATATTATCGATACGTCATGAAGTTTCTCTGAGATTTCTAGTCACACTAAAACAAGAAGCCTTGATATCAAAACCAATCCATTATTATATGATTCTTCATAAGGTATGATAATCATAGGAGGAATCCCAACTTGAGACATCATGTCATCAGAGAACTACATAAATTGTTCCATCATCTTTTGGCCCCACTGAAAGAGAACACATTGAGAACAGGCTAATGTTAAATGCATTTGTCACAACGCAGAACATAATTTAGTACATAAGGACTCATCCCATTTGGTTTATTGAGGTAAGTCGGTCCAATAAGGTCTACTCATATGCCAGGCCACTGAGGTATTCTTCGCTTCATTATGGTCTACTCTTCTTCCATCCCACTATTGTCTTCTCGACTACTATTCCACTGAGGGTTGCTCATATGACTGGACACTAAGATCTGATTGGCTATTGATTCACTCAATTCCATGTGTCCAGTGGTCCCCTTAGGTCTTCTTAACTACCAGGGCATTGAGGTTTTCCCATCTTCTAGGACAATGTGGTCTTCTCGATGAGGCATGCTCGTCACTTACTTCTCATCACATCCATCCAGAGGATTTTTGATCATAGAATGCCTAATTCTAGGAAAATATAATCCTTATTCTATCAGTCATAACTCAAAAATCATGGAAACTCAGTTGGAGTAATTGAAAAGGACAATATAATCTCAATGGTCCCAATGCTATAATAGACTTGTCAATCAGACTCACTATTGTGATGTTATGCCTCTTTTACGGAAATGGGGTTGTTAGGGTCTGGATCCAACCCAACTCTGTTGGGATGATCTGAACTAGTTGGGTCTCGACCGTACCATTCTGTCATACCCCATAGACTAGGCCCATTGGACGTACTGGATTCAAAATAGTGGGTTTTGGGTCTAGCATACCACACTACCCGTTGGCTGAATCCTCTTCCGGCAAGGCTTACACTAGCGAGATACTTTATACACAACATGGCATCCTTGATACCTAGTTTCCATCCATTCATGAATTGAGTGGTTTGTCTGGTTGGTTCCAGCATAGACATGGTAGGCTCCGTATCTGAAATGTGTCACACAGCTGGCTCGACCGACTGCCTCCCCTCACATGTCGCCTTGTGGAACGCGTACATACAATGACCCAAGGCATGTCCACATGTCTCATGAACAGACGCAATGCCTTGTTGGGATTGTATTTATACACCCATGTGCATCACTATTTTTTGCTTCCTCTTAATTACAGGGTGAGCTGCAAGCACCATGGTTCCACACAGTCACGACTCACTGGTTGTTGCCTCCTACATTGCGGCATGCCCCCTCCCACACATGGTTGTTGTCGTGTTCAATTGACAGCCCCGATCCACCTCCTACGGTAGCTGTTTTGCGCTCCACCATAGTTATCCTACATGTTGGTGGCCCTTCACACCGCTGTTGGGGTTTTTTATTCCATCTCGGGTTATTGCAGCGAAGAATATCTGAAAAATCGAAAGAACAATGGATGAAGAAATGCACAGGGGCACCTGAGGTGGGCAGATTAGGCCTTGATCATGTCTTACTTGATCCTCTAAAATTAGTGTTTATGAATGGATATAGATATCCACTTCTAATAAAAGGTTCAACATGTATCCAATTGGAAAATTATTATTCCAAAATCAGACCCATCCCACAATAGCACACAAGATCCATGAATCATTCTGTTCTTCAAATGATTTACATTTTTCATGGAGATTTAAAAAATATGGAAAATATATTGAATAAAACAAACAATAATGTAGATGTTAGATCAATCGATAGATAATATTATAGTTACACAACCGTCGTTCATCATTCCTAGATCTACAAACTATTATCAATAGTGATTCATCATTCGTTATCAATAGTTTCTTTACAACGGAATTCCTGTAAAATTTCAGACCAATCGTAGATCTCTTAATATTATCCCATATTCAGCTAATCCATTAAATACTGGAAACATGTTTTAGAGTTTCTATTACACTAAGTCCCAACATTGTTTCACTATTTTATTTATTAAAAATCATTTTTCTTACTCTTAGATTTCAATGTTGTTGTGTTGTAGTGGAACTAAAATTTTAATAAAATAATCTCCTTATGTTTTTTTCTTTTATTTAAATATCATTATTTTAAATGTCCTAAAAATTGTTCTTGCTTGACCCACACCATCCTAGGTTAACTCATTCGTAAAGAGAACATCGAAAGGAGAACTCAACAGTGATCTCAGTTTTTTAATCTCAGTTACCTATTATGAGTTATGAGGATTAAGGAATAAAAAAAATTATTAATATTATTTTATTTATAGTTACATTTGAAAAAAAAATCATAGTCAGCTCGATTGGGATGATGTTATGCTCCACCTAATGAATTCATGCCTTCCTGAGATCAATAGTTGACACAAATATTCAATCTTCATTACCTTTCATGAGTTATATTGTCTTAAACAAAATAATTTTATTCAATTATTTTACAAATGGTGATTCCATTTTTATGTTTCATCACTAGAGTCCCACACCATCTAAACATACGTAATGCCTAGGACAATCTCACTACTCTGAACACAACGGTGCCCTCTAATTTCAGATCTGGTCACTCATTTAATAAGTATTATGATTTCTCAATAAAACTACTCACACATGCTATTTAAAGACATATCATTTTTTAATG
Organism: Viscum album; assembly: GCA_963277665.1. Lineage (NCBI taxonomy): Eukaryota > Viridiplantae > Streptophyta > Magnoliopsida > Santalales > Viscaceae > Viscum > Viscum album. The sequence goes on along the minus strand of OY728155.1, from coordinate 914,737,081 downwards.
GATAATTCTAGGAACTCTAAGCCACATAATCGCATGTCGTCTAATTTCTTAGGCTCATATTTTTCCCATGAATTTAATAAAAATAGAACATGGAAAATATGTGTTGTTACACGACACCAAGCGTGTAAGGTAATATAACATCATGATACATTATAATATATTTATTATTAAAAATATATTATATATAATTGAATGAACTCAAAACTATGATATCCCTTATTAAACGCAAGATGGACCTTCCTGGATACCTTTCATGACATGCTAGAGAATACATCCTCAATAGGTTGTGTTACATAGGTGGCCTAGTTCAACCAAATAACTCTAGGTTTTCAAAATATAATTATTTAATATAATAATGATTAATGAAGTTGATAAATTTAGTATTCCATAAACCATCTTAGTGGGACCCATGTCGTGACTCCCCATGCCCACCTCCAATAGGCCAGAGGCTGGTGACTAGCATTAAGTTGGTATATCACAATCATGGGAGGTATTTTTTAAGAACATATACATGCAAACTCATATTCAAGCCCATAAATGATGAAAAATAAAAACCATAAGGGATAAAATTCATACATACAACTAAACCCAATCAACATAGTACAATAGAAAGTAAAGAGTAGAATGTAAACTAGGACCGAAAAAAATCCAACAAAAATAAAGAGTCTACAAACTAAAAAGCCCATTTTTAAGAAAGAAACATTTAATGAGACTTCATCTCATAGCTATAGGAATACCTCGTCCTATAAGGAAATTCATAATTCTTGATCTGGTCCTAGTCCACCATGGACACCATCAAAAGTTTTCATGTCTTCACATGACACGACATGTGCGGGAGAAACCCATGCATGGGTGACTATAACAACACTTAGTGGAGGACCCCAAAACACACAAAGAAATACCCAAAGTGATGGTATATTCATCTCTAAAAATTATATGTCTATAGAAAATATAACATCATAAATATCTAGATATACTCAAAACACAGAATTTTTATCTATCGTAAAGTCACAATAACCGCATACCCACACTGGGGATTCAGATTAATGATTCCACAATGAAAACATCTCGGGGAACTCTCTCTATGTCTATGATATCATTGATGAAGTCCTTCAGAAATGTATGTTTTTCAGGAAGTGTCATGAGAGGGACATATTCCCTAATATATCCGAGGAGGGAAGAAATACCCTCCTTCCACGAGAAATTAATCCTGTTTTGGGAAAGATCATGATATACAGATGAGGATCACTAACAGGGCCATGGAGTATACAAAAATTCATTAATATTAAGCTACCAAGTAGAGGATCCATGTATATTCTGATTGGTAAAGTGGATACATAAATCTACATAAGGCTGTGAATGCGTAGATGATCTCATTGTGGACCTCTCATAGGGACTTTGACTTTATGAAGAATGTCTTGCTAAAAGGATAATACTCCAATGGATGGACCTTCAGGGTATCGAGAAAAGGGTAAGTAACCCAAATGAAACTAGTCCAAGAAACAGTGGAAAAGGAGATCATGCCATGTATATGAATGTAAAAGATGTGTATAAGGGTCACATGCTATGTCCTCTAACATCAGATGATGCCCATGTACAACGAACCATGTTGAGAAGGGAATTTCATGTAGAATATAGATATAAACAGAGTGTAGAAGATTAACTTGACTTATTCACCCATATAGGGGCCTCACAATGTATGCTTGTTATGTGCCCATACACTTCTTCAAACCTTGTGTTCCAACCCATGTACCGATACATGGGGTAACCTTTGTAATCGACCAAGTCTCTGTGTGTAGGGTAGTACATGCTAGGTACTCCACCCTGTTTTCATGTATCGTCTGAGCTACATGTTGAGTCCTACGTATTAACCCACACAACATGTGAAACCTATCACACATTGTATCATGTATTTATATCATGTGGATCCATTTCCACTAGTAATCCAACCTCACAAGCTGTGTCTTCAGTTAAAACTTTGTGTTCATCGGGTTTTTCCTGAAACTAGTGTTCTTCATCTGGATCTTCGGGTGAATATATGATTCTGATCCAGGAATCTGATCTTCATGAAGCTCAAGATTCGTGGTTTGTTCATCACCACAAGGTTTATTCTATTGGTTTTATAACTCTGGTCAGCCCCAAAAATCTGTTTTGATCCATCCACACGAATATCCTTCGAAGAAATATATCTCCCAAAATAAGTTGATTCATCCTCCACAATCATCATCACAACTCTGCTAGGTTGTCAGGATGACAGATATATGATTTGGAGTTATTTTTCTATGAAAATTATGTGAAAAAATATGTTGTTCCTAACCTAGAAATGAACAAGAAGAATGTACATATTGAAGGGGAGAAGTTATCCAAATAGAGAATCATGGAACAAACCTCCACATTCATTTGTGAGGAAATTTATCCTCTCCTGTTAGAAGGATCTAGTGGGGAAAATAAAATTATTAATAAAATCAAACATGGATCAATAAAAAACCAGATAAAAGACCCCCCAAAAAGAAAGATTGGTCTGTGGGTCAAACGTTTTGTAGGATGATATGCATTCATCATTTGAATCCTAGAATGGGGAAGGAAGAATTCAAATAATACCCCCTAACTTGATCGTTTATGAAGTATGTAAAAACATTCATCATTGATTGTGGTCTAATATCGCTGAAAAATGATCCACGATCCATAGTCCATCGTCGTTAATTGGGAATTCTCTATGGTAGATCCTCTCCAAAGTCCTAGAGGATTTCATGGATTTTTTCAGGGTTATGATCATATCCCTAGTCTCCTTGTTATTTGTAACCACAGACACACCATTGGGTCCTGTAATTGTTAAAATAAAATAAATTGTAAATTTATTTTATGGCATATGACACATTCAAACATTACCTTTTACAGCCGACCTGCCCTGGCTGATGTGATACATATAATAATGTAAATATGCTTCCTGGAATGGAACAATGCCCTAATATTTCTAATATTGTAATCCATTATAATATTATTCCTCATTTTAGGAAATCTTTTTGTGTGTGAAATATAAATGTTTGATTAATTTCAAAAATTTTATGGGTTATTCTAAGGCACAAAATCACATGTCATTGCAAAAATTGGTATTGAAATAATTCAATATAACTTTTTAAAATAATAAACAAGAAGATTCAAGGCATTTTATTATCCCCACTGTTGGGATTTACATCCTTGAGAAGAAAAAACAAAAGAATAATCAAACTGATGACGGTAAAATGCATGAATCTGAGCCTCCCGCTCCCACGTGCTCTCATGAGGATTATTGTACTACCACCGGACACACACTAAGGGAAATTCTCACCCATGAAGGATACTATAATGTAGATCCTTGATATCCATGAGGTACTCTGTCATTTTTCCTCTATCCTTGATGTCCTGATCTCATAAGTAGATGACGTGTGATAGATCATGCATTTACATCCTAACAATGACATGTGCAAGACATCATGTACAATGTGAAACTGCAACGATAGTGTTAAGCGGTACTCCACCTCATCAAATCTTCATAGTGTCTAAAAAGGGTTGGTGATCCCCAGACACAACATGTTGGCCCTAAAAAATCTAGTTAACCCTCGATGAGTTTAACCACATCAGAAGACATGGTATCCCTCGTTGAATTTCAGTGGTCTTGATCATATTTCATCTTAAGACTTCTGATGGCTCTATATAATCATCATCTGCACCAGGTTGATTTTCACCCTTTTTGTTGTAGCTCGCAACAACTTTGGACCCATGACTGGTAACTCTAGGCAGTTGGTCCAGGAAAGCGGTTTTTGGCAGGGTCACCAATATAAATCCTCAAATGGTTTCATTATGATGGTGGAGTGGTATATTTTTTTGTACAAAACCGTTATTAGTGGTAGGTGGTCCTCCCAACTATGACCAAAGTCCAATGTACATGCCCACAACATATCATCCAAAACAAGAATGGTTCTCTTCATCTGATCAACTAGATTTGGGTTGGAACGATGTGCTCAAGCATATTTGAGTCCCAAATTCATCTTGTAATCCCTTCCATAATTGTGATGTGAAATGAGGATCGCGATATGAGACTATCGTCGAAGTGAAACCATGAAGATGAACGATATCATGAACATAGATGTGTCCCAATCCCTTTATGGATCTCTTCTCCCTAATAACTAGGAAGCGGACCGGCTTTATGTGTTGGTCAATGATCACCCAAATTTACTCACATTCCATGGATATTTTTGGTAATCACATCATGATGACCATTGATATTCCATCCCACTTCCACTATGGTACTTCTTGGGGTGAGCTAACCATGATGTAACCCAGTGCTCAACCTTCACCTTCTAGTATGTAAGGAATCGAGAAATGAAATATACTACTATATTCTTCATCCCTATCCACCAAAACAAACATCAGTGCTCCTGTTACATTTTCTACACACCAGGATGGACGACCAAAGGGGATGCATGAAAATCCCAAAGAACCACCTCCTGTAACTCTACCGGTAAAATCACACATCCTCTAAAAAGAATGATGTGTGCCGTACATTGTGAATATTCATCAATAGAATGTTCTATGGACACCTGAGTACATAAATTCTCCCATTCAACATAACCTAGTTGTGCCTCTAGGAATCACTGTATGATTTTAGGGGTGACAACCATTGACTAGAGATGTGTTGCACTATATCTATCCACTATTGATAACTATAGCGATGCCAACTACTCAGATGCCTCTCTCAACAACTGAAAACTCGATCATCTAATGAGAGAAAAATCCACAAATTTTCCCTTCCTCTGAGTATAGATGATAATTTTCATAATTCTAGAGGAACTCAAGTCATCACCTATGCCACATATTCAGATCTTTTTGTTAGAAGATGTACATGAGGTTCTTGTGGACATAGTAGATGAAAAATTGCTCACCTATCAGGTAGTGCCACTTAATCTTCACTATTAATAATACCACTTGAATCTCAAGATCATGGGTCATGCAGTTATACTCATGTGGCCTTAGTTGGAATAAAACATTTTCAATCAACACTTGACTCTACAATAGAACACATCCTATCCCAGTCCATGAAGCATCCCATAAAACATGTTACTCAACACACTCCTCTGGAAACCTCATGATTGGGGCATTCATTAAACTCATCCACATCTTCTAGAAAGAGTGTTGGCACTTCTATGCCCATATGAATAGTTGTCCCTTTCTGGTCAAAGATCACATCAGTAATAATATCCGGTAGAAATCAGGGATGAAACTACAGTAATATCGGGATTTCCCAAGAAATATTTACACCTCTTTCATTCACGTAGTTGGGATCTAATGATAAATCCTTTTTATCCCTGGTTGGGTCCACTAATATCCCATTTTCTGAGATAACATAACCCAAAATGTTGATGTCCTATATCAAAACCTTTAAATTTGAGAGTTTCCAATAAATCTAGTGCTCTCCGAGTATGTCTAGAACCATCCGAATGAGTTTTATGATCTCCTACTTTAACGATGAGTACATATGAATTTTGATGATGAAGACAACTATGGACTGGTCTATGTAAATATGGAACACTAGATTCATGATTCGTGTGAACACTTCAAGAGTGTTCATCACCCCAAAATGAATCACCATGTACTCATAGTGACTATTGCGACATCGAAAATAATTATTTATTTTATCATATTCTCGTACTCATAATAGATGATAACCAGATCATAGTTTAGCCTTTGAGAACCACCTCACTCATCTCAATAGATGGATGATGATGTCGATCCTCGGTAGTGGATACTTGTTATTCACCGTTACCCGGTTTAGGCACTGGTAATCTATGCAAACCTTAAAGTCTTGTCTACCTTCTTGGAAAACAATATTGGGGCCACCTAAGGTGAAAAAATGGGTCTAAAAAAATCTATTCCTCTATAAATACTCCAACTAAACCCTCATTTCATGAAGCTCCATAAGAGAGGTCCAATATGAGAGTGAGGATATTGGTGTCATCCTAGGGCGTAAGATGATGCAGAAGTCAATCTCCCGGTGAGGAGGTTGTCCTGGATCATATTTTGGAATGAAATCATCATAAAAATACCCTACTAATGGAAACTAAAATATAAAAACATCTTTTACTCCTATGGGAAGGCATTCCAACACCCGAGTGATCAGTTGCACCCTCCTAAGCATGATCCAATTTTGTGCTTCGTAGGTATCGATTTTACCAAAAAAATAAAACCTCATCACATCCTAGAAGGCACACCTCACTCTCTTCCTAAACCACTCAATATGGACATAGATCAAAGATATGAAATCCATACTAATAATGACATCAGGAACCCACAACGATTCCACAAAGAGGATTAACCAAAACATTAAACTCTATGGTTATAATCACATAGTCTGAAAATATGCACGATCAACGAGTCTCGTCCCATTGGTGTCTCCTGCCATAATGGTTGAGTTAATTTCCCTATAGGAATATTTTGGTTTGGCACAAGATAAGTTAAGAGGAAACAATGAATGGATCCTATGTCTATAAGAATCTCATATAAGGTAGAAAAGAAACATATCTTAGCTCAGATCAACCATGGAGTACTTGGGATGCATGCCTCAACCGCATGTGTCTTACCACACCCCAAGCCCCTTGTTCTATTAGCTTGGTACTTACCTCTTAGGGGTCATGGTTGATGTACATCAAAATGTATGCCACCTCTTATAACTCTCCCCTATCCACTGCCACATCCAATTCCTAGAGTGTTTGTGTACTCTATTATATTCATATAACTAATTAGGCCATCAACTACTTCCATTTTAGTAGCTTGACAAATTGGATAGTCTCTAGTGAGATTTCCTGTCATGATGCGTGAGTAGAATCGCCTCTACCTTGGATGAATGGATCTAACCGGAGAGCGTTGGACTGTAGATCCCATGTCATAGGTCTTACTTTGACCTCTTTGATGTTCTGATCCTCATGCATGATGTCATCTCCATACTAAAGAGGTCTCTGCACTTGTCTTCTTGCTGTTAACTATCAGTTGATGTCTCTGGTCACCCAAGAATCTCTCAACCACCAATGTCATTCGATCACTCCTACATAAGTTTGAATTCATAGAGGTACAAAACATTCACACATGTATAGTCAGAGACCTCGCTCCACAGTCCTAGATTTGATGTACTGATCCATGAACATATCCATCGAGTACATTGTGAGGCTGATGAACGTAGATTTAAAGTCAACCACCATTATACTACCCTACTGAAGATGAAGATTCTCCTTGATACGGACTTATCACAATGTAAAAAGTGATATCTCTTATTTATATAGTCACTCAAACTCCATAACACAAGAGGCTCCTCATCGTGAGTTTGTATGGTCAAAATACACCATCACTCGGACAAAAGTTGAAGAAGGATCATTCCTAGGATCACCATCTAGTCTTCTAGTATGCTCACTATATGGAAAAATCTAGTCACCACCATAATCCAGTCCCCAACCACCTGAGGGTCAGCCTCACATTAAATCATGAGGGATCTCAGTTCTTAAAATCACGAAGAACAATTTTCTTGCGCTCCTCATCAATATTTACTATAGGTACCACATGTTTTCCCACTGGTGGTGATATATTAGGCAAATAATATCAAGTTAAATCATGGGAAACTATTTCCTGAGTTGGCGTGTCATTATTGACGATGTTATCATCATGATCGAGCTGCTAAATCCTTGAGGGTGTACATTGTAAAGGAATCCTGTATGGAAATAAGATGAACCATGGTAAAACTATATATCTAGATATTTGACACTAAAGTTCATGGAAAATACCACCCATTCCTATATGATGCATGTACAATTCCTTTTTTCCCTGTAACTAGTGTTATTGTGTGCTGAGTTGATAATCATGTTATCAAAGTCCTGTTGTCTTGATACATTAGCCACCTAAACCATCACTGGAGTCCTTGAACTAAATGATGTACTCAAAACACCTAACACTATTTACCAAAACTGATCTCACAAACACTCGGTCCTATGGTAGAACCAATCATATTTGATACCACTATTTCATGTCACATCCTAGTGGGGCCCATATATTGACTGCCCATGCCAGCCTCCAATGGTACATGGGATGGGGAATAGCCCTATGTAGGCATATCAATGACTTGGGAAGAATATCATATGTACCTGTACAAAAGAATTCATCTCCAAGAACAGAAAGTATGAAATATAATAAATATAAGGAACAAAATGAATTCATACAACTAAACATCGAAAATAAAATACAAAAAAATGTAATGAGTAGAATGCAAACTAGGCTTGAATACAAGCCCACTAATTGAGTGATTCTGCAAAATACAATGCCCAACCTATAAACAAGAAATTTTTACTATTACTACTGCATGTTTCTATAGGAACACATATTTATATAATGAAATTAAAAAAGCTCTGTCCAGTCATGGTTTCTCCTATAAACCATCAAAAGGATGCTCGTCTTCACAAGGCATGACACATGCAGGCAAATCCCGTGAAGGGGTGTGTATAATAATACATATTAGAGGACCCAAAAAAACCACAAATATATACACAAAGTAATGGTTAAATGATCTCTACAATGAATAATTCTATTAAAAATATAACAATAGAAACATCCAGATATAGTCAATGATTAGACCCATAGTAAAGAGGTAAGTCACAATGACCACATAACCATTTAAGGGATTTATTTTGATGATTCCACGAAGCACTCATCTGAGAGTAATCACTCCATGAGTTAGATAGATTTGATGACATTTTTCTAAGATGGTCATTCCTCGATAAGTGTCATGACAGGAATATAAGTATTGATAGATATCGAGAAACAATAGATACTATCATTCAGGGAGAAATCACTCCATAGTGGAGAGAGATAGTGATACACAAATAAGGATATGTGTCAGGGCCTTGGCGTATACCACAACACATGAAAATTCACCTACAATGTAGTGTATATAAATTATATTGGATTGGTCACATAGATACCTAAATCTACCTAAGGATAATAATGGGCATAGGATCTCGCTCTAGGCCTCTCGGAGGGACTGTAAATCTATCAGTATGTTCATTCTAAAGAGATGATACTCATGTGAATGGACCTTCCAAGAAATAGAAAAAGGGGCACTAACCCCAAAAAAAGAATGTCCATGATATGTTGGACAAGGAGATCAAGACATGAACAAGAATGTTCCTGATGTGTAGAAGGCTCACACACGATGACCCTTGAACTTGAGTATTACCCGTGTACAACAACACATTTAAAAAATACCATGTCATGTATAAATCGATATAAAAGTCATGTAGCAGAGTAACACACCATGTCCTACCATCTGGGGTCGCTCCAATTATTCTAGCTTTGTAACCCTACATGGCTTCTACTTATGTCTTCTAACCTCTGTAAAAGTACACGGGGTCACCCGTGTAACCACCCTGGTCTGGCAGTATAGTGGAGTACTTTTCATATACTCCACCTTGTGTCAATGAATCATTTGAGATACATATTGAGTCTTGTGTAAATACCCACATGATTTGTGACACCTATCACATTTATTTTTCATCGAATTATATCCTAATTAACCCTATCCCCCATTGATTTTTTGTTACATGCCTTGTTTTTCAAATAACATGCCGTGTTTGTTACATTTTCTTAGAAAATTATGTTCATCAATTTTAGTACTTCGGCTGAAGCTCTGATTATTGATCTGGCCATTCGATGGCCATGAAACTCAAGAATATATGACATTTCATAATTTCTAGGTTGATAACATTGGATTCGGCCCCTAATCAGCCCCAAAAACATGTTTTGATCCATTCTCATGAAGAACTATTGAAGAATCATTTTTCTCCAAACTGAGTATATTTTTCTACAACCATCACAACCTCACCTTCGGTAGGTCATAAAAATTTCATATATATAATTTAAAATAATTGTGATGTTAAAAGGTTTCACAATGACATGTTTTTTTAACCCCTTGAAGAACATGAAGAACGTGTGTGTCCATGGTTCCACAATGATATGTTTTTTCTAACTCGTTGAAGAACATGAAGAACGTGTGTGTCGAAGGGGAGAAGAAATCTAAATAGTGAATCAAGGAACCAAAATCCTCTATTTTTTGTCACAACATTGTTCCACTCTCATAGAAGGATATAAAAATGAAAATTAAAATATGAATCAAATCAAACGTAGTTCAATTCCCAAAAAAACATGATAAAAACCCTCCCTCTGAAACGAATGATCCACGAGTCAACCTGTTCATGGGGTGATCCACGTTCATCGTTTGAATCCATGAAAGGGGTTAAAAGAATTTATATAAAAAACCATAACACAATCATCAACTAGGGATGAAAAAATATTCATCACCAATTGATGTTTGATCTTGCAAAATAATGACCCATGTTTCATCATTCAACGCCAATTTTTGAGATTTCTAGGGAGTAGTTCCTCTCCAAAGTCCTAGATTATTCCATGTATTTTTAAAGGGTTTTGATCCAAACCCTATACTAATAGTTATTTAAATCCACAGAACTCGTTTTTTATTCATGGTAATGTTAATATAAAATAAATTACTAATATATTTTAGTTTTTAAAATTCCCAAAAATTATCTTTTGTAGTAGACCAGCGCCAGCTGTTGTTAGGCCTCACCTAAGGTTAATTCGATGCTCTGAACACAATGGTGCCCTCAGATTTATGACTCAAGAACCCATTTAAATGTTATTAAACTTTTTTTATTATATCTTATTATGTAATATTTTTGAATGTTTAGTTTATTTTAATAATTTATATCTGGCACTCGAGGACTCGGAATCGCGTCCCATTGAAATGTCTATTCTCAAAATGAATCAATATATATTTCAAAAATAATACAGGGAAAATATGAGACATAACATAGTAATAATTAATAGTAGAAACGTGCATATTAAAATATATGGTTTACACTAATATTAATTTAATTAATAGGTTACATATTAATATGAAATTAAAATAATAATGAATTGGAAATAAAATGAAAAAAATTTATATTTATGATTATAAATCAGTTCTGTCTTAACAAAAATATTTAAATAAAATTAGATAATGAATTATATGATATATATATATATATATGTAATATATTACTTAAAATATATTTTTAATTTGTACACTATGTTTTATAGATAGAATATAAGAAAAATCTCTATTTTACACATGGAAACCAAAATGTTTATAAAAATCATTTTATCTCCATTCTATGGTGAACCAATTTTAAATTATAAATATGAAACATTAATTGAGTTACTATGAAAATATGAGCCTCATTTGTGACTGGTATGAGATAATAATGTTGTTAGGGTTAATTTTTTATATTTTTCTATAACATTTCATATTTTAATAATTAATTATGAATACAATATTTTAGTTCAGAACAACTTTTTCATCAAATTAATTTATAAGGATAATTTTTTATATTTGTTTTTATTATTATTTATATTATAAATTTAAAAATTAATTAAAGTTATTTCATTGGAGTTAATTTTAGTTTTATGTTTATTAGAAAAACAATGCTATGATTCGAACGTTTTTTAAAATAAAACACAACATTTTCACACCGATCGTAGGATAAATATTAAATTAATATCTTCAACTTATATGATTGAAATTTAGAAAATTGGATTTAATATTTAGAATAAAAAATAGTTTATAAATTATAATAATTCAAATAATATTGAAAAAAAATAATTAATGAAATTAAATAATAATAATTACAACTATTAAGCCCAAATTAAGCCTCATAATGGACTAAACATTTAATAAAGGTGCCTGAATGACCTGTCCACTTGTCAAAAACCTATTGGATTTGTAGGATCGAAACAACGATGTAGATACTCAAAAAACAAGAGGGGGGGGGGGGGTGAATTTTACACTTTATAATTTCTTTGAAACCATTAAAGTTGGTAACATATAACTATGTTTTCCTTAGACATGGAATGTTCTAAATTTAACAAAGTTAAACTAAGCAGATTCACAACACCTCTAACACTAATTGGATAATTGGAGCAAGGATTACAATGTGAGATTCTACCATAAAGCATATAGAATCTAAACTTATCAGAGTACAAGTTTAACAAAATATAAGTAGATTATACTTTCCTTACAATACAATATGCAGCGGAAACAAACAAGTAGTAAAACTACAAGTAACAAGATATAGGTCTTTTAAGCCAAAGAGAAGGTTATCCAACAACCTTGGATAAAGGCCCCTTGATTTATACATTCAAGCAAGTCTGTCTTACCCGCAGCAGGATAAGCCCTCGATACGAAGATCAGAATGTCTGTCTTGCTATCCCCAAAATCTCTCAACTTCAAGGTAGTTGGAACCTCTGTCTTCCTCAACAAGGAAGCCCTCGAACATCAAGGAAGATGGCACCTCTGTCTTCCAATCACCAGAAGTCCTCAAATGTAATCACCAACATTCAGAGTCGCACGAAGCAATCTGAACGATCTCTTCAGTACGCACAAGGCATGAAAAGCCTCTCTATGTAGAAATTCCCTTAACAGTGTGTGGTCACTAGATCGATCAACTTCCTCTCTTTATATCTTTCAAATGAGATCCTATTTATAGGAAAATTTTCAAAGGTCAACTCCCTCCACCAACGGTCATATTTTCCCTGAAATTCAGAGGGACCTGTACACGTGTAACTCAACCAATGGTTAATTAGAAACATAATAGATTACAATGTTTAATAATAAATCATGTATAACTGAATGAAAGACATCGTTTTGAAATGGAGAAAAAGTATGTAATTTCTATATAAAATTTCGGAGTGTAAGAAAATTAAAAGTTCGGAGTCTATCAAAAATGAAATTCGGACTCTATGTTAAGAATAATTCGGATTCTATTTTATAAGAATTCGTAGTCTAGTTTTAGTAGAGATCAGAATCTGAACATGCAAGGTTCGCAGGCTAACTAGTAAAAGATAAGAGTCGATCTTTATATGAGTTCGGTGTCGAACTACTTAAGAGTTCAGAGTCGAACTACATAAGAGTTCAGAGTCAAACTTTATAACAGTTCGGAGTCGATCAACTTAAGATTTCGGAGTCGAACTTTATAAGATTTCAGAGTCGAACTACTTAAGAGTTCGGAGTCGAACATTATAAGAGTTTGGAGTCGAACTACTTAAGAGTTCGTGGTCGAACTACTTAAGAGTTCGGAGTCGAACTTTATAAGAGTTCGGAGTCGAACTACTTAAGAGTTCAGAGTCGAACTACATAAGAGTTCGGAGTCAAACTACTTAAGATTTCGGAGTCGAACTACTTATTTGTTTGTAGTAGAACTACTTAAGAGTTTTGAGTTGAACTCCTTAAGGTTCGTATCTATAATTCGGAGTGGAACTTCATTATAGTTCACAACCAGAATTCGGATCCTAGAAACAGAATACTCCAATACTTGTCATTATATGATTCCGGGATTTTGGTTAACAATACGGGTTTTGTACTAAAGAAAAATATTGCTATATATATGAAACTCTAGGTTATGGTATATTCCCTAATGGAAAAAAAGTTTCCTTTTAGAGGTAAAACAAAAATCTTCTTAAGTATAAGGTGTTTGTGATTTTCAAAACAAAGAAAGATTGGAAAATTCATAAGGAAAACCTTATTGACTCAACATGATTTTCATTTTTCAACCATGATACTTAAATTATTTATTTTGGTTAGTTTTAATGAAATTTTTTAGCTAAGATAATTTTTACGCCTAAATTGTTTCAAAAATTCCAAGTGAGTAATTTCCCTTTCTTATAAAAGGATACCTCCACTGTCACATCCTCTCGCAAATAAAACCACTTAGGATAAGCCTATATATGACCATATAGATTCCAAACTGCCTTTATGATGTCATTTATTCCCCCTGGTCATGAATCAATTCATGTAATCCCTTTGGTAGAATGAAAATGCCGTTACCTGATTAATAAGTAACATATTTTCCTATTTTTTAGTTTTATTTCCATTATTAGACCCCCCCATCTCATATTAATATATTATTTCATAAATCCCATGTTATAATTATATTTATATAATTATTTCGGCTAATGTTCTAAACTTCACTTACGCACATATCTATTTAATGGGTAAGAGTTATTATGTTTCTATGTGCGGTGAATTACTCAATCATGAAATGATGATTGCTCAATTTTTACTTTCCACCTCCCATTGTCGAAATTTTGATGGATAATCTCTATATACATGATATATATTATATTTAATATTTATTTATACTTATTTATTAATTTAATTACACATACCATCAATAATTTACATTTTTGGTTTATACGATTGAAACGTTTAAGGAATCATGAACTAGCGCTCCTTCGAAGCATTGTGATTCATTCATGATAAACATTAAACATATAAATAAAAGTTTAAAGGAAAAAGTGATGAAATAAAGAACATATATATTTTATTCATGAAATAATTTCCCTTATATAAATATAATCAATATATTTATCATTTTCTTTGTTACCCTATTACACACATAAAAAGTGATAATGTGATTTGTAGACGTGTATGTTACTACCTCCTCATCATGATGTGATTTCTGTATCATAACAATAATTCTATATATATTTTTATATTATTAAATAATAATTTATATATGATATAAATATTATTATTGAATGACATGGGGTTACTTAACTTCTTTCCATAATGATTATTGAAATGTGAGAACATTACTTAAGTGTACATATGGCCGACAATCTCCATCGTCAAAATGTTGATTCATTTTTCAAAAATATATTTAATAATTAATTTTAAAATATATTTTTTTTATAAATATTATAATTATTTCATTTTCATTATTTGGGAGATGTTATATAATGACCCCATGGACCATAGTTATATTTCAAATTTTATTTTTGATATAAAAACTAAATTTGGTTAAAATAGTTGATGTAAACATAATTGATTAAGTAGTTGTATAAAACATAGTAAAAAGTGAAATAAATGTAATGAAAAACAAGAAAAATTTCTCCAATATAGTTTAATATTAAAATAAGTTTATTATACATGATGTTAAAGGATTTTCACCTAAACGGACACTCCGGGAAAGGGATTCTAGTTCAACGTGTTTTTTATGTGTAAAAATTTATGGTTGTGCACCAAATATCATATATTTTCATTAAATAATGTCACATACACATGTAATATCATTCCATATATTATTTTAATGGTATTTAAATATTTCATTTTATGATTTCTAATTTTGGGTTTTCCGATACATTTGTTACCATGGTTTTAAGGGAATTTCGTCTCAATTTACATTTTATGGGTACACATTTGTTATTATGTGCCAATCCACATAAATTTGGTGTCTATAATACTATTTTATGTTATATACTGAATCTAGTTATTATTCTAATATTCTTAGTTATATATAATTTCACACCTTTCTGTATGTTTTGATTCTAATGTTTCTACGTTGTATGTGAGACAATTGAATGTTTAATGATTTTATCCTCCATATTGTTCCTAATGATTATCTTTTAAATATAACATAATTTTGTGATTTATTACATTATCAGGAAAAATTAATATTAATATTATCATTTTACATGAAAATTTCATATAATATCCATATTTTAATGGTTATTTTTTGTTCATGAACTATATATCATTTTAAATACGGTGATTACATTGATAATTATTTTATTAACTATGCAATTAATGATAAATATGTATCTTTAATTCAATTAAGATAATTCATCAGACATAAAATCTAATAATTAAATTTATTATTAGATATGATGAATTCATTGGATAGGTATTGATCGGTGGATCCCATACATTACATAGCTCCTCAATAAATCAATAGGTTTTCACGAGAAAAAAAAATTCTGCAAATCAGAATAGTTTAAACCATATTTTGAAAGGTCATAATAGTAATATGTTTTCATGTTCCTTAAAAATTACATCTAATAACTAATCATTAACCACAATTATTTTTATTTATTATTTACCCTTTCGATTTTCTATCAACATATATATGGATACATTTCATTTACATTAATTTAGATGGTATGTGTTATAGATTCATCGTGGAAATAATTATTTTGTCTTATCTAGTTAATTCATTGAAATCTGTTTCTATTTATTACCATTTTATAATGATTAATATATTCAATTTAAATTATTAATTACTTCTTATGTGCGTTGGGTAATTTAATTGTCTCTATTGACTATTCTCATTGATTCATTTCTGCTAACACTATATTTTTTCCTTACTGAGCATTTGAGTTAAACATTATTATTTTTCATTCCACCAAAATCCAATAAGAATACTATGAAATATATAGAGGAATTTTCTAGAATTAATGATTTATATTTGAAGTTAATTATTTAGAATGAAGGATAAAAATATGGTGTACTCAATGTTGTCATTTCTAATACAAGACTCATTAATGAAAATTGTTTTCCAGGAATAAAAAAATGAAAGGTCCTTTAGGGCTTGTTTTCTTTTATTCATGGTAAAATAATTTTCTAAGAACACCAGATCCGGGATATCTAGGGTTTGGTCACTTCATGTTAGTTTGAAAAAAATACTGACAATTTCTATGTGATATTGTTTTAAATACCATACATTATTTTCATTAAAAATTTTGAATCAATATTTATCACACTATAAAAAGGTTATCAATATAACAATGGTTGTGTTGGGTGATTTTATGTTTGTAAACTATTAGATGATTTTTTCAATCTACAGTAAGGATGATCAATTCAAAAAAAATCAATGATGTTCTATGTACAATGCCTTTCATCCACTATGAAATTGATAATATGAAGACTCTTATTCACCAATTGGTTATGTTTTATGTCCCTTTTAACTATATCTAAAAAAGGTTATATATGCTAGAATAACATTTATACTAAATATTTTCTCAGCTTAGAAATGAAAATATTCTACTTTTATGGAAAAAGCATTAACACCAGCCCCTCATAGAAGATTAAAATCACCAATAAATAGTGAAAGAAAAACATTAATATAGTTTCTTAGCTGTTTTTGTATAGAAATTATCATGCTCATCAAAACATATTTTTTATTCATACATATATGTGGGGATATTTTGAAATTTTTCAAAAAAATATTCTACAAATTATATTTGATACTTATGGTCTAATATGGATTCATTCCAAATGTACACACTCTAATTCTAGGATTTCTAACTTCACCTCAAAAATTTTGATATTTTTTATCAAAACTCTTCTATTTTTATTTGTATGTTTATTGACACAAATTACAATCAATGATTTATTCACATTAATTCCATATAAACATATTATCATCAATTGAAATTGAAAATAAACTCTTAAAAATAAGGAATTTTTAATGATACCAAATTGATTTATCGGAAGCATTGATTTTGTCACCTAAGATTGAATCAGAGTAAATTTATTTAAAAAAATTTAAGGGATTAATGGAAGGAATTAATTGATTTAGCATCATGTTAGATTTTATAATATAATAATAAATATGAGTTTATTTTTTCATCAATATTATAGTGTTATGTTCCACATGTGGAAAATTTTGATGAAAGTTCATATTTTTTCCTATACAACAAAGAATCATTGCAGAAAGAATATATATTTTTCTACACCAATCTCATTAGGAAAAATATTTTCTTAACATTATAAATGAAATATAGAAGATCTCTGCATTATGGAAGTATCGCTTTTAAATTATCATTTAATTTAGAGAAACATTTATCAATCCCACCATTTCTTACGTTCATAACTACAAAACCTAAAACTAACTATAACATAATATATTTACTATAACATGGGAACAATGGTTTATGAGAATCTCTATAAAAATAATTTAATGTTTTTTTTCAATAGTTTGAATACCTAAATCGTTAATTAATTATTCAATATCTTTGTCTGTCTCATTATAAATATTTTTTTATCAATAATAGATTTAGAATTTATAGTTCTATAACCATTTCAGATCCAATGAGTATAATTAAAGAAAATCCCATAGTAAATGTGATAATCCATAATTTCTCTATAATTTATCTATCACATATTAAAACACTTCACACATTTACCATAAATCAAATTTATGTTATGATTATATGTATTTTTGTAAATTTCTTGAAATCATTAAACAAATTTTCATATTTACTAGTGGGTATTTGTAAATTTATCCAATTAAAACCCATTCAATGGAAAATATTATTATATAATTACTACAAATAATAAATATATTTACATTTATATTTATATATATAAATAGTTAAATCTTAAAAAAAATACATTTAAAATGACTGGCCATCGTATATGAAATATTAATGATTATTATGAAAAAAATAATAACTAATCTACTCTAGGTAATTATTTTTCATGATGTGTCATGTTGATCCATAAGTAGGTAAATTTATTAGATTCCTAAATTAAAAATATCACAAACACTAATTGAAACATATATATATACATATATATATATAACATATATACATTTAAATATATATAAATATATAAATTTTAAATAAAAAATATTAATAAAAATATTTGTTATTAGGTTAAAGATATAATCAATTATTAGGAATAAACTAAATATTAAATTACAACAAGTATTCATTTTATTTAAGTAAATAATGACATATAATTCAGTGTAAACATGGTAAAGGAATAATGATATTTTTTTCAAGATTATATAGTTTTTTAAATTACTATCAGATAACACTGCTTCCATTATACATAGATCCTAAAAAACAGACATAAATATTACCCTTTAGTTAAACATGAAAAAACATTATTATATATATATATATATATATATATGTTTATTCATTACAAACTTATTTTCTTGCAATGCATATTTTATTCTCTATGTATGAACCTGAATAAAAATATAATATTTATTCTATGATGATTAATAGAGTTTATTTTTACTAATAATTTGTGATGAATGATCTCATCTATGATATTGAGTTGGAAAAATATAAATGTTATGAATTGGTTAAATCTATTTGACTTAATTTAACTCTATAAAACTTTTAAATCATTGTTTTAGTCTAATTAAATGAATACAAACCTGGATTTATTTAATGTTCAATGATAAAAGAATTAGGTGAAATTATTTTTGTTTATGGTGATAATAGATTACGAGGACATAATTGAGAATAAATACCTAAGAAATTAGAGTGCATAAGGTATATGATAAGAAGAATTAATGTATTAATCAATGTAATCTAAATGGAATAATATTTAATTTTTATGTTAATAATTCGATTAAGGTGAATCTTTGAAACATGTATGCTTGAAACAGAACAAGAACATAGTGTGGCAGTTGAGGGACCCATGTGAGAATAGTTGTTGATGAATATATAACTATGTAGTTTTTATTAGTGAATTTATCTGTTATATTAGTACTATATATTATTTATCCATATATGTTTAATAAACAATTATTCTCTATATAGCATCATATATGTATTTATTTTATAGTGTACATATTAAAATATAGAATAATTTTCTAGTATTTAATACAAGTTATCACATGTATATATAATATGTTTGACATGACTAGTAAATAAATTCCCTTCTATATTAGATAAAACCATTTCATAATTCTATAAAATTAATAATTTTATAATTAAAAAAACATTAATAAAAAATTATAATTAATAGTCAAATGAATACAATCAAACAATGGAATTAATAAAATTTATAACAAATAGGTAATGTATTTGTGTTAATTTATGTAAAACCCATTTATAAATTAATAGGTTTAACAATGAAAGATTGATCTTGAATATTTATAACATCCCTTGAATCCATTAACAGGAAGAACACATAATAATTCAATTAAATAATTTGAAAAATAAATAAGGAAAAAAACATGTAGTCATAGAGCCACTCTATTGTAATTGGGTTACGAGAGAGATAATATCAATAATTCCCCTTTAATTCATTTGATGGATGGAAAAGAATGAAAAATTATTAAATTTTCAAAAACGAACTGAATACGAGAACATAAAAACAAAAAAACTATAATCATGGTGATGATTGATTAGAAAAGGGTTATAGATATGAAATATAAATATGGATCACGAAACAAATAAGAAGACTTAACGATTGAGGGTCAAAGATCATGATGAAATGTTTAAATTGAAAAATATCTACTATAATATCTATTGAATAATTTCAGAATCCATTAGACTCATCCTATCCTGATATACTAAAATAGAATTTAAAATTAGAATAAGGGTATCAGGTTAAGGTTCTTTATTGTTTTTTAATGTAAATTTTTAATAAAATGGACATCAAAAAAAGTTCACTAAGTTTGATCTCGGCATTGATTTTTCTATAAACTAATCCTTAAAATCTGAGTTACATTGTTTTGGGAATCATTTTTCATAAAAACAAATTAAAGAAACATATCATTCATGATTTTTTTCATATAATTAGATAATAATCAATGAAAAAATATAATATTGATTTATTTTCATTGGTCTTATGAAAAACTAACACATAAAATTCTAGTCTCAATACTTATGAATCGGTTATTATAATAAACTATTATAAAAATAAATTTATTACAATTATAAAATCATTATATATATAAATGATATTAAAAATGAGCAGTTAAAATTACTATTTATATGATTGTATTTTTGAAATTTTCAATATTTATGATATTGTTTAATGTGATATTTGAATGTGGTTCAAGAAATTAATTTATTATTTCACCAGATGATGTAACTAGTATTAAGATATACAGTTGAAATAGTTCATGGAATAATTTAAGGAAAATAACATATTTATAGAAATGAATATTTATTTATATTCTTAGACTATGAAATAATTTAATTACTCGAGAAAATAATGTTTTATTATACAACATTTGACTTATTATTATCATTTTTGATGACATCAATTTCATTTATTCACCCATATGGATTATGGTTTTGTTGTCAAAAAATTTGTCTCATGATGTTCTTTAGTAAAATTCATTATATCGTAATTGATAAATTTTTCATCTATATCCATGTTTTTATTTCAAACATACATTTTCATATGATGTATCCTCGTTACGTGACCATTGTATGTTTATTTACCTATTATTATAAAGACTTATTATTAATCCTATTTATGATGTGCGGTTTCAACATTAATTTATTACCATATATATGTCCCTTGATTACCAATATAAATTTTAAAATACAGAAAATAAATTTCATTACAGTGGGGAGAATGAATCACTCAATAAATTTCAATATTTTAATTTTTGAATAAAATTAATTTTGTTCCTTTCATTATTTATACTCTACGTTGTTCATTTTTTTAGTTTGTGATACATGTTAAATCATTTTTACATCCTTTTAATGGAAACCCTATATTAAATACACTTTTGAAAACATTTTAAATTATATTTTACAAAATAAAAATTATTTTATTAATCTAGAATATCAAAAATATATATATTCTAATTTTATTTATTTTTCTGAGAAGATTCATTTTTTATGAATATTGAGAAATACTATTTTTTAATTAAATAAATACCTAGTCATTTAAAACATTATTAATCTGAAATTTAATTTTAAATCATTTTATTAATTTTAAAATATTTAAATTATACATATATTAACTCAATGTATTTCATTTGAAACATATTTATAAAAGATATAAAAACATATTGAACTTTTGATCATTTTTTCATTCAAATCCTGTTTTATCTTCATGTATGAGGGATTAGAATTAAAAATAATAAACCTAATTATGTGATTTGAATTTTGAAAAATTGGACATATATGGCTGTAATATGTAAAATAGATTTCGACTCAAAAATAAACTTAATTTTTGACCAAAAATATTTGTACAAGTGTTTAAAATTTATTACAACGATTAAAGAAAAATTAATCTTAACAAGGGACTAAATTGTCCTGTTATGGGAAAAATGACTTATAATCTAGTTAGAAAGTAATCATATGCCAATTTTTATTCCATATCCCCTCTTTGTTAAAATTATAGGGATTATTAGGAAACTATATTAGGAACATTCCCTATATGATATGTAATGTAAGGAAAAAGACAAAAGGTATACATTTCATGCCATTAATATTTATAAAATATTGGGATTTGCACAAAACATCATATTTCCTGTTATACATATCATTATGAAAAATGAAACTTTTATTTTTATAGTAATATTTTATAATCAATTTTTTGGGATGAATTTGTTACTTAATGTTCATAAAAAACACCAACACAATGATTTTTTATTAATAATCAACTATATTAAATGATACTAAAAATTTTAAATGTAAGAAAATATGCTGAATTTTTATATTTATTTATTATATTTGAATAAAATACAAAGTCATAAATATGTGAATTTAATATCTTTTAATTAAAATATTTTTTTGTCATTTTCTTCATTAAAATTGATTTAAAAATGAGAAACCTGAAAATACAATTTTTTGAATAGTGAATTATATTTTATTAAATAATTAAAATTTAATAAAAATATCTTAAAATTGATTTTTATGAATTAATAAATAATAAATCTTGACTATTGATGTTCCATTGTTCACTAATTATTAAACTATTGACCAATGGTTTGTAAAAATGTTGTTAGCATGGTCTATGTTAGAGTAGTGTTTTTGTGCGTTACATTAGCATGTTTAAAAATTAATTTCCAATAGACATGTGATTTTTTTTTGAAAATTAAAAGTAACACCCTTGTCCTGGAAGCCACCCTGAGGTACCTCGTACCTAGTTGGTCACATAGTCTAAAGAATATTTCCCCAAATACCAGAGGATACAGACTAGTAGTGAGGGCCTTGGGTGTGATAGTGGGAAAAATCTTCCCTCATTGACAGAGTAATGCAGCATAAGTAAACCGATGAAAATATAGAATGAATTAATAATATTCAAATAAAAATAGTGGAATACTGAAAGTTCGAAATAGTTGGTGTACATATATATAAATGATGCATGATACCTATTTCTAGGAAAGAGGTCAATCAGTTTGGCTCCAACTCTCGAGCCCATGCACAACCCAGTCCACACAGGAAAGAGGTCAATCACAACGATGATAATGATTGAAATTCAAGATTATGCTCACACAGGTATACATCTTTCGTATAGAGATAGAAATGATCATATGTAATCACTGATTCATCTAACCTGTCAGACCCATGTAGGATACTAGAACACCTAAGCTATCCGAACAACGTAGGATACTAGACCAGCTACTCTATCAGACCCACTCAGGATACAAGAATAGAATTCAAAACTGTTGGACCCATGTAGGATACAAGAAAATTAGTCAACTATGTCGAACCCACAGAGGATTCCAGTACATTTTTTGTCACTGCCGAACCCACGGATGATTCCAGTAATGTTTTCGTCGCAGTCACAGCCAGCTTTTGGGTTCTCGCACATAGCACGCTCGATTCTGGGAGAGTCTGCTCCTCTATCCAAGGGTTCTATAAATAAACTATCACGAAGTCCGTAGTTGATGTATACAGAAGTTTCGTCTCTTCAAAAGAAACCAAATGCGACAGATGCTGCCTTAATCATACGCCATGTCTGAGAGTTGTTTGCTTTTCTGTTCTAGGGGCCCGAATGGAATTACGCTCGTTCCAAACCCAACCATTTTCCAAAGTCGTCCAAAATGAACAAAGAGTATCTCAAAGGGACCACCTCGTTGAAAGGGTCCCAGTGCTACAGACAGCGCATCGATCGGATGCACGATCATGATGTTATTCGAATTTAAGCGAAACAGGCCCAACCCGTCAAGCCTGGTGGGCTGACCAGTCAGCCCGTTCTGGCTCGGTGGGTCCAACCCGGCTAAGTGGTCAGCCCGGTGGGGCACAATTCAGCTCATGGAAGGTGGCCCAGCCCACAGAAGGTTTCAACCCTGCCCGTGGCGGGGCACGACCCCCCGACTTCACGAACCAGCGGTGCCGAGCAGCGCTGCCCTCTTACATGACCGGCCGAAGCCAGCTGGCTTATCCAGTGCTAGCAGCCTTCTTGGGTGGGCCACTTTCCTCTGCACACGGTGCCAGGCAGTGCCGCGACCTCCTCCAACTCAGCATGCTGACGATCCAGCCGGTTCCCCGACCGAAGTGGCCCGTGGAGTGCGGGCCACAGTCTTCCGCAGCGCGGCACCATGGGGGCGCCACGGTTATACCAGCACAGCCGGCTATGGCCTTCCGGTTCTTCTTCATTTGAGCGGGCCACGGATGTGGTCCGCGGTTCTTATGCCGGCTCCCGGTGTGTGGCCACCTCTTTCGCTCGTCACCACCTCTTCCAACATGCCTCCATTGTGAATAAAATGCATGAAACATTGGAGGTTCGCCAGGCTTTGTTCTTGGTCCACACCCTCAGCGTTAGGCGGTAGCAGTTGGCTGAAGACATTCAAATGGATTCAACATGAATGAGATAAGTTATTTACGTATAATTATACAAAACCCCTACCTCGATTATAACGTTTCACGTCGTCGAGCCGTGTAAAGAGGATTCGAAGATGATGTCAGGGTGCATCTGAGGAGGAAGCGTAGTTGACGTTCCTCGCAGACGATGTCTTCTCCCTTGATGCGGAGGAAGAAGAAAGGATGAAGTTCTTCATGTTCTTCACATTCATTGCTAGATGAAAAAACCTCCCCATCTCCTTAATTCTCCCAAAATTCCCCCAACAATATTTTCCATCCAATATAATAATAAGGCCCTCCAATAATATAACATTTCCATTAATTTATAATTAATTCAAAATGACAACTGAATTTATTAAGTAATTTGTGTTGGCAACATTAATGGGAGGGATATGGAGAGGCTCCACATTTAGGTGGAAGTCCATAGGTTAAAAGAGGTTTTAAAGGAGTTAATGAAGTAGTAGAGAGGTTAGGGGCTCATGTGGGCCCCAACCATAATTATATTCTCCCAAGGGAAGTTATGTGGGGTGTACGCGCCACCTCCAACTTCCCTTTAGAGGAAATAACCACCACATTAAAATAATTTGTTTAACTCGACAAATTATTTAAATAATTAAGAACCCCCAAAATAAAACTTTTCCTCCCTTCCAAAAGCAATTGTGGTAATGGTCCCCTTAGATTAATACTGACGCTGCGAGTTCATCGGTATCCTCCGATTTCAATTCTAAGCACTGATTCAAATGATAGAAAAACTCACATGAATGTTTACTGAACGTACCCGAACAAAACTTCAAGAAATGATTTCGGGTGCACTGGGACTCGGAATCAGGCACCATCAAAAACTGTGGACTCATAAAATTCTAATGAATTAAAAAAATTCCTTGAAATTCCCGATTCTATAAACCTGGTTTGTTTAATGAAATAAAAATAATGTATATGGTTTGTATTTTAAATGTTCCTAGTGTGTACATTACTTTTCCAGGCCCCACATTAGGCGTATTCATGGTCACCCCAAATGGCCATGTTCTCGGCCATCGAACGACTAGTAAACGGTCACCCACAGAAACCGGGTACTCTACGCGTACTTATAAGTACACGACATGTACAAATGAAATTTCAAAAAACTCATATTTTTCCCAATAATAACTAGAAAAGAAGTTTGATACATTAAATGAAAATTCAGGTCCTTACAATCTTCCCCCTAAAGGAAATTCATCCCTGAATTTCCATATCAAGGTGGAATAGATGAAGAATCCTCAACAGTTTCGGCCACTATGATGGTATATCAACCTCCCTCTCCGAAGTCCCATCCTATTCTCGCCCATTCCACCATAGCACCCATACTAGAGGAACAAACCAGCCCCAATGAACCTCCACACTAAAATCAATAGTCTGGATAGGATTCTCTTTGAATGATGCATTAACGTCTAACTTAACCTCCTCGGGTTGAAAAACATGAGACAGGTATGGGATATAATGCCATAGTTGAGAAACATGGAAGATGTCTTGCATAGCTAGGTACCTTTGATGAAACATCATCTGATAGGATACTATCCCAACACTCTCTAATACCTCAAATAGCTCAAGATATCTTGGAAAAAACATACCCTGACTTTTAATCATCATTTTTCCCAATCTCGTTGTGACAAACATGATAACCTGATCTCTAACCTCAAACCCCAGAGGTCATCTACGTCCATCAGTATAGGACATATGACATGATTGATGAGTAGTCATCCTCTTTCGAATAAAATCCTCATGCACTATGGTCTCTTGAACAAGACAAGGTCCCAGCATAGCTACCTCCCCTACCTCCAGCCAAAAACGTGATGAATGGAATGGCGTACCATTCAATGCCTCATATGATTCCATTTGAATAGTTTCTTGAAAAATATTATTGTCAGAAAACTCCACAAGAGGTATGTGATTCTCTAATGAACCTCCAAAATCCTTGATGCATTATTGAAGCATGTCATCAAGAAACTGTATAGTACGCTAAGACTGACCATTTATCTGGGGGATGGTAAGTTTTACTCTGAAGTACACATGTATAAAAACCCCTCTGTATCCCCTGAAAGAACTGGGAGGTAAAACGAGTGTCCCTGTCAGACACAATGGAGATCAGAACCCCATGTAGACATACAATCTCACGAATGTACAATCATCCCAAATCCTCGACATTGACGGTATCTTTGATTGGTTAGAAAGGCGCAACCTTTATGAGCCTATCAATGACATCCCAAAACCAATAATTACCTCAAAGAGACCTTGATAATCCAGTCATATTGTCTATCATGACATAATTCCCCTTTCACTCTGGAATGGGTCACTGCTCCAAAAGCCAGGTTGGTCACTGATGCTCCACCTTCACCTGCTGACAAGTTGAAAACCACAGAACAAAATAGGTAACATATCTCAACATAACTGTACACCAATACTAAAAATGTAGATGAAGTTACATATTGGTGACACTAGGATGAACTACCCCAACTGAAGAACGAAAATCCCACATTAACTCCTCATGCAGGTTAGCTGACACACATATGAATCCATGAAAGTGCGAGATATCATCCTCGCCTATGGACCATCTAGGAATAGGATCCTCTTCAGACACACTCTCTTGTAGAACAAGGCCTAAAAATATCTGATAGCTGTATCATTCTCACATGATCAAGAAGAATATAGGTAACAACTATATAATAATGAAATGATTTCCCCTGTCAGTCGTGCATCTCTAAATGAATCTCAAAGAATAGAGCCATAATCGTCCACTCACTTCTAGTATCCTAATCTGCCTATATCTGAGTTATTATGCTCAACACAACAACTACTTCATTGCCTTACCATGGTGTCTAGGAAATATTAATTTCAATGGACTGGATCTACTCAACCCACCTTCGCTGTGTCAAATTTAGGTCACACAGAGAGAAGATATACTTGATACTTTTGTGGTCAGTGAAAACCACAAAATTCCCTTCCAATAGATAATGTCCCCAATAGCGCAAGGCGTGAAAAACTACATCCTACTCAAGAACATGAATCAGGTAATTCCTCTAATGTGGCCTCAACTACTGAGAACCTTACACAACGACTCCTTCCCTATGCATAAGCACTGCTCCCACCTCAATACCTGATGCATCGTAGTACATAGTATATCTCTTCCAAATCTCATGAAATATTAGTATTATTGTTGATTTCAACCTTCCTTTCAACTCTTGAAAGGATGACTTGCAAGACTCTGACCACAAGTACATCACATCCATCTTAGTCAGTCCTGTTTGTGGCACTATTATGCGTGAAAAGTCATGTATAAAACTTCTATATTATTCAGGTAGCCCTAGAAAACTCTGTACCTCACGGATGTTCTTTGATTTCTCCTAAGAAACTAGTATCCTCACATTTAATGGTTCTACTAATGCTCCTATTTCTGAGATAACATTACCCAAGAAGTGAATTTGTTCTATCCCAAAGTGGAATTTTGAGAGCATAACATATATCAGATGCTCTTTCAAGGTACTCAGAGTGATATCCAGATGTTACACATGGCCATGTTGATTTTGATAGTACACCACGATATAGTCAATGAAGACTACCAAGAAAGAATCCAAGTATGGATGGAACACTCGGTTCATTAGTGCCTTGAAAATAGTTGGTGCATTAATAAGACCGAAAGGAATAACCACATACTCCAATAGACCATAACTGCTATGAAAGACTGTAAGAGGAATATATAATGGTCTAACATGTAACTGATGATAATCGGATCTAAAGTAAATCATTGTGAACACTTGGGATCCTCGATTCTAATCAAAGAGATCATCAATCCCTGAAAAGGGATATCGGTTCATGATCTTCAACTGGTTAAAATTCTGATAATCTACACATATTCTAAGGGTATCGTTCTCTTTGAAAACAGGACAGGTGAACTCCAAGGAAAAGTACTGGGTTGGATGAAACCATTAGCATTAAACTCCTCCAACTACTTCT
This sequence comes from Viscum album, assembly GCA_963277665.1. Classification (NCBI taxonomy): domain Eukaryota; kingdom Viridiplantae; phylum Streptophyta; class Magnoliopsida; order Santalales; family Viscaceae; genus Viscum; species Viscum album. The sequence goes on along the minus strand of OY728155.1, from coordinate 914,708,668 downwards.
AAATATTCTATAACTATTGTGTAGCCATCATATAAAGAGGAATAGACACTGGTGCCTCACCTAGAACAAGATCAATAGAAAATTGTACCTCTTTCTCTGGAGGGAAACCTGAAAATTCATTTGGAAAGACATCCATAAAACAATCTACCACTAGATGGAAGTCCAACTATGAAGTCCCCTTGTCATCCAGATATAGACTAGAAATATGTGTTATAAATCCTCTCAAATCATGTTGATCCGGTCTTTTTTTCTATCATGGACTTCCCATTCACCCTTTTTTTAAAACGATGTTCCCTCTGGTAATGTGAAACTCACCCAACGACTATGACAATCGACAACATTCTTGAAGGGAAATAACCAATCCAATACAACAATGACATCACATCCTATCATCTCTAAGACATATAGGTCACAAATGAAGTGACACCCACCAACCTCAAGAGGAAACTCCTTGAACATACGTACACTATCCTCTCTAATCCTCAAAGGAGTGTCCAGCATCAAGATATCAGAATATGAAAAGATATATAGACCTAGGATCAGTACAACATCAACAAATATGAATCTATGGGAAGCCCCTATATCAAAAAAAGAAAAACCTATAACTGAGGTAACTAGAATCATACCTAGAACTATAGTGGGTCCATGATCATACTCTTACTGGGTCGGCTTCACTGTAAATGTCTGGCTTATAACACAACCCGGTGACCCTACCTGTCCACCCTGAGCTGATGCACCCAATTGTCACTGAAAACCAATCGACTGGATACCAAGACCATGACCTCCACCTCGGATTGAATGACATGATGAACTCTAGTTCCCATACTGATTGGAAACTGGTGGTGCTGCTCCTGAACAAGGAGTCATGGAAAAAACCCTTCCACTTGATACTAATGAGAAAAACTAACCGAAACGTTGAAGGTGACCCATATTGCCACAAGATCGGCACTCCACTAGGTCTCTCGGGAAAAGTGGACTTGTAAGATCGACCTTCCCACACTGGTAGCATACTACCAGGGTAACTGAAGATGCATAATGCCTACTCAGATCTCCATGATTAGACTCCATGTGGTGCTTCCTTAATTCAACTGGAGAAGCACTAACTCTGGATAATGAATTTCCCTATTCCATATCCCTAGAATCCCTTAGGCTGTGCACAATGATCAGGGCCTGATTAATAATAGAATGTATGACCATCAACAAGAAGATGTTCAGGTGATCTCGAATGTATTTCCTAAGACCATCCTCAATCCTTCTTTCTAGGAGTACCTCATCTCCCCCTAGAAATGATGTAATGGTCTGGAACTCTGTAAGGTGAGAATAATACTTTATGATTGAAAGATTACCCATCTCTAAACTAATAAACTCTCAACCTCGATCAGCCCTCAATGTATCTGAGTAGAAGTTATCATATAAGGTATGCTGAAACACATTCCAAGTAATACCTTACTGGCATCCCGCCTATGAGATAACATCCCACTATCTCTTGGAGAACTCCCAAAGAATATACGTAGAGATCTTGACCCTCTTCTCTATATGAATCTCTAGATGGGTGAAAATCATCAGCTTGGATTCTAGCCATGAATCTGCTACCTAAGGTCCTATATCCCCTAAGAATGTTGGAGGATCCTGCTATTGAATGATCGTCACCAACTCTTCCATTTACAGGGTAGGAGGAGGTTCTGACTAGAAGGCATTCATCATCCTCATAAATCCCTATAAGTATTGTATGTCTGCACCTATGTCTGAAAGGATGGTTGGTTCCAAGACTGGAACTACAAAAGGATCATCAGGTAGTCCCTAATCTTCCATGTGCGTTGTTTGGTGACTGCAATGTAACCGGTGTACAACCGAATGATGTATCGGTGGAATGACTTTGTACGTTCAAGTGCCCACTTAGTTCAAGATTTTTAAGGACCGAAACATAGAATTGAATGAAGGGAACAAGAGAAGGAATGCATTCATGTTTTAAAAAACATGGATACTCGGTGTGTTTAACCCCTACACGACGTGTTCTATTAATCCATCACATGGGCGTGTACTTTTCCCAACCCAGGTCATGTATCACACCATACACAAAACATTTTCTTCCTAGACATGGCGCGTACTTGACTCATGTTCTACTACCTGAGTTCTTCTACACGACTAACTGATATAGTTATCCTAGGATAAGACTACATGGACTGTTTGTTCTATACATGTCATGTATTAGAATGAACATCACCAACCCGTGTTGTTAATCAAATAGTTTGTCACACGACTGACTCTACACGACACATTTTTCCTATAAACAGTGTGAATTTTCTACCAATCCTAAACCTATTTCATTAGTCACATAACCAGACATATATTATATCCAACCTGGTGTGTACATCCGGTAAATAGCATGTTCCACCAAATATTTCCCAACCTCGTGTTTCTTCCCACAAAGTCAGTGAAACGGTCATAGACTACATAGTGAGTACATTAGTACATGACTTGTACTTAAGAAAAACAATTCCTTCCTGAACAAAAGGACACATGGCATGTATTTATCATTACATGTTGTGTATTGAGGTTTTTTCAGGATAGTAAGATTGAGAAACGACTCCAAATCCTAGAAAAACACTGAAATGAAGATTAAAGTGAGAAATTATGATCTTTGAGGGCCTATACTCCCTGTGAATCAACGTTTGGAATCTTATAAATGTTATATAAGATAAATAATAGGGTAATGATCCACCAAATCTAAAACCATAAGAACCATATTTAGGGTTTTATTAAATAAAAACATTACCCAATCAATACCCTTTCAAACAAATATAATTCAATCGATGCATTTATCAAAAAATCATGTATATCTTTCACAACGTCTATCACAACAATATTCTATCAGTAATTCATCCTAAATTTCATTGAAAGAATGCTTGATATGTGATATCTAGCATGTTCCTATATGATGCATGAGATGGAATACCCTCATATAATTGTATTGAAACATAAATTGAACCTAAATATTATCAACAATAACAACACAAAGACTCTGAATCACCCAATGGTGAAATCAAATCAATTGTAAAATTGAAAAACTAGAAAATTCTTATAATCAAGGTAAATTACCTTTTTCCTATACACGAGTTTGCCCGTCCCAATAATATATTTTTACTAATTACATATTCCTCCATATCCCTAGCTATAGGCTCCAAATAGTATGTCAAGAAGAAAAGACCCTTTGATACCACTTTGTAATATCTCAGTTCTGGAAGTGGCCCTGAGGTACCCTATACCCAGTTGGTCCCCTGACCTCAAGCGAATTTCCCTAAATGCTTGAGGTTACCGACTAGAAGTGAGGTCCATGGGTATGTTAGTGGGGAAACTATGACACCATTGACAGAGTAAAGAAGTGGAAATAAACATATGAAAATAACCAAAGCAGTAATAATATATAAACAGTAAACAATGGAAGACTGAAAGTAAGAAACAACTACAAATGATATATATAAATGATGCATGATACGTATGTATAGGAAAACAACAAAATAAGTCACAATGCTGGAATTCAGTACAAAACCAAAGTAAAAATGAAAATTAAGTAATCCTCATAAACATCACAAGCCTCATCTTGGTCCTATGCCCTCCAGCTCCGCAACAATCAAGTACATGTTGTAGATGGTCATTTCCCTTTTCTATACCGGCAGAATGATAATCAGTATGGTCCCAAAATTATGACCAAAAATAGGGTGTGAGGCTAATCCTAGTAGGAAATCAAACAAGAATCATTTCCTAACATTTAGAAAATATATATGGGAGGTAATATGTAGAAAGAACCAGTAAATAAGGAACAACTCAAAAGTAAAAAATAACGCAATTTCAATTGCATGAATTACATTTAACAATTTAATCAACCCAAAAAAAATACATGTAAACCTCTTGGAATGTTCTCTCAACCCATGTACTATGGTTCATATATTAATATAAAGTATCCACATCGGTTTTATCATATCCTAACCTATCAGGTTCAATTTACAAAGGAGATAATGAATAATCTATAAGGAAGCACTCACCATCATTTACCGCTATAATCTAGTATAATCAATGACTCTTAGAGGCAGAAATCACCGTAAATTTCACAAGTTGTCTTTAATTGGTAAGCTAAAGATGCTCTCTGGAAGAACTAAATGTCAATTCCACATGTGGTATCATAATAGAACTATAGAACCTCTAACAGAGCACTCCACGTCAATTCCCCCTATAGACCTGCAACATTATATTTGTAACAAACACTCAGGGAAGTCCCTCAATGTTAATTTACCTTATGGTATCCCAAAACCATGTTCCTGCAGCCTCGTGTAAAAAAATAATACACATATGATAATTGAAATCCAATGTATTACTCAAATTATTACATGGATAAATAGATACAAGGAATAACATAATATATTAGATAAATAAACACTCTATCCTAACAACACTAGGAAAGGAAAACAAAGCATCCTAATAGGAAAGCAAAAATCAAACAGTCAATATCAAGAAAACATGGGAAAACACATCCATAACATGGAAATAAACCCTATTCACAATAAAAAACCTCTATTCAACATAAAATCTATAGAAGTTTTTATCAGGGTTTAAATCCCAAAATACGCAATACGCCGAACATGGGTATTGGATATTTTATACATATAACTCAATGGATATCTACGGAAAGGTAGAAACCACCTACCCTGACATTGTACAGATGATATACATGATCCTAATGCCTTGAATCATCATAGAACACCATAGATCAAAAAAGCATTAAAAATGTTAAATCGAGGATGTATTCTAAAAGATAATAAATTATGAGATGAAGCTCTAGAAGAAAGAAGACCATACCTTGGTGATTCCAACACAATTGATAGCGGTCAAAATAGAGAGAAGATGTTGAGTGAAAGGCTTGGGGAAGATTGGTACCATACAGTCGTTCCTGGATGAGATGGGCAATGATGAAGATGGTCATGCAGATTAGATGCGACCCCAATCAGTTTAATGAAATAAAAAGAAAGTAAATGACATGTATTTTAAAAGTACACGATGTGTACTTTCCTTTAACAGGCCACACATTAGGTGGTCTCCAGGTCACCCAAACATATCCATGTTCTCATACATCTCAATACTAGTACACGGTCACCGATGGAAACCAAGTACATGGCGTGAACTTATATGTACATGGAATATACCACTAAATTTTCCAGAAACTCCTAATTTTTCCCAAAACAACCAGAAAAGAAGATTTATACATGAAAATATGATATGATTTCATACATTAAATATCATAATAGTAATTATTTTTCTCTATATTTCATAATAAATATCACATAAATTATGTAATAATGATTATATTACCAAAGTTATAAAACTAGTATCTTTAATTTAAACCAAAAAGATAAAAATGTGGAAACATAAATGTTAAAGATAAAAATTATAAACATTAACTTATTTTTTATGATGAGGTTTTTATAAAACATTATATCATTTTATACCTTTATTTATCAATTTTGGTGGAGCATTTGGTAATAAAGACCTCCCATTAATGTATACAATTCAGTATTTATAATATAGTTACTTCATATCCACTATAAAAAGGGAATAACTCTTGCTATTTCAATCACCTCTAAATCAACTATGGATCCACCAAGATCTGAAAAAAAAAATATATAAAATCCATTACCTCATAATATAATCCTTCACTCGGGATTAAATACATCCATGGAATCCTTTTGGTGCAAATCAAATGAGTTTCCCAAATAAGAGGTAAGAGCCTTCCATAAGTTATTTAGTTTTATTTCTTTATATACTCTCTAAATTTTCATTATTACATGATTATATTAAAAAATTTAATATTTTGGTATTTTTTATGGGTTTCACCAAAACATACAAGAACTTCTATCTAATGTGTATCAAACTTGTAGTTTATATGTATTGCAAATATCTTCCTTATGAATCGCTGATTGGTCATTTTTCAATTACCACCATTCATGGATGGTAATTATGATAGAAACTGTATTTTAATATGATATATATGATAATTAATAATTATTAAAACATATTTATTTCTTTTAAAATAGATACATATACCATCATTTTTTTGAAAATTTTATAACATTGTTTGTGGATGTGTGGACTACTACTAACCCAAATTGATGTTATTCATTCACACTATACATGGAATGTATTAAAGATGATTTTAATAAATTTATGTGTCATATAAAAAATTAATTTTTATATTATAATTATTATATAAAAATTTATCATCTACTAATCACTCTTTAAAAAACATGGAAATGAATGTAGCATTTGTTATTCGTATGACCTATTGTCTCTATTAATATTGAATTTAATTTATTATATCAAAATATAATGTATTATTATAAATAAGTATCCACTGAATAAATATAATAATTATATTTTGTTTTGTATTTTGGATATGATTAAATATTTATATATGCAACAGGAACGACAAATAACTAGTCAAAACATACTCGCGAAACACAGCATTTAACACCCAAAATAGTGAAAATTATGAAAGAATGTTAAAAAATGGGTAGTAAGATATTATAGGATGACAATATATGGTATTATAATTATTAATAGGGTTCTATATTAAATTTTTGACATTATATTGTAGGTTAATGTATGATCACTCAATATAAAACACAAGGTATCAGATTTCATTTTAATTTCATTTATTTGAGACATTATTAAAGGTTATGATCATAGTTTCATCTATATGGTGTATATATTATAATTTTAAAGGTCGTATCATAATGTTCCGGATTATCATGAAATTATAAGATTCTTTAACTTTATTACTTTATGGGACTTTTGATTCAAAATGATTCAAAGTGTAAAGGGATTGTTTGGAATCTTTAATTATTATTTCCCCAAAGAATATTTTTTGAAGGGTAAATTTATTAATCAATGTCATAAATAATTTTTATTATTTATCCTTATCTTAGGAATATTTGATACTTATTGATTATATATTAAAATTGGTAATTTTAAAATGGGATGTCATTTATTTTGATTTTTTGATATGAGGAATTCATTAGACCAGATATTACAGGTGGGTCCCGAACAATTTAAATCCCCTTGATGCCTCAACGGGTTCTTACAAGATATCCAAGTCTTCCAAATTGAATTGTTTTACACCATTAGTCCCGAAAAAATTCAATTATCCATTAAAATTTTTTATACCAAAATTTTTAATGTGGAGTACATGAAATTTCATATTAATGGATTAAATCAGTTAAATTAGAAAAAAATATCAATTCAAATTAATTAAAAAAATTAATAACTCAAGATATCTGTTTTAGATTTGAATATGGAAGAAGGAGTTCAAAAATTAGATTTTAAAAGAATTTTTTCTCAAACAGGTTTTTTCATAAGGGTTAATTGGTTTTACAGTTACGTAGCTCTTAAGTGTAATATATGGGTAGAAGGATACCATAACACATCCTTTAAAACAGAGTAACTACCATTAATCATATCATTATTCTTTTACGTGTTATCCCAGTTGCACTATGGTAAACATTGGAAATGTAATTTTACCATTTTGATGTTTCTAGGTAACCAATACGAAAACATTGAAAATAGGTTATTAGTGGTATTAAATGTATATAATATACCACTATAACCTTACATAATTGAAATTTTAACCTTTTGCAGTTAAGTTTAGGCTGAGTGGGATGTGACATTACATAAGACATCTTAATGGATTTACCATTACATAAGCATGATAAATAAAATATTACCCATATGCAACTATGTTGGTAACACTTACAGATCAACTATATTGAAAAACATATCCTTATGTAATTTTTTACCCATATGGTACCCCTGGTAAAAAATGGTTAGCATGTTATACCCTATGTAAACATTATAATTCCCACACATGGTGTCTTAAAAATCATCTATCCCTTATGTGGGCCCTAGAAATGCATATTGGATTAAATTTAGAAACAAATAACTCTATTTCTACAAAATTATTATTATTATAAACCAAATGTTGTTTATATAAATGATTATGTGTTAGAAATATATGCATTTTGGGGATATACAATGTTGAGACCCAAAATAAATTTTTTTAGTCTATTTCATTTATCATCTGAGATAATGTGTAAATAATACATATTCAAAATTGAAAATAATAATTGTAATTAGAAATAAAAATATATAATTTAAATAATTTTCCCATGTCAATAAAATGTGTAACATGATCAAAACCCATAATGAGAAAGAGATTGCAAGGTATGAAAATATATAGTCAACCATCATAAGTAATTAATGAACATATGTATCATAATAATAAATATATGAATTTTAAATACTTCCATAATCAGTAAATAAAATACAATTCTATAAATATCCCTCAAACTAACAACAAATAATGTAATGGGTATATTGTTATGGAAAAAATTTCATTATTCCATTGATGAGTAGAATTTATTTGAATGTCTAAAAATCAAGGAAATGAAAGTATAAATATATCATATATAGTAATTATTAAATAATAAAATAGTAGGATCATATGAAAAAATCATTGAAGATAGTAGTTCAAGATGAAGCAATTTTACTCAATGAATGGAGACTTTGGTTTTCAATATCCCTTATTGGTAAAATACTCCATGATGTAATAAATGTTTTAAAGATGATGTTGTATATGGTGGAATGAAAATTCATAAAATGTTAAATGAATACCATATAATAAAATCTATTAGATGAATATAACTAACTATTATGTCCATGGGGATGATAAAAACTAAAGGAATTAAAGTTGAGATAAAAAGGCATTAAATCATGTGTAACAATTGAATAAATAGATATTTTTATGAAATAGATATAAATTTTATTTGTATTTACAATGAATAAAAAAATTATGATAGTGATGAATTTTTTTAATGTGAATACACAACTCATGGGGAATAATATGGTCTAAAAAGTATTTCACAAAGATATATAAATTAAATTAATATACACTAACAACATGTGTGTGATTTTAATCAAAACACATTTAACGAGTGGTATTGTAACAAGACATAATATATAATGATTAAAATTTTATTCAAGATTCCAAATATAAAATTTATCATATTTACACCATTAAAATTGATGAATGATTATAATATATAAATTGTCTTATAAATAGTAATTTGGGATGAAAGAACGTTACACCAATATTATATTCTTAATTAATAACAATTGAATGGTGAAATTTCAATTAAAACATTTCATTTAATATATAATTATATAATTATGAGAAAAAATTAATAATGTTTTAGTTGATACCCCATTATAAGTAGTTATTTAATAACATGAAATATGTCACATATGGTGAAAATAGAGTTATGAATCCAATACCTTGTTCAAAATTCATAATGTAAATGAACATATCATCAAAAGAAATAAAATTAAAATTCAATGATATATTCTTAGTAATATTATTAATATATATCTAATTTAACAAATAAAATTCTTTATCAAATTCTTTTTATTTATTATAACGAAATTTATTACATTAACAAGAAAATAGGATCGATTTCAGCTTATTTTTGTAATTTTTTACCTCAGTTATGGTATTTTAATAATAAATAAATAAAATAATATAACCATTCATGAAAGATATAATTTAATTAATTATTAAAATATAATAATACTTTTATTTTTTTCTATATTCCTCCATGATAGGGTGTTATATCTTTATTCATATAGGTTGTCCAATTGACTCAAACAATGACATAATATATATTAATGGATGATTTTCTTCCTGGATGTGTGTAATATAATTATAATAAAATAAAAATGAGAATATTTAAAATTATTAATAATTTTAATCATATTTTATGGGATTTTTTTAATTAATTAAAATCAATATGCAAAAACTGTGCATCATGGATATGGTATTCTCCGTAAGGCATTATTAACATTTGTTTTTATGTTCATGGAAATGAATAAATAATAATTCTTTCATTTCAATATCATAACAATTCGTTGTAATAGTTATTCTTAGGACAACATGAAAATATGTCAAATATATATTTCTGTTGATAAAGATTATGAATAAAAATGTAATGAATGTATTAATAATTACTTATGTTGCATTGAGGTTATATTCAATGTATCCTTGTAAATTAGTGATTTAAAACTATATAGGGATACCAAGGGATTATGAAAACAAGTGAGGATTTTTGGAGGATAATAATTTTAGTTCAATAGTAATAAAAAATCAAAAGAATGCATTTGTTATGAATGGGTTGATGTGTCCCCTATTGTAATTTAATTCAATGGATCTTTTGTGAATACACATGAATATTAATTGATATAATTTAAATACTCTAATATAAAATTTTAAATAGAAATTAATTATGTATATTTTTTTAAGAATGGGTTGATCAGTCCTCATAAATATATTTTTATTCATTTTTCATCATGGTGGAATTCAATTGATCTATGTTATTTTATGTTTAAATTATTCTCCATTCTAATTTTTTTGGCTACGTAATTTATGTTTTATAAAATATATATAATAAAATGTTATACAATAATTGGGTTCGTTGGATATAGATTTAATCTATATTTATATTTTTATATTTATAAATAACAAAATATTATGTTTTTTAATCATTTTTCATATATGAAAACAAATTATTGGAAAATGGTGATTTAACCATTTTGTGTTCGAAGTCATATCTAGAAAAGAAAAAAAATGAAAGGTTACTTTACTAAATAATAATTTTTTTATAAATAAAATTATACACTTCATTTGAAATATTTTTATATAATTTATTATCTAAAAATTAAACTATATTAATAAAATAATTTGATAAAAATAACTGTCTTTCCACTATATTTTTAATTAAAATTTATTTTATTAATAATAATTTTATAACCGAAATTACAATTTTCCAATTTATATTATATGATATATTTGATCTAATTAACAAGTTCTATTTTTATATATCTTATTTATAAAATTCATTAACTATTTTATTTAATATAAGAGAATAAAAAATTTAGAATAATATTCTATAGATGTTACCAAAATAATATACATGGGTTTTATAAATAAAAATTAGTAATGTTAAATGAATAATTTTACATATAATTTATAAAATTTATAGAAAAATGTTTAAAAAAGTGAGGTCATTATTTTTTTTGATTATGTCTTAAAATTTATATTATTTTATTAAAATTTGAACTTATCACCATTATTCTAATAACCTATTATTTAAACCCACCCAAACACCAACAAAAATTTAAACAAATGAATATATATTAACACCTTAAATTATTTTATATGATTAAATTAAAATATATAAATTCTTAGGATCACTTTCATTATGTTCACTATTGTACAAAAACAAAACATCAATATATTTATATAAAAATAACTATTTTTTGACCATTAAAACAATGTTATTAATTTTGAAGGAATGAATAGGAATTCTTATTTTTGGAAATATTATTATAATGAAAATAAAATATAATTTTTATAGTATTTATATCCTATTTGTATTGATAAATATCAAATTCCATAATTATATATATATATATATATATATTTCCAATTTAATTATATTATGTTGAAACATACATTTCAATGTCCCAAATCACGCGAATAATAATGATATATATATATATATATTATATGACTAATTTTTAAAAACATATCAAATTAGAATGATATAATATATATAAATTTACACGATACCAACTTTTTATGGTGATGATAGGGGCATGATTTCCTGTAATAGTTTTTCTTATATTGAGTAATTTTCATTTAGAATTTAATTTGGTTTGTGTTTCGGTGAAATTTGTAAAAAATTAAGAAAATGGGTTTCTTCATAGTCAGTGTAATGTTATTGAAGACCATTCACCCCATACCGGTAAACCAGGAAACCATGGAGAGACGGGAATTTCATATATGGCACATCATTTTTATAAATTTTATCGCTCTAAAAATTAACAAGGAAAATCTAAAATTAACATCGCATGGTTTAGGAGCACGGTTAGGGAAAACAATGCTCTTCTTCCAAGAATACATGGATGGGGAATTATGTTTTCCACACATTTTTATTTGTAATTACCCGATAATTTTAATTAATCCTATATCAACACTGATTTGACTCTGGGCACTATATTATGATTTTGGAGCAATCCGTATAGATTCAAAAATAACTAGACCTCCTTTATTTTCTATTATATGATTGGATTGAAGATCCACACCACTCTTGATATGAGGATCATATCTATTTGCTTTACCTTTTATCCTTGTTCTTCTCACATTCATTTGGTGGTAGTTATGCACAATTTTTTGATCTAGGCTTGAAGATATAAATCAAGATTTATGAGATAGTGAATGATTCATTCTTGATATAGGGTCAAATATTCATATCTAAATTTAAATCCTTATGCTAGTCCACTTTTGGGGAATTATGTTATGTGAATTCTTGTCAAAAAATCATTGTAGGTGGTCTGTAATTAAAATCCCAATGTATTTATATGAATTATAGGTAATTAATTGTCTAATTTTTTGTAGATGATATAATTTCTTAATGATTATATTAATCAATTCAGTGAATTAATTAATTTAGGAGATACGTACTTAATGATTTTCTGAATTTTAGAATTAGTAAATTACTTGTAGAATTAATTTTGTGTCATTGAAATAGTTATACTAAAATAATTAAATGTGGAATTTTTTAATATTTGATTATTAATATTTGAATTAATTATGGGATTTCGAGTTGTCAAAATTGATTAATTAATTGTTAATTAATTAATGGGATTTACAAACTAATTTAATTGGTGATTTTATTGTTTAATATTAAGTGATAAACAAATTATTGAGTTAGTTATGAAATAGGTTTTGTTAATTAATTGTTTAATTAATTAATATTGTTGCTGTGATTAGTTAATTTTTATTTAATTAATAATTTTTTTGAGTTTAAATATTTTTTTAATTGGAAATTTAGTTGATGTAGATATCTAATTTTTGAATTAATTATGTGTTCATGAATGGTAAGATGGTTATTTGAATGATAATTGAAGAATGGGAACATAGATACTCTAATGTATGAATTTTAACATGATCATTGAAGTATGAATTAATGAACAAGAACATAGTCATTCTAAATGTGATGTATGGTTGTTAATATCATCATTAATGTGTAATTTTATGACTGTGAACATGGTCATTTTATTGTGTGTTTAATGAATGGTAATATTTGTATTCATGTATGAATTTATGCATGTAAATAAAGTCACTCTATGATATGGCCTAACATAAGAATATGTTTTCCTATGGTATGAGCCAAAAAATGTATTGAGATATTATATCACCATGGAAATCTTTGGGATTTGGATTGAGTCAAATAAGGTATTATTATATTATATTACTGAGTTACATCTCAGGATTTAACATCATTCAAAGTTGGTATTGAGGTACAAGTACCAAAAAGAACCCATAATCCAATGTGGTTATGTAATTAATAAATGAATATATGATAAATATTTACTTATTCATTATAAATATTTATTTATACATATATATGCACGGGTTTTGACCTGATATTGTTTTAGGTATTGTTCTTGGCACAATAATGAGTCGTACTCACACCATAGTCTGTATTCCTGATCAATACCATAAGAAGATTACATAATTACAAGATAGGTTAAGGGAAAGGGCCCCATTTTGGAAAACTAATTTATGGATAAACCACAAATGAGGGAACCAGACATGGGATGGGGTCTAATTGGGAGTCTTTAGTTTGTTTCATAAGGGTTTTAATTTTTAGACACTAGACACATACATTAGAATGTAACGTTTTCTACTTTAGTTGGATATTATATTTATTGTTTGGTAATAATGATATATGTGATTGTATAAGATTATATGTTTTTCTGTTTTTGTTTATTTATTTACATTGGTATATTACTCTAGTACAAGTGGGTGTTTTTACCCTATGGTTGGCTTATCAAACCCTCACCTCTACTTGACTAGCTCTTTCATGCGAGAAGGTGCGCTTAAAATCATGTGGTGACTGGCTTGGGGAACCAGTGTGTGGCACCTGATTTACGACGTTATCAAATGGGAATAGTTTAAATTTATAAGAAGATATTTTCTAATAAAAATCATTTCATTACATTTGAACATTTTAAAATAATGATGAATATAATAAAATTAAAATTTTAAATTTGGAAAGGAAAATTACTTTTGGATTCATCATTGTAATATATTCATAATATTATTTTTAGGTATTTTTCTAAAATAATACTTTTTTACTTAATTTTTTTTTTAAAAAAATATCAAGTTTTTAATTATAATATTACTATATGAAGTTTAATTTTATGTTCATGAAACAATTTAAAATTGAAAAATATAATATATTTAATTTATTTAATATAAAAAATAATATTAAAATTTTCAAAACCAGTATTGAAATTTTAGAACATTACTTAATGTTTAGTAGAAATTATATATTGCATTTAAATTATTATTTTAAATTTTTTTTTTAATTTACTAAATTCAATAAGATGAAATGGTTTTAAAATTTTCAATTTACTTTTCCTAAAGATAAAATATGGACTTATTTTAATGAATAAAAATTAATTTACATTAGTTAAAAACTATATAGCATAGTAAAATATAAAATAGAAAATTTAATTATTGAAGTGGTACTGATATTTCAACATTATAAACATTTTTCTTGAATTGAGTGGATGGGGTTTGAATCAAACTTTTATTGACCCCACATTATTTTTTCTAATATATGGAGCCACATTACTTGTTTATATTTTTCATCGTTTATATTATGTTGAATTGTTTTATGAAAATTTTCATTCATTACCCTTATAAATAGGGAATGACCCCACCCCTTCATGATCTCTTTAATATTTTCTTGTGTTATTAAAACCAACATAATATTAATCCCATAGAATATTTTTTTATCTTAATCAACTGGTCACTATAGATTATCCTTTACTATTCCATTCAAAGGGATCACCTAAGGATATCTCAATGCCGTAAATTTTTCTAATCATTTCTTCATAATGACTTTATTTACTATTTTTTTCCAATTTAATTTTTCAAATATCAATTTAAGGAAATATTTTTTATTTGCATGCGTAAAATTTATTTTGAAAAAATTATTATTTTATAATCTCCATTTAACATATATTAAAATGAGAAAAACTATTATTCATGCATTGAGCAGACTTCCAACTGGACGACACCAAATGATTCTTTTTCCATCACCAATATACATGAATATAAAAGAGCTATCATTTAATAAAAAATAATCCCATTTATATATTCATTATGAATCTATAAACCCTTATTTCATTATTCTCTCATTCTATAGAAAATGATATCTTGAACCATTAGTACTTGTTGAATGACACCTCTATGGAACGATTTATTTTTATCAAAATTTTTAACACTACCTTTCTTGGGTAGTCATGAGGATTTAATTAATGGATAAATATTATTTGTTATGTATTTATTTATTTTATATGACTAATTGGAGAACCTAAAAATGATATTATGAATAAAAAATCATTATCAATTTAATAGTTCCAAACTAGCATATTAATGTGAAAATGATATCATCATTTATTTGTAATGAAATTATAGAAATTTTCTTCTATTTTAACATCTTTCCAGTTTTTATATATCAATAAAATAACATCTAAATAAGATCATTATTGTTCTTGTATAATAATATTACAACTAAAAAACCATATAGTAAGGCATAATTCATTGTTAGTTCGAATTTATTTCATTATTAATTATAACAAGAATAATAATATAAATGTATGTCATGGTTGAATATGTAAACATATGAAATATTATATTCTTTCTATAATATCTGACAATTCTTATTTTTTATATTTTATAAAAATTTAAGAAACTAGTTAACAATACATTTATTGTTTAATAAAAAACAACAAACCATTATAATATTTGATATTATCATAAAATATAATAATAAAAACATACCAAAAATGAAATTTTATATTTATAAAATTTTGTCGAATATCATTTCCAATTTCTCAGAATATATTATAATTTTAGAATATGTGAAAGTCAAATATACCAACACCTCTTTTATGTAACATTCTCAAGGCGATAATATTTACATACGTGTTGTATTGATGATAAGAAAAACCTAACTAATGTTTTTATATATAGTTTTAATAATTGAGTATTAAAATTGTTAAAAGATCATAAAAATATACAATTTTACATACATAATCAAATTAATATAATTTTTAAGTATCATGGTGTCAATGAATATGAATTCTAGTGTATGGTAAGGGGGTTTCACTCAAATTCCATTACTAAATTCACGATTTAAATTATGAACATAATTTCCATTTTGTGGTCTGTATTTTTTTGATATTTCATATCATGATTTATATATTAGTAAGGCTATTTTTTAATCAATCATGGAAATTCAATTTTAAGGGGTATGAAAAAAATATTACTCAAGCTAAAGGCAGTTCTCACTCAATTTTTATTCATGCAGAAATGTTAAAGGTTATATACCTCATATCCATTATATTGATTTATATTAGTATAATATCCCTCAAATATTACATAAATTATATCTTTTTAATTTTCGGATAAATTACCTCAAATCATGTTCATTTTTTCAAATGTTTTTTTGATCAATTGTTACTATAGTTGTATGATTTATTGGTAAATCCATTTTCATTTTATATGTTTTCATTATTCCATTAAATGTTTCCAAAATAATTTTCATACATTTATTCAATTTGATAATATTTCCCATTATTTCTATTATTCTGTAACATTTTAACAAAACAACAAATTTTTATAGATTTCATGTTGCACATTTTTTTATTCATGTATGTTATATTGATAACACAATTTTTATTTATTTTAGTTAAAATATATCACCATGGAAATTTTTCTCCCAGATAGGGTCCTCCATCCATAATATATTATTATATAGTATTTTACATTAATCATAGGGTTGATGAAATTTAAATAAAAATGTATTTTTTGTACGTTTATTATACATATATTTTAATTACAAAAATGATCATTGGTATGTATCCCAAACAATTATATATTATATTTTTAAATTTATCAATGTTATAATAAGCATTGTAATCATGGTATCAATGTGTTTATATAAAAATTGTTTTTTTGGACATTTCCATGAAGCAGGGCTCTGATGCATAACATTTGTTATCAAATGAGGGTTTAAAAATTGTTAGTGATTTTGTTGTTTGTTGAGGATAATTTAGGGGCTGATAGATAAAGTTGAAAATATTTTAAAAGGAATTCATAAACCCATTGAATTGTATATGATTTTATGTTAATGTAATAATGAACAACTTAATTGGGAGTTAAGATAAGAAAACAGAAGTGAAAATCCTATAAATGTGTCATTATATGGGATGATATCAGAATGTTTTTTATGTCTTTAGTATGTACTTGCTTAAGTGAATTACATCCCTTTAAATAAAATAAAAGTGGACGTAGGATCTAGAGTAGATTTATATAGGTGTGATAACCTCAAAAGACCAGTTTATGTAATAATTTAATAATCACCGGATGCACAGAAGAGATTCCTAATTGAAAACCTTCTTGGGACCTCCTAAGTGATATGATTTTGTGATTAAAATTCACAATACAATGGTATATAAATTATTTGATTCCATGTTACATTAAGGGACTAGGTTAAATAATTTTTGTGGACCAAAATCAATATAACCTAGTATGATAAAATATATTTTATATTAATAATATTTAAGAATACTTTTATATGTAAATTAATTTAATTAATAATTAAAATGGATAAAATTTTATACAATCTATTTTATTTTAAAAAGTTTTTTTATAATATCCCATTTTTTAATTTGCATGTTAAATTTATAAAATTTATAATTTAAATTATGATAAATGAATATTATTATTTGGATTAATAATAGTTATATTTGATTAATATGAAGTGTTGGATTTTGTGAAAAGGATTAATTTTAGATGAAAATAAAAATTTTACGAATACCTTGACATTTAAGAAATGATTTGTTTAATAGTATGATTTAAATATAACTTAGAAAGTTTAAAAACACAATATAATTATATTTATGTCTATTTATATTTTTAAATTAATTATTCTAAATTAAAAAACCATATCTGTTATTTTATAAAATATGTAATATTTTCTGAAAAACATATACATTATAAATTTTTATTTTTAAAATAATTTTATCATTAATGTAAATTTAATATCAATAAATAGATTTATTTTTTCAATAATTAGGTCCAATTTCTATATTAAGGTCCAAAAAATATTTATGAATAAATATTATCTAAACATATGTAAAATCATGTTACTATGGTAAAACCAAATTTAAAAGAGTGATAATTCAAAGAGTAATTTGAATAAAACATTATAAAAATATTGTTAAAATTATATTGGTGTGTATATGCTGAACTATATATCATATAAATGATATTAATTCTTAATTTTGGTTCCACATGACATTATGAACATGTTGATCCAATTTATTAAATTGATTTAAAAAAAATTAATTATCACAACTTCTAAATGGTGTTTTTCAATACCCTGTCAGGGAACTCCTATTACATAATTTTCCTCAAATAACCCTTATACTATTAAACACCTTATACAAATGATAAATTATATTGAGTATCTATTCATAAAATATTATCATTTCCCAACAATTTATAAGGGATCCCTTTATGAAACCTTAGTGATCTCAAAATGATTAATCTTATAGATAACATATTTATTTACTATTTTTATAATATTGAATTAAATTATTAAAATAACTATTTAATGAAATATTAAATTTTAATATATTAAATTTTATTATTCTACATGAATAATCATCACATATATTTTTTCTATTATATTAAGAAAAGAAACATTCATTTGTGCGCTGTGTTGATTATTGCCTCCAAGAAGAATGCTTTTTTCTTCACAACCATACAAGGATGGTCAAAATATGGAATTTATATATACATATAATTGTTATATCATATTTATGATTCAGAAACCATAAAATAATAACACTCATATATAATGTTTTTTAGAATATTAAATCCCTATCCATGTATACCTTTAGACTAGTAATTCCATAGAATAATTTTGTTTATTTATTTGAATCACTTCCTCATAAGGTTAATCATGGGGACGTGACTAAAAGATAAATATTATTTTAATTGTTTAATTATATTTTTTACAAGTCAATATGATAAATTAATATGTATATGATCATCAAACAATCATTTTTAATTCATTATTTTCAAATGAGAGTACAAAGAGGGTAATGACATCACCCGTCTCTGTAATAGATTTACATTAATTGAAAAATTATTATAACTCAATCCAATATTTATATATCAAATAAATTAATTCTAAATATTATTATTATACATTTAAAAAATAGTTTACACATTAAAAACCTCACAATAATTCATTAATTACGGTAGTTTGGTGAATGTTTATACATGACCACCTACTTGAACCATAGTGTGTATTTATTACATCGATCGATATGTTTCAATTAATTAATAGTATATAATTATATTAATATTTTTATATTTTTTATTAGTTATGCTATTGTTCTATAATCACATATCTCTTTATTATACAATCACCCTCCATACACTATGAAAAATTGAAACATGCTCACATTGATTCCCACATAATGAATTGTATCCAAAAAAATATAAAAATTAATTAATTAATTTTAAACCATCCTAAAGAATCTATTATATTACAATAAAAAGTTTAATAAAGTTATAATGATGGAAAACCATATATACCAACATTTCTTTTAAAAAACTATTTCCAATCTACAATGAATACTTACTCCTATTGTAAAGAATAGGTGAAAATAACTTATATATATATAATATCTGGAGTAAAAATAATTATTTTTATGAAGATGGTCCATGAGCATTTACTTTATGAATATTATTTAATTATTAAAGACATTTTATGCATTTTAGGAACAAATCTATACCAATAGAAGTGTTTTCAACAAAAAAACCCTATCCTAGAGATATGTTTTCTATTATGCAGCAAGATTCGTTTTCAGGGTGTATATAAATATAATTTTACATATAATATCATGAAATATAATTTAATATTGTTATTTTATGACCATTTATGTGCCATTTTACCTAATAGGGTATTCTAAAATGTAACTCAAGATGTATAGTTTTTATGGTATAAATTCTGATTATTTGAGACATGTATCATGTTTTGAAAATGTTTCATTTGTATGTTTTAATAATTTTTTAATCCCATAAAAGTAATATGTAATAATGTTATATAAATTGTGGTTTCATATACACCAATTTTTTTTCATTTAACTATTTACTCAAATTTTTTCACTACTTAAATTATTCCTTATTTTCACAATTTTAAAACATTATTTTATAAAAATTCCATTCCTTTCATTTCATAAAAGTGAAAAAAATATAAAATTTTAATATATTATATTTTATTTCCTTATTGATAATATTTTTACCACATATTCACCTTTTTAGTAGTTTTATGATTTCTGTGGAATTTCTCTTGTAAGAGATATTGAAAAATATAATCTCATTTTGTTGAGATATAATGTTTTATTCAGAGAATTGATTTTCTATGCTATGTTTTTCACACTATTAATATGTTCTGTTGTTTATTTTATTACTCTACTTGATTAAATTATTTTTTAATATAAATATAATTTATATTATTCTTTTTATAGAGTTTTTTTTGAAAAATATTATTTTGAATGTAATATAAATTGTTTTTTAATTCACATCCATATGGTTTGTAATTATATATTCATTTCTACAAAAAAATAATTTTTTTTATTTTCAAGGAAGATTTATTAGTTATTTTAATAACAATTTATTATTTTCAAAATCAATCACATTATCTTATCAAAATTTTCCTATGAATGAAACATGTAAATTACTATTTTACATCGATGTAAAGAAAATTAATATAATAAACAATTTAAGATTAAAATTATATTTCACCAATCGTTTTCAAAATTAATTATTGTAATTTTGGTTATATATTATATTTTATCATATAATATATATATATATATATTGGTGATTAATCCTTTCATGGTAATCATTTTTTATTTTAATTCATTCATTTTTGATACTGATGAAACCATTGTTTTTAATGATGTTTTTTCCTGAAAAAATAGAATTTTATGTTTCTATTATTTTAGTAGGGTTATGATCATATTTTCCATCAACATTCATTCTATATATTAGTAATGATAATTTATTCCAATTTATTGAAATGGGGTCAACCAATATCAATAAATATTTTGTAATTACAGTAGAAATATTCATGGGAATGATATATATCTATTGTTAAACTTCTACATTCTATCCCCAGATAAGTCATCATCATATTATACTATTTTTTGGGTGAAGGGTCATGTGGATGAAAAATTTATGATTATTTAATTCTAAAACCGGTTTATTAAAAATTTATATTTTGTTTTATTCATTACATTCATTATTCTCTATGAATTCTACTAGAGGGTCCATAAAGAATGATATAATGTTTTATATTAACTCTACTAGTGGATTCATTATATATTAAAACATAATAAGTAGTGATTAGAATTATATTACCATTTTATACAGAGATATTTATAATGTGAGAAAACATTGGTGTTGTTGTTGTTTACCTTTTTCAATATAAATATATTGTCTTATCTTATGACCTTGAACACGTGTTTTATGGTCAATAATACTCACTCTATCAATATCATATAATTTAATATTATAACACTGTTTTTAATTTACCTTCAGAGATATTTTATTATCACATGGATTGTTAAATATGTAATATGAAAAATTATTCCTAATAAATTATGTATATCATGCTTATGTTTTTTATATCATCAGTTATATATTCCACTTACTAGGAATTTGAGCCCAACCATTTCATTTGATTTCATTGTATCTGATATGAAGATAATTACTACACACTATATTTTTAGAAGGAAACCAACTCAAAATTTATTAATAGGAGATGGTGACGAATATTTATAGTTCTAGTAATTTATTATATAGGAAAAATCACCATTAGCTGAGAATGTCATGGGATTTAAATCATTAAAAATTTAATGAATACACTAAATATCTAAAATTGAGAAGATCCTTTGGATGGAAGAGACGAGATTATCATAATTTTTTTAATTATAGATGATTATATCTAAGATTATAAATATATTATAAAATTTTCCATGTATTGTATGAATTTATGACACTATATCAAACAACGAGGGTATGAGTTATCATAAATATTATTGTCCAAAAATAGTAGTATAATTTAAATTTTAAATGTTCCAAATTAGAAATTAAATTTTAGTTCTTCAAAATAAAGTCATTAAATATAACAAGAAATACAATTTATAAAATTTTTTAGAATATTTAACAGTTGCATTCATTTTTTGACAGTTTTCTAAATTAAATAATGTTAAAAAATTATAGAACTAAATTTTATTATTCATCATATATCACATGTATCTAAAAAAATAAATTAATATGACTTAAGAATTCAAATACTTAAGTAATATATTTATAATCATAACATGATATTATATATTGTTTGCGACATTATTACCCAGGTTCCACTTAATTGTTTTCTGATAATAGTGGGCCACGTGTCCTTAAGAATGCCTCCCCATATGTTAGAGGCACTGAGTAGCATTGTGAGCCTATGATGTGTCATTGGGTAGGAAATAATCTCATTAACATAGTAGAACATTGAGGATATAAAAAATAACTGAAAAATATGAGAATATGGAATTTTTAAATGTATCACAAGAAATAAACACTATGAAAACTAGACGAGAAACCATCATAGTGGAATTATACATAAACAAAAAATCAATAATAATCATCTAATAAATGGAAAATTTATCATATAAAATGTTGATAATAATATATTTCATGACACTATAAAACTGGAAAACATGTATACATGGCTATAAGTAATAAAACCTATAGAATTATTCAAGAAATAATATAAAATTATCCAATATCTCATGCTCCACCATGGTCATCTTCTACCACGCTCATTCTTATGTATGAACATAAATAATGTGTCCTAATAGAGACTCCTCCCCTTATCCTAAAAAACATACATATAATCTCTCTATGTACCATCGGTGGACCATATAGAGTGTGAGATGAATCTTGGTATTCCAACACTAACAACATCGATATCATCTTGTCAATGTAATATAAATTGAAGAAGTGTAATTTTACATATTAACCAAAATACCATAATGATGTGTAAATATCTTGATGCCTACTGCATCCTTATCTTGTTTTTGAAATTGAAATTACATAATTAATGATTTTTTAGTCAATAATATATTATGTAATAGGATAAAATGTATGACCACTGAAACACAATGTAATAATAATAATAGAAGATACAAGGTAATAAACGAGGCATCTTTAATGATGACTATAAAAAAGAATATCCTACTTAATTATTAATGAATACATGATCATAGGGTTTGAACCAACTCATATTTAATGTGTAGTTTGGATATAAGTTATTAGATTGTAATACAAGGGGAATCTCCCAAGGAATTACACTGTAAATATTTTTAAATGAGTCAAAGGATATCGCCCAAGGAAAATGGGTAAACGTTATTGGGGATAATGGGGTCCATCCATGTTTCAACAAGTCTAATGACATAAAGTTGGATCTAAGAATTTAATTAATGGAATTATGATATCCTGATGATATTGAAGGGATCCTACAGTGTCATGTTGAGAACCCACAACTATACAAGGACCTAGTCTATGATGGGTATCTCTCATAGAAATAAACTCCATAAATATCAAAGGCCTTTTCATAGTGCTCTAGTACTTCAAAGTGGAATCCACGGTTGGGTCATGTATAAAAACATCTGTAAAAGTTATATAGTCTACAATTATTAGGGAAATTACTCATTATTATTTATTTAATTAGGCCACGTAATATTCATTCCAAATAATAAGTCTAATGGTTCCTTCCATTACCTTTCACATTAAGTGGGAATGAAAAATAGGACACACATTAATTTATTACGTTAATTACATATTCAATCATTAGTTTCATTTATTTATCTATAATAATCATGAAATGGTGGGATAAGGACATGACAAAAATTTCATATATTTGTAGACAAATAGGCTAATTGTTATTAAAAAATACTCTCCATTTACACTATGGTTCATTAATTAACATTTACACATGCCCTATAAGGGTCAAGTGATAAATATACATATTCCATGATTTTAAAATCCATTTATTTATCTAAATAATTACCCTATATATGGTTATGTCAGAGAATACCTAAAAGGTTGTATAGACAGATCTAAATTAGTCTCCAAGGGATAGTTATGGAAACAACCTACTTTGAGTGGATAGCGTTGAGGTCATAACCTATAATCAATTGCATATCAAGTGTGGAAATGGATCTAGAACCCAATCCTATAGATTATATACATGTAATTTTAATATAATATGAAATAACCATTGAAATAATCTTTGACACCATGAGGGAATCATATAAACATAAAAACATGAGAATGTAGTCGTACAACAACTACCACATGCCAGTAACACTCCTATATTCTAGTAGCATCCTTCAGTTTGTGATTTATTTGAGGAAAATGTAAGAATGGATCAATCCAAAAAATATATTTCTTATGAGCTAGTATGAAAATAGTATCATCAAGAGGGTGAGAAATAATGAATAGATCAAGATCAATTGAGTACATACTGATTTACCTCTAATGAGAGAAACAAGGTTTGAATAAGACTTTATTTGAATTGTTGGGATCAATAAATAAGGATGAGTTCTATTTAGAGCTCCAAAAGAAGAAGATAGGGCTTACCTACCCCTAAAAATGAATGAAAAGGTTGTAGGAAGAGTATTAAAAAATTATTGAAAATTTTAATTATTACCAAAAAATTATAGGGTCGATTGGTTTGGTTACATAGTTGGAAAAAATTCACACCAATCGTGCACCTCCCACTACATTAAGAATGAACCCCATATGGATTCATGTACACAATTTGGCTAATTATTTAAATATTTCACATCACCCTTCAATAACATTTTCTATGATACTTACATGGGCATGAGGCATTGGAATCATGGTTAGTGAATGTCATGTTCACTGCTTGGGATCTTCATCCAACCATTACATTATTAGGAAAATCTAGATGAAAGGATTGAATAGTTTATAGTAATAGAGCATCCTAATACATTAATCTAGTGTTTCGGGCTCTAGGATCCAATCATACCCTAGACACCCCCAAAACAACAGTAAACTAACCAGTAAATCATTTGAAGACCAAAATATATTCAAACTAAAATTTAAAGGATCAATAACTATTATATATAATCAATGTTCATATATAAATTCTCATATCCAAGTTGAATTAAGTTCTTAAAAAATTTAGTATTCATTTTCACAAAATAGATATATCATAAATCAGTTTCTCTTAATTAGTCCCTCTACATAAATTTATAGTTTAAATAATCATAAATCAATAACAATATTTTATCTAAATATATAAATTTTATGTTTATGTTCCTTGTGTAATTTAGAGAAATATATGAAACATCATTACATATTTAATGGTTTTATTGAATTAAATTTTTATTGTATTACATTCTCTCCCTAAAAGAATTATCTCTACTAAAATTGACTTATAATAGTAATGTGAATTCCCTGGGAAACACTATTAACCATACTCCACTAGAAGATCATTGGATTGGTCAGTTACACATCCACTCAAATCATTTAATTCACATGATAAGTGGTACGATTATACTTATTTCTATCAATCCAAACATGATACTATAGAATAGTATAGTGAAATTAGAGGATCCATCACACAAGTATTGAATTAGATGGTAGAAACTAAGGCTTTGATCAAAATGTGTAGGAGTTCTCAAAAGTTGATAGGGTTTGGGAATAAACTAATGAGAAATGATTTTTATTTTAAGACTAGAGAGAGAATAGGGATAAGGATCAATATTGAGGATTAGGTAAATGATAATTTAAATCATAACATGATCTGGTTATATGGTTTTGGTTGTGAAGTAAAAAAGGGACACTAGTTTACTATGATCAAGACAACAAGATCAATCTGATAGGAAAAATTTCCTTTATCTAGAGATATGTACAACCTTGATGCATTATATCAACCTTAAAAATAATAATGTATCAAAAAAAATATTCCATACCATATTCCACTGCAATCAGGTATGGTTCATTAATTCAATATCCTCATATTGATGGAATCATAACTTAATTAGGTATAAATTGTTTTTATCATATAATTCTCCATAGGATTACATAGATTGAACAAAATATTCATTGTGTTCAATCACACCTAATATTGAGCCATACCCTTAGTGTTTATCTACTGTTAGTATAATTGATTGATACCATATAAATGATTGAAAACAAAGTAATTGTATCAACAAAAATTAAGAAGAAGAAATTAAAGATAATGAATTGTATAAAAAAAATTATACTTGAATCAATCACTAATTCATTAAAAACATACTTGTAAATATAAATATAGAATAACACAGGAGGGGTTAGTATTTTTATGGTGACTGAAATGGAGAACACAAATAATTTTGAACTATGACGGCATGGAATAAATAATGCCTTGAATGATGATCAACAATTTGTGAAAATATGTACAAAATTATTGTATATGATGAATATATTATAGAAACTGATGGGATAAGAATAAACGGATGATGAAATAAAGAAAAACATGATTGTATCCAAAACGGTAAAACATTATCTCTAATGTGCACCTGCTGAAAGTAAATAATCATGATATTACATGATGTGTAATAAAATTTCACATCTAAAAAATAATCATAAAAATTCTCTAATAATTTTTAATCTGAAATGAATCACATGAGAAACATGTTATAAATATTTAGTTTTTTAGGTTTGACACTTCTCATGAAGGGTATTGGGTTTTCATGACATGTTTCGTCCATTAGTTGGATCTTAAATGTTGGAATTGAATCGTGAACGTTACATGATTTCTATTTGTTGATCAAACCATATAATTGATTCATGGATTAGCATTCCATCATTATTTCTGTCATGAATTTTCATATGTTACGAAAGATGATTATACATCATATAATTGAGTTTCATAACCTAAAATGGTCATTTTTTCTAAAGATCCTCTAAACATTCATTGAAGAACATGAAAACATATATCCTTTATAAATTAAAATATACAGGGTGTATTATTGAGTGAAACAAGAATATTCATTAACAAAATTATTTTGAAATGTGTATACAATTTCATATTATCAAATTCCCCCAAACGTGGATGATACTTTATCCTCTAGCAAAAAACATCCCAATTGAGAAAACATAAAGTAAAGTTTTTTTAAAACATGAAGTATTTATTATAACAAGGAAAATAAAACTATGTGTATATTGAAAAATTTATTATCCAGAATCCTCCCAATAGTGGAAATCAATCATTCCATATTTTTCTGTTCATTATGAAAATTATTAATATTAATGATACAATTTCACATTAGTTCCTAAAATTCAAAACGCATTTTGAAATTTACCTCCCAATGAATATTATCTCATCACTCAGGGTAAAATGGCATTGGGGTTATGCTTATACACTAAATAAATGATCCTAACTATCGTATTGCATTGGTACTATCATATCCACTTCATAAAGACAATACAAAATTAATCATTAGGGCTTGATCAAAAATGTTAAAAAGAATCGTTTACTTAAGGAATGTGGGTAAATAGTGAAAAGAAAAATCTCAAAAGTAGGGTAATAACTAATGTATAATTCCTGAGTGACATGAAAAATGTAATGAAATATATTTTCACATAACTCATAAAGTCCATTCTCCCTACATCTCTTGATGGATCTAAGAAAATGTGAAGTGGGTCTATAAGGTACCATAATACTTTATGTTTCTTATGATGTTGTCTAAGTTTTAAAATTCCTATCTTGGAAAGATCTCAAATACCACCTCTAATCACATATGATTCGTAATGGGAATTATTGGTTCGTAAATGAGGATTTTAACCTTCCTAATAGACAACTCATTCATATTTTTTAGGGTTATTTAATTTTTCAATGGAACCTCATATGTGTAAAATTCCAAAAGTTAATCATGGATCATAATAATATTGTTTTCAAAGAAAAACAGTACATTTCCTCAGTGAAAACAACCAGTGTTCATTGGATGAAAAACATTTTCTTCAATTTTTCATGGTAATGTTATGAATCATACAAAAATCATGGTAGGATGACACAATCATATTGGAATAACTGCTTCTTATTGATGTAAATCTGGGAAACTACATGCTAAATGTATGAAAAAATTTATGGTGGGTCTCATGAACATGTTGATAAATAAATATTTCACCAATCATATTAAAATATTGTTTATTCAGTCATATAATTGTTAAAATTTCAACGACTGTTTTGATGATTTTTTATCGAAGGTGTTACTCAAGAATTATGATAAGAAAATAATTATAATTTATTGTTTACGAATCTTCTCAATAATTTGTGTAAATAAAAAACATAAAATCACGAAAGATGTATTATTTTTTTAATAAGTCAATTGAAATAAATTTTATAAAATTTAAATTGAATTAAATTAATAATCTCATAAATCATTCTAAAACTATATATAAGATTAATTCATGGATTTTGAAAATTTCCAACTACAAATTATAATTTATTTATATTGGTGTAATGAGATTTAGATTTATTTCAGAATTATAATGAAAAATGACTCCATGATAAATGATAATACAATATATCGAATTTTATTGATATTGAAATTGAAGAAATTCTCCACCACACCTAAAATGAGAAAGTATCTATATTTTCAATGAATGTATCCTAGGAGATATATGGATGATAATGTGAAGAAAATTGAAATGGAAAATTGAAATGTAATTCTATGAGACTCAATATCACTAAATATTGAGTTTCATTACATGGGAATCATGATAAAATCATGATTTTTTAATTGTAAAACAATAATAATTGGTAATAAATACAAATTCATCATTGGATCAAGATTAGGCCACATGTATTGACCATTTTTTATGTAGTACAATTGTTTTGTGCACAAAGGGAATAGAAATGAAAAGGATTTTTATAAAAATTCTGGTATGATTATACAATAAGTTCAGTTGAATTCAGAATAAAAATAAAGCTAAAAAAGACCATTACATATTATTATGAAAAAAAATTGAACATTTGGTTAACACAAATTAATAGATAATAATGACGTCATCATAGAGAGATATGAACTACTGTATCAGATAGTATGTTCAATTAGATCAGATTTGTTTTCTACTACAACTATTAGTGGTGTTTTACTATAAATATTGTGGTCATTTGGTAGTATTGATCACATTAATAGAATACCAAGAATAGATCTAGTATGGAAGGAAAGTTTTTAATTTTTATTAATTTTGTTATGGTTGCAGAGAATGGATTTCTACAAAGAGCTCCTGGTGATGGCACCCGACATCATCCAAAAGAAAATTTTTCAATAGAATAAATGTATATGGTGATGTACAAGTGCATGAATAACCATATATGATGTATAATAGATAGAAATTTCTACTATAATATTTTAATGAATTGAAAAATAATTTAGGTAAATAATGAAAAAGTATTATCCCATATATATATAGAGAAATGATATAATAGTTATATGGAATACAAATGTGACAAAACATTTGATAGGGGAATCATACCAAAAAATGGGGAGTTTATTTGGGTAGACTAAGAGAAGCCAACATAACTAAAGAAATCATCTATAGTATTCCCCATAATAGAGTGTTGGTGTTATTTTACTGCATAATCAATGGTTGTATTGGTCGACGGGGATGGATGATCAACTATAATACGTGGTTCCAAGGGGTTGGATGCTACCACATAAATGGGTGGTGGTGATGTGTCTGTCTAAATAATGGATTTGGGTCTTCATACTATATCAATTAAAGGAACATAATTGGATGGGATGAATATTGGTACTTGTCCCATATTGGCCCACTCTATCATATATTCATGTTGTGAAGAATGTTTTGTCAGCTCAGGTGAGATGTTGGTAGGGACAATGGCTGGAGTAGGGGTGTTTGATGACCATGGTTTAGAAAGGATAGTGGAGGCATATAATATTAGGATTATGGTGTTGGTGGATGGTTATTGAAATGATATTGATCTACATATTGAATGTTCAGGTGAATGAAAATATTATTCAAATTTTATAGGATGAAAAATTTAATTGTTGATTATTTATTAGATATGGAATCCTGTGTGGGGAAGATACGAATTGGTTGTGTTGGAATATGAAGGAATGTTGGTTGGGTAATGGTTTGGTATAAAAGGCACATAGGCTATGTATATTGTGGTTCATGGAGATAGTACAGTCTCTATTGCATTATTCAGAGTTCCTCGTTGCTAGCTTCAATTAATCCTACTACAAACCTGTAACTACCCCATTCATTGTTCATTAGTTGTATCATATGTAGTAATATAAATTCAAATGACTCCATAAGACTAAGGGAGTTTAGTTGAAATGTGTGATCAAATGCACCGAGATGATCGGATAAATGTGTGATAGAATATCAAACTATCAGTGTGCCTCATGTCTTCTATTTCATATCTATATAGTAGTAGGAGAAATATACTACCATGTTGATAGCACATCCACCCACGAATATTGGAATGTTGATAACATACATTTGGATAATGGTTCTATGAGACATGCCTCTAGAAAACTAGTCATGTGACAATTACATATGAAGGATGCATAACCTTGGACATTGAACTTGGGAGGGCTTTGTAATCCTGGGATCATTCTTAGAGTGAGCATCAACCTCAATAATCCTTGTCACGACCCGACCCAACGGGGCTCGAGCCACAACTCCCCAAGCCCGCCTCCAATAGGCCAGGGGCTGGCGACCAGCGCCGAGTAGGCTATCACACACATGGGAGGCATTAGCCTAAGGTACCTGTACACACGCACCCACAAACACCTCCATGCAGCAGTGCAGAGATATAGAAACTGAAAAGTAAATGCATGCATACAATCTATCCCAAACCAGAGTGCAACAGCAAAAGTACAAGGGCAAAACAGGGCCCACCAAAAGAAAACTACAAAGCGCGTCCAACCTGCTCCGAAGAAGGGGAACGCTGCCACAAACACCCGCCGGAAAACTCCCTCGGCACAGCTCCGGTAAACACCCCGGTCAACCCGCTCACTAAGCTCCGCCTGCTCCGGGTCCTCCGGGGACTCCGTCAAAAGGCCTGTGGTCTGCACAAGACACAAACATGTGCGGGCAAAGCCCGTGCAGGGGTGAGTATAAACATACTCAGTAGGCACCCCAAAAACCCAAAACCCAAGGGAGCAACTGAAAGACAACAGTCCGCTCAACCCAGCCAGAGGGAACCCAGACGAGAGAGAAACTCCATCTCGTGACCATCCTCGGCTAAACACAACTAGTCAGCTCAGCTCAGCTCAGGTGTATGCCCATACATACACCTTGAACAATCCAGATATACACAGCTCCCGCCACAAAGCCACAAGAGGTACCGACCTCGTCACCAGCAACTGTCCACAACAAGGAGAGTACACCACGAACACTGTCATACCAGATGACACTCATCCGAGAGATACACTCCATCGGGATACTCGCAAACATCTCAGACGCTCGCCCGAGAGACCACGCTCGTCGGATAGCTTCACTGAGGAAACATCGTTGAAACACTACAACCACCAAACTCCTCGGATAGGGGATCACCGCTAGGGTCCGCTAGGGGATACCAAGACCCACTCCGGAATACGTAGCTCACAGATAGGGGATCACTCCCAGGGTCCGCTGGGGGATACCACGACCCGATCCGGCATATGTAGTTTCCACAGATAGGGGATCACACCCAGGATCCGCTGGGGGATGCCACAACCCGATCTGGCGTTCGACAGAAGCTCCACACTCAGATAGAGGATCATCGTCCATATAAAGATGGTCACGACGATACCGGAACCCTATCTGGTATAACTCGCGATGTAGGGGATCGAACCAACGATGCCGCAACCCTACCGAAACCACGCGCTGAGTAGGGGATCGTATAACCAACGATACCGCAACCCTACTATAAACGTCATGCTGAGTAGGGGATCGTAAACCCGACGATGCCACAACCCTACTATTCACGACCCACCGCGTAGGGGATCATATTCCCGATGATGCCACAAACCCTACGGGGTTAACCTGCTAGATAGGGGATCGCCGCCCGTGAATAAGCGGTCACAACGATACCAAGAACCCGATCTAGGGTAAAGATGCTAGAGGATCCACTCCGGGCCCACCGGAGGGATACCACAACTCTAACAGTTTAAACATCCCATCGAGAGGATCACAAACCCATACGAAAGTTGTGATACCACACGAACCCTCGTAGGAATGAACCAAGGGAGAATCCTCAACCACTACTGGTCCAAACGTCGCTAACCCGAGCGACTCGCCTCAAAGCCACACTGCGCACCTCTGAAGCCAAAACCGAGGCCATCATCGCGTTCCACGCGGAAAAACACGCAGGATAGGCTGTTTACTCGCCCGAAACGGAGCACCGGTGAAAAAGGCACTATTCACCGTAGCTAGCTCGTGCGGGGCCCACACAACGATCCCGAAACCCATCGAGCGGATCACACCACGGCGATCCCCTCGAAAAAACAAGCGGAATCGACTACTCGCTCGCCCAAAACGGACACCCGGTGAAAAAGGTACTATTCACCGAAGGCCGGCTCGGGTGGGGCCCACGCCTGGATTCCGAAACTCGTCGAACGGATCGCGCCATTGCGATCCTCTCGGAAAAACACACAGGATTGACTATCCATCCGCCAAAATCGGACTCCTGGTGTAAAAGCTGCGTTTCCCCGCAAACGCCAAAACCCGGCCTCATGGGGCCCGCACCCCGTTCGCAAACCCAACACCCGGAAACCATCTCAAAAAGTCCGTCGTACCATCAGGGTCTCAACGCCACTGACGGCACGTCAATCGGACGCTCCGGGTAGAAGTTACAACGGCCCGAAGTCGTAAAATAATAAAATAATATTATTTTAGACGACGTTTCTAGCTCCCGGGCCACGATCCCGAACCTTTAAACTCTCGAACCCACACCGGAGGGTTCGCCTCGTCGTCAGGGACACGTCGCCGCAAACGGCGCGCGAATCTGACTCATGGAGTGCAAGTTACGGGGGTTTAAAGACCCCCGTATGCAAAAACTGGCCGGACCGGCCCGGACCGGCCGCCGCTGCCGGCCCGCCCTGGCCGGCGGCGCTCCGCCGCGCGCCCCCGCGGCTCCACCGCGCGCCGCCGCGCTGGGCCGCCGGCCACCGCGGCTCCGCCGCGCGCCGCCGCGCTGGGCCGCCGGCAGCCGCGGCTCCGCCGCGGGCCGCCGGAAACCGCCGGCGCCGGCGCCGCCGCGCCGGTGCCGCGCCGGCGGAACTTCCGCGGACCGCCGGGGGCACCCCGGTGGTCCGTTTTGCGATCCGGAGGCGCCTACGCGACCCTCGGGACCCGATCTACACTGCTACGGCTTCAATTTGCAGAAAAACGCAGCAAAAACGGGATCGGGGGTTAAAACTCAAAACCGCCTACCTCGCGGGCGAAACGCCGACGTTCTGCCTCAGATCCGCGCTCCCGAGCTTCCGCTGCGCACTCCTGGAACGTCCGCCGTCGAATTCTGAGCTCGTAGGCGCTCCGTTTGCTCTATTCGGCAGAGTGGCGGCGAAGAACGACGAAGAACGGCGAAGAACGATAAAAGGGGGGGGGGGGGGCGCTGATATTTATATCAGCGGCCCGCCGGCGCCATACCCGCTTCGGACCCGACGCCCGATGCGAACAAAAGTAAGGTCACCCCTAGGGTAAACGCACCGTTCTGAACGCAACGGCGGTCTCAGATTTTCCATCCGAGACTCCGTTCAGAAGTTATTTGAGCCGACGCTCGCACACAAACTTGCCACTTATTTACGGAAACGCCCCTGGTGGCGTTTCCCACCGCAGGCCCGCGCCCGCAAAGTTTACACCCCGCCTAGGGTAAACGGCACGTTCCGGACGCAACCGTGCCCTCAGATTCCCATTCTGAGCTACCGTTTAGGAGATATCACACCCCCGCCACGTGCATAGTATAAAAATACATAATATTTTTATAAAATTAATTCCGGGCACACCGGGCCTCGGAATCGCACGCCGTCTTCGCGCCTAGCTCTGGAATTATTCGTAGAAATATTCCAGAGTCTGACAGGGCCAAAAACCCGAGTCTCTACATCCTCCCCCCCTTAGAACTTTTCGTCCCCGAAAAGCCCCAAGCACAAGGAAAGCGACTGAACTCTCAACTGGGTCTCACACACCAGCGAGCTCACCAACAACAACCACTCAGGGTCTTACCAACGCCCTGAACAAAACTAGAGCAAGAAACAAAAGGAAAGAGTACCGCTAAACAGTGTCTGACAAACTACTACAGTAAGTAGAAAAGACACAAGGCGTACCTCTATCCATCTGTGGTGCCTCTGGGTCGACTGCCTCCAGGGCATGCAACTGCCCTCGCCCTCAGCCACCAGCTCCCTGAGCTTGGCGTGAACCACCTGGGGGTGGGGGTGGTGGCAACTGGTACTGTCTACCACCGCCTCCTGCTGCACCAGCTCCGACGCCACGTCCGACGCCCTGCGGACCTCCTTGCTCGAGACGCTGCCTCTGCCAAGGCGGTCCATCGACCGGCTCCCTCTCAGCAGCACGTCGGGTCGGACAATCTCTAGCAAGATGTCCCCGACCATCGCAAGCGTAACACCGCCTCTCCTGCGGCTGACCAAAACTGGCCTGCGAGCCCTGTGAGCCCCGAGGCTCAGATCCTCCATCCTGGGGTCGCCTCCTGAAACGTCGGCCACGTCCAGACCCCTGAGTCTGACGTCGGCTACCAGATGCCGATCCGACCGACGAAGTCTCAGCTCCCGAGTGCCCAGCACGAACAGGGGGAAACTGCTCAGCCAGAAAACTCTCCACCACCAACGCTCGCTCCAGCACTCCAGCATAGGTGGGCAGACACAAGGAAACCACACCTGCTCGGATGTCCCTGCGTAAGCCCTGCTCGAAGGTCCGAGCCCGAAAGAACGGGTCTCGAACCATATCCAGGGAGTAGCGCGACAGGTCTGTAAACCTCGCTGAGTACTCCGAAACAGCCATGCTCTCCTGACGAAGCTGCAGAAGCTCCTGGATCCGCACTGACCTCAGCGTCACCGGATAGAACTCCTCCCTGAAGAGCCGCTCAAACTCTGCCCACGTGAGCGTCTCCTCGTCATGGGACTGCGTCACCAAACTCCACCATCGCCCGGCCGAACCATGCAGAAGGCTCGCCGCTAGGACCACCATCTGATCAGGCGGTGTCTTCACTAGGCGGAAAACTCGAGTAACTGCCTCGAGCCAGTCATCAGCTGCCTGGGGGTCTGGATCACCCCGAAACCTCAGAGGTCGCTGCCTCTGGAACTCGTGCAACGCACTCAGCCTGCGTGCAACCTCGTCCTGCACCGCCGGCACAACCAGCTGCTCAACAGGTGGTGGCTCCACTGGCAGACCACCTGGAAGTGCAACCTCAGAACCTGCGCCCTGCTCCAAAGCCACTACACGGGGCGGGTCATCAGCACAATCCTGCTGCGGAACCCTCGCTGGCTGTCGTCGTGGAGGCATCCTGAAATACATTCAAGACACACCACAGTCAAAGAGTATATCTGGAGAGCTGACTCAAGAAGGACAAGGGAAAAAACCAAAAACCCAGTCCTATATGATGCATGTACCATGATGTCCCCACGACCAGTGTACGAATGTCCCGAGTCGAAAGGCAGGTTATCAGAGTCCTGGTGTATGGATACGTCGGCCGCCGCACCAACACTGGAGTCCCTGGCCTGAAAGCCGAACTCGAAACACCCTAACACTGCCGCTATGCAACCCAAACCAAACTCACAGCTAGACCAGCTACGCTCTGAGATCCCAAAGGTGGAACCTCCTTTGATACCACTCTGTCACGACCCGACCCAACGGGGCTCGAGCCGCAACTCCCCAAGCCCGCCTCCAATAGGCCAGGGGCTGGCGACCAGCGCCGAGTAGGCTATCACACACATGGGAGGCATTAGCCTAAGGTACCTGTACACACGCACCCACAAACACCTCCATGAAGCAGTGCAGAGATATAGAAACTGAAAAGTAAATGCATGCATACAATCTATCCCAAACCAGAGTGCAACAGCAAAAGTACAAGGGCAAAACAGGGCCCACCAAAAGAAAACTACAAAGCGCGTCCAACCTGCTCCGAAGAAGGGGAACGCTGCCACAAACACCCGTCGGAAAACTCCCTCGGCACAGCTCCGGTAAACACCCCGGTCAACCCGCTCACTAAGCTCCGCCTGCTCCGGGTCCTCCTGGGACTCCGTCAAAAGGCCTGTGGTCTGCACAAGACACAAACATGTGCGGGCAAAGCCCGTGCAGGGGTGAGTATAAACATACTCAGTAGGCACCCCAAAAACCCAAAACCCAAGGGAGCAACTGAAAGACAACAGTCCGCTCAACCCAGCCAGAGGGAACCCAAACGAGAGAGAAACTCCATCTCGTGACCATCCTCGGCTAAACACAACTAGTCAGCTCATCTCAGCTCAGGTGTATGCCCATACATACACCTTGAACAATCCAGATATACACAGCTCACGCCACAAATCCACAAGAGGTACCGACCTCGTCACCAGCAACTGTCCACAACAAGGAGAGTACACCACGAACACTGTCATACCAGATGACACTCATCCGAGAGATACAATCCATCGGGATACTCGCAAACATCTCAGACGCTCGCCCGAGAGACCACGCTCGTCGGATAGCTTCACTGAGGAAACATCGCTGAAACACTACAACCACCAAACTCCTCGGATAGGGGATCACCGCTAGGGTCCGCTAGGGGATACCAAGACCCACTCCGGAATACGTAGCTCACAGATAGGGGATCACTCCCAGGGTCCGCTGGGGGATACCACGACCCGATCCGGCATATGTAGTTTCCACAGATAGGGGATCACACCCAGGATCCGCTGGGGGATGCCACAACCCGATCTGGCGTTCGACATAAGCTCCACACTCAGATAGAGGATCATCGTCCATATAAAGATGGTCACGACGATACCGGAACCCTATCTGGTATAACTCGTGATGTAGGGGATCGAACCAACGATGCCGCAACCCTACCGAAACCACGCGCTGAGTAGGGGATCGTATAACCAACGATACCGCAACCCTACTATAAACGTCATGCTGAGTAGGGGATCGTAAACCCGACGATGCCACAACCCTACTATGCACGACCCACCGCGTAGGGGATCATATTCCCGATGATGCCACAAACCCTACGGGGTTAACCTGCTAGATAGGGGATCGCCGCCCGTGAATAAGCGGTCACAGCGATACCAAGAACCCGATCTAGGGTAAAGATGCTAGAGGATCCACTCCGGGCCCACAGGAGGGATACCACAACTCTAACAGTTTAAACATCCCATCGAGAGGATCACAAACCCATACAAAAGTTGTGATACCACACGAACCCTCGTAGGAAGGAACCAAGGGAGAACCCTCAACCACTACTGGTCCAAACGTCACTAACCCGAGCGACTCGCCTCAAAGCCACACTGCGCACCTCTGAAGCCAAAACCGAGGCCATCATCGCGTTCCACGCGGAAAAACACGCAGGATAGGCTGTTTACTCGCCCGAAACGAAGCACCGGTGAAAAAGGCACTATTCACCGTAGCTAGCTCGTGCGGGGCCCACACAACGATCCCGAAACCCATCGAGCGGATCACACCACGGCGATCCCCTCGGAAAAACAAGCGGAATCGACTACTCGCTCGCCCAAAACGGACACCCGGTGAAAAAGGTACTATTCACCGAAGGCCGGCTCGGGTGGGGTCCACGCCTGGATTCCGAAACTCGTCGAACGGATCGCGCCATTGCGATCCTCTCGGAAAAACACACAGGATTGACTATCCATCCGCCAAAATCGGACCCCTGGTGTAAAAGCTGCGTTTCCCCGCAAACGCCAAAACCCGGCCTCGTGGGGCCCGCACCCCGTTCGCAAACCCAACACCCGGAAACCATCTCAAAAAGTCCGTCGTACCATCAGGGTCTCAACGCCACTGACGACACGTCAATCGGACGCTCCGGGTAGAAGTTACAACGGCCCGAAGTCGTAAAATAATAAAATAATATTATTTTAGACGACGTTTCTAGCTCCCGGGCCACGATCCCGAACCTTTAAACTCTTGAACCCACACCGGAGGGTTCGCCTCGTCGTCAGGGACACGTCGCCGCAAACGGCGCGCGAATCCGACTCCTGGAGTGCAAGTTACGGGGGTTTAAAGACCCCCGTATGCAAAAACTGGCCGGACCGGCCGCCGCCGCCGGCCCGCCCTGGCCGGCGGCGCTCCGCCGCGCGCCGCCGCGCTGGGCCGCCGGCCGCCGCGGCTCCGCCGCGCGCCGCCGCGCTGGGCCGCTGGAAACCACCGGCGCCGGCGCCGCCGTGCCGGTGCCGCGTCGGCGGAACTTCCGCGGACCGCCGGGGGCACCCCGGTGGTCCGTTTTGCGATCCGGAGGCGCCTACGCGACCCTCGGGACCCGATCTACACTGCTACGGCTTCAATTTGCAGAAAAACGCAGCAAAAACGGGATCAGGGGTTAAAACTCAAAACCGCCTACCTCGCGGGCGAAACGCCGACGTTCTGCCTCAGATCCGCGCTCCCGAGCTTCCGCTGCGCACTCCTGGAACGTCCGCCGTCGAATTCTGAGCTCGTAGGCGCTCCGTTTGCTCGATTCGGCAGAGTGGCGGTGAAGAACGACGAAGAACGGCGAAGAACGATAAAAGGGGGGGGGGGGGGGGCGCTGATATTTATATCAGCGGCCCGCCGGCGCCAAACCCGCTTCGGACCCGACGCCCGATGCGAACAAAAGTAAGGTCACCCCTAGGGTAAACGCGCCGTTCTGAACGCAACGGCGGTCTCAGATTTTCCATCCGAGACTCCGTTCAGAAGTTATTTGAGCCGATGCTCGCACACAAACTTGCCACTTATTTACGGAAATGCCCCTGATGGCGTTTCCCACCGCAGGCCCGCGCCCGCAAAGTTTACACCCCGCCTAGGGTAAACGACACGTTCCGGACGCAACCGTGCCCTCAGATTCCCGTTCTGAGCTACCGTTTAGGAGATATCACACCCCCGCCACGTGCATAGTATAAAAATACATAATATTTTTATAAAATTAATTCCGGGCACACCGGGCCTCGGAATCGCACGCCGTCTTCGCGCCTAGCTCTGGAATTATTCGTAGAAATATTCCAGAGTCTGACAGGGCCAAAAACCCGAGTCGCTACAATCCTCTTGAACTATTTCAAATATCACATGGATAGATAAGTATCATGGAAGGAAATACATCTTCCGTAGCGATAACATTGGTATAAATCTCAATCCCTATGCCTAACAATGTGAAAGAAAGCTCATGAGGTTTTCTGACTAATTTGGATCAGAGGCTATCAATACAAAAAAATACATCAAATATATCTAGAAACACCTATCTGTATGTATATTCATAAACAATGATTATAGAGGATATATGACCGTGCTAGTGGACATGGATAACATCTTGGCTGATACACAATCTCTTGATTATGAACAATTATAAAATATAGTTGGTCGTGATTTTTTTCCTATAGAAGATTGAGAGAAACATGGTGAATGGGGTCTTAAAAATGATGTATGAGGTGTAGGTGTTGGTGCCTATCCTCATATAACCCACTATATATTTATTTAAAATCAATAGGAATAACTATATCTTCAAGAACTATAATGGAGTTGAAGTATGATGACGTGTGTGGTGATGGTTGTCCAAATCCTCTCCCACGCTTCAGTGGTAAAGGATAATCTTGCACATGCCTGTGATTGGAAGGGGGATGTCACACATGCTTCTAGTATACCATATTAGTGGAAGGATCAGCTGAAGATTAGACGGGATAATGTAGGATGTGATAATATGAGGGAGGCTCGAGTAGAATGTATGGAAGAAGAGATGATGCAGGGGAATGTACATGGATAGTGAAGAGTACCATGAGTCATGAACCATGGTTCATGACATAAAAAGATCATGGAATTACATGTCATGTAATCATGTTTCATTACATGTAATTACGATATATATTTAAATTCAGCTAGTGAAAATAAAAATCTTGAATTTTGGTCACACAATGTGTAATTATTTACTTTGGTTTAAAATAGGATCAAACCAAGGTCCTTTAATCCCGAATATCCAAAAGATATACTAATGATTATTATTTTCTAATATATCATTACCTCATATTAAAATCATCAATTAACATCAAGATCTTTCATTTTGGATGCTCGAATTAATTTCAAGCATATGACACACCCCATAGGGATGGGTTCTTTATAGATTTTCAATATATGTACCTTTACTTTTAAATGTGGTCCATCTTCATTCTATATTGCAATGGTCCTATAAGTGAATAATTTAATGACAAAATGGTCATGACCAACATGATTTGTGCTTCCTTGGGAATATATATTAATTTGGAGTTGAATAATAAGACCTTATTTCCTTGGACAAAAAATGCATCTCGCAATGCGTCAGTCATTCCATATATAGGTTTCTTCTATCTAGATCAATGAATATTCATAAAAAAATATTATCTTTAAAATTAATCAAAATAAAGTATCACATATTCGACATAAATTTTATAATATTTTTTGATCTTATTAATTTACAAATATGAGTGATGCAGAAGTTCTATTTGTAATTGGAATGTTTTTTGTACACAATCATAAGTGCAGAGATTCAATGCATGTTTTATATAATGTTTGGTACTCCAATAGTGAACCAGTTAAATTCAAATTCCAATCATTTTAAGATGCGTTTATGATCATATCATGGATTTCTAATATCCATTTTTGATAATTAAACATGACCTATTATTTATGGGCAATAGGAAGTTCATTTTTATAGCAGATGAAATAAATTTCCTCCATTCAATTATCTTCTTACTTAGTAAATTTTTTCCCCATATCAGTAATGATTATTTTGGGAAAACATAATTTTTAAAACATATTTTTCTTCCATAAACTAATGACCACTGTTTTCATATCATGGGTTGTTTTTTAAACTTCAACACATTCAGAAATGTATTCCACACCAACAAGGATATAGGACTTGCATTGTGAAATAGGAAATGGACCCATCATTTTTATTCCTAATATGTTTAAGATTTAAATTTTAATGATTTGTATTGAGAATTATCATTCCTTTTCCAATGGAGTCATTTCATTTTAACCAATAACATCATTGAAAATAATCTCTTGTATGTTAGTTGAGTGTGGGACATAAAAGACCACTTTGTAAAAATTTATTTTACAGTGTGTTCTTGTTCGTGAAGTCCTCCAGTTGCTGACATGTGACAAATTTCTTACATACATTTGAATTTATTTTCTAGGATACAATATCATAATAATCTATTAGCACAATTTCTAATAATTTCTCTACCGTATCAATGAAACTAAATCAATTCATTTAGTATCCTTACTGACAATGTTGATTTCTTGCAGAAATAGGATCTACCTTATTAATATTAGATTGGAATCCTTTAAATTCATCAAATATTATAGGTAATTATGGTCATCATATACAATTACCTTTTCCAACACCATATATGAGAAAATTTTTAAAAAATAAAAGACATCTACTAGGAGTTAATTATTTTCATTGTTATATTTCATCATAATTCCATTTAGTGTATAACCAGAATAGTGTATATGGAAGAATATAGGACTGAAAAGATTCCCTAAAAAAGTTCTAATATTGATTTCACTAGTGTCTCCCATATTGTAAAATTATATATCTCAGTATGGTTATATGATTAAAATATCATCTACCAAGATTTTATTTAATCTGTGGAATACCCACTAAAACTATTATATTAATTCAAATAGATTTTTGATTAATAATAGTTGTGTCATAGGTTTGGAATGTTTCAAAAAATCATTCATTATTCATTGATATAATATAGAATGACCTAGAAATATCATTATACCTTTAACTATTTAGGATTTAAGTAAATCATCGATAACTATTATTTTTTATGGATCCATTTCCATTAAATCCATGTAAATTATTTTTCCACAGAATATGCATCCTTGATTCAGGGAGTGGAATTATCCCATTTTAAAACTAGTCACTTCTCATCATAGTGTTATATGACTAACTCAATATTTCATAGGATGGAATCAAAAGATCTTCTATAAACCGAAAGGTTGACCATCAAAATTTCTAATAATCCCTCCTTCAAATCACGGAATATATGTCTCATATACATTTTATGGATTTTTTGAGCATTAAACAGACCGAAAACATTATTTTATATGAATTCGTACCATATGGACACATTATTGTTGTTTTAGATAAATATTCATGGTTTAATGCAATTTGGTTATATCCCAAATATCCATTTTTTAAATACTATAATTAATATGCTACAAGTATCTCCATCTTTTTTTTTCTATGAATGGAAGTGGGAAATGTTATTTTTTGTTTTCATTAATTATTTTTATGTAGTCTATACCTACTCCCCATACAATGATTTTGTGAGTTGAAATAATTTCATCTTCATAATTTTTTTAATCATCAGGGGACCTTTCCATTGAATGACCTATTGCATGATCACCCACTCACATTTCGATATTGAAATATTTATTCAAGTGTTACAATGTTTTGTTATTTCATTCTTAAAAATATCATTCATTGGTGGGTTGAGTCAACTTTGGGGGATGGAATTAATGTTTTCCACCTTTATCAAGTTACATTTTATTGATATATAAATGATGATTGATCACGGTGATAGCATTCACCACTATTAATTTGAATTTATATTTATTTTTATGAATTAATCAATTTTCAACATGTGACTATGTCTTTAGTAGGATAATGATGATTGGTAGTACGAGAGTATTCTCTTGAAAAGAATACTTGAGTGTTATGGAGAGGGTTTTCAATTATAGTTTTGGTTAAATGATGGAGGGTATGGATAGTGAGATACTATCCCTTATATGAGGTTCAAAAGAGTTTACATCATCTAGGTAATATTCCACCTCCTAATATATTATAATTTTATAACTATTGTTTATAATATTTATGTATTCATGTATTTCGTCTTTGAGAAAGACTAATTGATAGACAAAAAAATCATTTATTTTTTTCCTTATCAGGTCGAACACCACTTGTTCATTCCTAACATAGAATATCAGTCATCCATGATTTAAATCAATTAGTTCATGCCTAGTGTATAGTAATTGTCTTCTTAGGATTATTGGAACACATCCTTCCTCTTCCATTTCTAAAATGATGAAGTCTTATCAAAAAATTAACATGCTAACTCTTACAAAGACCTCCATGAGAAGTACCTAGGAATAAATTATAGATCAGTAAGATAATTATAGTTCCACCGAGGGCTTTTTAAGTTCCTCATGTCCATGTTTTAAGAATACACACATAGACATGGGGTTAATTATACATTCTAAATATCATAATTCTAATATGAAGTACAATCTCATATTGTGCAAGGTATTGAAAAATACCCCTGGTATGTCATTTGTAGTGTAAAGTTTTCTAGGAAAAAACATACCATACTTTATTTAGTGATATGATTCCTTGGTCTCCCATTTATATTTTACATGAATTTAATTTTTTAAAATAATTTTCATTGGAAACCATTTGAGTAATTTCTTTAGGAAATGGATTCTAAATGTTCTATT
Source organism: Viscum album (assembly GCA_963277665.1). Classification (NCBI taxonomy): domain Eukaryota; kingdom Viridiplantae; phylum Streptophyta; class Magnoliopsida; order Santalales; family Viscaceae; genus Viscum; species Viscum album. Next base: position 914,664,657 of record OY728155.1, on the reverse strand, counting down.
TCATAAACATTTCCAAAAATCTATTATATTTCCATTCAATCCATCCTTGCAACATTAATTCGAGAAAATGGATATGTGGATTATAAAGTGGTGTTACAATGTAAAAATATTCATTGGGTTGTTCTGGAATGAATGATTTTGCAAAATGTTGTGCTTCTCGAGGTATCACTTGGGTAGTTTCAGTTATTTGATTCATAAATTTTATATTCTATGATTGTGAAATGACAGTTGGTCCTATATTCTTGTATTATTCTCATTAATAGTGTTTTTTTTGGATTTATAGCACTTTTCCACTCACTGGGACCACTCCAATTGCATCTTTCTTTGGGTATGACTTTGTATAACCTTTTAGAGTACCAAGTAATATCTCAAACAATGTTTTTAAGATCTGAAAAATTAAATTCTATATGTTTCAATGATCAACCCTAACATTATTCTTTTATGAATTTTGGGTGTTCCCCATCTTATCTAGTTTTGTAACAAAATATTACAGTATATTTTCTATATTTGTTTTTGCGGAAGAATGTCATGTTATAGTGGTATTGATAAAACATGTTGAAATGTATTTTGTTCTAATGTTGGGAATGGTAATTTCATAACTTAATGGAAATTCTAAGAACATGATTCATATTAGTATATCCTTGCGACCCATTTTTATATAAAAGTTCATCAACAATTCTATGTTTGTAGTTTCCATTATTATTTATATGCGACTGTTGAACTGGCCTCTATTGATAATATAGTTGTGGTTGCTATAATTTTTTATTTTTCTTATTGTAATTAGTTTAATTAAAATTATATTTTTTTATCCACCAATATAAGGTGTGTAGTTTTGATATAGTTTCAAGCCACCACAAATTTTTCAATATGGAATTTACATGTTATAACTATGAGGCTATGGTGGATAAGTAGCAAGATAACATGTTTCAATCTTCTTGATAAAGTCCTCTACATGTGTAGCTAGATGATTATGTTCTTAAAATTGATAGACTATATGTTGTGGTGGTAAACGATCACTCTCCCATATACTTTTATTATGAGAGACTTAAACTAAAATTTTTAGACCACTTTGGGATTTTTAAACAACAGTCCTCAATCATCTGCATCATCAACAACTATGAGAGTATCTTGTGGGTGGCCTTGAAAAAACATTTAGAGTTTTATACTCACATCAAGACTATGATATGTGAACATATAATTGAGTTCCATTAAAATATACCAGTCTTCCAACACTGGATATCTATAATTTTGATTGATATTTATGATTTCATTCTATAATTTATGTGTCTCAATATGTGGGAAGTACTTGTCTAGTAATTTCATGGATAAATAATCTCATGTCATGATGGACTCAATAAGATGAATTTTGAGACATTCCATAATTTTTTTATCATAAGGGGAAGGCTAATAATCATATTTTATGGCATCATAAGATACTAAATTTCTTAGAAAGGCACCACATGCATCTCATAAGTTGGAGATATGTTCATGGGGATATTCAGTTTGAAGTCCACTAAACCAACCAATGTTTTTGATCACATTAATCAGTAGAGGATTGATATCAAATGTGTGCTCTTGAACAAGTGATATTACATTTTTGGTTAAAGAACCACTGATTGATTGAAAGACATGATCCACAATGATGCTTAATTGTTTATTAAGATACTCCTTATGTATTCAAGGATTCATGTTTTTCATTTTTGGTTAGTTGAGAAATTCAATATTCCTATGGATAGCCATTTTTAACGACCTTTAATGGAGATGTAACATTCAATTTCTGGTTTGAATAAAGGAAATAATTATTTTTAAAGGATATTTTAACATTTAATGAGACCCTAATTAATGCACTAGATCACAACTTGAATGATGTAGTGACATATAGAATTAATGAAGAATGATTTAAATGATAAAGGTAGAATGAGTGAGGTAATCCCTTGTCCTTGGAATATGTTTCCATTAGGTATCATGAATTTTTAATCCTCTTAAATGATTCCAAAATTTGATGCACCTACATGTTTACATTAAATTATGTGGTTTGAATTCAGATCATATTTATTACTCCCAAATTAACGTTGTTATAATGTTTAGCTTAGTGAATTTACTATGATGATCCCACAAGGATTCAATTGAATGGAAGAATATATGGGTTTTAATCAGATTTTTTCAAATTCCTCACATGTTAAATGATTTTTGGAATAATCTAATGAAATGGGATTTCAAGGTTATGATCAAAAACATAATTCGGATCAGAATCCATTTTGGGGTTAAATTAAAAGATAATCATATCAAAACATGGTATGATCTAAACGATTAGGTTATGAAGAAAGAAAAAGTCACTAGTTGAATATTGTAAAAAAACTATATCTATCCAAGAAGAGACCATTCCTTATCTTCATATAGGTATATCCTAGATAAATTAATCATAAATTCTAATGAAGAATGTATCATATGATATTGGTCATAATCGTTTCCACTCATAGCAGGTCAAAATTCCACATTTAAACTTCACATGGTTAGGGTTTCACAAAATAATAACATAAATAATTTTTTATTATGATTATTTTTATTATTGTTAATAAGTTGATAATCAATATTGAATATGTTCAAAAACTCCAACCCTCAACCCATACCCTCTGTGGTTTATCTACCCAATTTAGAATCGATTGACATCGGGTGAAATGTTATCAAAATAATAAATGTACCAATAATAATTGATTTCAATATGCTAAGTATCGTTCATTAAATAATAATGAATATAAGTATTGGATCAATAAAAAATCAGCCAAACACTTCATTGAATCAATAAACATGGAAGAATGTATCTACGTTTTATCATCAAATAGTTATTCAAAAGGAGAACACAAGTAACTCATCTTGTTGAGGTACAATAATAAAGAACTAATTGTATTTAGATAAATTATTTATTAATAAAAAAAATCATAGGAATTGATGAAATTTTTTAGAGATATGGGAGAAAAATTAACGAAATAAAGTGATAATTGAGAGAGAATCCAAACCTTTTGAACATTCATTCCATTGTATACCAGAAATAAGTAAACAAGAATGGTATTATATGAAATGTAAACAATTTAATTTCATTTAATTGGGATATATTGTCCTCTTTATTTATTTTGTATCCACCATGAATCTCATGTGAATCTCAGCCATAATATTCGAGATGTGGAAGTTTGAGTCTTCTTGCGACATGTGATTTTTTTCATAACAGATTCCTTCCATTGGATTGATCTTGAAAGTGGGAATTTAATTTCAAATGATTCATGACTCCTATTTGGGAATCACATTATATTATTTCTTCTTGGATTGTAATTTATTCACAATATTATTCCTGAATTTTCATATTCTATGGATGACAATTACACATCATGTAAGTGAGTTTCATGACATTAAACAGTCCATTTTGGTCAGTTCTTGTATATTTTCCATTATGAAATTGAAATCCTATATCATGTAATAATTAACACAAATATGGTGTATAATAGAGTAAAAATGAATATTAAATAATAAAATAACTGAGAAATTAATATTAAATTTCTCATTAGTATTTAAGATGTGGAATGAAATTTACTAATATAACGAATATGTTATATGTGATATCTTAGGAGGAATAACCCAACATTAATTTAAAATATAGTTCCTCTATGGGAATATAATATAGATATATAATGAAGGACATATCATATATAATGTAAATTATTTATTCAAAAATCATACAACTAGGTTTTTTTATATAACTCAATGTTCAACAGTTTTTAAAATCATATAGAATAGGAATAAAAAATATATATATAAAATTCCATTTAAAATGTATTATTATTACATTTATATGAATTCAGATTTTTCTTCTTTTGGTCCCTGTAACTGCTATTGTCCATTATATTGGAACAATAAGTCCCATTATTCTAATATATTAAATAATTATTTAATATTTTCTTTGTAAATTTACTATTTCGCATATAGTATTGACTTTGATGACCATCATCCCTACTCTTATAGAATTTACCAATATTAATATGGAAATATATCACATCCTTCAATGCAAATTAATTAAATTTATGTTGTTGATTATTCATTCAATCATTATATATTTCATCCAAATTTCATTGGGAATCAATAGATCTATTATTTTTTGGTGATTTGAATTTTAATAATATCAATGTTTTTATATAAAATACATCATAGTAGGTTTGTTAAAATAACATTATCTCCAACTCATTTAATTATCCTTCTTGGATTTTTATTATGATAGTTTCTCCATTGTCTTTGAAATAAATCATTACAATTTTTCTTTTGGAAATAAAAAATTAAATTATCCAATAAGTTTAACATGATTAATGATCATCATAATAATAATATCATAAACGAACACATGAACATTTAACCTAATTATTTATCACATAATAAAAGTATTATTTGAGAATTTAGTTCATATATTTCAACATGTATTATAATATTTTCAACATATATCAGCAAAATTTTGACACATACGAACTTTGGTTAATCTTTGGACACATCAAGTTGGTTTCACTCATAATTAATTTTTTAATCCCATAAATATATATACCAAATATCTATGTACAATCATAAAATATTCTAAACACTATAATAATTAAATTCTATTTTCTGATAAAAAATTACATCCTTTATCCTATAAAGGTCATACAATTTAAATATATAATAACATAAAAATAACTACATTTTATTTTAAAATACCAACTATAAAATTTCAATTTGGATATCTAACATAAACATATACAAGTGCATTATAATAGACCATAATGTGAATATAATTAACAAAGTAATATCAATTGAGAGTATCATACCATGTATGAATGTAGGCCTCTTTTTCATTCACAAGGTGATGACCATGGTAACACCAAATCCACCCTTTTTCTATTTTATTAACCTAATTTTTGTCTTTCTCTAATCTTGTATAAACATGTAGTATTTAACATTGATGTAATTTATAAAATAATAACACATTATATAAGATATGAAAACATCCTATTGATTTCAAATAGTAAAAATTCAGGGATACACTTATCCCCACAATTTTCACTAATGTTGTATTATCTTATTCATCAAAAAATTGAATTATTAGCTTAATATTAATTCTTGTATTATCCGTAAAGGATATCAATAATATTCGAAATTATGATTAACCCTAACATTTTGACCCTTAAATTAACCTCATATATACTCTAATCTCTACTGTTACGTAAATCAAAATATGGAACCAATCGTGATACACCATGATAACACTCTTAATTATGTAGCCATAATCAAATACATTAGTTAATCTGTTAAATATAAACTATAGATACACATACAAGACTATCCTATAGTGATATTTTTTTGAGAAAATAATTCCCTATAGAGATTTCAATGACAATATAGGTTTAGATATTTAGGGAATGAAGAAAAAAATAAAATAATAAAAACCCATGTTTATTGTATCAAACTAAAAATTTTCACATTACATATGAATCAAACTAATAAATTATAATTCTCTAATGTAACCAATATATTCACCAATAGGTATAAACCTTATACACGTACTACATTTTCCAAGTAATTCATATCATGTAGAATAGAAAAATAAGAATGGGATGAGGTAAAATGCGTAGTAAGTGAAACATATAACAAAAACAGTAAGATTTATATTCAAGATATAAATAATATGGTATGAATAACTATTTTTTTATAATAGACTGAGATCCTGCCCAAAAAATAAGGATCCATTTGTTGATAAAAAACAAAACACTTATACTAGTCTAAAAGTAGATTCTTTACATTGATCCTTCCTCAGAACGGAAAGATGATCACTCAGAACTTGATCATCCCAGTTAAAATCATAGCCATTCACACCATTGTTCGCAAGACCATCAGCCACCGCATTTGAATATATCTATAATAAAATAAATATAATTTAATTCTATATCCATGGAAACAAATTTAACAATATAACAGTAACTAATGATATAATTCTAATGGAATGTACAATATGATACAGTTAAAAATATTATAAATAGATTATATCAAGACATGTTACTAATATGAAATAATGTATACAAAAAAATAAATATGATTTATTCAATGAGTTATGTCAATGTAATGACGTCATATGGAATCGTTATATGACATATTGAGTTATGAAATCAAATTATACATTTTTAATAATCCTATATACTACATTAAAACATTAAAATGGTTATTACTTTTCCTATTGTCAATGAAAGGGATAACATGATAATAACCTATCGGGTGATAAATGTTTTATGGTTAGACATTAAATTTTCAAATATAATTAGAAATCTGAAATCATCTATATGTGAATAAAAAAATTATATTTTCAATAGTTCAACAATAAAAAATGTTAGTTATATCTATATAAGAATCCCTTAAACTAACTATATGTATATTTATAGTAAGTTGGTTAATTAACATAATTTTCTAATCAATATATGTATGGAATATTAATGAATAAAATCTATTCATGAAATTGGAAATCTAAAAAAATAAAAAAATTGGAATTGGAGGAGAATTAATTAATATTCATTCAATATATGATATGCAACTGAATTAATTTAGAAGGATATTTTTAAAAATGTTGAATAATTTGTATATTTGCACAATTATATAACCCTATTGTAAAACTAAATATTAGGAATTTATTGAAACAAATGAAAACATGATAAAAAAAGCTTGGACCAGTTTCAAATATATGGGTCGTAGAATATAATTATTCGATACTATTTGTTCAATCCACCAAATGAATAATGTAACTCCCCAAAAATCAAATGTAGGAACTTTGTATTTGATAGTGATTGTGACACACAACAAAAAATATATAAATGAATATAATACCACCAATAAAATTAAATATAATTATTATTTTAAATAAATCAATTTGTTTTTATAGCTTGTAATGCAAACAACACTCAGTAAGCATACATCTCACATAATAAATATGATTCTTCAATGCATTCAGTTACACACAAGACCATGTTTCACTGAATGAAAATATATTATTAATATATTATTAATTATTATAATAAGTCCTAACCTATATGTTAAAATAGATATTATTAATAGTACTGATTAATTTATGAAAATAAATTCTTATCATAATAATAAAATGATTTCATTGGTCACGAATTTATTTGTAATTAATATAAGATCCAATTGAATATAAGGGGGATGTTTTTATAAAAAAATATTTTCACACCCATATTGTTATTTTATCCTAATAAATTAAATTAAGTAAAAATATTTAATGATAGTAATGAGACATATATTTTATCAACTGAAGAAAATATTTCTGTAATTTATCTAATATATTTTATGGAATAATATATGATTAAACACAATATTTTGAATAGAAATCAATATTTTTTAAAGGCACTTTTACCGCCTTCTAATGTAGATCCTATTTTATATAAAATTTTGGGAAATTTTATAAATATTATTTTTCAAAATAAAAAATCTATTTGAAAAAAAATTAGCTAAGGGTGATTTGTTTGTATTTTTTTGTGAAGTTTCATTTTTTATTTATTATTAAAAATACTAAATTTTAATTCAAAATTCATTTCTCCTATAATTTATTTATTGTTTTATTACATATTTATTATATTTTAATGTAAAATTATATTAATTTTATTTTAATTGATCTAATGTAATTATTTTGAATAAATATAACTCTGAAATTGGGAATAAAAACATAAAAAATCTATTAAAGGATTTTATTTAAAAAACAAGCATTGTAATCCCATGTAAGAGATTAAATTTAAAATAATTTCTTCCACTTTTGTGATGTAATTTTAAAAAATGTATTCTATAATTAAAATGATTATAATTTATAATTTATAATAACCTCAACATTATTTTTGACAAAAAATATTAGTGAAGGTAATAAAAATTAATTACAACAATTAAGGTGAAATTAAGATGAGTAAGGGACAAAACATTAATCTTAAGTGTCAAAATTACAAATAAAATGGTAAAAGATAATTTTTTTGTCCATATATAGACCATATCCTCCCTTGAATATGATTTGGATTATTATTGGAGTCACATGAAAAGGGAAAATTGTGGGTGTACATCCATTTTAAAAAAATTACTATAGTTCCACTGCTCCTCCACTATAAAAAGGAATCCTCTACATGCACATCCATGAACCTCTCTAGATGCTATGTCTCAACCAAGGTATTACCAAATATACACTTTTTATACCTCCACTAATCCTGTATTTCTATATATGGTATGAAATCCATACGTGTATTTATTTTTGGTGCAATCTAAAAAGATTTTCCCAATGATAATGTAACATCATTCCTCAAGATATTTACATTTATATCCATTATCCACCCGCTAAACTATCATTATTCAAAAATAATAGAACATAATCAGTATCTTTACTATATTGAACTATTTGTATGTTAAGGGTTCTATCTACACTTACACTCTCATACAACTAACGGTTCTCAAATATACTGTTTATTTTCACGAAAAACTACCTCCTCATAAAATAATGGTTTTTTTTCATTATCATTGTTAATGATGGGTAATTATTATAGGATATATATAAATAATATGTTTATTATTTATTTATTATTATGTAATTCATTTAAAAAACATATCCATATAATTTCCATTTTTTTAAATTCGATAACATTATTTGTGGAACTATTGAATATTGCATCCTCAATGCGATGTGATCCATTTATTCTATAAATTGAATTCATAATGTATATTTATAATTAAATAATTGTCACATTGACAACTTATATATTTTAATAATGAAATAAATACCTTTCTATAAATACAACAATTCATTTTAACCATTACCCTTTCACACACTTAAGAAGTGATAACGTCGTTCGTGGAGTTGTGGACAATATCCTCACACAACAAAATGTGGTTCCATTTATGTCACAAAAAATATATCTATATATTAATAAATAAAATTTTATTTTTTATATAATCATCATTTTCGAAAAATTACGGTTACATACCTTATTTTCATACTTATGGATAAAAAATTGGAACGTCGTAGATGCGTACGTACAAACCACACTCTCCATGAATGAAATGTTGATTCACTATTTAATAACCATATTTAATTATTGGTTTTAAAAGAAAAATATATGTATAAATATGATAATTGTTAAATTTTTATTATTTTTAATTTTTAATATGATGATCTGTCTAACAAAACTATTACTTACCCACATTTTTTATGACAGATAAACAATATTTGGTCAAAACACCCGATGTAAAAATAGATTCTTATGTAGTTCTATTAAAAATGAAAATATGTGAAATAAAATTAATGATAAACATTAAAAAAGTTATAACTCATGTAATGAATAATCATAACCATATTATTTGGTATTTTAAATACACAAGAGTCAAGTTAGACTTAGGGTAAGGGATTTTCATCTAACTTTATAAATTGTTGAGATAAATTTCATATTCACCACTTAATTAATTTATGTGTGGTATCTATTATCCATTTTAATATATCATATAAGGAATTATTTTATCTTATTAGATATTTAAACAATTATTTAATTATATTCTTATATTTGGATTTTGATTTAAAATGTTTCAAAGGGTTATGTGATGCACTGGAATGTTTAAATTTTATTTTCCTCAAATATAATTTTATTGGTCTTTTAATGGTATATAAATTTGATGAAATGGTATTAACATTGTCTAGTAAAATAATTCATTTAAATCTCCTCTGATTATTCATTACCATTATCAAGTAGTAGTATATTATTCCACCCAGTGGTATAAAAACAATTTTAGAAAATGTATTAATGAATACCCAACATAATTTCTTTCATTAGTTAGAGAAACTATTTTATTCTAAAAACCACATTTTAATGAAATGTATTAATTTTTTTACAACTTAAAACTGAAAATTTAATGATTTTTTTCCATTTTTGGATTTAACAATTCATTAATTTTATTTTTGATTTCTTTTTACAAACAAACATTTGTATCTATTTTATCATGAATAATGAGTGTCCATTTTACATCATACAAAATGTATGGATTTATCCACCATTATTTATTTTTTTCTTGTATTTAATGTTAAAATGTTTAATTTTTAAGGAATTTTGTTTCAAAATGAATAATAAAAGAAAATGTTTTCCAAATGTATTTTCACAACCAAACGATATTTTTCTCAAGAATGTTACAATGGATATTTTTTTGTATTTCTATTCATCAACCACAAAAAAATCATTTTAAATATACTTGAGATATGTTATATTAATACAATTATTTTTCTTCTTATGGATGGTTTATGATTTAATTCTCTAAGGAGAGTATTCACATTCAATTCCTAAACTAAATTTTTATTATTTTCCTAGAAATATTCAAATAATCAGTCAACATTGAATTTCTATATTTTTCCACATCGTTTACCATGGATATTCGGATTTCTTAAACCATACAAAATTTTTACATATGTTGTTCAAAGTGAATGGTTTTCAATTTAATGGAAAATTATCGATAAAATTTTATTCTTTTACTCAATACAGTTATTTGATAAGGAACATTGTTTACGTAAATGATATAGAAATGTAGTTTCTATATGTTCGGGGGTTAGTTATTGAATGAAACTAGATACATAATTCTATCATCTTAAAAAATAAATTGTCTAGGAAAAGATAATGTTTTTTCACCATATTTGTTATTAACCTACATTAAAATATAATCATGATGTCCAATAATTATTAATTTCCTTAATTTTGATTGAATGATGTCTAATAATTATGAATTTCCATAATTATAATGGGATTTGTTTTTCTGTTATTACCTTATCACAGTGTTTATGAACTTCCTTATTAGTTTTTTTAACACATGGTATGTGTGTTAAAGTATTTATTGTTCCAAAATTATTATTGATAATTGTTTAATTATTTATTTTATTTTATATAACCTTACTGAGACATTTAGATGACCTATATTATGTTTCCATTCCTCATAAATCGATGAATCACAATATGAATTATATGCATGGATACGTTTGATAAAATAATGTTATTGTACTAAAAAATTTAATTATTCTATTAATTGGTAATACAAGACTCATAAATTTGAATGTTTTAATGAGACTTTTAAATTGTTCAGATGATTGGGATATGATTTATTTGAATCTTATAACAATGTTATGTTAGTAGACATCAGTTACATGCCATCTAGGGATTGATCACTTCCAAATATTATTAATAAAGTATAAATAGTGAAATATAAACCTTATTAGGGTAATTCCCAATTAAAATTATATATTAAATATCTGTGAAAATGTGGAAAATTTCAATTAGAATTTTTTTTCACTATTGTATAAATAAGAGTAATTTGTCACTCAAAAAATAGTTATTATACATTTGAATTATAAAAACTATTAAAACTATTAAATTTTGAAATAATAATCTAGAATAGGTCATTGAAATATCCTCAGGGTTATATATGGAAATGATGAGATGAATAAGAAACATATGGAAACGAACTAAAAAACCCCTTATAAATATTTGAAATGAAATAAATGTTCCAAACACATGTTTTAAATTGTTTTATTTTTTGAAAATATATATTCATACCAATAGATGTGGTTGTATTACCAAAAAATAAAATATTATTATGAGAATATTAAATAATGGAATAAGGATATATATAACTATACAATAAAACTTATAAAAATGAGATTTGAGTTATTAATATTTCATTAATGTGACATACTACATGATGATTGAAATATTTAAATATAGTGTCATATATGATAGTGATGAAAATTCATGGAAATAAGATAGAATAATATATAATATTATAAATTGGAATAAAATTACAATCTTTTAAAACCATGAGTATGATCAAAACTGAATGAATGAATATTTAATAAAATATTGACAAATGGTGACAAAATTGAATAAAAATCCTTTTGGAAGAAATGAATTCATTTATTATATAATTTAACATGTAAAAAAATATTAAAATGATAAATCCATGTGTATAAAATATAACATTCAATTGAAAATATGTTTTTTAAATAATAATGTCTTATCGAATTATGATTTTAGATTATATAACCCATAATGTATGAGTAAAATTATAATAAAAATCAACTGAATGAGATGGTTGATATTGAACATCAAATATGATTTTTAAATGATAATTCATGATTTAGAATATAAAATGACTATAATGTTCTCTAAATAAATTAAATTAAATTCATAATAAAAAACTGGTATAATTTGAGATCAAAGCGCATACAACCGTATTTTTCATAAAAAAATATGTGTGAATTATAAATTTTAAAAATAAACATGAGATATAATAAATAATGAGTTAATATTGATAAAAATATTAAAATATACGTGTAGAAACCATCCATAGAATATATTATGTATCATCTAAAATAATTCAAATTATTTGAACATTGAGATAAGGAATACTTATCTAGTTCAAGATATATTCTCCACATAAACGAAACTATATAAATAAACAAAACATGTTTATTATAATTTTTTTTACCTTAATATTATATATTTTATGTAAAGTCTAACATTTATAATCATATTCAATTTTTTTTTATAATTTATCATGAAAAATGTATGGATTTGGGATTATTTCAGTTAATTTTTCTGTCGAACAACTTATTTTATTAAAATTATTAATAAATAATATAAACATTCAATAACTAAAATCAAATATTTTGTTTCTTATGAACATATAATAATATTATTATTTTTCTCCCATTATTAATCCATGATATAGTTTTATTAAATTATTCTTGTTAGAGGAAAATATTACCAACCATAAACCCATTATTTTTCTATGAGTTGGTATGGTTGGGGGTTTTTAAAATATTATTATTATAAGTAACTAACCTTAGAAATTAAAATATATAGTTTAATTAGACTTTAATTCCTTTATTTTTTCCCAAATATAATTTAGGTTTATAGTTATATAGAGTTATGTAATAACATATAAATAAAAACCTCAATATTACAATGTGTACACTTCTCTTTATTGTACATTTCTTGAGTCAAATAAATAAATTAAAATGAGTCATGATTTGTTTTTTTTAAATCTACATATCACTCGACATCACATATCAATTTTCCTTATGCATACATAATCATTTCAGAAATCATTTTATAAGGATGAACAAGAAAAAAATCATCAATATGTTACATTAAAAAATACAACCCATTAGTCTAGTAAAAAACAAGAATACCAAAAAAACAGTTACCCTTATCACATAAAATTTGATAGTATGAAGTAAATAATTTCAAGATGAATAATATGCTATTTTTTGTGATAGTAAACCTGTAATCCCAAATTAAATCCCTGAGAAAAAATATTGGATACTTTATAATAATTCTCATGTCACACATACATATGAAGAATATAGCATGGTTTCACCTGGAATTACTATCATAATTATACTTATATTAACCTTCAAAATTAGTGTAGAATCGTGAATCACATTGATCCTTTGAATAACCATCATAGAACATTATATTAATATCATATAAGAAGCATATTCAGTTAACTCCTTCCCTTTTTTGGACTAACCATATCATTGTATTACTATATTCTCTTCGGGTAAACCGTCATATTCGTTGTTTAATTATGCTTCAATTAAATTTTACCAATATATTGATTCATATAAATCATGACATGTTATTGTAAACTATATTTATCATTGGTCAATAATGATTTCTTTTATGAATGGTTATATTTAATTCATTTGGTGAATTTTATTTTTTTTATCATATATACAGAATTTTATCTTTTTTTGAGAATCCTTGAGTCTTTCACTGGTTCTGGTTTTCTAGAAAAGGACCGAGACACCTTGACCTAGACATTGTGACCCAGAAATTGAAAACTAGACAATGTGACCCAGAACCTTGATGGGACACCGTGACCATAAATTGTGACCAAGACACCGTGAACAAACGTTTTAACTAGTTTCAGATCTCATGAAGTATATGACACCAATTCCTTCTGTGATATTTTTTGATGTTTTTCAAAGGACCAGACACCATGATCTTAACACTGAATTTGTTCTTCTAGTTCATGTTCTCAATACAATTATTCCTTCATGATTGTCTCACCACTCAATGGAAATGAAAAAGACGTTTGTTCGTGGTGACAGTATTTCCAGGTGACACTATTTCTAGACAGATTGTAACATCGTTCTTTAATCTGTTTTGAAATTTTCAATTTAATCTATATTAATAATATTTGATTCTTTTAAATGATCTGAAATAATTAATTTTTTTATTGGAATTTCACCTAACAGTACGAGGTATGAGGTGCAGGATACATGCATCGTTTCATCTACAACACAAGCACTCTAATAATAAAAATAAAACTGTTTCCTAGAAACAAGTGACGAGTAGCAGTGTACAGTGGAAGCATGATAAATATAGAAAAGTGGACCTATACATGCAAAAAGATACATATGAACAACACAAAGAATCCTTTTCTAAACATAGTTGATGGAATAACATCATAAATTAAGGAATACCACATTGTATAATTTAACGAAACTACTTAATTTTTCAGACGATTGGGATATGATTAATTTGAATTCTATATCAATATAATGGTAGTAGACACCGAATTCAGGCCATCTATGTCTTGATAGCTACAAAATATTATTATTTAAGTATAAATAGTGAAAAATAAACCTTATTAGGGAAATTCCGTGTTAATATTAAATATTAAATATAATTTAATATGTGAAAAAGTTCAATTAGAAAACATTTTTTCACTAACGTACAAATAGAATTTACGGGTCCCTCGAAAAAAGAGTTCTCAAAATTTTGAAATTTAAAAACTATTAAAACCATTAAATTTTGAAATAATAATATAGAATAGATCATTGAAATATCCCAAGGGATATATATAGAAATGATGAGATGAATAAGAAACATATGGAAATGAACAAAAATACCCATTATAAATATTTGAAATGATATAAATGTTCCAAACACAACATTTAAATTTGATATAAATTTTCTAAAAATAATTTTATAATAATAGCTGTAGTAGAATTACCAAATAATAAAATATTATTATTAGATAATTAATTAATGGAAGAAGGAAGTATACAACAAAAAAATAAAACTAATAAAACTGAGATTTGTTTTATTAATATTTCTTTAAAGGGACATACTACATGATGTTAGAAATATTTAAATATGCTGCTTTATGTGATAGGGATGTAAATTTAGGGAAATAAGATAGAATAACATATAATTTTATAGATTGGATTAAAATACTAACTTTTATAACCATGATTATGATCAAAACTGAATGAATTAAAATTTATTATAAAAATGACTAACAATGGGGGTAAAAATTAAATCAAAATCGATTTGGAAGAAATGAATTCATACTGAATATTATTTAACATAAATAAAAAAATATGGAAATGATAAATCCATGTGTATAAAATAAAACTTTTCATGGAAATATGTTTTTTAAAACAATAATGTCTTATTGAATTACTATTTTAGATCAAATAACCCTTACTATATGAGTAAAATTTTAATAAAATCCAATTGAAAGAGATGGTTGATATTGAACATAAAATATAATTTTTAAATGATAATTCATTATTTGGTATATAATATAACTAGAAAGTTATCAATAGAAATTAAATTCAGTTCATAACACAAAACATGTATAATTTGATATCAAATCACATACAACTGAATTTTTTGTAAAAAAAATATGTGAATTATATATTGTGAAAATAAACATGAGATTTTATTAATAATGAGTTAATATTGATAATAATATTGAAATATAAGTGTAGAACCCATCCATATAATACATTATGTATCATCTAAAATAATTCACATTATGTGAAAATTTAGAGAAGGAATACTTAACTTATTTAAGATACATTCTCCCCATAAACCAAACTATATAAAAAACAAAACAAGTTTATTGTGTATTTTTTTATTAAACTTAATATTATATATTTTTTATAATTTCAAACATTTATAATCATATTCAATTTATTTATTATTTAAGGTTTTCATAATTTTTCTTGATAAATGTATGGTTTTTGGATTACATTATTTAATTTTGTTGTCTGTGAAATTTTTTTATTAAAATTATTAATAATTAATATAAACAATCAAGAACTAAAATTAAATATTTTTTTCATATGAACATATAATAATAATTTTATTTTTCTTCCATAATTCATCCATGATATAGTATTTTTAAATAATTAATTTTTAGTGGTCAAATATTCCCAACCATAAACCTGATATTTTTCTATGAGTGGGTATGGTTGGGGGTTTTTACAATATCATTATTATAAGTCACTAATCATAAAAATTACAATATATGGTGTAATTATACTTGAATTCATTTATTTTTTCCCAAATATCATTTAGGGTTATAGTTATAGAGAGTTCAATAATAGCACATAAATAAAAACCATTATATTATAATTTGAAAACTACTCTTTATTGTACATTTCTTCTGTAAAATAAATAAATTAAAATGAATCATGTTATGTTTTTCGAAAAAATCTACATATCATTCAACATCCCATTTTCATTTCCTATACCCATACATAAAAATTTTAAAAAATATTTTATAAGGATGAATAAGAAAAAAATCATCATTCATGTACATAAATAAATACAATGCATTAGTCTTGTGAAAAACATGAACACCAAAAAAAAACCCATGTTACATAAATATTTGATATTATGAATTATATAATTTCAACATGAAGAATAAATTTTTTTTTTTGATATTAAACCTTTAATCGCAAATTAAATCATAGATAAAACATATTGGATACTTTATATTAATTATCATGTCATAGGTACATATGGAGAATACTGTATGGTTAAACCTAGAATAACTATCATAGTTATTGTGGGATTAACCTTCTAAATTAGTGTAGAAACGTGAATCACATATATGCTTCGAATAACCATCATAGTCCATTCATGAAATCTCTTATGAGGAACATATTCAGTTAACTCCTTCCCTATTCAGGACTAACAATTGAATTATATTACTATATTCACATTCAGTAATCCATGGTATTCCTGGTTTTGTTACGATTCAATTAAATATTATCAATATCTTGATTCCTATAAATCATGATTTTTTATTGTAAAATTTATTTAACATTGGTCTATAATGATTTCTTTTATGAATGATTAAACTTAATTCATTTAGTGAAATTTATTTGTTATGTCTATATACAAAAAATCTGCTATGTCTGACAATCCGTGAGTCTTCCACTAGTTCTAGTTTTCTGGAAAAGGACCGATATAGTGTGACCTAGACACTGTGATCCAGAAACCACAAAATCGGACATTGTGACCCAGACACCTTGACCGGAAACCGTGACCAGAAACTGTGACTAAGACACCTTGAACAGATATTTTGACTAGTTTCAGATCTTATGATGTATATGACACCAGTTCCTTTCTAAGACACTGTAAAATTTTGTCAATGAACCAGAAGTCATGATCTTAACACAACATACGTGATTCCAGTTCATGTTCTCAATACAATTATTCCATCAAGATTGTCTCACCACTCAAAGTAAAAGAATAAAATTCTTGTTCATGGTGAAATTGTTTCCAAGTGACACTATTTCTAGATAAATTGTGTCATCATTCTTCAATCTATTTTTAAATTTACAATTTAATGTCTAATGGTCATATTTGAGTATTTTATATGAATAGAAATAATTAATATTTCTCTGTAGGCATTTCACGTAACAGTACGAGGTATGAGTTGCAGGATACATGTATCCTTTCAGCTCTAACACATTCACTAGAAGAATAAAAATAAAACTATTTCCCAGAAACAAGTGATGAGTAGCAGTGTATAGTACAAGTGTGAGAATGCATGAAAAATGGACCTTTACATGCAACAAGATACATATAAAGAACACAAGAAGCATTCACGTATCATAAATTATGGAATACCATAGATCAATGCCAAAAAATCTTCACAAAAAAACTCCACGAAGAACACGAGCTCAATCTAACTACAAACCATAGCACCTGACATGGGATACACTGTTTCTCACAAGAGTCATTAATTCATGCATTCATTTTATCCTATATGTCAAGAGATGCAAAAAATAACACCCTGAGGACTTCTAACCCTATCTTTTCATCATTTCCATACTGTTTATTGTTTATAGCATTAGTGTAGTGTGTTTTTATTGTATTAAAAACACCCTCTTTCACCTACACTAAATAGAAGGATATATGATATCCTTCCTCTCATATTTTTTAATCTTTTTTACACCTTCAGAAAAGGGTGGAATATTTCCATGTGTAACCTGATAGTTTTTACCCATGAAGAACTGTGAAAGAGGTCGTATGACCAAGATATTCATGTGAAATTCTGTTTACCCCAATTCATGGTGTAGATCAAGTTATTAATATAAAATTCTTGGTGGATGGTGAACATGAAGTTGAGAGTATAAGGTCATGGCTTTGGACTGAACCAATTATATTATCTGCTTTGTTGTTTAATTTATTCTTTGATATGTTTTACTGTATAACTCATAATCACTAGATTTGCATTGATAGTTATTCTTGGATAGAATTTATAATTTTTTTCCTTATTAGAATATATTAAAAAGTAACATCCATAACTTATTCTTATATTTCTGATAATTAATCAATCTTTTAATAGGTTATCTGAACATTCAAACCATTATAAATGTATTACCTTGATTGAATGGGATATATTTAATTTTATTATGGATCCAATTTAGGAAAATATATTAAGAGAAATTTTTATTGATACTCGATTCAAATCCCTATGGAGTACTATACTCCAACCAATGTTTGGTATTAGAGGATATTATTAAGACTTTATTGTTCAAACTAGTCAACTATAATTTTAGTTATACATTAATGATCTGTAAATTTATGTTATTTCTAAATTTATTGCTCTTTAAATGTATTTCTTTGTTATGGATAATAGACTGGATGGTTATGAAAAAAATTATCCACCATTCTTTAATGGAACTCATTATTCCAAATGGAATACTAAAATGAAAATTCATTTAGAACAGATGGGTTTTGAAATTTGGTCCTCAATTATAGATGAGAAAAATATTCCTGCTACTGATAGAATTGCATGGGATGTCCCAACCAAGACTCCATATAAAAATAATTGAAATTCCATGAATTTTTTATGTTTATCATTATAAGATGAGGAATTTGACAAAATTTATGCATTTAAAACTACCCATGAAATTTAGAAAACATTGTCTGTTTCACATGAAGATTATTCTAGCATAACAAAAATAATACTTAATAAATAAAATATAAAATATTATAACTTTAAAATTAAGCCTAATGAGATTATTTTTGACATTTATCTCTGGTTCAATGGAATTTTCAACACAATAATTAATCTTGGAAGAGAATTTACTACCGAACATAAAATCATAAGGATTCCCAGATTTGAGATGATATTTGCAGAGGAACTTCATTCTCTATTAGAATCATGTGAAATAAGAAAATTACCTGTCAAATAACTCATTGGGAATCTAATTATGTATTAAGAGGAGTTGAAATTCAATAATTAATAGGATGATAAACCCAAAAGAATATAAGTTGCATTTAATACCACCACCACTAAACACAATGAAAAGGGGAAATAGCAAGTCTCTTAAGAAATCTCCAGCGGTGAAAAATCTTTACATAACAGTGATGGGGAGATGGATAAATTAGATAGAAGTATTAAGAAATTTTAAAATAATATGTAATTTATAAGAAATCCTAACATCAAAGGATGATATGATCAAAAGGGAATCTTAAAGAATTGTTATAAATGAAGTAACAGAGTCTGATGATATAGTATGATATGAATTCAAGAAAAATGAACATGTAAAGGCTAACTCTCCCAAGAACATGTATAAAATTAAATATGTGGACTAATATAGAAAGTATAAAAAGGTATTAAAAGAATCATAGAGTGCTTTTAAGGACAGTTCATGTGACTCAGAGTGCTCATTTGATGAATAGGCTTACCAAGCCAATATGTGATTCATGACAAAACCGTATGAGGTAAACTTGGAATCTATTGTACAAAATTCTAACTATTCTGGAGATGATTTTGATTATGAAAATATGTCTAAAGAAGAAATTATTGAGTGTTACAATATTCATTAAGAGATATGAAATGAACTAAATGATAAATACAAGTGTATAAAGGAACATCATTCTCTAACGTCAATTGTTTAATATGAACATATTATAGAAAGAGAGAAAAATATTCAATTAATCAAAGAAAAAAATGACCTAAAGTTATCTAATGGGAAATTTAAAAAGGATCTTTAAAGGGATAAAAATGATAAAAAAAATTTGGTACAAATGATAAGTAAACTTATTTTTCTTAAAAATACTACTTGTATTAGCTATCAACCTGGTAAAATAATTTTTTGAAAAAAAAATTGTTCCTATATCGAGGACATATATATTTACTCATAATTCTTGAAAACATTCTGTTACTTCAAATTATGATACACTCCCTACTATTTCATGATTTTCTGGACTAAATAGATATTTATTTTAAAGCACATTACGTAATTCTTGTTGAATCTTATGAGGTATTTGTGGGTTCCTAAAGCACCAGTCACTAATATTTCTGGACACAAACAAATATGCGTACCATATTATATTTTTATTTGACTATTTTTTAGGAAAATTATTCATAGAGCTAATATAAAATATTATAGTACTTGGATATTTTATGTTTGAGAAACAATATAAGAATCTATTTGTGCTTCAAGAATGTAATAAAAATTGATGGTTGACATTTCACATTTGGTGACAATGATTAAGGAAAAAACATTGGCCTTGGCCAAATTAGTTACTCCAACTCAGGTATAATTTCCAATTTACTTATTTTTGAGGGATTAAAATATAATTTTCGTAGTATTTCACATCTATGATATTATGCATTTCTTTTTAAATTTATGAATAATTCCCCCAATGTATTTAATTCTAAAAAGGATTTTTTATTTTCTACATTAAGAAATTAAAATGTATACTTTGTTAACATATATTGTTTAGTTTCTCAAAATGATTCATTATTAAGTGTATTTATCAAATTGACAAGGATTTGGAATAGGAGACTTGGACACTGTAATATTCACTCCATTGAAACGATAAATAGAAAAAGTTTAATCAAAGACACACAAAACCATTAGTTTTCAAATGATAATGTGTGCAATACTTTTCAAAAGTTAAAGAAACACAAAATTTCCTTCAATCCAAGAATTTTTTTTTGAATTATCAACCACTTGAACTAGTTCACCCTGATTTTTTAGAGAATAATGTGTTTATAGTAAAAATGTGATGCACTATGTTCATGTTATGGTAGATAAATTTTCTATATATACTTGGACATTATTTTTGGATCACATAAGTGAATCATTCTATCATTTCACCAAATATACTAAAATTAAATAATCTATTAGTGGAAATAAAAGTAAATCCATAAGAATTAATCATGGATGTGAGTTTGAAAATCAAGAGTCTGATTCAATTTGTCCAAAAAATGGCTATAACCATAATTTAACTTCCCTAGAACACATCAAAAAAATTGAGTTGTAGAAAAAAAGAAAAAGAAACTTTCCAAAGATTACTAGAACCATGCTTAGTGAATATGACTTAAATATTTATTTTGGGGTTGAAGCTATAAATATTGATTGATATATTATTAATAGAGTATTGATTAGACACATTCTTAAAAGATCTATATAAGAGACATGGAACAATAGAAAATCTAAATTATGACAATTCAATGTTTTTGGTTGAAATGTTTATATACATAATTCTAACGACAATTATGTCAAGTTTGAATCCAAGAGTGATGAAGGAATATTTATAGGATATTAAATCTCTAGTAATGTCTATAATGACCCATACTTTACGTACATTGTTATTACATCAGAATTGAAGCACACTTATTACAACATATAACGAAACCAGGAAAGGACCATATAGGTATAGTGTCTTTAGAAACTGGGAAACATAAACAACTGGTTCATAAAGCTTCTACACTGTCTCCCATTTATTTCATCATATCTATAGTCCCTTTTGGCATATCTTTCTTAATAACTTTTTTCCTGGCCTGGGGAAAGAATACATACAAAAGGGTGAGCTCAAATGCTCAGTAAGGGTAATCAAAAGAAAAATAAATCACATCATATTCATAAGAACGTAACATTTTGGAAATCTTAACCTGCAAAAGAGGGCATAATTTCATAACTTTGGATAAATCCTAGTAGTGAAATGAAATCCCAATAGTCATAACATAAAAAATGAAACTTTGTGGCATACACACATAATCATAGAGAATCATTTCTTATTAGTCAAAACTCATGGATAAGACTATCTTAGTGGACAAAGTCCATTTCGGAACAGAGTTCATTCCTCGTTCCAGTCTTGTTTCACTGAACCGGTTTAACTTGATCTTCCATCCATGTCTATCTCATGAGATATAAAAACTTTAACCATTGCATTGGAGGTAGATACAGTTTACACCAATCTCATAATGATACCATTCTTATGTGTTCCACAAAATCATAAATCATACATCATTGCATAACCCATGTAATAAAAATGGGATTCTTAAACAACATGACCTCATAAAACAATTCATATAAGATATAGGAATTCATAAAAATAAATCCATCCAAACATAATCAAATCAATGTAATAATAGGGATAGAAATATAACCCTATATTATCTAAGATGGAAAATAATTTTGATAAAACACTTGAACTCCATTCTTGAGGAAAATATCCTTTCTACTTCAAAAACATTTTCCTTTCCTAACATGTCATACAATTTTAAACTAAAATAATATGATTAATAATAAAATTGAAAACTTGTAAAGTAATATTTTTCGAAATAATGTTTTAAAAATCCATTCATGCCGTATAAGTTAAAAAAACATTTTTCTCGTACTTTTGTCGGAAAAGACAAAAAGTACCTCGTACGAAAAATGACAAAAGATTCCTTTAATATCTTTTACTAAAAACTCACCGAAGGGTAAAATTGGATATAAAATATTGTATAAGGATATAAATATTACATATTGAGGAAACATGGATGTGGATGAAAAATATTCCCCAGTAAATTCTGAAATATAAACAATCTCGGATAAAAATTGAGATTGCAAGATTTTCCCTTACCATAAGTCCAATTTGATTCGTAAGTGTCAGAACCTCCTGTATAATGATTTAAATAATGTTATTGACTTATTAAATAATAATAATTATTTTTATGATATCATATATGGTCATATTCATAGCTTCTTATTAGTAATATTTCCTTACTACTTGTTATTCGGGTGTTTATTACTTTTTGTTCTTATGCGTGTTTTGTCGAATAAATTCTTATTTTTCATTTAAGGTTATAGATACCTCATTTTCAGAATGGTATTAGTGTAATATATATCATATGAATTCATTAAATTCATTTATATAATCATTATTCAATGAAGATCATGTAGAACGAGTCGCATCACATCATGGAGACGGTATTCCGTACGTACGCACAAGCGATGATATCATTCCCATGATTGTGGAATTGTATTGGAGTGTATATATACTATTTAAGAATCAATATCACTTTAAAATAATAATATATAGTCATTATTTACACCATTATACCCATCCAACTAAGGTGGTGGTGGAAAATAGATTACACCACGGTTGAAGACGGTATTCCGTACGTACGCACGCGAGGTGATTTCATTTTCCATAGGATGGATAGACGGTGAAATAGGGTTGTTTCATACTTATAATAACATATAAGTATATAAGTGATACTGATGTTATTACATCATAATGAAACAACTAATGAAAAACAAGTGGATGAATAAATAAAGATGAAAGAATCGGTAACGTTCATTACCTCTTCTTTGAAGCGCTTCTTTGAGACCTCCTTTTAGGGAAATAAAATTGGTCTTTGAAGAAGAAAAGGACCTCTAGGATGTCTCTAGGGAAGTGGAGAGAAGAAATTTTCAGGGGTTGGCAGAGCATTAAGGCTCAAAGAGGTGTGAGGAAGAGAGGGAGGAGGTTCCCTTTTGTAAGGGAGGAGAGGGGCACCTTTGGAATAACAAAAAATATTTTTTTATTATAAAGTCAAATTCGGGTTTTAATAGCTCCGAATTGATATATTTAGAAGATAAGGTGTGTATGGGTCGAAATACTCTCATCCAATAGAATTTAGACATGTTTAGGTAACAATTTTAACCTTATCATTTAGATTTAACATTAAGTTAGATAATTTAACTTTTACCATGTATTCTTGTTTTCTTACACTATAAGGTTAATAAACTTACTATATCAAGCCAAACGAACCCCAAGTTGTTGGTTATTATTATATATATCCTTATATAAGTCATTTTGCCGAACCTATGATTTTTAGGAATAAAATAACAATTAATTATATAATATTTGTTTTAAAAACTATTTTATAACAATTTTGACACTATTTAGTAATTGATTTTTTTGAAAATCATAACAGAATGATTAATTCGGAAAAAGTTAATTAAATCAATACTAACATGTCATATTAACCTAGAAAATTATTGGAATTCATGAAAAGTCTCAAAATACAATTATATGGGTATTTATAACATCAATTATGTCAATATTTCATTAATAAGATAATTATTGCATCATATTTGTGTCATTAATAAATAAACTTATTTAAAGTCTAAAAATTACAAATAAAATATCATTATGTAGGAAATTGTTTATATCTTTCTAATTAATATTTATAGTCGAATTTATCTTATTTATAACCCCATATTGAAATGATTTACTTATTAAACATTGATTTTAACTATTTTAACCCTTCTTTAAATAAATTAATAATAAACGTACTAATCTAATAAAAGTGGGTCTAAATGGTCATATTTTTTCCTAAGGTTGTTTTTGGTCGAATTAAACTTATCTAATAGAATTAGGACATGTTTTAGGGTAATAATAATAACACTTTTACCCTTAATTACCCTTTTTACTTTTAACCGTGGCAAAAAAATTAAAAAGTTACTATTCACCAAAAAATATTTTCATCTCATTGAAAAACATTTTAGTCCTTGATATTAACCGTGTCTCTCAGATTTTTGAAATTCCACACACAGTAGCTGTAAAGTTATGTTTAATGAAAAATTCAGTTTTTAACCATCACTTAGTGGTTTCACTATTCATCAAAAATTGAATGTTTTCAGAAAAATACCAAAATTTCACTCTAGGCTAATTTCGATATTCCGAATCCAAAAATGAAGTCCATTTTGAAAAATAAAATTTATAAAATTTTAAAAAGTTGTTATTAATATTCATGAAGGCTAGTTACAATAATATTTTAATAGCATATCGTTGTTTAGTAAAACTTGATATTGCGTACGACACAAGCTATTGAGGAAGGCCGCGGTTGCGTGTAAAGCAAGCCAAGATAGTGTTGTGTGTAGTGAAAGATTCCTTTGATAAAAACAAAATATTTATCATAAATGTCCCATGCGTTACATTCTACCCCCCTTAAAATGAATTTCGCCCTCGAAATTCTTCACTTTTTAACAAACCGATGTGGATACCTCTCCCTCATAATATCCTCAATATCCCATGTAGCTTATTCTAATTGGTGGTTCCTCCATAAAATTTTCACCACGCGAGTGGTCTTGTTTAGTAGGAAATTTTCGCTACGATCCAGAATCTCTATCGGCTGTTCTTCAAAAGAAATATCTTGCTCCACAGGTACAACTTCTGAGCTGAGTACATGTGAAGGATCAGGTATGTACTTTCTTAGGAGAGATACATGGAACACATCGTGAACTTGAGAGAGATTCGGTGGAAGCGCCAACCGGTAATCTACCTTTCCAACACGATCTAGTATTTTGAAAGGACTGATATATCTGGGGCTCAACTTCCCCTTCGTTCCAAATCTCATGACCCTCTTCCAGGGAGATATTTGTAAGAACGCTTTATCACCCACTTCAAACTCTAGGTCTTTTCTTCGGTTGTCGGCATAACTTTTCTGTGGACTCTGAGCTGCTCTTATGTGTTGTTGAATAGATCGGACCTTTTCTGCCATTTCATCAACAAGATCAGGTCCTAATAGCTTTCTTTCCCCAACTTTATCCCAGCAAGTTGGAGTCCTGCATTTCTTTCCATAGAGAGCTTCATAAGGAGCCATTTGAATACTAGAGTAAAAGCTATTATTATAAGAAAATTCCACCAAAGGTAGGTGTTGATCCCAACCACATTTGAAATCCATAGAGCATGCTATCAAAATATCTTCTAGAGTTTGAATTGTTCTCTCAGACTGACCGTCTGTCTGAGGATGATAAGCAGTGCTGAAACTCAACTCTGTATCCAGAGTATGCTGATGAATTCACCAGAACATCGAGGTAAATCTTGGATCCCGATCAGATATAATAGAAAGTGGTACTCCATGCAATCTTACCACTTCATCTACATATATCCTGGAAAGCTGATCCAGAGAGAAATCCTCTCTAATAGGAATGAAGTGTGCAAACATTGTAAGACGATCAACTATGACCCAGATAGCATTATTGCCTTTGGATGTTTTAGGATGTCCTGTGACAAAGTCCATAGTGATGTTATCCCTTTTCAATTCGGGTATGGGTAATGGTTGTAACATCCCCTTAGACTTCTGTCTCTCGTCATTAACTTGCTGACAAACCAAGCATTGAGAGACATATTCAGCAACATATCTTTTCATGCCATCCCACCATAAGTACTCTACCAGGTCCCTATACATCTTCGAGCTTCCATGATGAATAGAGAATGAAGAACTATGAGCCTCATCCACAAGCTCCTTCTTTAATTCGAGGATGGGAGGAACACAAACCCGATTACTAAACTTTATTATCCCATCACAATCAAGGTTGAATTCAGTAACATTTCTCACCTTCTTTTGTAACATGACATCTACTTTCTGTTCCTCTTTAATCTTCACATGTATAGACAGTTGAACATTCATTTGAGAAAGATAAGATTTTTCCCTTTCCATTATAATTCCAAGATCCATCCTTTGTAAATCCATAAATATTGGATCTTTTGTGATCCTCATCATTGATAAACTAGCATGGTCTTATCGACTTAATGCATCTGCCACCTTGTTTTCTTTCCAAGGGTGGAAATGGATTGAGCAGTCGTAATCCTTAATCAGCTCCAACAATCTTCTTTGGCGCATATTAAGCTCCTTTTGTGTGAAAATATACTTTAAACTTTTATGATCAGTATAAATATCACACCTTTCACCATAAAGGTAATGCCTCCAAATCTTTAATGAAAATATTACCACAGCTAACTCCAAATCATGAGTTGGGTAATTTTGCTCATGTATTTTCAACTGTCGTGCGGCATAAGCTATCACCATATCATTTTTCATAAGAACACACCCCAATCCCTTCTATGATGCATCACTATATATCACAAAAGTTTCTCCACTACAAGGCAGTGTGAGCACAGGTGCACTGGATAACCTTCTTTTCAACTCCTTAAAATTCTCTTCACATTCCTCCATCCAAAAAAACATAACTCCTTTCCAAGTCAACCTAGTGAGTGGATTAGATAATCGTGAAAAATAATTCACAAAACATCGATAATATCCCGCCAAAACAATAAAACTTCGGATCTCGGTTACTGTTGTTGGTCACAACCATCTTTCGATAACCTCTGTTTTTGTTGGATCCACAGATATCCCCACTTTTGAGATTATGTGACCCAAAAATGAAACTTTTTGAAGCCAAAATTCACACTTGGTAAATTTGGCATAAATCTTCCCCTTTCTCCGAGTCTTTAATATAATTCTCATGTGAACTTCATGTTCATCCTTGCACTTTGAATATACCGGAATATCATCTATAAATACTACCACAAATTAATCAAGATAGTCTCTAAAGACTCTATTCATCAGATCCATGAAGATATCAGTGGCATTAGTAAGACCAAATGCCATCACTATAAATTCATAGTGTCCATACCTTGTAAGGAATTCCATCTTTGGTATATCCTCCCTTTTGACCCTTAATTGATGATACCCTGAACGAAGATCAATCTTGTAAAAGTATTGAGCTCCGTGTAGTTGGTCAAATAAGTCATCAATGCGCGGGATATGATATTTTTTCTTAATAGTGATCTTGTTAAGTTCTCGATAATCAATGCAGAGTCTCATTGATCCATATTTCTTCATAACCAACAGAATAGGTGCTCCCCAAGTTGATGCACTAGGGCGTATGAATCCTTTTTCAAGATTCTCTTGGAGATGCATCTTCAATTCCTACCACTCAATTGGGGTGATTCTATAAGGTGTATTTGAAATAGGCAAAGCACCCGGTACGATTTCTATTGAAAACTAAACTTCACGATTTGGTGGAAGACCCGGAAATTCCACCGGAAAGTCATCATCAAACTCTCGTACAATGGGCATATTATTAATCGTGAGTTTCTCACCAACCACTTCAGATAAATAACCCTCATTTAGTGGAATCATGACCCATAAGATGGAATAAATTTCCACTAGAAGGTTATGTTCATCCTTGCATTGATAGACGATCAAAGATTGATCTGGAATATAAAATGTGACTTCCCTTTTTTGTCAATTGATATGAGCTCCATATATAGAAAGCCAATCAATGCCAAGAATCACATCAAATTCCACTATAGGGAGGCTCACAAGATTTTCAGGAAGCACTTTCCCACAAACTTCAATCGGGGAAGAATCATAAACTTTTGATGCAACTGTTGTGCCATTAGGCGTTGTCACAGCTAACTCAATATCTAATTGTTGAGGTAATAAGATGATACCCTTAGAAAAATATTTAGATATAAAAGTGTGGGTGGATCCAGAATAAAATAAAACATTTTCTACTTTAGAGTGGATGGTAAGTGTACCTTTCACCACATCATTATTGTACTCTACATCGCTGATAGAAATTGCATGTGACTTTCCTTTGACTTTATCCATAAGATTTTTTTGATGTCGATCATCATCAACAACCCTTGAATTCGGGCATTTTTGGTTATAATTCCCCATCTCCTTGAACATGAAACATTGAAGTGTAGTAGGTTCATTCTATGTTTCCCTTCCTTTGTTTTCATCATTAGACATCTTCTTCCCATCATTGCGGCATTCAAATTCATGATGAACTTCCTTTCCAAATTTGAAACATTTACTTGTCCCTTTAAGACAACTCCCTCCATGTTTCTTTCCACACATTGATCATAAGGGAAATATCATCTTCTTTTTAGTGTGCTCTTTAGATTTTCCTTTGAATTCCTTTTTCCTCTTCTTATCAAACCCATACGACTGATGGGTTACTCCAATCTCCATATCAACTTTGAGAGCACATCGAACTATTTACTCATAGCTATTGAATTCCCTTATGGCTAAGGCCCTTCGAAGACTTGTATTTAAGCCACTAAAGAATCGATCGATATTACTCTCAGGTTGGTTAATAATACCAGAAGCGTACCTTGCAAGTCTTGTAAAATTTTCTTCATAGGTACCAACAGATTTATCATCCTTTTTCTTTAGTTTAAGAAACTCTTTATCCATCCTTGTTCGGAGAATACGAGGGAAGTACTTTTTGAAAAATAAGTTCTTGAACTCGTCCCATTCCATGGAATCAATTTCATCTCTTTGACTCGTATTCTTGATAACATTCCACCATTGATTAGCATCACCATCCAAACGATACACTGCTAAGATGTCTTTATCATGTTCATAACATTGAAGAACTGAAAATATCTTTTCATTAGTACTAATCCATTGTTCAGCAATTAATGGATCAGTAGACCCGCTGAATGATGGTGGACGCTGCCTCATGAAGGATTCAACAGAATGTTGCTCCTTCCTTTGCTCGTTTGGAAGTCCTGCATGATTCATTGCTTGAGAAAGTTGTGTGATCATGGCTACGAGATTTTACATTCTAGCTCCCATAACGTTTGGTTGCTCAGGGGGACAATCATTGCATTGCCCGTCGCATTCCTCATTAACATGGTTCCTTCAGGTTCTAGCCATTGACTAAAACCAAGAAGAATAGTGTGAGAAACACTAATTATAATAGGAAAACAAAACAATCAAGAATAAAATTTCACTCTTAAGGTCTTATCCTAGGATATTCAAGGCCATTTCTAAGACACTAAGATTGCGTTCTAGGCTTAGACCTATCCCTAGGGTTCTTACTAAGGCTTTCACATCCTAGATTCCAAAGGTTGACTATACCTTTCCTCTGATACAGACTATAACGACCCATACCTTACATACATTGTTATTACATCAGAATTGAAGCACACTTATTACAACATATAACAAAACCAGGAAAGGAACGTATAGGCATAGTGTCTTTAGAAACTGGGAAACAAAAGCATCTGGTTCATAAAGCATCTACATTGTCTCCCATTTATTTCATCATATCTATAGTACCTTTTGGCATATCTTACATAATAACTATTCTCCTGACTAGGGGAAAGAAAACATACAAAAGGGTGAGCTCAAATGCTCAGTAAGGGTAAACAAAAGAAATATCAATCACATCATATTCATAATAACATAACATTTTGGAAATCATAACCCGCAAAAGAGAGCATAATTTCATAACATGGGATAAATAATAGTAGTGAAATGAAATAACAATAATCATAACATAAAACATGAAACTTTGTGGAATACACACATAATCATAGAGAATCATTTCTTATTATTCAAGACCCATGTCCAAGACAATCTTAGTGGACGAAGTCAATTTTTGAACTGAGTTCATTCCTCGTTCCAGTCCTGTTTCACTGAACAGGTTTAACCTGCCATTCCAGACATGGCTATCTCATGAGATATAAAATCATTACCCAATTAATTGGAGGGAGATATAGGTCCCACCAATCTCATAATAATACCATTATTATGTGTTCCACAAAATCATAAATCATACATCATTTCATAACCCATGTAATTAAAATGGGATTCTTAAACAACCTGACATCATAAAAAAATTCATATAAGATAAAGGAATTCATAAAAATAATCCCATCACAACATAATAAAATCATTATAATAATAGGGATAGAAATATAACCCTATATTATCTTATATGGAAAATAATTTCGATAAAACACTTGAACTCCATTCTTGAGGAAAATCTCCATTCTACTTCAAAAACATTTTCCTTTCATAAAATGTCATACAATTTTAAACTAAAATAAGTTGATAAAAAATAAACTTGAAAACTTGTAAAGGAATCTTCATGGAAATAATTTTTTAAAAATACAATCATTCCGTATAAGTTAAAAAAACATTCTTCTCGTACTTTTGTCAGAAAAGTCAAAAAGTATGTCGTACGAAAAATGACATAAGATTCCTTTCATACCTTTACTAAAAACTCACTGAAGGGTAAAATTGGATATAAACTATTTCAGAAGGATATAAATATTACATATTGTGGATACGTGGATGTGGATGATAAATATTCCCCATTAAATTCTGAAGTATAAACAATCTCGAATAAAAATTGAGATTGCGAGATTTTCCAATACCTTAGGTCCAATTTGATTCGTAAGTGTCCAAAACTACATTATAATGATTTAAATAATTTTATTTACTTATTCAAGAATCATAATTATTTTTATGATATCATATATGGTCATATTCTTAGCTTCTTATTAGTAATATTTCATTACTACTTTTTATTCGGGTGTTTATTACTTTTTGTTCTTATGCGTGTTTTGTCAAATAAATTACTATTTTTAATTTTAGGTTATTGATACCTCATTTGAAGAATGGTATTAGTGTTATATATTCATATTAATTCATTAAATTTATTTATATAATCATTATGCAATGAAGATCATGTAGAACGAGTCGCATCACATCGTGGAGATGGTATTCCGTAAGTACCCACGAGTGATGATATCGTTCCCATGATTGTGGAATTGTATTGGAGTGTATATATACTATTTCAGAATCAATATAACTTTAAAATAATCATATATAGTCATTATTTACACCATTATACCCATCCAAGTAAGGTGGTTGTGGAAAATAGATTACACCACAGCGTGGAGACGATATTCCGTACGTACGCACGCGCTGTGATTTCATTTTCCATAGGATGGATAGATGGTGAAATAGGGTTGTATCATACTTATAATAACATATCCATATATTAGTGATACTGATGTTATTACTTCATAATGAAACATCTATAGAAGAATAAGTGGAAGAAGAAATAATGATGAATGAATCGGTAACCGACATTTCCTCTCCTTTGAAGCACTTCTTTGAGACCTCCTTTTCGGGCACTAAAATTGGTATTTGAAGAATACCAAGACCTCTAGGATGTCTCTAAGTAATTGGAGAGAATAAATTGGTAGGGTTGGACCGAACTTGAAGGATCAATGTGGTGCGAGGAAGAGAGACAGGAGGCGCCCTTTTATAAGGGTGGAGAGGGAGACCTCTGGAATAACTAAAAATATTATTTTATTATAAAGTCAAATTCGGTTTTTAATAGCTCCAAATTGATATATTTCGAAGATAAGTTGTGTATGGGTCGAAATAATCTCATCCAATAGAATTTAGACAAGTTTACGTATCAACTTTAACCTTATGATTTAGGTTTATATTTATGTTAGATAATTTAACTTTTACCGTGTCTTCTTGTTTTCTTACTCATATTGTTAACAAACTTACTATATCAAGACAAAATAACCCCCTGTTGTTTATAATTAATATATATAACCTTATATAAGTCATTTGGCCAAACCATAGATTTTTAGGAATAAAACAACAATTAATAATATAATATTTGTTTTAAAAACTATTTTATGTCAATTTTGACACTATTTAGTAATTGATTTTTGTGAAACTCATAACAGAATTATTACTTATAAAGACGTTAATTAAATCAATAATAACATGTCATATTAACCAAGAAAATTAGTGTAATTCATAAAAAGTCTCAAAATACATTTATTTGGGTATTTATAACATCAATTATGTCAATATTTTATTAATAAGATAATTACTGCATCATCTTTGGGTCATAAATAAATTAACTTATGTAAAGTCTAAAAATTACAAATAAAATATCATTATGTAGGAATATACTTTAGATTTCTAATAAATATTTATAGTCTAATTTATCTTATGTATAACCCCATATTAATCATGATTTACTTATTAAACTTTGATTTTAACTATTTTAACCCTTCTATAAATAAATTAATAATAAATGTCCTAATCTAATCCACGTGGGCCTTAATGGTCATATTTTATTCCTAAGGTTGTTTTTGTTTGAATTAAACTTATACAATAGTATTAGGACATGTGTAAGGGTAATAATAATAACACTTTTACCCATAATTACCCTATTTACTTTTAACCATGGTAAAAAAAGTAAAACGTTACTATTCAAAAAAAATTATTTTCATCTCATTGAACCACATTTTAGTCCTTGATATTAACCGTGTCTCTCGGATTTTCGAAATTCCACTCACAGAAGTGGTAAAATTATGTTTTATGAAAAATTCAGTTTTTTTAACTACCACTTAGTGGTTTCAGTATTCATCAAAAATTGAAAGATTTCAGAAAAATACCAAAATTTCACCCTAGGTTAATTTCGATATTCCAAATCCAAAAATGAATTCCATTTTGAAAAATAAAATTTATAAAATTTCAAAAAGTGGTTATTACTATTCATAACGACTAGTTTTAATAATATTTTAATAGCATATCGTTGTTTAGTGAAACTCGGTATTGTATAAGATGCAAGCTATTGAGGAAGGTCGTGGTTGCGTGTAAAGCAAACCAAGCTAGTGTTGTGTGTAGTTAATGATTCCTTTGATAAAAACAATATATTTATCATAAAAGCCTCGGGCGTTACAATGTCGATAGAGTGTTTACCCAAATTACTAAATGTGTGAAAAAATATGTCAATAACATGTTTGATGAGACTGATCCAAATAAGCATAAGACTAAACTAGTGAACCTGGAAGATGATATATCATAATTGGACATCAATGAAAAATACTCTAAAAATACATTAAAGAAATCTATGAAAATACCCAGTTCTGGAAATTCTCTAGATTCAAGTCAGATTGAACCCAAACAAACTGATCAGCCTAAAATCTATAGTCCCTCTTTTTCTAGAGCTAGTAGAACCACTAAGAACCATCCTTTATATGTTGTTGTAAGAGATTCATATAAAATATCTCAAAGTAGAGCTTCTCATAGAAATTAGGTTGAATATCAATTTTTTCTCACAGCTTGAACCTAAAAATGTTAATTATTATATAAATGATGAATTTTGGTTGATGTATACGAAAGAAGAACTTAATCTATTTGAAATGAATAATTATTGGAAAATTGTTGATAAACCTAAAGACAAATTATCCATAGGAACTAAGTGTTTGTTTAGAAATAAGGTAGATATGTCGGGTAATATAGTTAAAAAAATGCAAGATTTTTTGCACATGTATATAGCGAAGAAGAAAGAATTGATTATGAGAAATCCTTTTCACCCGTAGTTAGACTTGAGGCCATCAGAAACCTACATTCTTATACTTCCAATCTTAATTTCAAACTATATCAAATGAATTTTAAGTGTGAATTTGTAAATTGGTATATAGATGAGATTATCTTTGTTGAAAAACCCCTAGGTTTTACAAATCATCTAATTTCAAATCATGTTTTTAAATTATCAAAAGCTTTGTAAGGTTTAAAACAATACCCATGAGATTGTTTTGATAGATTAAGTACATATCTTATTTCCAAATGTTTTACAAAAATAATAGTTGATCGTACTCCTTTTATAAAAAGAATTTCCAATGATGATTCAACAATTAAAATTTATGTAGCTGATATTATTTTTGTATCCTCAAAAAATTCATTATGTATTGAATTCTCTAAAATGATACAAAATGAATTTGAAACGATTTTAATGGGTGAAATAATATTTTTTCTAAGATGTCAAATCATTCAATAAATTATGTTATTATTTTAAATAATAAAAAATATAAAAAATATATTCCTATATATTTTGGATTGGATAACACTAAAAGTATTGATACTCCAATGAGTGATATATATATATATATATTGGATCTTGAAAAAGATGGAAAATATATTGATCAATCCACTTATAGAGAAATGATTGTAAGCTTACTCTAATTAGCTGCTAGCTGACCAGATATTATGTTTAGTGTTTTATGTGTGCTTATTTTAAATCGAACCCTAAGGAATCCAAATTAAATACTCATAAATGTTTTTTCAAATACCTCAATTGTAGAACCAACCTAATACTGTTTTATCTGAGAGGACCGTCATTTGAGTTATTGAGTTATTATGATGCTGATTTAGGTGGTTGTAAATTATATAAAAAGATCACATCTAGAACATGTCATATTTTATGAATGTATATTGTATAATGGTGTAGTATGAAACAAATACTATTGAATTATCTACTTCTAATGATGAATACATTTCTATTGGTAGTTTTTGTACACATATTTTGTGAATGGAACACACATTACTAGATTATGGTTAACAATTCCGGCATGTACCTAAAAATTTTGAAAATAAAATTGTTATTAACATCTCAGAAAATAACGTTTCACAATCTAGGATAAAACATACTGATGTAAGACATCACCTTTTGAGTGACCATTATCAAAAAGGGGATATCACATTGAAATTCATTGGAACTGAATATCTTCTTGCTGATGTTTTCACTAAACCATATTATTCAAAAAGAATAGATTATTTCATACATGAATTAGGAACTATAAATATTATGTAGAATGTGTAGTATTTCAAAACATACTATTTCACAGTTTACGTTTTCTTGAGTAACTTTCATATATGTATTATCTCACTCTCACAGTTCTACAAGTTGTTGTCTTAATGTTTCTGTCTGATATTTACAGTCTCATAGTAACTAACTCTCAGTTACCGTTTTGCAAATACTATTTCAAACAATACGGTCACACCATTTTGATGTCCTGTAGTAGAGATGACACCATGGGAACATATTATTAACTTGTGATGCTTGACATCCCTAAATGAAAAAAACGAAAGAATTTTCACTATTTTCATCACATGAGATTTCATCACTCAACAATAAGTCCTCCTTCAACCATTCAGTTCTATCCCCCTCTCTCAATCCTTTTTTGAATACCTAGAATGAAACACTAGTATTTATAAAACTCTTGATAATCTCATATATAAGAAGAATGTGAAAATATAACCAATGATAGAGCCCATTGGTCCTTTGAATTTGATCCTTGTTGATAGAATAGTGGTACCGGAAAAGGAGATCTTCCCAATGTGGTTTTTTTCTAGTATGTCTTTAGTGTTGAATGTATTGAAAGAGTTGAGATGTCTGGAATTACTCACAAAAGAGAAATATCCATTTCACCCAAATCTAGTTTCTTAACTCTCTTAGTTTGTTCAATTATTAATCAATACAGAAGATGATTTTTTTGTAAGAAACTAAATCAATGTCCAAAGATGAACCCTTTCCCCGAGAATATGGGTTACTTGCTTAGGGATACCTCATGAAGGAATTTTTGAGTACTATCAAAGAGGTCCTCCTCCTGCCAATTATATCGTTGTTTCAGAAGAATCCATTGGAAGCTTAACTAGAAATTAAACAAAGAGAAGAGCTATTAGTGCAGAGCTAGATGGTGAAACTAGATTGTTTATTATATTTTTTTAGAATTTGATTAGTTTTAGAATATGAGTTTTCCCTACCCTAATATATCAATATATATTTTTGATACATATTATGAAGAATGAAACAAAGATTAACATATTACTGTATGTTACACTCCATATGTGTGAGATTATTAAGGAAACCTGATAATATAACTCATTGTTCTACTCACGATTAATATCTACTATGCTATATGCTAGAAGAATGGTTGGACTGATTGAAGAAGTCATCAATGACTGTGAATTATGTCTCTCAATGTTTATAGTAAATAGAATGAGAATTATTTGGAATCCATGGAAAAAGACCTGGGTAGAGGATAATGAAATGTTATATAAAAAGGTTAATCTAGATGAGCATTCTTCAAGACCTAATGAAATCTCTAATTCTTGTTTGGAACCAAATGAAATTTATGACTATCCTATTAATAAACAAGTGGAAGAAAAGGTTGTTCCACCTACAGGGGAAACAATCATAGATATGGAAGATAGTTGACCTGTTACTGAAGACATACTATAGAAGGAAGTACTTGATCTTAAATAAACTATTGATTGGGAAGAATAATCTATTTATAGAGAAGAGATATTGTTTATGTAATGGAAAAGGCTGTATTGGATGAGAATCAATAAGAAGAAAATTGTCTTGATATTTCTTTTGCGGAACACTTAGAGGAACATGTTGATCATGATATTATTCTCTCTGTTGTTGAATTAATGGACCAAGCTTTTTAGTTTCCTTGAAAATAAATGGGTGAGGAATTTATGGATAAAATAATGGAAACAAATCAATGATCATAATCTCCCAGTCCTATTAGACATGCACTTGTTAAGGTGTAGCATCACCCAAAGTCTAGAAAGTGTTCAAATTCCTAACCCTGTTGATCAAAGAACATTTTTCACCTGGGACAAGTTCCCTAGCAACATTGATGTGAATGATACCAAGAAAGTCTCTGTTAAAGGTATAGGCCTCTCTACTGTATATAAATTGAAATAAAACTCTAATATTGAACTAATACATGTAAATGAACATAATCTTATCTCAAATCCTATTATTTAACCATTACAAGAACTTCCTACTTCCATGTCTCAGAATGATCTTAATGTCTTTGGAGCTACATCATTGGCTAGAGTCGAAAAGATCATGAACACTCAACCTACTCTTGTAACAAAACCTAGGTGAAATAGATTATTTTCTAGTATTATTAAATATCATATGGAAGATTATGCAAAAAATGATTCATGAAATTCAAAATGTCCGAATTGAGAAAAAAAAACTGAGTGATGAAGGGAAGTCTCTCAAAGATATGGTTGAAGATATGAAGAAAGTGTTGAAATAGAGACCAGATCCTATAACTTATCCTATTAAGGATGTTAGTGGTCAGATTACACCGAAATATTCCTCTATGATTCAACCAATTCTAAAATTCTTAGTGGACAATGTGACTGAGAGAAATAAGAATATAGTTTAAGAAATGTGTGAGCTTGTTATTTGTCTCAAAAAATTCACTTTTGGATACAAGGGATGTCTACAGTAAGTTCTAAATTAGATGAAGTCCGTCTCTACAACTGTTGCAACCTCTATTACCTCTAGATAGTCATATCAACCCTTTGATAGTGATCAGATCAAAACTGTTATGGGATCTTCAATCAGGGCTAAGTGGATTTGACAAGGAGAGTCAATCTATGGTTGTCAAAATTAGTGACGTGGTCCTAAATATGGTAATAATTCATTCAAATATTGAAAATGATTCTCAATAAGAAATTACTAAGATAGTTGATTTCTACATAAAATGGTTTTTATCTTAGCATGATATGACTAACCATTTCATGTAACTTGTAGAGAATTTGAAAATTCTTCCTGTCACTCAATCTTTAAAAGATAAAGATCAAAAGATGAAACATTTCCCTCCTTTTTTGTACAAGTTCATGGAGAATAAAGATGATTTTTATAAAGTTATGATGTGTAGTGGTGAAATTATTATTAACATAATCATATTATTGAGGCTTTATCATTATGTAAAGAGAACTACTATTGTGGATCCTACAACTGCACCATTTTGGCCTGGTTTCCATCCTTCCTCATCTACTTCCTTTTCATCTACCTCTAAGTATTTATCTCATGCACTCTGATAGATCAAACCTTTTATCCTTGGCCAAAAATTTCTTCAATCTTCCACAAAACCTACCTTGGAACCCTCTATTATTAAAGGGATCCCTCTTCCATCACTGATAGTTGGTTCGCTACCATCTACAAATTCTACCATTGCTCCAGTGACTCCTCCTAATCCTACTACCATAGGAAAAGAGAAGACAACCCGTTCTAAAGAAAAGTGAGAACTATGATTTCATAGGGATATTTAATATTGTTTTCTTTCATACTGATTATAATACCTCTTTTTCTATCTAATGTAGTGTGAGATTTTATTTTCTAATCTCTTATTTACAGAAGTAATATTTTTGATAATCCTAAAAGGGAGAGAGTCATGTACACTAAGGGAGTGACAACAATATAAGAAAAAATTTATGGTTCATAAGATTTTTGATCATTAAAAGGGGTGATTTTTGGACTCCCCAATTCAAATAATGTTTTAATGATCAAAAATCGTTACTCCTATTTAATCAATTTCTTATCATGTGTAGATATTCATGGTTTCATTATGCTTCAAATAAATTTTATCAAGAACTTGATTCCTAAAAATCATGACTGAATGGTGTTCATTATATGTAATATTTGTCTATATCGATTTATTTTATGAATTATTAATTATTATTTATTTGTTGAATATTACTTCTTTAGTCTATATATAGATATTTGGCTAAGTATGAGGAACCGATTGTCTACCACTCGTTCTGGTTTTCTAGAAAAGGACGCAGACAACATGACCCATACAGCGTGACCCAATCACCGTGACCTTGACACCATAACCCAGACACTATGACTAGACACATTGACTTGACACTCTGACCCAAACACCATGACCACTGACCATAATCATTTTCAGATCTCATGAAGTATGTGAAACTAGTTCATTTCGTAGACACCGTTCAAAGTTTGTAAAAGGAGCAGACATTGTGATCTTGTCACTGCATTTTTGCTACCATTTGCTTACATCAATAAAATTGTGTCATCATGACTGTCTCACTACTTATATGAAATGAATAAGACACTGTTTGGTGATGTCATTATTTCAAAGAGACACTATTTATAGTTAGATTGTGAATCCATTATTTGATTAGTTTTTTTCAATTTCAATTTATTTTTTAACAATCATATTTATGTCTCTTAAATGAACTGACATAAATAATATTTCATTGTAGATATTTCACAAGACAATATGAGGTTTGAGGTGCTGGATACATTTATCATGTTGGCTCCAATACATGCAATCCATGAATAAAAATAAATGAGTGGCCCGAAAACATGTGACAAGTAGCCGTGTGTACTAGAAGATCAAGCATTAGTGAAAAGTGGGACAATACATGCAACGAGATACATATGAATAACCCATGATGCATTCTTCAAAAAAAGATGGAATACCACATATCATAGACAAAATATATTCACAATGAAAATTCTATGAAGAACACAATATAGATCTAACAAGAAATATGAGAAAAAGACTTGGGATACTTTTTCTCTCTCTATAGGACTCGATACTTGCATCTACAGCATCCTAGAAGTCCATAAGTGCATATAATCACACTTAGAGTAATTATAAACGTATATCTTCATATTTTTTTGTACTGTATTGTCTTTCGCATTCGAGCAGAGTGTGTGTGTTGTATTGGAAAACAGTATTTCATGCACTAAAATGATGGATTCAACATATCATTCATATCATATATTGTTCACACTTGTTCACTCCCACATATAAGGGTGGAAGAGGTCCTTGTGTGACCTGTATGTTTTTTCACATGAAGAATTGTGGAAGAGGTCCTGTGACCTGGACAGTCCAGTGCACTATTGTTTACCCTGATCAAGGGTGTGGATCATGTTTATTAATTAAGAATTCTTGGTGGAAGCTGATCATCAAGTAGATTGTATTAGGTCTCTGCTTGAGACTAATCAACTTGTTTTATTTACTATGTTGTTTAATTTATCCTTTCTATTATTTTTAAATATAATTATGAAATCACTATATTTACATTAATATATAATCTAAGATTGATGTTATAATTTATCCCGTATTATAATACCTTAAAAAGTAATATCAATAACTAATTATTATATTGATGAGAATTAATCAATCTTCTGAGAGGTTATTTGAACAGTAATCCCTTTATAACTTTATAACATTAATTGACTGGGCTGTATTTATTTTTATTGGGAAACATTATTAAGAATACTTTTTAATAGAAATTTTTATAGATACTCAATTCACCCCTAGTGAGTACTCTACTCTGACCAAAACAATTTTTTAAACTCCTTCCTTTTTTAGAATAACCATTGCATTATGATATCATATACTCTTTGGGTAAACCTAATTGGATTAATAGATTAACCTACATAATGAATTGGATATTTAGAAATGGATCACCTGCCCTAAGTTTACAATTGAGACAACCATCGACTTAAACAATTCTGAAGAACCATAATTCAATACATAAAGGCCTTCATCGTGAAAATTTATTTCCACCCTTCAATAATAAATTTTTATATTTAAATAGCCCATCAAAAAAAAAATCAAAAAATCAAAACAAAAAACAACATAAAAAAGGAAACTAGCTTTTTATTTGAAGAATACATTAATTCTTATACAGATATCCTCACATGAAATAATATTTATAGATGCAGGAAAAATTTCTCTCACTATAGAAATTAAAAGAAAACATTAATTTCATCTCATTTAACTAAATTCAATAAATTTACAAAAAAACTACATTTTGATATTTTTAAAAAAACTATAGATATTTGAAAAAACATTAACTTTTAGAAAACTAAACTAACAAATAATAATGATTCAAACATCACTTGATGTCCATTAAAAATTAAGAACCATTTATTTTCAATGTCTCATTTTTTCATTCATACTATCCATTAGACTGAAGATTATTGAGTTTATTGAAATTTAATTTATTTCACAATTACTTCAATTGTTATTTCTAAAAATTCAATATGAAAAAAATAAAATTCTAATATATGAATGAGATAAACAAAAATTAAAATGTGAATCTCATAATGATATAGTCGAGAATGATGATCTAAATTCATAGTATCTCTAATATTAGGTAAATAGAAAATTTTAGTTATTCAATACACAATAACCCAAATCACACTATAAACTTAGTAAATCATTGTCAATACTCATATGAAATCCATGGATACATTTTATCATGTCCAAGTTTTCACTAATTTGTTTTCGAATAATCTTTTTATATATATTTCATTATCCCTCAACCAGTTGACATGTAAAACATTTCATAGTTAAATAAGAAATGCCCCTATTCATTTCATCACACAAATGAATCCCGTAAAGTTATATTTACATCATAGTACTACCGGTATGAGTGGAGAACATAGAACAATGAGCTTCAATTGTTTTTTTAATCAAATGGAAATCACATGTCACACATAATGTCTTTATAATCCAAAAAATACAATCATTTTCAATGATAAAATATTTAATTAAACCCTTTTTAATAAATAATAAATTTTATTTAACACACATTCATGCTTCTAATATTTCATAATTCAATCTGATTATTTTTATTGCATTAAACATGAAATAGAATATATGAATCTCTTTATCAACAATAACTATTCTAATATTAATAAATACATAAATAATGTTTTATGTTTCAAATGATTCATGATTAATAAATCATTACATTTTTTATATAAAGAATAATCTACTTTGTTTTAATTTACTTGATGATATTTAATTTTTTATTATTTATCTTATATCATTTTTATCCATATCATCTTACCAAGAGAAAATATTTTTCATTTAATATATACATCACATTTTTTTATTACTATATATTTGACACATGGATCCATAAAAATGATTTCTCAAAATTTTTAATTAAAATGACAATGTTTTTAGTATGAGATCATGTGTAATATTTTTTTCTCATTTTTTTTAATTAATCATAAGAATGAAAAATAACATAATCTTTATAAACAACGAAATAAAATATACTTTTAATTTATAATCCATATAATTAAAAAATCAAAAATATTTATTTAATATATGAAATAGGAACCTTTAGGAACATTTCATTTTTCTTTTGAAAATATTCATCAAATTATGTTGTCTATATGGAAAAATATTATTCAAATTATAACATTTCGTAGGATATATAAACAATAATTTAACTAAACAAAATAATTTTAATAATCTTTTAATATATGAAAATTATAAAACTCAGTAACATATTTATGTTATGTCCATTCATTTAAATGCTTAGTTTTAGAGGGATCAATAATAATGCATTCTTTAATAATGATTCTTCTATGTAATTAAAACTTCTACAACCTAAAATGGTATTTTCTCAACGGTTCGTTTAATATAGTTTCAATCAGGGTTTGTAGAAAAATACATATCTGTTGTTGATCAACCTCATAAATTTGTAATTAATATATATATCATAAAAAAATGCTCAAAAATTTCAAATATTAATATAATAATCTATTCATAAGAAATATAAATACTACTGGTTAATTTTTCAAAAATATGGGAATAACCACATCCTCATAATTATAGAATATTTTATGAAATTATTTTTTCAGAATGTCTGAAACCCACACCATTTGTTGATAATACATATTCCTTATGTCTAGAATCAAAAAAATCATGACCTCTCTAGAGAAAATGAATAGAAATATCAATATGATAAAATAGATTCCCATTGTAATTAATAGCATTATTAAATTCAATATTATAAATAAAAATCCCAATCGAACAATCTAAAATCATAACATATAGTTTAGCAGAATCCCTAGGAGATGTTTTGGGATTAATTAAACAATTTTCAAGAAACACTTTGAATTGTATTTTCTATTCCAAATGATCTCATTGAGAAATTTGGTAGGATTATTTTGAAATTGGATTATTGCCTGGAAGTAATTCATTAGTAAATTCATATTTTTAATCACATAAATCACCATAAAATTCATCATGAAAATTAACCATTTATTGATTTATGATAGAAATATAATAAATATGATCATATTTCATTTTTTACAAATATTTATAGTACAAAATTAATTTTCTTCAATTAATATTTTATTGGATTATTTATTTGTTATCAATGGTCTATGATCATTCAAATAGAGAAATCAAATCATCATTTAAAAATAATACCCTTTGTATCTACAATCTATATTCACATTGTATGCATAGTAAAAATGCAAACACATAATAATATCCAAGTAATCATTAGGAAATACAATAACATT
Organism: Viscum album; assembly: GCA_963277665.1. NCBI lineage: Eukaryota > Viridiplantae > Streptophyta > Magnoliopsida > Santalales > Viscaceae > Viscum > Viscum album. The sequence continues at coordinate 914,620,448 of OY728155.1, read as the reverse complement.
TTCATGTAAAATCCATCCACAAGCAATGAAATAATATTTCTATTAATTTTACCATAATATGTACCAAAATGTTTTTAAGATAACAGTTGTATTCATCTATTAAGTATGTGTTTTCAATTTATAATAAAATATCTATTGAATGAATCAATATTCATACCCTAATTAAAAAACAATACTTAAAAATATAAATAATTAATTAATGCGCATGATTCCATATTTTTTATGGAAAACTATCTAATTAAGTAGTTGAAATGTATTTCAACACATCTTTCTAATATAGTTTTGATTCACACAATAATTTGAGTTATTATTCACGCACACATGTTTATAATGTTATGTGTCATTACATTTAAAAAAATTATTTCCTCTTTATCATAATTGTTCATACCAGTAAAGTACTTTTTTCAATACAATTATGATATATTTCTAATCATACTACATTTTATATGAATACAAATAATTAGAAATAATTCACAAATGTTCTATTTAATAAAATTTTACCAAACTAATAACTAATTATTCTAACCATGTGAGTTCATTGATCCATTATTCCTTGTTTCTTATGACCTGGACAACTACTACTACTGGATTAGGATGTTCACACTACCATTAAAGAACCATGTTTCTACAATCACCACATATAAAAAAAAATCATAGAAAATTCTAATTAATTTGGTATACAATACCATTTGATATCATTGAATCAATTTGGAGAAAAACTAACTAATTTTTAAATTATATTATTTGATAAAATTTGTTGTGTACCATTCCAATTGATTGAAATTGGATTCAAACCAGTTCACTAAATCATCATACAATTTTTTAAATTAAAATAATATCATTTCCATCCTATATCTAGCCTCCATTTGAAAATATTTCCTTAAGAATATTATAAAATTTTTTAATTCTAAGTCATTAATTTCCTCTATTTTTATGATATTTAGAATCATTGAACACAATGGGTAATCTTCGCCATCAAAATGGTATATATAAACAATTTTCTATTTAAAATCGGATCATCGCACTATATAAAATATAATTTCATAATTATTAATCCATCCTTTATCTTTTATTGTGTCAAAAGGTATACTGAATGCTTAGTTATATTTTTTTCAGAAAATTATCTCGTATTTTCATTTTTAATTATGGTATATCTGTATACAATGTCATATTTATCACACCACTATTTATATTATGCTTCCAAATATCAATCACATTAATATTCATCTATGTTTTAATTCCAACAACGTAGTTTCAAGGATAATGAGGTAAATTGATAATCAACATTTCAATGATGAGGTTCATCCTTCCTTACCCATGGGTGTTTAGATAAATCATAAGTTCTAGAGGGGGTTTGTGTCAATACATGAGAGATTATAGGCTTCATTTCTGCATTGATTTTTAGTGAAGGGTTTCTATATATTTTTAACCACCAGGTCATGGTGGTGCTTCCTAGTGGTGCATAGTCTTCCATTTTCCTCACTAATTTTAGATTTCAAAATCATGTGAAATATATATATTCAATAGTTCAGAACTACAGCTACATCGATACATCTAGCAATACAAATCAATTATTTTGGATATCTATATGAGTAGGAATTTGGTGATGTCGTTAGTTTTTCATAGATAGTTTATAGTTATAGATAAAATTGTATTTATGGGGTTCTACATCTCCAATAAGATGTGGTATATTCGAGTGCTGGAATAAATCTTGATCTGCCGATCATTGGAGTTAGAAGATAGTAGACTGACTATAGTATGTATAGGTGTGGTGATAGTTGAAGAGTATGTAGTGGAAATGTTAGAATTATATGAGATGTTGTTTCTTCTCATGGAGTGATTATTATAGCGGATGGATATTGTGTGTGGGATTACATCGATATGAGTTCTATCTGTGGTATTATTTCTACTAGTTGTTCATAAGAAATGTTGGTTGGAGGATATATGGTGTATGCATTACAAGTAGTGGATCATAGAAGTTGATGTTTGTGGATGTGGGTATTACTAGTAGATGAAGTGTCGAAGAATCTAGATCTACTGGCAGTGGATGACCTATTATGTAGTAGCAAGCTACTAGCATTATTTCCTTTTTGTAGAAAGGTGTTATTTTTGTTTCCTTGTGGTAGAATGGTTCAACCGCTACTGTGTGGATGTGGATACTAGGTGGTTGAAGGTCATGAAAATATTAAACAAGTGAAAATAAAAAACAAATAAAATAAAATAAAATAGAGATAGTAAATAATTAATTATTAAGAATAACAAATCAATCAATGAGTTTAATAAAAATTTCAAACAAATAAATAAATCATTGTACATTGATTAAAATTAAGTATAGATTTTATGATTAAATATTTTCAATGAATCTAATGAATAGAAGAATATATTATTTGAGATAATGGAACATTTAGAATAACATTGAATAACTAAATATATGTATTTATATATAATATGAAATAATGATTGAAATTTAAAAAAAGGAAACTATGAATTATAATTTTAATTAAAATAAATGTATAATAATAAAATTGAATTATAAAAAAGCAATTATTTTTTTAAATTCCTCAAAATTACTAAAATAAATAAGAAAATATAAGTTTTCAAATGAAATTATTTTAAATATTTATTTCAAAAATAACATTAATTGATAATTATTAAATAAAATAATTTATTCTAATAAAAAAATATTTAATTATATAAACTTTTTTAAAAAAATTTGTGTTAAAAAATTACCACATCAAAATCCAAAACATTTAAATGTTTTTCTATCCAAATTTTTTTGTATGTTATTTATTATTGATATTGTCAATAAAATTATATTGTTAGGCCAAAATGATTTAATTAGAATATTAATTTATAGAGGATAAAATAAGATTTGGGTTCAGTTTTTCAGAAGAATTTTCCAAACATGGCCCATGTTATATTTAAATAAACGTTGGAAATTATAGGAACATATGTTCATTAATAAAGAAAAAATTCATGTCTCCTATATGAAGTCCCCACCTACTAAAATAATTCAATTAATGTTCATGTTCTAATAGTAACAGTGTTCACATGTTAGATATAAGTGAAAATAAAATCATAATAGAAGAATGTTTCTTTTTTCACTTAATATTAGGTTTTAAAATCTAATGCTAAAAATTTATTCACCTTGTTCATACAACTCAAATTATTTTCAACCAAGTCAATTTTCCATTCTTCAACTAAGACAGAAATTCCCCTCACCTTAATAAAATCATTTTGGAAATCTTGTGACTTTTTGGTTTTTTTACTTTTTCCTATATTATATGATCGGAACACAACATAAAGAACATAGGTACATAGGTCTTACACAAAAAACATGTTTCTAGAGTCTCAAATGATATGGTATTGAACAAAATAATAGATAATCAATTGGTATGTCACCCTAATGTGAATAATTTTTCAAAAGACGAGTCCCAATGTTCGAGTTCAAATTTTTAATTCCTGGTGTTATGATAATAATTATACATATATCTATAACATATCACTAAATTTCTCAATTTCGAAATAGAATATCCCTAGAAAAATAATGGAACACTAGGTAACAATCATATATCCTAAAAAAATCTAAAATTAGTGAATCCATAAAAAACCAGTGTATTAGTATTCATTACAGTGGAATGTGTTAGGGTGAAAATTTAAGTAATAAAACATACAATTATTGAATGAATATAATATGTCTGAAATAAATGACAATTTTTATAAAACAAATAATAGCGGTTCTTTGTTGATAAAAAACTTCAAGAACAAATTATTTTTGAATAAACCCTCTCCCACCAAAATTTAAACTCAAAATTGTCCCCATTATTGAATCTCATAGTTTGGGACATAATTAATAGGTTGTTAAAAGTTTTTGAAATATTGAATAGTACAATATTTTTTGGAGGGTTAATAGGTGTGCTAAAAAATAATTGACGAAAAAGAAATTATATGAAAAAAATAATAATTTAATCACTATAATCAACCCCTAAATAATCGATCACAACAACTATATTTTTTTTTGAAGAGAACATGATTTGAATTTTTCTCACAAAAGAATCTATTTTTCAATTGAATCTAAATAAAATTATTATTATAAATGAAGATTAATACAATAATATTTTCGAAAAAAATGAATCATGGTGGCTCTAGCATAATTATACATAATATTTTAAAAGATAAACATTATAATTAATTAAAAAATAATCAATGCGAAATGAAACCATATTTTAGTAAGGGATTTTTGATCAAGTGTTACAATATCTATTATTACCATTGGGGTTCAATGAATTCCACATTAATAAAATTGACTTCTAGGTTACTATAAAAATTAACATTCCTCATGTATTCCTACATAATATTTCCTTAAGGTGATAATTCTTAATCTAAATAAAGTATAAAAATATAATGTAAGAAACATAACCAAGTAATATTAGGATAAAAATAAAACCATTATTTAGTTTGGGTGTCCCAATATGGACATCCTTTCGAACAACCCCTATCTAATAGTGGTTTTTGATTGTTTCATAGAAACTAGCATAGTCTGTTCATTCCAAAATCAGAGTTATATCATTTTTTGAGTAACATATAAACAATTTCCTCTATGTAACTTTCCTTGAAATTGTATCATTTATGGAATATTGAAATTTTTATCATGATATAGGTGTACATATATTTTTGAAAAAATTATAATAATGAGGCATAGGTAGTGTAAATTCAACTCATAGATGACAGTTATATTATATTTTAGGAAAATAAAAAATTTACCATTAGAAAAATTTGAGCCATCCTCACTTTATTCTTCAAAAAAATAGTTCCAATAACACATCATTAAGAGTAGGGGTTTCAGAATGTTCTGAATGAGGTTCTTTTTTGGTTTCTCTATTGGTGTCATAGTAGTAACAAAATGGAGTTGATTCATTAATATCTACTTAGGAAAATTATACATTGGAATTCACATCAAAAACATTTTTATTAAAAAAGTTTTGGAATGTATCCATAAAAATATAGTGTCCCAAAATGTTTTGTTATTGTCATTATCTTTGTGAAATTATTTCCTTTGAGAGAATTTATTTGGGTAGAGACAGGTAGTCGATCTCCTTATGAATTTATTGAATAAAAATGACCTCAAGTGTGGTGTCTTATAAGTAAATGTCATGGATGATTAATGTTGTCAAACATTTTTAAAAATTTAATATCCTAAAACATGATTGAACACAAGAAATCATAAAATAAATTACTTGAAAAAAATATCTATAAGATGTTGACATCATATTCAATATATTCATATCGTATCACCTATAAGCCCTTGAATAAAGATTCTAAATGATAGTCCGGAATTTATAGTATAATATTGGAGGGTATTAATGATTGAAATATTGAAAATACAATTTCAATTTCATTATTTTTATTTTATTTCTCCTATGATGTTTCCATGAGAGTAAATCGTTATTAGGTTGGTGTAGTTTATCTATTCGATTTTGAACCTATAGAGTCATATTGGTAGGTCCATGTAATTCCATGATTCTATTGGTATCCAGAAAATCATTCTTTGTAGGTTCCATCCCGACAAAACCCTATTCTTTATTTCATTGACTTTCTATAAAAAATATGTTTATATTGATGATGGAAAAATATTTAGCACTTAAAATATCTTCATATTTATGTTTCTGTAACTAGAAAGAAGAACAATTTTATATCCCCATAATGTGCATGTGCAAGAGAAAATTAAAATAGTGAATTTGAAATGGAATTGAAAATTTTAATTTTTTTTCTATTTTATTAGTATTTTTTATTTTGTTTTTAGAAAAGTAAAAAAACCCAAAGGAAAATGACTCTTCCCCAAAAATGGCTGGAAAATGTGATGTCATAATTTTATTATATATGGTCAATTATACATTTATAAACCAAATATATTGCACAATTAGGATACTTGGGGCCACCCTCATTGAAGGAGTATCAAATTCCTTGGGTGTATATTTGAAAATATTTTAATAATTATGATATGTTGAAATAAAAATATTAATATATCATATAATAGTGATAAGAAAAAATACATGGTTGATGGGAATGAAAAAAATTAAAATAAATCGAGCAAGAAAATAAAGATTAATGAAAATAATAATGTTAGAAAATGTTCAAAATCAATGATTATATACCCCAAACTCGTTATTATATATAAAAAAATGATAAAACAAATTAAACTCAAATCAACATGTGAATTCTCGATGGCTTGATGCACACACATCTATCACCCAAAACATTGAGAATTCATGATTATAATTTCACCCAACACATGGAAACTCTCCCAATGGGAAGAAATCTCTTAACAAAGTCACTATAGATACGAATTTCATCCCAACAAATGTAATCATTAATTGATCAAAAAGAACACATCCTAACATATCCACTCAATCATGTGATTTTAGAGAATGACGGAAAAAAGTTCAAAGGTAAAAAATGGGAAATCCAATACATTTCAATACTTCACACTCATACCCCATAACTCATGTTCATGATTTCCTCAATGTAAATAAGAGGTGAACCTCTTCATGAAATTCGAATCTTTAGGTAGCTTCAATATTAACATTATGGATCATGACCTATGATTTAGTTTTCTATTAATTGACATTTGAGATCACAATATCAGGAAGTGAATGAAGAGACGATCCAACAGACAAAAAATTATATTTACAATGATTAAAAACACGACAATCGTAATAAAAAGAAATGGAAATCATGATTAAATGAAAATAAATTTATAAATAGTAGAATGGAAATGTGGTATAAATCTATAGTAATCTATTATACTCCCAGGTCACGAGAAATCAAAAAAAGAAAATGGAGTCATCATTATGTTTGGGAAAACAAAAATAGAATAGTAGTGATGGAAACAATCTTAATATGAAGCTTCATTCAATATTGGGTATGTTGATTCGTTGGTCCCGATACCTATTTAATTTTCTCTATGATAATATTAGTCCTTATAAATGATATGTATATGCTAAAAATTTCTTTTAATACCCATTTATGATTACCCATGATCATCATCACATTCGATAATATTATCCTTATAAAAATTATTAAAAATGATCAGCATAAAATATTTTTGATTTGAAGAATGGAATTTCGAACGGGGCATCATTAATTGAATTCTGAGAGAATATATTTCTTTTAAAAACATATATAGATATATATATATATTATCTAATTATATATGAATTTTTTTATAAAATTATTATTATTAAATTACATATATATTATTTAATATTACAGTTATTATGTAAATAGAATTATATTTATGAACATAATTACTGATTACTATATATATACCATTAAATGTTTATATTATGATAATAATATATTTATACCCACTGATATATATATATATAATAATAATTATTATATATAAATTATATATATATATATATTTCTTATTTTTTTATTTCGTACATGTTGATGGGAGTGATATTCTTCATGGGTGTAGAGGCTTGTATTTTATTCTATGAATATATATATATATGCTTATGCTTTTTTGGATCCATGGATTTGGTATGGAATGTCTCAAAAATGAGGGAGGTCTTTAGTGTTTCTACCATCGTCGTTTAGTGGTTCTCCATGGTTGTGAAAATAATTCATTCACCCTCACGTAAATTATATTTCAATATCAAGATGTATTATGTTTTATTAATCTATTTAGAATAGTTGATGTTTAGGAAGCTTGCAGAATATAGCTCGGTAGATCATGATCTCGATCAAAATAGGTCATTGGGGGTGCTTATAGGTTCAGATTGTTAGTTTTTATGTCTGAAAAAAAACTGAACATTTGATGTTTATCATCATTAGTATGTGGTGGTCAATTCAAAAATGGCACATCATCTTGATCTACAATTCATTGGTTGTGGATGATGGTGGATTGGTGGTTTCATGAATAGGTGTGGTGATAGTGGAATAGTTCAATTTGGATGAGCTTGTGATGATAATGATGGAGATATAGTAGTGGTGGATGGATGTTGGTTGAGGCATGGTAGTGACTAGAGTTTTACTTTTAGTTTTATTTATAATATTTTTTATTTCTCACAATAGAGGATAAAGGATCAGTAGTGGATTCATTGGTGTTGATGGATCATGGAATATGTTGGCAGTGGATATAGGTAGGAATGGTATATGATCGCTGGAGATTGCGTAATAATCACGAAATTGATGGCCTCTTTGGCGGTATCATGGTGTGACTACTAATAATTGGTATTGGAGGGAGGGTTGTAGTATGTATAATAAAATAATAAAATGCAACAATACGAAAACATAGTAAATCAAAAGAAAATAAAAAATAGAGAATAAAAAAATCTGAAGTATAAGGAATTTTTAAATTAATTCAATAATTAAATAAAACCAATAAATAACATATTTTAAATTTATTTTATTATAATAAAATTTTAAAATTAAATTATTATAATTTTAATGAATATAAATGATAAAATAATTAAATAAAATAGATAAATAAAATAAATAATTGATTTATTAGCAAATAATAAATATTTATACAAAAATGATATAATTAAAAATTTAAAAAATCGAAATGAGGAGTTATAATTTATGAAAAAATAATAATAACATAAAATGGAATTTAGATAAGAATTAATCAAATTGTTTATATTTATTCAAAATGAAAAAAGAACAATAAAATTCATACTTTTACAAAAAAAACAATTTTTAAAGCTTTTATATAATAAATTAAAGAATTTGTTAATTATAATAAAAAATATGATATTTTAAAAATAAAAAACAATAAAAATTAATAAATTTTGTTGCAATTTTTTTTAAAAAATATCCACATTATTGAACAATGACATAATAAAAAATAAATAAATTTTCACAAAAGGTAGTTATTTTAATAATGAGTTTTTCGATAAATATGTGGAAAATGACCATAATTAAATCATATATGGTGTGATATATTTGTGTATGAATATTTACTATATCTATAATAATCCTATATTTATTATACATGATGTTATGATAAATATGAATGAAGTCAAAGATGAGGTAATGGTTTCTAATCTCACTTGTATGACAATGAGATATACATCACATTCACCAATTATTTTTGAATGTGGTGTATATATTTCAAATTTTATATGTTTTATAAAACATATATGTATATTTAGGTTATTTATAGTTTGATTATATGATATTATTATAATTATGGAATGATAAAATATAACTTACCTCTTATATATTGTGATTATTGAAAAGTTGAATCGTTGGTCACGTATAAGTACGACCTACCGTCACCATGATTTTAATGTACCAAAATTTACCGACCCACCGTTTATTTTTTGTTATAAAATTATATTTTATGTATAAAATTTATAAATATTTCAGGTTTTTTATTATAAATATTATTGAGATATAGAATATATACATGAACCAGAACCTTCATAACAAATCACAAATGAAATTATAAGGAATTTAACACTCAGAATAATAAAAGTAATTAATTATTGCACACAAACAAGTGATAAGATTTTATAAATAACCATATATAAAAATTAAATATTAATATGGTTCTATAATCAGTTAATAACATGTTTAGAAACACTATTCATGAGGTTAAATGATGTTCAACCAAGAGTATGTTTGGTGCATGGGTTTGGGTCTCAATTTCCCTTCTGTTTGGAATATTGTAATTTTGTATCCTTTACTAATTTTATAATCTCCACATAATATAAATATTACACAAAATATAATAACTCATAAAAAATTACTAGAAATTTATTTTTAAATCTGAATTATTTAGTCATGTGGGATTTATATTAATAATTTCTAAGTGGTGATGAATTTCATAACACAATTTCATTCCATTGGGTTATAATTATTATTCATTGTCTTTGGACTTCTATAAATATATTTTAAGTGATGTTTGATTATCCTATTTTATATTTATACTATTTTAAATTATGTTTATAATTTATACACATTATTTAATCATTTACTAATACTCACTTCATTGTTATGATAACTTTATGTGTTTATTTCCCAATAACATTCTAATCAAGATTGTTATTTCATGTCTTTCAACAAATGGATATTATAAGAAAATTTCCAAATAATCCAACTTAATATTATTGTAATTTGGATATTCAATACATTTTTCATGTACGAGTAACATTTTTTCAAATCATTTTCACATAAAATAATTGACAATTTACTTTTTGTTAAATTTTACATCATTTTTCTCTTTAGTAGTAAATCCATTTTCTCCTAAAACCTTGTTTTCTATAACTATTTTGAAAAAAATAATCTACCTTTTAGAAATTATTTATTATATTATTTCTTTAACTAATTTTTTTTAGAAATTCATTGAATAGAATATCCATATATTATTTAAAATAACACCAATTGGGATTTTTCCAATTATTTGAAAGGAATATTTTTCTCAACATACTCAGCATGTAATAAATATTTAATTGTTATATGTACTAAATGTTTTAAATAAACCATTATATTATTAAAATAATATTTTGAAAGATAATTATTTTTAAAATATTTTCTTAACATTTATTTTTAAAAGTTTATTTTAAGAATATAAAATGATATTTTACTCAAGAATGATTGTAAAGATCATTTTATTGTATTATTATTATTCAAAAATATCCAAAATTTATTTTCCATTTTCTCCAAACTACAACAGTTTTAAATGTACAATTATGGTTATCTCTATAAATTGTTTATGGTAATTTTTAACATGTAAATTATTGATATTAACATTTTTTATTTTTTTATTCACTAACACTCCCTATATGTATTAATTTTATTGTGATTATAAAACTATAAATTTCCTATAAATATCGATATTATTTACTAGGGAAATGATTAATTATGAAAATATTTCTCATTTTAGAAAATAATTTTTTACTTGATAATTTACATTGCATAATAGGGAAATATTTATAATATATATTCTTCCCAAAAAATATAATTAATGGAAAACCGTGTTGCTTACAAATTAAAAATATCACATGATATATGAGGAATGGTTTGGACATATAGATTCAGTTTGACCTAGTATTAGATATACCCTATATTAATTAGTGTGTCTCATGAGACAAATCAACACGGTTAGATTAAACATATTTTTACCTATACTTTAAAATTATATTCAAAATATTTTTTATAGTCGACTCTTCATGTTTCTCTGACATTATTCTCAACAATGTATTACATTCTTCAAAAACAATTCAGTTATAATTATCCATGATATTTCCACATTGATTTTCTCTCGAGATGCATATCATTTTCATTTTATAAATTCAGTTTCATGTGTTTTAATTTATTATCTTTTTCATATTTATTATTCATTATCCAATTATGATATTCTTGTTAATGATTAAATTTCAACTGATTTTTATTATATAATGTACCCTATAGGTTAAGTTTAAGGAAACCTAATATTTTTCTCTGTACATAGACACTACTGGGAATTTTATCATAGTATTATAATTTTTCCATTCATCGGAATCCATGATGTCTAAAATGATTGAAATTAAAGTATATACTAGAGAAAATAAATTTATCCTCACAGATAAGGAACAAATATGTTTCCTTTTTTTCAAATAATATATAGGAATAATGTGTGTATCTATTTTACCATAACTAATAAACTATTTAGACCATTAGTTTTTAATTCCTATTATATTATTCTAAATTATTAATGTAGAGATTGTCTCTGTCTTACTGGGGTCGGGTTGCAGTAGTTGGTAATAAATGATGATCAATAGAAACATGGGGAACTAGATTTATAAAAATAATGTTTTTAGAACATAACCTTATGATAGACAATTAATATATTTTAATACTATTATGCACATTTTATATAAGTTATTGTTTATTTACAGTTTCTTATTAATTCATCCTTATCCAGAGAATACAATTTTGGGTGGTTTTGGAACATTGGTACCAAGGGGTAATAAATCCGACAATGGTGACTTGGGCTTCACCAAATCATCATATAGGGCATGGTAGTGTGAATTAAAATATACATGGGTTTACACTCATAAGTGACAGGTTGAGGATCATTCCCAATTTATTTACAAATAATTATGAAGGATTTTAAAATAGAGATATCCCCAAAGTAACTATGTTTATGATTATGAGATTATGTATGAAAAAATTATTTCATTTATGTTATTTATTACAATAATTTATGGATGATATATTATTTTTAATAATTATATAATATAATATACAATATTAAATTATTTATAAATGATGCATAATAAAATTAATGGGAAAAAAATCAAAGCATGTAAGCTATATAGTGAAAGTGATAGGCTCGTTGATGGTCTTACGATGATCATTTAAAATGAACATGTCTCTGAAACATTATAATCATATAAAGAAATGCTATATTTTTTCTCAAAAATGAAGAGATAAAATATTTCTTCTACTATTAATTCAAAAGTAATCAAGAGAAAAATAAGAGAGAACCAAAATATATATATAGTTATAAGAAGTGAAACATTGATTTTCTAATATTTTATAATTGTGGAAATAATCAACATGGTTCTTTCTTAAAAAGAATTACAGTTTAATAAATGTCTATATAGAAAGGAAACCATGCTTTTTATTTTAATTAAATGAAATTTTTTAAAAATTTAAATGATTTAAATGAAAATATACGAGGCACTCTGAGAACCGATGTCTCCATATTCAACGGAATATACATTAAAATAATCTAATGTATTATGTTTAGGATTATTCTTTTACAACAATCATAGTTGGATTATTAATTTGATTATTTTTATCTTAAAGTATTATTTCATTTGTGTACACTATAGAAGTTATCATAGATATAGAAATTATGAAGTTTATAAGTATTGTACTAAAGTAATTTTTTATTATATATTTGTAACTGTGTATTGAATGAAACTAGTGAAAAAGAAAAATGATTTAGTTGATTCATGAAAATAATAAAAAAATAGAATTGAGAGGATGGTAACCGCTCAAATGTTCCCAGTTTTGAGATTATGATGTTGGGATAAAGTGATTTTTTTATTGATAATATAAATGGGAGAGTACGGAAGACCACAAAACTGAATAATATTTTTTGAAAAGGTAGTTTATATTATCATTGATGGAGATTAAATAATTTTTTCTTTTAATGAATACTTCTAATAATTTATTTTTTAATTAATTATTTTGAATGTACGAATATTTTAAATAATTTTTTTATGGAAATAAGTGTTATTAACATGTATTAAGGGAACACCGAATGTTGGTATTCATATGTTTTCAATGTGATTACTTATAGATACATCATATTGTTTGTGGGATTAATAATTAATTCATTTTAAATATTCATTTACCTTCTACAAAATTTATTGATTTATGTCTTTTAGAATGGTGTTATTGTTAACGATTTATTAAACAGTTCATGTTGAATAGTGTATATGGTTTAAGAAATTAATTTATTACTTAATTATATAGATATTTATTTATATCGGTTAACTTGTTCTAACCATAATGTTTTTGGGAAACATTTAGAGTCATAAATAATGTGTTTTCACTATTTCAACGATATTTCGATCCATTAAAAGTTTATTTCTGTACTACTGGAATAAAATATTTATTTCGTGATATTCATTTCATATAATAAGTGATGAATTGAAAATTTATTGAAACACTAAAAAGGACACAATTATGAATATTAAAAAGAACATATCAAATATGTATATTTCATAGAAATATTATATATAAAAAAATTCCTCAAAAATAAGAAATGAATATTTAAAAAATATATAACATTGCCATCATATTTGATGAATCATAATGATATTTAAATCATCTCGTTTTATCATTTTGTTTCCTTTACATTCCATTGATTTTTCACTTCCATGTGATAAATGATCTCTTCAAATCACTATATTCATTTATGATTTACATTCATTTCCATATCATCACATTCCAACAATGTTCCACATCATAGAATCATTGTTTTTTGTCATTCTATATTAACTTTTTACATCCTTATCTATCACATTAAAAAAAATTATTGACACGTTAAATGATATGAGTTTTCAAGAAAAGAATAATGTCATACAATCTGATTACCAAAATCAATTATAAAGTATGAGGATGTATTTTATTTAATGTATGGAGAGTGTAACAACCCAAAATTTTAAAATTAGAACATTTTATTAGACATTATATGATACATGGATCACTGTCCATCAAAAGAACTAGAAATATATTTCAATAAATTTATTATCATCGATAGTTTTAGGGATACACAACCCTTTTTCTAATTGAACTATATAGTATACCATTATAATCTAGATGTTAAATTAGAATGTATGAATAATCAAGAAAAATTAGAACATGTTTATGGTTTACATATCTAAAAAATATCTAGTTGATATATATTGATTATAAATAATATAAGAATCAATTAATCAAAAATTAAATGGTTTTTGAGAAACTGAATATTTAATAATATATGGTTTAGTTGTGCGACATGACCTTATTTTATTATTATTTTTAAAAAATACTCTAACATATTTTTATAAACTAAAGTAAATTTTTGATGTTAAATATCATATTGTTAGTATGGTTAGTTTTTTGAAATTTTCTAATATATTTCATTTTTCAACTAATCAAGGAAAATATATTTTTTAAATTTAAAAATTATTCTTCACTTATATGAATAGAACATAGAATAATGAATTCTATTTTTTTAATATGAATAAATTATATCATATAATATGTTAAAATTCATTTTGGACCAATATAAATGTTGAAAACATTTAAAATTACATACCACAATTAAGTTAAACATGGATTTACATTGGTGTTCAAGTAAAATGATATTAGATAAAATGACTAAAATTGTATGAAATAAATTTTCATGAAATATTTGGATCATATCATTTGTAATTCTCAATAATACTTCTTTTGAACACTTTTTTCATGTGAAAGACAAGGGTACACAATTTTCATTTATAAAATTACATGTTTTCTACACAGCTCAACAAATATAAAGTAACCCATTATCCTCTCTTCTTCAAACATTCACACTATATTCTTTGGGCTATCAATACCAAAAATTACATCACAACATCTATCTAAACATTATAGAAGACTGATTATGAGAATAAATCCAACATAGGAAGTATTTCTTTTTTAAAAACTATGGTGGTTATCTATAGAATACGTAACATTCTTCAATGATAATTTTTTTTATTTTTCCCTTTACCTCCATAAATATTTAACAATAAATAATTATATAGTAAAAATATTATAATACATACAATGATATTCTTTTATTTTCTTTTTTTGACTTAAAATACAATCTATAACCCTTAAAAGGGTTGTGAAATCAATTATCATGGGTACAACAAACTACCACCACATTAATAAATGTGAATTGTTTTTTCATTACCACATTTCATAGTTTGGTATAATGATGGATATAATGTATATATATTATATTGATAAAATAATTATTTAGTTGGATTTATTATATCATATATATACTTATAATATACATGATGTAGGGGATATGATAACATCGATTAGGTGTCTGGAGGACGACAGCCTCACAATAAAATATGATTCAAATTTTAGAATGCTTTGCATGGAAGCTAATAATGATTATTCTTGATAATATATACAGTATAAATGATATTATTAAGATTTTAATGATATATTTTTCATTCTTAAATGATCTAATATAATTTTATTTCTTACCCTCTCACCCACACAATGATGATAACATCATTCAATCATGTGTGGATTTCCACCTTTTAACAAATGTGACTCTATATTCTTCCACACAAATCATGAATTATATATATATATATATATATTAATATTTAATAAAATTTATGATATTAATATCAGTCATGAAATATGATTTTTTTTATTCACCCCACCATTAATATTCATTGAAAAATATTAATGTAACTCATGTTTACATACAACCTACCATCAACATGATCATAACATAAATCATTTATAAAATAATATTATATCAATATTTTTTAAATTATAATTCATACATAAATATGAAAATTAATTTATGATTATTAATCTGGATATGAATGAACTATAAAATATAAAAATGAAATAGATCGTCCATAGATAAGAACAAATAAAAATAAAAGTAATTAACACCCAAAACAACTATAAAAATGAATGAATAATAGAAAAAGAGATAAGCGGTTATAAAAAATTATATAAGATATTATAAATAGTAATATGTTTTTAGAATATGTTATTAACATGTTTATAATCAATATGAAAGAGTATTGATCGTGTTCATCCAATTAGAAGTGTGAGGTATGGGATGTGACATTGATTTCTCATCATTGAGGATGATTATAATATTAAGCACAAAGTTTACATTATATTATATATATACTACCAATTTGATGAAAAATATCATGATTAATTTATAATTAATGATATTTTAACTTTTTTTTTGAATTATTTAATCCATGGGAATTTGAAAAATGAGTTACCATGTGGAAAATAATTTCAAAATAATTTTATTTTTTGGGCTATAAAACATCTTCTACAACTTAAATATTATAAGATTATGTGTTAAATGACTTTTTATTATCATTTGTTATATTTAATCATTTTTAATGTACTTATAAAAAATATATAGAAAATTTAGCCATTTATTTAATATCAATTCTATGTTATGATCCTTCGATGGGTTTTTTTAAAAATAACATTTTAATTGATATTGTATGTTCTTGTATATGTGTTGATGTAAATTATTTATCCATTTCCTAATAGACCTATTTAATATTATTCTCCTGTATTTAATCATGATATTTAGATGAAATATTAAAATTTCCCACATTTGGTAATAAAATAATATAATACTCTATTCAGTCAAAAACCCATATTATTAAAATATATTATTTTATATATTTATTACATACGTTTTTTGGATAAAATGTCTAATTATTTACCAAATAGATATTTATCCAATTTTTTTGTTTTATAAATGTTACTAATGTAAT
Organism: Viscum album; assembly: GCA_963277665.1. Lineage (NCBI taxonomy): Eukaryota > Viridiplantae > Streptophyta > Magnoliopsida > Santalales > Viscaceae > Viscum > Viscum album. The sequence continues at coordinate 914,603,418 of OY728155.1, read as the reverse complement.
CATTACGTAATTATAAAAATAATTACAATCTATAATTTAAGGAAAATGTATAAGGAAACATTGTTTTATTGTACACGACATAGATGCAATTTCCTTTCATCATTACCTCTTAATGTTTTAAATCATCATTTATATGTTTAATAGTTTATTTTCAAATAAGAGTACTATCATAATATTCATTTAACTCTCATTTTAAATAGATGTTTTCAAAACAAAATATGATATTTTAATCGACTATATTTCTTAAAGACATATTTAATGATATATTAATTAATCAAAGACAGTAACCCATTATTTAAAATTTTCTCCACTAGGGAAACTCATTATTGAGACAATACATATTCTTCCACTTGATGGTTATAGATCATTTCAACCATGGAATATATAGAGAGTAACATTCTTGATTAATGTTTTAGTCATTGTCATTTCCTAGATGTATTAATTATATTGTGATCATTAAAAAATAAATTTTCCCAAAATATCCTTAATATTTATCATGTATTTGATTATTACTCAAACCATATTTCATTTCTACATATTAATTTATTTTTAATGTTATTTTATTGTATAGGTAAATATGGGTTGCCTATATTATTTATTTAATATGGATATATATTTATAATTATAATTGTTAATGAATTATGTTGATCATTTTATATATGTGTAATTCTTTAGATATGAAGATATGGGATGGGATAGATTATAGATATCCCCTTGATGAATTAGTATGTCTTTTTAGACAAATCAGTAATGTAGTATTAAATGGGGTTTTATATATAGGTTAGAACCATCCTATGAAATGTCATGATATAATCGGTATGTTGTACCTAAGATGTGATGTGAAATAATTATTAAATTACATAATTAAGAATCCTATTATTACAATACATCATATTATAAAAATGATATTATTGTAATATACATTAAATTCTCAATTTATAGATTCAATGAATTTTTTAGTTTGTTACCATTATGTATTGATAATTCATTAACTAATTTTCATTATCTTGTTATTTATTAAATGGAATATGTTTTTAGTTATTTACCATGACATATTTATAACGTATACTGATTCATGATATCATCTACTATACATTAACCTTATTAAGAATTTCATCTAACATCTTTTGATTCCATTCCACAAAATCCTTATTGCTTAATATGATTCAAATTCATTTATAAGATAAAGGGAATAATCTTATTCCCCTAAAAATTATTTTTTGAATTTCTTTTATCATATTAATGGTCGGAATCATATTTTTAAAATGATTACTAAGTCTATACACTATTCAGTCATTTGGGATGCAATTTATTATTTCTTATTCCAATTTAATAATGTAGACACTAACTCCTGGCTATCAGGGCTAGTTATATAGTATTTAGATACAATTATCTAAATATAATATTCATAATCATCCCATAATTTATTCCTTTTATCAAATTTTAACTTTTTCAATGGTGACAATCTATTAGATTCTTAACTTTTATTTCACAAAATGAAATTGATCTCTATATATAATTTCACAATTGCATTTATAAATTTATAGAAAAATAGTCTAATAAAATTTCTATATAAAATTCATTTATCTATTAAATAAAAACCTTTATTATATTTAAAAACCTAATTATTATTAATTATTTTTTATTTATATTATCTCATATGTATAAGATATTAAATTAATTTTATGTTATGATTTTTACATTGAATAACTAAATTTAACCATATCAATTTTATAAATGTGATCAATGAAATTTTTAAAAATTAATAACACAATACAATAAAATTAAAATCTTGTAATGTTTTGATTTATAAAATGAATGATATTAATAAAATACTACAAAAATAATATAATTTTGGATTCAAACTATTCCATTTTATTTATCCAATTATATTAAAATAAAATATTATTTTTTGTATACAAATAGATTAACTCTTTAATAATAATGATAACAATAATATTCAAATTAATAAACATTAAACAAAAAATTTAGAATATATTTTATTTCATTTATGAATTTGATATTATATATGATCTGTTTTCAAAATAAAAAATAAAAACTATCATTGTTCAGGTATAGAATGATCATACCCAATGAAAATATTTCCAATGAACATATAACCATTTCAAATATAAATAATAAATAAATATATAAATGATAATAAATTCCAATATATAGTCTCACATTTATCTCTAATATCATTAATCTATATATTCAATTTTGTTTCCAAGATGTTTATCAAATTTAAAATATATCAAAAAATATACAAAATTATCATCATTAAAGTAATATTCATAGTTGATTGTGATGACGGGAATAACATCATCATAGTATTTAATTTAATTAGTGATTTATTCATATAAAAATATATAAAATTATGATTTATTTAGTTGAATATTAAAAAATATATATTTTTATTGTTATATTCATCTATCGTAAGGAAAAAAATTATTCATTTGGGTTTATGTTTTGAGTAAAATATGTTATTAAGGATATATATTTTATTTGAGGGAAAATATATTGTAAAAGAATGTGGTGTAACATTTTACTCCATATAATTCAATTTCTCCCTATATGTTTATTTACATTGATGATAAATAATAATGATAAATTAGAAAATTTAGATTATTGGGTCTATATATATAATCAATTAAATTTTGATTCCTCCAATGAAATATAAAATTGTTACATGTCATATATCATGTTATGTTACACATACAATTATATATTTCTCTTAGATTATCCTCATACGAGAGATGATATTTAAGAAGTAAATAAAATATTATGTTTTTTGTATTATGTATGAATATCCTATGTAGTGGTACATATGTTTATTTATTAATTTATCGAGGTTTGGTTAATTTGAAATATTATATTTTAAAATAACCACCTTAATGAAATTTTATAAAGGGACAATTTATTTAGATATTAACAATACCTTCTTCATGAATCTAATTTAGCTCTACCTATGGGAGAACTATTATAATACCTTTTACATGATATAAAATTTAAAATATCAATGGTGAATATAAATATATTCATTTTTTATAATATTAAAAATATAAATAACCTGTAAATTTTTATAAATAACCTATAACAATTATAGGGTACGATTGGGTCCCAAAAACATATTCTATCAAACATCATCCAAAAACAATGAATATTTATAACACTTCTAGAATAAAATATCTTATTGTGAAATTAGAAATAGAGAATTGAATATAATGTTATATAAAATGTCTTCCTTGGGATTCTATTAATTCAAAACTCATTTTAAAACATTTTTTACACAAGATATCATCCAATTCATTAATTCCAAATTTAAATTACCATTGGTCTATGGACAACATGTGGTTCCAAATACATAATCGATATTTAGTTCATATTGAATAATTATGGGGAATGGTGATATAATACAAATAACCAGATCAAATATAATGTAATTCAGTGATCTAAGTATCTATACAACATACATTATATATATACTGGAATATGGACATGGTAATATATAATCATGTTACATAATGAATTCTATTGAGTTTTAATGGGGACCATTTACTACAAATATCATTATATGTAATTTATATTTTTAATAAATCCAAAAAAAACATACATTATTTTTTTCTCCCACTTCCAAACTAGTGTGATCCATGATTTCTCCAAACTATTAAACATGTATCATTCTTTAAAAAAATTGTGTACCTAAATAAAATTTTAATGTATACACTTATATAAACCACATCATGTATTAAAAATAAAGAGGATATTTAAGATCCCTAAATATAAATTTTCTTCAGGATGAATAAGAAATATTAATCTATGGGTGTAATCCAATAGACTCTAGTAAAATTAATGAATTTAAAAAATAAATATTCATTTTATGAATCAAATAATTCCATTATTATTAATGTGGAACCCAAAACATACCTATCCATTTTCCAAAATTTCAAATCCTCTATCTGTTCTTCATTGATCATCACAAGAGTAGAGTGTAGAAAAATTACTCATGAATGATACGATTTATCCCCATATATGTCTGTTAACAGATAATGATGGATTATCCATCATCCCAAGAGAAACATACACAATTTATTCTTTCCCAGGATGTTAATGTATTGAGGAGTAATTTTTAATGTCCATTTAATACTATATTCTTTTTTTGTGTCATTAATTATATCTTGTAAAATATAAATGTTAAATTATTTTTATAGTAATTTGTATCCAAATATTATTATTAAATATTATTAATGAATATGTTTAATGAAAAATTTATAAATGGGAAATTAAAATCATATATAATATAATTTTTATCAGGAATATTTAATTTACATTGGGAAGATTCTACAACTTCATCATTTTTCATGATCAGACATCCAAATACCTCAATAACTGAATTGATGAATATCATAAACCCCTTATAATCAATTTATTTTTAGTAAATTTTCATTTGACAAAAAATACCATTATATCTATGAATTTATTAGTAAACTATTTAATTAACCCTAAATACTTTATCTGTAAATACTATTAGTGTAATAAATATTGATATGAAATTTCCTATAATTTCTATATTCTATCTGTAAATTCCTAGAGTTCCATAGATATTGTTAAAAATTGTTTATTTGGGGAATAATAAAATTTTTCCTATATTATATTATTTGGAAATAAAAAATCCCATGTAATTAGATTACTAAATGATCATGTTTCAACTATCCATGATCAAATATTTTTATGTTTTGAACATTGTTTCACACAATTTGAATATAATAGATTACCACATTAGACAAATTATCATAATGATAATTAATTATACAATTTATTTAATCCATGATTATAGTTGGTATATTCATATGTCCAAATGAAATAATTAAATATTCATAATGTCAATTAACTTTATGAAAGGTTTTCTTAATTATAATATCCATAATTACCATAAATTATTTATATTAAAATATAATTACTATAATTGAGATGTATTTACCACCTCACAGTTGATTCAATAAATCATCAATAGGGGTGGATATGATTTTTTTCTAGAGTGTTATATAGTAGATAATCATAATAATCAATGAAACATGATTTGATCAAAAATTGATTATATTAAAAAAACATATATACACCATTGTGAGGTAGTATTAAATATATAAATCATATCATGTTTCTCTTTTGTGTGTTTTTTTCTATTATTTTAAATCAACTGAGTCCATTTTATAAACAGTCACTAATATAGAAAATTTGATCATGTATGTATTCAATTGTATTAACACCATCAAAATATAGTCAAAAGCCAGAAATATGATCCAAAAATAAATTGAAATATTCTAAAACTATCCAAAAATCATTATGATTACATTCATATCGAAATATGGAAGTCATATATGCATAAATATTTTGTACAATTATACAAATAAGTTATAGATTTCTAATCGTTTATAGTTATCCATGTATTGATGGATGCTAATAGATTTATTTGTCATATGATATGTAATATCCCTATCATGAATTGTTCTAATGTATCTACGTATGTTGTTACAATTCTTAATAAAAATAACTAGATTTTTATTTATTTAATTATAATTTAATATTAATGGATCACATTCATAAAATTAATAATTAAAAATGAATTTTATACAAGGGAAACAACCATATTACTATTAGTATTGTTAACAAGAAACATAATATATTGACATTATAGTGGTGTTTTTTACATCTATAAAATATTTTTGATTAAGACGGGTAGTCTGAACCTTAACTCGATATTTTTTTCTCTCTATTGACACTTTAGTGTGCCATTGAATTTTTTGAGTTTCTGATTTTTTTTAAATTTAACATTATTCCTTATTATCATATAATTTATATAGTTTTGGAATAGATTGTCATCATTATCCAACATAATGGTGCATTAGAAATAATAGTGATTTAACAATTAAAATTGATTCATTGATGTGTGGGTGGTTCATTAGTTTAGGATTTTTTTACATTCATTTATATAGATATAATACTCATCTAGCATCAATATTATTACAAATGAAGAAATTATTTTGAAGGAAATATGCATTTACATGATATTTTGAGTTAATTACCAGATGCATAATCCTATAATGTTTTTCATATATGAGTATCCATATTCACTAAAATATATTTTCAATAATTATTTTCTCCTTGAATTATATTTTTCAACATCATGTCATAAAAAATAAGATAATTATGTGATTACCAAATTCATGTAACATAATGAGAGGAAAAAAATCATTATATAAACCAATTTATATTTTATTTAAATCCCTTTAAACACTACTTATTTCATCAAAATAATTTTTTTTTTGTTTTTTTTATCAAAAATTATTTTTTATGGGATGTGACAATGATCCACCCACACATAAAATATAAAAAATCAATATCTTAAAAGGATAAAAATTAAAAATTATAAACCACAAACCCCCAAGATAAGTAGGATAATATCGAGACGCCAACCATGCATCTAAAATCATATCTGGGAGGGATTCATGAACAATAAATATGATTAAATCATGTATAAATTTTCGAATACAATACGTTATGACCATCACACTATCACCATGACAACACTTTCATGGTTCATTGACACCACCCCCACCACTAAGATAATTAGAGATGAAAAAACTAAGGGTAATATTGAGGTCAATGACTTGAAACACCATAAGAATGGATTCAAAAAAAGGGAAAAACACTAAAAGAACATGATGAAGTGTCATGATGAATACACCACATGTGGAAACATGGAAAACACTACTAAAATCCTTAAAGGAAAAAAACATGGAAACAATATCATCATCGTTGTAAACCATAAATTAATAAGTCTACATCGTGGATTTACTATTCAGAAAACAAAAAAATCATCCATAATAATAATAATTCAATGAAAATGAAAATAACCACTATGTTCCATTGATGAGAATCCAAATTTGAATAATATTTGAAATGGTATATTGGGTTATATATAATTTTTTCACTCACACAAACATCCCAACCCAAATAGGTATTATGAGAAACCACACCAGACTTGCCAGAGGGGAAATGGGGAAGGAATCTATATTAGAGTATAAATGGGCCACGACCTCAATAGTGAAATACACACATCACTGATAGCCAAAACCTATTCTGCAAACCCCATCATTATAAGAATATATATAGCCAAATCACCAAATCATCGCAATCCACACCACCAAGGACACCAATGCTTCTTCTTCAATACATCACAAAATATCTTAGATTACGAGTGCTTCAAACATGATATAGCTCAGCATAATGAATAGATGGATAGAGTAGACGAAGTGGAACTAACGTATTCTATTGAGTGACACCGCCTTGATGAAAATAAAATGAAAACTATGATAGACCAGAGCCATGCCTATAAAGATAACTATTCTTATAGAAGAAGGCCAATCTTGAACATAATGTATCACCACTTTAGTGAGATAAAAAATGAAAAAAATAAATAGGAAATCCATGGTAAATATGAATAGTGAAAATGATGAATTTGTAAAACTTCATTTTCACTATTGAAAAAAAGAAATATTAGGTACGTTTTTTTATTTTAATTTTTAACATTGGATTATACATGATGTTATTATATGGGAAATTGTAAATAATTCCTATATATTGGTGTTGAAAAATGATCATTATAAATACATTTTTTTTATTTTTCTCACATTAGTAATAAAATAACTAGCTTGGTTGAAAATATAATTTCAGTTATTCCATAAACAATGTGAAAAGTCTATCATATTTTATTTTTTTTGGTTTTCATGTAAAAAACATGAAATATAACAATATTCATTACATAAAATATATATTATATGAAAACTGATTTGAATAAGCTATTAAAATTTTGGATTTCTAAAACCTGATATGGTAAATATAGTATTATAATATTTAACCTGATTATAAAATTACAGATGTGAAATATATATATATTAATAAAATAAATTCAATTAAATAATCCCCCCAAAAAATTATAGTAGATCAACATATGTGTAGTAGATAATGCGTAGTATAAAAAATTCAACAAAATAAAATTTATAATTTGATCATTCAAGTTCACAGTATATATTAAAATTTAAAAAACCAAATCAAACATGTGAAATGATTTGGCCTTTTAACTTTTATGTGTCTTAAATATTTTCTCAATTTAGTCTATGGGTAATTAAAAATAAATATATTAAAAATTCTTCATTTAACATGTATTTTATATAAAATGAATGAAATATTAATGGAACAAATTATAAACAATATTACATTATTTAATTTAAAAACATTAGCTGTTAAATTTTTATAAAAACATAAGTTTTAAAATATATTTTCTACATCCCTTAACTACTTATTTTTTATGATATCAAATTAAAATAAATATATCAATTCAAAATAACTTATTATGAAATAAAAATAATGTGTAGTAAATTTAATTGAAGAGTCTCAATTTTTTATATATACGATCTTGGAACTCTTCTTTCATGTAGTCTCTCTAATGCAATACCTTAAAAAATGAGAAAAAACTATGAACAATATAAATTTAGATTTCCTTATAATATATGAATGTAATAAAATATTTAATTTTTTTTTATTATTGTGGTCCTAAAATTATTATCCCACATCCCCATGGATAAACAATAGGCAATACAGTGTCTTATCACATTCAAAAAATAATCCTAACATCCAATGGACCAAAATATGTATGAAATAATAATCCAATTATTAATTGATATATAGTATTATATGATACATAATTTTCATAATATTTTATGTAAGAAATCATACATCACTGAATAATTGCATTCTATTGAATATTTTTTACAATGTAAATATTTATCTATAAATCCATTATTATCCTTCCTATAGGTGAAATAATTTTTTGATCCATAAATCCATATGCATCATTTATTTTATACATCGTACAAATTTTATAAAAATTCATAATAAAAAGAAAAAAGAAAAATAAATTTATAATAAAATAAAATAATAGAACTATTTATGTTTATCGCCAAACACTAAAAAACATGACTTTTTTACTCTTAAATGATCTCTAATTATAGGATTAATAATAATATTTGAATAAATAATCACCAAAATTTCACACCCACAAACTATAAATTCTTTTAGAATATCATTAACATCTAACAAGAACATTGAATTTTTTGAAAAACATTAAAGGCTAGTTGATGATGTATCTGATCTCATAATATATTTTATTTTCTTTTTTATAAATTATTTTATAACATTTAAATTATTATTATTACAAAAGAAAGAAAAATATATAATAATTTAAATGATAAAAAGTAACCTCATATTTATTTAAAGGATATAATATTTACATACTTCGATAGAAATATTTCAAACAAGTGTAAATGTACAAAATTAAAAAATATCTAATACGCTATCCAAAATCATTTATGTCATATGAAGGAAATTTTATTCAATTTATTTTATTTATAAAATCATTAATAACTATGCTATTATTATATACATATACATGTTGATGATGGATGGTATCAGAAAAGTAATATATCATCCCATATGAAATTATATGAATCATGGGATCATCAATATATATCGCATAATAAAATGGATATTGGGGATGAGTGGGTGAAAAAGTATGATATAAAATAGGACTAGGGTCTGTAGGAGGTCATGTTATTGTATCGTAAGTAAAGGGAGTGGGATATTTTGGTGGATGTGGAGTAGTACGATCAACATTCTGAAACTGTTATTTCAAAACATCAAATATCGATTGTATCAACACTTTTATCCAATACTCCATTATCTCAAGAATACCTAATTATTATTCATACAAATATTAAATATTATATACTCAACCTATATTTAGGAATCCTGAGAATTTGGAAATGTTTTTTACCAATACACTTATCTTTTATCATCACACATAACCCTAGTGTTTCGGGATTTTCCCATTATTGTATCAAAAATATCTTTTTTACCCTAAACTACAAAATCCCCCATGGTTAAATTATCTAATTTAAATTACTATATAGAATATTTGAAAACATTGAAGTGAGTCAAATTATATATATATATATGTATGTATGTATACATAATTTTACATATATAAATAAAAAATGTAATTATCTTACAATCCTCTCTGTTATAATACTCGACAATTCCTTAATATTTTGGTTTTTTATCATCCAATTCCTCTTTCATTTTTCATATATTGTTGGGGGGGGGATGTTCAACCTATATGGAGACTATTGAAAAAGATATCATTTTAAAAGAAACTTTTTCTATCATTCATTCTTATAACAACTAATAACCTCAAAAAAGTAATTTATGAGTTTATGTATTTATAGGTTTGATATCAAAATGAGATATCCCATTTTTCTATAATTTATGAATAAAAAAATAATAAATATGATCATTTATAAAAAATATTATGAAATAAATAATATCACATAAAAAAGATTCTATACACATATATTCAACAAATTTCATAAATGTTTCTCAATCTATTAATGTATATAAATCCCATGAATTTTGATGATGTCTATTGTAAAAAAACATTTAAGCGAGGTAAGATTTAAAATCCCTTTATATCATCTAGTCAATTTCTAAATATTTTCCTAGAAATCATCTAGTATCATATGTATTATATTTTAGATTATTAAAAGGTAGAAAAAATGTTACTATCAAGATTACATAAAAACTAACATTAAAAAATAAGCTTATAATTTTTATTACAAACAATTGAGATTTTGTAAAATTTTAAACGCTTCTATAATAAAAAATAAATATTCATACATTATGTTATGCTTAAACTACAAAACAATTTTTGAATTGATTTTGAATATGGACCTCTTGGTATATCATTATCATCATCTTCAACTGGTATCCTCTCATCTAACCAAAAAAAACTTATAATTTTGGGAAATGTGTAATTCCATGTATATCATTCAATTGAACTCTTTACCCCCAAGGATGTGGATAGATCTTATATAGAATGATTAGGAGGCTCCTCAACATGAGTATGTGTCTGCTTCTCCCAAGATTTATATGTATGATCCCCCATATATGTTTGTTGTTGGTTACGTTTTTTAGGTTTTATCATCCTACAAATCAATGTAATAAAAAATATGTCCCAAAATAAATAAATACAAATATTAAATATATATATTAAATACAATTGTATATGAAAAATAAATTAATATAATATTAATATTAATATTCAACTAAAATAAACACAATATTAATAATTTATTTATAGATAAAAAGAATGATTTCATCATTAATGAGATATGAAATGACAAATACTAATTAAAATATATACAAAAAAGTATGATTAGTTAAGATATTCTAATTTATTTCACCATTTTTAAGTAAAAAATAATATTTCAATAAAAGTAAAATGTTATTATAAAAATTCAATCTAAAATTGAAATTTTTTTATTCGTATTTTTTTGAGTAATTATTTTAAATGAAAATAAAATTAATGGGAGAAGAAAATACATAAAATAATGAATGCAATTCAAAAAAGGAGAGTGAAATCTAAAAGATATCCAAAATATTTAATCATTTTTATATATAAAAATCATTTAATATAATGGTTTAAAAAATAATTTTATTTTTTATCATATATTATATAAAATAATTTTATCCAATCAAACAAATAGATTGCATTAATATGGATAATTATTGTAAACTATAAAAAACTGCACTACTTTGTATAATAAATTTAACATATTAGTTATAATATGAGTCTTCATAATGAAAATAAAACTAATATATTATACAATTTATGATGTTATGAAAAGTAAATCCCAAATATACTTATGTGACCTATAATATTTGAAATGATAGAAGGAATTTTTCCGAATGTCTTTTATCATGATATTACATTATGGAAACATTCATGTATATGTTTGGATGATAATTATTTGTCGTTAATCCTTCCATGGATATTAGGATGTCATATAAATTTTCATCATTATCATGTTTTTAATAACCTACATAATTTTTTACCGAGTATAACAATAGAAAATTTATTATCTGATTTATTAGGAAAATATAATTTTTTTTACATGTGATTCATTAAAAAATGGGTCGATAATGTATTCAAAAATATTTTGATTAAAGAGTTTCTATACAAATAAATCTTGCTTGAAACTATTTTTATTAATAACTTATCTTTAATAAAACTCCAGAACATAAAAATTATTGTAATCAACATTCCACATTTCTTTAATGACTCTTTAATGTGCACAAGATGTGGTAATTGGTTTTTTGTTATTGGAACACAATAAATGTATCGCTTCTCTAGAAACCACTACACTACTATTCTAAATGAAACTTATGGTGTCATGATATTTTATATGAATTATATACTCATTAATATCATAAACAAATAATTATATAGAATTTAAACATGGACTACCCACTACCCATATTAAATTTAATGATTCATTTTATCAACTATGAATGGTCTCCGTAAAACCATAGAAATTTGTATTTATTATCATTAAATATCAACTTTTATTTCTTATTTAAAAATTATTCTTTAACAAATTTATATTCAATGTTATATATGGTTCAGAATTATATATGTTATTCATTAGGTATAAATGTACCTTTTTCATCTGTACACCTATCATGGTCTTTACATTCAAGCCATAAATCATGTCTCCCACATAAGTGACTCATTTATGATGAGATGTTGGAAAACTAATGTCTTCCACTACAGACATGTAGCATATATTGAACACTTCAACATCCTTATAAATACGTTTCTAAATATTGTAGGATTCTTGTAAATATATATTCAAAACTTACCCCTTCAATATCTTCATATTAAATTCAAAATTATACATCCAATAGAGATAAAACGGTCCCAAAATAATTATTCATTTCACTTAATAAACTATTAAATAAACCATGATATAAAAAAATACAGAGGAAATTAATATTCAATTAAAAAAGTATTAAAACTATTTGTTGTATAAATTTTTTAGAACATTTATATACGTAATCTTCTTAAAATTTGAATTAAAAAAATAACAGCCCATCAGGATAGTTTTTTTGACATTGATAGGACAAATTTGGCACAATGTAATTAGTAGGAGTATTTTCATTGAGATGTTTATATCATGAGATTTTATACCCATTAGTGTGATGTCCATTAATGTCATTTTTTAAAATTTTAAAAATATCACACGAGGGGTAGTAATCCTCATGTAAAACGTTTTATAATGTTGTTTCTAAGAGTGTCAAATCATCGTGAATCTATAGAAAAAGGATCCACAAGTGGTGAAATTCTCTATATAAAAATTTATATACCATTTATACCACATAATCCATCATTTTGTGAATGAACATGAAGAAATGGAGAACCAACTTTTTCTAATCCACTATTGTAGAGGATATATATCTCCATATAATCACAATGGCCACTTCCATTGGAACTGACAGAGTACTCAAAGCCTACTTCAGTCCTCCTTCTTCACAATAAGATAGATATGCTACTCAACATGGCATGGTTATTCTACTTTACCACCTAGAGGATGGGGGCTGTGGGATGGATCCTATAATAAGTAATTGGGGATAATGGTGTCTTCCATTAGAAATTGAGATGGTTTCTGGGTTGGAAATCATTGTGGGGGAGTCCTAATAGTTTTCAATGTGTACTACAATCGTATGAGCATATATATATATATATATATATATTGTAGATGACTCTATAAGGGTAGAAAAAACCCAATCATATATGAAGAATGTACCATTTTTCTGTGCAAAAGATATCAAAGAATTTCAAGTTGACAAGAAGGTTGTTAGGGTCATGGTGAATAGATATGTCATCCACCACACCTTTACTAGAATCCCTAGGCTCAAATCCAATCTGAAGACACATTTACGTTGAATCTATAACACCAACCAACCATTTATAAGTGGATATATCTGAGTAACATCTAATGGAATGATAATTTATTGATACTAATATGACACGAATTTACCCATGGTGGGCCTAAAAATATAACAACCCCAACCCTACCTCCATTGAATAGGGGTTGGGACAAGAACTGAAGAAATAAATGACTTAGGGAGGTCTTTGCATAAGATCCCTTACACACACACATAATAAACTCAAGGAGAAATTGAACATGTAAAGAATAAATTATGAAACACTACTATAATGTAAACTATGTAGGAATGAAACTCAATATTGTAATGAATTATTTTAGTGTAAACTAAAAAATAAATGTCAAAATAAACAAGCTACTAGATATATATCCCATCATAAATACACGTGAAAAGTAAACAGTTGATAGAAATCCCATCTAATGAATCCTATTATATGACCATCATATTTTTTCAAAGCACACAGTATCCAAAAGATCCTATATAGTCATGGTTGACCTATCCATTATATGCATAAGACACATCATGTGTGGTAAGATCCCTTGATCGGTGAGTATATTCATACATATTACGACAACTGAATGATTAATAGGTAAAAGTTAGAGATACAACATAAGAGGAATACAATATGTATAACAAGGTATAGTGAATGAGTACTTATCAACCCAAAAAGAGGGTGACTGTATGTTTTTCCAAACATGAGGTTCCTAATAGGGTGGGTAGACAAATATTTAACTGAGCATTCTCCACCTATATCAAGTGAGTATTATCATCGAAATAAGAATTTATATAAATGAATATCAGATGGATAACTATGAACATTATCTATTATCCTAGAAAGAGAGTTCCAAATTCCATGGAGGGAATCCAGATGAAATAATGTGTATGTATTATCAGTCCAAGAATCCGAAATAGATAGAGTTAGGGGATATGAATCTCACTTCACATTTATGTAATAATATTACCAATTACTTCTAGAATTCAATCTACAATGCACAGTATCACATGGGTCTACCAAGAATTAATGGTACCTGTCAAACAACAGGTATTATTTTTGAAACATAGTAAATCATCCACAATATCTGTGTAGTGAACCCATGAACTTATACAACAGGAGGAGTCCACATTGTCAGTCGATGGAGGAATCATTATGTACCCCGAATGAGGGTTCCCTTATAATGGTTGATGATTGATTCCTAGTGCAAATGGAGGGTACTACTCTATTTGACCAAGGACTAGTGACCTAATATCACAGGAGGGATCGACTCCATAGGTTAGGGACCCTTTACCATCTAGGTTGGAGGGTCTACTCTAATAGTCATTGAAGAATAATGCCCAATCATGCTAGAGGTATCCAATTGGAGGTCTTTAGAGGAACCATTCCATCCCAGATTGAGGGTTACACTCTATGTATCATTGAGGACCCATTCCCAAATAATCTATAGGGTTCGGCATAGTAGTAAGGCCTTAGTGATCATTCCATATCACTAATATCATCAAGCATTTCTTTAAAATGTACCTTTCCAAAAAAACCAAATGATAATTACAAACCCCCAAATGATGATTCCATCAAGTTTTATGAAGTAAAATACTATGTAAAGCCCAATCATGGGATAAATCTGAGTTCAAATATAGGAAATATTGATAATGGAAGTTTTCTCAAACATGTTCAAGGGGTACACAACATGTGAGGGGATCCACCCTATGTGTGGTCCCACTCCAATTTCTTTCTATGTCCCTTTTCTGGAAACACCTCCATCCTATGTAGTAGTACATTCAATGTTTGTGGACTAAATTGCATGGATAAGCTAAAAGTGACTCATACCATGTCATGGTGGTTATGCTCGTGTACGGGACCACATGCCCATGTAATTTGGGAAATCGAACGTGTCTTCACTCTAGATTCCGCATGTGCGATCATGTAATGTTTATGACATTATACAAGAACTCCCCCATGTGGTATTCCAAACGAGTAGTCCAACTGGGATAGTGTACACTATGTGTAATAGAGGACTGCACGTCGTGTCATCCTTAACTTTTATAAAACCACAACACTGCGACTGAGAAGGACACACAACATGTGTTCATACTTGAATAGAAAGTGCCATCATGGTATTCATAGAAATAATATATCATAAATTTCACCTTGAATATTCTCTAAGGTCCATATCTCCCTCCTTGACTCAGTAAAAAACACAAATATTTGGTCGTGATACCAAAATTTTGAATGTTATTAACAGAAAATCAGCCACCTAAGTCTAACAGATGATTCACTATCTATTAGATATTCAACCATACCTCTGTTCATAAAGATAATGATTTTAAATCAATTTAACATTCAAACTTATATTTAAAATATCCTAGACATATTCTTACATTGTACAATCTTAGGTTTATTCATGAATCCTCTAAAAATCTGGGGGTCCGATCGTGCTCGGTACCTCTCTAAAATTTCAAAATAGGACATCGAGGATACAACTGGTGAAGAACATGATGAATAATCAGAGAAAATCACCAAATGTAATCTTATGTGTCGTTAGTCATTAATTATATTTCAAAACCCAATATTAATTATTCCATATTAGGAAGAAACTGATAACAAATTATGATTTTTGTACATGAGATCATGCAGAGCCTGTAATAGGGGTGTATATAAATGAAAAAGTATGAAACTACTAAATAATTTAATTATGGGGTAATGACTACAATTTATTTTTCCTACATCAATTATATATAAAACATTGATGAATAATTCAACCACCGACAATTTGAGAGAAGTCAATACGCTCACTATGTAATGATCTTCTAAAATATGTAGTTTCACTATCACTATAAAATATTCACCAGAGGAACGATGAGGGAGAGATACATCAGTGATTTCTAGAAATATGATCTAACCTTGAGAATTATACATAAATAAATATTTATAATATTTTATTTTTATAAATAAAATAAATAAATAAATTATAAACAAAAATGTTCCACTGAAGATCAAGGGGTACAAATGTACCACACAGACTCATTTTTTGATGTGCCTAAGGTAAACACCATGTTATAGACCCAATAGTGTTCATAGAATTATGATCCAAGTTAACTATATATATTAATACCTTTTTATTTATAGAGCATCATGTGCATAAAAATATATAAAATGTTATAAAAAATTTAATTTTGGGCACATCAGGCCTCAAAATCACACACTATCTCAACTCCTAGCTCTGAAAATAAATATATAAATATATCTAAGTCATAAATAACTCTAAATGAAAATTTAAATTATTCCATCCTTCGTAAATTTCATTCCCAAAAATCAAATCATTGTTAATTACTCATAATACTAAGCCGACCCTAAGAACACATACATCGAAAAAATCTCTTACATATTTTTGGGCTTCTACAATATGAAAATCAAAGGAATTGTTAATCTTCATACTTACCACTACAATCGATAATCAATTTATACAGGGTGCACCACACCCTTATATCCATCCTCGATACCCAGTTCTCCCTAGTCGACGACATGCATAAGGTCATGCATGTATCTTATAATGTGGGATATGTGGAATACATCATGAACCCACTCAAGATGTTAGGTATAAAAAGGAGGTAATAAACCCCTTCAACCCTATTGTGAATATCTAATGGACCGATTATCCTTGGGGATAAAAATCCCCCATGGTTAAAATAGTAAAATAATCATCCTGGGGTGACTCTCAAATATACATTATCTATATGATTTAACTCCAAATGCCTATGATAGTGATAATCATAAGATTTTTGTCTACACTAGGTCTTTGTCATTTACTCGTGGATTACGTACAATTTCGTCATAGTGACTTGTACTAGCTCTGAGTCCACATTAGATGGCTCACTGTCTCTATACATCACAAGGGAAGACTATAGGGTCTCCTGTATAAGTAATAAAAAGTTTTCATGATGATGGTGTTGTGGTAGCTGTTGTTGTATACAAACTCTATAAAGGTAATGTGTTCCTCCAAATCCAACCAATGTTCTAAATAAAAACCCTATGTATAACCTCCAAAACATGGATATGTCATTAAATATTCCCATCATTAGTGGGGGGATTTACTCATCCTGATGGGATTACCAGATTCCGATTTGAGGCATCTAAAAAATTTGGACGTAAACTACATGTCACGATTAGAGACTATATTCGTGTTAACCCCTTGATGGATAAAAATTTATTTAAAAAAAAACAACCCCAAAGTCACCATAAAAATCTTATCGATGGTAGAACGGATGTGTGATAACATCATGAGTTAAATCTATCAACCAGATGAAAATGTGGCTATTTGATGTGCTGAAAATCCCAGGGATAGTGTCCATGGATATATCTTCCAATTTAAAATATAGGATCTTGAGGGAATGCCTAAGACCAACCAAATCATGGTTCTCTTATTTCACCATATTACAAGTGATGCATTAAGATATGAACCCATCTATTCTTCATATGGTTTTAGAAAGAAAAAATTTCTGCGGAAGGTATCTATACAAATTTGACTGACTGAGATGTACAACTAGTGGAGATGTGTGGAACTCCTATGTCACATTCTCCCACAATATGTCTGGAAGCATTGTTTGACCCTGAAATAAGATGACATGATTCCAAAATTTTTAATACCAATACAAATATTTGTATATGGGTACTATATAATGTACCAAACAATAGTCAACAAATTCCAGTTGGGACTCTCTCACATTCTTGAGTAAAGAAGTAGTCATCATCCACAACTGATAAAACATTGTATCCTACTTCTCCACCATGGAATATTTTATGGAAGATAACTACTTTGAAGCTTCATGCACTAATAAATCATGATAATTCTGATAATAGAAGATTATATATCATTTCCCATCCATATAGTATACATTATCATGAATTTATAGTCTTTTAGGAACTCTAACCAATGTTGTTATCTCCGGTTTATGACTCTTTGGGTGATGGGGTACCTAAGCCTATCATGATATGGGTAAGCCATGAATTACCCACCATATGATTTTTCCTAATCATCACCATGATTAATACTAACACATTTATCTCTAGGTGTTGAGTCACATTGTTTTGTGTATGGGGTCTCAACTTACTATACCCATATGCGATAAATGAACATCACTACAACGAGTTTGCTATTGAGAAGGCAATGAAACCAATGAAATGATAGTTGATTAGACTCATCCAAATACGATAAGATAGAAATTGAAAGAATGTGGGGTAACTCTCATATATTTTCCAATCCTTGAAGGATAGGGAACCCGAACCAATGACTTTGCCACACCCACTAGTGGAATTCGATGAAAAAATGGATAAGAAGAAATACTCCACCAAAAATTCTAGGACTTTTTATGTCACTCTATCCCATAACCTCATCCTGAATGCACATGTATAAGCATATCATTCTCCAATCCTAGAAATTATCTACTTTGGGTGACACTGACTCACTCAAATTGTTTTGGACGGATCAGAAAAATATGTCTTAGTATGGAAAGATTATATCATCCTCTTGAATCTAACATCAGGTCAAACTATGTCTCATCTTAGACAATATTGTTGAAAAAATAATGCCATTAAGATAAAAATACTAGTGAAAAATGGCTTCCCAAATTATCAACTTGGTCTTATCGTGACCTCTATTTATAAACAATAACACATCACCCAGTCCCAAACACACAAGTCAGAGGAGCTCATACCCCAAATCTCGATACAATATACTTGTGGAAGCACTAAAACTCCATTATTTGTTTTATAGCATCCCATAAACACATCTCACTACGGTAAGGACTTCTCTTTCTCATGCATTTGATGCAACCCCACGGAAAAAATACAGGGTTACACTAATGCTCTGTGTCACCCTATATTAATCATTTATCATCAAGTGTGAATAGAAGAGTACCACACATAGTGTATACAAATTTATACTTCATAATGTAAAATTGAAATATAGCATTACTCTAATCATATATATTTAAAAAGATCCTAGTAATTAAAATCCAAAAATTATATGATTCCCCAACCACCAACTCTATGATATTTTTGTGGCCCACGTAGTATTGGAAGAAGAATGATATCATAAACTAGTCTACCAGACATAGCTCCTATAGATCCACTACAAGCTCTAACTCCCAGGGACCCTCGATAGATGCCTAGGAGATTCCAATTCATGGTGTCACCTCTTCCATAGTGTCCCATTAGCTATGGTTCGGTGGTGATAATCATTTAAGATAGAAAAATAATGTGACATGACACCATTCTTTTCAAATGTAAAACAAATTCCCCATCTCGGCTACCCTTGTTCTCTCTAATACGTCTAACCATACACCTCATTCAGAGAGTTTATGGATCTCTTGCACTGAGTTATTGCCTCCAATAATTTTCTTGATGCTGGATAATACTCAACATTGTGGAACACACTGTATTATCTAGGTTTATAAAATCCCTAAAACAAAAATCACTATGTCACCAGTTCTCTCTCGAACACCCCAACATAGGTCATGATGCACAAGCGAACAATGATGGAACATATATTTATCCACTGACCCTACTCAAACTTCTATAATTTTTTGTAGTCACCTATATCCTTTCAGGATATACCATATATTGTCTTTGAACCTTGATTCATACTCATTAACTATCATACATCAATTATATAGCTCCAATGTTTCCTGAATCTGGATTGAGAACAAGGAGGAGGGTTAGTAATCCACATAGAATAGATGAAATAAATCATTCCATCAACATATCAATTCAACCTCTATATGTATAACAATGATCCACTAGCACCCATTAAAATCCATGGCAAAGGTTATAATTTAGTGAAACAATACAATCCATCAATTTCTAGATGATACTGAAGACACAAACCACCAAATCTAGCCAATCCTCAGTTTCATGAAGATTTGTCTTATTGAGGAACCTCATCAGACCCTGGAACTAGAACATATAGAGATTGCTATGTCTACACACATTTCAACCCATCTCTAGTGGAATGTTATGATTATTTAAAGGCGGTGGTATTTCTACATTCCCACATCAATGAAGGGCATCGTTTCATAGACCCTGAAATGAGTCCGTCATAGTCATAGTATTGTCGCCTCAAATTTGAGCTTATATCCTAGATGGCTATCATTGTAGAAGAATCTGAATAGTTATCAAGGAGTAAATTGGTTAGAAGATAATATATATATATATATATATATATATATATATTGAAAATGGGGATTTGACATATGATGTAAATCAAAGACTCAACCAATTATGATGCATGGACTATTTAGCCCAACAACAAATGTATTGGAATGCCAAGTCAAAAAAATGTTTTCACGTTCCTGGAGAATCGATACAATGATTACCTCACCTTCACTGGACTCCTTGGAATGATATCAACACTCAAAAAAATTTAAAAATTTTCCCTAAACAAAACAAGTCATATTTAATGGGATACATACGATCATCTTCCCATGGAATAATCGTTCTTTGATACTAGTATTTAATGACCCTAACCATGATGGGGCTAGAGACCCAACTACCCCAATCAACATCTATATGAAAGGTTTGGTGATAAGATCTGAGGCAATAACTAACTCAGGGAGTCCTTTCACAATGAACCTACACACACACACACACTCACTCAAACTCCCACAAACACACATCTAACAAAAATAAAATAGTATGGGAATGAATAAAAAATGGGACACCTTAATAATGTAAACCATGTATGCATGAACCTATAGATCATTAAAAAATTAATATAGTTTAAACTAAAATGTATTGGAAAAAATACATTCCCAACTAGAATTATGTCCCAACATGACAAAACTAGAATTTTAAAAATTAGAATGGGAGCCCAGATCTTAAATCCTAAGCTACTACCACCGTATGTAATCCAAGAACAGAAAATCCATAATCTCTTATGTAGTCATAGTCGATATATCTTTAATATTAATAAGACACAACATGTGTTGGAAAATACCATTTACTGGTGAGTATATGAATATCCAGCTGGACACCCGAAAATCTAAAGAGGGAGTAGTAAGAGATACAACATTAGACAAATACATAAGGTAGAACATGGTGCAGTGATGGAGTATAACTCGACCCAACATGGGGGGAATGTAATCTTGTAAAAACATAAGGGGATATAAATGTTGAGTATATAAACTACCCATCGAATATTAGGCACCTAAAGTATAAGAGTAGTCTCATTCAACAAGATAATCTAATCATGGAAAGAATGAGGCATTCACAGTGTTCCTTCGCCTCTCCCGGAAAGACAGTGTCCAAATAAAATATGTTAGTCTTGATGAAATAATGTATACCTATTCCAAATCCACGATGTACAATCTGGGAGAGTAAGGGTTTCTCCATATAACATATAATCCCATGAATATGACTAAAAACAGTTCTAGAATTATTTTATGAAGCTCGTCATCCCATGAATCTTCCTTGAAGTAACGATACAAGTTAATCCATTCTTCATCATTGTACCACATTGTCAAGGGAAAAAAACCTCTAGGTAGGGGAACAATTACCTAGTACAACATGATGGTTCCATATTATTGTCTATGGAAGTCACATTCATTACCCGGTGAGAGGTTTCCACTCTGATGGTTGATAAACCATCCCCAGACTAGCTGGAGTGTTTCAATCTATGTTATCATGGACCCATTCCCTAATGTCACAAGAGGGTTCTACATGAGAGTTCAAGGGCACCTTCCCAGCCCTGATGGATTGTTCCGCTATAATTTTCCATAAGGACTGATTCCAAACATAGTTGAATGATTCCACATGGGAATCAATAGAGGACCCATTGACATCCCAACTGAAGGGTTCCACACTAGAAGTCATTGATGACCTATGCTCTTCCCAATTTGATGGTTCCACTCAAGAGTAAGCTTATATTGATCCTTCTAGAGCACAAACATCAATGATCATCATGTTAGATGGTTCCATACCTAGAACATTACAAAACATACATAGAAAACTACAACCATTGGAACCATATTGTTCTATGATGAAAAACAATATGGTTGGGAGACTCACAGGTGAAGAAACATGGTCAATAAAATGTGATAAAAAAAAGAAGTATTATCAAAATATTTTATGGGGGTACACAACATGTGAGGGGACCCGCATAACATGTGGTCCCACAAAAACATTTTCCACTGTCCTAGGAAGGTACAATACTCCATCTAATATAGTATTACATTCCATATAGGAGGTAAATATAACACCCCGTGATTGTGTGAATATTTTTTTCAAATTATTTTAATCTTTTTTATATTTTCAAGTTCAAACAACTATGAAAATAGTTTTTTTAGCAATTATGTATACCATACATTATCGGAATCACCATGAAAATTTTACACTAAATGAAAAGTAAATATTAACTTTATACACACATAAAATTGAGGTTACCACATGTTTTATGCACTAATGACTTTGAAGGATGGATTTCTTAACATGAATGACCCTATGTTTCAAAATAATAATATGTTATTAAAAATAATATTATTTAATATTATAATAATTAAAATGGACATTATATTAGATTTCATGAATACTATTAACTAGATTATTAAAATATATGTAATATAGATAATATAAAATGAATTAATTAGTTAATGGTTATTTATATATGAGTATAAAAACCAATTTAGTACAACTAGATTATTTTTATAAAAAAACTACTGTTATGATAATAAAGATATTTTAATAAAAATAAATTACATTAAAAAAATAATATAGAATATATAATTTAATGTATATGTTATATATATATGTAAATGTTTTTTATATTCATCCAATAGATTATATAGGAATATGATAAGAACAAAATGAATGTTACACAAAAAAACAATATGTGTTTGAATGTAATTTTAAGCCTTTTATTGATGAACATATCTTAAATATAAACATTCCCTCTATTATAAATCATATATTTTTAAATATACATCATCTTTTAAAAAAAATCTCAAATACTATTTTATGATAAATTATTGTTATTTTTCTATGAAAATTTGTTTTAAAATAATAGTTAAAAATAAAAAATTTAAATTTAAATTTATTTTTTAATCTAATTTATTTATAAAATAATATTATAGTTTAGTATGTTTTTAAAGATTAAAAATATTAATATTTTATATATAAATAAAATTGAGGTAATAAGATGAAATTTCTATTTGATATTGATGATAAAAACATATAGAGCTTTTGAATGTTTTTACATTAAAAATCTGCATTGTCATCCCATATGTGGGATTATATTTAAATTAATTTATACGACATCAATGACTTTAATTTACAGGAAAATCCTTATTAAAAAAGATAATAGTTAATATTTTGTTTATAAATTTATTATTTTTTGAAAAAAATCATTTGTGAAGGTAATGGAAATGAATTACAATGATTAAGTACAAATTAATATTAACGAGTGATTAAACCATAACCTTAAGGCCCATAATAACCTAATCGCCTTTATAAAATCCATTATATCACCCTATTTTTACCCCAAACTCCTTGGGATATTATTTAGTCCAATAATGGATCCACTTTCATAAAATATCTAGGGTAGGGTTTACCTTTTCCTAAAATATTACAAGAGTGCCATTCCTCGTCCTCTATAAAATACCTCAACTCCTCCCACTATCTGATACCTCTCATGACACATTGACATTAGAAATCCATGACCAAATATCACCTCCTATAACTAAATTCCTCTTGGAATCATCACATTGTGATGAATTCCATCAAACAACGCCTTTTGGAGAAAACCAGAAGTAGTTACCGAAAAAAATATTACATCCCTCCTCAATCAACCTTTTTTCTTTTTCATGCCTTCAAAGAGATATGATTTGTTCACAAGATACATGGAATATATAATACATTGTTTTAATTTAAAATATATTACATTCAAAATATATGTAATATATTGCTAAAATTATTACATTTATGTAAATAAAATTAATAATATGTTTTATATTATCATATCATGCACTTAAAAAGTGAAAAAGTCTTTCATGGATGTGTGAATATCTACCTCCTCCATACAATGTGATTCATTTAAAATCTGAATAATTATATATATTAGTATATGTCATTAAATAATTTTTAATTTCTGATATAATGATCATTATGAAATGATTAATTTTATTTAACTTATCTCCATAATGATCTTTTAGAAATGGGAGCCATGCTCATTCATACATATATCCTACCGTCATTGTTATTATAACATAAAATAATCTATCAAAAGAATATATACTTATTATGTTTAAATTTATAATTAATTTATAAATATGAAAACAATTCCAGGATTATTATTATATATAATTATATATACTTACCCATTTGATCAGATTCAACCAACAAATTTTGTTTTTAACACATAAAATGAATTCATTCAAAACACCCAACATAAAAATAATTTTCAAATTAATGTCTAAATCGAGGAAATAATTGTAAATAAAGTAATAATGAAAAATAATTTTTAGGAATAATTTTATAAAATAACAAAAAAAATTATTTAAGAATATAAATACAAATGAGAGAATTTAGTTTGATGGTAAGAGAAATTCATCTCAATCATCATTTCCCTAAGATCAATGACATATTCACCACCCACATAATTTATTTGTGTGTATATTTTTCCCATGACTTTATTCTATACCAATTAAACATAAATAAATTTTTATTTACAAAACCATAATTCTTTATTTCTTTAATGGGGTTTATGTTTCAGATGATACCAAATCGGTAAAACAATTTTAGCTCAATTTTCCTTCTTTTAGGCACATGTGATGTCCTACAAATATTATCTTATATTATGTAAAAAAAATACATCTATGTTGACATAAAATTAACATCCTTCATTTCATGATATACTAATTCTCAATGTAATTCAATTTTCTTACATATGAAGTATGATTATGTGACGACCCGACCCTACCCAGGCTCGAGTCGCAACTGCCCCAAGCCCGCCTCCATATGCCAGGGGCTGGCGACCATCACCGAAGGCACAACAACTCGGGGAGGCCTTTGCCTAAGCACCTGTACACACACACACGCAGCACACTCAATGCAAAAGTGATGAGTAAAAAGAAAAGACAAGCAAAGAAAAGGGCAACTGCTATATAAATACCACAAATGTGAACCGACCTCTAAATAGTACAAGTAAAGTGTTGAAAAGGAAAAGGGGGAAAACACGGGCCGAACCAGAAAAGTGCCACAACCCGAAAATAGGTAAACAACACTAACTGCTGACGGGTCTCCCAACTGGAACCCGACTTCGACCACCGCACGCGGTCCGAGCTCCCAAGCTCCTACTCTCCAATGAAGTCACGCACCACCTGTCTGTCGTATGCAAGGGAACACCAAGTACGGGCAAAGCCCAAGAAGGGGTGAGAATAAAATACTCAGTAGGATACCCCGAAGGCTCGAGGGAGAAACAAAGGAGGTACCGAAGGGTGAGCAATATAGCGTACAGTAAAAGTAGAGGAGTACAACATAAAGTGCAGTAAAGAGTCCAGCTCAACCCGAAAGAGAAAGGAAGTAGACTCATCCAGGCACAAGGAGCAGGAAACGGTGAGAAGATGAACTTCCTGTCGACTCTTCGCTACCTATAGTTGGAGAGTAGACTCATCCAACCACGAGAAGCAAGACATGGAAAGAACGTTGCATACACCGCGCGTCTTCGCCTCTCCTAGAAGGAGAGTAACCAAACCCAAGAAGTGGGTACCAGAAACAAGGTATATACATATTTGTATGCTCAAAAAGAAACCTGAACAACGTCATAATGGGATCTCCGTCCTGTAGCTCAGCCCAAGAAAAGAGTAGCCAATAGTCCCAGAAGTAATCTCCATCGATGCCCAGCATCCCGTACGTCTACCCCGAACCGCAACCCAAGGGGCTCAATCACCGCACCTCGACACTATCCACTTTGGGCGGCACTGACTCGCCCGCACGGTTTTAGGTCGCATTACAAGGACGCGTCTCGGTGGGGGAAAAGCTCCTCGTACTTGAGAGTTCTGGGGTAACGTCAACCACAACTTGTCACTACCACGCAGTCGAGAGGTATTCTCAAAGTCAATGTCATTCCATCACCGACCCGCACAACCAAGGGTCCCACTCCGGTGTTCACGGAGGAAAGCCACAGACTAGCCTAGTAGAAAGGACTGAGTCTGGAATGCCAACAGGTGTCCCATTGCCCAGCCCTACTAGAGGGTAAACCATAACACATCATCTGGTGACCCACTACCCATCCCCGATGGAGGTTAAACCAAAACACATCATCTGGCGACCCACTGCCCAGCCCCGCTGGAGGGTAGACCTAAATACATAATCAGGCCACCCACTGCGCAGCCCCGCTGGAGGGTAGACCTTAATACATCAGCAGGCGACCCACTGCCCAGTCGTGCTGGAGGGTAGACCTGGAACTAGACGATGGGTGACCCATTGCCCAGCCCTGCAGGAGGGTATACCGTAAGAGGTCATTGGGTGACCCACTGCTCAGTCTCTACTGGAGGGTAGACCCCAAGTGCGTCGGGTGACCCACTGCCCAGTCTCTGCTGGAGGGTAGACCCTAAGAGGTCGTCGGGTGACCCACTGCCCAATATCTGCTAGACGGTAGATGCTAAGAGGTCGGGTGACCCACTGCCCAGTCTCTACTAGAGGGTAGACCCTAAAAGGTCATCGGGTGACCCACTGCCCAGTCTCTGCTGGAAGGTAGACCCTAAGAGGTCGGGTGACCCACTGCCCAGTCTTTACTGGAGGGTAGACCCTAAAAGGTCGTCGGGTGACCCACTGCTAGTCTCTGCTGGTGGGTAGACCCTAAGAGGTTGGGTGACCCACTGCCCAGTCTCTACTGGAGGGTAGACACTAAATGCATCAGAAAGAGAATAAAATGCACTAAAAGATTACGGGATTTGTTCGAGGAATAGAAAACAAATTTATACATATACTCGAACTCAAATGGAGGTTTGTAAATAAAAAAACAGCAAAACTTCCTACCTCGCTGGGCTTCGCCCGGAGCTTCGCGTCGATCTGCCGGTATCACTACACCTCACCGGTGTCACCTCGCCAGAGCTGGAAGAGGAGAGGGAGGAGTTTCTCCTTGCTGCTATCTAGGTGGGGAAGAAGAAGAGGGAGGGGGTGAGTTAAGCGTTTAAATGGAAAACGCTTAACCACCCGCCCGTCGGCCCAAACCCGGACCCTCAGCAGCGTCGAGGTTAAGCCTCCCCATGAGTAAACACCACCTCCCGAGCACAACAGCGGTGTCATAATTTTAATCTGAGACCCCGTTCAAAAGTTATAAAATTTAACGTCTGAAGCCGCTAAATTTCGAAAACGCCCCTCGAGCCATTTTTCACAAACGGCCCGCGCACGCGAAACTTATACCCCTCCTAGGGTAAACGGCACGCTCCGAACTCAACGGTGTCCTCTGTTTTCTAATCGGAGCAACCATTTAAGAGATACTACCGTTTCTCCATTAAATGAATAAATTAATTTATTAATTTATCCGTTTAACCTTCCGAAAGCGAGCGAGGGGTCCGAATATCCCGCGCCGACATGTTTTATGTCATTCCTAGGATAAACACCCCATTCCAGACCCATACGTACACTCATATCTCTGATACGGAACTCCGTTTAGTAGTTATCCCATTTATTTGGCGTTTCCAGTGTGAATTCCCTGAAAATTTAATTCCGGCCACTCCGGTGCTCGGAATCGCATGCCGTTTGAAGGCACTGCTCTGAAATATTATTGAGAATATTCCAAAGTCTTTCGTAGAAAAAACTAGGTTCTTACATCATTACCTACTTCATGATTTTCGTCCACGAAAAGCTAAACTATGGAGCAAAAAAGGGTACTAAGCCCACACCTAGCTTTCCCATACCCAGAAGAACCCATGCACAGCTCTGTGTCACCGCACACAGACCAAAGGATTGATCCGTTTACGTGAGGTTGGCCCATGCCGAGGTTGTGCACCCACTCCAGACATTGTGGTTAGGGTAAGGTGATAGGGTACCTCTCCATCCCTTTGCAAGATCTCAAATGTCCCGAAGGCCCTCAGGTGTAGCTCACCTCCCCGGTCAAACCCTTACGTCACACGCCGCGACTGGAATCACCGCCTACACCTGGAAAAATGCCTGATGATTCCCTCCTTCAGAATATCCATATGGTGAAACACCCAAGGATTTCTGGTCACACAATGTTCCACAGTCGCTGCTCTCTTACACGCTCATTAGGTAATAGAGTCGACACCACCGACTAATGGAAAAGGTCTCACGCCTTTTTCCTTACCAACACAGGGTTATACCAATGCCCTGCGTCACCCTGGTAACACCTCAAACAAGGAGAAGGGAGGAAAGAATTCCACACACAAAGTCTAACAATTCTACTTCAAAAAGGTATAAGAGATGTAGAACATACCTCTTATCACCTCATGATCTGCAGGAGCATAGACATCCAAAGCTCGTAGCTGTCCTCGGTCCCAACTGTCAGCTCCCAGAGCCTGACGTGGACAACCTAGTGGTGATGGGAAGACATCGTAACGTCATACCCCACCTCTAGATCCTCCTGATCCTCTGTTAGAACCACCTCTCTGGGCACTACTCTTATCACGGCGCTGCCTCTATCGTGATGGTGCACCTGCTGCCCGCCCGAAGCTCTCAGCAACTCGGGTCGGGCAGTCGCGTGCCAAGTGACCTCACCCGTTACAAGCATAGCATCGACTCTCTCTGGACTGCACTGGTGCCCTCCGATGCCATTGTGGTGTACGACCACGACCGTGAGCCCGGTTGTCAGAAAGCCACATGCGTCAAGGTCCTTCTTGCTGATGCCTGCTAGCTGCGGTAGCCGTCTCGGCTCCGATGTGCCTACTGCCACCACCAACACTAGAACGTGAAAAGAAGCCCTCTGTCACTAGCGCCAACTCTAGCACCCTGGCATCTGTGGAAATTCACAAGGGTACTATGACAGCACGAGTCTCTCAGTGGAGACCCTGCTCAAACTTCCACGCTCTGAGGTTATCGTCATGGATCAAGTTCGGGTAAAAGCGTGCACGGTCTCCAAAACTAGCAGCGTACTTGGCCACCGTCATCCCTCCCTGCTGGAACTGTAGGAGCTCCTGAATCCGAATGGAGAGGAAGCAGGAGGGGAAAAACTCATTACGGAACAACAACTAAAAGTCTCCCTATGAAAGCGAAGACTTGTCAAGAAGCTGAGTCACCAGACTCCACTAACGCCAAGTCGATCCATGGAAAAGGCTGGCTGCCAAAGCCACTCTCTAATCTGTCGGCATCTGCACAAGCCTGAAAAAGTGAACTACTGCCACTAGCCAAACCTCTGCTGCCTGAGGGTCTAGCTCACCACTAAACCTCTGCGGTCTCTACCGCTGGAACGAACGGAGCGTGCTCAACCTGCGCTGAAGCTCAGCCTACTCTGCACAACCTTCCACTGCTCAACAGGTGGGGGTGCTACTACTGGCCCACACGGAGGATGGAATTGCATGATGGGTCATGGACTGTGGCCTCGTAGCTCAGAGGGTCTTCATCATGAACCATAGCTGGTATCCTGGCTGGCTGTCCTCGCGGAGACATCCTAAATATTATCAAGGAGTGTCGTGGTGAGATGAACATATATGTATATTCCAATAACAACGATGGGGAGCTGACTCAAGAAGGAAAGTAAAAGAATCAATCCTATGTGATGCACAAACAAATTTTTTCCTGCAATGAGTGTCTCAGCATGTCGAGTCGACAAGCGGGTTATCAAGGTCCTGGTGAATGGATACGCCGGCCACAACACCATTACTGGACCTCCTGGCCTAAGAGCTGCTCTCGAGACACGTTAACACTGTTTCCCGAAATCCCAACCAGTTCCTTTTATTTTTGGGACGTCCGAACAACGTCCCAAGGAATGAACCACCTCTGATACCACTTTTTCACGACCTGACCCTACTCGGGCTCGATCCGCAACTACAGCAAGCCTGCCTCCATAGGCCAGGGGCTGGCGACCAGCTCCGAAGGCACAACAACTTGGGGAGGAATTTCCCTAAGGACCTATACACACACACGCGCGCAGCACACTCTATGCAAAAGTGCAGAGTAACAAATAAAAGTCAAGCAAAGAAAAGGGAAACTGCTATATAAATACAGCAAATGTGCACCGACCTCTAAACAGTACATGTAAAGTGCTAAAAAGGAAAAATGGAAAAAACACGCGCCCAACCAAAAAAGTGCC
Organism: Viscum album; assembly: GCA_963277665.1. Taxonomy (NCBI): domain Eukaryota; kingdom Viridiplantae; phylum Streptophyta; class Magnoliopsida; order Santalales; family Viscaceae; genus Viscum; species Viscum album. The sequence goes on along the minus strand of OY728155.1, from coordinate 914,572,264 downwards.
ACAACCTGGCAACAGGTAAACAAAAAAACAACTGATGAGTCTCCCACTTGGAACCCGTCTACGACCACCGCACACGGTCCAAACCGCCAAGATCCTACGCTCCACTGATGTCACGCACCACCTGTCTGTCGTATGCAAGGGCACACCAAGTACGGGCAAAGCCCAAGTAGGGGTGAGTATAAAAATACTCAGTAGGATACCCCAAAGGCTCGAGGGAGCAACAAAGGAGGTACCGAAGGGTGAGCAGTAGAGCGAACAGAAAAAGTATAGGAGTACAACTGAAAGTGCAGTAAAGAGTCCATCTCAACCCAAAAAGAGAAAGGAAGTAGACTCGTCCAGGCACAAGGATCTAGAAAAGGTGAGAAGATGAAATTCTCGTCGAGTCTTCGCTACCTATAGCAGGAGAGTAGACTCATCCAACCACGAGAAGCCAGACACAGAAAGCACGTGGCATACCCCGCATGTCTTCGCCTCTCCTGGAAGGAGAGTAACCAAACACAAGAAGTGGGTACTGGAAAAAAGGTATATACATATCTATATGCTCAACAAGAAACCCAATCAACGTCCTAAGGGTATCTCCATCCCGTAGATCATCCCAAGAAAAGAGTAGCCAACAGTCCCAGAAGTAAACTCCATTGATGCCCAGCATCTCGTACGTCTGCCCCGAACCGCAAGACAAGGGGCTCAATCACCACACCTTGACACTATCTGCTTCGGGCGGCACTGACTCGCCCACACGGTTTTAGGTCGCGTCACAAGGATGCATCTCGGTGGGGGAATAAATCTTCATACTTGAGAGTTCTGGAGGAACGTCAACCACAACTCGTCACTGCCACGCAGTCGAGAGATATTATCAAATTCAAAGACATTCCATCAATGACCTGGATAAACAAGGGTCCCGCTCCGGTGGTCACAAAGGAATGCCACAGACTAGCCTAGTAGAAAGGACTGAGTCTGGAATGCCAACAGGTGTCTCACTGCCCAGCCCTGCTGGAGGGTAAACCATAACACATCATCCGGCGACCCACTGCCCAGCCCTGCTGGAGGGTAAACCATAACACATCATCCGGAAACCCACTGCCCAGCCTTGCTGGAGGGTAGACCTTAATACATAATTAGGCGACCTATTGCCCAGCCTCGCTGGAGGGTAGAACTTAATACATCATCAGGCGAACCACTGCCCAGCCGTGCTGGAGGGTAGACCTGGAACAAGATGATGAGTGACCCACTGCCTAGCCCTGCTGGAGGGTAGACCCTAAGAGGTCGTTGGGTGACCCACTGCACATTATCTGCTAGAGGGTAGACCCCAAGTGCGTCGGGTGACCCACTGCCCAGTCCCTGCTGGAGTGTAGACCCTAAGAGGTCGTCGGGTGACCCACTGCCCAGTCTCTACTAGAGGGTAGATCCTAAGAGGTCGGGTGACCCACTGCCCAGTCTCAACTGGAGGGTAGTCCATAAAAGGCCGTCGAGTGACCCACTGCCCAGTATCTACTAGAGGGTAGACCCTAAGAGGTCGGGTGACCCACTTCCCAGTCTATCCTGAAGGGTAGACCCTAAAAGGTCGTCGGATGACCCACTACCCAGTCTCTGCTGGTGGGTAGACCCTAAGATTTCGGGTGACCCACTGCCCAGTCTCTACTAGAGGGTAGACCCTAAAAGTGTCGTAAAGATCATAAAATCCACTACAAGATTATGGGATTTGTTCAAGGAACAAACAACAAATGGATACATATACTCGAACTCAAATGGAGGTTCGTAAATAAAAACGCAACAAAACTTCCTACCTCGCTGGGCTTCGCCCGGAGCTTCGCGTCGATCCGCCAGCATCACTGCACCTCACTGAAGTCGCCTCGCCGGAGCTGGAGGAGGAGAGGGAGGAGTTCCTCCTTGCTGCTGTCCAGGTGGGGAAGAAGAAGAGGGAGGGGGATGAGTTAAGCATATAAATAGAAAACGCTTAACCGCCCGCCCGTCGGCCTGAACCTGGACCCTCAGCAGGGTCGTGGTTAAGCCTCCCCTTGGGTAAACACCACCTCCCGAGCACAATGGTGGTCTCATAATTTTAATCCTAGACCCCATTCAAATGGTATAAAATTTAACGTCTGAAGCCGCTAAATTACAAAAAACGCCCCTGGAGCCATTTTTCCCAAACGGCCCACGCCCGCGAAACTTACACCCCTCCTAGGGTAAACGGCATGCTCTGAACTCAATGGTGTCCTCATTTTTCCAATATGAGCCACTGTTTAATAGATACTGTTGTTTCTCCATTAAAAGAGTAAATTAATTTATTAATTTATCCGTTTAACATTCCGAAAGCGAGCGAGGGGTCCAAACATCCCGTGCCGACATGTTTTATGTCATTCCTAGGGTAAACACCCCATTCGGGACTCATACGTACACTCAGATATCAGATCCGGAACGTCGTTTAGGAGTTATCCCATTTATTTGGCATTTCCAGTGTGAATGCACTGAAAATTTAATTCCGGCCACCCCGGAGCTCGGAATCGCACGCCATATGAAGGCGCTGCTCTTGAATATTATCAAGAATATTCCAAAGTCTTTTGTAGCAAAAACTGGGTTTCTGCAGATTAAATGTTACCATGTGGTAATAGATTATTAAAATAGTCTCACCGTTTATTTGGAATCTTCATGATCACATTTCTATAAATAAAATAATATGATCCATCATTCAGGAACAATCATGAATTATATTATCCTGTTAATGTTATTTATACCTTCTTTTATTAGTTCATGTTTTTCTACTTTTTGGTACATAAGATAAGTACGAAAATAATTTATACAAATATGATATTACCTTTCTCTTTGTTCAAAAATTTTCTTTCAATCAAAACAAAAAATTCAAATAGGTACTCCAAGAATATTAAACTTATCTTCTATGTCAATTAAAATATGTTTTTCTATTTTTTTTGTTTACAAATGTTTTGAAATTAATCATCACGACACTTTACACACTGGGGAATTTTCTGACTATTTTTCCATGAAAATGGAATGTCATTTTTACCTCGTATGAAATATACCAATTTACCCATCATCATTTCATTGAAAATTCCATTTCATATTTAAGAAGGATAATTTTTTAGAAATAAAATTTAATATTAATATTCAATGATATTTTCTCTAATGTTATTAATGTATCATTTATAGGTAAAAATTTTTCTCAAATGGTTTTCAAGATCCTATATTAATTTTTAAATTAAAAAAGATTCAATTTTTTTTAATAAATCATTTATAATTTTTCATGTTTAATTTAATGAAAATTGTGTTCACAATATTTTATATTATAACAACCATTTTTCAATGGATAAAGGGTAATTTATACATGATGTGTTCATAAATCATATTTCAATATTATTTTCGATCTAAGATGACATCCATTGATGTTACAGATGCCTTTCTTAGAAATGGTATTGAGGTTATATTCCTATTAATTTTCATAATGGTATATGTATTGATGAACTGATATTTATAAACCCTGCTTCCTTTCAAATGTTATATCTATATGAAGAATACTTATTTCATGAGTTATTATTTGATGAAATGAGTGTGAGAACAATTTATTTTTCAACAGTTTATGGTATAATTTTTTGTTTATGACTCCCATTGCATTTCATGGGTTATGATATGATTGTTTATGGTATTTTTGGAATGGTATGAAAGATTGAATTTTTATATTGGTGGGATTTATACCTAAAATACATTGGTTAATGATTTATATCTCATTAGATAAACTAAGATGTTCATATGAGTGAATTATGACTATAAATATGGTTTGTGTAGTGAACTCTTGCAACTAAGATGGCCCTGGGAGTGAACGATGACTACAAATATGGAATTGGGAGTGAACCAAAACTACTAATATGGTTTGGGTAGTGATTCCCTCCAAACTATGGAAATATAATTATATGTTATGTATGTTTTTTACAATTCCATGTCTTGTTCCAATATAATGTTTTCATAAAATATGTTCATCACTTCCTTTTGATTCATGTATTACAAACTACCAATATTTATTCGATGATTTAATTTTATTATCTTACATGTGTATGGTGATATATTATAATGTTATGATCGTGTTTTCATACCACTATTCTCAATTTTATTCTTACATGTCTCCCGTTTTTCTTTTAGTTAGCATCTGAGCTCAATAATTTTTATTTTTCCTTCCCTGGGTTATAATGATTTTAATTGTGTATGGTTTTTAAAAAAATGGGTTTAGTCATAATGAACCTAGTGTTAGATATTTTATATTATGTATATATCAGTTTTATGTGTCCATGTGTCCAATATAAAAAATTACTATGGTCATTCGGAATATATTTTTGCAAAGTATGAAGTATTCTGAAAATGTGATGTAATATCTATGTACCTAATTATTGGTCAATATTGTTGGTATTAGAGTGAATCATTTGTTATCCTTTATAAACTACAACGAGAATAATTTTTTATAAATTCAATGGAGTTTTCAAAGGATAAGTCTCTTGATATGTAAATATAGAGTAAAATGCCCTAGAATTTTTCAAATAGATGGTGTGAGTGGTTTCCTTGAAGAAAATACATATATAGATATTCTAAGTGTATGTGGTTATATAATAGATTTACCCAAGACTGGAAAATCATACATGGTTTCCCACGCCTGACTTGATGTAACTTGGTACATGAAAACATGCCTTAATGTGCACAATGTTTGACACTCATGCGGTACATGATTTAGGAATTAACAAAATATTCATGAACCATCAAGAAGTATATAAATATATTTTAGAGATTAATATAATAGTATAAGCCTATGATGTCATATATTATGGAGTGTGTTATAAGTTAGACATCCTATTAGTGTAATTTCAAGATAATGTGTTTCCTCACAATTATATTCGTTTCTTTTTCAATGATTACTAGTTTTTGAAAATGGATTGAATAAAAAGGAACTGCAGTAATGTTTAATGTTATGGAAAATATTCTTATGATAATTTAAATTGGGTGACCACTATATTTAAGGATGTTTTGATCATGATTAATATGTTTTCAAGGAACATGATCGTCAATGTCTACCTTAACAAACTCTCAGACTCGCTAAATAATATAAGGAAGGAGTTCTCATATAGTTCTCATAATGGAGACCATAATAGAATGACTAAATAGTTTAATTTAAGTTAATAATGTTGAAAGAATCAAATATGAAAATTTATTATAGGAACAAGAAGGTGTTTTGACTATGGAAAAGAAGTACACTTAGAAGGTATCTACAATGAAAAAAATGTAGTCTTCGACTGACCGAATTAATGGGAGTATTGGCCTCACTAAGACATAATGAATGGATAAATTCATTAATTGTGAAATGAATGGTCCTTATGGAAATTTATTTCCAAATTGGAATTTGTCTAACGAGAATCAACAAGGTTGTATGAGTTATTGTTATATAGTAGATGATAATGATACTACATAGGAAATATGAAATGAAATAGGCATTAAGTAAATGGATGATGTAACCTTCTTATGACTATTGGATGAAGGGGAATAATAAAATATTATTTCTATTTGGATTAAATAATTTTTTAGTCTGAATGATGACATATGAAATTATTGTTTAGTTTATTTCCTTTACTATGAATTTTCAAGATCATATTAAATTTTTTCAGTTGACTTGAAAAGTAATTTAATGAACATCAGATTATTTGAATAACATATGATAACTGTTAATACGTACCTTATATTAAGATAATGTAATTTTGATAATTTAATTTTTGATATAACAAGTAAATATAAAAGTAATAATTACATTGGAACTAATTAAGGACTTTTTAACAAGTGGTTTACGCAATCATGTTTAAATTTTTTTTATGGACTTAAGGAATAAAGCCAAAATAATTTGAAATAAAGATACATGAATATTTTTTTAAGGATTTATGGTAATTATTTTTATTACCATGGTTCATGATAATATGTAAAGAATGTATTAACATGGAACCAACCTGACAACTAATAGATAATTAATGATATATGGGGGATAAATGATATGTATATTTTATGACTTTTTTTCGAAGTTTTAAATATTCATCTTTTAGAGGGGATATAATGTTAACCATCAATGTAATATTTATGTTAGTTCCCTAATGAATCATTTATGTATTTATGATGTATTAAAAACTAGGATTAAAAGGATATTTCTAGAATAACCATGATTAATGTATTCTCATCATATTTATTTTAGAAATTATATGTTTTTTGGTTTTAGAAAAGGATTTCAATTATGTCTGTTCATTATTAATCATTTATGTCATGATTTTTGTTCATAAACCCATGAATTAAGGATAAAAAGGGTTTGACGCCTACCACTATCCTACTCGATGCCCTAGTGAACATTTAATTATTCTTATGATAAACAATTTTTAATGATGAACCTATAATGTTACTTTTGATGTTTAATATATTAATCATATTGATTTTTATGAATATATATATACAATTTCTTAGATATTTCAATATTTTATTGGCTTTAGTATCTGATAAATCTGTATTTTATTATATCATGCATCAAATATAATTTTGGGACATCCATTACATGAAGTAATTGATGAATTATAAATTCATTAATGCACAACCAATGAATGAAATTTTGTTTATATAAATATATCAATTATGTAAACTTCCTTCTACTCTTGTAATATTAACGAATTATTCAATGTTACAAAAATTATAAATTTTTTCCTATAACCTTTATTTTTGTTGACTTTATGACTTTTTAAATAAAAATTGTTTTATAGAATTGATTTCTACAACCCTTCCTTTATCATTTAATTTTTTTATAACCTATACCACTTCAGATAAATAAATATTCTTTTCCACCATATTTATATTTTCACATTCCATATAAGTTCACTCATTTGAAAACCTTATTATGAGTTACTATGGGTAATTTTTATGTTTCCATCATTCTATTTTAAAAGTGTTACTACTTGTTTATTAATTTATGCGGGTTCTTGTTAAAAGAAATAAGAATTATTAAACATTTGGTAACCAAGATGAATTTTGATAGTGGAATTCATTAGAATAGAGGTAGAATGTTACACCCCAGGAGTTTGTGAATATTTTTATAATTAATTTATTCTATTTGATATTTTTCATTTCTTGAAACACTAAAAATATGTTATTTTAAAGCATTATGTTTTTTTTCATTATATAAAACACATAACTAATTGTACACAACATGAAACATATATTTTAACTATGTCTACATAAAACACTATGTTTAAAATATGTTTTTTGAAATACGGACTTTCCTCGATGGAATTAATAACACATAAGACTATGTGTTATTGAAAAATAATATATTATTAAAATTATTATTATTTAAAATATTTATATTTAAAATGGTCCTAAAATTTTCAAATATAAATATTATTAACATTAACATGGAAATATATTTTTTTATATAAATTAAAAATTAATTAATTAGTTACAAAGTATTTAAAAGTGAATATAAGTATCAATTGAATATTAATGCTGTTTTTTTAAATAAAACTATTACAATTAACACAACATTGTCTTATCTATAATATATTTTATTAATTATAATTAATAATTACTTTAACTGTAAAATAAATATATAAATATATAAATATATAAATATATATATATTATAAATAGAAATTTTTTTATATTCATCCAATTGATTCTATTAGAATAAGATAAGAACAATCCTAATTTTAAACCCCAAATAGTATACATTGATTAGGTAAATTTTACCACCTTCTAATAGAGAAATATTTTAAATCTAAATTTATGAACTTTTATAAATTTTATATGTCCAAATAAAATACATATTTTAACAAGAGTCATTATATATAGTTTAGGGAGAATTCTTGATATATGTCTGTGATATTTTATTTTTTAATGAATAGTTAAAAGTAATGAATTTTAATTTAAAACATCAATTTTATATCATTTAATAATATAGTTAAATTATATGTTAAGATGAATTTAATGTTTAATCATATTAAATTATTAGTAATTTTTTTTTCAATTAAATATATTTTACTTCGAAAATGACTCTAAAACCGTAATAATCTTTTGAATGTTTTTACATTAAAATCCTATATTTTCGTCATGTCTACATGATTATATTGAAAATAACTTCGGCAACTAATGTGATTGGAATTTGAATAAAAATATATTTAGAAATAGGATAATTTATAATGTATAATACTCTCAAGGTATATTTTACCAAACATATTAGTGAATTAGATTACAATTAATTATAACAAATAATGTTAAATATAGATTAATAATTTACGAAACAATTACACAATGAAACACAAAATACACAAAATTTTCCACAATTTATTTAATGGAAATATTTAGACCCTATAATCAATTTTAGAGATATTAGATCATTATCGGATCCACATGATATATAAAAATGTGGGTCAGGAATCTCTTATTCCAAAATATTATGAGACTTCCACTTCCCCCACCTCCATTAAAAGACTCATCACCTACCACATCCTCAGACCACACAATCCACTATAATTGAAAAAAATCACCCCAAATAGATTCCCAACTCCCCCTAACTCCATTAATCATTCATTTATATAGAAATCCATCCCTAAAATCCCATTGGTGCAAAATATTTGGAGTTACCAAAAAAAGACAGAATATCTTTTATAAAGCTCTTTTGTTTTATTTTCATTCTATACCCTTCAAAGTGATGTGATTCATTCACATGATAAGTTGAATTTAAAATGGAATATTTTAATTAAACATACGTGAAATAATTTTCATCAATATGATATTCATGAAATAATTAATATTATATAAATTATATATATAACATTTTCAATACTACCATTTCACACACTTAAAAATCGATAACATCGTTCAGATACATCTGGACTACCGCCTCCTCAAAATGTTGTGATACCTTTCATATCCATATAATTCTATATATAAGTATATATGATTAAATAATATGGTATTTATGTTTTAATTATCATTCATGGAGGATTATTTATACATAATATCTTTCTATAATGATCAACGAGAAATGAGAATGTTACTTGTGTGTACGTAAGTCCTACCAAAATAATGATTGTAATGCTGAATCAATTGTATCAACCTTATTAAATGAATTGTTTTAAAAGTATAATTAATTTATTAATGTGATAATTATTTTATGATTAATAATATTTATATTTTCATATATTGACCCATTTGACCATAGTCGACCATCTAAAGTCTTTTTTGACACATGAACCACATTTTTTCAAAACACCCTAAATAAGTATAGTTATTTAAGTAGTTTTATAAATCATAGTAATATTTGAAATAAAATATATAATAAAATTTTAAAAGTCTCATAAGAATTTTTTTATTAAAAATATTTTATTATTCTATAATGTAAAGACACAAGTGATATTATGAACTCATGGTAAGGGAAATTCATCTCACTCTTTATATAAGTAATACCCATGCATTATTTAGCTATAAATATTTTTTGGTGGTGTATAAAATAAAAATGAAATTATTATATTCCTATTATAATAAAATCTATGTTTATTAACCTAAAAAGTTTATTATATTGATTTGATGGGGTTTACTTTTCAATGTTTAAAAATTTGGTAAATAAAATATTGTCTAGATTTTATCTCATATAGACACATTCTATGTTCACAACTATATTTTTATATGACTTACAGGAACATTCATTTAAATTTTATAATATAAATATTATTGTTTCAATTATATTTTAAGACTACATGTTATTATATTTTCTCATATTGTGTGTATGAATAGACGTAATCATGTGGTAAGAGTTTATAGAAACAGACTCACCATTTATCCAGATGGTTTACTCTAATAAGGCGTAACCTAGTGGTACAGGTTCCTGCTTGGCATCCAAAAGATCCAGATGGGATGAATTTTTGAGTAATGTAGTATTTAATATAGCTGGCTTCTGTACCAGTACTGTTGTAGCGGCATGGCTGTAGAAGTGGAGACACTATATCATTGGAGTCACGGTAGCATGAACTGTTATGGCGGCGGTACAATAAAATATACTATAACAGTGTTGGTACTGTAGTAGTATTGTTCACCGAGGGGTCCTATGGGCCCAAAAATTGGCTTTGAAGCCTTATTTCAGGCAACATGCCCTTGGGCCATCGGGCTATGTAATGGGTCTTCCTGTACCACGACAATGTGAGGTATTTTCATTCTAAATAAATTGAGGCTTTGACATGAACCCCTAAAACAATTGATACTATTTATGATTAAATTTTCATTAATGACTTATTTTAATCCATCTATCATGAAAACAAATTATCTTTATTCTACTCTGGTTTTTATTTATTTATTCATGTATTAGTATATTTTTTCCACTCTTTGGTACTAACTATAATGAAGATTATGATTCCAAAAATTATAACCGTACCTTTCAATTATTATGAAAATCCATTTTCTATAAAAAATATGCATTATAAAAATGGATTACAAGAAAATTATAATGTTAAAAAATTATAACTAAAATTCATTTTTTTCATTTTTTTTCTTTTATGAATGAATTAAATAGAATAATAGATTAACTTTTATTAACAAATAGTTTTTATATCATTTTGTACTGTATAAAAGGAATTTTATATTTACATCCTACAAATTATTTGGATTTACCCATATCATTTCACTGAATCATCATTTTCATGTTTAAATGTTTAATTTGTAATAATTTTTATTGAAAACCTATTTTTAAATAACTCTTATTCAAAAAAATTTCAAGCCTTTTTTAAAAGAAAAAAAAGGTTTTAAATGGTTTTAATGATCCTCTCAAAATTTTAAAAGAAAAATGATTTCAAAATGAAATCAATGATTCCTTTATGATTTCACATGTTTATTTTCATTAAAATGGAATTCAAATGGATTTAATTTTATTATGAGTTTTTCATGGGAGAAGGATAATTTCCCCATGATTTGTTTTTAAATTATATTTTGAAATTATATCTCATTTATGATAAAATCCATTTGTCTTACTCATGCCTTGAAATGATACAAAACATCTATTAATATTCTATATATGAATTATTTATATATTTATGAAATATTGACTATAAAACCATTTTATTTTTATGTGTTTAATGTTTGATAGACCAGCTTATTTTCACGGTTTATCAATTGATTAAATGATTATGAAACAAATTTTCTCTAATGTTTATGGTCTGATTTAATTTATATGATTTCCATTTCATTTCATGGTTTATGATATGATTATTAATGATCATATTGAACATCTATGTATTATTTTTTTATGGGACGAGTGTGATCTATATCTCCTTTCAATGAATTGTGTAATGATTTATATCTTTTAATATGGATTAATATGGTCGTGGGAGTGAACTATGAGAAAAAATATGGTATGAGTAGTGTACTCAAGGAACTATGATGGAAATGTGAGTGAATCATTAATACCAATATTTTATGGAGAGTGAACCCATAGTAGTAATTTGGTCCTGGTAGTGACACATTGGCTATTATGAAAATCATATTTTATGTTATCCATGTAACACATTGAGATTTTATGAGAAATAATATTTTTTATTTCTTTGATGTCTTGTGTTGTAAGCTACACCACGATTATATTGTGATATACAAAACACTGTATTATCTTTTAGTATACACAACACTATTCTTGTCTTGCATTATACGCAAGATCAACCTTCCATGATAGCTTACGTTGTACAAAATACTGAGTTTCACTAAACAACAATATGATATTAAAATATTATATAAAATAGTTGTATTGAATATTAATACCCACATTTTAAAATTTTATAAATTTTATCATTCAAAATGGACTTCATTTTTGGATTTGGAATATCAAAATTAGCCTTGGGTGAATTTTTTGTAGTTTTCGGAAAACATTCAATTTTTGATGAATAGTGAAAACACTGAGTTATTAGTTAAAACCGACTTTTTATTTAAATGATCATTTATTTTATTTAAATTTATTTTACATCAAAATATATACATAATACCTATATATGTTCAATGTAATTTATTGGAGTCATTTTATAATAATTTCATATATATATATATAATTTTGTGAACTTTTTACCACATTTTACCCACCTCTTAAGAGCATTTGCATATTTACATAAAACATAATTTTACCACTTCTATGAGTTTAATTTCCAAAATCCGAGAGACATGGTTAATATCAAATATTAAAATATGGTTCAATAAGATAAAAATAAATTTGGGTGAATAGTAACTTTTTTCTTTTATTTACCACGATTAAAAGTAAATAGGGTAATTAACGGTAAAATTGATATTATTATTACACTAAAACATGTCTTAATTCTATTGGATAAGTATAATTCTACCAAAAAGAACATTTTTATTAAAATATGAACCTCTTTGGTCCACATCGATTAGATTAGGACTCTTATTATTATTTTATTTAATGAAGATTTAAAATAGTTAAAATCAATGTTTAATGACTAAAAAAATTTAATATAGGGATATATATAAGATAAATTCAACTATAAATATTAATTATAAAGAGAAAAATCTTTCCTACATAATTTTATTTTTTAATATTTTTTATACAGTAAATAATTTAACTTATTTATGACACAGTGATGATGCAATAATTACATAATTAATGAAATATTTAAAAAATTGATATTATAAATACCCAAATAAATGTATTTTGAGACTTTTTATGAATAAAAATAATTCTATAGGTTAATAAAACATATTAAGGTTGGTTAGATGAATTTTTGTTGAAGTAATAATGCTGTTATGAATTTACAAAGAGAAAATACCAAATAGTGTCAATATTGACACAAAAGTGTTTTTAAAACAAAAATTATATTATTAATTGATATAGTGGTCCTAAAAATATAATGTTCGGACAAAAGCCTTATATAATAATATATATCACATTAATGAACCAATTGGGGTTCTATTGAGAGTTTATAGTATGTTTATTAACCATGTAGTGTAAGAATACAAGGAGACATGGTAAAAGTTAAATTATTTAACATAGAGTCAAATATAAAGGACACAGTTACAATGGTAACCTAAACATGAATAAATCCTATTGGTTGTTAGGATTTATACCTATCCCCACCCTAGACTCTAAATAAGTCACATGGGAGCCATTATAAACCGAATCATAATTTATTATAAAATAATATTTTATGTGTTTCCTATGGTTCCCCTCACCCCTCTTATAAAAGGGCACTCCCTCTTTTCTCTAATTCACACGTCCAAATCCATTTGGATCTTCCAAACACTAGACAAATACCCTATAAATTGTCCTCCCTTCATCCTATAGGCATTACTTTAGTCATAATGTCAACTTATGGAGCCCTTTTGATCAAATCAAAAGGAAGAACACAAACAAGCGGTAAATATCTCACCACCTATTTCATGTTCGGTTCTACTTCCACTTCCTCATTCATTGTTGTTTCCTTTCTAAAATAAAAAATATAGTATCTTATATATAATTTGATTATATTATTAAAATTTAACAACCATATTATTTATTTTATCCGTCCTATAAATGAAAAAGTCACCACACTTGCGTACGTACAACATACTGTCTCCACGTTGTGGTGCTGGTTGTTATTCAAACATTTCATCCTTTGGATGGGTGTAATAATGAGTATAAATGATAAAATAATAAATATAACATTATTATGATTCTGTAAATACGATATACTATTAAATTATATATGATTTTAAAATCAAAATAATGATATCATCGCACATGCATACATACAGACTACCGTCTCCACGAATGCGATGAGATTCATTTTCCATGATTAACCATTCAAGTATGATTATAAAACATATATAATAAATAATCATGAATGATATTATATAATTATTATACCAGATTTGTGTACATATATGTTATATTTACTTAATTCCATTAAATTCAATAAGGAAACCAAAACAGCGTTCTTGCGTATGTACGGCTTACCGTCTCCATGAACGGTGTATTTCATTTATCTATCTATCGTAAATATTTATATTCTGAATATATATTATATGTAAATAATTGTTTACATTCTTTAATTAATTAAATTAGGATATAATTAATAATATCAAGAAAATATTTCAAAACAGGTACAATAAATGAAACGATTTTACCCAAAACTCAGCTTTAACATGGAATTTACAAAAGAACAGGTAATATTAAGTCATAAGTGAATCATATATGATATAATAAATTTTTTAATGGTTATGTCACAAGTTAATAAAATGTTTAAACCCTATATAAATGAGTCTCAGACATATACATATGAAATTGGAAATAAAGTAATGGAAAATTGTTCAATATCATTTTTATCTAAGATTGCATATACGTAAGTATTTACTGGGGTTATATTTTTCAACAATTTCCTTAAAATTGTTTTAATAAAGTGTTTAATATTCTTACATGTATTTTTAATGTCATTTTCCCCCTCTTTGACTTTTACTTTGTGTTATGGAATGAATCTTTCATTTGTTTACCATACGAGGTACTTTTTGACTTTTTCGGTAAAAGTGAGAGGAGAATGTTTTTTAACATATACAACATGAAAATATTATTATGGTATAATAATGACTTTTCTTTATGATGCTTACTCTACAATATTTTCTTATTATTTTCAAAAAATTCATTTTCTTTTAAATTTTTTTTGCATTTTGGGAAAAGAAAAATTATTTTGAAGAAGAAAGGATATTTTCCCCAAGAATTCATTTCAAGTGTTTTGGCAAAACTATTTTCCATATAAGATGAAATTATATAGTATATGTATGTTTCAAGTCTAATTTCTCTGTTATTTACATGGTTTTATTTTTCTTATGATGAAATGATATCCATTCGTTTTATATGGATTATGTTATGATGAGATTATGTTTAGGAAACCCATTTTATTCTCTGGGTTATGATGAATGATTTATGATTGTTTTGTGGCACACGTAAGAATGATTTCAATATGAGATGGGTGGGTCCTACATCTCCCTCTAATGCATTGAGTAAGTATTTATATCTCATGAGATAAACATGGATTGAATGGTATGTAAAATCTATTTCAGTAATATAGGGCTGGAACGGCAAGTAAACCCAGTTCAGTAATGGACTTTGTCCACTATGGTGGTCTTGGAAGAAATGCCTTGGCTACTATGGAAATCATAACATGTAGTTATTGGTTGCAAAAATTACATGTTTTATTCCCATGCTATTTTATCATTGTTAATGTTCCTTTATGATCTATGCCTTATGCAATGCCATTATTTATGCCATTACTCATGATCTTGATGTTTTATGTTTGTGTTATTACGTTTAAATGTTTAGGGATTGTTTTATGTTATCCATGTTTACCCTTACTGAGCATTTGATCTCACCATTTTTATGTTTTCCTTTCCCCAGTATATAATGAATGGTTTTAGGTAAGAAAAAAGGGGATGATCATAATGGGTGATGTTGAAGATCTTTCACAATGATTAGAATATTATGTTCCGAGTTTCTAAAGACACTAAACTAATACGGTCTTTGGGAATCTGTTTTTGTCATGTATTAAGTATTTAGAAAAAGTAATTTAATGTCTACGTGTTTCATGATTTGGGTCTGTACAGTTGGTATCTGAATGAAGGTTTAGTTCACCTTTGGAAACTATGATGTGAAAACTTAAATGAAATCCCTAGAGATATTTCTAAGGTAGGTCTAGGGATGTCTCTAAGGACAAGTATACATATAGGTTTAAGTCCTATAATTACAGAAACGATCTTAGAATTAATCCTAAGATGTTATATATTTATGTTACTCCCCCTTTATTATGTTGCATTCCTTGCCTGATTTTTTTCACTCACAATATTTTTTTGGGTTTAGAAAATGGCTGGAAACAGGACGATTCACAATAATGGAGGATATGATGGGCAATGAAATGATATTCTTCATGAGAAACCAAATGAAATGATATTTGGAAGTCCAAAAAACGTTATTATGCCTAATCATCAAGCTCATCATATGATCGATAATATCAACATTGGTATGTATCCCGAATCAGCTAATAAGAGAAAGAAAGAGTTTCATGATGATCATAGAGGAAAGGATGTTCAATTCACCTCATGTGGGAACAGGCATCCGAGATAATTTTTCAAAGTAACTGGAAGATGCTTTGGGTGTGGAAAAGAAAGACACAAATCCAGTAATTGCAAAGGAAAATGTTTAGTTAACACCATGTACATGGATAATGGTATTGGTATGAAATAAACAATGGTTAATTGTTTTAAATGTGGAATGCACAGGAATTATGAAAACCAATACAGTAAGAGATAGTACCATAAATAGAATCATCATGGTCTTATGCGTAGTATTTATGTTGATGATGATGAAGAGACTACAAATGAAAAATGAGATGAAAGAAGTTTTGAAGTTCAGTCAATGGTTTATGATGGTAATGGAATGATTGAATTTTTATCAAGATAAATGTATGGTACTATTGAATAATGAAACATCTAAGGATTATTACACTAGTATTTTTCCTAAAGTATCTCAATGTATATGTTTAATGGTACAAGTAACCATGAAAAGTGATTGAATTTTTTTTGGAAAGAAGATGATATGCACATAAGGAAGGGATAAGGATAGAATAATAGGATTGATGTTATTAATGAGATAATTACTGATATAAGGACAAATTGATATCATGGTTTTAGTATATATAATTTTTGGGATTTTGGTATGTAGAAAGAGTTAACTTTTGAAAACATTCATGTTTTCAGTAAGGTTGTATGGTAATTCATGTTTCAAGAGAATATATGATTAAGGTATTCACATTTGGTAATGTGACCAACAAGATATATCATCTCATATTCAAGAGATAAAGGATGGTATTCATATGCTTGGTTGATGACATTTCTAGTAATCGTAGTCTTTATACAATGAGCATGGATAGAAGTATTTTTGATATGACTAATGATTTGAAATGGATTATGTTGGACATAAGATAATATTGTTTACAGATATAATTATTTTTTATATTATTTATGGAATGTTATAATAGGGTAGTTTTAGTAAAAGGACACCCTGTGGGACGGGCAATAACTCATCGTGTCAGACAAGGTAGAAGGAATCAAACACACAACCGAATTGTGACATGCCTTTATCGCCTACATCTGGCCATCAGGAAGTCCCTGGTTAGTAGGAACTAGTTTTATATTATTCAGCGGTATGATATATAAAGTATAAGTCCATTTTTGGAGTAATATACGATTAACCTCAACATAGATGGACTTATGTATATTTGATAACATTTTCTAACATTTTGTTTGAGACAGATGGAATAACCCATCATTCCATCAGAAGATTTGTTAACACCGTACGAATGAAAAATTCCTCTTCATTTCTTTAAGATATGAAGTGGAAATTGTTCATGGAATTCCCAAAAACAATATTGTACCAAAATCAAGTAAGTATTTATTCTAATTCAAAATTTTCAACTTTATGGAAATGATATTGAAAACTAAAAACATTTTCCTAGTACCCTCATATCCGATGAATTAGATGGTACCCTAGATCATCACAAATTTATGGCTTTGTGATTATTGGATTTTTCATACCCATTTTCTCTACCACTCTCAATCAGAATTTGATGGTTATATTTCTCTTCCATATCCTTGTTTTTACATATATTCTCTTATGTGGAAACCTTGTAAAGAGTTAATTTTGGTATCTGTTATGTTTCTAGTGTTCATTTTAAAAATGATGTTTTAATATTCCTTTTTACGATAAGGGTTTTTATGAAGGAAACATTCATGTAGAAAACCATTTATAACCCCGACGAATTTCAATGGTGAAATTCGTTTTAAGGGGGTAGAATGTAACACCTTAAGATTTTATGATAATTATTATTTTTTATTTCTTTGATTTCTTGTGTTGTACGCTACACGAAGATTATCTTGCACTATACACAACACCATATTAGCTTGTAGTATACGCAGAACTATTATTGGATTGTGTTACACACAAGAGCAACCTTCCTCGATAACATGCATTGTACGCAATATTGCGGTTTACTAAACAATGATATGATATTAAAATATTATATAAACATAGCGTTATAAATTGTAATACCCACTTTTTGAAATTTTATATATTTTATCTTTCAAAATCGACTTCATTTTTGGATTTGGGATATCGAAATTAGACAAGGGATAATTTTTGGTATTTTATGAAAACTTTAAATTTTTGATGAATAGTGAAAACAGTAAGTTATTGGTTAAAACCGACTTCTTATTTAAATAATCATTTATTTTATATACATTTATTTTAATTATAAATAGATACATAATACATATATAAGTTCAATATAATTCCTTGGAGTCATTTTATAATAATTACTGATATATAACAATTTTATTGAACTTTATACCGTCTTTTACCCACCTCCTCGGAAAATTTGCAAATTTACATAAAACATAATTTTACCACTTCTATGAGTTGAATTTCAAAAATTCAAGAGACATGGTTAATATTAAGGAGTAATATGTGGTTTAATAAGATAAAAATAATTTTTGGTGAATAGTAACTTTTTACTTTTATTTACCACGGTTTAAAGTAAATAGTGTAATTAAGGGAAAAATGATATTATTATTACCCTAACACATGTCCTAATTCTATTGGATAATTATAAATTGACAAAAAACAACTTAGGAATTAAATATGAACCTATTTGGTCTACTAGGATTAGACAAAGACAGTTTTTATTAATTCGTTTAAAGAATAGTTAAATTAGTTAAAATCAATGTTTAATAATTAATCATTTTTAATATAGGGATATACATAAGATAAATTAGACTATAAAAATTCATTATAAATATAAAAATATTTCCTACATACTTATATTTTATTTATATTTTTTAGACATTAAATAATTTAATTTATTTATGACATAATGATGATTCAGTAATTACCTTATTAATGAAATATTAACATAATTGATATTATAAATACCACAATATATGTAATTTGATACTTTTATGAATTACAATAATTTTATAGGTTAATATATAACATATTAGGGTTGGTTAGATGATTTTTTTTGATTTAATAATGCTATTATGAATTTAGGGAAAACAAAATTCCAAATAGTGTCAAAATTGTCATAAAAGAGTTTTTTATAACAATTATTATATTATTATTTGATATAATGATCCTAAAAATCTGAGGATCTGAAAAAATAATTATATAATAATATATATAACATTAATTAACCAATTGGTGTTCTATTGTCAGTTTATAGTAAGTTTATTAACCATATAGTGTTAGAATACAAGAAGACACGGTAAAAGTTAAATTATTTAACTTAGAGTTAAATCTAAATGATAATGTTAAAATGGTATCCTAAACATGAATAAAACCTATTGGATGAGATTATTTATACCCATACCTTCCCTATACTATAAATAAGTCACTTTGGAGCCATTATAAAAGAAATATGAATTTATTATAAAATGATATATTAATATTTTCCTAAAGTGTCCCTCACCCCTCTTATAAAAGGGAACTCCACCTTATCTCTAATTAACACTTCCAAATCCATTTGGATCAGACAAAACCCACCCAAATACCCTCTAAACAGTCCTTACTTCATCCTAGAGGCCTCCCTTTAGTCATAAAGCCAACCTTTGGAACCCTTTTGATCAAATCAAAACGAAGAACCCGAAGAAGAGGTAAATATCTCACCACGTATTTCAAGTTCCTTTCTTCTTCCACTACTCAATTATTTGTTGTTTCCATTAAAAAATAACAACTCTAGTATCTTATATATACTATGATGTTATTATAAAAAATTTAAAACCATATTAGTTATTTTATCCATCCTATGAATGAAAATGTCACCACATGTGCGTACATACGGCATACCATCTCCGTGTCGTGGTGTAGTTTGTAATTCAAACATTTCATCATTTTAATAGTTATAATAATGAGTATAAATGATATAAATAAAAAATATAACGTTATTATGATTCTTTAAATTTGATATATCATCCAATTATATAAGATTTCAATATCAAAATAATCATATCATCGCTCGTGTGTACTTATGGACTACCGTCTCCACGAACGCGATGAGATTCATTTTCCATGATTAACCATTAAAGTGTGATTATAAAGCATATATAATAAATAATCATTAAATATATTACATATTAATGATACTGTATTAATGTAAATATATGTTTCATTTACTTAATTCCATTCAGTTCTATAAGGAAACGAAAACAACGTTCATGCGTACGTACGACCTTCCATCCCCATTAACGGTGTATTTCATTTATCGATCTATCATATATATTTATATGATGAATATATATTATATATAAATCATATTTTACATTATGGAATTATTTAAATCTAGATATAAGTAATAATATCAAGAAAAAAAGTCAAAACTCATCCGATAAATGGAATGATTTTACCCAGAACGCTGCTTTAACATGGAATTTACAAAAGTACAGATAATATAATGTCATAAGTGAATCATATATAATATCATAAATATTATTATGGTTATGTTACAAGTTAAAAATATGTTTAAACACAATATACATGAGTCTCAGACACATACGTGTGAAATTGGACATAAGGTAAGGGATAATTTTTCAATCGCATTTTTATCTGAGATTTCTTATACGTAAGAATTTACTGGGTTTATATTTTTCATCCATGTCCCTAAAAATGTTTTTCATAAAGTTTTTTATATTCTTCAATGTATTTTTAAAGTCATTTTTACCCCTCATTGACTTTTACATTGTGTTATTGAAGGAATCTTTCTTTTGATTACCATACGAGGTACTTTTTGACTTTTTTTCGGTAAAAGTATGGGGAGAATATTTTTATAACTTATACAACATGAACAGATTTATATGGATTCATAACAACTTTTCATAATGAAGCTTACTCTACAAAATTTCATGATTATTTTTAATATAATCCTTTTCTTTTAAAATAGTGTGGAATTTTGTGAAAATAAATTTATTTTGAGGAAGAAAGGATATTTTCCTCAAGAATTTATTTCAAGTGTTTTATCAAAACTATTTTCCATCTAATATGAAATTATTTAGTATGATTATATTTCATGTTTAATTTATCTATTATTTACATGGTTTGATTTTTTATGATTAAATGATATCCATTTTTTTTATATGGATTATGTTAAGATGGGATGACATTTATGAAACACATTTTATTCTCTGGGTTATGATGAATGATTTATGATTGTTTTGTGGCACACATAAGATTGATTTCAATATGAGATGGGTGGGACCTATATATCCCTTCTGATTAATTAGGTAAAGATTTATATATCATGACATAAACATGGATGGAATGGAAAGTAAAATACGGTTTAGTAATACATGGCTGGAATGGAAAGTAAACCCAGTTCAGTAATGGACTTTTTCCACTATGATGGTCTTGGCAACAGTGCCTTTGCTAATATGGAAATATTAACATGTGAATAATGGTTTCCACAATTACATGTTTTATTACTATTTTATTTTATCATGGTTAATGTTCCTCTATAATCTGTGCCTTTTGAACAACCATGATTTATGTCATTACTCATGATTTTGATGTCTTATGTTCATGTTATTACGTTCAAATGTTTAAGGATTGTTTTCTATTCTCCATGCTTACCGTTACTGAGCATTTCATATCACCCTTTTTATGTTTTCTTTTCCCCAGGATATAATGAAAGGTTTTCGGTAAGAAAACCAAAGGGGATGATCTTTATGGGAGATGTTTGAAGATCATTCACCAGGATTAGAAGATTCTGTTCCGAGTTTCAAAAGACACTAATCTAATACAATATTTGGGAATATTTCTTTGTCTTGCATTATGTATTCTGAAAAAGTAATGTAACATCTATGTATGTCAATATTTGGTTCTCTACAATCTATGTTGGTTAAAATTCAATTTCATATTCCTATGTTGTAATTAAATGGCTTTTGTTCTTTATTTCATTATGATTATTTTTTCCTGAAATGTAAATCTTTATTCCATGATTAAATTATTTTTATCTTTGATATAAAGGATAAGATCATTAAATTTTATGATCATGTCATCATACCCATGTTCTCTAATTTATCATTGTATGTCTCCCTTTTTAGCATTTTTGAGCATTTTAGCTATACAATTTTTATGATTCCTTATACAAATTATGAAGATTTTTATTATGAATTAAATTTATATAAAAGGATCTATTTATGAAGAACCTAGTGGGGGATAATGTATCTCACTTATGTACAAGTGCTTATGCATCCATGATACCTATGGAACTAAACTGATATAATCTTTTTCATCTATTTTCGTAATGTTTTAAGTATTCTTAAAAGGGGATAATATATATATATATGTATATATATATAAATAATATGGGATTGTTATTGAAAGTATGTAATGTACAAGATAAATTGTACTGAAGAAATTTCTTGTTGGACATGTCCATGTTCAAGATCTCGTATCTGTGTAATTTTTCACATGTTGTGTGGATTCAAATGGTATGTTGCACTCATGGTCAAGCCATTTATGTGCACTTTCACAAAGTCTCCCAATGATTTGGTCTGCCACATGGGATTTTCAACCTTGATAGGGTACATGGAATTTAAGAGAAGAATATATGTTGTGTCATCCATAAATTGAATATAACCACAAGACAAAAACTAAGGAGACTACACATCCTGTGTAAATCCTAGAACATGTCGTCTTGTCATAATTTCCAATGAAATCCCAGATCTAGGTTTTCACTTTGAATATAGTAAAAATGTAATAGATACCACCCTGACCTAGTCTGAAACTCATGGACCTAGCTGTGATTTGTTCATCTTGGCTGTTGGTGATAAGAAATCAGCCATCGAGTGTTGTCAGTGGTTTATCTATCCATTCTCAACATTACGTCACATACATTCATCATGATCATGATGTTTAATCCAAATATTTCCCATATTCATCTTAGAAAAATACAAAATAAATCCATGTTACATAAAATAGTTCATTATTATTTAAGGCACTATGAATAATGGGGTGGGATCATGTTTGGTACCTCCTAACAATATCGTATCAGTATCATATAGATCCAATTAGTGAAGAACGCAATGTAAAGAGGGTGAAAAGAACAATACAACAAATTTTATGCAACATTTTCCATGAATTAATGGATAAAATCCAAGAAAACGGTTTCCATATTATCAAAATAATGATAAAAAATTAGGATTTAGGTACATGGGTTTATGTAGTGTCTACAATAGGGGTTCATATTGAAGAATAAATATCAATACACTGAATCATTTAATCAATGTAGTAAAAACACCAATTTAATATTCCAAACATGATTATAGATTGATCGTTAATTAAGAACATTTACACTAAGGATTTGAGATACTAACTTGTATTCAAATTATCCTAATATTCTATGATCTAATGTTTTGTCATCATTAGAGGTTATTCGATTGGGAAAGAGGAAAGATATCTTCACTAATGAAGTCAAGAATCCTAAGAAAACGATGGAATATTATACATAAAGAAATACTTATAATATTATTATTAGGTCAAAAAATAATTAAATAATTAGTTTAATAAATAATTAATCTACCATAACATACCGTCAATGAGCGAGGGGCATGAACATCCTATGCCGACTCATTTAATGTCGCAATTGGGGTGAACATTGTTTTATGTACCCAACAACTGTATCCGGTTTATGATTTGACATACCATATGAGTGTTATATTATTTTCATTATGAATATGCAAAAGAATAATATAAAAATATATTTAATATTTTTCTAAAATTAATTTTGAGCAGATGGGGCCTTGGAAACACAAAATTTCTTAGTACCAAGCTCTTTAAATATATATATTAATAGTTTAAAGCCAGACAAGGTAAAAATAGTGTCTCTACGCATTTTTAACATGAGCAAAATATATAAAAAAATTCCATATATATGGAGAATCTATTTACAGTTTACAAAATTGTGACATGTATTTAAAAATATTCCTTATTTTAATAATACTGCACTCTAATAACGTCCACCAATTAATGTTTCATATTATCCAATAATGATGAAATGCAAAAAAATTATCATTTCTATGATTTTTTGGTCTACTGATACTTAAAGACAATATGATTCTATTAATAATGAAAAAAATGAATAGTATTACAGTGTAGTGAAGTATAATCAAATTCCTTAGATACAAATTAGTCTATAAATTAAAATCACTTATGGTATTTAATGATGAAATAATGTTATCATAAAATATATAAACATGTATACATAAATTCAAAAACACGTCACATGTGTGAATATTCAAATTATAAATAAAAATATTGAGGAAATGAAAAAAATATTAGCATTAGAGTGGATGGTTCTAGGAACACACTGATATCATCTGTCATATATTAAAATATACAGTATTTTAAGAAAAAACAAAAAAAATGAACTGATAAAATATATATGTTGGGGAATGACAGAGGAGATGACTAAAATAAAATATGGATTAGAGCGATAAAATGTGATGTCCAATGATATGTAATGGTGGATTAATATGGTAATGAAAAATGAATGGGATTGATTCAACCATATTAATGAAATGAATAGTTATGGTTTATTAAAGAGTGAAAATAGACAACTATTCCAATATTTGAAGCACATGAAATTATTCAACCAGATGGCTGATAAAATTTTAAAAGGTATATCACATCATTTATATAGTAAATGACTTGAAAAAATATTTTTTAATATACGATAAAAAACAACCAATGTTATAAATTGAAATCTGTACTCGTATATTTCTACACCTAGCTGATAAAATAATTTTGTATTATAGGTTTCTACATAACCAACATATAAAATAACTGTTGTTTTATTTTCAACTCAATTATTAATAACCACCATTGAAATTATTTTTTAATATATATATATATATTAACACTATTTTAGACATCCATAAAATTACATTGGAAATATTTTTCTTCTCTATTTTATTCCATTAGTAATTAACATATTAAAAGACCCACAAATTGTGGGTGGATGTTAAAAAATTAAAGACTCAATGAATAGTTTTTTGGTCTTTTCGATTTTTTTTGAGTTTTACATATTTCATGTTATTATTTATAGGTTGAGAATGTAAATAGTGAATCATATAGATATTTTGTTCTATGAAACTCATTCTATTTGGTTTTTTATTTAATTTAATATTTATATTTCACTCAAAACTCCTTTATATCTATGATACAAATCTTTCTAGACTGTGGGAAAATAAAAAATTGTTAGTGTTAGTATAAATAAATAACAATTATAGTAGTAAAACAAATGATAATTTAAATCAATCAAATTTTTCACTAAAATAACAATATAATATATTAGACTATGAAAATATATGTTCCCTACAAATGAATTTTTTAATATGGCCTTTTCTTATTCTATACTTATATCAGCCATAATGTACATCCCAAAATTTTTGAGACCTCAAACTGTCAGTATTAAGATGATTGCGAATTGAAATAAAAATATAACACATCAATTTATTGGAATATTCAATAAATTTGGAAGTACAATTCCCAAAAAAACTAATACATTTAGCGTCCATTTAGAAATGATCCATAACCACCTTTTTTATTAAAAAACATACAACAACATTTTAAAATAATAATATTTCAGTATGATACCGATTCCGATATTTCTTAAATAATAACCTTAAATAATTTTAACCATTAGAAATATAATAAATATCGATAAAATAATATCATCAAAAGGGAAATTACTAGGGATTAATAAAATATTAAAAGTAATAATATTTTGATCATATTGTTTTGGGAACACAATAAAGGTTCATAAATATGATATAAAAAAGTACACCCAAATAATCATAGACAATATATAAATATTCATATAAGAATATATTTGAAGAATTTAAGACATGAGTCATAAGAGAGTAAAACCAAGAGTAAATAATCATTATTGATGAAAAAAGTGGAATAATTTATTACATAGATATATTGACTATGAATGTGAAAAATAAATTAGCATAAAAAATATTTCTACTATATATGATCACTTCAATGAAAATTGTAACATTTTGGAAAAAATATTACTGTGTTCTATGTTCCATAAACATTTCAGTTAAATTAATATGAAATTCACTCTCTCCCTATTCCAAATTATTCCATCAAATTATATTTATATCATTACCAAATTTTTAATTGGATATATTACTCCAATACATACTATTATAAAGATAAAACTCTAATTGATATATGTGCAATAACAAGTAAATTATCCATAATTATACCATTCATAAAATAACATGTGGATGAAATGGGACTCATGAAACTTTCTATAGATAGTTTTATAAAACATCTCAACAAAAAAAGAGGAATTTATTGTTAGAGAATATCCCTAGTCATTAATTCCATAAAATACATCAACGGATTTCTCATATATGATAGATTGATGAGAAAGTAGAAATGTGATAATATAATCCAATTGTATTTTTTTACTAATTTTAATTAAGTTTTATTCATAAAAATGAACATAGGTCATGGTTACCAGAGGTCATGATCATTATAAGAGTTATGTTGAAATATTACTAAAACCATAACTATTTTATAGATTTATAATATTTTAGTAAATTACTCTAAAATAAAAAATGTGGAATATGTTTAAAATCTATAAATGATCTAATTTAAAAATTTTGTTGACATAAAATAATATATACATTATAGGTTTTTTATCATTCCATAACAAAATAATGATTTGGTGGATTATGGACACAATTGGAAACTTTTGTTTTAATCAACACCTATTGGGATATATTGTGTCATGGTATAGGGATAATTCTCATAATGGGGGAATGAATCGTATCCCTATAAAGAAATCATAGACAAACAAGTTATTGAAAAATAGTAATAGATGTTATAAAATGAATAGATATTTGATGGGAATCTGAACATACATTTTAAGGTAATGGAAATATTATGTTAAAGTGACTTGTTCTAACAGATGGTTAGAGTGGAATTTATACATGCAAAAATATTTCTAGATAACAATATTTTTTAATAAATATACAATATATGTTTTGGATATGTTATATACTAGTCGATTATGTTTATTCATAGATTTTATCCTCTGGTCTTTTGGTAATGTAACATAGTGGTAAGACTGAAGAGGTTATTAAATACATGATATATGAGCCAATAAAATATATAATGAAATAGGATTATCTCAAATCAAAATTTTTAAACAAATTTAAAATAAATTATCATCAAAATATATACATAAGGTAACTGGTGTAGTATGTACATTAATTTTATTAATTTGTTATAATATTCTTATCTCAAAAGTGACAATGTATGTTTAGTTATATTGGGAACAATATTAAGTGAGGTGTCGTATGTGTCCTGGATAAAATGAACTAATTTTTATCAAATTATGGATCTATAGTTATATGATATTTAATAGAACTATTACATACTAATAACATCATCATGTACAGGCATTGGATTTCATGTCTCAATCATGGTAAAAATGTTATAATATGACATATCTAAGAATAAATGATTGATCCCTAAGGTGTGAAATGAGATATAATATTAGAAAATATGTACATTTCAAGATTATAGAACATGGTATTGTGTGGAGGTTAGGCATTAAGATATCCTATGATTCTTGAGTTTATAATTAACTCGTGTAAAATAATGATTTGAAAATAACACATAATTGAAGGCCCATAAAATATTATTATACTATAAAAGTGGTTAAAACATGAGATTGAGTTGGGAATACAAATGAATTGTATTGGTATACATGACCTAGTAGATGAATAATGTGAAGTTATGTTTTCAGTGTTTTGAGAAGGATGTCAACAGTTGAAATTTGTGAAAACATACTGGAGTATATCAACATAATTTTTATGAAAAAACCAATTAGAGTTTATTTATTAATGATACATGGGTGAAAATTACACATTAGTATTTTCCATTGAGTTGGACTTGGTTCATTCGACTAGTAGGTGGCTTATATATATGGTAGTCATCCTCTAATCTATTTGTTATATATAAATGAAGGAAAAATATAATGGTTGGTGGTTATATATAATATGAGGTAAATATATGATTGAAATGTATAATATTGTCACAAATAAAGATATATTCTGATTCCATAATGAGTATATCAATGCAGTGAACATATAGGATTGATATTTTGCATCAATACTTTAGTGTTATTGAGAAACCGAGAGAATTATCTCTACTCAATGACAAGGTCATGTTACTAAAGAATATTCCTTAGTGAATTGGGTTACTATATATGAAGCTTGGTCCAAATTATACGTACTTATTGAAACAACTATGAAGGATATATGAAAAATATGATGGTTGATGATTCTCACAAAAAAATTCATTCTAGGAAAATCTATTCACCCGCAATGAAATGCACTTAGTTAAATCCTTCATTAGTTAATTTCAATGAAAATGGATTTACCATGTGATGAGTTAAATATGGATTTATCATTGTGATGGTTCACAAAAATTGATTCAATATTGTGAGTGATATAATTTTGTGTCACACTATTAAAGGATTATTATTATTTTTTCTCCAAATAATGGAATCTTTTCTGGGGGACCTAGGAAAATATGTACCCCCCAATAGGGGCACAAATGTGTGACACATGTGAAATAAAGTTTCACTTTAGAGGTATTCCTATGATTTCTAAGTAAGAAAATTTTTTTATTATGGTAATTCATGGTTGAGAATCTATCCACTAACATCACCTTAATTGTGGTTCCATGGTTGAATAATCACTCATTTAAAAAACTGAAGTGATGGTTCACTTTATTTATAGGTCATAAGTAATGATTATCCAGGGTATTGTAGATGCATTAAGGGTCTCTATACTAATGATATATTTTGGTATAAAAAATATATGATCTAGTGGTCCATCCGTTTCAAATTTGTATTAGATGGGATTTGGAGCACCCTAATAAAGGGCATCTGAGGAGGGAATGAATGAATGGTTAACTACAATATCATTCTTGGGATTAGTCTTTCCTATGATGACATAATAGAGGAGATCTATAATGACTAGGTTGAATTGATATCTAACAATGATTTTTCTTCAGGGATTCCATTTGTGTGTGTTAAAATTATTTTGGAGTTTTCTAATATATCATAATACACTTGGGATCTTGGGTGCTGATCATGAATACCAGTTCACATAGGTCATTATGGTGTATATCACAAGATCCAAATATTTGGCGTGTGGTCCAAGGAGGAAGACAAATGGTCACTCAAACCTGTTTTCATAGAAGATTGTGTGAGAAATATCTTCTCTAATGGTCATGGTGAAAACACTCTACGACGACGTTTGGAGAAATGGGACACAATGGCTGAGAGATGAGTTCATAACCATGAGTAAATTCTCATATTTCATATTGATAGTTACAAAAATAATAACGACAATAATATTCGATGATTATGTGTATTTTAGATACGTAAATAGGTAAATGAAAAATATTAAATTTATATATGAACCTAAATAAGTAGTTGAACAGTCATTTTGGGTTTTCAGTGGGTAAAAACTTCCAAGATGAGGGTCAAAAATAGTTTTTAATGATTTGAAAAATATTTAAATATGTAAAATGTAAAAATTATGGGTTTAACCTTAAAAGTGGTTATCATAACCAAATCACCAAAAGTTAATGTTGTTATAATTAATATATATCCCCAAATATTTTAGAAATCATGTGATCTATGAAAATATAAGTCAGGTCTACTTTAAACAAGATGATATTCTTCCCTCACACTCGACATTTATTTTCAAAGAAATGACTTTGTTTTTTATTTTGTGACAATGTGAATAGAAATAATTTATTAGTACCATAGAATCATGCTGATAAAATATTAATGTTAATATAAAAAATCAAATATAATGTTAAATATTAGGAAAATTACTATATTATAGAATATCAGGGGGGGTTTTAAGATTACTCACTAGTGGAGAAATGAATCTTAAATAAGTATCTTATCATTACCATTTTTTACATCATTCAGTGGAGCATGTCATCACTACACAATGAGATTGAATACATGGTTTCTCCACCTATAAATGTTTTTCTTGATTTCATAAATGTATAAAATAATGAATTGACATGGGATGAAATAAAAATAATAATTTGGGTTTGTATCAAAGATAAAAAATCAAATCTTCATTACATATCTAAAATAATATGAATATTGGAAAAATAATAATTATTGACATACTTCAAATAGACCGTTCTCTTAATAAAAGGATAATATCTTTTATTTTGTGAATGAGAATTAGTATACATCCAAAATAGGAGGGGATAACTTTCCCAAGAATATAAGGGTCATTTTAATTCCATCATTGAATCATGGATGTTGTACCAAAATTTCATGTTGTTATTCATCGGCCAAGCTTACAAGAATTGAGAAATTTTGACATAAAGTATTCCACTATTTTTAGTTAATTTTCTTTTAGGGTATTAAATATGTTTAATATTTTATCATTTCATAATAAATAATATTTAACCTTTTAAAATAAATTCTCTATAATAATTTACTATATTTAATAACCATGTGGTAATTTCCTAATTTTTAAAACATTGAATTATTTTCCTGAATTACTTATAAGTTTCACATTTATTAATTAAACATTTTCTAAAGTATAAATATAATGGATTAATGTGTTTTGATGTTCCTTTTAGTGAATCACCTTTTTGGGATTTCCATGTGACATGTTTTTTAACTTTACAATTTCAAATACATTATATTATTATTAATATAAGGAAGTTTCATTCTAGGAATTCAATTCCTTTAAGTTTTCCTAGATCATCATCTTTTATTTTTTAATTATCTAGAATTGCTTTACACTCATTTAGATATTTATTTTAATGTATGTTAGTTAAGAAAATGTTACTACATAAACCAATACTTGTATAAATATCCTCATGTATAGGTGCCTTACATTTATGTTTATTATTCATAGAACAATATTTCATATAGTGTAGTGTCACATGTTTAGTACAAATTTTTTCAATAAGGGAAGTTCCAATATTTATAATGTGGAATTGAGGGGTGTATCTCAAATAAGTACACATGGAATTCCATAATATATGTATACATAGTGATTCAGTGTATATGAATAATATACCATAATCATCCATTGAATGTGGTTTTAATGCATCAATAAATAAAAATGTTGTTGTCCAAGTGAAATTAATAATTATTGTTTTTAATGAATAAATAATAACATTAGAATATATAAATATATTTTAAATAGATAGACGTGGTAGTATATTTACCATAATTAATGGAGAAATTACTTTTTTTACACTATACAGTACAGATTGTTATATTATGTATGATATTTCATCAATGTACATAATATCCTCAGCAATATATGTGAGATGATTAATTGATGATATGATTTTTTCTGTTAAATGAGTTGCCTTTTTTGGATCAGTGAATACTTGTATACAATTTCTTTTATGAATAGGGGAGACATGATGATTTTTACATATGGTTACAAGATTCAAAGAGGAGTATAGTTATTATAGGAATTGGTTCTGTTATTATTTATATATCATATATATATATATATATAATTTTCATGAAAAAATTAATATTATATCAGGGTTCATATATAATAAATTATTCCCCATGTTGTATTGAAAACATTATATAAGATATATGATATATCATGAAATTATTATTTACACAATCAGTTAACACAATTGTCTTCTCAGAGTGAATATTATCAATTTTCATCATTCAAAATGTACCAATGAAATAATTTACATACAATTTTTTAGTGAATTACTTATCATATTTATAATTTATCTATACATGTAT
Organism: Viscum album; assembly: GCA_963277665.1. Taxonomy (NCBI): domain Eukaryota; kingdom Viridiplantae; phylum Streptophyta; class Magnoliopsida; order Santalales; family Viscaceae; genus Viscum; species Viscum album. The sequence goes on along the minus strand of OY728155.1, from coordinate 914,540,333 downwards.
GGTATACCAAGATCTTTTAATATTTTATAGTACCATATAATGAACTCCAGTGGTTTGTAACACTTTATTTTGATAGCTCTAATTTTTTTATGCCATTAATATATAAGGAATTGAACATGAATACATAATATTTGATCACACCACACATTCATATTTTTTTCATAAAAAATTTTCCATTGTTATTTTTAAGTATATTTTTATAAACTGTTGTCGGCATAGGGATTATGTGTATGGTCAGAAGAAATTTTCTAAATAAAACTAGTTCTTATGGTCTTATATATTTGAATAAATAATTGGAATGAGATATGATATGACATCATGGACTCACTAAATATACATTGTAGGAATAAATAATTCAAGATGATGTCAATAAAATTCATTCCCTACATTGATCATGCTTATATATATAGATATTGACTTTTTCAATTATGGAAGGGGATTAAAACCATAACATGATTTGTGGAATATTACATTTATAGCATATATTTGAATGTATATGAATTTAATATTCATCCAAATCCTATATCTATGGTAATGAAATATATTTTGAGAGTACATACATTGATCTAGATGTGATGTAGAGAAATAGGATCTCATAATATATATGGATATGAGCAGTCAATTGGCCTATTATCAGTAAAATATTACAAAAAATTTATATCATGATACAAGAAATTATGTCACATTCACTTTCAGGACATATATTAAATAAATTTCATATTTAACATTTTATATTTGTATTTCATACTAAAAAATTACTGGACTCATATCTATTATAGGCCCATAGAGGGAAATTTAAAATGAATTTTAGTACTCAATCCCTTTGATGAAAATAATTAATTATTAATACATTTTTTCAATTCATATAAATATTCTATGTATCCTTATGCATATCTGTATTATATATAAAAGGGATATCAATTTCATCATCCTATGAATTTAATGGAAATCTGAATTGAACGGAAAATCAATAACTATATTCGATATTATGGGTAGTTGTAATTTTTGTCTTCGGTCAAGAAAAGATATTGGCAAGAAAAAATGTATCCTATAGTATTTGGAATTCAGGTACACATAATTTAAAAACAATGGATATTTATTCATTCATTTGGAGGGGAATGAAATAATTTCATGATAGTAAATACATTACAACATTATAAATCCCATGGAACGAAAGAATATGATTATGTAGAACAATATCATATATATGTGATGTGTATATTTTTTCAGGTATATATATATATATATATAATTAAATAAGATTTTGGATACAAAATTATAGAAATATATGAACATTCTAAGTTCATGTTTGATGGATTGATGGTCGTTCTATTTGATTTAAGGATATATTTTCTTTTAACGGATGAGTATTTAGGTCAATGATATTTTAATAACATGTCATTGAGTTTATGATTAAAAGTATTTTATAATTATAAGTAGTTTATGGAATTCATGATTTCATAGATCATATGGTTAATTTTTATCGTTTAAAACACATATGATGATGAATAGGTAAACCATTATGCAATTTAATGAATTAGAGTTAAAGAAATGATTACTAGAATAAGTAGACCAACCATTAGTTTTAGACAACCCATGTTATCAGTATTGGGAAATAGCACATACTGCTCAAGGAAAATATTTAAAAAATGTGAAAAGCTGAACATGTAGTTAATTCATTATTTAAATAGTAACTATGCCATTAACCATTGAATGAGTGATATGTGTGGAATAATCATGGACCATGATACTTATTCATACAAAAAGTTATACCCGGATTACTTTCTTAGGGAATTATGGATGCAATTAAGAATATATTTATACAACAAATATGCTAGAAGAAGTTTAACATTCCAAACAGAATGAACTTGGTCTTGAGGTAGAGGAAATGAATAATCATTTTTTGAATAAAATATGTGTACACTAGTATAATTTATATATGTCATACAATATCTCAAATTGGCTTTGTTTGAAATTGATGGAAAAATAAATCTCAAAGGTAATGTATTGTGGAATCAAAATGTAATTTTGGATTTAAATATATTATTATTAATCATCTACTATTTACATCTATAAATACTTTAAGGTTATATGGTTTGGACTGTGTGATAAAATAGTTAAGGAGATATGGAAATGTCATCATATCATCTTGTTTAGGTTCATCGGACTAATACTCCCTCCATAAGGCATAATATTAATTGAAAAGGACATACTTAAAATTCATTTTACATCCATAAGTCTTGCATTTCATGTCATTCATTTTTTTTACAAAAAAATTGGTTTGTTGGAGTTCATGGTCGTACATGATGGACCACTATATAAACTGAATAATATATATGAATCAGTGGGATTAATAATATATCACCTCATTTCTATGACGTCCTATTAATTAACAACATATGGATGAAATGATTACTAATCCATTGGATAAGAAAATTTTATAATAAATATTTTAGTACATATTCCAATAAATATTTTAAATTATTTTAATACACAATAATAAAGACAATTCTATGAAAATATGAATTTATTTATGAAAAATGGAGTAGTTTATCATGGTACATTTTTAAGGAAAAAGAGTCACATATTGCTGAATTTTAGTCAAATATGGATCATACATAAGAAATATTTAATATGAGAGACTATTTCAATATTATGCTTAATTTATTACATGTTGATCAATATATCGATTTGTTTGACATCATACAATAAGGAATTTGATGTCATACCGTTTAGATACTTTTGAACAAGATATATGTTTAGTAGTCCAAAAGCCTATAGTATTGACTCAATGTTATGAATTTTATAGTCCTGATTCACTAACATGATGTTTATTTTTCATTGATTTAATTCATATGTAAAATGTAAGAAATTACACTTAGGTATGAGAATGGAAAAAGTTCAACGTGTGTGAGGAAATGGTATAAGAGAAATACATGCTTAGAATTTTTTTTATTTTTTCCAATTTTCCTTGATTATGATTTATTAGAGTTAATATATAATATTTTGGTATAATTATAATGCCACATTTCATTCATATAATAATTCATGAAAATATATTTATCTCATATACCAGAATAAGGATTTTATATATATATATAGGGGTCAAAACATGAACAGGGGACAATCATGCATTCAACAACAAGAGTGTCAGGAGAAAATTGAATTTTTTATAGGTTTTGAATAGTATTAAATACATGACTAATTATATCATATGTATAGGAAACATGGAACACATTTTTCATGTAAATAAAAATTCATACTTCACATATATATGGGTTAATTCCCATTGATTTAAAAATAGAAACATAACCTTCAATGGTTTATATTAAACAAAGTACTAGGAAAACCATATAAGGTAATACAATGAGAAATTATGATATATTTATTTTTAATTTATTCAATTTCATCAATATTATTCATAATACACAAAACTGGGTTTGAAAAATTTGTGATATAATGTTAACATTATTATTCATACAGAACAATTATCATGTAGCTATTATGTTATTAGGTATAACTAGGAATAAATAGATTATGAATATTATTAGAGTTAAAAATGTTCAAAATAGATTCATTTTTTATCTACTAATTATAAATAACATAAAGACCATTTGAAAGATAATGCAATGTTTTTTGAAAAATAATATTTTTATAAAAGGATGTTTCGTTTCTCATTTCACACATACATTAAAATTAATTTTTAAAATAATTTTAAACTTTATCATAGAAAATAAAATAATCTTTGTAAATAATCATTCAAAATATAATTGTTGTTATATTTTCAAAAAATTTCGAAGATATCCTATTTTTAGTAAATAGTGGAACAATCATCATTTTATTAAATAATTTATTTCATATAAATTATATTATAATAAAAATAATAATAATTATGTATTTAAAACAAGAGATTGGTTAATAATATAAAAATTAATATATTTTTGGTAAATTTAAGAAATATCATATTGAGTTTTATAAAAAAACATGTTATAATATTTAACAATTTATCATTAGAAAACTACATTCTTATTATGTGAGACAGTTAGTTTTTAATATAATTTTTTCTACTTAGATGACTGGAACATATAAAAACGAATTTGATTTTTCAAATTATAATAATTTATATTCTATTATATGGTAAACATCATTATTATAAAAATATATCATAAAAATATTTTAAAAAATATCATTGTTAATGTTAAAATATGTTTCCAATTGGGTCAATCTAAAATTACTATGTTGTGATTGTGAATGAAAATTTTCTCTATCCTATTTTCAGACTATTTTTATGTTATATTCTTACCATTAATCATTATAAATAAATCATTCTATAATTAATTGTTAACTAATATCATTATTATTCTTTTATGAAATTTCCTTATAGCTTCCATGAATACCCCCTTCCCCAGTTTTAAAATTCAACTCCCTTCCATAAGATATTCACACATTTCAATCCATTTGGCTCAACCGCATCCTACAATAATTCTTCCCTGACATCATTAGACAGACTTTATATATTATATTTTTACCAAAATACCATCCGTAGGATTATTAAAAAGGGATCCAAAGACAGTTTCCATATGATAAGAAGGTTCAATCATATATTAATGAAGTTGAAGTATAGGTAAGGGTTTATTGAATTCTATTTACTTCTGTGATACATTTTATATATTCTCATATCATTCCATCGTTTCGATTATATACAACAATATTTATACTTTATTCATGTGCCTTTTTGACTTCATGGTATTTAATGTTTCATTTGTTGTTATTTAATTCATTGGGCTTACGATTCATATGTTACCCATTGTAGTAATGGTTTATTTCAGAGCATCATTAGTATTAAAGGTTGTTTTTGTTTTATAATCCCATTGGGAATTAATAAAATATTTTTAATAAAATATTACTTTATTTCACTCATTATAAAAAATATATTTTCATCAAAATATTTTTTTAAATTTTATTTTCAAATATGATCATAAAAATATTCCAATAATTTATCTAAAAATTCATTCAAATAAAATTTCTATGTAATTATTATTCATGAATAACATAAATATAATATTTTATTTATGATCCAATGGGGATATATTTGTAACATCAATAATTTTATGATATAAACTCTATGTTTAATATCATACGTGATACACTATATCTAATTTAAATGAACAACTAAATATTATTATTTAAATGTCACTTATATATCCTATCCTTTGGAATGGTGGGAATGAATAACATCAAATAAATTATGAATGTATGGTTTTAATTTTTTTAAATAATGATTTATTTCTTACTAGATTTATTTGAAATGGAAATAAAAACAAATTGTATAAAAAAGATGTGTTTTTACAAAAACCAATTTAAATGCGAATAATTATGTTCATAATCTCATATCCCTCTTTATGGAATTTATATTTAACAAAAAAAATATATTTTATATTAAATATAATTTCTTTAATTCATATAATATGTTTTCTAGATTGGATATAATGTAAAATTCAATTTTTCAGATAAAAGTGTTATTTTTCAAAAAAACATGTTTTATTGACTTTTTTTGAGGTACCAATTCTAACTACATATAATTTTAAAATATAATAATTTCACTATGAAATTATATACTTATTATATTGAATAGGGATATGAAAATTTACATTGGTGGAAGCTTGAGTATTTTTCTGATTAAATTTATATTGTGATGAATAGAAAAAAATACTACATTTTACTTCCAAAGAGTCGTTTCGTCTAATTAATTTACATAGATATATTATATTTTTAATTGGGTTTAGAGTAAAATTGGATTATGACTTTATAATTTAATCTAATTTTTAAAATTATATGTAATTTCATATTGAAATTCGATACCAATCCATGTCAATATTTTAATGGTTATTATATTTTAAAAATGTATTTTATCATTTTGAGTATGATAATTAATTTTAATATTATTACTAAAACATATGTGTTTTAAATTTTTTAAACTGATTCTACATTTGCAATTATTAGTTTCAAAATACGAAAATACTATTTTTTGTACATAATGAATAGTTCCATTAGTAATTATTTTTATTTACCATGGTTAAATTATAAATTAGGTAAATAAGTGTAGGTTATAATATTATAATAATATAAAACTACACTAAAAAATTTCATAATTATATTTGATGATATACGGCCAGCCATAATTATCATAAGGTCTATTTTAGGATCCTGTTGAGCTCATTGGGTGTTATAATGACATGCTATATTAATTAATTTAATGTAATGGGAAATATAACATAAAGATGCAACTTTTTAATAAAGTAATTTGAATTTGGGGTTATATAACTGATATATTTGAATATAAATATTAATTAAAAAGATAATATTATTCCCAATATCATGGTATTTAATTTATAATTTTTATACATTAAATATATAAATTTATTTATTACACAGTAATAATGTAGTGATTACAATATTAATGAATGATTCAAATAAATGATATTATAAATATTAAAATAAATTATATTTTGAAATGTTGATTCCATACAAGAATTTTATAGATTAATATTAAATGGCATAATTTAGTTATTGTTGTTCTATCTTATCTATCAAGACTTAATATCTTTAAAAAATAAATAAATAAATATTGTCAAAATATTCATAAATAAATTTTTAAATGATAAACTATTTTATTAAATGATATATTAGTCATAAAACTCTAATATTCTCCCTTATGACTTAGATATTGTTAAAAAAATTATTGATGAAACAATTGAGGTTTTCATGGCATTTTGTGTTAACTATATTGATGATATAGTGTTAATATACCAGAATACATGGAACGATTTAATAAATTAAACATAGGGTTAAATCCAAAATATAAGGTTAACTTTTGTAAATATTCTTTTTATAACCTATTTTTTGAGGGGATTTAGACCCATAATCATCTTATCATAGAAATATACTACCATTGAGATGTTATAAATCTAAATTAAATTTATAATATAATAATATTTCAAGACATTCCAAATGATCCCCTCCCACCTCTTATAAATAGACACCACATCTACCCACTTACCCAAACCTCTCACACCGACTGGCTCATAAAAAACTGATAAAATAAGCTCTCAAAATCCCTCCATTCCTCATATAAGAATTACCTTTCTCATTAGAAAATTAATGAAAGCATTTGGCTCATGTCAAAAGGAGTTACCCGATATATAGGTTACATCTTATATCAAGTTCTTTTCCATTATTTTCCATCGTCACTCTATCTGTTCTTCTTATTATAGGATTTAAAAGTAGTTACCCAATTAAGAGTTAACAACTTCTCTCAAGTTATTTTACATTATTTTCCATCATCAATCCATTTTTATTTTTATTATATGATTACAAACCAAAACATGTATCCTAAATACACAAAAATATATTTATGATAATTATTCTAAGCACACATACACACACATCCATCTAATTGTAACGAATATAATATTTATGTGTACGCTAAACTACTGCCCCACGAAAGGACAATTGATCAATTTTCTCATACCACCTTTCATGGTAGATATTATTATGGAACTATATTTATATATGATAAATATTATATTAATGTTTTCTCTTTGATTCCATAATTTTTATTTAGAACATACCGTTACACTGTTCATAATGGGTAAATATGACAATTTATTGGAGGAAGTGTGGACTACCACCCCTCAAAGTGACATGAATCATTCATTAAATATATTTAATTCATAAATAATTACATTAATAAAATTATGAAACATATATACCATTTACATTATACACTAATTATAATTTACCCTTGTATCATGTAGTTTTCATTCCTTAAATATGACTCTGAAATTAAAGTAGCGTTCATGGGAACATACAGACAATAGTCCCCCTGAACGATTCATTTCATTTCTTATATGAAAATGTTATGTAATATTATAAATAAATATATACTAGATAAATAAGATATTAAAATCATGAATACAATTCTGGATATAATCGGCATATGACCACATAAATAATTTTAATCCAAACAAATTCCTTTCTTATCATGTATGAAACCATAGCAGAACCTCCGATATAAAATCAAATATCTGACAAATTGTTATAAAATGGAAATATGTGATAAAAATGAATATTAAATATTATAAATCTTCTCAATAATTTAGATAATAAACAATGTGTATTATTTATGAAAATAATGTAGGAATGAGATAAGTTAGACACAAGTTAAGGGAAATTTTAACTCAATCTCCGTTCATTGAGTAAAATATAGATGGAATTTGTTTTTTTGTTCAAGATTATGTGTGACTATCATCTTATTGATTCACACATACAATACACTTATAATAGGTATATTTAAATTTTTCACACATAATTATTTCATTTTTTATCCTTAAACTAATGATATGATCCTTGTAAGGGACTTCGTGTCAATCTCCTTTCATTGATGAATTTATAGATGATATAAACCATTATTTACTTATAATGAGTATATACATCCTATTATACATTACATATCCATATAATATCTATAAATGTGATACTTAGTGTCCCTTAATACTTTTCTACATTCATGTGGTGTATAATTTATATGTTCAAAATTGTAAAGTACTATGTATCAAGAAAAAATATTTATAAATGTATTAATGATTTAATATTCTAAAACATTCGTATTCATGTCAATGTATTAAAAAATATTTTAAGTACTTATTTATATGGTCATGAATTTCATTAACTATAAATTCAATTCAAAATATTTAATGTGGTATGGAACACATTGACTAAAAAATCATCTTTTAAATTTTTTAATTGTGTTTTAAAAAGAGATTGACTATTTCAAAAACATTCATAGTTTATATATATATATGACAATAATTTAATTTCTTCTATTATGCCAATATTTTTTATTAATGTTTACCATACATGTTTACCATTTTATTTTAAAATAATTTACCATCATTTATGAGGGTGAGGATTGTAAATATTAAATGTTATTTTAAAGTGGACGTGTTGGTTTTTATTTATTCCTGATATATGTGTTATGATAATGTTATGGTTATTGGGAGGTGCTTATGTATATGGGTTTTCCATGATAAACCAAGGTCTCATGATCCCATGATATCTCTCTAATTAATTGGATAATGTGATAGAGGTAAATTATACTATTTATCCAAATAGATTTATGGAATATATTGTAATCGGTATTCAAAATGTAAACATGAAGGTTACTACCTATGTAGCTATGAAAATTACAATGTATGAATAATATAGATTCCAAAATTTAATGTTATGTTTTAAAATTTCTATGATATATTGATTGAATAGTATTATTACGCGATGTATGCTAAGTAGTTTATTTTTAATCAATGAAAAGTATGCTTCTTTTAAAATGTTTTCATGGGAGTTAAATATTCATGTAATAACTGTTTTATTACTTTTTTTAAAATAGCTTATTACGATTTTAATACTCATATAATTTTTTTATAATTTTTTCCATTGGATATAAGGATGTGTAAGGAAAGGAATAATTATTGAATATTTTTATCATTAAATAATATAATGTATTGTTTAAACTGTTCACTTTGGTGGAAAATGTATATACTACTTGTAACTGTGGACATGTAATGTTTGGGTCTGTTATATAATATTTATTCCATAATTATCTATGACTCTAAACAATAATACATCCTCTATGTGAGTTCTTTAATTAACTCAATATTATCAAATGATTAAGGTTGGGGCCTTATAATTGGTATAAAAGGATGGATTAGAAAATATTGTAGATTATGTTCTTTTCATAAGGGTTATTGATATCATCATGGGATTATTAGTTTATTGCTGCTCATATGTTCAATGTCTTAGAAACTCCTTTTTAGGCTATATGATTGAAATATGAAGATGGCTAGTGGTATTTTTGGAGATATTCTCCTTTGGTGAAATTAATGGTTTTTAATTGTTGGAGTTCAAAATGAAAGGTATGAGATAAATGTTGAGGTTAAAATATGTTATTGTTATTTTTGAGTATTTTGTATCATTTTATGAGAATGTTATAAAATTATATAGTTATTAAAAAATATCACTACATAAAACGTGTGACAACTTATCACGTCAGACAAATATATTGGAAATGAACACACAACCAATGTTCTACTAGGATTTATCATCTTCTGGTGGCCTATGTGAAGTCCCTAGTAAGTAATACTTATTCATTTTTTGTAAATTATTTAATGAATTTAGAATAATTTTATTTTAGGAATATATGTCTTATCAAATGGATATCATTATTATAAGAATGTTATTTTTTGATTATCTGATAAATGTTATTTTGGAAGATGTAATCTATTTTAGCAACAATTTATACCTAAGGAAAATAGAATAATATTGGATTTAAATTAAGGAGTAGTTGTTGTATTTTATTATGGAATATTATAGGTTTTTATTTTGAACATATGATGATTTTGGTTATCTATGGAAATTATTTAACTATTATTGATAATATTCTACTAATATAATTACTTTAAAGTATGAGACATCAAGAGTAGTAGATGTTATTTACAGATAAAAGTAAAAATTTATCATTGAAGAATATCTGAAAAAATCCTTATGAATTTTGGGTTTCTATGTATAACACGGGTTTTACTATTGAATTTCAGTGATTAAAGTAGTCATTCTCCTTATGAAGGATTATTTTTTTGGGGGGATTAACTGATATTGTACAAAAAAGTATAGTTTTGGTTAATGTCTAAATACAGGTTAAATATATAGTTTATCTTTTTTTGTTTTTTTGATTTTTTAGAAGTTTATTCTAGTGATTCAAGAGTTACGAAGGCCTATTATATACCCATGAATTTTAAAAAAAAAGATGAGTTTTCGAGGAAATAGTTTAATGGGTGATACTCTACATTCAATCTACATATTTCTAATTATTTTCTTATTCTATGATGTTTAATAATTCCCCAATATTATGAAAAGGATCATAAAAACCCATTTCCTGTTTATTTTTCCTACTACGAAATCAAATATTGTTTAACCCATCACAAGTTCATGGTTTTCATAATGTTATATTTTTATTGGTAATGTTTTATATGACTCTCCATATGATCATGAAGCAATGTTTTTTTATTATCCCCGATTTTTTTACATTGAACCCCGTTTTGTGTTCTCTCGGGTGACCTTTGTAAATCATTATCTATATTCTAATGTGGATGTCTTATTAACCCTTATTAAAATGTGGGATTTTGGTAATGGTATTTTAAATATTAATACCCGATTTACTAACAAAAATTTCAAATTATGTGGAATAAATTTATTTATAGGGGATGATGTAACATCCATATTTTTAAGAAAGAAACACTATGTTAAATATCATACATGATACACTAAATCTATCATAAAAACATTAAATATTTTTATTCAAATTTTACCCTTATAACCTATCTATTGGAAAGGATGGAATAAATTTTTATCATCATAATTATAAAAATATGGTTTTCCCATGTATAAATAATTATTCATTTGTTACCCAATTTATTAAAAATGGATATAAAAATAAATTAGAAATTAAATATGTGTTTTTATTGAAACCTATTTAAAAGATAAGATTTATGGTTATAAAATCATATCACTATTTATGGATTTATTATTTAATGAAAAATATATGTTTTATAATCAATTTAAATTTTAAAATATATCTTATATATTTTCCAGATTTGATATAATAACAAATTCATTTTTTTTGAAAAATAAAGAATTTATCAAAAATATATAGGTTTACCATATTTTGATGGAGAACAATTTTTAAATCTATTTCATTCAATTATAAAATAGATATTTGACATAATAAACATATTATTTGGAATTGCGACATAAAAATTTAACTTGTTTTATAATTCAGTTTTTTGATTAAATTCATATTTTACTGAATAATAAAAAGTACGACATTTTAATTCAAAATTTAATTTTTTTCTAATTTATTTACATATTTGTATATTACTTTTAAATATTTTCACATTGTTATTGTTTTAGTTTTTTATAATTTATTCCAATTTATTTCATTGGAAATCATTTCACATTGAAATTAGAGATAAATGCACATCTATCATTTGATGGTTATTACGTTTTAAAAACCGATTTTATTGTTTTGAAAATGGGAATTAATTTTAAATTAATTACTACAATGTAAATGTTTTGAATTTATAAAAGTGGATTTCATATTCAGAATCATATGGTCCAAATTATTTTAGTAGGTCACTGTTATTATTGGACATTATGAATAATAACTTTAGTAATTAGTTTTATTAGCATGGTTAAACGGTAAATCAGGAAACTAAAGGTAAAAAATAATATTATAATAATATAAAACAACCCTAACACATGTACTAATATTATAATATGGGATATGTATGACCGTGATCATCCTTAGGTTAATTTTAAGACACCATGGATCATATTAGGTGTGATATTGACATGTTATAATAATTAATTTAAATTAATGAGAAATATAACACAAATATGTATCATTTAAATAAAATAAATTTATGGTTGGGTTATATAACTTTTCTATTTGAATATAAATATTCATTATAAATACTCTAAAATTTAATATACCGTTGTATATTATTTATAATTTTTAGACCTTAAATAAATTTATTTATTTTTTAAATAATGTTGATTGAATGATTACATTATTAATGAATAATTAAAATAAATTATATTATTAATATTAAAATAAAGTTAAATTGAATGTTTTTTTCATCCAATAATTTATTGTATTTTATGACATTTTATATTTTAGTTAATGTATATTTTTGAATCAATCATGTTCCATAGCATAAACAAAAATAAATTTCTATGTATTGTCAAAACTGATGTAAATGATTTAAAAAAATACTATTTTATTAAATGTTATAATATTCATAGAAATAAAAGAATCAGATATTGTAATGACCCAATAAAATTCAAGGAATTTTATCCTAATTACTTTGGAATTTTACGAGTATGTGGCTTCTGAAAGATCTTGATTCTGAGGCCCAGTGTGCTCAGAATCAATTTTCTATGTTTAGCTCAGGTGCGTTAAGTAAACAAACGAGCGAGTTTTTCTATCATTTGAACCGATGCTCAGAATTGAAATATTAGGGCACCAATGAAATTGTAATGCCAGTAATTTCTTAAGGGGACCATTACCGTAGTTGCATTTGTGCGGGAGGAGAAGTTAAAATTGTGGATTAAATAAGAAGTGAATAAAATGTGGAACAATTTTTATTCTATATCTAAGTGGTTATATCCTACATGGGGGAGTTGGGGTGGGCCCCTAAATACACATGTGAGGATATTTGTGAGGTGGGGCCCACATGATCCCCAACCCTTCACATTCCCTAAAACTCCTTAAACCTCCCCCTTTAAACTTGTTAACTCCTCTTTAATGAGGACTCTTCCTCTCCCTCTCTCACTCCATCAAATCATTCCAACCTATCAATTAATTAATTAGACAACTCATGGTTTAATTAATTTAGTTAAATGGAATTTGAATTTTGTAAATTTGAATGCATGGGTTGTTAAATTAAAATAAGGAGGAGCCTTACTTTTTTTGGTTGGATTGTTGTGTTGAGATATTTGGGAGGGAGATCTTGAGATTTGAAGAATGCTTCACCTCCTTTGTTGAAGGACACCAACTCGCCGACGAAGAACTTCAACTCGGAAACCCCGAATTCTCCATCCTCTTCTTCCTCCCTAAAAAAAGTGGATACACCGACGCGAGAACTCTCCAAAGATGTCACGCCTTGTTTTCTTCTCTCCAAGATAAAAAGGGGAGACGCCGCTTCCTCCTCGGACGCTCTTCGTTGACGACTACAAATCCTTATCCCGCGATGCCAGCGTCCTTCATCATTTGTTGAGGTTGGTGTTTGTAATGATTGAATCTTCGTTCCTTGTTGTTTTTTTCTATTTAACCACCACATACCGAACTAATGCGGAGAGAACGGGCCAAACTAACACGGTCTAAATCCTACAACACTTTTGTGATTGTTGGCGGTTCTTCGTGTTCTTCATGGGTGATGAAAAAAGGATCGTTATGAGTACATTAAGTGAAGAAACGATCCAAAATTGAAGGCTTCTCATCACAGAAACTTAGAGGAGGTGCAAAGACAATTGCGGTTGACGGTTCAGAGCAGAACGGAATGGACCGATCCTTAACCGTTCTTCGAACGAGAATTCAAAACGTGTTTTTGGAGCTGATTGGAAGCCTGAGAACGCCGGTATCGACTTTGGGACAGTGGGGCGACCTAGAGTCTGATGTTTTGTGACAAACTAATTATTGGAATGATGAACCAGCATCAAGGGAGGCGCACTGGCCAGAGGCGTCATTTCTAGAAAATTCCAGACTACACGGCATGTACTCCTAGAGAACGCGACATGTAGTGTGGGAATTCTTCGGCTAGGGTGTCAGACATTAGAAGACTAACACATGGCATGTGACCTTTGTCACACGGTGTGTACTCACCACACAGTAAGTAGGTGGAGGCTACATGAGACTCATCGTGTAACCCGGGAATACACGGACACCGTGTGGAGTATACGAGAATGTACTCTACCACACGGCCAGACATGGCCAATGGTGCGGGCTAACCTATGTACCAAATACCTGGGTTAGAGAAAACGAGTTGAGGCCATGTACGGGCACATGACCAGAATACACGGAGCTGACCCCAGATGTTTCGACACGACGTGGAACCATTCCACTTGCCGTGTACATACTTTTTACACAAAAAACCCTTCGACATGTGCTATGGTACACGAACAGTACTCGAGGACTGATGACATGTCGTGTAACCCTACCACACGTCGTGTACTTACTTTTTATAAGAACAAACCTTCGACATGGGCCATAGTACACGAGAAGTACCCGATGTTTGAAGACACATCATGTAACCCTACCAAAACGCCGTGTACTTCTTGGAAAATGGCTTTGTTATATTGTACAGTGTTTCTTGGACACATTTGTTTTGTTTATCCCCCTATGATGTGGCAGACCTTCGGGATACATCAACTCTTTACTTCGTGACAGTTGATGTATCAATAACTTTTACACGTTGAGCGGACCCTCCCGGAATCGACTATGCTGTGTGCGGGAACCCTAGTGATGGCTGCTACCGCGACGACGATGAAAACTGTACTTGGATCCTACGTGGTTTCATCAACGATGGTTACTGTACATGGATCCTAAGTTGGTTCGGCAGTGAAGAAATTGTACTTGGATCCTACGTGGGGTAGGCAGTGATGACTTCTGTACGTGGATCCTATGTGGGTTCGGCAATGGATATGATTCAGAGGCTACACCTAATCATCTCCACCCCTATTAGTGATTAGTATACCTGTGTGAGATGAGTCATGACTTTTAGTCCTTATCATTGATGTGATTGACTTGCTATCCTGTAAGGAATGGGTTTTTCTTTACTATCTGGACTGGGTTGTTCTTGGGCTCATGAGTTGGAGCCGAACTGGAATTGATGACTTAGGTATATGTATGGGAATATACCTAAATAGAGTGACTTGATACTTTGTGTTTATATCTTTCCATTTTGGTTTATCCTTTGTAGATTTTGGGAGACCATTGGGGGTCTCGGGGACCCTACTAAGTATTATATAATCATCCTTGCATAGGATATACCCACAATACGTTGTGTTGCACGCAAACGATAGAGAGCACTGATCGAGGTAGAGTCTTGTGGTGAGGGACGGTACCTGGAGGTGGACCACTTAGCTGGACATAGACCGAGCAGATGGCCGGACCCGAGGAGCTGAGGAAAACATTTGTACCCACCCTTTAGGTGGGATTACTAGAGGATGACTCGGTGGTCGCTGATTTAATTTACTGCTGTTGTACATTCTTTTCAGTTGTACTGTACTTTCAGTTGGGTTTATTCTGGCCTATTTACTTTTCATCACATACTTGTGTACTCATTTTACTTAGTTATTACTTCAAATTGTGTTCTCCGATGTGTTTCTTTACTTATATAAAGGAAATTACTTCCCTTTTATCGGGATATATGAATTTGGTGATAGTCTCTAGCCCCTGGACTATGGAGGGCGGGCTTGGGGTAGTCACGACACGGGCCCTGTGGAAGGTTCATCACAAATTGGTATCAGAGGAGTTGATTCTACTGCAAAACACAGAACTCTGATAATTTCTTCCTATGAAGCAATAGTTTTACAGGTATTGAGTGTGTTTATCTATCCATGGAGTCCAGTGTTGGTGCGGCGGCCAACATATCCATACACCAGGATCCTGAATTCTGATTTCCCACTCAGTGCACGAAAACATTGATTTCATGTGTGTTTCAAATGTTTTCTTACTGATTACATTGTGTCAACTCACTAGGTATACTTTATTAACCGTGGCGCACCTGTTCCACTTCAGGATGGCCCCATAATGGAAGCTAGCTAGGGTTACCAGTTACGTCAGAGATGACAGCCCACCGAGCGACAAGGCCTCGGTGCAGGGCTCCATTGCAGCAGAGGCACCAGCGGTACCTCTACCTGCTGGGCCACCAATACCACCATCCCCAATAGTGGAGAGTGCACGGCACCTGAGTGCACTACAGGAGTTTAAGAAACAAAGGCCACCCAGGTTCCGCGGAGAGACAAACTCTCAGGAAGCCGTGGATTGGCTGGTGGCTATTGCCCGAGTATTCAGATTGGTTGGGACACTATAAGATTATATGGTGATCCTTTCCGTGAGTCTCCTGCACACAGCAGTAGGTAGATGGTGGATCCTGATGCACCAATTTTAGGAAAAGGCATCCAATATTTGGACGGACATTGAGAGCCTATTCCGCTCAGAGTTCGTTCCTGCCACCCTCCATACGGTACGCATCCAGGAGTTACTACAGCTGCGGCAGGGCAGCATGACATTAGCATAGTACTCGGTGAGATTTTTCGACCTCTCACGCTACTACATAAACTTGGTACGAGACCCATTCATCCGGGCCCAGACCTTCGAGCGGGGACTGAGGCATGAGATTAGGTCTTAGATGATCTTCCTCCATATTCCGACGCAGGCAGAATTACTGGAGTGAGCCCTTCATTTGGAGAGCTTCCTTACTGAACCTACACCAGCAGTGAGGCCTACCGCAGGGTGACACATAGCGGAGTCATCTCCAGTCTATAGTAGGCAGGTGTCGAAAAGGTCCAACCAGATGAGGCCATTAGGTGTCCAACCTCATGATACTTGTTCGGATATGTGGGGAACACGCGGTAGAGTCAGTCATTCGAGAGTCATGCAGTGCTATGCATACGATGGGTAGGGTCACATGGCTCGTGACTGCCCGACCCACCATGCAGAGGACCAGCAGATGGTTGAAGGACCACCTAGGCAGAGGCAGAGGTTCGACCGTGGCAGTCCGTAGGGAGCAGGCAGACAAGGCAGAGGAGCTGGCTGAGTAGCGGGAGGTGTGAGACGCTTTGAGGCTCTACCACCACCACCACCACTAAGAGGTACACCCCGACCATAGGGAGCTGGCGGACAGTGGCAGGCTATGCATCAGGCATTGATGACTTACGACCATGACACACCTGAGATTATTCAAGGTACTATATGTGTATACTCCACCAATGATGCATTTATTATAGACACAAGAGTGAGTCATTATTTTGTTGTTGCTACCCTTGTTCAGAGATCAGAGATTTTGACGGAGCCATTGGATTGATATTTACGGTTAGAGACTCCTACAACAGAAGACTCGACAATTACGCACTGGTGTTGGCAGTGTGAGCCTACTCTAGGAGGCAAGAGTTTCAGATGGGATCTTCTGGTTGCAGCGTCGAGGCCTTACGATGTCATCTTGGGGATGGATTGGTTATCCACAGTCCATGTTCAAATACACTGTATTAGGTGCAAAGTGGGGTGTGTTCATGCAGATGGGATTAGGTTCACCTTCACCGGTGATACAGTAACCTTTGCAGCGCAGGATGTGTTGGGTCGGAAGAACACCCCAAGGAGGGAATGATGGCAAGAGGGGGGTGAATTGCCTTTTAAAAAAATGATTAACAAATTAAAAATCAAAGTAAAGTGCAGCGGAAATAAAGAGGCAAGACACACAAAATTGATAACGGAGTTCGGCCAAAAACCCGGCCTACGTCTCCGCTCCCAACTCAACCGTTGAGAGATTCCTACCGCTTGCTTTTCAATGGTTTTAGCAAGAAACCCACTAGGCTTTGAGGTAGCACTAGGACCTATTACAGCTTGCTTTTGTGGTTTAGCAAGAACCCACTTGCTTTTGATGGTTTAGCAAGAACCCACTAGCCTTTTTAACGGGTGAAGGCTAGCTCACCGAAACACAAGCCTTTTAAAGGAAAAGCTTGAGAAAACCTCTTCACACCTTAATGGTGGTGTGAGAACCCAAAGAAAGGGAGATGAGAAAAGAGTTTGGGGTTTGTAGGCACAAACCCAATTTTAAAGCTCAAAATGAATAAAACACTAAAAATCGTAATTGGAGAAGTCTTGGGCGCCAATTGGATGATGGAGTTGATGTAGCGTGCTCTCCCAAGCTTCTTGAGGGGGCTCATTGGATGTGGAAGTTGTTGGAGCTATTGGGGTTCCCTTGGAGGAAGTCGCCGGAGGTTGGCCAATTGATGCAAAATATGTCCGTGGGCTTCCGTATAGTTCCGGTAGATGTCCGGGGCTTCCTTGGCCTTTATTTATAGGCATGGAACCCTTGGGGAGGCTTCGGAGCCGTTGGAGAGGCTTAGAGAGCCGTTGGGAGCCAAGTGGACAGGCTGGTCAAAAGCCCAACGGCTAGTTTGACTGGATCCACCGGCTGGCCGGTACAGTCCCACCGGCTGGCCGGTGTGTGCAAAAAGGCATAGGATTCTTGTCCAGGGGCCACCGGCTGACCGGTACATCTCCACCGGCTGGCCGGTGCCTTGGTAGAGAGGAAGAGTCTTGATCCAGGCTCTACCGGTCGACCGGTGAGGAGCCACCGGCTGGCCGGTGGAAAGACAGTAGGTCTCACTATTTGTGCTGGGTGCCACAGGTCGACCGGTGGCAGAGCCACCGGTCGACCGGTGGGAAGGCAGTAGCTACCCCTTGAGTCTGGGTGCCACCGGCTGGCCGGTGGTGAAGCCACCGGTCGGCCGGTGGACTGAATTTCAGTCCATTTCTGCCTCTTCCTTGGTCAACTTCTTGGCAATCAAATGCCTATCAACACAAACACTTAAAACACAATGTTAGATAA
The DNA here is from genome assembly GCA_963277665.1 of Viscum album. Classification (NCBI taxonomy): domain Eukaryota; kingdom Viridiplantae; phylum Streptophyta; class Magnoliopsida; order Santalales; family Viscaceae; genus Viscum; species Viscum album. The sequence goes on along the minus strand of OY728155.1, from coordinate 914,521,107 downwards.
AAATGAAAGTTATTGTGATCATGAAAATCAAACAACGAGAGGTTCGAGATGTACAACAATCTCCCCCTATTTTGATGATCACAATCACTTAAACAATTAAAGTAAAAACATGAATTGAAAGGAATGCTTAAATAAAATGAAATGTAAAGAAAAGCATGATCAAAAAAGTTTCTCCCCCAATCAATCAAGAAATTCTCCCCCTTTGTGATTATCAAAATAGAGTGGGGCATAAAACTTGATTGAGGGAAAAGAGATTTTAAAAACAAGATTTGAGATTTGAAAATCAATTGAGATTTTTGAAATTGAAATAAAAATTTGAATAACAGTTTGAATTGAAAGTTTTGAAACAAAAACAAATTCGATACCAACTGTTGGAAACCAATTGAAAATTGAAAAATCTAAATTGAATCAAAAATGAGAAAGTTCTCCCCCTAAATAAAATAATGAATCACCGGGGAGTGGGATTTTGAAAAGAAACAATTTTAGGCCCGGAGAGACTCGCAAGGAGGGATTTTTCAATCCAAACTTGTCTCATGGCGGGTCTTCTCCTATAAAACTCATCACTATAGAAAATAGACTTGGGTTGGCCATACCGGGCGTTTTTACAATTACACTCATAAATGAGATGCCCGGTTTTCTTGCAATAATTACAAAATTTGTAATCGGAGCTCCCCCTTACAAAAACAGTTTGAGCATGGGAGGAGGAGGCTCGGTTGGTATAGCCAAGTCCATTGGTGGTTCGAGATATACGTTGGGAACCAAGTATATTTTTCAAATTTTGTTCACCTTGGGTGAACTTGGCTAGGGTCTCTCTTAGGTCTTTGATGGTTGATTCCATGGAATCAACATTTGGAAAATTTTGGATTTTAAGGGACATCTCCTCCTTCTCTTTGAGAAGTTGGTCTTTTTCGGAGGAAAGTTTTTTGAAATTCTTTTTTAAAGAAACAAATTTTGAAGATAGTTCATGAAAACCTTTTTCTAATTGGTCTCTAGCAAATGAGAGTTCTTCATAAGATAAGTGATTTAAAGAATTTGAATTTGAAGAACATGAGGAAGAGGAATCGGAAGATGTTACCTCGTGAAATGCCATTAGGCATTTTGTACCTTGATTGCTCGAGGAGGAGTTGGAGGATGATGAAGAGGAGGTGTCACTCCATGTGGCCTTGAGGACCTTCTTCTTTCCTTTTTCCTTTGGCGTGGCCCGTTTCTTGTTGAGTGGGCAATCAGGCTTGTAATGCCCTTTTTGGCCGCACCCGTAGCATTTCACCTTGGGCTCGGATCTTGCGGTGGGTTCTTGCTTTCGCGCCTTGCGAGATTTCTTTTTCTTCTTGTGCTTCTTCATGAATTTTTGCATTTGGCGGGCGAGATTCTCCATTTCCGAGTCGCCGCTTGAAGAAGATGAAGATGAGGAAGATGAGGATGATGAGGAGGAGCTTACTTCCTTTTGAACCTTGAGGGCAATGTTCTTTGGTGTCTTGATTGGTGTGCCCTCCTTTTGAGCTTGCCTCCTCATCGTGATCTCATACGTCATAAGGGATCCGATGAGCTCCTCTACCGGCATATTCTTGACGTCCTTAGCTTCTTGGATCGCCGTCACCTTTGGTGCCCATGAGCTCGGAAGGACCCATAGGATCTTCTTGACCATCGTCTCGGCTGAAACATTATCACCAAGAGATTTCCTTCCATTGCACACGTCAGTAAAGCGAGTAAACATATCGGAAATAGACTCATTTGAATGCATTGAAAATGACTCAAAATCTTGCCTATACATGTCCAATCTAGTGTCTTTGACTTTATTAGTGCCCTCATGAGTTACTTCTAAATGTTTCCAAATTTCATGTGAGGAGGTGCAAGTAGACACTCGATTGAATTCATTTCTATCTAACCCGCAATGAAGAGCGTTCATGGCTTTGCCATCAAGCTCAAAATTTCTAATGTCGGCTTGGGTCCATTTGGATTCATCGGGAGTAGAAAGAGTGTAACCATGCATGACAATTTTGAAAATGGGATATCCTATACTTCTAAGAAAAGTGGTCATGCGGGTTTTCCAATAATTATAGTCGGTCCCATCAAAAAATGGAGCCCGACCCAATGAGTAGCCCTCGGGGGCGAAAGAGGTAGATGCCATCAAAAAAAGGATCTTTAATTTGAAACCGTTTAGGGAATTATTCAAATACTTCCTCTGATACCAATTGTTGGGTCGGAAGAACACCCCAAGGAGGGAATGATGGCAAGAGGGGGGTGAATTGCCTTTTAAAAAAATGATTAACAAATTAAAAATCAAAGTAAAGTGCAGCGGAAATAAAGAGGCAAGACACACAAAATTGATAACGGAGTTCGGCCAAAAACCCGGCCTACGTCTCCGCTCCCAACTCAACCGTTGAGAGATTCCTACCGCTTGCTTTTCAATGGTTTTAGCAAGAAACCCACTAGGCTTTGAGGTAGCACTAGGACCTATTACAGCTTGCTTTTGTGGTTTAGCAAGAACCCACTTGCTTTTGATGGTTTAGCAAGAACCCACTAGCCTTTTTAACGGGTGAAGGCTAGCTCACCGAAACACAAGCCTTTTAAAGGAAAAGCTTGAGAAAACCTCTTCACACCTTAATGGTGGTGTGAGAACCCAAAGAAAGGGAGATGAGAAAAGAGTTTGGGGTTTGTAGGCACAAACCCAATTTTAAAGCTCAAAATGAATAAAACACTAAAAATCGTAATTGGAGAAGTCTTGGGCGCCAATTGGATGATGGAGTTGATGTAGCGTGCTCTCCCAAGCTTCTTGAGGGGGCTCCTTGGATGTGGAAGTTGTTGGAGCTATTGGGGTTCCCTTGGAGGAAGTCGCCGGAGGTTGGCCAATTGATGCAAAATATGTCCGTGGGCTTCCGTATAGTTCCGGTAGATGTCCGGGGCTTCCTTGGCCTTTATTTATAGGCATGGAACCCTTGGGGAGGCTTCGGAGCCGTTGGAGAGGCTTAGAGAGCCGTTGGGAGCCAAGTGGACAGGCTGGTCAAAAGCCCAACGGCTAGTTTGACTGGATCCACCGGCTGGCCGGTACAGTCCCACCGGCTGGCCGGTGTGTGCAAAAAGGCATAGGATTCTTGTCCAGGGGCCACCGGCTGACCGGTACATCTCCACCGGCTGGCCGGTGCCTTGGTAGAGAGGAAGAGTCTTGATCCAGGCTCTACCGGTCGACCGGTGAGGAGCCACCGGCTGGCCGGTGGAAAGACAGTAGGTCTCACTATTTGTGCTGGGTGCCACAGGTCGACCGGTGGCAGAGCCACCGGTCGACCGGTGGGAAGGCAGTAGCTACCCCTTGAGTCTGGGTGCCACCGGCTGGCCGGTGGTGAAGCCACCGGTCGGCCGGTGGACTGAATTTCAGTCCATTTCTGCCTCTTCCTTGGTCAACTTCTTGGCAATCAAATGCCTATCAACACAAACACTTAAAACACAATGTTAGATAAAAATGAAAGTGATTGTGATCATGAAAATCAAACAACGAGAGGTTCGAGATGTACAACAGGATGGACTTACAGTTGGCTAGTCTCATCCTAGGAGCAGTTGATGTGCAGAGTCTGAGTTATTCTATTGTGGTAGATCAGTATGCAGCCATTTTTTCTAACAAATTTCCATGAATACCTCCTCGCAGAGAGGTAGATTTCTACATTGACCAATACCCCAGGACAACCACGATATCTACACCAGCATATCAGATGGCTCCCACTGAGCATCGTGAGATGCAGGTACTGCTGGAGGACTTACAAGGAAAGTGATTCATCCGACCCAATGTTTCACCCTAGGCTTCTCCGATTTTATTTTCCAATAAGGTGGATGGGAGCTTATGACTATGTGTCGACTACCGTCGCCGGAATGAGGTGACAGTAAAGAACAAGTATCCACTCTCGAGGATTGAAGACCTCTTTGATCAGCTCAAGGGAGCATGATGGTTCTCAAAGATAGACCTCAGGTCAGGATATCATCATCTTAGTGTTCGAGATGAGGATGTGCAGAAGATGGTCTTCAGGTGTTGGTATGACCACTATGAGTGCTTGGTTATGCCTTTCGGTGTAACGAATTCTCCATTAGTGTTTATAAGTCTCATGAACGAGATCTTCCAGCCTTACCTTGATCAATTTGTCGATATCTTCATCGACGACAAACCGATTTACTCGACTACTGAGGAGGAGCTCGTCGACCACTTAAAGGTTGTACTGTATACACTTTGAGAGCACCATAATTATAATAAGATCTCGAAGTGTCAGTTCTAGATTCGAGAGGTCCACTTCATGGGGACTTCATCTCTGACGTGGGAGTTGGGGTGGATCCTCCGAAGATCGATGCAGTACTTGCTTGGGAGCCACCCAGGAGTGTGAAGGAGGTGCGGAGTTTCCAAGGTCTTTCTCGGTACTATCAGAGATTTGTTCCAGATTTCTCCAGAATTGCAGCACTTCTTTTAGATTTGACAGAGAAGGGGAAACCCTTAGTGTGGTCAGATAGATGTCATTAGAGCTTCCAAGAGCTGAGATAGAGATTGACTAGTACACCCATCTTGAGGCTTCTGGAGGAGGGTGTAGGGTACATAGTTTACTGCGATGCATCAGGGACCGGACTCGGGTGTGTCCTAATGCAGGAGCAGGAAGTGATCACTTTTGGTACATAAAATTTGAGGTAGAACGAGCAGAACTATGCTACCCATGACCAGGAGTAAGCAGTAGTGGTCTTTGCTTCAAATATGTGGCTGCACTATCTGATGGGTGAGTGCTTTACAGTATACTAAGACCACCAGAGTCTCACGTACATCTTCTCATAGGAATACCTGATCCTGAGATAGTGGAGATAGATCGACTTCCTTCAGGACAATGGCATTGAGATATTCTATAATCCTAGGACAGGGAACGTTGTAGCTGATGCTCTCAGGAAGAGACCGGCAATTCTGATACTTGGAGAGGCAACAAATTATCTAGCTATGTTCTAGATATCTTACATGGATAGAGATAGATCAGCCTTTCTACAATCACTCATAGTCACTCCTCCACTCCTTCAGCGGGTCAGAGAGGCCCAGCGTGGGGATGTTGACTGTGAGACACAACATGAACAGATATCCACAAGACAGATGCCTGATGGATTTTCTGAAGGAGAAGATCACGTCATCCTCTTTAGAGGACATACCATGGAGCCAATTGCACTGAAAGAGGAAGTGCTGAGGGAATTTCAAAATTCCCCTCCTGTGGTACATCTAGGAGTGGAAAAGATGTAACAGGATCTCAGAAAACAACATTGGTGGCCGGGTATAAAGAAGGTTGTGGCATAGTTTGTTTCAAGATGCATCACCTTCCAGAAGGTGAAAGTAGAGCATCTGGTACTTGCAAGCTTGGTACAGACCTTAGAGGTCCCAATGTGGATGTGGGATGGGATATCCATGGATTTCCTGAAGGGGCTCACATGTACTTCCAGAGGACACGACTCCATCTGGGTGATTTTCGACTAACTCACCATGTCCCCCACTTCCTACCTATCAGAGAGTAGGCCTCAGTGGGGAGCATGGGATGCCTCTACGTTCAGGAGATCATACAGCTTCATTGTGTGCCACCATATATTGTCTCTGATCGAGATGCTCACTTTACGTCCCGGCTTTGGAAGGGGTTTCAGGGGGAATTTGGTACGCAGCTACACCTGAGCACCACCTTTCATCCTCAGACGGATGGCAAGACAGAGAGGACCATTCAAACTCTCAAGGACATTATCAATTCATGTTTCCTCGACTTTGGTCGTAGCTAGGAGGATCACCTACCCATGGTGGAGTTTGCATACAACAACAGCTACCACTCCACCATCAGGATGGAACCATAAAAGGCATTGTACGGCTGACCATGCAGATCACTTATGTGTTAGACTGACCCAGGGGAGTCATCACTCGTTGGACCAGAGATGGTTCAGGATATGATGGAGAAGGTGCTGATCATCCAGGAGTGGATGTAGACTATAGAGAGCAGACAGAATTCCAATGATGATAGGAGGCAGAGACTACTGGAGTTCGAGGATGGAGACCACATTTTCTTACGGTTGTCACATCGCTGTGGATTACAGAGATTTGGCTGGGGGGGAAGATAATATCTGCACTTCATTGGTCCATTCCATGTCCTCAACAGGGTAGGCAAGGTGGCTTACCAACTGACCCTTCCACCTCAGTTTCACCGGGTGCACGACCTCTTCCACATATCTCAGCTGAGTAGATACGTGCATGAGCTGATGCATATTATCGACCACGGGGAGTTGGACATAGATTATGGGGAGATATTCCGGGAGGTTCTAGTGGAGATCGATTATCGATAGTAACGGGTCCTACGTGGGCAGTCGATTCCTTTACTATGCATTCGTTGGCAGCACATAAACCACTAGGAGAGCACATGGGAGAGGGATTCTCAGATGCATGCACAATACCCTCATTTGTTACCCTAATTTATGATGTAGCTTTATAGGGACATAAATCCAAGAGGTGGGAGTAATGTAATGACCCAAACATTTCGAGGAAAATTGTTTCTTAAATACTTTGTAATTTTATGAGTTTGTGGATTTTGAAGGCACTTGATTCTGAGGCCCAGTGTGTTTGGAATCAATTTTCTATGTTTAGCTCGGGTACGTTCAGTAAACGAACAAGCGTTTTTTCTAACTTTGAACAGATGATCGGAATTTTAATCTGAGGGCACTAATGAATTCGCAACACTGGTAATTGCTTAAGGGGACCATTACCGTATTTGCGATTGTGCAGGGGGAGAAGTTAAAAATTGTGTATTATGTAAGAAGTGAATAAAAATGTGGAACAATTTTTATTATATATCTAAGTGGTTATAGCCAAAATGGGGGAGTTGGGGTGGGCCCCTAACAACCCATGTGAGGATATTTGTGAGGTGGGTCCCACACAATCCCCAACCCTTCACATTCCCTAAAACTCCTTAAACCTCTCCCTCTAAACTTGTTAACTGCTCTTTAATGAGGAGACTTCTCCTCCCTATCTCACTCCATTAAAACTTGCAAACTTATCACTTAATTAATTAGACAACTCATGGATTAATTAATTAAGTGAATTGGAATTTGAAATTTGTAAATTTGAATGTGTGGCTTGTTTAATTGAAATAAGGAGAAGCCTTAATTTATTTTTGGACGGTTTGTTCTACTGAGATTTTGGGGAGAGAGTTCTTGAGTTTTGAAGAATACTTCATCTCATTTGTTGAAGAACTCCAACTCTCCGACGAAGAACTTCGACTTGGTGACCCCGAATTCTCCATCCTCTTCTTCCTCCGCGACAAGGGAGGAGAAACCAATGCAGGAACTATCCAATGACATCACACCTTGTTTTCTTCTCTCTGATATAATAAGGCGAGACACCACTTCCTCCTCTGACACTCTCTGTTGACGACTACTAATCCTTTTCATGAGACGGTGATGTTCGTCATCATTTTTTGAGGTAGGAGTGTGTTATGATTGAATCATATTTCCTTCTTGTTGTGTTATTTTTAACCTCCTGCAACTGAATAAATGTGGAGAGACCAGGCCAAACTATCACGGTCCTAATCCAATTCCAATTTTGTGATTGTTGGTGGTTCTTTGTGTTCTTCATGGTTGATGAACAATGGATCATTCTGAGTACATTAGGTAATGCAAGGATCTCATATTGAAGACCCATCTTCATGGAAACCTAGAAAAGGTGCGACGACAATAGTGGGCGACGGTTCGGACCAGAACTGAATATACTGTTCCTTGACTGTTCATCAAAAGAGAATTCAAAACATTTTTTTGGATCCAATCGGAAGACCGAGAACGTCGGAATATACTTCGGGACAATGGGGTAACCTAGATTCTAATCTTTCATGATGAACAAATGATCAGAATGATGAACCGGCATCAATAGAGGCACGCTGGAAACAGGCGTCGTTTCTAGAAAATTCCAGATTACACGGCGTGTACTCCTAGAGAACACGCCGTGTAGTGCGGACATTTTGTGGCTAGGGTTTTAGACGTCAGACGACTAACCCACGGCATGTGACCTCTGTCACATGGAATTTACTTGCCACAAAGCAAGGAGGTGGCTGGTATGCAAGACTCGGCATGTAACCTGGGAGTACACGAACACGGTGTGGAGTACACGGGCATGTACTCTACCACATGGCCAGACATGGCCAGTACTGCGGGCTAACCCATGTAGCAAATACTTGGGTTGGAGTACACGGGTTGAGGCCGTGTACAGGAACATGGCCAGCGTACACGGAGCCGACCCCATAAGTTTGGACACAGTGTGTAACAATACCACACGCCGTGTACATAAGTTTTACACACACAACCCTTCGAAAGGGGTTGTGGTACACGGACAGTACCCGGGGATTGTAGACCCGGCGTGTAACCCTACCACACATCATGTACTTACTTTTTACACGAATAAACCATCGACATGGGCCATGGTACATGGGTAGTACCCGAGGTCTGAAGACACGGCGTGTAACCATACCAACACGCCATGTAATTTTGGGAAAATGGATTGGTCATCTTGTACTCAGTGTCTTGGACACGTTTGTTTGGTTTATCCCCATATGACGTGGAAGAACTTCTGGATACATCAACTCTAGACTTCGTGATAGTTGATGTATCGATCTCCTTTACTTGTGGAGAGGACCCTCCCAGAATTGAGTGTGCTGTGTGCGGGAACCCTAGAGTTGGTTGCGACTACAATGACGATGAAGACTGTACATGGATCCTATGTGGGTTTGGCAGCGATGGTTACTGTACATGGATCTTACGTGGGATCATCAGCGATGACTTCTGTACTTGGATCCTACGTGGGTTCGGCAGTGACGACTTATGTACTTTGATCCTATGTGGGTTCGACAGAAGAGATGATTCAGAGGCTACATCTATTCATATCCACCCCAATTCATGAGTAGTATACATGTGTGAGATGATTCTTGACTTTCAGTCATTATCATTGATGTGATTGACTTTCTATCCTATGTGGACTGGGTTGTGATTTCCTGTCTGGACTGGGTTGTTCATGGGCTCATGAGTTAGAGCTATGCTGGAATTGATGACTTAGGTATATATATTGGAATATACCTAAATAGAGTTGGTTGATACATTTTGATTATATCATTCCTTTTTGTTTTATCCTTTGTGTATTCTGGGAGACCATCAGGGGTTTCTGGGTCCCAACTATGTATCGTATACACACCACTGCACGGGCTATGCCCACACTATGTTGTGTTGGATACAGACGACAGACAGCATTGATTGAGGTGGAGTCTTGAGGAGCAAGACAGTACCTGGAGGTGGACCACTTGGAGGGACGTACACGGAGCGAATGGATGGACCCGAGGAGCTGAGGAGACCATTTTTACCCACCCTTCAGGTGGGATAACCAGAGGAAGACTCAGTGGTTGCTGATTTAATTTACTGCTATTGTACATTCTTTTCAGTTGTACTGTACTTTCAGTTGGGTTTGTATTCTGGCCCATTTACTTTTCATCACTTACTTTTGTACTCATATTACATAGTTTTTACTTCCGCTTGCATTCTCTGATGTGTTTGTTTACTTATATAAAGTAAATGCCTTCCATTTTATCTGGATTTATGCCTTTGGTGCTAGTGGCCATCCCCTGGCCTATGGAAGGCGGGTTTGGGGTAGTCACGGCACAGGCCCCGAGGACGGGTCGTGATATATATATATGAGTTATATAATGTTTAAAATTTGAATTGTGATTTTCTTGAGGTTTTCTGGGAATTTTATAGTAACTATATTGACCATATATTAAGAAAATAAAAGAAGAAATAGTAAGAGTTAATTTATTTAACTAATGGTTAAATCCAAATAAGGTTCAATTTGTGACATAATCTTGTGTAAAACCCAAAAGGTTAGAGTATTTAGACCCATTCTAATATTATCATTGAAATATATTAAATTGGAGAAATTATAATTAGAAAATAAATTTATAACATAATAATATTTCAAGTCATTGATAACGAACCCACCCTCCCTCTTTTAAAAGGCCACCACATCTGCCCACATTCTCACACCACCCAACCCCATGGAATATCGTCTTATGATTGATGTACATGGAAATTAAATTTCATTTATAGAATACTAAATTCATTTCAAAAATATATTCCCATTTACCATATTTTTTTATTGTCTTTGGAAACTCATATCATAATCTTCAAACATTGTGAATGATCATTAGTATCTCCCTTAAATATCTTTTCCATTTGTTTTCCTACATAAATCTATTCGTTATATTCTCAAAAAATATAAAAGTAAAAAATGTAATCACAAATTCCCAGAAAGGGTAAACATTGAGAACATGAAAAACAATAAAACATTTAATTTAAAAACATGTACATAATGTTTAATCATCAAAATCTCGAGTCATGAAATAAATATTTGAAGAACGCAAGGCATAGATCCTAATGAAACATTAACCTTGTTTCAATCGATTTGTCATAATGAATATAATTATAGAACATTAATAAGAACATAATATTATTTCCATAGTATCCATGACATTATTTCCAAGAACATAATTGTTGAATAATTCCATTACTGAATTCGGTTTACATGTCGTTCCATCCATATATTACTGAATCATATTTTATTGTCATTCTAGCCCTGTATTACTAAACAATATTTACTTTTTATCTCATTACTATATTATTAAATCATATTTATAAATCATTCTATTTGAATCTATATCATTGGATATAAATCATTACCCAATGCATTTGAGATAGATATAGGTCCCACCAATCTCATTATGAAACTCGTCTTACGTGTTCTATAAAAACATAAATCATCCCTCATAGCGTAACCCATAAAATAAAATGGGTTTATTAAACACCATTCCATAATAACAAAATCCATATAATATGAATGGATTTCAAAAAATAATTACATCATAAACACTACAAAATAAATGTAATTATTAAGATAGAAACATAACCCTATATTGACATATATGGAAAATTATTTTGATTAAACACTTGACCCAAATTCTTGTGGAAAATATCATTTATTCTTAAAAATTGATTTATTTTTTCAAAATGATGTGAAATTTGAAAAGAAAATAATTTAGTTGAAACTAAAGATGAAATTATGTAGAAGATGCTCTATGAAAATAAGGTGTCGTGAAACCATAAAAATCTAATAATTACGTAAAAGTTAAAAAAATATACTTGTCATACTTTTTCCAAATAATATATAATGTATATCTTATGGTAAAAAATGAAATATTCCATCCATACTATTTAGTAAAATTAAAAATTGAGTAAAAATGTCTTTAAACATAAATAGAAGATTATTAAACATTTTGTGACAATAATTTTAGAAAACAATGAAATTGATGATAAATATACCCTAGTAAAGACATACGAATAAACAATCTTGTTTAAAATGAGATTGAAAATTTACCCCTTACCTTGTAAATTTTTTCAGTCGAGGGTGTGGTCACCTCCTGTATAATTAATAAATCATTTTATTAAATTATACTAGGATAATATCAATATTTTTGATATCATATATCATCATATATGATCCTATTATATCATTTTGTTTATATTATTTCAATATTACCATTATTTCATTTGTTAAGTGCTTTGTTTTGCCATTCATATTTTGTCATTTAAGTCGCATTTGTTTCATATGATGTATTATATCATTGCAATTATGTTCATAATTATTATTCTTACTCATCATAAAAATGTTATTATCATTCTTGAATTTTTAATATAGAGAACAAATCTCACCGCATCGTGGAGACGGTAGGTCGTACATACACATGAGCGACAATATCATTAATTTGAAGGTTAGATGGTATGTAAATGGATTGTATATTATTAATAAAGAAACATTATAATATTATATTAATTAATTAAATCCATTATACTAAAAATAATACCCATCATAAAAATGTATTTTGAAAAAAAAAATTACATCACAACATGGAGATGGTATGTCAGACTTACATACACATGGTGATATTGTTATTTTTGAGGTCGAAAAAATGTGGTATAAGGTTTTCCAATAATTATAATAACATATATTCATGTGGAATATACTATAATTAATAATTTATTATATAATCAACATTGAAAGATGAAGCAGATGAATAAAAGAAATTGAATGAAATTAGTAAATCAACTACCACTTCTTCGTTGGGCATCCTTTGGATGTCTTCTTAGGGACACTAGGGATGAAATTTTTGGATTAAGAATCCCTCACGAAGTTCACATAGAATGTTGATACGAGAATTGGATAGCAGTTGGTTGAGCTATAATGCTCATGCAGGTGTGAGGAAATGTAAGAGGAGATGCCTTTTTATAAGAGAGGAGATAGGAAATTTAGGAAACTCTCAAAATAATAAAATATAATATGACTACTCTGGATATAAATAATTAAAAATGGCCCATAAATGAAATTTATGATACATTTCAAACCATGACATATCCCCTGTGAAAATGTAATATTTTTTTTATTTTTAGATAATTTCTGAATAAAATAATTTAATAAGTTTCATTATAGGAAAATATAACAATTTTCATTTAATTATACATAAAATACAATAATAAAAAGTTTGAATTCGAATATAATGCTTTCACCATACTATAATATATCATATAGATCTTTGATGTTTATTATATATATTAACTATGCAAAAGTATAAAAATTTAATATTATTAAAATTATTTATATTATATTTTTATGATATTGAATAAATACTATTTTATAATTGAAGAGTCTTTTAAGGTAACTATATATCTTCTAAAAATTCAATAAAAATTAATTTAATGAAAATGGTTTATATTATATAAAAATAGTCATTTAGATTCATTTGTAGCTAGATTTTGGATTTAGGTGATCACATAAAAGATATTAAAATCCAAGATAGCGATATTTTGTATCTTTCATTGATTTAAATAATATATAATTTATTATCATGCACACATGTCCATTAAAAAAACTCAAAACCAATCATATAGTGACTATTATGGAATTTTATTCATATAAAAAAATTTGGAAATGTTTTTGTTTTTTTTAACTTTATAATTTTCATTTACCATTAATTAATTTCAATAACTATTACCATGACAACATGTCTTTTTATTTACTAAGTACTAATTTAATCACCCAAAATCCCAAATGACCCATAAACGGACCATCGAAGAAATATTTAACTTCCACCCAATTATTTGTCAAAATTTAATATAATTATGAATTTTATATAATCTAATAAAATATTATTTATTTATAAATATCAATGGTGTCAATTTGGACATTATTCATTAGTTATCTTTTTTGAAATATAGTGACATAGAGATATGTTCTAAAATATCTTTTAAACCATAAATAACATGTCAAAGACGTCCATCAATTTAGTGGATTACATTAATTAACTCAACTTATAATTATTTTGATTTTTATCATATAATTTATTTGATATTTCAATTAATATAATTATTTCTAAACCACTATTGCGTCATCATTATTTATATTTATATAATCTCTAAAAATATTAAAAAAATCTGATGTATTTAATTAAATTGCATTTCTATATACTACCAATGGTCAATATTTTTTGCTGATAATACCTAAATTAAAATTAATATACATATATAAAATGAGAGTGTTACATTTTCTCAAAATCATTATTTTTTTATATTCATGTCATATATATAGGTATGTTGCAATTAAGTTATAATACATTGGATTATAAATGATAAGGATATTATTTATTTATGTAATACGATTTTTACAAGTGATAAGGTAATTAAATATTATTATTTTTACCTTTTTGTACTTGGTTTATTGTTATCCATGGAAATAAAAATAATTCCTCAGTTATTATTTATAAGGAAAAAAACAAAATTATCCTATTAAATTAATTTTGACAAACTGATTCCAAATATGGAATAAATTTTTTGAAAACCAAATCATAGATTTTTCAGTTATTAATTTATAATTAATCCCTTTGTTGAAAAAATGGGTTATTCTTTTAATGAAAAAAACATTTCAAAATATTGAAATGTTTTTACGTATGAAGTCAATGTGAAATTAATTAAAATGACATTATTTTTATTAAAGAATAAAAATATATTCTGTTAATAATTTTAAACAATTCAATATTATATTATAACAATATAGATTATTTCAATGAAAAATGTTGTTTTTAATTAATATTTTGTAAATTTTTACTATTTATCAAAATATGCAAGTATTCATAAAAATATCAAAAATTCATTCAATGTAAAATTTATATCACCCTTCCAATAAAGATGTCCATTATTTTACATTGAACTGAAAAACATGTCAAAAAACTATATTTAAAATGGGTGTGCCATCAAAAGGTGATAAAACAACTTTTTTTAAAGAAAAATACTTATTTTTCTAAAAAATGATTTTGTCCTTATATCATGTTCTAGAAAATACATAAGAATAATTTTTATTTTATAAGTTTCCATCTATGATTAATACAATTTATAACAGACGGTTTATATCACATTAAAAATAATATTTTAATAATATTCATTGTTTGGAGAAACTCGGTATTGCATAAAACACAAGGTATTGTGGAAGGTATATCTTGCGTGTAATGAAAGCCATGTCAGTGTTAATATCACTACAAACTAATAAGATGTTGCATATTGCACAAGCTAATATCGGCGCATCATAAAATACAAGAGATCAATGATAATAAAAACAATATATCTAATATAATCTTGGGGTGCTACATTCTACCCCCTGTAAAATTAATTTCTAACTCAAAATTGTTTGGGGTTATAAATGGTTTACTACATGAAATTTTAATTCATGGAATCCAACATTTTAGAAAATAATAAAAAATCATTATTAAAAAGTAATGATAGAAACATGATTTTTACCTAAATAATTTCATCACTGGAATTTATTGTTGGATAACATAGGTGGGATGTGAAAACATGGATATGGTAGAGAAATTTAACCATAAATTTATTACTGATAGTGATATAGAATAAATCATGGAGAACATAAACTACCTAAATTCCCTAAATATAATATGGTTTAAGGGACCACCAAATTCATTAGATAAGAGGATAAAAGGATAACATTTTTGGATTTAATGATCTTATCCATATAGTTTCAGAACATGTGAATAAATACTGACTTGATTTTAGTAAAATCTCATCGTTTTTAGTTCCATAAATCAATTTCCACTTTATCTGTTACATAATTAAATGAAGTATAATATGTAATTCTTGATGTGTTAACATATCATGGGATCAATAAATATAATGATAGATCATTCCATTTGTCTTAATAATAATGATAGCATAGGTAATAAAATATGCATAAGTCCACCAATAGTGAGATAATTCATTAATATAAACAAATAAATTGGAATAAATATAATACTGTCCATAAATGGATAACATTAAAATCCTTCCACAAATTTAAAAATTTGAAACATTATAAATAGATGAACTAAATCTATATAAAATTTTTCTCCCATATCTAATATGGTTTTTCTTCGATGTCACATTCCAAAAAAGTGAATACCATATTCTTTAATTATATTGAAACAATAATTGCCATTAAACCATAGTGAAAACTGCATTCTATCAATAGTTTACTCTTTCCACATACTAAAAATACAAAAATTATATATACTCAAACCATGAAATCACTTTGTCCTCATATTATTCATGAGTTCATAAATACAATAAAAAAATCAAATTATTCCTTTTTCCTTGATTGTGTGCATATCAGGTGGTTTCCAAAAATATTACAATATGCTTTCATAATTACATGTACTATTAAACATATACAATCAAATACTTAAGGAAAAACAACAGTGTAACAATCCTTAGATGTATCATTATTTATAGTACTATTAAATTACCATTACATCATTATTCATGGAAAAAATGTAATCATTCCACTAACTTCTTAAACCATTGACCAAGCTTCATCATCTCATTCCTTAACACTTTTTTCATCTACCATATCATTTGTAGTCTCTTCATAATCATCAATATAAATAATACCCATACGACCATGCTTATTCTCTTCAGGAGATTTTCCCTTTGTGCATCAATTTGAATAATTCCCATACATTCCACCTTTAAAACATATAACAATAATTGATGTATTAACAATACCATTATCCTTATCTATTTTGTTAACTGAAACTTTTCCATTAAAATTAATAATTTTGTGTCCTTCTTTTCAACACCCAAATAATCTTCTAATTCCTTTGAAACATTCTATATGATTCCTCTTTACACATGATTTACATGAGGAAAATTGAAAATTATTTCCTCTATGATCATCAGGAAATTCAAACATTCTATTATTAGCTAGGTCATAACACATGTGATTATTTATCATATTATGAGAATGCTTATTATGTATATATATTATATTTTTCCTTATAAATCCCATTTCATTTTGATGATCATGAAAAATATCATTAAATTTTCCATGATATTCTCCATTAACATGAATACACTTACTTCCATCCAATTTAAAAAACTCAAATAGAAATGTGTGAGAGGGAAACATCATACTAGGAAAACAATATATTCATAGGGGAGTGAATTTAATCTCCAAAATCTTAGTATTAATCTTAGGCTATTAATGATTGTTACCATAATTCAAGGACTGTAACCCATAGTTATAAATATCCTCAGGGACATTCCTAGACACTCCTGTGAAATATCAATAGGGATATCAGTAATGTTTTAGCATCTTAGTTTTCAATGGTTAACTAATCTTTCATTTGGATTCCATCTATAATGACACAATACTGACCTACATGGACAATAAATTATTTTTCCAAATATAAAAAACATTATAAAAATATATTAACAAACACCATTTTAGTTTGGTGTATTTTTAAATTCATAAAATAATCTTTTTACATGGTGGAAGGTATTCAGTATCTCCCATAAAGATTATTCGATTTTGTTTTTCCTACATAAACCCTTTCTATTGTATCATAGTGAAAAGAATACATAAAAAGGGTGAGCTCAAATGACCAGTAAAGGTAAAAATGGAGAATATCAAACAAACCATAAAAATTTGAATGTAAAAAACATGAGAATAAATTTTAAATATCAAAATCATGTGTCATGACAAAAATATTGGCATTATGTAAGGATTAAAACATAAATGAACATTAACAATGAAAAATATAATTGGCATAAAACTTGTAATTGTGAGAAACTAATAAGCATGTAATATGATTTATATCGTGTCCAAGAAATTGTATCCAAGACCATTAAAGTGGAAACAATCCATCACTGAAGGGGGTTCACTTATCGTTCGAACCAAGTATTACTGAACCAGATTTATTTCTTATTCCTGCCATGTATTACTAAACTAGATTTATTTAGTGTTCCAACCCTGTATTACGAAATAGAATTTACTTACAGTAATATTCATGTATTTATGATGAGATATAAATCATTACCCAATGCATTGGAGGGATATATTAGTCCAACCAATCTTATTTTGAGACCATTATTACATGTTCCCCAAAAATATAAATCATCCATCATAGAATAATCCTTGAAATAAAATTGGTTTCTTAAACAACATTCCATCAAAAAAAATCCATATAATATCAATGAAATTTGTAAAAACAATTCAATAAAAAACCCAATAAAATTATTATAATAATAGGTATATAATCATATAATATATCATCATTGATGGAAAATAAATTTTTATAAAACACATAAACTTCATTCGTGAGGAAAATATCCTTTTATTCACAAAAAACTATTTATTTTCTCAAAATGTAACTATAATTTAAATGAAAAGAATTGAGTTTAAAATAATCATGGAAAAGTGTAGAGGAATTTTCATAGAAATATGGTGTCATGAAACTATAAAATTTCATTTATGCCATATATGATAGAAAAATATCCTTCTTATACATTTGATTGAAAAATCAAATAAGTATCTTGTATAGAAGACAAAAAAAGATTCTTTCCATACATTGTAGTAAAAGTCAAAAATTGGTAAAAAGACATTAAATGTACATATAATATTATTAATCATTCTATAATAACATTTTTAGAAATCATATACATTTATGATAAACATACCCTAGTAAATATTTATGAAAAAAAAATCTCAAATAAAAATGAGATTGCAAAATTATCCCTTACATTGTAATTTTTATTTGTCGAGGGTTTGGTATCCTGCAGTATAATTTTTAATTCTTGTTTTTAAATTATTCAACGACCATATACATATTTATTATATAATATATGATCCTGTACAATCCTATTTTGTCATTTCGTTAACAGTATTTCAATATTTCCATTATTTCATTTTATAACTACATTGTTTCCAAATTTCTGTTTTTCCATGTGAGTCATGTTTGTTATGAATAACATGTATTTTTCCATGAAATTATGACCATAAATATTTTTTTTCACTCATCATATAAATTTGAGAATCATTCTTTAATTGTTCATTCGAAGAACAAATCTCACCATGTTTTGGAGGCGGTAGGTTGTATGTATGCACGAGCGACGATATCAATATTTTGGTGGTTAAATTGTTTATAATTGGATTGTATATTATATAAATAAATAATTATAATGTATTATTAATTAATGAAATAAATTATAATCAATATTATTCCCATCCAAATATTTTATTTTTGAATAACAAATTACACAATGACATAGAGACGACAATCCGTATGTACACACGCATTATAATATTTTTATTCTTTGGATGGCTAAAAGGATTTATATGGTTTCCCTATAGTATTAATAAAATATATTATTGTATAATATGTTTTATTAATTAATTTTATAATTAATAAATATAGAATGTAGCAATATAATAATAAATGAAATTGAATTGAATTGGTAAATCAGTTTCCCATTCTTCGTTGGACTTCATTTAGATATGTTCTTACAGACACTACGGATGAAATTTATGGAAAACCATAACTTCCAAAAGATAACTAAAAATTTTTATAGTAGAATTGGGTAGGGTTTTTTCAAGATATAAGGGTCAAGGATGTATGAGGAAATGTGGAAGGAGATAACTTTTTTTAAGCGAGGAGAGTGACACATTAGGAAACTCTCAAAATATTATAATATAATAAAAGTATAAAAGATATAAATAATTAAAAATGGACCACAAATGAAAATAATAATACATTAAAGACCATATATGATATTTTTTGATTATTTAACAATTTTTTGATTTTGAAATAATTTAATAATAAATTAATTCAATGGGTTATTATTGTTGCTGGATTTTACACTATTCATTTAATTTGAAATAATATACAGTAAGAAAAAGTTATTATTTGAATATAATGATTTCAGAAATATAAAATATATCTTATGGAGATATAAATAATTTAGACACTTTTACTAATAAAAAATATAACATACATTATAATATTTTAATAATTTATTATATTTTTTGTTAATTGAATAAAGATTGTTTCAGAAAGAAATTTATTTTTAATATAATTATATAAATTAGAAAAAATATAAAAAAATTTATATAATTAAGATAGTCTACTTTTTATCACAATATACATTTATATTCATTCATATCTTGATTTTGACCCTATAGGGACACATAAAAGATATTAAAACACAAGATACTATTATTTTGTAACTATCTATGAATTAGATAATAATTAATTTATTTTCATGACCAAGTGCCAATTAAATAACTCAAAATAGGTAATATTGTGAATAATATGGAATATTTTTCATATAATAATTTTTTGACATGTTTTTGTTTTATTTTAAACCTGATAAATTTGATTTACCCTTACCTAATTCCTTTAACTATTACTATGGATACACGTCTTTTTATTTACTATGGGTTAATATAGTCATTATAAAATTCCAAAGGGGGAAAAAGACCATTGATTACATATTTAACATTATCCCAATTAATTGGGCGAAAATTATATTTCTATGAATTATATAAAAATTAAAAAATTAATATTTATTTAGAAAAATTAATAGTGTCAATATTGACATTATTCATTAGTTGACTTTTTAGATGAATCGTAACATAAGTAAATGCTAGAAAAAACTCCTTTATACCATAAATAAAATTAAAATTACTACTATTAAGTTATTGGATTACATTAATTCACAAAACATATATTTGTTTTAATATTTATAATATCATTTATTAGATATTTCTATTAACAAAATAATTTCTGCATCATTATTTAGTCATCATTAATGATACTTATATAATATTTTAAAATTATAAATAAATTTATACAATTTTTGTAATTCTATTTATTTCCATAGACCACCTATACCCAAGTTTATTTATCTTTTTTTCCTAAATTAAAATGAATATTCTTATATAAAAAGAGAGTGGGAAATTTTTTCAGACTCGTTATTTTTTTATATTTTGGTCATATTTATAGGTAAGTGTCCATTAAGTTATTATATTTCATAAAATTAATGATATGGGTTGAATTTAATCATTTAATTTTATTTTTAGAAATGTTAAGTAAGTTTTATAATATTTTTTTACCTTTAATTGTCCAATTTAACTTTAACCATGGTAATAAAAATTATTACCAATTTTATTATTCATTAGGCTGGAAAAAAAAGTACCGTAAAAACATAATTTGAAACTAATGATTCCAAATATGGAATCGATTTTTCAAAATTCAGAGCACACATGTTGCAGGAATTAATTTTAAATTAATCACCATTTAAGAAAATTAAAAAGGATTTTGATTAAAAAATAAAATATTGCAAAATACTGGAATGTTTTTAGAGATGAATTAAATGTAAAATCAATGAAAATAACATAAAAATTAGTAAAATATAAATATAAATTCTGTTTATACTTTTAAACTAATTTATAATATATTTTAACCATATAAGTTATTTTGATGAAAAAATATGTTGTCAATTAAAATTTAGCGTATTTTTACTATTCATGAAAACATTAAAATTATCAGAAAAATATAAACAATTCATTCAATGTAATATATTATATCTCCCATACAAGGAAGATATTTATTTCTTCTAATTTAAGTTATAAACATTCAAAATCTATATTTAAAATGATCACGCCATAAAAATGTTGCAAAACCACAATTTCCTGGAGAAACACTCTTTTTATCCGAAAATTTGAATTTTGTATCGAACATGTTCTATAGAATACATAAAATGAATGTAAATTTTATAAAATTACAAATTTTGTTATTACTATTCATACTGTCTGGTTTATATCCCCTAAAAGAATAATATTTTTATAATATATCATCGTTTAGTGAAACATGGTATTTCATAAAATTCAAGCTTTCGAGGAAGGTCACTCTTGAATGTAATGGAAGTCATGTCAGTGTTATATTTACTAATAGCTTATATGGTGTTTTATATAAAACAAGATAATATTTTTGTAGCATAAAACAAAAGACAACATTGAAAATAGAAACTGTCTATATCATAAAAGCATTGGGTGTTACACATGGATAGTCAAAAATCAGCTCAAATAATATCCCAACATCCCTCCCTTCCACAAAGAAGCATTAAATTGGGTAGAATTAAATTCAAGATCCCTTTGGCTCCACTAAAAAGGAGTTACTCGATTTAGAGGTATTATCTTTTCTCAATATCCATTCTTATGTTTTCTTTCTTCAGTCCATATGCTCTTCTTAATAAATGATTACATAAAAAATAATCATCCTAAATATATTATGATATTTTTATGATAATTAATCAATCCACACTTAAAAGCACCTCCATCAAATGGAAAAGAATATATTATTTATGTGTACGACCATCTACTGCGTCACGAAATGATGATTGTTTGATTTTCTTCATGTAACTCTCTTAGAGTCCATTATGATGGAACTATATTAATATATGATATATATTATATTAATACTGTCTCTATTATTTTGTATGGTTTATTTAAAACAAAGATTTATGCATTCCATAATGTATAAATTTGATAATATCATTTGAGGATGTGTAGACTACCTCCCCCACAATGTTATATGACTCGTTTAAGGCACACATGTAATGTATAAATGATGAAATTAATGATCTTATTTAACATATATAACATATATATTATACTAGGATTATAATATTCCTAGGTATAATTTTGTTTTCATTCCTTTAATATGATAATGAAATGAATGTAATGATCATGTGTACCAACGACCTACTACCTCCATTAAGAATTAATTTCATTTCATCTACAAAATAGTTATGGACTATAAAAAATAAAAATATACTGTATATATATGATATTTAAATCATGAATATTATTCTGGTGGTGATGGACTTATGAACAAAAGAAAAATATTAATAAAAAACGAGTTTATTTTTGACTTAATAACCATACATCGACAAAAAAACAAATATGAAATGAAATAATTAAGTAATTGTTATAACAAGGTAATAAGTTATATAAAATGAATATAAAATTTTAAAAACATTCTATGTAATAATAAATTACACTATGTTTATAATTATATAAATTATACAATGAATGAGAGAAGACGAAATCTAGTTATGTGAAATATTAACCCAATATCTATTAATTGAGTTAAATATATATGTCACTGGTTTTGTTTTTCCATGAATATCTTTGAATGAACTCTGATTTTTTTACATTTAATATAAACATATATTGGGCATATTGTTATTTTTCACACATTATTATTTCACTGATTTATCCGTAATTTAATAATACGATCATTTAAAGAGATTACAGCTAAATCCCTTTTTAATTGATACATTTATTGGTGATATGCACCTTTTATTCATTATAAAGTTTATATACATCCCTATTTACAGTACTTATTAATATTATATCTATACTAATGATATTTAATGCCTTGTAAAAATTTATGACATTCACGTGGTGTATAATTTAATTGTTCAAAATTAAAATGTACTCTTTATCAAAAAACTCATTTAAAATATTTTAAAGGTTTAATATTCTAAATAAATATATTTCATGGCCATGTATTCAAATTTATTTTAAATAATTATTTCTATAAACATGAATTATTTTATGTGTAAACAACATTCAAAAGATTGAATGTTTTATGTGACACTTTAATTAAAAAATATTGTTTTAAAATGTTTTAATAGTGTTTATTATTTTATTTAATTTTTCAATAACACAGAATCATATTTATATATAAAAATCATGAATGGATTTTACCACTTTTATGTCATTATTTTTTATTTATGTTTACTTTAAATTTTTACAATTTTATTTTAAAATTATTTTCTTTCATTTATGAGTGTGCATCTTGTAATTAAGAAATGTGATTTAAAAGTGTAAATGTTATATTTTCGTTACGCTTGGAATATGGATTATGATTTTTGTATGGTTCATGGAAATTTTAAATGTTTATAGGTAGTTATAGGATAAAATTAGGGTGGGTGATCCAATAATTTCTATCCAATGCTTTGGGTAACATGAAACAGGTAAATGATAATATTTTTCCTAAGAGACTTAGATAATATACTGTGATGGGTATTCCAAACGTAACTATAATGGTTACATCTAATATAGTTGTCAAATATAAAATGTAAGTATGATATGAATGATATAATTTTACTTTACATTTTATTATTTCAATGATGTTTTGTAGGAGTCCTATTATTACATGATGTAAGCTAAATAGATTATGTTTTATGGGTGAAAATTATTATTTTTTCAAAATGTTTTCAGGGGTTTTAAATGTTCATGGTCTAAAAGTTTAATTAATTATTTTATTTTCCTATATCGTCATTTTATACTCATCCCATGTTTTGAAATTTTTTTCATCGGTTATAAGAATGGGTAAGAGAATGGTATAAGTTATGATTATTTTTATCAAGAAAAAATCATGTTTTCTTAAAAGGATTCTAGAGATGGAAATAGTGCATATTAAGAGTATCTTTCCACTTGTAATGTTAGGGTATATTATGAAATATATATGGCCTAGTTAACAAAAGAATTAACCCTTTAAAAATACTCAATCTGAATTATTGACTTAACTCAATATTAAGTAATGTTTACTGCTTGATCCTTAAAATTTTGTTTTGATATGATCCTTTAAATTTATCTATAAGGACTATGATAATAGGTACAAGGATGTGTAATTTTATTAAATTAACCATATTACACTTGAATTATTTTTTATCATATTTTTTCATTAGTGTATATATTGATATTTGTAATGATATCTTATAAATAATATTTTTATGTTTAGTTTTATTGAAACCTTTCATTTGTTTGGAATGCACTGAGTTTCTTAAGTGATCGGTGGGGCCCATAGTGAAAAATTACAATGATGTATCGATTAGTACCACTAGATAAAATATTTTTCCTTATTAATGTGGTTTTAATCATAGTTTTAGTTGGATTTATTAAACGATGTGAAATTATCTTTATGATATTAGATATTATGATTTCCTATATTAAGAAACTATATATTTATATACATTTGATTGTTGTATTTGTAAGAATATTTAGTGAATTGAATCAAGGGTGTTTTATTGTATATTTTACTAGTTCATCAATATTTATATATTTTATATTATGATAATAGATATTGATTAAATATCACATGTTTAGGTTGTTTGAATTTTCTTATTTAATTTTAATTATTTATTCATAGCTTATGTTGTACTGATACCCATATAGTACATTTAATCTCAATTAAATATTATCATTGACATTCCACAAGATAATAGTAGGTGTCTTTTAATTGATATGTGATAAATGATAAGGAAAAATATAGAATTCTCAAATAATATTCTTTTTTAGTATTATTTTTTAAATTACAATGTGATATTTAAGAATGTATCTAGTTTACCAACACTGTCATTGAGTGTGTACTTATCATTTTAATTTTGATATAGTTTTGATAATTACATCAACCCATAAATATTAGTATTCTAATAAATTTTTTATGTTTTTCAGATTTATTATATCAAAGTATTTATATTATATATTATGCAATAGTGATTTGATTGATATGGTTTTTATTCCTTTGGAATGATAAGAAGATTATCATAATTTCAAGGGAAATGTTTTCATATTTTCAAGAAAACCGAATGGAAACAATTCACCCCTCTTGTATCATCATCATAAATATCTCTACTAATCAATTGGTATAAGAGGTATGGATATATTGATTCATTTTGGAACAAACAAGGCCGAGTTAATGATTCCAATGACGAATAATCTCTATAAAAAATTTCATAGAAGGGATGTCTATAATCTACAATCCTTCTTTTGATGGTGATAATTATGAATGTTTGAAATCATGTATGTATATATATTTTAAAAATATTAGTTTTAATGATCATATAAATATTTTCTAAACTTGTGAAGAGAAATAGAAATGGGGAATTCTACTAAGGGAGATGAGTATGATATTAATTAAATAGCCATGAAATCAATTATATGTGGTCTCAGTCCCGATGAGTTTAATTGTGTATTTCAATATTAAACATCCTATGAGATGTGGTAAACTATTGGGGTTTCATAAGAAGGAAATGATAATGTCTAACGACTAAAGTACAATACTTCAAAACTAACATTTGACACTATTAAAATGCATGAATATGAAAGCATCAATCAGATGAATAGAAGATTAATCGAACCTGTTAATGATTTTTCTTCCTTGGGATCTCCAATTATAGAACTAAATCAATCATTAACGGTACTTTGATTTTTTACCTTCTAATTGGAATGGAATATCAACTGTATTCTACAATCCACATGAGTCAAAGAAATAAATATAAATGAAATGATAGGAACATTGATGATGTGTGATGCATATATTCATAAAGAAAATGAAAAATTATATTTCTATCAAAATAAAAACAATTACATGAAATGTATCTATTAATGAATTTTCTAATTCATATTATCTCCATTTGAGTTCATGTGATGAGATAACACATCTTGATAAAAATAATTGAAAGTAATATTAAAGAAGAAAAAATAAAATGATGTTTAATAATGAGAAATAAGTATGATTCTATGAGTATAAAAAAATGTCATTTAAGAACTAATTGTTCTTTGATTAAATCAACAAGGAAAAATAATATAAAAGAAAATCAAATAAAATCATGAAGGATTCTAGTAACTCATATAATGTATTAAGTGATGAATCTACTACAAACTCATATGATGAGTATAAAAATAAAAAGGTTAATTTATTTTTTTATTTATCATCTAGATGTGGTTCAATCTTCTTATTAGGAAAGATCAAATTTTGAAAGATTTTATTATTATGAACTTAATGATATTTATTTTATTCTTCGTGATAAATTTTATTGTATATAGAATAAATATAAAAATCATAAAAATACTTCTGATGCAATTTTAAAGGATAATGAAGGTTTCTTATCACAAATTTTTTAGTTATGTTCAAATACCTCCAAAAATTTCTTTTGATGTGAATGATACTGAAATCAATGATTTATTAAATGTAGTTGATAATTGAGGAAAACATCAATTATGATTATTAATTTAGAGAAGTATTTTTTCAAATTATATGTAAAAATAACATTCATAAAGGAAGACAAAGTATTGGAAAAAATAAAGGAAATCCAATATTATATAAAAATTATTTTATTCCTATTTCAAATAGAAAAGGTATATCTACTATTAATTTTTTTATAGTTTTATTAATGGACATTATTCTAATCAATGTTATTTTAGAAATCCTTAATTTTTTTGTGTCATCTTGTTTATTATTCAATATAATTATCTATATTTAATTAAAACAATGTTCATCAAAATAAACCTATTTGGTTACCTAAATCAATAATTTATGAAACTGTTGGATGCAAAAGAATATGGGTACAAAACACACTTGTACAAGATATATTGTAGGAATACGCCATTGAACATCATCGTTTTATAATCTATTGGATGCTCAAAAATTATGGGAAATTATTATATTCTTATTTATTGTTCTAATAAATAGAAGATTAATTATTTATATAAGGATTTATCCCTGTAGAAATTTATATTCAATTTTAAAATTTAATTTTAATAAAGTAATTGTATTATATAGGGGGTGAATTTTTTTATGTTTCATTTTTATTCCACTAAATAAAATTATTACTATCATGCATAAAAAATGTAATCTATTCACACTATTATTTTATCAAATGAATTAATTCATTGGGGTATTTTATTAATAAATTACCATCAATCATTCTCTAATGATTTAATATAAATTGCTACCTTTAATGTAAGCATGTGTTTAATAATTGACTATTTAAATTAATTTCATAACCTAAATTAATATCTTACTATTTGTGATACATTGTACTAGAATTGGATTGACTTTTTTTCATTTATGACATATGTAAAATTATTTTATCTAAAATTAATGAAATTTTTTAATTAAATTTATTGGACGTTATTTTATTTAAATTCATCGAAACATTTTAATAAATTTTTTTGAAAATTATTATTATTATTATATTATTTGAAATTGATTTTAATTAAATTAACTGAAAATAGCTTTAATTAAATTCTTTGAAATTCATTTAAATAATTTTTTAAAAATTAAATTATTATATTTATTATTATCTTTATATTTTCAAATAAAATATCTTTTTATTAACATTTAATTAAAATAATTTATTTAAAATCATTAAATATATTATAAATTTATTATTTTTAATATGGGGTGTTATTTAATATATTTATCATCTGTTTAAATGTTTCATTGTTATGGAATTAATTAAATGGTTCATTACATTAATTAATATCCCTTGTTATTCATTTAATAATATCATATTTCTTTTCATGGATCCATGATTATATCTTTTTATCTTCTTGAAGGAAGAATGAATTTAGTGAGAATTTATGTTGTTGTATGTATTTAGAATATTTTTTAAATAACACATTTTATTTATTTTTAAAAAATAATTTAAAAATATATATATTTAATATTAAATTTTTTTAAAAATTTTAAAATTTTAAATAATTTTTTTAATAAAAAATATTATTTTTCATATTATAAATAATTTATAAAAAATAATAGTATTCAAATTTTAAATAATTTAAAAAAGCAAATTATAAATTTTTTACATTATTTTTCACATTTTAAAAATGTTAAATGTTTTGAAATTATTTTAATATTTTTACAAGGGGGAAGAAAATTTAAATTTTCAAATTTTATTTAATTAAATAATTTATTTATTTATTTTTACACAAATATGAAATACCAATTCATTATAAAAAAGGTAAATAAAGTGTATTTTTTAATTTAATCAAAGATCATATCTTATTTATCCTAAAAATGGGGAGAAGAGTTTTCTAGTGATTTAGGGTTTAATAATTATAAAAAAGTGGTAGATATTTGAGTGGCTACATTTCATGATCAATTTGATTTAGTTTTTAAAACTACATCAACCCATTAATATTTATTTTCTAATGAATTTTTTAAGTGTTTCAGACTTATTATGTAAAAGTACTTATTTTATATCATTATAAGAAGTGTTCCAATTCTTCTAGTTTTTATTTTGTTGGAATGATAAGAATTTTATTTTTATTTCATCAGTTTACATCCAAGGATAAAAAAGTCTTTTGCATTGTCAATAAATTCACTAAAAATTGGGAATTCAGTTTTCCAGCTGTAGTTTTCCAGAATGTCATTGCTTTAAATTTTTTAAAATATTAGGGGTTGTAGAAGTCATATTGATTTGTGTTTATAATAGATGGAATGTTTTTAGTCTTACTAAAAATACATCTTGTGGGATTATAGATGAATATGATTGTAAAGAGATAAACAAATTTAGTGATGTTCGAAGTTAAGATGTCTACATTTTTTGAAAACACTTTCCATTCCCTATGTTGATAAACGTAATGTAAGGAATAAACACTACATTATTCCAAAAAATTAACATATTGATCTATAAAAATACATTGGATTATGTATTTTCTATTTTCATTCATACATTCTAGATGTTGAATGTATGGTTAATCAAAGCAAAATATAATATTTTATACTGACAATGATGAATTTTTTGATAATCATCCATATGTTACTTTCAGATCCCTACGTAACATGTAGATGAATGTATGGATAAGAAACCATACATGGGAAGCAACCCTACTCTATGAAAAGAAACAATAGATTACGTATTAGAACCTTATGTTTTATAATTTTTCATTACATGAAGGCACCAAACGTTGGACTTTTCAACAAAAATGTTTTAAATATGTGATATTTTACACGATTTCATTAACAGTCTTCTTCATATTAAATAACGTTATAAAGTAGTTGTACGAATGATTCAAAGGATCTAGTGGAATAAATTAAATAATTCATTTTTAGAAGGAATGTTATGAATCTCTTTTAATGATTTGATTTCAAATATTCATGATTTATTTTGTAGATATTTTTGAGGAACTATTTTAGTTATATTTAATGATGTTTGAATGAATATAAATTGGGGTTTTAGATTGTCCAACGATGCTATTATTATGTAGATATTATGGGAGGAGCCTTTCGTGTTATTTTGAATTCATTTATTATAGAAATGATCTATAAGAATATTGAGGAAACCATCTTATTATTTTCATGGGGATAGTTATGAAGACTATTAACACTATTTATTTTAGGTATCCTAAAAAGATGAATTTTGTTACAACAATGGGATATTTAATATATATATATATATATGGAAGGAAAATAACATACACATTTGAAAAACAGAGGCATGAATACTCTGTAAGAAAGAATGAACTGAAATTCTTCATATTAAATCGTGATGATTTTGAAGATAGAAATTTATCTTTTTCCATTATTATCAACTAACAATGTAAATAAGAAATAATCATGCAAAAAAAGTGTTGGATCCTTTTTTAGTTTTTAGAAAAAGAAGAATCCTTCTCCACAATGAATAATTTTTCAGTAGTTTCTACAATGAATTATTTAATTTCATATACATCTGCCATTTTTTTAAACAACTATGAGCTATACCTATTTCACAACAAACATCATCTCATATAAATTCTTCTTAAGAATATGCTGCTCGGACTCAGTCATGGTGGAGTGTTAGCTTCTCAGAATATGTTTTATATATTTAAGTTCCCTATAAAAAAACCAGAATTCCATGTAAAATCATTGTATGGTTCGAAAAGCCTATACTCAGTTGTGGAAGGTCTTATGATAAAAGGACCAACTAGTGAAAATCATCATGTTCACGGAGTATATAATTGTTGGAGTGGACTAGGGGACTTTTTATAAACCAAACCACTATACAACCTTGTGATATTTTCCATTATTTATTTCCACTGGTCATTTTAAATTGAGATGGAATGAATCACTTTATTTCATTAGAAATGTTTTTAAATAGTCATGAATTTTAAAAAGACAAAATTAACCCTCCTCTTGTATCATATTCAAATCAATATTGACCTATCATCTAATATATATAATGTCCATATTGATGTGATTACTTATATTTTATGACAATATAATAATTTTACCATAATCCCTAGGATATTAGTGTGGGTGTGTTTTCATTTTGTTTTAGAAGATGTTTTGTAGATATCATGGGAACCATATTTAGGAAAACATAGATTAATGAAAATAACAGTATGATAGGCACTATGGATATAAATGGATGAAGATCCTAATGTTTCTATAAGGTACAGATTAATTTGTTTTTGTTCAAAATAAATCAATTTCTATGTTCTAAATTTAGTTGTGGTTCATATATATATATTTTTATTGGGGTAATAATTTGGAAAAATGAACATCAGTCTTGACATGTGTGTTATATAGTATATTATTGTATGACCTAATGTGCAACTTGATTCACACTCATAGTGTAAATTATTCAGCTAATTCATATTTTCATTGAAATCAATTATGATTGATTTGAAAATATATATGACAATGAAACATTTTCCATGAAATCATGTTTAAGATTATGATATTATCCATGAATGTCTTTTTCAATTTATATTTTATTTTTCACTAAATTTGGGATTATAAAATATATTCCATAATGTTATGATTTAATCAAGTGTGCAATTTTTTTGAAATGGAACCTATAATAGAGAATGTGAAACTAATCAATGCTCATCACCTGAAGAGTTAGGATGAAAGTTTCCATAATTTCCTTTAGCCAATCATTCGAAGTGAACTAGTCTCCCAAAAAATTTCATCATATAAATTCATAGTATCATGTGGTATATATATATATTCATGTTTTAGGGATTTCAATGGAAATAATATAATAATAGGATGGAATGAAAAACATAGAAAAAGTAAATAAAGGAATTAAGTATATTACCTAACTAAATACTATAATAAAGAAGAAAACATTATACATCATTGAAATAGAAGGGTGATTGATAAATGTTTAAAGAGATATCCAACCATTATTTTGATGGTAAGGGAAGAAAAAAATGATTTAATTTTTAATGAACAACACAATAGAGACATGGATGTGCGGCTGAGTATTCTTCAAGTGTTAATGAAATATACCACTGAGGATTATAATGGATCCCAAACATGATTATGAATTTACTACAGACAAAGTTGAATGATTAAGGGTATTGTATTTGTGTTCAGTAATTATGTTTTAGGAGTATTTTCTTAATGATAATTGGTATATAATAATTGTTAAATGTATGCGTATTTTACAAAATAAAAATTATTAAGGGATGATAATAATTAATATGTTCTTTGTGATGATATAAAAATGATAAAGAGATGCTTATTGGATTATCAAAGGACATTGAAATTATTTAGTGATTTAATTTTTTAGGAGATTACTTCTTGTTGGGATTTATAAAATCTATTTGAAATATGATATTGTTTTGAAACATTCAGGATTTAGTAATGTTTATATTTTAATCAGGGAATTAAAATGATTTTAATAAGAAATTAATTTCCACATTATATATTCTTGATAATATATTTTTATTTCGATAAGTGGACTCCCTTCTAAATTAGTGGTCATTGAATTTTTTAAGATATATGTTTGAATGGTATTATTTGAATTTTTTAACGAATGAATGGTATTGAAATATTGGGATTGTGGGATAACTAATAATAACCATTTGGTTATGAAAAATATTATAGGAGGTACTTGTAATTATACTATGTATCTTATGAACTATAAAAATTTAATTTTAGTTCTTTATTTATAATAAACAGATTTTTTGTATATTCATTTCTTGGAGTAATAGTTTATGTGGTATTTGATTACAGAAAAACTAGATGATGATATTTGGAAATGCATATAGAAAGAGATAATGTTATTATATTTTTATTTATTCATATATTGTAAAATATTTCCTCAACATGATGAAATATATCGTGAACAAATGTTTTATCATATTTTGAGAATATTTGATGGATAGTATAACCTTTTAAATCATTACATATTTTTAATTTTGAGGTACATTACTTTCTATTAATCATTCACATTATTATAATCGATGATCCAAATAAATGTCATTAAATATATATTCATTTCTTTAGGGACCATAATATCAATAACACTGGTATTCTATTATTTTATATGTTATTATGTTTTATTCTATATTATTTGTTTTCTCAACATTCTATTTTAATAAGAAAATTATTTATTATACAATTTTATGAAAACTAATACCTATATTGGTAATTTCATATTTCAAATAAATAACTTTTTAGATCAATATTAAATTTCATGTATTCAATTTATTTACTGTGATAGAAATTGACACCCATATATTTTGAAAGAGGAACATCATCTAACATAGTAGCTATGAAATTAATAACTTGTATTAAAATTTAATCTATCGAACTGTGACATTATAATATAACTATTTTTAATAAATTCAACTTCTTTGATATCATGGGTAACATGAAACACTAGGTTTTATCAAACCACTTCATACTATTATTATTATTAATTAATCAAAACCATTATAACCTAGATATTTCATAGGATGGAATGAATAAAACAAACTAAATTATGGAATTTATGTGTTTTAAAAATATGTAAAATAAATTCAATCATTAAATTATAATTAAAAATAATATAATAACCATTTGAATGAAAAATAAATGTTTTTTTGAAACTATATTTTTCTAAGAGGCAATTTTTCTTGACTTTGTGCATATTCATTAATATTATTAATTATTCCTTTTAAAAAATTTATTCAACCAAATGAATTAATTTATTCAATTCATTAGGTCACACTTATTTTGGAGTTATTTTTTTATAATTTCTGGAGTAGATAATGTTTTATGTGTATAGTAAAAAATACTTTTTTTATATAAAACTGTCATTATCATTAAAATAATTTACACAAAAAATTATTTTAATTTTTTTTGAAATTAAAAATATATAAAATATAAGTCTATTAATACTATATAGTTAATTGTAATCAATATCATATTTATGTTTGATATAAATGTTTTTAAATTTAAGAACATTTTCTCTTAGGAAATCATTTTCTTGTTGTTTTTGGAAGACTAATTTTGTAATTATTTTAAACCATTCAATTATATGTATTTGAAAAATTGGATTCCATTTTTCGATTTAGAGTAATTAAAATTACATAATATGTCAAAATTCATTTTTGGCCATAATTATTTGTAGAATCATTAAAAAAATTATCTCATTTTTGGTAAAAAAAATTTTAATAGGGATTAAAAAAATATAATTGTAGGATTGACATAAAAAATTTTCACTATCAAATTGGTTAAACATATTGAAATATATAAAATTATAATATTATAGATAGCTTAATTTGTAATATTTTTTCATCTGAATTATAATATCATTTTTTATTCATTTATGATATTCTAATATTGTTTCCAAGAAGGTCTCAATTCCAAAATTATAAAAGGGTACACCCTCCACTCACATCTTCACACATATTAATCAATTTGTATCATTAAAACCCCAAAAAATCCTCAGTAATATCCTTAACCACATACTAGAGTTGATGATATTTACACAAATTTATTCATATTGTCATTAAGAATATTTCCATAGGATTTTCCGAAAAGAGAATGTGGTCGAGACACATACAACAGAAGTCAAAAAACATGTAATTATTTCCCATATCTCATTGACTAATATGAGTCGTATTACATATTAAACACTTATTACTTTCTATGGTGTTTTAAATTCCCTATTTGGTATGTTATATCATGAATCAATTTCACTTCTATGTATTTTATTTATCATTTCCTGTTATTTATCTCATAAGGCTTATTAATTAAATGTTTCCAATGTTTTAAGTGTTTATCCAATAATCCCATCATTATTTGGGTTTTTTATGTATCTCATGATGAAATTATTTTATATTTCTATCATTATCTCAATATATTTTCATCTCCCCAAGGTATTTAATAAACTTTAAAAGTAATAGTAAAATGTTCCCTCACTTTGGTAAATATAATTGTTGATAAATGTTTTTATAAAAATCATATATTATTTCTCACTTTGGTATATTATATTTTTTCCTTAAAATCTCAATTTTCTAAATATTATTTTAAAAAAAATTCTGACACATAAAAATGATTTATTAAAGTAAATTTAACCCATGTTAACTTGTTAAATTATTTTATCATACGAACCTACATGTATTTTCTAAATCAATATCAGTTAGGATTTAACAGAATATGTAAAATGAAGAATTATTTTAAATTTTATAGAATAAACAAATATCCAATCATAATGAACAATATTTTTTTATAGTGTTATTTATAAGATTAAATTTTTATCTTCAATGAAATATGTTTTCAATTTTTTTAAAAAACATTATTCAAATATTTTCAAATTTTAAAAGACGATTTTTAAGAATATTTCCAATTTTATTTTAATACTTATTATTTTTATCTATGATATAAAAATTTCTATGAACTTATTATCCCATAGTAATATTTTATATTGGTAATATCATTCTTAATTCTATAGATGGTTTATGATCAATTTTAATAGGGACAAAGAATAAATTTTCATTTTCCAAATTACACTTGGTGGCTTATGATTATATATATTGAGTGATGGTAATAATTAAAATTGACTCTAAATGGCCCGATGCCCTTCTTTTTTATTTTATTATAGAGAATACCCCTTTTATGTGATTGTTTATGTTTATAGTGTTTCTCCCCTTCTATATAATTAAATATTTGGAAATATTATGTAATCATTGTGGACTAAAATTACTAATCCCCGCAATGCTTTGGTATGCTTCATGGGGAAAATTGGTTGACTATATTAAAAGGTGTTCTCTCATAATATTAATCGTTATTCTGAAATATCCTAAAAGTATGTTTATAATGTCCATAATTTTTAAGTGACACATTTGGATATTAGTAATTGATTTCTATGTGATTATTTTATTATTTAATATATACATTGAAAAACATCTAGCTCATCTGATTACATATATGTCATTATTTTTTTATTCCTCTATTATTATGATTGTAATATAATGATTGTTAAAATGAGAATAAAATCCCAATTTCTGATAAATTATAAATTTCATATCTGAAAAAATGATTTCTCATTGAAAAATAACATCAAATGTGTTAATTTATTTTATAAAGGGTAAAAACTCATTAAACAGTTTGGAATCTTCAGTAGAATTTTTCAATGTATGACACTGAGTCAGTTCCAGATTATAAGAGTTATAAAACAATGGTAAATATGGAATATTTTTTTAAAAAATATTATATTAAGAGCTCACAATTTATTACAAATAATTGAATAACTCTAAGATGGTGGGTTGTATGAAAAATATATGTAGACCATGATGTCAGAAATGTGGGTTTTACCATTGGATTAGTAGAACATTTGATGTCTTTAAGAGTTTGGATGCCTCACTAATGAAATGATTTTTTTATTAATTAATTTATTATTTCATTTGTTAATTATTTAATAATTAACATGTCTCAAATAGAGCATCGTATGAGAAACTAGACACCACTGATGTGTCCGGATCGGTGTTTTTACCATAGGTAGGTTATCAAATTCATACACATCTGACGTATGATCTTTTCGATCATTGTAATATCTTATTTAATAATTTTATTATTAAATTAATTGATTAAAAATTTAATTACAATTTATTTTATCCTCATTTATAACCTAACACCATTTTTAATGAATGTATTGATTCAAAAGCTTCAGATTTTAATTGTTTTGACATATTTCATTTTTAAACTCATCAATGGGGGGGGGGGGAATGAATGAATCTTTTGTCAATTTTTTTTCTAACCGCAGATTTAATTGAATGTTTTAAAAAGGGTTTTAAATTGATATGATTTTAGGGATTTTAAATATCCAAACGATTAGGTTTTACTATGGGTAGATTCTGTTGAGTAGGAGTATCCTAGAAACATCATTATAAAGGATTGATCAACTCTTATAAGGACATTTTTTACTTATAGGGGTGGCCACATTGTGTTTCTCCGCTCCCCCTGGCGAATATGCTACATGAACCTCCATGTCCCATTTATTTTATTCTTTTTAATTTATTTAATTTATATTCATCATTATTCTCTTTTTTTATTATGAAAAACATTGGTTAAAATAAAAAAACCAAATTTATATTGGATATCCATTTTATTCGTGGATTATATATTTTAAAAACATATTGAAAAAGGAAAATATTTTTGTTTTTTACAATAAAGTGATAATTTATAAAATATACGGTTAGAAGATTATAGATGGGAATGACAAATATATAATTATTAAATCAACAAAAGATAGTTGTTAAGAATTATCAAGTGATAATTTCAATATATTACCAAAGAATGATTGCATGAAATGATCAAATATAATTTTTTCACAAATTATTAATGGATAACGATGAGTAATAATTAGTAAATAATTTCAATGATTTTTAAGAAAATAATTTCAAAAAATAATCAAAGATATTTTCAATGAAATTATTAGTGGATAATATAAAAGGTAACTATCAAATGATAATTAATAACAAAATTATAATAAATTAATTATGTTTATTATAAGGTTAATTATTAAAATTATAATATGATAATTTTCTGATAATTAATGGTTAACTAATAAAAAAAATATCATTGAATAATCTATAAAATATTATTTTATAATAATCATCAATAATAATTTAGGGAGTTAAAAATGAGTAATTTTATTGTATTTTTAAATGATGATTAAATTTAACAATGAAAATAAATTAATAAAATTAAAATTTATAATAAATTATCAAAAAATAATTATAAAATTTAATTTATAAGAAATTTCCAAAATAAAATTAGAAAAGAGTAATTTATTAGAAATTATCAATATATAATTATATATGTTTTATTTATCAAATGTTATCAATTGATATATTGATGTGTCTATGTTTCCCTAAAATGATTTTTTAGTAATTATCAAACAAATTGAAATTTTTTATTTCATTCTGTATTTTATTTCTTTTTGAAATAATATAGATCATTTTGGATTTAGGATTCCATTGTGTTCAATGGTTATTCTAGTTTGGATTGAGAATGTTATTTTCGTAAAAAAATAATTATAGGACTTTTCCATTGAAGTTGACGAATTATGAGATAAGATGTTCCTTAAATTATTTTTTCTTTGTTACATATCATTCCTTAATATGGTTTATAGATAGGAATATTTGATTATTATGAATGATTATTATTTCATGTGGATGTGTGTATCCATGAAAAAAATTTCTGAGACTGGTTTCCCTATTTACTTTGTAGATTATTATTCATGTTTGATGCAAATTACATGAATTATAGTGGTCTCTTACTTAGGATGATGGTCTATGTGTGTGTAGTTATGCCATATTATGATTTGATTCCCAGATATTTGATATGATATCATAATTCCATGATGATTTTTGATTCACAAGTTGATTAATATGATGATGCTTCATTTCTCATAACATGTACTATGGTTGATATCATGCAATTACTATTCATGTTTTCCTTTAGAGGATTGGTGTGTGTATACTAGACATGTTGTCATCATGGTGTGAGTGCAAGATGAACAGCGTTAATGACGTTTCATCACGGAAAGCATGAAACCTATTTTGTATTAGATATCATGTTGATTTTTAGTAAACAACTGAAATATGATACCTAGTGGATTTAGAGTGTGACAAGATGCCTTGTGGATTTCAGGTTGGTTATAGATACCTGATTCCTTTTGGATTCATTGTATTACATGATTACTTATAGATTCTAGGAAATTGTTTCTCACATGATGACTTTGAAGTTCCATGTCACTCTCCAATATCCTTGTGGTTAATTTTGGAAAAATATCAATGTACAAATTTTTTTTGAATGCTTCTAAAGCAGGTACAATTTGGGGTTTGTAGAGGTTTTTTAGTGAACAATAATTTAGTTTTGGATTTTTTTATTATTATTTTCAAAAATTTATTTAATAGTGTAATACATTTTTATAATTGAACACCTATGGTTAAGGATTCTTTGGTGGTGTCCTATTAAGTGTTGTACTCACACAAACACTACTCAAGCATTTCGATGCTATTGTAAATTGCATGATTGATCATGTTAAGGGAATGTTCCATATAGTGGATAACTGA
The DNA here is from genome assembly GCA_963277665.1 of Viscum album. NCBI lineage: Eukaryota > Viridiplantae > Streptophyta > Magnoliopsida > Santalales > Viscaceae > Viscum > Viscum album. The sequence goes on along the minus strand of OY728155.1, from coordinate 914,482,529 downwards.
GTAGTGGGTGGTAAATCTAGTAGTATTTCTAGATGGACACTGGATGATCCATAATTTAATTACATACTTCATATGCCTTATTCTCATTGTAAATCTACTCTACTAATGAAATATTATTTATTTGTATTATATGTTATCATTTTTATTTTACCACATATTAATCTAATTATAAATTATATTGTTTATAGATTATTGAATATATGAAATGTTATTAATGGTTTAATATACTCACTGATGGACTCAAACCCAAGATACAATTCAGAAACCACTTTCATATGGGGAGACACACATGAGGTCATATAACATATGGCTCGAGCATGATTGCTTTGATCCAGATGTTAAAAAATGAGATATGAAATTATAACTCATAGGATCATGACTAACTAATAGGTATATTCTCTAATTTGGGATGGGATAGTTCTAAAACGATATAGAAAATATGGAATCGGGCATGCGAACTATGTTAATATCTATACATCACTGAATAAAGGATATCTGATTTTCTATAATGTGGCATATTTATGTTTTTATTACTATTTATTCCCCTTGGGTGACCGACATGATGTTAATAGTGACTAATGGGATTTAGCATATTCTCAAACATCATGGATATGAACATAGGTTAACATTCTATAGATGTACCTAATGATATTATTAATAATAGTTCATTAATTTAATTTTATGATTTGTTCTATCTTTTCGAGATAGTTGGTTTTTTGTGATATATCTATGTCACTTTTCAATTTGATATATCTCTATTATTATAAATTAGTTGATCTTAGCATGTTTTTGTGTTAGTATATATATAAATACTTTGGAAATATTTTAGTGATGAGAAAATGGGTCTGTATTAGGAGGGGTATACCATCGATTAGGGGTAGACTCCTTGGAAGAAAAATTTGGGTCTAATAGATTTGTTTTGGGAATCCCTGTGGAACCCATAGATTAATTAGGGTTTATCACAATGAATACATTTTTTTTTATTATGTATGTCCCTTGTCCTTGCATAATATTTCAACTTTATAGATTACTAATGAAATTCTTTGCGAAAACGAACAAAAACTTCAAAAGAATAATAGGTTTCAACAATTCCACTAGATGTGTCGGAGAATATAGATTATATTCCACCCAAACCTTCTCTATGGTATAGGTTGCTTGTATTCCTCTACCAGAAGTATTTCTCTTAACTATTTTCCTGCGAATATGAGTTAAAAACTATGTTCAAGTATGAAATGATTTTTAATTTGATCATTCCTTGTCCTTATAGAGCACAGAACGCTCTCAGGATGTTGAGTAATGGGATGAATAATTTATGGGAATAAAAGAACTGGTAGAGACATTATAGGGAAGAGACATGAAGTTGATTTTGATCTCATGTTTGGAGTACCGCCTTTTCCATACACCTATTTTATGGTTCCAATAGACTTAATGGAGTTCAAGGTTCATTCAGTTGATTTGGAGAAAAAGGGATTCAAAAATCCATTTAATTCACCATTGGGTTCACCATTTTTGTTTTCAATGAAGTCAGATGATATTCATTAACTAGGAATATATTACAGGATGCTAAAGTAGGTCGAAATGAAGAAAGATTATCCATTTTAAACGATCAATTATCTTGTCAACTTTCTGTAAGGATTCCAATGGTTCCCCAAGATTATCATCCATTAACATCTCGCAAATTTTGAGTTGGATAGGAGGATATTCCTATTAATTCATTATAAAGTATACGGGGACTTTTTGATCTTTTGTGATGTCGATCAGACTGAAGAACACACAAATAGTGTTTATGGACCATATGAAGAAGATCGTTTATACATCCTCAAAATCTATCATCATAGTGTTCAATGATGATATCCTTATTTACTCAAAGACACTAGATCAACATTGTAGGCATATAGATATATTCTTAATCTTGATTCCAGAACATAGGATTTGTGAAATGAAATCAAATTGTGTATTCTGTATTATTTATTTTATGATCCATGGACATGTGGCTTCCAATATCGTTGTACTAGTAATCTTAGATGAGGTCAGGGAAATCATGTATTGCACATTTCCCTGAACTATGTATGAGATTTGGATCATCCTATGATTGGAAGGATATTACCAGAGGTTTATCCATGACTTCTCCCAGTATTCAGCACCCATGACAACACTAATAAAAAATGGAGTAATTGTCTAGTTTTCAGACTAGTGTTGAGAGGCTTCCCTAGAGCTAAAGAAATAGTTAATAATAGTTGTTCTACCAACACTACCTAATTATGTGATTGGATATACAATTTACCATGATTCATTAGGAATTGGTATGGGTAGTGGTGGTGATACAAGGGAAATAGGTAGTTGCATATGGTTCAACTCAACTAAGCACCCATGAGAATAACTACCCTACGCATGACATGAAGCTGTATGCGTTGGTCATTGTTTTTAAATGTTGGAGACATTATCTCATTGGTGAGATACTTATTGGTTAGATGGAACAAAAGATCCTTTAGTATATCATCACACAAATATCCATGAATATGACATAGAGTAGCTAGGATGAGTCAATACATTTTTTTCTCTAATTTGGAATATGCACCTTGAAATAGAAATATCATGGTGTATGATTTAGATATTATAAAATGGATACGTAGGGACATGGAGAGAGGTCATCACAAGTTCAATGAAACATAATGAGTTTGTTGGATATGTGAGGATGAATGCCCCATAAAGACCATGGTTCATTGAAATTTTCTCCCATTACAGTCACATCCTCACTTATGGACCAGGTGAAATTTGAATATGATTCAGACTGAAAGTGTGATATAATGAAGGAATAACTAGCTGGTGATAATTCAATTCTTGGATGATAAATTTATAATGATGATGTGATATTAGAATGTAGTAGTATAGTAATCCCAAATTGTATGAGGAATTATATGACAAGGGAATATCATTCCCCTTTATGGGATGAAATCCCTAGTGCATCCAATAAGTAGGTTGAATGTAGACAAGAGATTTTGTGGTCATCATGAAGGGATACACGTCTTGTTTTGTATCGTAATGCACCACCTTTTAGTGGGTAAAGGTCGAGCACCAGCATACAAGTGGGTTTTTACCAACACACTTGACACCAATGTGGATGTGGGAAGTCATCGTGACGGAATATTTAATGGGGTTACCCTTGGCCCTGAGAATTCATGACATAGTTTGGATGATTATTTATTCTATAATTGATGGCTCCCCCCTTCATAACAATTAGATTGACTCAATTAGTAGAAGATAAATGAATTATATATGTCGGAGATATCATGAACCCACCTATAGTAAGGTTGAGTATTGTTACACATAGAAATTCTTTATTTACATTTCAATTTGCATAGGGATTATGAAAATAATTAAAGACACAACTTATATTTATAAAAATGTATCATCATTAGACAGAAATATTGTTTTTATTAGACCATATTCATATTCAAGGATATGGTTCTATTTTTCAGGATAGACCTTGGAAGTGATTTGTACGATTACCTAACCTTTATTTTGTATTCATAAAATAAATGTTATCAAATACAATGTAGATGGATGTATATGATGATCTTTGTTAGAGGTATTCTTGCACACCATTCTATTGGCATGCAGTAGTTGAGGTAGTAGTTTATGGCACTATCATGGTTTATGAGACCACTGAGAGAGTGAAGATGATATAGAAGAGATTAATTATTGTTGGGAGAATACAATGATCATTATATGACCTTGGTAGGACATTGTTTGAGTTGTTTTGGGAGATTGGGTTTTCCTAATACTGACTCCAAATATCAAGATCATATTTCTGTGGAATTAGAGCAGGGCAACACTTTGTTTTCTTAGACCATTTGAGATCACCATGTTGACAGGGGTAGTGGATTATCGTCCAAACCACCCTTATCACTATAATGGTATGAACGATGTGTTTTATGTGTCACATAATCAAAGGTATATACCCGACCCTATATATAGTTATTGATATATGGGATTGTTATCTAGATTAAGACATATATTTTGAGGAGAATCATACTCAGATCATAAATCTAAGATAGAAGTCATTAACAGGGATGATTGTACTATAAGTTTATATTTATTGGCAATGACACCCCTTAGAAGAGACGACCGAGCGAGATTCTGATAGTCCAGATCAATGACATGAGTTGTTCAAGAAAGACATCAAGATGTACATATTAAGCATGATATGTCTTTACAGGGGGAGAATTTTAATATTTCAATTTTTACAATGAGATTAAAATTATTGTTTTGAAAAATTTTATATATCATATGTGAATAAAATTACTTATCAATGATATAAATTAAATTATGTTAATGTATTTTAAGATGGGTAAAATCACAGTTAACACATTGGAAAATTCAGTAAAATATTTTTAGAGTGTTACAGAGATTTAGTGAAATATTTTGAGGCTCATAAAGCCTCCCTGATGATTGAATAAATATATTTACTATATTATATTTATCATGCACAATTTATTCAAAATAAATTCATAAAACTATAATAGTGTGCCGAATGAAAAATATGAGAGCAGCACTAGGTCCAAAATGATTTTTTCTCATACATTGCTATGTCATTATTATGAATCTGATGTTAGGACTCATAGATCATGAAATGAACATTAATATTTTTAATTAAAAACTTATTTAATTTCTTAAAAATTAAATAATTTATTTCTTTCAAACGGTGCATGTTAAGAGATATATGATACCATTATTGGGTCTAAAATGAGGCTCTTACCCTAGGAAGTTTATAATAACCATTCATAAGTTAATTTTCACCATTACTATTATTGGATTTTGTTATTTAATAATTTACTTATTAAATTAATTGATTCATAATTGAAATTCCATACTTCTTCAGGAGATGTAATGAAAAACACCATTTCTTAACACATGACATGATTCTAAACTGTCAGTTTTGAACTGTTTTGAACCGTTTTATTTCAAAAAACATTAATGAGTTAGAAAATTTATTATTACCATAAATTTTCCAGTAAACCATGTATTATATTGATTGTTTTAAAAAGGGTTTTAAATTTCCCGGATTTTGGGGCTTAAAAATAGCTGAATGATTAGGTTCTACTATATGTCTATTTCATTGAGTTGGAGTAACCCCGAAACATAATTTGACATGATAGATCAACTATAAGTTGGCCATGTAGAACTTCTAGGCATGGAGACATAATGTTCATCCTCATCTCATTTGTGCTTCATTAAATGATCCTCCATGTCCCATTTTGTTGAATTTTATTTTACTATAATTTAATTTATTATTTCATTTGATTTTGGAAAAAATTTATTGTATTAATAATTAAAATCCAAATTGATATAGGATTGCCATTTTTATAAAGGATCATATTTTAAAAAAATTATTTTCTGAGGATAATTTTTTTGAACAAGAAAGTGATAATTTATAATGAAATGGTGGTAATATGATTATAGACAGAAATTATCAATAAAGAATTAAAAAATATTATTTTTAACTCTTGAGTACACAATGAGGGGAAAATGAATAGAAGATATATATTATCATGAAATAAAAATAATATATGAAATGTATTTGTTTCTTGATATATAGAAAATAATATTTCTTCATCATATACATTATCATAACAAATCCTGATAAATGATGAGAACATAACAAAAAAATAAATATACTATACAATCTTTGAATCATTAGAACAATTAATGATCAAAATAAAATGTTACATTGAATATCAAAAAAATAATGATATTCATTACATTCCTGTCAATCGGTAGTCTATACACCTCAAAAAAGGATAGATGTATGACATATCTCATGTCCCCAAAAAAATAAATTTCATAAAAAAATGTGTTACCCTAAGCTTGTACATCATGGATATACATTTAAACATCCTATCTAAAAATTATGTTTTTATTTTACAAATATTACTAATGTATAATCATTTTTATCATACAATATATTATGTAATTAGGAACATTTATTACTAGTTTATCAACAATAATTTATTAAAACCATGTTTTATGTAATAACTTCTTTGTTTTTCATGTATGTTATGTGTTGATATTATCAATCATTTCAAATTCATCATAGATTCATCATATCTAGTATATTAACCATGATATAGATATTATTCACATTAATTATATAGGTATTTATTGAAACCCATAAATTATCTAGATATAAAATGAAATAAAAATTTCATGGAGATTTTTGTCTATACCAACAAATAAATGATGTGTCACTCTTTTAATTGATGCCTTGACATTATGGTAAATGGAATATTAATATGAAATAATACTTTAAATTTTTTATATCAAATATTTATTTAATTATTCAAAACATTTTAAGTTCCATCGAAAGCATTAGTGAAATACGAATCACATCATATTATGATGAGGTGGTCTGTTGTACAATTGAATAACATTATCATATTCTTTACAAAATAGAATGTAAGAAGGAATATATGATATTATTACACTATAATTGTAAATATATTATATGAATTATATTTAAACATTGGATAATTTATTATATAAATCTATGTGATGTGGGTATGGATAAAATTTTCAACGGTTCACTGGGTGGTAGTTTGTCATAGACTAGATAAAACATTATGTCCCCCTTTTGATGGAGGATAATATTGTTGTTGGTAATTCCTTTAAAATAACAAAATATCTTTGTATTTAATATAGTAAATATACTTTATCATCATTGTATAATAATATTTGATTTCGTATGTGTATGAAATAATTAAAAATTCTCGGTTAAAGACGTTACATCTTATTCAGACCACATATTTTGTATTTCACAGAATGCCTCCCTAGGATGGATTTATAAAAAACCCATGGAATATAGAATTCATTAATTGGAATAGACAATTGATTTGGGATGGTATTTTTAGATCCAAATTGTTTTATATGTGTTCAAAGAGGGTGGGAAATTACAAGTGTGGGATACTATGAATATGGAATTTTTTAATAGAAAAAGCTGCACTCACACTTGTTTAATGAAAAATGAACCATAAATAAAAAAATTTAGATCTTTAGCTGATGAGGTTGAACTGAGGATATAAGATGGGTTCTTTTATAGGTTTATACATCATTTTACCCATTATCATTTAGTTCTAACCCACCATTGGACCCGTTTTTAATATACAAGAGAGAAATTAATTTTTATATGTTACATATTTAATAATAGTAAAAATTGAGATTATATTATTATAAAATATAATATATTTTGATGGAAAATATTGAATACATTTTAAAAAATAAGTTCAAATAGTTGTTTATTTTAATTTAAAATTTAACCCATATATTAGATGAAAAATGTTTTTTAAGAGAGTAGTATCAAATGATTAAAAAAAAATATCAGAATTCAATATGAAATTAATTTCAACAACATATATTGGTTAAATAATAACCTAATTAAACTAATTTTGACATTAAATTTTTTTAATAAAACCTTATCCTTATCATTTATTTAAAATAAATGTGATTTGATATCCAAGTGGGCGTCATTGATTTTCACATGGTTATCAAATTTTGAAATTTTATAATAAAATAAAAAAACACTAAAATATAGAATTATTTTTTATATGAATGTATGAGCTCTATACAAAAACAATTTTTTTGGAGAAAACATTAATTTAATAAAATAATTCTTAATTATTTAATTAATTAAATGTAAACTAATTTTTTGATTGATGAGATGATGATTCATGTGGAATTTATGAAAAAATATTTTATCATAAATTACAATTACGAGTTTATGATTTATTAAGGAATAGTATAATTAGAATGAAATCATAGGATTCCTAATTCAGTTTACCTGAATACAGTGGTCATGGTAAAATAAAACAAAATCACAAATTCTACCTTTTCACAATGGTCATGTTTCTTTGTGTTTTTAATGACATGGTAACATAAAATCATTTTGAAACATGGAGAATAATAATTTAATTGTCATGTTAATAAATTTTTTAATATAAATGCATTTAAAATATTAATCACTCACCAATCACGCAATTGTAATGAATGAAAAAAACAATAAGTGATTTAAGAAATTAGACATATGAAAAAAGGCCCAAATTAATTACATTAGAGTATAAAATACCATTAAACAATAAATCCATCTTCATTATGGTTTCATCACAAATGGTCAACCCACTCCTAGTATCCATGTGGGGGTAAGAAAGTAAAAAACTAAATTTTCTCGTCACAGTAGTAGTGTATTTTGATCCAAATTGTGGATCCTCCAGAATAAATATTGGAGAGGTATAATGTCAATTTATTTATATACATTCGCAAGGCTCGAAGAGAATTTAATGAAATATTGGAATGTTTAAAATGTGGTCATAAGTGGGTATTAAGAAATAAAACGATTAAAAAAAATAACATAAAACAAATTTATATCTTTTTTACCATTATTTCTATTACACATTGTGTAGTGATCAAAAACCATGAGAATGTTGAACTACATGTAGGTTATTAAAATCATATAGTATTTCATGGAACACTAGTAATGTGTCATGGTGTAATAGATATTTGACCGAACATAAAACAAGTGAACTTTGTTACAAAATGATTTCATTCAATTAATGGTTTTTTTTTCATTCACCGCATGCACCAGTCCATGACACGCAATTATTATAATATATATAATGTAACTTTTATTTCACTAGTATTATCATTTTTACTCATTTATTTTTTTCAATGGCCTAAAAGTGATCCATTATCATCCTTATGTTTGGAAACCCTTATTTTAAGTGTAAATAATTATCGTTTCCACTTCTTTTTTCACATCAACAATAACGTACATCATCCTAGATAATATGATGAATACATTTCTTTCACATTCATGCATTAAAAATAAAAAACATAAAAATAATTGAATATTATTATTAAAAATTATTCATTAAATGCACTTATCAACCACACCACACATGAATTCAAAATTTTATTCGAGTATGTAATATCAATATAATTCAATGCGATGTTATTCTATCGAGATATAAATTCAATGTTGATAAAAATTTCAAATGGAATGTTAATTGTATAATAATGATATATTGAGAAGATATCCACACCTCAATTTAGAAATAATACAAATCATTCATGTATTTTTCTTTTCAAAACGTCTAATATGAATGTTATTTTTTTAAATTATTTTCATTTTTCAATAAATTATTAATTTGTACAAATTTTTTAGTTTAATTAATCTTCATTTTTTCACTAATCATCAATGTATGAATGATTACAGCGATGTACATACCCATAGAACATGTCAATTACCATAGAATTCCAGTGAATAAAATACATATTTTATATAAAGAAAAAATCATAAATAATCCATAGAGAATCACCATTTATGGATCAAATGACCTTGATGCAAAATGAAGGTATGTAAATGATGTATATCATTTAGGGAGAAAAAAATAGTTTTCCCCAAAAATATCTATTTATGATAATAAAATATAGGTTTATAATGTATCCCTTTCCATCAGTATCTCAAAGAAGAGTCATAAATAAAACAATAAAATAAATTATACACCCACTTTTGATATATATATATATATATATATGTATATATATAACTCTCTCTCTATGTGTCTGTGTCTACTTTATTTTATAAGTAAAAAGATATGTAGGGGATAAATTTCACATCCACCACCCATCCCAAAATGAACCACCATAACACTATTTATTATTATTATATGAATATCTCATTCAATGAAATGGTTATATTTTATGTTCCCAAGACATAACTATTTTTTTAAAATAGTGTGTGCAATAATTCAAAATAACATGACTTCCCAAGAATATCATGAATTTATTCCTAAAATAACTTACTTAGAAATATGTTCTCTATCCACCATTTAACATCCCCATACTCTTATTTTTCATAATCAACGAAAGAACATTTATGGAAGGGATAAGATGAGATCCTATCATGAATCTTCTATATAAATCATTTATGGGGATTCTATTTCAATTAATGTGGATTAATGTTGGTTGAGACTCAAGATAAGTGCTGAAAAGTAATGCATCAATATTAATTACAGTGATTTTTTTCTATATAATTAATAATAAGAAAATAAAATTCTATATGAAGACATGCATGAGTTTCAAAATAAATATATTATAGAGATAATGGGAAATATTGGTCTCATAGAATATATCAAGAATGATAATTAAGGGTTGGGATAATCACTCATATAAATTCTAATGAATAATTAATTCAATTAATGAAAATTTCATAAATTTAAATCATTGAAAAATATCAGGAATTAATATTTTACAAAATAAATATGCTCTCCTAAATCACAAAAAAATTAAAATCATATTCCACATTATTATCTATACAGTTTTTGAAAATTTCTATCAATAAACTTTCTTTAAAAATAAATTTAAAATTTCTATTAAGGTAACTATATTATGCATTTTATCTCCCCTTGTTTAGTAGAACAATGAATGAATCATGTCAGTTCTTGAAATTTAAATTTATTTATTTTAACAAAATAAAATGTCGTAATATTTTTTACAATTTATTAATTGAAATTCAGACACCAATATTTATGAAGAATCAAACAAGGAAGAAAATTTTATAGTATCTCAGGATTCAGGACATTCATCTAATTCACATCATGAATTTTTTGGAGTTAAAGCTACAAATTTGGGTCACATCGTGAAGTCTCCCGGAAACTTCATTACAACACTCATCCATCATGATACATGTGCCCATTATGGGCCATAAATAATAAATACAATTGAGTGAATATATAATAAATTTATGTAACCCTCAAAAATATAAGGGGAAGAGAATACTAATGTAAAATTAAATCCCAATTCTAAAATAAATATAAAACCTATAAAAATGATAAAAATATACATTCCTCCAAGAAGAAATTATTTATTAATGTTTTTAGCTCAACAATACATGGGTTAACTGATGGTAGTGTGGTATAAAGATATATATGTTATGTTCACCCAAATATGACATTAAAATCCATTCAAATAAATTCAAATTAGCCTCCATGAATTTGGGGATGAAACATAGTTATTGTGACTAGAGTCTAATTTATATGAAGTATGCAAATGGATTTTAGAATCTATAATGACTTAGTGAAATTAATTTTCATTAACTAATGGATATGTGTGTTGAAATTTTCTTATTATATCTTTAGGTTCTATACCTATCTACTTAATTTTTCTTTTATTATTTATTTTTTTATCATCGTCAAATTCATCATTGGGTATAGTTGGTTATTATTTTTTGCATATAGTGTAATAATTTTTTAAAAAAATATCCCTGATGACTTTGGATTCCATTGATTCATCATCATCAACTTCTACATTCGGTCATGACCTTTTTTTATTGGAATCTTTGTAGAAATTTTTTAACTAAAGATACATTTTACTCTATTTATTTTTATTCTTCACATTATTCAATTTTTGTTTCATTTAATTGTATTTTATCCCACTAATGTTATATATCAATGATACCATATTCATATTCATCATTTTTTGAAATACAATAGAAGTAATGATTAGAATAAAAATGAAATCAGATGTTTTATGTACCACTTGTGGATTGTCCTTACTCTTTTTCTGACGCTCCGCATAGAATTATGGCTACAGGCTATGGGGTATTGTGTATTCAATTCTTGGGAATTTTTTTAAGGATTCATTTAATTATTATTCATTATTTACATTTTGTTGGCATGTCCCTCAGTATGATCTAGTTGGATGGAAAACCCAAAAATAAGGGGTCATTTTTCAATAAATCCATTTCAAACCTATAAAAAATACCATGTATGATAATGATTAGTGTACAAAATTAAATAGACAAAAAAATTAGTCCAAAATTGGAAAACTAAAATGGTGAAATAATAACATGTCTCCATTATTCTACTGTTAAAATTTCTCCTCATATCCTAGTCAACAATAGAAAAAATTTGATATCCCTGTGACCATTTTTAAACTCCAGATGGTTACTAAATTTATATATTTAAAAAATAAAAAAATCACTATTCTATATATTATTATTGGGCATGCATATTTGAAGTTGAACTAATAGTGGAAGTCTTGGAGAAAATACTAATTTAAAAAAATAAACACAAAATACTAACCATAGGAAACCCAATATAGTTTATTGATTGAAAAGATTATTTTTTCAATGGGTTTTAGAAAATATAAAAACATTCATGGAAATTTTAAACATTGGTTCATGATTTATTAGGGGAATAAAATAATTTTAAATAAATCCTAGGTGTCATAAAATAGTTAAGATGAATCCAATGGTCATGGAAAATAGTGATAAAATAAATGATGTTCTCATTTTATAATGGTTATGTTTCAAATTATATTAAATGACATACTAACTCAATGAAATTTTCTATACATAGTGCATAATCCATTAAATGGTCAAGGTAAAAATTATTCTCTACATTGATCATTGAAAATAGAACACCCTCACAAATCCCACAATATTCATGAATAAAAAAGTGATAAAAAATTTTAACAATGAGGGATATAAAAAAGACATAATTGAGTTAAATTCATAAATAAAATTCTGTTAAATAATAAAACACACTAATTACATTTTATTCTCATAAGTTTTACCCTATATTTTTATTAATATGTAATTTGGAAAAATAAAGTCCAATTTGGTTGATAATGGCGGTTGTGGTCATTTATCTGAGCGATAAAACCATCAGAATGAAAATTAGTGTGGTACAATAGCCTCTTATTTAAGAACATACCTTGGGATCGATAATAATTTAATGAAATTTATGATGGTTATAAACTATTCATAAGTGGGAACCTTTTCAAAAAATAAGTGAAAACATTGATATATATTGAATTCGTCATTTTTCACAACATAAACATTATATGTCATATTGTGATTAAAAAATGAGTAAATGAATTAACAAGTGTACATAATTCATTACCTATAGTATTTCAAGTAATATATTGAATTTTTCACAGTATCAAAAATATGTGTTAATCTAGGACACAATTGAAATTCATTCAAACTAGAATTCCTCTAATGAATGACTTTTATTTCATTCACGACATGAACTGGTCTATGATGTGTAATGATTACACATGGTTTAATGATAAATGTATAATATTTATTCCTTAAACATCCTTTTTTATTCAGTTGTATGAATTGGAAGTGCTTCATAACCAATATTCCACGTGGAAAACATTTTTTATGTCGATACATTGAACATTTCCACTTCTTCTTTATCATCTCCAAAATATTATAGCTTGCTGAAAATTATAAAGAATACATTCTGTCCATATGAATATATTAAAAAATAAAAGCATTATAATCCAAGCAATTTTTTATCCAAAATCTATATAATAATTGTACATATCTACATCTTTCAATAAATTATACTATTTGTGACTATTCATTGAAAAATTTATCTATTTTGAAAGATCAGTAAAAATCACCATTATAAAATTTTAAAATATTGACTCTACAAATGATGTTTATTTTTTATATTAAATTTTATATAATTATCAAAGGTAACTATTATTATTTTTACACAATTACCAGTAAAATCATTTTTAGATAAACTAGTATTTTTGAAACATAAAAATCATTACAAAAAAATAAGTATATTTTCTATGATTATGATTTGATTATATAAATCCATAATAAATAATATTTAAATTGTATTTATTATAGCATTCAGCTCCATGATTAATATTTATGTAATAATTACCATATAAATTTGTATATTTTATTTCATTTGAACTCGGTGTTCTGTATACTGCAGGCTATCAAATAAATTTAATTTAAATGATAAAATTTCATTACATATGTGTGTGTTAAATTACATATCATGAAAAATTATTTTCTCCAACTAAATTCTATAAAATTGGTATAATAAATAAGGATATGTTTCCCTCATAACATCCATAGGTCCCCACATTTCTTCCTCAAAAAGATAGTTACACAACAAAACATTGACCATGTGACTTGACTTTTTTCAATGAACATTTTCTATACGATGTATAATATCAACTAGTTTTTCCTCGTAAGAAATTTCATGCTCTAGAAGAAAAAACTCTAATTTTTTCAAATATTAATGGTCAAATATGTACATTATTTGGTGATATTCATTGAACATATCATGGAATTGAGTGCCGATTGGTGGAAGATTCAACCAATAGGCTACCATCATGATACAATCAATAATTTAAATGGGATATATATACCTAGTGGTATGTTCCCCATTCACTCTAAATATCATAACCTAATACATTGGATCATACATAGAATCACCTATTAACCAATGGTGAGTTTTGGATCTTGCTGGTGATTATTAACATAATAGATCTATTGACATTGTTCTGACCTTATGTGTTTTTAAATGGCGCTAAACTTCTATTCCATATCATTATCTATCATAGGACATAATAGATTTAATTCTCCATCATAATTATATCATTTAATATAAATAAAATTATTTTAATAGAGGTATACTTCAAGAGAAATATGAATTCTCATGTCAATAATATTTAATTATAAAAAATAATCCAGTTTATGGTGTAGCTCGCATGCACATATGAAATAAGAAGAACAATATATCAATATATCCTTTAGAAAATGAATTATTTTCAATGATTGGAAAACATTATGATGATCATATGAAGTATTGAAAATAAAAACTATATAAAGAGTTTACATAAGACTTTTCCATAACATTGAGGAAAAACTCATATCCCTGATAATAAAAAATGGAATGTGGTACTTCATGAAACAATAAAGCATCATTCTTATATATCTTGTAATGTTGATCTAACAAGAAATATTCATTGATAATGATGGTGTGTGATGAAATTTTAGGGTAATCAACAAAACCTGATATAAAATTGTTCTCTTATGATGTTTGTGGATTTAGAAAAAATATCCCACCTTATATTTGTAATGTCCCCAAATTTTTATGTATTTTTTTAAATTATATGGAGTTATTTCATTACTAAAAACACTAGAGACACATGATTTAGAGGTCAGGTTAGCATGGAATGGAATTTTGATCTTTTTTAAGGTACGTTCCATAAAGGATAAAGTGGGGGTTTCTAAATTTTGAACCATTTATCAGATAGAAAATATGAGGGCACCATTGAACTCAGAACATCGGGATTCACCTTGAAAAGACATAACTTCGGTCATCCTGGGATGAACGGAAAAGTTAATTTTCAGACCATTCATAATAAATAAAAAAACATTAAAAAAATTATTTAATTTTTTCTCACCATTGAGTGGAGGATAAATATGTTGTTGTGCGAAGATGAATAGATGATGATGTGAAATAATGAGGCACTAAAATGGATTGTAACCATGCAGCGTAACAAATCTACAGTGATGAGTAAAAACAATGTTGTTTCATATCTAAAACTGTATAATGATGTGATGGTACAACATAATAGAAATATTCAAACATGTTTTTTAATTGTTTGATGTGTTGGTGAAATGAGGATTAAACTGTTTGGATTCTCTAATAAATCTACGAAGAATTTATTCCCCAATGAAGAATTAAAAACGACGGGCGGACATTGTTGACTTCGACACACTTTGAAGAATGATGAACGCCATTGACCTCTTTGACCCTTAAGGACAAAAATACAAGACAAAGTATGTCCACAAGTTAGACGTTTTATTTTGGTTTTATGAATTCCTCATTCTTTTTCTAAATGAAGAATGAGGATTAACCCACAAACATGTTAATCCAAGGATCGTGCATTCTTGCGGGGGTGTGTTGTTCTTGGGTTTTCTATACGATATTAATTTTATTATTGGTATAATTGTAATCCTCAGACCATACTCTATTTTAGTTGTCAAATGCAGAGGGTGAAGGAAATCATGAACAAGGCAAAAGTACCTCCGCATGTTCATTATTCGTGTTTGTATCATCAAATAGTGAAAAGAATAATTTGGGGCCAATGTAGGGAAAGTGATGACCCAGGTGGCCCGTAGGCATAGGAAAATCAAGAAACGGACCACTAGAGAAACTCCGGTGGCCCCTAGAAGGAAATACTAGTGTGACAGTGCCTAATAGTGGCCTATAGTGGCTAACCATGGCCAGCTAGACATGCCAGTGTGGAGACACGACATCGACTGGCCCCACATTGTGAAGGGTCCTACGTCCAGGCCGCTCAGGCCTGCCAGCGGCACACGACAACCATTCACCTATCAGTATATTGGATGGACATCCTGGCCATATTCATTACCATTGTGCCTCATTCATTTCACCATGACAAAGAAGCAGCCTTGAAGAAACCTACGTGGCAGCAGAAGGCCGGATGCAGAAACCGCATGTGTCCCGGCCAGGTAGATGAACCAGTCCACCTATGGAGACCGAGAAAAGGGAGGGATGCTCCCCTATGTTGGACCCACCCATCCCAATGTGCCATCAGGGATAGACCCTTTCCAGAACAGACTTGGTTCAGGTTAGTGAACCCCTAACCAGACTCGTGTTAGGTCGGAGGACCCCAGACTGGACTGAGACCCGAGAGGCCTCTTTTCATTGATACATCAATAACTCAAAAATTAGGTGTCTGATTAATGTTCGATTAGTGAAAGAAATACCCCTGGGGAGATGTGGTCCTTCTGAGATACAATACGAGAGTTTGAATGTGGGTTGGCATATGGACAAGAGGGATTGGACTTGAGTACAACAAGGATATTTTTACTAAAATGACCATGCCTTATAGATCAAGTGATCATTCGATGTGTTGTATTTTGCGTTGGAATCTTTAAAATGAGATGATTGTTTAAGTTATTCTATGTGGGACTTGGTGGAATATTGAGTGTGAATGTTATATGGAGCAGTAGATGTTTGGATCCTTAGTTTCACCGAAGATTATCATCAGACATGTGGATTCATAGGATCCTGGTAGAGGTGTAGAATTGGTGTGGATCCTTAGTGTCCCTACAAACATGAAGTAGCTATTTGGATCCACAGTGTCCTAACAGATGAGAAACATCCATGTAGAACCATAGTGGCCCAGCAGACAAACATATGTCGTGTGGATCTATAGTGGCCTTGGAGACGGAAACAAGTTCATCAGGGATGAGTCCTCCAACCATATTAAATGTACATCAATATAACTGATGAACCATTCTTACTCTTAAATATACTTAGTGTGAGATGTACTTACTTTTTGGATTTTATTTTAGTATTATTTGTGGTATTTTTCTTTAGTTGACTAAAGACCCCAACTGAGTAGTGTGTTAATCACCCCTACATGGGTTTCAATTGAATGTGTTGTTTCTTCTGAAGACGATGTACATTTTGATAGAGAACCTAATGGTCGAAGAGCAGGTGGGTCCTAGTAAGATCATATGGATAGAAGGTATTACTTGGAAATCTAGTATATACACTACTCTTACCATAATCTAGGGTTTTTAGCGAATTTATACACATGTCCCATTGTACATTGATGTTTTTCTATTCTTTATGTTGTCTTCGTATTCTGGCCTGCTTTTTTTTCATTTTACATGTACTCAGAACATGTTTTGGTATTCTTGTTTTCCCCTATCAGTTTGTGGGGTGTTGTTGGGATGGTGTGTGCAAAGAGGTACTCAGGGAAATGACTCCCACATTCTAGTTGATGCCTTCGACGATAGATGAAAACCCATAGCATACGAGAGGTCAACATGGGGAATGTCACGACATGAGCCACAGAGGATAGTTGGTGAAAAAGTATTATCATAGGTGGTCGATTCTACCTCAGAGATTGGGAGTCCTTTTTTTGAGACAATGTTAAATGTTGAGAGTCCAACTTTCATATTTGAGGAGTCTAGTTTTTGTGCGGTGACCAACATATCCACACACTAGGACCTCAAATTCTGCATTTCGTCTCAATGCATAAAAACTATGGTTGAAAAAGTGTCTCCTTATGTCAATTTTTTTAAGAATCAAGTCACATGGTATAATATATAGATTGTGGCCCATCATGATCTATTTAAATATGCTTCCATGATGAAGACCAACCATGATTCTGATACGTGGTCAGGAGGACAACATTCCTAGTGACAAGGTGTTTGTTCCGGGAAAGGTTCTCGAGATGTCCCCAGTGGGTGGTGCACTAGTGCTACCACCACCTGTTGGACAACTTCTACTTCCAGTTGTTCTAGTAGAGGATGTGCACAAACTCGATTCCTTCCACATGTTTTAGAGATAGAGACCTCCCAGGATCATGTTAGAGACAGATCTCTTGTTGTTGAGGATTGTCCACATGGGGTGATGAGGGTCTTTCTCATAATGAAAACACCACTTGACCAGATGGTGATCTGAGCAGTTTGTTTTCATTAGTGCTCGATAGGGTGATGTGGTAGTCTAACAATTCAGACTCATGATGAGGAGACCCTCACATGGATGGACATCATGTGGCTATTCTGGGAAGAGTTCTTTCCAACAACATGGCTCTAAGTGCACCCTCAGAGGATGTTTCACATTCAGCAGAGCGGCATGATGGTATTTGAGTAATTAGATAGCTTCAATGAGCATTCCTGATACTCGGCATAAATGGTTTGTGACGCTTTCATAAGGTATAAATCCTTTGAGAAGGGACTCGGGAATGATATCCGGGTGTTGATGGTGTCTCTTATTATCCCCATGCAGGATGGACTGATATAGTGAGCTCTACTTGTAGAGATCTTCCCCGTAGAGTAGGAACTGACAGTGAGTGCCTCCACCGGGCAACAGGTAGTCGAGCCATCAATGGCTGGTAGCCAACAGATGAATCAATTGTCCGAGAAAGACATATCATCAAGTGGATGACCCCTGGGACATAGGATCGGTTTAGCGAGGCCTCCAAAACATCGGGAGATAGAAGAGGAGTTGGGTGTTCTTCACATAAGGCGAGGAGGGACACATGGATTGTGACTGCCCATCCGGCTGCATAGATGATCAGCAGATGGCCAATGGAACACCGAGATAGAGGAAGATGATTGAGCACAGAGGGTCACTATGTGGTGGATGTTGTAGAGTGGCAGGGTGAGCAGTAGGTGGTGGGTGACATTTTGATATACGAAAGAAACCACCGCCTGGTGGTCCACCCCCACCACAGGGAGATGGCGGATAAGGGAGAGCTCAACATCAAGTAGCGGAGGCTTATGAACACTGCACTCTGGACATGATTCACCGTATGACTTATGTCTTATCTACCATTATTGTATTTCTTAAAGACATGTGATCCAGTATCTCATTCCTTGCTAAGACTGTTTTTGGATATCAAAGATTCTGATGGATCCATTGGATCAATCATTATGGCTAGAGATGCCTACAAGAGGGGATTCGACAATTACACACTAGTTCCTATAGTTTTAGGATACTTTAAGAGGCAATAGAATTAGCTGAGATCTCCATGTATCAGGGTTGAGACATTATGAGGTCATCCATGGAATGGAATAGTTATCTACAGTCCATGATCATATAGAAAATTTTAGGCACAAAATATGGTATTTCCATGAGTGTTGGACTAAGTCTTCCTTCACCGATGAGAAGGAAAACCTAGAAACACATGACAAACATTCTCTGAGTATGGTGTTTTAGATCACCCTGTGGTTCGATTTCCTCACACATGGATATAGTGGATGAGAATTTCCAAGATTTCCAATAGTGGTGGACGTGTACGCAGTTGTTTTTTTGAGAATATTCCAGGACTACCTCCTCATAGAGATGTTGACTTCTTCATCGAAATGTACCCTTGGACGACAATGATATCCCCACTAGAATGTCATATGGCTCCATCTATGCTTCGTGAGCTGAGGTTATAGCTTGAGGATGTGCAATATATGGGGTATTTACGGATCAATATTTTACCTTTGGTAGCCTAGGTGTTGTATTCCAGGAAGGAATACAAGTGTTTGAGGTTATTGGTGGACTTACAACACCTGAACTGGCTAACAATGAAGAACATGTATCCACAAATGAGGATTGATGATCACATTGATAAACAGAATGAAGTGATGTCATTGTCAATGATCAAACTCAGATCAATATATCGTCACCTTTATGTAAATTATGAATATGTACAAAAGAATATTTTTTTATGTTGTTATGAAAAATACAAGTTCATGGTGATCCACTTCGGTGTGAGCAATTCCATAGAATTTTTCATGTGACTAATTAATAGTATCTTCATGCCTTATCTCTATCATTTCGTTGTAGTATTCATAGATGACATCATAATGTAGTCAACATCGTCGAAGGAGCACGTTACACACTGAAACATAGTCCTAGATACACATAATGAGTACCATCTTTATAGTAATCTCTAAATGTGCAAGTTCTGGAATTGGGAGGTCCACATTGTGGGACACGTCATCTTGGAGGCTGAGTTGCATTGTATCCAGTGATAATAGAGACAATTCTCATTTCAGATCCATCCAGGAGAGTGACTAAGGTGGGGAGCTTCTTGGAGTTGGTGGGATAATATTTGATGTTCATGCCAGATTTCTCTAGAGTAGAGGTACCCTTATTGGCTTTGACACGGAAGGGAAAACCGTTCATGTAGATGGACAAATGTGATCAGTGTTTCTATGAGATGAGGTAGTTACTAACTAGTTCCCCCCATATTGAGAATAATAGAGGTGGGGGTTCTGTACATAGTCTTCTATGATGCATCAGGGATCGATCGAGGTTTGATCCTATTGTAGGAGAGAGCATTGATCACTTAATTTTCCTAGTAGTTGAGGCAACATGATCAGAATTATAGGACCCAAGACCAAGATTTAGCAGTAGCGGTCTTTGTCTTGTAGATGTGCCAACACTAGTTGATGGGTCAATAGTTTATAGTTTACACCAAACAAAATAGTCTCATGTATATATTATTTTATGAGGAACTGAACCAGAGACATTAGCGATGACTAGAGTTCATCCAGGACTATGACTTTGAGATATTCTATTTTCATGAGAATAGGAAAATGGAAGCTGGAACACTTGGTTGGAGGACCAATTTGTAGATGCTGAGTGATGCGACAGATAAGCTAGTCGCGATGCAGATATCCCTCATTGATGATGATGTATCATCTTACAATCATTCGATGACTGCCACTCCCCTACTCTTACATCGAGTTATGGAATAACAACATATGGTTCTTGACTATGAGGCCCGGCATTCTCAAATTTCCTCAGGACATGCCACTGATATAATATTCAATGGTTTGGCATCACAAATTCCTTTTTTATCAAATGCACCATAGTATAGTGGCAGTGTGGGAGGAGGTGTTGTGTGAGTTCTATAAATCCAATTTGGTGTTACATCCTGAAGTGGGAAACTGGCACCGGGAACTACTAATTCAGTACTGGTGGCCATGAATGAAAAAATTAGTGTCCATGTTCGTCTGACGATGCCTCACATGCCAGTAAGTGAAGGATTGGAATCAAGTTTGTGATGTCTTGCATAAGCTACTTGATGTTCAGTAGTATAAATGGGATGGTATCTAGATTCAATTTATGATGAGACTACCATTAACATCCATAGGTCTTAATTCAAACTAGGTTATCGTTGACTGACATACCACGTCAATTATCTTTCAACCCATCTGAAAGCAGGGACCGGTAAAGGTCTTGTGACACCTCTATGTCTATGAGATGGTGCAGGTTCACGGGTTTCCTTTGATGACCTTCTCAAACTGCGATGAATGATTTACATTCCTATTATAGAAGGGATAACATCAGTTGTTTGAGACTCACTTGCCCTTGAGCATTGATTTTCATCCCGCTCTGGATAGTCAAAGAGAGCGTACCACACAGACCATGGAGAATGTGCATCATACATGTGACCTGGATTTTGGTCATAGTTTGAGGAGCACCTTCCAATGGAGGAGTATGTATATAATAAGTGATAGCACCTACCATTGGCATGAAAATGATCGATTCATTGGATGGTCAACCTTACTGATCACCTCAATTCTTAACAAACCAAGGGGATTCAACACTCATGGGTCTAGAGTTAGTACAGGATACCACTGACATGGTGAAGGTCATCCAGGATTGTATGAGAACTACACAAAGAGATAGAAATCTTATACTAACTGGAGACAAATACCCATGGAGTTCGAGAAAGGAGACCATGTTTCCCTTCAGGTATCTCCCTGATAGGTACTATATAAATTTGGCTGGGGTGGCAAGTTATCTATGAAGTTCCTCTTTCCTTTCTAGATCTTCAGCAATGTTAGAAAGGTTCTATAATACCTATCTCTTCCCCCACAGATTCATTGGGAACACAATGTTTCCCACGTGTCGTAGCTGAGGAAGTATATGCGTGATGTTTGCACGTTATAGAATAGTGTGTGCTAGACATTGACGATGGGGAGAGGATTTCTGAGTTCCCAGTAGAGTTAGAAAATTGAAAGAATTGGGTCCTATGTGGGTGGTTTCAACCTCTCCTGCACATTTTCTGGCAGTATGGTAATCTCCAAGATAGTACTTGGTAGTGGGTAGATCAGATTCATGCTAATTACCCTTATTTTTTTGATTTTTCATTAAATTGGAATCCGGGGATGTAATGCCCTATAGTGTATAGAATCTATGGTCCCAAAATGTCATTGTATTTTTTAAAATTATAAGTATTTTTTGAGAGTTCATGCTCTGAAGACATGTGATTCTGAGGCACGATGATCGCAAAATAAAATATTGCACTTTTTATAATGTATATGTAGTAAATGTGAGAGATGGTTTTACTAACTTTGGAAGAAGGACTTTGATCAAAAATTTGGGTGAACTGTTGAACACAAAATAAAAGGATTTGGCTAGAAAGCAATTAACTTCGACTATGAGGGGCCTATTAGAATTTTTTTTGACCTTTCAGGAAAAAAATAACATTAAAATAATTATTTCATTTTTTTATCACTGTTGAGTGGAGGATGTTGTAACTATAGTGAAACAATAAGGCTATGATGAGGTGAATCAATGAGACTCAATAATGGATAATAAACTCACAACATAACAATGCATTAGTGATGTTTAACACCTTTGTTGATTCATAAATAAAATAACATAATGACGCGACATAACATCTAAATAGACATGATGTGACATGTTTTTTTAATTGTTTAATTATTTTGTGAAACGAATATTAAACAGTTCAGTTTATCTGAAAAACATCTAATGGAATTCATCCCCAAAAAAATGAAAATAACTAGTAAAAATTCATCGACTTTGATGTACATCATAAAATGAGAAATGCCATCAACCTCTTGGACCTTTAATGGAATAACACAGTGGCAACAAACATCATAGATGTAGGTGTTTAATTTTGGTTTTATGATTTACCCATTATTTTTGTAAATGATGAATATGGATTAACCCATGAAGAAGTTAATTCCAGGACTGTGTGATCATGCCTGACAGAGCCGATCATGATTTTTCTATTTGGGATTAAAATTAATATTGGTAGAATTTTGATCTTCTAACCTTCCACGATTTTAAAGCACTAAGACAAAGGGTGCGGGCGGAAACAAACAAGGCACGGGTCCCTCTGCATGTGATTTCTTCATGTTCATATCCTAAAATTGGATACAAGAAGAATATACAGCCATTGCATGGATAGAGGAAACCTGAGAGGCCCATTGGAAGAACTGAATTAAAAAATCGATTTCTAGAGAAACTCTAATGTGCTTTTGAATGAACTAATGGTGTGTTTGTTCAAGAGGATGCAACCAACGATGGACCATGGAGGCAGCACATGAAGAGGGAGGCGGTACGCCCGTCGGTGCGCTGCAACGGCGGGCAGACGCGACACCGAAAAATGTCACATTAAAGAGCATCCCATGTTCAGACCACTCCGGAAAGCCATCGTCACACTACATCCAGTTGTGTGTGGTAATTTCAACTAAATACATCCACACTAGGCCACATTCATTTTAACAAGGCTGAGAATGGGCCATGTGGTGACCTGCAGGGCCGTAGGAGGCCAGACGTGACATCCGGTCGCATCCCGACCATGTGGATGAACAAGTCCTCCCCTAGTGAGATGGACTCGCCATTCCTGGCCAGACCGGTTAAGAATGAACCATGCCGTACCAAACTGTTATTGGGTTTGTCAACCTCAGAATAGGTCAGGCCCGGTCGATCAGACATGCTTGAACCTAACCCAGACTTGACCAGACCCCATTTCAGGGAAACTACAATAATTCGTCGACCGAGTGTCTTGTTGACCTGCTATCTACAGAACAAGGACCCTTGTGATTAGGTTTATATTTCTTAAATACTCTACATGAATTTTGTATGGGATTGAAATTTGGTTGTGTTAGATTAGAATTGAATCCAAATATGACTTTTTAACTAAAATACACATACATTACAAGGAGGGCATCCATTCAACGCGTGGTCTATTGTGTTGGAACCCTTACGGTGTAACTGTCATTTGGGTTATTCTATCTGGGACATCTAGGTGTTTGAGTTATGAATGATGTCTCAAAAAGAATCCATGTGGATCCTTAGTGTCCTGCCAGAAAAGTAGTATACGTGTGGATATTTAGAGGCCTCACAGACAAGCAGTAATTGTGTGGATCATTAGTGGCCTAGTAGATGAGATGTACCTGTGTGGATCCTTAGGGTCCTGAAAGATGAAACCTTGTTGTGTGGATCTACAGTGGCCTAAAAGATGATTACTAACTTGGTGAATCATTAGATTGCTTGCAGATGAACAACAATTCATCAGGGATGAGTCCCTCAACAATGCAAAATGCTCATAACTATAATAGATGATCCTTTAATACTCTATATTATACTTGGTGTGAGGTTCCCTTATGTTGTTGATTTGATTTTTGTTTTTTTCTGTTGTATTTCTACGTAGTAGACTGGGGACCCCTATAGAGTACTGTGTTACTCACCCATGCATGGTCATCGCTCGCATATATTTCGTCTTGTGCAAACGACATACATTTAGACAGAGGACATGGTGTCCAAGGAGAAGGCGGCCCCAAGTAGGATTTGGCAGACATAGAATACTAATTCAGCTTCTATTTTCTACAATAATCTCAATATCATGCGGGGTTTTAGTGGATTGAAACCCAAGTCCCTTTTCACTTATCTATTTTCATTTAATTTTGTTGAGTTTGTATTATAGCCCACTTGTTTTCTGTTTTACTTGTACTCAGCACTTGTTCAAGTATGCCTGTTCTCTCTTATCATCTGTGGGATTTGGCTGGGTGTGTGTGTGCATACATGTACTCAACAAAATTTCTCCCACTTTAAGGTCAATGCCTTCGGCGCTAGTCACCAACCACAGGCCTTTGAAAGGCAGGCTTGGGGTATGTCATGACATGGGCCCCAGGTTATGGGTCATGACATGTTTTTCTCCTTTTCCATTATGGATGTTTTAATTGATCAAACAACGCTACATACATTTTTCACAAATTCATGGCATATTAATATTCCCAGAATTGAGATTAAATATTTATTTAATATTTTATCAAGCCATTATACCCAAAAATAACATTCAATTACCTATTCACCATTATCATTATTATATAAATAACCACCAATGATCAGCAAGCCTCCTAAAACAAACCTTTCCATATATCTGGTTTGGGTAGACCACATACAAGGTTATAGAACCTTATAATTCCTGCACAATCAATGTTAAACTCATAAACATTTCTCACATTACTCAATATCTTCATTTCATCCCATTTCATATCATTAATCTTATATCAAAAATGATGGTGAAAATTTAATATATAAATATAAGATTTATAAAAAACCTCTAGGATTTCTATATCACTACATTGAAAATAGATAAATATTTCATCCTTTTTTATCCTTAACAATGATAATCTCTCAGGATCCTTTATACTACAATCTTATGACTACTTGTCTTTTTTCCAAGGTATGTAATGTAATGTGCAGTCATAATATCTTATCAAATTTTCCATAATATTTTGTAAATATTTAACTAAATAATTGTGAATGTAGACTATCAAAACATTTAGTATGTATACATATCACACAATCATCTCTAAAATAATTCCTTCATGTCTTTATTTAAGAAATCTCCCTAACTATCTAGGAATAATGCGTTGGGTTTTTTTCACATGCACCATCAATATTAATGAGGCCTTACATGTAAAAATGTAATTATAGATAGAAAAAGTATCAAAACCTCATCATGATTAAATTAATATATTTTAAAACCCCCTATCCACTATAGGGTAATTAAATAATACTTTTGTTGACTATTATTACTTTCATTTCATAGAAATTTTCCTCACATTCATCAGTCTAAATGAACATGGCTACCCTCTGAGTTATCTTGGAGAATTTATTATATTGTTGATAGAAATTATAGACAAACATTTTAAAATATATAATTATAACATTAATAATTATGAACTTTTTCACAATGGTTTCTTTAGGAAAACATTTAATAACATCTGTCTTTGAATGATCCATTGTTATACCATCTATTGAGTATTTAATAACTAAAATTGAAATGTTTTCATAAATAATTTACGAATTGTAAATTTTTTATAAATATATCCATCCTTAGGGACTTTTCTACATTTTTGATTTGACCTTTCTTCTCTTCTTACCTTTTTTGATATATAATAATATCTTTTATATTGACATTCACAAATGGATAAAGATAATATATTATGATTCACTAATAAAAATATATTATGATAGTGGGGGGATTAGTATTACTGAATGGTATTACTATATTTTCCTAGAGATCAAAAATGGTGTGAATTGTTTTCATGGTATTTGCCCCTTTGTGGCGCTAAATTTATGATGTCTTGAATGGTGGCCAACATGGGAAAGTATTTCGATTTGAGTATTTTATCAAATAAGTCATCTATACGAGTAGAGGAATCATATGTTTTATCAAACTATTTTTCATATATCAACAATCAATAAAAATGACTATCATTATAAAATTTATTTCTTAAGAGAATCAGTGCATCACATGGTGAATTTTTTTCCAAATGAATCCTATTAAATGATTCTCCTAGAGTTTCATTATTAATTCCAAAAAATAAATTATGGACATTCTAAAGGGATTCTATAAAATTTGTGTGGCATTGTGTATGAGTTATATTGAAATCTCAACAACAATTTTCTTGTTGAATACTGGATAAATATTATAGGATGACATCTAGAAACTCCTGCACAATATGAAACCATTGATGTTGATTTAATCACAAACACTTAAAGATAAAAACCTCTTTTGAATTGGAATCAAAAAACATACAACAAGTGATAATTATAAATGATTTTTTATTTCTTTTCATAGTAATTGAAGATTATAGGTTGTCTTAGAATCTCAAATTTTCATTCTATTAATGACAATTAATATAGGATTTATGTAGATAAATTAAATATATGGCGAAGATTAAAATAAATTCCACCTTAAGAAAATTGTAATTTCATTTATTAATCACCTCAATAAATCATAAATTATAGAGGAATCATATACCTAATAAATGATCAACATACCAATAAGTTTTTAGAGTTATAATTCTATATCTACTCATTTGTGTGTAATGATTTTACCCATATAAAAGTTTATTGAATTTTAATACTGCGTAGATCCAGTGTCAATTAATAAATTAGTAGATATATATTAGATGATATGTGTAAATATATTCCCTATTTGATTTCCTACTTAAAACCACAATTCAAAACATAGGAAAAAAGAAACATATGAAAGAGTGAGGACTAATCTTTAGTATGTGTAAATAAAAGATATATGTAATCATGACATAAGCCTAAGGTTATGAGAACCACACTAAAACATTTGAACATAATTCCATACATGTCGAACACAGTATAAATGAGTGAGGTTATAAATTTTGGTAGTTTATAAGACATGAATCATTAGTGAATTAATATCATAATCAATACAATTATAACATTGCAACAAGACATAAAAAATATTATATACCCACAATCATCTAAAATTATTTAAATCGTAGTAAAAGATCATTTCCAAGGCCATATTAGTAGTATAGGTTCACTCCACATAGCATTAGGGTATTTATGGTCAACTCACATGATAGTTATTCAAGGAAAGGTTCACTCCCATGAACATCTTAGAATACAAATTCTTTTACGGAACCATGTTCAGTCCCCATTATATCCATGCCCATCACATGATATATAATTTAGTAACATATGCATTTGAGAAAGATATATGACCCACCTATCTCAAAATGAAATCAAAACATACATGAAAAACATGATTATAAAAAAGTCATATCATAACCCAGGAAATGAAATGGTTATAAAAAACAGGTCATCATATTATAACATGAAAAAAATAGATAGGTTTGATAACAATTTCATCAAACCATAGACTATAAAAGGGATAGGGTTTTATACAAATATATTCCATGAAATAAAAAATGAGTTTCATAAACATATAAACCATGAAAGAGAAATGGGATCCATAAAAATATAAAATATGAAGGACAAATGGGATTCGTTAATATACAACTCATTAAAGGGAAATGAGTTTCATAATCATAATGCAATCAAGGCATACACCATTCGGAGAACAAATTTCTGTGTAACCCTTGGAAATATACCCATTATGGAGTGTGTAAAACCAATAAAATTCATTTAATATGGAAGGAAATTTTTTTATATATATATTAAAAAATTTATTCTAGTGAATATCTTATATTATTTTGTTAAAAATGTATTTATTTAAAAATAGAAATGTTTTAAAACTGTTTTTATTGAAAATAACATTAAAAAATATATTTCATTTTGGAAAATATTTTAAAATCCTCGTACCATGAAAAATTATAATCTAATGTTGAAATGTGTTTGAAAACATTTATCATTAAATAATTATAAATGGATATCTAAAAAATATTGAATACCATTTTCCATGAAATATCACAAATGATGCTTGAAAAAATTTTGGAATCCATTTTCCATGAAAACATATAAAATAATATTGGAATAAATTGGAATGGAATTTTCAAATGAAAAATATACCGGAATATTGAACACATATTGATATCCATTTTGGTTGAAAACAAATAAGAAAATCTTTAGAAGAATGTGTATTATTTTAAAACAATTAAAATGGAAGATTTAAAATATTTTGAAAATATAGAATCTTTAAAGATAAAAAATAAGAATGAAAAAATGTTGAAAAACATTTACCTTGAAAACAATATATTGTAATGTGGAATATATTTTGGAAAACATAATATATGAAAAATATATAATAGATTATGGAAAAAATTAATCCTTTTTATTTAAAAACATATAATTGAATCTTGAAACTATTTCCAAACATCTTTTCCAAGATTACTTATAATGGAAAATGAAATGATTTTGAAATATTTTCTCCGTGAAAAATTATAAATGAAGAATCAAATTATTTTGATAAAAGAATTAAATTATAACATTTAGTAGAATATATAAAAAAAAATTATTATTATCTTTTCTGAATTTTTTTTATGATTTAACAGATATTTTCATTCAAAGAGAGACATAAATTCTTATTTTCATTAAAACACTTTTTAAATTAAATTAAGTATAAAATAATGGGAATGTTCTAAAAAATCTTTATGTAATCACTAATATCCAATGTAGAATAAAATTCATGAGGAATATAGATATATTTATCAAAAAATATCAATAATGGATGAATAATCATTCACAATCATTATAAATGATGAGATTGTACCAATAAATTGTCACCACATTGGTAATGTTGTGTCAAAATCAGCATAAAATAAGAACATTTCAGGAAGCTAGAAATATTATTAAATAATTATTTTAATAATATAACATGAAGAAAGGTATTTTATGAACCAAATTGGAAAATAATGGTGCATAACATGGAATGTATCTCATTAAATAAAAATTGAAATAAAAAATTATTTACTAATATGGTAACATTTGAAACATAAACACAATGTGATAAATATAATCAAATAGGTATGTAAATATCCATAAATTAAATATAATAATAATATAATAATATAATAGGTATTGTATTCTCCACACAAAATTAATGACTAGTGAATTGGGAATATGTCTCACAAAAATAAATGATAGACTAAAAAACCCTTACTAAAAGTATTTAAATTATTTCTAATCTATCAAAACACCTAAATAATACATATAATTTTATTATAAATCTACAAAACTATTTTTCATAAATTTAATAAAATATATGGTTTTATTAAGACTTTATATTACCCAATTATTAACCATTCCATTGTAATATTACGTTTCATGTAATATCTTCTTTTTTTATTTAGTGATTTGAATTATAACTTTTGATAACATTACGATGATCATGATATAATTACTAATATAATGAAAAATCCTATAAATGTAAAATATATTAATTATATAAATATTTATAATAATATATAATTGAAAAATTATGAAATGGACTACCCTATTCATTGGGATGGTAGGGCATATGTACACATAAATAATATTTCTATTTTCTTGGCCTATTAAATGAAAAAATAGAATTAAAATAAATTGATAAATTAATATAATATTATTATAGTATAATTTTTATATCAAACTTACCATATTATTTCACTATCACACATCCTTAGTAAATTCCATGTAAAGTGTGAATAAATCATGTCTCTTTGATGTGGTCGTAGTTTAAACATCGACCAATTTTGTAATAGTATTTTTTTAAAAAATTAAATCATGAATGTATTTTTTATATACAAATTATAAAATTGTAAATAAATCATAAGTATAATATATAAAATATATAAATTTTATTTTCATCATTATTCCCAATCTTTTGAGGTACTAAATTATAAACTAACAACAACGTTTCACAAGGTGGTAGTTTGGTGTAAAGAAAAATGATTTGTTTATTTCCCATTTTATGGAGGTGTGAGTAATGTGTATGTAAAAACCATATAATAAAAACATATCATAATATTAAGGATACATGTGTTATTACATAATCATATAATGACAAAAAAAATGGTAATGGAGAATGAAAATAAAACAAAAGAGCTTAAGGAAGGGTGTTATATCTTACATGGATAACTAGTTTTCGTTTGAACCTATGGGATTTTATTGTTGCATTTATTTTAAATGTGAGGACTATGTGTAACATCCCAGGTAAATAAAGAATAAATAATTTTAATATTTATCAATATTTACGAATTAAATATTAATTTTACTTTAAAAGGGTTGCTATGTTCGATAGAATACCCGATACGCAACAAAGAGTTTCATTGAAATCTTTTGTTGCACCCTAGTAATAAAATAATATAATTTTAAATATTAGTTAAAACATAGAAGTTGTATTGGAAGGAATGGATAGAAATAACTAAAATATGATTATATATGTTTTTTAAATGTTTTTACATTTATCCAATAAAAGATAAAGGCTTAAAATACAGAAATAATTCAATTTTAGGCATTTATACCCTAATTTTTCCTAGGGTTCACTTATAACCTTTTGATGGAAAACCATCATTAAATATAGTTTTGATCAATATTATAAATTCTATTGGACCAAATATAACTCTTCTTTAGAATCGGGACATCAAAATTTACTTTGTGTAAATTTTTGGTATCTTTCCGATAAAGTTCATTTTTTTAATGAATAGTGTGAAATGTTGTATTTTAATTCAGAACCTCTTTTTAATATAATTTATTTATATGATTAGATTATATTTTGAATTGGTTTTAAAGTGAAATTAGAAAATATTTAACATTAAATCCAATAGTGGTCGTTGGAATTAATTTCACTTTGAAATCGGATTTAAACTAGTGTCAATCTTTTGATACTTATCGTTTCATAAAAACATGTTATTTTTCATGAAAGCGAGAATTAATTATTAAATTAATTAATTTGACTTATATGTTTTGAATTTTTTAAAATAGACTTCATTTTTGAATTCGGAATATCATATATAGCTTAGGGTGAATTTTTGATGAATAGTAAAACCACTAAGTGGTACTTATAAAAACTGATTTTTCGTTTAAATGAAATTTTACCACTTCTATGTTTTGAATATCAAAAATCCGACATACATGGTTGTCATTAACAAGTAAAATTTGGTTCAATGGGATTAAAATAATTTTTTGATGAATAGTAACTTTTATGTTTTTAATCGCGATTAGAGGTAATTAGTGTAGTTTAAGGTAAGAATAATGTTTTAATAAAATGAAATGACCTAGACACATGTCCTACCCTAATTGGATGTGTCATGGCCGACCATGAAAATCCATGGGTCAACTTGGCGACCCCATGGAGCCACATTGGTTGGAAAATGACATAAATACCTTTTATTTAATGTTAAAGTAAAAAATGACACAAACATGATATGTTTTACTAAAGCAATTTTCACATGGGGTTATACAAGTCATATTTTTGACTATACATAGTCATTGGAAATCTGAAAAAATTTCCTACATCATAGTATTTTTTTATAATTTGTATACATTAAATAAATTAAATTATTTATGACATCATGATGACGCAGCGATGACCTCATTATTTAACGATTGAAATAAAATGGAAAGATAATGTAATATCTAAGACCTACACATGTCCAAAACCTATTGGATGAGTGGACTTCGAACCCTTATCACCTTATCCTCGAATTATATCAATGTGTGAACTCTTAAATCCGAATATCTTTTTAAAATAAAGTGACTTTTCTTTACTTTCCAAGAGTGCCCCTCCTCTCCTCTTATAAAAGGCCCCCACCTCTACCTCCTTACCCACACTTACAAAGCCTTTGGTTCAGACAACCCCTGCCCATTTTGTCTCTCCACATCCCTATATTACTCCTTCAATCATCACATTGGGCAGAAGTCTTCCCAAGGAAGCCTTTGAGCTCAAACCAAAGGGAGTTACCCTATTTTAAGGTAAGGTCTTTTTTTGAGTCCTTCTGTTTTATTTTGCTTCTCCAACCCCCTAAACTATTTTTATTATTTTCTTTTGTAACAACTCCAGTATCCTAAATATACTAGGATGTTTTTATAAGAATTATTCGAGCTACAATTACACACACCTACATCTAATGGTTAAAGAACATACAGTTTCCGTGGATGGTAAATTTCTGCCTCCCGAAACGATGATTGTTCAACATTCTTTTAACACCATCAAAGGTGGCCATTAAGATGAAATTATATTTATAAATGATATATAATATTTTTATGTTTTCCTTAAGCTTCTGTATTTTTCATTTTGGGCACACCTTTATGGTTTCCATTATGGGTAAAGGCGGTATCTTCATTTAAGGAAGGACGGACTACCGCCCCCTCAATGTGATTTGATTCGTTAATGCCATATGTGGGATGTATAAAGGATGTATTTAATGTTATTATATATGATTTTATACTAGAATTATAATATACTTCTATATCATTATTATTTCCTTCCAATAAAGTATGAGATATAAGTGAATGTAGCGTTCATGCGTACGTTCAGCTTACCGTCTCCATGAACGGTGCATTTCATTTCTTATCCCCAAATGTAGTGTACTATTAAAAGTACATGTATATAATGGATATATATGATGAATGATACATCTAAATGATGAATATAATTATGGATTTAAAATATACATACCTCTCATTTAGTTTTAATTCCATTAATATGACAAAGAAATGAAAGTAGCGTCCATGCGTACGTACGGCTTACCGTCTCCATGAATGGTGAATTTAATTTCATACCTCTAAATGATTATGTAATATTATAAATACATGTATATTCTGGATATATATGATTTATATGATATCCAAATCAGGAATGTCATTCTGGATATAAAGAACCTTTGACCACACGAACAACATGTAATTGTAAGAAGTCCACTTTCGACTTAAGAACCAAATATCGACAAAACAAACATTATTAACTTAAATGGTTACATAATGTTTATAAAATGGAAATAAGTGATATAAAAGGAATAATGAACTTGAAAAAGGTTCTTAAGAAAATATAAATTAACTCAAGTTTATTATTCATGATGTTAAAGAACGATCGAGTCAATTCGGACCTGAGGTATGGGACTTCGTCTCAACCTCATTTCATTGCATCATATTTAGTTTTATACAGAACATTCTTTTATACAGTGTATAACCCACTTTGACTTTTAATTAAATACAAAAGGAATCTTTTTCTACGAAGCGTTTTACTAAACGACGAAAAGGAATGTTTCTTTTAACGTACGCGGTGACAATGACCTTTTCCACCTCCACGAGTATGATTTGGTGTTTGGCTTCCTCAACAAGCTGTAATGTTTTTTAAAAATGAAATAAATACCATATACTCTTTTATGTATTTTGGTATTGAAAATGGTTTTTATAATGGATTTGTTATGTCAATATATTTGATTGATATATTATGATCAATGTGTGGAAATGTTTTCTTTCATTTATGTTTGCTTTATGTCTTATGATTTTATAATGGTACTTGGACATTTGACGGGTGGTTACATGATGAACCATATGACGGGTGGTGCCATGAATACCAGGATGGGTGGTTACGTTATATCCTTCAACGCATTGGGTATGGAAGTCGGCCGTATGGCTATTCCATTAAGTGATATGTGTGGAAGTCGACGGTATGGTTATTACACTTAAGTATGTTTATGTCCCAAGTTACCTCTATATGTTATGTGTTATTTATATGGGTTTTATGGTAATCTTTTGGTTACAAAAGGGTAATTAATGATATTTTATTCAGTGAAGTGTTTTTACTACTTCATAAAGGTGAAGGTATTACTTTGATATACATCGTTTACTTGATGTTTGAAAAACTAACAATTTTCATTATTTGTGTATCCCTTACTGAGCTTTTTATGCTCACCCAAAGTTTTTTTTGAAATGTTTTTCACAGTACATAATGTGGAATAGGGTCAAGGATGAGATCAAGGGAAAGTCATGCTATCTAAAACATGGAACTAGACATATTTCTTTTTAAGAGTTTTTTTATTGTATGGAAACTTAATAGAAGTGTCTAATTTGTAAACTTTTGAGATGTAATAGTTATGTTCTAATTCTCTAAAACTCTAAACCTGAAAATATCCTCAATGTGAATTATTCATTTAATTCAATATTAAGTAAGGTTTAGGGTCGGGGCCTTATAGTTGGTATCAGAGGTCGGTTTAGACAACTTTAGGAGTTAGAAAAGTGTTAAATTATAAATTAATTTATGGTATGATTGAAATGATATAGCATTTGAAGATTACCACGTTGCTTCTCCGAATATATTTTTGTGTTAAAAATGGTTTTTCATAGATGAAATAGAACATATTTTCTGGGAAGGCATACAGAGGGAAATGACTTTTCAAATCAGTATCATGAGACGGTCAGAATCAGAATTGAGTAGTTTACTACAGTGATAGCTCAGTTGACTCAGGTGATAAATCATGGATGTTTCAATTGATGATATTTTTGGTGTTTTCTAAAATTAAAGAGGAGAATGAAAGTAATTTAAGGGTTATCTTGAAAACCTTAAATGAAAAGAAAGTATATGGGAAATTCAGAAAGTGTGAGTTTTGGTTACAACAAATTTCCATCTTGGGTCAAATTGTTTCAAAAGATGGCATAACTGTTGATCCTGCTAAAACAAAAGTTGTTGAAGAATGGCCATGAACCAAAAATGTAACAGAGATCAATAGTTTTCATGGTTTGGCAGGTTACTACCGAAGGTTTTTTGAAAATGTTTCATGGTTATCTAGTCCAATGACTAAGCTAACTCGGAAGGGTGTTAAGTTCATCTGGACAAAAGAATGTGATGATTGTTTTTAGGAGTTGAAAAGAAGATCGGTGAATGCTCTAGTTTTGGAACTTCCTTCCAGGAATGGTGAGTTTGTTATATACAGTGATGATTCTTTGAAGGTACATGGATGTGTCCTTATGCAGAATGATCAAGTAATTTCTTATGCTTCACGTCAGTTGAAAACTCTTGAGGTAAATTACCCTACACATGATTTGGAATTAGTTGCTGTTGTTTTTGCTATAAAAATTTGGAGGAATCATTTTTATGGAGTAAAGTGTGAAATATATAATGATCACAAAAGTTTAAAGTATATATTCACTCAGAAATAATTGAACATGAGATAGAGGAGATGGCTGGAATTAATCAAGGATTATGATTGTACAATTCATTACCATCCGGGAAAAGCCAATAAATTTTCTGATGCTTTGAGTCGAAAAAGTAATTCTTCATTAACGATGTTGCATTTGGAACATGATCCATGGGTTAAGGATTTGATGAAATTTGGCATAGAGGTTGTTGGTGCATGATGTCCTTCTATTTTGTTTCAGGTATCAGTGATATCTTCTCTATCAGACAGAATCAAGCAAGCACAAAAGCAAGACAGTGAGTTGTAGAAAAAGGTAGAGATGGTTCAGAAAGGTAAGTTGCATGAATATAACATTGATAGTGATTGTGTTTTGAGATTTGGGAAGAGATTGTGTGTGCCTTGTGATTCACAGTTGAAGAGAGAGTTGTTATGTGAAGCTCATATTTCTCCGTTTTCAGTTCATCCTGGAAGTACTAAGATGTATAGATATCTGTGGGAGTATTACTGGTGGGATGGAATGAAAAGAGATATTGCTGATTTTACTGTGAAGTGTTTGACTTGTCAGCAGGTTAAAGCAGAGCAGTAGTTAACGAAAGGGATGCTTCAGCCTCTACCAGTGCCAGAGTGGAAATAGAAGAATATATCCATGGACTTTGTTGTGGGATTACCGAAGACATCTCAAGGTAATAATGCAATCTGGGTTATTGTTGATCGCTTGACTAAATCTGCTCATTTCCTTTCCATACGAGATAAATTGTCCCTAGATGAACTTTCCCGTTTGTATCTTAAAGAGATAGTCAGGTTACATGGATTTCCTCTCTCCATTGTATCTGACCATGATCCCAGGTTTACTTCTAACTTTTGGAAAGGCCTTCAGAATTCGTTGGGTACTGAATTAAATTTTAGTATAGATTTTCATCCTCAATCAGATGGGCAGTCAGAACGAACAATTCAGACCTTGGAGGATATTCTATGAGCTTGTTCGATGGATTATCGGGGAAGTTGGGACCAACATCTTTCTTTGGTTTAGTTTTCTTATTATAACAGTTTTCATTCCAGTATACAGATGGAACCCTTTGAGGCATTATATGAGAAGCGGTGTCGAACTCCCACATTTTTTGATGAAGTGAGTGAAAGGAAGCTGATGGGACCAGAATTGGTAGAAGAGATGGCAAAAAAAGTTCATTTGATTCAGAAACACATGAGAATAGCTCAGAGCAGGCAGAAGAGTTATGTGGATAATGGGAGGAAGGATCTATCTTTCGAGGTAGGTGATCATGTTTTT
Source organism: Viscum album (assembly GCA_963277665.1). Taxonomy (NCBI): domain Eukaryota; kingdom Viridiplantae; phylum Streptophyta; class Magnoliopsida; order Santalales; family Viscaceae; genus Viscum; species Viscum album. The sequence continues at coordinate 914,445,210 of OY728155.1, read as the reverse complement.
CTCAAGGTTTCTCCATGGAAAAGTGTGATGTGATTTGGTAAGAAAGGAAAGCTGAGTCCAAGGTTTGTTGGACCATATGAAATTCTGGAGAAAGTTGGATCAGTTGCTTACTGAGTGGCTTTACCTCTGAGTTTATCTCAGGTACACAATGTTTTTCATGTTTCTATGTTGAGGAAGTATATGCCAGATCCATCTCATATTTTGATTCCAGAGGTAGTTCAGCTGGAAGAGAACCTATCTTACGAAGAACAACCAGTCTAAATTCTTGACAGAAGAGAGCAAGTGTTGCGAAATAAGGTAATTCTGCAGGTAATGGTTTTGTGGAAAAACCATATGGTTTAAGAGGCAACGTGGGAATCTAAAAATTCTATGAGGGATAAATACCCCCACTTATTTTGATAAGTGAATAAAATTTTGAGGACGCAATTCCCAAAAGGGGGGAAGGATGTAACATCATAGGTAAATAAAGAATAAAGAATTTTGATATTTATTAATATTTACAAATTAAATATTAATTTTACTTTAAAAGGGTTTCTATGTTCGATAGCGTACCCGATACGCATCAAAGTGTTTCATTGAAATCTTTCATTGCACAATAGTAATAAAATAATATTATTTTAAATGGTAGTTAAAACATAGCCGTTGTATTGGCGGGAATGGATTGAAATAACTATAATATGATTATATATGTTTTTTAAATGTTTTTACATTTATCCAATAAAATATAAAGGCTTAAAATACGGAAAGAATTCAATTTTAGGCATTTATACACTAATTTTCACTAAGGGTTCACTTATCACCTTTTGACGGCGAACCATCATTAAATATAGTTTTGATAAATATTATAAATTCTATTGGACCAAATAAAACTCTTCTTTAGAATCGTAACATCAACATTTACTTTGTGTAAATTTTTGGTATCTTTTCGATAAAGTTCATTTTTTAATGAATACTGTAAAATGATGTATTTTAATTCAAAAACTCTTTTTAATCTAATTTATTTATATGAATAGATTATCTTTTGAATTGGTTTTAAAGAGAAATTAGAAAATATTTTACCATTAAATATAATAGTGGTCTTTGGAATTAATTTCACTTTGAAATCGGACTTAAACTAGTGTCAATCTTTTGATACTTATTGTTTCACAAAAACACGCAATTTGTCATGACAGCAGGAATTAATTATTAAATTAATTAATGTGACTTATATGTTTTGAATTTTTTAAAATAGACTTTATTTTTGAATTCGGAATATCAAATATAGATTAGGGTGAATTTTTGGTATTTTTCGGAAAAACATCAATTTTTGATGAATAGTGAAACCACTAATTGATACTTATAAAAACTGATTTTTCGTTTAAATGAAATTTTACCACTTCTGTGTCTTGAATTTCAAAAATCTGACATACATGGTTGTCATTAAGAAGTAAAAGGTGGTTCAATGGGATTAAAATAATTTTTTCGTAAATAGTAACTTTTATGTTCTTAATCACGATTACAGGTAATTAGTGTAGTTTAAGGTAAGAATAAAGTTTTAATAAAATGAAATTACCTAGACACATGTCCTACCCTCATTGGATGTGTCATGGCAGACCAAGAAAATCCATGGGTCAACTTGGGGACCCCATGGAGCCAGTTTCGTTGGACAATGACATAAATACCTTTTATTTAATGTTAAAGTAAAAAATGACACAAACATGAAATGTTTTACTAAAACAATTTTAAAATGGGGTTATAAAAGTCATATTTTTGACTATAAATTATCATTGGAAAGCTAAAGAGATTTCCTACATCATCGTATTTTTTTTTTAATTTTTAGATATTAAATAAATTAAATTATTTATGACATCATGATGACGCAGCGATGACCTCATTATTTAACGATTTAAATAAAATGGAAAGATAATGTAATATCTAAGACCTACACATGTAAAAAACATATTGTATGAGTGTATATCGAACCCTTATCACCTTATCCTAGAATTATATCAATGTGGGACCTCTTAAATCCGAATATCATTTTAAAATAAAGTGACATTTCTTTACTTTCCAAGAGTGCCCCTCCTCTCCTCTTATAAAAGGCCCCCAACTCTACCTCCTTACCCACACTTACAAAGCCTTTGGGTCTCCCAAACCCTGCCCATTTTGTCTTTCCACATCCCTCCCTTACTCCTTCAAGCCTCACTTTGGGCAGAAGTCTTCCCAAGGAAGCCATTGAGATCAAACCAAAGGGAGTTACCCGATTTTAAGGTAATGTCTTATTTTGAGTCCTTTTGTTTTATTTTTCTTCTCCAACCCCCTAAACTATTTTTATTATTTTCTTTTGTAACAACTCCATTATCCTCAATATACTAGGATGTTGTTACAAGATGTATTCGAGATACACTTACACACACCTACATCTAATGGTTAAAGAACATACAGTTTCCGTGGATGGCGAATTTCTGCCTCCCGAAACGATGATTGTTCAACCTTCTTTTAACACCTTAAAAGGTGGCCATTAAGATGACACTATATTTATATATGATATATAATATGTTTATGTTTTACTTAAGCTTCTATATTTTTCATTTTTGGCATACCTTTATGGTTTCCATTATGGGTAAACGCGATATCTTCATTTAAGGAAGTGCGGACTACTGCCCCCTCAAAGTGATTTGATTCGTTAATGCCATATGTGGGACGTATAATGGATGGATTTAAAGTTATTATATATGATGATATACTGGAATTATAATATTCCTATATATAATTATTATTTCTTTCCATTAAAGTATGATATAGAAATGAAAGTAGCGTTCATGCGTACGTACGACTTACCATCTCCATGAACGGTGCATTTCATTTCTTATCCCCAAATGTAATGTACTATTAAAAGTACATGTATATAATGGATATATATGATGAATGATACATCTAAATGATGAATATATTTCTGGAATTAAAATATACATACCTCTCAATTAGTTTTAATTCCATTAATATGACAAAGAAATGAAAGTAGCGTTCATGCGTACGTACGGCTTACCGTCTCCATGAACGGTGCATTTCATTTCTTACCTATAAATGATTATGTAATATTATAAATAAATGTATATGCTTGATATATATGATTTATATGATATCAAAATCAGGAATTTCATTCTAGATATGGAGAACCTTTGACCACAAGAACAACATGTAATTGTAAGAAGTCCACTTTCGACTTAAGAACCAAATATCAACAAAACAAGCATTATTAACATAAATGGTTACATAATGTTTATAACATGGAAATAAGTGATATAAAATTAATAATGAACTTGAAAAAGGTTCTTAAGAAAATAGAAATTAACTCAAGTTTATTATTCAGGACGTTAAAGAACGATCGAGTCAAGTCGGACCCAAGGTAAGGGACTTCGTCTCAATCTCCTTTCATTGAGGCATATTTCATTTTATACACAACTTTATTTTATATGGTGTATAAACCCCTTTGACTTTTACTTTCATACAAAAGGAATCTTTTTCTATGAAGTATTTTACTAAATGGCAAAACGGAATGTTTCTTTTAACGTACGCGGTGACAACAACCTTTTCTGCCGCCGCGAGTATTATTTGGTCTTTGGCTTCCTCAACATGCCGTAATGTTTTTTAAAAATAAAATAGATACCATATACTCTTTTATGTATATTGGTATTGAAAATGGTATTTATAATGGATTTGTTATGTCAATATATTTGAGTGATATATTGTGATCAATGTGTGGAAATGTTTTCTTTCCTTTATGTTTGCTTTATGTCTTATGATTTTATAATGGTACTTGGACATTTGACGGGTGGTTACATGATGAACCATATGACGGGTGGTGCCGTGAATACCAGGACAGGTGGTTACGTTATATCCTTCAATGCATTGGGTATGGAAGTCAGCCGTATGGCTATTCCATTAAGTGATATGTGTGGAAGTCGACGGTATGGTTATTCCACTTAAGTATATTTATGTCCCAAGTTACCTCTATATGTTATGTGTTATTTATATGGGTTTTATGGTAATCCTTTGGTTACAAAAGGGTAATTAATGATATTTTATTCAGTGAAGAGTTTTCACTACTTCATAAAGGTGAAGGTATTACTTTGATATACATTGTTTACTTGATGTTTGAAAAACTAACAGTTTTCATTATTTGTGTATCCCTTACTGAGCTTTTTATGCTCACCAAAAGTTTTTTTTGAAATGTTTTTCACAGGACATAATGTGGAATAGGGTCAAGGATGGGATCAAGGGAAAGTCATGCTATCTAAAACATGGAACTAGACATATTTCTTTTTAAGAGTTTTTTTATTCTATGGAAACTTAGTAGAAGTGTCTACTTTGTAAACTTTTGAGATGTAATAGTTATGTTCTAATTCTATAAAACTCTAAACCTGAAAAGATCCTCAATGTGAATTATTCATTTAATTCAATATTAAGTAAGGTTTAAGGCCGAGGCCTTATACTATATGATTTTTGTAGATAATTTTTTTTATTTATGTTGGGTTTGGGCTTTAAAAAATTGAATGATTGGTATGATGAAGGGGAGACTGAATACATTTTTATATTGGATGGGAGTGGAATTATTGTAAATACTAAAAGGTGAACAATATTGAGATGACTCCCTTAGATAATATTCTTAAAAATGGGAAAAATAATTGAGTAAAGGTTTTATTTTTTCTATCAAAACCCCCACCACACAAAAAGAAGTTCACTTTTATAAATTCTTCTTTAACTGTTTTGTTTCACCAATTTTTATCTGTTGGGTTTTGAGGTAACTAGTTTTCTCGATAAAGTAATTCAACATTTAAAATTATATTTAATTGATATTTAAATGATAATTCATAAAAAACAATCATATATATTATATATAATAAAATAATAAATTCCAAATTTTTGGAAATTATATTTTAAACATGATATAGCAAGGCACATGAAAACTTCTTTAACTAGAATCTTGCTAACAATGTTTTTTTCAATTAAAAGTTTAATATTATCACTATAAAATATATATTGTTACAGTAATAAAACATATTTTATATTTATTATCATATAAATATTCATTTTACTAATTTATCATTTTTATTAAATTTTCAATATTTTAATAAAATATAATTTACTATAAAATAACATTAATGATTATTTGTGAATTATGTAAAAAAATTTAATATAAAATTATCAAAAAAAATGTAATTTAAATATATAATGTTAAAACATTTTTAATAATTATATATTAATCAAAAAATTAAATATAATAAATCAATCAATTTATGTTACTTTTTTTTGGTATTTTTTATTTTACTTAATTATTAGACAAATAATTTTTGCATTGCGGAATTCCCATATCATTTAATCTATATAATTCATAAATAATAATAAAAAATAACATCAAATGATGAAAAAATACAATACCTTTTAAAAAAATGTACACAACTAAACTAATGTTTGTTTTTATCCATGTATCAAGTATTTATAAATGATAAATGTATGGAATGATCATTTTTAACTTTTCCAATATATAAATTATTTTATAGGTCAATTTATATAAATATTGTCACCATGGTTAATTAAATTAGAACCAAGTGGGTATATATTCTGAATATATTCATCCAATGTATTTTTGATAGATTTCCAGGTCAATTTTCTCCTAAATAAAACATTTTAAACACAATGTAAACTAATTTTTCCTTAATCACTGTAAATAATATTAATTAATTTCATGGGTTTTATTTATAAAAAAAATATAACATTAGAATATATTACCTATTATTATGATTCAAAATAAAAAATTACATTTTTCCAAATTAGGAACATATATGTGTAGGAAAATAACACAAAATCAATCCCACACTTGTTTCATGAATGTGTATTTTATTAGAGAATATTTTTAAAATTTTAAAATGGTTTATATTGAATATCAATGTGAAATTCGTTAAAATGGTCTAAATTTAATAATTAATGTAATAGGGGTATAATTAAACATTAAAGAAATTATAATTTAATAGTATAAATAAGTTATATGAAATAAAAATTCTAAATAAAAATTCTATAGTTTTCACATTTCTTTAAAAATGATATTTTTCATAAACCAACAAAAAATTAACAGTAAGTAATTTTTGAAAATTTTATATAAAAAACGTCATTTATTTTATGAAATTAAATTAATAATAGTGTCCAAAAATAGTTTTATTTTCAGAAAAAGAAGGACATTAAAATAAGTTCATTTATGAAAATATTATTTTCAATCATATAGAGCCTTTAAATTGTATTTTATGTTTTCTTATAAATCTATTATATTTTTTAAAAACAATTATAAATAATAATAATAAATTATTTACTACTATAGATATTATTATTTATAATGGAATCATTATATCTACTTCATAATAAAAATAATAATAATAATAATAATAACAACAATAGGCTTTTTTTAGTAACTCCTTGATGCATGCAATGAAGGAGAAGTTAGTGTCACATATAGAGCAAGATTATATATATATATTATCTAATAAATGATTCAGTTTCAATATTTTATATTTTATTCCCAAATTAGTTGTTTCAAAATCAATTTTCATTGCTTTATTAAATTAAAAAATTCAAGAATTTTAAAGTAATTAAAAAAATCTCTCTATCTTATGTAGTTGCATTATACCCCCATTAAAATGAATTCATCTATTTAAATTTATTTTATTTATCATTAGTTTAATAAATGAATTTTTATTTCCTAAAAAACACATTATAAAAAATAATAATAAAACATTCTTTAAATATTGAATTATGGGAACATAATGGATAAATAATGTAACATATTACAAGTTTTACAGATAGTAAAAAATAGGTGGAACATGAAAACATAGACATAGAAGAATTCAATAAATAATCATCATATTTGATAAATATCACTGATCTATGGAAAATGGGCGATTCATTGAAATTATATATAAAAAATCATAATCAAATGAAGTGTGAATGAGGTCATTGAAATCCTCCAAATTTATTATAATAGGACAATAAATTTTTTAGACCAATTTCCCTAAAAATTAATCTTTTTCATGAGATGGTATACTTACATTATTCCAAGACAACCTCGCCCTTTGTTGGTCAATTATCAATTTCCATATCATCTCATATTTGAAGAAAAAAAGGTTAACATGTCATTCATGATGAATTATCTTGTCATGGTATCAAAAAATATTATGATAGGATATTGTATATGTATTTATTTATCTCAAATAGGTTAACACATGTGATCCAATACGAATAAATCCACCTATGGTGAAATAATACAATGAACTCTAAACTATAATGTAATGTTTATAATAAACCTCTTTTATGAATTTTTACCCATAAAACCCATAAAAAGTATGGAAGCCTAATAATTTTGAAAACATTTCATCAAATTTAAAAAAATATCTTATCATTTATTCCCTGCATATCATAAAGAATCACTAATTTTTCACATATCCCTTCATAGATTGTCTATTTAAATATGATATTTTCCATAAAAACATATTGATAACATGAATGTTCCATTATTCCATGTAATATTAAATATATTCCATAAACAAAAAAATTCTAAATGTCATCCATGTTAACAGTTCCATCTTTGTCAATATATCCTTAATCAGTTCCTAGGTAATCTATACAATACTAATTACTCTATAATATCCTAAATATTATTATCCCAGCATCCTTACATCAACATTAGAACATATTAAGGGTTATATTTACGTATTATAGATATTGTATTGATATTAAATCACATTTCTAGTCTATTAGAAAAAATCAAAACATTCTTTTTAATACTATATATAAAACTGAAACTGAAAAATACTGATAGATTTCACAATTCATTTTACATATTTACTGAATCCAAATACCTAAAAAATTAATTAATCAACTAAATATATATTCCTTTAAAAAGGCGACATCATAATATTACATAATTAACATTTACTTTCCCCTTTCATGTGTATTTTCTTCATCAGTAACCATATAATTGTTACTCATACAACATTGATGACTTTCTTCCTGAACTCTCCACTTTGGACATTGATTTTCATAGTCACCATTCATTCCAAACATTAAAAATTTAATCTTAAATGATTTTATATGGATTCCAATATTATAATCCATTGTGTTAATAGGACTCTACATTTTACATTTTAATTAATTTATGTGTGTCCTTTTTTTCCAAAATCAAATAATTTTTTGTTCCTTTAATAGATTTGATGGGGAGATTATTTTCACATTCATGACATAAGATAAACATAATATTTTATCATCTATTGACTCCATTACACAAACACTCACTAGACTCCTTCATTCTATTCATTGGTGAGTACTAGAGTTTGTTAAGGTGTACATTGATAATAATTTTCTGGGAAAACTAATTAGGCATGATGATAATTGTCTTCACTATAGTGATCATCATATTGGAATTCTTAAAATCAAATTGTTTGTCACATTCAACATTAAATTAGATTCGTCTATTTCCTATAATTATCAAAAACCATAATGTATCTTGGAAGAAGGACACATCATGTTATAAAACCAAATTATACTATCAAATAATGAATAGTATGTATAAATTATGGCACATTCAAAAAACAAAATAAATGGACCCTTAGGTTTATCCATAAATAAATCACATGATTTATTATTATGAATATCCTTAAGTATATCCTGAAACATTTATCATGCTATTTTTCAATGGTTGACTAAAAAATTAATTTTATAAAAAATATAGTGACTTAGGATTAACAAAAAAAGATATTAAACGATTTTAAATGAATATTTAAAATATTTAAATAATAAATCACCAAGGACTGTAATACATTAGATCATTTGGAAAAATGAGTCACATTCTTCTAATTTTTTAAATTATATATATCATATGTCATAATTATCTCCAACATTAGTACTCATACTTGAATTCTTTATTTATATACCATCAAAAGAAAACATATGAAAGGATGGGCTCAGATGCTTAGAATTCGTTAATAAAGGAGATATATAAGCGTATCAAAAGTATAAATTAATGATAACATGAGAATAAAAATTTAAGACCATAACTATCATATAAAATATTATATACATTACTTAGTGAATATATATTTTCAATTCAGAAGATATGATTATAATGGAATTAACAGAATAATATGAGAGATCATAACATTGAAATAAAAAAATATAATTTATTGAATACACATATGAATATAAAATTATTTATATTATTGTCAATCCTTATTTACAAGGCCATTATAAAATAATTGGTTCACTCCCCACACCGTCTTGGTTTTCATGGTTCACTCCTATGACCATATTTTTAGTCAAGTATTATACATTATACTATATAGCCGAAAAAGCCTTTTGTTGAACCGATTTCACCATAATTCCATCAATTTATACCTCATGGGATATTAATATTTAACTAAGGAATTTGAAGATGATATAGGTCTCATCCTTATGATTTTGAAATCCTACAAAAATATTCAACAATTCCCTAAAAAATTATACAATTATGAATGAAATTCAAAGGGTATAATAAAGCTGTCTTTACATTATAACCTATGGTAAATATATGGGTTTGAGAATAATTTCATAAAAATATAACACTTGAAAATAATATGGATTCAAAATAATATATCTCATGCAGTAGAAATTGGTTTCATTAATATATAACATGAAAATTTGAAATGTTATTCGTAAACATAAAACATTGGATTGATAAATGTGTTTCGAAATAATATAACACTTGGACGTGAAAAGAGATTCATAAACGTGTAGACTACATGTGAAAAAAAGTCAAAATTATTCTTCCTTGATTAATAATAAAACACTATTTATTTTATTTTTAGACATCTCATTCAATAAATATAAAGTAAGATTAAAATAATTTTGAATAATGTTTTTCGTGAAATCTCATTAACGAAGCATAAAACAATTTTAAAAAGCATTTCCACATAATCATAAAAAGTACGATTCAAAAAAATAAAATCTATTTTTTGTGAATACATATAAAAGAAGTTTGAGAAAATATTTAAATACATGTCTTTTTAAAATTATAAAATAATATTCAATATAATTTGAAATATTTTTCTATGAAAACATATCAAGGAATCTACAATAAATATATATGTTTTTTCTTTGGAAACAAATAAAACAATCCTGAAAACTAATAGGAAAAAATTTTCCTTGAAAAATAATAAAGGAATCATAAAAAACTATTAAATATATTTTTTATGAATAAATAAATAAAAATATTGAAAACCATTTTCTATGAAAACATATAAAGGAAACAAGAAAAAATAAGAAAAACTTTTTCTATAAAAAATATAATAAAATATTGAAAACATTCTGAAAAAAGTTTCCATTAAAATGTTAAATGAATAATAAAAAAAAATTCATAAAATTTGATTTTATGTAATATAAATTATTAATGGAATGGTTTTTATAAAAATTTTATAAATCATGGTATTTAATCAACACATATTTCGACCGAAAAGAGAGATAAAGTCAGATTTCCATAAAATCACATTATTGAATATCTTATATGAGAATGAGTAAAAAAATGGTCAAAATACATGAGTATATCATGAATAACCATAGGATAATAAAATAAAGGAGGATTATTTATATATATATATAATAATATTTAATTAATGTAATCGTAATCAACAAAAATTCCCAATAAACTATATGATTATAGAATAAAACTATTACTACTGTAGTAATGCGGGATCATAGACCCTATAAAATAAAAAAATTAAAATAAGAATAAAATATCCCAAAAATATATATTCATGATATAACATTTTAGAGGTCATTATATACACCCCATTGAATAATATAGGTGCATGCCAAAGCATGTATCTCATTGAAGAAAAAATATGACAAATTATTAAATTACCAATTTTGTAAATTATTAACCATATGGAAAATTAAAAAAATATCAAAAAATATGTATGTAAATACACATAATTTTATGTATATGAATCATAGAATTCAGTCATGTTATGTATATATATAATGCACATTAAATGGGTGTTCAATAAAGAATAAGTATAACATAAATAAATTTGAGACAAGAAAACCCTTACCATATGTCTTGACATTCATTTTGAATGTTCATGAATAATGTAAAATAAATATCAGTTTTTATACATATTGGAAAACCTAATACTCTAATATATAATAATATATAATATTTTATAATGACTATATACTACATTTTTGTTAAATTTTTTTTATAATGTTATGTTTTGCGTAATATCCACTTTTTTCGTATATGTTTGGACAAATTATTCTTGATCTTATTACTTAGATTGTTATATATAAATTTAAATATGGTAAAAAATGTTATAAATATAATATTTATTCAGTATGAAAATAAATATAATAAAAATAAAATGAACAAAATTTGAAAAGGAATACAATAATCTGGGAGAGCGTAAGACATATATATGCATCAATATTGTTTCTATTTTTATATCGTATCGAATGAAATAAATGATAATTAAATAAAATTATACATTTATATAATATAAATTTACTCTCATTATTAATTCATATTTATCAAATAATTTTACTGAACCCATTCCTAATAAATTCCATGTAATTTGTGAACTAATCACATCGATTTTATGAGTCGTTAGTCTACAAGTCCACGATCAAACTAAAAATATTTATACAAAAATGGAAATCTAGATGGTATTTATTATATAAAAATTCTAGAATAATATATAGATAAAAAATATAATATATAATAACTAAATGAAGTATTTACATCATAATTCCCAACAATGATAGTCTGTAAAAGAAAATTGTATGACATCGTTTCGTGAGGAAACAGTCCACCGTACACAAGAATAATAATTTTGTTACCCATTTTATGAATTTCTATGTAGCTATAGTAATAAGAATTATAAAAAATTATCCAAATATTTACGATGTAAAGGGTTCTATATAATCATTTAATTAAAATAAATGATGTTGTGGATATTGGAAATAATGAAAAATAACATATAGAATTATGTTACATATTCATCGAGAAAGTCTACTTGGTTTGAAATAAAGGAATTGGTTGGCTAGGTTTATTCACAATGTGAGGCATCTAGGATTTAGGGAGATAATTTTGGAGCTTATTTTGGAATATTTTCTATGAGTAAATGTTAGTTGAGGGTTGTGATGATGGGGAATAGTTATTTACTTTTTATATGGGAGGGGGTGAAATTCATGAAAATAATCAAATTTAAACAGTGTTTATAGGTCTATCTTATGCCATGATCATAAATTAAATTAAATTTAATTGACTAAATGGGATTTATGGATGAGAAAAATTTATAACATACTAAAATAAGTGTTTTATTATAAATTTGTTCCATAACTTCTATGACTCGACATTTTTATCATTTTGGTTTTCATTAATATAACAACATCTATAACATAAAAATGATCACCAATATGACTAAATTAACATGATATGTATTATAAATTAAAGACATAATAGATTTTATATATGATATATAAATTTTCTTGAAAAATAATATGTATGTTCGAATATAAATTTTAAACAAGAACATGTAATGCAAAAAAATTGATTTATCCCAAACTGGGCGAAAATTTATTTATAAATTTATTGGTCAGTTTGTTTATTTTTAAATTTAAATTGGTCCATGAATAAAAAATATTTCATATATAGAGATTAATATAAATGTTTTTATATAATATATGAATTTTGTGTAGATTTTTTATCTTTTAATTGAAATTCATTTATTATAAAATAATATTAATATCAATTTTGAATTTATTTAATTAATTTTAAATATTAAATATAGAGAAAATTATATATTCTGAATCTATTAAATTCACACCCTTGTTATCAATATACATTTAATTAAATAATTAGTAATAATAATTCAATCAATTCATTTTACTTTTAATATATTTATTATTAGTCATTTTAGTTTATTATTAACTAAATAATTTACCCATTTTCAATACTTAAAAAAATAAACTAAATATTTTAACATAAAAAATCCGAGATAAACTATTATGATTAAAATAAAAACATAATAATTTTAACAACTTTATACAACTAAAAAATTTGTCTTTTTTCATAAGTGAAGGATTTATAAACCATAAAACAAAAATGGTTAATTTTTTGTATTTTTATTTATATAATTTATTACAGAGGTCACTTTCATTAAATAGTTAACTAATAACACACAATGTTACGAAAAAAGAGGTGATATGGTAAAAAATATATTGAGACACTAGATTTTAGAAAAATTTATAGATCATTTTTCCCTTTGTATTATTGTTTAACCAGTATGTAAACTAATTTTTTACCATAATCAATGTAAATAATTTTACATAAATGCGCTAATATTTTTGTTAATAAAATATGTTCAAAAATACTAGAAATGTTAAATAACTATGAATAAAAATTATGGAATACTTTTTGTCACATTCAAAATACATATATAGAAGAAATTAATTAAATTTTAATCCCACATATGTGTCTTGATAACATGTTATTTAAGAAAGCTGTTTAATTTTTTAAAATATTGAACTATTTTCATATCCAATTTCAATTTGAAATTAGTTCAAATGGACTAAATTGGAGTTATTTATGTAAAATATATATAACGGCCACTAAAAAGTTAAAATATTATTTAACACCACAAATATGATACATGACGAAATATTTTGAAATAAAACTCAGTATTTTTCATTATTCCTCAAAAAATTATGTTTTTACAAAAAATAACAAATAATCATCCCAAATAGTTGTTTGAAATTATTATTTCCAAAATGAATTTTATTTTATAAAATTTAATTTCTAAATATTTTAAAAAAATTATTTTTCATTTTTCATATACGGACATAAAAACAAGTCAATTTGACACAACAGTATCTTCAAACATATAGAGGCATTTCGGAAGATAATATTTTTTATCAGTATGATATATTTGTATCAAATCATTATATATAATATTTTTAAATTAGTTATTACTATTGATATTTTTTTAATGGAATCATTATATCTATCACATTAAAATATTTATAATAATAATATTTTGTTTCATAGAAACATAGACTTGTGTTTAATGTAAACCAAGAAAATTTCATGTGTGGTGCAGGCTTATCAATGTATAGTTTACAATTGAAGGTTTACACGGTGTAGAGTATAATTCATGCCACACTAATTTCTATCAAATGAAATATATTTTTTTGTGAAAAAAAAATTGTCTATGATGTTCAATTATTACCATAAGAATTCACTACATCTTAGGGTGGAAATATTTGATCCATAAATATATGATTACATATATGTTGATTTGGATATCTTTATAGTGTTTATATACCATGGATTTAAAACCGTTGTGCTTGGACATACATGGGATGTGTTCATGGAGTCAAAATTATATTTTTGGAGATATCATGGATTTGAATATGTCACCTTATTTGATAGGAATCATCATCATGACATTCATATAAACACCCCAACACTAGACAATGATATTTTGATAGATCAAGTACCTAGAACTATTTATCAACAACTAATTTTTGTTATATATTTTCATTTTTTATCATTTTTTATTATATGGGTACATCACATGAAAATATCATGTCATTTCAATTCTTTTATGGGATTAATTTGGTGGTGCATTATTGAGTACTATACAGAAACACCACAAGGTCCACAACCGCACCGTGTTACCCAAACAACTATTTCACTGATTAAAGGAATATTGTGGGATAAAGACCATTTTTATCAAGATGTATGGAATGATTTAGTACATAGATTATGGTATGATATTTGGATCAAGGATGTTGTGAATCCAACTTCTAAATTTTTTACTTATTTTTTTTTTCTATAAGTTAATGTACTTATGGATTATCATTGTTTTATATTTTTTATGGATCTACAATTTTATATATTTTTTATTTAATATTAGTTTTGTTTTTATTTCATAATTAATTTTCAAATATATTATGTGGAGTATAATACATTGTTTACATTATGGATTTCTGTGTATTAAGATACATGGGCTATGATTTTTATAGTGTACACTCATTGAATCAGGCTTATAGTCAGCTTTAATTTTTATATATGTTGTTGTTCATAATGAAAAAACTCATTCCGATTTGGATAATATTTCTTTATATATAAAGTCATGGAAGTTACAAATTAATACCCGAGCCTATTCAAAATCTATTTTAAACATTTCTAAATTAATATACAACAATTTTTCACGTGTGTCAGACCATATGATGGATTTCAGATATGTGAGTTAGGAACAATAGATTCAATACTAATTTTATTATTCGAAGGATATTTTATTTTGGTTTGTTTTTCATAATGTTCCATTTGTATACTAGTTTTACCTAGATTGACTAACTTGGTAGATTGACGTTCATTTAATATTGTTTTTTGGATTGTGGATCATAAGTAATAAGCTAGTGATTTGGATATTATTACTAGGAATTGGAGGTAATATGCATCTTCTATATTAAATATAGATTATATTATTCACATTTAATTTATGACTACTAGTTTTTGATTTCACTAAAATCAAATGCATAGTAGTAAATATTTTCAACAACTTCTCAAAATGGTATTTAATATAATTGTACATTTTGGCCTTTTAATCATGTTATCAAATTAATAAGTTAGTTTTCTTCTATTTTTTTTTCATGTTAATATTTGAAGATAAACTCTAGTATGAGGATACATATATGGTCCATGATCTTCAGAGATGTATTGACTATAGTTTTATAATCTCATACATTTAACCTAGAATGCATCTTATTATCAGTTATGAGTAAATTGGTACTGTTATATAATTTAATTAGTCTCCATGTATATACATTCTGATATTATATCTATTAATTAAATTTTACATTATTCATTGTTAATTTTATTTGTTTTCATATATTTGAAATGATTATTTTATTTTCTATTGAAAGAGTTGAATAATGTGTTGTGATCAAAGATGGGGTAATTCAATAGGACAATTATTTTTTAGTATCATGGACATTATTTTTTATGTGTTGGCATTAAATTTATTGAAAATTATATATGGTATCTCACACAGTAAAATTTGTGTCTAGGTACAAGTATTTCCATTGCATTTTAAGATAGGATTTTGTTTTTTCTGTGTAAGCATTGAGATTTTGTTATTTTGGACATGGCCTAGGTAGGATTCATAGATACCCTTAATATTAGTTTACATCTCAATGGGTTAGTATATTTTGTTATTTCTATAAATTATTTCTATGAGTTTATCGTTTTTTTGTTTCCATATGTACGGAATTATAGGAAAGTGAAGTAGTTTTGAAATCAGTGTAGCTAGTGTGTTATTAGTATTTGCACAGATGTATGGTGATGTGTTTGGGTATTGTGGTTATTATTAAAATGATTTATAGTACCTAAAATAAAAAAAAATTATAGTTTCTATGGTATTATTTAGGTTACATCATGTCCAGTGTGTTTCGGATGTGATTTTAACTATGTGGTTAATGTTAGGGTGGATACATGTGAATGGAACAATATTGTTTATTTAATAATAGTGTGATCCTCTTGATGAACTAACATGTTAGGATTCTTGGAATTGATTAGTGTTCACTAGACATCTTCTATTATGTGTGATGGCAGATTCTTACTTAGGTTAAGGGATTGGAGTTTATGATTTTGTATAATAATCTGTATTGGATGATATAAAAATTGAATGTGTTGGTTTCATGTAGTAAGAATTTAGGTTTCTATTGTTGAGTTTCTTGGTGAATTTTTAATACCAATGGATAATGTTGATACGCTTGTATTAAATTACACCTAGGGTCTTGATGATATTAGATATGTCCTTCTAAAGTAGTGGAATTAGATCAGGTGCTTTGGCAAAACTTATCTAGGTGAATTCTAGACCTGTCATCCTTGAGAATAAAAGTTAACGGATTATGAGACGAGAATGTTGATTTATGGTTATACTTGGATAGGTGTTTCCCTAGTAGTTTTATGAAGGATTAAATATTGTGGGTTTTGAATTATATTATATTTGAGAATATTACCCATTTAATGTAAAGAAATTGGGTGTCTTCTTGAGATAATGTTACTATGTGCTTAAAAATTTAAAATTTGATTCTATGTAACACCCCAGGTAAATAAAGAATATGAAATTTTCATATTTATCCATATTTGTGAATAAAATATTAATATGACTTTAAAGGGGACGCTATGCTCGATGGCGTACCCAAAACGCAACAACGAGTTTCTTGGGAATCTTACGTTTCACTCTAATAATAAAATAATATTATTTTAAATGGAAGTTAACATGAAGCCGTTGTATTGGTGAGAATTGATATAAATAACTAAAATATGATTATATATGTTTTTAAATGTTTTTACATTTATCCAATAAAAGATAAAGGCTTAAAATACGGAAAGAATTCAATTTTAGGCGTATATGCCCTAGTTATCACTAAAGGTTCACTTATCACCTTTTGATGGCGAACCCTCTTTAAATATAGTTTTGGTCACTATTATACATCCTTTTGGACCAAATAAAATCCTTCTTTATAATTGGGACATCAAAATTTACTTTGTGTATGTTTTTGTTATTCTTCTGATAAAGTTCATTTTTTTATGAATAAGTGAAAAATGTTCTATTTTAATTCAAAACCTCTTTTAATCTAATTTATTTATATGATTAGATTATCTTTTGAATTGGTTTTAAAGTGAAACCATAAAATATTTTTACCATTTTATTAAATGGTGGAATTTGTAATTAATTTCACTTTGAAATTCGACATAAATAAATATCAAATTTTTGATATATATTGATTCTTAAGAACACTCTATTTGTTTTGAAAGTGGGAGTTAATTATTAAATTAATTAATTCTACTTATATTCGTCGAATTATGTAATATAAACATCATTTTTGAATTCGGAATATCGAATATACCTTAGAGTGAATTTTTGGTAATTTTCTGAAAAACTCCAATTTTTGATGAATAGTGAAACCACTATGTGGTAATCAAGCAAACTGATTTTTCAGTTAAATGAAAGTTTATGACTAATGTGTATTGAATTTTGAAAATCCGACATACATGGTTGTCATTAGTATGTAAAATGTGGTTCAATGGGATGAAAATAATTTTTTGGTGAATAGTAATTTTTTTCATTAATCACGATTAGAGGTAATTAGTGTAATTTAAGGTAAAAATGATATTTTAAAAATATGAAAACACCATGACACTTGTCCTAACCCTATTGGATGAGTCATGGCCGACCATGACAACCCATGAGTCGATATAGGGGACCCTATAGAGCCACTTGTGTGAGATAATGACTTTAATGCCTTTTTTTAAATAAAGGTGAAAATGACACTAACATAAATATTTTTACTAAAACAATTTTTAGAAGGGGTTATACTAATCATATTTTTGTCTATAAGTACTCTATGGAAAGATATAAAGATTTCCTACATCAGGATAGTTTTTTTTATAATTTTTATACATTAAAAAAATTTATTTAATTATGACATCATGATGATGCAACGATGACATCATTAATGAACAGTTTAAATAAAATGAAATGATAATATAAAATCTAAGAACTACAATTGTCCAAAAACTATTGGATGGGAATATTTCGAAGCCTTATCATCTTATCTTCGAAATATATCAATGTGGGACCTTAGAAATTCGAAACACTTTTGAAAATAAAATAATAGTTTCATGATTTCCTAAAGTGCCCCTCCTCTCCTCTTATAAAAGGCTCCCACCTCTACCTCATTTCACACACTCCTCAAGCCTTTGGCTCGGCCATCCCCTGCCCATTTACTCTCTCCACATCCCTCTACCCATCCTAGAGGATTCCCTTTGGGAATAATCCTTTCAATGGAAGCCTTTAGGCTCAAATCAAAAGGAGTTACACTTTTAAAGGTAATTCATTCTCTCATGTTCATTTGTTTTATTTTGCTTCTCCAACCCCCTAAACTCTATTTATTTACTTATTTTGTAACAACACCAGTATCTTCAATATACTATGATGTTTTTATAAGATTTATTCGAGCTACACTCTCACAAAACTACAGCAAATGGTTAAAGAACATACGGTTCATGTGGAAGGAGAAATTCTGCCTCCTGAAACGATGATTATTCAATACTCATTTAACACCTTCAAAGGTGGCCATTATGATGTCAATATTTTTATATATGATATATAATATGTTTATTCTTTCCTGAATCTTCTTTATTTTTCATTTATGGCATACCATTATTGTTTCCATTATGGGTATACACGAAATCTTCATTTTAGGAAGGGCGGACTACCGCCCCCTCAAAGTGATGTGATTCGTTAATGCCATACGTGGGACGTATAAAGGATGGATTTAATGTTATTATATATGATGTTATACTAGAATTATAATATACCTATATATCATTATTATTTCTTTCCATTAAAGTATGAGATAAAAATGAATGTAGCATTAATGCGTACGTACGGCATACCGTCTCCATGAACGGTGCATTTCATTTCTTATCCCAAAATGTAATGTACTATTATAAGTACATGTATATAATGGATATATATGATGAATGATACATATAAATGATGAATATAATTCTGGAATTAAAATATACATACCTCTCATTTAGTTTTAATTCCATTAATATGACAACGAAATGAAAGTAGCGTTCATGTGTACGTACGGCTTACCGTCTCCATGAACGGTGCATTTCATTTCTTACCTCTAAATGATTATGTAATATTATAAATACATCTATATGCTGGATATATATGATATATATATTCTATCCAAATCAGTAATGTCATTCTGGATATAAAGAACCTTTGACCACACGAACAACATGTAATTGTAAGAAGTCCACTTTCGACTTAAGAACCAAATATCGACAAAACAAACATTATTAACATAAATGATTACATAATGATTATAACATGACAATAAGTGATATAAAAGGAATAATGAACTATAAAAAGGTTCTTAATAAAGTGGAAATTAACTCAAGTTTATTATTCCGGACGTTAAAGAATGATCGAGTCAAGTCGGACCCGAGGTAAGGGATCTTACTCCTCTCTTTCTTTTTAAGTACACTCTTTTATGTCATTCCATCTAAATCTCATATTTCTTGTTATTGGGATGTTATTTTATATTACACATACTGTAATTTTTATGTTCATGTGATTAGAGATGCTATTCTCCCTCATCAATCCATTTTGGAAGTTTTGAGTGGCGTCGTTAGGCTGCCGAATTTTCGTAAGAGATCTAACCTCTCTCTTTCTTTTTAAGTACTCTCCTTTATGTCACTTATTTTAAGCTCCTCTTAGTTATGTTGGGGGATGTTATTTTATATTACTCTTTCTTTAAACTTTAAGTTAATATGACCAGATACCCTATTTGATCTCATCAATCCATTTTTGTAAGTTTTATGTGGCGCCGTTAGGCTGCCGAGTTTTCGTAAGGGATTTTTCATCTCACTTTTATTCCCGTTAGATTTATGCTACATTTTCCACAATTTCCATTGAGTGGTTTATGTACTGCCCATTATTCCTATCATTGTGTAATATAATTTCGTTTATGAGTATTTACATCAATGATTTATTGTCCTTCTTTCATGGGGTGTATGTTTTGAAAGATACCCAAGTCGGTAAGGGATCCTTTCACCCTCCTCTTTTTTAAAAGACTTCTTCTGTTGGGTCTTTTAATTTACATATTGTTATGTTGGGATATGTTCTTATATATCCTTATTGATATAAATATTATGTCCAAGTGATGATATACACTTTTTATCTCTCATTAACTCATTTTGATGTGACGCCATTAGTCTGTCAAGGGAACTTCTTAACCCAATTTCGATTTCTTTGGGTTCAACATGTAGTTATTGAATATGTCATCCTTTGAATATTTGTGAATGACCTTTGATTATTTTACACTTAATATCCACTTATATTTGGTGTATTCTTTTGTCACACATAATTATGTAATTTATTTATCCTTAAACCAAGGATACCGTCTTTGTATGGGACTTCGTCTCAATATCCTTTCATTGAGGCATATTTTATTTTATACACAACTTTCTTTTATACGGTGTATAAACCCCATTGACTTTTACGTTTCTCCAAAAGGAATCTTTTTTATATGAATCATTTTACCAAATGACAAAATGGAATGTTTTTGTCATACGTATGCGGCGACAACGACTTCTCCACCGCTGTGACCGTTATTTGGGTTTCGGCTTCCTCTACAAGCCATACATTCTTTTTAAAAGAAAAATAAATATCTTGTTTTACTAATCTTTTATTTTGGTATTAAAAATGGTTTTCATAATGTTTTTATATCAATATGTTGTATTGATATCTTGTGATTGAAAGGTGGAAATGTTATGTTTCCTTTATGCATGTTTTATGTGATACGATTATGTAGAGGTTCTTGGGCATTATTATGAAGACGGGTGGTTCCGTGATAAACTAAGGGTGGGTGAGCCCGATATAGCTCTCCAATGCATTGGGTAACGTGAAGGAGTGAAACGTTAAGGTTTCTCCGAAGATATTTAGGGAATATACTGTGATGGGTATTCCAAACGTAACCACGAGGGTTACTCCCTACGTAAGAATGTTGTGAATGCATCAAGTTACCTTTATGTCTTATGTTTTATATTATTTATTCATGGTTTGATGAGGTATGTTAAAGTGCCTATGTTTTATGGGTAAATTATGATTTCATTCTTATGTATATATTAACTCATGTTTCCTTTCCATATTTTTATAACCCTTACTGACCTTTTTATGCTCATCCCAAGTATTTGAAATGTTTTTCACAGGTCAAGGGAATGGTACATGATGTGATGATAGTGTCAAGGATGTGTCAAGAAAGAATCCATGTTTTATTTTCAATATGTTTCCGTTGATGGGAACAATGAATACTGTCTTTTATGTAACCACTTTGTTTAAATGTGGAATATAATGCAAGTTTCATGATCTAATTCTCTAAAACTCTAAACTTGAAAAGATCCTCAATGTGTAATCTTGTAATAACTCAAGATTAAATAAGGTTTAAGTCTGGGGCCTTATAGTTGGTATCAAAGGTCGGTTTAGATAACTTTAGAGGTTTGGCTATTCTCTAATCATAAGTGACATTACCATAATGGTTAGGATTTCAGAAAGATTCCTAGTTTTAGATAAAGTGAATGAGTAGGTATATCTTAGTGTTTACCTTCCTCATTAGTACATGATGGTTTTGTTGATATACTCACACTGACATTTCTGTTTTTAGTGAATGACTGGATCTCGCAGGCACCAAAGTGACAATAGGTTTGAAGGAAACTGTGGTGGTTCTATGATTAAGATACTAGATAAAATGGGGGATTAAATGAGGAAACTTGTGGTTGTTCTAAACCAACTATCAAGGAGTCATGATCAACCTCTTTAACCTTGGTATGATCTTTAACGCATCATGTACGAGATGACCAATCGATGTGGAAGTTCAGGTAATAATTAAAAAGGTAACCATTAGGGTTTATATGATCCTTACTTTTGAGGTAATTATGGGTTATTATATGTTATGATGGAAAATGAAAGGCATGAGATAAACATGAGGTTAAAATATGTTATGAAGATTTTATCTCGTTTTGGGAAATGTTTTGAGAATTATATAGTTTTGGAAAAAGGACAACACGCAGACCGTGTGGCAACCCGTCGCGTCGGACAATGTTGCGGGAATCGAACCCACAACCAAAGTGCGACTGGTATCTATCGCCTACCACTGGACTACGTGAAGTCCCTGGTTAGTTTGACTGATTATTTCTAGTTATTTGATTTTATGAATTAAGAGTAAGTTGATTTTGGGTTGTTTATGAAAATGATTAACCTATCAAGGAGGATATGTGATTAGGTTAATTTCTTTTCAATACGAGACTTTAGGAGCAACTGATGTTGTTTGGAGATAAATGTTACGATTTAACTTGGAAGACTATGTGACTAAATCCTTCAAATATTTGGGTTTCAATCCTAGATTGGTTTACTTTGAAGAATTTTATGGACAAATTATTTATCGGATGGTCCTCGTTGAAATTTGGGTTTTGTTGGACAATATTTGAAGATTAAGCATAGATTTTCTTTTTAAAGGGTTATCCTTTTCTGGATTATCTGACCTTGTACTAACATTTTTGGTTTTGGTTAAGGTCTAAAGATATGGGAAGTATATATTTCTCTTTGGTGGATTAGGTGATTCTATAGAAGTTGATTATAGTACTCTTAATGCGACAAGTCTCCCTAAATACTCGTCTTTTGTAAAAAAATATGAGTTTGATTAAGGAATATAGTAAATTTTGAAAGTCAACATGATAAGTGATTATGTTTCCTTATGAATAAATTCCTCAATAAAAGGTAAATTAAAACAAAAATGTTGTCTATTAACTTTTCCTGCAGGGGAATCGAATACTGTTTAACCCATCACAAGTTTGTGATTTTCTCATGGTTAACTTTCTCCTAAACATGTTTTCTACCACTCTTCATCAGAACATGACCCTATGTTTTCTCCTCCATGTCCAGGTTTTCATACTTGGAATCCTATTATAGGTTAACTTGGGTGACCTTTGTACTTATCTTTCGTTATTTTAAAGTGATTGTTTTACCAACTCTTCTTCCGATTTGGGACTTTCAAGGATGTTTCCAAGCTCAATTTTAAAAATTGTGAGGACGCAATTCCCAAAAGGGGGGAAGGATGTAACACCCCAGGTAAATAAAGAATATGACAATTTCATATTTATCAATATTTTTGAATAAAATATTAATATGACTTTAAAGGGGAAGCTATGCTCGATGGCGTACCCAACACGCAACAACGGGTTTCTTGGGAATCTTACGTTGCACTCTAATAATAAAATAATATTATTTTAAATGGAAGTTATCATATAGTCGTTGTATTGGTGAGAATGTATAGAAATAACTACAATATGATTATATATGTTTTTAAATATATTTACATTTATCCAATAAAAGATAAAGGCTTAAAATACGGAAAGAATTCAATTTTAGGCGTATATGCCCTAGTTTTCACTAAAGGTTCACTTATCACATTTTGATGGAGAACCCTATTTAAATATAGTTTTGGTCACTCTTATACATTCTTTTGGACCAAATAAAATCCTTCTTTATATTTGGGACATCAAGATTTACTTTGTGTATGTTTTTGTTATTCTTCCGATAAAGTTCATTTTTTATGAATAAGTGAAAAATGTTGTATTTTACTTCAAAACCTCTTTTCATATAATTTATTTATATGATTAGATTATCTTTTGAATTGTTTTTAAAGTGAAACCATAAAATATGTTTACCATTTTATTCAATGGTGGACTTTGGAATTAATTTCACTTTGAAATTCGACATAAACAAATATCAATCTTTTGATATATATTGTTTCTTAAAAACATGCTATTAGTTTTGACAGCGGGAGTTAATTATTAAATTAATTTATTCTAATTATACTCTTTGAATTAGGTAATATAAACATCATTTTTGAATTTAGAATATTGAATATAGCTTAGAGTGAATTTTTTGTAATTTTCTGAAAAACTCCAATTTCTTATGAATAGTGAAACCACTAAGTGGTAATCAAGCAAACTGATTTTTCTGTTAAATGAAAGTTTACCTCTAATGTGTATTTAATTTTGAAAATCCTACATACATGGTTTTCCTTAGTATGTAAAATTTGGTTCAATGGGATGAAAATAATATTTTGGTGAATAGTGATTTTTTTTCATTAATCGCGATTAGAGGTAATTAGTGTAATTTAAGGTAAAAATGATATTATAAAAATATGAAAACACCATGAAACTTGTCCTACCCCTATTGTATGAGTCATGTCCGACCAATAAAACCCATGGGTCGATTTAGGGGACCCTATGGAGCCTCATGGGTGAGATAATGACTTTAATGCCTTTTTTAAATAAAGGTGAAAATGACACTAACATAAATTGTTTTTTAAAACAATTTTTAGAAGGGGTTATACTAATCATATTTTTGTCTATAAATACTCTTTGGAAAGATAAAAAGATTTACTATATCAGGATATTTTTGTTATAATTTTTAGACATTATATAAATTAATTTAATTATGACATCATGACGATGCAACAATGACCTCATTAATGAACAATTTAAATAAAATGAAATGATAATATAAAATCTAAGACCTACACTTGTCCAAAAACTATTGGATGGGAATATTTCAAAGCCTTATCATCTTATCTTTGAAATATATCAATGTGGGACCTTATAAATTCGAAACACTTTTGAAAAATAAAATAATAGTTTAATGGTTTCCAAAAGTTCCCCTCCTCTCCACTTTTAAAAGGCCCCCACCTCTACCTCATTTCACACACTCCTCAAGCCTTTGTCTCGGCCATCACCTTCCCATTTACTCTCTCCAAATCCCTCTCCTCATCCTAGAGGATTCCCTTTGGGCAAAATTCTTTCAAAGGAAGCTTTTAGGCTCAAATTAAAAGGACTTACACTTTTAAAGGTAATTTATTCTCTCATGTTCATTTGTTTTATTTTGATTCTCCAACCCCCTAAACTCTTTTTATTTACTTCTTTTGTAACAACACCAGTATATTAAATATACTAGGATGTTGTTATAAGATTTATTCGAGCTACACTCTCACACAACTACATAAAATGGTTAAAGAACATACGGTTTCCGTGGATGGCGAAATTCTGTCTCCCGAAACGATGATTGTTCAATACTCATTTAACACCATCAAAGGTGGCCATTATGATGTCACTATTTTTATATAAGATATATAATATGTTTATTCTTTCCTTAAACTTCAGTATTTTTCATTTATGGAATACCATTATTGTTTCCATTATGTGTATACATG
Source organism: Viscum album (assembly GCA_963277665.1). Classification (NCBI taxonomy): domain Eukaryota; kingdom Viridiplantae; phylum Streptophyta; class Magnoliopsida; order Santalales; family Viscaceae; genus Viscum; species Viscum album. The sequence goes on along the minus strand of OY728155.1, from coordinate 914,419,284 downwards.
ATATCTTCATTTTAGGAAGTGCGGACTACCGCCCCCTCAAAGTGATGTCATTCGTTAATGCCATACGTGGGATGTATAAAGGATGGATTTAATGTTATTATATATGATGTCATAATGGAATTATAATATACCTATATATCATTATTATTTCTTTCCATTAAAGTATGAGATATAAATGAATCTAGCGTTCATGCGTACGTACAGCTTACCATCTCCATGAACGGTGCATTTCATTTCTTATCCCCAAATGTCATGTACTATTATAAGTACATGTATATAACGGATATATATGATGAATGATACATCTAAATGATGAATATAATTCTGTAATTAAAATATACATACCTCTCATTTAGTTTTAATTCCATTAATATGACAAAGAAATGAAAGTAGCGTTCATGCGTAGGTACGGCTTACCATCTCCATGAACTGTGCATTTCATTTCTTACCTCTAAATGATTATGTAATATTATAAATACATGTATATGCTGGATATATATGATATATATGCTATCCAAATCATTAATTTCATTCTGGATATAAAGAACCTTTGACCACATGAACAACATGTAATTGTAAGAAGTCCACTTTCGACTTAAGAACCAAATATCGACAAAACAAACATTATTAACTTAAATGATTACATAATGTTTATAACATGACAATAAGTTATCTAAAAGGAATAATTAACTAGAAAAAGGTTCTTAATAAAGTGTAAATTAACTAAAGTTTATTATTTAGGACGTTAAAGAATGATCGAGTCAAGTCGGACCCGAGGTAATGGATCTTACTCCTCTCTTTCTTTTTAAGTGCACTATATTATGTAATTCCCTCTAAAGATCATCTTTCTTGTTATTGGGATGTTATTTTATATTACACATACTGTAAGTTTTATGTTAATGTGATTAGAGACGCTATTCTCTCTCATCAATCCATTTTGGAAGTTTTGAGTGGCGCCGTTAGGCTGCCGAATTTTCATAAGATATCTAACCTCTCTCTTTCTTTTAAAGTACTATCCTTTATGTCACTTCTTTTAATCTCCTCTTTGTTATGTTGGGGGATTTTCTTTTATATTCCTCTTTCTATAAGCTTTAAGTTAATATGATGAGATACCCTATTTGATCTCATCAATCCATTTTTGTAAGTTTTATGTGGTGCCGTTAGGCTGCCGAGTTTTTGTAAGGGATTTTTCATCTCACTTTTATTCCTGTGAGATTTATGCTACATTTTCCACAATTTCCTTTGAGTGGTGTATGTACTACCCATTATTCTACTCTTTGTGTAATATACTTTCATTTATGAGTATTTACATCAATGATTTATTGTCTTCTTTCATGGGGTATGTTTTGAAAGAAACCCAAGACGGTAAGGGAACCTTTCACCCTCCTCTTTTTTAAAAGACTTATTTTGTTGGGTCTTTTAATTTACATATTGTTATGTTGGGATATGTTCTCATATATCCTTATTGATGTAAATATTATGTCCAAGTGATGAGATACACTTTTTATCTCTCATCAACTCATTTTGATGTGACACCGTTAGGCTGTCAAGGGAACTTCTTAACCCAATTTCAATTTCTTTGGGTTCAACATGTAGTTATTGAATATGTCATCCTTTGAATATGTGTGAATGACCTTTGATTATTTTACACTTAATATCCACTTATATTTGGTGTATTCTTTTGTCACACATAATTATGTAGTTGATTTATCCTTAAACCAAGGATACCATATTTGTATGGGACTTCGTCTCAATATCCTTTCATTGAGGCATATTTTATTTTATACACAACTTTCATTTATACGGTGTATAAACCCCTTTGACATTTACGTTTATCCAAAAGGAATATTTTTTATATGAAGCATTTTACAAAATGACAAGAGGGAATGTTTTTGTCGTACGTATGCAGCAACAACGACTTCTCCGCCGCCGTGACCGTTATTTGGGTTTTGGCTTCCTCTACAAACCATACCTTCTTTTTAAAAGAAAAATAAATAACATGTTTTACTTTTCATTTATTTTGTATTGAAAATGGTTTTCATAATGTTTTTATATCAATATGTTGTATTGAAATCTTCTGATTGAAAGGTGGAAATGTTATGTTTCCTTTATGCATGTTTTATGTGATACGATTATGTTGAGGTTCTTGGGAATTATTATGAAGACGGATGGTTCTGTGATAAACTAAGGGCGGGTGAGCCTGATATAGCTCTCCAATGCATTGGGTAACGTGAAGGAGTGAAAAGTTAAGGTTTCTCCAAAGAGATTTGGGGAATATACTGTGATGGGTATTCCAAACGTAACGAAGCGGGTTACTCCCTACGTAAGAATGTTATGAATGCCTCAAGTTACCTTTATGTCTAATGTTTTCTATGATTTATTCATGGTTTGACGAGGTATGTTAAAGTGCCTATGTTTTATGGGTAAATTATGATTTCATTCTTATGTATATATGAACTCACGTTTCCTTTCCATATTTTTATAACCCTTACTGAGCATTTAATGCTCATCCCAAGTTTTTGAAATGTTTTTCACAGGTTAAGGGAAAGGTACATGACGTGATGATAGTGTCAAGGATATGTCATGGAAGAATCCATGTTTTATTTTCAATATGTTTCCATTGATGGGAACAATGAATACTGTCTTTTATGTGACCACTTTGTTTAAATGTGGAATGTAATGCAAGTTTCATGATCTAATTCTGTAAAACTCTAAACCTGAAAAGATCCTCAATGTGTAATCTTGTAATAACTCAAGATTAAGTAAGGTTTAAGGCTGGGGCCTTATATTCTATATGGATAACAGTAGCATATGAAGAGGTATTTAAAATACATTCACAAAACACTATAACAGGTGTTGTGTGGGAAATATAGTAATAACCAAAAAAGTAGTATTTCATTGATATGGTTATACCTCTTATTGGATGGTCGAGGTGAAATTTTTATTCGAGTGATAATTAAATATATGAATTGATATTTAAATAAGGTATTTGATTTATTAATTTCTTATAATGAAGCTCAATATAATATATTGTCATCCTAAGGTGGTTACTAAAAAGAACTAAATTTAGGTAATGTTTAATTGGTTAACCCGTATTCATCTTAGGGTTAATTTGGTGAAAATGATTCATCACAAAGTTTAGTAGGTTAAATTGTGATTTGAATCAATATTTTTTAGGTTATACCATTTTGTATCTTGTATTTTGTGTGTGAATCGATTTATTTAAGTTTATAAAGAGGGAATAATTTGAAGATATGTAATAAAGGTCTCTATTAATAGTTAAATTGTATTAAATTCTCAATATTCATGAACTATAATTCCGTTATATCATATATTGTATGAAAATGATGTTTAATGATTAATATGGTACTTTTGAGGAGACGACAACATATGTGGCCCATGTTTACATGAAATAGAGACTTATTTTTTTGAATGAAAATTGATACGATATGAAATATCCACACTACATGGCTATTTTTTTGTGTTTGGGTGTTGGTATATTTAAAACACATTGAGTTCATTTTTAAACCACATGAAATTTGTTTTGTTAGGATATTCTAGTATTTGGTGACATTTTGGTGTAGGATTATCCATTATGAGTTGAATTGGAAGGACGCAGACACAATGATCATGAAAAGTTATTTAATTAGAAATTATCATTCCTCATATGGATGGGGTATAGGGGTTCTAAATTTATGTATCAAGAGGATTTGTGTGCTGGATTGGGTAATTGAAACCCAATACAGTAAATTTAAAATAGCATTATAGAATCTTATTCTACATTAAAAACAGATCTTGATGAACATACCATGGATTAATTTCCCATGTATGTTTAGTGTGTTTGTTAAAATTTTTATAAGTTATATTTTTAATGAGAAATCCAATATTGGGGATATTTCAAAACACTATATGCAGACATACTATAAATGTCAATAGGAATTAGATTTTTTTTATTTATTGTTTTATTCTCTATAGTAATAGGAAATTTAAATAATGATGATAAGATATAAGTATCTATAGAGTGTGTAATCGGTTTGTTTCATAGTTTAGCCAAGGTATTTTGTGTATGAAGTATCATAGGGATGACTTATGGTTTTCCATGCTTTAAAAACATGTCGTGGTTGGCCATTCATGGTATGAATTAGTCATTCATGTCATGAAATTGGTACGAATGATGTGCTCAATGAATTTTGGTTGTGAAATGATTCAAGATTAGGGTATGATGGACCATTATTGATATTTATAGAATGAACCATTTATTTGTTCCCTAAAACTTGACAGAATGTTTTTTATAAAATGGGGGATCAACTCGATCTTTTCTTAGGTTGAATAGGACACATGATATGAGATCATTGAGACCTTTCCTATATCATTTATCTTCCATATTGTGTAGTTTTGAGTGTGATTTGATAGATCAGTTGGTAAATTCTTCCTCATATCATATCTAGTATTATTTTTATTTTATTATTTTTTCATTTATGATTATATAATATAATTATTCATTGGAATTTTATAATGATAATGAATGAAATTACCCGTATGAATAGGGTATTCATATATCCTAATATTATTATATCCCATTATTTCATCCATCTTCTACCATGTATAATATTTATAATGATACATGGAATCATTGAAATTTTTATTATATTTATAATATTCAATAATACTATAGAGTTTTAATTACATTATTTCATATGATGATAAATAATGATATTGTAAGGACTACCAAACAAACATCTCATGGGTTTTTTGATGTACATGTAAAGGACATGTATGTATCATCCATCAATTGTAAAATAAATTGGAATGAGATTTAAAAAATAATCAAGTTACCTCTTAATGATGACATATGTATTGTATAAAACTTTTATGATCTTTAGTATTCTTTGGTGTAATACACCATGTTATTTAAAATTAATGAAATTAAAAAAAAGTAAATTTAAATTTTCAAATAAAAATAGATCATAAAAGGGAAATACATAGATGAATAGGCCAATGTTTATATGAAATAATAATTCTAGTCAACTAGTTTGATCCCTTCTACACCATGGGTCTGTCAATATATTTTAGTACTCTATGTAATCATCACACCCTTGAATAGAGTAAAATTTACCAAGGATTTTAGTGACATTAATGTAGTGTAACATAACAACCTCTTTAGGGTACAGAATTTTAAATTAGTATGACCATACACGTGGTCTTGTTGGAATGTTTTATATAACAATAGATTTAATGACCTCTTGGGATGTGAGGAAATATCTTTTTAGATTTTGAGACCATGTAAATTCATGGATTTATTTTCCATGATTTAACAAATACATGGATATATCAGCCTGTCAACATGGAGTGACATTGAGGATCGTGATATTATTTATGCCATATCTAGATTATGTCACAGGTTCTGAATTTTCTTGTTACCAATGAGGTCATGCTACCATTTTTAAAATACTATGGGACATGACATCCCTTTAGTATTTTGTGTCGTTAATTGTCTATAATTGATTCCGAGGAATACAAGTGGAATACCTCTATTCAATTTTCTTAGAGGGAGCCTAATTATTTCCCTATTGATAGATAGACCATGAGAGAGTTTTTATTTCATTGAGTACTGTTTTTTTGAGTGTTACCAAGAACCCATACTGATATGAGAGCCTATGTGGAACATATGAATATTTTATAATTGGTGATTGGAAACCCCTGTGAATATATGTTTATAAAATGTTATGGAATATTCCCTCAAGGAAAATGTCATGCAGATTAGAGCTAGCACATTATTGGATCGTGATGTCAGCCAACTATTTCATGAGTCTGGTTCATGTATGTTAATGATAGAAATTGACTTGGTTTCGACTGCAAGAAATTTCTACATATATTCCCCTAAAATCATGATATTATTTCTAATTCTACTATATATTTATAGTGATATGTTCGGACTATCATGTGTTGTGACCCTAGGGAAATTATTATTTTATTCATTTTCATATGAATTATTAGCTGGATACTTGATTTAAAATTGAATGGGTCCTCAACGGATTGAGGATATATTTATGGATACCATGGATTGGGATCTGGATCTATAGAATATCCATGTATCTGTCCCCGAATCCATCGGGTTATTGTTATTGATTCAATGATTTCGTATCTGATGGATGGTTTTCTTATAATTGAATTACATTATGGTGTTTGTATTTCATTGGATGGGTCTCTGAGTCATTGGTTTATAGTTGGGGTTCCAATATTTTTGAGTATTTAATTTGAATTGGATGTAATAGTCATCGTTATGTTCCTTGAGATACCCTTACACAAGTAGAATCATATATGGTCAATTTAGTTTCGGACCTATAGATCAATGTTTGATTAGTTGATATATTTTCAGTAGTTATATTCTTATTTTATTTTGGTAATTCACATAAAATGGACTATATATATTAATAAGGGAACATTTTCCTTGTTATCTAGAGATTTTTGTAATCACCCCTACATCAGTTTCCATACTAGTTATGCACATAATTAGACATTCAAATGACAACATGAATAGGTTAGATATCATCCTGAGATTTATCCACAAAGATGTCTAGTAAAAAATTTATATATTACGATATGAGTTTGTACTTATGGATTTCATTGAACTAGTGATTTCATAATTTATTATTGTGGTCTATATATATAATAATCTATGTAGGAATGAACTATTTCATTTTTTGGTGTCTCTGTTTAGGAAAAAATTGCATATAATTTATTATGATACTTTTTATAATTATTTTATCAATTTTTAGTTTATTTTATTATTTATGATACATTTATATATTTATTACTTATTTCATACCCTAAGAAAGGGGTTATAGTCTACATAGTGTAGCATCATTTAATCCCTCCAAGAGTCAGTAGCCTCTATCATATGGGGATTCAACCCAATGGAGGAACACATTCCAAAATGATTTTTATTCATTGATTTAGTTCGGTAATGATTTGCAATTACCATTAGAAAAATCAGTATGGCAGGTGGTCCATTTTTTTAATCAGTAGTTTAACTATAAAGAAAAACATTGTTTCCCTTATCATTATGTGATTAATATCCATTATCTAAATTAGAGTTTTTTGAATAGATAATGAATTTTGTAATGTTCTATACCCAAATTTGCCACCCCCTACTAAAGTAATATTTAACATATTATCATTTGGTCATAAGAATTTGTATTGAAACATGTGTTATTGAATTGTAATTATTATATGACATTTGGCTTCTAATGATAATGGTAATAACATCCATAAAGATTTAGATGTTTGTTACTATTCCACAATAAGGAACTGTTTATGGGAATGGGATTAATTATTTTTTGGGGACCTAAAACATACATATTAATGGAATAGATGAATCATAATTAGAAATATTGTTTAATTTTTGACAATTCATTAAATGGTGAGTAGGATGACATGCAATGTATATTTAATGACACTAACTATGAAGATGAATAAGGGATGGAAAATGTAGATATATTTTCACTTTCAATTAGATATAGATCAACAAATATGATTCAAAATTGGAGGAATGATGTAAGAAAAATTCTAATGACATCATGACGAATGCTACAATATTGGAGAAAAATAAAATTAATAAATAAATAGAAGGATTTTTAATGTATAAAATTACTAACATGATAAAAATGACACCCTAGAAATGGTAAATGATGTGGTTTCTAGAATGGGTGTCACGACCCATCCAAGGGGCCCATGCAGTGACTACCCCAAACTCGCCTTCCATAGGCCAGGTGATGGCGACTAGCAGCAAATGCGTAAATCCCAAAAAAGGGAAGGAATTGACTATTTATATGTAAAAAAACACATCATAGAATACAAGATAAAGGACACACTAAGTAAACTGAGTACAAAAGTATGTGGTGAAAAGTAAATGGGCCAGAATACAAACCCAACTGAAAGTACAGTACAAATGAAAAGAAAGTACAACAACAGTAATGTAATACAGAAACCACTGAGTTTTCCTCTAGCTATCCAACCTAAAGGGTGGTACAGCATGTCTTATCAGCTCCTCGGGTCCGACCGTCCGATCCCTGTACATCCCACCAAGTGGTCCACCTCAAGGTACCATCCAGCTCCACAATACTCCACCTCGATCAGTGTTGTATGTTGTCTGCATCAAACTAAACGTAGTGTGGGAATAGCCTGTGCAGGGGTGAGTATACAATACCCAGTAGGGACCCCGAGACCCTCGAAGGTCTCCCAGAATCCAAAAAGGATAAACCACAAAGGAATGATACAAACACAAAATATCAACCAACTCTAAAAATGTTTATGCCCATACATATACCTAAGTCATCAATTCCAATTCATCTCCAACTCACTTGCCGAAGAACAACCCACTCCACACATGAAAGCACAACCCAGTCCACAATGGATAGCAAGTCAATCAAATCAATGATAATGACTGAATGTCAATACTCATCTCACACAGGTATACTACTCACAAAGAGGGGTGGATATGATTAGATGTAGCCTCTGAATCATCTCCTCTGCTGAACCCACATAGGATCCATGTACAGAAGTCATTGCTGTCGATCCCACTTTGGATGCAAGTACATTAACCATTGCTGCTGAACCCACGTAGGATACAAGTACAGTCGTCATCACTTTCGAACCCATGGAGGATCCAAGTATATTTTTCCTCGCTGTCAAACCCACGTAGTATCCAAGTACAGTTGTCCTCATCGTTGCAGTCGGAGCCAGCTCAAGGGTTCCCACACACAACATGTTTGATTCAGGGAGGGTTCGCTCCATGAGTAAAGGGGATCGATACATCAACTATCACGAAGTCCAGAGTTGATGTATTTCGATGGTCCTCCACGAAATAGGGGGATAAAACAAACAAACATGTCCAAGACACTGAGTACAAGACGACCAATCAATTTTCCAAAAAGTATAAGGTGTGTTGGTATGGTTACATGCCATGTCTTCAGACCTCGGGTACTTCTCGTGTACCACGTCCCGTGTCGAAGGGCTGTTCATGTAAAATGTAAGTACACACAATGTGGTATAGTTAGATGTCATGTCTTTAGTCCTCAAGTACTGTCCAATTACCACAGCCCTTGTCAAAGGGTTGTTCGTGTGAAAAGTATGTACACGGTGTGTGGTATGGTTATACGCTGTGTCTTCAGTTCTGAGGTCAGCTCCGTGTACGCTGGACATTTTCTCATACATGACTTCAACTTGTGTTCTCAAACCCATGTAATTGGTACATGGGTTAGCCCGCACCATTGGCAATGTCTGTTCGTGTGGTAGAGTACATGCTCATGTACTCCACACCGTGTCCTTGTATTTTCGGGTTACACGACGAGTTTTGCGTAGCCGCCACCTCCTTATTGTGTTGAGAGTACACGACGAGTGACAGAGGTCACACACCATGTGTTATCCGTTTTTCATCTGAAACCCTAGACGAAGAATGCCCGCACTACACGGCATGTTCTCCAGGAGTACATGCCCTGTAGTCTAGAATTTTCCAGAAATGACGCCTCTGGCCAATGTGCCCCCCTTGATTCTGGTTCATCATTCCGATCGTTTGTTCATCAAGAAACATCAGACTCTAGGTTTCCCCTTTGTCTCGATGTCGATTACAGTATTCTTAGGCTTCCGATCGGCACCGAAAACACATTTTGAATTCTCCCTCGAAGAACAGTTGAGGAACGGTCCATCCCGTTCTGATCCGAACCAAAGGCCGCTATTGTCGTCGCACCTCTGCTAGGTTTTCATGATGATAAGTCTTCAATTTTGGATCGTTGCATCACTTAACGAACTTGTAACGATCCGTTGTTCGTCATCCATGAAGAACAAGAGGAACCTCCAACAATTACAAAATAGGAGGAGGATTCAGACCATGTTAGTTTGGCTTAGTCTCTCTGCATTATATTTGTAGCAGGCAGTTAACGAGAACAAAACAAGAAGAAAAAAGATTCAATCATAACACACCCCTACCTCGATAATCATTGTCTTTCACTGGGCATCACAGAAGATGGCATCATGGGGCGAGGATTCGCATGCGATGTCGGAGTGTTCCTGAGGAGGAAGTGGTTTCTCCACTTTTTTCATGGAGAGAAGAAGAAGATTTTACATCATTGCTCTTTGCGGAGTGGGTTCTCTATGCCGAAGAGGTGACGTTCTTCGCAGAAGGATGATGTTCTTCAAAAGAGGAACTTCCTTCTTCTTTTACAAAAGAGCTTCCACAAAAATCTTCCAACCCAAAATGTGCTAAAGTAAAATAATAGGCTTGTGCTATTATTTTATTAACACAGGAAATTTAAATTCAAAATTCAAAACACTTAATTCATTTAATTTATGTGGTTGAATTCATTATATTTATGGGTTAGTAAGTGTTAAAGAGGGAAAGAGGAGGAGGTGATAGTTATGGGGGTTTTTAAGCGGGTTATGGGAGATGAATGTTTTGGCTCATGTAGGCCCCACCTTCCACTTAACCACACATTGGATGTTGGGTGATTGTGGGTCCCACCATTAACTTCCCATGGGGGTTTAACTTCTAAGGATAATAAAATTAAATTGTAGACAAAATTTTATTTACTTCTTATCTAAACCCCTAAATTTATCTTCTTAATTTGACAAAACACAACTATAATAAAGGTCCCCCTAATCAATTACCACTGTTTTGAGTTCCTTGGTGCCCTCAGATTTCAATTCCGAGCACCGGTTCAAAAGATATAAAAACTCGCTCGTTCGTTTACTGAACGTACCCAAGCTAAACATCGAAAATTGATTCTGAGCGTACCGAGCCTCGGAATCAAGTGTCGTCAGAAGCTACAGACTCGTAAAATTCCAAAGTATTTAAACTACTCCCATATCAGGGGTTTATGTCCCCATAAAGCTACATCATAAACAAGGGAAACAAATGAGGTTATTATGCATGCATCTGAGGCTCCCGCTCCCAAGTGCTCTCCTGGAGGTTCCCGTGCTTCCAACGAATGTGAACCAAAGGAATCGACAATCCACATAAGACTCACTCATGTTGATACTCGATCTCCATAGGGACCTCCACAAAATTCTCCCCATTATCAATGTACAACTCCCCATGATTAATGATATGCATCGGGTCATGCATGTATCTCTTCAGCTGTGATAGGTGGAAAACGTCATGTACCCGATGCAACTGAGGTGTAAGGGCCAGGCGATACGCCACCTTTCCTACCATGATGAGAACCTAGAATGGTCCAATAATGCACGGAGATAACTTGCATCCCCAGAAAAATCTCTGTAATCCATGTTGAGGTGAGACCCGTAAGAAAACGTGGTCGCCATCCTAGAACACTAGTGGTCTCTGCCTCCTATCAGCATAGGACTTATGTCTGCTCTGTGCAGTCCTCATCCTCTCTTGGAGGATCTTCACCTTCTCTGTCATAGCCTGAACCATCTCTGGTCCAACGAGTACTGACTCCCCAGGGTCAGTCTAGCACAGAGGTGATCTGCATAGTCGGTCGTATAATTCCTCATGTGGTACCATCCCGATGGTGGAGTGGTAGCTGTTGTTGTACGCAAACTCCACCATGGGTAGATGATCCTCTCAGCTACGCCCAAAGTCAAGGACACATGCACGGAGCATGTCCTCGAGTGTTTGAATGATCATATCTGTCTGGCCATCCGTCGGTGGATGAAAGGCGGTGCTCAGGCATAGCTACGTCCCAAAAGCCTCCTGTAACCCCTTCGAATGCCAGGATGTAAAGCGAGCGTCTCGATCAGAGATGATAGATGATGGAACACAATGAAACCATATGATCTATTGAATGTAGAGGCATCCCAAGATATCCACTAAACCCTACTCTGTGATAGGTAGGAAGTGGGATGACTTGGTGAGTCGGTCGATAATAACCCATATAGAGTCGTGACCTCTAGAAGTTCGAGGGAGCCCCGTCACAAAATTAATGGATATCCCATCCCACTTCCACTCTGGGGCCTATAAGGGCTGCACCAATCCTAATGGTACATGGTGCTCCGCCTTCACTTGTAGGCAGGTGAGGCATCGTGAAACGAACTCTACCACAACCTTCTTCATACCCAGCCACCAGTGCTATCGTCTGAGATCCTGGTACATCTTTGCCACTCCTGGATGAACCGCAAGAGGGGAGGTTAGAAACTCCCTCATCACTTACTCTTATAGTGAAACTGGTACCATGGTATGTCTCCTGAAGAGGATGATGTGATATCCTCCTACATAGAATCCATCATGTGCCTATCCTATGGATATCTGTGCACGTCGCGTCTCACAATCAACATCTCCATGATGTGCCTCTATAACCAACTAAAGTAGTGGAGGAGTTACTGCGAGTGACTGTAGAAAGGATGCTCCATCTTTATCCACGAAGGATATCTACAATGTGTCTAGTTGTTCTGTTCCCTCTCCATGTAGCTGAATGCCCGATCTCTTCGTGAGAGAATTAGCTACTACGTTCCCTTTCCCAGGAGTATAGACTATCTCAAAGTCATAGTATTAGAGGAACTCGAGCCATCGCCACTGTCTCAGGTACATGTCCTTCTGTGAGAAGATGTACCTAAGACTCTGGTAGTCTGAGTAGACTATAAAGTGCTCATCCATCAGATAGTGCCGCCACATCTTCAAGGCGAAGACCACTACTTCTAACACCAGGTCATGGGTAGCGTAGTTCTGCGAGTGCATCCTCAACTATCGTTAACCATAAGTGATCGCTGCCTTCTACTGCATCAAGACAAACTTGAGTCTGGTCCCTGATGCATCGCAGTAAAATACGTACCCTACGCCCTCCTCTGGCAGCCTCAAGATGGGTACACTGTCCAATCTCTGTCTATGCTTCTGAAAGCTCTACTGACATCTATCTGACCACACGAAGGATTTTCCCTTATTCGTCAAAGGTGAAAGCAGTGCTATAACTCTGGAGAAGTCTGGTACAAATCTCTGATAGTACCCAGCCAGACCTAGGAAACTCCGCACCTTCGTCATGCTCCTGGGTGGCTCCCAAGCAATTACTGCCTCGATCTTCACAGGCTCCATAGCAACTCCCACCTCCGAGATGACGTGCCCCAAGAAGTGAACCTATCGAATCCAAAACTGGAACTTCAAGAGCTTACCATAATGCTGGTGCTCTCAGAGTGTGTCTAGTACAACACATAAGTGGTAGGCGTGCTCCTCCTCAGAGGTCGAGTAAATCAGTATGTCATTGATGAAGACAACGAAAAACCGATCTAGGTAATGATGGAATATCATGTTCATGTGACTCATGAACACTGCAGGAACGTTGGTTACCCCGAAAGGCATAACCAAGAACTCATAGTGGCCATACAAACACCTGAAGGACGTCTTCTGCACATCCTCGTCTCAAACTCTGAGGTGATGATATCCTAAATTGAGGTCTATCTATGAGATCCATCGTCCTCCCTTGATCTAATCAAAGATGTCAAAATTCCTCAGGAGTGGATACTTGTTCTTTACGGTCACCTGATTTAGGAGACGGCAGTCGACACAGAGTCGTAAGCTCACATCCACCATCTTGTCGAAGAAAATCGGAGAATCCGAGGGTGGAACACTAGGTCGGATGAATCCCTTTCCCTGCAAGTCCTCCAGCTATAATTGTAGCTCACAAATATTAGTGAGAGCCATACGATATGCTAGAGTAGATATCAGGATTTTCATAGGGAACATGTCAATGTAGAAATCTACCTCTCTATGGGGAGGTAGTCCTGGAATGTCTTCAGGAAAAAAGTACGCATACTGATCCACCAAAATAGGATAACTCCGTCTCTACACATCAAATACTCCTAGGATGAGACTAGCCAACTGATGGGTGATCGGATTACCACTCCTCTGCGTAAGTCCATCATGCGCTGCAACGGATCCCTTATCACCAGTGATGGTGAACCTTCTCCCATATGTGAGAACACACCACACATTGCGCCTAATGCATTCAATCTGAACATGGATTGTAGAAAACTAGTCCATACCCATGATGAAATCATAAGGCCTCGACGCTGCTATATGAAGATCCCAGCTGAAGCTCTCGCCTCCTAGGGTAAGCTCACACTGCCTGCACCAGTGCGTAATCGTTGAGTCTTCTCCCGTAGGAGTATCTAGCCATGAGGATTGAGCCAACGGCTCCATCAAAATATCTGAGCTCCGAACAAGGGTAGGGGAAATAAAAGAATGACTCTCTCATGTGTCTATAAGAACTACATCAAGTGTGGAGTAGACACAGATAGTACCTTGAATCATCTCAAGTGTGTCGTGGTCATAGGCCTCGACTGCCTGGAGCTGAGCCTACCTCTGTCTGCCAGATCCCTGTGGTCGGTGTGGTCCTCTTGGTGGTGGTGGTGGTGGTAGAGCCTTAAAGCGTCCCACACCACCCGCTGCTCGGCCAGCTCCTCTGCCTCGTCCGGCTGCTCCCCGCAGACCGCCATGGACAAACCACTACCTCTTCCTGGGTGGTCCCTCAACCGTCTGCTACTCCTCTACATAGCCGGTCGGGTAGTCACGAGCCATGTGGCCCTGCCCGCCACATGCATAGAACTGCTTGCCTCTCGCATGACTGGCGATGATGCATGTTCCCCGCAACTCCGAACCAGAATCCTGAGGTCTCCCACCTGATGGTCTGGTCCACTTGGACCTTTGTGACATCTGCCTTCTGCCGACTGCAGAAGACTCCGCTACGTGTCACCCTACGGTAGGCGTCGCTGCTGGTGTAGGCTTAGCAAGGAACCTCTTTACAAGAATGTCTCTCTCCAGTACTCATGCCTGCGTCAGAATGGTGAGGGTGATCATCGATTCCATGATCTCATGCCTTAGTCCTTGATCGAAGGTCTAGGCCCGGAAGAATGGGTCACGTACAATGTTCGTGGATTAGTGCGAGAGGTCGGTAAATCTCGCCGAGTACTGCGCTACTATCATTCTGCCATGCCACAGCTATAGTAACTCATGGATGTGCACCACATGAAGTGTGGCTAGAAATAACTCTGAGCGGAATTGGCTCTTGAAGTTCGTCCAAGTAGATATGCCACGTCGTGCACTGGGAGAATCAGGCTCCACCATTTACCTGCTGCTGCATGAAGGAGACTCGCGACAAGGGTCACCATAAGAACTACTGGTGTCCCTACCAATCTGAAGACATGGAAAATAGACTATATCCAATCCTCAGCTACCTGAGGGTCCATCTCTCCATGGAACCTGGGAGGCCTCTATCGCTGAAACTCTTGTAGCACAATCAGGCGGCGTGCAATCTCTGCTAATGGGGTTGGTGGTATCAGTGGTCCAGCGGGTAGATGTACTACTGGTGCCTCCGCTGTAATGGGGCCCTACACCGAGCCCTCGTCGCACGGTGGGATGCCATCTCTCACGTAACTGGGAACCCTAGCTAGATGTCGTCGCGGGGCCATCCTGAAAAAGAACAGGTGGACCATTGTTAATATAGTATACCTGATGAGCTGACAAAAAGTAATCACTATGAAAACATTTGAAACACACATGCAATCAATGTTTTCATAAACTAAGTCTGAAATCTGAAGTCAGGGTCCTGGTGTATGGATACGCTGGCCTCCACGCCAACACTGGACTCCCAAGACTAATAACCACACTCAATACCCTTAACATTATTGCTTCATAGGAAGAAATTATCAGAGTCCTGATTTCATCGGTAGAACCGACTACTCTGATAACAATGTTTCATGACCCATCCTCAGGGCTCGTGTCGTGACTACCCCAAACCTGCCTTCCATAGGCCAGGGGCTGGAGACTAGACCAAAAGGCGTAAATACCGAAAAAAGTGAAGGTATTGCCTTTATATAAGTAAACAAATACATCAGAGAAAGAAAGATGAAGTAAACACTAAGTAAACTGAGTACAAAAGTAAGTGCTGAAAAGTAAATTGGCTAGAATACAAACCCAACTGAATATAAAGTAAAACTGAAAACAATGTACAACAGAATTAATGTAAAAGAGCAACCACTGATTCATCCTCCATCTATCCCAACTGAATGGTGGGTACAGATGGTCTTCTTAGCTCCTCGGGTCCGGTAGTCCGCTCCATGTACATCCCACCAAGTGGTCCAACTACAGGTACTGTCCCGCTCCATAAGACTCCAACTTGATTAGTGATGTCTGTCGTCTGCATCCAACACAACTTAGTGCAGGCATAGCCCGTGTAGGGGTGAGTATATGATACTCATTAGGGACCCCGAGACTCCCGAAGGTCTCCAATAATCTACAGAGGATAAACCACAAAGGAAAGATACAAACAAAAAGTTTCAACCAACTCTACTTTGGTATATTCCCATACATATACCAAAGTCATCAATTATAGTTCAGCTCCAACCCACGAGCCCATTAACAATCCAATCCACGCATGAAAGATCAACCAAGTCCACATAGGATATCAAGTCAATAAAATCAATGATAATGACTGAAAGCCAAGACTCATCTCACACAGGTATACTAATCACGAACAGTGGTGGAGATGATTAGATGTATCCTCTGAATCATCTCCTCTGCCGAACCCACATAGGATCCAAGTACAGAATTCATCGCAGCCAAACCCACATAGGATCCGTGTATAGTAACCATTGTTACCGAACCCACGTAGGATCCAAGTACAGTCATCATCATGGACGAACCCATGGAGGATCCAAGTACAGTCGTCCTCAATGCTGAAACCACATAGGATCCAACTATAGTCGTCATCGTTGTCGCAGTCGCAGCTATCTCTAGTGTTCCCGCACACAGCCCGCTCGATTCCGGGAGGGTTCTCTCCACGAGTAAAGGGGATCGATACATCATCTGTCATGAAGTCCAGAGTTGATGTATTCTGAAGGTTCTCCGTGTCATAGTTGTCTAATCCAAACAAATGTGTCCAAGACACTGAGTACAAGACGACCAAGCCATTTTCCAAAAAGTACAAGGTGTGTTGGTATGGTTACACGCCGTGTCTTCAGACCTTGGGTACTGTCTATGTACCACAACCCGTGTTGAAGGGCTGTTTGTGTAAAATGTATGTACATGACGTGTGGTATAGTGACACGTCATGTCTTCTATCCTAAGGTACTTTCCATGTACCACATCCCGTGTCGAAGGGTTGTTCGTGTAAAAAGAAAGTACACGACGTGTGGTATGGTTACACGTCGGGTCTTCAGTTCTGGGGTCGGCTCCGTTTATACGGGCCATAAGTCCGTACACGGCCTCAACCCATGTTCTCTAAACTGTGTAATTGGTACACGGGTTAGCCCGCACCATTGTCCATGTATGGCCGTGTGGTAGAGTACATGCCCGTGTACTCCACACAGTGTCTGTGTATTCCCGGGTTATATGCCAAGTCTCTCCTAGACCCCACCTCTTTGATGTATGTCGAGTACACGTCGTGTGACAGAGGTCACCCGCCGTGTGTTAGTCGTTTTTCATCTGAAACCCTAGTAGTAGAATGCACGCACTACATGACATGTTCTACCGGAGTACACTCCTTGTAATCTGGAATTTTCGAGAAACAACGCCTCTAGCCAGCGTGCCTCCCTTGATGCTGGTTCTACATTTCGATCATTCATTCATCAAGAATCCTCAGACTCTAGGTCACCCCATTGTCCCGAAGTCGATTCCTTCATTCATGGGCTTCTGATCATCTCCGAAAACACATTTTTAATTCTTGCTCGAAGAACGATCAAGGAACGGTCCATCCCGTTCCAGTCCGAACCATCGCCTGCTATTGTCGTCGCACCTCCGGTAGGTTTCCGTGATGATGAGTCTTCAATTTTGGATCGTTGTGTCACTTAACGAACTCGTAATGATCCGTTGTTAGTCATCCATAACGAACACGAAGAACCACCAACAATCACAAAATTGGAAGAGGATTCGGACCGTGTTAGTTTGGCCCGGTCTCTCCGCATTAGTTCAGTAGAAGGTGGTCAAAGAGAACAAAACAAGAAGGAAAGAAGATTTAATCATAACACACCCCTTCCTTGATAATCGATGTCATTCGTCAGGCGTCGTATAAGATGGCGTCACGGGGAGAGGTTTCACAAGCGATTTCGGAGTGCGCCCATGGAGGAAGCAGAGTCTCCAATTTTTTTATGGAGAGAAGAAGAGGATTTTCCATCATTGTTCTTCGTGGAGTCGGTGCTCTATGTCGAAGAGGTTATGTTCTTCTCAAAAGGATGATGTTCTTCAAAAGAGGAACTACCTTCTTCTTTAACACAATAGCTTCCACCAAAATCTTCCAACCCGACATGTGCTATTGTAAAATAATAGGCCTATTATAGTATTTTATTAACACAATAAATTTAAATTCAAAATTCAAAAAAATTAATTCATTTAATTGATGTGGTTGAATTCATTAAATTTATTGGTTGGCAAGTGTTAAAGAGGGAGAGAGGAGGCAGTGAGAGTTATGGGGGAGTTTTATGGGGGTTATGGGAGACGAATGGTTTGGATCATGTGGGCTCCACCTCCCACTTAACCACACATGGGATGTTGGATGATTGTGGGTCCCACCTTCAACTTCCAATGATGGTTTAACTTACAAGGATAATAAAATAAAATTGTACACACAATTTTATTTACTTCTTATCTATACCCCAAAAATTAACTTCTTAATCCAAGAAAAAAAATCTACGGTAATGGTCCCCCTAAGAAATTATCGGCATTGCGAGTTCATCGGTGCCCTCAGATTTCAATTCTGAGCACCGGTTCAAAAGATTGAAAAGACCACACGTTCGTTTACTGAACGTACTTGAGCTAAACTTAAAAAATTGATTCCAAGAACACTGGGACTCGGAATCAAGTGCCGTCAGAAGACACAATCTCGTTAAATTCCAAAGTATTTAAAAACATTTCCTTGAAATATCCTGGTCATTACAATGGGGGAAAATAATCAATATGATTTTTAGGGAAATAATCTAGACAATAAGTTATTTGTAGGGTTGAATATGTAAAAATTTTTACTTACTAAAGATCACAAAAATTTGGATTTAAGGACCCAATGGATGAAATGTAAGAATATTAGTCTCAAGGACTCAATTTCTCAATGGAATTCCAAAATAATAAATAAATATATAAAGTTTCATGAAAAATATCTTCTATTGAAATATGATATATTTTGTTTAAATACACCAATGAATGATTTAAATACTTAATTATAAACAACTATAATGAAGATTCAATAATTAGATGATGAATTAATTAAATTCAATAAGGATTTAAATATATATAATATAAATAGTTAACTTAAAATCAACACTTCTATATATTTATTTTTTGGATTACCCTTCGCTAGATAATGATGAATGAAAGAAGGGTTAGTCGATCAAAGAGGAAATTCATGAGAATATTATCATTTCAAAAGGGCTTCACAATTTGGGACAATCAATACGTGGGAATGATGAATCCCCTTCTATGAAATAGATGTTGTGAGCTATAGAAAATCATATATATATATGGAAAATATTATCAATTGTGGATATAAATAAAATAATGAAATTATAAATAGATAGTGGTATATTATAATATCTACAATATGGAATATAAACATATGATATATCACAATGTTTGATAGAAAACCCCTTATTTTTTTCGGCTGAACTAAACTACATAGATTTTTGTGTAGCTAGTAGAATTTTAGTAAGGATTTATTGCTAAAAAAACATTTACATTGTGGTTATCGACATAATAATTTATATTAAATAGTTCATTACTAAAATGAATATTTCAAAACGATATCTATTATTTTTTATGAAAGAAATATTCCTATATATAATGTAAAATATGTGTCCATATGATATATGTTTTTGAAACTATGAAAAGAAGATGCCTATGATAATAATAATGTATTTGGTACACTAAAAAAATAATTATAAAATAATTATCAACAAGATTCATGTAATGAAGTGGATATAATTATAAGAATGCAACTAAAACTAAATATGAAACATATTCTATGAGATGGATATCTCAATAAAAGGTTTTTATTGATTTTTTTTTCAGAAAATAATGTGAACAAATGAATTTTAAACATATGTGGAAACAAATGGTCACCTTTATATACAAATGATATAAATTATTACTATGATTCACAATATAAAATAATGTTTTTTGGGTAAAAATTCAGAGAAAAATCTAGATGTTGGGAATGATATAAATGATTTAGTATTATTAAATTCATAACTGAAAATGGGTCACTATATTTTTGAAAAAGGGAATATTAGTGTCCATGTAAAAAAATCAACCACATCATTATGAATTTGGAATGTACCCTATAACATCATAAAATTTTATAATATGTTTCTTTTTTAAATTAACTAAAATTTATTTTATTTTTTAGTATACATGAAATATAGAGTGTAAACAAACCTAAATGTATGATTTATTAATAATAATGTGATCATTATTATTGAGACCCAGAAATTTCATACATATATATTAAATATTTTAATAAGAATATATATTACATTATATAGACCCATTGATTATGAATATAATGGGTTAGTTACTCTAGTGTCAAGGTATGCAATTTTATAATATAGTAAATGAAGTTCAATGTTTACCAAAAAGATCATCCCCTATAGTACTATTCATAAACATAACCTACTTCAAAAATTTCACCATAACTTAAAAAAATAGTACATAATAAATGAAGATCTCATATGCATAAAAATGGTAATACTGTGTGATATAAATGATCACATATTTATCCAATGAGAATATGGGTACAGGATTGGGAGACTAAAATTTGAAAATTGTAACACCCATATGTTTTATGAATTATTTTAAATAATTTTAACAATTTTATAGTATGTATTGATCACAATTTATAGTTTCAACAAACCATGAGACACCCTTATTATAAAATGACCATTTTAACCTAGTTTTCATATTAGCTAGACTAAATATAACTAACTTAAAGAAATTTTTGGTGAATTACATGGATTCCAATTATTTATGAAATAATATAAATCATTTATATTTTTTATTTTTTATTAATAAATTTAGTGAAATAATATTAGTAAAGGACTATAATAAAATACACGTGTTATCTACATAATTAAATAATTTTGATATTTCATTAATAGAAAATATTGTTTTTGGATATGAATAAACCATATTTGTTGTATAAAACCTATATTGTTCTAAATAGAAATTTTTTCACCTTTTAATGTTGAATTCTTTTTAAAGAAAATCTCTGACACATTATTAAATTTTATATGGATATATAATGCTCTTATTTATAATTGATATATAAATATTATACTTGGTAGAATTTTTTATATTTTTCTGATAACATTAATGTTTAGGTGAATAGTAATATTACACTAAATTGTAATTTAAAACAAGTTTTATTCATAGAAATAATTAATAATGATAAATTATAATATTTAACTGTTTTAAAGTATATATATAATATATTATTATCATTAAATTTAATTTAATTCCTTAGATTTAATTTTATATTGAATTCAGATTTAAAAACATTATAATATTTTGCAATATCTTATCTTATAAAACTCGTTATCTCTTTGCAATAATAGGATTAATTATCAATTTATCAAAGAATCATTGGTTTATTAATTTTTTTTTTAAATTAATTTCATATTTGGAATCAGTAATTCCATGTAATGTAATTAGAGTAAATTTATTTTTGGTCATTATGAGGAGTAACAATGGTATTTATTATTAACATAGTAAAATTATAAATTAGGTATCTAAGGGTAAAAATAATGTTATGAAATTAAAAAAAAAGTAATAACATCATTCGTTGATTTGTTTTCATCCTAAATCATACAGAGATTGAAATGTTGTGATTATGAAGCCAATCAGATGAGAATATCAAATTTAATGAATTGTATTTAATGAAAAATAAAATATTTCATAGTAAAATTTTAATAAATATATTGTAATGGCATGGACGCCCTTGGACACTACATTACCAAAAACATGGATCCACCATTATGGTGGCACTGGTGACGGTGGCACCCTGACGGTGGGACTGGTCACGAAGGCACAATGACGGGGGCACTGTGACGGCTGCACCGGTCATGGTGGTGCCGTGACGGTGGTGCGGTGACAGTCACACCGTGAGGGTGACACCGTGACAGTGGCACCCTATCCCCTCGCCGATCCTTTCATTCATTTTTTCCAGTACCTGACTTTTCTGCTCCTGTAACGTATCTTTTGACACAAATTAATCTAAATACCCTTTTTAAAGTCATTTAAAGCCCAGAATTTACTCCTAAAAATCCCGAGAAAAATCCCTGATGGGGGATATTAAATAACTCGTTGATATCATCATGTGTAACTACCCACCCATGTAGGAAACCACGATCGGTTTTTCCATGCGTTCAAAATTCCATATCCTGGTCTCCGATTTATATCTCCCGCTAGAGTTATCCTTTTTATTCTTAGTTGAATTTGTTTCTTCTTCCTTGTGCGCTTGGATTCTTTCTTCCCATGGCTTGTGGTGCACCTCTACTAGACCCTTCTGCACATCTTGGAGTCTATGGATTTCCTCCCCTGCATGTTACGCAACCCCTGTTCCTGGCTCATGAAAAAACATCAATATTTGATCCATCATGTAGGTATTATTCTTTCATCTCTCCTTAATGTGTATCATGTGGGGTGGGTGCGCTATTATTACTTTGATAATGGGTTAACCAAACCTTAATAAAGATAATAAACGGGCTCTTAAAGGATTATGGAGTGTGTTTGGTTTTCTACTGTACTCTTTTTAATTGCTATATGTTGGGAATTTTATGAATTTATGGCTACTGAATATCATGGATGTTGGTGGTCTTTCACTGTGATCTAATAAAATGTTGTCTCCTCTGACTTTTATGTGGTTTTAAGATAGAAATTAGTTAATCACATAAAATTGGTGGATTAAATGGATTCCCTGTAAAAATTTTCCCTTGTGTGGTCACCCTGGTTAACTAACTGAATGTGGAAATAGATAAATGATGTGCTTACACCTAGAAGATTCTCTACTCTATTTTGGTAGTAGGTTAATTGTTTTATTTGTTTTCTTATGGGGTTATGTGGGTGAGGATGGGATCCTCTTATGTGGAACGGTTGCTGGTTGTGAATCTAGTGATGTGGTTTCTCTGCATATATCATGAATTGGGGTGGAATCCTCTCCTGTTGTGAATCCTTTTTATCCATAGTTCTTGGAATGTGGGGGTTGTATCTTGAAGCTTTCATGGGTTCCAATACTTGAAGGGAATATCACTTGGATGTGAATTTACAATAGAAATGGTTGTGAATGTTTAAATTGATGTTTCCTATAACTTTTTCCCTGAGGCTTCTGCTTATGCCTGTTATTTTCCCTATAGTGCAAAATTTACTTAAACGGGATCACTTGAACATGAAAACAAGAATGGGTTAATTGGGAAATTGATTCTGGGAATGAGTTTTGACTCAATTGTGAGTAGTATGCTTTCTATGAGTAGTGAATAGGGTGTATGTGCTTGGGTAAGGTGTGGAGCCATAGATTGGGTAGAGTGCTTGTTACCTATATATATAATTGAAGTTCGTGTGTTTATTTTTAGTGCCCCACCCAAGTTGAGCATTTAGTGACGAACACCCCCATTTCATGGGGGAGGGTATTTTCTCAACACTCCCACGAGTGGCTGGTTATTATCTCCTTTTCTGCTCCATTTCCCAAATAGACCAAGACTCTTTGGGTAGGCTACGATGGCCTGAAGTCCATTATTAGCCTATGAATCTTCAGGCAGTGTAGTTTTGGTGGTTTTCCCAGGTGTTTTGCGGGAGGCTGTTTCCCAAGTGCCTTCGGAATGAGGCACATGCACCTTCAGGTGTAACGGCAGCTTTCAGGACTTGGTGTCTTCAGGCGTGAAAGTAGTGTTATGTCCCATTTTTTTGCGGACATGGTTACATATGGTTGTCGTGGCCCAGGTTTTTGTAGGAGGGATGCGTGTTTGTGGACGAGGTGTGTGTGGGCGGGTGTGGCAGTGGGACTACGGTGAGAATGGTGGGATTGGTTCGATGCATAGGATGTCTTCAATAACCAGTGGGAAAGTGGCGCTGGGTACCCAAACATCGATGTGCTATTACTATACCTTACTTGACTTGCATTATTTGGGCAGTGTGATTTGGTGAGGATTGAGTGGATAGTTATTCCTTGCTAGTTGCTTCTATTATCTATTTTATCATAGGGCATTAGAATGCCTCCCCACTTGTGCATGATAGACTTTGGTATAACCTAATGGGTATTCTTGTATACTCACCCTACATATATAAAACTGCTTTTATGTTTCCAGGAGGACTTCGGGGATCGTGCAGGGTCATACTAGCTCAGGCGTTGGGACCATTGCAGTTGTTGTTTTTCTTTCTTTTTGTAAATTACCTTGGTAGACACCATGTAATTTCTGGATTATACATTTGCATCATGCATATGTGAGTGGTTTTCTCTATCTTTACTCTTACTTCTAGTTTTGGCATTGTTGGGTTTCATCATCATATCTCTTGATCCTATTAAAATAAAATGGTAATTCCTTCCTTTTGTGTGATATTTTATACCCTTGGTGCTGGTCGCCACTCTCGGACCTATTGAAGGTGGGTTTTGGGGGTCAGTATGTCTCCTTCATCATAGATAAGGAAGGGCTTGGAAATATGTTGTCCCTTCCATCATTTTGGTGATGGCGGGTCGTGACAGAATGGTATCAGAGAAGAAGATGTGAGATTGGATGGAGTCTGGAGTTAGGCACAATGAGGATTGAATGAGATGGTAGGGAAACCTTTTTGGGTGATCTTGGTGTGTGTAAATGTCCAGGGAAGACTGGCTAGGAAAAAAGATTTTAGGCCCCCCCGTGATCCGACGCAAGGACTCTGGACCTACCGAACAACCATGTGAGGCTACACTGCTTTCAGGGTAGTGACCCTAGGAAAGGTGCATGCATCATATTGACTTGTGTTCTCATGTTTCTGGGGTGTTTTGGGGATTTTAAATGAATCATAAGTCTAAGAAAAATTTAACAACAATATTTTGCATTACTCAAGATTAGGCATTATTTGTTTACCATGTAGTTATGGCACATGGGAGATGACCACGAGTTGTGCGGGAGATCGAGGCCCAAGAGGTTGACTCAGCTGATTGATGGAGGGCTGATCAAGAAGAAGAGGATGACCTATGGGAGAAGATGCATCATGCCTTTCAGTGACAGACCCTTGGGAAGTATGGGGTAAGAACCTCTGACATGATGATGGAGTGCTGGAAAGAGGAGCCGGTGATAGCTTTCAGCTTGATCTGGACTCAGGATGAGTATTGGGTTCCTCTGGCCGTGAGCCAGATGTGGGGAGAGGCACATCAGTGGTGGATGCTTTATCTGAGAGAGAAGAGGGAGGCTGAGGTGACATGGGCTTATTTTGAGGAGTTCCAAGTGGAATTCCTCACTTCTACGATGAAAGATGAGAAGAGGAATGAGCCACTCTCCATCCAGCAGGGGGTAGGTAAGTGAGAGAGTTGGGGATCAAGTTCAATTATCTCCTCTGCTTTTCTCTAGACCTCATTCCTGATGAGGAATCTCAGGTGAGACATTTGGAGGTGGTACTCCTACCTTCCCTCAAGTATGTCGTTACTCCCTTCACCTTACAGCCGGACATAGAGGTACATAAGAAGGCCAAAGTTGTTGAGAGGATGCACAAACTATGAGGTGTGCTGAAAGAGGGAATCGAGTAAGACTCGTCAAAGGGGAAGTCCATCAGTAGCGGTCCTCCAGCATCAGGACCCTCTAGGTTTCGACCTGCAGGAAGCATGCCCTAATAGTTCTAGTTCTGATATCCCGGCCCTCTCCCTTTCTTTTCAGGCCCAGGACCGAGATGCTTCATCTGTAGAAGCCATGGGCACCTTTAGAATCAGTGCCCGGACAGAGTACAGTATGGCAGCGGTGGGCAGGTTCTGCGCCCACCTTAGCCACAGCAGTTTCCAACCAGTCCCTTTTAGTAGCAGCAGGGTCAGCGAGATCCCGCTCCTCCGAGGGTAGACATTGCAGGGGGAGGCCGACCTCAGGGACCTCGACCGGGGCGTGGTCGTGGAGGCGGTGGACAGTCGAGAGGCAGAGGAGTTGTGCGTGGGCAGTTGCATGCCGCGAAGGCAGTAGTTCCAGCTGGACTGGAGGTTGTTCGAGGTCCGATCATCTCATTTAGTACCGTTTAATATTCCTTGTTCAATATAGGATCTTCGTACTCCTTTGTTGCACCCAGTCTGGACCGTGCTCTGGGTTTAGATGCTAATAGACTTCTAGTGCCCTTGGTCCTATGCACACCAGTCGGAGGTTAGTCTGACTTGTTATATGTTTGTCGAGGATGAAGACTGATGATTGGGTCACATCAGTCAGTCTGGGATCTTCTACTGTTGCGGATATAGCTATACGATGTCATCCTAGGAAGGGAATGGATGTTATTTTCATGTTCCATAATTGACTACTTCCGATGAATGGCCTGTTTTCAGACTTGTTCGGCCGACGTGTGACTTTCATCAGAGAACGAGGTTGACCGAAAGGCAGCAGGCGGTAGAAACCCCTCCTATCATTGTTATCTGATCTATCAGTGGAATCAGTGGAGGCGGAGATTATAGGAGTTCCATGTATTTCCAGTGAGTTCATGGACGTATTCCCTGAGGAGGTGATGACTCTACACCCTCGATGTGATATCGTGTTTGGGATAGACTTGCAGCCTAGTGTACGTCCGATTTCGATGGCCCCCTACCAGATGGCACCTTCTAAGCTCTGGGAGTTGTGGATTCAGATTGAAGATCTGATCAAGAAGGGTTTTGTCCGACCATGTGCATTACCATTGGGTTCTCCAATCTTGTTCGCGAAGAAGACAAATTGTGGTCTCAGGCTGTGCATAGAATACAAGAGGCTGAATCAGGTGACAATCAAGAATCGCTACCCTCTTCCAAGGATAGAAAATCTCTTTGACCACTTGAAGGGAGATGGATGGTTCTCTAAGATCTATTTGTGGTCTGGATATCACCATTTGAGGGTGAAGGATGGTGACATCATAAAAGACGGCCTTCAGGTGCAGATATGGCCACTTTGAGTTTCTGGTCATGCCGTTCGGTGTTACGAACGCTCCATCCATGTTCATGGGACTCCTGAACTTCGTCTTCCAAGAGTACCTGGATCGGTTCATAGTGGTGTTTATTGACAACATCATGAACTACTCATGATCATAGGAGGATCATTCCGAGCACCTGAGGAATGTTCTATAAGTACTCCGACAACACCAGCTCTATGGGATGTTTTCCAAGTGCATGTTCTGGACAGAAGAGGTGCATTTACTTGGGCATGTGGTGTCTGAGAAGGGGATAGTAGTGGACCCGTCAATGGTTGATGAAGTTGTTTCTTGTACATAACCCAAGAACATGGCATAAGTTCGTAGTTTCATTGGGCAAGCAGGTTACTACCGGAGGTTCGTGGCCAACATCTCCCGAGTTGCAGCACCTTTGGCAGCTTTGACCAAGTAGGGCCAGGATTTTGTGTGGAGTGGGAAATGTGAGGTGGCCTTCAGTTATCTGAAAGATAAGTTGTTTAGTGCCCCAGTGTTGCGGTTTCCTGAAGAAGGGGTGGCATATGAGGTGTTATGTGATGCTTCAGGGAAAGGTCTCAAATGTTTGTCGATGCAGCAGAAAGTGGTGATCACTTATGGGTCTAGGCACTTATGTCCTCATGAGCGTAATTACGCCACCCACAATCTGGAGCTTGTGGCAGTTGTTTTCACACTAATGTTGTGGCGGCATTACCTCATCGAGGAGCACTTTGTGGTCTTCATGGATCAGAAGATCTTGAAGTATATCTTCTCTCAGCGGGACCAGAACATCCGACAATGAAGGTGTATGGAGTTCTTTCTGAACTACAGCTTTGATATTTCATACACCTTAGTAACATGGAATGTAGTGTCTGATGCCTTGAGCAGGAAGTCACAGAGGGATGTGGTTCGAGAGTCGGCAGATTCTTTGAAGGTGATGGAGGAGTTGGCTGCCCTGAATCTGGACGTGAGGATGGATAGCAGTAGAGGTTTCCTGTATCAGATGATAGTGAAATACACTCTTCTACAATAGGTGGAGGAGTCCCAGTGGGTTGACTCAAAAAGTGATGTGATGTGTGACTGGGATACCCGAGGTGATACCCCAGAAGGATGCGCAGAGGATGGTCAGAATCAGATGATTTTTCGAGGGAAGTTGTTCCTTCCATAGGCGATGCACGAGAGATTTATTGGTGAGTTCCACAAATCACCCCTATAAGTGCATCCGAGAGATTCCAAGATGTATCAGGTCCTGAGGGGACGGTTTTGGTGGCCCGGGGTAAAGCGGGCGGGGGCAGAGTTCGTGGCCATGTTTTTGGTGTGTCAGCAGGTGAAGGATGAACACCATGTTCTAGGCAGTTTGTTACAACCTTTATATGTCCCCGAGTGGAAGTGGGATGACATATTGATGGATTTCTTCACAAGGCTACCCAAGGTTCAAATAGGCTACAACCTTATCTGGGTGGTGGTAGACTGGTTGATGAAGTCGGCTCACTTTATGGCGATCAAGGAGTCGATTCTATTAGTTGCATTAGAAAAATGATATGTGGATCTGGTGGTGCGATTTCATGGAGTTTCGAGATCCATAGTTTCAGATAGGGATTCACTGTTTACCTCACGAGCTTGGAGGGGATTTGTAGCATGATTTTGGCACCAAGCTACATCTTACCACTACCTTCCACCCCTAGATAGATGAAAAAACAGAGAGCACCATCCAGACTTTGGAGGATATGCTACGGGGAAGTGTCCTGGACTTTGGGGGATCATGGGTGTGAAACATGCCTCTGGTAGAGTTCGCTTACAACAATACATACCACTCTTCCATTGGCATGGATCCATTCGAAACCATGTACGGAAGGCCATGTCGCTCACCCGTGTGCTAGACAGAGGTCGGGGAGGCAGGTGTTCTTGGACCGGCGGTGGTGCAGAGCACGACATAGAAGGTTTATCTTATACGAGAGAGGTTGAAGGCGGCTCCAGATAGCCAGAAGTCGTATGCCGATGATAGGAGGAGACCATTGGAGTTCGGGGTTGGGAACCACGTGTTCTACAAGGTCACCCCTCGACGTGGAAATCGAAGGTTTGGCAGAGGGAGTAATATTTCTCCCAGGTTTGTCGGACCTTTCGAGGTGTTGCAGTGGGTCGGCGAGGTGGCTTTTCAGCTTGCGTTGCCACTACCGCTGCAAATGGTGCAAGATTTCTTCCATGTGTCCCAGCTTTGATGGTATCTACACGACGATTCACACATCCTCGACTAGGGAGATCAGGACATCAAGGATGATGCAACATTCATGGAGCGACCAGAGATGATTGAGGGTCAAAAAGAGAAAGTGCTTCATGGACGAACCATTCCCTTGGTTCATGTGCTATAGAGGCACGGTGGGCTTGAGGAGAGTACCTGGGAACGGGAGACGCAGATACATGCCTAGTACCCAGAAGTTTTTTGAGTTGTTCTATTTTGTTTGTACTTATTTTATGGAATGCTTACTATGTTGACTATAGAATGTGTGGTTTCCTTTTTCTATTGATGTGTGTGAAGTGTAATGAAATGTGGGGCGGGGAGGACCTGATCCCAAGTAAAAACTCATTAAAGTTCATGTGCTTAATCCCATGCGGGTGAGTCAGTGCTGCCCAAAGCGGATAGTTTCTTAACATGAAGGAAGGGAAAACCCCTCACCCACATGACCAGACAGTTTGAATCTTTTTTTTTTCACGATTGCATGAGGAAGGGGGCGTTCCTTGGTAACAAGGATGTCTACTCTTGAGAGGTATCTTTCGTGGTGGTTGTTAGGACCCCTCCCCTTTCTTCCGATCTAGTTTTAATTCTCGAGGGAGAGAATAGTTTTAAAGGTATCTGATGTAATGGCCCAGACCCCCTGGCCATTAATTTACCAAAAACACTTCTTCACCATGAAGGTGGAACTGGTGATGGTGGCACCGTGAAGGGGGAACCAGTCACGGCCGCACAGTGATGGTGTCACCGATCACGGGGGCACTATGATGGTGGTTCCATGACAGTGGCGTCGTGACGGTGGCGGCGTGAGGGTGGCACCG
This sequence comes from Viscum album, assembly GCA_963277665.1. Classification (NCBI taxonomy): domain Eukaryota; kingdom Viridiplantae; phylum Streptophyta; class Magnoliopsida; order Santalales; family Viscaceae; genus Viscum; species Viscum album. The sequence goes on along the minus strand of OY728155.1, from coordinate 914,389,178 downwards.
TGTGGGTGACCTCATGACGGTGGCACTGTGTCCCCTCGCTGAGCCTTTTATTCTTTTTTTTCCAGTACCTGACTTTTCCGCTCTCGTAATGTATCTTTTGACGTAAAATACTCTCAATACCCTTTTTAATGTAATTTAAAGCCCAGAACTGACTCCTAAAAATCATTAGAAACTTCCCTGATGGGGGATATTAAATAACTTCTTGATATCATCATGTGTAACTTCCCACCCATGTAGGAAACTACGATCAGTTTTTTCAGGCGTTCAAAATTCCATATCCCGGTCTGCTATTTATATCTCTCGCAAGATTTCTTCTTTTCTTCTAAGTTTAATTTAATTTTTCTTCCTGGAATGCATGGAGTCCTTATTCACGTGGCTTGTGGTGCGCCACTGCTAGAGCCTTCTACACATCTGGGAGTCCACTGATTTCCTCCCCTGTAAGCCGCACATCCCCTGATCCTGGCGCGTGGTGAAAATCATTGATATTTGATCAATAAAGTAGAAATTTTTACTTCATCTCTCCTTGTTGTGTATCATGCATGATTGTTAAGCTATTGTTTCTATGAGAATGAGATAACCAAACCATAACAAAGATAATAAATGGGCTGTTAAAGGATGATGGAGTGCATTTGGATTTCTGTTGTACTCTTTTTAATTGCTATATGTTGCAAACTGTACGAATTTATGCCTACTAAAAATCATGGTCGTTGGTGGTCTTTCTCTATACACTAATAAACTATTGTCTCCTCTGGTGATTATATTGCTATAAAATAGAAATTGTTTAATCACGTGAACTTAGTGGATTAAATAGATTCCCTGTAAATATATGCCCTTGTGTGGTCACCCCAGTTAACTAACAGAAAAAGAAAATAGATAAATGATGTTCTTGAACCTTAAAGTTTCTCTACTCTATTTTTGTAGTAAGTGAATTGTTCTATATTTTTCTTATGGGGTGATGTGTGTGAGGATGGGATCCTCTGATGTGGCACAGTTGCTGGTTGTGAATCAAGGGTTGTGGTTTCCCTGCTTATATCACTAATTGGGGTGGAATACGCTTCTATGGTGAAACTGTTTTATACATTATTCTGGGGATGTTGGGGCTATATCTTGAAGCCTGCTTTGGTTCTTGTAATTGTAGAGATCTCACTTGGATGTGAACTTACAAGGGAATTGGGTGTGAATGTTTAAATTGATGTTGGCTACAACTTTTTCTACTAGGCTTCTGCATGTTCCTATTATTTTCCCAATAGTGAAGAATTTACGTAAACGAGATAACTTGAACATGAAAACAATAATGGATTAATTGGGAAATTGATTCTGGGAATGAGTTGTTACTCACTTATGAGTAGTATGCTTTCTATGACTAGTGACTAGGCTATTCTTGCTTGGGTTAGTTGTAAATCCCTAGGTTGGGTTGAGTGCCAATTACATATATATATATAATTTAGTTCTTGTGTATTTTATTTGGTCCCCACCCAAGTTGAGAATTTAGTGTAGAATATCCCCATTTCATGGGGGAGGGTGTTTTTCTCAAATCTCCTATTGAGTGTCTGGTTATTAGCTCATTTTCTGCTCCATTTCCCGAATATCCCAAAACTCTATGGACAGGATGTGATGGACTGAAGTCCATTATTAGCCTAAGAATATTTAAGAAGGGTAGTTGTGGTAGTTGGCCCTGGTGTTTGTGGGCTGGTTGTTTCCCAAGTGTCATCGGGGTGAGGCCCATGTGTCTTCGAGCATGACGGTACCTTTCTGGCCAAGGTGTCTTCGAGCGTGGTAGTAGTTTTCTGGCCCAGGTGTTTGAGGTCATGGTTACGTGTGGTTGTTGTGTCCTAGGTGTTTTTTGGTGGGATGCATGGTTGTGGCCCAAGTGTGTGCGGGTGGGTGTGGCAGTGGGACTGCGGTGAGAATAGTGGGATTGGTTCAATGTGTAGGATGTCTTAAATAACATGTGGGAAAGTGGTGCGGGGTACCCAAACAATGATGTGATATTACTATACCTTAGTTGACTTGCTTTATTTGGGTAATGTGCCTTGGTGAGGCTTGGGTGGAATGTTTTCCTTGCTAGGTGCTTCAGTTTTCTCTTTTCTCTCAGGGAATTAGAATTCCTCCCCACTTGTGCACGAGAGTCTTTGGGTTTCCTTACTGAGTATACTTGTATACACACCATACGTATATAAAACTGCTTTCAGGTTTCTTAGAGGAATTCGGGGATCGTACAGGTCTGTACTAGCTCAGGTGTTGGGACCGTTGTAGTTACTGTTTTTCTTAATTTTGTTACATTACCTTAGTAGACACCTTGTAAATTCTGGATTTTACTTTTACCGCATGCATATGGGAGTGGTTTTCTTTGTCTTTACTCTTACTTCTAGTTTTGGCATTGTTGGGTTTCATCATCTTATCTCTCGATCCTATTAAAATAAATGGGTGATGCCTTCCTTTTGTTTGATATTTTATACCCATGGTGTTGGTCGCCACTCTGGGACCTATTGAAGGTGTGTTTCGGGGGTCATTATCTCTCCTTAAACATAAAGAATAAAGGGAATGCCAATCTATTGTCCCTTCCCTCCTTTTGGTGAAGGAGGGTCGTGACATATATCATTTTAAAATAAATTTACACAAAATATAAATTTAATTTTAAATTATTATATGAAATCTAATATTTTTCCTTCATCATGATAATTCAGTTTAATTTCTCAAAAATAAATAATTACCTTAAATACTTATACATAAATGATGTAGAAATAATTTTATTAATTGGATATATATATAATATTTATTATTAACAAATAATAACCATTTAAAGACAAAAAACATGAAAAAATATATTTGGTAGAGTATATCTCGACCATAACCATCCAAGTGTCGATTTATTGGCCATTTATAACCTTATAGAATAGATTATGATACATATAATATATAATTTGAAGTGATATTAAATTTGTCACATTAATTATTTAATTAATATAAAATTATTTTGTTGGGTTTAATATAAGATACATTTGATTATAAATTTTATTCTGAATGATAGATAATTTATATTTTTCATATTATTTTATTTTTAAATTTAATTCCAAAAATTTGCATATTAAATATTGAAAAAAATTGTAGTACTTATTTTATTGGGAGAGAAATCAAATAAATATTATTAAATATTTATCAATAAATATAATATTGAAAAATTAATATGTACACAAAATTTTATAGATCGCCCAAACATCATATAAATATAATAAAATAGTTTCTTTTAAATCATATTTTTATCTCTATATATTTAAAAACCAATGAATTTAATTGTTTCAAAATTAACATTATTAATTTTTTATGAAAAAACATGATTCATTTATTTATTTAGATGTCATAATTTTTTAAAAATATATATATATTTATTATTATATAGTTTAAAATGATATAATGTATTTTTTATGGACTTATTGGTATCAATGAAGTAAATATTTCACTCTTTTAATATTGAAATATATCTCACCATACATACAAATTCAAATGAATAACTAAGTGTAAATTAAAATGACAAGGTTTAAATCGATAGAGATACATGTCTATAAAATATTGGAGGATTATATCACAACCCTATCTCATGTGATCTTCTAAATTTGGTTATTTCTTAGGTTTTTTCTTGAGGTATGATTTTATTATAAATTAATATTTTTTTAGATCCCAAAAGTTCTCCTCGCCTTAATGATAAAAGGGCACCCCCCAACCACTCCACATAACATTGGACCTTCAACATAGAACAAACCCTTCTATGTTACCTTCTAAACTGATATTTTTAAATTATAGTGGGGTTTTTTATACTCTAGAGACCAAATCTAATACCTTTTAGTGGATATTTAGTGTGGGAATGTCGAAGAGGAGATATTCTCCTCTACCGATTCATGAAATATTCATTCTTTTTATACTTCACCCTCATATATTTTCTCATTATAATGTAATAAATCCATTAAAAATATATAATGAAATATATTTTTATTATAAAACAACCATATTCTATATTCTATTCATTCTATAAAAAATTAAATCACCACACGTGCGTACGAATGACGTACCGTCTCCACTTAGTGTTGTAATATGTGTTTAACCACTTTTTCAGATGGATGTGTATAATGATGTAAATAATAAATATTTTTCATCATTATAACATTATATTTATTTTGAAATATCATACACCATCCACTTCAACACCATTCTAGTATAATGGGAATGATCTCTTCCCTCTTTGTACATACAACCTACCATCTCCATGATACAATTCAATTCATTGAACACGATCTTAATTGAAGCATGATTATAAAATTGAATGGAATGAATAAATATGATACATATTATAATAATATTAGTATTGAAATTATATTACTATAACCTAAGAAGGGTAAAAACATATCTGAAAAAACCTCCATAAGAAAATAATGGAGTTAACGAAAGGAAGAGTAATAATGTTTTTAATGTACAGATGATAATAGGATCAAATAGGATATCATAAAAACTACTATGACTCATAAATAAGTCTATGAGATTATTAAAATGATTATATTAGATGATTGATTGCATACATTAAAAACTGGACGTATGTTAAGGGATAATTTCACCAACTCATTATCAATTGAGATTGTATATACATATGTATTTACAAGGGTATATTTATCAATCAGGTCCATGTTTCATAATTAAGTTTTCAAAAATAATATTTCAATGTTATAAAAAATAACTAAGATTAAATTTTACCCATTTGTGAATTTTTATTATGTGGTATTTAAGGAATCTGTTTATCATTTTCAATATGATGTAAATTTTCTGTTTCTAATGTAAGTATGACGATAGTGTTTCTTAACATATACAACATGAAGATATTTTTAAATTTTTATATTGACTTATTTACTTCACATTTCTTTCAAAATATTTCACATTTATTTTAATATAAAATCTATTATTTTAAAATTACATGGAATTTTGAGAAAACAAATCATATTTTAAGATGAAATGAAATATTCCTCATTAAATAATTTGATGTGTTATATAAAAATTGCATTCCAAATAAGAATGAACTTTTTCATACGGTTATGTTTGATGTATAAAATCCTAATTTTTAATATGGTTTGATCATTTTTATTATGGGAAGATATTTATGAAATCCATTTGATTTACAAGGATTATGTTATTGTGGAATGATTTATAAAGAAACACATTTTATTCCATTGGTTAGGAAGAATTATTTATATTATTTTGGAACATGTAATAAATATTCATTATGAGATGGATGGGACCTATTTATCCATCCAATTAAATGGTTAATTATTTATATCCCATGATATAGTAATTCATAGAACATGAAATAACCTCATTTAAATAATATTGGGGGTGAGTAAGAAGTGATCTTGGTTTAGTAATGGACGTTTTCCACTGTGATGGTCTTGGAAATTACCCTTGACAAATTTGAAATGATGTTGTTTACTTATTATTATGGCATAAATATTAATTTTCTTATTATTTCATTTGGGATTACATTCATTGGTTCATATAATCTTTTATTATTTATCTTATGGAATAATATCTTGATCATTTATATATTGGATAATTTTTTCCAATATTTTGTTCCTATGTATTATGATTATGATATTATTGATAACCCCTTTATTTACCATTAATGAGAATTTAGTCTCACAATTTTATATTTTTATTTTCCCCAGGCCATGAGGAAGTGTATTACAGAAGATATGTCAAAAAGGGATCTAGTTGTGAAGCAATAAGTTAGAGAAAATTAATATGTATTATGAAAAGATTATTTATGTTTCATAGTTTCTAAAGACAATATACCAATATGGTCTTATCATTGGTTTATTATATTTTCTAATGTGTATTCGTCAATTTTTAAGTAATATTTATTTATGTAAATTTTGCTTCATTATAATTTGAATCAGAGGAATGGTATTGTTAACCGTATCAAACTAGGATGAGAAATCCTGAGTTGGAACACAAATTATATATTGATGAATTTATTACAATCATAATTTTCTATAAATGAGCACTAAAAACCATGGATAAACCTATAATATCAAAAAATAATTTTTTTTCATTATTATATGGTTTCCCATTATGGTCATTGTTACTCACACTATATTTCTTGGTTTTAGACAATGGACAGAACCAAGAAGAACTGATTTAATGTTGAAATTTAATAGAAATGAAATGATTATCCTCTATGTAAAACGAATGTTATAAGATATATAATGTGAAACATTATTATTATGATCACACAACTTTATCAAGCTATAAAACATATAAGACTTCCAAATGAACAAATAAGGGAAAAATATTCTATTGAGTCCTTCATGAGGCAGTATCCACGTTCTATTATGGTGTCTTCTAACCCATTACTAGTTTCACAATTAATGTATACAACTAAACAGGTATTTTCAGATTTCCAATGTTCAGAACATTATAAAGTCATTTTATTTTTATATTGTATAGATGGTTAAGTTTTACTATGGTTGAACAATATCAGTAATATGATTAAAAGAAATAAAATTGTATCCATTGAATTGGATGAGATAAATAACTTATTATTCATTAAGTAATTTCTTCCTATTCTTAAAAAAAATAATTGAGAAATATTTCAATGAACATGAGGACAAGGATGAAGAATTCTTTCATACCTATAATGAAAATTTTACAAAACATTCAAGGCACACTTATAGAATGATTATCCAACATTAGAGTAAATTTTATATAGTCTTTAATAAATAAATACCTTTTCTCTGAAGGGAATTATCCATAAGGGACATAAATAGCTATGAGTAAGTTGTTTGATTTTCTTTCAAGGTCAAGAGGGATATTGGAGTAACCCATCAGTCCAATGGGTTAGATAATAATACAAAAATTAAATTTAAGGGAACATTTAATGACCACATAGAAAAAAGATGATTTTTCCCTTTTGATAAATGTGTAGAAATAAACATGGAGGAAATTGTCATAAAGGAACTAGAAAATGTTTTTTTGTGGAAAATAAGGTCATCAAGAAGTATACTACCGATGTGATTAAAAAAGAAGTCTACATGTCCGAAATATAAAAAGGCTACACAGAATGCACTTCTAATGTGTCAATGTTACCAGAATCAAGAAAGTTGAGAAGTATGATAATATATTCCATATTCCAAGTTTTATTGATGTTGATCTATGTTAGAAAAAATATAAGGACAATGAAAGAAACTTTTACAATCAATCATGTTTTTTAATGTGGAATACAAAAATGATGTGGTGAAATATTAAGATACCATCCACTTTTAAGTAGAAATTTTATTATTTGATAATTGATCAACCCAATATTTCATTTATGAATAATTTTCTAAGGGTACAACTGTAAAGAGTAATTAAGGAAAATCAATGATCAATTTTTGGTAGTCATTATAAATGATATTCTTATATCATCGAAGAGAATGGAATAACATGGAGATCCCAAGATAAGTTTACTCAATACCCTGGGAAATGATATGTTTTATGATAAATTTACCAAGTGTTAATATTAGATTCTGAAATTTTTATTTTTGTGTTATATAATCTCAGGATATGGGATTTCATTGGATTATGAAAAATAGAAATAATTGAAAGTTGGCCGAGACTGATAATAATAACCGAGTTCTAATTATTTATTGGTTTGGAAGGATACTATCATCATTTTGTGGAAAAAAATTCCTAATTATGTATTCCACTCACCATGTACATTTGTAATACATTTTTTTCATGTCGCCTAGGAATGTGAATTAAATTTACATGATCTAAAATGGAGTTTAACCAACACACATGTGATTACACTACCTTGTAGTAGAGAAATATTTGTGATCTCTAATGATTCATCCAATAAGTATTTATGTTGTGTTCAAAAAAAATGATATGGTGATATATTATGCCTCATGAAAATTAAATATACGGGAGAAAATTCACCCAACTCATGATTTAGAGTTACCTGCAGTAATCATTTCACTAATAATATAGAGGAATTATATTTATAGTGAATGTTGTGATATTAATACAGATCATAATATATTAATGTATATTTCTCCCAAAAAGACATGATTATTATACAAAGAATATGGGTATAATTGATTAATAATTACCACTACTCAATACACATAGAACCTTGGAAGACAGAAATGGTGGAAGATTCATAGAGTTGAAAGAACCATGTTTTCTTATCCTTGACGAGGATCACAAATGATCCAATATTTATGTATTAGAAAATGATGTATATTGATTTTTTTAAAGAAGGGGAGAAATGTTTTCATTCTCAAATGAATGTCCAACTATATGTACATATGATGAATGAGGAGGAATAGAAGAATGATGTATATATACAAAATAATGTGATAAATAATAATATTTTCACCGTACGTTGTGACAGTATAATAATGTTCAGAAACCGCGTTTTTACTCCTCCCATATTAGAATTAAAGAAGAATGTATTGGATGAGGAACATAATTCATCATTCTATATTCAACTGAGACTAATAAATATACACATGGACATGATTTACTATTTCTACTGGGATAACATGAAAAGATATATTTCTGAATATATTTATCAGTGCTTGGTTTTTCAGAAATTTGAGGTTGGGGGTAGAACACTATGTGGTTTTTACAACCATTACCCATACAAGAATGGAAATGAAAAAACATCACTTGGAACTTTGTTGTCAGAATTCCCAAAGTAAATAAAGTTTATACGTCCATATGGCTTATAGTTGATCGAATTACGAATTCCACACACATCACTTCTATTAGAGAGGATTTATCTATTTATTAAACTGTTATGATATATGTTAAGGATGTGATAAGATTCAATATATTACCACATTCCATTGTATCTGATATGGATCATAGGTTTACATTGAATTTCTAGCAAGGAATTCACCAGAATATGGAAACATAGTTATGATTCAGTACTACTTATCATCATCAGACAGACAGTTAGTCTGAGGTGACAATTCAATCTCTTGAATACATGTAATGATATTTCTTTATGGATTTCTAATTTTGTTGGGATAAACACCCACCATTGGTTGGATTTTCTTATAACAAAATATTTCAATACATTAATCATATTGCTCCAAAAGAATCCCTTTTTATAAGGATTTATATATTTCAATCTTGCTAGGATGAAGTGGGAGAATGAAAACATTTAGGACATGATCATGTTGATGAAATAGATGAAGAGGGTAGATCTATTAGAAAACAGAATAAGAAAACCTCAGAGTCAAAAAAAAAATTATGCTGTCAACTGATGAAAATGCCTAAAGGTAGAAATTGATGAGATGATGTTTCTATAAATATATCCCTAGAACAGAGTAATGAGACATGGACAATAGGGAAAATTGAGCCCAAGGTGTATCAATCCTGTTGATATTTTGTGTCATGATGGTGAAGTTGCATACTGATTGTTGCTTCCACTAAATCTATCTCAGGTTAATGATGTGTTCCAAGATTCTCACCATACAACGTTAATACCTTATCCATTAAATGTAAATAACATATAAGTTTCACTGATGGAGTAAGATCATTTTTATAGACAACAACCAATATAGATTTCAGTTCGTAGTGAAATAGATCTAAAAAACCCAGACACTCACTTGGTGATTTTTTAATGGAGGAATCATCAATTTTTAGATGCTATATGGGAAACCAAAAATGTGATGAGGAATAAGAATCCTCACTTGTATATTTCCATATGATGAAATTCAAGGATGAAATTCATTTTAAGGGGACAGAATGTAACACTCAGATGTTTTTATTTAATGTTTTCTTTTAACAATATAAACTATTTAATATCTTTAATTTCATGAAATGTTCAGTTTAAACTAACCATGAGACACCCTTAGTATAAAATTAAAATAGTTACCTAGTCATTAGGATAGTGGTAATAAATATTACTAACTTAAGAATATATATGGTGAATAAATTTTCTATTATTTATTTTGGAAAATAATAGAAAACAATTATATTTTTATATTTTTATATTAATAAATTGATTGAATTAAAATTAATAAATTAAATTAGTGAAATATTTTTTTTATCTATTTACGATAATATTTATGATAAAAATCAAATATATATTTTTTAATAGATTTGAATAACCCCTATATGATGTATAAGAACCTATATTGTTCAAATTGGTAATTTTCATGCCTTTTAGTGGAGAAACCTTTTAAAGAAACTTTTTTACAATCAAATAATTTTTATATGAAAAATAAATCACTTTTTTGGAATCTGGATTTGAAATTTTACTTTAAATGAATTTTTGATACTTTTCTGACAACATTTAGTTTTTTATGAATTTAAAAATTACACTAAATTTTATTTGGAAAAAACCTCTTCATCAAAATTTCATATATGGTTCAATTATAATATTTAATTGTTTTAACATATAAATAGAATATATTTTTATAGTTAAATATTACTTAAGTCATTAGCATTAATATTAATTGAATTCAAGTGTATAAAATTTTCAATCTTTTGTTATGTTTTAACATTTACAACCACTTCTATAATTTCAACAATGAGATTAATTTTAAAATAATTACTACAAACATTATGAATTGAATTATAAATAATTAATTCTATATTTAAAACTAGTAAGTCCAAATTTCTAAAATAGCATACTTTTATTTTTGGGCATTAAGAATAGTAACTTAGATAATTTTTATTAATAGAGTAAAATGGTTCATTAGGTAATTAAGAGTTATATTATTATTATGAAATTATTCTAACAAAAATATTAATTTCATTTGGTGATATTTTTTCAACCTAAATTATACTTGAGTTGAAATAGTGTCCATTTGAAGCCACTTGGATGAGAGTAAAATATTTATTTTATTTTAATTAATGAAAATTTAAATATTTCCTACTGAAATTCTAATAGAAATTTCATTTTAAAATAATGTTATATTGAAAATATACAAGATTATAAAAAAACTCAGTATAAAGAAAAAATTTATTTATTTATTATTAATATTTATTAACAATATTTTGGATTTATATAATAACCTTCAAAAATAATACTTTAATGATGTTAAAATTATTTAATTTATGATAAATAAACAAAATAATTATTATTAAAAAGAAAATAATAATTAAAATACACATGCACATGATCAAATCTTGTTTTTTGATTATAAATCAAACGTAACTATGAATGGGTTGATTTATTATCGATTGGGATCATAATAGAAGAGATTATGACACTTATAATATTTTATTTAAAGTTATCACACTATTTTAATATTCATGTTTTAATTAATATAATATATTTAATTTTGGATTTTACAGATGATATGTTTGATAATAATTATTAATATCAGATCAACATGACTTATATTTGAAATTAATTTTTATTTTTAATTTTTATTCAAACATTAATCACATTAAATAATTACAAAAAACTACTGTAGTAGTTATTTTATTTATGTAAATATCAAATAAATGCTATTAAAAATATTAAAATATAAATAAGTATGGATAATTAAAATATATAATTAATTTTATATTTGACCAAGTCGTAATATTTATAATGTAAATATTTTTTTGTAGTTTAACTTGTTATTTAATATTTTTTTTTGAAATCAATGAATTGAGCATTGTCAAATTTAAATATATTTTTTGTTTATGAAAATAATGATTCATTAAATTATTTTAAATTAATAAAAATATTTTTATAAATTTATAATAATTATAATATAGTCTTGAATCATCATAGGATTCATTTATGTTATAATTTCATTCAAATAATAATATATTTCAACCTTTTAATATTGAAATATTTGTTATACTAGTTAAAATTAAAATTAATAACTATGTGTTAATTAAAAATTATTCTTTCAATTGATAGATATATATGTTTTAAATTTTATTAGATTATTATATTACAATAATATATTATCTAATAATTTAAATTTGGATTTTTTGGTTTTTTTAGAGGGGTTTTAATTTTAATATAAATTAATATTTTTTTGGATCACAAATATGAACCTCACCACAATTAAAAAAGGGCACCACCACCCTCACCTCTCCAATTTTGTTTGATCCTTCGAGATTGTACAACCACTATAAATTTCCCTTAAAACATTCATAGGTAAAATATAGTGGTTTTGGTATTTTCTATGGACCAAATATAGTGTCCTTAAGATGATATTTAGAGGGGGGACATCAAAGAAGAGTTAATCTCTTCTACCGATTCATTCAAACTTCATTATTCCTCTACATACTTTTCAAACGTTTTTTCATTATAATGTAATAACTCTACTATCACATATATACTGTGAATTTATTATGAATATTAAAATCCTATATTCAATCATCTATTTAACCCATTAAAAATGAAATCATGGCCCAGACTTAAGTACAACATTATGTCTCCACAAATAGGTGTAATACATTTTTCACGACCACATTACTTGGATGGGTATAATGATGGAAATAATGACTATTTATTATATTTTTAACATTATATTTATTTTTAAATATTATACACCATCCACTTCACTAAAATTCAATAATTATGGGAATGATATCACCCCTTGTGCATACGAACAACTTTCCATCTCCTCGATGTGATACGATTCGTTCTATATAATATTTCAAAAAAAATGACAATATTAATGAATTTAATAAATAAATATGTTATATATTATATTATTATCATTCTAAAAATTATAAAACTATATCCTAATAATTGGATACATAACTTATCAAAAAAACATATGTATAAAAATAATGAAGTTAACATATGACAGACGAGTAATAGTGTTACTTAAAAGAGAAGATAATAAGATCATATATGGTATACAAAATAGAAATTATTCTGTAATAACTAAATCAAATAATTTAAATTGTTATAAGTGAGGTTTAGATATATTCAATGAAAATCAGACCTAATGGAATTGATAATTTCATAAACTTTTTATCATTTGATGTTTTTTAAATGTAAGAATTTAATATGGTATAATTATCATATATATACATGTTTTTAATTATTTATTCAAAAAATGTCTTTATACTCTTCTATAAATGTGTAGAGTCTATTTTACCAATTATTTAGTTTCTATTAAATGGTATGAATGGAATATTTTGTTATACGTGATGAACATATATTTTAATTTTTACAATTCCCTATTTCCATGAAGCTTTTTTAAAATTGTTTCATCATTATTTTCAAATAAATTGTTTTTATTTAAAATTGTGTGGAATTATATGAATCTTTTTCAAAATTAATTATATTTTTAGGAATTTTTAATTTCTTGTGTTATATAAAAATTATTTCCCATCTAAGATTGAACTATTTAATATATTTATGATACTTTTATAAAATAATTAGTATTCCATTTATTTGATTGTGTTTATATTTAATTTATACTTATGAAATCCATTTTTTCATGGTTTATATTATGGTGGAATGTTGTTTAAATAAAATCATTTTATAAGTTGGGTTAAGATGAATGATTTATGTCATAATCAAACACATAATAATGATTTCGTTATGATATGGGTTATACCTATATATCCTTAAATACATTTGGTCATGATTTATATCTCATGAGATAGACATGCATAAAATATTAAATGATATTGGTTCTATAATAAAAGGCTAGAATAAAAAGTGAACATGGTTCTGTAATGGAATTATATTGTTATTTTGGTATTAACAATGAATAGTGAATAAAATGAAATTATTTTAAATGATTTTGTGTATTCAAAAAAATTACATTTCTTATGTTATGTATGTTGGGATTACAATCATTTATTATTTATTGCATGGAAGAACATAATTTTCATTCATATGAATAATAATATTTTAAAATGTAATGTTACTATTTATTATTATTATGATATGATTGATATATTATTATTTTACCATTACTGTTCATCTGAGCTCACCCATTCATGGGTTTCTTTTCCCCAAGTCATGAATAAGGGTATTAAATAAGATATTTAAAATGGTGGTATTGTTAAGCAGAAATAAGGTGGAGATAATGAAGATGGTTTATGATTCAGTTGTACATGTTTTATAGTTTATAAAGAATCTATACCTATACAATGATATCATGTATTTTTTATGTTTTCTAATGAATATATCTTAATATTTATGTAATACCAATGTATGTAAATTATGGGTTATTATAAGAACAATCCATGTATATAAAATCTCATAATAATGAGTCATGGAAGAAATCAACACAATTCATGTTATGTGAACAAAAATGGAATGAATGTAAATTATAAAAGATAGAATAAAATTTTCCAAAGACATGAAATTATTGAATATATGTATTCATTAAGAATCATTTCTATTATTTTCCTATCCATTTTCCATTGATATCTTCATGTAATGTGTTTGATCACAAAACAGTCATAGTTGTCATGGTTTACTTCCAAAAGAATTGCAATGGTCAATTTCTCATATTAATTAGGGGTTAATACATATTCTATAAATTTATATATAATTACCTTTGAATAAATACCAAATTCATTGAATGGATACAATATTCCCACTCTTCAACTAATGAAAATTATATAAATGTGTATCATAAGATCATAAAAACATTATTATATCTAAGCCGATGAAATGAAATTAGTTTCAGAAATATTTCATCATATCATATAGAATGAAATGAAAATTTATTCAAAGTAATTTCACAACTTCATCATAGCATATCCCATGAAATGAAGCGTGTTTCTTATGTATTTTATCATGATGTAATATGTGTCAGATAATCATTTTTTGTTAATTTATTTTAATCACAAACCTTATATTTATGGATAAAAAATAAGTTTCGCATCATTGAATCATATCCCAACTAAACCATAAGTAGCATCAAATTTTTAAATTATAGCTAGAAAATTATTTTATAATATCCAATGGAATAATTCATGAGGAATATAAATATTCATTAATAATCACTTTATAAAACTGAAAATTCATTGAATATTTTTGGAAATAATTTCCATTTAAATGAACAATGAAATGTTATAATAAAATATTGAAATATAATTTACAACATTTGTTGAGGAAAATCCCCATTCCATTTTGGAAAATAATTTTTTAAAATTATATTTTCGAAAATTATTTCATAAATCCATTAATTTGAATACATAGTTTTAAAATTATAATGCAAGAGTTAAAATAATAATTTTTTCATAATGGTGGAATGTAAAATTTCTTTAATACATGTTAAAATAGAGAATCATTTTCACATTTTTTGTCAATGATAAACACACAAGTTTTAATTGAAAATGAAAATTAACTTTTCTTAATGAATTTTATAAATATTAAAAATAGGTAAATATATAATCAATAAATCATTTTATGTTTTTATAAATGATGAATTTTTTTACAAATCTTTTTGTGAGGAAAATAGGAATGCTTTGAAAGACAATTTTTCATAAAAAAAATTCCATTTAAATTTTTAGTTCATAGGGATTTGAAATTAAATAAAAAACATGTAATCTCATGAAATAACTAGAGGAGAATAAAATTTACTGGATTATTAATAGATAGGTCATAATATTTTATCTTTTCAAACAAAATGATTATCTATACTAATAAATGATGAGATTGTATTATAAAACCCATGACACTTTATTATGGTTATATTGTAATCCCTAAGAAAAAATAAATAAAATAAATATTATTATTGGAATAAATAAATTTAATTTATTTAATTTAAAATAGGATTCATATATTCCTAAAAAGTGATGATAGGCGCATATCATTATATATATTGCAGAGAAATAAAATCAAGAATGAAATCATTCACCGCATTGGTATATTTGAACGGTAATCCCCATGAAATATTAATCCAACATTTGATATTCAAAACCAAATAATTTTCATTATAATAAAACCAATTTTTATTTTTGGGAAGTATAAACACCACTTAATGGAAATAGTTAATATAGAATGTGTTTGATAGAAGTAAAAAAAATGAAGGAAATCACTTATCATATGTCCATATATCCTACATGCATGTTCATGACTCCTATATAATTGAAATATCCTTAATATAAATATATTGTAGAATTTTATTGATATATATAATACCATATATGATATTATTATACCTCTAAATATTTTTTTAGAATTTCATTATTAATGATGCGTTTGGGGTAATAACTACTTTACTTTTCACGTATGATCCAGTTTCATCATTCAAGTCCTTTTACATTAATCATGGTTAAATAATTTAAATATTATATACCTTGATTTAAATATGATATATATTCATTATATAAGTATTTATAGTAATCCATTAGAGTTAGATAGACAAATTAATTATATTGCTCATTGAGATAGTAGGTCATTCAATGAATGCGATTTATTACCATTTCCTCGACATTATGAAAATAATGAAGTTAAATAACATATAACACATATAAGAACACTAATATTTGATATATATCATATATATCATATGAATATCAGGTATATTAATGTAATATATCTTTATTACCATCTAAATAAAATGGAAATGAAAAATAGATCATATAAGTTAGCGAGGTGGTAATTGACCATACTCAAGAAGGGTATTATTGTTTTCAGATTGGTTAGAAGGTTAGAAGTTATATATTATATTAAATTTAAATAATAATTTTATGTACGAAATATTAAATGTATTCATCATATTTACTATCATTACCTACCAAGTAAATCATAAGTGTATAATTAAACGCATCAATTCGTCGGGTCCTTGTCTGATATACACACATGAAATATTATCATATCCCCCACATATGATAAATTATTATATCATATTTTGGGATGTGGTGATAGAAAATTAATAATATTGATTTGTAATTACATAGTCTACAAGACACTTAAATGATGATTTTGTGATGATTTTATTGAATAAGATTAAAATTATGGTTATTAAATTTACATAATAACATACATGTCAAGTTAATATACTAATGATATTATATAAGGATATTTTTATTCATAAATGATTCAGGTTTATGAATAAATAAAATTAGATACACGAATATGGATTTTTTCCAATCATTGGAAAGCATCATTTGGATTTCACTAAATATCTTATTATTTTGGATTTATGAGTAAAAAATGATTACATGTTTATTTGAGGAAATTAATGAGGTGAAATAGATCTCGGATGGATGATATTAAGGTTTTGGAATATGTGTATAACATTCATGTGAGGGGGCCCTTTATAAGTTTGGTTGGTTTCCTAAATTAAACTTTATTTAATGAAAATGCAATGTCCAGATTATTTTCATTCGGCAAAGATACATAATGAATCATTATTGACATAGAATATAAAATGTTGAAATATAGTTATCTAATTAGTTTAATACAATCTATTATTCATTTTTAATGTTATTTATTTATCTTTTCAGCTAGTAAATCTATTTTTTTTGTAAGCATGGAAAACAATTTACACTATTTTTACAATTTATTATAGAAAAATTTCAATGATAATATTAGATGATATAAATTAATATAATTCAATATATGGAATACATTTTTATATATTCAATTTTTTAAAATATGAAAAATTCAACTTAAAATATATCCCATAGTTGTAATGGGAGAACATGGTTTAAAAGGTAAAATTTCCAAAATCATTAAAAGTATTCATATAAAAAAAATATATAAAAATGACTGTAATGATTTAAATTTTTATAATATAAATAATATTCAAATAATAATTATTTTAAAACAATATATAAAATTATATGTTTTTTAAATCATTTAAATAAATGATAACTCTTAATAAAAACTAGAAATTTTCAATATGCATTGAATACATTATCCTCCTTTAAATTATAAAAAAATTCACTAAGATAATGTTAAATTACATTTATAAAACTAATATAATGCATTCAAATAACATTTATAAAAATTGAAATGAATAATCTTAGAGTAATTTTGAAAATATTAAGGCAAAACATCTTTAAAAAAATAGTTAAGAATAAAAATACATTTTTATACTTTTCTATACTCCAGAAAACACATAATAAAAAATATAAATTTTTTTATCGAATATATAATTTTGAAATATCATTAAAATAATTCCAAAAAGTTGAATTATTTTATTTACTTATACAAACCATTTCTTATGAATATAAATATATTATTAAAAAAATAAAATTATATTAAAATGGTATTTATTATTTTCTGATTAATTTTTTAACACAGAATTAATTGTATATATTTGTGTAAACCATATATTTTCATAATTTCATTAATAAATTTCAAAAATTCAACACCAATGTCTATTTTATACTACCATATTAAATAATAATATTTTAATTGACTCTCATGTTTCATTTCAAATAGTTATTGCATTAACACAATATAAAATCAATGATTCATGGAATGAAAAAATTGAATTATTAATCCAATTTGAATAATATAAATTTCATAAAATATCATGGTGTTACACTATGACACACATAATAATATTCTTACCCCAAGAATTTTACATTTTGTAACAGAAACTAAGGATTCTACTCCCTCATTACATCTTCGTGTTCTGATATAACTTCACAATGATTGTAGATTCACCCAAAAACATTAATCAAATGAGTTATCTTGATATTTAAACATTCTCTAAATAATCTAGAATATTAACAATGATTTATTATTAAAAATGGTATTTAAATAGCCATAGGAACTATATTTTCAACCCATGTGATGAATCACATATGTATATCATATGGATAGGTACATTTGAAACATCATGAACATGAGATAGATTGGGTTGATGTAACAAATGATAAGAAAATGTGTTGATATTATTAATAATTTCAATGGGAAAATATAATTAGGGTATTTTTCCATCATTCTTTATTTTAAAAATTAAAATAATCAAATTATAAATAGATTCGAATTCTAGATCATGTTAATGAGTTTTATAATAACCTTGCATTTAAATTTTACAGCCCTTAAGGGTTGAGAAATGGATATTACGTTCTCAATTATATCAGCATCTATATCATGGGAAACAAAAATATTTATGCATAATGATCCTTTTTATTTTTACTTAATTCCATAATGGGATTCATTAGGATCCATCTTAAGGATTTAGTTTTAGATATTATTAAATTAAAACAATACAAGAGGAAGTTGTTGATCTGAACCAACCTTTAAATCCTTTGAACATTATTTCTAGAATATCCTATAGATTTTGAAATATTTTCATGGATTTACCATGTGTTTGTGGATGAAACATATTGTTGAGACATAACTCCATATCATTTTCTTGATGAATATTTCTCCCAACCATTGATAATAACTTTTGTTCCATATTAGGTATAATAGAATGTTTTACTACAAAAATTCTCAACAATTCATTAAAGTATATTCTAGTAATCATATGCATTGTGAAATATTCATTGACATAGATAATGTCTGTATAATTAATAATGAGATGAACTACTACCCATGTTACATTATTACCTTTAGTTGTTTGGGGGTGTTTTAAAACAAAACATTTGGTGATGTTTTCTATTTACATTATGTTATGTGTAAAGAATGTAACATCCCCTTCGACTTTTATCTCATAGCATGAACATGCTGATATAAAAATAATTGATATAAATACAAATAAATATCCCTAATTATGTTATGAATCATAAAATAATCATTCATGTTTTATTGTGATAGGTGTTATGATGTAGTCTCCCTTCAGTTCTAGGTTCATGACCCATGTCCATTTTGGAAGAAACAAGTCAATACTTGGACACATATTTATCCTTTTTAAAAAATATATATTAATAAAAATATTTTTAAATTGAAATAACCAATAATTAACATTAAATAATCCGTACAATAAACCCTTAAGGATACAAATGATGTTAATTTTATTTCTATAAAAGGAATTTATTTTAAAATCCAAAGAGTTGTATTCCCAGAAATTGATCTAAATATATTCTAAATCTTGATATACTTCCAAAACATAAAATCTCTAAATTGTTGTATAAGAGATTGAACATATGATTACCATTTTGTTCAAAAACCTAGTATTGAATCTATAACTCTTATTTTATTATTACATGGATACATATGTGATTCTAGAACTAATGAAATCCAAAGATGCTTCATGATTTTTATACCCAAAATACCGATGATAAAATAATCATACAAAAAAAAATAATACCAATTAAAAAAAACATTAATAAATAAAAATAAAATATTTGAAGAGAATATTTCCTTGGTCTACATGAAAATTCTTCTTTCATAAAATTGATTTGGATAATTCTTATTCTACCCACATATAGGAAATTAAACTACATGAAAATTTTTGACATTGTGTCCATATTGTCAACACACATAACATATTTCCCATTATTTTTTATATTATTAAATGTTATTATTCCCAAATTTATGACATGTTTTATGTTGAATATTCATTCCATTTTGATCATTACAACATGTACTTTAAATAAATTCCATCTTATGTTATTTAACATGTTTTAAACTTCATTAAAGTTCACATTATTTATCATATATCATGATACCGAATTATTTATGATAATAATATCAACATGTGTAGTCAATATCATATTTTGTTGTTATTAATAACTAAATTTTCTATCAAACTTATTTTAATGATGATTCCTCCCTTTTCTAGAGATTAACTAAAAAAAATTCATAGTGTGGTAAATAATAATCATTGCATGAAAGAAAATAATCATGAAAAATAACTTATATGATGTGTAAATCATGAAACCTTCTTTTTAATATAATGAAGAATAGTTTTATAATTGGTAAGTAATTGTCATTTTTCTTAAAAAATCATTGAGTACAGATTATATGGAGAATGTGAACTTCAAATATTTACCCCATTGGAGTGTGAATCCTTCTTTGTTGCGAAGCCTATTTTCATTCAACAGGTGATTATCCAGTCTATATCAATGTAAACTTTTCAGGTTTGTTATTCAATGGGAATAAATTCTATATATTTATCTACTTTATGTATCCATAATGTGATGAAATTTCATGGAAACTACATTCTATTTTATTTTAAAAAATTCAAAAATGTTTTCCTATAATATTACTCATAATTTAGAATTGTATTTAATGAAATCACTATACATAAAAATATGAATATACATATGGATTTCACTAATTTTTTATCATCCTAGTTTCCAATTTGAACAAATACTTTTCAATGATATGAACTATAACGAAAATATATTTTCATACATAGATATTACACCAGTTTATGTTAACATTAATTTCATTATAATAATTCATGTTGAGGATTGTAATATATTTTTTATTTTGGAGATTATTTGTAAAATAATATTATTTAGTTAAATATTATTAATTCATCCCACAAATACACATCTGTTTTTTACTATTCAATATTATATAATAGTTAAAACCATTTTTCATTTACCTTGTAAAATGAATCATTATATATGGTGTTATAATACCCACTATAATTCATGATTGTAAGATATTGATGAGGAAATAATCATGACATGATAATAAGTGTATAAGATCATGATCGTAACATATGAAAATGATTGCCTTAATATCAAATATCATAATTAGAAGGCATGGAATATATCATGACATTTCCCAAGGCATGAATCATAAAATAATCAATGAAAATAATATATGAGATCATAGTATTTTCATATAACATTTTATTTTTAATAAAAATTAACATAGAATATAATTTCAATCGTAGTACATGACAATTGGGAAATAAAACACATTAGATTGGGTTCATTCCCCAAACCATTATAGTAGGAAAGGTTCACCCCTAATAACATCACATGGGATAAGTTCCCTTAATTAATTGTGTACACTCCACCTTCCATCCCAATATAACTCAAGAAATACAAATATTTACCTAATGAATTCGAGGAACATATAGGTCCCACCAGTTTAAAAAATGTAAATCATACAAATTTATTCTACATGATAAGGAAATATTCACCATGAAATAACCCAAATATTAAAATGGGTATCATAAATACCATATCATATAATATCTTATGAAAATGATATAGGTTTTGTAAAACTTTAATCATTTCATCAATGAATAAACAATGATATAAATATGTTTCAAAAGTTTTTTATCATGGTATATTCTATGTTGGGAAATAATTTTTCTAAACATATTTTAATCATTTACATACCATATTCATATAATGATTGTGAATAGTATCCTTGGATAATATTATGACCCAACCCACTAGGGCATGAACATATACTACCCAAAGTAAGCCTTCATAGAATATTGGTTGGTGATAATCAAATAATGGAATAACTAAAATGGTAGACATTTTCCTAAACTTACTATATGGACACACTAGAATTTATTAATCCTTAAGTTTATATAAATAATAATAATAATAAAAATATATAGATAATAACCATGTTTTCTAAAACCTATAGGGTTTACGAGAATTTGAATATGTCAATTGAATGTAATGGATGAAAATACACTCCACACAGGAAATATGTCCTAACATTAAAATTCAATAAAATTAAATACTGATAGATTCTTGATCTAAATCACCTTTCTATGACCACCATAGGTGAAAAAATGCACCATGTATCCCTACAAAAATCATTAATTGTCATTTACAAGTACTTCATCTACATAGGATGTAATATGTCTAGGAAAATACCTTTTAGGGGTCAGTATAGACATACCATGTAAGAAAACCAAAAAAATAAAGTTGGGGGAGTGGTAAGATACTTGATTAGAAGGGTAAATATAACTTAATATAATGTAATAGATGAAACAATCCAATGGCATGGATATATATATGATAAAACCAAATAATCCTACATGAGAGTGAAACGAGATAATAGTATCACATCTCATCCCCAATAATTTGTATCATTAGTTCCAATAGTCTATTAATGATTCCAAACAACAAAACTTTGTTTTAAAAGAAGAAAACAGGTGCAAGGATCATCCCTCACCAATGTGGCACAATGTTAACATTGTACAATATTTAATAAAATGACAAACAAAATAGGGAATTAGGGAGTTCTACTCAATGTTTAGAAAAACCACTCTATATATGATAGGGGATAAACATAGTATATTGTGGAATCAATCTGTAATTCCATAAAGGGTACTACTCTATAGAAAGATTAACCATAACATAATTACATGTCGGGGTCCCACTATGTAGATATTTTACATGAACCATAATGTTATAGCGGTTGTGAATAATTCTATAGATAATGGATCTACACCCAAATTTCATCGGTGTTAAAACATAGTAGAAAAATAGTGGGAGATAATCCTAATTCATTAGAGGGTGACACTCAACAGATATTGGATTCATAACCAAATTGCATAGGGGTGCTGCTCAGTAAATAGTGCCCCCTCAGCCAAATTTCATACAAGAGTTACACTCTAACAATCCTATTGAATTACTATATTCAATTAGAACCTCCTAAATAAAAATCCATCTCTGAACATCTCACAAAATATCTAAAAATCCCCTATATAGGTCACCATCATATTATTCCAACCAAACAATTTAGTATATGATACTCACATGGAAAAATTAATTCCGAAACATAAGAGAAAAGAGATATTTGGGGGAGGGTTTAATATATCATGATAGGGTACAAGGTCGTTAAGGTACCCATAGAACAAGTTGTCTCTATCCATTGATAATTTGTTTCCCATATAGTAAAATGGTCAATACTTGTGTGGCACTGCATGGAATATACGTGGAACACATGTAATTCCTTAACCAACTAGGGAAATTCCCATTATCTTGGTCATGTACATGTAAGAATTACTATATCTAGGTAAATTGGAATGATGTGTATCCATCCACATGGGCTTCTATAAAAATCTCTTGTCTTGTCCATATACATCAATGCATAGTGTGTTATTGGCTCTTTCATATAGCATGAGGTCCAAACCATGTTCTCTACCACACGACATGTCTACCTTGGGTGAGATATACTGTATGTGGCCTAGACACATGTAATTCCATTATTAAATTTTCTAACACACTAGTCCTGCTTCCCATGGGGGTATTACATTTCATGTGTTCATTATAGAATATGTTAGGTAGTTAGTTTTTAATGGAAATTTATATATTATACTGGAATTATAGTTTTAGCCTCCATGATTCAGATGTTTTCTCCAATCCATTGAATTATAGGGGTAATCCCTTTATTCATCATTTAATGTAGTCTATTTGATGACAAATGAGTTCCCTTTTAATATGATTAAAATATTAACATCTCTAATAAATCATCACCCCATGTAATTCCAAATCCTTGTCCAAATCATAGATCTTTGGAAGTGTTGATCCCAAACCCTCAAATCATTCATATCCGTACATGATTCACTAATACATTCTTATTAAACAATGATGTGGTGAATATGATGGTCTAGTCGGTCTTAGTCTAAAATGATAATGTCAAACAGAGTCCTTATGGGATAGAAAAAGACGATTGAAAGGAATCAATTTGGCGAAACAAACAACAACCATGGTAAAATTATTTTTTCATAGGGTAATTTTCAATTAACAAAATCTAGGATTCCCATATTGAGAAAAAATTAAAATTCAATTTAATATTGTTTAAGAGTGCATGAACATAGTTTTAATTGATGAAAATAATGTAATATAATGGACCGTGATAAATTAATAGAATCAATAGATGTTGAATCTACAAATTTTTTAGTCACACAATATTTTGGAACCATCCTAAATGATGAACACACTCTACAATGAAATATAGAATTTTTGTATTCATCGCACCCTGATCTCCATAGATCAAAAGCATCATAGTTTTGGGATTCCGATTCACCATCAAGCGGGAGAAGGAAAAATCCAATTATTTGAAGGATTATGTGGCTAAACCATTAACATATTCACAAGAGGGAATTTATAGACATATATTTTTAATATAATACCAAAAAATTAATATAATTAATTAATATATGTTAAATTCACCCACAAATTGGAGATATATTACAACTCCCTTTGCTGACCAAATTTATGTCAGGCCTTGGGTAAGCCTCACATTCCATTTTGACATATATTTCTGTTCTGATATATTCTTTAATAGTTATTTAATTATCATTAATAATAAATTCAGGTTTATTATAATATATTTAATATTTCGTACAAATTATTTTTAGGCACACCAAGCCTTAGATTCAGCTGTTATATAAGAATTCAGATCCAAATATAATTTTAGATATAATTATTAGTCTAAAAAGACAATAAATGATTACTAAATATTTCAATCCATAAAACAATAAATCCCAAAATTGGGAGAAAAATATGTGTGATATGGAGCCTACATCACGCTCTCTCACTTCTTAGAGCTCTCTTACATTTTATCATTAAACCAAATAACAAGAACCAATGCGATATTCTATCAATTAATGGTCTTATCATATTGATTATAAATATATACCCCTTTCCAAGAATAATTGTATCCATTCAAGATGTCTAAATCAACCATGATAATAATGTTTCTGGATTCATGAAAAAATAACTAAAGCAATGCCAGATAGAAGGTATCGTGCACCCTCACAAACTGTGGGGAAGGGTGAGGTGGTATTGAAACCAACACCACCCTCTAAATGATATATAATAAATATATGAAACTCAGGGATAAATTTTATCATTGGATTAATACCAATAATCCTATTACTGGGAAAACTATCTAGAAAAATTGTTATCATAGCATGAAATCCATTTGAATACGAAATTAATCTATTTAATACTCTTTCTTTCTATAGGATATGGTAATCCTCTAAAGGATGGCCTATAAATTCTCAATCATCTCCAAGACCACTATTGGACTAAATATAAAGATTGCATCAGTCTCTATATGGAACATGGGTGACATACAAGAAGTCATGTTCATGCCCTCAAATGGATTCAAAATTATACTATACTGGTAGTTGTTCTTGTATGAAAACTAAAAATATTAAATGTGACCCCCTTCTCAAGATAAATTAACAAATAAAATGCATGAACAAATCCAAGGAAATATTGATAGTAAAATCATACATCCCATCAATATGTGCATGAATGTATGTAATCATCATCATATTTGTCTTGAATGCTTCATATGGTACTATATACTTCTGAGACATGAAAAAAGATCACAATCAGAGACAATAGTCAAGGGAACACTATGAGATAACGAACTATCATCTATGTATAACATCCAAAACACTCCACTGGACACTACTCCCTAATATAAAAGAATTTTCTTGACATCATATTTTGATTAAATATCACCCAGATTGCTTTGGGGACTCTCGTTGCCTATTGATTCCCTATAAAAAATTCCAGGCATATTCCATCACATTTACACTATGGGATCTCAAGGGCCAAAAAAACCCACATGAACATAAATATTGAGCTTCATCTACTGATGAGTGAGGTTCCAAGAGACTAACTCATCCATGAGCAATCTCTTTTTGGAACTCCAATATTTCCATTGACGGTCTCTATACAATTTCCCCACATTGGTTTGTTATCTAAATGAAAATTATAAGACTTCATCCTCAACTCTGACTGCATTGTGTCCAGGGCCACTGTCCATACCAATAAATGTATATCAAGATTCCAATATTCAAAAATTTCCATATATTGAATCTTTTGAGGATATATCACACATGACCTCAAAGTAAATGTATATTAATATGGACTCTCTCACTTGTTGAAAAATCATAATAGTCAACACCATCTATAGAAGAAAATCTAAAACCTCTAACTCAACAATGGATAGCAGAAAGGAAGTCAGCTACTCAGTTTCCTCCTCCACCAATATAGATTCGGATTTGTTGTTGAGATCATATTCTTCCTCATTTCCATTCCCTATGTTTTAGAATATTCGAATTTTATATTCTTTCAAGAAATCCATATATATACTCTATCTCAGGATAAAGTATATCAATGTAGAGATATACATGATACACTTGTTGTCTGAGTAAATCAAAATGAATCCTCTCAGAAGATAGTGCAATCGCATACATAGAGCGATTACTCCCATTTCCAACTCTAGGTCATGGGTCATGTGGTTCTACTAATGAAGTATCAACTGACTGAACTCATGTGATCTAACTACCAATCTCTGCATCACCACATAGCAATGTCCTGCTCCTGAGGCAAAATGATATAGTATATATTCCACGACCTCCACCCATAGTCTCAAAATAAGATATTTCACTATCTTTAGACTCATATCTTTGATGGATATCTTGAACTGCTATGTATAGGTAATCATTTTCCCATTTCAAAATAGTGTGTTCATAAAGGATAAATTTTTGAAAAATTCAACTACAAACCTCCTATAGTACCCCACCATGTCCAGAAAACATCATTCTAATATCACACTCTTAGGTGTCTCAGAAGAAATCACTACTTCGATATTTATTGGATCCACAGATAAACCATGATCATAAATTAAAATCCTCATATGTTGAACCTCATGTATCCTGAACTAGCCCTTCTACAGCATACCATAATGATGATTCTCAGAAAAAAGTAGTGTAACGTTATTAAGAGTTGTTCATGCTCCTCATATGGAAAATAATATATTCGTATATATTCAATGAATAAATCTACTAACTGGTCCTTATATTGATTGATGGTCTTATTCAAAAAAACCAAAAACATGGTGTGGAATTTAGCACACAAAATTGAATCACTAGAAACTAGTGTTGTCCATAGTGACATCGGGATGCAAGAATCAGAATACCCTCCTCAAAATATCCAAACATGTTGTAGCCAGAAAAAAAAAATCAATCATTCTGAATCATATCAAGCCTCACAACTACTCAAGTAGGGTGTAAATTCTTAGAAACATGTTCCTTTTCATTATCATCTGATTTTTTATATTTAGATAATAGATAAAAGACTAAAATCTCAAGTTCTCAATTTTAATGAAAAAATTTGAGATTATTAGGGACAAAAAATTAGGCTTGATAAAACCCTTGTCTTGATAGACCTCCAACTACAATCACATATCCCAAAAATTGGTAGGGTCTATTTGATATTATGTTAAAGATATCAACTCGGTCCCATGATAATGGTTGATTAAATAAGATATCTACCATATGTGTGGAAATTATTGTACCCTCTATAGGGAATCGTCCCAGGAAGTCCTCCACAACTGGAGTAATACATATTGCTGATGATCCTTTTTCACCAAGTCATAAGATCACTAACTGAATGGTAATGTGTTGTTTCATCCTACCTAAAAATCCCCATCACCCCTCACTGATATCTGTCTCACATGTGAAGGATAATATCAACCAATCAATGTGAAGTCTTCTAACTAAATAGTGGCGATTTTAATTCTATGGTAAGATTGTGTAAAATCAATCTATACTCACTATAAAATATGGTGTTTCTATTATGATAACCAAAATTTCTCATGAGGACCACTCTCCACCAAGTGATGGAACCCAATACCAGTATATAAAAGATATAGATTATGTGTTTTCCATGGGAAGCCCATGCCATACATATAAGGCTATAGCCTTAAAACATTATATAAAATTGAATTAAATGAATAATTCACATTGATGATGTTTTCAGGTTTAGAGTTATAGAGAAATAGGACATAACTATTACATCTCACAAGATTAAAATGTTAAAGCTTCAACGAAGTTTCCATTTTTTTTCAAAAAATAAAAACTCTTAAAAAGAAACATGTCTAGTTCCATGTTTTAGATAGCATGTCTTTCCTTGATCCCATCGGTGACCCTATACATCTTTAAGTCCTGTGGAAAACATTTCGAAAATTGGGATGAGCATAATAATCTCTATAAGGGATATAAAAATACAGAAAGAAAACAATAGTCTATGTATACATAAGAATCAATGTAATCTTAATTTACTCATAATACATATTCACATTAACATACCTCCTGAAATCATAAGATTTATGAATAAATCATAGAAATCATAAGACGTAAAGGTAACTTGTGGCATTCATTAAATTATTACGTAGGGAGAAACACATATGGTTATGTTTTTAATACCAATTACAATATATTCCTTAAATATATTTAGAGAACCTTAGTGTTTAGCTGCTTCATGTTACCCAATGCATTGGAGAGCTATCTCGGGCTCACCCACCATTAGTTTTTCATGGAACCACCCTTCTCCATATACAATTCCCAAGAACCATAACATAATCGTATCACATAAAACATGCATAAAGGAAACATAACATTTCCACATTTTAATCACAAGATATCAATACAACACATTGATATAATCAAAACATTATCAAAACCATTTTCAATACCAAAACACATAAAATATTATATGGAATTTATTTTCCCTTTAAAAACATTATGGCTTGTTAGGGAAACCAAAGATCAAATAATACTCGCTGCGGCGGAAATCTCATTGTCACCGTGTATGTTAAAAAAACATATTTTTTGTCATTTAGTAAAATGATTCGTAGTGAAAAGATTCCTTTTGAATAAAAGTAAAAGTCAAAGGGGTTTATACACTGTATAAAATAAAGTTGTGTACAAAACAAAATATACCTTAATGAAAAGAGATTGAGATGATCTCCCATACAACGATTGTGTCCTTAGATTAAAGATAAATCAATTACATAATTATGTGTGACAAATATAAATACACCCAATATAAGTGGATATTAAATGTAAAACAATCAGATTCATTCCCACTTATTCATAGAATGACATATTCAAGGAGTACATGCTTAACCCAATGAATTGAAATTGAGTTAAGAAGTTCCTTTGCAAAAATTCGACAGCCTAACAGAGTCACATTAAAATTTAGAAAATGAGTTGATGAGAGAGAAATGGTATCTCATCACTTGGTCATAAAATTTACATCCGTAAGGATATATAAGAACATATCCCCACATAATAATATGTAAATTAAAAGACATAACAAATGAAGTCTTTTAAAAAGAGGAGGGTGAAAGGTTCCTTTACCAATTTGGGTAACTTTCGAAATGTACACACCATGAAAGAAGGGTCATTAAATTGAATATGTAATTACCCATAAATTATCATATATTACACAAAGAATAAAATCATGGGAATTACATACACAATAAAAAAAGGAAATAGTGAAAATGTATCATGAATCTCACGGGAACACAATGTCAGATAAAACCCCCTTACCTCTTTGTGATCAATTGAGTCGTATGAAAAAAAGATAATAAATACCAAATGAATCACATAATACCATGAATATAAATATAATCATTGTAATGTGTATGAATGGTTAGTACAGAATACACTACATTCAATAAATAAGTGGTGATGAATTGAAATCTCACAGAATTAAAAGTGAGATAAGAAATCCCTTATGAAATTTCAGCAACCTAACAACGCCACTTAAAACATCCAAAAAATGGATTGATGAGATCAAATAGGTTCTATAATCATATGAAAATACAAATTACATTAAGATTAATATGAAAGAAAATCACCCAACATAATTAATAATTTCTGAAAATAAATGACATAAAAAAAAGAGTACTTAAAAAGAGAGAGGTAGGATCCCTTACCTCAAGACTGACTTCTCTTGTTCATTTCTTTATATTACTGAATAATAAACATTGGTAAATTAATAAATTATTAAGGAACTCATTTAATTTTTATATTCAATTCATATCACATATAAAAATGTTATAATAATTAGTCAATTATGAAAGCTCATATCAGACATTTTTATCGATGTTCGGTAAATGAGTCAGAAAAATGAAAATGTTTGAAAAGGGTTGTCCATGTAGTTATAAGTACATAATATCCATAATAGTATTTACTGATTTAAATATCATATATATCCAATATATATTCATTTTATACTATTCCATAAAATTTAGAAAAAAAAATTAAATGCACCGTTCATGTAGACGGTAGGTCGTACGTAGGCATGAACGCTACTTTCATTTATTTATCATAGTAATGGAATTAAAAATAAATGATATATATATATATATAATAACTCCAGTATAATATATATGTTATATAGGTTACATAATTTCATTAATTTCATTCTTTATACATTCCATGTATTGCATGAACGAGTCACATCACTTCAGGGGGCGGTAGTCTACAATTCCTCAAATGTAATCATCGCATTTTCACAACATGAAAAGCATAATGGTATGTTTTAAATATAAAATAACGAAGAATATAGATGACATAAATATAATATATATCATTTATAAATATATTTCCATAATTATGGCCACCATGAGTGGTGGTAGGAGAAGATTGAACAATCATCGTTTCGTGAGGCAGTAATTCCCCATCCCCAGAAACAATATGTTTTTTACCCATTAGATGGAGGAGTGTGTAAGTGTAGCTCGAATACATATCATAAAAAAATCCTTGTATATTTAATATACATGTGTTTTTACAAATTAAATGGATAAAAAGTGTTTAGTGAGTTGGAAAAGCAATATAAAAAAAATGAACATAAGAGAAGACATTACCTTTACATCATGTAACTCCCCTTGGATTGAACCAAAAGGGTTTCATGAAGATCTTTATTCCTAAGGAAATTCACATACGATGAAGAGAGGGATATTGGGAGATTATTTCAGTAGAATTTGGATGATTCAAATGGCTTGAGAAGTGTGATAGATGGGTAGGAAGTGAGGTCTTTTTATAAGAGATAGGAGCTGCCCTTTTGGAAAGCATCAAACTATTATTTTATTAAATAATTATTTTCGGATTCTAAAGGTCCCAAAATAATTAAAATCTAAGATACGTTGGCCCATGATTGAAATAAAATCCTCTAATAATAATTTTACAAGTTTGGGATATTATTTTACACATTATCTTCTTATTTATATGAATAATTTATTAATGACATAAACACTGCATCATCATTGTGTCATAAATAAGTTTATTTATTTTATGTCTAAAAATTAAATAAAATTACCATGTTGTAGGAAATATTTTTATATTTCTAATGAATATTTATAGTCGAAAATATAAGCTGTATAACCCCTTGTAAAAATTGTTTTAGTAAAACAATACATGTTTGTGACATTTTTATTTTTACTTTAAATAAAAGGTATTAATGTCATTATCTTACACAAGTGGCTCCATGGGGTCCCAAAAAATGACCCATGTATTTTAATGGTAGGACCTAACTCAAAACATAATTGTAGGAATAGTATAAAGGTAATTTCATATTATTTTAACATTTTATTTACCTTAAATTACACTAATTACCTTTAATCGCGATAAATAAAACAAAAAAGTTACTATTCACCAAAAATTGTTTTCATTCCATTGAACCACATTTTACTTAATAATTTCAAAAATTTATGTTTGATTTTTGAAATTAAATTCACAGAATCGGTAAACCTTCTTTTGATGAAAAATTCAGTTTTTTAACTACCACTTAGTGGTTTCACTATTCATCAAAAAATGAAGTTTTTCTAAAAGTAACAAAAATTTACCTTAAGATATATTTTATATTACGAATTTAAAAATGATGTATAATTTAAAAAATTCAAAACATATAAGTTTCATTAATTAATTATATAATTAATTCCCGTTGTCAAAACAATTAGCGTGTTTTTACGAAACCATATCTATTAAAAGATTGACAATTGTTTATCTCCAATTTCAAAGTGAAATTAATTCAAATGACCACCATTTGATTAAATGGTAAAATTATATTAAAATTACAATTTAAAACCTATTAAAAAGATATTATAACCATATAAATAAATGATACTAAAAGGAGGTTTTGAATTAAAATACAACATTTATCATTATTTATAAAAAATTGAACGTTAACGAAAATACAACAAAACGTTACACCAAGTAAATTTTGAGGTCCCAATTATAAAGAAAGTTTTTATTTAGTCCAAATAATTTATAAGAGTGACCAAAACTATTTTTAAAGAGGGTTCGCCATCAAAAGGTGATAAATCGTCATTGTTAGTGAATATTAGAGTATTTATGCCTAAAACAAGACTCATCTGCATTTTAATACTCTAAAACTTATTGGGTATTTGTTAAAATATTTAACAAACATATATAATCATTTTTTAGTTAGTTTAGTTCATTCCCGCCATTACAATGGCTAGGCGTTAACTACCATTTAAAATAATATTATTATATTATTAGTGTGCAATGTAAGATTTCAAAGAAACAAGTTGTTCCGTATTGGGTACTCCATAGAACATAGAATTACCTTTAAAGTAATATTAACATTTTATCCACAAATATTAATAAATATGGAAATTTTATATTACTTATTTACCTAGGATGTTACATCATTTCCCCCTTTTGGGTATTTTGTCCTCGTAATTTTAAAATTGGGCTATGAAACATTATTGAAATCCCCACATCATAAAAGGAGTCAATAAAACTATCACATTAAAAGAAAGAAAGAGAACTAAAAAGGTCACCTGAGACAACAGATACTAGAATTACATGAAAACATGGATATGGAGGAGAAAACAAACTATCAAGGTCTGATGTAGAGTGATATAAAACATGACTAGAATAAAGTTAACCACCAGAAAATCACAAACTTCTGATATGTTAAACAGTATTTGATTCCCCAGTAAGAAAACGTATCAAACAATGTTTTTATTTTAAATTACATTTCATTGAGTAATTTTTTTATGAGCATAACTAAAACATAAGGAAAGATACTTACTTTTAATGTAGACTTTCAACATTTACTATGTTTCTAATAAAAACTCATATTTTCTCCAAAAGATGGGATTTTAGGATGACTTGTTCAAATTAAGAGCACTATAACCCACTTCATGAGAATCAACTAATCCGAAAAAGAGAACTATATATTTACCATGTCTTTAGACATTAACCAAAACCAAAATGGTCAGTACATGATCAGATAATACCCAAAAGGGTAATCTTTTATAAAAAGAAAAACTACTCTTAATCTCAAAAATTTGTGAAACAAAACCAAAAGGTCATCAAAGACCATTCAATAAATAGTTATCCATAAAATTAATCAATTAATCCAAACTAATATTGAAACCCAAATCACTGAAGGATTCAATCCCATAGTCTTCAAAGGTAAATATTAACATTTATCACCAAATAACATCAATTACTCTTAAAGTCTCTTATTGAAAAGTAATTAACCTAATCACATATCCTCCATGATAGGTTAATCATTTATATAGATAACCCAGAATAAACTTATTCCTGATTCGTAAGATAATATAACTAAAAATAAATAGTCAATATAACTAGGGACTTTACGTAGCCCAGTGGTAGGTGATAAATACTAGTCGCACTTTGGTTGTCGGTTCGATTCCCGCAGCTTCGTCAGACGCGACATGTTGTCACATGGTCTATGTGTTGTCTGTTTTCCAAAACTATATAATTCTTAAAACATTCACCCAATAGAGATAAAATCTTCAAAAATAACCATAAAACAATTTAACCTCAAGTTTATCTCATGCCTTTAATTTTCCATCATAACATATAGTAACACATTATTACCTCAAAAGTAACGATCATATAATCTATAATGGTTACCTTTAATATTATTACATTAACTTCCACATCGAGTTGGTTCTCTCATACATGATGCATAAAGAACTCACCAAGTTTCAGTGGTTAATCCCGACACCTAATAGTGGGTTTAGAATAACCACGATATTTCTCATTGAATCCACCATTTCATCCGGTCTCTTAATCAGAGAACCACCAAAGTTTCCATCAAACCCATTTTCACTTTGGTGCCGATTAGATCCATCTATTTACAAAAAACAAAAATGTCAGTGTGAGTATATCAACAAAATAATCATGTAATAATGATGAGGATAAACACTAAGATATAATTATCCATGTTTTCTCAAACCCATTCCAACTTTCAAATATAACTATGACTCCATCTAATATACTAACCATTGTTGTTATACACAACTTCACACTTAAGCTTAAATAACACTTTAACCTCTAAAGTTATCTAAACAGACCTTTGATACCAACTATAGGGATCCAGCCTTAAAACATAACATAAAATTAAATTAAATGAATAATTTACATTGAGGATATTTTCAGGTTTATAGTTTTATAGAATTAGGACATCACTATTACATCTCGAAAGATTACAAAGTAGACTCTTCAACTCAGTTTCCGTTTTTTTCATAAAATAAAAACTATTAAAAAGATTCGTGTCTACATACATGTTTTATATAGCAGTCTTTCCTTGATCCCATCCTTGACCCTATTCATATTTAATTCATGTGGAAAACATTTCAAAAACATGGGATGAACATAAAAAGCTCAGTAAGTGATATAAAAATATAGAAGGAAAACAATAGTCCATGTATACATAAGAATCAATGAAATCATACTTTACTAATAAAACATAATCACTTTAACATACCTCATGAAATTATAAGATTTATGAATAACTCATAGGAATCATAAGACGTAAAGGTAACTTGAGGCATTCATAAAATTCTTACATAGGGAGCAACCCTCATGGTTACATTTGGAATACCCACAACAGTATATTCCCTAAATATCTTCGGAGAAACCATAGTGTTAAACTTTTTCGCGTTACCAAATTCATTGGAGAGATATCTTGGGCTCACCCACCGTTATTTTATCACGGAACCACCCGTATTCATAAACAATTCCAAACGACCATAACATAATCGTATCACATAAATCATGCGTAAAGGAAACATAAAATTTCCACATTTTAATCACAAGATATCAATACAACACATTGATATAATCAAAACTTTATCAAAACCATTTTCAATACCAAAATACACTAAAGATTACATAGAATTTATTTTCCCTTTGAAAACATTATGGCTTGTCATGGAATCCAAATATCAAATAATACTTGCGGCGGCGAAAAGGTCTTTATCACCACGTACGTTAAAAAGAAACATAATTTTTGTTGTTTAGTAAAATGCTTTCCAGAGAAACTATTTCTTTTGAATAAAATTAAAATTCAATGGGGTTTATACACCATATAAAATAATGTTGTGTATAAAACAAATTATACCTCAATGAAAAGATATTGAGATGAAGTCCATTACAAATATGGTATCCTTAGATTAAAGATAAATCAATTACATAAATATATGTGACAAATATAAACACACCAAAAATATGTGGATATTAGGTGTAATAAAATCAGAGTAATTCACACATATTAACAGAATGACATATTCAAGGAGTACAAGTTTAACCCAAAGAATTGAAATTGAGTTAAGAAGTTCCCTTGCAAAAATTCAATAGCCTAACGACGTCACTTTAAAATTCAGAAAATGAGTTGATGATGGTGAAAATGGAATCTAATCACTTCGAAATAAAATTTACAAAAATAAGGATATATAATAACATATACCAACATAATAATATATAAATTAAAAGATATAACAAAATATGTCTTTTATAAAGAGGAGGGTGAAGGTTCCCTTACCGATTTGGGAAACATTCGAAACGTACACCCCATGAAAGAAGGATCATTCAATTGAAGATGTAAATACCCATAAATTAAATAATGTTACATAAATAATACCATCATGGTAAGTAAATACACCAAACAAAAGGAAATAGTGTCAAAGGTAGCATGAATCTTAAGGGAACACAATGTGAGATAAAAACCCCTTACCACGTTGCGATCAATCGAGCCGTATGACCAAAATATAATAAACACCAAATGAATAACATAATACAATGAATCTAAATAGAATCCTGATAATGTATATTAAAGGTCTGTACAAAATACACCACATGAAATAAATATGTGGCGATGAATTGAAATCTCACAGAATTAGAAGTGAGATAAAAATCCTTTACGAAATTTCGGCAGCCTAACAACGACACTTAAAACATCCAAAAAAATGGATTGATGAGATAAAATAGGGCCACTCATCATATGTAAATAAATATTACTGTAATATAGATATAAAATAACATCCCCCAACATAACAAATAGAATCTTAAATGAAAGCACAATAAAAAAAATTACTTAAAAAGAGAGAGGTAGGATCCCTTACCTCATGTCCGACTTGTCTTGTTCGTTTCTCTATATTCATAAATAATAAGAATTGGTAAATTTATAATTGATTAATTTACTCTTTTAATCTTCATTATTCAATTCATATCACATATAAAAATGTTATAATAAATATTTAATTATGTGAGTTCATATTAGAGGTTGTTGTCGATGTTTGGTACATGAGTCAGAAAAATGAACTTGTTTGAAATGAATTGTCCATATAGTTATAATTACATCATCTATGGAATATTATTAATTTTTTAAATATAATAAATATTTATTATATATTAATTTTATACTATTCCATAACATTTTGAGATAAAAATTAAATGGACCACTCATGGAGACAGTAGACCGTACATATGCATGAATGCTACTTTCATTTCTTTGACATATTAATGGAATTAAAAATAAATGGAGATATATATATATAATAATTACATTATAATAAATATATGTAATATATTTCAAATAATTTAATTATTTTTATTCTTTATACATTCCATGTATTGCATGAACGAATCACATCACTTGAGGGGGTGGTAGTCCACACTTCCTCAAATGAAATTATCACATTTGTACAATATGAAAAGCATAATGGTTTGTTTTAAATATAAAATACAGAAGCATATAGTGGAAATAAATATAATATATATCGTATATTAATAAATTTTCATCATAATGGCCACCATGAGAGGTGGTAGGAGAAGATTGAACAATCATCGTTTCGTGAGGCAGTAATTCACCATCCACAGAAACAGTATGGTATTTTAACATTAGAGGGAGGTGTGTGTAAGTGTAGATCAAATAAATAAAATAAAAACATCCTATTATATTGAATATAATTTTTTTGTTACAAATTAGAGGGATAAAATTAGTTTAGGGGGATGGAGAATAAAAATAAATAAAAAAAACATAAGAGAAGACATTACCTTTAAAACGGGTAACTCCCCTTGGTTTAAATCAAACGGGTTTATTGAAGAGATTTATGCCTAAGGTAATGCTTCTAGGATGAAGATATAGATATTGAGAGCTTATTTTATTATATTTTGGAATATCCAAAGGGCTTAATAAGTGTGATAGATGGGTAGGAAGTGGGGTCTTCTTATAAAGGACAAGAGGGGCTCTTTTGGAAAGCATGAAACTATTATTTTATTATATAATGATTTTCGTTTTCTAAAGATCCCAAAATAATTAAATTCTAAGATAAGGTGTACAATGTTTTAAATAAAATCATCCAATAAGAATTGGACAAGTGTTTGATACTATTTTAAACATTATATTCACATTTATTTATATCATTCATTAATGACGTAAACACTGCATCATCATTGGGTCATAAATAATTTTATTTATTTAATGTCTAAAAATTAATAAAAATATTACAATGCTGTAAGAAATCGTTTTATCATTCTAGTGAATTTTTATAGTCTAAAATATGACATGTCTAACACCTGGTAAAAATTGTTTCATTAAATCAAATCATGTTTGTGACATTTTTATTTTTTCTTTAAATAAAAGGTATTAATGTTATTATCTTACCCAGGTTGATCCATGGGGTCCCATAAATTTTCCCATGGATTGTAGTGTTCATAAATGACTCAACCAATAAGAGTAGGATATTTTTAAAGGTAATTTCATATTATTTTAACATTATATTTACATTAAATTGAACTAATTTCCTTTAATTGCGATTATTAAAACAGAAAAGTTAATAATAATCCAAAATTACTTTCATCCCATTGAACCAAATTATATTTACTAATTAAAACCATGTATGTTGGATTTTTTAAATATAATTCACAGAAGTGGTAAAGCTTCATCTAATGGAAAATTCAGTTTTTTAACTACCACTTAGTGGTTTCACTATTCTGTAAAAAATGAATTTTTTCAGAAAAATACCAAAAATCTACCCTACGATATATTTGACATTCCAAATTCAAAAATGATGTCTAATTTACAAAATTAAAAACATATAAGTTGCATTAATTATTTATAATTAATTCTCATTGTCAAAATAATTAGCGTGTTTTTAAGAAACAAGATCTATCAAAAGATTGACAATTGTTTATGTCCAATTTCAAAGTAAAATTAATTATAATGACCACCATTTAATTAAGTTGTAAAAATATATTCTAATTAAACATCAAAACCAATTGGGAAGATAATCTTACCATATAAATAAATTATATTAAAATGAGGTTTTATATTAAAATAAAACATTTTTCATTATTCATTAAAAATTGAACTGTATCGGAAATATAACAAAAACATACACAATGTAAATTTTGAGGTCTCGATTATAAAAAATGATTTTATTTGGTCCAAATAATGTATAAGAGTGACCAAAACTATTTTTAAAGATGGTTCTATATCAAAAGGAGATAAATCTACCTTTTAGTGAATGTTGGAGTATTTATACCTAAAATTGGATTCATCCACATTTTAAGCCTCTATATTTTATTGGGTAATTGATAAAATATTTAAAAAACATATATAATCATTTTGTAGTTAGTTCTGTTCATTGCCTCCATTACAATGTCTAGGGGTTAACTAACATTTAAAATAATATTATTATATTATTAGTGTGCCACGTAACATTTCAAATAAACTCATTGTTGCGTATAGGGTATGCCATCGAACATAGAATTCCCTTTAATGTAATATTAACATCTTATCCACAAATATTAATAAATATGAAAATGTCATATTATTTATTTACCTGGGATTTTACAATACATTCTTGGATAAAACTCTTCTTGGATATTCATATATCCCACTAGGAATAAAGATATTAAAGAATGAATACCACACGTGTCTACTAATATTAAAGTATGAGAATGATAAAAATTGAATATACCACTAATGGTCATGTGTGAAACGTGTTCCTAAGTGTCCATATTCCTCAAATATCCACAAACCCAACCTTTATATCTCTAGATTATCTATGCGCCTCATTGTTGTGGTTGTCGTAGAGTATTATATTATTTTACACCACTATTTGCTCCTCCCCTTAGATCTAATCCCATTATGTTTCTATATCCACCAACATAGAAAACACTCGACCCTCACCTATGAGAACTCTGATAATAATTTTCACTCTACCATGGAACCATATCTGGTCTCATCCTACACTACATATAATGTAATCTTGTTAATTATGCACCATGTTTACTCATATTTCGCATTCATATAACTACCCATCCATGATTTTCCCTAAACCACTTCATGCTCCCTATTTCACATGAAAATATTCCTATGTCTTGTCATGGGGATGTATAATGGACCGATATCCTATTGATAGGTTTCTAATAGCTACTTCATATGACACAACCATAAATCATCAACTTCAAGCTCTAGCTTCATGGTGTCTATATAATAGGAATGACTCCATGAGCATAAAATTCTTCAAGAAACATACCAAAGTATGAATGTGAATGGGAAATATACTAGAAAAATATATCTCAATGGATATCATTCTAAATAAATCTTTCATAGAATTAGGGATTATGTATCATTTCAGGGGAGTAATGCATATGATCTGTGAACATTATGACATAATATACTACTATCATCTCTCCCTGGAACAATCCCATATATTCATGAATCCAAACCAAGTGAAATAAAAAGGGGAAGTATTCCGCATAGAACATCTAAGGGAATTCAGTCAATTAGAATGACATCTCATCATGCATGAGGGTGAAAAGAATCCACCAGTTACCAGATAATCCATGGAAAATTATAGTTGCCTATTCAGCCACCAGATCTATTAGTGTCTAAATAAGATATATTTCTTTATACACTGACTCATTCTAGTCCTCATCTTCCATGGGATCTGGCATGAAATGGATGCTCATTGGATTATGGCGTTGAAAAAAAAGAGTGTTCTAAGCCATGGGGAATTTCTTGTTTACTCAGATGGTATGATTTTCTAATTAGAAGGGGGGTTCCTATTTTTATCCTCCTATAAGAATAATATTGTTTGATCACCCTTGAACCAATTACTTATAAATCGTAATATCATCCCCAAAAACAGAAATATGTAACAATGTTGGCTGTCATTAGGGAGGTATCCTATAAATTTAATCCATACATGACATAGTGAGATGAAAATATTTATACTATGGGGAGTTGAAAAATAATTAAAATCAACGGTCTTAGTACTTTAAGATGCATTTTCCATTGATCCCTACAAACAATTTATCTATAAACCATGTTGAAAAGTAGGTAGTTAGAGTCATGGTCCATGGATAAGTTGGTATCCCACTTCATCGATGGGTTCCTTGTCCTAAAAGACACAATAGAAACATGAAAACATCATTTTCCTAAAAACTCATAAGGGGAATACACCAAAAAATGGATGTAGTACATATATTCTCTTATACCAGCCTCTCATGAACTGTCTCAATGTGGTTCAATATGATAATACCCCATGAAAACCTTTATTGTCAAGTGGTTGGAGGTAAGGACCAAAATGAATATCAATTATGGGATTCTTTTGACTAAAGTACATATACAAATACACCCATATCTATCAAGAAAAAATATAGAGGAAAAAATGTATAGTCTAGTGAATAAACATATATGTGGAAATATCTAGGTTTTACAGGAGTCTGAACATGATAAATGAATGTAAAGGGGTAAAAATACATGCCATGACAGAATGATATCCTCACCTAAAAATAACGAAATGTAAATTATGAGAGAACCCATATCTGAATATCCATGATCCGACTACCACATGTGGTCAAATATACCATGTATCCCTACGAACATTTGTAATCATCATTGAAATTTTTAGTATATTAATAAGACATAAAATGTTCAGGAAAATGCCTTGGATTAGTGAGTATATTCATAACAATTTGAATACACCAAATGCTAATGAGGTAGCATTATTGGAAATGAAAGGAATTACATAGACAAATCATCCCAAATTATTTGAGTACCAAATACAATGACATGGGTATATTTATATACATGATGAAACCAAATAATACCAAACAATAGAGGTTTGCGATCTCCATCACACATCATATCCTATGTAAAGAGTTCCTTTATTTTGATGTTTCCATAACTGATGCACAACATCATGTGTATTTATAAAAATTAGTATACCTATGGATGGACCATGCCACACCACTATAGAACATTGTCTAGTGGAACAAATCTTCATGAAGAGGAAACATGAACATGTTAGTTAAGGTGGATCGAGAAACTATATTCAGAACACACCCCTATCTAATAGGTGTACAAATCAGTAGATAGATGACCCTCTCAGTAATGACATTGGGGTACTACACAAAAGATATAGGACATTCACCCTAATTCCACTGGGGTCACCAATATTTAGATAGAGGACCCACACCCTAATTCAATAGGGGGTACCACTTAGTAGATAGATAGTGGACCCTCACCTAAATTCTAAATGTGGTACAAATCAGTAAAGAGATAATGGAATTAAACCCTAATTCCATATGGTGTACAACACAGTCTATAAAGGAACCATACCCTCATGCCAAATATGATTACTTATTAGTAGATAGAGGACCCACAATCAAATTTCATGGGGGATGGGATGTACCAGTATAATGATCCTACCATATCACTTCTTTTATTGGGTGCCACCTTTTAAAGAATAACAATTAAAATATAACTCATCTTATCTCAAAATATATTATAGAATCCCCAATCACATTCTACACTAGAAGATAAAGAGAATTTTCTATTAGAAATTTGTAGTCTAATCCCAATAAAATGATATATTATAAATTGGTGGATCTTTGGAAAGGATCTAGGGGCACATTTTTTATATGAGACCCACATGGTGTGTAGTACCACACTGATTTCTAGTTATGTTCCCACCGGTATATGTCTCACAAACTATGTAGTTTTCAATGGTGTATATGTGGACTACACGACATGCCTCAACAACTAGTTGTCCTAGCTATGCACCTAGTCATACCCAGTAAGTATGGTTAAGTTTGTGAAGTTCTATACATGGAATGTACTACTCCATGTGGTTCTACCTATTTCCCTAGGCATGTTGTGTACATTGGTGCACATTGTGGGCCAGGTTGTGTCCTCTCACATGGGGTATTTCCAATGTTCTCCACCACATGAATT
Organism: Viscum album; assembly: GCA_963277665.1. Taxonomy (NCBI): domain Eukaryota; kingdom Viridiplantae; phylum Streptophyta; class Magnoliopsida; order Santalales; family Viscaceae; genus Viscum; species Viscum album. The sequence goes on along the minus strand of OY728155.1, from coordinate 914,346,029 downwards.
TTTACCCTAGGTAGATATACATAGAATATGTCCAAGCCACAAACTGTTAAATCCAAAACATTTCTAGAACCCTAGCCCCGCCTCCATAATGGGTACTACAAGGCATGTTTCCATCAAACTACGTTCCATGTAGGTAGTGTTTTTGTATAAAGTTATATATTCTTCATTAATTCCATATAGAGACCCAAATGATTTAGATATCACCACTAAGGAATCAAATTTGAATAGAATCCATCGATTCATCTTTTGCAGTCATTCGTTGGATACAAATATGATTCCCTTTTGATCTACTTGAATATGATCATCCTACATGAATCATTCATCATTCATGCATCACCAAATCACAATTTGGATCACCAATCAATAATGAAATCATGTACAGCTATAATATCATTAGAATCCATCCTTTATTATCTAGTACAATATGTTTATGTAATTCCTTCAAAAAACTTGTGGCTTAATCAGTCTTGGTCCTACCCGACAATGCTGAACTGAGTCTGCATAAGAAAATTTGTGAATGGTAAGAATATATATTTGAGAAAATAAAAAAAGTTATATAATCATTCAAAAAATTTTATTTTCAATTGAACCGATAAGGGATACAAATAATTAAAAAAATGTAAATAATAAACAAATACAATTGGTACACATGGGCTTGATATTTAAAAAAATTGATGAAGATCAAGAAAAAGAATAGAGCATGATCAATCAATTTTATCAACATATGAATAATTTTCAAATTAAAGAGCACTACATGGTATATGATTATTCCTCATTAAAAAAATTATTTGACCAATTAATGAGATAATACATTTCATTCATTGTGCCTCAATATTCGTAGATATGGAGTTTCTTTATTGTATGATTCTGATCATCCTACAAGATGTCGAAGGAAAATCTCTCAATTCTCAAAGGGTTTATATAGATAATATTGGATAATCATCATTATGAGAAATTTTTTTACAAATATTTTTTGGGGAAACAAATTAAAAAATTTATTTTATTAATTTATTTTATTTAATTAAACCCACTATTGGTAGTGATATCTGAGGACCCCATCTTGACCAATCTTAGGGAATGCCTTGGGAAAACCCAACATTCCATACTATACAATGGTCACATACTTCTGATATCAGAAATTATTTATGACCAATCCTGATTTTTTAATAAAATGTCTAATTTTAATGAAACATTTATTTAATATTTTTATAGAATTAAATTAGGGAACAACGAGGCACATTATATCACGTCGTCTAAGACCCTACCGCCAAAAATATTCCAAGATATAATCAAATGTATAAAATGGAATAAACAAGGTTTATATAGATCATATCTCTAATAAATAATATGTTTCATCAAAGGATGTTAAAATAGATGGAAAATTATTTTGAAACATCAGTTTGAACATTTCATGAGGAAATTAATTTTTCATTGTAAATATATATATATTAATCTAATCAATACAAAAATAATTTTTGAAAGAAATGTTTTTAAAATAACCATGATAACATATATTTGATTATTTATAATTAATTATTTTGTTTATCAATTATAATAATAAATAAATTTAAAAAAACATTTTAAGACAAAATAATAATGAAATAATGTGGATATACTTTTATTTGATAATTTTTTAGATTTATAGAAGAATATTTAAATCATTGAGCCAGACATAACGGTTCCAAATAAATTTCATGTCATGCATGTCAAAATAATGATTCCAATTACATTTTAGATATAATCCTTAAAAGAATTGATTCTTTAAAAATGAAATGAATATTAATTTTACTATTTTTAAAATTTACACACATGTGTAAAAATTACTATAATAAATAATTTTAATACAATTAAAAATATTTTAAAATAAGATTTGATGAAAAAATTGTTTTGGGAAAAAATGTTTTTTCGATGATTGGAGATTTTTTATAAATACATTATTTTAAACTCATGAATACATAATTAGTGACAAAAAGGGTAAACATGTATTATCATGGAATATCAATATGAGATTAAATATCTTTTGTTTAATATGACATAGAAATTATGTTTTCAGAATCAAAAACAAAATCATAAACAATTATGATAAATGATGTGATTGTATATTAACACCCATAAAATTTATGTAATATTGAATTGTAATACACATGATAGAATAAAAATAAATATAAATAATATAATTAGAATAAATCAAATAATGATTTTCAAATTCAATGGGGTTATATATTCACCTCATAAATGAATCTTGATGCATAACTAAACATATGTCTTAGTGAATAAAATGGAGACAAAAGATCTTAATGATTTGGTTTATCATGAACCATACTCCCCAAGAAAATGAGATTATAACTTCGATATTTAAATAAAAATATTTTTTTTTGGATTTATCATAATCTTATATTATGGGAATTATATACACCACATAATAAATATATGGTCAATATGTAATGTTTCTCATAGAATGAAAAATTGAGAAAGAAATTTTCTAACTTAAGTATCCAATTTGTTCATAAAAATTTAAAAATGTTATATAATTGAATCTATATTATCAAAAATATTTTATAAAATAATAATAAAATATATCATAGTATATAAGATATACTTAAACCCAATTTTTAATTTTTCATTAATGGTTATTTGTTCAATTTAGTTTTCAAGAAATTGCAGCATGGTTTCTCATGTAAGTTTTTGTTTGGTGATTTATGGCATTTTACATTGATCATTGTTCTATTATTTATAGAATTTTATACCAATTTTTAATATGATATATAATCGATATATTTGTTTTTATAGTAATCTATTTGAGTTAAATATATAAATTAATTAAACTATTCATAGAGAAGGTTTGTCGTAGGTAATCACAAACAATATATCCATTTTCTATGTGGTCATAACAACATAATTGAAATTAATATATAACCCCAACATATTTATTATGATTATATATAATGATAATAAAAAATTAACACACACACACAGATATATATATATCTAATTTATATTAATTTAATCTACCATTATTGTAATCCATTTAGAACAAAAATGAAAAACAAATCACAGTGGTATGTTAGGCTATAGTACGTCACATAAAAGAGTGACCTTATACTATTCAGAAGGGTTGTAATGATAAAATATAGATATTTTATTAAAATTTAAAAATAATGTTTGGTCATAAATATACCATATATTTTCTAAATATATCCTTATTATCTTCAACATAAACCTTGACTGAATAATTGATCATATTTATTTGCGAGCTGGTTGTCTCTTGTACTGGCCAATGATGTTATTGTATCCCACATAGAAAGGAATGTTAGTTGGAATATATGATATCAAGAATATATATGTATTATAATACCATTAATGTAATATATAAATAACAAGTACATTATTATATATATTTTTGAGAGGTTGTGATGGAAAACAAAAACCATTTATTTGAGAGGTAGTAGTCTGATGTACAAAAAATTTATTTTTGAATCACCCATTTGATGGAAGAGAAGAATTATTCAAAAAATAAAATTAACATAATATAATATATTTAAATTAAATACAATTATTATATTGTATCATTGTGTATTGATGTTAATTTAGTTTTTTGAGGATGAAATAAAAGAAAATGATCCATTAGAGATGTTACATATTTTTTTATGACTTATTTTTATTTATACTAAAATTCTTTTTTGAGTATTTAGAACCATAAATGGATTTTATGATGGATAGGGATGTAACTAACTTATTTCGGAAGTTCTTGGCTAATCTAACGTTGAGTCCAAATGTGTTTCAACTATCACATTGATCATTTTGTTTTGGAAATCAGAAATTACTTCTACTTTACAATGTACGTAGTTTAACAACATAAGTATATTTTTTATTTTATAATCATAATCACAAACATTTTTTCATCATAACCACATTTGATGTTGATTCTATATCATAATTATATGATAATTGTTCTGAATCCTAATCGATACTATTATATTACAATAGTAATCAATTTTTTTCAATTTTAACCACATATGTTGTCTCTCTACATCTTAACCATATACATCGTATCCGTATGAATCATATCAAAAAATTATAACCAGGATATGTATTCTATTATACCCATGTATTGTAACCTGGATATGTATTGTATCATAACCATGAATGATTACCAGATTAAGTACTACATTGTAATTACATATTGTAAACAAATTATATATAGTTCCTTATAACCATGATATAAATTTCAATTGATATTAATCTAATCACTGTTAATCATTGTAACCGCATTTTGTATCATATCCACTATATTAATTTTAATAATGAAAACCATAGTGATCATATTATTAATCATACTCATGTAATGAATTCGACTCATATTTTATTCCAATATCGAATACATGTTTCTCAAAATCATTATTTCATACCTCTACACATACTATTTTATAATTAAATTTTTTTATGGAGTTAGTAATGTACTAATCAAAACAATGTTGTGTATTCTGCATGATGGGACCAATTTAATTCCATGTTTCCAAGTCCCTCTTATTTTTTCGGAGTGATATGACTATCGGTGGAAATATTACCATTGGAACCTTTTTCTGATAAATAGGAGTTCATTCATACCAAAATACAAAACAATTTCTTCTATCATGATCTAGAGAGATATTGAGTGTCTTATCTATTTCTTCGTGTGAATGACTTGAAGATAAAAGAAGTGAACAATTTCTAACATATTCATGTATTTCAAGAGGTTAATTGTTTTATTTTATGTGGCTAATCATTTTGATAATGGTCAAGGGATTCTGGGTAAAGTAAGAAGTTCTTCCTATCACCGTATTAGTGGATTTGAATTGATTGAATGATAGAGGTGCAATTTACTATCTTAATCAGGGGCTTCTGAGGATAGGAAGATAGTTGTGTCGATCATCATATCTTCCATACTGGGGTAAGGAAAACATTTTATATTAGGTGAATGGATAACATTATATTTTGGATAAAATAATTGTAATACCCTTACTTTTTCAATAATATTTCTAATAGAAATATATTCATTTGGTATCTTCTTTCTATTTGTATTCTGATCAATAGTAATTTTTTCAATTATGATTCATTCATTAAATATTCTTTTTAGTGATTCTATATGTTGTATAGTAAAATATTTTGCTTTTGTACTACTCTGATCATTGTATTCATTTCAAATAAAATTTTATTTAATTACTTGTTTTATTACATCATATCATATTTAACAAATTCAAGACCTATATGGTCATTCGTATTGGTTTTGAATTGTATTATAATAAAACCGTTTGAAATATTTTCTTTCCTAAGTAGTTAAATAAATAGTTTTTAAACCTATAATTCACCCACCCCCTCTTGTATTGTGTCATATAATATACATATATGTTTATATTATGATCAAATAATTGGTATCAGATGAGTATTCCACTAAATTTTTTTCATTTTTATCATACAATCATATTTTAGTTAGAAGCCTTTTTTATAACTACTAACTACAATAATGTGTGAAGTAGAATGTTTTTGTTTTTATATGACGGTAGGAATGAATATTGAATCAATTGGAAATGTAAATCATACTATATAACCTATTTTTGATGGGAATGACTATGAGTACTGAATATATTTTATGAAAACATTAGTCATTAATATTATAGTTGATAAAATTTTCTTGCATACTAGAGATTATAAAATTTTATATAAGAAAGTTAGAACCTTTACCAAACAAGAGATACTAGAATATCATCTAAATACAATTAATGGAAAATATTTTTGTGGTGTATGAACAAAAATATATATATTCATATATCTTCATGCAAAGAATCAAATTGTATTTTGAAGAAATTGGATGTCAATCAATTTTGTCAAATCCAATGTTATAGAAACATGAAGAGCCTTGATCTGAGCTGGATATCAGGGTATTGTTTTTCCCAATGGAGAAACAGTATGTACGATTCAATAATGATTTATGAAAATTACCAATCTTATTCAATCCATTGGAGAAAATGGTCTTGATGATGAAATTATGGTGGAAAATATAATTTATATAATGCCAAATGCGTGTGAATAAAAAAGGACAACTATTGATGATAACGTGAAAGTTACTCAAATAAATCTTGCTGAATTATTTGATACTCTATTATATAATGAGACATGAATGATAAAACATGCATATTTTACAAAGAATGAGAATGATAATTGAAGTGTTGCTTTTAAGACTATGTCTAATGGAAAGATAAAATAAATGTAACAAGATTCAAAAATAAGAAAACTATTGTTATTTCAGACTACAGTGAATGTACCATTTTAGAGAATGAATTAAAAAATATTTATCAACATATAAACAAGATTGTGGGGAAGAAATATTTATAGTAAATATTAGAAAAGAGAGATAGAGAGGATAAGAAAGACTCAGATGTAACTTTAAATGAATGCAAAAGACTAGGTCATATTAGACCAGATTGTCCTTTTCATAAATGAAAATACAAGAAGGTTAAACATTCTAAAAGAAACAGGAAAAAGTATTACAATTATATTATAGGGAATGTTTTGAAAGCAATTTATACTTGAGTGAACGTGGTGGTGATTCAATAATTGAATATATTGAATATAAATATTCTAGTTCGAATAATATACATCTAATAACCATAAAACCTATTTCAAATAATTATCTTATGGCTAAGGTTCACTACAATAAATCTCTTACAAATGTATCCTAAAATTCTAATTACCATATTTAGAAATATTCTTACTCTTGAGATGAATAATATTCCTCGGTAGAAGAAAATTTACCATCTTTTGATGATGAATCTAGATTTTCAAAATTACATGAGAATGAGAATTCCAAGATCACGAAAAATCATGATAAGGAATATTATATATTAAATGTTCCTACAAAAGAGGTATCAGATCATTCAATAGATCTGGATAAAGAAACCTCTTGATTTTGAAATTATTTTATAAAACATAATGGAAGTAAATTATGAGATGTATAAACTTTTTATTGTCATTGAACAAATTGATTTAATGAAAAATGATTTTGAAACATAAAAAATTTCGAAAATATTTTCATTGTATAATGATAATTTAGACATTATACTATAATCCGAAATTTCTTCCTTTCAGATAAATTTATTTGTCTTTGCAACTTGAATAAATGAATTTGACAACATGTATTCTAATATTCATCCTCTTAGAAATAGTCTAGGATTTGGTAATACTCATTCAATACAGATTTATTCATAAATATTTTTTCGCAAAGTTCCCCAATATTCTATGAATTTTAATTTGGTGGACATTGGGAAAGAAATTTCTCAATTAATAAAACTCCATATTCAAGATTTTATAAATCTCATTTTTCAAAACAAATGTGGTTTCCTAAAATTAATTTATCAAACATTTCTGGATCCAAACAAGATAGGGTTTCGAAATACTAATTGTTTCATTTTCAAGAAAAAAACATGTGTACCAACAATAACAACATTTGGTACATGGATTATGGTTGTTCTCGACATATGACTAGACAAAAATACTCATTGAAAATATTATTTAAATTAAAGGTCGATGCGAGATTGTTGAAGGAAATTATCATGGAAATATCAATGGTATAGGTAATATTGTAATTTTATAACTGGTTTTATTTTTATAATTTTTGTTTGATAAATGTCTTATCACTACCGTATAATATTAAGTCAATTATGTGATAATTTTTACCATGTGAATTTTAGGAATGATAAATTTTTAGGTCATAATTCCTAGGATGTGTTCATTCTTTCTGCCTATTGGAATGAGAATGTATACACAATCAATGCTGAAGACCTTATGAACCAATACATAGATTTCATAAGAGCAATGAAAGACCAATCCAAGTTATGTAATAAAAAGATAAGACACTTTATCCATAAGAACCATTTTAAACTCTCAAAAAAATTCCTTTTATGGATCTACTAGTTCTAAAGTATGATTCATCCAATGATTATGACCTTTGGTAGTATGAAAAACTACATAAATCATTATTTAAATTAATAAATGATGTTCCAAAATCTAATATATTATAGTTAGTTCATAAGGATCTTTTTCGTCCCACAGAAACTAGAAACATGGGTGGGAAATATTATATATGTGTTTTACATGATGAAAACACTACATTTACATGGTTATACTTGTTAGGAAATGAATTTGAAGACATTTTATATTTCAAAACATTTTGATCTTATGTTAAAACATAGAAAAACATACCATTGATAAATATTTGAGATATTGTAGTTCTGAATTTAAAAATTCTGATTTTGAATCTTTTTTTAGTAAGAGAGGTATTACTCATAACATTTCATCTCCATGAACCCCTTATAAAAATGGTTTTTTTTAATGAATAAATCTTATTCTTTAGAAAATTTCAAGAACCGTGATGATTGAATTCTCAATTTCCAAGCATTTATGGGTTGATGCTGGAAGTACTACATGTTATACAATAAATTGTTTTTAAATTAAAATTTTTCATAATAAAAAATCATATGAATTGTATACTGGATGAAAATGTAATGTTTCATACTTTGGTGTATTTGGAAAAAAATTATTCTTATTGAATAAAAAATATAATCTACAAAAATTTTCACCCAAATCCAATAAAAGAATATTTCTATGTTATTCCACTACTTCTATGGATTATATAGTTTTCAGTAAATACTATTATACTTTTGAGGAAACAATGCATAAAAATTGGAGTAAACTGGTCCTTTTTATATCAATAACCCTTATCTACATTAGTAGATGTGTTTTCAGAAATTGATTATCAATAATCAATTAAAACCTCTTCTGAAAAGGTAAATAGTAAAGCATTTTTTATGAAGCATTAACCCTAGAAGAATTTATCTCATATGTTGATGAAAGGGTTTGGAAAAACCAAAATCAATTTTTTTAAGAATTATCCAAGTGATAATATCATTGGTGACATAAAGAATTATTTAAGGAATATATATTCATTGATAAATGAAGTAGAACATCTCTCTTTTTTATCTCAATTTGGACAAAATAATTCGAATGGGGATTTACGTGATGAATATTATATTATAGAAAAGCAAGATGAACTAACATAATTAGAAATAAATCTAGTCTCAACACTAGATGAAATACCTAAATAAAAAACTATAATTAGTGTAAAATGGGCTTTCAGAAATTAATCTAACTAAAATGAAGTCATCATACAAAATAAATCATGAATTTTTTATAAAGGCTATAATCAAAAAAAGAGAATAGAATCTGAATAATCCTATGATCTGGTTTCCAAACATGAATCTATTAATATTCTATTAGACATTTCAATCTTCTTTAACTTCAGTCATTTTTAAATGGATGTAAAATTTTATTTTCTTATTGATTTTTTACAAGAAGAATTTTTTTATAACAAAATCCTGTTTTTATTGATTAAAAATATCGTGATCAGGTTTTTAAAAATACCCAAGCATTGTATGGACTTAAAAAATACCCTATTTGTTTGTATAATAGTCTCACATGATTTATTTTTAAAAAAAATATGACAAAGGTACTGCATACCCAACACATTTTATAAAAATGAAAAAATGTTATGGTTGTTCAAATATATGTTGATTACAATATATTTGGATCAACTCTGTTATCTATAACTAAATATTTTGTGAATCTAATCATATATGAGATTCAAATGAGAATTATGGGAGATTTAACATTCTTTTTTAGGTTTTCAAATATCTAAAAAACATAAAATAACCTATAAATAACATCATAAGTATATCAATAACTTAATAAAAACGTATGGATACTAAAACACTAATAGTATAAAGAATATAATTGTTACCAAAAATATTCTTGATCTTGATGAAGCTGGAAAACCATTAGATCAAGCCACATTTAGAGGAATGATATGAATTTTATTATAATTAACAGCTATATTCCAGAAAAGATGTTTTTAGTATGCTAATTTTCAAGATATCAATCTAATAAAAAACAATGTCAATTAAAATCTGTGAAAAGGATTTTTCACTACATAAATTGAACTTTCATTTTTGGTATTTTTTATTCTTCTAGAAATAATTTTTATATTGAAAATATTTTTGGATGCATACATTGGAAGATACAGAATGGATAGAAAAAGTATATCCAGAACATTTCATTTCCTAGAAGATTCATTAGTTTCTTGGTCATTGAAAAATACAAAACTCAGTAGCACATTCCACCGTTGATGCAAAAGATGTAGAAGTTGAATGTTGATGTTCTCAAGTGTTGTGGTTACAACAAACACTCACTGACTATGGATTGAGTTTTTCAAAAACTCAAATACTATGTGATAATACTAGAACCATTTATCTTAGTAAAAACCATACACATCACTCATGAGAAAAAAAAGATATTATGAATCACTTTCTTATGGATCACGTATAAAAAGGAAGATATTATTTTATAATTAATTATAATGTAAGGAGAACAAAATTTTCATAAAACTATTAACATTCGATATATTTGAATACATTAAATAGAAACTAGGAATGATCATTGTGAATTAAATTTTCACATCTATTTCTTGTTTATATCATCTCTTTATATTGACTTACTACTTTTAAAAGGAGGAGTTTACATTTCACATAATATTTTTATATTTTATCAGTTTCAATATATAGTTTTACAGTTAATTGGTCTCACATTCTTGTTTTATAGTTTATTGTAATAATTTTTGAGTTTTATTATTTATTAGTTGCACTTTTTTGTTTTACGGTTTGTCTGTTTCACTTTTTAGTTTTATAGTTTATCAGTTTCAAATTTAAGTTTTACATTTTATCACTGTTACATTTTTTAAATTATTTATTTTTCATTTATCAGTTTTTTTTTCTAGCTACTATTTTTCCCAGTTCTACATGTTTATCATTTTAACTATAATCGGTATCGATTTTATTTTTATAGGTTTCATGATTTTATCAGGTTCATGTTTTTATCAATTTCTTGTTACAGATTAATAATTAATGTTACTAGACTATCTATATTGGATTATTCTATTGGTACTAGATTATGGATACAAGCTTATTTGATTTTATCGTTTTTATAATTATTATCGGGTATACAATTTTGTTTGTATTGTTATCATAAAAATGATATACTAAAACCAAAACATATATCCTGATTCTCCGACAGGTACAATTCCTAAAGAATTATTTTCATTGTTCAAATAGTTGTTTCTCAATTCCTTATTTTAACTCCTAATTGATTTTCATCTGAATATGATTTTCCTTTAAGGAAAACATCAATAGTTCAATGTTATTCTAAACCATTGTATCTTTTATGATTTAATCCCGACCATCAATTTCCTATTTAAAATAACAAATCCATTCCTATCCCATATTGAACTCTTCTTGTTTTTCTCCAATCCTGATGCTCAATAAATAACCAATGCAGTTCCTAATCAGTTATACCAGGGTTTTCAAAATCACGAATCAACTCATATTTCTTAACCGGGATAATCTTTAGGGTCGACTTAGTTTTTCTTGTCTAAATCAACTACTTCATATCTGAATGATATGTTTTTTAATGATTTAACATCCATTTTCTTTCGAAGAGAAAGATCAGTCTCTTGATACATTTTTGGGACCATTATTTCATCTTTGAAAAGTATAATAACTTTCCAAGGTTGGGAATCAACTTGTGAAGAATGAACAAATTTAGATAATGATTTCGTGTATCAAGATGATGTGTTTCAATTATAAAAAACAATTGATATAGAAAAGTGCATTAAAATTTCAGTAATTATTTATGATAAGTGGTATTCAACCATTATAAAACAATCATCCTCGTTTCTATGTGTACTATTTGACAGTGATTCCCTATTCCATTCTAATAAATTATCTGAATCAAATGGTACATTTTATAAGAGTAAACTTAAAGAATTATTTTTTAAGATTCAAGAGGAAAATAGAATGGTGAGTCATTAATCAATGGATAATCTTCTTATTACCCTTTGATTCATGGGTTTTTAGTACTGAGAATGGGTGAAAAAGAATCCTTGAAATCCTCGTATGTGAATTTGCTTTATTATTTGGTGATCATGAAGAAATTACACCTTATGGTATTCATTTTCTTGATGATTATCCTGCTCAAATATGGTTCTATAAAATCACATCTTCTCATGTTTCCAACTATTATTAGTAAGTTATTGACTTAATGTTTGTAATCCTATAATGTTGTAGTCAATTTAAAATTTTCATCCTATAAAGAACCCATAATTATTAAGTATAAGATAAGGAGGGTCATTGTATGATTCAATATTGAAAATAAAATGTTTGAAAATGATCTGGATGATGAGAAAGAAACAGATGTCGTTAAAGGAAGTTACATATATTCATCGACATCGAAGACAACTTCATGCAAAATAATGGTATTTTAGATTAAAAATACAAAGGAATCAAAGAATAAAAAGCTTGTACCTAATGAGGAGGATGCATAGTGGACAAAGAAAAATGAATAATGGAAATTAGGGGATCTTCAATTTTTATTGGATCGTAATGAAGAATTGCCATTGAATGTATGTTCGGAAGATACGTTTAATTAAGAAGAGAACAACAAGAAAATTAAAAATAAAAGGATAATGTAACTGAAATTCATAGTCATCATAAATTATCTGATAAAACTAAAACTAGTGTTGAATGAAATCAAGACACATGTTCAAACTCATTCATTTAATAAAAATAATAGAAAAGATAATAATGCTTTTGAACAATAAGCTAAAAAATATCATATTCAAGGTTATAAAGAATAAGAATAAGAGGAAAAATGGTAATATGAAAAAACTCAAGAAGAAGAATAAATATAAGTGTAATAGGATTCCAATAAGAGAAACCATTCAACTAAAACCATATATGTTTTATCTTTCAAATTTCCATATCTAGATCCATAGCCCTTTTAAGGATGTGTCTCAAAGAGTTGCATACAATAATGTCATTAAAATATCAGATAAAGAATAAGAGGTGCAAGAATATGATAAGAATCAGAATCAACCAACTCATTTGATCATTACTGAAACTCATTTTAGAGATCTAGCTAAATACACTAAAGATACCAATTCTGAAAGGGCAATCACTTTGATGAAAATTCAGTACATTGAACAGGCTTTGAATATATTGGACATGATTATTCTATTCATTCCAAATATTGATTCCATGTTAGCAATCCATTTAACTACTCATAATGATAGAACATGGTCTGTATAAGGTTCAAATAGAAATGGTTCTGAGATTCGAAGCCAATTTCCTGATTTTCAAGAAACATGCTTCTGAGAACATCAAGGTTTGTAATAAAGTTTTTAGGTAATCATATAATTTAGATAATTGTATCAAGAATCATCTATAAAAGTTGTATGAATTGGATCATCTGTTAAATCTTCCCAATACTCTGTATTAGATGTTTTTTATTTTATTCGATGAAAAACAAGAAGGCTATCGAAAACCGGGTACAACAAAAATCATAGCTACTGAAGAACTTGTTGGTCTACAGGAAAAATTGGAGAGTGAGAGTAATGATATTTATTACTCACATATAGAGTTGAAATCCTAAAGAATGACTACATACTCATATTGGATGATATCAATTATCATGAAGTAAATGTTAATGATCAGGAAGAAATCAATTCTCTTATAGAAAAAAGGATTCATAAACAAGAAATAGTTATTTCAGAGAATGATCAGAAGATTAAGGTTCAGCTAGAAGCCCATGACAGGTTGATGGATGATAGAATAAGGTTCAAGAAAACGAAGCTTTCAATGTTCAATCTTTTAGAAAAAAAATTGTAAATAATGGTATTGGAACTCTTGTTGTAATATAATCTTGTTTCATTCAATGATATTTATTTTTGTTTCATACATTGTTTCTATTTCCATTTGTATGAAATGATTACTTTCCATTATTCTTTATTAAAATGGAAAAGGGGGAGAATGGTGTTGAAATTACGAATTTCATGATTACCTTATTAAGGGGGAGAACTCACAAATACTTGTAAATAGAATATGATCCTTAATGATTTGCAACCTAAGGTGGAATTAGTCATAATTCATAATTATTTTCAGAAAAATTTCTAAACTAAGGGGGAGATAAGTCTTTATATTTTATTATGTTTTGTGATTCCCAAAAAGAGGGATATTGTTGAATCAAAAAAATTCGAATATATCATTTTTCTTGTTGTTCAGGAAATTTCAAAATACTTCTTATTTGTCATGTATGTTGCCTTACAATGTCACTGTATATGTTGTTTCATAATTGTAATCACATACATTTTTTCCATTGTAACCGAACATGCTGTTGATTCTACTTCATAATTATATGCTGATTATTTTCAATCGTAATCACATATTTTCATTTACAATCATAATCATTTTTTTTCAATCATAACCACACATGCTCTTTCTTTGAATCGTAACCATATGATTCAAACCCATATGAATAGAAACCAAGAATCGTAACCATGATAGTTAATGCATCATAATCTTGTATTATAACCATGTTATGTATTGTATCATAACCATGCATCGTAACCCGGTGATGTATTGCATCGTAATTATGTATAGTAACCAAATTATATATAGTGAATTTTAATCACGACATTTACTATAACCAATATGCATCTTATACAAGTTAATAATCATAACCATTTTTTATCATAACCATTTTATGCATAATAATCATGACAAGCATTGTGATCTTATTATAAGTCATACTCATGAATTGCATTGAAATCATATATTAAACCAATATTGAATACACATTTCTTATATTCATTGTTTCATACATTTTCACATAATATTTTCAAACTAAAATGATTTCGATGAGTTATTAATACAATAATAAAAATGAGGTCTTGTATTCTTTTTTATTTGATCATCTTAATTCAAGGTTTCCAAGTCCCTCATAATTTTTTGAAGAAATATTACCATTGGAGGAAATGTGATCATAGGAACATGAGGCCAACGAATAGAAGGTCATTTAAACTAGAATACATAAGTCGTGATTCTATAGTGTTCAAGAGAGAGATAGATTTACTTGACTCTTCAATCATGCATAGTCCTTGAAGATACAAGAAGTGAACGACATGTTGCAAGTTATTGTATTTCATTAAGTGCATTAATTTTCTTTGTACGACAAATCATTATGATAATTTTTGAGGGATTCTAGGGATAGGTAGACATGATGTTGATCATCGTATCGACGGATTTCAACATCTTGAAAAAAGTGGTGTTAATTACCTTCTTAATTGAGGGCTTATAGGGATAGAAAGATAGTCTTTCTAATCATCATATCGAGTGTTTACCAAGGTGGTTGTAAGACATAACATTTATCCTAGGTGAAACGATATTATACTCTTTGTGATAAAATATTTTTAATACATTTACTTTTTCTCTATTATCTATAATATAAAGTGAATATTTTTGTTTTTTAAGAGATTATCCCTTGGTCAAAAACTAAGTCACAAAATATAATAATAAAAAAGTCAAGGATAACAAAAGTCTAAATAACATAATCTTTTTAGAATCATTATCTGTAAAAAGGATAAGATCATCAAGAAGGTCCACCTGCTAGGTAAGGTATTGGTTAAAAACCATATTAAAAAGGCCTTTTTAACACTATTGGATTTTCGGAAGGTGTGAGTGACAATATAACTGATCTCCATGAGCGATTGAAGGAAACGCATCCAATGTGTTATGAGTGGCCAAGCAAGATGCACCACCACATTCCAAATGGCCTAGAAAGTCGTGGCCGAATCACTTGGAATCCATATATTATTAAAAAGCTATTGCTTGGAAAATGAAACATCATGAATCATAGTCACAATTTCATCTTATAGGGACGAAGAGATACCACTATTTCAATCGAAGAAACCATATAATTTGTCCAGGTGATCTCTGAAAATAGAACCACAACTTAAGGGACCTGGATTTCCTTTAGAAGTGTCATCCACTTCCACTTTATTAACTCCTAGAAGCGGGGCTGGCCAGATCACTTCAAAGGAATACATAGTCTGACGATAGACACCGTCAACCCTAGGACCATGATGAATCTTAGTGTCTTTGACAGAGTTTTCACAACATTCATTTTGAATCGGGGAGGCTTCACAAAAAATAATGAGTATCTTCATTTGACATGCATTTAAGATGAAGGATGAATTTTTATGAATGAGAGCATTTATACTATACTGGAAAACATGGAGGTGCTCTGCAACCACAAGTAGGAAAAGATTATTGATTTGTGGGGAGTCATCAATATCCACACAATTTTTTAGATGAAAGGTGAGAGAGTTAATCAAAAGCCATCTGTAATAAAATATATCAAAAATATATTCCCAGAGGGAAGAATATATTACACAAGACAGAAAAAGATGGATATTCTCTTCACTATGTTCGTTAAATAGGTTACATTTAGAGAAAAGATAAATCCCAAAAGCTTGGAGGTAATCATCAATTGGAACTCAACTGTGAGTAGTGGGCCAAAATAGACTAAACCTAGAAGGCTTAATCCAAGGCTTATCAAAACATTTAATCAGAAATTTTTTTTATCCAAATGTTAAAAATTGTGATTGTAAACAATATTGGAGTTAAGAACACCATTATGAGAAGGTTTCTAAAGAATGAAATCATCAGAGTTGGAATAGGGATAATTATCAATGATATTCATAATGTTATCACTATGGTTAGAGATATGAGAATTTATCACCTCCCTAATAGTACAATTACTATTATCTGTTAAATTATTGGGAGGAATCATTATGATTTAAGTTCTACCAGTCCAGTTTTCTAACCAAAATTTCCTAAAAGATTCATGGCTAACCATCTATCATGAATTAATCAGAATGTTGGATAAGTTTTGTCAAATAGAAGACCAAATAGAAAATCTAATATAGGTCAATGTGGCATTATTTAGCTTATCAAGGAATATATTTTTTGGAAATCCAATTGATGGTGAATCGTTATGAAAGAGTATCCAAGTTAATCTGGAATTCATGGATTCCTTGAAATGATTAAGGTTCTTAATACCATGGCCACATTTTTCTAGAGTCTAACAACATGTATTCCAGGGGATGGTAACATGTTACTGATCCAACATGCTCCCAAGCCAAACTTTATTTATAATATAAACCATTATGTTTTGAAGGCGACCAAAAGGCCATTTGTTGACCATATAAGAGTATACCATTTTAGATACAGTAGTGGATTTCACCAGACATATTATGCTAACCATGGAGAGTGATTTACCATTCCATTAGGCCAGATGGATGAGGAATTGGTCTAAAATGTAGGAAAAGTAGCTACATTAAGTTTGAAAAAAATGGGTACTCCAAGGTAAGTGATGTGAAAAGAGACTTATTATAAACCTAATAGATTGGTTATATTACTTTTTCTCATAGTGGAAAATTTTTTTCAAAGGAAAACAAATGATTTTTTCCAGCTACATTTGTTTCCATAGATATCTTCATAATGGGAAAGGGGCTATTTTTTATTTTGAATTTTCTTTTTCTCTTCTTTTAGTAAGAGGATAATATCATAAGCATAGAGGAGATGTGTGTTATCAATTTTTTTTCTAGAAGAATTAATATGATTGAGTTAAATTTTATCCACAAGGTTGGTAAGTAATCTACTAAGGTAATCATTAGTGGTGCATGAAAAAAATGGTAGAAATGAGGCCACCATGCCTAACTCCCATGGTGTATTTGAAGTAACCCATGTGGAGCCATTTAAAAGGATATAAATAGTAGCTGAATTTAAGAGCGTCTTAATTTTTCCAATGAACGATTCATTAAAACGAAATCCCTATAGCAGATTGAAAATAAAACGCTAGTCAATGGTATCGAAATCTATTGTAATATCAAGTTTAATAACAATATTGCCTCCTCTAGTGGAATTATTTATGGTTTTAGTACATTTAGAGGAATGACAGATACAATCTTGAATAGACCTACCCTTAATAAAGCCAAATTGATTCCAAGAGACAACTCTACTATATATCTTAGTAAGCCTACTAGAAAGGAGATTGGTGAGGATTTTTTAAAGGGAATTAATGAGGGAAATAGGCCTGAAATGATGAATCTCAGAGGAATTTCACTCATTTGGAATTAATTGTAAAAATTGGGCATTCATTACCTGTGGTATTATATCATATCATATTCAATAGATCAAAGACATGTATGGTCATTGTATTGCTTTTGAATTGTATTAATTTATGTCCTTTCGAACTATGTTCTTTATTAATATTTTAAATACATATTTATATAAAAATACAATTCACCTCCCCTCTATTGTATTGTGCCATCTCATATACATATACAGATATATTCTGATCCAACAAACAACTGTCATTTGAGGTGTGAATATGATAGAACATGATTAAATTTTTATAAGTTATCTGAGTGGAGTTATTCTAATTTTTTGCAGAGTAAAAAGTGACCCCATATTTTCCACATTCCAAAAAGATCTTAAAATTAAGCATTTATTATAAAATATATGAAATGTTAAATATTTTGTTATCCAATGAGATTTAGATACGTTTTGGTTAATTCTTACCCCTTATTTTCTTATTTTAATGCCCATGATAAATCCAAATTTATCTTAAATATTGTGAATATTATTTTTAAATTTTTATATTCATTATTGTCAAAAATTATGTAGACCATATTTAATAATAAAAATTTGTATGAATAAAATATGAAATATATTTTCAAAATTCTAGAAAAATAATTTTATAATTATAATCTAAAATAAATCTAGTCGATGCAGAAACCAAATTTGTCTTCAAAAAGAAAATTTTTGCATGATTAGAATAATTTATATCCATATTAAATATATTAATGATTCTGATGACCAATATATGTTTAATAAATTTATATTTTTTCTATTTTTTCTTTTAAACCTATCTATAAATTAATTTATATTTAAAAAAATAAATAAATGTCAAAAAAAATATAATTAACCAATATTTTGAAATATTCATTGAAAATATATATTTTTTGAAAATTAAAACAAATTTACATTATGATATTATTTACATTATGATTTCAAAAAAAAATTATTCTTTATGTAAACTTTTTAAAATTAGGAAAAAATTATTCTTCAAAAATATCTTAAAAGGGTAAACAACTACATTCTAAAATAATATAATATTGATGCTAAAAAATGGATGTATTGTTATCTCCTTCCAAGATAACAATTATGATAAATATTAAATTTTATTTTGAGTTAATAATATATATATTTGTTTACAAACATTTGACACATAATATTTTTTTAATTTATTGAGAAAAACATATTTAAGACATAAATATAATATTTCAGAATGATATCCCCCAAATGTTCATATTTTTTTATAATAATTTACAATCAAGTAGTAAATAAGGAACTAATTATATTTAAATATATAAAACATATAATTCCATAAATTAGTTAATACTTATCATACATTCTATTCCAACGGTTGTCTTATAAGAATCAGGTTAATAAATAATATTTTAACAGTATTTCACGTAATATTTAGTCATAGTGAGTCATTTAATGTAATATTAACATAGTGTTTCATGTAACAAAAAATATTGTAAATAAAAAATGTATTTGTAAAAAATAATTTACAATATCCTAGTATATTGCGTTATATCCCCCCCATAATTTATCCCAGGAAACTGATCATTGGGCACAATACTATAGGATACTTCTTTCTAATTACATCATAAGGATCCCATGTAATATCACAAATCCAGTGGTTTAACCACTGAACAATTACTAGATTAGTGGTAATATTTTGTTGAACATTCTCTATACTATCTACCATCCACACTAATTATTCCCCGTAAGAAAGATAATGCTTCCGCGTTGTGACCTCTATTTTTTGTATATGTGAGGGATTATGTTTGTAAATTCTCATTAAATGAACATGGAACTAATCCTAAACCAGATATAGTGTCAATAAATGTTACACATGATAAGATTCATTCCACATGTGAAATCTAATTTCAAAGTTATCGATATGACTAGGGATTTGTATGACCTTAGTTATTCTGTGGTTAACTTTTTATAATGACCTTGTCAAAAACATAAAATTCTAGAAGGTATTGATGAATATCATAACTAAAATTCTATATATTATTGTAGAACCCTATATGATGTAGAATAAATATAAAATTCTCTATTATTTCATGAAATAGCTCAGGCCCCAAACACATTCTTTCAGAAACATCACTCATTTATATTTGACTTATTTCCATAATGGGCTTCAAAATAATCCATCTCAATGTAAAATTATAAACCATTGTTGTATGAAACTGAAATAGATTAAGGTAATGATGTAAACCACCTTCGATATATTTTAAAAAAGTTCTTATCATATAATATAGGGTTTGAAATTTTCACTTAGTCTGGCCATCAATTTGAGGATGATACGTAGTGATAAAAATAATAATTATATTAAGATCATAATAAATAATTCATCAAAAATTGAGTTAATGTTGAGATCCTGATAAGGTATAATAATTTTATTACTTCATGAATTCCATAACAACACCATCATGTATATCATTAAATGGTTATCCATTAATAAATAATAATTGATTGATATTATGTTTGCTGATCATAATAAGATCAACTATATCTGATTAATAATTTTACATTTCAAATGTTTTTAGGATTCAAATGAAAAAATTTGGGGTGATTATTTACAGTATCCAGTCTTCTATTGGTAATAGTTCCAACTACCTATTATACATTTTTCTCACTTCTTTAACTTACTAAACAAACAAACATCAAAATAAAAACATTTATATACTTGTTTTTATTTTGTTTCACCTGAAATAATCATTCATGGAAATCAATGGTAGGAACAAAAAAAATGTCTACATTTGGGTGGGGGATCAAGAGACATTTCCTTTCTAGAATGAACATGTTGTCTCCTTCTACTAGGATATCATTTTTCCAAAAATATATTAAAAATACTTTCTGAATATATAATAACCCATTATTACCCTAATAATAAATATAAAATAAAACCTAATGGTTTCCAATACATTTATTCATATTACTATAAAAATTAAATTCACCACTATAACAAAGTGTGGTGATTTCCTAAATTTTACTGAAAATGACCTTAATCTTGATAATTAACCAATACCTAAAATCTAAAAAGTGTGTCTCTGAAATTGAACATATGTTCCACCTTCAAATGAAAAACCCATGATGGAATCCATAACTCTTAGGTTAATCATTCTTGGAGTAATATATCATTCCAAAAATAATAAAATCCTCTTAGGCATCATGATTCATATAACCAAAATACCATAATATAAAAAATTCAACAACATTATTGTTGATTCAAAATACATCAATAATTAAATCCGTAAACATTAATTATTGTAATTGAATAGATGATTCTGTAGTTAAGAAGTTATTTCATTAGTCAGGGAAATGGCTTGAATAATACCATTATTCCGCATTCATATAAAATTGAGCACCATTATAATTATTCCACTCAATGTAATTATTTTAAACTTAGGAATTTTATTCCCCATGAATTAAGATATTATTCTAGGTTTTTCTTTCATCCTTATTGACATGTAAGTAGCTGAATAATATTTCCATTATGTTCATTACAACATTAATGTTCATAAAATCCCATCTTCAACTTATTCAATGTTTTAAGAATATCAATAATGATCATGGTGTTAATCATATATCATGATAAGTGAATAGTAATAATAATAACATCATAATATTCACTCAATATCCAATTTCAATTACATAATAAATAAGTTGTCTATTTTATTCAGTGTTATCATGATTCCTGTTAGTTAAATCCTTTAACAAAACCCAATATTTATAGTGTGAGTAAAAATATTCATAGTGGGAAACTAAGCTATCAAGAAATATATATATATATTAGGACATCGAAATCATGACACCTTATTTTTAATCTATGAAACCATATGTTTATCCTAAGTCATTCCTTGTCATTATATGTTTATATACATTATAATGGTTTTTAATTATTTTATGAATTTCAAATGCATTTCCCCATGTATTTTCAAAACGAGCATTCTAGAAGGATCATATTCTTTCACCTGTTGATGATCAAGTCAAACTTAATAAGCCCAATAAGGGTAATTATCAAAATGTGCCCTTATTCTAGAACCACATCATCTTGTATTATCCAGACATAGATATTATTTCATGGAGACTACATAGTCTATCCAATAATAAAATTTTAGAACATTTTCACATACTTGGACTCATCTTTAAAATTATACATAGAGACATACCAATAAATATATTCAAAAATATCTATAAGGATTCAAAACATTATCATTGTATTTTAATAAAGATAATTAAACCTATATTATTGAAGAATATATAGTTTCCAAGAAATTTCATACATAAATATTATATAATTTTTGATGTTAATTCATTAGATTATAAAAATACACACACAAGGACCATAATTATTTAGTTCTTTCAGACACCCAGAATATAATTTTCTTAAATATTGAATTATTTAAAATGTATCCCACAATTATCATATCCTTTAGTAATCATATAATATATACTGTAATTAAATCATTATTCATATCTTAGGGAATGGAATCATAGGAAAGTTTGATATCCAATAATCTATATGGTTATTAAGGAGGGATATCAATGATCATATAATTATGATATGAGAATAAGTGTATGATTTAATGAGTTCACAATTTGATAACTATATCATGAATATAATATCTCATAATAAAGAGTCCTGGAATAAATCCTGGAAATTTATATGATATAAATCATAAAAGTACCAAATAATATAATCTATGAGATAATAAAATTGTAATAATTATGTGAATCGTGATTTAACTATTTGTTTATATAATCATTTACACTGTATTATGGGATCATATAAAATTATATTATAGAGGAATAATTTCAATCTCTAAAACAATGTATTAATCATGTTTCACTCCCACATCCATCATCAAGGGAATGTTCCCTTACTAAATGTTGTTCACTACCCATTCTGGTCTAGTATATCTAAATTTATAAAATTAATTACACACGGAATTAAACTTATATATAGTACCCTCCAACAAAAATATCAAAATAATACTTAGGTTTTCCCCAAGAACATAAAAAAGTATTCATTTATTACCAATTAAATGAAATTGTTTTTACAAAAGGTTTATCATTTATGACCTATAAAAAATATGTGGGTTTCATAATAACTTCATAATTTCATCTTTCCATTACAGATTAAAAGAGGTATGATTCATAAGAATTTTTCCATGGTATAAACCTTGAATGATAATGAGTTTTCTATATTTATTTTTTTTATAAAAATAAACCTTTCATATAAATAATAAGACTTATATCCAGGGATCATATTTATAGTAATTCATATGTGACATCAAATGATATGACATTAGATGGAAATTATTTTGAAAGATCACATTGATGATTTCTTGTGTAAAATCCTTTTTCTTTGAAAGTATTTATTTAGAAAAAATTTTCCTAAAATAATTAAAATCAATTTATTTTAAAATATATTTAAAAAGTTATAATTCATTACATAATAATCATATAATACGATCATAAAGAAAATATATTTTCACTTCTGAAAAAAATTATTTATAAAAAAAATCCCAAAAAATTGAAATACATTTATATTATATTATCAATTCATTTTTATAATGGTATCCTAAAATGAATTTGTTTTTAATGACCATAAGAAATAATAGTCATTTCGTGCACACTAAAACTAATATTGATTTAATGATTTAAATAAAATAAAAAGGTATTGTTTATTAAATAAGAAATAAATATTTATTGTGAAACATGTTGTAACATGTAAAACATGGAAAATAATTTATTTAATTATTATTTTTGAATATTTCCAAAACTATTTATGAAATTATTAATAAAATAAATGGTTTTGGATGAAATGTGTTTCCATTTAATGGTAATTGTTTATAAAAATGTTTTCTTAAGTCATTTGTATAAAAAATAGAGAAAATGATGGGAAACATGTATTATAATGTGCTAACTCTTTTTTAAGAATATTAATAAAATTATTGGGAGATATAAAATAATATTCAATAATTTGAATCATAATTATAAATAATCCTGATAAAAAATGATAGTGTATTGAAATAACCATTCTACATTATTTACAATGAATCATAACCCACATTAAATAGTATCAAGAAAGTAAAATTATAATATCATTAGAAATAAATTCATCATAATATATTTCAAATAGGGTGTATATAAGCCAAATAATATAATATAGGATAATAATATAACATTAGTTTCATAGAAAGAATATGAAGTCCAAAACCCTTTATCACTTGGATATCTTTTAATCTATAAAAATGTTAATAGAGAGATCATAAAACACGTATTTATTTACCAATAAAATTCAGTATAATAAGAAAAATTATAATAAATTGGGCGAATATACAACATAAAATTTAAATAGGGGCTGATATGTAATGTGATTCAATTAAGTAAAAAGTTAGATGGAAATCCCTTAACTGAAGTATCAACATCATTCAATCACATTCACAATAATATTGCGATAGATATAGGTTCATTATAATTCTATTACTAAACCATAGAAAAAATATCACATCTTATATGGTATAATTATATAGTTTTATTACCTATTTATTAATAGTTCCTTATTAATGATGCCTTCTATTTAATAACTGCTTGTTTTGGACATGAATATTTAATTGTGGTGTTTATCCCCCTTACATTGATCATGGTTATGTAATTTATATAATATAAACCATGATATAATTATATTATATATTAAATATATATTAGTTAATAGTAATCCATTAGTGTTAGTTATAGAAATGAATTACACAGTTCATGGAGACTCTAGGTCATACATACACATGAATATTGTTTAAATTCCCTTGACAGATGGAGGATTAGAATGTTAAATAAAATATCACCATGAAATATCATTAATTAATAAATATATAACATAAATATATCATATATTTATAATATATTCAATTAATATTTCGTCCTTACAATACATCTATAATGAAAATGGAAAAATCAACACATCAGTACGTGATGTTGTAATCTGTCAGACACTAATGTGATGATATTGTTTTACGATGGGTTTCAAAAGGTAATAAGATTAATTTTTCATTTACAATATAATCATTCATAATTATAAAATATCTTTTAATATTTATCCTTATTATCTCACCAAAATTCTATTTAAAAAATGAATTACATCTTTTCGTGACACGTTGCATCACAATACAGAGGAGAAACATTAAAGTATCCCTCAACCAAAGTAATTTAAGAAGGATTAATCAATATAATGATTCCTTATAAATAATGAAATTTTAACTATAATATATAATATATAAATCCATCATTTATGGGGGTGATGGGAAGAAATAACACCATTTGTGAAGTCGATGTCCTTCGTATAAATGAATGATGATTTCATGACCCATTTGATTGACGTGGAGAATGATATAAGTATTGAAATATGTTTCTAACCGAAATAAACTACATAATAAATTTTATTTTTTTTCAATACTAGATGGATAATTTTTAAAACAATGATTAAAAACATCATTATGAGATTCGCAACACATTAATGTATTGTTTTCGATTATGATTCTCGGCATGAGCGGTGCCTCGGGTGATATGATAGTTTATTAGAGCACCTGGATCTAAAAACTCGAGTCAATATGATTTTAAAGAGTGCATTGCTAGTTTGATACCATGTGGTCCTCGTGAACAAATCATGTGCTGTGTTTTTTATAAAATAAAAAATTTAAAAAAATGAGATGCTTAATATATTAAATAAATAAAAGTGGGGAAATAAAAATAAATAATTTTTTTAACATTAATAAAAATAATAATATATAATTATATTGATTATTATTTTATTATGATATGGGTTAAGGGACCCCAAAAGGGGATCCATTATCCACCCCATTCTCAGGACACAAATTACCCACTCCCCTCTCACATGGCATGAAATAACCCCAATAGCCTATTATTAATACTCTAATTCATTGATATTTCATATAGTTTCTCCGCTAAATCATCAAGGTATTTCGTCTAGTATAATTATCCTCCCTCTCTTTAGCCGATCAATCAATCTCATGACTCGATTTGAGTTTGGACAATACTTACGTGGAGGCTAGCATGATTTTTTGAATTTCCATCCCATTTTAAGGTATGCATACCTTCCATTGGGTCTCCCTTTTTCTTATTTACCCATCCTCTACAAAAGTTGTTGTGTATTGGGTCGATTCGGTTCTCCAATAGAATTTGATGTATGTATTTTGTTCCACTTATTGGTTTCTCTATGTTTATATCTTCTTTTTTTTTATTTTGGGGTCCCATGTATAATTTGTACAGGGCTTGGTGACTCTATGGTCACATTCACTCATATGTATAGGTATTTATATATATAAACATATATGTCTTCCAAGTATTTATTCTCTCATGGTGGGGGGGAATATGTGCATTTGGAAAAGGGAAATATATTTACATATAAATGTATGTACATGAAAGTGTAGAGATGTTTTGAGTGGTCACCGTTAAAACTGTCAAGTGCTGAAGTGTTTATCTTGGCATTGGTCTACATTCTTAGGTTGGGTCCCATTCTCTTTCCCTTTAATTTTATGAATAGATTAATGAATTTAACTATTTCAGCATCCTTATTTATTTATTTATTCAGTATGGTTTTTATATTAAATTCTTGTTAAATGTAAATTTAGTATTCTTCATTATATAAATGTAAAATATGATAAATGAATTGCTTAAATAGATCTTTTATGATTTTATAACAAAAATCCTCAGATAGAGGTCCATTTTCATCATGATAATATGTAATAGTTAGAAAAAAACCCATGCATACCTAACAACGATATTGTTTCTTATGAATGAGGTTTTGATTCATATATAAAATTATTCATAATGTAATATTAAATTTTTTCCCCAATAGGGGGTCTCATATCCATATTTTAGAGTTTTAATTAAACAATCATCTTTTATGAACTTGCACCATTTTATAAATGGATCTTCAAGTTTATTAAATCATATTTTCACAAGTAGCTAAATTTCCATTTGACCATGATACCATTAAAGAGGATACTAAACATCAATTAAATTTCTTATATTATTAAAAAAATTGATTAAGTTAAATCTATATAAAGGATCGTGATTAATTTCCTTCTTAAATGGTATCACTAAAATATGCAATTTTTTAATTTACAAATATAACATGACAATCTTATGTGTTTTCTTGATTTTCTATATGGGATTACCCATATATGTAATTTTTCCCTAGACTGTTGAACATTATAAGTTCATTTTCCACATTATTTCCAATCATCATTTTTGATAAATTAAATTTTTTTAATGGCCTTTCATGATGAAAATCCTTTACTTGAATGTATAAATTGAGATGACAATTTTATAATAAAATGAATTTCCATTGTTTTTTTAATTTAATGGGATGTATTTTATTAAATGGTTTATTCTTAATAAATTTCCTTTCATTGAATTAAGTATATTTATGAATACTGAAATTTGGAGAGTTCCATGGACACCCCATTTATTTGATGATATTCACGAACATGCATTTAAAAATGTTTTTAATTTAATTGATGATATCTAGTTTGATGCTTGTTGATTCCAAGTTTATTAAATTTTAATTCATTTCCTATGAAATTTCCGAATTCGAATGACCTATTTTAGTGTCTTGATCTATATTCAACTATTGATTTCTTGAGATATTAAAATGATACTAATGTAATTTAATTGATACATGATTTCATTATTTCTAAATTCATAATTACATTTTGATTCATCAATTAGTTTCTTTTAGCTATCTTGGTAGCATGGGATCTTTCTATGTAATTCATGGAATTAGATCAATATTTAGTTGAATTATTTATAATAAATAAATGTCATTGTGATGTATTCATTCCTTGATATTTTTCTTTTAAAATGGGATGGTATAGAACATGGGTATGTAATTAAAAAATATGGGATGAAATACATTTCTCTAGAGGCTTTTACATGATTCACTGGGGGAGATGATTTAGATTGTATGTAAAGTGATTCTAGAGAGATTTATTAAACTTATAAGTAAAATTGGTTTCCTAGGGGAGAAACCATGGATGAACCTTTTTGAGATATTTCTATATTGTGACATGGATGATACATAGTCCCCTAGGTGTAGTACCTAAGATATAATATATAAATTCCAAGACTCGAAGTGATATAGGGGACTCCATATGGATCATGATGAATATAGTTGGTGTAATTGGATTATAAAATGTTCCCAGTGTGATACTCCTTATTCTTTTATATCACCATGTATGGGAATGAAACGCCACCGCTATTATTGATCGAGTTTCTGATTGGATTGATTATTTATATTATATGTATGTCCTTAATTGTTATTATGAGTTTTCATATGCACATGGATGATTATCCATCAAATCCACCACATTGGAATGGTGAATTATAAGTTAGACCCCAAGACAATGTTCAAGAGTGGGAGTGTACAACTATATGGGTAACCTTGATCACATTGGCCCGTTGTATACATATTATGGGTTGTATAAGAACCCCATTAAAACGTATCGATTAAAAAAAGGTTGTTGATAATGGACATGTGTTATTGTAGGAAGCCAATGCATTTTATTATTATTTACCATAATAATACTATACATTGTTATATATTGGTACATTGTATATTTATTTATTATATAAGATGGTTTGGCATATACACCATGGGTTCTGGAAAATTAAGATTTATATCTCACGCAATTATCAGTATCTTTTTTGCACCTAAGTATTTATTTTTTCACATAGGTAATTGGATTCAATCCTTATATTGTGATGTTCACAAGGGAGATAGAGAGAACAAGACTAGGATTATTACCAGAAATTTGTCTTTTCTTTAAAAATAATTTGAGGCTTCAACAACATCCTTTTAAAAAATGTCTCCACACAGAGACATCATAGGCCCTCACTACTAGATAGAACTCTCAGCAGTTTTGGGAGGTGATCTTGAGGTCATGTGACCCACCGGTACGACTACCATCTTATTGTTCAGTCTGGACGTGACCCTCCAATGTGGCATCACATACTTAATTTTCTATTTTATTATTGTTTTCAATTAGTATACATGATAATAGAAATGATTCAAAGATTTTCAAATATTCTATTCATAGGACATATCAACCCATATATGGGTTAATGATAATGTAATCGGATCAGGGAATCTTATTCATGTTTTTTATTACCATTGATAAGATTTCACCTTGAGTGAATAGTGTAATTTCTTCTACTTATAGATTTATAGAGATTATGGTATTTATTTCACATGTCCTAGTTCATAATTGATAGAACATTAAATGAATCATACTAGGAATATTGAAATTTCCATGCCATGTATATTCTATACCATATAAATTCATTTATATGTTGATTACTTATTTGATTGATTTCTAGGAGTGATATGACATTCTTGATTGTATAACATGATTATATATTTGTATGTTACTCTTCATAACAAATTATAATACCTTACATGTTCATCATTCTATTATTCATTACATATAACATGTTTATGTATGTTACTTTAATTAGAGACATGCTTTACATGGTTTTATATATGTAATTGACGAATGGGAGAATTGTATTTTTTTCCTATAAAATGTGATCCAATATTCGATTTAAAGAGTGTATAACCGCTTTGATAATTGGGAGATGGAAAACCATTTTAAATTTTATGACTATGTTATTTGTCAAATGGATACAAATATAAATGCTATTGAGTTTTAATTTGAAATTAATTTGTTAAAACCCTGAATGAAAAAATGCAGCAAATTAGGTCTTTTTAAGTCATATTCATTATGAGATGGATGGTTTATGTGATTAAAATAATCTATATTTGATAAACTTTTATTGTATTTATTTTATGATAACCTAGGATAGCTATATGGTTCCTTTTTAGGTTTCCATTTCATTTATTAAAATGGAGTTTACATGATAAATTTCAAAAAAAGTATGGGATTTCAATTAATGAAAAATGTTTTAAAATTATGTGTTATTAGACTATCTTGTTTTTTATTGTCTCCTTGTATAAATATTTTAATAATTTAAATATAAACTTTTATTAAATATGATGTGATTGTAAATGGAACCATAGGTGGTTTCCTCATTTTAAAACCCCCGTGTTAGGGTAGTTTGAGTTCTCCTTGAGATGCCATGGAAAATAAGAACAAATGATGCTTCATAGTCATTAATTTCTTTCGGAATGGATCATATTGTATTATATTGATCATAGTTACTTTTTATTTGAATAAAATTATTAGGTTATTCAATTTTATTCATATTTTTCTACCTTAAGGTTGGTAGTGATCTTATAGTTTATTTCCCTTCTAAATCTTGTGTGTTTTCTGATGCTTAGTGTCGTTCAGGTGTCATTATACCCAGTAGAAAATATTGATTCTACATAAAACCATTTTTGGATTGGTTTTCATTGTATCTATGACTTATTTTATACGATTTAGAATTCAGGTAATTATGAGTTTTAGTTGGTTAGAAATTTTTTCAGGTAGGGTTGAATTCTTCTTCGGTCGTTGGTCATTTGTTCTCCTAGATGGTGGATGAATTGGTATGTTATCATCCAATTTAAATACTGTGTAGGGAAACAAAAATGGTGTTAAATAACATTTATAGACCATATGATTCTTGAATTCGTATAATTAATAGCATATGGGTACTATTTAGAATGCATCTTCTTTGTTTTGTATCCTCATGGTAGCATGAATTTCTGTATAATTTTATCTTCGAGTGCAAAATGTTGTAAAAATCTGGTCGAGTTCAGTCAAATCATTGATCCTTCTATGGTAATGTAAGGTCTGAGGTCATCTATAGGTTATGTGAGCTATGAATTTATTAATAATTTATGTCATAATGCTTTGGATGGAGATTCCATGAATCGAGTGTTTTGAAAAGCTGGTCCATATTTCCTTTTATTTTACACAAAATGCTCTGGTGTTGTGAGTGTAACTCTATGAAGTTTCCCTCCTACCGTTGACGTGAATATAATATATCATCCTTGTGATAGTCTAATATATTTTCTTTTTTGAACGTTTTGACATTATTAATGTTGGAACTACCCAATCAATTATCATGAGTGTTCCCTTCCACGTAGATGGAACAAAACACTGGAGGACCATTTCGAAATGGACAGATCAACTTGAATGACATTGAGATTTCAAAGTGATAAATAGTGTCAATGATTGCTTAGAACAATGAATTTAATCTGATATGCAGTGTATGAAGCCCCTATGAACCACCGTTGGATTGGGATGGACTCTAAAGGTATATTGAATGATCATAGAATCCCTTTTATAGTAAAGGAATGTGTTTTGTGAATTTCATTGTGTCGGTAGGTGAAACAGAATTTATTTCATAGTATAAAAAAGAAGTTTATTGTTAATTTTTATAATTAATATTGAAAATAAACTTATGGAAGTATGACAATCAACGATCATGTCCACTAAATCGACATCATCGTTGATGCTCTACGATAGTATCGGTCTTAAGCTTGCCTCATATTTTAAAAGATGATGAGATTTTTTGGGTGTAATTTTTCTGTGTAGAACATTGGTTAGTAGTTTTTATCAAGTAAATGTGGTTCTAAATGATCCATGGTTTCCTATGTTAGATCACCATTAATTGACTTCTGAATGCTATATGTTTTATTGTAATCGACCACCAGGTGTATGCTTCTCTTGGCTCAACCAATATTCTAATGTTGATGTAGTGTAACAATTCCATTGTATCTATTATATGAAAAAGAATATGGACTACCTCAAGTAGTAATAGATGCACTATTTCACTGAATTATGATGCTACATTGTTTATGTTTATGGGATCAGAGTAAATTCTTTATGGATGATAGTTCTATTGGTGTGCATATGGATTACATATTTTTTTTTGCTGAGGGATGCCGATTGAAAAGGTCAACCAGAGTTGGTTTGATTTTTAGTTATTCTTTGTTAATGTTCACAGTCACTAAAAAAATCAATGACATGTCTTCAGATGGTGAAAAGTGTTATTTGTCTCATAAATGTTTTTCCAAGAGAATATGTATTGACTCTGGGTTTATGATTTATTATAAAATGACATTTGGTAAATTTATAATCATAACAGGTGGATCGATTAAAATGATTACCTAGTTTATTGTTTGAAATTCCAAGGGTGGGAAATATAGAGTAGTGGTATTGAACCTCTATATTTATAAATCATTATGTTGTAAGTAACATTGCATATATGTTTAATTAGGAAATGGCAATATCATATCTCATGATAAACTGGATTTGGTATGCACCACCCCAGTGTTTAAATTAGAAAATGAGTGTTGAATTGAGTCTTTCTAGTTTATTTTCCATGAGTTTAATGGATTTTATGGAGGTGTGTTGGGAGAATGGAAATGAAACCTGAATATTTCAATAAATTTTCATGAACACTGTAGGTTGGGTGATGTTGAAAATGTTCTAAAAGTATTCTCAGGGATGAAAATTTATAATATGGTGAGCCTGTAACAATCTGTGTTTCATAGTGGAAAAAATTCATATGAAATTTGATCATTTTCGTAACTAGATTTACCATTTTAAAAACATAACATCCAAACTTATATTTCATAGTTTCCAAACATCGATGTGTTGTTTTTTTTAAATGTCTATGTGTCGGGGGGGAGGGGGTGTAGGTGTTCCCTAATGTTTCTGGTGAATCAGACTCCAAAACATTATGTCAAGATATGATGTAATAGGATTAAGGTTTGTTTGAAACCATGTTTCCCTTATAATAACATGATATAGTCTATTTCATTTATTGAAATTAATTAGTAAAATTAACATAAAATCAAAAATATTTAAATTAATATTAATGAAGATGTGAAAATAAATAAATGATTTAATTGTAATTATAATAACAATATTTTAATATGATAATGATTATTAATATTAACATTAATATAAAAAATATTATTATTATTGGAAAAAATTTATGAAATTTGTTAATCAAAACAAAAAGGGCACCCCTTCTCCTTCCCGTACACACGACACGTGTCCCCCCACCGCTCTCCCATGGTGTCAAACACAATCCATCACCCTTACGACCTCCTCATCACATTATACATCAACCAGATATCATCTAGTTTCTCCATAAAATCATTAAAGTAAGTCCACTAGTACCCTTATTTTCCCTTGATTTAGTTGATTTATCTTATCTAATTGCTCAATTTGAGTTCTTATAGACCCTGTGTTGAGGCCAACTAGATTTTTTCTATATACTTGTTGTGCAAGGGTATAAAGAATATCTACCAATATTCCGTTGTTCGTATTCCAACATCTTCCACTGAAGGTGATGCACATTGGGATTATTTTGTTTACTAAAACCATACAAGGTATGATTTTCACTATACTATGTGGTTTCACTCGTTTTATATAGGATCTTTAGGTGACTAGAAGGTTCTTTTTATAATTTGTAGAGGGGTTGGTGACTCTGTGGAGACATTCACTCAAATATTTAGCTATATATAAATATTAATATATGTATATATTGTATAAATATTCCATCATGGATAAGGTAACATGTGATATGGGTTAAGGAATATATATAAATATATATATATATATGTATATGTATGTATATATGAATGAATGTGTCTGTAGGTGTGGAACAATTTTGAGTAGTCATTGCAAAAATTATCTTATGCTAATGTGTTTTTCCTGGATATGGTCGACATTTTATGTTTGGTTCCCATTCATTTTACCTTTAATTCTATGAATTCAATAATTAATTTACATATCTCACAATCATTATATAATAATTAATCCACTATATTTTGAAGATAAAATTCAACATAAAGGTGAATTTAGAATGTTTCATGATTTAAATTTCATATATAAAAAATAAATTTCTGAAAAGAAATGTCATTATTTTGTAATAAAACCCTTCCAATAGAAGTGCAATTACTTGAAATTAAAAAGTAATGATTGGAATGTTTTTTCATACATGGTTTGATGTGATGGTGTATTTATACATGAGGTTATGTTTAAAATATTGCATATTTAGTACCATATCATTCAGTTTTTTTCCTAAATAGGTGGTTGGTTCTCCAAATGGAAGACATTTAATAAACCAAGAATCATCTATGTACATGTAAAATTTTATAAATGGAATTTTTTGTTTAATAAAGGTTATTTTATTACGTATTTTAATTCTGATTTATCAATAAAACCATATATGTGTCTCCTGAACCTCGATAAAATATTTTTATTGGTTGATTAATCAAATGGATTGAGATAAATTAAATTAAATGTTTATGATGTCGTCTTATTTAAATGATATTACCTATATATTAAATTGGTAAATATCTAATTAGAACCAAAGACCTAATATGTGTTTGAATTCTCTATATAAGATATAAACCATCTTGGTAATTTACAACTTCACTGTAACACTTTCTAAATGAACATTGCCACATTAAATCATACATTCATGTTTTGATAATATAAATTGCCTATTTTTTCTGGAATGTATTTTCATGATAGAAAGCATATCCTTATATATTTAAATTCAAATTATTTTTTTATATTAAAATGAATTTTCATGATTACTTTACATTAACTAAATTCATTTGGCTAAATGGGTTATTCATTATGAATTATGGTTCCTCATAGTATGTGGTTTTTATCGTAACAAAACGTGGACTCTAGAATGTCCTACCAAATTATTTATTTCAATGTACAGACACACATGTTAGTTTTGTTATTTAGGCTATTGGCAATGTATGGTTCATGCTATGGTGATTCCTTGTGGTTTTGTCTATATTTCAATGCTTATCCAAGAGCCTAATTTTAATGCTTTGTTTTAGTTTCTTGATATATATTTAATTATTATTATCTTGAGATATTAAAATGATATCAATTTCATGTAACTGTTAAATGGTTTATTTTGGGCTCAATTTCTTATGCCATTTAAATGGCTTGAAATGTGTCTTTTGGATGACTTCGTAGATTGGGTTCCTTCCATTACCCCAATGGTATTAGATGTTCATTTAGAGGAATAAAATATTATAAATGCATTGCGTTATTCTATATTTGATGAAGAAAAGGATCTCTTGAAATTGTTTATATGATTACATGGATTCTATATTAAGGAGTAATGGATGGGATCTTTTGATCAGGAGGATACACAACGATTCACTTGAGGGTGGTAGATGTTTTGGATTACCTGGAAAGGGATTCTCGTGTGATTTGTTACACTCATGATTGATATTTGATACCATGAGAATAGTGTGTGATTGAGAGATTATATCTCTACAATAGAAGATCCTCCCACCTTGGGATTGAACTAAGTGTCGTTTTATAGTGCAAAATTCTTCAAATGAAATTTTTTGTCATTGTAAGATGTTTACTACTTGTTTACATCAGTGAATTTTTAAGATTAAATTATGACTTTTATTGGCTTTTACGGGGTTGTTTCCCTTTTTATGAATGATATGGTCTTCAATCTTTATAATTATGTTTCATGGGATTTTAAAGTAGTAATGTTCATAGTGTAACTTCATTTTCCTACACCTGCTAGAAGGGACAACATGAGGAATTGTGTTGTACCACATGTTGGGATGCCAGATGGATGGCATGTGGGTCCGTAAGGACCTGGGAGGTGCAGGTCATCATTGGGTAATAACATCAAGATAAGATGCATTCCCATGACGTGGGGGATTGGAAAACGTGTTTAGGATATGTGAAGATAACATTTGTGATGAAGGGAGATGGTGGTTTCATAAATAGTTTTCCGATGGGTGCTACATCATGTTTCACAAATGGTGAATAGAGTTGCATTGATGGTTATTTTATCTGGTGACCAGTGTTAATAGTGTGGGTTTTCTAGTGATCCTTATATTTTTCTATGTGTATGGTTGGTTGACCATATCGTGGGATGCATTGTTTTTATGGTTTGAATGGATGGAGCTCGGAGACCTATTGGTGCTCTAGTGGGAATCCGACAATGATGAGCATGCTATAATATTTCGACGACCATGAGTTGCATGGATTTTGACTATCACTTGTGTTTTATTGGGAATGGGATTTGTGATTCACTTGGGTACTGGGTGTGACATTGGAGGGTGGTGAGTCTAACTAGATGTTTACAGGCTGTTTGGGTAATTCTTTGGGTGTATAGGATACTACCCAAAAAGTGCGTTTTTCTAGGAGGTGAGCTGGTGGTCTCATTTTAATTGCTTGAGTTGACCTCGGATCCAGATCTATGACTCTATCATAGAAATTCTTCATGATTTGGAATTCATGATGGGTTTATTTTCACACATATGGGAATAAAGATTGAGAGGTGGATACTGGCTAGTTAGATAAATTTCGGAGGTATTCAGGTGGTGTCAACTATTTTTTGGCCCTTTGGTCTATGTGTTGTGGGTGGACTTTTGCCTCTTATGTTTCCTATATCTTGTGACATGGTGATTTATGTTTGTGTAATTTTATTTTAATTAATAAATTTTTATTATAGAGTACACTTGGATCATGAACATTCTGAATATAGGTTCCCTTGAAGATAATCAATGGACGTACCATTTTGAAAGATGACTAAGCCATAACATGGGAGGTACACGGTCCCCTATGTGTGATACTTAGGAACAACCCATAATTTACCGTATATCATAGTAATAAAATGTACTTATATTATATTTATTTTATCGATTCAGTGGTATTGGATTATAGGATGTTCCAATTATGGTACTCGAGATTATTTTAGATCACCTTGGTTAGGCATGACACACCACATATAGTTTTGATGGATTGTTTAATTTGATTTACTATTTATAAGATATGCATTTAAATTATTTTTATAATGAGTTTTCTTATGCACATGGATTCTTCTCCTTATTTTACTAGAACATTGGAATTTGTATTTTTTAAATAGAACCCTCGTCCAAGCACATGGTTGGGGTTGTATATCCTATTTGATGGCCAGGATCACATGTTTCCCTTTTATACATATAATGGGTTCTAAAGGTACCCCATTTCGACCTCTATATTAGGTTGAAGAAGGTCATAAGGAACGAGTGTCCGGATGGGAACCCATACCGTGTATTTAATATTTTGTCTATTACTTCTTTGCAATGATACATATTAGCATGTTGGTTATTTGTTTATTACATGATATTTTATGGTTTGGACACTGTGGGTGATGGTTTATAGATAATTATTACTCATGATTCATTATTTGGAACCCAATTAGACCTTATTACAAACAAGTATTTGGTTTCATTATTTATATTGTGTTGTGTACATGTTAGTTAGGAAGAACATGACAAGGATCATGCTCAAGATTCTTGATGAGTTGACTGTTGAGTTTTTAGTTTTCTTTTATTTGTTAGTATTGTTAATACCTTGTAATAACATTAGAATTTACATGCATCAATATATAGAATTGGATTTGGACAGTTTTAATCATTTGTTATGTTGTTCAGATGATATTATATGTCTTTTAGTTTATATTGCAGCATTGTCCATTTTTTTGACATAATATAGTTGTATCGATGTGAATACTATAATATATGACGGAATAGTCTCCCCATGGATAGACTCTAGGACCTCACGACTTTTTCTCAGCCACTGGAATTTTGGAGGCATGCTTGAGTTATTGTGACCCACCGGTCTAGCATCTGTCTTATAGGTCAGTTAGGCTAATATGTTACAATATAGGTTTTGAGATTTATGTAGTAAAAT
Source organism: Viscum album (assembly GCA_963277665.1). NCBI lineage: Eukaryota > Viridiplantae > Streptophyta > Magnoliopsida > Santalales > Viscaceae > Viscum > Viscum album. The sequence continues at coordinate 914,308,183 of OY728155.1, read as the reverse complement.
ATTATTATATAGAAGATAATTATAATATTATATCATAATAGTTTAATTATAAATTATAATGGTGGAGGATGAAACATAATAAACACACGATTTGGGGCATTAACTCTTCCTCTGACAACATAGTTTTGTTTGATCAAAAAGGAATCATATGTTTTATTTATAACAAATATATTTATTCTAGCATTAGAGGAGGAATTAGAGGAAGTGATTTATTTTATGGTTTGATTAAACTAGTAGTTTTTGGATGAATGAATTGGTAGAGGATAATGGGAGTAATATTATATGTGAGGTGAGTGACTCATTTGTAATTTTTTTTAATGAAAATGCCGTCTGCATGTTTTTTACATTCCACAAGGCACTAAAATATTCAATTATTTATAATAAAATATATACAATCAAAATATATCTATAAAATGGTTCATTGATGATATTTGAGTCTTTTTAACTCATACCATTATTGTTTGACCCCCGGTATTCCAAATTTTAACTAAACCAGGGTAAGTAATTTTTTTACATTAAGTTATTGTAAAAAATTAATTTTAACATATTATATTATATATATTACACAACATCAAAATATGGAATCCAATTTTCCATGTTAATTTCATTGATGTGGAAAATTTAAATTTAAATGTATTCTAGTATATGTGAAGAGAAATCATGGTTTCTAAGAGAATACGATCAATTAATTAAAATGTTAATTTATCAAAATTCAATTTGAAAATTATTATAATGACCATAATTCGATTAAAAAAACTATATTGAACTAATATATATTTTGATTCAATGTTAAAACAATTTATATGTTTTTAAAATCAATAATAGAAATGGAAATTCTCAATAATATCTATTAATTTTAATTATTATATAAAATAATTGTATTTCTATAAAAACTAAAAAAATAGTATGTTAATTATAAAACGATAACATTAAAAGTAAACTAAATTTTTAAAATTCATTTAATTAAATTGAAAAAAATAATATTAAAATCAATTCGCAAAAGGAGAAATAACTACACTTCATAAAAATAATTGTTTTAAACTAAAAATTGAATTTATTATTATATGTTGTCAATAAAAAAAATAATAAATTTTAAAAATTGATTTCATTTATTATATATAAATTTAAATAATATAATTCACCAAAATTATTATTTTCAGTTTATTAAGATAAAAAAATAATTTTTCAAATAGTAATAGCATTCATAAAATATCTATTTATTATCAAATTACTGTTATTCAGTAAATTTTAATCAGTAAACCATGAATTTCATATATATGTATATATATATTGTGACCATATATTTTCATAATTTACATTATCTTATTCATATTATTCATTCCAACGGTTGGGTGATTACATTCATATTAAATAAAATTATATTAATTTTGTGATTTTTTTATTAAACTCGTTCTTGTATGAAATGAAATCTGAACACAGTGTTTTGGGTAATGAAGAATATCGAAAAGTATAATTTAATTTGAAAAAAAATATTTTAAAAAATATAAATTAGTTGTAATTGTAACCCAAAACATTATAGTAATGAGTATCTCGATAACAAATTTAATTATGAAAAAAAAATATTATAATATGAAAAAATAAGTTATTACTTTATATGAAAATAAAAAAAATTCATTTTATATTAATATAATTGTTATTCAAAAAATAATATTTATTCATGGAATCATTTTTTTCTTAATAAATAAAATTATTCAATCTTGGTGAATGATTTTAATGAAATTTATATATTATATATTGAATCATAATATTTTCAATCATATAATATTTTTTCATAAAATGAGAAAATAATAACTTTGACTTTATGGTTAACAATTATTATTTTTTCTTCTATAAAATTCATTTAGAATTATTTTATCTCTATTATATTAAAAAAATTCCACAATCCCCATTTTAATTTAATAATTTAGTGCCTATATTTGGATTTAGGGGGTTTAAAATTTGGGAATAAATACCTTTTAATTTTGGTAATTATGAATAAAAACCATGGTAAAATTTATCATCTCAATAAAGGGTCAATAAAATAAATTTATTTTAAAAATCATTTATATGGTATTATTATTAAACATAATTGATATTTTACATAGGGAAATAGCTTATTATAAACATAGTATAATTTTTTTTTCTTTCTCATATTGAGGTGTAATGAATATGTCAATGTTGTCATTTCAGTTTATCATCTCGTACGAGACTTATATTAATGATTTCCAATTTTAAAAAACATTATGCCTATAGTGGAAATAAAAAAAATTTAACTAAAGAACTTCTATGAATTTTTTCTTGAAAAATGGTTCCCTTAAAAAATTATGACGGTATGGAGGTAAAATTATAGGTTAAATGAAAAAATGAACAAGAAAATGTATTAATATATGAGAATAACTCTATAATTTAATAGAAGAAATTCATAGACTAAATTTTTATTCCAAGTATTAATATTTATAATTTCTTTCATGTGTTGAAGACAATCCTTCATTAATAACTAGATATTAAAAATTTTCATCGTGTGAGAATATTTATTCATGTGTAATCAATATAATGAAATAATATTTGATCTATTATAAATCTAAAAGAATGTAAAATAATAAAATTAACCAATTTCAAAATATGTATAATGGAATTAAGCTAAATATGTATTTTCCAACATGTGAATATTGTGGAAGGAAACACCCTAGGACATTCTAAAATATAAAGTGTGTTTGCATCATGTGTGTTGTGAAATGCCATAAGGAGTGTAAATTCATGGCTAAGATACAAAACATTTATGATTATTATTTGAATTATAAACATATGAAGAACTATGAAAATTAATGCCCTATCTTTCAAGTGAATACACCTCAAAAAAATAAATTGGATCAAGGATAATTTTTCAATTTGTAATTTCTGAATTTTAATGTTTAAATTTTTTGTTCCTCTGGATTCAAAAACTGTGATGAAGAGCTATAATATAATTGATATTATTTTTATTATAATCTTGAATTATATAAGGATATTACCATAGATGTTTTTAAATAAAATTTTAAAAGAATATTTTGAAATATAATGAAAAACATGAAAATTTATATAGTTTTATGGAGGTAGTTTGTAGAATACATGAATAGCTGAAAGATAACCATTAATTTGAACAAGATATTTATAATATAATGTTTATATGTATATTATTGGTAGACCAAAAACATCGTAGTCATTTGAAAATAATGTAATTTATAATGATGTTTATTACAATTTTGTATTTACAAAATTTTCAACATTAATACGACATTTTATTTATGAAATGATAAGGGAGTAAATTTATTGATGAAAATGTGTATTCATTGATGTTTTATCATAATTATCTTGTTCAAGATAATATGTTATAAATATATGAAATTATTTTGTATGTGAAAGATATGCCATTGTTTTTATGTTGATGACCAAATTAATTTGAATTTGTTTTAGGCATTTTTTAGAAAGTTATTAGGGTCAACCATTTATGTAATGGATTATGATTATTTATGCTCTTTACTTTTGTGTTTTTATATAATAATTTATTATTGTATAGTTATTTATATGCATATTGAATGTGGAAAATATATTAAAATAGGAGGGAAATATTTTCATTCTTTTATATATTTTATGATTCATTAATTTTAATTTTTGTACTACATGCATGAAAAAATACATCTCGAATACTCATCCTTTGTAGTGTGATATTATATTGTATTAGAAACTGATTAAATGATTAAACTATACTTTCCACATAAGTATATAACAATATTTTTAATATATATATATATAAGGAATTTCCCAAATCTAGGAAATGTAATCAGAAACAATAAATTTTTCTTATTTTCATCAATTTTGTTTGATTAATGGTAATTTTCACAACTCTTATAATTATGGTTTTCTATTAACCAACTTTCTTACGATAATTTATTTTATTATGACCAATGTTTTATGTTATCCTCCTTAAATATAAGGTAATTATATAACTCTACTATTTCCATGTTTTCACATAAAATTTCTTATCCCAGATTTGGAACCCTGTATATGATTTATTCAAGATAACCTTCATATTTTTCATTCCCAAATTTAAAATTATGTGTTATAAAAAATTATTATAATATGGGTTTTAAACACATGAATTCGTAAATTTTAAACCTTTTTTAGAGAAAATTAAACATTATTTCGATGAAATTTATTTATGGGGTAGAGTGTAACATGCCGAAATTTTACAATATGTTTCTTCTTAAATGGATATATTTTTTACTGATAGCTCACATCACAAACAAAACACCTTGTTTAAATGAACTAGAATGTATAATTTAAATATTATTTTGAGGCTATTATAATCTTTCTACTATAATTAAGGTGAATGATTACATTTATAATTTATTGTTAAAAATAAAATTTTTAATATGAAATAATTTATAATAACATTATTAAAAATAATTATAGAATAATTTGAAAATATAATAAAAACTCTTATGAAAATATGATTCCATGAGTGGAATGCATTTAAATCCTAAATAGTTCAGTTAGAGTAAGTTGGTTTATAATATTATTTAAATTTATATACTATATATTCAACAAAAATTTTGTCATTTATGATATAATTTTTTTATATGTTATAGAAAAATAAATGTTGTTTATGGGTTAAAAATGTACTTTTCTAATAATTATTCCATCACCTCTTCCATAAATATTTAAAATATAATTATAATCAAATTATAGATATTGAATTAAATATAACTGATTCTTTATTTGAAAATAAGAGACAAAACTTTTGTAATGAGGATACTTTTCTATTTGGTCATTGTGAATAGTAACAACGTTTGAATTTATCACCTCGAAAAATAGAAAATCAAGTAAATATTATTTTAAATGAATTGATAATGCTTTAATATTTGATCATAATCTATATTTTATTAAGGTAATTTTACAAATGACAACATAGGATCTAAATAATGTTTTTAATGAATATTTTTCCCTCAAAATGACTAATATAACATTTAAATCATTGAATGATATAAAATGTGATATTATTTTTTAAAACTTGTATTCTCTGTCTATATAGACTAAATATATGTTATAAAAAAATAAATGTATATTTTGATATTAATAAAATTATATTCATGTCGGATATGTTCTTATAATTTTTATGCATTATATATATGCACTCAACATATTCACAATGCTAACCCAATATATATTTTGTTGATGGAAAAATAAAATAAATGATTTTCACACTATTTAAAATAATAAACATTGAGATATCTACTTTGTTTCATGATTTTGTTTTGATAAATAGAAACTCTTTTTATTTTTAGGGGATTATATTCAAATTTCAAATTTTTTATGTCTCTTAAGAAAAATTAATTGAATAGTGTGAAAAATATACGCAATTGATTTCTTTAAGAAAATATTTTATAAAATTATTAAAAATAATAATAATTACTAAGTTGAAAAGGAGGTTATGATATATTATAAAATTTAATAAAATTTCTATTTATTAGAAATAGTTTCATTATATGTAAAATTATTAATCACGAAGAATGAAAAATACATTGTCTTTATTAATATTAAAATATGAAAATTATGGTATTAAACCAAAGATAAATTTACAACACCACATAAAAAATCCAAATATTATTTTTTTGGTTGTATTTCTACTATATCCAGTAATAATTTATAATCTGCATCCTTTTGGAGTAATATTATTTCTTATAATTACATGATTATATTTTAATCCTTTTCAAATTTCCTAGTGTGTCATTTCTATCCCATATAAATGGACTCACATTATTTCACATCAATAATAATTTTTGATAAAAAAAGTTATACCAAAACCTGATAGATGAAATTATAAATTTCAATATCCACGATAGAAAAGTTATTTTACTCCAAAAATAAATATATGATTCTAATTTGGCTATGTAATTCAGTTTTTTCATAGAAGTGATAATCATCATTACAATTATATTACTAATTTATTTATTATTTATCTCCTCCAAATCAAATGTATATATCATAAAATGAAAATTAAATTTTTATAAATATAAGAAAATTTTATTATGATTATTATATAACTATTATACGCACTATTTACCAATAAATGGGTAGTGAATGTACCACTCATGCATACATATATCTTACAATTTCTATATAGAGATACATAACATCATACACCATAGTATTTTATAAATGGTTATTAGAATGGGTTTACCCATTATTTATGATAATTATGAAATAATTATACTTTTATCATTATAATATCATATTTACCTTCTTACCATATACACAATTAGGAAACAATAACATCACTCGTTCATATGTGTGGACTACAACCTCCATGAAGTAATTTGATTTTTATTTAACTTTTTACATGTATATTAAAATAGTATGATTAAATAATATAAATAATTTATATCATTTATTAATGATTGTTTAAATGATAATTATTATAAACCATTCCTCTGTTTCGTCTTTCCAAAATGGAAAAAGACTGTTCGAGCATATAGATGGCCTATTGTCTCCACGAATGGTGTAATAAATTTATATATATATATATATTAATTTTTTTTAATGATTATGAATATTTATATAATTCATAAATATTTTATTTATATACAGATTTAAATTATTTCTAATATTGAACCCTGATCCAAATATAATGGGTGAAATGATCCATCCAAAACACAGATGGAAAACTAATTAGGTATTAATATTAATAGTGATTTTAATGTATTATCATTACATTATGAGTGCTGAAATATTATACTAATTAATATATGATATGATATATTTGATTATGGTTCTGAAATTTATATATGAGAATATTATTTATATACAGTATGTTTTTACATAAATAACAAAAGTCAAAAATGGGGTAAGGGTACTTCAAGGAATATTATCTTTTTTGAGACTTTGGTTGTGTTTTAAACTTATCTTATTTTAAGAGTTGTATCAGCATCCACTATGGAATTTTATATAAATTATATACAAATTTTTATATTATTTAATTATTTCGTGGATCTTATTTTTTTCATCGGGGTGGGAATTGGAATTATAACAAAATAGTAAGGGTTTATTTAATAATTTTATCATTATTGGGGATTGTTTATGAAAAAATACATGTACGGTAATTTTCTGACATTTTTATCATAAAATATATCTATTTTAATATCCTCAACTTATTTCTGGAAGATAATTTATTAAACATATTTTGATCACAAAATATACTCAAGGGAGTGAAAATATGCTTTTATGGAAAATCTACTTTATTTATCTCTCCATCAAAAAAACATTTATCTTCCATATATATTTTTAATAATGTTGTAATTAATAGTTTTACTAATGTGATTTTTTTGAAATTTATTTTCAAATTTTTTGAAATTATACAGAAATATTTTTTTGGAAACCCTTTCTATTTACTAAATAAAGTAATTTTTTACATTTCTTAAAAAATTAAAAAATGAATGTGTCTTTACTTATACTAAATGAAAAAAAATTATAACCACTATGATAGATCAATTTTTTGAATAATTATAAAAATATTTAAATGTTTCTTTAAAATAATATTTTATCATTAATTTATTTTATTTTATTTATTTTATTAATGTTATTTCATTATGAAATTTGTATTATAGTCAATAAATTTTCAAATGATGATTTTATTTTATTATAATCAATTTCATTAAAAATTATTGAGTATCTTTTTGGTGATATACTATAATGGATCAATCAACTATATTTATTTATAGGGTTGGATATAATTTATATTGGGTAATGTACTAATATTCTATATGCTAGTTCTCTGACTTTTTGGAGTTATCTATTGGCAAGGAAATATGATTATGTCGTATTGTATATGAATATTAAGAACAAAATTAAATAATTATATATTGATAATGAAGAGTTATATCCCATGAATGAATTAATTATTATTGGTAAGCATACAAGATATGTTATTATGATATTGTCTTACCCATTTATATATATTTTTTAGCATAATGCATGTACTGTATTTTGAGATGTTTGGTAAAATGATATAAATTGTATGTTTTACATGTATGACATTATGTATTCATTTATTATAAAATTATTTATTATAAAAATCTTGTTATTTAATTTTATTTGTATAATTTTTTATCTATTTTGACTATCTATTGAAATTATATCATTTTCAATTATTTGTTACATATATTTCATGAATTTTTAGACTGTATTATATTAATACCCTTATTGAGCATCTAAGCTCACCTATTTCATAGGATTAACATTCCAAGTATACTAGGAAGTTTTTAATTATTAAATTTTTTTTCAATTGATTATGTTAATAATAGTGTTCTCTATTTAAAAACTATTCATTATTTTATGTTCTTCAATGTAATTGTATATTGATGTACATATCTAGTTTACACTTACTACTAATATATTTGATCCTTTGTGATTTGATCTATTGTAACCAGGGACTCTAGGTTACTGTAATTGGGTTATTTAGTTTCCCCACAATATTTGAAGAAAAAAATCTAAAATTTTTAAGGATGTTCATAACTCAAGGAGAGAAATAATGAATAAGGTCACTATTCTAACCGAGCTATAATTTATAAGTGTAAAAAAGATATGAATACTACATGATTGATGATATCATGAAAAATTGTAAAAGTTATTTTATAGGTATAAAATTTAATAAATTCATGATAAAATGTTAATTTTCTTTTGAATTTATCATGTATTGGACATATTTTGATGAAATTTTCTTCATAAGGAATGAGCTGATGAAATGTTTTATTATGTAGTGAATTTTTATTTGAAAGAAAATGTTTTGTTGGTAATATTGTATATTAAATCATTACTATAAAGATGAATATAATATTAAGAAAAATATTATGATGATTTTTATATATTTATATATATATATAAATATACTAATAGTTGATCCCAACTGTTTTATCTTTTATGGAAATTAAAATTAGTTGACCAAAATTAATTATTCTTAAATAATTGTAATCACTAAAATATAAAATATTTATAATTTACAATGCATATATTTTTTTGGTGTAGGAGATGAATTTACAAATGATCCATTTCATTAGTTATTAATGATTCAATAAGATACTTTTTTAACTTGGAGTACATTTCATAATCTTTTTCCATCTAGAAATTGTATTAGTAGATGCAGAAAGTGTTATGTTACATTATGTAAAACTTAAATCATATAACAAAAGGCATATATATTCATTATTATTTTTTATAATAAATGTGGGATCTGAACATTAAAAAATTATAAATATATAAATCATGGTTCACTATATACATATATAATATTCATGTTCCATTTGATAAATAAGAAAAGTAAATAATAATTTTCTCATCCTCTAACATAATTCAATGATTCTATCTTTATATCCTAGGGAATGGAAATTCTGATAATGATAGATATCAATTTTTTTGTAAATGAAATTTTACAATATAATATCTTGTTATTATATAAGTGGTTTGTAATATAAAATTATGGACAATAAAAACATGTGTTATTTAACCCTATTTTTATGTTTCATAATATATCATTGGATATTTTGTTAAAAACAATCAAATAGATAACAATAACTCTTATCATAATAATGGAAACACACAATGACAAATTTTTTGATCTTACCATCTAGAATTCATGAAAATGAATCAGTAACCATAACATCAATTCCTTGTGGTGAGGAAGTTCAATTAATGTGTTTTTATGTAACTAAATTGAAGATAATTTTCCAACTTTTTATCATCATTTTACATGTAGATGTATTGAGGGGATATCAATAACCGAGACCCATTAAACACTGGAATATTTAAATTAATTCCTCATATATTTTATAACAATGGTAATTAAAATTGACATTTATTTTTTATAATTTAATATTAATATTAACAAAAAAGATATTTATCAGTATTTTCCTAGTAAGATAAATAATTTATTTATAACCATCTATCCTATAACACCGTATAATGAAATGTAATATATATTATATAATATAAAGGGATCATAAATGATACTAAATACATCCCTAGCACCAAAAATATTGAAATGAATTTAAAATTTAATGTCCATTAAATTGTGAAGTGTTATTAGAAACATGATTACCAGAAAATGAAGGCAATAGAAATAAGTTGAAATCCAAAAATCATTAAAGGATATTAGAATATCCCAAATTCATTATAAGTAATTGTATTCAATAATATATATTATTTGGAGTACCAGAGAGAAATGTTTTAGTTGTTCATTTAAAATGACAATCCTTAATTCATTACAATCATTTTTACAAAATAATTATAATTAATACTTTCCAAAATTATTCTCATTATTTTATAGACTAATCAAAATTAAAAAATAAACCAAAAATTCATTGGAATATATATTTTTTGTTTCAATTGAAAATAGTAAAAACTTTTTAAGGATTATATATATCTAATAACGGTCCTAGAGGGGGGATTATCACTTTATTTCATATAAATTTAAACCAAAGTTTTTTTAATACATTTCATTAAATTTTAAAATATAATTTTTAAATATAACATCAAATATTATAGTTAATTAATTTGAATGAATGCAAATGGTAGTAGAAAAAGAACATTAATAATTTGTTTTATAGGAATGAAATAAATATAAAATTTATGATTATGTAGATTGAAAAACATATTAAAAAATAAAATTAATAAATAAAGTCAGTTTCTTCAAGAGAACATTCATTCTGTCTCTAACTACAATGACATGAAAGAATGGATGAAAATCATGGATTCATAATAATGAATATAAAATCAGAACATATATGGGTTTTAATTATAGAATGATAAAATAAATGATACAATAGAAATGTAAAATTGAATATTTTAAAATTACAGAGTGATTGTAAAATAAACAACAACATCTTCATTGATATTTGAATCAAATTCCTCAAAATAGAAAACCAACTTTGAAATTTTGAAAACAATGAGTACATATTAATTCAATTTAAATAATTCAAATTTCTGGGATATACACCCAATAAAATTATTTATATATGTTATATAAAATACGTCTATTGGATTAGACATGAGACAAAAAACACATACATAATATTCCTTCTCTGTCAAACATATCATACTATTTGAAAAAAAATTCATATTAGATATAAATTATTATGAGAAATATTAATTTATTATCAATATTTTTAGGTCCTTTATAATTATTAGTGATTAATTCATTGATTAGTTATTTCTAGAACCAATGAAATTAGGCTAAATTTTTGTTTTTACAAAGTATATTCATTGTATTAACAATTTTTATGTGTATCATAAAATGGTTGATTCATCAAAATAATATTAATAATGTCATGAATTTCATTTTTAATGAATTTAAGAAAATTATAAAATTAAATTTAATATAATAATAGAAATAAAATTCGTATCATGTTGTCTAGGTGGTAATATACACTCATTAATGATAGATATTTTCATATTCCAACAAATGGAAGGATATCAAAGACTGTGATATATTGTATGAGAAAAAGTCTAGTTAGAATACAATGCTCCTCATTATTTATTAATAATGAAAAAAAAATAAAATACACATGAAATAAATAAGTAGGGTCATACAAAAATACATTCGTTCTTCTAAAAAAAATGAAATGAATAAAAAAATATAAATCATTACCATAATCTTAGTTAGAATCATTATCATCGTAAGATGTTTCCAACTATGAATGTGAATTAACTACATTGAGAATCACAACGTACCTACAAATTGACCCATATTACTCTACAGTGAGATGAATATTTGATTCCATGGATGAGGATCTGGCGGACACATTCCTAGGAAGATTGAAATAATCCTTCAGAGTCTTTATTTTTGAATGAAATGGAGTTACACCTTCATTTATTAACATATTAATCCTTCTTGTTAAAACAACAGTACGAAATGAAATAGCCAAAACACATCTCGTAGTTCAGAGATGAGTGCCATCCAATAAAACCATCTAGGTATCTTTGTCAAAATAATCATCTAAACAATTACTCTAATTACCTGAAATTCTTGATGTACTGAAGGAATTATATATCTCTTGAAGATAATACACACCCATATAAACATATTTCTAGATATAAATATATTCCTATATATTTGCCCAAATATGTCGGTACCCATTAGCTGCACAATACAACCTTTGTTGATATGATCAAATGGTGGGTACCTTGACACAACACCAATATCCACATATTCAAAATATCCCAACTCTATTTTTAGAATACCGTATATACCAATGTGTTTCATGATAATCATATTATGTCGATGAACATGCAGAGTAGGTTAAGTGATAAATCTTTGGTGAATCAATTTATTACCCAATGAAACACCATAAATCCTCCTTCAATCCTGATTAACTAGTTATCTAATATCATTTTTAGCCTAAGTCTTATCCATTCTTGTCTACAAACCAACACTATCATGTAAATGCCCCACATAAGTGGTTTGGATGATCACAACATCACTAAATATGTCCCCACCAATACCTGCATTATCCAGTTGAGTCCTCCATGATGATTATCTTTAGTTGAACTAGATTTTCTACCTGAATAACACATGTATTTCCATTTGTATAGCTATGAGAAATTACTCCCTGAATCCCTATCATGCGAAACCAAGGAGTTAAGAGAAACATTCCCTTTTACAGTTGTTGATCACCTGCAGATATTATTAAAATTTACATTGAATCCACAACACCCAATTCAATAATTTTATGACATTTTTATTTATGATTGTAAACTATTTTCCATCCCAACATAGATTTTTTATCCATTCAAAGACAACACATAAGTTAATATCATAATTAATAGTATAATGAAAATCCTTTTTAATGGGAAAATCACATCGATTATCATCCACCATGACCCTTGTGATGTTTCCAATCCTTGAATTTAATTATATTTATAACACTAATATGAAAACCAATAGAAATAGAAATGTGATATAAATTTAGACTCCATAATGTTCTATTAAGACCATACAAACAAATTATTATGAAATATTATCAACTCATGAATCTTAATTCTCTTAAAATTGAGAAGTATATATAATAATGTTACAATGATTCCTAATAATGTAATAATAAACATTATTATAATTAATATATTGATTACCTAGTTTCTATGTAAAGGATCATCACATTGAAAATCTATTTCCATCTCGAGTGTCCATAGCATGAAAATAAATTTCATCCTTATGTCATTTATATTGTAATGTATATCAATTATGGAATCTCCTCATGATCACAAGTAAATATGAATAAATTTAATCCATTCATCGTGATGTGTTTATATGTTATTTTAATAAAACAATACTCATATTCTTCATAAATAAATAGATAAGTAATTAATCATGTAAAGGAAGAAGTGTGAGTAATTTGTTCATGTATGTGAGTTATATTTTATTAAACATTTGAGGTATAGTTTTGATAATATAATTAAACTAGAATGTATTTCTCATTTCTTATTTATTGGTATAAATCCATGAATCTATATCGAATAGTTGAAATATGACTTCTGTTTTATGAATAAATCATTCAATGTGTAACCAGGGTTGAAATAGATACAAGAGTTTAACATTAATATCATTGTTTTTGTTGAAAATGATATTTATAATTTAAAGGAAATTCAAATAATAAGAACCATTAAGGTAAGAACATAAGACTAATATTATTATTGAGGTGTGTGTAAGGATACATTAGTGGATTTTTCATATGTTCACTAACTAATTACTTTTTTTGATGGGATGGACATTAGGAAATCAAATTTAAATTTGAAGGGAATATGTTTTACATTATTAGAGGAAAAGAAATAAAAAAATGAACCACATTCACTATATTTTATAAAATTCACTGATTATGTGAATTATTATAAAATGTGACAAAACATCAAGTTTAATTATGATTTTCAACTTTAGAAACCTTTTAATTCCAAATAAAATTGGAAATATCTTGAGATCAAAATTGCTGATAATGGGTAAAAAATGATGTTGTCAAAATTACACCTAACACTTTCTATAAAAATAACCATATATAATTTAATTTTAGATGTAACCACTCATTTATATCTAAATAATGTTCTATTGGTATCAAAATTCATCCTCAATTATTATATGATTAATTAGTTTTGATAATCCCTAATGTTATGATGATAAAATTTCTTTTTTTATGTAACTTCTCCAGTTCTAGTTTTTAGGAATGTTGTTTCATGATATATCGCTATTAATTATATATTTTAATTTGTGATTATATTATTGATGGATAGGGTTTATTTATATAAATCATATGAAAATTTCAAATGAATGGAATTTATGTTTGATATTATGAACCAACTGAAAATCAGATACCACTATGATAATAAATATGATCTTTTTTGGATATCACATATATTATATGGGTATTGATTCATTTTATAAAAGTTAATTTACCTTAGATGATTAAGAAAATTCAAAATCAAATAAATGTCTATATTTTAAGAGGTTATTGATTAATTTGTAGAAGCGACTCATAGTCTTCCAACAAATTATAATGTTAATTTTTTTAACTCATACATAGTTTTACACCTATTTTAATGAATCCATATTGAATTGTAAAAATTGAGTTATTGGAAATGAGTTCGTATCTCTAAGATATACATGTCAATGTACTTAATAGGACATGTATATCATCTTTATGTGCACCAATATATTTTTTGAATGAAAATTGAGTGAACAATGTGATTATATATGAAATATTATAGAAATAAAATGATAGTAATAAAGAAGAAAAATATTTTACAAAATAGTTTTTATTATTTTGTATCAGAAACATGTATTTAAATAAATTTCCATGATTAACCCACATTCTAGATATTTTCAATTGAGGGTAATGATTGAAGGATATATCGGGGATATAATGTTTTACACGATATATACACAATGAATTTATACTGATGGTTTTATATATTAAAAATTCATTCTCTATCTTCATGGATGTAATGAATTGATTACTTAGAGATTTACAATATATTATGGGGACATCTTTATAGTCAATATTCATATATATTCAAGATGTAATTAATATCAATAAGACCACTTGGGTATTTTAATAAAGACCCTAAACAAATAGAATCAATATAAAAAATATTTAAGATATATAATTTTTCCTGTAAAATATTTAATTTTTGTTTTATACAATATCAATAGAACATTTATCATTAGATCCATAAAATATTGATATTATTGAACATTTACCTAGAGCAAAAAAAATTCACTTTGACTTGTATTTAAATTTTTTTTACTATATATTATCTATAAATTCTTGGTAATTTTTTAAGGATATCTATTACATAAAAAACATTAAATTAAAAATAGATCTAGGTTCCACTGTACAAATGAATGTGAAGATAAAATCCAAAAACTAAAGAGAAGTTCATTCTCCACTCATGTAATATAATTATCCAAAAGCTATGATGGGAGTGTGAAGTATATTAACGAACTAAAGAATGGATAATGAATTATTTCTATACAAAGTGATATGGTAAAGTCTTAGGCATCATTATAATTGAATTTTAATGAGAAAAACAACCCAAAACAAGATTTGGATTTAGCTTCAGTAA
This sequence comes from Viscum album, assembly GCA_963277665.1. NCBI lineage: Eukaryota > Viridiplantae > Streptophyta > Magnoliopsida > Santalales > Viscaceae > Viscum > Viscum album. Next base: position 914,292,544 of record OY728155.1, on the reverse strand, counting down.
TTTTTAAAATAATTCAAGTGAGGTGTTATATTTATGAAGAATTATTTGAAATTAATAATAATAAATACATTAAAATTTATATATACTAAAATAAAATTGAAAATGTACTAGAGAATATTGTAGTAGTTTATTAGATATTACAACTTATACAAACCTTAAAACCAATAAAAATAAAATAAGTCGGATGATTCATTAAGTTTAATGGAATATAGTGACCTATATATTATTATAATCACAATGTATATAATTTCTCAATATTTTTAATGGAAGTATCTATAAATAATGAATGTAGGGGTAAATTCTATATTTTTATAATCAACCTTCATCCCTCTATGCATGAGTGGATTAAACTAGTACTAATGAGTATGTGGAACTCAAAAATAAGGTTAAAAATTTTGTGGTGTGTAACATTGATTGTGATTGAATGATAAGATTCCAGAAAAATGTATATATTTCATACCTACCATATTTGAAGAATGATTTGTTTGATGAGGCCCATAGTTCATCATTCTCTATTCATCCTGCAATTATAATCATTTATAGATATCACTATGTGTATTTAGAGAGATGAATGATGAAGAGATATATTGATCAATCTGTATTTTGGTTGTTTTTATATCATTATGATATAGTTATGCCAAATTATTTGTAGTTAATTTTCCAAAAAACTAAATATAAAATAATAGACATAGTAAATTGTTACCCAATATTTCTTCAGTAGACTTTATTATATTTATATAGGACATAACAATATTTGGGTAGTAATCAAATACCTTATGAACATATTACACTTGAATTTTATCATATATTATTTCTCTCAAGATAATATTTACAATAAATATTTTAAAAAGTTCGTATAGTTTCATGTATTACTATATTATATTGTATTAGATCAGAATCGATGGATTTCTTTAATGTTATAGATTTTTCTAAAAAATGATATTGATATAGTGTTGAGTTTTATAAATACTTTTCATCCATAGACCAATCTCCCATATTATAGAATAGTTAAAAACTAAAGGTTATTATGATATATATTTTTATTGATTTCAATGGTGGTTTCGATTAATCTCCTCCCTCTAATTGACCTTTCTTACAACAACAACATCAACTCGAGCACTAATATGGATCATTATGATAAACTCTATTAAAAGAATTCTAGATATCCAATTTTTTGGGATGAATATAGAAAAATAAATATATTGGGATATAATATATAGAAGGAAATATTAGGAAATTTCAGATATATTACGTGGTATATAAAGAAACCTTAATGTCAATATAAATGTTTTGATGACATTCATCTGTGAAATTTGGAATTTAAAATTTAGAGAGAAGTTATTTTTGGGAATTTCTTCATCAAATAAATTTCTGAGATTCTAAAATACGTTAAATTTTATGCATATTTATATTGTATGTATCACCCTAAATATTTAAAAAGAATGGAATTATGTTCGTCATCATATATGGAATTCCAAAACAAGAATAAATGAACCTAAAAATATTATTAGTTAAATTTGATCGTTATTACCTAGACATTATAATAGGATGTTAAAAAGATTATGAAATATAAAATAAATGACCCATTATATTGAAATATTTTTATTGATACATAGGAATTAATAATTGAAAAATTTTGTAATGTCATATTACGTTACAAAAATTAATTATCTACAAAAGGAATTTTAATATTCTTTATATAATAACATATTTGTTTTCTGACACTTTGAGTAATTTTATTTGAAATTTTTTATTTTATTTTTGAAATAAACATGTGAAAATTATCCTTGAAGTCATTTTTATAATTTTTTAACATAATTTATTTCTTGATGAATAGTATGAAATAAGTCATTAAAGATAAAAAATTCTTTCAAAATGTTATAAATGTTTCATTTTTTTAAATATAGTTTCAAATAAACATATTTTTATTATATTATTCACTATCCACTTAAATTTATTGGAATCAATTTTATAGTTCACTTAGTTATAATATATTTTTATATGTAAAAGGAATTTTTTTAAAAAAAAATTCGTTTCAATATGTGTTTCTATAATATATTAAATTAAGAAATATCATAAAATTTAGTCATAAAAAATGATTCCATATTTTCATTTTGGCAGTGTAAATTTATTATATAATCATTTTTTTGGACAATATGATTTCAAAAATTAGTAAATTTTTATAAAATTATAATTGGTAAAACATGTAAAATAATGCAATAACATTGGTTAAAGATTTTAAAATTTATCAACTACTAATATTTAAAGTATTCTATGGGTTCATTACATCCATTTTCAACCATGTATTTAATATATGGCCAATTTACTCTACATTTCATTGATTATAATTTTATATTAATTTTAGTATAAGATAAAAGATAAAATATATCAATCGTGACATTAATATCAAAAATATTTTAGTTTTAGGGTAAGATAATTTTGGTTTACAAATAAATTTATATTAGAAATATATATTGATTTTATATATCATGTTAATTTTTTAGTGATTGAATATATTACCTAAATTTATACACAACACGGACATGATATTTATTCATTTAATAGAAAAAAATATCTAATTTTAATAATAATTAATGTTACCAAATTTGGATAAGATATTGTGTTCCATAGATTTTTTTAAATATTTATGTCTCATAATTATTTTTAAAATTAATTATATAAAAATTATATCATTATATTTTTTACCCTTAAAGTAATATTAAAATAATATTTTTTAAATTTAGATAGATGTTAATTTAGGGTAATTATATTTAATAATTTTATTTATAAAAAAAATGCCTTTAATGGGCCAGGTTCCAAATTATACAGTGACTAGTTTGACGCCTTTTCCATTTATGGCCAAATTTATCAATGTATGTAAACTGATAGATATTTTGTGTAAAACATCCATTACGTCAATTATGGATTAAATTGTTTAACTAAGGTGTTAAGAATGAAATACAACATTTAAAATACCAAATAAAAAGTAGAAGAATTGTGGGTTGAGGGCATATCAACCATATAAAAACGTATCATTGAATATAAATTTATTTTGAAGAATTTTCCTGAGAATTAATTTATTATGCGTTAATCTTATAGTATATTACAAGAGTTTCATTCCCCAAAATATTAAAAGAAACCATTTATTTATATTCATTAATCAACATTAAGAATTATAGAATTGCCAAAACCATGAAATCTATTTTATAAAATTCCCTATCCATTATTAATATTTCATGAAATTATTAATATATCATTCCCATGTTCCTAACGGTGGGAACTAAAGGAGACGTGATGGAGAAGTTGTAATCATCTTATCGAGGAACTTTCCAATTGTTTCTTCTTTTAAATCCTTTGAATTTGTGATAGGCATCAACAAATGAAATGATTAGTTTTGTAAGCATAATTTAATTCTTTTATTCTTATCAAATAACCTCTATTCAACCTATTTTACATTAAATGGGGATTGAATGTATCAATCATGCATATATATGTATTACCATCTCCACCTAGAAATAAATTAATATTTCATGACCATATTTCATGGATTATTATTGTTATGGTATATATTTTTATCTATAATATTTCAAAGTTAATTATTATTCAGTAAATAAAATATCAAATTTGACTTCTTATTATAGAATCCTTTTAATAACAATATCACTCCACTTGTGTGTAATTCACCTACATCCTCCATGAACCGACGTAATTCGTTTCTCATTTAACTTTTACATGGACGGAAATAGTGATATATATAAATATGAATTTATATTATATATAAAATATAAAAAAAATTATAGGAGGATTAATTATTTTTTATCCGTCCACTATTCCATACATCAAAAAGTGACAACAACATTCATTCGGATGTATGTATTTCTCCCTCAGTGAATGATGTACACTATTTTTTCTATATAAATATTTTATGGATTACTGTAAATAAATTTATTATGAATATATATTATATATTCATATTTATTATCTATCTATATTTTATTTAATTTGCATCAAATATAGGTAATAGAACAACTAAACCAAAATTCTCATGAAAATGAAACAATTATGACACATAAATAACGATCAAAATAATAAATTCATAACAAATGGTTGGTGAAATATATTAATTTTATCATATATGATAATATTATATTTTATATGATTTTGGTTTGAAATTATTACAATTATTATTATAATATAAATAGATGTATAGTTCATTCAATGCAATTAAGCCTTGAAGTAAGGGGATTTCTTGTCTCACTTTTATTTCTATGAGATATATGAAATATATAACTCACATTTACTTTATCAGTGTATATAATAACCTTTTATGAATTATATCTTGTATATAATTTTTTATGATATTTAAATTTTTATTGAAGATACTCATTAATCAGATTACGATTTCAAAGTTACCAAATGTTTAGGGGCTTTATAAATCAATCTCAAAATTTATCCAGATTGTTTATAATGAATTTTTTATGTTGAAATATTATAGTATACCTCTCATTAAAATAATTAAATTTATTCTAATTATAGGTTTTATTGTTATTAAAAATTTTCAACAAATTTTCCTCTCATTATATTCATATGTTACCAAAATAATGTCACTATATAAAACCATCTTTATTTCACTACATTGTTAAAAACCATTTCTCTTTGATATAAATGTTTTTTAAATATTATTTTCAACAATATTTTTTATATTATGTTATGATTGATCAAATTTATTTGTATTCATTATTTAATTTTAAAAAAATATATAAAAAGTAATTTCTTTTTCTTTTTCTAAATTAGGTCAATTATTAATTTGATTACAAAATATTGAAGATAAATTATTATTTTAAATTATATAGTATAAATTGAATTTTCAAAATTGTAACTATAATAGTATTTAATTATTTATTTACATGTTTTCAATTTCTTTTTAAATTAAACATTTTTAATAACATTTGTAAATTTTTTGTATTTTAAATAATTGATTTTAATTTTAAAAATATATTTTAACCACAATTTTTTCTAGAAATATTTTAAAGGTCATTTTCTTCTATAATAACAGTATTTGATATTAGCTACACTTTATTGGTATTATAATAAAATTATAACATCCTTATTTTTTATGTGGATGGTTTATGTATTGTATAATGACATGATTATACAATCTTTTTTTTCATTGTTAATGATATCATGATTGGAACAATGTTTTCTACTCATAAGTTATTTATATGAAATAATTATTCTTATTTGATATTTAAATCTTTTATATCCATCTAAAGCACTGTGTAAAATGATATTTAATTATCTTGATATAGTGATGATAATCATGGAAATTATTGAGAATAGGTTTGTTTACATATTATGTATGAGTACAACAACATTATATGTGTTCTAATATGATTATATGTGGTAATAATTTCAAATAAATTTGTTTAAATGATAATAATTTATTATTTTTATATTTCCAAATTCTAATATTATGACTATTTTATATTTAGTACTTCATTGAACCTTTTATAAAAAATTCTTATACATCTATGATAATCCTCCATTTCTCAGTTTCTTTGATTCCATTATGATTTATATTTTTCAAACTTCCATAATTTATGTCATGACATGGGATTATGATATTTGATATATAATGTTCAGCATTCGAATATTATGATCTTTTTTTATAGCCTTATAGTATGTTTTCAACATCCTTAATCAACATTGTTTACATATAATGAGAATCGTATATCACACATTCATTGGGTTCCATTTCCCTGGTATTAAATAATGGTTTTATGGATGATATTTCTACGAAGGGAACTAGTTATGAAGAACATAGTGAGAGATCAATTATATTACTTATAATTCAGCAATTTATATATTGTTGTTTCATTGACACACAGAGTATATTATTATAGAAGGAATAATTGTATTTTATAATTAATATTAATCTAATATCATAAACTATTTATATTTGAAAATTCTGGTTCAATATATATTTTTTATGTGAATTGATTGGTGAAACTTTTGAAACTATGATTGGAAAACATAAGTGAAGACCCATAAGATAATCCAATTGATTAGAAAATATCCAATGTTATGGCAAATAATTTTTGTTTATTTTTTATAAAAATATAACTTTATATATTGTATATGTGTACATGGTTTTGGAGTTGATGCATCAAGGGTTTATAACCTTGAAAAGAGGGGGTTGGATATATCACAACCATCAATCTAGTGAATATTGAGTGTGGCTTAATTAGAACCTAGTCTGAAACTCATGGGGGATATGTTTTTTTAACTCATAGTTACCTTATAATCCATTGTAAAGGATTGTAATAGGTTATTATGATATATATATCATAGGATAAACATAAGGTTCTATATATTTAAAATATATCATATGATTTACATATACTACATGTAATCTTGAAGGAATATGTGGTTTCCCACAATTTTGTTGTTTCTCAGACTGTGGTTTTTGGTTTTATTAATTTGATTGAAATACGAGAAGTCATATTGATGTTTAATGTGATATGTATTGGAATAATTTTATTTTTGAGGAATTAAGAGGAATAAAATCCATATTTTCGAACCTCTGTCATTATTCTTTATAACTTATATCATTATACGAATAATAATATAATCATCGGTTTGTTTCCTGAAATTGGATATGAGATAAAAATGGAAATCCTTAAAGAAAATATATGGAATATGATTTTGTTTCCTTCACGTCTTGGGTGTCGGACAAAAGACTTAGATAAATCCTTCAAAAAAAAGGTAATATTGTTTTTTTATGGAAACAATAAAGATATAATGTAAATATTTTTAATGGAAAATATTAAAATATTAGTGAAAATGATGAATTTGAATAGTGGATACCATAATTCTTAATCAATGGTTTATTTTTCTAAATATGGAAAGTATGGGGATTATGAAAATCCATCCGACAGTGGAAATATCAAATATGTATTATCCTAGTTATACGAGTACTGATTTTACTATTACTAATGAAAATAGTAAATAAAAAACTTGAATGGAATTAGGTATTATAGAATAAGATAATAATACTATTTAATTTTTAATATGTAAGGTTAATGATTGATGTTTTAATGAATTCTAATTCCATAATTATATTTTATAATTAAATTTCTATATTATAGTTCTTCATTAAGAATAATGAATCATTTAATTATTAATTTGTAATTTATTTTAAGTAATTGTTAAATGGTATTAATTATCTAGATTTATTTTAAATTATATGCTGACATATTAAGAAAAATAAATTGATTTAAAGAAATATGACCTTTAATAAGTTCACTATTTTATATTATAAATTTTTGTTGGGAAAATGGGGTTATATATAATGTAAATTAGATCGTATTAATGATCATATAACAGAATGATGGTTAATGAAAAATTTATTCATGTGATCATTTATTTATTTTATTTTATTTATTTATTTATTTATAAATTTGATAATTTACGATTTTATTAATTGAATTAGTAGATAGTTAAATTTTAGAAGCATATATATTTTCACTAAGGATCTATGGAAATTATGTTTAGTACCATGTTTTTTAGATAATATTTGATCATGGTATTCAAAATTTGGTATATGACATTTGTGGATATATTATGTTTTTTTGGGGATTATGTTTAAGTTTATTTTGGAAATTTGTGAGCATATTTCCATATTTCTAGATCATGGAATTGGTCAAACATATTTTGGTATGTTTATAAGATTAACTAATTACGGATTGGTTTTATGACACATTGGGTATTATTAATTGATGTTAAAATATTATTTATAATATATGATAACATAGGATAATAATTTCTATTCATGGGGAATGAAAAATTCATCTGGAATATTAATTTTTTAGGGTAATACATAATGTGGAAATTGATTGAAGAATATCTAATGGGTGATGTTTTTTTTATGATATCGCCATTATAACTTGTTGTTTCATTGTTTTTTAAGTGGTGTAATAAACACATTACGAAATATATATAATTTACCAACTCAATTCAAATCTTTATATATTTTTATTGGAAATAATAAATCAATTTTTTTTGGAAAGTCATGTAATGATACAAAATATGTTTCCTTCAAATATTTTTTTTGTTTCTTATGAATAAATAATTTTTTTTGTCAAATTTATAAAATATATGTAATCATATTTAATTAAATTTATAAATAAATATTTCAAAGTTTTCTTCTAGTAAATTTTTATGAATTATTTTAAATGATTGGTTTTTTGATGATTAGTAAAAAAATCTAATATATCTTAAACAAATAATATTTTTTAAAAAATAAATTATAATTTTTATGAGAATGCTTAAAATTAAAATGAGTTCCATTAAATAGTAAATAGTCTAATTATGTCCTTTGAAACTAGTATATGATTGAATTTCACATAAAAATATTTTTATAACTAAAAGGCATTTTTCTAAATTAATATTTATCATGGTGTTCTGTAATTATATATAAAATTAATTTACATGATATTTAAATCAAATTTTGAAAAATGGATTCTATATGAGGAACGGTTATGTGAAATTTTGTATGTATTCCCATTTTTTGGGAGATAGTAAACAATGAAAGTAGTAATGTTTTTCATGTTGGTAAGGGTAAAAATGGGAAATATGGTTAAAATAATAGGAAAATGCTATAAATTTAAAAAATAACTACCACTATAATATTATATGGGGGGATTCAAAGAATTTCTAAAAAATAATTAAATCAATTTCCACTTAGTTAAAAAAAATTCATTATGTGCCTTGTATTAATTTAATTACATGAGAAATTCAAAAATGTCACACTCTTAAATTTAATATCTCTTATATTTCACCATAAAGATACAAATGTTATATTAATTTATAAATTATTACATAAAATAAATATTAATTTTATTTATAATAATAAATTATTATTGTTCTTATTTTATTTAATAATTCCAAAAAATTCAAATGCAATAATGAAAAATAGTTATTAAAATAGAATAAAAATAAAATAAACTACTATAAAAATATAAAGTATTAAAATTTAGATAGATTACTTTATTCAGTGAAATTAATTTATATATATGAATTAATATTCATTTTTAATGGATTATATTTGGATTCCATATTCTTATTATTTTCTACATATTCAAATAAAAAGAAGAGTTTCAAAAAATTAAGTATTAATATTATGTAGAAAATATATTTCAATAAATTATTGAAATAGACATAAATTATTTAAGGCAGATAAGGGAAAAAATATATGGTATGAAGTTTCGTACATTTCCATGTTGTGCTCAAATTTTTACTATATACGTAAAAATATAACACATTAATTTCGAAAATGTTGTTGTGATTGTTAAATATATAATAGGCTAATTAAAATGTTAAAGATAAAAATAAGGGATAAAATTAAAATATTGCCTTTCAAATTTTTTTTAGATGATGATATATGAAAAATAAAATATGTTATATATGAAAATATATCCATTTGGAGGAATTTTATTTGTGAACATCATTATTAAACATTAATATTTTTAATTATTTACAATAGTTGAAATCCCCACACTTATAAAAGGGAACCCCTCATTTCCATTCATTAAACCACTTTTAACATTATATATCCACCAACACATAACAATTTCGTTTATTCACATCCAAATCCATTAATTTGAACTTCTGATATAATTAAAATATCATTTTAGGGTATCTTAATAATGTATATATAGGAGTCCTATAGATAAAAAGTGAAAATAATTTTTCTGTGTACGTATCACCTACCAACTACATGAATGGTGTAACTCATTTTTTATATCTTTATATTATTTGGAGGAATATCTCTATATATATACATATGTAATTTATCTATAAATATTTTATTTATATATTTATTACCAATCCATATATTATGAAACCGTGATTATAATATTAGGATCTGATCTACCGAACGCAAAATCTCTTAAAAATAAATAAATTTAACACCGAAAAAATGGATTTTAATATAAAATTGTCAATAAATAAGTGGTGAAATAATATATGTGAATATGATATGATAGTATAATAATTTACGTTACTCTTTTATATAACTTAAATAAATTAAAATTCATTATAATTGTCTTTATACCTCCATCAATGCATGCTAAACAATAGTTTAGTTTATTTCAATTTTCTCGTTCCTTTGTAAAAAACAAATCTCACATTAAAAAATCTTTTTTTATTATTCACCATTGATGTTTTATAACATCAATATAATGATTTAATGATATTAAATATTATTTTCTACTAAACATTCAGTGTCTTATTATTTAAAAGTTATCAAAGTGGTATATGATATATGTTCCAATCGAATTTTTTATCTAGATTATATATGTTTATATTCAGATGACGAAATAATCTAGACTACATTTCAATAAAATCATTAGTTCTGTTATAAATTTTTTCTCTCTATATTATATGATTATTCACATTCCTCTACTCAAATAAACAAGAGAACAAAAAAGGTTTTAAATGAAAATAGTTCTTATTTCTCTATCGAGTTGATTTTCATTTTTCTTCAATGTCTCAGTATTACCTTATATTTTTACAATGATATTTTCAATATTATGCTCTGAATTATATATTCATTATTACCCAAGATAGAAGGTTTAAAAAATTCACCATCAATGGTCACTTTGCCATTTTTTGATGAGGTGCTTATTGATTTTTGTTTACAAAAGTATGAATTGAATATTTTAATTTAAATTATATGATGTGCATAGTATTTAATGGAATCATATATAAATAGTTAATCGTTGATTTATTTTTATGTTTCTAGTTTTTATTTAAAATTAAATTGTTTCCTTGGTATTTGTAAAAGTTAAACAATTTTAAAAACAAGATATAAATTTTAATAGGGTAATTTCATCAATAATATTTTGGAGATATTTTAGTAAAAATATTCATCCATCATATCATACAGGGATGTTATTTATGAATTGAAATGTTTATAATCAAATTATATTGTTTTTATTATTTATCATGATGTTATTTGGAATATAATAAAGAGTTTTCAGTTAATGAATTTTAGTTTTCAAGGGTAATTCTATGATAAAATAAATAATATATTATGTTTTGGTGGCCATTATATGACTGTGTAATGCTTATACGAAGTTGGATATATTATATCCCTCAAAAGGTTGGTAGTTTTATATAGATATATAATGATATGATGACGAAATGTGTGGATAGTATTTCAAATATAATTTTTAAACTATTTATACATGATTATGATTTCTTTATGGAAATGTTTAATTGATTATGTGTGGATGTGATTTCATCTATCCATGTTGAAAACATGTTGATTTCTTATGCCTATGTTTCTAAATTCCTATATTATAAAACTTTGATATTGATTAAATATTTAAAAACTTTGTTAATCATGATTCTATTCCTATGTTATATTCTCATGTATCATGTTATTTTTTTCTAGTATGATTCATGTCTTATAAACTACCATTATTTATGATATGACTCAATATTAAGATAATAGATATGCAAGATATGTATATCAAATGTTTTATTTATTTTATATTACCATTCTTATATTAATAATATTTCCTTAAAATATCCATTTTTTACCCTTAATGATCATATGAGATTACCCATTTTTGTATTTTCATTCCAAATTTATTAAAGAATGGTTTTAAGTATCATACGCCTAAGAATTATTTCTATTATAAGGATCTTAATATGAGATAATGTAGTTATATTATGATATAGTTTTTTATCTATAGATGTATCTACTAAAAGTAAACCTATTTGATTATACCATTGTTCAAAATTTTTTGTATTAAAAATTAATATAATAGTTTGTAGTATTTATGTTTGAAAATTATGGGTCACTATATTTGACCCTTTGAGATTTTTAATCGTTTATGGATGATAGTTTGTCGCATGAACATCAATTGATCCTCTACCATGTTCACAATGTGTTCCATCTCTATATCCTGAGGATGTACATACCATATATCTTATATTTATAGAACTCATTAGTTATACCATAAGAGAATGACCATTATATTATTGAAAAATTAGTAGAAACTTTATATAGTAGGAATATAGTGCTACCTGGAACTACTAAACACCTAGTTACATATTATAGGTGGAATTAAAAATTCCTAGAAGCTATATAGGAACATATGGATTTGATGAAACATAGATATTCTAATTTAATGTAATCATAATATTTAAATTTTGTTGGAGAGATTCATTTCAAGGGTGGGATAATGTAACAAAACGTTATTTTATGATATTTTTTATAAATAAATTTTATTTCCTTGATATGATCATAAATATGAAACACATTCTTTAGATAAACATCAACATACTATTAAAATATTATTATTTAATTTGACATTTATCACTCAGCTGGTTGATTTGTGGGTGACAATAGGTCAAACTATGTTATGGAAAATTTGGGTTGGAAAATTTATAAAATTAATTGATCGTTTATTATTTGATTTCCAATTGAAATAAAAATAATTTTTAAATAAAATTTATATTTTTATGAAAATGAATTTATTTGTCCATTGTATTTTTTATTAAAAATTTAATCTAATTCCTTTTAATGAAATTTTTTATTGATATGAATATATTATAAATTCCATAAAAGGTTTTAAAAATCATGAACTATTTTTTCATTGAATAGGACTACAATAAATCCACATTTAGTCATAAATGTGTATTTTTTCTAAAAAATGGTTTCCACCTGTGTTTTCACACTTGTATTGAATTTAATTTTAACCAAATATATAAATATAATAATGAAAAAATATCAAAAAATTTGAATCATGATATTAATTTTTTTATTGAGTTCCTTTTATTTAATTTTTTAAATTGTAACATTCGTAAATTTTTTATATCCAAAATGATGGTAATATGTGTAAAAATGGGTAAAAATGTGGGGTTTTGGCTTTCAAGTTCACTATAATTTTAATTTTTTTTTCTTATTTTATGATTTTTCATTTTCTATAAATATATAATCCTATAAAATATATCCACATCGAGACATTTTTCAATGATTGTTATGTTTATATTATTTTATGAAAATGATAAATACAAAATGTCACTCCCATGACATTAATAAATAAATGATTTTATTCTATGAGTAATAGAGGTTTTTTTAGTATTAGAAATTTAATCGAATGTTTAAATAATTTTACTATCCTCATAATTTATTTAAATTTTATAATTTTAAATAATTACATTAAAATGTCAGCATAACATCGAGATAATATTTATTCAATTAAATTAAAAATTATTAAATTTACTTCAAAACACTTAAAATAAACATGATATGGACGAATTATTTTGTCCATAAATTTATGTAGATTAATATATTTTATTATGAATGTGGGAATGGATTTTATTTGAATTTCGTTTCTGTAATATTTTCATTAAAATCAAATTAAATGAATAGTTTTTAAAATGACATTAATGATAGTATATACTAAATAATATTTTACGAAAATATTTCAAAATAATAAAAATCCCTAAAAGTAAAATTAGGATATGAAATTGACTAAAATTTAATAAATATTTCATTTACAGGTTAATGGTAATATTATGTAAAAAATTATATTAATTTAAAATATAACAATTTATTACTATAGTTATGGTTAAGATCTTTTAACAAATGATTTTATTCAAAATTTACGGTTTTAAATAATAAAAAACCTATTTAAATAATAATATCTGAAGGAATTTCAACAATATTCTCTATTTCATCAAATATGTTTCTATATGGAATAATTTTTCGTGATATTGATGTAATTATATATTAATCTTGTTTGTAATTGCATGTGTTTCATTTCCCACATTTACTAAAAGATATCACTTCTCTCTTGTGTACACCTCATTTATCAACTACCTTAAACAAAATTAAAAAAATTTCATTATCCTAATTACTAGATTTAAATTAAATATTTTTTTTTTAAAAGACCATTCCAAGGTTCAATAAGAATGGATTTAAAGAAGGTCGCCCGATGAAGAGGTAATCATCTTACCATATCTCTTTCTATTAAATTATTCTTATACATATACTATATCCATGATATTACTAATAAAATAAAAAATTTAGTTTCATCAATACAATAAAATATTATTTTGAACCTGAAACCACAAATATACAACCAAAATTCCATTAAATATGATGTGAATGTACAACTTGTGTGTATGTGTGGACTACTACCAACGTGATGTGATAGAACTCATTTGTTGTAAATTCCATTCCTAGATATGTATTATGATGGATTTAGAGAATATATAAAATATTTAATAAATTATTATTAATCTATAATTATAATATCATTTCAACCTTTATACCTTCTAGTTTGATGGAAAATGAAAAATATGATAATTAATAAATATATACTAAAACATCCATGAAGTCGTGTCCATAATTTTTTTATTCTTTTTTAAATGGATGGTAATATGGATAGATTTTGATGAATATATATTATATAAATATTTTTTGGAAATTTTTATTATTATTTACCAACCTTTTTTTTATTTTTTTTAAATTTGAATGAATATTCAAACTTATATACAAACTACCATCTCCAGTAATGGTGTAATAAAATTTTCAATATATATCATTTACTTATGATAAAAATTATATATATAATAAATATATATATTATATTTATATAATGAATATAAATATATAGATTAAGGAACCATGATTAATGTATAAAAACCAAAACTTCAAAATAAAAATTATTATGAAAAATGAAACGGTTAACACCCTAAAAAGTAAATTTTATCAAGGAATTATTAATAAATGGGTCTATAATGTGATAAATGGATAATATTTTATATTATAATTTTTTTAAAAACAATTATATAATTATAATAAATTTTATTTTATTACTTTTGAATTTAGGATGTCTTCGATGAATGTGGAACTTGAGGTAAGGGATTAATTTTTCGATCTCATTTTAAGAAGTGATTTTCATTCTATAATTTCCATTGAATGAAATTATATGATTATTTCGTAATAAAAACTATTTAACATATTTATTAATTTATAATAATTTTTTTTTCATTTTAAATTATTTATATTCTCAATAGAACAAAGCAATATTTCATTAAAGGAAAACTATGAATGTATTTCTCTATTCGGTCATTAAAACTTCTTCATTAATCTAATTTATTCTTAAAGATGATTTCCAGAATATTTTTATCATTATCCTCTTATTTTATAATGTAATTTTAATCCATGATTTTATTTTTCAATATTTTTTATGGGTAATATTCAGTTATTTGTTATAAATGTTGTGTTAATTATTTTTTACATAATTTGTGATAGGAGTAGTTTTATTAATGTATATGGAATGAATAGAATTTCCTGTATTCATGAACATTAAATTTTTTTAATCAAATATTATATATTTACATAATCGATTTATGAGAAATTTTTTATTGATTAATTTGAAAAAAAATTATGATTTTGATGTGGTATTTAAAAATGTTAATGTAATTTTCCTCATCAAATATTAGATTGACGTTTTAATGGAATTTTTCATCTATGTTAACATTATGTGTTCTTACTTACAGTTTATGGGGGATGTGATCCAATTATAACTTGTTTATTATTTTTAGATGTGGTTTATGATTATTATGATGATATATCGATGTATTTAATTTTTCTCATAGGTTAGGTATTGAAATATATATTTTTTATGATGTGTCATATATATGAATGAAATTTTGATATTGCTGTAGGTGGGCCCAAAAATATATAACAATCTAATGAATTGGATATATATTTTCTTTATATAATCTAAAAAGATACATTAGAGGTTTTACCAAGCCTGAATGAGGTTACATGATAGGTTTTCCCAAGTCCAAAAGCGGGTGCACAAGAGAATATAGAATTATTGAAGCTAGTACATGGATAGTTATACAAAAACTGACATTTTATTAATGTATTTTTTGGTATCCGTGAAGTAAAATTACTATGATTAGGATTATGACACACATTATTCTATATTATTGGATATGATATTCTTGCAATGTTATTATATCATAGATATTTTTATATGATTCCTTTTTTATTCATTTCTTGTGATGTTAAAATATTTTGGTAATGGCTCCGGTTTAAGATCTATGAATTGATGGATATGATTTTTAAAGGTTAAGTACATATTCTGGTAAACATTATGATTATGATATGCTTTAATGGTAATTAATATATCCATTTCTCACACATATAGTAAATCATAATGAGCTCTTTATTATGTTTTCATCTCCATGTAAAATGAATAAATTTTTTATGAATTATGTGTTTAGGAAATATTATGATTTTTAATAACTCAATACGATATGATATAGTTAAATTTTGTAAATTTTTTTTATTTCATGATTCATTCAAAGAAACTATGAAATTTAAATATTTACATTGATTCAAATTTTATATAACAAGTATTAATTTAAAATATGTAATATTTATTTATGTAACATATGATTCATTATACAATATAAGTGATTTCTCTCTAAAAATAGAATAAAATTTATTTAATGCATTGAAATTATTTTTAAATCATTACCATTTGTAAAAAACTTATATTCAATAAATTATAAATGATATTTTAAATTTTTCCCTTCTTGCATTATGTATGTTCCACATGGTGTTTTAAAATTTACATTCATGACCCACAAATAGGGACACATTAGTTACTTTTGTTCGTATTAGACATGGTTTATAAGGGGGTTAAACAAAAAAATAATTGTTAAAATGACACATTATCCAATCTAAAATTTATTGGTATATTACATTTTTTAATTTTCCTCCAAATAGTTTCTGTTAAGGAGGCCTCAATCCATGTTACTGAAATTATAAAAATAATAAATAATAATATTTAAAGTATTTAAATGTTTACCACAATCCATACTTATAAATTGGATCTTCTTATCCCCACCAATTCACACATTTTGAGAACATTATATTAGATAAAATGTACCCAATAACTTCATATCATCCCTATATATATCTTATAATCCCTATACTAACCATAATAATTGAATTTTATGTCATATGTTGCATTAAAAATGAGTATTTCCAAAGTATAATTGTAACTCTTAATGAAGGTCTCCTGGGATTATTTTTCAATACATGCTTTATAAATAATCTAAATACATGTTTATATAAAAACATATGTTTTTTTGATATAGTGAAATTTTATTTTACTCTTGTGATTATAATTATATTTTCTTTCTATCCTATAGGAAAATGATATCATTCCTCATTCATATGTAAATACTACCATCTCTTTGCAGGGATATGTTTCAATATCCACCATCACTATTAATATAGGGAATATATAAATGATTTAATCTATATATATAATATTTCTGAAATTTTTATTATTTTTAAATTAAATTATTTCATATAAATCCTTATCATCTCATTTTTTGGAAGCCAATAATATTGATCGTGAAAACATGTGGATTATAACATTAAAGATGTGATTTTGGAATTGTATTTCACCATTACAAGGATATTTATGAGGATGTATTTTATGGATATAAAAAAATATTTATTAAATAGTAATGGTTAAATAATGGTGATTTATTAGCTACATCTGTTGTGTTCTACCATTCAGAAAGTGGAATAATTACTCATCAATCCTTACAATCTATATTCTCGATCAAGTGATGTAATACATTTTTAATAATAAAAATATCTGTTTGGTTATAAAATAATATATAAGGTAAATATATATTTTTTCCATTAATATGATCCTTTGGATTATAAAACCACTTCTGAGTGGTAGGTTTTATAACCAAATAATATAAACGTGAAAGAAAAATGGATAATGTCTTAAATGATGAATCATTAATAAAATTAAAATTTTAATTTAACATGGATTGATATATAGAAATATATTTAAATATTAATATAATTTTTTATTTATTTATAAAAATTATATAATTTTCTTATATGACTATTCAATGTGTATGAAGAAAGACAAGATGTGAGGTAATGGTTGTAAATGTAAATTTTATTTATCTCAGATATATCCCATAGTCACCACTTGTTTCATTTTTTTCTTTTATATACTACCAAAAAATTTAAATTATTTATATTTTAATTAAATTTATCAGTATTTAAAATACTATGTTTGAATTCCATTTCCCTAAGGATTTGATTCATATATTACAAAATAGTTAAGGGAATTATGTCACAATATATGTCCCTAGCCTTAAATGCTACATAATTATGAGTTAAGTCTAGAATTCATATTGAGGATCTTTTCAGGATCAGATTTCAATAGAATTTGGTCATTACTATAATGTAAAAACTCAAATCATACAATTTAGTCATTTACTCTCACTATCTATTTTATCACAAAAAAATAATTCTTTAACATAAATCATTAATTAATTTTCTTGATAAATATTTTTATAACATTAATATTAATTTATTCCATTCAATTACGCATTCTTATACATTGTGAAATGCATGTAAAATACATGGTACTTTCACCAAAATCTAATGGAATATAAAATAAAAAAAATAAAATGTTATTCCATAGATAATTTTAATCCCATGAAACCATATTTTTCACCCATAAAAAATCCACTCATTGACAAAACAAATGAAATCCTAAAATTCAAAAAAAAAAATCCATCGAAATCATTAATCATATAGGTAAATTTTGGAATCCATTTTATACATATATTTTATCATTCACAACTACATAGGTGGTAAACTTCCTGTAAATGTTCGGAATACCCATCATTGTATATTCCCTAAATCTCAAAGAAAAAACTTATCACATAACTCTATCTCTTTACGAAATGAACTAGGGAACTATTCTAGTATCACCATCGCTTGGTTAATCACATTACCACCCATATACATGAACAATCCCCATGAACCATAACATAAACATTACATAGAAAAAAATGAATAAAGTAAAAAATAACATTTCAACATTGCAATCACAAGATATTCTTTAATGATATTGAAATAATGAATACATTCATAAAATTATTTTCAAAATCAAATTACCTGAAAATGTATTATGGTATTTTTAATTTAAAAACACTACGGCTTGTGGAGGAATCAAAATGTCAAATAATGTTCATGATGTTGGAAATGTCTTTGTCACCGTATATGATAAAAAACCATTTATTTTTTATTTAGTAAATTGCTTCATGGAAAAAGATTACTTTTCAAAAACATAGATTGAAATTAAAAATATAATTTTTTTATTATAATACATATAAAATAATATAGTGTGTATTATCAAAATATGACTCAATGAAAAGAGATTTAGATTAAGTCCCTTACCTTGTGTATGAACTGTCATGTAAAATCTCCATTTTCATGAATAATACAAATATGTTAATTTATAAATTCATGCGAACCGTTATGAAGTTTATTATTAATTTTATATCACTTTTTACCTTGTTATAAATATTACATAATTATTTAAGTTCAAATCATATGTTTTGTCGATATTCATTACTTGAGTCAAAAATGAACTTATTATAATGTCAATAATCCATGTGTTCATTATGTACTTCTTCTCTTTGATAAAACTAATGACATAATAGTTATTTTTATACATTTATTGTACTTTTAAATAAAACCATTTATTTACAATATGAAAAATGAACAACACTATAATAATAGAGATGGATGGTCGTACATACACAATTGTAACATTTCCAATTTTTTATTCATTATGGAAGTAAGATAATTATTATTTTATATTTTAAAAAATGGAATAGTATAATTAAAATCATAATAATCATTTTTATATACTTATGTATATCATACATGTGATCTAGTGAATAAAAATGATTCGCATTGCTTCGTGGAGGTGATAGTTTACACGTACGCATGAACGACATTATCATTTTTATGTGCATGGAATATAAGAAAATAATTGGTAAATTATTATCTTATAATTTTAAATATGTCAATAACATCATATAAAGACATTAAATTTATCATTATGAAAATTATAGAAAGACGATTATGGAAAATGGTGTATATTATTTTGTGGAGGTGATATTTCACATGAATGCATAAACGATTAATTCCTTTCTCATTGGATGGAAGTTCAGATATATTTAGTTGATGATATTGAAATAATAACATCTTAGTATATTGAAGATTATTATGTTATTATTTAATCCCATAAGATTATTACACGATGGAAGTGGATGAAGAAATAAAATAGAAATAGTTAAAAAAATGATTCCTTTTATTCGATTGATCACCCTTAAATAACATATTAACACATCTGAGAAGGGTTTTCTAACTAAAATAAGGATAAACGAATGTGGTAATATAATATAATAAGGGGTTTGGGTAGATAATTATTGATAAAAAGGATTATTGAACTGTGATTATTAGATAAATGTGGGAACATTTTTATAGGAGAGGGAATGGAAACCCTTGAAAAATAATAAACAATTAAATTAATATAAATTAAAATTTTTAATCCAAATGGCTAAAACATATGTAATTTATAATTTAGGATTAGTATATTTATAAACACTCTCATTCAATAATTTTTGTACCTGTATTGAGTTTATTTAAAACATTTTCTTTTTGGTTTACCGTTAAATTTTCCATTTTAATTTGCATTGTTGTAACAACATATTATATATTATGTGCCCATAAATTTTACATATATTGGGAAAATTTACCATAATACGTCTATAAGTAAACATTTAGACCATATTATATCCACTTTTAAATTTATAAATATGTTTAGTATTTTCAACCAATTTAATAAAATATTATTTTTTTTAAATATCAATTTTGTCAATTTTGACACTATTGATTTTATTGAAAATAAATATAATCAAAACATATGGATAAATTAAAAAACTTTTAATACACTCATAACATGTCATATTAAAATATAAAAGTAATTACAGGCATAAAAGTTTTCAAAAAAATATATTATTTCAATATTATTCATATTTTTTATTTGATTATTCCATTAATAACTAAATTACACCATCATCACTGTGTCATAATTAATTTTAATTATTTTTTCCTAAAAATTATAAATGAATTAAAATTAGATAGGTAATAATTTCATCTTCAAAATTACTATTTCTACTAATATATATCACTTATATAACACCATATTAAATAAAAATTTGTAATAAGAGACATGTTTATGATAATTTTATTTTTACATTAAATAAAATGTTATTAATGTCATAATCACACCCAAGTAGATTACAATGCCCCAAATTTATAAACAAAAATTATATTGGCCAAAAAAACTCATAAATTATGACTAAGACATGTATTGGGGTAGTTTATATTATTATAATATTATTTTTACACTTATTTATCAGATTTACTTTATAATAGTGGTATACAAAATAGTAAAGTTATTCACCATAATGTATTTTGATCCTAGTGGAACAAATTTTTAGTACTTATTACAATAATGTATTTTATGTTTGAAAAACCAATTTATATAAGTAGAATAACTAAATTAAAAAATTATCTCGTTGTTGGAATCAGAAGATGAGTTTTTAAGTAAAACATTCAAACGTTCACATAGTTTTCCAATAAACATCAATATAAAATGTCTTCCAACGAACTAAATTAAATTAAATGATGAAATAATAATATATATAGAATTAAAATCCAATTGAATGCTAAATCTAACTATATAAATAATTAGACAAAAAAACTTTTGAATTTAAATGCAGTATTTTCACTGTTAATTAAAAAAATGATTTTTTAGAAAAATATCAAAATTTAACCAATTTAATTTGTGAGGTCCCAATTCTAATGAAGAATTATATTTTGTAAAATAGGAAATATAAAAGTGTCCAACATATATTTAACTAGGGTTCCCCATCAAAAATCTTTAAAAAATCATTTTTTGAAAAACATTCATTTTATTTGTAAAATTGTATTTATTCTTATATAATGTCTATAAAACTTATAATATAGATTTTAATTACTATATTGAATTAGTATTTCATTAATATAATCCACCAACAGTGAATTCCTTTTTTATAAACATAATTCTTTTCACATAAATAGTTTTTCATAAAAAAAATCCATTATATTAAATAGGTTTTATTTAAATTTCCAATTAATTTTATAACAAGTGAATCATTATATAAACATGTATAAACCCTATTTCCAAAATATTGATAATATATTTCATTAAATTTATTCTAAATTTTATTAAATAACTACAAATTAAAATAATAATATAACATAATATATTATTTTTCATTATAACTCATCCAGTGTGGAACATAAGATGTTAGAGAAACCCTTTGTTTTGTATCTAGTATGCTATTCATCCATCCAATGGCCCGAAGGCCTTAAAAAGTTTTTATCATAGGAAAAATCCCAACTTTTAAGGGATGAAGGCGGAAAGCCATACTTTTTTGACATATGAAAAATCAACCCAAAGGGAATAATAGCAAAACCCAAATGACAACATAAATATACCCCTCCATATCATTTCATCATGTTGAAACTCTCCAATGTTTTAAAGCATTTCTAGAAGAAAGCGTCCTATGTGAAATCATAGGCCCTATCAGAAGGTATAGGATATAACCCCTCAAATAACCAAGTCAATAATGCTCTGCACTGATGAAATCCCACATATGTATCCTCCTATGATTCTTGTTCCATATAGTTAAGTCTCATTGGATAGCCTTCTGAACATCATAAACAAAACAACCACACAAAACAATTCCACAATTTCATAATTTTAATAATTTAACCATTTTCTAGACATCCCCACTAACCATCCTGCCAACTTCAATGCCTCTACACATCCATAAAAATAATTGTCCAAAAGATCAAGGACAGAAACCATCACTGAATACCCATCACCACCGAAAAATCAGCTCACTAAGACCATTGTCAAACACCCAATGCACACACCCAGCTGATCACAATGCGAAAGAACTTAATAACCAATGCCTGATGCCATAGAAGACTGGATCAAGACCAGCCGCACCGCAGAAGTCCAGGGGATGACCCCACCCTTCACCCCAGAAACATGATATTACCATCCATCATCACAGAGGACTGGATCTCGACCACCTGTCGATGCACCACCAAAGCGAACAACCCGACAACCCTTTGACTCAGAAGATGGATCAAAACCACACCTGGACATTGAAGACCTAGAAAATACAACTCCACCTTGGATGACAGACAACCAAATATTGACACTACATGGAGCCTCGTCACGGCTGTGTCAGACCCTTTAGTGCACAGTCAAGGAACACAGCCACCACCCATTTCCACCAGAGACAGATCCTGACCACCCCACGATGCAAGTGACTGGATTACTCCGCACAACAAAGGATTACATCCAAGTGAGCCTTATCGCTACACTGGGGGAGAGACCACATCACTGGAAACAATCAAAGCATGATCCATGGAGGAGAGGCACGACCAAAACTAGGGTGGAGGAAAAATTGGTGGTGATGGGGGAACCCTAAGGAGGAAAAACCTAGTGCGGGGATAAGAGAATACCAATGCCGCTCAGAGGCTCCTAGTACACTATCAGACATATAATTGCTTTTAAAGTAAAATTACTATCTAATTCATAAATATTCATAAATATGAAAAACTCTTATTCTATAATTACATGGGGTGTTTCATACATTCCCTCTTCTAAAAATTACATCAAAATAATTTTCTGCAGAGTCTATGAAATCAAATGTTCTCATAATAAATAGTGTTTTAATTATATATTTCATTAAGATAATGCATTACGAATAATAGAATTTTTGAAAGACATTGTTTGATTATTTTATTGTTTTTTATGGAATGTATTTATTTTGAAAACAAAGGATAATATATAAATATAATATTCCATGATGTACAGAAGAATTTTACCTAGTTATTCAAAATATTCTAAATCCTATTGGTTTTTAATAAAAGAACCAGGATTGTTGAATATGCTATTCAAGTAACATTTGATGATACGGATCCATATGATCGAATGACCTGTTTAGAAAAGCAAGAGGATGATCATCCATTTCTGAATATCAATGTCAAACATTCATAAAATTCAAATGAAATAAATAGATTGATTATTCAGTTTTGATGATCTTCCAGAAGCTGAAATTGAAACTATAAATAACATTGAGATATATATATGTTACATTAATAATTATTTTATGAATCATATATATCGAACATTACAAAATGTTGTTATATATCATGAATTGAGGTGCACAGACTAAATATTTTCTAAGATATCTGGTAGAACAAAAATCATTCATGTCATATCTTGAATCATAAAACATCAAAGATGAAATTAATGATGAGTTATAGGTAATGGAAATGAAAGAAGGACTTAGTAAATTATTAATTAATAGATTTTGGTAACTAGTTTATATACATATAGACACTATGACTATTCACACTACATAGGTGTTTATAAATAAAGTTCATTATTCAAGAATAATAGTAATAAATAAATCTACATTTTTTTTTGAATTTATATTATCATGAATAGTGTATTGAATACGACGATAAAATTTCAAAAATATTTATACATGAATCTATTATAATACTTCATTCCTATATTGAAAATTTTGATTTCCATATATATCAAATTGAATGCAAATATGAATTCATAAATAATTATATAGTTGATATTTTTTTTGTTGATCAACCTATTGGATTTCAAAATCCTCTTTTTCCAAATTCTATTTTTAATTTAATAAAATTAATATATGTTTTAAAATATGATACTATAGGTTTGATTTGATAGTATCAACACTTTTTAGGGATGAAATTGTTATTCTAAAGGCACATCTGATCATAATATTTTTTAAAAAGTAATTTCAATGGATGTTTTAGTAGATTGAAAATAATTTGATGATGTTATTTTCAATTATTTTAAATATTATATCTATAATAATTTTAAATAATTTATTAAATGAAAAATTGATTTTATTTTACTCAACGAAATTATATTTTTATGGGTTTCATTATTTTCAAAATATAGATGAAATTATTTTAATTCAATATAAGTACATTGATGTAAATATATATATATATATATATATATATATTGATTTCATAAAATTAAATGTAGTGATACTCTTGACATTACAACTAGTAAATTGGAAATTGATGAAACTATAATACTAGTGGATGAATCCAATAAAACACGTGTGATTGAAATATTATTATATTTAACTACAACTACACTAGATATTATGTTTAGTGTATGTAGGTGTTCCCATTTCCATAAAAATAATACAAAGTCACATTTTAATTATTTTTATATAATTTTCAATAACATCCATTATACACCCAATTTAGGATGTTTTTCCCTATATGAGACTAATTTTACATAGTGAAACATTCACATATAAATTTTTTTTTGGAGTTACATAGAAAAATCACATCTTGAGAATTTCATTATACAATAATGTCACTGGTATCAACCTTTAATAGAAAAGAAATATATTGTTTCATTTTCTACTATTGAAGGAATGTACATATTTTAAGGATGTTGTTTTTCAAAAATGATGTGGATTAAAATCACGTTTTGGTACTACGAATATCAATTCATACATGTCCATATAAATTCTGATAACACATTTATAAAAAAATTTCTCTGAATCTAGTGTCTCATTCTAGGAAAATCATATATATGTAATATATCACTTTTTCGGAGTCTATTTCTAAATGGGTAATATACCCCTTGATTTCAAATCAAATGACCATCATCTTGTTCATTCTTTTAGAAATAACTTGAATTCTAATAGATTATACAACATCAAATCGTAAATTAGGAATAATAAATGTTGATAAATCCCTAATTTGGGTGATCAACAAATGAAAAATATGCAATTGTACGATCCCCCATTGGACATGTAACCACTGGAAAACACACCATTGGAAATACAATTATAGACAAATTCACTATTGGATAAAACCGGATTGAGATGATATAACATTGAGAAAATCTATAATGACTTGATAAAATTTTGAGCCAATAGACCATTTAGATGACCCAAAATTGAGTTGATCTTCCATTACGGTGGTCCAATATTGGACTTATTGACCATTGGATTGAACTCCCATTGTAATGGTAAAATGGTTGAATGATCCAACTTTGTAAATATTTGACGTTGTGTGATCTATGAGTCTAATATACTATTTTTCATAACAATTCTATTTTTCAAGGATTATTTATTTATTTTTTGATTCAACCATTTATATTTTATTATATTTTTTTATTAAAATTACTATATGAATAATCTAAAAAAGAATTCAAATGTGAGTCACACTCTCGCTCGCGCTTAATCCTTTGAACTCTTTCTCCTTTACATTCTATCATGACCCTAAACATTCTCAATCTCTTACTGCAACAGTCAATTCACTACAATGACAATAATTGAGTATGGATTATTGAAACCTAGGATAGATAGAGGCCTATGGAGATCTCTATATTAGAATCGATCCATACTGTTGTCAAGCTGAGAAACCCCTATCCTTAAATCCATTTAGTTGTTGAAAAAAATATTTATATTTTGAAATGATTTTATCTAGTAATTCATTGGTACTTAAGAAGATAAAGGACCAGGAATGGATATATTGGTTTGTATGAAATGATTGATCTTTTTAACCTAGTATGATTCATCATTGATTTTAATTAGTATAGTATAGATATTAGAGATGGTAATTGTTTACATCGAATTATGATTGAGGTAAGAGGATATATTTTCATAAATATAATGGGAAATGTTTATAATTATAAATCATAAAGGAGTATCTTATGATTATCATGATCCAATACCATATTATAGTGGGGTGTTTGTATATGAGGTTTCTCTAATTGATCACATTGGGTCTTATACATTTATAAAGACTACTACTTCCAAATTAAATTGTTATTATATATTTCTTATTACGTCTATTTGTCATATGCTATATATTGGGATATGATATTTCAATAATATATTATACTGGGATGTTTATACTAACTTCTTTAATAAATGAGGGTCTATAATTAATCTATTTAGATATATAATGATTTACATGATGGAGATGTTAAATCCATATCCAAGGTTTAATACATTGATTTACCGTAAGATAATTTATTCAATATTTAAAGAAAATAGATTTTTTAGGGGGAAGAAGGTATCTAGGATAATTCTTGTCATTTCTATTTATGAAATTTTATATTTAAATGGATGAATGTAAATTTTATTCCCTCTATGAAAATGTGGGTCAATGAAAATGATAAAATATATCTGGGTTTTAATCTTACAGAAAATCTTACTAGAACATTGAATTTGTTAACTCTAACAAAGAACCAGATAATATTCTAGTTTATTCAGATGATGAAGTTGATGTTGATGTTATTGTGGTTGTAGATGCGTAAGTGACTACTTATGTTGATGAATGATGTTTTATAGGTATTCCAATGATCCTAGCTATGTCATATGGTTCAGCTAATCCACACATATCTCACCCTACTAGATAGTGTTTCTTATGTGAAAGAGATGATGAATCTACTAAAGTACTTGGAGAAGAATATTTTATGAGTTTTTCATAAAACTCTAAAAAAGTTTTTGATGTATCTAAAAGATATTATGATAATGGTGATTCTAGAAATTGCTCTAATGGTAAAGGTGATAAACCTCATTACTCATATGGTCATGACAATAATGTTGATGTTCCCAATGTGTATGTTGAGAGTATATAGTCACAACATCTATCTCATATTGGGTTGATATGATCTATAAATGTGTATATATTTGATTTTATTAAACTATTCTGTGATAATACCTCTGTTATAGGTGAGATATGGACATCTGTTTGTGGGGGGGATCCTTGATTTCTGTTAGTTAATGAACTGATCATATTGATCCAGAAAATATTATATCATTTATAGATGATGTGACAACACATACTGAGTGGTAGAAGTTCCCATAGTATGTTCATTTTTTTCTTGAAAACTATATGGAGATGATGGTAGTATGGATGATCACATCGGTCAACCATATAATGGTGGACCAACTCTCTTTGTTATTATTGTATCATATCGAAAGGGAAATCTTGTAACGGAAATTGATGATTATGGTTGGTATTATGCCCTCTCATTGGATGAACCTTCAATATCAGATTATTTTTATGTTGTTAAACTTTTTTCTAAGATATATGATTCACCTTTTCATGTTTCATCATTTGTGACTATAGATTTTGTGACTAGAGATTATTTGGTTGTCTTATGAAGGAGATTACTTTCAGATTTCGGGGGTATCTTGTGATCCCAGAAACCTCATGTTACTTAACATATCAAAGCCAATTCCATTAGTATATCTGAGTTGTATCTTTTCTATATTCATCCCAAAATGATTATAAATATATAGGAAGATAAAATTAATTATAAAATGTTGCCTACTAAAATCGGAGTTGTGTGAACTGTTATAAGGGATTTCCTTTAGGACTATCTAAGATTCATATTTGGAGAGGATAGAAATATTTTCTTCGATTTAATTCATATATTATTCTCTACATCCTTCAACATTATGTTATTGTGAGATGATCTGATCCATATATTTTTAAGACATGCAACCCACTATGGGTGATGGTCATGAATCTAATCAAGAAGATCATCACAATATTTGTCAATATGGTGAGGATATATATAATAATGTAAGAGAGTGTTTCCAAGAAACAAACAAGTATAGGGAAAACACCACTTTCACTCACAAATTATTCCATTTCAGGGCATATACAAAGCATGATATGTATTGTGACTTAATATTTTTTTAGTCTAATGCATAAAAATTAAACCAACTAAATTGGTGTTCAAGGAAGAATTAGACAAAATCAAGGCTATTACCCATATACTAATGTAGATAAAAGATGAGAAGAATGTCTTCTTCAATGCTATCGATATAGTTGGTAATATAATCCTAGATATTTTGAACTTCATCAAGCCTTTCGTGTATGTATCAGGTATATTAGTGGTTTTAGTTAAGTCCATTACTATGCCATCCTTCATAGATACACCTTCTTAAAATCATCTACCTACTTAGAATTAGTTGTTCATTATGTCTTCAATTGAAAATGATAATTATCTTTGACTAATGGTGATTTTAGAGTAGCCTTAGACCACATCAACTACAACATCAATACCTCTATCCACTATGAATTGAAATAAACCCATCGATCATATATTCTTAGATGAGTGTGATTTAAATTAGGAATATTCAATTATTAAGACTCTACAATATAGACTAGTTTATATTTTTATCTATAACACAATAAATTTTTCTCATAATGAATTTTATCTTTTATTCATCAGGAGTTATTTCATTATCTTTACACATAATGATATTTTGTTTTTTATAAACCAAAACAAGGGAAAAATTATTTGGATGGAGTTTTCTGTTGATTATTTATAGATTTTGTTTTCTAATATATATGTCCAAAATTTTATATTAATCATTCAAGTGATTTCATATTTCCGAATTATGCATTAAATAATATTTAATCATTTAATCAAATTATTTATCATTTCTAATTTGAATCATTTAGAAGAATTTTACATTTCAATGTTATTTATTTTCTAAATTTTCTATACATGGTTTATTAAATTCAAATATTTTTAACTATACAAAAGAGGGATATTTTTTGGAGCACATTATTTTAATTCTAACAAATAATGATTCCAATGTCCTTAATGAGATTAATGTTTTATGATTTATATAATTTTTTGTATAGAATAATCAGATTAAAATTGGATATGTATATAAATATTATTTTAATAAAATAATATACCATTAGTATAAATGTGATATCATTAGTTAAAATATTACATTGTTAGACACATTCCATTGTTAGATGAAATTTAGAAATTTATAGAATTATGATAATATCAGAGTAATGCTACTATAGTAAATATGACACTACTATACTTATGATACCATTAGAACTCAACTATCACATGACTTTTTCTACCATCATACCTCGTTTCCGAGGATTTTCCGACCAAGTTCACCTTGTCATGTTGTGTGTATGGGAAAAGTTGGTTGGACATGTTCATTTTTCCATGGATTCCAACTTTCCAAATGCGGGCAGCATCTATCACCTCTTGGGGGATGAATTCTCCTTGATCAAAACAAGATGATAGGATGTAAGTCTCTACTTTCTTGGATTCCTCATTGGAATTATTCACTTATTCAGAGTCCACCTTAATGATTAAGATGATGTTTGTGAAACTCTTCATGGTGCCAAATCATTGTGGATTATGATTAATTACGCTACTTCGGTCATCAAAAATCAATGGGGGTGAGGTCAGGGCGGTGACCTTATGTCTGAAGAATATTCACATTGGTCACGTATGGCATGTTTGGATGCTGAAAAAATGGTACACTGAGATTTTCCCATTTAAGAGGGCTTCTTGGTGGTGTGGAAGCCATGGACTTCCCACATCAAATGAGAAAAATTTTATTCTAGAGGCATGCCCCCGAGGTTATCATCAGCTTCTCTGATTTACCATGGGTTATTCCACTAGTTTAACATTTAGAAGATATATATCAGATGGATCGAGACACTAATGTATGTGGATCAGATAGATACAACCCTATAAGGGAGAACCTAGAATGTATGCCACATGGATGGGTCATAACATCCAATTATAATAGACCTAGGATGTTGTGTCCCACTATGTGGAAGGCTTCACACTGTGAATGATGATCTATACACCACAAAGGGTAGATTAGAAGATGGTGGGTCCCATAAAAGGGGAAACAAAGGTACTCCATTGGCTAGGATTGAACCTCGTCGAGGCTTCCTATGAACCCAAATTATATTATAGGGATCAAAATCCACATAGGTTGAGAACATATAGTTTAAAATCATGTGGGGAGAAATGGGCACATTGTTTAATGTCATGCAGGATGATGGAGAACAAATGTGAAGTATTCAGGATCAAAGGGTAATGGACTTGAACATTATGTAGGATTCCTATGTAGATTTCTTCAAAAGGGAAAGGATCAATGTCCACATCATTCAGATAAGAGTGGGCATGGGGATTGCATGAAGTTAGCATCCCATGGAGAATTTCAGGGATGAAATCTTACTCTAAGACCACATGATTCATTCTAAGTGTGATTATGAAGAGAAAGTAATAGAGTAGATGATCACATATAATAAGGTTCACTTTTTGAGGAGTAAATCAAGGTTTAAGTTTGGTTAGCGGCCTAATTAGAAGATGGTTGAAAACCCCCTAAGAGGGTGTCTAGCCTTACGAGGAGGATATGGCAATTGTACTGGGGCACCATTCCATGGTATTTTATGACCTAAAAAAATGGCTTCCGGAGGATCACATGATCAAAAATCATAGTATGAGAGGAAGAGTGATAGAGCGACAGTGCCTAGCACATAATGGTCCTCTCGGTCTTGTTACTCATGCGTTGATCATAGTTTAATGAATTGTGTTGACGATATGGACTTTCATGGAAGTTTAATGTCATGTAGCTCATATAATGATGACTTTATCTTCATCCCTTTGATATACATAACATGTACCAACCCTCACCTTTGGAAGGGAAGGCACAATCCATGATAGACACAAGGTTTTGTGGAGTGATCCATTTTGGGTTCCATGTTAGAAAGGTAATGAGACGAAGTAATATATATTAGCATTCTAATGATAAGAATCATGAGGTAAGGAATATCATCATGTAGAACCACTTAAGGGACCATGAAATCAAAACATATATGCCTGAAGGGTGAAATAGAAGAGGTGTCCAAAAATACGAAGGCCTCACATAAAGAGGCATCACGAAGCTCTGGTGATTTTAGGTGTGAATGGGCTTTATAAAGGAGGTTTCTTTAGAAATCATAGTGACCCAGCCAAGGTATAGAGACTACATGTTCTTGGAGGGTGCTTCACGAAAAATCAGTGCTTCACAAAGTTCAATGTACCCAAATGGGTCTCCTTCCATTAAGATTGCCAAAAGAATACACAAAGGGAATCCCCACATAAAGATGAGGTATAATGGAGTAAATGGAACATGTTTTTGTAAATATTATCATTTCTTCAATGGTTCATAGTGAAAAGGGCATTTAATTAATTGAGAGAACAAAATGTGAAATGTTAGCGTGTCGATCTTTTTGAGTTGGGGTGATCTGAGTATTTATAGCCACTGGGTATCACAATGCTCTGAAGAGGTGTCATGAAGATAAATTTGGATCACAATAAGATGTAAATCCATCATGTTCATCATACTCATAGAGGTTTCATTCATTTCTATGCAGTGGTGGTGTAGGCTTTGGTCAGGTTTCTTGGACTTGTAGAGTCTCACATCATTGCCTTTGTGGTGGTCGTGGAGGTTTCGGTCATGTTTCTCAGTATTTGGAGGCCACCATCTTTGTGTTTTTGGCAATCACAGAGGAAACTGTCAAGTTTCTATGACTCAGAGATGCTCCTTCATTGCCCTTACGGCAGACACAGATGTTGCAGTCGAGATTCTCATTAACGGAGAGACTTCCTTCATTGCCTTTTTGGTAGTCATGGAGAATCGTTCAAGGAATATTTATGACAGTCCTGATGCTGGAGGCCTGTGAAAAATTTCATCATGAGTCTTACACCTTTTAAGAAATCATTTTCTCTTTTTATAATTTATTTTAGGCCACTGAAATTAATCACTAAAAAATTAACCCCACATAATAGGAGATGATTAGAAAAAGATAGTCAAACTATGAGGGTCAGTTTCCAAAACATGTCATATCGCGAAGCTGCATCGCTCTGGTGGTATGGGGAGCACGAATGAAGAATTTTGCAGCGATCATCATTTCCATGGACGATCTGAGGCTTAGGAGGTATTCTTATATAAATAGGGTTCATGGAACAATATATTGTCCACATATATCCGTATTAATTTGGGCTTCGATCTCTCGAATCGCGGAGCTTTATAACCCTTAGAATGCCCATTGTGAATCTATTTTTTCAGATCAGTGCTCCATGAATGTTTCTTAGTGAACCGGTGCATTGTGATCCCATGTCACTCTGCGAATTACATAGACTCTTTAAATGTATCACAACTTCATGACCCATCAGGCGTGATTTTTGAGTGATATGTTTTAATGATATTCATGAACACGAGAGGAAAATACATAATCTTATGACAATATGGCTAACTAAGAAGCTTCCTATGATGTCCATTATGATGCTACATGAAGAGAAGATATGTAAGAAAATCTTGATCTTTGGGAATATGTGTAAAGACATTATTATCAATAGTCCCTGGTTATGCTATTATTGGAAGGGAAAAATAACAACCCCCTCTACTAGATACATCCATGGTATGGCTTCAGTCCGAGGGAAGATGTTTCAATCCCTAAATCAGGAAGAGATGAACAAACTCACTAGTTTAGATACAAGACATTTAATTTAGAGTGGATCAGACCTATAAATGGCCATACTTGATAGGACCACACACATGTCCATGCTGACTACCTAGAAAACCATGTCAACAATTTTGATGTGAAAGCGTTGTAGCCAGCGATATCTCCCCCACAGTACCACATGATCCACAATGAATACATAAGGAACCCAAAGAATGGGTGGATTTATTATTGGGACCACGACAGGGTCAGAACATCATTGATAATCGGTCTTGGTATTACTTGTTCTATGAAAATTGTGACAATTTTGGGAAAATTTGAAGTTGGCAGGCCTGTTGGAAGTTGTGTGGGTTTCCGAATTCATATTCTACCTGACGAAACATTTGATGACAACGTTGCTATAAATGTGGATTCTAAGTCTAAATCATTTCATTTCCACCATGGGGAGGTTGAGATCAACCATTATGACCTCCATTAGATCATTTGGATTTCCCCTTTGGGGCCATGTACAATGAGTTCCATCTCGCAGAGAACACATGGGAAGATTCAGAGTAGATGACATGGCTTGAAAATGAGTTTATGGGCTTGGTTCTATGTTATGATAAACAGTCGACGAGGGATGCCCATTTTATATTGTGGTTTAGATGTTTCCTAAACCTCCCACCAGAGCATGATGTGGAAGTGGAGAAGGCACCTAATAAGCTAGCAGTAAGGCCTCCGAATAGTCCAAATGGAGCTTAGTGAATCAAACAAAATTCATTCTAGTGAATCCTAGATGAAACCTGACGGATGATATTGGGGGTCTTGTGTCAACACTGAGCAGCAACTTGTGGATAGATTGGATGGATTAATCTATTCACTTTTTGGGGCTAGATGATACTGGTCAGAGTTACGATATAGGGTTCACAACCATGAACATTCATTATGTGTCCATACCAGCGGTTGGGAATCACATCAACCTTTGGATACCGGTGATGGAAATTTTGAAAAATGTTGTGGGGAACATCAGTGATGGAAAACCAACATGGGTATGTGGACCAGCCCACTTCTTGTATATATGGATAGTGGAACACATTAGTGTCTATGAATATCCAAAAATTATTTCTCCTCATAGGTTAGACTTTGGACATTCCATCATGAATGCAGTGGGGAGATTTCTGGCCAAGGTGTCATCCTTGATTGCACTGAACAATGTCTGGATAGAAGACGAATTCAAATTACATCCTTTATATATATCTATGGGAGTATTAACTGATGTGGTCCAGGGAATTTTGATCCATCTTCACTATCACATGGCCTTTCTGGGTGGAGTTTTAGTGGCACTAGTCGACCATGAGCCTATCGATGAGCCATATACGTTGCACCACATTGCGAGGCAGTTCTGGTGCATGCATAGATTTACCTTGAATTTCTTTTTAGCGGTGTGCCATGAGGATAAACCCTTCATAATGAGGAATTGACACCCATTATAATATGTGAGGATAGTAAAATGCATATAGAGCTGCCTCCGCCCATAGTTGTCTGTGTTCTTGTTAAGGAGTATACAAAGATATTTAATATAGCCTACTTGGGTGAAATGTTAATACAAATAACTATCTATGTTGATTAGGGAGTGCCTCCCGAACCTATAGGTTGGTGTCTAAAAATAGAAAGAACATGCCATGGTGGCCGATAAGATCCACATCATTTTAGTGGGTTTGTATTAGTTATGAACAAAATATTTCCAATGGCCCACACCGAGAAAGAGGCATGTAAGGGTAGAATACCTTTGTAGTCCTTGAAGAGCAGATCAAAACGGAAGGGATTCCACCAAGAGGGTTCTACGGGATATCGACTCAAGATCTGTGGAAATGTATATGACACATAGTTGTGCCTCTAGATGCTATTTTTCTAATTTCTTGGAAAACATGGGACATCAACATACAATTTATCAGTCCCTCCATGATGTGGTACTAACTTAAATACCTCTAGAAGGATCTGTCAATGATATGATATGCTACAGGAGGATTTCTATTATATCGGGTGTATGGGAAACAATATATGGTTTAGCTAGATGATTTCATGCATTCAATGGTGACCCCATCACCAATTACATACCAGGTGAAAGTGTTGCTTCATCAAAAATCTCATCCACAACTGTCTACTAATGAGCTGACAAAGCACATCCCTTTACATGAAGAATCATTGGAGTCATTATGGGGATAAGAGGATAATAGGGGGATCCCCTTTGAGGATAGTGATGTTGACACCTTAAATCATTAAGAGTGTGCTGAGAATCTAAACATAAACTCCAAACCGTGCCATTATGGAACTTACTTAATAAATCCAATATTTCATTACTAAAATTAATCTTATATAGGATAAATGTAGAGACCCGAAGCCTGACGTACATGGACATTACATTACTTTTGCGGAATACTTAGTACATAACAAAAACACACACACAAGGATCGTAATAGTTTAGTGTCTTTGGAAACTCGGAACGTAATCTTCTAATCGTGGTGAATGCTCTTCAATATCTCCCATAAAGATCTTCCCTTTTTTTACCTAAAACCTTTCTTTATATCCTGGGGAAAAGAAAACATAAAAGGGTGAGCTCAAATGCTCAGTAAGGGTAAACAAAAGAAAAATCAATCACATCATATTCATAAGAACATAACTTTTGGAAATCTTAACCTGCAAAAGAGAGCATAATTTCATAACATGGGATAAATCATAGTAGTGAAATGAAATCCCAATAATCATAACTTAAAACATTAAACTTTGTGGCATACACACATAATCATAGAAAATCATTTCTTGTTAGTCAACACTCATTGCCAAGACTATCTTAGTGGACAAAGTCCCTTTCTGAATCGAGTAACCCTCGTTTCAGTCCTGTTTCACTGAACCGGTATAACCTACCATTTCAGCCATGTCTATCTCATGAGATATAAAATATTTACCGAATGCATTGGAGGGAGATATAGGTCCCACCCATCTTATAATAAATCCTTTCTTATGTGTGCCACATAATCATAAACCATACATCATAGTGTAACCCATGTAATAAAAATGGGATTCTTAAACAACATGACATCATAAAATAATTCATATAAGATAAAGGAATTCATAAAAATATTTCCATCACAACATAATCAAACCAATGTAATAATAGGGATAAAAACAGAACCCTTTTACTATCTTATATGGAAAATAATTTTGATAAAATACTTGAACTCCATTCTTGAGGAAAATATCCTTTTTACTTCAAAAACATTTTTCCTTTCATAACATGTCATACGACTTTAAAATAAAAGAAGTTGATTAAAAATAAACTTGAAAACTTGTAAAGTAAGTTTCTTGGAAATAATGTTTTAAAAATCCATTCATTCCATATAAGTTAAAAAACATTCTTCGTACTTTTGTCGGAAAAGTCAAAAAGTACCTCATACGAAAAACGACAAAAGATTCCTTTCATACACACTACTAAAAACTCACCGAAGGGTAAAAATGGATTTATAAAATTGTATGTGGATGGAAATAATATTACATATTGATGAAACATGGATGTGGATGATAAAATACACCCCAGTAAATACTTACGAATAAACAATCTCGGATAAAAATGAGATTGTGATATTTCCCTTACCTTAGGTCCGATTTGCTTCGTATGTGTCCAAACCTCCTGTATAATGATTTAAATAATGTCATTGACTTATTACAGAATCATATTCATTGTTATGATATCATATATGGTTCACCTATGACATTATATTACCCTTTCTTTTATAAATTCCATGTTAAAGAAGCGTTTTGGGTAAAATCGTTTCATTTATCGTAGGTGTTTTGACTTGTTGTTCTTGACATTATTATTACTTATATAATGATTTACTTACTTCCAGAATATAAAATATGATTTATATATCATATATATTCAGTATATATATATATATAATAGATAGATAAATAAAATGAAAAACACCGTTCATGGAGACGGTAGTCCGTACGTACGCATGAACGCTGTTTTCCATTCCTTATTGTCTTGAAATGGAAGTAAGTAGATGACATACATATATATATATACATAAATCCAGTAGCTTTATAATGTCATATATTTCATTATTATTTCTTATATATACTTTATAATCATTCTTAAATGGATAACATGGAGAATGAATCTCATCGCGTCGTGGAGATGGTAGTCCGTACGTACGCACGAGCGATGATATAATTTCCATAAATATTGAATTGAATTGGAGTGGATTATACAATATATCAGAATCAATATGATGTTGTAATAACTATGTATAGTTATTCTTTACACCATTATACCCATCCATGTAAGGTGGTGGTGGAAAATAGATTACACCACGGCGTGGAGACGGTATTCCGTACGTACGCACGCGCGGTGATTTCTTTTTCTGTAGGATGGATAGAAGGTGAAATAGGGTTGTTTCATACTTATAATAACATATCAGTATATGAGTGATACTGATGTTATTACTTCATAATGAAACAACCTAAGAAGAAGAAGTGGAAGAAGAAATAAAGATGAAAGAATTGGTAACGGTAATTACCTCTTCTTTGAAGCGCCTCTTTGAGACCTCCTCTTAGGGCACTAAAATTGGTCTTTGAGGAAGACCAGAACCTCTATGATGTTTCTAGGGAAGTGGAGAGGATATTTTGGCAGGGGTTGGCCGAGCTTGAGTGCTCAAATTGGTGTGAGGAGGAGGAAGAGGCGGTGCCCTTTTATAAGGGAGGAGAGGGGCACCTTAGGAATATCTCATAATATTATTTTATATTAAAGTCAAAATCGGTTTATAATGGTTCCAAAGGGTCTTATATCGAAGCTAAAGTGGGGATGGGTCGAAATCCTATCAACCAATAAGATTTAGACAAGTTTAGGGTATTATTTTAACCTTATCAATTAGATTTAACTCTAAGTTAAATAATTTGACTTTTACCATGTCTTTTTGTTTTCTTTCACTATATGGTTAATACACTTACTATAACATGCCAAACGAACCCCAAATTGTTTCTTATTAATATATATATCCTTATCTAAGTCATGTGGCCGAACCTTAGATTTTTAGGAATAAAATAACAATTAATAATATAATATTTGATTTAAAAACTATTTTGTGTCAATTTTGACACTATTTGATATATAATTTTTGTGAAAGTCATAACAGAATTATATGTTCGAACCATGTTGATTAAATCAACACTAATATATCATAGTAACCTAGAAAATTAGTGGAATTCATAAAAATTCTTCAATTACATTTATTTTTGTATTTATATTATCAATTATGTCAATCTTTCATTAATAAGATAATTACTGCATCATCTTTGTGTCATAAATAAATTAAATTATTTGATTTCTAAAAATTACAAATAAAATACCATCATGTATGAAATCTTTTTAGATTTCTAATGAATATTTAAAATCGAATTTATCTTATGTATAACCCCATATTAAAAATGATTTACTTATTAAACTTTGATTTTAACTATTTTAACCCTTCTTTAAATAAATTAATAATAAATGTCCTAATCTAATCCAAGTGGGCCTAAATGGTCATATTTTATTCCTAAGTTTGTTTTTGGTCGAATTACACTTGTCCAATAGAATTAGGACATGTGTTAGGGTAATATTAATATCATATTTACCCTTAGTTCACCTATTTACTATTAGCCGCGGTAAAAAAAGTAAAAAGTTACTATTCACCAAAAAATTATTTTCATCTCATTGAACCACATTTTAGTCTTTGATATTAACCGTGTCTCTCGGATTTTCGAAATTCCATTCACAGAAGCGGTAAAATTAAGTTTTATGCAAAATTCCGTTTTTAACCTACCACTTAGTGGTTTCACTATTCATCAAAAATTGAAAGTTTTCAGAAAAATGCCAAAATTTCATCCTAAGCAATATTTCATATTCCGAATTCAAAAATGAAGTCTATTTTACCAAATTCATAACATAGAAGTTGCATTAATTAATTTTATAATTAAATCCCGCTGTTAAAACAAATAGCGTGCTTTTTAAGAAACGAAATCTATCAAAAGATTGACACTTGATTATGTCTGGTTTAAATGTGAAATTACAACCAATGACCAACATTGTATTAAAATATATTCTAAATATACTTTAAAACCACTCAAATTAATAATTTATCAATATTAATTATTTCGATTAAAAAAGTTGTTTTTAATTATAATTTGGTAATTTTCACTATTCATTAGAATATGAAAGTTATCCGAAAAGTACCAAAATTTCACCTTAGGCTAAATTCGATACTCCGAATCCAAAAATGAAGTCCATTTTGAGAGCTAAAATTTCTAAAATTTAAAAAGTGGTTATTACTATTCATAACGGCTAGTTTTAATAATATTTTAATAGCATATCGTTGTTTCGTGAAACTCAGTATTGCGTACTACACACGCTATCAAGGAAGGTTGTGATTGCATGTAATGCAAGGCAAGTCAAGGATTTGTATTGTGTAAGCTCCTTTTGGTGTAGCGTACAACACAAGACATTAATAAAATTAAAAAGAATATTTTTCATAAAATCTCGGGTTGTTACAATAACCTTACATGCAAAGCCCCTTTCTGCATGATAGTGGACATAGTTTTGAGATATATTCCATGGATGATAGTTATCATAGAATCCAGTAGGGTCGTGATAACTAGGTTGTCCCTTATGGAATCATTAGAGCTCCCAACCATATACGGGGGTCCACATCCAGGGATTCCTACAGTAGCAACTCAGGGGGTGAAAACCCAATTATTTTATATCTATATGTCATGTCACTCATATAATCCATAACTATTATAAATCGAGACATGTCAAATGAAATTTTTTATATTTCTATCTAAACAGTTCATAAAA
Organism: Viscum album; assembly: GCA_963277665.1. Classification (NCBI taxonomy): domain Eukaryota; kingdom Viridiplantae; phylum Streptophyta; class Magnoliopsida; order Santalales; family Viscaceae; genus Viscum; species Viscum album. The sequence goes on along the minus strand of OY728155.1, from coordinate 914,252,285 downwards.
TGGAATGGGTCATATTGGTGATGATGGCTAGGACTCCTGATGCTCATTTCATAAGGGAACAGTGGCAGGCATGGAATTGGACACCCTAGCTAAAAAAATCATGGTAGTTGTGGAAATGGGAAGGGTTACTGGTGGGATGGAACTAGAAATCATTAATGTGGGGGGTATAGTGAATAAGATCAACCTCATTATGTGGAACCCAGTCTATCTGAAAAGTCCCTAGTGGAAGATCCCACTTCCGAACATCTGTTAAAATTCCCAAAAACATAACCTGCTGGCCAAAAGTAGCGGGATGAGATCCATTAAAATAAAGGGGATAGAAATGTTTTTCCACTGTTAGGCATGGAAATTTATTAGGCATTATATTGATTATACCCCACAAGAATATTGGATAATCCATATGGGTAAACATTGTTCTCGGTTTCATGACATATGACCTAGAGGAGGGCCCAATCGAAACCCTCGTATGATCATTCAATGATAGATTGCATAAAATTTGAGGGATAACAAGAATGACCTCAGTTTTGGATGGCTGGAGAGGAAGGTAGTCAATATCGAAACACTTAAGGAGGCTGAGAAAGAAGTTTTTCATTTGAGGGCATCCGTTAATTAATACTCTGCCTTCGTCAATTCCCAATGGGAACTAATACCGAGATAGAAGGTACAACTGGTAGAATCTGACGAGAAGTTGCGGTGAGAATCCTAAGGGGAGGATAATATATGAGCTAGTGAGGGTTGGTAATGGATCAAGGACAAGGATCTTTAACCCACCTCTACAGAAGAAGAATGAGATCTAATCAAATTACAACAGATCTTGGAGGCCACATGGTAGACTGTGGTGGAGCTAATAAGATTTATTGAGGAGGTTATCTCATCTATCAAATGGGTTAATACATGGGTTTTTTAATTTGAATGAACTCCCAAACATACTTTCATGATTTCTTTGTTATTTTGGTTGTGTGCATGAGTCTCATTAACCTCTATGATTATTGCATCTCAATCAAAATTGTGAAATAACCAGTGATCAATCTTTAAGAACACAGGGATCATTCCCAGTGTGAGAAACAAGGGATGACCATGTAATTATACACCTTGAATACTGGGGTGAAAACCAATCACCAGACACATGAGGTATGAATGGCTACTCAGAGTTTCCATCCGGAAAGAGGGGCCATGATTAAAGAATATAGATCCAAAAATATCCATACTTGTTTTCTCAACGTGCTCTAGTGCATGATCGAGTTAATTAGAGGGACGCTAAAATCCATTTGGTCCAAGTGGAATAGGAGGTGGGTGTCACAATACCCAAAATTAAACACTCTGATGATGGAGAACCTATATAATATAATTTCAGACCATATTCGAAATGCAACACCTATATAGCTAACTAGGAATGGGGACAAACAAATGAGGGCCAACCATTGACTATATTAAAAAACAATGGGAATAACTAGAAAATTAATCTAATGTCTTACAAAACTTTTTCTGAGGATGTTTGGTGATCCAAATTGGCATGATTCATGTACATTCGTAGGTTCCCTCAGATGTGAAAGAGAATGAATATCCAAATAAATGGATGACAAAGAATGGAGACAGAATTTTGGACTATTCAAATGGAGTCCAAGAGTATTGACATTACTCCTCCTTGACAAAAGCGCATTGGTTGTATGTATCGGTCTAAATCAATATCAACCATTCTTTTAGAAAGGACCTTGGATGGATTGTAGTTTCACATCATGTGAATGAGGAAATATGAACATTCATTAATGTCATACTATCTGGATGAGTAATGAAATAGTTTACATTCATATAATTAGGATGTTTCATATTTTTTAAGGTCATACCACATAGTCCTTGGATAAAAGTTCAACATCGTGTTACATGGACTTTGGATTCCTAATTTTGGGTGAATTAATTTTTTTCGTAATTAGGCTAAGGATCCAAAAGTGTTAATGAACTTTTTTCTATCCCCAAGGTGAAATTCCTGAGTGTCCCTTCATATCTTGTGAGGGTTGGAATGAGGTCATAAATAGTTTGGGAGTTCCAAGAAGTTTAACATCATATAGTGAGTATGTGAAAATTCCAAAGGAGAAAAACATGGTGTGGTGCATAACAGAATGTGAATGAGGAAAAAAGAATTCAACACCAAAACACTCCTTTTCAAATAGGAAAAACCAAAACAAGAAATGAATTTATCGGTTAATGAGTTTTTAGCTAATCATAGAAGTAAATTATATAGGTGTAGCTATATATCCCTTATGAAATTTAATAAAGTAACACATTGTTCATGAATATGACATGGTAGATAGCTAATGCCCAAGGGTAAATGTCTTCTCGAATGAATACATCATAAAGCTAGGTAGTTTATAAGTACACATCTTGGATGTAAAATATGAAACTTAACACTAAATGATAAAGATGGAGGAGATTCTAGTTTATGGTCAAAGATCGTGGACTATTGGGAAGTGTGGTTATTCCATTAAGGCAAAAATTGTACCTGGTTCCCTATTCTCATATGATCCATGCTGAGTGTGGGAAACCAGGGTGGATAAGATCGTTACAACATGGGGAGGTACAAAGTATGGAATGAAGGTGTGGAATCAAGGATGACCCCACAACATTGGTTCATTCTCTCAATTTGAAAAGGTGCATGGTGGGATAAGGCCAAGGATGTCAAAGCTCTTTTTGAACATGATGAAATGGAAATGGATGTAAATCTGAAAACCAATATTTAGGGCACAATAGGGATGTAATAATGATGGAGGATAACTATTTACATAATTGAAAACATAGTATCCATTTTTTTTACACTTGGGATGGGAGAAAACAAGTGAATGTCGACTTCTAACCATATTCATGATGTAGGACTTTTCTCAAAGTTCATTCAAGATATTCCAGGATATTGGCCGAAAATGGTAGAAGATCCATAAGGCCAAGCTTCCATGCCACCTGGGGGTCCACTCGGATGTGATAAATGAAGAATCCCTAAAAAATGGTCAAATGAATCATGGAAATAGAATGAGAGGTTTTATATAAAAAATCCAACACTCTTGGACCTAGACCACAGTTCATGTGAGTGCGTTAATGGGGTGTAACTGAGTTCAAGTGGTCCAGTTCTGATCAGAAGACTAGAGATGAAGTGTGTATGAAATGATCAAATTAGGTAGATAGAATTAAGGATGGACAAAAAAATGTGTATGGATGTTCCTACATATCCTATTAGTATGGGAATCATTCCATACATAGTCCTGGAGATGGTGTGTCGTTTAACATCATGTGGTATGGACACAAGCTGATGTGGTCCTGAAGGGGGTGTACATGGTATGGAAAATCAAACCTGATGTGAATGATTAAAAGGAGTCTTGAATTCCATATAACATCATACCATAATAATCAAGGAAACGACGGATAATTAAATTGATCATTATCGGAATTTATCCTACACCCAAGGATAAAAATAATGGGTGTTCCTATGTTTCCTATGGCAGTAGGAATGAATCAACACATAGCTATAGAATTCCATATAGATTAATATCATATTATAATGACATGGGAGAATGGAAAATTTCCTAAGGCATTCACAAGTTGAGGCTATTGTAAACCTGATATGAAAGGAAACTAAATAATTCAACACCACGGAAAATGATTCCCATAGAAAGTTTAGGAAGTAAGACCGAAAATGGGGAATTTTGTGCTAGAACAGAAGTGAAAATGTCTGGAAATTCCAAGATATCCCTTATGTATGGGAATCAATCCATACATTGTTCTAGAATTCCATGAAGTTTAATGTGATATGGTGTGAACGTGAGTGTAAATGAAAATATTATGGATGGAGGGGAACACAGTGTGGATACTTTAAACATGACGTGAATAATGAAAATGATTTCCACACCACACTACAGGAAGCCCTTGAAGAGAAATAACCCAAAGGGTGTAACAAAAGATATAGAATGATTTTATGGGTAAGACATGAATAAAAAATGTTCTAGAATTCCAACATGTCATATATGGATCGGAATAAATCCACATTTACTCTTAGAAATAACAATTAGTTTAATGTCATGCGGTTATGACAAGAAAAAAGGTAGAGGAATACCAAAGGGGTTGTATGCAGTAGAGAAGAAAAATTCAATTTGAATGGGGAAAAATATATCTGCATCACATCACACACACTATCCTAGAGAGAAATCAGTATAATAGGCTATAAATAAAGGTTTGAAAAACATGGGGATTAAACCGATGATGAAATGATCATTCATTCCTACATATCCAATAAAGATAGGAATCAAAACAATCGTAGTTATTGAATGTTCATGTAGTTTAATTTCATGCAGTAAGGACTTGGAGATCCTGTTTTAATGACATAGAGCATGGTCCCTGAGGTTTTTTACCTCTTATAGTTTATCGTCATGTAGGATGATAGCTCTCACTCATGAAAAGTACTAATTAAGGAATTTGAAATTTGCGGGGGGTGTAATACGCTTTCTGTCCATGGTGACAAAGAATTATACATTGTTATGTTAAACCCCATGAATGAATGGTGGTTTCTAACCAGGTATCATTGGAATTATCATGTGAAATATAGTGTCACCATGAAGGAAATAACAATGATAAACATTCTTATTGAAACCACTATTTATCTTGTTCTGATGCATCTCTAGATTGTGAAAGTAATAAAGAATGACCCCATCTAGATCTTCTAGTCCATCAAAATATAATTATTATACCTTTTATGGTGTCTATTAATTGTAGAAAGTTGTTCATAGTGATAGAAACTGAATCCCAATTAGAAAACTCTTTATTTTTGGTAAACATAGAAATATGGGGTCACCAAGGTGGAATAAATTGTCGTTGTTCGGTAAGCCCTGAGAGCATTGAGAATATTATCCATTAAACTCATCATGTTTGAACAAACCATCTTCTACAGTATATTAGAGTGGTTTTTTAAATTCCTTGGTCATCCCATTCGATTACATGTGACAGGGAGAGGCATTATTAGAATAGATAAGGTACAAGGCATAAAATTTATTTATATCAGCTTCCTGAAAGATTGTTCTATTATTTTTTGATGATAGAGTGATGAAATATAAATTGGAGGAAGATAATAGGGTTCATGTAATAATCAATAGAGGCGTTTATTACTTCTTTGAGAATCATTTCTATTTCCCACATGGAAACTATCTTTATAGCGGTCATGATGAACCTGCACACGTGGGTTGTTGTTGGTGGATACCGTCTCACAAAATCAATCCCCATATGGCCAAGGTATAAGAGTAATTGGTGGTTGGAGAGGATCATGAGGATTATGAACAAAATTAGCATTGATATGGCATGAATGACACCTCTTGGAAAAATAGATACAACTATGGACCAAGGTGGGACAAAAGTATCCCAACCTTCAGATTTGATGACAGAGTTTTGACCCTACCTAATAAGCTTCATAGGAATTGGCATGAACATCCTAAATAACCTTGGTAATCACATATCATTTATTTAAATAGAGGGTAACCCCATCAAACCCACTTATGTAGAGTGTTATCTCATTGATGGGACCACTTTGGATAGGTAACGAGACTACATGATGAATGATTCGGTCACATTTGGCTCTATATGTTTGGAGATTTCTATGGTGGTGGTACTTGATGAAAGGACTTATCCAATTAGGGGTCTATTCCATTACAGTGATAGGGAAACGGAGGTCCTAATGTGGATGCCTTGATGGTATGATGGCCAACCTGCTTTATATCATCATTATCTGGTGAGTGTGCTCTAACAGGTGTACAAGATCTATCTTACTGACAACGTAGTTTCTATTTATCATCTTGATGATCAGCTTGAAATCACCATTAACATGTAGGTGGGGAACTTCAATCTTGAGGGTCATCTCAAGACCTGTGATAAGGGGTTGATACTCATCCTTGTTGTTTGTGCAGCCTTCTGACAATAATAACTAATAGGGAAGGATATCTTGTGCATGCTTGATGAAGAGGATATCTAATCCCACTCTGTTAATCATGGGATCATTGAGTCTTCTTTCGAAAGGGATTTGGGAAGCACCATTGAAGTGAATATTCCAAAATGGAATGGATTGATTAACGGATAGGATTACCACATCTTAAAAATTGTGATCTAAAGACTGCTCTAAGAGGGAAGGATAGGTAGTATGAAATTCTTCTAGCACCTGACCCTTGAATGCATTCTATGGAATGAACATGATGTCAAACTAAAAAAATATCATTTCCCACTAAGATAGGGGACCTTTCAACATGGGTAGGTTCAAAATATACTTTAGTGGGTCGATGAGATACATCATCTATATCTCATGGTGTCGATAGTAATGTTAAAATTTATAAACCCATTACACCAGTGTGGGAAAACACTTCTTGATAGAGGAATATTTGGTCACCATATAAAGGAGCATGTATATGAGATAGTATAAACTATCATTTTTTTCATAGTTTTTCTTCTAGGTGATTGGGGAACCATGGGACCATTCTTGAGCGGTCATATAAAGGAATAGTATCCTTTTGGAGATGTGTCACATTAGTATGTAATTCTTGATCTCATAAAAATATGCATGAAACTTTTCATCCCATTGGATGTCCATACCTTTTTCATGAGTCAATATAAGGGAATACCCATTTCAAATAGATTCTCATTGAATTGGAATATGCTGGGTAGGGGTCCTTGGTAGCCTCATTGATTAAAAATGTTTCTTGGGGGAGGAATCTAACTGATGGCCTTGATCTTCTCTGGATCGATCTTGATGCCTCTATATTTAAGGATAAAGCCTTCAATCTTTCCATAGGGAACCCCGAAGGCACACATCAAGGGGTTCTTCATTAGAAAGTTAGAGAAAAATAATCCTAACACCTTCTAAACATATATAAGATGGTCGAAAAGAATGAGGTATTTGACCACCAAATATTTCTTATTTAATTCCATAAATGTCCTGACATCAGTTTGAATATATGGTGCATGGCATGCTGATAAGTGGAACCATGATTCTTCAGAATGAAAGGTATTAATTGGTAACATAAAGAATCTTATGGTGCTCTAAATGTGGTAGACACTTTTTCCATGGAGTCCATTCAGATTGAATTGTATCTAGAATACTATTCCATGAAGGAGAGATATTGGAATCTGGTCGTAGTGTCGACCAACAACTTTTATGCATGATGGGGAAAATCAAACATCGAAAAGTGATGGTTGAGATCCTTGAAGTTGATGAATACTCTAACCTATCCATTATTCTTTTGGGTGGGAACAATGTTGGATATCCATTTTGGTTGTTGGACTTCCATGAAGAATTTGGATTTAATGATCTTATCAACATCGGTCATGATCGTGGCACCAAGAGAAGGGTACGTCAATTTTTGTAGTAGTTTGAGGCCATGCTTGTTTTTTGAGAGGCCAATGCAGTGGATGGGGACTTAAGGATTGATTTTTTGGGATCTCACGATAGTTCTATGGAAAATAAATATAGATACAACATCAGGAAACACACATATTGCTGCTGTTATTATGAAGACCTGATATGATACCCGGTGTTGGTTTCAGATCTGTCTCAGTGCCAAGGATCACTTGTACCAACTCATCAACGGGGGTGGAGACACCTTCATAAAATTCATGAGGAGCATCCTCTAAATCCCATACATTTTTCACAACGAGATGATCATTGAGATAGGTAAATTCTTTTGAATTAGATGATTCTGATAGAATTCCAAGGCCAACTTGAGCGGTAGTGGAATCCTTATTAGTGGGACTCCGGCATTGCTAAAATCATGGTGGAGAATATTTTGATCCAATTTTTTCTACCCTTTGACCCAATGGGCCACACATGATAACATCAATGTATTGGTGGCACATCGTCTTCATCTTGTTCAACCCATCCCATCAAAAAATCATGTATGACATATTGTTGTTGAAATGGGAAAACAACATGACACCTTATAGGTATTAGACGTTCCTGGATCACTCGAGCCTTATTCTTGTAATATAATGAAGTGATATTCATTCATATCGTTCATAGTGGAACGTAATTTCCCCTTGTCCAGGATATGAAATTGTAGTGTCCCATATATGGGGCATGTCCTCAAATCAGTGATTTAGGATAATGTAGGCATCATCCATATCTGCCCAAGGGTCAACCACAGTGATAGTACAATCAACCTCATTGGCATAAACCTAATTTTCCTTTCACTAGTATTTTTTGAAATCCCGGTAGTAGGCTTCATGCATGGAAAATAGAGACACATCACCTTGGATAACTCCCACATGACCATTAAGGGAGTACATTATGTATTGCTGATATGAGGAGGGGACTATCAAATGTAAATGGATCCATGACCTACCAATCAGTGCATTGTAGGTATTGTCCTATGAGAGAACCATGAACTCAATACAAGAAATAATTCCACTAAATAGGGTCCTCTTGTGTATTTTGAAAAATAGGAATCTACTATGCCCTATCATAATGTTGAAACTTTATGTCAGAGGGATTCATATCTTTTTTGGATAGCCACATCTAGCAGATCGTCTAGGTTAGGATGAGATTGATCACAAAACCCTAGTCGATGAGAAAATGGTGTACTTCAACACCATTGAACTAAATAGTGATGTATAGTGGGAGTATTATCCAATGTATTAGAGAACCTTCATCTTCTACAGAGTTTAATATTATGGACTGAAATTATACAATTATGCCCTCCTCAACACAGAAGGCCTCTATGACTACTTCATTTGTTTCAAATTGTATGGGGATCATTAAAGCATCAAATAGGGCTTCACAGATATCCATTGACTAGAGGAAAATCACTAGAATTCATAATATTGGTAAGAATGTGGGTATGATTCTTGAGCACATCATACTTTCGTTCTAGGCGCACATTTCTACCGAGAATAGGTTTCTCAATGGCTAGAGCTATGGAAGAGGCTACAGGTTGAAAAATGGACTTTGGCTACTGCTGGGGGTATCATGCAACTCAGTAGCATAATCTTATATAATGAAAATCATTAGCATATTGGGAGATTGTGTTTTGGCCTTAAATATATGTGGATGATCATTTCATGGTCACGATGGATCTACCTAGTCGAGTATCTCAAATGATGGGGGAAGTGTGTATGATGAAATATGGATGAGAGTACTGTTCATGTTGAGTCCTAGGTTGAGCCTGTTGTATGATCATAGTGGTGTTCATGATTTGGTCAATATAGTTGGTAGGTGCACTTTGATAGTTCACATATCCAAAATTTCATCTACGCTAGTGTTTTTTATGGACAATATGAAAGCTTTTCTGGAATTTCAGATCTTCATGGACCATGTATGAGTCTAATATCATGATGGTGTTCAGTGAGGAATACTCTGGTTATCACTTGATAAATCCTCCATTGATGGGTGGATTATAGGGTAAATCCCCATCCTATAGGGTATGAAATCTCCAAGTGTACGAGATGTATTTGGTACTTGTGTAAGACTTTTTATATCCTTGGGTTAATGGCTCCTACTCTCCCATGAAGTCAAAAGATGAGATGACAATGAAAAAGTAGTAGTTAGTGGTAGTACAACAACATTTGAATGCTTGTGTGGATTAAAATTAGCATAGATAATACCTTGGGCATTAGAAAATTCATTGCATGCAACCCAATTTCCACAATCTTGAGGCTTGTGAACAGATACACACTATGATTTACCCTTAATATCATTATTAGACATCAAAAACACGCATTCCTCTTATGATAGGGAAAGACACAACCAGACTATATAATTATCAACCTAGTCTTGGATCTAGTCACTGAACACAGAAAACTTCTTGAGAGTGTGTCTAACGAACCGGTGATAAGGGAATTAATTGGGGTGATTAGTTAGACCTGCCTCTTTGAGGCTCTTGAATTCTGGAAAATGTAGGATTCCTTGGTCAAAGGAAATTCTAAAATAGCAGGGTACATGAGATTTGTTGAATGAGCAGGTCTGGTTTATCTGATCCGAGGAAGAGACTATGGGATCCTGGATATGATGGGGGCTAGATCCTGGAGAGGAGGTAGAACCTAGTTTTCTAAATTAGATAGTGGTTCTTGGTTACACATTGGAACCTATTGATTCTCAAGAGAGCAATTCTGAGCTAGAGGTTGAGCCTGAGGTGGTCTCCCTCAACGTGGTCATGGAAGTGGCTCCGCTGATAACAATTCCTGCTTTCTAGGGGCCTCTATCTATGAAATAGTGGTGTCCACCACCCTATAATCTCTTCTTGTAAGATTTTCATGAAGAAATGGGTGTGTGTTCTTAGCTTGTTGCATGTATTCCTCTAGACATTGATCATTTTCATAGAAATCCTAGAATCCACCTGGGAATTTCTGAGTGATGAGAGAAGAAACCAGTTTAGTCATCACATTCCCTAAAAACATTTTTAGTAGTTGATCCTAACTCCACAACATGTTAAGTTAATATGTGAGGCCCTTACACCAAGAGACAAAGTCCAAAACTCTCTCATCCTACATTTTCATTCAATTGAAGAGGCCATAAATACTAGTCATGCGGGCGATGGAACTGAACTAACAAAAAAAATGTGGATATCCTCCCAACTAGATATGGACCCAATGGGTAAGTGGTTGTAAAAAAATGGGGTCTCTTATAGTGTTTGTGCGAAACACTAGTGTTTACCAACATTCTACTACACTGGATATCCTAGCATGGGTCTACAACATGAAATAAATTGGACCAAATACTCTAGCATATTCCCATCCCATTAAAATGTTAGATAGTAGGATTCATGAATCCTAGGGTACATGAATATAATATACCCATTCCCGATATGGCTGTCCATTAGGTGGAATCACCACCTATAGGGTTTCAAGATCCTTGGGGCGAGCAGTGAGAGAATCCCTCAGATCATCTTGACAAGGATTCCTAAATATCAGAACAATGGAATGTTCATCAACATGGTAAGATGGATGAGGGACTCATGGATCGTCTAGTAGCATGATATGATGGGATACTGGGGGATCCATTGGAGCGGATAGGAGAACCATTAATATGGCTGGTAGGACCTACCGAGTGGATGGGTCATTAGGAACGATGTTTCACAGATTGGGTGTATTCGATGATTTATACCAGGGACTATTTCCAAAAATATCAGCCTTCGTATGGTCTAGATATGATGGGTTTCCAAGTTCAACGAGAGTCCACTCACTTGGGAGATTTTGTGCTTACCCCTACAACCCTGGTGAAAGACGAATGAGATCATGATGTAGATCACCATAATCTATACGTCGTTCCACGAGGAACTTATTATGGATCTCATTGACTATCATTTTCTATACCACGATCTGTTGTCATGACACTATGTTTTAAGGATCCTATTCCATCATCTACACAAAATTAGATAGTTAGTAGTCTTAACTATCTAAGAATGCGCTTTTCCCTTATTGGGAGCAGACCTAATGGAAATTACTCTTTGGGTAGTCTGAGGATATGTTTCTAACATTGTTGTTGTGTGTGGCCACCTATAGGATATGATGGGTATTTTGATACCCCAATTGGTTTTTTATCATCTCTAGGAACTGTGTTGAAGCCCCCTTCTAGGTATATATCCTAAATGACCATGTTTATTTTTATGACCCCTGATGGAATATTCTTGATATCATCGGGTGAATAGGGTTTGTGATGGATAGGACTGAAATGCAGGGTAGTATACTGCACACAACCACGTATTTGGACATGTGGTGGGGAAGCCTCATTAATAACTCTAGGGATCAAAGTAAATATTTTCCCAAATTTATTATGGTGATTCCAATAATAACTACATCATGTTGGGAGTTGAGCAATATGGAGTGCATCCAACTCAACTAAGAAGCACTTCTATCCAATTCCATCGAAGTGTTCTCATATCTTAGGGTTAGCTAACTGTCGATGAAATAGATGGGAATGCGTATTACCTATGCTTTTAAGTAACACACAACCTCGTCCTGGGTGAGGGACTCTAGGATATTGAATGTTGTAGTTCAGATTGGTAAAAACATCTTGGGGAGATAGTCCCATGTAAGAATTTCCCACAAACATCATGGAACAGACTTCACATTCGGCCCTTGGTTTCCCCATTCATTGATTGGGGGCGGTTGAGGGACTAGTAATGAGAATGATATTGACTGTTTCATTATTGAAATGGTTCATGGAGAGTATATTGTGTACACTGAAAATGATCAACATCTTGTGATATCCCCTTTGGAATTCACCAACTGTATCTCCAAATCCATTTAGGATGGGTTACAGACCATTGCTTCCTATAGACGGGTGTCGGTAATTTTGGTGGATTAGACCGAAGCTCATCATAGACTTGTCCCCAGAACAATTCTCCATGATCTATTGTCAAATGGATAGGATGATCCAGGTGATGACAGAGATGATTTCAGAGAAAGAACCTAGAATGCATCCAAATCATCATCCCCCTATATGTATTTGGGGATGGGTTCAAGGATCCAGTGTATCTCACTTTCTAAGAGAGAAAAACTGATACACTATGTAATTATACCAGTCCGTAACACATGGGATCGAGTGAGAGATCCATCATCAAGGCACACTCCTCTTCAGAGTTTGAAAATCAGATGAGTTTGATTACGATCTGGAAATTCTCAATATCATTCTTTTGGTGGTTATGATTCACCCTCTTAACCTGGGGTGGTACTTCATGGTAGGTTAGATCTTTCATGTAGAAAAGGACCTCCATTTGAGTTGGTGTTGGAGGGGGGAGGACCTCTACTTTGATGAACTGGGGTGTTGGGAGAACCTTGGAAAATGTCTAATGGAACACATAGAGCACCTCTACTAGTGTTATTGAAAACATGGGGAGTACCTCTGTGATGATTTGTGACAAGGTGAGGAGTACATTCTCTCAGATTAATGTCATCGTGGGGATGGACCCTAATTTAGTTGCTGATGACTTGAGTAGGGCCTTCAATTTTATGACTCAAAATATTGGGAAACCCACTATACCTACGACTGTGAGCATGAGGATGAAATCTATATTTTCTAGTAATTTTGGTATTGTGAGGATCTCAATGTTTAATGTGAGAGTGGGGATGACTTAAACAGTAGAAAATGATAGTACGGGGAGGCCCATCACACTGAATCACTTCAATGGGGGTCAAACCAGGATGGTTTCTAGAAGCATTGGCGACTGGGGGAGTAAACCCAACCGTCATATTAGGTTATTGAGGCCTCGGTCCAGATCGTGCGAAGAGATGTCATTGTTCTATAGTAAGAGGGAGGTGATAGCACATGTCAGTGGTAGCTCAAGCCACTGAATCTGTAGAAGATTATGTCCCATAGATGGAATTCATCTGATCTCGTACCCGATGATGGTATCAGTGCAATCGATCTAGTTCCATCTATGCAGGTGTATAGACCACCTACTCACCATCCTGAAGGACTGGTTGGTCATGCTGATGTGGCTTAGTGGAAGCCATACATGATGACTCTCTAGCTGAATTAGTAATTGGGAGGACATGGACACCCCATAATCCCACACCGTAAGGGAGAGAATTATGTGACCTTTCTGGGGAGAGTCTCCTGAATTTATTGAAGATCGGAGTGGGAAGCAGTGGGGACATATGAAGCCTTTGGGGGTGAGGGTGACGACGGTGCAATGAGGCCTCCAGTTTAGAACAATCCATATACCTCATCGGAATGGACCCCCTCTTATTCATTTCAATGGACAAGAATGTCCATTACACTCCTTTAGAAAATTTCATAATGTGATAGGTGGAGTGGGTGCCTGGTTGTTGTGGTACTGGATGATGTTTTCACAGAGGGGGAGTCATACTAGATTTCTTCATTATCATTGCCCAACCACTACATTTTTGGGTGGGAATCTGTTGGTTTCTTGTAGCTATATATTGGGTCCAACAAATTAGGAAGATTCAACCATCATCATAGATAGCAGGAAAACAATTCCTATATCCCTTGGGTCGTCCTGTCTTCAAGGTCTATATAGAATGATCCATGATGGAAATGTCACAGTATGAGATATTCTAGTATTAAATGACCCATATCCTATCGAGTTTCACCCCAGGAACACTATTTTAATGGCGGGGCCAGGCACCAGATAATAGGATCTGGTGACGTGATTATATGTCGATGTCCTGAATGCTACTAATCCCCATATTTAAGGGAAACATTTATCATTGGGATCACCATTTCTACATCATATGATTTTCCTCTAGGGGTTTCCTCATCATGCCATGTGTGTGGGATACTTCACCCAAACAGGTCGCTTTGTTGCCTTCCATTCCCAATTTCTAAAGGTGGGAATCATCCATCTTTTCATCCTATGTCATATTCTTCTCGAGGGCACAAAATCCTAAGGAATACCACATTGAATATGGGGAATTATATAACAGAGGCATGTCTATGAGTTTTCCCTTAGATTCCCTTGTTTAACTCAGAGTATGCCGCAAGTTTAACATCTTGTGGATAATGATTAGAATGATCAATACACTGATGGTAGTGGATACAATAAATATTTCATTAAGATCGAGTACCTAGAACATTTACCGAATGGGTGGGTCATAATGTCTAATAAAAACTGACCTAGGATGGTGATTCCCACAAAGGGGATGGTTTCACTCCATGAAGGATAGTCTAAACAACACAATGGGAGGATCAAAGGATGGTGGGTCCTAACAATATGGAGACCAAGGATTACCATTGGATGAGACTGTTCCTCATGGTGGATTCTTATATACCCTGTTTTAAAGGGATGGAGAAAAACCACATATTTAATGAACATGTAGTTTAATATCATGCGTGATAAAAGGGGCATACAGTTTAACGTCATGATAAAAGAGGTTGGACTGAGGAGAATTGGTCAGGACTAATGTGTAATGGGATTGAACCTAAGGAATGATTCCAACAATACATTCTTGAAAAGGGAAAGCGTCAAAGTCCACATAGTATTGTAGGGAGGGGGTAGGGGGATTATTCGTGGTTAGCGTTCAAAAGATGATTTCAGGGTCGATGCTTACTCTAAACCCATGTGATTCCTGATTAGTGTTAGAAACAATATGTAGCTGTATACCTGAATATCACATTGAAAAACTTGTATCCACAAGGACAATATTTGGTATAATGTGTGCTTTGTGGTCTAGGGAGAGGATGTATGGGAATATCCAGGAGGTTATCTAGATGTACGAGGGTGATATGACCATCGTACAGGGGTAACACTACCATGGTCTGTTGGAGCCAACGAAATGTCTTCCCTAGGAATACATGGTGACAATGTACAGTAGGATGTGCGGTTTATATTGTGTTTTTTCACATCCACTTTATGGACATCTAAGTATTTTCAATCATGTGGTGATCATAGTTTAATGTCATTTCATGAAGATGTAGGTTGTCTTGGATGTTTAATGTCTTGCAAATCAGATAATGAGGATTCGCATTTACCAACTGACACTATGGGAAGGGAAGGAACAAGGAATTCATTGGGAATTGTAGAGTGATCCATTGAGTGGTCCACTTTAGCATGGTTATGTGAAGAAGAAATATTCATTAGAATTCAGAGGGGAAGAATCATGAGGTAGGAAAATGCATCATGAATCACCATCAAGGGGACCATGGGATCACAATATATATTCCTAGAGGGTCACAAAGAAGTGGGGGTAACAATGTTTATTCCCTCACTAAGAGAGGCTTCATGTAGCCCTGGTGCTTCACGATGTGAAGGGGCTTAATGAAATAGGATTCTTCATGAAGCATAGTAACCTAGCCTAGGCATTGAGTCTATCTGTTCTTGGAGGGAGCTTTGTGAATAAAAAGTTCTTTTTGATGTTCTGAGTACCCAAAGGGATCTTCTTCTGTTACAATGGCCAAAGGGATTCACTAAGGAAAACCCCCATGGAAGAGGATGTAAAATGAATAAAAGGGAAAGAAGCAATTATTAAGTACCTCACATGGTTCATTTTATCGATGTTCCACAAAGGATGCATTGCTTCATGAATCAAGAACACTTAAGGTGAGAGGTCAGGGTGTCGATCAATTAGAGTGGGGTGAGTAGAGTATTTATAAGCACTGGATATTGCAATGCTTTGAGGACGTGTTGCTAATGAAATTGAGATTCACAATTGAAGGTTGATCCACCAAGTTCATCAAACACACAAAGAAGCCTTTCATTCCTCCGCAGTGGTCATAGAGGATTTGGCCCGGTTCTTGGTCTCTCATAGCCTTGATTCAATTCCGTTGAGGTAGTCACTAAGGTTGTGGTCAGGTTTCTATGTGGAAGTCATGGAGGCTATTGTTAAGTTTCTCAGACTCACAGAGGCTTCCTTCATTGCCTTTATAGAGGTCATATAGGTTGCGTTCACATTTCAAAAACTCAAAAGGATTCTATCATTACCTTTATGGAGATCATGCAAGAGCCCTACCAGCGGCTTTGGGGAAGTCGTGATGCTATAGGTCTTTGTGAAGGTGCGTCGTGAGGTAGATGCTTTTACAATTAATTTTTTCCTTTCTCGATTTATTTAAAGTAACAGAAAATTGGTGTCAAAGACTTTAAATACCATCTATTTGTACCACTACAACACATCCTACCCCCATAGTCATTCAACCACTAGAGTCCTCCTATAGCTATATTAGTGATAAATTTAGTTTAGTCCTCCTACCACCGAGAATCTGATACCTCAAGATGTGTTATTTTTAGTATAGCCTTCTTATTGATGTGTCTTATATCATTGGATTTGTTATATCATTGAGTTGTGATACCATTGAATTGTGATATTATAATATATTCTTCCAATGATGTTCTTATTCATTTGAATATAATTTTTCAAACATCCATTTTAGGGTGTTAATATAAATATTGTCATGTGATTTTCATTAATGATTTATCCTAAACCATTTAATAGATTCATTGAATACCTAGGTAGATATTTCATGATTTTTTTTGTCAGTTAGAGGGTCTTTGTAACCTATTATATTATCCGTCAATAGATATTTGAACCTATAGTGCAATATATTTTGGAATTTCTCCATCATGTTTAGTTTGTTTCTTGGTGATGATTGATAGAGGACATGGATATTGAAAACATATGACTGTAAATGAGTATAATAAATAAGAAAATAAAGTTTATTTAATATATTAAAATAATGGAATATTTTAATATAAACCTTATATGTAAAAGTGAAATCCATAAAACTATATTTTCCTACAACATTGGGATAATGTGGTCAAGATCCTCACTATGTCAAATCTGGGGACCCTAGAGCATCAAAAATATCATAGACCTATCAGCACTACATTTCACTATAACATTTTATTTTCTCTCTCTATTTTTATTTACATTTTAGTAGAGTGATCAATGAATCTATATATCCACTCACACATCTTCATGGACATAAACTATTGAATAATTAATTTCCACTATAACATTCTTTTATTTGATTCCCAACATCAACTATCGAAGATTACCTTATATGGAATGTGTTGTATTTCTTCACACATATAACTATAGAAGAGTCTGGGAGCCTGGAGAGAATGTAATGATTATATATACCTGATGTAATTTATTATTTAGAATTTTTTATATTAATTTCCTTATTACTATGTGATTCCAACGTGGAGAGGACTGAGTTTATATCGAGACTAAAACCCATTTTTACACATCTGTGGTATTCAATTTTTCTGTTCATTAATTGCAAAAGAAATCTATATTTTTTATAATATGTAATAAAATTTATTTTGATTATTTTGATTAAATTGTTTTTATATAATGGGTTATATTATTTAAATCAATTTAAAATGTTACATTCATTTAAAATATTGTTTCAAATGAGCCTTAATCACACATTGAGAAATATTTCAAATGATCATACTTATATAAAATAAATATTTTTATTATTAATGAATATTTATTCATATTATGTGATTTTATTTTATCTTGTTTTAATAGATATTTTATTATGAACACAATTTACCCCCTCCAGAGTTACTAAATATAAAATAAATTTGGTTTGATGATTAATTTCCTGAATTATATTATTCATCATATTATATTATTTAATATCATTAGGATAAAATAATTACCTTCATTATAATGAATTTTTAAGGAAGATATATATAGAACACATTTTGAGGTATTTAACATTTTGAAAAGTTCTTTTTGTGTTCTAAACTAATATATATTTATTTCAAGTTGTAATTAATGTATTTTGAATGATTTTTATCGTTTTTGACAGTTTGTGATTGGATTACCATTAGTTGAAGCCATTCAGACCCCCTGGTAATGGTACTAGAGAAAATGAGGTTACTAGGGAAGGAGATTGGTTTTGAAAAACTATATATTCAAATATGGGGATCTGGTTGAAGTTATTCAACATGAACGTGGTTGAACATGTTTTGCGTAAACTATTCATTTTATTTTTTTCACATTGGTAATTGTTAGATAGTACCCTCTAAAAATTTGGTGCATTATATGAAAAAACATATAGTCTTATGTGTTTGGAAGTATCACCTGAATGACTAGAACTCAGTTTTTCAAATTGAATATTATAATCATTTTTGGAATTAAAAGTTTCTAAAATAATAATTTTAACATAAAAATTCCCCGAAACACTGATTTCCCTCATATTTTTTTGTATATCAAACATAAGAGTTATTATGTGTGATTTCTATAGTTTTCTTCACTATATAGATCCTATACTGTTGTTATGCTGTGTTTTCCTCAAGATAGGTTGTAAGACACTCATTAATACTTTATGACTCATCCATCCATATTTTCAACTGGTAGAAACTCTAATCTTTAATTTCCATTACCAGATGTTGTGGTTATAGTATTTTGTAACATGGAATGTTTTGTAAACTAACATTTCAGTTATAGTAAGGGTTGAGAAAATGAGGGAATGATTCTGTTTAATGTGGATGATATTTTATAGGAATTTATCTCCTCACTCACATTAATTAAATTAATAACATGGAATATTTATTTAATTTAAATTATTTTACGTATTTATTATAAAATAATTTTTAAATACTATTCAAAATCACTCTCTTTGTTTGAATTTCTTTTTGAAAAATATTATTTGGAGACCACAATTTGTATCATAAATTACCCATTTGATTATTTGTATTAAAATATTGTGATTCTAGAATTAGATAATAATATTTGGTTTAAGAAATTACATGAGTTACTATGGGTTCATAGAGAACATCTATGGGTCCTTATTGAGATGAACGTGGTTTATTAGATAATTTAATATCATTTTATTTTTAATAATGGTAACATATAATTTTTGTGTATTTTTATGTATTTTTGTTTAATATTATTGGGGAATATTTTTTTTAAAATTGGGATTTCATGCTGAAATTAGGGAACAATGGGTGGTGGTAATGTCTATTTAGTCATTGTCACTACGATCATATTTTGATATAATATATTCCACCTCCATGTGATGACCTGGTAACTAGGAATGGGTTTCCACAAGCACTATTAATCCATTAATGGATTCCATTTTTATTTATGGGTTCATTATGTGATGGTATACCTCCCAAATGTTGTTTTCCTGGTTAATTTATTGGGAACATGGGTTCATAATGAAGTCTCAATTGGGTTGTCACTTTTACTTTAGTAGTTTTATTTTAACATGTGTACCAACTTTCATGGTTTGTATTTTTTATATAAAATGAGATCTAAATTTTTCATGTTTGTGTAGTGTTTGTGGGCTGTCATTGTAGTATTTCATATAATGTATGTATACTCTTCACACATCATATGAATCATTATTTTTATGTAGTGATTTTGTAACACTATATAGGTTATAGGAAACTCTTTTCATTTCATGTAGTTCATATTGATTTTATAGTGTCAAGAGATACTGTATGGAAAATATAAGTTGATATTATGTTGAGCATTTAAGTTTATAAAATGGAAAATATATTCACTTTTGTGATTTTAATATTATAGAATTATTTGGAGATATTAACATCTATTGCAAAACTGTTTTTTTAATATAGATTCATGCAGTCAAGTTCTTTCTTATTTTATTCATACATCAAATTCATATATTTTCATTATGTTTTTTGTTCTAGTTTGTTAGGAATCAAATGAAAAATCATCAATAAATGATTTTTTAAAATACAATGATAATATTCTTATTTTTCTTTTCAAGGTTATACCCATATTATTAATGGAATTATGATATTTTAAATGGAATGTATTTGTGATTGCATTTTTCTAATGCCATCACATCTAAATTTTTCATCATTAGGGATGGTAAGAATCGAGAATGGAAGTCTTAAAACATCAAATTAATGGCATCAAAATGAATATATATCCCCTTTATTCCAAAAATATATATATATAAAGGTGGTCTCTGTATAAAATTTATTTGTAGACACATATTTTAATTTTTAAAAACAATCAAAATCTATTTAGAAGAAAATATTCTGGTTTTATGAAATGGTAAAGAGACATTCCATAATGATCTCAATGTCCATATTTTACTTTACTAAAAATATTTTAGTAAATTATGTCACGATAACCTTTTATTCTAGAATAATTGGTTGGTGTTTTAGATAAAAGTACAATAATATTATTAACTGGTTTATAGAACATGGTAAATTTTTATATATTCCCATATTGTATGTTTTTTAATTATAGATATAATTTTTTTTCTTGTCTTCTATGTGTTTATATTTTTTACAAGAATATGAAACAATTATTGAATTGGTATATTGAAATACAAAGAAAATTAGTAGAACAAATTGGTTAAATTATATTATAAATCAATAAAATTATAATAACTGTTTAAAGTCAACATGAGTATCACTTAAAATCATTACTATATGTAAACTTTATACATTTAATAATGATTGTTTATATGTTTATATTATATGATATCCTTAAAAATAATAGCGTGAATTGTTTCAGTGTCATTTTTATGATTTTGTGGGTATTCCATGTATTTATGTAAATTTCATGAATTGAATGTTTAATTCATACTGAATATAATTAATCATAATGAAATATATAAGGTTTATTTATTTATATTTACCAAAAATTGAGGATATTTTCAGTAAATAACATTTCAATGATATTATATAATATCTACATAATTAGATAATATAGTCTAATATAATTAATAACATTGAAATTAAAATATTAAATATGTTAAATTTTATAGATTGACATAATATTTAATGTGTTCAGGAATTCTAATTCATCTTTGTTCACTCAACATGAGTCCATTTAGAAATCATGGACATGTTAACATTACTTGTTTATTTTTTCAATTAATTAAAAAATTTATTTGGTAAAACAATTGTTGCAAAAAAATACTTTTTTAAACCCTAGTTATTTTAGATATGGAACTAGAATATGTATTATATAAATTTATCATCTTAACTATTCACAATATATTGATATGTTTAATATTTTTCAAACATCATGTAACTACAAATATAGTAACTAATATAATTGATCTCGAGAAGATAATAATATAGGTAACTATTACTAGAATGAAATGATATGTTCATATCATTAAAGTGTGTCTTATTCGTGTTTTCATGAATTATTTGATGTGGAAATTGTCTAATTGATAATAATGTCATAAAATTATGTGTTTACATTATAATTTATTTTATAATAACATTTATCATTTTTAAATGTTTTTATAAATATGATTTTATTGGTTGTTTCGTATATGTTTTTTTAATTATTCTATTAATGATCAATATAGTATACTTATCTTTCATAGAAAAATGAATTTATAGATGAATTATTTGTGATTTTTTTGAATTAAATATTTTGATAGTTTTCTTGAGAATGTATAAAAATTGTAAATTGATGCGTGGAATCATTACATTGATATTATTGAAATTACAATTGGGACACTGCTTCCATGAAAAGATGGTAAATAATATATTTTAATTAGAATTATTGTACAAATATTTATAATTGTGATTTATTCCTACATATTCATGATTTTATAATATTATCTTCACGAATTGATTCTGGTAGTAATGAGTAATGGAAGGGGAATGGTTTCATATTGAAATGATGTCTCATGTGATTACCATCCAAAAACCACTAGGATTGTGGGAAAATATAGGATTTATATTATTCAAAATTTTTAATTACCAATGGAATAATTTAAATTGGGAATGAATTACTAGTATTAAACATATATTTATTAAGGATAATCATGTGGATTAAGAAGATACTACCATTGGATAGAAATATTAATTCTTATTCATAGTGATTCACTCATAGATTTCCAAAATGAGTGGTTATGTTTTCAAAGTGGAATGATATGTGGATCTAATAGGAGTATGTCCTTTACTAAATGGATTTCAAATCATTTCCTATTAACTGAAAATAATTTCATTTTTTTCTTATCATCAAGAAAATGTGTATATTTTTCAGATTGAATAGATCATTATCGGAAAAGCCTCTCGCTTCATTAATGGGAAAGATATTAATATTTTTATTGAATCATCCCTCGTAAAGAATACCATTTCACTTATATTATATCGAGTGATATAAATTTACTTGATTAAAATAAATATTCAGTTATAGTAATATAGAATCAAGGCAAATTTTTAATTTGGGAGTCTATCTGACTAGAACATCATTGTAATGTGTGCTATGTTTTGAGTAGATTCATTAAATTGGATCTTCTATGAATTATTATAGTGTTTGTGTGTGACTATGTGTTGAAAATGAATTCTCAGAGAATATATGTTGTCATATTTGGATATTTTTCTCCTTATTTTTGAAAATTTGAGAATATATATGAGATTCTTGGTAGGTTACATGTGTATATGAGGAATCTTGTTGATCATATTCATACCAGACATGAAGGATATATTGTAGATTATATGATTTGTATAAATTCATGAAATTTCACATTAAATTAGTAATGTATTATCTAATTTCTTATCATTGATGATTGTTGTAATTATTTGATACATTTTGTACCATTATCTTCTTATGCTAAATGGTTTATTTCTAGTTCATTGTTCATGATTTTTCATGATTGGCCTTGATAATGGGTATTGTTCACTTGAATAACACTTTATTTATATTTTTTTAGAACCATTAAGATGCATGTATTTTGATGAATTATTAATGAATTATAGGATTAGTGAGGATTCATTTTTCAAATCCAAACATACACTTTGGTTGCATATACCTTGATCAATTTTTGGTTTTCCAAAATGATAATCACATTCATTACATGGCTAACCCATTCTAATAAATCAAACTAGTTAAAAATTTATTGAATTAAAATTATTTTAAATGTCATGTGCATGGATACCATAAATGGATGGATAGAAGATGAATATTCTCTTTTAAACTTCTGGGATATGATTCTAGTTCCACTTTTTGGAAATAATTGTCTCTCTGGACCAATCATCATTGAAATATGATGTCCTTGGATATATTATAAAGCTATAAAAAGTAATTAATGACTAATTTTTGCGATCATATTTAAAATTTAATGTGATATATAATTCTGTTATATTTCATTTATTATCCACAAACACTGTTTGAATGCCAATTTTTGGTGTGATCATTTTAATGAATACCAAATAATAATTAAGAAATGAATGTGAATTTAGATGGATATTGCATTTAAATTGGCTAAAAATCTTGTTCTGTAGGATATTGTTTTGGTTATTTATGACAACTCAAAAGGATAGTAATATTTATTACCATTTATAATAATAATCTTGTAAAGTATTTTTATATTTATTATATTCATGGTGTGTAAAGAAGAATAATGTACTAATTTCCACCATCCAAATTTGAGATCTTAGTTTTACAACAAAAATTTAGGGAGATAATTTACTATCCCTATAAAACAAAAATGACTATGAGAATATAATTACATAAATAATTTGATGGTTGTTGGAGAAATTACTTATCTTTAACAAAGTCATCTGTAAGAAATTACTAAAATAATTAACTAGTAAGGGGAATAATTTCAATGACTCAAATACACTAAATATTTTATTTCTAAGATTTCTTAGATAATACATTGTAAGAGATCATTCATTAAAATTTATTTCTTTGATGATATGTAAACATACTTTTAGGTTTTTAATGGAAGTTAGTGTCTCAACAAGTTGGACATTGTGATTATTGTGGGAATTTTTGAGTCTTCTCATTGAGTGGTGATAAATCCAAGATTCAATGATTAACCTTATTTCATTCACAAATATTTCTGTCAAAATTTATAGCTTTGACCAATTTATGTGATTAGATTGAATCGTGTTAGGATAGAGACATATGTAACATTTGTTCACAACCTAATTCTTATTTTGGATAAATATTACAATATCATATAAAACTGATGTATGTCATCGATAAAAGTATTAGAGAACCATGACTATGTCACTGATGAGTAATAAGATCGTAATGAATTGATCCTAGGGAAATGGTTCAATATTATTTAAGAAACACATATATCATGTTTATAGTATTGAAACCCCATTGGTTGGGAGAAAGTGGAACCATAAATTATATATATTAATTATATTAATTATATAATATCGATTTATTACGAGGTATGGATTGGTTTTCAAAATTCATAGTGTGTTTTTAATTATCTGGTATAATTTTATTTGGGTTGGAATTTAGATTATAGTTATGATAAAATATATATAATCCTAAATTTACATTTCAATATTAAATTAGGGTAATTTTGTAAGAAATCACTTTGTGTAAACCATGAAATTGAACCATATAGCTAAACCATTTGTATTTTTTGTAGTTTTGGAATTTGAAATATTTTTCTTGGGAATGTTATTTTTTAGACCCATGTGGAAAAAACATTATAGCCATGGGTTTTTGGATAGTATCACGTACCAGGTTTGTGCACAATTTACAAATCCATGTAGATGATTAGTTGATAAATTTATAAATATATTCGTATTATATTTTATATATAACCCATCCCAAGAAATTATAATTCCCCTATATAATTTTTATTTTTAAATTTAGGGATCCCATAGGAAATATCAATGGATATTTTCTCTTTGGAGATCCCTCACTTAAATTCTTAGAGGTTTCTTAAAAGGGATTGAAGGTGAAATCCTTTATCTTTTTTCATTTATTATATTTTTATATTGTCATATGAAATAGACATGTTTAATGATTACATTCCCATATATAGATTTAATTTTACGTTTTCATGTAGAATTTATTTTGAACAATTATGGGACAAATAGTGAGATTCATATTTATGTACACATTGTGTTTTTTCTTATTGGAAATCTTGTTTGTGGTAAGAGGCTTACCAATACTTGTAACTATTTCAATAACATGTAAATTTTTTTCAAAGTGAAATTATTGTGTTTATTAATGAAAAATGTTTTTATTAAACCATGTTTGGGATTAATCTTATAGTAATAATTAATATATGAAAACATTCTTGGTGCCTCTTATAATGTTTCTAATAGAATTCCTCTATGAGAATTTTTTAATATGTTTTTATTTTGAAAGCATATAAACAGGTGTTCTTTACGAAATTATAATGAGTAGGTGGTTTTACATGATGAATTTTTACATGTCTGTGAATGGATGGGAAAAGAAACCAGTTCATTTAAAGGGATCATTTTATGGAATAATGTTTTATTTGAATGGTTGTTATTGGGTATGCATCCATAATGATGTTTTTTGGGGACATGTAAATTTTAATGTGTACCAAATACTGAAATTGTGGCACGTTTGTAGGTCATGTTGTTGATCCATAATTTTACATCTGGATAAAATTGGTGAACTCTAGATATCAACACCATGTGATGATTTTATCAGGGAGAATGAGATTATTATTAAGATTTTGGTCTATTGAAGCAGCCATAATTTTATAGGGTGAATCAATTGGTGGTTCCATGTCTCCTAAAATTGTATAGTTTAGTGAATTTAATTTTTCCATGGGTCTATTTACGTAGTGCTTATTTTTGTGTGAGTTATTTTACACATGCTATGTATTAACTTATCCAATTGAATGCATTTCTTATTCTATTAAATTATAATTAAACGATAAATTTTACTTATTTAAGTAGTTTTGTTGGGTGAGTATATGTGGGATTCTATAATTTATTTATATACTCACTCCCTATATATGCATAATTATGTGTATAGAGTTGATGATCAACATTATATTTTTTATAAGAGATCTATTACATTTATAGAATATTGTAGTGATGTTGTGGTATTAGATGATAGAGTAGGGTTCTTGGGGTAGTATTAAAATTTAAAATAAAGGTGTTTTATGTGGGTAATTTTTCTTCCATTTGATAATTTGAATGTGTTGTATTATTTGAGAACAATATTATATTTCGTGAGTCTTATAATTAATTATTTTTTGGTATTTATTGGTGTTTGGTAATGTTTTAATAAAAAAATCATATTTACATTTTCTCTTTTATTTATGTATCATCCTGGTTTTGTAGACACTAAATGAGTTCCCCAAGCCCGATCACTGCACGGTCTTAGGCATGCGTCCCCATATTCTAGAGGATGCTCACTAGTTGTGTGGGTCTATAGAGGTACATTGTGGAGACTATAGCTACTTATTAGAGTATAAAAAATCATAAATAATAATAACAACTATAATAACTATAAAAACATTGATGGGAATCATACTAAAAACAAAAAAGTAAAAAGTAACTCATTCTATAAATAATATGATGAATACAAAAAATTTAATAAGGTTATAAAAATTTATATCTGATACCAGCTCCACAATACAACCCAAACACTTTCCTAGTTACAAACATGATACGTAAATTATTTTCTCTACAAATCATCACAAGCATAGTCTAATCAAATGGTTCATATCTTGATCATGTACCAATTTTTTCATCTTCTCTGGTATCCAATTCCATGGAAGCTAGAGGAGGGTGTGAGTACGTATTAATAGGATAATACCAACAATTTCTCATGCAATTGTCATTATATACCGCAGTGTATGTAGAAAATCAAAGGTATTATAAATAAAGAAGAAAAAAAGGAAACATATTTTACATTTAAAAATTTAATTAATTATACATTTAAATCATTTAGTTCTGTTATAACATCCTACAACAAATCCTACTCTAGGAATTTCATAATCCTAAAAAATGAACCATATGTCACTACCCTTTAATTTCATTTTGAAATTATTTTGTCAATTACGTTAATTCCAGTGTACCTCAATGATTCTTTCTAGGTACACATACTAAATATCAATGGGATTAAATGGTTGTAAAATATGTGTCCACATTTTACGTATCTGACATGTATCTAAAATCAAATGTCTAGCCATCCCAACTAATAGGTAACAAGAATGAAATCATGAATCATCAGTGTAATAATCTAAATGGTACTCAAAACACCATGTCTGAACATACAAACCTTGATATGGAAATCCATGTCCATATATGTGGGTTTCGTATTCCATTTCCTTTCCTCAATAATCATTGGTGCACATGGGAATCGGGAGAATGATTCTTTCCTGTCAAAAAACTAGGAACTTGAGCATCAGTCTAACATCCAAATATATTACTCACATGTTGAAAAACATATAGCATTAGTCAATAAATCCATCTAGGAATAGGCAATTTATGTTTTTTCATCCCCAAACTCTCTATTATAATACACTTTATTTTTTCAAATCAGTATCAAATTTTAATGTCCTTATTCATTCATTAGAATATATGATCCCATCAAAACTTCTAAAACAAATGGGGTTGTAATAATTCCACATCCCTTTCCACAAAGTCATTATAATACATAGAGATTTTTTTATAAACATAACAAAACAAATCAAATAATTAAATCATTTCATATGTACCCTTAAACAAGGTTCTTTCTCATATAACATCAATGCATGGTCAAATAACATATATTTCATTCAATTCATTAAAAATTTACGTCAATTCATTTCATAAGTGGAAAATTGCACAATCGATTTAGAGAACCATTTGAAATCTAATAAGAATATCATTTTATCAACCTGGATTTCAACACCTACATTCTAAAATATTATAAAATTTCCAAATGTAATTTTTTATATTTTCAATTCAATCACCAAATGAAAATTCAAAACACATCATATACATAATTTTCGAATGAAATTAGCATTTTTAAAAAAGAGAGCATATAACATCACAGTTATCCCTTCATCCATGACCATTACCATGTTAAAAATTAAAACTAATTTGTAATAATAATTACTTTAAAATATCATTTACTAGTTCATTTCACAATATTCAATGGCTTGGAATGGCCCATGGGTCGTTATAAGTAAGGTGTCAAATCATCAACAGACCTAACGGGGTTTGTGAGGGTCTCACACCTAACAAGAATTCTCAAACTATTACCCCAATCCCTATAAAAACAATCATAATAGGGGAAATGTTTTTAAGAATGACATACAATTATATAAAAATTACTATGGGGATTATATTTTAGACCACGTTCATCATGTTTGATGATGATTACTTTTCCGAACACAACACTATATTCAAAAAAAACATGCAAGAAATTCTAAGATGAAGAACACCCTAAAAAATATGTGTTTACGTATTTGGAAAGATAAAAACCATCACACTAATACTCATCTAGAAAATGGAAAAATATGTTGTAGAAAGCATACATTGAGATAAAATATTCACCCAACAAAACTAAAAATGGCATGGAATTGATGGAAAAACAAACATATAGTAGGATGTGGCTTCTTGATCATCAACTAAGATATAAGAAAAAAATGGTGGAGATATTTGGGTAAGAATAATTTATGACTAAGAATAAAATGGGAATTTTCCAATTTTAATGAGGCCCATTGTTTGGCCTTATAGTTAGTTAAACCATGCAGCAATCATAAACCACCCTCCATCCACGAAGGGCCTTTGTCGTACGGTCTCTTGGAAGACTCCATGGTTTGTCAATTTTTTTGTTGTCCATGTGGGATGGCTCTCTTCCAAGAGAACATGGTTTTAGGATCCCCCTTGAATAGATTCCCAACTATACAATAGTTAACTCTAGGGAACATATTTATGTTACATGGTTAAAACTAACCATGCACCAACTATGCTCTCCGCATAGATTTGCCTCTTTTTCTGACATTTTTTTCTGAACCCTTATACCCCCAGATATATTTCTTAATTCACAGAAATATTATATTTATCACAACATAAATCTAGGATGAACATAATATTTGTTCGGGGATATTACATCCTATACCACCCTATGAAATCTCATCCTTGAGATACCTTCCCTAGCATGACCAAGCCTCCATGAAATCAAGTCAGACCACTAGGTCCATTTTACAAGAATCAAATCCCATGATTCATCTATAAAATTGTCATGAAATCACAACCCATGATCCCATGAAATAGTTATACTCAAAGGATTTTAGAATTTTGTTCCCAAACCCAATTTCTATGTTTCTCAATAGACACATCAACTATAATGTCATCATCATTGACCATAAAAACAACCCAATATAGTTGGAGTCACCCATATTAACATTCTCTTATCCAAGAACATCCTATAACATATATTGGTACACAACCCAAGTCCCAACATCCTCGATCCATATTCCAACATCTAAATCCTAGAAAAATAACAACACTCGTCCCATGAATTTAACAGATCAAAATCAGATCTAACAACCATTTCCAAAACAAAACTCCATGATTGATTTCACAAAATCCCAATAAACAAAAAATAAAATATAATTTGTCAACCAAACACTTTCTCACAATAGTTGTCCCCACTATATGCTTTATATCAGAACAACCAAAACCCACTATTAAAACCTCCTCACTTTGAAAAGGACCATAAGAACCAAAAAATTCATCATCACAATATACCGAATTGCACATTCCAACTCATCATTTATAAATGTCAACAAAAGTGGAAACCCACAGTAAAATACCTCATTTCCACAGAACAACCTAGAATATATGTGAATAAACATTCGATATACATACTAAATTCAACTTAGATTTTCCTCAAGGGATATTTTTGTTGAGTCAATAGGGTTTTCATTATGACGTTTCCATTCCTTCTTGTTTTGAAAATCACAAACACCTTATCTTTAAGAAAATATGTTTTTACACTTGTTTTACTTCAATAAGGAAAATTCCCTTAATGAAATTTACCGCTTTCTTGATTTCATTGTTCATATCAACATTTTTCTTAAGTATAAACATTGGATTCATATCTCTATTTTCGTAAACGTGTAATACTTATATATGAATAATTCTGTTTCAGGATCCGAATTCTCATTCCGAATTATGTAATGAATTATCATTACGAATTTTGATGACGAATTACCATTATGAATTCTATTGCAGAATTCCCATTATGAATTCTAATGTAGAATACTCATTATGATTTCTGATGATAAATTCTCATTTAGAATTCTATGATGAATTCTGATTAGGAATTCTGTAATGAATTCTCATTACGAATTCAATGATGAATTCTGATTTTGAATTTTGTAATTAATTCTCATTACGAGTTCTGTGATGATTTCACATTACGAATTCTCTAATGATTTCTCATTACAAATTCTATGATGAATTATCATTTCGAATTCAATAATTATTTATCATTATGAATTTTGAGGAGAATTTCTCATTATGAATTCTGTGATGAATTCTCATTTTGAATTTTGTGAAGAATTCTCATTACGAATTCTGATGACGAATTATCATTACAAATTTGGATGACAAATTTTCATTACGAATTCTGTGATGAATTCTCATTATGAATTCGAGTTGTGAATTATGATTACGAATTATGGATACTAAATTTTTTGAACTTCACCTTAGAATTATTCTAATAATTAAAATCCAAATAACCTTGTAATTTAGACTCTGAATATAATTTTTGGTTAAAATCCGAACTTTTAACATACACTCTCATTTGTTAAGTTTGTTATAAATCTATATCATGCTTTCAGTTAAAGAAATTTTGTTATAAAATGATGTCGTCCATTTTGTTTTTAACTAACCGTTGGTTGAGTGACACATGTACATGTCCATTCAAAATTTAAAGAAAATATGACCATTGGAGGATGGAGTCAACCATTGCTACCAATACTATAAATAGTATTTCATTTGAAAGAGCTCAATAATGAAGAAGTTGATCACTATAGAGACCACTCGCTGTTAAGGTGATTTCTAGAGAGAGAATATTTTCATGCCTCATGCGTACTGCAATGATCGTTCAGATTGCTTTGTGAGACTCTGAATGATGGTGATTACATTCGAGGGCTTCCAGGGATAGGAAGACAAAGGTGCCGACTACCTTGAAGTTCGAGGGCTTCCATGCTGAAGAAGACAGAGGTTCAACTACCATGAAGTTGAGGGCTTGCGGGGATATCAAGATAGAGACTCTGATCTTCATATCAAGGGCTTACCCAGGAGTGGGTAAGACATACTTTCTTGAATGTATAAATCAAGGGACCTTTTTCCAAGGTTGTTGGATACCCTTCCCTTTAGTTTAAATATTTATATCTTGTTACTTGTTTTTGTTACAAGTTCATCTTTTCCACTGCATTTTGAATGTCTAAGAAAGTATTACCATCTTATACTTCCTTACACTTTTATACTCTGATTCATCTAGATTCTATACGCTTTAAGGTATAATCTCATATTGTAAACTTTGTTAAAGTTTCATTTTCTGGATCTATAATTCCGGAACCGATTTTTCGAAATCACTTTCAAGATTTAAGAAAGTGTACATAACTAGAAGTTTGTAACTTCATACTTTGTCCCAATATTTCAATTGTTGTTAGATTTGTTGTAAATTTTCTTATTTTAACTTTGTTTAACATAGATCATTCCATATTTATGAAAAATTTTAAAGTGTACAATTCACCCCCCCTCTTTTATATCGAGCATCTACATCATTATTTTGATCCTACAATTGGTATCAAAGGAGGTCTTTGAAATACATATACTCACATATAAGTTTTTCTTGTTCAGTTTTTCATTGGTCTATATTTTTATTTCTTAGGAATATTCTCCTTGAATCTGAACTTTTGTTATTAACAAGTTGTTGTATAGAATGAATTTTTTTATGGAAGTAATCAATGTTGGTTCCATCGACAACCTAAATCCTACAAGACCACAAGTTTTTTATGGAAATTATTATGAGTATTGGAGGGATCGAATGAAATTTTTTTTAACAATACTGGTGTAGAAAATTTTGTAATGCTTACTGGAGGTTATCAAATTTTTGATAAAGAAGTTAGTACTTTCACGAACCAAGAGAAGCATTATTATAAATTAAACTATAATGTATGCAATACTCTACTATGTTAAATGACTACGAATATATATATATATATATATATATCCAACTTTCTTCTTGTGATGCATCAAACTGTATATGGAAGAAACTCGAGGTAACACATTTTGGTATATAGAATGTGATTTATACCAAAAGAGCTATGCTTAGAGCTAAGTATCATGGTTTTAACATTCCTTATTGAGAACCCATTTGTAAGGTGAAACACTAGTATATGACTATCATGAATAGCTTACAATCTATGTGAGAGAAAGAATATGAAGATCTTTTTGACCAGATAATTGATATTATGCCCAATGAGTGGGAATCAAAGAGAACATCTATTGATGAGAAGGGGAAGGTTACTCAAATTTCATTAGATGATTTGTTTGGAACTCTTCTCAAACATGAATCAAGGATGATGAGAGATGCTGACAACATCAAAATGAAGAATGGGAATGGTACTGTTGCTTTTACTACTACATCAAATCATATGAAAGCTAAGATTCCTTAGAGAGTAACTATATCCAAATCTAAGATGTTTACTATCCAAGACGAATCTAGTGAGAGTGAAGTCACATATAATGAGTTAGCAAATCATGATCGATGTATGAACAAGATAGATGGACAATGAAATTTCCAATCCAAGTATAAGAAGAAGGAAAGGGAAGATAACAACGATTCAGAGGTCACATGCTATTAATTCAATATAAGTGTACGAATAAGACCAGATTTCCTTATTCTTAAAAAGGAAGAAAAAAAATAAAACCATTCTAAAAGGAACAGAATGATGTTTTACAATGCTAAAGATCAGAAATGATTGAAAGCTAGTACTACTTGGAGTGCTAGCTGTGGAGACTCTTTAGAAAGAGAATCTCCAGAGTACGATTCATCTGCTCATAATAATATGTGATTTAGTGCTAATACTTCTTTTCCACACACATTTATTATGGAAAAGGTACACCCTGTCGAGGCATTAACAAATTTATGTCTTGATAAGAATTACTATTCTGAAAATAGTATTTCTAATGAAGATACTTCATCCTCAGAAAATGAAAAATCATCATGTGAATAAGTATCTATATTTTCCAAGTTACCTGAAGCAAGAAATTGTAAAATTTCTAAGAAATTAGACAAGTAAAATAATAGGGAATAAGTTCTTAAAACAGAGATTTCAGATCTTATTACAAATCATAGAGACAAAGAAGAGCTTTTATACAAACATTATAAAGACCTTGAGAAAGAAAATTATAATAAGGAAGAACTTTTTAATGATCTTAATAATGCTATTTTATAGATGAAAATTTTTGAGGAAAAATTTAACTCTAAGGAAATGATTCCCGAGGATTGGAATTTAGTAATTATAATGAAATCTGAAATATTTTCTCTTAAGAAGCATCCTGCAAAATTTACCCCTGGGAAGGAAAATTTTTACAAGATGTATTCTCAAATGAAACCTCAAGGAAATACTGCTGGAGTAGGTTATACTCACCAAAAACCGGTTTTTAAAAACAACTATTTTGTTCCTTCTAGAGACCATTTTTGCAATATGTGTCAAAGTGGTGGGCATTGGAAGAGAAAATGTTCCTTGTATAGAGTTCAATCTCTTGGGTTTCAGAAAGCATATTTTTCTAAGCAATTGTGGATACCCAAAATTTTGTTATCTAACAATTCCGGATCCAAGAAAGGCTGGATTCTGAAAACCTAACTTTTATCTCATTTTCATGATTTTAATGGAAGTACTAACATCAATACATGGTATATGGATAGTGGATGTTTTCAGCATATGACTAGTAACAAAAACTATTTTTAAAATATTATCAAGACGAAAGGAGGAAAAGTTACATTCAGAGACAACGCTCATAGAGAAATTGATGGTATATGTAATATTTTTCTTCTTGGTAAAATATTGATTTCAAATGTTTTGTTTGATAAGAGTCTTAAGAACAACCACAATAGCAAAATTAAATTATGTGATGAAGGATACCTTTTGAATTTTAGGAATGATAAGTGCTTAGTACACAATTACATGGAAGTGTTTTTTCTCTCTACTTTTATGCATGATAAATTTTACACATTGAACATAGAATACCTTAGGAGCCAAGACATACCTTTCCTAAGTGAAATAGAAGATCATTCTTGGTTATGTCTAGAATACTAGGTCACGATATCCTTAGAAACTTAGGTAAACTCTCTAAGAATAAACAAGTTAATGATCTACTGGAGCATAGATTTGATTTTTCTAAAGTTTGTGATCCTTGTCAATATGGTAAGAAACAAAAATCTAGTTTTAAATCAATCGGTGAAGTCTCAACAACTGATTCATTATAATTAGTGCACATGGATCTTTTTGGTCCAACCCAAACTGGAAGCATTGGCATAATATACTATGTGTTTGTTCTAGTTTATGATTACACTATATTTACAAGGGTCTATTTTGTAGCAAAGAATTTTGAAGCATTTTCCTGTTTTAAATGTTTTAGAGCACATGTTAAAAATGAGAAAAATATTCCACTGAAAACTATTCATTGTGATCATGGAGGAGAATTTCAAAATTATTATTTTGAAACATTTTGTAGCAGAAAAGGTATTACTCACAACATTTCAGCACCAAGAACTCCTCAAAAAAATGGTGTAGTTGAAAGAAGAAATATAATTCTTCAAAAATAATTAGAACCATGTTGATTTACTATTATGTAGCTAGATATTTCTTGGTTGAAGCTTTCAGTAACGCTTGTTATACTAGAAATCGATTTTTGATTATATGTTTTCTTAATAAAACTTTTTATGAGTTATGGAATGGCAGAAAACCTAGACTTTCCTACTTCAAGTTTTTTTGGTTGCAAGGTATTCATCTTGAATACTAATGATAATCTACAAAAATTTGCACCAAAATCAGATGAAGGAATTTTCTTAGGCTACACCACAACTTCTATGTCTTATAAGGTTTTCAATAAAAAAACATGTACTGTTGAGAAAACAGTACATGTAAAATTTGATGAGTTTGATCCTTTTGTTTTTAAACTATCCAATCCTACATCCTCGGATATGTTTTGAAAAACTGATTATCAACCTTTGTTATATGATCCTTCTGATAAGGAAATTGTTGAAGAAAATAACCCTGAAACATTTACCCTAGAATACTTTCTACCCTATGTGGATGAACACGTTTTAAAAAACCAAAGCCATGTGTTTCATAAGAATCATCCCAGTGATAGTATCATTGGTGAAGTAAATCAACCTGAAAGGACAAGAAGTTCATTGAGAAATGAAGTAGAACATCTAGAATTTCATTCCCAATTAGAACCAAAAATCACTGATGAAGCTTTAGGTGATGATTATTGGATCAATGCCATGCAAGATAAGATATTTGAATTCAAAAGGAATAATGTATGGACCCTAGTTGAAAGACATAAAGAATATTATGTTTTTGGAGTAAAGTGGGTCTTCAAGAAATAAGTGTGATGAAAATGGAGTCATAGTTATAAATAAATCTAGAATAGTTACCAAAGGCTATAATCAACAAGAGGTAATATACTATGAAGAAACCTATGCTCCAATATCTAATCTTGAATTTATTCGTATCTTACTTTTCATTGCATTATTATTCAATTTAAACTTTTTCAAATGGATGTGAAATGTTCTTTTCTTAACGTTTACATCCCAGAGGATATTTTTGTTGAACAACCTCCTGGATTTGAAGATAAAAAACATCCTACTCTTGATTTTAGACTTACCAATGCTTTGTATGGCCTTAAAAAATCCCCTTGATCATGGTATGATAGACTAGAAATATTTTTCCTTCAAAATAACTATGTTATGGGAAATGCAGATCCAACCCTTTTTATAAAGAAAGACAACAAAAATGTTTTTATTGTTAAAATATATTTTGATGACATCATATTTGGTTCTACTCATCAATCATTAACTGATTCCTCTCCAAATCTAATGAAATCTGAGTTTGAAATGAGTGTGATGGGTGAGTTAACATTTTTCCTTGTTTTTCAAATTTATCAAAGACCAGAAAGAACCTATATATCTCAAAATAAGTATATTAAATATCTTCTTAAAAAGTATGTATATGAAAACACTAAAAGAATGAGTATTCCCATTGGTACCTCAAACACACTTGAAATTGATGAAGCTGGGAAACCAGTGGATCAAACATATTTTAGAGGTATGATAGGAAGCCTACTATACTCGACAGTTAGTCATCCAGACATAATGTTTTCAGTATTCTTATGTGCCAGATATCAATCCAATCCTATGGAATCTCATTTAAAGGTAGTGAAAATAATTTTTCGCTACTTAAGGGGAACCATGGATCTAGGATTATTTTATACTTATGAAAATGATTTTATCATAATTTTTTTAGATGTTGAATTTGGTGGGTGTAGAATGGATAGAAAAATTACATCTGGAGCTTGTCATTTCATAGGAGATTTTCTAGTTTCTTAGTCATGCATAAAGCAACACTTAGTAGAACTTTCACCTGCTGATACTGAATATGTAGTAGGTGGATGTTTTTGTGCTCAAGTGTTGTGGATGCAACAGACACACATAGATTATGGCTTGAGTTTTACTAAGACTCAAATTTTGTGTGATTAAAAAAGTGCCATTTCCCTTAGTTAAAACCTTCCCATTACTCCCTTGCAAAGCACATAGATATTAGGCACCACTTTCTTAGGGATCACACAAAAAAAGAAGATATCATTCTTCAGTTTATCAGAATGCAAGATCATCTTGCTGATATTTCCACAAAATATTTAACTTCTGATAGATTTTAATACATTAAACAGAAGTTAGGAATGATAACCGTGAGGTAATGTTATTTTATTAACATCTTTTTGAACCATTCTAATTACAATAATAATATACTTTTCATAGGGGGGGTACAGTTTTTTTTGTGTTATTCAAAAAACTTCATACTATGTTTTTCATAACTTTTCGTACTGGGTTTTTCAAAATATTAATAGTGAAATTTTCGTAATGAAATTATCATACTGAAACTTTCGTACTAAAACATTCGTAATGAAATGGTCATACTGAAACTTTCGTAATGAAATTTTCTTACAGAAACTTTCATAATGAAATTTTCTTACTCGAACTTTCATAATGAAATTTTCGTACTAAAACTTTCATAATAAAATTTTTTTACTTGAACATTCGTAATAAAATTTTCATATTGAGACTTTCATAATGAGATTTTCATACTGGAACATTCGTAATGACATTTTTATAATGGAACTTTCGTTGTGAAATTTTCGTAATAAAACTTTTGTAATAAAATTTTCATACTGAGAATTTTTGTAATGAAATTTTCATTCTAAGAATTTTTGTAAAGAAATTCTCGTACTGAGAATTTTCGTAATGAAATTTTTATAGATAGTTTTTTTTCGTAATGAAATTTTTTTTCTGTACTCATATTTTTTGTTGTACTAAATCCCTTTCTTAATAAAATTTTCTTCAAGAATAATATCATCTATTATGAACAATATTTCTAGAAAATTTGAAAGGTATGATTTCTATAAGTTTTTGTAATCATATTTTACTTGTTGGTATTTTCTTATGTGTTTTTAAATTTTCCGGGTACTAGTTTTCTTAAATCCGATTGATTTTCTTAAAACCTCAAAATATCAGAGTCATGTTTTCCTTGCGGATTTTTTCTCAACCGTTAGATCAAATCTCAATGTTTCTCAACTGTTCAATCAACCATAGAAGTTGAACTGTTGCCTCAACGCCTATATAAAGGGGACCCCTGTGGGATGTCCCAAATCGGATATCAAGCATTCTCATCTCAAAGCTTTGTACCTATTTCTTAAGGCTGCTCTGATCTTTCCTAAGTCCGTTCTGATTTCTATAGAAGCGATCAGTTCTGAATGTCTGTAGAAACCACTTCTCATGATATGTCAAATGCGAAGCCCATTTATAAGTGGTTAATTTATAGGGATAGGATGGTGCATCCAAATTTATACAAGTATTCATCTATTATATCTATGAAAATTAAACTCAATGTATGAGAGGATGTATGTTTATCAAATCCAGTGAATCAGGATCCTCTTTTTACAGATTTTTCTATAGAATTCTATGAGTCTATTTCCTTATATGAAGAAGATGGCAGAGACAAATTTTCATTCATTCCTTATGGGAAGACTTACATATTATCTTACACCAAGGCTACATGCTACGTGGGTCTATCATATGAACTTGAAGCTGAATTTTTCTCACAAAAGTTGCTGGATGAGAAAGGAAGTTTCAATAATGTCAAGGATAAAGAATGACTTGGAATTAAAGATGTTAAGACCGCTAAGATTGATCATCTCTCTTTGAATAACTGGATTCTACAGCTGTGGGTACAAATTTCTTTCATACAGAGAATGGGTGATAAGGATAATCTTAAGAAGAGTGATATATACATTCTAGATTTCCTGGTAAATCTAAGGAAGTTAAATATGATGAGACATGATTTGATTACAGTTAATAATATTAATGAAGGAAATATGAATGCTCAGATTATATTGTACCTGGCCTTGCCTTCCAAGCTTATTATCTGGTTTCTTGATTCATTTAATGTTTCTTGCACTTCCAAGAAAAGGTATTGCATGGAAGTTCTTGTTAGTGATGATACGTTGGAGTGAATGAATATACCCTTTTATATTGAATCCGTAGAATTATATTATTTACCAAATGAAGAGGAGGAGGCAGCTCAGAAAGATCAACCAACTCCAGAACGATCATTGAATGCTGGGAAGAAAAGGAAATTCATGGAAGTGGAAGTTGCTATGTAAACCCCTAGGTCCAAAGAAACTCAATATACACACCCTAACCCCAAGAAATAAAAGTCTTTTCCAGATGAGGTAGTTTCCAAGTGGAGGCAAGATAAAGCAAAAAGGAAAGAATGGGAGCCTCAATTCGTATTGGAACCTGCAGGGGCTATGTCCATGAAAGAGAAAGTGGCTGATGAATTAGAAAAGAAAGCCAAGGAGAAGAAGTTGACAAAGAATATGTTAGAAGAAGATATTGTTCTATCTCTTTTGAAGGCTACTGATGTAGCATCCAAAAATTTACCAATTCCGAAAACTTTTTTCGTTGAATGTTTGCATGAATCTACGGGTGAGAAGACTCTTGAAAATTATAAAAAAACGAAAGCTGATAAGGAATTGATGCTGAGAGTTCAGGAAGTAGTGGAAGAAATTCAGCAAGCAAAGAGTAGTGGTGGCTATGGTTATGTAATAAAACAAGTGGAAGACTATCATGAGTAGGATAGTGCTTCTGAAAAATTTTCACACTGCAATTCCCAAGACGGATCCTCAAATATTCCTACACCTATAGTTGATGAGAATGGTGAAGAGGAACTGAACAAGAAATCTGAGGACGAAAGTCACAATCATGTCTTTATACAGCATGAGGATGTTGAAGCTGGAGCAGAGAAGGAGAAAGTTGATGAAAATTATATTTTTCATCTTTCAGAAAGTGAGCAAGAATATCCTGATGAATAGACCATCCCGAAACATAATAAAGTTATGCAAGTGGTTTTTGACACTCCAACGAAAGGTATTATAATAATGACAGAAGTTGGAGGACCGTCCAAATGGAATCTAATACAGTCAGAGGAAGATCCATCTCCAACTAGAATATCAGATTCAGAGTCATCTTTCTTTGGACATGAATTTGTTGAACAGTCCCTAAAGAAGCTGGCGGACATCATTCCAATTTTTCTAGTAATAGAATTTAGATGCTATATTATTCAGCATAGCATAAATTAAAATTCGTACATTGCGTCCACGATGATGGATAAGTGTTCTAATATTGAGGCCGATCACAAAAACATTCTTATCAATTATGATGCTCATAGATTTTCTTGCAAGAAGATAACCAAGTGGTGTAAGAACGTTGTTCAAGAAATGGGAGAGCATAATCACTTTCAACTAGATGTTAAATATGATTTTGCCCCCAAAGACTCTAAAATCAAGGATCTTACAGATTCTTTTGAGAAGAAATTAATTATTGAGAAGGATGTTCAGATATAGGAGGTAAAAGATCTGAATAGAAAGTTAAGTTCTCTTGTCCATTACTACAGGGAAGAAAACAGTCTTCGGATTCAGTTGGAAGAAAATTTTGTAATGCACGATGAAGCACTTAAATCACAGGCAGTGGATATGGAGGATCAATATGCAAGAATCATTGCATTATAAAAGAAAGTGGAGGAGGACCACAAATAAATGAAGAAGCTGAAGACAATTGTCAAAATTCTTATTCCCAAGGGAAATGAAACAAAATATACCACTCCAATCATTTTTTGTACTTTTTTCTTTGTCATAATTATTCCAAATAGTAATGAAAATTTTGTTACTTGTCTTTTTTTGGTTGCATGATCTAACATTTTAGGTAATTTATTATCTTTTCCATTCCCTCAATTCTTTATTAAAATCAAAAATGTGGAGAAGAAAAAATTAATCAAGAGGGGGAGAAGGATGCATCTATAAGGGAGAAAAAAAACTATTTGTAACGAAGAACCATCCCAATATATGGGGAGCTTATCTAAGGGCGAGATTCTCATTACAAAGTTTTTCATTCATATGATAATGTAAATTCCATTCCGGAAATCTTGAATACGATCCTTAGAGTTCCAAAGCCTAATGGGTAGTTAGTCATATTCATTGTCATTCAAAAACAAAAGAAAATAAGTTTTAATTTCAATGTCTAGAAATTTATTCTATGCTCATATATTCTTTTTCGTAAGGATGTTTTTACTTTACAAAAAGGAGGAGATTGTTGAGTCAATCATGTTTTACTTATGACATTTATATTCCTTCTTGTTTTGAAAATCAGAAACACCTTATCTTTAAGAGGATATGTTTTACCCCTATTTTACTTGTATAAGGTAAATTCCCTTAATGAAATTTATCTCTTTCTTATTTTCATTGTTCATATCAACATTTTTATTAAGTATAAAAATCAGACACATATCTCTATTTTCAAAATCATATAATACTTAGATATGAAGAATTTTGTTTCAGGATC
This sequence comes from Viscum album, assembly GCA_963277665.1. Lineage (NCBI taxonomy): Eukaryota > Viridiplantae > Streptophyta > Magnoliopsida > Santalales > Viscaceae > Viscum > Viscum album. The sequence goes on along the minus strand of OY728155.1, from coordinate 914,210,981 downwards.
CGAATTCTCAATTCTGAATTCTGTAATGAATTCTCATTACAAATTCTAATGATGAATTCCCATTACTAATTCTAATATAGAATTCCCCTTATGAATTCTAATGCAGAATACCCATTACGAATTCTAATGACGAATTCTCATTATGAATTCTCTGATGAATTCACATTACTAATTCTGTAATGAATTCTCATTACGAATTATTTGATGAATTCTCATTACGAATTCTGTAATGAATTCTCATTACGAATTCTATGATGAATTCTCATTACGAATTCTGTGATGAATTCTCATTATGATTTCTGTGATGAATTCTCCTTATGAATTCTGTAATGAATTCTCATTACGAATTCTGATAATGAATTCTCATTACGAATTCTATGATGAATTCTCATTACGAATTCTGTGACGAATTCTCATTACGAATTTAATGATGAATTCTCATTACGAATTCTGATGACAAATTCTCATTACGAATTTTGTGATGAATTCCAATTACGAATTCTAGTTGTGAATTAAGATTATGAATTATAGATTCGAACATTTAAGAAATTCAATGCTGAATTCTTCTAATAAATAAAATCCAAATATCCTTGTAATATAGATTCCAAATATAATTTTCTGTTAGTCTCTGAACTTTTTACATACAATCTGATATGTTATGATTGTTATAAAATGATGTTGTGTTTTCAGTTAAAAATGATTTGTTATAAAATGATGTCATCCATTCTGTTTTTAACTAACCATTGGTTGAGTGACACGTGTATACGTCCCTCCTAAATTTAAGGAAAATATGACTGTTGGAGGAGGGAGTCGACCGTTGCAACCAAGCCTAAAAATAAGGGCTCATTTGAAAGAGCTCAATAATGATGAAGTTGATCACTCTAGAGACCACACGCTGTTAAGGTGATTTCTAGAGAGAGAACATTTCATGCATTGTGCGTACTAAACTGCTCATTCAGATTGCTTTGTGCAACTCTAAATGTTGGTGATTACATTTGAGGACATTCGGGGATAGGAAGATAGAGGTGCTGACTACCTTGAAGTTCGAGGGCTTCCATGCTGAGGAAGACAGAGGTTCCAACTACCTTGAAGTTGAGGACTTGTCGGGATAGCAAGAAAGAGACTCTGATCATCATATTGAGGGCTTACTGAGGTGTTGGTAAGAAAGACTTTCTTGAAAGTATAAATCAAGGGACATTTCTCTATGGTTTTGGGATACCCTTCTCTTTTGGTTAAAATATTTATAGCTTGTTACTTGTTTTAGTTACATGTTCATTTTTTATGCTTCATTTTCTTTGTTTAAGAAAGTATAACCATCTTATACTTCCTTGCACTTGTGTACTCTGATTCTTCTAGATTCTATACGCATTAAGGTAGAATCTCATTTTTTAAACATTGGTTAAATTTCATTTTCCGAATCCATATTTCAGGAACAGGTCTTTCGGAATCACATTCCAAATTTACGCAAGTGTACAGAACTATAAGTTTGTAACTTCATACTTTGTCCCAATAATTCAACTGGTGTTAGAGGTGTTTTGAATTTTCTTGGTTTATCTTTGTTAAAATTAGATCTGTCCTTTTTAAGGATATTTTTAAAGTGTGCAATTTACCCCCCTCTTGTATATTGAGCATCTAAATCATTAGTTTGATCCTACAAGTTTAGTTTTCAAAAAATACTTTTCATTTAAAAACATCATCTTGATGTGTATTTCAACCCACCATAACTAATCATTCCACCAAGGGGAGTCAAACCATCATTGAATAAATCATTTCAAAAACTAAAAACATTCAATGTTGAGACATCACAACCCTACCTAGCTATGCTGACTGCACACATGAAGTAATTCAATGATAATCCAAACACACCTACAAGATTCCATATCTATATATTTGTAAGATTCAAAACCAAACATCTATTACCCTTAATCCATCTTCAAACATTATAGAATCCATTTCCACTAATCAAACAGAAACACCCCATATTGATTTTTAAATCACTATAATATCTATACCAACACTCGTCCTCTTCAACCCTCACTTCCAAATAATATATGGTATTCTTGAGGAATTCAAACATTTAACACATATGTTCCTCGTTTTCCTTATGATTCCAACACCTACGACTCACAGGAATCCCTAAACACCCTCAATCCCACCAAAATTGTTATCACAATCCTCAAATAACACATCACTCCATACCATAAGAGTGTTGTAAACTGCATTTTATATAAGGAATTATAACCACCATGACACATGCCATTATCACTACAAATCTCATTAAGAGGTTGTGGACATCATTCCCTCACTTGATTGAATGTTTGAAAAATCAACCCTCTCATATCCCCAGATTCTGATAATGAAACCTTTATAATTTTTATATGAATCCCACCATATGATACTCGTCAGGAGATAGAAGGTGATAAAGATCTTAGCACAATGCTCGAATTATACTACTCCAAACATACAACATCCAAGAAATTATTAATTTATCCACTGGAAGAAAAATAAAAAACTTTTTGTATAAAAAAACCAACCTCAGTCTACCCTTCTCTATGTCATGATATTTGGTGTGAACATCTTAAGAATGTAAGTATACCATTTTATTGTTGATGAGTACCACTACAACTGATCCATCACTATTTTTATTAATAGGGTATTACTACTGATCCACCTATTAATATATCCCAAAAGAAAATTTTTCATCTTTAGCACATTTTGAACACCTTATAATCATCATAACCCTTTAAGTAAATCTATTTCATGTGGTCATTTTCTGAATATGACTCTAGATCCCATACGGTGTACATCTCCAAAGCAGGTCACAAACACCCACTTACATAACATACTACACCTAATAGGGTTTTCAACCACACCAAAATAGAGGCACTCTCAATGTTCCTATCCAACAATGACGCTTTCCACCCCAAAAAACCCATCCACATGACCACCCCTCACCCCAGGTTTCAATTCCATTTCAATAGAGTCTATCTGAAATATACATTGATCCTCACATTTACTATTACCGAACCAGTTGTGTTACATACCTAAATAGCTTATTACATTTATAATGTACCTTAAAACCATCCACAAGAACTCAATTCCTTACCTAAACAATAAACCAAGTCACCAACATAGATTTTTATAAAAAATTAATTGTACCCATTATCATTTGATTGTATCCATAATGCTCTCAGTCATGCTTCACATTCAATGGAACCCGCAAAATTATGATACCCCTACTCGATGTCGCCCTCAATTTCCAAATACTACCAGTTCATGACCACAATTAAATTCACATATAAAAAAATTATTTTTCAATTATACCTCTTGTCCAAACACACAAAAAAAATTAATCTCTACGCATCACTCACAAAATCTCAAACCCTCCACCTGTGACTCAGGATCCCAAAACACTTAAAACCTGATCAATCTCTCTCATAGGTCATCCAAGATAATAAACTGACAATATATTAATAAAATAGAGTCTCCTATAACAATTTTATTTGTCTCCCCCAACTCTATACATATCAAACCTCAACATCTCGTTTTTCATGGGTAGCATTCCAACACCTGTTCTGAAAACCCCACATAAAAAACCATGAGTCTATTTACTCAGTGTCACACACTATAACTTCCTGGTTTTGGGTGCCTCCCAAAGGTTCCCCGATCATTTTTGATCACATAATCTCAAGCACATTTCCATAAACACCAGGGGATTTTAACTAAGACTGAGTTCCTTTGGTGTAATAGTGGGGAAACTATGCCCTCATTTGCAGAGAAAATACAATACAAAAAAATATTAAATTATATCAGAAGTAGTAATACCACACAATAGAAGTTAACAACCGAAGACTGATACTATAAACAACTACTGCATATATATAAATAAATGTTTCCATTCAGAGGAATCTAGGAAATCATCCAAACACGTTATAATTTAGGAAATATAGTACTAAAATCAACGTACATAAAACAGTAAACTCCAATAACTTCTCATGCCTCATCTTGGTCCCTTTCTCTCCAGCTCCAATAGCAATCATATACCTAATGATGAAGGGTGATTTCCATAATCAATTACTACAACCATATAATCTATTTGGGTTAAAAATCATGACACAAACAGGGTGTGACATGAATCTTAGTAGGCGACCACCAAAAGAATTGTGCCAAATAGTCAGTGAATATATATATATATATATATATATTTAAGAAAATATTTGAAATTATGTAACAAACTAGGAATTACACAAAAGTAAACAATCCTACCGTTTCCAACTAGATAATTTTAAATTTATTAATTTTTTCAATTCACTAAATAATGTAACCTCGATATCTGTCATAAGCTATGTATCCCCCTGTACAAAAATAACAACATAATTCTCAGAAGGCCATCTAGAAAAACAAGCAAGACAAATTCTTAGACAATAATTTGTCTTGTAATACTCTTAGTTGTAATTCAATTATTTACAAAAACCATCAAGGAATGCTCTCATGATCTAACCCATTTGGTTTAACATTGTAAAAATAAAATTGAAATGACCACCTAGGCAGCTCTCACAGTCTATACCCCAGGTCAAAATTGAATCAAATAAAATTATACATGACCTCCGGGTAACTCTCAGGACCAATACACCCCAGGTCAGTATATTATAAAAAATCATAAATGACATCTAGGTAGCTCTCACGATTAATTACCCTTGGTATGAATATCCACAATAATTTAAATTACCCTATGCAAGCTCTGATAGTCAATTCCCTATGGTCAAAAATACATTTAATAATGACCCTTTGGGATGCTATCATAGTCTAACCCCTCTGGTCCATGACCCCAGGGTACCTCCAACAGTCAATGCCTCTAGTCAATGATTACAACAATTATAAATAAATGACCCTATGTATGGAACCTATAATAGTCAATTCCCTTTGGTATAAATTCTTAATGTGAAACAAATTCATCTCATATAAATTTTAAATCCATCCGAACAATACTAGGAATTGAAAACAAAGCATTCTAACATGAAATTATAGACCCAATGGTCAATGTCAAACAAACTAGGGAAAATAGATCCAAAATCAAGGTATTAAACCTTATGTATTACTAAACAACCCTTTTTCATTAAATACACCATAACAAGTCTTAAATGGGGTTAATATCCAAAACACACAATTCATTAATCAAGGGTATTCAGAAATTTTAGGATTTATAATCCAAAGTCAATCATAGTAAGGCACAAACACCAACCTTGACATTGTATGATGAACACTATGGAACATAGGCCCTTGAATCATCCTATAACATCGTAGATATACAAAAACTTCATAATTGATCTACCTTGAATAACTCAAAATTGAAGAGAAATTAGGAAGAGAGGCTCTATAAGAAGAGATACCTCACTTGTAGGGATCCAATGCACTTGGTGGAAACTCGTTCATATATTAGATGGAGAAATGATAGAGGATTGAAATTCTCAGACTTCTTGTCGATATCATGTACGAATCATGGGAAGAAGAGACCTGTTATGAAGATGTGATGCAACCCCAGTCTAATTAATCAAAAAAAAAGAAATGTACATTGTGTATATATTTAATGTACATGTCGTGTACATGCCTCGACTGGACCACTTTTTTGGGAGTTCACCCAGCCATGTACTCGCCCATTACATGGACAGTACATAGCTACACAAGGAAAATGATCACAATACATGTACTAAAGAGTACATGGCATGTACAAAGGAAATTTACAAATTCTTCCTTTTTTCCAAAAAAACACCTGGAATCATGATATATACCTGAAATGAAGATTTTGGTTATAAAAAACATCCCCCTTTAGGTGAATTCATCCTGGAATTTCCCTTCGAATGGTGGTGAATAAGAAACATAAAATAACAATGGCCACATTGATCATACGTCAGTCTCCCTATCCCATGTATCATCCTATACTCACCCCTGTTTCCATAACACCCATACCAGAGGAATAGACCATCCCCAGAGAACCTTCGTTCAATGATCCAAAATCCTTATAGGGTGATCCTAAATGGATGAATCCACCTTAATCACAACCTCCTTAAGTTTAAAGACATGATATGGGTTTGAAAATTAACGTTGTAGCTGAGAAACAAGAAAGACGTCATGTATAGACTGGTACCTCTGACATATCTAAAAAGGATAAGAAAATGCCATGAATCTCTCCAAAACCCAAAATGGCCCTACATATCTCATTGAATGCTTCCCCTATCCCCCAATCCACATATGTCCCAACATTAGTGTGACATGTATGAAAACCGGTTCTCTCACCTCAAACTCAAGAAGTCATCTCCATCAATCAGCATAATATTTCTATTGAGACTGTGCAGTATCCACCCTCCTCCGAATCTACTCCACCAACACAGTGGTCTCGTGGACAAGACAAGTTCCCATCACAACTACCTCTCCTCCTTCCAGCAAACATAGGAGTAATTGGCTTGGACAAGAATACAAAGCCTCATAATTTTCCATATGAATCATTTCATGAAAAATTTTATTGTAGTAAACCTTCACTAGAGGTATTTGTGACTCTCAATAACCCCCAAAATCTAGGACGCATTCCAAAAGCATGTCCTCCAAAACCTAAATCATGCGCTCGGACTGGCCATTTTTCTGGGGATAGTATGTTTTACTCCAAAGTACCTATATACCCAAATCCCAATATATTCCCTTAAAGAAACGAAATGCACATCGGGTGCCCATTCTTGAAACCATCGAGTGAAGGACCCCATGGAACAGTACAATCTCTCAGATGTACAACCTTCAAAGATCATCAACTCTAATGTTCTAATTGATCATTAAAAAGTATATATCATTTGTTAGTATATAAAAGTCAACCCAAACTAAATCAATCCCCCTAGTCAACCTCAGTAAAAAATTAACATAATACATTGAGACATTATTCTACTTCTACACAAGAATGGAAAACTACTGTAAAGCCCTACCAGTTTCTGATGCTCCGCATTCACCTATTTATAGGTGGAACTCCTCATAACAAAACTATAAATATCACTCTTTATGAACTGATACCAATACTGATGGTGTAGATATTGAAAAATCTTGGTGACACTAGGATGATCTTCCCTATCCGAGGAATGAAAATATCGCAAGAACTCCTCACATATGACTACAAACTCCCATTGTTCCCATGAAAATGAAAGAACTCATTCGAACCCGTGGTCTACCCATGAGTATGGTTATCTCTTGACACACTCTCCCATAGGTCTAGGCCTTCTAAATCTAATAGCTTCCTCATTCAGACATGATCTAGATGAGAAGAGGTAATAACTAGTGAATAAGGAAATGTATGCCCCTTTATGTCATGATACTCCAAATGTATCTCAGAGAACAGATCCATGAGCTACCACTCACTGCTGGCCCCCTAAACATCTTGTATCTATGTACTTCAACTCAACAATTTATCCATTTGGTTTTCTATTCCTGGTGTATCAGTAAACTCAATGTAAAAAACTGTGGTACTCAACCCACCATCATTGTCTTATATTCATATCCTTATTTATAAAGATATACTTGAGACTTTTGTGGTCATTTTATTCCACCAAATGCACTTTCAAATGGTTTTGTCTCCAATAGCGTAAAGCATTCGCATTTGTAGTTAACTCAAGATAGTACGTCAGGTAGTTCCTCTCACGTGGCCTCAACTACAATGAACCTTATGAAATGACGCATTCCCCTTGAATATGCACTGCTTCCAGCCCGATACGTAATGAATCACAATAAACAGTGTACATCATTCATGGTTCTAGAGAAATCTATATCGGTGATGAAGTCAATCTTCCATTTAGATCCTGAATGGCTGTATTGTAGGAATCTATCCATATGTACGTTTCTCCCTGTTTAGGTAGTCAATTCAATGGGGCTTCTATTCATGAAAAGTTTTTTATAATGAATTTTTAGTAACCATCTGTCCCTATAAAACATCATAATTCAATGAAATTCTTTGGCTTCTCCCAGGAAACTGCTGCTCTCACTTTATATAGGTCTACCGATACTCCTGTCTCTATGATATCATGACCCAGGAAGTGAATTTTATATATCCAAAATTAGAATTTTGAGATCTTGGAATATAATAGATTCTCTATCAGTGAACTAAATATGATCACAAGAAGGGTGGATTGGTCATTTCAAGGCTAATATTACAACAATATATCATCTATAATGACTACCACAAAATATTCCAAGTATGTAACGCATGGTTCATCAGTGCGAAGAAACTTTTTTGTGTGTTCGTGAGACCAAACGAGATATCCAGATACTCATATAGACTATACCAACTCAGAATGGATGTAATAGGTATATCTGATGCTCTAACACAGAACTAATGATAACTAGATCTCATGTCAATATTTAAGAGCACACGGGCTCCTCAAAGATGATAAAATAGATCATCAATCATCGTCATGGAATATCGGTTCATTGCATTAAACTGGTTCAGCAGCTGATAATCCATGAAATGTGTGAGGGTATTATCCTTATTTTTCGAAAAAAGGATAGGAAACCCCTATGGAGAAGTACTAGGTTAGAGAATTCCATTTTCCTGAAACACTTCTAACTGCTTCTTGAGCTCATGTAACTTTGTGGTAGCCAACTTATACATGGAAATGGACACCTGTGTTAGTCTTGGAATAAACTAAATACAGAAATTTACCTCTATATTCAGAGGTAAACATGAAAATTTGGCTGGGATGAAATCTCTAAAATGAACCACCACTAGAGGAAATTCATTTTTTAAGTCTCCCAGCCATCTATATATAGAATAGCATTCAGATATGTAATTCCTCCCAACCCAAGATGACCAGGTTCATCTTTGCTTGCCTTGACATCTAATTCTCCCTTGTGTAGAAAAGACTCACCCTCTGGTAATCTAAAATTTACTCAATCGTGTTAGCAGTCAATAATTGTCTTGAAAGAGGCTGACCAGCCCATTCTGAGAATAACATCGAATCCTTTCGACTCAAAGGAATATAGATCCTACAAGAAGTGACACTAACCATACTCAAGAGGGAACTCCTTGAACATATGTACACTAGCCATCATAACATTGGTCGAAGTGTCTAGCATCATAAAATCCTCAAAAGTAATTATAAATATCACAAGGAACTCCCCAAAATCAATAGATATAAAACTATGGGAATACCTTGTATAAAGAAGAGAATAACCTACATCTGAGTCAACTAGATTCTAACATATAATAGTTGAGGGTACATGATCCTACTCCTACAAGGTCTGCTCCATTGTAAACGTCTATCCCGTAATACATCCTTGCAACCCTTACTAACTACCATGGGATGGTCCCCCCTACAGTCACTATAAATTTTCAAAATGACTACCATGACCATGAAATTATCCTTAACTTGAATATTCGGACAAACTCGAAATCCCAAAATAATGAGAAACTGGTGGTCCGGGTCCTGAATATAGTCATTAAAGAACCCATTTCACCCAATACTATTGTGGAAATCTATAAAATAATTTTGGAAATGTCCAAACTTCCATCTATCTCCACATTCTACTAGGTCTCTCAGGCACTGAGCTCTGATATGCCAACTCTTCCCATACTAACAACATACAACATGGCTACCTGAAGAATAATCATGCGTTGGATCCCTGTGGGGATTCGTTAAATTTATTGATGGAGTACTTGATCTGGATGCTGAACCACCCTGGCTTGTAGCACATAGCACTCTCAGATTATTCTTGGTAATTAGATCTTGGTTCACTATAGCTATTTTTGAAGTCATCCTACAAACATTCACATGTGGTCAGATGTCATACTAGATCCCATCCTCAAATCGCCTAACAAGTTATACATCGTCACCTCCAAAAGAAGCTATGAAGTTATGAAGTTTGGGAAACAAGAAAACATCACTATCACTAAAAGAGCTCCCTACTCCAAACGCATATACTCTCTAGCTCGGTCGGCCCTCAGAATTTCAAGATATAAGTAATCATAGATGGTCCATTGAAAATATTCCAAAGCCATATCATGATGATTTCCATCCTATGAGATAACATCCCATTATCTCTTAGAGGAATCACACATCATATACACCACATGCTTCACCCTCCTCTTCTGAGGCATCTCTAGAATCTCAAAGATAGAGAGCATGGCCTATAACCATGACTCTACATCATATGGTCCTCCATCCCCAGAAAAAGTTGGAGGATGATACTACTGAAACAACCTCTCCAAATATTCCATTGATGGGGCAGGATGCAGTGCTAGTAGAAAAGTCTACATCATCCTCACAAAGCCTTCATGACATTGTGCTTTAGCACATATGTCCAGTATAACAGCTGGTGCCAAAACAAGCATGATAGGAGGATCTAAGAGTAGTCCCGGATATATCCTTTCTGGTGTCTGGTCATCTCTCTGCACCTAGCATACAACTAGAGGACGTCTCACCTGCAAGACTCTATATGGTCTTGCTCATACCTCAGTTTATGATTTTAAAGGACTAAATCATTGAGGTGCAAGAAAGAAATATGATAGGGAAAACATTCAATGATTAAAAAAAGGGTTACATGGCATGTATACCCTACACACATCATGTTCCCTTAGATTTCAACATGGGTGTATACCTCTGACATACTTGGTCATGTAACATCCCTAAAAACAGTGTGTTTATCAACAAACATGGCATGTAATTCAATTTTCCCTCTAGTCCATGCTCTCTTAAACGGCTCAAACTACATAGTTCAATCATTTGGAAAACAACACGGTGTGTTCACCCATGACACGACATGTACTACATAATCCTTAACCACGTGTGTCATTATTCACACCGTTAGAGACATGGTCGACTTGCACATGGAATGTTCAAACAGGACATGGTGTATACTACCAAAATTTCATCCACCCGTGTCATTAGTCACATGGATAGATACATAGTCTCTAAAACACATCGTTTACAATCTAGACATGGTGTGTACTTCCAAATCTTCCCCAACCCTATGTCTCTTCTCACAAAGGCATTCACATGATCAATCACTACACGACGTGTACTTAAGAAAAGTTGTTTCTTACTTAACAGATGAACACATGACATGTGTTCATAACACCACACACAATATTATTGGGGTTTCCTGACAGTAGGCCTCTGAAACATCTTCGAATCCCATAAAAATTTAATTTGTTTCCATGGAATGAAAAAATATATCCTCTGATAGCCCATAATTCTGTGAATCAATGATAGAATGATATTTCAAAGTACAAGATGAAAAAATTCAATTAAAGATAAAATCCAATTGACCAAATTCTGATCCATGAGGACCCATAACACCATAGGGACTAGTGTTTGGCATCCATCAAAATGAAACATTGCATATTGTGATACCCAATAAATATAGTAGGTATTCTATCATGACATCTATCACAACATCATTCATATTTAGCACAACATTTAACACAACGACATACAATCTCTAGTGCACCCTAAATGTCATGACAAGAATGAATGATAGGTGGTCTCTAAAAATCACATGTAATATGCATGAGACTGAATACACTCATATCATCGGGTTGTAATAGAAATAAAACCTGAATAATAACTACGATAAGAGGTAAAAATAAGCGAATCTCCCAATGGTGAAATCAATTCAACTGTACTAATTGCAAAACCAGAAAAATAGTAATATTCAAGGTGTCTCGGAATTTCCTTGTACATGAGTTTTATAGTCCTAGGCATAGCTTATTAATAACTACCCATTACTTTTAACCCTTTATGTATTCTCCAAACATTAATAAAATGTAGAAAAGAAACTCCTTTAATACCACTTTGTAATGTCCCAGTTTTGGGTGCCACCTGATGGTTCCCTGAACTCGGTTTGTCACATGTCCTTAAGAGAATTTCCCCAAATTCCTGAGGCAAATGACTAGAAATGAGGGCCTTGGGTGTAATAGTGGGAAAAATATTCCATCATTTACAAAGTATACATAGTGGTAAAAATATTAAATAGTAGCGGAAGCCATAACACCATACAATATAAGTAAAGAGTAGAAGACTGGTATTATATGTTGATGCAGCATATTTATATATAAAGGATGAATGACATAGGTATCTATTAATGCTTACAAACATTTCACAACACTGGAAATACAATACTGAGACCAAATCATAGAAAATAGTAAACTATTATAGCATCATATGCCTCATCGTGGTATCATGCTCTCTAGCTCCAACAACAATTGTGTTCCTTATGAAGAATATCGCTTGCCCTTATCTATACATGAAACAATTTAATCTATTTGGGTCTGAAATCATGACACCAGCATGGTGTGAGACAAATCCATGTAGGAAACCACCAAAAAATTTGTGCCTAACTATTAGTGAATATATATAGCAGGTAATATGCCAAATTAATCAATAAACTAAACTGTACTCAATAGTAAAAAATCATAATTCATTCAATTAAATTCATTTACATTTAATAATTATTCAATTCGTCGAATATTGTAACCTCTGGATCTATCCTATGCTTTGTATCCCCCTGTACAATAGTAAAAATAGACGTCTTCGAAGACTATCTAGACAAAAAAGTAATAATGAGTCCCTCCATGTGCTTTTTCTTGGTGGACCCATTGTAGTCATTCAATTATTCAAAACAACCCACTAGGAATGCTCTCAGTGAATAACCCATTTCGTTTAACATAGCACTAATCAAATTCAATTGACCACCTAGGTGGATCTCACAGTCTTTACCCATGGGTCCACATGGCATCAAATAATTTTATACATGACCTCCAGGTATCACTCAAGGTTAATAACCCATGGTTCAGCATAGTATAAATAATCATAAATGGTCTTTGGGTACCTCTCACAGTATATACCTCTTGGTTTGCACAAAAAAAATTAAATGACCCTATGTAAGATTTCAAGGTCAATGCACTATGGCCCAACATACATTTAATAATGACCCTCTGGGTAGCTCTCATAGTCTAACCCCTCTAGTCAATGACCTCATTGATTCTCTCATAGTCAATGAATTTAGTCAAAGACAAAGACAAGTATACATAAATGACCCTATGTTTGGAAGATCTCCCAGTCAATTCTCTTCGGTCAATATTCCCAATGTGAAACAAATGCATCTCAAATAAATTGGAAATCCATCCAAATAGTACTAGACATGAATAAAAGAATTCTAACAGGAATTTTGGCCCCAACATGAAATATCAAACAAGAATTGGAAAAACATCCATAATCAAGGAAATAAACTTTATGCATAACCAAACCATCCTTTCTCATAAAACACATATAACAGGTCTTAAAAAGGTTACACCTCTAAAACACACTATAACCTTAACAAGGGTACTTGAAACATTTAGCATATATAATCCAATGTAAATTCATAGTAAGGTGCAATCCACCAACCTTGATATTGTACGATAAACACTCTAGAATGGAAGCCCTTGAATCAGCATAGATCATCAAAAATCTTCAAAAAGATCAAAAAATTTCAACCATGGGTAACTCAAAAGAGAGGATAAATCAAGAACAGAGGAATCCCTGATGTAAATCCAACCCACCTAGCGGCGTCTCAATTGGATCTCGAATGGAGGAACTGTAAGGGCTCAAATTTTCATTCGTCTCATCGCTCTACTGTACGAAACAAAAGGATAATAGTTGTGTTATAGAGATGAGACATGGCCTGGGACTGATTAATAAAATAAAAAAGAAAATTACATTGAATGTTAATTTAATGTACACACTGTGTGCATGACTCAGCTGACACCTACTTTTTGATATCCACATGGCCATGTACTCAGCCGTTACACTCCCTGAACACATCTACATGTAGAAATAGTGTACAAAGTGTGTACACATGATTACACAACGTGTACATATAAAATTTACAAATTCATAATTATTCCTAAAAAATAAAATCAATATCCATAGTTGAATTGAGGATTTGAGTTCTAACTAACACCATAGATACTCACACACACACATTAGCACCATGTTTAGAACACCCACACTAAAATTTAAAACACAAACTATAAAGTCTTAGGCCACAAGGGTAATCAAATTAACATTAGCAGTCATCTTTTCACAACCCTGAGGACACCACCCTCTAAAAGGTTCAAAAATCAATACCCCACAATCCGACATAACAAAAAAAATCATGTTGTCACAACCCATAACCAATGGTCTAAAAAAGGCACTCTCACTACACAAACCACCCATAAAGAGATTATGAAGCAACATAAGGTATACTGGCCACCATTGTCCCAAAAATTTCTACCAATCCACATTCGTAGATAATTTATCTTACTATTTTAAAAACTTGAAAATTCACATTTAAAAACATTTTTCATTATAAAAATTTTAAATTTAAAATCATTAATTCAAACTCATATTTGGAATGATTTTGAATGAAAAAAATTTCAAAGATATATCAACAAGAAGAATACAAATATAAAAAAGTACACTAGAATCATATAAATCCCAAATAACACTAAATAATGGGAAACATATGGATGAACTATCAATCCTATCTGCCTAACATGATGAATAAATACAAACAATGTCTCTCTCCATACTATCCCACGATATGAAACATTAAAACTCTATAATATAACATCCAAGTGAACCTCTAGAGATTGATATATGAATCAGTGGTTGATTCACAAAGTAGAACATCAATTCTAGACCCTATAAACGTGGGGTTTCCCTTATAGGAGGGGCTACTTGAACTTCAAAATGAGATCACAACTAAGTCGCAATATGATTATAGTCTAATGCCTTCGATTCCCAAACTGTAAGAACAATGAGACCCTACTCAGATTCCACATTGTAATGTCTCATACAGGTGGCTAATAAAGTGGTTCTTTGAGTTTGATTGCCACATGAACTCAGGTATGCCTCTCTATATTCCACATGCTACCGACTTGAAGCCCATGTATCTAGAGTAACATTAAAAAGAATATTTCCACTTATAAGAGTAAAACTATTGTATGAAAATTAACAAAAGATTTCATAGCTAGTATGAAAAATAAATGGATATAATACTCTGATAACTAACGATAATCCATGTAACACATGTTATTACAATATGTTTAATACAAAATATGTCAGATAGTCATACTAAATAATATCCAATATAATATATATAAATTACCCTGAACATGGTCCCAAGTCACAACCTAGTTCTAGAATCCCATGTTCCAACCAACCACTCCAAGCATAAACCGACCACTAGGTTCATTTCATGAACCTATACCTGAAAAAAAGTACTGTATGTTTAGGTTCCCATATTCCATGGTATGTTGAGTGTGTGTGAATATAACTTAGTATACCACCAAGAATTGTTTCCAAAAATATCTAGTCTAAACCATAATGTTTAAATATAATAAAATGTGTAATAAAAATCAGTATGAATTATTTATATTTAATTAATTATTCATTAAGTAAATAATTTCAAATATAATATCTTTGGACGAAACCTAATTCGGCCCTTATGATATCCGAATAAATTAAAAATAGGTGTAACCCATTTTAATTCATAATATAATTCATTAATTAGTTACCTTACTCCAATATAACATAAAGCATCAGTCTGGGTACCCATTCTACATATCGATGGAGTAACATTCTAGATAACACAGAGCCTTAGTCCAACTATCCATCAATGATCCAAAAGACCATGTATAGCCATCCAAACCACTATTTCAATAGTTGGAAAACATTTAGCATCATTCCATGAAGCCAATCAGGACTCATAATTCCATGTCCTACCATCCCAACCCTGATATATATTTCAATGTCCATACCATTGAGTTTAGTAGCATTAATCCATCAACCTAATAACTACAGTTCACTAAGGTTCTAAGAGAATCAGATATTCCCACCCAAAATAGGGTAGTGGATATTCATTCAAACATCACTATCCATTAGTAATAGTTTGGAGAACATGATTAATCTTCCCATGAATCAAATCGGGATTTGGTACATCATATACAACCATACCCAACCGTTTCATTATCAAAATTCAATTTTTCATGTCATTTATCATATTTCAATATCCATAATCATTCATTATAATACATGGTCTCATAATACCCTTAAAAATAATGGATTCATTCTAAAACCCAAAATCAATTCACTATTTAATATAACATCACTTACATCAATTTTATGAGGATTCATAAAATTAATTACTTCATTAAAATATTTCACAACCTCCCATAAATTGGGGTATTTATCATCATATAAAAAAAATAAAAATGGAAACCATTACATAGGATCCATAAAAATAAAAAACTCTGTAATTTCACTAGTGTAATACCACCCACACAATTCATTGTACCATTTGAAATATAATAAAAACCGCATTTTTAACCACCTTGATGTCATCACCACATTTCAAAGATATTTAAAAATTTAAAAACATCATTTTTATAATTTTGTAAACCATGACCAAATAAAAATAAAATATACAACATCTTAATGATTTTTAAATGCACATTGGCATTTCAAAAAATATAGCATATAACATCAAAATTATACCTTTACGATTTTGACTATCATGTTAATAATCCTACCCCTTTCACTTTAATAATTACATTATCTCAACGTTTACCAATTAATTTCACCATATTCAAGGGTTTATCATACCCCATTGGTACCCCTATATATGATTTCAAATAATTAATGGACCCAATATAGTGTCGTGAATAGTCTCACACCTCATATGAATGACCAATACACATCACTTATCCTGATAAATAAGAATACAATAAAGAAACAACTTGGAAGAACCACATAAACATATATAAACATCAAGAATAAGGTCAAAACCTTATATACCACCTACCTCATGATGAAAGATGATTACATGTCCAAACACAAACCTTGATTCTAGAAAAGCCATCCACTATTGATAAGCTGAATAAAACCCCATAAAAATAATGTTTTAAGGATTTGGAAAGATATAAAACAACACACCAAGAATCTTACAAATAATTTAATGAAACATAGTTGATGACTTACTTTACTCATTGATTCACTCCCAATGAAAATCTAAATTCATAACAATCGAAGGGTAAACAACCATAGTGGATGAGGAGGTTGCTGGTTTAACATGAAATCTTGTGGGGGTGAATGGATGAGACATTAGGGAAGATAAATGTAATCCTAAGAGGGGAAAATGGGAATTCCACCGTTTTAATGAGGAACCCACTTTGGTCGCAGAGTTAGAAAAATAGTGTTCCAACTGTACACCACCGTTGTGAAGGAGGGGACCTATGTTGCATGGTCTCTTGGGATAACATATAGGTTTTCATACCATGTATTGGAATTTCATTATGGATCTATCCAAGAATGCATATTTCAGTCTCCCCCTTGCATAGTTTCTCAATATTGTAAGTCTTCCATATTGGCCACATAGTTTCGGTGCACAATTAGAAGTAATTTCACACCAACTAGGAACATGAAACATATTAGTAACCCCCCCCCCATTCCATGGACCCCAAGAACCCACAGAGACACATCCTACAAACCAAAAATATCTTGTTGATAAATAAATAAATCCATGATGAATATTATCTCTACCTAGGATCTTAGATGTAGTCTAGTGAACGATTCTATTTATGAAAGTTAAAATCATCCCCTAGTGATATGGATAATATATTGGCATAACACTCCATAATATTTTAATATATAAGATGCATAAAATCTTCTTATAATTCTAATAATTTCCATTATAATTATTTGGGATTGGCATAAATAAAAATTTTGATATTTGTGTTGGTCACAACTCATTAATGCTAATCTCTTAATCAATATATATGATTTAAAAAAACATCAATCCATTTTATAAAATACAATAATTGTATGTTTTTTTGATCAAAATTTTGATAAATTATTCTCAATAATATTTTTAACACCATTCCTCAATAAGTACATGAATGTGTTACCTAGTCAAGTGTCACCCATGATTCACATAAGGATAACTATTACCATTTTCCCCTAACACAAGAATGTTAACTAAAAATAGTATATGAATAAAATATTTAATTTATTTTTTAATGTCTTTATGCATGAGATCCATATTTGAATGGATATTTGGTTTTTTTGTTATGGGTTATTTAATATTTTATCTCAAATTAATCATTTTATGTATTACATACATACCCAAAAAAGTTATATTCACAATCATTCAATAGTCTATGTCATATACATATTTAATTTATATTTTAAATAATCACAACTCAATTTAATTCAACTTGTATATTATATAATTATTAATACATTAAACTTGTTACATAGAATAATTTAATGTCCCCACACCAATTTTAGTAAGATTTCAATATCTTTTTCATAAGGGATTCATTGGAATAGATCATAATTAATGTAATATTATACCAAAGTTTTGAGTGGAAACCCACTAACGAGATTTACTCTTAAGTGTATGGATTATATTGTCCAAATTTTTATTAATGTTTCATGGGTTTCATAATGAGTTTTTATTGTATAGTGAATAAATCATCATCCTATAAAACATTTTATCATATATGTTGTGTATTTTTCATTTATAGAATAAAAGAATACAAATGATGAGATTTATGGACAATACATCCTATCATATTAGAGTCTAAGTGTTAATAAAACACGACAAAAAATAATATGTTTAAATTATTGTTATAATAATAATGGAATAAAATAAAAATACCATTTAAAAAATAATGGAACATTGAGATCAAACATAAATTGTTGAATTAAATTCTCTATTTGCATCAACTCATTGTATGAATACCAAATTCAATAGTGTTGTAATCATATTATCCATGTAATTCTTATAAATACAATTATGTAAAATAAAAAAAATAGTTATTGATAAAGTATTTTATAAACCTATTGGGTGTGGAGAAATATAGAACTCTTTTGTAAGTTGAACATTTTATAACACCAAACATCTATTTTTACTACATTCTAATGGAATGATGAGTAAACGCATACTTCTATCCTACTATAAGAATAGAAAAATTCAATGGCCTCAATGTAATCTAAATTTATAGAAAATTAATGTTGTTTAAAAAAATAGCCACCAATGGCCATTTGAGCCATTAAATAGAATTTAAAATTTCCATAAGTATATATCCATATAGGGAGGTGCATTAAGGGGACACTAAAGTTTTTATTCCTATTAAATGATATTATATTTTGTGTGCCTTATGAATGTAAAAATTATTATGGCTATCATAAACCAATAAAATCTAGTGTAATACCATATCCCATTTGGGAATTTCAACTTCCTACATATTAGGTTCGAATAGTATAATTATTTTATTATTAATATTATATTAACCGCTTTAATATTTAATAAAATAACTATTAATTAATTGAATATTTAAAACAAACCGTAAAAATATTATTATTATTTATGATAAAGACAAAAAATCATAGCTACTTGATTTATAAATGAGATTGGTGTGATTTAATTATCCCCATTCCAATTATATATATTTCTTCATCATTAATATCAAAATTAATCATGTGACACAGATAATTCAAATACAATATTACTTATCTTAAATTTTATTTTACTTTACGGACTAAATCTTGTGGGGCTCTCAAATTTGGTCGAGAGCACCGTGCCTATAGGGTTTAACCTAGGTTGTCTCGTTATTTGCGATTCTCCCTCTGGTGGATGTGGCTTGAGATAGATAGTGTGGGATGCTGGTCCTCGACTGAGCGGGCAAGGTCTCAACAGATCTAGTTTGACAACAGTGACATGTTTCACGACAGTCGATCATCATCTCAGTGTTTGGAGTTCATTATCTGTGTTTTGGTCCAGATCCACCAGATCTGGTTTGTTTTGGTTCGTTTCTATGGTTGTTGCGCTGCGATGTCTTCATGTTTTAGAGGGCACTCGACAGAGATGCTTCCGAGGGAGTGCTTCGTGGTGGGAGATAGGTGACGGGCGATGAACAATGTTAGTGCTCTAGTGTGCTTTGCAGCGCGATGGGTGATGGAAAGCATCTGGACGGTAGTGTGTTTCTGGTCTAGTCCAGATCAAACTAATCCGGTTGGACTCAGAATGCTCCTCGAGACTCTAGAGGTCATGCGACGACGGATCATGGTGATAGGGTCATGGTCGAGCTGGACGGGGTCATAGGATGGAGGGTGTATGGACACAAGCAGTGAGGCTTGTATGGAATTGATGGCTATCAGCGTGGTGGTGCTTAGGGTACGCACGTCACACAATGTCCTGGTGGTCACGTCGGCGGCGTGGCATGTAGCATTGATTGCAGATGGAATTATTTGGGTTTTTGTTGGCTTTGTAAAGGGCTTTTTCCTTTTGGGCTTTCAGTCCACTATAATGGGCTCTTTGAACAGATCTGTAATGAGTTTAAGGGCCTTGGGACTCTGTTAAGCTTTGGGAATGGGTCTATATGGGACCTTGGGACATTTGTTGTGATGGGTTCTCCCTTTTCCTTTTAAAAGGGGTTTCTTGTTTTTTTCTTTTTTAATAAAGGTGTTTACCCCCAACATTATCAGTATTGACTAAATCTTGTATAAATAAATCATATTTACTAATCATGGAATGACCAATAAAATGCAATGTCAAAATTTAAATATTTTAAATAATATCAAATCAATTAATATGTGAAAAAAATCCTATTTTGGTTAACCTAATCAATTTTCTTGATTAAAAATATAAATAAATAAATTCTATAAAAATTTATTAATCTGCTTTATAAATATTTAAAATTTTAAAATCATATAAGTAAGTGACATATTTCACCACCTCAAGTTGGGAAATCCATATCTAATGTTTACTTATGTAATAATAATTTTACAAATATGAAAATACAAATAGAATACATTAGGTATATTAATAAAAATTAAATGTGACCCACTTATGTCAAATAATTGCTCAATATTATCTCTATAATGGTGATCATAATCATATTAAACTTATTATATCATCATAAACTAATATGTTGATCACTGGTCTTGGATAAAATATTAATACATATATTCATGATGTTTTTCTCATATAATATTACAGGTTCTATGTAAAATACATAAATTAATAATATATTATTTCCATTAAAATGAACTACCTTACATAACATAAAACATATCCAAGAACACCAAAAAGAAAATAGGGAACACACACTTATATATTATCTATTGAATAGATCTATTCGAAACTAACCCCTTTAAAAATTACATTAGTCATTATCCCCTGACTCGTTTTTATTATCATCCTTAAATATCGATATTGAAATTTAGTGCACACTTTTCACTAAACACATAATAACTATTATTATTTCATATTAAAGGGAATTTCAATGACATAACCTCACTAAAATACTTGCATTACCCTAATTTGTGTTAGTTTCTATTCTTCTTCAATTGTTACAAAAAACATCATGGGAGATCTACCTCACTATCGTGATCATGTTAATTATTGATTATGTAATATTTTAATAATTTGTTTAATTATGTTTTGAATATAGGATTTTAATCATTTACATTCATTTACAATATAAATATATTCCCTAACAATTGAATGGCCAGTCTTCATCATGTTTATTCACTATTCAATTTTAAACATCGTTTTCATGTATTATAGTTCAAATCATCAATTAATGTTTCAATCAGTAACTCTCATTTACATTAATAGAATAGGTAAATTCTTACTGTATTCGACTAGTGGAATAGAATTGCAAAAACATCAATTTGAATAATCAATTTGGACACAAAAAATTATTATTCATGTTAGAAGGTTAGTATAAAATAATTGTCTTAGTTGATACATGGGACACACTCAATTCCAATCCCATGCATTAATGAATAGTCAATATCCATATTTTACAATCGCTCTTATTAGAGATTCATATAATCTGACAACATCCTCCAAAATCATTGGTAGTCCTTCAATTGAGTTTTTCATCAACCAACCTAGACTGATTTAAATTATTTATGTTTATTTTGTTGAATATGTTATAATATTATTCTATATTATTCAATTTATCAATAATAAAAACATGTCCATTAATAGTCATTTTTTCTTTTAATTTCCTTGATTATATACATTTCATCATTGTAAACATTCAATTTTATTCCTTTATTATTTTTTATTGTCCTTTTAACACCCTTTGGCTATAATGTATAATAATTTTAGTAAATTTAATCTCTTAGGTATCTTATGGTACATGAATCCCAAATAATTTAAAATAGAAACATTATATTCTATAGCATATATAACAGGCTACATCGGGCATAAAAGTCCCACAAAATACATTATATAAATATGAGCATTTTAAAAATGCCATTAAATTATATTTATTAATAGTACTATAATTTTATGAAATATATATAAATGTATTGATCAATTAAAAAAAATTCATATAAATCCATAAATTTTTTAAGGATTATTTAATCTTCAAAAAATATGTTTTTAATAAACGTTTACTTATGATTGTGAGAAATTAATATTATTAATTTGTTCACTATATTAAATTTTTTTTTGTAAAATTTTGTTCGTATTTGAAATCATCATGTGAGTATTTTATTAGAAACATATTATTATTTATCAACATATTGTTTTAGCAAATAGTGAAATGGTACAATTTCATTGTAAAACTATCAATTTATTTCAAGATATTAAGTATTTTAAAATTTTTATTTTTCACAGAATTTTATATCAATGAAAAAATTTATTATTTAATTATTTTTGAAATATAATATCGTTTGAATAATTTTATTCCCAGTTTTGGTAAAAGATTATGGTTGGCCTTAAAAAGACTTTAATGACAACAATTTTCAAATGCATTATATTCAACTATTTTACCTAATTTAATTACCCATAAATATAAAAATATTAAAATTTAATTAATAGATTATATATATCTAACTATTGTAATTTTAATAAACATATTTATTATTACTAGATACATTATTAATGATTGAAAATATTATTCATTATAAATGCATTTATTGAAAAATTGTTTTTCAACATGATTTAGTGGTGTAATTTAAAAATGAAATCCGAAACATATGTATATTTAATTTCATAAAATAGATTCCATATTTATCTTAATAATAATAATAATATAAAATAATCTCATATTAATTTTTTGTTATAAGGATTAGTTTTTATACCATTATACATTTTGAAATGAGGTTTTGTGGGTTACAGGTGCTTATGTTAAAATTAATTATCCAAAAATCTATATTTTTTATTTGATTAATTTTATTTCAAATATATAATCCATTTGTACTTATTGTATAATATTTTTAATTTTATATAGAATCAATAGATAAATTACCAAGGATATGTAAACTAATTAACGTAGTGAGTAATAAAATTCTATATGAGAAAAAGATAGAGTATAATGAATAACATGTATAAAAATGATTATATATGTGTGTCTGTGTGTGTAGTGCATGTGTATATTTACATTACCATCCCCCACTACATTATTTTACAATTTTGGATTCACCTTGGTGTGTTTTAAATATCCTTATTGAATAGTTTTGCGTATTTTCCAAAATGATACATCCCATCAATTATAAAAGAAAAAACACTCCCCTTACATATTCACACCATTAAACCCATATGGCTCAATCAAAACCTAAATATACATCTATATGAAATTGTTTTAAACTTTTTAGAGCCTATGGTATTCCAACGAAACTAACATTGTCGCCTTTGTGAGGAGATCCAAAATTGGTTTCTCTATGAGAAGTTAGTAATCTTAATGAAGCTATTTCTTTTACATTCATTTTTAAAATTCTTAAATTATGTATTACAACATAAAATATAATTAAGAAATTATAACCTATATAATTATATGTAATTATTTTGAAGGAATTATATTTATCCACCTCCTTAGAAAATAAATTGAAAATAATGTCATCGATTGTTTGTATTATAGATTGTAGCCTCATAACCCTATTAAATTATTTTCCATAATACACTCACTTTAATACTTATAATTATTAAAATAAATAATATAAATGATACATATTAAATTTTATTTATTCTTAAATAATCATATACCATATTATTTCTTAGCCTTTCATGGATTAGTGGTCTGATGACATCGCTCACGAGTATATACAACATACTATCAATCTAATGTGATGTGATTAATTTTCCATGAAAAAAGAGTCAATAATTATTCAAAAAACATCTATAATATCTTAATATTATATTTTAAATGTTTAATTAATTATTTATATGTTAGATATATATCTTATGCATACCAACCAAAAATTATATAACAAATCATTCATCAGAAAACAAGGAAATTGACACACTAATCTATAGTAATAATAAATTAATTTCAACAGAAAATTGTCAGATGTTATAAAAGGATAATATTTGAAATTATAAATTTGTATATTTTTTGGGTACATATTAATTAAATTTCTAAAACTATTACAAAGAATATTAAACATCCTTGAACAAAATTGATGTGTCGGGTAATGGATTTTTTCTCAATTTTCTTTCCCTTAGCCATATTTTAAGGTTACACACCCAATGCTTTATATAGGGCCCATAGGGTTTCAATTTTATATTGAATATAACTATAAATACATATTTTTGAGTAATATATTATAAAATTTTATTTATTTCGTCAAAGGGTATTTCAAATGAAAATTACCATGTGGAAAAGAAATTTGTAACACAATTTATTTTCACTATGTTATATTATTACATTATTCTAATTGATGTTATAATATGATGTTTGTAATTACATATTCACATATAATGATTCGTTTAAAAATTTTATGTGGACTTAATTTTGATAAATATAATTTTAACAATATATTTATTCTCATTTCAATGTCTGGTTCATTGCAAGGGTTACTCAACTCATATTGTTTTCATTGGGACAAATGTTAAGTCATACAGCTATATAAATTTATGTGGTATACCCACATCCCATTAGATATGATATGTGATTAATTTATTATTATTCATGGTATTTTCTATTTTATTTGATGTTATCATTTTTATCGGGATTTCTATTAAATTCTTACTAAAGAGACATGTTTTTATTTCACTATCACATTTTATTCGGAAATATTTACCCTTAAATTTCAGTTGAAGGGAATTATTTTATAATTTTATAAAAAATCCTTTTTATTTAAATATCCTCTAGTTATTCATTAATTTTTCATTTTATAACACAATATTTCTCTCATTGGTACATAAAATGATTTATAAATTATTTTTTACACAATACGACATCATTTATCTCATCGATTAAAAATAAATTTTATTCCCAATCAATGTTTTTTTAAAACTGTTTTACTATGAAAATTTAATTTTATTTTACCCGTAACTATATTTTACAATGTTAAAAATTAATATTTCAAAATTGTAACAAAATATTTTATAGAGTATATGAAACAAAACAATATAATTAGAATAGAATGTAACACACTAGAACATCCGGATATATATATTTCAATTAAATTCAAATGATTCCACACCATACAGAATTTGGTATCCCATATCTAAATAAACCGTAATATAGTATAACATTATGAGCAAGCTATAAAATTAGCGAGTTTGGATAATGAAAAACTATTTGTAAAAAATATATGTTTTAAAAATAAAAAATTTATTTTAATTATAATCTATTAATTGGATATAAACTATGAACCACATGGAACAGAAGGAAAACATTTCTGAAAATATATATTTTTCTAAAGGCGGATTAATTAGATTTTATGAGCAGGATTTGTAAATATATTTTACCACACATTAAAAAATTATATTATAGAATAAAATAAAATTTTGGATTCATAAATTCAATAATTAATTTGGGTAAATTCTATGGGTATTTTAGAAAATATGGATTTTTAATGAATAGATAAAAATAATGATTTTCTTAAAACCAACAGTTCAATTAGTAAATTAATAACATAAAATAGACCATTATCCTTATTATTTAATATAAAATTAAAAAAATTATTATTTAGTTATATATATTCTAATTAATTACATTTTAATCATATTTATATTATATTTTTTATTAAGGTTATTTATGGTTATAAAAAACACTTTTTTGATAACTTTTTCTAGTGCATAATTCTTCCACAACGTATTTTATGACAATAACAAATACTTAAGGATTATATAAATTTTATTTACAAATAATAAATTTGTATATCTAATTTTAGATTAATAAAATGACTACTTCTATTAATATAGTTAATATATGATCATATCTTCCATTAAAATTCCATGTCTCTAAAAAATGCTTCCTCATTGCATCTAGGATATATAAATTTAACAAAATTATGGAAAATATGAGAATTTATTTTTAAATAAATTATTAAATATTTTTAATAAGAATAATTTTAACTATCTTATAAAATTTAATAATTATTCGACCATAATAAATACATTAAAAATAAAATATTAATTACCTCAATCCAAGTGAAAATGGGTTTAACGATGGTAAAAATAAAAATATAAGGATATGATTTTAATCTATAATTTTATAAAACATATTGGATTAAATAATTAAATAAAATAAATCCCATGTTCGAATCAAGGGTTATATGGATTCTTTTCACGTGTGAATGACTTTATCATTATGAATTCTATTTGAATATTTTCCATGTAATTTCCATGATGGTACCATTTCCACACTTAAAAAGAGAGCTCTATCCAATCACTCATTAAAAAACATTAATAACCAATACCTAGATGTAATATATCAACTACATAATTAACCACATTATACTTCTACTAGATTCTCAAATGAAAAACCATATGGTCTTTAAAAAGAGAATTAATGACTACTTCTCTATGATATGGTAATTATCTTCACTAAATTCATTATTTTTATTTATTATTTTACAAACACAAAATATTAATTTAAACATAAAATATAATTACAGAATTATTTCACATATTATAAAATTTATATTATATTTTTTGAACAATATATATCCGTATACACTTCTACGAAATGGGAAACGAAATAATTTATTGTGTGTAAGGATGATTACTTCCTCATGAAGAGATGTATCTATTTTTCAAACAATAGTTATTTAAGTTGAATATAATGATCAATTTAATGTGTGTATATATAATATTTATGATATAATTATACTTGAGGAATTTTAATATAACATATAACTTCTTCCTTTCAATTCATTTTAATATACTATAACATTGCTCATGTATATGACTGACTACCAAATTGCAAAGTGATGTGATTCATTTTTTACATATTCATTACATGGAATAAAATAATGAAAAATTTAATAAATATATTTGATATATATGAAATTATATACATTATATAATATTAAAATTTTAAAAAATTACATAATATGGCAATGATGGAGTCTCATGTGTATATATATGGACACCATTCTCATGGAAGTGATGTGATTAATTTCCAATGTCCAATTTTCTATAATAGTTCTAATGAGGAATAAAATGAAATATATTTATATTAATAAAACAAATATCATTCTATAGAATTAACAATTTTATCATATTA
Source organism: Viscum album (assembly GCA_963277665.1). Lineage (NCBI taxonomy): Eukaryota > Viridiplantae > Streptophyta > Magnoliopsida > Santalales > Viscaceae > Viscum > Viscum album. The sequence continues at coordinate 914,183,449 of OY728155.1, read as the reverse complement.
TAAGAACAAGAACTTTAAAGAAAAAACATGAATTAGAAAATATGGCAATTAGCATTTGAAATAATTAATATAAGGAAATATTATTTTTAAATGGGTGGTTAATATTATAATAATATCATAAATTTTATGATATATATGATAATATTTAATTAATAAATGTATAATACACAAATATTTATTATACATAATGTTGAAACATATAGAAAATAAGTCGAACACGAGGTAAGGTTTTCTCATCTATCATTTACTTCCTTGAATCATATAAATATTCAACAATTATTTATTTGTTAATATTAATATACTGATTATTTAAAACTTTATATCATTAATACATTTATATTTAGGGTATATGTTGTTTAATTTATTGTTATTACATTTATGGTTCTTTGATTTGAGAACATACTATAGCAGAAAGGGTTTATTTACAATGTCATCATTATTCAGATTTTTTTACCTATCCATGGGAGAATTTTTTTATATTTCTATATGAATCTAAATATATTTTATTATCCACTATTTATTAAGGAAATTTATCTAGGAATAGTATAATTTTTTCTCTATTTTTATAAAATATTATTGATAATTTTTTTTAATAAAATCTATCATTATTTCTCTAATTAGTCAAAAATTATTTTTTAGCGAAATCTATTTTTTCAAAATATAAATTTAATATTAACTTTAACCCATTAAATGATATTTATTTTATAAATTTTTAAATATAATAATTTTATTGCAAAACATTTTTAATGAAACCTTCATGATATTTTAAAAAGTAATCTCATTAGGATTTTAAAGAAAATATGAATAGAATAATTGTTCTAACGTGTAAAGTAGAAAAAAAATATTACTCTAACATGAACAATCAATGTTTTAATGATAATTTATTATTTTTTCAAATTTTATCTTTCAAATAATTTAATATTTTTAAAAAAAATTTCTGAATTTTTTTAATAGTCTTTTTTCCTTATGAAAATAATATTTTCATAAAGAATGTTTTTAATGAAATCATTATAGAATGTCTATTCGTCAATGAAATCAACATTTTTAATTAATTATTATCCACTAGGAATATTTTTTTTATTTTTATAATCTTTATTTGTTCAATGGATGGATTATGATTAGTTTAAATGAGGATTTGAAGTTTCATTTAAATATAACATAATATTCTAGATTGTTTATGAATATATTAATATGGTTCAGTGAGTGTTATAATTTTATATGTTAGTATTTCAATATGAATTTATATGTTTATTAAAATTCACCCTATTCTTATGAGAAATGAATTAATCATAGTAAATTATGGGTGGGTATTGAAATTATATAACGATCAATGTATAGAAATATCTCATGAGAGAAATAATTTTTCCAAGTTAGATGTGTTTCAAAAACCAAATTTAAATTTTCATGTGAATATTCTTGATAGTATGTTTCATATGTCCATAATTATTAATTTTCTCATTATGAGGTCATTAAATAATGTCCATGTGATGATTTTATTTTTTATAATATCAAATGATATCATTCTATATTATTTCCTAATTTATATGTCTTTATTTAATCATAAATATTCAAATCATATTAAACTCAAGTTGTTTTTTAAATTTAATGTGTATAGTTATTTACATTACATTATTTATTATGCTTAATTTTTCTTGATTGATTTTTTACACACAACCTAAATAATTATCTATGGACACCCATTTCTCATGTTTTATATTCCATTGAAAACCATGATTTATTTTTGATTGATATAATTGGATATCGTAAGATAAATAATGGGATTCCTAAAGAAAATACATTTTTTCATTGTTTTTATTTTCAATTTATGTGAAATTAAATTATATGTCTATTCTATAATAGAATAAAAATTATTCATTCAGTTTTGATGTTATTGATTATAAATAGGTAAATTAAATAAATTAACCACTAACACTGGTCTACTGGGATCGAGGACCTTATAGTTTGTATTAGAAAATATTTAGTAGTAACTTTGGGAATAGGATTTATGAAAATAGTTATTTAGGAACCTATCTCTATGGTATACATTAAGGATTAGTGTAAATGAAATTTATAATGCTTCTTAAGGTAGATGAAATGTGATTTATCTATAAAATAATCTCTTGTATGAATACTATATGTGTATGTGTTTCCGTAATAGATTTATGTAGGTGTAATAATTCCAAAGATAATACATCAAGAATGACTCCATCAATACATGTTACAAGGAAATGATCCATAATGTGCATATGGGTTTACACTACTATTGGAAATGTGTTGATTAATCGAAATTTGCCTTACAGAAAATTGTGATGAATTTGAATATATTCTTATGATTCAAAAAAATCAAAATGAATCCATTTTTATGATTTTGAGATTATCACTTAAAAAATTTTATTTTCTATTTAGTCTTTCAAAGGTTTTGGTATTATATATTATAATACATAATTTTGTTATATGACATTATGTATTAAATTATTTAGAAATAGAACCCAACTGAAGGTATGATAATTTTATCTATTTATATAACCCAAATTGTATAAATAATTGTTTCCTTGATAAACCTAATCAAGAGTTTCAAAGGAAAATAGTCTCCCAAGTATTCTCATTGTATGAAGACATAATATCATGGGAAATCAATATTGAGAAATAATAATAAATGTATTATTCCTTTGAAGGGAATAAAGAGAATAAGAGTATGATAATACAAAGAAATATATAAGGGGAAGAAGGGAATGAAGTATTTTCCCACATGTGATAATTATTCAAAGAATCAGCCAGATATTATACTGGTGGTAATGATGATTTTATTATTTTATAGAAATAAATTCTATCAGGAACATGAATCCATGTATAAAGAATAAATCTTCTTTCATTTTAAGACTTTAAGGATATTTGACATTATAAAAATGAAAGCCCCATTTATCTAGTGAATATTCCCCAAAAGATGAAAAGGGATCATAGTCAAGGGTATTATAATATTATATATGATGTGGAATTATTAAATTTAATTCTCATTTGTATTAAAGAATTATTTTATCAAACTATTTTACCAATTATAACCTGGTTATATTAAATATTTATTATATAGTTATTGTTCTATTTAAATATTTATAAAATTATTTTAGATAATATTTTGAATGCGGTCACTGTCCAATAATGTTATTTAGTGGAAATTTGAATTTATTTGAATACAGATGATTGATGGAAGATAATATATGATATGTACTTTATGTTGTGATAATAATTATAAAGAGATGTATATTGGATGGTATTAGAGACCTTGAATGTTGTTAGTGATTTTATGGTTTATGTAATCATTTTTGGAGATCACTAAAAATTAGGATTTATAAAATATATTCTAGAATATAATTATTTTATTTTATTTGAAGTATGTATATTCTCATTAATGTTTTATTGTTATCATGTTTCTCACATATTTTAAATTTGACATTATGATCAACTATACATCTTTGATAAATATAATATAGATTTAGTAACCTTCAATCTAAATTTAGTGAGACATAATTTATATGGAACATAATATTCGATCATTATTTAATATATTAAAATTATATTTCGCAGATATTGGATAAATTTCAGTAATAATTTTGGTTGTATAATAAATCCATGGAATAATGTGATATAGTTTTTTTTTTGAATTTTTGAAATGTTGAATGTTAATTTTTTTTTATTTAGGCATGAAAAATTTCATCTTAGATATTCAATTCATTGTGTAAGAAATGAAAATTTAATTTATCAATGAACAACCGAAGGATTAAATTTTATCTACATTTTTTTATTTTTCTTTCATAATGATAAAGTAATTAGTCATATTTATTGAAAATATATTTACACCAAATTGATTTTCTATTAAAATAATTTTTCATTAATTAAATGTTATTTTATTTCATTGCTCTTTTATGTCAGTGCATCCATTATGGTTTATATATCAATGAAATTATTTTTATCAAATATTTTAATCAATCTAAATATTTATTAACTCTTTTACTAAATGTTTGTAATTTCAATTCCCCCTATTATTTTCATACATGGAAAACCATTTATTTTTTATGATTTATTGACTTTTCACATCACATTATCTCTTAACAAGGGGATGTTTTATTAATTGTTTTTATTATGTGTTTTTAAATAATTATAAGGCATCGGCCTTAAACCTTACTTAATATGAATTAAATGAATAATTCACATTGAGGATCTTTTCAGGTTTAGAGTTTTAGAGAATTAGAATATAACTATTAAATCTCCAAATATTTACAAAGTAGACACTTCTACCAGTTTCCATAGAATAAAAAAAACTCTTAAAAATAAACATGTCTAGTTCCATGTTTTATATAGCATGACTTTCCCTTGATCCCATCCATAACCCGATTCCAAATAAATTCATGTGAAAATTTTTTTAAAAAAAACATGGGGCGAGCATAAAAAGATCAGTAAGGGATACACAAAGAATGAAAACTGTTAGTTTATCCAAACAACAAGTAAACCATGTATACTTTATCAAAGTAATACTTTTCACCTTTATGACGTGGTAAAAACTCTTCACTTACTAAAATATCATTACATACCATTTTGTAACCAAAATATTACCATAAAACCCATAAAATTATCACATAACAAATAAAGGTAACTTGGGACATAAACATACTTAAGTGGAATAACCATACGACCGACTTCCACACATATCACTTAATGGAATATCCATTCGACCAACATCCATACATACTTAATGGAATATCCATACGGCTGACTTACATACCCAATGCATTAGAGGTTATAACGTAACCACCCATCCTGGTATTCACGCCACCACCCATCAAATTGTTTATCACATAACCACCCACTAAATTTCCAAGTACCATTATAAAAATCATAATACATAAAACAAATATAATGGAAATAAAACATTTCCACACTTTGATCACAATATATCACTTAAATTTATTGACATAAAAAATACATTATAAAAACCATTTTCAATACCAAATTACATAAAAGATTATATGGTATTTATTTCATTTTAAAAAAACATTATGTCTTGTTTAGGAATCCAAAGACCAAATAATACTCGTAGCGGTGAAAAAGGTCGTTGTCACTGCGTACGTTAAAAGAAAAATTCCTTTTTTCGTTTTGTAAAACACTTCGAAGAAAAAGATTCCTTTTGTATAAAAGTAAAATTCAAAGGTGTTTATACACCGTATAAAACAAATTTGTGTATAAAACAAAATATGCCTCAATGAAAGGAGATTGAGACGATGTCCCTTACCTCGGGTCTGACTTGACTCGATTGTTCTGTAAAGTCCTGAATAATAAACTTGAGTTAATTACTACTTGCATAAAAACCTTCTTCAAGTTCATTATTACATTTATATCACTTATTATCATGTTAAAAACATTATGTAATCATTTATGTTAATAATGTTTGTTTTGTCGATATTCGGCTCTTAAGTCGAAAGTGGACATCTTACAATTACATGTTGTTCGTGTGGTCAAAGGTTCATTATATCCAGAATGAAATACCTGATTTGGATATCATATATATCATATATATCTATCATATACATGTATTTATAATATCACATAATCATTTATAGGTAAGAAATGAAATGCACCGTTCATGGAGACGGTATGCCGTACGTACGCATGAACGCTACTTTCATTTCTACGTCATATTAATGGAATTAAAACTAAATGAGAGGTATGAATATTTTAATTCAAGAATTATATTTATCATTTATATGTAACATACATTATATATATCCATTATAAATATGTTCTTATAATAGTACTTACATTTGGGGAAATGAAATGAAATGCACCATTCATGGAGACGGTAAGCCGTACGTACGCATGAATGCTACTTTCATTTCTATCTCATACATTAAGAGAAAGAAATAATAATTATATAGAGGTATATTATAAGTTCAGTATAACATCATATATAATAACTTTAAATCCATGCTTTATATGTCCCACATATGGCATTAACGAATCACATCACTTTGAGGGGGCGGTAGTCCGCACTTCCTAAAATGAAATTATCGTGCTTACCCACAATGGAAACCATAAAGGTAAACCACAAATGAAAAATAAAGAAGCATAAAAAAAATTAACATAATATATATCATATATCAATAGAGTGAAATCTTAATGGCCACCATTAATGGTGTTTAATAGAAGATTGAACAATCATCGTTTCGGGAGGCATAAATTCAGCATCCACAGAAACAGTATGTTCTTTAACCATTAGATGTAGGTTTTTGTAAGTTTAGCCCTAATACTTATTATAACAACATCGTAGTATATTGAAGATACTGGAGTTATTACAAAATAAATTAATAAAAAGAGTTTAGGGGGTTGGAGAAGCAAAATAAAACAAATGGGCTCAAGTGAAGACATTACCTTAAAATCGGGTAACTGCCATTGGTTTGTGCTCAATGGCTTCTTTGGAAAGACTTATGCCCAAAGTGAGGCTTCAAGGAGTAAGATTGGGAAGTGGAGAGACAAAATGGTTAGGGTTTGTCTGAGCCAAAGGCTTTGGATGTGATGGTATGGAGGTAGAGGTGGGGGCCTTTTATAAGAGGAGAGGAGGGGGCACTCTTGGAAAGTAAAGAAATGTCACTTTATTTTAAAATGAGTTTCGGATTCAAAATGTCCCAAATTGATATAATTCTATGTTAAGGTGATAAGGGTTAGACATACACCCATCCAATAGGTCTTGGACATGTTTAGGTCTTAGATTTTACATTATCTTTCCATTTTATTTAAATCTTTAAATAATGAGGTCATCGCTGCATCATCATGATGTCATAAATAATTTAATTTATTTAATGTATAAAAATTATAAAAAAAATCCTATGATGTAGGAAATATTTTTATATTTCCAAATAATTTTTATAGTCCAAAATATCATTTATGTAGATAAAATTAAAAATATTTTACTTAGGTGATACATTTTTTGTTACATTTAACATTCTTTAAAAATAAAAAGATAAAAAGTCACTTTCTCACAAAAGTGATTCCATGGGGCCCCCATGATGGGCACAAGGAATCCCATGGTCGACCATGAGACAACCAGTATCCTTAGGACACATTTTGTGGCCATTTTGTATTATTATGACACTATTTTATTATCCTTAACTACCCGATTACTCATTAATCAAGATAATTAAAGATAATTACCATCTTTACTATTCATAATGTCCAAAAACAAAAGAGTATTGATTACATAATTTGGAAATTCTGATTCCAAATATGTCATCAATTTTACCAAATTCCAAACACATAAATTGAAATAATTTATTTAAATGTAATTCTCGTTGTCAAAACAAATAGCGGATTTTTTAGAAACAATATTTATGAAAAGTTTGGCACTTGTTTATGCCTAATTACAAAGTTAAAATAATCCCAATGACCATAATTGAATTACATGGTAAAAATATATTGTAATTAAACTTTAAAAAAAATTAAAAAGATAATATAACCATATAATTAAATTATATGAAAAAGCAGTTTAGTTGTAAAATGCAGTATTTTTCACTATTCATTGAAAAATGAACATTGTCAGAAAAATACAAAAAATTAACCCAAGGTAAATTTCAATGTCTCAATCATAAATAATATGTTTATTTTGAAAAATAGATCTTATAAAATTGTCAAAAAGTGGATTTAAAAGTGGTTCACCATCAAAAGGCGGTTAATCGACCCTTTAAAGAATATTAGAATGTTTATGCTTAAAAACTGGATTCATTTGAATTTTTAATCCTCTAACATTTATTGTAAAGGGTAAAAATATTTTACAAACATATATAATCATATTTTAGTTATTTCTATCCTTTCCCGCCAATACAACCGCTATGTGTTAACTACTGTTTAATATAATATTATTTTATTACTAATGTGCAACGTAAGACTTCAATGAAACTCTTTGTTGTGTATTGGGAACACTATCAAACATAGAAATCCCTTTAAAGTATAATTAATATTTAATTAGTAAATATTAATAAATATGAAAATTCACTATTCTTTATTTACTTGGGATGTTACATCCTTCCCCCCTTTTGGGAATTGCGTCCTCGCAATTTTATTCACTTATCAAAATAAGTGGGGGTATTTATCCCACATAGCATTTTCAGATTCCCACGTTGCCTCTTCAACCATATGGTTTTTCCACAAAACCTTTACCTGGTTAATTACCTTATTTCGCAACACTTGCTCTCTTTGGTCAAGAATCTGGACTGGTTGTTCTTCATAAGATTGGTTCTCTTCCATCTGAACGACCTATGGACTCAAAACATGAGATGGATCTAGAATATACTTCCTCATCATTGAAACATTAAAAACATTGTGTACCTGAGATAAACTCAAAGGAAAAGCCACTCGGTATGCAACTGATCCAACTCTCTCCAGAATTTCATATTGTCCAATGAACCTTGGACTCATCTTTCCTTTCTTACCAAATCTCATCACACTTTTCCATGGAGATACATTGAGAAAAACATGATCACCTACCTCGAAAGATAGATCCTTCCTCCGGTTATCCTCATAACTCTTCTGCCTCCTTTGAGCTGTTCTCATATGTTTCTGAATCAACAGAACTTTTTCTGCCATCTCTTCTACCAATTCTAGTCCCATCAACTTCCTTTCACCCACATTATCCTAGAAAGCTGGAGTTCGACACCGCTTACCATATAATGCCTCAAATGGTGCCATCTGTATACTGGAATACAAACAGTTATTATAAGAAAACTCAACCAAAGAAAGATGTTGCTCCCAACTTCCCTGATAATCCATCGAACATGCTCGTAGCATATCCTCCATGGTCTGAATTGTTCGTTCTGACTTCCAATCTAATTGCAGATGAAAAGCTGTACTAAAATTTCATTCAGTACCCAACAACTTCTGAAGGCCTCTCCAAAAGTTAGAAGTAAACCTGGGATCATGATCGGAAAAAATGGAGAGAGGAACTCCATGTAACCTGACTATATCTTTAAGATACAAACGGGAAAGTTGATCTAGTGAAAAATTATCTTGTATAGCAAGGAAATGAGCAGATTTAGTCAAGAGATCAACAATAACCTAGATTGCATTATTACATCTAAATGTCTTCAGTAATCCCATGACAAAATCCATGGATATGTTTTCCCATTTCCACTCTGGCACTGGTAAAGGCTAAAGCATCCCTTTTGGAAACTGCCGCTCTGCCTTAACCTGCTGAAAAGTCAAACACTTCATAGTAAAATCAGCAATATCCATTTTCATTTCATCCCACCATTAATACTCCCGCAGATCTCTATACATCTTAGTACTGCTAGGAGGAACTGAAAATGGGGAACTATCAGTCTCACATAACAACTCATTCTTCAACTGTGAATCACAAGGCACACATAATCTCTTCCCAAACCTCAAAACACAATCATTATCAATGTTGAATTTAGGTAACTTACCCTTTTGAACCAGCTCTACCTTTTTCTGCAACTCCTTGCCCTCCCTTTGTGCTTTCTTAATTCTGTCTGATAGGGATGATCTCACTGATACCTAAAACAAAACATAAGAACTTCCTACACCAACAACTTCAATTCCAAAGTTCATCAAATCAAAAACCAAAGGATCTCATTCCAAACGTAGCATGGTTAATGAAGCATTACTTTTTCGACTCAAAGAATCAGCCACTTTATTTTCTTTTCCCGGATGGTAATGAATTGTACAGTCATAGTCCTTGATTAATTCCAGCCATCTCCTCTGTCTCATGTTCAATTCTTTCTGAGTGAATATATACTTTAAACTTTTGTGATCAGTATATATTTCACACTTTACTCCATAAAATTATGCCTCCAAATTTTTTAAAGCAAAAACAACAGCAGCTAATTCCAAATCATGTCTAGGGTAATTTACCTCATGAGTTTTCAACTGACGTGAAGCATATGCAATTACCTGATCATTCTGCATAAGGACACAACCAAGTCCCTTCAACGAAGCGTCACTGTATATAACAAACTGACCATTCCTGGAAGGAATTTCCAAAACTGGAGCATTCACTAATCTTCTTTTCAACTCCTGAAAACAATCATAACATTATTTTATCCTGATAAATTTAACACCATTCTGATTTAGCTTAGTCATTGGACTAGATAACCGTGAAAAATTTTCAACAAACCATCAATAGTAACCTTCCAAATCAAGAAAACTACGGATCTCGATTACATTTGTGGGTGTTGGCCATTCTTCAACAACATTTGTTTTAGCAGGATCAATAGTTATGCCTTCTTTTGAAACAATGTGACCTGGGAAATAAATTTGTTGTAACCAAAACTCACACTTGATGAATTTTCCATATATTTTCTTTTCTATTAAGGTTTGCAAGATAACCCTTAAATGACTTTCATGCTCCTCTTTACTTTTAGAAAACACCAAAATATCATCGATGAAAACAACCACAAACTTATCCGTGAACTCATGGAAAATTTTATTCATATAGTCCATGAATACAGCAGGTGCATTGGTTAACCCAAAAGGTATAACTACAAATTCATAATGGTTATATCTAGTACGGAACACAGTCTTCGGAACGTCTGCTTCTTTTACTTTCAACTGATGGTACCCCGACCTCAAGTCAATATTCGAAAAATACTGAGCTCCCTGGAGCTGATCAAACAAATCATCGATATGAGGCAAAGGATACTTCTTCATAACAGTAATATTATTCAAGGCTCTATAATCAATGAAAAGTCTCATTGAGCCATCTTTCTTTTTAAGAAACAAGACAAGAGCACCCCATGGTGATGTGATTGGTTGAATGAAACCTTTTTCTAATAACTCCTGCAATTGATTCTTTAACTCTAAAAGTTCAACTTGATCCATTTGATAAGGGGGTTTTGAAATTGGCTTAGAATCAAGAACAAAGTCAATAGTAAATTCAACTTCCCGATCATGAATAATACCAGGAAACACATCAGAAAAAATATCAAGATACTCATTTACTACTGGCACATTATTAATCTGAACAGTTCCTTTATTTTCAACAATATGTGCAAGGTAACATTCATTTCCATCTTTTACTAGTTTCTCACCTTCCTGATATCTTATCAAAAGCAAGGGTTCATTCTTGTAGAAAAACTAAAAATATTTCTGAAAGGAAACCATTTTAGCTCTGCAGTCAATCTTAGCATGATAAACATAATGCCAGTCCATGCCCAAAATAACATCAATCTCTACTAGAGGCAAATCTATAAGGTTTTCTGCTAGATTCATTCCACACACAAGGATAGGAAGGTTCTTATAATTCCTTTTTGTCTCAACGTTCCCTCCGGATGTTTTTACCAAAAGTTCAGGGTTCATATCTTGAGATGGAATTTCAAATTTACTAGAAAACTCCTCAGAAATGAAAGAATTTGTAGACCCTGAATCAAACCAAACACGGGAATAATTTGAACAAACAAACAGTGTACCTGATACTACTTTATTCGATGGACCAACATCTGCTGAAGTTGTTGCAAAGGATTTCACCACCCCTTTCTGCATGTAGTGTGGATGCTTTCCCCCAGTTGAGTTGTTCGTTAGACACTCATTTTCATAATGACCCATTTCATTACACATAAAACATCTTACCACTGGCTTTTCATTTCCTTCTTGATCATATTCCTTACAGTTACGAGCAATATGACCAGACTTACCACACTGAAAGCACTTACCAGACATGGATAAACATTCTCCAGGATGCATTTTACCACACTTCTCACAAGATGGATATTTGGTTTTCTTACCTCCTTGATTATTTGATTAATTCTTCCCCTTTGCCTGCCAACTGGACCTCTTATTATGTTGTTTGTCATAGAACACCTGATCATCGGCAAACTCCATATCCACCTTCTCCGCACATTGAACAAGTTTTTCATAACTTTTGAAGTCACGAGAAGCTAAATCCCTTCGATAATTTGGATTTAACCTTGAGTAAAAACAGTTTATTTTACTATCAAGATATCGTATGATGTTTGTTGCATACCTTGCCAATCGAGTGAACATTGCTTTATAAGTAGCCACTGAGTCGTCCTCCTACCTCAATTCTAAGAACTGGTTTTCCATCCTAAGACAAACCACCATAGGAAAATATTTCTCAAGAAACATACCTTTGAATTCATCCTAGTGAAGATCATCAATCTCATCACTATCCCTGATATTTTTCACCATCGACCACCACTGATGAGCTTCACCTTCAAAACATAAACAGTAAGACAAACATTTTGATGTTCTGAACACCCCATGACATCAAAAATCTTCTCTAGTGCTTTAATCCACCCATCAGCTTGCACAGGGTCAGATGATCCTCTGAATGATAGGGGATGTTGCCTCATGAAATGTTACTCCACTGACATGTTCCTATGCGGTAGAGTTGGCTGATCTCGTTCATGAATACCACCACCATTTATAGCCTAAGTCAACTGTGGCATCACTGCAACAAACTATTCAGTTCCGATTCCGACTATATCAGGTTGCTGATTTGGATGGTTGTCTTCCTCCTGATGTCGTCCCAACATAGCTACTTTATTTCCTCTACGGAAAACCATTCTGAACACAGAAATATCTTAGGTGAAGCAACATTGTAATATTTAAATGCTATATCATTTTAATCGTATTATAAATTAACTTATAATTTTACACTTTTCTAACTCCTAAAGTTGTCTAAACTGACCTTTGATACCAACTATAAGGCCTCAGCCTTAAACCTTACTTAATATTGAATTAAAAGAATAATTAACATTGAGGATCTTTTTGGGTTTAGAGTTTTAGAGAATTAGAACATAACTATTACATCTCAAAAGATTTACAAAGTAGACACTTCTACCATGTTTCCATAGAATAGAAAAAACTATTAAAAAGAAACATGTCTCGTTCCATGTTTTATATAGCATGACATTAGCTTGATCTCATCCTTGACCCTATTCCACATTAATTCCTAGGAAAAACATTTCAAAAAAAACTTCGGGTCAGCATAAAAAGCTCAAATAGGGATTCACAATGAATGAAAACTGTTTGTTTATCAAAACAACAAGTAAACCATGTATACTTTATCAAAGTAATTCTTTTCACCTTTATGAAGTAGTAAAAACTCTTCACGGAATAAAAGATCATTACAAACCCATTTGTAACCAAATGATTATCATAAAACCCATAAAATGATCACATAACATATAAAGGTAACTTGGGACATAAACATACTTACATGGAATAACCATACGGTCGACTTCCACACATATCACTTAATGGAATAACCATTCGACCAACTTCCATACATACGTAATGGAATAGCCATACGGCCGACTTCCATACCCAATGCATTGGAGGTTATAACATAACCAACCGTCCTGGTATTCACGACACCACTCGTCATATGGTTTATCACGTAACCACCCGTCAAATGTCCAAGTACCGTTATAAAAATCATAAGACATAAAACAAATATAATGGAAATAAAACATTTCCACACTTTGATCACAATATATCACTTAAATATATTGACATAAAAAATCCATTTTACAAACCATTTTCAATACCAAAATACATAAAAGAGTATATGGTATTTATTTCATTTTTAAAAAAACATTACGTCTTGTTCATGAAGACAAAGACCAAATAATACTCGCGGCGGCGGAAAAGTTCGTTGTCATCGCGTACGTTAAAAGAAACATTACTTTTTTTCGTTTTGTAAAAGGCTTCGTAGAAAAAGATTCCTTTTCTATAAAAGTAAAATTCAAAGGGGTTTATACACCGTATAAAAGAAAGTTGTGTATAAAACGAAATGTGCCTCAATTAAAGGAGATTGAGACGAAGTCCCTTACCTCGGGTCCGACTTGACTCGATCGTTCTTCAATGTCTTGAATAATAAACTTGAGTTAATTTCTACTTTATTAATAAAATTCTTCAAGTTCATTATTACTTTTATATCACTTATTATCATTTTAGAAACATTATGTAATCATTTAAGTTAATAATGTTTGTATTTTCGATATTCATTTCTTAAGTCGAAAGTGGACTTCTTACAATTACATGTTGTTCGTGTGGTCAAAGGTTCTTTATATCCAGAATGAAATTCTCAATTTGGATATCATATATATTATATATCTATCATATACATGTATTTATAATATCAAATAATCATTTAGAGGTACGAAATGAAATGCACCGTTCATGGCGACGGTAAGCCGTACGTACGCATGAACGCTACTTTAATTTCTACATCATATTAATGGAATTAAAACTAAATGAGAGGTATGTATATTTTAATTCTATAATTATATTAATAATTTATATGTAACATACATTATATATATCCATTATAAAAATGTACTTATAATAGTACATTACATTTGGGGATAAGAAATGAAATGCACCGTTCATGGAGATGGTGAGCCGTACGTACGCATGAACGCTAATTTCATTTCTATCTCATACATTAATGGAAAGAAATAATAATGATATAGAGTTATATTATAATTCCAGTATAAAATCATATATAATAACTTTAAATCCATCCTTTATACGTCCCACATGTGGCATTGACGAATCACATCACTTTGAGGGGGCGGTAGTCCGCACTTCCTAAAATGAAATTATCGTGTTTACCCATAATGGAAACCATAATGGTAAACCACAAATGAAAAATAAATAAGCATAAGGAAAACATAAACATAATATATATCATATATAAATAGAGTGACATCTTAATGGCCACCATTAATGGTGTTAAAAAAAGATTGAACAATCATCGTTTCAGGAGGCATAAATTCACCATCCACGGAAACAGTATGTTCTTTAACCATTAGATGTAGGTGTGTGTTAGTGAAGATCGAATCCTTATTATAACAAAATCCTAGTATATTGAATATACTGGAGTTGTTACAAAAGAAATGAATAAAAAGAGTTTAGGGGTTTGGAGAAGCAAAATAAAACAAACGGACTCAAGTGAAGTCATTACCTTAAAATCGGGTAACTCCCTTTGGTTTGAGATCAAAGGCTTCCTTGGGAAGACTTTTGCCCAAAGTGAGGCATCAAGGAGTTAGAGAGGTAAGTGGAGAGACAAAATGGGCAGGGGTTGGCCGATCCAAAGGCTTTGGAAGTGTGGGTAAGTAGGTAGAGGTGGGGGCCTTTTATAAGAGTAGAGGAGGGGAACTCTTGGAAAGTAAAGAAATGTAACTTTATTTTGAAATGATTTTCGGATTCAAAAGTTCCCACATTGATATAATTCAATTTTAAGGTGATAAGGGTTCAAAATCCACCCATCCAACAGGTTTTGGACATATTTTGGTCTTATATTTTACATTATCTTTCCATTTTATTTAAATAGTTAAATAATGAGGTCATCGCTCCATCATCATGATGTCATAAATAATTTAATTTATTTAATGTCTACAAATTATAAAAAAACTACTATGATGTAGGAACTCTTTTTATCTTTCCAAATAATATTTATTGTCCAAAATATCAATTATGTAGACAAAATTAAAAATATTTTACTTAGTTGATACATTGTTTGTTACATTTAACATTCTTTAAAAATAAAAAGATAAAAAGTCACTTTCTCACCAAAGTGATTCCATGGGGCCCCCAAGTTTGTCACAAGGCATACCATGGTCGTCCATGAGACAACCAGTAGCCTTAGGACACATTTTGTAGTCATTTTATATTATTATGATACTATTTTATTATCCTTAACTACCTGATTACTCATTAATCAAAATAATTAAAGATAATTACCGTCCTTACTATTCATAATGTCCAAAAAAAAAGAGTCTTGATTACATAATTTGGACCTTTTGATTCCAAACACATAAATTGCAAT
This sequence comes from Viscum album, assembly GCA_963277665.1. NCBI lineage: Eukaryota > Viridiplantae > Streptophyta > Magnoliopsida > Santalales > Viscaceae > Viscum > Viscum album. The sequence goes on along the minus strand of OY728155.1, from coordinate 914,167,596 downwards.
CATTGACTTAAAAGTAATTCCCGTTGTCAAAACAAATAGCGGGTTTTTTAGAAACAATATTTACGAAATGTTTGGCACTTGGTTATGCCTAATTCCAAAGTAAAATTAATCTCATTGACCATCATTAAATTACATGGTAAAAATATATTCTAATTATACTTTAAAACAAATTAAAAAGATAATATAACCATATAATTAAATTATATGAAAAAGCAGTTTTGATGTAAAATGCTGTATTTTTCACTATTCATTGAAAAATGAACATTGTCATAAAAATACCAAAAATTAACCCAAGATATATTTTAATGTCCCAATCATAAATAAAATGTTTATTTTGAAAAATAGATCTTATAAAATTTTGAAAAATTGGATTTAAAAGGGGTTAGCCATCAAAAGGCCGTTAATCGACCTTTTAAAGAATATTAGTATGTTTATGCTTAAAAACTGGATTCATTTGCATTTGTAATCCTCTAACATTTATTGTAAAGAGTAAAAATATTTGACAAACATATATAATCATATTTTAGTTATTTCTATCATTTCCCTCCAATACAACGGCTATGTGTTAACTACCATTTAAAATAATATTATTTTATTACTAGTGTGCAACATAAGACTTCAATGAAACTCTTTGTTGTGTATCGGGTACGCTATCGAACATAGAAACCCCTTTAAAGTAAAATTAATATTTAATTCATAAATACTAATAAATATTAAAATTATTTATTCTTTATTTACCTGGGATGTTACAAAAATGATATACCTATGATGACTAAAATAGATTTACAGGGGTGCACCTTGTATAAGGGGAGAAGATTGTCGCACCCGATATTTAAAATTAAGATCATCATATTTGGTACAGTACAAGACATGAAAAAAATATAGGACTTAAATGGAATAGAATTTTATAATATGATATATTTAATTTTTAATAAATTATAACTTCTCGATAAATTTTTAGACTTGCAACGCCAAATTTAAATCAACATTAATATAGTATATTGTCATAACCTATCCATTAAATTTGATGGAATGATTATTAATAAATAAATATTGAATATATAATTATTTAAACATTAATACAATAAATTCTATGCTTACATATTGACAATAAATAAAACTAATAACCATTTTAAAGATAAAAATGTTTTGTCTAAAAATGTATATTTTCTAAATGGTGGGTTCTTTGTGTTTTGAGAAAACAATTTAACAGTGACTTTTAACACTCATATAAAAATTTCCAAATAAAATAAACTAAATTTTTGGAATGATAAAAAAAATATATAGACGGAAATATTGGAATTTTTTAAAAATTATTGAGGTTTCAATGAATAGTGAAAATATTCATTTTCGATAAAAATGACATTTATTTGAAAATATATTGTCATTTAAATTTCCCAATATACATTTAATTTGATAAAAACATGTAATAAATGTATTATTTATTAATATTAATTCCAATAAAATATAATTTTAATTAATTATGTTATTTAAATCTCCAATTGTAAATTTAATTATATTTTAATCATCATTATACTATTTTTAGTGTACGTTTATTTTATTGGTAAAAAAAAAATTTCTAAAAAAATATTTTAAATTTTATAACATTTCCTCATATGAATTAAAAAAACTATCCCATATTGAGGATTAATTTAAATGAATTTTATTTATTAAAAACTAATATATAAAATTTTAAATTCATATAATGATGATTATTATTCATACAGTTAATATATAGTCCTCTTTTCTCTAGAAATATATTTCATTAAAAACCCTTATTTTGTCATATCTGTGTGATTGATTTCTTATGATACATTCATATTCTCTTAATTTAACTTGGAAAAAATGATTCCATATTTGTAATTGGTATAATATTTATTATGTAATAAGTTCAACTTTTTTTTACCCGAATGAATAGTGAAAAAGTTTAAATTTAATTTTCACGGTTAAGGTTGGAATTTGTATACCAGCATTAAACTAAAAATATAATGGTGTTATTTCCATAAAAGTAGTTTTAATGCATTATTTATGGACATATTTCAGTTATATTATCCCTAGGATTGACTCAATATTCATATGGATACTTTTAGAATGTCATTGAATTTATAATTTGGGATTACTTTGGGATATATGTATGTAATTTACAAAAGGGACCCCTTTCCCCCCATATTAATGGGAACTCTTTCTCCTCACTTTTTCACATATATCAGCCAAATTGGATCAATCAAAACATACCAAAATCTCTCCCCCACATCCTTATCCCCATTCTAGATCGCTGTATCTTCTCAAAATACCAACCCATGTTTCATTAAAAATATGTCCAAATAATGTTTCACTAAGATATTATAACTGACATCACTATGCTCATTAATTTTAGGTATTATTTATCATAGAGAAATTATTTATTTCCACTTACATAATAATAACACTAGGTAATCACCTATAATTATATGTTTTTATATTGATAAAATTTTATTTATTAATCTATGATTCAATCAACTTGGAAAAAAATCATCAATCTAGTGTATGGAGGACTATCACCTCGTGAACAAATCTAACCCATTTTCACAAATTCATTACATGAATAGTATAAAATTAAAATTTTAATGAATATATTTTATATTAATTACATGATATAAATTCTATGATGTTAGTATGTAATATAGTTCTTTACCCTTTCACCCTTTAAGTGGATTGTATCTTCGCTTGTGCATATGTGTGGCCTATCATCTCGACGGATCGATACGATTGATTTTATATATACAATTGTCATTAATGGTTATAAGGATGTGTCTAAATAAAAAAATAATATTTAAATCATTAGTATAATTTTATATATTAAACAAATATGTCCTGCTAGATGAACCTTAACTTTCATGATAGATAATGCCTTAGAAAAAATGTAATTAACACATGAATCAAGGAAAACAATGAAATATTATATACAAAAAGTTGATACAATATTATAAAAGGATTATATATTGTTTTATATATATGATTATTTTTTATTACTAAAATTATAATAAAAAATATTTGTTATACAAAAGTTTCATATACATATAGAAGAAGTCAAAACCGGGGTATGTTTTTCTTAAATAACATTTACTTCTATTAGACATATGTCATATTCACCACTTATATATTTTTTGTGGTGTAAATAGTACAAATATTATATTTTCTAAGAATTAATATCATTTTATTCATAATATTTATTGTTTATTTGATGTTATTTTTTTATGTGGATCATGATTTAGATGTTACCAAATTGGTATAGTTTTATTTCTTAATCTTGTCATTATTAATGTTTTTTGTATAATAATAACCTGAAATAATTATATCATGACCTGAACCAATAGGTATTTCTCCAAAACTACCCCAATACCTACTCCCATAATATGGGAGGAAGTTTCCTAATATCGGAGTCCATTGCAGAATTTTATTATATGCACACAACTCACCATCTATAAAAATAATTGTAGAAGAATGGTTACAAGTTGCAACATGTAATGAAAATATTAAACATGTAAAAGTCCAAGTATGTAAAATATTATGTAAGATTAATAATATAATTTATATGGGTAAAATATATCCCAAACCAAAAATATTTACCAATATGAAAAAAATAAAGAAATAAATTTTCAGAGAGCTCTACTCTGAATAATTAAGCTCTCACCACCATATATGTTCAAATGCATTGGGTATCTCTATGATCCCCTGTGATTGTATCTAACCTAACCATAATTGTACTAAGAGTAAACATGTGATAGATAACCCCATGTAGGTTTGAGTATATACATGTCATTTATGATGCCTTAATAGCTGAATGGGGAGATATAAGAGACCTGATTTGAAAAAGACAGATTGTTAAATCCAAAGAAAGAGAATAACAAATCTAAAACATGGATATACATATATATATATATATATATATTCATACAAAAGAAACCAAAATAATAAAGAAAAATTATATCCACCTCAAAACCCATCATATTAATTAGTGGAAACATTTTTAAGACGTCCACTATTGATGCTTGACATATCATGTATCTATTTGAAGATACATCAATGTTAAGATTCAAATTGCCACTAATCCATATTGTTTATGGGATAAAATTTCACCTATTAGGACCTAATAAATTACCAATATTAGGAAGACACTAAGATAATCATGGAAACAACTCTGGATATACATGAGGGATCCACTCAAGTAATCGATAGAGGACCAATGATCCACCAAGATAGAGGGTTCCACTCTAATGGCCTATAATGGACCCATGACCATCACAAATAGAGGGCTCTACTCTAGTATTTGAGGACCCATGATCCAATACAAAAATAGTTTTCCTCTTAGATATTATATATATGACTCATTACCTTCTAATCATGAGAGTGAAACTCTAGTGGTCAAGGAAGCATGTCATCACTCAGCTTGATGGTGCCACTAGGTGGATAAGAATAGGGACCATGACATATCATAGTTGGTATGTTCCACTATAATAGTTGTTAGAGGAGTAATTTATAAGGCCCTAGCCATTAACATTACTTAATCTTGAGTTATTTCAAGAATAAACATTGAGGATATTTTTGGATTTAGAGATTTTGAGGATTAGATCATAAAACATGTGTTACATTCCACTTTTAAACAAGGTGGTTACATCAAAGACAATATTCAATTTTATCATTAAAGGAAACATATTTAAAATAAAACATGGATTATTTCTTGAACCTTACTTGACACTATCATCACATCATTTACCTTTCCCTTGAACTGTGAGAAACATTTCAAACACTTTGGATGAGCATAAAATATCTCAGTAAGGGATATAAAAATACAGAAAGAAAACCTTAGCCCATATATACATTTGAGTCATTGAAATCATACATTACTCATGAAACACAATCACTTTAACATACATCATGAAATCATAAGGTTTATGAATAACTCATAGAAATCATATGACATAAATGTAACTTGAGGCATTCATTACATTCTTACGTAGGGAGTAACACTCATGGTTACGTTTGGAATACCCATCACAGTGTATTCCATAAATCAATTTGGGAAAACCATAGTGTTTAACTATTTTTAATTACCCAATTAATTAGAGAGCTATCACGGGATCACCCGCCCTTAGTTTATCATGGAACCACCCGTCTTCATAAACAATTCCCATGAACCATAACAAAATTGTATCACATAAAACATGAATAAAAGAAACATAACATTTACACATTTCCATCACAGGATATCAAAAACACATTGATATAATCAAAAAATTATCAAAATAATTTTAAATACCAAAAGAATGTAAATTAACACATGGTATTTATTTTTAATTTAAAACAAAGTTTTGGCTAGTAGAGAAAGCTGAATCTCAAATAATGGTCACAGCAGCGGAGAAGTCGTTGTTGTCGCATACGTAAGACAAAGACATTCCCTTTTGTAATTTAGTAAAACGTTTCATATAAAAATATTCCTTTAGAATAAATGTAATAGTAAAAGGGGTTTATACACCATATAAAATAAATATGTGTATAAAACAAAATATTCCTCAATGCAAGGAGATTGAGATGAAATCCCTTACCTCAGGTCCTACTTGACTCGATCATTCTTTAATCTCTTGAATTAAAAACTAGAGTTAATTTAAACTTGATTAAGATCCTTTTTCATGTTAATTATTCTTTTATATCACTTATTACCATGTTATGAACATTATGTAATCATTTATGTTAATAACGTTCATTTTGTCGATCCTTGGTACTTGAGTCAAAAATAAACTTATTATAATTACAAGTTGTTGATGTTGTAAAATATCCAAAATATCCATAATTATATTAATGATTTAGATATCATATATATCATATATATCTAGTATATACATGCATTTATAATATTACATAATATTCAGAGGTAAGAAATGAAATGTACCGTTCCTGGAGACGTTAAGTCGTACATACACATTAATGCCACATTCATTTCTATTTAATATTTAATGGAATGAAATCATAATGATATAAAGGTATATTATAATTCCAGTATAATATCATATATAACATCATTAACATTTTCCTGTATACATCCCACATATGGCATTAACAAATCAAATCAATTCGAGGGGGCGGTAGTCCGCACTTCCTAAAATGAAATTATTGCATTTACACATAATGGAAACCATAACGGTATGCCATAAATGGAAAATAAAGAATCATAAGGAAAAAATAAACATAATATATATCATATATAAATAGAGTGACATATTCATGGCCACCGTGAAAGGTGTTAAAATAATACTGAACAATCATCGTTTCGTGAGGCAGTAATTCACCACTCACATAAACATTATGTTTTTTAACCATTTGATGGAGGTTTTTGTATGTGTAAATCAAATACATCTCATAAAAACATCCCAGTATATTTAAGACACTACTTTTGTTACAAAATAAAGGAATAAAAATATTTTATGGCGTTGGAGAAGCAAAATAAAACAAAAGGACATAAGAGAAGACATTACCTTTATATCGGGTAACTCCCTTGGTTTGAACAGAAAGGGTTTCTTGAAGAGATTTATGCCTTAGGTAAGGCTTCTAGGATAAATTTAGGGATGTTTATAGATAATATGAGCTGGGTTTGTATGAACCAAGGGCTTGATAGGTGTGGGTAAGGGGGTAGAGGTGGGGGCCTTTTATAAGAGGGAGGATGGGCACTCTTGGAAGGTCCCGAAATGTTACATTATTATGAAATGATATTCGGATTTTAAAGGTCCCAAAATGATATATTTTGAGGATATGGTGATCAGTGTTCAAAATCCACACATCCTATAGGTTTTTGAAAAGTTTATATCTTGTATTTTACATTCTCATTGCATTTTATTTAAATCGTTAATTAATGAGGTAATCACTACATCATCATGGTGTCATAAATAAATTTATTTATATAATGTCTAAAAATTAAAAAAACACTTCCATGATGTAGGAAATATTTTTAGCTTTCCAATTACTATTTATAGTCTAATTGATCATTTATTTAGACAAAATTAAAACTGTTTTACTTAAGTGATACATACTTTTGTGATATTTTCCTTTCATTAAAAATAAAATGATAAAATGTCAATATCACACTAGTGTGATTCTATGGGGTCCCAAAGTTTAGCACAATAAATTCCATGGTCTTCCATGACATAACAAATAAAATTTTGACACAGGTTGGGGTCATTTTATATTATTATGATATTATTTTTTTACCCTTAACTTCCTGATTACTAATTAATCACGATAATTAATGATAATTACAGTCATTACTATTCATAATGTCCACAAAAAATAGTATTAATTACATAATTTGAGCCTTATGATTATAAATATGTAATCCATTTTCACAAATTACAAAAACAGAAATTACAGTAATTAATATAAAAATAATTCATGTTGTCAAAACAAATAGTGGGTTTTTTAGAAATAATATCTATCAAATGTTTGACACGTGTTTAAGCCCAATTACAAAGTGAAATTAATTACAATGACCAAAATGGGATACAATGGTAAAAAATTAATCTAATTAAAATTTAAAACAACTTAAAAGGAAAATATATCTATAAAATTAAATTAGATGAAAAAGCAGTTTTGAGGTAAAATACATTATTTTTCTCTTTTCATTAAAAAAAGAACAATGTCAGAAAAATGCCAAAAATTTATCCAAAGTAAATTCCAATGTCCCAATATTAAATAATATGTTTATTTTGATAAATAGATCTTATAAAATTGTCAAAAGTTTGATTTAAAAAAGGTTTTCCATCAAAAGCATGTAAAACAATCTTTTAAAAAAAATTAGAGTATTCTATGCTTAAGATTGGATTTATTCTCATTTTAATACTCTAAAACACTATCTAATTACAAAATATAAATAGATATAAAAATCAATGTTTCATTAATTACATGGTATGTTACATCCTTCACCCCTTTAGAAAATTGTGTCCCCATAATTTATTTAATTATCGAATAAGTGGTGGTATTTTTACCTCATTGCATTTTCAGATTCCCATGTTTCCTCTTCAATCAAGTGGTTTTTCCACAAAACCATTACATGATAAATCACCTTATTCCACAATATATAATCCCTGTGGTCATGATTCTGGACCGGTTTTTACTCATAAGATAGATACTCTTCTATCAGAACTACCTCGGGACTCAAAACATGAGATGGATCTAGAATATACTTCCTTAACATTGAAACATGAAAAACATTATGTACCTAATATAAACTCAGAGGTAAAGCCACTCGGTACACAACTAATCCAACTTACTCTAGAATTTAATAGCGTCCAATGAACATTGTACTTATCATTCCTTTCATACCAAATCGCATCACACTTTTGCATGGTGAAACTTTGAGGAAGACATGATCACCTATCTCAAAATAGAGATCCTTCCTCCCATTGTCCGCATAACTTTTCTGCCTGCTCTGACCTGTTCTCATGTGTTTCTGAATCAGCTGAAATTTTTCTGCCAACTCTTCTACCAATTTTAGTCCCATCCTCATCCTTTCACCTACTTCATCCCAAAAATCTTGACTTCGACACCGCTTCCCATATAATGCCTCAAATAGTGACATCTGTATACTGGAATGAAAACTGTTATTATAAGGAAAATAAACCAATGAAAGATATAGGACCCATGTTCCCTGATAATCCATTGAACAAGCACATAGAATATCTTCAAAAGTCTGAATTGTTCGTTCTGACTGCCCATCTGATTGAGGATGACAAGCTGTACTGAAATTTACTTCAGAACCCAACGACCTCTAAAGTATTTTCCATAATTTAGAAGTGAACCTGGGATCATGGTCGGATACAATGGAGAGGGGAACCCCAAGAAACATGACTATATCGTTAAGATAAAAAATAGAAAGTTTATCTAGAGAAAAATTATCTCGTATAGCAATAAAATGAGAACATTTAGTCAAGCGATCAATAATAAACCAGATTGCATTATTACCTTGATCTGTCTTCGGTAATCCCACAACGAAGTACATGGATATATTCACTCATTTCAACATTGGCACTGGTAATGGCTAAAGCAACTCTTTCGATAATTATTGCTCTGCATTAACCTATTGACAAGTTAAACACATCACAGTTAAATCAGTAATGTCACTTTTCATTCCATCCCAGCAGTAATACTCACGAAGATCTATATACATCTTAGTACTGCATGGATTAACTGAAAACGGAGAACAATGAGCTTCACATAACAACTCTATATTCAACTGTGAATCACAAGGCAGACAAAATATCATCCCAAATCTCAAAACACAATCATTATCAATGTTGAATTAAGGTAACAATTCCTTGTGACCCATCTCTTCTTCTTCTTTTTGCAACTCACTGTCTTGCTTCTCAGCTTGCTTAATTCTGTCTGTTAGAGAAGATTTCACTGATACCTGAAACAAAATAGAAGAATATCCAACACCAACAACTTCTTTTCCAATTTTCATCAAATCATGAACCAAAGGATCAAGTTTCAAATGTAACATGGTTAATGAAGAATTACTTTTTCAACTCAAAGCATCAGCCACTCTATTATCTTTTCCCGAATGGTAATGAATTATACAATCATAATCCTTGATTAATTATAACCATCTCCTCTGTCTCATGCTCAATTTTTTCTGAGTGAATATATACTTTAAACTTTTGTGATCGGTATATATTTCACACGTTACTCCATACAAATGATTCCTTCAGTCATTAAAGCAAAAACAACAACAGCTAATTCCAAATCATGTGTAGGGTAATTTATCTCATGAGTTTTCAACAGACGTGAAGAATAAGAAATTACCTGATCATTATGCATTAGGATGTAACCAATTCCATTCAATGAAGCATAATTATAGATAACATACTCACCATTCCTAGAAGGTAGTTCCAAAACTGTAGCATTCACCAATATTCTGTTCAATTCCTGAAAACAATCATCACATTCTTTTGTCCCGATGAACATAACACCTTTTTGAGTTATCTTAGTCATTGGACTAGATAACCGTGATTTTTTTTAAACAAACATTCGATAATAGCCTGCCAAACCATGAAAACTACAAATCATGGTTACATTTGTGGGTCTTGGACATTTTTCAACAACCTTTGTTTTTTCATGAGCAACAGTTATTCCATCGTTAGAAACAATGTGACCAAAGAAAGAAATTTGTTGCAACCAAAACTCACACGTGCTGAATTTCCCATACAATTTCTTTTCTTTTAATGTTTTCAAAATAACCCTTAAATTACTTTTAATGTTCGTAATTAATTTTAGAAAACACCAAAATATCATCCATGAAAACAACCAAAAACATATCCAAGAACTCATGGAAAATTCTATTCATAAGGTCCATGAATAAATCAGGTGCATTGGTTATCCCAAAAGGAATTACTACAAATTTATAATGGCCATATCTTATTTGAAATACAGTCTTCAGAATATCTTCTTCCTTTACCTTCAAATGATGGTACCCCGATCTCAGGTCAATCATTAAAAAATACTGAGCTCCCTCGAGCTGATCAAAAAAATTGTCGATATAAGGAAAATAATATTTGTTCATAACAGTGATGTTATTCAAGAATCTATAATCAATGCAAAGTCTCATTGAACCATCTTTATTTTTAACAAATAAGACAGTATCAACCCATAGTGATGTTTTAGGTCGAATGAAACCTTTCTCTAATAAATCTTACAATTCCTCCTTCAACTCTAAAAGTTCAATTTGAGCCATTCGATAAGGGGGTTTTTTAAAATTAATTAGCATTAGGAACTATGTTAACAGTAAATTCAACATCCTGGTCTGGCATTATTCCAGGCAACATATCAGGAAAAACATCAGGATACTCACTTACCACTGGAACATCATTAATCTGAATGGTTCCTTTGTTTTCAACAATATAGTGACCCAGACTTTTATTACATTAATATTGCATCAATTAAAAGATAAACAAAATAATAGTATTACAAAAAGAGGATCCAAAGGCTTATTTTATTGGGAAAACTAGGACCACACATAACATATATAACATCTAGCATAAACATTTATTTAATTTATTCTTTTCTAGATTTATATTGGAACTTGTCCTCTCCTTAGTACATACAGCCACCTTTGTTTATACATCAAAAGGGGTTAACTAGAAGACCAGTATGTGGAAAAATAAGAACAATACATCATGGAGTATGTATAATCATATTATATGCAAAAGATCAGGAACATAAAAGGAGCATAAATAAAAGACTTTAAATATGGAAATGCATAAAAATGAAACATCATGTTTTAGTGGTTAACTACCACACATACTTGTGAACCAGGCTAACATCTTGTTCACAAATAATTTCACATTTTACTCAAGAGATTAATCACATTACCCAATTCATTGGAGAGCTATATTATTCCGGGTGCACATGTCACATTTAATCATTTATATTGCGCTATATAATACCGGGGGCACCTGTCACATCATAAAATTATCATTTATCATGCATGTAATGATGAACTGATAACATAAATGAACATAACTAACCCATGAAAAGGAATTGGTTTCATCTTATAATAAAACATTCATAAACATTGGGTTCCCAAAAAGAAAGAGGGAACAATATACTTGATACAAGAACCCTCATCCCTGAATGAGAGGTAAAAGATGAGTTCTTAAGAGAAGAGTTATTTCTGAAAACTTTTGTATGGACATAAAATTTATTAGAAAACATTTATATCCTAGAAAATGAAATACAATTATGGTAAAATGATCTTTAAGGAGTGAACATATCAAAAATTGAGTAAAAGAGGGAGAACCCAAAGAATGAAAGTTGGGTTTGAGAATTTCCCCTTACCTTGTACCTGAATGCTTCTTTCTCATTAATGACCAGTATAATGACATTATATCAATTAATTAGATATGAAAAACCTTGTGTATATTAATATGTTTCATTATGGTTTCATTAAGTGAAATTATGTTACTTTTTATGAGTTATAGCGTTTAAAAACATTATTTGTGAATGTTTGTTTTTATGGTTTTCTTGAGTAGTTCACATGTTATGTTAAATTGAAGTTTGTGTAGAATATGGGTAAACATCCAGAACTGATATGACATGTTATTAATGATATTACAGGAGTTTGGATGACCTCATAATGAGTTATATAAGATCTATGTGGATGAATCATTGGATATGAATTAAATTATGGTTATTTGGGTCAATTTGGGCGGTTTTTGGATCACAACAAACTTGTTTTAACTTATAACATAGTAATATGTCCATAGGTTATTTCCAGAACATTAAATAGAACATAATCCATATAACATATTCTGGTTCAACCATAAAAAAGGTTTCATGACCGGATCTGCAAGTAGAAATAGAAGAAGAAAGCATGTCATTCTTGAAGGTGATAAATTAACACCTCATGAACAACGTTCTCTTTAATAAAATAAAAGAAATAGGGAAAGGGGGATGGATGATATAATATCCCATTATAATCATAATATTCTAGTAGATGTATGATACTGGAGTTACAATAAAATTCAGATGAATATTGGTGGGGAGAAATCAAGAAATGAACTTGAACTTGAAAGAGAATTAAAGGAGAAGAGGGAGGGAAATTACCTCTTGAATCTTTCTCTTGAGTACCTCATTAATGGCCTATTCCTGGTATTTTGATGAGACCAAAAGATCTTGGACGTCGGGGAGGGGTTAGGGAAGGTTTTTGGGAAGATTTTAGAGAAGTCTTGGAGCTTGAGAGGTGTGAGGAAATGAGGGTGTGAAGGGTGTCTTTTATAGTAGAGGGGAGAGAGGTTTCCTTAATATAAAATTCATTAGTTTATTATTTCCCCACAAGACAAGGAATACTGAGTCTTGAACAAACAATAATAGTAATTTTATAATGTAATCCCAAACCAAGTGGGCTTACATTAGTAGAACATCAAACATGTCCCTATAATTAGCTTATTTAGCTTATTTTGTAAATTATTGTATTTCACTATTCATAAAAATTTCATGTATCTCAGAAAAATCCCAAAAAATTACCCCAACAATTTATTGACGTGTATAATCCCAAAATTTAATCCATTTTTAAATATAATTTTCTCAATAATATTACTTTAATATTTAATTAAATCATAATTAACTTTAAAACAAAACTTTAAGATTAAAACTGATTTTATAGTGCATTCAAAAATTATGTTGGGACTTATAAAATTATATTAAAACTATAATACATTGATTAAATAATTTATGATTAAATTTTATGGAATATAAAAATTATTTTAAATTAATTATTTATTTATGACTTACAAAATAACAAAACGGTTACTATGGTCAAATTTTCACTTTCTAATATGTCTAAATTTTATTTTATTATTCATAAGTAATGTTACTCTTATGTTAGATGATTTAATATTCATAAGGGTCATATTAATATCCATAAGGTTATGTTACTATTTTTAAGGGTACATTACTTTTCACCAAGAGTTATTTTTGTTTCATTAGACTCAAAAAATCATCATGAACACAACCGTGTTTGTTGGATTTTCAAAATTCCAAACATAGGTGTGACAGACTTATGTTTAAAAGTCACTTATCACTTATTAGTTCATTATGTTGTGTTTTCATGTTATTTTATAACATAAATATAAGGAGGAAATTTCCATTGAAAAAATTTTGGTCATTACATTCTCCCCCCTTTAAGAAATTTTTCCCCCGAAATTTCACTTTACACAAAAACGTGAGGGTACTTATTCTTCATTGCCTCATCTAGTTCCCAAGTTGCTTCCTCAAACCTATGGTTCCTCCACAACACATTATCAAGATGGGTTGTCTTGTTGCGTAGAACCAAATCTCTCTGATCCAGAATCTTTACTTGCTACTCCTCATAGGAGAGACCATCTTCCAGCTGCACCACCTCTGAGTTTAGTATATGTGAGGGGTCTGGTATGTACTTTCTCAGTAGTGATACATGAAACACATTATGAACTTGATCCATATTCGGTGTAAGTGCAAGGCGATAGGCCACGGCTCCTATGCAGTCAAGGATCTCAAGGGGGCCAATATACCTTGGGCTTAACTTCCCGTTCTTCTTGAATCACATGACTCTCTTCCATAGAAATATTCGATGGAAGGATTTATCTCCAACATCGAACTCCAAGTCCCTTCGACGGTTGTCAACATAGCTCTTTTTCCAACTTTTAGCAGCATTGATGTGTTTATGGATGACTTGTACCTTCTCTGTCATCTCTTAAACAAGATCAGGCCCAAGGAGCTTTATTTCTCCATCTTCAACCCAATAGGTTGGATTTCAACATCGCTTCACAAAAAGTGCATCATACGGAGCCATCTGAATACTCGAGTGGAAGATATTGTTGTATGATAACACAACCAATGGGAGATGCTAATCCCAACCACATTTTAATTCAAGATATTAGTCTCTTAGCATATCTTTAGGTGTCTGAATAGTCCTTTCAGACTGACCATCAGTTTTGGGTTGATAGGCCGTGCTGAAATTTAATTTAGTAATCAAAGAATGTTGAAGGCTCCTATAGAACTTAGATGTGATTCTTGGATCATGGTCAGAGAAAATTGAGAGTGTAACACCATGCAATCTCACCACTTCCTTCACATATATCTTTGCAAGATGTTCAAGCGAGTGGTCTTCCTGAATAGTGATAAAATGGGAACTCCTTGTGAGTCGGTCAACCATAACCCATATTGCATTGTTGACCTTTTATGTCTTTATGAGACGTGTGACAATGTCCATAGTAACATTTTCCCATTTCCACAGGGATATAGGAAATGGCTGCATCATACCATTTGAATTTTGACGCTCAGCTTTAACTTGTTGACATACCAAGCACTTTGATATATATTCTACAATCTCCTTTTCATGTTATCCCACCAGAAATGTTTTAGGAGATCACAATACATATTGGTACTCCCAATATGGATAGAGAAAGTTGAGCTATGTGCATTATCCAATAGATCCTTCTTCATCCTGGGTAATGAAGGTACACAAAGCCATGTTCCAAACCGAATCGCACCATCATCATCGATATGGAACTCTTGCAGCTTCACATCATTTACTGAATTCACCCTCTTTTGTATCTCCACATCATCCCTTTGTGCTTCATTAATATTCTCTTGGATGGATGGTTGCGCAATCATTTAGGCAAGGTAGGATGTATCCCCTTCCCTTATGATTTCCAAATCCATTCATTGAATATCCATAAAGATAAGGTCTTTCTCAATCTGCAGCATGGATAGAGTTGGAGGATCTTTTCTGCTTAGAGCATCAGCTACCTTGTTTTCCTTTCTAGGATGATAGTGAATAGAGCAATCGTAATCCTTGATTTTCTCTAACCATCTCATTTGATGCATGTTGAGATCCTTTTGTGTGAATATATACATTAGGATCTTGTGGTCGGTGTATATGTCACACTTCTCGCCAAAAAGGTAGGGACACAAGATTTTCAAGGAAAAAATCACAGCTGCCAGCTCGCGATCATGCATCTGGTAGTTCTTCTCATGGATCTTCAAATTTCGTGAGGCGTAGACTATCACATTATCACTTTCCATGAGTACACACCCCAATACTTTCGTTGAATCATCACTGAATATCACAAAACATCCTCTACTTTTCGGTAGCTTGACTACAACTGCGGTGATTAGCCTTCTCTTTTGATCCTTGAAACTTCCCTCACATTCTTCTGTCCAAAAAAAATTACCCCTTTCCTTGTTAACATAGTTAGAAGTCTTGACAAACATGAGAGGTTTCTCACAAAATGTCGGTACTACCCATATAATCCAAGAAAACAACGGATTTCTATGACATTAGAGGGCCTGGATATTCCTCAATCACCTTTTTCATTTGAAGGATCCACAGAAATTCCCTCACTTTGGATCACATGTCCCAAGAACGTGAGTTGATTCATCCAAAAGTCACACTTTCGGAACTTGGAATACATCTTCACCTTTCATAATGTTTCCTACACATGTCTTAGATGTTCTTCATGTTCCTCCTTACTCTTGGAGTAGATGTGAATATCGTTGATAAACACTACTACAAATTTGACGAGGTATTGTCTAAAGACTCTATTCATCATATCCATGATGATTGTAGGGGCATTAGTAAGTCCAAAATGCATCACCAAAAACTCATAGTGCCCATACCTTGTATGGAAGGCAGTCTTCTAAATAACTTCCTTCTTCACCTTTACCCGATGATATCCAGAACGAAGATCCACCTTTGAGAATTATTGAGATCCTCTAAACTGTTCGAACAAGTCATCAATCCTTGGGAGAGGATACTTGTTGTTTATGGTGATCTTGTTTTTTCCTGATAGTCGATACACAACCACATTGTTCAACCCATATTCTTCACAAAGAGCAATGGCGCACCCCAAGGCAATGCACTAGGGCGTATGAACCCTTTGTCCAGATGTGCTTGCACCTGATTCATTAAACCCTCAAGTTAGATAGGATCCATATTAATGGGGCACATTGATATAGTTGTATATTTTGGTATAAGTTCAATTGAGAACTCTACCTCACGATCAGGGGGAATTCTGTGCAACTCTTTGGTAAATTCATCTACGTATTCCCTCACGATGGGCATTTCCTCATGGTTTGAACTTTCCTTTGACTTAACCATTTTGGGGAGGTCTGTTTATTCATATGGAATCAATACCCACACCATTGAATGATTTTTCAAAGGAGATTCATGATCTTCCTTGCCGTTTTAGAGGAGAATGGGATGGTTAAGAATAAGAAAGGATATTTCCTTTTTCTGACAGTTGATATGTGCTCAATATAATGAGAGCCAGTCCATTCCAATTATAGCGTCGAATTCCACCAATGGAAGTATTATGAGATTTTTTGGAAGAATCATCCCACATATACCAACAGGAGAAGAGTCAAACACTTAGGATTCTATGACTGCACCACTTGATGTTTTTACATATATCTCTATGTCATGGTTTTGGGGCTTCAATTCTATAGTTATAGAAAACTTGAAAGATATAAAGGAATTTGTAGAACTAGAATCAGAAAATACTTTTTCCATTCATGAGTGAATAGGAAGTGTACCTTGTAGGACTTCATTATCATGCTCCACCTCCGCAGTTGGGATGGAATAATCCTTCCCTTGTTCCATAGGATTCGGTGGCTGCTGACACTGATTACCCTCGAGAACTCGAAGTTTAGTGCACTGTTTTTCATAGTGCACTAGCACCTTACAGTTGTATCATTGAACCATGAGTGGTTCTATCATTTCCTCGGCTACATTCTCCTTCCTTTTCATGTATTTTCAACACTCTTGAGCATGTTGTCCTTCTTTCCAATACTTGAAGCATTTACCTGCCCCTTTGAGGTATTTTCCATGATGCTCCTTCCCACATTTTTGGCATGTGGGTCGTTGATTTTTCTTCCCACCATTGTCACTAGATCAACCGGCTTGAAACTCCATCTTTATTTTCTTATCCCTATAGTGATGGGACCATTCTCCAAACTCCATCTCCACATTGAGAGAACACAAAACAACCCCTTCATAACTCTCAAATTCCCAAATTGAAAGAGCCTTTCGAAGGTGTGGTTTTAATCCACTAAAGAATATATAAATTTTTCTATCATTGTTGATAACAAAAACCTAAGCGTACAATTCAAGCCTTGTAAATTTTTCATCATAGGTTGTGACCAATTCCCCTTATTTTTTCTTGAGCTCAATGAATTCTCTCTCCATATTCATGCGAAGATTTCTTGGGAAATACTTGTTTAGAATCATTAACTTAAAGTCTTCCCATTCGATCTCTTTAATTTACTCCCTTGGCTTGGTGTTCTTAATCAAAGCCCTCCATTTATCGGCTTATCCATCTAGATGATAAATTGCTAGAGTCACCTTCTCCATATCAGAACATTGAAGAACATAAAAGATCTTCTCAATGGAGTTGACCCACTGTTCAGCAACTAGTTGATCAGAAGATCCACTAAACGTCGATGGTCATTTCCGCATAAAACATTCGATAGCCAGTTGATCCCTCTTTGGTGAAGTAGGACATTCCCCATTATTATGGTTATTGTTCATAACCTGAGATAATTATGTAAGTATCGTTATGATGTTTTGAACTCCACCTCCCAAATCATTGGGGATGTTGTTTGGGAAATCGTTGCATTGTCCCTCGCATGAGTTGTTGGACCGATTTCTCCTAGTTCCCCGCATTTTCTAAAATAGTAAATGTTTAGAACAAAACATAAGTAAACAAGTCATGAATAACATATTAATTTAAACAATTTATACCAAAAACATAACATATGGGATCCCTATGTAAATATTCTTGTCTGCATATTTTTACTTAGTCTCATGCTATAGGTTTTCTCTAGGGTTCACTTATCCTAGTTACCAAATTAACTAAACCTTGCCTCTAATACCAACTATAGCAACCCAACCATTTCATACATTAGTATTACATAATTTAAAAGATAAACAAAATAATTGTATTACACAAAGAGGATCCAAAGGCTTAGTGTCTTGGAAAAAATAGGACCACACATATCAAACGCAACATATAGCATAAACATATATTTAATTTCTTCTTCTCTAGCTTCTTATTGGCACTTGTCCTCTCCTTAGTACATGTAGCCACCTGAGCATATACATCAAAAGGGGTGATCTAGAAACCCAGTAAGAGGATATCTTAGAATAATACATCATGAAATGAGTGTAATAATAAAATAAGAAAAAGACCATGAACATAATAGGAGCATAAATAAATGACTTGAAATGTGCCAATGCGTAAAAATGAAACATCATGTATTAGTGGTTAACTACCAAACATGCTTGTGAACATAGATAGAATCTTGTTCAAATATCATTTCACATTTTACCAATGATATTCATCCCTTTAACCAATTCATTGGAGCACTATATAATTCCAGTCCCACCCGTCAAATTTAAAAATTCATATTGCGCTATATAATTCCATGCCCACCCATCACGTCATAACATTATCATTTATCATGAATGACACAATAAACATATAACATAAATAAACATAACTAACCCATGAAAAGGAATGGGTTTCATCTCATAATAACACAATCATAAACATTGGGTTCCCAATATAAAGAGGGAACAACATACTTGATACAGGAACCATCAACCCTGAATGAGAGGAAAAGTTGAGTTATTAAGAGAAGAGTTCTTTCGGAAAACAATTGGATTGATATAAACATTATTAGAAAACATTTATATCCCAGAAAAGGAAATAAAATGATGAACAAATGATATTTTAGGAGTGAACATATCAAAAATTGAGTGAAAGAGATAGAACCCAAAGGATGAAAGTTGGGTTCAAGAATTTCCCCTTAACTTGTACCTGAATGCTTCATTCTCTTTAATGTCCTATATAATGAAATTATATTAATTAATTAGAAATAAATATCCTTGTGTACATTAATATGTTTCACAATGTTTTCATTGAGTGAATTTATGTGCCTTTGGATGAGTTATAGCGTTTAAAAATATTATTTTTGAATGTTTGTTTTTATGGTTTTCTTGAGTGGTTCACATGTATTATTAAATTGAAGTTTGGGTAGAATATGTGTAATCATCCAGAACTGATATTAAATTTTTTTAATTATATTACAGGATTTTGGATGATCTTATAATGAATTATATTATATCCACGTGGATGAATCATTAGATAAGAATTAAATGATGGTTATTTGGGTCAATTTGGGCGGTTTTTAGATCACAACGAACATGTTTTAACTTATCACTTAGTAATATGTCCATAGGTTATTTACAGAACTTTAAATAGAACATAATACATATAAAATATTCTGGTTCAACCATAAAAATTATTTCATGACCAGATCTGAAGGTAGAAATGGAAGAAGAGAGCATGTCGTTCTTGAAGGTGATAAATTAACACCTCACGAACAACGTTCACATTAATAATATAATAGGATGAGGGAAAGTGGGTTGGATGATATAATGCCCCATTATCCTTATAACATTCTCGTAGATGTATAATACTGGAATTACAGTAATGTTTAGATGAATATAGGTGGGTAGAGATCATGAAATGAACTTTAACTTAAAAGGGAATTAAAGGGGAAGAGGGAGGTAAATTACCTCTTGAATCCATCTCTTGAGAACCACCTTAAGGGCCTAAGAATGGTCTTTTTATGAGACAATCAGATCTTGGATCTGGGGGAGGGGATAGGGAATATTTTTTTTGTAGAGTTTAGAGAAGGATTTGAGCTTGAGAGGTGTGAGGAAATGAGGGTGTGAAGGGTGGCTTTTATAGTGGAGGGAAGCGGGGTTTCCTTAATATAAAATTCATTAGTTTATTATTTACCCACATGACAAGGAATAGTGAGTCTTTAATGACCACAAATAGTAATTTTATAATTTAATCCTGAACCAAGTGGGCTTACATCAACAGAATATCACACATGACCCTATAATTAGCTTATTTACCTTATTTTGTAAATTAACGTATTTAACTATTCATAAAAAATTCAAGTAACTCAGAAAAATCACAAAAATTTACCTCAACCATTTTTTGAATGTAGAATCCAAAAATGAAGTCCATTTTTTCAAAATAATTTATAAAAATTATTCATTTAATATTTAATTAAAATCATAATTTACATTAAAAATTAATTTTTAAGATTAAAACTGATTTTATAGTGCATTAAAAAATTACATTGGGTCTTATAAAATTATCTAAAAATAATAAGACATTGATTCAATAATTTATGGTTAAATTTTATGGAAAAATAAATATTCTTTTAAATTAATTCATTATATTTAATTATTTATGGCTTACAAAATACCAAAACATTTACTAAGGTCAAATTGTCACTTTATAAGATATCTAAATTTTATTTGATTATTCATAGGTAATGTTACTCTTATGTTGGATGATTTAATATCCATAAGGGTCATATTACTATAAATAAGGGTATGTTACTATTACTAAGGGTACATTAATATTCACCAAGAATTATTTTTGTTTCATTAGACTCCAAAAATCATCGTGAACACAACTGTGTATGTCATATTTTCAAAATTCCAAACATAGGTGTGACAGACATATGGTTAAAGGTAACTTATCACTCAGTAGTTCATTATGTTGTGTTTTCATGTTATTTTATGACATAAATATAATAAGGTAATTTCCATTGAAAAACGTTGGGTCTTTATAAACAATATGTGCAAGGTAACATTCATTTCCATCTTTTACAAGTTTCTCAACCTCTTGATATTTTATCAACATAATGGTTCATTCTTGTACCCAAACTGAAATACATTCTGAAAAGAAAATTCTTTAACTCTACAATCAATCATAGCTTGGTAAAAAAAGTTCCAATCCATACCCAGGATAACATCAAACTCTACTAGAGATAAAACTATATGGATTGCAAGTAATTTATATCCATAGCTAAGGTAGGAATATTCTTATAAATTCTCTTTGCCTCCACATTTCCCTCAGGTGTTTTTACAACAAGTTCAGGAGTCATTTGATGAGATGGAATTCCAAATTTACCAGAATATTTTTTAGATATGATAGAATGTGTAGACCCTGAATCAAACAACACATTGGAATAATCTGAAAAATCAAAAAATGTACCTTATACCACTTCATTTTATGGCCCAAAATCTTCTGAAGTAGTTGCAATGGATTTCACCACACCCTTCTTCTTGTAGACTGACTGCTTCCCATCATTAGAGATCTTTGTCGGACACTCATTTTCATAATGAACCATCTCATTTCACTTGAAACATTTCACTAACTGTAAATCAAATTTGGTCTTACCATCACTTTGATCTTTTCTACTGCAATCACGAGCCTTATGTCCCATCTTACCACATCAGTATCACTTTCCAGAATTCAAAAGACATTACCCAGCATGATTTTTACTACGATTATCACAAACTGAAAATGTAGTTTTCTTACCATCAGATTTTTTTGAAGGATTATTCTCTTTATCCTGCCACCTTGGTCTCATCTTATGTTGGATGTCATAGAACAATTGATCATCAGCAAACACCATTTACACCTTCTCATAACATCAAAAAAGCTTTTTATAACTTTTGAACTCACAAGAAGCTAATTCCCTTTGATATTTTGGATTTAATCCTGAGAAAAAATGATTGATTTTACTATCAATTTCTCAGATAAAATTTGGAGCATTCCTTTCAAATCGAGTGAACCTTTCTTCATAAGCAGCCATTGAGTCGTCCTCTTACCTCAATTTCAAGAGTTGTTTTTACATCCTAATTTGAACATCCTTAGGAAAATATTTCCCAAGAAACATACCATTGAATTTTTCCCAGTCAGGAGCATCAATCTCATCAGCATCCCTGATATTTTTAACCATTGACAACCACTGATCTGCTTCACCCTCCAAACGGTAAACAGTAAGAATAACCTTTTTATTGAATGAACACCCCATGACATCAAAAATATTCTCTAGTTATTTAATCCAGTATTCAGCTATCACATGGTCATATTATCCTCTGATTGATGGGGAATGTTGCCTCATGAAATGCTCCACCACTGACATGTTCCTCTACGGTTGATCTGGCTTATCCCGTGCATGGATACCACCACCATTTATCGCTTGAGTCAACTATTCCATTACTACATAAAACAGTTCAGTTCCAATTCTGACCATCTCAGGATGCTGATTTAGAAGTTCATTTCCTTCTGTATGCATTCCTAGCACTACTTCTTTATTTACTCTGCGGAAAACCATTCTGAAAAAAAAATTCGTAGATGAAGAAACATGGTAATCTTGAAATGCTATATAATTTCAATTTGACCATAAAAAATTATTTTTGGGTAAACATTTAATAAAATTCTAACTCATAATGTTATATAAGATAAACTTTGATACCAACTATAAGGCCCCAACCGTAAACATTAATTAAACTTGAGTTATTTCACGAATACACATTGAGGATATTTTTCGGTTTACAGTTTTACAGAATTAGATCATAAATCATTCATTACATACCACGTTTAAAAAAGGTTTTTAAATCAAAGACAATATTCACTTTTCCCATTAATGGGAGCATATTTAAAATAAAACATGGATTGTTTCATGACACTTTCTCAACACTTTCATCATATCATGTGCCTTTCCCTTGACCTGTGTCAAAATTTTCAAAAACCTGGGATGGGCATAAAAATTCCCAATAAGGGATATAAAAATATGAAAATAAAACCTTAGACCATGTATACATAAGAATCATTGAAATCATAATTTACTCATAAACCATAAACACATTATCAAACCTCATGAAATCATAAGGTTTATGATTAACTCATAGAAATCATAATACAAAAAGGTAACATGAGGCATTCATAACATTCTTACGTAGGGAGTAAATCTCATGGTTAAGTTTGGAATACCCATCATAGTATATTCCTGAAATCAATTAGGAGAATCATTTGTGTATAACTCCTTCATTTTACCCAATGCATTGGAGAGCTGCCATGGGCTCAGCCACCCTTAGTTTATCATGAAACCACCAGTCTTCATAAATAATTCCCAATAACCATAACATATTCATATCACATAAAACATGCATAAATTAAACATAGATTTTCCATATTTCTATCACAAGATATAAAAAAACATTGATATAATAATAGAATTATCAAAACTAATTTCAATAACAAAATAAATGAAAATTAAAATATGGTATTTATTTTTCATTTAAAAAAATGTTATGTCTTTTAGAGGAAGTTGAAACTCAAATAATGGTCACGACGGCGGAGAAGTCGTTGTCACCGCATACGTAAGACCAAACATTCACTTTTTCCTTTTTGTAAAACTCTTCCTATAAAAAGACTAATTTTGAATAAACGTAAAATTCAGATGGGTTTTATACACCATATAAAGGAATGTTGTGTATAAAATAAAATATTCCTCAATGGAAGGATATTGAGACGAAGTCCCTTACCTCATGTTCGACTTGACTCGATCATTCTTTATTCTCCTGAATAATAAACTAGGGTTAATTTCTACCTGCTTAAAAAAAATTTCAAGTTAATTATTCTTTTATATCACTTATTACCATGTTATGAACATTATGTAATCATTTAAGTTATTAACGTTCATTTTTTCAATCATTAGTACTTGAGTAAAAAATAAACATCATATAATTACAAGTTGTTTATGTGGTAAAATATCCATTATATCCAGAAATATATTCATTATGTAGATATGATATATATAATATATATATAGTATATACATTCATTTATAATATTACATAATATTTAGAGGTAAGAAATGAAATGCACCATTCATGGAGATGTTAAGCTTTACGTACGCATGAACGCCACTTTAATTTCTATTTCGTATTTAATGGAATGAAATAATAATGATATAAAGTTATATTATAATTATATTATAATAAAATATATAACATAATTAACTCCATCCTTTATACATCCCATATATGGCACTAACGAATGAAATCACATTGAGGGGGGCGGTATTCCATACTTCCTAAAATGAAATTATCACGTTTACCCATAATGGAAACCATAAAGGTATTCCAGAAATAAAAAATACAGAATCATAAGGAAAAAAATAAACATAATATATATCATATATAATTATATTGAAACCTTAATGTCCACGATGAAAGGTTTTAAAAGAATATTGAACAATCATCGTTTCGTGAGATAGTAATTCTCCACTCACAGAAACAGTATGTTCTGTAACCATTAAACGGAGGTCTGTGTAAGTGTAAATAAAATACTTATCATAACAACATCCTAGTATATTTATGATAATTTTGTTTTTATAAAATAAATGAATAAAAAGATTTTAGGGGGTTGGAGAAGCAAAATAAAACACAAGGAAATAAGAGAAGACATTACCTTTAAATCGGTTAACTCCCTTGGTTTGAAACAAAAGGGTTTCATGAAGAGATTTATTCATTAGTTAAGGCTTATAGGATGCAGAGAGAGATTTTTAGAGATAATATGATCTGGGTTTGGATGAGCCAAGGGATTGATAGTTGTGGGTAAGGGGGTAGAGTTGGGGGCCTTTTATAAGAGGGAGGAGGGGCACTCTTGGAATGTCATGAAATGTTACTTTATTATGAAATGATTTTCTTGTTTTAAAGGTCCCACAATGATATATTTCATGTAAAAGGTGATAAGGGTTAAAAATCCACCCATCCAATAGGGTTTTTATAATATTAGGTCCTATATTTTAAATTATCATTTCATTTTATTTAAATTGTTCATTAATGACGTAATCACTACATCTTCATGGTTTCATAAATTAATTTTTTTATATATTGTCTAAAACTTATAAACCAAATACCATGATGTTGGAACACCTTTTAAATTTCCAAATATTTTTTATTGTTTAATATATCATTTATTCAGACAAAATTATAATTGTTTTACTTAGGTGTTCCCTACTTTTTGTTATATTTTCCTTTCTTTAAAAATAAAATGATAAAATGTCACTATTAGAGAAAATTGATTCCATGGGGTACCAAAGTTTGGCACAAGGCATCCCATTGTCGGCCATGACCCAAAAAATAATAATTGGAAACAATTTGGGGTCATTTTATATTTTTATGATATTATTTTGTTACACTTAACTACATGATTACTAATTAATCTTGATAATTAATGTTAATTACCGTCATTACTATTCATAATGTCCAAAACCAAAAAAGTCTTAATTACATAATTTGGACCTTCTAATTCCAAATACGGAATCCATATAACAAATTCCAAATATAGAAATTGTAGTAATTAATTTTAAAATAAATCCATATTGTCAAAACAAATAGCGGGTTTTTTAGAAAAAATATCTACCAAAATATTGACAATTGTTTATGACCAATTCCAAAGTAAAATTAATTAAAATGAACAAAATTGGATTAAATGGTAAATATATATTCTAATTAAACATTAAAAAAATTACAATTGAAATCTAAAGATATAATTAAATTAGATAAAAAAGTATTTTGGAAGTAAAATGCATTGTTTTTCTATATTCATTAAAAAAAGAACATTGTCAGAAAAATACAAAAAATTTATCCAAAGTAAATTTCAATGTCTGAATCCTAATGAATAATTTTATTTTTACAAATAGAGATTATAAAATTGTCAAAAGGTTTATTTAGAAAAGTTTTTCAATAAAAAGGGGATACAACGATCTTTTAAAAAAAAATTATAGTATTCTGTGCTTAAGATTGGATTTATTCTCATTTTATGCCACTAAAACACTATCTAATTCATAAATATACATAGATATGAAAATCAATTATTCTTTAATTACTTTGGATGTTACATAATTCTTATCCCACCTAGTGTGTACCACTATAGTAGTCGATCAAGGATCCATTAACTGCTCATTCAGAGGGTTCTACTCTGGTCTCTCTGAGGATCTAACCTGATTATGATAGTCATCGAGCATAAGCTAAACATGAATCATGAAAAAAAATATTACATCGTATCTTAACATACCCTAAAAGTACAAAATTGTGTATTAAATGAAAAAACATAAGGATATGATACTCATATGACAAAATTAATGTCCAAATGAAGGTGATATGAGTGGTAGATGATTCAGCAAAAAGGAAGTTAAGGTACATGGAGTGTGTAGGGACCTAAATGGAGTGTCGTCCATCTTTTCAACCAGGCCATGCATATACCAGTATAGGGATAACTACCCATGTACCCCTTCACCAAATTTTAGATGAATATATGGTCCCTCTAAATGACTCTGGGCCTTTCAGGTGCTCCATTCCATGTCAATGTAATATTATCCTTGCCCATGTAAATTGATACATGGAATGTTTTCCCACAGTAATTCATTCCCTAGACCCGGAATCCATGTTCATATACCCGAGATGTGTTTTGGTACATGACATGTACCTACCATGACCATATCTATGTAATCCCAGATTGAATGATGGGTTTCTAGCACTAAGTAACATGGCATGTGGATCCCCATGCATCGGGTGATATTTTACAAAACTAAAACCCTATCTAACATAATATTTGGGATGCACTCCATGTGTTCTTTAGACTGCACAACATGTAGTTTGGTTTTCTATAGAATTTCATATTTTTTTCTTGGGTCTCTGATCTAAAACATCGATCTCTGATTCTTATAGGAGACCATGTATAAACACTACTATTTATTACCACTCATCGATTTGGATCATCTGATTTCCGTAAATATAATTCCAATATCTCCCGCATAAGGCCGCATTTACTACAACCATGTGGGACACCTCCCATATCCTCACTAGTATTTCGATCATGGTGGAATCATCCATGTATTTAAATCATCCCAAATAGTACTCTGATCTTTAATCAAATCATTTCTTAATAATATTTCATGAATCTGGGGGTCTGATCATGCTAGATTACACCTAAAAGCATCAAACCATAAACTCATAGTAAAATTTAGAATAATATGATTAATATGTGGAGGATAAGCACCATAAAAATGTGTAATTGTTTTTTTCGAAGCCTTATTGGCCAAAAAATTTAATTGCAGTAATTTTATTTATTTTCTTGGTGAAATGAATACCGATTTAATAATCAATTATAATGTATATGTGGTCCATAAAACGGCTCATAATTGATATTGATAAAATGAAGAGGTTTATCATGATAAATTTATTTAATATTTTATGTAAAATATATAAATTTATGTGTATTAACTTGATTCGGATAGTCCATTAATGAATATAGTGCTCTCGAGTGAATAAGAGGTGTCATTGTGTATGATACATCATAATCTGTCTGTATCTTGAAAATGGTCATTATCTAATAATGGGTGTCCAATGAGAGGTAGAAAAATAGTACCCTCAATTTTATGAGTGTTTTGTAACTAATCATAGAGATCCTTAGTAACATGGATTTTATAGAGAAACATAATGAGTTATTTTATTTTAAAATAAATTAATTCAATTATTCATTTAAACTAAACGCACACGCCATTGGTCACAAAAAACAAACTCCCCACTCCAACCAATTTTTAGTTTCGACTAAGGAGAAATTCATTTTCTAGATTCAACTATGGTATCATAATTCTTATATGAGAATCTATTTAAGAGATATCACATTTTATTGAAGAAACCATGTTCATTTAATATAAAATATATTTTATATTTTAATAAAATTTATTCCATTCACCCCATTTCATTAAATGGAAAATAGTATATGTTTAAAAATCAGAATTTATTTTAATATATATGCCAATGTTCTAAAAAGAAAATAAATCACGTTGCTATATCATTCCCTCATACATGATTTTCTTCAATGAAACTAAAACCAATGAAAAATTTCACGATTCTAAGACCACATATTCCTCTAACACTCTCAAGAAATATCATACATTCTCCCATGATACCATATCACTTGAATATAGTGTATGGCCTATATAAAAGAGTGATCTATTCCAAATAATCAATTTCCAATGTGTTCTCCGAAAAGTGTTTCCTTCTTTGATGTCTAGATCACCCTAGTCAATAATTTTTGTTAGGTCATTGATGTATATCTTTAACTATGAAACATGGAATATGTTAGGAACCTTATCCAACTTTTGAATATGGAAATGAGGTCAACAAACTCATGAAACCTCTATAGAATCTTAAATAGCACAATGAACCTCAAGGATTTCCTACATGCTAGAAAGAATCTATGTAATCCTTATCATGGATAGAATCTTATTAAAACAAGCCCTCCATTTACAAACTCCAAGTGTCTGTGTCATTGATCGGTATAATATTTTTTTCAACACATTTATTTCATCATCCACTCATGGATGACCAAAACCTTCTTCATCGTCACATGCACCATTTCTACACCAATTAGAGATTGATCACCGATCTTTTTCCATCACTATGGGGACCTGTGGTGTATATCATATGGGGATTCAAAGGGTTCCATTATGATAGTTGATTTGTGGCTATTATTGTACATAGATTCATATATGGCATTTGATCCTACCATATATTTTTAGTGTCTAACAAGAAATCCCTCTACATAACCTCCAACACCTAAATAGTGAACTTATCATGCCCATCTATATGGGGGTTGAAGTATTTACTTATCTAAATATGTGACCCTAATTTCATATAAATGCCCCTCTACAACCATGAAATTAACCACTCATCATGGTCATTGAATATAGATAAGGTCACCCCATGAAGGTGGAAAATATATCATTGGTACATGTTCCCTGAATTCTCTACAGAACCATGATCTTTGATAAAAAGGTAGGGTGTCAACGTAGTGAGTTAGTCATATATGACCAAGTTCACATAATGGCATCTAACTTCCCATGGAATAACTATCCTAAATTCCATGTATATGCACTCCCAGATCCTATTTGGGGTCTCATGTGGATACAAATAGCCTACTAAAACTTTGTTCATTGCCTTCTCCAACTGATAGGTGACACATCGAATGATGAACTTCAACATGATTCATTTTATGATGGCCCAAGAAGTCTTACACTGATGGTTTCTATGAATCTTTCCCACATTAGTGTGTGCATCCAACATGTAGTGTGAAACTCTCTCATATCCTCCACATACATTTTGACTGGGACCATCATCCTTCACTAGAAAATGATGACATGATTCCGTACATCATAATGTCTATATGGTGAATCTCTAAATGATATCTATTACCGAGATACCTCACCATCAATGTATCCCAAATAGAAATATGTCACATTTTGATTCAGTGGAGAAGTAAAAACCTTCATCCAAATAAATGTTACATCCTCCTACTCAAATAGGGTTATCTATAAGAAATCTAATTCATATGACACCTCCAACACCAAACATCCTATGAATTTGGGCTAAGGGAATCTACTACCAAATTTCCCATCACATGATTTTAGACTACCTCAAAGACATAGTCCTACATGAACTCCAACCAGTTCTTCTATCTTATGTTCAAGAATAACTACGTGAAGAAATACTGAAGACTTTGAAGGTATGTGTAATCCAAAATTGGATATCCCAAAAAAAATAAATCCTCCACATACTTAAAGAAAATACAACCGCATAAACATTTAGGTTTTGAGACATATAGATCTACTCATTGTGTCTAAAATACATCACACATTATACCATAACTACCAAACTCTATATCAACATCAAACCTGTCCTAGTGTTGAGTTATTAAAATACACTACTTACTCTACACCCATCTTCGATAGTCTAAATACAGAATCACTCATCATAAAAAGCCTCATCTCCAGGTAGTATCTCTAATGAATCTTGGTCCTCGTAAATGTATTCACTTTCTATGTCATCGATTTTCAAGGGGCTGAAATCCTAGAGACGTTTTCTAAGAACCTATGGAAGTACCCAAAAAATCCAATAAACCTCCATATCTCTAACATGCACTTTGGTGGATCCCAAAAAGTCACTACATCAAACGTCGCTGGGTCCAAAGCTAATCCATGATCAAAAATTACATTCCAAAAATTGTGAAAATCATGAATCCAAAACTGAAACATTGATATATTACAATAAAAATGTATCTCTCAATGAAATTCATGGACTATCATGAAGTTATATGCTTTCAATTACACTACCACAAAGTATATGAGTATGTCATTGATGAAGAAAATAAAATTGGTCCATGTATGACTATAAGATCTAGTTCATCAATGACAAAAACAAGGCTACATAATTTTCCACATCGAAGGTATTTTACATGAAATAACAGTGATTGAAGAGATATTATAATTTGATCATTAGAATATCATCCTTGCAAAATATCAAATGGATGTTACCAAACCATAGATTGAAATTTTAGAATTATCTTAATCCTCATTACTAATTTATGTGGTAGTAAATATTCATTAGTGGTTCCATGTTGTTTATCATGTCCTGGTTCAAGTGAAGATAGTCAAAAAAAGCTACAAGCCCCCACCAGCCATTTTCCTTAACAACACATGATCTTCCAAGGGGAGACACTAGGCCTCGATAAAACCCTTATTTCAAAGGAACTATAAATGAATCCATGCCTAATGGAACATGTTAGGGGATATTCTATATTCTAAATAAGATATTGTGGTTGTTCATGGATGTAATTTGATGATAAAATCACTCTACAGTATCAAATTTACTCCCTTAATTTCCTCAGGGATGATTTCCATAAAATTGTACATGACTAAAGGAATACAGATTCTTAATGATAATGATTCACCATGGGATTAAATATCTATCTAATCAATAATGGGTTATAACCACCCCTTTAAAAAACCCATTATCCTTGCCATGGTATATCTATCACCCTTAAAAAGAATATTTTTCTTATTAGTGTGAATCCAAATGAACCATTTTTTGTGATATTCAATTCAGTATCGGATTAAGGAAGACCATTCCATACTGAGATGATTTCATGGGGTTCCCTTGGGATGACCATAAGGCCGCACTATATCCTCTCAACTCAAGTGATTTTTCAAACTCCTAGGATATAAATAATATATATGAATAATTCTCTTTAGGAACCTCAGGACAACGCTTTTGGGATAAAAAATCATTGGGTATGTTTATCCCCAAAACAGGGGTAAAGAGATAAAGGAATGACTAAAACCACATACAACTAATACTACATAAGTTGTATAAAAAACATAGATCATACAACTAACTATATCATAATTTTATGGGTTATAAGAATCCATAACCTATAGCTCTTTGCGTCCCTGACCAAAATATGATTAAGCATAACATGGAACGCCCAATAGTGGATGTGTATATGGATCTTACAGTCTCATCCACCACCATTATCTCCTCCACATAGTTCTCTATCAACATATTTTACATCTCTAGATCCCTAGGGTCCACCATTCCCCCACTTGTGATATACCATATCACAGAATTACTTCAATCATGGTGGCCTATAATCATTTATTTTCCACTCAACAGCATGTCAGGTCCTGATATTATGCCCTATGTGAGAACAACCATCACATTCTAATCATTTCCCCCTATATTATTTTCTACTTCCCTATGATGTCCCTAAAAAATTTATTGTGTCATATCATGGGAATATATCATACATTGAGATTTTTTTGACGGGTTCCATGTAGATGTTCTATATGACAGACCATTAAAACACACACTTCCCGCTCCAATTTTTTACCATCCCTCTAACAGAAATATCTCCATCACCCATCCATTATCCACCACAGTGTAGTTAGTGGGAATGGAAAAGAGAACTACAATAGATTTGATATTTAAATAATGACCCTACTAGAACACCCACTCCTAGATGTATCCACCAAGAATCATGTCAAGGGAGTACAATATACAGTATTTGGACATCATAATTTACACAACTATTGTCACCCTTTACTTTTGTAGCTCCAGAATCTCTCGAAGCCAAAATAATAGAATATATGAGGGGTAGTAAACCTCATTGAACAACTATTGGAATTCATTCCATGAGAGTCTGAACTCATTATGAATCTACATAACTAGAATCCAATATAAATATAATTATCTATGGAAAAGGATAGTATCCAGTTCAAACACTCGATCATTCAGTGTTTAGATATGCCTAAAAAACAAATCAATAAATCTAAAAAATCCTCTACCCACTAGGGATACGACTCAACATAGAACCTTAGTGACCTCTATCATTTGATCTCGAAGAGTGTGAAATATCTGGGTGTATCCCCAGACCACTATGTTGAAAAAATTAACTTCCCTATAGGTGGGGGTTTTCCTAAATATACTCCTAAAGGATGAATATTATGATATGGACCTGGAACTGAGGCCTCATAACTCATTGGGTCGTCATTATAATCTAAAATCAGTAACCTGGATGGTTTGTATTGGAGAGGAATCCAAAGAACTATATCAAGGCATTGCATGGTATGATGATAATATATATACATTGATAGATAACTCATGAAGGACAATAAATTAATTAATCCCATATGTTGCACGTACTATTTATCCATTTGAGAATTGTATCATTATGTCGTGTTGACAAGAAGGTTGTTATAATTCTTATGAATTGTATTGTTAGTTGGTAGTACATTAACTTGGTTTCATGGTATGAAATCCATACAAGAGACAAATTGACACATTTTACTTGAATCCCAACCAAATCCACATATGTTTCCTACTCCAAAACACCAACGTAATTAATTCTCTACTATGATACATATCTATCACCACCCAACCCAATCGGCTGTAAGTCACAACTACCTCAATTCCTCCTCTATAGGCAAGTTGGAGGTGACAAGAACAAAATGTAATGACAAACAAGGGATACCATTTCCTAATGTACATGCACACACCCAACAAACTATATCATTGAATAATAAAAATAAGCAACATCTGTAGAGATACACATGAATGTAAACCCTATATGGTACACAAGTGTACCATAATGTGATAATCAGAATTAAAAAGTTAAAAATGCATGACCAACTAGAATGATAAAAAAACGTGAAAAAATAGAAACATAAATGCTGAGATAGATCATATCTAAGTCCCCAAGCTCTTTCCATCGTATATTTTTAAATAAAATAGATATCCCTACAATCCACTTTGATCAATGATAAGCACTTTTTCTCTACATAAGACATGAATCTCTAATGAAAATAGCATTCATGGGTGAGAATATACATATCTAGTATGATTCCCTTGTAGATGAAGGGGGAGTAATAAGAGACCCACTATAAAACTAATAAATGATCAATCTAATGTTAGAGAGTACAAAATCCATCAATATATATATATACATACAAAAACAAAACAAACCCAAAATTGAGAGATTGGGTTTATCTATCTCAAAATAAATCCCATGGAAGAGTGTCAACCATTACTAGAGCAAGAACAATGATTCCTAGAATATCATATTTCTTTAGAAATACACAAAAAATTAAAGACACAACTCCCCACAATAATACAGAGTTGAGGGAAAATTTTCTAGGAACATGGCCCATGCTTCGGTTGAAAAAGAGGGTTAAAATTTAATTTTCTAAAACCCTTTCCATGACTCCAAAAAATTTTGACACACATGTAATCTATAGAGGGCTCATTCCCTACAAACATCTATGTTTTCACTAAAACATTTGGTAGACGACTCATGACTATCCCATGTTGAGGGTTCCACTGCATTTGTCGATGGACTATTTCCTAATATTTTAGGATGGTTCACTTGAATAGAAGTTATATAACCTATTATCAACCCAACTGGGAGGTTCCACACTAGTGGTCTTGGACCCATGCCCCAACTACCCTGGGGGTGCCACTATGTGGATTGGTAGAGGGTCAATTACATATCCTAGTAGGAGGGTAACACTATAATAGTAACAAGAGAACCATGCCAAACCCAGATGAAGGTTTCTTATCTATTAGTTAATCAAGGACCCATTAACTTCCAAACATGAGATTTATAGAGGGATCAATTGTATTTTTTCTGAATCACATCCATCATCAAGGATCATCTAAAAAATCTTCATACATGGAACATATTTCATCGTATTTCAAAATAAACTTTTGAGTCCACTATCATGTTTTAAGTAAAAAACACTTTGTATTGGAAATTTTTAGTCCATAATAACATTATAAATAAAAGATATAAGATAGGTAGAGTTTTTTATAAATATTAATTTGTGTTACACACTGTATAAGGTGACCCCCAAAATGTGGGGTCTCGCCCCACTACCGTCTCGTGTCGCTTCTTGTACAAGACTCATGACTGATGTGTCCCGACACAATGTGTATGGGGAAACACATTATTTATGAATCACTCAGGTTCCTACCTATTGTCAAGGTCATGTCCTTGTAATCATGCGATTGTTAATATATATTGATACGTGGGGTTTCCTCCCCCATAGGGTCCCTCTCATGTCTTTCTAGTCATGTTCTTATACCAAAATCATGTTATGGTAAATGGAATTATCTTGGATATGCTTGTTTTCATGTACTCACAGAGTTCATTTTAGGCTGTTTTCACAGAGTCACACTGCATGTGAGACCCCCCAAACAGATTTTGATATTTAGGTCAATAGGAACCCTAGACGCCTTAGCTAAGGGGCTACACACCTTGGGATCCTTAGACTACATCGAATGTGGTTATAGTTTTTGTAGAATTTTATATCATCATGATAGATCATTGATACACTTCTCATGTCCTTGATTACACCTGACAAACAATTATAAATGATGTTATTAATGTCTACCCATCATTTTCGATCCATATATGGCCAAAAATCCTAATTTATTTCTCCTGAAAGAAGTTGCATGTGCCGCTGCACCTCAGCCTACCTCCTGTAACCTAACTAATATTTTGATGCCTGGTAGAATAACCCCTATCCTATAAATAATAATAAACCATCCTTTTATCGTGGATCTATTCATCCCATGTGAATCCATCATATATCATGAGGTCTGATGAGGATCATTCCCTCTTAGAAACATCGTGAAATGTATCCATACCCCAATAGTTAAAAATGAAATGAATGACTGATGGAATGATCTAAAATAATGTTGTCACGCATTTTGGATAAGAATTATGAAAAACTAATATGAATTTGGGATATTTGGATGAGAGAAAGAGTGAAACCTATCTAGATTAAATTAAAATATCTAATAGGTAAATGAGAATAATAAATGTTTTACAATTGATGTAGATCAAATAAAAATAATGATCATACTTAATATATTTATTAAATTGGGGAAGCTTGAAAACGTTTATATTCCCATACAAGAATCATATAATTCATGAATGAAGAAAACAATCACCAATGAATAATAGGTGTTTTCTATCTAATGTTCCTCAATCTATTTTGATCTAGATCCATGTCCTCATGGGTTCATGATTCAGTAACGATAGGTTGCAGAAGAATCACCTAAAAGGGATTAGGTATATGAGTCTACCGATGAAGATCCACAATAAAATTTATTTTATATGGAAAACTGTTATTTTATTTTATTTTAAATATATATATTAAATTAATTATTTTAATCAAATGTATATTGAAATGATTAGGATATCTGAACGCCCCACACTAACCAATTTTAGGTTTCTCTTAGGTTAAAAATCACATTTTGAATCAATAAAGGTATCATATTTCAGATCCAATTTGACATTTTTGTTATGTGACATTTTATTAATTATATATTGTATTTTTATTAAAAAATATGTTTAGAAGTATCTAAAATTTATTTTTTGGCACACCGGGCCTCTGAATCGCACGTTGTCTTAGTGGTTAGATCAAAAAAATCTAATGATATATCTCAAAGTCATAAAAGGAATAAAATAGGGTCCATAGAAAAGTTTTTTTATTTATATCTTAGTAATATTATATTTTATTCTCATATGGTTATTCATGAACTCATTCAATTAATGATAAAATTTTTTTATTATGTGGTACATAAAATATCGGAGAAAATATTATGATGTAAATTGAAATTTATTTCCCACTTCAGTCAAAAAATAATTTTCCTCAATAATCATTACTTATAAAAATTGTCTTCAAAGTGATTTTTTCTATTTTAAAATTGATTTATTAAATTATATTTTTCGTATTTATAATTTAAAAAAGTCATTTTGAGGGGAATATTAAAGTATTCATCAAAATAATTCCCATTTTTGTTTGATATAAAATGTGAAAGAAATATTTATTTTAAAAATTATAGAATTAAAAAAATACTCTAATAAGAACACTAAATGTTTTCTTATAAATATATAATTTTTAAAATTTTATTATCAATGATAAAATATTTTAAAATGTTTTTTGAACAATTTTTTAAACTGTGATTTTTTTAATTGAAGAAGATATTTACCTTAAGAATGTTTTTATTAAATTATTATTCTATTTATATTTATCAATTACATAAACCCATTATTTTACACATGATTCATTGGGGATATGTTTTATTAATACAATCATCATAAATTTTTTTGTTAGATTATGATCAGTTTGATTGAGGATGTACAATTTTATTTCCATTCACTGATTTTTTTATGGTTTATGATTATGATAATTTGATTGTTGTAAGTATAAAATTTTCATATATAAGTTTTTGAATATAATTTTTATACTGTATATGTTGCAACAATTTCATATTAGTAATAAATTGAATTTATTAAGTGTTGGGTGGAACATTTAATTGAAAATCTATTTGATGCATCGACAGGTCTGACGAGACAAATATATTTGAAAAAATAGATGGGTTTCAATGCTAATATTTAATCTATATTGCAAATGATATTGATAAATTTTTAGATATCCATAATTTTTTATTCCTTCATGAAGTAATTATTTATTCATGTTAATGTGGTAATAAAATTTGTTATAATATCTATGGAAATATTTCAATATCATTAGATTATTTAAATGAATTCATTTAATCATTGTTTTTCTAAAATTTTACGCTCATGTTATTGTTTAAATGGAATGTGTTTCAGTTATTTTACATTACATATAGATTTTCATTTTTAGTCTTTAATGATTCAAAAATACGCTTAACCCTACTAGTCATTTGAGCTCACATATTTCATATGTTTCATTTTCCATAGGATACAATAACTTTCTATTATTGATATACGAGGACATTCTACGGGAAAAAATGGGTTTCTCATAGAGTATTATTTTTTGTAATTTATTTTATCAAACAAATGTGAGATTCAGGTATATTTATAGTTTATCATGATAACTAAACTATTCGTTCCATTGGGATGTGATGAATTATATATATTTCCAATGTAATAATGCAGCCCCTAACTCAAGGCTACTAGGTTTGTCATCCTAATAGATGGGATTAGGGGAAGTTTACTAGAAATACATAGAACTAGATAGAGAAAAACATAGATTTGGGAACACAACCCTCTTATAGAAATTGAGGATTAGTATAAAATAACTTCTTAATGTTTGTGTAAGGTAGGGATTATGGGATTTCTCATAGAAATAAAACAATGTATCGAAGAAAAAAAGAGGACTTTGTTCTTAGATAGAAGTACCTAGGGATAAGAACTCTGGAAATGGGGTGTCAGCCTTGACTCTAGCATTACCCAGTACATGACAATTGGATTTACTCTTTACATGGTTTAAAAATAAAAAAATATATTTGTAGCGACTTGGGGTTTGATCCTATCAGACTTTGAAATATTCATATGAATAATTATAGAGCTAGGAGAGAAGACGGCGTGAGATTTTGAGGCCCGGAGTGCCCTGATTAATTTTATGAAAATATTATGTATTTTTGTACTATGCACGTGGGTGGGTGTTTTATCTCCTAAAAAGTAGCTCAAAACAGGAATCTGAGGTTACAATTTCTTCTTTAGCATGTTGTTTACCCTAGGCGGGGTGTAAACATTGAGGGCGCGGGCTAGCTCTGAGAAAAGCCACCAGGGGTGTTTCTGTAAATAAGTGGTAATGTTAATTTATGAGCTTAGGCTCAAATAAATCCTAAACGGAGTCTCAGATCTCAATTCTGAGTATGCCATTGAGTTCAGAACGTCTTGTATACCCTTGGAGGGATATAGTTTTAGTCGGCATCGGGTGCCGGGTCAGAGGTGTGTTGGTGGGGAGATGAAATGCAGTTTTTATTTAAACAAAATAAAAAATAAAATCCCTCACCCCTCACCACCCTCCTCCCACACATGGACAATGCAACCCCTCCCCTCATCCTCTGTTTAACCTCCATATTGAGACTTGGGAATCCATTTTCAGTTTCGATCTTCAGTAGATCAAGCTCCAGTGTGTCGCAAGCGTTGTTCTGCACCCGAAGCTTCAACGATCTACCACAGGTATGAGATTTGAGTTTTAACACCTGATCCTGTTTCGGCTGTGTTTTTATTTGTTTTGTTTTATAGTAAGGAAGATCAGGACTCGAGGGTCGTACATGCACCTCCAGATCGAAAAACGGACCAACGGGGAGGTCCCAGCGGTCCGCGGAAGCCACGCAGGCGCGACAAGGCGATGGCGGCCACCATAGGTGGTTTTGCGCACCATCTAGCACGGAGGAGGGCCGCCACACAGTAAAAGGAAGCCACCTAGTGGAGGAGGTGGCCGGGCCAGCTGGGGTGGGCCAGTTCAGGATGGCCGGACCAGCCAGCTTGGGCCGGTCCGGCCCAGACATCGTCTGGGGGTTCTGTAAACCCCCACTGTTTTCTGACCGGGTTCCTGTTTCATATGCCGTCTATGTGGACACAACCGTGGTGACGAGGCGAAACCTTCAGTGTGTGTTATATAGTTTTATGTTTTGGAATCATGGCCTGGGATCGTGAAACATCGAATAAAATAATAATATTTTATTATTATTTGACTTCAGGCCGCTGTATCTTCTACACGAAGCATCTGATTTATGTGCCGTCAGAAGACTTGAGGCCCTGATGGTACAATAGAATTTTATTGTTAGTTTTCAGTTATTGGGGCCATGTTTGTGGTGCGGGCCCCACGAGGCTAGGTTTGGGCGTTTACTGAGAAACACAACATTCTCACTAGGAGTCTGATTTTAGAAGATGAATAGTCATTCCTGTTTGTTTCTATGAGAGGATCACAATGGTATAATCAATTAGATTATTTTCAAGATTGAGGCATGGTCCTCACTCGAGTTGGCTTCAGTGAATAGTACCTTTTTCACTGGGGGCCCGTCTGGGAAGAACGAGTAAAGGATCTTGTGTGTTTTTTCTAGGGGATCATAGTGGTATGATCCTATTGATGATTTTATGGATTGTTGTGTAGGAACCACATGGACTGGCTTAAGTGAATAGTTATTTTTTCAATGGTTTTCTATTTCGGGTGAGTAAACAGCCTATCCTGCATGTTTTTCCATGTGTATTGTGATGGTGGCCTTGGTATCGGCCTTAGAGGTGAATGAGGTGGCATTGTGGTTGGTCACTCTAGTTAGCTACGTTTGGACCAGTAGTGGTTGAGGGAACTCCCATGGTTCGTTCCTATGAGGGTTTGTGTATCATAAAAACCCTATTATAGGTTTGTGATCCTCTCGATGGGATGTTTAATCTGTTAGAGTTGTCGCATCCCATCGGTGGTCCCAGAGTGGGATCCTCTAGCATCATTTCCCTAGATCGGGATCTTGGTATATCTGTGACCACATATCCACGGGCGACGATCCCTTATCTAGGAGGTTAACCTAGTAGGATTTGTGGAATCATCAAGAATATGATCCCCTACGCAGTGGTCCGTGCTTTGTACATTTGGGGAATCGTCGAGTATATGATACCATACTCAGCATTATGTTTTTAGTAAGGTTTTGGTATAGTTGGTTATATGATCCCCTACTCAGCGCGTGGGTTCTGTAGGGTTGTAGCTTCATCAGTTCGATCCCCTACATCACGATATGTACCAGATAGGGTTTTGGTATCATCATGACCTTCATGACATGGTGACGATCTTCTATCTGAGTGACGGGTTTTTGACGGGTGCCATATCAGGTTGTGGTATCCCCCGGCAGATCCTGGGACTTATCCACTATCTGTGAGACCTACGAATGCAAGTTTGGGTTGTGGTATCCCCAATTAGACCCTGAGAGTGATCCCTTATCTGTGAGATCATCATATACCAGTGCGGATCCTGGTATCCCCTACCAGACCCTAGGATTGATCCCCTATCTAAGGAGATTGGTGTTTATCTTGTTTTAGTGAGGTTTCCTCAGTGACGGTATTCAACAATCGTGATCTATCGGGTGAGTGTCTAAGATATTTGTGCGGGACCTGATTGATTGTATCTCTCAGACGACTTTCATCTGGGGTGATAGTGATCATGGAGTGTGTTCTCTTGGTTGTGGAATGTTTCTGGTGATGAGTTCGGTACCACATGTGGATTGGTACGTTAGATGTGAATAGCTGGATGTTCAAGGTGTATATATGGGAATACACCAGATTTGATTGAACTAGTTGTGTTTAGCTGAGGATGGTCATGAGATTGAGTTTCTATCTCTTCTGGGTACTATTTAGCTGGGATGAATAGACTATTTCCTTTTAGTTTCTCTCTTTTTTTGGGTTTTGGGGTGCCTAATGAGTACTGTTATACTCACCTATATACGAGCATTTCCCGCACGTATTTGTGTCTTGTGTAGACCACATGCCTTTCAACGGAGTTCTAGGAGGACCATGAGCAGACAAATCTCAGTGAGCAGGTTTGACCATGGTGTTTACCGGAGCTGTGCCAAGGAGATTATCATTAGGTTTTTTTGGCAATGACTCCCTTTCTTCTGAACAGGTTGGACACTTTTGTAGTTTTCCTTGGGGGGGGGCCTGTTTTTCACTTTTTATACTGCTGTTTCACTCTGGTTTGGGATAGATGTATGAATGAATTTTCTTTAGAGTTTTATATATCTCTGCACTATTTCATGGATGTGTATTTGGGTTCGTGTGTACAATAACCTTAGGATAATTCCTCCCTTATGTGTGATAGCGTACTCAATGCTAGACGCCAGCCCCTAGCCTTTTGGAGGAGGGCTTGGGGAGTTGCGGCTTGAGCCTTGTTGGGTCCGGTAATGACTATATTCATAGGAAAATATAATTCTTTATTACAATCCAATAAGAATGATTTAAACATGTTTTTCTAAATTAAACATATTCCCAACGAAACCATGTTTAGGATGATGAAATTATGTACGTTTCAATTAATTTTTAGTGCTTGGTTTTTTGGGGATTATATATTAGGATATGTAATGTTATAATTTAATCATGTGTGCATATTTTTTTTATAATGGAGGATAGTAGAAGGATTTAGAACCATATCAATCCAAATACTATAAAGAGTGTGAATCACTATTTTCGTTAAAAAAATTAGCCATCCTAATGAATGAATCTAGACTCCCAGATAATATAATAATAAAAGGACATAATATCATGTGTTATAAAGATAGAGAAGTAATTCTCAATGAATTATGGCATTGAATAGAGGTAAGAAATAATTGTACTATAAAGAAAAAACATATAAGGTTTAAAATATAACGAATGAATTTAGATATGTTATAGTTTTTAAAGAATCACCCAAGTACATTCTTTAAGGGAATGAGATTTTTCTTAATGTGAGTAGTTAAATCCAATAAATGGAAAGAATGAAATTTTAAAATTTAAACTTTTTATGTCTAGTGTTTCAAATTTGATGATATAGGGCACCATACAAATGAATTCCCCTTTTATTAAGGGAATGTAACTAAGAAGAAGTTTTGGGATCAATATAAAACTAATACAATATATATGAATGATGTTG
This sequence comes from Viscum album, assembly GCA_963277665.1. Lineage (NCBI taxonomy): Eukaryota > Viridiplantae > Streptophyta > Magnoliopsida > Santalales > Viscaceae > Viscum > Viscum album. The sequence continues at coordinate 914,125,341 of OY728155.1, read as the reverse complement.
AATGAATAATTTTTATGTATATTTTTATTCAATAGTTATATTATATACATATTTTATCAATGATATTATGGATATAATAATTGTGAATATTATGAGGATTTTAATATTATTCGTTTTCTTTTAAGATTATAGGACATATTTTGTAAGGTACAAATGACCTATAATAGTTTTTTAGTAGAATGTCGATGTTTATGAAATAACCATGAAATAGGGTAGATAACCCTTAATATGTAATCGATGGTGAGGAAACAATGGAAAATATATGATTAGAGGATAGTGCTGGAGACCTGTAAATTGGTTAGTGAATTTATGTTTTACATTACCTTTCCTTTGTTTTACCATATGCTAGGATTTATGAAATATACTAGATAGTGTCTGACGTTAATTATTGTAGTCATGTATATTTTCAATATGTTTTTATGGTTATTAAAGTTTTTAAAAAAGGAATGTAAAATGAAGATCCACATTGTATTTTTTGGGAAATATAATCTTCATTTTGTTACATTCCATCAAAAAATGGTCAAAAATTTTTTGGATGTTCATTAAGATTAAATATTTTTGTAATCGATTATGTTAAATAGTAGGTTTTACTAAAGAACACTTTCTTACAATCATGTTTTTTTAATGACATGAGTAATAACAGAAAATTATTTTCTGTATCATATAATACATTTAATGTCATTTATAATGTTGTAAGTAAAAAAATAATAATCAAAATTCATTTCCTTGAGTAATAAAAAAAATGGATAATTATATAAGGACAACTAAAGAATGAAACTATATGTACACTATCTTCTGTTCCATACCAAATTGGTAAAGGGATTCGTCACCCTTAATAAAAATATCTTATGAAAGATATTTTATTCCTGATTATATTGTTTTATATTAAGAAAAATCCTATTTTAATTCATAGAAAAAATGGATTTTTTGACATATAATTTTATGTGTCATTCAATTTCTTATAACTAGTGATCTTAATCACACCCTATACTTATTTACACCTTTCTTCCATATTTTTTTTCACTGATAAATATAGTGTTCATATAAAGAAACATTGTTATTTGGTCTCATAGATTACCTCTATACTTACCTTTCATTCGTATTAGGTTGATGTTTTATCAAACCTTTTTATGATGTTGGTTTTCAATAAATTTTAGGGATATGTTAGCTTTAACAGAATTAAAAGGGATTAATTTAATGAACATGGGTAGAATGTATCTTGCCAAGATATTAAAATTGTTACATAACATTCGATAGTATTTAAATCAAAAACAAAATCATTAAATATAATGCAACACACATATAATATTTAATGTATTTACTTTTAAATAATTTAAATGTAATTAATAGATTATGGAACATTCCTCACCAAGTCTAAATAAAACAAAATATAGTATATAGTTATAACCAAGATGTAAAATTGGAGGGTAGGGAAAGTATAAAAAATTTATGAAAATTATATGTTGAACAAATGTATAAGAAAACATAAATGGATATATATTTATTATAAATAAAATAAGAACCATTTTTAAGAGAAATAAATATTTTACGATATTTTTTATTTTTTGGAAGGCAAATTAATATTTTTAGACAAAATTCCTATTTACATTAAAAAAAATTTCAAATAAGAAAATACATTTTTAGAATAATTATTAAATAAAATTATTTAAAATTACATTTTGGAACATTTTATAAAATATTTAATTTTTAATTATTAGAAAGAAAATATTTTTTTGGAAAACTATCATTTCTTTTAATACTCAATTTAGTTTAAATGTATATTTATTATTTTAATTATATATAAATTTTATTAATTTTAAATTTATTTATATTTAATTCAGTTAATTACATATAATTCATAATTACTGTATTTATGTATAAGTACATTTTGGAAAAAAAATTAGAAAACTATTTCAAAGATCCTAATGATCTATATTTTAATTTTTCAGAATAACCCTTAGTGTGAAATTATTTAAAAAAACTATATGAATTATTAATATGAATTTATTTTTTTATAATTCATATATTAATTATTTAATTTCATAATGATAATATAAGATCATATTTTAGTTAAAAAATACACTTCAGGAAAACCATTTTCTCTTCCCATATGTTGTATTGATTTTAAATTAAATTCTTCAAATTATCTTAATTTAATTTTTTTATATGTATTCCATAATTTTAATCATGATAATTTTTATTTTATACTAATACATACACAATTCTTTACCATAATTAATAGGGAAAATATTAAAATTAAATTACAATAGTTAATGTGAAAACATGTTTACTAGGGTTTAAACTAAAACTATAAATATAGGATTCTAATCTAGACTTGTCTAAATAAGTTTTTCATGATATTGTTCAATCATTTCTTTCCCAATTTAAAATTGTAGATCCATTTGGTAGAATTTTGTTTTTTAATTGCATTATAATATAAGATTATTTTGGGAAATATCCATATAATTTCTTAGAAGGTCCCATTATGCAACGTATAAAAAAATGTCCCTCCCTTCAATTCATCAATCCAATAAGGATGTTTTTATTTGAAAAATACAAAATAAATCACTCCCTAACATAATTAGATATAATATAAATATTCTAGTAGACTCAGAAGTCCAACCTTGATGTCGTTAAGATGATATTTAATGAATAATTCTCTAAAAGAAGTTATTGTTCTTCACTCAGATCATTATTCTTATTTTTTCTATTAAAACCATAAATTATGTCATAAGAAATATAATATAATCAAAAAATTATATCCAATATAATAATATGTAATTATACCTATGGAATAATATTTACTTGTCTCCACTTACATCTATTGGGAAAATCGTCAATTGTGTGTATGCCATATTATCGTCTCACGAATGGTTTTAACTCAAATTCCATAAAAAATATCAAATATGGATTTAATTATAAATTTAATATATATATATCTATTATAGTTCTTTCTTTTAATTATTTCATATAAATTATGAAATTTTATTCCATTTATAATATGATAACATAGCTCGTGTGTACGACGAATTACCGCGTCACGTAGAAATGTGTTTTTATCACTTATGATTTACATGGAATCCTCCAATAATAAAATTAAAATAATATATGTGATATATATATCTACATATATCGTGATACCAATTGTGTAATTTTAATACATGATACACCTTTTTTACTCTTTCACCCTTAAATAGAATGATAATGTCACTCATGCATATGTCTCGCCAAAAATCTATATGATGCAATGTGATTAATTTTCAATATAAAATATACATGAATGGTTATAAGGATGTATCTAATTAAAAATAATATTCATAAAAATATTATAATTCTATATATAATGAAACTATATAATATTACAAGAATAGGAACTTTCATGAAAATGCATGAATAAGAAAAAAGATGTTTAACACCAGAAACAATGAAAATAATAAAATATAATTCTAAAATAGGGTGTATAATGTTATAACATGATCATAAATGCTATTATATATTTTAGTATGTTTCATATGTATTTATATAAAAGAGTGTGTATTCACTATAAAAGAAGCTTGGAAACATACGAATGAAGTCTAACAAGTGGTAAGGGTTCCTTATCTCACATTTACCTATGTGATAGATATCCTATATTTGAAAATTATTTATTTTATGGGGTTTACATAATACCCATTTGGTATGTTAGATAATGAATACGATTATTTTATGTGTATTTAATGTTTTATTTCGGGTTATTTATTTAATGGGGCTTATGATTCAATAGTTACCAAAGTGGTATGGAATTATTTCATAATATCCCCCTTATTATGTATTGTTTTTCGATTTATTCCATAAGGGATAGTTTGATATTTCTATACTAAAATAAATATATTTTATTCTCCTCTCTTTAAAAATTTTCATTTTCATATAATAGTATAATTTTCCACTATTTCGTACAAATAATTATTGAGAATATTTATTTAGGTTAATTCAACATTATTTATCTCTTAATTAAAATATTACCAAGAGAATGTAGGATCTAGCCAAGGCCTGTTCCAAAAATATATAAGGAAAATGAAATATAATTGCAGTGTTTCAATAAGATTTATGAATTCAATAGTGGATCACCCATCGCTAATCTTAATCCACAAAAGTTTAACAATAACATTGGACCATGAAAGACAACATGGTACTCATAGAGATGATCTCCCTATATAAAGAATAATACTCTATATGATCATATTTTATGTAACCATGTGAAAAAATATTTACAGATACCTAACAAGGTTCATGAATTGAATCAAATAAGAAAATATTATCTGAGGAAATTACCATGTTCATTTCATTACTTCCCTCACTATAATTTCAAAATCATATTCAATCAATAAATAATACCAATTCTATTGGATTTAATTCTTAATAGCCTATATGATGTCACATATTACATATTCACAAGAAAATACCATTACAATAAAATGATAAAAAATCCCTTGAAAAAACCATGGTGGTGCTGAAGACACCACCAAAACCAAATGTCAATGGAATTCATGAATATGCACCATCAACATTTACATTAATCCATGAGAAAATGGGATAAATAAAATGCACAAACCATAAAGAAAACTTATTACATGGATCTACCCACCCAATGATCTGAAAATATTCAAGTGATCTATTTAGTTGTGAACAATGTGGGAGTAACTATTTATAGAATACTAGAAACAATATCACTCATTCTATAAGAGGTTATTGATTAAATGAGTTGGTATAATTATAAATTAGTACACATTTTCAATCTAGAAATACTTGTAACGTACCTCTATATATCCAATGAAACTCCAAATTTCATGAATATGTGTTTCATGTTTTTTTCATCCTTCAATCATAAATTGAAAGATGAGAAAACATACTACCAATCCATACTTAATTGATCATGTCTGGGAAACCTATTTTTCCATTCCTTCCAAATTTAGACAAATATTTGCGACTGAATAAAATTTTCCATGAATTTTGAGATTTTCTTCGCCGGTGGAGAAGATTCATCACACTTTAGCATATAAATTTCATTTTCATGGAAATTACCAATCCTATTGAGTTTATATAACAATGTATCGACATCAATAAAAAATAAATTTTGAATCACCAATATTAAATAACACGTCACAACCCCATCATAATCATTAACATATCTCATTAATTATTTAGTGGATATATTAACCTTTTCATACAGTATAGAGGAAATGTCACTGATTGGGATATTTATCCATAGGACACTCCATCAATTAAATATGAAATCTCTATATACAAACCAATCAGAACTCTTCATAATATGGTCAAAGGATTTCCTTGTTGATGTCCAAATAGATGATGAAAGGTGATTAGTGTAATAATCATCATCTCTACATTGAATCTATATGAGAGAAAATCACAATGTTTTTTATCGTATGTAATGAGATAGAAGGTGAATTTCGTAATAAGACCAACATTTAATGTCCTTATATATTTGATTACATTCCCACCCATTATAACCAGTTTAAACATTCATCCCATTCCACATTAATCTGCGACCCCTCTTATACATATCTAGTCCATTTAAAATTTCTTATCAATCATTTTAATTCATTGATAAGTCTTCTTGGTCATTATTAAATGGATAATAAGTGAATAAATTTATATTTAATAACTTACTTGATGAGACATACCCTTAAAACTTGGGATAAGCCTTTTCCTTTCCATCAATCCAATTCTTTATAAATTCTAGAGAAGTTATCCCCAAAATAACGACTTCTAACATTTTCCTAAAATAATATGACTCAAAGATATTGGAATGGAAGGTATACCTTTGTTACTCAAATCCTATTAGAAATCACGTTTTTCATTACAATATATACTCCCTCACCAATGAAAATGAATTATGTTTCTTAGATAATGGCATGTCCTGTCACATCCTCATAATGAGAAAATAGTGCATTAATTGTAGTTGTAGTAACTTGAGATGTCTATCCAAAATTAGAATGTCAGCTATATATAATAGGTCACATAGAGCGATGAAATCTATCTAATTTTTGTTTATATAGTAAATCAGAAACATTTCATGACCTTTTATGTATCATCTTATATAATCATCACAAGTAGAAGACAAAGTATTTGAGAGAGAATTTATCTATCTAATTTCTCCAGAAAATGGATTAAATCTTATTAGTGATCCATTTATATGATTTAAAAATTTTGCGGGGGAAATAATAGAGTTTGAAGATTTTATAAACGTCATATATAACCCATAATTTATGTGGGAAACAACAAGGAAGATCCACTACAATTTTTTAAACAACTTGGAGATGTAAATTTTGAGAGAAAATATCATGTCATTTATTTTACTTTTCTTCAGAATGAAACATTAAATGGACTTGAAAAAACATTTTGTACATTTCTTCTTCAAAAAAATCCAAATTACTTTGTGGTAATTTTACCATTCATAGTTTCAATAAAACTACTCATGAGAATTTTACAAATGATTTTACGAATAGTTCTTCTTATGGAAACTATTCATAAATCCTTAATATCAATAGCAACTTCATTCTTTCAAATCAATGAAATGAAATGAGAATTTATTCCATAAGGCATGAAAGAAAGAATAAAAATATCTACAGTACATTGATCATGTAATCTATAATAATATCTCAATAAAGCATGATGATTATTTTAGTAAATACATATATCCTAACTACATAATATATTTTCAAAGAGAATATTTCCATTTTGTCTTCTTTCAAAAAAGGAGATGATAAGAGTTATTAGTTTTGGTGTTCCTCAATGCATGAGGGTATATTCTCAATCAATTAATATTTATTGTTGACTCCATCATCAGAGTACAACCATTGAAAATAGTCTTCCACTACATTAGAAATTCCATACATGGAGTTGTACAATCATACATCAATGTCGAGGACATTATTTCTCATTTTTATTCTCTTTTAATTGTGAAATATTTTGAATAATATCATGTTTCTATCTCAATAAGTCATCCATTTTATATTTTTCTGATTACAATCCAACCATTATTTTGTAGGGATGAGATAATAGTTCATAGAATATGCTTTCATTTCCTCTATCGATGGAAATATGTAGTTGATTTTCCTAAATTTACATTTTGAATGTTTTTCCTCAGCATCATTGATCATAATATCATGTTATGAAATTGAATTTCTACTGAATTCCCTTACAAATTGATTAGTTTTATTGATTTAATAATATTTATTTTAAGAGGTCTGATCATCGGTTTAAATTTCCAAGCCTCACATGTAATCTCTCAATATCCATGAGTAATAATTCAACCATTATCAAAACGACATGGTAAAGGTACCCACCATGTAATATGAGTGGATATCTCCACAATGATATGGATATGATTTTAATGATGCTTTTGGATATTGAAACATGGAAGTCCCTCAAACCACCCTTATCATTAATTTTCATTAAACGACTTTCAAGATGATTTTCCTTTATTTAATTGATGGTATGCCTATTCTATGTAAATTCTGCTTTAGTGAGTAGGACTTCCCCATGATTTCACATGACATTACATGATGAAAACTTTTAAATACTAATTTAGTAAATCATTAACCTATTCAATCCATTGGCCACAATACTGGGTTGAAATCTCCAATTATCACCCATTTATGATCTATATTTTAGTAGGTACCCTCAAGATCCCTCTAGATATACATTATTCTAGTGTAATATGTATATATATAGGAAAACGATATAGACACTCTATCACTTTCTGAATATATTTAAATTGAGATGATTTGGTCCTTTTTTCTATAAGTGATGATTTGAATAATTTCATGGTTGATAATACACATATGATCTATATTGGAGTCCTGAAAACATTGAGTAACAAAGATGGTGCCAAGAGATGACCACTTGAAATCTTTACAAATCTTAATCAAATTTTTTGGTTGTACAATTCCAATGACCATATGTTTTTATTCCATTATATAATGTCTAAAATATTTTGAAATTAGGTAATTCAATAAAAATTGATAATTCCAGTATATATTTTTTATAATTTGAGGGAATTGTATCTTTTTAGAGGTCAATCTTGCTTCTTCTCATTTGACTGGACATTCTTTTTTCATTTCTCCCACTTTTTTCTTTCCACATTTCGATGGAATGTTCTTCATTGACCCATCCACATAATATGTCCCAGTATATATATAATTATCATCCTCATTTGAATCTTGTTCAGCCTTATTGTTATACTGGTCGTATCCACCTCGTCAGACTAGAAGGTTCCCCTCAATTGAGTGAATGAGTTCATAAATATTATGGTTTTATTTATATTTACATTATCAACAATCTTTTTAGAAGCCATCGATGAAGAGACCTAAGAAAATTTCTCTCATCCAATTTCCTCAATAGGTCATTCATCCTTTTTTTTCACCATGCCATGTTGTCTAACAAGATGGTCCACACTAACGAGACTATCTATACCATTATAAATATTGTCTATGAACTATTCGAAACTGCTAGTATTTTTTCAATGGGGAATTTACAAAAATATATGATAGATTATTTATGATCATCTAATATCCTCAAATTGAATGAAATTCCACAAAGGATTCATGTTTGAATATGATGACAAGATATTTGTTATTTTTATTTTTATGGTTTCTGATGTCCTCCATCAACTGCTCCACAATCTATGCAGCCTAAGACAACACTGGGGGCAGTCCCATTTCCTCGGAAATGCAGTGGAATCATGATGTCATCAGAGTGTGGATAGTGTAATTATATCATAATTATCTTATATTGACCTACATAAATGAGAGAGATTATTCTATTCTCAAAATAATTCCCCCCAATTTTATGAAATACTGAAACCTAGCCACCTTCAATAGTGAAAATTTCAAAATGACTCCAATCCTTGTCCAGAACAACTCTCGTTGATGGTCATGCAAACAAATAACATTTCAAATCGTATGTGAGTATCTTTCCGTTAAATATTCTCCATTACATGAATTATCTCACTAGACATATTCTTTAGAGAATCCACAATACATATACAAATTTTTTCAGATGATTGGTGATAAAATAAGTGAAATTTGATACAAAAATGTGGTTTCATTTCATAGATAATTTCTATATTTATGCTATCATCACATTTAGTCAGAATGACATCCTCTACAAGAGTGTTTGACATATCAACCTCTACTATGACCCTCATATAGTTCCAAAATATTTATTTGTCTATTTTATTGTCCATTTGAATGGGATTACCCTACATGAATTCATATCTCACTTTATCCATGGGTACCGATATAGCCAATTAATCTATGAGATTCAAATCTAGATCGTGGTATGAGAAATCATAACATTATATGGATCAATGTTCCATTACCATTATTAGATTCTTATAAAACATAGTTTCATTAAGATTGAAAGAAAACACTATATGTCATTCTTGTATTAATCATAGGGTATGTTCTTCTAATAGTCACCCTCTCCATTTCAATAATTATTCATTCATCAAACCCTCATATTTGTTATATCCTTCTAGTGTGTTCATTAACATTAATTAGATTTTCTCCTTTTTGAATGAGGACACTATCAATAAAAAAATTCCTTCAATGACTAACCCATCCATCAACTGCATCATTATTTTGAGATATCTGTGAAAGTATTCCATTGTTAGTGATCCTACTTGGTAGAGGTGTATAAAAATATATGAAATAAAGAGTGGGTGTAGGTTTAACCACTTCTATAATGTTCTTATTCTGTGCTACCTCCTCACTTGGAGAATTCTTCACCTCCCTTGATTTCAACGAACAAATAATATTCTCTTGATGTTCATTGTTATAACATAATGAACATACTATTGCAATTATAAGTTTATTATATTTCATCTACTATAGTCCCTATAGTGTTTTTAGATTACATCTTCTCCATGTGTTCTTCCATCTATCCTCCTTAGTCAAACATTATTTTTTAATACATCAAATTATGTTCAAAAAATGGTGTGGATTTTTTTACCTTTTAATTTTTTTTAAGAAATAAATTATTACATGTTTTTACGTTTCAAAAAAATATATTAAATGAATATTCATTACATTTTGAAAACAAGTATCATTCTAATCTTATAAAAATGTTAAATGAATATTTTATTTAGCTTGTATGGAATGAAAACAATTTCTTCAATAATGAACACCTAAAATTATAATGAATATTATATAGGTTTTTAAGGTTTATATTAAATGAAAATTAATTTTAAAATGTGTTTTGATATTTTTAAAATAGTTATATTCAATGTGGAAATGATTTTTTCCAATAAAATTACATTAATGACACATTAATTATATTTAAATTCATTGAAGAAACCAACCATAATTTTATAAATGATCCACTATTTAGATATTATATTTATATAATCCTTACAATTTTCTTGATGGTTTATTATTTTCTATTGAGGATGCATTATTTTATTACCATTTATCATATTAATTTCTATTATTTATTATTTTTTAATGTAATTTCATTATGTATCAACATTTCAGAATTTTATTTTTAAATATTGATGATTATGTTGATTATATTTCAAATCATTCATATGTGGAATTAACAAGAATTAGTAAGTGACATGTTGGTACTAGGATTACATAGCCCCTCAATGTGCTGATTTGTCTCATTAGAAACCTCAGTTCTCAAAATTATATGTGTTTCAATATATATATTTTAATTTTTAATTGAAGAGTCAGTAAATTTGATTTATATGCAACAAATTATTAATTCCCTCATTATGAAATCATTCACTGATATCCATCAAATTTTTTTGATTAGTTATAATATTTATCGTTATGTTTTATGATCATGTAATTATTTTGGTTTCTTTATTTAATAATCATTTTTCCCACAAAATTATGATCCCCATATTTTCTAAATTACATTTCATTTAGTTATTTAACTTTAAATATTTATTACTATTATTTATTCATGATAAAATCAATTGTAATCTTACATTTACTAATCATATTTGATCACCACTTTCTTCTGTTTTATTTAATCTCTGATACAATGAAGGGTATTTTGATTATTATAAATACATATTACAATAGTAATAAAGGTGATCTCAATGAATTTTATTGTTATTTTTTTATTTCAAATGTATTTGAAATTATTTTATGTATCTAGATAACTAAGACTAATAACCTAATTAGTTTTTAGGTGGAAATGCCTTTTAAATAGTTGAAATGTATAAAATTAACCACCTACACTAGGCCACTAGTGTTAGGGTATTTACAAAGAATTTTTTAAAAAGAAATATTCCTATCATTTTTTCAAATAATGTAATTTTTTACATTTCATGTTAAAATGTGAATTAAATATTTATTTTTAGATATAAACATAATGGATGGAGCTCTTCCACTGGTAGGACCAGTCATTACATTGTTTCTTCCTTTACAATATTCAATGATATTTTAATGGAAAACTTTTTCATGTTATTCTTGAAATGTTTTATTTTTTTAAAATTTACATTAAAATATAAATGTACATTTTACACAATAATGTTTTTAATTATCATTTTATTATATTTATATTCATCAATGAAAAAATACCATTATTTTACATGTATACAAATGGGTATATACGGTATTGATACAATCATTATTATTTCTCTATTCTTTCTATGATGTGCTTGACTGAGGGATTTTATAAAATTAAGTATTATAATATTTTATATTTTTCCACATAAAACCCTCTTGAATTTATGCTAAAATATTATTAGTTTTGATTTATTTTCTTTATCAAACCATGGTGGTTGAATTTTATATGGGTATAGAGATATTTTGATGTTGTAAATAACATAATTTTTAAAGATGTATGTTTTTTGAATTAATATAGAAATAATATAAATGTTTGAAATGTTTACCATGGTTCTTATATGATTTGTAAAGATTCATAGGTGGTTCTAGTCGTTTTATATAGAAACTAGATCGTGACGTGTCTCACAGACGCCTTCACATCATGAACATGTTTCATGATGTGAACATGTTTCTGGAAGATGTCATGAACATTATGAGAGTGTGATAACATTATATGGATTGAAACATGTTCACTTCCTGAAATGGTTAATTGGGGAAATTTTCATCTAGGACAATTCATTTTCAAAGATTCTTATAAATCAAAAAATTCACATCATGAAAGGAGTTACTTTTGTGAATATCATTTATTCATCAGGTTAAACCATGTTGTGTGTTTTAATTAATTCCATTCCATTGAGAAGCCTCCAATTTCAATCCCTAAGGTTACTCCAATTTATTTTTATGTGACATCTTCCCTTTTAGATTTCTCATTATAGCAATTAATATTACTGGAGCTCTATTTTGAGGGGTTTTTTATTATATTATTTTATATACCATTAGAATATTTTAATCATTTGACCATCACTTCAGTTGTATTTTAACTTTTTAATTTTATGGTAATGGTTTTTCTAATAATCCCAATAACCATAGTTATTCATTGGAGCTAACCTTAAATTGTTTCTTTGATCAAATAACTATTGTGTGTGGTCTAAAAATTATGCTATTTCTTGCTTTTATTATCCATATTATGTGCAATACATGCACTTTTTTCCATGATTCAATGAAATAAAATTAATTAATTTGATAATTCAAATTAAATAATAATCATTTTTTAGAATGTGTATTGGACCTTTTAGGGCTATAGGATTAAATAACTAGATTTTGTGAATGCATATGAAAAATTATAACAAATTGGGTAAAAAGATGGGGTATCCTAGATTAAATTACAAACAATGTTCCTAAGATAGTTATATTCATTGACAATAAGAGATGGGAACAAACAATATTCAATGAAACTAAAATAGATTATATTTTCAGAGATGGAATATATTCGATGATTCACTAAATAGTATTGATGTTCACCATAATTACTAGCTGATGAGATTTATAGGGTGATATATGTTTTGGATAGTATTTTCTATGTGATCTTCACATTGTTGAATGAATACTTCTTATGAAAAAATTTCCTATAGGATGAATCGATCTCTCATCGTGAAACTAAATATAAGGGAGGCACAGATTGGAGGCCCTATTGTTTCAATATGGATATCCAAGAACTCATCTTCTAAGGGATTATTCCCCACTATTATAGTTATTTATTGAGTTGTATTTGGAAGTTAATTAAATGGAGTTCACTTCTACCTAATGAAAATGGTGTAGTGTAATTATTTTACTGTGTAAATTTCGATCACAATAACCCACTGAATCCTCACCCCAATATGGGGATTCATGTATATGAGACATTGAGTAAAAATTTAATGATTTATATGATCTATTAATATACGAGAAGTGGTACGAGATTGGGATTTGATGAGATTCATTTTAATAATTAGCTACCACAGATTATAATTTTATTTGGAGTTCAACTGGCCAATTAGTAATAAATATGGGTTAAGGTGCCCTGAGTATATGAGAGGATGTATGATTTTAAAAAATAATCACAGGGGTGTTGGATTGGATCCTCGGTTATAGAGACATGTAATCTTGATGCTAGGTAGCCCACTTTTACTACATTGAACACAAGACCTTCTACAATTTGTTGTTTTGTACATATATCATCTACCACTTTTTTCATTTGATACATGAACATTACAATCCATTATATATTCCTTTTTAGAAAATAGTATTACCTTTTTTATCAAAATTATGAATGGTGTCTTAAACATCTATACATGGTTGGGAGTGAATTCAGGTAATATCAACCATTAAAACACATGAACTCTATAGTATTTTTACTAAATTTTATTTTGAGATAGATATTTTCTAGAAATAATGTGTTTCATTTTGATTCCATTCATGTATTGGTTATTCTTATACTGTGATTAGATTGACTATTAGTAGGTGATAGATACCTCTCACTCTCAAGAAGGATGTAGAAATTTTAAGTTATGTGATTGGGGTCATCCATTTGGTTATTCTAAAAAAATATAGATAATATTTTCTAATTAATTATATAAAATTATTTATAGATATTATAGTGTAAATTTTCAATATATGTTTCCTCTAGTGTGTAACGTCCTATTCCAGGGTTCCACAAGAAGGTGGCCCCTACCCGATTGGTCACATGGCCTCAAGTGCATTTCCAAAAATGTTGGAGGTATTCGACTAGTATTGAAGTCTATAGGGGTGATAGTGGAGAAACTATCCCCTCATTAGAAGTGTAACACAATGTAATAACAATAATATAATAAATTGGAAGCATTAATATCATATAACAAGTAAAAAGTATAATACACCGAGTAAATAAAAATCTGTAGCTCATATATAAATGATTCAATATACATATGCCTAAAAATGAATCCAAACGGGTCACAAAACTAGAATACAGTACTAAACCATGTATAAGTAAACAAAACAAGTAGACAAATCCAAAACGATCACAAGCCTCATCTTTGTCTCATGGTATCCAGCTCCACAACAATCAGGTACCTGAAGTAGAAGGGCTCTATGCCTTATCAATTTAAAGAGAAATATAATTTTTTTGGGCCCGAAATCATGACCCATATAGGGTGTGAGATGAATCCCAGTATGAAACTGCCCAAATATATGTGTCTAAAATTCAGTTAAAATATATAGAATGAAATATGAAAAATGAAGGAATAAAAAAGGAATTATTGAAATGTAAACAATCCTATTGTTTTCATTACATTAATTTACATTTATCAAAGTAAACAATAAAAAATTCACAAGAAACCCTCTGGGAAGTTCTCATAGTTTAACCCACATGGTTCAACTTAAATAAACACTCTCGAAGGAAGCACTCACCATTAATTCCCCTTATGGTCTGATAACGGTAACTACAATCCCTCTGAGGAAGCACTCAACATATGATTCCCTATGAGTTCTCACACCGTGGAACTACATACAGACTGAGGGGGCACACAATTCTATCCCATATATTGTATGTCAACTTAAATAGAAAAACAAACACTCTGGGGAAGCCCTCAACATCCAGTCCACCTCTAGTCTAACTACTCCAGGTTCCCACAACCCTGTGTAAGATAATAATGCCCAAAAAATATCTAGTATCCAATGTAACTCTTCATATACTACTTGGTAAAATAGAAACAATGCATATCATAAGCATATCATATAATACCACTTCATGCTAATAACATTAGGCATGGAAAACAAAGCATCCAAACAAGAATATATGGACCCAATGGCCAAAAAAATCAATCATGGGAAAACACATCCATAGTAGGGAAAATAAACCATATTCACAAACCAACATCCATACTCAAGAAATAAATGAATACTAGTCATTAACAAGGTCAGATTCCCTAAACACACAATCCCATGAACTAGGGTATTGGCAGTTTTTTATATATAAATCAAAGAAAAACTACGGAAATGCACAAAACTCCTACCACATTATTGTACGATCGATATAGTTGAACCTCAGCCTTTGAATCGACCATGAACGTCATATATATAACCAAATGTCAAACATTTTCAACCAAGGATATATCAAAAATGAAGAGAAATCGTGAGATGAGACACTAGAAGAAGGTTGAAATCACTGTAGCAATTCGAATGCAATAGACGACGATTGAATTGGAGAATGAATAGTCGATCGGGGGCTGAGAGAAGAATCTAAATCATTAGTTTCTCTTGGTCAAAAAAACGTTAGAAGAAGAGTTTTCTATGAATGAGACACCATCCCAGACCGATTTATCAAATAAATATAAAAATACAACGCATGTTCTTTAATGAAACACGTCGTTTATATGCTTTTACCGAGATATTCTTTAGGTGGTCTCTTGGTCACCCCACACGATCAAGTACTTGGCTATTACACGACCAGTGCATGGCTACCCCTAGCCACCCAGTACATGGCTTGTACTCTTAAAAATCCCAAAACTCCTCTTTTTCTCAAAAACACCATAAATCAAGATCCTCACATAAAAAAGAAGATCTCGGTTCTTACAAAAATATCCTTTAAAGAAATTTGTCCCTGAATTTCCCTAAGAAGGAGGTATAGAAGGAGAAGAATCCAAAAATAGCTCAGGACACTATGATCACATATTTTCCTCCCTCTCCCATGCCTCATCCTATACATGCACGTGCTTCCATGTCACCTGTACTAGAGGAATAGATTGGCCATGGAAAACCTTCACACTATAATCAACAATCCTGATAGGATGCTCCTCGAACGAGGTGTCCACCTCCAACTCAACCTCCTCAGGATCAAAAATATTAGATGAGTATGAGAAGTAACATCATTTCTGACAAATGTGGAAGCCACCATGAATTTCCTGATACCTATGAGGTAATTGGATCCGATAGGAAACAGGGATGACTCTCTCCAAAACCTTAATGGGCCAAATGTATCTTGGCAAAATCTTACCCTGTCTCATTATCCTCTTGTGTCTCAAACTCGGTGGTGCTTGTATAAAATAATGATCTCTATACTCAAACTCCATAGGTCATATTCATCGATAAGAATAAGGTTTATGTCATGACTCTCCATTAGTTATCCATTTCTGAATAAACTCTATCTTCTACATCATCTCCTGGACAATACAAGGTCCCAGCATAGCTACATCTCCACCATCCATACAACATAGGGGTGATCGGCATGGACAACCATAAATATACATATAAGTCCCCATCTAAATATTTTCTTTAAATCTAATATTGTGGAAAAAATACACCTAAGGTATGCTCTTTTCCAAAGAACCTCCAAAATCTTAGACACATGCTTGTAGCATGTCCTCTAGTAGCTATATCATATGCTTGGACTGGATATTTGTCTGGGGATGGAAAGTTGTACTCAGAAGTACCTATGTACCCAAATACCTCTTTAGTCCCTACTTGACTCGAGATGTAAAATGATAATCCTTATCTAAAATGATTGATTTGGGAACCCCATGTAAGCCTATAATCTATCTTATGTACAACCTTCCAAACACATTAACACTGGATGAAAATTTGATCTAAAAGTAATGTGAAACCATCATTAGTATGTCAATGAAAACCCAAACCTCCTCATTCCCTTGAGGTTACATTGGACATCCCATCATGAAATTCCTCGTGACATCATTCCAGTGCCACTCAAGAATGGGTAACTACTGTAAATGCCATGTGACTCATTGATTCTCCGCCTTCAACTGTTGACTAGTGGAACACCTCGTCACAAAACTAACAACATCGCTCTTCATTCCTGGCCACCAATAATGACAGTGTATATCTTGATACATCTTTGTGACACAAGGATGAACATCACAAACTGAAGAAAGAAAATCCATAAAAATCTCTTCGCATATGATAGCTGACATCCACCTTCATCAATGAAATCACATGATCTCATCCTAGCCAATGGACCTTACAAGAATAGGTTCCTCTCCTAAAATACATTCATGTAGTACTAGGCCTTCATAATCTGATAGTGTCCTCATTCTCACTCGATCATGTAGTGTGGAGATAACATCAAAAAAAGAAAGAAATGTCATCCCCTATTTATCGTGCACCTCTAAATGAATCTCAAAGAACATAGCTATAAGATTCCACCCACTATTGGCCTCCTAAATATCATTTATGTGAGTCCTCCTACTCAATGCATCGTCCATTGCATTTCACTTCCACTGCACATAGGCATTCTCATAATCAATGTACTGAAGGTACTCAACCCACCTTCACTATCTCAGATTGAGATCACACAGAGTAAATATATACTTCAGTCATTTTTGGTCAGTGAAAACCACAAAATAATATATCAAAAGATAATGTCTCCAAAAACACAAGGCATGAACAACTGCAACCAACATGAGATTTTGTTTCAGGTACATTTTCTTATGTGGCGTCTGCTTTTCAGACCCATACACAATGACTCCTTCTCCCGACATAAGCACTTCTCCCTGCCTGATACCTAATGCATCACAGTAAACGGTTTTTCTCATTCCAGGATCTAGAAAATCTAGTATTTTTGATTAAGTAAACCTCTATATCATCTCTTGAATGGTTTACACACATGATGTTTTCCATATGTACATTTTATCCTTCTTATTTAGGCCCATCAGTGGCACTGCTAATCGTAGAAAGTCCTGTATGAAATGTCTGTAGAAACTAGCCTGCCCTAGAAAACTCTACACCTAAAAAACATTCTTCAGTCGGTCCCATAAAACTACTACTCTAACTTACTCTAGGTCTACTGATACACTTGTCACTGAGACAACATGACCCATGAAGTGAATCTAGGCCATCCAAAAGTGTCATTTTGTGAGTTTAGCATATAACCGATGCTCTCTTAGTGTACTCAAAACACTCTCAAGATGGATAGAGTGGTCATTTCCAGTGTGAGAGTACACCAATATATTGTCCAAAAAAACCACAATAATGGAATAAATGTATAGATGGAACATTTGGTTCATCAGTTCCATAAACAATGTAGGTTCGTTCGTTATACCAAATGGCCTAACTACAAACTCATATAGTCCATACCTTCTCCAAATGGCTATAAAAGGTATATCCTACGGTCTATTGAGAAACTAATGCTAACCGAACCTCAATTAAATCTTCAAGAATACCCGAGATCCTCAGGGATGATCAAAGAGATCATCAATCCTTGTCAAGGGTTATCATTTCTTGATCGTCAACTAGTTCTGCTTCTGATAATCCATAGAGTGTCAGAGGGTACTATCAATATTCTTCACAAAATGGACCGGCAAACCACAAGTAGATGTACTGGTTTAGATGAAACCTTTTTCCTGTAACTCCTCTAACTACCTGCTAATCTCCTATAACTCTGGTGTATCCATATTATAAGGAGGAATGGACATCAGGGCCACCACTAGCAGAAGCTCGATAGAAATGTCAAACTCACTCTCAAGAGGAAAACCTAAAAATTCATCTGGAAAGACAACACTGAAAAGATCTACCACTGGACGAAATTACATCTGTGAAGTCGCCTAGTCAACCAGATATTGACAAGAAATATGGAATGTATCTCATCTCAATCACTGATGCTCATGTTTTTTCATGATCTCCTGGACATCCCATTCACCCTTATATAGAATAGACCACACTCTGGTGCCATGAATCTTACCCTACAACTATATCAGTCGAAAAAAACTCGTAGGGAACTAACTATTCAATTTATAGAATGATATCACAACCTATCATCTCTCAAACATAGAGGTCCCATAAAAAGTTACACCCAACTATCAAATGAGGGAACTCCTTGCACGGACATACACTAGACGTTATAGTCCCCAACAGAGTGTCCAAAATCAAGATATCCGCAAAAGTAATAATACAGAGCCCATGTCTCTCCACAATAACAATAGATATGAAACTCTAAGAAAACCAATGTATCGAGTAGTGTAGAAGCTAAAATAGAGGTAATAATAATATTCACTATAACTAAAGAGGGTTCAATATTATACTACAATTGGAGCTGCTCTATCACAAAATCTTAACAGGCACAGTGAACTTATGAAGATAACAGAGACCCCGGAGCTGATCCACCCTATGCCTGTTGAAAACCATGTGTCAGACCACTGCATAAACGACCTCCAACTTGTCCTAAAAAGAAAAAATAAATCCAACCCCAGTCAGATGTGGGACTAGTGGTCCTGGTATGAGGAATCAAAACAGAACCCCTGTCTCAAACTGATGGGGAGAAAAACTGGAAAAAAAATGAATAAGATGACCCATCTTGCTGCTAGATCGGCACCCCATTGGGTCTCTCAGGAACTGTGGCCTAATTTCCCACTCATCCCATACTAGTAAAATACCACCTAGAAACTTGAAAAAGTTTCCAATCTCCTGCGGTCTCCATATGTGGACTCCCAGGGGCATTTCTTACAATTAGTCGGAATGGTACCAACTCGATAAGTTGAGCTTCCCTGGCTCACAACATCAGAATCCCTCAAATTGTGCTCTGTGATAATTGCATGCTAGACTATATATGTGATGGAAGTAAATATGAAGATTTTCACCTTAGATCATATGACATTACATAGACCATCCTCATACTTATTTTCCAGAAATAACTCATCACCCCTTACAATGGGCATGATGCGTTGCAGCTCTATGAAGTGAGAAGAGTACTACATGACTGAGAGAGTAACATGTTCCAAACTCATGTTCTCTCAGGCTTTATCGGACCTCAATTTATTTGGGTATAAGTAATTGTATAAGGAACATTGAAACTCATCCCAATACATAACATGTTGGCATCCCGCCTCTAATATCAAATCCTACCATCTCTTGGAGGAATTACGAAGCATATAAGTAGGGAGCTTAAGCCTCCTCTCAAGAGGTGTCTTCAGATGCTCGAAGATAGATATCATGGCTTCTAACCATGGCTCAGTATCCTAAGATCCTCTATACCCTAATAAAGTGTGTGGATGCTACTGTAGGAAAACCCATGTCAATTCTTCCATAAATGGGGTTAGATGCGATACTCCCCTGAAGGTCTACATAAACCTCATGAAGCCTTCTTGGAAGTGTTCATCGACAACTGTATCCAGAAAAATTTGATGCCAAGACGGGTAAAATGGGATGATGTTCTAGTATCCCATGATCATCAATGTACTGTGTCTGGTCACATCCTTGTATCTATCATATAACCGGAGGATGCCTTGGTTGCATCACTCTACAAGGTCAATCACACACCATAGATCAAAATTATCATGGACTAAAACATAGAAGCACATGAATGGAACAACAGAAAGAAATAATTCATGTTCTTCAATACATGGATACACATAATGTATGATCCTTAAACGGTGTGTTCTTATAATCTTTTACATTGGCATGTTCAAATACCAACACTGGTTGTGCATTACCCAAAACACATGGCGTGTTCAACCTCAGACATGGAATGTACTTGAAAAATTTCTCCATGCCAGATCTCCCCTACATGGATAAACCACATAGTTATCCTAGAACAAAACTATATGGTGGGTTTGTGGAAAACATTGCATGTACCACTTAGGTTTCAACCGCCTGTGTCATTAGTCACACGGTCAGAGACTTGGTCGAATCTACAATTTGGGTTTTTTCTAAACCCATTGTATACATGAATAATTTCACAGACCTGTGTCATTGGTGACATAGATGGCTACATGGTCAACTCTACATGGTGTGTTCAAGATATGCCATATGTGTAATCCCTATACGAAATCCATATATTTCATTAGTCATAGAGCTTGATACATGGTCCTTACAACACTGAGTTCACATCTATTACATGTCGTGTTCCACCCTGTAGTTTACATCCATGTGTTTTTCCCCCATAGGTAGTCACATGGTTAAGGAAGACACCATAATTACCTATAGTAAAATGTGTGTACTTATGAAAAAAAATTATACCCCAAAAAGAAGAATAAATGGTGAGTATTTATCATTAAACACCATATATTTTTTCTTTTTCAGATAATAACCCTTAGAAACTACTCTGAAATCCTATAAATACACTAAAACATACATTTATGATCCAAATTCCAATCTATGGGGGCCCATAATCCCCATGAATAAAATCATGGAATCCTATTCATGTAATATCAAAAATTATAACAGTTAATGTTCAATATTATCCACAAAACTCTGTTCTATGAGGACCCATAACACCTCTGGGACTAATGTTTTTTGGTCATTCAAAAAAAAAACCATACCCAATCCAATACCTTATCAAGTTGAAGGTATTTTATTAAGGAATCCATCACAAAATCTTTCATACCAAGCACAACACCTATCCTAACAACATGGAATCAGTAATGCACCCTAATTGGCATGACCAAAATTCAAGACATGTGGTTTCTAGGAAGGTCCTATATGATGCCTGACGTGGAATACCGTCATCTCATCAGGTGGAAATAGATATAGAACCTAAAAATATCATCAATTACATCATAAAACATGTGAATCACTTAATAGTGATATTATATAAATCGTAAAATTGAAACACCAGAATGAATTCAATAATCATGGAAAATTAGCTTTTATATTTACACGGGTTAGCTACTCCCATGATAATATTATTACCAACTACATATTCCTGCCTATCCATTAATATAGGCTCAAAAAAATAAGTCATGAAGAAAAAAATACCCTTGGATACCACTTTGTAATGCCCCAGTTCTGGGTTCCACCAAGAGGTTCCTCGTACCCTATTATTCACATGGCCTCAAGTGCATTTCCCTGAAAAACAGAAACTAATGAAAACAATTAGGGGCCTTGGGTGTGATAGTGGGGAAACTATTCCCTCATTAGCAGAGTAACACACTAGAATAACAATAATATACAATACCTGAAGAAGTAATATCATACAATAAGTAAATAGAGGAAGACAATGAGTAAATAAACAACTTTCACTCATATATAAATGATGTCTGATGTATATATCTAAGAATACATCCAAACAAGTCACAATGTTGGAATACAATACTAAACAAAGTAAAAGTAATAAAAATTAGTAAATAAATCCAACAACATTGCAAAACTCATATTTGTCCCATACTCACCATCTCCATAACAATCAAGTAACTAATGTAGAAGGGTGCTTTCCCTTATCAATACCTGCAACAATATAATCAGTTTGAGCTAAAAAGAATGACCCAAACAGTGAGTGAGATGAATCCCAGTAGGTATCCACCCAAAGATATGTGGATAATTGTTAGTGAATATATATAAAAGGAAATATGAAAAATGAATAAGTAAATAATTTTTTGGTAAAAAATAAACATTCCTATAGTTTCAATTATACTCATTTCCATTTTTTACGACTAAACAACCAAAAAATCACAAGAACTCCTCTAGAATGTTCTCATAGTCTAACACCAATGTTTTTGATTAAACAAAGACTCATTGATGAAGTACTCACCATCAATTCCCCTTGGGGTCTTGTAATTGTAAATACATACTCTATAAAGAATTACTCAAAGTCTAATTCCCCTTGTGGTCTCACAAAATGGAACTACAAAAACTCTGATGGAGCACACAAGTCCATCCCCCCTATGGTATCACAATATAAAAAGTAAAAAAGTCACTTTGGGGAAGCCCTCAGCATCAATTCCCCCTATTTCCAAACTACACCAAGTTCCCACAGCCCTATATAAGTCAATCATGCACAATCAATATCCACGAGACAATGTAAATCTCAATATATTACTTGTCTAAACACCTACAATACATATCACAATCATATCATATAATATCACTCAATCCTAAAAACATTAGCCATTGAAAACAAAGAAGCCAAAGATGTAGTTATATACCAAACAGATAAAATAATCAAACATGGGAAAACACATACATAGCATGGAAAGTATACCCTTTTCACAAACAAACAACCTTACTCAATAAAAAAGTCATAGAAAGCATAAACATGGTAAAATTCCTTAAACATGTAACACCCCAATCTAGGGTATTGGTAATTTTTCATAGAGAATTCAAAGATAAACTATGGAAAGGCATATACTACCTAACTCAACGTTAGATAATCGATATAGTTGAACCTCAGCCTTTGAATTCACCTTGAATACCATAGATCTAAAAAAATTTCTAAAACATAAAACCAATGAAAACTCATGAAAGAGGATAAATCATGGCATGGGGCTCGTGATGAAGGCGGAACTCACAGTAGCGATTCCAACGAAATCGATGATGGTTGAATCAAGGAATGGATGGTCGATCGGGGGCTTGGAGATGAATCATAATCTTTGGGTACTCTTGGGCGAGATGACATTATAAGAAGTGTTTTCTGTGAATGAGGCATGACCTTGGTCTGATTTATGAAATGAAAATAAACACACATGGCATGTTCTTCAATGGTATAAGGCATGTATATGACTTTACTGAGCTTTACTATAGGCATTATTCAGGTCTCCCCACATGGCCTTGTACACGACCATTACACAGCTAGAACTCTGCTACACATGGCCACCCAGTATACAGTGTGTAATCCTGAGTATATGGCGTGTACACCTACAAATTCCAAATGCTCCTCTTTTTCTCAAAAAATCTAGAAATCAAGATCTATAACTGAAAATAATATTCTTGTTTTTATAGAGTGTTAGACTATTTTCAAGATTTTTTTTTACTAAATAGATATGTATATACTACAACTGGAGTGTGACATGAAGTTCATAATCATGTTGGTGATAGGAGTATAACCATTTTTATCCGAACATATAAGATATAACTAGTGGTTCTTCTATAATTGACATTTCAGTTTTACGATCTAGATGTTAAGGGTGTCATACTTCCTATTATATCACATTGGTTCATAGTTTCTCATACCACGTGATAGATATGGACCCTTGTACAATATAGATGAGGGTAGAGTAGATGATAATTAGAAGGTTGGTGGCTATATTCATAGTCATTGGTTGCTCAAGGGTGGATATATTTTTAACTATTGGAAGAGGAATTACATTAATTTGATGTTTGTTTGAATCATCGTTAGAGGGAGAATGTTACACCAGTTGGGTGGTCTATCGTCATATAATAGGATCCACCCATAGATATAGATATGTGGTAGGGAACCAAAGTAGGTTTGTCCATACCTGGATATTAACCAATAAATTGTGGTGAAATAGGTTTAATTTCGTATATAGTATGAATTTATAAAATTTACACCCTATTATTCACATTATTCGATTGTATACATTTCATAATCTTGATTCAATTATACAATGTGGTGTCGACTAAAATAGTTGTACTCAGTATCTATACAAGACACCAATTAGTACCTAGATAGGTTTAATATTTGTATTATTGGATAATAGAAAGGGGCCTGATGATTTATTTTTGGTTTTCTAGATGAGTTGGATCATAGTGATGGGACATATGTGGGGTTTTGTAATGGGGTCCTATGAGTCATTAGTTGACTCTGTTATTTATTTCTTTTGTCTAACAATCAACAATTCATTTTATTTCATGCATATTTTTTTAAAATCATTATATTATCATATGGATTTATTCATCCCATACCTTATAAACATTGGATATCTGTTTTCTTATTTATATTCCTACGATACTTATGGAACTCTTCAACTAATTACACTATAAATGTATCTTTTTGCAAGAGGTTATAGTCCCCATCCTAATATATTCTTTATACCCCTAGATTCTATTCGATAGCCTTTGGAATGTGTGGAGGTGATCCTATTTTCAAGTCCCAATCTTGGTTATTCCACATGATAGAGAACCACATAGTGATACATTAAAAAAATCATGATTAACTTTTTAGTCATTAACATTATATTGAGTCATTCACTTTCATATGATCATTGTACATTTCATTTATCATCAATGTTCATATAATTCTTATTATAGATATGATTCTCATTTAAACAATGTATCATTTTGTAATATTTTATTTTATTATTAATTTAATATGATTGAATTGGAAATATTGATATGTTTTCAATCTATAATTAATATTAATATTTTTTGATAATTTATGATGATTGATTAATTGAATATATTATTTGATAAATGATGAATGTATTCAACATTTAGTGAAATGTTGTGATCTGAATTATATATCACCTCATTGACTCGATAGTATTTTGTGGGGAGTAAGAAAGATATCATTAAATGGGGTTTGAAACATTGTTTTAAACTATATTTTTAAAATAAATTAAGCTAAATATACAGTGATGTCAAAGATCATAGAATCAAATATTAATATTTTCAGTCATTAATAATTTTATTCAGTAATAATTTAGTTATTATTATCTATTTGACTTGGTTATATCACCATCATTTATTTTACCATCCAATGGTTATAATAATGGAATATTTTAATGTGTTCAAGGATGAAATGTTTTTACGATCTAAATATTTCACTTCATGATTTAAAATATTATGTGAGATTATAGTGAGAAACTATTTTATCAAGTCTAATAATCTATTTTTTTTAAATTATTAAGTGATCACTTGTATCTTATGCCAATGTATTAATGTAAACACTATCTCTAAGCTACTAGGGTTCCGATATATATATTTGTTATTAGAGAAATATTTTTAGAAACATTGGGAACATGATTTAAGTAAATAAATTAGAGAATATAACAATACAAAACAGATTGTGGAAAAGTATAGAAGAACATCCTACTATTTTGGTGAGGAAGAAATTATATGGTTTCAATTCAAATACATCCATTTATATATACTATATGTTGATGACATTCTGGAATTGTTTTACCAAGGGTTGTTATCCTGAAAATGGTGCATTGGGCTCTGAATCTATCATCACATGGTGCGTGATAATGGTCCTTAATGCACATATAGATTGACATAGATGGTGGATATGAATGATATTTTTCACATTTTATTTAAAAATAATTATTAATGATATTATTATATTTTTTTTATTTAATCATATTCCCAAATAAACAACATTTTTAATTCTATGATTAATAGTAAATTATTTTTCAATTAATTTTATGTGTTTAAGTATATTTATATTTATCTATTATGATTTAAAATTCATAATGCAATGAATAATTCTGAAAATTCCATAGTGATTTTTGTTAAACCTAATGATTCATTTGATGATAGTCTAAGGATAATTTTTTTTATAATTAATGATACTTCTTTTTATGTATTAGGTGACGGGATTTTAACATGGTTGTGTTTAATTTTTGGATATATTTATTGAGAAACAAAAAATATATTGGGAATCTAATTTAGGGAAATGTTTATATGGAGAATAGTGGATTAATATTTTATGGAATGTGATGTTAAAGTATTAATGGTCAATTAATATGTGTAGAGAACCAAAATATATAAAAAAAATTCATGGTAAATATTGCCTTCATAATTCTCGTCATATTTTCAGGAATTTTATATGAATTATATTAATATAATTTGTAAAATGGACAAACTGCATACTGGGTGATAACCCATCTCATTCGGCATTATCATGGGGATTGAACCCATAACATAAGTGAAACAAGTATGAGTCACCTACCATAGGACTATATTATGTCATGGTTAATATAACTTTATATAGACATTAAAAATTTGATGGATAAATATAAATTTGTACATTGGGTATCATTGTATTGGATTATTGAATAATGTATTATATTAACTTGTGCTTTCAATTTTAGTTTTAGTAAATATTTTTGGAAATAAGGATAGATATTTCACTCTTTTGTGGATGTTATAAAAATATTTAATGTAAATTACATTTCTTTAGCATGCAAAAATTATTTTTGGATACTCATTTCTTAGAGAAACACATGATGTTGAAATTTATGGAAGTGCCTCCAAAGGATAAACTGTTTCTTATAAAGAAAGATACAGAGTAATTATATTTCCTTGTATTCGTAGATTGTAATAGAATTCATGAACATTATGAAAATAAAATTGAAAAAAATCTTATTACCTTCATATCCGACGAATCAAATGGTTTTTTAAACCATCATAAGATTAGCGGTTTGTATTCATTAACTATTTCTTGATCACTCACATTATAATAATTAATAATATTTATCACTCCCCATACGTATTTATGATTTTATACCCAGTACATATGTTCAATTACTACCAATGATGTTGTACGTGGAATCAATGATTTTTTTCTTTATATTATATATTTAAATTCCCTTTTTTCTTATATCATTGGAATGTTTTATTAACCATTTTTATAATGTGGGTTTTTAGTAATGGAATTTTCACATTCAAAACCATTTATTTCCATGTGAAATTTCATATTTGTAATGATGAAATATATTGAAGGTTGGGAAAATCTAACAACCAATTATTTTGAAATTTATTTATCTATGTAGTTTTAATCACATAAATAGCTTATGGTATATTCTACCATGAGATTTTAAAATATGAACATTATGTTCGATAGTGCATATGACATGAAACATCAAGCCTAAAAAACAAACAAATTATATTTTTTAAATATGACCAATATAACATAGATATTAAATTGGAGGGCATGAATATGGTTACCAGAATTATTAAGTACTTATAATATTTATTTTTAATACAAATTCATTTATTATACACTAAATGTTTTAGTAAAGTCAATTAATTCATAAAAAAATACATTCTATTCAATAATGTTCCTTACTGGTCATTGTTATAAAATAATATAATAGTTATTTCCACATTTATATAATTTAATTTATATAATAAAATAAATATTTAAAATCATAATATCAAATTCATATTAGGTTTTCATTTATTTAATTTTTTTAAGAAGGCTATGTTTTTAATTGATTAGTGAAAAATACCATGTTTTTTAAAACTGTGACTTCTTTTCAAAAAAAAAAGTAATTTAAAATATCCCATATTATTTTAGTTTAATTAAAAATTAAAAAAATATAATTTTTTGTATTTTTAAAATAATTATTTACATTTTAATCATATATAAACAAAATTTTGTTATATTTTTTTTACTCATAAATACACACATATCATAAAACAATTCTTAAATTCATAATTATACAACATTTTAAATAATTTATATATCTAATAATATGGTTTTACTAAAACATAATTATTAGATTACATATCTAACTATATGAATATTTAAAAATATATTTATTATTAGTTGTCGTAAGTTTATTGTAACTATATCATATGCTTGAAAATCTATTTCATTAAAAAAATTGTGACACAATTGATGAGTTTATTTTTAAATTGAAATGCACCAATTATGTGAGATGAATTTCATAAAATAAAATTTTTTATTTTTATAATTAAATTACTAATATAAAATAAGTTCAATATATATTTTTATAAGAATAGTCAAATGATTTAAAATTTATTTAACATTATTATGTTTAAATGAATGTTTCTGGTATACAAAACATTATGATAAAATTAATTTCACACACAATTATAATTTATATTTAATAAACTATATTTGATTTTTAGGATATTATGATCCAAATTACTAAATAATTATCATCTTATTTTAGGATTAAACGATAAAATATAATTTTTAAATATACTAATATACTGATGGATAACAAAATAGAAAGTGTAAACAATCCTAGAGGATAATATAGAAAAATTTAAAACAAATTCCCTCTTATTTGGTGATGTAGTTTCTAAACCATAAACTTCCTCTAATAAGTTATTTATAATTTTTTTCAATTGGGGATAGATTGATTTACCAATATTGTATAGATTTTGGTATTTTAAAAAATGAAACTCATCCTCAATTATAAAATGAATCACTTTCCCCTAAATTATTCATAAATATCAAAAACAATTTCCCCAAAACCCAACTATAATACTTCCAAAATACCCTCATAAAAATTCTAGGCATTACAATCTTAAAAACATATCAATAATTGTTTCCTTGAGAAATTGCCCAAAGGAGGATTCTCAAAGAGGAGTTAGTCTTACAATTTTATCACATTCTTTTTATTTTGAAATTATTTATTTATTCATTAACAAATACAATATAATAAAAAAATTATATATCATATAATTATTTTTTTTATTGAATAATATTTATCAGTATCCTTATCCATCAAACGGAATACAAATTCATCACTCATGTGTATAGTGTAATGTTGCCTCTCAAAATGATGTAATTTGTTTTACATCACTTACTCACAATGATAGTTATAATGAGGGAATTAATTAATATTTATGAAAAAATTTACATGATATTAATTATTTATATTTAATAGTCCTTCCAATTCCTCTCCACATCAAAAATAAAAGGAATGATATCATCGCTCATGCATACGTATGACCTATTGTCTCCACGAAGTGACTGGATTCATTTTTGATGTGAAACATTCGATAACGGTTCTAAAAATATATATCATATGGTAATTTAAAATTTAAAACAATAATATAATTTAATATATGATGGATACATATATATCCAACGAACTGAGACATCCTTAAAAAAACACATATGAGAAAACAAGGAAAACTACAACTGAATCCATTATTATAATAAAATATTTTTAATGAATTTAAAGTAATATAATTTAATAGAATAATATATGATGTTATAGAAATTAATATGTTTTTAGTGTAAATTTATAACATGTTTCAATCTATTATTCCACAAATTAAATCATTCTCAAATAATGGGAAACATGTGGCCACAAAGTTTCTTTAAATTACCTTTTTGAGGCATATTGCAATGTAATAAACCTAATTACATTTATAGTGTGAATATATAGTTACTTTTAATTTTATTATCATTTATCTTTGATATTTCATTGAAAATTATTAAAATTTTCCAAATGAAATATTTTTTACAATGGTATTTTACGTCAGAATTTTATTTTTGTATGGAATTTCATAGCTCAATTTCATTTCATTTGTTCTTAATATATCTTCACTAAAATTGATATATTAATATTGTATGTTTATTTATTTTTTTTATATTATATTATATTTAAACTATTTTTATATGGTTTTAAATTTAAAACACATAATCCGTTCAATTTATTAATTCTCAATTCAATCTTACGATCAATGTAGGTATTTCTCGTATCAAATTTTCCTCTTTGTGACATATGATATATTATTCAAATAATAAATTTAAAGACGTTTATATACTACACATATGATATATTATATCATTGGTATCACAATATTAATTAAATTTATTTTTTATATGTTTTTCTCTCTTTCTCGGCGATTATGACTCAAATATTACCAATATAGTTATAGTTTATTACACAGTCACATTTTGATTAGAATTATTTATTATTATTATACATATAAGAGAAATTATTTGATCATTTACAAATAAATCCCATTATTATTATTATTTTATGTTTATTAAGTTTGTTTTTATGTAATAGTATCATTTTCCTTTCTTTAGTCCATGACCATAATGTTATTTGTTTATTTAAAATTATCATTATTTAAATATTTTTTCATAAATCATTTATCATTTAAATCCATATTTTCTAAAAAAACTGAAATTTTATTAATATGATTTTCATAGTTATTATAACCAATTAATGGATTTTTTAAAAATATAATAATATAATTATTCCTATAATTATTCAAAAAATATATTTTTTGAATATTCTTAAAAAATGTTAATGGAATTTCTGATTTTAACATAGTAAAATAGAACATATAATTTCTGTTATCATGAATACTTATTGCATTCACGAATAATCTAAAAATTTAATTTATTTTTTAAAATATAATGATAATAGTAATATTTTTGAAAATTTTTTTTTAGAAATTTTTTTTTTGAAATGATATTTTCATCGAGTATCCATTTAAATGTATTTTTTTATATTTATATAAATCAATGTGAAAAACCCCTTGTTTTTATTATACAGTAATGGGGATAGGTGGTACTTATACCAATCATTTTATCATGGATAGTTTATGATCATTTTGACCATGAAAATTATTGAGTTTCACTTTCCTAGTTAATTTTGTTATCATTAACATTCCCACGAATTTTTCACATTCATGTCATTATTGTACATTTAATTCCTCATAAATATACATAATAATTATAACATTGACATTATAATTTTCAAAAAAGTATTTCATTTTTAGAAATATTTTAAATATATAAATTTTATTTTATTAAATAATCAATATTGATAATTTGTTATTATATACTAAATAATGATATTTTTTGATAGGGAATTATGATTCCAGAACTAAATTAACAATTCAATATATAACAAATGCATTGGAAATGTAGTGACGGGAGTAGCCTATAATTATATATCCCCATGATGAATTTGTATTCTCATGAGTCAAATTATTAACATTTAATTAGAAAATGTTTTACCCATACGTTTAAACCATCTTATGAATGTTATTGAATGTACAGACAAAATGATGTTTGAGATCATTGTGTCAAATTATAATAATTAATTTTTCAAAGAATGCAGTTTTTATTAACCAGGAGATTATTTATTTGATATTATCCATGTATACAATTTTTCCATGATATTGATTAAATGTAATATGTGTTTATTAATTTACTTTCCCAAAATGATAATGAAATATATAATAAATATAGAAAATTTATTGATTAATGTATTTTTTATTCATTTACTTACATTAGGATATTGATTATTCAATATTTATTCATGATATCTTCCACATTACATAACTCATACTAAGAAGATGAGGTCACCATGATTTTTTCCCCTTAAATATAGTATGAATATGAAAACATTGAATGAGTTCAATGTTGCAAAATTTATTACTCTCACTATGTGGTATTTCATGTTTTCAACTATAATTTGATATTAATGTATACAACTACATTACCAAGAATAATATGTTGTTCTGTCTTATGGTTTTCAATCAATTGTATCTTATTAAAATTTATTAAACTATATATCATCTCTTGGATACTAGGGTATAATTCTATATAGTTTGGAATAAATATTACATTACAACTAAATATTTACATTTAACCTTATATAGGGAATTCACAAGTCCAATTACTAAAATGCTTTATTCAAACATTGGTCCATCCAAAAAAATTATTCTTTTAGGTATTTTATAATATAAATAAATAAATCACAATATGTAGTAGTTTATAATATTATAAAAGAAATGAAAATATATGAAAATGAATAAATTGAATTCAAAAAAATTTATTTTTTATTATGTAATAGTAAACAAAATTATCTTTTAATTGAAACACAAATGGATTAATGAACATTAAATAATTGAAAACATTTAAATTTTACTATGATAATAATATTACAACCTAAAAACCGATAATGAAAATGTAACTATACATAAGATTAAATAAATAAAATACTGTATTATATAAAATTAAAATAGAAATACGTGTGAAATATTAAGGAGAACTGAAAATATAATAAAAATAATTAATGATTAAAATATTGTATGATTTATTACACTATTATAATGATATTAAAGTTAATTTGACCCTATAATCATGAGATTATAAGAATTATTAAATTTATATATTATTAAACATTAAAAAAAATTCAATATTTATAAAAGAATAAATTAAAACTCACATAATTAGAATATATAAACTAATAATTAATAAATAATATGTAAATTATAATGGTTAGTACATATATAGACAAAAAAAAGAAATTAAAATTCATAAATAATTCTTTAAAATATATTTATTTAATAACTAAAACACTAAAAACTACCTACAACCTAAAATATATATATATTAATTATGAAATAAAAATTATACTAATGGTTTTATTACTTATGATAAATAAAAAAATCATATAAAACCCAATTATGAAAAATCATTGAGGAATATTATGGTGGAAATAAAATTCAAGGGTCTCATATCTTACTTTAAAAAAATGGTTATTAATTATTATACATCTTTTGACTCATTGTTGTTTTGGAGAGACATAAAATTCATTAAATCCATATAGTATTGAAACATCTATCTTTTATTTCTCCATATATTTAATCATTATTGGGTACATAGTATAATTATCCATATTTTGAAGGAGACAATATTGATTGGAAATGAGAAAAATGATCCTGAATAATTCATATTTCAATCCAACTATGGATTTCCATGACAAAAGATGATCATATGAGAATTCTAGGGATCATAACTAAACAATCAAAATGCCATAATGCTTTTGAATCTGGGAAGACATGAAACAGGTTATAAATGATCATTTTATATAGTATATGTTATTGGAGAAAATATTAGAGACCAGTATTGGAGTATAAAATAATCCTATAGATATAATCATATGTGATAGGTTATTACACATATGAGTTCGTCTAGTAAACTCCATGAAAATTTCCAGAGTAATGTTTAATCCGTATCTAACTTATGGAATTCATGGACATTAATTCTAATAGTTTTAAATATTTATTCATGATTTAAAACATTCATAAGGGATAGTAGATAGCAGGGATAATTATGGAATAGGATAAATTTCCATATATTTGAATTGGGACTTAAAATAATAACATAAAACAACTTTTGGACTAATTTATAAAAACAACAATGAGAATAAATCCAACCTAAGAAACACATAGCATCTATAAATTAAGGCTCATGCTACTTCAACCAGGTAATTATTTGTAGACTAAATTTGGTAGTGAGTAGCTACACAATGTTGGACCATCCATAATACTCATCTCCACTTCTCTTCAATGATTTATTTTTTGTTTTAATCATCCCCCTTACAACCAAATCTCTATTACAATGGGAAATGTTTTCCTTGTTATGTTGTAGTTTAGAATGTGTGACGTATATTTTGGATTTTATTATCCTTTTTTCATTCATGTATTAGGGTTTCTATAATTTCATTTAAAAAATTCCAAACTATTCATTATTAATAAATCATGAAAACTGATTAAAGAATCTATATTGTTAATGTCAATTTCTTAAATAATTATCCTAAATTTGGAATGTACATTATACAATTATGTGTGAATATATTTAAATATTTTACGAGAATAAACATACTATATTAAAACCATAAATTAAAAAACAAGGGGTAATATCGTATTTTTGTACTACTAAGGGGATACACTAACCATCAAATCCTAATCATCACATATCCAACACAAATACTAAAATACTTACTTAATTTATTAATCCAATTACATGTAAAACATAATATATTCAAAACCCTGACATTCTTCTATTAATTAATTTCCATGAAACTAATCTTTCATCGTATCTTACTTTCTTTAAGAAGCTTTCAAGAAAAATATATTTCTTTATACTATTTTATAACCGAAAAATTATAATTTTTCTATTTTTCCACTCACTATCAATATCAACCTCACCTATATCTTATCTATATTTTAAATAATTTGGCTAACATGATTGATCTCATTCTTAAAATATTTTATTTCTGTTATCCCCATAGGAAATTAATAATGCCCAACAAGTGATCTATGTGGTGTGGATATATATGCTTGAAATCACAAACTATTTTTATAAACCATGTTTAATTTATTAAATTTACATATGTGAAAAGTAATTTAGGTAGATAAATCATGTTTCCAGTCCAATAAATATTGATAAATCTATGCAATGTATATTATAAAAAGGATGGGATTCAATATTATAGATGGTTTATTTCATATTAACACTTATTATATAAATTATGGTACACCTGGTTACACTTATAACAATATAACCGGAATTTTCATTCATCCGATCAATAATATGAAAGAAAATGACCTAGATTTAGAAAATAATATTAATTTACTAACTATTGGAGGAGTACATAAAACTAATTTCATCCAATATGAATTATTTCTTTATGAATTTATTTATCCAAATCATTATATATAAAAAACCCCTTATATAATTTTTTTCATTTATCCCAGATCTAATAATTTATATTAAAATATAGGCAGAATGGGAATTCAGTAAATGAAAAAATGAATCACCTCTAATATAAATAAATATTTCTCTTATAAAAAATAGGTACCCGGGATTTTAATATCAATCAAAATGTTATTTTCTATGTATAATGATAATATATATCTAATTTATATAATTCTTGAAAGGGAATAATATTATCCCACAGTCATAAAAAATAGTTTATAAATAGTCAACCTTTTTTTTATAACAAAAAATAGTAGATATGCACCACATGTAGATAAATTTAATACTTCCACAATTTATTAGCCAAAAATTGAATTTAGGTATTAATAAAAAAAATTTGTTCGAATTACATTGATAATCACTCTTGAATAGAATGAGTAAAACATTTATACTCTCAAAAAAAATTGAAATTTATCAAAAGGAAATACATAGGGATCCTTTGAATGGATCACCAAGTAGATATACAAAATTTAATATTGAAATATAAAAATTGGGGTTTAAAAAAATACTGTTGGGGATTTATTTCAAAAAATTTCCAATGTTACATGATGGTGATGATAATCTAATTATGTGAAATTTTATTCAATAGGAATAGTAAACCAAATTTGTTGAAAGCATTTTCTCTAAAATGAAAAATAATGAAAAAAATATTTTCACTTTCAACTTTTATAATCTCAATTGCCACAACTATAAGGATGATATCATTTTTTCAATTTTAAAACAATGGAGTGGATAAATATTGGTATTTATGTCATAAAATTCTTAGATTGGTATCTTGATTTCTATAACTAGATATTAGTGTAAATTATTAATGAATAATCCATTTTCTCATGTAAACCTACTCAATTATATTAATATAATGTTATTTTATTTTGTCTGACAAGTGTTGGGATATGTTATTTAAGTGATTTGAAAAAAAGAATTTATTCATTTATGATGATTTCTAAAATTTATCTTAACTCTAAAGTATATAATTGCCGTATCAAATTTGATTCAATTAAAACTAAATATATAATCAAGATGTCTTCTATTTGAATTATTCAATGTCTTAGAGGGATTCAGGGAATGAATTCTAATATAATGTTTCATTGATCATCATACAAGAATGTGTTTTCCCATGTTCAAGATAAAGAATAATGCTTGAACATACTAGTTGAATAAGTATTAAAAAATTCCTTATAATATCCATAAATTATTACAAACATGTACCATAGTATTAAATCCTCTATTATAGGAAATCCACCCACCCCATATACATTTATGTTAATGTGATCCCTTTATATATCATCACCTTGATAAATGATGTAAGAAAAGGTAAGGGTAATCAATAAGAAATCTAAAAAATGATTGATATTGAGATATGATATAACAAAATTAATAAAACTAACTTCATTTAATCGCTGTAGTAAAAAAAATTCATTATTTATAAAAGCCTGAGTTTCAAGTATTCCAAATTATTATTCTTAATATAAAATTTTTATTATGCGTATATATTTTCTCAATATTGTTCTTGTGGAAAATAAATTTCTGTTAAGATGAATGGATAATAGTTTTATTTTTGAACCACTAATAATGATGTTTATTTCCAATACATTTGTTGATAATGAATGAGAAATAAAATTATCATATTTAATAACTCATTTAAAAAAACTTAAATGAAATCCCTTAAATGATAATATTTGAGAACTCATCCCTAAGAGAAGCAATAGTAATGAGATTTAGATTACAAACTACAAGAGTTACACAAAGTGTATAATTATGATGATGTTAGATTTAGCTATTTATGATAGTTTTATAGATAACATATTGTATTATTATTTTCATGTTGGTTAAAAAATGTTCAAATTATTGTATAATATATAGTGAATTGTACAGAAATAAACCATATAATGCATGAAATTTTGGATAATGAAATTAGTGTTTATATCTTACGGATGTGGATTTATAATTACTAATTATGGATAGATTATTATTTAAGTTGAATAAATATCTTAAGAATAATCTATATAAAATATTTATAAATTTATAAAAATATCCTTATATGCGCATCTAATTGGCATCAAAAAATTTTATAATTCTGAAACATATTCATAATGATCTCATATATTTCTAAGAATATATAGAAGTATGTAGTGTTATTTGAATATGGGTAAGGGTAAATTGAAGAAATTGTGAAATTCTATACTGGATATAGAAAAAATGTTCACAATAAAATCATTTATTATCTGATATATATTGACCATGTATGTCAGTTCATAGAATGAATTAAAGAACGTGTAGTTCATATGATATTTTTCATGTGTGCTAAAAATCTAATATGCAAGTAAGATATTTTACGTGACAAATGACTTCTAAATTAGCATATTTTTTGAGATCATAAGACATCTACTACATTGTATTATATTTTTCTATTGTTAATCACCATTAATTGACATCTTTGTATGGATGAGTATAGATGTATAACTTCATAATGCAAAAAAAATTATATTATTGATTGAATTATATTTATCCAATATGTCTAATATTTTTCCACAAATATAATAATTTTTATGCAACATTTGATATGAAACATTATAATTTTTTAATTATTTGAATATTGAATATTATTTTTTATATATTTTATTATTGAATGTGTGAAATAATATAAAAAATTATAGAGATTTTCAATCATGTTTCAAATATATTTTTGATATTTTTACCCATGATACTAACCTAGTATAAAAAATAATGCGATAAAATTAGGATTTATATTCTATTTAATGATGAATTTAATTTCAAAATATTTGAAATTCATCATTTCTGATCAAAATATTGAATTATTTTATATTCAACTAAAAATGAACTATATTTTATAAAATATCAATGAAATAATGAGACGTAAGAGTTTTTATTGAGGAAACAGATTAAGGGGAAAAATGAACTATATAAAATTTATTTTATCCCATGAGAAAAATAATTTAAGATTATATATATATAAAAATAAAAAAAATCCACGTATGTTTTTTAAGGGTTTATAGTATCAAAAAATAGTTTGACATTAAAGAATGTGAATAATTAAGTAGACTATTCTACAATATTGATTGCAGAATTCATTCCAAATAGTGAAAATCCATGTGCTGTGAAGGTACAATAATTTAAAATATCTGAAAAGATAAATATGTGGGTCATATTAACATATTTTTTAATAATATACAGAAACCCCATACCTCCATCACTAAATACTTCATTTTAATTTTATATAAATAAATGTAATAATGAAATATAAGGGTATTTTATTGTTCTATTTTTTTAATCATGGTATGTATTATCATGTGACGACGTTGGTGATTAGTGAATATAATTTCATAAGGAACATAATTAATATTTAGATATTATTTTGACATATAATTGGTAGTTTATTTAGTGTATATATTATCAATTTATGGTCACTGAATATAAAATAATGATCTAATGCATCCTCAGGAAAAGTTGAGTATATTGAGAAATATTAAATGAGAAAATAATAATTTTTATTATTTTTCCAAGAGTAGAAACTGATATTGTTCAGGGATCCAAGAACAATTGGGGAATGATGGAAAATAATGATTATATGTGAGAAATAATTAATTTGTAAAAAAATCCGAATTTAATTCAAACCTATATAAAGAATGAAAATTAGTTTTTTAGAAAAATAGTGATATGAGAGAAGAAAAATATCTATTAGACAACCTTGGTAAAATCACAATGTAATGATAGGAAGATAAAGAAGTGAAGAAATAGTGAGTGTGTAATTGAATACCTAATTCGTTTTTTGTTTAATAGTTAGGACTGATTTCAGAGTAGTCTAGTTCATATTATAATATCCATGAAATAAATTTAGAGACTATATATTATAATTAATCAGTTGAGATTTATAGAAACTATTTTTAATTGAAAATGGACGGTTTTATATAAATAAATAGATGGAGATTTCACTAAGAATATCTAGAATATATTTGGGTAGTGGGAGACTATAATTGAGTATGTGGTTCAATTTTTAGAGTGAAGAGAGAACCCTATAAATCCACAAAATATATATTTAATAGAGTAGAAACATTTTCAAAAACTACTAAGTAGTGTGATGGTGGTTTCCTGATTGTGGGATGTATCATAAATATCCCTTCACTAGTATAATATAGTAAATTAATTTCATCAGTCCTATATGGTGATCAATTTCTCATGTAATATGTAAGGATACAATTTAAGAGAATCCTTGTCCAGCCAACCATATCTAATAATATTTTCATATGTGGGGAATTAGTGTATACACATGTGTCGAAAAAAACATGGAGTGGGTTTCTCACATTGGGATGAAGAATTATAAAAAACATATATTAAAATTACTTTTACTATTATCATGTTATATATAATTATTCAAGGATAAAACCATATATATCCATTTTCATATGAACATGAGATAGTGGTTTAAATCCAAAGTGGGTTTAATTATTTCATGAATAATTAATTTTTTGTAAATAAATTTGACCACACAAAATATACCCACACTCACGTATAATTGTATGATCCAATGAGTATCGCAATTTGTATCAGGTCATATCTCTCCTCCAACTAGATCAATTATTCCATTACATAAAAAATTTGATCATACGGTTTTATATTAAATGGGTTATGAAATTTTTACTATTTTTGTTTTTATTTAATTTATTAGCTTTTTATATTGGAGAATATTTTAGATATGAATGAGATTGAGAAATATTTCCACAAAACTATCAAGAAGGATCTTAATATTTTAGATAATATGAAGAATAATATGTCTCATAATCTTATATATTTATTTAATATGAATGATAAAAAATAATTAGATAAAGTTAATCATAAAGTTGATAATTTTTTATTCAAATTTATTGAATTTTATTCTTCCAGTGAATTTAACGCAATCTATTATTACGACTAATTAAATAAGTACCTCAATGAATTCCATTATAAATTTTAATATTACATGAAAAATTCCCCAATGAGGTATCCAAATATATATTATCTAAAATTATGGGACATCAATATGAAGTACCATTTCTCTAGGAAGAGTATAATATAATATAAGAAACACTAAAAATAAGACGGGTCATTAAGACACTGTTAATAATCTTTTTAATCTATAAGAGGATACTATGATATAGTGAAATATATACATTTTATGTACGATAAATAATTAAATAGATGAGAAAAAATGATTCAATAGTTTTATAGTAAGTTAGTTTGTTCAATAAATTTTTTTTGTAATGTCTCCTTTGGTTCTAAATATTCTCAACCGAAGATTAAAGAAAACAACTTGAACAAAATTGAAGACTAGTTATATGAGGATAAAAAAAAATTTCCGGGTCGATTAATGAATAAGAAGATTTATTATAAACGGAGGGTGTAATCACATAAAGACGATAATTATATAAGAATTATGTGATGCCATCAATTATAGGTAATGACATAATTTCATCAACCAACCAACTGATACCTGACCTTAACTATCACTAAGTCAAGAGTGACAACAAAATCCCACTTTTAATATGCCAGGGTTTTGAAATAGGTTCCATGTAGGAGTAACATTTAAATATGATGTTTTAGTCTAAATATATGTACCCATATGCACACAACTCTATGTAGTCATATAGAGATATACTAAATTAATATCTTCAATAGAGTAAATGATGAATACATCAACCTTTATGATACATATCAATGTGAAAAAATTAACTATAGAAGTATAATAGAAAAATTCATTCCAAACAGAAGATACATGTGCAAAAAAATTGAAAAAAATGAAAATTACAATTCAGGGTATACCATGGATCAAGATCCCATAGTCTTACCACGAAAGTAATTTATCACCACCATGAAGTACTCATCTCCACTGATACAAAGTTAATCATAGCCATTTATAATATATCTAAAATATTTATAAAATATTCCATCTATTAAAAATACCATAATTTGTTGAGTATATAAATTGCTAGAAGGAAACCCAAAAACCAAGAGATGGGAAAAAATAATTAATACACAAATAAATAAATAAGGTATGGGGATAATGAAACTCAAAATAAGACATTCTCATAAAGAAATTATGTGAAAAGAGAAAATGTATCATTATCTCTAAATCCAAAAATGATAAATTATAAATCTATAGGTCCCAAAGGTCCTAATATGGAAGAAAATATCCCCATTCATCTTCATAAGAATTCCTGTGGAGGGAATTTCCCCTTCCACTATTCTCTACATTTGATGGTGTGAAAATCATATGGGGCGTTTTCCATATTAGAACATAATTATGCAGTAGTACCAATCCATAACATTGGAACTTGACCTCTATTGTGTAGGGTAGTACCAACCCAGCCTGTATACAATGCATGCGGGGATCACACCTTGGTGAGTTTAGGAATTATTTACCCCTTCATATATCAAATGATTAAATCTAAAAAATTCCACATATTATGTTTCACATAAGAAGTTATATACTCATATAAAATCCTTTTATATCATTAAGTTCAAAACGAATGCCAATATCATGTCCTATATGAAATGAATATCATGATAGGATACTCATGGGAGAAAATTTGGGTCCTGAAGAAGGAGATATACAAGGTATAACGTTTCAAGGGTAGTACATGGTGTGTCCCACTAGGTAAAACAACATGTCTCATGATAAAGAATCCATGTCATGTCTGACTATTTCACTCCATCTATATAAATTTCATACATATAATGTAATTTGAGTGACATGGTGTGTGGAAAAACCTATGGTCCATTTCATTTTATTCACCCAAAATGTGTTATAGGGATGTTTTGGTGTAAGATTTGTTCACTTCAAGGTATATAGAGTTTAGGCCACATAAAATACAATAGTTTTCAACTCTAGTACATAGTTGTACTATCCAGCTAAGATCATTTGGTTTATGGGTCCCCCACATAGTGTGTGATTCTTATAATGGATCGAAACCATTTTTTCGCTTGGTTGTTCTACAGATTTTATATTTTATAAATGCACATTCCTTGTATATCATGTTTTCATAGAATATCATGGATTTCATTTGTATTAATAGGATTATCTTCTCTTCCACTCTAACATTGAAATTATCAATGAATATTGTATCTATATTTTCTTAGAAGGAAACATTTATAATTACTGGGTCTTGACATCTAGATAGCCGGGAAAACATATGTTGTCTTCCTCTAGAAACACAGAATTTTATGGATCATATAAACTCTGACACTTATTCCATCGTTAAATCACCATCATCACAAACAAAACTCTTTCATGTGTCGAATAATTTATTTATAGCCTCAGGTGGTTGGAAATAAAGATAAATCTCACTTGTGCATTATCTTCAGCACATCTAATTATAGAAACTATGTTATGATACCAAAATAAATCACGTTTATTCCATTATATCAGCTCGATACACCTTATTTCATTGATACAATTATATTTCATCAAACATTAATGAATTTGGCGGTTCAATAATACTAGAACTAGACTGAGACTGTTGAATCATTAACCTCATGGTCCAATGATGATGAACTTGATGAACGCGACGTGAGAGGTACAAAAAGGTGTGAATTATTGTTATCCTTTTAGATCCTAGGAAATTTCCATAGTTCAGGTAAATAAAATAAGGTGGATCATGGGTGTAATTAAATAATCATGATCAAGAATGTTGATTAATAGTCTAGGTAATGCAATGGCTGAAACTCAACAATTCAAAAAAACCTCAATACAAAAATAAATATAAATTCAAGTGGGTGAAAATCAAAAAATATATATCCATAACTTATAAAGACATAATATTTAGGTATATATACATTACCTCACATTTTTGTAATACATAAAAAATTATAAAAAAAAGACACCCAAAGACTATATTTGTTTAAGGCCCTTAGAAACATGGGAACATAAAAATAGGTACATATGTAAGAGAAATTATCTCCCATTAGGTTCTTTATGACTAGAACCATTTTTAAACAATTCATAATTAATACAAATATTTATAACCTAGGGAAGAAATCATAGAGTGGTGAGATTAGACGATCAGTAAGGTTAAACATGGGATACATATAAGCATAAACATGAGCATAAGAGTATGAGAATGAGGTCAAAACATTAGATGGTCTCACCCTTAATATCAATTATCAAAATAATGAATCATTGAATAAATAATGGATGTACATAAGATATTAAACATATGGAAATGAAAAAGATAGTATGTAAAATCATAACAAATGAATAAGACCAAGAATAGTGTCAATCACGGACAGAATATAATATGATTTCAATAGTATCT
This sequence comes from Viscum album, assembly GCA_963277665.1. Lineage (NCBI taxonomy): Eukaryota > Viridiplantae > Streptophyta > Magnoliopsida > Santalales > Viscaceae > Viscum > Viscum album. Next base: position 914,081,716 of record OY728155.1, on the reverse strand, counting down.
AAGGAATTGACACCAAGATTATCTTAGTAGTATGATTTCACTCCACATACCATCTGGTTGTACATAGTTCACTCCCATAGCCATCTTTATAGCATGGTATTACTAATCACACCATCTTAGTTGTCATGGTTTTCTCCCATGACCATCTCAATCTATCTCATGAGATATAAATATTTTCCCAATGCATTAGATGAAGATATATGTCCCAACCATCTCAAAAATAAATTATAAATACATGTTCCATAAGATCAAAAAAATCATATCATACAACAAGAAATTAAGTGTGTGTCATAATCATGAAATCTAACCTTAACCTATGAGAAATGAAACACATACTATAATAATTTTCTCAAAACATAACCCAAGAAAAGAAGCATTTTTCATAAAAATATAACCCATGGAATGAAATGGGTTTCATAAAAATAATTTTTTCAATTCATAAACCATTCATAGAAATAATATGATTGTAATTTTTTATATTTTCCCAGAATGACCTGAGTAACACCAATTCATTTTATATTACATTGGAAATAATTTTTTAATATATTTTTAAAAAATAATGATTCAATTAACCATTAAGCCTTGAAATATTTTCTTCTTAAATCAAAAAACCTTTTGAAAACCATTTTCAGGAAAACAAAGATGAAAACTTATAAAGGAAGCATTGAAAAGATTTTTAAATCCTTTTTCATTTGAAAACATTTAGATGATGTTGAAAACCTTTTTTACTTATAAAATAATCTTGAAAAAAATTGAAAAAAATTCTATTTGATAATATATTTTAATGAGAAATCTTAATGATAAAACTTATAGTCATGAAACAGATGCATCAGAGAAATGATTGTGGGAAAATCCATACATGTTGTACGAGTTAAATTGAACATTCGTTTTTCATGGTAAAAAAAGATCAAAAATACCTTGTTTGGAATGTGACATGAAGATTCCTTTTTAAAAATTGGTAAAAGGAAAAAAATGGTAATTTTTGTAATTATCATATTATATTCCTATAAAATTCTTTGAATCCATTTTTGGAATGCATGGTTTTTATGGAATGTATGTTTTTTGACCAAAGAGGGAGGAATGGTCAGATTTTATCAAAAAAAAATTCATTCTTATCTTATATTACAATGAGTTGAAAAAATGGTACGAATATGTGAAGACATCAAGAATAACTAGTTTATATGAAAATTCATGACTGTTCTTGAAATATTTTTCATAATAATTCCTTAATGAAAATTTGACCAAAAACATTCTCGATAGAATATGAGATAGTTTTTATAAACACTTTCAACATATAAAGATTGATCATACTACCCATATAAGAAAATTAAACTATGTGGATACTTAAAATATCATAAAAATATGAAAATTAATTTTAAAACATGTCAAACTATGTTTATTCACCACATATAAAAACATTGTTGTATAACATGGTATGTGTCTCAATGAAAGAAAAATTGTGTCAAAACTATTTTACAAATTGGGTAATGTTATGAAGATTAACCCCATGATAGAAGGATCCGAACAATATTATGTAAATAATATTAACTTTAATTATAAAAAGAATAAATTACATAAATGGTTAGTATATACACCACAAAAAATAATTAAGCAGTGAATAAGGAATGTATCTCACTAAAATAAAGAGTGGTATGAATTTCCCATACCAAGATTCTGAAATATCATGAGTGTCTTTAGATTTATAAATAACAGACAATATTAATTAATTCCTTTATTTAGAACATTTTTAAATGTTATTATTACATTTACATCATTTATTACGATTCTAAAAAATTCTACTTGAATAATTAAATTTTTGTCGAGTGTTTTTACCAAATTCGATTCAAGTGTTAAAAACGACATTGGTTGGTCGACTATGGTAAAAGAGGTCATTATATAATCATCTATAGATTAAAAATAATTATATAATTATTATAATTATACATTAATTATTATTTTAAAACTAATCATTGTATATGGATGTGAAAAATGAATCAATGATACAATCATGGAGATGGTAGGTCGTATGTGCGGATTATTAACATTCTCATTTCTCAAATAATCATTATGGAAATAATTTAAGTAGAACTAATAATTATAAAATAACCATTATATAATATATATTATATTATTTTCTCTTATATACTCATATATATAATTATTTTTATGTAATAGGAATCACATCATGTTGTGGATGCAGTAATCCATATGTCTACGAACAACATTATCACTTTTTATGTTTGTAGAATAGTAATATGAAAATAGAATATATTATATTTCCATAAATTTAATTATTATATTTATATGATATATACATATATATATTTATTATTTCACACATCTTTAATTATTCTATCTTATAAACATTCCATGTATAGTGTGAATAAATCACATCACTTTTCGTGATGGTAGTTCACAATTCCACAAACGATGTTATGATGTTTACAAATAATGGAAAGAATAAAGTAATATTTTATAAAATTAATAAATCAGAATAAAAAATTATATATATAATATATAACATATATAAATAGATTTTATATCATAATTACCATCATAGAATTTTGGTAAATTAAAAAAACAAAAAATCATTCTTTCGAGTGGCGGTAGTTTGTCGTACACGAATGGTAAGTTTGACACCCATTAGATAGTGGTGTTTGTAAGTGTAGTTAACAACCATGATATAAATACATATCAGTATTTTTAGGATATTGGTTTCATTATATATTCATTAAATAAATATATTTTATGTTTTGGAGAATGAAAATAAATTAATGGATATTGAGGATGCATGTTACATCTTCTTTGGTAACTCTTATTGTTTTGCACCAAAAGATTTACTTGGATATACATATGCCAAAAGTGGGACATAAATTATAATGTTAAATATATTTGGGGATTTTGGGAAGATTTTGGTCGATCCAATGTAGAATTAGAATATTTGAGGAAATGGGATGAGAGGGGGCCTTTAAAGGTGGAGGAGTTAGAATCATGCAATATTTTTATAAAAGGGATACCCCGCCCATGTTTTTTATTTAAATAGGAACCAATAATTTCCCAAAATAGATACAAGGGGGTATAAAGTTGAAATAAATCCATCCAATTATTTTTGAAAAAGTGTATATTTTTTTGGGGGCCTTATGATTATAGTTTTGTCCCCTATTATGCTTAATTTAACTGTAATTATTATAATTTATCATAATTAATTTCAGTAATATTTATTAGTAAAAAACTAATTTTACCTCAATTTAAATTAAAAATTATTATGATTCCAAATTTGGGATCCATTTTCCCAATGTATAAACACATAAGTGGCACAAATTAATTTAAATATCAACCCGTAGTCGAGATGACAATGTGGGTTTTTAAAGTACAAATATTCATAAGATTGTTATGTTTAATAGTTAATATCAATGTGAATTTTTTTCCAAAAACCTAAGTTGGATTTATTTATAATAAAATAATCTAATAAAACATTAAAACTAACTTAAAATATTATTTATAAATATAATTAAATAAAATGAAATGTAGTTTTGAATTAAATTTCAGAATTTTTAACTATTAATTACAAAATTAAACTTCACAGAAAAATATTAAAAATTAAAAATAAACTAACTTTTATATTTATCAGTCAAATATTATCTTTATTTTTTCATATATTATTCATATATTTTCCAAAATATTAATTTTAAATAGGTTAACCATTAGAAGGTGTCAAAATTACCTTAATATAAATATTTGTTTTTATAAGTAAAAGATGGTTTATTCATATCATATGACTATAAAATATATTGTATTTATATAAATATTATCTCAATATATATATATAATATATATTACATTTAAATTAATTATAATAGTAATTAATTTTTGTTATGATTAAAACTACTTTTAGAGCATAATAATAGTTTTTTGTAAAAATAGACCATTTTATTCAATTGCTTCTTATATTAATTTTAAATAATTTTTATCAAATTAATTGATTTTATATTATTTTAAAACGAAATATTTGTATAATTTATTAAATTATATTAATAAAAATTAATATACCAACCACGTAATATATTATTATATTAAACAATATTACTTTTAAAAATATATTATCGGTTATTAACACATGGTCTTGAGAGTTGTGTAAGCCATCAAGTAAAGTAATGCATTCCTAAGACATACAGTAACTATAGTGTTCCATGTTATATAAAGTTAAAATTATGTTGCGTGTAGTGAAAAAATCCATGGTGGTGCATATAACAAAATCCAAAAATAATTATACAAAAACAAACAATTTTCAGTGGTGATGAAATACAAAATATCAAATATATTACATTAATTATAATTTTTTTACAGGATCATACACTGTTACATTCTACCCATCTTGAATTTTATTTTTCCATTGAGATTCATTTGGGTTATCAAAGGTTTAATACATTTGATTTTCTTTTATAGAAACCCGTATAAAAATTTAACACTTAAATATCCTTTTAAAATATTTAAATCATAATGGTTACCTAATATAACACATAAAAATGTTTAAAAATGAGAGAACATAGTTGGAAAGTGTAAATATAGACTTATAGTTAAATAAAAAATATTTATAAGGAGTGATTTATTTCATCTATCAAAAACAAGTGATTTATCAATGAAAAATTTAGGACCTAATAGTCATATATCATGTTGATTTAAGAGGACACCGGCTCAAAAAAATTATGTATTTGGAAAACAATTTTTTAGTCAATTTACTAAATTTGAGTAATTATTTCATTTATAGTTAATATAAGGAAATATACTTACTTTATATATTTATATAAAAATCATTCTTTGTTTTTTATTTTATCAATTTATAATTCCTTAATTACTTTATATAATCGATATCCATAAATTATAAATGATTCTTGATGCACTAAAATACACTTTTAGTGGATCATACGTCCCATAAAATAATAAAAAGTTTAACTAGTTATCTTTATATATTCTTAAAATTATATATGATTAACACATTAAACATTAAAATTAACAATACAGGTTCTTCACTAATATTTTTTCACAAATAAAATTATTACACATAAAACAAGACACTGCATACAATAGTGGTAGATGTGAAACCCTTAATGTCCTTTGTTAATGGGTTCATTACTCATGACCTTGATGGATTTGATTAGCATTCACCCAACATACATGGAGTCCTTTTCAATAACAACAATAATATCATATGTAAAATAAATAACATAAAAACCCTTGAAATAATGTTAATCTATAAATATTCTTTTAACTATAATTTTCAATAAAACTGCAATTCCTAAATTATTCATCCAAATTGTAACATAAAATTTCCATAAATGGTTTAAATTAAATCATTCTGAAATATGAAAATCTAAACTATTATAAATAGGGTCCCCAAATTATATTAACATTGATCCCTCACATATCACAAATTATTTCATTGTTTTCAAATTTCAAACTTGGGAATACCTTCATAGTATATTCTCTTGAAACATAGTAATCACATGTATTACTATAAATCCTTATTATAAACATGTATTCCTCCTTTTTTCAAATTAAATTGGATATATTCCTTAAATATAAAAAATTGTAAACTTGATAGCATAAACTATTTTTTAACAAGTCCTTAATTAGTTCTAATGTAATTTGTACTATCCAATTTACATATTCCTATCAAAAATATCATTATTCAAAAAGAACTATCTAATGATAATGAACATATTAATGGTAATATTACATTAATCCAAGTATCACATTTTCATTAAATCACTTTTCCATTAGAATAGAAACATGCTATATAATCTTTTAAATCCTTGAAAAAAACCGAAACTAAACAATACATGAATTTTTATTTATTTATACTACATAATTCATGATTCCAAATACATATATACATTAAACATTCCACTTAATATTTATTTTATAATAAACATACCTCATCCTATTATATAATACCTCTTTTCAGCTGCATTTTCTCTAAATTCGGATCGTCATCAGCAATATAACCATTACTCGTACCACCATAATAATCCTCTCCATTATATTTACAATTAGGATATATATGTTCCGAATTACCATTAATTTCACAATTAAATAATTTAACCATTTATGATGTTTTAGGGAGGTCAATATTCCCATCCATTTGGTTACACGAACCCTTCATTTTTCTATTGTAGTTACATTTATCATGCCATTCCATTCCACAATGAAATCACCTTCTAGTTCCTTTAAAAATTCACTTGTGGGATTACTTCTATATTATTGACATAATCAAAATCGGATCTTCTTATCTCCATGGTCTCCATTAGCTAAAATCTTTGTGAAATCCATAATTATTCTTTTTCTGTGTGTTTGGGTGTTGGTTATGATACTTGTTTTTTATCATGTTCATTGATAACTGATTAGGCATGATCACAACATCCATCACTCTAGTGATCATCCACATTGGAATATCATCAGAATATTTTCCATCAATTTAAATGTTAACACAGTATTTTATGATTACCTTTGTTTTCTGTATCCAAAAATCAGTGAATTTTAAAATATTAGTATAGTGAGGAACCACATAATCATGAAAAGTCACTTATTGGATGTTTATTTTATGCCAACTTCTTTAATAAAGGACAAAATAGGTTTATTATTGGTTATATATAGAAAAATTATATTTAAAAAATTAAGGATAGATCATGAAGTGTTCATGAGTACCCAATGAATACCATATAAGAGTGTCAAACTAGGTTCACAGAATGGCCTATTGTCATGTAATAGGTTACCCTGATTAAGGAACATAACAAATTTTCAGTGTTGTTAGTCCTAGGTACATATTTTCTAGAACCACATCCCCATATAGTATCAAGATAGGGATTTATTATTAGGAAAACACTCAATATATAATTTTACAGAATTCAAGGAAATTTTCAAATATATTTCCTTATCCATAGACTCATCTATAGACATGTCCTTATAGTTATCACTCTGGTTTTCTCATACAATTTTCCAACATTTAAACTAATCCTTTGATTTGATACCAACTATAATGAAAAAATATTATGGTACATAGACATCAAGTCACATTTTCATACTAATTAAAATAGTTCAAAAAATATTCCCAAATGCATTTTTGGTTTACAGACTTTGGAAACATGAAAACATAAATATGTGTACATAAGTTTGATTCATTATCCCACACTATTTTCTTCATGAATATAATCCTTTTTATAATAATAATACTTGTAATAAATTTTCATTACATGGGGAATGAGACAAAAAAATGTGAGGATCTGTATGCTCAATATGGCTAAAAAGGGAGACATGAAAGCATAAACATGATCATATGGGTATGAGAACATTATCATGACATTAAAAGATCTCACCCTTCATATAAAATAAAAAAACATGAATCATGGATTAAATATTTTTAGTTACTTGGAAATGTATCATAATAGAATTAATAACATAATCCATGAAGTCATAACATAGGAATAAGATAAGAAATTGTGGAAAAAACACATTGCATATAATATGATTTCTATAGTATCAAAGAAATCCCCATAAAGACAATATTATTATTATGGGTTAACTCCCCATACCATCATGATGGTAATGGTTCCCACTAAAGTCCATATTATTAGAATGGTTTCACTACTCATACAATCTTGTTATTCCTGGTTCACTCCCATGACTATATTAATCAATCTCATGAGATATAAAAATTTGCCCAATGCATTAAACGGAAACAATGGTCCCACCCATATAATTATTAAATTCAGTGTACAAATAACGAATTTAAATAAACAATTATTTCATAAACCATGAAATGAAATGGGTTTCATAAACATGAAATAATTTCTTAACCTATACAAAATGAAATATGTTTCATAATCATCACATCAAAGAATAATCCTTGAAAAGAATCAGGTTCTGTAGACATGTAACCTCTGAAAAAAAGTGGGTTTCATAAGCATTATGTCATCAATATAAAATTCATTCATAAAAATAATTTGAATAGAACCTTTATATTATTTATCAAAATATAATGAGTATCACCAATAGACGTGATCTCAAATGGGAAATAATATTGAAATAAAATTTAAAAATACATCACAGTGAAATTATATGATCTTCATTTAAAAATTATTCTTAAAATATAAAATAATTTCATAACCATTTTAATAAAAATTAAATTGAACACATATAATTTAATCATTGAAATCATTTTGAAATACTTTTTCCTTTGAAAACATAGAGTTGATCTTGAAAACCTTTTAAAAAGAGTTTTAACTTATAAAATAAGATATAAAAACTTTTGAAATTTTTTTTTGAAAATAAATTCTTAAAATATTTTATTAAATATTATCCCTACAGAAATGAAATGGAATATTTTAATAAATTATTCGAAGTAATTCCATACATGAGATACGGGTTAAAAATAATATTCCGTTGGCATGGTAAAAAACATTTCAAAAATACTTGTTTAAAAAGTTACAAGAATATTTTTGTGAAGACATTGGTAAAATAAAAAAGGATAAAATTCGAATTAAATATCATATAATATTATTATAATATTATTTGAATCCCTTTTGGTGATCATGGTTTTTAAGGAACATAGATTTCCGATCAAAGAAAGAGGTAATGTCATATTTTATTAAAAACATTTTCTTAATTATCTTAAGTAACAAAGATTGGAAAATGGTTATAATAATAGAAGAAATAATGAATAAATCGAGGATCATAAAATTAATGAGTGTTCATGAATTATGGATCATAATATTTCACTATATAAAATTTTATCATATATAGTATCGATAAATAGATATATTGTTTCAATAAAATCATTCCACATGGAAAATTTGAATCATACTACCCATGTAGAAAAATAGAACTACATAGAGCCTAAAAATATCATGAAATTAATTAAATTATTGTAGTAATTTTCCAATTTTTTTTCTATATACATCTTATAATAATATTGGTGTATAACATGGAAAGCCTCTCAATGAAAGAAAACTGAGACAAAATTATTTTAGCGACTTGGTAACTTTTGAATATTAAATCATATGAAAAAATATCATCAAATGGTTTTTAAATATGAATATATTTACATATAATTTGAATATAATATATTTATGTGATGTATATACACCACTGAAAATAAGTTAGTGGTGAATAAGGCATTTTTCTCACATAAATAAAGAATGAGATGAATTTCCCTTATATTGAGTCTAAAATGTACCATGTGTTTTTATATTACTAAATAATAAATATATGTTAATTTATTTATTTATTAATAAAATTTTTCATTATTATTATTTCTTGTGCTTAAATTGTTACCAGGTTGTGTTCAACTACTTAAAAAAAATTGTTTAAGTTGGGTGTTTTGACCAAATTCAGTTTATGTGTAAAAAACGACTTTGGTTAGTCGACTATGGTCAAATGGATAACTATATAAACAGATAAATTATAATAATCATGACATAATTATATTATTTATAAAATAATTATACATTAAAAACAATTATTAAATATTTTTTTGGAAGATGAATCAATTTTACAATCATGGAGACGATAGGTCATACCTATTCAAGAGTAACTATCCAATTTTTCAATAATCATTACCGAAAGAAGGTAAGTAAAATTAATCATTATATAATGATAATTATATAATAAAACCATATTATTTAATAATATACATATAATTCATTTGATATAGAAGGAATCACATCATGTATTGGAGGTGGTAGTCCACACGTCCACAAAAGATGTTATAACTTTCCAAGTGTAGGGAAGAGTAATAAAGAAAAGAAAATATATTATATTTATATAAAGGTAATTTTATCATGAAAATCATATATATGTTTTTATATCACAAATGATTCATTAATACCACATTTTATACATTCCATGAATCGTGTGAATGAATCACATATTTTTAAGTGGGCGGTAGTGAACACTTCAACAAATGATGTTATCAGGTTTACACATAACGTAAAGAATGTATGAATTTTTTAATAAATAATTAATGATGAATAAATATTATATTTAAATAATACATATCACATATAAAAATAATTTACATCATACTTACCTACCATTAAATGTTGGAATAGAAAAAATTAATAATCTTCATTTCATAAGGCGTTAGTATCTCGTACAAGAATTGTATGTTTGTAACCCATTAGATGGTGGTGTGTGTATGTATTGGTAAGTCCCCCAAACGAAAAAAATTAGTATATTTATTATACTCGTTTTGTTATTTAAAAATGAAATAATTATATTTTAAGGGGTATAGAGATAACTATATTTTAAGGGTTATATAAATAAAATAATAGAAAGGAGCTTGAGTATGGTTGATACCTCTTCTTTGGGTAACTACATTTGGTTTGCCCCAAAGGGATTTCGTGGATAGATTTTTCAGGAAAGGTGGATTCAATGGGTTAGTTATGTATTTTGGGGAGATATTTGGGTATTTTTTCTTATAATCTAATTTGAATTTAGAAGTGTGAGGATGTGGGAGGAGAGGAGGCCATTATAGTGGAGGAGGAGTGGCACTCTTGTAATATATTTGGGAAATATGAATACCCACCCAAGATTCATAATTTAATATGGAGCAAATAATGGCTCCATGTTTATCCAAGGGATTATAGGTTCTAAATAAGTCCATCCAATAGAATTTGAAAAAAAAATTATAGATTACTGAAAACCTTAATGTTATCATTTAGTACATTATTAATCATAATTTAACCTTAATCATTGTAAATAATATAAATTACAATCACTAATTATTTTTCTTAAATTAAAAATATTTAATATTAGACATTATAAATTAATTTGATTCAAATTATTGACTCAATTTTTCCAAATTCGAATCACACAAGTCGTTTAAATTAATTTAAATATAATCCCACAGAGGGGACATCAATGGAATTTTTTAATGTAAAAACATTCAAATTTTTTCTATGTTTTTATAGTTAATTTAAATGCGAACTTGATTCTAATGACATAAAATTACTTTATAGATAATAAATTAATTTAATTAAACTATAAAACCACAATAAATTATAATTTAACTACATAAATAAATTATATGATAATTTATTTCTGAATTAAAATTCAATATTTAAGAGTATTCATTAAAAAATATAACATCACAGAAAAATATCAAATATTCTCTCCAGAATATTTTTTATGATCCAATTTTTAATATTACTTTTATTTTGCATATAAAATTTTTATAAGTGCCAAAATTTATATTTAAACTAGGTTCTCCATTAAAATGCAATAAAATTGCCTTAATAAAAATATATGATTTTATTTATAAATTTTTGTTTATTCTTATCTTATTACTATATAATCAATTGGATGAATATAATAAATATTTATTCATATATATAACATACATATCAAATCAAAATTACATAAAAATTTTAACTAATTTAATTTTTTTGGATTAAAATATCATTTTCAACATAATATTAGTTTTCTATAAAATTAATACTTTTAAATTTAATTGGTTCTTATATTCATTTGTAATTTATTTTTAGCTAATTAATTAATTTTATATTTTATGAAAACTAAAAACTATCATATTTTTGTTAATAATATCTGTAAAATCTAATTAAACTACTAGGTTTTATATTATTATAATAAATAATAATATTTTTAATAATATATTATTGTTTGGTAACTCTTGGTCTTGTCTGTTACACAAGGCATCAAGGAAATTCATTTTTAGACGAAACATATACTAACCATGGTGGTACATGTAGACAATGTTAAAATATATGTTGTGTGTAGTACACATTTAGCTAGGTGTTGCGTTTAATGTAATACAAATATAATTCATAGAATAAAGAAATTAATTACATTACTTACTGAAATGAAAAACATCCAAAAAAAATAAATTTATTTGAAATAGAAATATTTTAATAAATCATGCGGTGTTTGTCACGACCCCCTCCCACAAAAGACGCCCCTCCTGAGCTGGAAATGGTGGAAGGGAGAAAATGACCCCCCGAGTCCCGCCTTCAGTAGGCCCCAGGGTGGTGATTAGCACCAAGGGTATGAGTTTTCAAAAATATGGGAGGCATTACCCTTTTAATTATTTATGATCTTGAAATAGGATTAGTCAACCACCAAAAAAAAAGAAAAAGAACAATTGTATAGAGATAAACCCAAACCAATCCCACATGCATGTTTAAATAGTTCTGAAACAAGGTACAAGTACAAGAAATCTCAAATGTACAATACCAAAAGAAACAAGTACAGCAAACTACAGAAACTCCAACTGTCCTGACTAGTAGGGTCCCGCACGGCCCTGGTAGTCCTCCTGGAAACCTGAAAGTAAATGTAGGGTGAGCGTACAAGTATACTCAGTAGGGAAACCTAATGCTCTCATGCACAAGTGGGGAGACATCCTAATGTTCCGTTAGAACAATAGAAGAAACCTGGAAAGGAGTTCTATCCACCCAACATTACCAGCCACACTATCCAAAACACAATCACTACATATAGTAGTATATAAGAACAAGAGTGTTGGGTACCCCGCACCTTTTCCCCCCACTAGCTAGCTACTCTTCCTAACAGCGAACATCCTGACGCTACCACACACTTCCCGCCCGTATACACCTGGGCCTCACAACCACGTATCCCACCCGCACACACCTGGGCCTCACAACCACATATCCCGCCCGCACACACCCGGGCCTCATCCCGAAGGTTCCTGGGAGATAGTAAAAACATTCTTGAAGAGTATTGGGCTAAACCACCCCAATAGAAACCTACCTGAAGAGTCTTGGGTGTAAGGTCTCCTCAAGCCATCACATCCTATGGAAGAATGAGTAGGAAAGAGCTAGTAACTGTGGGGAAAAACCCTCTCCCATGAAATGGGAGTGTTCGGAACAATGTGTTCAACATGGGTGGGGTGAGATAAAACACAAAGATACAGATATATATATATATATATATACCAAACACTCAGCCCAACCTATGTCTTCTAATCTGAGAACTGAGCACGTGCCTCGGCACTGCTACTACGAAGCATGCATACAACAAACAATCCCGAAAACCCATTTAAGTTTTCATGTTTCAACAGAATCAATTTATTAGTTCCTTAACTACTGGGAAAATATCCACAACCAACCACATCGATCGTTCGTAAAGCATATCCCTGCCATCCACAAATGATGTTAGGAAAACACAAGCAGCATAACAAGTCCAATCATAATAACCAAATAACCCATTGATTATTATTCCAATTCCATTACCAAGCCCCACCATTCATTTACTCTTCCACATTTTATTTATTATTCACAACCCATAGTTCATTCACATTCTAAACCTATCCTTGCAGCCTCACTGCCAACCACTATAACCACAAACACACCATACATCATCACCCCATTAATACCATTTATCGCAGCCCTAATGCCCATCACCATCATAGAATTCACACCAACCCACAACCAAGACAACCGCATCCCCGCTGCTCACCCGATCCACAACAGCCCACATAAACACCCCCATCACATAAATTAACCCCAACAGCACCCATATGATTATTATTTCATTTTGGTTCAACCGGGGTGATCACACATGGGTTCCAGATTTTCATTTAATCATCCAACATTACATGATTAACCAATTTCCACATTCCATGAAGTTTACATCTATAATGGTCTAGAATGATAGGGAAACATTTAATTGTGCAAGAAAAGGCCCCCAACGACCGTGATTTTCAATAGGCATATACCTATTCAATTCACAACATAAAATCATAGGATATAAAGATAAACATAAAAACTTCCCCATCGCTGTTCTTTAACCAGTTATTATCTTCATTTAAAGGATCAGCCATTTATCATGAAAACAAGAGGATAGCCACCCCGCATGATGCACAATTTAGAGAGACGGAGGTAATATCCCTACCTCAATAGGTTCGGATCACAACGCTCCCCCGTATCAACTATATAAGACGTCTGTCGGCGTCCGTCAACTATGTCATATCCCGGAAAAACCTCCTCTAGTGGAAGTTGGAAAGGAAAGGCCAAATAAAAGGCAACTGGTCCAAGCTCAGAAGTTCTTCCTCATCGTTACGATCCCGTTGACGCTGACAGATCGTAAATCGGATCTCAGAAGAAGATGTTATGGAAGAAAAAAGGGGCCTTCAAGTCTCATTGGAGAGCTCTGCTCAGAGGAAAGGGGAAGAGAGGGGTGTGTTGAAATGGAGGAAGGGACCCCTCCATTTATAGCCGTGAAAAACAAAATTATACGGCGTGTACTTTATGGTACATGGTGTGTACTTTTCCATTTCATGCGGCCACCAGGAGGCTTCCAACAGGGCCTTCAACGTGGCATGTGGCCATTGACTTGTCAACACACGGTTTGAGGGTAACGTGTATGCGGGGAGGGACTACACGACGTGTAGTTTTGCGGTACACGTCATGTACCCAATTATATCACACAGAAAGGAAACGTCTCCCACACGGCACACGACCGTTGACTGGTCAACACACGGTTTAAGGGTAACACGTATGTGGGGAGGGACTACACGGCGTGTAGTATTGGGTACACAACATGTACCCATTTATTTCACATGGTAAGGACACGACCATCAACATGGGGTATACGCAGTGAGGGGGGTACACGACGTGTACTCACACTACATGGCATGTACTTACAAAATTCTGAAAAGTGTGGGAAAAGTCCATTTTACCATCCAGAACACTTCAAGACCCTCTTTTTGACAATGGAATGGGCCGGAGAGGTCCGGGCCATTACATTAGATACCACATAAAAAATTATCCTCCCCAAGAATCCAAAATCCAACCCATAGGAATCCAATAAGATACCACTTAGGTCCCTCGTTATAATAGGAACCCAACCAACAACCCTAATTATAGGTGTTGGGAATTCTTTCTCCTATGTCGAGACATTATCCACTTTAGGCGGCACTGACTCGCATGCACGAGTATAATCGCATCCTCATTTATGCGTATCGATTAAGAATCGGGTCGTCACACTTCCATATATTAGGATTTTTCAACTCAAACTACCCCCAACACCACACAACCCACACACTACCCGAACATGTGGTTTGAGGAAAATTCCTTCTCCTTTGTCGAGATATTATCTGCATTAAGCGGCACTGACTCACCTGGACAGGTTCAATCACATCCACATTAATTCATCTCGATTATTAATCTGGTTTATCCCTTCCCCACATGCCCGGACATGTTACACACTTCCAGAGAATGAGGAAACAAAAGGTTTCATAACCGACAAGCCAAACATTCCGTATATCAAAAGTACAAATTATAACATCAAAACAATGCTCATAAGAACAAATCAAACACAAGTCAAAACAACTCCGGGTATTGAGTGTGCATCTGGGCCTCCCACTCCCATGTGCTCTACTCAAGGCCGCCATACCTCCACAACACACGGACCAATGGGATGGTTCATCCCCTAAGCACCTTCATTTTACGATCCTCGATTCTGACTGGTTGTTCCTCGAAGGTCCCTTCGTCTCCCATATCTAACTCTCCCCAGTCGATAACGTGACAGTCGTCATGTAAGTATCGATGTAGATGGGAGACGTGGAAGACGTCATTAACCTTCTCCAACTGTGGTGACATGGCTAGCTGATATTCCACCTCACTGACTCACCTCAGCGCCTCAAAAGGTTCGATGAACCTAGGTGAGAGCTTTCCCCCTTTCCCAAACCTCTACTACCCCCGTCAAGGGGAAACCATCAAGAACACATGATCTCCCACCATGATCTCGAAGGGCCTCCTCCGACGATCACCATAAGACTTATGTCGGTCCTAATCCTCTTTTATCCTCTCACTTACAAGCTGTAATTTCTCTGTGGTTCTCTGCCCTACCTCTGGCCCAAGAGCACCTATCTCACCAACCTTTGCCCAGCAAATGGGTGAACGACATGGTCTCCCATACAAGGCCTCAAACGGTGCCATGCCAATAGTGGAGTGGAAACTGTTGTTGTAGGAAAACTCTACTAAAGGAATTTTTCGTACCCATGATCCTTCAAAATCCAAAACGCATGCTTGCAGTATGTCCTCCAACATCTGGATAGTCCGCTCTGTCTGCCCATCGGTATGGGGGTGGAAAGCAGTGCTAAGGAATAGCTATGAACCAAAACCATTCTATTACCCCCTCCAGACTCGTGAGGTAAACCGACGATCCCAGTTTGAGATGATAGTCTTTGGAACCCCATGAAAACGCACCACCTCATCTATATACCTATGTGCTAAGGTACTCACTGGGCTACACTCCTTAATTGCTAAGATGTGAGCTGATTTCGTCAGTCGATCCACCACTACCCAGATAGCATCATAACCACCCTGAGCTCTGGGTAGTCCCGTGACGAAGTCCATTGAAATGTCATCCCACTTCCACTCAGGGACATCTAAAGGATGCAACAAACCAATGGGAACACGGTGTTCAATATTCACTTGCTGACACACTAGGCATTTAGCCTCAAACTCTGCCACTGCCCGTTTTACCCCGGGAAACCAAAACTGTTCCCCCAGGTCTCGGTACATTTTTGAAACTCCTGGATGTACCACTAAGGCTGAGCTATGGAACTCACAGAGAACTCCCCCACGCATCGCCTCAGGAACAAAAATGCTTCCATGGAAAAGCATCTGATGTCGTTTGTCCTCTGACCATCCCTCTGGAGCATTTCCCTGATCAACATGATCCTGCATTACTTCCACCTCAGAGTCCCCCCACTGAGACTCTTCCACCTGCTGCAATAAGGAGGACTACACAATCATCTGAAACAAACAGTCTCTAACTCCTTCTACCCTTGAATCCACGTGCAAGGTGGCCAACTCTCCCATCGCTTTCCAAGCATCAGTGGATTCCCGAACAACTTCCTTATGAGACTTCATGCTCATGGAATCAGCCACAACATTACCGTTACCTTCAGTGTAAGAGATCTCGAAGTCATAGTCTTGGAGAAACTCGACCCATCTCCGCTGTCGTAAGTTCAGTTCATGCTGAGAGAAGATATAACACAGGATCTTGTGACCTGAGAAGACCACAAAGCTCTCCCCAAAGTGGTAATGTCACCACATCTTCAGTGCGAACTCTACTGCTGCATGATCCAGGTCATGGGTGGCATAGTTACACTCATGAGGGCACAACATCCTAGACCCATAACAGATCACTTCCTTCTTTTGCATCAGCATGTACCCCTGACCAAGTCCAGAAGCATCACAAAAAACCTCATACAACAACCCTTCCTCTGCAAACCTGAGTACGGGTGCACTGACCAACTTCTCCTTTAGGTATTTGAAAGAATTCTGGCACTAATCGGTCCATAGGAAGACCTAGTTCTTCCTAGTCAAAGATATCAATGGAGTAGAAGCTCGAGAGAAGTCTGAAACGAACCTCCAATAGTAACCTTCTAACCCCATGAAACTACAAACTTCTTCCCCTCTCTTGGGTGCCTCCCATGAAACAACTAACTCCCCCTTTGACAGGCCCACTAACACTCCATCCTAAGACAATATGTGACCAAGGAAGTGTACTTATTGGGTCGAGAACTTACACATAGACAATGTCCCATAAAGTTGGCGGTGTCGAAGGACTTCCAAGACTTCCTTAAGATGCTCAACATGCTTCTCCTCTGATCTTGAGTAGATCAGAATGTCATCGATAAACACAACGAAGAACCGGTCCAGAAACTCTCTGATGACAATGTTCATAAGTCCCATGAACACAGCTGGTGCATTCGTAACTCCAAAAGGCATCACTACAAACTCGAAGTTCCCATACCTGTACCAGAAATCCGTCTTAGAGATGTCACTATCCTTCACCCTCAGCTGATGATATCCCGATCGTAGATCAATCTTAGAAAACCAACCTGCTCCCATCATGTGGTCGAAGAGATCATCTATCCTTGGAAGGGGGTAACTGTTCTTGACCATTACCTGGTTCAACCTTAGGTAGTCTATGAATAACCTGAGACCACCATCTTCCTTCTTCATGAACATAACTGGAGCACCCCATGGCGACACGATGGGTCGAACAAAACCCTTCTCCAACATATCGTCAATCTGTATCCGCAACTCCCGCAGCTCCGAAGGTGCCATCGGATAATGAGCCATCGAAATCGGATAGGCACCAGGCTGTAAGTCTATCCCAAACTCAACATCACATCGGGGGGGGGGGGGGGGGGGGTAGAGTCACAACCGCCTTGGAAAAAACCTCGAAGAACTCCCCAAAAACCTCTGGGAGATCAACCATCTCTGTATCAGTGGGAAATACTGATAACCCACCTAACAAGGAATGGAGAGGCTCCACACGCTGACTTCCCACTTGATAGCGCCTATCTCCAACAAAAGCTACATGTTTCCCATCCACGTTGGAGAACTCAACCCTTCTTTAGAAGAAATCGATAATGGCACTAACGGAAAACAACCAATCGATGCCTAGGATGACATCGTATGGCTGTATCTGTAATAGAAGAAGATCCCTACTATATCGATATGGTCCCAACATCAGCCCAAATCTCCAGCATACACAAGATACACTGGTCTGGCATCCAACTGGTGTACCCATCACCAGTGGTATGAAAAGTTTCTCTACGTCATGTCCCAAAGAATGGGATAGACCAGGTTCCACAAAGGAGTGTGAAGCTCTTGAATCGAACAAGGAAGAAATGAAAGTGCTAAACAATCAAATCATACCCCGCACCACCTCTGGTCCTGCTGGAGCTGCTAACTCTGCTGCGTACAACTGTGCACATCCAGATCCCCTGCCTCTCTGATGTCATCCACCTCCCCAACCATGCCCTGGTCGAGGTCCATGAGGAGCACCCAGAGGTCAGCCTCCACCCACAAAGTCTACCCTCAGAGGAGCAGGGTCCCGCGACTGCTGGAAGGGCCTCGCCGACAACTGGTGCTGCTGAGGTGGGCAATGAACCTCCCACCTCCACCGTACTGAGCTCGGGTCAGGCACCAACTCTGAATGTGACCAAAACCTCCACAAGAAAAACACTTCGGTCCTGGGCTCGTGGAAAAAAGGCACAAGTACCTGAAGATCTGAACTGGAACTACGGGGGCCTGCTCCCCACTAGCATGAACGAGATGGTCATGTCGCAGGAGACCTGCTGCTGACTGCCTTCCCCTTCGACGAACCTGTCTGATACCCCTCACGTGGTGCACCTCCCAGTGAGTGCATTCTTTTTATATCCTCTGCCTTATTTTTTACTGCCAAGTACGTCGGAAGGGTAAGGGGGGTGACAACATACTTGAGCGAGGGACAAAGCGCCTCCTTCAAACATCTCTCCCGAGACTCCTCATCCGAAAAGAGATCCGGAGAAAAGTGTAAGAGATACTTGAACATGATCCCCAACTCTCGTACATACA
This sequence comes from Viscum album, assembly GCA_963277665.1. Taxonomy (NCBI): domain Eukaryota; kingdom Viridiplantae; phylum Streptophyta; class Magnoliopsida; order Santalales; family Viscaceae; genus Viscum; species Viscum album. Next base: position 914,062,322 of record OY728155.1, on the reverse strand, counting down.
TACTCACTTGTTGTAGGGAGAGTAACTCATGCTGTTACTCTTCCTTGATCAAGGAAGAATGGAATTCCTCTCGGAATTCATTCTCAAAGTCAGCCCACGGAACCTCCACCTCTATCCTCTCTCTAAGGTAGACCATCCACCACTGTCGCACCACACCTCTCAACTGACTGACTGGTAGGGGAACCCAGTACTCCATCGGAGAACGGATCAAGTTAAAAGCAATCCCTAGCTCTTCAAGCCACCCCTCCATCTCCATATCCGAAGTACTACCCTCGTACTTCTTAGGGGATGTCCCTGGAAGGAACATAGATTCTTCTGCCACTAGCTATCTTCCGCTTCTCGGTCAATCCTCAACTGATCAACCATCTGGATCTGCTGGGCCTCAGCCGTCTGAGTCACCCAGGGATGACGTCCAAGTGCCATAGCTGTACGGTAATAAAAGATCACCTAAGCCCAAGTAGTAAGGAAATTTTACAGGGTTTCATTTTATCATTTTATTCAATTTCTTTCCCTAGAACACCCAAATCAAGTAAAAAACAATCATTATGGTGCATGTACCTTCCCTAGGGTCTCTACCCTACACTCAATGTAGTCTCACATGGTCATTCAGTACGCTCAGAGACCTTGCATCGGATCACAGGGGGCCCTAAAATCTCATGTCCTAGTCCGTCATCCCTGGCCTATGTCACACACCAAGATTAACCAACACTGTTTCCCTTACATCCCATGAAATCCTCAATGTTCCCAATTCCAAACTCCATCCTATCTCTCAACCATCACCTCTGATACCATTCTATCACGACCCCCTCCCACCAAAGATGACCCTCTTGAGTTGGTGATGGTGGAAGGGAGATAATTCCCCCCCCCCCCGAGTCCCGCCTCCAGTATGCCCCGGGATGGAGACTAGCACCAAGGGTATGAGTTTTCACAAATATGGGAGGCATTACCGTTTTTATAATTTATGATCAGGAAATTGGACAAGTCAAACACCAAAAATGAAAAGGAACAAGTGTATATAAATAAACCCAAACCAATCCCACATGCATGTTTAAATAGTTCTGAAACAAGGTACATGTACAAGAAAGCTCAAATGTACAATACCAAAAGAAACAAGTACATCAAACTGCAGAAACACCAACTTTCCTGACTTATAGGGTCCTACATGGCCCTGGTAGTCCTCCTAGAAACCTGATAGTAATCAACAGGTGAGCATACAAGTATACTCATTTGGGAAACCTAAATCTCTTGTGCACAAGTGGGGATACATCCTAATGTCCCATGAGAAAAACAGAGGAATCCTAGAAAGGAGTTCTATCCGCCCAACCATACCTGCCACACTCTCCAAAACACAATCACAATAGGTAGTAGTATATAAGAACAAGAGTATTTGGTACCCCACACCTTTTTCCCCCACTAGCTAGCTGCTCTTCCTAATGGTGAACGTCCTGACACTACCACACTCTTCCCGCCCGCACACACTTGGGCCTCACAACCACGTATCCCACCCACACACAACTGGGCCTCACAACCACGTATACCGCCCGCACACACCTGGTCCTCACAACCACGTATCACTCCCGCACACACATGGGCCTCATCCCGAAGGTTCTTGGGAAATTGTAAAAACTTTCCCAAAGAGTCTTGGGATAAACCAACCCAATCAAACCCTACACGAAGAGTCTTGGGTGTATGGTTGCCTCAAGCCATCACATCCTAGGGAAGAAGGAGCAGTAAAAAGCTAGTAACTAAGGGGAAAACACCCTCTCCCATGAAATGGGAGTGTTCGGCACTAAGTGCTCAACATGGGTGGGGTGCGATAAAACATAATGATACATATATATATATATGTATATATATATATATACCAAACACTCAGCCCAACCCATGGCTTCTAATCAGAGAACTGATCACGTTCCTCAGAACTGCTACTACGAAGCACGCATACAACAAACAATCCTGAAACCCCATTTAAGTTTTCATGTTTCAACAGAATAAGTTTTCTAGTTCCTTAACTACTGGGAAAATATCCACAACCAACCACATCAATCGTTTGTAAAGCATATCCATGCCATTCAAAAATCAATTTAGAAAAACTCTAGCAGCACAACAAGTCCCTTCTTAATAACCAACCAACCCATTGACTATTATTCCTGTTCCATTACTAAGCCCCACCATTCATTAACTCTTCCAAATTTTATTTGTTATTCACAACCGATAGTTTGTTCACATTCCTAACCCATCCCTGCAGCCTCACTGCCAACCACCATAATGACAACCACACCTTATATCATCACCCCCTTTAATACCATTTATCGCATCCCTACTGCCCATCACAAACATAGCATTCACACCAACCCACATCCAATCCAACCGTAGCCCCACTGCCCACCTGATCCAGAACAACCCACAAAAACACCCCCATCACATAAATTAACTCCAACAACACCCACATGTTTATTATTTCATTTTGGTTCAAGCGGGGTGATCACATAAGCGTTCCAGATTTTCATTTAAACAGCCAACTTTATGTGATTAACCAATTTTCACATTCCATGAAGTTTCCATCCATAACAGTCTAGAATGATAGGGAAACATTTAGTTCCACATGAAAATGCCCCCAACGACGGTGATTTTCAGTAGGCATAAGCCTATACAATTCACAACAAAAAATCACAGGATATAAAGATAAACATAACAACTTCCCCATCCCCATTCTTTAACCAGTTATTATCTTTGTTTAAAGGATCAGCCTTTTCTCATGAAAACAAGAGGATACCCACCCCGCATGATGCACAATTTAGAGAGATGAAGGTATGATCTCTACCTCAACAGGTTCTGATCACAGTGCTCCCTCGTATCAACTTTAGAAGACGTCCGTTGGTGTCTGTCACTTCTGTCGAATCCCAGCAAAACCTCCTCGGGTGGAAGTTGGAAAGTAAAGGCCGAAGTAAAGACAATAGATCCAAGATCATAAGTTCCACCTCGTCGTTATGATCACGTGGCCACTGACATATCATAAATCGGAGCTCGAACGAAGAAGTTATAGAAGAAAAAATAAGCCATCATGTCTCTTGGGAGAACTTTACTCAGAGGAAAGTGGAGGAGAGTATTTTTTTGAAAAGGAGGAGGGGACCCCTCCTTTTATATGCGTGAAAAACAAAAGTACATGGCATTTACATTATGGTAAATGGTGTGTACTTGGCCATTTCACGTGGCTACCACGCGGCTTCCAACACGTCCTTCAATGCGGCACACGGCCGTTGACTGGTCAACACATGGTTTGAGGGTAGCGCATATGCGTGGAGGGACTACACCGCATATTGTTTTGGGGTACACAATGTGTACCAAATTATTTCACATGATAAGGACAAGACTCACACATGGAACATGGATGTTGACTAGTCAACACACGATTTGAGGGTAATGAGTACGCAGGGAGGGACTGCACGGTGTGTAGTATTGGGTACATGGAATGTACCCATTTATTTCACATGGCAAGGACACGGCCTTCCACACGGGGTATACCCGGTGAGCGGGGTACATGGCATGTACTCACCCTACACAGCGTGTACTTACAAAATTATGAAAAGTGTGGGAAATGTCCATTTTACCCTCCAGAACATTTCAAGACCCTCTTTTTGACAAAGGAATGGGCCGGAGAGGTCTGGGCCATTACAGTGTGTCATTTGTAAATAAAGTATCTATATTTAGTGAGGAACACATTTAACTGTGTTGAAGATAGAGACAACGTTGAATTCAATAATCATCATCTAAGTCTATTCATTTTCTTTTTAATTGATCCAAAATCCATAGCACTTAATTTCTAATGGTGGATCTCCTTATAATCCTCAATATAGTATACATGGTTATATAAATTTTCAAATTTAGTTTATTTGTAAAATGGAAATCAATTTTTTTCATTAAAAAAATAAGTAATTATTTATTTAAATTATTTAACAAACCCCACAAAAACTACATTGCATGGATTGACCATCTTTGATCAAAATTTTGTGAAGCCTTGGGTAAATACATCATTTCATAATCAAACACAATATCATATTTTTAATATAGGGTCTTAATGTATATGATAACGAAACATTTAAAAATGACACATGTTTTTTCTTTAATATATTAAATATTTTTTATATATTAATTCTTGGATCCTAAGAATAAAAACCACAGTGCCAATTCTGAGTAAAATAAAGAGTTGCATATAGAAATATTAACATGGATGAATTATAAAAATATATGTTTCTACATTCTCCCCACCATTATGTTTTCCTCTATAAAAATCACAATTCACAAAAAAAAATTGATGGGGATAATCTCGTATATGGATATGTAGCTCATAGGATATCACTTAGATATTTTCATGCTTCAAATAACACAAATATGGTGAATGGTTCATCCATGAATGATTCCCTCTTATCAATTACTTCACACCAACATGTACACAAATAAGCTGATTTCACCCGTAATATCATTTTTTCTAATGTAAATATGTTTTGAGGGATTGTACATGTGTCTCCTCTTTTGAGACACATAAGACATTTCATTCACTCCATCAATCTATTAGGATATGCCTATGTGGAATGCTACTCAACCATCACTAGATAGAATCTGGTATAATCATGTGAACCTAAAAGAAAATCTTATTATCCAATCTCAAACTCTAAAATATACATGTTAGGGAGACTATCATTAATGGATGGTATCATTAATCGATCTATAAAGGTCAATGGAATTGGATTTCATAAAATTTAAATCAATATTGAGCTATCATTAAATTTCCACATATCATGAAACCCTTGTTGAATTTTTCTTGCACCATATATCCCAATAATAGATATCTCACAAACCTCATCCTAGTACAATGGTTATATGTTGGCTCTCTTAAATGGATCCTCGAATATAATCATGATGATAATTTATTGATACCTACTATACAAGCTATGTCAATAAATTTTAATTGATCCTCCCATATCCCAACAAAAAAAATGTGAAAGGTCTCAACATGTCTGCCAAAAAATTGATAGTATGCTCTAAACATTCATCCAAAGGGGAGTAAAACATTGTGCTCATCAATATTTGGGACCTATATTCCTCCGACTACCCTATATAAAAAATGATATATAAATATAATCCTAGTAAAATATTATCATTGTGAGTACCCTATGATGTAGGAAAATCTCCTTGATGAACAATAACCCAAACACTCAACTGAGATCAAAACTAGAATTTCAATGGAGGGTGTTGACTTGGTGTATAAGATAATAATAACCCATAGAGAATCATATATTCTCTATTTACATGGAAGACCTATCATAAGTAATATTGATAGGTCATCCCACATCCGTTTTGAAAACTCAAACGGTAGAGTGAGCCATTCCATAAATAAACATACATCATTTACATAATGACATGTATAGAATCATGAAAAAATATGAAAACAACCTCTATCATGGTATTTTATAAAAAATTCCTCCAATTTTTGTCATATTTCAATACCATTTATATATATAACTCCAAATCATATGTAGAAACCTTGCTAAACTCATACTCCCATAATGTGACAGAAACTAACATTTTTCACTATAAAAAGGATAATGATAACGTATCCTTTAGAATAAATAAGAGTGTTAATCTCTTTTGATAATTTGTTCATGAACAACATCATATTAAATGTATCCAAACTATTAATGTAACATTTACAGAAGATGTAATGAAGTAACCACCATTAATTAAAGGTCAATTACACCCATACCCTCAACCAAGGTTATCTAAAATTAGGCCATCTATTCTGATTCCTTCTCCACCATAAAATAATGGGACTTTATACTAACAAAATATTAAAAAATGATTACCTTTACTATATCATAGACTATATTACCATTATATTCCTACAAGAACTCCATAGAACATCTCTATCATGGTATATGTTCTCTCTATGTGGAGATGCACTTAAAACCATGGTTGTCTATGAATATGATTGAAATTTTATCCTAGAAGATAACATATGAACAACATTAAGGTGAAGAATTCCATTTACAAAACCATTTTTTGGTTCATGAATTTTATCCCATTAAGGTATCAGCTACCTCTACCCAAAATATTTCCCTTTTGACCACTACATTAAGAAATAGTTAAACTCAACTATATAGTGTTTACATGTAACTAGAAACTAATCAACCTCCTCTATATGTATCAACATGGATTCACTAATTAGGTATCACCTCATCCTATAAAAGGATTTGTAACTTCTTGGGAAAATTAAATGGGTTCCCTTTCAGATATAAAGTGGTCATAGATGTAGAAGCCTTATAAAATTATTCTAAAAACTTTTCATATAACTCTTCCAAAAAGTGTAATATACCCACCTTTGAATCACTCATCTCTATATTCCCCAAAATCATGCCATCGACCATTTGAAGTTCACTAAATCAACATTATATGAGATGACATGATTACAAGAAATGAACATCATGGGATCTAATACTAAAAAATCATGTTCTTATTATGAAATTAGTTCTCTAAGTATAATTTCTTGTTTTGTCTTCAGATTTACTATCTACACCACCAATGAAAATGACTATACACTAATTTAATGGATAAAAGAATAACAATTAACCAATACATTAAATTTTAGAAGAACTATTTTATAATATCCATGAACAATATAAGATCCTTTTAAAAAAAATTGAATCAATAGGGACTTGTATTGTTGGAAAATCCATCTAAATATAATATTTAGAGTATTGGCCTCATTGTTAATCGATTGGAGGCCACTAGAAATGATTTTAATCTTAGAAACACATAACACACCTCAAAATATGTTGAAGAGATCATTAATCCATGGAGAATTATATTTATTCGTAGTATTCAATAGTTTCAGCTGATAGTAAAAAACACAAAGACTCACACTCTCGTATTTAATTTTTAGTAATAATATTATACCATTCCAGGGGAACAAACTAGGTTTGATAAAACCATTCTCATAAGGGTCCTTATACTACACTATAAGCTCTTCGAGACTTGTACAATCCATCTAATATACCATGGAATATATCAGGGAAATCATATAGCATAAATTAGAATATAATTCAACATCCTATTTTGGAGGTGACCTAGGAACATCTAAGGGGGACACATAATTTTACTTTTCCACTACTACTGTAATTATCATGCCGTATAAATAATGAGAAGTCAAATATATAATCCTATATATGAAATCAACCAAATTTTTCTAAGGTAACCTCCCACTAATTAAGGAATAAATCATCCCACTACATTGATAGACATTATAATATTATAGGTAATCATTTCTATATCAAAAATATCCAACAAGTGGTTTTCTACTATAAGAGTAAACTCAAACCGACAAAAGAAATTTCTGATTATAAAAACATACTTTGTATTAGTCTTTAAATGATGGGGTAATGATAAATTATCCACTAGAATATCTATTTATCAATCAATGGATGTGGAAATAATGGATTGATCACCGCTTATGGATACTAAAACATAATCCAATGTTGATAAGACATGGTTTATACTTAAAATATATTCATGGATCCTTGGGTCATATACCCACACTATATGTAGTTATCAATCAATTTTCACACTAATTCAACACAAAAATAGTTCATCTCAAAACATTATAAAATCCAAGACAAAATTAATAAATAAAATCATATGAAATCATTCACAATAGCAAGAAACTATCAACATTTGGTAGCACAATCCCACTCGTACAACATTAAATCACATCACAATAGAACATGTGAAGTTGCAGGTGGAGGCCTTATTAATTTCATGCTTGAATCCAAGACACACATCATCAAAACATTTATACCTAAAATAACATTATTAATAAAAATAATTATATATTCTCAGAAAAACATTTAACGAGTTAGGGTCCCACATAATATAGAAACCCCAATCCATTACATATAGATAAACCTTGGATATCATGAGGTTTTTGAATAGTAATACAATACGATGTGATTCATTAAAATGACCAATAGAGGGTAATAAAATAAAAAATTAGGTTATTAGAACCCATTATATCCCATCTAATCTAGGAAGAAGACTAGTTTTGAGAAAAAACAATCTGACCAGTTAGGGTATACATGAGATTAATAATAGAAACTAATCCCTAAAACCAATACTCTCTTACTTTGGGGGTGTATCTCACATCAATACTTGAGTGGTCTCTTTCAATATAACATAAAATATATTCCAACACATTGTGGCTCATTTTTATGTACATTTGGAGACATCAGTTAAACGACATACATATGATCAACTTTATAGGACATTCATGGCATGTCAAGGTTCTAGTCATTATGTATATACACTTTTATATGATTTTCTAGAAGTAAAAACACATGAATAAGTCCATTTATGTAGTCTTCATCTATCAATGGTTCATCTATATAGAACTATTTTAGAGTAATAGCCTGAAATAATTATGGAAGCATAAGGAAAATTTCCAAGAAATTCAATTATCTAAGAAAATATCTAAGGAGATTACTCAAGAAGATAACAGATGTTAATAGACCCAATACTATAAGATTCATTAACAATTTTATTCTTTATAAAAAAATTCTTATTAGACCACGTTTAATATTAGGTATTGAGATTTTTGAGACATGGATATGACAATTATCACAACATCGATGGGGTCTCTGGTCTAAGATCCAAACTCAAGACAATAAAATTCCAATATACTAATATTGCAAACCAATCCTGAAATCATGAATAACATTGAAAATATATGCAAGGTAAAAAACCATTCATAGAATATATTCAGGACCCAACACACCATGTCCCCCACCAAGGTCTATAGAAAGAGTAGTGTGACACATCAATCCCATATATAATTTCATAGGGGTTGGTGATAAGCACATAATATCAATTACCATAAAATTGAAGGCCTTATCCTATTGTATCTATACACACACAAAACACACATCTACATAAGTATTATAGAGATATAATATATTAGTATCCATTTGATAGTAAACAATTCATTCAAAAACATCTCTAATAATTATCATACTGAAATATGTTAATAAACATGTATAAGTGAAAAATAAATTCCCATCATGGTAAATAATAAGAATAAAAAACATTCAATACTATAAAAGGGTAATGTAGGGGAAGGCCTAAATCAATATCATAGTGTCCGACTGACAATCATGTTCATTTTCTATGTGCGATTCTATGCACCATCAATACCATGTCTTCCATAGTCGCCAAAAAATATCTATGTTATCATCCTAATACATGACTTGTGTAGGAAAATTATATGTTGATGTGTGAATATAAATACCAAGTATTATTCCTTACTATCAATGAGGGAATAAAAAGTTTTTAAACCATCTCAACCCATAAAGAATGATTGTAAATAAACCCAAAATCAAATATACTCACAAAGAAACCAAAGAGAAAACATAATCAGGATATCCATTATCACATCCATCATACATTGATGAGTCAGCCAAAATCTCCTATGTGTCGTAACACTGATTTAAATAAACACATGAAACATCATAATATTTCGGGTGGATGGCATGCTCCTTTTAATTATCCCCACATTTAATGGAGAAATACTATAATGGAGGACCCACTTTTAACTAGAGCTCAATGAAGGGGTAAATATAACATTTGTAGAGGTTATCTACCCCTTAATAAGTATGTGAATGTGAAATATATATATATAAATATTATGGGTCATGTATCTCATGTTTTTGGGGAGTATTGACCCCAAAAAATCTCTTATAATTAAACATGATCGCTACCACCTACTAAGAATCACTAATGAATATCCCCTCACATATCAATATATTTTTATCTATTATGCCAAAAAAAGGCCAATATAAAATCATATTCCTTAAAATTCTATGGATGGTATGCCCATAGTATGAAATTTGAATCTTAGATAAGCTAATATACAATTTAGAATGTTTTGAGTGGGGTAAATTATTTTACCAATTGGGGTACAAGATCTGTCACATTATGCTAAATTCAGTTGTTGTCCCACTAATGTACTCGTCATTTAAATCACAAATATGTGGAATTTCTTTTATATGAGATAGTATTAAGGACCTTCACGTTTCAGTCCATGATCCATGCTGACTATGAGTTCTCTATCTGAATAATGGTGCATGGGTTGTACTTCAAGATAAATTGTGTGTAGTCCACACAAACTACCAGATCATGTACCTCTTGTACATAAATATGATACCCAACCTAGATCACATGGAATGTGGGTTCTCCACAGGCCATGTGATAATTATAGTGTACCTATACCCTACATGCCTCACAAGGGGGGTCCAAACTAAATTTTTTTTGAATTACAATCAGTATATATCAGGTTTTCATAAAAACCCATAGCCTTTAATTTTTCCACCTGCATCATGTCCATGGAATTAGTAGTGGAAAAATCACATGAAAATAAATTATTTAGCATGAACAGACATGTATAGTTTCTTGTTTTTAAATCTCATAAACCTATAATCTATTCACTCATTTTTCACCATCATCGCAAAATACTACATGATTTGGGTGTCAATATCTCCACTACTAGTTTCATCTTCATAACCCCATTATCATTTACACACCTCTATTTCATCTAAAAAAGAAATTTACATCCTCTTGTGGTTGTACGTTGGGATTTTAATCACCCGTTCTTCATCCCTAATTCCTCACATCCCCGAAATGGGGTTTTGATACCTAAAACCGTCACCAGGAATGCATTTCTCTCACATGATGCATTTGAATTTTATCAGTATTTTTTTTGTCAAACAATAGTGAAATAATCAATTTTATCACAATATGAGTGGTTTGAAAATATTTAATCTCCAACATTGTGATCCAAAAATATATAATTGGAATAATGAGATGCAACTGATGAAAAAACAGGTTGAGTGTTATCTTCTCTTATATAAATCTAGACAAACAATAATAGATAGAGGAGCCAAAAATAAATATGAATCGTGGGTGAAACAAAATAATAATAATTATAATCAAGAACACCAAATAAAACTTCTGATCATGAGAAGAATGAGGGTCAATATTTGATCATATTTACGATACATTCCCAACTCTAAAATAAAAACAGTGTAAATCAAAAATTAACAAGTACTACCTTATGAATGTTTGATATTTCTTGATGTACATATTTTCTAGTGATGATGATGAATAACACACAACAATCACCATTTATCTAAATAATCTCTCCATGTCATTCATTATTGATCCAAAATTCTGATATCAACATCAATGATGGTGGCTCTCATACGACTACACTCTCAATTATACATGATTTATGTGACACAACATATATATTTACCATTGTGGTTAATTTATAAATATGGATGCATGGATAAGAATTTAAAAAAATTAATTTAATAATTAATTTATTTAACACACCTACCAATGAGTACCTTCGAGGAAACATATAATGGAAACCATCCTAATATTTCTCAGTGGGTAAACCCTACATTTTAGAAACATCCACATTCTATAATTATCTATATAAGGCCTATATTAATGGTAAAATAATTTTCTTTTATATAAACAACCCACATGATCTAATATATTTAAAAACATTAAAATTGTAATTCCACATTTCTATTACAAACAAAAAACATCACAATCACTATGAAAAAAATCCATATATAGATAAAAAATGCTCAAAGAACAAATTTACAAATCTCGAGTTATTACAGAAAAAATCGGAACATCACCAAGATGGAAATTCATCATATGTGATAAAGATAAAGATTGAAACCAATTTATTATGATCTTTTCAAAGAAAATTCAACAACAAAAATTATATCAAAATGATCATGGGATTTTATTGACATGAATCCGACCAATGTGAAAAACAAATTATTAGAAATAAATTAATGGAATAAATTTATAACAAATATCATCCTGAATTTCTCTTTGTATATAAGTCAAAAAAGAATGCAATTTTTTAGGAGTGAAAATATTTCCAAACCTAATAATAAGTTGTGGGTGGCGGTAAAAATGTCCCAGAAACATTACCCAACATATGACTTCCAATGGTTTACGTTCCAACCCAAAAACTAAATGAACATCAGTCAATATATACCACATGTTCTACAAAAATTAAGTTGAATAATTGGACGTTTTTTTGTGTTATTTGTGTTTTGGATATAGATTTATTGATATATGGAATAGTATTTATGTTTTGATAAATCGTAGAATTTTTACTCATGTGGGATAGAAGGAAAATATAGAAGGAAACATATCGTACAAAATTGAATATTATATTGAATGAATAATGTTATAATGAAGAAGAAAATTTAATATTGGAGAGATTCACTAATTTTCGAACATATACTTGAAAATTAGGATGACTTTTGGTATTTTTTGGCTAAAACCACTTTTATTAATGAGAGGTGTTTTTTAAAAACATAATTCTTGAATAATAGTATGAGAAAAAAATAAGACTTGGTAAAGAATCCAAATATTAAAATTAGACACATATTCCAAATATGATATTGAAACATTATCTTATGGATATTCAACATATCAGAAAGATACTATTCATTATGGTATAGAAGACCACAACATAAGGTGTCAAAAATATTCATGATGATTTTGTTAAAATGTTGCTATATTAAAATAACCAGTATAGAGTTAATCTATTAAATAGATATAATTATTTTCATAGTGGTTTATATTGTTTTATAAGATTTATAATGGTTTTTGAAAAAGTGTAATCTAGTGGGTGTCAAAGAGTTATGTGGATGTTGAAATATGGTAAGATATGTGGCTATCATTCTTAGTAAAATATATTAAAATGGCAATTACTAATGAGTACTTATATCAATTATTACGTAATTATAAATTATTAAACACATAATAAAAACATTTTTCATTATCATTAAGATCAATAATTTATAATCCCCGAGTAGTTGAAAATGTTTAGGAGAATGAGAAAAGGGGATAAAAATAAAATATTCTTTCATGATAAAGTGGACAATCATAATATAAACATTCTTAAAGTATAAAATATTAATAAATTCATTATTTAAAATGAATATATTATTTATAAACCAAAATAAAATGTAATATTAAAGGAGAACCGTCATATTAGATAATTAATAAAAACTTTTTCTATGATGGGAAATAGTTGATAGACTTTTATTTCACTTTTATCTTCCTATTCATGTCAAAATTAATAACACGTTCTATTGTTTATGAATCATGGGAGATATAATTTATGTTTAATCATAATAAAAAGAGTAATAATGACTTTTGTAATTTATATAAATCAACATTTATTATCTTTCATGGACAGACTCAATTAAAATTCATCACATAATTGGAATCAAACATTAGTATAAGAGGTAGTCTTTTATAACTAGTATTATACATTGTTTGAAAAAACCATGTTAATTAATGTAAATTTTACTTTGAAGATGAGAAAATAACAATGAAAAATATGTTAAATAATCAATTTTATAATTAAATATAAAATTCAGAAAAACCCTTGCAATATTTGTAGTTTGAGGTATGATTCTCACATCTTCAACAAAGTTTGGATTCATTTTGAATAATTTTAATATATCGAGAGTTATTATATAAAAAAAGTATTAATGAAATACAATTTATGTGAATTTATTTTACTTGTGTTTGGGATGGGTGGAAGTTCATAAATATTCAGGAATATTTTTGTACCCATGCCCTAAAATATTAATCAAATAATTTCCATCAAATTGTCGAAATTTTTTAAATCCTTTTATCTATATTGATGACTATTTTATGGTAAAAGTATTTATCTAAGGTAGACATATACATTTTCAATTCACTATAATTTTCTATAAAAGTTCTATTCATCCCATATCTAATAGAAATTTTACATAAAAATGAATGTGGATGAATATTTTTGGGAAAGATATGTTATTCAAATTTTGAATATATGGTTAGAGAATAGGATAACCTCTTATTATTTTCATGAATAGAGGTAAAAATTTCCTTCCTATTGTTTTATTATTATTATGTAAGAGAAAAACGGAAAAAAAATGGAAAAAATATGTACAATTAAAATAAAAGGTCAAGATTAAAATATACATTCTATTATGGTTGAATAGTTTAGAAATGAATTTCATGGAGTAAATTAAACATATGTGGCATATAATTCGAGGTTATTTGAGTTTATAATCAGTTATAACACTATTCAAATTGGAATATAATGAAACAATACTTGAATAATTTGATGGACTGAATAATGTGGGTATCTCTTCTATTAGATTATTAGTGAGATAAATCTCATGTGAAGTAAAAGTATTGAGATCCATTGAATAGTCTTGAATGTTACAAGAATATCAGAATTTGGAACAAATTTTTAATGGTATTTCAATTTGGTTATTTATCAACCAACTTATTTTATGTTATTATTATTCTTAATATATATTCAACGTCATAGAGAAGGAATCGTGAATTATGAAGAGTATATCCCAATGATATGAAGAAATTTATCCCAATAAATAAGTGATAATATCCTATAGATGATTTTTTTCAATTATAAGGTTGGAGATTGAATTTTATGGCATAAATAATATCATTAGAATACATTATTTTCAATAATTATAAATGTTTCTATTGATCAATAGAATAATGTTGATGGTTCTTAAAATTGGTATGATAAATCCCTTACTTATTAATTTAATTTTAAGATATTTTTGTGAATTTTTATAAGGATGGAGATAATTTTGGTTTGGTTAATGAGAAATTGATTAAAAATTTTTATTTTCATACTTTTCCAAAAGAATAATTTAGTAAAATATAATATGGTATATGATATTTTTTTCTTCATTATAAATTTCACTATATTTTTAATATTCCATATAGAATAGATGATATTACTAATTACGGTATGATACAATCATTCCATGATTGATATTTTATGTTTTCAATGGATTCTAACAGTACTAATAATGATAGATCTTATAAATTCAATAATTATGGGTTGTGTGAGTATCAGTCATCATCCATGGATAATTCAAATAACTATAATGAAAAATAAAGGATTAAAATATTAATGCGTCAATTAATGGTTGGTGGACTATTTTAATTAACCAATAGTCTCACCTTTTAATACAGTTGAACATTTTTTGGTCATTCCAGCGTGGTCATACCTTGAACTAGATTAAATTAACTATTTTAATAAAGGTCGTACCAATGTTACATGACCCATAATATTTCCCTTGTCCCAAATTAATGGTGACCCATAGTGGGGTGTCTTCAAAATAAAATATAAAAGTTTTTTGAATAGAGTATTGTAAAATGATTAATTTATTGGTATTTTGAAAATTGAAATTAAAATAGAATTTCATTATAATTATACCTGTGAATTAGTTAATTTTAAAATGATAAATCAAACTATTTATTAAAATGGAATGTGTGTTGAGTTCCTAAAATCATCTATTGTTTTGGGAGATTTTTTGAAATGGTATAATAGAATATGTTTTTTATTGAAATAGATGTGTTTGAATATTGAATTTTTCATCAAAAATATAAAATAACAATTTTTGTTTTTTATGAAAAGGATATGGAATTATTATTGAAGAGAACTTTCTTGTGATTTTTTATCCTTGTTGTTATTTTATGATATGGTAATTACATTACGGATAATAGAGGGTTAACATCAACCTACAATGGATTTGTTTTATTTTTGGTTAATATTGGTTGAAAAAAATCACACGGGTGGATTGAAGTGATTTATGGTAAATCTTAGGTTTATATATACCTTGTTCGATGTATGTAACAGTTAAACCAATAGTGAAAATAAACCTCTTGTGGATTTAGGGCCCTAGGGATGGGTAAAATTACCTAAAAATTCAATTTGGACATGGGATGGGTATATTACCAAGGTGTGTGGGGATGATGGAATTGATAATGGGACATTCTCATAGATACCCCATAATAGGATGATGAAGGAGTCTACCATTTTTGAGATGAACCCAACGCCCAGGTTCAATTTTTTATTATGTTTATAGTTCTAAAATTTTATTGTTACATGTATCATGAGAACATATCCGTAGACTATTTTATGGACTTGTTAGATTATTCATATCCTTCCTGAAATCCTATTAACTTGTAATCACACACTACTCAAAATGTAATGGGTGATGCGTATCGATGACAGTGCTACTTCATATAGGTATATGAGTGGGTCAATTTTCAAACATAGTTTATGTCTTCAACAAATAAGATGGATCATGGTAGTGGGACCCATCTACGACTGAAGAATTTTTTTTGGTTATATATTATTGTGTATTTTACTGTAAGATTTTTTATAATGTTATTTTTACATTTTATTCATTTTCGAAAGATATATTTGGATATTCTCTAAGAATTCTTGTATATAATTATTGTACTTTTGTTTTGGTATATTCTATCTATTTGATATTTTTTTTTAGTCCGATAAGTCATTATACTATTCTCACAATACCATAAGATTATTTTGATTCGTATTTGAATCATCAAGAATTGTGGAGGTGCACATAATGTAATATATTAACCTCGTATAGCTAATCATCATAGTAAAATTGGGAAAAAGAAATTACACATTTTTATTATATGCTTTTTCATATGTCATAATCTTTGATTATAGTATATGGAAGACTATAAATTTATCAAAACATTTATTATCAATGTTATTAAGACTAGCCGCCCAATGTATAATAGAAGTATATGTAATAAAAGATAAGATTTTTTATAATATTTTTCATATTTATTATTTATCGGATTTTACCTTGAGATATGTACTTGATTTTAGAGGTTATTATTTTATGGAATTTTGTATCTTATAAAGGTATGATAATAGAGGGTCTATATATACATCATATTAGGAAATTAGAGGGTTTGTGTATGATATCCAATGATGGTTTAGTATGACTATTACCTATGGTTTATTCTTTAGTGTTTCAATATTTATATATATTATACATTGTATATATGTATGGTGGCATCAAACATGATTGATCCATTAAGGGGATAATACCATATTTTGTGATTATTTTTTTCTTGATTATTAAGATAATTGAACTAAATAAAAATCTATTATTAACATAGAGAGTGTTTTTCTCTAAAATGATTAATTATAATCATTTTTAACTACAGGTATCTTATGAAAATTAAAAATTAAATTAAATTTTAAAAATGAAAATTTGATATAACATGTTTTTATATTTATAGGGACTCATTAATTTTGAAATCCATATAAAAATTATAATGAGTTTTTTTCTATAACATGTATTTGTAATTAC
This sequence comes from Viscum album, assembly GCA_963277665.1. Classification (NCBI taxonomy): domain Eukaryota; kingdom Viridiplantae; phylum Streptophyta; class Magnoliopsida; order Santalales; family Viscaceae; genus Viscum; species Viscum album. The sequence continues at coordinate 914,045,010 of OY728155.1, read as the reverse complement.
ATTTAACTATGACCCTTTTTGGAAATTGTACTTTTATAAGGAAATTAGGATCAATAAAAAAATTTAAAATTATGTACTTGTTCCTTTTGGACCTTATGGTAATGGACGTGGACCATGTGACATGGTTGGTTGTTGCTATGATAGAGTACAACCTATTTGTATTTCCCTTTAAACCTAATACATTTGATGTGATGGGGGTTATTAGAAGAATTTTTTGTTAGTCATAAAATGAGATTGGATTAGTATGTATGGTTTTGGGACAATTTCTAAACCTTGTATTAGTATTTATCTTTTTATAGGCTTCGGGACAATGGGGTGGGGTGATTGTCATCATGTGGGTTGTAACATTCACTTGTGATATTGTGTGTCCTATGTGATTCTATATTTGTAGTCTATGGGGAGGACCCAGTTAATTTCTTTGGAATTAAAATATTTAATTATTTGGTGATATCTGTCCCTTGAGAGAGTCACATGAGGGTGTTCAGCTAAGGTTTTAAGTGTCTTTAGGTTGATGAAGTAGGGGTGGACTATTTGGTTTTTGTTGTCAGTATGAAAGGGGTGTTTATAGGTTTTTGGTTTCGATGAGTTAGATTCATTTCTATATCAAAAGATTCACTATTTTGTAAGTTATTTGTGTTTTGAGTATATTCATGGGAAGGTAAGGAGCATTCAGATTCTAAACCCTTTTGAATCCCTTATTTTATCAATATTTCAATTATTGGATTTTATCAATCATGGTAGGCCTAGGAATGAATTTCATTGTCTAAATTACTTTAGGGATTTAATAACATATGGTGTTATTTATAATGTGTGGTATTAAGTGTATGAGAAGCCTCAAGATTGAAATTATATGTAGGGCAGCAATAGTGACTATGAGTTTTATCAAACCAGGTTTTCCTAGGGGTAATTATACCATACAAATGTATCTTTTTGAGGCTTGTAAAAGGATAAGTTCTCTAGAAATGTAAACAATTTGGATGGTGGTTCATTAGTATCCCATATGTTTTTTGAATGTAGGGCATGTTATGTGCCTTTCTACTTCAGATTAAGGTGAAACATAACGATGTGATGAGAGCATAATTTAAAATCATGTGGAACGTCATGATGAATTTAGGGGGTTTTAGTGTCCTGTGACTAGTTTTCATTACTAAGATTCTTCTAGACTAGAAAATATTCAAGCCTTCTCCATTATTGATTTTATTTTAATGTGGTATTGGAAAGGCCCATGCATTAGACCTGAGAGACTACTATAGATAACACACAACATATTGAAGATGAATAGTATTTTTGAAATTAGCATTAGTCAAAGAAAGAATCCATTGTGATTAGATAGAGTATAGGAGGTAGTCAAACATTGGACATGATTAGTGTTGATTTCGATAATTTAGGGTGGTATGGGATCATACCCTATTGGTATTTAATTGAGTACATTGTCTGGAATATGAATTGGATAGGTTTGAATTCCTAGAGGGGATTATGGGAATGAAAACCTATAACCTCAATTCCGAATCTTGGCGTTCCAGTAGGGGGAAATTTGATATGAATTAGATATATCATCAAAATAAAAATAAGGCTAAAACATATTATAATTGTCATCTTTTCATGTGATAAATGCTTGTGCATGGCTTAGAAGGAGTGACAAACATTCGCTTCCAATAAAAAATGATAGGGTCATCACAATAAAACTAGTAAAGGTAAACTGAATGGTTTGCAGTACTATATTGATATTCAAATGTGTGTCCCATAATATTGTTAGCTTCTTAGATAGTTTTCATGACTGATAATATCATGGGGTAAGAAAGAGTATTGGTTCACCATTCATAATGACTCTTGGGGGTGAGCAGTTTCACCCCAATCTAAAAGTCATGTTTAATGATGAATATGGAATTGGCTATTGAGATAAAGAAATGTTTGATGGATTTAGTTCCATCAATTCATCTATTTGGAAAATTTGATGTTTCTCATAGTGATGTGAACCTCATGAGATGGTAAATCTATTGTGAGTTATATCATTCATTTTATTTCCATCACAATATTTTTTTAGTTAGAAATGGGTTTTACCCCAAAAAATTCCTCACTAAATGACATCTGTTGAATCATATGTTATATACAATGGGGTTCGAGCACCGGCTAAAGGTCTGGGATGGTATGAGGTTATCTACATGTGATCAAGTGATGTTGTACATATTCTTGATATACTGAGTTGGTGTAATTGGATAGTTGATGGTTTTTCCTTGTAAAATTCACTACAATTTGGGTATGAACATTTCTGGGAAGGTTCGGGAAATCATCTGATTCCTTAAATGATATCATTGTGGGGTTGAGTGAGTTAATAGATAGTCATAGTGTAAGGAAAATATTTTTTTTACTCAATTTCATCCATGAAGGATCGAATATAAATTATTACATGTAGTTTAATATGGTGGGTTTGAAATCAAAATGGGTGTATTGGTATGTCTCAAGGGTTTATGGTGGTGATCTGATAAGAATGTTATTGTTTTGGGAATAGTTGATTTATAATAGAGTATTTAACCATTTATTTTAGTTTTTGAATGGTTGATATACCAACATTGGATTCATGTTTCAAGATTCCTATTTGATGTAGTTTGGGAACATAAACATAAGTAATTATTAGGATATCAGTACTATGTTCCGGTAAGAATCATCGATAGTAAAGTTTTCAGGGATTGATTTAATCTCTTCATGTTCTATAAATAGATTGGGTGAACCATAGAATAGTTTATCAATTGGTTCAAGTAATATTTTTAGTATTTTGGAATTAATTCATGGGTTGAAACATTATTGGTATTTATGTGATTTATTTTGTTGGTATCTTTTTTTCAGTTGTTTGTGTTATCAAAATTATGTTACACTTGTAATTTTCAATCAAAATATAAGGATGTAATTTGGTAATTCAATGGAAATTGGTAAAAGAAATAATTCAGAGAGACATTAGGTAAAACAATCATGAAATCACTAGGAATAGAAGTGTAATGGTGGGGAGTTTTTAATTCCCCACGCATATGGACGTGTTCAAATTTAAGTAAAATATTTAACTCTAAAACTGGTGGAATGGTATGTTAATTGAATCAATGTCCATAAATAAATTTTTGATGTTTGAAATTAGTTAGGGGGTACATTTTCGTGAGACTTTAACAATGATATGATATTTGGGTTGTTAGATAAGTCTTTGTTTCATTGGGATTTATAGATTTGGAATACAATGAAGGAAAATGGGTGCACTATTTATACATGGTTTGTGGATACTATATACACTAATATTGTGGGGTGGTGGAGTAAAGGGAATATATTGATAACAAGTTTTATTACACAAAATACAATAATAATTATTAAATAACTCTTCACATAAAAAGTGTGGTCTTACTATTTTTATCTATGAAATTATAACACAACCTAATTCATTTCTTCAAACCCTTGACCAAGAATAACCCAACTATGTCTCCCTCCCACTCCTATAATCCATGTTTCTTATTTTACATATTTTATATATTTCATTATTTTTTAATCAAATTTAAGATGGTAATATAAGTATAAGAACATTATCTCTCCTCATTGAATTATTCTCTATCATTGATTCTTAAAATTATTGGTTGTAGAGGCCAAGAAACAAAATAACTATTGAATCAACCCATTGTGATAGGTATTTTATGCTCTTGGGGATAAGCATATCAGTAAATATCATCTTCACATTATCACCTATAATTTTCATAATGTCACTTTGTAGGGTATGTTTTTCAAAGGATTTTAATACAATTAATTTTTTGGTGTTTCTTCATGTTTAATATGTTCTTTCTTTTCATAGTGGGAGTTCAATGGGAATAGCATGGGACATTAGAGGATAATTGGTTTTTGTTTTCATGTGTATGATTCATTTGGTGAGTATTTTGTTATTTATTCATATACTCTTCAATATGTATAATTTGTTTAAGGTTATTTTATAAATATAACTTTATTATAATTAATTTGGTTTATTTATATATGAGTGATTTAGAGTTGTGACTGATGTGAGTGTTGGTCATCAGTAATGGAAATTCTTCATAAATGTTTTCTCAATCTAAGGCTTAAATTGTGAATAACTCTATGATAATTTAGTTTTTATTTTTTATGTAACACAAATATATTTTTTTCTTCTAGTGGATCATTGTGAGTTAATGTTTTGATTGTCAATGTAAAACATCATTAAAATTTAATTATTAATAATGGATTCTACAATAACGCATACCAGTATTGATATACCCTTGTCCCAAATGAATTGATACCCCATGTGGTATGTCATGGTTACAAATATATCATGTGTTTTGAAATGAGAATTGGTAAAATATACCTGTTTTGGTATTCTGAAAAAACATATTGATGTTGAATTTCATGTAAATGGATTATACCAAAGAAAATTTTATTAAAATGATAAGTCTTGAATGTTTTTATAATGGAAATAATAAATGGGGTTACGAAATATATGTGGTGGGTTGGTGATATGTATTGTAATTTTAATATAGAATGTGTTTTAATGGGAATTTATGTTTTTTAAAATATATTATATTTATTATAAATTCAAATTAATCATTAATATTATTTTCTAATAAAATAAAGTTAACATAATTTTTTTAATGGAGATATTATGTGATCAGTTATTTTTTTTATTTTAAATTATGTTTTTATCATTATATTTAATATTTGGTGAACATGACCCCTGAGGGATGTGTTTTATTTATCATTAACATGGGTTTTCAAATCCCATATGTGTTGTTGGTGAATAATTTTTAACATGAGATGAAAAAATCCATTAAGGGATTCATGTAGTGGTCACATAATGGGGAAATATGGCCCCCATGTGGACTTAGTGCTTCATGGGTATCTATATTAACACCAGGTACTAGTTTGGACAAGAGAAAAGTATAAGACCTATAGTCTGAAGGAGTATTGGCATGGTCTATGAGACAATATCATAATCACCCTATAATAGGAATAGTAGGTATGTACAATTTCTAGGGTGAAACTGACCCATAATTTCTTCATTTTTTATAATTATTTTTTAAATGTTTTCTATTATTATTTACCCCTGTTATCTTTATCATATATGCATTCAATTTAATATGGATGGGTTAGTTTTGTGAAACCTTTGGTGGGGACATACTTAGTTTTAATCACACCCTTATCAGGGCATTATGGAACATGGGTATCCAAAAATAGGTTAATTATTTCAAGTATATATTTGGAATATGATCCCAAAATTTGCCATTGCATACACATCTATGATGGACAAAAGGAGTTGGAAATATCAACAAATCTTGAAATTTTCCAGGTTTATTGTGAAATTTTTAATAAGGTATGTTGTTTTATTATTACATGGAATGTACTCTATACATTTATTTCACTTGTACATGTGTTATTTTCTTGTTTTCATCACATGAATGTATGATTTTAATTTCGGGATTTGAGAGGATAGTTTCTATGTTCGACATTTGATTCACAATAGTTTTAATCTGATAAAAATTTATATTCTCCCTACATCACAAATAAAGACATCTACTACTACTCGATAGCCTCTCTCTTATGGGTAGGGGAGAATCAAGAATGGTACTGAACCTTTTCAGTTGTTATTCATATTATATCATGGTATAGATGAAATAATTTGAAAGTCATAATTTTTTATTAAAATATAGATTTATTATAGGTCCATCTTGAGATAAACATATGTATTTTATATATCATATAAAAAATGTGATTTAATATTTTGAACTATGAAAAAGGAATCATGATGTATGATGAACTTCCAAAATTTACATTCACAAGCATTTGAAAGAAAATCGTCATTCTAACTCTTTATAAATGAAAAATAAATAATTTCTACAATGTGATGATATTAATAGAAAAAAATACCAATAAATAATTTTTAATGAAATCTGGACAATAATGATATATATTGAGGGTTTATATTGATTGAATCAATCATAACAAATGAACAAAGTCTAAATATTTTCTAATTTTTGTATTTTAACAAAATATGTAGATTAATATGTAGATACTATGAAAATAGTGTTTTGAGAAGAATATTTTATACCAAATCCAACATGGAGATATACCTATCGATAAATTCGACCAAAGCAATGTTTGAAATAAATTTTTCCGACTTTAATCTACTAGTTGTTCAATAAGGTTATGTAGTCTCATTTGATGGATTTTGTGAGTAATTTACCTATTGTCATAGAAAACCCAGGAGTGGATATATTGTTATCTAGATTTGTGGTTTTTTCTTTTTCATCATATTGTCATTAAATTCGTCAATATTTAAAATGAAAAAAAAATTAAAATGATTTCTCATGAGAATGTGAGGATATTTATTTGATTAAGAGATTGAATAAATGGTAGCCACTATTGAGTTTTGGGAGTTGGAACTATGTTGGAAGTGATAACCAAAAACTCTCAAATGTGGAAGAACAAATATGAGTATCCAAGTGAACCAATTGATCTCTCAAGGAAGAAGAATTTGAACTAGGTCTTTGAAATAAGTTGTTGTTTGTGTTTCAAAGGAGATGATGTGGCTAATAAATGGTAGACCTGATGGACTCAATTTTTCATCAACATCAATGATTCTTTAGAAGATAATATCATTGTATAATAGATATAAAATATTTTAAAAGGATTTATTTATCAAATAAGGAGTTGAAAATGATAGAAAATTTATTTTGATAAAAATGGGAAGATATGAATAGAATATAATAGGATGATTTTCTTGAGTAAATTTTGAAGATATCATGGCATTATAATTATAGGATTGTGGAAGTAGATCATTATTTTGGGTGAACATATATCCCTGGATAGCTTGTTGGTATACTTTTATGAGAAAAAGAAATGCATACTGGATTGATGCATTATTAAATTTTATGGGGAATTACATAAAGATCACATTACTCGTTTAATAGAATGAATTAATTTCACCTGTATAAAATATTGATCACCTTTTAATGTAATATGGTATAGAAGGTTTTTGGGTAATCCATTTCCATCCCACATTAATTGTTGATAATATTATTTGTTGATAACGTATTTCATAGTAGTAGTAATGCATTAACTAGAGTAGGTTTCACACATGAGAGTCAATCATTATATAAACATATATATGGAAAATAGTTGTAGTATATACATTAAATATATTTTAACTTCATTTTAAACTATATAAGATTTATTTACATCTAAATATGTGAAATCGGATAAAAAAAGGGGATTAAAAATTATAAAATAAAACTAGTTTTTGGTAAAAGAATTTAACCACACGTGATTCTCCCCCAACTCATTCTCAGCTTCATATTCACAATATACTAAAACTATCATATCCATCAATATATATCATTTGTTTTCCAACCATCAAAAAAATATTTCCAAATAAATTATACTATTCTATAATATCATGATATTCACATTTTCTCCAAAATATATAATTTATGGTAATGTATTGGAAGATGATCTGGAAGAACATAATACCTATGATGAATTTTCATATTTTGTATAGATCTAAAATAAATAAATATTTTGTAACACCCTACGAATCCACAGTATGCTTCTCTATGAATAATACAATAGTGTGTGTTGTACGCCACTTCGAGTTATAGCACACACCACAACCAATCAAACATGCTGTTATGAATAGTAATACACACTTTTATTAATTTTATCAATTTTATATTATAAAATGGACTTCTTTTTTGGATTCAGAATATAGAAATTAGCATAGGGTAAATTTTTGGTGTTCTTCTGAAAACATTCAATTTTTGATGAATAGTGAAAAACACTGAGTTATAGTTTCAAACTGAATTTTTATTTAAATAATTTGTTATTTTATTTAAATTTATTATAGGAAAAAATTGATATATTATACCTGTATATGTTCAATGTAATTCATTGGAGTCAGTTTACAATAATTTTAGATATAATCAAATTTTATTGAACTTTTTTCTATCTTTTACCCACCTTCGAGGAGCATTTCCAAACATACATAAAACACAATTTTACAGCTTCTGTGAGTTGAATTTCAAAAATCATAGAGACAGGGTTGATATCAATAAAAAAATGTGGTTCAATAAGATGAAAATAACTTTTGGTGAATAATAACATTTTACTTTTATTTACCACGGTTAAAAGTAAACAGAGTATTTAAGGATAAAAATGATATAATTATTACCATAATACATTTATAAATTATATTAGATAAATTTAATTCTACTAAAAACAACCTTAGTAATTATATATTATCCTTTAGGTCCACTTGTATTAGATTTGTACATTTATTATTATTTAATTCAAAGAAGAGTAAAAAGTGTTAAATTCAATGTTTAATAACTAAAACATTTTTAATATAAGGATAAACATAAGATAGATTCGAATATCAATATTCAGTAGAAAGCTAGAAATATTTCCTACATAATCGTATTTTATTTATATTTTTATCCATTAAATAAATAAATTTATTTATGACACAATGATGATGCAGTAATTACCTTATTAATGAAATATTAAAATAATTTATATTAGAAATTTCCAAATATATTTAATATTAGACATTTTATGAATCACACTAATTTACTAGGTTAATATGGAATATTAGGGTTGGTTAGATTAATTTTTTTGAAGTAATAATGTTGTTATGAATTTAGATAAAACAAAATAACAAATAATGTCAAAATAGACATAAAAGTTTTTTTAAAACAAATATTATACTTTCAATTGGTATTATATTATTAAAAATCAATGGTTCATAAAAAATACTTATATAATGATAGTTGTATCATTAATGAACAACATTGGGTTATCTTGGAAGTATATTGTATTTTTATTAACTATATAATATAGAAATACAAAGAGACATGGTAAATGTAAAACTATTTAACTAAGAGTTAAATCTAAAAGATAAATTTAATATAGTGACCCAAACCTTTCTAAACCCTATTGGTTGGATTGTTTTGACCCATCCCCACCTTAACAATTATATAATAAATTTTGGAGACCTTATAAACCTAAAATTATTTTATTATAAAATAATATTTCAAGCTTTTCCAAAGGTGCCCCTCACCCCTCTTATGAATGGGAACTCACCATTATCTATAATTAACACATTCAAAGACATTTGACTCAGTGCACCCCTACCCAAATACCCTCTCATCTATCCTCCCTTCATCCTAGAGGAGATACTATAGTCAGAAATCCATCCTATGGAGCCCTTTTGATCAAATGAAAAGGAATAACCCGAAGAAGAGGTAAATATTTCATTACCTCTTTCAAGTGACTTTCTTCTTCCACTTCATCTTACAAAGTTGTATCCATTATAAAATAATAAATCCAGTATCTTATATATATTGTGATGTTATTATAAAAAATTTACAACAATATTAATTATTCTATCCATCCATTGAATGACATGTAACCATACGTGCGTACGTACGGCTTACCGTCTCCACATCATGGTGTAATTGTTGTTCAATACATCATTTTTTTGATATGTATAATAATGATTTGTAATTTATATAAATAAAAAATATAACATGATAATTATTCTTTATATATGTTATAACATCCAATTATATATTATTTTAATATCGAAAGAATGATATTTTCACTCGTGCGCACGTACAGATTACCATCTCCACGACCGCGATAAGATTAATTCCCATCATATCTATTCAAGAAAAACTATAATTTGATGATAAAAATAATGTTTAATGACTTGATATAATTTTGGATATGAATAATATACATCCCCTACATAACAAATATGACTCCCATAACAAAGAATATAAAGGAAAATGAATCTGTTAACATCCAACACAACGATAATACTAAGATATTATAAACAAAGCAATGTTAAAAGATCATATATGGCATCATATTAATTTATATTATTCTTCAATAATATAATTAAAATTATTTCACTATTATAGAGGAGGTCAACCTACCCTCGACCAATGTAAATTACAAGTTAAGGGTTAATTTCACAATCTCTTTATTATCCGAGTTTGTTTTTATTTAAATATCTACTGGGACATCATTATCATCCATATCCATTTTTCTTAAAAATATATTTCAAAACATTTTTACTATTTACTATAAAATGGTTTAAAGTCATTTATACACTTATTTTAATTTTTATATAATATTTTGAAATAAATCTGTCCATCATTTTCTAAACAAGGTACTTTATGACATTTTCGAAAAAAATTAAGGCAAGAATGTTTTTTTTAACTTATATAGCGGGTGCGGATATTTTCCACAGTTATAACATCGTCGAAGCTTCTATTACAAGATTATAAAAAAAATCAAATATAAATGTTTTATTTTATAATTACGTAAATTTTAAAATTATTTCAGATTTTGAAAGTGTTATTTCTCTAAAAAGGTTTTGATATCATTTATGTCAACATCATATGAAGGATTTTATGTTTGTTTGAAGTTGATTTATTATGATACAAAACTACCATATTGTATTGAAGGTTTTGTGATATGTTTGATTGTGGATGTGTTATTTCATACTATTCACAATTTATGTATAATGTATTGAAATTTCATATGCCAATTTTAATAAGAATTTTTATGTTATGTTAAAACCTTTTCATAATAGGAATGCATTGGACTTAGTAAGTGACGGGTGGATCCAGCTATAAATCCTTGATGCATAAGTGGATCTCATTAGACAAACTAGTGTCTTGTAACAAGGCCGTGAAAAAAATTATTTGTAGTCTTGGAACAAGGCCTTGACAATGTGGTTATGAATGTCCGACATTATGCATTCCATCATTATGAAAGTGGCTATTGATATTGCATGTGATTATTCTAAATGTAGAATATCCATGTGAGTAAGTAAATGGAATTATTTTCATTTTTATATGCCATATTATGATGAATTTTATGTCAAAAGGGTTTTGTTTTAGTTTTATACATTTCATTAAATGTGTATGATTATTAATGAAATCGTCCACTAGATTGTTATACTTACTGAGCATCTGAGCTCACCCATTTCTATGTTTTATTTTTCTAAGGATGAGAAGAAGTAAATTGTGACTCACATGTAGGGATAGTCTGTGGGATCTCAATTTTTTATATGGAAACGATGTTGATGATTTTCTCTATTTTATGACGAAATGTATCCCTTATGAATGTATCTACAAATTCCAGGGCAACTAAACTAATCGGTCATTAGAGACCTGATCTTTTGTGATCATGCTAATTATACATAATAATGCACCAATTATGTTCTTTTGGGGTCGGTGTGTTATAGTTTCTATCATTTGATGTTTATTAAAAACCTTAGAAACTAGATTTAGATAAACACTGATTTCAAAACATAGCTCTAAGATAGACTTTGATTATTGGTATAGAATAACTTTCTATAATTTTGGTATTGTAGACATTTTGTGAGTTCTCCAAGCCATAAATCCATGACTAGATACTATCAGGTAGAGGCGGATCTGGCACAGATGTACCTAGGGGTAAAACCCAAAAACACTGCATTGAGCGAGACTCGAACGGGAACTAGTGCATGACAATGGTCATTTCTGCAATCATGGTTATGACACACCCGGGGGATATGCTTAGGATAATTATGATTTTCCTTAGAAACATTGTGAAAGGTTTATGTATATATAATTCCTCTAATAATGTTTTTTTTATTATAGTTATATCTATAAACTGTTCAATTTATGTTAAGTGTTTTACATGACTGCAATTATGTATTTTGATTCATAAACTACTCTAGCTTATTCCATTGTTTAGAAATGGAACCTAGTAGAAGGAATGAAAATTGTATCAATGAACTAACTCCATATAGGGATTTCTTTCCTACTCAAGATTATTATAGCAGAGCTGGTGATGCAACTAGTGCTGATCAGCTAATCACCATACTGGGACAACTCACGCAGGATATGAATAATAACCCTACCTCTATGAAGCACCATGATTCACATCATGGAGGATCATTTTAATTTTTCTTCATGAGGAAACAACCACCAACATTCAATGGGGTTAAAAATCAATTAGTATCTGAGCAATGGATATATTCCTTTTTGAAATTATTCCACACCATGGGAGTAGTGAAAGTGAAAAAAAATTCATGGAAGTTTACCACCTCACTGGAGATGCTGATCAATGGTAGTCATTGATTAAAATCACAACGGAAGATGATTAAGTATAAAATATTTAATGTAGAGAGTTTAAAGATATTTTTTAGAAAAACACTTTCCTTGTGTCGATCGAGAAGTTATGGAAAGGCAATATCTGAGTCTGAGGAAAAAGGTGGAAGATAATTTCAAAAAGTATAAGGCTAACATTGAAAGGATAGCGAGGAATGATAAAAATTATATAATTAACCCAAGAAGCATGATTGATCATTTCTTTGATGGGTTAAAACTAGTTCTCCATCGAGCATTAGTCTCACAATCCCTCTCGTCGTATAAAGATATTGTCTCATGTGCTATTAAGATAGAAAAAAACTCTCTAAGTCTTACGAAATTATGTCAAAGAAAGAGATTAATAGATATACTAAACACTCTAGAAATATAAATAAGGGGAATAGGAGAAGCATTTATTATCCATCCTACAATAAATGTGGGAAGAAACACCCTAGTACTCACCTGAAGGGAATGGAAGAATGTTACAAGTGTGGTGAAAAAGGCCACTAAGATAATGATTTTAAGAGGAAGAATGAGGGTATCGATGTTGAATGCTACAATTATAGAGAATGGGGGAATTATACGAATGAATGTCCAAAGAGCCAAGGAAAATTACCTTAGAAATTGCCAAGGGATTAATTCCAAGCATATGGTATCACTACTACTGAGGTTGAAGCTCCAAAAGACATAGTGGCAGCTAATTTAATGGTTTCCTCCAGTTTTGGAAATGCTTTATTTGATTCTGGATCATCGCATTGTTTCATATCTTCCCAGTTTTCGATGAAAATTTGACAATTACATTTTGATTTAAGAAGGGTGTTTTCAGTCAAAACTTCTAAGGGAAATATCATTACAACAATTTATTGTAAATAAGTCCCCATTAGGGCATATAAATGTTCATTATCTACTGATATAATTGTCATTACCATGACTGAATTTGATATAATCCTCGGTATGGATTGGCTATCAGACCATGATGAAAAAATTTATTGTAAGAAGAAGGAGGTTACTATTTTTTATGATGATAATAAAGAACACCTTATCTTTATAAAATAATCGTCAGCAAATAATTTTTATCTAGATCCACCCCTAGTAGATCAACTAAATTTTATTTTTGAGGAAAAAGAAAATGTAATTAATGTGGGTGAAGAAAGGAACTTTCAAATATAGGATGTACCTATTGTGCAACTATATGTTGATTTGTTTTTATAGGATTTACTTGGACATCCTCTAGAATGGGAAATTGAGTTTTCCATTGCTTAATTCCTTGATCAAGTACCATATCGAAGACCCCTTATAGAATATACACTTTGGAATTAGTGGAACTAAAGAAAAAACTAGATGAATTCAGTAATAAGGGATTTATTCTCCCTATTGTTTCTCTATAGGGATCCCCTATCCTTTTTTAAGAAGAAATATGGATCGATGAGGTTGTTCATTGACTATAGGGAGATCAATGCTATAACGATAAAGAATATATATCCCCTACCTCACATTGATGATTTATTCGACCAACTTCAGGGAACTAAATACTTTTCAATGATTGAATTTCGATCTTGATATCATCAGTTGTGTGTGAATTAGGAAGACATTCCAGAAACTGCATTTCGAACCAGGTACAAGCATTACATGTTCACATTAATTCCTTTTCGATTGACTAACGAACCCTCTATCTTCATGGATCTAAAGAATATAGTTTTCAAGGAATATCTTGATTACTTTTTAGTGCTATTTATTGATGATATCTTGGTATATTCCAAAAGCTACAAAGATCATGAAATTCACTTTTGCATTATACTGAAGACAATAAGAAGACATGAATTATATGGAAAGTTTAGCAAGTGTGAATTCTGGTTTCTAGATATTTCTTTTCTTGGACATATTTCTCCAATGAAGGAATCTCTATTGATCCTTCTATGACCAAGGTAATCCAATAATGGACAGCACTGATGAGTATAACTAAGGAATGCAGTTTTATTGGTTTAGTAGGTTATTATCGGCATTTCATGTAGAATTTTTCCCAATTGGATAACCCATTTATAATGATCAAATGAAAAGGGGTTAAATTTTTTTGGACAAAAGAGTGTGACAAAAGTTTTGAATAATTTAAGAGGAGATTTGTCAATTATAATATATTGGCTTTACCATGGGAGAATAATGGGTTTGTTCTTTATATTTATGCATCGAAGAATGTACTTAGTTGTGTCCTTATGCAGAATGATAGAGTTATTTCATATGCATCACATCAGCTGAAATTCATCAACAAAACTATCCTACTCATGATATTGAGTTAGAAGCTGTAATCAGTGCTTTGATTATTTGGATACACTATCTATATGGTGAAAAATGTGAGATTTATTCTGATCACAAGATATTGATGTATATTTTCTCACAGAAAGAACTCAACATGAGGAAAATGAGATGGCTTGAACTACTTAAGTATTATGATTTCACGATACACTATTAGTCGGGGTAGGTAAATAAGGTTGTAGATTCTTTGAGAATAAAAGATCATGGTGTTTTGAACAAGATGAGAGTTGAAAAGGATCCTATATACATTGATCTAGTAAAGATGGATATCATAATAACCATGGAAGGTGAATCATCAATTCTTTTTCAAATGGTTTCCAATCCATATTTACTAGAAAGGATAAAAAGTTCTCACATTGATGATGTGGAGTTTCAAAATAATATTAATGCAGTGAATAATGGGAGATTGAGTGACTTATTTTATGAAAAATGACTTTTGAAATTTGGGAAGAGACATTGTGTTCCCGATATACCTTATCTAAAAAGAAAATTGTTGGATGATTCCCATAGCTCCAATTTTTCTATACACCCTTGGAGAACCAAAATGTATATTGATTTGAAGGATTATGTTTTGTGGGATAAAAAAACGAGGGATATTTCTTATTTTATGTCCAGATTTATGGTTTGTCAACAAGTGAATGTTAGAAGGCAACAACCTGGTGGAGTCTTGCAACATCTTCCAATACCTGAGTGGAAATGGGATAATATTAGGATGGACTTTGTCATGGGACTACCTATGAATCCTAGAATTAATGATGAAATATGGTTCATTGTTGATCTTCTTACGAAGTAAAAACAATTTCATTCTTTAGAAAAGATTTAACACTTGAATGTCTAGCAAGAATATATATTAATGAAGTTGTGAGACTTCATGGAGTACCCATATCGATTGTTTCTGATTGTGATCCACATTTTACATCAAGATTCAGGAAAAGTCTTCAGAAATCTCGGGATACTGAACTTCGTTTGAGCACTGCCTTTGTCCCCCAAACTGATGGAAAATCAGAACAGACTATTCAAAACTTAGAAGACATGTTGAGATCATGTTCACTTGACTTTCAAGGTATGTGGGATCAATATTTACCTCTGGTAGAATTTTCCTATAAATATATCTTCCATTAAAGTATTCATAAGGGACCATATAAAGCGTTATATGGAAAGAGATGTCGCACACCAACCTGTTGGGATGATTTTTGTGGAAGAAAACTTGTAGTCCTAGAACTGGTGGATGAAATGATGGAAAAGGTGAAGGTAATCCAAAACCACCTCAAAGCAGCTCAAAGTAGGTATAAGAGCTATACTGATAACCGAAGGAAGAATTATGAATTTCAGATTGGAGGTCATGTTTTCATGAAGGTATCATCATGGAATGGTTTTATACATTTCGGTAAGAAGGGAAAATTAAGTCCCAGGTACATTGGAATATTCGAAATTATAGAACTAATTGGGGTTGTAGATTACCATTTGGAAATACCGCCATGTCTCTCCAAATTTCACGATGTATTCCACATATCAATATTGAGAAAATACATGTTTGACCAAATGCATGTACGTACCTATGAAGAATTAGAACTGGAACTCGATTTGTCTTATTGCGAATAGCCTGTCTAGATTATTGATATATGAGAACAAGTGCCGAGAAACTGGACGACTCATCTGGTAAAAGTTCTATGAAAAAACAATAAGTTAGAAGAGGAAATGTGGGAAGATGAGGAACTTATGATGAAAACCCACATGATTCCTTTTACGCAGAAATAATCTAGAAATTACAAGGATGAAATTATTTGAACGATGGGAGAATGTAACACTTCAAGCTTCCATAGTACGCTTCTATTTTAATAATACAATAGTTTGTGTTGTATGCAACATGGAGTTCTAACACACACCACAACCAATCAAAATAATCGTTATGCATAGTAATAACCACTTTTTCAAATTTCATAAATCTATTATTTCAAAATGGACTTCATTTTTGTATTTTTATTATTGAAATGAGCATAGGCTGATTTTTTGGTATTTTTCTGAAAACATTAAATTTTTTATGAATAGTGAAAAACACTAAGTTATATTTTAAAACTGAATTTTTATTTAAATAATTATTTATTTTATTTAAATTTATTTTAGGTAAAAATAGATACATAATACCTATATAATTTCAATGTCATTCATTGGAGTCAGTTTATAATTTTTTTATATATATAAAAATTGTATTGATGTTTTTAACGTCTTTTACCCACCTCCTAGGAGCATTTGAAAATTTACATAAATCAAAATTTTACCACTTCTGTGAGTTGAATTTAGAAAATATTAGAGACATGGTTGATATAAGTATGAATAATGTTGTTCAATAGGATGAAAATATTTTTTTGGTGGATAGTAACTTTTTTCTATTATTTACCTTGGGTATATGTAAATTGGTTATTTAAGGGTAAAAATGAAATTATCATTACTCTAACACAGGTCTTAATTCTATTGGATACGATTAATTATACCAAGAACAAACTTAAGAGTAATATATGATCCATTAGGTCCACTTGGTTAGATTATGAAATTTATTATTATTTAATTTAAAGAATATTTAAAAGTTTTAAATTCAATGTTTAATAACTAAACCATTTTTAATATAAAGTTACACATAAGATAAATTTGACTATAAATATTAATTAGAAATATATAATGATTTCATACATATTTTTATATTATTTATATTTTTATAAATTAAATAATTTAATTTATTTTTGACCCAATGATGATTTAGTAATTACCTTATTAGTGGAATACTAAAATAATTGATATTATAAATATCCAAAATAATGCAATATGATAATTTTTAAGGATAAAAATAATTTTATAGGTTAATATGACATATTAGGGTTCGTTGGATGAATTTTTCTCGAAGTAATAATGCAGTTATAAATTTTGAAAAAACCACATTCCAAATTGTGTCAAAATTCACATAAATGAGTTTAGAAAACAAATATTATATTATTAATTTTTATTCTATTCCTAAAAATCTAAGGTTCAACCAAAAGGAATATATAATTATAGGTGTATCATTAATGAACAAATTGTCATTCTCTTGGAACTATATAGTATGTTTATTAACCATATAATATAAAAATACAAAGAGACATGGTTAAGGTCAAACTATTTAACTAATAATTAAATCTAAAAGATAAAGTTAATATAGTGAGTCAAATCTAACTAAAACCTATTTCTTGAGTGGTTTTACACCCATAACCACCTTATAATTTAAATAATCCATTTTTGAGAAATTATAAACCGAAAATAATTTTATTATAAAAAAAATATTTCTAGCTTTTCCTTAGGTTCCCCTCACCCCTGTTATAAAATGGTCGCCCCCTTCTCTCTAATTCACACCATCAATGCCATTTGGATCTTCCAAAACCTACCCAAATACACTCTGAGCTGTCCTACCATTATCCTAGAGGCCTTATTTATTGAGAAAGCCAACCTAAGGATCCCTTTTCATCAAATCACAATGAATAACCTGAAGAAGAGGTAAATATTTAATCACCTCTTTCTAGTTCCTTTCTTCTACAACTATATCTTTCTTTGTTGTTTACATTCTAAAATAATAACTCCAGTATATTCTATATACTGTGATTTTATTATAAATATTGGAGAAGCATATTCATTATTCTATCCATCCTTTGAATGAAATGTCACCATATGTGTGTACGTACGGCTTACTGTCTCCACGTCATTGTGTAATTGTTATTCAATACATTATTATTTGAATGGGTATAATAATGATGTGTAATTGATTTAAATAATAAATGTAAAATGATAATGATTATATATATATGATATTACATCCATGTATATATTATTTTAATATCAAAATAATGATATTGTCGCTCGTCCGTACGTACGGATTACCGTCTGCACGAACGCGAGGAGATTCATTCCCCATTGTATCCATTCAAGATTAATTTTCATTTGATGATTAAAAAAATGTTTAAATACTTGATTACAATATCAATATGATTATGATACATCCCATCCAAGTCAAATATGACTCCAATAACAAATAATATAAAGGAAAACAAATCTGTTAACACCTAAAACAATGATAATACTAAGATATTATTTACAAAGCAATGTTAAAAGATCATATATGACATCATATTAATTAATATGATTCTTTTATAATTTAAAAACAATTAATTAACCTTTATAAAAGAGGTTTATCCTATACTTGACCATGTAAATGTATATGGTATGGGTTAATTTCACAATCTCTTTATTATCTGTGGTTGTTTTTACATAAGTATCTAGTATGAAATCATTATCATCTAAATCCATGTTTCTTAAAAATGTATTTGAAAACATTTTACTAATTACTATACTAAGGTTTAATGTCATTTATATTCTAATTTTAATTTTAATAAAATGGTTTGAAAAGATTCTTTCTATCATTTTCCAAGTAACGTACTTTATAACCTTTTCGACAAAATTAAGGTAATAATGTTTTTTAACCTATATTGTGGGTGCAACTATTTTCCACCGTTATAACATCGTCAAAGCATCCCTTATGATCTAATAATAGTATTTTTAAAAATAAATCTCTTCTTTTATAATTACGTGACTTTTAAATTATTTCAAAATAAAAGTAGATATTTCATTAAAAAGGATTTAATTTCATCAATGTCAACATCCTTTTGATGGATTATATGTTTTTTTAAGTAGATTAATTATGATACAAAACATACATATTTTACTGAAGGTTTTGTGATATGTTTGACAATGGATATGTTATTTCATACAATTCATGGATAATTGATAAAGTATTTACATTTCGTATGCTAGTTTTAATACGAATGTTTAGTTTATGTTTAAACCTTTTCATATAAGGAATGCATTGAACATAGTAACTAATGGGTGGAGCTCGCAATAGCTCCTCTATGCATCAGCTGGTCTCATGAGACATACTAGTGTCTTCATGCATGGTCATGAGAAAATATGAATGTATTCTTGGCATAAGGTCTTGAATTTTAGGTTATGATAGTCTGGCATTATGCATTCCATCATTATTAAAGTGGCTATTGATATTTCATGTGATTATTCGACTAGTATAATATCCATGTGTGTAACTAAATGGAATAATTTTGATTTATATTTTCCATATTATTATGTGTTTTATGTTGAAAAGTCTTTTATTTTAGATTTATACATTTCCGTAAATGTTTATGCTTATTTATGAAGACATCCACTATATTGTAATCCTTACTGAGCATCTGACCCGACCCCTTTCTAGGTTTTATTTTTTTGAGGATTCGAAGAAGTATATTATGACTTTCCTGCAGGGATCATCTATGTGATCTCACTGTTGTTTATGGAAACAAATTTGATGTACTTATCCATTTTACGATGTAATGTAAACCTTATAAATATATCTAGTAATTCCATGGCTACTAGACTAATCAGTATATCTAGACTTGATCTTTTGTGATCATGAAAATGATACGTAATAATGCACTGACTCTTGGATTCTGGGGTCGGGGTGTTACATATTCACAATTTATTAGGAATCTTAGACATGTGTTATGTTATCTAATTATTCTTCTAGAAGTATAAATGAAAATATGAAATAAAACCAAACACACACATTATATTTTATTATAATATAATATGTATTTTTGAATAAATAAGATGTGATATATTCATTATTTTACATATATTTTTACGCTAACAAAGGTGTAGAATATCAAACCATTACCAACAAAATTAATCTATCCCAGTGGATACAATTTCACTACATATGTTTTAATTGAGTCTCCTCATAAAATATAAATCCTGTTAATAAGAGTATTTTATACTAAAAAAATGAGTTGATAACTAAGCTTATGTTTTATATGAATTGATTTCTTATATCCCTCATGAAGTAAAAATAAATCATGTTCAGAGTTATCAAAAATAATAATGAATATTCATTATAAAACATGAAAAAAATATTACCAAAATCAATCAAGATTAAATTATTATTTTTGTGTAATAACAGCGATGGGTTATTCCATTTTCAAGTAAAATATAGGATTATATAATTAAAATAACACCAAATATTTTCAACCATGATCCCTGACTCCATGCGTAAATAATGCTTCAATTTATATTAATCTGATGGTTGAATTTATTTAAAAAAACAATTAACAAAAGTAATAATTAAAAAATCTAATGAATTATTTTTTTGAGTAAAATGCATCCTCTATGATAAAAAAACATTTTTGAAAATACACTTTAAAAGATTATTTTAAAGGGTAATTAATATATGCATCGATGGAGGTGTAGAAATTTAATTTAAATACAATATCATCACATGCACAATTGGTAGAAATTCGAAATGATCTAAAAATTATATTTAAATAATGTTAATTGGGTACATTTTTCCTTATATGATTCCTTATTTTATATAATTCACAACGAACTTCCATTCATGTTTGGTGATGATAAATTTAAACCATAAAAATATACATATATTTCAAACTAAAGTGTAATATTAACCATAATATATGTGACAAATTTATTTCATGTGTCAATACCCTCGGATTACAAATAAGAAGTTACAATTCATTAACACATTTAATGATAACTTCTCCAAATAGAATAAACATATATCTTTAAAATAATTTTGGGTAAAGTATATGATAATATTTATGATGTCTTATATCATCACATATTTAAAATTTTCTATATCATTCTAATATAAAAATTTAAATAAATATATAAATATGTGTATCATTTCTCTTATATGGATAAATAATATCATTATAATGTCTTTTCATACTCTAACATGCCTGAAAATGAAAAAGTGGAGGTATTCTAAATGCCTCTAAAAAATAACATATAGAATATGGTGGACATAAAGAAAATTCCAAAAAAATTATCAATAATTTATGGGATTACTACACTAAAATACTAACACTCTTGTGGAAGTGACTCCATGATCATTAACATACATAACTAAAGTTGTTTTTCCTGTGATGGAAAAAAATCTATTATACTGTGTTACCAATTTATACAAACTAACTGAGTCTGAATGATAGAGAACATTACCTTGATAAATTAGAGTTTCTAGGGGAGATAGATTATAAAATCATTACATAATTAAAGGTAATGAAAACAATGTCACATGATTATTCAAAAGACAGTTTCACCTCTACAAATTTATTCAAGGTGAATTGTATTTCAAATTGAAAAATTAATGATATTATGGAGGAGACATATTATCTTATAAAATAAATCACAATTAAAATATATTGTAGAAAATGACTAATTAAATGTAGCTAACTCAAATTTTATATATGACAGAGATTGTGTTACACATCCAACCAATGTGAGTTTTCTCACGATTTATTTCATCGAGATTCACTCTAGTTATTTTTCCATCTGAATATTACCTGAAATTAGATAATATATGGTTCTATCCACATGACTATATAATTGTATTGTATATTCACCTCTCATATTACTATATGATACTTTCTTTATCCCACAAAAACTTTATCTAAAGGGTGTAGTATTTTTTATACAATATAGTTCTCTATCATAAGATTATTATATATGTACGAGTTCCTATTAAATATACTCCTCATACACCCTAGGTTTAATTTACTAATATAAAAATAAGATAAACCTTCCACATATATAATAACAATAAATCAAGTAATTCCTACTCTTGAATGATACATACAAATTTATAGATATTTTATCCAATAAATAAAAAAATTTGAAAAACAACAATGAATTTATCATAGTCTATGGTAATATTATCTCACTCATAATATCCTCTTATTTACCCTTCTTTAATACTGATAAATTTTCATGAAATATTTGTTGATTTATTCTCATTATCATAGGGTTCATTTTGATTTAAAATTTTATTTTTTTTCTCTCTAACCCAAATGTAAATTTCAACCCAGTTTTTAATAGTCATAGTTTATTGGAATACAAGATAATGTATAAATTTCTCAATTAATCATATATTAGAATATTTTGTTCAATTATTTAAGAACTAAATGTTCCTTGATTCATGAACCCATATGATAAATAATGATTTTTGGTTCAAATATCCTAGGACCAGCTAAAATGTTTCACATATTTCCATCACCTCATTAAGAATTTTTCAATTAAAATTTTATGTTCCATGTGCTAGAATATTTTATCAATCATTCAACCTTACCAATTCATATGAATAATTTATAACCATTATTATTTGAAATAAAATATAAATTATGTTATTATAAATGAATACTTCTAATTAAATGTTTCCCATAATGCCAGGGTGATTTTTTTTCAATTATAACCTACATAAACACGTATAAGGCAATATAATTTTTTAAGGAGAATAAAATGAGTCTATAAACCTATAATAGTATAAAAATGGAATCCATCATTCAAATATGTTCAATGAAAATCCTTGATTTGTTCATACAATGATACATCAACTGAATCAACATTTAAAATTGGTCTGTGGTTGTTTTTTCCTATTCATTATCACACCATTAAACAATTATTTAAATTTTTTAACAAATCATTGAAATCATAGATTAATATTTCATCAATGTTTTGTGAATGGTTTTGAGTTCATTGTACATTATTCTATATTCAAAATTCGTCAACCCTGTGTTATTATTTTTATGTCCAATAAATAAATTACATTTTTTCCAAGATAAATTAATGTAAACAATGAGTCCGGATATAGTGAAAGATGAATGGTTTTAGGATGTTTTCACACCCCTCCCAGACCCAATGATATGTGTATTGGTTTTAGGTCCATCATATATATCTCAATAATAATATTCTTTTCTCTATTTGAGGAACCACAAATTTTATATAACAATATGTCCCTACACTATGTATGTACTCTTGTCCAAGAAATATAACAATAAAATATATTACAAAGTTTCCAATGTTAAATATGATAAAGTTGGGATCATTATTACTTTTGGTTAAATCATGCACTTATCATTTTATAGTCTACATCATTCTTAGTAAAAAAACATATGACCATAAATATTAGTTATACTTGTTCCAAATTGAATGAACCAAAACTATGGATGATGGAAATTTTTTTCCCAAACACAAAAAAATGGTGAAAAATTGACATAATTCATATAACATTATCCAAAAATTGTTAGTTGATAGATATTACTTTCTCAACACTCTCTGACATTCCATTGATGGATTTAGAAAAAATTTATTTCTATGAAAGAAATCAGAATGTATATAAATGTCATTGTCGAAGGTAGACATGGGGATAAATACGTAAAAATAATATATAAAATTTATAATAATGTAATTTTTTATCTTTAAAAATAGTTAGATTGTATAATAAAATATACAATTATTTTGGGGACTAACAATTTTCTTTAACCAAAATAAGTATTTCCACCTTGGAAAATAGACCGTTGAAAAAATTTAGTGCATATTTTTATTCATAACCTTAGATAAGATAATTTTTAAATTGAATATAATGAGGCGATTTAATGGTACTTGTTCCCTTATTACACATTAACAAACTCAAAACAAGACCCCATAATGATTTAATCTACCATGAGATATTTTTAATTTCACATTTGTACCGTATAACCTCTGATTCTTTATGGAACATGTACTACTTATAAACCCTCAAATACCCATTCAAGTTGACACTTCCCATAAATGAAATAAAATATCATTTATCAAGTATCTTATACTATATCCTCGTCCTATGATTGATCGAGTACATCAAATAAAGCCCTCATATACTTATTTGATAGTAAAATCTTTGAAATATGATTTATTAATAAATCTATTTTTCATTGTTGATCTTTTTTTCTATAATCATGATTTATGAAAGACTATCACCATTAAATATTCATGTGGATTCCACTATTTTAAATAAATCATCAAATTATTTAATATTTTATTAGAAGTAACATATTATAATGTAAAATAAATAGTAGGATTTTGTGGTGAGCCCAACCCATAAGCCCACTTTATTAGTAACCTACCCATGCTGTCACATACCTAAGAAGTATTCCTAATCACCACATGTTGGAGACTAGCACCCACGCATCGAAAAAAACGGTATGGAATTATTTTTCCCAAAAATAAGCAGCAACATGATATATATATATATATATATATATTAAATTCATAGAATTATAAGAAGAGATAATTATATTCTATAACTTAATGAATAATATATAAATGATACAACTCAAAAGGAGTCTCAAAATTCCAATGTAATAGTATAAAATCAAATTACAACTAAAATAGAAGACAACTAATATATTTCATTATAATTGAAACTCCCACCATCATAGAACTGGAAACCTATACATGGTTGATAGAAAAATTAACTTTTCATTGTGGTGTCTGTAATTTCCCTACATTGAATTACATACCAATGTCTACACACCACTAAAGGGGTGTATAGTTTGTGAGCTCATAGTCTTTGTAGGATCCCGAAATTATGTTCCATAAAAAATATAAAAAAAATCTTATCATTCTCATCTTTATTGAAAACTATGAAGGATAAATAGTTTTATAATTATATATCACAAAATCAACATAAAATGATTCCAATTTTCCAAAGATAATAATAAATCATGGGAAATAGTTTCCAAGAATGTCATATAAATTAATTCATTTCAATCAATGAAAAAATTCATCACATATCATATCATATCAAATAAAAATATAAAGTATATGTGACATCATGAAAAATATCACTACAGGTATTGCTGTAAGACTAATCAGGTTGTAATAAATTAATAATCCTTAGTCACATCCTTATAAAACATTTATAATTTCATAGTAACACCCCAAAAGTGGAACTCAAAATAATATATGGATAAAGGATATATGATAAACATTTTACCTATGTACTAATTTGTTCTGAGCTGCTATATTTTCAAAACTATTTCAACAAAACCATTCATTGAAAACCATATCACATCGATTTTAAAAATTTCAATTCCCTTACCAAAACAATGGAAAACAATCATTTATAGTAATTCTATTTCCTATCACACAAATAAGTCATTAAAAATAAATTATAAAACATTTCATAAAATTAAATCAATACAGCTCTTCCATCATTGGATAGAGACATAATTACCTACCTCAATCTCTGGTTGAACAATCTTGTAATGGGATCCAAAAACTAGAAATAATTGAATGAAAATAACGGTGGTATTAGAATAAATCCTCACATTTTATAATATATTAATAAATAAAAAGGATCGGTGGAGAGAATAGACATTAACGTACCTCAATTAACTTGCTCCCACAACACCACAACACACAATGAACCAATCCACTTTAGAATATCATGAAACAGATCTAGATAGGATCAAGAATATTATCAACAAAGATCAATGGATCCAATTACACAACATGATGGTGTTACCATGATCAATGACATGAATAGAATAAGGATTTGTAAACTAAATAAATGAATCACAAATGAAGCGATGATAAATTGATGAATTAATTAATTGACAATGAGAATAGGTCACCAAAATATCATGGGAGAGGTCATAATTCAAGAGAAAAAATACATATGGCCGAATGTTTAACAAATTGCTTGTGAAACACACTAAAACATCTAACCATTATATATACATTGGATATTACTACATTTCACATTTTTAATCCCAAAAAAACCAAAAAACATAAAAAAAATTGGCCTTAGATTAAAAATAGATTTTCACTATTTAATTATGAGTAATATTTCCACACCATTTAAACCCTTCACACTTTTTATCCATTCATGAAATCTACTCATCACCTATTACACATAGTGAGTATATTTTTAATAGCATGTAATCTTCTGATGATTTTTATTTTCTTGACACTCTAAACCATGTTCACGACGTCTGGTCTGCGACTACAACATGACATAATCTTTTTACAAAACCAATATAACATTCAGGATGTCTAATCATTTACATTTAGTTTAATCTCCAAGAAGATAGAATAAAATTTATATATTTCATGAAAGTTAAAATCAACAATGGTGATGTCTGAACATTGGGACAACCACAAAAAGTCATATTCAAGTTTATTCATAGACTCAATTAATTCAAAAAAACATCAGTCCAGGAAATTTTGGTAAAATCCTATAAAATTATATATACTCTTAGATTCCCCCCAAAAAAAATATGTAAATGAAAAGAGTGATGATAAATACATAAAAGTGGGTAATAATATGTTATAAAATCACTACAATATAAATTTTATTCCCTCTCAAGTGATGTATAAGATTGATATATATAAAAAAGGTTAGTCACCTTCTCCCACATCAATAAATTGTGTTCAGAAATATTATGAGAATCTGATCTGTTTTACCAAAGAATTCAGACCATGGTAACTGACATCCTATGAAATAATTTCAGTTGATAATAAGGAAATATTCATTTGCTTCTATATAATAGAAACTTATCAATACATCACAATCTCCAAAAATCATAAAACAAGAGAGGGATTATGATAATATTTCTTGAGATGTGATCTGTGGAATATATCATGAATTCCTATCTATTGAATCAAAAAATCTAATTGAGAAGATTCATTATGACGCTAAACAGTAACCTCAAATGATCAATCACATCTTAGAGAAAATGTTCCCAATTTTCAAGATGACGGTGACCCAGTCATGGATATGGTTTCAAGGAAACCATATAACCTATAGAAAAATCAAAAGGATGAAACCAATTTTTGGAATATTATTTCAGTCCACTCTGATCTATAACATAGTCATGGACTATATCATTATTCATCGATGGCATATCCTTAATGGTACTCATTCCCACTAACGAGTCATTCCACACCAGGACCCAAGAAAGAAGAAATTTTTATTTGTGACCATAAATAGACTTTAAAGGATACATTTTTATACAAGAATGATAACTTTTGATTAATGAAAATTAATCATGTCTATGATAGATATCACAATATCCACAAAAATAAATGATACGGGCAAGAATAATATTCTCTAGTATCTGAATTCCATGATCCTTCTTACAGTCTTTTTATTTGGGTTATGTTTCAATAATCCTAATATTAGTTCTCATCTCCACATGGATACTTCTCCAAAAACTAGAAGTAAACAATGTATCCATTTCTAAAATAATGGTAGAATGGACCCCATGTAACCTTGTGATATCCTAAAAATGAAACATTCTAGGATCATTATTTATTTGGTTTCTTTATACATAATGACATGATATGAAAATTTCAATTGATCAATCACCTCTAAGATAGTATTCCACCCCCACAAATTTTGTGGTAATCCCACAATAAATTCTAGAGACACCTCATCTCACTTAAAATGTATAACTAAAAGAGGATATAGAAAACCAGAATAATTATAGTGATCTACCTTTCCCATTGGGTATGAGAAACAGCGGGAATCATAATCTAAAACTTTTTATTTGCTAACAAGACACCCAAATCATCATCATATTTCATAAAAAAATCCTCTTACTCTCTTGATGAAAGGCCCAAGAAGAACTATGAATGTAAAACATTACTGAGATCCTGAACGATTTGGAGAAACAAACTTGATCCTGAAAATGGAGAATACCATATGATGATGAATCTTACCTATAAACTTTCACCGAAATATAAAGTGTTTCTCAAATTCCCTTAAACATTTCATCCTGTTGTTGACATCACAAAACATACTCAAGGAGGGATGATGATAACTAATCATTACATATGACCTTACTATAAACATATTATGAAGTACCTATATAGGGAATCTTGCCATTATCCACACCTGCAGAAATGTAATCTGTTTTGGCCGAAGACATGACCCAAATAGGGTGTGAGAAATAAATCTCAGTAGGTACCCAGAAAAGGCTCGTGCCCCAATGTGTGAAAATATGCAACAGCAGTGTGCATTTTTAAAATGCAATAAACTAAGAAATACTCAAAAGTAACTAACTTTAAAGTTATATTGATATTTTATTAGTCTTTTAATCATTCAATTTAAGATATCTACACAGTGAATATTCTAAGAAAAACAGCCAGTGTCCTCATAATCATAAATTATTACCCTCAGGTAAAGTGAATCCAAACATAGGAATCTGCCCACAGGCATATCAGATATTTCCCACATGCGTACGAGGTGTCTCCCATAGGCATAGAATCAATTGCCCAAAGGCACGGATGATGTTGTCCACAAGCTATGTAGTACATTGCCCACATGCTAATCACAACACTGCCATCAGGATAATCAAGTAACCGGGACATGACTAACATGTAAAGAAGAAATATATATGCAACACAACTGAATTTCCTCTCACGGAAATTCTACAATTATTATAAGGTCATACCCTCGGGTATCCTAGCCAAACAGCTAAATAGAGGAACGCACCCCCGGGGTGGTCCTGGATCCACGAAGCGATCGCAAAAAATAGTTCAATATCCCATTTGAATTACCTATACAATTCTAGGGATTTAATTCAACAAGGTCTCAGCCATACGATACCCCATTCATGGGAATGTATCACAAAAATACACACAAACACACAAGATTTGAATATTAAACACCAGGCCACCTACCTCAATCACCTGTGATAAATATACCCGAACGACACCTTCTGAAACATCCAAGAACGTCGTAGATCTGAGGTAAACTAATTCTCATTAAACCTCAAATAACATCCATTAGAGGAATAATTTTCAATTACAACACAAGGATATGGGAGGGCATACCTGTGCGGTTCAAACGTGATCGACAGAAGTGGAAACAGATTCTTAACGCTCGATCTGCAGATCCACGAAGGTTCGACCACCCTCTCCCGAGCTCCCTTCCAGTTCTAAGACAATCCTATGAATAGGGTTGGTTATTGCCCATTTTAAGGAAAAAAAACAAAGTACACAGAGAGTAATTTTGACTACACGGTGTGCACTCCACTCATTTAACTATTCCTCTAGCGGCACCCCCAAACTGTTCATCCATCGACATAATTACACGGCGTGTATTACCGACTACATGGCGTGTAATGTCACCCAGCTGGCGGCTACCCCCACCACCTTATTTTTTCGTCTGCCACCTGACTACATGGCATGTAAAGGACTAATACACGGCGTGTAGTCGGCTTTTACACCCTTACTCGCCAACAAGGCTATACACCTTGTGTACTCATCCCACACGGCCAAAGTACACGGTGTGTGGAAAAGTACACGGCGTGTAGTCCCAAAATTTGGGTTTCCCCCCATTTTCCTTATTTTCTCAATAAAACATAAGGAAATGAGAAAATAATAAATTCGTACCTCAAGAATAAGAACAATGTTCTTACATAATGAAAAAATGATTTTCAAAATTTAGTGACCTTATTTAAAAAATCAGTGATTATAATATTTTTAATGTTTTAGAAGGGTAACCATTTATAAAAAAAATTACATTGAACTTTTGATGAGGTTTTAGGGATTATTGTATTACATAGACATATGAATATTTATGCATTTAGGATAAAATGTTCTCACCATTGTGTTATGATGATAACTAGAGACATAATGAATGACTTATCATCCCATTGTGAATCTTTTGATCCACTAGTTCTTTAATAATTATAATTTTAAACTCATTTTATGGAGTAATAGATGAATAGAAAATGATCATGGAATAACGAATGTGTGATATTATACTTATGAAATAAATTAAATTAAGTTTATCTTCTTAGAGTAATTTTTAAAATAATATTATCATATTATCAACACTTGTGATGATATCAATGTCCTTTTTAGACATATTTAGTATATGGATTTATGAACAATAAAATTATATTTACAAATTTATTTATCAATATATATTATTTATTCGGGATTAGTTAACCCTATAAAATCCATCATTTAATTTTCCAATAATTTTTTAATTTTATGGAATCCTTGTTATGTGTTACTACACTTAAGATTCACGTTTCAAAATTTCTCTTTTTAAGGGAATTTTAATAATTCTTGTGATGCGGGTTTCTATGAATGAAATAAAATGTTTTTATCATTTTATAACCAAAATTAATTTAGAGATAACTATAATTTTAATTTTGGTAGAATGGAAAACCCAAATATTTTTATGAAATATTTTTTAGAATAATTTTATTTCATTGATATATTGTGTTGCACACAACTGTAAATTTTCACAAGCCACATAATATTGTGAATATATTATTTTATCATTATAACATAGATGTTGAATTAGTAGGAATAAATATTGTTATGAAATATATTATTTTTCAAGCAATTTAAAAATCATTAATTATATCATTTTGATGATGCACATAATTTTTAGTAAAATTCATTTTAATCTTCAATAGTTTTTTTACATAATATATGTTATAATTTATCATTATATGTGAATTATGTAATAAATTTCGTGAAAAGTTATGAAAAATAATTTTTATAATCAATATATTAAAATTAGCTTATGGTGACCTTTTTGGGAATTTTTGAATATTTTAACTACCCAGAGAATAATGACAATTACCAATCATTTTAAAATTTTAATTTTTTTATATGAAAAATAACTTTTTTATTCAAATTTGATATAATAGTAACATATGTTTTAATTAGTGACAAATAATCTAATTAATTTTATTTTAATCACCCTTGTAATTAATTTTGGTTTTAGTATATCTTTAGTATTAAATTTTCTTTTTAGGAGATATATTTTTCATTGCATTTTCACGATTAATTTTAAAATAAATTTTAAAAATTATGTGTTTTAAATTTTGGAAAATGGATTACATAATTTGATTCATAAGTTACAAATTTATTTAATATATAACTTTTTATTTTGGTCAATATGAATAGTATCCTTGGAAATTTTTGTTATCATGGTAATGGTTAAATTGGGCATGTTTGGATAAAAAATAAAATTATGAGGACTATACAATAAATCAAAAAAATTTAAAAACAGTTATTAGATGATGTTAATATTATCATATATATCTATTTATTGGAATTTCATTTTTCACACTTCTAAATGTAAATAAATTATATATTCATTAAATAAGTGAATGTAATAAAATGTAACTTTCTTGTCTTAAATATATCTTATGTGTCCACATAGGGAAAATGGTTTGTTATTAAAGAATATAAGTATCTATTTTTTTCTTAATAATCTTATTTTATTTATATAAATTTATTTATGATATTTGGGGTCACATAGATATGATTATGATGCTAAAATATTGTATTTAATATAAAGATTAAGATGTCACATTCCTGTTTTATATATTATAACATTTACTAATATATGGTCAAACATTATATATGTTAGATTTTAATTATTATATATAAAGATAAAATATTTATCTTCATTATGGAAGATTATTATAAATTATTAATGATTAAATACGTACCGGAAATAATTATACAATGACGATGCAGTAATTATTCCATTAATGAAAATATCAAATTAATGATATTAAAATTATTAAAATATATATAATATGAATTAATTATGGTTATAGGTTACTTTCATTGATATATATGAAATATTATGTGTTTATTAATTTATTTTTTCATAATTTTTCTTGTTTTACAGATATTTTTATTTTCAAAGTAAGGAATAGGGTCAAAATTGACACTAATAATATTTTATAAGAGTAATATTTTATTATATTTTCTAAAAGTAATAAACAAATACTATGAATATTATTATTTTATGGTATAAACTATAATTAGTTGTAAATTTATTTTCCAATTTATACTTTATAGGTAAAAAATGTCCTTTTAATATTGAATCATTTGTTATTGGAGTTAAAATTTGAATCGGTTCACTAAGGGTTGATGAAACTTATAATGTTAAAATTAACACCAAAAAATTTAAAAGTTACATTATTGGATTATATTAAAACAATATCATATAATAAATTTTATTCCATTTCCATTTTGAGTTATTTTTATAGAAAGGTATTTTATTTTCATTTTATCATCTAAGAAATTCCAAAATTACTGCTCACATTTTTTATAAAATGACACCTCCACCCTCACATATAGACATCATATTGAACCTTCAATATCAAACATAATCTATATAATTATATTATAAACATCCTTATTCACATTATAAAAGTGATTTTTTATGTAAATATGAACGCTAGATCTTTTCATAGGGGATCCAAAGCATATGTTTCAAATAAGAGGTAATTATTATAAACGATCACATTTTTTTCTACACATACATACCTCATATAGATATATTTTTTTACCATAAAATAATTTATTTTAGTATCCTATATTTGATTAATTTTTTAGGACTCTAGAAACTCCAATATACCATCTCTTTACTATCATATAACTAGTGCAGTTATATATCACCAGGACGTATGTCTTACAATTTCCATATAGAGACACATTTCATTTTTGATAACAGTGTTATGTGGATTGATATTATGAATGATTAGTTATGATATATTATATTAATAATATATTTATACACATATATTTATAATATTATGAATCCCTTATCATCATCGAATATTTTGAGAAACGATAATGTCTCTCATGCATATGTATGGACTACCATCTACACGATGTGGTGTGATTTATTTTCACTTATATTACATGTGTACTGTGATATAAACAATTTTTATGAACATATATGATATAATTAAATATAAAATTATAATGATTCTATAATTGTTTACTATTTTTTACCATCATTTTATTTCATTATATGGAAAATGGATACATTGTTAATGTGTCCATATGACCAACTGCCTCCATGAGTGGTTTTTTTAATTTATCTATCGCTACTTTTATGAATGGTTATAATTATAATTTAATTTTAAATATATTATGTTTATAACATTTTTGAAAATATATAAAATATCATATCAAGATTAACTTATAAGGACCAAGACTGTTGAACAAAAACATGCTTTCAAAATGAAGTAGTTATCACCCAGAATATCTATATTAATAACAAATTATTAATAATCAGGAAATAATATATCCTAGAAAAATATTAAATTGTATTATATGTTTATGAAATAAATTTATTAAAATAAAAAATTTATTATAAATTAGTTTTAGTGATTAAAACTGAAAGAAAATAATTGAGGTCAGGGAATTCTTCACTTAAAACTGATTCAATAGAATAAACTACTATTTCCTTGATTATTCCATTCTATATTTATTTCTTAAATGGATATTTATTATCTCAAATATTTTTTATATTTTTTTGATTTTTATTTAAATATTATACACTTATTTTATTCATTTAACTTGTTATCAATTCAATGAGATGATTTTTGTAAGGGTTTATTTCAAAATATCATTATTACTCAATATTGTTCTTATTTAAGTATCCACTGAGGAATGTTTCTCTTCCTTGTTCAGTTTTCCTATATTTGTTTTCAAAATTGTTTTTACGAATCTACTATTCATATTTAAATTCATAATTATCAATATATTTTTTTACAAAAGTGTATGAATGGAAAATTTTTATCATTTTGAAAACAACAAACTACATGAATTTTCTATTTGAAATTGGAATGGAATGTTTTTTTTAAATTATACATCAAGAGAAGATTTTATAAATTTCATTATTCTTTTATGTATTAATGGTTCCATTAAAATATAACAATTTTGTTAAGATATTTTTTTCCTTTTTATTTTTATTTCATTAAAAAATTGAAAATAGAAAATAAATTTTACTCAAACATTATTTGAAGTGATCTTTGAAAATCATTTTATAACTATGAAAATATAATTTTATGTAAAATATTTTTTACTTGTGATATGATCCAAAGATACCATTCCTATTGTTTCTATAAATGTTTAATGTTTTTTATGGCTTGGGATTTATTAATTACCTATATTTTCTAATGTTATATTATAATAAGATGATTATGAAACTACTTTCTTTTCAAGGTTTCTGATATAATAAAGGATTTTTTTCTTATAGCAAAAAAAATCTTGATATTCACCATCTGATGGGTGGTACCTATATCTCTCTCCATTAAATTAGTTATTTAATTATGTATCATGATGTGGTAATGGAAAACAATTTGATGTTATTGATTCATTATGGGAAACAATCTTGTCTTCTTGATATTTTATGGAAAACAAGATGATGTTCTTAGTCAATAATGGGAAACAAGATTTGAAGTCTGATCTAATGGTCTAGTTAGATAACCTAGATGTATGAAATGGTTTATATAATCTATATGACTCCGAAAAAATTTATTATAAGAATGTATGGCTCATAATTGAGTTATAAATAATTCACATTCCTAGTAT
Organism: Viscum album; assembly: GCA_963277665.1. Classification (NCBI taxonomy): domain Eukaryota; kingdom Viridiplantae; phylum Streptophyta; class Magnoliopsida; order Santalales; family Viscaceae; genus Viscum; species Viscum album. Next base: position 914,010,256 of record OY728155.1, on the reverse strand, counting down.
TCATGTAATTTTAACTGTTGATGTTTTACGCCATATCCCATTATTAAGATCATTTCAGATTAGGAATAAACCGTGTATGTTATGGTAAGGGTCTCATATCCTTGTACATTTATTATATTTTTAAGAACATTAGTTGATAATTAAATTTTTTTCATTAATAAGAATCTATCTTACACCTTTATTATTTTTCCCTTTTCGAGCTTCTAACTAATGGTTTTAAGTTGGAATAATAGAGGGGACGATCAATATAGGAAACAATAAGAATCTGTCACAAGAGTAGAATATTGTTCTCCTAGTTTTGAAAGGAATTAAACTATTATTATTCATGGGTGTACATTTCTGTCATGTCATTAATAATCATATAAAAAGATGAAAATCTATGTATTAAATTCATGGGTTATTATAAGGTTTACCTATAAAAATGAAAATTCTTATCTGTAGTATTATATTAATTTGATCTATATTATATGACCAACTTTTATAAACATGTGAGTTACATTGAGCAGGAGGTATACATATTGTCATGCAACATAAATTATCTCAATAATGTAATGATGTATTCTAAACAGTTTTTTATCATAAATTTTATAATTTTACGAACAGTTGAAAAAATAAGAGAAATCCCTTAAATTTATATTTCTTGAGTTTTTTTATCTAGATTCTTCATTTTATTTTCATCCTAAAAAATAAAATGAAACCACTTCAACATGCATGAATATAAATGAAAGAAACCACATATATTATATTTTTTATATTCATCATTTGTATTTATTTCCAAAATTAAATGATTAAAAAAATTCTCTTTCTCTCAATTCAATCTATCCTTTTATTAACATAATTCTGTAGTGAATCATATCCTATACTACATAATTTTTTATATAAATGTTATTTATTATTCAAACACTTGGTTAAGTAAAAAATATTTGAAGTTGATATTGGAATTTAAATTCAAATTAATAAGTGTGCTCAAATATTTACCTGAAGCATATTTTATCCCATTTATTCAATATCAAACACATTTCTAGGCCACATATGATAGTAATGGACTATATATTTTGACTTTGTAGTTATATAATAACAAAACATCTCTTATTCATAGAATTAATTTTCTTCAATTTTCAAACCTTATCACCATTATATTAAAGAACAACCACATTTTTATGTTTATGATGTTATAAAATGGAATGAGAATAATTTCAGATAAATATTTTATTCTGGATAAATAATATAAAAATTATGATATTCTAAAATATTTTCTATATTTATCATTCTATTACAAATATATAAAAATAAATTTCTTTTCTTATGATGTGATAAATCATACACACTTATCATATTAAATTTTTTTATAAATTATGCACTGACTAGGTTTCTTACCAGATCATGTTTCTTACCCTGCGCAGGTATCTATTACATTCTAATATTTTATGACGTCATTAGACTCTTTTTCTGTGGAATTATCTTACATGATCTATATATATCATGAAAAAAATTATTCTCTTATCTTAATTCCATACAATGAAATTTAACATTATTATATAGACCAAATATCTTACTCAATCAACATATCTTACAAGAAAACACTTCTCATACATAATATCAATCTTACATAATTTATTATTCTTAGGTAAAATAGATAGCTTACACTATCCACATATCGTATCAGATAAAATTATTAATTACTATTACTATTACAAAATTAATTTCAAAATAATGTTATTTTCAATGAAATTTATATTCCATTAAAATTAATTATTCATTAATATGAAAATTCAAAACCCTTAATATGAAACCTCACACAATGAAATACAAAAATCATCATATACACAATAACCCCATCCATTTTAACTCTAAAACACATCCAAAATTATTTCTTTTGAATATTAATAATATCTCCAAAACATCTATTATGTTAAACATTATATTTTTGAAAGTGTTATTCCAGAATCATAGAGAGGATTAATGTAAATGTTGATTCAAACATTACCATGTCTGGTTATTGATTATATATATTCTTATAATTCATCAAAAAAGTATCCTGAAGTAGTGTTTTTATTGGATGTGTGGGTAGTAACATATGAATTCTCGGTGCTCAGGATGGATGAGTGAAACTACCAAATGTATAACCTATAGTTTCTTTTCTTTGTAAATAAAACATTTTTTGTTTCATTATCGGATGAGAAAGTGATTTTTGATATATATTTAACACAAGAACAATAAGTATATATTATCATAGAGTGGTATAAATACTTGATATAGTAATTTGGTTATGTATATGTAGTATTTTTATATTATTATGGTGTATACCAATAGTAATTTTAATGTTAATGATGAGTTATTGAGTATAAAGACTCAAAACAATGTTGTATTGGAGAATGTTAGTGAGTTAATGAGGAATAATTTAATGGAATTTGAATAATAATTTATCTAAAAACATATATTTTATTCTAAAAGAAACTAAAATCTAATGATTGGATAATTTTTTATATTTGACGATTTAAATATATGGCCATTTTAATTATCATTAAAAATATTGACTTCTTTTTTAATTAATGGTTACTATAAAAAAAATTATTATCAGTTATATTTTTAAATATACATTTATTATTATTTTTTATAGGAATAAATATTTTTATTAATCATCGTAAATATTTTAGTTAATTAATGTAAATTATTTTTTAAAAATATGATTTGTATTTTTTAGTATTGTAAAATAATACTTATATGAACTAACCTGATTCGACCCTGAAATGGTCACCTGAGTCGATTTTCGAGAATGCTTGAAGGGCGTTATAGATCCCCATGAACTAAAAACATGTATCGGGAATAAAAATAAAATAGTTGGTAATTAATTTTCACATAATAAATACAAATAAATAAATATAAATTAGATAAAATAAAAAAACACTAGAAGTGATATATAGAACAAAGTTCTATAGATGAACATACATTCAATTGACCTCGTGGATCTCTACCAAACAAAGAACCATGCTCGCTCGATGAGTGATCGAAAGCTAGAGGAACCTGAATTTGAAAATATAAAATAGGTTTGATAATAGGGATGCTCGATATGAATTATAAATAATAACAACACATGATTCCTTACCCTTAAAAATAAACACTAATCTTGCTAGTTTTAAAATAATAATTAAAAAACATTTTTTCATTGTTTTCAAATTCAAGTAAAAATTTTTCAATTTCAATAAAATAATTTTTCTTCAAAATCATTTGAAATATATATTAAAAACATTCATTACAATTTTAAAATGAATGAAATAAAATTTGAGATAAAATATGGTTTTCATAAAAGTGGGATCTTGCTTTAAACCACCGAAATGGAAATTGCCTCACAATCATAACAGACAATCCCTAAGTACCTAGTGATGGTTGGGGATCTAAAATCATTGTACCCCAATGAAACATGGTATAGAACCCAAAACTAACAGGGTTCTCATACATGATCCACTGGGAGGGGAAAACCCATGGGCCTATTATTCTCTAATAAGGATGAAACCTCATTAGCATGGCTCACATTCTCGGCTCTCATCCTCCTTCTAGGGTTTTGACAGCTCCCCAGCAGTGATGGATCCTTTTCCACGTTCTTCAGCCTCTTTTTCTAGGTTCTCCATTTCTTTTGGCTATCTCTTATTCTCACCGGCCCCTCCATTCCAAGGTTCCATTAGTCTAGAATTTGGTTCTCTATTTATTTTCCATTTGGTTCATCCATATGGTCCCTATGGTTTGGTCTCTTTCCCCTCTCCCACATTGCTCTACCGGTCTGGCCTGACATGAATTACCCCATATCGGTTAGGTAAGTTGATTTCTCATATGGATTTGGGATTATGGAATAGGGTGTAGTGGTTTTAAAACCTTTCCATTCGGTTGTTTCTTCCCCTACATTGTTCTTAGGGTTTCAATCTTGTTCTCCACTTTTTCCATCCTATGTTTCCTCTTTAGACTAAGGCTCATCATTACGGTATCTATTGGATTCTTTTCTACTCTTTTCACTAGATCCTTTGCCTCTGGACTACATCTTGGTCTGTTGCAAATGCTTTTGGGGTGTGTTGTGTGGTTTTGATCGAGCATTGGTGTCCTTTCCAAGAGGCTCATCTTTATTTCATTCGAAGGTTCAGTTGTACCTCTAGGTTTTTTTTCTTCTTATGGTTTGGGGTTAAGACGTATTTTTGCTTCCAGTTATTTACTAGCACTACTTTTCACTTCTGAGTTTTTGATTCCTTTCTTTCCATGTTTTTGTCGGTGGTGTGAGGTTGAAGTATGTGGTGTCGGGTTAATAAGGTGGTTCTCTAGTTTAGGTCAGTATTCGATCTTGATGGTCAGTTCTGGTGGATGCCTCATATGTAGATGGTGTTATCAGTTGGGTGCTGAGGCGACTGGCACTTCAGGATGGTCTGCCCATGGGGACTCTTTCTGTGGTTCTATTTACCATGTCTTCATTGGATCTGCGACATTGACAAGATGATGATGATGAGTCTTGGTGTTTTGTGGATACAATGTCTACTTCTCTGTGATAAATATGGTTTCTAGTTTTTTAACAGTAAAATTGGTTTTTGTGGTTCAACAGTGACGATGGTGATGACATTTTATGTTAGTGATGGTGACCAATGCATGAGGATGGTCGATGGTGTTTGGCATCTCGTGATGACGATTGCTGAGGCCTGATGATGGTTTGTCTGTTTTCATATTTTCAATTTTGAAATGGTTAATCATTTTTTGGTACAGTGAAGTCTTTAATAGCGTTGATGGAGGTGGATTTTTTCTTGAAATTATAATTTTTTATTAATGGAGGGGATTTGTGGATTTGGATGTGTGGGTTGTGGAGGCTTTGAATTTGTTTTATGTTTTTCCTCGTTGAAATAGTTTTATGGTTCTCTATTATCCATTAAAAGTGTTAGAAATTAAAAAATATGAATTGTGGTAGTGGTCTCAAATCAAAACAAATGTATATTTAGTGTTGTAGTTTCAATCATGCTATATGAAACTGAAACAAACCACTTTTGAATCATATAGAGTAATATTCATAGTCTTCCAACCTCGGTACTCAGGGTTACCCATGTTCTCTATTACAATTAGTGGTGATATTTTATCAACAAAACATATATGAACATATCACTTTATTTATCAAAAAACCCTATCAACCTCTCACCACTGATCTCATCCTCGAGTGCATCCCCCTTTTTCAGCCACACAATAAATCATAAGCCTCTTCACTAGGAAGATATCACAAATAACACATTTAACATAACAATAATTTATCTAAAACAAGGTTGAATACCTTTACAAGAGTTTTTTATTATAAAAAACCATTCTTGAATTGCCAAAATGAACTTCTTATTTTAAAAATAATACATTCACATTTAAAAACACTTTTGGAAAACACCGTTAAATTCCAAAGTCGTTTTAAATTTCAAACATGACATTATGCATTTTTTTAGAAAAATCAAAAATGAAAAACACCTTTGGAAATTTTAAATTCACCTAATATTATTCATTAAGAAAAACTATAAATTGTTCAAGAATATCAGGGTTACAAAACCATCATTTATAACTTAATTATTTATAAGGATTCAGAGTGAAACATAAAGGAATGTGAGGAAAAACATGAATTAAACATATTATGTTCAATATTATATTTTTTAGTAATTTGAAAACTATATAATTTAAAAAACTCCCAATAAAACAAAAATGAAATTATATTTTTGAATTTAAAGGTTTAAACATTGGGATACCAACATCAAACATACCGCTTTTGATGAAGACTACTCAAAATGACCCCTATCACTTACATGCACATGCATTTATACATACATACAAACATATATATAAATACCCCCAACTACATTGCACAAAATCCCCTCACTAATAAGTAATACGTAATAAGAGTGTGTATATGTATATATATGACTTACCCGATGCATGTACATGTTGGCACTCTTGACAACCTCAACCAAAAAACACCATAAAGAGGTCTAATGAACTCTATAAATATTTATGACTATTCAAAAATCAAAAATACCCCTTAATTAAAATTAATCCAAAATGAAGAAATCAAGATCCATAAACTAAAAACCATGGAGAACCCACGGCCTTTTCCAATCGTACTATGAATGGTCTTCATGGGGTCAATGAACCATAAATAAAAATAATCAACTAAATGAACAACATCTAAATGGGTTAGGGTTTGGTGAAAACATTAATCACCCCATAGAAGAGATGAATATCAAAAAAGAATATTGAGAAAATGGGAGAGGAGACTCACTAGTGGAATTCACAACCAAAATTTTTAGGTGGAGTGGTCGTCGGATTGAAAGAGAGGCATGTTGAAGCTGTCTTGGTCAGTCGGGTCATGAAAGTAAGAGGGAATTCAGCTGTGCGAGAGAGGATATGGGGGAGTTTCATGAGTTGATGGGTGAGGGACGGCCGCCAAAGGGCAGGTGAAGCACTAATGTGATCCGGCTAAGGGGGAAGGGGTCATGCATGAGGAGGGAGGAGAGGTGGATAGTGTGTCCCGTATTGGGTAAGGGGTAATAGGGAGACACAATATATGGTTTACATAAAATTATAATAACAATAACATACTAATACTAGTAATAAAAGAACTATTTTAATAATAATAAATATAATATTATTTTTATTATTCAAACCATTTTTATTTTGGTAATTTTTCTTATTTTTCATTAGTTTTCATTTAAATATTTTTTTTAGAATAGTAGATGGTCGTATGGTTTCGCACCACAGTCAGCCAGACCATGCTCCAAATGTGTCCAACATACTGGAGAGAAGGGGCACAGAAAAGAGTTGGCTACACAATTATCAAACCATGCATTAAGTGTGTTGAATGACTCTGTTCAGTTCCAAAATTGAATTCCATGGTTTCTACATGGATTCTTAAACCATGCACAACCCATGGTCCTCACCACTATAAACCCAAATAAATCACAATATTACCCAGTTGAATCCCAATGATTTCCCGAAACCAAGCTCTTCCCTTCCGATAGATGCTTCTAAGACAAAATTATCTGTTTCCCATTAAAAACTCATCACTTAAAACCAGGACACAATGTGAACATCAAAAAGAGTATCCAGATACAAAAAAATAATAATTTCAAATTTTGGGGTGTGAAAATTCTCCACAACATAAAAAATTTATCCCCTTGAATGTCACCAAGACAAAAGTAGACAAATATCATGTTTTCATGATCGATAAAGATTAAAATATACCAAAAACCTCAAGATGAAATATGACTCTACAAATCACAGCAGACCGGATCTTAGAGAAGTTGTAATGAAAATGTTCAAAAGGAAACGAGAAGGATTCTCCTCACCACATAAACCCACAAGAAAAACCTACCTTGAGTCTCTCAGGACTAGATAACTCTATAATTACGCCACACAACAAAGCAGAAACCCCTAACACATATCAAGAACTCCCTCACATAATAACTCTCAAAAAATCCACAACAAGATCCTTAGTGGCTCTCGTCACATTTTAAGAATCGACCATCTTAGTCCAACCAGCATGGACCGACACGGTAACATACACATCATACATGAAACCCCCGACACATAGGAAATCCCACAGAAAGAGATAAAAAAATAGATAAATGATCCTATATTCATCATTTCCACAAGTCAAGATTATCTCTAAGGTGATCAATATGTAAAAGAAAAATGATCCAAAATTTTATAATCAAATAAAGGATAAAATCGTTCGGAGACTCACGTGTGGGGAGGCACAAACACTAGAATTACAAGAAAATGACATCACTGCAAATTCTAATAACAAAAGTAGATAAATCAAAGAAAAATGGCCAAAATGGGGGAATGATACCTCAATGCCAGTTCAAACAAAACAGAACCCTCAAATAAGATGATGATACAGTATAAAAATTTAAACAATACCCATTCCATCACTAGAGATGAAATCTGGACAATTTTCCTCCATAACTGTGGGAATTTCTGACTACACACAAGCATCACTATAGGGCCATTGGATGTAGAACTAATGTCTTAAGCATCCAATGCCCTATAGTCTAAATCTGACATCCTTTGATCGAGAATCCTTGATAAAGCTACCATCTGAACCTCTCTGACTCCCTAAATGGCCGCACAGACAGCTATCCTTTAAAGGATGATGACAATGTCACATAATGTACCCCAACTTTCCACACTATAATCAAATAAGATAGTTTCCCATCTAATAAAATATGGAACTGACAAGAATAATTATCTTAAATAAGTTCATCCAGATCACTGTCCTCACTGTTTGGGGAACCTTTCTAACTACCAATGGAATCAGTCGTAGAACCCTATACTGAGACCCTACACAGAAATAACATTCAATTGATTACACGACACTACCTCTAGAGAAAAATGATCCACCCCTTGAAATTGTCAACATAGAAATTCATTGTCTATTAACCTTATAAGAAACTCATGAGTTCTACCACATTCCTCACCATCACCACCTCTGGTATAAACCATTTGATTAGTTTGGTCTTAATCACTTTCCAATAAATCCCATCATTCTAATATTTTGGGATCATCTCCTTCCATCAATCCAACTTTCAACCTTCAAATGAACCCATACCATCGTGTAATCATAAATATTTTAGAGTTCCCAATAACATGAAACCACTAACAACTTCATCAATCGATAACACTACCTAAAATATATCACAATCAGCATGGAAGACAGAAAACAGTGGACAAGAACTCAATTTCACCTCTCCACTAGGATTCTAGGTTGATCTAACAACTTGTAGAGACTCACTAAAAACCTCTATCACTTTTTTAGGTAGCATACTCAAAAATAAAAAGCATGATTCCGAATCAAAAGACATCATAAATCAAAATTATACACATCAATCATATACCAAATTCAAAACATGAAACACTATTTAAACCCAATTTTCAGCATGTAAAAACCAAAATCCTCTGATAAATGATACCAAACAAGAAAATAAAATAATAAAATACTACTCACAATTCAAAACATTGATATCACCAAATTTGAAAAATATATTTCAGAAAGAAAAACAACATAAATACCCACCATTGGTATTCCATAAAGTTTCACATATATATATGTCCTTGTGCTAGAATGACCACCCATCCAGACATACAACTAATTATCCATGTTCCATATATATACATACATATATGTGATTTTAAATAGTAATATAAATGTTCAATTAAAAACATTTCTCATTCCCATAAAAAATCATTTAAAATAAATCCCAAATACCCAATCACCATTTATCTCACCTTCCAAAAGGTATTTCAAAAATCCTATGATGATTTCCAAATAACATTCTATTTTTGTCAATGAAACGACACATTCTCTTCAATTAAATCCACATCCATGAATCATTTTTCTTTTCAAAAGCCATTTTCCACTCCAAAAAACAATTTTCCACTCCAAAAACCAGTGACCCCTTTTAAAAAAATTTCCCTATAAACCATTTTTACATTGGAAATCCACACAAGACAACCAAAAAAATCTCAAAGATACATCACATCAAAACGTCCCAAAATATGGAACCAGTGGCTCTGCCCAACTCATTAACATGGTATAATGGACCTTTCTCTAAGAGGGAATTAACCACATAATGTTTTTTGGCTTGTTCACTCAAGTTGTATTGAGTCACCACTCTATGAAAGCTCATTAAATAACATCAGCTCACTCCCTTATTCATCACATATGCACACAAACCATGGAAAGGAAAAAATTCAAATCTTGGACTTCTCCCGGAAACCTGAGGCACATGATGGGAAAGGATTCATGAAGTCCTTCCTATACTGACCACTCGATTCCAAATGGTCCTATTCTCCAAGATACCAAGCCCCCCCCCCCAAAAAAAAATAGGATACTCCTTTTATACCATTTTTACAAGAACCAACCCTATTAGACCTTAAACTATTCACTCGAACTGATTCGCGACAACGATAGAAGGCTATTCTTGATCACCACGTGCTGGAAACTAGTGTCAGGCATTAAAATAAAACTACTGGGAAATTTTTTTCCCACAAACAAAAAAAAAGAAAAAATAAAAAAAACACTAATAGAGGTATAATGAATATTGTTATAAAGCTGATCATGCCTCCATGTGACCTCATGGTTCACCACCAAATAAAGAACCACACTCACTCCAAGAGCGATCGAAAACTAGATAAACCTAAAATAGAAAAGATATAGTAGAAATGAGCATTGGGATGATGAGTAAGATTACCAAATAATAACAATTCCCTATTCCATTACCTTTAAAATAATCCTAACTAATTCCAGTTAGGAAATAATGCATAATAATGTAATGTTTTTCATTATTTTCTAATTCATTTAATATGTTTTTATTTTTAAGGGAATCAATTCACTTAAAATTTATTTTTATAATAAATTGAAAGAATTAATTTTTCATTTCAAAATGAATGAAAAAAATAGAAGAAAATATGGTTTTCAAAAAATTGAGATAAATAATGAAACAAATGAAAAGGATATCACATCACAAGAACCATGGAAAATCTCTAAGTAGCTAGTTTTTGTTGGGGATCTAGGATCCATGAACCACAGGGAAACTTGGTATAGATACAATAACTAATAGTGTTATCGTGAATGAGCCACTAAGAGGGAAACCCCATATGCCTAGGGGTCTTCAATAGTCACATGTGTTTTTTAGTGCGGTAGCGTCAATCCTGCTAGATGAAATCAGGATGAACCACATCAGAATCATCTAGCGTACAAGTCATAGTGTGCCCACCATGGTACCTTGGGTTACCCATGTTCTCTATTCCAAATGGGGGTGTATCTTAATATGAAAACACATATTAATGTACAACATTATTTATCCAAAACTATAGTTGATCTCTCATGACTGATCTCTTCCCTTAGTATATCCACATTTTTAAGCCACACTACATAGTATAATCCTTTTCACTAAGAAAATATCAATATTCACACATTTAACATACATAACAATTTTCTAAATCACCGGTTAATATATTTTGAAGCATTTTCCACTATCAAAAAATATTCTTGAAGAGCTAACCGGGACTTGTTATATTAAAAGAAATATTCCACTTTAGAAAACACTTTTTCCAAACACCTTTAAATTACAAAACTATTTAAAGCTAAAACTTTTCATTATACATTTTATATAATAATTGACTGAAAGGCCCAACACCAGTGGATATTTCTAATTCAAAAAATATAATACATTCAACAAATATTTCATGTATTCATGAAGCATATTGTTACAAAATCGACACGAAGAACATATTTTTTATACGAAGTAATCATAGGGAAACATAAAAAATGTGATTAAAATACGAATTGAACACATTATATTCAGAATTATATTTCATAACAATTTACAAACTTTTTAGTATAAATAAAACACCCAATGAAACAAAATTTCAGTTATTATTTTCAATATAAATGATCGTACATTGGGAGACCTACCACAATCATACCACATTATGATGACGACAACCCGAACTGACCCATCACACTTACCCACAAATGAATTTAAACATATATATATATATATATATATAATCATAGCCGCAATAAAAATATTCTTTGTACTGTGAGGGAATATGTACAAACAATTCATATATATATATATACCATACCCTATGCATGAACATGTAGGTACTCTCGACACTCGTAATCTAAAAAACCACATCGAGGTCCAACACACTCCATAAATATTTCCAAAATCTCAAAAATCACTAACCCTAAATTAAAATTAATCCAAAAGGGGAAATCTAAATTCCATACCCATAAACAATGGAAAACACAATTGATTTTCCAAAAATATCTAGAATGATCCCCAATAGATCCAAAAACCCATAAATAACAAGAATTGAACCAAAGAAAAACCCATACATGATTTAGGTTCTGTGCCAAACCCTATGCACCCCATAACAGATATGAGAAACACCAAATAGAGGGAGAAGGTGGGAGTGGAGACTCTCTGAATGGATTCACTTTCAAAATCAAGAAGTGAAGTGGTCACTAGTGGGGAGTGGTGTGTGGAAGCACTCCTCGTAGGCTGGGTCACATGAGAAGGATAGAGGTATCCCCTATAAGAGATGAGAATGGGGATTTTCATGAGGTAATGGAGAAGGTACAACTTCCAGGGTAGAGGTGGCATGTCAAAGGGCTCCGACTAGGGAAGGGGGGTTCTTGCATGATCAAGGATAATAGGGGAGGGTGAGTCGCTTATGGGATATAAGGGAGGTAAAGGGAGACCCAATATGTGGTTTTCATAAAATAATAAAAATAATAATATAATAATAATAACAAAAATATATTCTTAATAATAATAATAATAACATTATTATTATTATAAATAAATGAAAGTTTTAACTTTGTTTTATTTTTATTTTTTATTTAATTTTTTTTTATGAACACTAGGAGACTGTATGGTTTGGCCGCCTGGTATTCCAGACCATGGGGAAATCGTGCACAACATATTAGATAGATGGGGCATAGGCATGGGATGGCCGCACAATTACAAAATTCTTCACCAACTTTTTTGAAATTTTTTATTCAGATCTAGAATAGAATTACATGTTTTCTAGATGGTTTCATAGGTTGTTTTCAACCTATAAACTCACCATTGGTCAGCCAACATAAGTTTCATGGTTACATGGGTGAAGCCACAATGTTTCCCAAAAACCATTCTCTACTCATGCACATGATACTAACAAGACAAAAACAAATATTTCCCATAGGAACTCAAAATTTCAAACTGGGACTGAACCTGATCCTCTATAATAATACCCAACCCAATAAATTAATAAAATAAAAAATTACAAGGTTGAGGTGTGATAGAGATCATATAAAATTTTTGGTTTTAAATTTTCTACATTTCAATTAATTTAAATTATAAAATTTTTAAGGGATGTAGTCCAATTTTATAGTGTAATGGTAGTTTTTATATTCATAGACAAATATAAATATATGTGGAACTAAAATATATTATTCATTTATTCTTAAAATAAAATTTTTGTCAATTAAAAAACCTATAGTTATAAATCATTATCTTAAAATCATTATTTTTATTGATCATGCATTTGAAAAAAATACATATTGGGCCAGGCCATTTACTACGACATTAAATACTTTTTCATAATATATAATAAGATGCAAATTTATATATGTTTTCGAAATTAATATTTGATTGAGAGAAAATGATTATTTATTTGGTAGTAGGATTCGTGGATAAAAAATTATAAAAATGGGTTTTTATTTATGTCCTCTAATAGTATAATAAATCATAAAATTAATTCTTATATGAAACATCATGTGTATGAGATAAGAATGAAGATATGCCAATATAGATTAAATTCAGGAAAACATTGGATTCATTATTTTTATTTAAATGGGTTTTAGTTCATGGGTTGTTTTTTGTTTGATACACTCTGGAGTTCAGAGAGAATAGTTCATGAGATCATGTTAAATGCGTCATGAATCTTTGATGCATTAATATAGCCCCTTTTAGCATCATGTTATCATTGAAAATAATTCATCTTAACGTGAATTATAATAATAATGGACACTATGTTCATTAATTTATCCTTTATATACATCTATATATACAATGAAGTTCGTCAAATTGATGACATAATATATTGTATCATCCCTAGTATTTTTGACACACACATCAACCATATTGTTGTATTATTTGTGAAAAATGAATGATTTAATTGAACCATAAAAATATTATTTTCAAAATTAAGAACTCGGTTCCACTAAAAGGATTCAAAAATGACATCAATAATATGGTGTTGAAATATTGTTTATATTCATTTTTAGAAAACTATATATTCTTCCAATTCATTATCATTAATCTCATCACAAAAACTATTAATGAATAATATAAGTCCCAAATCACATTTTTATCCAGGTTCTCTTCATTAGAGTATTATTATGTCCCTAATGTATGGTGGTTTTTATCCCACTCAACTATATATTTTATTTTTTAATGAAATAAATACAAATTATGTTATGAACTATTATGTAATACAAGATGATTGAACAATGGATCCAAATATAAACACTAAATAATTGAAATTGAATAAAAAATATTTAGATAGATGTATAGTGGGTATCATGACTCATTTTCTTTCAATATGTATGGTTAAATTTTTTCTTCTCAGAAAAGTTCCTCTAATAGGTTGTACACTATTTCAAATAATAGTTTATCATTTTTTTGAACTGCTTTTCACATTCGAAAACATTATCACACAGTATTGATGTCTTCGACATTATTTTCATTCATTTATTATAATTTATAATCATATATTAAATTGATGGGTATTATTTTGATATCAATATATAAAAACTCAATGTATAGACGAATGATACCTCTCAATTTTTATCTCATTAAAATTAATGTCAACTCTTCCTCAAAACATGGTCTTTTTTATCTCTAATAAAACTTCTTATACACTTCTAAAAAACATTTTCTGACTTCCACATCACCATAAGCATGTACTCATGCATGTGATGTACAATTATTTCATCCAATACATTACTATTTTAAGAACATATATCTGATTTCTTCCATTTATCGTAGCTTGGAACATAATATATATAATAAATATTGAAATTTGATTATTAAAATTTCACAACACAATAATAGTATAATTTAATCTAATTTTCATTAAAAGTAACTATATTAGAGAAATCCTCAGTTTAGTAATTAAAATTCTATATTTTTACAACATCATGAATAAGATAGTTTTCTTAGATAATAATAGTGTAATTACATATAAATTGATTGTAAAATGATACAAATGAAGAGTAACATCAATCATGCCAAATTTAGATGACTCGAACCCATATTGGAAATAGACTCGCATATATCTATATACAGACACGATGACTTATAAATAATCTAAAATGACTAATACATTTATTCGAAATGACACATACCTAGATATAAAGACATGGCCAAATTTTGGTTTCAATGCTTACATTATATAATACCTAAATTCCCTTATGATCAAGTTCAATATATAGTAGGATTTAATAAAAACATCAAACCAACTAATATCGCCATAAAAATGATTTATTTACAATGAGACATAAATTGTAATGTTTAGTTTGTCAACGATGGATCTTATTCACATTAGTATGTTTCTTCTTACATGAAAGATAAATTCAATAATTCTTTCTATATTTCATTATAAAATCCTCTTCTAATGTCCATATAAGTCTACAATGGCACCAACAAAAAATTTCATGGTCATTATTAAAAGATAAAAATTCAGTAAATATAGATAATTAGTCAAAATAAATATAATATTATCCCAAAATGGGTTTAACATCAACCCCCTTTGGATATGTTGTAAATATAATCCATATTTTATCATTTTATTGATAGTAAATCCAATGTTCAAAAAAGACAAAGATCTAATAAAATAGTTAAATATAAAGATTCATGAATTATTCATTCTAAATTCTATAAGACCTATCTCAATGTACAAAATAACAATGATCAATTAAGCCAAAAATTAATCATAAAAACGCATTACAATATAAATTCTACTTCATTATGATCATACAAATCTGTAATAGGTTTTTACAAATTATTTCAATAGGACACAAACAACTAATTAAAATGGTTCACAAATTAGTAATACAATTTTATCCCCTATAATCATCATCTACTCCATAAATTATGCAATATATGATAGATAATGAATCTTATGTATTTTTATAACTTGAGGTGGAGGTTTTTTTTACTCCAAATAATTTTAGTAATATTTCAGAAAAACTCAATGAAGATAGGTTGTATTGGAATGTAAATAATTTGATCCACTTATGGAACACAATAAATATTAATGTTCCCATTAGAAACCTTATACGTTAAAAAATGATACCAAATATCAATTTCATTGACCTATAATAATATAGTTGATTAATGAAAATTTTTATATCATTTTTATTATCATATGTAAAATATAATGGTTATCTAGTTTTAAGAATCATATCATCAAGCTAATTTCCCATCAATAAAATTTCTAATGTTTAGGTATCCACGAATTTAGATATGGTTGGTATTTATCTCATTAAATTTCATTTAATGAATTATATGTACCACACTTTTCACCAATAAAAATCAATCTAGATTATTTGGATTTACAATCATCAAAAACACATTCCTAGTCATTATTTTTACAAAATTTTATATTCATTATTAATTCAGTAATGTGAAACAATCTAATGACAGTTGTAATTTGGATTTATCTCGAGAAGTATATCCAAAAATAGACGAGATTACGTATAATTAAATATAAATATACAAAAAATATTAATAAGGAAAAAATACATTAGGCATAGAACTAATCAAATATAGAAGAATTGATATGATCTACCTATACTCATTCTCATTTTAAACTTTTCTTTTATCATCAGTACAATATTTTATTCTGACATAAACTAGAGTCGATAATAAAATTAATTTTACAATAACAATCCTTTAAAAAAAATAATCGGATCATTTAATTGTGGACATAATTACATTATCATCAGCATGAGTAAATTTAAATCTTCAGAAATATTTCATTTTTTCAATATGATATATATAGAATTTCATCAATATTTTTGTACAAAAATATTCACATATATTCTCATCATCACTGGTAAATATAATATCATCAACACACACTATTAGAGAAGGTGATACAGTGTTAATCATTTTATATATAGGTTTATATCAACATGAATCTTTTTAAAGACCATGTTTCTCAAATTCGCATATATCTTGATATTATATGATCAAAATTATTTAATTAAACAGTAATGTTTTTCAATTATCACACACAGAATAATTTTATCATCATTAAAAAGAAACTTTCTAGGTGTTATGTATAAACATCTTCACATAATTCATCACTGATAAATACTGAGATTGCATAAAATAGAATTATTTTAATGTTTTATTGAGTAGAAAAATATTGTTTGTTTTTCTATTTTTTTCATGAATCGTTATTAGGGTAAATGTATGTAATGGACATACATTTTCTGAAACAACTACCTTATTTTCCAATAAATATAATTTTTTTAATATATTTCATTGCTAGAGAAACATATTTAGTCCATTGTTACATGTAATAATAATTTTATATTTCATTATATGAAACACTATTTTAATATTCATTAATTGCAACACCATTACTGAATGAAAAATGGAATAATATTAAAATATTGTTATTTAATATGACAGTAGTCACCTAGATATTGAAATTATATTTCTGAATAGGATTAAATGGATTATAAATATGTATATTTTATACATGTATAAATAATTAATACTCTATGGATTAATTATTTATAAATGAAAATAAAAACCACTTGTAAACAAAAAAAATAATATTCTAATAAACTATTTTTTTGTACACAAATTTTCTTTAAATAAATAAATTTAAAAATCATTTATAGTGTATTATTTTAATGAAATATATATATTATATATTTAATAAATTTTTAATCATTCATCTGATGTGCTTTCAAGACTATTTATTATAATAAAAACAATTTCAAGCTTAAAAATTGGATTTATAAAAAAATAATTATGCCTATTTTTGGGAACTTATTTCAATTTTTTTCCCAATTAGATCATTTTTTTTCAAAAAATAGACATATTTTTTTTAAATCACCATGTCATAGGTATTTTAAAGTTTTATTTTGTTTTTTTTTGAAAACATAAACATTTCTATGAATAGGAAAAAATATTGGATTTTACTAAGAATTTTCCTTTCATTTGAAGAATTTAAAAAATAAAAAATTAAATCCCTACAGATATAAAAGAAAAATTAAATCATTAATATATCAAATAATATAATTTAATTCATTTAAATGAATTTAATATTTAATTTTGAAATAAAATCATTGTAAACTTTTGAACCATTTCTTTTTGGAAAACTGATTTTTCATCAATTCTGAAAGATAAAATTTAAATTATATTCTCCACATAATATAAATAGAAGTTGGGAAAACTAATTAAATATTTAGAATCATAATATTTTATATTATCCATTGATTTAATCATAATTATTGCGAATAGTTAATAGTAGAAACATTATTTATTAATTATCATCCTTTTTGTTTACATGGGTTCTCTGGGGGTTAAAACAATATAAGGGAACAATTTACCTTAAATCTTGTACATAACCATTGTTCTATAAAAAATTAAACTATATAAAAACTATAGATATATTTTGGACAATTTTACTATATTTTAGTATTTGAAAAATGCGGGAACACATTTTTCTATTTGAAAAGTACAAGTGTACCCATCGTCTAACATATAAAAGGCCACCAATGTAAGAAACAGTATCTTCTTTTCAGGTACGTCTATCCTTTTTTTGATGTTTTTGAGAAAAGTGGATTTTCTGCAAATTTTTTAAGCACACGCAATGTACCTTATGAGTATAGGCCGTGTAGTTTTCTCCCGCGTGAGGCCGTGTGCTGGCCATGTATAGGTAACACACATGGGGTGTACCAATGAGGTGGAGGCTGCTTATTGCAGTGTATGGAAGGGGTGAGTATACGTTGTGTACTCATGAAGTACACGCTGTGTGCTTTTATTTTTTTTCATTAATCTGACCGAGGTCACATTTAATCCCAGTTTTTGTATTCTTCTACGCCTAATTCCATCCAAATCATCCGAGGAGGCCGATTCTTCTCCGAACCACCGATCCTTCACCAGTTACTGGAATCGAACGTCGTCGATTTCGTTGGAATCGCAGCTGTGAGTTCTTCTTTCTTCTTGGAGTTTCATTCTAGTATTTTACCTTTTTCTCATAATATTGTGGGTTTACTATTTTGGATGTTTTCACAGATCTTCTTCATTCTAAGGAGAATCAATCTTTGTGGCTCATGTATATCAATCTCCTAGGATCGAGGTAGATGGTTTGTTTCCTTACATTGAATGTATTTGAGTTTTTGTGAAAAAACTGTAGTATAGCCATGTATCAGGTATCCCTAGATAGAGATTTTGATTCCATTATTTAATTTCCATAGATTTCTTATTTTCTTGAGGTTAATTGATAGTAATATATGCTTGGTTTCATGTTAGAGGATCACCATTGGGCGATTTCCCTTGCTTTGGCTATTTATCGCTGTTTAGATTAGGTTGCATGTGTGGAAAACCTTGTAGCATTGTTTATTAGCATTTTTATAGTTGATTGCATGTATTACATGCTGTTTATATGCTTTTTATGCATTGTAGCTATTATCCAAGTTGTTGTTGAACTTACTTAGGGATGCTGACAATCGATTACGAGCGACTAGACTACTCAGGGTTGTGTGAACCTGGTGCGGTAGACTAAAGTGGAAACTGACGATTAAGGGATTCCCTAGAGAGTCTGTTATAAATTATTTTCTTACACAGGACCAACAAAAATTGGAATTTTTTCTTCCCAAGAGTGTCCTTAGTTTACACACTTATCGAGACCACAAGAGGAATTAGACGTAAGTGCTTCCTCAGAGAGTATGTTGCTATCGTTGGAAGACCATAGAGTAATTGACGGTGAAAACATCCCAGAGTGTCTGTTCCATGAATTATTATTTGAATAGAGGGTTCTTCTAGTAGGATCCACCCAAAGAATCAGTATTATTATTTGTTTGGTTGGTTTTGACGATTTCAACAAGCCAAAGAACAAGCATGGGTTTGTACTGCTTGTTGTCTAGGTAGTCTCTTGAGATACCTATTGTGTTACTTGCTGTGCCTTGAGAATATAAAGTTTTTTCCTAGATTCCTTTGTTTATAACTAAATTATTATATTAAATTAATAAATAAATGTGAATGGAGATTTTTAGGATTTTTACTTTTGTGTACCTTTGTTTCTCTACTTCATTTATTTCCTTTACTTTTACTATTTTTCTCACTGACAGTAGGGCACAAATCTTGTGGTGATTGCCTAATGGGATTAGTATCACAACCTGTTTGGGTATTGCTTTTCATCCCAAATTGGTTATATGGTTGTAGGTGTGGATAAGGATCGTGGCCCTTCTACTTCAGGTACATGATTGCTGGTTGGAGGTGTGGAGCATAGGACGAAGCATATGCTTGCGATGATGGTTGAGTTGATGTTACTTTTAGTAAATTGTTTTCAATTGTATTTAGGTATGTTTTTGTGTTTGTAACATTCCATAGATACTTGTACCTACTACATCATTATCATCTTTACTATATATAATCATTTCTTTTGCTATTTGGTTTCAGTTGTTGTATGTTGTTTACTGCTTCTACTATTGACTGTTATTTCTTTTCCCTTGTATACTTTACCAAATGAGGGAATAGTTTCCACAATAACATACTACGGCCCTCGCTTCTAGTCCACATCCTCTGGCGTTTGTGTAAATGCGCTTAAGGTAATGTGGAGAACCGGGAATGGGGCAACAGTTGAGTGGCTCCAGATTCGGGTCGTTACAAAGTGGAATCAGAGGAGGTTCTTCCTTTTCTATTTGACTTACTGTTTGGAGACATTAGACAGGGATATGGCGGAATAGGTAAATGGTAAATAGATGTACCCAGGCGTTCTAGAAACTGGGTATAGGGAAAAATCTAGATTACCTCGAATGTTGTAATTTTCGATTTCTTCAAATGTTACAGTTTAATTGATTTCACCATTGGTTGATGCACTTGTTTTGTGATGTTACTATTTATATGATTGTGGTTCTATTTTTTTCAACCCGATGAGATGAGGTTATACCATCTCATGCATCATATAGGCACATGTTATAAAATTACATGCCATGCATTTTTCCATGACATCTAGGTTGCATTAGAGATTTCATGTTGTTGTGATAGATTTTATTATAGACAATGCATACTGTTTTGATATATGATTTGATAAAATACATGCTATGTGGATAGGGTATCAGTTGTTTAGAGCTTCTTTATCACGGACGACAAACATTGGTCTTAGAGGTTTTATGGGCCCTCGAGTATCAGAGTTTGGTGGGTCATTAGTTTGTAATACTGTTGCTTATTATATGCATTGTTATGATGCCAAGCTTTGATTCATGGGGAGTATGGGGCCTCACGGATCTGAATTTGAAACCCTAACCTCTATTATCTGTGTTTTTCTAGGCTCTGGTGCAGTTATAAGGATATTGTCCAGAAAAACCCAGAATAAACAGCATGTACTTTATAAATACACACCGTGTATTTCTGGTCGTGCCACTGACCATGAGGACAAGGACACGAGGCTGAAAAAGAGTCTTTAGGAACATGCCGTGGAGTGGTAAATTATGCACTCGATCATGTCACTAACAACATTGGTCCAGAATACTCTAGTAGTACATGCCGTTATGGGTCTGAAGACGTCATGTAGTCTTGTTCTAGGTAAATGGCTGTGTCACGACCAATACGGGTCGGTGTTTTCTTCTCTTATACACACTGTGTTTGTTCGGAACATGCCATGTAAGTGTCAGTCGTGTAGTCGGCCGTGTAACAAACCACATGGGACATGTTTTTCCTTCAAGTGCATGATGTGTCCCTTGGGAACATGTCGTGTAGTGTGGACCTTGTATCAAGACATATCGGTAACAACACGGGCCAGGTAAGGCATGTTTAGTGCAAGATGTGTCTTCCTCAACACGCCGTGTAGTCTTCGGCTGGGACAGTCCGTGTGACTTAGTCATGTAGGAGTAACCAAGAATGGAGAAAAATGGTCAGTACCCACTATGTAGTTTGAGAACACGCCATGTCGTCGGGTTGTTTACACAGCCATGTATGGCCAAGGTACACTCCGAGGGTAAAAATTTCTGGAAACACGCCATGTAGCCACACTACACGCCTTGTAGTCATGTTTTTTCCAATTTTAAAGGGGTTTCCCTCCTGTTCCATTTTAATCACTTATGTTGCAACTGTTTTCTTCATTAATGAAGGTGTGTCTTGATCTTTCAAAGCTATGGCACCAAGACGTCCTCCTATTTCATGACAGGAACCGGGCTTTGATCACACGCCTGATTCTACTGATCATGGACTACCAGTAGTTTTTTCTATCGTTCCAGACAAGGAACCTACAGTGTTTCTGGACACTGGTGCCGACACTCAGTTTAGATAGGGTTTCATTAGATTCATGCAGATCTTCTAGGTAGTTAAGTATTCTACCCCAACTATGGCAGAGCTGACGCCCGTTTTTCAATAGCAGCAACCTCCCACATTCACAGGGGATGGAGGACCTCATGCTGTGATTTGATGGATAGAAGCCATGTTATCCATATTTGACCATCTAAAACACCCCCAGACAGGAGGGTGAAGCTCACGACTTACATTCTATGAGACTCCGTCAAAATTTGGTGCGTCATACTTTCTCATGCAGGGCACCAACAGACAATGGCTTGGGATGAGTTCCAGCGTACGTTCTACGACTACTTCTACCCAGTGACGCTAAGGGCTGATTGAGCTAGGGAGTTCATGAACCTGTATCATGGTACTCTTTCAGTTATGGATTATTCCTCCCATTTCAAAGAGTTATTGTGTTTCTCTCCCATTCTAGGGAATGATGAGTTGTTCTTGGCAAGGAAGTTTGAGGAGGGACTCTAACCAGAGATCAGATCCCAGGTAAATATCTTCCAGTTTACTTCTATTACTCTGATAGTCAACCAGGTGCTGATCACAGGAAAAAACCTGAGTGATACTATAGTCGTGGACCAGGGCGGTTCAGTATTCAGGGATGATTATTTTCAGATAGACAGCAGGAAGCGCCACCGGGAGTCTACCTGATGCGACCTAAGGAAGCGAGGTACTCCTTCTGGTAGACGAGATCTACCTTATGGCACCCAAGTGGTGTGTTTTCATTGTGGTAGGAGAGGTCATAAGAAACCCCAATGCCCAATAGAACCATTAGATTGACGATCTTGCGGCATGATGGGTCGTCTACAACCTTTCTGCAATGTCCCCCTTCCAACAGCTAATGAAGGAGGATCAGTTTAGACCCCACGTACAGGAGCTAGGTTACCAGTTCTGCAATAGAATGGGGTATGGATTTCTTCAGGTCGTCTAGGTCAGGGTGGAGGCCGTGAATTCAGTGGTCAAGCTCAGGGAGGAGAAACAAAAGGTTTTAAGGCTTCTACACAGGGATGCAATACATTCCAAATTTTTCTGTCGAGCAGATTCATCAGGAGAAGGATCCCGGACCCTCTACAGTTCAAGGTACGATCTTAGAAGCCTTAGTTTTATCTTCAGCTCTTTTCTATTCTGGTGCTTTTCATAGATTAATCTCTCTTGTTGTAGTAGATAGCCTTGGGCTCTGTGTCTTTTCGTCTGCTGACATGTTTACTCTCGACACGCCCTTGGGAACGAGGAAATCTAGTGCACGTCAGTGCAAAAAATGCCCTCCAGAGGTTTTAGGGTGTCACTTATTATGGTACCTCAATGTCCTAGAGATGACACGCTACGATGTCATTCTCAGGATGGACTGGTTGGTTGCCTTCCAGGCAGTCATAGATTTCTATCATCGCAGGGTGAGTTTCGTATCACCCGACAACAAGTCCTTTCTTCATAGAGGATGGTGTCATGTACAGATTGGTAGATCTGGACCAGAGCATCCTAGTCTAGGATGGGTTATGGCCTAGTTTTGTAGCCTTTATCTGGATGATTAGGGGACTTCACAGTTATACATTCTTCCAGTGGTGGATTGTTTCAGAGATGTCTTTCCAGAGGTCTTTTCAAGATTACCTCTGGAGCATGAGGTAGACATCTCAATTGATCTCATTCCAGGCATGGAACCAGTGTCCATTCCTCCTTATAGGATAGCTACACCTGATTTTCAGGAGCTCAAGAAGCAGTTGGAGGAGTTTCAGGAAAATGGATGCATCTGACCCAGAACATCTCCTTGGGGTTCACCTGTCCTTTTTGCGAAGAAGGCAGACGATACCCTTAGGCTTTCTGTGGATTATCGGAAGATGAACCAGTTGACGGCCATGAACCAATATTCCTTGCCGAGGATCGATTATCTATTTGATCAGCATTGAGGAGCCGGAGTATTCTCAAAGATTGACATGAGATCCGACTATCATCAGTTGTGTGTCAAACAATCTGATATACCCCATACAGCCTTCCAGAGTAGGTACGATTTTAATGAGAACTTGGTTATGATGTTTGGTTTCACGAAAGCACTGGCAGTCATCATGGAGCTTATGAATAGAGTGTTCCATTCATACTTGGATTCCTTCATGGTGGTTTTCATGGATGACATCTCGGTGTACTATCACACTCGACACGACCATGAAACCCATCTTGAGGTCGTTTTGAGTACATTGGGGGAGCATCAGTTATATTCTAAGCTCTAAAAGTGCCACTTTTGGATCGACGAGATCCACATCCTAGGTCATTTAATCTCAGAGACAAGGGTATCATTAGTCCCAGATAAGGTGATTGAATTGTTACTTGGGAATAGCCAAAGAGTGTCTTCGAGGTATGGAGTTTCATGGGGCTGGTTGGTTACTACAAGTAGTTTATACAGCACTTCTCATGCTAAGATATGCCGTTGATGGGCTTGACTAATAAAGGGGAAATGTTCGTTCGGTCAGGAGCCTATGATTCATCCTTTCAGGAGCTGAATGGGAGGTTGACTTCGACACTGATTCTAATTTTGCTAGAGCAGGGCAGGAGTTATGCAGTTTTCTATGATGCATCTGGCATTAGGCTAGGAGTAGTGCTTATGCAGGACGATCATGTGGGTGAATATGGATCTCGGAAGTTGAGGCCACATGAAAGGAATTATCCTACGCACGACCTGGAGTTGGCTGCAGTTGTTCATGCTTTGCGTTGTTAGAGGCATTACCTTCTCGGAGAGAATTTTTTGGTATATACTGACCACAAGAGTTTCAAGTACATCTTCAAGCAGCGTGACCTGAATCTGAGACAGTGGAGGTGGGTTGAGTATCTCCAGTCCTTTGACTTAGAGCTTTCCTATACGCCTGGGAAAGGCAACGCAGTGGCTGATGCACTGAGTAGGAGAACTCATATACATGCAGTTTAAGAGGCCAGTAGTGAGTGGTAGTTTATGGCTCTGTTCTCTGAAATGCATTTGGAGGTGCATGATAGGCAGGGGTGGACTTTCCTATCTTCGGTAGTTTTTACCAGGCGCCACTTGACCGATTTTGAGTGAGGCATCTAGAAGATTTAGATGGCCTAGTCCTACGGGAAAGCGTTTCAGGAGAGGACCCTCTTCCTAGATGGACTGTTGGCGAGGATGAGATATCACGTTTCCATGGACGTGTATGGGTGCCAACAGATATACGCGAGGAGATAATGCAAGACTTTCATTCCTCCGTCTGGGCAGTTCATCCTGGCATCACCAAGATGTTTCATGATCTACATCGCTAGTACTGGTGGCCTGGTATGAAGAGAGATGTGGCTGGTTTTGTAATGAGATGTTCGACTTGTCATCAGGTGAAGGGAGAACACCAGAGGCCATCAGGGCTTTTACAGAAGTTACCCATACCTGAGTGGAAGTGGAATGAAGCCGTGATGGACTTCATGAAAGGGTTACTGGGATTTTTGAGAGGGAACGAAACAGTATGGATTGTCATTGATAAGCTCACGAAGGTTGCTCACTTCTTTTCAATAAAGGAAACCTTTAGTGTCGATGAGCTTGGACAGTTGTATTTCCATGAGATTATGTGTTTCCACGGGGTTCCGAGTACTATTATTCCTGATAGGGACACATGATTTACTTCGTGTTTCTGGTAGAGGCTACAGAAATCATTGGGTACACAAGTACTTCTGAGTAAAGCATACCATCCCGAGACAGATGGCCAGTCAGAGCACACGATCCAGGTGCTTGAGGATATGCTCCGAGCTTGTAATCTGGAATTTGGTGGTTCTTGGGAAAAGCATATTCAACTTTTGTAGTTTTCCTATAACAAAATTTTTCAGGCGACTATTCAGATGGAACCTTACGGGGCTTTGTATGGTAGGCCATGCCGATCACCTTTGTGCTGGATGGAGGTAGGAGAGGTAGCTTTGTTGGGCCTCATCTTGTTCAAGAGACCTTAGAGCAGATAGAGTTGATTTTGAAGAGGATGGCTACTACAAAGTCTCATCATAAATCTTATGCTGATCAGTGGAGATGACCTCTGTAGTTCGAGGTCAGATATCAGTTTTTTTCTATGTGTTACCACGGGGTTGGGACACAAGAGGATGAAGATTCCGGGTAAGCTTTCACCAAGATACGCTGGGCCATTTGGGGATCTGGAGAGAGTAGAGCCGGATGCTTATAGGTTTCAGTTACCTAAGAGATATTAGGCTATGCACAACGTCTTCCATGTTTCTAAGCTTCAATGATTTTTCTCAGACTCGTCTCATGTTTTTCGACCCGAGGATGTTGAGCTAGAGCATGACGCATCATTCTAGGAGAATCCTATCAGGATTGTTGATCGTAGCACAAAGGTACTCCATGGACGGTCTATTCCTCTAGTACGGGTGAAATGGCAGCAAGGTCATGTGCAGGACGATACTTGGGAGAGGGAGGCTGATATGCCATCACACTGGCCAGAGTTTTTCGAGGTTTCTTCTTCTCCACCTTGCTATGGAAATTCGGGGACGAAATTCTTTAAGAGGGAAAGTTTGTAAGAACCCAGATCTTATTTTCAGGTATGTCTGTCCTTTTTATGATGTTTTTGAGAAAATTTGAGATTCTAAAAAAATTTGAAGTACACACTGTGTAATTTATGAGTACATGTTGTGTACTTTTCTCCTATGCGATTCCATGTCCGAGCCATGTCTAGGCCATGCACACGGGGTGTAGCGATGATGTGGAGGCCACTTAATGTGGTGTACGGAAGGGGCGGGCACATGACATGTTCTCATGAAGTACACATCATGTACTTTTATATTTATTTCATTAATCTGACTGGGGTTGTGTCTAATACCTTTTTCCATCTTTACATATGCCTAATTCCGTCCAGAGCATCCAAGGAGGTCGATTCTTCTACAAACCACCAATCCTTCACAAGTTACCGAAATCGAACATCGTTGATTGTGTTGGAATCGCAGCGGTGAGTTATTCTTTCATCATGGAGTTTCATTCCATGATTTTCCCTTTTTCTCAAGTTATCATGGGATGAGTTTTTTTGGATTTTTTCTCAGATCATTGTCATTATAAGGTGAATCAATATTCGTGGCTCAATTATATCGATCTCCTAGGATCGAGGTTGGTGGTTTGTTTCCCTATGTTGAATGTCTTTCTGTTTTTTGTGCAAAAAGTGCCGGATACCCATGTATCGGGTATCCTGGGTTAAGGTTTTTGATTCCATTGTTTAATTACCTATGATTTCTTGTATTCTTGAGGTTAATTTATTGTAATATATTCATGGTTTCATGTTAGAGGATCACCCATGGCTGATTTCCCTTTCTTTGGTTGTTTATCACCGTTTGGCATAGGTTTCCTATGAGGCAAACCTTGTAGCATTGTTTTTCTGCCTTTTTATAGCATGATTTCATGTATTTCCTACTATGTATATGATTTTGATGCATTGTTTCTATAAGAGATGTAGTTTTTGAACTTATTTAGGGCTGCTGACAGTTGATTACGCATGACTAGACTGGTCAGGGTTGTTTGAACCTGGTGCGGTACACTAAAGAGGGAATTGACGATTAAGGGCTTCCCTAGAGAGTCTGTTATAAATTAGTCTTGTACGTAAGACCTACAAGAATTTTACTTTTTTCTTCCCAAGAGTTTCTTTAGTTTACGCACATATCGAGACCATAAGAGGAATTAGACATAAGTTCATTCTCAAAGAGTCTTTAGCTATCATTGAAAAACCTTAGGGGAATTGACGGTGAGAGATTCCCAGGGTGTCTATTCCTTGTATGATTATATGACTAGAGGTGTCTGCTAGTAGGAGCCACTCACAGAGTCAGTATTATTATTTGTTTGGTTGGTTGTGACGACTCGTCCATGCCAATGAACAAGCTAGGGTTTGTACTGCTTGTTGTCTAGGTAGTCTGTTGAGATACATGTTCTTTTACTTGATGTGCCTTGAGAATATAGAGTTGTTTTCTAGACTCCTTGGTTGATAATGAAATGATAGTATTAAATTAATAAATAAATCTGAATAGAGATTTGAAGAATTGTTACTTTGGTTTACCTTTTTTTCTCTACTGCATTTGTTTCCATTACATTTTCTATTTTTCTCACTAACAGTAGGGCATAATTCTTGTGGTGATTTCCTACTGGGATTAGTGTCACACCCTGTTTGGGTCCATATTTTCAGCCCAAACTGGCTATATGGTTGCAGGTGTGGATAGGGATGGTGGCCCTTCTCCTTCAGGTAGATGATTTCTGGTTGGATATGGAGAGCATAGGACCGAGCTAAGTCGTGCGATGCTGGTGGTGTTTCTGTTACCTTTAGTACTTTTTATCTTGTTGTATGTCAGCACATTGTTGTGTTTGATGATTTCCTTATATATTTGTACCTGCTGCATCAATATCATCATTACTATATATATTCATTGGTCCCACATTTTGGTTTCAACTGTGGTATGTCGTTTACTGCTTCCTCTATTGACTGTTATTTATTTTACCTTGTATACTTTACCAAATGAGGGTATAGTTTCACCAATAACTTACCAACGCCTTCGCTGCAAGTCGGATGCCTCTGGCATTTGGGGAAATGCACTTGAGGTTATGTGGCGAACCAGGCACGGGGCACCAGTTGAGTGGCTCCGGATTCGGGTTGTTATAACCAACTCTCACCTCATGTTCACATTACCAAAACATTTTGATTCATCCTTTCCCTATGAGAAAATATTTATTTATTCCCTTCCATAGTTATAGGGGAATTATATGGGTTTAGAATAACTCTTAAATGGCCTTTTGTTGTAAACACAAATCTTTCTTCAAATAAAATGTAAAGTTCTTAAAAATGTGTTTTTGTTATATTTCATATTCCACCTTATTTAATAATTTAAAAATATGATATAATAATTAAATTTTTATATCACATATACTTATATGTTATTATGTTATTTCATTAACCAAACCCCATCTCTTCTTACATCAAATGGGATGAGAAATCAGCATTCATGTGTACGATAGATTACCTCCTCGTGAATTGATATTATTATTCTTCCATCACCACCTCTCATGAATATATATATATATATATATATCATATTTATATATAATATTTCTGATAATATAATATAACTATAATTATTATATCACATTTATCTTCTTACCTTTAAACTTGTTGGAAAATAACAATACCCCTCGTGTGTAGAACAAAATACTGCCTCTCAAACTAATATGCTGCCTTCTTCATTTATATTTTTATTAAAAAGTTAAAAAGGATAGAAAAAATTATTATTTTAGAAATTTGTAATATATTAATACTTAATAAATTTTTATATCACATGTACCTCTGTATTTTCCATTCAATGGGAAATCAACAATTTCTCTTATCTGTACGATAGACAACTACATTGCGAAGCGACGTGATTCATTCATCATATACACTTTACATGGGATGTAATAATGAGAGGAATAAATAAAATAAATAAATATATATATATATATGAGATATAAAAATTATTCTATAGTGGTAATATATTTTTTCTTAAATTTATTTGAAACTATCAACAAAATGGAAGCATCATTCATGAGTACTTACAACTTAGCATCTTCGTGAATGTTTTATTAAATTTTCAATAATTAAATTTTATGGTTTACAATATATACATATAAATTTAATATATATGTAATATATATAATTTATAACATTATATGTCACATAAATGACTTATTTTAAAGTTAAATTTCATTAAATTTTCATTTATGCTTTGGTTGTTGGGTTTCTCAAGTATTTATAGTGGAATGGGTGAGTTTTCATGAATTGGGCCAAACCGTGAGCCCAATTCCATATTTAAAAATAAATTTTGATTCTTTTATAACATTTTATTTTTTTAATATTTTTCACCCATTCAAGTTCCTAAATGGTCTACCCTGACATAGAAAGACCACAATTGTATTTTGGAGCATTTAGAAAACCATAAACAAGCTGTATAGGGGTTTTTATTTAAGGGATTGGGCCTCCCCAAAAGCCCAATTCCAGTTTTAAAAATACAATTTGTTTAATTAATAACATATCCAATTTTAAGGATTTTTTGGTGATTCCAAGCCCCAAACACGTCCCTTGAACCCATCCGCGCGTCCAATATCCTCACACCCTCTTTGCAGCTCATTTTCATCACGTGTTAGGTCGAAACATTTGAAGAACTCACATTTCGGGAAGATTCATAAAGGTAATTTGTTTCCTTCATAAATCCTTCAATTATCACTCTTTATTCCCCATTAAAATTCCTACATGGTCCCCTTATCCTTTTTCAAACATCCCTTAAATGTTTGGCTGTTTTCAAATTCAGCTACTGGTGTATGTGTAGCGATTTCTACAAGATCCCTCAAGTAAGTTGGTCTTCTTCTTTCATCTTTCAATTTGCTTAGGGTTACATTCAATGTTATTAGGGTTTCACACCTTATCCATAAGGTTCCTAATGTCCAAAAGTCAGGGATAAAATCGAGGGTTTTATTTCTTGTCTTTTAGGTGAATGATTCTAGTTTTAGGTTGGATTTCAATTCCTCGAGGTGCAGCGGTGGTGCAGTTTATGTTTCACACCATGTTCTGAGTGTTTCCACATAAAAGGTAGGTGATTCCATGGGTAACCCTTTAATGATGAGTTAGTTTGCTTGATTAAATAATTTTACATGTTCCATATGTGTTGTGAATTATGATAAAACCATTTTTTGTAGCAATAGTAAAGCATTTGTTTATAAAGTTACATTTTTGCTTGAAGTGTGTATTTTTCAAATGTATTTCATGTGTTATCTCTTATTGGTGGTATCCTACTGGGAATTGGCTCACACATTACTTACACCCTTGTGTGTAGGTAGACATGGTTATTTTTGTTGTCGCAGGTTGGGTACAGTTTTTTGTTCAAGTGGTTCGGGTTTCTAGCATGTCCTTGGTGGTGAAGTCTTGTGGAGGTGGATTGAGGGCGATGCCCCTTGCCATGAGGGTTCATGGGCTATACTTATTTGGTTTTGTACATTTGGTATAGACCTTTTGAGTTGTTTTAACTTATGTATTTTAGTTCTGAAATTTTGTAAAAGATGCTTTTAGTTGAAAAATCCTGATTGTTTTTATTGAGTTTGTTTGTTGTTTAATGTTTATAAAATCGGTTAAATCGTTCCCAATTATCATGATATGATACTCGGGCACATGTTCCAGCCCATGGGGATCAGGAATGCCCTTCGGGTCTTTTCACGGGCCGGGTTTGGTGACAGTTTTGGTGGTGATCAGATTCGGTTCGTGATAAAATGGTATCATAGGAGGTTCATGTTAACTCTTTGGGTCATGTTATTTGGGGGGAGAGTCAGGATAGTCTAGAGTTAGGATTATTGGGACATGGAATTCTAGTTATGGGTAGTGAACCTGATCACTACACCTCATAATGGGATTCATGTTTCCAAGATAAGTCGGGATTTATCTAAGTCCTTCGGTTTTCTTGGTTCGATGATGATTAAGGGAAATGAAAAGAGAGTTGGGTTAATGGTCCTAGTGAGCTCGCAGGGCCTTGCAAGCCATGTGGAGCAAATGATATTTTCTAGAACACTCTATGTGAAATTAAAGTGATTATAATATGGCTGCCAACCATATTTCCAAGTCACCCACTGAAACTAGTTTCCTCTCGCACTGTTTTGTGCTTAGGTTTTGAAATCATGGCACTTTGGTTTTAAGAAGTGTAATGTTTTTGTGAAATGATTTTCAAATAAAGAGGGAATTGTGTGGTTTATGAAATGGCGGAACTGAATTTTCAGAATTGTTTTGAAATGTAAAATTGTGCCCTTACACCACTTTGAAAGCAGGAACTATATTGAAGATGGTTTTGAAAAGTGTTTCCAATAGAGTTTTCTAAACAATCAGAGTGTCTTTTAATGTGATGAGATGTTTTGAAATTGATTTGAATATCTTGAAAGTGAGTTATTTTCTAAATGTTTGTGACTTTCTGAAAGAAAAAATTAAGAAGTGAGTTGGGATTTTGATCTCGTGGTTAGCGGTTATGAGAAAAAAGGATGTGTTGGATGACCGTTTTGGTTTTGAAAAGTGGAAAGAATTTGTATTTTGACCTTTGGTATTTCCATTAACGACCACATGCATAGGGTTATATGGGATGATGGATGGTTGATGGCACGACTGGATGAGTGCTGGGACGGATATGAGGAGGGTGTCTGGTGTGGCACAAAAACATTCATGTGTGAGGCCCATGGGGTACCATTGGTGGATACGCTAACCGCTGAACCGTTTGTTTTCAAAGAAATGGTTTTAAAGAAAAACATGATGTCTTGATGAATATTTTGGGATGGTTTTTATTATGGGTTTTTGAAAATGTTGTTTTTGTGGGATGTTTTTTTAGTCCAATAACCCCTCCTATTTGAACTGTGTTTTGGGTTTATGTTTTTTCGGTAAGCTGGGTAGACGGACCGGTTAGTAGTCTCCACTGAGATATGTTTCGGGACACCTTTATGGTGGTTACCTTCATGTGTATCTAGTTTGTGGTTTTTTTCTTGACCAATAGACCATCTTCGTTGGGTCCTTGGGTTCAATTGTTGGATAAGGTAAGCCCCATTATGGGTTATTTCACAACTGAAGTGCAACCCATATTGTTTCGCCATTTGAATACCCTCCAGTTGATTAATATAATCAATCTTTTTCTTGAGATTTTATGATTGAGTCTACACCCTTTCCTTTAATTGGTTTTTGTATCCTCTTGTAGTGGGAGACTGATCATGGAAGGTTTCCAGAGACCACAGCTTCTTATGTTTTCATATTTTCCTAAGGTGGAAGTGGTTTTGGGTTGTTAGCATGGATGAGTATCTGGATGGTGTCTAAGAGGTCCTCTCAGTCCATCGTAGTCTCTTCGAAGAAGGAGTTCCCAATAAACTAGCAGTGTGAAAATCTAGTCACAAGAGGATATTGTCGGCACGTTCTAGAATTGTGTATTGTTTGGGGATGTAGTATAAATTCCTTTTCCATTAATTGCTTATATTTGTCGCAATGGTCATGTTTGGTGACTCCTTGTGATGTCATGCGCTCGATTGACCCTAAAGGTGAAATTCATGCAATACTTTGAGAGTCTCTATTATGTCCGCAGAATGTATCCCTTGTAAAAACTTCATAATCATCCATTATTTTAGGAAGGTTAGTATAGGTGTTATTTACTTCTATTGTTTCTTACCCGAAGAAACAAGGTGTGATTTGTGTTCATCTTCTAATCCCTTGTTTCATTAAAATATTGGGTTAGTGTAAAGTGAGTTTGGAATGTGTTATGTCTTGGAAATCATTTCGAGGATTGCAGTAATGTTTTTGGTAGCACTGAAAGAATAATTCTCATCCAAGGGTTTTCTAAGGACTAACTGCGAGGCCGAAGATGCTTCGATCATTTGAGCTCCTGCCGTAGGTCTCGGAGAGAAGTTGGCTTGTAGTTTGGGGAAATCCCTAGGTCGTTTAAACCCATGTAAAATTTCATATCCTTCGTGTGAAAGATATGAAGTGTTTAAACCTATGGTTTCATTTTCTTTATTCTGTTTTTCATGTTTGGTGGAAATAGGTGGAGGGCCTTATACCCATGACATCTCCCAATGTCACTACCTCCCCCTTTGGTTTCCATTGAGTATTAGGAGAATGGCTGGAAATTTGGCTAGACAGGCTGAGCACATGGTTTGTGAACGATTAAGAGAGACTGTGTGCGTAGAAGTCATACAAGAATATTGATCTGCATAGTTAGTTCATGGTTTCACAAACTGTACGGACTAACCGTGCGACCTTCCCAAATCATGAAATTTTTGGGTTTTTTTGTGTCGGCACATGCTAGTCGGTTAAGATGGTTGGTTCTTAAGGTGGGGAGAACCACTATGATTTTCATGTATGTTACTTCCGAAATTTTGAATGGAAGTATACCCTATATACCAGGGAGTCCATTCAGGTCTCCCCCTTTTAGGGTCATGTTTTTGTCTTAAAAAAAATATTGGTTGTCTCTTATGGCGGGGAGCGTATTTGTGTCCCCCCATAATAGTAACTTATATTTATCCATGGTCATGGCTAGGTGTAGATAGTCTTGTTCGAAGCTATCTAGCTACCAAAATCTTTCATGGGTAAACTTTGGGACTAGAGAGCGCCCAATGGATTAGTTAAAGTAAGTTAAGTGTAGCCATGTTCAATGTTATTGTTCGTTTGGGTGAATTGCTTGAGTCTTATTTGGATAGTGTTTGAGGAGTTTTATTTTGGGATAAAGTATGAATGTGATTGATCATTTCAGGAAAGTGGTATATGTTTTGGTTGTTAGAGTAATCCTTAATTGATCACTGGAGGTGTTTTGGCTTTTGGGCGTGAAACCTGGCAAAGGAGTACCTCTTGTTTCTTAGTTGGGTTTGGTTGTTGCTTTGTACTTGATGTTACTTTTCGGGGTGGAGAGTTTTCATGGTGGGGAGAATTGTCACATACATGACTTATTTTGAAGTTAAATTTCATTAAATTTTCATTTATGCTTTGTTTTTTGGGTTTCTCAAGTTTTTATAGTAGAATGGGTGAGTTTTCATAAATTGGGCCAAACCGTGATCCCAATTCCATATTTAAAAATAAATTTTGATTCTTTTATAAAGTTTTCATTTTTTAATATATTTCACTCATTCATGTTCCTAAATGGTCTCCCCTGACATTGAAACTCCATCATTGTAGTTTGGAGCCTTTAGAAAACCATAAACAAGTTGTATATGGGTTTTTATTTAAGGGATTGGGCCTGCCCGAAAGCCCAATTCAAGTTTTAAAAATAAAATTTGTTTAATTAATAACATATCCAATATTAAGGATTTTTCGGTGATTCCAATCCACAAACACGCCAGTTGAACCCAGAAGCGTATCCAATATAATCCCACCTTATTTGCAGCTCATTTGCATCACGCTTTAGGTCGAAACATTTGAAGAACTCACATTTTGGGAAGATTTATAAAGGTAATTTGTTTCCTTCATAAATCCTTCAATTCTCACTCTTTTTTCCCCATTCAAATTTCTACATGGTCCCCTTATCCTTTTTCGAAAATCCCTTAAATGTTTGGATTTTTTCAAATTCAGCTACTGGTGTATGTGAGGCGATTTCTACAAGATCCCTCAAGTAAGTTGGTATTCTTCATTCTTCTTTCAATTTTCATAGGGTTACATTCAATGTGATTAGAGTTTCACACATTATCCATAAGGATCCTAATGTCCAGAATTTAGGGTTAAAACCTAGGGTTTTATTTCCTGTTTTTTGGGTTAATGCTTCTGGTTTTAGGTTGGATTCTAATTCTTCGAGGTACGGAGGTGGTGCGGTTTATTTTCACACCATGTTATGAGTTTTTCGACTTAAAATGTAGGTGATTCCATGGGTAACCATTTAATGATGAGTTCGTTTTCTTGATTAAATAATTTTACATGTTCTTTATGTGCTATGCATTATAATAAACCCAATTTTGGTAGCAATAGAAAAGCATTTGTTTTTAAGGTTACATTTTTTCTTGAAGTGTGTATTTTTCAAATGTATTTCATGTGTTATCTCTTAGTGTTGATATCCTACTGGTCATTGGCTCACACACTACATACACCCTTGGGTGTAATAGACATGGTTACTTTTGTTGTCGTAGGTTGGGTACAGTTTTTTGTTCCAGTGGTTCTGTAACACCCCAGGTAAATAAAGAATATGACATCGTTATATTTATCCATATTTGTGAATCAAATATTAATATTACTTTAAAGGGGATGCTGTGCTCGATGGAGTACCCAATACGCAACAACGAGTTTATTGGGAATCTTACATTGCACTCTAATAATAAAATAATATTATTTTAAATGGTAGTTAATGCCTAGTCGTTGTAAGGGAGGGAATGAAAAGAACAAACTACCAAATGATTATATATGTTTGTCAAATATTTTTACTTTTTACAATAAATGTTTGAGGTTTAAAAATGCGAATGAATCCAATTTTATGCGTAAACATTCTAATATTCTTTAAAAGGTCGATTAACCATCTTTTTATGGAGAACCTTTTTTAAATCCACTTATTGACAATTTTATTGTTATATTTGACAAAATAAAATTCTTCTTTAGAATCGGGACATCAAAATTTACATTGTGTAAATTTTTGGTATTTTTCTGAAAAAAGTTCAATTTTTAAGGAATAGTGAAAAATGTTGTATATTAATTCAAAAACACTTTTTAATATAATTTATTTATATGATTATATTATCTTTAAATTGGTTTTATTGTGAAATTAGAATATATTTTAATCATTTAATCCCATAGTTGTCGATGGAATTAATTTCACTTTGAAATCAGACACAAACTAGTGTTAATCTTTTGATACATTTTGTTTCATAAAAACATGCTATTTGTTTTGATAGCAGGAATTAATTATTAAATTACTTAATTCAACTTATATGTTTTTAATTTTTTAAAATAGACATCATTTTTGAATTTGGAATATCAAATATATCTTAGGGTGAATTTTTGGTAATTTTATGAAAAACTTCAATTTTTGATGAATAGTGAAACCACTAAGTGGTACTTATAAAAAATGATTTTCCATTTAAATGAAATTTTTTCACCTTTGTGTTTTGAATTTAAAAAATCTGACATACATGGTTTTCATTAAGAAGTAAAATGTGGTTCAATGGGATTAAAATAATATTTTTGTGAATAGTAACTTATTAAGTTTTTAATCGCGATTAGAGGTAATTAGTGTAGTTTAAGATAAGAATAATGTTTTAATAAAATGAAATGACATAGAAACATGTCCTACCCTCATTGGATGTGTCATGTCAGACCAAGACAATCGATGGGTCAACTTGGGGACCCCATGGAGCCACGTTGGTTGGAAAATGACATAAATACCTTTTTATTTAATGATAAAGTAAAAATGACACAAACATGAGCTGTTATACAAAAACAATTTTTACATAGGGTTATACAAGACATATTTTTGACTATAAATATTCATTGTAAAGATAAAAATATTTCCTACATAATAGTATTTTTGTTATAATTTTTAGACATCAATTAAATTAAATTATTTATGACATCATGATGATGCAGTGATGACCTCATTATTTAACAATTTAAATAAAATGGAAAGATAATGTAATATCTAAGACCTAAACATATCCAAAACCTATTTTATGGGTTTATTTGGAACTATTATCACCTTATCCTCTAATTAAATCAATTTGGGACCTTTTAAATCCGAAACTCACTTTCAAATAAAGTAACATTTTCTTACATTCCAAGAGTGCCCCTCCCCTCCTCTTATAAAAGGCCCCCACCTCTACCTATTTAACCACACTTAAAAAGCCTTTGGCTTGGCCAAACCATGACCTTTTTTTCTCTCCACATCCCTCTCTAACTACTTGAATCCTCACTTTGGGCATAATATTTTACAAGGAAGCCTTTCAGCTCAAATCAAAAGAAGTTACCCGATTTTATGGTAATGTCTTCGCTTGAGTCCTTTTGTTTTATTTTTCTTATCCAACCCCCTAAACTCTTTTTATTCATTTATTTTGTAACAAATACTGTATCTAAAATATACTAGGATGTTCTTAGAAGAATGTTTCAAGCTACACTTACACACAACTACATATAATGGTTAAAGAACATACTGTTTCCGTGGATGGCGAATTTCTGCCTCCCAAAACGATGATTGTTCAACATTCTTCTAACAGCTTCAAAGGTGGCCATTAAGATGACACTATATTTATATATGATATCTAATATGATTATGTTTTACTTAAGCTTCTGTATTTTTCATTTATGTCATACCTTTATGGTTTCGATTATGTGTAAACGTGATATCTTCATTTAAGGAAGTGCGGACTACCGCCCCCTCAAAGTGATTTGATTCGTTAATACCATATGTGGTATGGATAAAGGATATATTTAATGATATTATATATGATACCATACTGGAATTAAAATACTATTATGTTTCACTATGTTTTAATTCCATTAAATATGAAATAGAAATGGAAGTAGCGTTCATGCGTACGTACAACTTACCGTCTCCATGAACGGTGCATTTCATTTCTTAACTCTAAATTTTATGTAATATTATAAATGCATGAATATACTGTATATATATGATATATATGATATATAAATGATGAATAAAATTTTGGATATAATGAACCTTTGACCACATGAACAACATGTAATTGTAAGAAGTCCACTTTCGACTTAAGAACCAAGTATCGACAAAACAAACATTATTATCTTAAATGATTACATAATGTCTATGACAGGGTAATAAGTGATATAAATGGAATAATTAACTTGAAAAAGGTTCTTAAGAATGTATAAATTTACTCAAGTTTCTTATTCAAGAGATTAAAGAATGATCGAGTCAAGTCGGACCCGAGGTAAGGGATCCTTCTCCTCTCTTTCCTTTTAAGTACACTTTTTATGTTATTCCTTCTAAAGCTCATCATTCTTGTTATTGGGATGTTCTTTTTTATGACTCTTACTGTAATTTTTATGTTCATATGATTATAGACCCTATTCTCTCTCATCAATCTATTTTGGAAGTTTTGAGTGGCGTCGTTAGGCTGTCGAATTTTCGTAAGAGATCAAACCCCTCACTTTCTTTTAAAGTACTCTCCTTTATGTCACTTCTTTTAAGCTACTCTTTGTTATGTTGGGGGATGTTCTTTTATATTCCTGTTTCTGTAAACATTATGTTAATAATATTAGAGACCCTATTTGATCTCATCAATCCATTTTTGTAAGTTTTATGTGGCGCCATTAGGTTGCCGAGTTTTCATAAGGGATTTTTCATCTCACTTTTATTCCCATGAGATTTATGCTACATATGCCACAATTTCCTTTGAGTGGTGTATGTACTACCCATTATTTTACTCACTGTGTAATATACTTTCATTTATGATTATTTACATCAATGTTCTACTGTCCTTCTTTCACGGGGTGCATGTCTCGAAAGATACCCATGTCGGTAAGGGAACCTTTCACCCTCCTCTTTTTGTAAAAGACTTCTTTTGTTATGTATTTTAATTCACATAATATTATGTTGGGATATGTTCTTCTATATCATTATTGATTTAAATTTTATGTCCAAGTGATGAGATACCCCTTTTTATCTCTCATCAACTCATTTTCTGAATTTTGTAGTGATGTCGTTAGGCCGTCAATGTTTTGCAAGGGAAATTCTTAACCCAAATTTGATTCTTTGGGATAATCTTGTACTCATTGAATATGTCATTCTATAAATATGTGTGAATAACCTCTGATTGTTTTACACTTAATATCCACTTATATTGGGTGTATTCGTTTGTCTCACATAATTATGTAATTGATTTATCCTTAAACCAAGGATACCATCTTTGTAAGGGACTTCGTCTCAATATCCTTTCATTGAGGAATATTTCATTTTATACACAGCAATATTTTATACGCTGTATAAACCCCTTTGAATTTTACTTTTATAAAAAATGAATATTTTTCTACGAAGCGTTTTACCAAATGACAAAAAGGAATGATTCTTTTAACGTAAGCGGTGATAATGACCCTTTCCGCCGCCGCGAGTATTTTTTGGGCTTTGGATTCATGAATAAGACGTAATGTTTTTTTTAAATGAAATAAATACCATATACTTTTTTATGTATTTTGGTATTGAAAATGGTTTTTATAATGTATTTGTTATGTCAACATATTTAAGTGATATATTGTGATCAAAGTGTGGAAATGTTTCTTTACATTATGTTTGTTTTATGTCTTCTGATTTTATAATTGTACTTGGACATTTGACGGGTGGTTACGTGATAAACCATATGACGGGTGGTGTCGTGAATACCGGGACGGGTGGTTACGTTATAACCTCCAACGCATAGGGTATGGAAGTCGGCCGTATGGCTATTCCATTAAGTGATATGTGTGGAAGTCGACCGTATGGGTATTCCACTTAAGTATGTTTATGTACCAAGTTTCCTTTATATTTTATGTGTTATTTATATGGGTTTTATGGTAATATTTTGGTTACAGAAGGGTAAGTAATGAAATTTTATTCAGTGAAGAGTTTTTACTACATCGAAAAGGTGAAAATTATTACTTTGTTAAAGTATACATGGTTTACTAGTTGTTTTGAAAAACTAACAGTTTTCATTTTTTGTGTATCCCTTACTGATCTTTTTATGCTCATCCCAAGTTTTTGAAATGTTTTTAATAGGACTTAATGTGGAATAGGGTCAAGGATGGGATCAAGGGAAAGTCATGCTACCAAAAACAGGGAACTAGACATGTTTCTTTTTAAGAGTTTTTATTTTATGGAAACTTAGTAGAAGTTTATACTTTGTAATCTTTTGAGATGTAATAGTTATGTCCAAATTCTAAAAAACTCAAAACCTGAAAATATCCTCAATGTGAATTATTCATTTAATTCAATATAAAGTAAGGTTTAAGTCTGGGGCCTTATAGTTGGTATCAGAGGTCGGTTTAGACAACTATAGGGATTAGGAGTTCTTGTGGGACACATGATTAGTCCCTATATCTATTATTTCAATTAAATCCTTGTTTTATAAAATTTTTTGAGGTCAAGTAAAGTCGGTTACAAATGGAAGGAGAAGGATCTCAAACGACATTCCTAAATCTCCCTGATGACATGCTTGCAATAATTATTGCAAAGTCATCTTCGGATGACTGTGAAACTTTTTCTAGCATACAACTCACTTGCAAGAAGTTGTTTGAGATATCAAACACCTCCACTATACCTCGTTATCATCGTGGATCATGGGTTGTTTTTAGACAAATAGTATTTTCAAAATATTCTCATATATTCAAGAAAGGTAAATATTATCAAGGTATTTTCAAATATTTTACCTTATCA
Source organism: Viscum album (assembly GCA_963277665.1). Lineage (NCBI taxonomy): Eukaryota > Viridiplantae > Streptophyta > Magnoliopsida > Santalales > Viscaceae > Viscum > Viscum album. The sequence goes on along the minus strand of OY728155.1, from coordinate 913,969,286 downwards.
CAAGAATTCGAAGCATATTATGATTTTAAAAATGGTGCTGAGGAAGGAGACCCTTGCACAACCTATTTATATTTGATTTTAAAATATCGTCTCTCAGCACATACTTATGGTATTTTAAAACATCCAATAATAGAAAGTTTCAACTCAAATTCTCTCTGACTATTTTATAGAAATCATGTTTTATCAGATGTTTTGGAATTATATGTCATACATGATTATTTTCCACAACTGTTTTTCTGTGAACACCCATATGACCCATGTTGTACAAAGTGTATTTTGATGGAGGAAGCAAATGATTTCGAAGGATCTCTAAATCATTGTTGTAATTCATGTGAGTTCTACCTACGTGAGAAAGATGACGAGGAAACCGAGTGGACGCCATGATCAAGGTATGATGTTATTCATTTTGGGAATCGTTTTATTTTATTTTATGGTGGTGAAATAAGACTTCAAGAATTAAGATGTTGAGACCATAACAAATTTGGATGAAAATGAGAGGTATAAGGAAACTATTAAGGTTAAAACATGTTAGGTTTATTTTTGGATTTTTATAAAAAGGACAACATGCAGACCGTGTGAAAACTCGTCATGTCAGACAAAGCTGAGGGAATCGAACCCACAACCAAAGTGTGACTGGTATTTATCGCCTACCACTGGACTACGTGAAGTCCCTGGTTTGTTTAAATGATTCTTTTTAGTTAGATGATTTTATGAATTAAGAGTATTTTGATTTTGGGTTATCTATGGATATTTATTAACCTATCATGGAGGATATGTGATTAGGTTAATTACTTTTCAATACGAGACATTAAGAGCTACTGATGTTGTTTGCAGATAAATGGTACGATTTAACTTGGAAGAATATGTGACTAAATACCTCAAATATTTGGGTTTCAATCTTAGATTGGTTTACTTTGAAGAATTTTATGGACAAATTGTTTATCGAATGGTCCTCGTTGAACTTTGGGTTTTGGTGGACAAATTTTGGAGATTAAGAATATATTTTCTTTTTATAAAGGGTTGTCCTTTTCTGGATTATCTGATCTTGTACTAACATTTTTTATTTTGGTTTTGGTTAAAGACTAAAGACATGTGAAATATATGGTTATCTTTTGTGGATTAGGTGGTTCTCAATAAGTTGATTATAGTACTATTTATGTGAACAAGTCTTCCTAAATACTCGTCTTTTGGAGAAAATATGAGTTTGATTAAGGGATCATGTAAAGTTTGGAAGTCTACATGACAAGTAAGTATTTCTCATTATCATTTAGTTAGGATCAAAAATAAATTCCTCAATGAAGAGTAACTTAAAAAAAATGTTGTATGTTAAATTTTCCTACTCGGGAATCGAATACGGTTTAACCCATCACATTTTTGTGATTTTCTTATGGTTAACTTTCTCCTAGACATGTTTACTATCACTCTCCATCAGAACATGACCCTTTGTTTTTTCCTCCATGTCCATATTTTCGTACTTGGAATCCTAGTTTGGGTTAACTCGGGTGACCTTTGTACTTATCTTTATTTATTTTAAAGTGATTGTTTTACCGACTCTTGTTCTGATGTGGGACATTCAAGGATGTTTCCAAGCCCAATTTTAAAATTGCGAGGACACAATTCCCAAAAGGGGGGAAGGATGTAACACCCCAGGTAAATAAAGAATATGACATCTTTATATTTATCCATATTTGTGAATAAAATATTAATATTACTTTAAAGGGGATTCTATACTTGATGGCGTACCCAATAAGCAACAACGAGTTTCTTGGGAATCTTACGTTGCACTCTCATAATAAAATAATATTATTTTAAATGGTAGTTAATGCATAGCCCTTGTAATGGCGGGAATTAACAGAACTAACTAGCAAATGATTAATATGTTTTTCAAATATTTTTACTTTTTACAATAAATGTTAGATGATTAGAAATGCGAATGAATCCAATTTTAAGCGTAAACATTCTAATATTCTTTACAAGGTTGATTAATTGCCTTTTGATGGCGAACCTCTTTTAAATCCACTTTTTGACAATTTTATGTGTTATATTTGAAAAAAATAAAATTATTCTTTAGAATCGGGACATCAAAATTTACTTTGTGTAAATTTTTGGTATTTTTTCCGAAAAAGATCAATTTTTAATGAATAGTGAAAAATGTTGTATTTTAATTCAAAACCGCTTTTTAATCTAATTTTTTTATATGATTATATTATCTTTTGAATTGGTTTTAAAGTGAAATTATAATATATTTTTACCATTTAATCCAATAGTGGTCGATGGAATTAATTTCACTTTGAAATCGGACTTAAACTAGTGTCAATCTTTTGATACATTTTGTTTTATAAAAACACGCTATTTGTTTTGGCAGTGCGACTTAATTATTAAATTAATTAATGCAACTTAGAGGTTTTGAATTTTGTAAAATATACATCATTTTTCATTCGGAATATCAAATATAGATTAGGGTGAATTTTTGATAATTTTCTGAAAAACTTCAATTTTTGATGAATAGTGAAACCACTATGTGGTACTTATAAAAACTGATTTTCCATTTAAATTAAAATTTTCCACCTTTTTGTTTTGATTTTCAAAAATCTGACATACATGGTTTTCATTAAGAATTAAAATGTGGTTCAATGGGATTAAAATATTTTTTTGGTGAATAGTAACTTATTAGGTTTTTAATCGCGATTAGATGTAATTAGTGTAATTTAAGGTATGAATAATGTTTTAATAAACTAAAATGACATAGAAACATGTCCTACCCTCATTTTATGTGTCATGTACGACCAAGACATTCCATGGGTCAACTTGGGGACCCCATGGAGCCACTTTGGTTGGAAAATGACATAAATACCTTTTTATTTAATGATAAAGTAAAAAATGAAACAAACATGAGATGTTTTACTAAACTAATTTTTACATCGGGTTATAAAAGTCACATTTTTTACTATAAATAGTCATTGGAAAGATAAAAATATTTCCTACATCATAGTATTTTTGTTATAATTTTTAGACATTAAATAAATTAAATTATTTATGACATCATGATGATGCAGTGATAACCTCATTATTTAACGATTTAAATAAAATGGAAAGGTATTGTAATATCTAAAACCTAAACATGTCCAAAACCTATTGGATGGGTGGATTGCGAACCATTATCACCTTATCCACGAATTATATCAATGTGAGACCTTTTAAATCCGAAACTCATTTTCAAATAAAGTAACATTTTCTTACTTTCCAAGAGTGCCCCTCCTCTCCTCTTATAAAAGGCCCCCACCTCTACCTCCATACCCACACCTAAAAAGCCTTTGTCCCGGCCAACCCCTGCCCATTTTTTCTCTCCACATCCCTCTATAACTCCTTGAAGCCTCAATTTGCGCATAATCCTTTCCAAGGAAGCCTTTGAGCTCATATCAAATGAAGTTACCCGATTTTAAGGTAATGTCTTCGCTTGAGTCCTTTTGTTTTATTTTGCTTCTCCAACCCCCTAAACTCTTTTTATTCATTTATTTTGTAAAAAATACAGTATCTTAAATATAATATAATGTTTTTATAAGAAGTTTCTGATCTAAACTTACACACACCTACATCTAATGGTTCAAGAACATACTGTTTCCGTGGATGGCGAATTTCTGCCTCCCGAAACAATGATTGTTCAACATTCTTCTAACACCTTCAAAGGAGGCCATTAAGATGACACTATATTTATATATGATATCTAATATGTTTATGTTTTGCTTAAGCTTCTGTATTTTTCATTTATGGCATACCTTTATGGTTTTCATTATGGGTAAACGCGATATCTTCATTTAAGGAAGTGCGGACTACCGCCCCATCAAAGTGATTTGATTCGTTAATAACATATGTGGTACGTATAAAGGATATATTTAATGATATTATATATGATACCATACTTGAATTAAAATACTATTATGTATCATTATGTTTTAATTCCATTAAATATGAAATAGAAATGGAAGTAGCGTTCATGCGTACGTACGGCTTACCGTCTCCATGAACGGTGCATTTCATTTCTTAACACTAAATGTTATGTAATATTATAAATGCATGAATATACTGGATATATATGATATATACATGATGAATACAATTCTGGATATAATGATCCTTTGACCACATGAACAACATGTAATTGTAAGAAGTCCACTTTTGACTTAAGAACCAAGTATCGACAAAACAAACATTATTAACTTAAATGATTACATAATGTCTATGACATTGTAATAAGTGATATAAAAGGAATAATGATCTTGAAAAATGTTCTTAAGGAATTATAAATTAACTCAAGTTTATTATTCAGGAGATTAAAGAACGATCGAGTCAAGTCGGACCCGAGGTCAGGGATCTTACTCCTCTCTTTCCTTTTAAGTACACTCTTTTATGTCATTCCTTATAAAGCTCATAATTCTTATTATTGGGATGTTCTTTTATATTACACATAATGTAATTTTTATGTTCATATGATGAGAGACCCTATTCTCTCTCATCAATCCATTTTGGAAGTTTTGAGTGGCGCCGTTAGGCTGCCGAATTTTCGTAAGAGATCAAACCCCTCACTTTCTTTTAAAGTACTCTCCTTTATGTCACTTATTTTAAGCTCCTCTTTGTTATGTTGGGGGATGTTCTTTTATATTCCTCTTTCTTTAAACTTTATGTTAATTTTATGAGAGACCCTATTTGATATCATCAATCCATTTTTGTAAGTTTTATGTGGCGTCGTTAGGCTGCCGAGTTTTCGTAAGGGATTTTTCATCTCACTTTTATTCCGGTGATATTTATTCCACATTTGCCACAATTTTCATTGAGTGGTGTATGTAATGCGCATTATTTTACTCATTGTGTAATATAATTTCATTTATGAGTATTTACATCAATTTTTTATTGTCCTTCATTCACGGGGTTCATGTCTCGAAAGATACCCATGTCGGTAAGGGAACCTTTCACCCTCCTCTTTTTGTAAAAGACTTCTTTTGTTATGTCTTTTAATTCACATAATATTATGTTGGGATATGTTCTTATATATCCTTATTGATTTAAATTTTATGTCCAAGTGATGATATAACCATTTTTATCTCTCATCAAATCATTTTCTGAATTTTGTAGTGACGTCGTTAGGCCGTCAAAGATTTGCAACGGAACTTCTTAACCCAAATTTGATTCTTTGGGATAATCTTGTACTCCTTGAATATGTCATTCTATTAATATGTGTGAATAAACTCTGATTGTTTTACACATAATATACACTTATATTGGGTGTATTCGTTTGTCACACATAATTATATAATTGATTTAGCGTTAAACCAAGGATACCATCTTTGTAACGGACTTCGTCTCAATCTCCTTTCATTGAGGCATATTTAGTTTTATACACAACTATCATTTATACGGTGTATAAACCCCTTTTACTTTTACTTTTATAGAAAAGGAATCTTTTTCTACGAAGCGTTTTACAAAACAACAAAAAGGAATGTTTCTTTTAACAAAAGCGGTGACAACGACCTTTTCTGCCACCGCGAGTATTATTTGGTCTTTGGATTCCTGAACAAGCCGTAATGTTTTTTTAAAATGAAATAAATACCATATAATCTTTTATGTATTTTGGTATTGAAAATGGTTTTTATAATGTATTTTTTATGTCAATATATTTAAGTGACATATTGTGATCAAGGTGTGGAAATGTTTCTTTTCCATTATGTTTGTTTTATGTCTTCTGATTATATAATGGTACTTGAACATTTGACGGGTGGTTACGTGATAAACCATATGAAGGGTGGTGCCGTTAATACCAGGATGGGTGGTTACGTTTTAACCTTCAATGCATTGGGTATGGTAGTCGGCCGTATGGCTATTCCATTAAGTGATATGTGTGGAAGTTGACCGTATGGGTATTCCACTTAAGTATGTTTATGTCCCAAGTTACGTTTATATGTTATCTGTTATTTATATGGGTTTTATGGTAATCTTTTGTTTACAAAAGGGTAAGTAATGAACTTTTATTCAGTGATGAGTTTTTACTACTTCGAAAAGGTGAAAAGTATTACTTTGTTAAAGTATACATAGTTTACTTGTTATTTTGAAAAACTAATAGTTTTCATTCTTTGTGTATCCCTTACTGAGCTTTTTATGCTCATCCCAAGTTTCTGAAATGTTTTTCACAGGACTTAACGTTGAATAGGGTCAAGGATGGGATCAAGGGAATGTCATGCTACCTAAAACATGGAAGTAGACATGTTTCTTTTTAAGAGTTTTTATTTTATGGAAACTTAGTAGAAGTTTCTACTTTTTAATCTGTTGAGATGTAATAGTTATGTCCTAATTCGCTAAAACTCTAAACCTGAAAAGATCCCCAATGTGAATTATTCATTTAATTAAATATTAAGTAAGGATTAAGGCCGGGGCCTTATAGGTTCGGGTTCCTAGTAGGTCCTTAATGGTGAAGTCTTGTGGACTTGGATTGAGGGTGGTGCCCCTTTCCATGAGTGTTCTGGGGATGTCCTTATTTGGTTTTGTACCTTTGGTATAGACCTTTTGAGTTGTCTTAACTTATGTATTTCAGTTCTGAAATTTTTTAAAATATGGTTTTAGTTGAAAAGTCCATATTTTTTTATTGAGTTTGTTTGTTGTTTAATATTTATAAAATCGGGTAAATCATTCCCAATTATCATGATATGATACCCGGGAACTTGTGCTAGCCCATGGGGATCGGGAACGCCCTTCGGGCCTTGTCACGTGCCGGGTTTGGTGCCAATTATGGTGGCGATAATATTCGGTTCGTGACATTCTACATATTATGGAACCAATATAAATTTTTATTAATAAAAATAAAATATCAATAAATATACGAAAATGAAAGTGGTTAGAACCCAAGATATTATTTTTACATGGATTTGATAACAATGTCGAAATAATATATCATAAGTAAATTATATATGGGAATATAAATGGTAATATAGTAATATTAAATATTCAAAACAAAATTATATTGATTATAAATTAATTTTAAATGTGTCAAATGGAATTCAATACTTTATTTAAGGTATTTACATCTAACATTTTACATCATTGAGACACATGAATGTTCACTTATAATGTATTTTAAGTTAGGTATATATATTCCATGAATATATGTTATTTTTGTTCTCTTGAATATGATAGGGATTTACAAATTTGTTTGAGGATCTCTCATTCATGGGGTTTACGATTCAAATGATATTAAATTCGTATCAAATTTTTGTCACAATTTTTCTTCTTTGGGTCATATGTTATATTTCACCCCCTATCTATTTAAATAGTGCATATTCATATATTTTTTTCATCTAATACCACGTATTTATTTATTCTCAATATATTTTGAGTTTCATTTAATTTTATTCTTTCCCTGGTCTTATAATTCGTTATTACTGATGTCATTATAGTTTCGATGTTACAATCACATCATTTATCCAGATTGTTTATGTTTATTCATTAAATGCAGAAATATTATGATATATTTCTAGATTAGTTAATTAAAATACTTATAATATTCTTAATCATTAACATTTTATGTAATTTAACCATTTTCCCTCTCTTTAGTATATAAAACTGTTGAATTGTTTTTAACAAATGGAAATATTATTTCCCCTTTAAGTTGAAAATGATTTTTTTCTAACAATATAATATCATCTAAATAAATAAAATATTATTTTAAAATTATATAAATTATTTATAAAATTATTTATTATTTATTCATGATATTTAAAAAATAATAATTGAAATGAACTTTTATTTCATTTCCCAATAATTTCCATTGGGGTTATACAAAAATATTGGGAATGAAATCTTTGCTTTAGAGTACAAAATATGAATTTTATTTTACATGGTCATGAACATTTATTATTTATAAATATTATTTTATATATTTGTTTGTTTATTTTAAATTAAATGAATCTTGAAAAATTATTATGAATTAAATTGTTTCTTAGAATGCAGAAATGCTATTTTCCTCAAAAAAATGTTTTAAATGATTCGTAAGGAAACATTATTTGGTTAAAATGTTATTTTTAAATAAAATAATTTGGAAAATTATTTATGATTTAAAAAGTGTTTCCAAAATTTTAAATTCTATTTTCCTTATTAAATATTATAATTGATGTTTCAAAAACAGTTTCTATTAATGATGGAATCCTTTAATGTTACTTATTATTTAACAGTGATATTATATAAGGATACCATTGTAATTATATCTTGGGATGGTTTATTTTTATGATGAAAATATTTTTAGGAATCTAATTTATCTTCCATATACTATACCATGACAAAATATTTATACAACCCACTTATTTTTCCATGGTTTATGCTTTCATAAATTGGTGAAATGATTTGGAAACCTATTTCGTTTCCAATTGTTATGTTATGATGAAATATTAACGAATCACATATATTGTTTTGGATTATGATATAATGAATCATTTATGATCTTTGGGAACACATATGTCAACTTTTAATTATGATCTGGTGGTAATGTTATAATGAACCATTATTGTAAAATTATAACCAAGGGAGATGGTTTTGTTAGAATGAAGATGGGTGGGACCTAAATCTCCCTCCAATGTATTTGGTAAATATTTATTTCTCATTCGATAAATAAGAATTTAATGGGGAGTGAAAATAGTTCAGAAATGTCCACTAGACCCTAGGATTTGCTGGGGGTGTGAAAATTGACTACTTAGATGGTTTAGAAAGTGAATGCATTCTATAATGATATTCCTATGAATGAGCCTTTAAATATTAAGGGACTGATATTATATGATTATTAGTACTCCAATAATCTATAATTATACCAATTTTAATATCTCATAGTTTATTATCATTGATTCTTTTATGAATCGTGTCTTATAGACTACCTTTTTTATGCTAAAAAACTGGTTTATGATCTATGATTTGTAGGTTATTGTTATAACCTTATATTCTCATACCCAAATGATAATTATCTATTTGTTTTCTCCTTTCATTACACATAATGAGCATCTAATCTCACCATTTCATATTATTCCACTCCATGGGTTATAAATAGAGTTTTTATAAAGAGTATTTCTTGGAAGAGTAATAAATGAAAATATACATTAGGGATACATTGAATATCATTCTTTAAATAAAAAGATAATGAATCTAGTACTTAAATAGGAATATGATATACAGTACATGGGCATGTATTTGTAGAATTTATTTAATATTAATTGATAAAAATGAAGTATTTATGTGAAATATATTTGGATCATTGTAGTTTATATCAATGGAAAAATTTTCATTAACCACTGAAAACTTAAATGAGAAAAAATTAGTGAGATCCCTAGAGATATTTCTAAATTTATTTCATTGTATATGTTGAAGGATAGGTTAAAGGATGAGTCTAATGTTTAGTAAAAATATCATTGAATTTTTTTAAATGATCTATAGGTTGGATTTCAATAAATTAAATTCATATTAGAATACAATAATTGAATTTTTATTTGGTACATTGTTGCATATGGTTAATTACTCTAAAAAAAGTTCTCTGAGGTGCACTCGATCATCAACAAGTTCCTGAAATTGGGCCCTATTGCACACCATTTTTGATACTACTAAGGGATATGATTTTCAAATTAATGAACTATTTATAAAAAATTGTGATGGAATGCTGACCATATATGACCATTTATAATCATGATTTGTCAAATATTTAATATAATATATCATTATTTCAACATCTTAAAAGTGATATTTCAGTATTATTTGATTTTCCACTATGATTAGTGTTTCTCATGGTATTTTTTCTAGTTTCACTCAATTGTTGGAACCGTAAGAAATGTTGTTAACATTGAATCTAATAGACAATTTGCTGACTATGAGGAATCAAATTGTATTATAACTAGAGATAACTATTCCATGATTATTTCTAATTATCTATCATGATATTTGATTAAAAAGGTAAACATCAGTGATATTACTAATGTATAAGATAAGAAGAAGTTGAACTTTTATGAATATTTATATAGTAATTAATTTAGAGGAAAAAAGATTCATCTTCCCTATATGTCATGATTGTAGGAAATTGTGTTTGGAATAATATCTCAAATGAAGAGGAATATATTTTCTATGATGAAATGATATTCATATTGAAAATAATTGTAATATAATTTGATAATTCATATGTGATGAGAATGTGAAAAATATAAGTAAATTATCTAAACTATGGTTTGGCCTCTAGACCAATGAAATTCCTATGATATACCAAATCATTTGGTTTCATGAATTATGTTGTGAAATTAATTTACCAATGGTATTTTGGTTTAAATAATCATGAAAAATTTAAGCATTATTTTATTTCTAGATGAATATACATCACTATGTATGATTAAGTCAAGTGTTATAGTTGAAATCATGGGTATATAATTTGATGGTTGAACATAAGATCAATGTATATGAATCCCCTCTTGAGGATTTAGGTTACAAATATTTATCAACACTATGGATATTTTTTTAGACATTTCATGAAATGCAACCATTTAGTATTGTATATATATTATTGTAAATATAACATGATGTAGAACTCCATTACATATTGGGGGAAAAGATTAATGTTATTAGTCACCTTAAGGTTTTATCATATCTATGATGTAGTGTTAAACATGGGTTATTAAAATTTTGGAATTATATTAATATGTTCTTGGGAAATGATAAACATAATGATTTTTGGCAATCTATCACATCTGGAAAGACCATGAATATTTAACCAATAGTTGAAGGATTATAATGGTATATCACGTACCACTTGCCTAAGCGAAAGATTATTTATGATGGGATGACATGGATAGATATATTATTGAGTATATATCCTTGTACATTCTATTTCAATAAGTTAATATTGATAGAAAAGTTTCAATGGGGAAGATACAAACATTATGAATATAAGAATGGAAATGGGAAAACATTACACTTGATTTTTCCATTTGGATCCTCAGAACGACTAAAAGGAAAATTGAATTGTTGGTTGTATTTTATCTCCTTATAAAGATATAATTATTCAACCCTATTATAGAAAATATATCTCTAGATAAACATTACAGAATATATATTATGACAATGGTGATATTTCATGGATTACAACATTAATTTACATTTTATCAAAAATTGTTTTTTACTCAGATGTTTTGTAAAAATTTCCTATAACATATGGATGTGAAATAGAGTTTGTACATTGTTTATCATTCTCATATAGGTGGTGAGTCCAATAGAGAAATTCAACCCCTAGAGAATATTCTAGGATCTTTTTAAATATATTTGAAATTTTGTTGTGTTCAATGACATACTCTATTTGAGTATTCTTACAACAATATATTTCAATAGAGCTTTACTATTGATCCTTAAGATAAACATTATAGAAATATGTGTATAAATACAACATAAATAAATGATGTTGAATAAATAAATCTATTGGACCCTAGTCTTGTTGATGAAATGGAATATAAGGTTAATGATATTCAACAACACTTAAGGGAAGAAAAACTTTTAAATAAATGATAAGTAGGTAACCATAAATTTTATATAGAATTCAGGGTTAGTTATATGGTATTTCTAATACTTTCTCCATGGATAAAATAAGGGAAAATCTATTTGTATATCATCCCCTTCGAAACTCGTCATCATATCAAGATGATATCATTTCTTTTTTTCTTTAAAAAAATATCCCAGGTACATGATGTCATATATATATATATATATGTATACTAATTATGAGGATATATAATTTTCAAAGGTACTAAAATCATAGGTCCCACAGCTAGAGATTGATCATTCATAGGGGGGAAATCAGCGGTGACTCTGCTTCAAAAATATATATTTTTATTAAACAATAATTGTTATTGGGTCAATGTTTTAGAGTAAAACTACTAACATAAAGAAGTTATATTGGTAATATTGATGTAATAAGGTAGAATTATCATCAACGTTTTTATCCATGGTGATATATTTTGCATGAAACATTCTTTTTATGGGGGTTATAAATTCACACCATGTGATTTAGTGAAATAATATTTTCCTATAAATATAATATTTTTTATATTTATTGTATCACACAAAACCATGTTTAACATTAATTACACTAAACAATCATTTATTCATATGATAAAATAAAAAAATGTCTTTGATTGTGTTACATTAAATATTGGGTTTAAACGAAACATGATAATCTATTAAATATTATTATATAATATTATTGACAAAACGTTACCATCAGAATTGTGGTTATAAATTGTATTAAAAATATTGTGATTATGTATTGACAAAATTTTTATATATAATGAAATCATGTGTGACTAAATAATTTGAAATAGAAATAAAAACTATTTAAAAAAAAGGAAATCATTTTTGAAAAAAACAATTCTTATGCGCACAAACACATTTTGACTCAATAAATTTAAAATTTTAGTTTTGGAGAATTATTTTAATGAAATATATATATTATATATTTGATAAATAATTAAATATTTACCTTTTATATTTTCTCTACATGAGATGATAATAAGACTAGTTTTACTCTTAAAAATATATTTTTGAGAAAATATGTTTTGTCTCATTCTGGAAACATGTACTAAAAATATATTTACCGATTATAGAAAAATTATTTTCCACAACGAAATTCATTTCCTAAATCAGTATTTCAAAATTATATCAGAAATATTTTTAGATAAATTTCTAAAATCAAATTGTTTTCATTAATATTATAAAATAATTGTATTTATTAACAGTAATAATTTGTTTTAATGAATATTAAAACATAACCATAACAGTAGTTATATTATATATATTAATAAAAATCGAGTTATAGGAATTTATTTTATATTGAATTTTTATATACAATATTTTCAATCCTTTGAAACTTTTCTCTTTGGAAAACTACTTTTTCGGTCCCCTCTATTGGATTATTTTTAAATCCTATTTTGAACTTCTTTGAATGATATTTTTTAATATTAATTTTATATTTATAATAATAATAATTTAAAACTAATTTTAGGTTCAATGTCATATTTGAATATATTGAATTTTCATACTATAAAAATTAATTTTTGTGGTTAAGGATAAAACACATTTATTTGAAGTTGAACTTAAAATATATCATGAAATTTAACAGAAAATATTACAAATCCCAATTTTTTGGTAATATTTAGACCTTATCACATGTAACATTCAATAATACCCCATCTTAATCCTTTTTATTTTAATAAATGTGTGTATACCTTTTCCTTTTTGAATATGGAATGTGTTCAACTCACCTCAGTTATAAAATTCCACCTCTCTTCTCCACTTCACCATTCAAATACCCTTTGGTCTAGCCAATACCTGAACAAAACAATTCATTAAATCCATACCCACTTATTTTGGGCCTTACATTTCTTAATAAACATTTATATATAGGATTTTGTTGTTAACCTAATTAAGCTATCTGAAGAAGAGGTAATTTTATTAAACATGAATTTTATTATTATTTCTTCATCGATCTAATTTAAAATTTTAAACAAATTATAAAATAACAATACAAATATATCCCAAATAATTATATATTATTATTTAATTTTAATAACAAAATAGGAACACTATTTCAATAAAATCCGATACAAATTTATCATTCATGTGTTTGGTGGACTGCCACCTCCCACACCGATGTAATTTTTTTCCATTTCCCTACTTCCATGAATGGATATAATGATGGATTTAATATATTATTTTGATTTTATTATTATTATAATACCCATATAATTATACTACAAAATGTACCTTCTTACAACCAAACTCATTGGAAAACAATAATGCCACTCTTGTGTGCAGAAGATGTCTGCCTCACAGAAAAATGTGTTGTATTTTTAATTTATATTTTACTTTGATGGTAATAAGGAAAGATTAAATAAATATATATGATATTGGAAAAATATTTATAATTTTTGATTTTTTAAACCAAATTTAGCTCCTCCATTGTTTTTTTTGGAATTGGATAATGTCGCTCTTATGTACGGTGAACTCCCTCATTGTGAATTGTTGTGATCAAGTCTTCAAATATGATTTACATGGAAGGTAAGAAAGAATTTTTTTAAAAAAAAATTGTACATATATATATATATTGAAATATAAATGATTCTATAATTGTAATATATTGTCTACCTATCATTATTTCAAACCTTAATGAAAATGGGGACAGCTTCTATGTCTTTGTATGACCATCCATCTCCAATAATAGTGTATTTAATTATCTATCTATACCATTAATGGATTACTATATATATATATAATGAATAAATTTGATTTTTATATAATGTTTAAAATTCTGGATATTATTTAATAGTTATCAATGTATGATTATTGAAAATAACTAATCTAATCATATATAATTTTTTTTTTGTTATTACCTGAAATGTGAATTTAATAAAGAAGTGTTAATAAAATCATAATAAAATGTATTAATTAGAACATATATTATTATATATATATATGTGTAATATATTTATAATGAAATTATATTTATTATATAGGATGTTTGAACATGTATGAAGTATGTGGAGACATATGGTAAGGGTTTTCTATCTCACTTTTATCTTCTGTGACATGCTTTCCAAATTCCCCACCAAATAATTTTATATTGTGTATATAATTCCAATGGATGTATTATATGATGAACCTGAAGAAAATAATTTGGATTTAAATATTCATTTTAGGATCCCGATTTTATGGGGTTTAATGTTCAAATTTTTACAATGTTGTAGGGTATGTTTTCCTCACATTTTCTACTTTGTTACATAAATTTTGTTATAAACATATCTATTTTATGATGTGTATGTAAATAAATTTTTAAATTGATATCATTAATTTTTTTATTACCATGATATTTTATTTTAAATTTAATTTTATTCATTCTCTGGGATTGTGATTCATTCTTACTAATGTGGTTATGGGTTCATGGTATAATCTCATCATTTATCGAGTCCTTTTATATTTTTGATTCCGATGTTGAATTCATATGATATATATCACAAGAACATAATAAAATTATGTATCATATTATTACTCATGAACTTATAATGTAATATTAAAATATTTCACTCTTGGGTACTTCAAATTATTGATAAAAGTTATTTACGAAATTGGATCATTTTTTTTTCTCGTAAAAAATTATTTTTTCATCCAAAAAATGTTTTGTAAATATTTTCTTAAAAAAAATTATAATTCTAAAATTTAACTATTAAAATCACTTTTAAACATGATTTACCTTTTTAAAAATTACTTTTAGTACAATATTTCTTTCATTTTTCAGACAATGCTTGTTGAGATTTTTCTATGAGATGTGATTGGAATATTTTTTTGAATTACACGACATGAATTGTATATTAATCATTTTTTACCACACCCATTTTTTAAAGATAAATTTAAAATTATTAAATTTTATGTAAAAATAAATTGATTCTTAAAAAATTTTATGTTTTAAATGTTTTTTAATGTGCAATGGTTATTTAACTCATTAAAAATTTTAAATTGTTTTTATTGATTCCTTCATGAATTTTTATGTCTAGTTTTAATTAAAAGGATATTGAAAATATTTTATGTTAAAAAAAATGAAATTTGAAAGGTTACTTTCCCTATGAATTCTTCCATGTTATCTTTAAATGTCATTTTACATATAATATGAAATCATTTCATGTTACTTATACAATACTAGGTATATGATCCAAGGAAACAATTATTATATTTTCATATGATGGTTTATCTTTATAATGAAGAGATGTTACAACCATGGATTTTGGATAGGTTATAACTAAGATGGGTGGGACTTCTATCTCTCTCTAATGCAATGGATAATGATTAATATCTCATGACATAAACTGTACGAGAATACAGAGTGATCCAAGTTCAATAAGGGACATCGTCCACTATGATAGCCTTGGTAATGATCATGGGATACTATGATATATTTGGGAGTGAACTAATTACACTATTATAGATTTTGAATGATCCTTGAACTACTAATGATATTATTTTAAAAATAGATGTGTATGCCACAAATCTATTCATTATTCCCATTCTAAATCATTACTTTTCATGTTCATTGATTCAATTATGATTCATGTCTTAAGACTTATAGATATTTATATCTTGATTTATGATTATGATCTATGATTGGTGGGATATGGGTTTCAAATGTTATTGTCCTACACTTAGGATAATGAAAAATTTCTATCTCCCTTTTCCAACCATGTTGAGAATCGGATCTTGCCCTATCCTATTTTTATTTTCACCTAGTCATGATGTAATGTTTTAAGTGATGTATTTATATAAAGAATTATTATTGCGATGATCATTATAGAGATCAGAAAATATAAATTATAAAATATGAATATAGTGAAACTAGTCTCCAAATAAATAAAACGAATATAGTGAATGAGTTCATATTTTTTAAATTTATTATATATTTTTCAAATAAAATGTAAAATTTATGTTTGAGAAGTTTGAGTCTTTTCAATTATTTCACCCTACAATACCATGTGGGTTTGGAATGGTTTTTTGTGTGTCAATGGTACATCATTAAAATCAGAGACATAAACACATATCTCTTTTATGCAGTTTAGAATGATGTCTGGTCGTGGAAACAGAAACACCGAATGACACTCATATTTGGGATGACACATGGACCTATTTTTTAAAGTCAGGAATACATTTGGGAATATGGACAAGGATTCATAAGAAATCATATTGGTTGGAAGGATCATAGGTCTAGATAATCAAACACATTTAGTGTGAATTTTTTTACCACTTAGAGAGTCTCTTATAGGTTTAAGAAATGATTCTAAATTTTTCATTCATTTCTATATATGATGTAGGTCACCATTGAAATGACAATAAGTTATTTAATTACACGGAACAAATAATCATATGTATTTTTCTATGGTTCTTCATCTATGGAGATATATTTTATGATGGGATTATAGATTTATGGGTTATTTATTCTTATAATGTAGGTTTTAATAAATTCATTGTGGAATACTGGATTTTATCATTATCTTGGGAGACACGGATTGTCCTTATGTTGGAATAAGTCACAAGATATGGGATTCATACATAACCTCATGAATGTAATAAGGACCCACATAGTTCATATCCACTTTATGGGTAACATAATACCTTTTATAGTCGCGTGACAAGGAAAAAACTATTCATATTGACATTGCGAGGCAAGGAATTCTAAAGGAAGGATGCGTAGAATATATTTGGTGTAGAAATTTTACTGAGGAGGCCTGAGGATCCTAGAAGGGATGTGGGATCCCAGGCCAGATGTGATCCTACTAGAAATGAGTCCAAGAGAGAAATATGTTTGACTTTGGGTATTGAGTTTGATCCTTATGGAGGCTTCCAACATATCCAATTTTGACAGAAATCAAAAACCATGTTTTCTAGATGTGAGTAATTATGACTTTAAAGGACTTCTTATGATTTTCTTATTAGGGAATGCATCTTTTTGACATTATTATGGAATAATTTCAATTTTTACACTATTTTGGTGGATTCTCTTAAGATTTGGGCCATGATTAATGTCTCAACTCATGGTGATTTAGAGGATTCTATGGTTATTACACCTATTATAACTCACTTTGGGATGATACAAGGATCTAAGGACCCATGACTATTGAGGCCCCCTAAAGTAATGTGAGGGAATAAATTGAAAAACATTCTATAATAAGACATGTATTGGATCATGTGGATTTCATGATCATATCTAGACTCTATGATCATATGATTCAATGGCATAGTGAGAAACAAGAGGAACTGGATGATCTATAAACCCACACATTCTCTTTCATATGAAGGTGAAAGAGGATAGTGGTATGGGAGAGGAAGAAAGGGATTTCATGTATTCATGTCCTCTATCATTTTCATAATCAGTGTAGTCACATATGACTACCTCTGGGGATAATTCCATTCAGAAAGGTTAGGGTATTTATCCATGATGGATTATCAGCTTATGGTTCCAGATAAGAGAGGAGGACATGGAATTAACACTCTTATAGAAAATGAATTGTGATCATGTCTTTCCCTTTATGGAACTGGAAGAACACTATCCTGGAGGAATCAAGGGTAGCACATGGTCTTATCTAAAATTTCCAAGACCGGGAGATCCTTGACACTACCCCTAGGTAAAGATCCATATGACTGATGGGATTCATAACTCCATTCACCTTATGGAAACTACTCATCATGTTGGACATGTGTGGGACACATATAATAGATGGAATGAATAATCGAATGGGATACACATCGCTAGGTCTCTATACCATTTTGTAAAGTTCAAGAGTATTTTTTCTAGCTTCAATTTGGTCTCACTCATATTAAGGATCAAGTGGAAAAGGATCGATTATATTTGTTTTTTAAAATGAGGAATTAGAGGTTGTCTAATCCAGGACAATATTGGAATATAAAATGGGCTTATCAGAAGGTGACCTGGGGGATATGTGGATACTTCCTGTAGGGGCACTACTGGTAGTTATTGAAAGTGATTCACACAGGGGTTTTCCTCTACAAGTTTAAGGTTAATTGGGAGATAGAACACCTGAGATGAAATCATTGGTGAGGACTCACTCTAACAAAAAGTTTTCCTATGATGTCCTCATAATGTTCAGGAATAGGTATTCAATTTCAGAAGGGGAAATCATGATACTACTAGTAAATTAGGGGATATTTTGTCCACATTAAAGTGTCATGTGTCACTTACAATAGAAGGAATTTGATCCCAATACACCCCTTAATTCTATTTTATCAATTCATTAACATCTACCTAATGAATTTTTTATGACCTGGGTGAAGGGGCTATATGACATTAGCGTGGATACTTCTTTCTTTTACCTCATTTTTAAAATGATAATCTGTATGGTCAAATTTATAAGAAAACATGGGAACCTAGTTAAATGTAGTTGCCCAAACAGGTCTATCACGTAGGGTATGCACCTAGTTGTCCCGTGAATTAGTGGATTCCCTCTCTCATATTTGAAATCGGGGCCTACATTAGCCTTTTTCCATATATAAAGTGTACGTATAGTCAAGGCATATATGATTCACCAGGGTGAGTTCATTATTCCATATTGTGTTGCCTAGACCCCTGAACCTCTAATTAGGATCACTATCGATCTCTATTCTGAACACTTTTTCCAGATCCATTCCCCACCATTGTTCACCTCCATTAAAAATGGAATGTCACACCAAAACATTTAAGGTCAAGTCAGTGAATTTTTTTGAAACATAGAACCCCACCACTCATTCAAAATCTATTTCATAGTTGTAGATGGGGGTTCTCACAAACATACTAATGGATTTAGAAACACTTCTATGATATCACCATCCCCTTATGTGGTAAAATTCTAATAACACATTGAAATACAACCCGATTCATCATGAAGAAAGTTAATTTTCTACTCATGAATTAAATTTGGTGTCTAAGTGAGGATCACAACATGAATTTACAATAATATTCATATATTTTCATTTTTTATAACTAAAAAAAGTATTTTCAAATTCAACATCATTATTTTATGAGTACCTATTCTATTCCAGTGTGGCCTTGTTTCTAGAAAAATCCCCCTTCTCATTTTAAATTTTCCTGTAAACCCATTTAGTTATAATAATATATATTAATTTAGACAAGAAACAATTTTTCCTGTTTTATTTCCCTCAATTTTACCCAATTCATCATTTATTTTTTAGATTCTCTCATTATGTTAAAAATAATGTCCAATTTTTTTTCAATTTTATAGAGAAAACATAAGTGAGTTGTTTTAAATATTATTATTCTATTTTATTCTATTATATTTTGGAATCTAAGGTCATTATTTGATTCTATATGATTTCTATGTTGTCAAACTATAGCTTTTAATTCAGTTTTCCACATTCATCATTATTAAAAATATAATATAGATCATCTTCCTTATAAAGAATATGATTACAATTTTCTACGGTTTATCCATTGTTAAAAACATTATTTTCTATATACACCATAATTGAGCTAATTACATTATTTTTATTTCATAAAAAATAACAACATCATTTTACATGATCTTCTCTCAGTTTTTTTTGTAATTCTAATAGAAATTAAGTTTCGGTGTGTAACCTACGAATATCTCCACATCATATTTCCTATCAATCATACATCCATTCATACCTTTATATTTGATTCAGAATTAACTTCAGAAAAACATAAATAATATTACATTTAATTTAATTTTGAAATACATTTCATTAAATATTTTTATAATAATTGGTCTCAAGAATCATCTATTTTGTTGAATTTGAACTTCTGTTATTGCATGAACCTAGATGATTTTTAATATTCTATTCATAGTAATCATATTTATATACATATTACTATGTCATATTATTGTACCTTCAACAAAACAAAATTGGAGACTATATGGACCACTATAATCATTTTGATACTGTTATTTTCTATATACACTAAGAAAATTCTATTCTCGTTTTATCTACCAATATCCAATCTAGATGCTCATAAAGGAAAACCTATTTATTTTTTAGAAAACCATTAAAATATATTAAATCATTCCATTGATTGATATTTTTTGTATAAACACAATACATGTTTTTCAAGTAATTTTATTAATGAGGGTGAGGAAATAATTATATTCACTTGATGAATTCCTTATCAATGGACCACACATAATAGAGTATATCAGTTCCAATGGTTTCCCTATATGATTATCATCTTATTTGTGATTTGGGTTCAATATTTATTGTTTACAATACGTTTTTTAAATAGTAGTATTGACATCATACAATATTGGAGTTTTTATCAGGACTAATACCAAAGGGGCCTATTCTGTTACCACACTGATCCCTTCTATAATAAGTCGAAGGATAGAGACTAGTACTGAGGTAGAATATCAATCCCATGTAAGGACATAACCTAATTCACCTATACACACACATACATATCAAATCCCATAAAATAATTAGATGTAAAACAATTTTTAACCATGCATGCATACATATATAATTCCACCATCAATGTAAGACAATAATTATTGGAAATAAAAAGGTAAAAATAAAATCCCACCTCAAAGAAACTGAATGAATGTCCAACCTGTATAGTTTTTTAATAATTCTTTAAATGAAACTATAAGAATAAATATAGATATATCATTCTCCTTAATATCTTCCTTGTTCCTATCTCTCTTGGTCTCCCTCAAATAGTCGGTTGTCCATATAATGGGCGACACGTATGGGAAAATCCCATGCAGGGGTTTGTATAGAAATAATTAGTATGACACCTCAAAATATCCAAGAATATAGAATCATGAATTATAATAGTCATTAATCACATGTATATGTATATCGAACATATTAAAAATATATTTGGAAATACACAACATAGAAAAAAAGTCTCATGGTTAAGTCACCACTGTATGTCCATCATGGGATCCATGCTCGATGGTTCCACATTTCGCTCATCAAGGAGGACACACTATATGAGTCATATATAACTGATGTTATCTATTCTAGATGGGATGATAATCAGGTCTCACTATAAAAATTACACACTATAGGTTTCAATATAACGATACAAATATAATGATCACACCTAAGGCTGTGGTGTATACTTGAAACCCAATATAGATTAACCCACAATGTTGGGGATCAATTCACATGTAGCATTGGTCATAAAGATTCTAACAACCCCGCATATTTTAGTGATAAAAAATTATCTAATTTTGGGATCCATGGAAGGAATATAAAAACACTATCCATTATAGACATTCCTCGATGGGGATCACCATCATATACATTGGATGAAATTTCAAACAACCCACAGCGATGGAGTCAAGTTAGCATAACCTAGAAAAACCTATCCAAAATGAAAATTATAGGGGATCCTGATCATCTTTTATAGAGTACATAGTGTGTACTGCTAGTATATAGTATGTAACTTTTTCACTAGTACATATATGTGTATTTTGGAAATTACTAGTGTCTGTGTCTAAGTACATTCCATGTGTGAGACCATGTACTCTTGAAGATTTATATATCCATTTGGTAGAGTCTATCATCTGATTACACATAGTATTTTAGGCAATGCACTTCTTTCTTTGTATTTTAATCACCATTATTGACATTGAGCATCAGGTCAGGGTTGAATGCCGGTTAATATCTATGACACCCAGTGTGATTTTTATCTTCTCTTCAGAAACTCTAGTTCCTCAGTGGGGACCCATATAGTGTTTGATCCCAGATGGTATGTCTTGTATCCCAGAATTTTAAGTAACTATAATCTTCCTATTATGTTTTCATTCTCTCCTCCATCATCCAATATAATAAAAAATGAAACTGGAGGGTATTTGTCTATTACAAATGGGCATTTTCATCACCGCTTTCCAAAATCTAGGCAACAAATCCTATTGGAAATACCTTCATCACATCTAAGGATAGAAAACATCCAAAACCCATTAAATGAAATTTGATATGGTTTTAACCAATCCCGATAGTTTTATCCCATCACCAATCCAAACCTGAATCTATGATATTAATATATTTCACTATGGAACGGGTCTGTAATGGCTAATTTTTATGTATTATTTTAACCATCAGCCACATCAAATTTTGGTGATGATAAAAAGATGAATGGTGCAAGAAAAAAAATTATAATGTAAGAAACCCCATATGTGTTTAGGTTTTCATGACTAATAGTCATGAGAATGATAAACAAATATGCAATATGAATTTACAAATCTAAAAAATTCCCTAGAGATTTACTCATACCCGCAATATGATCGATTCGTGAATCAATTAATTTTTTGTGAGAAAATATTATCATAAGAAAAAATATAATACAATAAATCCACCTAAAATATAATACTACATTAATGTGGAATGATCATTGAGGATGAATGAATTTGTATATTTGTCATTGGTGAGATACTCATGTTTTATTGCACACTGATCGACGATCTGAGATCAGGTCTTCATTCAACCATGGATGCTCCTCCAATTCTCTCTACAACAACTCTAGGGTTTTGAAGATAACCCAAATATTCCATCATAACAATATACAAATAGAAAAAATATAGTCATGTTGTTTTCGTTTATTATATAATTTTAATTGATAAATTTGTTTAAATTTACTCCGATGACTGTAACCTACATGAAAGTATGATGTGCTCCAAGGTTAGGTTTCACATTGGGTAAAACCCATTTTCCAAATTCATTAGTGGAATCATAGTATCCATAAAATTCTCCATTTATTTTCTATTTCACATTCTAAGGTAAATAATCTATGTGTGAAATTTAATATATTTCAAAAATTAATTTTGCGCAGACCATGCCTCTTAATCTTACACTGTCTCATCAGCTAGATCAACAAATAATCCATAAAATATTCCAAAAGAAAACATTTAAATATAATATCCAATATATTCTACCCAATATGGGTATTTAAATCCTAAAATCCAAATACTATATATGTAATTATGTGTTCGTGATGTGCGGGGATATGGGTCTCCCACACCAAGGTACTCCCCTGAAGATTTTTATGCTTCTATAAGACGCGAACTAAAGGAATAATTCTCCCAAGGAGTATCCACTTCTACTATTCCTCAATCTCAATTAGGTGATCAGTAAAGGTATCTCCATACATGATTACTTTCAAGAAACAATTTATAACATGTGACAGGTTGTGCACATACCTCCACATCTGTGACAATTGAAATACATTGTTCATCATTCTAACTATTGATGTGGAGTTGTGTGGTATGACGTCTTGATAAATCTACATAGTATCTAGATAGATTCTATGACTCTTAAAGATATATTATCACCCCATCCAAATCTATGCATTCCACATTTTTGTAAGACCCCAATGTACCCATGGTTATTCTTTTCGAACTCTAAAGGCATCTATCATTAGTATTCTGATGAAATTTGATGGGTCTATACATCCCTAATTTGATCTTGTATGTTCTGCCACTCTTTTATTGTAACTCACACAGACATTGGACCCATGAGTGCTGGCTCACCTGGATCATTCCAACAATGTGGTAACCATTAGGGTCTCCCATAAATGTATCAAATGGTGTCATATGGATAGTGTAATAATATCTATTATTGTATGAAACGTCGATAAATGTTAGGTGAACCTCAAAACTATGACCAAATACATTCATGATATCATGAATCATTTCTAGCATGACCAAATTGGTCTGCTTAGTTTGGAAATCAGTGTAGTGGTGAAACACCACAAACAAATGAATATAACTCCCAAAGCCCTCCTAAAATTAGTCTCAAAATAGTTATGTGAAACAAGAATGATGTTCAGAAACAATATTCGTGTGAACTCCATAGAGTCAAAATACCTCCTACACATAAATACATCCCAAGATCTTTATTGGACTCTTCTCTCAATTATCTAGGAACTGGGATGACATGGTGAGTGGATCTATGATCCCGAAAAAGACATCATGTTCCCTATATATATGTGGTAACCCCATTATAAAGTATATGAAATACCATACAACATCCAATCTAGGACCTGAAGGGGTTGAGATAAATAAACATGAGCATGTTTCATAGAATCCAATATTCAAAATAAATGTCATAAATAGACAAAATTTTCAACTCCATTATTTATCCAAGGCTCCCATAACTAACATCAAAGGTCCTGGAACATCCTCTCCACCCCTAGATTTAATAAAATAGATTATTTATCAAACTCCCTCATAAACCATATTGAAACATGACTAGTACCATCATGAATCCTATGAAAATAAATACATTCTCTCCACCATTTGAAAATAATTACGAGAATGTACAACTGATATATGTGTACATTGGGTCTCACATTCAGTATCCCAACATTCGGCCTCTCTAACTCTCTGTAAAATAGGAGTGGTAAAAACCATCAATTAGAGGTATGATGGAACATCACAATCCATAAATTAGGAACATATTGAGATCAACATCTATGATGCAATGCTCAGTATTTGCAAACAAGATCTCATGTTGAGATTTTCTTCTAACATGTTCCCCTGCCTAAGGGTATAGACAATCATGAAAATCATAATCCAGGATGAAATCAACCCATCACCTCTATATATTGTTAATATCCCTCTAATATAATATATAATTGATTCTATTTGGGTCATAATATATGATAATCCATTCAACCATCAGGTATAGTCACCACATATTTAGTTTAGAGAATACAAATGCCAACTCAATTTCATGGAAAACATAGTTCAGCTCATGTGGACACAACTAACATAAACCATGTGAAATATTTGATAAATATAAATCATAAAACATTCAATCTCAGTCCTAGATAAATCACAGATTACTAAGTACTCGACACTCTCCTTTGGAGATATCAAGATGTGGGATCTCAACAATCACTACATCTACTCCCAGAAAACCAGCTAGCACCTCTTTATGCACACGAATGGCATTCCATTTTGGTACAATGAAATTATGTCAGATAATTTCATAAATAAATATGGTTTGCATGTCTAATAGAACCCTACCAACCAAAGGATTTTCTATACCTCTATCAGGATTCTGGGTGTCTTTAAAGCAAACACCACCACAAACATTATCAAGTCCACTACCACACCATCAGCTAAGGTGTCATGTCTTAGAGAATGGACCTCATAAATTCAAAATTGGATCATAAATACATTTTCATAAATTTGGTTCTCTCAGATTAATTTTATAAACATCATAATGTGTCTTGTTTTACCCTCCCATGATTTTAAGGAATTTTGGATTCTATCAATTAAGATTACCAAAAACCGGTCTCACAATTGCTAAATGATATGGTTCATGGGTACCACGAACACTACTAGGGAACATTTCATGCTTAAGGGAATCACCAGATACACATAGTGACCATGGAGATAACTGGATTTCATCTTTGTTATATCCTCAACCAATACGCATAACTGGTGGTCACCAGATCTGAGGATAATTTTGAGAACCCTTATTCCCCTCTCAACTGATTAAAGAGGTCATCAGTCATCGGTAGTTGATACGTGTTCTTTGAAATAACATATTTTAGGAAATGGAAATCCACACACAATCTCATGATCCAATCCACCTTCATGGAAATAATACTAAGGATGACCAGGGTGAAACACATGTTTTTAAAAAACACTTCCTCTACATGTCATTCAACTGTAGCCTCAACTTGTGAAATCAGTGTCGGACATCTGATATGTTGTTATATATATCGGTATCATCATGTGGTGTGGGAGAAAAAGGTATACCACTTGCTAAGGAGGTAATCTTATAATGTAATCTAGAAATACTTCCTTATAATCTTCCACCATTATAGAAAATAGAAGGCTCATATGGACCACCACACCATAGTGCATGGTATAAAATAAGTTTTTAATCTGCTACAACCTACAATGTATGACACCATCCATAATTTCGTAGGTTTCCTCAACACCCACAATGGAAAACATCATCCCATAACATGGGAAATACCACATCCTCTATTAGAAATAGTATATCTTTGACTGAACTTCTTATAATAAGTCCATTGCTAAGATGTCATTGTAAAGCCTCATACATACAATAAAGAGATTCTAGATGAATCTATCAAATCCAACAGTCATGTCACACCATTAAAAAAATTGATCACTAATTCATTGATAGTAGGAGAATATAAGTGTAATGGTAATGCCAAAGTCACAACCAGAATCACTATGTCTCAAACCAGACAAGTCGCAATAAAGGAATGAATCACCCATGTTTATATCAAAACTAAATCTAATATAGAAAAGATATATATCATGTCTCTTATCATTATTATAGTATTTATCCCATAATCCTATAAAAACAACTTCTACCCCCTCCCATTTCACCCGCAATCTATGCCTGGTGTGGACCACTTGGTAGTGGTGGTTGAAATAAAAAACTAAGTCTTCTACCTCTAGATTCTATAATATCTCTTATTCATGGTCCTCCACCCTATGGAACTACCTACACCTAGAACATTCTCTCCCATAAAGGGAGATACACTACCCCCCTCAGCCATACTTTAGGTTAGCTAATATCATGAAATATATCACCAACCTCCAAATGATTAGCACTTCCTTTCTCAAGGAATACTAAATCCATCATGTGAGACCTGAAATAAAGACCCCCTTTCCTGCGATCTCCTCTTGAAATATCTCATACATCTTGGTCCCTGATTTATAAATTGGGTACCAACAATTGAATACAAAACTCATGTGTTCCCACTATTGTCATAAACCATCTAAAGCGACTCATCATGGAAATATCTCTATCTTAATAAAACTATATCACCATAGAATGGGTAGGAATTCTCAGATGAATCACACTAGCTTGTATGGCTCTTTCTATTCCTCCCTAAAAGGCCATATCCTAAAATAAATTGTTAGGTACAATATCCAATGAGTAACAAGTGATTTTTTTATCCTTGATGGATATGCAGCCATTTTATATAGCACTTCTCACTATAATGAATTTCTGATATTTTCACATCGCTCATGGTAGATAGAGAATACTTCTCTATGAAGTGGAACATAATTTCTAACCAACTATAGTATCCTCATCATATGGATAGTCACTAAGCACCCACCATAATATTTTATATCTATAGAGAAGTCACATTTATATGACCACTATTTGATATACCATTTTCTTAAAAATACGGAAGACTCACATCACTACTTCAAGCCATTCCTCCACTTGATGTGGATCTGAATTTCCTTAGATCCTAAGGGGATGCTATCACAGAAATCCATGAACTGTCATTATTATTAAACCTCCTCATCTAGAATAATTAGTATAATATACTACTTGATGAATGGTGTAATGAATTGACCACCCCTTTAAGGTAACACCTCATGAAAAGGTTCATGTCTCGAATACTCATCACCATGGGAATCATCCTCATGATCCTGATACTATAAACAATCCTGAATATTTTATTCCATCATCTTAAGATAGACATGATTTTCCATGGTCACTAACTATATCTGGAAATCCAAATCAAGGATATGGAAACCCCAACTCATCCCTTTATTATTCATGTGAAAAATTTTCCCTACAACCATTGTCTACATTTAATAAGTTAATAAGAACATTGTCCAGGTCATGATTTATGGAACTTTTGGTCATCTGAGAAATAATCTAGTCCCCATTATAAAATATGATGTTGAAACGCATACCACTATATCCCCAAACTGATCTCAAAAACATTGGTCATAAGGTATATTTGACTCCACTAATATCACTACATAACAACATGT
The DNA here is from genome assembly GCA_963277665.1 of Viscum album. Classification (NCBI taxonomy): domain Eukaryota; kingdom Viridiplantae; phylum Streptophyta; class Magnoliopsida; order Santalales; family Viscaceae; genus Viscum; species Viscum album. The sequence goes on along the minus strand of OY728155.1, from coordinate 913,940,934 downwards.
CCCAATAGGTCCCATATGGAATCCCATTTCTTTATTACATAACTTTTGATTACATTTTTCAAATGAGAGGATCTTGAAATTTTTAGTGTCTTGGAAAAAGGTATATAATACCTGAAAACATAAAAAAAATCCAATCCACTTGTAAGGCTTCATCATAGGTTCATAATAATTATAATTACTGCATCTCATAAGATGGGGACATACACAAATGGAATGGGTGAAAAAAAGGCCATGTAAGGGAAAAATAAAAGAATCAATTTACATGTGATCTTGAGTGTTATTAATAAGAACATAAAGAATATCATAGCGGAATGATAAAGAAGAATATCATAATAATAATAAATTTAATAATAAAATTTAAATGTGGCAAACACATTTAAATTAAACAGCCAAAAACATATCCCAAGGGTCCATCCCCAAGGTGTCATAAACATTACCAAGGTATCGTAAAACTTTTCATCTATAGAGATTAATTTCATTACCCAATGGATTAGAAAATTATTTATTAACACCATTTATATGTATTTATTTTCATGTGAGCCACATATATTATAATCAAACATTACATAAATAACCCATAGAGAATAAAATAAAATGGGTTCATAACAAAATCAGGGCATTTTAAAAACTATTTAAGAACATAATCATTATGTTACTTCTAACCAATAAAAATGGAATGAGGGTAATATTTATGTCAAGTAAATAGTAAAATAAATCATTTATATTTCATTATTAAAATCCCTAGAAAATAAATTGGTTTGGTTATTCAGATAAATAAAATAAAATAATTTATTGAGAAAAAAGAGAGAGATTTTGAGACAAAATTTCTGCAACATAATGGGTATAAAACATGGATTTGGAAAACATTAAAAATATAAGTAAAATGGGACAACATTCATAAATGAATTATAATATAGTATAGGGATATAATAAAATTTACACAAGAACATGGTATGGAATTTTTGAAAGACATAACCCATAAGTAAAGAACATCAAAGGAAAGAAGAAGGTTAGAATTCTCATACCTAGAAGAGTAACATCTAAAACTATTGGGTCAGGACCATGAGGGATTGAATACACCATGGGAGGGCTCCTTTTGGAGTTAATATTATCATGTCTTAGAGGGGTAATATTTTGAAATTATAAAAAATGAATTAATGGCTTGATATTTATATTAAAAGAGAGGGGTTTGTTTTATTAATTTCTAAGGATACCTCATCTGTGGTATTTCCAAAACCATGGGCATTCCCATGGGATTTTCTGATGGATATGGAAACATGGTAAAACTCATACAATATGTTAATCCATATTAGTATTCCAAAATTTTTAATTACATATTACATCATTATAAAGGCATAAAACACACTGAAAGCTCAAAAACTGTATTTTTCTATTCCCTGAAAAACAAAACATTTTATAAAAATTTCTTAAATTAAACATAACATAATATCAATGTTTTGAGTTACAAAATGGACTCTATTTTATAAATGCAATATTATCAAAATTTGAAATTTAATTTTTATGTAAAATCATTATTTAATAGAAAAAATAATAATACTTAGAAAATAATTTCTAAAACAACTATTTAATTATACTATTAAATCACATTACCATTCAAGAATACTTATTTCAATTTATACATCCTTAGGTGATGTTACTATTCCATTGGACATATTTTATTCATAATTGTATTATTTCTATTCATAAGTTACTATTCACTAAAAATTATGTTGATCTTATCAGAATCAAAATTTATTTCTGATCATAACCATATATGTTCGTATTTTGAAAATCATTTCACAGTAAAAATTATTTCAGGTATAATTTTTTTTAAAAATAATCTTCTTTTTCAACAATCATCAATCTTATTAAAAGAGAACTACTAATTCATTATAGATTAATTATGATTTTTGAAATTCAAAAAATGATATTTATTTGAAAATAATAAGAAATATTAATTTTATTTATAAAAATTAATTACAGAAAGTAACTATGTCCTTGTTATATAACCCCATATAAAACCTACCTTGTACCTAAGAGTAAGGTGTGCAATAGGGATAAAATATTTGGGTGGTTCAGACAATAATTCCCACTTGGTGATTTCTATAAACATGAACATATCCTATAGGTGATTTTGTTCAATCTTAACATGTTGAAGCTCGAATTTGGATTAGTCCATATCAGAGCCTGATGCTGCTACATCTTTCCCATTATCCAAAAATGGGCTTCGTATGGCATGATTCTACTGGTAGAGGCCATCAACTCTTCTTTATACATTAAATATCCCATATAATTTTATTTATACAATATTATTATAACGTTAGAAAATTATTATGGTTTCCAATAGTTATATTAACCAATGGTTATATACCAGTCAAAACATGATGGTTACATTTCAATTATACATATATTTGTTTATTGATTATTACACAGTAAAAAAATAATATTTTGGAAACAAAATATTAATAAAAACTTTCGGGTCATTACATTCTCCCCTCTTATGAAATTTCATCACCGAAATTTCAAATCATAACATTAGAAAAGAAAATCTATGGGTACTTCTACCTCATAGTCTCTTCTGGTTCACACATGGCTACTTTATATTTGTGGTTCCTCCATAACACATTAATAATGTTTCAGTCTTGTTACATAAAACCATCCCATTATGATCTAAGATCTTCACCGGCTAATCCACATAATATAGTTCATGTTCCATATGTACCACATCTTGTTTCAATACATGTGGTGGGTCATGTATTTACTTCCTCAAGAGAGATACATGGAAAACCTCATGAACTTGTGTTATATTTGGAAGAACTAAAAGTCGATATGCCACTCCTATTGCACAAAAAAAGGATTTGATAGGTGCCAATGTACCTAGGGCTAAGCTCCCATTTCTTCCCAAACCTAATGACTCTCATCCAAGGTGAAATTCAAAGGAAGAATTTTCCCCCAACCTAAATTTCCAAGTACCTTCCATGGTTTTCTGCATAATTCTTCTTCTAACTCTAAGTAGGATTTATTTCTTTTTAGATGGTAAGAACCTTTTCTATCATCTCCTGCAAACGATCTGGCCCCTGAATCTTTCTCTCACAAGCTTCATTCAAACAGGTATGGGTTATACGTCACTTTACATATGGATCACCATTTGGTGAAATATGAATTCACGATTGTAAGTTGTTGTTTTAATAGAAATCAACTAATGGGAGATGTCGATCCCATCCACCATTAAATTGTATTGAGCATGTTATCTGCATTTCCTCGAGTGTATGAATATTCCTTTTAGATTGAACATTACATTGTGGATGATTGGTCATTCTGAAATTCAATTTGGTACCCAGAACATGTTGAAGACTTCCCAAGAATTTTGATATGAACCTTGGGTTACGATTAGATATGAAGTAGACTGGTATCCCATGCATCCTTACCATTCCCCTCACGTAAATCCAGGAGAATTTATTGAGAGATAAATCTTCTTTAATAGAGATAAAAAGGGAATTATTTTTGAGACTGTCCACTGTAACCCATATTACATTGATTCCATTGGATGTTCATGGGATACTGCTAACAAAGTATATAGTGATATTTTCCAACTTTCCGATTATTATAAGTAGTTGTTATAAAACCCCTTTAGGATGTTTTTGCTCTACCTTCCCTTACTGAAATACTAGGTGGCTTGTAGTGTAGTCAGCAATGTCCATTTACATATTTTCCCACAAATAATTATTAGAATGGTCTCAATATATTTTTTTTCTTCCTTGATGTATAATGAATATAGATCTTTGATCTTCATCCATCAACTCCGTCTTTATTTAAAGAATAGAAAGATCACATAGTATTGTTTGAAATTTCATAACTCCCTCTTCATAAAAATTGATCTCCAAAAATATCTCATCCTTCACAACCTCACACTTATTCTGTAATAATGGATCTTTTATCTGATATTTATCAATATTATCTATTAATGAATGTTGAAAAATAATTTGGGATATGTTTGATGATGTCCCTTCCCTTACAATTTCTATTTCTAGTTTTACTAGGCCTTTGATCAAGGGATATCCTTTAATCCACATCATTTCCATAACAATGGGGTATTTCTTACTTAATGTATTAGCAACTTGGTTTTCTCTTCCAGGATGATATTAAAATAAAAAATCATAGTCTTTAAGAAGTTCCAACCATCTCCTTTTTCTCATGTTAAATTAATTTTTTGTGAAAATATACTTCAATATTTGATGGTCTATGTATATTTCACACTTCCCCCTATAATGGTAGTGCCTCCATATATTTAGCGTAAAACAACTACAGCCAGCTCAAGATCTTGCGTTTGATAATTCTTCTCATGAGGAACCAAAGATATATATTCTTAATAAATCACCTTGTAATTTTTCATGAGGAAACACCCAATTCTTTTCATATATGCATCTCTAAAAATAAAAAATCTTTCTCTAATTGGGGGTAGAGTTAACATTGGGGTAGTAACAAATCTCTTCTTCATCTCTTGGAAACTATTCTTACAATCCTTTGTCTAGATAAACATAAAATAGTTTTGAGTTAAATTATTTACTTGATTAGAAAGTTATGAGATTTTTTCCACCAATATTCTATAATATCCTACTAAACCAAGGAAACGATGAATCACAGTTACTATTTTTAGATGAGGACACTCCTCCAAAACCTTTGTCTTTATAGGGTCAACTAATATTCCTTCATTGGTTACAATGAGTACCAAGAAAGCATCCTTTTGTAACCAAAATCCACATTTTATAAACATTCCAAAATTCCTCTCCATCTATAGTGTTTGAAAAATATCTTTTAGATAATTCTTATGCTTCTTGAATCATTTAAAATATATCAAAATATTATAAAAAACCAACCAAACAATTATCAAGGTAGTCCCTAAATACATTATTCAAAAAATAAATAAAAATTGAAGTGCATTAGTCAATCTTCTATGTATAAAAACCAACTCATTATGACCATATCTTGATTGGAATGTGGATTTTTAGAAAATATTCTTTCTTCACCTTTAATCTATGATAGGCAAATCGAAGATCAATCTTCGAGAAAAATTGATCCCCATGAAGTTAGTCAAATAATTCATCAATTATTGGAAGAGGGTATTTTTTCTTCATTATGATCACGTTTTGTTCTCTATAGTCTTTGCATAGCTGCATTGATCCATTTTTCTTCTTCACAAAGAGAATAGTTTCCCCCCAAGGAGACACACTCAGTCAGATAAACCCCTTCTCCAAAATATCTTAGATTTGTTTCTTTAATTACATCGGCTTTACATTTTCCATCCTATACATGGTATTTGATATCGAATGAGATCTAGGTACGAGTTCAATGGATAACTCTACCTCTCCTTTTGTGGGAGGTCTATGTAACTCCTCTGGAAATAGGTCAATGTATTCTTGAACTATGGAGAAATGTTCAATCCTTATAAACACACATCATTATTCATCTTCACTAATAAAATACATAAATAAAGCTACATGAGGTGCTTTTAGGAAAAGATCAGGTTGATATATCTCTCCTAGGAAGATAACTGTAGGTTTCCTATTAATGACTACTAAGATTTCCTTAATTCTAAATTTGATCTTAGAATTATACATTGAGATCTAGTCCATCCCTAGTATAATGTAAAATTCCAACATAATTATAAATACTAGATTTGAGATAATATTATTCTAGATAAAGTAAATATTAGGGTTTCTAAATTCCAAATATGGTTGGATAATCCCACTTAGAGCCTTTAAAAATAACTCTTCTTTTAGAAATTCATGGGTTGATTTAAAATTCTGTGTCAACTTATAGAAAATAAATGAATAAGTAGAATAAGAATCAAACAATTTTCTTTTTTAATTTTAGAGAAAAAAATGAGTACCTGCAACCATATCATTTGTCGATTCAACTTCATCTATAATGATAAGAAAACATGAGCTTACTCCCTTGGTCTTTTCTGAGGTAGAGGGTGATTCCCCTTCATTTCCCTTGGATTTATATAGTGATTTCCAAAGTTCCCAATATGTCCAAACTTGAAGAATTTTACATCAAGTAGGTCATACATCATCTTCTCTTTGTTGTTAGTGTTTGTAAGTTGAGGCATTACCTAACTATGAAACTTTTGAGTGATATATCCATCTCTTCAAAAATTGTAACACTTCCTACTCCAAGTCAAATAGTTCCCCAATTTCTTCTTCCAACATTAATTACATTTGAGAAGTAGTACATGATTTCCAATACTTCCTTGATCAAAGATCCTACCCAATATTGGATCCACTGATCTATTCAATTAATTGTTTTTATTAGACCATTTTATCTCATCGAACACTAGTTCAACTTTCATACCACTTTGTATGATCCCCCCTTAGCTTTCATAGTCGTGTATGGATAAATTTTTCTATAGATGATGTCATAGTCCATGGATGAATTTATCGAACTAACCATTAGGATTCATGAAAAAGATAGTGGTGTATCATTAAATCCTTGTGATGTTCAATTTGTAACATTCAAAATATTGATTCTCATCCTGATTCATCTAAAAAATCATTATCTATTTTATTCTTCATCGAATTGGGGAAATACTTATTGAGGAATATCCAAATGAAATCTTCCCACTCTATAGTTTCAATATCCCCTCCTGGCCTAATGTTCATAATCATCACCCACCAATTATCATCTTCTCCGAATGTGCAGTAAATAGTTATGGTGACTTTCTCTTGTTCAGAACTATGATGTACATAAAAATTCAATTATATTAAGGTTATCCATTTTTTGCTATTGATGGTTTGGTAGAATCACTAAATGTTGATGGTCGATGATGCATAAAGGACTCAGTAAACATTTTTTCCTTTGTTGGTGAAACTGATTTTTTATCCTAATTCAAGTTATTCCCCATAACATGAGTTATTTTATGTATCATTTTCATGAAATCTTCTATTTTGGATTCCATATCAAGGTCATCAATTCATGCTCCATTGCAGTCACAAATTGAATTGTTCATCTTATTTCCCACCATTTTCTAAAACAAGAAAACCATAGTGAGAAACTATTTTCATTTAAGAATATTATAACTATAAATGATTATTATGTCTTCAAACACCATTCTTAAACATTTTATTCATTATAAGAAATTTCATTTTCTATAAACCCTTCATAATGGTTCAAAAAAATCTTGTGATTAACCAAACGTATCCCCCAGGAGTGTCAATCCAAGAGTGAAGAAAGGCCCATTATCATGCACTTATACCTAATCGATTATAGCTCAAATTAGTGTTATTGGTTTTTTCACCGATATATATTTGTGCCGGTGCCACATCCACTTGTTCTTATCAAGATAAGGACTTATTTTTTATGAAAACACATACTTAATATTTCACCAAAATAACAGGAAGCAATCCTTTATTTAATATTTTCCTTAAGGTTCTTCCTAATATTTTAAAATCCAAATTTCCAAAAATAAATTACTATCCTTCGATACCAACTATCCAATGCCGCATTTTTTTACATAAATTTTTATTACATTTTACAAAATGGAGGATATTTTAAAGATTAGTGTCTTAGAAAATGGTTTATAATACATGATATCATACAACATTATTCTAATCCACCTTTAAGGATTTATAATATGTTCACACTAAGTATAATAAAAGAATCACATAACCTATGGACATACATCAAAGGAAAGGGTGTGCAAAAGGCCCATTAAAGGAAACACAAGAGAATCCGTTTATATGTGAACATAAGACGTATCTATTAGAACATTAAGAATATCATAAAGGAATGAAAACGAGGCATATCATAATAATGAAACCTTATTAATAATTTTAATGTGTGGATATAAAATTTAATTTTTACATTGTTATTCATATCAGTAAGGTGCTTCCTCAAGGTGTTATAAAAATTTCCACGGTTATTTACGACGGTATTGCAAAACATTTTATCTCTATAAATTAATTTTTTTACCCAATGAATTGAAGAGTTTTCATGTCAAAAAAAAATATTTATTTATTTTCATGGGATCCCCATATATATATATATCAATAATTTCATGAACAACCCATAGAGAATAAAAGTAACTGGTTTCATATCAAAATATAGATGTTTTAAAAAGTACGTAAAAACATGATAATTAGGCCATTTATAACACACAAAAAGATATTGGGGGTTTAATGTATGTAAATTACAAAATAAAATAATTAAATTTTATTTCTTGATTATTATACCTATTAATTTAAGAGGTTTGGTTATTCACTTAATAAAAGTTATATAATTTTATGAGAAAAAGATAGTGATTTTGAGACAAAAATTCTACAACATAACGGGTAAGAAACATGGATTTGAAAACTATAAAAAGTGAGGGAAAAAGGGTCACCCATTCATAAATGACAAGTAATATAGTATAGGGATATAATATTATGGATATAAGAACATGGTATTGAATTATTAATGACATGCCACATAAGAAAAAAACATTAAAGGAAAGGAGAAGTTGAGAATTTCATTACAGTGAATAGTAACATCTAAAAATCTAGGGTTGGGAACATAGGGTCTTGAGGACACATTGTGAGGAATCCATTGGAGTTAATAAAACATGATATTTGAGGGGGAGATTTTGGAATGAAAAAAATGAAGGAATGGCATGGTATTTATACTAATAGAGAGATTTCTTTTTATAAATTTTCTTGGACACCTCATCAGTGGTATTTACAAAAGCATGGTCTTGCCCTTGGTTTTTGACACTTTGGACACCTCATATAATGTTTTAATCCTCATGATTCATCCAACATTTTAAATTACATATTACATCATTATGATGTCATAAAACACACCGAAACTCACAACTGTATTTTTAATATTCATCGAAATACAAAACATTTTATAAAAATTTCATAAATTCACCATAACCTAATATTGTTGTTCTGAATTCAAAAACGAACTTCATTTTATGAAAATATTTTTTTAAATATGATAAATTTATTTTTTATTAAAATCACTATTTATTTTAAAAAACAATAACCCTTAACTAATAATTTATAAAATAGATATTTACTTATATAATTATATCACGTTATCATTAAATATGCCTATATTACATTTATACTTCCATTGGTGATGCTACTATTCCATTGGTTAAATTACTATTAATATTTGTATTGTTACTATTCATAAGTTTCAATTCACGAAAAATTAATTTGTTCATATCAGACTCTAAATATATTCTTGATCACAACTGTGTATATCCATTTTTCCAAAATCATTTCACAGTACCAATTATTAAAAGCCTATAAATTGTTTACTAATACTATATTTTTCAATGTTCATCAATAATATGAAACATCTTATGAACAGACAAAAAATTCAACTTTGATTAATTTTGAAAATTTAAATTCAAACCATTATGGTTATTTTACAATAATAAGAAATAAAAAATTTATTTATAAAAATGCATTAAACAATGTAACTAAGGAATTATAACCCAACCCCTTATAAAACCTGCATAGGACATAAGGGTATGTTGTGTAATGGTGGGAGAATCTTGGTGAGGCTTGGACAAAATTTCCAGAGTGGTGATCTGTATCAACTTGAACATCTCTCATATGTGATTTCATTCATGATAAAGATGTTGAATATACGATTTTGTTGGGTACAGATAAAATCCCAGTGATGTTACCTCTTCCCATGCTCCAACAAATGGGATTTATATGGATTGATTCTACTAGTAGAGGCCATCAACTCTCCTTTCTGCATTAATTATCCATTATTATTTATTTTTATGAATAATAATTATAATGTTAAAAATTAGAATGGTTTCAAACATTCATATCAACCAATGGTCATATAATAGCCAAAACTCTATTGTTACATTCCAATTATACGTATATATTTTTATAGAATATGACACTATAAAAGTTAAATTTTATGAAAACAAAATATTATTAAAAAAGATCAGGCCATTACAGCTCATGTTACGACCACCCCAAGACATCCTACAATAGGGTATGGGTTGTCGACTGGTTCCAAGATGAGATATCACATAAATGGGATTTCATAACCTAATGTACCTATATGTAAGACAATTTATTTTAATTACTTTTTTGGATAAAATAATTTTATTTGATATATTTCATTATATGCTACACCAAGTTAAGTTTTCTTTATATAAAACAACAATATAAGATTTTACTACACAAATAATAAACTTTTATTTTGGTATATGAAACATTGAGTATGAATTTTTTTAATCAATCGCATGATTATATGGTATAACAAGAAACACATATCTTAGCTTGTGTTACACGCAACACTAAATTTAAATGAAAACATCACATATTATTAAAATTTTATTATTGACATAACTTGTATCGCCCTGACCCCAGTTACCCAGATTCGGTGCATTATTTTAATACATTGGCATGATTACAAGGAATCAAGTCTCGAATGACCAATCATTTTAGCAGTCTTGGGAAATATATTACATACATGAATGTTACATTGCACATTAAGATATTCAAAACAACATAAATAATCACTATTAATACCATTATTCCCTCGGAATAACCCTGCATATCAATCAAAATAAACTTCTTAGAATCCTAGAAAAATAAAACATAGAAAGGGGTGAGCTCAAATGCTCAGTAAGGGTAAGCAATACAACGGAAACATTCATAAACAAGCATAATCATTTTTAAGGCATTGTAAAACTAAAACAATTGTCTTTTAAACTTGAACATCAGCATAATATAGAAAAAATAAAATTATATAATTCCATTTACTTATTCACATGGATATTATACTAGTCGAATAATCACATGCAATATTAGTAACCACTTTCATAATGATGGAATGCATAATTTCGAACTATCATAACCACATAGCCAAGGCCTCGTGCAAAGACTACAAATAAGATTATTTTTGGGCCTTGTGCCAAGACACTAGTTTGTCTCATGAGACCTACTTATGCATCAAGGAGCTATAGCGGGCTCCACCCGTCACTTATTAAGTCCAATGCATTCCTCATATGAACAAGTTTAAACATAAAATAATCATTCGTATTAAAACTAGCATACAAAATGTCAATACTTTCTCCATAAACCATGAATGGTATAGAAATAACACATCCATTGTAAAACATATCACAAAACCTTCAATACAATATTGAAGTTTTTAATCATAATAAATCAACTTCAAATAATCTTAAAATCCATCAAAAGAATGTTGACCTTGATGATATCATAACTTTTTGAGAGAAATATCTCTTTTTTTAATCATTTAAAAGTCACACATTGATAAAGGAAGTAATTTAAAAGAGATTTTTGAATCAAAGTGTCCCATACCACTTTGAATCTTGTGAAAATAAATATCAATTCAAAATATTAATATCCATATAAATATATCCTTAAAATAATTTTGAAAACATGGACATTAATTAAAAATATTTAGAAAGATAAGTATTTAAAACATTTAAAATTTTGATCTTGATAAAGAGTACCTTTCAGAAATTCTTAAAATATTCATTTTGAAATCATTTAAAGGTCACATAATTATAAAATAAAAAATTTAATTTGAAAATATTCTTATAATATTGTAATATATGCTTCAAATATTTTATAACAGTGGAAAATAGCCGCACCCGCCATATAAGTTAAAGAATCATTCTTACCGTAATTATGTCGAAAAGGTTAAAAAGCACCTTGTTTGGAAAATGACTGAAAGATTCATTTATAAACCTCTTATAAAAAGTCAACAAGGGTATAAATGAATTTATACCATACTCTTTAAAATATTAATAATGATTTTAAATAAATTTTTAAGAAACATGGGTGTGGATGATAATGAAGTCCTAGTAGATTATTACGTATAAACAACCTCGGAAAATGAAGAGATTGTGAAATAAACCCTTACCTTGTACTTTTCCTTGGTTGGGGTTGATTAAACTCAGGTATAATGGTGAAATAATTGTTATTAAATTATACAATAATCATTTAAATTAATACGACATCATGTATGATCTTTTAACATTGATTTGTTAATAATATTTTAGAATTATCGTCGTTTCGTGTGTTAACTTACTCATTTTATTTTATATGTTTTGTTATGTAAGCCATGTTTTTTATGGATAGGTTGTATATTATTCATTTACAGAATGATATTAAGTACTTAAATATTATTATTAATCATTAAATGATAATTAGACTTGAATGGATACGATGGAGAATGAATTTTATCGCGTTCGTGGAGATGGTAGTCCGTACGTACGCACTAGCGACAATATAATTATTTTGATAGTAAAATAATATATAATTGGATGCTATATCATATATGCAGAATCATTATCATGTTATACATATTATTTACATGAATTAAAAATCAATATTATACCCATCTAAATAATAATATATTGAATAACAATTACACCACGACGTGGAGACGGTAAGTCGTACGTACGCACGTATGGTGACATGTCATTCAAAGGGTGGATATAATACTGAATATGGTTGTACCATATTTATAATAATATTAAAGTATATAGGAGATACTGGATTCATTATTTTAGAATGGTAAAAACAAATAAAGAAGAAGTTAAAGAAGAAATGAATTTGAAAATGTGTGGTGAAAACATTACCTCTTCTTCGGGTTCTTCCTTTTGATTTGATAAAAATGGATCCATAGGTTGGCTTTCTGATCAATCTAAGGCCTCTAGGTTGAATTAAGGTAATTTGAGAGAGTATTTGGGTAGGGGTTGGCCAAACCAAAATGCTTTGAAGGTGTGAATTAATAAGAAGGAGTAGTGACCTTTTATAAGAGGGGTGAGGAGCACCTTTGGAAATGCTAGAAATATTATTTTATAATAAATTCATATTCGGTTTCTAATTTCTCAAAGTGGATTATTTATAGTTTCAGGTGGTTATAGGTCTAAAACCACTCATCCAACAGGATTTAGATAGGTTTGGGTTACTATATTAACCTTATCTTTAAGTATTAACTCTTAGTTAATTATTTTCACTTTTACAATGTCTCTTTGTATATTTGTATTATATGGTCAATAAACATAATATATATATCCAAGAGACCCCAAATAGGTCCATTAATTATAAACCTATCATTATATAAGTTTTTTCTCCGAACCATAGATCTTTAGAAATTTAATATCAATTAATAATATAATATTTGTTTTAGAAACTATTTTATGTCAATTTTGACACTATTCAATAATTGATTTTTGTAAAAATCAATACAGAATGATAACTTATAAAAATGTTAATTAAATCAATCCTAAAATGTCATATTATCCCAAAAAATTATTTTTATATTTAAAATGTCTCAAATTACATTTATTTGTGTATTTATAATATCAATTATTCTAATTGTTCATTAATTAGGTAATTACTGCATCACCATTGTGTCATAAATAAATTAACTTATATAATGTCTAAAAATTATAAATAAAATACCATTATGTGTGAAATCATTTTATATTTATAATGAATTTTTATAGTCTAAAATACAACAAATATAAACCTATATTAAAATTTTTTTTCTAAAAGATATATGCTTATGTCAATTTTGTATTTATTTTAACTTAATTAAAATAAAGTGTCCCTATAACATACAAGTGGCTCCATGGGGTCCGAAAATCGACCCAATGATGTCCATGGTCGAAAATGTATCAACCAATAAGGTCGGGACATGTTTTAGGGTAATTTAGTATTATTATAATATTATTTTTTTACCCTTATTTACCGGATTTACCCATTAACCATTGTAAATAAAATATTTACTGAACTAATTATTCAAAATGTCTAAAAATAAAAGTTACCTATTTACACAATTTGGAAATCCTGATTCCAAATATGGAATCCATTTTTCAAAATTCAAAACACAGAAGTGGAAGAAATTAATTTAAAATTAATACTCACTGTTAAAACAAAAAGCGTGTTTATTTAGACATAATAACTATCAAAAGATTGATACTTGTTTATGTCCGGTTCAATTGTGAAATTATGTCCAATGACCAACATTGTATTAAATAGTAAAAATATATCATAAATATACTTTAAAACCACTAAAATTAAAAATTTATCACTACTAATTATATCGATTAAAAACATTGTTTTTAATTAAAATTTAGTAATTTTCACTATTCATCAAAATATACAAGTTATCCGAAAAGTACCAAAATATCAACCAAAGTTAATTTTGATATTACGAATCCAAAAATGATGTCCATTTAAAAATATTTATAAAATTTCAAAATGTAAGTATTACTATTCATAACGGCTAGTTTGATTGGTTGTGTTGTGTTAGAATCTCGAAGTTGCATACAATACACACCATTGCATTATTCAAAGGGAAACGTACTGTGGAAGCATGGGGTGTTTCATTATAAATTTTTGATTTCCCCATTATAAGGAATAAATTTATTTAGTCAAATTGAATATATAAATGTTTAAAATATTGGATTTAAAAAAAAAGTGTTTCACTATTAAATGTGGTAAATGTGCATTATTTGAAAAATACTTCTTTTATCTGAAAAAAATGAATTTGTTCTTAAATTATGTCTATGAAACTCATAATATGGATTCTAAAATTATAAGGATTATATAAAGTTTAAAATTTAGTTAATACTATTCATAACCTCTTTTGGATGGCTTCTTTGGTAAGTGATGGTGCGCTTGAACTCTGTGTTGCGTGTAGTGCAAGTTATTGAATTATTTTGAAGAAATAACACACTATGAAATCTTGGGGTGTTACATTCTCCTCTCCTTCAATAAATTGTATCCTCGCAATTTGAAATTTTTCTTCGAAAATAGAAGGTTGAAAATAGAAAATATCCTTGTGGGAAAACCCACATCGGAAATTGGGTTACTAAAATTTAGTCTTAATATGAGAAAAGGTAAATGAAAGGGTCACCACCAAATTAAGATCTCGATTAGGAGAGAATTGGTGGAAATTAAAGACATATAATTGGAGGGAAAACGTAAATATTTATAGGTAGTGATTTAGGTCATCAATCACAAAAAAGTGTAAAATTGAGGTCCGTAAATTCATCAATCTATGATGATTTGAAATACCATCGGTTCAACAAAACATAAGGTATTAGGATAACACATTTTTGACATTTCAAAATATCGTAGTTGAAATCCCACATCGAAAAATGAATTAATGATGCCTCTATTTAAAATAAAGAGTGGTAAGTATGAAGATTACCAAAAATAACACATATCAGGGTTCCATGTAGAAAAATATGGATATGGAAGAGAAATCTAACCATCAATTATCTGATGGAGGGTGGTAGAGAACATGGCTATGAAAAGGCCAATAATCCCAAAGCTATAAATTAATGATGATCTAAGGTACAATCTAAGACAACATTTTTGTTCTAATTTCTTTTTCTTAATGTTGAGGAATTTATTTATGAGATTGGCTAAGATCATAAGGAGATATACTTACTTTATAATTAGAGTTTTATCCATTAATAAATTTCTACCAAAAACTCATCTTTCACCACAAAACATAATACAACTCAAAAATACTCTATTTATTCTAATCGTATTGGGTTCCAAATATAATGAATTTATAATTCACATATCAGACCATTTATGAAAAGAAACTACATTATACTATCTAGGAACATCATATAGCACAATGGTAGGTGATAAATCCCAATTGCACTATGGTTTTGGGTTAGATTCCCGCTGATTTTTCCGACACGACGGGTCGTCACAGGGTCTGCGTGTTGTCCTTTTATAAAAATCCAAAATAACCTTTCAAACTTAATCCATTTCAACCTTTAGACTTATCCAAAATACTATTATCCAAACTCACGGTCCAAAATTTATAAGGAAGTTAAACATAATGAGGATCCTTTTTTCTAGGTAATAACATGTGAATGCATTCCTAATATATTCTTTTACAACACCGCAACATCCTGAATTACAAAAATCAACCATCTCTTAATCCAAAATCCCTACCTCAATTTTAGTACCATATTAATGTTTATCTTTCCTTCAACCATGTAATTTCCAAAAAATTTAACTCAATGTAGAGTCACTTTTTTTAGTACCATAAAATCTCAAATCCTTAATGAAATAGCACTACAATAAAATCCTTATTTATTTCATGAAAATCATTGATACAACACTTTAATGAAATAATTCTTAAATAACAACATAAGAACACTAGTCATTCCTCTTCATATGTGGTTGTACCATAACTTGATTATTATCCAATAGCATCATTTGTGGCATAGTTTGATGACTGGGACATTGGTTTGCGTAGTGTCGAAACTCCTTGAAGATGATGATTTGTACATTTCAAACCTTTTTCTTACACTTGTAGTCACGTACTTGTTGTCCTTTTTCTCCACACTTATAACATACTCCCATTCCTTTCAAGAATTTTCCAAGGTGATTCTTTCCACAGTTATCACACATGGGAAAACCCGTTCTTTACCTTCTTCCCTTAATCTATCCTTCTCTCTACCATCCTTTTCTTTTCTGGATTCCCTTCAAAGCCATAGGATTCTGAGAATTCTTTACTTATCTTATCAACACATGATACTATTAATTTATATGATGATAATATGTGGCAGACAATTTCCCTTCTAAATTATATCTTAGGACCACGAAAGATATAAAGCTTCTTACTCTTTGGATCATACGTATTATGGGAGTTCACATTTTTTCTACTCGGTGCCATTTCTATAAAATAGCATAAACTAGGTCAGTTTATGAATTGCAATGAATAATTACAAACATTTAAAATACCTAACACAAATTGAAATGTTTATGGATATAATCCATAATCATAAAAATGTTTTCTTTGAGTATGTATATACTCATTAGCCCCTCATAATGGTTTGTAAAGAAAATGATAATTATCCTAAGCATATCCCCCAGGAGTGTAATAACCAAGATTGCAGCAAGGCCCATTGTTGTGCACCAGTTCCCGTTCGAGTCTAGCTCAAAGCGGCGTTTTTGGGTTTTACCCCTAGGTACATTGTTCCAGAGCCGCCTCTACCTGCTCGTATCCAGACAGGGATGTATTTCTCGGAAAACTCAAAAAATCACTACAATACCAAAATTATAGGAAGTTCTTATATACTCATCCTCAAAGTCTATCTTAGGGCTATGTGCTCTAATCAGAGTATATCTAAATCTAGTTTCCAAGTTTATTACTAAACTTCCACTGATACCAACTGTAACGCCCTGACCCTAGTTACCCTGAGTCGGTGCATTATTTTAATACATTGTCATGATTACAAGGAATCATGTCCCGAAGGACCAATCAGTTTAGCAGTCTAGGAAAATAGATTACAAACATGAATGTTACATTGCACATTAAGACATACAAAACCACATAAATAATCATTATGAACGCCATTATTCCCATGGAATAACCCTGCATATCAATCAAAATAAACATCTTGGAATCCGGGAAAAATAATACATAGAAAGGGGTGATCTTAAATGCTCAGTAAGGGTAAGAAATACAGTGGAAAATTTCATAAATAAGCATAAACATTTTTAAGGCATTGTATAACTAAAACAAAAGTCTTTTAAACTTGAACTTCATCATATTTTGGCAAAAATAAAATGAAGTAATTCCATTTACTTATTCAAATGGATATTCTACTAGTAGAATAATCAAATGAAATATCACTAACCACTTTCATAATGATGTAATGCATAATGCAAGACTATCATAACCACATAGCCAAGGCCTCGTGCCAAGACTACAAATAAGATTTTGTTAAGGCCTTGTTCCAAGACACTAGTTTGTCTCAGGAGACCTACCGATGCATTGAGGAGCTATAGCGGGCTCCACCCATCACTTATTAAGTCCAATGTATTCCTCATATGAACAGGTTTAAACATAACATAAACATTCGTATTAAAAATAGCATACGAAATGTCAATACATTCTCCATAAACCGTGAATGGTATAGAAATAACACATCCACAGTCAAACATATCACAAAACCTTCAATACAATGTGGAAGTTTTTCATCATAATAAATCAACATCAAATAATCTTAAAATCCATCAACGGATGTTGACATAGATAAAATCAAATCTATTTGAGAGAAATGAATCATTTTTTTAAATCATTTAAAAGTCACACATTTATAAAGGAAGTAATTTAGAAGAGATTTTTGAATCAAAGTGTCCCATACCACTTTGAAACTTTTGAAAAGAAATATCATTTAAAAATATTAACATCCATATAAATAAATCCATAAAATCATTTTGAAAAAATGGTCGTTAATTAAAAATATTTAGAAAGATAAATCTTTAAAAAATTTAAAATTCTGATCTTGATAAAGAGTACCTTTCACAAATTCTTAAAATATTCATTTTGAAATCATTTAAAGGTCACATAATTATAAAATAAAACATTTACTTTGAAAATATTCTTATAATATTGAAATGGAATCTTCTATGATTTTATAACGGTGGAAAATAGTCGCACCCGCCGTATAAGTTAAAAAACATTCTTACATTAATTCTGTCAAAAAAGTTAAAAAGAACCTTGTTTGGAAAACGACGAAAAGATTTCTTTATAAACCACTTATAAAAAGTCAACAAGGGTATAAATGAATTTATAACATAGTCTATAAAATAGTAAGAATTATTTGAAATACATTTTTACGAAACATGGATGTGGATACTAAATAGGTTCTAGTAGATTATTTCGTATAAACAACCTTGGATAATGAAGAGATTGTGAAATAAACCCTTACCTTGTACTTTTCTTTGGACTGGGTAGGTTAACCTCCTGTATAATGGCGAAATAATTTTTCTAAATTATACAAGAATCATTTACATTAATATGATATCATATATGATATTTTAACATTGATTTGTTAATAATATTTTATAATTATTGTCATTTTGTGTGTTAACTTACTCATTTTCTTTTACATGTTTTGTTATGTAAGCCATGTTTCTTATGGATAGGATTTATCTTATTCATATCCCGAATGATATTAAGTACTTAAACATTATTATTAATCTTAAAATGAGAATTATACTTGAATGGATACGACGAAGAATGATTCTCATCGCGTTCGTGTAGACGATAGTCTGTACGTACGCACGAGCGACAATATCATTCTTTTGATAATAAAATAATATATAATTGGATGGTATACGATATATGAAGAATCATTATCATGTTATATTTATTATTTACATGAATTAAAAATAATTATTATAGCCATCCAAATAATAATATATTGAATAACAATTATACCACGACGTGGAGACAGTAAGCCGTACGTACGCACGTATGATGACATGTCATACAAAAGATGGATAGAATACTGAATATGGTTATAAAATATTTATAATTATATTACAGCATATAGGAGATACTAGATTCATTATTTTAGAATGGTAAAAACTAATAAATAAGAAGTTGAAGATGAAATGAATTTGAAAAAGGGTGGTGAAAACATTACCTCCTCTTCGGGTTCTTCTTTTTGATTTGATTAAAAGGGATCATTAGGTTGTCATTATGATCAAACTAATGCCTCTAGGTTAAATTGAGGGATGTTGAGAGAGTATTTGGGTAGGGTTTGGATGAACCAAAAGGCTTTGAAGGTGAATTAATGATAAGGAATAGTTCTCTTTTATAAGAGGGGTTAGGGGAACCTTTGGAAAAGCTAGAAATATTATTTTATAATAAATTCATATTCGATTTATAATGGATTCAAAGTGGATTATTTAAATTTTATGGTGGGTATAGGTTGGAAACCACTCAACCAATAGGATTTAGACAGGATTGGGTTACTATATTAACCTTATCTTTAAGTATTAACTCTTCGTTAATTAGTTTCACTTTTACAATGTGTTTTTGTATTTTTTATATTATATGGTTAATAAACTTATTATATACATACAAGAGACCCAAAAGTGGTCCATTAATGATAAACCAATCATGATATAAGTCTCTTGGACGAACCTTAGGTTTTTAGGAATTTAATATCAATTTTGACACTATTTAATTATTGATTTTTGTAAAAATCATTACAGAATTATTACTTCACAAAAAGGTTAGTTAAATCAATAATAACATGTCATATTATCCTAGAAAATTATTGTAATTTATAAAATGTCTCAAATTACATTTATTTGGGTATTTATAATATCAATTATTCTAATTTTTCATTAATTAAGTAATTACTGCATCACCATTGTTTCATAAATAAATTCAATTATATAATGTCTAAAAATTATAAATAAACTACCATTATGTAGGAAATCAGTTTAACTTTCTAATTAATATTTATAGTTGAAAATACAATATATAAAACCCTATATAAAAATAGTTTTTCTAAACGATATATGCTTATGTCATTTTTGTATTTATTTTAACATAATTATAATAATGTGTCCATATCCCCTACAAGTGGCTCTATGGGGTCCCAAAATCGACCCAAAGATGCCCATGTTCGGACATGTATCTAACAATAAGGTCAGGACCCGTTTTAGGGTAATTTAGTATTATTATAATATTATTTTTCAACCCTTATTTACCGGATTTACCCTTTAACCATGGTAAATAAAATATTTACCGAAGTAATTATTCAAAATGAAAAAAAATAAAAGTATCCAATTTACATAATTTGGAAATTATGATTCCAAATATGGAATCCATTTTTACAAATTTAAAACATATAAGTGGTAGAAATTAATTTAAAATTAATTTCTGCTGTTTAAACAAAAAGCGTTTTTTTAGATATAATAACTGTCAAATGATTTATACTTGTTTATGTACGGTTTAATTGTGAAATTATTTACAATGGCCAACATTGTATCAAATGGTAAAAATATATTATAAATATAATTTAAAACCAAACAATTTAATAATTTATCACTCTTAATTATTTCGATTAAAAATGTTGTTTTTAATTAAATTTAATTAATTTTCACTATTCATCAAAATATGAATGTTTTCCCAAAAGTACCAAAATTTCACCCTAATCTAATTTCGATATTACGAATCCAAAAATGATGTCCATTTATAAAGATAAAATTTTTAAAATTTCAAAATGTAGATATTAATATTCATAACGGCTAGTTTGATTGGTTGTGGTGTGTTAGAATCTCAAAGTTGCGTACAATGCACGCCATTGCATTATTCAAAGGAAAACGTACCATGGAAGGTTGGAGTGTTTCATCGTAAATTTTTGATTCGCACATTCTAAATAATAAATTTATTTTGTCAAAATTAATATATAACAGTTTAAAATATTGGATTTAGAAAAAAGGGTTTCACTATTAAAAGTTGGTAAAAGAGCATTTTTTGAAAAATACTTCTTTTATCTAAGAAAAAATGAATTTTTTCTCAAATTATATATAAGAAACTCATAATATGGATTCTAAAATTATAAGGATTATATGAAGTTTAAAATTTAGTTAATATTATTCATAACCACTTTTGAACGGCTTGTTTGGTATGTCATGGTGCGCTTGAACTTAGTGTTGCGTGTAGTGCAAGTTATTGAATTAATTTGAAGAAATAACACACTATGAAATCTTGGGGTGTTACATAACTTGGTCAATGGAATAGTGGGTATGATGGGGGAAAAAATTCAGAAAATATGGTTTATGAATTTTTATAAAAATAATTCTTTGGTAGAAAATTAATTATAAATTATATTATATAGTATTTGATGATAAAGAAAAATCCTTTTTTGAAAAACTATATTTTTATAGAAAAACACAGTATTTTTCAATAGTGTGATAATGCAATTTTGATGAATTTTTTTTATTAAATACATATATTATATAGTCAATCAACTATTTCCCATTCATATTATGTGTTTTCAAGGTAATCAATATGAATAAATTTAATTTTTACGCATAATAAGATGTTTTTCCCTATAAGTGTGTATTAATAAATATTAATGGTGCACATATATTAAAAAATAGAACATTTATAAATTATATTTGAAAAATAAAGAAATTTTTTTAATGTTGAATGTCAAAATTCTTGGAGGATGAATTTTTTTATTTTTCTGTAAAGTGTAATTTATTAATGTATAGTGATAAATATTTTTTTAGTTAAAAACTACTTTTTCATTTCATTTATCAATTTTGTTATATATTATTTTATATTATTTTATAGTATAATTATTTTATTTTCAAATATAATAATCCAATTTATTTCATTTTGATCTATTTTATATTGAAATTTAATTTAAAAACTTTTTGATCTTTTGATCTTTTTCACATTAAAAACCCTCTTTCTTGACATGTCTACCTGATAAATTATAAATTAATTTAATCAATTTCACTAACTTTAAATGTAATATATGTATTCCATATTTGGAATCAGTACATTTTATAATTTTTCTATGTATGGATTAATTTTTGACCAAATTATTAATTAAAATAAATAAAATTAATTATGGTGACTCGGGTAAAAACAAGATTACTTAGTTTTTAAACATAGTAAATTCGGTGTACATATGAAAAAAATCTTGTAATTAACACATTTTATTTCCCTATTTAAATATTATTATGTCATATATATTAATTGGACCCATTTTTTTTAAACTTTTGCATTATGACGAACATGGTTGGAATTCTATGTATCAAAATGTTTTCTATTTTCAACTCACCTCCTTTAAAATTTCCCACCACCTCCCCCTCTCTATTAAAAAATATCAAGCCCTTAGATCTGATAATACCTATTCTAATATCATACCATAATACCTAATATAATCCTATAATCCTTATATTGGGAATAAAAACAACCATTGATGCACATTGGGGAAAAATAAAAGGAGATACCCGGAGAACACATTACATTCTTCAATGAACATTATTGTTTTATTTCTTTCTTGATCATATTATATTATTTTTATATAATTATTAAATAATAACCTTTTTTTAATTATATATACTATGATATTAGGTTATTTTTCTAACCTATAATCAAACATACTTCCTTAAAATGGTCTATGAAATCACAAGTTATGTGGACAGTGGACTACAAACTTAGGAACTGATGTTGTTCATTTTTTCATTACCACATTTCATGCTTCTGAATAATGAATAGAATAATATTTATATATGATATAAATGTTAATTATGATTTATTTATTCCAACTTAATTGTAATATAACACACACCTTCAGGATTTATATTTCATGGGAATACAATAATGTTTTTCATGTATATAGAATACTACCGCCTCATAAAGAGATGTGATTTGTCCCAGATTTACATGGAATGTATTAATTATGGGATTGAAAAACATATATGATATATATATAATTAAAATTATACATTATTTATAATATATATTTATCTCCCTAAATTTATTAACTTTCCTTCAATGCAATAATAAAACAGAATCAATGTCCATGTTTACGTTCAACCTACGGTCTCTAAGAATAGTGTATTACATTTCCACTCACTATGTTTTATTGGTAAATATAAAAATATATATAAGGAAAATATATGATATATATTTAATGTTATAAATTTATAAAATTAATAAATGGTGATCAATGTAATCATATCATTGATAACATCTCAGGACTTATATAAAAAATCAATCAATCATTACCTAAATAATATCCTTAACAAGGGATTGTTGATAGATGATTAATATAATGTCATTAGAAAACAATTTATGTTAGGATACATATGAATATGGTTCTGTTATATATTTATAATAATATTATATTTATTAAATATGAGGTTTGAATATGCATGAATATAGCCAATACTTAAGGTATTGGATTTCCATCTCACTTTTTTTCTTATGGGAGACACATGTTGTATTCCCCCCCACATTCTTCATTGTTCTATATATAATTTAGATTAATGTAATTTATGATTGTTTTATATAATTTTTTTTACGTAAATTTATATTTTAAGATCACTCTTTCATGGTGTTACAGTTTCAATGTTACCAAATAGGTATGTGAATCTTGTCTCAATTTTCTTTCTATCAATCACATCTTATGTTATGCAGCTACATTATTTTTCATAGTTTATATACAACCCTATTTACATGTTATATCATGAATATCCATATTTTAATGACATTTTATTCTTCATGAAATTAAATTATTTCTCGTGGGTGATGATTCAATGATACCAATGTGGTTAGAATTTACTGAAAAAATCACATTATTTATGAGGATTTGTTATGATTATGCATACATTGATTAAATTTTACGTTTAATATCTCATTAATTCCCATGAATCATATTCTGTTATTTTTACTAATGTTATATTCATCCAATGGTTCCATTTTTCTACCCATTGGTACTTATGATAACAGGGGAAATGATTTTTTAATATGACTTTATTTCTCATTGTGGTGAGAAATCTATTTTCTCAAAAAGAAATGTTCTATAGAAAAATCAAACATTTAAACTATTATCCTATTATATTATAAACACATTTTAACACATTATATATCTTTTTAAAATAAAATTTTAAAATGAATATTCATTTCCATTTCTAATCAAGGTTCCACTAAATTATATCGAAAAAAAAACAAATAATTATTTTTATGTATACATCATGTATAGAATTAAATGTCTTCATGAACAATTCAATCATTTAATAATACATTGTTAGTTAAAAATAATTTTATCAAAATAAAAGGATTTAATACAGGATTTAGAATGATTTTTATTTCAGAATTATCTTCACAGAAAATTATTTTGATTATGTTTTTTAAACAAAATAATTTTTAATTATTTTAAAAAATTCCATTATTTGTTTTCAGGATAATCTACTTAGAAAATGGTTTTTTACAGGTTTTACATTTTATTTTTTTTCAATGCTGAAATTTTATATTCCTAAATAAATGTTTTAAATGAGTATTAGATAATATTTTCTAATTTTTTAAAAGATCTTAGAAATAAAATTATTTTGAAAATATATTATGTTATGAAACATGATTTTCCATGAAAGGTTATATTACTAAAGAAATGTTCCATGTGATCATTCAAAATCAATATCCATCTAAGATTAAATCCTCTGATATAGTTTTTCATTTACTATATATATTATGCAATGTTAATATTTTTTTATTGCATTCAATTGTTTATGATTTTTTGGAATTATTTTTAAGAATCTAGTTTCTCATTCTATGGGTTCCACAATGATATTTTCCTTATAGAACCAGGTTATTTTTCTACGAGTTATTATTTTTTTAGGTGATGAAATTATTATGAAACCTGTTAATTTTCCATATGATTTGTTATGATGAAAATGTTTTTATACTCATTTAATTTCATGAGTTATGATATGATGAAAATTTAGGATCGTGTATAACACATATGTATGATTTCATTTTGTGAAGGGTGGGAACTATAACGCCTTTCAATGGATTGGGTATAGATTTATATCCCATGAGAATGAATGTAATGGAATGGGTAGTGAACATGGATTATTAATACGTTGTTGGCAAAGTTAGTGAATTTGGTATAGTATTAAATAGTTAGAAAAGGTAGTAAAATTAGTTTAGTATTACAGGGCTAAAATGAGCTGTTAACATAGTTCAGTAATTCTAGGAAGCCAAATGGATTATGCTGGGTTCATTAAATGAATTTTGTTCTCTATGATGGTCATTGAAGTTAAATTTGTCAACAATGATGTTATTCATTAACCTTACTTATTTTTCATAGTTTTATGTTTGAACATAATTACATATTTAAAATGTTATGTGTGAACCTGATTACATGTTCACAAAATTATGTGTGGACTTATATTTCACGTCCATAATGTTATCTATGGAGAATTTTTCATGTCCATATGTTTATTATTGGGTTTTATTTCATGTCCTCAATTTAATGAGTGAAACTTTTTCTATTAGTACATATTCCCAATTTGAATAGTTGATTTGAATGCCAAAAATCTATGTTTTATGTTAATGTTATGATATCATGTCTCCTGATATTTTATTCTCATAGGATTCACATATTTTAAACTATAAATATTTATTCCATGACTAATGTTTATGATCTATAATAGGTTTTTTTATAAACATCATGATATTTTTTCTTATCACATAACCTTATTATTATCTTATGATTTTATATGAGCATTGATTTATATTTCTTATGATTACACATGTTGAGTATCTGAGTAACTTCTTTTTATTATTAATTAAATAAGTAATTAATAATAATTTAGGTAGTGTATTCCAAGGAAGAGTGTGTTGCCTGAATATATTTTTCATCGATGTTGAATATATTTCACAAATTTAGAATATTATGTTCTCTGATTCAAAAGTCCCAAAAAAAGTATGATCCATAAGATGGTACAATTGTAATGTGTTGAATATTCATCTAAAAAGATGAAATATCCTTGTATGAGAAGTCAAGGTCACTATAGTTAATTTAAAAAGAATGGATTATTTATCCTTTGGAAACCAGGATGATAAAACATTAGTGATATTCTTAGTTGTATTTCTTAGGATATGTCTTGTGATGTCTCTAAGGATAATTATAAGGATGATTATTTGTATACAATGATTTCATTGAATTTTGGTAAAGGATATAGATTGTGGTTTCTAGGAAATATATTCTTGTCTGGATACTACAAGTGGGTGTGGATCTAGCACAAATGTTCCTTGGATAAACAACCCCAAAACAATGTATTCTTTTAGACTCAATTGGAAATTAGTGCATGATAATGGTCTATAATGCATATGAATATTGACACACTCATGGGATATAAATTTTAAATTCCCATAATAATTACACACCATAATAAAGTATTTAAATATATAATGATCATGGTGACCTTGGTTCAGCCTAATGTGTCATAGATTTAATAGGAGGTTTCATTTTTAGAAATTTAATAACTGATTTTTATGATTATCTGGTTTTCTTCTATGATATGTGTTACATACACATTTGAAATTGTTTTTAGTCTATTGAGGGAACCAGAATAAACATAGTTATCATTGAATGTGATAGCTAATTTTGTGATGAGCTATAAAATCATATAATCACTTGAGGTAATGACGTTGTGATCGTGCCTAATTAGTTTTCATGGATTGGGATTAACAATATATACCATAATCAACTCTATGAATCACCAAATAAGTTGTGAAAATATTTGACAGAGATTTTAGATGATTGAGACCATGAAAGATACAATATTAAATTTCCATAATGTAAATAATGTGGGATAAAACACACAATTGGATGTCTTAGATGAACAAGAATTTTTTTCGACTAATGAAAAGATAGAAAAAAGGAAAGTATCTACAAAGAGAAAATTACATGATGAGTTAATGAAATGGACGATAGTAATGGCCTCTTAAAGGTATAGTTTACTATTTAATGATTGATGGTATAAATTATGGGAATTAAAAAATCAATTTTCTTAGAGGAATAATCATGAAGAGAGTCTGTAAGGTGGTGTGAGTAATGGTTATATTGTCGAATATGATGCTATTATGAATGAATTATGAGACAAAATTATTATTATGAAATGATATAATGATTCCTAGTTAATGGATTAAGTAATAGTTGGAATGATAAATGTATTAATGTATTTGAATTCATGTTTTATGTTTTATCCTTCATGACATATATTTAAGGATTTATTTAGATGTTTTTCATTGATAATTATAAAGAATGCGTTAAATGATATTGGTATAATAGAAAAAATAAGTTAATGAAATGATCATACAATATGGAAAAAACATGATTAAGGGAAATTAGAAATTAATATGTTTCATATGTTGATATTATAGTGTTTTGATTTGATAATGTGATGCTTGATTTGGATAATGTAAATCGCTTATTATCAATGACCACAGAAATGATAAAGTATTTGTTAACAATGAATTTTATGTTATAATTATTGGATTTTAAAACATTAATGGATCAAGGGAATATATTCAATAATATAAAATATTACTCAAGGGGTGAGTAAGAATGTATATGTACAATATATTTTTAAGTTAATTTAGGTAATTACCATGTTTTAAGAGAATACATGAATATGGTATTTCAAATATTTTGAAAGTGAAAACCAAGAGACATACTGTGATATAAGGGAGATTAAATTAATGTTTATTTAAGTTACCATATATCTATATCTTAGGATTTTAATATTTTTAAGGGTAATTTGATAACCATTTTTCAAGAAGAAATTAATTATCATTCTATTTATGGAACTCATAATATGTTAGTCGATCTTGAATAAAAAATTAAACACCATATCTAAGAGTTAAAGATAAAGTGCATATTGATAATGGATCAACCAAAGTTTGAGAATTTATTTATTAAATGGAATGAAATCATGTAATGATAGGAAAATATTTAAATATTTGGAAATAGATCTTGAAATGAAATTATTTCATTTTATCTCCATTTTTAATGATATCAATAACCTTTTCACACCTATTTATTTTCTGGTTTTGTGGTCATTAAAGTTCTCTAGATTTCCCACCATTTTGTGATGAATGTTATTTATCAATATTTATCTGTATTTGGTAGTTATACATCCCTTCATGGTCTGGGCTTATAATTCCCACCCATGTTTCACATTGTCAAAACCTAGTTATGAGTTACTTTGGGTAACTATTTTGTTTTCCAAAATAATTTTATATGGAATTTTAATTATTTATTTTTATAATGAAGTTATATATAAAAGAAACTATGAAGTGTTAAACCATGAATGAAATAGACTAATTTAAAAGGTTTTGGATAAATTAATATTATTTAAAGTATTTTATTACAATCTACACCAAATTAATCATTCTTTATTCCCAACACCAATATAACATTACACTACACACAACACTATTTTTAAAATTCTCTACATGAAAAATGGATCTTGGATTGTGTTTAAAAAAATGATTATAATTCAATACATACAACATCAATTTTAGATTTTGTTACAGACAATATTGTGTTTAAATGAAAATCTGAAATATTGTTAAAATATTGTAAAAGTTATGACCATCAAATTGAAATTGTTGTAATAAAAAATATTAACTAATTTATACAAATATTATTTATGCATTTCTATAAAATGAATTCCCCTATAAAATATTATTTAAGAATGAAAGTATCATCTATTTCAATATAATTAATCTTCTTTTCTAAAAAATGATATATCAATGAACAACCACGTTTTTCCCCAAGAAATTAAACAAAACAATTTTTCTGAATTATTTTAATTATATATATATATATATATATTAAATAAACTTTTTTACATTAATATTAGGTTTTTTCTAGGAAAGAGATTAGAATAAATAAATTTTTTATTAAATAGAAGATGCATTTTTCAAAATAGATTTTTTAAAGATATTTAATGGAGAAATTATTATAAATTTTTTTTTGAGGATTTTATAAATTAAAATTTAAAAATTTCATTTCATTTTTGAAAAATGAATGTAAAAATTATTTTATGATTATTTTTTCCAATTTTTTCAAATGATTCATTTCTTAAAAAATATTGAAATTTAATGAATTAAAAATAAAAATTAAACATTCATTTAATTTATTTATATTGTTAAATTATATTTCAAACATAATATAATGTATAATTACTTAAATTAAAAATATATTAATCCAATTTATTTCAATGGAATCAATTTTATACTTAAATTGTATATAGAAACATTGTATTCTTTTGATATTTTTCCCTTTGTAAACCAACTTTCTAGACACGTCTATGGGTTTAATTTTAAATATTTATCTTTGTTTAATGTTAATTGAATTTGTAAAAATGGGTTCTATATTTGTAATATTAATCATTCATAATTTCTAAATTGATCAAATTATTTTTGACCGAAATTATTAGTGAAAAGAGTTAAAAAATATTTACAGAAATTATGTTAAAACCAGATAACATTGTGGTTAGACATTGAATATAATGTGAATCAATTACTTAAATCTTGTCCAAAACCCATTTTATGGTAATATTTTGACATTATAATGTATAATTTTTTAATTTGAGAAATTTTGGACACTTTATCTATATTAAAAATGTTGGTGTAATTATCTTTTTAAAAAATATATTATTTTTCTACTCACCACCCTTATGAAATGTGACCCCAGTCCCCCAATATTAACAAATCTCAATCCAAATATATCAAAAAAACATTTACAATCACTTCCAAACATCCTTAATCTCTACATTTAGTCTTTATTTTGGGATGAAATTAATTCATATAATTCCTTTGTTTCAAAATATAAGAAGATACCAAAATAAGATGTAATGTTCATCAATGAACATTTTTTGTTTTATTTCTACCTAAAACACCATTAGTTACTAATATGTGATTAATAAATAAAAACAATATTATCTTCCATAAAATAATATATTTTTCATGTCATGTGAATTTCTATAACCACGTATGCTTCCATCAGACGGTCTATAAAATCATCATTTTTGCGTATGTTGGACTATTGCCTTACGTGCTGAAGTTGTTCGTTTTTTCAATTATCGCTATTAAATATTGGGTATAATGTTGTAAATATTGTTTATATATGACATATATGATATTTATTACTTATTTATGGTTATATAATTAATATATAACACACACTTTCATTATATCAATTTTTTGAGACTATGATAATAACATTCATGTGTTCAGAGAACTATGGCCTCGTGTAGTGATGAGATTTGTTCACACATTACGTGTAATGTATTAATGATGGGTTTAATATAAAAATGTGATATATTTAATATAAAAATACAAATATACAAAAAATATATAGATCATTTATTTTTCATTCTCTCAACACGTCATGATAATAGAATCAGGGTTCTTGTGTACATATGGCCTACCATCTCCATGAACAGTGTATTTCATTTCCTATGCCTATATTTGAGGGGTTACTCTAAATTCATGTATAATTAATATATATGATTTTTATATCATGTTAATTTTTTTTGAAATTATGAAATCATGATCAATGTAAGGGGACCATAGAACCAGTCAAAATATATAAGAAAATGATCCATTTATTACCAAAATTGTAACATTAACATGTTATTGTTAATAGATATGTAATATAAATTAATAATAAAATAAAAAATAGTAGGATATATATGAATATGGTACTACTATATATTTATAAGAAATATATATTAACACTAAAGAAATATCCACATTAAAGGGGCTTATTTTTTTACTTTAGATGGGGCTATAACCCCTTCTAAAGACATTAGTGGTGGTTGTGATGAACCACCTCTAATGAGCCCACCTATTATTAGTAGAGGAACTTTTTAGTGACCACTGGTAAAATCAAGATAATATTAGTAGCGGTTACTGTAGAGGGGATTTAAAAACCTTCTAATTATGACATAAATTCACTAAAATTTATTCCATTCGAGGTGGTTATGGTGGTAACTGCCTCTAATTGAGCTCTTTAAGGGGGTTCAAACGGCCTTTAATATGGGGTCAATTTAGGGGAAGCTGTGGAAACTGTCCATAAATCTCTCAATTAATGGTGGTTTCCACTACCACCCCTAATGCTCTCAATTAAGGGCATTTCCCACAACCACCCCTAAAGCATTTTTTTCCCTCATACCCTCCCCATACCCATGCTCCTACTACTCCCCCATATTCTCCCACTCGTTCCTACTACCCCCCCCCCATACCCCCTCCATCCCACTCATGTTCCCCGCGTCACCCAACCTCCATCCCTCCTTTTCACACTCCTCCCCACTACCCTCCATCCAGTTACCCAGCATCAACCCACCTCTCCCCCCATTCACTCTCTCCCAACATCCTCTTATCCAGTCCATGTCGTGATATATATATATATATATATATATATATAAACAATAGCACAAGGATTCGAACCATGTACTGCAACAAACCAACACCGCTAAAATTCTACCAGCTAAATACTATGGAAATTTCATTTATTGTTTATAAGTTACACATGAATATATTTATTTATATATTTGATGATATATTATAATAAATTTTATTAGAATAATATATTTAAATACATTTAAATAATATATATATATATTATTTATTATAGTTATACGTATATAAAATTATATATATTCTATATTATATATTTATATATAACCAAAAAATATTACACAATTATATATATATTGTATATGTGTGTGTGTGTTTGATAACAATAATATTATTAATTATTATTATTCTAATTACATCTATTTTTTATTCTATAAAAAATATTTGTTGTCATTATAAATACTATACAATTATTTTATGATTTATACCAAACATATATTATATAAAATTCATTTATATTATATATTTTTAACATATATTTATATTATATATTTATAGTTTATATTTATATTTTATATTTATATTTTATATATATATTATATATTTATACTATGTATTTGTATTATATATTATATATAATATATTATATATAATATATTTATATTATATATTTATATAATATGACTATGATTTTATATTATAAATAAGTAATATTATATGAAATAAAATTTATACAAATAATTATATATTATTGTACACAATATTAATATAAACGTATATATTTGTATACATTTAAATACAATAAAATATATTAAATTCAATTGTATACAATTATATACAATCATATAAATATTGTATAAAACATGTTCATATAAAGTATTCAAATATTTTTATATTTGTGTTTTAATTATATATAAATATTTGGATGTTTCTTTTTTTTAAATAGTGGGGGTTCACAACTCCCTTTGATATATTAAATTTGAGTGGGTTTTAGACCCCGTCTTATGTAATGACATTAGAGTGGGTTGTGATCCCCCTCTAATGTAATGATATTATAGGGGGTTTTGAACCCATTAAAATGTAAAGACATTTGAGGGGTGTTTTAACACCTCTAAAATATTTAAAGGGGGTTCATAACCCACCCTAATTTATGTCATTGAAGGGGGTTTTCAACCCCCTATAATTTTAGAAATTAGAGGGGGTTTATACCCCTCTAAAATCCCACCATATATTAAAATAATAATAATAATAAATTTAGAAGTGGTTCAAAAACTCCCTTTAATTTAATAAATTAGAGGGGTCCATGAACCCCTTTTAATTCGATGATTAATGATATTTTTATAGTACCCCCACTTATTTTTAATGTAAATGAATTTAAAGGGGTTTCATAACCACCTCTAAATTTGATAATTGTATGGGTATAGGCAGAAACCCCTCTAATAATATGGAAAATGAATTATATATGGGGTTTTACATAACCCCCTCTAAATATCCCCCCTATAATGTGCTATTTTTTTGTTTAATTATATAGGGGTATTAATTGTAATGGATTTTTGTCTCAGTTTTTAATTTTATGAGACACATACTATATTCATGAAATCAATCTTCTATGTTGATTATATAATTCTAATGAAGGTAATTTTAAATTATTATACATAATATTGTGTTTATTTTCACATCCATTTTAGGATCCTCCTTTCATTATGGTATGGAATTACGCACATGATGTATACAAAAAAAATATTACAATAATATTTTCAGTAGATGAAAAAAGAGGAATGATTATAAAATGAAAAGAAGGTTTTTTTTAATTTTGTATGTTTAAAAAGGGTTTTAAATGGTATTCATGTAAGCCTTCATATGTTTTCAATTTTTTTCAATGAAAATCAAATTAAATTGTATTATATTTTAAAATTTATTTATCATAGTGGAAATTATATTTTCATGTATGACAATTTTTAAATTATTTGTAAATATTAATTTATATTTTTTCAATGGGGTTTTAAAAAAAATTGAAACTGATTTATATTTTAAAATATGATTTCCAAAGAATTGTTATTTTCCTTCGAAGGTTTTCTATGTGATGTATCGTAATCCTCCATTATCAAATATGGATCTCATTGATATATTTTATCATTTTCTAGGGATATGACCCAAGGATAACATTCATATTATTTCTCATAATTTTTTATGTTTTTAGAGAATATTGTTTATGAAATCCATTTCTATTTACACTAGTTATTCCATGACATGATTCATATGAAACCATCTTCTATTTCCATTGATTAATCTTTTATGAGATGATGAAATGTTTATAAACCATATTTATTTTCCACAAGACATGTTATAATGAAATATTTATGATATCCATTCATGGGTTATGATATGATGATTTATTATGATCTTTTGGAACACATATGTATGATTCTATTAAAAGATAGATGGGACATATATGAAACTCTAATTCATAGGGTAAATATTTATATCTCATGATATAGACATAACTATAAGGGGGAGTGAACATGGTTTAATATTACAGGGCTAGAATAGGGTGTTAACTCCACACAATAATGCATGGATGGAACGAGAATTTAACTCGGTTTAGTAATACATCACTGAAATGGGATGTTTACACAATTTGGTAATAAAGTGCTTCAAAAGGGTGTAAACCGAGTTTAGAAAAGTAATTTTTTCACAATGATGGTTTTGGGGGTGATACTTGTCTACTATGACATTATCTATGAACCTGATTACATGTTTTAAATATTATGTGGGAAACTACTTAAATTTTCACAATGTTATGAGTGAACTTGAATAAATGCTCAAAAGGTGAAGTGTGGACCTATTTTTCTTTCCATTAATTTTTTAATGGACCTGATTTCATGTCCATAAGTCTCTGTGAGGGTATGATTGCATGTCTGTAACATAATGCGCCAACACATTTTGATTTATTCATATTCACAATGACATAAACAAATGTCAATACCACAAATCAATGATTTATGCCAATGTAATTCTCTGATGTCTCATGATCACTATTTACATTATGATTTTATTCATATAAACAAAAAATAATTATGAAATGACTCATTTTAATGATCTATGAAAATTTATTTATGAACATCATGTGTTTTTTCATTATCACGTACACTTATTATTATATTTTTCTTTCATATGATCATAGAAATTTATTTCTAATGATTACCCTAACTGAGCATCTAAGGTAACCTATACATAAGTTTCCATCCATAGGTTGTAAAGAAATTTTTAGGTAGGTAATTCCTAAGAGGAGTATTATATGATTATATCTTTAAGGGGGATGTTGAAGACGATTCCACAAATTAGAATATTACCTTCCATGATTCCAAAGTAACTTATCTATTACGTTAAAATGGAATGTAATTTTTTAATATATTAAATATTCATCTAAAAAAACTATAATATACATGTATGATAATCCTCTGTCACTATACCATAAAAACAGACACACACACATCACTAGACCAATAAATGTAAAAAATAAAAACAAATGATAACTATGAATGCATGCATCTATAATCCCCACAACATTTTAGGAAAAAAAATTAGTGGAATATAAATGGTCTAACTAAATTCCAATAACAATGAAACTGAATACAGTTCCAACCTATAATGTTGGTAAGTATAGATTCCAACACAATTGTAGAAGCACACATCAGTCAAAACATCTTCCTACGATTTTCTGGTCCTCATCCTTCTAGGACGATGTAAAATGGTCTTCCATCTTCATAAGACACGAATCATTTGGAAAAATCCCATGTATGGGTGAGTATAATAATAACTAGTAGGACTCCCCGATATCACTAAGAATGTGCCATCACCAATAATTAAGAGTAATCTCATAAGCTCTATATTTCTACACCATATATAATAATAATATCCAGATATACTCAACATAGACACACAACCTTAATGAAAATTCACAACCATAATTCCCTCTTAGGATTCTTTCTTGAATATTCCTCATTCCACATTTCTGATAGAACACACTGCATGAGTTACATTTCACTGATGGTTTTTGTCTATGATTTCATAGACATTAGGCCTCTCCACAAAAATTACATGTTGGTTGTCTAAATATGATGATACACATATTGGAGTCACACACAAGGCCATGGGTTATACCAACAACCCAATCCAGATTGACTAACTATGTTGGGCATCGATGCCCATGTAGTGAAGTTCACAATGATACTAGGAACCCTACCAAGAAAAAATAATTATAAAGGATATTATAACGGGACTCACAAAAGGATTCCAAAAACACAATCCAAGATATATGAGCATCAGAGGTTATCACCATCCTATGTACTGATCATGAATGCGAACAACCAATAGGGAAAGGATATTGGGGACATACCTTAAAAAACATGTCCTCAATAAAGTGGAAAAGGGATCCAATTTATATATGATTGAGTAAATGGTGCATACTATTAGTATATATCATGTCATTTCGACATTTATTCCATCCCATTTATGTTGTCAAATGACCATTTTGGTGCCTGAGTACATGTTGTGTCTGAAACTGTGTACTTCTGACTATGTTAGTGTCTGTCTCATCATGTCTATGCCTGAGTACATGACGTGTCTGATCCTGTGAACAACTATCCATGACAGTGTATGCTCAAAAATTAATGATGATCTAAAAATTAAAGGTCAAACACTATGTGATATCTTTCATGCACCATTAGATATTTAAGATCTTTACAAAAACCCTAGAATCGTATAGGGGGTCCCACTTGATGGGGGATACTGGGTAACACACCATGTTACCCAAACTTTCTAGTAACATGAATATTCCTCCCATATATTAATTCACTCATTAGTTCTTTGATACGGATATTAATGACACTAGAGTGTATTGTTTTTTTCTAGTAGAACCATAGTGTAGCCACTCACCAAAATTCAGACACCAATTCACATGAAGATTCCCTTCACCTCATCTCCCTAATATTGAATGAAAAAACTCATATGATGAATTGTTATATAGTAATTATGAGTCATTGTAGTTAGATACCATATTTGATCTAACACAAATATTCGATATCATTATTTTTCACAATGAAATGGGTGGACACAGATTAATTATCTTGTATTTTTTGAACCACCATCCAAACTGAACACTGCTTATTATTGAATGCATAATAGTTTCAGAAAGTCAAGAAACTTAAAAAATCGGATTGAACCTAATTAATTCTTAGATTGTACTAGATTCATTTATATTATAATGAGGAATGATGATCCAAAACAAATAATAAATTCTAAAAAACTCAAAACAATTAATCCCATACCTCGAACATGATTGATCCAAAAATCAATTCAATAGTTTATTGATTATTATTTACCTTATGAATAAAATAACGTAAATGAATCCACATAAAACAAAATCCTAAATGAAGGTTCATTGATCATTGATGATGAAAGAATCTATTTCATTATAATTGGTTTAATACTAAAGCCCCATCACACAATATTTGATGATCCAAGATTCGGTCATCGTTCTCTCATAGAAGATCCTCTAACAATCCCTCCAATATATCAAATATTATACAGCTTACCATGTGATTCCATCATACCAATTTATTTCTATGAAAAATAATGTCATAAAATTTTAAATAAATTAATCAATTTAATTAATTTTCATACTTAATTTTTTTCCCATGACCGCACTAAACCCAAACATTCAGCAAACTGTAAGGTTAGGTTGTCTCTAGGGTAAAACACATGAAATAAACACTAGGGTGGCCTAAAATTTTTAATATATGTATAAGTTAAAATATTATTACTATTTTCTCAGGTGAATTGAGCACACGAGAAATTTAATATATATAACATATTTCCAAAATTAATTTCAGGAACACCTTTCCTAAAAATCTCACAACATCTAAGTACCTACATCTATATATAATCATATAATATTCCAAAAAAATACATAGATAAATTCAATTCATTGTATTGGTATGGTGAAATATTATTTTATTAACATCATCATTTTGTTTTATCCAATATATGTGATACTTATATTCTTGAATATCTATTTTTCATATAAGATATTTTTTAAATTTTATTTTACCTCTATCATTTGAATGATATTT
Organism: Viscum album; assembly: GCA_963277665.1. Lineage (NCBI taxonomy): Eukaryota > Viridiplantae > Streptophyta > Magnoliopsida > Santalales > Viscaceae > Viscum > Viscum album. The sequence continues at coordinate 913,903,060 of OY728155.1, read as the reverse complement.
ATTTAAGATCTTACATCCTAAGAGGTAAATACACTGTTAATATGTTTCGTTATAATAAATCAAAATTTTAAAGATCATTTCATTTTCATCTGTAAAAACATTATGAGACACTAATCTGGTTATTCTTCAATATATAAACAAACAAAAAATTATTATTATTGGTCTGTTGTTGGGAATTTAATATCTTATAATATATTTAACTTATATAGTGCCTTCATTTCCAAATCTAATTGAAATTTCATCAAACATATCTATGTCCATTAGGTTTATTAGTTATTGTAATCATTTAGGAATAATTACCATTATCTTTCATCCATGTATTCATTTTTTTCATGAATTTAATGAAGCATACATAACATTATCTTATATTTTCTGATTCAAAAACCATTCAATGTTCAAATAGTAATTTAATTGATATATTTTAAATGTATTATATTAATTACAATTATATCATTATTTTCCTTATCTCTCATAGGAATATTGAAAATATTAATAAAAAATTTGCATTTTCCTCTTATTCTCATGTTATTAATGTTTTTTAATTGTTATCCACTTATTTTAATTATACCCCACATAATGAAATTTCTCTCTATTTTCCAAGAAGATGAATGTTGTAATAGAAATTAAATTATTTATGACCAATACACTACAAAAAACAACATTCACAACTATTTCATTGATACATAATTGTGTATCTATTTTAATTTTTTTCCCTAATCTCAGTATCAAAACTATATTTTGTATTCTTTACTAAATCCTTTTGAATTCCCCATCCATGAATTTTTTGAATTGTTTTTCAAATTATCTCTTTATTGGTATATTTTTAGATATAATGATATTTTGGATTTTCTTATATTTATTTTTAAGAAATGTGATATTTCTCCTCAAAAGATTCTTTATTAGAACGTAACCTCCTTCTATGAAAACATGTATAAAATTTCCCATATCTTATATTTTGCATTTTGAGAGTTAAGGTTTTTTTTCCAATAGAATTCCACTTTAACATCAAATTACATTTTAATGTTAAATTTATATTTATATTTTTCATTTTCATTTTATATATCTTCTATAATCCATAAATATCATTATATATAATCATAATAATAAAGGTTTTATAGTCAATAAATTTTTTCCTTTTTCTTTTTCATGTTTTAATGTTTTTATCTTTTCGTTAAGTTATTTTTTCTCAATTTTAGATTCTTTTTTCTAGTCTGATATTTCTTCATAAGATGTGAATTCTAATTTTTCAACCATATAATTTAATTTAAATATATATTTACATCCATAATTATGTTTTATTCATTTAATAATTTAAATTTATTTTTATAATGCTCATTGTTGAACAGTGAAATTTCAAATGTTGAATCTCTACTCTCTATAACTTGAGTGATGTGTAGTATATGGGATGTTTATTCATGTGTCTCATCATCATAATTTCATTCATCATTATCAAACCCCATCATTTTTTATGATAATGAATTGTTTCAAAAAAAATTACTTTATTTTATTTTCTTATTCATAATGTGATAAAATATATCATTGTGTATTCCTTATAGAATGATATAATTGTAGTTTCATCAAATTTATTTTCATTTATTCTTTCAATGAAAAACCTCAAGTGAAATGAAAAAAGTCTTTAAATGATGAATTTACAAGGAAAATTCACTCTTTCCATTCCTCTTAAACTATTAAAATTTATTATCATCCGAGAAATATTCAGAACCGAATCTTTAATATTGTCTTCATCATAATGATATATTATCTCATCCCTTTTTTTTCAATTCCTTGGTATCCTTGAATGCAATTTACTTCTCCTTATTATATTTTTTATTACGATGTTTTTCTCTTCCTATGGCATAATTGATTATAGTGAAATTATTTAATCAATAGTCAATTCATTAAAATATATATATTCTATAGATGAAATTATAGAATCAATTTTGTTAGGGAAATTTTTTATAAACATCTTGAATATAGTAGGATTAATTTTTTTTATAAAATTCATTGATTACACATAAAAATAAATTAAATGGTGTAAAATTCATCAATAAATATTTCTTAATGAAGTCTTATATAATTAATAAATTTTATAAAAAATAATTTTTTTTTCACTTTATCCTTATTATTATTTTCATAGATGTTGATACTTTACTATAATTTAATTATTATTTTTCACCCCATGACATTATTTTATTCATTATAATATAAAGATGAGAAAAGATTAATTTCCATCACAAAATAAATTTTTACAATATATATTTATCAATTAGTGACCATGAAAAAATATCATTTGACATAATTAATCCTTTAATAGAACAATAATGAGCATACCATTATAGGCGTCAATGATAAGGAAAAATTATATCCTTCTATAAGTGAAAACTAGTAGACATTAAATGTTGGAACACCATTTTAATTAAATATATTTTTATTAACTATTTTCAGAATCAATATATATTTTAAGGAGTACCTTCATCTAATATCTATAGATATGATCCAATAATAATTGGGAAACATTATGTTTATGGAGAATAATCATTTTTTTATTTTTAAAAACATTTGTTCCCTTCTAATCATTCAAAAATAATATCTTAAAAAAGAAATCATTTGAAAACACATCAAAGTTAGGAATAGTTCCCAAAATATTTTTATTGTACACATAAAACACACATCACCGAATGTTGGAATAATGGTGTTGATTCATTGTGTGGTTTGTTAACTCTATGATGCATCACTTGACAACCAAGATACATAGAATTTAATCCACTTTCATCAATATCAATAAGTATTAAATAATCATTGGTAAAAAAATATACCCCTTTAATTAATTTATTGATTATATTATACTCTATAATCTCAAATAATCAATGTAGGTCTTGTTTATAGCTTACAATGTGGAACTGTTAGCTTTTTCATCCCACTAAAAAATGTGAAAAGAACTCATAATGATAGAGAGTTACCTTAGCATTTATATTGCAATATGAAACTCTCCCTTTACCCATGTGGGAATCAAGGTTTTGGGAATGACATGGTCCCTTATGGGTGTTTCATATCACTAGATTTCCATGAATAAATGAGGATAATATCATGTAAAAAATCATGATCAGTGTTGAAAAACCTTGAGTCCTACATTCCGGGCACCATATGCTAGATATCATATATTCTAATTATGAACACATTCATCCTCTATTTTCCTTAATGATAAATAGGTTAATGATAATTTCATAAACACATAGTACTCTAATATTCAATCTTTTTAGGTATACTTCATTTGTTTAGATGATAAAAAATGTTATCTCGGTCTATTATCCTTGAGTTTCATCTCCATCCATGGAGTGAAAAAACATGGAAATAGATTAAAAATTCCCATCAATAATACATTTTTAATGCCACATAGCCTTATTATGTCATGTTTGGTTAATATTACCTATCCAATTCAACATTATAAATATGAGATTACAAACCTATTTATAGATGATTCAAAGCCTCATAGTTTAGTGTACAATCTACTATATTTTTTAAGGTTTAAAAAAAATACACTTCACTTATACATTCAACTATGAAACCCCAAATACAAAGTCATCAATATTTATACTACAATACAGATTTCCTCATCCCCTTGTATGAAAATAGGCAAAAAGACTAGATTATGAAAAATATTTTTCAACAATGGAATGTTATCGTAAAATAATTTTTTAGAACTATTTTTATTGTCACCCATTTTTAATTTTTTGTTTGGAAACATGAAATCAGTATTTTTGGATTTAATTATATAGATTACTCTAAAAACCGTTACTCAATTTCACATTCATTTATGTGGTTCTAGTTGTGGGGAAATACGAGAATTACTTTTCATATTTATTAATCTCTTAGGAAAAGAGAATAATTGATTAATTTTAGAGGCTGTTAATTCAATATAAATTCTTGTGGATAAGTCATATTTAAAACTATTACAATTATATTCCCTTATCTTGCTTCATCATAAAAATTTGATCAATTTCAATTCCTATTATTATTATATTGGTTTTTGTTATTTTATAATAGTTTCATTTCAATTTTTTTTAAAAAAACATTATAAATTCATCATTATTAATTTCAAAAAAATATAAAAATGTAAAAAGTTAAAATGGAAATTTACCCACTTTTAACATTAATGGGTTGGTTTATAAAATATTAGTCCCTCAACCCCTTTTTATCCTTCCTTGTAGTTTGACACACTTCTACTATACTATTGTGGGTGTGAAAAATTAATTTTTAGGGATGTGAAGTCCTCCAAATCCCATTAGTTTTTAGTTTAATTATTGTGGTCGACTCCGAGAAAGCACCATTCTAAAGTGACATTCAATTAATTTCACATAAAAAATATCAAAAACAAAACTAAAAATTTAAAACTACTAAAACAATTGTTCGGTCAATATTTTAGTTACTGTGTAGTTAGATTTTTTGTTTCCTTCATTTTGTTATAACCACCATGATTTACTATATAATCTGGTACCACTACTTTCTCCATACTATTTTTTTGTCCATAATTTCATCATTTATTACACATTGTATTAGCATAATATCTTCAACTATTAGTATAGCACATGTAAACCCAGAAATAGAAAAACAATAAATTACATGGAAAATTATAAATAAAATTGAAATGGAAAAATTATTGAATTATGTAATCCACCAAACAAATCATCCAAAATTTCGACCTAAACTCATTGAGTAAGTATAGAGTCCTTGGATGAGGGAGTTCTAACTCCATGATGTTTAATGTAATCCTTTTTTAATTAGGTTATATACCAGAGCAAAAAATTATGAACTGAAATAGTTATATCATTCACTATTACCTAATGTTAATGGACTCTCTTTTGATGAGTATTTAGACTCTATTAGAGATTTATTCAAGAGATTTAAATGACTTGAACCTCTAAGAATCATTGAGAATGGGCTATGAATGAGTTTATTTCTCTTTTACCTTAATGGGAATGCTAGTAACTGGTTTATGCATCTAGATAAAAATATCTTTTAAAACTATGATTAAGTGTATAATTTATTCAGCATGATATTTTATCCCCTAATACATATAGGTTAACTTAGAACCAAAATCACATGTTTTTAACAAGATGATGGATACACCATTCATGAGGCTTAGGGTTGATTTAGGGACTTTATTTGGATGGTTTCACATCTTCAACTCCCATTCCATGTTCTCATAAACAACATTTATTAATGGATTCCCTTATTTGATAAAAATATTATTGACCAATATGATGGGGGAAACCACATTGATATTAATGATTAAGAGTTAAATAAAATTTCCAATAACATTGCATTGATCTCTCAATAAAAAAACTCACTAATAAAAAGAGTGAATAGAAATGTTAAAATTGGTTCAATAAATGATAGTCAATATCAACTAGCTAAAATACCATATCAACATCAAAATATAATGAACTTGAATTATAAACAATCTGTGAACCAATTGGCTTGTCAGAACTCAAATCAACCTCTTAGGGAAGAATTATCTTAATGTAGGATATTTGATCACACATAAAATTTCTGTCAAACATGGACATGTCATCCCAAGAACTAGAACATAACAACATTATTAATAAAAGTCCTAGGATGGTTTCTAAGGATAAACCTTTTAAAAGAAATTAAATCAATGACACATGAACTATAAAAAATTATCATGGAGAGAACAAGGAATGATAAAACAACCCACTTCCCCTGTTTTCCAAACCATCCTCGGAAAAATTTTCATATCCAACAGAGGACATGATCATCTACTTATCTAGAAAATTAATGTGGTCAAATGTTTTAAAAACTTGTTCTATTCCAGAATAGAATGGAATCTCAAGAAGGAAGATTTAACACTCAATTGAATAAACCAATGTCCAATATGACTCTAATAAAATTCAAACTGATTCGATAATGAAAAATAAGGAAACTCATTTTGATCAACTTCCTAGAGTGTTTACTGCTATGTATATAGGTTGATTTACTAGCAATATTGAAATCAACCCTAGATATAATACTATAGATATTGTAAAAACTAGTGGGTTAAAAAACATATTAAACTAGAAAAAGACATTGAATGTTCCCAAACTATAAAATTTAATGAATCTAAAAATAAAAAACATCTTGGCACCCAATTTGTAAATCTATAGAATTTTGTTGAAAATGAAGGAAATATGAATATATGGATGAACTTTAATCAAAATATAAGATAAATAAAAAAGGAGAAAACTGTTGAGGACAAGGGTGATATTCCTACTCTTCTTAGAAATTATTCCTAACACATCCCATTACCAAAATACAAAAACATAAAATAAATTACAATTTTGGACATCTTCAATTCCATGTGCTTCTGACAATGCTGTAAGTGAACATCCCATTCATCCCAGAATTGATACAAATACCTTAATACCTAAAATTTCCTAGAAAACATATTTCAAATATAAAGTTCCATGAGGACTTTTCTATATAAAGACTCACTATAGAGTTATTTCATGTCCTATAAAAAGAAGATGCCTCCAAAGATCAGATATCCAGGTAGTTTTACCATACCCTTCTACTTAAGAAATTTGAGTCAATTCAACTACCTGTGTAACTTAGGTGCTAGTATCAACATGACATTCTACTATTTGTTCTGACACATGATATTGGATGATATTCAACCCACCATAGACATATTATAGAATGCTATTAATTATGTGATTCAACATGTTGGAAGGGTAGTTAACCTACTAGTTGGAGTTGATATGCTTCTTTGTCTAGAAGACTTCTTATTTTTAGATATGGAGTGTCACCAAGAGGTTCCAATAATTCTAGGTAGGCCCATCATATACATTTTTTGAGTAGTCATTGCTGTGTCTAAAGGTCAATAGATTTTAAATTTGGAGAGAAATAAGAATAACTAAATGTCTTTGAAAATTTCAAGGGACTAAAAAATTTTGAGAACTTCTTAAAGATAGTGTTTCTAGAAGTTGAAATTTTATTTGAATGTCTAGAAGAGTCTATAAGTCAATAATTTTGTGAATAAATAATCTTAAACGCTAAAAATGACCATTCATATTCGGATAAATCCACTCAAACTGAAAATCTAATAAATTATCCAAAATTAGAAAACTGTCCAGTCCCTACTGTTCTTGGATATATTCCATATATTTCTGAATTTAAATACTTCTCCATTGAAATTATCGTTCATTATGTTGTTTATAATCATTATAATAAAATTTATAATATATAGTGGGAGTTGATTTTACAAATTGTTGCTTCTCACAGATTAAATTTAGAAACTACTGAACTAGAATTCTTTATGAGCGAGTAGTCCAATTTGGACAGTAGTGACCAGAATCTTAATAATGGATATGAAATTAAATAACTTTCAACATTTTGAACTCAATATAAAAGATATTTTGAATTACTTGGTCCTCCTTGGACCAAGATTCTTTGTTCTAGTGAAAAATAACACATCCTAGAACTTAATCCACTTCTTTCACATCATAAATATTTCTTTTTGGGTGATAATTATATATTTCATTTTATTATTTATACCGATAAGAAAGAAAACACAATTGAAAGATTATTAATATATTTAAAAAAATTAAAATATAATTTATGTTGGACCATATATAATATCAAAGGGATTAGTCAATCATTTTTCATGCACAAAACCTATATATGGACAAACCACAAACCTAGAGTTGAGGGCCAATGGAGACTGGACCCCAAAATGAAATAGGTTTTTAGAGATCCATTCATCAAACTTCTAGAAACGGGTATAATATATCCTATCTCTGATATAACTTTTCTCATTTTGGTAAAATTAGTCCCTAATAATGATGTCTCACTATTTTCATTAATGAGATGAATAAATAAATACATGTTAGAAAATCCGCCAAATTGTGAGTTTTTATAGACTATAAGATGCACAATTCTGCCACATGGAAGAACCATTTCACAATTCCCTTCCATGATCAAATGATTTACAGGTTTGCTGGGAATGAATTTTTCTATTTTCAGGATGGGTATCCTCCTTACAACTAGATTAAAATGTCTCTATTGTATCCTGATAAAACTACCTTCAAATTCACCTTTGAGATATTTTCTTATCAGCGGATGCCCTTTGTATTATGTGGATCACTTACTACCTTTAAAATATTCATGATGGAAATATTTTCAAATAATATTGAGAGTTTCATTGAGGTTATCATGGATGTATTCTCAATAGTTGGTAGAACTTTTGATATTTTTTATGAAATTTTTAGTTAGTTGTGGAGAGGTTCTTAGAGACCAACCTAGTTCTTAATTGGTTAAAATTCCAATTCCTTGTAACTGAAGGAATTGTTCTGAGACATAAAGTTTCTAAGAAGGGTCTCGTAGTTGATATTTCCCTTGTTAATGTAATTAAAAATCTCTCACCACTTAATAATGTTAAAGGTGATAATGTTTTCCTTGGTCATGTAGGTTTTTACCAAATTTTTGTCAAAAATTTCTAAAAATTCAAAAACCACTTATGCTTTCTCATTTTTATGGTTGAAACCTTTGAGTTTGATAAAATCCATGTTTATTCATTTCATATAATTAAATAGAAACTCACTACATCACATATTATCACTTCACCTAATTGGATATTTCCCTTTGAATTAATGTGTGATTTTAGTGATGTGATTTTTGGTGTTGTCTTTGGATAGAGGATAGATAAAAACCTACATGTTGATTACTATGCTAGTAGTCTACTATATGTGGCTCAAAAAAACAATACCACTACTAAAAATGAGTTATTAGTTGTTGTCTTTGATTTGAAAAAATTTAGGCAATATCTTCTTGGTACCAAGTTATCATATTTACATATAATTTTTCTTGGAAATTTTTATATTAAAATAATGATGCCAACAATAGGATTATTAGGTGGATTATTTTGTTGAAGGGGTTTGATCTAGAAATTAGATATAAGAAGGGTTCTGAAAACATAGTTCCATACCATTTTTCAATGTTTCCACACACTCACTATGAATATCCTAGTGATATTAAATCATTCATTCCTGATGAAAAGTCACTCACTATTTCAATAGGGATGTTTTCTTAGATTGTTGATTATGCCAATTTTCTAGAATCTATTATTATTCCAAAATATCATTCTAATAACCAAAACATGAAATTCATTTTAGAACATACGTACAACCAATGGGATAGTGCTTTTTTGATTAGGAGATGCACTGATAGAAATATTTAAAGGTGGGTTCCATAGGAAGAAATGATACCTTAATGGGAGAGTTTTCAATCCTCACATTGGGGAATACGTCAGGGTGGTGAGAGGATATCCCAAAAAGTCCAGCAAGCTACATTTTACAAGAGCACATTATTTAAGGATGCTACGAGTTTTTTTCAGTTGTGATAGATTATATTGGTATGGTAATGTTTAAAGGAAGGAAGAGTTTACTCAAAAGGGAATTCAATAAATTGAGTTTATTGAGGTTTGATCTAAAGATTTCATGCATCCATTTACATAATCTCATGTGAATGAATATATTATTATGGATATCAAAGATTTTTTTAGAGTGATGGGGAAATATCTCTACACAACAATCAAGAAAATAGTGTTATAAATTTTTCTAAAAGAACATAATTTATGGATTGGGAGTTCTAATAGCATTCATCTGTAATATTGGGACCCATTTTAAAAAAACATGTTTAATACATTAGTGGAAAATTATGGATTCTCCCATAGGACTGGTACTGCTTTCCATCCACAATCTAGTGGGCAAGTAGAAATTTATTATAAGAAACTGAAATAGATCTGAGATAATATTTTCTCATGTATTAATAAAGACTGGTATCCTATGATTGATGAAGATTTTTGGTCATATAGAACATCTTTTAATAACCCAATTGGTGTGCCTCCATATAGGCTATTATTTGGGAAATGTTTTCATTATCCTGTGGAGTTGAAAGCACAAGTCCTATTGGGTAGTTAAGGACAAAAATTTTGATTTTATGAGTGTTAGAGAGAGGATATTTCTTTTGTTGAGTGTGCAAGATGATATTGTAAGTGATTATTATAAAAAATATATGATATATAATTAGTGGTATAAAACCTTTTGTGATTATATCATATAAAATATGGACTTTAAACTTGGACAGAAGGTCCTTATCTTTAATTCTATACTTAAGCGCTTTCCAATAAAACATAAATCTAACGGGTCTGGACTATTCACAGTTGTTAGAGTGCTTAATAATGGTTCTTTTGAGATTTTTAGAGAGGAAAACAAGATCATTCATGTTAACGGCCAATGAGTTATACTTTATTTTGAAGCACAAGTGAAGGGATTGGATGCCTTCAATGTGCTTGAAAATGGATTTTAAATAATTTATAATTGAAGACGTAAAGCATAATTATTTATGGGAGTCAACTTGTGAACTATGTTTTTTATTCTTTATTTACATTTGTTTAGGTTATGTTTTTTGAATAAATAACTCTTTTATAATTTATTTGTACTCTATTTTTATTTTATTTTTGTTCATTGTATTTCAGGTTCTTATTTTTAGAATAACAAGTATGCTGTTGTTGGAGTCATAAGTAGTGTAATTATAATAATGAATCTATTCTAAATAAATTAACTTCAGGGATGTACCATCTATAAATATCTAAATATAATTTACTACTCTTTTTAAATTTTAAAAAAATAAAAAATATTCACTACTAAGTCACTATTCCTCTGTACAACAATGTGTCTTTGACTGACCATTACACATGATCCACTATTACACTTCTAGTGGGTATTCACCATAAGGTAGACTCACTGGTGTGTAAGTGGTATATTGTTAATTAGTGCAACTAAAAAAGCAAACCAAATGATTCATGAAAACATTTCAGCACATGCCTCAATGCTAGAAATTTTTATTGTATGTGTTTGTGTGACAAATATTCTACTTCATTTGATTCTTTACTAAAAATGAATTTCATTAATATTAGAATCAATTTACTAATAGAACATAATTGTGAGTGTGTGTGGGGGGGAGGGGGTAAATTCAGGCTTGTTGTTTGTTCTTGATTCAATATTCTTCAATTTTGTTTGTGCTTAGAAATAATTCTTCTACACAATTAAAAAACAGTTTCAACCATATTTTATGAAGTTAATACACTCTATTTACTTTTTTCAGTATTTTCACATGATAGTTTTTGAGTTTAATTAAAAATTTCAATTCTCTATCTTAAATGGAAATACATGTGATATTTTTGTAATATAAAATGTTTATTGTGGAAAACTCTTACTTTTTTACTTCACTAAGACCCTTATAACTATCATTAATCCACATAATTGTTAATCTATTTTAAGATTTAATAGTTAAAATGCTTACCTTTCCACATTTGAATTCATATTTGGGGAAATGGTTGTGTTTAAAGTGTGGCGGAGGGAGTCAACTCTTGTTGAGCTAAACTGTGCCTTAATAAAAGCCCATAAAATCACTCAATAATTAAAAAATTTTGGGTAAAAGTTATTTATTTTTTCAAAATCATTTCACAATTTGAGTTTCTTTAGGAATTACCTTGCATTTATAATCTGTTTCCCTAACAACAGTACTATACTGGTAGTTAATAGTTTCCTTGAATCTGAAATATTTGAAGACAAATTATTAATAATTTTATTTTCATATTGATTTTATGATTTTTTTGGTTTAGAAAATATATTTGTGATTGATATAGGATAATTTTTTTGTGGAGTTATGATCATAAAATTTGGAACATGAATTTTTAACATTATCCAATGGGATTCACATTTTAATTATTAAAATTGTTATCACTTTAGTGATCCAATTTAAATGGTATTAATCTAAATCTTTTGAAACTAGTGTAAAATAAAAATTTTGGAACCCAAGGTGTATATATGAGACTATAGCCACTTTTTGCATTTTTGTTATCAAAATCTATTTTCCAGTTTAATAAGTATTATGAAAATTTTATTTTATAAAAAATATGGCTGGGAAAAATAAAATAATTTTTCTAGTTATCAAAAATGAGTTCATTAAGTTAAGGGGAATAATGAATGGATGTTGAAGAGAGTGAAAATAGATTTCTATATAATCATTTAAGTTGTATAAATAAGGTGACTCATAAAAAGTTAAAATTATTTTTTATCTATTTGGACCCTAGGATAAATTCGAATTACAAGGTGACTTTGGTTATGTATTCGATTTCACTTATTTTTAGCTACCTATAACTCTTTAATTTATCACATAGACATAATTTTATGTAAATCTTTAACCAGATTCATATTTTAAGAATGTAATAGTCATTTCTAGATGATTCATTACTTCATTGATCTCCCAGCTAATATTTGAAATTGGGAATGACTTATTTAGAAATTATCATGTAAAAAACATATTCATAATTTCTGATCCTCCAAATTCTAAACTGATATTCATGTTTCAATTTTATTTTCTAAATGAAAACATTTTTCTAGTATTCATAAAATATAAAATCATGCTAGTTGATTGAGGAAAGTCAATAATTATGTTTGGGGTAATTAGATGTGGCCTTAAAATTATGATTTTTTCACATATTTTATTTATGTTTTTAGATAATTAATTAATTAATTCTCAATTTTCTAAATTATTTTTTATTTTTTATTTTTTTAAATAATGATGTTATTTATTTATTATTTGATGAAAAAATTTATTTTTATACTTTTAAATATTTAAATTCATCATTATTTTTTGAGGTTCATTATTTACTCTTCATGATTTTATCATCTGTATGTATTTAAAATTTTTGGTTGATATTGAACAATTAGACAATTTAGTTAAATAAAATAAACTAAATCATTAGTTTAATTTTTTATATTTTTCTTTTTTATATTCATTTAGTTTAACATAAATTAATTTTATTATTTTATGTTACTATAATTGATAATTTAATTCTATAATTTTAATGTTTAATTTCATTTTTAAAATAATTATATTTCTTGATATATTGTTTGGCTTGGTTTTTACATTCAGTTTAAGTTTAAGTTTCAAATTTATGTTTAATTTAGTGTCAATAATTTAATTGTACTTGTCTTTAGTTATATTAATTCTTAAATATATAAATTTATTTTAAATATGAACTTATAACTATTTTTACTTTACAGGTTAAAAATTGAGAAATTGCATATCGAGTCATCGTTGTTAAATATCTAACGGCGTCCCATCCTTTTTTCCTTGACTCATTTGACAGTGTCTTATAATACACCATCTTGAAAAATGATCACACTTCCGGCTAAAAAATTTAGTTACGGTCAGCTTTTACATTCCTTCAACAGAGACTCGATTCAATAGAATTTTCAGTTGCTAGTGTAGTGGAAGAGTGGTCGGGCTGGCAACAATCATATAATTTCACTGTGATTAGTGATTATTCTGGTATCAATACGACGATGGACTCCATTATCCATGAAATAATATCAATGATTTAGATAAATAATTAAGAGGGACGGAACCCATAGAGAGGATGAACTATTTTTTATAATTAATTTAATTAAATTAATGAAATAAATTAAAGGTTTTCTCCCTTTGTAAATGTCACTAACCAATGATTAGTGGTTAGCCTTTAATTTCCTTGTAGATATAAAAAGTAGATCTCCTCTAGTTGTAATCCACAGGTGCCCCGCGAATCTCTGGATGTCATTGAAGGAGTCTCTGGTTTCTAGCACGGAGGATACTAGTGTTTCAATCGTCTACCCTCAATCGGGAGGAGAGCAACATTGAAAGCGTTCCTTTATCCGGTGGAGGATGAACACTCTTGTTCTATAGAGAAATCTTGGAGAAAAAACATCTCTCAAGTCTTGAGATATTTTTCTCCAAAATGATGTGCACAACCAAAATTGGAAATCCAGATTTTGAGTTCCACCTTGGATAAAAATAGAACAATATATAACTAGGAATTTAAATCGCCGATTAAAAATAAATAATTATCAAAAGTTCTTTTACTTATTTTATTATTCCATGTGAAACCCCCATATAAAATAATAATACCAATACCATTATTTCTATGATATGTTCCTATTTTTTAAGTTATATTTAAATATTATTTCAATCAAATATCATTTAATATTATTTTATCACTAGACCCTTTAGCTCAGTATGCCCATCCTCTAAAATATTTATCAATCCTTGAATAATTACTATTTATTTATTAAATAAATGTATAAATCTAACTACCATATTCATTCATGAATAAAGAAAATGTTATCAGACATACTTGGATAAATATTGAACAATAACCGAGGATAATATTTAATCAACATGTTAAATAATAAATTATTTAACTGAGATTCTGAATAAAATTAGTGTATGAGTTCTGAGGCCTCTTTATCAGTAGTATTTGGCGATCCTACCTATAGTCCAAGGTTAGCATCTAAAAAAATGATAATTCACCCATAGAGAAATAAGTTAATTCCATAATTACATGTCACCTCATTCGAATTCTAACAATGTAATATAATCCATTTATCACAATATCTCTAATCAAGCAAGTTGTGGGATGGTGTCATTAACATATATGCTTGATAACTCATTCTGTGAATTTATGGATTTAGAAGATTCCAAGATAACTCCATTTCCATGGATTTATGTAGGCTATGTCATTTCTATCATAGGTCCTGAGATATTTACTTTTATTACTAAACAAAATAGATAAATCCTTTATCACATTATTCATTAATTCAATATTACTCGTGAATAACCCAATGTATCCTTCCTCTCTGCAAGCATATGTCCTCATGGTTTTTGCTAATACATCATAGTTCATGACTCAGAATATCCATTAATAATTATCATAATGTCTAAGGACCATTACACACGTCATAATATAGGTACATGTAATGACATGTATAATGTGGATTATCTACTTTTGGGTCTCATTCTCATAATATCCTACTTGATATTACTAGGGGCGTAAACCATTAGAGGGTGCCTCAATGACTTACGAGTCTCCACCATTGATAATATGTATAAATGTTTTCCCTTAATATGTCATCAACCAACCATAAAACATTTATTCACAAATAGTTGCAAGGAACATCCAGGTTCTCATCATTGTGGGGAATTCATAAGACCATTTAGTTAGATAGATACATTTGGGACTTCATCAAATGGAATTCTATGTAGAAGAACAATCGTGATGTGAAAAGGAATTTATTAATATTCTAAAACATGAATATAACTTCATCATAATGTTAAATGATGTTGGATTTAGGGAACTCACTCCAATAGACTCCCACATGCACTAGAGCCAACTACTTACAACTTTCAATCTTCTAGATCTCACATGATATTCACACTACTGATATGATAGGACTTTAGTCAAGGGTTCCTCCACATTCTCTACTCTGGACACTTGGCTCATTTCAACTTCACCCCTCTCATTAAATCCATCAAGAGGTGATACTTTTATATTACGTACTTTGTCCATTTATATGGCCTTAGCCACTTGGAAAGAGCCACCACTATAGTATTATAACAATACAATGTGATAGGGTCTCTTCTGTTATAAACTATATAAAACTCCTATATAGAGTTTTGATTATACGTGACATTCTTGGCACCATCAGAAGCCACTAAATATTCAGATTCCATTATAGAATTAGAGGCAACTGGCTTTATTGAACAATTCCAGCTCCCAAATACTCTTTTGAGATAGAAAACACATCCTTATTGCGACTTTAGATCAATACGGTCTATTTGAAAACCAGCATCAATGTACACTCTACTGAAAAGATCTCCATCTCCTACATACACCAGAAACATATCTGTAGTTCTTCTCAGATACTTAAGGATAGCCTTAATAGTAGTCCAATCTTGTTCTCCTGGATGATCTAGATATATTCCTGCCAAGATCAATGAATTGGAAACATCAAGTCTAGTACATATCATGGCATACATGATTGAACCTATACCCATAGCATATGAGATCTTACTCATTATCTCATTCTCTGGTTTTTTTTGGGGACACATTTTCGTAAAATGATGTATACGACATGAAACTATAACCAATTCTCTCTTGGATTGTTCTATACTAAATATATTTAGTATCTGGTTAATATATGTACTCTGACTTAGCCCAAGTAGCCTCTTGGATCTGTCACGAATGATGTTGATCCCTAGAATGTAATATATTTTTCCAAAGTCTTTCATGGGAAAACACTTGTTCAAAAAGTCCTTAACATATTGTAAGACTGGTACGTCATTTTCAATAAGTAATATGTCATCAATATATACTACTATGATAAAAATTACAATCCCATTAAACCTTTTGTAATCACATGGATCACATTAATTTTTAATGAATCCAAATTACCTCATGGCTTCATAGACTCAAATGTTCCATGACCTAGATGCTTTCATCAATCCATAAATTGATATCTACAATGTGGAAACCCATTTGGAATCGCCTGGTGTCACAAACCCTTCTGGTTGTGTCATATAGACATATACCAGATGGTTCTCATTAAGGAATTCAATTTTGACATCCATCTTTCAAATATCAAAGTAATGGTAAACAACTATGGATTGTTTGATTATGATGAATTTAAACTTGGAGACTAGTGAAAAGTTTCATCAAAGTCAATTAATTGATGTTTCTTAAAACCTTTATTCACTATCCTTGCATTATAGGTACATATGTTAGCTTCAATGTCAAGTTTCATCTTGAATACCCATTTACATCTAATAGGGTTTACATCATCCTATGCATCAACCAGAAACCAAACGTCGTTTTGATAAATGGAATACATCTTAGAATTCATACCATCTATAAATCTGGCAACTTATGATCTCTTTACTGAATTCTTGTAGGAGAGTGGTTCATAATTGTCCAACATTAATGAATCACCATCCTAGATGACAAGAAAACCATATCTCTCTGGTTTACATACCTCTCATACACTCCAATGAAGAAATTATGTTTTAGGAACAACATATTCCATGGAAAATTATGAAACTTGTTCCTGTACCAACTCTTGTGTATGTTGACCATCAACATCATCAAATTCAATCTTGCGCCCCTATACCTTTTGAGGATGTACTCCTTCGAAGGAATGAAGACCTATCAAGAAACATCACATTGTTGTCTGAGGGGTTGTATATTTAGTATCAATTTGGTTCATTGGGATGCCATATTGAGATGAACCACAAGCCTTGGGGTGCTAGATTTTTTCCTAATAAAGACATAACAAATGCCTCGCCTCCCCATACATGTGAATGCGAAAAAAGGTTTTTTTTTCACTCCTTAACTCGAACGGGGTTCTATTTTATGCCTTAGTTGGAACACATATAAATGTGTATGCCTGAGTTCGTAATGTATATCCCTAAAAGGATAATAGAATATTGGAATGACACATCCTGGATCTTTCCATTTCTAATAGTGTATAGTTCCTCCATTCACATGCACCATTCAATTGTGGTGTATAAGGTGGAGTGAGTTGATATAGAATCCCAGACTCCTGTTTACGGTCGATGTACTATTCGTTAATATATTCTCCACCTAGATCCAATGAAATATTCATTATCTTCGTACCAAGATGATTATATACTTCATTATAGAACCCCTTGAATTCCTCAATGTACTCTAAATTATACCTCATTAAGTATACATAAAAATATTTACAAAAGTCATCGGTAAATTTAATAAAGTAAGAATATACACCTCTAGTTTAAACTATAAATTTTCCACACACATCAGTGTGTACTAATACTTAAAGATCTGTTTACCTTGCACCATGCCCACCTAATTGTGGTTTGGTCATATTACCATGTAGAAACTCATGAAATATATCAAGTGGTTTTAGCTCGAAATAGTCTAAATAATCATCAAAGAATGATTATTTAGGAACTTCTCATATTCATAACCAAGGTAGTGATGCCACAACTGGGAGTTATATGAGTAGTGTGAATGTGATTCATTACCGATTTCGAACATATAGTTTTTCTTAATTTATTACATACATACCATTTTTTAAATGTTCCATACCTTAACATATGTTGTTCTTATAAAAGAAACGACATTTATTTCTAAACATGGAAAAAATATATCTATATTTTAACTCGATATAGAAATTATGTTCTTGGTAAAAAATTTTATATAACAAAAATCTTGTAAAACCAAAATCATCCCAATCGATAACGAAAGGTGGTAGTCACAAATGGTATGAGCAGTTGACCTCAAACCATTGGCGACTCATAGATCAAGGTATCCTCGAGTAATTTTCTAAAATATGCTTGGTTCTTTCATTTTAATATATATATGATCACCACATGATATATCTAATACCCAATTTGTAGAAATGGAAATATATCACTCGATAAAGATCACACCATTGGATTCCCCTTGCCTATGATTACATTTCCTCTTCCAGTGGCCTGACTTTCCACATCCAAAGAATACTACAACCTTTTTCCATTTCTATGCCATTATATATTCTTCTTCTTGGCCAGATGGTTCTTGGGAGATTTAGACTATTTATAAATCATTGGCCACTTTTCCTTTTCCTTCCTCTTCATATTCACCATAATGACTTCCAGTTTGTCACGCCCCATATCCTTGTCCACATGGTGAATTAGGATTAAAATTTCTGATAACGTATTGTCATTATTTCTCATATTACAATTCATTATAAAACTAGATAAGTCATTGGTATATGATGATATAAGGAGATCTGTATGAAACTCATCTAAGAATTTAATCCGAAAGATTTTCAGATAATCAATGTAACCAATAAGCTCAAATATTTGTGGTTCAGCTAGTGCACACTCTCCACGCATAGTAGTGATATAATGTTGGAGATATCATACCTCTCTGGTATCACCTTATATTGATAGAGATACTGAATCAGAGAAATTATTCTATAAGATTCAATTTGATCATTTTTCTTCAAGAGATCCTTTTTTATGGATGATAGCATGATGAACTAAACATATGTAGCATCATTCAGATGTTTTTCATACATAGAGTGCTCCACGTCTCCTGCCTCATTCCCAGGTGCAACTCGTAATGGATGTTATAGCACATATAGTATCCTTTAATAGTGATGGATGATCCTTAAGCTACCTTTTCCACTCTTAGAAGTTAGTTCCATTTATAAGGATTTCCTTCTCGAGTATGGGTTCCAATGATTTCTTTGATGTAATTTTAAATGTTGATTCTACAGATGATATGAATAGTGTTTTACTACATTATCTGATAAAATTAAGACAAATAAATAAATAAATATTCATTAGCCTCCCACGATTTTATCGAAACATAATATCCCTCACCATTGGAATTAGAATAAACCATTTCTTAGACATTCTAATAAAAAGGATCCATATTCCATTCCCATCACCGCAACATTTTCTGGTCAAACAACTTGAATAGTTTTATGTAGGAATTCTAAATTCCAACTACATTAACTTTTATCCCCTTTATCATTTGAGTGGACTCCCTAATACTGAAATCATTTATTTATATTTTCTAAAACCTTGCCTCTTAGTTACCCCAAGTCTTTCTTTTGATGTGAACCGTTGATGAAAAACAAGATATGTCAACCCTAAACCTCAAATTATATTCCCTGATAATTGAAGGAACCCCAACATTGGGTGGTCAAGTACATTGAACTATTGGTTCGGTTCTAACCAAATTAATATAAGGCTATACTGACCAAATGTTTTATTGAGGGATTTTATCCTTTATGTATAAATTTCCTCTTACTATATTTTCACATGATTTTTTATATTTTGTGGGATATACCTAGGTGATATAACCATGTCTTGATAATATGTACACATAATACATTTTATTTTAGTTCCATATTGAATGAATCATAATTCATTAATTATGTGATCAAAACAATTCATCCATAATGAATAACCATAAAATAGATAGAAATAAAATAAAGTTTATGATAATTAGCGTTTCTAATGGTTATTTTATCTAATGGTTGATAAAATAACCCTAACCATTGGGAGAAACACATTTAATGTTTAAAGGTTTGTGTTTACAGCTTTGAATATATCCACATTTGTATCTCCTTGGATTAGTATTTCCTTAACTCTTTACTTGAACTACCTCCACTAGCTTGTGAGCTCCATCCATTACATATGTTTTTTAGTCACACGCATGTGAGGGGTAAAAGTGGGTTTATAAAAAAGAAATCATGGGCATGGGGTCCTATATATTAATATGGATAAGCCAATAAAAACATAAAATTTTAATATAACAAATATATTAAATGGAAACCACTCATATTCAATGGTCTAGTCAAGCTCATAATCATCCACAAACATGTAAGGAATTACACATTTAATAAAAGTATCATTCAATTATTTATTTGTTCTTATTAAGATAAATCAACCAGAATTGATTAATTATTTTCATTAATTAAGCAATCCTTTTATCTTAATCCTTTTTCTTAATTTATTTTAAATTATCATCCATTATTATTTTAAAAAAATTATAAATTCATTTAAAATTAACTATGTTCATAACATGTACCTTTGAGGATATTCGGTGAATACCCGTCCAAAAATACACAACATGTATTATAAATATATACACATTATACATTTTGACATATAGCATGCATGCAGAATTATGATTGTAATAAAACTCATACATGATTTGATGTTATTTGAACATTACAAAGATGTTAATCAAAAATTTATATATATATATATATATATATATATATATATAAATCAAACACTTATCCCATGTTGTGTCCAAGCTTTATACCCACACAAATGTATATGTCTGAAGGGTTACAAAATATAACAATAAATTTTAAATCTGCATAATCTGGAAAAAGAACATGTCATGTAGATATGACTACAATACTTGTACAATACACAACTTCCTTATGAAGTACACACCTAGTGAAATGACATGTGAGGTGTTCTTTGGAAATATTAAGAGTACATGGTGAGTCCAGGGGGGCATAGGCCATGTAGACTCTACGTTACATGGTAACTAGTTGGGGAAGTAGTGTATGGGATACATGACATGACCCTGACTCGATTGGACTACATGTAATTTCTTGTGGGCCACACTTCATGTAGTTTTTATTACCATGAGCCGGTCTTCCCTGGTAAACATGAAGTGTAAGAATTAACTACACAGCATGTCATTAATTCACATGGATTGAGTAATTTCTGAATTACTACTATTTCTTTGAACACAACTACACCTTGTGTAATCTGTATTACATAGTGTGTATAATCATATTGCATGGATAGAATCTTCTCCACCACCTAATGAGATCCTTAGTGTAATTTTAGTCAAAAAATTATTCATTTTTGTTAGATATGCGATAAATGAACGAGGAAGAACAAATCCTGAAATTCAGATTTCAAGAACAATTAAACAAGAATTGAAAAACAAAACTATTAAAGTGTAAATCAATAAAAAAAATTATTTAAATAGCTATAAACTAAAATATGACCACTCTGATACCACTTGTATGATCCGGTCACAATGGAAGCATGATTGGGCTGAGACCCAACTTTATAATTTCTTGTGATCAATGATTATTCTAGGAAAAATACTACAATGAACGCGAGTATCCATAGAATAATATTAATGATTTAAATAAAGACAAAAGATTCCTAGACCCCAAAGGGAGGACATATATATTTTTATATTTAAATAAATTAAATTAAATAAATACCTACAGTGTTTTCTTAACTCATTAATTTGTTTAACCACATATCTTCGGTGAGCCTCACTTTTCATTTTAGAGACCAATTGTAGATCAACTCTAGAGGTAATCCATACATGCTCCACAAATCTCTAGACACCATCAAATGAGTCTTTTGGTGCTAGAATAGAAGGTCCTTGTACTTCTGTCATCTTCCCTTGATCTCCTTGAGAGCCACTTCCAAAGCGTTCTCTGATTTAGAAGAGGATGCACATTCTCATTCTAGAGATTGATCTTGATGAAAAAAAAGATATCAATGCTTGAGAGATTTTTCTCCAACATGTTATGAACAACCAAAATTGTCTATCTAGCTTGTTGTTTTTCACCTTATCTATTTTGAGAATAATATATAATTGGGAATTTAATTCACTATGTAATAATAAATATTTAGCTCAATTTTCTTTACTTATTTTATTATTCCTTGTGAAACCCCCATATCAAATAATAATAGATTTACCATTATTTCTATGAAATGTTCTTAACAAGACAGTTACAACTAAATATTATTTTAGTCAAATAATATTTAATATTATTTTCTCACAGGATCATTTAACTCAGTCCACCCATCCTCCGACATATATATATTAGACTTTGAATAATGAAAATTTATTTATAAAATATATCTAACTACACAATTCACCAATAAATAAATAAAATGTGACCAGGTATACCTGAATAATTATTAAACCCCAATTGGGAATAATATTTTTTATACTTTTAAAATAATAAATTATATAACTGATATTCAAGATATACTTATTGTGTGACCGTCTGGGCCTATTTCTCTATGGCATTTGGAAATCCTGCCTAAATTACATGTTTAATGTCTAGAAACTCATCATGGAAACAATATGGAAGTATGTTAATATTGTAATGATGTGTCACCTCGTATGAATTAATTCCATGTAATATAATCCCTTTATCACAATATCTCCAATCGAGCAGGTTGCATGACAGATTTTACAACCTATATGCTCAATAACTCGTTATATATCTTTCCAGAATTAGAACGTTCCTAGAGAACACCATGAACTTGGATTTATTTATGATATATTGTTTCCATCAAAATTATCAGGATATTTAATTTCCTTAATGATCATAAGGGATAAATCATTTCTCACATTATTCATTAATGTGATATTACTCGTGATGCACCCAACGTATCCTACCTCTCCACAATCATATGTCATCAATGTTTTTTCCAATACATCAATGTGTGAACTAATAATATAAATTAATAATAATCTTAATGTCTAAGGACCATGAAAATTTTCCATAGATAGGAACATTCAATTAAACTTATAATTTGGATTTACAACTATAGGGCCTCATTCTCATAATATGCTATTGAATATTACTAAGGGCTTACACTATGAGATGTTTCCTCATTGTCCTATGAGATTCCGACCATTAGAGCCTATAACCTCTATGTCTCTTCATAAAATATCACCCAGCCTTGGAACATTTATTCATGAATAGTGTCATGACACTTCAAGTTTATCATCATAGAAGAGAACTTCTACGTCCTTTTAGTGTGATAGAAACTCATGGGACATTATATCATGATATTTTATGTAGATGAACAATCAGGATGTGATAAATATTTTATTAGTATTCAAAAGCATGAATATAATTTCATCAAAAATTAAAAAAAAAATTGGTTCTAGTGAAACAACTCCAATAATTATTCCACTACCTCCCTCCAAATCCATATTGTATCTACCATGGTGACTCCACATTGTTGTTATCCCTATATATAAGTCACCATAAATAATTGATGGGAGTCTCTTCTCCTCCAATTATTAGCATATAGTAGTTCCACTACATACATCGATGGTTCCACTATGAGTCATCGTTCCTTCACAGCTGCCATCACTACCTCTCCTCCATCAATGGAGACTCAATGTCACCATTCTAACATCCACCCACCATTTCCCTGGTAAAAATGACTCTGCCTAACTTGTGATGGGCCTCAAATGGAAGACATCTTTAACCCTGCACTTCTCACCCAATTTTGCATCACTTCATCATCAAAATCACACCATCATATGAATTAACATATAGTTGAGCTCTCTTTTCCAGATTTGAAGTCCATATTTGAAATTTATCTTTCACATTTGAAAATTAAACTCTCACGAGCCCTGATCTGAAGCCATGTATCCATGTTGAAGACTACTGGAAGGCCGAGAACCACTACTTGCCACCTTCTAAATCCATTTATGTTGAAGGAAGGAACCCAGACTTCCAATTGAACTACTGAAATCAGACTGACATATTATAGGAGACTCGCCAACACCATATAAGTCACGCCAACCCCATGAGGAGTCGATGTCGTCGAGTTGTACCAATATCTACAAATATGAAGCATTTCCACCAGAGGTGATGATTTCTGGAGGACCTCCACCATCGTCATTTCGTCGAAGGATAATCGAGCTAAGGAGGGAGGCCATAAAGCTTCTCCGGTAAGCTAGACACCCTTGGAGGATGCTACACGTGGATAATAGGAATAAGGGAAAAGAAATAAAAATAAATAATATAATAATATAATAATATAATAAAACTAAATTAATAATAATAATTAAAATATAAAAATAAAACATTAATAAAAATTAATTTTTAAATTAATTGAATGATTTAATTTGAAATGTTATGTTTAATAATTTAAAATTATCTATATAAATGTGAATAATTTATAAATTAATATATTTAATTAAATAATATTGAGTAAATAAATAAATAACTAAATAAAATATTAAATTTTATTCTTAAAATAGTTTCATTTTTAATAATATTTTATTAAGTTGTTAAAAAATTATCTTTAAAATTATTAATTTAGTAATTAAAATTTTAATGAGTAATAAAAGTAATAAACAAATAATTGATAAATTAACATTATCTAATTTAATAACACATAATTTTTTATATCAATTAATAATTTTATATCCACTTCAATCTATTAATAATTAAATAGATAAATAAATATTTTTCTTTTTAATGATTAACTGATTCAATATTTATTATTGGAAATGATAAATCAAATAGGAGGTAGATACACATCTAGATGCATCCCAACAACCAATGGGAATTCAGTTATGAGGTAGTTTCTAAAGTCACAATGCTTTTCAGAGAAAAACGCACATGTATAGTGACTTGTTGAATGAAAAACATAATACGGTTCATGTAAGGGGTGACAAAGAAATATGTGATGAAGGGTTTTAAAAATACAGCAGCAGTAGCATGGGAGAGGATATCACTAATTCAATATATTGATGTTATTACAGACATCAATGAGAGGAGGAGAAATTCTAGGAGACCAAAAGAGTTGTACGAAGAGAGAATCAGTTCAAGATTTGAGTTGGAGATATCTTTCTCCACATTTCATTTTTTTTATTTCAATTGAATTGTATTAAAATCTATATTCTGTAATGAATATATTCCAAACCACTCAAGTTGGTGAATTTAATTTATTATGGTTACTTTCTTTTTCTTCTTCAATAAATTCCTTCCACTAATAATCGGAATCAACTAGTGAAACTTATTCGGATTCATAAAACATAAATTGGCATTCACCTCTTGTACTCAATTTCAAACTCCATGATATTTTTGAGTGAAAGGTCATGTATTCATTTCTATAGATATTATTTTAAATATTCTGGGATTAAATTATCAAGATTACTCCAGCAAATTTTACTAAATTTCATTTTCTTTAAGGAATATCTAGTTGTGGAAAACTATTAGAATCACTTAATTGCTAGATTAATCTCCTAGAGATGGTGAAAAAATCAATTAATATATTGAAATGATCATGAGATATTATTGACTAGATATTTTATTAAGTAGTAAAAAAAATCATTAACCTTATGGGAAATAACTCCATGATCACACACTTATCAGGAGTGGGGGTTTTCGATATACTCTTACAAATTTATTTATTTGAATTAATTTTGTAAATATATTAAAATATCTCATCTAGCTAAGAATTCTATATATTATAAGTCTATATTCACACATTGGTGAGTGGTACCATGCGCTAATAATGACATAAACATAATCATTGAAACCCAGTATTATTCATAATATATTACATAATGATGATATATATATATCATCATGTATTATTTAATTAAAATTTATCCCATAACAAAATAAATCACAAAATTAAAAAAATAAATCTAACTCATCTATTAATTTTTATTTCTCATGATAAAACACAACATTAAATAATAAATATTTCTTGTATAGTGATTATTTATTTATTATTTTATAATTATGATGAAAATAATAAAATTATTTATTTATTTATTTTATTAATTATTATAATATTTTATCCAAAAAATTATCTATTGTAATTTTTAATAATACATTTATATTCAAAAACATATATGACAGAAAAATTTATTTTTAAATGATCATAGAAATATTATTATTTAAATATGACAGTTATAAGTTAGCCATTGAAGTGGTATGTGTGCGTATGAATGAAAATATAATGAATTATATACAGAGATACAAATCAATACAAATGTGTTGACTAATAATTAGAAAATAAGCATATGATTTTTTAGTAAAAACATATTTTGCTTAAAAATATTCTTTTTTCAGATATGTTTTTCTTAATTTTATGTGGGAAAAGTATCATATTTTATTTTTAGAAAAGTTATAAATTTATTATATAAAAATAAATTCATTTTCAAAATAAAAAAGATAAATTTATCATGGAGGTAATTTTTAATTATTATCTCGAAGGATTGATTTTTAAAGAATAGTAAAAAATAATGATTTTTATTTAAAACTAAATTTTCTTCCTAGAATTTAAAAAGATTTTTTTATTTTAAAAAGGATTCAGAGTAAAATTAGTTCTATTATATCATTATTAATACTATTTATTTAATTGGAATCAATTTTATGGTTGAATTTGGTATAAAATTTTATACAAAAAAATTCATTAATCTAACAAACTCATTTTCATTGAATTTTGTGATTCTATAAAAATTTAATTTATTACACTTATAGATATTTTATATTAAAAAATGGAAAACTTGGTTTTAATTATGAAGTTAAAATTTGGCAGTCTTTCCTATATTATTTCTATTCAATATGAATAGTAACTATAATAAATGCTTATCACATTGGTATGGATAAATAAGAATAATAAGGATAAAAAATAGGGATAAAGATGTAAAATTTATCCAAACCATGACTTTATCATATTTATCTTTTATTTTAGACATTTCCATAAAATTATAGAATATATATCCACTTGGTTCCATATTTCTTTTATTATGAGAATTATATTTATTTAAGTAAAAGATAAATTAAAACATGTCCCACAATGATGATTAATATCTCATATATTTTATCACAAGTGTTGAAAGAGGTTTTATTCAGTTATAAATGATCAACTAAAAAATATATATATATATTTATTTATTTTTCATATTAATTTATTATAAATTTTTGTTATTGAATAATAATTTTAAATTCTAATACAAAATTGACACAATATATAATTTATTAATAAAAAACAATTTAAATGATTTAAAAGTATTAAAAGTAACCCAATTTATATGATTTATTCTGTTTAATTACTTTTTTAAAATATTATGACATGTTAGGTTTATTTTAAAAAATTATATTTGAATTCCATCATTGGATTGTTTTTTTTATTTTCAAATAATATGATGTGTCAAAATTAAAATAATGATATTTAGTGAAAATAATATTTGAATAAACTATTTAAATGTCACGACCCGTCCCATGGGGCCTGGGTCGTGACTACCCCAAACCCACATTCCATAGGCCAGGGGCTCGCAACTAGCACCAAAGGCGCAATTCCATAAAACTAGGAAGACATTCCCTTTATAACCTGTAGACACACACAAAATCAAGCACAGAACATGAAATGAAACACCAAGTAAACTATATAAAAAAGTGTGTTGAATGTAAAAGGGGCTAGAATACAAGCACAACAGGAAAGTAAAAGTACAACTATGATAAAATAAAACTGAAGAAAAGAGAAAGATAGATGATCAGTCATCCTCTGAGGTTCCTACCTGAAGGGTAGGTACAGATCACCTCCTCAGCACTCCTCGTCAGTCTATCCTCTCTGTGTACCGACTCGTTGTAAGGTCCACCTCCAGATACCGTCCAATCCTGGTACTCTAGGCTTCAGTCAGTGATGTCCGTCATCAACATCCAACACAACAAGGTGTGGTCAAAACCCATGTAGGGGTGAGTATAATGATACTCTGTAGGGACCCCAAGACATTAGATGTCTCACAACATCCATGAAGGATAAACCAAAAAGTATGAAATCAACAGACAACCTTACTTAGGGATATACCTATACATATACCTTAGTCATCAAGTAATCCATCTCAATGAGGAGGGAAACACAGAGATACTGACTCATATCAAACCAGGATTTATTCTAGGGGATGTATCATGTAACATTACAAACACAATTTTGAACACCTCGGTTGTTGGAAAACTCCTCCTCTATCTAGTATAGTGGGCCGGCCATGTCACATAGATGCGCTTCATACTAACCTTGGACTACTGAGGTACTACTCCTTTCGAGTACCGTGAGTCTGGCACGTCACACGTAGGCACTCCCAACTGTGGGTTTTCCGCGTCATAGAGAGGCGCTCCCCCTCATATCCTACTGAGGTACTTCTCCTATTGAGTAACATGGGTCTGCCGCATCCCCAAGGCACTCCCCGCCGTGGGTTTGCCGCCTCACCAAGGCACACCCCACTGGGCTAGTCGAGTCACTCCGAGTCAAATCAGTCAACAGTCGTCATGTCTCATCCAGCCACTAGGTCTCCGCACTATAATCACCCGTCTCAAGGAGGATCCACTCCACACGCTACTGGTCGATAATCCAACTGCTATGATGTCCCCCAAAGATGTATCTGAATGTACATCCCCATTATAAGGGTATCAACATAACAGAAGATGCGTCAATCAGACACCCGGTCTGTTAGTTATTATCCTTTTAGTCTCAGGGGCCCGGTTGGATTCATGCTCGATCAAACCAGACCATTACCAATCTCAATCTGAAACACATTGGGGTATAATTCAAAGGGACCGACTCTCTCCAAGGTTCCTAACATCTCTGACTGTTCGTCAAACTAACATATGGTTCCAAAGTTATAGCATAAAGAAGTAAATGATTCATAGTTGGCCCTGGTCCGGTCCGACGTGTTCGGACCGACCCGGGCCTACCCGGCCCATCACGCTGGGTTTGGCCCAGCCCATAGTGAGTCCCTTCCAATTGGGTTTGTTTGGTCCACTGGGTCCTGCCCGACAGGTTGCGAGTGGCCGCAGATTGACGCGAGGGCACGAGGTCACGGAGCAGCTTGGACAGATGTTTCCACGATGACACGAGGTCATGGGGCCGCTCGGCTGGGGTGGATCGGAGGGCAGGCGGGTAGCACGGTCGGGGTAGCGTGAGATGAGGCCACTTAAAGGGCATCGGGCAGCACGAGCCGGGGCTGCTCGGTGGGCCTTGACGATGGTAGTTTAATTGGGGCATGGGGTCGGCTCGGCTGGGAGGCCAGAGCGTCGTGGTGGCGCGGGGCCAGTTCGGAAGGGAGGCCGATGTGCCGCGGGGTAGCTCGACTAGGGTGTTCTGCCAGTTCGTCCGGGAGAACAATGCTCTGTGGGTGGCTCGTCCGGGGTGCAGAGCCGGGGCACGCGGGTGGGTTGTCTGAGAGGGCGGAGCACCGCTTGTGGTTCATCCAATGAACGAAGTTGGGGCATGCGGCCGGTTCGGCCAGGAGATAAGAAATTAGAGGGAGGAACCGTCGTTGCCTTTGCCTCCTTCGTCGGCTTTTTCGCCTTCCTCCATTTCTAAGAGTAAACCAAAGAAGAATGACAGAGGGGGCGGGCCATGTTTGTTTGGCCTTCACCCTCTACTTTTAGAGTGATAGCAATCAGTTCTCAAAGAACGAAGCAAGAATGTGTATAGAAGATATTTTAAAACATCATTTCCCATAAACCTCGCCAATCTCTATTACCAAATCCCACAAAATAATTAGAAGTACTGAACATGGCATGCAATAAATAATAAATCCCAACTTCATTCGCTATATGGCGTTAGCGCAAGGAAGAAGGTGAAGTTGTCGATGTTTGTATCTTCCTTCACACACATCCATTCATGTGCTCATGCATTGGTTTGTCATAGTCGAAGACGTTCCTTGTCGGCATTATTCATGTATGAAGAATTCTTCATGGAGGAAGCGTTATTCATTGGAGAAGCTTTCTCTATATTCCACACAAATGTAAAGTGATGTGAAAATAAACGATTATCCCCTATATTATGTTTGTTGGCATAAATTCAATATGGATAAACTAATGTGGTGTGTTGGCATAATTATGTGAGGGAGGATTGGCACAATTAAGTGGGGAGATCAAGAGGTTTCACCCCAGATAATTATGGATTTAATGAGGTTTCATTCCACAGGTGGTCCCCACCACCATAATATCCACAATGGAGTTAGGATCTGGTGGTCTCCACCACCGAGTATTCAATTTTGAGGATAAATCATTTGTGGTCCCCAACACCATAATATACACAAGTTTGTGGTTACAACAAATAAACTAAAATGTGTTTTTATTTTATTCTATTATTTCAACATAAAACCAAAAAATTATCTTTCACACTCGACCAACTACTATTGAGGTGAAAGTCTTTTATGTGAATATCGGAACTACGAGTTCAATGATGCCCTCCGATATCAATTCTATGCATCAGTTAAAATGTTAAAAAAACCCTCTATTAAGATTACTAAACATTCCCAAACAAATGATCAGAAATTCATTCCAGACAATCTAGGCCTTAGAATCATGCACCGTCATTTTTCTCTGACAAGTAAATTTCCCATTTATTAAAAAATACATAGAAATTTTGGGTCTTTACATTCTCCCCACCTTAAGGATCTATGTCCCTATAAGCCACAACTCAAACTAAGGGAATAAGTGGGGCTACCTAGAACTCATCTAAGCCTCCCGATCCCATGTTCTCTCCTAGAGGTTCCCGTGCTTCCAGTGAACGTGCAACAGAGGTATCGACCATCCACGAAGGACTCGCTCCTATCAATACTCAATCTGTAATAGAACCTCAGTAACGTCTTTCCATCATCGACGTCCATCTCGCCATTGTCGATGATGTGAGAAGGGTCCTGCACGTATCTTCTCAACCAGGATACGTGGAATACATCATGCACCTTGTGCAACTAAGATGGAAGAGCTTAGCAGTAGGCAACCTTGCCAAATCTACAGAGGACCTGAAAAGGTCTGAGGATCCTCAAAGTTACCTTGTCACCTCAGCCAAATCCTGGTAATCCTCCTCGAGGTGATACCCTTGGAAATATTTGGTCTCCATCCTTGAACTCCAGCGGTCTCCATCTCTTGTCGGCATATGACTTATGCCTCCTCTGTGTAGTCTTCATCCACTCCTGGATGATCTGCACATTCTCTATGGCAGCCCGAACCATCTTTGGTCCCCTGAATGATGACACCCCTGGGTCAGTCTAACACAAAATTGATATGCAAGTTCGCCCATATAACTCCTCCAAAGATGTCATCCCAATTGTAGAGTGATGGTTGATGTTGTATTCAAAATCCACTAAAGGTAAGTGATCCTCCCAACTGTGACCGATGTCGAGGACATAGTTACCGAGCATGTCCTCGAGGGTCTAAATAGTCTGCTTAGTCTGGCCATTCATTTGATGATGGAAGGTGGTGCTCAAACGAAGTGTCATCCCGAATGCCTCTTTCAAGCCCATCCAATTCCAGAAGTAAAATGTGCATCACAATCAGAGATAATCGTTTAAGTTAATCCATGTAGCTGCACAATCTCTTTCACAGAGACACATCCAAAGCTCTCTATAGAACACTATTCTCTGATCAGTACGACGTGGGCCGACTTGGTGAGTCGGTCGATGATCACCTTGATGGGGTCATGTCCCTTGAATGCATGTGGAATTCTTGTCACGAAATCCATGGATATCCCATCCCAAATCAACTATGGGGCATATAATGTATGATCCATTCATGCAGGTACCTTATGCTTTTCCTTCACTTACTGACAAGTGAGGCACTGATAAACAAACTCTGTTACTGCTTTCTTCATTCCCGACCACCGGTAATGTTGTCAAAGATCCTAATACATCATTGACACTAATATTTTTATTGATTGAGTGGATGTGTGTAACTCCCACAAAAAATATTCTTGATGTGACAATGATACCATGGAATTTCCTCTAAAGAGGATGATGTTCTCCCCAGCTTCATAAAATCCATAAGGTGCATGTCCTTTTGATATCTGAGCATGTCGTGTCTCGCAATAAGTGTCCCCACGCTGCACCTCCCTGACTCACTGAAGAAGTGGGGGAGTGACTGTAAGAGACTATAGAAAGGATGATCTATCTCTATCCACAAAAGATATCTGGAATGTGGTCATCAACTTCATTGCATCACCTAGAAGATATATACCAGACCTCCTGCAGAGTGAATCTGCTAGAACATTCCCCTCCCCGGGAGTATATACTATCTCAAAGTCATTTTCCTAGAGGAACTCAATCCAACTTCACGGTATCATGATCAGGTCCTTATGAGAGAATATATAATTGATACTCTTGTGATCAGAGTACACGGTAAAATCCTCACCCATCAGATAGTGTTGTCACATCTTCAATGCAAAGACAACTGCCACTAAGTCTAGGTCATGGGTAGGTTAGTTCTGATCGTGTTGCCTCAGATGTCGAAAACCATATATGATCACTTCTTGCTCCTACATCAGAACACATATGATCCCTATCCCAAATGAGTCATAGTTGACTATGTATCCTACGCCTTCCTCTGGAAGCCTCATGATGGGGGCACTAGCTAGCCTCTACCTAAGCTCTTGAAAACTCCACTGGCATTTCTCTGACCATACGAAGTGTTTTTCCTTCTCTATTAAGGCTGATAGTTGTGCAGTAAATCTTGTGAAATATGGCATAATCCTTCTGTAATATCCAACCAAACCCAAGAAATGTTGTACCTCTGTAACAATTCTCGGTGGCTCCCACAAAAGTACCACTAAAATCATATCTAGATCTACTTCAAATCCAGCCTCCTATATGACATGTCCCAGAAAGTGAACCAATCAGATCCAAAACTAGCACTTGTAGATTTTACCATAAAGATGGTTCTCCCAAAGTGATTTTAGTTCTACCTACAAATGATAAGCATGCTCCTCCTCAGTAGAGTAGTAGATCATAATGTCTTCGATGAATACTAAAACAAAGAGATCAAGGTATGGATGAAATATCCTGGTCATGAGCCCCATGAACAGTGATGGATCATTGGGTACACCGAATGGAATAACCAAGAACACATAATGGTCATACCGACATCTGAAAGTTGACTTCTTCACATCTTCACCATGAACTCTGAGCTGGTGATAACATGATCTGAGTTTTATCTTCAAGAACCACCATGATGCATTTAGTTGATCAAAGAGGTCGTCAATCCGCTTGAGTGGGTACTTGTTCTTCACAGTCACCTAGTTCTTGTGTTGTTAGTCAACACAAAGCCTCAAGCTCCCATCATCCTTCTTGGTGAACAGAATCGGGGCTTCCCAAGGAGAAACACTGGGTTGGATGAATCCCTTCCCCAGCAAGTCCTCTAGCTATAATCATAGCTCATGAAGCTACGCTGGAGCCATCTAATATGCTAGTCTAGATTTCAGTGTCGTCCTAGGGTACAAGTCAATGTAAAAGTTCACCTCTCTGGGAGGAGGTAGACCCGAAACATCATCAGGGAAACATCCACGTATTGTTCCACCACTACAGGATAGCTCAGACTCTCCACATCAATAGCTCCGAGGGTAAGGCTTGCTAACTGATGTGTAATCGGCTGCACCCTCCTCCACGTAAGTCCATCCTACACTCCATAGGCTCCCTTCTCTCTAGTGAAGGTAAAATTGGTCCCATAATTTAATACACACAGCACTTTCTACCTAATACAGTCAATCTGAGCATGGACTGTAGATAACCAGTCCATACCGATGATGATGTTTTAATGCCTCAATCCCACTACTAAGAGATCCCAGCCAAAGCTCTTGCCTCTTAGAGTAAGCTAACACTACCGACAGTAGTGGGTAAGTATCGAATCTACTCCTCTAAGAGTCTATAGCCGTAAAGATCAAGCCAACGGCTCTTTCGGAATCCTTGATCTCCAAACGAGGGTAGTGGAAATTATAGAATGACATGCACCTATGTCTATAAGTACTGTAGTTAAGGTGGAATAGACAAAGATCATACCTCAAATCATCTCCAGAGCCCCGTGATTGTAGGCCTAAGCTACCTTTAGCTGAGCTCTCCCCTATCCACTAGATCCATGCGTTCTTGGTGGACCTAATAGTGTTGGTGGCGGTAACAACTCAAAAAATAGCCCCCCGCTAGCTGCACGACCAACTCCTATGCCACGACCACCTTCTCCCTGTGGACCTCCTCAGTCGAACCTCTTTCTCATCCTGGGCAGTCCATCAACCATCTACTAATCATTTGAATGGAAGGTCGGACATTCATTATCCTTGTGACCCTACCCACCACATGCATAACACTTCCCACTCTTTGAAAGACAAGCTCCACTTCAGCTGCCCCGCACAACCGATCCTGAGTCATGTAGTCATCCACCTGTAGGTCTGTTACTCTTAATCCTTTGTTATGTTAGTCTGCTGCCAGCTGCAGTAGACTCTGCTATGTGACGACTTGTAGTCGGTCTTGCCACTTGTGACTGCTTAGCTATGAAACTCTCCACCAATAGGTATCTCTCTAACACCCCTTCCTACATCGGAATGCTGAGTGAGATCAATGAAGCCCTGGTATCCCACCTGAGTCCCTCCTAGAAGGTCTGCACCCATAAAAAAAGACCATGCACCATATCAGTGGAGTAATAAGAGAGCTCTGTGAACCTCTCTAAATATTGAGCCACAATCATGTGGCCCTGATGTAGATGTAGTAACTCTTGAATTCACACTACACAGAGATTCACTGTGACAAACTCTACCAAAAACATTCTCTTGATGTCTGGCCATAGAAGTGTCGACTCATTTAGAACCTGGAGCATCAAGCTCCACCATCAGCATGTTGATTCCTATAGAATGATGGTGACAGGGATCACCATGAAATCATTTGGTGTCCCTATCAGTCGGCAAACTCTCACCACAACATCCAACCAATCCTCAGCTGTCTGTGGGTCCATATCTCCCATGAAAGTTGGTGGCCTTTGGCACTTGAACTTTTGCAACGCGCTCATGTAGCGTGCACCATATTATGTTGTGGCTGGTGGCGTTGGTGTCACAATGGGGAATGGTATCGCTAGTGCCTCCGATGGTGCCTCTACAGGAAAAGGGAAATGCACCATGGCCTCATCACTCGGTGTGCTATCAGTTTGTACAAATCATAGAACACTAGATTGTTGTCTACATAGAGGAATCCTTAAAAGAAACAAGTGGGCCACCTTCAAATGTTATACCTCGTGAGATGAAAGTTATACCTGGTGAGTGGACTCAGAATATCACAAAGAAAACTCTTGAAAACACACAGGCAAATAGTGATTCCATGCACTGAGTCAGAAATCAGAAGTCAGGGTCCTTGTGTTTGGATACTTCAGTCATCGGACCAACACTGTACTCCCTGAACTAAAACCCAAACTCACTATACATAACAAAATTGCTTCATAGAAAAGATCAGAGTCCTAGTTCTGCAGTAGAACCAACTCATTTGATACATTTTTCTCACTAAACATCCCCCAGGTCTCGTGCCATGACCACCCCATGCCATCCTTCCATAGGCCAGGGGCCGGCGTCTAGCACCAAAGGAATAATTCCTTAAAACTGGGAATTCATTGCCATTATAAGATGTAAAGACACTCACTAGCAGGCACACATCTGGATACGAAACACCAAGTAAACTGTATAAAAAAGTGTGCTGCATGTAAAAGGGGTTAGAATAAAAGGCCTACTAGAAATTCCAAGTAAAACTATGATACAATACAACTAAAGAAAAGGGAAAGTCATATGCTGGGTCATCCTCCATGGATTTCAAATGAAGTAAAGGTACAAATCACCTCCTCACACTCCTCGTCTATTTGTCTCCTCTATTTACCGACTCATCGTAAGGTCCACCTCTGGTTACCGACCCGTCCTGGTACTCTCGGCCTTAGTCGTCATTGTTTGTCATTTTCATCCAACACAACAAGGTTCAGGAAAGCACGTGAAGGGGTGAGTACAATGATACCCAATAGGGAGCTCAAGACCCTCAAAGTCTCACAAAATCCACCCATGATAAACCATAATGTATGAAATCAACAAACAACATTACATAGCTATATACCCATACATATTACAATGTTATCAAGTAATCCATCTAAATCACGAGGAAAACCCAGAGATACTGACTCAGCTCAACCAAGGATTTATTCTAGGGGTAGTATCAAGTAACATTTTGAACACAACTTCGAACACCTCGGATGCTAGAGAACTCCTCATATATTGAGTACAATGGTCATGCAGCATCACACAGAGGTGCTTCCCAGTAACCTTGGACTGATAAGGTACTGCACCTCTCGAGTACCGTGTGTTAGCTGCATCACACAGAGGTTCTCCCCACTGTGGGTCTGCCATGTCACATAGAGGTGCTCCCCCTCGTAGCCTGCTGCGGTACTCCTCCTGTCGAGTACCGTGGGTATGTCGTATCAGCAAGGGACTCCCCACCATGGGTCTACTGAGTCACAAAGGCACTGCTCACCATGGATCTAGTGTGTCACCAAGGTGCTCCCCACTAGGCCAGTCGAGTCACTCCGAGTCGAAATGGTCAGCAGTCGTGAAGTCTTTGCTAGCCACTAGGTCTCTACACTATGCTCCTTTGTCTCTCAGAGGATATGCTCCACAAGCTAATGGTTGATAATCCATCTTCTATGAAGTCCCATTAAGAATTATCTTAAAGGAAAACCATGTCATAATGGTCTCAACGTAACAGACAACATGTCAATCAGATGCCCGCTCTATGAGTTATTATCTTTTTAGTCCCAGGGTCCCCGTAAGAATCGTGCTTGATCTAACGTGATTTTTCCCCACCTCATTCCAAGACTCAGTGGGGTATCACTCAAAGGGACCGACTCATTCCAAGGTTCCCAATTCCACAGATGGTTAATCAAAAAGTCGTCTGGTGCCAATGTTATGTCCAAAAGTAGTAAATGGGTCATAGTGGGTCTGGGTCATGTCCGACATGGGAGGCCGACCCGGCCCAAACCGGCTTGGGCCATCCCAGTTTGGGTTGACCTAGCCTAACCTGCTAGGTCTTTCCCGACCTGTTGGGTTGGTCTGGTCCACTGGGTCATGCCCGACAGGTCATGAGAGGCCACGGAGGTCTGCGGATGGGTGAAAGGGTGTGAGGTTGTGGATCGGCGCGGGAAGAAGTTATTGTGAGGACACAAGGACACAGGGCGGCTCGCCCAGGGCTACTCAGTGAGTCGGCAGGAAGCGTGGTCGGGGCAGCTCAGATGTTCGGTTGGCGGCACAAGACGGGGCGGCCCAGAGGGCCGCGGGTGGCGTGAGCCGGGGTGGATCAGAGGGCCGGAGTGAGGGAGGTTTGTCCCCTGAGTGGGGCTAGCTCGTCCGGGAGGTTGGATCATCGCGAGTGCACATGGATAATTCATCCAGGAGGCCGGTGTGCCGCGGAGCAATGCGGCGGGGGCACGGCGCCGGTTCGGCTGGGAGGCTGGTGCGCTGCTGGTGTCCAACACATTGCGCGATGCTGGGGTGCGCGGCCGGTGCGGCCAGGAGGGCGGAACCGGGAAGGTGTCATAGCCAGGGCATAGAGCTGGGGCGCGTGGCTGGTTCTGCTGGGAGGGCTGAGAGCCAAGGTCGGCGTGGCTGGGGCGCGGATCCAGGGTACGTGGCCGGTTCAACTAGGAGACAGGAACGCCGCGGGGGGGGGGGGGGGGGGGGGCGCTCCATTACCTTCATCAACTTCGTCACCATCTTCGCCTTCCTCCATTTTGAAGAGTACACCATAGAAGAATATCGGAGGGGTCAATCCTTGTCTGTTCAGCCCGCACCGTCCTTGTTTAGAGTGATAGCAGGCGGTTCACAAAGAATGAAGCATGAACATGTATGGAAGATATTTTAAAACATCATTTCCCACTATCCTCATAAATCTCTATTCCCAAATCCCAAAAAATAATTTGAAGGATAGAACATGGGATGTGATAAACAATAAACCCCTACCTCATTCACTAGATGACATTGGAACATGGAAAAATGTGAATTCATCGATGTTCCTCTCGTCCGCCACACACCTCCAATCCCAGGCTCATGCGCATTTTAGTCATAGGAAAAGGCATTCATTTTTGGCATTCTTCGTGGAGGAAGCTCTCTTCATGGAGGAAGCATTCTTCGTTGGAAATGCTTTCTCCAAATTCCACCCAAATGTAAAGTGGAGCCAAAATAATATATTATACCATCTATTATGTTTGTTGGCGTAAATTCAAAATGGATAAATTAATGTGGTGCATTGGAATAAATACGTGGGGGAGGGATGGAATAATAATGTGGGGGGATCAAGATGTTTCTCCCCACTTAATTATGGAGTTCAATAGGTTTCATTCCATGGGTGGTCACCAACACCATAATATCCACAAGGGAGTTAGTCTCAGGTTGTACCCACCACCGAGAATTCAATTTAGAGAATAGAACTTTTGTGGTCCCCACCACCATAATATCAACAAGTGATTGGTTACAACAAATAAAATAAACCATGTGTTTATTTTATTTTCTTATTTCCATGAAAACCCAAAAAATTATCTTTCAACCTCGACCAACTCTAGTCAAGGTGAAAGTCTTCTTAAGCGAATATTGGCGTTGCGAGTTCAATGGTGCCCTCAAATTTAAATTCCTAGAATCAGTTCAAAATTTAGAAAAACTTGCTCGCACGTTTACTGAGCATTCCCAAACAAAAGGTAAGAAATTAATTTCAGGCGCTCCAGGGCTCGAAATCCCACACCATCAATTTTCATGGACTCATAAAATTCCCATTTATTAAAACGAAATTTACAAGGAAATTCCATGTCTTTACATTACAAATCATGATAAAAAACATGAAAAAGGGCCAAGAGGATAATATATGTCCAATAACATCATCCCTTGGCCATTTAATTTATAATTTTTACCTAATTAGTAATATTATAACGCTTTATGAGTAAAAACATTATTTCGGTGGTTAATGATAAAAGAGGATAACTAAGAGGTTAATCAAGAATATATTGGTTAAAATACCACTCAAACTTATAAAAATTTTATTTTATGATAAGGATTTATCCATTTTCTAAATTATATTCAAATTTGAAATGCCCTTGGAAACATTTAACATGATAAGGAATATATTATATTTTATGATTTTAATAAATTCTACGACGTCCATCCCATCAGTTTAAAAAGTTAATCCCTCCATTATCTACATGAGACAACATTAAGACATGTAGCTCAAACAACCCCTTTAATATTATCTTTTCTACATCCATTTTAATGATTTATGGGTCCATATCTTCTAAAAATAACATTAAATGGGTCTAAAAAAAGGGATATGAAGGATGCCTACTAAAGAATATGGGGGGAGAGAGCCTTTAAAGAATATCATACTTGAGGAAGGGGATTTTAAGAATCACTGTCATTTTTTGGGAGACATTTTCCATATTCTAGACATGTTTTTTTGTATATAATACCCCTTTAAAATGTTATATCATGAATCACCATAGTTTCATGATATCAAAACTATCATTTCATGTTATTATTTCATGGATCATATGATTCAGAAGTTACTAATGTGGTATGGGTTTTATGTTACCATATCATTATTTTTTTACTATGTATTAAATGATGAAATTTCATGACATACATATCAAGGAGGACATAAGATTTATTCTCCTCTACTTTTTTATATAGACTACATGTTTTCCTTTCATTTTATCTGCATTAATAACTCTAGATCAAAAACGAATTTTATTAATGAAAACTTATTTTTTCACTATATCGAAAAAAACCTTTTTTCTCCCATATCCACAATTACTAAAACTGTTTTCAATAATCTCTTAAATAT
Organism: Viscum album; assembly: GCA_963277665.1. Lineage (NCBI taxonomy): Eukaryota > Viridiplantae > Streptophyta > Magnoliopsida > Santalales > Viscaceae > Viscum > Viscum album. The sequence goes on along the minus strand of OY728155.1, from coordinate 913,863,207 downwards.
TTTCCTATAATATTTAATATAAATTTTAACCATGAAATTATATTTACAATCTAGTTAAAATGAATAATTCTTTTCCTTTTCTGAATGTTTTCATCATTGTCATTTTGTACAGGTGTAAATATAATTTTTTCTTCATTATTTGTCATGATATTTTTTCATTATGGGAATGGATTTTTTATGAAACATGTTTATTTTTCTGGGTTATGTTGTTATAAAATGTTTATGATACCTATTTGTTTCCTAGGTTTATGATATATATCAGTTTATTTAAGATATGTAAGCACAAGAATGAGTAGATTATGATTTTGTTATAAGTTGGCCAGAAATTATATGTCATTATAATTCATTTGGTAAATATGGATATCTCTTAAGAGAAACAAGAATAAAATGGGGATTGAATCCAATTTAGTCCATGATTTTGGAAACTATGATAGTGTTGGGGTTAAACATAGACTATGTAATATGGAGTGAAACTAATAGAATATGATAGTCTTACAAGTGAATAGTGACTACAAAATATGGAGTTCATGAAATCAAATATCATATTATCGGGAGTAAATATTGAAAAAATATTTGGGAGTAAACCTAATACAAGAAGAATTTATTGGTAGAGAGACTCAAGTTTTATGTAAGTGCTTTTATTGGTATATGTGTATGGAAAAAATCTATATCTTAGGCCAATGTTATGATCATATAGAACCTATTAATTGAATTTTTTTCTTATTCATTTAATTTTAACTAACAAGATTTATTTCATGATTGAAAATTAAGATTTTTTCTATATAGGGTATGGTTTAAAAATGTTTATCTATTGTTCTCATACCCTTATGTTATGCTTAATAGTTCATTGAAATGTCCCTTGATAACAATTATTCAGTATTTGAGATCATACATTAATATGATAACTTTCTCCAAGTTATGAAGAATTTTTTTAGTATGATATGTCTTAGAAGGGTGATAGTTATGAAAACCTTAGTGAGAGGTAATTTAGATCTTTTTTGAACTAGTTGTTTATGTATCTCTATTTACAATAACATTAAACATATATTATAATGTCGTGGTTCATGATATTATGTAATGAATATTCTTTCCCTATGATGTATGATTTATTAATGACATGTATTGGTCTCTAAAGATTGGATATGTAAATGATTTATTTAATCATTGTAAATATAGATGGGAAATATTTAACAAAGTCCATCAGGATAATCATATGTATAAGAGAACATATTATGTTTGGGTAAAAGAAGATGTTTTACTTTCATGGAAAAACCCTAAACATGATACTACAATTAGAAATTGTTTTTTATAGATTATTATATGGTTAATAAACGAAAAATATGTTTGTTTTGTATATATCAAATTCCATTAAATTGCATGGTATGTGTTCCCTAACTATGCCCCTGTTTTAATGCTCATAGGGAATATTCCAAGATTAAATCACAATGTATTAAAAATCACATATATATACATAAAATGGATGATAACCATGAATGAACAATTTTTAAACAAAGGTGTTATTGATTAAAAATAAGGTGTCTTGAATTATTCATTATATAAATAATTTCTCAATTTTATGTGGTTTCCCAATATGGATATCATTGGTCATAATATATATTCTTTGTTTTAGTTAATGTTTGGAACCATGATGAATTAAGTTAATGCTAAATGTGATGGAAAAGGTATTGATTATCCTTATAAGAAACAATTGGAATCAACAGCTAGAATGTGACCCCTCGTGAATTTTTTTATAATATGTTATCTCATTTTCTAACTAACAATCACTACATGGTTGAGTTTCTTATAAAAAAAAGAAAAACAACTATTAAAGTAGATCATGGATGGAAAAAGATTCAATTTTTGATATACCAATTTGTTAAGATGAATCACGAAGGTAAATGTCTTGATGTAATCGGATGAGGTTTTTTATGCGAAAATAAGGACACATATTTAAGTATTATTCTTGAAAAAATGAATACTTTGGTTAACATAATGGATTTGAATAATGGTTTCCCAAAAGTATCATCAATGATAAAATATTTTAATAAGGAAAATATGCACATCGTGAAAATTAATGAGCTTTGGGGAAAGATCAAAAATTGGATCATAATAGTTTGATGAATAACAGTTTTACAATTAATAACTAAGATACAACTAATGTCAAATGAAATTAAGGATATTAAAGAATATGATGAAAAATACAAGTTAGAAGTTGAACAAGGTTGGGGAATCATGATTGTTTATATGTATTATATTTTTGAAATTATATAAATGATGTATTTTTATCATTGGTATTGTATCTATATGAATAAAGAAACATTTAAAGATTGTTCTGTTCAAGTATTATATTATCTAATGGAAATATCGTGTTGAATGATACTGATGTTCAAGGAAATTTATTTAATGTCATGGGGATACTTTTTTTTAAAATTGGATGATTCAAGAATGATAAAACTAAATATGTACCCAATAATGAAATTATAACATCTAGTTGAGATAATTACAATATTGATAACAAAAGTTTATTATTAATATTGACCTTAAATTAATTAATTATATTGTGAAATAGTGGATTATGATATATTTTGTGGATATTAAAAAATTTATTAATACATGGAATATATTCGATAATTTATGATTTTATTCAACAAATGTGGAGATTATAAAATTTTTAAATAATATAAGTTTTCATTGATATTTTATAGTAATTTTGGTTATTAACATGTTTTAGGATAATATGTTATCTAGATATTAACATATTTTTTTGACATTAATATCATATTTATGATGTGTGGGGAATTAATGATAACTTGATTAGGAAAATCTAGTGATCTTATAACAAATTTTGGGGATTTTTAATTAATTCAGACTTGTTTTGGATATATTTTATAGTTAAATACATGTGAAATGGTTTAAGTTAATGCATTTTTGTTATTAGATGCAGCTAAAATATGATTTGTTATATTGGATAACATGTGTTAATCATTATATTTTTGGTAAATTTTCTTTAGACAGAGGGAATTAATATTCATTATTTTATGGATAATAGGATCAATTAAATGTTAAATTACTGGTTTATGCATGAAAAATCATCTTAATTATACAATTCATGGAGTAAGAGAGGAATTCATAGGTGACCAAGGAATAACCAAAGTATGAATTTTTTCTTATGATATTGAAATATATAATTTTAATATATTTTCTTATGATATATTCATTGATAGTAAAATAATCTCACAACATAATGAAAATGATCTTGAAAAACAATTTCATGGTTTTACCTTTATTTCAGATGAATCTATGATCTTTTCACCTACCATAAATTTGTGGTATTTTTCTTATTAAATTTTGACTGACCATGTTCTATATAACTCTCTATTTTTAATTCCCTAGAAATTCCTTATAATTTTTTTCTAAATATATGGAATTATTTCGAGACCACGAAATCTGATGGCGCACGATTCTAATAGTCGGAGTGCCCAAAATGATCCGTCGAAGATTTTTTAAGCTTTAATTACCCCGCATATGATGTTTTACTGAAAAAGTGGTATACATATTTAATGGTTACTCAGATCATAAATCCAAGGGCACTATTTCATTTATGATGGCTGGTTTACCCTAGGCGCTGCATAAGTTTAGTCGGTGTGGACCTCTTGTGGGAAAACCCACAAATGGTATAACTGTGTTGGCACTGGAAAAAGCATCCCCAAATAAATTGTAATGATTCCATACATGATCCAAGGTCTTACCCCATTTCTCAAGATTCCATATTGTAGGTCGTAGGGCCCAAACAGAGTTAAAAATTTAGAGTTATAGACATTTTGATGTTAGGCTGGAAAATTGGATCATGAAGCCCATTCACAAATCCCCCCTATTCGATCAAGGATCCCCTTCACGAAGCAAGGAAGCATGATGCTTAATTCTACCATTTAATGTTCAAAAAATGTCATAAAGAAAAGAGGTGGGATGGCTAGGCGATTCTCTTTGGTGATTGTGACCCACTGCGATGCAAGGAGGTGGGACAGCTCCACGAATCCCTTTGATGTTCGCGAACCCTCCATAGAGCATGCTCAATATTCGCACTGATCATGCTCTACATCACAGCGCACCCTGTATATAAATACCCAGCTCACCACCCTTCTCCATGGGTCACTCCGCCCCTTGGGTGGCCGATCTCCTCATTCATGGAGCTCTGCTTTCCTTCCTGAATCAACTCCGCGAGCCCATGCTCTGTGAGCAGCTTCCTTCACGTTGTTGCTCCACGATTCCAAGATCCATGAGTCCATGCTCCACATGTTCATGCTCCACGAGTCCATGCTCTGCAAGACCCCATTTTCGACAAGCCCCTTTTCTCCTCGAAGCTACATCGTGAAGACATGTCATATGCGAGGCTCTTACCATCGCCCCCATTGTTCCATACCGCACAGGTTGTTCCCCCCCACCCCTACTCGGGGTCAGTGTCAAGTTGTGCTCCCGGCCCTCTGGGACGGTTCTTCGCTACCATCACTGACCCACAAGACAAATGGATAGTCACACCACTATCTTTTCGGGCCGAGATGTCGGCATTTTCCATTGCACCATTATGCGCACCCACCTTCCACTTGTAGAATTAAATGATTTGAAATACTCCTCTGCAAACCATGAAACACCTTCAGATGACATATTTCTATTGGGTCATTTCAAATGTTTCCAGTTGAGATTCTCTTAATCAATTCACCGAGTACCTAGAGTCAAACCATTCTTCAAGAACCTCATCCAAACCCTATCACCTGGCTCCTATGCCATGTTGAACCAGAAAGGGTCACCCCTGTGTAAGTCCGAACACCATAAATTGATAGGAACCTTATGCCAACAGTCATATTTACTTGAATTTAAACAATAGTGCTCCCTATGTTCCAAACCTAGGTTGCCTCTTTCTAAAAACAAGATATGCCTTATGCTCGAAGCATGAGATGCCAAAAGTCCTCTCTACATGACTATAAATTGTAGAACTCTGTATGTGACAAAAATATGATTCTTCTTGTCCCAAATAAGAGATGCCTTATGCTCCAAGCATGATATTCTGAATGCCATGATTAAATCGGCATAATTTCAAGAGCATTGGGATCCGTTCAAACATTCCATCACTCCACCTCATGCTTAGTGTGTACTTCATTCAGATCTCCATCATCTTCCTTGTTTGAGGGGACCCCCTAACGGGCTGATCCCATGCCACATAGACTCTTCTATTATCCTAGGCCAACGCCCTGAATGACTTTAGATGACACCTTGAGTAGGGTTTTTTTTCTTCGAACATGGTCGGCTGTAGACCCTCATTTTCTTGTACCCACCTCAGGCTAACGCGATACAGATTCTATGTTTCAAACATAGTAAACTGTTATCCTCCATGGCAACGCCGCCCTCATTGTGTTCCGAATGTAGGTCATGTGATTCACACTTTTCATCTCCCTTTATTCGGACCGCTTACAACTCCCATGGAATTACCCCTCTTTTGCAGTAGCACAGAGTTGAAGGCCTCAGCCCACAAGTGGGTTGGGATTCCCCCATGGCCAGACATGAAGATGAAATTATAGGCAGGTTCCTTGTGTGAGCCCCATTCACCATTTCCACTCCATAGAGACACTGAGAAAGCTTCCTTTCCTAAACCCCATTCACCATTTCCACTCCATAGCGGCACCTGGTCAGAATCCTTATGAAAGAAACATTCACCATTGCTGCTCCATAGCGGCACCTGGGAAGCTTCCTCGGATAAGCCCCATTCACCATTGTTTTTCCATAGTGGCACACGGGAAACTTCCTTGTGTAATCCCCATTCACCATTTCTGCTCCATAGTGGCCCACGAGAAGCTTCCTTGTGTAATACCCATTTACCATTGCTGCCCCATAGCGGCACCCGAGCAGCTTCCTTGTGTAAACCCCATCCACCATTGTCGCTCCATAATCGCACCAGAGAAACTTCCCTGATTAAGCCCCATCCACCATTGTCTCTCCATTGCGGCACCAAGGTAGCTTCCTGGCATAAGCCCCATTCACCATTTCCACTCTATATCGTCACCTGGAAAGTATCCTCGCATAAGACCCATCTACCATTGTCGCTCTATAGCGACACATGGGTAGCTTCTTGCATAATCCCCCTTAACCATTGAAGCTTCATAGTGGCACTAGGGAAGAATCCTTGTGTAATCCCCATCTACCATTTCTGCTCCATAATGACACACAGGAAGCCTCCTTGCATAATCCTCGTTTAATATTTCTTGTCCATAGTGGCAACTGGGAAGCCTAGAGTGTAATCCCAAAACCCATTATGAACTACATGGTCTTTGATCCTTACTAAGGCACAGTACATAAGAATACTCCATAAGGTTCAATCCCACAACCCCAGTCATTCTGACCCCCTTCACTTCAGTTCACCAACACCTTGGGTAGCCTAGAGTGTAAGCCCCACGCCCATTCTGAACTAGGTTCTCTTTGATCCTTGCTATGATAATGTATGTAGGAATCCACCACGTGGTTCAACCAAACAACCCTAGTCATTCTGACCCCCATCCCGTCAGATGACTAACACTATGGGAAACCTAGAGTGTAAGCCCCACACTAATTTTGAGATACACAGCCATGATCCTTGATAATTCTAGGTACATAGGAAGACTCCACGAGGTTCAGTCCCACAACCATGGTCATTCAGACACCATTCACGTCGGTTCACCAACACTCTGGGAATCCAAGAGTGTAATCCCCACACCCATTATTAACAACATTGTCTTTGATCCTTTTTAAGTCATTGTACGTAAGAATCCTCCATGAGGTTCACACCCAAAACCCATGTCATTTCGACCCCCTTCACGTCGGTTTACCAACACCTTGGGCAGCCTAGAGTGTAATCTCGACACCCATTCTGAACAATGTGGTCTTTAATCCTTGCTATGGAAAGGTACATATGAAGCCTCCATGATGTTCAAGCCCCCAACACCGGTCGTTTCGACCACATTCACATCAGTTCACCAACACATTGGGAATCCTAGAGTGTAAGTCCCAACATCATCCCGAACTACGTGGTCTTTTATCTTTTCCATGGAAAGGAATGCAAGAAGCCTCCACGATGTTCAAGCCCTCAATCTCTCTGGGCCCCATGTCCTCTTTCACATAGGTTCACCCTCGTCCTTCCGGACATTAAACATTGGATCTCAATCAGTGGTAATTAATTTTTCCATCAATCAATGTTAAGTCATTGTCTCCTAATTCATCAGTAAGCCAATGTAAACCTTATTCCACGGTAAGCCATTGAAGTCCCAAATCGACGGTAATCCATTTTCTGATGAACTATACGGACTTTGATTTCCTGCCATGGGGATACATAGGAAGCCTCCCTGAGGATCAATCCCATCACTCATGTCTCATCATGATCTCTCCCTCGATCCTATGTGTTTTGGGAAGGTCAAGACCCAACCGAGAGTCTCTATTTCCTCCATATCCCATACATGCGTCCATTTTCAGTGGTCACCTCCTAAGGTGTCCCGTCGTCCCACCAAACTATGTGGACATCGATTCCCTACAATGGGGATATGTAGGAAGTCTCTTCGAGGCTGAAGACCGACACTACTGTCACCAAAAAAATGGTCCCATATCATTTCCCCTCTACTCCATTCAACTCTCCATCATCCATCTATATTCTCACCCGGGCTGCCACATCCCGATGGGATCATATCATCCGCATCTTTATAGCTCCTATCAGTAATTGGGCAGCAATTCACGCGTAATCCCCAACATGTATCCGGGTCGTTGTCCTTTGTGTACAACCAAATTCATCACCCATTCAAACTATGTGGGTTTTGATCCCTGTCATCTACACAAGGTACATAGTAATACTCCATGAGGTTCAATCCCAGTTAGTTGTAAACATTAGTGTTCCCCAATTCTGGGGTGCACACTACCTGATCCACCCTTAGTGGTGTCCATATTATCCTTCAGGGTGTGACATCTGCCCTTTGTGGGAGACACCATATTCGGCATGCTCTCATTGAGTGTTTTGATCCATCCACCTGGTAAACCTTCCAGGTGTTTTATCCTAGAAATGTACTAATTTGATCCGTCTATATGGGACGTTATGATCACCATCATACTGTCTCCAAGAGATGTTAAACTGGTGGCATACCTCATGATAAACATGAGATGCCTGATGAAAACCTTGGCAGACGCGCCTTTGGCGTATCCATCTCCACAAGATGTTAAACTTTCGCCATACCCTATGTTAAACATAGGAAGATGAGGAAAACCGAAAGTACATGCCTATGGAATATTATTCCCACACATTAGACATGGGATGCCTCATGTTCTTCACCCTTTAGATTCCCTATTAAGAGGAAGAATACAGGTTCCCCAATGCCCACACATATAAAGATGTGCCGACATGCCTGATGTTGTCATCTAATTAGACCGAAGTTTTATACCATGTCATGACCCCAACGAATGTCCTAACAAAAGTAGTGTAATTAACCGGTGCCCAAAAAGATATGGAACATGTAACAAGAGTCATGAACCACGACTTAATATTTAAGGGAGACCTAGAATAGGTAACGAGTTCTGAGGAGGAATCCAGGAAAGGAAGAAACTACATCCCATCATCCTATTTTGATCAAAGAGAAATTTTACTTGAATAAGTGACAGATGCCACCCACCTTTGGAATGTGGGAATGCGTGGAAACAACTACACTTCCTCCAAAGATGGATGCACACGCCCCGTCGAAAACGTAAAAAACAAATTGTAAATAAAATAATAAAATAATGTTATTTTATTTTCCATATGCATATAACTAATGAATGGTAACTCGAATTTAAATTTTAAGGGATCCAAGGAACATGTGATGGTATGTTATCTTTAGGAAGATACTTACATTGGTCGGCACGAGGCACCAGGGAAAGTTAGTTTTTGGCTGTAAATAAAATAATTAAGTGAAAAATATTTTATTGTAAAATCTATAACTTTTAAATTGAAACTCCGAGTGGAAAACTGATATTACTGTTGGGTTAATTGGGGAATGTTTCACATAGACATAGCCTATCAGTGATTGGCAATGGTTGAGGGTGACTGTTAATAATTTTCCAAACATTTTTTGAGGTACGTTCAGTAAACTTGCGAGAAGCATTTTGTAACTTTTGAACAGGTGCTCAGAATTGAAATTTGAGAACACCTTTGAACTCACATAACTTATATTGGCTTAAAGAAACTCTCACCTCGACCATAGTATGTCTACGGTGGAAGTTATTTTTTTAGATTTTCATGGGAGAAGAAAAATAAAATTAATAACTTTTTATTTTTCTCTCTTGAAACATCCATTTTGAATCATGGTAGTGGCGACCATGCAAACTCTTCTTTTAATGTGAGTTTACGCTTGGAATTCCCCTAATGAATGTGCCTTCATTAATTGAATTAATATACTTAACTCAATAAAAGTGGGCTCCTCACCACTTGTGGGGGATATCGTTGGCAAACCAATTTGGTGGAGAACTCACGAATAAATACCATTATAAAAAAAAGAGATTCTCCAATGAAGAACGACCTCAAGAAAAGGAATGGGGAACAAATGTTTGAGAAGCACTGATGCATCATCTTCCTCCTCTCGCCATGTCTAATGGACGATTGAGGTAGAGGGTTTATTTTGATGTATGATAAATATATATTTGGTGATTCTTTGTTTTCTTGATTCTCAAATACGATGGACAAACAAACATGTACATTGATCCCCACATATACCATGATATTTTATATTCATTATACATTGCCAAATTATTCATCACGCTAAAAAATATTTTTGTTGAGCCCGACATATAGATGTGGAGATCTCAACCTAAGGATCGTGAATCTGTGGGCGCCAAATTTTTTCCATCATAGAATGAATTTGAGGTTCCCATGAAATGGGTGACGTGGTAATGGATTTCTGGCTAGTGAACAATGACAGTCCACTACAGCTGTGGCAGGAATCTTGCAGGGCAGATCAGAGAGGCAGCATCTTGAGGAGGCTCACGATGGATGGTAGCAGTGGTGGACGGAAGAAGGGAAACATCCTGTATGATTAAGAGAAACATGTTGTTTCTGGGATTCCGCTAAAGTTCAGATCTACATTGAATGGAAGATGAATATTAGGGTGGAGAAGTTGCGGGCGTGAGTTTAAGAACTGCAGTCCAATTTTTTCAGGTATGTTAGGTTCGAGAGTGAGAGTTGGAGGAAGAATGAGTTAGTTGGAGAGAGAAAAGTGGAAATTAAATAAAATGATAATTGAAATAAATGATAAAGGTGGATTGAATTGAGGGTTTTAAACTGAACATTAGATCTTAAATAGATTGAATGTGGGTTTTGGGATTAAATAAAATAGTAAAATAATAATAATAATAATAATAATAATATAATATTGTTATTATTATTTTTATGGGGAAAATCGTGTTTTGAGCAAAACATCATCATGAAATATCAGTTTCATGAACCGTCAGTGGTAGTGTAACCCAAACATCAAGACTGAAATTATGAGTCCAACATTGGATGTCTTTGGGGTTTTTTGATCAAGTACGTGAAATGCTTGTGAATTAATAGATTTATTATTTTTATTAAATATTAGACCCGCCATAAATCTTGTGTGCGATGTTCGATTAACTTGCAGTCAGTGGCGATGTCATCATGTCATTAATACGGTCGATTCAATTTTAATGATGGATTCTAAATTCATATTCCTGGCTCGTGTCCGTGAAACACCCAATAAAAATACTATTATTACTATTACAATGTCTTATATCTGACATATCTCCCTCATACGGTGTTGAAATGAAAAACTATTTCTGACGTAGTGACACTAAAATTAGGATAGATGTTTTAAGAAAAATATTGAATATTTAAGTTGAGGTCGGGGAACAGGCCCCACGAGGCCCGGTTCGCGTGTGTAGCGGTGAAATGCATCTTTTTAACCGGGTATCCATTTTTGACAAATGGGTAGTCCATATTGTGTGTTTATTCGTGTGAATCAGAACAGTGTGACCCATTTGGTTTTCTGGTGGTGCTTTAAGTACGAACGGGTTGGATTGAACATGAATCCAACTGGGCCCTCGACACTAAAATGTATATAGGCTACAGACCTGTTGCATGTTTGATGAACCTTCTGCATCATTGTGACCCTTAGAGATAGACGGTACATTTGAATTACTCCATTAGTGTTTTGGAGAATCTTGGAGTTTGGTTGGGTTGTATTTCACCTGAATCCGACTTGGCCCTCGATACTATAATGCCTATAAGATACACAACGGACGCCCGATTGATAGGTGCGAGGAATCCAGTGTCTGGCAAGGAGGCAAATGTTTGAGACAGACCATACGGAGGTTAGTACCAAGTGATCTTATGTGGGTCAGTAGTGATCCTAAATGAGTCAGATCATGTGTGGGTCCGCGTTCAATGATCATGTGTGGGTCTGTAAATACTGATACTATGTGGGTCTGATCTTGTGTGGGTAAGTGCTCATGAATCTAGTGTGGGAAAGCACATACAGATCCTATTTGGGTTAGATCTTCTGTGGGTCATTGCAGGGGTTAGTTACCTATCGATCCTGGATGGATCAGATCATGTCTGGGTCATTACGGGGGTTAGTACCTATTGATCTTGTATGGGTCAGACTTCCTATGGTCAGCAGCAGTGCCTCTTACAGAATACGATAATCTATCTTTTCTGCTAGTCATCTGTACTACAATAATTAACTGAAAACCTGATTTGAGCTGATAATTTGTTTGAACTATGTCTTTTAACTCTGTGGTACTATTACATTTGTGGTACTATCTTCGTGGTTATACCTGTGTAGAACTGTTTCTTGTGTCATACTTCTACCTTTATGGTGATACCTTTGTGGTCTACTACCCTCATGTATGAGATGAGTATATCTTGATGACTTATGTATATTTTCGGTAATATAAATATTTAGAGTTGATTTCTTGATTTGTGGTTTTTCCTTTGTGGAACTTTAGGAGATCAACTAGTTCTCGGGGCCCCTACTGATTATCGTTATACTCACCGCAGCACGGGCTTCGCTCGCACCTTGAGGTGTCTTGTGTAGATGACTTAAAACATTGATCAAGGCCGAGGGAGGCATGACTGGATGATTATCAGAGGGGGACATTTGGCGTGATGTGACACGAAGGAGACGGGCATGGCATGGAGTAATTTGGAGCTGATCTATACCTACCCATAAGATAGGATCTACGGTGGATGACCCATGAACTGCTTTTAACCATTCATTTGTTTTTTACTTTTTTTTGTAATTGTACATTTCCTTTTGGGCTTGAATTCCACCCCCTTTAATTTTTTCACTTTTAATACAACAATTTACTTCATAGTTTCTTATTTTTGTGTTCTAGGATCGTGTGATTGTATATGTTAAATGAAATGACTTACATTTTTAGGAAATGCGCCTTTTGTTTCTTGTTGCCAGCCTCTGGTCTATAGAATGTGGGCATGAGGTAGTCATGAATGGGGCCTGAGGGACATGTCGTGAATAATAGGTATCAGAGGAGCTGGTTCTACTGGAGTACTTTGACTCAGATATTTTGATTCGGAAATAGTGTTACGTGTGTTGATTGTGGTTTTCAGTTTGGGGAATCCAGTGTTGGAGCGGTGGCCGATATATCCATACATCAGGACCCTGACTCTTGATTCTGACTCAGTACACAAAAACACTAATTGAGAGTGCCTTTTTGGAAATTTTTCTTTTGTTTATCTTGAGTTAGGTCACCAGGTATAACTTAATGAACATGGTGCACTTGTTTCTTTTTAGGATTCCTCTATTCAGACAGCCAGCCAGTCTACAAGGTACAGTACGCGATGACTGCCCACCGAGCAATGAGGCTTCGGTGCAGGGCCCTCTTACTGCGTTGGTACCTTCAGGATGTGTACCAGTAGCACCGGCACCTATTGGTATGTAGTTACAACTAGCGGTACTTGTAGAGGATACCTTTATGATTAGTTCCTTACATGAGTTTCTGCATCAAATACCCCCCAGGTTACGAGTCATACCCAATTCACAGGTGCCTTAGTACTGGCTTGAGGAAGTGGATGACAGTTCTCTAGAGCTTCTACAGCTTTGGAAGAATGTCTTATCTGTTGATGAGTATTCATCGAGGTATAACTGCCATTCCTGGAACTCAGTGATTATGATACAATAAGTGCTTCGAGGTCGAACTTTAGAGCGCGGTGTGTTTAAGGATGTCCAAGACTGTACTATTCATCTATGAATTCCTACCAATGTTTGGGTTCTAGAGAGAACCATTTCAGTTGAATGTTCATTGGTTTAGAAGATATAGCTAGTGAATGCTAGTAGTGGGAAAATAGGAAATTGGCACCGGTGTCAGTGACATGGGAATGTCAAAATGTTTCGTGAAGAAGAAGTGTTAGGGAAGGATGAATCTACCAGGCTGCAGACATGGAATCAGAGCTAGGATAGTAGTATCAGGTGGTGTTCATTTCAGCATGTTACAATCAACCCCCTATGTGGTGGCAACCAGGCTTAGGGAGATGGAGGACAGGGGAAGGGAGTAGTAGGATATAGTCAAGGAGTGCAACCCACAGGCTCTCGGAATGATTCGATGAATGGTATGTGTCTACTCCTAGGGGCCATATTAATAGACATAGATATCAATCATTCATTCATTCCATGAATCTTGCCCAAGACCTAGTGTTTCCTGTTAAGTCATTGACGTGACCCTCACATCTCGAGATACCTTTGGGATGAGATTCGATAATCACACAAACGATGATGGTGTGATATCACCGTGGATTAGAGTTTTTTGGTTGGAACATCTTGGTGTTAGCATTGAGGCCTTATGACGCTAGTTTTTGTATGGATTGGACGTCCATATATCACACTCAAATTGACTGTATTAGGAAAAAAATTGTGGTTTAACTACAACTTTAGAATATGATTTTTCTTGGACATTGAAAAAGGAATCCCAGGTAGCACATGATAAACTCAAGCATAAGAGGGTGCGGTGGATCAATTTTGAGTCGACCAGACATACCCTTGTGGTAGCAGGATTTTTGAGTTTTTAGTTCTAAACCGGAGTGACAGATCTTGGGGACATCTTTTCAAAATATATATCTTGGATTACCTCCCTGAAGGGAGAGGGATGTCAACTTTGGATAAGTATTATCAACAATTTGTACCCAAAATCACTAGGGTAGTTACACCGTGGTCAGTGTTGATGAAAAAGTGGGAGCCTTTCATATGGATGAATATGATTTAGAAAATCATTTGGAATATGAGGCAACGATTATGGATAGATTTCCTCTAGGACTATGTCTTTGAGATAGTTTATAGACCTGGGAAGGGAAATGTAGTTGCAGATGCACTCAGAAGGTGATATGGTATACATTTTCTGAGTGAGGCAACACAACAACTTGCTGCATTGTAGATATCCTACCTGGATCAATATGGAGCAGCTTATCTTTAGACTCTAATAGTCACTCCCCCACTCCTTCAGCGATTCAGGGAGGTGCAACTTGGGTACACTGACTGTGAGGCTCAACATACTCAGATATCCACATGAAATGCACCTGATGAATTTTGTGAAGGTTGGGAGAACGTTCTACTCTATAGTGGTTGCACAATGGTTCCTATGACCCTTCAGAAAGAGATGTTGAGGGAGACCATGTTTTCTACGGGTCTCACCATGATGTGGATATTGGATTTTTGGTCAGGTGAAAATTTATCACTAGGGTTTATCAGACCATTTCTGATACATCGGAGGATTGGTGAGGTGGCATACAACATTGCACTACCACCACATTTATTGTGGGTGCATGAAATCTTCAACGTATCTAAGTTGAGGAGATACATGCATGACCCTTCTCAGGTCATCGACCGTCGAGAGCTAGAATTTTATGATGGGGTGTCTTTTATGGAGTTCTCAGTGGAGTTTGAGGATCTACAAGAGTAGGTCGATCATGGGTGGTCGATACCTCTGGTTCGCATTTGCTGGCATCGTGAGAACCTCCAAAATAGAAGATGGGAGTGGGAGGCTCAAATCTGTGCTCAACACACAAATTTGTTTCCTTAATCACTATTGAGACTTTTGGGGATGTACAGCCCTAAGGTGGGGAGAATTTAATGTCCTGTAAATCATGTATAATTTTTTTTAATTATACAATATTATTTCAAGACCATGAAACATTACAACGTGTGATTATGAGGAACGGATTTCCCGAAAAGACCCAACGATGTTTGGTTAAGAGTTAATTAGCATGTATAACCAGTTTTCCCGAAAAAAGTGGAATAAATCTAAAATTGATACTCAGATCAGAAATCCAAGGGAACCGTTGCACTTAGGATGGTTGGATTACCCAAGGCATGAATTATGTTTACTCGGTGGGGTCCTCCTGTGAGAAAATATAAAAATGGAATAACCTTATATCAAATAATAAAATAAAGTTATTTTATTTTTTAAATTCTTATGACCCACGAATGGTAACTCAGATTAAAAAACTAAAACCACTGTTGAACTCGTGAGGGTATGTTTTCGTTGGGTAGATACTAACTTTTTTCGGCGCAAGCCACAAGTGAACCTTAGTTTTTGGATGTAAATAAAATAATTAAGTGACAATTATTTTATTGTAAAATCTATAACTATAAACGGTAACATGGACTGCAAATATTTGAGTATTGTTGGGTTTTTTGTGCCATTTTTAATTTTACCAGAGCCTAACCTCTATTTGTGCGGGTCGATATGATTGTTAATAAATTTCTGAACATTTTTCAGGTATGTTTAGTAAATGCATGAGCACCCTTTTGTAAATTTTGAGCCGGTGCTCAGAATTGAAATTCGAGAACACTGTTGAACTCGCAAGACCGATATTTACATAGGGATACATTTACCTCGACTATAGTATGTCTAAGGTGGGAGTTAGTTTTTCATATTTTCATGGGAGAAGAAAATTAAATAAATAACATTTTATTTTTCTTTATTGAAACATCTATTTTGACCTTGGTGGTCTGGACCACCCGAACTCCTCTTTTAATGTGAGTTAACTCTTCTAATTACCCTAATTAATATTCCCACATAAAATTAATTAATAAATTTTTCTCTATTAATATGGACTCCTCACCTCTAATGGGGTAGATCGTTGGAAAACCAATATGTTGGAGAACTCTTGAAGGAAGAGATTTGTAAAACAAAGGATAACCTCCAATGAAGAATGACCTCCAAAAAAGGAACGAGGAATAAATGGTCATGAAGCACCAATTCATCATCATCCTCCTCTCGCAACCTCCAACAGGCGATCAATGTAGGTGGTTTATTTTGGTGCATTATCAACATCTATTTGTTGATTCCTCATATTCTTGATTCTCCATGACAATGCCCAAAACACATTTCCATCGATCCACACATATACCATGATATTTTTTATTTGTTCTTTACACGTTCTTCATGCGTTATTCATCGCCAAATAATTCAGCACGCTAAAAACACAATGTTTCTTTGAGAGCAACATACTGACACGGAGATCACGACCTGAGGATCGTGAATCTGTAGTCATCAAATTTTTTCGGGCAAAGAATGAAGATGTGGTGGCCCGCAGAAGGGGTGACGTTGGAGGGAGATTCTGGCCACAACACAATGGTGGTCCGGCATTTTTGGTGCATGCATATGGTGGGGAGGTTCAAATAGGTAGCAACCTGAGGTGGCACACGATTGAAGGTGGTGTCGATAGATAGCCGGAGGGCATTATCCAGGCAGTGTAGGGAAAACATATTGTTTCTAGGATTCCATCTAGAGCTCAAATGTTTGATGAATGGTGACTGAATATTAGGGTGGAGAAGTCACGGGCTTGAGTTAAAGAATTGTTGTGTGCTTTTTTCTGGTATGTTTGGTTGGAGCGTGAGAATTTGGGGATGAATGGGTTAATGGTAGAGATAAAATTTGAAATGATATAACATTAAAATAGAAATAAATGATAAAGGTGGATTGAATTAAGGGTTTTGCACTGCACGTGAGAGTATTGATAGATTGAAATTGTGTTTAGGGATTTAAGGGAAAAAATGGTTAAATAAAAATAAAAAAAATATAATAATGTTATTATTATTTTTGTTGGGAAAATAGTGTTTCGTTCATAACTTCTTCTTGTGATCTCAGTTTCATAAACCGTAAGTGGTAGTGTGACCATGAAATCGAGGCAAAAATAATGAATCCGATATTCTATTTCTTTTTTGGGTTTTTGGAATGGCTACATGAAACACTCATGAATTAATCGATTTAATATTACTATTAAATCCTCAACCCACCACAACTCCTGCATGCGACATCTGATTGACTTGCCATCAATGCTGTTGTGATACTATCATTAATACGGTCAATCAAAGTCTAATGTTTGATTCTAAATTCCATTTTATGGTTCGGGTTCACAAAACAACCAATATTATTATTAGTATTTTTATGGGATCTTGTATCTCACATATCTCTTATATACGATATCAAAATGATGAAATGGCTGTGATGTTGCAACCCTGAAATTAAGACGGATGTTTTGAGACCAATTTTGGATATTTAAGTCATGGTTGAGGTGTAAGACCCATGAGGCCTGGTTCACGTGTGTAGCGGTGAAATGCATATTTTTTACCAGGTATCCATTTTGGACAAATGGGTATTCCATCAAGTGTGTTTTTTTGCGTGAATCGTACCTGTGGGAACTATTTGGTTTTTTGGTTCTGTTTGATGTAAGACCAATTTGGATCGAACACAAATCCAACCAGTCCCTCATCACCAAAATGCCTATAACTTACAGACCTAGTGCGCGTTTGAAGAACCATCTCCGGAGTTGAGATCCTTGGAACAAGACCATCCTTTTGACATAATCCATTAGGGTTTTGGATAAACATGGTGCTTGGCTACGTTGGATTACACCAGAATCAAATTTGACCCTCAGTACTAAAATGAATATAACATATAGACTGTGCATCTGGAAGATGTGTTGTTAGTTGCGTTGGGACCCTTACGACATTGAGGTCCAATGGGTTACTCCATTGTGGAGCTTAGTGGTGTTCTAGGTATGAATGATATCTTGAGGGCTGATTCTATGGTACTCGAGTACACCAGGTGCAAGGAATCCAATGGCTGGCAGTGAGGTGAAGGTAGGAGAAAGACCATACGAAGGTCAATATTGAGCGACCTTATGTGGGTTAGCATCAATCTTGTATGGGTCAGATCATGTGGGGGTCAGCGCTCAGCGATCCTATGTGGTTCAGCGCATATTGATCTTATATGGGGAAGATCCTATGTGGGTCAGCGCTCTGTGATCCTATGTGGGTCAGTGCATACTGAACATCTGTGGGTCAGATCCTGAGTGGGTCATTGTAGGGGCTAATTACCTATCGATCCTAGGAAGATCAAATATTGTTTGGGTCATTGTGGGGGTTATTCCACATCGATCCTGTGTGGGTCAAACTCTTTATGGTTAGTATCAGTTCCCCTTTACAGAATAAGTTGATCTATCTTTGCCACTAATCATTTTAACTTATACTGTTCACTGAAACCTAGTTTGAGGTGAGACTCTATTTGAACTATTTCTTTTACCTGTGTGGGAATTTTACTTTTGTGGTACTATTCTCATGGTAATACTTGTGGGGTACTATTACCTATGTGGTACTTATACCATTGGGTTGTTACCTTTGTGGTATACTACTCTCATGTATGAGATGTGTATATCTCAATAACTTTGGTATATGTATGGGAATATAACTTAGTAGAGTTGATTTCCTGATTTGTGGTTTTTCATTTGTGGAACATTAGGATACCTATAGGGTCTCGGGGCCCCTAATGAGAGATGTTATACTCACCCCTGCACGGGGATCACCCACACCTTGTTGTTTCTTGTGCAGATGATGTACAACATTGATCGAGGCTGAGGGAGCCCAGAATGGACTGTTCTCAGATGTTCACATTCAATGTAATGTGATGCGGAGGAGAAGGGCAGACGTGGAGAACTGTAGATGTGATTTTTACCTACCCTTCATATAAGATCTGCGGTGGACGATCCAAGAGATTATTTTCATCTTTCAGTTGTTTTTTAATTTCCAGTTGTACTTGTTCTTTTCCAGTTAGGCTTGTATTCCGACCCCTTTACTTTTAGTTTACATTGTCTAAAATAGTTTAATTCATAGTTGATTCATTTTGTGTACTCGAACCTTATGTTTATATAGGATAAGGTAAATTCCTTCTTGTTTTAGGGAAAACGCCTTTTGGTGCTAGTCCCTTGCCCCTGGCCTTTGGAAGGCGGGCATAGGGTAGTTATGGCACTGACCCCGGGGGACGGGTCATGACACTGTTAGTCATTGGGTGATATTTTTACCATAATTATCTATATTTTATCATCTAATAATTGTTATTATATTGGGAATATTATTTTTTATTATATATGACATTAATATTTACATATAACACTTTTTGGAGGATGTTTTTTCAAACCATTTTATAATGTTGGTTTTAAACAGTGAATTTTTAATTAAAGATCCATTGATTACTAGTAAAGTGTTCAAATTATGAGGTATAAATTAATTAAATGGGGGATAATTTTAAAATATAATATTTTAAATGATGAACATCGTGAATTATAGTTTATGAAAAGAATTATATTTCTAGGAATTTTAAAAATACTAATTTTTATTAAAAAAATACATATTTGTTTAATGAACTCAGACACATAAAAATTATTTTCAAATGGATTCAATGTACAAATTATTTCACTTATACTATTTATATTACAATTATTCTAATAAGAATCAAATTTATTTTTGAATTTTTTATTAGAATCTTTTAAAATAGAAATTGTCATTTTTATGAAAAACTGTTCTTTTTATTCAATGTTTCTAACCTAAATTATTTTATATAATTTATATAAATTAAATCATCAAAATTGGATTCCCTATTTGTAATTATGTTGTCTAATTTGGTAAATATTATTCTATTTTTTTCAATATGAATAATAAAAATAGAAAATTTGCATCACATCAATATGGTTAAAATGTGTTAAATATTATTAATTACACGGTATAATAAATTAATATTTCCCAAACACATTGCATTGTACAATTATATGGGTTAATATCATCCATTTACATATAATTATATAATAAAAGGACACATTTTCATATTTATTTTATTATGACATTAATATTAATTTATGAAATAGATATAGGTAAAAATGTTATAATCTTGACTTTATTATCTCTAGTATTTTATTATAATCATAAAAGGATGTAATCTTTTGTTATAAATATTTATTTAAAATAAATAATATTTTTATATATGATAATAGTTTTTTACTTTTTTATTGATTGAATAATTCCCCTAGATACTTACGCAATGTCAACACAGTTATTATTCAATTAAAAAAATTTAAAATAAATGAGTTAAAAATATTATAAGTAATATAATTTGGATGAATTATTATATTAAATTAATTTTGTATAATAATATTACATGTTAGGGATGTGTGAGTATATTATATTATAATTTCATTTCCCTTGTTTTACTTGAAATCAATTGTAAATATTAGAAAAAAATTATACTTGGGATATTTTATGAATGCAATATTTTTATTAGTTTTTTTAAAATATTATAAATTTTGAATGGAATAGAGTGAAAAATATATAATTGATTATTTCAACACAAGGCCATTTATGATCCAATATTCATCTTATATGTAAATTTATAACCATTTAATAGTGAATAATTTTTCGGCCTCGTTAATGTTTAAATAGGAAATTTATTGTGTAAAATAAAAAGATATGTTTTATAATACCATTTCAAACTATCCGATATTTATTTTTTTTGATAATATTCCTTCGATTTTAAATAGCATACTTTAATATTGGAGAATTTGGAAGCATTTTTCTATAGAAAAAATTTATTATATATTATTCATTTATGAAATTCCAAGACTTCCCCTCACATCATAATGAAAATGAAACCCCTCCTTTTATTTATTTACAACAAAGAAACCCTTATAGCTCCCCCACCCATATAAATATAACTTATATGCTCTAATAAACAAGAATTATATATTATTAAATTCATAGATAAATATTACAGTGGTCTATAAATGTGTATTTAAAGGAGGAATACAATGAAAGATGAGGTTAGATCACCTTCAAGAAAACGAAACACATGATGTAAGGGATTTGTAGCCTCACATTTATTTTTAGGAAACATAAAAAATATTCCATAATATTTTATTTAAAATGTTTTATGTACTACCAATTTAAAATTTATTATTATGAATCACTATATTTCATGACATTTATGTTATCATTAATTTTATTCTTTAATGGGGCTTCTGATTCCAATGTTTCAAAGTCATAAAGGTTTAATGTTACAATCTCATTATTTATAGGAATTAATTATTACTATATTTATAGTTGGGAAATTTTATGATATAACTCACAATAAACGAAATAATTTTATTATCCTTTAGTAATTTAATGATATTAAATATTTTAAATTATATTTCATTACATTAAAGACTCATGATATTGAATGATGTTTTTTAAGGAAAAAAAATTATTTCTCTCTTAATTCAATAAATAATTTCCATGAATATCCATGTATTCTTAAAAAGATGTAACATTTTTAAATACTCAAATATACTTTTTTGATTTCAAATTTAGATATGTTTCACTATTTAGAAAATGGCATAAAATGTATATTTTGGCCTTTCGAATACATGCTGTTGTTTAATATTTTGTTAAAAAGTGTGAAATTTATTATTTTTTGGCATATCGATAATGAGTGTTATTTCCCAAAATCATGACAACTCAATGAATTGATAAATCATTTACATTTTTCAATTTTTCCAATAAAAGATCTTTGATTAATAATTTTAATGTTTTATTTTTGAAAGAAGTGATTTGTAACTGAATATAGTTTTTTCCTTAAAAAAGATTCCACCTGAAATTTTAGAGGATTTTTTTGTTATAACATCTTTTGATTTTACTTATGTCCTACAAGGTAAAATATCCAAGGAAAACTTCTTTATTATTTTTGAAGTTATTTTATGTATATGGTGATAAATGTATTATAAAACCCATTTATTTTCCACTGATTCTTCTATAGTGACTTGTTGAAATGTTTATTAAGATTATTTCTCTTGAATGTTTTATTATATATGATTATACATTTATGATATTTTATAAAACATATGAAATTATTGTGATTTTTTAATGGGTGGCCTGACAAATATTTACCCCTCCGTTGCATTGGATAAAAATTGATATATCAAAAGATAGACTAAATAGAAATGGGGAGTGAACCAATTTTTGCAAGGTAAATTTTCTACTATGATATTATTATGAGTGATCCATGACTAATTAATGGGTATTTAACCCATTAAAATATGATATACTTGGATGTGAATCTTAAATATGGAATTAGTAGTGAACCCAGTCCACTATAATAATCTAGGTAGTAATCATTGACAAAAAAAGGTGAGTTAACAAAATCCATTATGATAGTATTGGATGTTTGTTTTTTCTAGTAAAGAAATGATTTAATTTGATTATGTGTTTATAAAAAATTTATTTCATATGATAATATTCTTATCATATAGATCATATTAAATCATTTATTTATGATTCGGGTCTTATGAACTTTAAAGTATTATTCCTTGACCCAATATTTTTATTTTTGATGTGGATGGTATTATTTTTAAAAGTTAATCAATTGTTAAAATACTATTATCTTATATTTATGTATTAATATATATATTTCACTTTTTTTCCTTACTGATCATTTTATCTCATACTTTATTTTGTTTCTACTCCCCAATTTATGATGAAATATTTTCACATATGATGTCTATAAAGGGTTCTTGGTATAAAGAACATAATGACAGATATTGTACATCTATTATGAACCATTAATTTATTTATCAA
This sequence comes from Viscum album, assembly GCA_963277665.1. Classification (NCBI taxonomy): domain Eukaryota; kingdom Viridiplantae; phylum Streptophyta; class Magnoliopsida; order Santalales; family Viscaceae; genus Viscum; species Viscum album. Next base: position 913,840,261 of record OY728155.1, on the reverse strand, counting down.
ACCATCCAAAAGAACTAAAAATATATGATTCATTAATTTTTCATGATGTTATTTGATGAATATTCATCTAATAATATGTCATATTTTTGTTTGAAATGCATGTGTCACTATTCTAGTGATATAAGAATATCATCCTAAATAATTTCTAAAAAATTAAATAAATTTTATATAATTTTAATTTTATTGATTTCCAAAAAAATATACTCAGGAAGATAGAATAAATATAAATTATTTTTTAGAATAATTATTTTTATGTTTTTTAATACTTAACTATATATATTATCACATGATCTTCTATGAGACACATGTTGTTTATGATCAATATCAAGTAATGTGTACTTTTATGTAACTTTTTTTCAACATGACATGTCACAATATTAATAGTGTGTTGTTCCATGGGTAAAGTAGGGTCATCATCAAAGCTTGTATAACCACAGGGCCCTAGTAAAATATAAAAACATGCAACATTAGAATTTTTATGATGCGCATGGTATGAATGTCAATTAGTACACATTTTTAGTTTCAAATTTTAAATGGAATGTAATTAAATGTTTCTAGACTCAAAATATAGGCTGAAAATTCATTAAATGTGTAAACGGTGAAAACAATTTATGGCATACAATAACCGTAATAAGTTGTGCATTATTTCATTATGTATCAAAATTTTTACTCCACATGTTAGAACACATTATACATTGAATAATTCTTAACATGTACCTTATATGGGTTAAAATGCATTACACGATATGTAATTCTTATTACATTCCATGTAGTCCATTCCTCATTATGTATCTCAGATAGTGGTTAGTACATGTTGTGTAATGGAATCTAGTACTGACCACATGATTGGTTATGATTTACGCGGTTTGTTCAATTATATGGAAATAATGACATGAACCCTGGGTAAAAATTGGTATGTCCCCTTCAAATACAGTGATTCATTGTTGTTCAATACAAATATTCTAATTAAAATTCATTCCAATTCATTGTACAAGCTAAGATTTAAATGTATTTCTCTTTATGTGAATTTTCCATTGTAATATAGCATGCAACTTACCATAACACATCTTGAAATTGCATCATGTAGATAACAACCTCTACACAACTAGAATGAATAATCAAGTGATCTACATGTATTTTCATAATATTCAATAGATTAAAATCTTATATGAACACATTATCATGTTTTTTATTCTAATAAAAAATTATAAATATTATAATTAACAATCAAAAATTTAGATTTTTCAAAAAATTTAAAATTAAAATTAGGCCACTATAAATACCCTTGATGGTTCTATGGAATGGTATATGACATAGGGAATTTCTAATATTCTTTTCATCTATATTTGTGATAATACCTTTAACAAATTGATTAACACGCTATGGAATCATTTATGTGTGATTTTACACATTAAATTTGTAATTAACATGATAAAATAATAAACCCAAATGTGATAAACTACAAAATCAATTTTTTAGTCATTGTCATAATGCATAGTCATTTTTGGTGAGTATTCATGTGAGGATTCCACTAGTTATAACTGACATAATCCAGGAATCATTAAATATTGTTAGAATCATTAGGTGAAGGGGAAATAGAGAGGATTGCTTCCAATAATTAATTTTTTGATCATTATAATGAGTTTTCATATTATTTTATAGTCATAAGAGAATGTTGGGGAAGAATATTTTGTATAGGGAATGAGATACTTTTGTAGAAAATATATCAATTTTTAGAACACATATAATAAAAAATAATTTAATTTTTAATTTTTTACATTGACTTAAATACTCAAAAATTGTGTATTAGCCCTTTTAAATATTTTTTAAAAATTAAAACACTATTTAAAAATATTAGTATTTTTATTATTTAAACTTGTTGTCTTTATTTATATATAATTTCATAGATTAATTAAATTATATTGACTGAAATTATAATTATTTGAAAATATATATTTTTTCTAGCATATCAATGTACCAATTAATACGACATGTAATTTATCAAACCACAAATAAAACTATATTTATCAAAATAATAATTTTTCATTCAATAAATAAATAAAGATTATATTCACTAAAATCATTCAAAAATAAATGGGTTTTATAAGAAATACATCCTCGCATAACTCATAAAAAGGAAACGAGTTTCATGTAAATATCATTATAACATAACACATTAAAAAGAAATGGGTTTCATAAATATATATATTTTTCATAATCATAAACCATACTAGTAATGAATAATTATGAAAAAATAGATTATATCCTTATTAAAACATAAGAATTAGAAAAACTAAATTTGAATAATGAATATAAATTTTATAAAACCAATTATTAAAAATTCACGAGGAAAATATATTTCCCTCTCATTTTTTTAAATTCAAATAATATCCAAAATAAAAAAGAAAATATTTTTATTTAATATAATAATGTTCGAATATAAATTAATTTTTAAACCATTGATTAGTTATGATGGTGTAAAAGTCTTTTCATGCCATACACATAAAAAAATATAACATTCATTTTTTATAAAAAATTAAAAATTACATCATTAAATAAATGAATAGAATATTACTTTAAAAAAATCATTAATATTAAAGAATCGGTGTAAATGATATTAGATAATATAAATGAATTTTTAAAATACATCAATTATACATTTTTTAAAACATCGATTATGAAAATTAATTATTTTTTTTGGAATAGTGAAATAAAGATGATTTTTCATTAAGAAAATATTGTAAAATATCGAATAAAATATGGGAGTAAAATGAAGGGAAAACCTGTTTTACCATTAAAATTCAATGGATAAATTATATTACATAGTTTTTTGGGAGATTGATCATGATATTTCACAATCAAAATCATAATCATAAATAATCAAAAAAAATTGATGATATTGTATAATCATTTACCACATTGGTATCATTGAATCATAAGAACCATTAAATATTAAAATAAAATTAAACATTAAATATCAGTAAGAGAATAATAATCATGATATAAATATCAAATGTCATGTTTTTCACCTCAAAAACAAAGATAGGTGCATAAGAAATCTTATGTCCAAAAGATGGTAATTTGTGACAAAAATCATTAACAATAAGTCTCAACATTCTTCATACTAGTTTGAACCTCATTTATTTTAGTATAAGATCTTTATAAATCATTGAAAAAACATAATAATATTTATCATAACATATATTATTTATTTCTGATTATGTATTATCTTTTTTTAAATATTTCATTGAAAAAACACGCTTTGGGTGACAATTGATTCATTTTTCTTGTATCTTTTGGTTCGTGATTTTTCCTCAGTTTACATTGATTATGGTTTAATAATAAATATAATTTTAACTATTATATAGATATAATATATATTTTATATATATGTATTTATAGACATCCAAAAAAATAGAGATATAAAATTAAATACAATGTTCATGGAGATGGTATGCTATACACATAATTAAAAGATGTATCCATCATATAAAGAAAAAAATAAATTTAAATGTATAAATAATTTTATAAAATAATTTTCATGTGATATATAACACATACATTTATAAATGTTTTCCTTATTACATTCCATGCAAATCATTGTTGAAAAATAAATCACATCGCTTGTTGTGGTGGTAGTCCCTTGTAAACAAGAACGACATTCTCATATTTCTACGGAATGGATAATAGAGATTTATATAAGATAATATAATTACTTAATAATTATTATATCCTAAATATAATATTTATATATATTACATTATTTTATCCAGACATGTGAAGATGTGATAGAAATGAATTTAGGGATTTCGAGAGATAGTGGTCTACCATACACACGATCAACAGTTTCATTCACCATTTGTGGAAGGTGGAGATGGTTGTAAGTCATTACCATTAAATAAAATAATACCATTAAATAAAATAAAATGTTTTTTTGACGATGTTACCTCTTATTTATACATCTTTTTTTATATTACACCAAAAGCCATCCTAGTATTGATTTATAATGAAAACAAGTTGTATATATGATGTAATTGATTTAAAGATGTGATTTTTGAAAAATCGACCAACAAAAATGTTTGGAAGTGTGAATTGGAGAGGACATATAGTGGCCTTTTATAAGTGGGGGAGACGACAAACATTGTATTTTTGAAAAGAAGATGGTGTGCCCATGTATTTGTCATACCTTATGGCTCCAAAATAGGCCATCGTTGATCCAATAAGATATAATTTTAATATATGGCTATAAATATTTTTTTTTGAAGTTTTAATGACATTTTAACCCATATATTTTTAGTTTAAACCCTAGTAATCCAATTTTCATAATAACCATTGTAATAATTTTAACTATTTTATTATCTAATATGGTCAAATATTATGTTAATATTTTTGGAAAATATAAATTATTATGATAAAAAATATTGGAAAAATGTTTCTAAATATAGTTACCATAATTTTAAGATATTTATAATATATTAAACTCAAAAATGTGAGAATAAAGTGGTTTTCTATAGAGAATGTTTTGAAAAGATTAAAAAAATATCAAAAAATATCTAAATATAAATTTTAATGATATGTATTGGTTAAATTATAATACAAGTGAATTAATATTACATTTAAACCCATTAAAAATCTTCATTATCAATCCCCTAAAAATGTGGTTATAATTAAAACCAGTATTTTTCATAATTCATCAAAAAAATAAATCATTTTAGAAAAATTACCAAATTCAACCAATATTAATTTCGAAATATTGATTATAAAAGTTCATATCAATTTCCCAAATAAATATTCTATATTTTTTAAGAATTAATTTTTTAAAATTTTCACACAAAAAATAAAATTCATTTTTTTGGAAAAATAGTATTTTAGAAACATATACTAACTATAATAAAAAAATTAATATGTTTTTATAAATATATTTTTTTATAAAAAACATTAATAATATTATATAATAATTTTATATTCCTTCTCATACTTCCATGTTTAATTTTTTGGATATAACGTCCCTATTAAATATTAATATAAAGAGTATATTTTGATTCATCAAAACTCAGTGTTGTGTGTAGCATAAATTATCAACATATTATATCTAATTGAAGAAAAGTTAAGAAAATATAGATGTGTTAGATCATAGTCCCCCCATATATATTTATTTTCATTAATGAAATTCTATTACATTGGTAAGAACATATTAGTTTAATTCTATCTCATTACATCCTTTGGATCCAGTATATCATCCACAAATTGATTTGTTTTTCACAAAACATTGATTAGGTGAGTGGTAATATTTTGTAGAAAATTATCTATATGATATAGAATCTCCACCGATTTTTCCATATAAGAAATATCATGTACTAGGGGTATGAAAAATATGTTACGTATATATAAGTTGTTAGGTATTCACTTCATTATTTGAGATAAATGGAATATATAATAAACATGAGAGGGGTTTGGTGGAAGCACCAATTAATAGGTTAGAGTCTCAATATGATTAATAATTATAAAGGTATTGATATAAATAGATCATAGATTTTATTTCATTATTTAATTTCATAGACACACTCAACGATCAAATTCTTGTATTGAACAACTCACCAACATGGAAGTATAGATCACATTAGTGATTATCATCATAAATCTTATATGAATATTTTATTATCCTTCTCGGTTATTGAATGGATCTTACCTTATCATAAATTTTCTCATATATCTCATGTACCACTAGATATATATCTCCTTATTGATTCCATCATGTTGATGTATTGGACTTATTTAGTTAGAGGTATTTATAAGGAGACATCAAAATAAATGTGCATAAGATATTGTTTTATAAAATCTCAACTAGTGGAAGGTATTTATACGAACCAACATTGAATATTAAAATAAAAAAAATCAATGTATTATCATGAATCTAAATTATTATATTAAACATAAAATATATAAAAGCATGACACGTGGTGTAGGAATCCAACTATGTATCAGGAGCATGGTGAATACTTCACCAAAACATTGTAGTAAACCTCATATCTAGATTTAATGCAATAGAATTTGGGAATCCATGAATCCTTTACACTTAATTAATATATATCCTACAAAACAGTTAAAAAGTAATATATTATCTATTATCAATTATGTTGGATGAATTTGAAAAATGATCGATTATAACCAATATATCATTGTTCCATTTGCACATTTTGGGGAGTATTGTGATGTATTTCCATTCCCATTCGGGTATGAGTAATTTATATAACATCCCCTTGGACTTTTTTCTCCCATTGTTAACATTCTGATATAAAATTCATTAATATATATTACAATAACTCTCTTTTGTCTATCCCATTATAAAAACCCTTTCAAATATATATATATATAGCTCTATCTCTCCCAAATTCAAGGATAAAAAGAGAATAAATAATAATGAGACTCCTTTAACAACTCCATCATCAAATATAGTATGGGTGGAACACATAATTTGTTATTAAACATTATTTTTCGAATAAAATAATTGTTAAACTTAGGAAAATTTCTTACCTTATTTTTTATATCTATATCATTTTTATACAACACTTTAATATTATCTTGGTATGATTATTAAAAATTTATTTGAGAAAAATAAGATATATCCCCTTACTTCAGTGTTTAATAAATATATTATTTTTAAATATTCTCATATTAAACATTGTTTGATACTCATAATGGATAATATAGCATAATACTTTTGACTCAATGTATCATAAAGATTTTTTGTATTCCTTGGGTGTTAGTATTTTGAATATTCATAATCATTAATCAGCTCTAACCATCTCTTACGGGGATCTTTCAACTCCTTCAATGAGAATATACAATTTTAACTATTTTTATCAGTATATATATCACACATCTCCCCAAAAATATAATAACTTAATAAAATTAATTTAAAAACTACCACATATAATTCAATATCATGATTTAGGTAATTTGTCACATGAACCTTTAATTTTCAAGAGGTATAAGCTACAACATTTTCATTTTTCAAAAGAATGCATCACAAACCCTTCATGGATTTATAAATAATGATTATAACCCCTTATCTATTGAAAGGTAATGTAATAATATTTTCCTTAATGAATATTTTGTTATGTTACTTGAAATTTTCACCACATTCAGCCTTCCATATAACACCCTTCTAAGTTAAAAGGGTTATTGGATTAGAAATTCCTGATAAATTTTCCTGAATCAATCAATAATATCTTTCCAAACTAAGAAAATATTCTGTCTGAGTAATTATGGTTGATCTAGACTAACACTAAATAGAATTATTCTATGATGGATCCGCCGATATACCCTTTATTGAGATTATATAAAAAATGAATCCTTTTGAAGTGAAAATGTAGACATTTAATATTTTTCATACAAATTCTCCTTCATCCGGGTCTTAAGTAAAAATATCAACTGATCCTCAGTATATTCCTTACTTTTTGAATATATAAAAATTTTATCCATATGATATACCTAAAATTGATCAAGGCAATGTCTAAATATTCTATTCCTTAAATCTTTGAATGTAATGGGGTCATGGGTAATAAAAATCAAATTCACTATATATTATCAGTGTCCATAAATTTTAAAGAATATTTCTATGGATAAATCCTCATCAACAATCCACAATATATGATATCTGGAATTATTTTCAATCATATAAACGTATTTATCTTCAACCAGTTGGTCAAATAGGTCCTTAATATAGGGATGTGGATACTTGTTCTTGATTGTGATCTTGTTTAGCTCTTGATAATCAATTCAACATCATATATTTCATTCTTTCTTTCCAAAATGTGAATGAGTTCACCCCCAGGTGTAACACATGGATGAAATAATCCCTTGTCATGATTCCCCTTGATTCTATTGTTTAATTAAATCAACTAAATCAAGGGTATTCTCTATAGAGTCATTAAAATAATTTTGGCCCTAAGTATGAATTCTAATTAAAACTAAACATCAATATTTAGTGGAATACTAATTGTTTTTCAGAAAGACATAATAAACAAAAAAATTAGTCATGTCATCAATGTTTAGTTTCTCCCCATCCATATGATATAAATTCCCATTTTGAATTGGAATTGAAACCCTTACAGTGGAAGTGTTTTCATCCGAGATTCATATTTATCTTCCTATTAATAGACAACAATAAGTTACTTCGGAATATAAAACATGACATCCCCTCATTAAAAATAAATTTTTTATTTATGTAGATAAATCCAAGACATGAATTTGAAAACTTTATATTCAACAAGATTACGAATTAAAAGACTGATAATAAGCACATTCCCTTTAACATCAATCAAACATGAATCATATTCTTAAGATTTGATCATCATATCATTAGATGTTTTCACTGGTAATTGTACATATTTATATTTTGGTGGAATCTTGTTACCATTATAATATTAATTAGATATAAAATAATGGGCTGATCCACAGTCAAATAATACATTCTTAGTTCTATAGTAGATTCGAATTTTACTATTCACCTCATCATTATTGGAGCCCTATTTAGAAATATTGATATCTGGAGATTTACCAAAATCCATTGACTTAAGAGGTTTCTAACATAAATCACCATCATTAACCGTTAGATTTGGGAACTAGATAACACAGTTACCATACTCCTTTCATTGAAACACTAGAGTGTGGGTAGTGCATTATGTGGAGTTTTCTATTTATTCTCATAATTACATAACTTCTTCCCATAAATTCAACATTTCATTCCTTGATGTCCATCCATTCCCCAAAAGAAACATTTACTAGTAGTATTAAGATGGTTTACACCATATTACTTGACACACATTAGCCATGATAATGATATAATAAACATCTATACATGGATCATAGAGTTTCCCTTTAACTCAATTATTATTTTATTTTAAATACGTTTAATTGTCTGTTACCTAAAATATATATTTCAAACTTTACAGCATATTGAATGATTTATTCATGTCTAATAAATTCCATTATAGAAAAATCACATCAATATCTTGGTTTTAATCCACTTAAGTGTTAATGAACCTTACACTCTTATTAGATGATAACTCTCAAAGTGTACCATGCATGTATTATACAATTTTCATTGTAGGTACCAAATAATTAATCACACTTCTCCTTTTGATCGATGAATTTATTATCTATTTTTAAAAAAATAATTAATTGTAATTATTTATTGAAAAATATTTTCTTAACCTCACCCCACTCTATAGAGTCGATTTCATCTAATTTCGTTGTAATCTTGATAATAGTCAACCATTAATCCACTTTGTCTTCCAAATGATAGTTATAAAAATCAAAATTTTCTTTTTACAGACACTTTATTGTGTAAAATAGCATATTATAGTTAATGAATAATTTTAATGAATGTATTATATTATTATAAAAACAAAAAATAACAGGTCTTTCCTCATGACGGACTCAATAGAATATTATTCCATCCATTTCTCATTTAGAAGTTTAGGTTGATTCTTATCTTCAGAAAGTTGTGCAAGAATAACCATGTTCATTTTTCATTCCAACTCCCATAACATGTTTTTTATTATGTAAACAATACTTTAATTTTCTATTTCATTCATAATTAACATGATTTCATTAGGATTCATCAATTTACAAAAACTAAAAAATATAGTCTTGGAAAAAAAATTCATAGTTGGAAGACACATTGTCTTGAAAATCATTTGTAGGATGTCTAAATCCATAAAAATTCAAATAAATTCATGATATGAAATGTTTAAACATATATTTTCATGGTCATTATCTATTAAAATACTTTATGATACCTCATAATGAAAATATATTTTAACCAAATAATTTCCATAAAGTCTTTCAAACTAGGTGTGTAATAAAAAATATTTTCATGTGATATGTATTGCTCGAGTCATACTCAACAAACATTTTTCAGAGTCTTCATCCTTAGTTATGACTCTTCTGAAACTACATCCACTTCTAGTTTCTAGATATCTATTTATTTCTTGGTAAAAAAGATTATCTCTTCCTTCCCAAAACATTATGATGGTTTAGTATAATAGATTTTTCTTAGGGTTTTTTGGTAAATTTTTATCATTCAGTTCTCTATAGGCTAACTAATATTATTCATTAATACTGACTATATTGGGATGGAATTATATCAAGTGGACTATAATTTACACTTATTAAGGAAGTTAATGGGAAGATACATCTCATGGGTAGGATACTCCGAAATCCCCAGTTACTACCCCTTCCAAATTAATCCCTTTAGAGAAGATCCATGCCTTTTCCAATGATTATAGCTCAGAGTTCCAAAGGATCATATTCCTTATATTTCCTATTATAAAATTTATAATGACCAAGAATTTTCAAATATATATATTATATATTTTTTAATAACATTATTACGTTAAACAAACACATGCCTAAGGATCAAATTAGTATAGTTCCATTGGAAACTTGGAATCATAATCAAAAGGATCAAAAGTGACCTACATCATCCTCTATTATTCTTTGCATAACTATCAATCATTACAGAAAAATAAGAAATAATATTTTTCTTCAAATCCTTTGGAAAATAAAAAAAAGAATGAAATAGATCATATACTCAGTATGATTACAGAACAGATATATGAAAATATAATATGTGAATGAGGGCATGATAACATGATCATGAAATTTAAAAACTATACCGTTCATATCATAGATCATTATAATGGGTCGTAGAATAAATATTTTATTTTTATAAGATGATAATCATAAGGTAATCAAGGAACAAGATCCATGAGAGTATAAAAATAGTATAATACATGCAATTATGGAATACATGTATAAATATAAAACCATTTCTGAAGTAGTAAAGAATTATTACCTTGTATTACATAGTAAAATGGGATTACTCCCCAACCATTTTTTCACTAAATTTTTACATACTAAACTATCATTGGGTAATAAGTCTCATACATGACTCGGTTCACTCCCTATTCCAGTCCTGTTTATATCAGGAGGTTTCAATCATTGCTGAATGAATCAAAAAGAGATATAGGACCAACCAGTCACATAATGAATATCATAAAAATGAATGACAAAATATCATTATGCATTACTCATCTCAGAACCCATGATAAGAAGTGGTTTTTATAAGTAATACATAACAACGTAACCCATAGAAAAGAAATGGGTTCCATATATATTTCATCCTAATATAACACATGAAAAATAAATGGGTTTCATAAACATATATTCTTCATAATAAAAAACCATCTTGAGTTATAATAATGTTGGTAAAAGATCATCATATCATTAATTATACATAAGAAACACAAAAATATGATGACATTAATGAATAGAAATTATATAAAAAATCATTAAAATGATTCTTAGGAAAATATATATTCCATTTTGATAACACTTTTTCAAAATATAAAAACATCCAAATTATTAATGAAAAAAAATTTATTTAATATAATCATGGAAGCTTGTACTTTATGATTTAAAACATTCAGTGGTCGTAATAGAGAATTTTTCTTCTTTTACACAATTTAAAATTAAGATTAATCTCATATAGTTGATGAAAGTACAAAGAACATTGTGTAAAAAATGATATGAAGATTTTTTTTAAGAAAATTTTCATTGTAAAATAATGATTAAAATGAATTAAAGAGCCTTTGGGGTTTTTTATAAAACATTTTGAGAACATTTTTTTCGAAAATGATATGTGGGAAAAATAAATTTATATAAAAAGGAGAAATAAAGATGATTTTATATAATAATTTAAATTTTAAATCTTGAGTACCCAAAAAGAGGGAAATGAATTAAAGAAAAAATACTCCTGAAATAAAAGGACAAAAAATTAGCAGTTTCTTGGTAGATGGATCCTAATATTTCATGACCAAAAACAGAATCATAAACATTCCTATCAAACGATGAGATTGTAACAAAATAATCATTTACACATGGTATCTTTGAATAATAAGAAAAATTAAACATTAAAATAGAATTAAAATTTAAATATAATTATATTAATTATATTAATAATACATATGTCAAAGGGTTGTATATAAGCATAAAAAATAAAATATATTCATAAAATATTTTTTGTCCTAATGAAGTCAATTTGAAAATTAAATTTATTACCTTATATCTCGACGTATTTTGCACGACATTGAACATCATGTATATGAAATATATGATTTTAATAAATCCATTATATAACTAGACAAATATGTTTTATAACAAATGTGATTTACATATATCGGTTTAATACCTATTTTTCAATAATTCTTTATTAAAATTAATGTTTGGGTAAAAACCACTTCATTTTTCATGCGTGTTTTGGTTTGGTATTTTTATCCTTTAAATTTAATCATGGTTTCTTTATCTCTAGAATTTTAAACATGATATTTATATTATATATATTATATATATTTTAATTTATTTTAGTCCATAAAATATATAGATATAAAATGAAACACAATGTTTAAAGAGACGATAGGCCATATGTATTTGTGAACAGAACATCAATATTTTAACAGATGTAATTTAACAATAGTAAATAATATATTTTATTTACATAATAATTATTTTTTAATATATATTACATATAATTATTAATTTTTTACAATTTTATTCGCTATAATTTGTTAGTGAAAATTGAATCACATCATTTCGCAAGGCAGTAGTCCATTTGTACACACAAACAACATTATATTATCATCTACAAAATGTAATGTGAGAGGTTATATAAGATATTATAATAACACAAGTTATCTTATATAATATATATATCATATATACATATAATATACATTATTATATAAATCCATGAGAAGCAATGACAGAAAATACGATTCATCGGTTCGTGAGATGGTAGTTTGATGTAGAGATAATCAATGGATACATTTAACATTTGAGAGGGGATGATATGGTTCTAGGTCCTAACCATAATTTTTCATATTCTCATAATATGTAATATATTTATGATAAGATATCTTTATGGTTTAAAATAATTCTATGCAGTTTTTGGAATAAATAAAATAAAATTCCCGATTACTGATATTTTCACTTATTAGGTCAAATTCTTTTGGTTGGCATTAAAATTATTTATAATATAGATTTTTAACAAAAAAATGACTTTGGGATTTTGGAATGAAATTAGTAAATTGATTTGGAAATGAAATGGATAAACATAATTGTTTTGGAAGTATGAAGTTGGAGTAGAGGGGGTGACTATTTATAAGTGCGAGAGAGGAAACACATGGATTTTTTAAAATATAAAATAATTACCCACATTTGTGTTAAAAAATAAATGATAAAATTGAACATTATTGATCCTATATGATATAAGGTCCAAATATTACCATAAGATGAGTGTTTGACATGATTCAATGTCATTTTAACCCATATTAGTTATATTTAACCACCTAGTAAACCTATTTTCACATGAACATAGTAATTATGTTTAAATTATTTTTCTATTAATAATGGAAGAAGTCAAAATTTTCATAAAAAAATTTCAATGAATAAAAATATGATATCCAGTTTTCCAATTAAATTCATATAATTAGATGAAACTAATTTAAAACTAAACACACATACATGATGAAATCATGGTTTCCAATGTGAAAAATATCAAAAATTTCAATTGTTTTTATATCAAAATTAAATATCAAATTTAATACAATAACTTATAAAGGATAAATTTTAATATTATTAGTTTAATTTACATTAAAAAATAAAACTAAATTTATCTTGAAAAAATTATTTTATAAAAAAGAAATTTTACAATAAAAACTAATATTTTTCACCAGTGCTCGAGAAATAAATTTTCCCTAATAAATCACAAAAAATAACCCTATTTTAATTTCGAATTATTATAAAAAAACTTATTTAATGATTTTAATTAAATTTCCTTAAATTTTAAAAAGTTCCTATTATTATTATTTTATTAAAATTAATATAATCATTTTACAGAGAATTGTATTTTCAAAGCATATAAGCATAATTTAAAATTAAGTACATTTGTATTAATATGTTTTATTTATATAAAAACAGTATAATTAATATTTGAAATATTGTTTTCCCTATTTATATAATCATTTTTAATGTCTTGTTTTTAATTAAGATCTTAAATAATAATATAAATAATATATTTTGGTTCGTTATAACTCAGTGTTACCTGTAATGAAACCTATCAATGAAATTTAATTTGTTTGAAAAATAAAATAGAATCTCATTGTGTTATAATCAAAATTACAGAGAAATTTGCTTAAATAGAACTAAATCATACCTTATATAGGAGCTGTAATCTTATAATATTGGATCGAGTATTGTCTAGAATATTTCAATGAATACTTAGATGATTTCATAGTGGTTTGATAACACATAACCCAAGTAGTGATCAAACATAGAACAATGAATCCAAAATTAGGATTTTGAAGTAAATGAGTAGGTATTTCTGATGTTTTCTAATCGATTAGAAAATGGGAGGATTAAATGATAATGAATAAATACTTCTATATTTTCTATCCCATTGAATTTTTTATGAGTATTGATATAGTGGAATACCATGTGTCTTCTATTGTGATACAGTTTGATGGATAATATATTTTATATATATCATCTTTAGATATATCATTTACACCTCTTTCAGGGAATCTGAATTGATGATTTCAAGATAGATATTTATGATCCATTTATTATGTGACCCATTTTTTCATAAATTAAGTTGATAAAATCCTTTAGGAGAATATTATATGCTTATTAAAAATGTGGCAGATGTAATAAGGTAACCAATTAAAGACATGTGAGAGAAAAATATATATGTCAGTGTAGTGGCTAAATATTATCACCAGTAATGTGTGGTGATGAATTTTTAATAAAATAATCTATATAATGTCAATTGATTAATAACCCACATAAAATAAGGTGAAAATTTAATCAAATTTCTATATTTTTCATATATTTTGATGATTTTAATCTATTATAGGACCAAGATAATGATAGTGGTTTAAAATAGAGGAAATGTCCACATATTTAAAATTAATAAAAAATTTATATATTAAATTAATTTACTAGTTTATACTATATGGTTCCATGTGTTTAAATTATAATGGATAACGACACATATAGGGCACCAACTGACTGGTGGAACATGAAAATGTATCTAGTATGATACGAGCTATCTAATGGGTGTGAATTGGGTACAAATGGGGTCATATTGTTATTTTTTAAATTTAATTAAAATTAATACGATGGTTTAAAAAAATTTAAAAACCATATCCCCCTGACTATCCAAGAGGAATAAAATAAAATTCTCCTATCACCCATATTCCTCTCCTAGAAAATTGGTTTCATAATCATCAGATCTCATATATGATCATGATTTTCAATGATTGTTCACTAGAGTTATGGTTAAAATATGTCTCATAATTTTTTAGTTTCATCTAATTTTTTCTTTATTATTCTTATAAAATTCATAAATTAGTGGGTCTTGTTTGAATTAAGGTATTATGTCTAAAGATTTTGAATCAAAACAGATATTCAATGAGTTGGGGTTTTCCAATGTTTATTTTGATATAAAAATATTTTTAATTTGTTTCTTGCATTGTCTGTCATAGGATATGTGGAAATTTATCTATGTGTAAGAAGTACCATGAACAAAACAAAATATTTATTCCACTCCTGTTATGTGATGACTATGTAGTATATTACCCATGATAGGTTCTAAAAATATTATTTATTAAAATCATGGAAACTTTTAACTGCATCACATTCATAAACTAAAACGATACTCCATGAATAAAACCTAAAATGGTATTACTTTACAATGAATAAATTTATATGTCATTTAACCACATCCATTACAGTCTCAGGTTAATAAAAATCTTTTCAATGAGTTATTATATTAGTGAATTATCCATTTCATGTGTCTTTGAGATAGTTTTTTTTTTATTATGCTTCAAATCCTTTGAAAAATGAATTTGTATGAGATTATAAAGAATATAAAATTAGGTCGTGGTTATTATAAATGTGTAAGGAATATATTGTAATGGATATGGGTTGCATATGGAGTGATTTGGGTTAGCCTAATTGATTATTTTAGTGAATTTATATTTAATATTAATAAATCAATAATTATTTTTTGGATACACTATCTTATTACAACTAAGATTTTTTTTGGAATTAATAACAAATATTTTTGGAGTTTAGGATTTTTTAAAAAGTTATTTTCAATAAAGTTTGTGGTAAGTGTAGAAAAATAAGTAGAATTTGTGATAAGTATATTCTATAGTGACTATTAACATAAATCACACATTCAGTGGATGTGGAATCAAGTTATGAAATTAATATTGATGGTAATACATGGTATATTATCCCATATAAGTATAGTTCATTTATCTATGACTGGTAGGGTTTGAAATTTTTTATAAAGATCTATAATTTCATTTTTCAATGATATTTTGGATATAATAGATGAAAAATAGAAGGATAATCAATAAATTCACAAATATATAATAAAATATATGATGTGATCTATATGTTATTCTGAGAGATGAAGGTTTTATGATTCCAAAGTTATTCATGATGGGTTTACAAGAAAAACTTTATGTGACAGAAAATGGTGCTTATTATCATTGTATTTCATGGAAATAACAGGTGATGAAATTGATTATTAATGAATAACCATTGAACAATCAACTAGGTCACATTATTTAATATCAAAGATAAAGATTATATTCTAGATATTTATGTTCCAATATTTCACAAGTGATTTCAAGGAATTTGAGTTAATATCCATGAAAATTCTATCATTCTTATAATTCAATAGTATTTCTATAGAGGTGAATACAAAAAAAATCATTTTAAAGGGAATAAATAAATACATTGAAATTTTATGTTTTATGTGTTAGGAAGGTTCTATAAAAAATCATTAAAATTTTGTATTTCTTCAATACTCGAGTATAATGATGTTAAATATATGAAGGTATTGTAAGAATGTAGATTTTGTTCATGTATTGTTTCACAAACAAAGGAATATAATATGATTTTACTAAGGTTTTATTTTTGTGAATAGAAAGATCATAGTTCTAAAATGGGTTAGTATTATACAAAAATAAGTAACTCCAAATTAATAAAGAGATGAATTTGGAAAAAAAATATTCCTATGAGAGAAAAATTCTATGAATTTTACAATTAGAAGTAATGTGAGATAATATATATGAAACATTTATTTCAATGAGTGAATCATATAAATCATTATGTTGTTTGAATATACTATTCACATAAACCATCATTTTGGGTGGAGGATATCCTCTCTTGATAAACATTATTGTATAATTTGATGTATAAGGACATAAAAGTAAATATTGTACATGAAACATTATTTCATTAATATAGTAAAATTGTGTAATAGCAATAAAGTTATGTAAAAAGGCATACAATTTCAATTTTTACATCAAGAATCATGAAGAATAACATACAAATAATAATAGTTATAATCTGATTTTGGAATTTCATTTATCTAGAGTGGTTTATTATTACTATGATATTATGAATGAATTGTATTTAACCCCCAAATTAAATGTTTGATCATATATGTCATGCCAAAAGGATGTGGTATAATGATAAATGTAACAGAACCTCAAATTTTATGTTATGAAACATGTGGGGTCTTATATTAAATAAAGAAATAACTACATATCCCAAATCTACTATGTTGGTATTCATGTCCTTATACTATAGTGAGAAAAGAGAATTCAACAGAAGTGTTCAAAGAGATGAAAAACAAAAGCCCAAAATTTATTAGAAACCCAATGACCCTAACAAGGTGTAATCATGAAAAAAAACAATACATCCTATAAACTATTGAAGCCTAGTTTTTTTGGAAACATTGGAATAATAACCACAAATGATTTTCATACATAAATATTACATAATTTTTTATGTATAGTTATTACATTACATAAACACATGCCAAATGATTGTAATGGTATAGTGATTTTTGAAACAAGGAAACATAAATAACAGGCACATGAGAATTTTACATTATCATCTACTATATTACTTATAAATATCACCCTTGAAATAAATATAACTTTTAATATCTATCATCATAACATGGTGAAAAGAAACATAAGAAATAGTGAACAAAGATGATCAGAATGGGTAAAAATTTGAAATATAAAAAACAAAATGTTAGCATAAGGGTATGAGAATGGGTGAATAATATATGAAAACATTTCATTGCATATCAAATATAAAAATCCTAGGTCATGGAAAAAATATTTGTAGTTCATAATACATGAATAATAAATAAATCAATGAACATGAATTATGAGAGAATAACATTAACATAATACATTGAATTTTGGAATAAATATAAAAATGGAAAATCAATTATATTGTAGTAAAGGTTTATTTTGAAGTTTATCATAGTTGAATGGGTTCTCATGAAAAACCATTATAGTAATCATGGGACACTCTAAATACCATCACAGTTGTCAAATTCCATTACTCATAACAGCACGAATGATTAAAATATAAACATCAAATTTTGTAGTGTATGACACAAAACACCAAGCGTAGAAATGAATATAATAACCTTATATTTTTTTGATATTTATAATATTTTCAAAAAATCGAATCTATTTTATTTCTTTCAAAACACACAATACTGAGATTGTCATTGTTTCATTCAATAACGATTTTCTTCAATAGCTTGTGTTGTGCATCAGACAATGCTTTTCGGAATACTATTAATATTTTTATTTAAAATGAAAATCAACTCTTAGAAATTAAATTTATGCTTAAAAATTTCATTAAATTACTTTTAAAAATATATAGTGCGTTTAATTTCTTAAAACATAATGAGAAATTAATAAAAAAAAATGAATATAAATGAAATGTTTTTATAAAACCCAATTTTGTGCACCAAAAAAGTATTTAATATTATTAAATGAAATTAAATAAAATTAGTGGATTAAATTAATTATAAAAAAATATTGTATATTTTTTTTGAATTCATCAAATATATTTGGTAGGCATAAGACAAAAAAATCCATTTTATTGTGTAAAAGTTGTATTTTTGTAAATGTAGTTTGGCTTAATTTTACTATAGCACATGTTTTAAAACTATATTTTGACACATTTATATATATATTATTTCATAAAATAGACATTATTTTTGAAGTCCTTTTGTTCCTAAAAAAATTATGGTGAATTTTTAGAGTTTTAATAAGGAATTTCATTTTTATGAACTGTTAAAAATACTGAATTTTAATTGAAAAATGACTTTTTATCTAATTTATTTATTTTGGTAAAATATATTAAAATTTTTAAAGTAAAATTAGTTAAATTATAGATCAATTAATACTATTTAGTTCATTTTATTCAATATTAAATTAAATTTATATTTTAAAACCTAGTAATCTTTTTAACATTTCACTTTAAAAACCCATTTTACCATCTTATCTGCAAGATTAATATCAAATTACATTTATAAAATTGTGTGAATTGAATTTAAAAAAAATTAATAAATATTTTTAATAATAAAATTAATTAATATTTTATAATAATATCAGTTAATTTTTTGAACATAATAATGGTTGAAAATAGTTAAAATCTATTAATGTGATTACGTCTAAAATTGTGTTTGGCGCATTACATGTGATTGAATTAAAATTGATTTTACACACACACATGATTATTATATTATAAATTTGATGTAATGTTAAGTATCATTGGGTCTGCATTCAATTATTAATATATTTTTAATTATAACATTACTTGTTAAATTATCTTTGTAAATAAAATTATACATATTACCTTTGTAAAATACTGTGATGAAAAAATTGAGTAAAATAAAATACTTGAAAAATAATTGAAAATTTTGAATTTATTTTTTGGTGGAGGCATTTTGTTGACTTATTCACCCCAATAATCCATTATTATTCAATTTTTGTGCCGCATGAGGTAAGTTATACCTCCCAATCATGAATAATTTTGAGTATTTACAAGAAATGTCACTCCTCCTCAATTATAAAAGGTAATTCACTCTCCCCCCATATTCACATATTACAATCCATTTAGATTATAAGAATTTTCAAAAAATAACTTCACAAATTCACGAATCCCATTATATAATCTATATCTTGGCTAGATGTCCATCCAAGTAAGACCATTCATGTAAACCATAAATAGATACCCAAAAAACAGGTAACATTCATAAAAAAATGTTTTTATTTTATTTCTTCCTCAAAACACTTAAATAATTATTATATCATGAACACAAAAAATAATATGTATATTAAATATAATTTTATTATTTTATAATAATTTCACGACATAAAACCACATTTAATTCAATCAAATACATTACGAAATCAACATTCTTATGCACGATGCATTATCGCCTCATGAATGAAAGAGGTTCATTTTCTCATTTCCACCTATCAAGGCAAGGAATAATTATAGAAATGGAGTTTACAAATGATGTTTATGATATTTATGATGTATTTATACTTTTTGAATTATTAAATTACGTAGATCTTCATTATGGCTATTTTTGATAATATGATAATGTTTCTCGTATATATGGGGTACAACTTCCTCGCAATGCAATTTGATTCATTAAAGATTTTCTTAAAATGTATTAAGGATGGATATAATAAAAATATGTCATATATATTAAAAAATATATTTTATTTTAGTGATAATATACATATATTATATTTAATTCTCTTTCTTTCAACATTAAAATAAAATTGAATCATTTTTTATGAGTATGCACGGCCTACCATCTCTATGAACAATGTATTTTGTTTCATATCAATAAATATAATGGATAACAATATATATATATATATATAATGAATATATTTTATATTTATGTCATGTTTCATATTATATATATTATTAAATAATTATCTAGGCAATAAGAAAAAAAAATAACTATTTTAAACAAACGTGAAGAACAAGGATATTGACAGCTAAAACAACAAAAATAATGAATTATTTTTATCAAATAGTAGACAAGAAGTTATAAAAATATTATATATGATATTATAAATATTATAATGGTTATTTAATTAGTTAATAATATTCTTAAAACTAATATACATGATGTTAAATCCATTTTCATCAAAAGGACGCGTGAGGTAAGGGTTTATCTTCTCACATTTAAACCCCTAAGACATACGCCATATTCACCAACTATTTCTTTTTTTAAGATTTATATAATAAAAATTATTATGTTATATAATGAATTAATTTATCGAAGTTATTTTTAATGTAAAATTTATGTTATTTACTTCATTAGACATTTAATACGAAATTTACCAAATTGGTAAAAAGTTTGTTCACAATATCATCATTATTCGAGATCGTTTCTGTTTATTTCTCCACTTGGAGGATTATTTGAAATTTCATTCATTATATAAATATATTGTATTTTCGTTTGGATGTTCATGAAATTTTTATGAAATCATGTCATTTTTCCACTGTTTGGTAATAGAAGATTTAATAAAAAAATTTAAAATAATATTCTTTCATTTATTTTTTCGGTCTAAAATATAAATTCTTTGATAAAAACATTTTATAAAAAATTTAAAACATGTTTTAAACATCTGAAATTATTTTATAGAATACATTTTTATGTAATTTTTCCCTTTTTGTTTTGTAAATTTAATTTGCAAAGATAAATACTTTGAAAATGTTTATAAAAATAAAAATGATATTTTCCCTAAGAATGTTTTTAATGATCAATTTATGTTATTTATTATAATTAATTATAAAAACAATTGAATATTACTCAAATGGGTATATATTAATTTTATAATATCCTTATTATTTCAATTTATTGATTTTGATGTGCATGATTATTGATGTTCTATTTTGATATGACTATATACGTTACTATGAATGGATTATGGATACGTTTACTAATAAGGGAAGTATTCACATTTCATTTACTATAATATCAATACAAAGGTTTATGTAGTTAATTATTTACCCCTTTTATATGAGGAATAAAATATACTTATTATTTTAAGTTCAAGGTCCTTTATAGAACCTAGATTCATCACTAGGTTTCATGAGACATGCAAGATATTGTTTAGAATAAGGCATTTCCCATTTATTATATTATTGGAATGAACCCCTTACAATATTAGATTATATGAATGAATCCCTGAAACTATTATATTCATGGAATGAATTAATGATATTATTAAATTATTAACATGAATCCATGGTGATATTATATTCTTATCAGAAATTCTTGAAAGAATACAATTTTTTGGCTGGAAACCTTGGCAGTTTTTGATTCTTGAATTAACACTTCATAGTATTAGACATCTTGGAAAAAATATTCAATGGTACGTTTACGATATACATTGTTATGAATTCCATCATTATGAATTTGACAATAGATATTCTCTATGATTATTTTATTAGTTAGAATATACAATGATAAATTAGGTGCTCATGTTTTTATTATTTGGAATTATTTGATCATCATTTATTCATTCTATATTATGCTCCTTTTATTTATTAGATGGAATATGTTTCAATTATATTCCATGACATATTTATTTAACCATATTTATTCATATCATTGACGGTAATCACACAATTAACGAGAATCTAATATCACTCATTTATTATGTATTATATTCAATACTATTTTATGATGTTTAATATGAATTTTATATAGGTATATTCTAGATTGAATATTTTTGTTCTTAAAGGAAAAAAATTTATAATGTAAAATTTTATTAAAATTTAATGTAAGAATCATGTATTTATCGAGTTTACCATTAATAATAAACTAATTGGTCGTTTAGAATGTGATTCCTTAAATCATATTCCAATGTAATGGTAGTAAGAATTGACTTTGGGAAACTATGTTCTGTTTAAATTATGTTTTTTCAGAGAAAATTTAGTAGAATACTTGGGAACTATAGTTTCTAAAAATGTAATTTTTTTGTTTAAAAAAATTATGAAAAAACTGGTTGACCAAAAAAATACATAATACAAAAATAACAAACCTCATAATAAATAAACAACCAATTCCAAAACAATTAAATGTTTTTTAAATTATTAAGGTTGAATAATCACCAATCCATAAAGGTAACCTCCATATATGGATTGTACTTAATGAGATAATCATTGTGAAATGACTTCTTGTCCAATTTCTGGAAATTATACTCTAGAGTTTTTTTCCACTCTTTGAAACCACAAATTAAAATTGTGTTCTATTTATTAGTCTAAATGTTTTCTATTTATTCAAGTCAACTCAACGCGATCTTTCAAACAACATGTGAGAATCCTCATATGAGACATTGATCATGAAGGCATCTTCTATAATTTCCACATTAGAATGTAGGAGTAATTACTAGGTGCAATATAATTTATAATCCTCCTTATATACATTTTTATAAATAATGTAATTCAGTTCCTCTGTCTATGAATTAATCATCACATTAGTTTTAGGATCATCATGCTTAATTTATCCATTATTCATTTTCTACGAGAAATCAAAATAATCAATAAGTATCATTTGGGGGAGCTTAAGTTTATTGTATGACCTTTTAACTGGAGGACTATGTAAATTTTCCTATTCCTTATGTCTTTGAGGCCTCTGTATATTCTGAATAAACTCATAAGAATCTATAATTGTGTTACTTACTTTTTGATGATGAAAAAATTAATTATTCAGTATGTAAAACTGTGTTTACCTAGAGGACCATGTTTTAGATTCAAAATCATTATCCAAGACATTGATATCTAACCTACCTCATAGAGTATGACTCCATACAACTCCTTCAACTACATCATTCCCTTTGTCCAAATGAGGTAGAGTAACCATCTCCAATACCATAAAACGAATTTTAGAAACAACTCATGTTAAGGTGTGAAGCATTTTAGCCTCTCTAATACACTGTTCTTTTGAATCCATTTCTTCCCATGACCAAATCTCTGGTTTCCACCCAACCCTTTATTCAGCTAAAACAAATTGTATTGAATTTCCCTAGATAGTTTTACTAGATGGGTAACCCTCACCTATTTAAATAATCATAACTCCTTTATGTGGGACACATAAAGACCTGACAAGATTATAATATGAGGTATATTTCAGTAAACTGCTCATTGGGACTACAAAAACCCTCTCTTTCACCCTTGAAATACCATGAACCTACTGAAAATGGTTCTTCCATTGACTAGGCATGCTTTTTATTACCCTTATACCCCCCAGATCAGTTGGGGTTCCCTGAATTGACAACTTTATATTACAAAATATCCCCTTAGTTGTCTCCATAACAACCACCTAGTAATGTACAATGTTTCTTAGTTGAACTTCCTCAGTATGAGATGGATTATATGACTTGTTGTACTCATAACCCTAAACAACAAAAAACATCTCCCTAGATCTGGCATCCACTCAACAAAATTTTAAACCCTAGGCCATGATTCACGAGATCAGAGATATCTACATTATTCTGATCATTCATACCCCTATCTACTTTATATGGGATATTAACATAAGTAACACCTTTACACCTTGTAAGGTAAATTTCATAGAATGAGTAATCTTTCTTACCCAACTATCTTAAAAATCCTCCATGTCTTAATACATAGATATATTGAGAATCTGGGTGACCTAGTATTTACTACAAAGAATATTGATTGACCTAGGATTCAAATACAACATATTATTTTCAAATAACTTCTTCTATAGCCACAATCCTAAGCAACTAAACTAGTGTCCTTGGAACATCCACTTCCACAAAAATAAGTGGATTAATTTTGTTGAATCGCAGGAGCCATTGTACTGTCAATTCATGGAAATAAGACTAACAGGTTTCCCAGTATACAAATAAATGATGGATTATGGAATGGAAATTCATATTTAGGAAGGTTTACACAAAAAGAAACAGAAAGAGCATCCCGGTTCTAATTAAAATTGTACAACCATCGATAGAGATAGATGTTAGAGCCATTTTATTTTTTTGATCCCAGGACCATGTAGAAATGTAATTTTCCTTCAAGGTGAATTTATTCACAATTTGGAATTATTAAAAGAGACCCAAAGTCACACAATCATGTCTCACCATGTTCCAAAACGGATCTATAGAGATTTTCTGTATAGGGTATTTGATGCCTGAAACTATTCACCAAGGTAAGATCCCAAAGTCGCAAAGATTCTATGATCTCTGGGTTATATATGAAAATGATGAGGTACACTATAGAGAAGATGTGGAAACCTATATCTTAGCTAGATATCCACAAACTTTAGGAAAATTTAATGCTTAGAGAATGGAATAAAAATGAATTTCTATATAACAGTAGAGGGTGGGCCCAGACCATCCTCCCCACACCCACCACTGGAAAGGGGAGAATCATCCTTCTCTATTGGATATTAGAGGAGCGTCATAAATAGACTAAAACACACATAACCTACCTATATATAAATGGGGTAGTATATTTTGGAAAAAATATATTATGGAATGTAATCCTATGATTAAATTTGAGGATAAATATATTAGACTGAACTAATGAAAAGATATCAATGATATTAATATTATATTTGCCTAATTTTTTAAATTTATGTTAATTATTTCATTGGTTTTGGGATTATAAAATATGTTCCACAATGACATGATCTAATATAGTGTATTTAGTTGTTTATATGTGGCACCTAGTAGAAGTAATGGTAACCTCATCAATGAGAATAATACAAATATTAAGAATGGATTTATTATGCTATTAATCCAAAATTTTGAAGGTCAGAATAATCCAAACCATTCTCATAATATGAGGTGTAGTATCATGTGATTTGAAGACAAATAAATAATTATTTATGTATTATGGATTTAGAAGGAACATTGAAAAGAAGATGAAAATTGTGAAAATGTTTTATAAAGTGATTAAAGGAATAATGTATTTTACCACATGTGATAGTTATTAAAAGAAAGACCCCAGTATGATCATAAATTTATTTGGAG
This sequence comes from Viscum album, assembly GCA_963277665.1. NCBI lineage: Eukaryota > Viridiplantae > Streptophyta > Magnoliopsida > Santalales > Viscaceae > Viscum > Viscum album. The sequence continues at coordinate 913,814,264 of OY728155.1, read as the reverse complement.
TTAACAAATAGTGTGTACAAAAAGGCCACAATGAATTTTATTATAGGGGGGAGGAAAAGGATTTTAATGACCAATTATTCATCTATAGTTTCATGGAGATCCATGAAATTGAATTCCCTAAGACTCAATGGAATATAACTCAAAATTGGATAAGGAATGACAGTCAACTACATGCTTTTGATACAACTTAATTGTAATGATTACAGTTTATATGTTTAGATTCAATTATTATTTCATTTCTGTATTATATCAATGGTGTAATATATATTAGAATCCTAGAATATTTGAGGATTTTAGTAAGGTATTATTACAATATAGATTTTTGAGTACATGTTTAATACTACCGATAACAAAGAAAAAATATTCCGTGACATGTTGAACTTCATGGATAACATGTGATTGAGGGAAATAACCATTAATATGTTCTTGATATTAAGATAATTATGTTTGGATAAAGAGATTATTAATATGGATAAATTATAATAGATATCACTGATGACATTGGAAATTGATTATTATATATTGAAAAAGTGGTCATGTTATCATTTTATGAGTCTAAAACATATTTGGGTTTAAGAAATATATCAAATTAACAATGTGTTACATAAAACATTTGGAATCATGGATGTTTTCAATAAGTATTTATGGTAATTTATATCATTTACATGATGTAATAGAATACCGTCGACGTCTTCCAGTGAGTTCATGGGGGTGACCTTCTGCGGCGACTGTGTGCCTGAGTTTTTATGCTGGAATGTATTTTGTGTTTTGGTAGATAAATGTCTTTGGGCTAGAGGCCCTGTTGTCTGGAAATGATGAGGAGCACCGGTTGTTCTGGGTCTTGTGATCTGCAACGGTTCGTGAAAATGGTGGCCGAACCAGATTGCCTCGATGCTCCGACGATGGCTCCACCGTCGTCCTGCTTTGAATGGTGGCGCATGGTGTTCTGGCTTTTCCCACTGGTGGTATGATGAATTTCAAGTGGACTCACTCCTCGAGGTGGTTGCGCGGCTCGAGGTGGGCACGTGGTGCATGGTGTTTTTGAATTTTGAATTTCTGAAGATGTTTGTTTTTGGATGATTTGTTGTTTGGTTGTGAGGTTGCCAGTTATCCTAAACCGGATTTATGAAAATAAAAAAAATTATTTGTAGTCATGATGTAAGAGAATACATGATGAATTTTTTTACATGTTTGGTACGTGACTATTAGTATCAGGTACTTTTTCAGGTAATATAATGTTTGTATGGTAATGTTCCTTTCAATTCAAGCCTAACATATTTTGGACCAGCTTTAAGGTTAACTAATAATGGAATGCATTATGTTGAACTTTAAGTATTATTTGATAAATGCTTCATATCATTTTGGCATTAGTAAAGACATGAAGAATATCTTGTTACTATTTTATGGATCTTTTGATATATGAAAATCTAATTTCAGTATTTCAAGAATGAAATTCACTTTTTGATACTAATTTTATTTAATAAATAATGATTTTAATCGAACCAAAACCAAAGGTTGAAATTTTTCTTATAAAATATAATCTTGTCATATATGTGTATATCCTTATATTATTATATAGTAAAATAATTAATTAACACAAGAAAATTTATTTTTAAATATAATGTTATCCTTTTGAAATTATTTATTATGATATTAATAACCTTTTAACAACTGTTATATTTTTTTATTTTGAGGACCTAATATTTTTTTTCCATTCAATTTTTTTATCAATGACCTTAAACAGTCTCTATAAATATTTACACTTTACCTCCATGTTCATATTTTCACTTCCTACTGATGTTGTTTTACTTTGAAACGTATTTATTTTTTCTTCCTTGTGAAATTTTTACTTCACAGTCACTCTAATTTAGAGGATGTATTACAAACCCTTCTCATAATGATGGATTCAAATAAATGGATTTTAAAATATTAACTTTCTATTACCAATATCGACATTAAATTATGGGGACACCAATTATTAATGGTGGGGTGAATATAACACCCCAAAAGTTTAAAATATGAACATCATATTTTGTAGAATATATGAAATGAAACACCAAGAATATGGATGAATATATTAACTAGATACATTATGATATATTTCATATTTATTTGAATTATATATATCATATACCTTACAATGAATGAAATGTTTAGTTACTCTATGTTGCATGCAATAACAAGTGTTTCAATAATCTGTGCTATATGAAACACTACGTTTTAAAGAGTACTATTAATATTATCATTTATAATGAAAATAACATCTTGGAAATAAAATTGGTGGCCATAAATATTATTCTATAACATATATAAATATTTGGTTAAGTTCCATTTATACCAATTAATTAAAATTTAATAATCCAATTTAATATAAAACAAATACTTCTTTAAGAAAATATTTTATGTGGAAAAGGTATTATAAAAAAATAAACATAATTACTATTAATGGATAATAATATTGAAATTATAATATTATATTTTCAATAATTTTTTATATTCATCCAATACATACGATATACATAAGATAGTAATGAATCTAATTTTATACATAAAAGCTTTATTTGCCTAAACGCAGTTTTGTGGTCTCTAATTGAAACACTTCTTTTAAAAAAAATTTGGACACTTTAGAAACATTTGTTTGAAAGAATAAAATTCATTTCCAATATTTATGTATGATAATTATCTTTGGGTGAATTGTTTTTCTAATAAGTTTAATTTATTTATAAATAGGAAAAAATGATGAATTATAATTTAAAACCGAGTTTTCATCTTAATTTATTTTTATTATAAAATTTTATTTTAAATGTTTTTAAAGAATAAATTGATAATTTAACAATATATTATTCTAATTTAGGTAATTGGAATCATTTTTATAATGAATTTTGATATAAAAATTTAGGATATTTTTTTATCATTTTTATATTAAACGATGCTTCTGCATCACGTGTCTGGGGTTAATTTCAAATATTATTCTGAAAATTTGATTCATGAAATTTATAAAAATTTATTAAAAATTTTGAATATGAATAATTTATATTATATAAGAAATTCAAATTTATTTTTTTATAGTAATATTTTTTCGAAAATAGCTATTATTAATTAGGGAGATTAAGTTTGAAATATGGTTTTACCAAATTGAATGCATTTGTGTTAATTTTTACAGCACAAAAAAGGTATTTTATTTTTATTAATTTTAATTAATATTTAAAATAATTGGGTTTAAAAAGAATAATTAATCTATATTTAATTATAATATTAAATTATAAATCATATAGAAAAATAAAATTATACATGTTACATTGGTAAAAACATTAAAGATAAAATTGAGTAAAATTGAATACAAAGTAATAAATTAATACAAAATGTATTTATTTAGTGTTTTGGAGGAATTTATAGAAAAATTAATATATAACATCCATTATAATTAAATATTGGAGCCACATGAGGTAAAGGGGACCACCCAATAGTGAATAATTTTGTGTATTTACAATAACTTAAGTACTCCTAAATTTTACATGGGAATTCAATCGACCCACTTATCCACACCTCAGAAGCCATTTTCCATGATCAAACCCTACAAGAACCAATTTACAAAATCCATATTATATTAATAGTTTACTTAGATAATTCATAAATCCAACAAAGGGAGGCCTTTAGTGGAAACCAAAAGGAGATACCCGAAGAAGGGGTAATGTTCAACAATGAATGATTTAGATTTATTTTGTCATCAAAAATATAAATTTAATTTTTCCTCATGATTATATAATAGCATATGTATCAAAAATATAATGATATTTTTTTGTTAGAGTTAAATACCTAAAAACACACACCCTTTCATAAAATGTGTAACAAATTCATTATTTACGTGTATGACAAACTACCGCCTAGCGAACTGATGTCATTTAATATTTTGTTACCACAAATAATCAATGGGAATAATGATGTACATAAATATTATAAAGGATATTTTTGATATTTATCATGTATTTAGTCTTATGGAATTATTTTTTAACACAACATTCCATGATTCCCCTTTAGTCAGAATATGATAAAGCTATTATTGTGTCAGGTTAACTACCCCAACACAAAGAGATGTGATTCGTTCATTCTTTATATTGAATGTATCAAGGAAGGGTTTAATAAAAATATGTGACATGTACGAAATTAATATTATACTATAAAGATAATAAATATACATATAATTTACTTTTCATTTATTCTATATGATAAAAAATAGAAATATAATTCATGGGTACGTACAACCTAAAACATCCATAAAAGTTGTATTTATGTTTATTTTAAAAAACTATATATTACTATAAATTAATTTATAATTAATTTATATCATATTTATATCGTATTTTAAATTCATGATATTATCAAATCATGATCAATGAATGAATAACAAAAACTAACTAGAAAAAACATTCATGAACAGACTAGGTAATTGACAACGAAAACAGTGAAAATAATGGGTGATTATTTAGCAATGGTTGATAAGATATTATAAATGGACCATATATGATATTGTTAATATTAATATGGATATTTTATTAGTTAATAAAATAATTAAATCTATTATACATGAGGTTAATTATTCTTTTATCAAAAGTAAGTATGAGGAAATGGATTCTCATCTCACTTTTACTTTGATGTTATATATTCCATATTCACTGCATATTTATTTATGTAGTTATATACTAAATTTTTGTATGATATATCATAAAGTAATTTATCATCATGATATTTAATGTTTTATTTAAATTTATTTTGATCATCGGTCTTTAAATACATAATTTACAAAATGTTAAGTGTTTTGTTAAGAATATGATCATTATTGTGGATAGTTTATGTTTACATCTTGTTTGGGAGTTTTTTTTGATATTTATATATTTAAAATTATATTTTGTAACAGTAGTTTTTTAATGATATTTTCCTATATTTGTACAAAATTTTCCCTTGTTTTTATTTAAAATAAATTTATTCTATTTTTTCATGAAAATTAAATTTCATTCATCTCTTTAGTTGAAAATATTTTTTCATCCAAATCTGTGTTTTCTAGAAATGATATCATTATTTTCAAACCCTTTTTAATATAATTTCTAAAGGAGACATTTACCCATTTTTTATTTTTAAAATTTATTTTAATTGAAATTTTATAAAAAAATGAATTCTCAATTTTTTTTCAAAATGAAATAGATATTCACCTCTAGAATGTTTTAAAGTTAATTTTATAGTAATTTTATTCATCAATTAAAAAACTCATTCATAAAAATCCAATGGGTATATGTTGTATTGAGGGAATACTTATGCATTATAATGAGGTTTTACAGTCATTATTACTATGGAAGTTTTATTTTTATACAATTTTCCGTATTATAATGAATTTTTTATGGATTAGTTTACTAATTGGGGATTTATTCACATTTCATGGGTAAAACTAGATATGTTTTTGGATTAGGCCATACCCATTTATTATATTCATTGAATGAATTTCTGACAGTATTAGATTCATTAAAGATAGCCATGAAATAATTAGATTCACAGCATCAATCCTACATAGTATTATATTCATGGTATAAAAACTAGATAATATTAGATTCTAGGCATGAATCCTTGATAATAGTATATTCTTAGAATGAATCCTTGATAATATTATATTTCTTAGAAAAAATCTAAAACCTCATGTTATGAGTATCCATAATTATTCCTTCCATCATTATGAATCCAGTTATTAATATTCAATGTGATTATTCAAGTAGATTGAATAACATTTTTTATGATTCATTCTCGTGTTTTTATATGTCATTATTTGATCATCATTTTTCCTTATTTATTACTATCAAACTATTGATCACTGTTAATTTGTTTGATTTATTTACATTACCATATTAATTATGTTTTATTTATAGATATATTTTACTGTTAACATTCCCTTAATAATTATTTTATCTCACCTATTTCTTATATTTTATTTTCCACATTATTTGACGAAGTTTACTATGCCCATTTGGCAGTGATACTATATATGTAATATAGTTATTACCAAAACAAATATGTTGTAATTTGTGTATTAAAATGTAATGTATGTCTCATGTATTTATCTAGTTTTCAGAGATTAATAATATATATTTTCTTTCAATATATGGTTCCTTATATATTATTACAATATAATGGTAACATACAAATTATTTAGGATACTGGGGTATAAGTCACTATTGTGGGAATCATATAAGGTTTAGTAAAAACCATGGGAACATTATTTTTGTGAAAATAATATTTTAGGGAATATAACCCTTTGATTTTTTTTAATTACATATATATAATAACATCCCAAAGAAACCATGTTTATTATTTTTGGATTACATATGCATAATATTTTCAATTTATGTTAAGAACATCACAAGTTTTTTTATTATAATGTATTTTTTCTAATGGTATTATCTAATATTGTGTATTTCATCATTTTAAAATGGTTCTTATAAGAAGAAAGGGAAAAAAATAAATCAAAATAATTCAAAGGGTATGAATGATCAATTATTTTATGATATTAAGCCAATATTTTGAAAGGAAGTTGTCTCCCAAGAATTATCGTTGTATGAGTAAAAAGTACCATGTGTTAAAGGTACAAATATAGAGTTATATATGTATAATGACTTTTTAATGAAGAATTATAATAATAGATAAACAATTAATAGTATGGATGAGGAAATAATGAAATGAAGTATGTTATGACATTTGATAATTGTGGAACTAATCAACCTGTTACTTACATTAAAAGATAGAGAGTTTTCTAGAAGATTTGATAGAAATGCCATCATGATATTCATTGTAAGGGAAATAAAACATCTTCCATTATGTAATGTTTCCACTATAGATATATGAGGAACTACCCAAATGAATTCACTTATAATCCAAGATATATTCCTCAAAATAACTTAAGCAATCAAGGTTAATATTTTTCCATTGATACAACCAAAAAAGAATAACTAATGTTATTGGGTTTTGTTTCATGTATAGTGTCATTTTTATATTTTATCATCGACGTACTAGTTATGAGTATAATTCAATATATTAGGAATTTACAATAGTATAATATCATTAAGTATTTTAGAGAACATATGGAATATTACTGACAAATAAGAAAATTAATGTAGTGAAAAGATGAAATTATTAGAAAAACTATGATTATGGGTAATATAACATTTATTTATTATTGATGTTAATATAATAATGGTTGGTTAAATAAATGATTGATATGAATTATGTAAATTTTATATTACTGGCTACATTGGAAATTATTAATTACTTATTGGAAATTTGGTTTTGATATCATTGATGATGTCTAAAACATTTTTCGATTAAGGGATCATATCTAGTAATCGTTGAATTAAAAAATTAATAATTAATAATGTAGGTTTTTTATATGGTTTTATTGAAGTTCACATTATTACCATGATTTAAGAGAATACATGATGAGGTATTTCGATGTTTTTTATGTGATGATTAGGTTCCACTTTATTTTTACTAGGGATTATAATTTCTATTTAGTATCCTTCCATCAAAAGTTAGTCTAACAGATTTTAGATGATCTATAAGGATAAATATGTTTGAAATTAATTGTGCTTAACAATAAGTATTATTAGATTAAATTTTCAAATAAATTTAGATTTGTTACATATAATAGGAATATCACATTATTCATTTATGGGTGATATAATCTATTGAAATATAATTTTAGTTCTTCAAAAAAATCATTTATTTATTTGATTCTTTGAATAAGTGGTGATTTTAATCAAAAAACAACCAAAGGTTGAATTTTTGTTATGAAATAGAAAGATATCAACTGATTATATATTTTTATATTCTCATATTGAAAAATAATTCAACAACTTTAGGAAAAAAATCTTTAAATGAATTTTGATCTTATTAACATCATTTCTAATGATGTCAATGACATTTTCAAACATATCAGATTTATTTCATTAAGGCTTTCAAATTAATAAATATTATTCACTTGTTAGTGATCAATTAACTCAGTCACTCTATATAAATATTTTATATCTTACTCCATTTTAATATATTCACTTCCCAAAACAGTTCTCATATTTGAAAACCTCATTATGTGTTGTTCTATATGAAATATGTACTTTCCATTCCATCTTATTAATGTAATTTTTTACCTAACCTTCTCATTATATGTGATTAAAGTTGTGGAATTTTTGAATATAAATATTTTTCTTCCTAGATCAAGTTTAAATTGTGAGGATTCAATGTATTTAATGTTTGAAGAATGTAATGCCTTGATCATTTAAAATCTGAAAATCATATTTAGTAGCATGTGTTTTAGGAAATACAAACTATAAAAATGAATATAATATCCAAAAACATTATGATATATTAATTATTTAAAATAAATTCAATGTATTATACAAATTTCAATGCACTCAATACCGATTTAGCTTGTGTTTCAATCAACAATGATATTCTTCACCATAACGTGTTACACGTAAGATACTATTTTACAGAATACTATTAAAATTGTAATATAAAATTAAATATCCCTAGTATCAACTAAAAAATAGATCATATGTATGAGTACTATGTTATAAAAATATATGGTTGGATTCATCTTTTACTATGTAAATAAAAATTAATAATAACCTTTTGAATATAATGGATGTGTTTTTATAAAAAAATGTTTTTATATACCAAATGAGTTAAATTTTTAAAAAAAATTATATATTAATATTGGTAGATTATATTAGTGGAATTTATATATTTAATATTAATTACATATTTTATTATATTTATTCAGTGGACTTAATATGAATTTGATATGTAAAAATCTAGTTTTATACATAAATGATATATTTTTCAAATCTATTTTGGCTGCCTTTTAATGATGCGCCTATTTTAAAGCTAAATTTCACACTTTTATAAAATTTATTTTGACAAAATAAACTACATTTTTCAAATATAAATTTAAAAATTATCATAGAGTAAATATTTGGTTTTTTTAGATGTTTCATTTTTTTAATGATTCGTGAAAAGACAGAATTTTAATTAAAAACCGAATTCTCAAAAAAATTATTTTTGTAGATATACTATATTTTAAATTGGATTTAAATTTTAATTTGATAAATTGAAAATATATAGATTTAATTGAGGTCATTGGAATAATTTTTATATTGAATTTAGTTATAAGAATATATTAAACCATTAAACATTTTTAGTTTAAAAACGATCTTTCTTATTATGTTAGTGTGATTAATTTTAAATATAATTATTCCCCTAATGGGAAAAATGTTTTTAAATACTGAATAAATATTTTAAATATGAATAATTTATAATATCTATGAATGTAAACTTAAATTTGATACATAATAATTAGTGGATACAGTTGATGTTATTTAATTTGACTAATGTTAAAACGAGCTTTTGTAAAATACATGCATTTGAATTAAAATTTAGTTTAAAGAAACATATGATTTCTATTTAATTAATTACAATTAATATTTATAAAAAATGGGTATAAATTATGTAATAATTCCCTTTTTAATCATATTTATATTGGATAATTTACCTTAGTAAATAAAAATATACAACATACCTTGTGAAAAGCGATAAAGATAAAATTGAGTAATCATTATGAATAAGTAATAACATCATACAATTTGTTTTCATTCTGTTTTTTAGGTATTTATAATATATTTCATTAACATACTCCATTATTATTCAATTTTGGAGGCACATGTGGTATGATATTCCTCCCAATAATTTATAATTATGTGTATTTTAAAAAATAAATAATTCCTCAATTATAAATGGGAATTCACTATCCCAAATTCATCGAAAACAACAAGAAATTTTACTAAAAAACCTAAAAAATAAACTTTAAAACATACCTCATTTAATTCTATTAGACTTAGTTTGGGCGAGATTCCAACCAAGGAAGGCCTTGGGTTCAAAACAACAAGAGATTCACGATGAAGAGGCAACGTTCATCAACAAATTTTTTTTGTTTTATTTCTCCCTAGAACCCCTTAAATTATTTTTACATAGTTACTGTATAAAAACTAGAATATCCTAAAATTATTAATATTTGTTTATTTTATGGTTAAAAAATACAACCACACGCTTCCATCAAATGGGTTAGGAAATTGTTGTCCGTGTCTAAGGCAGATTACCGCCTCGTGAACCGATGTTGTTCATTTTTTCCATTACAACCTATAATGTATGGGAATAATGATGAAAAAACTGTTTAATTAAGATATTTATGATATTTATAAATTATGTATTCATATTTAATTAATATATAACAAATAACTTAATGGATTCTATTATATAAGAATATGATAATGTCATTCGTGTGTACGGTCGACTACCCCTCGTGAAGTAATGTTATTCATTCACGCATACATAGAATGAAATAATCAATTTTTTAATAATAATATATGATATATATGAAATAAATATGATAAATATATGATAATATACATATATTTCACTTACATATTTTTCTTCTAATATGATAAGAAAATGAAAAAATTGTCCATGCAAACCTACGACATATTGTCTCAATTAATGATGTATTTCATTTCGTATAAAAAAATAATATAGATTGTACTAAATAAATATATAATTAATATATATGATATTTATATCAGGGTTTAAATTTTTAATATTACTAAATTTTGATTTATTTAAGAAGAAAAAAAATTCAAAACATACACGAGAAACCATTCAACTAACAAATGAAACAATGAAAATGATGAATGCTTTTTAACAAAAAGGTTATAGGATGTTACAAAAGGATAATATATGATATTTAGAATATAAACCTGGTCTTGTTATATTTTTATAAAAAAAGACCATTTTTATGTAGGATAAAATTGTATGATCAAATGAATGTGTGAGGTAAGGTTTTCTCATCTCACTTTTACATCCATGAGACATACGCCATATACACTACCGAATTATTTTATGTGGTTTATAAACGAAATTTTTTTCATTATATATCATGAAAACATTTATCATAATCATACTTAATGTTTCATTTTATTTTATTTCATTTAAGTGGATTTCAATACAAACTTTACCAAATTGGTGAGAGTTTACTTTACAATCTCATCATTATTTGAGATTGATTATGATTATGTATCCCATAGCGGAATTATTTCATATTTATATCTTGAAATAAATATATATTTTTCTAATATTGTTATTCAAGATATTTTATTAAAATAGTATCATATTTATACTCTTTGGTAGTTAAATGTTTTATAAAAAAAATTCATGAAATTCCGACATTATTTCTCTCTTTTGTCAGAAATTTGTTTGTCTACAAATCAAGTTTTTCTAAAAATGTGGGAAATTTTTTAAGCTTCTAAAAAGTATTTATAAAAGGAATCTTATCCCAATTTTAATCTTTAAAAAATGATTTCATAAGTAATTTTCAATGTTTTTCTTCCAAAATGAGAAGTATATCTTCAACAACAATGTTTTTATGATCATTATACGGTATATATATTCAAAAATGAAAAAACCCTTTTATTATTAATCAAATGTTTATATATTTCATTAATACCATCCATAATAATTCCATAGATTTTTTATGATAAGTTTGACTGTGGATATACTGTTTTGATACAATTTTCCATGTTACTATAAATGGTATATAAATATTTTTACTTATTAGGGAAGAATTCACATTTCATATGAAACAATTTAAATATGATTTTTTATGAATTTTATGTTTTTTCCATTTAATATGAGGAATGTACTATATTTAGTTTGTGAAGGTTGATGTCCTTTATTTCACCTAAATGAATTGGATGTTTTCAGGATAAAAACATGATATATTTTTGCCCAAGGCCTTACCCATTTATTATAATCTTATAATAGAGCCACAACAATATTAGATATTTTTTCATGAAGACTTGAAAAGTATTAGATTCATTACATAAATCCTTCACTATATTATTTTAATGTAATGAATCTTTATATTATTATATTCTTGTAACGTATACTTTATATTATGAGATTTTTTGCATTAAGCCTTGATAATATTAAATTTGGGTCCTGAAGCCTTGGTAGTGTTGGATGTTTTAGAACAAATCCTATATTGTATGTTATTAATATACATTAATAGTAATTTTTTCATCATGAATTTGGTTATTTATATTGCATTTGATTATTATATTAGATATAATATAAATGGATCTATTTCATTCTCATGGGATTATTTTATGGAATTATTTGATCTACATTTTCTAATCTATATTATACTCAAGTTACTGATTAAATGGAATGTGATTTAGTTATTTATCATTCTATTTTTATTATGAAATACTTATTTATTAAATCTATTGTAGACAAGCCCTTACTGCGCATATGAAATCTCCTATCTTATGTTATTTCCATGGATTTGATGATGGTTAATTTGACTATTATCTCAGGATACGATAGATGGAATAAATTTATTCTTAAATGAAATGAAATCAAATTTTTCATTTTTTATTCAAATATAATATAAGTATCAAGAATTTACCTATTTTACTAATACTAATAAACTAGTTGTTAATTTAGGATGACATTACAAGTATCTAATGATAATGTAATGGTAGCGTGAACTGACCACATGCTACTAGGTTATAGGTCTCTACATTACTGAACAAAATTCTCCCCCCATTCAAGTCTAGTTTTCCATTCAGTTTAAAATAAATAACCAATGAATTGGAGGGATATATGGGTCCCACTAATCAGAAAATTATAATCAATAAAATTTGGGCACCATGATCAAAAAAAATTTATCATACCAAGTTATGTGAATGTAAATGGGTTCCATAAGCATTATAACATAGAATAAACAATAGAAGAGAAATGAGTTTCATGTACATTTCACTATTCAATTACACATGGAAAAGAAATGGGTTTCAAAAACATACCTTCATTAGAATCACAAACAAAAAATTTAAATAATTTGTTTGATATCACTATATCGTATCCCCAGTAAAACATAAGAAATACAAATGTTAGTTTTCAATGCTGAATTTAAATTACATAAAACCATAAAAATATTCATCACGATTATATCCCATTAATTTTTGATACACTTCATTAATATATAAAACCAACCCTAATATTAATGTTTTTTTAAATAATCATTCAAACTATTAATGGAATATTTAAAACAATATGTGGCCTTTATGGGAAAAATACTCTCATGATGAACAATTTAAAAAAATTACATTATCATTTCTTATAAAATTCAAAAAAATCATATTCAAAAATGAAAATAATATTCCTTTTGATTTTTTGTAATTTTAATCAATATAGAAAATAAAATTAATAAATCTTAGGTGATTTCTAAACAGATATTTATGTTTATTGTGAAATCATGGATACAAAAAAATATTTATAAAAAAATACTTATGTCCCCCTTTGATTACATAAAATGTTGAAAATGAATAGAAACAATTTGTTCTCCTAAATCAAAAATATGATATAAAATCTATGATTTTATTGAGAGATAGATCATGTGATTTCATCTTTGAAAAAATAATATCAATAATTCTTGATAAATGATTAGATTGAAACATAAAATCATTTCCACTTTGGTTTTTTTAATTATAAGAACCAATAATGAATACATGAAATTAAATAATAAATATCCATAAAATAATATATTAATGATATAAAATTTAAAATGGTAGTATATATATCTAATTAAATAATATAGGTGTATAAAAATCTTATTTCCCATAGAAGGAAATCGGGACAAAAATCCATTCACCTAACTTATGAATTCCAATTTACATAGTCGGGCCTCATAAATAATAAATATAATTATTTTAAAATATAATATATAAAAATTATCATATTTTAAATATCATATATAAAATACTAATGACTTATTATTACCATTTTATCAATAATTCTGTGTTAAAATATTGTTTCGGGCAATAGATGATTCATTTATTATGTATACTTGAGTTTGTTATTTTTTTCTCTTTGTTTTACATTCATCCTATGATCCTTAAAATTTTGAACATTATATACATGTAATATACATTCATTTTATATGTATTTACTGTAATCCATAAAATTTATATGTAGAAAATGAGTTACAATGTTCATGAATGATGCAATTCATTTGTAAAGTTGACAATTGATAACATTTTATTGATAAACTAAAATACAGGATGATAAATAATATATAAAAAATTTAAATTAATTATTACTTCATATATATTAAATTTGTTCATTAATTCTATCCTTATTACCATCCCTATAACATGTTAGTGAAAAAGGAGTCGTATCGCTTCAGAATATGATATTTCACCGCACACATGAGTAACATTATAATTTTCCTACCAAAATGGATGTAAGAACGAAAATATGAAATCATGATTCTATAAGAATAATTATTTTATTGTAAATATAATTTATAAAAAAAGTTCCATCATTATATGAATTGATGATAGTTTTTAATGAAACACGAATAACATCTGTTCGTGAGGAAGTACTCCACCAAACACACGATCGATGGTTTCGTTTCCCTTTTTATGGATATAGAGAGATATTATGGTAATCTAAAAAACATAATACAATCGAAATATATGGAATATTAAAATTTTATTATAATATAATGGGTTAATTAATGTTTTTCGTGGTGGAAGAAAAAATAAAACAAAAACGTGAGTTTATGAATTTTACCCCTTTGTCAGATATAATATTTATGTTTATAACCAAATAATTATAAAATAGGATTACATATAGAACGAATACAACAAAATTATAGTAATGAATTATTAAATGTAATAATGCTGGTATTTAATGATCCAAAGGCATTTTGAATGTGTAAAAATGGGAGGAGAGGGGTGAATTTTTATTAGCTATTGAGAGGAAACTCATAGAATTTTAGAAAGGAGTGAATTGTTCCAATGTTTTTCAAAATAAAAAAAAAGACAAAAATTGGCTAATTATGGGTCATACAAGGTAATAGTTTTGATTTATGGATTTAAAATCAGTGTCGTAAAAATTTCTTGCACACTTTTCTCCTTATCCTTTTAGCTTAGCTCAAGGTATACCCAATTTAACCTTAGCCAAAAAAATTAATTTTTAATGTTTTAAGTATTAATTATAGTAAAAAATTATGTTTAACATACTATATAATATTAATTATTCAGAATAAAAATATGGAATAAATTTTTCAAAACACAATTCATATAATTCCAAGAATTTATTTTAAAATTAAACCCCTAGACGTGACATAAAAGAGGTTATCCAAAGATTAAAAATTTCAACCATTTAAAAGAATTTTATACAAAAATTCAAAATGAGATTTATTACAATGGGATATATTTATTTAATTATAGTATTAATGAATTATTATCACTTTCAGAACTATTTTAAAAAATATACATCTATGTTCTTTAAATGAAATTGTATTTTTCTATAAAATCATATAATTTTAAATACTCGTTGAAATATTAATATTTTTTTAAAAAATTAAATAAATTAAGAATAATATATTTTTTTACATTTTGGTTTCAAATAAAAAAATTTTACGATAATTTTTTAAATTTGTTTTTCCAAAATTAATTAAATTATTAGTTCACATAATATTTAAAAATATTTTTTGGCAAATGGAAAATTTTAAAACATATAAATACTTTAGAATAAAAAGTATTTTTTTAACATGTTTTAAAAATATAAAACCCTTATACAAAATATTTAAAAAAATTATTCATATTTTTACAACCATGTATAACTGGTATGTCCTAACACCCATGTCAAATAGTAATATAAATAGTATATTGTGGTTCATTAGAACTTGGTGTGGCATGTAGTATATGATATATAAAAAAAATTTCATAAAATCATGTGGAATTATATTATACACCATTAAAATGAATTTCGCCCCTCACATTATTGTAAACAAATAAGAATAATTTTGCCTCATTAAATGCTCGTATTCCCTCAATACTTCATCAAACTGCTGGTGACACTACATATCATTGACATGGTAAGTGGTGATTTTTAATTGAACTTTGTTTCCGTTATCTATAATCCCCTCAAGTTTTTCCAATTAATTATTTTTCTCTAGTGTTATGACATCTGATTTAGTACATGTGAAGGGTTCATAATTTACTTCTTTAATATAGACAAACAAAACACATCATGTACTCATGATTGGTTTGGAAGAAGTGTCAAACGATAAGACACCATCCTGATACGATAAATAAATTCAACGAGAGTGATATATAAGGGGATTATATTCCCTTTTTTATATTATCCCATTATATTATTCCATTGATACATAAATAGAAACACATTATCACAAAATTAAATTCCAGATCACATTAATGATTTTCAGCATATATCTTCTTTCGAAATTTTTCTTCCCTTAGGTTTTAAATAATGTAACTATCCTTCTCCACCATTTAATTATCTATCTCATTTACCAATAATATTCCATTCTCATATTCATTATATAAAGTTAGATATCTAAAATTAAGTCCATAAAAGTATCCATACAGATCCATTTAATAGTCATTTTAATGTTATTGTAGAATGAGAACACAACAATAGAAAGGTGTTGATTCCAAAACATTTTACAATTCTAATAAAAATATCTCAACATAAACTCTATGGTTTTAATTGTTCTCTCATACTGACCATATGTATGAGGATGATACATAGTTCTTAAACTCAATTCAATATCATGTTCAAGATGAATAATTCACCCTAACATTTGGGTAAAACTCATATATTTATCACACACAATGCATTGTGGTACTCCATAGAATATTAAAACTTAATTAATGCATATCCTTGAATGTCGATCCAATGTGAGATCTTCGTGGATTTTGATGTAGTGTGATAATTTTTTTATAAAATCATCTATAACACATGACATAATTTTCCCTTTATCCATTTTGGGGAGTCCCAAAATAGAATCAGTGGTGATGTAGTCCCATTTCCACTATTATATGGTTAATTTATGTAACAAACATCTTATAAATTTATCTATACTCATTAACTTTCTGATATACCATGTATTGAGTTCCAAGATCTGGGATATCTCTCTTCATTCCATCCAACCATAAATAATCTTTCAATTCTCAATAAATATTCATTCATCCAAAAATAATATAGAATAAAGAACTATGACCCAAATCTATTAACTCCTTCACATATTTTTTATATGTAACACATAATCTATTCTTCAACCATGTAATTCCATCAAAATTTTGGTTAATATCAGGAAAATTTCTTAACTTCTTCTATTTCTCTAAATATTTCTATAGTGACCCTTTAATCATTACTTGGATATATGGTTGAACACTCAACTGTGATAGATAAAATAAATCCAATTCCTTCATTATTTCTATATCAATCTATTAAAAATCATGAAATATTGGATATTTTTTATCCTTATCATAAAAAATGTAGCACATTTCTTTTTAACTCATAACATCAGTCCCCTAGTTCACTTTTCAGTTAATTGTAATGTATTGATAAATGATAATCTGTAATCAAATCTAACTATATAATATATCTCATATTCACCTACTTATATGTAAATATATAATTTTATCATTTTTATCAGTATATATGTCCCACATTTCCCTGAAAATATAATTCCTCTAAATCATTAAATGAAAAATACTATAGCTAACTTCATGACATGAGTTGAGTAATTTTTTTAATGAACTATCAATTGTCCTGATGCATAATAAATAACCATGTAATTATACATTACAACACAACAAATCCACTATTTAATTCATTATTAAATATTATAAAGCCTTTTTTAATATAGAGTAATGCAATTAAAATTTCTGTGACTAAGATTTCTTCAGTTCATTGAACTATTCCAATCATTCATCTATCTAAAGGAACGTGAATAAATTCTAAGTTAGCATGGTGATTAGATAATAGCGTCTTCAAAAATTTACCAATAAGCATCAATAATATCAAACTAAATGAAGAAATAATTAGGTAGTAGTCATTATGGTTTTCTAGAAAGATATTTAATATCATCCATCTTTGATGGATCCACTAATATACCATCACATTAAATTATATGACAATAAATGAAATATTTTCTATCCAAAATTCACACTTTGTAAATTTCTTATTCAAAATTTCCTTCATTAGTTATATATGTAAATTTATCATCTAATCTTCATATTCTAAACTTCTATTTTAAAGAATCGGAATATTGTATATAAATTCTACCACAACCTGATCATGGTAATCTCTAAAGACACTGTAAATTAAATCTATGTAGATAGTGGTGGAATTTGTAAGACCAAATGTCATAAATATATACTCATAGTGACCATACCATGAAATGGATTGTGTATTATGTATATCCTCCTTATTGGATCTAAATTGGTGATATCTATGTTAAAGTTAAATCATAGAAAATAATAGATATTTATATAGTTTATTTGGAAATTAATCAATATGAAGAAGCAAATAATTGTTCTTGATTTGGATCCATTTCAACTCCCTATAACTACTAACAATTCTCATCTATCCATATTTCCTTTGGAAAAGACAATGGGTGATACCCATGGCGACACACATGGATGAATGAATCACTTTTCAATATTTACCGAGAGTTTATTATTGAATTCCTACAACTCAATCAAGTAAATTATAGGGAGTATTTCGTATATGTGTGGGGCCATATATGATTTCTATTGAAAAGTAATCTTCCGGATTTAGTGGGATACTACGAGACCCTTCAAGAAATACATCAACAGATACATTCATAATACGAATATATAAGGACATGGCCTTAAACCTTACATAATATTGAATTAAATGAATAATTAACATTGAGGATCTTTTCAGGTTTAGAGTTATAGAGAATTAGGACATAACTAATACAAAACAAAATATTTATAAGGTAGACACTTCTACACCGTTTCCATTTTTTTACAAAACAAGAACTCTTGAAAAAAAAGAGTCATGTCTAGTTCCATGTTTAAGACAACATGGAATTCCCTTGATCCGATCGTCGACTCTATTCCACATTATGTCATGTGAAAAACATTTTAAAAACATGGGATGAGCATAAAAATCTCAGTAAGGGATACACAAAGAAGGAAAACTGTTAGTTTTTAAAAGCAACAATTATACCATGAATACTTTAACATAAGTAATACTTTTTACCTTTATGAAGTAGTAAATACTCTTCACTGAATAATGATCATTACTTACCCTTTTGTAACCAAAATATTACTATAAAACCCATATAAAGAACACATAACATATATATGTAACTTCAGACATAAACATAATTAAATGGAATAACCATACGGTTGACTTCCACACATATCACAAAATGTAATATCCATACGGCCGACTTCCATACCCAATGCATTGGAGGTTATAACACAACCACCCATCCTTGTATACACGGAACCACCCATTATTTGGTTTATCACATATCCACCCATCAAATGTCCTCATAACAATATAATATCAAAACACATACAACAAATATAAAGGAGAGACAACATTTCCAGATTTCAATCAAAATATATCACTTAAATATATACACATAACAAATCTATTATAAAAACCAATTTAAATACCAAAATGAATAAATGAGTATATGGTATTTATTTTCTTTTAAAAACATTACGGCTTGTTGAGGAAGCCAAAGATCAAATACAAATCATAGTGGAAGAAAATTTCAATGTAACCACTTAAGTTAAAAGGAACATTTTTTTGTCGTTTTGTAAAATAATTTGTAGATATTGATTCCCTTTGAAATTTCAACGGTGTTTTTACAACATATAAAATAAAATCGTGTATTAAAACAAAATATGCATCAATGAAATGAGATTGAGAAGAAGTCCCTTACAAAGATCAGTTTGTAAATAAAATAGATCTATTTTGTATTTTTACTATAATTATACATAAAGAAAGTATAAATACAATATAGAACATAATCAAAGCATGACATCATTTAAATTTAGGAGATTAACCCAAAGAACGAAAATTGGGTTAAGAAGTTCCCTTACCTCATGTACGACATGACTCGATTTTTCTTTAATCTCTTTTAAATAATTAACTAAAGTTAATTTCTACTTTCTTAAGAGCCTTTATCAGGTTTATTGTTATTTTTATTTAACTTATTACCAGGTTATAAAAATTATTTAATCATTTATGTTAATAATGTTCGTTTTGTCGATATTTGGTACTTGAGTCAAAAATGAACACTTTATATTACAATTTTTCCATGTGTGTAATATTCCATTACATCTAGAATGAAATTAATTATTTAGATATCATATATATCACATATTTCCAATATATACATATATTTAAAATATTACATAACATTTAGAGGTAAGAAATGAAATGCACTGTTCATGAAGACGGTAAGCCGTATGTACGCATGAATGCTTCTTTCATTTCTATTTCTTACATTAATGGAAATAGAATATAATGATACATAGGTATATTATAATACTAGTATAATATAATAAATAATATCATTAATTCTATCCTTTATACATCCCACATAAGGAATTAACGAGTCATATCACATTGAGGGGGCGGTAGTCCGCACTGCCTCAAAAGGGATTATCATATTTACCCATTACCAAAACCATAAAGGTGTACTATAAATGGAAAATGCAGAAGCATAAAGAAAACATAAACATAATATATATCATATATAAATATAGTTCTATCATAATGGCCACCATGAGTGGCGGTAGGAGATAATTGAACAATCATCATTTTGTGAGGCGTTAGTTTCCCATCCACATAAACATTATGTTCTTCATCCATTAGATGGAGATGTGTGAAAGTGTAGTTCAAATCCTTCTCATAAAAACATACTAGTATATTCAGGGTACTGGTTTTGTTACAAAATAAAGGAATAAAATGTTTTTAGGGGTTGTAGAAGTAAAATAAAAATATAATTTATGAGAAATCGTTACCTTTAATATTGGTAACTCCCTTTGGTTTGAACCAATGGACTTCTTGAAGTGCCTTCTGCCTAATGTAAGGATTCTAGGGGGGAGGATAGAGATGTACAGAGATTAATCGGGTAGTCTTTGGTCAAGCCGAATTTCTTGAGAGGTGTGAGGAATTGGTTATAAGTGGTATCCTTTTATAAGTGGGAGGAGGGGCTCTTTAGGAAAATGTGAAAATATTATTTTATCATATAATGATATTCGGATTCTAATGGTCCATAAATCATTAAAGAAAAATATAAGTTGATTCATGGTCGAAATAAACTCATCCAATCATAATTTGACTTGTTTTGGATATTATTTTAATCATTATAGTCTTATTTATTTAAATGATTTATTGATGAGGTAACTACGGCATCATTATTATATCATAAATAATTCAATATATTTTTTGTCTAAAAATTATAAAAAAATACCATTATGTAGGAAATATTTTTGGATTTCCAAATAATATTTATAATCGGGAATATGACTTACATAACATCATATAAAAGTTTATTACTAAAATATTTTTGTTAATGTTAACTTTTCTTCACATTAAATTAATTATTCTAAATTATCATTATCACTCCCAAGTGCATCAATGGGGTCCCAAAATCGATCCAAAGATGACCATGGTCGTAAATGACTCAACCAATAAGGTTTGGACATGTGTTAAAGTAATTCGTAATTATTATAATATTCTTTTTACTTTGATTTAACCTATTTACCTTTAACCGTGGTAAATAAAAGTCAAAAGTTACTATTCACCAAAAAATAAATTCATCTTAATGAACCAAATTTTACCTCATGATAACAACCATGTATGTCTGAATTTTTGATTTCAATTAACAAAAGTGCTAAAATTTCATTTAAATAAAAATGTCGGTTTTTTTAACTACCACTAAGTGGTTTCACTCTTAATAAAAAATTGATGTTTTTCAGAAAAATACCAAAAAATAAGCCTAAGCTATATTTGATATTCTGAATTCAAAATTGATGTCTATTTTTACAAATTAAAAACATAGAATTTTAATTAGTTAATTTTAAAAATAAATCCCATTGTTAAAACAAATAGCATGTTTTTATGAAACAATAACTATCAAAAGATTGACACTTGTTTATGTCAAATTTCCAAGCGAAATTAATTCCAATGACCAACATTGAATTAAATCGTAATTTTTTTTTAATTTCACATTAAACCAATTAAAAAGATAATCTAACCATATAAATATATTATATTAAAAGGCACTTTTGAAATAAAATACAATATTTTTCACTATTCATTAAAAAATGAACATTATCAGAAAAATTCCATAAATTTACAGAAAGTACATTTTGATTTCCGCATTCTGAAGAAGGATTTTATTTGGTCATATAAAATGTATTAAAGTGAAAAAAACTATATTTGAAGAAGTTTCACCATTAAAAGGCAGTAAATCAGCATTTAAATGTAAATTATGCTTAAAATAAGATTCATTCATATTTTAAGTCTCTAAATTTTTATTTGATAATGTAAATACATTTAAGAAACATGTATAATCCTATTTTAGTTAGTTTCATTCATTCTCTCCAATACAATAGATAAAATTTACCTACCATTTAATATAATAATATTATATTATTAGTGTGCAATGAAAGATTCCAAAGAAACATGTTATTGTGTATTAGGTACGCTATCGAACATATAAAACCTTATAAAGTAAAATTAATATTTAATTAAAAAATAAAATAAATTTAAAAATGTCTTATTCATCATTTACAAGGGATGTTACATACTTCCCCACTTTTTGAAATTGCGTCCTTACAATTTTTATTCACTTATCAAAATTAGTGGGGGTATTTATCCCTCATTGTGTTTTTAGATTCCCACGTTGCCTCTTCAACCATATAGTTTTTCCACAAAACCGTAACCTAGTGAATTACCTTATTCCGCAAAACTTTCTCTCTATGGTCAAGAATCTGAACTGGTTTTTCTTTATAAGAGAGATTCTCTACCAACTGAACTACCTATGGGCTCAAAACATGATATGGATCTGGCATATATATTCTCAACATCAAAACATGAAAACATAGTGTACCTGGGATAAACGTGGAAGAAAAACCACTCTATATGAAATTGATCCAACTTTCTCTAGAATTTCATAAGGTTCAATGAACCTAAAACTCAATATTCCCTTCTTACCAAAAATCATCATACTTTTCCATGGAGAAACATTTATAATTACATGATCACCTACCTCAAAAGAATGATTTTTCCTCCGGTTATCTACATAACTTTTCTGTCTACTTTGAGCTATTCTCATGTTATTATGAATCAACAGAACTTTCTCTGCCATCTCTTCTACCAATTATGTTCCCATCAGCTTCCTTTCACCTACTTCATCCCAGAATGCTAGAGTTCGACAATGATTTCCATATAATGCTTCAAATGGAGCCATCTGTATACTGGAAAGAAAGATTTTATTATAAGAAAATTCAACCAAAGAAAGACGTTGGTACCAACTTCCCTGGTAATCTATCGAGCAAGAACGTAACATATTTCTAAGTTCTGAATTTTTCATTCTGACTGCCCATCTAATTGAGGATGAAAATCTATACTAAAATTTAATTCAGCACCCATTGACTTCTGAATTCATTTTCAAATGTTAGAACTGAACCTGAGATCAAGATCAGATACAATGGAAAGGGTTACTCCTTGCAACCTAACTATCTCTTTAACATACAACCAAGCAAGTTGATATAGAGAAAAAGTATCACTAATAGGTATGAAATGAGCAGATTTCGTGAATTGATCAACTATAACCTAGATTGCATTATTACCTCAAGATGTCTTTGGTAATCCCACAAAAAATTCCTTGGATATATTTTCCCATTTCCACTCTGGCACCAGTAGAGGCTAAAGAATCCCTTTCGGTAATTGCCCATCGGCTTTAACCTACTGACAAGTCAAACAGTTCACAGTAAAATTAGAAATACCTTTTTTCATTCCATCCCACTAGTAATACTCTCGAAGATCTCTGTACATCTTTGTACTAATAGGATAAACTGAAAATGGAGAACTATGAGCTTCACATAACAACTCATTCTTCAACTGTGAATCACAAGGCACACATAATCTCTTACAAATACTCAAAACACAATCATTATAAATGTTAAATTCAGGAAAATTACCCTTCTAAACCAATTCTACCTTTTTCTGCAACTCACATTCTTCTTTCACTACATTCTTTATTCTGTCTGATAGAGATGCTCTCACTGACACCTGATACAAAACAGATTAATTTCAAAAAACAACAACTTCTATGCAATAATTCTTCAAATCAATAACCAATGTATCTCGTTCCAAACATAACATGGTTAATTAAGTATTACTTTTTTGACTCAAATCATCATCCACTTTATTTTCTTTTCCTGGAGGATAAAGGATCGGGCAATCATAATCCATGATTAATTACAACAATTTCCTCTATCTCATGTTAAATTATTTCTGAGTGGATATATACTTCAAAAATTTGTGATCAGTATATATTTCACACATTACTCCATACAAATGATGCCCCAAAATTTTTAAAGAAAAAACAACAGCAGCTAATTCCAAATCATGTGTATGGTAATTTAACTCATGAGGTTTCAACTTACGTGAACCATAAGCAATTACCGGATCAGTCTGAATTAGGACACAACCATGTCCTTTCAATGAAGAATCATTGTAGATAAAAAATAACCATTTCTGGACAACAGTTCCATAACTAAATCATTCACCTATCTTATTTTCAATTCTTGAAAACAATCATCATATTCTTTGGTCCAGATGAACTTAACACCTTTTCGATTTTACATAGTCATTGGACTAGAAAACCGTGCAAACATTTCAACAATCCTCCATTAATAACCTTCAAAAATAAAGAAAACTACGAATGTCGGTTATATTTGTGGGTCTTGTCCATTCTTCAACAACTTTCATTTTAGCAGTATCAATAGTTATGCCATTTTTGGAAACAATGTGACCATGGAAATAAATTTTTTGTAACCAAAACTCACACTAGAAGAATATCCCAAATAGTTTCTTTTCTTTTAAGGTTTTCAAGACAACCCTTAAATGGAATTCATGTTTCTCCTTAATTTTTGAATAAACCATAATATCAACACTAAATAAAACCACCAAATATCACCTGAATCAACTGAGCCATTACCGCAATATACTGTTCAATTCTGATTCTGACCATCTCAGGATGCTGATTTGGAAGGTCATTTCCCTCTATATGACTTCCCATCACAACTACCATCTTTCCTCTATGAAAAATCATTCTCAACATAAAAATACCTTAGGAGAAACAACATGGAAATATGTAAATGCTATATCATATAAATATTACCATAAATTTAATTATGGAAATTTATTTAATAACACCCTAACTCCTAAAGTTATCTAAATCGACCTATGATACCAACAATAAGGACCTAGACTTAAACCTTACTTATTAATGAATTAAATTAATAAGTCACATTGAGGATATTTTTAGGTGTAGTGTTTTATAAAATTATTACATAACTATTACATAATAAAAGATTTACAAGGTAAAAACTTCTACATGGTTTTTATTTTTTTACAAAACATGAACTCTTAAAAAAAGTGTCATGTCTAGTTCAATGTTTTAAACAACATGACTTTCCCTTGATCCCATCCATAACCCAATTCCACAATATGTCCTGTGAAAAACATTTCGAAAACATGGGATGAGAATAAAAATCTCAGTAAGGGATACACAATGACTGAAAAATATTAGTTTTTCAAAGCAACAAATAAATCATGAATACTTTAACATAAGTAATACTATTCACCGTTATGAACTAGTAAATAATCTTAACTTAATAAAAGATCATTACATACCATTTTGTGACCAAAATATTACCATAATATCCATATAAAAAACACATAACATATAAAGGTAACATGGGAAATAAACATACATAAATGGAATAACCATACAGTCGACTTCCACACATATCACTAAATGGAATAGCCATACGTCCGACTTCCATACCCAATGCATTGGAGGTTATAAGGTAACCACCTCTCCTAGTGTCCACGACACCACCCGTCATTTGGTTTATCATGTAACCACTCGTCAAATGTCCATGTACCAATATAAAATCATAACACAGACAACAAATATAAAGGAGAGAAAGAATTTCCACATTTCAATCACAATATATCACTTAAATATTTTTACATATCAAATCCATTATCAAAACCATTTTCAATACCAAAATACTTAAAAGAGTATATGGTATTTATTTTCTTTTAAAAACATTATGGATTGTTGAGGAAGCCAATGATCAAATAATAATTGTGGAAGTGGAAAAGGTAATTGTAACCACATACGTTAAAAGGAAAATTCTTTTTGTTGTTTAGTAAAATTCATTGTATAAAATGATTCCCTTTGATAAGTCAAGTGTGTTTATACAAAGTATAAAATAAATTCATGTATTAAAACAAAATATGCCTCAATGAAAAAAGATTGAGACAAAGTCCCTTAAAAAGATCATTTTTCACATAAAATAAATATATTATGTGTATTTACTATAAGTACACATTAATAAATTATAAATACAAAATAATAAATAATCATAGTATGAAATAATTTTAAAGTAGGAGATTAACCTAAAGAATGAAAATTGGTTTAAGAATTTCCCTTACCTCGTGTCTGACTTGACTTGATCATTCTATAATATCCTGAATAATAAACTAATGTTAATTTCTACTTGTTTAAGAACCTTTTTAAAGTATTTTATTCCTTTTATATCCCTTATTACCAAGTTATAAACATTATTTAATCATTTAAGTTAATAACATTCGTTTTGACCAAATTTGGTACTTGTGTCAAAAATGAACACCTTATATTACATGTTGTCCATGTGGTCAATAGTCCATTATATCCAGAATGATAATAATTGTTTAGATATCATATATATAATATATTTCAAGTATATACTTGTATTTATAATTGTATATAACATTTAGAGGTATGAAATAAAATGCATCATTCATGGAGATGGTAAGTTGTACGTAGGCATGAATGCTACTTTTATTTATATTTCTTATTTTAATGGAAATAAAACATAATGATATATAGGTATATTGTAATTTCAGTATAATATCATATATAATATTATTAACTCGATCCTTTAAACATCCCACATTAGGCATTATCGAGTCACATCACTTTGAGGGGCGGTAGTCCGCACTTCCTCAAATGGGATTATCATATTTACCCACAATAGAAACCATAAAGGTGTACTATAAATGGAAAATAAATATTCATAGAATACATAAAAATAATATATATCATATATAAATATAGTTCCATCCTAATGTCCACCATGAGAGGTAGTAGGAGATAATCTAATAATCATCGTTTCGTGAGGCATTAGTTTTCCATCCACAGAAAAATTGTGTTCTTCATCCATTGGATGGATTTGTGTGTAATTTTAGTTCTAATACTACTCATAAAAACATCCTAGTATATTGAGGATATTTGTTTTGATACAAAATAAAGGAATAAAAAGAGTTTAAGGGTTGGAGAATTAAAATAAAAGAAAACAATTTAAGAGAAATCGTTAGCTTAAATTTGGGAAACTCCCTTTGGTTTGAACCAATGGACTTCTTGAAGTTCCTTATGCCTTATTTAAGGCTTCTAGGAGTAGTATATGGATGTAGTGATATTAATTGGGTAGAGTTTGGATAATACAAATGGGTTGAGAGGTGTGAGGAATTGGATAGATGTGGTCTCCTTTTATAAGGGGGAGGAGGGGCTCTTTAGGAAAGTGTTAAAATATTATTTTATAATATAATTATATTTGGTTTCTAATGGTCCATACATATTTAAAGTCAAAGATAAGATGAGTCATGGTCGTAAAAAATTCATCCAATTAGATTTTTACATGTTTTGGATATTATTTTAATCATTATAATCTTATTTATCTAAATGATTTATTAATGAGGTAAATAATGCATCATTATTATGTCATAAATAATTTAATTTATTAATTTTCTAGAAATTATAAAAAAACTACCATGATGTAGGAAATATTTTTATCTTCCAATAGAATATTTATAGTCGAAAATATAACTTAAATAACACCATATAAATATTAATTACTAATTTTTTTAAATGTTAATTTTGTCTTCACATTAGATTAATTAATCCAAATTGTCATTATCACTCCCAAGTGTCTCAATGGGATCCCAAAATTGAAGCCAATATACCTGTGGTATTAAATGACTCAACCAATAAGGTTTGGACATGTGTGAAGGTATTTTTGAATTATTATAATATTCGTTTTAATTCTAATTAACCTATTTACCTTTATCCACGGTAAATAAAAGTCAAAAGTTACTATTCACCAAAAATTGTTTTCATCTTAATGAACCACATTTTACTTCTTGATAGCAACCATGTATGTCAGATATTTAAAATTAAATTCACATATGTGGTAAAATTTCATTTAAATGAAAAAAGTCATTTTTTTAACTACCACTAAGTGGTTTCACTATTCATCAAAAATTGATATTTTTCAAAAAAAATAAAAAATATTCAGCCTATGCTATATTTGAAATTCCGAATTCAAAATTGATGTCTATTTTTATATATTCAAAACATATAAGTGACATTAATTATTTTTAAAATTAATTCCCATTGTTAAAACAAATAGCGTGTTTTTAAGAAACAATAACTATCATAAGATTGACATTTGTTTATGTCAAATTTCAAAGTGAAATTAATTTCAATGACCAAAATTGAATTAAATGGTAAAAATTTATTTTAATTTCACTTTAAATCCAATTAAAAATATAATCTAACAATATAAATAAATTAGATTAAAAGGCACTTTTGAAATAAAATACAATATTTTTCACTATTCATTAAAAAAGAACTTTATCAAAAAAATTCAAAAAATTTACACAAAGTTAATTTTGATGTCCCCATTCTAAAGAAAGATTCTATTTGGTCATATAGAATGTATTAAAGTGACCAAAAACTATATTTAAAAAGGGTTCACCATTAAAAGGAGGAAAATCATCCTTTTAACGTAAATTATCCTTAAAATTAGATTAATTCATATTTTAAGCCCCTATCATTTTATTAGATAATGTAAATACATTTAACAAACATGTATGATCACATTTTAGTAAGTTTCATTCATTCTCTCCAGTAAAACGGTTAATAGTTTACTACAATTTAAAATTATAATATTATATTATTAGTGTGCAACGTAAGATTCCAAAGAAACCCGTTGTTGCATATCAGGTACGCTATCGAACATAGATACCCTTTTAAAGTAATATTAATATTTAATTCAAAAAATTTAATAACTATAAAAATATATGATTCATCATTTAATTAAGATGTTACATCCTTCCTCACTTTTGGAAATTGCGTCTTCGCAATTTTTATTCACTTATCAAAATAAGTGGGGGTATTATTCCCCCATAGCATTTTCATATTCCAATGTTTCCTCTTCAACCACATGGGTTTTCCAAAAAACCTTTACCTGGTGAATTACCTTATTCAACAACACTTTCTCTCTATAGTCAAGAATCTGAACTGTTTGTTCTTCATAAGAGATATTCTTTTCCAATTGAACTACCTCTGGGCTCAAAACATAAGATGGATCTGGTATATACTTTCTCTATATCGAAACATGAAAACATTGTGTACTTGGGATAAATTTAGAAGTAAAGCCACTCTATACACAACTGATCTAACTTTATCTAGAATTTCATAAGGTCCAATGAACATCTGACTCAACTTCCCCTTCTTACAAATACACATCACACTTTTCTATAGAGAATCTTTTAGAAAGGCATGATCACCTACCTCAAAAGAAGGATCCTTCGTCCAGTTATCTGTATAAATTTTCAATCTGCTCTGACCTATTCTGATGTGCTTCTTAATCAACTAAACTTTCTCTGCCACCTCATTTACCAAATCTGGTCCCATCAGCTTCTTTTTACCTACTTCATTCCAGAATGCTTGATTTCGACAATGCATTCCATATAATGCCTCAAAATGGAGACATCTATATACATGAATGAAAGCTATTATTATAATAAAATTCAACCAAAGAATGATGTTGGTCCCAACTTCCCTGGTAATCCATCGAGAAAGCATGGGACATATCCTACAAGGTCTGAATTTTTCATTCTGACTGGCCATCTGATTGAGGATGAAAATCAATACTAAAATTTAATTCAGTACCCAATGACTTCTGAAGGCTTTTCCAAAAGTTATGAAGTGAACCTAAGATCACGATCGGATAAAATTGAAAAGAGAACTCCATGCAACCTAACTATCTCTTTAACATACAACCGAGCAAGTTTATCTCGAGACAATGTATCTCTAATTGGAAGGAAATGAGCAGATTTAGTCAATCGGTCAACTATAACCCAGATTGCATTATTATCTTGAGATGTCATTGGTAATCCCACAAAAAAATCCTTGGATATATTTTTCTATTTCCACTCTGGCACCGGTTGATGCTGAATAATCCCCTTTGGTAACTGCCATTCTACTTTAACCTACTCACAATTCAAACACTTCATAGTAAAATCAGAAATATCACTTTTCATTCCATCCCACCAGTAATACTTATGATGATCTCTATACATCTTAGTAATACTAGGATGAACTGAAAACAGAGAAATATGAGATTCACATAACAACTCATTCTATATCTATAAATCAAAAGGAACACATAATCTCTTCCCAAACCTGAAAACACAATCATTATCAATGATAAATTCATGCAACTTACCCTTCTGAACCAATTCTACCTTTTTCTGCAACACACTATCTTCTTTCTCTGGTTGCTTTATTCTTTCTGATAGAGATGATCTCACTGACACCTGATACAAAAAGGAAGAATTTCCTACACCAAAAACTTCTATGCCATAATTCATCAAATAAAAAAACAAAGGATCTCGTTCCAAACGTAACATGGTTAATGAAGATTTACATTTTCAACTCAAAGCATCATTCATTTTATTTGCTCTTCACGGATGATATAGGATCGTGTAAACATAATCCTTGATTAATTCCATCAATCTCTTCTATCTCATGTTCAATTCTTTCTGAGTGAATATATATTTCAAACATTTTTTATCAGTATATATTTCACACATTACTCCATACAAATGATGCCTCTATATTTTTAAAGCAAAAAAATAGAAGCTAATTCCAAATCATGTGTATAGTAAGTTAACTCATGAGGTTTCAACTGACATAATGAATAAGAAATTAACTGATCATTATGAATTAGGACACAACCAAGTCCATTAAATGAAGCATCACTATAGATAAAAAACTCACCATTTCTAGAGAGCAGTTCCAAAACTAGAGCATTCACCTATCTTTTTTTCAAATCTTGAAAACAATCATCACATTATTTTGTCCAGATGAACTTAACAACTTTTATAGTTAACATAGTCATTGGACTAGATAACCGATCATACTTTTCAACAAACCTCTGGTAATAACCAACCAAACCAAGAAAACTACAAATCTCCTTTATATTTTTGGGCTTGGCCATTATTCAACTACTTTTGTTTTAGTATGATCAATAGTTATTCCATTTTTTGAAACAATGTGACCATGGAAAGATATTTTTTGTAACCATAACTCACACTCGTTGAATATCCCAAATAGTTTCTTTTCTTTTATGGTTTTCAAGACATCCCATAAATGACATTCATGTTCCTCCTTACTTTTTGAATAATATAAAACATCACCAATAAATACAACCACCAAATATCACTTGAATCAACTGATCTATTACTGCAAAAAACTATTCAATTCTGATTCTCACCATCTCAGGATGCTGATTTGGAAGGTCATTTCCCTCTGTATGACATCCCATCATAACTACCATCTTTCCTCTATGAAAACCCATTATCAACATAAAAATACCTTAGGTGAAGCAACATGGTAATTTGTAAATGTTATATCATATCAATATTACTATAAATTAAATTATGGACATTTATTTAATCATACCCTAACTCCTAATGAAATATAAACTGACCTCTGATACCAACTATAAGTACTCGGCCTTAATCCTTACTTAATATTGAAATAAATTAATAATTCACATTTAGGATCTTTTCATGTTTAGAGTTTTAGAGAATTATCCAATAACTATTACATAACAAAAGATTTATAAGGTATACACTTCTAAACAGTTTCCATTTTTTTTACAAAACATGAAATCTGAAAAAAAAGAGTTATGCGTAATTCGATGTTTAAGACATCATGACTTTCCCTTGATCCCATCCTTGACCCTATTCCACATTATGTCCCATTGAGAACATTTCAAAAACATGGGATGAGCATAAAAATCTCAGTAAGGGATACACAAAAAAAGAAAACTGTTAGTTTTTCAAAGCATCAAGTAAACCAAGAATACTTTAACAAAAGTAATACTTTTAACCTTTTTGAAGTATTAAATAGTCTTCACTGAATAAAAGATCATTACTTTCCCTTTTGTAACACAAAGATTACCATAAAACCCATATAAAGAACACATAACATATAAAGGTAACTTAGGACATAAACATGCTAAAATGAAATAACCATACGGTTGACTTCCACACATATCTCTAAATGGAATAGGCATACGACCGACTTCCATACCCTTTTCATTGGAGGTTATAACTTAAACACCCATCCTGGTATTCACGGCACCACTTGTCATTTGGTTTATCACGTAACCACCCATAAAATGTCCATGTACCAAAATAAAATTAAAACAAATACAAAAAATATAAAGGAGAGAAAATATTTCCACATTTCAATCATAATATATCACTTAAATATATTGACATAACAAAATCATTGTCAAAACCATTTTCAATACCAAAATTCATAAAAGAGTATATGGTATTTATTTTCTTTAAAAAACATTACGGCTAGTTTAGGAAGCCAATGATAAAATAATACTCACGGCGGCGGAAAAGTTCATTGTCACTGCTTACATTAAAAGGAACATTATTTTTGTCGTTTAGTAAAATTCTTTGTATAAAATGATTCCATTTGAAAATTCAATGGTGTTTATAGAGCATATAAAAGAAATTCGTGTATAAAAAAATATGCCTCAATGAAAGAAGATTGAAAGGAAGTCCCATAAAAAGATCATTTTGTAAATAAAATACATCTATTATGTGTATTTACTATATTTACATATAAATAATGTATAAATACAAGATATGACATTATCATAGCATGACATAATTTGAAAGTTGGAGATTATCCCAAAGAACGGAAATTGGGTTAGGATGTTCTATTACCTCGTTTCCGACTTGACTCGGTCGTTCATTAATCTCCAGAATAATAAACTAAAGATAATTTATACTAGATTAAGAATCTTTTTAAAGTTTATTATTCCTTTTATATCACTTATTACCATGTTATAAACATTATGTAATCATTTACGTTAATAACGTTCATTTTTTCCATATTTGGAACTTGATTCAAAAATGAACACCTTATATTAGAAGTTGTCCATGTGGTAAATAAGCCTTTATATATAGAATGATATTAATTATTTAGATATCATATATATCTTATCGTTCCAGTATGTACATGTATTTATAATAGAACATAACTTTTAGAGGTAAGAAATGAAATGCACCGTTCCTGGAGACGGTAAGCGGTACGTCCTCATAAACGCTACTTTCTTTTCTATATCATATTTTAATGGAAATAAAACATAATGATACATAGGTACATTATAACTGCAGTATAATATCATATATAATATCTTTAGCTCAATCCTTTATACATCCCACATAAGGCATTAACGTGTCACATCACTTTGAGGGGGCGTTAGTCCGCACTTCCTCAAATGAGATTATCGTATTTACCCACTATGGAAACCATAAAGGTCAGCTATAAATGGAAGTTACATAAGCCTAAAAAAACCATAAACATAATATATATCATATATAAATACATTACCATCATAATTTCCACCGTGAGAGGCGGTAGGAGATAATCGAACAATCATCTTTTCCTAAGGCGTTAGTTTTCCATCCACAAAAACATTATGTTCTTCATCCATTAGACGGAGGTGTGTGTAAGGGTAGTTTGAATAATTCTCATAACAAAATACTAGAATATTTAGGATACTATTGTTGTTACAAAATATAGTAATAAAAAGAGTTTAGGGGTTGCATATGTAAAATAAAAGAAAACAATTAATGAGAAATTGTTACCTTTAATTTGGGTAACTCCCTTTGGTTTGAACCAAAGGACTTCTTGAAGTGCCTTCATCCTATGTTAAGGCTTTAGGGGGAGGATAGAGATATAGGGAGATTAATTGGGCAGAGTTTGGACGAGCCAAATGGCTTGATAGGTGAGAGAATTGGTTAGAAGTGGTCTCATTTTATGAGGGAGAGGAGGGGATCTTTAGGAAAGTGTGAAAATATTATTTTATAATATAATGATATTCAGTTTCTAATGGTCCATAATTCATTAATGTCAAATATAGGATGATTCATGGTAGAAATAAAATCATCCAATCAGAATTTTAAATGTTTTGGATTGTATTTTATTCATTATAATCTTATTCATTTAAATGAATAATTAATGACGTAAATACTGCATCATTATAATGTCATCAATAATTTAATTTATTGATTTTCTAAAATTAAAAAAAAAACTACCATGATGATGGAAATCATTTTATAATTCGAAATTATATTTATAGTCAAAAATATGACTTACATATCACCATTTATAAATTAATTACTAAAAAATATTTGTTAATGTCAATTTTCCATTCACATTAAATTAATTAATCTAAATTTTCATTATCACTCCCAAGTTACTCAATGGGGTCCCAAAATAGACCCAAAGATTACCATGGTCATAAATGACTCAAAAAATTTGGTTTTGACAAGTGTTAAGGTAATTTTGAATTATTGTAATATTATTTTGACCTTGAATTAATCTATTTACCTTTAACCGCGGTAAATAAAAGTCAAAAGTAAATATTCACCAAAATTATTTTCATCTTAATGAACAACCTTTTACTAATTTATAACAACCATGTTTGTCGGATTTTCGAATTTCAATTCACAGAAGTGGTAAAATTTCAATTAAATGAAAAGGTCAGTTTTTTTAACTACCATTAAGTGGTTTCACTATTCATCAAAAATTGATGTTTTTCAGAAAAATACCATAAATTCAACATTTCAAATATTTGATATTCAAAATTAAAAATTCATGTCTTTTTTTACAAATTCATAACATAGAAGTGGCAGTAAATAATTTTAAATTTAATTCATGTTGTTAAAACAAATAGTGTGTTTTTAAGAAACAATAACTATCAAAAGATTAGCACTTGTTTATGTCAAATTTCAAAGTAAAATTAATTCCAATGACCAAAATTGTATTAAATGAAAAATATATATTTTAATTTACATTTAAAATCATTTAAAATGATAATCTAACCATATAAATAATTTATATTAAAAGGCACTTTTGAAATAAAATGCATTATTTTTCACTATTCATTAAAAAATGAACTTTTTCAGAAAAATTTTCAAATATTTACACAAAGTCAATTTTGATGTCCCCATTCTAAAGAAGGATTTTATTTGGACATATATAATGTATTAATGTGACCAAAATTATATTTAAAAATGGTTCTCCATTAAAAGGCGGTAAATCGACCTTTTAAAGTAAATTATGCTTAAATTTAGATTCATTCATATTTTAAGCCTCTAAATTTTTTTTTGGATAATGTAAATACATTTAACATACATATATAATTATATTTTAGTTATTTTCATTCATTACATACAATACAACAGCTACGAGTTAACTACAATTAAAAATAATAATAATATATTATTAGTGTGCAACGTAAGATTCCAAAAACACCCATAGTTGCGTATCAAATATGCTATCGTACATAGCAACCCATTAAAAGTAAATTTAATTTTTAATTCAAATATATTAAAAAGTATAAAAATATATTATTCTTCATTTACTTGGGATGTTATAGAATATCATCAATGTTTAGTTTCTTCCCAATCTTTTATGATTAAGTCCCCTTTTTAATAGTAATTAATACCCATACAATGGATCTGACTTCCAATGGATGTTAATATTTATCATCACATAGATATATTTTCATATCCCGATTTTGTATATAATAAGTTACTCTTCCTCCATTAAAATTATTGTGTTCACTATGTAATGAAATCCAATCTATTTCTAGATAATATCATATTCATGCGTTGGAAGAATGACATGATTTGAAGGTATTATATTATGACAAACATCAATTGAAGTGGAATCATATAAATTATATTTTATTATCTTACCATTAGTGGTTTCACATATTATTCTATATCTAACTATGTTGGTGGAAGATTGATACCCCAATAAAATTCTTCAAATATAATAGAATGGGCACATCCATAGTTAAATTATACATTAATTATTCTAGTATGGATGGTAAGTGTACCTTTCAACATGATATTATCACACCCCTCATCAGAAATAGTGTTCACATTAGATCTCCTGTAATCCTTCATCTTACGAGGTTGGAAACATTGGTCATCATCATTAACATTCATATGTCAAAACTTGTTAGAATATATCCCATAATCAAGAATTTGAATCACTGGATAGTGTGTAGTTAATTTTGTGTAGATTTCCCCCCATTATCATTATTAGTACAATTATTCCCACAAGAACATAATTCAATATCTTACAGACATTCACTTCCACATGTAGAAAATTTATGTCACAAACCATCATGGGAAACGAAGTATCTCGATAACCGAGATGGTCCTCACATTGAACTAAGGTTGTTTTGGAGCAACATAGGTTGGAGAATCGGACCTATAATCATAAAAAATGAATTCGAGAATGATTTGTCAACAAACATTGAAGATGTTGATAAAAATAATTAGTATAAAAACAAAATAAACTTTACATGGAGAACATTACAACAAGTGAAATAGTAATAAAACCCTAATTTACTTGAAATCGGAAAAAATTATTGTCCTAGTGGAATCAACTCTCTAATCCCAATTTTCAAAATATAGAACCACCTATATGTGGAACGTTTCCCCTACTTTATCTTATATAAATATAATCTACAAACACCATAAGGCATAGATAGGGTGTCATATAAAATATGATAAAGGTCTCACCATGGATTCTATAATAAGATACAATATTTTATTTACCAAATAAAGATTTAAATTTTGACAAAAAAGGAATTAAATTTCAAAAGAATAT
This sequence comes from Viscum album, assembly GCA_963277665.1. Classification (NCBI taxonomy): domain Eukaryota; kingdom Viridiplantae; phylum Streptophyta; class Magnoliopsida; order Santalales; family Viscaceae; genus Viscum; species Viscum album. The sequence goes on along the minus strand of OY728155.1, from coordinate 913,776,949 downwards.
TTAAAAAAATGATGATTTAAATTTTAAATGATTTAAAAACATTAAAAAATGGATTAACAAATGAGTTCATATAAAATTGATTATATAAATTCATAAGGTATGTACAATAGTATAAAATCATTGCAATAAAATTATCACTCAAACATATTAAAAGTATCATGGTCATATTAGAAAATGTTTGGTAGTTATAGGATATAAGTCTCTAGACACTCAAGGGGGCCTGCAAATTTTTGAATAGACATGTCCCTTAAACACTGGAGAAAAAGTATTTATCATTATCCCATAGGGGAAATGACATGATCCATTTAAGTTTTATTGATGTTGTAAAATCATAAAGTGTTGTCCTGAATAACTCATTAATAACCTATGATTTCATGTGCTCTAGTAAATATAAAATGATAGGGAAATTTATTTAAAAACTATTTAAATTACAATTCATCCCATTATCCCATTAAAAGAATTCTATTTTCTATTTTAAAAACCAAATCATGTATTTAATCAAAACATTCATTTCCAAGTAAAAACCCTAAGGTTTCTATGAAAACAATTTAATGAAATTTTAATTATATAATAATTTGAAATAAATTCACTATTCATAATCAAAATTTATATTGAACAATTTTAATTTCAAAAAATTCCCTCAATTTCACAATAAATCTATAATTCTATAGAATTGTTGTTGTCCCCAATTTTATTCCAAAATACAATATCAAATAAAAATCCACCAACATGATGGAATTGAGTTTTTAATAATTAATTTTCACATGAATCTAATCCCACATATTCAATTGAAATCAATTTAATCAAATCAATTATTTTAGGTTTAACAAATTTGGCTAATTAAAACAAAGCCAACGACTTTGGGAAAAGAAATCTCAAAAATAAAAACCCTAATTAGGATTCACCAATGATTAACGAACACAATGGAATATGGGAATCAAACCTAGATCTAAGATCTCAAACAAATGTTTTTGGATCTTCCAATAAAAAGGTGAACTATAAATCCATAGGGAGGAAAGAAGATATATTAGGATAAGTAGAAGATGAAGACGATACTAAATGGGAGAAGATCGAACACCATTCTCTGAGCTTCTATTCACTTCCAAAATTGTTTATTGGTGTCAAAAAATGATCTTTGGATCCCCTAAGAATGAATAAATCTTTTTTGGGTTATAATGACCTATTGGGAATCTTAATCAAATATTGTAGGTTTTTAAAAATTAATGTTTTATTAAAAAACCTATTCTTATGGTTAACTAAGTAGGTCCACATAGTTTAAAAACCCTTGTTACCTATATGTGAGACTATTTTTATTACGTTTCTCTTTTATCTTATGTGGGTTCATGTTTTTTCAATCTGTGCACCAGTTGTGAAAACCCCCAACAATATGGGTTTTGAATGTTTCCACTAAGAAGGTGTATAGTTTGGGAATACCATGCACCACCAATTCCCTATCCCAAAAACATTCATAAAATTAAAATATTATCCCAAAACAACAAAAAAACCAATACAATGAATAATTTAAATATGGGATTTGGAATAACAAAAAATAGTAATATGATGATACAAAATCTACACCTTATAAACATTATGTCCCTAGAAAACCTATATAGAATCTTCCATGACAAAAATATAACGACACTACATTATTTTTAGGGCCTCCCTATCCCACTTCTCATGAGAAACATAACAAGTATTACATAGCACTCGAACCATAGGTATATTCATCCAATAAAGTACCATATGTTTAGAATCAAATCTCTTGATTAGAGGTTAATTCACAGATAAATCATGTTCAAACTCATATTCACTCAAGCTAAAAACATGTAATGGATAAGATAGATAATTTAATAGCTGAGATATATGACACATTTTATGTATCATAATTGGATATAGTGGAAGTGCTAAATGGTAAGAAAGATTCCCAATCCTCTAAAAAACAAAACAAAAAGGTCCCACAAAATGAGTTGTAAGTTTCCCTTTCCTCCTAAGCAATTGATGACCTAATAAAGGTGAATCTTTTAATAACACATTATCATTGAATATGAATTCCAACATTCGATGACAGCGATCATCACAATACATATATCATCTCATTTACATCATCATTTTCTGAAGAATAAACTAAATCATTGAGGTTCTATCTAGAACCATACTTTTTTCAACCACAGAACATTCAGAAATTTCCAACCAACACATTGTAGATCTACATGGATGGCAAAAAAAGTCATAAGAAGAAGCCATTCTAATCATGGATTGGTATCTATTGTTATAAGAAAACTCAATCCTACCATAATTATCATCGCAAGATCCTCCAATGATAAAAAAACATATGAAAAACATTTCCTGAAGATTCTGTACAACTCTTTTTGTCAAGACATCTCCCTAAGGATGGTATTTAATCCTTAAATTTACATGAGATCCTAGTTCCTCCTAAAGACCTCTCCTAAAATGTGTAGTTAACTAAGGATCCACACCATAGACTATAGTATATGGATGTTCTTCCACAGATTCATTTTATTTCATATAGATATTTCTAAACACCTCAATAATGGTTTTATTGTGATTGTTTTTAAAGTGATACACTTTCATAAATATATAAATAAAATACCATATGTCATTCTTCGTTCTGTAGCTATGTGCAATAAAAACCACAATGTACATATATATCTCATCCCACTGCTATGTGGAGACTGGAATTGGATGATGTAAACTAGAAGGTTTATGGAGAACAGCCATGACCAGTTTTCATGTATGACAATGATAAAGAAAATATATAATTCATCATCCCATAATAGGACACCAATATCATCTCTGATATGGTCTTCCCACCGTAAAAAGAGTTTCTAATGCTATAGAAATCATTATAAAGCTAATGTTATTGAAGGATCCTCTTGATAAGATAAGATTGAAAATAAACATTATCCAAGGAATCCTGAGCCCTGGTTTCATAGACTCAGATATGGAACATTGAATTAGTAGCCAGTATGTTCCACTCTTATAAAGATTCTTTCATGGACTATGTCAAAAGTTTCCTTCTAAAAGCATTTGGGATGATAGTCTATTTACCTTGTGTATAGGGAATAGAGAAGTAGAAATAATTATTTTATTCAAACAAACACATCTAGTGGAGATTCAAATATTTTTTAGGAAAGATAAAACTCAATGTTTTGGGGTATGAAAATATGGTAAACCTTTCTCAGAAAATTTAATGTCTCTATCAATTAACCATGTGAATAAAAACTGCAAGTTCAAAAAATTATAAGAAGATTCATTTTAACCAATATTTTGAAAATCAAAACAATGATATAATTTATATTAAATAACAATATTTTATTTTTTTAAACATATTTAAATCAATTTTTGAAATCATAGATATAATGGAAAAATCAATTTTAATCTAAAAGAGAAATAAAATTGACTTTTCATAAACAAAATACTTTTGATCACATAAATAAATATAAAGGGGGAAGTGGGGGAAAAACAATTATCATGAAATAATAAGAGGTTAAGTAAATAAATTATTTTTAGAGTGGTATATTAGATATATTCACCATTGGAAGCATAATCATTAACATTCCTAAAAAAATATGAGATTGTAACATAAAATTGTTACCAATTTGTTATCATTTTAATTATAAGGAACATTAAAGTTCAATATAAAATGAAACATTACATATCATGAAATTAAGTATAATAATGATATAACATGTAAAATATTAGTATATATACCTCATAAAATAATATTGGTCCATAACATGGCTTCTGTCCCAAAGAATGAAATTTGAGACAAAAACTATTACCTTACGTATTGAATTTCTTAATACACATTATAATAAAATTTCTGATAAAAATAATTTTATTATAAATCTATTATAGTAACATATTAATATATATCAAACCATACAATATTTACTTATGAAATTTTATTTATATTTTATCAATAAGTTTTTTCTAAAATCACATTTCAAGTAATAACTTCGATGTTCTTCCTGTTTGAGTTGGTAGAAATTTTTAGTCATTTAACATTGAACATGATTAAATCATCTCTGAAATTTTAACCATGATATAAATATCATACATATTCATTATATATATTTATATAAACAATTTAATGTTATATATATATAATTATTTACATCGTTCATGAAGAGGGAAAGTTATTCATACACATGAATGCTCTTTCTGTTTTCTTAATGGATAAAAATAATGGTAGGGAAAGAATATATAACCCTTAAATAATCATTATTATTTCATATATATCCCGTATATTATTTAAATTTATTTTTATTACCTTCTAGGTAAATATTTACTAAAAAATGAATCACATTACTTCATATGGTAGTAGTATTTCATAAACACAATTGACGTTAATGTATCCCCATGAAATGGAAAGTAATAATGGAATATGTTATATAATTTTTATTTAAGAATAATAATATCATAAATATCATATATATATATATATAAACACAATTAATTGATAATTATATCTATTCTTTAGGGGTGGTGCTGAAAACCAATAACACCAGTTTGTGTGGTAGTATTCTGTCGTACGCACGATTAATGATTTAACATAAAATTTAATTGAATTAGTTAAATATGTAGGTAATTCCATAAAAATAATCATATCTTAGTGTATTTTAGATTCCATTTTTGTTATATTTTCATTAGTTAATTGTATTTTGTTGAGATGTATGAATAAATAAAATTATAAACTTGTTTAAGAAGTTTACACTTCTTCAGAGATCCTCTTTAAGATTATGCATAAAAACATCATTGGAGGGCTACATAACTCTACAAAAACATATAAGATGAGATGATTGAACAATGTAATTTAATTTGGTTTTCATTTGGGGAAATTTTTTTTGATGTGTTTATTAGAGATAAGAGGGATGGCCTTTTATATGTGGGGGAGGGGACATACATTGAATTTTGGAAAAAAATAAAGTGTTCACAAACTTCACACATTAAATAAAGATAAAAATGGATGAATGTTAAAAATTAGAGGTGATAATTTTGAAATATGGCCAACCAATGGGTGTTGGTCCAGTTTTTTTGTCATTTTCTCAAATCCCCATATTTTTACCACCACTAAACTCATTTTTACCATTAATGAATATTTAAATTTTTTTGTTCTCACTATTAATTATGATCCTAAATTAATTTTAATGTATTGGATACTATCATTCATACTTATTGAAAACACTAAATAAAATTTTCATAATTTAATTCAAATATTTAGAAGAGTTTAATTTAAAATTACACAATCAAATGCAAGAAAAATACTTTTTCAAAGTAAATATTTTCAAATAGTTAAAGAGTTTTTATATAAAAATTTGGTAAGAAATTGATTAAAATATAATATATTGGTTTAAGTAAAATAAAATTTAAGTAATATTACATTCAAACAAATTTTTTTTAAAAAAATATCGTAATATATTTTTAAATGAAAATACAGTTTTCGATAAAATCCAATAATTTTCAATAATCATCGAATAATTAATCCCTCCAGAAAATAAAATCACTTCAAGTTAATTTATAAATAATGATTTTATAAATTATTTTCCTTATTACTAATAAATTTTCTAAATATTTAAAATATAATTTCAATAATTTATTCACAAAATGAAATACTAGAATTTTTTGAGAAAATTGTACTTTTGAAACTTATAAAAACATTACCAAATATTAAGTATATTTTATCAATATATTTTCCTTATGTAAAACCATTATACATAATATTTAATATCTATTTATTCTCAATCATAAAACCATTTTTTATAGTTATTTCATTATTACCATGTTAAATTGTTATTAAAATAGTTTATTGTTATTTTTTAGAACTCGACATTTCACGTTTCGTAAGATATATATGAAATTAAATTTATTCAAAAAAATTGTATCTTAAATAATCATGGATTTATATACACATTAATTGCATGGGTTCCTTTTATGTACCCCATTTGAGGTGAACTAATAAAAATATATTTTTCTTTTTATTTTTCTTTTCTATATATCTAGACATTGATCTATGAGGCTATGAGAAAGTGTAATTCAGTAACAATTAGAACACACTTCCGGAAAATATGTTAATATGATCATAAAAACATTGAAAAATGAAAAGGATAAACAATTTTATTTGTTACACACCCTAATTCATAACCCTATAAGGGTTTCTCTATAAGTAACAATTACAGAACCTATTATTTTTATTTTATACTAGTAATTTTCCAAACAATTTGAAGCTTATAAAAGGCTATCATTTCATTCCACCTTGTTATGCTTGTATATTAAGGATAAATCATTCCCAAATGTTACAAATTCATTGAAGGTGGTTTTTTGTTTTTCAATATTTGTAATTCGGATTTTAGTGATAGATTATTAAATATTATTAGTCATAATATGTAATAAACATTTTACCATGTCTGATTTATGAAATGTGATAAACTGTTCACCTTATTTTTTCTATAATTTTTGAGGAAATGTAATCCCAGTTTAGTATATTTTGAATTGAAATTAAATTCACCAAAAATATATGTTTTGTTAACTCATATCCCTTATTTTTTTTATTACGTTGATAACCAATTCACCATATTATTGATTATGTTGACTACTCATTAACTTATTCAATTTTTTTGTGTATTGATGTCACTTCAACGGTCCTCATTATTAATAGTGATACTCTATTTACTATTTTTTTGGTTATTATCAGTGATAAACTATTAATAAATATTGTTTTCCTAAAAATATGGTACTTCCAATTCCATTGTAAAAAATGGATGAAGCGGGTATTTTCTATATTCAAGTGACACCTTAGCACTTAAAGTTGTAATGATTTTGATGTTTATATCTATTGTGACTCAGTATGTTATATTTCATTCCCCTATTTATTACTATAAATATATAAAGTTAATATTTCTATTATATTATTTATTATAATTATCACTTTTAGAACATGTGTTATAATCACCAAATATTTTCTCAGCAAATTTTCCTTCAAAAATATATTTTCTTCAAAAAAAAGTTTTTTATTTCATTTTGTGAGTGAATATTATGAAGTATTTATTAAAAATAAATAAATATTATTTCATGAAAATGATATCAGTTTTTTAATTATCATATCAAAAATATCTTAGGGGTAATTTTTAGATTTTTCAAAAAAGATTAATTTTTGAGTGAATAATAAAAAAATACGGATCTTATAAAAAAATATTCTCATTCAAGTATTTACAAAGTATAAATTGGATTAAAATTGGAATAAATTTTAATTATTTAATTTTTCTTAAAAAATTTAATTTAATTTAAATAAAAATCATGCCTAACTTTTGTATAAAGCAATTTTTATACATAAAAATGCACTTTTCAATAAACAAAATTCAACGAATTTTGAGGGTTTATTCTAAAATTAATATATTATTACTTTTATAATTGAAAGTGAGAAAATGTGTTCGGTATTTTGAATCATCATTTCCATATGTTTTAAATAATGAAAACTTATATTTGTTTGTTATAAATAGAAACATTGTTGAAATTGTTTTTCTATGGTAATGGTAAAAAAAGATAAACTAAGTGAAAACTAAGCTATATGGCTTGAAAATATTCTAAAAAAATTAATATTTATAATTTAATAAGTTCAATTTTACCGTTCATTCATATATTTGAGAATATTTTATTTTTTCCATTTTTATTTGATAACAACATTTATATTAGTTTAAGTATATAAAATATCAAAATGTATTTTCCTTTCTTTTAATAGATAGAATATTTTATGAAAGAGATAAATATAATTTTTCAATGTTTCAAAATACTTATATTAAATATTTATTTTTTTTTATTTTATGTTTTTAATGATGAAATAATTACCTTGACTAATTACTCATCGTCCATATAATGTTGGTAAAAATAGTATAAAAATCATCTAAATGATTTTAAAAACTCTAAAAGAAATATTGATAGTGTAATTTATTGTAGTAAAATAATATTTATCATAAATATAATCTATTATTTATGTTTTAAATATTTATATTTGGATTTTATTTTATTCTTGATATTTTTTAAAGCCATATTATGTGAATAGTTTTGAAAATGACATAACATATTTTTAAAATTATATTATATTTTATTATATGATTTAAAGTTATATATAATCTATCTACCCTAGTGAAATATATAATATCTATTATATTAACCATTATTCATTATGTTTTCATGAATCATTTATCGTAAATTGATTGGCCCCTACAGAATAAAAACATGGTTGTAATAGAAATCATAAAAAAGGTAATTTAGGGGTCAAAACTAAGAGTTATGGATTAAAAAATTAATAATGATATATAAATTTATTTAAATGAGAATAATTAGACATATAATAATCCTATATTTCAAATATAAATTTTTTTCTACTAGAAAATGATAATTAATTTTTATTAATTTAATACTTTATGTATTTCTAATGGTTATCATCTCCAATTCTATATAATGATGTAACCTATACCGTCTTCCTCAAACATCATGAGAAACGTATCTTGACAAAAACCTACCAACACATCTTCTAAAATTCATTAAATACATCATAATGGTTATTTTCTATTAAAATAGAGTCATATTAGGCCTTAATGTGATATCCAATAGATGTTTTTCAATGATGAGGTAATGTATATAACAGAGAGTTTTTGTTTTACAAAATCAAATAAATCCTTCAATTGTATCCTATAAATTATATTATAATGAAATAATTATCTGTCATATACTAATTTTTTATTAAATTAATGGAATAACCTTATTCTTATTCATTTTATATCAAATGGGAGCAATAACCATCATTCATGCTTACATCCTACTACCACTTAAAAAACGGATGTATTTTGATTATCATAACAAAATTTCATGGAATTTTATTATTATTTATTTATTGTATATAAAAAATATAATTGTATTAATTAAAATTATATAAACTTAATATCTCATTTATCTTCATACCATCAAAATAATGAAAAACGGGTTCATCACACATTCATTTATACACACTTTAATCTCCATGCAACGATATTATTTTTTTTTCAGAAAAACTCCCATGGATTGACATGGGGATGTATTTCATGAACTTATTTTATTTTTATAAAATAATAATTATAATTTAAGGGAAACATGTTATTTTATTTCGATTATTATGATAATGAAATTTAAAAACATCATTCCTTTGTATGTGTAGACTTCCACCTCACATGGTGATATATCTTGTTTTTAATTAAATCATTTCATGTATAACTAAAATATTTTATTTTATGTATAAAATTTTATTTATATAATTATTATTATTCTAGGTATTATTTAATAATTACCCTATTGACCATGATCTCCCAATCACATTCATTTTTCAATTATGTACCGAACTTCATGAAAAACTTGATATGAAATTAACCAATTAACTAAATAAATATATTATCAAAAAGTTTAAATAATTGGTTTAATAATAATTTCTTATATATTTAAATTGTTATAAAACACGTAAAAAATTAATATATTTTAATTTAATAGGATTTCAAGTACTAACATAACATGTCTGGACCCCAGGAAAGAGGTTTCTTAACTGATTTTATTTTTATTATGTTACTTGACATCTATAATGAATTTTATATTTCATGATTATGAGTTAATTTAATTTATAATTATATTAATTGGTATTTACACATTACTTATTTGGATATTAAATTTTCATTTAATTAATTTAAATATTATTTATCACATCCAATGTCAACAACATTTTAATGGATTTATTTAACTTAATCTCATATTCATGAGAAATGTATCATGATGAACACAATGGTATCTTTATACAGTGCAATTATTACCCCATTATTTAATTTTAATCTATTAATTTATGTAATTAATATGATTTATATAGCCATATTATTTTCCTTATTTTATTGATTTTTGATTTGAATATCACAAAATCATTAAAGAGGTTATTATAAAATCTCATTTCCTCTTAGGAATGATTATAATCAATGTTCCATTAGGGAGATATTTTATGATCCTAATTTAACGAATCGCTTATTTAATCCTATCTTATTTATATTTCTATGGTTTTCTTAATTTAAGTTTAGTGTACTCTATTTTGAACGAAAATGGATCATAAGTTTATTTATAAATTAATACAGACCATATTTAACTTTTTTTTGGTAATCTATTGTATTCCATGTCACTGATATTTAAAATGTAATCAAGAATAGTATCTTATAGGGATACATTATTTTTTAATTTTAGTTTCAATTATAATTTACTTTATTTAGAGCTATTCAAAAGTAATATTTTTTTTATTTTAAAAAATGGTTACATTTGTTTTTTATTGTGTACGAAATGGATATTTGTTATAACATTGACCAAATGAATTGATTATAACAATCTCATAGCAATTATTTCTTTTAATGTTTACTTTACATGGTTAGATGGTTATTTAAAAATATTATATTTTTCTTAATATTATTTTAATTCTTATTTTAAATTTTATGAAAAGAGAAGGAATTTTTTTTATTTATGATCAAATGTCTTAAATGTTCACTAAATTTATTTTTCATAAATGTAATTTTCATTTATAATTTTTCTACCCTTTAATAAGGATATATTGAGGTGATACTAGCCTTATTATATTTCAAGAAGGCCTTTGATTATTTAGATGATATTTTCATGGAAACATTTATTTTTCAAGGGATAACCATGTTAATAAGAAATGTACATTGTTTTTAATGTGTTATGCACAAAATTGAGAACATATAAATGTTTTTTAATTATATAGTGTTTGTACATATAAATTGACAATTTATGAGTGGTTTCATTAAAAAAACATTAACAATTTGATACATCATAAACCATGGATGGGTGGTTACGTTATAAACAAAGGACATTTAGATCTATTATAATCATCTAATACATTGTGTTAAAGAATTGATTTAACTGATTATAATTTAATAATATGGGGAAATGAATTTTACTATTTATATGTTACTCCAATGATATATATGAATTATCTTGTTATGTGATTCCTTGATGTATGTTCGATGTTCTTAGATTTATTTATAGTTTTTTAAATGTATAAAATGAGTTGTAATAAGTCATTTTTTATATATTTATTTCATTTGGTAATTAATTATTTACCTATATGAATCTTTTATTACATTTGTTATTTAAGTCTTGTATCATGATTTATTATTAGGACCTGACATTAAAAAAATACAGAATAATTATTTTTTAATCAAAAATTCATTTTATTACATTTCATAATTATTTTCTATTTAGAGTTTTATAGAATTAGATCATAACAAAAATATAATAAAACCATACATTAAAAAGTGGGCTCATCCACTCAATATTCATTTTCATCAAAATGTAGTACTTTTAAAATGAAACATTTTTTATTTTCAAGAGTTATATTTATCATTTTCAACATCAATTCATAATTATTCATTATCATCCATAAAACCCATGGAAAAAAAATAAAATTTTGAATGACAACAAAAAACATAATAACAAATATTTAAAAGTGAAAAAATAAGTCGATTAGTCTACTTCCACAATATAATAACATATAAGATATTTTTTCTTAAATATTAGAATCTTTGAGTGAAAATAATAATTAGAATACCCATGAAATAATTTATACTCTCAATTGATTTTCAAATTCCACTACATAATTAAACATAATGGGAGAATCATAATAACGATGGTTTCATAGAAAAAAGGCATCCCACTATATCATTTTCATAAATAACCAGTTTATTCTGATTGTGAATCATCATTCAATTTATTAAATGATCATTTTGACGAATTAAAAAACAAAAAATTTAAATGAAATAAAATTTGAATGTAGAAAAAGGCCATATAGTTTTCTTCATATATAATATTTATAGAACCATTTTAATAACCATTTCAATTGGAATAATATAACTGGATAATTCCATCATTATTATTAAGAGAACATAATTGATACCCAATTTACTTTAGATCTATATTTATATCACCGTTAATCTTAATTATTTTCCAAGGGTGATAACATGTATATAAAAAAATATATTTCAGTTTCATAATAAAACACTTAATAATATACTTTTTAACCCATATATGAACCATTTTCGAATATCTGTATATCTATTTATTTTAAAACACCGTTTTCAAAACTAAAATTCACTTAACAATGAAAGTAAATTCTTTTCATTTATGAAAACATGGAATTTTGTAGTATATAAAAAACCTAAAATCATGGTTGTTATAAAAGTAAAGTACATTGATGTTCTATCAATTAAAATAGAATATCCCCATTAACATTTGTAAATATAGTTAAAATATTCTATAAAAAAATATAAAATGATTCTTTTGAAAAACTTTCTAATAATTTAAAAGGATAAATAATATTTCTTATATAATTTATTTATTTCAATCAAAATACCTAAATATTTTCTTAAATAATATGTGCATGGAAAAAAATATATAATAAATAATTATATTATTTATAATATGTTCTTAATGTAAAACATCCCTTACCATGATTTTGAATTTCGCAATCATTCATAATCTACCTAATAAGATTATATTTATTTTTTATAATAACCATATTCATGTTTATTATTACATTTAACTAAGTTATATATATGTTATAATTAATTACATGATCGATTAAGATCATCTAGTAAATTTGAAAACATTCATCTTTTAATTATAAAATAGAATGAGTAATTTAAAATAGTCAAAGGGATCATTGTTCTATCATAAATGGAATGTTATTAATTATATAATAATAATTTATAAAAACTAAATAAAAATTAAAAAATATTGACGATATTTGTGTAAATAAAATGAATCACATAAGTTCACGCAGGTGGCTATCCAAAGGTATAAAAAAATAAAATTATCATTTACAATGGATGGAAATTTAAGATGATAGAGGATATATTGTCATTATATAATGGAAATTAGGTACTTAATATAATATATTTTTATTAATTATATCTTAATAACCATCCTTGGTATGTGGTGATGAAAAATGAAAAACATCACTTCGTATAGGTGGTTATCCATATATATTGACCAGAGATTTTTTTTTACAAAATAAAAAAGAGTTCAAAATATATTTTACCATTGTAATAATAACATTTCTGTATATTAAAGTAAATAATGTTACAATTTAAACACTTTTAGAGATTATTTAAGAAGAAATAATATTGAAATAGTTTTTATGACTTATAACTTCTCCTCATATAACCTATTTGGTACACACCTTCATCCTTATAGGAATGGTTTTTTGTTAAAATATGACTTTTTTGATGTGTGGAGGGTTTTTATAGAGAGATTTATGTAGCTATTTTCAAATTTAGTCTTCTCAAAATGTCTGTGGAAGGGACAGTTAGATGTGGAATTTTATAAGTGATGGGAGGGGTACCTTTCTAAATATATTTATTATTAAATTATTTTATATTAATTTCATAGTTAAATTTAAAAAAAATTAATAATTTCAAATCATTCATGAGGCATGGTCAAAACTATATCACCCACAAAGTTTTTTACATTTTAGGCATTTTAAAATAATTATCACTTAGTTTTAACCCCTCTCTAAGGCTTTTGATAATTATTGGGATCAAAATTTTCTTTTCCAATGGTGAGTGAGGAATGTTCCAATAAAAGAATAAGTGTCTTTTAAGTGTAATTTTTGTGATATTTTAAATAATATCCTATTCAATTTCCTTTTGATAATAGTGTTACTAATTATAAATCATTAAATAAAATTTTATTTAACAAATTATATCATTAATGTAATTTTTTAAACTATTCATATTTTTTTTATATTAATTACATCAAGGTAGTAGTATAATTTGAATATAAACATTTAACACAACACTAAATTATAATATTTATCTACTAAATATAGGGATAAAATAAATGACCACAATTGTGTTATTTTAATTTTTTTATAGAATCATTAACATTATTTTTGGTTACATGAACATGAAATGTGTCTACATTACATAAATTATTATTTTAATTATTCCATCAACAAAATAAAAGATAGATTTATATGGTAAAAAAATCAATCATATTATAAATACAAATTTAGTAATGAGAGTAACCAATAGTTTTCCATCTATCTTGATATTATATATTTTAAAATATAGAGAGTGATAGATTTTTTTGCATTATTTTAAAAAATGTTTTTTATCAAAAAAAAGTGATTTTATTCCAAATGTTTAATTTTGATTCCAATTTAATAAATTAGATTATGTAAATTAAATGGATACGTAAGTTACTGTATGATCAAATTTAAAATATTAGAGGACTTTTAGATTAAATTTTTTCATGAAAAGAAATGATAGTCTAAAAAATGGTATATTGAACTATTGAAATAGAAATAACTCTTTGTAATATTAAAAAGTTAACTCTATTTAAATTTTTTCTTGATGATGTAAAAAACAATTTGGATTTTAAAATTATTATTATAATATTTTTAAATTATACATTCTAATAAAATTGTATAATGCACGAAACTCATTTTTTTTAATAAAGATATTTTATTATTCATTGAAAAGTACCCAATATTAATTTAGTAAATATAACTATAAAATATAAAATTTAGGAATATTAATAACGATGTAAATTAATATATTATAAACATAACCAATTTTGTAATATTCATTCACATTTTTTTAAATTTTGTAATCACTATTTATTTGTAACTTCATATTTTCATGTTCAATATTCAATCAGAATGTTTTATCAAAAAAACATACCATGATGATTCACCATAATCCAAAAAACATAATTTTTTTGGTAAACAATTGATATAGGTTGTTCCTAGAATGAATTCTTTTCTTATTATTTAACTAATTTATTAATCAAATCATGATATGTATATGTCCAAAATTTCATTAATACTTTCACTTAAAACACATTTTGTGCATATGATAAACTCAATGGTTTGGCCACTTAGTATGAAACAGATCCAACCCTCTCATACATTTCATATGGTCGAATAACCAACATGCATAAAATTTTATATTCCAAAATTCATAATAGTTTTCTATAAACAAAAAATAATAAAAACATAATAACCTCCATAGAATAAAGGATTATTTCGGTGTTTATCAGTATAACTTATATTTCCTTCTCTTATATTTACTCATTTGTTTTTAAAACATCATAAACTTATAATAAATTTATTTTACTATTTATAGTTAAAAAGAATTCTTTGCCTAGGTTTATATAATCAATATGGAGTATTAAACTACTTACAATATAATTACTTAAATAGTGACATTAATACTATGGGATGAAAATATTAAATATAATAAAATTAAACTAATGATATATCTTGATCTTAGCTTCCATGGTAACAAAAAAATCAACATGTTTATTCCTATATGTGATTCATTCTATATGATTTTCTATTGTATAAATAGTGAATAGTTTTACTAAAATTTAATTCAATGATAAAATAATTATGAAGGACTTTCTATAAATTAGAGATAAACATGGGATAATGGTTAGTTATGATTAAATATGGGATTCCATATAATCTGATGATCTCCATAACATAAAAAATTGAAATATCATTTTGATACATAATATCTTGAATATAACTATAATGTTAATATTTAGTTAAACGATAAAAAATAACCCATGTCACAATATTACCTCAATATATATTATGTAATCAGACCACAAATTCCATTGATATGTTCTATCATTTCCATTAACAAAACATGAAAATATTTAATATTCCCTCTTAGGTAATTATCAATAAATTTTTACCTTTTATGAAATAATTTTTTTCAAGGTAAATTTGAAAATATATCTTCTCATTATATCCCATTAGAAATGTTCCCAATGTTATATTTAAATATCTGTTATAGAATCTGAACCCTAACCATTGGATTGTAATGAGATGAGATGAAAATTATCGTAGTTGACATCTCCAATGTACCAAAGGTTTGTAATAAATTCCATTGTCTTCATAGAATATAAGAGGATAATTTTCCTTTGTGAAAAAATCATACCATGTACAGATGAAATAATAATTACAAAACCAACTATATGATTCAGGAGAAATAGAAAATACCACCCAATACAATACCAACATCGAGAAATATCATTGTAATAAAGAAATAGTATAAAAATAAATAGTAAAATTCAAATGAAATAATGACTCTATCACCAGGGTGGAACCACACAATATCAATATGCGAATGACCCCAATATCTAACTCTATGACCCACAATGAAAACATCAAGGAGCATAAATAATTAATTAAGAACTTCACCCATTTCTTATATTCTAGTAAAGAATATCCAAAAAATAGTAATGTTCCCATGAATTTGGTGATTATTACACTTAATATGTAATCCACAAAGAATTTCTAGAACATGCCACTAGAAAAAGAAAATTTCAGCACAATTTTATCAAATACGAGAGAATAATATAACATATTTGTAAAAATAATTAAATGGAATACATGTTATAAAACATTAAAAAAAGTATGTTTTTATTTATTAACACATGTAGTAAAAAATGAATGTTCTCACACAAAAACACAACTTCATTCCATGGAAGTCTTTATACTCAGGAGTCTTCAATCATCCTACGACCAAGACATCAATTCATAAAAAAAATTACAGTGGAATTTCCAACAATGATATTTCCCAGGATTTATATAATATTAATGTTGTACATTTGACCATGATCAATACCAAATTTTATATTATATAATGGTTCTACATATGATCATGATCCATGCCACATGAACATTAAAACACACTAATTTATTTATACTTAGATATAAATATAACTACTCTTGAAAAATGCATTCTTAACATGGTTTCTTATAAAAATAATTATATACATAACTCAAATACCTTAATTTTTAAATCATTCCCAAATGGGTACTTTAATGACATATTTCTCAAATAATTTCCAATTGTGAAAAAAATATTATTTTGGAGGTCGAACATTCCACATAATTCCTAATCAATAGATTGGGAGAGATGTTTCCTACAGAAAGAAAACTGATATCTCCTAAAAAACAACATGAGAATAAATTAACACTACACAAAAAATATGATTCCCAAACTAACTACAAAATTAATAAGAAATAAATCTAAGAATCACCATAAAATTCTAGATCCAATGTAACCCAATAAATGTAGAATTCCAAGGATAAAAAGACTATTTTGAGTAAATACACATTAAATTTCCGTCTATGATTATTTTATAAAAATCTAACATGTTTCCTTCAATAATGGAATGATTAGATATAATTTCAAAAATAAAATTAATAATACCATTCCCTTGTGTTTCCTATAATGGGAATAGTCATTCCAAAGTTGTGAGATATAGGTGTCATGACACCACCAACCAATACACCATGGTGTGCAAGGATTATCCATTTAAGGATCACCGCAACCTATTCTACAATATCTTGAGAGCTCTATTTCCATTTTGTAACACATCTAGAGACTATTATATATAATTAGTTTTTAAAAAAATTATAACATCAATAGCATGATGTGCACGCAACATTGAGATTAAATGAGCGTTCATATAAATTATCATTATATCCTAGTAAATAAATTTTAATGTATAAATAAAATCGAACAAATAACCAAAATTAATTTATTGAAAACTTAATATATAGATGTGTTAGTGACCATTTTATTAAAAATTAACATTAAAATCATATGAACTAAAAAGTAATGTTTTTCTTAAAACTGTATTTTTGCTAAATACCGATTTTGTGACATTTTTCACACTTATTTTAAATTACATTCTCCAAATTTTAGATAATTTATTTTATAAAATGAACATATTTTTTCAAATTATAATGTCTATGTTATAATAGATTTTTTTATTAATTTTTAAAAAAACAAAATTTCTACGAATAGTGACAATATGAATGTTTTCATTGAAAACTAAATTTTTTTAAACAATCAACAAGTTATACATTGCATGAATTTTTTTAGAAATAAAATTATTTATATAATATTATTATTAATCCAATTTATGTCAATATAATCAATATTATATTCAATTTTTATACAAAAATGTTTTATACCTTTACAAACATTTCCTTTGGTAAGAATATTTTGTTTCACGTCTATGGGTTTAATTTTAATTTAACATATACACACATGTATATTGATATTTTTCAAATTTATTCCATCTTATTAAAAATAATAATTAATATTATATAATGAAGTAAATATAATTTTTTCATAATTTTTAGAAAAAACCATAAAAATTAATTACAATGGTATTGTAAATATGGGTTTACCTGATTGTTAGACATGGAAGATACTGGTACAAACGACCTAAAACATTGTCCAGTTACTATTAGAAGGAAATGTTTAGGCCTTATCACGCCTAAGGTTCTATATTTAGACCCTTTGTTTCCTTTTATCATTTATAAAAAAATAATTTTATATGATCCCTTTAAAAGGCTCCATCTGGGTCCCCTTCCCCACTAATTGAAGGGAACCAACTATCCTCTTAGATTAACCATTTCAAAGCCCCTTGGTTCTTACAATCCCTAAAAAATATATTAATTAAATACTTCAACATTTAATAGATTACTTTTTTATAAAACAAATCTTGGAAGGCATTAGGTATAAACCTAAAAAGGTTATCTGAAGAATATGAATATCTTTTAACAATGCATCTTCATTTTATTTCTTCCACTTCCCCTCCAAATTATAAAAAAACAATAATAAATTTTAAAAATATTATATTCTGTATATTCTTTTTTTATTATATTAATTCATTAGACATGATCCATATCCCTTTCAATAAAATGGGAAATGAAACTGTAGATTATATTTATGGCATACCGTTTCCACATGACCCAATGTAATTCATTTTCCTTCACTACCTCTCATGGAGGGATATAATGAAGCATAAAATTTTTATATATATAATATTTATGTCATAATTATAAATATAGAAGTATAATTTAACATAAATATTTTGAAGATACAATCTAATTAAAAATAACAACATCGCTCACGCGTATGCGTGGTCTACCACCTCTACGTTGAGATGTGACAGGTTCATCATTTTATTTTGACATTTATTGAAATAAGGATATATTTAAGGAATATATTTGATATATATGCTATAATAAGGATTATATAATGTTATATTACTGTTTATCGATATTTTATTCCATCATAAAAATGAAAATAAATACATGCATATGTACATCATGTTTTCTCAGTAAATTTTGTAACTTGTTTTTCTACATCTAAATATTATTTGAATATTATAAATAAATATAAAAATAATATATATTATTTTTTTTATTTTTTTATCTTGGTGATGATGTATATATGATTAATGTACACGAAAAGAAACGTACATAACAAACATATAAGAAAAAATATGCAGTTATTAACCAAAATAGTGATTTGAACATATAATTATTAATAAATAAGTGATAAATGATTATTAGTAAAAAAATAAGTTGTGATAAATGAGACCGTGGTGATTTATTATATTTATAATAAATATATATTTTATTTATATGATGTTTGAATGATGTTTGAATAGGTGAAAAGGAATTTTTACCTGGGGTAGGTTTTTCTCATTTAAAATTTACATCCAAGAGAAATTTACATACAAAATAGTTTTTTATTTTTAGTTCTACATATAAACCACCTTTGATATTTTATTTTATGAATATATTTTTCTTAATTAAATTTAATAATATCATATTATATTATTTTAATTAATTTTCATATGATTCAAAGTCTACAAATGTGGAATGTTTTATTTCCCAATCACATCATTACTAAAGATTGTTTATGTTAAAGTCTCCATTGGTGGAATTTTTTGATATTTCTATATTAGACACAATGTATATTCATATCCTCAGGTTACGCACGAACATTTGATGTAATATTATAATTTTCCTCTCTCGGTAATAAAAAAATATTAAGAATGTTTTTAATAAAGGTTACTTCATTATTATAATTATTCTAACATCCTTTTTCTAATATATCAATGTTTTTTAAAAACAACATCAAATATTATCTTAAAATTATAAAAGTAATTATTTAAAAAAAATCTATTTTTGTGTTACATCTCTTAAAATCATTTCAAATGTAATGATATTATTGTTTTTTTAATGAGGTACTTTTTAAGCTTTTTAGAACATTATGAAATGAATGTTTCGATAATTATATAGCTTGTACATAATTTCCCTCCAATATGAAAACAAAATTAGTTTAAACATCCATTACAATTTTCCATGATTCAATTAAATGAATTTTTTCCCTCTTGTTATAAAATTATTTTTTTTAAACATTATTTTGAAATTGAAAATGATGTTTTCCTCAAGAATGTTTTACTATATTTTTTTGGGTATTTCCATGCATTTATGATAAAACCCACATTTTACTAAATATAAAATTTCCATAGTTTTTAATTATACAATATTTTTATTTATATATACGTATTACTATTAGATTGATTGTGTATGTAATATTAAGATACAATTTAACATGTTACTCTTGATGGTTTATGAGTTGTTTGACTAGTTAAAGTAGTTAAATTCATATAGTAGTTTTCCAATACAAATATTTCTGTTGATTGTGTTAAAAAATTGGGAATGTTATTATCATTTTGTTGGATACATTATAAATATGACTTTTTATCGTTGATTGTGTTTATCCCCTTCATATGAAGAATGAATTCAAAATATTAAGTGATGAGTGGGGCCCATTATAGCTATTCGACGAATTGGTAAGTCTCGTGAAAAAAATCACGATTAGTAAGTGTTATTGTTCTAAAATAAAATAAAATAATTTATTATATTTTTCCAAATGTTATGTTTGTTTCAATTAACTATCTACTTTTCAAAGAACACATGATTATTTGGTCCTTTTGGGTGTATCTCTCATAACTAGAAACTATGTAATAATGTAACCACAGACTATGTGCTAGTAGGTTTAGGATCTTTAAAGATGGTATTAGAGAAATTTTATTAGAAAATGTAGGATCATGATTTATTAATACATATATTATGGATTATAGCCCTATGATTGACATTGTGGATAATTCTTTGTATATGATAACATTATAATGTTTTGGTATGGTGATGATTATGTTTTCTTCCAAGAAATATATTAATGTTTAGATACTATAAGTGGATATAGATATAGAACAATTGTACATAGGGTTTATAACACATATAAGGGAGTATTGATATTTTACATAATCATCACTTGGTGGTTAACAACACGCCTTCTTGAACACATGGTTTTAAAATTATAGGGGTTATTATTTACTTGATTCATATTCTCATTATATTCCAATGTAAAGGATATAAAATAATTTTTATTATTTAATAATATTACCAATGAAACCATTTATTTGATTTCAATTTTAGATACACTATAATTAATAAATTTATGTTATGTGTTTCACATTTTTTCAATTATACATTATGATTCATCATGTTATGTTCCAATATAGTATATATAATTATATAAAAATTATTCGTTTTTGATGGAATGGAAACCTTATCAATGAATATATATGATATAAATTGTAGTATAATTATTTACAAATTTTAATTACTATTTACCTTTTATTTATTGCATCTATTAATAAATGAAATTAGTTTTCATGTGTAAGTATGCCATGCCATTTCCAAGAATTCTTTAATTCATTTTTCCTCCTCTATATTTTAAATTAATAATATATATATATAATATCATTTTTGTATCATTTTTAAAATAATTGATAAAATATAACTATGATGAATATACATGGACCTAAACTACCACACCATAGAATACATGAATAATGATGCAGTTATTAACCAACAATGTGAATCTTACAAAGAATTAATAATAAAAAGGTGATAGAATATTATATGTAAATAAAAAAAGGTGTGATATTTTTGTGTATAGTCCTTTAATATATTTATAATATTTATTTATTATATATGAGTTATGAATAGGTGAAAAGTAAATCAGAAATTTGATAAGTGATTCTCGTTTCTCTTTTACATCAATGAAAATTTTTACATATTCACCAATTGTTGAATTATTGTTGTAAATATATTACTACTCTAATATGTAACTTAATGGGTCTTATTATCTTAATGGTAGTTAAAAGTTTCATTTCATGTTATTTATATCATAAGATGTATGATTCAAATTCTACCAAAGTGATACATTTTCATATACCAATATCATTATTATTCCGGATTAATTATATTTAAGTCTCCCTTTGGGTTTATTTTTATTATTTATAACATAATCCCACTTTATTTTATTTTCATCTTGTTATTCAAGAACATTTCATTTAATAGTATCATTTTACTCTCTTTGGGACTTAAAATGATTGAGAAAATGCTTTTGTGAAAAGTTGAATTTACTATTATATTTGGTCAAAAATACTTCTTTCATCCATGTTTATGATTTCCAAACTTGTTTGGAAAAGTATTCTAAACATTGCATAAAGTATTCATTAAATACCTTTTCATAGATATTATTATTCTTGCAAAAATCTTTGAAAGGAATGACATTTTTATCAAGTGAGGTACATTTAACCTTTTCACAACAGTATGAGATGAATATTTTTTACGTAATACATTATGAAAACAATTATCCTCTTTAATGACGACTCAATTATTTTAGTATTCCATTATAATATTATTGGATTATTTTTAAAAAAATCCCTCTTATTTTAGAGATTTTATTTAAAAAAATGATTTTCAATGATAAAATTATGTTTTCTTCAACAATGTTTTAATAGAAATTTTTTGTGTTACTTTATATTCATCACTAATAAAAACCTTAATTTAACTTATTCTTTTCTAGGAATATATTATAATAATATACTAACATTTATTTATCTCTATGGTTTTTGATTTGTCTGAATGGGGTTGTACAATTTTGATATCAATATCAATATTAGCTAAGATGGTTTGTGATAAGTTTGACCTAGAAATGTTTTAACATTTATATAATAGTTTTAAATACAAATGTATATGTTTATTATTATTTTTATGGTAAGTTATTATCATTTTTAGTCTAATTTTTAAATATCCGCATTTATGTTTATTATGTTTCACCATTTTCATAGGATAAATACATTGGACTTTGTATATTATGGTTGGGGACAATTATATCCTATTGATACATCATTAGGTATCATGAGAGAAAAAAGATTTGTAATTTATTATGTTATAAAAGAAAAGTATTTGTGGTATTTTATTTTTGAAAATATAATTTTAGTTTCATATATATTTATATATTGCGATAATTTTAATATATTTTGTCTTTTGGGACGTGATCTACTCAATCTAACACCAATGTAATAATGTAACTATAAATTATTGGATATTTTTTCTCAGTAATTTAAATAAAATATTAGAGAAATCATATTACCAACCTTTGGAACAGGATTTTGGAAAAAATATATTATGGAATATAACACTACAACTACCATTGTGGATAGGTATAAGTAATTATAAAATTATACATTTTTTGTAAAGTACAGATAATTTGGTTTTATTACAAATACATCTCTATCTAGGTTATATAAGTGGATATTGATCTATCACATTTTTTCCTAGTGTTAATAACTCCAGAAAGAGAACATTGGGATTGGAATTCATTGAAAATTGGGGAATGAAATCAGGCCTTCAAGCACATGTCGTTTGAAAGACATGGAATGATATTCGTATGTTAATTCATATTTTATTGATAAATTATTATAATATATTTGAAGGTATTATAATTATTTTCTGAACATTCCCAATGAGACCATTATTATGATTCCTATGATAGATAATCACCAATAAATCAAATTACATTTTATGTTTCAATGCTATTGGAATAATACATTATGATCCATAGTGCTATGATCTAATGTTGTGTATGAAATTATTTATTAATGTATCATATTTAATGGAATGTAAACACAATCAATTCATTTTATATGTTTACGTAATCTAACCGGGGAAAGATAATGAATATAGATATGGATCTGAACAAATTATAACTATATTGGGGAACCATGATAAGGTTATGTTTAATAACCATACCCATGTGGAGCAGCATACTAATCCAAAATGTTGTGTAATAATGTTATGTTACTTCATGAACCATTACCCCCATTATTAAAATTTGATTAGAATTAAAGTTATGTATAAAAAATGGAAATTTCAATTAATATGCTATTTATCACCTTGAAAATTAATTAATGGGAGAATTTTATTACGACAGTTTAATATCTCTCTAGATATGTCTATTAATATGGTTATTGTTTCAATGAAAAAAGTTAATATTAAATGGAAAACCTAGAGTAGAAGGATATTAATGTCATTTATAGGGAAAAATCATCCCAAAAAATTTAAAGATGTGGCGTGACATTTCCATAGACAAAAAAGAAAAGAAAATTAAAATATTGTTTAGTGTGAATCTAATATTAAATGATTAAAGGCATATTTCATAATATAGAAATAACACCAAGAGTTAGATTTTAAAATTTGTTTTATAGGCTTGAGATAATCCTTTGAAAAGGAAATAGCCTACCGAACATTCTTATCCTATGAGAATATGGTATAATATGCTATCAACACATAGATATAATTCTTCATGATGTATGAAATTTATGGAAATAAAGAGATTATAGGGAGGAAAGTGAAAAAATAAATATGGGGAAGAAGAGAAAGAATGATTTTCCCACAGATTATAATTTTATAAGGAAACACTTCGATATATGATGGAATAGAATGGGATTTTACAAAATATATTTATAAAAAGTCCATTAATTTCCTAAATTAATGGGTAATAAAAAAACCATTAATATTCAGTGTTTTAACAATAAATAGATAAAGAACTATGAAAATTAAATCCCCATGAATCTAGGGAATATTCCTCAGATGACACTAAGGTATCAAAGTCAATATTTTATTTTTTCTATAGGCGGTGTGGAATAAATAAATTTAATGTTTATTTTTATTCAATAATTATTTTATATATGTATTTAATTAATTATATTCATATTATATGAATAATGAATCATTTAAGGAATGTACATGAGTTTTTATTCATTAAATATCATAAAAATTAAGTTTAATTATACTAATAACCATGAAATGTGATTCAGTGGTATGGTGATATTTTTGGAAAAATAATGATTAAGTTGAATATAACTAATAATATGTTCCTATTATTAATTTAATGGTGTATAATCATGATAAAGAGATTTTTGATATTGATGAAGTAAATGTGAAAGTATTGATGAACTTGTAACTAATTATTGGATTGATTATAATGTGTATAGTGTTATCTTTGATGGAGTTTATGGGATTATTTGATATATGGAATATATTCAATAATTCAGCATTATACATAAGGATTGATGAGAGAGTTAATTTTTAGAATGATGCATGTTTTCATTAATACTTTGTACAATTTAACACTATTACAATTATTTAGGAGAATATATAATCAAAATAAAAAAAATATTTGTTTTTTTAAATTATGATCTACTTGATGTTATCTAGGAATGATTTTTTGATCAAGTATTTTAGATTTTCTGGTTTTGAAGTTGATTAGATATTTTTATATAGTGTCTTATGTATTCTTATAAATATATATGAAAGCATTATAAATGAATATATGTCTAATTAATAATTATTAGGATGAATATGTGGAAAGGAAGGTATTAGGACAATAATATTTAAAGGAGGAAACATAAAAGTAAATGACTATTCAAATTCAAGTCAAAGTAGCTCCATGTATGAAAAAATGTTCTAATGATACCAGGAAAAAATATTTGGATTTTCAAAAGGGGGATCATGTTTTTGTGAATTTTATCCCATGTAAGGGTCATATAATATATGTAATGAATGGAAAAATAATCCCTAGGTATATCAATCCTTTTGAAATATAAGAATGAATTGGATTTATGGATTACCATTTTTACATTCCACCAAGTCTTTCTAATCTAAAGGATGTTTCATATATCTCTTTTTTAAAGAAAGTATTACCTAACCCAATTCATGTTCCCAACTATGATTAAATATTATATGAACCTAATCTATAATATTTTTTAGATCCTATCAATAATATTGAAACTAGAGAACAAGTGTTGGGAAATCAGATTACTAAACTGCAAAAATATCATTGAAGAAATTATAATATAGTATAGTAAACATGGAATCCTAAGGATATTATGATAAAAAAATCCAGAATATATTAACAAGGAGAGATTATGAAAATTATTAGAAATTTTTTTTGGATGGATAAATAAAAATCCACAATAAATTATGATTTACATTACATTAAAAAAACATTAATCTTATCGATAGGTTGTGGTACACGCATCCCCAATTATAACTGTATTATAATATTGTAAATAGTTAAAACATATCCATTAAATGAGTGTATATAAATAGTATTAAATAATATAATAAAAAATATAATTTAAAATTTTGAAATATATTCATTGGTTATTAATTGATTATAAATGTAAATAAAAATCATTTGAAATAAAATACAATTCTTATTAAATGATTTTTTTTAAATATGTTTTTATGACATTTTTGAACTTATATTAAATTAATTTTCACCACGTTCATATATATTATTTCGAATACAGATTCTATTTTTTAAATAATCATATTAAAATTATTTTGAATGAATATTTGATAATTTTATGAAATGAATATTTTTATGATGTATAGTTAAATCCAAATTTTTTAATTGAAAATTGGATTTTTATTTAGTGTTTTCCCAAGTAATATGTTGTTAATTTTAATTTTTTTTGAAACTAATATTAGGTAAATTATATTTTATTTTTTCTAATATAGTTAATTGGATTCAGTAATTTGTTCAATTTTTATATAAATAATATTTTTGATTCAAAAAAAATTTCCTTTCAAAACTGTTTTTATCATGCCAATGAATTTAATTTTTTAATTAAATTCATAAAATTATATGTATTTTTTATGATATAGTGTATTATAAAATTTTAATTAGCATATTTAATATTATATAAAAAATAAAACATGTGATTTTTTATAATTAATATTAAAAATATTAAAAATTATTTATCATGGTTAAGGATAAAACAAGTTTATATGGTGGTTAAACTAATAATATTAGTGATAAACAGACCTAAATACTTGGAAAATTAAAATATTCTTGAACAATTTAGAAATTATCTCATCTAAGGGTCAATAATGATCCATTATGACCTTTTTTAATCTGTAAAATGATTGTATATGATTTCCATTTCAAAAATTCTTTGTGCATTGTATCCCCCACATAAAAAGGGAACCCCATCACCTTAACTTATCACACATCTAGAGACCTTTATTTTATAAAATACATACCCTAATACATTACATTAATCTTTCATCCTAAACTATATTAATTTTTTTGGCCATTTAACCAATCTAGAAAGGCGTTAGGTGTAAACCTAAATAGGTTCTACAAAGATAAGTTATTGTTTTTAACAATGCGTCCAAATTTTATTTCATCCATTACCCACTAAAATTTTTCTCAAAAAATGATAAAAAAATATTCCATATAATAATATATTATGATGTTAATTTTATAACCTATATAAATCTTCTCTTCTTTCAAATGGGAAATGAATCCCACAATAATGTGTTCGCAGGAGTATTCCTCACATACTTAATTAATTAAATTTCCATCACCACATATCATGGATGGATATAAATATTTATTTAAGGTTTATATATTACATTTATGAAATAATAGTAATTATATTATTATAATATCACATTAAAATTCATACCTGATAATTATTTGGAAAATTATAATAGTGCTCGAGCGCCCATGTTCACTACCACCACCATGTAGTGATGTGATACATTTAAAATTTTATTTTCACATGGATGTTATTAAGGATATAAAAATTAATATATATATTATATATAATAAATAAAATTTATTTTTAAAAGGTGAATATAAATTAATATTGTTTTTTTTCATCTGTGAAAAAAAATCAAATCAGTGTTCTTGTGTGCATATAGGCAACCATCTCTATGAATTGGGCAACTCATTTTTATAACAATAAAATTTATCGAATATTATAAATTTATTTATAATGAATATATAATATGTTTTTAAAATTTATTAAATTCGTTATATTATTTAACCATTATATATGGAAAATTACTAACACTACCAATCAAAAACCATAAATGATAAATGATACACTTATTACCCAAAACAGTGATTTTAGCAATGCACTATTTATAAAAGGGTGGTGAAATATTATACGTAAATAATATATGTTATGATATATATTAGTATATTTCATTAATATATGTTTACATATTTATTATATCCTTTTTCAATAGATACAAATAAAATCCTTTATGAGGTAACGGTTTTCGTCTGTCTTTTACTTTCTTGAGACATATTTCATATCCAACACTTATTATTTTCAGGTAGTGTATAGACTTTCCTTTCGATAAGTTCAATAATTAATATATTTTTATTTTTGGTGTTTAAAATTTTCATTTTATATAATTTCCTTCATGGGGATATTAATTCAAAAATTTAAAAATTCGTAAGAATTTATTTCAAAAACTCTTCGCTGTTTGGGATTTTTTACTTTTATGATTCCCTCGAATAATCATTTGATATTTATATCATGAACCCAATATATTTTATTATCTACTGGTTATTTATTTAATTTACATGTAATAGTAAAATTTTTCTCTTTGGTACTCAAAATTATTCAGAAAATTTTTTCCTGAAATGATGACTTTATTTCACTCAATGGTTAATGAAGCATTTAATTCAATAAACTTGTTTTCTAAAAATATTTTAAAAAATGTCTAGAATTTTTTTAATTTATTTATTAATGAAATATATAATCATATTTGGATTTAAAAAATATATTTTAATGTAAAGATCATGTTATTTTTTAGACTATGTAGGTTTTATCCTTTTGAAAATAGTGTGAAAATAATTTGTTTCTACTTATAAAACATGCACACAAAAAACTACTTTCCTAAAAAAATTATTGAATACTACTTTACAAATTTACATGATTTTATTCCAATAAATTTTTTTTCATAATATTATTGAAATTTTTTATTTTTAATGTTATTTTTAATGTGTAGAGTATATTTTTCAGAAGAATGTTTTTAAATGAAATTTTATGAAATTTATATTCCTCAAATATGGAAATAGTTGTTTTACATATTATCCATTAGGAATATATTGTAATGAAACCACACATATATTTTCTTCTGATTGTTTATGATTATTTCCACTGGGGATTTATTATTTTAATACCATTATCTGTATTATGATGGATGATTTATGATAAGTTTTGTTATGAAAAGTGATAACATTCTGTTGTTATTTTTCTAATAAAAATTTTTATATTGATTATGGTTACTTTCTATATAAATTATTAGCATTTAATACTCTACTTTTATGAATTAAGCTTTACATTTATGATGCATATAACCTTTAATATGAGTGAAACATTGTACTTAGTAAGTAACGGTTGGGACATATTATAACCCCTTGATGCATTTTTATGTCTCCTGATAGAAACTACCAGAGGTATTTGGATGAGGAATTACCCATTTGTGTAATATGTATTTGAAAAAAAAGACATTATAGTATTTTGATGATATCATGTATTTTCAATTCATCCATTATGATATTATTGTTTAGTTTATATTTGAATATTAAATTAGTTAAAATATTCATATATACATTTCATTATCATGAAATTATTTGTACATAATTAGTTTGATGATTATTTATTCCTTTCATGTTATTCTTCATGTTCATATTACTGATAAAATGGAATTTTATCAGTTATTTGCCTTTCCATGTTTATTAAGCCATAATTTTTTATGATATCATCCTATTTACAAATACACTTATCGAGTATTAGATCTAACACTTTTTTATGTTTTCATTCCCTACGATTCTAGGGATTTTATTATCATTGATATGTATGGATATGCTACCCAGAATAATATTACTCTAAAAGAATATTCAATATTCAATTTTATTACTCTAGGATATTAGGGTCTGTTTCTTTATTTCTCTCCACAATGTGCCACCTAGAAAACCACTTCATAGGTTATAGCGTGCCTTTTCAATTTTTATTCATCATATCTTCCATAAGAATTCTTACAATGCACTATACCATAAATTATGTCATGGTGTTTCATATGGTGTTTGAAACGAAGGACAAACACTCCAAAAATCACCAGAAACAACATTAATTCTCTTAAATATAAATAAATCATTTAATAAAGGAATGAAAACACTAATAGAATAATAAAATAATTTACACCATGGTTTTTACAGCCCCCCCAGTGGTATTTCCATCCCTAGTATAGTGGATATCTATGGTGGCTTGGAAAAACTCTACAAATTTATCCAACAATTGTTTCTTACAATATAAGGTTTCCTATTTAATATTTCTATAATTCTGTTGTATATATACTAAATATTTACATTTCCCATATATAATAATATCTTATCTATATATACATTTTATTGATAAATAGATAATCATTACATCCAATTAAAGAGTAACATGATCCCAACAAATAACTTGACATTGATACTTGTGATTCTTCTTTAGTTGACATATATCGAAGATGTCATGGAAAAAACTAAAACTAAATTTTAAGGATAACTGATACATGGCAGTGACAATCTTTTAAACAATTTAAATTGGTTTAACATACCCTAGATCGAGTTTCCCTTGAATTTACAAAAGTCCATGACAATATATTGGTGATATTTCTAAAATATTTGGTAACTAACATTAAATGAAAATAACTCAATATGATTACATGTATGATATATCCATCAAATTTGATTCTTATCCATCCACCTAATGATCTATCTATCTCTCTTGTCCACTCATTTACAATAATAGTTCCAAACCATGATTTTTTTCGTGCTTCCAATCATCATAGTAAAGAAGAAAAATGAAGGCCATATAATGCCTCATAATATTCCATAAGCATCATATTCCAATACTTTTTATTATAAGATAAATCCATGAATTACATATAAACGTACCATGATCTAGTAATGTCCTTAAATAAATCACTATGCATAACTTCTAATATATGTATTATTTATCTAAATTCCCACCTGTTTGACGAATATTTGAATTTATCTTGGTCTGCTGAGTTGTAAGATCCTCTTATAGTTATTGAAAAAAAAATCAATAAGTGAATCTCAGTTCTCTTTTCTAGACAAAAAAACTAGTAGTCTATGAAACATTACAACATCGTGAATATCTTCCTTTTGAAAATCTTTCACAGTGTGGGGCACCTTAATTGGGAGGAAGTGATCCAACTAATTTATTTGATACACTATCACTAAAATAGAATCATTATTCTGAATAATACTTAGTTGAACTAGGAAAATTTTCATGTAAATTCTCACCCACATCCATATAGGTATCATTATAGATTATAGTATACTGGTCAGTAATGTATGTGCGTATTTTACCAGCTTAAAAGTTACAGATTTCTTCATATAATATAAAATATTTAAATTTATAAAAAATGCAAAAATTATCATTCATCACATTGTAAATTTATAAAATATTTGGTTTAATAGACCTTTTTAAATGTTGATACAAATTAATATTTTGTTTCTGTCTTAACTAAGGAAGTATAATCCAGTCCTGAATGTATAATAATGAGTTTATATCCTCTATCTGGCTATCAAATGTCTCCCCACCATTTAGGTTTATCCTAATGGTGATATAATTAGTATCTAACATTTGAGCCTCTTTAATAATTTACATCAAGTTAGGAACAAGATTAATTATGATTAAAATATCATTTTTCTCTTATGTGACACAATCCTGATGCATGTTCACAATGATACTCATCCACTACCATAGGAAACAAGTTTCCCTGAAAACATCATAATATATCTTTTTACATGATGAATCTTCAACGTAATTTTCATTCACATGTGTGTACACAAGTTCTAAGTAATAAAGTTGAAGATATTTCATCCATATTCAATACATCATGTTCAAATAAAGACGATATAAGATATATTTCAAAC
Source organism: Viscum album (assembly GCA_963277665.1). Classification (NCBI taxonomy): domain Eukaryota; kingdom Viridiplantae; phylum Streptophyta; class Magnoliopsida; order Santalales; family Viscaceae; genus Viscum; species Viscum album. The sequence continues at coordinate 913,744,841 of OY728155.1, read as the reverse complement.
TCCTATAACTAGTGAAGTTTATGAACCATTCTCTAACATGGTAGTGATGCTTCTTCTTTAAAACATGGAAAACTACATGTAATTATATGTATTATAATAGGCATTATTCAACTACATTCACCAATTCCTCAAACCATTGGCCAAAAAATAATCAAAAAGCATGAAAACATAGCGATGATTAGTCTTACATGTATCAAAAAATACGACATATCTTTGATCTAGATTTCAATAGATTACAATGGATTTCAAGGTGTAATGAGCATTAATACCTTTATATCATTTCATATAGGCATAATTACATTTGAGTAGAAGAACATTTTTCTTCATAGCATTCTTGGGATAATAATGTCTTGGAAAATTCCATAGTAATCACCAACAATAACCCACTAATTCTAGATTTATTTGTATCTCGATGAAATTATTTTGTTGATAACATGAGTTAACTACTTATATCTTTCATTGGTAAATATATATTCCCACTTTAGAAATTAAATTCAAACTGAAATGAACATATTGTATCCATGATTCATAGTTTGAAAACATAAAATATAAATGGTGATTACAACATTTTCTTAGTACAATTTACTTGTGCTCATTATGGAAATTCATAAATTGATAATATAAAAAATATCAATAACAAATATAGTACGAAATGAATCTAAGTTCTATTATTTGATAAAGTTTGTCAAGGACATGAAGATGATAGCTTCATTTTTATAACAATGATAATAGCGATAGATCTATAATGACCATAGAAACATTGGAATTCCATTTTTTGCAATTTCCTCACTTGTAACTCATGGATAATGATTCCTGAATCGTATATCAATATAATAGAACCATGTATCTCTCGTTAATTAATCAAATATATCATCTAGTAATGGATATAGATTCGGTTTTTATAACTTGAATATATTTAAGATATTAATTAAAAAAATGGTGGGAATCATATTACTTCATTTCTTATAAAACTATTTTAGCCCAAGGTGATGAACTAGTACTAGTGAAACTGTTACTCTAAAACAATTCATGTTGGACCATCAATTAATAAAATTTTATTTTTCCAATTTTATATGATGATAGAGAAAAATTTCTTTTTTTAATAAGTATATTGATAGAAACATTCATTTCATGGTTGGTTGGTAATCGGTAGAAATATTTTAGAAACAAATCTAGGTAGCAATCCACTTTGATTAGGATATATTTATGACCCTAGGATCAACTAAGGAAACAAATATCTTAATCACCCTTGAATTCATAAATATATCGACATGGGGATGTGAAGATCATTTTTCATTCATTTTAGTTGATATGTACATTAAATTATAACAACCAATCAATTTAAAATATTTTATCAAAACAATAATATCTATGATTTTATATTCATTAAGAAACTGCATTACATCAATGATAAGAAAACATACTGGGAACATTAATCATTTTCACTCCTACTATATGAGGGGTATCATGGTACTCAAGAGATGATCCATCATATATATGTGTTAACCCAAATGTTTCACCATAAGGTAAGAAACAAAATTATGTGATCAACATATATCAAACATGATATAAATGAGCACTGAGTTTAGATTGACTATACCTTACACAGTTGAAGGATCTAGTTTCTCGGTTCTTATTGAATGTTCTTATCTATATTGTTTTTAATCAGATCCCCCAATATAGATCTTTATTTCTTATTATGGTTTCATATAGATAAATGATGTGATCCTAAATGTATCCTAGTTCAAAAGGGATTGTGGCCAAGAACTAGACTAATCAGACTATTTCATTCGATCATACACAGCATGAGGCTGAGTTTATTAAATTTCAACAACTAATATCAAGTCATTACAATGACACTTATTATGATTCCATTTTTTAATAGATTACATTCTATGTGTATGCATCACATAATCAAAACAAACTAATGTATTTTTGAGATGTGTTGGGTAGTAGACTAATCTACTGGATTGATTTTCTATTTCCATTCTACAATATTATAAACCACCACTCTTATATTTATACCTCATTTAAAACACCTACCATAAGCTAGTTTGAAAGAGTGTCCTCCCAACTTTGATTTCTGGTAATATCTCTATCATTAACTAGTTCCCTATCCAATATTTTTTGATAATCATCATTACAAAAAATTACTTCGTTTGAGAGAACATGAGGTTTGAGACACACCTCAATGTTTTAAGAATTCAATTTATCACTAGAAGATATCTCTATTGAAAATAAAACAAGGTTACTGAATTTGGAATACTATTAATATACTAACTTTCTTCTTTATTCTAGTTTAAATAATTCTTGCAAAATTACTATTTGAATGTTTTTATAAATAATATATTATTAAATAATTCTAATGAATCTTTTCAAAGAGATTTCATGATCCAATTTTTCTTGAATATCTATGTCACACCCTGATAACACTAGGTCATCATTCCTATTCATTTCTATCATAAATATTATGTTTCATTGGTGTTAAAAAACATTCAATGATATTGGACGTAGAACATAGCGATACCTCTTCTTTTTGAGGTACAAATTCTCTGTGTAATGTAGATAAGTTTTTCTTTAGACATTATACTTTGTAATTAACATGCTTATGTTCTCCAAATATATGTCTATTATTAACATCTTGAATCCCTTGAAATAAATTCGTAACCAAATCACAGTTTAACAATAAATTAGGTGATACCAAATTCAGAGATGCTCACACTCGTTGTTTTCTCATTATCATTATTAGTGTACTTTTGTGCTATAATCCATTTCAAAATTTGATAATTTAGTATTATAATTTTCGATATATTAATGTATCAATAACATATTAACAATATCCAAGATCCAAAAAAATATTCATTTTTAATCCAAAAATAGTTGTAACTCTTTTTACAGATTCATGATACCTATCACTCAATGAATAAACTAATGATGATGAATTTACCACTGAGCTAAAAATTTTAAAGAATGCATTTTGTTACAAAAAAATTTGTTATTTGAAATTTAGAAAAATAGTTTTTCTATATCTTTTTATTCATTATATTTAAATTTTGGATATATCTTATGTTACCTCTATCATCCTAATATATGGTATAGAAAAATAGTTATTGATTCTAAAATTCTTAGCCTAACTATTAGATTAGAAATATCCAATGTGATAATAATCATATGTTATATCCTAGAGACACCAAAAACCATAAACAAAGTTCACAGTCTTAGTAAAATGTTAGTAGACTATTTTTATTGAAGAAAAATTATACTATTATGAAAAAATAATAACGATAAATTTTATAACATTATTCATCAGAAATAAACCACATAACCTAATAACATAAATGTAATGAAACGTTTCATAGTGTCAACAGAATATTATATAAATAAATTATAATACAAAAAAATAGAAATGACTATGCCACAATGGTGGCATCACCACATAACAATACATAAATGAATCCAAACTCCCAATCCACCAACAATGGTTTATCATCATGGTTGTGACCTTGGTGATGTAAGAAACATTACCCTTTAATATATCTTGGTAAGTGAAATATATAAACACATAAATATTTCCACGAAATGGGTGAGTATAACATGTAATAGGTAATCCCCAAAGACCCCCCAACACAATCCACTTGGATAAGAACATGTTAGTATAATTTTATTGTATATTAGATAAAAAGATAAAATAGTCTAAAAATATTTATGAATGGGTCACATGTAAGAAAAAAATAAAAGTATGTTACCATTTCATACCAATTGGAATAAATATCCCATATTCACAATCAAACACACATGAATGTCATTGAACTCCCTATACTCATGGTTGGTGACTAACCATATCACTATAACATTTCTTGGTGACCTAATTTGATAGTGGTACATCCATACATGATATGTCCCTCATTTTCTATTAGAATACTATGGTACTATTGATCCTGATCCACAACTCAATTTCTATATTTTAATAGTTATAATTCCAAATAAGTTTTTCCTTACATGAATATGAACACACACCAACCCAATTATTCCAAGTAACTAATTTAATCATTCTTGTAAAATAGTAAGCTAACATGGATTTTAATAAAACATAATTATTTATATAGTTCTAAAACCTTAATTTATTAACCATTCCTAAATAGAGTATTTCATATTATATTTTTAATATAATTTCCATTTAAAAAATAGTACATTAGGATAGAAATAATAAATATTGTTCCTGAATAGTATGGTGAGAGAAAATCCACCACCCTCAAGACAAATGATTTTTCCACAAAGCCTAGAGACACTTATAGATAACAACACTAGCAATAATATTCCAACTATAACTCAAAAAAATATCTAGAAGATTTATAAGTCTCGCAATATGTTTCTATATCTGAAGAAACCTACTATATGAGGAATATTATTTGTGAAAAGATGTGATTTTGGTTCAAACTCGCATTAAAACCCCTTAAATGATATTATAACATAGAACCAATGAAATTACCCGAATATAGATGCTATTAGTGGAATTTGTAAAAAAATTAAAATAATAAAATTTCTTAGATAATCCAAATAAATAGGCATGGTCACTGTAAAGAGGCGATATGCAAGAGGAACGATACTGCCTATCAACATATCCTAGGGCATAACACTTGGATGTTTTTGGGTCACTTCCCTTGGGCTATTTCCTGTTGAGGGATCTCGGGTCGTGGGCCACCTAGTTCACCTTGAAATAGGATATATCCTTCCATGTCCATTTTGGGCTAGACTATGTTGCACAGGAGCACAGACAATGCACCATTCCCTACACCATGATGTGGTGTTTCCCGTGGTGTGGTAAAAAAGGGCCAACCACTCCAAAACTCACCATGATACTGATAAAATATGTTTATCCCAACAAGATTTCTAGAAATCTAAGAAAAATACTAATTGAAAATAATCAAACCTCTTAGTAGTGGTGTTACATTATAGTTTTCATGATGAATAGAAAATAAAGAGCTCTATTCTTGACCTAATAATTCCCCCATCTAGTAGGAATCACAAGGAACATATAATATTTTTATTGAATCTCAAAAAATATTCTTTTCAAAGTTAAATTTAATATAAATACATCTTATTTCACATTCATCATTTTTTAATATAAAACATTATTTCATATTATATTTCATAATTTATTCGAATAATAATGACTCTACTGCAACCTTGAACAAAATAGTGTGATTTCTGGCATGTATAATTTATAGAGAAAAAATTATCATATCATTTAAAAAAGGACCATGTTTCAATCATACCTTAGTTAATGATTCTATATCATTTTATATTGAATAACCATGTATGATGTTCTATTTCCTAAATGGAAATGAATCTTTTAATTATAATTTTCAATTCGTTCTGACTATCTTGTATGACTTATGTTTGACTCATTATGAATGAATGTATACATAAATTTTTTATGATATGTATATATTTCCAAATTTACTCCATTTAAATTATTTCACCTTATTTTCAATAAAAAATTGTAGTATCTAGTTTGTGATCATCTATCTAATAATTTATGTCATGATATTTAAATTGATGTGAAGCATGACAAAATACCTTATAAACCTATATCAGAATAAAATAAATCCCCTTTAAGGAATCATAAATTTATGTAATAAATTTACCATTTATTGATTACAGGGATAAAATATTAGTATTCACTAATATTCTTTTCAATTCTAAGATTAGTTCATCACATTCTTTCATCTTGTTGAGGTTAACTCATTTTGGAGTTAATTTAGTTATTGGGATAGATAAAAAAGAAATATTTTAAATACACCATGCGTAGTATACCACTAATATAATAAAAATATGAATCACTGTTATATATGTTGGTCTTGGGAAATATTTAATAACTATAGTTCTAGGTGAATCAATTGTAATTCCGTAGTTATTTACAATATCACGAAGAAATAAATCCATCACTACTATGATTCCCATTTTCTAAATTTTCCATATAACAAACTTTGAATAAATGGTTTCTTAACATCCCCCATACATTCTCATGATCATCATAACATTTTTAATATATTAATATGTCATGAAAAATAATTACCAAAAAATTATTAAACAACTCATATAAAAAAGAATTCATAAGGTCCATAAAAATAGTTGGAGAATTTGAAAACCTAAAGAGAAAATAAAAAAACATAATTCTCATACCCCGTAAAGATCACCCTATCTAAAATGTAATTCCCCTTTTTTGTTAGTTTATAGTACCCAAATTAATGAATAAACATGAAAAAATAATTAACACCATCTATTATATAAAAAAATAAAACCACAGGGGGGAATAATTATTTTTTATTAATAATGATTTTATTCAATACTCTGTAATCAATGAAGATACTCGTAAATCAATATTCCTTAAAAAAATAAGATAACCAAATAGATAACAACCATGATGAATAAAACATTTATAAGGAAAATATTGTAACTATATTTTTAGTACTAAATTTCTACATTGTCTATTTGATAACGATGTTTATAAATTGGTTTTTCATCAGACAGAAACTCAAAAGAAAATTAATCTTCTAATCATGAGTAATACATGGAAATTAATTAGGATATTTATCCATATATTCCTTACTATATGAATTTAACAATTTTTATTAGCTTCCCTCTACTCAATAATATGTGAAATATATAATTCCTTTGTATATTTAATTAATATACAGGTTTCTTGATATTTTATAAATTGTATGAATACATTATTGTATAAAAATTGAAATTCATTTTAGAAAATAAATAATCATTATTTTTTATATGTATAAATTTATAACTAGAAACCCAATTTATTACCAGAATAAAATTATTCTCAAAATTGTTAAATATCACAATGTTTTCATGTATAAACCTCCATATATATTTTGATGGATATTATTATATTTTTTATTGTTGATACTACCAAGATGTGTTTTTCCCTAAAATTTGTTGATTAATTTTTAAGGTGAAATTCATAATTTATAATAAATTTTCATTGAAATGAATAAATATGTAGAAATAAAATAAAATAAGACATTTACATAATCTAAATAAAAATGTAATGTTCCTAACACCACATTGACGTAATATACTAATGTATTCATAAAGGATTTATCCCACCTTTATACTTTTGATATTGATAACATACATCCATTATTCTGATATTTGGATATGAAATCTCATAATCAACCATCTAAACTTAATTAAATCATCTTACTGTCATTGAATTATTTTTGTAATAATTTTCTCTATATTCATGATCCATGTATTGAAAAATTAAATATCATAAAATTTTATTCTATTTTATAAAACATTCACTCTGGTATATTTTACCACACTTATCACAATGTTTAAATTTTATTTTCTTACTTTTTTATTTTATTGATGTATTATACCCCATCACATGCAACAATAGCTTAGTTTATAGTTTTTTTCATAGAAAAATTAATGATCTATGTACAATATGTCTACCTTTTATCACATCCAACAAGTTTCTCGTGACTTTTGAATTCATGGAAATATGATATTCTTTGAAATCTAGGGACAAATCCATTGTAAAACCAATTGATTTTAATATAAAGATGTCAAATATAATTTACTGAGAACCTTGTCAATAAATTAAAGTTTCATTCATAATTGGCTATTGAATAATCATCTTTATGTGCTAATTCTAATGTTTTGTTTTCTAATACAAGTCAAATAGTTCTATAAAAATACTTCTTCAAGGAAATATATTTTTAAATTCATTACATTCCAAGGCATCCAGATCATTAATTTCTCATATATTCTTAACTATTGACCACCACTAATCAAAACTACCTTATAAATACAAAGTACAAATAATTGCATGCTTATGTTATGAATAAACCATGACTTCAAATATCCTATACAGGTCATTTAACCATCTTTCAGCTATAATAGGATCAAATTATCCATGAAATTATATATGGTGATGTTCTATAAAATTCCCTCTAATAGACTTGTACATCATTGGTAAATGTGTTTTTTCTGTCACATAGAAACTAATCTAATTTATAGACCATGTAAACTGATCCATCATAGAATAAAATAGATATTCATTAATTCCAACCATTTCACTTTCTGGATTTGTTAGGATATTTTCTTCTTGGTGCATTCTGACTCTAGTTTCACTAAATCTAATTTTTAAAACCAATATGAATAGAAATATTTTAGGTGAAAAAACATGGAAATATTTAAATTATATATAATAATTAATGTTAATAAAAAACTCTTATGAGAAATTACATACATTTATCCTAGCCTCTAAAATTTTCAAAACATTTATTTTGATAACAATAATAAATACCTGGATATAAAATAATACATAACCCTATGTTTTAAATAAATAATTCATTGTAATAAATTTGTAGGATTATTAATGTTTATAGGAATAAGGAATTTGTAAATAACACTTATATAATATAATCATACAATAAAAAATAGAAACTTTCCCACAACATCCACCATTTCTAAAATAAAGTACATTTTAAAGGAAACATGTTTTAATTTCATAAAAAATCCTAATAATCATCAACTAGAAATTATCATTATTCCAAATCATCCATAGAACTTATAAAAATTCATTTATAAATGCGGTGTTAGAATTTTTTTTCTAAGGGATAAATAAAAATTTAAAATAAAATCATTATTCCATTTAAAAACAAGATGCTTTCATAATAGTGTTTTGCTTTAAAATAATATTCATTGAAATGAAATAATATTTTAAGTACACATCATATCAGAATTAGTACACAAAATGTTTCATTAAATATTTTATAAAAAACATAAAGTAAAAAATCATAATCATGAGGGTTTCTTAAAATAAACATCATAAACCATGAGAATATTTTCTTAAATATATACCTTGTTACATTTAAATGGATTAATTATTCTTTTTAAAAAAGATAAATAATATAACTTATGGAATGAAATTATTTCCCTAAAAAATAATAAACAATCATGTAAAATTCTTGTATGTGGCTTAATAAATTATATTCATAGATCCTATACAAATGGAATAACAATCAAAGTTAATTCCAACATAATTCAATAGATAATAGAATCATTAATTAATTCATTTGGGAGATATATCATGGAATATCATTATTAAAAACAAATTTTAATGAAATATATATAAATAAAACACTAAAAAATCATTCATTTCTCACCTAATACTAATAAAAATATACATTTGTACCAATAGGTGAATCATTATTGGATATTGATATATATATTTCCATTAAAACACAATTTTCGAATTTAAATTACTAAGAATATTTGGAAGAATATATTTTCGTTTTAGAAAATATTAAATCTTCTTATGTACAAAAAACATCATATAATACATATTGTTGATGGAAAATTATTTGACGATGAATATGTTAAAATTAAAATTTCAAATTTCCTTTTGTAAATAAAGTGAAAACATTATATATAAAATACATACAAAGATTCATTTTTTAAATCATTGACATAATGATAAAAAAAAAATATTATCTTATATAATTTATTTTTGTAAATATTAATATATCCATAAAATAATTTTATAAATATGGACATGGAAGAAGAATATTTGAAAAATGAATCTCTAGAGTATTCAATACTAGGTTGTAATGTGAATTATCTCTTACCATGAGATTGAATTTTCATGTATGTACTATATCATTCTATATAGAAACAATTTATATTAATTATTTACATTTTTAATTACCTTATTAATGATCATTATTACTATTATTCCCCTTATATACATGTTATGCGTAATTAATTAATTGATTATGTTCACTTTCAAAATTTCAGTACATTTTTCATATAAGTAGAAAATGGATTGGGTAGGTTGACTATGGTATTAATGTTCTTTGATACATCATCTATATAATATAAACCACAGAATAATTATTATTTTATTTAATTAAGTACAAATTTATAACCATCAATGAAATGAAAACCTGAAAAATGAATCAGAACATTTAATGGAGGTGGTAGTCCACACAAACATGTGAATAACATTATCATTATCAATGAATATAAAGGTAAGATAATAGATGATATATTATCTATATAATGATAATTGTTTCATCAATTTCATATATATATATATATATAAATTAAATCCATCATAATAACTATTCATGAGAGGTGGGGATGAAAAATGAAACACAACACTTCCTGGAGGTTGTAATCGACATGTATGTATCATCGATATATTTATTCCCCATGGGGTAGAAAAAAAGTGCAAAAATTATTTTATCATATTAATAATAAGATTTTGGTATTTTGAATATATTAGTTTTATTATTTCAATATGGTTAGGGAATATTTGATATAGGTATAATAATTAATATACATGAAAGAGTTTGGTTATGATTTATACGTTATCCTCAAATAACCTCTTTAGATTACTCTTAATCCTTATAGGATAGACCTTTTAGTGAGACAATGTACTCTTCGAATGGTTTTAGATATTAGAAAGATATTTTGTTAGGGGCTATCCAAACTGTGCTACACCAATGGTGTGATTCATTGATGATTGTAACTTCCCATTTATGCGAGAAGCGAGGGAAACCCATCAATAATAAATATAAAATCGATCTAAATTGAAATATTTATAAGATAAGATGAGTACGAGTCAAAATAATATTTTCCAATAAATTCTATACATTTTATGTTATTCCTTGATCATATTTAACCACCGTCATTGGTTCATATTGAGATATAATTGTGTGAATATATACTTTAGGATATATGGGTTCTTATATGTGTCACACATCACCCTATAGAGATAATTTCACTAAATATTTTACATAAAAATTACTACAGCAAATTTTAGATCATTGTTAGGGATGTTCAGTAAAAGAATCATTAATTGGAAAGTGGAATATGCATTCTCTTTTTCAAGTTACATGATTACACAATCCAAGAAATGTTTATACATATCGCTGTAGATCACAAATCCTTACACACTTGTGGTCAAAGGGAGAATAGGTTTATTGAATAGCCTCTTCTTAACCTCTTTAAATATCTCTTAAATTGTATATATAAAGCAATCATTCACACTATTATGAGTAATCTTGTTTCATTGTCTATAAAATCATGATAATATTCTCACAAATCAATGATATAACCCATGTAAACCAAGAAAACTACATATTTTTCCCCACCGATATTGGTTTGGGACATCCTTTAATGGAATTTGTTTTGAAAAGGATCCATATGTATCCACATACTGGTTATTATATAACCCATTAATGTAAATTTCTCCCTAAATATCACATCTACTATTACTTGAAAATAAATATTCCTATATCCATGTCTCTATTACATCATTAATAGATCTGAATTATGTTCTTTAGGGAGTAGATTATAATATCAAATATAAATACTATGATAAATCTATTTAGTTAATCCATTAAAATACTATAAATCTCATCAATAAATATTTCTTGAGTGTTAATAAGTCAAAATGGAAACACTATGAACGCGTAGTGCCTATACCATATACTAAAGGTAGTGTTTGGGATATCCACATTCCAAAACATTACTTGGTAATATTCATAATGAGGTTCAGGCATGACAAATTACTAGGATTTGGATAACTGAATAAGTAATTCGTCAATTCAAGGTAAAAATTACTTAATTTTTATCTTGATCTTGGTGAGATCATGAAAATATATGAAGTGGTTAATTGAACCAACTTTATTCTTAAGAAAGGTACCAATGCACCTAGTGGTGAATCACTATGGTGGATAAACCCTTTATCAATATTTTATTATTTTTCATTCATCAGCAAATCAAGATCCATAATAAACCTTATATATGTTATCATGGATATTTTAAAATATCTCAGTATATATGTGATCGAGAAACCAACCTATTAGCTTTGAGGAATACCACTCAATTCATTGGGAAACATATTAGTCAATTAACATAAACTAGTCATGTCATCATTGATGAAATTCTATGTTATCTTAATAATTTCAGCTAGATATTAATTCTTATATGTAAATAATAATTTACCATGATATTTTGATACACAATGAGATTCATCCCCCTCTATTTATATTTGAATAATTAGACACTAATTTGTGACATGGATGATGATTTCAATCTCTTAGAAATTTAAGTTGTATATAGATAAGGAAATCCAATCCACACACAGAATAACATAAAATTCAACAAAATGAAGAATCACTTGTTTTTTTGGGAAACTAACATCACAAATTTTGAATGGGGATGAGTTATATTTTTGTTATACAATAATTAAAAAAAATTAAACTTCATCGATATCTCAAATTCCCTTTTTTAGGTGGTGTTTGAATAGTTATACTAAACATGTTTGATTTAATGAAATGGATAGAACAATAATCAAAAGGTTAATTTTTTTATTATTCAATGAATAACTATTGAACAAATGACCACCTAATTTTTGAGATACACCTAAATTGTAGTGGTGGATTATTTTTTCCCTTAATCTCTATGATATAGGGTTAGTCGGCATTAGTAATAGGAGACAAACCTTTCTTTAGTGAATTCATTTCCACTATGTCTGTATTCCTTTTAGTTGAAAAATTGTGAAATAGGATGAGGGGTGATCATAGATTTTGATTTTTCCATTACATCGATGGGTTTCCCCAAATGGGAGTCTATGGTGGGGTTCCATTCCATCATGTACCTAATCCATTTTATGTTACACTTTTGTATATTCTTCATCACACACCACTAAAAAGTGAGAGATTATAATTTCTTTCTACTATGAGTTTTATTCATCACATCACAAGGATTGAAATAAATTATATGATTCTAATATCCATTACTATGAGATCCATGATATTGACCACGGTCTATTTCGAAATTGATGGAACGTCATATAATTTCATTATAACATTCAATATATCTAATTCATAAGGTTTTGTAAAATTGATTTAGTCTACTAAATCAGAGGATAACATTAAATGTTATGGAGATGAAAAATATCATGGTCTATCATGAAAATATTTTTATGTTTTACTATAATTCCTAGATAGATTTTATAGATTATTTCTTTAATGAAAATAAACTAACTCTCCATTATATATCATGAAGGCTAAAGAAATATTTTTTAGAAAACATATTTTGGTATTTATTCCACTATATATCTTTGATCTTGTACAAGGGACTATTATCTTTTATCATTATCAACCATTGACTTGCCTCAGCTTCCATGTGATAAATATGTAGCATGACCTTATATTAGTAAGATAATTTATGGATGGAGAATATTTTTTTATATATTTTCCCATTATTGCATGATCAAGGAATTATAAGTTACCCTGGAATTCAAAAGGATTTGGTTATCTAAAGGTCTCAATTAGAATATTCTCATTCATGTAAGGGATTTATTCATTCATTTATATTCAATTTTTAGTCCAAAACATGAATTAAATGAGAAAATATTTTTAGAAAATTCCCAAATCATACTTCTATTGGGGTGAGAATCTCATTTGGGAAGTCCTCACATTGCCCCTTATATTGGTTATTGACAAAATTTATCATATTTATATTCATAAAATAAAATAGAAGGTAAATAATGGATTATAATTTATTAGAATATTAAGTAATATAGGAAAACATGATCATTAAATGGAAAACTCAAATATTATTTATTATTTTAGTTTCTACGCTTTAATCAACAATTTATTTCTTAACATTGAATGTTTTTTCATTGTTGTCCCCTTAATAATGATTTGCAAAGATGATTTTGAATTTACCAAATAATATCCCTTGAGAATGTCACTCTAGTTGTGAATCAATGTCCATTTTCATGTAGGAGGGGATGATCAATTCAAGCTCAACAAACCATTTAAAGGATTATTATCTCTAGGTAAAACTCTTCTAATGCTACACTAACATTTTTTATCCAAAATGGGATGTATTTTCATGCAAACAAAATACTATATAACTTAAAAAAAGTGGGTATGTTTTCATATCTTTATATTATCCATATGTATTTCAATAAGGTTTTATAATACTAATACAAAAAATAACTATACATTACTTCTATACTTATTAAGAAAACCAATATTTTAATTCACTTATATTCATGGTTTATTAAATCAAGATACACTCCGTAATGCCCCAAAATATCATCATGTCTGGTTTCTTGGGGTAATTCCTTACACAATATTAAAATAATTCAAATAAATAGAATATCATTATTTTATAAGTATTCAACTCTATTTACTCACTATTCAAAACATTTCCCTATATAACACGGTGAAAACCTAAAAAAGGGATGAGCTATAAACCCAAATAAGTAAATAATCAAATCAAAACATGATTTAACATATAAATGTGAGTGAATTGGAAAATAAATGATACATGAAATGGATGATAATCAAAATATTAAATAATGATGCATGATATAACATAATCACATCAAAGAAACATGAATATAGAGAAAATATAAAACATTAAATAAATAGAAGTCTAGTGTAACTACTAAGACAAAATAACATGGTAATAAATTCCAAATGTTAAATAGGATCTATCCCAAATTCCATACGTAATGTCCCATGAGACAAAAAAAAGTTACACAATTCAATTTAGATATACATAATTCTAGGACCTACCATCACATTCGTATAATGTATGCATATATGTGTTCTATATAGATCAAAAAACGTATGGTTTTATTTCATAAATATTAATCACATAATTATAAAACATGGGTTGAATATATATAATTATACATTTTAATAAGTATAGGTACATATATTCTAATACCATTTAGTGTAAATGGGGAAGGATAATCACTAAAACATTTGTAGCATGGAAAATCGTATGGTAATTTCTATAGCATAACCCTTGTACATACAATTACATAGATTTGAAAAATGAGTATGAAATGGGTCATTAAACACTTGTAAATAATAATTATTGTATGATATATGTGACAGAACATAACCCAACATAAATAATTGAAAATTAAAAATTATAATTAAAATATGGTTCTTTAATAAATAGTGGATGGAGAGGATGCTTTATTATGAGTGGGTTGGTAATAAGTATTGGTATCAGCTTCATAAGAGCCCTTGTAACCTTATGAGGGGTATCTTTAGGGAACATGAGAGTAAAATGTTGTTTCAAGTTTTTTGAGTGATGTCTAAAAGGTGATTGGGTGTGAATCTTATGCTAATGGAGGGGAGGATTTGTTATTAATTTCTAAATGTTGTTTATGGACTATATTTTCTGGTGTTGTTAAAAACAAAGTTTTAACAAAGGGTTGGTCGATGGTTTATTAAATATATTAGTGGATTTAATTATTTAATATTTATTATAACTGAAAACAATAATATAATACCATTAGTGAAGTAGATATGATTCATGTTCATAAATAATTTATTTAAAAACATTAATATATGTTATTTGATTTTTAGGATTCATTATGGGTATTAAATATTAAATAATGTTTATAAGAAACACATTATATTAATTATAAAACATATTTTGGGTAATGGATACAGCTTATAGTGTTTATTAAATAACTTAAGGGCTTCGATGAATTTATAATACATATCATATAATTATACTATATTAAATTTTTACCAAAAAAATGACTGAATTAGAAAATTGGGAAAAAATAACCATTGGATAATTTCCCTAGGATTGTGGAAAAAATAATACTAATGTTATCCAAATAATTCAATAAATATTAATAATATAACTCCTAAATAATAAAACAATTTTTTTAAAAAAAATACTTTGTTTGATAATAACAGCTTTTAGGACTATTAAAAATTACATTTTCCCTCATAAAATTTTATTATCCTATATATTTAATGCATATAAATGAAAAATAAAAATTTATTAAAATATAATATATTTCCAATGTTCTTGAATTAATCCAAAAATAATGTCTTTATTGAAGATATACATATAAAAAAAATTTAATTTGGGATTCATCATATCAAAATATTCTATTTATCAATATTATCATTTAATCATTCTAATGTAATAAAAATGGATAAATATAATAATTATTATATAAAAAATATAAAAATTCTTATTTTTAGTGTCTATATACATTTCGTTTTATTACAACTGTGAATTCCCTACAGGAATGATTTTCAATTGTGAGATCATCATTGTGTTGTTTAGTGAACATGGTTTGGGTTGTGATCATAATAATATTGAACGTCTCTTATAAATTATTTCTCTCGTTTTTTTTGGGAATCTCTACTTGGTATTTTCCAAGGGAAATTCCCAATGATTATATCTCCTATAGAATCTCAAATAAATATTCTACATGGGTTATGACCCAACTAGTAATGTACAATGATTATTTTTTCTATATTGATTTGAATTTATCATAACCATTAATATATTCTGGTAATATGATCATGGTATAACATAAATAATGTAAATATTTATGATTCTTAATAGACATTAAAATTTGACAGATTATATCTTATGTCAATAAAAAATAATTAGATTTTTCTATGAGTTTCACATAATTTTATTTAGCAATAAAGAATTATTTCACTTGAAAGGGAAATTTAATTCAAAATATATGTTCATCACATTTAAATATTGTAATGGAACCAACTACTTGTAAATGGGGGATTTTTGTGTTTCCCCTTTTCTAATCAAGTTGATTAATGTTATGTAATGTGTAATTATTGGAATTATGGGTGTTTTTTGAGTTTAACATGATGGTATTAGTAAAGATAAGTGATATAGATGCATGAAATTGGAATGGTAATTGATGGTAGTGTTTTTATTTTTCATGGTAGATAATTAATAACTAGTAAATATTGGAATAAAATACAGCTAATGTTGAAATGATTTGGGACAAAAGTAAATGAAAGATTAATGTCTTCATAATGATTAATTTCAGTATAAAAGATGTTTAATGAGTATGATAGAGTTTGGAATTTTATGTGTTCAATTTATAACTATGTAAATGATTTTTGATGGATGAATTATTATAATTGAATGATAAATGAATAATTTTAATGAAATAGTATGGTTGCGTAAATATATATTAGTGAGAACTAAATAAATCATTAAATGCAGGAACTTGTAATTAAAACGGGAAGAATTGTAAATTTATTTCTTGTTAGAATAGAAGTTAATGGGTTGGATTAATGAAATTGGTTGTAAATATGACATTTAAAATCTAGATTAACTTTAAAGTAAAGTGGATATGTGAATTTTTCTTTATCATTTTTTCTTGCATATGTCGTGTTATGAATTTTGAAGAGGTAGTGAATATGGTGGAGGTTGTGATTTCATTATAGGTATTTTATTAGTGGGATGGTATTCTTATTTAAAAAACCATATTTTATTATTATATGTGTCACTATTATATTTTTTTATTTTGAGTTAAATAAAAACCCACCTACATCGAGCACTATAGGTTGAAAAAATATTTCGAGGGAGTTTTTTTCAATATACATATTGTGATGATGGATTGATGGCAACCAATTCATCCCCACACTTTTTTACATGCAATTTTCTAATTCATGAGTTGAGATGGATTATAGATATACCTCCCCTGATGTTATTATATAATGGTTTTTATTGTTTCTGAATATATTGAACTAGATTCGATGATTGTTGAATATAATGAGGTAGATTTTATTGGGGGTCATTCAGGTTAAGAGTATTGCATGAGGTTTATATCCTTCATGTTTATAATACCATACTATTATAGTTTAATAAGTAGATGAGATGTGATGTGATAGAACATGTGACTTCGGTAGAAGTGTGGTGTGATGGACCTGCATTCTTCAGATGAGATATGAACTATTTTTCGAGGTTTCCTTGGTAGAGATGTTATATTATGGATCAAATATCTTTGAGTGTCGTGTGAAATGATAGACTATCTATCATTGGGTGGGATTATACATAAGTGATATGAGTTTTAGTATGTACAATTTTGGAATGTGAGAGTGTAAAAATTAGTGGTAGCATGGTGTCTAGTACATTTTTTACAACAAAATTCATTATTTTTTACTATACATGGATGTCCTACTTCATGATCGGTCCTTCGTGAGGTTTGAAACTACTTAACCTGAGGGGTTTTTCTTGATTATATTTCTTGTTCACTGGGTATTGGTATTCCATAATGAAATTTTCATGGGAGTCCAATGGATAGTCTTAATTTTTATAAATGAATGCTCACCATACATAAAAATATTCGTTTTTTTTTTGTTCCTAGGGGGTATTCAAGTTCTGAGATAGTCATAACTAGTTTGTTTATTAGAGTTTTCATTGGTTTTTTCAATATTATTTTCTATGATGCATTACTGGAAAATTAATATTTTCTCATATTATATTACATTCATTTTTTGAAATTATTTTATATTAAATGTTTTTATTTTATCAAGTTTTTTGGTTTTATTTATCTATTCTCTAGACCGAACTTTTATTTTGATGTAGGCAATGCCTCCCATATGGGTCTCCTTTTTATACCATTTCTTCTAGTCACCGACTAATGGCCTACTAGAGGTGGAACTATGGATTTATTGTCTTACTTTCAAATTTTTATTCTAGGAGGTGTACCTTTGGAAGCATGTGGGTCTTGAAAAAGAGGTATCAATGTTTTTATTTGAGATTTAGGATTGTGTTTGGTGTTCTTCGACCGACATTCCATGCTCTGGCCTCGAGTTCCACAGCTCCGCTACTTGTCGGATCTGGAGGTATGGACACACTGCGGATTTGGGTTAGCGATTTGGTGATCAAAGGTCCCCTCAGTGTCTCTTTTTCCCACTTATACGGTTTCATCCCCGGGTTACATTTTAGGGTTTAATCCCCTCGCTGTTGCGATCTTCGATTGCCTGTACAATTTCATTTTATGATTTTTTATGAGTTTCAATTAGGTCTCTTACCCCGTTCTTTCCTCTCTCTTGGATATTTTCTTGTCATTATAGTGACAACATGGGTGAGTTTGAGTTGCACTTAGGATGCTATCGTCTGTTCAATTTCATCTTCGATCTGGTATCTTTCACATCTCTATTTTCTGGAACGCGTTCCTTCCAGAGACGTTTCATGAGTTCATATCTCGATTTTGGAGGGTCTCGGTGGATTCTAACTAGAGTGTGTTGGCAGTTATGTGGATTCGGGATGGAGACGATGGTCACATCGCCGAGACTGTTCGACGAGGTCATTTCTGAGGTTCGATCTAGTCAGGTTATTTTCTTGTGTTTGTGTCCCTGGTTTTTGGTTTCATCTGTCGGTGATGGTGCTCGTTTTTTATCTGGCGATGAAAATTGCGTTGAGGTTATTTCACGATGATGTTGGGATTGTTGGTTGGATTGGTTGGTAGTGACCGAACAAGGATTCGGCTCTGGTGACATAGCGATGACATCAACAGTTTGTGGTTTCGAGAAGCAGTATGATGAAGGTGATCAGATGGAAGTGATGGTGACAAGCCAATGTTATGGCGGTGGCAGTGAAGAGATGATAAGGTCTGTAAGGTGATGATGGCGGCGTTTGTGTCATGGAATCTCTCTTTTTGTGCCCGCATGTTCGTTTGGTTGCCTTTTGAATTGGAATTTTGAATTTTAAATGTTTCATTTCATAATGGTGTAAGAGGTGTAATGCGGTTTTAAGATGGAGGTACTTCACTCTTGTATTCAGTGTTTCAATCTTTTATTCAATGTTTGTAAGGTTTCCACTCACCCAAAAAGTGGTTTATTTTAGAAAATGAAAAAAAGGATTTGGAGGACTAACTGTAATGAACATTGTATAAATACAGAGACCCAGAAGAGGTACATGAATCAAAAATTATTTTTCTTAAGATTGAATGAGGGGGATCAGTGATTATTTTGAGTTTAGTTAAGTAAATAATTAAAATTTACACATAATTATCGAATTATGAATGTTTTTTTCTAAACAACTATTATTATTTACAAAATTAAATCTCAAAACAAAAATGGAAATAGTTAATTCATGATTAATTAGGATTATACTTTTTTTGGAAACATACTTGAGACTTGAATGTTTCATTTAAATTCTTATTATATCATGATTTGTCTTATTTATTTTCATAAAACATATAACATGATATTTTAATTTCCGAGTATTTCATGTTTTTAATCAATAATGATTACTGTATTTTATTTTGAATGAATTTTTAATTTTTAAAACCTTTATAAAACATGTTACCTTGAGAATAGATCATAATTCCATTCACATTAATTTATTACAAACCATGTTTTCGAATATTCTTGATACCATGTAAGTAAATATGACATACTTTTCAATCCATTAGTAATTTATCTTGATCATGTGTTTGGAATATTTTTCAATGATGTAATTTTTCTTATTCTATTGAAATTCACAGAAAATGAAACTCTTGTATTTTATGAACCAATATAGACATACAACTATTTAAATAATTTTTTTATTCTTTTAAATAATTATAATAAATTTTTAGTATTTAAATAAATGTGCCTCACAAGACATCCATATATAGTTTGTTCTCAAACTCATGTCTAATGATGAAAAAATGTGTGTACTAACAATGAAACGTATATTTTTTGAATATTAATACCATAACATGTTTAGTATTTTTTAATATTGTGAAATAATTTTATATACTAAAAATATTGTATATAAATATGGAGTAAATTTGTGTCACCCTTGTTATATTATATAATCATGTTTTCTAAAGAAATGAAATTATTATTTTTTGTTTAGCACTTGCATGGTATTAATTAAATATATTAATGATACATGTTTTTATTTAATTATAGGGTATTATGTATTGTTTTATTTTGATATTTCTAATTGAATGTTATATATCAAATGGGTTATTTGAATTAAAAACAAGTATCAAGAATATATAAATTTTCACACAATGTTTAAACTTTATTTCCCTAATAAAAATATTATTCTATAAAAAAAATTTCATGTGTGTTGGAAATGATCCACGATATAACACATGTTTAGTTTTTTAATTTATATTGGTCCCACATTCAATGAAATTTAAATATAGGGTATGATTTTTTCATGAAATAAACTGTAAAGAAATGATTTTTGTTTGGTGATTCATTTTTTAATATTTTATTTGAGAGTTGATATAGATTTTTAATAACATTTTTATGAAATATATAATTTGGTTCTAAAGTATATGAGAATAAATATTGAATTAAAACACTCGTTTCCACTTTTTTCCCAACTGGTATTATACATGCTGGATTCCATTATTGAAAAAAGGATATTAGGTGAAAATATTGTGTTATTGTTGATATAATTATGAATCCATTATTTTATGACTTCTTTACATCATCTTGAATGAAATTTTATGTGTTTATATACATGGAGAATAACTTTGTTGCCCAATAAATCCTAGTTTGTGTGAAAATACCCATGAAATTTAAAGTAATAAATTTGATGGAATCCCTATAGTTAAATTGAATTAACATATTTGAATATAAAACTTTTATTTTTGAGGATATGTGATGGGTTTGGTGATGTGTGGTTGTGATTCGGTTGTTGAGATGTGGTATTTTTGATAAATGGATGTTGTGATGCAGTTTTGTTTTGATGTGGCAGTTATGATGAGGTGCGGTTGTAATATCATTCTCATTATGTGGTATAGTCATAAATTAGCTATTGTGATAAGGTAAGACTATTATGTGGATGTTATTATATGATGTGGTTGTTATTTGGTGTTTGTGATGATATGTGGATGTGTTTTGGTAGTAGACATGATATGAAATTGTGGTTATTTGGTAATCTTAGGAAGAAGATAATGGTTTGTTTTGTGTTGTGTTTTGGTTGTGGTAATTGAATAAAAACCCATGAATAAAAAGGATAATCACTTAAGGTTGATAATAAAATAAAATGATTTTTCATTAAATAATTAATTCGATTAATTTGATCTTTATTACCACACATAAATTATTTTTATGTGAAAAATTGGTCTACAATTATCCAATAGTTTGTGATTTTTATGATTGATATTACTGTAGGAATTGTCTATAACCCTAAGCATGTGAAGAGAAGGGATACATCACCTATAATGACAAATTATATTATGAAACAGTGTAAAACCTTATGGGTATGATAGTTCCACCCAATGAATACTATATCATGGTGTAGTGGATGGATTCTTTTAAATTTTATTCTTAAAGCATCTCTTTTGTGATGATATACATTCTTATGTTGGTTGAGGAATGTCATGTGGTGTTTATTTAAAGACCAATGATAGTTATGACATGAACTTGTAGGAAATGGAAATATGAAGATAAATATATTACAATTTTTTCATTAGTGTTCTCTTAATAAATAATACTTTTTAGAATTCATTGAAAATATTATAGTTGGATAAAGGTTATTATTCCAAAATCCTGGAATTTTTCATTGTGTTTTGTATGTTAAATAGCGTTCTACCACATTTTGAATTTATGTTTATTTATATTAAATAACATTATAGTGTTTTGTTAGTTGAGTAAAAATATATTCATGAAATAATTTTTTAAATATTTCACTTAATTATTAATTACATGAAATTGTTGCGATTGGTACATAAATTAAAATAATTTGTTATAGATATATTTAATTCAATAGATTCATGAAAATTATGGTTTAATTTATTTGTACTAAAATGTTATTAGAAAAACTAATTTTTATTGGATCATGTTTTCTTAAATGAGTAATTATATATTTCCATGAGAAATACATTTATTTCCAATGAAGTTTTTTTTAATTGCTTTTTTCCACAACAGTATAGGTGAAATGTTTTTATCAGTAGGTTCTGAAATTCTTCCCCATTAACTGATAATAAAATTTTAAAAATTTTAAAAAAATATTGTTGATATTTATATATGAAATAATATTAATCCAAATTTTCCATGAAATTTTATATATGATATGTCATGAGTGTTATATCATAAAAATTTTTTGGTTTTGTATTGATATATATGTTTCCATATTCATATTTGAGAAGTTATTCTCCCAAATTGTTTTCTTAGAGTTCTTACTGTGCGATAAATATTATAGTAACCTTAAATGGTATATTGTAGGGTGGTAAAACAAAACTCATATTACCTTTACCTCCCTCTTAGTTTTTAAATTCAAGTGAATCAGAATAATTTGAGAGGTTTCCAATGTAATGGTGAAAAATATTGTAGAGCCATCTTTAACCATTCTTTGGTGTGTAGTTTGTCAGGATCGATTTCTTACGAAATTTAATCTTTTTTTAAAATGATTTTATATATTATAAAACACTTTAAAAATGGTTTTTATGTAATTTCAAATGATAAAATTGACTTTAATTCTCTATTAAATTGAGATAATTAATTTTGAAATTTAAAAAGAGAATTTAATATTTAATATTTTTAGGGATTTTAATGTAATAATTAACCATTTTCTAAATTATTTATTTCGTAGTTTACTTTTTTAAATAATTTTAATGAATATTTGACTCTTACATACGTATTACATATTATATAATGGTATATGATTAGTTTAAGCACTGAATAAGGGTATATTTTATTTTCTATGTGTAACTGTAGAGTTATATAAGGGTAACGTATGATCTCCATGTTTTTTTAATGGAGGATAGTCATTATGTAAGGATAATTAGCACTTCGTAATTGTTGTATTATGTATTTTAAATGGGTAGTGGATAATATAAAGTGAAAATATATGAAATGTGTAAAGGTGTCCCATAGATTCGTAAACCTACCACCCGACCTAATTAATATTAAGGTGTTTATGTAAAATTAGCTTCTGGATTCCTAATAATAAGACATTATTTCTAAATTTTTCATAAGGGTAAATGGGTTCTTGTCTAAGGCTTTCATTTTTATTTGTTCATACAAGGGTAAGCCTTCCTCAGATAAGGGAGTCCCACGAATGTGTAACATCGCTCTTATGAACTATGTAGGGGTCATTATATATTAATAAACCCCATGTATTGGTAACATACATTTTATAAAGACCACATAACTCTAGAAAGTTATATAAGTGTACTACACTATTAACAATAAGAAGTTTATATGAGTATCATTTCTGTATCAGTTTTTACCTAGTTATATTGAATTTATTCTTCTCTCACTAGTAAAATGTATTTTTAGTGATTTAAAAGACTAAAACAATGGTATTAATTTATTTTGAATCATTTAAATTATATCAATCTTATTCAAATGGGTATTTATTCAAATTTCTGTTCATTTTCAATTTCTCATTAAATATGAATTTTAATATGGAGATAAATCAAATATATGAGGAGTGGTATCTTTGAATCTAGTTTCTACTTTTATTCAGTTAATTATTGATTATAAAATGTTTGGGAGATTATAAAAACCCTATTTTTAAGTATTATAGGTATTGTATTAATGTTTTCTGAATTCATCTACTTCTAGACCAATGCTTTCTAGGTTCATGGAAGCTTCTTCATTCATCTATCCTTTTGCATACACTGAATTATAATGGAAATTAAATACCATGTAGTGTATCGATCTTATATTATTATTTTCATATGTAATTGCGGTATTTGAATAATTTTATTTCTATTTGGGTGGATGTTATGTGTCATTATATTGATAAGAAATATTCGAGCATAACAAAATTTATTGTGATGTGGAGTTTCACCTATATATTTTATGATTAGTTCATGGTGATAAACTTTTATTCTGGAGTGAATTAACCCATCCATAAATTCAATATTCCTGTTGTCACATGTTTTTCAACTTCTAATAATCATAATATTATCTAATAATGAGATAGTGACTATCAAATGATGATAATTATTGTTGTTTTTTTTTTAAATGGAGTTCACTTATTTCAGTATATCTCTTCTCCATTATAATGTTTTAGATGTTGTTGATTACAAAATGGTGTTATTTTTATGAATATATTACTTTATACTATAATATTATTGTTCAATTTTCTAATATGGAAATGGTAATGGCCATAAATAAGTTTATTGAAATGGATGTGTATAAATGAGAAATTGTGGTCCTTCCCCTTTGCTTGTGAAGATGATTAATGTGATAATTTGTGTAATTATTTGAATTATGGGTTTCATTGTTTTATGATTTTGAATTGGTTGTGATGTGGTATAAAAATGTGATATAGGAATATATAATTGTTCATTAAATGGATATTTTAGAGTTATAACATTTCTTGGTTGATGAAAAATAAATATGAAATTCAAGGAATGGAGGGCATGCTTATGTAGAAATGGTTGGGGATGGAAATAAATGAAATATAAATGGGGTTATTATGTATAATTTGAGTATTGAAAAATGATTAATGATTATGAAAATGGTTGGTATTTGATGAATTAAATTTAGAAATATTGAAATTATGTGTGATGATGTATTTAAATTAATT
This sequence comes from Viscum album, assembly GCA_963277665.1. Taxonomy (NCBI): domain Eukaryota; kingdom Viridiplantae; phylum Streptophyta; class Magnoliopsida; order Santalales; family Viscaceae; genus Viscum; species Viscum album. Next base: position 913,719,482 of record OY728155.1, on the reverse strand, counting down.
ACAAAGAAATGTAAATAGATTTATAAATCTGAATTTTTAGGCCAATTCAAGTTAGTGAAAACATTATAATACTAGAAATATTTGAATATTTAACTAAAATTAGAATTATTTATTTAAAGTAGTTTTTATTTAATGTGAAATGAATTGGATGGATTTTGAAATTTATGGTAATGGAAAATTTGGATTTTGTATTAACATGAAATAATGGTTCAGTATTACTTTTGGTTAGTTCTTCTGGGTTTCTTAAGTGGTGTTACAGATTAAAAGGTGGTAGATAATGGTTTGGATACTATTAATCCATTTTAATGATGTTGTGAGTGGGATGGTATTGTTGCTGTAAAACTATAAGTTGGGATACGTGTGTGAAAACAATATAAATTTTTTTTATTGAGATTTTTTCACACAGCCCACCATTTTCGAGCACTATGTTTTAAAACTAAAATGTTTTGGGGGTTTTCCCAATACCTGGATGGTGAGGACGTATGGTGGACTATCCATTTTTTACCACTCTCTCATCTTGGTTAGGTTCATATACATGGGTTTTAATGGTTTTACTATATAGTGTAACATTTTTTAATACTCACTTATAGTGATGAAATGTGAATGTAGTTCACCAAAGATAATGATTGATGAGTTTGATGTGGTGGATTATAGTAGAGGGTTTTACATGGATGGACGAGGGAATGAGGTTAATGTATTTCATGTTCATGATTCTATATAATTATAATAACGATAGTGGTTTAAAAGTGATGTGATGGAATAGAATACTTCAGGATCAGTTCGATGTAATAAATCGGGTGACTTTTGGTGATGTGTGATGTGATGTCCTATGTGTCATAAAAAGTGATGTCATGTGATATAAAAGATTATATTGGGATATATTTGATGTCATGGATCTGGTTCAATCATGTGGTATTATATAGAAGATATGGGAGGACCAGGACATTAAACATTGGGGAAGTGATATTGGAAATCAATTAGAATGTGGTATGGGGTTCAATTTTTCTAATACACGTCATATTAGGTTACTATACTTGGATGAATTATTTGGAGAGTGGGGCTTGATATGATTGGGAACTAGTTTACCTCATTTCCATACGATTGTTTTATTATTTATTAACTAGGATATTAGTATAATTTTCCCATATTTTCATGAGATTCCTTGGGGATGATCATATTGTGTATATATGTATGCTCACTAAATATTTTTCAGGTTCCCCAAGGGACTTTGGGGATTGATATAGACATTACTAAAAAGGGTGATATATCTATTTACTAGTTTATACTATAGGATTTCATTTTAAGTTTTACATAAAGACATTTGTTTTGTATTTACATGACATTACATCAATTGTGGGATATTTTATATAATAACATTTTTTTAAAATTCATGAGTATTTTAGTGGTTGGTATCTTATATCCTAATCCTACTATTATTTTTTTAATATAAATACCTCCCACATGTGTGATAGTTTTACACCCTCATTGTGTGTCATCCACCATGGTTATACTAGAGGTGGGACTCGAGTTCACTATCTCACTTGATCCATTTCCTATGTATGATGGGTACTTTAAGAGGGAAGAGTTCATGATATAAACTTGAAAGAATAAGACTACAGTGTAGTTTTTTCACTAAATAATTGATTCCACCATATCAAACCAAGACTTGAACAGTATGACCATTGTTTATAGAATCTCAATATATCATTTTAACACCATCTGAAACCAACAAATTTCATAAAAACCCATGTAACATTTACTTTTTAGTATACAATTTTATGAATATATAATTTACACAAAATATTACAAAACAAATAACACTATTGAGTATGTAAAAACATATGCATCAAAATAAAATCAAATAGATATATTAATAATTCATTCTAAAAATGATATCAAAAGATTTCAATAAATATTAAATCATATGTTACAACCAATTAAAATAATTCCAAATGTTATTTTTGTTATCTAATTAATATACCACTAAATGAAGACAAATTAATTTTTTATGAAAGCTATAGTAATCCATTTTATTCTTAAATAGGGTTTAATTCATTATGAAGGAAATCTATTTTTGTCACTTATGGAATAAGGAAAAAATCATTATAAGTAATAAAAATAATATGTTTGTATTTTATGATTATATTATAGTGAATAAAACAGTAACAACGCTGGTGAACAATGAAATAGAGCACACAGATCACAGATCCAACAGAATCAATTAGTTACAATATGGGGGAATTTAATTGTCTGGTTTAAATTAAATATTCTAAAATTTAGACTCTAAATGAAAAACAATGAATTTTAGATGAAATAGAGAGGTCTATTCTTTCAAATTTTCCACCATTGAGGGAATGAATCATACAGTTCCTTGTATTTTTCTTTAACTCACCCACACATTGATGAAATCATCCTTACATTATGGTAAATATATCTTGGTATACTAATATGATACCAGTAATTAAAATATATTTTATCTTAATTATTATCATTGGATATTTTTTTAGAAGATAAATTTAACCGAATATCTTTTCTATGGTTCCCAAATTATTTTAAAAATTACAACCTAATATATGAAAATAATTGCATTATCCATAATGAAATCATGCATGAATAAATTAATATTATTTATCAAAAAATATAAATCCATATTTAATTTTATATAATTATAATTTACTTTTACCCATATTTTTTTCCGTAAATCCATTACAAACATCATAATCATTTGATTAAGAATTACGAAAATATAGTTGTTCCCTATTTAAGATCTCAATACACATCCTAAGACCCATTGATGATATTTATTTACTTCACCCTATCCAATATATAACCAATCATTCATACTCATAAAAACACATTTTCTCCCAAATCCCCACTTTTTATTTAATTACACTCTAATTAATAAACATTCATTCCCCATGCCCCACCTCGGTCTCACAGTTATTTCACTAAAATTGTTTCTCTGACACAACATGTTGCATGTACTATACATCTTCCTCCCCACCAGTTACAAAAAAAATACCTATTAACTACATATACACCACATAAAATTAATGTCTTCAGTATTCAACATGATCTCAAATCTATATTTATTCTTTGTGGAATATGTGAGGGTCATTATTTACTAAATTATGTATCTCTGAAATCTTTCATTGGTTCCCAATTCATCAAAAACTCTCTTTTTCCTTCACTAGTGATCATTTTTTATGATTCATATAGACTAATAGACTAATAATATAATTTTTTTAGGCCATGTTTCTATATTTGGGAAATTTATCATTAATATTCACTTCATCATCTTGGTTTCTATTTTATAAATTACTGAATTTTGGGGAACCATTAGGTTTTATTTAATTTCATAGGCCATGTATTGTGTGACCCTACTTCCTAATATTATACCTCCTAGATTCTCAACCTCCCTATATAGTTATTAATATGAAACCATTGATTTTTTATCCCAAAACCATCCAAGAATTGATAATTCTTAAATATTCATAATGGTGAGTCTCAATCATTCCACCAACCACTACAACACTAGAATCCACCAGTTAATTTGAGATAATTACAACCATTTAATCCATTATACCATCATAACTAATAGATTATAATCCTAAAACAAATTTATTTCATTAGATATGGTCCTAAAAATTAAATCAATTTGATATAATGAGGTCCCTCTATTATTTATTTAAAACTTTATACATGAAAATATTAAATACCAATAACATAAATTCCTAAAAATATCAACAATTAGATTATATATTAGTAGAAATTTGTTCATTCAAACTCATGGCGGTTCTCTACTAGAGGAACATGATGAATTGAATCTCCATTGATCCATCATCAACTATTCAAGAATGAATTTTTAAATATTATTCACTATGGGATATTTTTTATAATTTCAATTCCTCATGTTTCGATCATGGATCTTATTTAATAATCCTTGTTTAAAATACTTTCTATTATTTATCATATATTTAAATTGTTAGAAGCTTCGTAATATATATTAATTTTTGTTTAAACCTATCAATCAATGAAAATTTTTATTGATTAAGTGTTTTATAGTAAAGGGTATCATCATAATTTTATCAAGGTCTACATAATCACTTATCAGTATACCTTTAGTTGAAATCACATAATCATTATAGCTATATGAACTAGAGACACACTATTTTTCTTTATCAATCTTTTTTTATTTTTTACCTTTAGCCGTCTTCGACACTACTCCAGTTTGTAACATAGACCAAATAGGTTTAAATTTTATCATAGTGGTTCATTTAATGTAAATATATTCTTCTCACGTCTTTATTTCTGGTTTGAATTCTCTACAAAACACTCGCCATCTTCTAATTTTTGAATGGAATTGATTTTATAGTTGAGTTCTCTGGATAAATCCAAAGAACTATCCCATTTTCATTCACTATAGATTATCCCATTTTAGGTATCCTATGGTATTTCATTATTTCAAAGATTGGGTGGAACAATCTATTTAATTTTTATTTTGTGATAGAATTCGGATCCTCGTAGATTGGGTGGAGAATTGGCATGGTATCCTGGGATTTTTATTTATCATATATTATGGGGTTCATTCTATGTATTGGGTTATTACCATATTTTCATCACATATTTGAATTTTTAACCACACATCATGGTCGAATTAAATTTTCCAGGTGAAAATATATGGGATCATCAAATATCTCACACATGAAAGGTAAGAAAATCTACTCGAGTAACCACATATCATCCCTAATTTTATTCTGGTGCCCGTTTCCTCATGAATTCTTTAGCGTAATATGTATAGTATTATCATTCTTTTGTTTATTTTTAAAAATAAATTTAGTTGAGTTATTGAACAAGATTTTCTTTTCAATATATGGTATATTGACATAATTTCATGATTCTTTTATTTAGTAGCTTCTTAATTTTACAAATTATTTAATGAAATAATTTTAGACGTGTAATATTAAATCATCACACTGGCTTGGGTAAATTTCTAAATATCATACTCAGTCGGATAAAAATACATCAAGTAGTTGCATGGAATTTCCCCCTTCGGAAACGTGTATTCTATTATGATATTATATTTAAGACTTCTTCATTTCAAATATGTGGTTCCACAACATACCATAGCCTTACTTATTTTGGATGATGAAAATATTTCATGTTCATTTATACTCCCTGTATCTTGACAAAAATTTCTGTATTTAATTTTCAAAATAATAAAATTATTGAAAATAATCAATTTGAGATGAAAAATAAGTTGACTTCAATAAAGAATAATAATTCATAATAAGAATAAAATTTATTATAAAAAGTAATCAATAAAATAAAAATAAAAATCAAAGAATGAATTATTTTCAAGCATTTCATAATCATAAAAAGTAAACAAAAATTATCAATTAAAAAGAAAAATATTATAGTTCTCCTAAAACAATAATAACAAATAATGGGATCATTTCATCATTTCTATGGAAAAATATTTTCTTTAAAATATTTAATTGATATTATATTCAATATCAATTTATTAAAAATTTAAATAATTATTTACATTATCAAGTTAAGCATTAAAAACCTTAAAAATTAACATTTGTATTGAAATGTGTATCAATATAATTTAAAGGTAACATCGCCCACACATTTCAATATTCATATACTTATGAAATCCATCCTTCTACATTTTATACAAAAACTAATAATAGATCACAAATATGGTCAAAATATAGAATTTTGAAACAACAATTTATAAAAAAAAATACTTTTGATATGGAATGAATGGTTTTCACATAGGTATTGCATAGATTCAAATATAAACACCCTAAATAATTGAAAAATAATGTCATAAAACAAAGAATATTTTATTAATTTTATGAAGATCAAACTTGTTATACTTCAATACAATTTCAATTTCCATTTCTAGGAGTGAATAAATGTAATAATTATAGTTACCCATATTTTTCAGACATAGATATCTCATATAATTGATGGATATTGACTATATAGCATTCTGATCTATGAAAAAATCATTTAGGTTATTTATCAATGGAATCATGGAAATATAAAAAACTAGGTCAAATAATATCTACAACGTCACCTACTTATTTCTTCATAACTAGAACCCTTTATAGAAATATCATACATAATACCATTATTCATAACATGGGTAAATGAATCATAAGAAAAGTTTGATATTAGAATCCCAGTTATAGAAAACAAGGTATATATTTATTATCATTAATAGTATCTTTCTCATAAGGATATATGAACATGATCATAAGGTCTGAAAACAATACCTTTCATATCAATGAACATAATGTTATGTCATAGAATTAATATCATTAGTTCATAATACATGAATCATAATGGAATAAAAGAACTTAATAAATGAGAGAATAAATTTGAGATAATAAATCTAAATATGGAATATTGATAGGCCTTGAAAATAATTTCCATATTAGTAAAGGAACATTTCAAAGGACATCTAAGTGGAATGTGTTCACTCCAAAAACCATTGTTTAATTAAAGGTTCACTCTAAGTCTATCATGGTGGAAAATGTCCCTAGCTGAATGAGTTTAACTCCCCATTACATTAATATTTATATCATGACGTATCAATTTTTACCTAATTAATAATTGATAGATGTAGGTCCCAAACATCACATAATGAAAATAATACATATGTTTGAAACATGGAAATAAAAAATTCAACTTTTTAACCCATAAAAATAAACGGGTTTCATTAATATTATATCATAGAATAACCCATGGAAAATAATTGTTTTCATAAAAATATTTCTGAAATAAACAAAAAAAAATCAAGGGGAAGAATATGGATGAAATCATAGTATCATATGACCATGAAAAAAAATTTCATATCAAGGGTTACTAAATTTTATGAATCAAAATATCATTAGATGGTTATTAAAACATTATAGTGTAAAATAAGTATTCCATTTTCAAATTAAATATTTATTATAATATGAATTTAAAACAAAAAAAATTTACTTTCAAAAAACAATGTAATCTTTTAAAGGAATATTCAAGGATAAAATTAGTAATGATGGTAGAAAAATATGTTCATGTTTTATAAGATAAATGGAAATTTAATCCATACTTTTGTTGAAAATTTCTCTAGTTACCACTTTTATAAAATGAAGAAAAGATTATTTTCAAACCATTTATAAAAATGTAATACATGGGTTAAAATTAATTTAAAAATCATTTTATAATATTAAAGACACATTGAAAATCATTTTCAAAAAGCATGGTCACGTAAGAGAAAAAATGAGCACTCAAAGGGAAAATTGTTATAGAATTTCCACAAAAGAAAATATTTCGTATCTTAAGTACATATTGTAAGGGAAATGAATTAAAAAAATTATTTTCAATAAATAAAAATAGGATAATAAAATTAATGACTATTTTGAGAAGGTTATCAAAGTAATTCATCATTAAAACATAATTTTAATAAATCTGGAAAACCTATGCGGTTGTAGTATAAAACCACCAACCACATTGGTAAATATTGAATCATAATCCCAATGAATCATTGAACCATATATTTCTATTTAAATCCAAAAAAAAATAATAATATGTAATTTTATATTAATTTATTAGAATTATATAAACCATCAAAACTAAACATGTTGTGAATATGTTATATAACTCATTGATATAAATTTTAGATGGAAATCATATAGATTGAATTTGATACAACAAGAAATAACACTATCCTCTAATATATTAAAATAAATTAATTATTCATAAAATAAATTATTTTTATATCTTTAATATCATATATGATCTATTTATAACATTTCAACACCCCCATGTATCATTAATTCCTTACAAAAAATAATTATTTTAGGGTGTTAACTGTTTTGTTTATCATGAGAAATTCATTTCAGTAGGGGTGATACTTATACATTTATATGGGTTCCATAATATCAAGAATATTAATAATGATTTAAATATAAAATTTATTCATTATATATATATTTATATACAACCATAAATGTTAGATAATGAAAATTGAAATACATGTTTTACAAAGGAAATAGGTTATACATCCGCAAGAAGAATATTATTATTAAATTTTGGATCTAAGAACAGAAAGATAAATATTAATTAATTTTTTTAATAATTATAATTTCATATATATTCATCAATCTTTTTTTAATTACCATCCCAATAAATTATAAATTGAAAAATGAATCAAAACACATCATGGACATGGTAGTCCATGTGTATGCATGAACAACATTATCGTTTCCCAAATGATTGGATAGAAAATTGGTAGATGTGATATTATAATTATAAAATTATAATAATCTCATAAATATAATATATAAATTTTAATCCTTTCATAATAACTATCAATATATTATGGTGAAGAAAAATGAATTGTATTGATATGTTGAGATGGTAAACTGTACGTGCACACGAGAGATACTTTCACTTCTAATTTGATGAGAATGAGAGTGAGTAATCTTATTTTCACACTCATAATAACATTTATGAATATTTAAGATATTTAATTTATTATTTTCGGATAAATAAAATAGTTTTGGAGTGGTAAAGAGGAATAGAAAATAATTTGATCTGATAATGTGATTACCAATTCTAGGAACGACTCATTTAGATCACCTATAATAGGATTTATGGTTAGTCTTTTGGGAATATAAAATCCACTAGAATTTGGATAGTAAGTATTATTATATAAATAATTATAATTTTGTAATCATATAATTCTCATGGTTGTGTAAATATGTTATGGAGGCACTTCCATTTTATAATTGATGTAAGGGAAACTTTTAGATTTTTTAAAAGATAATAGTATATCAAATTAATTCTCAACAAAAATGCATCCAATTGGAAATGGATTATAATATAGCTCAACATAGGGTTGTAATACCTTCATTAAAAATAATTTAGAATTTTTTTGTCTCATTTAAAAAACTATCTTTTTGATTAATTTTGAGATAATGAATTTCAATTTCCACTACGGTAAGAATGTTTTAAAAAATATGTGGTCGTAATTTTTAATTATAAGATGAAAATTAGACCCTAAAGAAAAACATATGTTTTTTGGACAACAAAATATTAAACAGAACATATTCACGGGTTTTGTTTATTTTTAAATTATTATATAAAATAGTATTTTTGTAAAATATCAGTATTATAAATTTTCAAGCTATTCATTTAATTTTAATTAAAAGATATAAACAAGAAGTATTTATTTTATTATAATATTTAAAAATAATAATATTTCATATTTAACTATAAAATATTTTTAAGAATATTTATTAATCAAATAATATCATTTTTAATATTATAAAAAATGTACTATATTTCGATTAATTGAAAAAAAATGGTTTTAGTGTTATAAGAATTTAAGGTAGTTATATAATACCCAAAAATATAAATAGATTAATATAAAAATATAATTTTAAATTTCATTCATAACAAGTTTTTTCCACAATGTGAACACATAATGGATATGAAAAAGTATGACACTGACATTTTGTAACATTCATTGATTTAAATAATCTATAGATACTTTTCATAGAAAAGGGTTGATTAAACTAATATATATTAAGCAAAATTTATTTAGGGTCCAATTAAATTTATCCAGTAACTAGGATGATGAAAAATTTTGGTCTTATCACATACTTTTAATCAAGATTATCTAGATTTACCTTATACTGAGGTGATAAATTTTAACACGGTTAGAATTCCTAATGAAAAAAAATAAAAAGGATTATTTTACAAATTTTAACCTCATGATTATAAATATTTCATTAATGTTATATAACTCAATACATATAAATGGATGAATTTTCTTTCAATGTATGTATGAAAATGTGACAAATACTATTTTTTAGAAGAAAAGTAAATTTTATGAAAAATAAAGATTTATATTTATAATATGACTGGAAAAATGATATTATAATATATAAAAAATAATAATCTCTATAATATATAAATTTTAATAAAATTAGTCACCACTTTTGATTAATTTAATTTAATATCAAAAGTACACTCTATTCATAAAAACTTTTAGAAAAACAACACTTTCATTTAAAAATGGGTTTTCATTTTAGTTATAATAATTTTATAACTAATGATATAATATTATAAATGGTTAGACCATATATGTTTAACATTGAATTTATTAATATTCATACTATGTAATCCAACAACATGGTGGTAACATACAAATAAAACATTAACAATGTTATGCATTTTTTATGAACTCATTGTTGAGTGTAATGAAAACTGTCAAATAATTAAAAATATTTAATGAGAAATATTATATATAAATTATCTAGCTATTAAAATAATAATTTTGAATTAAATATTAACTAGAGGAACTTCCATCTATCAATATCCTCAATGTTTCTAAAATAAGTGATCCATTTTTCAGTTTACTCATATAAAAAAATATTTCCTTATAATTCAATTTCCCCTTTTTTATTTGATTTAAATATAAAAATCAACTTACTGAATTCATTTTTTAAAAATTAGAACATTATTTTAATTTTAATAATCTATTAATATGTGAATCACCTCTTTGATAAAAAATAAATTTCATTTATTCAAGTCACACACCCAATGAAAAATATTATTGAGATTTGGAGTAGTTTCTCAATTGACCATTTTCTCTAGTTTCATTTGACTTATATGCCATTATTTTCAATTGGACCAATCTATTTATCTAAGTTAAACTTATTAGTTTAATTTTTAAACATCTAGTTCACTTAATTAAGAATTATCATTCCACATATATTATTTCTATTTGACTGAACATCCTCATTCTCAAAAATAATTTCAATTAAAAAATTGGAAACATCGCCCATTATTCATTAACATCAAAAAATTTCATACTCAATGAATATATATATTCTATCATGAAATGATTCTCTATAACAGGATTTATTTAGTTGAAAATTAAAGCTCATGTACCCACAATGATTCAAAAATAATGAAATTTTATTCGGTAAATTTTTACATGTATAAATCATTGAATCATATATAAACATAGTGAAAGACTCTCCACACACACACTTAAACCCAAATTTTTTCCCCAATGTAGGAATGTACAATGGAAAATATTCCTTTTTAAATATAATTAAAATTAATAAATTCAAATTATGAAAAATATGCTTCAATATTTTGTATAGACAGATTTCCTTATCAATAAGAATAATCAAATTCTATTTGAAACCTTTCGTTACATTTAAAATTATGTGAGTATAATGAATTTTCAATAAGGATTAGATAATATAATTTTCATCACTATTCCCTAAATCAATGAAAATTTTGATCGCATTTTTTTTAATGGGTGTAATAATTTATTAATATTTTGTTCCATTCACTTATTTGTTTCTTATATATTATCTTGATAAACTACTAGTTAAGAATGACATCTCAATAATATTTAAACATGAACATTAGAGGTTTCCCACACAAATTATACATAGTGTAATCCCAAATAAATTAAAGAAGTAATTTAAGTCTATATGAATAAATAACGTTCTACCCTCATGGTTTAAGATTTATTCATTTGAAATTAGTAGAGTGTATCCCCTTTTTAGCCCTAATTTATTTCCACTAGTTGGATCATTTTTTATTATACAGTGACACACCAATGGATATATTATTTTAAAAATATAATATTGAAATAAAATATTAATATATGTTTCAATATAGAATAATATTACACAATATTCTCTATGATAATTATACCTTTTTATTTTGACAATTATATAGATTTAACATGGAGGATCCCTTAGTGATGGCGGCCATTTACTCTTGTAGTCGATGGACCTATCCTCTAAAAAAATCACATGATCAATCACATATTTTCATTGGATATTCGATTAATTCAATCATGGGGTTTGAAAATAATTTTCCAAATGTCTACCAAACAACTTTATTTTGTAATTGATTAACATCAAATTAACACACCACATAATTACTTTTCTCAGATATTTATTCTATATACTTATTTAATATTTAGTTTTTTCACAATAAATTAATGTACCATAAAATATCAATGATATGTATTGACAAATAGTTGTTCAATGACCATTAACATAGTTTTGTATTAGATTAATTCAAAAGGGAAAATTTCATAGAATCGAGAATTATATTTTTTAAACAAATAATAAAAGTAAATAAGTTTAAGAAACAATTGTCCAAAGAGGATGTACCCAAGTGGTAGAGGCTACAGATTGGTATCCAATAGACCCAGGATCATATCTAGCTGTGGATGAATTTATATGTTATTGTAGATGTATTTTAGTAGGTTTTGTTCTGTACTTTAGTAGGAAAAACTATTCATCCGGTTTGGGCCTTCGAGCCACTGGTTTGGGCTTACAGGTCTCAGGGACATCAGGCCACAAACGGCCTTCAAGCCATATAGCCATAGTGCTATAAGGGTCATTGAGCCATAGGTATTTTGGGACATTGAAAATACCAAGAAGCATCGGGATGACCACATAGGAGCAGGGTCAGGTGAGGATTCAGGGAAAAAAATAGAAACCACTGGAATTAGAGCTAGTGGAAATGGAAAAATGAGAGGGTATGATAATTGCCAGGGGGACCAGGAACTATGAATCTCTATAAGGTGAAATGGAAGATGATCATCCATGAATGGTGGATAGTTATTCTCCTTCAAGATGCATATTCTGGGGTGGGGTTTTTTCATGTGTGTCAGGAATTGGGCCATTAAGTTCATGTATTGGGTTGGGTATGGAACTTGTTCATTGGACATACTAGTTATAAAAGGGTTCCCCTTAAACCTTTAAATGGGTCATTATCCAAAAAATAAATAAAAAATAAGGACTTCTGGACATTCTAATAAGAAACCATGGGGTAACTCATATGATGAACATATCATATATTCCTTAATTAAACTTAGTGGTAGCTCAAATTTCAAACAAATAACTAGTATCCAAGCCCTCTCATTTTCAATAAATATATTTCTTAATTTTATACCCTTTGGCTAAAATTATTGTGATATCCTCTCCAAAAAAATCAATAACCCCATTAAGATGTATTTATAAAATGGTGAAGGCTCAAGAGAACTTGGTTATATTTTTTCTATGAAAATTTTTATGTACCAAAATAAGAGAAAAAATATAAGTACCCAGCCTATAACATTACATAATATTGTGTTTTATTTCCAAAATTATTTATCTTAAACTTTTTTACCTTTTCTAGTTGTTAGTTTTATAGAATTGGGACATAACTCATACATAAAATAAACATATAATAAAAAGTGGAGACATCATATCATTATAAATGTTTTACACAATTTGAAATATTTTCCTTAAAACGTCATTTCATTTCATGAAAAATATTCATCACATTCAACGTGAATTTTCCCGTTCCCATAACCATCTTAAAAATATATGAAAAAACCATTTAGAAACCAGGGATAATAAAAACATCTCAGTTAGTGATATAAACATGAATGAAACCTATTAGTCCAGTGAAAACATCAAAACCCATGAAATGTTTACCATTATATAAATTTTCCTTGAGAAATATAAATAAATCATTTTCACATGAAAAACACACACAATTATAGAAAAATAATAATTAAATCGAACAACATAAATAGATAAGTCATATTGGTATCATGGGAAATAATTATACATATCACTCTTACAAATTGAATAAATAAATAATCCACTTCCATACCTAATACATTTTTTGTTCTATCCCATCATAACTCATACATGGTTTATACCATAACCACTGGTACATGAATTATAAAATAACCACTTCTCTTTGGTTTATAATCAAACAACCCATAATTGGGATATGACATATGCACTTCCCAATATAGTGGCCCTACCATAAAAGTCATTGATATTTCATTATTTTATAAGAATATTTATCATACAACATAAGTTCATGCTAAAGGAACCTAATAGTATAGTGTCCTTGGAAACATGTAATAAATGATTCTGACTTGATGAAATATATTAAATATTTCCGACAAATATCATTCCATTTAGTACTCTTGATAAAAATATCATACCTAAAACATTCAACGTAACCTAGGGAATTAAACATAGGAAGGGGTGAGCTCAAATTCTTCCTGTGGGTAAACATAAAAGATAAAAATTTGTTCCATATGAAATCATAAGATAAGATTTAGAGTATGTTATGATGATTAAAAACATTAAATGTTCAAAATAATACTATTATAGATCATAAAAGTGATTTATATTAGGAAACATTGTCATTTTAAGAAAAAATGATTTATAATGGAGAGATCCCATTACAAATAAATCATAAACCATAATATCAGGTATTAAAATTTTGTAACCATCAGAAATATAGAAAAATATTTCACGTGTCAAGGTTTCCTACATATACTATAAACATATTACATCAAGACACACATATTTCTAATAGTGTATAAGGATGCACATGTTTCCCATCATGGATAAGGATGCACCAGTTCCCCATTTTGAATCATGATTCACCACTTTCCCAATATGGATAATTCTTATTGACTTGTTTTCCAAAATTATCACTTGAGATATAAATCTTTACCCAATGGATTCGAGGGAGATATATGCACCAAACATCACATCATGCAATCATAAATAATTTTTTCGAGATATTCATAAAGATTCATTATATCGTCACCCATTAAATTAAATTAGTATCATAACAATTTCATGACATCATAACCTATGGAAAAGGGAAATGTTTCATAAATATTTAATCATAGAATAGCCCCTGAAAAGAAGTGTGTTTTATAATCATTTTATCACAGTATAACTTGTTGGAGATAAATGGGTTTCATAAACAAATTTTCTTCTTAAACATAAACCATTAAAATAAGTGATAAGAATAGTTTCTTTAGATCATATCCATTATAAATAATTTTCTATGCCAAAGGTTGTTATATTAATTGGAGAAGAATTTTGGAAGTTCATGTAGATCATTTCTTAAGGAAAACAACCATTCATTGAAAATTTATTATTGAAGACAAATATCATTTTAAAAATAATTTTCATTGAAATTGAGCTTCAAAGATCATTTAAACAAATATATTTTTTTAAAATATAGTTTTTGAATAAAAAAGATTATTGAATGAAGAGAGAAATAAGATAATATTTTCATAACAACTGTCTTTTTTTCATAATTACCAAATAGTTGAAAAATGAAACAATAAAAGGATGATGTATTGAATAAATAAAGGATAATAAAATTTATGGCTACTCTTGAGAGATGTATTAAATATCTCATCAATGGAATCATAATCGTAAATAATCCCACTAAATGTTCAGATTTTAGTAATAATGAATCCTAATCACAATGAGTAAATACCATTATGTGAAACATAAAATTAAATACAAAGAAGTAAATTCAATATTTAATATGTCAATGTGGAAATATATACACCTCATAAAAGAATATAGGTGCATATTGTAACATGTGTCACAAAGAAGGAAAACTGAGACAATATTGCCTTACTACTTTGGTGATGTTTTAACTATAAACCCCATAAATGAAGGATCCTAAAATGGATATGCAAAAACAAATAACTCCCAATATAATTATTATAAAATAAATCACCAAAAATTATATAAAACATATATGATAATGATTTTGTGATTATATCATGTGTCCCGCAAAATAAATGTGAGATATAAATCCCTTGTTATAAGAGTAAATTATTAATCATGAGCCCCAAAAAAGTATAACAAATATTAAAACTTTTAATATCAATAAATAAATTAAATTCAAGATATAACATGTCATATTGAAGTATATATACCACACAATTTAAACAATTGTTGAATATGACATCTGTCTCATATAAATAAACATGAGAATAGAAATCCCATTATCATAAGTCTTTAAATCCTTTAGACAGTTTCAAAACTAAATATAATAAATATATGTGAATTATACATAAAAAAGAACTATATTCATATATATCTTACGATATATTATTTTTTATGACTTTTGATGACTCTTTTATTAAAAAATTCTATGTTATGTTTATGCTTTTGGTAACAACCGCTTTATTATTCATTTATGTTTTAACTTAAAAATTTTGGATATCTTACTATGATAATTATTTAAAAATTTACATATTCAAAATGAAGATAAAAATATATTATATTCTGTATATATCAATTTATAATATTCAATAAAATTTAGAAATGGGAAATTAAATACAATATTTATGGAGATGGTAGGTCTTACGTATGTGTGAATGATGTAACAATATTCATTCCATATCGAAAAAAAATTAAATTATATATATAATATCATTATAGTATCATTACTATTTCATATATTTCTCATTTTTCTATTAGACACATAATTAATTAATTTCATGTAAACTACGAATGAATCACATTACTTGGTGTGGTGGTAGTTTGACGTTCACATAAAAGACGTTATAATATTCTCAAAATTGGAATGAATGGATATATGTGATATATAATATTGATAGAAGAATAATTAAATCATAAATATATTATATATATTATATACATTATAAATCTATCATTAATATCAAACTTGAAAGGTTGTAATGGGAAACTGAATGAAATTGATACCACAGACGGTTGCAACTATAGAAATGAATGATGGTTGTGTATCCCATATGTTAGAAGTGTATAGAGTTTAAAATTATACCCATAACATAACACAATATATGTATATTTAGGATACTATGTTTATTATATATTCTCAATTTAATAAGAATTTAAGTGTGTGGAGAAGGAAATAAAAAATGTTCTTTGATGAATATTACCTCTTCTTGGGGAAACTAATTTTGGTTTTCCAAAAGGGACATCAATGGTTGTATTTATACTCAAATTAAAGAATATAAAATGGTAATAAAGGACATGGGGAGTTATTTTGTTAGGTTTTGGTCCAAAAAAATGTCTACGGATTTTTGAAAATGTGATGGGGGTGAGTGCCCTTTATAGTGGAGGAGGAGGGGCATTCTTGTAAATACCAAATGGAAAACACTATTTTGATATACCCCTTTTATAATATTCAACATGTTATGAACCATATTCTTGAAAATATGTTATATGGTGGTTACATTTAAATTAAATGGGGTTTATCATATTTTTATTTCATTTCACCATTGGTGAATAAATTTTAGTCCCTTGGTAAACTCATATTTTCCTTAATCATTAAGATTAATTTTACCTATCTTCACTAAATTATTTTACAAAAAAAAATTATTTTAGAATTATAATAAATTATAAACGATAATGATTAATTAAATAGAATAAATGTTTTAACAATTCAATCACTATAGTGGCATAAATTAATTTAAAATTAATAATCATGATAGGACGAGATAATAGGTTTTTAAAAGTGAAAATGTTCAAATGTTTGAAATATTTTTATATCAAATTTAAATGTTAAATTGGTTAAAATGTCCTAAATTATAAAAATTAATGCATTATTGAACTTAATATAATTTAAAACCAGTTAAATGTGTAATTCGACATTATAAATTATATAGATGAAAATTCAGTCTTCAATTAAATTCCAGTTAGTATTCATCAAACTATGAAACTTCTCCAAAAATAACAAAAATTCCCCACACGAAAATATTGGTTATGTTATATCAAAAGGGTATTTAATTGTTTAAAATATAAATTATTACATAGTTAAAATTATGTTTTATAATAAGTGGTCCATTAAAAGGCAGTAAAACTACATTTTAGAAAAATACATCATTTAATGTGAATTCATAACTATTAAATAGAGATGCATAGGATGTATGATAAATATATTATTTAATATATATATATATATTTATTTAAAAAATTCAACAAATTTTTTTTGTTTTTTTTGTTGTGATAAAATGTGTTTGTTCCTAGAAAAATTGTTTTTCCAAAAAATAATTTGTTTTATTTTCAAATAGTTCGTAGTATCATTTCTAATTAATGGGTTACAAAAAAATTCATTAAATAATCATTTTTAAATTATATTTTATTAATTTATTTAATCATATTCATACCCTTTATACCAAATTCTATTTAAAAACTATCATATTAATGAATAAAATTAACAGTGTATAATAACTTAGTAAAACCTAATCTTATGGGGTAATGCAATCTATCGATGAAACTCAGTATTATTTGTGCTGAAAGATAAACTGATTATTTTGTGTGCCTCAATATTAAATTTTGGGTTCATGAAATTCAATTCGTTGTTGAATTTTAATTTATTACAAAAATAATAACTCTTAAAAACTCAGGGTGTTTCATTCTACACCAAATAAAAAGAATTTCACCCTCGAAATTCATCATGGCAATCAATGGTTTAATACATGATATTAATTTCTATAGAAACCCATGTCATAAAAATAAATATAAAAAATTTCTTTAAAAATTTTTTATATATATAACATTTTCTCAAAGATACAAATAACTAGGTTTTCGCATATGAGATCATAGTTGGAACGTGAAAGTGTCCAACTTGAAAAAAAGCCTAAATAATTATAGGGAATGATTGAGGTTATTGATTAGAATACTATTAATGATAAATGAAACATTAAGGGGATCAAAACCATAATTCTAAGATGATTAAAAATACCATCACTTCATCAAAAATGCAAGTAGGGGATAACATTTTTATTCCAATGCCCTTTTTCAAAAAGAGAATAAAAACAAATCATTCGAATATTTACTTAATTGTTTTTATTCCGTAACATAATCACAATATCAACCTATAGCTAGTTCCATGGTCAACATACACATCACCAATTTCTATGTGAAATGAAGGTGAAATTCTAATGATTGAATCAATATTATATTATAAAAACCATATAGAGAATGATATGTCATTATGTCAACATTTAGTTATCATAAAATACTGGTTAGAACATGTTGTCCAATAAGAAAAAAAATCAGTATATGGGGAAAGTAATATGATAATATAAAAAACCATACAAATTTAAACTCAAAACATTCCATAAACTGTTAACCCTACAACCATTCCAATATATAATTCACCCTTTATTCCATAAATAATTTTTATGTTATACGAAATAAATTTGTACTATGAAAATGGATTCATACTGGTATAGATAGAATTTTGAATAATAATTACCTTTCCCTATTGTAATGAAATATATTGGTTTTTTATAATTCATAATATACCATTGATTGGTTCATTGATTCCCATAATTACCATACACAATGCACTTCAAAAAACATGATTGTGGGTGGTATATTAGTGGAAATTATCATACCCTATAATTAATTAATTGTTCCACTACCTATATTTAGACCTTAACGATTTGATAATGTTACTTTCAACATCAAAATCACATACTAGTACCTTTCATTAAACCCCATTAATGATGCTGCCTATATTTATGGCTAAAATATGTCTGGAATATCATTCTAGACTTTGAGTTTTCATGTGACATGACTATCCTTTTCTTTTCAAAACATTAGGAATAGTGAAAATATCTAATTTCAAATTATTCCTTTTTTAGCATAAAAGAACTTATTCGTATCTATAATGTATCTTTTTTTCACCATATCAATGAATGGGTTTCATTCCATTAAGAATCAGTCAATTTTTCATTCAAGGATGATGATTAAACCAAAATCATACCATCAAAGTACTATAAAAATAGCTTTATATGTCCCAATAGAATCATCATCCTTTGGTAACTCTCATGAAATTATATAACTATATTTCTTCATAAAATAAAAGAATTTTACAAACTAAAAATCATCCACTTATTGTCTTCTAATTCATTATAATTGATTTATACTTGTTCCCTTATGATCATAATTAGATTCCACTACTCATCTACTTCACCTTCCAAATGATAAGTATCCAAAATGATAATTTTATTCTTTTAATATTAATGAATAATATTTTTGTGGCACTAGTCCATTTATCTATTTCTAGTGGATTAGTTGAACCACTAAAAGAAAGTAGTTTGGATTTATTAAGGACTTAATAGAACATGGTTTCCTTATTTGATTGTCTGGATGTTCGACATGATTAATAGTCTAAATAGGTTATTTCTGTATAACCATAATACATTAAATTCCAGATACAAAATTTTATTGTTTATTGGGAATAAAATAATTTCATTTTCCATTAAATTTAGTGTTAACATAGTTGATTCGTGTTCTATCAATTCACTAAAACTAAAAATATTAGTGTGGGTTTCCCTATTCATAGTGGAAAACCATATAATCATAAAGAGAAACATATTGGATTTCAAAATCATGAATCCTTATTCATTAATTTATGACATCATAGGATTACCCTTATTTATTCATAGAAATATTCTATTTAATTGCTTCATTACGGTTCGTAATGATTTTTATTAATTTCCAAAGAACATCTAACTAGAGTTTAAGATAGGGTGTGCAGAAGGGCCCATTGTTCTGCACCATTTTCAATCGAGTATCTCTTAATATAGTGTTTTTAGGGTTGTTTCCCCAATTTACATATATTCGAGATCCACATTCACTAATAGTATCCAGACATGGATGTATTGATAAGAATCCAGTCTCTCTATCAATTACCAAAAATCAAGGATATTTTCATATACAATATATCTTCCTTAAACTAATCCTCAGTGAAAAACCTAGACATACAATTAGAAATATCCCTAGCTCTCACAAATATTCTATCATACTAGATTCTAATATTTTACTAAAATGTTCCTTTGATACCGTTTATAGTGACCCTAGATTAACATACATGGATATTCTATAATTTTAGTAAAATATTCAGCACATTAAAAAAGAAAATTCCAAAGGACAATAATAGGTTATGTTATTTAGAAACATGGAACATAATATTATAACATGATGAAATATCTTCAATATAGTGTATCAGGATTAAAATACATTAATATTACATCATTTTAGACAAATATTCGTCAGATTTAAAATATATATTCTTGAGGACCATAATTGCTTAGTGTCATTGAAAATGTGGAAATAAATCCTCTAACAATGTTAACAATATTGAATATTTCTAAAAAACATCATCCAATTTAGTACTTATACATAAAACCTTTCTTCACAACATCGGTAACATACAAATAAGAATGGGTTGCCATAGATGATCAGTATGGGTAAATAACGGAGATATGTTAGAAAAACATGATCATATGGGAATGTGAAAATTAGAAAAACATTTTAGTGACATACTATTCATATAAAAGATTAAATTCATGAGTTGTGTCATAAAAATTGGATGTTTTAATACATGAATCATAATATAATCAGGTGCATAATCCATGAGATCATAACATAGGGATACTACATGGAATGGTTGAAAAAATATAAGAATATAAAATTATTGAAATAATTTTAATGTATTGTTTCAAAGGTCATATTATTAGTATGGGTGCACTCCCCAAGCCATCTTGGTGTCATAAGTTTACTCCCATGACCATATAACAAGTCATGATTCAGCCTGATGGCTATCTTAGTGGACAAATAACTTTATTGAACTAACTTCCCTTCGAATTCGAACCATGTCCATCTCATGATATATAAATCATTACCAAATGAATTTGAGGGAGTTATAGGTTCCACAAATATAATAATGAAATAATACATATGTTTTCCAATAGATCATACACATTCAATATATAAAAATTGATGAAATTAAATTGGATTCATAAACATGTAATCATAACATAACCTAGGGAAAAGAGACATGTTTCATAATCATTTCTTTAAATCATGACCCATGAAAGGATGTGAGTTTCATAAGAATACAACTAATGAATCTAAAATGTATTTTATAAACCTATATGTCATAAAAGATAAATGTGTTTCATATATATATAACATGTCAAAGAGAAATGAGATTTGGAAACATCATAACATAATTAAATAAAATATATAGAGATAAAATATGAATGAAACCCTGGATCAATTCCTATTAAGTCATGAGTAACATGAATATATGTCATTTATATGGAAGGGGAAATTTTTAGAAATGTTTGAAAAATATAACGGTTGTAAAATAACTATTATTCTTTGAAAAAAATACTTTATAAAACATAAAAAATTATTCCAAGCATTTTATTTGAAAAGAACATTGAAATTTTATAAAGGAACAATGATAAAATTTTGAGTACCTTCTTCCATATCAAATTAAAAATGAATGTTGAATACATTTTGAAAAAAAATTTCTTTTAAAACGTATAAAATAAGCTTAAAAATATTTTGAAATCTATTTTATTCGAAATCATATAAAGGAATATTGAAAATATTTTGGAAAAATTATTTAAAGAAAACATGGAAATATATAAATGAATCTTGGAATCCTTTTCAAAACCATTTTCTTAGAAAAACATGAAACAATTTCTATATATAAATAATTTTAAAAAACCCATTTATAAGAAAATATCATTAAAAATCATTTAAATTAAGATTTAAAAACCATTTAAAACGCATCATGAACAAAAAAATTTGAAATTATTTTTCATTGAAAACAACATTAAAATAATGAATTTCTAGAATATTACGAAAACAATTTTTTTAAATAAATATTTTAAATTTAAAAACGAAGATTCAAACCAAATGCGGTCACAATAACAGTTAAATATGTGGAAAATTATTTTTACACAATAATAATATTAGAAAAGTTCATCGATTATAAAATAACACGAAGACTAGTTTTTAAAAACCATTTTTATTAAACTAAAGAATCATTTTGTAATAATTTATTTTAAATAATATATTATTAAATATTTGAAACCAATTTTATAAATCATGGTTTTGGAATGACACATATTTATAACTGAAAAGATTAATAAAGAAATATTTTCTTAAAAATATTTTCTTAATTATATTATGTAATAAAGAGTGGATAAATTTTAACAATACATGAAGATTTCGTGACTAACCAGAGGATAACAAAATTCTTTCTTTTTAATTAAACATGTATCAATATATTTAATAGATTTAATAATAATCATAAAAAATTCTGGTAACCAATGAGACTGTAGCAATAAACTGTTACCACTTCGGTAACATAGAGTCATAATAACCATGAAAGAATAAAATTATAAGAAAGTTGAAATATCATGAGAGGAAGCATATAACTAATAAAAATTTTAAAAGGGTTGTGTATAAAACTTTCATATAAATATAGGTTCATAACAAAACATGTCTCTCAAAGAAAGAAATTTGAGACAAAACTACATTACTAGTTTGAGAACATTTGGAATGTAAAACCCCATGCATGAAAGATAATAAAATGGATATGTAAATAAAAAAAGTAATTTTTAAGAAAAATATAATACATTAAATGGAATTATATACACCACAGAAATGAAAAGAGAGGAGAATTAGGTATATGTCTCAAACAAATAAATGTGTGACTAGAAATCCCCTTAAATTATGTGTTGACATTAATTTTACACGTTCAAAATTCGTGAATAATAAAAATATGTTTATTATAAATCTAACAAAAAATATATTATTATCTATAATACCATATATTATTTTATTATGAATTTATATTACACTTTTATTAACAACTATATGTTAAAGTTACGTTTCTCATAATATCTCCTTTATTTTTCTTATATTTTTTCACCTATTATTCTTGATCCTCGTAATTATATCATGAATTTATTATTTAAATTATTTTAAAGATTATATAAATATAATTTATAATAATTATATAAATATTAATGATAATATATAAAATATATAAATATGAAATGGAATACACTGCTCATGTAGATGGGGTCTCGTATGTACTCTGGAACGTTATTCCTTTTTATTCTCAAATTTCATGAGATTAAATGAGATAAATTTGTGTGTGTGTGTGTGTCTATATATAAGTTCTCATTATAGTAGAATTATTATTTAATATATATCATATAATTTTACTAGACCCATCCTGAATAAATTCTATCGAATATAGGAATGAATCATATTTCATTGAGAATAGGAAATTCTGGACATCCAAAAATGAAGTTATCGTATTTACACAAAAATGAAATCATCAATGAATTATAGAATAATAAATAAATCATATATAATATATATATATAAATAATATAAATAGATAATTATCGTCATTATATTCGAATTTTTAAATATTACAATAGAAGAATAAGTGGCATCGGATTGTGAGGTGGTAGTACTCTATACACATGAACAATGATTGTGTATTAAATTTGAAGGAAGTTTGGGTGAGGGTATGTATAACCCTTAACATAAAACTTCTTAGTATATTGAAGATATTATTATTATATAATCATTTTCTAAGACTATTTGAGCGTCTTTAGAATGAATATAAAACAAAAGAGCTTGTGGAATGATGTTAGAACTACTTTGGGTAACTCATCTTGGATTAATACAAAGGGATTCCATGGTTGTCTTAATTTAAAAAGTAATGATGAAATGGTGAAGGTAGGGGTGTGTAGGAGAGTTTTTTGTATAGTTTTTATTGATCTAAATTTCATGAGATGTGCGAATATGTTATGTGGGTTGAGTGCCATTTTATAGTGGATGAGGAGTGGCATTATTATAAATATAAAAAGGTAAACACTATTTTGTGGTATCCCTTACATAATGCGCATCCAATAAATTCCCATTTTTGACCCAATATGTAAACTGATCAATATATGTCTATATAATATTTTTTTTCATATTTCTAGGTTATTTGGCCCCTCTAATTATTGTTTAATCACAAATTATTCTTGTTCTCACCATAATCATTATAATTAATTTGAATAACATTAAGTAATATTCTTGGTCAAAAACATTGATGAAATAATTTGACATTAATATGGAATCCATTTTTTGAAATTATAATCACATTATCGGATAAAATTGTTTTGAAATTAATCATGTAGATGGGATGAGATGATGAATTTTCAACGTGAAATGGTCCAATGGTTTGAAAAGCTATTATATCAAATTTCAATTTCAAATTTATTCCAATGACCTAATAAGATTAAATGATTTAGAATTCATCTAATTATACATTATAAAAATAAAAATATAATTTAACTAAATAGTTAATTTAGAAAAATAAGTAGTTTTGAATTAAAATTTATTGTTTTCTCAATTAATCAAAAAATGAAACTTCTTAGAAAAATACCAAATAGTCATAGAAATATATATTAATATTTTAATTTAAAAAATTAATATTATATTTTCAAATAAAAAATATAAAATTTCATAAATTATATTTGAAGTTGGTTCTTTGTTAGAAATCCTATAAAATTACCATTTAAAAAAATACCTAGTATTATAATTATAATTGGATTCATTTTTATCTCATGCCTATAGAATGTATTGGGTGAGAATGAAAATTAATTATTTATCATATAATATATATATTGTATTTAAAAAAATATGAAAATCGTTTTGTTTAATTTATTGAGATAAAATGGTATTTGTACACAGAAAAATATTATTCTTATAAAATGATTTTATTTATTCTCATATAGTTTTTACATTCATTTATAAAACAATGATAACCAAAATATTCATTTTATATACATGTGTAAACTAGCGATTAATTATTATGTCAATATAGATCAAATGTTCAATTATAATGGTTAGGTGATAATTATTTTGATATTTTATTAATGGTATATTGTTGTTTGGTAAAACATTGTCTTGCATTTGACAGAAGCCATCGAAGGGATTGGGTATTATTTATAACACAATCCAAACATAGTGCTTCAAATACTGGTTGCTGATATAAGTGTTTCATGTAGTGTAATATTTAAATTGTGTTTCTTGTAACAAAATACAAACTTATTGTTTTCCTATAAATATATATATATAATTTGGAAAGATAAAAAAAAATATTAAATTAATTCAAAAATAATCACAAAATCTTAGGGTGTTGTATTATACCTCCTTTAAAAATAATTTCTCCCCCAAATTAATATGGGATATCAAATTTTTAATAAATTAATGTTACTTTCATAACATTATATATCGTAAAAATGAATAGTAAAAATTTATTTAAATAATGAATTTTGGAACTATAAAAGATACCCAATGTAAATCATAACTAGTTTTCTATATGGGAGAAAATGGGTGGATATTGAAAACAAAGACATGGATGAATGGAATAAATAATCATATAGATTGATAAAATTCACTGATCATAATAGAGTGGGTAAACTACTGAATGTTAACAAATCAAAAAAACCATAAACTAATGAAGTGTGAAATAGGACATTTATATCACAAAAAATAATAATAACAGGACAAAATTTTATTTCTAGAACCAATTTACTAATGTTGAATAATTTTCAAGTGAATATAATATTACTTGAGTTTAGGACAACCTCACCCTTTATTAGGCCTTTATCAATTTCCACTTCATCTCTTATTACACAAAATGAAGGTGATTTTTTCATTCTAAAATAATTAGTAGATCAGGAGCCCTATAAATTAAATGATCGGTGATTCAATATTTCTTTTTTTATCACAAAAAATGATTATCACATGTTATCTAATAAGATTAAATCCTCATATGGATATATAATACATTAGTCTATAAAACCTCATCCAAATTGAAAAATAAAGAATTATATAAATGGTTAACCTTAAATCCCATCCAAAATATTGAAGTCAAAAACATAAAAAATAAGGTCACTAAATTTCTCAGAAAAAAACCTAGCAGTCATCCCCTGTATATTATAATTAATCTCTTGATTGTCACACACCAGACATGTAAATACATTGATCATGTATTCTATTGAAATATGGTAATTAACATAAATACTTATTGAAAGCATGTATGTTTCCAAATTACAAAAATTTATTGATATGTTCCACATATTCAAAAAAATTTAAACTCCAACTATGATAACATAGACTGCTATTTCAAAAAATCATTAAATAGTTCCAAGGAAATTAACAACATCCAATTGACTAATTCAAATACTATATTTCATTATCCCATCAAAATTATCTCAAAATCTGGAAAATATTAAGCGTTATATTCCCATTGTCTAAATGTCACTATTCTAGAAAATCATTTTTCTAGTCCGTCATACTCATTCAACATATTCTAAATACTAATTAATAAAAAAATAAACTGAATAATCATTAAATATTTCACCATCAACATAACATAATTCATGAATCCAAATACAAAAAAACTCAGATTAATAACCATCACCATTAATCTATTAATAAGGATACCTAATCATATTAACTATTATATATTTACTTACAAAATTCACATGTAGTCTAATCATCATAAAAAATATAAAAATTTCTTATACCACATTTCAGATTCCCTTCATGATCATTCCACTTGGGAAATCAATTTTCATAATGAAAATTCATTCTAAAAAAACCCTTTAACCTATGATGATTTATTAGGGAGTGCAATATTCCCATATATTGTGTTAACCAATCTCTTGATTTTTTCCCTATAGTTAATTTCTTTATATCCTTTTCAATAATCCAAACAACTTCTTGTACCAATAAGACCCTCACATTGGTGATTCTTTCCGCAAAATTGACACAAAGGAAACTGAATCTTCTTTAAAACATAGTCTCCATTACTCAAAAACTCAGTTAACTCCTTACTTATATGCTTTTGTGTGTCCGATAGTTGGTTATGGTACACATTAATCGAGTTTTGTGAAAAACAAATTTGGAATGGACCCAACATCATTCACTCTAGAGATCATCCCATTTGACTTCTCATCAGAAAATTATCTGTCACATTCTATGTTAACCCATTTCTATATGGTTGTTTCAGTTGACTAACCCCCTAATGAATACTTTGATAAGCATTTATTTTAGTATAAAAGAACATAATAACAAAAAATCACTTAATTTATGTCTAAATAATGACACCTTCTTTTAAATATATGAAATTGTACTCTTATTATTAGAGACATATCTAAAAATATCCTTATAAATACCCTTAGGGATCTCACTAAATGATTCTCATCCTAGTTTCCAAATTTTCACTAAAAGTATCATTTGATACCAACTATAGATACGCATGCTTAACATTCATGGATATTAAATCAATTTATATAAATACTCTACACATTTAAGAAATAACATTCCTAATGAATGTAATAGTATATTGCCTTTGAAAACATGGAAAAATCATTTAACTTGGTCAAAAATGATAAATACTTCCCACAAATATATTTCAATTTATTTCTTATACATAAAAGATTTATTCATAACTATGGTAATGGAAACATACTAATAGGGGAGCATAGATTCTCAGTAAGGATAAATAAAGAAGATACATAAGAATAACATGAGTATTAGGGTATGAGAACATTAGAATAATAGTTAAACATCATACCATTAATATCAAAAATTATATACATGGGTCATGGAATAAAGAGTTCATGTTCACAATACATGGATCATAAATAAATCAAAATCAAAATTCGTGAGATTATAATATAAGAATCAGACATGGGATTGTATTAGAAACATAGGCATATAATATTATTTCCACAGTAGTCAATTATTTTTTGCAAATAATATCTTATTAACATGTTTTAACTTCCCATAAAATCATGGTAGTCATTTTTCACTATCATGACCATATTTGTTGTCAATATTCACTCCAAAGACCATCTCAGAAAACAAATTCCTTACCCGTATCATGTTCACTCTCTGTTCTAGCAATTTCTAACTCATCAGATAATAATCATTTCCCAATGTATTGGAGGAAGATATAGGTCTAACCAATATCATAATGAAATCATACAGATTAATTCCACTTTATAATAAAAATTCATTTATCGTATCCCATGAAATGAAATTGGTATCATATGAATGTAATCATATCATAACCTATGAGAATTTGATATGTATAATACCCACTTCCATAAAGAATAAGCCTTGAAAGTATGTATGTGTCATATTAATATAACACATGAAATTAAAATAGGTTTCATAAAAATATATCCTAGTAAAGTGAAATGGTTTTAATAAACATATAACATGTTAAAGGTAAATGGGGTTTATAAAATTCATGAAAACAATACATAACCCATTGAGAGAAATAATATGAATAAAACCCTTAGATCAAATATCATGATATGATGACTAAAACAAACATATGTCATCTTAGATGGATTTTTTTGAGAAATAATTTAAATTCATTTCGTGGGAAAATATCATTTCTTAATAAAAAATAGTTTTTATAAAATAAAACATTTTTAGAACCATTTTCAATGAAAATAACCTTGAAAAAGATAAAGGAAACATAAAAAAAATTGAAAATATTTTTCCATGAAAACATATAAAGGAATATTGTGATCATTTTGAGAACTTTTTCATCAAAAAGTTATAAATGTATATAAGAAACCATTTGGAAACTATTTTCTTTGAAAATATATAAAGGATGCCTGAAAACATATTTAATAATATTTTCTTTAAAAACATGAAATCAAAAAAAATAATGCTTGGAAATATTTTGAAAATAAATTTCTATGAAATAATATGAAACAATTTTAAAACATAATACATTTTTTAAATATTTTTTATACAAAATAACTTTAAAAATCATTTAATAGAAGCATTAAAAAACATTTAATAAACTTATTAAACATAAATCATTTTCAAAAACTTTTTATTTGAAAACTAATTTAAATAATAATTTTAAAAAGAATCTAAGAAATTAATATTGTAACCTTGAAATGGAATATTCCACGGAAGGATTATCAAGATGGAGGATAAATATGTACATGTTGAACACTCATTTTTCATTATTAAAATCTCAAACTAGTGTCTCGATTGGAAAAAAATAGGAATATTCCATTATAAAATAATTTTTTTCTAAAAAGATAAGTCATGGGTAAAAATATATCCCAATATCGTAGTAGAAAACTTTAAAACAATGTTTTTGGAAATCATTGTTTTGTCAGAATAATGATTTACAACCGAAAAGATAAATAATGTTAGATTCTCTTAAAACTGATTTCATAATTATCATAATTTAAAAAAAGTGTAAAAATCAAAAAATTACATGAATATAAAATTAATAACTATAGGATAATATAATTCATGATATTTATAGAGATATGGATCATAATATTTCATCAGTGGAAGCAAAATTAATAACAAACATCATAAACAATGATAATGTACAAATCATCAAATACCAGATTGGTAAGTTTGAGTCATAATGACGACAAAATAATAAAATTAAATGATGAATAAAATATATAAAAAATAAGGATTTTAAAAATATATCAATTCAATGGGTCATGTTTATACCTCGTAGAAGAATATAGGTGCTTAACAAAATATGTGTCTGAAATAAGAAAATTTAAGACAAAACTATGTTACTGATTTGGTAACTTCTGATATGTAAAACCCCATGAAATATTGGTCCCCAAATGGATATTCAAATACCCATAAATTTAATTAGATTATACATTTAATACATTCATGATCATTAGATGCACCACTTGAAAAAACATCTAGTGAATAAAGCACAAGTCTCGCAGAAATAAATGTTAGGCATGAAATCCACATACCAAAAGACTTAAAATTCATTATACACATTAAAAAAATTCTTTATAATAATATTAAATTTATTATAAATATAACAGATAACAATATTATTGTAACTATTAACATATATGATTTTATTATGAAATTATATTAATAATTTATTTATAATTTCATTTAATGTTGCCTTTTTCGTAATGTACACTTCATTTTTCGCATATGTTTTGACATGTTATTCATGATAATAACATATTAGATAATGAATTACTTATTTAAATAAAATAAAACCTGATATAAATATAATAAATATCTAGAATATTAATATTTATAATATTCTATGAAATATAGAAATACGAAATGGAATATGTTGTAGACATGAACGTTTTGTCCATTTTATTATCATATGTAATGAATGTAAATGAAATATATAAATATATATATATTATAATTATAGTATAATAATTTTTTCATATATATTATATGTTTTTACTAAACCCATCTTTAATAAATTTCTCGTAATGTGTGAATGAATAGAATTTCGTTGAGGAGGCGGTAGTATATACGCCCTAAACGAAGTCTTTGTGTTTACAAAAATAAAAATCATGAAGGTATGTTTTATATTATAATTGAAAAAAAAAATATCATAAATATCATATAAATATATAATTTTTATCATCATTTCTATCATTTAAAGGGGTCCATAGAATAATGAGTATCATCAGTTCGTGAGGCGGTAGGCCCTCATATACACGTATGATGGTTGTGTATCTCATTTGAGGGTAGTGTGTGTGAATTTACTACTAACCATTAACATAGAAATATATACATATAATTAGGATGTAGGGTGATTGATATATTCATTGAATAATAATAGTTTATATGGTGGAGAATGAAAATACAACAAAAGAGATTATGGAATGATGGTATCTTTTCTATAGTTATCTCAACTTGGTTTGCACCAACAGGATTCTTTGGTTCAAATAATGGCCAATGTGGGTCATATAAGATTATGTAAGGGATTTTGGGAAGATATTTTTGTAGTTATTGGACTATCTAAATAGAATTATTGTTGTGAATTATTTAGGGGGGGTTGAGTGCCTTTTTTTAGTAGAGGAGTGGTGTTCTTGTGAATATAAAAATGTAAACATTATTGAGAGGTATCACTTATATCATGTGACACTGATAATTTTCCATCATTTATTAAATACGATACATTGTAGATATATCTCAATCAAAATTATTTTGTAAATGTTTCTTGTTTTTTTGATCCCATATATTAAATATTGACAATTATGTACTCTTTCATTTACCTTAATCATTGTAAATAATTTTAATTACGTTCACTAATTTTTTTTGGTAAATAACTACGTTGAACCAATTATAGATTATAAATTATTATGATTAAAATTATTTATTCTATTTTTTCAAATTAAAATCACATTATTGGAAGAAATTATTTTAAATTGAATCCTAAAGACAAGACACGATGACAGGATTTTAATGCGAAAATATCCAATATTTTGAAATATTTTTATATCCAATTTCAATGTGAAATTAGTTTGAATTTCCCAAATTGAATTAATAAATTTAATATTTATCTAAATGAACTTTAAAAAAAATTAAATAATTTTAGTATATAAATAATTTAGATGAACTACAAGTTTTGAATTAAAAATCAGTGTTTTTTCACTATTCATCAAAATATGAAACATGTCCAAAAAAATACAAACAAATCACCAAAAGTAAATTTTAATAATATGATTCTAAAAAATAAATTTTTTATCAAATAAAATTTATCAAAGTGTCAAATTTATATATAAAATAGTTTCCACATTAAAAGGTGGTGAAATTACCTTTTAGAAAAAATGCATCATTCTAGTTATGTAATGGTATTTTATATTATCTTATGCCAATAAAATATTAATGCAGTTAAAAGTTAACACTTTACTTTCAGGTTGGATGATAAAGCCAGATGCATACCTTGCAAGCCTTGTAAAATTCACTTCATATACACCAACAGATTCATCATCCTTTTGCTTTAGTTCAAGAAACTCCTTCTCCATCTTTGTTCGAAAAATATGAGGGAAGTACTTATGGAAAAATAAGTTCTTGAACTCATCCCATTCAATGGACTCAATTTCATCTCTTGGCCTCGTATTCTTGATAAGATTCCACCACTGATGAGCTTCACCTTCCAAATGATATACAGCTAAGATGACATTATCATGTTCAGAACATTGACGAACTGAAAAAATCATTTCAGTAGTACTGATCCATTGTTCAACAACAAGTGGATCAAAAGACCCACTGAAAGAAGGTGGACGTTGCCTCATGAAGAACTCAATAGAATATTGTTCCCTTCTCTGCTCATTTGGAAGTCCAGAATGATTCATAGCTTGTATAAGTATAGCAATAAGATTTTGCACTCCATATCCTATAACATTTGTTTGTTCAGGAGGACAATTATTGCATTTTCCATTGCATTGATCAACAAGGTTCCTCCAGGTTCCAGCCATCATCTAAAACCCAAAAATAATAGTGTGAGAGGCGAAAATCATGCTAGGGAAAAAATATAGTAAAGGGGGTTACCTTCAATATCTATCATCTTAGGTTAAATTCTAAGATCGTTACCGTAGTTATAAGACTATATCCTATACGTATACTTATCCTTAGGGATATCCCTAGACATACCTTAGAAAAATCTCTAGGGATCTCACTAACGTTTTCGCATCCTAGTTTCCAAAGGGTGACTAAACCTTTCCTCTGATACCAACTGTAGAGACCCGAAGCTTGACGTACATGGAAATTACATTACTTTTTCGGAATACTTAATACATAACAAAAACAGACACACAAGGACCGTAATAGTTTAGTGTCTTTGGAAACTTGGAACGTAATCTTCTAATCGTGTTGAAAGATCTTCTACATCTCCCATAAAGATCTTCCACTTTTTGTTTCCTTACTAAATCCTTTCTTTTGATCGTGGGGGAAAATAAAACATAAAAAGGGTGAGCTCAAATGCTTAGTAAGGGTGAGCATGGATAAAATAAAACATACCATATATATTTGAACTTAAAAACATGAACATAATGTTTAAACATCAAAATATTGAGCAACGACATAAAACATGGAAGTACATAAGGAATACATCATAATTGAACATAAACCATGATAAAATAGCATGGGAATAAAACATGCAACTGAGGAATCCATTAACCACATGTAATGATTTCTATAGTAGTCAAGGCATTGCTTCCAAGACCATCTTAGTGGACAAAGTCCCATTCTGAATCGAGTTCACTCCTCGTTTCCGTCTTCTAACACTGAACCCGATTAGCTTACCATTCCATCCATGTCTATCTCATGAGATATAAAATCTTTACCCAATGCATTAGTGGGAGATATAGGTCCCAACCATCTAATAATGAAATCATTCTTACTTATGACACAAAATAAACTTAAAACATTCATCATAAAACAAAGAATAAAATGGGTTTCATAAACATCATCCCATCATTTCATAATCCATATAAAACAAATGGACATTTCATTGTAAGAAAACTGAACCATGAAAATCATAGAGACATTAAACTTGAAACATACACATATCAAATAATGACATCTTAGATGGAAAATGGTTTTGATAAAACATTTGAAATGAATTCTTGAGAAAATATCCTTTCATCGTCAAAATAATTTTCTTTTCAAAAAATGCCATGCACTTTTAAAATAAAAGTATTTTGTTGAATGTATTCATAAAATCATGTAAATAATGCTTCATGAAAATGAGGCATTATAAAACCGTAAAAAAACCGTTCACGCCGTATAAGTTAAAAATAACATTCTCCTCGTACTTTTGTCGGAAAAGTCATAAAGTACCTCGTATGGTAAACAAAAGAAAGATTCCTTCCATACGATGTGGTAAAAGTAAGAAAAGGTTAAAAATGTCTTAAACATACATGGAACGAAATTAAACATTTTATAAAAACATTTTGAGAGAATATGGACATGGATAATAAACATAATCCACATTAAATACTTACAAGTAAACAATCTCGGATAAGAATGAGATTGGAATAATTATCCCTTACTTTAGGTTTGATATGCTTCGTAGGTATCTGAACCTCCTGTATAATGATTTAAATAATGTCATTTACTTATTACAGAATCATATTCATTGTTATGATATCATATATGGTTCACTTATGACTTTATTATACCCGTTATATTGTAAATTCCATATTAAAAAGCGTTTTGGGTAAAATCATTTCATTTGTCGTACGTGTTTTGACTTGTAATTATTCGTATGATTACTTAGATCATGAATACTTAATTCCAGAATATAAAACATTTTTTTATATATAATATATATTCAGAATATACATATAATAGATCGATAAATGGAAATAAATACACCGTTCATGGATACGGTAGGCCGTACGTACGTATGAACGTTGCTTTCGTTTTCTTATTGTATTGAATGGAATTAAGTAGATAAAATAAATATATATATACATAAATCCAGTAGAATTATTATGTCATATATTTCATGATTACTTATTATAAATACTTTATAATAATTCATTAATGGTTAATCATGGAAAATGAATCTCATCGCGTTCGTGGAGACGGTAGTCCGTAAGTACGCACGAGCGATGATATCATTCCCATGATCATGGAATTGTATTGGAGTGTATGTATACTATTTCAGAATGAATATCATTTTACAATAATCATATATAGTCATTATTTACACCATTATACCCATCCAAGTAAGGTGGTGGTGGAAAATAGATTACACCACGGCGTGGAGACGGTATTCCGTACGTACGCACGTGCGGTGATTTCATTTTCCGTAGGATGGATAGATGGTGAAATAGAGTTGTTTCATAAATATAATAACATATCATTATATGAGTGATACTTATTTTATTACTTCATAATGAAAAAATTAAAGAATAATAAGTGGAAGAAGAAATAAAGATGAAAGAATCGGTAACGGACATTACCTCTTCTTTGAAGCGCTTCTTTGAGACCGCCTTTTAGGGAACTAAAATTGGCCTTTGAAGAAGACCAGGATCTCTAGGATGTCTCTAGGGAAGTGGAGAGAATAAATTGGCAGGGCTTGGCCGAGCTTGAAGGCTCAAATTGGTGTGAGGAATAGGTGGAGGAGGTGCCCTTTTATAAGGGAGCAGAGGGGCTCCTTTGGAAAAACTAAAAATATTATTTTATTATAAAGCCAAATTCGGTTTTAAATAGCTCCAAATTGATTTATTTCTAAGCTAAGGTGGTTATGGGTTGAAATAATCTCATCCAATAGAATTTAGACAAGTTTTGGTTCCTATTTTAACCTTATCATTTAGATTTAACATTAAGTTAAATATTTTTACTTTTACCGTGTCTTCTTGTGTTCTTATACTATAAGGTTAATAAACTTACTATAAAATGTCAAACGAACCCCAAGTTTTTTATTATTAATATATATTACTTTATCTAAGTCATTTGGCCGAACCTTATATTTTTAGGAATATAATGACAATTAATAATATAATATTTGTTTTAAAAACTATTTAATGTCAATTTTGAAACTATTTGGTAATTGATTTTTGTGAAAATCATAAGAGAATGATTAGTTATAAAAAAGTTAATTAAATCAATACTAACATGTCATATTAACCTGTAAAATTAGTTTAATACATAAAAAGTCTCAAATTACATTTATTTGGGTATTTATAACATCAATTATGTCAATATTTCATTAATAAGATAATTAATGCATCATCGTTGTGTCATAAATAAATTAACTTATTTAATGTCTAAAAATTATAAATAAAATACCATTATGTTGGAAATCTTTTTAGCTTTCTAATGAATATTTATAGTCGAATTTATCTTATGTATAACCCCATACTAAAAATTATTTACTTATTAATCTTTGATTTTAACTATTTTAACCCTTCTTTAAGTAAATTGATAATAAATGTCCTAATCTAATCCATGTGGGCCTAAATGGTCATATTTTATTGCTAAGGTTGTTTTGGGTCGAATTACACTTATCCATTGGAATTAAGAAATGTGTTAGGGTAATAATAATATCATTTTTAACCTTAATTAACCTATTTATTTTTAACCGTGGTAAAAAAAAGTAAAACTTTACTATTCACAAAAAATTATTTTCATCTCATTGAACCACATTTTAGTCCTTGATATTAAGCGTGTCTCTCAGATTTTTTAAATTCCACTCACAGAAGCGGTAAAATTACGTTTTATGAAAAATCCATTTTTTTTAACCACCACGTAGTGGTTTCACTATTCTTCAAAAATGAAAGTTTCCAAAAAAATACCAAAAATTAGGCCTAAGCTATATTTGATATTATGAATTCAAAAATGATGTCTATTTTACCAAATTCAAAACATTTCAGTTACATTAATTAATTTAAAAATTAATTCCCGTCGTCGAAACAAATATCGTGTTTTTAAGAGATAATAACTATCAAAAGATTGACACTTGTTTATGTCTGGTTTAAATGTGAAATTTCATCCAATGACCTACATTGTATTAAATTGTAAAAATATATTCTAAATATACTTTAAAACCACTCAAATTAATAATTTATCACTATTAATTATTTCGATTAAAAAAGTTGTTTTTAATTAAAATTTAATAATTTTCACTATTCATCATAATAAGAAAGTTATCCGAAAAGTACAAAAATTATACACTAAGATAATTTTGATATTCCTAATCCAGAAATGGAGTCCATTTTGAAAGTTAAAATTTATAAAATTTTAAAAAGTGGGTACTAATATTCATAACAGCTAGTTCATAAAAATATTATAATAATAACTCTTTTAGTGAACCTCGGTATTGCTTACTACACACGCTATCGTGGAATGTCGCGATTGCGTGTAATGCAAGCCAAGTCAGGGATATGTGTATTGCAAGCTCCTTTTGGTGTAGCGTACAACACAAGACATCAATAAAATTAAAAAGAATATTTTTCATAAAATCTCGGGGTGTTACATTCTACCCCCCTTAAAATGAAATTCGCCCTCGAAATTCGTCGGGGTTATAAATGGTTTACTACTTGAAAGATTATTTAATAGAAACCCACATCATAAAATGGAATACCAAAAGTTGGCTTAAAAACTAATGTATGAAATGTAATGGTTGCCAAAATTAACTCATCACTGGGTTTCCACGTAGGAGAAAATAGGTGAAAATATGGATATGGAAGAAAAATATAACCATCAAGTTCTGATGGAGAGTGGTAGAGAACATGGCTATGAAAAATCCATCAATCACAAAGCCATAAATTTTTGATGTTCAAAGGTACCATTTGATTCATTGGATATAAGATCTCTAGGACAACATTTTTGGTTTTCAATATCATTTCCCTAAAGTTGAAAATTTTGAATTAGAAGAAATATTTGCTTGATTTTGGTACAATCTCACTGTTGTTCATGCTTGGAACAATTTACACTTCATCTCTTAATGAAATGAAGTTTAATTTGTTATTCGTGAAGTTTTAACAGATCATGTGATATAATGATGGGTCATTCCATCTGTTTCAGAAAAAAGGATAGCAAAAGTTATCAAATATACATTAGTCCATCTATGGTGAGATTAATCATATATGGTTCCTAAAATGGACTTATACTTCATATATCATACTGCTTAATATAATAAAACTATTTTCTACTAAACAAGGACTTCCTGTAGGCTAGTGGTGGGTGATAAAGGCCAGTCGCACTTCAGTTGTGGGTTCGATTCCCACAGCCTTGTCCGACGCGATGTGGTGTCGCCCGTCCTGCATGTTGTCCTTTTTCTTAAACTACATTAATATAAATTCCCATCAATAATATCGAAAAAACTTCTATCCTTAAACAATATTATCATATGTCAAACATAATGCATTCCAATCTTTAGGCTTATCCATAATAATGTAGTCCACTCTTATAGTGAAAACAATTACTAGAGACTTAATACCATCATTGATCCCCATATATCATAAGATATGTATTGTTGGTCACAATCCAAACATTCAAAGGCCTTAATAATGTATTCTCTTGAAAAATTAATACCCATTGAACCTTAGTGAAAACATGAATGCAGTTAAAAGTTAACAATTTCCACATACCAAAACCACAAACCATGATATAACTAATTACTTATATCAGTCATGAGCTCATGAATACTGTCAAACATTTCATTTTCTCCTTATCCCTTCATTATGCGCATATCTGTTTTCCAAAAATATCTCAATCACTTTCCATGGTTACCGGTACCATAAAATTATTGAAAACCACAATAGACCAATACATAAATATTCCAAAATTCCACGATACTATATATCATATTATTTTGGAATCCCATTACATAAACACTTAATCATTCCACCACACCATTGTCATATTCAACATCGCCAATAGTGATCGCATGTGACTTCCCTTTGTCCTTTGCCTTATGTGGTTGCTCAAGTTGATCATCACTAACCCTTGGATTAGGGAATTTATTAGATTAATGTCCCATTTCCTTGCACTTGAAGCATTGAAGTGTTGGTGGTGCGTTCTCTGCAGTTTTTTCTTTATTCAGATCATTAGAAACCCTTTTTCCATTACTTCGACACTCAGCTACTCGATGAACTTCTTTTCCACAATTAAAACAATTTCTAGTCCCTTTAAGACAATCTCCTCCATGCTTCTTTCCACACTTTGAGCATAAAGAATCATTCATCTTCTTTTCACCATTATTTTGAGATTTATCCTTGAACTCCATCTTTCGTTTCTTGTCAAAACTATGAGATGGATAAGTAACACCAACTTCCATTTCTACCTTGATAGCAAAACGCACAATTTCATCACAGCCAATGAAGTCTCTTATAGATAATGCCCTTCGAAGATTTGGTTTTAAGCCACTGAAGAATCGATCAACATTACTTTCAGGTTGGATGATAATGCCAGATGCATACCTTGCAAGCCTTGTCAAATTCACTTCGTATACACCAAAAGATTCATCATCCTTTTTCATTAGTTCTAGAAACTCTTTCTCCATCTTTGTTCAAAGAATACGAGGGAAGTACTTATGGAAAAATACTTTCTTGAACTCGTCCCACTCCATGGACTCAATTTCATCTCTTGGCCTCGTATTCTTGATAAGATT
The DNA here is from genome assembly GCA_963277665.1 of Viscum album. Taxonomy (NCBI): domain Eukaryota; kingdom Viridiplantae; phylum Streptophyta; class Magnoliopsida; order Santalales; family Viscaceae; genus Viscum; species Viscum album. The sequence continues at coordinate 913,679,828 of OY728155.1, read as the reverse complement.
CCACCATGGATCAGCTTCACCTTCCAAACGATATAATGCTAAGATGACTTTATATTGTTCAGAACATTGAAGAACTGATAATATCTTTTTAGTATTACTGATCCATTGTTTCGCAACAAGTGGATCAAAAGACCCACTGAAAGAAGGTGGATGTTGCCTCATGAAGGACTCAATAGAATATTGTTCCCTTATCTGCTCATTTGGACGTCCAAAATGATTCATAGCTTGTTTAAGTATAGCATTATGATTTTTCACTCCATATCCCATAACATTTGTTTGTTTATGAGGACAATCATTGCATTGTTCATTGCATTGATCAACACAGTTCCTTCGGGTTCCAGCCATCGTCTAAAACCCAAAAAGAATAGTGTGAGAGGAAAAAATAATGCTAGGGAAAACAACATAGTAAAGGGGGAGTACCTTCAATATCTAACATCTTAGGTTAAATTCTAATATCGTTACCGTAGTTCTAGGACTATATCCTATACGTATACTTATCCTTAGGGATATCCCTAGACATACCTTAGAAATATCTCTAGGGATCTCACTAACGTTTTCGCATCCTAGTTTCCAAAGGTCGAATAAACCTTTCCTCTGAAACCAACTCTAGAGACACGAAGCTTGACGTACATGGACATTACATTACTGTTGTGGAATACTTAATACAAAACAAAAATATACACACAAGGATCGTAATAGTTTAGTGTCTTTGGAAACTTGGAACGTAATCTTCAAATCGTGGTTAAAGATCTTCAACATCTCCCATAAAGATCTTCCACTTGTTGTTTCCTTACCTAAAACCTTTCTTTTGATCCTAGGGGAAAATAAAAAATTAAATGGGTGATCTCAAATGATCAGTAAGTGTAAGTATGGATAAAATAAAACATACCACATACATTTGAACTTAAAAACATGAACATAATGTTTAAACAACAAAATCTTGAGCTACGACAAAAAACATGGAAGTACATAAGGCATAGATCATAATGGAACATAAACCGTGATAAAATAGTATGGGAATAAAACATGTAAATATGGCATACATTAAGCACATGTAATGATTTCCATAGTAGCCAAGGAATTGCTGCCAAGACCATCTTAGTGGAAAATGTCCCATTCTGAATCGAGTTCACTCCTCATTTCAGTCCTGTAACACTGAACTGGATTAACTTACCGTTCCCGCCATGTCTTTCTCATGAGATATAAAATATTTACCCAATGCATTGGAGGGAGATATAGGACCCATCCATCTCATAATGAAATCATTCTTACTTGTGCCACAAAATAAACTTAAAAAATTCATTATAACCCAAAGAATAAAATGGGTTTCATAGACATCATCCCATCATTTCATAATCCATATAAAACAAATGGACATTTCATCATAAGAAAACTGAACCATGTAAATCATAGTGACATTAAACTTGAAACATACACATATAAAATAATGTCATCTTAGATGGAAAATGGTTTTGATTAAACATTTTAAATTAATTCTTGAGGAAAATATCATTTCTTCGTCAAAATCATTTTATTTTCAAAAAATTCCATTCACTTTTAAAATAATAGAATTTTGTTGAAAATATTCATAAAATCATGTAAATTAAGAATCATGAAAATGAGGCGTCATGAAACCATAAAAAAACCGTTCACTACGTATAAGTTAAAAATAACATTCTCCTCGTACTTTTGTCGGAAAAGTCAAAAAGTACCTCGCACGGTAAACAAAAGAAATATTCCTTCTATATGATGTGGTAAAAGTAACAAAAGGGTAAAAATGTCTTAAAAATACATGCAAGGAAATTAATCATTTTATAAAAACATTTTGAGAGCATATGTACATGGATAATAAACATAATCCCCAGTAAATACTTACCAGTAAACAATCTCGGATAAGAATGAGATTGCAATACTTATCCCTTACCTTAGGTCAGATATGCTTCGTACGTATCCGAACCTCCAGTATAATGACTTAAATAAATTAATTGACTTATTAAAAAATCATATTCATTGTCATGATATCATATGTGGTTCACTTATAAATTTATATTACCCGTTCTTTTGTAAATTCCATGTTAAAAAGCGTTTTGGGTAAAATCGTTTCATTTTTCGTACTTGTTTTGACTTGTAATTATTCATATGATTACATAGATCATGATTACTTAATTACAGAATATAAAACATGATTTATATATAATATATATTCAGAATATACATATAATAGATCGATAAATGAAAATAAATACACCGTTCTTGGAGATGGTAGGTCGTACGTACGCATGAACGTTATTTTCGTTTTCTTATTGTATTGAATGGAATTAAGTAGATGACATAAATATATATATACATAAATCCAGTAGAATTATTATGTCATATCATTCATGATTACTTATTATATATACTTTATAATCATTCTTGAATGGTTAATCATGGAAAATGAATCTCATCGCGTTCGTGGAGACGGTAGTCCGTACGTACGCACGAGCGATGATATCATTCCCATGATCAAGGAATTGTATTCGAGTGTATGTATACTATTTCAGAATAAATATAATTTTTCAATAATCACATATAGTCATTATTTACACCATTATACCCATCCAAGTAAGGTGGTGGTGGAAAATAGATTACACAACGGTGTGGAGATGGTATTCTGTACGTACGCACGCGTGGTGATTTCATTTTCTGTAGGATGGATAAATGGTGAAATAGGGTTGTTTCATACTTATAATAAAATATCAGTATATGAGTGATACTGATGTTATTACTTCATAATGAAACAACTAAATAAGAAGAAGTGGATGAAGAAATAAAGATGAAAGAATCGGTATCGGACATTACCTCTTCTTTGAAGCGCTTCTTTGAGACCTCATTTTAGGGCACTAAAATTGGTCTTTAAAGAAGACAAGGACCTCTAGGATGTCTCTAGGGAAGTGGAGAGATGAAATTGGCAGGGGTTGTCCGAGCTTGAAGGCTCAAATTGGTGTGAGGAAGAGGGGGAGGATGTGCCCTTTTATAAGGGAGCAGAGGGGCTCCTTTGGAAAAACTAAAAATATTATTTTATTAAAAAGCCAAATTCGGTTCTAAATAGCTCCATATTGATTTATTTCTAAGATAAGGTGGGTATGGGTCAAAATAATCTAATCCAATAGAATTTAGACAATTTTAGGTTCCTAATTTAACATTATCATTTAGATTTAACATTAAGTTAAATAATTTTACTTTTACCGTGTCTTCTTGTGTTCTTACACTATAAGGTTGATAAATTAACTATAACAAGTCAAACGAACCCAAAGTTGTTTATTATTAATATGTATAACCTTATCTAAGTCATTTGGCCAAACATTAGATTTTTATGAATATAATAACAATTAATAATATAATATTTGTTTTAAAAACTATTTTATGTCTATTTTGACAGTATTTGTTAATTTATTTTTCTAAAATTCATAACAGAATTAAAAGTTCTAAAAAAGTTAATTAAATTAATAATAAAATGTCATATTAACCTATAAAATTAGTTTAATTCATAAAAAGTCTCAAATTACATTTATTTGGGTATTTATAACATCAATTATGTCAATATTTCATTAATAAGATAATTAATGCATCATCGTTGTGTCATAAATAAATTAAATTATATAATTTCTAAAAATTATAAATAAAATACCATTATGTTGGAAATATTTTTATATTTCTAATTAATATTTATTGTCTAATTTATCTTATGTATAACTCTATATTAAAATTGATTTACTTATTAAACTTTGATTTTAACTATTTTAACCCTTCTTTTAGTAATTTGATAATAAATGTCCTAATCTAATCCATGTGAGCATAAATGGTCATATTTTATTCCTAAGGTTGTTTTTGGTCGAATTAAACTTATCAAATAGAATTAGTACATGTGTTAGGGTAATAATAATATCGTTTTTACCCTTATTTACCGTATTTATTTTTAACCGTGGTAAAAAAAGTATAAGGTTACTATTCACCAAAAATTATATTCATCTCATTGAACCAAATTTTAGTCCTTGATATTAACCGTGTCTCTCGGATATTTTAAATTCCACTCACAGAAGCGGTAAAATTAAGTTTTATGAAAAATTCAGTTTTTTTAACCACCACTTAGTGGTTTCACTATTCATCAAAAATGAAAGTTTCCAGAAAAATACCAAAAATTAGTCCTTAGCTATATTTGATATTATGAATTCAAAAATGATGTCTATTTTACCAAATTCAAAACATATTAGTTACATTAACTAATTTATAAATTAATTCCCATCGTCGAAACAAATAGCGCGTTTTTAAGAGATAATAACTATCAAAAGATTGACACTTGTTTATGTCTGGTTTAAATGTGAAATTACATCCAATGACCAACATTGTATTAAATTGTAAAAATAAATTCTAAATATACTTTAAAACCACTCAAATTAATAATTTATCACTGTTAATTATTTCGATTAAAAAAGTTGTTTTTAATTAAAATTTAGTAATTTTCACTATTCATCAGAATATGAAAGTTATCCGAAAAGTACCAAAATTATACCCTAAGGTAATTTTGATATTCCGAATCCAGAAATGGAGTCCATTTTGAAATATAAAATTTATAAAATTTCAAAAATTGGTAATTACTATTCATAACGGCTAGTTCATAATAATATTATAATAATATCTCATTTAGTGATACTCGGTATTGCTTACTACACACGCTATCGTGGAAGGTCGCGATTGCGTGTAACGCAAGCCAAGTCAGGGATGCATGTAGTGAAAGCTATTTTTGGTGTAGCGTACAACACAAGACATCAATAAAATTAAAAAGAATATTTTTCATAAAATATCGGGGCGTTACATTCTACCCCCCTTAAAATGAATTTCACCCTCGAAATTCGTCTGGGTTATAAATGTTTTACTACTTGAAAGTTTCTTTAATAGAAAGCCACATCATAAAAAGGAATACCAAAACATGGCTTGAAAAACTAAAGAATGAAATGTAATGGTTATCAAAATTAACTCATCACTGGGTTTCCACGTAGGAGAATATAGGTGAAAATATGGATATGGAAGAAAAATCTAACCATCAAGTTCTGATGGAGAGTGGTAGAGAACAAGGCTATAAAAAATCCATCAATCAAAAATCCATAAATTTGTGATGATCTAAGGTACGATTTGATTCACCGTATATAAGAGCTCTAGGACAACATTTTTGGTTTTCAATATCATTTCTCTAATGTTGAAAATTTTGAATTAGAAGAAATACTTGCTTGATTTTGGTACAATCTCACTGTTGTTCATTATTTGAACAATTTCCACTTCATATCTTAATGAATGAAGTTGAATTTGTTATTCGTGATGTTTTAATAGATCATGTGATAGAATGATGGGTCATTCCATCTGTTTCAAACAAAAGGTTAGAAAAAGTTATCAAATATACATAAGTCCATTTATGGTGAGATTAATCATATATGGTTCCTAAAATGGACTTATAATTCATATATCATACTTCATAATATAATAAAACTAGTTTCTACTAAACAGGTACATCCTGTAGGCCAGTGGTAGGTGATAAAGGCCAGTCGCACTTCGGTTGTGGGTTCGATTTCCATAGCATTGTCCGACGCGATGTGGTGTCGCCCATCCTGTAGGTTGTCCTTTTTCTAAAACTACATTACTATAACATCTCAACAATAATATCGAAAAAACTTCTATCCTTAAAAAATACTAACTTATTTCCAACATAATCCATTCCAATCTTTAGGCTTATCTATAATAATGCAGTCCACACTTATAGTGAAAATGATTACCATAGATTTAATACCATCGTTGATCCCCATATATCATAAGATATGTCTTGTTGGTCACATACCAAACATTCTAAGGCCTTAATCATGTATTCTCTTGAAAAATGAATACCCATTTAACCTTAGTGAAAACATGAAAGCTGTTAAATGTTAACACCTTCCACATACCAATACCTCAAACCATGATATAACTATTTCCTTATATCAGTCATGAGCTCATGAATACTGTCAAACATTTCATTTTCCCCTTATCCCTTCATTATTTTCATATCTATTTTCCAAAAATATCTCAATCACTTTACATGGTTACTGGTACCATAATATTATTGAAAACCACAATAGACAAATATATAAATATTCCAATGTTCCACGATTTTATATACAACATTATTTTGGAATCCCATTACATAATCACTTAATCATTCCACCACATCGTTGTCATGTTCAACATCGCCAATAGTGATCACATGTGACTTCCCTTTGTCCTTTTCCTTAAGTGGTTGCTCAAGTCGATCATCACTAACCCTTTGATTAGGGCATTTATTAGCATAATGACCAATTTCCTTGCACTTGAAGCATTGAAGTGTTGGTGGTGCGTTCTCTGCAGTCTTTTCTTTATTCATATCATTAGAAACCCTTTTTCCATTACTTTGACACTCAGCTACTCGATGACCTTCTTTTCCGCACTTAAAACATTTTCTAGTCCCATTAATACAATCTCCTCTATACTTCTTTCCACACATTGATCATAAGGAAACATTCATCTTCTTTTCACCATTTTTTTGAGATTTCTCCTTGAACTCCATCTTTTGTTTCTTGTAAAAACTATGAGATGGATATGTAACACCAACTTCCATTTCTACCTTGATAGAACAACGCACAATTTCTTCGTAGCTACTGAAGTCTCTTATAGCTAATGCCCTTTGAAGATTTGGTTTTAAGCCACTGAAGAATCGATCAACGTTACTTTCAGGTTGGATGATAAAGCCAGATGCATACCTTACAAGCCTTGTAAAATTCACTTCGTATACACCAACAGATTCATCATCCTTTTTCTTTAGTTCAAGAAACTCCTTCTCCATCTTTGTTCGTAGAATATAAGGTATGTACTTATTGAAAAATAAGTTCTTGAACTCGTCCCATTCCATGGACTCAATTTCATCTCTTGGCCTCATATTCTTGATAAGATTCCACCATTAATCAGCTTCACCTTCCAAATGATATACTGCTAAGATGACTTTATCATTTTCATAACATTGAATAACTGAAAATATCTTTTCAGTATTACTGATCCATTGTTCAGCAACAAGTGGATCAGAAGACCCACTGAAAGAAGATGGACGTTGCTTCATGAAGGACTCAATAGAATATTGTTCCCTTCTCTGCTCATTTGGAAGTCCAGAATGATTCATAGCTTGTGTAAGTATAGCAATAAGATTTTGTACTCCATATCCCATAACATTTGTTTTTTTAGGAGGAAAATCATTTCATTTTCTATTGTATTGATCAACACGGTTCCTTCGGGTTCCATCCATCGTCTAAAACCCAAAAAGAATAGTGTGAGAGGAAAAAATCATTCTAGGGAAAACAATATAGTAAAGGGGGATTACCTTCAATATCTAACATCTTAAGTTAAATTATAAGATCGTTATCATAGTTCTAGGACTATATCCTTTATTTATACTTATCCTTAGGGACATCCTTAGACATACCTTAGAAATATCTCTAGGGATCTCACTAATATTTTTGCATCCTAGTTTCCAAAGGATGACTAAACTTTTCCTCTGATACCAACTGTAGAGACAAGAAGCTTGACGTACATGGACATTACATTACTTTTGCGGAATACATAATACATAACAAAAACAGACACACACGGACCATAATGGTTTAGTGTCTTTGGAAACATGGAACGTAATCTTCTAATCGTGGTGAAAGATCTTCAACATCTCCCATAAAGATCTTCCACTTTTTGTTTCCTTACCTAAAACCTTTCTTTTGATCCTGGGGGAAAATAAAATATAAAAAGGGTGAGCTCAAATTCTCAGTAAGGGTAAGCATGGATGAAATAAAACATACCATATACATTTGAACTTAAAAACATGAACATAATGATTAAACATCAAAATCTTGAGCAACGACATAAAACATGGAAGTACATAAGGAATAGATCATAATGGAACATAAACCATGATAAAATAGCATGGGAATAAAACATGTAACTGCGGCATCCATTAAGCACATGTAATGATTTCCATAGTAGCCAAGGCATTGCGGCCAAGACCATATTAGTGGACAAAGTCCCATTCTGAATCGAGTTCACTCCTCGTTTCATTCCTGTAACACTGAACCGGATTAACTTACCGTTCCAGCCATGTCTATCTCATGATATATAAAATCTGTACCCAATGCATTGGAGGGAGATATAGGTCCCACCTATCTCATAATGAAATCATTCTTCCTTGTGCCACAAAATAAACTTAAAACATTCATCATAACCCAAAGAATAAAATGGGTTTCATAAACATCATCCCATCATTTCATAATCCATATATAACAAATGGACATTTCATCATAAGAAAAGTGAACCATGTAAATCATAGAGAAATTATACTTGAAACATACACATATAAAATAATGTCATCTTAGATGGAAAATGGTTTTGATAAAACATTTGAAATGAATTTTTGATGAAAATGTCCTTTCTTCATCAAAATCATTTTCTTTTCAAAAAATGCCATGAACTTTTAAAATAAAAGTATTTTGATGAAAATATTCATAAAATCATGTAAATTATGCTTCATGAAAATGAGGCGTTATGAAACAGTAAAAAAACTGTTCATGTCGTATAAGTTAAAAATAACATTCTCCTCATACAATAGAATTAGGACATGTGTTAGGGTAATAATAATATCGTTTTTACCCTTAATTTCCCTTTTTAGTTTTAACTGTGGTAAAAAAAGTAAAAAGTTACTATTCACCAAAAATTATATTCATCTCATTGAACCAAATTTTAGTCCTTGATATTAACCGTGTCTCTCGGATTTTTGAAATTCCACTCATAGAAGCGGTAAAATTATGTTTTCTGAAAAATTCAGTTTTTTAAACCACCACTTAATGGTTTCACTATTCATCAAAAATGAAAGTTTCCAGAAAAATACAAAAACTTGGCCTGAGCTATATTTGATATTATGAATTCAAAAATGATGTCTATTTTACCAAATTCAAATCAAATCAGTTACATTAACTAATTTAAAAATTAATTCCCATTGTCGAAAAAATAGCATGTTTTTAAGAGATAATAACTATCAAAAGATTGACATTTGTTTATGTCTGGTTTAAATGTGAAATTACATCCAATGACCAACATTGTATTAAATTTTAAAAATATATTCTAAATATACTTTTAAACCACTCAAATTAATAATTTATCACTATTAATTATTTCAATTAAAAAAGTTGTTTTTAATTAAAATTTAGTAATTTTTATTATTTATCATAATATGAAAGTTATCCAAAAAGTACCAAAATTATACCCTCGATATTCCAAATCCAGAAATGGAGTCCATTTTGAAAGATAAAATTTATAAAATTTCAAAAAGTGGGTATTATTATTCATAACGACTAGTTCATAATAATATTATAATAATATCTCATTTAGTGAAACTCATTATTGCTTACTACACACACTATTGTGGAAGGTCGTGATTGCGTGTAATGCAAGCCAAGTCAGGGATGCGTATAGTGAAAGATCCTTTTGGTGTAGCATATAACACAAGACATCAATAAAATTAAAAAGAATATTTTTCATAAAATCTCGGGGTGTTACAATAAGGGATAATCATATTGAAATAACTACATCATATTATGTTAATTCTTATAAACTATGGGCTAAATGAGGGAAAAATGTATTTTTGGACTTAAGAAAAAATTTCTCGACAAATAATTCTTTATACATATTATCATTTTATTTATTCATTCAGAGCCTCTATAAGACCTCATTAAATGTTCTGATAGATGTACTTGTTCTAGTTGTCACTGAAGAAATATTCTTAGAAAGGAATATCCAATCATAATCATAAAATAATCTCATGAAAGTGAGTAAATAATGAAAATATAGAATTAGTTATTGTATCAAATTACATAATAAGTCAATAAAAATAAATTTCATCAATTTTGAATATAAATTAAATTAAAAACCTATAGAATCACTCCTAAAATTTAAACATGATCAAAACATGGATTTTAACCAATTTCTAAATTAACTGTTTATTTTATTTATTGACATGTAATGAGTTTTAGTTTTGAATCACGACACTAATGAAAAATGTCTCATAGATAAATGAGAACAAGCAGTAATCATAGTGTCTCAATATTGAGACTCAACAAAGCCTCCACCACATATAAAATGATAAATTTTCCACACAATCCGAGAATATACAATTTGAAAGTTATTAAAGATAATATGTAGATAATTTAAATGGAAATTTTAAAATTAATTTAAAGGGAATCAAGTGCTCCAAGTATTGAGTTTCACTCCATGTGGAAGCATGATCAATCATGATTCTGGAATTGGTCCACCTACATAATTTTATAGAAAATAAAAATCTTGCACTATAAAAAAATATTAGTCTACAGGGTTTAATAATTTTTTTGAAGTGTTATAATTGGAAGGTGCATGAATTAAATATAAATTATATACATTTTATATAAATACCAGTATGAGAATATTGATATTTTTAGTTTACTGATGAATAAAATGAACCTAAAATAAAAACCAAGAGATTATAACATGACTGAGAATCATGAAAAAAGTTTAATAATGGGTTTTCATCTAATTATGTGATAACAATGACATCATCATCCATATAGATAGACTAGTGTATTAATATGTATCATCTAACATCTCAAATATGTGTTGTCTTATTCAGCTACTGGTGGAAGTATCCTATAGATCTCATGGTCATTTGGTATGATTGATCACTTTAGGATCATACCAAGTATGGATCTAGTGTGTATTGAAAGGTATTTGTGGTCATCATGGTGGAAATGCTTGCTAAGAATAGATCTCTAGTGATATATCATGATGATGGCACTCGACATCAGCTAGATGTTGATTCATCCATAGAATAATGGAATATGGTGGGGACACATCCATATATATGAACATAGATGAGGAATAAGAGAAATACATTGCTACTATAATAGTGTAACGAATTCAAAAAAATCCAAGTAAATAAATAAAAAGTAGTATCCCATATATATGAAGTGTAATGATACAAAAATGAAAGGTAATATTGATTGTACAAAAATTGATCCCCCTATAAGCATACAAAAATGAGGGAGTGGACTAGGATATACTAAGAGAATATCGGCATTATCAAGAAGATAATCTATATTCCACTCCCGAATAGGGTGTGTCTATATTTCCTCTCCTGGTCGATAGATGTAATTGCCAATGGTTATGGATGATCAGCTATGGTAGGTGGTTCCTCAGTGTTGGAAGATATCATAGAGATGATATTGGTGATGTGACAATGCAGGTTATGGTAATGGTTCTAGAAACTAGATCAATGAAAGAATCTTCAATGACTGGTGTGACTATTGGGCTGATTCCCCTCCAGGCCATCTCTGCTATATATTCCGGATGTGCAGTAGGATTTTTTAGCTCTGATGGAAGGCCAATTGGGGAATTAGCTCGGATATAGGTGGTTGATGATTAATGGGCTATTATAGGCTATTGATGGATCAGAGTATGTAGATGATGATTGTGATTGGGGGAAGTGAAATGATAAGGTTCTTAAAATTAAATGTCTAGGTTGAAATGCATCTTGTGTAGATTCGAAAGTATTAAAAGCTACATAGTCCATAGCTCTAAGTAATATGAATATGTGGGTAAAGAAATGTGTAAGTTGTGGTGATGGTAGATTTAAAAAAGGGATGGGGATATGGGTCGGTATTGAACCTATAAGGGATGGTTCAATGGTGGTGCCTCGAGCTAGTGTAGGGTCAACTGCATTATCTCCTCATGCATCATCGGTAGACTTAACTAATCCTAGAACCCATCGATTTGTGTCACTATACATGGTCAGTAGTTTCATCTTAGGTCATATTATGAAGTCAATGGAATCCATAGGAAAAAAATTAGTTGACTGGAAGGGTGGTATAAAATATACCAGGACAACGGGATAAACGTGTGATGAAAGATCCACCCATCAGTGTGTCTTGCATCTGCTGAATATGATCCATATATTAGATGGTGAACTACAACCCAATTTTGACATCATGGACAACCATGCATAAAAAAAGGATTATTAAATACATCTAACTAACACTATCATGATTCTATACTCGATTGGATGAGTCATGCTTTAATTCAATTAAAAGGATACAAAGAGCTAGACCTCAGAGCAGGTTGGACTTCGTAATACAAGGATTGTTCTTAGTGTCAAAATCATGGGAAACCATCCTATAGATATGCTTAGAGTCTTACTTGTATGGATACATCAACAAGGTTTGTAATAAATCTAATGTTATGAAGTCATCAGTATAAATCTTGATCCATATAATGAGCTCTATGAATGATATATTGTGAGGTCATTAGTTTAATCTAAAGAGGATGGTATCAATGGAGACCTCAAAAAATTACAAGAATTTGATGAAGGTCTATCAATATTTCTCCTAAGATACATTAATTATTTAGGATTTATTTAGTCATTCTTGGAGCTAGAGGACCTCTTGGAATCTTTTTAGGCTAGCGAGGATGGACATATCTAGAGTTTTGTTGGTCCTCATTTGTTTTTCCTATAGCTGGTTGAGTGAGACAAGGTGTTTGGGGTCTCAAAATTGTAGGATGGTATGTTGGTGTGGGTGTTTAACCACATATGACCCAATTGAGTTGGATTTAGAATCCTTGGGAACACCTGTCTCTTTAGGAAATGTAGTGAAGGTAGAAAATGAAGATGTGTGAGGTGCACGATGTGCATTACCTCTATAATGCTTCAATAATGGAGCATCATCTTGCTCATGAACAAGATCATTAGGGGGTTTCATGTTCATCATTCATTCGATGTTTGGGGAAGGTCCATTTGAATATTAGAGGTGGTGAAGGATGATATGGGAGGAAGGCGGCTCGATCGGCTCACGTGAGAGAAGAGATAGGTGTGAGCGGTGAGAGAGGGGGGTGTGATATGTCAATATTAGGTTCACGACCAAAATTGATCATGGAATTACATGATGTGTAATAATGTTGCATGATATGTATTTCTGGAATTTATTTAAATTGAGATAGTAAAAATAAAGATCAGGAATTTTGGTTACACGACTTGTAATTAAATCTTCTTGTTCAAATTTTGATTAGACCCTGGTCCATTGCTCTAGGCATGACCCAAGCTATCCTAGATCATATTATAACATAATAAAGCCTATGATGACCTATCCTGGGTTTACTCCCAGTTATTTCTTTGTTTAACATTGAGAACATGAATCTTTTGTGGTCATATAAATTTCATGCAGATGACACACCCCTAATCGAAGGGTTATTGATTGATTCTCAGTCTTTTACCATTGACTATGGAAGGCGGTCTTCCTAATTTTTTAATCATTATAGTCGCAAAATAATGTGATTTGACAACATCAAAGGCTCTCGACCATCATGATTAGAGATTCCAATAGAATATTTTTAATATGGAGATGAACAATAAGATCGTATATCATGGGACAGCAATGCATCGCACAATGCATTGATCATTTTATTTCATCATTTTTTATTTATAAATATTAATATTTTCTTAAGGATCATTTCTTTTCTCTTTCTTTTCACCCAATTATATAATCATAGATTTCCCATCTTTTTTAGAATTTCGATTGAGCTTCTTAATTTCCCAACATGACTGATGCTCAAGTTCTACTAGTAAATAGAAAGGCTTTCAATACATTAATCAGAAGGGGGGTGCTAATAATGTGTCCTTTTTATATAGTGTGGTATTAGCATAGCGAATCATCTAATTTCATACTTCAATCCTTTCGATTTTTTTATGTTCTTTTGAATTATTTTTTAATTTCTAAATTTTCTAATTCAACTTGCTTCCTTTTTTAAAGGTGGTATAGAGTTCATGTGTTATACGTGATGACATATGTTTCTAGTATTACATTACCAATATTATTGGTAAAATTTCATCCACTATGAGAAATCATTATTTTGGAAAATTCAAAGCCGAAAAATAGATTTTTATTCATGAGATTCATGACAATTTTTCTTGTTATGTGTTAAAGTTTCATCTTCTACCCATTTGGAAACATAATCCACTCCAATAAGGATATATGAATTTTATTGAATTTTTAAATGGTCTCATAAATTATATTCCCCAGACATCAAACATTTCATCTTCCATGACTGGGTTTTGAGGAAATATCATTCTTTTTTCCAATGATTTTAGATTTTTGGAACTAATCCCATATTGGAAAATAATTTCTTTCATCTTGGTAAAGGGTGGTTTAGAAAATTCCAATTGGAATAATTTTTTCAACAATAAATTATGGTCCATGTTTTCCTCAAGTTGGGGATTTAATACACATATCTAACACACTTTGTATTTTGTTCTCTAGGAAACAACATTGCTATAAGCCATCAAAATAGTGCTTAAAAATGATTGGTTTATCCCATAAGTAGTACTAACCATTAATTAATAACATTTTTTATTACTAGTAAGATATGTATGGGTATAAAACCCCATGGTGAAATTTTTTTAAATATCTGAAAACAACAATTATTCCTCGATGTTGAATATATATTCATCGGGGATGTTGACTTTGCTGTCAAGATCTTCACCGTCCCTTATAAGCGGCATTGGATGTCTTGATAAATGGTCAAAAACATCATTTCATGTTCCTTTTCTATCATTGATGAAAATTTATAATTATTTTAAAATTTGATCTACTATATTAGTCTTGGTTTGTAATAGTTTTTATTTATTTAAACTCATAGGGTAGCCTGGTATGTGTACGGAATTACCTTTTCCAATACCAAATAAGAGAAATGTTTCCCAAAAGAAAATAAAACTATTAACAGTTCATTCAATGTAAATACATATTTCACCTGAGATTCATTTCCAGTGTGATTATAATAGTATATGGGGAAGAATATATGATTTTCTCACTTTCCTAAAATATTAAAACTAAAAAATCTCTTGTTTTTCACATCCAATCAATTTATTTTTTCCAATATGGTGAAATTATAATAGGGGAGACTACCAAGAATGTATTTAATGTATTGAATTAACACCAATAGTATTCAGAGAATTAAATGGGATATTATTTTCATAACTAATGTTTAAAAGGGTGGGAAAATATCTAAAAATCAATCAAAAATCAATGATATAATCTAGCATGTCTTAGAAAGATCATTATGTCTTTAATTTTTGTAGGCTTAGGTTAATCCATGATAACTTTTATATTTTCAAGATCCAATTTCACTTAATCATTCTAAATATTTTTTCCAAGGATAATTCCACCATAAAAAATGAAGTGGAATTAATTCCAATTTAAAAACATGCACTTTTATTCAAAGACTTGTTGGAATAAGTCAATATTTCATATGCAACCCTTGAATTTTCTTCCATAAACTAAAAATTATTTAATACAAATTTGAAAAAATTACTCCACCATATCATGGAATATTTTTTCCATGAATCTTTCAATTAAAACTGATCTTGTACATATGACAAATGACATGCATTATTTGTATATGGTAAAAAATAGATATCTAATTTTTTTTACAATAATATTATTTGTTTAATGAAATCTGGTTACATCCCAAATATTCATCGATGAATTAATAAAATTCATGTCATTCTACTCTCTAAAATATTTCATCCATAATTTATAGGGGAAAGGGTATTTTTGGGGTTTTTGTATTTTGGTTTCTATACCATATTCATACTCACCATCCAGCGATGGTGCGAGTAGAGATAATTTCATCTTCAATAATTTTTTTAATAATAAGGTAACCTTTCATATGTACTACCTATAGAAGGCTCACCCATTAGATGTAAGATATTGAAAAAATTATTTCACTAGAGAGAGGTGTTATTAAGTCAATCATGAAAACTTATTTAATTGGTTGGGTAAATATCCTCTAGAGTTGATGTTTATGTTTGACACCTTCTTATAGAAAAATTATATTGATGCTTAAATCATGATTGATAATTTTGATATTAGACACTACTAGTAGATTGAAATATTATACCTTTGAGGAAATTAAAAAAAATTCCTCTTGTGACTGTGTCAGTCTAGAGATAATGATAACTGGTAGTGCAACATAAGTATCTAAATAAATATTAGTGTGTACTAGTGAGGGGTTTTTGATTTAGTTTCTGTGGATGAATGACGGAGTGAATGGATAGTTCCTCCTCTTTTTTAGGGAGAATTTAGTCACTGTCGTCGTTGAGGACCATGTAGTTATCTCTTCTGTCTATGAGAAATATAGACTTGTAGTCAATAATCACATATATTTGTTTGGCTGCTTTTTCTAGGTCGAAAACAACTATTTCATTACCTACTTAGAATATGATTCTTCCTTTATTTACATTAATTATATTCTTTCATAGTGTCTTGGAATGGTAATTATATGATGATTATAATATCTCATTACTTGTACATGTCTAAAATGAAGATGTCTAATGGAAAAATAAACTTTATAAATTTGAATAATACATACTCTAAAATTTATTTGGGATACTTTCCTGATCGATCAAATAATTAGAGTACCACTATAATTAGATTATATCCCTTGATTCCGAGTTTGTAGAATACACTCATAATAATGAGGTTATTTTTTTGTTCCAAAATTGCCCAAGGCTCTTCAGAAGATACATTATCTTATTGTGAATGGGATTGAGAAACACATATAGTATCTAATTTTTTGGAGGAATTTTATTCTAAAAATATCATAGCATTCTATATTTACTGAAATGATTCCTAGTTCTCTCATTATTTTTTTTATCGAATGTAGTTCCTTATGAAATATCTAATAGGTTGTAATTTCAGCTATTGCATGATAGAATGGGATGTTGAATTTAAATTTCTTGAACATCTCCTAAAATTTCATGTATTTTTCTGTCACTCTATCCTTGGATAATTATTTACAAGAAATTTGAGAGGATGTTTATAAGGTGGTGTAAAATGTAGACATCTTTTTTGCATTGTTCTTGTATTGGAGACTTTTTCAAAGGTGGTGATTTCTAATTTATCTCTTGACCAGTTTTAGTTTTATTTTCATCAATTTTTATTTATGTGACTATTGTATGATTTATGGTATTTTATCATGATTATACTCTCCTAAACATAGTATTTGAAAGTTCATATGTTTTTCACTCCTCAGTACCACATCCTTTTCTACTTTCCTTGGGTGGGTATTTGTATTACCATGTAAAGTACCTAGTTATATCTAAGAAAATAACTTTGAGATATGAGTAATTTGATATTCATGGTTAAAATTTGACTCTATATGAATATTAATTTCTGTCTCTTAGGGGATCATCCTCTGATCTACCTTTTAAATAATGTCTACATGTATATTTTTCAAACTTTTTTAAAGAGGAAGGGCTGATTTTAGACGTATTGATGGGACTGGTTGAAATTTTTTATGTTCACTAAGAGGTATGTGATTTATCATTAGATGATGTAGTGTTATATGTATTAAATTAACTAGAGGATATCCCAGTGGTACATGCTTCTTAAATGGTTCTTGCCTACTTATTCTTTGATAGTATCCTTTATTATTTTTCTGTAACTGTTGAAATGGACTCTATTGATAATACTTCTGTGGTTATTAGAAATATTTATTTTGGTTATTGTAATTAATGTAATAAAAATAATATTTTTGTTGTTCAACAATATCTACCATGTATTCTGGATATATTTATGGGTAACCACACATTTCATATGATATAATTTCCATTACAGCATCAAGATTGGTTGATTCAACTGTATGTTGAAAGGATTCTATATTATTGTTTAAGGCCTGTACTTTGGAATTTGATAGCATATTTTCTTTAAATTGGTGGATTATATGTTGGGGTATTCTATATTATCTCTATAATAGAATGTAATTAGGAGATACTTCATCTAAAATTTCTCATCTTTCCTTGGGTGTTGTAAAAATCAGTCCCCTATGTGTGGTGGCATAAAAAAATGTATGACCAGCCGGTTGGTGGCCTTGATTGAACATTTAGAGTTGTATCCTCAAATATTGATTATGATGAGGTCACATTAGGGTGAGTTATAAGAAAAACTCTCATACATCCCATCATGAATCTCTATTAGTTTTAGCGAAATCCTAGATTTCCTTCTATAATTTTCAAGTCTCGATAGGCTTGAAGTACATGTACAAAAATTTCATGGATAAATAATGACATGTAATGATGTACTTAGGAGCATGAATTTTGATCTAATCTTTGTATTTATTTCATATAGAGAAGTTAAATACTCTTAGACTTATAGAATCTAATGATACACCCTAGTTTAAAATTGTATCACAGACTACTAGGAACATGTAGAAATGTT
This sequence comes from Viscum album, assembly GCA_963277665.1. NCBI lineage: Eukaryota > Viridiplantae > Streptophyta > Magnoliopsida > Santalales > Viscaceae > Viscum > Viscum album. The sequence continues at coordinate 913,661,460 of OY728155.1, read as the reverse complement.
CATCGAGATTTCCACATTGAAGTCCACTATAGTGACCCATATTCTGGATCATATGAATGAGTCCATGATGAATCTTGAATGTGTGTTCCAAAACATTGGACATATAATGGTTGGTGTATAAATATTTGTTTATTGAAATCCATAATATATAGTCGCAGTTTATTCTTGCATAGGCTACTCTCCTTGTAGTGGAAAATTCATGTTTTTCATGTTTTGTGGGTTGAGACTCGCAAGATTGCTATGATAGTCCAATTTTGAACGGATGTATGGATAGATGTACCATTAATGTTTTAGTTTGAGGGTGATTATTTATTTTTCATCATGGATCTTTGAACAAGTAAGAGGGCCCAGATTCATCCACTAGGCTACAAGTAGATATATGGAGTGGCATCCCAAAATAAAGAAGAATGGTTAAAAATGAAAAGGGGTAAGAGTGATGTAATCCCAGGTTATAACTAGTTGTTTTCCATTTCAATGAACATTTTTAAATCACTAGAAATGGTGAAATTTTTTGATGTTCCCAGATGTGTCATTTAATTCACACAGGTTTTGGTCGGATTATATTTATTGTTCCCTTACTACAATTGCAAATATAGAATGGTATAGTTACAGTACTGGGTGGATCCCACAGGGATTGAATCGGCTGGTATAAACTAAGGCATTGAACCATATGTGCAGGATTCTACATAAGTTTATTGAATTTGGGAACAAAATAACACTAACGGATTTTGAGGTTAATATCAGTGATCAAATTGGTATTTTGTTCAATTTTTATATTCAGGTAATGTATAATAATAATACTAACATAGTATGTTCTTAAGGTTTAGGTTGTGGAGTAAGAAAAGTTATCTACATGATTATGGACAAATCCACTAGATCTATCCAAGAGGAAACTATTCTATTGTCTAGAGATAGCTAAAACCATGACTAATTAAAAAAATATTCTAAAGAATCATGTATCATAGGATATTTCTCTTAATGAATTCCACTTTAATCAGGTACAGTTTTTCATTGAAACTCTATGTGGTCATGTTTTCTTAAAACAATTAAATAAAAAAAAATTAACATTATTCATATTCTTTAGGTTACCAAGTTTATAATTTATGATTAATTATGATCAAACAGTGCTATCATGATCCCTTACAAAATTGTTTTATCTAATCATTGAAGAATTGAATGACTATGGGTAAATGATTGATAACATAATCAATGAACAAGTAAAAATTGAGAGGAACAATTAAATATCTTGTGTTAAATAATATACAATTCACAAAATTTCACAATAAAATCTCTAATGAAACACATACTTGAAACACGAATCATAGAAGAACATATAAAGGGTTCGTCGTTAAAATGGAGATTGAAACAGATAATCCCAATAATTCATCTTTGGGATGTAAAATAATGAATAATTATTTGGAAGTTGTTCAAAAATTCTTAAAATATATGATTAAATGAAAGTAATTCATGAATATTTATTTTACTGATAACGGATAAGAAATAAAAGAAGGGAAAATGATTAAAAATGTGACGGAATCATAAATTATCGAATAATATATCTATTGTGTGACCGGTGGAAGTAACTAATCATGATTTTACAAGACGAGTAAACAATTTCATGTCATGTAATATTGATCAAAGACTTCATCAATTAATTTTGTGTCCAACAAGAATTTTAGTCCAATATCATCTTAAATCTTGAGATTTTGAGGTTTGACTCCTCTAAAGATGTGTAATGTGTTTTTATGATATCTTCCTTCCTTTGGCGGGATCTTGAAAGTGGGAATTGAATTTAAAATAGTACATGATGTGTATTTTTCAACCATATTGTTCTATTTGATCATGGATTGAAATTAAATCTTTATTTTCATCAGGACATTTCATATGCTTTGAAAGTTGACTACACATCGTGTAAGTGAGTTTCACAGCATGTAATGGTTTTTTTTCATATCCTACATCTTTTAATCTAAGAACTTGACAACAAATTTTCTGAAATAATTGACACATTATTAGTGCATTATCATCTAAATTAATAATGTTTCCTTAAAAAAGGATTTCAAAATGTGAATGAAATTTCATCTTATCAACGATTTACTTCATGTTTTGTATAAATTAAGACAAAATTTGTGATTCTGTATAAAAAATCTATACTTTTTTTGAAATATATCAAAAAAATTATACTAATTTAAAAAAACAACAAAATATCAGGTTTTTAAATTCAATGTTTCCTAGAAACATATTCCCATTTTGTACTCCTCATAGTCTTATCATTATTAATATTTTTTCATAACATTGGGACAGAAATATAAGAAATAGTTAGATCAGATTACCTGTAAGGATAAATATAAGAGATATAAATCTATAAACATATAAAATCATATGATATGAATAATTTTATGGGATAATGAATCAAAAAATTTGAAGTTCATACCCAACCTTACATAGATCATAAACATGATCTATGTCATAAAACATTATAATTTAAAAATAACATGATCCATAAGAGTGATAAACTGTAACAAATTAGTCATTAACCATAATCCCATGTCATAAATTTGTGGCATTATCATAAATATAAGAAACATTAGATGTTTTATAGATTAATACTATAACCATCATCATAGTAGACCAGGAAGCACATGTTTCTCATAGTGACAAGGATTTACCTTTTTCATTTATGGATCAGGATGCACCAATTTCCCATTGATGATTAAGACACACATATTTCCCAATGTGGATCAGGATACACCTATTTCCAATTATAAATTATGCCTATCTACTTTTCCATATTTTTATCTAATGATAAATAGGCCATTATTGAGTCAATTAGAAGGAGATATTGGTCCCACCCTTCATATAATGATATCATAAATATGTGTTCCACATGATCATAAAAATTCAGCAATTCAAAACCAAAGAAATAATATGGGTATCATAATAGACCGCGTAATACTACATTGGGATTAAGAGATAAAAACCCATGGGTTATATGTACTATAGTGGCACAGTAGCAGGACTGTAGGAGTGGCATAACTGTAGAACTAACCGCACTGTAGTAGTTGTGAGCACTATAGAAAGATATATTGTGGAAAAAAATTATAGAATGTACTATAGTATCCCTAGTACTGAACAATAACTATTAAATTAAGGGTTTTAGGTTATAAAATTGCATCATTAGGGCCATGTAATGGGATTTCCTACCCACTGGTCCTATAGTCCATATAATGGGATTCATGCCCACCAGGCCTACAGGTCGTGTTCTGAAAAAAAAATTATTGATGAGTGGGATATCCCCTTAAGGGTGATATGGAATGACTTTATGGCCTATGCATATGGGGTTTGTGTGTGTATTTTAATATAATTATACTCCCAAGAACCAAATATATACGCAACCTATATAAAAGTCATAGATTTTGTAATCATTTAATCATTTAATAACTCGTGAAAGGAAGCTGGTTACATAATTGTTTTATCATTGTGTAACCCATGGAAAAGAAACGGGTTTCCAAAAAAACACCTCAACATAAACATTAATAATTCAAATAAATGATAATAGCATATTTCTTGGATCATTTCCCTAATACATCATGATCTTTTTTAAATGTTGTCATCATAGATGGATAAGTATTTTTATACATCACTTTGAGTATTTCTTAATGAAAATAACCTTTCAGAAAAAATAAGTTTTTTATTTAATAAAGTATTTAAAAAACAATTTTATTTTAAAATGAGCATAAGATATCCATTAAAAATAATTTTCATAACAATGATAAATACATGGTTTTTGAGTCAAACATATTTGTGTATAATGAGATAAATAATGTCATGTTTTCATAAAATAACATTCTTAATTAGATTAAGTACCAAATATTGGAAAAATGGTAACATTAAATGATGATATCATGAATAACCAAAGGGGAATATAATTTTTGTGATTTATTTATGGATAAATCATATGATTTCATAAATAAAAGAATAATCCTAAAAAATCCAGATAAATAATGAGATTTCAGTGACATTGAATCATAATCCCCCTTAGGGAAGAAAATTACATGGAAACTATAATATATATCATAAAATAATATAGGTACCTAACATAACATGTGTCTAAAAGAGGGAAAATTGGGTCAAAATTCCTTTAACACTTTGGTAAAATATAACTGTAAACCCCCTCAAATGTAGATACTCAAATGGATATGAAAATACAATTAACTAATAGTAGATGAATCATAGAATACATACATGGAAATTATATGCACCGCATATAATAAAGTAGTGGTGAATATTACAAGTGTCTCAAAAAAGTAAGATGTGTGATGTAAATCCCCGAATACAAGAGTTAAATTGGACTCATGAACCCTATGAAATAATTACTTAAATTAATAAATTTAATATCATTAAATAAATGATATAAAATTTCATTGGCTAGTATACACACCACTCAAAAGAAACTAGTGGTGAATATTGCATTAGTCTCATATAAATAAAAGTGAGACTAGATATCCCCTTCCCTCAGGTATTGACTTCTAATGTATATATCAAATAATCATGTATAATATATTTATTTTTATTATAAATATACCCTATAACCATGTTATTATATATCATAATATCATTGATTTAATTATGAATTTATATTACACATTTATTAATTATTTCATGTTAATATTATGCTTCAGGTAATAACATCTTTGTTTTTCATATGTGTTTTTACGTAATATTTTTAGTCATTTTACAATGACCAATATTTCCTCATTTCTAAAATTTAAACCATGATATAAATATAATATAAATTTTGTATTTATCTATTTATAATAACCTTTACAATATTTTAATTCTTAAATTAAATATATCTTTCATTGAGATGGTAGGTTGTATGCACACATGTACATTGTTTTAGATTTTAATTACATATTGATATGAATAGAAGAAAATAATATGTATATATTAATTTAAGATAATTTTTTTATTTTTACATATTTATATTAAAATAATCCTTAATGCATTCCATATAAATAGACAATGAATTATATCACTTCATGATGTCATAGTTCGCGATACACACAAATGATGTGATAATATTTTCACAAAAGGTAAATAAGGATGGTATGTGTTATATGTCAGGACTCTTCCCCGGGGCTCGTTCCATTACAACCCCATGTCGGCCTTCCATAGGCAAGAGGTCGGTGACTAGCACTAGGAAGGCATATCTTAAAAAGGGAAGAAATAGGCTTTAAACATGTACATTCATTGACATGGAATACTACACAAACAAAATCACAAAGGAAAAAATAGTATAACCAACACAAGGTACAACCACTAAGAGTTCTGTGGGTAAACTGAATGTAAATGGTCCAAAATACAAGGCCAACTGAAAGGAAATTACATCAAAGGATCTACAAGTTTTAGAGGTTGTCTGCCAGGGATCCCTCCTGAAGGGTAGGTTCAACTCTCTATTAGATGCCACTGTGGAACATCAGGTTAATCGATCAATTTCTGAGCACTATCTACCCCAGACTCCCCAATCCCTAGTAAAATAATTTTGTCATCTTCACAATACACAATAGGTGAGGTGAACCCTTTACAAGTTTGAGTAAAAAAACATATTAGAGACCCCGATACCTAGAAAGAATCTCTGAAATCTACAAGGGGAAAAATGAAGAAAAATACCATGATGGAAAACACACATAAGAAATAACATAGAGGTAATACCACCAATTAATATCTCAAGCACATAGCACAAGGTAACATATATCTCACACCAGGTATAAATCCAGTATATAAGTTAAAATGTGTTGTCATAAAAATATATCATATTATTGTTTTGAGAGGCTCTCATATGGATCCAAAAAAGGACACTAGGTGTTGAACCACAAAAGGTTGTTAGGTACTTAACCACACATTTTTGTTAGGTGTTGCCCGACACAGGTGGCTCAGTGTCGAACCACATATCATTCTTGACTTTACAGTCATCCACTAAATTTATACACCTAAAATGCCTCATCTGTAGAAGAATTTGATACACATGCCATTTGACATAGCTTAATGGTCATGAAGTCCCACATAGTGTATCCTAGAAGACCATGTCATTGTAGGGGTCCCAAAAAATAGATGATGTGTCAAACAGATGTTCGGTCAATATGTTATGAATATTTTGGTAAAAAGGGCCTGGTTGGATTCGAGTCTGATCCAACCTGGCCATATGAAAACCTCTTCCAATACTCATTTTGAGTATCTTAGAAGGATCACCTCATCACAGGGGTCCCAAATCTACTGATAGGGAATCAATCGAATGCCTGTTTTGAGATATACGAACGTTTTACTGAATTAGGGGCCGTTCGGGTCCAGGTTTGGACCGACATGATTATGCGGGTCCTGCTTGACTCGCAATCTGGGGCACTGTCTTCCAGCAGAAGACCAGTCCACTTGGTCGGGCTGGTGGTGAGTACTCAGTATGTGGTAACCACCGTAATGTCTCCCTTCCATGAAGCGCAGTCGGCAACGGCCAACCGCTATCAGGATCTTGCTGCTTTGAGACATTGGGTGGGTGAATGCCTAGACCATGTGTTGTTGCCTCTTATATATGGGACAGTGGCCAACGTGTCTTTCGAGTCCCCGCGGCACGCCGCCATGGGTTGCCGCCTTCCAATGCCACTGGCCTGCACCGACGCACCCATAGGGCCTTCTGCGGACCACATGACATGCTTCAGTGGTCCCTTCTTCATGCCACTTATGTCTACGGTCTCCAGAGAACACCCCATTCCCTGTGATGGCCATGGATCATCCTTGCGGCCAACATGGAAAATTGGTCATGAATAATGCACAAGAGGCAGGCAAGGTCCTTGTTCGTGTCGATCCTATCCTTCCATGTTAGAATTTTAAAACATGGGGAGTCTTGGGGATATCAGTTCTAACAACATATGAATAATTCATTCCCGAAATGAGAAATCCCCAAAGACGACACCCTCTCGCAAGAATGGATTATCCATATATTAAAATATTTATGTGTTAATCCATGTTTTTCATATAGAATTTTAATAAGAAAATCATAAAACCAATATAAAACCTCTACCCCATTTTATATTCATTTCCATAACGTCTCATCCTTGGGAATTCAATAGGCCGACATCAATCTTCGCATCCTGGATTCATTCTTTGAGGTACTTCGAAGACAAAGAGGTTCCCCAGATGTATTTTTTTCTTTGTTGGAAGGGAATATCATTGGAGATTCATCAAAGGTTTTCCCACATTATAATTTCTGTCTCTCTAATAAATTTATTTAATTAAAAAGAAGCAAGTCTCATCATTTCTGTTAAGTTGAGACGTTGCGTCGTTATGCTGTTTCATTTAAGAAACATCACTGTGGTTATTCTTGAACAACGATCCATTAAGGATTCTCATTTAATGTTCCTTGTCATCGCGTCATCACCGTACCATATCGCTGATGTTCTCCACTAATGATGAGAAAATAAAATAAAATAACTATTTAATTTATTTTATTATTTTCTTAAAAGTCCAAAAAAATTTATTTTTCTATCTGACCCATTCCAATCGACGTTATGTAGATTCTAATAGAATCTCAAAATTTTGAGTTCAATGGTGCCCATTGATTTTTGATATGTGTAGTAGTTCAAATCTTAAAAAATCACGCTCGCATGTTAACTAAATGTACCTTAAAAAAGTTCAATATTTCGTTCAAGGGTCCCCGGGCCTCAGAATCATGTGCCGTCCAAGTGTGTGGTCTTGGAATAATTACATATAATTAAAAAAACCTTGAAATTTGTGAAATTATATTCTTCCCACCTTAATTCTTTACATCATTGAAATCCAAAACAATTGATAATCTAACTAGTGGTGGTACTGAGCGCGAATCTGAGCAACCCGCTCAAAATGTGCTCTCAAGAAGGTTCTCGTGCTGCCACTAAAAATGCACTAGATGAATTAACTGTCCATGAAGGACCCGATCCTGTCAATTCACTATCTCCACTAGGAACTCCACCAGCATCACCCCATTATCAATGTCAATCACTCCTCATTCAATGATGTGGGATGGATCAGGCATGTACCACCTCAGTTGTAACACATGGAAAACATTATTCCCACGATGCATTTGTGGGGGAAAATCTAGGCTGTATGACACCTCACCGACTCTAATAAGGACCTAGAATGGTTTGATGAACCTTGGAGATTACATTCCATAGAGTCCAAATCTCTAAAAAAATCTTCGGGAGAGACCCAATGGAAAACATGGCCTTCATCAATGAACTCCAATGGTCTCTATCTCCTATCAGCATACAACTTCTTCTTGCTATGTGTAGTGCTCGTCTTCTCTTGGATAATATAAACCTTCATAGTGGTACCTCATACCAACTCTAGACCCATGACTGTTGACACCCCTGGTACTATCTAGTATAGATGTGATCTATATGACCACATGTACAATGCCTCAAATGGTGCCAGGCCAATGGGGGAGTGATAGCTACTATTGTATGAAAACACCACAAGTGGTCGTTATTCCTCCCAACTACGACCAAAATACATTAAACAAGTATAATGAATTTACTACATGGACTATATGGTTCAATCCATCTGACCATCTGTCTGGGGTGAAAATATGTGCTCAAGCACAGGTGAGTCTCATTGGCCTCCTGCAATCCTTTCCTCTACCAGGATGTAAAGCATGCATCATGGTCTAAGACGATCATCAAAGGCACCCTTTGAAGCTGCACTATCTCCTGGACATAGAGTAATCACATGCCCTCTACCAATCCCTATACTCGGATGTGTAATTAGTGAGAAGACATGGTGGGTCCTTCAACATTCACCCAGATAGAATCATGGCTCCTAGACGTGCTTGGTAACCCCTTCACGATGTCTATAGAGATATAATCCCACTTCAATTATAGTACCACATGTGGTTGCACCAAGCCAACTAGGTCCTGATGCTCGACCTTCACTTTCTAACCAGTGAGGCACTACTTTTTTCATCACTGGACCCGACTATGGATGTCAGAGGTCCTAGTTCATTTTTGACACACCATGATGTATCACTAAATAAGTTGTATGGAAGCCCCAGAAAACCTCCTCTATTAACATAAATGGTGCTATAGTGCATCATATGAAAGGGATGATGTTCTCTACACCAATAAAAAATTCACCAAGATCCTATCCTAAATTCATATGAGAATGTAGGGACGCACATTCAAAATCAACAAGTTTTTCCTCCCTAACTCGCTGATGGAGTGGGGGAGTGACATTCATAGAATCGAGGTAAGCTATTCCATCATAGTCTCAAATGAATATTTGTATCGCAGCTAGATGCACCGTCACCACACCCAACAGATCCAAACCAGCCCTCCTGATGAGTGTGTTAACCACTATGTTCTTCTTCCTAAGTGTATGTCTTGTATCAATGTCATAGTCATAGAGTAACACCATTAAACATTGACAACTAAAGTTCGTGTCGTTATGTGAGAATATATACCTGAGACTCTTGTGGTTGGAGTAGATGTTAAACCATTCATCCATCAAGTAGTAACGCCAAATGTTCATGGAAAAGACTACTAATTCTAACTCAAGGACCTGGGTCGTGTAGTTTTGTATATGATACCTCAACTACTGTAAGGCTTAAGTGATCATTTCTCACTCCAACATCAGTACAAACCCTATTATAGTCCCTGATACATCACAATATATCATGTAGTCGATTCCCTTATATAGTATTCTCATGATCAGAGCATTGTTCAAGCTCTTCCTTCGCTGCTGGAAGCTCTGCTAGCATTTCATTGTACACGCGAAGGGTTTTCCCTTATTTTTCAATGTCGTCTTATTTTCTACTACTCTAAATAAGTTGAGTATGAAAATATGGTAGTATTTGGCCAACACCACCAAAATCCTTACCTATGACACATTTCTGGGTGGCTCCCATGAAATCAATGCCACTATATTCTCCACATCCGCTACAACTCCATGATCTGAGATTGCATCTCACAAAAAGTGGACATATTGAATCCAAAACTGGCACATCAAGAGATTTCCACTACGATTGTTCTCTCGGAGTGCATCTAAGTCTATCTATAGGCATGTTTCATGCTCCTTCCATTACACTGAGTACACCAAAATTTCACAAATAAAGACTACCACAAAATTATCAACATAAGGTTGTATGATTCTATTCATGAGTCCCATGAACACTAATGGGGCATTGGCCACACATAATGTCATCACCAAAAACTCATGGTGGCCATACTGGCATGTAAATATGTCTTCGTTTCATCTTCATCTCACACCCGAATCTAGAGATAACATGATATGAGGTCGATCTTTGAGAACCACCTCACTCCCTTCAGCTGATCAAAGAGTTTATCAATCCTTGGTTGTTGATACTTGTTCATCAGGGTCACTTGGTTCAGAAACTAAAATTCCATGCATAACCTTAAGATCTCGTCTTCCGTTTTTTAAAACAACAAAAGGGCTTCACATGGTTAAATTTTTGGTCTCACGAAGCCCTTTCATACAAGACCTCCATATATACCCTCTGGTCATGGAACTCTGCGAGATCCATACAATATTCTTGTGGGATATCAGTGTCATCCCTATGTACATTTCAATGCTTAAATCTACCTATTTTCGATAAGGTAGTCCTGAGACATCTTCTAGAAAGATTTCCTCTTACTCATCCACCACTACAGGAATTCTCTATCACATATCATCCACCACATTGAGGGTAAGGTAAGCCAACTGGTGAGTGATCAGTTCAAACATCCTCCAAAAAAAGTCTATCTTTTGCTCAAAAAAATACCTTCACACTGGAGAAGGAAAACCTAGTCCCATAATCGTAGACACACCACACTTTTCACAAAAAATAGTCGATCATAGCATGGACTGTGGATAATCATTCTATACCCAAGATTATTTTGTAAGGCCTTGATGTTTCTACATGGAGATCCCAATGAAATCTCTCACCTCTTATAGTAATCTCACATTGCCAACACAAGTGTGTAATCATCAAATCCCCTCCCATAAGAGACTTTCTTCATAATGATCAGGGAAAAGACTCCACTGGAATCTTCGATCCTTGAACAAGGTCTGTGTTAAGGAATGTGTAACTGGAACCTTGGTCTACATGGAATGCAACAAATGTGTATTACACACACACCATACCTCTAATAATCTCATGAGAACTATGATCGTAGGCCCCTATTTCCGGAAGCTAAGATCACCACTCTACGCCGGCTCCTTGATCCCTTGGTGGACCACCCAATGGTGGTGAAGGTAGTACCTCGAACATTCGTTCACCACCAGCACTCTACCTACTCCCCTACCACCTCCTCCACCGAACAGACCTCCTCGATCAAACCATTATCTCTACATTGTTGGTCCCTCAACCACCTTCTGATCATCCATGTGGGGTGTAGGATAGTCCAGATCCATGTTCTCATATACACTATAATAGTAACAAACTATTGTCCTCTAAAAACATCCTTTTCCTCACGAGCCCGGCAACACTAATCCTGCATCTTGGTGTCGTCATCCAGAAGATTTGTCCCATTTGGGCCTCTACGTCATATACCTATTTCTAGCTGAAGATGACTCGAACACCTTTTGTCTTTTCGTGGTTCTAACCATCTATGCCTAATCTTCTAGGAAGCTCTCCACTAGTAGTGATCTATCTAGTACTCCACCCTATTTTAGGATGCTGAAGGAAATCATCGACGCCCTGATCTCTCATCGGTGTCCCTACTCCAAGGTCTTGGACTAAAAGAAATGGTCTTGTACTATATTGGTGGTGTAGAGGTAGAGGTCGGTAAAACACAGGGGGTACTAGTCCATAGTTAGGTTTCCCTAAAATAGGTACAATAGCTCCTGAATACTCATTAAGAATTGTGTCGCTAGTATGAACAATGCCCTTAAGAGGCTCTCGAAGTCTGACTTGGAAAGGGTCGTCTCCTCATTTGTCTAGAGCTTCAATCTCCACCATCTCTCTAACATTGCTGAAAAAGAATATCATCTAGGACCTCCATCCAATTTATAGGTGTCTCTACAAGGATAAACAATCCTATAACTACCTCTATCCAATCCTCAGCTTCCTGATGATCTATATTTCCTTGAAACCACTGAGGCCCTTATCTCTAGAACTCATGCAACATGCTCAGCCAGAGTACATTTTCCTCTGGTGGGGCTGTTAGCACCTCATTCTCTACGGGTAGTGGTGTTGTAAGTACACCACCAGAAGGTGCTCCTGCCGTAATTGGTCCATGTACTAATGCCTCATCGCTTATTGGGACATCGTCATGATCTCTCACTAGAATCCTATCTGGAATTCATCGTGTCGGCATCCAATAGGGAAATAGATGATCCATGGTCAATAAGTTATACATGGTGAGCTAAATCAATAGAGATCAATAGAAAAAAACATTTTCAAAACACATGAAACTAGTGTTTTCAGGTTTCGAGTCAAAAAATCGAATTCAGGGTCCTATGGTATGGATACATCGTCCACCACACCAACATAGGACTATGTGTCCTGAAATCTGATCTCAAGGAACATAACCCTATCATCTCAATTGAAAACATATACTCTTAGTTCTTCTGGTAGAACCGACCTCCCTCTCATACCTCCTTTTTAAGACCCTTCCCTTGGAACCCATGTCGTGACTACCCGAAACCCACCTTCTATAGGCCATGGGCTAGTGAATAACATAATAATGGAATATCCCAATAGGGAAGGAATTTTCTTTTAAACTGGTACAGGCACATACATGGAATACTATCCAAAAAACCACAATGGATGGATTAAAATAGTAAAACCACTACAAGGTACCACCATTGAGAGTAAAGTGTATAAAATGGATTTAAAGGGGAAATAATACATAAAAAAATAAAAAGAAATTACAACAATGGAAGTATAAGCTCTGGAGGTCATCCGCCAAGGATCCTACCTTAAGGGTAGGTACAAATCTCTATCAGATGTCACTATAAGACAACATGTCTGTCGATCTACCTATGAGAACTGTCAAGAACAAGCCCTCTATGTACCAGTCAAAGATGCTCATCGTCTTTCCAAGATACAATAGGTGTGGGTGAAGCCTGTGTAAGAGTGAGTATAACAATAATTGGTAGGGACGTCGAGACCCCTAAAGAATTTTTAGAAATCCAAAAAGGAAAACACCATAATGGAACACAACACAAAGGAAAATACAAGAAAGTAAATACCACATAGGTAATACCAGTAAGCCAGATCTCAAAACAAAGAACAAGGTAAAATATATCTCATACCAAGTATAACTTAAGTACAGATGTTAAGATGATTAGTATAAAATCTATATCATCTTATTCTGTCAATAGGCATTTTTGTTGATCCACACATGGTCTCTAGGTGCTGACCCACATAGGGTTTCTAGGTTATGACCCACATAAAGTTTCTAGGTGATGACTCACATAGGGTTTCTAGGTGCTGACCCACACAAGGCTGCTCATCATTCTTCACATCACATATTGCCACTAGATTCTCGCACTTACCAGACACAAATTCTCAGAGGATCTAATCCTCAACGACTAGTCATAACATAACCTGCAAAACATCTCACATAGAGTAATTCAACAGACCGTCTTGTCATAATTTCCCCAACGCAACATACGACACGTCGAACAAATACCTGGTGTGTACGATATTGGCATGGTTGTAAAAAGTGCCCAGTTGGATTTGAGTCTTATCAAACCTGGCCATATTCTACCCTTATCTAAAACAAACCTTGTGTATCTAAGAGGGACCGCATAGTCACAAGGGTCCCATCTCAGTTGATCGCTTGTCAATCAGACGCCTGATTAGAGAGATACATGTGTTTTAGTAAATATAGGGCTGGTCGGGTCCGGCCAGCTGGTTCTGGTCTGGACCGGCCTGCTGGCTGGGGTACGGCCCACTAGCTAAAACGCGGTCAGCAAGGGTGGTCTGGTGGTGAGTACCCAGGATGTGGAATTCATTTTTGTTTCCCACTTCCATGAATCGTGATCAGTAATGTCCAACCGCCAGCTGGATCCCGTGGCTTTGAGTTGTAGGGTAGGTCAACACTACAACCAAAGGCCATGGCCTCCTCCACATGGGACAACCATCGAAGCGGTTGTCGGGTCACCATGGCTTGCCGCTGGGTGAGCCACCCGCCTATACAGATGCACTGGAAGTGCCTTCTCTAGGCCACCATACATGCTCAGGTGGTCTGTTCATCATTTCACTTGTGTCCATAGCCTCCAAGGAATTCCCTATTCATTACAATGGACTCATATCTACCTTTCGGCCAACTTGGAAAATTGGTCATGAAGAATGCACAAGAGGAGTGGATTGGGGCTTGTTCGTGTGGGCCAGCACCATCCACATTAGATGTCTAAAATATGGGGAGGATTGAGGATATCAATTTTAACAACCAAAGAATAATTCAATCTTAAAATTAGAAAATCCCAAGAATAGAACCCTATTACAAGAAATCACAATCCGTGAATTAACCAGTTCATGGGATAATCCATGTTTTCCTTTAGATTAAGAATGAAAAAATCATAAAACCAAAATCAAATCATTAACTCATTAGATGTTTGTTTCCATAGAGTGTCATTCTCTAGAGATCAAGAGGGAAAAATCGATCTCCACTTATGAATTTGTTCATCGAGTTACGGCCAAGTCGATGATGTTTCACCGATGATATTCACTCTTAGTTGTAGAGGAATATCAATATAGGTTTTTTAGAGTTTTTTCCAAGGTCTAATTCCCATGTCTCCAATGTGTTAAATTAATTAAAATGAAACGTGTCACAACGTTTATGTTACACTGCGACGTTTCATTGTTACACTTTTTCATTTAAGAAGCAGTGTAGTGGTTACTGTTGCACAACAAGCCATTAATGATTCTCATTTACTGTGCCTCGTCATCACATCATTGTCGCACCACAGAACCACAATCCTCCACTCAATGGTGAGAAAATAAAATAAAATAACTATTTATTTTATTTTATTTTTTTCTGAAAAGTATGAAAAAAAGAACTTTTCTATCGGACCCTTTCCGGTTGAAGATAAGTCCTTTTTAGGATATTCGTGACATTTCGAGTTCAACGATTCCCTCAGGTTATTTATCTAATCACTTGTTCAGAATTTCAAAAATATCACTCACACATTTACTAATTGTACATTATATTTTTTCATTATTTTGTTCAGAGCTCATTGGGCCTCAGAATCATGTGTCGTCAAAGCGTTTGATCTAGAAATAATTCATATAATTTAAAAACAATTTAAATTTAAAATGTGGGAGATTAAATTATATAATATTTTCAAAAGAATAACGATATCACAATTACAATACATATCATATCTAAAATATAAATACTTTATTAATGGCAACCCTTTAAGGCAGTAGTGGGAAAAAAACAACATCGGTTTGTTATTCCGTTTTACTCCATACACATGAACAATGATTATGTATCCCATTTGATGGATATATGTGAATTTCTATGTTTTATCCAAAATATAAAATAATTTATGTATATTTAGGATACCTATGTTACTATATAATATTGGTATGAAAATAATTGAATGTTACCACTCATTTGGGTAACTCCATTTTCTTTTCACCGAAGGACTTCCTTTGATAGATTTATTCATAAATTTATGCTTCTATAGTGAAATGATTTATTTTTTGGAGCGATTTTGGTGGTTTTAGTGGGAGAGAAATTTCTAGGTATGTGTGTATAACCCAGCAGGTGAGTGCCCTTTTAAAGTAGAGGAGTAGTGGAGTTCTTGTCAATATCAAAAGGTAAAGACAAGTGGGTGATATCCCTTAAATGTTTTGCATCCAATATTAAACCATAATATATAAAAGAGGGTTTATTTTTGAAATGTTTCTAGAAAATCTGTTTTATAAAATATTCTATGTCATTTATTCTTTAATTTTAATGTGTATTTCCTTAGTAAACTTCTATTTCTCATAATCATTTTGATTAATTTTAAGTATTTTCACAACAAATTTTGACAAAAATTATGATGGGATTATTAGAAATTCCAAATTAATATGAATAAAAATATGGAATTCATTTTTCTATCATAATATATAATAAGTCACAAGAATTAATTTAAAATTAATCTCATATATGTGAAGAGACAATTGGTTTGTAAAGTCAAAATGTTTAAAATTTTGAAATGTCTTTGTATCCAGATTCAATGTAAAATAGATTCTAATAACCTAAATTAGATTAATAACTATATAAATGAACTAATATTGCATTAAATATGAATGAAAATATAATTTCCATTAAAATTTCTCTGAGTATAACTATATTTTCAACTGAAATTTAGTATTTTCCGAATACATTAAAAAAACATCTCATAAAAATATAAACACCCTAAGAATATTTTTATGTTCCAATTAACAAATTAGTTTCTTTCCTTAAAATAGAATTTATAAAATTTTAAAAATTAAATTTTTAAATAAGTTCTCCATTTAAAGGTCGTAAAAATACTTTTTAGAAAAATACATCTTTTTAGGTATATAAATGGATTTCTTATTATATATTTTCTAGAAAAAGTATATCATGGCTGTTAAATAGTTTATTGAGTATATATATGTATATATATTATAAATATCATTCATAAAAAGTATTCTATTTAATTTAATAAGATAAAACATGTTTGGTCTTAAAAAATTTGATCTTCATAAAGGAAATTTCATTATTTTCAAATAGTTCTTACCCTAATTTAAAATAAATTGGTAAAAAAATAATTCATTATATAAAAATGTGTAAATACTATTTTCATACTTTAGTTAATGCTTTAAATACCCACCATTCCATTAACTAGTTGACAAATAACATTAAATACTAATATTATTAGTGTATAGTAATTCAGTAAAACTAGCTCTTTTGTATAATGCTAGATATCAATGGAACGTAATATTGCATGTAACGTAATCTAAAATTACCGATTAATTTACCAAAAACATAACATGGTGTCGTGTGAGACATAACCAATAAAATAATTTTAATTTATTCCAATTTAATAGTTTATAATAAATAAAGGTGTTACATTCATCATAAATAATTTTCAATATTTATAACATAGTCATAAAAAATGATATCTTTAAATTTTTCAAATCACACACATAACATATTTTCTTCAACCATAAGAAATCATTTTTAGATATTAAAATATCCATGCCTTTTAAAACCCCATTTTCAACACAAAAATGCCCAAAATAAAAGATTGATAGTTTTTCTTTAAAGAAAAAATGAATGCATGAAAATGAAGACCAACTTTAAAAAAAATTATGGTGGAGGAAAATTAATTTTCAAAAAATATGTTAAAATATTAAATTTATTTTTTAAACAATGTCTCGAATTGCATAAAAATATTCCATTTTTAAAACAAAAAAATTTGAAACAATGATAAAAAACCCCTTTATAAAACTCTAATGTAAAAAATAAAATTATATTAAAAATGACTACATGGAAGAAAAATAGAGTTATAAGAAAAATATTAAATGATAATTTTTTAAATAAATGTATCATATCACTTCAGAAATATTTAAATCATAATCTTTATAAAATAATGGCCTTAATGAAATTTTAAATACCATGATATTATATAAATTCCTGATATAACTTCTCAATGGTTCCATATATATAACTGATAGAATAAAATTAGTGCATATTATAAAAAAATATACTAGGAAAGGTGATTCTGGAGAGTTCACATAAAATTTTTTTGACTCTTCATGTATGATCATTATATTCATCATAACTAAATAGATATAAATTATTTACTTGATTTGTGACATTTTTTATTTGTATTATTACATTTATTTAACATAATACCTATAAATTAACAATTACGTATTATATTATGTTTATGTCATTAGTATTAGCCATATTTTTCTTTTGTATAAAAAATAACACTGGAATGTTGAATGTGGTCAATGAGGTCATTATATAAAAATCTCGAAAATATTAATCATGAAATTATAATGAATTAAATACATCAATTGTACATTTAAAATAATAATGAATGATTGTTATGAAAAATCAACTACCTTATAAACATAGATACAATAGGACTTATGTATGCAAGAGAAAATTTTGATTTTTCAGTGATCAGTGTACAAATATAGAAAATATTATCATATATTTAATTATTTTTAATTATATCCAAAATAAATAAGTATTTCTCTAATAATAATCATATATATCTTCCAAATGGTTTGGTGATGATAAGATAGCCACATCTCTTTGCGATGGGGGTAGCCCAAACAATATACAGATGATATTATAATTTTCTAGAGAGTGTAGTGTTAAGAAACAAGATGATATATTGAATATTCATATTGATTAATATGTAATTATTATAATACTTTGGTCATATATATCACATATATTAACTAATTTAATCATTATTACATTCTATGTATTTATTTAGTGAAAAAATGAATCACACCGCTTTGTAAGGTGGTAGTTCATCATACACACGAGTGAGGTTATCATTTCCACTCAAGGACGGAAATTAAAAAAATTATATATGAAATTATTAATACATATATATAGTTTTTTTATAGATATCAAATATATAATTTATAATGATGATCACACCCAACCATGAGAGGTGTTGAGTCAAAATGTGTCACATTGGTTCACATTACGGTAGTACTCCGTAGACATAAGCAACATTATCCTTTTCCATTTAAGGGATTATGATAAGTATATAAGTAATTAATATAAAATAATAAAATATAGTTATATTGGAGATACTATATTTGTTATATATTCATAATTGGATAATATTATAAGGATTTAGAACAAGAAATAAAACAAAAACCACTGATAGGAATTTTACCTCTTCTCGGACCACCTCTATTGAATTATAATGAAAATATTCATGAAATGAATTTTAATAAACAAATAAAATCATTTATGATGGTTTAGAATTGAGGAATTTAATTTTAATGTCTTTACAATTCAAAATTCTTTTAAATTTTGAAGTTGATCAGATTATGGGTGGCCTTTTATAAGTGCGGTGAGTAGAACACCTATAAATTTGTGAAAAAAGGTGTAACCACGTTTTTCTCATAAAAAATGGTATAAAATGGATAATTCTAAATTAATAGAAAATATAATGTCTAAATATTTCCATCTAATATATTTATGCAAGTTGTTTGTCATTTTAACCATTGTATGTTTTGTTTATCCCTATGTAAATCGATTTTCTCATTAAAAGTGGTAATTAATTTCTACTATAATCAATATTCATTTTATAAAAAATTAATTTAAAACAATTAGATAATATAAAACAATAATATTTAATATATATAATAAAATTTTCACAAATTCAACTTATATAATTGGTAAAATTAAATTTAAAAAAACTTGTAGATTTGATGAAAAAGAAGGTTTTCAAGAAGTTTATTTTTTATGAAAAATATGATTTTTATTAACTATATTACAAGAAATATTAATTATATCATGATAGATTAATATTTAATTATGTATAATATATAAATTTATGTTAAAACATTTGTCATTATATTCTATCTTAATTAATTAAAATGGACAGACAATATAAAATTAAAACACTTTTTTTGAGAAAAATCATTTTGAAACGAAAAATTATACTAAAAACCAATATAATATAAGTTAAAAAGTAATTAAGTGCATTAAATTTAAATAATGAAAAATTATATTATTTAAAATAACATTAAGTTCACATTAGGTCATTTTAATTTCAAAATTTATTAAATTGAAGTGACTTTTTTTACAAATATTAGTATTTTTTACTATGAACTAAAAATTTATTATATTAGTAATAATAGTTACCCTTATTAATTATTGATATTTTAATATAAAAAATAATATTCCATTTTTCAAGTTAAAATTATAAAATTTAGAAAATAAAAATTTTAGTAAGAACGTTATAATAAAATATTTTACATAAAACAATTATACTTTTATTATTTTAAAAACGAATTAATATTTTGATAATGAATATTACTTCCAGATTCATATTATAAATATGAAATTGATTTATCATATCATTACCTGGACTTCTAATTTGGATTTCTTTTTTATTAATGTCTTCCCTCAATTTTTTTCACTTATTAAACAATTGATGAAATCTTTACCTTATAGCATTTTTAGATTCTCATGTTGCCTCTTTAACCTTATCATTTTCCAATAAAATAAATACTTTTTGAATCATAATTTTCAAAAACACCTTCTCTATATAGTAAATATTATGAATAGCTTTTCCAATTAAGAAATTTTGTATTATAACTAATCTAATTTAGGTCTCCTAACCTGATATGAATTCGACACATATTTCCCTAATATGTAAACATGAAATAATTTGTATACCTGAGATAAAATAAAAAGTAAGGAACATATATAGTCATGTGACAAAAAATTATCTTCTATTTTATACGTTATAATGAACCATCGACTTAGATTCTGTTTTATACCAAAACATATCACACTTTTCCCTGGATAACCTTTAATAAAATCATTATCACCTAGCCTGAAAGAAATATATTTTCTCTAGTTATCTGCATTACTTTTTATTCTATATTGAGAATTAATCAAAGGTTATTAAATCAAACATCTCTTCCTAGTAATTTCTTATACCATCCTTAATTACCATAGCTTCCTTTCTTCAATATCATCCAAAAAATCTAGAAATAAACTCTTATTTCAATATAACTCTTTAAATGAATCCATATATATTCATAAATGAAAAATATTTATATAAGAAAAATCAATCAACCAAGATTTGGATCCCAAGTTTTCTATAATCCATTAAAAATAATTTTGAATATCATCCATCATCTGAAGCATCTTCTCAGAGTGACCACTTGATTGATGGATGATATTCAAAATTATTTTTAATGGATTATAGAAAAATTTGGATCAACATCATTGGTTTATTGATTTTTCTTGTATAAATATTTTTCATTTAAGAATATATATGGATTCATTTAAAGAATTATATTGAAATAAGTGTTTATTTCAAGATTTTTTGGATGATATTGAAGAAAGGAAGCTGTGGTAATTAGAGATGGAATAAGAAATTACTAGGAAGAAATTTTTTATTTATTAACCTTTGATTAATTCTCAATGTAGACTAAAAAGTAATGCAGATAACTAGTGAAAATATATTTCTTTTAGGCAAGGTGATAATGTTTTTATTAATGGTTATCCAGGGAAATGTGTTATATGTTTTGGTATAAAACAGAATCTAATTCTATAGTTCATTAGAACATATAAAATAGAAGATAATTTTTTGTCAAATGAATATATATTTTCCTTACTTTTGATTTTATCTCAAGTACACAAATTATTCCATGTTTATATATTAGGGAAATATGTGTCGAATTCATATCAGGTTGGGAGACCTAAAATAGATTAGTTATAATACAAAATTTCCTAATTGGAAAACCTATTCATAATATTTACCATATAGAGAAGGTGTTTTAGAAAATTATGATTCAACATGTATTTATGTTATTGGAAAATGATAAGGTTAAAGAGGCAACATGAGAATCTGAAAATGATATAAGGGAAAGTTTTCAGCAATTGTTTAATAAGTGAAAAAAATTGAGGGCAGACATTAATAAAAAAGAGATCCAAATTAGAAGTCCATGTAATGATATGAAAAATCAATTTCATATTTATAATATTAATCTGGAAGTAACCTTTGCAAAAGTCAATGGATGAATCATTCCCTTCATTATTTTACATTGTACATTAATATACTAACTAGTCAGCAATTCATAGTAATGATTTAAATATTTCATTTCATTCCATATCACCAGTAATACTCATTATGGTATCTATAGATCTTAGTGTTACATCAATGTATATAAAATGGAGAACTATGATATTTACTCAATATCTCTTTCATCAAATAGGAATCACAAGGAATATATATTCATTTTATAATCCATAAAACACCTTCTTCTATAATATTAATAGTTTGAAACATTCCATTCTTAATAGATTATACCATTTATTGTAAATATCAATCATCCATATGATAATTCCTTATTCGTTCTGAAAATGTTTGTTATACTAATATATTAATGGAAAAACTTCTTGTACATGCAGCCACATAATATGGGAGAAAATTCATCAAATAATTATCAAAATTTCCATGTCCAATTGTAATATGGATAATATAGTATTATTTTTTCACTCAAATCATAAACCACATTTTTTTTATTTTGTTGAATGGTAATGAATACTAAAACCATACTCCTTGATCAGTTCTATACATATTCTATGTCCGATGTTTAATTATATATGAGTGAATATATAATTCATACATTTTTTATCAGTATAAATTTCATACATCACACCATGCATCTGTATCATTGATGTTTTTATAGAAAACACAGGTCAACTAATTCTAAATCATGTGTTGGGTAATTGTATTCATGAGGATTCAACTGATGTAATGAATAATAAATTAATTGATCGTTCTTCATCTATAAAAAATAATTTCATCTCAATTAAGAATCAATATTGATTAAGAATCAACCCTTTAGGGTAGTTTGGGCTAAAACTAGATCATTATCCAATATTATATTATGTTCTACAAAAATATCATCACATTCATTTGTTTGTTTGAATATTACTTCTTTTCATGTTTACATAGTTAGTGGGATAGAAAAACAAGAAATTATTTCAACAATCTACTATTAGTAACCAACTAATCTAATGAAACTACAAATCCATATGATATTTTTTTCTGGTCCATTCATCAATATCTTTTTTTAGTATGGTATGTAATTATGCCATCTTTATAAAAATTGTGTCGAATAAAGGAAATTTTATATCACCAAAATTCTCATATTATAAATTTCCCATGTAGTTTCTTATCTTTTATTGTAAAAACCGTAGGATTAATTCATGTTCTGTGTGAGATTAAAAATATTTTAAAATTTCAACAATAAACACACTCACAAAATTTTCCAAATATTCATGTAAACTCTATTCATAAGGTCCATGAATACAATAGGTGATTTAGAAAACCCTAATGCCAAAAATAAAAACTCTTAATTTTCATATCTAGTAAGAAATAATGCCTTAAAATTTTTGGCCTTCTTTATATCCAACTAGTGGTACACATACTATAGATCAACATTCTAATTATACTAATCTCCATGAAGCTGATCAAATAAATCATTGATATATGGAAAAAGATATTTTTATCTTAAGAGTGGTTTCATTCAAAAATATGTATTCAATAGAAATAATCATTTAATCATCTTTATTTTTAATTGAAAAATATGATCACCCCATATTGAAGATCTAGGGTGAAGGAAAGCATAATCTAAAACACCCAGCAATTTATTTTTCAAATATAAATGTTCTTCTTGAACCACTTGATAATGGGGTTTATATATAGGCTTATGGTCATTCACAAAATCAATAGTAAATGAATCCTCCCGATTAGGAATAAAACTAAGAAATATTTAATAAATACATCCATATATTCATTTACTATAGGAACATAAATATTTTAAAAAATTTATTTATTTTCAATGATAAGAGACAAGTAAAATTATTTTCCATATATAATAAAATTATTAATTTCATTGTATTTTATCAATGACATTAAATCATTGAACATACATTTTTTAACCTTACAATATATTATGGGATAATAAACTGAAATCCAATCCATACCAAGAGTTATATATAAATATATTATACCTCATCTAACTATATTTGTACAAATCACAATCCCATTTATACCAATATGAGGATTCTTATAATTCTTGGTTTCTTTAATATTTCCACATGGAGTTCTCGCCAAAGTTTATATCTTTCTTTAATTTATTGATATTTACATGGTACATGATATTTAATAATAATATATGAAATATTTAATTATCAGGAGTCAAATATGGTATTGAAATATTTCTAATAAATATAAATAAAACCTATAATTTCGCTACCCATCCCCAACCAGTGTAGTGTAAAATAATTCTTTCACAACATTTTCCTTTAAATCATGCTTATTTCCATGCTAAGTAACTTCATTTTGACACACATTTCTATAATTCCACAACAAATTTCAATTAAATTATATTATTTTTCGCTGATTTATTTATTATCTAATAATTTTCCTTGTATTAATAATTCACATTAACATTCAAACCACATAAAAATCACTTCCCAGACTAAAAAATACAATGTCTAGAATGATTTTTATCGCACATCTCAAATGTTGTAAACATAGCTTCCTTATATCCATAATTTAATGAGGAATGCCTTCCAATTTCATGGAAATTGCACCTCCTATTATACATGTTCACATAGAATACATGATCATCAATGAACTTCATATACACCTTCTCAGTACCTTAATAGTTATTCTCATTTATTTTAAACTCATTGGAATCTAGTCCTTATAGATATATTCACATAAATATAGATTAAAACTTATTAATCCTTCAAGAAAGATTATTGAAAAACTATGGGTTGTTCGATTCCTATCAATGGAATTTTTCATTATATAAATACACTAAATCATCCACATTTTTCTCAATTATAAAAATTTCATTTCCATTAAAATTTGAATAGCCTTATAAAAAATATCTTGGAAAATATTCCAATATTCATTTCATTCCAATGAATCGGCCTATTCCCTTTCCCTAATAGTCATAATCACTGACCATCAGTGGCCAGCTTATCCTACCAAATAGTAAACATAAAGACTTAAAATTTGGTGATTTTAAGATCCCATGACATCTAATATATTTTTTATAGAATTAATCCATCATTCATATTTCATGGTGTAAGATGATCTTCTGAATGAAGGGGTGTTATTTCATAAAATGCTACACTATTAACATGTTTCTTTCCTGGAAGATTAGTTTCTACTCCAAAAAGGATACTACCAAAATTAGTCACATATTTATACTGGTAAATCCTTAGAACATACCATTTCATTCTAATTCCAATAATCTATGGATACTGGATTAGAATGATATTTTCCTCAATGTTCCTTCCCACAACATCATCCTTGTTTCATCTATGGAAAACCATTCTACACAAATGTACTTTTGATGATGAAACATGGTAATAATTAAATGATATATCATTTCATCATAACCATAAAGTGAAATATTTAAAGGGTTTTTTATTAATGTTATCTTATCCTCTAATG
This sequence comes from Viscum album, assembly GCA_963277665.1. Lineage (NCBI taxonomy): Eukaryota > Viridiplantae > Streptophyta > Magnoliopsida > Santalales > Viscaceae > Viscum > Viscum album. The sequence goes on along the minus strand of OY728155.1, from coordinate 913,636,269 downwards.
ATATCAAAACCATCCTTCGATATAGACAATAAGTATATTCCCTTAAATGTAACATAATCATGATTTCTGAGTCAATAATTCATTATCCTACATTTGAGGATTTTTTAAGATCTATATTTTAACATAATTAATTCATAACGTATACATAATATAATAATATTATACAAATTGTACACTTCAAATTAGTATCCATTTTATTGATGATATGAAACTTCTTAGATAAAACACAATTTATTTTGATGATAAAATATTCATTACATTCAACATGGCTTTATTTATTTCTCTAAACATACCTAAACCCTATAAAAATCATTTTAAAAATGTGGGATGTGTAGAAAATTCATATTACTGAATATAAAATGAAATAAATTTGCTATTTTAGTGAAAACCTAAAAAATCAAGAACTATTTACCTTTATACTAATATTCATTGAAAAAAATTAATCATTTTCTCATAAAAATATACATAATTTTTTTTCTAAAAATACATCATCAAATCTCGAATAAAGAATAAATAAATTAGAAAGATATATTGTTACATTGTTATCTATATCACTCTTAAAAATGTAATAACTATACGATCGTATTCTATACCAAATTCACTAAATGGATATCATGGACCAACACATCCTTAGTTTATAATGTATCCACCAATCAATGGTTTCTAACATTTCCTCATTTACATGGTTTATAATATAACCACCCATAAATTAAATAATTTCCATGAATTCTAATAAAATAAATACACATAAAACCTTAAACTTACAACAATGTACTCATAAAATATTTTCCTCATCAATTTGGAATCATTTTAATATTTTAAAATATATATACCTTTCAAAAATTAATTTTTGAATAATATAATATCTAAAAAAAGGAAAATATTGTTTTTCTTCCTATAAAACATGATTTATTATAAATAATTAAACAGTGAAAATTTTGGATATTATAGAGGAAAAGTCATTCGCACCATATATAATAAAATATAAAATTATTTTTTACATTTTTAAATAGATTCACACATTCTGTACAACGATAATTTTTTCTATAAAATTATGAATGATTAAAATTACCTTTATAAAACTCCCATGTCCATAATAAATTCATTTAGAAAAACTATTTGAAAAAAATAGATTTAAAAGGAAAACGTTAAAAAATATTATTTTAAAGAAAAGTCCATTATCAGTTTTGAAACATTGGAATCATAATACCAATGAGTGATTACCATTAAAAAAATTAACTACCATCCCTATAGATAAATTATTAATATAAAATTTCAATGGGACTATATTTACAATTATTAAAAGAAGATATTTTCATAACATCAAAATACTCCTCAATGAATGGATATTGAGATAAAGCCTATTTCCTTGAGTCTAATGCATAACATCCATTCATTATCTTCCTAAATAATAAAAAAATATTAATTATTTACAATATTAATAATTTTTATAATTTTTTTATTCTTTTTATTTCACAAATTACCATTTATTTACAATTATTTTATAAATAAAGGATATGTCTGATGGTTTGACCATATTTAGATTACAGGCCTGAAATTACATTGGTCGGTTGTGTTGGAGCCATGGTCTTTTATTCATGTTTTGGAGTGTGGTTTGTGTTTGTTGTCAATCATCAATGGAAGTTCGGATCGTGTACCATCAAAGAGATCATACTGTTCAAGAACACAACAGTATTGAAGGTGGCGTCGTTTCCCAGTGTTTGCCAAATTTTTGGGGTCCAAAATTTGGAACTTGGTGAGCATCGCGAAAATAGGATTTCCATGAAGACCATGACTTAATATGGAAAAGGCATGAATTTCGCGAAGATAGGATTCATGGTTTGGAAATCACGAAGACCAGAAGAATGGAGGCGGTGAGTCTTCGCGATTACGTCAAGCTTCGCGAACGGCAGAGGCTGAAGCGCATTGCGGCGGAGAGGGGTTTTGCGAGGGAGCATCGCGGCGAAGGACCGATGGAATTTGGAAGGTGATTCTACGCGATTACGTCAAGCTATGCGAATGGGAAATTGCCGTGGTGCATCGCGATGTGGACAGAATTCCGGTGGGATCATCGGAGCTTCACGATTTGAGCTGACATGGCACTAACTTCGCGCGGTAGGGTCGAGGGTTGGTGGAATCACCTATAAATAGTGGCCGACCCCCTCAAGATATGTAGAGATAATTTCAGACAATGTCCTTTGCTCTCGGTTCACAAAGGTCTCTCGCTAAGGCAGTGGGCTTCGCGAAAGAAGAGCTTCGTGGTGGCTATTCTAGCTCCGCGAAAGACGTGCGCTCTGCGTTGGCTCAGTGAGCTTCGCGAAGAGGCAGGAGCTTCACGATAGCCAAGAATTTTGAAGGCGGGAGCATCGCGAGAGTGCTTCGCGATTGAGCTTCGCGAAATGACAGGGGCTCCGTGAAGTCTTGTTTGAGCTTTGTAAAATTGGGAGCCTTGCTAAGTAGGGTACTTTGCGAAGAACTTTTCCAAAGGTGGTTTTCCCAGTGGACAAGGGAAAAGGGGGTATTCATTAGTGGTTGGAATTTGGGCTTTAACAGAGCATTAACTCAGGAATCTGATGCAAGCAAAGTCTCATGCTGAACAGGAGACGATGAACTTCATGTCTATCTATTGAAGAGACCTTCACATCTATAAACTGAGTGTGACTTCACCAACGGTAGTGAGCCAGGGGGAGTCAACAGGAGTGACCCGAGGGAAGCAATGATCTTTCCCTGATCCTTTGTAAAGGCAGTGATCCTGGGATAGAGTGAATGTGCCCGAACTTTTGTACTCTCCAGCTAGTGAAGCATAGTGGATTTTGGTACGACTGAAAACTTGTCGGCGTATGCTCTTTGGACGTAGCCCTTAGTGGTGAACCAAGTAAAAAGGGTTGTGTCTTCTCTGTGCATGTGCATGTTTGCTTTCTGATCTTTTTCATCATACAGGTTCAACAAGTTCCTAGCAACATGGGAACAAGATCTATCACATTAGAAGAAAAATTTGTCACCCTGATTCACCCCTCCCCTCTCAGGGTGTCCCGGGGTCCTTCAGGTTGACTATGGTAAAACAAGTCATTATTTCAATATATACAGAATAATAATAATGTGACAGTTATAAAATTATAATATCAATTATAATTTTTAAAAAAAACCTGAATTATGGTTATGAAAAATGAACTATGAAGTAATCATGAAGAGGGTAGGCCATATGTATGTATGAGTAACGTTTCAATTTTTTAATGATCAATATAGAAAGAAGGTAAATTTTATAATTAATTTATAAAATGATAATTATATCATAAATAACATATTATTTATATAAAAATATTTATTTATATCATTTATGTTGTATAATGATGAATGTAGTACCACATCACTTTATGATTATGGTAGTCCACACATAGTACGAATGATGTTATCATTTTTTTAGTGAGTTAAATTCTATGAATGAATATTATATATTATATTTTACAAATAATATTTATGTAATTAATTAAATATTTATTTCATTTATATAACAAATATTCATTAAATATGTCTTTATTTCCTTCCATGAAAAGGTTAGTGAATAATGAATAACATCACTTTGTTAGCTGGTGGTCCACCGTACACATGAACGACGTTATTTTATCCCCAATGGAATGGGTGGTAATAAATATATATATTGTATACTAAATTCATAGGTACAATATTTTTTTATTTTTCATATATTTACTTTATATTCATCATTATAACCAATCGTGAGAGGTGTTCATGGAAAATAGGTCACAACAGTTTGTGAGGTGGTAGTATGTCGTACACACAAGGGATGATATTGTTTCAAATTTGAGGGAAGAAGTGATTTATATTAGTCATTATATTAAAATAATAAAATCTCATCATATTATAAAATACTATTGTAACTATATAGTCATAATATAACTTCATTTTATAGAGAAAGAATAAGAAATAAGACAAGTATGTATAGTTAGGAATTTTACCTCTTCTCAAACCAGCTCTTTGTGATTATAGATAAAGTATAACTGGAATGTATTTATAACCAAATAAAGGCTTCTAATAAGTGGTAATAAAATTAAAAATCTTATTAATTAATTTATTTCATAAAAAAATGTGTTTTGTATATGCTAAGAGGAGTGTATAGTGGGTATCCTTTTATAAGTGAGGTGTGTAGCACACTTGTAATTATTTAAAAAAGAAATGGTTTACCCATGTTTTTAACATGACATGAGGGTAAAAAATAGGTCATTTATAATATTGAGTTAATATAATATCAGAAAATTTCTATAAATTAAATTTTATTAATGTTTTTATTTCATTTTAACCCTTATCTATTTTTTTGAACCCATATTAAATCCATAATTATTTTAACCACTATAATTTTTTTTGTAATCATTATTCATTATATTAAAAAAATAATTTGACCTTATTTGATACTATAAATTATTATAATTCCTAATATTGGTTATATTTTACCAAATACAATTCACATAACTTTAAAATTTCCATTTAATCAAAAACCCACAAACACCTTGAAAACAGGTTTTTTAAAATTGCATTTCTCAATGAAAATAATTTAAAATTTACATTATGAATAATGAAAATAATTTTATGAAAATAATTTTATATTTATTGATATACAATATATAAATTTTATTTTAATAATTTCTCATTATTTATTATAATAATTTATTAAACTGGATAAACATTATCCTCATTAAAATAGTTATTTGAAGAAACCCATTTTAAAACCAAATTCAAATTTAAACTAGAATCCAATATAAACATGATTTAAAAAATAATTATTTTCAATAAATATAAATAAATAACACATATGTTATATAAAATCATATTCAAAATATAATTAGTAATCAAAATTACATAATGTTTTGGAAATAAGTGACATTTTAACGTAAATCTTTATTATTTAATATTCTTGGAAAACTCAATATATTATGAAAAATATCAATATTTAATCAAATGTTGATTTTTATATTATGAAATAAAATATGATATCTATTTTTTAAATTTAAAAATATAAAATTTAGCAATAAAATTATTACATGAATATCTTTTCAAAAAATTATTTATTTAAAACATTTTTTTTATTTAAAAAATAACTCAATTTTTTTGAAATGAATATAATTATCTAATAATTATAAATACACATGAAAATTATTTTTTCTACCATTTCCTTGGTTGTTAGAAACAATATGTAAACCACTCAGATATCTATATTCTGAATTATTGGTTCACGAAAGGATTTTATACTCTTTATTTAAATTTCATCAATATCATAAGACTTCAATATAATTTCCCTATGCTCACTCAACTATATAAAAATTATTACAGTATCTGTTTTAAAACCATAATTAAACGTTTTTATATCCCAAAAAGAATAATAATAGAGTTACATAAGAAATTCACGTGTTTTTTAAAAATGTATCCTATATGAAGACATCCATATGAGGGTATTATAAGAAGTCTAGTAGGCCCACAAATAATAATATAATTTTATTGAATACTCCATATAGAAATAAATTTTCTTTTACGAATACAAAATACATAACTACTATATATTTAAGAATATCCACTGGAATGTTAGTGATTTTTTGTTCTAGTTTTATTAGAAAACCCATTTTCTTACCATTACAGCATTGAACATATAGTTCATGAAATGAGTGTCATTGTCTATTATAAACACATTAGGAATTAAAAATATATGAAATATATTCATTTTTTTACTTTCACAACATTTATTGAAATTTGTTTCTTTAATTAATACAACCTCTATCCATTTGGACGCATACTCTATAACCACTTGAATATACTCATTCCTAATAGAATATTGGAGTGAACCTTTGAACTCCATTTACCAAAAATAAAAATATTCAACCTATAAAATCCATTTTTAGAGTATCTATTTGTTCCAAACAATCATTTTCTAATACCATTCACTTGGCATATCCTATAGCTTGAATCTGTAAACCAATGAATAGGGTATGCTCATAAAAAACAATCCTAGTGTAATTTATGGGATGTTCTCTAACCCCACAATATCCAACACATGCTGAAGAGTGAAGGATCTAAAATATTAGAAGCATCTCTTCCTCAAAAGCACATCTTCTCCTAATTCAATCAACACATATACTAAATTTTATAGGGGGTTTTCTTTAGTTATGTGAAATTTCCACTAGAAAGACATCAAAAAAATAAAAATTAGAAATCTATACAAACTAATAAGATCTATTAATTGAACTAAAAATATTAATTCATTAATATAAGAACTATTTACCTATCTTAGTTCAATAAATAAACAATTAAATAGTCTGCAAAAGTGGTCATCACTCAATTTCTGTTCCCTTTTCTTGTAATTTATTTTAAAATCCAAAAAATTTAATAAAAGTTTGTGTCACTTAATAATTGTTTTTTATACTCTTTTACCATCAAATATATAACACAAGAATGGTCTATGAAATTAATAAACATATACCCTATGAAGTATTTCCTAAACCATTCTAGGGTGAACATAATAGTAGAGAACTCTGCATCAATAGTGTTGTAATTATTATAGGTATCATCCAACAGATTAATAGTATATTAAATCACATATATCTACTTGTACTTCATTTTTTCTAAAAGACGGCATTCTACTACATCATTTTCATCACTCGTCACTTCAGAAGATAATGTATAATCATAGAATGTGAAAATTATGTAATTTTTTATTTCATCTTTAACCAAAATAAATGACTCTATAATTATTTCAGTAAAAACAAAAGGTGTGTCCTTAACTAAAAATGACCAAAATTTATTGGTTATTTTTTATAAATTCGTGTTGAATATCAAATAAAAACTAATATTTCATAGAATTATCCTAATTCATTAGGTATTTTTCAAAAAGGACATCCATTAGATATTTTTTAAAAAAATTCTTCTTCTATCCCCCTTCTTGAGATTTTGTAACATCACATTATTAATTTACTGACCATGAGCAATCACTTTTCACATTTTAAAAGAAGTTTTGACTCTTGGAATATCTTTAATAATTTTTTCTCTAAATTTTAGAGTTAATTTTCTAACATTTTTCCTATAACTGGGAATTATTTAATAAAAATCAATTATATTTTTAATAATATTAGAAACAATTTCTAGTATACATCTGTAAAAGGTTGTTGTACCATAAAAATTTAGAGGGGATTCATCGGTATGAAAATATCCCAAATAGAGAAATTAAAGTGGTCTTATCTGGATCCCTATAGGAAATTGTATTCAAGATATAATTAAAATTAACATCAAGGAAATAGAGATACTCATTTCATTCAATCATTCAATAATTCAATAAAAATATTCATTTTGGAATTATTCTTCCTATTAGAAGAATTTTGGTTTTTTTCAATAAATGTAGACGCTCAATTTTCTCATTTAGGGGTCTGGAGTTGCTCATTTTTTCATTTCTAAAAATTGTTCCTCCACTCTTCATAGGAACAATCTGAATAGGACTCACACATGAGATGAATGTAGTGGGAAAATTATTATTTCACAATATAATACCATCAATCAATCATTAACCAATTATTTCATGTTGTGGTTAATTATTGTTTCCCCTATATTCTAGGTTTTTTGTGAGGATCCATTGGTATTTTATGCATTTAATGAGAAGGACTGATTTCCTTAATGATATAATAGTCTAACCAATGATAGAATTAAATTATTAAAAAAACTAAACAAACATACCTCGTTACATCATCCTATGTTCCATAATATTATTATACGTAATGATATTTCCCATCCAAAAAAGAATATTTGAGGTGGCTTTATGGGAATTAATCTGAAAATTTGTTTCTTTTTTAATAGAAATTAGGCACTTGGGCCTCAGATTTCAAAGATCCCAAATTATTATCTTAAATAATTTTTTTTTTAAATTCTCATATTATTTCTCTATAAAACTTCTTGGTATACATAGAATATTCGGATAGGTTAATAATATTATTCAAGGAAAACTCATCTATGTGTTATAAGAATATTCCTAAATACTCATCAAAGGGTTCTAAAACATTTTATGTGAGGAAGGGATCCTTAATCACACATAAACATTTCTTAAGCTCACACATTGAATATTAATCTGTTGAAAGGATCATCATTAAAAAAATTATCTTTTATCCATATCTATAAATCTATGTAAATACTTAATTTTAACATTTTAATAATATTGAGGAAACTTATTATAAAATTATAAAGGGATTTTTATTTCCTAGTAATTTTTATCAAATTATTTATCATCAAGAAAAAATTATTTTGTATTTTATAACAAGTGAAAAATTGAACTATTCCTTCATAAAGGGGGCTCTTTATAATTTTTTATGATAATAAACTCTTTTATGTTCACTTAAAAAATAAAAATGGTATAACCTTTTTAAACATTGATGGAATCTCCCCATGTGGGTATGAAATCCATATATATTAAAATTAGTAATTCCATGCCACACTCTATATCTTGTATGATGAAAGTTTATAGAAAATATAGCATCACTACTCTCACTAAAAAAATCATAAACTCCCATAATTTTCTAATAAATTCACAAATTATCTAATTTTAAGGGAAAATGGTTTTTTTTTGCACTACAAACTTCAAATATGGATGCAGTGACAATGAAATAAAATAAGTACTCCCTAAAAGTTACCAAAATAATTATGTATTCCAATATCACTTAAAGTTAAAGGGGATATAAAAAATATATAGAACCAGATTTTTTTAAGGAATCCTATTTTATAAAATAAAACTAAACTAATTTTTTTATATTATAAGTATTATATAATTCTGATGTTATGTAATTACAAAAAAAATTCCCTCAACGATTTTAGATAATATTTTATTTGTACTAATTATTTCAGAAATTGTAAAATAACCTAGATTTTCCTATCATGTTTGAGAAATTATAGATTTATTTTTTCATGAATCATTAACTTACTTATTTCTGGGAAAGGGATACTTGGGATTAATTTCATCACAAAAGTTTGAAATCCGTTACATTATTCTTAAATTTTTATCATCTCGTTATCATCATTAATTTTATATATTTTGATTTATCATTTTTATCTTGAATGGTAGGATCCAATGTTTTTTAGTGTTGTTATCAAAATTTAAATATTTATGAGTTTAATATTTTGTTTTTAAATTTACTCTAGAATTCACTTTTTTGAATATTTAAATCCACTTATAGATTCAATGGAGAATTTAAGATCAATAATTATTATTGAATCAACTAAATTCATCCTATTATAATGTTTACGTGTTAATGATAACCTAGATTTTTCTATTCTGCCAAACTCTCTTGACATTTTATTGACATGTGTTTATAATTTGTTCATTTTATTATTTAAAGTATATATTTGAGACATTGTGTTATCATTATGTTGGGAAACATGGGAATACATTAATCTCAACAGCCAATAAAATAAAACATAAATATTTACTTGTGAATTGGAAGAATCATCCCTAGGATGGGCTTGGAATTATGACCTAAGATGTTTTTGAATATTTTTAAAAAATATGTGCGAGTTAAGCACTAAAATCTACTCTATATGATTGATCATCTAGTGTTTGGTGATATAGTGTGAAAATGTTGTAAATAATATCCATGAGAAAATGTGGAGTGAATTGTTGATTTATAAACTACCTAATTATACACGTGATCATATCCCAAGATTCATAGAAACCTCTATATCATTGAGTAAACCCAATGATTTTATTCATCATTTTAGAGATCCTTATACTAAGAAAAATCCCCATAAAAATCTTTTTATAGTTTGTTCCATGTATGAAAAAATTTAGTAAGAACATTTTGAATCATTTTTTTCATTTATTTTTCAGAATAAAGGGTTGAATCGTTGTTTTTTCACATCCTTACGCAACCCCTAAGTGAAATTTACATCAAAAAATATTAATAGTACATAATTAAGTCAATATAATAATCAATAGGTGGTCCAGTGTATAGTAGTAACATGGAAAATTGGGAATTATATATCTTATTATCATGAGACCTAGGGTTTTTTATAATGTAGGGTGGATTACTAGAGACTATAAGAATGTGAAACTCCCTAATAATTAACCCCTCGATTAGATCATTATCAGTTTGAGTTGGGATGATGTTTTAAAATTGTGGGTTATTTAGGTTCTTACCATCCATATTTTCTCCAATTTGAGTTTTGTTTTTTTTATTTAAGGGAACATAAATGAATATTTACTTTTTGATAAGAATGGATGAAATTTTTATCATCTTTTTATATGGGTTTCATAAAAAAATATTTGTTTTCAACAATTATTAATAATTTTCTAAGTGTCTTTTTTTAGAATTTTATTAAAATTATTTTATTTTTTAACTATATTTCCTATTTTATTACACATTTGGATGAACATTAACTACATAAAAAATGCTCCAATAATTGAACAATGGTTAACTATATCTAGTCAAATAATTTATTTATATATTATATGTTAAAATAGATTCATGGTGAATATGGTATGATCTATATGATGGACTTCTAGTTTATGTGTGTGACTAAGGAAAAAACAAAACACTAAAGAAACAAAATATACACATACATAAAAAAATTATAGAATTATGATTATAGTGAATTGAATAAAATTGAAACAATTTAGATTAATAGAGAAAAATTGAATACAGATCAATGTGAATGTAGGAATAATCAATGATGAAATTGGGTAAGGTTATTGGATAGTTTGAAATAAATTTTCCTTTATTAATGCGCTATAAGAAAAATAATTCAGTTTTGATGAAATAGGATGCCTATTCTTATTAATGGTCAAACTAATTATGAATTAATCGTATATTTCCTCAAATGTAGCATCCCCTAATAAAAATATTGATAAAATCAATAATATATCAGGATAAAAAAAATTTTATGATTGTGTTCTACTTCTAATGAGAAAATATCATTTCATATGGACTCTCAAGTCATTATATTGTCCGAAGAAAAATTAAATCATGATTAGTTTTCCTCAGTTCCTAATTTTTTATAAAAATTACTTCCAAGGGTAGAATATGTGGGTTGAAACCAGTATGAAATCAAATATGATTGAAGTAAAAAATGTAACCATAAAATCTAAATCCATAAAAGAGATTACCCAAACATTAGATTATTTTAACGAATATATTTTAAAAAATAAATTACACACATCAGAACAAAGTGAAGAAGAATTAAAGAGATATATAAATTATCTATAGTAGAGATACAAAAACGTTCCAGTACCTAGTGTTGCCATATTTCCAACACCTTGTCCCAACATGATTGGATTAGTTATATTACTCAAGACCATTTTTCTCATGAATCCCAATTTTTTTATGGAGTCTAATGAATAAACATTAATTCCTAATAACACAAATAAATTCTACACTCAAAGATCTAAATGACTTTCCTTGTCATCCACATGGTATATTCATGGTACATCATTCTCCTCACTAGTGAAACAAGAAAATGACCTCCTAACAAAATGGGCATCCCCGTAAATTTATATGTATAGTTGAAACCAAGATCCCAATTATGAATTATCCTGACATGGAGAGACCAAGGGCAGAGATTTAAAAATTTTGGTATCATGTGAATCAGCTTCCATTTCTCAATTCCTCCCAAAACCACTTTCTTATATTTTATTGATCATAACTCCAAATTTAGTGAGGAAGACCTAAAAAATATGATGTGGACTTCAGGTTAGTTTTCTCTATTTGGGAACATAAAATTTATTTATTGATTATTGTTCTGGTATTCAAGTTTCGCAATTTCATAATTCTACGTCACATGATAGCTTTAATTTATTTCATATTCCTTGTAAAGTGTGATAAAACTACACTTTTGCTGTCTATGTAAATTGTTATCCTACATCTCTAATTACTATGTAGAATTAATTTATAGGCCTTCATAAAATCTTCCTATACTTCCTCATGTTTTGATCATAGTTAATGGTGATTACCAACCAGTTATCCAACCGTGAACACACATTAATTCACTATTCCATTAAACATATTTACAGTCTTCCACACATTTATGAAGTTATAACTCATTATGGAAACTCATTCAATATAATGAGTGAATTAGAAATGGTTCCTAAAATTAGTGAAATTAAGTAAAAAAGTTCACCCCTCTATATTATTTAATAAATAAACATTAATATAGAACATAACAACAACATAACTTGCTTATTTTCGATTGTAAATGTTGATTCTAGATTAGTTGTCATTTGATCATCTAAGAATTTTGTGACATTTGATCATGTAATTTGAATAGTATAATCTAATATGATTCATCATCAACTAGTCCTAAATGAGTTCCCTAATATTGTTCATGGATGAATCTAGATTTAATTGGTAATTCCACATGTTTTAATGTTTGTTCTTCTTTAATTGAAAAAATTTTAATTCCCATTCATTTTTCAGCATTAAATTTTAGTGATTAATGATTCATAAGAGTATGTATTTTTTGTTTAGATATCTAAATTCAAGAATATTCTTTTATATTTTGTGTTTTAATGGAATTATTAATGTTAGTATTTTACTTGAGTTCGACCCCATATTTGTTCCACCTCTATTCGGTCGACCTCATTTTGTCGTCAATGGACCAGGAAGCAAAATAATTCGACCATTATAATTCATTATTTATTGGTTATGAATCCCTAATAATTTTTATCACTATTCAATCTCATAAAAATGTTCATCTAGATCCAAATTAGTTCATAAAATGTCAGTTCTTTTAAAAATCATCAAGATACCATATACATAAGTTGATGATTTTCTCTATGAAACAATTTCCAGCTTACCATTTTTCAAAATATAAGAATTCATGTTCGACCACCACAGATAAATCCAAAATCAATCCAATTTTCATTCATGGTACCATATCTCAATGGTTGGTCTACTATGGTATTCTGTTGTGATGAGCATAATGAGGCATGATAACTTGAATTTACTTCATGTAGAAGATTCAAAGTCTTGGTTGATTTGGGAACAGAATTGGAATCAATGTAATAGAATTTTATTTCTGATATCTTTTGGAGTTTATAATGTATCTTAGTACGGTAAATTGGAGGAATTGTTTTGTTTTTTATTTGGTTACTCACGATACCTTTACCCCGTTGAGTTAGTTTGAACCATACCTCACGCTATGTTTTAAGTGGTTATGAAAATCATATGATCTTAGCTTATTTTTTAGACATGATAAGTAAGAACATTCCCTTGCAGCCACATGAAAATTCTTGAAACATACCTTCCTTTTTTTTATGGTCACATCCTCATAAAAACTTAGGGATAATAGGAATACTATATTTATACACATGTCTATTCCCACCCATGCAGTTAGTTGATTTACCACCAAACTATTCATTACCAATATATTATTATATAGCATGTTCACATCACCCCATCATGTGATGGGCTGTAAATTTACTCAATTTTGTCATGGTATATTATTATGAATATTAGAATGTATTTTAAATTTATCTTGAAGACTTTTACAAATAATAATTCATGATCAGTTAAAAATTCATCAATCAAAAGTGGGTATTTACCTCTTATAGAAGAATCATTTCCCATATGTAGTCATTTTAATAAAATTTCAATTTATCAAATAAATTCACCTGAGTGATCATGGTATCCCTTTTGTTGTTAATTATGTTATTGTGCAGTCATTAATTTTCATGGTATCTTGATAAACTTTTCTACAAGTTCTTTTAAAAAGAAAAAAATGTTTATTACTAAAAATAATAAATTCGAGATGAAAAATATATAATTTTAAACAATGAAAAAATAATAATAATAATAAAATTAATTATATATTTAAATATTTGAAAATAAATTTCAATTAATGAAATAATTAATTTCCTAAATTTCAAAATCATCAAAATTAAATGAAGACAAAATTATCTATCAAAAATAACTTTATTTGTTGTTCATAAAATAATTTAACAAAAGTGATAATGTTAACCTTATGACATGTTTTATAATGTAAATAAATGTTTTTAATCCCACCATAGTGTTATTTTGAAGTAAATTTTCATATTTTTAGGTTTTAATATAATTTTATCTTAATTTCAAAAATGGAATAATTTTTTAATTTAACTATTTTATGTTATTTATTTATATTAGAAAAAAAATTATAAAATGATTGAAATTGTGAAATTTATTTTTTGTAGGAATCCAAACATCTTGGGATACATTTCAACATTTAGTATCTAATGCTCAACCAATCATTTCAGAACACAATCCATGGTCACAGCTTGGGCCAAGAAAACTATAAATAGATCTAGATATATTTATTAATGGGAACATGTATCACGAAATGCCTTACCAAAAGAGAATAAATTTTACATGAATAAATAATAAGTCCATTAGAAAAAAACATTTCATAAGGTGGAATTTCATGATTACTTCATTTGAAGTCCCATAAATACAATGGAAATAAAAGATGTGAAATACGACGAGTCTACTTCGGAAGAACAAATTCCTTGAGTAAATCAGACATAACTCATTCCAAAAGTGTACAACGATGTTTTCATTTTATTCCGTGATATAGTATATGTACGGAGACAACTATTAAGAATACCAATTTTACAAATTCCATAATATAATGGGTCTAAAAATTGACAATATTCATAGGATACTTTTAGAGATAATTCCTTCACCCCTTCGCGGTATAGAAATGTATAACTTGTTCATTTCAAGAGGTTGTAAACATAGTGGTAGAATTTTTTTCGCATTATAGGTTTCTTTGTATTGTTTTTCGTTATTTTATTTTTTTTATTACAAAATACCAGTGTTATAATTCATACCTACTTTCCTCCAATTTTATTTTTAGGTGTTTCTACCACAATGTTTCCTTCTTGACTACAATAAAAATAGAGACTTATCCTCAACACTAATTTAATGTGGGGAATGGTACGTTGATTTAACATAATTATATTTTATTTATTATATCTTCATACAATTTTTAAAATTTTAGTTGTGGTTAAATATATTATAGTGAGGATATTCCTCATTTTATCTACCATCATGTTATTATATTGTTTATCATTCATACTTCCCTTCATTATTTTTTTCAGGCATACATTGGATTTTGTAATTGGTAGAGATGAGTATATAAGGGAATACATATATGAATTAAGTAATATCATTTCCCTATATACAAATGTCTTGATATGGGGTAATGACATTTCAAATGAGAAGGTGTGGTGTGACATGTTTTGATCACTATATTGAAATAAATGTAGAGTTTCATTTCAAATAATGGTATTAATCACTTGAGCCTAATAAGAACATTTTGCTTCTTTGTTTTTTCAAAACTCTATTTTGTATTGAATTTTTTTTAGTATTTAATATTACAATCATATTAACCCATATCTTATTTAGTTTCATATTAGTTATATTTATAATAGTGACAATAGAATAAAAGTATGTGTGAGTGGCCTCATCGAGAGAACAATAGTTCATGTTCATTCTATATTGCATAATTAAGTAAATAAAATATTGAATATTGGTTCACTTAAAACCTCTATATTAAATTTGACGTTATTTTCAAGTATTCCAAGTGCTTTCATACATTTTTTTTTCAAAAAAACATAAATAAAATAAAAAAATTTCAAAAATAGAAAAATAATCTTCATTGAATTAATTTACTTATTTTTATAGTAATTTCTTATTTTATTGTTTTTTATTTTTTTGTCCTAGTTATCATATATGTATAAAGGTGTTATTTATAATATAACAAGGTGAATACAACCATAGACTAATTGAGGAAATGAGAAATCATGGGAACATACTTTTTTCCTTCATTTATGAATTTAATGTCTAGTGTTTGGAATAATAGATCCAAAAGAAAATTGAAGAAGAAAAGATCAAGCTTATACCTACTAAATTTAAAGTTAAATAAACCAATGAATACCATAATAATCAACTTGATTATCCAAATATATATCCTCTTCCATTTCATGAATATTTTCTTTCAGAATTCAATCCAGCTTATACAACTATTGAAGATTGACATGATTTGTATGAAAATTGGATAGATTTTGTTGAAGACCAAAAGTTATGTGATTATACCTTATTTTTTATAAAATATTAATATAAATTATACCTCTCTATTTCTATTTAATATTATTATTATGTCCCTTCAAAATAAAATTCGAATTCACCTTTCTTGAAGAAACCATGTTTCTAGATGACCCACTTGAAGGGGAATATTTTTTTTCTTTTCTTTTTAATCATATTCAAGTGGATTTTTTTTGAATTCCACATTTATAAATTTTATGAAAAGGAATCAAATGTTCTATCCCTAGATGTTGAAGATGAATAGGTGACATAAGTAATGATAGTAATGGAAAAGGACTCATTCTTTCTCTTTCCCACATCATCCCTGATATACTATATTGAATTTGGGGGGAGATATTGCACTCTATTAATGGGTTATTACATGACCATTTATTAATAAAAATCAATTTGAGAAAGATGTTTTGTTTTTTTCGGGTCATGAAATCCAATCCAACTTTTAATTGGTGTTAATCCACTACAACTTCCTGACAATGGGATGTAGAAACCTGGTACCCTCTTGAGGTCCAAACAATGCATTATCAATTTTTGTTTCCAATTTTATTTCCTTTTAATCATATATTTCATTTTCCCCTTTTATTAAATTATTTTTAATGGGGTAGTATAATGGTATATAACATAACAATTCCCCTTCAATAATAAATCAGGTCATGTTTTTCCATTTAGGGTTTTTAATTCTGAATTTAAATTATTCAAGAAAATATATCGTAAATTAAACATGAAATTAAATAGTATATAGAATTAGTGTCCGGGATGCTAATATATTTTTTTGAATTTTGTGTGTACTTCCTTTTTTTCCATGATTTATTTTCCTGAATTTTTTAGGTTTTCATTTTTCATTTTTCGTGTTTTTTTGGATTCTTAAGGTGAATCGAATAATTTAGAAAATTGAAACCATACTGGTATTTTTAAGACATATATTGATTTGAATATTTAGGTATATAAATTATTTTGTAATTGAACTTTTTTTCTTGGCTTCTTATCTTTTCATTTCATGGGGTCTGATATATTATGAAACTCGTGTTCACTAGTGCAGACCAAAATGAAAATATTTACAGATCCAAAAGGATTTAAAACCAATTTAAAAATTTTATTATATTTCACTTTTTCGTTAGTGTATTTTGACATTTTTTGTGATGTAGATCTTTATGTTTTTATCTTTTTGAAAGAATCTAGTGTTTATTGAATTGTCATGTATAATTGAGGCACCACTTTGAAATATTTTTTTAATTTAAATCTTATTTTATCCTTACATTACACAAATACTTTATTAAGCCCTTAGCATCCACAAAATCACTTTTTATGAATCCACATTACACTCCCTTTATCCCATTCCCAATACGATATATCTATAAAATTAATCATTATTGTTGTACTCAGGTGTGGGGGTGGGAGAAGATGATTTGTATTTTCTTGATTTGATGAATCTGTTTGAGCTAAAATGAAGAAAAAATTGTTTCATTATTCATTTATACCTTGGGGATGAAATTTAATTATTTAAATGTGTATGGTTATCTTAAATATCATTTCATTTTTTTGATGGGAGTTCAAAAAAAATTAATATCAAAATCTACCACTATTTTTTCCTCAAAATTATAATTCAGAAGAAAAAATCCATATCATAATTCCAGATGAAATAATTCTACAAAATTAGGAAAAGAGGGAAGAAATTTATCATCGATTCTGAAATTCCAAGTGTGTACCAACAATGAAATTAAATCATTCATTGTTGGTGATTCATTTTCAAGATGATTGAGGAGCTCACAATTGGTGATAAAAACTATTTTCATTAATTAACTTCCCTTTAGAACCTAACCCTCTTCATATTGCCTCTGTTTTATTACATCTCAAACATTCTTAGCCAAAAACTCATATAATCCCATGGAAAATTCCTTATGATTGACACATTTTTTCATTATTTAAGTTGTGATATAAGGATAATGGAAAGCCTATTGAGATCACACATATTCATGGGAATACTGAAAACCCAGAAAAAATACATGAATGAAGAGAGAAATTTTTTTCCACTGAGGTAAGTCTGATTATTTAGTATTTTAAGTATTTTATTCCCATTTAAGAGGCATGATATTTCCGTATATGTGAGATTTGATCTATGATGTCATTTATACTATAGTATGTCTGTTTTGGCCATGGTATTAGATGATTTCTTAGGAGGTAATTGGTTATGTGTGAAGGAATTATAAAGCTATCATTTTTCAAATATTATATAGTTTAATTAAATTTTTATAATCCCATCATATTTTTAATTAATGAGAAATTTTCACAACTATATATTTTAATAAAATTTTATGATTAATTACAAAATTAAATTTATTATACAATTTATAAATTTTAATTAATTTATTTATTTCAGACATAATATTTAATAAACTCATAAATTATGAGAAATTTTTTTAAGGATTTCCCAAATCATGGGGTACCTTTTCTCCTTTTGGATGCAAAGATTAATCAATCATTTGGAAGCCTAATCCAAACTCACAAGTTGTGCCTCAGAGATTGTGTATGGATCTGGACATATTTAATGATTTTACCATGTATTCTAAACTACATTCCCTAAAGAGATAAATTTTAATATGGATAAAGAAGGAATATGGAGGAACATACTTTATTAAGGTGTGAATGTGTGATTTCTTCCTTTTAAAGTACATAAATGAATTTTGAATTGGAGATGTGGAAAATGAATAGTCTTCCATGTATGAGATAATTAAATGAGTAAATTGAAAATAAATCTCCCCACACGAGTAAAATGGAGATAAACATTTTTAGGTTAATATAGGAATTTTTGGGTAACAATGTTATAGAATATCACATTTCATATTTATTTTATATAAATATTTTAAAACATGGATATATTCAGAGATTAATTTTGGAGTATTTTATTTCACCCCCTCTCCATGTAAAAAGGTATCCCTTTATCATTTAAAGTGGATAGAAACATGGGGGTATATTATGATATGAATTATCATTATATAATTTTTTTTACTTTCAATAATATATGTTTTCTATCAATATATTATATTTCTCATTTATACCTCCTTTTATTTACTTTTTTTTATTTGTTTCTCCAAACATTTTCCATTCTTAAATCTAATAAATATAAAAACTAACAATTTGTTCTTTTTCATGGGGTGGAATGGTGATTTGATTAATTTTCAAGATATTGAGTTTATTATATATTAATTTAATTATTATAATTTTGGTGGTGGTTAAATCAATTAGGGTGTATAGTCACCCTATTTTTTCTACCACTAATTTATTTTTCTAGTTTACCATTTTTAATTCCTTACCATATTTTTCTCATTCATACGATAAAGCATGAAATAGGTAGTGATGATTAGTGAAGAGGCCTTCTATGTTACAAAAGGAATAGAATTTCCCCAAATGCAGAGGTCTTAGTATGGGGTAATGACATATGAAACGAAAATTTGTAGTCTGAGAGTTCTCGATCACTACATTGAATTGCATTTTGAGATTAATTTCAAATAATGATATCAATCACATGAACCTCATAATAACATTTTATTTCTTTCTTTATAGCTAAAATCATTATTTAAATTGTTTTAATTTATATTTTTAGTATTTAATTTTATATGCATATATCAAACCACCTCTTTTATATAATTTAGTATGAACATAATTATATTAATAATAGTGGTAATAGAAAAAAATTTACTGAGCGGCCAACTTGAGATATGAAACCATAGTGTGCACTATATATTTCATACCTAAGAAAATAAAATATTGAATAGTGCTTCACATCAAACCCTATTCATATAAAAGATAGGTAGAATTTATGAATTTTTACTCTAAAAACATCTCTTTAATGATAAAAGTCAATGAATATTATATTCAAGATCAATTTAACAAAAATTCTTATAATTATCCACATTTTATATTTTTTTCAATAAAACGTCCAAAATTTCCCAAATAAGATGAATAATAGTCAATCAAAAAACAACCACACCAACATCATTCAAAAGTATTTCCATAATAATGTCATAATTTTATATAAACTCCGTATAAGAAAATATAATTTCGAAATTAAACAATAAAGTGTAACACCATATTCATTTATTGTGTAAATAAAAAATATGAATTCCATAATATATAATTGTTCAAAAAGATATAATTATAAAAATGTGTTATTTATAATAATTATATAATGGTATACGGTTTAACATCCATAAAAAATAATTAACTCTATATCTGTTTTCCACCTTATTTATTACATATGAAATTGAATAATTAAATAGTTTTTCATCTAATATAATGAGTGACCATGAGTCACATAATGTGTCAATATTTTATAGTTGAATTGTACATTATAAATTCTCTTGCTGTAGAATATCCATATAGACATACCTATCACATTTCGTTCACATGGATAGACGAGACCATCACATAACCCTCAAAAAAATAGTCATGAACATCACATATAACATATAAATGAATTTATATACACTTATGTAGTCAATATAAATTGAGGGAATATATGGAATACTCATAATATCAGAAAAAAAATCATATAATTGTAAACCGAAAATCATAATATGATTCTATATATTCTCAACCACAAGATGATAGGCACAACCCTAGGGAATACATAAGAGATGTTTCAAATTATGAAGGTTCATATATAAGGAATATTTTCTAAATCCAGTAATGAGGATTTAGAATTAAACATGGATCATTAATATGTCAAACAAAAAGTGAATGAAATTCATTGTGGTGTATATACTAGGCAATTTAAATTAGCTTTATTTTTTCCATAGTAGTTAATTCTATATCTCTATATGAATACCATATTGGTTGTGACATGAATATATAAATGATAACCATATCATGTCATCATAACACATTAAACACACTTGAATGTCACTAGAGGTTAGAACAAGCTCTTGGTGAAAACAATTACCCATGTGAGAGTTATTTTAATCAATTTAATAATAAAAACTAAAATATCTGGCTCATAGTAAAAGGCATCATTTCCAATCTCAGTCCTATTCATCCCTAACATAGAAATATACTACAATTAAAGTGGATATAATTTTGTTATCTTGTTGGAATGAAAAATATTTCATGAATATGAATAATATATTTCAAAGATTGAAAAACAAAACAAATTCATTAAATAAAATAAAACAAATATAAAATCTAATATGAGTACACACGGTAAGCCAAATGAATCTTAAAGACCTAAAATAGTTTCCTAATTTGTGAATCATCCCCATGATTACATAAAAGATATCATATTAAATCCAATATCAAAAATAAAGAAAACCACACAAATTTTACAATAAGAATCATTTATCCTCATATGGGTTCATGTCCAATAGTTTGGTTGCATTAAAATTCTTAGATCGTAGAGAAAATATTTTGTACAAATCTTTAGAGGTCACTTTATAGGTTGTGAGAATGACGACTCAGCAAGTGTTCACAGTCATTATCCTAACAACTATTCATTGACTATAGTGTATTAGAGTAATAATATAATTCTATTGTAATAAAAATAAATAGTAAACGAAATGAATATCACACTACTAATATATATATATATATATATATATTGATACTGAAAAATAATTTCAAATATGGCTGATCAAAAATAGATTACCTCCTTCGATCTTGGATTTTGATCTACAATTATTTTTAGATCCATCCCCTATAAGAGGTAGTGTACGGACATGTATAAATATACATATATACTCACATTCATGTGCATATATGGTTAAATGTGTACAATGAAGCCAATGTTCTATTGACCTATCCTATTTTATGAATTATTTATCTAGAATAGTATTATAAATTGTGAAACACAACATAGGTAATGGGGTCATGGGTATAATGATATAGAGTATTATAATCACATCCCAATACATAAGCTAATATAATGAGTCAAGTTCAAACACCTATCTCATTTCTAGTATATACTCTATCAAATGGGATCCTACTTACGATTATACAACATAATATATTGAAAACATAAATTTCCAACCGAACAAAAAAATTTAACAATATAATGTTCTAATGTATTAAGAGCATAGGGTGAAAAACATTAAAAATAAGTACGTCAATCATAAATAGAAACCATCTAATAACAACACAAATAACCTCTTACATGCTCATAAAATATTATTTTAAGATTAAATATTTCTTAAAACCTATAAAGACAAATGAAATAATTGAAATCAATTACCCAACCGAATAATTTCCTAATGATTAACCATGTTCATAAAAAAGGGTTGAGAAAATTAATATTTTTCATAATTTATATAAGGAAACTATTTAATAATTTAAATCCTTTGGTTTATGATTTGATCACTCAAACCCAATCTACATCCTGAATAGCTATAGATGTTTAGGTGGGGAAGATTGGTAATTATTACATGATAAAAAGAATAATTATTCCTAGAGGGCACTAATAAAACCATTGGTTCAACCAAGATCATAACTAACAATAAAAAATGGGATTTGGAACTAGATTATATCGAAATAATTTATGAAAGAATAATATAGTCAGGAAATATATGATACCACCGTAGATTCACATAGTACTGTCCTCTAATGTTTCTATCCAATAAAAACATGAATTTTTTTGAGGATTTTCTGAAGCCTAGATTTTGATACAAGATATTATAATAAATTCATATAAATAGAATAAAAAAGGAATTTAATATATGGAGATTGAGTCTTACATCACTGATATGATCAGACAAGGGAAAATAATATAATATGATTCTCTGGAGGGTAAGGAATCAACATTGACATCATAGAGGAGGGAAAACCAAGAAAATAATGATGATGGAGTGAATTACAGTGAATCCATCAACCCTAATATATTTAGATATATGATTATAATTTAAAAGTATAATCAAGTTATGTAAATAATTCTCGTTACACTTTATCTATTTATCAATAATAAATTTATCTGTCATAGTTTTATTTATATACATTTTGATATTTAGTAATTCAAATTTATTCATTGTTTATATTTCTCTAAATTCTTATTATTTTATTTTTTTAATTAATTTGGAATTATTATGATTCAAATTTTCATTGTTGGAAATATATTCTAAGAGAAATATGATATATATTTTCTGTTGATGATCATGTTTATGAAGAATACAAGAAATCAGAAAAAGTAAGAATCCATACATATTGGATAAATAATATTAAAAATTATATTTTATAGAAAACAAAAAATTATATATGGATGTGTATCATATGTTTTCTGATGTTATATAAATGATAATACATATTATGAATATTCATATGCATATGGTTTAATTACTTATATATTGGAATTTTATCAAATTTTAGAATACTACACGTGGAATAATATTGTACATATCATTTGAAGATAGAGAAATATATTTTTAATATAAATTTAAATATATTTAATATAATTGGTCGATAAAAATATCTCAAATACTGATATTATTTTAATGAAAAATATTATATATAGGGATAAGTATCCTTACACAGCATAAGAATATGAAGAAATTTAATTACATATCAAATGAAGGATATTACATATTAGTTTTTAGAATGGGACAATATGTTACACACTATAGTTCAGTGATGATATTATATATTTAATAAATTACTAATAACTTATATGTTTTTCAGACGAATATTCTATCATAGTCTTGAAAAATAGACAAACTATAATGTTTATTCTCCCAATAGATCTTGATATATCTTAAGATGAGGAAACATAATGAAAACCATTTGGATAATAATTTTTGTGAATGTGGTGGATATGAAATATTGATATTATAAACACCATTCTTTGATAGAGATGTTGATTTCTATAAAGAATTGATAAATAGAGAAATATTAATAATTGACTGTGACATAATTATCAGTCACTATTTATGAATGTTAAGTTGAATAGGTATACTCAAATTCAAATGAATAATTTTTTCAATAAGTTGGGTAATGAAATTTATGATATTTCAAATACTTTTTGACATGGTGTAAATTATATAATTGATTTTTGAACTAAGACTCACAACTTCAATGATAGTAGTGAATATGTATAGACTCTGATGTACTTATTAATCAAAAATGGAATAAATTAAATAAATATGTACTTATAGAATCCCGTCTTTTTATAACATAACTTTTCATTCCATTACACGGAACTGAGGATCTTTAAGGTTTAGTGTCTTGGAAACAAGGAACATAAAACATGAAACAAAAAAAACATTCTTCTTAAACACTTGAAAGGATTCTCCACATCTTCACCCTAGGCTCATTACTGCATCCCATAACCTGGGGACATACATCAAAAGGAAGGGTGGGCAGAAGGCCCAGAAAGGGAAACAAGTGAAACATTTTACATATGAACTTGAGATACATCAATAAAGTCATGAAAAGAACTTTAAGGCATGAAAATGAAATCATGAGGCATATCATAATAAAAATAAAACTTTTTCATAACTTGAAGATGTGGCTACATCATTTAACATAGAAAATCATGAAAATATCACCAAGTTCCATCCCCAAGGTGTCATTTTAAAATTACCAAGGTTATTCACCAAGGTATCGTGAAAATTGTAATCTCTAGTAGTTACATCATTACCCAGTGCATTGGAGCTCTATCCGGGTGCACCCTTAAATTTTCCTTTATTATCATGTGAGCCACATATATCATCATCAAACATTTCATAAATAACCCATATAGCATAAAATAAATGGGTTTCATTTATAATCATAACGTTTTAAAAACTGCTTTAAAGACATGATCTTTACTTTACATTAAACCCACAGAAAGGGAAAGCGAGTATCATGTATGTAAATACCAGAATTTAAAATAGAACATTTTTATATATATGTTAATACCCCTGTAGAAATAGGAGCTTTGAGTATTCACTTTATAACATAAAATAATTTTGAGAAAGGAGAGGCATTTTGAGACGAAAATTCTGCAGCATAACGGCTATGTTACAAGGTTTTAGAAAACGTTGAAAAGAGAGGTAACATGGGTCGAGAAATCATAATAGACCCATAAAATAGTATAGGGACAGAATAAGAAGTATATATGGACATGGTGGTGCAATTTCAAGGACATACCATTTGAAATGAAAAACATGGAAGGAAGACAAAAGTTTGATTTCTCTTATGAAAGTTCGGCAGCCTAACGGCGTTACTTAAACATCAAAATACTGAATTGAAGAGATCAAATGGGGACTCTCATCATATGAACATAAGAGTCCAGTATGATAGTTATAGAGATCATACCCCAAAATAACAAAAAGGAACTTGAAGGAATTGACATGAAATGAGAACTTCAAAACGAGAAGGGTGAAGAACCACTTAAAAATTCGGCAGCCTAACGGCGCCACTTAAAACATCAAAATACGGAATTGAAGAGATCAAATGGGGTCTCTCATCATATGAAAATAAGAGTCCATTATGATAGGTATAGAGATCATACCCCAACATAACAAAAAGGAACTTTAAGGAATTGACATGAAAGTAGAACTTCAAAACGAGAAGGGTGAAGAACCACTTAAAAATTCGGCAGCCTAACGGCGCCACTTGAAACTTCAAAATACGGAATTGAAGAGATCAAATGGGGTCACTCATCATATGGTCATAAAAGATCAGTATGATAACTTAGAGATCATACCCCAACATAACAAAAAGGAACATGAAAGACTTGAATGAAAATAGAACTTGAAAACGAGGAAGGTGAAAGAATCCCTTAAAAATTCGGCAGCCTAACGGCGCCACTTAAACATTCTTAAAACGAATTGATGAGAGCATGGGGGGGTCTCTCATCATATGAACATGAAATAGGCAGTAGGATGAATATAAAAGGACATCTTCCAACATAATAACATGGATTATAAAAGAAATTACATAAAAGAGGTTACTTGAAAAGAAAGAGAGAGGTCGGATCCCTTACCTTAAAATGTAACTCTTAAACCCCAAAGGTTGGGACCTTGAGGGCTTGGGGGAACCTTGGGAGGACTCCTTGGGAGGTAATGAGACCAGAAATTCGTTGGAAATGAGTGGGGAGTCGAATGGATGAGAGGAGGGCTTGGTATTTATAGGGAAAGTGAGGGGACAAGGCATTAATGGCCAAGGGACACCTCACATGTGCTTTTCTCAAACCCATGTGCTCTCCCTTGTCATTTATCATGGAGTTAGGACACATGGGGCCCCCAAAACAATAATTCATCACCCTTGGCCGGCCAACCCTCAAAAGATCTCATGACATCTTCATGACACCGTTATGATGTCATTAAACATACCGAAACCCTAAAACTGTATTTTTACTATTCACTGAAAATTCAACTTTCTCAGAAAAATCCCAAAATTTTACATTAACCAAATATCAATGCTCTGATTTCAAAAATGAAATCCATTTTATAAAAATAATTTTCTAAATATTTTTAATTTAATTTTTAAATAAAAACACTATTCATTGAAAATTCATTTTTTCAGAAAAAACCCCAAAAATTACCATAACATAATATCGATGCTTTGAGTTCAAAAATAAAGTCATTTTTATAAAAATAATTTTCTAATTATTTTTAATTAAATTTTTAATTAAAAAACACTATTCACCCGAAAAAACTAATACTTGAATAATAAATAATGAAACCGTTATTTAACTATTTTATTGAATCACATTACTTAATCAAGGTGCCTAGATTATTTTAAAACTTTCTTTAAATGAGATTACTAATCCATTTGGTCATATTACTAATCCTAATCATAAAATCACTATTCATAATTTACTATTCATCAAAAATCAAGTTGGTCTTATTAGACTCTAAATTTAGTACTGAACATAATTGCAGAAGACCATTTTTTGAAAATCATTACACATTTTTAATTATTTAGGGTTTACATAAACATATTTAAAATATCCTTTTTCTAAAATTCATCAAAAATATGCATACTATATTTATCCGGTCATTTCAAAATTTATAAACTTCATCATAAGAAGAAATCCCAATTTTTATTTAAAACAAGGATTACACAAGGTAGTTACGGTCTCGTTACATAACCCCTTATAATACCAGCATAGGACCTAAGAATAAGGTGTGCTAGGGTGATAGAAGCTTGGGGCGGCTCAGTCAACATTGCCTGAGTAGTAATTTCTATCAGTTTGAACTTCTCACGAAGGCGATTCTATTCCAGCTTCACATGATGAAGTTCGGCTTGGATTTGATCCAGAGCAAAGCCCAGTGGTGCTATCTCCTTCCCAAGCTCTGTTAGATGGGCTTCGATCGGTCCAAGACTACTTGGTGAGGCCATCGAATCATCTTTCTATAATAATTAACCAAGATTACTTATATCAAAACATTTTGTTCACAGCTGTCATATTGACTGATGGTTATATAATAGTCAAAACCCACTGTTCTCATTTTAATTATAATCATGTTTATCAAATAAAATGTTTTTGTTGATTATAACAATAACACATAAAATTGGGAAACAAAATTTATTTAAAAAAATTCGGGTCGTTACAATCTTCCCCCCTTAAGAAATTGCGTCCTCGCAATTTTAAAATTGGGTTTTGAAATTTCATTGAAAGTCCCACATCGGAAAAGGAGTCAGTAAAACTATTACTTTAAAATAAAGAAAGGGAAGTACAAAAGTCACCCGAGTTAACCCACACTAGGGTTCCATGTAGGAAAACATGGACATGGAGGAAAAAACAAAGGGTCAAGTTCTGAGGGAGAGTGATAGAGAACATGATTAGGAGAAAGTTAACCATGAGAAAATCCCAAACTTATGATGTGTGTAAACGGTCTTTGATTACCTAGTAGGAAACGTAAACCAACAACATTTTTGTTTTACGTTTCTTTTCATAATTTTGAGGATTTCATTTACTACATAGAACAAAAACATAAGAAAATATACCTACCTTCAAGTAGAGTTTCATCCTTTAACAAGTCCCTACCAACACTAATCTTTTCTCCAAATGATGAGAATTCAAAAACACTTGGTCTCATAAAAGCACAAGAATCATCTTCTATAGAATCACATAATCTACAAAAGATTAACTATCTATTTATTCTATCTTTAAACATTATCCCAAAAACTGAAAGGTTAAGGTAAAACAACTCTTCAAAAATAAAGAATCCCATAGGGATGGAAACTACTTTTAAATCATCAATGTTCCATGGTACTACCCAAATTTCATCATAGACCATTCCCTAAATAACGGTCCTTAAAATTCCTCAAAACAAACCAAACTAAGATTGAAACCCAAATACAATAAGGATTTGATAACATAGTCTTCCAAAACAACTTCATTGTTCATCTCCAGACAACATCAACCACTCCTAACATCTTATAAAAAAAGAAGCTAACCTAAACATATTTTACCCAAGATAGGTTAGTCATTCCCATAAGTAACCTAAATTACTATAAGTTCACCTTAAATTCATCGATTTTTCAAAATATAAGTCAACCTTACTCCTCAATGAAAATACCTTAGTAATCTATTTACCTCGATCAAATATGGTTCCCAAAATAATGAACGTCTTCCAAAATAATAATCATATTTTAATCCCCTAATCATCCCTGTCATATTAATTCTAAAATCGTTGCATTTCCTATCACATTGGTTGTCGGGACATGTTCTTCCATTTCCCACCATTAACTAAGAAGAGAAATCATAATTAGTGGTTTAAGTACTTAGCTAATAATCATGAAAAGGAACTGAAAGCATATAAGGATAACTTGTATATGAAAGGTATACCCTAACTTGTGATCTCCTAGGTTCCCATCTAGGTTATGAATGATCATATATTCTTATGTGAACCTTTATTTTATTTTATCTTTGTTCCTTTAACAATGGTTCATACCAAGCTTATGAATTAACCAAAGCATATCCCCCGGGAGTGTCGTAACCAAGAGTGCAGCAAGGCCCGTTGTCGTGTACCAGTTCCCGTTCGAGTCTAGCTCAAAGCGGTGTTTTCGGGTTTTACCCCTATGTACATCTGTGCCAGAGCCACCTCTACCTGCTCGTATCCAGACAGGGATGTATTTTCTTGGCAACCCCTTACTCAATACTCACCAAAATACCAGGAATATTTCCTATATTAAAATTTTCTATAGGGTTCCTCCTAGAGTTTTCATATCCTAATTTCCACAAATAACTAAACCATCCTTTGATACCAACTATAGCATCCCGTATTTTTATAACATAACTTTTCATTCCATTACACGGAACTGAGGATCTTTAAGGTTTAGTGTCTTGGAAACAAGGAACATAAAACATGAAACAAAAAAAAACATTCTTCTTAAACACTTGAAAGTATTCTCCTCATGTTCACCCTAGGCTCATTACTGCATCCCATAACCTGGGGACATACATCAAAAGGAAGGGTGAGCAGAAGGCCCAGCAAGGGAAACAAGTGAAATATTTTACATATGAACTTGAGATACATCAATAAAGTCATGAAAAGAACTTTAAGGCATGAAAATGAAATCATGAGGCATATCATAATAAAAATTAAACTTTTTCATAACTTGAAGATGTGGCTACATCATTTAACATAGACAATCATGAACATATCACCAAGGTCCATCCCCAAGGTGTCATTTTAAAATTACCAAGGTTATTCACCAAGGTATCGTGAAAATTGTAATCTCTAGTGGTTACATCATTACCCAATGCATTGGAGCGCTATCAGGGCGCACCCTTAAATTTTCCTTTATTATCATGTGAGCCACATATATCATCATCAAACATTTCATAAATAATCCATATATCATAAAATAAATGGGTTTCATTTCATAATCATAACGTTTTAAAAACTGTTTAAAGACGTGATCTTTCCGTTACTTTAAACCCACGGAAAGGGAAAGCGGGTATCATGTATGTAAATCCCAGAATTTAAAATAGAACATTTTTATATATATGTGAATACCCCTGTAGAAATAGGAGCTTTGAGTATTCACTTTATAACATAAAATAATTTTGAGAAAGGAGAGGCATTTTGAGACGAAAATTCTGCAGCATAACGGCTATGTTACAAGGTTTTAGAAAACTTTGAAAAGAGAGGGAACATGGGTCGAGCAATCATAATTGACCCATAAAATAGTAGAGGGACAGAATAAGAAGTATATATGGACATGGTGGTGCAATTTCAAGGACATACCATTTGAAATGAAAAACATGGAAGGAAGACAAAAGTTTGATTTCTCTTATGAAAGTTCGGCAGCCTAACGGCGTTACTTACACTTCAAAATACTGAATTGAAGAGATCAAATGGGGTCTCTCATCATATGAACATAAGAGTCCAGTATGATAGGTATAGAGATCATACCCCAACATAACAAAAAGGAACTTGAAGGAATTGACATGAAATTAGAACTTCAAAACGAGAAGGGTGAAGAACCACTTAAAAATTCGGCAGCTTAACGGCACCACTTAAAACTTCAAAATACGGAATTGAAGAGATCAAATGGGGTCTCTCATCATATGAACATAAAAGTCCATTATGATAGGTATAGATATCATACCCCAACATAACAAAAAGGAACTTGAAGGAATTGACATGAAAGTAGAACTTCAAAACGAGAAGGGTGAAGAACCACTTAAAAATTCGGCAGCCTAACAGCGCCACTTAAAACTTCAAAATACGGAATTGAAGAGATCAAATGGGGTCTCTAATCATATGGTCATAAAATATCAGTATGATAACTTAGAGATCATACCCCAACATAACAAAAAGGAACATGAAAGACTTGAATGAAAATAGAACTTGAAAATGAGGAAGGTGAAAGAATCCCTTAAAAATTCAGCAGCCTAACGGCGCCACTTAAACATTCTTAAAACGAGTTGATGAGAGCATGGGGGGTCTCTCATCATATGAGAATGAAATAGGAAGTAGGATGAATATAAAAGGACATCCTCTAACATAAGAACATGGAGTATAAAAGAAATGACATAAAAGAGATTACTTGAAAAGAAAGAGAGAGGTCGGATCCCTTACCTTAAAATGTAACTCTTAAACCTCAAAGGTTGGGACCTTGAGGGCTTGGGGGCACCTTGGGAGGACTCCTTGGGAGGTAATGAGACAAGAAATTTGTTGGGAATGAGTGGGGAGTCGAATGGATGAGAGGAGGGCTTGGTATTTATAGGGAAAGTGAGGGGACAAGGCATTAATGGCCAAGGGACACCTCACATGTGCTTTTCTCAAACCCATGTGCTCTCCCTTGTCATTTATCATGGAGTTAGGCCACATAGGGCCCCCAAAACAATAATTCATCACCCTTGGCCGGCCAACCCTCAAAAGATCTCATGACATCATCATGACACCGTTATGATGTCATTAAACATACCGAAACCCTAAAACTGTATTTTTACTATTCACTGAAAATTCAACTTTCTCAGAAAAATCCCAAAATTTCACATTAACCAAATATCAATGCTCTGATTTAAAAAATGAAATCCATTTTATAAAAATAATTTTCTAAATATTTTTAATTTAATTTTTAAATAAAAACACTATTCATCGAAAATTCATTTTTTCAGAAAAAACCCCAAAAATTACGATAACATAATATCGATGCTTTGAGTTCAAAAATAAAGTCATTTTTATAAAAATAATTTTCTAATTATTTTTAATTAAACTTTTAATTAAAAAACACTATTCACCCGAAAAAACTAATACTTGAATAATAATTAATGAAACCGTTATTTAACTATTTTATTGAATCACATTACTTAATCAAGGTGCCTAGATTATTTTAAAACTTTCTTTAAGTGAGATTACTAATCCATTTGGTCATATTACTAATCCTAATCATAAAATCACTATTCATAATTTACTATTCATCAAAAATCAAGTTGGTCTTATTAGACTCTAAATTTAGTACTGAACATAATTGCAGAAGACCATTTTTTGAAAATCGTTACACACTTTTAATTATTTAGGGTTTACATAAACATATTTAAAATATCCTTTTTCTAAAATTCATCAAAAATATGCAAACTATATTTATCCGGTCATTTCAAAATTCATAAACTTCATCATAATAAGAAATCCCTATTTTTATTTAAAACAAGGATTACACAAGGTAGTTACGGTCTCGTTACATAACCCCTTATAATACCAGCATAG
This sequence comes from Viscum album, assembly GCA_963277665.1. Lineage (NCBI taxonomy): Eukaryota > Viridiplantae > Streptophyta > Magnoliopsida > Santalales > Viscaceae > Viscum > Viscum album. The sequence continues at coordinate 913,604,039 of OY728155.1, read as the reverse complement.
GACCTAAGAGTAAGGTGTGCTAGGGTGATAGAAGCTTGGGGCGGCTCAGTCAACATTGCCCGAGTAGTAATTTCTATCAGTTTAAACTTCTCACAAAGGCGATTCCGTTCCAGGTTCACATGATAAAGTTCGGCTTGGATTTGATCCAGAGCAAAGCCCAGTGGTGCTACCTCCTTCCCAAGCTCTGTTAGATGGGCTTCGATCGGTCCAAGACTACTAGGTGAGTCCATCGAATCTTCTTTATATAATAATTAACCAAGATTACTTATATCAAAACATTTTGTTCACAGCGGTCATATTGACCGATGGTTATATAATAGTCAAAACCCACTGATCTCATTTTAATTATAATCATGTTTATCAAATAAAATGTTTTTGTTGAGTATAACAATAACACATAAAATTGGGAAACAAAATTTATTTAAAAAAATTCGGGTCGTTACAGTACTACATTGAATTATTACTATTCTTGGATAATAAAATAGTCTGATTTTTATTTATAAATAATTTATAAGACTATAAATTTATTACATTATATTAACAAAATGATGGACTATAACGACTTTAGTTTATTTATATTATATATTTATATATTTATCTTCTAGAATATTCATATAAGACTAGTGGAATTAAAAACAAGTTAACCTGATAAAAAGTTAATTGAAATATATATAAAATTATTCTATTATTATTAATATTGCTATATGAGATTTTAAACTAAGTGATAAATTAGTTACCATTACAATATAAAATATATTTCTACTAAGTGTCTTCTAGTTATACTCATCTATGGTAAACAATTCAACTCTGTGTACTAGTTTTTGACTAATAGTAAAAAATTTATCTCTAAGGTACTTGATAAAATAATGTGAAGGACCTATAAAACTATGAACTATGTGTAAACTATTTTCATTCAGTTGTTACATCCATAGTAAATGAATTAATATAATATTAGAATTCCTATATTGGTAGTTGGTGGAGTGTGATAAGTGATATTCATCATCATGCCAAATGACATTGACTACCATGTGCGTCCTATTCATTATATTATTTCTACATTATTAATCTATTAATTAAGAATGAAAAATTTGATATATATATATATATATAGATGATAATAATAAATTAGTCAAATTTTTTAATGGAATTAATTCACCACCTCTTGTGTATTTTTCTTCAACCTAATTTGGAAAAAATGTGCAATAAAAGGGGTTTTCATTGTTGATATCATCTCTTTACCAGTACCAATATTTGGAATCAGAGTCTATTATTAAAATATATCATTATTTGGACTTAATATGATAGAGAGAAACATTAATCAATATAATAACTAACGGATGATCATGGAGACGATATTTCAATATTTTGATCACCTTATTTTAATAGTGAAATTATGTTTGATAGAAATATGGAATGATTATCTAGATTATAAATCTTGGTTTTCAACTTTACATTGGGTGGTGAAGCCCTATAATATTCATACTAGTGAACCCGATTCAAGGAAATCATATCATGATGCTAATTATGATTTAAATTTTAACAATGTGAATTCCATCATTTATGGATTATGAATAGGTGTGTTTAATAGAGTTTTACAATATTTTTATTCAACAAATGATATGTGGGAAACCATTTTTGATTACAATAATGGAATAAAAAAATGCATAAAATCTAAGGTGTGGCATTGTAAGATAATGTTTGACACCATTAGGATTTACGGTGGATATATTATTTCTCAAAAGGATGAATGACTAAAATAGTGGAAACAATTTCTTCATTGGGTGATGATATATAAGAATATGATCATTATTAATATTTTATTAGTGTTATACCATCTATGTATAGTTTAATAACATTTTTACTATATATTATTAAACTATTATATACATAAAAATAAATAAGTTGACTGGAACATTTGGGATATACGAAGATGATATGCAACAAGAAGTTTATGTTCCTAATTTATCTAGTAATGAATATTTTCCCCTTTATGTTTCTACTTGAAATGAAGAGAAAAATATAAAAAAATATTTTAAAACTAATCTTAAGAATAATGTTTTAATTTTTATTCTGATGATAACCTTTCAGATATTAATTGAATATTTAAAAATTTACACATGATTATAAATGGATTCAAGAAACCCTTTGAAAAATCGAGAACATTGATGGAATGGTGGATATATGTTGTCAATACATGGAAATGGTACATGCCAAACCTTGAATTCCTCAACTAAAATATTAATATATTTTTATAGAAAATAATTTTATTAAAAAATATGAATTCAAATATATGAATATTATATGGGGTTGTTTTGAAGATTATAGGTATGAATCTCATTCAAACGATGAAATAATGAAATTCAAAAAAATGGATTTTTTTCATATACAAAATGATGACGTCATAAAATAATTATTCTCCCTTCATTCAGAATTTAAAATTTATTCTTTTAATGAGCTTAATTGGTATTTATTTTTCTTAATGATAACCAAGATAATTTAATGAAAAAATATTACAAATCTTATAAAATATTATGATCCTATTATTTTTGAAACATATTGTTCATTTAGTCATATTATTTAAATCAAATTGTAAACTTGAAAATGATAAAATTTCTTTTTTTTTACATGAAACAATATTTAATTTTTTTTAATTAAATTTTATTCATATAATCATATTTTTTCTTATTCTTACTAAATGTGGGTATTATCTTAACAAAATCATTGTTAAAAATGTAAATTATAGAAGACATGTAACTAGAAACAATGCAGAAACACTTAATATTAATAGTAATTGTTTTTTTTTCTTATTTAAACTAGTAAACTCATGTCCATTATTCATTTTTTTCCTTGTTGTATTATAATAAATTATAAAAATAATTGGTTTTTACAATTCAAAAAATATGTGGTTTTATGTATGATTACATATTAAAATATTTTTCAAAATTCTATGATATAATTTATACTCAAATTTGTATTTTTTGTTATAAAAAATAATTATTTCTAGTACTAATGAGAAAAAAAAATTAGTACCAAAATATACACTTGTTTGAATGTTTTCTAATAAATTAACAACACAATATGGGATGTTAAATGTTTTTATGGATTCTCACCACATATGAATGATGAATTAATAAATTTATATTTCTTATAAATATTAATGAATGTCATAGAGATTTTGTTAAAAGTAACTTAACAAAATATTATTAAATAATTTGATTATTACATTAATTTATTTATATTATAGTTATATATTCTTAATTAAGAGAACTCTCTGTTTTATACAGGGGGAATCATTATAATTGGTCTATTATTTGGATGTAATATTATTTTAATAGAATTAATATTTTATTCGTAGAAATGATTACAATAATTTTTTTAAATTATGGATAATATATATACTCAATATAGTTTTATTTAAATCTACGTTTATATGATATGATTTAAGGTTTTTTATTTTATAGATCATGTGTTTATAATCATTTAATGTGGTTTTAGTTGCAGCTGTTTAGTATTGTTATTATTTAATGTTCTATAATGATATTTGGATGTTTTCTATTTTGTTATGATTATATATAATGAATTATTATATATCATTATTTCATATGAAATTTATTTAATTGCTTATATCTATTCATCGAACATTATAAACTAGTTTCATAACTCTTTATAGTTATTTTTTAATTACCTAGGTATATTTCACATTAAAGAGTGCTCATAAGAATATTATTTTTTATGGGTTGAGATTCCTTTTCTACCCTATCTCATTGAATATATGGAATAGTTTATTTCATTGGTGAATATAAATGTTTACCATTTGGATATTTCATTAAGATTTAGTATATACTTAAATTATTCATAAGTTTTTAGGGTGTTATACGTTATCTATACCTGTTGAACATGATGTATAAAATATCAATATATTAGTAGATCATTATTGTATATTACTGGTTTTATATTTTCAATCATTCTAAGTCAACATATTCAATATAATTTATTAGAATTATTTTTGTATTCTATTTCAAATTTTCTTAATAACATTTAATTTCTAAATCATAGATTTCTGGTTCAACAAAAATTTTCTCTTTAATTATGATGCCTTTTTTATTCATTATTATTTATATGATTGGTTGTAGTGTATTAACATGACCATAGAGATTATCTTCTATTTGTCTTGGGGATGAGCTTCTTCCTTTTTCTATTTTTTTGTAACTTTTTTAAATTGTTCAAATTTTCCTTGTCTTACCATTTTGATCCTGAAAAAATGAATAAGGTCATGTTTACTGTGTTCAGGATCATATGTATTTAGGTAAATAGGTTCTGTAAATATAAAATGGGTAGAACTTTGAGTGTGTCTTTGAAATTCATATTTATTTGTGTTTTGATAATTAATTTATCCTTCACACTTTAATTCATTTGTTTTCATAAAATTTTATTATCTATTATTTGTGGTTTAAATTTCTTCTCATTGTTAATCTATTATTTATTTATTATTGTAGATTAAATATGATTCAGTCACTATATGCAATGAAAGTATCCTATTTTGAAATATAATATGTATCAACTTCTAATAAACTTACATAGAATGAATAATAAAAATATTACAATGATATGATATTTACATATTCTAAGGGAATATTAAATATTGAAATTGAAAGAGTAAAAAGCCTTATGAATGGAAGTATATATAATATATTCTGAGGCTATGGATGTTATATACCTATTCATAAAAGTAGTATATGTAATGCATGATTTCTTATGTATTTTCACATTCTCTATGTCATTAATATTTTTAAGTATATCATACATTTTATACGTATTATGACAAATATATTTTTTGTATAGAGTTAAGAATACTAAATATCTAAATAAAATAAAAAAAATATCATTTATAATTGATATTATCCCAAAATGAAATATCATTACTATAAAGAAATATCATATAAATAATCTAAAGTGAATAAAATTATATTCAATATTAATTGAATTTTATTATGTATTGTAATTTTTTAATATAGAATATCATACACAACAAAGATTGAAAATGATATTATGTGTATAATAGATTACTCATAAGTTAATTTTTCTAGATAATGATTATGTTATAACTGTGATAAAATGCTAAGCTACAAATAGCATTCATCCATAGTATCACAATATACATAGAGACGATGAATCAATTTATAGACTATTAAACATGGAATTTTTATAAATGGGTTGAATGTGAAATGTGGTGATTTTGAGTTACACTCCTTAATAGAGATTGTGATTTCTTTTTCATATTCATGAACATAAGAAATATTACACATAGACTATTACTATATTTACTATTACTATATATGACTATTATATGTATGGTGGATAATAAAATTCAAATTATTGAATTTTAGATATAAGTTATATCAAAAAAATTCATAAATTATAATGACTAATTGATATGGAGTGTAACACCCCAAGCTTCTACAGTACGCTTCTCTTTGAATAATGTGATAGCGTGTGTTGTACGCAATATCAAGTTCTAACACACCGCAACCAATCAAACTAGCCGTTATGAATAGTAATACATACTTTTTAAAAAAAATTAAATTTTACCTCTCAAAATGGACTTCATTTTTGGATTATAAATATCTAATTTAGCCTTGGGTGAAATTTTGGAACTTTTCGTATAACATTTATATTTTGAGGAATAGTGAAAATTACTAAATTTTAATTAAAAAAACTTTTTTAATCGAAATAAATTATAATGATAAATTATGAATTTGAGTGGTTTTAAAGTATATTTAGAATATATTTTTACCATTTAATAAAATTTTGTTCATTGTACATAATTTTACAATTAAACCGGATATAAACCAGTGTCAATCTTTTGATAGTTTTTATCTCTTAAAAACACGCTTTTTGTTTTAACAATTGGAATTATTTTTAAATTAATTTCTGCCACTTCTCTATTTCAAATTTGGAAAAATGGATTCCATATTTGGAATAAGGATGTTCATATTGAGTAAATAGTTAACTTTTATTTTTATACATTTTGAATAATTACTTCGCTAATTATTTTATTTACCATGGTTAAAGTGTAAATCCGGTAAATAATGGTACAAAAATAATTATATAATAATATTAAATTACCCTAAAACGTGTCTTAACCCTATTGGTTGATACATGGCTGACCATGGGCATCTTTGGGTCTATTTTGGGACCCCATGGATCCACTTCTAAGTGATAATGACACATTATATTAATTAAGTTAAAGTAATTACAAAAATGACATAAGCATATATCTTTAAGAAAAACAATTTTTACATAGGCTTATATATGTTTTATTTTAGACTATAAATATTCATTAGAAATACATCAAGATTTCATACATAATTTTATTTTATTTAAAAAATTTAGACATTATATAATTTAATTTATTTATGACACAATGATGATGCAATAATTACCATAATATTGAAAAATTAAAATAATTGATATTATAAATACCCAAATAAATATTATTTGAGACTTTTTATGATTTAAACTAATTTTCAAGGATAATATGAAATGTTTGAATTTATTTAATTAACTTAGTTCGAATAATCATTCTGTAATGATTTTTACAAAAATCAATTATTGAATAGTGTCAAAATTGACATAAAAGGGTTTTTAAAAGAAATATTATATAATTAATTGATATTAAATTCCTAAAAATCTAAGGATCGGCCAAGAGACTTATATCCTGATTTTTGTATCATTAATGGACCACTTGTGGGTCTCTTTTATGTATATAGTATGTTTATTAACAATATAATATAAAAATACAAAGTGGCGTGGTAAGTTTCAAACTAATTAATTAAGAGTTAAAAATAAAAGATAAGGTTAATATAATGACCCAAACCTGTCTAAATTATATTGGTTGAATGGTTTTCGACCAATACCCACCTTAAAATTTAAATAATACACTTTGGAGCCATTTGAAACCGAATATGAATTTACTATAAAATATTATTTCTAACTTTTCCAAAGTTACCCATCACCCCTCTTATAAAAGGGCACTCCTCCTTCTCATTACATCACACCATCAAAACCTTTTGGTTTGGCCAAACCCTGCCCCAATACTCTCTCAACATACCTCACTAAAACCAAGAGGCATTTCTTTAGTAATAAAGCCAACGTAAGGAGCCCTTTTGATCAAATCAAAAGGAAGAACCCGAAGAAGAGGTAATGATTTCACCACCCTTTTTCAAGTTCCTTTCTTCTTCCACTACTTCTATCTTTGTTATTACCATTATAAAATAATAACTCAAGTATCTTATATATACTGCCATGTTATTATAAATATGGTATAACCATATTCATTATTCTATCCACCTTTTTAATAACATGTCACCATACGTGCGTACGTACGGCTTACCGTCTCCACGTTGTGGTGTAATTGTTATTCAATAAATTATTATTTGGATGGGTATAATAATGATGTGTAATTAATGTAAATAATAAATATAACATGATAATGATTCTGTATATATGATATACCATCCATTTATATATTATTTTAATAACAAAAGAATGATATTTTTGCTCGTGCGTACGTACGGACTACCGTCTCCACGAACGCAATGAGATTCATTCTCCATCGTATCCATTCAAGTATAATTATCATTTCACGATTAATAATAGTATTTAATGACATGATATCATTTTGGATATGAAAAATATACAACCTATCCATAAAAAACACGACTTATGTAAAAAAACATATAAAAGAAAACAAGTAAGTTAACACCCAAAACGACGATAATTCTAAGATATTATTAACAATGAAATGTTAAAAGATCATATATGATATCATATTAAGGTATATGAATATTTAATAATTTAATAAAAAAATCAACATTATACAGGAGGTTAACCTTCCCCTAGACAAGGAAAACTACAAGGTAAGGGTATATTTCGCAATTTCTTCATTATCCGAGGTTGTTTATACGTAATAATATACTTGGATTTCTTTATCATCCACATCCATGTTTCTTAATGACGTATTTCAAAACATTTTTACTATTTACAATAATATGGGTTAAAGTCATTTATACCCTTGTTTTACTTTTAATAAGAGGTTTGTAAAGGAATCATTCTGTAGCTTTCCAAATAAGGTGCTTTTTAACCTTTTCGACAGAATTAAGATAAGAATGTTTTTTTAACTTATACGGCAGGTGAGGCTATTTTCCACCGTTATAAAATCGTCGAAGCTTCCCATACAAGATTATAAGAATATTTTCAAAGAAAATGTTTTATTTTATAAATATATTACTCTTAAGATATTTCAAAATAGAAAGAGATATTTCTTTAAAAAGAGTTTTCATTTCATCTATCTCAATATCCTTTGATGGATTTTAAGCTTAGTTGAAGTTGATTTATTATGATACAAAACTTATATATTGTATTGAAGGTTTTGTGATATGTTTGACTGTGGATGTGTTATTTTTATTCCATTCATGATTTATAGATGAAGTATTTACATTTTGTATGCTAGTTTTAATATGAATGTTTATATTATGTTTAATCCTTTTCATATTGGAATGCATTGGACTTAATATGGGATGGGTGGAGCCTGCTACAGCTCCTCAATGCATCGGTAGGTCTCATGAAACAAAATAGTGTCTTGGCCCAAGGCCTTGGAAAAATATTATTTGTAGTCTTGGCACGAGGCCATTGCTATGTGGTTATGATAGTCTAGAATTATGCATTCCATCATAATGAAAGTGGTTATTGATATTTCGTGTGATTATTTGATTAATATAATATTCATGTGAATAAGTAAATGACATTATTTCATTTTATTTTTTCCATGATATGTTGAAGTTCATGTTTAAAAGGCTTTTGTTTTAGTTATATATTGCCTTAAATGTTTATTCTTATTTATGGATGTTTCTGTTATATTGTTATCCTTACTGGGAATTTGAGCTCACCACTTTTCTATGTTTTATTTTTCCCAGGATGTGAAGAAGTAAATTATGAATGACCAGCAGGAATAGTATGAGGGGATAAGAGTGTGGACTATGGAGACTAGGTTATTGTAGTGTTTATTTTATGATGTAATATAAACCTTATGAATATATCTAGTGTTTCAAAGGCTACTAAACTATTCGGTCTTTCGATAATTGATCTTTCTTGTGATCATGCCAATGTTATATAATAATGCACCGACTATGGGTAACTCGGGTCGGGGCGTTATAGTTGGTATCAGAGAAAGTTTAGTACAAACCTTGGAAGCTAGATTTAGATAAATTCTGATTAGAGCACGTAGACCAAAGATGAACATTGAGGATTAAAATAGATAAACTTCCAAGAATTTTTATATTGTAGAGATTTGTGAGTTTTCCGAGCAATACATCCCTGTCGGGAAACGAGCAGGTAGAGGCGGCTCTGGCACATATGTAACTAGGGGTAAAACCTGAAAACACCACTTTGAGCTAGACTCGAACGGGAACTGGTGCACGACAACGGGCCTTGCTGCACTCTTGGTTACAACACTCCTAGGGGATATGCTTAGTATAACTCTCATTTTCATTACAAATCATTATGAAGAGTTTATGAGTATATACATCCTCAAAGAAAAAAATTTTATGATTATGGATTATATCCATAAATAGTTCAATTTATGTTAAGTGGTTTATAAGTATGGAATTGTGTATTTTGACTCATAAACTAATCTAGTTTATGGCATTGTTTAGAAATGGCGCCTAGTGGAAAAAATGGAAACCGTATCAATTCACGCACTCCATGTAGGGATTTCCCTCCTGCTCAAGATAATTATAGTGAATCTGGTGATGCAACTGGTGCCGATCAGCTAATCACCATACTGGGACAACTCACTCAGGTTATGAATAATAACCTTACCCGTATGGAGCACCCTGATGCATAGTGTGGAGGATCAATGTTAGATCGCTTCATGGGGCAACAACAACCAACGTTCAATGGGAGTACAAATCCCTTAGTATCTGATCAATGGATAAATTCCCTAGAGAAAATATTTCAGGCTTTGGGGAGTAGTGAAAGGGAAAATTTTATCCTGGCAGTTTACCGCCTCACTGGACATGTTGATCAATGGTGGTCATTGATTCAAACCATGAAGGAAGATGATGAAGTATCAAATATGGAATGGAGGGAGTTCAAAGATCTATTTTTAGAAAAATACTTTCTTTGTGACCATCGAGCAGATATGGAAATGAAATTTCTAAGTCTGAGACAAAAGGAGGATGAGAATGTCGCAAAGTATGAGGCTAACTTTACAAGGTTAGCAAGGTATGTTGGAGATTATATACGTAACCCAAGAAGTAAGATTGGTCGTTTCTTTGATGGGTTAATACCATTTCTCCATCGAGCATTGTTCTCACAATCCTTCTCATCATATGAATACATTGTCTCATGTGCTATCAAGAGAGAAAAGTAATTCTCTATGTCTTATGACTTCAAATCAAAGAAAGAGAAGAAGAGATCTGCTGATCAATCTGGGAATGGAAATAAGGGGAAGAAGGGAATGTTTGAATATCCATCCTTTGGTAAATGTGGGAAGAAACACCCTGGTAAATTCTTCAAGGGAATGGGTTTCTATTACAAGGGTGGTGAAAAAGGCCACCTAGCTCGTGATTGCAAAGGCAAGAAGGTAGCTACGAATGTTCAGTGCTACAATTGCAGGGAGATGGGACATTATGAAAATGGATGTCCTATTCGTCAGGAGAACTTACCTCAGAAAAGGCCAAGGGATCAAGGCCAAGCTTATGCTATCACTACTGCTGAGGTAGAAGCTCCAAAAGACGTGGTGGTAGGTAATTTAATGGTTTCCTCAAGTTTAGTAAATGCATTATTTGATTCTGGATCATCGTATTGTTTCATATCTTCCCATTATTCTAAGATAATTATATATTTTCAATTTGATTTAACAAGGGATTTGTCAGTTAAAACTCCTAAGGGAAGTATCATTGCAACAATGTTTTGTGAATCAGTCCCCATTAGAGCACATAAATGTTCTTTATCTACTGATCTCATCGTCATTCCTATGATTGAGTTTGATATAATCCTCGGTATGGAATGGCTTCTGGACTATGATGCGAAGATTTATTGTAAGAAGAAAGAGGTTACAATTCTTGATGATGATGATAAGGAACACCTTGTCTTTAGAGCAGAATCGTCACCACCAAATTCTTATCTAGATCCACCCCCAGTAGCTCAACTAAATTCAATTATTGGGGAGGAAGAGAATGAAATGACTATGGGTGAGGAAAGGAATGTTCAAATAGATGATGTACCTGTTGTGAAAGAATATGTAGATGTATTTCCGGAAGATTTACCTGGACATCCTACCGAATGAGAAGTTGATTTTTCCATTTATTAAATTCTTGGATCAAGGCCTATATAGAAGACCCCTTATATAATGGCCACTATGGAAGTAGTTGAACTAAAGAAACAACTAGAGGAATTGAGTAATAAGGGATTTATTCACCCTAGTGTTTCTCCATGGGGATCCCCTGTTCTTTTTGTTAAAAAGAAAGATGGATCTATGAGGTTATGTATCGACTACAGGGAGATCAATTCTATAACAATAAAGAAAAAGTATCCCCTACCTCGCATTGATGATTTATTTGACCAACTGCATGGATCTCAATACTTTTCAATGATTGACCTTCAATCTGGATACGATCAGTTGTGTGTGAAGAAGGATGAAATAATGAAGACAGCATTTCAAACCAGGTATAGGCATTACGAGTTTATAGTAATGCCTTTTGGATTGAATAATGCACCATCTATATTCATGGATCTGATGAATAGTGTTTCCAAGTAATATCTTGATGAATTTGTGGTGGTATTTATTGATGATATCTTGGTATACTCCAAAATCTATGAAGATCATGAACATCACTTGTGCATTATCCTGAAGTCTCTGAGAAGACATGAATTATATGGTAAGTTTAGCGAGTGTGAATTCTGGCTTCATGAGATTTCTTTTCATGGTCATATTGTCTCTAAAGATGGAATCTTTGTTGATCCTTCTAAGACCAATGCAATCCAAGAATGGCCAACACCTACGAGTATAACTGAGGTATGTAGTTTTATTGGTTTAGCAGGTTATTATCGACATTTCGTCTAGAATTTTTCAAGGTTGGCTAACCCATTAACAAAGATCACACGTAAAGGGGTAAAATTTGTTTGGAAAAACGAGTGTGAAGAATGTTTTGAATAACTAAAGATAATATTATTCAATGCTCCTATATTGACACTACCATCGGGGAATTATGGGTTCGTTATTTATTGTGATGCATCAAATAAAGGACTTGGTTGTGTCCTTATGCAAAATAATAGGGTTATTTTCTATGCATCACGACAGTTGAAAATTCATGAACAAAACTATCCTACTCATGATCTCGAGTTAGCAGTTGTGATCTTTGCATTGAAGATATGGAGGCACTACCTCTATGGTGAAAATGTGAGATTTACACTGATCACAAGAGTTTGAAGTATATTTTCTCACAAAAAGAACTCAACATGAGGCAAAGGAGATGGCTTGAATTACTCAAGTACTATGATTGTACGATACACTACCACCCGGGGAATGCAAACAAGGTTGCAGATGCTTTGAGCAGAAAAGAACATGGAGTATTGAACGTGATGATAATTGAAAGGGATCCAATTTTCATGGATCTAGTGAAGATGGACATGGGAATAACCAGGGAAGGTGAACCATCAATGCTTTTTCAAATGGTTGCCAAACCATATTTACTAGAAAGTATTAAGAGTTCTCAGACTGATGATGAAGAATTTCAAAAGAATATTAAAGCTGTGAATGATGGGAGATTGATAGAATTTGTGTATGAAGAAGGAATTTTGAAATTCTGGGAGAGACTTTGTGTTCCCGATATAACTGATCTAAAAAGGGAATTGCTGGATGATGCTCATAGTTCCAATTTCTCTATACACCCTATTAGAACCAAAATGTATAGATATTTGAAGGAAAATTTTTGGTGGCACAACAAGAAGAGTGAGATTACTGATTTTGTGTCATGATGTATGGTTTTTCAACAAGTGAAAGCTGGAAGGCAACATCCTGGCGGAGTATTGAAACCTCTTCCCATACATGAGTGAAAATGGGACAATATTACGATGGACTTTGTCATGGGACTACCAAAGACTCCTAGAAGGAATGATGAAATATGGGTTATTGTTGATCGTCTTACTATGTCAGCACATTTTATTGCTATAAGAGAAGATCTACCACTGGAACGTCTAGCAAGACTATATATTAATGAAGTTGTGAGGCTTCATGGAGTACCCCTATCGATTGTTTCTAATCATGATCCCTGTTTTACATCAATATTCTGGAAGAGTCTCCAGAAATCACTGGATAATGAACTTTATTTGAGCGCTGCCTACCACCCTCAGACAGACGGACAATTAGAACGGACTATTCAAACCTTAGAAGACATGTTGAGATCTTTCTCACTTGACATTCAGGATATGTGGGATCAATATTTACCTATGGTACAATTTTCCTATAATAATAGCTTCCATTTGAGTATTCAGATGGCACCATATGAAGCGTTATACGAAAAGAGATGTCGCACACCAACCTGTTGTGATGACGTTGGTGAAAGAAAACTTGTAGGTCCAGAACTGGTGGAGGAAACAATGGAAAAGGTGAAGGTAATCCAAAATCACATCACAGAAGCTCAAAGTAGGCAGAAGAGCTATACCGATAATAGAAGGAAGGATTTGGAATTTCAAGTTGGTGATCATGTTTTCCTGATGGTATATCCATGTAAGAGAGTCATACATTTTGGTAAGAAAGTTAAATTGAGTCCCAGGTACATCGGAGCTTTCGAAATTCTAGAACGAATTGGGGTTGTAGCTTACCGATTGGCAATGCCGCCAAGTCTCTCCAAAGTTCACGATGTGCTCCACATATCTATATAGAGTGAAGTGCCTAGATCAGTGTGAATCACTGAGAGGGGGAGGGGGTGAATCAGTGATCCCTTAAAACTTTTTACTAATTGATTCTTTATCAATTAAACCTCTATGGCTGGTTAAAGCCTCGATCCACTCTTCTTGTATCTCTCACCTTTCCACGAATGATGCAGTAAATGTAAAGGCACTGGACACAAGGATTTACAAGGTTCGGCACCAAAGGCCTACATCCTTGCCATGCTCTCCAAGCATGGATTCTTCCATTATAATCTGTTAGTATTACAATGGTCGATACAGAGTCCCACTGTATCTCTCCTGAGTCCCACAGGAGGGTCTTTATACTGCGTCCCACAGTGTTACCAGAGTCCCACTGGCCTGCTCCAGAATCCCACTGAAGACTTCTTCTCCCTGAGTCCCACAGGGTCTTCTCCTGGCTCCTCGAGTCACACGAGTAGCTCTTCTTCACTTTAAGTTCTTCAAGTATCCTCAGCAGCCTGGGATAAAGGCTGCTGGCCTTGCTCTTCTTCTGATCACTTGTGGTGAGCAGGTCCTCTCATCTTGCTCGGGCTTTATCAACTTCTTCTAAGGATGCCCCGGCTTCTCTCCAATTACTGAATGCTCAGTCAAATAATATCTTTATCTTCGGTCTGGTCCAGTCTCAGTTGCACACCACTGATTTAGCACTGTTCACGTGTGCACGTGCATGTATGCATGCATGCACTCCTCCTTTCCTCTTCTTGGTGCAGTAGACCCACAAAGGGTGTAGTATCTTTAAGCACACACCTTCACTGAACTTCACACACTTAATTCAATTTGCTTACACACTTAGAGTGTGTTCTACTTTAGTGTGGATGTCCTCCTTTCAACTTCTTCTAAGTGTGTTCACTTTTAGTGCACACCTAGGTTCGGCCACTTTTTTAGTTTGCACACACAAATTCTTCACTTAGCATACACCTGTAGTGACCTTCCTCTTCTTGTTGCACACACACACACTTTAGTGTTCTTTTAGTTGTTCTTCAATAGTGTGCACACACAAGGCTACGGCCTCTTCCACTTGCACACACTTCCTCTCGACCTTTTTTCACTTCACACACAATGTGTGGTATTCCACTTCACTTGGCACACAAGGCACTAAGGCTCGGCCTTCTCTTCCCTTCTTGCACACACACCCGAACACCTACTGCCCTTCTTTGCACTTAGCACACACACAAGGGGAAATGTGGCTACGGCCTTCCACTTCTCTTGGCACACAAGGTTTACTCTTTTATTCTTCTTTGCACACACAATTTGTTCTTTCTCTTTTAATCTTCAAGTAACCAACAAGGGCTACGGCCTTCTTCTTCAAATTGCACACAAAGTGCCTCGGGTACTTCTTCTCCACTTAGCACACACACGAGGCAAGGCTTCACTTGTTCTTTGTTTTTCACACACTTGACTTTGGCCTCCTCCTTTATTCTTGCACACACTTGGGCCGTAGGTGGTTCTTCAAGTTTGCACACACACACAATTGTCTCGGCCTTGTTATTTCTTTTGTGGACACACACACAAGCCGTAGGGTGTTCTCACTTGAACCCTTTCTACAAGGAGGCGCACAAGATGTCTTGGTGCAAGGGGCAGCCGCGCAAGGTGCCACTGGCCATGGGTCGCGCAAGCACTTGGGTGCAAGGCAGCACGGGCTTCAATCGTGGGCGCGCAAGATGCCGCGGCCCCGGGTTCTTCCTGCCGCGCAAGGGGAAGGCGCGCAGGGTTCTTCTCCAACCTCTTTCGCGCAAGGAGTGCGCAAAAGGAACACCGCGGAGCAAGGGATGCTCCTGGATTCACTGCCGCGCAAGTGTGCGCGCAGGGCTTCGACTTCGTGAGGCACAGAGTGCTTCTCACGGGACTTCAAATACTCAGCAGATCAGCAAGCAATCAGAGAGCCTTGGGCTCTTCTTTTATAGGCGAGGAGAGCCTTTAAACATCCGCGTGATAAATCTTTGAACTCCCGAAAGTTTCGGGTTATCAAGATTTTCCAAATCTTGATTTCTTTCCTCTGTTTCCACGCGGGTTCCCTTAATTTTCTTTCCTCCTCGTGCATGCGATTTATAACGCATGCACGGCCTTCGCCTCTGTTAAAACTCATGCATGCAAAGCATGCTCTCCACGTGGCCTCGCACCTTCGGTTTGCTTCGGCCTCGACCGAATTCATCCACTAGATGCATGCATGCCTTTTTTATTGCATGAATGTGATCAGTAGGCTCAGACGATCCTCAAGGAGCTTTCGTCTTCGAAAATGGTGGCCGGGAGCTCGAAAACTGTCTTCGGGAGGCTCCTGGTTCGAGCGGAGCTCGCGGGAAGGCGCGGGAAGACCTCTGCCGAGCTCGGGGAAGAGGACGAGGCGGGAGCCGTCGGATCGGCCATTTGAGATATATCGGACGGCCGGATTAAATCGGGGGCGCGGCGGATTAATCGTGCGGCGGAAATAAGACGCGCGATGAGATGTGCGGCTCAGATTCAATCCCGGGAGATTTTCCGCGTCCCACATCGAAACGGGCCGCGGAATTCTCTCGCTTTATCAACTAAGCGCTGCCTCTCAGCGCTCAGTTGAACTTCCTCCCTCCCGGTGCCGCCCCGCACCGGGTTCTCTCTGCGGGCGCGCTCTGCGCCCACTATGGTCCTCGCAGGCGCGCTTCAAGCGCCCACCATGCACTCTCCGGGCGCGCGGGCTTCACCACTGCGTGCCCTCGGGGGCTTATACACGGCCCCCCCTGCCTCTCGAGCTTGCACCATGGGATCCCCCATGGGCGTGGTTCCTAGTGCCCATATGAGCCGTGGGGTTGAACCCGTGGGCTGGCTTGAGATGGCCAATTTTTTGGCAAAGGACAGAACCTAGACTTTGTAAAAACAAAGTCCTCCTCTATGTAAAACATGCCAAGTGCCAAGCCACTTCTTCCTCTTCATTTCTTCTTATCTTCTTCTTAAGAATTCCTCCATTCCTCTTAATCACTTACTCATTACTTAGGAGTGAGTTCTTGAAGGTTCTTTTTCATCAACCGAACTCTTGAATCAAACATATTCATCAAAGTTCTTTATTGATCCAATCAGAGATCAATTGGAACTTTTTCACATTTACATGCACTAAGTGATAGTGCATGGACTTC
Organism: Viscum album; assembly: GCA_963277665.1. Taxonomy (NCBI): domain Eukaryota; kingdom Viridiplantae; phylum Streptophyta; class Magnoliopsida; order Santalales; family Viscaceae; genus Viscum; species Viscum album. The sequence continues at coordinate 913,586,961 of OY728155.1, read as the reverse complement.
TTTAGCTCACTTCATCCACTTAGAAGTTGTGGATGGCTCTCTTCAACTCCTCATGCATTGTGAAGACAATGCATGGTCTTCAATCAATGTTGTGACTTTGTATCCAATTGATACAAGTTCTATGAACTTAAAGATCAGCTCCACAATCGTCAGATGTTACTAGAGAATGTTTCAACCACATCTTCTATGCCACTTAGTGAATATCCTAAGTGACATGCCTCTTAGTATCACGGCCATTCTCCTTCACCACCATCACCATCACATCCTTTGACATTCACATCTTGATTCTTTGACATCCATTCATTCTAAGACAACAACATGTCTCATTGACAACAAATGCAACACAATGCACTTCAATCTCCCCCTTTGTATTTGTTGTCAATACACCACTTCAGCACATATGAATGGGTCAATATGTGTGCCAATATTTCTCCCCCTTATTGGCAATCAAATGCAAAGGTGTGGTGTGGTTCTCTTCCAGAAATATCTTCCTCCCATTGAAAAGTATCTTCTTGAAAAACACTAGGAGAGGGATGATGTCACATGTTCTCTTTAGCAAAGAACCTTTAGTAAATCAGCTCTAAGTCTACTTGGGCTAACCCGGTGTAGAAAACAAGAGTGATATGACCAAGGAATTCAAAGCTGTCCACATTCACTGTAAACATGTGAGATCATGCTTAGGGGTTGAAATTCTTTCCAGATATAACAATGAATTGCTAAATCCTGCACATACTCCACAAAACTCATTAGAAAGTTCAGTGCAAAGATAAAGCTCCCCCTTTCATCTACTTTCCTTCAATCCATACTCCCCCTTAATTGACAAGATAAACTCAATTAAGAAACAAGGGATGAAAGTATGATTGGATTACCTTCACTTTTCTCAAGATGATATTAAATATCATCTTCTCCAGATTGGCTCCCCCTCAAGGGGTGCACAAGATTCTTTCCAAACCATCCTCCAGTTGAGAATGATCATCATCTTCAATTCCCTGCATTGTTAGCACATGTATATACCAATGTATAAGGGAATAAGATGGAACCTCCTCGGTTCATCAATGTGAACAACAAGGTTGAGAAGATTCTCTCAACCGAGATGTCCCATTTTCACCATTCTTCACACTTGCACATTTGATCTTCATTGATGATTGTGCTGGTGTGGTTCTCAACCCATCTTCATGTGAAATCTTTTTCTTCCCTTTTGCTTTAGCAAATGCCAGAGCTTCATCTTCAGCTCTTTGTAGTTCTCTGGAAAGTTGCAACTGATGTGGCCATATGACTAGTAAATCATTTGGAAGAGTGGCCTCAGTTTTGGAAGTTCCACATGGTTCTTTGGATGCTGTTAAGCTACCTCTCTTAGGCAACTTATTTTCAATCAATCCCTTCTTCTTCTGGATTGATTGTCTTTTGGAGTTCAGTCTGCTTCTATTTAGTTTCATGGCTTCTTTACAAAGGTCCATGATGTGTCCTTTCTTTCCACAGAAGAAGCATGTTTTCTTGGTGGCTCTTGTTGATGCATCACCCTTCTTGGATTTGAATTCCAAGGACTTCTTTTCATTATTCAACTTCTTCTTGGGAGCATTTTCAATTTTCTTCTTGCTTCCCAAGGAATCTTTTTGAGCCAGGTTCTGTGATCTTTTCTTCTTTTGAGCTCTGGATACAGTTGGAGACTGACATGTATCTTTTTGACCACTTTTGCAATCATCCCAGATGTTGTCAAGTAATCCAAATCTATTTGCAGTAAACAGATGTCTCTGGACCTGTGGATGCTGTTTCTTTTCTTCTGGCTTGCTCCCCCTTGGCATGGGCTTCCTTTGTGCTTTGACATTTAGTGGATTGTACCAACAATCCTTTGCACAGTGCCCATACCTGTTACAACACCAGCATTGTCCCACAAATCTTGACTTTTTGATTCCTTCTGATTGTTGGGTACTTTTCTTGAATTGTTGTGCTGCTTCAGGAGAGCTTTCTCTCTTCATTGTCTTCATCCATACTTGTTTGGAATTATTTTTCCATCCTGCACTTTTTGTGGAAACACAATTAGAAGCATCAGTACAAGATGGTATGGATGGTACCTTCTTTCTAGAAGTTGTTGCACTTTCACTAGAGGATGTCTTGCTTTTAGAATCATCCTTCTCAAAGCTCACTTGAGTAGCAACATTTCTTCTTTCAGTTGACTGGGAGGCTTTGGCTTTAGGTGATTGCTGATTTGTCAATATCACCTCTAGTTCTATGAATTTCATGTTAAGGGAGTTCTTCTCATCCTCAACAGTTCTTATCCTTCCTTCCCAATTCTCCACCAGTTGTTTCATCTGGTCTTCATGCACCTTCTTTAATTCTTGCAATGAATTGTTCAGCTCCTTCACCAATTTTACTTTGTCTTCAAGTTGAGCATCTTTAACAACCATTGATACTCTATGTCTCTTCTCCAGTGCATGGTAAACATCTTTGATTATAACTTTAAAGATTTCTTTCTCAGAAAGGCTTCTTTGCAATTCTTCAGCAGTGTCTTCATATCTTTCATTGCAAAGAGATACTGTTTCATCTTTGGCATTTACCAACTTTCTGAGAGTGTTGGTTATGCCAACCCTTTTTGCCAATTGGACTTCTAGAGAATTGGCTTCATCTTCTAGCTGTAATTTTTCTTCTTGAAGATCAAGGAGGCCTGTAGCTATACACATTGCAACTTCCTTGGGGACTCTCTTCTGAAGATATTTGATTGCATTTAGAAGATCATTGCTCCTTCCATCTTCATCACAGCTAGAGCAGGCTTCATCAGAAGAATGATAAAAGGAATTGTCATCTGATGTGACTTTCACATTTCTTTCCATAGAAGGAGTTTCTCTGATTGCACCAGCCTTCTTCTTCATCTTCTTTGCCTGTTTCTTCATTCTGTTTTTCAGAGTCTTGGCAGATATCTCCATTTGAGGCTGTTCTTTCATTTCCTCAAATCTGCACTCCATATAGACTCTCTTGGATCTTTTAGAGGCAACCTCCCTCTGATACCAATTGAAGTGCCCAGATCAGTGTGAATCACTGAGAGGGGGAGGGGGTGAATCAGTGATCCCTTAAAACTTTTTACTAATTGATTCTTTATCAATTAAACCTCTATGGCTGGTTAAAGCCTCGATCCACTCTTCTTGTATCTCTCACCTTTCCACGAATGATGCAGTAAATGTAAAGGCACTGGACACAAGGATTTACAAGGTTCGGCACCAAAGGCCTACATCCTTGCCATGCTCTCCAAGCATGGATTCTTCCATTATAATCTGTTAGTATTACAATGGTCGATACAGAGTCCCACTGTATCTCTCCTGAGTCCCACAGGAGGGTCTTTATACTGCGTCCCACAGTGTTACCAGAGTCCCACTGGCCTGCTCCAGAATCCCCCTGAAGACTTCTTCTCCCTGAGTCCCACAGGGTCTTCTCCTGGCTCCTCGAGTCACACGAGTAGCTCTTCTTCACTTTAAGTTCTTCAAGTATCCTCAGCAGCCTGGGATAAAGGCTGCTGGCCTTGCTCTTCTTCTGATCACTTGTGGTGAGCATGTCCTCTCATCTTGCTCGGGCTTTATCACCTTCTTCTAAGGATGCCCCGGCTTCTCTCCAATTACTGAATGCTCAGTCAAATAATATCTTTATCTTCGGTCTGGTCCAGTCTCAGTTGCACACCACTGATTTAGCACTGTTCACGTGTGCACGTGCATGTATGCATGCATGCACTCCTCCTTTCCTCTTCTTGGTGCAGTAGACCCACAAAGGGTGTAGTATCTTTAAGCACACACCTTCACTGAACTTCACACACTTAATTCAATTTGCTTACACACTTAGAGTGTGTTCTACTTTAGTGTGGATGTCCTCCTTTCAACTTCTTCTAAGTGTGTTCACTTTTAGTGCACACCTAGGTTCGGCCACTTTTTTAGTTTGCACACACAAATTCTTCACTTAGCATACACCTGTAGTGACCTTCCTCTTCTTGTTGCACACACACACACTTTAGTGTTCTTTTAGTTTTTCTTCAATAGTGTGCACACACAAGGCTACGGCCTCTTCCACTTGCACACACTTCCTCTCGACCTTTTTTCACTTCACACACAATGTGTGGTATTCCACTTCACTTGGCACACAAGGCACTAAGGCTCGGCCTTCTCTTCCCTTCTTGCACACACACCCGAACACCTACTGCCCTTCTTTGCACTTAGCACACACACAAGGGGAAATGTGGCTACGGCCTTCCACTTCTCTTGGCACACAAGGTTTACTCTTTTATTCTTCTTTGCACACACAATTTGTTCTTTCTCTTTTAATCTTCAAGTAACCAACAAGGGCTACGGCCTTCTTCTTCAAATTGCACACAAAGTGCCTCGGGTACTTCTTCTCCACTTAGCACACACACGAGGCAAGGCTTCACTTGTTCTTTGTTTTGCACACACTTGACTTTGGCCTCCTCCTTTATTCTTGCACACACTTGGGCCGTAGGTGGTTCTTCAAGTTTGCACACACACACAATTGTCTCGGCCTTGTTATTTCTTTTGTGCACACACACACAAGCCGTAGGGTGTTCTCACTTGAACCCTTTCTACAAGGAGGCGCACAAGATGTCTTGGTGCAAGGGGCAGCCGCGCAAGGTGCCACTGGCCATGGGTCGCGCAAGCACTTGGGTGCAAGGCAGCACGGGCTTCAACCGTGGGCGCGCAAGATGCCGCGGCCCCGGGTTCTTCCTGCCGCGCAAGGGGAAGGCGCGCAGGGTTCTTCTCCAACCTCTTTCGCGCAAGGAGTGCGCAAAAGGAACACCGCAGAGCAAGGGATGCTCCTGGATTCACTGCCGCGCAAGTGTGCGCGCAGGGCTTTGACTTCGTGAGGCACAGAGTGCTTCTCATGGGACATCAAATACTCAGCGGATCAGCAAGCAATCAGAGAGCCTTGGGCTCTTCTTTTATAGGCTAGGAGAGCCTTTAAACATCCGCGTGATAAATCTTTGAACTCCCGAAAGTTTCGGGTTATCAAGATTTTCCAAATCTTGATTTCTTTCCTCTGTTTCCACGCGGGTTCCCTTAATTTTCTTTCCTCCTCGTGCATGCAATTTATAACGCATGCACGGCCTTCGCCTCTGTTAAAACTCATGCATGAAAAGCATGCTCTCCACGTGGCCTCGCACCTTCGGTTTGCTTCGGCCTCGACCGAATTCATCCACTAGATGCATGCATGCCTTTTTTATTGCATGAATGTGATCAGTAGGCTCAAACGATCCTCAAGGAGCTTTCGTCTTCGAAAATGGTGGCCGGGAGCTCGAAAACTGTCTTCGGGAGGCTCCTGGTTCGAGCGGAGCTCGCGGGAAGGCGCCGGAAGACCTATGCCGAGCTCGGGGAAGAGGACGAGGCGGGAGCCGTCGGATCGGCCATTTGAGATATATCGGACGGCCGGATTAAATCGGGGGCGCGGCGGATTAATCGTGCGGCGGAAATAAGACGCGCGATGAGATGTGCGGCTCAGATTCAATCCCGGGAGATTTTCCGCGTCCCACATCGAAACGGGCCGCGGAATTCTCTCGCTTTATCAACTAAGCGCTGCCTCTCAGCGCTCAGTTGAACTTCCTCCCTCCCGGTGCCGCCCCGCACCGGGTTCTCTCTGCGGGCGCGCTCTGCGCCCACTATGGTCCTCGCGGGCGCGCTTCAAGCGCCCACCATGCACTCTCCGGGCGCGCGGGCTTCACCACTACGTGCCCTCGGGGGCTTATACACGCCCCCCCCCCCCTGCCTCTCGAGCTTGCACCATGGGATCCCCCATGGGTGTGGCGCCTAGTGCCCATATGAGCCGTGGGGTTGAACCCATGGGCTGGCTTGAGATGGCCAATTTTTTGGCAAAGGACAGAACCTAGACTTTGTAAAAACAAAGTCCTCCTCTATGTAAAACATGCCAAGTTCCAAGCCACTTCTTCCTCTTCATTTCTTCTTATCTTCTTCTTAAGAATTCCTCCATTCCTCTTAATCACTTACTCATTACTTAGGAGTGAGTTCTTGAAGGTTCTTTTTCATCAACCGAACTCTTGAATCAAACATATTCATCAAAGTTCTTTATTGATCCAATCAGAGATCAATTGGAACTTTTTCACATTTACATGCACTAAGTGATAGTGCATGGACTTCTTTAGCTCACTTCATCCACTTAGAAGTTGTGGATGGCTCTCTTCAACTCCTCATGCATTGTGAAGACAATGCATGGTCTTCAATCAATGTTGTGACTTTGTATCCAATTGATACAAGTTCTATGAACTTAAAGATCAGCTCCACAATCGTCAGATGTTACTAGAGAATGTTTCAACCACATCTTCTATGCCACTTAGTGAATCTCCTAAGTGACATGCCTCTTAGTATCATGGCCATTCTCCTTCACCACCATCACCATCACATCCTTTGACATTCACATCTTGATTCCTTGACATCCATTCATTCTAAGACAACAACATGTCTCATTGACAACAAATGCAACACAATGCACTTCATAGAGGAAATACATGCCTGACCCAACTCATGTACTCACCTATGAGGAATTTGAACTAGAACCCGATATGTCTTATTGAGAAGAGCCCGTCAGGATTCTTGATACGAGAGAACAAGTACTGAGAAACCGGATGACACGTCTAGTAAATGTTTTGTGGAGAAACCATAAAATGGAAGAGGCAACATGGGAACCCAAGTAACTTATGATGATGAACCACCCAAGGTTCTACGATACGTTTCTCTTTGAATAATGTGATAGCGTGTGTTGTACGCAATATCGAGTTCTAACACACCGCAACCAATAAAACTACTTGTTATGAATAGTAATACATAATTTTTAAAATTTTATAAATTTTATCTCTCAAAATAGACTTCATTTTTGGATTAGTAACATCGAATTTATCCGAGGGTGAAATTTCGGAACTTTTCGGAAAACATTTATATTTTGATGAATAGTGAAAATTACTAAATTTTAATTAAAAACAACTTTTTTAATCGAAATAATATATATTGATAAATTATGAAATTTTGTGGTTTTAAAGTATATTTATAATATATTTTTACCATTTTATACAATGTTGGTCATTGTACATAATTTTACAATTAAACCAGACATTAACCAGTGTCAATCTTTTGAATGTTTTTATCTCTTAAAAACATGCTTTTTGTTTTAACAACGGGAATTAATATTAAATTATTTTATGCCACTTCTGTGTTTTAAATTTGGAAAAATGGATTCCATAATAGGAATCAGGATGATAAAATTGTATAAATATGTAACTTTTATTTTTAGACATTTTGAATAATTACTTCGGTAAATATTTTATTTACCATGAATAAAGAGTAAATCCGGTAAATAATGGTATAAAAATAATATTATAATATTATTAAATTGCCCTAAAACGTGTCTTAACCCTATTGGTTGATACATGGCCGACCATGGGCCTATTTGGGTCGATTTGGGGACCCCATAGATCCACTTGTAAGTGATAACGACACTTTATATTAATTAAGTTATAGAAATTACAAAAAGGACACAAGCATATATCTTTTAGAAAAACAATTTTTACATAGGGTTATATATGTTTTATTTTATACTATAAATATTAATTAGAAATCTAAAAATATTTCCTAAATAATTATATTTTATTTATAATTTTTAGACATTAAATAATTGAATTTATTTATGACACAATGATGATGCAGTAACTACCATAATAGTGAAAAATTAAAATAATTGATATTATAAATACCCAAATAAATATAATTTGAGACTTTTTATGAATTAAACTAATTTTCTAGGATAATATTACATGTTATGATTAATTTAATTGACATTTTTTGAAGTAATAATTCTGATATGAGTTTTAAAAAAATCAATTATTGAATAGTTTCAAAATTGACATAAAAGAGTTTTTAAAGCAAATATTATATTATTATTTGATATTAAATTCCTAAAAATCGAAGGATCGGCCAAGAGACTTATATCATGATAGGTGTATCATTAATGGACCACTTGGGTATCTCTTAGATGTATATAGTATGTTTATTAACTATATAAAATAAAAATACAAAGTGTCATGGTAAGTGTCAAACTAATTAACTAAGAGTTAAAACTAAACGATAAGGTTAATATAATCACCCAAACCTGTCTAAATTATATTTTTTGAGTGGCTTTAGACCCATCCCCACCTAAAAATTTAAATAATACTCTTTGGAGACATTATAAACTGAATATAAATTTATTATAAAATAATATTTCTAGCTTTTCCAAAGGTTCCCTTCACCCCTCTTATAAAAGGGCACTCCTCCTTCTCATTTCATCACACCTTCAAAACCTTTTGGTTAGGTAAATCCCTTCCCAAATACTTTCTCAACTTACCTCACAAAAACCTAGAGGTATTCATTTAGTCAAAAAGCCAACATAAGGAGCCCTTTTGATCAAATCAAAAGGAAGAACTCGAAAATAAATCCAGTATCTTATATGTACATTGATGTTATTATAAATATGGTACAACTATATTCAGTATTCTATCCACCCTTTTAATAACATGTCACCATATGTGCGTACATACAGCTTACCGTCTCCAAGTCGTGGTATAATTGTTATTCAATAAATTATTATTTGGATGGGTATAATAATGATGTATAATTAATGTAAATAATAAATATAATTTGAGAATTATTTTGTATATATGATATACCATCAATTTATATATTATTTTAATAACAAAATATTTATATTGTCGCTCGTGCGTACGTACGGACTATTGTATCCACTAACGTGATGAGATTCATTCTCTATCGTATCCATTCAAGTATAATTATCCTTTGACAATTAATAATAGTATTTAAGGACGTGATATCATTCTGTATATGAATAAGATACAACCTATCCATAACAAACACGACTTATGTAACAAAACATATAAAAGAAAATGAGTAAGTTAACACCCAAAACGATGATAATTCTAAGATATTATTATCAAAGCAATGCTAAAAGATCATATATGATATCATATTAATGGATATGATTCTTGAATAAGTTAATAACAATTATTTCAACATTATACAGGAGGCTAACCTACCCCCAACCAAGGAAAAGTACAGGGTAAGGGTTTATTTCTCAATCTCTTCATTATCCGAGGTTTTTTATACGTAATAATCTACTGGGATTTCTTTATCATCCACAACCATGTTTCATAAAGACGTATTTCAAAACAGTTTTACTATTTACAAGAATATGGGTTAAAGTCATTTATACCCTTTTTTGACTTTTAATAAGAGGTTTATAAAAGAATCTTTCCGTCATTTTCCAAACAAGGTGCTTTTTAACCTTTTTGACATAATTAAGATAATAATGTTTTTTTAACTTATACGTCGGGTGCGACTATTTTCCACCGTTATAAAATCGTCAAAGCTTTCCTTACATACTTATAAGAATATTTTCAACCAAAATGTTTTATTTTATAAATATATTACTATAAAATGATTTCAAAATAGAAAGAGATATTTATCTAAAAAGAGTTTTGATTTCATCTATGTCAACATCCTTTGATGGATTTTAAGCTTAGTTGAAGTTGATTTATTATGATACAAAACGTCTATATTGTATTGATGGTTTTGTGATATGTTTTACTATGGATTTTTATTTTTATACCATTCATGGTTTATGGATGAAATATTTACATTTCGTATGAAAGTTTTAATACGAATGTTTATGTTATGTTTAAACCTTTTCATATGGGAATGCATTGGAAATAATATGTGACAGGTGGATCCCGCTATAGCTCCTGGATGCATCGGTAGGTATCATGAGACAAACTAGTGTCTTGGCACAAGGCCTTGGCAGAATCTTATTTGTAGTCTTGGAACGAGGCTTTGGCTATGTGGTTATGATAGTCTGGCATTATACATTCCATCATTATGAAAGTGGTTATTGATATTGCATGTGATTAGTCGATTAGTATAATATCCATGAGAATAAGTAAATGGCATTATTTCATTTTAATTTTTCCATGATATGTTGAAGTTCATGTTTAAAAGGATTTTGTTTTAGTTATATATTGACTTAAATGTTTATTCTTATTTATAGAAGCTTCTGCTATATTGTTATCCTTACTGGGCATTTGAGCTCACCCCTTTTCTATGTTTTATTTTTCCCAGGATGTGTAGCAGTAAATTATGAATGACCTGCAGGGATAGTATGAGGGTATAAGAGTGTGGACTATAGAGACTATTTTGTGGTAGTTTTCATTTTATGATGTAATGTAATCCTTATGAATATATCTAGTGTTTCCAAGGAAACTAAACTAATCGGTCTTTTGAGATTTGATCTTTCTTGTGATCATACCAATGTTATGTAATAATGCACCGACTCTGGGTAACTAGGGTCGGGGTGTTACATGGAGGAGATTTTATAATTAATTGTTTAATTAATACAAATAACAATAAACCCATTTTAGTAGAATTGTCAATCTATAAAGTAGTTCATTATAAAAAAATGGAAATTTAATAATTGATATGCACTATATTCAAAGACTAGTATTTTAGGAATACAATTATGATTAATGAATATTCATAAATCAAGGAGAATATTATGGATTGAATTTAAGATAATTATAACAAAATTATAAAAAAAATTGACTAATGTTTTTCAATAATATATTTATATATGTTTTATTGAATATTCAGAACAGATTGAATTACTTCCAACACATAAACTCACAAAAAAAAATATATACAATTATTCAATTACTATTTTTTTAATTATAATTTTAAAAAATAATAAATAAAAGAATAATGGGAACAAGTGATGTTTTATTCTATATTAATTAATTTTTATTGTTTCATTAATTTTCATCCATATCAATTAATGTGAGGATATATTTAGAACTGCTACACCTTGATGTCTAATTTTTTAGAGGATATTCATCAACTATGAATAAATATATTGGAAACTATATAATGAATCTATTACCCTTTCAATAACCTCTATATTTATTCTATGATTTAACATCTTTTACTCATTTATAGGGGACGTTTAAGCTATAAAAAGTCAGATGTGGAATAATATTCAACTACTTGTTCTCAGTTGTGAGGACCCTAGTTTAAATATTGATGTCATGGAAAAAGATCTTTATTATGTGCTAACTTTTTAGAATCTGTTGTTAGATCCCTATGAAAAAATATATATAAAAATAATTGATCCTCTATTTGGTCTCTATTTATTTGACTAGGGGAGGTTCATTATTACCATGAAAACTATCATACCCTTATTTCTCCATCTATTTAATTTAAATTTATTTATTATATATAAATTGATAAAAATGAAGGGGGATATTCATTGTAAATAATTAATACTTGTTTTCAGAATATAGAAATTATTTGAACAAATAATTTCACATCCTCTTCAGTCCGTTTCTTAATACTAGATTGGATTTCAAAATATTATTTTTACAAAAGGGATTATAATATGGAAACTACTAGGTACCTATTACTAAGACAATATGTACTCATTTTTCCTCATAAAACCACTTATAACATTCATGGGCTCACTAAGAACCCGTTTATAATACCAAAAGGACATGGGACTTAAATCACATACTCCCTAATCCCTTCTTCCAAAAAATTATCCTAAAATTTTATATAACCTATCAAGCTACCCATGAATAAAAAATGAACAATAGATACATTGAAATATATGAAACCCAAATTTTATTAAATTTCTATTGGGTATAGGTCTTTACAAACTCACCCCCATCTATGTATCATCCCTATTAATATTTCAATTCTTTTTGAAGGCATAACCCCATCCATTTTACATTTATCTAAACCTACAACACAGAGGATTTGTCTTTGATAATTCCCTGTTATTTTTGGGCACATACCATGTGAATGAATTTTCCACATAATACATTATTACATTAGTTGGCGATTTATATTAGAAGCTCTATCTATGGTTTTATAACACCAAACTCAAAATCATCATATTATATCACATGCAAAGAGTATATAATAAATTTACTTCTCCAATATACACAAAAATTATTGAGAAGAATTTAAATTTAAGGTGAAAATAAATATGATAAGAGACCTATCCAAATTAAGAAAATATCCAAAATTCCCAACATATTTCGGATTGATTTTTCCTTGTTCTAGCAAAAATCATGGATATAAACATGGTGAAACATAGAGAAAAAAAGTCACCCACTTTGAATTATAATGGTATCCTCAAATTATCGACATATAAAAATTAGTGACTTCGATTAGTTACAATATATTTTTAAATAAATATTAACTACTTATTTTTCATTTAAATGATACAAGGTAATATCTAAAAAAGATTCACTGATCTCAATCCAATATGATAGAGAATGACATGATCATAGATATAAATCTTATAAGGGTGTCAAATAAATAGTTGAAAAATAAAATTTATTATTTTATAATTATATCAAATAGAGTTAATTCTCCAATTATGCACAAAAATATTGGTGTAAAACCCAAATAAGTTCTTTTAAAATATGTTAGGACCAATCAAAATGACTTTTATTTTATGCGTGAAAACTAGTTCTCCATATTACATGAAAACATGGATACAATTTATGTCTATTCTAGAACATATATGTGAATGTTTTTTCCCATTTATATATAATGATATCTAAAATTCAATGATTTTTAACAGTTTATATAATAAATAGATATCAGATATCATCAATAGAATAGCCATCGAATTTTTATCAAATGCATTTTATTGGTAAGATTGTTAAAAATATGACATACCATGTAACAACAAGGAAAATATATCAAAATAATAGACACAAAGTAAATTTTTATTTCAATACTCTTCTAATCCAGTAACAGGTGTTTTTGAAGACTCCCTTTTTCCCTTAGGTTATTGAAAGGTAACAAATCTAGAGATAAATATCATGACATATCTTTTCATAACAGGACACTAGAATAAGAAACAAACATCACAATACATCTGTTTGATTCATCATTTTACATCAAATCATTAATTATACTATAACCCCATAATTGTTTCCTCTATATTAACATGGAAAACAAGTCCACCCTTACATAAATAAAATATTAATTACTATGGATCTTTTTTACTAAGATATTCCCACCATTATGTTTTTCCTAAATAATGGCACAATCATGATCAGATATAATTGTGTCCGAGAATATTTCTATTTGGGAGAAATAAAAACCAATATAGAATATTCATATTCTACTATGACCATTGAGCACATTTAGTTGGGGTTTAGGTATAAAAAATCAATATACACTTTATTTTACCTTCCATTACCTTTTGCAGTAGAACAAAATTTCTATGTGAATTTACAATAATGTTTAACTGACAAGGAAAATATTATATTTCGAAATAAATTATCTAGGGATAATAGAACCACACATAAATCCTCGTATTGAAATCTAATCACAAGAAGATATTTTTTTAAATCTTGGGATTCATGAACACTCTAATGCATTCATCGTATATTTACTGCCTCTAATTCTTAAAATTATGAACAAGACCATCTAATTAGTGTTCCCGTGTAGAAATTTTCTATGCATGAGGATATAATTATCTATAACCATATGAAAATCTTCAATGATATGATATTAGTATAAGTTTATGACCTAAAGAACAACTATATTAATATACCTCATTGACCGAACCATTCTATGGTAGACTAAGAATAGGAGAAGTTCTCAGTGGATTATTTATCTATTGAAACATTAACTCACACACATTGGAATATATAAACATAGATTATTTATATGATAATATTATCATAATTGTCATGATTATGGAAAAATATTGAATAATGTTTTGATAAATCTGTATGACCCCATGAATTCTCCAAATCAAAAATATAATTAGTGGGACATTTTAGGTTGTCACTAAATCCACTTTATAATGATCCGTGGGAAAACCATCTTTAGATATAAAAATCATCAGGAACATGACCTCCTAAATCTAAATAGAATATTCTTAAAATTTAGCAGATGGGTATTGTTCCCTCATGGTTTCTACAAAAATAGAATGATATCAATCATGCTCAGCATGAGACCTTGAATCGACCATGATATCATCCAAAAATATATCCATAGAGGTATAAAAAAAGTGATTAATGACATAGTGTATTGAAAATTCATCATAGTATTAATAATGTACTATTTTTCATTGAGAATAAATTATTATATTTTACAATGAAATCTTGTATAAATAAAATCTAAATATTATTATGACATGTATATTAATAATTCCAATTACTATAGATAATACATAAACTGTAATGTAGAAACCATATAATAATGATCATGATATTACATACTTCATCATATTGAACTCTTCAATGATGATTATAACTTCCTTGAATAATATTGAATCAAAAATAAAAATTATGAATATAATACACAATATCAATGTAATTAATAAAATTGTAATGAAACAGATTATTTTTTTGTTTGATGGTATATATATCGGTTGTAATTAGAAATTGAACTATTAGGAATTAACCATTTATTTTAAATTATGTTATTTTTTGATTAATATGATATTTTTTTAATATGACCATAATGATTTATGATCATTGTAAATAATGTTAAATTTAAATTTATTATTTACAAATTGGAATGACCAAATATAATTGATTTGGAAGGGTGAAATGATGGATGTAACATGTAGGATCGTTCCTTATAGTACCCATTTATTAGAACATGGGATCAAAGAAACAACATTAGGGTTATCCATTGACCAAGACCAAGAAATGCTTCAATAAGTGTGGATTTATTGAAATCACATACTATAGAAGTTTATGTTATTGTATATTATCACAAGGTCAATATTGGTAGAGATAGCCTATAAAACTACAACCATAATGCTACATTACCCTAGAAATTATGCATGTGTAATTTTGGATTATCAACATAGATCATTGTTTCAGAATTCTATAATTTCATTTATATAAATTAAATATTTATTTCCTAAAGTATCTTTTTCATTATTATTTTATTTAATATAATAATATGGAATTAAAGATGAATTCGATAAATATATTATTTAGTTAAAATAAAACACAATTTTACATTTATAAAATATATACACTCTTATTGAAAATTGAGATTTTGAAAATAAAAATTATTTTTACGAAATAGACTTACATAATATATTTATTTAAATATAAATAATATTAAAATTTTATAATGTCTGAGGATTTTTATAAAAGATAAAAATTTGACTACATACTAAGGATTATTACTATTTTTAATAAATAAGTGTATTATTTAAAATTTATAATTATTTTAAATTTTAAATAATTTTAATGAAATAAGAAACATATTTTTTTTAGCATGTTGAAATTATGTTAGGGTGAAATTTTTAAAACATTCTGAAATATATTATGTTTCACTGAATAGTAAAAAATACAGTTTCTCATTTTTTATATGATTCATGACATCCTAAATATGTAATAGTTATTTAGTAATTGATAAAATTAAATCTAGTTCCATAATAAATTATATTATTAGTATTATGTATTATAATGAATTTAAATCAATCCTTAAATATATGAATACCTTTTAAATGGATATAATGTAAATTAATGAATGAAAAGCTCTATTTTGTGGAAAATCTAGTTTTTGACAGTGATATATATTAAAAATGGAATTTTTCTAAGATATTAAAAAATTATTAAACATTAATTTAATTCATAAACACAGTGGAAAAACCATTTGTAAGAAAATTGTTTTTCATCTTACATAATATATAATTCAATAAGTATATTTAGAAATTTCTAAATAATCATTCCTCTATTACTATAAATACCCACCCATTCTAAAATTAATATCCACTACAAATCACTTAATCAAGAAATTATTCTAACATACCCTATCTTAATTCCCATAAATATGTCTCAAAATTCCTATGGGTTCACTCAAATGATTTAAAAAGATTCATAAAAATGTATGATAACTCTCCTCATATTATTTTCCATTCTATTACCACATTTTTGGAAAGTTGTCTAAATGTTGAATTATATTCTTTTCACGCTCTTTTTGTAATCTCATTACTATAAAAATACTTTTTCCAATGGTATAACATTGATGCCTCTCATTATTACCTTTCATTATCAATGTTTTATACTTTTTAGTTTGCCCCATTCATTTCATGGATTTTACTCTTTTACCTAAAATATTATTATATTATTAATATTCAATCCTCTTCATTATATACGGTTATCAAAATAAATTTAAATATATTTTATTCATTAGGTTTTTCAATATATAAAACCCTCATTTCCTTTTTCATGTGCTATAAATGATGAAATTTTCATTTCATTAATAATTTATGAATTTAATAAATTTTACATGAAACATATTAATTGTTTCCCATGAGTTATTAATGAAATTCTATTTTATGATATATATGGTACACATGAATATAGATATATAATAGGTGTTCCCTATTAGTTCTCTAATTAATTTTTTAGATTATTAGTCATGACATGTTTTAGAATTCTTTGTTGAATAAAATTGGTAATTCTGTTTTATGACACAGTTGTTATAAAACTAATTGATATGTTACAATTATCTCCTTATTTATATTATATCCACATTCCGATGTGATTCTTCATGATAATTCTTGTAGGATATGTCTCATATTCTTACAATCTAACCATATTTTTATTTCATAAGATCACATTATAAATGTTTAATTTTTTCTTCCTATAATACAAATTATCATATCAACTTTTTTTAAGTCCCTAGGATATGAGAAGTTGTAAAGGTAACATAGTATGAATCCATAAAGAATAATTTTATGTGGATTTTAAGATTTTAGTTCTTTTCATGTATTGAATTCTTAATTTCCACTAATATGAAAATCAAATGATCCTCTATATGACTATATATTGTACAATTTATATGATGTTAAAGGTTTTGAAAAGGTAAGTCACCATATGTGGTAAATGTAGCATTGAATCGCTACTTTTTTTATTAAACTAAATACCCACTCAATTTCTAAATTGAGGGATCCCATTACATAACATATAGGTCCAGTAAGAATTATATCCAAAGACAATATGACTAGAAGGAATAAATTTATCTACAATTCCATCCACCCAACCCACCTTACTAGTGTGTACATGAATCCCTAAAACTCTTGTCAGAGATCCCACTTATTTATTTTAGGGATAAGGGATCCCATTACATGGCTCATGTGTCTTTTATATATTAAATCCCAAGAAAATAAGACTCGAATGCCCAAACCTATCTACAGGTTGACTATTCAGGGAATGATTTGGATTCAAAGGTACAACCTACCAATGGAATATCTTAGATTTCCTATTTCAGATGGAAGAATCATGGAATTATTTTTTGAGGGTATCATTACTCATATTATTATATTCTTTTATAACTGGAATAAATATTTTTCATCCCATATAGGTATAATATCTTCTGTGAATAGAATCCTTACTTCCATTACCATTAAAAATATTTTGGAGATCAGGAATCCGAAGGGAGTCATCAACTAGATTGAATGAATTATCACGGCCTTCAGGGGAAATTCAAATGAGGGTGGAAAGTTCCATATGTCGGAGTTTTAAATATTGGATTGAAACTTTTATGGTAGATATGTTGGCATACAGTTTGAATCAGAATCCTTTACATTAATACAAGTGAGGTTGGAATGTTATATAATTGATGATAATTTCTTATTTGATATGTTTTTAAAATTCAAATTTGGAATGGATGTAAGAGATTGGTCAGCAAAGCCAGGGATAATTTTTAGACTGGTCTGATGAATTATGGGCCAAATGGTGGCACTTTAGGATAGAGTCCAGTGGGTGGTGGGTCATGGAGATTTCATTTTTTGGAATGAAAAATTGGTGGGGAGATATTTTTATTCATAGTTTTTCTTGCACCAGATTCATCCCCCACTAAATCAATAAAGGTTCATGATATCTTTAGTACTATGCTCAACAAAGAACAAAAGTGGTTTTTTATGACCATAACGACGACAGATGAACCTAACTGGTGTATTTTTATCAGATTCATCCAATAGAGGCATAAAATGAATGGTTTATTTTTAATTGATTCTTGAAAATTACCTATAGGATGTGTGGCCTCGAAAGCTCCTATGTAAGGATATTATGATGAAGATTAATTTTTTAGTTTGTTGTGTTCAAAACATGGCACCTATAAAGATGACAATATATAAAGGAAGGTAATTCCTTGGATTCACACTCTTTTTTCTATTTGGATACTTGAAATAAATCCATTAAGAATATTTTATTCAAATGGGATTGGTAAAGTTTCTTATCAAAGTTTTTCAGTCATTTCATGAGGATTTCGGTGAGTGGAGAGTCGATGTAGAATTTACTAGAAACCTAGTATCATGTGCATGTTCAGTTTGACAAGGAAATGAAAATTGTTGGTGATAATATTTTTGTATCTTGTTGGGTTCTATGGGAGTTAATTAATAAGGTTTGAATTTTTGGTTATTGATTTTTTTTTTCATCCACACTCATACGATAATGCTTTCAGAAGAGTTAGTGTAGCTCATTCCCAAAGTGGTTCCTTCTTTGGTTCTAAGGGGGTTGCGTCTACTCATGGCTTCACTACTTGGGAGTTGGGAAAAAAACTCACAAGGGATATGGTATTTATTGATAACTACTACAATGTGAATCACATTTAATGATTATGCATCCTATATTGAAGGGTAGATTTCTCGATGTGGGTGATTTA
This sequence comes from Viscum album, assembly GCA_963277665.1. Taxonomy (NCBI): domain Eukaryota; kingdom Viridiplantae; phylum Streptophyta; class Magnoliopsida; order Santalales; family Viscaceae; genus Viscum; species Viscum album. The sequence goes on along the minus strand of OY728155.1, from coordinate 913,568,209 downwards.
GGTATAAAAAGGGTTTAGTGGTATTTCTCTTTAACACTTTTTATGGAATCAATAATTCTTTTCAGGAGGAGGCTCGGGTGATGCGTAGTTGGGTCAACCTGTGTAACATGCATGGAATTAGTGTCACTTCTATGGAATATGATTCCAAAAATCTAGTTCATATCCTATGAGAGGAGTCTAAAACATCATGGGACCTCACTTACTTCATTAAGATGATCAAGAGTATGTTGAATCATGACATTGAGGCAAGAAATATTATGAGGGAAGGGAACACTATATTTGGAAAACATTCAAATAATGGGGATTCTTATAAAAGACTCATCAAGCATACACCAATTGGATCATTACAGACTCATTATAATATTTTGATTAATGGGGGTTCTCTTAGATTTCACCATTATCATCCAACATAATCACATTAATTTTTCCTAAATTTTGAAATTAAACGTTATCATTGAATGAATCTACAAAACCGTCTACCCAACCTGCCTAACCGTTGGGTCCATGATCCAAGGACACTACTGTTGGATATCCCACTACCCCATCCCTCTATACCTAGACCACCACCATCTTCCAAACATTCACATCGGTAGGACCAAACATTGTTTCCTACCCCAATCATTGTCTATTCAACCTCGCACTACTACTAATAGGGTTTCATCACTATAATATCCTTCCTTCGTCATCCACTACATATTGTCTCCCCCTTCCTAATAATTTTCAACATCGGCATCTCAAAACCTCCCATATGAAAATCCACATAATTAGAAAATGGGATTCTAACCTTCATTGATTGATTTATTAAAGAAGTTGTTAACTAACTTTCTAATCCCTTGAATTCCTATAAAAAGCCATGAAAATTTAATCCATAATCATTAATGGATAATTTGAGATGTCCAAATGGAATTATTAAATATTATAAATACTATGATGGGATTCAAAAATTAATCATGAAAATAACCATTTTAAAAACACCATTATGATAATAATTATATCATAGTTAAATTTTTAAAATTCATCTTTCCCCCTTAAATTGACCAGTAATATCCTCAAATATAGATAGAGGGTATTGGTTCTGTATGGTTACCTAGTTGTGTTTCTGAAAATCTATATATAAAAATATTCTCCCATTATCATTCTTGGAAAATTTACCTATAGGAAGTTTTATCCGAATGATCTAGTTAAATTGATTTTTTTCTATATGGGTCTTTAACTACATCAATTAATTTAGTTCTATTTTATATGTTGGGAAAAAATTAGTTGGGTTCTATAGACTAGGTTTATGGTAAATTACACTTCCCACATAGGAGGAAATCATAAAAAAAATTTATAAAAAACTATCACATGGTGTATGAATTCTTATTCATTTGATGATAAAACACTAACTGCAATACAAAATATCTTGGTAGTAGTCCATCATATCCATTCTAGATCGGGTTTGTCTTAAACATCATGGATCTCCCACTCCAAAAAAAATAGAGTATTAGGTATATTTATGTGATAATGAAGATATTTTCCTCATGTAATAGTCAATTCAAGAATAAAATAGGGTTAGACAGTCTATAGCTAGTGTAATGTCAAATGTTTACATATTAATAACAGTAAGTTCTTAAATATGACCAAATGGTGGTACAACCAGTTCACAAGACACGAATTTTCTAGAATGCTCATCATTTTCTGAAAATGGGTATCAGTACAAATATATAATTGAAAAATATCTACATTATATTCAAATGATACATCATATTTGATATAATGAATATAATTTAGAGAAATTATATAAATAAAATAAAAAAATAAATTGATGTTACATGGATTGTACCTATAATAATAAATATTCCATCTCTGTAATCACATTTATGATTCTATATGGAATATATATTTCCTACTTCTCTATAGTGACAGATAGATATTGATCCCTCCCTTGCAGACAACAATGAAATTAATTTTTTCTGAACATCACAATATATTCCATGATCAAATTGTAAATTGGGTTGTCAACTCCCACCTATACATAATACCACTGACTAATCCTATAAATTATTGTCATATATTGGGTATTGAAAAAAAATACCAGACATTACCCATTGGAATAACCTCAATAGATTCTCATACTTTCTAAAAAAGTGACAGTACATATCATTGAATATATAGTTGGGCATTATGTATCCAGGTCTCCAACAATGATGACACTGTATAGATGATCTTTAAAATCTATGTGGGGAAGGTACACCACCTTCCTATATTTCCCAAATAAAACTATCTCTATTCACCTCATCCCATCATCACATCTGAATTCCCAATGAGATATCACCAGCTATATGAATATATAGTGAACATACATATTTTAAAAAATGTTATAACCAATTTCTATAATGAAAAACACCCTGAACACTTATAATAATAATATTATATTATAGATAATAAATGAGTTATAATGTGTCCCCATAAGACACATTTCAAAATATATTTCCTTCGATTCAATATCACTGCCCAAATAATGATTAAAATAATAATTTTAAGTTAAATTAACATTGTTTTTTTCATCAATACTTTCTAAATGATAATTAATTATTTTACATTCACATAAATTACGGTGTTGGAGTAAAATTTTATTAAGAATGATATTTTGAAATACTTCCAATGAATAGACCTATTCTTTCATTACATCAATTATCATTTTTCACCATTGATATATCGCTCCATCATGAATAAATATGCAATTTATAAATTGGTGCTTCATGGATTTTTTAATTCATTCAATGATATAGTGTAAATAGTTATTCCACTACTTGTACTTATAAGAGGATACATCTCATTCAAATATTGAAGGAAGGATGAGAAAAAAATATATTATAATATATAATATCAATGATTCCTTTGATAAATATCCATTAACATTTACAAAAAAACCTAGGAGTACCCCGTCAATATCTAACTGTCAATAGTGGATTGGCCAGGTGGTGCATGATCATGCACTTATTCTGAGAGCTCATTCGCACTATATTCATCAATAGTAAATGGACATCTTAACAACATCCTCTATAATAAAATTGAACAATAATATCTATAATGATAAACTGTAAAGAACCACCATATTAATTTTTCTATACTATATGAGTGAGGCATGAAAAATATTCTAATACCACTCACTTCCATTTTCAAAAACCCATTTCATTTTTAAACACATTATAATTTAATTTAAAACAAGTTGAAAAAAAATGAATCATGTAAATATAAGTAAAAATAACTAGGAAATACAAAAGAGAAACAAAATACCATTAAAAAATATAGAAACTACAAATCATTTGAATTCGTTTCTAATCAAAATTAATTCACCCATTAGTAATGAAAACATAAGAAAAAATATATATATTTATGGTAAACACTTTGGTAAATATGAGAATTAAAATGATTCCATTAATAGTATAGTATGAAATGATATAAAAGAAGAAATCATGAAATGATATCTTACTCAATACTATGTAATGATTCTTTGTATGATGTATTATAGTCAATTATTTTGGAATGAATCAATAGAAATGATTCATATGAAATTAGAAACATGAGTAATCCCTGGTGACATGGTATTTTAAAATAGTTTTACTCACTAGATATATATTTTTTGTTACATATCATGTCTATATATTTTAATTATATTATTACAATTTTGTCAAATATTATAGATCCCATAGTAGCACTGATACCTCTTTTAAATAATTGAGACCTACCTACCTAAATGACACTCTTTCTATATCATACCACACAACCAAAGAAGACCTCATAGTCTTCAATATTTGTTATATGCACTAGGTTTCATGAATTACTCATGTGGGGTTACTTTTTTCCATTAGAAAATGAATATAATGTTTTATGTATGTTCACAATGGTGTAATTACTCATCTTAGTCCCATTCAATAAAAGAATATAATTTTACATCAATTTAAGCACATATATACATGTAATAATGTGACAATAAAAAACATAAAATGATCATATATTATATATCCAATTTGAATCAAAAGATTCCAAAATTATAAAAGATAAATAGAATAATACAAAAAAAATATATGAAAGAAGAATAATACAAATAAGGCATAAAACCCCAAAAATGATCTCCCATGAGTGAATATTATTCAAAAATATGTCAACGATAGTCAATGTGTGTCTCTCCTAACAAAGAATAAATAGTCCCAAAAATATTCTACCATGATCACCATACCTTGTGTGGGTCTATATACCATATTCAATAGAATTTATCTTACATATATCCTTAAAAACGTATTGGTATTAATATCAAGTGAGTCACGTGTCTTGTGTGAGTATGATAAATCAATAAAAATTTTCCACCAAATACATAAAAACATGTTAAAACCTAGAGTGTATGCAAGACACAATATAGAGGTAGAGGAACAAACAAAAATGAAACAAAAAATATATTTCAAATATATCATATATATATATATATCATAAAATTACTCAATATTAAGGGAGGATCAAAATATTCATAACATATCCAAGTCATGGATTGAGGTTTAAAAATATTTTCATGGCCACACCATATGTGAGGTATTATTGGAAACTATGTCAGATTTCATACATTATGTTATATATTTTTAATTTTATATAAAAATAACATTATTTAGATTAATTGGAACCCATACCATAATGATACACTTTAAAAAATTATATAACATTGGTCACTACTAGTCCATTCAATTTAAATTTTAAATTCATTAAATCATGCTCCATTTTAACACTGTTGTAAATAAAATATTTATTTCACTCCATGTCCTTATCAATGTGAATATTAAAAAATGATGGATTTCTATCACAGGTTCTAATATAGTTCTCTATAATTAATATTACTCTAATAAAACCATTTACTAATATTAATTTCTAATTTTTTAACATTTTTAATTCTTTTTTATTAATGGAAACTTTGAGGAACCTTTTATATGACTTCTCTTAGTACATTATAATATCATTGACGACAAAGGGATCTTCCACATTATCCTACATGGATTGGAAAAGTATGTACATATCATGTGTGGGTCAAATCCATCTTATTTAATTGTGGATAGATATGAATATTATTCATTCATCTTTTCTATATCACATCTATTTATTTATGATAATATTGAAAAATCCAATAAAAAGATTGTCCACAGATATCCTCCTCCCTTTATGTTTTCATTCATCTTTAGATATCCATTTCTTTGGTGACTATCAAAGGAAACTTTTTGTTATAGGTATGAACTCTCTTTTCTCAAACTAAATATTTTTTTGTAATACCCTATAATTTTTAAATGAATATTAATCTCGATAGCTTTTTTTATATGCAACAAAGATCATTAATAAAATTTTGTGATACTATAAAATTATTATTATTTAAATCTGAATATTATAAAATAGATATTATATTAATGTTCTTGAATAATATTAACAACACATTGAAATTCATATGATGTCCCTAGTAATAAAATTTGATTATTTGAGTTTAGATGAAACGTAATATATTTTTAGTAAAGTTGTTATATGATATAAAATTAAATTTTACCTAAAAAATGGTATTATTTGATTTTGGAAAATAAATAATATACTAAATTTCATATATTTTTATATAATATATTTTTAAAAATGTAAATAATTTTTTAAATCATTATTGATCGATTTGTTTAATATTAATTTTTTTTATTTTTTTGAAGTGGTTGATGTTACAGTGAATAGTGAAAAATACTAACTATTATTAATATAGTATTTTTGTTTAAAATTATTAAAGTTTCACTTTTTTTAAATGGATTTATAAGTAAATAAGTTAATTTCTATTAAAAAATATCCACTTAACATTGTTGGAAATAATTTTATGTTTTATTTTGGTATATATACTTTTGTACATCAGTAAACACTTTTCAAGAAAACATCTATTTTGGAATTATATGTTTTAAATTTTAAATTAAATCCCAAAAAATATACTTATTAGATATAGAAAATTAAATTTCTTATTTGGAATTAGATAGATCAAATTTATAAAATAGGTCCATTTTATTTTGGTTATTAAGAATAGTAACCGTGGTGAATATTTTTTACATTTGCTAGAGTTAAATGAGCCGAGCATGTTTAAAATTTTGGTTATGGATTTAAAATTTGTTAAAAAATTTCTATAAACCAATTGGATTAAGAGTGATTATTTATGTCCACCTAAGACTATAAAATATGGCTAATCAGTGCAATATTTCTTGATATTAACATTTATATTATTTAAATAAAAAATGCCACACTCCTGAATTTAATATCTCAAATATTTTTCAATGTTGAAAAAAATTCATATATTTTATTTTAAAAGTCCATTTTGAAGATAAATTAATTTTTTGTCATGGTAATTTATTTTTAATTTTTACTTATCATGATATTTCTTAATGGGGCCTGCTTAGATGGTGGTAAGTCAATTGTGACATGAGAATCCCACCTCTAATTGGTAAGGGGCTCATGACCAACACCTCATATTCATATCACACACGTGGGATGTTGTAGGCTAATGTACCCTTACACACCCAACTAGGAAAGGTAAAATACATCAGGTACCAAAATTCACAATGTCTTTTATATCAGACATCAGAGTGCGATAAAATTGAATGAAATTATAAAGGGACAAATATAATCCCACCAATGTTGTAAAAGAGTCCAACCTATTAGGATATATGGGAAAAATATCAAATGAAACTTCTAGAACTGACTATCGTCTGTCTACTCAATTATGCTTTACTTGATCATGGTATACAAAGGAACCCTTCATATGATCTTTCATCTGCATAAGGCATGACTTATCCAGGGAAATACCATGTAGGTGTTATTATAAAAATACCAAGTATAAAACCCTCAAATAGAAAAAAATTATTTATTTTCAGAGAGGTCGACTAATCGTCAAAAATAAATTTCAATAAAAATAAAAGACATAACAATAAAAACCTAGATTTACTCAATATAAAATGTCATTCTCAAGGTGAGGTAAAAACCACACTATTATCCTAGGATTCCACTTGAGTATTCAAGGTAACACTCGTTTGGGAGAACTCAATCCATGAGTCATAATAAAGATGGGGGTTGTCATCTAAGAGTTAAATTCTTTTGGGCCTCTCCCTATGGAAATACATACTAGATCATTGAAGATATCGATACATATATAAGTGATATTACTCGGGGATTATATTGTATTATTGACCCTAACTAGACATCCTAATTTTATGTGGTACATACCTCCTATTATGTAGGTCACATGATTTATGACCTGACCTAGGGGAAGAAATGATAGATGATAACACCCTAGGCCACAAGGAGGGAATCTTGTACTTTATTTGAGACTAATCCCTTAGTGGGGATAACACCCTATAAAAAAGATGTGATGCCTCATTGTACACACATAAGGATAGGCCAAGGGAGCACACCCCATAGATACTGGTCCATTCTTAATAGAGTAAGGGATTTAACCTTCCCATAGAAAAGTCAATGGTGTCTAAGGGTATACAAGTTGTGTTCGAGTGATACATGGAATGTATTTCCAATCCCATGTATGACTATGTTGTCTAGACCCTACCCATATACTTTTTTCCATACACATTTAATTTTTCCGATAACTTTATAAATAGGATATTCACATGTATGTTGGTTGATTCCATGTGTTCTAGCCCTATTTGGGTATCAATTGTTATCCTTATATCGTTGTAAGGCCCATATACCTGGTCATGTAAATGCTTGGGTACATTAGAGACACACATTAGGCCACCAATCATGGGTTATATAGAATTTATAGTTTATACATTGCATGTGATATTAAACATTCATTATACCCTCTCCATAATAACCAAGGGGACTAGAAAATGTTTTTTATTTGATATATATGATGTGTATGTCATAATTTTAAAAAATCCGAAAACATTCCACCATTTTACCTTACAACATTACTACCCATTCTCAATCAATGATTCTATTTAAAGAATTGATATCTATATATACCATATTCTTACCATCAATGATGATCTGATTCTAGCCACCCCAATCACTCAGGAAACTTCATCCATCATGCCACATCAGAAAAACACCCAAAACATGTGATATGAGAACCTATGTTCTAATCCCAAACCTCATTCCACATCACATATTGTAATTGTGTAATATATTTTAAGTATAAAAACATTTTAAGGATCATTATCACAATATAATGACTGCGAAATGATTAGTCATCGAATATTTTTTATCTTCATTTAAATGAAGCTCTGATGATGAATGGTTGGAGAATGCTCAAATAAATGTGGAAAACATAATACCGAGGAATGAATTGTGGCCATTTTATTGTTGGAATAAATTTTCTTCTTTTATAATAAATAATAAATAATAAATAATCATTCAATTTTTAAATAGAGTCAATTCTCTATTATATTATGACAATTTATTTCCCATAATTCAACAACCAACCTATGTATGAATTTGATAGAATGATTAATTCGTTTTCAACACAAGATAATCAAACAAGGATTGAAACCAAACAATGAGACATTACACCAATAGAATGGATTGATCACTAAGGGGGAATGGTTTTAGGTTGTTATTGTTTTCGAGATCCATGAACACCATTGGTGATGATGAATCCTGGGAAAATCAATTTCTGATACCTGATCCTATTATCATCCACCCAACTCTCTTTAAATGACCTCTCATGTATGATACGGTTATGTGGGAAAATTAGTTTTTTGTTTCTATAACTATACTAATATATAAGGATATTCTATCATGGAAATTAAATATAAATAACTTAAATTATTAGTTTATTCTATTATTTTCATCTGAAACTGAACATAAATCAACCATAGAACACTGAGATGGATTATGTCATGCATAGGTTAAAACCCTAATTATGGATTTAATGACATTCTAAAAAATTTCCAATTCTGACCAAATTTGGAATTTTTTCATTATTTATAAACAAATATTTATATGTGGTTTTATATATTTAATATTTTTAATATCCTAATACTGTGGTCCCACAGGCCTCAAAATCTCACGTTGTCTTAGTGCCTAGCTCTAAATATATTCCATAATATTTTCCAATGATTTAAAAGGAATAAATATTTGTATTATATTATCCAATATTATTGAATTTTTATCACGAAATGTAGTATCATTTTAATATTTTCAAGTATTCATAAACACATCTTTTGATCATGTTATGGTTGGGATTAATTTAGGGTTTTTTTAGAAATATTTTTGGTAATTTTGAAAGCATCTGGACTAGTGCAATGTTTGGTGGAAAATATTCCCAAACCATGCGTCATCTCAGTAGAAACCTTTCATGAATAGATAGTGGGATATTTTATTCTTATCTCATTGTATAATAATCCATTCACCCACAAAGTAGAAACTGTTAACGTTGTATTAAGTAGATAATCATTTGTAACACACAGTTTTATCAAACCATTTTGCCCAATGCATCTATCCATGTGCATGATATTTTTTAAATTTAAAATTAATTTATAACATATGAAACCCATGTTTAATGTTCATGATATGCCTAAATAGAACTCCAATGTTTTCTTCTTATATGAGATATCCCAAGAGATGTTTATGGAACCTATACACCCTTTAAAAAGCTGATTGAAACGTAGTGAACAATGTTTGATCTCAAACCTGTAGGTTTACTCTCCCTATTATTTTTATAAATCATTCTCTCTATATATAATTTCCCCCATAAGGTTTTTTAGATATATATTCTATTAGAATATATAATAGACTTTGTTTTGGATCATTGATCTAGGTGTGATTCCTGAATCCCATTGTCACCATTCTTCATTTGAAAATTCTGATTAGGGTTTCGATTTTTGAGATCCCATGATTTTGATGTAGGTTATTCTGTTTCGATTGGAAAATTTAATTAACCTTAAATTTCATCATTTAATTTTAATTGTTTTATTTAAATACAATTACTTGAAATTGATTTCAGTTATTAGGTTAAAAAACAAATTTCATTTATTTAGTGTTTTTAAATTTGATTATTGAAATAAATTGGGGAAAACCCCCAATTCCATTGATTTGCTTTGTGTTTGTGAATTTTATGGAAATTTTGGAATTTAAATAGGAAAATATATTTTATGTAATTATTTTAAATTGGGTATTTGGGAAAAATGGATTAATATGTTTTTGATTGAAACTATTTGGGTTTATTTTTGGAAAATGAAGGTGTTGATTAAAAAAAATTTGGTTTGTAAATTTTGATAGGTATATTTGAAATGGGATAATGGGATGAATTGTATTTTCATATTATTTTAAAATAAATTTCCCATCATAGTTTTTTATTAGATCACATGAAATCATCGGTAGTTTTTGAGTTATTGAGATATCACTCAATGATTTTCAATATTAAAAATCAATAATGTTGTGTCTCACCTCCCAAATGGGATGGTGATGAATTCTTCTTGACTAGTGTTAGAGGGATGTTTGTGAACACATATTGTGGTGTAACTTGGAGTGTCTAGAGTCCCATATCATATAATTATAAAACTTTTTTGAACATGAACATTTTGTTCAGCTGTTATTATTTGAAAGGAACATATCCAATTGTTATAACCAGTTTATAATGACTTATGAATTATATAACCTGTTTTATATAAAAAAATTAACAATTTGTATAAATTATTTCCAAAATTTGAAATTTGAAGAATGATTTGTTTAACTATTATTTATAAATTAAAAATCTGGTTATTTAATATTGAATGATTTATTTGGTTAATTAAATTTAGATTATTATTATAGAGTCCTTTGAGAGACCCTACTAGTATTTTAGCTGACACCCTACATGTTCCTTCAAGTGTTTTTGGATTTTATCCTTCCTAGTTGAGTAGGGTAAAATAACAACATGGAGGTGGTTATGGTTTTGGATCTTTTTCATGGATATTTGAGTGAGCTAGGACTTAGTTTTTACATTCAGTTTTATAGTAATTTTTTATAGTACATTCTATTTTTTAACTCTTTAACTTATGGTATAGTTTTCTCAGTGTTGTTACTTTTTCAAACATACTATCATTTTTATCTACTAAAAAATGTTTCTGTAAAATTTATTCCCACGTTTGATTTGTATAATGATATGTGTTAGTCATCAACCTATGATAATCAGGAACTACATTCGGTACATGTTAGGACCAGATCAATTTTTAGGTTACCATGATATTGTGGTTGGTTCATGAAAAAGTGGTATCAGTGCTCCAGGTTGATCTTCTTGTCTTGATGTTAGTATAGATTTTTTTATTTCTTTTGGGAATTAATAGGTATCTATGACTGAGTTTATGTCTATATCTCACCACAATAAGCCTTATGTCCCTTAGGGTCCTTATATAAATACTTCTAGAGTATTATTTATTGTATTTTATTTTATTTTGATTTGGATATATTGAAATACAAATCACTTCTGTATATATGTTTGGATTTATATTCTCATATTTCTCTATTTGAGTGTTAATATAATGTCATTGGAATTTCCTACTGACATTGTAAAACACCATGACTCTCTGAATACATGAGAATCATATCTAATAGGAAGCCATTACTAAACCACAATGAGTGAATCCTCTTACCTTTTTTGGCCGATTTGAGGTGATTTTGTGTACTGTCCAATCTCTGGGACATGCACCACCACCAATTCATGTTTCGGGCCTCATATGTGGAACCTTAGAGGCAGGATATCAGGAAGCCTTCTTAAGAGTTCCTTCACCAAAATACACTTTTATTCCAAGGATCCAATCATCCTCAAGATGATGACTAATGGTTGAGCATGATGGTTTGTATTTTTTGAGTTCTAGGAGACATGTGAGGAAATCAATGTTATGTTTTCCTACTTCGTACTGGAAGGACCAAGAATTGAGATGGTGGGATATAATGGTGACGTTGATGACGTGTGAGGGAATATAGTGGAAATACATCAGCATTATTTTCAACGGCCTGTTCTATACATAGTTTATGTTATTGGAAAAGACTATAGAGTTTTTAAAAATTAGAATGGCCAAGGGCACCAATACATATTATGAAAACCATTTTTCTAATCTCGTGAAGGTTCCACCTAAGGTACTATCAAATGAGAATATGAAGTATTGATGGTTTAATTTGGGAATTTTATTTTTTATCTGTTTTGAGGTTTTTTTATTTATGGTTCCTTCTTATGATACTTGGATGGGTAGAGATTTGATAGTTGAAATTGACCTAGATAAAAATTAATAGTTGATGAGAGCTTAATTTTCTCTCATTGGATGTGTGAATTAGACTAAGGAATAGTATAAGAATGAGGACTCTCAAGGAAGTTATAAACAACAATGTCATTTTTTTGCCTTCTGTAGTGCTACATAGAGTCCCTTTAATTTTGTACCGACGTGGAATGCATGAAAATTAAAATATGGTTTTCACTGAGGCACGAAGGATCTGTGGTTCATGGGGGAATTCATTCCACCTATAGAAGTCAATCCATATTTTTTATCCTCCCTACAGTGAAACTATATCATTATCATCTTCTAAAATTGTACTAAAAACATATTCTTCATGAGAAAATGGGTTACATCCACAGACAACTGGAATTATGCTTCATCATGTAGTGGGAGAGTCTCCATAGGAAGCAGATATTTTTCATGAGACCATGACAGGTAATGATGCTATAGATTTTTCACTAGTTACTACATTATTTGATATTGATGCATCCCATTCATTTATTTTGTCCCTTATTTTTATTACTCTAATATTCAATGAGATATTTTGTCTAATGTGATGGATATTAATACACCCCTAAAAATGAAGAGATATTAGGTTATTTGTAGTTCCTCTTGTGTTTTCACTATGTTAGATGTGGAGAATTCTTAGTGTTCCCTGGTTCTTAGAATGATACATCTCAACATCAAATTTCAGATGAATTGTCTCACTGAAAATGAATCACATATATATTTTTATCATTGAATGGTCTCTTTAACTACACTCAATGTGGTTCATAAAATCATTCATGGAAAATGGGGGACAAGGGGGAGTAGATCAAATCATTATTATCCAAATATTGGGAAGTAATATATGTGTTTGATTTGTGATCTATAAAGGAAATATTTGAGTATTGATCCCCCTCCAATTTTCATCATGTTTCATGAAATTTTTACTTCATACATATCTTTATTTTATAATAATTTCTTTCGATATACCCAAGAGTGTCACCTTGGGTGATTCCAGTTATATAGGTCAATAAAGCGGATTGATCACTTCTCTATTATATAGATTAGTAAAAACACATCAATTTATGGTAAAAGAAAAATATCTATTTCCATGGACTGATGAACTATTTGATATGTTGAAAGGGGAAAAAAGTTTATAAATTATTTATATATGATCTGGTAACCATCAGTTGAGAATAAAATAATACGATGATAATAAAATGTCATTTTGGAGTAGTTACGTCCATTATGAGTACCTTATCATGCCCTTGGGGTTCACCAGTTCTCCTAAAATTGTAATGGGTTAGATGAAAAAACATTTACAAGAGTATCTAGATACCTTTTTAGTGTTCTTTGTGAAGGGAATCATTTTTTACTCTATGTCTGTGGAAGATCATGTTCATCTAATAAGAAAAATGTAGGAATTTTTTGAGAACCCATTGGCTTTTTTACCAATATTAAGAAAGGTATTTTATGGATTTGTGAAGTTATTTTCTTGGTGAATGTGGTGACAAAATATGGAATTTCAGTTGATCCTGAAAAGGTGAAATCTGTTATGACATAAGAGAAACCAAAAAATGATTCTAAGATTCAAATCTATTTGGGATTAGTTGATTATTATCACATGTTCATTAAGGACTTATGAAAGTTCGTTTCATTGATGAATGTGCTAACTGAAAGGGAGTAATTTTTTCTTAAGATGAGAAATTTCAATTTTTTATTGAGTTGATATGTATTTTTTCTACTACATTAGTTTTGACTCTTGTAGAGGCCAGGCCTATATATGTGGTCTTCTTTGATGGATTGGATTCAGGTTTTGGTAGTGTTCTTATATAGGGTGATCATCTCATTTCTTATAGATCTCATCAGCTTAGGCAACATGAAAATAATTGTCATACCCATGACCATTATTTTTTTGTTGTGATTTATTCACTTAAGATTTTGTGGAATTACTTTCTCAGGGAAAGGATTATCATGTTTTTAGACCACATGAGATTGAGTCATAAATTGTATCCAAAAGATCTAAATATGAACCATTGGCATTGGGAAGAATACTTGAAAAATTTCAACTTTGACATCACCTATACACCATGGAATTATAATATCATCGCTTATGTGTTGAGAATGAAACATCAAACCCATTTAGTAAAATAATCATCAGAAGAGTAGAAGTTGATGGATCTATTTAAATAGTTTCATATAGGTGTCTCGGAAAATGGGGATGAGGTCTCCATCACCATTATTTAGTTTATATTCCCTATTATTGATATGGTACATCTATAACAATAGATTTTGATGAGTTCTGCATCATTAGATACACTATTTTGGGTAGGGAGACCATGTCTTACTTGTCTTTCTACATCGAGTGAATTATACACTATCAGAAACAAATTTTCATGTTATTATATGTAAGGAATGTTGTGATTGGTTATTTCTATAACTACATGTTGGAAGTGAACCCAAGAACCATGATGTTGTTCTATGACAGTTAGCATTAATTCTAGTGGCCCGGTATGAGAAGGGTCATTACCCAGTCTTTCTCCCATTCCAATACATGCCAACATGTCAAGGCCAAACACCAGAAACCTTCGGGATTTCGACAGCCACTTCCATTACCAACATGAATGTGGGATGAGATCTCAGTGGGCATTGTAGTTTAGTTTCCATATACCTATATAAAGAATAATATGATATGGGTTTTGATTTATAGTTTTACTACATCATCATACTTTAAAACCATTTATAATACAACCAAATTTTTGGATTTGGTAAGTCTATATGTGAAGATATTATTCATTTTCATGAAGTTCCATATTCCAGAGTTTCTGATTGAGATCCTGATTTCTATTATCTCTTTTGGAGAGTCCTTATTGAGAACTAAGATATTAGGATCATTTATGCATGGAATATCATTCCTTGTTTGATGTCTATATAGAAAATTTTATAAAAATTCTATATGACATACTCCCTATAAACTTTGTCGACATTGTTGGAGCTTGGGATGATCATTTGGGGATAGTTGAGTTTTATTATAAAATAATTACCCATAAGTTATTATCATAGATATTTTTATGCCTTGTATAGTGGGAATTGAAGATACCCATTGGGTTGGATAGAGATTGGTCAATGGTCCTTCGTTAGACTGAGCTTGGTAAAAATTACAACATCATTGATTCAACCAATTCATCGGGGAATGTTGAATGTATAATACAGATGTATGTCTTTTGATTATATTCATCGTAGACCATTGTAATTCTCAATCGATGTATATGTTTTCCTTAAAGATTCCCAATTTTTGGGTCATTGGTGATTTGGGAGGAAAGGGAAAATGTCTCCTATCTTTGTGGGACCTTTTTAGGTTGTGAAGTATGTTTGGAAAGTGTATTACCATTTAAAACATCTACAATATATAACGTTGATACATAATGTGTTCCATGTATCTCAATTATGAAAGTATCTTTCCAATCAATCTCATGTTTGGAAATGGAGTAATCATGAGGTTGAATGTGATTTATCTGTGACTGAATATCCTATTAGGATTGTTGATTGTGAAATCAAGGTTCACTTTAGGAGGACGATACCTTAGGTTTGAGTACTATTGCAGCACTTTTGGAATAGTCTTTAGATGTGGAAGGGAGAGGAACTGATGGTGGAGCAGTGGCCTCATAATTTTGGAACAAAATATTTTGAGTATTATTTTTGGGTAATGAATGTTTCTATGGTGGTGAGGTTTTAAAATCATGTTACTGTAATGTCCTGAAAATTATGAATAATTTTTTAAAATTATATGGACTTATTTCGAGACAATGAAATCTGATAGCATGTGATTCTGAGCCCCAGAGTGCCCAAAATGATCCGTTGAATTCTGGTTAAGTTTTATTTATATCACGTAAGCTATTTTCATAAAAAAATAGAATAACACTTAAAAAGTAACTCGGACTAAAAATACGATGTAATTTTTGCTTTCTTTATGCTGGTTTTACCCTAGGCTCTACTTAAGTTTAGTCAGCATGGGCCTCCTGTGAGAAAACCCATTAATGGCCTAATCATAAATAAAATAATTAAATAAATTTTTTTATTTTTCAAATGATTATAACTCACAACCCGTAACTCGGATTGATAATCTGAGACCACTGATGAACTTGTGAGGGTATAATCTCTTTAGGTAGATACAATCATTGTTTTATACAGGCCACAAGTGGAAGATATATTTTGGCTGTAAATAAAATAATTAAGTGACATTTTTTTGTTTAAAATCCATAACAATAAACAGTAACTTGGATTGGAAATATGAGTTTACCATTGGGTTGTTTAGAGAATGTTTCACTTAGGCAGAGTCTAACCTCGGTCGGCGTGGGTCGAGGGTGACTGTAAATAATTTTCTGAATTTTTCTTGGGTACCATTAGTAAACGCATAAGCGGTGTTCTGTAACTTTTGAACTTGTTCATGGAATTTAAATCGTAGGACACCGTTGAACTCGCAACGCCGATATTAGATTTAGGATAATTTTACCTCGATGACAGCATGATGGGGGAGAAAGTTAGTTTTTTTTTGTATTTCATGTAAATGAAAAACTAAAATAAATATAAAACTTTTATTTCATTTTTGAAACCTCTCTACATGGGCTATGTAGGTGGGCTCCAACCGAAATAAAAACCCACAATTCGAATTCAATGGTGGGGACCACCGATCCCTTGAACTTCCCCTATAATGGGTGATAACTCTTGTAATTTTTCCACCTTAATTAACTGCATCATTTATGCCATTTAATTGCTCCAACAAATTAAATTGATAAATATATATTATTTGGTTGGATCCTATTTTTTGTTCGGGGGAATCATTGGAAAAGTGTAGAACCTTAGAGAATATTTACTTACAATGAAGAACTATCTACATCAATGAATGAGGAACTGACCCAAAGTTCAGATCGGAAGAACCTTGTGGTGGCAATGAATACTGACATTCTTCAAAGACTTCGTTTTTTCCTCGTGACATCCTCCTATAGAAACATCAAGGTAGTGATTTTTTATTTGAATACCCCCTTACCCGTTCTTGACTGTATTTATGATTCATAAGTTATGAGCTGCTTAACACTGCCATAACAAGGAGGGTACAGGCCAAACGAACATGGCCCAACCTCTCAGCAAATTTTTGTGGTTCTTGATGTGTTCTTCGCGATGGAGGAGGAAGGAGAACGATACCGATGGGGTTTGAGAACGGATTCAAAAACGTGGAAGGAAATGAAAAATGAGGCAGCGTGCATCAGTGCCGCCCGGTAATCAAGAGCAGTGTTGGGTAAAGGGAGCACGACCGGTAATGCTGGCCATAGGTGATGGCTCATCACACCTCCCCACGGCACGAAGGAGGGGGTGGGTCTTCTGGTCACCTGTGGCGGGATACCGCACTGTGTGCCCAGCGGGGTATCGGGATGGCAGGCCGGACCACCTCAGTTGGTCGAGTTGACATGAACTGGTTTGGGTCGGCCCATTCAAGGTCAGGCCGGTTCGGACCGGACTTGGACCAACTTCAGCCATTTTCGTTCTTTCAACAATATCTTGAGCTACGTGTTTCCATTTTGCGAACTATCTACAGCGCCAGAAACCTTGGATTGAGATGATACTTTTGGTATACCCCACATGGGGTTTTAATAAATTTGCGGTATGGTCGGGTTCTATAGAACACGAATCCAAATGGGCCCTCATGACTAAAAGGATAATAACATATAGACCGAGTGTCCAATTAATGCAATTGTATCTTGAGTTGATACCCCTTTTACGCGGTGGTCCTTTAGGATACTTATTCGTCCGAATTCGTGGTAGTTGGAGTATCTAAATATGTCTTGAGGAGCGGACCCTCCAAGAATCTTGCCAGGTTAGTGCAGGAACCCTGTTACTGGCTTAACATAAAAGTGGGTTCCTATGTGGGTCTGTGCATTGGGATCCTTTGTTGGTCTATGTTTGAGAGTCACACTTGGAACCGCATTAAAAATCCACGTGGGACTACTCTAGGATACTACATGGGACTGTTGTACTAGGATCCTATGTGGGTCTGATGATGTACTAGGATCATATGTGGGTCTGATGATTTTGGATCCTATGTGTGTCTGATGATTTTGTATCGTACACAGGTCTTCCTCTTAATAGAGTAATATGATTCAATAGTTACACATAATCATCATTTCTACCATACCTATGTTATACCTGGTGTGAGTTGAGTGCATACCTCTATGGTGATACCTTTTTAGTATTATTATATGTGGCGTACCTGTGTGGTACATTCCTTCATGGTGATAACTTTGTTTTATTCATCTATGTGGCGTAACTGTGTTGTACTTACAATCATGATGATACAGTTTTGGTATTCCTCTATGTTGTGTACCTGTTTGATACATTCCTTCATGGTGATACCATTGTGGTATTCTTCTGTGTGGAATGCCTATGTGGTACTTTCCTTCATGGTGATCCCTTTGTGATTTTCTTCTGTGTGGCATACCTGTGTGGTACTTACCTTCGTGGTGATATCATAGTTGTATTCTTCTATGTGGTGTACTTGTGTGGTATTCATCTGTGTGGCATACATGTAACGTTCTTTCCTGCATGGGGATACCCTTGGGTATTCTTCTCTATGGTGTACCTGTGTGGTTCTTTCTTTCGTCATGATAACTTTGTGGTATTCTTCGATGTGGTGTACCTGTGTGGTATTTTCCTTCATGTTCATACATTGGTGTTATTATTATGTGTGTCGAACCTGTGTGGTACATTTTTTCATGGTGATACCTTTGTGGTACTTACCTTCGTGGTGTTATCTTCATGTTATTCTTTCCTTTGTGGAAAAGCTAATATTTGAGAAAATTATTAGGGCCTTTTGTTTCCTCATGAATGAGATGGGTATTCATAATAACTTAGGTATATGTGTGGGCATATACCTAAGTAGGTATTTATGTTGTTTTCTGTATTTTCGGTTTATCCTTTGTGAATTATTTAAGACCATTGAGTGTCTCAGGGTCTCTACGTAGTATCGTTATACACACCCATGCATGGGCTACACCCACACCATGTTGTGTTTGGTGCAGACAACGGACAATGCTGACTGATGAGAGGGCGCTAGGATTGGAGGTAGCTCAGAGGTGGACCTGAGACGATGCATACCGTAGATATGATTGTTTTAGGGCTATACCTACCATTAATGTAGGATCCTTGGCGGGTGTTCATAAGAGCTATTTATGTTTACTTGTACTTTTCATTTTTATTGTACTTTTTAATTGGGCTTATATTTTGGACCCTTTTTCATACTATACACACTCATTTTATTATTCAGTTTACTTATGTTTGAATCTTGATGTGTGCTTTGTTGCGTGAGTTTCAGGTTAAAAAGGAAATGCCTTCACAGTTATATGGAATATGCCTTTGTTGCTAGTCGCCAGACCCTAGCCTATGGAAGGTGGGCTCGGGGTAGTCACGACACGTGCCCTAGGGGAAGGATCGTGAAAAATTGGTATTAGAGGATCTCAGTTCAACTGAAGAACATGGACTCTAATGTTTTCTTGAAGCAATAGTGTTAAGTGTAATGAGTGTGTTTTTCAGTTTAGGGAGTCTAGTGTTGGTGCAGCGGCCGACATATCCATACACTAGGACCCTAAGATCTGATTTCGGACTCAGTACATGGAAGCACTGATTTCATGTTTTATTGAAGATTTTGCAGTGATTTCCTTGATTTATCTCACCTAGAATAAATTAATGACGGTGATGCACCTATTCCATACCAGGATTCCACTGTGTAGATAGCCATCTAGGATTCCTAAGAGAGATTACATGATGACGGCCCAGCTTGCAATGAGGCTCCAGTGCAGGCCCATCTTTCTATGTTGGAACCTTCGGGTGTTGTACCAGCCGCACCATCACCCATTGGAAACCATATACCACCAGCCGCACTAGGGAATGGTGCACACTGACTGAGCTCATTGCATGAGTTTCAATAGTATAATACTATGAGGTTTCAAGGCGAGATATATTCTCACGCAGCTAAGGGATTTCTGGAGGCAGTTGCTAGAGTTTTTCACCTAGTTGAGACACCATTAGAGAAGATGGTGGTCTTAGCTACTAGTATTTTCTAATGAGTGACCATCAGGACGGTATGCTTAGTGATGAGGCTTTGGTACTAGGATCGTTGCACTATGTGGTACCTTCAAGTACTTTGTCATCTATATCACTTCCTGTTGGTCAAGAGTTACAACCGGAAGTACTACTAGGGGACACATATAGGCTTAGTGGCTTACGTGTGATTCAGCATCAGATACCCTTCAGGTTACGAGGCAGGCCCCACTCGTAGGCGGATGAGAACTAGCTTCATGAGGTGGCTAAGAGTTCTCTAGTGATTCAAAAGCTTTAGAAGGATGACATGTTGGTAGCTGAGTATTCATCAAGAAGTACCAATAATTCCTTGTACCCGACTAATACGATACAATCAGTGATTTGGAGCTCGGACACTTGAGCCCAGTGTGTTTATGGATGTCCGAGCCTGCACTATTCCTTTGTGCATTCCTACATATGTTGGGAGTATAGAGAGTAACTTTTTGCTTGAATGTTATTTGGATGAGCGGATACATCCAGTGAATTTTAGTAGTGGGAAAACAAGAAACTGGCACCTATCTTAGACACTTGTGCATGTAAAAATGTCTCTGGAAGAATAACTATTAGGGACATATGAATCTGCATGGCTATAGAGGTGGAAGTAGAGCTAGGGTAGCATCATGAGGTGGTGTACATTTCGACATGTCACAACAACCCCCATTGTGGTCCATTCAAGGATCAGGGAGATGGAGGATAGGGGAAGAGACTAGCTACATGTGGTCAAGGAGTGCGACCCAAGTGCTATAGGAATAATTTGATGTATGATCTGTGTCTACTACTTCCTACTATATCAATAGACATATATATCAATCATTCCTTCCACAAAACTTTTCCATGACCTAGAGTTTCTAGTTAGACAATTGAAATGACCCTCACATGTGGAGATACCTTTGGAAGGAAACTCTACAAATTCACTTACACCGATAGTGTGATCTGACCCTTGAGGTGAGAGTTTCAGATGGAACCTCGTGGTGGTAGGGTTGAGGCCTTATGACATTAGTTTGGGTATGACTGAACATCCAAAATTCATACCCATATTGACTATAATAGGAAAAAATTTTGTGGATTATCTACAACATTGGGTTGAGTCTTTCCTTAGTTAGCGAAATTGGAAACCCATGCAGCATTGTATAAACTCATGCATAGGTGGGTGCATCTGATCACTCTTGAGTCAGCCATCCTTACCCTCAGGGTAGTAGATGTTTTTAGTTTTCAGTTCCCAATGGAGTCTCTAGAGTTCCTATTGGACTATGACATTGAGATCATCTATACTCCTGGGATGGGGAAAGTGGTACCAGATGCACTTAGCAGGAGGTCTGCCATGCAGCTCCTCAGTGAGGCGACAGAGTAGCTATCCTCTTTGAGGATATCCTATTGGATTGAGATGGAGCAAAAAATCATCAGTCTTATATAGTCACTCCCCCACTTCTTTAACGAGTCAAGGAGGCGTAGTGTAGGGACACATACTACCAGGCTCAACGTGTTTAGATATCCTCAAGGAAGCCACCTGATGGATTTTATGAAGGTGGGTAGCATGTCATCCACTTTAGAGGATGTACCATTGTATAAGAAGTGCTACATGAGGTGTTATTGAGGGAGTCCCATACATCCCCTGTAACGGTACATCCTGATGTGGTGAATATGTATTAGGATCTATAACATCAATACTGATGGCCCGGAATGAAGGAAGAAGTCGCAGAGTTTGTATCAAGATATCTCACTTGTCCGCAAGTGATGACTGATCATAGTTGGAAGAACTCTTATGCTGACAAGATACGAAAACCCTTGGAGTTCCAAGTGTGAGACCACGTATTCTTCTGAGTCTCTCCTCAACAGATACTATGAAGATTTATCTGAGGTGGAACGTTATCACCAAGGATTATTGGTCCTTTTCTGATAATTCGGAGGATAGGTGAAGTAGAAAACTACTTGCCTCTTCCACTGCAGTTGGAGAGGGTGCATGACGTCTTCCACGTATCCCAGCCAAGGAGATTCTTGCACGACCCACCACACATCAATGACAATGGAGAGCTAGAAATCGATGATGGGGGACATTTACCGAGGATCCAGTAGATATTGGAGATTTAAAGTAGCGGGTATTTCGTGGGTGTTCGATACCTCTGGTGTGATTTTTCTAGCAGCACGTGAACCTCTAGGAGAGAACATGGGAATGGGAGGCCCAGATTCATGCTCAGTACACTATTTTTGTTGTTCTTACTTTGTTGTGGCTCTCGAGGATTTAAATCCCTAAGGTGGGGAGAATGTAATGTCTCAGAAATTCCGTATAATTTCCTTTAAAATTATATGGATTTATTTTCCCGATGGCCAAATCTGACAGCGCACAATTCAGAGGCCCAGAGTTCTCGGATTGATCCATCAATGTCTGGTTATGCTTTATTTAGTGCGTGTAAGAAGTTTTCCAGAAAAAGTGTAATAACACATAAACGGTAAATCAAATAAGAAACTTGATGGCACCGTTACGTTCAGGATGGTGGGTATACCCAAGTCACAACTTATGTTTAGTTGTCGTGGGCCTCATGTGATTTAACCCAAAAGAAGAATAATCCTAAATAAAACAATTAAATAAATTATATTATTTTTCAAATGATTATAACTCACAAACAGTAACTCGGATTGAAAATCTGAGACCACAATTGAACTCGTGATAGTATACTCTCTTTAGGAAGATTCTAACATTGGTCGGTGCGGGCCAGTGGTGAAAATTAGTTTTTGGAAGTAAAAAAATATTTAAGTGACAGTTATTTTATTCAAAATCCGTAACATTTAAATGGTAAATCGAATTGAAAATATGAGAGTACAGTTGGATTCATTGGAGCGTATTTCACATAGGCAGAGCCTAACCTTGACTGATGCAGGTCGAGGGTGACTGTATATAATTTTCCAAACCTTTTTTTGTGTACCTTTAGTAAACACACAAGCAGCGTTTTGTAACATTTGAACTGGTGCTCGGAATTGAAATCTGAGGACACCATTGAAATTGCAATACTGATATTTGCTTTAGGAGACTTTCAGCTCAAAGGCAGTAGGATGAGTGTGAATGTTAGATATCATGTTTTTCATGTAAATAAAATAATAAAATAAAGATCAAACTTTTATTTTATTTTTGAAACCTCTCTACACGGGTTATGTAGGTGGAGATCACCCAAACTAAAATCCCCCAATTAGAATTCAATGGTGGGGACCACCTGACAATTGAAATTTTCTTTTAATGGGTGATAACTATTGGACTTCCTCCACCTTAATTAATTGTTCCACTGGGCCATTTTATTGTGCCATCAAATTAAATTTATAAACAAATATTATTTTGTTGGCGCCTCTAATTCCTTGGGGGAAATTGTTGGCAATGTGGAGAACCGTGGAGAAACATTACTTCCAACGAAGAACATGCTCGAACAAAGAACGAGGAACCGACCCCGAGCCTGAATTGGAAGAACCTTGTCGAGGCAACAAACATCGACGTTGTTCAATGATTCTGTCTTCTTCATCATGACATCCTCCTACGAAACCATCAAGGTATGGTTTGTTTTTTTGAATACCCCAATACCCATTCTTGATGTTCTTCGTGATTCACGAATTATGAGCTGCATGCTAATCCTCTAACGCAGAGGGTATGGGAAAAACAAACATTTCCCGACCTCTCTGAAAATTGTTGTGGTTCTTGATTTGTTCTTCATGATGGAGGAGGATGACGACCGATAGCAGTAGGGCTCGGGAATGGCAGCTGGTAAAACGGTTAGCTGTGATGAAAGCGGTGGTGCACGTCTGCCCTGCCCATAGAGAAATATTAGAGACATTATATATCTATAGCGAAGGGAGGGGTGGTTGAGCCGGCCACTGGAAATGGAATAGTGCATGATTGCGCCACGTGGAGGACTGGTTAGGCCATCCGACAAGCAGCGGTGGGCTACTGCACAGGGGGACCACACACAGTGAGCCCAGCGGGACACCGCGCTAAGGGCGGGGTCTCATCAGCAGGTCGGGCTGGACACAGCTGGTCGGGTCTACACGAACTAGGTTGGGTCATCCGAAGCTGGGTTGGGGTGGGTCGGTCTGATCGGGTCAAATTGGACTCGGACTAACTTCAACCCTTTTCGTTCTTTCGGCCATATCTTGAGCTACGAGCGTTTGTTTACAAATCATCTACGGTGCCAAAAACCATGGATCCAGATGGTCCCTTTTGTATACTTACATGGGTTCTCGATAAATTATGGGTATGGCTGGGTTGGATCGAACACAAATCCAACCGGGCCCATAGGACAAAAATGATAATAACTTACAGACCGGGCATTCTATGGACGCACTGTCTGTTGCGTTAAGACTCCTTTTACGTGGTGGTCCATTGGAATACTTCGTTGTGGGACTTTGTGGCTGTTGGAGTATTGACATATGGCCTGAGGAGTGGACCCTCCCAGAATGAAGATTGCATAGTACGAGAACCATGTAGTTGGCTGTAACATGAGAAATGGATCCTATGTGGGTCTATGCTTTGAGATCCTTTGTGGGTCTGTGTTTGAGAGTCTCACTTGGATCCGCTCAAAGAATCCATGTGGCTCTAATCTAGGACCCTACATTGGTCTGATTTACTAGGATTATATGTGGGTCTATTTGTGTACAAGGATCCTATGTCAGTCGAATGTTTTAGGATCCCGTGTATGTTTGATAATTTAGGAACCTACCTGGGTCTTCCTCTTAAGTGAGTAAGATGATTCAGTAGTTACATATAATCATATTTACTACCATACCTATGTCATAAATTATGTGAGATGAGTCCTTACCTTCATGGTGATACCTTTGTGGTATTCTTCTTTATGGCGTACATGTGTGGTACATTCCTTAATGGTGAAACCTTTGTGGTATTCTTCTGTGTGGTGTACCTGTGTGGTACTAACCATCATAGTGATACCATTGTGGTATTATTCTGTGTGGCATACCTATGTGGTACTTTCATTCATGGTGATAAATTTTGGGCATTCTTCTATGTGGTGTACCTGTGTGGTACTTTCCTTCGTGGTGACGCCTTTATGGTATTATTCTATGTGGCGTACCTATGTGGTAATTTCCTTCATGGTGATACCTTTTTGGTATTCTTCTATGTGGCGTACATATGTGGTACTCTCCATCATGGTGATACCGTTGTGGTATTCTTCTATGTGGCGTACCGTTGTGCTACATTCCATCATGGTGATACCTTTTTGGTATTATTCTTTGTGTCCTACCTGTGTTGTATTTCCCTTCGTGGTAATACCTTGGTGGTATTCTTCGATGTAGTGAACCTGTGTGGTACATTCCATCATGGTGGTACAATTGTAAAATTCTTCTGTGTGACGTTACCTTTGTGGTACATACCTGCGTGGTGTTCCCTTCATGGTATTCATTCCTTCATGGAATAGTTGATCTTTGAGATAATGATTTGGGCCTTGTGTTTCCACGTGATGAGATGGGTATAATTGATAACTTTGTCACATGTATAGGCATATACGTATGTAGGGTTGTCAGTATTTTTCATGCTTTTGTGGTTTATCCTTTGTGGATTTTGTGAGACCATTGAGGGTCTCGAGGTCCCTACTGAGTATCATTATACTCACCCCTCTATGGGCTACGCCTACACCTTGTTGTGTTTGGTGTAGACAACGGACAACACTGACTGAGGACGATGGTGTCCGGACTGGTGGTAGCTCGGAGGTGGACCTTAGACAAGGCGTACCACAGAGACAACCATTCGAAAGTTGTACCTACCTATTAGGTACGATCTTTGGAGGGTGATCATAGGAGCTATTTTAGTTTACTTGTACTTTTTAGTTTTATTATAATTTCCCATTGGGATTATATTCTGGCCCCTTTTTCATACTATACACACACTTTTTACTATTCATTTTACTCGTGTTCATATCTTGTTGTTTTCTTAGTTGAGTGAGTTTATAGGTTATAAGGTCAATGCTTTCCCAGTTATAAGAAATATTCCTTCGGTGATAGTTTTCATCCCCTAGCCTATGGACGGTGGGATTGGGGTAGTTATGGAACGGGCCCCAGGGGGACGAGTCATGACAAATTAGTATCAGAGGAGTTCAGTTCACCCAAAGTACATGGAATCTGATCATTTCTGTGATGAAATAATGTTAATTATAATGAGTTTCATTTTCAGTTCAGGGAGTCCACTGTTGGTGCGGTAGCCCACGTATCCATACACAAGGACCCTGAGTTCTGATTTCTGACTCAATACACTGAAGCACTGATTTCATGTATTTTTGAAGATTTTCTTGTTATTTCCTTCAGTAATATAACTATGAATAACATAATGATTGTGGAACACCTGTTCTTTATCAGGATGTCACCGTGTAGATAGCCAGCAAGGATTCCTGAGAGAGAGTACAAGATGATGTCCCACCGTGCGATGAGGCTCTGGTGCAGGGCCCTCTTACTATGTTGGCACGTTCAGGTGGTGTACTAGCAGTACCACCGCATGTTGGGTAGTATATACCAATAGATTAACCGGTTGTCAGTGGAAACCGACTGAGCACGTTGCATGAGTTACAGCAGGAGAGGCCTCCGAGGTTTCGAGGCTAGATAGATTCCCATGAAACTGAGGGCTGGATGGAGGTATTTGGTAGAGTTTTTTTCCTAGTTGAGACACCAGTAGAGCATATGGTGATCTTAGATACTAGTCTATTATAGTGGGTGACCATGAGGATGGTATGATTAGTGATGAGGCTTCAGTAATTGGACTATTACCCGAGATGGTGCCACGGGTAGTATGTCTGCTCTATCACTCCCCATTGGTCAGCAGTTACAAATGGAAGTACTAGTAGAAGTCACATATAGTCGTAGTGTGTAACGCGTGATTCAAAATCAGATACCCCTCGAATTTTGAGGTGATCCCGACTCACAAGAGGCCGAGGACTTTCTTGAGGTGGTGGCTAAGATTTATCGAGAGCATCAACAACTTCGGTAGGATGACATGTTGGTACCTGAGTATTCATCAAGATCTACCAATAATTCCTAGTACACGATTAATATGATACGATTAGTTCTTTGGAACTCCTAATTTTGTAACTTTTGAACCGGTGGTCGGAATTTAAATTTGGAGACACTGTTCAACTCACAGCGCTGATATTCACCTAAGAAGACTTCCAACTCCACGACAGTATGATGCGGGTGAAATTAGTTTTTGTGTTTTTCGTGTAAAAAAAATAAAGAAAAAACTTTTATTTTATTTTTGAAACCTCTCTACATGAGTTATATAGGTGGGGAAAACACGAACTAAAACCCCCAATTTGAATTCAATGTTGGGGACCAGCAGACCGTTGAACTTCTCCATTACTGGGTGATAACTTTTGGACTTCCACTACCTCAATTAATTATTCCATTTGTGCCATTTAATTATGCCAATAAATTAAATTGATGCGCATATTTTATTGGGTTGGATCCTATTTTTCCTTGGGGGAATCATTGTCAATGGGGAGAACCATTGAGAAACATTACATCCAACGAAGAACTTGTTCCAACAAAGAAAAAGGAACTGACCCTAAGGCCGGATCCGAAGCACCTTGCAGAGGCAGCGAATGCCGATGTTCTTGAATGACTCTATCTTCTTCCTCACGACATCCTCCTACGGAACCTTCATGGTATGTTTTTTTGTCATCATTACCCCCTTACTCATTCTGAACAGTCTTCGGGATTCATTAATTATGAACCTCTTGCAACCACTCTAACGCGGAGGGTATGAGACAAACGAACGTGGACAGCCCTCTTCGAAAATATTTGTGGTTCTGGATGTCTTCGTCGTGATGTAGGAGGATGGTGACTGACACTGGTGGGGCTCAGAAATTGCAGCCAGCACCATGGAAGAGCAAGTGTGGTGGCTGGCTGCACAAAGGGGATGGCGGCACATGTTCGCACCACCCGATGATCAAGAGTTGTGGCCTTTTACCACGGTGGTGAAGTGATGGTGGTTAGCCGCTGATGAAGGGGCGGTGCACCACCGTGCCATGGAGAGGAAGGGGCCGACTATCCGGCTAGCTGCGGCGGACCACCGTACCGTGGGCCGCCGAACCGTGTGCCCAGTGGGATAACACACCGCTTGATCAGCAGGACGCCACGCCGTGGGCCAGGCCACTTCAGTGGGCCACGTCGACCCGAACTGGGTTGGGTAAGCCTAGTCTGGGTCAGAACGGACCTGAAACATCTTCGGCCCTTTTCATTCTTTTGGACATATCTTCAGTTGTGGGCGTCAATTTGAAGAACCGTCTACAAAGGTAGAATCCTTGGATCGAAGCGGTCCATTTGGTAATCCACCCTTTAGTTTTTGATAATGTTGGGGAATGACCGATTTGGATCGAACACAAATCCAACCGGACCCTCGGGTCTAAAATGCTAATAAATTACAGACCAGGAGTCCGATTGATGCGCCGTCAATTGCATTGAGACCAATTTTACGTGACGGTACTTTGGGATAATTCTTCATGGTACTTTTTGGTAGTTGGAGTATCAACATATGGCATGAGGAGAAGAACATCCTAGAATAACGTGATTTTAGTGTGAGGACCCTGTAGATGGCTCTAACATGAGAATGAAATCCTTTGTGGGTCTTTGCTTTGCGATCCTTTGTGGTACTATGATCGAGAGTATCTTTTGGATACACTCTAGGAAGCCACGTGGGAATGCTCCAGGATCCTACATGGGTATATTGTACTAGGATCCTATGTGGGTTTGATGATGAACTAGGATCCCATGTGGGTCTGATGATTTTGGATCCCATGTGGGTATGATGACTTAGGACCTTATGTGGGTCTGCCTTTTAACAGTGTATGTTGATTGAGTAGTTTCATTTATTCATATTTACTACCGTACCTAAGTTATACCAGGTGTGTGCTGAGTAGTAACCTGTGTGGTGATACCTTTTTGGTATTATTCTGTGTGGAATACACCGGTGGTACTTTCGTTCATGGTGATAGCTTTGAGATATCCTTCTGTGAGGCATACCAGTGTGGTACTTACCATCATGGTTACACCGTTGTGGTATTCTTCTGTGTGGTGTAATTGTGTGGTACTTTCCTTCATGGTTATACCGTTGTGGTATTTTTCTGTGAGGTGTACCGTGTGATACGTTACTTCATGGTGATACCTTTGTGGTATTCGTCTGTGTGGCATACCTGTATGATACTTACCTTTGTGGTGATAGCTTTTTGGTATTCTTCTGTGTGGTGTACCAGTGTTGAACTTCCCTTCGTGGTGATTCCTTTGTGGTTTTCTTCTGTGTGGTGTACTTATGTGGTAATTTTTTTCGTGGTTATTCCTTTTTGGTATTTGTCTATGTGACATACCTATGTGGTACTATCATTCGTGGGAATACCTTTGTGGTATTCTTCTATGTGGCGTACTTTTGTGGTACATTAATTCGTGGTAATAACTTGGTGGTATTCTTCTATGTTCAAACCTATGTGGTACATTCGATCATGGTGATACCTTTGTGGTATTCTTCTATGTGGAATTACCTTTGTTGTTATTACCTTCATGGTGTTTCCATCGTGGTATTCATTCCATCATGGAACAGTTGAGGTTTGAGCTAATGAGTTGGTCCTTGTGTTTCATCATGAAAGAGATGGGTATACTTGATAACTTAGGTATATGTATGAGCATATACCAATGTAGGGTGTTCAGTTGTTTTCATGCTTTGTGCTTTATACATTGTGGATTTTGTGAGACCTTTGAGGGTCTTGGGGTCCCTACTGATTATCTTTATACACACCCCTATATGGGCTACGCCCACATCGTGTTGTGTTTGGTACATCTGACAGATTGTGTTGTCTAGGGACGGGGGTGCAGAGACTGGTGGTAACTCAGAGGTGGACCGTAGATGAGGTGTACCATAGAGATGACCATTCAAGAGTTGTGGCTACCCTTCAGGTATGATCCCAGGTGGGTGGTCACATGGTTTTTTTCATTTTACTTGTAATTTTTAGTTTTCTTGTACTTTTCCAGCTAGGCTAATATTCTGGCCCCTTTTCCTTACTATAAACACTCTTTTTACAATTCAGTTTACTCATGTTCCTGTCTTGATATGTGCTTGGTCGTGTGAGTTTAAAAGTTATAGAGGCAATTGATTCATAGTTTTAGGGAATTCGCCTTTGGTGCTAGTCGCCCGCCCCTGGCCTATGGAAGGCAGTCTTGGGGTAGTCACGACACGGGCCCCGGGGGACGCATCGTGACCATTACTATTTTATTGTATTACTAAACCCCAATTTTTATTTTTCTTTGATTGGGATTTGTATGTTATTTTTAGATATTGTTTTTTTTTCAATATTTAAATTATATTTCGTTGTGCATTATTGGTGCATGGTTTTCCCAAACCATGCGCCATATCAATATAAACCACACAAACGCAAACAATGGGGGGTTTTCAAAGATAGCGTAAGGTCTGGAAAACCATGTTCCCACAACGTTTAAAATTTTCACCATGGAAATGTGGGTTCATGGATAGGGAAAATGGTTTGATATAATTGTGCATCCCTTCCTAGAACACCAAGCCTATGAGTTTAAATAAGCTGAAAAATGATTCAAAACCACATAAAACCCTGGTTTAAGGTCCATGGTGGACTTAAATAGACCTCAACGTTCTCTTATTTCTTAGGAGTTTTCAAAAGAATTTTTTCACCCCTCTAAACCATTCTGAAAGTGGATCGATTCTACGAGAATGCCATTTGATCTCAAACTAATTGGATTCCACTTCATGTTTTCATTATGTTGCTCTCTCTCTCTCTTCACCCTAGGGTTTTATGGATCTCCATGCTATTGGGAGATATAATAACCCTTTTTTGTATCTTGGATCTATTTGTGATTCTTGGATCCCAGTTTCATCATTCTTCATTAGTTTATCCAAAATAGTGTTTGGATTTTTGAGATATTGTGATCCCAAGGTAGGTGGTTCCATTTCGATTGGCCTATTTAATAAATCCAAAATTTCATGATTTAAATTCAATCCCATTAAATTACATTCAATTGGTTGATTAAAAACACAACGCCATTGAATTAGGGTTTAGAAATTGGATTTTGGCATGAAATTAGAAAAAACTCCCAATTTATTTGAATGGGGGTGTGTTTGTGAAATAGATAAAAATTTGTGGCATTTAAATTGTTTTAATTTAAAATTTAAAATTTATTTTATGTAATAATTTCCAAATTGGTACTTGGAATAAATGGATTAAAATGGTATGGATATAAACCTTATGGTTTTATCTTTGGAAAATACATGTTTTGATTAAAACCCCGTTTTGGATATTAAATGATAAATAGATTATTTGGAATTATAGAATGGGATAAATTGTTTATTAAAATATTTTCTCAATAAATTTCCCATCATTGTTTGTTATTAGAGAACATGAAACCCTTGTTAGTTTGTGATTTATTCTAATAATAATATATGATTTAAAACATTCCAAAATAGAAATGCATCATGTCATAACCTCTATGGGATGGAGATGATGTACACTTGACTACTATCTATGGGATGTGTGTAAACACATATATTCATGTTACATTGATTGAGTGAAGTACCATGTCCTAGAACTATCATACATTTTAGAACATGACTGTGTTTCTTGATTGTTTCTATTTTTAATGAATATATTACATTATTATAAACAATTAATCATTCATTTTGAATTATATTAACTACCTTATATAAAAGTGTTTGTTAATCCATTTTTATAATGTATTTTCTTCATTTTAAATGTAATGAAATGTTTTGTTAATTTTTTTTAAATGATTAATCTATTTATTTAAAATTGATATCATCATTTGTTTAATTTAAGGTGGCATATTATTCTTGAAGCCTCGGTGACAGATTTCTGGTATATTAGATCCCACATACCTGTGCATTTGGGTGTTTGTATTTTATATCATTCTATGTATGAGAAGTGGAAAAGAACCACTTGGAGGTGGTTCTAGCTGTTGATCTTTGGTCTTGGAGAGTTGGTTCTGCTAGGACATGGGTTGTTCGTTTAATTTTTTGGAACATTATTGTTGTAATTTTGTTTTTTTATCTATTTGACTTCAGTTATAGTTCTCCCTATGGAGTTCCTTTAATATTCATACTAAGTTTTTTATCTACATTTGTAATTCTTATTGAAAATTTGTTTTTTACTGAATTTTTTATGATTCCAGGTGCTATTCTCTAACCCTTGGGAATCCAGAACACCCTTGGTTCCATTTTCCGACTATCTTAGTTATCATGTTACAATTATACCTAAGTTGGATCGTGACATAAAGGATCATATGTGGTGGGAACAAAGCATGAATCTAGTTCTCCCACTCCAATGTGATTTATTTAATATTGACATGAAACCATTAGAAAATGACCAATATAATCACTATCCTATAAAGCATCCTATCCTACTAATATTCAATATCTTATGGGTAATATGTGAAGGTGGCTCAATGCTGGATATCTACATCACACTAGTTGATAACGTTTTATAGTTTATACAGATATATCATAAGGTGGGACACACGGAAAAAATCATGTACCTGATCTAACAGTGGTTTTTTGGCTATGAAGTATGCCACCCCACCAACCCAATATAGTATTTTTATAATTTCAAATAATCTTAATGAAAATATCCACCTCG
The DNA here is from genome assembly GCA_963277665.1 of Viscum album. Taxonomy (NCBI): domain Eukaryota; kingdom Viridiplantae; phylum Streptophyta; class Magnoliopsida; order Santalales; family Viscaceae; genus Viscum; species Viscum album. The sequence goes on along the minus strand of OY728155.1, from coordinate 913,535,208 downwards.
AATAAATATTTGTAATACTCACTGATGTGAGACCATAAGTAAGATAAGGAATCCATTGTAAAATTTCAAAGGGCCCCATAATTGATCGAAAAATAATTCTAATGGATCTAGGAAATCATAATCCATTCTTGTATGATTTTGAATTTCTTATTGTCACTGGTACCTACTATAGTCCCATGATTTTTAAATCCTCTAGATCAATCAATCATAACGCTGACTTCTAGGGTCTCCCATATAATGACTCAAATAGATACATATAGACAGTGGATTGGTAAATAATATTATTTTCTAACTCCCCAATGGTTTAGTTATCCTTCCAACAGTGGAAAATGTCTAAAAATCAATCCCAAGGCATTTTCAATTGAATTGTAATCGTCCAGTCAATATGTTCATCTTTCTAGTTTTGAAATGTTGTTCTCAAGTGAATTTTTTTCCCATGTAATCCTACAATGTTCTCCATATTGAAGACATTATAAAAGATTCACGGTTTCAAATAGTCATCAAGGGAACATTGTTATGTTGGACTATCTCTTATAGATAATGGTTCCCCAATATCTCTATTACACAATTCAATCTGATCCCTATGAAGGGGTCTAACATGGTTAGTCGATCAATAATAATCCAAATTTAATAATATATCTAGATGGTCATCATTCCCCATTCATGAATTATATATAAATATTATCCCAAATCCATTATGGAACATTAATAAGTTGATCCAAACCCATTATAATATGATCATCATCCCTCGCCTTAAAAAAATGAGTCATTAAGAGAAAAGTTACACGAAAAACTTTTTTATCCACAAAAAAACTAATGATAGATATCCTTGGATATATTTTCCACACATAAATGTGCTGCTAAGGGGCATATATAAATATCCCTCTATACCTCCTCTCACAGTTTCACTAGAACCATAAACCTCCCACATAAAAAGATAATGTTCTCCCGATATTCAATAATCCATCTGAAGAACATCTAGTGGATATATAAACATGTAAGGCCTCATACTATGCATTCCTATGTTGAGAAAAAAATAAAATTAATAATTGGTAGGGTAAAAACCATCGACTGGTGGTATAATGTGATATCCTCATCTATTTAGGAAAACTACAATGAGGCAAACCACGTAGACTCCCCAATCAAAATAAGTGAACAAGATATTATGTTCACAGAATCTACCACAACATTCCCCTTATTGGGAATTATGATGACATAAAACACTTTATCTTAGAGAAAATTATATAATTCCTCTATAAAATTTCAATTTAATTATATGAAATGATATACATGAGACTCTTGTAGTCAAAATAGATGATAAACTATTCACCCATAAGATAGTTTTCCCACATCATCAAGGTGATGACCACTACTGCTTACTTAAGATCATAGGATGGATAGATCTATAAATATGGACAGACCTATTGAGACCCATTTGAAAGCATCTCTTACCTCATCATAATAGAATATCCAATAAAATTTTTGTTGTTATCATAAAACACTATGAAATCAACACATTTCTCTAGAATTTTCTATATTAGGGTTCTCAATAACTAATACTGCATATCCTAAATGTTTTCATGGAACCTCACCATCCACATGAATGGATACCCCTTTCCATTTAAAGAATTCATGTGTTCTACTGTCCTGAGAAATTTGTGGGTGAATTTAAATAATTATCCTTCCAACTAAATGAATATTTTTAGTCATTTATTCTCATCGGTGGCTCCCTAAGTTGATTTAACACAACGTTGGAGGAGACCACTACTACACCCTTTTCAATGATGACATTTCATAGGAAGTGGACCTCTCAATTATAAAACTGATACTTTGAGATATTTATATAAAGTGGGTTCTCTCGAAGCATGTCTAGTACCATCTATAAATTTTTCATGGTCTCCTCCTTTGAAACCCAATAAAATACAATTTCATTGATATAGACCACCATAAACCCTTATAAAAAGGGATGAAAGGTTTGATTCACGAGTCTCTTTACCACTTTTGGTGCATTTTTCACACCTATTAGAATCTTCAAGTAATCAGAGTTATCGTAGAAGTATTAGGATGTAATCTTGAGTGTATCGTCATCTCAATCTCAGAGCTTCTTGTAGATCCAACTATGTTCAATCTTCAGGAAACCCCTCACATGTAATTTCCCAACCTTTGATCCACTCAACTAGTAACCTCATCTAGTTGGTCACATGGCCTCGTGCATGCCACTCCATATTCCAGAAGTTATTGACTACGAGAGAGGATCTAAAGTTGTTGTGCCGAGAGTTTATACCCCCAAATTATATTGGAAAAGTATATATAATACAATATTAAACTATATAATTCTACATAACCAATAAAATTTAATAATAATCAAAAACTTTAGGGAGAGTCAAGTATAATGAGGTCATGGAATGATGATATACATAAAAAGGGTGACATTGGACATGCAAATATAATATTGTATAAAAAATAAAAAATGTTTAAAATTATATTCCCCTAGAATCAAGAGAAATGCTAATTCCTCTCCACCCATGCTCAATACTAGACATAAAAATAAATCAATCATATGTAATAGTGCAATTTTCTTTATCTGTACATGTAGACATGCAATATACATGGGTATAAAAGGATTCATAATTAGGGTGTTACATAATCTCAATATTCCACTACCAAAAGTGTCTACAATAATCCCACTAGTGTATATATAAATATCAGTGTGAAGGTAAAGTAGATATAAAAATTTCATAAGATTTCATGCAATCTAGATCAGTTTCCTATTGGACACCATGATGGATCTATTTTCTTCAGCATAGGTCTGTGTATGTCTGATCATTATATCACAATATATATATATATATATATTAGAATAATTATTCATAAATAAGTATATATATTAATATATTATACATGAATATGCACTAGGATATTTCATGACATATGTAGTAACATATGTGGATACTAGGTGCTAGCAGGACATAGGGTGTAACGTAGGTATCCTTGACTAGTCTAACAAGTGATAGGATATAACAATGGTAAAATCCCTGAATATCATAGGAATATGAGACATATGAATTGTCACTCTCTATCGTGTGGTGAGTCTCCATTCCCAGCAACTGATAAAATAGTCCATAGAGCATCATTCCTATCTTCTTGGTCAATGTATCATGTTCTGACATGTCATTTGCACCACCTAATGTGAGGGTGTGTGAAATGGAATGATCAAAAAAACACTTAACAATTGTTCAAAATCAAATAGTAATGGAATACTCATAATATTAATAATCAATATGAGCAATTTTCACTAATACATTTAAATCTATTCTTCACATATATCCATGGGGGAAAATTTCATAAAATTCATGTTTATAATTGAATAACATGTGGAGTGGCCTTTCCACAAACAGTAAAATATTTAAATTAATATATTCAATATATAAGTCATGGATGCTCAATTTAATGTTCAACCCCAACACTTACGATTTCTTTGTTCAATTAAACATTTATATAAATATAAGGAATTTCATTTGAAACATCCATAGTGTTGGAAATCAGTGTGATCCGAATACTATAACCAATTAATATAGTCTATGAATGTTTCTATGCATGGTTTAATTAATTAAACAAGGAAGAGCACATTTTGAGGAATTTTATGGTAGTATATCATGATGAAAAATGGGGGATCTATGAAAATGACTATACTTTTATGAAAAATTTCTATAACTCTTACCATAGATATGTAGACCACCACTCAACCAAATTCTTCCATTGATTCCAATAAGAATGGAATAAAATGTCAAAACCTACAAATTCCCTAAATACTAGCCTATCATAATGCACCAAAAGATAAAAATTGATGAAAATAATAAAAATTAAAAAGGAAATAGGATTAGGGATCATACCATTGGTGATCCAATGTGGTAGGTGGAGATTGAAACAAAGTCCTTATTGAGGAGTTGTTAAAGAACCTAGATGGAGGAGGAGGCAAACCCTAGTGGATAAGAATTTGGGTTTTATATACACTAGATAATAAGAGATAATAATGGTGAGATATTTAAAATCATTAAGGTAATGATCATAAAATAACCATAATAATATGGTCCACATGTTTTGGCAGCATGTTTGGCCAAACCGTGCGCCATCAATTCTTGCTATAATTTCCAAGAACCCTCCATGCACGGACTAGAGAAACAATTTTTTAAATGTACACAATACCTAGGAAATTAATCATTAATTTTTTGAATACTACTCAGATGGTTGTTTTCCTTAGCTCACATGATTTCAGACAAGCCATGTGGCTTCTACAAGGAAACAACTACACCGCAAGGTTGAGTAACATAGTTAGTACTAACTATGCGCTAACTATGAGGCCCACTCTATTTGTCCAAATTCCAAAACTCTAGTATCCTAGAAATCCGTGAACACTCCCAAAATGTTCCTTAGGACATAGGTAATGTTTAATATGTTAAAATAAAGGATTTAGACTGAAAAAATTGGTGGTACCTTTGAAGAATATATGGTTGTTACATCACCCTACTCAACTAGCAGAAATGGTCATTGATTCTAATTAATGGGTTCTTATTTTTGATTATCACCTAGTTAACGATATGGTAATAAAAATTAAACGGAAAGCCCTCATCATATTTTATGGAACAAAACTCAGGATACCCATGGGGAAACACTGGGTTTTAAAATTATCTTCCACTATAAATCCCCAAATTATACCTTCACCACAATCTATATTTTTATATTTTCAAATGACACCTTCAAGGCTTAGTGTGAACCCTAACACAATTCCAAGAAAATAAAACCCATCTAAGGAAATACAACATCACAACCCGCCCACTTCATAATTCAATGAGGAAAAACCACACGCATACTAAGATTCCCAAAATTCAAATTTCACAAGAAAAAAAAGCCTCATAACCGATCTCGGGCCACGAAACCACCCATACCATGTGCCCGCCAAAGCTTGTACCTTCGCGGACAGCCTCCATCACCATCGTGAGTCACAGCAGATGACGACACCGACCTAACCTCCAACGTCATCATTGTTCCTCATCACACCAGTGCGCCCGAGCAGCTGTCAGACGGTGCCGATCACCGCCACCCCACAATTTCCATGAAGAAACCATAACCAGAAACCAGTAGAAGATAACACCGAACTTCCATAATCAACCTCGCAACATCATACCTCCATCACTGCCTCATGAGCCGGCCCCATAAAACCTCCTCCTGGAAAGCTGTTGGCCACCCGAACACCACTTCCCAAAGTATTGAGGAGCCACCACGCCAGACCCACCTAGAGAGGGGAGGCGGGACTCGAGGCCAGGGAAGAATTGGGCAGCTTAAGCTTCCACAGAGATTTGAGTCCTCCGGCTTGAAGAATCCCAGCAAACCTCGATCCATGAACCTTACGCGAAACGAGGCCGCACACCTGCCATGCCATCATCATCACCACTGCTATGGATGTTGATACCATCATCACCGGAATCGTTGCAACACACTAGTAACACCAAGATGTCACTTAAGTCTGCCCGAGTCCCATCACCGCATTATAACGTCGCTAGAAAGACATCGCCTTCAACATCACCGTCCAATCAACACAAGAAGAACCGGAGAAGGCCATCACTGGAGAACGAACACAGACGAGATCACCATGACGTCGAACTCTTGAACTCATAACCCAACGAACCATCAAGACTTCCCCGAAGATCCGCCTTGGATAGAGAGGTGGAGTTTTGGAGCAAAGAGCAGAGAAACAAGCGGGTGGAGACTGGTCATAATTTCGGTAAGACTGACAAGAAATCATCATCGCCAAGAGACAAAAGTCCCACCACTGAACACAGAAACTTCCATTAAAGAAAATTCTATCAAAGAACAAACCGCCATCAATGAAGAAACATGACGAAACAAAGGGGAAACCAGTGGGATGAAACCCTAAAATAAAAGTAAAGAAGACGTCGGGAAGAACCACAACCGCCAAACCATTAATCCCAAATCCTCAAACTATTCATCACTCAAGATCCGCCCTGGAGAGGAATGGTGAGACGTGAGGTCAGAGTATGGTTGGGGTGGCCGGAGAAGAAAACACAGTGCCTTTATCAAAGCGAAATCAAAGAACGGGGCCTGGAGTGGACCAACCGCGGGAGACAGAGAGACAGGAGAGAAAAGGATACACCTGAAGACGCCGAGCAAGGGGAAGATAGAGAAGAGGAGGAAAGCCGGAGATATCTCTCACCGCGAGTGGCGACGAGAGGGAGGAAGCGGTGGCGCTGGGGGAAACCCTAGCGTGAGAGGAGGAAACCCGGAGACTCGGGAGCCATTTTCTCCCAATTATACCTTCAACTCTCGAAGCTCTACGAGACCCAACCTACACACTAAAACATATATCAGGAAAAAACATGGATGAAATTATATGAAGAATTTGATCTCTGTGAGTGGAGTTAAAGCAGTCACATCCTTAAGGAAAATATCTCCATACTCAGCCACTACTATAGAAAATTAGCAACTCATAACATGTACTGCTTCATTGTTCATACTAGAGGACTGATGAATAATTATATGTACACTCTAGTGCAACATTACTTCAATATCTTCTTTTAATTCATTCTCTCCAATGAAGGAAAACCGCATCCCATCAATGTGGTAACACTACATCCTCCACTTAAAATAGTTTATCTATTTAAGAACTATGAATACTCATTTCATACCTAATGTATTTTTTTTAAGGCCTCATTATAGGTAAAAATGTTTCAAATTTAATATCTCTTCCGCAGGAGATTGGTCACAATATTAGCAGAAGTGTGTGATCACTATATCGCCTCTAATAGGAGTCTCAAAGTGAAAATGATGAGGTAATGTATCTACCAAGATATCTAGATGTCATATAAGGGATTTGGTAAGAAAAGAGTGCCTCACTTCTATTTATATCTATACAATAGCTAAAGTATATAAGATAAAAATATTACCTTGAATCATCCTGAGATCCTATAGGGTATAATAGTACACTAAATATAATAGTCATAATCCCTAATCACAATCTCCCTAGGCTCGGAATAGATCCCATAGGGGTGGTCGTGGTAACAAATCCAATCATCAACTGCCTCCTACCGCTCTCCTTTCTCCTACTCAATGTCTTCCACCTCGTATACCTCCCTTCTCATGAAACTCCCTCTTCCTAGATAATCCATCAATTGTCTCTATGTCACCTACATGGTGATTTTCATAATCCCATTGGAGATGTCCAACTTTGACAAAAAAGTAGATCCACCTCATCCACTGCTACATGAAACCATCCTTCAACCCCTTAGGTATCTACTCAATATAATCACACTGAATTCCAAAATTCATATCATGGAAATATCCCTATGTATGTAATTGGAAAACATATAGCAATGTCTCTTCTCTAGGGTGCTCAATACCAATAAAAAAATGTTCACTACTCAACTAAGAATATGTACTCCACCAAATTTCACCCAAGGACTCCAATATAAGTAGGAATGAAAAAAAAATCACAGAAGCACTAATAATATTTTAGAGGCCTTTTTAAAAGGTTTATGATTGAATGATAAAATATTTTATAATGTATATTTAGTATCATGATAGGTTAGAGAACCTTGTTGAAAAACTATTATCATCATGATAACATACTGATGGTTTAGACGGTCCTAGAAGTGTAATACACCAAATGAAGCTAGATTGAACACCTTCCAAATAATATTGTAAACCAAATTCTATAAATGAGACTCCTCATAAAATGTCTAATACACAATAATCCACAATCACTGTATAATGTTATGTGGATACCTAACCATTAAGACAAGCATCTGTTCTGCAGGGGTCCCCATGAAGCATTAAACTCAGGTAATTTCCTCTATATATTCCTTAAAATCTTGGGAGTATAACAAAAAAAAAATAAAATCAATATATATTTGGATATCTCTTTTTCTATTAAACCATTACACGTCCTCTTCTAGTAATCCTAGTGACACCTACTTCCCAACAGGTTTATGTAGGACTAGAAAACCATGAAGAAGTTCAATCTCATATATAGACCATGTGATAAAGACTCATCACTAGTTTTATTATCCAAATGATCAGTATCGGAAATCTGATTTGACATTAATCATAATGGATGGATGAAATTGAAAATTTTGTCCACGGTTAAACAGTATATCTATGGGGATGACTCAAAAATGAACATGGATACTAGAATCCATTCTTATATAATGCAGGTAAAATTTTTTTCCATGAATATAACTCCTATAAGTACTAATTTAATATGTATTTTATCAGTATTCAAATGATTGGATACATTGGCGACCAAAAAACACTAGATTACTTAGCTAGAGATTCAAAATCAAAAAAATTTAACAACATTTCTTTAGTTCCCAAACAAAACCTCACTAACAGATAATTTGTAAACTGAATCTTAAATACCCCCCTCATATACCAATATATCATGACCCGACACACTATGGACCTCCTTTTCAGAGCTAATCTATTTGTGACACATGAATCTCACCTCCACTATTCTAGGTGTAGGCAATCAGTGCCATGTAAATATATCACAAACATGGGACGCCTTAGCAAAATATACTAGCACACACACACACACACATATAGAGATCTCTAAATACCCACAAAAATTTTAATTTTATGGTTAAACTAATACCAAAATACATTCATAAATATATATCTCTAATAAGAAAATGAAAAAGTATGGGATACCATAAAATTACAAATACCATCCCACTAAAGCAGTAAAAAGAGTCTAACAATAAATGAAGGCATGGAATGGTGTTTATTCTTGTCTTGGAACTAACCATGGTTATCCTAAATCAACTATGCTCTACTGTATCCTGATAACCCATGGAATAGTTTTTATGTATTTTCAACTTTATATGACAAATAACATGATGGTAGATCCCATAAAGGCATGATTATTACAATATCTTGGTGTACACCCATAAACCAGACAATATAAAGCATCAATTGTGTAGTTATATGATAATACCAAAAGTAACTCAAAAAGAATATGTGAATTAAAATAATATCCTAGATATACTCAAGATTAAAATAAATCTCTCATTATGCGAAAAATCATACTATAATACTCGGATTATCCTTAGGATTCATGGTTGTGTGTGTTAAGGAAAACTTACTCCCTTCATCTTATTATTACTGATTGAGCTCATATGAGAGGTCATACATGTTGGAAATTACCATAAATAAGTACATAGTCAATCTATAAAGATAGTGATTATAGGATAAGGGATATCACACATGGATTATAGCAGATTCTAGACACAAAATACATAACATAATAGGAATTGGATAAAATTCACTAGTATAGAGGATACCTGAATCCAAACCCTCCCTCGGAAAGATGAAGTGATTCAATATGACAACCTAGGACACACTAATATGTTCCTAATCAATGTGTAAGACTAATCACATGTAGGTGATAACACAAAATTCTCAAGACGTGATGCCTAAACGTACCCTCATAAAGATAGAACAATGGATTTCACCATACAGATACCGGTCTATAATAAAAAGAATGGGGACCTTAACCTATTCTAGGAAATTTAACTAGTCTGTACTCTTTATGTGCGATGCGTCTTGTCTATCATGGGTCTTCCAGTCTACTCTATTCATTCTCATTTACATCAATATATCCATATGTACCCTTTACCATTCCCATGTATTATGGTTGTGTATATGTGATATGGCTTTGTATTGGTATCTTTTCATTCCCATATTCTATGTTCATTCCCCGATAACATGGTCATTCCAATATACTTGGCTATGTTAATGCTCATGTACCGGGTTTTTTCCCATATACCATAGTCATGCCCATGTACCTGGCTATGTTTATGCCTTGGCATCTGATGAGTATGCACTGATCCATCATCCATGGGTCACACTTCATGTTATATATTTTTAATCCACAGCTATCACAGATATGGGACTACATGATGTGTTCACACCGTGTATATCAAGAGTTTATAAAATTGTATAGATTTTAAAAATCATCACCCTATATTAGCACTACCTACAATCCTTCCATAAAACTCGCGATAGAAACTAGATCTAGGTTATGCTAATTCCAACTATCACCATCTGATGGATTCTAACTACAACATCCACTCGAGAAATAACACCATCATGCTGTTTCCGACGCTTTCACCGGGGCGCGTGCATCCGTCTGTGGAGGAGGACGCGCTGCTTGTTACCCCACATCCCCGCTTTGCAAAGGCAGGCAACATCTGTTCCTTGTTCAGGGACGCCTTCTCCTTGATCGAAACCTGGATGATAGTATGTCGGTTCTTCCTTCCGTGGATTCCTCCTCAGAGCTCATTACCTAGTCCGGGTCTCCCTCATAGATTTAAGACGGGTTCGTTAATCTCATTCCTGGTGCCATATCTACATGGACGCTAGTTAATTATGCTTCTTCCGTCAAGACACTCCAAGGGGTCCTGTCGGGGCAGTAAACTTTGGTGAGGAGAATGGTCACGTTGGGGCGTCATCAGCATGTCTGTCTTTGGTCCCTCATCACGAGGCTTCTCGAGGGCGCGGATGCCCGAGGCATCCTGCATCGAACGCGGGGAATATGTACCATCTGAGGTTTTCCTCATCTTCCCATGTTTAACACGGGGTTTGTCGCGAGTTTAACATCTTACGGAGACGGATCGGGTTGAAGGATCCACAGGGGGGAACACCGATGTTGGGGCCAGCACGTGCGCGGCTTCCCATATATCATGGAGTGGGATAGCGTGGCATGATCTCACCGGGATGTGGCGGCCCGGGTAAGGATCAGGATGGATGGTGGAGTGAGACATGGGGCTTACGTTCTGAGACGACCCAAGAGGGGGGATACAGTTTAACGTCATGCGGGACGCGATACAGTTTAACATCATGCGGGACGGAATACAGTTTAACGTCATGCAGGACAGAATATAGTTTAACGCCATGCGGGACGAAGGGTTTGGGGCTTACGCTCTGAGGCGTCCCAAGGTGGTGGATACAGTTTAACGTTATGCGGGATGCGATACAGTTTAACGTCATGCGGGACGGAATACAGTTTAACGTCATGCGTGACAGAATACAGTTTAACATCATGCAGGACGAAATACAGTTTAACGTCATGCAGGACGAAGGGTTTGGGGCTTACGCTCTAAGGCGGCCCAAGGTGGTCGGGGAACCAAAATGGAGAGGTCGGGACGACCGGGTGGTGGTCTTGAACCTCGTGGAGGCTTCCTACATACTGTGTGTTAGCACGGATCAAAGTCCACGTAGTTCGCTGGGATGGGGCTTACGCTCTGGGGCGGCCCATAAGAGGATGTCATGGTCGATGCGCGCTCTAAGCCCACGGGAGTCATACTCGGTGTGGGAAACAAGAGGCATCAGGGACCAGACGATCACGTCGCGAATGGTGCGTTCGTGAGAAGTGTAATGGGGATTACGCGTTGAGCGGCCCAAAGAGGAAATAGGGGATTACGCGTGGTTAGCGGCCCTTGGGGTCGTGGCTTTCTCTGGGGTGGAGGCCCGTGGTACGACAAAGCGGAGTGGGAAAAGGACTCCACTGCCCTTGGAAGGGGGGGAGTATGGAGATGCACCGGTGCAATCATCCGCAAGAAAGGCTAGGGGCTTACGCTCTGAGGCAGCCCTTCCCCCGCGGACAAACGCTGCTCCGACAAGGAGGATCTCATTCCATGTGAGGAAGAGTCCATTCTTGTGGAGACGAGTGGTGTAAAAAATGTCCGAGCTGTGGGGACCCTACGTGCGAAGCACAGGGTCGGACCATAGTTTAACGTCTTGTGTTAAGGACGAGGTGCTTAGCAGTTTAACGTCCTGCAGATTGGACGAGCTAGGTTCTCTCCACACCCATAGGGCTTACATTCCAAACTCTCTCTACCCCTTGTGGAAGGGAAGGCATCGGCAAGGCCATCACGAAGCGGGGCCTCAGGGCGAACCTCTGGGGGGTCCACGTTAGCGTGGCTATGCGAAGAAGAAATAGCCGTTAGCGTGCCTATGAGGAGAAGCATAAGGAAAAGAAATGCAACGGGAAACATGACCCAAGGGACCTTGAGGTTACTTCACACGAGCCTAGGCCATACGGAAAAACAACACATGGCGCACATTCCCGGTAGGGGAGACATCAGGTGCCAGTGCAGGGGGCAGCCAAGGGGCATCAAGGTGAGGGGTCCTGGGCTTTGCGAGCAAAAGGGAAGGTTTGCGCGCAAAAAGCCGGGACGACGCGCAATTGGAGCAAAGGAACTGCGCGCGGTGAGGGAACTACGCGCATGGTATTGCGTGCACAGTAGGGTATTGCGCGAACGAGACACGGATTGCGCGCAAGGCTAGAACTCTGGGGAGGGGGAAAATTCACTGAAGCCGGTGGATTTGCACGCAAAAGCGAACTCCGGGGTAAGGTTGCACGAAATGAGGGTTTTACCTAGAAGTCATCTTGCGCGCGGGGGGAGCCAAATTGCGCGCACGAGAATCGCTTCGGATTCCTCAACCCCCAAACTGTTCGGGGTCACCTTCTATTTATAGGTGACCTCCGGCGCGGAATCCAGGCGGCGCGTGAAATTCTTCACGCCGAGTGCAGCCGGTGCGCAAACATTCGCCGTGCAGAACCGGGGCGCGCAAAGATTGTGCGCCTCATCGGCTCAATTCCGCGAAACCCGGTGATTCTACGCGCGCAGAACAATTTTCCGCACGGATCTTCCTTTATTTCGCGCACCACATCTCGGGCCTCTGGATCGGGCCTCTGATTCCGAATATGACTTCGCTTCATCATTTCGAAACTTCATCCGGGAGTTACGGTCTTTTTTCGGCGTCAACAAATGCCCCCCCTTGGAATTTGATCGGCGAGAGGTCGCAACGATCAGATTCCAAGGGAAACGCCGAAACGCCAAAAAGCTAAGTCTCCTAATCCAGTTGCGTGCAAAATTCCGATGGGGCACGCAAAACTAAGGACGCGCACGGAATCCGCTTTCTGCATGGCGCGGAACCCTGACCTCGCCTATAAAAAGGGGCGCTGGGTCCCAAATCCGTACGTCCACTTTTTCCGCGCAATAAGCTTAACGCTCTCATGCGCGAAATCGCTTCCGCGGCTGGGCGTAATAACGCACTGGCAGTGTGGAATTCCATCCGAAATTCGGCTGTGATCTCGCGCAACTTCGGGATTTTTCGTGCTCCATGTGCCGATTGTGCGCTCTTCTCCAAGATTTCACGCAACTCATCCAGATTTCGCGTAGATCTCTCGGATTCCGCGCACTGCATCCTGATTTTCCCCAACTCTTAAAAGATTCGAGATTGCTGCAAGCCTGTTGATGAGGGGGAAGCCGCTGCCCGTAGGACAGAAATGGCGGCAAACGAGGAGGTTTATGGCGCCAAGGTGATTGTCTCTAACAATATGACCTTCTTCAACCTGCTGACCCCGACCCAGAAGGCATATCCCTTGTCGGACAACCTCTTGCTCTGTAATTTTGGCATCCTGGAGGAGGTGCCCCTGCCTGGCTTCGAAGTAGACACACCGCGTTCTTGGGTGACTCGGGAGGATGAACTTCCTCGTTAGAAAATCACCAACAACGGTCATCCTGATAGGGAAACCAGACATATGGACATTTATGTCCTGAACCCGAGGACTAGGACCATTACCGGGGATGAGCCTGTGGTAGAAGATTCTCCGACCCTCTATGCGAGCACGTTCCGTCAAAGCATCACGGATAAAACGAAGGGCTGGATGAAGGATTGGGACCTGCGGTCCGGGGGAAACTTCACCAGCGAATAGGCCTGGGCGTTCTGGGTTCACCATACCTGTGACCAGTTCGGGGACGAACTGCAGTATATCGGCATGTTCGAGGCAGTATGGACATCAGAGTTCCATTTCCACCACCAGCCTGAACTCGGACCGGAGCTATTCACTCGGTGGTCTCCTGACACCAACACATTCCACCTTAATCATGGGGAAGTCGGAATCAGTATCTGGGACGTTCACTGCATCATAGGTATCCCATTGGAGGGTTACCAATATGACGAGTTCGTTCCTCCAAAGAACACATGGGGAGACAGGTCGCGGATGCCTATGCTGACGTGGCACCTGCTGCAGCTGGCCAAGGAGAGGTTGGGGGTCAAGGACTTCCTAAAGGACATCGCCTACAAGGGCTGGTTCAGCCTGTTCCTTAAGAGGGATCCCGCCGTCAAGATGCCGGGACAGGGAAAACGGTGCCCAACCGCGACTTAGAGGAGGAAGGACGGGTCCTACTGGAAGACCCTGGAGTCGGGGCGATACAAATCATGGGGCTACCGCGTCATTGAGGCCTGAGACCCAAACGTCTGGTATGTCGGGTTCCTTGCCGCCTTCCTGAGCGGGTGGCTCCTGCCGGTGCGAGATGCGAGGATGGGAGTCCGTCCAGTGACTTTGGTGATGGCAGGCTCCATGGCCGCCAACAAACAGTTCAACTTGGGCGTCCCTGTTCTAGCCAAGCTGTATACCATCCTGGGGCGCATCTCACGAGGGGGGTCACCTCGGAGAGTATATGGTCCCTTCCAAATCATCCATGGCTGGGTGGCGGCTCATCTTGGCGGGTATACTTTCCCAATCACTGTCCATCCTCCGGGCAACGTTCTACGACCGTCCTTGCTAAACATCGCAGGGGTGGCACCGATGATGCTCAATGAGGAGGGCGTGAGGATCCGCATCAGCAACCATGCCAACTTCAACATCAGCTCGTTCCCCACCACAGTCAGCCAACTAGTGGACATCGGGCGAGGCTCTCTAGAACAGCAGTAATACTTCCAGAGCATTCGGGGCGGGGTGCTCGTGGCACGGATCGACAGGAAGGTGATCTGCAAGCCTTACGTGCCATCCCAATTCGCCAGGCAGTTCGGGTGCCTCCAACGAATGCCAAAGAAGGTATTAACGGCTGTCTGGCAGGAGAAGAATCCATGCGTCATGCGCCAGATGTGGTTGATGTTTACCACTTTCGTCTCTGGCGACGTCCTTACTCTTCCTCCCACCGGGGTCGATGCCGACCTAGCAACCGAATATGCCGAAAACTGGACCATTGCATTCCCTGAGGGGCTATTACGCAAGCGCGTCCGGCAACTCGAGGTTACTCGCGCGGAAACATGGCGATGGGAAAGAAGGCATGGTGCTATCAGAAGGGGGGAACCAAGAATATGTCAGGCAGCGAGGCCTGTGCAGGCCGGGACTCCCGCAGCGGGAACATCACATGGTGCTACCATGTCCTCGTTACCCATAGGGGGGTCACATGAGGTGGCCAGGGAACTGCCCGGGAAGCAGATAAGATATCTGCTTGAACCTTCCCAAGACGCAATTCTCCTGGCACTGTGGTCGGCCTGGATGACCCTGCAGAAATCGCTGAGCGTCGAATCCATCTTGCAGAAGATAATGAAAAACGGGATCCAACTGCCAGAGGTCGGGCTCGTTCAAATTACTGACCGCGTAAACATCCATCGACGGAATGCTTATCTAACGACGATGGATGCATACGCACGCCAACGGGGGCGGCGTGTGGAGCCAACTTTCCTAGTGAAAGTGATGCTTGGCCAGGAGCATGACCCGGAAGCGATGTCGCCGGGAGATGGCGACAGTGACAAGGATCCATAGGGGGAGGAGGAAACCGGAGAGGACGAAGGCGAGGGAGAAGACGAAGAAGAGGAGCCTGAAGGTGAGGGGTAGCAAGGGGAGACCTACCAAGGGAGTCTCCGAGAGAGCGGCGAGATTTCCGACTCTGATCTCAACATAAACGAGATTCTTGAGGTTTGTATCTGTCTTCATACATTTCCCTCATTCATCCATTCTACTTTCCAACTTCTAACTCACTTCCCCATCATACTAAGGAGAAGTTGAGCGGTGGACAGGCGTCCCCAACAGAGGAGGGAGGAGAGGAACCAGTGGGACTTGATGGGGATCTGACACCCATCATTGAATTAACAAGCGCAGAGGGGTCTCCCCTTACGGCGGCTCCTACAGCGACCGAAACACTGGGGACCGACGCTCTAGATTCCTGTAAGTCTCACGCTTCACTACTGGTGCTTGGTGTCGAAATACCCCATCTGAGCAGCGTATGCCTTGCACAGTGATCTAAACACTAGAGGCACCTCAGGCTGCGGAGCCCAGGCCATCCGCGAGTGGACCAGTGGTGGACATACCACCTCGCTCGGAACATGCTCTATGCACTGTGTCGGCCCCGAAAATTGATGAACAGGGGGCGGCAGACATCAGCGGCGCTGTTCCTGAAACGAGGCCGGAAGCTGGTGGAGGCGTCATTGATGCTGGGGCGAGAGAAGGTCACCCAGACGTCGAGGATTCTATTCCTCACAAAGACATCCCTGGGGAGGATCCTGCTGCCGATCTGCTGGCGGCCTTCCCCATATACCGACCCGCTGACCCTGAGGAGATAGATGACTCAGACTCAGAGGCTGCCGAGGAGAGCCGGATGACACGACACAAAGGGTGGAAGTGTATACAGCGCTTCCTCAGGCAGCCCTAGTCAGATTGGCTGAGGCGGATGGGATCACTTCAGAACTGGCTGTGCTTCCTGTGCACCGGAGGGGCTGACGCTCATCGCCTTCATCTGACGGTCAGTGATTACATGGCCGAGAAGATACACGAGAGTAGCCGGTGCACTGACATTTCCCAGTGCCGGGAAGGATCGGTGAGCGCTCAAGCGCTACTGAGGGCGGAGCAGGAAGTCCGACACCTCAAAGTGCAGGCTGCAGATAAGGAGGCCTTCATCGCAACATGATCTGAGCTCGTGGAGCAACTGACGGCCCAGCTGGCTGATGCGCAAGATCAACTACTGGAGGCGAGTCACCAGATGACCGTACTTAATACTGAGCGGGCGCAGGCACAAGCTAGGGCTGGCGAGCTACGCTCTATGGTGGCCGATGAGGATAGAATATTCAAAGAGCGAGAAGCGGTCCTGTAGGCTACCAGCTAGAGGGTAGCAGCGCTGGAAAGATCGCTTCAGCACGCTAATCCCTAAGGGCTTTGTTTTTTCCATATCATGAACTTTTTTCTTGTACTGCTCATCATCTCAATCCACTATGTGGCCAAATCCATTCATTTGTACCCTTGGTTTAATGCACTCAACCATAGTTTCGAAAAGAAGAACAACTCATCCCTAGGCTCATGTGGGGCGTGCCCAACGCAAGAAGCAGAAGATGCTCGTACCATCATTTCGTTCAACTGTGGGGCATTGACCAAGCTTCAGGCGTCCAAAATTTGGCCTGGACTTCTGAGGAGACCCCGAGCCGATGGATGTGTCGACTTCTCAATGTTCTCTAACACACAGGTGGGGAAATTCCGGGGGCATTGAAATCCATCCGAACACAGGGGGATGGAGAGGAAGGGTGAATCATTCTGCCCAAATTCGGAACCCAATGGGGCGCAACCATGGAGGATAACCGTCAACCATGGTGGAAACACAACATCCATATCATGATGGCCTGAAATTGGGGGGGGGGGCAATCAATGAGGGCTGACCACTGACCATGTTCGCAACACAGGGCCTAACTCAAATATTGTTGGTCAGTTTTCCAGAACGTTGGCCAAGAACAATAGGCAGACCATAGGTCGAGAATCCATACTGTTAGGGGGTCCCATCAAACATGACCAGTTCTCCGGAACGTTGGCCCAGGACAGTAGGTGGACCATAGGTCGAGCATCCATACTGTTAGGGGGTCCCATCAAACATGACCAGTTCTCCGGATGGTTGGACCAGGACAGTAGGCGGACCATAGGTCGAGCATCCATACTGTTAGGGGGTCCCGTCAAACACGAAAGGAAATGAGGATCCAAATAAGGGGGGACGCAAGGTGTGGAAGGTAGAGTGGTGGTTTGTTCGAACAGCGTCCAACACTCCTGAAATTGTGCCACCATGGAGAAGGTGCATTAGGCGGACGCACCGACCTGATCACGGGTCGTCCCAATTTCAAGGCAGGACCTCTTTGGCGAGAGAACTGCTGCTTTCCATTATTACCATGGGGCATCCCAAACCTGCTCGGGGTAGATATCCCTATTACACCACTTCCCATGAAGTTGGGCCAAGGGGCCGACAATAAGGAAGTACGGGGTTTAGTAATCCCTGGGGCTGGACCCAAGACGAAAGGTCCGGGTGGTCCTACGTATCTCATAAGGATGAGAATCAAGCCACACGTAGTTCTTGAAACATAGTTCAATGTCATGTTGGACGCAATATAGTTTAACATCATGTGGGACGGAATACAGTTTAATGTCAAGCAGGACAGAATACAGTTTAACGTCATGCAAGATGGAATACGGATCTTAGTTTTAGGTCTTAGAGCTCAGACCATGAGGATCTTATTTTTAGGTGTTAGAGCTCGGACCGTGAGGATCTTAGTTTTAGGTATTAGATATCGGACTGTGAGGATCTTAGTTTTAGGTCCTAGAGCTCGGACCATGAGGATCTTAGTTTTAGGTCTTAGAGCTCGGACCGAAAGTATTTTAGTTTTAGGTCTTAGAGCTCGGAACGAAAGGATCTTAGTTTTAGGTCTTAGAGCTCGTACCGTGAGGTGGGAAAAGGGAGAAACGGACACACGGCATGGAAGTTACAAAATCCGACGTGAATGAGGACCTAAGACCTAATTACCATGTGCGCTCCGGGGAAATGCTCGAGTCGAGGGGCCAAACACGAAGGTAGGCTGGACCCACGGGGAAGTGCCCCAGGCGTTCCTACGTATCTCATAAGGATGAGAATCAAGCCACATGTAGTTCTGTAAGGGTGATATGGTAAGATACCAGTTCCAAGGGAAAAGGGGGAGTGTGTGCGTGGCCCTTGCACTAAAAGAAGCGAAATTTGATAAATCTTGTTTTTCCTTTCAGGTGAGTGGGTTTTTTATTGTGAAGCGACAGACCTAAAGTAGAAGGTCGTGGTGTGACCACAAGAATCAAGCCATGATAGGCGTTAACAAATGGCATGGCACAAGACCAATACCTAATGCGATGTCCTCTACAATGAGGTCTTCAGAATGTGGTGTCGTGTTTCTTCTTGCGGCCAGGACGATAATGCCACAATTTAGGGTCGTGTGATAGGACCAACAACACAGTTTAAGGTCGTATGGTTTGGACCAACAACATAGTTTACAGTCTTATGGTTTGGACCAACAACATAGTTTAAGGTCTTATGGTTTGGACCAACAACAATGTTTAATGTCTTATGGTTTGGACCAACAACATAGTTTAAGGTCATATGGTTTGGACAAACAACATAGTTTAAGGTCTTATGGTTTGGACCAACAATAGAGTTTAAGGTCTTATGGTTTGGACCAACAACACAGTTTAAGGTCATATGGTTTGGACCGACAACACAGTTTAAGGTCATATGGTTTGGACCGTCTGAGAGAGGAGCCTCGGGCCAAAGGGGCCTACGAGGGTTCAACAATCAGGGAGGGGCAGGAGATGCTAGCTCCCAGCTATGCTAGGCCTGAAACGCAAAGTCTGGGTGACTCCTCACTTTCCAAGGGGATGAAGGTCAAGCCGCACGCAACCTGTAAAGAAGAGACCCAAGCACATACTCTAGCGCTCAGATCGTGGGAGCCCCGAGAGACACTGTTATGCAGCTCGGTCTGTCTGACGTGCGGGGGTGTACTGAGGGTTAGTACAAGGAGTGTCGAGATTCCACCTTGACGCAGTGCAGCGGAACCTGAAATGAACCATGCCACCAACATTCAGGGCCTGGGGAAGCCGGCGTGACGACTGAGGATTACTGCTGACCATGTTCGCAACGTAGCATCCTGTTGGGTTAGCCATGGGGACAAACAAATGAGCATCAACCACTGACCATGTTCGCAACGCGGGATTTGTTTCAATTTTTTTTTTCTAAAACCCTCGGGGGAGTTGGCCCATGACGGTAGGAGAGCCCTTGGGCGTTGTATCCAGGCCGTTCTTGGGGCTCCCTCCGGGTGTGAAGGATGACGGGGGACCGAATGAAGGGGAACACGAAGCTTGGAAAGTGGATGGAATTTTCCCAAGTCGAATCTGGAACTCCATGTTCTAGACCAGAGTGCCCGGAGCACATCAGCAGACCACTAGAAAGGGTAAGAGGGCTCAGTCCGAGAGCGGCCAAAAGATGGCGGATCCCTGGGAAAAAGAGGGGGCGTAATGCCAAACACCCTGGGAACCTGGAGATCGTGGGATCTCTTAAGAGATGGGGCTGGACCTGACATCTAAGTGTTCATGCGGTCCTACGTATCCCATAAGGATCAGAATCAAGCCACACGTAGTTCTTGAAAACATGCGCCTTTAAATGCCATTGGACAAAGGAGGGCTAAACCCTGAGGACAGGGTGCGCGTGGTGCAGCTATTGCAAACCTGACGTGAATGAGGACATAATCTCACACTACTCCACGCGACCCTGTGGTTGAGGTCCCAAAGGTGAAATAGACGCGACAACATACCACAAGCTGGACCCAAGGACGAAAGGTCTGGGCGTTCCTACGTATCCCATTAGGATGGGAATCAAGCTAGACGTAGTTCTGGCTATACAGTTTAACGTCATGTTGGACGAAATATGGATCTTAGTTTTAGGTCTCAGATCTTGGACCATGAAAAGGGCAGAACCAAAAGAGGATCTTAGTTTTAGGTCTTAGAGCTCGGACCATGGAGCCCAGATGTAGGGAAGAGTGTAGTTTAAGGTCGTGCTGGACTATACAGTTTAAGGTCATGCAGGACCATACAGTTTAAGGTCATGCAGGACTATATAGTTTAAGGGCATCTAGGACCATACAGATTAAGGTCAAGCAGGACATACAGTTTAAGGTCATGCAGGACCAGACAATTTATGGTCATGCAGGACAATACAGTTTAAGGTAATGTAGGACCATACAGTTTAAGGTCATGCAGGACCATACAGTTTAAGGTCATGTAGGACTAGATAGTCTAGTCAAATTACTTCTTGAGGAACCTGGCGTTGGTGGGAGGAGTGATACGCTCACCATCCATAGTCACCGGGGAATACGCTCCATTGGGATAGACCTTATGGACAATAAAAGGCCCCTCCCACTTGGGCTCCAACTTGGGTGGTTTCCTACCGGGAATCATTGGTGCTCTAAGAGCCCGCGCCAGTTCACCTTGCAGGAAGGAGCGGAGGCGAACATTCTTATCGAAAGCTCGAGCCATCCTACTCTGATGCCTTTCCAAGTTATATAAATCATGAAGCCTACTTCCGTACAGCACTTCCATTTCAGCTAGACGGATCTCAGCAACTCTTTCCGGCACTTGCTGGTCGTAGAACTCCGTGCGCAATCAGGGCAGCTGGACCTCGATGGGAAGGACGGCCTCAACTCCGTATACTAGGGAATACGGAGTCACCTGGGTGGAATTGCGAGTCGTCATCCTATAAGACCAGAGGGCATTGGGGAGCTTGTCCGGCCAACTTTTCTTGTTCTGACCAACCATTTTTTGCAGAATGTTAGAGAGGGTTTTGTTAAATGCCTCAATCTTTCCATTCGCCTATGCATGATAGCAGGAGGTGTGGTTATAGAGAATGTTGTACTTGGCGTACAATCTCTTCAGCTCAGCCGCATGGAAGTTGGTTCCGTTATCTGGGAGGATAGCGTGTGGTATTACAAACCGGTGAATGATATTGGAGCTCATGAAGTCAGCGATAGAACCAGCCTTGACTTCCCTGAGCGGGGCTGCCTCTGCCCACTTTGAGAAAAAATCTGTCGTGGTTAAGATGAACTGGCACTGGCGGGCCGTCACCGGCGGGTAGGGCCCTACGACATCCAACCCCTAGACTACAAAGGGACAAGAATACTTAGTAGTATGCAGAGGATCCGGTGGCCGATGAAAAAAGTTAGCATGAACTTGGCACACATTAAACCTCTTGGCGTACTCGATGTAGTCGTGGATCATGGAGGGCCAGAAATATCCCAGTCTCCGAATCTGGTGGGACAACTTCGACCCGGCCTGGTGGGCACCACAGGAGCCAGCGTTCACTTCCTGCATGACCTGTGGGATCTCCACTCCTTGAAGACAACGGAGGAGAACACCGTCAAACCCACTCCTGTACAGGAGCTGCTCACGGCTGGGACCGCTCTGAAGGGGGAACTGTAGCGCGTGGTGCCGGATTCGTTCCCGCTCTGCTCGGTCCATCAGAATATTACCGTGCTAGAGATATTCAACCAAGGGTGTCATCCAGTCAGGAACTGTCTCAATCACCACGCCTGAAGCCCCGGGGGGTCCTGACGCGGGGGCACCCGGGTGAGATGGTTCCCTCGCGGGCCACAATCGCCCTCCGGGATAACAGGAGCAATGACTCTTCGGTGCGCCACGTGGATGATTAGGTCATCTTGTTCAGGCTCCACGAGTGACGCGGCCAGGCTGCCCAAAGCATCTGCTCGACTGTTCTGCGACCGGGGAACGTGAACGACATCTGGTCGGGAGGGGAACTTAGCCATTAGATGGAGAGTGCATTCTAGCAACAACATGAGTTCTAGCTTCCTGACAGCGTAGTCACCGTCAACCTGCTTGATGACTAGCTCATATTCCCCTTTTACATACAGGTGGGGTACGTTAACCTCCAGAGCCAACTCGAGGCCAGTGATAAGGGCCTGATATTCTGACTTATTTTTGGTGCATCCTTCTGACAACAGGAAAGAATATGGCAGAACGACTTGCTCCGGGGTGATGAAGACGATACCCAGGCCCACTCTATTAAGCCTATGATCGTTGAGACTTCTACCGATAGTGCTTCGGGAGGTTCCATCAAAGTGCATCTGCCAG
Organism: Viscum album; assembly: GCA_963277665.1. Lineage (NCBI taxonomy): Eukaryota > Viridiplantae > Streptophyta > Magnoliopsida > Santalales > Viscaceae > Viscum > Viscum album. The sequence goes on along the minus strand of OY728155.1, from coordinate 913,512,425 downwards.
CATGGGGTGGTGTGATCGACTGAGAGGATTGCCTCATCAGGAAAGCCCAAATCCAGTGGCTGGTCCACGGAGGTTAGGTGGGCAGCTAAGAAGTTTTCCAATGCCTATACTTTGACGGCCTTCTGAGGTACGAACCTAATGTCTAACTGCTGGAGGATCATCGCCCATCGTGCCAATCGGCCGGTCAACATAGGCCGGCTCATGATGTATTTCAATGGGTCTACTCGAGAGACCAGCTATACCTTGTGGTGCTGCAAGTAGTGCCACAATTTCTTTACGGAGAATACGTGCGCTAGGAAGCTCTTCTCGATTGGAGAGTATCTAACATCCACATCGAGGAGAATGCGGTTGAGGTAGTAGAGGCTATTCTCTATTCCCTCGTTGTTCTTCTGGGCGAGAAGGGTCGCCGAGGGATCGCTCCAGTGCAGTCACGTAAAGGACCAGCAGCTTTCCTGGAATGGGTGGCATCAGGACCGAAGGTTGAAGTAGATACTACTTGATTCCCTCAAAAGTGGTCTCACACTCTTCATCCCACCCATAGGCGGCGCCTTTCTTCATGAGCTGAGAAAAGGGCTTACACTTTCCGGCCAGATTCACAATGAATCGGCGTATATAGGCTAAGTGTCCTTGGAGGCCTCGAAGCTCCCGAATATTATTTGGGGGAGGCACCTGACTGATGGCCTTGATCTTCTCGGGGCCGATCTCGATACCTCAATACCTAACGATGAATCCAAGAAAATTTCCGGAGGTGACCCCGAAGTCACACATCAACGGGTTCATCTTCAAGTGGCGAAAACGGAGCAAACCGAACACTTTCTCAAGGTCTTTGAGATGGTCCTGGCGCTGAAGAGATTTAACCACCACGTCATCTACATAGCACTCCACCAGCATCCCGATGATCGGCTTGAATATGCGGTGCATAGCCCGTTGATAGGTGGCACCCGCGTTCTTCAGGCCGAAGGGCATAACCCGATAGCAGAAAGTGCCCTGGGGGGCCCTGAAGGCAGTGAACTCTTCATCCTCGGGGGCCATCCAGATCTGGTTGTACCCGGAGTACCCATCCATGAAGGGGAGGGCTTGGAACCCGACCGTTGTGTCGATCAACAGCTCTGTCATGGGAAGGGGAAAGTCATCCTTCAGAAAGTGGTGATTAAGATCGCGGAAGTCGATGCAGACCCTGATCTGCCCGTTCTTCTTCCTGACAGGCACAATGTTGGCTATCCACCTGGGGTGCTGGACTTCCTTGATGATGTTGGCCTTAATGAGCTTATCAACATCGTCCTTAACCATGGCACCATGAAAAGGGTGCATTTTTCTGGGAGGCTTCTTGAACCCACGATGGTTTTCTAGGAGGCCAAGGCGGTGGACGGCTACCTAGGGATCTAGTCCCGACATCTCATCATAACTCCAGGAAAACACATCACGGTGCTGTTTGAGGAAGTCTATGTATTGTTGTCGTTACTCGATAGGCATAGAGGCACTGACCAAGGTGGGTCTCGGGTCCGCCTCACTACCGAGGTTCACCTGCACTAGCTCGTCGACCGTGACAGAGACGCCCTCCTCAAAGGAAGGAGGAGCATCTTTCATGTATTCTTCTCCGCTTGTGGAAGGATCGTCTATGGGGGGAGCCGTTTCAGGGCTGCTCGACGCTGATGGGGAGATGACACCGGCTTGGGCGGCAGAGGTCGTCACGATGGGAGACTCATGCACTGCGGAGACCATGGCGACGAAGGCAGTTGATCCAATCCCATCCAGCCTACGGCCCAAGGGGCCATGCATTACAACATCAAAGCAGTGATGACACGTTGGCTTGAGCCGGTCGATACCGGCTCGGCGAAACAGGCACGTATGGCGTACTACCGTTTCCATGAGCTCAACGTCCCGATATTGTATGGGGGTAGGAGGCTCGGGGATCACCTGGGCCTGGTTGGTGTAAGAGTACGAGTTAATTTCCCACCGTCACTTAGACCAGGAAACATGCATTCCTCTGGTACCTGAGACAACAAAGCACTCTCCCATATCGGGAGTAGTGGCCTCCAACCGATGGATTGGGAAGACATATTCATCATCCAAACCTGCCTAGGGATCACCCGCGACAACGGCGGGCTCAACCTTACCTTCTAGGATTTTCTTGTCCTTCCTCTTGTAATAGTCATCATCCAAGTAACGATCTTCACAAGAGGAAAACGGAGACGCATCTCCTTGGAGCACACCCACTTGAACCTTAAGGGAGTATTTGAGGCACTAATGGTATGATGGGGGAACCGCTACGTGAAGATGGAGCCACTGCTTGCCCATCAATGCGTTGTAGGCAGTGTCCTGTGAGACAACCATGAATTCAGTATTGAAAATTAAGCCGCCAAACTGGGTCTTCAGACGAATCTTGCCGAGTGGAGTTTTCTCGGCCCTGTCATACCCCTGGATTCTGAGGTCAGAGGGAGTTAAATCGTCCTCGGACAACCCCAGCATTCGCAGTGTCCGAGTTGGGGTCAAGTTAATCCCAGAACCCGTGTCGACAAGACAACGACGGACTTCCACGAAATTAAACTGGTCGGTGACGTACAATGGGCGGATGTGCCCCCATATGGGAGGGTCTTCATCTTCACTGGAGAATGAGATTACCACCTGACATTCGGCATCCTCAATCACCTCTGTGTGGAAGGATTCTGCAGCCGCAACCTCCGCTTCAAACTGGAGGGGGCTCCTTAGAGCCTCGACGAGCGCCTCACGCATCTCGGATGACAAGCGAAGGGCCTCAAGGATGGAGCGCCTTTCCAGAATTCCAGAAAAATGCTTCAGGACATCATACTTTCACGCCAAACGCAAGCTTCTGCTTACAGGAGGTCGCTCTGCGATTGGGGGCATGACGGGCCCTGCTGGCGGGACCAGTGACTGACTGGTACTACGCAAGTCCCGCTGTTCTCCAGCTGAAACCCGGGAGGTGGCTGTCATGCTAGGACTGGAAGTCCGTAGTCGGCCAGTGGTAGGGCTGGGCTGGTTGCGACACAGGCAAGGCGGTTCCACCCGATCCAGCAACACAAACGGTGGTGGAAGAGAACCTGTTGTCACTAGGTGTGGGAGCCGCGAGTGCAGTTCTCTATACCGGGACTACTGCCTGGTCTCGGTAGCGTGCACGACCTGACCGGAGGTGACGAATGTCATGCCCCAGCGGTACACATAGCTGTGGCTCCGTCGACGTTGGCGACGACTGGGGACATTGGGGAGGTCCACCTGGTGCTCCTCGTCGACGGGAGCCAAAAAGGGATTTACTAACTCTACGGTGTTAACTGAAGCGTACCCCGTGCTCTCAGGGAGTTCCACCTGGCGCTCCTCATAGTCGGGAGCCAAAAAGGGATTTACCAACTCTACGGTGTTAACCTAAGCGTACCCCAGGCTCTCGGGGAGATCCACCAGGTGCTCCTCATCGTCGGGAGCCAAAAAGGTATTTACCAACTCTACGGTGTTAACCGAAGCGTACCCTGGGCTCTCGGGGAGGTCCACCTGGCGATCCTCATCGTCGGGCACCAAAAAGGTATTTACCAACTCTACGGTGTTAATTGAAGCATTCCCTAGTCTCTCGGGGAGGTTCACCTGGTGCTCCTCATCGTCGGGAGCCAAAAAGGGATTTACCAACTCTACGGTGATAACCGAAGCGTACCCCGGGCTCTCACTCGAGGAGTCATCCACTACCGGACGAGGTCTCGGAGGAATCCCCATTTCCGGGGGCATGAAATCGCCAAGCGTGCGAGAAGATGACATCAATGGAAGGCCGCGTTCTTTCTTCTTGCGCCACCGCCTGCTCTTCTGGGAAGAAGTAGGATGGGATGACAATGCCAAATCAGCGCTCACAGACTCCGAGGGCTCTGGCTGATCTAGGCGGGCACGGATGATGCCATGGGCACGGGCGACCGTCCTGCGGGCCGTCCAGTCATTATACTTCCGGGACCCATGGTCGGAAACCTGTTCCCACCCATCCCCGTCGTCACTACTGCCATCTGATCCCACGAAGACACCTGCCACCTGTGTCGGGGCGGGGCCCAACCTGACTATGTTTTTGTCAATCTGGTCTTGGAGCCAGTCCTTGACCACATTTCATTGCTGGATGGTGTGTCCCAGGAACCGGTGATAAGGGCATTAGTTAGGGTGATCCGTGAGACAAGCCTCTTCTGGCTTCTGGCACTCAGGCAGTCGCACGATCCTCTGCTCCAAGGCGCTACAGAAATAACCGGGGACCTGGGCCTCGCCAAATGAGTAGGCCCGATACCTTCTTTCTGGAAAGGGGACTCTTGGGGGATGACCATGGCCAGGGGCTGGAGGAGCAGGCTGTGGAGGCGGAGCCTAATTACCTCACCTAGGTGGTGGCGGTGTGTTACGCGGAGGCGCCTACCGATTTTGGGGTGGTCGCTGCTGGGCCGGAGGCTGTGGGGGTGGACCCCTATGAGCCTGATGAGCTGGCCTCACTGGCAGCAACTTCAGCTATCTGGGGGCCTCTATCTACGCCACAGCAGTAGGCTCAGCTCTGGTGGCTCTCCTTGTAGAGATTACAAGAGGCAGCAGGCGCGCCTGACCGGCCTGTTGCAGGGCTTCTTCGAGGCACTGAGCCTTATCCGAGAAGTCCCGGAACCCTCCAGGGTAATTCTGCATGATCAGTGAAGGAACCAACTCCGCCTTGACATTCCCCACACACATCTTCAGTAATTTCTCCTGAGTCAGTGGCATGTCAAGGGAGTACGTGAGCCCCTTCCATCGGGCGACGAAGTCCGCAACTCGCTCGTCGGGCCTTTTCTTGCACCTGAAGAGGTGTGCAATGTTCGTCTTCCGAGTTGTGGAACTGAACTGGTAAAGGAATTGCCGGCGAAGGTCCTCCTAGCTAGTCACTGATCCAACAGGGAGCTGGCTGTACCAGATGAATGCTGGTCCCTCTAGTGTCTGAATGAAGCACTAGAGCTTGGCAGCCTCCTGCTGTGCCTGAGTCCCTAACATAGGCCCGTACCTTGAGTTGAAGTGGGCCATGTGTTGTGGTGGGTCTCCAGTCCCGTTAAAGGTGGAAAAAGTGGGGTTCCCAAATCCGGGCAGGGCCGGTATGACATCCACCCATGCGGGGTATGGCTTTCCATCCGGTGGGATCGCCACCTGCCGAGTTTCCAGGGCCTCCAAACGAGCAATGAGTACTTCCATCAGATCATCCGGATGTGGATTCTTGTCCCGAAGGGAATCTCTAACCACAAGCACATTGCCAGGCTCTTCAATACGATAGTCGAGTTCCGCGGCTCGGGGGGCAGCTGGCAGAGCGACTCTCAGAGCGGCGGGAGGAAATCAAGCAGGGTCCCCTAGGTTTTCTCGTCGCTAGGGAGGGTTTGGTGAAATATATCGCGCCCTCTTTCCATGGGCTCCAGTGTCTCCCCTATCGGCGAACACGACACGATCACGGTTGCCCGGGGGGATCTAGGAAAGGGGTAGATTCTCCTGCCCCTACTGTCCTTGTCTAGGGTTGCCGTAGTCAGGCCGCCGCTCTGCAATGAGTTCGTCCAGGAGCTCATCAACCATCCTCTATTGCTCGGCTAGCTGTTGGCGCAGCGTGGACTTCTCGGGATCTTCCTCTATATTCTACACTGAGGCCGATGGGTCGACGAGTTTGACAGACCCGACGGGCTCTTTACCCATGCCGATATTTCGGCCCAGTGCCATTGCCTCCATGGGTACAGGAAGGCCTAGGAGGCTCCTCTGTCGGCGAGTAATCCTCCCAAATGGGTCCAGTAGAGTCCTGTCCTCGGTGGGTGAGTCCCCGTCGAGGGGATCCACAATGTTTCCCTCATCTGAAGGTTTAGCCATGTTGACTTCTACTGCCCTTGGCGACGTTCCCTCAGGGCCGCCTAGTGGATCAGGCTGGCGGCGGATCACATAGAAGAGGAGAGCAGCGTACTGCCCCAACCCGCAGACGTGCACGTGGGGGGTGGCCTCCTCAATAACTCTGCAGAGTACTTGAAAACTCTGGATGCATTGATGCTGAAGGGCCACGTGGTGGTCCAGCGACTCGGGGTGCCGGACCGCGGGGAGTGCTGCTAGGTCGACCCGGCGGCACTGCTCACCAATCTCCTCGAGATACGTTTGGCTCCCGGGATAAGGTGCTAGATGATGGCAGAGGCAGGAGTGAGTCACCCGAATAATCTTGAGGAAGCATTCAAACTCTCCAGGGGTGAGTGACTCTGGCACATCAAAATCCGATTCTGCAACTGGCCAAAACTTCTCATGGAAGTGGCCCGCTGCAAGAACGGTCCAGAAGATCCATGGCTCTGATTCGGGGTCCGGAACTTGCCACCCCTACTCGTCCACCGAGGAATGTCGGGGAATTGGAAATGGCACCGAGGTAGGTCATCGGGGCGGTGGACTGGCCGGTGGGGAATACGGCGAACATGCCAATTGGCCGCCGATCCCTGGGTCATCCTCCAGGGGTTGCAGTGCCCTGGCTGCCACGTCGTGATAGGATGGGCTAGCGAATGGGCCTCCTGTCACAACGTCGGTTCTCACCGAGGGTTTATCGCCTCGCGATTCTTCCATCGGTCCCCAGAAAAGTTCCTCACCCTCCCTAATAGGGGCAGGAGGTGCTTCCAAGGAGGCCAGCGACAACTGCGGGCTTCATCCCTGGAGGTAGGCCAAGTCCTCGTCCTCCTGGATATACCTTCAATGGGAGGAGGGAATCATATAGATCTCGCATTCAGGGAGTACGAGACTGGCGTGCAACGTCCCCACCCCTGCCCTCAACTCGAAGGGTTGGGGGGAAGGTTCCATCTTCGAGTCGTACTCTACCTCAGAATCTGAGAAACGGACTGGTCTGACTTCCGTCCGGACTCCATTGACATTCCTCCTACGGTGACGACGCCCGGCCTTCCTTCCCCTGGGTAGCTCCTCAGGGTAAGGACGATTTCCGTCATGGGGTCCCCCGACCACAATAGATCTGGGGAAGAGGGGACTGAAGGCCAGGGTGCGAGAAGCACCGGGACAGATGCCGAAAGGGACATGGGGAGGACCTCCATGTGAGTGAGCGACTGGATACACAACGGATCCATGATCGCGGCCGACAGTAGGGGGAGTGACCTCATACCCCATGCAGTGGGTGTTGAAAGGAGTCATACCCGGAGCATAGCCGTCACGAAAAAGCTTTCGGTTTCCCAGATCGGTGGCACGGAATGAGCCATCATGGTGAGCAGCACTACCGCGGATTGATCCGTAATAGCCATTGCCAGGGTTCGCGACCGGGAGATTCGACCCAACCTGCCTGCAGGGCGGTCGGGGTTTCGATCCCAGTCAGGCATGCGGCTGCCCCTGCTCAACATGCATGGGGATCTCTTAATAGGAGTCAGCAGTGGATCAGGCCACAATGGTTGTTGATACTGGTGCCCCAAGATGGGAATTCTCTCCCACTCGTGCCCGGTGCTGGCGTCGAGTCAGATGGGCCGGAACTGGTGGTGCGGGCATGAAGATTGCCTGCTCCTCGGCTCGGGGAGTTGGGCGGCGGCGTCGACGCAGCCTAGTGGGGGTTCTTGCCATTACCCCCTGGGACGGATCGCCGATCGGGTGGACCCGGACATCCCCCACCTCATTGGCGTAGGGGAGGGATGTGTCAAAGCGCTCCGGGGATAGGTTCCCGAAGCGGTTGAACGTCGGCATGGGGAGTAGCGACTCCCTACGCGGCCCTCGAGGGCGGTGATGGTGGTGAGGCGTGGCCGCCTCTAGATCCAAGTGGTCCATGCCCCTGTTGGCGATGACACCTTCCTCGTCATACCTACGAACTCGGTCATTGATCACCCTCCACTGGATGATTTCTAACGGGGAGAGGGGGTGCAAGCGCCTGGCTTCTACGGCGGTCGAAGTCGGAGTGACCGTGGAATAGGTGGGACCGCGCGGGGTAGCCGCGTCGGTACTGCCCCTGCCCCTGCGCCGGTGGGCAGGTGGCGATCGAGCTCCGAATGCAGTGATCTGATTCCTGGAAACAGGGAGATGAACCCATTAGAATCAACAGGAAAGGAGATCAACAACCAAGTCCCAAAGTCATTCTGTCTTCCATGGTCGGCGAGAGGGATTCACGCTGATGATGTCACAAAATTGAATAGTCAACGTCTTGACCGCCTCGACCCCTGGCGGGTTCATGTCTCGGTGAGGGTTACCCGGACCTGGTGACATGATGTTCTTCCGACGCCCCGACGGCTACCATTCCCCGTGTTCAGGAGAAGAGCTTCAGGTCGGGTTCACCATTATTTGTTTCTGATGCTTTCGCCGGGGTGCACACATCCGTCTGTGGAGGAGGACGCGATGCTTGTTACCCCACATTCCCGCTTTCCAAGGGTGGGCAGCATCCGTTCCTTATTCAGGGACGTCTGCTCCTTGATTGAAACCAGGATGATGGGATGTATGTTCTTCCTTCTGTGGATTCCTCCTCGGAGCTCATTACCTAGTTCGGGTTTCCCGCATAGATTTAAGATGGGTTCGTGAAGCTCATTCCCAGTGCCATATCTACATGGATTCCAGTTAATTACGCTGCTTCCATCAAGACTCTCAAAGGGGTCTTGTCGGGGAAGAAACCTTCGGTGACGAGAATGGTCACGTTGGGGCGTCGTCGGCATGTCTGTCTTTGGTCCCTCATCACGGGGCTTCTCGAGGGCGCGGAAGCCCGAGGCATCCCGCGTCGAACGCGGGGAATATGTACCATCTGATGTTTTCCTCAGCTTCCCATGTTTAACACGGGTAATGTCGCGAGTTTAACGTCTTGCAGAGACGGATCGGGTTGAAGGATCCCCAGGGGAGAACACTGATGTTGGGGCCAGCACGTGGGCAGCTTCCCATATATCATGGAGTGGGATAGGGTGGCATGATCTCACCGGGATGTGGCGGCCCAGGTAAGGATCAGGATGGATTGTGGAGTGAGACATGGGGATTACGTTCTGAGATGGCCCAAGAGGGGGGATACAATTTAACGTCATGCAGGACGCGATACAGTTTAACGTCATGCGGGATGGAATACAGTTTAACGTCATGCGGGACAGAATACATTTTAACTTCATGTGGGACGAAGGGTTTGGGGCTTACGCTTTGAGGTGTCCCAAGGTGGGGGATACAGTTTAACGTCATGCGGGATGTGATACAGTTTAACGTCATGCGGGATGGAATACAGTTTAACGTCATGCGGGAAAGAATACAGTTTAACGTCATGCGGGATGAAATATTGTTTAACGTCATGCAGGATGAAGGGTTTGGGGCTTACGCTCTGAGGTGGCCCAAGGTGGTCGGGGAACCGGCATGGAGATGTCGGGACGACCAGGTGGTGGGCTTGAACCTTGTGGAGGCTTCCTACATATCGTGCGTTAGCACGGATCAAAGTCCACGTAGTTCGCTGGGATAGGGCATACGCTCTGGGGCGGCCCATAAGAGGTTGTCATGGTCGATGCGCGCTCTAAGCCAATGTGACTCATACTCGGTGTTGGAAACAAGAGGCAGTAGGGACCAGACGATCACGTCGCGAAGGGTGCGTCCATGAGAAGCGGAATGGGGCTTATGCGTTGAGCGGCCCAAAGAGGAAATAGGAGCTTATGCATGGTTAGAGGCCCTTGGTGTCGGGGCATACTCTAGGGTGGAGTCCTGTGATGCGACAAAGCGCAGTGGGAAAAGGACTCCACTGGCCTTGGCAGGGGGGGGGGAGTACGGAGATGAATGGGTGCAATCATCCGCAAGAAAGGCTAGGGGCTTACGCTCTGAGGCAGCCCTTCCCCCGCGGACAAACGCCACTCCGACAAGGAGGATCTCATTCCCTATGAGGAAGATTCCATTCCCGTGGAGACGATTGGCGTAAAAAATGTCCGAGCTGGGGGGACTCTGCATGCGAAGCATGGGGTCAGACCATAGTTTAACATCTTGTGTTAAGGACGAGGTGCTTAGCAGTTTAACGTCCTGCAGCTTGGACGAGGTGGGTTCGCTCCACACCCCTCGGGTTTACATTCCCAACGCCCTCTACCCCTTGTGGAAGGGAAGTCATCGGCAAGGCCATCAAGAAGGGGGGCCACAGGGAGAACCACTGGGGGGTCCACGTTAGCGTGGCTATTCAATGAAGAAATAGCCGTTAGCGTGCCTATGCGGAGAAGCATAAGGCAAAGAAACGCAACGGTAAACACGACTCAAGGGACCTTGAGGTTACTTCGCACAAGCCCGGAAGGCCGTATGGAAAAACAATGCATGGAACGCATGCCCTGCAAGGGAGACACTAGGTGCCGGTGCAGGGGGTAGCCAAGGGGCGTCAAGGTGAGGGGTCCTGGGCTTTGTGCGCAAAAGGGAAGGTTTGCGCGCAAAAGGCCAGGACGACGCGCAATTGAAGAAAAGGAATTGCGCTTGGAGAGGGAACTACATGCAGGGTATTGCGCGCATGGCAGGGTATTGCGCGCACGAGACACGGATTGCGCGCAAGGCTGGAACACTAGGGAGGGGGAAAATTCACTGAAGCCGGTGGAGTTTCGCGCAAAGGTGAACTCCAGGGCAAGGTTGCGCGAGATGAGGGTTTTACCTGGAAGTCATCTTGCGCGCGAGGGGAGCCGAATTGCACGCACGGGAGTCACTTCAGATTCCTCAACCCCCAAACCGTTCGGGGTCACATTCTATTTATATGCGACCTCCGGTTCAGAATCCAGGTGGCGCGCGAAATTATTCGCACCGAATGCAGCCGGCGCGCAAACATTCCCCGTGCAGAACCGGGGTGCACAAAGATTGCGCGCCTCATCGGATCAATTCTGCGAAACCCAGTGATTCTACGCGCACAGAACAGTTTTTCGCACGGATCTTCCTTTATTTCGCGCACCACATCCCGGGCCTCCGGATCGGGCCTCTGATTCCGAATATGACTTCGCTTCGTCATTTCGAAACTTCCTTAGGGAGTTACGGTATTTTTTTGGCGTCAACACATGCCACATCACCAAAATTACCAAAACCCATGAAATGAAAACTTGTGATCTAATCCCAAAAATCCATCGTTATCACACACCACTACGATGACATATATTTTAAATCTAAACCCAATATAATGATTTTATTCCCAAAATAAAGATTGCACAATGATCAGTCACTGTGTATTTTTTGAAAAAATAGTTTGAGGAAACATCGATGTTGAAAGATAAATTAATGTTGGAAGAAATGAATGAAAAAATTATAATAAAAACAAATCCAATTTTTGTGTTGGTATTGATTTCTCCGTAGAAATAGTGAATAAAAAATATATAATCAAGAAATTAAAAAAAACACAGTAAATCTTAATTCTAAGAATATATTTCAATAACCGAATATCAATTAAATATTAATTAATTTTTAGCATAAGATAATCAAACTAGATGAAAATAAAATATAAAAAACCATCCTATATTTTGTCTGGATTGATAGCAGGTGAAGAACAATTCTATGTCACAATCATTGTTGAGATCCACCGATTCCTTTAGTGCAAACTAGTCCTCGGTAAAGCAATCTATGATCCATGATCAAGTTTTTGTCCCCAAAATTTACTTCCATGGACCTCTCAAGAATAGGTTTATGCATCTAACTCTAGTGTTTTTTTATAAATATAATTTTCAAAATTGATATTATTTCATAGTATTTAAAAAATAAACTAAATAACTTATTTTATTATTTTCACCTCGGAGTGTACCTAAACGAACCATCCAACGTTGACATGCATTATATCAAACAATGGGAAAAACCCAAATTCATGATTTGACGGAAGAATCACATATACCATCAAATTCTTCATTTGGATGTTATTCCACAATTTTTGAAAAAAAAAATAATTTTTATGATATACTCTATTTAATATTTTTATTATATCAATATTGACGATCCATGTGCCCCGAATTCTAGTACTAACTTAGAACCTATCACTCAAAATATTTTTTAAAATATTCACCTAGAAAAAAGTGTCCTTAATGAAACAACCAAATATTTGTTTAATATTATTTAATAAGATAAATTTAATATTTTCGATATGTTTTGTTACACGCAACACCAAGTTGGCTTGGATAACACACAACACATAGTTTAAATGAAATGTGATATACTATTAAAAAATTATTATTTAATATTATAGTTATCACAAAATAATTGTAATTGAGAGTATGAATACTAGGAAAAATATTACGAAACTATTTGGTTGAAACTTTTATATATAATAAATTTCTTTTTGACTAATAATTTAGAAATGAAAATAAAAGCAATTCCAAAATAAAGGATTTTGTCTGAAAATCTATTTATTTATGGGAACATATGTTTTATCTCAATAAATTAAATAAATCAAATTTGTTTAATTATTTAAATAAATTTAATTTTTATATTTTTAGTAATTTTTTTAACATTTATCATATGTTCCTTCTAAATAAGAGATAATAACAAATCAAATTTTATAGTTACAAATTTTGTGTTTCAAAAAAGAATTGATTTCTTATTTTCCACACATAATTTAAAATATATTTTTTCAAATATTTGATAATGTATTTAAAAAAAATAAAAAAAATAATCTCAATATTATCTTTTCCATAATTATTTATAAGTTTCTAAGAAAATATATTTTTTATAAATCATAAAAAATAATTGAATTTATTAAGAAATGTAATTTATTTTAAAGATTCTCAAAACATAAAAAGTTTTTTATGAAGATTTTAAAGGATAAATTAGTTGAATAATACAAACATATATATATATATATGTTAAAACAATTTATTTCATCTAAATATTATCAATATTGTATTTTTAAATAAAAACTTTTAAATTGTTGAATTTTTTCTCATTGAAAACCCCCATTCTCGTCGCATGTATAAGATTTATTTTAAATTAAAATTCTCCACTTATATAAATGTAATTTTTCAAAATAGAATCCTTATTTGGAATATCTGTTATTTATATTATCTACTATGTTTAAAAAGTTTTCCTCATAATGAGTAGTAAAAATAGTAAAAATAATTTCTTGCGGTAAATGTAATAATGTGTTTATTAGGAATAAACTAAAGATACAATGGTCACAAATCACTAAAAACATATAAAACACCATTTTAATTTCTATAATTTTACCTTATCTCTTCAAACCAAGATAATTATTCTTTTGGAGCATTTTTTAATATAAACTACTTCAATATACCTTTTTCATTTCAAAAAATTACAAGTGTACCACTCACCTCACTTATAAATGTCCAACCCACTCATATCCTCCTAATAATTCCAATCCCATTTTATTTGGGTAATACATACCCAAATAACTTTCATACATCCCTCTTATCATTCCTACAATACTTATTTTTTTTTGGAATCCAACCAATTAATCCATTTCACACTGTCCAAAAGAGGTTGTTTGAAGAAAAGGTTGCATCCCTAATCGATTTTTTTATATTATTTATTACAAGACCGAATTAAATTATAATTTAACCATGATGATATGAAATAATTGGTGTCTTAATTATATTAAGATGTAACAAAATTAGTGTAATAACACAATTACTTATCCTCTTCCAGGAACTGGGTTTCAAAATAATCTTGCATGTGTGTGGTGGACTATGACCCCACAAATCAATGTTATTCAATTTATATGACCGCATCTAATCGATGGATTATTATTGAATCATGTTATCACATATTCCTTCTTAATTTACATTCAATGAGGGATATGATAAATTTTCTCATCTGCACGGCTTACTACCACCTTGTGAAGTGATGTTATTCATTTATCACATATTTTTTATGTGGAAGGTAATAAATGATAAATTTAATAAATATATGTGATATTTATTACTTACAAATACTTCTATAAATTTATTAGCACAACTAACTTCTTAGCATCATACCTTTCATATTGTAATAACATCGTTTGTGTGTATGGAAGGCAACCAACTCAAAAACTGATGTGATGTTTTATTCATTTCAATTTTAATTGGATGGTAATAAGGATATATGAAATTAATGTATATGATATATATCATATATGTATGATATATATATATATCATTGTAATTATTCTATAAGGGTGATATATTATTTATCTTCCCAATGTTTTGTTTGTCAATGAAATGGAAACAATGATCAATCGTATATATGACCTTCTTTCTCCTTTAATGGTGAAATTAATTTCTATATCTTACTATAATTGATTTCTATACGTGAATATATAATTAATATATGTGATATTTAATACATTTTTAACATTATTAAAATGATATAACCATAATCGATCTAACGGGACCAAAAAAACCAAAACTACTATATCCATGAAATCTTTTAACTATATTGTTCAGTTAATTTACATTATTTCATTGTTTTTTAGGGTTCCCATTCATTTTGGTTGAAATGGAGGGTTTTAAAATTTTGGGCCAAACAATGAGCCCATTTCCATATTTAAAAATAATTTTTTTTTCTTTTATAAAACCTTCATTTTTAATCATTTCACACACATTCCACTTCCCAATTGGAAAAATATAATATATCAAACCCACCATTTAAATTTGGACCCCATAGAAATTCATAATAATAATGGATTTGTGTTTTTTATTAATGTGTTGGGCCACCCTTAAAGCTCATTTCCGACTTTAAATGTTTTTAATGCTTTAATATATCAATAAATTTTTTATGTTTTTTTAGTGATTCCAACTGTCACATGAGAACACTTATCAAGGCGCACTCCCGTGCTCTTATTCCCGTCTTTGGAGTTTATCTCCCTCACAGATTAGTTTGATCTTTCTTAATCATTCTCAAATCGTCCAGATTATGAGAGGTAAATGTTTCTTTCATAACTCCTTCAATATTCCCTCTTTTCCCCAAATTCGGTACTCACATGACTTAATATGACTCCTTAGATCCTCCCTACTAGTTTTGTTTACTTCAAGATTCTACTATTGGTTGATTTGTGTTGATTTCATCATGATTTCCTCAATTGAGTCTTTCTCTCTTCTTTTTCTTCATTCTCTATAGGGTTTCCTCCCTCTTTCATGAAGATAAAAGATGTCCTGAAGTTAGGGTTCGATCCAAGGGTTTGATTTGGTGTATTTTTAGTCAAATATTTGGGTTTTTGGTTGGATTTCACTCCCTTGTGGTGCGACAGTGTTGTGGTTGATGTTTTACACCACGTTTTGAGGGTTTCAATAGTTTTAGTAGGTGATACCATTTGTAATCATTTATTGATGATTTATATTGATTTAATTACTGATTTTTCATGTTCCTAATATGCTATGTGTGGCGTGAAAAATGTTTTTGATGTATTTGGTTAAGTATTTAATTACATAGTTGCACTCATGCTCTAAATTGGGGGTTTTTCCTGGTAGAACTCATGTGGTATCAATTGGATTATTTTATAGCATATGAAAGTAGTTTAGTAAGAGTTATTTGGGATGAAAATTCTTCTTTGGTAGTTTCTTTGTGTTATTTTTGGGTTTAAAAGAGGTTTTTAATGGGTTTTATTTGTAAAACATTGTTATACTTCTTGAAGGTTTTTAATGAAAATGTGTGTTTTCATGTGAATCTTTTGTTGAATTATTTCATGGAATTTTATAGAACATTATACTAGTTTAATGATTGTTTATAGGGATTCCAATTCATTTTTTATTAGTATTGGTTTGATTTTGGCCTTGAAATGGGGTTTTGAAATGGGATTGTAGGCGCAACATGGTTATACCCCTTGGGCTGGTTTTATGAAAATTGTAAATAATTCAATGAGTTACACAAAGTGTAAAAAGATAGTTTATGTACTGTTTTGGTTGCTGTATGTTCTCAAAATTAGTTTTTGAAATATAAAGTGGGCATTTTTTTATTTCAAACGTTTTTATAGAGCTTCGTAATTTTTTGAGGTGATTTATGAAATTGTGATGTCGGTGTGAAACATGTTTGGAGGTTGTTTGGTGTGACTGTGATGTGTAAAATGAATTTTGTTGATGAAATAAGTATTATGTGATATGTGTGTGGGATGTTATATGAGTTGGACAATCATGGAAAGGTTTTATAAATTTTTTTAAAGAATGTGTGGAAGTGTAAAAGAGGTGTGAAAATCGTTGTTGGCTACTTTTATTGTGAGTATGATTTCAAAATGTTTTTTAATGAAATAGTGGATTATGTGAATTCTATGATATACATGGGGGATATTTGATTAATGTTTGTGGTGGAAGTTGTATTTTCTTGTGACAATTATATTTGATGGATTTTTTAACTTGTTTGTGAATAAGAGGGAAACCTAGGTATCTAGGTAGGTGGACGTGTACTTGTATGCTAGTAATCCTGCGGGGTTTTGCCTCATTTTCACATAGCAAGTTTGTACACTTAAAACACTAACTAAACTATTATGATCATGGTGGTGGGCCACTATGTTATGGGAATATTCACTACTAGTGGATCATGGACGTGAAATAATATTGTGATGGTTACTCTCACCGAGATATGAGGTACCTGTGACCCACAACGAGCTTGTGCCTATCAGTTATTTCCTATTTCATGTTCTCCTTAGATACTTTGTTCCTACTATCGGCATACAATATGGTTGGATGGAAAATTCTATAGGGTGGGCATTATTTTTTAAAAGGGTTGACTCTTTAAAACAACCCACTTAAAAACTCTTTTTATTTAGTGTTGCATCTTTTAGAAATTGTTGTTAGATTTTCATGTTTTGCAATCTTTCTTGTTTTCCATCTCTAAATGTTTATCACATGGAATCTATAGTTGTGGTATCCTACTAGGCTTCGAATCACACCATACTTACACCATTGATTGTAATTAGACTCATATATTTTTGTCGTGGGATTGGGTACAACTTTTTTCTAGTGGTTTGGGTTTTTAGTCGTCCATCGTGATGCTTTGTTTTGAAGATGGCTTGAGGGCGGTGCCTCATCCCATGTGGAGGTTCTTGGGATATCATTTTTGGTTTTGTACCTTTGTAATAGTATTTTTGCATCATTTTATATTTTTTAAATTTGTTATGAAATTTTGTAAACATTGATTTTGTTTGAAAAATCTAGATTCATTTATTTGATTCATTTATTGTTTTATGTTTATAAACTTGGGTAAATCATTCCCAAACTTCATTATATGATACCCAAGAACTTGTTCCAGCCTGTTGGGATTGGAAATTCCCTTCAGGATTTTCCACTATCTGTATATGGTTCCAGATAGATAGTGAAATGATTCAGTTTGTGACAAAATGATATCAAAGTACATTCAGGTTAAGTCTTTTGTTCATGTTATTTGTCGAACAATCCATATAGTCTAGATTTAGAATTTTTAGGACATAGCATTCTGATTATGGGTTGTGTGCCTGATCACCACACATCATGAATGGATTCATGTTTATAGGGGAATTCATGATTTTACTATGTCCTTTGGTTATCTTGGTTTGATGTAGATTAGGTGAAATGAAAATAGAGTTTGGTTAATGGTATTATTGAGTTTACGGGGCCTTGAAATACATGTGGAACTAGGGATATTCCCTAGAACACTCTCTATGACAGTGAAGTGATTTGTGTATGGATTACAACCTTATTCCATGTCACCCACTGAAACTAGTTTTCTCTTTAATTGCCCCGTGTCTTTTCATGTAAGAATCATTCATCATGATTTTTAAAAATGACTACATTGAAAAATGTGATTTTTTAGGAATTTTTTTAGTAATGTGGAATTGAGATGATTTATAAAATGGTAGGTCTGAATTTTAGTAATGGTTTTGAAATTTAAAATGGTGTGTTTACACATCTTTTGAAAGAATGATTTACGTTAAATGTGGTTTTGAAAAATTGATTCCAATAGAGTTTTCCAAAAAATTGAAATGTGTTTTAATGGAATGAGATATTATGAAATTGATGTGAATGAATTGAAATTGAGTTCTTATCTTAATTCTAAAATGATTTTTATGATGTAAATTGGTATTTTGATTTTGTGGTTAGTGGCCTTGAGAAAAAGTAAGTATTGGTTGATTGTTTTGGTTTTGAAAACTGGAAAGTATTTTTGTTTGTTTTAACCATTATTATCTCCATGTGATGCCACATGCATGGGGTATATGGGATGATGGATTGTTGATGGAATGGATGGATGAATGCTAAGAATAATATGATGAGGGTACCTGGTGCTCCATAGAAACAAACATGTTTGAAGCCCATCGAGTAACATTGGTGGATACGCTAACTGTTGAACCATCTATTTCAAAAATTTGATTTTTGAGGAAAAATGGATATTTTGGTGACTTGTTTGGGATGTTGTGTCTTTTCTGTTTTTGAAAATGTTGATGTTGTGGGATTTTTTGAGTCTAAGAATCGTACTTGTTTGAACTGTGTTTTGGGTTTGTGTTTGGTCGGTAAGCTAGGTTGAACGACTAGTTAGTGATCTCTTGTGAGAAAAGATCGAGATGCCCTTATGGTGGCTACCTTCTTGTGTTTGGATCTGTTAGTGGAATGTCATTACCAATGGACCCAGTTGGTTGAGTCCTTGGATCCACTCAATTGATATGGTACACCCACATTAAGAGTTAGTGCACAATGGAAGTGCAACCCAGATTGTTTCACCATTAGAATATTCTACATTTGATCAACATAATGAATATTTTCTTGAGATCTATAGATTGATTCTACACCATTACACTTCTTGGTTTTTTAGATACTCTTATAGAGGAAGAGTGATCATGGAAATTTGAAAGAGAGTGTAGTTTCATAAGTTACCTAATTCATCGAAAGTGACTGTAGTTTAGGTTTGTTTGTGTTGGATGTGTCTAAGAGGGCCTCTGGGTCCTTTATAGTCTCCTCAAAGTAGGGGTTCATGTTGAACCTCTACTATGGGAAATATGGTCATGAGAGGCCGTTATGGCCACTTTTACGAATTGTGTGATGTTTGGGGATATTGAATTAGGTCCCTCTCAATGTATTGTTCATGTCACTCACAATGGTCATGTTCGGTGATGCCTTGTGATGTTGTGTGATTGTTTGAATCTAAAGGTGAAGGTCGTACAATCCACTGAGAGTCTCTATTCTGTTGGGAGTATGTTTCCCTTGGAAATTTTTTAGATCCATTTTTTGGTGGATGTTTTTTATATGTGTCTTCTCTTTGTATTTTTTATCACCCGAAGAAACAATGTGTGATGTGTGTGCATATTTTATGCCCTTGTTTCAGTGAAATGATAGGTAAGGGTAATGTATGTTTGGAATGTGTTACGTCTTGGGGAACCAATCTGGGATCAGTGTATAGGTTACATGGAACTAAAAGAATAAGTTACAATCAGGCGGTTCAAAAGCCTAACTAAAAGGCTAAATATGATTCAATCACTTGAGCTCCAGCCATAGGTCCCAAGGATACGTTTTCTTTTAGTCGGGGGAAATCTAAAGGTAGTTCAATGAGTTTTTGGAGAATGTTCTGATTTTTTTATAGAATGGTTGTGTGAATAGTTTTCACATGGTTAGTAATAACTATACCATAGAAAAAAATTCTAGTAGAAGGATCTACAAGGATACAACACAGTTTCCCAAACGGTTCAGATTATTAGTGTGGCCATCCAAAGTCGTTATGTTTAGGGTTCTTTCTGTGGTGGCCCATACTTGTCAGTTAAGATGGTTGGTTGTTTTGGTGGAGAGAACCACTATGATTCTCAAGTATATTCCTTTGGAAATTTCGAATGGAGATCTACCCCTTGTACGAGGGAGTCAGTTGTGGGCTCCCCTATCAGTGTCTAGATTCTTTCACAAGAAAAATTTGACTTGTATCTTATGGTGGGGAGCCCATTCGCGTCTCCCTATACTAGTAACTCAGATTGTTCGATGATCTTGGATTGGTAGTAGGTATTGTTTTTCGATGCTATCTAACATACAACGACTTCCTTGGGTAAATTATGGCAGTGGGGGATGCCCAACGGTCTGTTTAAATCAAGGTAATTGTAACCTTGTTCGTTGTTGTTGATAATTTGGGTAAATTTAAAGAATCTTCGTAGGATAGTGTTTGAGAAGTTTTCCTTTGGGATAAAATCTAAATATTGTTGATAATTTCAGAAAGTGTTCTATGTTTTGGTTGGTGAGATTATTTATTCATTTATTTATCAATTGGATGTATTTTGGAATTTTAGGGGTAGGCGAAAATTCGTAAAGGAGTCCATTTTGGCCTTTTGGTTGGGTTTGGTTTCTTCTTTTGGCCTTCCTGTGATTTTCCAAGGGAAGAAAGATTTATATTGGGGATAATTGTCACATCCATGAATTATTTTAAAGATATTTTTCATTTAATTTTCAATATTTATTTGTTTTGTGGGATTCCCATTCATTTTGGTGGAAATGGTTGGTTTTCAAAATTTGGGCCAAATCATGAGCCCATTTCTAGATTTAAATATAAATATTGATTCCTCTATAACTATAATTTTAAATAGTTTATATCCATTCACATCATAATTAGCATCCACTGGAATATTAAAACCTCCATATAATTCTGGAACCCATAGAAATCAATAATAATGATGTATTTTGGTTTTTTATTAAGGTGTTGGGCCAACCCAAACGACCATTTCCTACTTTTAATTTTTTTAAAATTTTTAATATCTCATTAAAATTTAATGTTTTTTCGGTGATTCCAACTCTAAAATGAGACCACTTACCAAAGTAATTCTCCCATTCTCTCATCCCCCACGTTGTGGACCATCTACCTCATATAATAGGAAGATATTTCTTAATCATTCTCATATCACCCATATTTGAAGTGGTAAGTTTTTTTCTTTCATAAATCCTTCAATATTAACTATTTTCCCCAAATTTATTCCTTATATTATCTACAATGACTCCTTAGATCCTCCCTATCTGTTTTGGTTACTTCAAGATTCAACTATTGGTGGATTTGGTCTGATTTCTTCAAGATAGCCTCAATTAGGTGTTTCTCTCTTCTTTTTATTCCTTTCCTTAGTGTTTCCTCGCACATTCATGAAGATATAAAATTTTCAGATGATCTGGCTCAAACCAAGGGTTTGATTCCATGTGTAACCATTTCATGATGAGTGAATTTAATTTAATTACATATTTTCTATGTTCCTCATATGTTGTCTGTGGTGGAAAACCGGTTTTTGATTCATTTATTTAAGTATTTAATTTTATAGTTTCACTCATGCTCTAAATTCGGTGTTTTTCCTTGTAGAACTCTTGTTGTATAAATTGGGTTACTTTATAGTATATGCATGTGGTTTAGTAAATGTTTTTCGGGAGGAAAATTCTTATTTGGTAGGATCTTGGAGTGATTTTGGTTTTAAAAGGCGTTTTTAATGCGTTTTATGTGTAAAAGTTTGTTATACTTCATTAATGTGATTAATGAAAATGTGTGTTTTCATGTTTATATTTTGAGGTATTATTTGATGGAATTTTATAGCACGTAAGACTAGTTTAATGATGGTTTATAGGGATTCCAATTCTGTTTTTTATTGGTATTGGTTTGATTTTGGACTTGAATGGAGGTTTTGAAATGGGTTTGTATGAAAAACACGGTTAAACCCCTTGGGTTGGTTTTATGAAAATTGTAAATAATTCAATGAGTTTCCCAAAGTGTAAAAAGGATGTTTATGTACTGTTTTGGTGGGTGTATCTTCTAAAAATGAGATTTTAAAATATAAAGTGGTCATTTTTTATTTCAAACTTTTGGATAATGTTTTGTAATTTATTGAGGTGATTTACGAAATTGTGATGTGGGTGTGAAACATGTCTGTGGGATGTTTTGTGTGATGTGATGTGTAAAATGAATTTTTATGATGAATATATATTATGGGATATGTGTGTGGGATGTTATGTGAGTTAGAAAATATTTGAATGTTTTTATAAATTTATTTAAAGAATGCGTGGAAGTGTTAAAGAAGTGTGAAAAGTGTTGTGGGCTATTTTTGGGTGAGTATGATTTCAAAAAACTTTTTATTGAATACATGGATTATGTTACTTGAGTGATATAAATGGGGGATGTTTGGTTAATTTGTGATGTGGAAGTGGTATTTTCATTTGACAATTATATTTGAGGGGTTTTTGAACTAGTTAGAGCATAAGATGTAAACTCATGCATCTTGGTCGGTGGATGTGGACTAGTATGCTAATGATCTCGTGGGGTTTGGCCTCAGTTTCACATATAATGTTGGATTCTTACAACACCAACTAAACTATGATGATGATTATGGGGGTACTAGGTAATGGGTATATTTGTTACTAGTGGCTCGTGCACGAGAAAAGATATTGTAATGGTTACTCTCAATGAGATACGAGGTACCTGAGACCCCCAACAAGCTAGTTCATACAGGTTATTTACCATTTCTTATGATCATCAGATACTTTCCTCTTTCCATCAGCATAAAATATGGTTGGATAAAAAATTATGTCACGCTGGCATCATTTTTTAAATGTTTTGACTCTTTAAAATAGCCCACTTGAAAACTGTTTTTAGTTAATGTTACATCTTTTAAAAATTGTAGTTAGATTTTCATTTTTTAAAAACATGAATGTTTTTCATATCTAAATTTTTATCCAATGGAATGCCATAGTGGTGGTTTCCTAATAATATTAGTCTCACACTTGACTTACACCTTTGGGTGTATGTGGACATAGATAATTTTGTCGCAAGCATGGGTACAACTTTGTGCCAGTTGTTCGGGTTTTTAGCAGTCCATCGTGATGTTGTTTTTTGAAGATGGCTTGAGGGAAGTGCTTCATCTCATGTAGAGGTTCATGGTATTTAATTTTAGGTTTTTTTTTACATTTTCAATGGTCTTTTTTCGTCATTTTAAATTATGTAATTCAGTATGAAATTTTGTAAAATTTTATTTTGTTTGAAAAATTCAGATTCTTTTTATTGGATTCGTTTATTGTTTTAAGTTTTTAATATTGGTTAAATCAATCCCAAACATCATTATACAACACCCAATAACTTTTTACAGGCTATTGGTATCAGAAACGGCCTTCGGGACTTGATATTGGGAAAATGTGGTTCCGTTTTGATGGTGACAAGATTCGGTTCGTGAAAAAATGTTATCAAAGGAGGTTCAGGTTAACACTTTGGATAATGTTATTTGTGGAACAGTTCGAATTGTCTGGGGTTAGGATTTTTAGGACATAGCTTACTGATTATGGGTCGTGTGACTAATCACCACACCTTTTGAAGGGATTAAAGGATCAAGCGTAAGTTGGTATTTTTATATATCCTTTTGTTTTCATGGTTTGATGATGATTAGGTGAAATAAAATGGGGGCTTGTTTAATGGTCTAATTAAGTTTATAGGGGCTAGAAATCCATGTAGAACTGGGGAAATTCCCCAGAACACTCTCTGTGACAGTGAATTGATTAGTGTATGGCTGCCAACCATATGTCCTAATTATCAACTGAAACTAGTTTTCTCTCGTATTATCTCATGTCTCTTCATGTTGGAATCTTTCAGCTTGGTTTAAAAAAATGACTTGATTGAGAAAATGTGAATTTTTATGAATTGGGTTTTTAGTAAAGTGGAATTGGAATGATTTCAGAAATGGAAGATCTAAATTTTCAAAATTCTTTTGAAATTGAAAATTGTGTGTTTACACCTCTTTTGATTGAATTAATTATGTTAATGTTGGTCTCGAAAAATTGATTCCAATAGAGTTTTCCAAATGATTGAAATTTATTTTAATGTAATGAGATGTATTGAAATTGATGTGAATTACTTGAAAGTGATTTCTTATTTTAATGGTTGTGCCTTTCTAAAAATATTTGTATGAAGTGAATTAGGATTCCGATTTTTTGGTTTGTAGTCTTGACAAAATGTATGTATTGGTTGACTTTTTGGTTTTGAAAAGTGGAATGAATTTTTTTTGGTTAACCATTGGTATATCCATGATAGATCACATGCATGGGTTATATAGGATGATGGATGGTTGATGTCATGGATGGATGAGTACCGAGATTGATATGAGGAGGGTGCCTGGTGTGGCATAGAAACATGCATGTTTGAGCCCCATGGGGTACCATTGGTGGATACACTAACTGTTGAACCGTTTATTTTCAAAAAGATAATTTTGGAGAAAAATTTGATGTCTTGATGACTAGTTTGGGATGGTGTGTCTTCTTTGTTTTAGAAAATGTTGATGTTGTAAGATTTTTTGAGTCTAAGAACCCCTCATTTTTTAATCGGGGTTTTGTATTGTGCTTTGTCGGTAAGCTATATTGATGGGCTAGTTAGAGATCTGTTATGAGAAATGTTCAAGAAGCCTTTATGATGGTTCCCTTATTGTGTATGGATCTGATAGTGGAAGTTCATGACCAATGGACTGGTAGGTTGGGTCCTTGGGTTCTCTCATTGGATACGGTATTCCCCCATTAAGGGTTAGTGAACAACGAAAGTGCAGCCTAGATTGCTTCACCATTAAAATATTCTCTAGTTGATCAACATAATGAATATTTTCTTGAGATCTGGAGATTGATTCTACACCATTTCCTTTCTTGGTTTTGAGGATACTCTTATAGAGGAATAGTTCACATGGAATGTTGAAATTGAATGTAGATTCTTATGTTACTTGATTCTTCAATGGTGATAGTAGTTCAGGGTTTTTTGTGTTGGATGTGTCTAAGATTGACTCTGGGTCTTTCATAGTCTCCTCGAAGTAGGGGTTCATTATGAACCTCTAGTGTTGGAAATATGGTCAAGAGATGCTTTTATGGCCACTATCAGGAATTGTGTGGTGTTTGGGGATGTTGCATGTGGTCCCCCTCAATTTATTGGTTTTGTTACTCGCAATGGTCGTGTTCAGTGATTCCTTGTGATGTTGTGTGCTAGTTTGATTGTAAAGGTAAAGCTCATACAATCCTCTGAGAGTCTCAATTATGTTGTGAGTATGTTCTAAAAGGAAAAATTTCAGATCCTTTGTTTTATAGGAATGAGTTTATATGTTTCCTTCCCTCCAAATGATTCTCACCCGAATAAACACTGTGTGATATGTGTACATCTTCTAAGCCCTTGTTTCAGTGAAATTTCAGGTCTGGGTAAAGTTAGTTTGGAATGTGTTACGTCTTGGTGAACCCATCTGGGATTAGGGTATAGGCTTCATGGAACTAAAAGGAGAAGTTACATACATGGGGTTTCGAAAGCCAAAGTACGAGGCTGAAGATACTTCAATCACTTGAGCTCTAGTCATAGGTCCCAGAGAGAAGTTGGTGTCTATCCCGGGGAAATCCAAAGGTCATTCAAAAAGTTTTTGGAAATAGTTTTCAATTTTTTCTAGATTGGTTGAGTGCATAGTTTTGAAATGCTTAGTAATAAACATACCCTAGAAAATAAATTCATGTAGAAGGATCTACACACTTAGTGCATGGTTTCCCAAAGAGTTCTGATTAATAGTGTAGCCATCCCAACTCCTTATGTTTTGGGTTCCTCCTGTGTCTGCCCGTACTGGTCGGTTAAGATGGTTAGTTGTTATGGCTGCGAGACCCATTATGATTCTCATGTATGTTCCTTTTGAAATTTCAAATGGAGGTCTACCCCTTGTTCTAGGGAGTCAGTTCGGGCCTCCCCCTATTAGTGTCCTGATCCTGTCTCGATGAAAATTTTTTCTCTTATGGTGGGGAGCCTATTTGCGTCTCCCTGTACTAGTAACTCATATCGGTCCTTGGTCTTGGATTGATAGTAGGTAGTCTTGTTAAGAGCTACCAAACATCCTACATCTTCCATGGGTAAACATTGGGAGTGGTGAATGACCAACAGTTTGGTTTAATCAAGGTAACTGTAACCTTGTTCGTTGTTGTTATTCATTTGGGTAAGTTGCTAGCATCTTGTTCGGATAGTGTTTTTGGAGTTTTCCATTGGGAGAAAATTTTAATATTATAGATCCTTTTGGGAAGTGATTTATGTTGTGGTTGGTGAGATTATTACTTCATTGATTGATCAATTTGAGGAATTTGGGACTTTTTGGGGTAAGAGAAAATTGGTAAAGGATTCAATTTTTGCATTTTTCTTGGGTTTGGTTTTTACCTTTGGACTTTTTGTGACTTTACAAGGGTGGAAAGTTTTATGGTGGTGATACTTGTCACATACATGAATTATTTTAATGATATTTATCATTTAATTTCTATTAATTATTATGTTTTTTGAGTTTCCCATTCATTTTGGTGGAAAATGGTGGGTTTTCAAAATTTGGGCCAAACCGTGAGCCCATTTCCAGATTTAAAAATAAATATTGATTCTTTTATAACTCCATTTTTAAACAGTTTATACCCAGTACACATCCCAATTAGCATCTACTGGTATATTAAAACCACAATATCATATTGGACCTAATAGCATTCCATAATAATGATGTATTTGGGGTTTTTAAAGGCGTTGGGGTAGCCTGAAAGCCCATTTCTTGCTCAAATATTACTTAAAATATTTAATATCTCATTCAAATTTTATGTTTTTTCGGTTATTTCAACACTCACCTAAGACCTCTTACCCAAGGAATGCTCCCATGCTCTCATACTCCTCTTTGTAGCTAATCTCCCCAATGGATTACATAGATCTTTTTTGATTATACCAAAATTTCCCATATTTGAAGAGGTAAAATGTCTCTTTCCTATAACCTTCAATTTTAACTATTTTCCCCAAATTAAGTCCCCAAATGACCTAATATTAATCTTCGAATCCTCCCTACCAGTTTTACAAACTTCAAGATTCAACTATTGCGGAGTTTAGGCCGATTTCTTCAAGATTTCGCCAAGTAAGTGTTTCTCCCTTATTTTCCTTCATTCTCTTTAGGGTTTCCTCCCCCATTCATGAAGTAATAAAATGTCCAGAAGTTAGGGTTTGAACCTAGTGTTTGATTTTGTGTCTTTTTAGTTAACTATTTGGGTTTTAGGTCTGATTTCACTCTATTTTGGTGTGAAGGTGGTGCAGTAGATGTTGCACACCATGTTTTGACGGTTTCGACACTTTCAGTTGGTGATTCCATGTGTCACCATTTCATGATGAGTTAGTTTGCTTAAAAAACTTATTTTTCATCTTACTCATATGCTTCCTGTGGTGAAATATAATTATTTATGGATTTGGATAATTATTTAATTTTATAGTTTCACTCATGCCCTAAACTGCGTGTTTTCCTTGTTCAACTCTTGTGGTATCAATTGGGTTATTCTATAGCTTATGCAAGTGGTTTTTATTAAATGTTTTTTGGGATTCTAAATGTGCTTTTTTAGGGTCTTGGTGATTTTTTTGGGATTAATATGGGGTTTTTGGATGGGTTTGATGTGTAACACATCATTATACTTCTTGAAGGTGTTTTATGAAAATGTGTGTTTTCCGGAGTAACTTTTGTTATATTATTGGAGGGAATTTTCTAGAACTTTAGAGTGCTTTAATGAATGTCAGTAGGGCTTCAAATTATGAATTTTATTGGTATTGGGTGACATTGGCATTGAAAGGGTGTTTTGAAATGGGTTTTTATGCAAAACATGGTTATACCTCGTGGGTTGGTTTTGTGAAAATTATAAATAATTCAATGAGTTACACCAATTTTACACAGGGTGTTTATGTACAATTTTTTTGTATGTTCCTAGAATTAGTTTTTGAAAGATAAAGCGGTCATTTGTGATTTCAAATTTTTGATAATGTCTTTTAAATTTTCAAGGTAATTTATGAAAAAGTGATGTGGGTGCGGAACATGTTTATGGGCTGTTTTGTGTGAGTGTGATGTGTAAAATGATTTTTTTTGAAGAAATAAGTATTATGGGATATATGTGTGAGTTTTTATATGAGTTGTAATTTCTTGGATTATTATTATAAAATTGTTTAAATAATTTTTGGAAGTGTAAAAGATGTGGGAAATGTTTTGTGGGCTATTTCGGTGCGAGTATGATTTCAAAATGCTTTTGAATGAAAAACAGGATTATGTGACTTATGTGATATACATGGGGCTGTTTGGTTAATGTGTGATTTAGATGTGGAATTTTCATGTGAAAATTATATTTTATATTTTTTTGAACCTATTTGAGCACAAGAGGGAAACCTGGGTATCTTGGTGGGTGGACGTGTACTAGTATGATATTGATCCCATGGGGTTTGGCCTTAGTTTCACATAACATGTCTGACACTTACAAAACTAACTAAACTATGATGATGATGATGACATGGGACCACTAGGTAAACAGTATGTTACCTACAAGTTTATAAAGCAAGGGAGTAGATATTGTGATGGTTACTCTCACCGAGATACGAGGTATCTAAGACCCACAACGAGCTAATTCCTTGGGGTTATTTCACGTTGCGTGTTCTCATTTGTTACATTGTTCTTTATTTTGGCATACAGTATGGATGGATGGAAAATTCAGTAGCATTGGCATTATTTTTTAGAGGTGTTGATTCTTTTAATAGTCCACCTGAGAAAAAACATTTATTTAATATTGCAGCTTTTAGAAATTGTAGATAGCTTTGCATGTTTTGAAAACTTGCATACTTTCTCTATCTAAATGTTAATAAAATGGAATCTCTTATTGGTGGAATACTACATGGATTTTTCTCACACCCTACTAGAACCTTAGGGTGTATGTAGACTCAGTTATTTTTTGTCGCATGCTTGGGTACAACATTGTGCTAGTTGTTCGTGTTTTTAGCGGTCCATCGTGATGTTGTGTTTTGGAGATGGATTGAGGGCGGTGCCTCTTTCCATGTGGAGGATCGTGGGCTATCATTTTTGGTTTTTAAAATTTTTAATCGTATTTTTTACATTCTTTTAAATTGTGCAATTCAATTATGAATGTTCGTAGAAGATGATTTTGTTTGAAAAAAATAGATTCGTTTTATTGGATTCGTTTATTGTTTTTCGTTTATTAACTCAAGTAAATCATTCACAAACATCAGTATATGATACCCGACACTTTTTCCATCCCATGGGGATCAATAACACCCTTTTGGACGTTTCACAGGTAGGTTATGGTGTCGGTTTCATGGCAACCAGATTCGGTTCGTGAGAAACAAAAACGGGAAAAATGAAGCAGTTATTACCCGAAATGTATCTTTAACAATTAAATGTTAATAAAACACTTATGAAATTTTATAACTATATCAAATATTTTATAATTTATTTTCATATTACCCTAAAATATATTTATATGAATATTATATCTGTTATATTTGATGTTTGAACGCGTATGATTGATGTAGAGACCTAAGATAATGGATTTCAGTCTTACATTTTACTTATGTGAGATACTTTCCATAATCAATGCCTATTTATTTTATTCCTTGTATATACATATAATTAATAAAAATTATGAATTTAATTTTTAAAACTATTGATATTTAGATAGGCATTTTAGGATATCACTTTCAGGTGGGTTACAGTTCAAATGATAATAATGTGGTAAGGGATTTTGTCTCAATTTTCCTTCTTTGAGATATATTTTATGTTATGAATCTATATTATTTTTATAAAGTTATATATGCATCCCATTTTAAATTTAATTAAAATTATTTATTTATTTACTTATTTTTTAATTATAATTTTATTTTATTATATTATGGGGATTATGATTCAGTGTTACCATAGTGGTAAGGGTTTTATTTTATAATCTCCTCATTATTCATGATTGCTTATGATTATATTTATGAAGATGAAATCTAATGAACTATTTCTCAAGAAATTATAATTTTTTATCTCCTATGATTATGTCCTGGGAATACATTTTTTCATTTCATTTTCCACATTAATGTGCTCATTATTTAAAAAAATGTGTTTTTCTGGAAAACTAACCATTCATTGAAAAACATTTTCCCCAAAACCACGTTTTTTTAAAATGTTTTTCATTTTTTTTAATTTTAAAAATGATTTATTATATATATATTTACCCATATATATATTTTAATAAATATTTAAAAAAGGATTCTTTGCGTCATTTTTAAATAAGTAGTCCCCATTTTAATTTTACCAGAAATGTGAAAGGAATCATTATTTTAACTTATAAGACATGAAATTTATTTTTTGACATTATGAAGAATTCATTATTTAAAAGTATAATTTATATATTTTCAATATTTTTTTTAAAAAATTAATTCTAAAATTCAATTCATAATTTTTTGTTTAATTTTTTTCAATGTGGAAATGATATTTTCCTCTAGAAAGGTTTTAAATGATGCTTATATCTTCCTTTAAAATTTTACAAGGTTACTTTTAATGAATTACATTTTGAAAAATAAATTGTTTTAAATATATAATTTCAATTTTTTAGAAAAACAATTAAAAGTATTTTTCAAACACACATTATATTATTTTATGTTTATTTTAAGATTATAATTTTACAAAATATATTTTATGCATTTTAGTTTATACAAAATAATTTTTAATGAAAATTTGTTTTCCTAAATAAATATAATAAGTATTATTTCTATATAATTTTCCATATAATATTACATCTTTTTATGATAGTTATGATGTTTTGGGGATATCATCCATGGATACCATTAATATTTATTCCTTATATACTTTCATATTTATGATTAAAATATGTTTACATATCCCATTTTTATTCCAAGAGTAAAAACATGCTAAAATTATTATGAACAACTCTTATTTTCATTAGTAGTGCTATGATGAAGTGGTGAAATTAATATGAAAATTGTATCTTTTACATATGTTATGTTATGATGAAATGTTCATAGAACCCATTTAATTTCATAGGTTTTCATATGAAGATTATTTTATGATTTCATGTCAAAAATAAATATGATCATCATTTCGTGGCAAGTGGGACAAATAAATCGCTCCAATACATTGGATAAATATTTAAATCTTATGATATAGATAAAGCTAAAATTGGGAGTGAACAAAATTCAGTAAGGTATATTGCCCACTATAAAGGTCTTAGTAGTGAACTATAAATGCTTCAAAGGATTCATGAGTGAACCAATTGAACTATGATAACCTTGGAAATGAGGTTTGACTAATAATGTAATGATTGTTTTTTATGTATACCAAAATTCGATGTCTTATTCAAATGTTATGCTCTCTTATAAAATGGGAATTGATTCCATAATGTTACATGTCATATTAAATAGAAAAAATTTATTCCATGCCTCTTGATTATAATATGTAATCACTGATATTTTATTTTCTTACCCTTACAGGTCATTTGAGCACATCCTTTCTCTTGTTTCATTTTCTGAAGTTTTAAAGGAGGGATTCAAGTAGTGTATGATTATGAAAAGTAAATAAAGAGGAATATCATTGTCCAAAACATTTATGATTATTAAATAAATCATAATATTGCATACCTAATATCTAAAGGTATTACACCATTGCAGATATTAGGCGCGTGTTTGGATAAACAGATGAACTTTCTTCTAAATGTATGAAATATATATATATGAAAAAGTTAGTTTGATATAGTTGGTATTAGAGACAGTTTTAGCGAATAATAGAAACCTTGAATGAGAAAACATTAGTGAAATTCCATGAAATTACTCTAAGGAAATTTCTATGGATATATGAAAGGATAAATTTAACAACGTGTCAATGTAGAAAAAAAAATCAATAATTTTGGTAGAGAGTAGAGTGAGTGATTTCTATGAAATTACATCCAAATATACAAAAAACATGTGGATGTGGATTTACCATAGCAGTTATGAGGGATAATAACTCAAATAAGGGTTTTAAGAGCTGGGAGAAATGATCACCTAGTGCTAGATAAGAAGCCACGCTACACACTTGGTTCAGAACTTAGATGTTATATGCTTGGTAAATTCACAATATCATTGTGAACCATAAATAATTATTTAAATAGACGATTACTATGAATGAACATTGATAAACCAATGGTTTTATAGTTTAATAATAAGGTGTCTAAATTTTGACATCATATACATGATTTTTTAGGATTACGTGGATTCCCACATTGAATATTGTAACTCAAAAAATTATTTTTCTTCTAGAGAAACTAGGAGGAATCATGTTAACATTTAATTTGATGAAAAATTTAGTGATTATGAGTATCCATGTTGGATGAAGACTATAGATAATGTTATTGTTATTATGGAAAATTTGTTATTGCGATATATGATTTATATGTGATCTTCGGAGAGATTATTAAAAAAATTAGAGGATGGAATAATTTTATAATTTTTCAGTTTTTAATGAACATATAAGAAAGAATATTATGCTTCATATATGTAAAGAATGTGGTAATACAGACTAAGAGTAATATCAGAAAGAGAGGGGAAGATGTTATCTATGTGTAAAATAAAGTTATAGAGAAAAAAATTATCAACGATTTCAATGTCTAATGTGTGGGGAACATTGTAATTTGGAATGTCAATCTCATAACCCAAGAATTAACTTTTATACCATAAAAGGACCTCTTCCATTCCAATTATTGATGCTGATGGATTATAATATTTATGCATTTGAAATCAAGAATTATGTTGACTAATTATTTTACAAAATGTATTTTGGTTATATAGTTCATGAAAAATATAAGGGTTTCATTTTTTTTTGGAATATTATATCTCTCCATCTATTCCTACACTAATAGATATGGAGTCCATTATAGGTGTATGATTTTAAGGACGACCATAATTAAAAATTCATAAAACCCATTCTTATATTTATGTGTTGGGATTTTATCACTATTTATGTTGTTTTAAAAGATATTTATGGAAATAAGACCCATTGTTTTTAAGGAGGAATGCCTTTTATAGACATGTAATAAAATGTGCTGGTAAATTTTAGGGTTTATATGATATGATATTATATATTAATAATGGTTTATTATAATTTTATAACATTTTGATGAATATATTTTTAGAGAAATGGTAACCCAGAGGCCTGGGGAAAAACTATTGCATCTCAAAAGTTAATAGACCATGAACAAACAATTATAAGGAGAGAATGGTATAAATTCTACCATTGGACTACATGAAAATTTCTTTCTTTTGGGAAAACATAATGATAGTTATTTCTATGTATATTTCTGAATGTTTGGTATGTCATCAGGATATGACAGAGAGATAAAATTCCAAGGGGTTTTTACATCAATTACCCATTTTAGAATGGAAATAAGAAAATATCACTATGGATTTTGACATAATGATCCCCTAAAAATATAAATTCCATATTTCTATATTGGTTATAGTGGATCTTATAATGGATTTAGAACACATTGTCTCTATAAAAATATTTTTCATTTATATAATATTTATATAATCACATTAATAAATTGTTAAGTATTACATGGAGTATAAAATTATACTGTTTGTGATTGGGATATTAATTTTCCACAATGTTTTGGGGAAATATTTTTCATGATCTTGATTTGGATTTGATTATTAATACTGTGTATCATCCTCGATTTGATGGCAAGTCTATAGGAACAAGTCAAGCCCTATAGTTTATATTATGATATTTTTTAATGTATTTTAGTGGTTGATAGGTCAAAACAACATACAGTTGACTGTTCTTACAATAGTTACTTTTACTCTAGCACTTAAAATTCTCCTTATGAAGCAAATTATGGAATGAATTACAACATAATAGAATAGAGTTTCAGAAAGAAATCTATTAGGACCTAATCTATTAGATGAAATGGAAAAGTGTGTTAGATCCATTTATTTACATGTAAGTGACATACAAAGTTGATAGAAATTCTATTCTAATAATCATCAAAATAATATTAAATTTTATGTTCATGAGAATGGGATTCTACCGTTTTCTCTCTTGATAAAATAAGGGTAAAATAATCCCTTGGTATATCTTCCGATTTGAAATTCATGATTGTATCAGTACTGTGTCATGTCCATTTTCAGTTATAGTGAACCTATAATATATTCATTTTGTGCTCCTTGTACCACTCATAAGGATGTATATATAAGATCCACAGAATTTACTAAATTCAGATGTAAATTAGTAGATAATGATTTTGATTATAAGTAAAAAATAGTGTGGATTCTGGATTATATAGAGAAATTCCACAAAAGTAAGATCACTCACCATGTTAATATTTTATGGTGAGACAACTGACATAGTGATGTAATGTCAGAACTTAAAGATGTAATGATAAATAATTAACCTCAGTTGTTTGTAAAAAATGATGCATTTTGAGGGTGAAATGATTTTTATGTGGTTTTAATGTATCACCTCAAGATTTTGTGAAATATTTTAATTCAAAAAAATTTATACTTTTTAATTTTTTTCATTACACTCACAACTAATAGTAGCTTTCCATAGACCCTACACTGAGATTATATAAAATGCGACACACAATTAAAAAATTATTATTTAATTTTATTGTTATCACCAAGCCATTGGAATGATGATTTAGAATGTGATTTATAAAATTATAATAATATATGTTTTTCAGATATGTATATAAAAACTTTCTTGGTTTAAAATTATTCATAAAAAAATAAACAAGATTTTTGAAAAAAATGATTTTTTTTTCTAAAAAACTATATATTTCAGAGAAAAATATTTTTTTCTGACTAAATTAAAAATCACTTATTTAATTTTATTTTAATAAAAATTATATATTATATTTTCAATCAAATTAATAAAATTTATCTTCGTTGTTTTCTAGACAAGAGATATGAATAAATCCAACTTTACACTTAAAATTTGTATTTCTCTAAAAACTATTTTATCTCTTTTAGAATTTTTATTTTATAATTAATCATTTAAAATATTAAGAAATTAATTTTAAAATATAAAATTCCTTTTTTAATGAACATTTCAAAATTATTTGATAGTTATTTTTTATAAATATTTAAGAAGATAAATATATTGATGAATAATGTACATAGTTGTTTTATTATGAAATGTAATTTCTTTCAAATCATGGAAAAAATTTAATATGTATTAATATTTTTGTAATATAAATATTATTTTTATTATATTTCTATGAATCCACTTTATTTCATTGTAATTATTTTCATTTGGAATTTTGATATAAAACAAGTTATGCTTTTGAATTCATTTTCATTGAAAACCTTCTTTCTCAGGGAATTTATAAGATTAATTTTAAATTACATTTTTAAGCATATATGAATTAAATTATTAAATATTTATTCGACATTTGGAATAATATTTATATTATATAATAGGTGAAAATTAATTTTTACAATAACTATTAGAAAAAATATTTTAAAAAAATACTACAATTATTATAAAAATGGGTTTACTGGCGGTTAAAATAAAAAAATAATGGATAAAAATGAAATAATAAAAATTCCAAAACCTATTTTATAGGTATTTCATTACCTTACCACTTCTATTATAGATTACAGCCCATTTCATAAACATTTATCATCTAAATAAATGTGTACACATTTTTATTTTCATAAAATTACAAGTGTGATACTCTCCTCCCTAGAAAAACCCCACCACATCTCGTTACAACATAACACATTCAAAACACTTTTGTTTTTATAAGATGTACCCAAATAAATTGATTAATTACATCATCTCATCCTATATTATTTATTTTGTAATTAATTCCATCACATAATGCCTTTTGGTAAAACCCAAAATATGTAGTCTGAGAAAGTGGTTGCATCCCTAACTGAGTGTTATATATTTTTTCATCCTCTACCTCACTGAGTTATTATAAAAAAATAATGATATATTATCATTAATATCTCCCCAATAAATATATATTTGTTTTTTTAATTTAATTACATAAATCTCTCTCATCTTACATCAAATGGATCTTGAAATCATAATTCTTGTAAACAGAATATTACCACCTCATGGAATGATGTTATTTGTTTCCAGAACCACCTCTAATAGCTAAATATAATGAATTTTTTTGATATATATATATATATATATATAATTCCTTCGAAATCATTATATCACATATTACTTCTCAATTTCCCTTCTATGAGGTATATAATAATGTTGCTCATGGGTACGATGGACAACTGCCTAGCGTAGCAATGTGATTTTATCAATACTGGTGATTTACATGCATGATAATAAAAATATTTTTAATGAATTTATGTGAAATTTATGACCTAAATATGATTAAGTAAATTTTATGGCACATCTAACTTCTTACCTTCTAACCCTTCAGAAAAAAAATAACATCGCTCATGCATACATAGGACTACCTCCTAGTGAATTGATGTGAAGTGTATTTCATTTCATTATTTCATGGATTGTAATAAGTATAGATTTCATAAATACATATGATTATGTATGATATATTTATGATATTTAATAAAACATAATAACTTTTCAGTTTGATATATTATTTACCTTTCTTATGGTTCATATGATGATGAAATGGAAATGGTGTTAATGCTTACTTATGGAATATCATCTCTATGACATATGTTATTAATATATATATCTAGCTCTAATGGATTACTATAAATACATATATAATGAATATATTTTAAATTTATATCATTATTAGCAATTTTAAATGTAAAATCCATGATCAATGTTAAATGACCAAAAACACCAAACCAAAACTAATATAAAAAACGTTGAAGTTATTACCGAAAAGGTAATTTTAATAGAGAAATGAAAATAAATAGGTAATAAAAATGTTTAAGTATATCATATATGAAATGATATATTTGAATATTTTTTTCATAATAGGTGTATAAAAAAAATACATCTATTATATAGGTTGGTCGACTATGTACAGTAAAAATCACGACTTAAGGTATGAGATTTTCACCTCACTTTTTACTTTTGTGAGTCACATTCCATATCCATCACATATTTCTATTATCTGGTGTATATAATTCCCATCAATGTAATTTCTGATTCTTATCCTCATAATTATTCTAATTATAATATCCATTTGGCGATCTCTCTTATATAGGGTATACATTTTAAAGGATACCTTATTAGTAAGGTATTTTGGTATCAATTTTACATATTTGGTATATATGTTCTGTTATATAAATAATTTATATTTTTAGGTGTATATTGATCGCTTAGCGATTCACTATTCCATTCCAACATTACACCGTAGTTTTCAACTGGATTTGTAAGGAATATTCAAATTAAAATAATAAATTGAATATTATGTATTATTTAATTAATTAATTTTTATTATTTCTTAGTAGTAAATTTACTTTTTCGGCCTTTACATATAGGAGGAGGTGATTTGGAAATCCTGGGATGAAATTCTAGAAAAATGGGCCAAACAATGCGAGAGCCCAAACACAGATGTGACCATTATTATGTACTGTGGATAATCTGTGAATCGAAATGGGCTGAAAAAGTGTGTGTGAATACAAATAAAGGTGGGATACATTTCTCATGCTGATCATGGATCGCAATTCGTCCATTTGGAGGCCCAAAATAGGCTAACAATGAAATGAAATTCTTGTTGGGCCAGATTGGACCACCCTTCAGTATTTAGGCCGAAATGTGGGCCTTAAAGAACCAATTGGGGTGATTCCACATCCCATGGATAGATAACCCTAATACCTAAATTTATACATATGTTAAAGTCATTTTCATGCATTTTTACAGTCAAACAGCTGGATAAAAATGGAATGAAAATTATTCCTTGAATAGTCATCCAACCCTTTAGATACTTGACCACTTTATGTGGAATGCTTAATGTAATGGACCCTAAAATTATACCTCCTACTCATTATCTTAGGTGGAATGACTAGGGGTAAGGGGGATTCTAATTATAGAGATTTCTTCATCCATTATTTTCCTCTTATCCCATATGTACTTCTAAACATCTAATGATCAATTTGGGGGGTATCATTGTTGTAATCCCGATATCCATGATTAAATCATCATAAGGTAATTGAATTTCCTAGATTGTTGAATTTTTTTATTCATTTTTAACTTATAAATTATTTTTTATTTTGGTATATTCAAATAAATATCAAAGGAACATGAATCATCTTGCTTCAATTCATAACCCCAATCATGTGTTGATTTGAGTGTGGTTTCTCTTTCCTCGCCCCTTCCATTTCATTAGTGTGCGAATGGATTATGTCAGCTAAAAAATTCCCAGAGCATGATCCCATTAATATTCATGTTATTTTATTGTCTAACATTTTATGATTAACATAAATCTAGTAATATCATCACGTTGTTAATGTGATTCCTTGATTGAGTTTCTCTTTTACATCAATTCAAGTTTGTTTATTTTGAGCAGTCGACGATAATCAATATCATTGTTCCATCAAATACAAGGAGGTAACCTAGTAAGAACTCACATACCATATTAGTTTCAGTGTGTATATATGATGGAATCAATGATCCTTCCCATTCCTTTGAGTGTGATGATGGATTGAGCATCAAGAGTCACTTACCTGGGTTGACCACGGTTTCTTTATCTTATTTCCCCTACATAGTAATATAGTTTCAATATATATTTCAAAATAAAAAATCCCAAATTTTTATAAATACCCATTCCTATTTTATCAAATAAAATCCTTATTTTTGAATTAATGATCCATGTCTACGTCGATACACGACCTAGGGTTGTTGCTATGCTGCATGAATTATTGTTAAAAATAAACATCTAATTAGACATGCTCGATAACACAATCATATTTTGGTGTTGTTTCCAGGGATACAAGATAATTTATTTCTTTATTTAATTTTATTTATGTCAATTACTTTTTAATTAGTACTCCTTTCACTACCCCACCTATGTTGGATTGTTTTTGTTGTGGGGTTTTGTCGTTATTTTTGTTTATTTTTGTGTGTTTTATATATAGCTCACTTTTCTCTCTATCTATATCTCTCTCTAATTCTGTATTACAAAATTCTCTTCTTCTTTCACCCTTGTTATATTATTTTTTGATCCATCTCAAAAAAAAAACAAAAAAAAAACAAACAAAATTCCTTATTTATTTTCATTACCCTCTCAGGAAAGGAAAAACTGTATGAAGTAGACCCTAAAATTGAAAAGACACTTCAGAAACAAATCAAGGAATCATGATAAGGACAATCAAGTAACATTAAGGAAACCATTGTGGATGATCATGTGGACATAAACCAATAAAAAATTGAACCTAATAAACATAATAAAATATGGCTACAAATAATTGAACCTTAAAATAACTAATCACCCCAGATGTAGAGTACAAACCTATATACATCCAATATCCCAAGGAAGTAAAAAACATTGAGGTGAGAATAGGACTCATCCACCAATTTCCCAAATTCCATGGTCTTCCTAATGAGGACACTAATAAAAACTTATTGGTCTTTTATATAGTGTTCTCCATCATGAAACCCCAAAATTTTTATAAGGACTTAATTATGTTAAGGGCCTTCCCTTTCTCCCTTGATAGTGAAGCCAAATATTGGACGTATTATTTTCACACCATAATTTGGGCATGGAATGACCTCAAAAGTGACTTTTTTGAGATGTTCTTCCTGGCCTCCCCAACTACATCATTTAGGAATGAAAATGGTGGCATTACGTAATCGCAAGGAGATACCTTTCAAGAATACTGGGAGAGATTCAGACGACTCTACTCAAGATTTCCCCACCACCATATTTGTGAAAATCTATTAATCCAATAATTATATGAGGGGATTATCCCCATGGATCATAGAATGATTGATGCAGTAGCTGTTGGTGCCTTGGTTGACAAAACTTATACAACTACTTGTGACTTAATAGAAAATATGGCTCAAAATACACAACAATTTTGTACACGAGCTAATGCACCAACTAGAGGAGTTCGTGAGAGAAGTCATTCATCCCTAGAACAAAAGCAAGATAACAAGCTTGTTGATATGTATACACTTCTAAGGAAATTATCTGATGTATAATGTAACTCAGAATATCCTCTTGTTCTATTACATTGTGGAATTTGTTTTGACAATACACATTTTTCTGACCAGAGCCCACAACAACAAGACTCACCTATGTCTTGCACAACCATGTTCCAAGGTCTTGCAAACCAATATTCACCTCCCTTAAAGCAAGAACTATGCAGTCCAAATGTAAACCCAATATGTCAAGCACAACCCCAGTACCGACAAGTATAAAACTCAATCTACCCCAAGCCGAATTGGTATCTATAATGACAAGGTATGCAACCTTTGTATATTTCAATTTCTCTAAACAATCATCCACCTCCTCCAAAATCCGAACCACTCATATAGGATATGGTGAATCAAATGGAAACACAAATCCTCATGTTCCAACAGACCACACAATAGGCCATTGAAGATCTTTGAACTCAAGTGGGGTAGTTGGAAAACACCTTCTGTGATCATAAGATGCAAGGTTCTGGACAACTACCATCACAACCCATTTCCAATATGAATGAAAAATGTAATGTATTTGCAGTTACACTTCATAGTGGTAAAGAAGTCCCTCCTTCTAATGACTCTGCACAACAGGTATGTCCCCTTCTTGAAACACTAATTCCCCACCCTTAAAAATTTCATGTAAATAAAAACAAGACCAAAATATTTAATTAAATTATCATTGATGATTAAAATGAAAAAATCCATTCCTATTAATTTTTTCCAAAGTCTCTCTATATATAAGACGAATTTTTGTAATGATATTGTTAAAGAAATAATGGATACATTTAAAGTGGTTCAGGTTAACATTCCATTATTGGTTGTAGTAAAATAAATCCCTCTATATGCCAAGTTTATTAATGATATTTGCACACATAGAACGTGGATGAATGGGAATGGGAGAGTCAAATTGGGATGGAATGTCTCAGACATGATTCAACCAGCAATGGAAACCACCTGCAAGGATCCAGGAACATTTACAATAATATATATCATAGGGGAAACCTTTTTTAGATGTTATGCTAGATTAAGGCACTTCCATTAATGTAATTCCTAACACTTTGTATAATTCTATGCAGGTTGTAGAGATTCAACCAACATGGATTGTCATAAAACATTCCAACCGTAGAACTATGAATCCAACAAGAGTGATTGAGG
Source organism: Viscum album (assembly GCA_963277665.1). NCBI lineage: Eukaryota > Viridiplantae > Streptophyta > Magnoliopsida > Santalales > Viscaceae > Viscum > Viscum album. Next base: position 913,471,561 of record OY728155.1, on the reverse strand, counting down.
ACATCCTTGTAAGACTGATAAATCTCATTTTCCCTGCTTATTTCTACATTCTTGAGGTGGAAGATACCTGAACCCAAGTACATGACCCCCTCATACTTGGGAGGTCATTCCTCCAAATAGTAAATACGATCATCAAGGTTCACAATTCTACATTGTCCATGGATTTTAGTGAGGAAAAGGTCAGTTTTAGCATCCATGAGGCCTTGAAACACCCCGTTGAAGATCACACCACTCTTCCTATCTATTTGATGGAAGTTCTATTAAATGATGTAAACACACAATTCTCTCCTGAACACATACTCTTATTCATTTTAACCTTCTTCACCCTTGGATGATTTGACTTTTGATTCATGTTTTTAGTGTTGTGTGGGTTCTAAAAAGTGTAAATTTTGGGCTTTAATTGATATGTGTGTTCATTTTCTGGTACCCATGACCATCAATGATTTTTTAAATCACATTTAGATATATTTTCCATCTTTATAGAATAAACATGAGAATATAGAAAGTTTCATAGACCTCACTCCCCATAAAAACTCTCCCTTAATCCACAAACCACCAGTTTTGGAACTTAAACAACTTCTATCTAATTTAAAATATGCATATCTTGAGGGTATTGACCAATTGCCCTTCATTATTGCCAATAACCTCTCTCCACAATAGGAATAAATAATGATATTCCTTTTGATAGAGTGTAAAAAGGAAATATGATGGATATTGGATGAAATTAATTGGATTAGCCCATCAATTTGTATGCACCATATACATTTGGATGATGAAGCTATGCCCGTAAGACAATCTCAATGCAGGTTTAATACCACTCCCCTTGATGTGGTAAAATTCTATGTATGTAAATTATATACTACAGGGACCATTTATCCCATATCTTATAGTAAATGGGTTAGCCTAGTGAAAAATTGTGCCTAAAAATAGGAATAAAGGTTGTGTGAAATAAAAGGAGTCAGTTGGTTCTAACACATGTGCAAAAAAATTGGCAAGTTTATATTGACTACCGTCGATTGAATCGGGCCATGTCGAAGCACGAAATTACTCTATCGTTCATCAAACAATTTTTATAATTATTGTCTAGTAAGTCACATTTTTGTTTCCTTGATGGATATTCGGGTTATTTCCAAATCCATATAGCCCCTAAGGATCAAGAAAAGGTTACTTTTACCTTTCTAAACAACACATTTTCATATAGAATGATTTCATTACGTCTATGTAATGCTCCATGTACTTTTCACGGATGTATGTTGAGTTTTTTTAGTACCTCGGGAGTTGTATGCAAGTATTTATTGATGATTTAAAAGTATATGGTTATTATTTTGATGATTGTTTGGAACACCTAGGTCTTTTCCTCCACTGCTGCACTGAAAAATATCTGGTTTTAAAATATGAGAAATTACATTTCATGGATTAGTGGGGGATAGTTATTGGGTTGTCATTTCAAATAATGGAATTTCAGTTTATAAATTAAAAATTGAATTATTATCGTCCCTACCGTATCAAAAATGTGTTTTTTATGTGTGATCTTTCCTGGGTCATGTTGGTTTTTACCACTGACTGATTAAATACTTTAGTAAGATCACACATCCATTTTCCTGATTATTACAAAAATATTATGATTTTGTGTTTGATTAAAATTTTCAGGATGCATTCAATAAACGAAAATGGAGTCTCACATCCCATCCCATCATCCATCCACCAAAGTGGGATCTCTCCTTTGAACTTATGTGGGATGCCTCTAACATTGCAGTTTGGGATGTTTTGTCACAAAGTGTTGACAAGGCTCTTCATTTCATTGTGGATGCCTCATATACCATTGACCCTTACCAGTTAATCTAAAAACCCACTAAAAAGAACTCCATTATATTTTGTTTTCCTTGATATTTTTTTTCATATATTTTAGGGTCAAAAGTGATTGTGTTTTCTGACATTGCTGCCCTTAGATTTCTCCTAATGAAACCTGAAGAAAATCCCCGCCTTATACAGTGGATTCTTCACCTTCAAGAGTTTTAACTTGATATTAGAGATAAGAGGTGGTGTAAAATATTATAGAAAATAACCTTTGTAGAATTTCTCCAACACTGGACCACTAGGTTGACACATCTCTCCCTAGTGGAGAATTTCTTTCCACCTGAAAACCTTTATGATGTTGTGGACCTTACCCCCTGGTATGCGGACATTGTGAATTTTCTAGCAACATCTAGGGTCCCCACTAATTTCCTCACATCCCAAACCCAAATACATAAACATGATTCTCGGTTGTACATTTCGGGTGACCCCATATTTTTGGACAATTTTTGACGACCAAGTAGTTCATCGGTGTGTCCCTGACAATGAGTTCACCTCTATTTTGACCATCTTCCACACTTTGGCCTATGGGGGCCACATTGGCTCTCCACATACTTATAGAAAGGTCCTTATCAAAGAAATTTATTGTTCAAAATTATATAGGTATTCCCATTGTTTATTTAATACATGTGTTCAATGTCAATTCATAGGGAATATCTCTATGATTAGTGAAATTCCTCAACAATCGATGTTATTCTATGAAATTTTTTATCAATGGGATATTGACTTCATGGGACCATTTCAAAATTCATTATGATTTTTGTACATCTTATTGTATGTGTACAATGTATCTATATGTGAGTAAGAAATGGCCACTAGGATAGATGACTCTTATGTTTTGTTTATTTTGGGGTGTCCCAAATTTTTAGCTAGTTTGGTTTGCTAAGATTCATCATTAGTGATCAGGGATCACATTTTTTCAATTGTAACATGAAAAAATTTCTTCTTCAATATGGGGTTGATCATAATGTTTCCACTTCCTATCACCCCCATAGTAATGAAAAAAAAAGAAATCTCAAACAGGGAAGTTAAGAGAATCTTGGAAAAATGGTACAACCAAAAATGAAATATTGGAGTTTACACTTAGATGATGCAATTTGGGTGTACCACATAGCGTTAAAAACCCCAATCGTATTTTAACCATACTGAATTGTATTTGGAAAGGCTTTTCACCTCCCAATGGATGTAGAACACCATTCATATTGGGATTTTAAACATTGTAATATGAATCATTCAGATGCAGGTGAGCATAAGATGCTGCAGATTCCAGAGTTGGAAGAAATTTTATGTGTTGCATATGAGAACTCCCAAATCTATAAAGAGAATAAAAAGGCTATACATGATAGTACGATTCATCCTCGGATGTTCTATATAAGTGATAAGGTCTTCATGTACAATTCCAAGATCAAGATCCACCCAGGCAAGCTTCATTCCCGAGGGCTTGGTCCTTATACTATTACGAATGTTTACCCTTATTGGTGAAATACATGATTTGCATGAGGAGAGTGGATAATGTATTACCGTCAATTTGAAGAAACATAAACACTTCTATGAGGATTTTCTAAACAATAAAGTGGAGAAAATCCACCATCTAGAAGCAACATACTAGTGAAACACACCAGGTTTAATCCTCCCTTCTCACATTCTCAATTATTATAGTGTGGAAACATCAAATTTCTGGTGTGGGGATGGATACATTTTAGAGTTTATTAGGATTTTCATTGTCTTTAATTTTTCTACTCTTTTTCACCTTCTTTATGGTAATTTCACTTTTCACCATCTTGTTGAGTTCATTATGATTTTCATTTTCATTATTCTTTCTTCCCTTTTTCTTCTTTTTATGGTATTTTTAATTCTTCCCCTTATGGTCCTAAAATCATATATCTTACTACAAATTCATATAGAAATTTTTGATTCCATGTTGATTTAAAATTTGAGGAAAACATTTCTCTGTGATATAATGAATGTTTGTATGAATTTAACATCATGTAGTGATTTTTAATGAATCGGTTCTCTGTCAATGATATAAATGGTTGTATCTCTGTGAAACCTTTGGGATGACTGATTCCCCTTGTGTGAGTAGTTTTAGGCCAAATAATGTCCCTAATATCTCCACACATTTTTGAACCAGACCACAATGTGAGAATATTTCTTAATTATAAGAAAGTGTGATTAATATTTTTCAACTAAAAATTATATTAACAAAGGTTCGTTCCTTGTCTAATATGTTTCATTACTATACAGAATTGACCAATTTGTGTGTACCAGAAATCCGACTGTTGCACAAACTAAAAAAACATAAAAATGAATCGTGTATTGGGAAGGTCAAAAACCACTCCTCCTCAACCTTTTACCATATAATAACTTTTACAATTAGTGTCATGAATAAATCAAAAAAGGGATGAGAGACAAGTGTGAGATTTGTTCGAAATATAACTTTCGAAAAAAACAAAAAAAAAGTGAGGGGAGTGATGAAATGAACAACATATAGAGATATATAAGTTGGGAGATTATGGTCTATCTTCTGGGAATGATTGGGTGAGTGGGTCCTGAAATATAATCACAATGGATTTAGGGAATGTTTGGTGGACAAAATCATTTATGCTGAAAAATGTAAAAATAACCTATATTTATGGGATAGAAAGTGGAAATAATATCATGGAATGGGTTTCACACACGCAAATGGAGTGTTAGTGGCATGGTTGAATTTTTAATTCCTTTCCCAATTTGTTATCATGAATTTTTTTGAATTTCATTGTGATATGATTTATGAGACATCATTTTAAATTTTCCCAAAGAAGAACTCCTTGGGGTGGTTTGTGCATTGATCAAAATACATTAATGAAATAAAATTTACTCAAATGATAAATCTTCATGATGTTGTGAATATATACATGCATCATTTTTTTCATTTGTGTCTTTCCATAGGAGTGAAATTGTTTAGGTGTGGGGGTGTGATCACATAGATTTCCACTATTCAATTCCACCCTTACACAATGGTTTTATACACTTTTTGTAAGGAATATTCAAAATATAATAATATATTCCACTTTATGTTTGATTAAATTAATTATTTTTTATCCCTTTTTAGTATGGTAGTTTTCCTTTTTTGTTGTTTACATTAGAGGAGGAGGTGATTTAGAGAGCTCGTGATGGAATTCAATTCAAATGGGAAAACTGAGCAAGAGCCCAAGAATGCATGTGGACATTAATATTTTTTTGGATAATCCATGAATCATATTGGGTTTAAAAGGGGTTTGTGAAGGAAAAAAAATGTGGGATACATTTCTCTAGAAGACAATGGAGCCCAATTCATTTATTTGGAGACCCAAATAGCACACAAGGTGAAGTAATTCAGGGTGGGCCCAATTGGACCACCCTTTTTGTTGGTCCACAACTCAGGCCTCAATGATCCAATTGGGCTGATTCCACCTCCCATGTATAGCTAACCTGAACCCCCCAACCATCCACCAATATTCAAATCATTTGTATGCGTTTTGTTTAGTAAACCAGCCAAATGAATATGGTGTAAACGTTTTTACTTGAATAATCACATTTCACTTTAGATACTTGACCACTTTATATGGTATGTTTGATGTAATTGCCCATAAAATCACACATTCCACTTATTATCTTGGGAGGAATGACCAGGGGTATGATTGATCAAATTAGAGATATTTCTTAATCTATTCTCTCCCCCTTCACCCAAACGTACTTCTAAACCTCTAGTGATCAATTTGGGGGGTGTCCATTTTTATAATCCTGAGATCCATACTGGTAATCATCATATGGTAATTGTATTTCCAGGTTTGTTGTCAATTGTTCTTCATTTAAACCTTTTTATAGTTTTTTTATTCTGGTATTATCAAATACAAATCAATGGAAAATGAATCCTCATGCTTACATGCATAACCTGTATCATGTGATGATTTGAGTGTGGTTGCCTCTTTTCTCACCCTTCTCTTTCATGAGTGTGTGAATGGATTATGTCAGTTTATAAATTCTAGGAGCTCAAACCCATGAATATTTATGTTCTTTTCTTTTGAAATATATTATCATTTACAAAAATCTGGTCATCTCATCACATTTTTGATGTGATGCCATGATTGAGTTATGCTTCTACATCAGTTCAAGTTTTTTTGATTTTGAGTGGTTTATGATAATCAATATTGTTGATCGATCAAATACTAGGTGGTAACCTTTTAAGAACATACATACCATACTGGTTTTTGTTTGTATAAATCAAGGAATCATTAATCTTTCCTATTACATTGAGAGCGATGACAGATTGAACATCAACAAACACTTACCCAGGTTAATCACGATTTCCCTATCTTGTTTCCCACACTTTGTAGTATAGTTCCATTCTATGTTTTAAAATATAAAAAACCCGAGTTTTATAATTCCCTATTCATCTTTTATTTACATAATCTGAACCACCTTTCAAATTAATGATCTATGTCTCCATCTAGAGAAGAACTATGTTTTCTATTATGCTCGATAAATTCTAGATAAAAATAAACATCTAATTTTATGTGCTCAACAATGCGATAAAATTTGGGAACCATTTACAGGGATCCAAGATAATTTTTTTCCTTATTTCCTTTTATTTTCTTATTTTACTTCTTAATTAGTACTCCTTTCAATTCCCCACCACTCTTTAGTTGTTTTTGTTTTTGGTTTTTTTCTTTATATTTGTTTTTTTGTGTTTTTTCCCTCTCTCTCGGTTTTCTTTCACGCGATATCTCTATTTATAAATTTTTAATAAAAAATTCTATTCTTCTTCCACCATTGTTAAGTTGGTTTTTATCCATCATAAAAAAAACAAAGAAAAAAATTTACAATTTGTATGCATGACTTGATCAGAAAAAGAAAACATGATTGAAATTGACCCTAAAATTGACAAGGAACTTCACACAAAAATCAAGGAATCTAGAAAAGAAATATAAATTAACACTAATTAACCCCTTATGGAACCTCAAGTGGTGATAAACCAATCGAAAATTGAACCACATCAATCCCAAGAAAACAAGACTGCAAATAATTGAACCTTAACATATCTGACCACCCAGGATGTGGAGTAAGAACTTGTATAAATCTAATATCCCAGGGAAGCAGCCAAAATTGAGTTGGGATTAGGCCTTACCCATCTACATATCTAATTCCATGGTCTTACTAATGAGGACCCTCATAAACACCTTAATGAGTTTCACATAGTGTGATTCACCATGAAACCCAAAAAAGTATCTGAGGACTTAATTATGTTTAGGGCCTTTTCATTCTCACTTGATTATGTAGGAATTATTGATTATTCTATTTTACTACCATAATTGTAGGCTGTAATTATATTAAAATACTCTTTTTAGAGAAGTTTTTAACTACCTCGCGAATTTCATCAATTAGGAATGAAATTTGTGGCATTTAGCAATCACAAGGAGAGACCCTTCATAAATACTGGGGGAGATTAAAATGACTCTACTCAAGATTCCCTCACCACTAGATTAGTGATCAAATATTAATCCAATACATACTTAATGGACTTATCCCGATGGATCGTGGAATGATTGATGCATTAGTTAGTGGTTCCTTGGTTGATTAAACTCCATCTGTCGCTTTGGACTTAATAGCCAATATGGATCAAAATGCACAAAAATTTGGTACATTAGCTAGTTTACCTACCCATGGAGTTCGTGAGGTATGTAATTCATCCCTAGAATGAATGGTAGGAAACAGTCTTGAAGATATTCATACCCTTCAAAAAAATTAGCTCATGCATAGGGTAACTCACTATCTCCTCCTCTTCCATAACATTGGGGAATTTGTTCTAACAATACTCATTTTTTTCACCAGTTTATAGAACTTCAAGATTCACCTGAGTCTTGCACATGCGTGTTCCTAAGGCATCCAACCAACCATAACCACCCTTCAAGCAATAATCATTCAGTCCAAATCCAATCACTGAGTGGCATTGAAAACCCGAGTACTGACAAGGATGAAACTCAAGCTACCACAAGTTGAATTGGTATCAACAATGCCATGGCATTCAAACTTCATATCCTTAAGCTTCTCAAAACATTCGTCATACTCTACCCTAATCTGAACCAAGAAAAGTGGATATGATGAACCAAATAGAAATCCAGAACCTCTTGTTCTGACATACCACACAATCGGAAATTCAACACCATGAACTCAAGTGTGGTATATGGAAAACACCATCGGTGAGCTTAAGTTGCAAGCTTCTAAACAACTACCATCCCAAACTATTTCCAATCTAAAATAAAACGGTAATGTATGTTCAGTTACACTGTGTAGTTGTAAAGACATATCTCCTTCTACAAATTTTTCACAATAGGTAAGTCTCCCTTTTGAAACACTCTTTTTCAGCCCTAAAAATTTTAAGGTAAAGAAAAACAAGACAAAAAGGGTAATCAAATTATCATTGATGACTAGAATGAAAAATCCATTCCTCTTCCTTTAACCCAATAACTTTTTAAATATAAGAATAATTTTGATAATGATATTGATAATGAAATAATGGATACATTTAAAACTGTTGAATTTAACATTCACTTATTGGATGCAGTTAAACAAATCCCTCGATATGGAAAATTTCATAAAAAGATTTTCACCCATAGAAGGATGTGAAATGGTAATGAGAGAGTCAACAAGGGAAGGAAAGTCTCAGCCTTGATTCGACTAAAAATTCCAACCAAATTCATGGAACCAGGCACATTAACAATACAATGTACCATAGGGGAAACGTTGTTTATTAATGCAATAGTATATTTAGGTGCTTCCATTAATGTAATGTGTCACATTGTTAATACTTTTATACAGGTTGGAGAGCTTCAACCAACTTTAATATTTGTACAACATGACATCTAAAGTACTATGCAACCAACATGAGTGATTGAAGATGTCCTTGTAAGAGTGGAGAATCTTATTTTCCCCACTTATTTCTACATTCTTGAGATGGAAGATACCTGAACCCTACGACATTATCCTCTCATTCATGGGAGCCCATTATTTAATATAGTAAATATGATCATCAAAGATTTCAATGGTATGTTGTCCATGGAGTTCGGAGGAGGAAAGGTGTGTTTTAGCATCCATGGCTTTGAAACACCCCATTCAAGAGATATCCACTCTTCCAGTCTATTAGATGGAAGTCCACTAAAAAGACGCACACACACACACACAATTCTCTCCACAATGCATATTCTTATTTATTTTTCCCTTCTTCAACAATAGATTATTTGACTTTTGATTCATTTTTTAGAGATTTTTTAGTTATAAAACATGTTAATTTTTCCTTTTAATTGATGAGTGTGTTCATTCTAAGGAACCGTTGATCGTCGATGATTCTATAGATATCATTTCAATATATTCTCTATCCCTAGAGAATAAAAATGAGTGGATAAATAGTTTCATGGTCCTCCCTCCCCCTAAACACCCGCCCTCAATCCAGAAGCCACTACTATTGGAACGTAAAAAACTTCCTTATAATTTCAAATATGGATATCTTGAGGGTATTGACCAATTTCATGTCATTATTGCCAATAATCCTTCTCCACAATAGAAATAAAAACCGATCAACCTTTTTATTGAGTGTAAAAAATACATAGGCTAGAAATTGGTAGATATTCTTGGGATTATACAATATATTTGTATACACCATATACTTTTGGATGATGAGGCTAAGCCCGTAAGACAATATCAATGTCTATTGAATCGTATTCTCCTTGATGTGGTAAAATTAGAAGTCATTAAATTACTTGCTGTGGAGACCACTTATCATTTGTATGATAGTAAATGGGTTAGTCCAATGAAAATTGTTCATAAAAAAGTTATAACATTTAGGTTATATTAAAGGAATAAATTAGTTCAAACCCATGTGAAAAATCGTTGAGGAGTCTGTATTGACTATCGTCCACTAAATCAAGCCACTCGGAAATACCACTTAGCTCTTCTTTTCATTGACCAAATGTTAGAAAAATTGGCTGGTATGTCCCATTATTGTTTACTTGATAGATATTCAGGTTATTTAAAAATTTATATAGCCCCTGAGGATTAAGAAAATAAACATTTTCCAGTCCATTTGGTACATTTTCAGACCAAAGGATGCCATTAGGTCTACATAATGCTCATAATACGTTTCATCGATGTATGTTGAGTATTTTTCTGTGTACCTTGAGAGTTTTATGGAATTGTTTATGGATGGTATAATGGTATATGGTTATTATTTTTATGATTTTTTAGAACACCTAGGTTCTATCATCCTCCATTGCATTGGAAAATAACTTATTTTAAATTATTAAAAATTACATTTCATGGATGAGAGGGGTATATTTCTTGGGAATGTCATTTCAAAAAAGTGAATTCATGTTGATAAATCTAAAATTGAATTAATTTCATCACTTCTATATCGAAAATTTGTTCGTCAGGTGTGATATTTCTTATGTCATGCTAGTTTTTACCACTGACTGATTAAATAATTTAGTAAGATCACACTACCATTGTCCCGGTTAATACAAAAATATAATGATTTTGTGTTTGATATAAATTTTTAGGATGAATTCAATTCACTAAAAAATAATCTCACATCACCTCCCATTATCCTATCACCATAGTGGGATCTCCCATTCGAACCCGTGTGTAATGCCTCTAACATTGCAGTTGGGGTAGTTTTATCACAAAGGGTTGAGAAGGCTCCTCATGTCACTTTGTAAGATTCATGTTCCCTTGACCCTACCCAGGAAATCAACACAACCATTGAAAAAGAAATTCTTTATATTGTGTTTTCTATATAAAAATTTCGTTCATTTCTTCTTGGGTCAAAAGTTATTGTGTTTTCAGACCATGTCATACTTCGATTTCTCCCGGGGAAACATGAAGCTATGCCCCACTCTTATGGAGAATACTCCTCCTCCAAGAGTTTGACCTGGAAATTAGAGATAAGTGGGGGTGGAAAATGTTTCATCTGACCACATTAGGAGGATTTATCCACCACTGTACCAATAGGATGACTCATCCCTCCCAAGTGGAGAATTCTTTCCTCATGAGATCCTTTGGGATGTTGTGGACCTCACCCCCTGGTATGAAACATTGTGAATTTTCTAGAAACATATAGGGTCCCCAATAATTTCATCACCTCACAATTCTAGAGAAATAAACATTATTTTTGGTGGTACATTTGGGATGTCACATATTTGTGTTGAATTTTTGGTGACCAAGTAGTTCATCGGTGTGTCCCTGACCATGAGTTCACTTCTATTTTGACCTTTATCCACACGTTGTCATGTGGGTACAAATTGGCTATAAACAAACAACTCAGAAGGTCTTTGACTAGGGAATTTATTATCCAACATTATACATGATAACCATCCATTTTTCAAGTCATGTAGATGTTTTCAATTAACTGGGAATATATCCAAGAGGAATGAAATGGTCCAATAGCATAGGTTGTTCTGTGAAATATTTGATGCATGGGGAATTGAAATCATGGAGTCTTTTCCAAATTCGGTTGGCTTTGTGTACACATTGATGGATCTGGACTATGTATATAAATGGTTAGAATAGAAGGCCACCTAGAATGATGACTGTCGAGTTGTTGTTGATTTTGTGAGGTCCAAAATTTTCAGTTGTTTTGGTTTTCCAAGATTCATCTTTAGTGATCAGGGTTCACATTTTTTGCAATCACAAATTGGAAAACAAATTTCATAAGTATGGGGTTTATCATAAAGTCTCCACTTAATATCACCCCCAAACTAAAAGACAATAATAATTCTAATATAAGGATGTTAATAGAATCTTTGAAAAATGGTACAACCAAATAGAAATGATTGGAGTTTATGCTTAGATGATGAACATTGGGCATAACATACAACTTTTAAAACTCCTATTGGAGTGTCTCCATACTGAATTGTGTTTAGAAATTCTTTCCACCTCTTAGTGAAGGTAGAACACCATGCATATTGGGATTTTGAACAATGTAATATGAATCTTTCAAATTCACATGAGAATAGGAAGCTGCAAATTCAAGAGATGGAAGAAATTTTTCGTGATTCACATGAAATATCCCAAATTAATAAATAGAAGACAAAGGATATCCATGAAAGCATGACTCATCAGAAGAAGGTTCATATTGGTGAGAAGGTCCTAATATACAATTCTGGGATCAAACTCAAACAAGGTATGATTCGTTCCCAATGGCTCGGTCCTTATATAGTAACTAAATTTTACCCATTTTCTTTAAAAAATATTTTGTATGAGTAGAGTGGACAGAGTCTTACCATCAATGGGAAGAGACATAAACACTTATATGTGAATTTTCCAAAGAATATGGTGGTGGAAATCCACATTCTAGAAGAAATATTATAGTGAAACACACCAGGTTTCATCCTTTATTCTCAATTTTTCAATTATTACAATGTGGAAACTCCGCATTATAGTTGCGTGTGGGGGGGGGGGGTGGATACATTCTTTAGTTTATTAGGATTTTCAATATCTTTCTTCTTTGTTCGATTTTTCGCCATCTATATGGTATTTTCACTTTTCACCGTCGTGTTGTGTTTATTAGGATTTTCATTTTCCTTCTTCTTTCTTCCCTTTTTTTCCTTATTAATGGTATGTTTACTTTCACCCCCCCCTTATGGTCACCAAATCATGGAACATTCTACAAATTCATGTTGAACATTTTGATTCCATGTTGATTTAACATTTGATGAAAACATATATCTATTATGATATGAATGTTTGTTTGAATTTAACATCAGGGAGTCATTTTTTGTGAATTGGTTTTTTGTCAATGATATAAATGGTTGTATCTCTATGAATCCGTTGAGAACATTGATTCCCATTGTCTAAGTTTTATTTGGGAAAACAGTTTCACTAATATCTTCACAAATTTCTACACCAAACCAAAAAGTGTGAATATTTTTTACTTATTAGATGGTAAATAAATGTTAGGTTAATATATTTCAGTTTAAAATGATATTTACATACATTTTTTTCTTATACGATCTGTTTCATTACAGTATCGAATTGACCTATGCATGTGTACCTAATATCTGACTGTTGCAAGACCTAAAAAACCAAAAAAAGGTTTGTGTCTTGGTCATGTAAAAAACCACTCATCCTCAACCATTTATCTTGTTATAACTATTACAATTAGTGTCTTTAGAATATCAAACAATGGTTGAGAGATGAGTATGAGATTTGTTCGAAATGAAAATTCTAAAAAAACTTTACGGGGGGTGATGAAATGTGAAACATATGAGGATATCTTGGTCACGATATTATGGTTTGCCTTTAGGGAATACATAAGTGATTGGTTCATGAGTTATGATTGCAAAGGATGTAGGGTAGGTTTAGTGGACAAAACCATTTAAACTAAAAAATGATAAAATAACATATATTTATTTGATAGGAAGTGGAAGGAATAGTCTGGAATGGTTTTCACACACACACAAGGAGAGTTTGTGGCATGGTTGACCTTTTAATTCCATTCTCAATTTGGTATCATGAATCTCTATGAATTCCATTTTGATATTATTTATGAGACATATTTACATTTTCACTAGAAACAACTCCTTGGTGTGGTTTGTTCATTGATCACATTACATTAATAAATTAAAATTTCATCAAATTTTAAATATTCATGATGTTGATAATATATACATGCGTCACTTTTTTATAAGTTTCTTTGCCCTGGAGTGAGAATGTTTAGGTGTGGGTGTGTGATCACATAGCGATTAACTATTCAATTTCACCGTTACACTGCTATTTTAAACAGGTTTTGCAATGAATATTTAAAATATAATAATAAATTTCACATTATTTTTTATTAAAAAAAATGATTTTAATCAATATTTAGTAGGTTAATTTTACTTTTTTTAGTGTTTATATAGTAGGAGGCGGTGATTTGGGGAGCCCATGATGGAATTGAAGAAAAACGGGCCAAAATGCATGGGAGCCCAAACATGAATGTGGACATTAATATGTATTGTGGATAATACGAAAATAATTGTTTTTAGAAAATAGGAGTATGAAATGATAAAAAATTTGGGATACATTTATATAGAAGATCATGGAGCTGAATTCTTCATTTCAGAGGCCCAAAATAGTCCCACAATCTGATGAAATTTTGGGCAAGCCATATTTCAAAACAATTTTGTATTTGGGACATAACTCGGGACTTGGAGATCCAATTGTGATGATTCTACCTTCCATGGAAATATATCTCTAAGACACGACCCTCCACAAAATTTCAAGTCATTTTCAGGTGTTTTGGTCAGTAAACCAACCAGATAAAAATGGATTAAATTTTTTACTTTAATAGTAACCTATCCCTTTAGATACTTGACCACTTTATGTGGTATGCTTCATGTAATTACCCAAAAAATCAAACATCCTCCCTCATTATCTCAGGTGGAACAACTAGGGTTATGGTTGATTGTAATTAGAGACCATTCTTTATCAATTCTCTCCCTCTTCCTCTAAATGTACTTCTAAACCTCTAGTGATCAATTTGGGGGGTGTCCTTTGTCGTAAACCCGAGCTCCACCCTTTTAGACATCATAAGGTAGTTGAATTTTTGCGTTTGTTTCCAATTGTTCTTCATTTATACCTTATTAATTTTTGTTTATTCTAGTATGATCAAATAAAAATAAAAGGAACAATAATCCTCAGGCTTCCATGAATAACCCAGTCTTGTGATGATTTGAGCAAGGTTGCCTTTTTTTCTCACCCCTTCCATGTCATGAGTGTGTGAATGGATTATGTCGGTTTATAAATTATAGATGTATTACCCCATGAATATTCATATATTTGTTTTGTGTAATATTTTATAATTGACACAAATCTAGTCATCTCTTCACATTGATGATGTGATAACTTGATTGTGTTCTGCATTTATATCGATTCAATTTTGTTGATTTTGAGTGGTCATTGAAATCAATATCACTGATAGATCAAATCCTAGGTTATAACCTAGAAAAAACTCCAATACCATACTAGTTTCAGTGTGTATAAATCAAGGAATCAATGGTCCTTCTCATTTCCTTGAGAGTGATGACAGGTTGAGCATCAAGGGATACATACCTAGGTTGATAACGATTTCACTATATTATTTCCCTCACATAGTAATATAGTTTCAGTTAGTGTTTTAAAATCAAAAAACACCAAGTTATATAAATCCCTATCCCTCAATTATTTTCAGAATGAAAACCACCCTTTTAAATTAATTAGCTATGGCTCCATCGAGGGATGACCTTGGGTTGCTTCTATGCTGCAGAAAGTTTTGTTGAAAATAAACATCTAATATGACATGATCGACAATGCGATCATATATACATATTTATAAAATTGAATATCATTAATTTTATTCATCTCTTTATTTTATATATTGTATTTAATGTTATTATTTAATTGGTTTTATGACACAATGTTACCGTAGTATAAAGCATTTTCTATTGCCATCAAACCTTTTTTCCGGATTGTTTATGATTATGTTTTTGATGATGAAATAATGTGACCTATCTCCCAAGAAACTCGTGACATTTCTTCTCCATCTGTTATTTGAAGAAAATACATGTTTTCTCATTGTTTTCATCCCTTTTTACAAACAAGTTCCAAATAATGTTTGTATGAAAAACTGTATTTCTTAGAAAACATATTTTCATATAAAACCATGTTCTTCAAAAATGATTTCAAAAATATTTATAAAATTTTCAAAATGATTTATTAAATACATTTTAAACCACTATTTAATTTTTCGAAAATTATTTAAATGTTATATTCAGGAATGTTTTGATGAGGTAATTCTTATTTTGATTTTAATAAAAAAATGTAATTGAATCAATGTTTTAACATTTATGTAATGGAAGGTATTTTCCAATATCATAACCAACTATTTTTTAAATATTAGTTTATAAGTTTCAATATTTATTTTAAAATAGAATAATTTTTAAAATATATTATGATATTTCTCTTTATAAAATGTAATCTTTTCAAATTGTAAGGGTAATTTTTTCAAGAGATGTTTTAAATGATTTTTCATTATTACGTTATATGTTACCTACATTATTTTTAAATAAATGGATTTTAAAAATGACTTATTATTAAAAAAAATATTCATATCATAAAGTCTCTTTTCCTCGAAAAAACATTTAAATTATTTTCAAATATCCCTTTTATATTTTCATGTTTTTTTAAAAAACATATTTCTAAAAATATTTTACGATGTTTTATTTTGAAAAATTTATTTTCAAAGAAAAGTTATTTTCCTCATGAAATGTTCCATGTGATGATTTTGAATCATTTTCTATCTATGGGGAATTAATTTTATGAAATTATGATTTTTAGGGATAAAATCTTGGGATTCCATTATTATTATTTATACACATTGTTTATTGTTTTTATCATAAGAAATTAATGAAATATATTTCTCTTCCACTAGTTATACTAGAAAAAATTGCTTACAAAATACTCTTTTTCACTGTATATAACATAATGAAATTATAAAATGATTATTAAACCTGTATCTTTTCCACAGGTTTTAAAATTACTAAATGTATATTGAACACATTTTGTTTCAGGAGTTATAATAAGATGAATGTATTATGATCTTGTGATACACATAAGTATGATTTTCATTTTGTGATGGCTAGTAATTATAGCTCCATCCAATTAATTGGGTAATTTTTTAAATATTATTAGATAGATATGGCTAGAATGGTGAGTAAACCTGAATCATTAAGCAACATTTCCGTCTATGATAGCCTTGGGAGTGAACCTTGACTACAATGATGGTTTAGGGAGTGAACACATTAAAATATGATATCCCTGGAAATGAATATTAACTACTATGGAAATTATTATATATACTTATGATTATTCATCAATTCCATATATTATACCCATTTTTTCTTCGAAAAACTATTCCCCATGTCGTATTTACTTCATGTAATATCTATGGTTGTAATTTCACATGAATAATCCCTATTAGATTCTAATCCCTAGGTCCTAAATTGTTGTTTTCACCTCTATGTGTGTTCAACCTTGGACTTCCTATGTTTTATATTCCTTATTAATAGTTTTAGTTGGGTTATATAAACATTTATAATCTCCTCACCCCTAGTGGAATCAGAAATGTTACGTGATGACCATTCTATTTCTGGCACCATTTTTTTTTTATCAGGCTTTGGTATAATGAGTTCTATGTTCGAACAATGGATCACCAATATTTCCCTTCCATATTTTTATTGGAACTATTGTAAAAATATTAGTTCATTTATCTAGGATATGTGATTGGGGCATGATCTAGACCCCTTTGACATGATCATGGAGATAAGAAAATCAAGAATCAGTTCCTTTCAAACGTTAAGTAGAAGGATGACTATCTTCATTCCATCACGAAACCATATCCAAGAATGAAAATATTTCTTATACAAATATAAAAAATGGCCAATTTATTGCACTATAAAAATAGGGATCACCGCCACTACTTTTATGGTGAACCATTATTGACTATGGCTTTCCAACAATCAGTGGTGTTCCACCCATCATCGTCTAACATCCCATAAAGGTACATAATGTTGAAATAAAACCTGAACTCATTCATATGATCTATAATATGGGTAAATTCCATAGATTTTATATTTTGGATCCAGATGTAAATTTAAAAAATTTATTAAAAGTCTGTGACACCTTTCGGAACAAAGGTGTATCATCAAACACTATTTGTCTAAGAATTTTTCCCTTATATATAAGGGGTTCATCAAATGATTATATGAAAATATATGTCGATGAGTTCATAATACATGGGATGATTTTTCAATGATAGTACCAAATATTTAATTTAAATTCATACCAACCGAGAATCTATTAAATTATTTTCATAATTTCACCTAAGTAGATAAAGAAATTCCATGGGATGAATGGGAATGATTTAAAAAATTGACACAAAAGTTCCCACATGATTGGCTCGAAATTTGGATCTATATTCAAAGCATTTACCATGGGTTACAACCGAACACTCACAATATGGTGGACAACAAAAATGATTATGGACTCATGTTTATAGAACTAGATGACGACAGAGGTCTTCATACAGAATTTTAACACAATTATAGAAATTAAAAAAATGATAAAGTTCCCACATGGCATTTTGTACACCAAGTAGAAAAAACCACCTGATTTTTATTTTAGGTTGAAGAACATATGAAAATGATAAAAAAAAATTATTTACCTCATCCCCAAACACAACAACTAACTCCTGTTATGGATATCTATGCATGTGATATATAAGGAGGCCCAGACACATATCTGGACAGTTTTATAGGAATAGCGAAAACCATACTCAATATTGGAAATACATTAATTACAATTTTCAACCACAATAATAAAAACATCCTTAATACAAAAAATAGATGATCAATATCAAAAAAAATAGACCAATTAGTGTTTCTATCAACAAATATGCGGCGAAACACTATAATGGAATCAAGTAATTCCTCGGTAACCGCATGAAAACCAATCATCTCAACCACATTAACAATTTTACAAGTAAATATTTCTTACTAGGGACTACGATTTACTATCCAAGCAACTAAAATTATATAAAACACACTTCTTATATAGCCACAATCATTCCAACCTCCACTATCAAACATAGATTATATGCTTTTGGAATATATTCAGAAACCAAACTAGCGAACGACTATACAAGAATAAAAAATTCAAAATCAAAGACCTTCCCATCGCAACATTAAACATAATGTCAGATAAATTTCCAAAAATAATCTCTGATCGACTATCAGACACACCTCTTGGTAATACCACAACCCATTCAAGAGAGGAGCGAATTTATATAGTCTATTAATGTAGGAAAGACATAAATTTTCAATAACCATATAAGGATGATATGTTTAAGAAATTGGATTCAAATACGAAAGTGGTAGTAGTTGAATAAAAGAAGAAAATTAAAAAATAATCGAAAATTATAAGTGAGTCTAATAGAAAAATATCAATCACAAGAGAATCCCACTAAATAAAATTTCAATGGGGTAATGCCTCCATAAATTACCTATCTTCCATTACCAGATACAATATGATAATTGAAGATATAGAGTCATTAAAAAATTCTATATATGATTAAACATCTTCACATAAATATTCCCTTTTTCAAATCCATTGTCTAAATGACTTATTCACCTAATATTTTAATTTATTTTCCTATAGTAATAGAAAAATAAAATAATTAATATTTTTCTCTTTGAATACAAAATTATAAAAACATTTCAGTAGTTTCTTCCACAAAAAATAAGAGACCTCAGTAGTTTATCAATAATATTCACTTTTGGGATGTGCAATTTTGTAAAAGATTTATGGGATCTTAGTATGTAAATAAATATCATTCCAATGAGAATATTACAAATAATGGGACTCAAAGACCTAAATTTGACATGGTTTTCACTTTAAATTACCGAAAGATTTGTCATATATCATTTCGGACATCTTGAGATTAACTTAGTTAAGGATAAAAGTTCATTTCCCCTACTGAATTTTTCACCATTTACATGGATGATGAAGGTGATATTCCCATCATTCTAGGGTGACCATATTTATTGAGTTGTAAATTGAACATCAATGAGAATTAATATAGACTTATTTTAAAAATAAGTAATGAATAAGTTGTTTTTTATCTGGTCAAAGCAGCTAAGCCCTGTGAAGATTCACTCATGTGTCATGATATTTTCCTAACAAATAAATACGATAGTTTTATGTACCTTGATGTATATAGAGAAATTTATTCCCATAAGATAGAGGATTATAGTGACTATAATGATATTTATTACATTGAACCTCTTACAAGTAAAATTTTTCATAAATTCACACATTTGATTATTAAGACACGAATAATAGAGATAAAACCCCCACCAAAAACTCTTACATAATAATTATTAGAGACTAAGGAACGTTTTTAAATAATTATAAGATCTTAATTTACTCCATAAAAAGAGAATAAATTATTGGAAGAATCTAAATACCTAAGAACTCAATGTATTAAATCATGTCTGATATTAAAGGAATCAACTCATAATAATCACTCACAAAATATTACTAGAAGAAGGATCTAAGCCAAAATGATAACCCAAAAGGCAGATCACCCCACCAATGAAGGATGTGTTTAATGAAGAACGCATGATTCATGACCCATTTTTATCTTCTCCATCTCAAAAATTGAATGGGTGGGCCTTCAACAATTCGTGGAAAATACGAAAGCATTCACTCGAATTAAACATAATGATGATGAGTTTATGTCAACATGGACCATTATTAGATAGTGAGTCATTGTCAACAATTTAATTGTCAATACAGTGACATAGAAGGACCACATTCATCACATATTTGTGGATTAAATTCATAAGATATTAGATTCAAAAAAATTATATTATTTTTTTAAAGGATACTTTAGATAAAATCAGATCCATTTTGACTCGTTTAAAAGTTCAATGACAACATTCACTATTTCATTCATAACATTCACCTATCAATGAATTGCATTCCAAATGTTTAACACATTAAAAAAAATTTATAATACCAAAAAAATTATCATTCATGATATGATGTGCAGTTTTTAAAGATGTTTATGGAGGATTTATAATTTTTTGGATTATCCATCGAGGTTTGTTTTTGAAAACAAAGAATTCATACTGCAATGTTGTGATGAAAATGGATTCTAGTATATTGAGAAAAATTATATTTTCTAGTTAATGTGGAATATTCACCAGGAATTATATTTCTATGTACAACAAAAATATAACCCAATGATGATTAAAATCACTAGAGAACATCAAAAAAACTTCAACCATTAAAGGGTTCACGAGTTTTTATGGATATGATAGATTATAACATTAATTGTTCAAATATTTATCTCATATAGATAAACTAAAAACACACATTATAGTCAACGATGTCATGTATCAAATAAGGGAAGAGTGTCAAGGAGCCTTTGATAACATGAAGAAAACCTAGTTTTAGTTCCTATATTTGTCTCATGCGATTGGGAAAAGCATTACAAGATGATGTTTGATGAAATTGATTTTTTTGTAGGTTTTATTTTAGGACAATTGGTTGGTTATGTTTTATAACTATTATACTATTCCATCCAAATTATAAATGATTCACAAACTTATTACACCAGTATATAAAATAGTATTCTTGAATTAGTATATGTGTTTGATTATTTTTTATCGTACATCATGCTATTATGATTCAGTGTTTCCACCAATCTCAAATAATTAAAATAATTTATTTCAAAAATTACCAATACAAGGTTTCTGTGGTTGATCATTCCACAAAGAGGGTTTGAAATCATGGTCAAATTATCAAAGGGGAGTTAGAATGTTATTACTAATCAATTATCTAGACTCTATCTACCCAATGTTGAATATAATGATATGGTTGGAATTTTAGATGGATTTATTTATGAAACACTCTTGTATGTCAATGTGATTGATCAACCATAGTTTTCTAATATGGAAGACCATCTATAGACTATGACCCTTTTCTTGAACATTTTTTATCAGTAGAGGAATAATATCCTTCTAGATACATCAAACTTGTACCGGGATGCACCATTATTATTTAAGTAATTTTCTTACAATTTAATGTGATTTTGTTTCATAAAATATGAAATTTAGATTCTTTAATAATTTTTTTAAGTGTCATCAACTAGAGAACCCTATGGGACTGATTGTACAATTTCAATAATTATCCAAATAACATTTTTTTATATCACTCTTTATTGGGATACAATGAGATTCATGAAAAGTTTTCATAGATGTTATAAAATATGAATCCTTTGAAATTGACGTGAAATTCGATATAATTTAATCTTTAATATGTTATTATTTGATGTCTTATGAATTAATTTCATGGACCCAATCCTAATTGTTATGTAAAATTGAAGATATTAATATTTGTAGAACACATATTGATGTGGGTAGAGGTTAAATCAACCATGCTAAACACACCAAAAATATTAATTACTTTTCTTTATAAGAATATATTTTTCGGATTTTAATTTTCTTGATTACTAATTAGTGATCTGAGAATTCACTTCAACAACCTTTCCAAAAAATAGATACTTTAGAAGTATGGAATTTCAAAGAACAATGTAACCCCTACCACCTTCTGATTAATGGTCTCATGGAACTACCTAATATAAAATTATACAAATCCTTCAGAAAATAGTCAGTGAGAGTCAAAAGGATTAGATTGGGAAATAATATCATTATATTTGGGAATATCATAGTTATTAAAAAACACCAATTTTCATGACACCCATCTAGATTGTCTTTGGTAAACCATGTAACTAGCTAGATGAATTGGAACATTTCTCATTTTGGGAAATCAATGATATAAAAAGAGATTCTGAGATAGCTATGAGGAAATGGTTATTAAAACTAGATATTCTTGATGAAATAAGATGTCAATCCTATGAAAATTTCAAAATATATAATTAGAAAACAATTCCATGACTGATGCATCACTTTAAAGATTTTTATACCTAGTGACAAGGTACTATTATTTAATTCAAGGTTAATGTTATTTCTGGGAAAATTTAAATATTGATGGTTAATAATTTTTGACATAATTATATTAATACCTTATGGAATAGTGGAAATCCAATAAGTCAAGGCACCTCCATTCAAATTCAATGGAAAATGGTCAAAATTTGCAAAGAACTATTTCAAAATGGGTGGCCATCTCTTTAAAATTCACATGACAATTGAGGAACTTCTAGGTCTCAATATTAAATGAAGGGAAGAATAAGATGAAATTAATGTTTATTCTTTAGAAAAGAATATGTTTCATGCAATTAAACTAATTAGGTGGTATTTAAAAAGTTTAGAGTTGAATAACACTCTAAAAGAGCCTCTATTTATCAAAATTGACTATATGATTGAATTATTCATGTTGTGAGTTTCATGGGATTTAAGATAAACAATACCTCATAAATCATGTCCTTAATTTATAATTCACATAGTGAACTCCGCATTTCAACATCTAAGGTAACAAACTCTAGGTTTACATCACCCAACTCTTCCACTTACTCTTCCCTTCCCCCAATCATCACGCATCACCTCCAATGCTCCATCATCCACACCTCCACCCCAGATGATCACTCTCCTCCCTCAGCTTCACTCCTCTATTTTTCTCATAACTACCACCTATCCCCATTAATTTATTTCCACAATGGTCTACACTAAAGGAGTTGTACTATGACATTCCAAACACATGGAACAATGAAAAGAACCCCATATTCCAATGTGACTTGCATGATATACTCAACTACTACATGCAGATCAATCCTATTAGGCCTCAATATTGAGTTCTGCTTCTCAGACATCATCCCATCATTACTAATGCAGCTCCTATTATTCCCTAGATGATACCCAAAATTTATGAATCTATCCACATATGTAATATTTTGACCTCCATCAGGATGTCCTCTTGGATCATTTTCTGTCTAAACCTATACCAATCAAAAAGTTTCTCAATATTGTTATACTTAAATATATCCTTGATGATAAGGAATTCGTTGAGCTTATTGAATGGGTTCAACAATAAAATTTCCTTAGGGATCATGGAGAGAAATTTTGGGATAACTTTCATGAGTTATTATCCATGTTTGAGCTTGATATAATTTATGTATCCTTTATATTGGGAGGAAATCCACGGGATCTCAAAATATGTGACTTCAAAGATGGTTTTTATATCTATTTTGAGAAATTTTCATCCTAAAAGGCCCATATTGGACTAAAAATACACCATAATAATATTGAATTTTAAGACAACTAGCTAAAAAATACTCGCTACAATGTAGGCTTTCTGGATGAACATAATCTCTAGAGCCCCATGCTCCGAGGGGCCACCATATGGATTGTTCATTGGGCATTGGCATAAGCATGGTAGGCTCAGAGTAACTCTCATATAGACATTAGATATATTTTTGTACTCCTCACCACCATGGGATCCCACATGGTGAACATTGTTCATCAATTCTCTATATATTAAAAGATATAGATGAGACAGACCCATGAAACACTTTTGGGAGGGAGCTTTATTATGAACCTTCCCAAGAATCATTGTGTTTTTTACAATTTATAGCCCATGTCATCTATAGGACCAATTTATTCAGTTGATGCTATGATTCTATATTATTTTTGAATCCTTCATATGATATGGAAGTATTATTAGTGGTCTTCTGAGTACACTAATTCCATTGATTTGGCTCCATCTATTGATGCCTTAGAAGCCCTTGTACCTCATCCACCAAACTACTTATTTTGAGCCAGCAACTACCTTATCTAATACACCCACTATTAGGACATATATTTCCACATCTCCCTAGATATATCCATAAATCCCCACCCCTTCAGAGTGGATGTGATATTTTGGGGGTACTCAACATTGAATTTTGGATAACCAGTGCAACTTTTGTTAGTGGTTGTAGATCCATTTCATTGAGCCACCAATATTACCATCCAAAATTTCCCTTCATACTCTTTCTACCACCCTTACTACCCAATCAGATCCTACTAAATCTAGGTCATATTATTTATTTATACCTATCCCATTGACCATAGAACCCATGGTTACCTCTATCGATCTCCCACTAAAAATAACTAACCCCACTGCTCAGATGTAATTTTAATGATACATGCTTGATAGGGAAAAGTCACTAATTTCAGGATTTCATCTACTATTTCATTCATTAATCTATTAACCTATCACAAAAATTATGTATGAATCAATGCCTTTCCTCCTCCAGCATCAGACCTAATATAACCATTAATGACCATTTTTTCTACCATGATCATGATGAAAGTTGTAGCTATTGATCCACCTCATTCATCCACTATCACTGATATCAACATGGAAAAACTTCTTTGACCAATAATCACTAGGGAGGGGAATAAATACAGTTCTCACAAATATTATTTCATATCTTATTAGATTAATCACCAATGTACACCTATTTTACTGCATGAGGTTATTTTTTCTTTCATTGTATTCCCTACACATAACATGTATTATTTAATATAAATAATGGAATATATAATATTTCATCCTACTAAAACATTAAATACACATTATTTATACCTCTTTAATATATTTGTGCAATGTAACAATCATATTCTTCAGCTATTACTATTATAAAACTATTTAGGATGCCAATTGGCCTCCCTCATGTGGTATTCCCTTATGTTGATCTTCTCGGAAAACTAGTTCATGAGATTCCCATAAGAGCTGGTCGCATGATTTTAGTTACACACTAGTGGAATGGTCAAAAAATTTATCAATTTTTTAATCAACTAAAACTATGATTAGAGATGGAATACACTTCTTACAGTTATAGAAAAAGGTCAAGGACTACTAAGCCAATGATTTTATTAAACTAATCTATTTCTATCTATCAGAGTGGTGGTGTAATTTTTAGAACTTTATGGGAGACGATGCATATTTATTTATTTTTCAGCATAGTGGTTTCTATTTTAGCCTTTTTTTTTCTATATTTCATTTCTTCTAGGTAGTATGTTGACATGCATATTTTTACTATGTTCAATTCATTTATATGAGATTACATTTATTTAGAATAATGTGTGAAACTATCAATTATTTGATTTTATTTTGGAAATATATTATTAACTAATAATTTCTCCAATATAGTTATACTCTTTCTTATAAATTTTTATAAGATAGTCTATATTCACAAAATCTTCTGACATTTTCCCCCATGGAATTACATTCACATTAGAGAGATCTCAATTACCTATATTGTTTCAATAATTACATTAAAAATTATTTTTATAATTTCACTTCCATAACTCCAACATCATTTCCAAAAATAGTGTGAACTCTATTTCATTTTAACTATCTTTGGGTGTTATTCTTAAGTTTTATTACATTTTAATTTTTATTTTTTTCAATTATCATTTGTCTATGTGACATTGTTTTGAAAACATACTTTAAATTGGAATCTATTTATACCCATGTAAATAAAAGATATTGTTTTTATGGATATTGATAAAATATATTATTTATTTGTGATTATAATTTTACCATGATTGTTGAATCACCTATATTAATATTGATTTTAAATAAGTGAAGCATTTTATTAATTCACTTATTACCTATTAATAGTCCTTGAGTAATTAAAAAATTTCAAATATATATATTCCCATACATTAGAGGATTAATAACTTTATTTTTTCTTATTATATACTATATATGTTTCATAAAATACACTAGGTATATGTAAAGATATCAAAACATGAATTGGTATCTTATTGAGGTTACGAATGAATAAATTCAATTTTAAAATGATTGAGGCATTTTAATTGATGGATCCCATTTTCCCTAGGATACACTTGTACATTATTCATAACTTTCATTTAGTTTCCATGAATTTACTAATTAGTATTGAGCTAGTTTTCAATGATTTTTACCTCTACATACCATACTATTTGTTATATTAAATGATTTCTACTTGAATAAGTGTGGTTTGGGGATAATCATTTCTACTGGTCATGAGATGATTTATGAAGGGGATATTTTTGGTGGTATTTTTATCTAATCTATAGGATATAATATATTTTTACTTTTGATATACCTTCATTATTATCATATTTATATAAAATGATAATAAAAAAGAAGAAACTAAATAATGGTTGTGTGTTTAGTATGTCAAAATTAACTTTTACCAGATTGATTAATCTCATGAAAGTTCAGGTGTGGATAGGTGGTGGATTTGATATCTATATAAAATATGAAATCCAATAAAAAATTTGGAAACGTCATTTGAATTTGCTTCCATTTTCATGGGCCTTATTAATACTTTTAGACATGTAGAGGAATTGCATTATAGAAGAGTTCCTTCATTAAACTATTAATGATTATCATGCACGATTATTTAGACTTCACTCTCATTTTGTTATATTTATTCTTCTCATATACCCACATAACCATAGACATGGAGTTTTATGAACCACAAAGTATCACTTATTAATAATTGTGTTTTTTTTCATTATGGAGTGGTGATGTTAAATATAATTCAATATTATAGTTAAGAGCATGCATTTAGGTTATGATCACCCTCTGATACTATTTTACCTAGAGCGATGAGATAAAATTCTTGGCGAGGAAAATTTAAACATGGGTATCATTGTCATTGTAAAAGATAAAAATGTAAATTAATAAAATAACGTATTTGAAAAATGAAATTACCGTGAGGAATGAGTGATTTTCATTACATGGGTGATATTGGAGGACTGATGCATTTTTTCTAACACTTGGATTCATTTTCATGGTTACAATTCATGTTTCATATTAAAAATTATTTTCTTTGACATTATTTTTGGATGAATTTTTCATTTGGACAAGATATTCATCATGTTTTGGATAATTTGATATGAAAAATTTATATATATATTTTTGAATCAAATACATTAGTTTTATTAATGTTTTATACTGTGATTATTTTATATTTTATTGATTCTTATGCAAAATTTAAACTCATATTGTAAAGGTATTCTAGAAATAAATTTCCATAATTCCATTCAATTCACATAATAAATGATACTTATGACATGTATTTCCATAGAGGATACATTTTATTGAGAACATGCAAGGAGTAAAATCAATACAAGACACGATTTTCTTGGATGAAGAATGATTAGGATGTAAACTACAGTCTGGACACATATTCCATAAATACATAACTCTGGATAGTAGAAGAAGGACTCATAAATCTAGAAAAATAAATTAAACCTTTTTGGGAATGAACACATTGAATGTTAAATCAACTCATGGTATGAAAGGATGATCCTCATTATCAAGTCAACCTTTACAAATATCCCACAAATTTAACTTGGTTCATGAATCTGAGGAGGTAATAAATGAAGAAAACAAAAAATTATGATTCATAATGTAAATGCCAAACTCATGACATGAATGTTTCAAGAAGGATGAAGACTATGAAGACTCACAATGTGAATATAAATCACATCATGACTATATATAGAATATTTATTTTGATTTCACCTTTTAATTTTAAAATGTTTATATTTTAAGATCTTCTAGTAAATTATCTCTCATTTCCTTTTTTCTATTTTGAAATATTCTTCTTACCTTTCTTTAATTCCAATGAAGTTTCCATATTAAAATCCTTTAATTGAACCTATTTATACTTTCAATTACAATTATATTATGTGTTATTCTTATTCTTAAAAATAAGTGGTCTGGTTTATATTATTTTATTTGATCGTTCTTTAATGAACATTCCAATTACTCTGCCTCTATTTAACATGATCGATTTTTCTTTTTTCAGTATATGGTTAATACTACTAGGGTTTGGGGTTTAGGTAAGTTGTGTAAACACATAATGAACCCTTAAATATAACTTGGTCAATCTATTAGAAGATAATTGAGTTCAAAAAACACATTTATTTCATTCTCTTCCAGGATTCTGATAAAGGGGATTTCCAAGTAAGTACCCCAACCTAATAAGAATAAAGTATGCTTGGTTTAATGGAATATTTTTTTTCTTCTTTTGATTTTGAGACTTATGAAAATAGATTAAATAATTTCTATAAAATAAAGTGTTGCTTATAGTCTAGGTAAATATAAGTCAATTGACCAAAATTAGTCAAATACTCTTAAATAGATTCATAGCCTAATCCATAATTCAACCTCAAGATAGATTTAAGGATTCATTTTTCACTGGAACCCTAAAATTGATATCAAATCCTTCTTAACAATATTAATTATAATACAATTTGTTATTTAAAGTACAACTCTATAAAATTAAAATGATTCATCCCTATTAGGTTCTAATCTATAGGTCACAACTCATTATTGTAACTTCTGTGTGGGTTCGAATCTATACTTCCATCGTTACGTGATCCCCCACAATAGTGTTAGTTGGTTAACATATAAATTTAAAATCTATTCACCAAATATGTAATCAATGATTTACTTTCGAGTTGAGTTAATATTTCATCCTAATACTTCATAATATAACAAATTTTACTTTCTAAAAAATAAAATAAGCAAGGGGAACTTCAATATTTGAGTGGTGACATGTGTTGGACCTTTGATGATTTTTTATGACTATTTTATTAGGATTTGACAGCTATTAATGAATTATTAAAATTAGAATTATATAAAAAGTTGAGATAGATATACTGAGATATGTGATAAATCATTATCTATAAAAGGTGTGCATTGGATTGGAGTTTATTGTCATCACATGACCAAAAAAGAGAGAGGGCTTACCTATGAGGATTTAAAGGCCTGGATGTTTTGGTGAGAACATAGTTTTTGATTTTCCTTTCACTATACCTTTTCTAACACTGATTAATCATTCTTTTCATATAAAAACCTTATGTAGTAAACATATTGTGTCATGTTTTTTAATGATGTGTGATTGAATATTGAATATTATTTTATTTTAATAGTCATTTTTGTTAGGTTTTTGAATTCAATCATTATTCAATTTTATTTAATAATGATAATTGTTTATTTGATTAAATAGGTTATTTTTAATGAATTAATAAATAATTATATTCTTTGATGATTATATATTTGGTTTAAACGATATATTTACGTATGGTTTTGGATCATCTAATTATTGAATGGACTGAATTATTTAACTATATTAAAGGGACATTACTTATTAATGATAAATCTCAATACCATGAGGTGACTTTGATTCAATTATCACAATGATACAACTACCAAATATATTATTTTTTTCTTTAAAATCAAATAAACATGAATTTATAAAATCTTAGTAAAATCAACATTCATGGTTCTATTTATCAGCATTAAATTTTCATTTTAATTATTCAGAATGATTATATTTACTTTTGAACCAGTCCTTAGATGATAGTAATAAATAGTCCTTGTGGGTTAAACTGTTGGCTAGAGATAGAAAATAACCTTATTTTTTAGTTTTAATAAATTGGTACATTTTTTACATGATTATCACACAGAATTGATGACTCATAGAGGGTGTCAGTCTGACCCCCTTAGAAGTTTTAAAAATCCCACCCTAAGGAAATGACAAAAACACCATTAATAAAATGATATTCAAATCATTAAACTATATATATATATTTTATTCCCACCTAAATTTTGTTTCCCCATAAATAACTATGATAAAATACCATATACAATTTTGTGGTAGCACTCTTATTATATCCGAATAAAATCTTGTGGACTGCCATAATACTTCTAGTGGTAGAAAATCCATGAAAACAGAATTTTCTATCCTTCCAGAACATTTGTTGACCACCAAAATATTTTTGATGAAATGTATTCGATTCTCCAAAAAAATGGATCAAAATTTAGTCCACACAAATTTCATATGGCTCAGGTAATCTTTTACTTCATCCTTAAAATGATAAAAAATCTTGAAATCATTGAAATAAATAAAATCTCTTAAATTCTGAATGTCATTCCATTATAATAACATTATATTATATAATATATAAAGGATAATAGTTATTTATCATTGAACATTAGGTAGAATTACGTAAAGGTAACCCTCAATATATTATGTTCCCAAATGAAATTTTTAGACGGATTAAAAGATATATTTGGGACGATTTTTTCCACATACAGATAAAATATTTTTTTGTTACTTTAATGATAATATAATTCTACTTAAAAAATAGTGGATTATGTGATAATTTCTATCCAAGTCAATATATGAAAAAATATCTTTTATTCCGCTATAATTTATTATGTATCACAAATTAGTATCGAAAGATATTGTTTTATTTAAAATAACCAGATTTTTATAAATATATTATATTACCAAGGTTGATGAATTAATTTCCCATGGATGGGGATTCCCATGGTATTAGTTTCACATGATCACTTTTTCAAAACCTCTATCCCATGTAACTCATCCTAGTTATTAGATATTTTTTATATAATACGGATTAATCCAAACCATTGATCGTATATACATGTAGATTATTTATATGTTGACATACTCATGAAATGATATCTTTTTAATATCTATTATTTATTTAAAATTTTTAACATTTTTTAAATATGTTGATATGTTTTAACCCTTTATCAAAAATAAAAACATGATATCCTTTTCAGAGATATGGGTTAGAAGAGAACCCATTACAATCACCATCATTTTCTCCTTAAATTTATATTTTTATTCATCTATTATTGAAAATCAATATTTGGTTTCAGAATACGTCACAATTCAAATTTATGTTTTCAACAAATTTCATAACTTGATATATGTATGAGTTATATTTATCTAGTTATAATTTCCAAGATAAATGTTACTAAACATTTTTATACTCACATAAATCATTTAAAACAATTATCTTCCTTTATTATTATATATTAAAATATTCCTCCACTATTATCACCTAACGAGTAATCATGAAACATTATTAATTATTCATGTTAATTCCTTGAGAAATATGTGATTTATATTGAGGAAATTTTAAACATTGTCATGGTTGAGGTAGAAAAAAAATATTGTGATCAATGTAGAAATATAAAAAATGGAAATATGATTGAACTCCACTATAAGTGGTTGAAACATGAATAACTAAATAAATTAAGGGAAAACACATTTTAATTGAATGATTTAAATGTGACATAAAAATAAATTATTCTTGTACCTATTGCAATCTAAAATATTTTATTGATCTTTGTTAACATATAATTCAATGTAAGGATAATAGTTTTAAATAAAAAAATGTTTACCAAGCCATGAAATATGAGGATGATACACTGAATTTTACTATGTTAAATTAATTCAGAAATGTTAAATGTGTTAATCATAACAATAATATTTAAATTCTCATGTTGAAGATATGGTTCATTTTTGTAATGTTGTTAAATAAATACTGTATGTTTTACTTTTTATCGTTTATTTTACTTGTTAATTATATTATTCATTTTAATTTATCAAAAATGGATGAAAACATTGAATTTCATATTCACATTATTTGTCCTGAAGACTCCATAAAACCAAATCATATAATTTCATTCCATTCCTTAAAGTGAATATGAATATTTATTAAAAAAATCATTTCATAAAGTTAATATAAATATTATTAAAATAAAGGATGAGGTGAATATGAAATATTATATTCATGATGGATTTATTAAAAATAGTGTCTTTGTATATTAATTTGAATATTATTTATATTTATTAATTTTCTCTCACATGGTAGAAATATCAGTAAAAAATATTATTTATTGTGAATTTATAGAATAAAAATAACACCGTAAATATTTACAAGAAAATTTAATGAAATGCACAAGACAATAGGTATCTATGAAAAAACACTATTTTTTTGGAGATAGTTATAACTTAACTATAAACCAAAATTCTCAACTTCTATGATTTTGATTTTTGAGAAACATACAAAAAAAAAAATTGTGATCAATATGATATTTAGATACTGTTAGGATCAACTTAATTTTTTGTGAATAGTATCATACCCTTATGAAAAAAATTACAGTTATAAATAGTAATGTGATCCTTAAGAATAATAATATATCAAAATGAATAGTAACATCACCTATGAATGTATATATAAAATTTATACATCTTAAAAGTGTCAATATGATATAATTATATCATTGTATAAGTAAATAATTATTTTGAATATTATTAATTACGTGTTGGTATTTTTGTAAGTCATGTATTTTTAATTACAATTTTATGAATAATATAATAAATTAATGGAAAATTTATTATGATAAAATGTATTGATAAAATAATATTTTGATGTCTTAGGATTATAATATAATTTAATGACGCCTGTGTTATTTTTTCAAAGTGTTAGGAAAGAAGAATTAATTTTAAAATATGTATTTTTCATGTAAGTTATTGTTTTAATTAAAACTTCATTTTCTCATATTTATTAAATCATTTTCATAAAATGGATTTAATTTTTGGATTCTACAGATTGAAAAATGGTTAGGGTAAATTTTGGGTATTTTTCTAAAATACCATAATGTTTGGTGAATAGTGAAATACTGTAATTTACAAATTATAAACATTTTATGTTAAATATACTATTTATTGATTCATGTAAGATGTAAGAACCATTGATTCAAACTCAATTGGTATAATTAATATTTGAAGTCTCAATAATAAGAATTATTTTCTGTACTGAGAAAAATAATAAACTAATGAATTAAATATTTAGAAAACACTCCCCTCCTCCACTATAAATAACACCTCCCACCTCCTCTTCTCCTCACACCCCTAAATATTTTTTTACTTCCACTAATTATGATACAAAATATATTTAATACACCTTACCATAAGATATTTAGGTATCATAAAAAGACCAAAACCTCCCCACTATGGAGGTTCTTAAATAGATGGAATCACGAGGTAAAAACCTCTTATATTTTCATTCAATTTCTTTTCTTTTTCCTTTTTATAATTTTATATCCTTACCTATCCTCATAAAAATACCATGGAAACTCCAGTATGTTACATGTAATTTAATTATGTTATTAAAATGTTATAATTAATTATAATCACTTCTTTCCCCTCCATTAATATTAGAAATTGAAACATCATCATAGATGTGTTAATTTATCTTATTCAAGGATGATGGGTTTTCAATTTCTATTACCTTATTAAATTATGGTCATGAATACATTTTTATTATTGAAATATATTATTAGGAATGTAATATATCCTATTTAATGTTATATAATGATTATTTACAAAATGAAAAATATTTATAAAACAAAACGAGTTCATCGTGATAAAAAACATGCAATTAATCCAAATGGTTATCATTAATGTTTTATATAATGATTAATCCTAACTCCAAATAACAAAATATATCATATAACCATTTAATATTCTGGATTTTATCTCATAACATATAACTTCAATTCTAGAAAACTATCCTCATCTTACATGATTATCCATTGATGTGTATAAGTAAACTAATCATGAAGACGAAGGAAACAAAAGCTCCCAAACCACTTAATTTGACCTCTTAACCTATCAAAAAGGACATGAATAAACTTAATAAGGTTATAATAAAATATTTTCATGTATAATAGGTTCTTTAATTATTAATTAATGAATATTATTAAATTATCTAGGACATTAATATCATGTGAATATCACTTTCAAACTTAAGGGAAGTGTTTTATCATCTCAATTCCATTTTGGAGAGATATTACATATTCACCACTATTTCATGTGTATGGTGTATGTACACTAACCATTTTTTATAATATCATGAATATATTTATTTTAATTGTATTATATTTATAAATTAATAAAAATTAATTTTGGTGCATATGATTCGATTGATTAAAAAGTGGCAAGTGATTCTACACGAACATCCATTATTCCTTCGAGTTGCTCAATAATAATTTTTACCCAAATGAAGTTATAATGTTTTTGTAAATATTCTAAATGATTTTTATATCTTCATTATCATGAATAATGATCCATTAATAATTCTATTTTTGGTGTTTACATGTGTTTAAAAGGTTCTATTCTCAATTATTTATAATAAGCAATCTTGATTTAAGGGAACTTCTAGAAATCATACCCAATTTCATGTGCACTATATCATATATTTCAAGCCAATTTTTTTTTTCAAAAAGTCATTATTTTAATTATTAATACATTATTTGTTCATGTCTTATATTATATAAAATATTATACCCATTTTTGTATTTAAAATTCTCTATATTATTTTCCTAAAAACCTCACTAATCTTTTAATGCTAAAATTTCTAAAAAGAACATTCATACACGTTTTCATATGTAATACCCATAGTTTTTGTTATATATATATTACATTATTCTTTACATGGTTTTAATGTTAAGGGTGTTGAATGGGAGAGTCGGGAGAACTTGGAATGATGTTTTGAGGCAAAGGGGATGTCGCACGGGAGGCGCACGGTTTGTCTAAACAGTACGACCAAACCGTGCGTGGTTGACTGAGGTGGCAGTGGCTTCCGCACGGTCTGCGCATGGTTTGCGTAATCATACAGCCAAACCATGCGAGAAGGGTGGCTGAGGCAGTAGCTAATGCATGGTTATCACACGGTTTGTCAAACCGTGCGGACTAACCGTGCGGTCACTTAAAATTAGATCCTTAAATTGTGTATCTAACTCGTTTTGCATCTAATTTCCTCATTAAAGATCCTGAGCATCCCTAAATTGGGATTTGGGTTCTCCTAAGTTCAAACAGCGTTTTTCCATCATTCCAGAGGCTATCTGAAGGCTTCTCTTGGAGAATCCAAGCCAGATTCATGAGGTATGTGATCATTCTCCTTCGTTCGTGAATGGTTTCTTAGATCTACATAGATATACTTCTCGTCTTCACTTGGTTTCTTAGATATACGCCCTTTATGGGTAGATCTAAGTGTTTGGATTCCAAATATGATGATATTTGGTCATGGATGTCTTAGAAGAAAAGATCTATGGAGAATTCTTGGAGATTTGACCAGGTGTTCTTGAGTATTCTTCGTCTGTTGCATGGTTTTTCCTTTTTGTTGATGTAAGTGGATCCACTATTGACTCCTCTTGTTATAATTGGTTTTCTTAGTTTCAAATTGTCTTGTTTTAATGAAATTTATTGTGAAAATCATGGAATAAATCTTCTTTAGTGATGATTTATGGTTTTCATGAAATTGTGAAATCATGGTGAATTGTTGTGCAATGTGATTTAGCTTCTTGAATATTAAATGTTGATTTTAAATTATGGATTTTATGGAATGGTAAATGGTTTGATGAAATATGGGTTTTCAATCAAAAGGGGTGTTTTATTGAAATGGTTTTGTATTGAAATGGCTTGATGAAATTTGTTCATTCTTTGGTTATCAATAAAATTAATGTTTTATTGAAATGGTTTGAAATGGTTGAACACACTTGGTTTTTATGGATATGGTTTTCAATAAATGGTGTTTTATTGAAATTATGGTTTTGGCATGATTGTTGTGAATATGTGGTGTGTTTTCATTGTTCATATACGAGGCATGGTTGAAGTAAGACCTTGTGCTCGGTGCCAAACATTTAATGGAATGTGGGATTTTTAAGTATAAGGATTTGTTGAAATATGACCTTGTGCTCGGTGCCAATGGTGTAATGGCACAGGAGAAACAATTAACTTGTGATGAATTGGTATATCGATGAGAAACCTCTCATGAATACGGAACTGTCATAACGATGCAAGCATAGTTGATTTCACGGGGTTTGTGAAATGGTTGGGAATGCCAAAATGGGATGTTTGTGAAGTGGTTTGGAAATTTGTTTGGTTATTTTTCTAGAAAAATAATGTGTTGGAAAAACTCTATTAAATTGCACTTGATGCTTTTGAGCATTGTTGGTTTTGGAAAACTTGTTTATATTTAGTTATAAACTTCTTTGGTGAAAATGTTTTATATAAACTGTTTTTTATATAAATCTGGCTAACTATTCTATCCACGTGGCGTGAGTAGTGAGGTCATTGGGAAAACCTACTGAGTTTTATACTCTTCCCGGATTTGGAAGGTTGGTGCTTTTGCAAATGTTGTATTCCGAGACACAGGTAAAGGTAATGCATCTCATTACTAATGGATCATGGTGATGTTTGGGAGATGTTGTGGAGATTAGAGCATGTGGACCACAGTGTTGTGGTGTCTTTTGAGAGTCTCATTTTTTTCTTCCGTTGTGTACCTTGATGTTTGGTTTGATCTTCCAGTGTTGTGTACTCTGATTTGGTTTAATATAAATGATGTTTTGTTTCGGTCTTTCTTTGTTTCATTCATCATATAGTGAATGGTTAATGGATGGGTTTATTTCTTTAAAGGGTAAATCCTCCCCCAATTGATTTTGAAACCCTTCGGCATTAATTTCCAGCCTTTTTCCTCTCGGGTATGTCTCTTAAGTCATAGTAATGACTCGTTGCACTCTCATGCCAATGATAATTGGAAGGTCATTACAAATGGTATCAACTTGTTTGGTCCTTTCCATGCAAGTAGTCATCGATGTTCTTGGTCTTGGAGTTGAAATTACTTCTTGTCTGTTCCTTGGGTCAAAATCATAGATAGGAGTAGGATTGCCGGAACATGAAAGGTATAGCATAAAAGGACATAGCTAACCCGATTATGCTGAATGTAAAGTTACTAGGGTGTTGGGTACAAAAGTGTTTTGGATACAATTCTAGAATTTTAGAAATCTCATTGTGATGGGTTTAGCCAATGAGAGGATCATGACATGCATTGTAGATGAATATATTCTTAGTAGGATTGCATATCGCATTGTGATGAATGAGTAAGGATTTTGTGCATGGTGCTAATTTTTGAAATGTGCAAAAATTGTATTCAAGTAGAAAACTTTTGAAAATATGGTATTTGTTTTATTTTTAAAATGGATTTATTTTCAAAAAGTATTTTGAATGTTTTAAAAAATGGTTGCACATGGGAAAAGGTTATTTTCAGAACAATGTTGTGATAGTTGAAGTGATAGAATTTTAAATGCTAAGCCAAAAGTTTCTAGAGAGTGAGATTGATAGAGTTTGTTGTTGGTTTAGAATATGGCACCTGGTAGGCGTCGTCGAAACCAACCCAAAGAAGCTGCGGAGAATGTGGTTTCACCTGAACCACGTGTGAACCAGGAGCTGGTTCAATGTATTGTCCAAGTCTTTCAAGATGTGGATATGGGGAACTGGAGGAATGAGCCACAACATGTGGATCATACCATATGGTTCATGAAGCAGAATCCACCGAACATGAGGGGTGATGCTGGTCCCAAGAAGGTGGAGGTGTGGCTAAGCAGGATGAATCGTATATTCGATTTCATCAGAAAACTAGTTGAGATGAATATAAATATAGCATTGTATATTCTCAAGGATCTTGCATTTCAGTGGTGGGATTTAGCGGTGCATGCTAAATTTGTTAAAGTCCTTACATGGGAGGATTTTGAAGAATTGTTTAACAAACAATTATATCCTCACACGTTCATGATCCAGAAAATGACGGATTTCTTCAACATGAAATAGGAGAGCCTCACTGTTACAGAGTATGCGGATATGTTCATGAATTTAGAAAGTTTTGCACTAGAGGTTGCGGCAAGTGCTTCTTTTAAAGCACACGTCTTCGAATCGGGACTAAGGCAGGAGATTCAATCGATGATTGCGGTGAACAATCAAGCCTTCATTTCTAGAGCCTATGCTATAACTGTTGATGGAGATGAGCTGAAATGGGATTTCTCTATACTGGAGACGGATGTCTAAGATATAATCATGAGTATGGATTGGTCGACAAGGTTTAAGGCTCACATTGAATATTATAGGAGAATGGTTAGTTTCACGACTGAGGATGACATCGACCATCTCTTTAGAGGAGAGAGAATAATAAAGAAAGGATCAAAGAGCTTGTTGGCATCAATGGTGGAAACTATATCTTAGCAATTGGAAGTGTTTACTTTGGTATCATTAGAAGAGAGTGAAGAAAATAGTTTTCCAGTAGTGGTGGATCAATTTCCTGATGTTTTTCCTGAAAACTTTTCAGGATTACCACCTGTAAGAGAAGTTGCGTTTATGATTGATCTCCTTATGGGGACCAGTCCTATCTCACTTATATCTTATAGGATGGCAGTAAAAGAGTTAAATGAATTGAAATTGTAGTTAGAGGAGCTGGAAATCAAGTCTTTCATTTGGACAAGGGTGTCTCCATGGGCAGCACCAGTTTTGGTTGTAAAGAAAGCAGATGAAACACTTTGGCAATGTTTTGATTATCGTAAAATTTACCATGTCATGATGAAGAATATATATCCACTTACATTCATTGATGATCTGTTCGATCAATTAAGGGGAGCTTAGGGGTTCTACAATACTGACTTGCGATCAGGATATCACCAATTACGAGTTCGGATGGAGGATATTCCAAAGACAACTTTCAGAAGAAGATATGGCCACTATGAATATGTAGTCATGCCTTTAGGTCTTATGAATGCACCAGTGGTCTTCATGGATTTGATTAATCAGATATATCAGAAAAATCTGGATTCCTTTGTTTTGGTGTTTGTGGATGATATATTAGTGTATTCAAGAACCATGGCTGAGCATGAGAAACACTTGGTGATAGTTTTGGAAATCTTAAGAGAAAATCAGGTGTATGAAAAATTATCAAAGCCTGACTTTTTGGTACAAGAGGTACGATTTCTAGGCCATGTTGAATTTGAGAAAGGTGTTTCATTGGATCCAGAAAAGATAGAAGCTGTTCTTTCTAGGCAACCACTGAAGAATGTCTTTGAAATTTGAATTTTTCTTGGTCATGCTGATTATTACCGATGCTTTTTCTGTAAATTCTCATAACTATCTTCACCTATGAAAAATTTTACAAAGAATAACATTGAATTTCAATGTACTGAGGAATGCCAGAGATCTTTTCAAGAGTTGAATGTTCACATTACATCAACACGTATCTTAATCTTTCCAGAATCGGGGCAAGGATATGTGGTGTACTGTGATGCTTCAGAAACATGGTTTGGTTGTGTTCTCATGCATGGAGACCATGTGGTTTCATATGGCTTAAGAAAATTGAGGGTGCGTGAAAGAAATTACCCAACCCAAGATTAGGATTTAGCTGCATTAGTCCATGCTTTGAAAACATGGGGACACTATCTCTTTGGTAAGAAATTTACTGTGTTTATGGATAAAAAAAGATTGAAACACTTTTTCTCACAGCGAGATTTGAATCTGAGGCAGTGGAGATGGATGGAGTATCTTCAAATGTCTGACTTTTACTTAATGTATACATTGGGTAAGGGAAATTCGGTGGCTGACACATTAAGCTTGAAGTTGTATGCTCTGTTGGAAAAGGAAGCTTTAGATGAATGGTAATAAATTTCGATCTTATCCAACATGCATGTGGAATCTGAAAAACGAGCTGATGTTATGGTTTTCATTACATCTATGCTTGTTCCTGATCTAGTAAAAGAGGTCAAAGAGGAAAAAAATCTAATTCGAAATGTCTGGAAATGAGTTTGAAACTCAATGGTGTGGAGACCATTGATGGATAGAAACTGGAAGCCAGATCAGTTTTATGTTTCATTGATCAGATGGTTGTACCTATAGTCTGTCTGGAACCACTCCTTAATTATTACCACAATTCAAGATGGGTTTTACATCTGGTCACACAGAAGATTTATAAGGTTCTAAAGGCGCAGTTTTGATGGAGTGGCATGAAAAGGAAGGTGGCTGAGTTTGTCTCGCGATGCTTAACTTGTCAGCAGGTTAAAACAGAGAATCAGAGACCAGTTGGTATGTTACAGTCTTTACCAATCCCAGTGTGTAAATGGAAGCAGGAATCAATGGATTTCGTTATAGGTCTTCCACGAATTTTCAGGAAACACGATGCCATTTTGGTGATAGTGGATCCCCTAACCAAGTCGGCCCATTTCATCCCTATTCGTGAAACCCATACGGTGGAAGATATTTCAAAAATATATATCTGGGAAGTGGTAAAGAGGCATGTTGTACCAGTGTCTATTGTATCAGATAAAGATCCAAGGTTCACATCTCATTTCTTTAAATCCTTACAACAATCCCTTGGGACTAAGTTGACTATGAGTACGCGCGTATCATCCCCAGATAGATGGACAATCCGAAAGGACAATATAGACAATGGAAGACATGTTTCGGGCTTGTGTAATGGATTTTGGTGACTCATGGGAGGAGTATATACCCTTAGTGGATTTATCATACAATAAAATTTATCAGACCTCGATACACATGGCTCCGTTTTAAGCATTGTATAGGCGTCCTTGCCGTTTTCCACTATGCTAGGTGGAATGTGGTGAAACATTACTAGTTGGGCCAAGCCTTGTCCAAGAAGCAATAGAGAAGATTCAGTTTAATAGAAAGAGAATGGAGACGGCTCAGAGTCATCAGAAATCAGATACAGATCACTATCGAAGACCGTAGTTGTTCGAAGTGGGTGATCATGTATTTTTTAGAATCTCTCCAAGTCTTGTACATCGTCATTTTGGGAAGCATGGAAAATTATATCCTTGATATATAGGCCCTTTTGAGATACGATAACAGGTTGGAGATGTGGCATATCAGTTGGCATTACCACCACGATTTAGTTTAGTGCACAATGTGTTCCATGTGTCTCAGTTGAAGAACTATCAACCCGATCCTGACCATGTGATCAGATGGGATCAAGTTGACCTAGAGCCAGATCCTTCATTGGTACATATCCCGGTGCAGATTGTGGATAGGAAAGAGAAATCATTTCATGGGAAAATCAACATTCTGCTGGAGGTTTTGTGGAAAACATGGTCAGATTCAGGAAGAGACTTGGGAACATGAGAAAGAAATGAAAGAGCAGTGGCCAGCACTCTTTTAGGCAAGCGATGGTTTTCAACTTTCATGGGATGGAAATGAAAATGGTGGGGAGAATTTAGTACCCATAGTTTTTGGTATGTAACCCTTACATTATTATTTACACGGTTTTATAGTTAAGGGAGTTGAATTGTAGAGTCGGGAGAACATAGAATGATGTTTTGAGGTAAAGGGGAAGTCGCACGGGAGGCGCACAGTTAGTCTCAACCGTGAGGCCAAACCGTGCGTGCCTGACTGAGGAGGTAGTGGATTCCACACGGTTAGCACACGATTTGTCTAACCGTGTGGCCAAAATGTGCGAGAAGGGTGGCCGAGGCAGTAGATAACACTTGGTTAGCACACGGTTTGTCAAACCGTGTGGACTAACCATGCAGTCACATAAAATCAGATCCTTAAATTGCGAATCTAACTCATTTTTCATCTAATTGCCTCATTAAAGCTCCTAAGTAGCCCTAATTTAGGATTTTTGTTCTCCTAATTTCTAAGAGGGTTATCCCATCATTCCAGAGGCGATGCGAAGGCTTCTCTTGGCGAATTGAAGCCGTATTCTTGAGGTATGTGATCGTTCTCCTTCATTCATGAATGGTTTCTTAGATCTACTTAGATATATATCTCTTCTTCTCTTGGTTTATTAGATCTACGCCCGTTATGGGTATATCTATTTTTGTGGATGCCAAATATGATGATATTTGGTCTTGGGTGTGTTAAGAGAAGAGATCTAAGGAGGATTTTTAGAGATTTGACCAGCTTTTCTTGAGCATTCTTAATCTATTTCTAGGTTTCACATTTTTGTTGAGGTAGGTGGTTTCACTCTTGACTCCTGTTGTTATAATTGTTTGTCTTAGAGTAAAATTCTGTTGATTGTTGGAATTTGATTGTGCAAATCATGGAAAAAATCATCTTTAGTGATGATTTATGGTTTTGACGAAATTGTGAAATCATTGTTAATTGTTGTGGAAAGTGATTTGGATTCTTGAATATAAAATGTTGAATTTAAATTATGAAATTTCTAGAATGGTAAATGGTTTGATGAAAGATGTGTTTTCAATAAAATGGGGTGTTTTATTGAAATGGTTTGGTATTGAAATGGATTGATGAAATTGGTTCATTCTTTTGTTTTCAATAAAAGTACAGTTTTCTTGAAATGGTTTGAAATTGTTTAACACACTTGGTTTTGATGGAAATG
Source organism: Viscum album (assembly GCA_963277665.1). Classification (NCBI taxonomy): domain Eukaryota; kingdom Viridiplantae; phylum Streptophyta; class Magnoliopsida; order Santalales; family Viscaceae; genus Viscum; species Viscum album. Next base: position 913,429,079 of record OY728155.1, on the reverse strand, counting down.
GTTTTCAATAAAAAGGTGTTTTATTGAAATGATGGTTTTGTCATGATTTTTTTGAATATGTGGTGTGTTTTCATGTTGCATATATGAGGCATGGTTGAAATTGGACCTCGTGCTCGGTGCCAAATGTTTAATGGCACATCGGACTTTTATGTACGAGGCTTGGTTGAAATATGACCTTGTTCTCGGTGCCAAAGGTTTAATGGGACATCGAAAACAATTACCTTCTGATGACATTGTAGATCAATGAGAAACCGCTCATGAGTATGGAACTATCATAACGATGCATGCATGGTTGATTTCATGGGTTTGTGAAATGGTTGGGAATGCCAAAATAGGATGTTTTTGAAGTGGTTTGGGATTTTGTTTCGTATTTTTCTGGAAAAATATTTTGTTGGAAAAGCTGGTTTAAATTGCACTTCATGCTTTTGAGCATGGATGGTTTTGGAAGACATGTTTATATTTAGTTATAAACTTGTCTGGTGAAAATATTTTATATAAACTATTTTTTATATAGATGTGGCTAACTAATATATAATAGTGGCATGAGTAGAGAAGTCGTTGGGAAAACCTTCTGAGTTTTATACTCACCCCTGCATTGGCACATTGGTGCTTTTGCAGATGTTGTATTCTAAGACACATGTAAAGGTAAATCATCTCATTACTAATGGCTCGTGGTGATGTTCGGGATATGCTGTGGAGCTTGGAGCTTGTGGACCACGAAGTTGAGGTGTCTTTTGAGAGTCTCAGGTTGTTCTTCCGCTGTGTACCTTGATTTTTGGTTTGGTCTTCCGCTGTAGTGTACTCTGAAGTGGTTTAATATAAATTAAGTTGTGATTTGGTCTTTATTTGTTTCATGCACCATATAGTGAATGGTTAATGGTTGAGCTTCTTTTCTTAAAGGTTAAATCGTCCCCCAATTGTTTTTGAACCCATTCGGCATTTATTGCTAGCCTTTGGCATCTTGGGGATGTCGGTTAAGGCCTAGTAATGACTCATTGCACTCTCTAGCCAATGGGAATTGGCAGGTCATTACATCACATCTGTTTGGTATCACTTACCATGATATATTCTTATATTTCATTATGAATGTCCATATATGTTTTAATTCTTTTTATTCATGTACACTTGTAAAATACACACAATTATTATGCTTCATGACATGATTATGATACCAATTTATTTAATGGGAACCCTTATGTTTATGATTGAATGTGTATGATTAATTATGTAGAAAACATGTTCATGAACATGTTAAGATGGGTATGACTATATAACACTCTTAATAATTGGGTAAATTTTAGTCTCATGAGAGGTTATGTTCAAAGGTCTTGGATGTTAGCATTGACTCAAGATCCACGTGTAACGATATTGGCAGTTAGCCAGGACTCATGCCCTATGTGAAACTGTCATGGTGGTTAAACATTACACACGCTACACTATGTGAAACTATCCCTGACTCATACAAAATTAACATTTTATAGTTTCTCCACATTACTACGATTCCAGGGTTTTATTATCAAAAGTTATAAATTTTATGATTCCTAATGTTTAATCATGTACCATGCCTATTTATATCATTATGTTATGCCTTCTTACCCATGTTCTAATATTTATTCATATGATTATTCCCTTACTAGGCTACTGGATTATCCCTTATTTCATTTTATCCCCTTGTTATCCTATGCCGATGTAAGGGATAAAATTTAGTTAGGATCTCATTATCAGGATTAAATAAAGAAATGATTCATTTTGTCCCTTGTTTTCAGTTTTGTATACCTAGTCTTCCAAGACACTACAATCTTCGATCCTTGACAAGTAATTTAATGTTTAAATAAATTTAAAATAATTTAATGAAATTATCATAAGGACAAGGTCTCTATAATGACAATATTATGTCACATAATTGATTTTATGTAGTCCCTTAAAGTGTTTCTTATTTTTTATAGTGTTCATACAAGGCTCATTACTTTAATGATCAATAATATTATTTTTAAAATTTAATGTACTTAAAATTTCATCATAATTTTAAATTGAATAATAATTCATAGCTGAGATGATCATTGTTGTTAAAAATAAATTATTACGATAGATTCATGAAATAAAAAAATGGATTCTAAAATTCATTCCTTGATTAAAATTAAATTTTATGATATATATGTACGATCATAATGTGGAATGTGACGTGGATCATCGACATTATCACATCATTGGTTTCATGCACCTAATAGAATATTAAACTCATAATTAATCTAATTTTTTACACCTTTATCAACAACGAAACGTCATATATATAAAAGCATCACCCAAGAATCTACCTTTATATATCTAGGGAGAATTAAATAAATATGAAAAATAAAATAAAATCTATATGATAATTTATTTTGATTGAACACATGTTCATTTAATTTTCTGCAATCTATGCGTGAAGGAACCATAGTTGAAACACTATATATTGTCATCATATTCTCTAAAATATTTTAATTTTGTAGATAGTCAGTTTTTGTGTGCTAGAACAGAGAACCGACGAATCCTTCGGCATGTCAATGATTGTCGCAACACTATTCCTTTGATTTAGGAAGACAAACATGTATCAGGGTCCTTATATCAACTCCTTATCGCTTTATAAGATGTGAGATAAGTTAGTTATTCAACAAGATTCTATTGATCAATAGTGAAAAAATAGTTAGGCATCTCTAGACTTGTATAGGTATGTAAATACTCTTGAAAATTTAATTTTCTCCCTTGTGTATATTTAAACATCAACATATATTTTAATTAATATGTATAACCTATTACATATGTCACTTATTTCTGAAGTATTCAACCACATAATTATACCATTAAAATAATGTTACGTAATACATTTCGAAGGCATTAACTTGACTCATCTCTCCCAAAAACATTAAATGAACCTTGACAAAAATATTCATTTGATAAATAGTTTTCCTTATATTCAATGAGTGACATGTAAATAATATGATTAAATAAATTGAACTCCTACTATTAAAAACACAAATATTAATAAATTTATCTATTTCTTAATGATTATTAAAAAATAGACATTACCAATACCTGAGGATGGCCACCCCCATCTCCTAAACTCTAATTTATTAGAATTGGATAAGCATATGAATATTCAATGTGTGTGACCCTCTGTACCATTATATTGATAGTATTGAGTCATACCCATAAATAGAAGGTGGTATCAAGAAACACATCAAGGCCAATAAGAAGATAAATTTTAACTATAAAATGACAACCAACTTTGAAAACATCATGATTAATATAGTCTCTTTTTCATATTGTATCTCATAAACTAGGATGCATCACTTGTTTCACCATCCCTAATTCATTTATTTATTATTATCCATACCATTATAAAAAACAGTCCTTATTCAACCATGACCATGGATTCGGTAATGGTATTACCATCCTAGTAAACTATCCCTGAGATATCCCTTTTTTTTCTGAAAACAAAAAAATCTATCTTTGGAATTCAATCAATACAATACCACCAAATACACAACCAATTCATGTTCACCTCTACACAACAATAATTTCAAGGATTTCATATTTTAATAGTGTATATGAAAAAATTATACACCTTGATAGTGATTTAATGTTGGGATACCATCACATTTGTTCATGGATAGAAATATCCAATGACACTTATAACATAAGGTGTTCAATTTGATAGGCGAATCCTCAAGATATCTTCTACTTATGATCACCATGAATGAAATTTATAAGAAAAAGCGTCAATAATTATCATCCCTTAGATCATAATAGTTTACATTATTCCATGTCTTGTTAACATTATGTAAATATACCATAGGCATTATATTTATGATTAATTTCATCATATGTTGAGGTTCTCATTATAACTAGGATCTTTTATAACCCATTGAAAAAATAAATAATCAATGGACATTACCATATAAATAGTGTGGGGGAATGTATTTTCTCTATTATGGTAGTAAAATATCATTCATAACCCTCTATATAAATGATATCAATGTTGAAAAGTACTACTTAATTTGGGCCCAGGGTACCCAATTTTTTAACACTCCCACTATCACAATAGAAAACAATCGCACTATCCACTTTTATACTCTTAACAGATAAAATCATGATTTTACATGGTAATATATTTAGTCAATGTGCATGCCACATTTTAATAAATGGTAACTCTTTTACCTCTAATTTCACCTACATGAGTAAAACTCCCCAAATAGAAAAATAACCTAAATATAACAATTTTATCCTCTCTCATAACCACAACATATTATTTTTTCCCATTATCATAAACTTATTAAAATTTATATGGTGATAATAAAATACTTTCAAAATAATATTCCACAAATTTGAATATATAATTAAAAATTGATAATGGTTTTTAACTACATTATATGTTGTAACATACTCTATATTTATAGCTATAGATACCACATTCTACTAGATGATTATATTGATCATTTACGTTTCCCAACTATGATATAAGATTCATTAATATGTAGGAAGACTAGTTTAATAACCCATTGATGACTACTGTTACTTTATCTCCAAATACCATGTATATATTCCTTGTACTTTTGAAGTACTACGGGATTAATCTAATTTATTACTAAGTATTTATCCTCGATTTATTTAAAATATTACTACTATAATATATTTATTGGAAATATAATTTCTTGTATAGAGCACGGAATATGTGATAGATCCTTTACTAAACCACATCATGTTCTAAAAACCATATTAATAACCTCTTGTGTATTGTACCGGACTTCTTAGATAGATTTATTCTATATGACAATGGAAAATGATTCTCTCTCACATTTTTCTATATTTTATATTCAGTTTTTTATAAATTTATATACATTTATGCGGTGTAATAAACACATATATCTACCATAGTAGATATTGTTCCATTATATTCTATTCTTATTAATTATTTGAATAGTTATTTTAATCATTTGATAACTACTTATAAGCCTTATAAACTATTTTTAATATGTCATTAAACATATCTATATACGATAGTATAGTTCTCCGACTGATCTCTTTTAGTCACTAGGAATAATTTCATTCCAAAAAAACATTCTATGTTAATGATTTTTGAATTAATTGAAAATTATATTACTATAACATTCATTTCTTTTTGTAATTATATAGTGTCACAGAACCTTTTTGATTTCATTATATAAACACCTTCAAATAAATGTGGTATTTACATTCGATGTCCCATATATCAATCATTAAATTTTTTATAAAAAATATAATTATAATAGATTTGAGTATCATGAAATTGTTTTAACAATCGATATTTTTTAATAACAATCTTTTACCACCAATTTATAGTTTCTTTTGAATAACCCAAAAATGGTTTAACATCATCTAGATAAACATATCTAAAACAAATATTAGATTTTTATGCGTGTAATATATATTTTGATTGCTTTGAATATTCCATTCATAGAATCGTTCCTTAAACCACTTACGTGTGTGAATAATTATTATAAATTAATAATATATTCTTTACTATAGTGAAGATAATTCTAACCATTTGTTTCTAATCATATAACACAACATATTTCTCTTGAATAAAACCTATTTCATGAGCTCTTATAGAACTTATTATTTTTACAACTACTCATCCAAATAAATCCTTCGACTTTATACATGTCAATATTTCTCCGACTATTTAAAATAAATATTAAAATACTCTCATATAAATATATTATTTAACTTAATAATATATATTCTATCATCGTAATATATGTAATATCTTACATAAACTTTACGATAATTTCGGAGTTGCATAATGTTTTTTCTTGATAAATTTTTTTCTATTGTCATAGGGTTTACTCAATCTTTTTATATAAACATTTTTTTTGTGAAATAATTTTAGCTCAATGAGTTTTAAGATATATTTATTTTCAAATATATTTACATTCTATATTATATTGTGATAAATATAACACATGTTATAAATAAAACATGATACTTTATTAAAATAATATTATTTAAACATTTCTATTCTAATATAGCTATTAAATTGGAGTGTATAGAATAAAAAAGTATAAATTATTATAAATATATGGTTTATAAAATTATAAAATAAATTTAATGGTTATTTATATATTATAAATAAAATAAGAACTTCTTGAAATAAATTTTTTTTTTTGAAAATTGTTTATTGGTTTAATGGTGGTTTCATTGAACTTTGTAAACTTAAATTAAAATGAATTTTAAATAATTATATTAAATTAATAATGAAAAATAAAATTCATTTTTAAAAAAATTCAATAAAATTATATTATGGTGAATTTTGGGATTTTTGTTGAAAAGTTCCACATTTCATTGACTAGTGAAAATAGGGGTTCTTATTAAAAAGTATCTTTTTAATTAGAGAATTTATAAGAGTTTTTTTAATGTAGTTTTAAAATTAATATTTCTTCAAATATAAATTTATTAATCAAATTTAGTTATTTTTAATCAATTTCATATTAAATTTAGATAGTAAACCATTCTCTACATATTAAAATTGTCTCTTCATAAATAATGTTTTTCATCATGTTTGTTGGTATAATTTTAAATTAAAATTTTCCATCTATGTGAATTGACTTTTGAAATATGTATTATAAATTTTAAAGTATAAGAAAATAAATTATATAATAATTTAAAATTAAATTTTAACAAAAATAATTATTTAAAATAGTAAAAATTATTTGTTGTCGTGAAGGTTAAAATGAGTTTACTAGGGGTAAAAAATGTTAAAGGTTAAAAACTGACACATAACATGTCTAGTTCTTATTTTATTGTCATATTGTGACCTTAATTATATAAGGTCTTAAATGGTCTGTTTCGAAGCATTTTGGAAAGTGTAATGTTTGGGTTGAATTCTTTCTTATAAAAATTTTATGTATGTCTTCTCCCACACTTATTATATGTCACCCCTTATCCTATCATATTCACACTTCAAAAAACCATTATTTCTGAGAATAAATTTAAAAATAAATTCCAAAATTACATACCATCATCCTATAATAATTTTATTGATTAATAATCATATGTTAGAATTATTTTAGTTCAAACATAATTATGTTGTCTGAAGAAGTGGTAACGTCAATAACTGAGATTTTTGTTTCTTTTCTTCATCCACATACTTATAATATTATTAAATAATAGTGACATAATTAAATTATTAACATAAATATAATTATATTTTTTATGTTTATTTAATTTCCTAGAACCATATCTTACTCCCCAAATGAAAATCAAAACTATCGATCATGTGTACGGAGGACTATCACCTCTCAGACAGACGTAATTATATTTCAATCATCACGTTAAATGAATGTATATAATGATGCATTTAAATTTTATATTTTAAATTTGTGATATCATTATAATAATTTAATTATAATATCATAGATTTCTTCTTACCTTCTATTCCTTATAATATATGATAATGTCACCAGTGTTTACAGTGGACTACATCCTTGTGAAGTGATGTGATTCATTATTCAATTATTATTTACATGGAAAAAGTAAGGATAAATTTTCTGTTTATGTAGGATATTAATAAAATATTAACTATTATTTAAAATAAATTTATCATATAATTATTTACCTTACCATACATTGAAAAAATGACAATGTCGTTCGTGTGTACGGAAGACTACCGCCTCGCCAAACATTATGAATTATTTTTACTAACGAATTACTTGGATGGTATGTGTAAGAAATATTTAAAAAAGTAATATTATATTTAGGATATATATATCATCTTGTAATTATAATCCAACAGTTACATTATCTCCATTGTGATCATCATGAAATTGAAATGTTACTAATGCGGACGTATGACCTACAGTTCATGTTATTGTAACATAGTTCATTTTTTATAACCATATTTAATGGATGGTTTTAAAAGTATAATTTATGTATGAAAATCATAATTATTTCATTTTTAAAATTAAAGATATTTTTAAATGATAATATCTTGGACTATTTTCATCTTACAAAAGTGATTTTGGATATAATGGTCATTTATCATTATAATATCCTCAAAGAAATTAGTTGTTATTGTTATTGAATATGAAAGGTTAACAAAATAAAATAAAATAAATAATAAACATGAAAATTGTTCTTATAAAATTAATAAATTTACATAATTTTATTATTCATAATGATAAGGAACACACGTGATGATTCAGGCTCTAGTTACGGAGTTTCTTAAATAAATTCTCATTCATTGTGTTAAACATCCACTTCATTAATTATGATATGCAAAGATTAGGTGTGTGATAAAATTTTATTTTTTATGTTTTATTTTAATTTTTTTATGTGTAATTAATATTGATATAAATAATTAATTCATTAAGTAATTCCAACATCAACGATATGATCATTTTATGGGATTTGTATCAACCCTTACTTATTAGAGACACCTATTATTTTATGAACCAAATTTCATTCAAATGTTTCATATAATGACCATTTAAATATTTAATAATCAATCCCTTATTAATCAGGATATTTTAATTGAAATTTTATTTACTTCATTATTGGTTCTTATGATTTGAATGAAGAAATGTAGAAAACGTTTATGTTTTAGTATCATTTTAATCACGATTGTTTATGTTGGGATTTCCATTCATGGAATTTGTTTATCATTTCCAAATAAAACCCTTCCATTTTATTCTTCCCTATATATTCCTAAATATTTCAATTAATAATAATATTTTTATTTTTCTGGTTCATTAAATGAGTATCAATTTTTTATATAAAACATTCTTTATTTCTCTCTTCAATTGAAAAATTATTCTCTTCCGTGTCCATTTATTGATTAAAATTTATTATTTTATTTAAAATATTTATATGATTTTATAAAATCATTTTACCATTTTTTTATTTTTATTAAATGATTTAATAGAAATTTTATTTTCATTTTTTGAATGAGCTACTTCTCGAATTTTTATTGAAAATGAAAAAAAAATCATTATTTTATTTTGTACGACATGAATAATATTTTACACTATAATTTTCCCTGATGATTAATTATATGATTAAAACTTTATTTTTAAATAAATTTATTTCAACAATATTTTTTTTTGTATATGTTATTTTCAAATTTGAAAGGTTATTGTCATTGAGAATATTTTTTAATATTTTTAAAATTATTTCTATTAAAAAAAATTTATGTTATCGGATGATTAAAATATTATTTTTATATGTCTTACATATATAGCATTCTCACTCTTCCACACCTTTATATGTTAATAAATTCTTTATATTCATCTTTCAAATGCCATCACATTGAAATTTTCTATTAATTTTGAAATAAGACAATATTAGGCATCAAATTTATTTTTATGGGTAATAATTTTATTTATGCATTATAATTTGTTTAATTTTTTGAAAAAAATAAATCATTAAAATTTTATAAATTTAGACCCTAAATAATATCTAATTATAACATCCAAAAAATCACACTCCCAGATAATGTGTAGAAACCCCTGGATTTACATTTTTGTCTATGATTATGATAACTGTTAAAAAATGTTCCTATCAAAACCATACAACATCATAAATAATCAAATTTATTACATAAATTATTGGGTAGTTTTTAGGTTAACAGTTGTATAGAATTATGAGAAATCCAATGAAAACAATTCACATCAAGTTGGACTCATAACCAACTAGTTTATAAAGATAAACAATATCTCTTATTTAACCCAACTATTCATATTTCATAATAGGTCACCAATATCATCCTTGTGAAATTATTTATAGAAATAATTCATTCAACATCATTATTTAAAACATTAGGAAAAGGAAACATAAGAAGGGTGAGCTCAAATTCTCACTAAGGGTAAACACAATAATTCGTAATTATACTTCATTAATGTGAATAATAGTGAATAAGGGTATGATGAAATAATCAAAGTGAATGAGAGAATCATAAATGAAATCATACTAATCAATACCTGGACTGTAAAATATGAAATATTGGAAAAGGAAAGATTCATCATAATCAATAATCACGATCTATGTGATATCAATCTTGGTCATTAGAAACATTATAAACCAATATAAATCATAATGAAACACAATATGGTATCATAGGACATCATTATACTTATCACTCTTATAAATGGAATAATCATGTCCTCGACATCCGTACATGTCACTCATATAAATTTAATATCCATATATTTAACCTCCATACCCAATGCATTGGAATGATATTATGGTCACCCATCCCTGGTCTATCGTGGAACCACCTGTCATTGGTTTATCATGTAACCACCCATAAAATGTCCACGTATGATTTCAAAATCACCACACATAAAAGATTGAATATACTCATTAGGTAACCAATTATCCCCTTGATATACCCATGTAATATAAATTGGATCTATAAAAATAAATTTGAAACATGATTAAATCATGTAAAGGAACATGTTAATAATAGTATCCTTAAAATATGATTAATCTATGGAATTGAAATGGGTTCCATAACAGTCTTTTTGAAACAGGAATAAACCATTGAAAATAAATGGGTTCCCTAAATATATCATTTAAAAATGAATAACCCATGGAATATAAATAGTTTTAATAACAATTTCAGTGAAACATGAGTAACATAAGGAAATGAAGTGGGTTAAATAAAAAATCATTAGGAAATAATTGACCAGAGGAAAAGAAACTGTTTTCACCACAATATATTAAATGAATAATAAATCTATGGAAAATAAATGGTCTTGGAAACAATATCTTTAGGAAATAATCAACTCATGGAATAGATTTGGTTTTCACTACAATCTCTTTAGGACACAATAAACTCGTTGAAAATAAAGGAGTTTCACCATGATATTTTTGGACATATGCAACTCATTGAAAATAAATGGGTTTCACAAAATTCTCCTTAAATAAAAAATAATCCATTAAAATAATTAATAAGTATGGTATCAATAAAAAATTTATCCATTGTAGGATAAGTAAATTTTTTTTCACAAAAATTAATGAATATAAATGACAATAAAATATCACTAAAAAAATACTTGAGGAAATAATATTTAAACATTCCAAAGTGTCTTATTCCACACATATATTTTTGAACCATTAACCCCAACAAAGGAATAAAAAAATTAAATTTTAAAATTATTATCATATGGAGATTCATTATATTAGATTTCAATATAGAATTATATGAACCTCAAAAAATAATATAGGTGTATGACATATCAAATGTCTCATAGAAGAAAAATTAAAACAAAATTCTATTACCACTTGGATAACATAAATCCCATAAATCCTATGAGAGTGAGATCATAAAATAAAATTTATATCCACATTAATTTAAGGGAATGAGTCATTAAATACCTTCATGGCCAGTATATACACCACATAACTAAAATATGTTCTGAATATATAATTTCTCTCATAAAACATTAGAATAGAAATACTCTTACAGTTGTGGTATCATTTTAATTAGAAACCCAAAAACAAATAATTATAAGATAAAACATTTAGTTAAAATTAATATGAAATACATAATGATATAATATATAAAACTTTTTGTAGAGACACCACAAAAAAGAGGCAATAATGATGTATGCCTCACGGAAGTAAAAGTGAGACAACGATCCCATACAACTTGAGTAACTCTGGAATCATGGGATCCATGAAATAATAACATCAATTGAAACACATTATATAATTAAATAAATGAAAATAATTATATAACAAGTCATATTAAAGTATATAATCTATATATAAGTAAACAGGTGAATGATAAGAATTTGGTAACAATGTAACATAAATTGAGACAAAACCACTTACAACTTGATTAACTTTAAAATCATCATCCCAATTAAAGAACAACATAAATAATGTTTTTTAATATCTTTAAATAAAGTAAATTTATGATACAAACATTTATAGGATATTATATAAACAATATATAAAAAATTATATGTATAATAATAAAATATGCCTCAATGAAATAAAGGTTAGACAAAACCCATTGCTACTTGAGTAACTTTTGTATCATGATCCCCATGAAATAATAAAATCAATTTAAAATTTTAATATATTTAGATAAATTAAATTTATGATAGAACATTTCATAGGGAAATATATACACCAAATAAAATAAACTACTTATATAACTATACAATATGCCTCATTGAAATAAATTTTAGATGAAATCCCTTACCTCAAATCTGATTTTTCATTCATGTTCTCTTTCTTATTAAATAATAAAATTTTATTAATATTATAATATATTTACATAAATTTAAATGTTTATATTTAAATTTATTTAAATTATAATCATGTTATATATAATTATTAATCAATAATGTTCATCTCATATATTTGGACCATATTCAGATTATGTCTCAAAACTGACCTCTATAGGTCAACTATGGTCAAAGTTGGAATTTTATAAACATCAAAATAATAAAAAAGTTATCTTATTTATATATCATTTAATATTTTTATATCCAATCCTGAAATGTTTTTATTAAAAATGAACCAACATTACCATCATTGAGATGATAGGTCGTACGTACGCATGTGTAATGTCCCCATTTTTCAATGATCCTTATTTAATGATGTTAAGTAACAGTTATCATTCCCAAATGATCATTATATAATATATAAAATATTATTTTATCATATATATATAATTAATTTTAGGTAACATTAATCACATTGATTTGAGGAGGTGTTAGTTCACACATCCATGAATAACGTAATAACATTTAAGTTGGGGAACAGGTAATAAAGAAAATGATATATTATATTTCCAGAATGGTAATTATCTCATTAATATTATATAGATTCTATTAATATCAAATATGTTTCATTAAATTATCACACCCCAAACTAGCACGTATATGTTATTTTTTATATTTTTTATCTTCTAATTAATTTTATTCCATTTCATGTGTGTTTATCTTTAATTGGGAGTATTTGGGCATTCAATGTGGGTATCATGGATAAGGTGGATAGTTTTACAATCCATTTGGTCACCATGTAACAACTAATATAGTTTTTTACATATCTAACAACATGTTAGGTGAACAATTTTCCAATAGTTCTGCCAACCAGTGTAGAGTGATCTAGGAGCACAAAAGCGGGGACATGGTTGGTGAATGGTATGCCAAACTATGCGACACAAAACATGAGTCTCTCGTAGATTTTTTAAAATAAAATTAATTAAATTTAAATAAAAAACCTAATATATCCCCCTTAACTCATGTTTCCCCTCCACCTCTGGTCATGTGACGCAACACCCCCAACCCCAGGGGCCTCTTGGCCATGCACACTCCCCCATTTCGGCAACCCTCCCCTCTCCTTGGTTTCACCAGATTTCATTAGGTTTTCTTGTCACATTTAATAGGTATGTCCTCTACATTATTCTCATTTTTTTCTAGTGATTTTCCCACCAAAAATTTTACCTCTTCCCTGGGAAAAAATATTAGGCCAGGGTTGAACAGATTTTGGTTCCTTCAAATCTTTTTTGGTCATGTGGTGGGTCTCCCGGGTATTCCTCATGCAGGTTTTTTCATCTTCCACCAACGGGGAATAACTTAGTTCCATTTTGGTTCCTAATCCCCCATTTTATAATGGGTTTTTACCTTATTTTATTTGATTAAATTTTATTTGGTGGGTTTTGTAATATTTGTGTCCCTATAGGTTAATTAGAGTGTTTGGTAGCTCCTTAAATGGTTTCACTCACATACATAGGTATGTATATATATACTCCTTGAAAATATTTTTTCCCAGTGAAGATAATATGTGAATTTTATTAATATTTATACATATTAGAGTGTATGATTATTCAATTTTGGATAGATCATCATCGAATGAATCGAGTGCCGAAGTGGTTGGCTTAGTTCTCCCCATTTTATATAGCATTCCATTTCATGGAACATGAAATTCAAGAATTATTGATTTATTAATTTTCATATCCTTAAATAATTATAAAGAGTAATTTATAGTTTCTTGAATAAATCCTTATATTTAAATATAATGATTCATATTATTATGTGAAATGCATGAAATTGTTTATTATATGTGCATAAAATGTAGTTAGTGAAATTCCCCTTTGGCATTTATAAATGTGTTTTGGAATTACAATGGTGGAATAATTTTCTAAAATGGGTGTCTATGTGGATTTTTTGTTTTTAATGTCTTGTGTGTTGGTTATTTTGAAATGGGATGGTGTTGAATGGTTGGTTGAGGCCCATTTGGTACTTATAAAATATGTTACTTGTAAGACTATCATTCTAATGAGACTCTTTCCTTGTTTGTTAACAATAGGAGGGAGAACCCTATGATTGAGAATTACCGCATGAATTCGTGGTTTGAAGGAAGGGGACCACTATTTTGAATGGTCATGGTGGTTCCAATTTGTGTGATTCATGGGTTGGCTCGTTTGTAAAGTTGCTTGCTTTATTTTTTTGTAAACCCCCATTGTGAACATGACATGGGAAACTGAAATGGCTGTGAGGAATTCTAAGAATTCTTGCTGCACTTGTTTATATTACGCACTAGCTAATGGCCCTTAGTATAAAATATATTATTTGGGATTATGAACCTTTATTAGGCCAGATAGGGAGATGAACAAGTGTTTGGGCGTTATAAAGTCATTGGTTAAGGTATGCCTTCAAGATGAGCCACATATATCATATGTTATGGATTTCCAATGAGATCCTAGTTATTCCAATGCTTTCTCCTAATGCTTGAATATCTTTCGTAGATAGTCCAGTCGTCTCTACAAGTATGGTCACTATGTATCGTTAGCCCATTTCCATCATTCTGTGATCATAGTCTCAACTCATAGTTTATGGGGTTTTCATTATAAAAAGAGAATGTTTGGTTTTTGATATAAAGGTTTCATGAAGTTTTCTTTGAAATGAAATGTGTTTTAACCTTTTCCATTTCATAAAAATTTATCATTTCTCATTTGGTTCCCATTCCCCTTTCCCCTCAGACATAATTATCTACTATAAAAAGAAGCTTTCTTAATGTTATGAGGGAAATGGATTGTGTTTTTTCATTAAAATAAAAATGAGTAAAAATCAATGTTTTCTATATTGTAGTTCAAACATGCAATTGAGGATTCTTTTGTTATAGGTAAATGATTCTTGGAATAGATTACATGGGAACACCTACACAGTTTGAATAATCAACCTATTCATTATTATTTTTTTAGTATTAGAAGTTTGTTAAATCTTTATCCTGATAATCATGGGTGTTGTTAAGTATTGAAATCAAAGAGTGCCCCTAGGGACAAGTTTATTTTCAGCAGTCATTAGGTCCAGTTAGTTTTATTTTTCAGTTATTACATGGTCATTATATTTGGTTTATTTATTTTGGTCTTCTCTTTTTTAATTTCACATCTTTTTCTTGTTTATAATGGGTGAAATCAATCACATTTTCACTCTGTTGATTCCCTTTGAACTTTTTTCCACCCTAGTGGATCAAGAATGCCTTTTAGGCCTCATCACAGTGCATATTGGGGGATTGGTTTTTGGTCAACCCGAGTTGGTTACATGAAAAAATGGTATTGGAGCATAGGTTCTTTTGGGGACCTAGTTTCCGAAGTCACCTTTTTTTAGTTGGGATGGCAAGGTAGAATCAGTAGGATAGTCGCAAAAAAGGGGTGCAGATCTGAGAGACTGTATAAACAACACATTCTTGATTGAGTCATGATTTTCCATAGAAATTCTTGTTTTTCATGGATTATTTGGTTCTTTTGGGTTGCTGGGTAAGTGGGGAAATGAAAAAAGATTAAGACCATTATCCCAGGGAACATTCAGAGCATGGGAGGCTATGTGGATCTGTGCGCATGGTACTAAAAGACTCTCTATGATCATGGATTTATTGGAATATAACCACCAACCATACGTCCAAGTCACCCATCGACATGTGTTTCCCCTGATGATTTTTTTTGGATCCTTTTATGATTTTGGTATTATTGAACCATTGAGTTGTATGTTACTTTATTGTTAATATAATTTTTTCTATGGATTTTTTTTCAGGTGTTTTTATTTAGATTTTAAAATGATGCCTTGTTTGAAAATCTGAAGATTATTTGATACAAAAAATGAGACATCTGTAACCAAAAAATTGAATCTTTTGGAACGTGAAATGGTGTTTTTTTAGGATGAGACTCATTTTTTAAAATATTTTGGTGTTTCGGAAATATTTTGTACTGTTTTAAATTGGGAAAATGAATGTGGAATTTGGGAAAAAAATTACAATGGGAGGTGGTTTTAATCTTTGTTTGGCTGTTTTTAATGATGTTTAGAATGTGATAATGTTTCCATTACCCGACCTTTTGTATAACTATGTGTACTCACATATTTTTTATGGATTTATATATGTAGTATGTGGGTGCATAATATTATGTGTCAATGGTTGATTTACCTAGAACATGAATGTATATATTTTAGGATCCATGGATTACCAATTGTGGGTGTTTGGTTTGTAAGGCTTGATATGTTTTATAAAAATGTTCCAAAAAGGGGGATTCAATGTCTTAAATAGTTAGAGAATGTGATACTGCCTTTTTAATGTTAGCATTTTTCCTTTTGGGGGTTTGAATTTGACGTGTTGTGGGGTTGATGGAAATGATGTTTTGAGTTCAATATGTATATTTGAAAATGAGATGTGTATATTTGATTTATGATATGTTTTGATTTGGTTTTGTGTTACATGTATTCATATTATGTCCCCACTAAGATCTAATGGGTTTTTAAAAGTCTCTACAAGTGGTTCTTTCCTTGTGTGTCTTTGAGTTGATAATGTCATCCTTTAGAATTTTGGTTTATCAATTTCATGTACAGATCCTGGTGGAGATCAATATCAAGAGTTAATATAGGGGTTCTGTGAGTCAAAACATAAATATTTATTTGGTATGAAAACCTGTGAAAGCCTAGGAATGGCTGTGAAATATTGCATAAATCATTTTTCGGCTTGAATCTTATGAACCTCTCATGCTTGAGCTGGAAACATTCATGTTTTAAGTACTATGTTAGGAATGGTGGAAATTCATTCTTTTAGAAAAATCACAAATAAATTACTCATTGAAATTCTATAAAATCTTGTTTTTCCAATATTAGTACCTCGATGATGTGAGGATACTGATGGATTTAGTATTGAACTATCTCAAGATGGCGGATTCCACAATTTTCGAGAATACTAACATAATCGATGAGTTGGTGTTGTGTCTCCCAAACTATATTGGGGATGAATTTTTGATGGATTGATTATTTTAAAGGGGTATCCAATTACATTTCATTCAGGTTGTGCCTTTATTCACTGATGATTATGAAAAATTCGTGAGGTAGGCTATTCTGGTCGAAGAAAATTTAGATGGGTCAGGTTATTTGGAAAGCGGTACAAAATGTTTATTGTCTTCCATCTCCGTAGATTGAACATTGAGTATGCAATTGTGGTGTTTTAAGTGTGGGAAGCATTTGAATATGAAGTATTCGTGTCACCAAGAAACTAGTATCTATCATACCATTAGTCATTTATGTATTTTTCAATGGTTCTTATTGGGCTGCACCTGGAAATGACATAGAGCCAGATCCAATCCCTTATAGAACCATCTAGCTTAATTAGTTGAACGTAGCACAGACGCAAGAACAATCAGAAGATTCTTTTATGGTAAATGACCATTTTTTTTATAATTAATGTTTTATTTGGTGTTTTATACTTTTGGGAGTGGAAAAATATATTGTATGTATTTGGAAACTATTCTTAAATGGGGATTATAATTGAAATGTTCTTAAAGTTGTTATTGTAGAATAGTGAGGGTTATTTCCCAATGCATCATTAATTTGGGGTATTTTGTTTTTTAATGATTCAATATTTCTTCAAGACTGTGAAAGAAATGTTTTTATGGAGTCCTAATATGGTGGGGTTGCTATCATGGGATAATCTAATGATGAACCAAACATCTAGGTGTTTTTTTGGAGAACATCATTTCATCTTCATAGACAAAAATCAATCATAGTTGTTGGTTGACCTGAATAGTGTGTCTTTTAATAGATTCCCATGGAATTACAAAACTGAAAATAACAAATTTCTTTAATGGTATCTATGTTAGTGATTTTAGTGTTCCTTTTTGGGTTACGTTTAGAAAAGTGTAAATCTCTTATTGCAAATATCATCATTGTTGGTTCGAGCACTTTGGCCTATTGTGAGATTTTCATTAGATGTTCAATTTCTTTTCTGGATGGTCTTATAGTTTCTTTTAAGAATCCATTATTTTGGGTTTTAAAAGGAAGAGATTTTTGGTTCATGTTCTTATTTTTTAGGTTTTTCCATGGGTTGTAGTTCAGCTTTTCTTTAGTCCGGATCAACTGAATCTCTTGCGAATTTCTGGGTATAGAAAGTGTCATGGTGGGAAAATTGTCACCACCCAATTAGAAACATCTACATTTTTTTTATTTTGGAGATTATGTTTAATTGTATCCCATTAAAGTTGTTTTCTATTGAATGAGAAGATTTTGGGATTGTAATCCATACCACATGGTTAAGGTGTACATTTTTCTAAATTGTGTGGTAACCATGTGAAAATAACTACAGTTTTGACAAACACATCTACATAAATGGAACATGGTTTTCCAAACATGTGGAGAACCTATATGGGGTGATCTATGATCCCAGTAGTGGGTGTATGTCGGGTGCATGATCTTCCAAACTGTTTAACCCAAATAGTGCATTCCAAAGCCTTTTATTGAATTAAATCAATTAAATTAAAATAAAAAAACATAATCTACTTTCTCTACCCTATTACCTCTTGTCACCCCACCCCTTCCTCTGGTCATTATATATAACCCTGAGGAGCTCTTGGCTTCATGATCTCCCCCCTTTCAGTGAGCCTCCCATCTCTATGGTTTCAACACTATTTCTTCGAGTCTTCTAATCAGACTACCTAGGTATGTCCTCTACTTTCTTCTCCTTGGGTTTTTTTGGTGATTCTTCATATAATTGTTTACCCTATTATCTTAGCCAAAACACTAGGTCCTAGTTGACTAGATTTTAGTTCTATCATCCATTTTTAGGGTGTGTTTTGGGTATCTTGGGTCTTCCTCGTGCGCGTTTTAGCATCCGCTATAAAAGGAAAATCACTTCTTTCTATTCCGGTAAATTTTTTGTTGTTTGAGGTTGGTTTCTTCTACCTTGTTTTGTTTTCATCAATTTCATTTTGATTATTTTGTGATATTGGTTAATTATAGATTTTGGTGGCTCTTTGAAGGGTTTTACTCACATAAATAGGTAAATATCTATATATATATATATATAAACCCTCCATTAACATATTCCCAAATGGAGTGGGGAATATTTACATTGGATTAAGAGATATATATATAAGAGTTTGTTTGTGTGAAATTGTGGAGTGATCTTCCTCAAATGCGACGAGTGCCAAAGTGGTTCTCTTCGTTCACTATTTTTAGGTAGAATCCCTTTGAATTTTGCTTTAACATAAAGAGTTATCAATTCCTTTATTTTTACACCCTTATTTAATTCCAATTCCTAATGTAAAGTTTTTTTAAAAAAATTCTTATTGTGAAATAGAGTTATTTATCTTTGGATGTGAATTACAGGAAATAATTTATTAAATGTGCATACCAAGTTTTTGGAGAAATTCCCCTTTAGACTTTCTAAATTTGTTTTGGACTTTTACTGGTGGATTGAGTATCTCAAATGGTTTTCTAAGTATATTATTGGTTTTTAATGTGGTGTGTGTTTGTTGCATTGAAATTGGGTTGGTGTCAAGTGGTTGGTTGAGGACCATCTGGTACTTTTAAAAAATATGTTACTTAGAAAACCCTCCTCGGAATGAAACTCTTGGATTGTTTATTAACAAATGAAGGGAGTGCCCCCAACATGGTTCTTCTATCATGAGTTGACGGTTTTAAGGAATGGTATCACTCCTTGGAGTGTCTAGGGTGGTTTAGTTTTGTGAGATTCATGACATGGATGTTATGTATGGTTGTTTTCTTATTTTTGTGTGGCACACCACGTTGTGAACATAAAATGTGAACCTTGTATAGTTATAAGGACTTATAGGAATGATTTTTTCAGTAGTATAGATTACATACAGGATGTTGAGCCTTTGTATGGACAATATTCTTTGGGATTGGGCCCCTCGCTCCATCCAAGTAGTCTGGTGATTGAGCGTTTGAGCATTAGGATTTCTTCAGGTAATTAATTCAATCAGGATTAGTCACTTGTATAGAATGTTAGGGATTTCTTCCGAGATCCTAGGTATTATTTTTATTTCATTAGACTACTTATTAGTTATGGTATATAGTCCATGTTTCTCTATAGGTGTTGTCACAAAGAACATGTTCCCATTTCCCTCATTATGTAATCCTAGTCGCTGGTCCTGGTTTATAGTGTATTCTTGGTAAAAAAATATTACGTGGTTTTCTTAATAAGTTTTCAAGAAATATTATTTAGTAGAATGAGTGTTTCCCCCTTTTTACCTTTCATTAAAATTGAACATTTCTCATTTGGTTCTCTTTCCCTTTTCCTCTATGAACATCATTCTACCCTATTAAAAGAATCTTGGTTTAAATTATGAGGGAAGTGGAATAAGTTTTATTTTTTTTAAATGAAATTGTGTTATAATCTATGTTTTATATAAATTAATTCAAGCATGAAATTGACAATTTATTTTTTAAGGAATTGAAATTTGGAATAGATAACATGGGAATTCATACTATGTTTTAATACTCACACCAATACTTTTTTCTTATTTTTATCCTCAAAGGCATGTTTCTGTTTGATCCCAATCGCCATGGGCGATGTTGAGTCTTGCGATCAAAAACTGACCAGTGGGGGTCATGTAGAGTTTTAGTGGTTATAAGTGTTAGTTAATTTTATTTTTTATTTTTTTATTAGTATTTATATTTTGTTTTTTATTTTGGGATACTCTTATATTATTCCACTAATTGTTTTTATATATAATTGTATAAATCATTCTTAACATCGCTCTATTGATGCCCTGGGTGATTGTTGCCATCTTTGGATGATTGAGAATGCCTCTCATGAATTATCACATGCCAGATCTACAGAATGGTTTTGGGTCAAACTGCTTTGGATCAGGACTTAAACTCATCCTTAATCCCTTCCATCTAATGTTTGAATGTATCGTGTCACTTTGAGGTGGCGGTAGTCCACAGATTCCCAAATGATGTTATCTTATTTACACAAAACTTAATGACTAATGGTTTGCGTTATATAAAAGTTACATAAGAATGAAGATAATATAAATATGATATATATCTTACAAAAAATGTTTCTCTATCATAATTTTCAACCATCATAGTTGGTAATGGAAAAACTAACGCCATCATTTTGCGAGGGAGGTAGTTCTCCATAAACGAACGGTAATTTAGTTACCCATTTAATAGAAGTGTGTGTACATGTAGGTTATCCCCGAATATAAAAACATTTAACAATATCTAAGATACAAATTCTATTATATAATCATTGAACAAGTATAATTAAATTGGTTGATAAATAAATAAAACATAAATACATGTTCAGGAATGTTACCTCTTTTTGGGTAACTTCTTTTGGATTACACAAAAGGGATTCTTTGTTGCATTCCATCCCAATGTGAGGAATCTCGGGTGAGGGAAAAAATGATGAATCTTTTTTAAAAAGATTTAATGAACAAAAGGTCTTGATATTTGTGAAGATAATTGAAGGAGATGAGACCTTTCATAAGTGGAAATAGATGACACATTGGGTATTTTTGGAAATATTTGAGTGTTTCCCTCATTTTACATATCCCCCATAGAAGCAAAATAGACCTTTATAGATTCCTATATGTGAAATGGTCTAA
This sequence comes from Viscum album, assembly GCA_963277665.1. NCBI lineage: Eukaryota > Viridiplantae > Streptophyta > Magnoliopsida > Santalales > Viscaceae > Viscum > Viscum album. Next base: position 913,407,184 of record OY728155.1, on the reverse strand, counting down.
ATATGTTCATAAAGTAGTTCATTTACATGTTTATGGTCCTATTTACACCTATTTTTCCAAGTTTGGTCTTTAATTAAACTCGTATTGCTTAATCAATGGAATTAATTTTAATTAATTTCACTACTAATTTGAGTCAAAAACTAAGTTGAAATTTATATAAAATATAAATTATTATTATTAAAATTATTTAATACATTTTTCCAAATTGCAATCACATATGTGGCCAAAATAAATTTGAATTTAGAACCACCGAAGAGATGACAAATCATTTTTTTACATTAAAATTGATCAAAAGTTTGCTGTGTTTCTATATCTAAATTCAATTTTAAAATTTACTACTATGAACTAATTTGGTTGAAATGAAAAAAAATGATCTAATTATACATTAGAAATATTAAAAATACAATTTCAGACAATAAATTATTCAGACATAAAACATTTTATCAATTTAAATTCGGTATCAATCATTATTCAAAAAAATATAAAATTTCTCAGAAAAATTGAAAGAATTTAACCAAAGTCAATTTTGATATTATGATCTTGAAAAATAACTATTTTTGAAATAAAAATTATAAAATTTCAAATAATTAGATTTCAAATTGGTGCACCATTAATTGTTTTTAAAAAAACCCATTAAAAAAATATATTTTTATGCTTAATGTCGGATTTATACTTATCTTAAAACTCTCAATGTTATTGTATTAATTTAAAAATATTTTATTAAATATTTAAGTCATTAATTTTATTATTCTGTTTCACTAATAGTTAATTTTTTAATTAATTGTGACAAAACTCAATTCTGGACGTAAAAAATAGTTTTTATAAAAATGTTTCCATTATCTTCAATTGGTTGTTATTTTAATTTAAATTTCATTAGTAACCAATGAATACATTTTATAAATATTTTAAACTTTGATTTAATAATATAGATAATCATATTGATTGATACCATTCCAATGGCTAGGTGTTTACAATTATTTTAACTAAATATTGTTAATAGTACTTTGTTTTTTAGTAAGACTCAGCTTTGTGTGTAACATATATCATCAAAGGACTTTGATGTTGTGTGAAATTAATGAATAACACGGTGTTTCATGTTAAGAAATATAAACAATGTATTAATTTTAACATAATATATTATTGAATTTATTTGAATTCGATTAAATATTTTTTTAAAAAAAATAGGATGATATATCTTTCCCCCCTTAAAATGAATTTATCCCTTAAAATTAATCTTAACTATAAAATTATTAACATTAATAGTATTCCTTTGTATAAACCCAATTAGTATAAAGAGTTAATAAAATATCCTAAAAAAATGTATCTTGAAGATGCATATAACTAGGATTTCACAAAGGGACAACATTGGTGGGAAATTAAAGGATTTTTTTGGATGGAAAACTAATTCCCATGGAATTATACCGAGTGATAGAGATCATGGTAAAGAAGTAGTCAATTTAAATAATACCACAATATAAATATGTTTGGAAAGGTTCATTTATGCCCACATAAAATATGGCAATATGGTAATAACTTATTTAAAGACCATTTTCTAAAAAAATATCATATTTATCTCCAAATGATGAGTATTCTAGAGGATTTATTAATTCATGAAGCACTAAAATTAACTTTTAAAGACTATATATCCATTAAATGTATAGTCAAGATATTCCATACTTCTTTATAAGTAATCAAAAACCAAAATTATTTATATAAGGAAAGATAATCTCCAAAATGTTTAATCTTAAAAATCATGAACTAAAATTTAAAATTCAGTAGTAATAACTAATGTTCAAAATAAATTATTCCATAAAATCCTTTAACCATTTCCTAAGTAAGATAAAACCCAAAACATTAAATGTATTTTATTATATATTTTTTAAGGATAAATAATACATTTTTTCAAATAAAATACCATATATTTCTATAGGAAACATAATATAAACACTTAACATATTTTATACTAACTAGGATACCACGCTTGAAATTGGTAGTGCATGAAGCTCTTATTATCTTTAGGTCATGGGTTCAGGCCCCCCTGACTAGAAAATTGCAACCAGTCATCACCCAATATTTTGGTTGTCCCATTTGTTTTGCTGAAAAATAAATTCTCTTTAAAAAAATTCATGTAGATCATGGGGATTAAAAATTCCACAAAATAAAAAAAGTTCTCCAAAAACATCATTGATAACCACAATATTTAGACTATATAAAAACATAAAATGGGGGGTCTTATGAATTTTTACTTATGATCATCCTTAATATTATATAATAATGGAAGAATAAAAAACTCATAAGATAACCTAATATGAAAACATCATATTCTCTAATGTAATCTAAACTGATATTTGATACCAACTATAATATCCAAAAACCCACACTCCAGCATCCTGTGTTGAAATCCAAGATTTTCATTCCCATCTAGGATGCCACTAATTGTGACACACTTTTTTCTGTCAAAACCATACAACACCAAAAAGGAAAACATGTATCTCTTATATTATTCAGTACCTTTTACAATTATAGTTTTAATTTATAAGAAAAAACTTCTATATATATAATTCATGTCAACTTGAAAACATTAACAACTGGTTTGTAATGTTTAACATGATATCCCCTTTAACCCATTTTTCATATTTACAAATAGGTCAACAACATAATCCATGAGAAATCCTTAATATTCAAAAATAAATCAACATAATTTACTAAACCATGTTGAAAATAAAACATAATAATTGTGATCTCATTTGTCCAATAAGGTTAAACATGAGAATAAACATTTAGTTGCCATTGATGAGAATAAGAGTGCATAATGGTAAGATGATATAATCAAACTATGTGAGTTAATCATAAAATAAATCATAATCATATATGCCAATACCATCAAATATGAAAACACGACAAAGGAAATAACCATCACAATAAATAATCATGAGCTATGTGATATAAGTCTTGGTCAATAGAGACATTATAAACCCATAACAAGAATAAAGAAATACATGAATGTCCATTGGGAAATCATTATAATTTTCACCATTATAAAGGGAATACCTATGCATTCAAATTCCATATAGAGAACTCTTATAAATGTAATATTCATATGGCCAACATCCATGCCAAATGAAATTGAGGGGTATCAAGGACCCACTAATCATTAATCTCTCATGGAACCATTTGTAATTATTTTATTACATAACCACTCATCATCTGTCCAAGTACCATTAAATATAAACACCAAAAATCATGCATAAACTCATTGGATAACCCAATAACCCCTTGATTAACATGTGGAAAGTAAATATTTTTTATAAAAATATCATTTAATCATGACTAACCAATGAAAAGTGAATGAGTTCAACAAAAATATCTTGAAAAAATTATAAACCTATGAAAATAAAATTGGATCCACAAAAAAATATTTGAAACATTAACACCCAATGGATAATAAATTAATTCTAAAATAATATCATTGAATCTTTAAAAGCCCATGTTAATGAAATGGTTTAAATAAAAATCTATTTGAATTGGGTTTCACAACAATATCATTATGAAATAATAATCAGTTTGAAAAGAAATGGGTTTCAAAAAAATATATTTAGGTAATATTTAACCTATGTAAAATAAATTTGTTTCACAATAATCTATTTAGGATAAAATCAACTAATAAAAAATAAACAAGTATCACATCAATCCCTTAAAGACATAATTGACCCATGTAAAGAAAAATTGTTTCACAAAAATGTCCTTAATGAAAACATATTCCATGAAAATAATTAAATGGAATGATGTCAATAAAAAATATCTGCACTGGGGGAAAAGTAACAATAATGTTTTTTTGTTGATGAATAGAAATGACCATAAAATATCATTGAAAATATTCTTGAGGATAATAATCTTTAATAATTCAACAGAATCCCACTCTACTTTGAAATATTTGAATAATTAACCTCATGGGTGGAATAATAATAAATGAAACATAAAAATTCATGAGAAAAAATATATTCATGATAAAACATGTAAATTGATAAGTATATACAGTTCATAAATTATGATGGTTGTAGAATGTATCGAATGTATCGAAAAATGAAAATTGTTACAAAATTCCATTACGATCTTGGTAGCTTAGAAACCATAATCCCCTTAGAAGATAGATCATAAAAATTATATTTAAAATAAAAAAATTCAAAATAATAATCATTAAATAAATTCATGGTCATTAGATACATAAAACAAAAAGAGGGGTAAATATGGAATAAGTCTCACATAACTCAAATTGATACCAAAAATCAATTTAAAATTGTTATAATATCTGAATCAAATAACACAAAATAAATATTCATCAAATAAAAAATTTAAATTCCATGATAATATAATAATTCATGATATAATATATAAGTCCCCAACCTTAAACCTTAATTAATCTTGAGTTATTAAAAGATTACACATTGAGGATCTTTTTAGGTTTAGAGTTTTAGAGAATTAGATCATAAAACTTGCATTATATTCCACATTTAAACAAAGTAGTTACATAAAAGTTAGTATTCATTTTTCCCATCAACAGAAACATATTTAAAATAAAACATGGATTCTTTCTTGACACTTCCTTAACACTATCATCATATCATGTACCCTTCCCTTGACCTGTGAAAAGCATTTCAAAAATATGGGATGAGCATAAAAAACTCAGTAAGGGATATAAAAATATAGAAAGGAAACATGAGTACATGTATACATAAGAATGAAATCATACTTTACCCATAAAACATAAGCACTTTAACATACCTCATAAAATCATGAATAAATCATATAAATCATAAGACATAAAGGTAAATTGGGGAATTCATAACATTCTTACGTAGGGAGTAACCCTCTTGGTTACGTTTGGAATACCCATCACAGTATATTCCCTAAATCTATTCGGAGAAACCTTAACATTCAACCCCTTCGCGTTACCCAATGCATTGAAGAGCTATATCGGGCTCACCCGCCCTTAGTTTATCACGGAACCACCCGTCTTCATAATAATGCCCAAGAACCATAATATAATCGTATCACATAAACCATGCATAAAGGAAACATAACCATTCCACTTTTCAATCATAAGATATCAATACAACACATTGATATAAAAACATTATAAAAACCATTTTCAATACCAAAATAAAAGAAAAGTAAAACATGGTATTTATTTTTCTTTTAAAAAAAGGTATGGCTTGTAGAGGAATCCGAAACTCAAATAATGGTCACGGCGGTGGAGAAGTCATTGTCGCCGCATACGTACGACAAAAAAATTCCCTTTTTCATTTAGTAAACGCTTCGTATAAAAAATATTCCTTTTGAATAAACGTAAAAGTGAAAGGGGTTTATACACCGTATAAAAGAAGGTTGTGTATAAAACAAAATATGCCTCAATGGAAGGAGATTGAGACGAAGTCCCATACCACTTTGAAGATTTTAAAATTTTAAACCATTAATATCCATATAAATAAATCCTTAAACCCACGTTGAAAACATGGATATTAATGAGAAATATTTATAAGAATAAATCATTAAAACATTTAGAACAATATTTTAGTTAAATGGTTTTTAAAAAAATGAGAGACACTTGAATACAATAATTGAGGAATACCATTTAATAAAAACTTTATAATATCATGAGAATAAAGGGATTCATGATGTAATATTCCAAACGATAGTATATACACCATACAAGAGTGAACTGGTGCATAAAAACAATGAAGTCTCAATAGAAATGTTAAATGAGATGAAATCCCTTATAAAGAAGGTATCCTTAAATTATGGACAAATCGATCTCAAAATAATGTGTTGAAAATATAAATACACCCAATATAAGTGGATATTACTTGTAAAACAACCAAAGGTCATTCACACATATTCAATGGATGACATATTCAATAACTACATGTTGAACCCAAAAAAATCGAAATTGGGTTAAATTGTTCCCTTAGTAAAATTCGACTGCCTAACGACGTCACTTTAAAATTCATAAAATTAGTTGATGATAGAGAAAATGGTATCTCATCACTTGGACATAAAATTTACATCAATAAGGATATATAAGAACATATCCCAACATAATAGTATCTGAATTAAAATACATAACAAAATAAGTCTTTTAAAAAGAGGAGGGTGAAAGGTTCCCTTACCGACTTGGGTAACTTTCAAAACGTACACCCCATTGAAGAAGGGTCATACAATAAATATGTAAGTACCCATAAATTAAACTATAATACACAAAGAGTATAATAATGGGAAGTACATACACCACTCAGAGGAAATTGTGGAAAATGTAGCATAAATCTCACGGGAATAAAAGTGAGATGAAAAATCCCTTATGAAAACTCGGCAGCCTAACGATGCCACTTAAAACATCCAAAAATGGATTGATGAGATCAAATAGGGTCTCTCATCATATTACAATAAAATTTACAGCAATAGGAATATAAAAGGACATCTCCCATCATAACAAAGAGGAACTTAAAAGAAGTGACATAAAGGGGAGTACTTAAAAAGAAAGAGAGAGGTTAGATCTCTTACGAAAATTCGGCAGCCTAACGGCGCCACTCAAAACATCCAAAATGGATTGATGAGAGATAATAGGGTCTCTCATCATATGAAAATAAAAATTACATTAAGAGTATTATAAAATAACATCTGAATCACAAGAAAGATGAGCTTAAAAGGAATGACATAAAAGAGTGTACTTAAAAAGAAAGAGAGGAGTAGGATCCCTTACCTCGGGTCCGACTTGACTCGATCATTCTTTAACGTCCTGAATAATAAACTAGATTTAATTTCTACCTGATTAAGAACATTTTTAAAGTTCATTATTACTTTTATATCACTTATTCCCATGTTATAAAAATTATGTAATCATTTAAGTTAATAATGTTTGTTTTGTCGATATTTGGTTCTTAAGTCGAAAGTGGACTTCTTACAATTACATGTTGTTCGTGTGGTCAAAGGTTCATTATATCCATAATTATATTCATGATTTGGATATCATATATATAATATATATCCAGAATATAAACGTATTTATAATATTACGAAATCATTTAGAGGTAAGAAATGAAATGCACTGTTCATGGAGAGGGTAAGCCGTACGTACGCATGAACGCTACTTTCATTTCTATGTCATATTAATGGAATTAAAACTAAATGAGAGGTATGTATATTTTAATTCCAGAATTATATTAATCATTTATATGTAACATACATCATATATAATAACTTTAAATCCATCCTTTATACATCCCACATCTGGCATTAACGAATCAAATGACTTTGAGGGGGCGGTAGTCCACACTTCCTAAAATGAAATTATCGTGTTTACCTCCAATGGAAACCATAATGTTTTGCCACAAAAGAGAAATAAAGAATCTTAAGTAAAACATAAACATATTATATATCATATTCAAGTATTGTGACATCTTAATTTCCACCTTTTAAGGTGTTATAAGAGTGTTGAACAATCATCGTTTCGTGAGGCAGAAATTCGCCATCCACAGAAACAGTATGTTCTTTAACCATTTGATGTAGGTGTGTGTAATTGTAGCTCAAATTATTCATATAAATGCATCCTAGTATATTGAATATAATGGAGGTTTTACAAAAGGAATTAATAAAAAGATTTTAGGGGGTTGGAGAAGCAAAATAAAACAAAAGAACACAAGTGAAGACATTACCTTAAAATTGGGTAACTCTTTTTGATTTGTGCTCAAAGGCTTCCTTGGGAAGACTTCTGCCCAATGTGAGGCCCCTAGGAGTAAGAGATGGATGTGTAGAGGAAAAATGAGCAGGGTTTGGACGAGCCAAAGGCTTGAGTGGTGTGGGTATGGTGGTAGAGGTGCGGGCCTTTTATAAGAGGAGAGGAGTGGAACTCTTGTAAAGTTACAAAATGTTACTTTATTTTCAAATGAGTTTCGGATTTTAAAGGTCCCACATTGATTTATTTAGAGGTTAAGGTGGTAAGGGTTATAAATATACTCATCTAATAGGTTTTTGACAAGTATAAGTTATAGTTTTAACATTATCTTTTCATTTTATTTAAATCCTTTATTAATGAGGTAATCGTTGCATCATCATGATGTCATAAATAATTTAATTTATTTAATGTCTAAAAATTATAAATAAAAATATCATGATTTAGGAAATCTTTTTATCTTTCCAATTAATATTTATAGTCAAATATATGTCTTGTATAACCTCATTTAATTTTTTTAGTGATACATCTCATGCTTGTGACATTTTTATTTTAACTTTATATAAAAAGTTATTTATGTCATTTTCCAACCAAAGTGGCTCCGTGGGGTCCCCAAGTTGACCCATGGATTGTATTGGTCGTCCATGACACATAAAATGAGGGTAGGACTTGTTTCCAGGTCATATCATATTATTAAAACATTATTTTTACCTTAAATTACACTAATTATCTCTAATCGCGATTAAGAACATAAAAGTTACTATTCCCCAAAAATTTATTTTAATCCCATTGAACCACATTTTACATCGTAAGGACAACCATTTATGTCAGATTTTTGTAATTCAAAACACAGAGGTGGAAAAGTTTCATTTAAACAAATAATCAGTTTCTTTAACTACCACATAGTGGTTTCACTATTCATCAAAAATTGATGTTTTTCAGAAAAATACCAAAAATTCATCCGAAGCTATATTTGATATTTGGAACACAAAAATGATGTCTATTTTAAAAAATTAAAAACATATAGGTTTCATTAATTAATTTAAAAATTAATTCCCGCTGTCAAAACAAATAGCGTGTCTTTATTAAAACAATATCTATTAAAAGATTGACACTAGTTTAAGTACAATTTCAAAGTGAAATTAATTCCAATGAACACTATTGGATAAAATGGTAAAAATATATTCTAATTTTACTTAAAAAAAATTAAAAAGATAATCTAATCAAATAAATAAATTAGATTAAAAAGAGGTTTTATGTTAAAATACAACATTTTTCACTATTCATTAAAAAATGAACATTATCGGAAAGATACCAAAAATTTAAACATTGTAAATTTGGATGTCTCTATTATAAAGAAGAATTTTATTTTGTCAAATCACATAAAATTTTCAAAAATTGTATTTAAAAGTTGTTTTCCATCAAAAGGCAGTTAATCGATTTTCTAAAGAACATTAGAATGTTTACGCTTAAAAATTGAATTCATTCACATTTTTAATCCGCTAACATTTATTGTAAAAAGTAAAAATATTTGAAAAAGATATATAATCATTTTGTAGTTAGTTCATTTCATTTCCTCCATTACAATGGCTAGGTGTTAACTACCATTTAAAATAATATTATTTTATTATTAGAGTTCAACGTAAGATTCCCAAGAAACTCGTTGTTGCATATTGGGTACGCCATCGAGCATAGTGCCCCCTTTAAAGTAATATTAATATTTTATTCACAAATATGGATAAATATAAAAATTTAATATTCTTTATTTACCTGGGGTGTTACATAATATATCAAAATGGTAGTAGATACACCACAGAAAAAAATAAGTGGTCATTGTGACATATTCCTCATGAAAGTTAAAGTGAGATAAGAACAATTACAATATGAGAAACTCTTGAATCATGAGATCCATGAAATAGTAACATAAATATAAATATTTAATAACATTAAAAAAATGAATCTAATGATTTAAAAATTCATATAGAGGCAGATAAACCATATAAAATTACTTAAGTGGATAATTAAAATTAAGTCCCATGAAAATGAAAATTGAGATGAAACCCCTTACGACTTGAGTAACATTTCAATCTCTATCCCCATGAAATAATATCATCAATAATGGGTTATAATATCATTAAGTAATTTAAATTCTTTACAAAACAAAACATTGGGTTGTATATATACCATATAAAAGAATCTAGGTGTATAACAATACCATATGTCTCAATAAAATGAAATTTAGGCAAAAACCCATACCACTTGAGAAAAAATTGAATAATGATCCCCATGAAGGAATAAAAAATAATAATTATAATAATATAATAAAATAATTTAAATTAATGTTATAATATTTTATATATTATTGTGTACAATATATAAAATAATGTAGGTTTAAAACAACATAATATTCCTCAAATGAATTGAAATTGAGATGAAATCCATTAAATCGAGTAAGATTTGTAATTCTTGTTCTATAACATTAGGAAAAACAAGATTTTGATAATAATATACATTACATAGAACCTTTCCTATATTAATTATTATTTTTATTCCAATTTAAAACATTTTATATAAAATTATATAATCAATCATGTTTAAGTCGAAAGTATTGACCATATATGGAATATGTCTCAAAACTAACATCTATAGGTCAACAATGGTTAATGATATCCTTATATAAAAATATAATGAATAATAATAAATATATAATTAACATATTAATACATAAATTTATCTTTTTAAAACCAATCATGAATGGTGATTATGAAAAAATGGACCAATGTTACAATCATGGAGATGGTAGGCCATACATAAACATGAGTAATGTTCCAATTTTCCAATGATCCTTATAAAAAGAAGTTAAGTAACATTTACCTTTATATAATTTCCACTATATCATATAAACAATATTATTAAATAATATATAGCTATATATATATATAGGTCAATTGAATCACGTCTTGCTAATGAGGCGGTAGTCCACATGTTGGCAAACTACAGTATCACATTTGTGTGTGTGAATAGGTAATAAGGAAGATGATATATTATATTTTCCAAAATATAATTATTTAATGAATATAATATATAATCTATTAATGTCATATATTTTTAATTAAATCCATCCTTAATACATAGCTTGTAATGTGTTAATGTATCACATCGCTTCGAGGAGGCGATATTCTACAGGTCTAGATAACATTTTATCGAATTTACACAAAATCAAAAACCTAATAGAAAGTGTTATATAAAAATCCCAAAACTTTGAATGAAACATAATTATAATATATATATTGTAAATATACGGTTTCCATAATAATTCATGGCCATGATAAGTGGTAATCAAAAATTCTTGACATCATTTTGTGTGGTGGAAGTTCGCCATACACGAATGGTAATTTTTATACCCATTTGTTGGATGTGTGTTTAGGTTTATGTAGAAATCATAAAATAAAATCATATAAGTATATTTATTATTTTTATGTTATAATATATTAATGGAATAAGAATAATTTAATTGGTGGAGAAAGAAAAAACCATAAATACACATTTAAGAATGTTACATCTTTTTGACTATCTCTTTTTGGTTTTCCCCAATGGGATTTTATTGTTAGATTTTTGCACAGATTGAGGAAACTAGGGTGAGGTAAGTGATTTTGGGAGAGTAGTTTTTATGTTTTTTATGAGTCAATTTTCATGAGAGGCATTATTATAGTAAGAGGAGAGGTGGCCTTTTGTATGTGGAGGGAGAATACACATTATAAATTCTTGAAAATATTTGAGTGTTTCCCATGTTTTACTTGTCCCAAAATGGTTTAAATAGACCATTATAGAACCATATAAGTGTAATGGTCTAAATATTTCCCAAAAACTATTTTTATTTTAGCATAGGGTCATTTTTACACCTTCTTTATCAAGTTTATTATTAAATTAGGTTCATTTTCCAGAATAACGCTAATTAATATTCTTTACATTCACAAAGAATTTTGTTTAAAAAATATGTTTTAATTATAAAAAATTAAAACTATTTTAATTATAAAATTCTATTACATATTTATAAATTCAAACATAGATGTGATATGAATTAATTTAATATTATTTCCACAAACGGGGTGACAAATATGGTTTTCAATATAATAATGTTCAAAAGGATTCGAAGGTTTTATATATAAATTTAATGTTACATTGTTTCAAATGAATTAAATTGGTTTAAGTGATATAAAATTGATATAATTAAACATAAAAGTAATTATAAATATAATTTAAGAACATAAATTATTCAAATGTAAAAGTAGTTTGTAGATAAATTTTAATGTCATTTACTATTCATTAAAAATTAGACATTCCTAGAAAATTACGAAAAATTCACCCCAATAAATTGTGAATTTATTCTTTATAAAAATAACTATATTTTCTCAAATAAAAATAAAAATAGTCAGAAAAATTATATTTAAAATAGGTGGGCCATTAAATGGCTGTAAAATAGCCCTTTAAAAATATTTAGCTTTTAATGCTTAAAATTGGATTTATTCTTATCATTGCACTAGAAATTTCATTAGATGAGTTAAAAAATAAATTTTAAAATATAAAACATATATTTATTTTAATATCATTCACTAAAATTTAAAATTTTAATTTATAAAGATAAAATTTACTTTTAGTCATATTAATATTTTTCATAAAACACATCCTTTATTTTAAGTTGGTCTTTATTTTCATTTCGAACTATTTGGTAACCAATGAATTATTTTTATAAATATTTTAAAACTATGATAAAATAATTTATTTAATAATATTCATTTATAGAATTCCACCTTATAGGTGATAAATATTATGTTATCTAAATTATGTTAATAGTATATTCATTTTCAATAAGACTCAACCTTACTTGTAACATAATTCATCAAAGTGCTCGAGGTCATCTAAAATTAATGATAAACATGGTTTTATGTGTGGTGAAAGATAAACTATTAATTATGTGTAACATAATCTGTAAATTAATTTATATTAATTGAAAAAAATATTTTCCTAAAATTCTAGGATGTTATATCAATGAAACGTGTAATGTTTTAGTCCCATCACACATCATGTATGGTATTAGTGAGTAAACATAATCTATAATGGTAATTTTTACACCTAGTTATATTGTCTTGTAATTTATCATTAACATATTTTTATTTGATTTTATATTCTCTTTCCACATTTATTATTATTCAATGATCCTGTGATAACATTTTAATTATGTTATTATCTACATGTGAACTCATGAACCATTACTTTTGTGATTCCATGTAGTACTGTTTAATCACTTGTTACACTTCCTTTTGATGTCAATTCCATTACATGGATTATTATCTCACCCAATTATATATGTATTCCCTAGGATATCCCATGCAGTTTTAGGATCTCAAATGAATTTTAGGAACTCATTAGGGTGAATTAAATAAGGATTCCATTTTTAAGTTTTTTTTTTGTATTGTGAACCTATTTTTTCAAATACTTTATGATTTTATGATCCTTTGGTTGTATTAAAGGATATTTATGTTTAATAATTGTTTAAAAATATATTTAAAATGTATTATGTTTTTGTAATTGGTATTAGAGGAAAACATTTGTTATCCTTTGGAAACAATGAGGAGAAAACATTACTGAGAATCCTTGGGATGAGTCTAAAGATAATTCTAAATATCTGAAAATATACTTTTATATTAGTAATGTATATAAATAGTGGTTTTTTTAGAAATTAATTCAATGTCTTTGTAAAACTAGTGTACATGGTTCTAACATAGATCTACCTTTGGGTAATAACTCAAAATAGGTGTTTCGGTCTTGAATCAACCATTACCTAGTATAAAATATGTATCTTACTATGCACCTTGTTTGACACTATAATGTGATATGTTTTTTAAATTCAAAAACACCATACAATCCATTATGGTGGGCATGAATGAATTGCTGGTTAAAAAATAAAATAGAAACATTTACCATATATTACATATAGTGAAACATAGAATCACAGAAGTCAAGGATTAAATATCATTTATAAGTAATTTTTTGGTTTATATGTTTAATTTATTTATGGTAATACTTTTTCATCAAGTTATTTTATCCTTTTAGTTAAAGGATATAAATATAATAAAAAAATAAAATGAAAAATGTCTTGGAAAATGTAAGGATTTACTCAAAGGGATACCTAACCAAATGGAAAAGAAAATTAGACATCATATGATCCTTCCAAAAGAGATATTTTAAATTATTATTAACAAAGATAATATAGTTTAATCTCCAAACACATCAAATAATATAAGTATGACATGTCATGGAAGTTTATATGCTAAGGATAATAATGAAATGAAGATTTTGTTTTCTACAATACAATAATATGGTGATATGAACAATTGTAAATGCCTTAAAGGACAAAAAATAATATTATTTATCGAAAATAGGTGAATAAATCCTGTTGGTGCGGAGAAAAAAAGGATAGATCGATGGAGTGAAATTTTGATCATAATAATTTACCATTTTTAGTTCAATTTCATAAATATGGAAAACCTAGGAATTATCCATCTAAATTCCCTAATCCAAGTATTAAATCCTAGGTCAAGGAAAGAGGTATTCTAGGCCATTCATTGAATAGAATGGGTAGAAGAGTATATGTATAAGGACTCAATAATTGTGTTTTATATGTATTTTTTATTAGTGATATTTTCGACGAATCTTATAGAATATATAGATTTTTATGTAGTAGTTTCTATTAATTATTTTCAAGAATAAAGTCAATTGTACATATGACCTAGAAATTCTATTGAATAGTAAGGTGATAGTTTATGTAAAAAGACAAAATTTATAAAAACATAACATTATAGGTTTTATTGATGTTTAGGTAATTTAATTCAATTAAAATTTATTTATTTTGAGGGAAATAATTCTCAATATTGAAAACAATTGTGGTTAAAAAAGTTATTTGGCGACAAATGTAATTTTTTGAAGATATTATTTACATTATTTAGTACATTATGGGAAAATGGTGGATGATGAATATGATTATCGCAAATGTTTTTCTATATTTTTTAAAAAAATGACAACGTACAAGTCGGGTGAAAACTTGTTGCATCCAGCAAGGTTTTGTGGATTGAACCACAACAGTAGTGATATAAAGTTGAAATTCATACCAATGTACTACAGTACATATTTCATAGTATTATACTTCTATCATTATCATTTTTATGATTAAATATAATGTTATAAAATCATTTTGATGTGATTAATGTCATTTTGAGATGTTTTATGTTATTGATGTATATATAACCTTTAGGATTAATATAAAGGATTATTTTGGAAAAACACTTTTATGTTTTTGGATATGTAACATGGATGGTATGATAATTCCTTTGAGGTTAAAAAATTCTCTATTTATTTGATTGGTTAAGTCTTTTGGGTTTCATGGATAATTATTTAAATAATGATATATGTTGAACCATTTATTTTAATTAATAAATTGTTGGTTATTGATATATTAATACACATTTTTGTAATATTCCATGATATTTATAATAATTACTATATTAATAAATATAGGAAGGTTAAATTGTAAACATTTTGTAGATTATTTGATCCGTTATAAGTATATTTTATTGTATTAGTCATGAAAATTTCGTCTTAATTACTCATTGTTTGGGGGAAAAGATAATATTATTGTGGAAGTTGGTTAAAGGATGAAATTATATTAATCATGAATGTATATTTCTATCATTATTAGTCTATATTGTAATAAAATGCCTCAGATTTAATAGAAGTATCTTGAAACGATATTTTTATCCTATTTCCTCTATATCAAAATAATTAATTACTTTTTAATCCATCAAAGATTTATTATTTTGTGGTTGTTTTATATATCATGGCCATTCATAATCTTCTGATCAATGATCAATATCACACTCTAATAATATTAAAATTTTCCTCTGTGTTAAAATTTTCACTACCCATGAATGTTATCCTATGTGGAATACCACTCAGGCGATGGCCGTTGGGTTTCCATTTCTCCATTTTAAGAGAATTTTTTTACTATCCCTTTTGATAATGCGGGTTTTCCAAAATGAAATATAAAAATTTGAAACCCCTGATTACTGAAAAGAAGTTCAAATTTTGATTTGGTAATTTTTTTATAGGAGGTAGAATGTTATACCCTATGTTTTTATGAAATATATTTTTTAAAATAAATTCAATCTATTTGATGGAATGTGATGTACGCAACACCAGGTCTAAACTAAACAAGAACTCTATTAAAATTTAATTATTTAAACATGGAAATTATAATCTTGCTATTATATTGTATGGTATGAATTTGAAATAATTAATTATAAAAATTATATATTTTACATTTTTATAAAATAAATTTCATTTTTATCTACGGATTAGAAATAAAATAATAACAATTTTAATGAAAAAGAAATATTTATTTAGAAAAATGTTTTCTTTTGATAATGGTGGTTTAGTTTAACTTTGTACACATAATTTAAATATAATTTTTACTAATTATTGAAAATTTATTTTCAAAAATTAACTACGTTGATTAAATAATAATTTAAAAATAATATTAGGGTGATTCTTATATAATTTCATTAAAAAGATTCATTATTCTATGAATGGTGAAAAATATTATTTTATTATTAAAAACTACTTTTTGTGTAAAGAATTCATAAGTCCCATTTTATTTTACTATTTTGTAAAAGAAAAATTAGTGATATTATAAATTTTTTATTCAAATTCAGTTAATTTTAATAAATTTAATATTAAATTTTTATAATAATAAATTATATACTTATAAAAATTTAATCTTTGGTAAAATGATTTTTCATCGAGTATACGGGTTTAATTTTAAATTTAAATTTCAAAATATTTTGAATATAATTTGAAAAAATATATTTAAAATATGGTATTATCATTATTTAAATTATCTAATAAGTTCATCTCAATTATTAATGACAATGAATAGAAAATACAGTAAAAAATATTTAATGTGGTTATGGTTAAAATGGGTTACCAGTGAATAAAGCTAAACAAGAATGGTTTAAAAAGACCCAACACACGTATAATTACATTTTTGTGGTAATATTTCGTCTTTATAACTTATGTGTTTCAAAATTGTTCCATTTTTTATCCATGTGTCCTTATACAAAGTTTTTGAAATTCATTCTTTTCAAAAATCCCAATTTTGTCCTCTCCCCTGCTTTTATAACTACACCCCCTCTCCAATCATCTCTACACATCTAAAACCCATTAATTATGAAAATAATTTCCCAAATAACCTCCTAAATTCTTTACAATCATCATAGAATCCTTTTTTTCTTATAAATCCATCCTAGTAATGATTTCAAGGGAAACCAAAATAAGTTGTCTAGATAAGTGGTAATGTGCTTAACCCAAATTTTTTGTTTAATTTTTTCATCCACCTCATTCTTATATTAATAAATAATTTTGAAATAATAATCTCAGTATAATCTATGTAATTATATATTTTTTAAATTTATTTCTTGACCATCAAACATCTCTTCCTCCCTCAAATGGATTACAAAATAACTTATCCATTGTGTGACGAACCACCGCCTCACTAACCGATGTAATTAGTTTTCCATAAACACTTCTCATATATGGATGTGATGATATATTTAAATTTTATATAGAAATTTTTTGATATAATTAAGATATTTTAATTATAATATCACATATTTATTTTTACATTCTATTCCATAGAGAATATGATAACGTCTCTCATGTGTACGACGAACTAGCACTGCACGAAGTGATGTGATTATTTTTTAACATATTACATACATGACAGGTAAAAATGAATAATTTTATTTTAGATATATTATTTTAATTAAATATTAATAATTATATAAAATTAATATAAGACCCCACCCTTAAACCTTACATAATATTGATTTAAATGAATAATTCACATTGAGGATCTTTTCAGGTTTAGAGTTTTAGAGAATTAAGAAATAACTATAACATCTCAAAAGATTACAAAGTAGAAACTTCTACTATGTTTCGATAAAATAAATACTCATAAAATGAACCATGTCTAGTTCCATGTTTTAGGTAGCATGACTTTCCCTTGATCTCATCCTTGACACTATTCCACGTTAAGTCCTGTGAAAAACATTTCAAAAACTTTGGATGAGCATAAAAAGCTCAGTAAGGGATACACAAAGAATGAAAACTGTTAGTTATTCAAAACAACAAGTAAACCATGTATACTTTATCAAAGTAATACTTTTCACCTTTTCGAAGTAGTAAAAACTCTTCACTGAATAAAAGTTCATTACTTACCCTTCTGTAACCAAAATATTATCATAAAACCCATATAAAGATCACCTAACATATAAAGGTAACTTGGGACATAAACATACTTAAGTGGAATAACCATATGGTCGACTTCTACACATATCACTTAATGGAATAGCCATTCGGCCAAATTCCATACATACTTAATGGAATAGCCATACGGCTGACTTCCATACCCAATTCATTGGAGGTTATAACGTAACCACCCGTCCTAGTATTCACGGCAACACCCTTCATATGGTTTATCACGTAACCACCCATCAAATGTCCAAGTACCATTATAAAATTATAACACATAAAACCAATATAAAGGAATGATAAAATTTCCACATTTAAATCACAATATATAATTTAAATATATTGAAATAATAGAATCCTTTATCAAAACCATTTTCAATACCAAAATACATAAAAGAGTACATGACATTTATTTTATTTTAAAAACATTATGGCTTGTTGAGGAAGTCAAAGATCAAACAATACTCACGGTGGCGGAAAAGGTCGTTGTCACCGCGTACGCTAAAAAAAATTCAATTTTGTCATTTAGTAAAACGCTTCGTAGAAATAGATTCCTCTTGTATAAAAGTAAAATTCAAAGGGGTTTATACACCGTATAAAAGAAAGTTTTGTATAAAACAAAATATGCCTCAATGAAATGAGATTGAGGTGAATTCCCTTACAAAGACGGTATCCTTGGATTAAGGATAAATCAATTACATAATTATGTGTGACAAATGAATACACCAAATATAATTGGATATTAAGTTTAAACCAATCATATTTTATTCACACATATTCATAGAACGACATATTCAAGTAGTACAAGCTTATCCCAAAGAATCAAAATTGGGTTAAGAAGTTCCCTTGCAAAAATTTGACGGCCTAACGGCGTCACTACAAAATTCATAAAATTACTTCATGAGAGATAAAAAGGGTATCTCATCACTTGGAAATAAAATTTAAATCAATAAGGATATAGAAGAACATATCCCAATATAATATTATGTGAATTAAAAGACATAACAAAAGAAGTCTGTTACAAAAATAGGAGGGTGAAAGGTTCTCTTACCGACAAGGGTATCATTCGAGACATGCACCCCGTGAAAGAAGGACAATAAAAAATTTATGTAAATACTCATAACTGAAAGTATATTACACAATGAGTAAAATAATGGGCAGTACATACACCACTCAAAGGAAATTGTGGCAAATGTAGCATAAATCTCACGGGAATAAAAGTGAGATGAAAAATCACTTACGAAAACTAGGTAGCCTAACTGCGCCACTTAAAACTTCCAAAATGGATTGATAAAGGAAATAGGACCTCTAATCATATGAACATTAAAGTTAAAGTAAGATTAATATAAAAGAAAATCTCGATCACAAGAAATATGAGCTTAAAAGGAATGACATAAAATGGTGTATATAAAAAGAAAGAGAGGAGTAGGATCCCTTACCTCGGGTCCGACTTGACTCGATCATTCTTTAATCTCCTCGATAATACACTTGAGTTAATTTCTAATTCATTAAGAACCTATTTCAAGATCATTATTACTTTTATATCACTTATTACCATGTCATAAACATTATGTAATCATTTAAGTTAATAATGTTTGTTTTGTCGATATTTGGTTCTTAAGTCGAAAGTGGGCTTCTTACAATTACATGTTGTTCGTGTGGTCAAAGGTTCATTATATCCAGAATTGTATTAATGATGTAGATATAATATATATCATATATATCCAGTATATTCATGAATATATAATATTACATAACATTTAGAGTTATGAAATGAAATGCACCGTTCATGGAGATGGTAAGCCATACGTACGCATGATCACTACTTCCATTTCTATTTCATATTTAATGGAATTAAAACATAATGATACATAATAGTATTTCAATTCCAGTATGGTATAATATATAATATCATTATATATATCATTTATACGTACCACATATGGTATTAACGAATCAAATCACTTTGAGGGGGCGGTAGTCCGCACTTCCTTAAATAAAGATATCACGTTTACCCATAATGGAAACCAAAAAGGTATGACATAAATGAAAAATACAGAAGCTTAAGTAAAAAATTAACATATTATATATCATATATAAATATATTTTCATCTTAATGGCCACCTTTGAAGGTGTTAGAATAATGTTGAACAATCATCATTTCGGGAGGCAGAAATTCACCATCCACGGAAACAATATGTTCTTTAACCATTAGATGTAGGTGTGTGTAAGTGTTGCTAGAATCCTTCTTATAAAAACATAATAGTATATTGAAGATACTGGATTTGTTACAAAAGAAATGAATAAAAAGAGTTTAGGGGGTCGGAGAATCAAAATAAAACAAAAGGACTCAAGCGAAGACATTACCTTAAAATCGGGTAACTCCCTTTGGTTTGAGCTCAAAGGCTTCCTTGGGAAGAATTCTCACAAAAGTGATTCAATGGGGCCCCCAAGTTTGGCACAAGGCATCCCATCATCGGCCATGAGACAACCAGTAGCCTTAGGACACATTTTGTTGTCATTTTTTATTATTATGATATTATCTTATTATCTTTAACTACCCGATTACTCATTAATCAAGATAATTAAAGATAATTACCGTCGTTACTATTCATAATGTCAAAAAACAAAAGAGTATTAATTACATAATTGGGACATTCTGATTCCAAATATTTAATCCATTTTACCAAATTCCAAACACATAAATTTCAATAATTAATTTAAAAAAACTTCCCGTTGTCAAAACAAATAGCGGGGTTTTAAGAGACAATATTTATGAAAAGTTTGGCACTTGTTTATGCCTAATTCCAAAGTGAAATTAATCCCAATGACCATAATTGAATTACATGGTAAAATTATATTCTAATTACACTTTAAAATAAATTAAAAAGATAATATAACCATATAATTAAATTATATGAAAAAGCAGTTCTGATGTAAAATGCAGTATTTTTCACTATTCACTGAAAAATGAACATTGTCAGAAAAATACCAAAAATTAACCCAAGGTAAATTTCAATGTCCCAATAATAAATAATATGTTTATTTTGAAAAATTGAGCTCATAAAATTGCCAGAAAGTGGATTTAAAAGGGGTTCTCCATCAAAAGGCGGTTAATCGACCTTTTAAGGAATATTAGAATGTTTACGCTTAAAAACTGGATTCATTTTCATTTTTAATCCTCTAACATTTATTGAAAAAAGTAAAAATATTTGACAAACATATATAATAATTTTGTAGTTAGTTCTGTTCATTCCCGCCATTACAACGGCTAGGCGTTAACTACCATTTAAAATAATATTATTTTATTATAAGAGTGCAACGTAAAATTTTAAAGAAACTTGATGTTGCATATTGGGTACGCCATCGAGCATAGCATTACATTTAAAGTAATATTAATATTTTATTCACAAATATGGATAAATGTGAAAATGTCATAATCTTTATTTACCTGGGGTGTTGCGTCCTTCCCCCTTTTGGGAATTGCATCCTCGCAATTTTAAAATTGAGCTTGGAAACATCCTTGAACGTCCCACATCGGATCAAGAGTTGGTAAAACAATCAATTTAAAATAAAGAAAGATAAGTACAAAGGTCACCCGAGTTAACCCATACTAGGATTCCAAGTATGAAAATATGGACATGAAGGAAAAAACAAAGGGTCATGTTCTGATCGAGAGTGATAGAAAACATGTTTAGGAAAAAGTTAACCACAAGAAAATCACAAACTTGTGATAGGTTAAACGGTATTCGATTCCTCAGTAGGAAAAGTTAATAGATAACATTTTTGTTTTTAGTTACTTTTTATTGAAGAATTTATTCATAAGGAAACATAATCACTTATCATGTTGGCTTTCAACTTTTATTAGATTCCTTACCCAAACTCATGTTTTCTCCAAAAGACGAGTATTTAGGAAGACTTGTTCACATTAATAGTACTATAATAAAATCCTAGAGAATCACCTAATCCACAAAAAAGAACTATATACTTCCCATTTCTTTAGACATTAACCAAAACCAAAACCAAAAAGGACAGTACAAGATCATATTATCCTAAAAAGGACAACCCTTTATAAAAAGAAAATCTATTCTTAATCTCCAAAATTTGTCCAAAAAAACCCAAAGTTCAATGAGGACCATTCGATAAAAAATTTGTCCATACAATCCTTCAAAGTAAACCAAACTAAGATTAAAACCCAAATATTTGAAGGATTTAGTCACATAGTCTTCCAAGTTAAGTCGTAACATTTATCTACAAACAACATCAGTTGCTCTTAATGTCTCGTATTGAAAATTAATTAACCTAATCACATATCCTCCATGATAGGTTAATAAATATCCTAAGATAACCCAAAATCAACTTACTCTTAATTCATTAAATCATATAACTAAAAAGAATCAGTCAAACTAACTAGGGACTTCACGTAGTCCAGTGGTAGGCGATAAATACCAGTTGCACTTTGGTTGTGGGTTTGATTCCTGCAGCATTGTCCGACGCGACAGGTTGTCACATGGTCTGCATGCTGTACTTTTTCCAAAACTATATAATTCTCAAATCATTCCCCAAAAAGAGATAAAATCAGCAAAAATAACCATAACATAATTTAACCTCAATTTTATCTCATTCCTTTCACTTCCATCATATAGTAACCCATAATTATCTCAAAAGTATGGATCATATAAACCCACATGGTTCTTTATAACTATGTCCAAAAAAGAACAGATAACTATTCCTTGAATATAATTTTCATATATTAAACATCAGGGTTACACATACTATAAAAAGTCTCTTAATGTAACCCCATCATCAAAAGAGACTTAATACTCTTAAAAATTTCACCATAACTCTTGAAGCCCTTATATGTTGACATCTTACTCATTCAACATTCTTCATGAACCATTAACCATTCCATTCCAACTTATTCTGAAATACTTCTTTCCTACAAACAAAATCATGAATCATATCCTAAGATTCCAAAATAGGAAAACAATAGTTATGAAAAAATCCATACCTTTGATTGGCCATTTTCAGTTTCTTCATCCTCAATCGGAATGGCATTAGGTATTGGTAATCAAACATTTGTACGATCTTTGGGATCCCATTCACGAAACTTCTTTATAGGACATGTGTTTTCATAATGACCATGCACACCACATTTAAAACATTCAATTGATCCCTCAGAAAGAACTTCTTTCCCTTTCCTCGAGTCAACTGGATGATTCCTTTTTCCATGGTAGGTTCTTGCTTTATGACCTTCATTTCCACATCTATATCATATTTCTGTCCCTTTGAAACATTTTCATTTGTGTTTCATTCCACATTTTTGACACATAGGTTTTTGAACACACTTACCTTTATGATTATTACCTGTAGTTCCGCAGGGATTTTTTTCTCGCATATATGATGCCTTAGAGAAATCATCAAGGTTTAGGTGGTAAATCATGACTCCAGATAGTTGGTTGAGGATAATCACAATAGTTCTCATTGCAGCTCCCATATCATTCAGTTGCTTGCTCAAAAAACTGTCACAGTTTCCTTCACATCCACTGTTACTTTGGTTCCTGCTAGATCCAGCCATTTACTAAAACCAAAAAGGTCAGTGTGAGTATATCAACAAAACCATCATGTACTAATGATGAAGATAAACACTAATATTTACTTACTCATTCACTTTATCTAAAACTAGGACTCTTTCTGAAATCCTAACCATTATGGTAATGTCATTTATTCTTAAAGAATACCCTAACCTCTAATGTTATCTAAACCGGCCTTTGATACCAACTATAAGACCCCAGCCTTAAACCTTACTTAATATTGAATTAAATGAAAAATTCACAATGAGGATCTTTTCCGGTTTAGAGTTTTAGAGATTTAGGAAATAACTATTACATCTCAAAAGATTACAAAGTAGAAACTTCTACTAAGTTTCCATAAAATAAAAACTCATAAAAATAATCATGTCTAGTTCAATGTTTTAGGTAGCATGACTTTCCCTTGATCCCATCCTTGAAACTATTCCACGTTAAGTCCTGTGAAAAACATTTCAAAAACTTGGGATGAGCATAAAAATCTTATTAAGGGATACACAAAGAATGAAAACTGTTAGGTTTTCAAAACAACAAGTAAACCATGTATACTTTATCAAAGTAATACTTTCACCTTTTCGAAATAGTAAAAATCCTTCACTGAATAAAAGTTCATTACTTACCCTTATGTAACCAAAATATTACTATAAAACCCATATAAAGATCACATAACATATAAAGGTAACTTGGGACATAAACATACCTAAGTTGAATAACCATAAGGTCGACTTCCTCACATATCACTTAATGGAAGAGCCATTCGGCCAACTTCCATACATACTTAATGGAATATCCATACGTCAGACTTCTATACCCAATGCATTGGAGGATATAATGTAACCACTCATCCTGGTATTCACGGCACCACCCGTCATATGGTTTATCACGTAACCACCCATCAAATTTCCAAGTACCATTATAAAATTATAATACATAAAACCAATATAAAGGAATGATAACATTTCCACATTTCAATCACAATATATCATTTAAATATATTGACATAATAGAATTCTTTATCAAAACCATTTTCAATACCATAATACATAAAAGAGTACATGACATTTATTTTATTTTAAAAACATTACGGCTTGTTGAGGAAGCCAAAGATCAAACAATACTCGTGGTGGTGGAAAAGGTCATTGTCACTGCGTACGTTAAAAGAAACATTCCTTTTTGTCATTTAGTAAAATTATTCGTAGAAAAAGATTCATTTTGTATAAAAGTAAAATTTAAAGGGGTTTATATACCGTATAAAAGAAAGTTGTGTATAAAACTAAATATGCCTCAATGAAAGGAGATTGAGACGAATTCCCTTACAAAGATGGTATCCTTGGATTAAGGATAAATTAATTACATAATTATGTGTGACAAACGAATACACCAAATATAAGTGGATATTAAGTATAAAATAATCATATTTTATTCACACATATTCATAGAACGACATATTCAAGGACTACAAGCTTATCCCCAAGAATCAAAATTGGGTTAAGAAGTTCCCTTGCAAAAATTTGACGGCCCAACGATGTCACTACAAAATTCAGAAAATGAGTTGAGGATAGATAAAAAGGGTATCTCATCACTTGGATATAAAATTTAAATCAATAAGGATATACAAGAACATATCCCAACATAATATTATGTGAATTAAAAGACATAACAAAAGAAGTCTTTTACAAAAAGAGGAGGGTGAAAGGTTCCCTTACAGACATGGGTATCTTTCGAGACATGCACCCTGTAAAATAAGGACAATACAAAATTGATGTAAATACTCATAAATGAAAGTATATTACACAATGAGTAAAATAATGGGCAGTACATACACCACTCAAAAGAAATTGTGTCAAATGTAGCATAAATCTCACGGGAATAAAAGTGAGATGAAAAATCCCTTACGAAAACTCGGCAGCCTAACGACACCACTTAAAACTTCCAAAATGGATTGATGAGAGGAAATAGGGTCTCTAATCATATGAACATAAAAATTACAGTAAGTGTAATATAAAATAACATCCCAATCACAAGAAATATTAGTTTAAAAGTAATGACATAAAATGTTGAACTTAAAAAGAAAGAGAGGAGTATGATCCCTTACATCGGGTCTGACTTGACTCGATCATTCTTTAATCTCCTGGATAATAAACATGAGTTAATTTCAACTTCATTAAGAACCTTTTCAAGTTCATTATTCCTTATATATCACTTATTACCATGTCATAAACATTATGTAATCATTTAAGTTAATAATGTTTGTTTTGTTGATATTTTGTTCTTAAGTCGAAAGTGGAATTCTTACAATTACATTTTGTTCGTGTGGTCAAAGGTTCATTATATCCAGTATTGTATTAATGATGTAGATATCATATATATCATATATATCCAGTATATTCATGAATTTATAATATTACATAACATTTAGAGTTAAGAAATGAAATGCACCGTTCATGGAGACGGTAAGCTGTACGTACACATTAACGCTAATTCCATTTCTATTTCATATTTAATGGAATCAAAACATAAATATAGATAATATTATTTTAATTCCAGTATGATATCATATATAATATCATTAGATATATCATTTATACGTACCACATATGGTTTTAACGAATCAAATCACTTTGAGGGGGCGGTAGTCCGCACTTCCTTAAATGAAGATATCGTGTTTACCCATAATGGAAACCATAAAGGTATTCCATAAATGAAAAATACAGAAGCTTAATTAAAACATTAACATATTATATATCATATATAAATATAGTGTCAACTTAATGGCCACCTTTGAAGGTGTTAGAAGAATGTTGAACAATCATCGTTTCTGGAGGCAGAAATTCGCCATCCACAGAAACAGTATGTTCTTTAACCATTAGATGTAGGTGTGTTAATGTGTAGCTCGAATAATTCTTATAACAACATACTAGTATATTGAAGATACTGGATTTTTTACAAAATAAATGAATTAAAAGAGTTTTGGCGGTTTGAGAAGCAAAATAAAACAAAAGGACTCAAGCGAAGACATTACCTTAAAATCGGGTAACTCCCTTTGGTTTGAGCTCAAAGGCTTCCTTGGGAAGACTTATGCCCAAATTGAGGCTTCAAGGAGTTAGAGAGGGATTTTTAGAGACAAAATGGGAAGGGTTTGGCCGAGCCAAAGGCTTTTTAAGTGTGGGTAAGGAGGTAGGGGTGGGGGCCTTTTATAAGAGGAGAGGAGAGGCACTATTGGAAAGGTATAAAATATAACTTTATTTTCAAATGAGTTTCGGATTTTAATGGTCCCAAATTGATCTGTTTCGAGTATAAGGTGATAAGGGTTCGAAATCCACCCATACAATAGGTTTTGGACACGTGTAGGTCTTATATGTTACATTATCTTTCCATTTTATTTATATCGTTAAATAATGAGTTCATCACTGCATCATCATGATTTCAAAAATAATATAATTTATTTAATGTCTAAAAATTATAAAAAAATAATATGATGTAGGAAATCATTTTATCTTACTAATGAATATTTCTAGTCCAAAATATCATTTATGTAGACAAAATTAAGAAATATTTTACTTAGGTGATACATTCTTTGTTACATTTAACATTCTTTAAAAATAAAAAGATAAAAAGTCACTTTCTCAAAATAGTGATTCCATGGTGCCCCCAAGTTTGGCACAAGGCATCCCATGGTCGGCCATGAGACCACCAGTATCCTTGGGACACAGTTTGTGGTCAGTTTTTATTATTATGATATTATCTTATTATCTTTAACTACCCGATTACTCATTAATCAAGATAATTAATGATAATTACCGTCGTTACTATTCGTAATGTCCAAAAACAAAAGAGTCTTAATTAAATAATTTGGACCTTCTGATTCCAAATATGTAATCCATTTTACCAAATTCCAGACACATAAATTTCAATAATTAATTTAAAAAAACTTCCCGTTGTCAAAACTAATAGCGGGTTTTTAAGAAACAATATTTATGAATGGTTTGTCACTTGTTTATGCCTAATTACAAAGTGAAATTAATCCCAATGACCATAATTGAATTACATGGTAAAAGTATATTCTAATTTCACTTTAAAATAAATTAAAAAGATAACCATATAATTAAATTATATGAAAAAGCAGTTTTGATGTAAAATGCAGTATTTTTCACCATTCATTGAAAAATGAACGTTGTCAGAAAAATACCAAAAATTAACCCAAGGTAAATTTTAATGTCACAATCATAAATAATATGTTTATTTTAAAAAATATATCTTATTAAATTTCCAAAACGTGGATTTAAAAGGGGTTCTCCATCAAAAGGCGGTTAATCGACCTTTTAAGGAATATTAGAATGTTTACGCTTAAAAACTGGATTCATTTGCATTTTTAATCCTCTAACATTTATTGAAAAAAGTAAAAATATTTGACAAACATATATAATCATTTTTTAGTTAGTTCTGTTCATTCCCGCCATTACAACGGCTAGGCGTTAACTACCATTTAAGATAATATTATTTTATTATTAGAGTGCAACGTAAGATTTCAAAGAAACTAGTTGTTGCATATTGGGTACGCCATCGAGCATAGAATTCCCTTTAAAGTAATATTAATATTTTATTCAAAAATATTGATAAATGTGAAAATTTCATACTATTTATTTACCTGGGGTGTTATAATTAATATATCATATAATTTTTCACCTTACAAATCATTGAATAAATGATAACATAGTTTGTGTGTACAAAATACTACCTCCTCTCAAATTGATTTGATTAATTTTTAATACCGTATCAGATGGATGATATGAGTAAGGAATATTTAAATAAATAATATTAAATTTATGATATAATTATAATAACGGAATTATAAAATAACAACTACCTTGTTTCTATCATGGTCATCGATAAATGGAAATGTTACTCATGCGAATGTATGACCTACAAACTCGATGATTATAAGATAGTTTACTTTTCATAACCACATTTCATGGATTGTTTTAAAATTATAATTTACAGATAAATATTATAATTATTTCTTTATTAAATTCTAAATATTAATAAATAATAATATCTTTGACCATTGTCAACATACCAAAGTGATTATGGATATATGAGGCGTTTATCATCAAAACATCCAACAAGAATTAATTGTTTCAGTAATTTAAATCAGAAGGTAAAAATTAAAAGAAATTGAATAATATATTTGGAAATTTTTTGTAATAAAGTAAATAAATAACATTATTTTAACATTATTTTGTTCGAAATTTTTTAAATGGAATATTCATGTAATTTTCCTAACGAGGTACATCTTGAAATTTTCCAAAAAATTGAAAGGAATATTTTTTTAACATGTACTATATGAAGATTATTTTCAAACAAAATTTTACTTGATTATTTATTTATAATCTTAAATTTTTA
Source organism: Viscum album (assembly GCA_963277665.1). Taxonomy (NCBI): domain Eukaryota; kingdom Viridiplantae; phylum Streptophyta; class Magnoliopsida; order Santalales; family Viscaceae; genus Viscum; species Viscum album. Next base: position 913,378,102 of record OY728155.1, on the reverse strand, counting down.
TTTTGATATAAAATTATTTCCACAATATTTTGTTATTTTTATTAAATTTTGTTAATGTGGAAATGTTATTTTTTACCAGAATGTTTTTTAATATTTATAAATTTCATTCTATTTATCATTGATTATCAACAATAATGTAATGTAATGATTCAAATAATTTATATATGCTATTTACATTTATATAGTTCCCATTATCCTTTAAATTTATGAGGTAGTATGTTCCTTATGTTCATCTCTCAAATGCCTTCATTATGAAATATTTCTTCGATTCTGATCTGTTACAAGATTTTAAAAAGCATTTCATTCTATTGTAATTTTTATTTTTATTCCTTATGATTAATTTCCTTTTTATTGAACACATAAATCATGAATATATAAGTATGGTTGTTCCCAAATATCACTCCATTAATTTTGTAAAGCTCAACTCTCATGAGACATCATTTTTGGAACTGGGTAGTAAACCTAATCCATTAGGGGACATTATCTACTATATGATATTGTCTTCGAAGTTATCCTTTAATGATGTTTATGTAATTTTATTTTTTATTAAAAAATTTCCAATGATGATAGGATCATATGATGTTGTGTTATCTATGTTATTATCCCACGTTTTTTACTTAGGAGACATTTCTTTTGTGATATCATGTTATACTCTTCACACACAAGTAATGTATCATTACCATGTTTATTAAATTTATGGGATTTTTATCTCTTCATTACTTTATAAATTCCCCATGTTATCCAATTTAGTTTTTTGATATGAAACGAATTTTTTGGAGCTCATTATGGGGAATTAAATAAGGATGAAATGTTTTTGGTTCCTTTTTATATATTATTAACCTTTACAAAATACACATGGCCTTTATAATCCTTATATTGTTTTATTGGATATTTATATTTTATAATCATGTAATAATTTGTTTAAAAAAGAATGAATTTTCTTAATAATTCTTTTATTTCCTACTATAACTCACATGGTATAAAATTTTCATTAAAATCAGAACATGTTTGTTAGAATACGTTTTTATTTAAAAATAGTGTCGCAAAAAAAGAAAAACGCAAAATATGTCTACACTTATACATCAAATCCCCAATCATATTTATACTCACATCAATGGATATGATGTATATATTGAAATTTGTGTTTATGAACAAACCCACTCTACATTTTAATGATTAACTAATTCATATAAGACTTGTCATTGATCATTATCTTAATAACATCATCAGTCTGATGTGTATAAGGAAATGTGAGTTTTGGAATTAATTCACTATAAATTTTTAAGAATGATGAATTCTTGTTTTAGATATTTTTTTGGATCATTTCCTAATGAATATAGATCATTCATACCAAATGTATTAATTTTTCACATTTACATTATTCATATTTATTCAAGGAATATCATTAATAACAAGAATATACCTCAATCATATACTTTAAATAGTTCACACATATATTATTGAATATTTTTTTAGAATATTTTTTATATTATCACCCTTAATGCTAAATGTTTTTTTTGTATTTATAAATTATAATAAATAATTTTTAATATATAAGAGTTTTATCTCGTGAATATTATAAATAAACCTGGTATTTTTTTATAACATTTTATTTTGGATTTACTTGAAAATGTTTTTTTTATTCCTTAACATGGTTTTACAGAGTCCTAAATTTTATATTCATCATTTATTACCTATGAATCAAGTATCACTGAATTATTAGTTGAGTATGAGACAACACAAATAGAATTATTTCTAAAATTAAATAGTGTATTGAGTTGTTTGAATTGACACATAAGATAAATTATTGGGTAATTCATAATTCAAAATAATTTATCCACTAGAATCAATAAACATAAAAAAAAAAGAAAAGTTTTATTCTTCCAATCACTAACATAAGAATCACCAATTCTTAATTACTTGAAATATTCACCTATCTTCTTGCAGTGTTTTTGAACCAAGTTGTTTGATTTATTTGGGATAAAAGTATGTGACCCACATCTATTATCTAACATCCAATTAGTGAGACAAAGATATCACAAGTAATTATGAGTACACAAGAACCTTATGCTTCTACTCTTTTATAGATGAATTCATTAATGTTTCTCTTTAAGTGACCTTTCATTACATATATTAATCCATCAAAAACCATTTCTTTTTGACCCCTATTTAATTTTGGATTATTATAAAGTCATTATTAAATCACAGTTAATGTATAAATACACATCAGATTTCAACCTTGTTTTTAAATTTATTCACCAAAAGAACTAAATATTTTACTTTATTATGTTATTAATAGATTGTTAAACCATAAAAAAAATATTGATGTATTTTATCCATATTATTTGATTTATAATCATATTAAAGGATTAACATATTGATAATGATTAAAAAATATGATGTACTAATTTTTTATATTAAAATTTCAATTTATGTCTGTTTATTAAAATAAAAATATCATCTATTTCCCACTTTACTTTCTTCACATACTCTACTCAAATATAATAACTTATCATTATAAATGATTTGAAATGATGATTCACTCAGGTAATATTCAATGTTATCTCTATCAGTATTTTTAATATTTATTTTATTAATTTTTGTTTAGTAGTAAGGTGATGGACTCAATTTTGGTTAAAAATACTATTAATAACATATATGTCAGACAACATTGTGTTTTATCAATAAAAAAGTTATAGAATTTATTGAAAGTGTGATAGGGCATGAAGCAATCACTTATAGATATTTCATCCAAATCCCATTAGGGACCTTGTTTATATTTCTTCCTACTCTGTTGGCATTTGTCCAAAGTTTTTTGAGGCAATTAATTCCTCTAAAAGAAATAATTTAGATCATAATGCGCATCACATACCCAAAACTAGTCAAACATGATCAAATTAGTACATTAGGATTGTGATCAAGGATTTATTGTGTATGTTTAGAAATTAACTACTTCAAAATCTAATACAATGTTTTATTTGGTTGACTGAAAATATGTGTTTTCATTTATAATTGATATTTTAGTTCAATACCCATGGCATTCACTCAAAGATAAGAAAATATACTCAGATTTTATCCATAATTTAATAGAATATATATTGGTTTATTTTTTATGTGCACGAATCAAATCAAATAAATTTGATAAATGGTTCTACTGGAATAACTCGAAGTGTGTCTCTTCAGTATAAAACATAGATAAAAACATGTGTCACTTAGTCCAAACTAATGAAATCTTCATGGGTTTTTTATAATTTCATAAAATCATCATTGTCAAAAATTTTATGTGTATTAATCAACCGTACATCAATCTACCACATAGTGTGGTTGGTATGATAGAATGTTTGTGTTATCATTATTAAAGTATCATGTGATTCTCACAGCATGTATCAGATTATCATAATTGAGTATACACACTCATATTTTCATGATAATTTATGATAATGATTATTGATTAATTTTTTATGTGTAAAAATTATCCACACATCATGTTACCACACAATGTGACAAGGTTGAATTAAAGTACATGTTTTCAATATAAAATTTACTTTTTAGTATAAAATTCATGTCACATACTCTAAATTGTGAAAATTCATACATATTTTCTAGATAATTTAAAAAAATATTAAATTATGCATTCTCTGTATTTTGGAATTAATCTCAAGTCATTCTAATAAATGGTGTGGCCAGTATGAACAAAAGTACATGTTTTCATTTAAAAATTACATTTTACTTCCAAAATTTTATCACAAAATAAAAAACAAGAAAATTTACGTTTATTTTCATGATATTTAAGGGAAAATATCTATAATAAATTTATGGTGTATAGAATCAAATGTGCAACAATTCGATAAACATGATAGTCAGTATGACTGAAAGTTCATGTTTTCATTTAAAAGTTACATTTTAGTGGACAACTTGTGTGAAATAGTAAAATCTAAGAAAGCATGATCTAATTGAATTAATACCTTTGTAAAATGATACGTGATTAATTTATGATATGTAAGAACAATCTTGAAAACAATATAACTCATGGAATGTCTTGTATGACATAAAGTGTGTGTCTTCTTTTAAAAATGACATTTTATTTAAAAAAGTGTATCACATACTAAAACCAATGAAAAAAACTCATATTGTCTTTATATTTATGTGAAATGATTTAAAATTCAATTTTTAGGTGTATGAACTAACCACATATCAATCTGACACATAGTGTGTCTGATATGACTATAGCATTATATTTTCATTTAAAAGTTATATTTGTATTGATAATGTATTATATACTCAAAATTGATGAAAAACACATAGATTGTCCAAATATTTTATCACAATTATACATTATTAATTTTTTATATGTCAGAATCAACCACTTTTCAATATGACCCATGATATGAATGGTGTTACTGAATGTTCATGTTTTAATTTAAAATTTACATTTTAGTTGAAAACACGTTCAACATATTCAAAATCTATAAAAACCCTATAGTTCTATTGATATTTTAGGATAAAATAAGTAATAAATTTTTGAAATTTTGGAGATAACGGCATGTCATTCTGACACATATTGTAGTCGATATGGCGGAAATTTTGTTTTCATTAAAAAGTGACATTTTACTTTAAAATGTGCATCACATACTAAAAAATAAAAAAATTATTTTATTATATTTATAGATTAGGAATTTTTTTAATTAATATCTGTCTTGTAGGAAAGAACCATACATCAATCTAGATTACAGTATGGCTGATATGAATCAAATTTTTTCTTCAATATTAAAGTAATATTTTACCTTATAACACCCATATTATAGTCAAACTCGAGAAAGAAATATCATATTGTCTTCATACTTAAGGGAAATGATCTATAACTAATTTTTGATGTAACCAAATGTGCATCAATGGAACCGAAAATGTGGTTGGATTGACTAATAGTTCATGGTTTCTATTTAAAAGAGACATTTTATTTTCAAATTCACACCAAACACTCAAAAAAATAAAATGTTCATGAATTGTATTGGAACATTTGAAAAAATATCTGTTATTCAATTTTGGTATATATAAATTATCCTCAAGTCAATCTGACAGATGATGTGATCAGTATTACCAATAGCGTGCATTTTAATTTGGGAACTAGATTTTTGTTTAGAACATGTGTCATATAATCAAAACCATGAAGACAAAATCCGGATTTCATTTTATTTTAAAAAAATGATACATAATTCATTTATGACATGTAGGAACTAAGAACATGTCAATATAACACATGATGTGATCAGTAATACTATAGTGGTTTTTTTATTTAAAAATTACATTTTCGTTCAAAATATTCATCACTTACTGAATCCCAACCAAATTTTCAATAATTATAATGAATCTTTTTAATAACAAAGTTTTCATTTGTGAATTGTGGGAATTGACAGCATATCATTCCAATTAAAATTTATAACTGAATTTAGGGAATATAAATTTAAATTTTTTTTCTCAATTATATAATGAATCTATAGAAAACATTATTTTTATAACAGGAAAACGCTTATTTTATACGAGGTTTTGTTGATTGTTGATGAAGGATTATAGTGATATTTGTTGGTTGTAATTATATTTTCACTAAACTACATATTAATGTATTTGTATTGTGATGAAAGGATTGAATGTAATATTTTTATTAGAATAAAGATTCATGGTAAATTTTTATTCCTTTTTATATTTGATATAATATTTTTACCCCATTTTTTATAATTATTATTTGTTTACCATAGATTACTACATTGTGTTTCAAATATAACAATTGGTGTAATATAAAAGTTGGGAAGAGCTTCTTCAGTGCTATCATTAACATCAATACAAGTGACTTTTTTCTAAATACACTCAAAACACCATCTCTTTTTTTCACTGATAAAAGTGATTTATACCACAGATGTTTTGTGATGAAGTGCTCAGGGTTCCAAAAAATGTTGAATATATATCTTGAATATAATTTATGGTATAAATATTCTAAATTATAATGGAAATATAGTTAATATGTAAGGAATAATTATTTAATAAAAACTATTGGAATTGTTGATGAATCATGTTGGGAATTAATATGGAATCCTGATTAGAAGTATTAGACAATTCATTAATACATTAAAAAATATCTTCAAAGAACATGGTTACATTTCTCGAAGGGTTTTGATTTATATACATTTCATTTTTTTGAATAAATAGATGTTTTCATATGATTTATGGGTTTAATCTAATCATCAGTATGTATGACTTCAAGATGATTGATTTTCCATGTAGACTAGTTTTAGTTAAAATATTTTTTATTCAAAAAAATTTAGTTGTAATTATATTGTTATAAAATTAAAAAAAATTAAAATAATCCATTTATTCAGACATCATATATCATGTTTTAAGAAAAAAAATACATAACATAAATCATAAAGGTTTTATCAATTTTACTCCAAAGTACTGTTTTTTACCTAAAGAATATTTTAAATAAATAAAATATAGTTATAAAAACATACCTAATATATAATCACATGGACATTATTCTTAAAAAATTAAAATTCTATTCTCTTCCTAGAATGAACTCCTGGACTCTATTAGTTTTGGAACACTATACAACCAAAATTGTAAGTAATATCATTTAGCAATATGTGCCTCAGCAAAAAAACCTATAATTTGCCTAAGAAAATGAAAACCACATTCCTAGTAACAATATATCTAAAATAAACAAGACTTATATATATGTTGTCACATGTCTCTGATAATAATGTTTAAGGAAGCATTACTAAAATTTAGCAGTCAGTTGATTATTGTGATTATGAATAGTTAGTTTGATATTATAAGATTTTATGTGGATTAACCATTGTTTAAAATGGATACCAACTCTTCAAAACCACCACTCACATGAAATTTCTACTTATAAGGGGATGAAACTGAGTTGAAGTACACAAATGATATAATGGTAAAGAATATGTTGGGGTGTAAAGAGTTAGGTTTGTCTATCCAAAGGTCGAGTATCATTTAAATTTGATTGGTGATGGTAACATTATCCCTGATCTCTGAGCTGAGGTAATAATATTATGTGATTTTATATTTAGGGTTAGATGATGTGTTTTATCAATTTTTGAGACAGTATAATTATTTAGTAATGTGGATTGAGTTGAATATAGTGGATGGACATCATGAAATGGTTTGTATTTAAGTGTCTTTGTAGTTATTTTTGATAGAGGATGGTACCCATACATGATCAAATGGATTTTGGATAGTGAACAGTTGAGTCCATTTTTTCAATGAATTGTATTGAACCATGTTTTTTAGGATGAATTTTCTTTAGAAGTAAGAATTTCATGGTCTAAATTTTTTAGTTGGGGAAAATGATTTCATCTAGATGGTTTAAATGGATTATGAAGTTGGTTTGATTTGTTCATGAGTTCATGGATGCGTTCGAAAAGTAGGAGAATGTTTTTGAGGAGTTCATAGATTAAACTGGGTGTTTTGGAAGGATTTTTGGAAGGTGTACGACATAAGGACCATAAACAATTCCATGTTGAGTTGTGGAATGGTTTATAAGGGAGGTAAAGAGGGATACTTGGTTGATGCATGGTCACCAGGAATAGTGAAATATGGTCATATGACCACTTAAAATCCCTCCCAAATATTCTATTTTACATGTATTTGGGTGTTTCATGTACCATTTCTCCCCTCTTATGTAAGACTCTCAACTCTAGGTTTATTTTTTTTTCTTAAATATCTTTTCTCTGGAATATTTGAAGGTTTGGGTGTTGGATTAAAGGTCTGTCACTCCATATTCGTTCTCTACTCTATCTATATCTAGGTTTTTTACTCAGGGATTTTACTATGGAATAGTGAAACTAATTTTCTTTATCATGTTCAGTGGTTAGAGTATTATAAAGGATATAAATCTCAAGGGTCATAGATTTGGTGGTGCAGCCTGGATTCATCATCATGTTGATGTATGTTTGATCACAGTTACACTCTTGTGTAGAAAATTTCATGGGCCTGAATGTGGAATTTTAATTAACGTTTTTATGTTGTTAAAATAATTCCATTATGGTGGTATCATTTTTAGGAAAATAGGATTTTTCAAGGGTTGTGTTGGTTAAAATGTTGTCAGTGGATTTTTGGGTGCATATGTAATTTCTTATAATTGAGAAAAATTTCAAACTGTGGTTCCAATGTGGCTCTTAAAATCATGATTGATAGTTTATTTTTATTATTTGGATTGTTTTTATTATTGATATTATGATTGTTCAGTAGATATTAGTGGGAATGTGCACTAGATTACAAATGTGATGTTATTTTTGTGGTTCATTACTTTTCATTGATGTTTTTATTTGGATACCGAATTGAGTTATCAATTGATGTTATTGTTATTTCATGTAATTTTTTGATGCTGCTAATTTGTGTTGTTTGGGAATTGGACATGAGATATGGAAAACTCCAACTTGGTAGTGGGGACCACTTTAGAAATAATAATTTGAGTTGATGGTAAACTCATACATGGGTGAAAATACCTTTTCCTTAGTAACATGTTGAGGTTAATATGTATTTGGCCTACTTATGAGTAGGATATTCCCAATCGTAGTTATTTCTCATGGTTTTAGATCCCTTTATGTTTTGGATGAAAAACATTGTGTGGTGTATTGTTTAGAAACACAATATTGAAGTTTTGTGGGTTATGGTTTTTTATAAAGTTTGTTTACTATTAATGTTCTTTAATATGGTTTTATAAACTGGTTGGGTTCATGGAATGTTTTATATAACTCATTTGTTGCGTGTTGGATTTTCACATTCATGGGGTTCATTGTAAGTATTATGGATATGTTATAGGTACTTTTACCCACCCCTTGAATTTTCATCTTGGTGCACATACTGATTTTTTTGAATTGAGTAACATATTTATTTTGTGTTGGTTCATTGAATGGGATGCAGATTAATAACCCAAATTTATAGATGTAATAGTAGCGTTGGTTTTTTTTCAACATTTTTTATATGATGAAATGTTAATATCATAGTGATTGAAGTACAAAAACTCATCCAATTAGTTATTTTTGTGATTTTTTTCCATGTTGAGAAGGATGTTTTGATTTAATTAGTTATATAGAAACATTAATTTTGATTATTATAGTCCTATTATATAATTCAAAATACATGTTTTATTAGTTATTTAAAATTAAATAATTGTTACATCATTGAAAGAAGTAGGGTCAGAGGGAATTTATAATTTAATTCCATAATAAAATATTTAAGAGTTATAATTTGGCCTTTAGTATGTCATGTACGATTGGAACATAAATGGTTGTGAATTTTATATGTAATATGGATTGGTTATGAATGGTATTAATTTTTTGGTAACACTTACATTGGAATCTATAAAAAATCCATCCAACCAAAAATCCATGGGATTCATGTGCACCACACCTGAAGTGTGCACTAGGATCAACCATAACAAGCGAGCCACTATTGTGGTAGAGTTTGTTCGAAGCATTACAATATAGAGATATGAGAGAGAAAGCGGAGCAACCATGTGGAAATAAATTGTGGTAGAGGATACCAGAATGTGTTGGTTCCATGGAGAACTAAGAGAGGACTCTGGTAATCGCATATGGTGAGGAACAAAACAGTAAGTTATAAGAGTTATATCTCAACCAAATTCAAGGTCGATGTGGTATGGATGTAGAGGTGACACTTTTCATCCATCATTAATGATACATAAAGAAACATGGTTGTTAAATACCTAAAATCTAATTTTTTTATCACCCTTCATTGTCATCTTCTACCATTATACAACTAAGGCTTCTGTACCGATAAGATTTCTTCATTGAGCATCATTACAGGATACATTCACGCATTAGGGAATAAATTATTATTTCTTAAATAATATATTATTGAACTAACATGAATCTTTTTTTAATGTATAAATGAATCTCTAACCATGGAAAAAGTGTGGGGATAAATATGGTTTTCTAATGATGGAGTTCTTTCGTAATTACAGAGTGTGAGCTAAGTCAGTTTGAATGAAATGATGATGTGTTTCAAAAATGATAAGATAGTAGAGGAATATAAATAAACCTGACAATATCATTTGAATTGTGATATAAATGTATACAATATATAGATTTTTGAGGTTGGCTAACAAAAACAGAGGCACGAGGGAGATCATTATTAACTAAGGATAAGGTTCCACACACACGTATTGTGACATCCTATGTGTTTACATGATATTTTCATTAATTTTTCAAGAAATTTATGTGGTCTAAATTAGTTATATGAAGGATTTATTAATAAATATATATTTTATGGTCTATGTGAGGAATGATCTTGTGAACCACAATTGTTATGAGAAGAAGAATGTTATTAAAAATATCAATTTATATGATTTTGGTTTAGGCGATGTGGACCTGTTTCAGTTATGAATTCCTTCAAATGTGTTAATGGAAGATCCTTACTATCCTAGTTTTGTGATTGGGAAACAATATTATGTATATTATTTATTCTAATGTGAAAAATTATTTTTAGAAATATATTTGAAGAAGGGTTAATTTGAGTAGATGTGTTTTGTGGAAGTGTTGTGAATGAAATAATATACACACATAGAAGGTAGGGAGCATCTCAAACTTGTGTAGCCTGATGAATTAGGATGTTGTGGTATTAATGAAATCTTAATTCATGAATTATTTCCATTTATCTCCTTAACGAAGTTCATGAAATATGAAGAAACTGTGTAATCCTTAATACCTTAATAATGAATAATCCTTTAAAAATAACATTCAAATTGTAGTAAAATGAGAAGAAGAAGGAAGTATAATAAAATCTCAAAATTTTCAAGAATGAAAATATATTTTTAACCCTACATAAATTTCAAAAAAATTATGATCATATCTGTAATGATTGAATATACTATTAGTAGTATTTGTTTGATAATAACTAATATATTTATGTTAAGTGAGGAACAAGCACACTTACAGTTTGATGAAGAATATTCAGTTGTTCATTTTATTATTAGAGTGTTTTAAATGATATGTGATATTTTACACTAATTTAGAATATTATACGGATCTAGATTTTATAAACAATTGTTGGTTATATTCAATGGTAGTCGAAGGCTTTCTGTTTATGTGGGAAAGTTGAGAATCGGTTTATTGTAGTTGCTCGAAGAGGAAGATAATTTTTGTGTTATAGTGGAATCTTAAATAATGTTTTATTTTTCACATTGTGTTATGTGTTAGGATCATAAAAACTCTTTGGATTCTTTTATAAATTACCCTAGTGGGGTTTTGGTTTATGAATATTTTTGTGATACCTATATAATTTGAAAATTGGTTTTTACCTACCCACCGTGGTTTCATGTGGATAATTGTCATACCCATTTTATTATTTGATTTGTTTATAATATAGAATATATGCATTAGATAATACCAAAAATATTAAAGATGTTGTCACCCATAAATATAGAAAACTATATGAAAATATTGGGTGATTACATTCCTTTATTTTCTATCATGCATGTGGAATATTATTTTGTAAACATGGAAGATTTAAGCATTTTAACAAGTGAGGAAGATCAAATTTGAAAAGAGGGTTATAGTGAAAAAAATAAAACTAGTAAATTGTGTATACACCAATTCTACCGCTTTAAGTAATCCTTCATGATTCATAGTGATCTTCAATCGATATCATATAAAAGGTTCTACTCAGATTGGATCAAACCAAATTGTCCCAGTTTTTTGTATTAGATCTATAAGAAGTGCATATTTGAATTCGAAGATGTAATATAATTGTTCCCGATGGAAAATTCAATAACTATCTCTATCAATGAAAATATGTAGGTTTATGTCAAATATATGAAGAATATTCACAATAAAATGTCATGAAGTATAAGAATGAGTTTGAAGAAGAAGGATGGAGCACCATAAAATGAATGTATTCTGATTTGTATCCTATTAGTATTATTTTATACGTCACTTAATAATTTTCCTTTTTATGATTTTAGTTGAATAAATTATAAATTTTTTTAAGTATTGGATGAATTTTATTAAAAATAAAAATATTACATGAACAAATTTACTACTGAGGTTTCCACATAAATATTTCGTTTTATCCAAGAACTATATGATGAAAAGTCACATATTGAAGAGGAAAATGAGGATGTAGATAATTCTATAGAAAACAAATTCAAAGATTCAAACACCTCACATAACATATTGAATTCAAAGATAAAATTTTATCATTTTTCAATGAACGTTTCTCTGATGTTAAGGAAGAGTTTCATAAAAATATGTTTGGAAAATAAGTAATTAAGAAGGTTTTTAACAAAAATATTCTTATAATTGAATAGTTTCATAGAAAACAATTATTATTAAGGGATATAAGATGGAAAAATAGGCAATGATAATATATTCACCCATGTTTAATAATCAAAATAATGGTATTTATTACATAATAATAAATGATTCACTTCGGTTGAAGATAAATTAAAAATTATTTTTTTTGAGAATAATGCGGTTGAGAATGTTTTTGAAGAATAAATTAATGCATCAGAGTTACTAAAAAATACTCTATGAATTTTAAAGAATACAAGAGGGTGGTTAAGAAAAATATAATTAAATATTTGAATAAATCTCTACATAATGTAAATAGAATTCATGATGATCACGTTGAAAAAAATAATTGTTGGTAAAAAGATAAAAAAGATGTTGTTGAGAATGAGAAAATGTTCCTACACATCATTTTTTTAAATGGATTCCAATTTGAAAAAAACAATGGAATCATAATTAATGTATTCCTATAAATAATGTGAATATTTATTGAATTAACTTGAAGAAAGAAGAACAATCTCAATCTAATATGTGATGATATGCATGTAATGTTTTGAAATCATGAGAACACCCAAGGTAAATATTCAAAAATTGCTGACATTAGAAAGGATTCCAAGATTAATTTTAAAAATAGTCTAACTTTATGGAATACACATTCATGTGTCAACATGATATTTAGACTATCTAAATATAAATCTGTTGGAAGTTCATTAAAACTTTTTAGCCTTATTCCAAAAGATAATGATTATTGTAATATTATTTCATATGTTAGTAAAAGTTCCAAAAGTAGTTATATAAAAATTATATAATAATAAAATTGATAAACCAAAAATATTATCCATGGAGGATATTAAGAAGAATATGAATTCTTATTCTATAAAAAATATCAAATTATGAATCATATTATCAAAAGAAATAAATGTAATATCCATTAAAACTATATCATATATTAATAAATCAAGGAATTTTAGATATTGTTGGTGATCATGGATGTTTTGTCATTATTCCATTGACTATTAGAATAATTTTTCATTTTAGGATAGTTTAAGTAGGGTTGTATTATGTAGGTTCATATCTAAGGTGATTATAAATTCTACATAATTGGTGAATAATTCAAATATAAATAAGAATATCTCTCTCATGAATATATTTTAATATATGAAAATATTATGTGGTTATTTCAAAAGTAGTGAACAATGTCATGAAAATTGTTGGTACGTACCAAATATGCACTATTCATATGTTGATACGAATAAAATACCACAAAAAATGTATTGGAAAAGAATAAAATATTAATATTACTCCTTAGAGTATAATCCAATTAATTGAGTTAATAAAACTATGAATAAAACATCACCCAATAAGAATTATGATATTATTTCACACCAAATCTAATGTTCTTATAATTTTGAAAAAGAGGCCATATAATTAATCATTGAAAACATGTCATAAACACAAATTCCAATGGATGAAAGTTGATGTTGAAAAATAAATTACCCATAGAAATAAATAAAAGTATTCATTTTAGTGTATTAAAACAAAGATGATATATTCAAATATCATCCAAGGCTATTTATAAAAGATTAACATATTATTTGTTAAGATTTTTGTGGAATGAGAAAAATGTATGTCCATATTGCAAAAATTCCAAACATGATCATCTGAAAAAAAAAATATATGAAAGGAAATGAACTTGTGGATTCTTATGTTAAACTCTATTATGATGAAGGATTATATGCACATAAAGAAGTCTGATCATGTTTCAAAATAATGTTGAGTCATATTGCCAATGAATCTATAATTGGATAAAAATTGTAATATGAATAAAAGAATGAATTTCCACTAATTTCTAATGTGAAGAATCAAATTCCATCTCAGATAAAATATGATGAAATTAAGAAGTCCATGCTACCATTAAATGATATATTTTGGAAATTCAAAAATGTATCATGAATAATGCGTTTTCATAAATGTAGAGCATAATTGAAATGATTATATGGGTTGATATATTAATATCATCCTTTTTTCTCTAACAGAAAAACCATTAATGAACCAACTTGTTAACATATATGTCTTATATTTTTTTATTATTTGTAGTTAATTGAAGGTGAGGCATATATTCAAGGGTAGTAATAAAGATATGAGTGGTGTGAAAGAATTATATAAAATCTGGGATGATATACATCATTGAGTTACTTATTTCAATTTGTTACATTTTTTCTCCATAAAAATGTTATTTGATTTTGAAAAATTATTCTTGTATTTAATTCAAGAATAAATCCAATCATAATGAAGAAGATGGATGAAGCCCATCCCTCTAGTGGAGAAAATTTGAATTTCAAGAGTTTAATATCTCAATTAGTATCACATGAATATTTGAATCAGGAATAATGGATTTATCTTATAATTTCAAATTATAAAAATTGGAGCATGTCGTTATAAATCAGATTAATTATAAATCATCTTAACAACCCCCCCTAGGGTTCAGTGTTAGAAACACACTTTTAAAACTGTATTGACACATATCTTGTCAAAATTGTCCAATATTGTTTTCTATACGTGATTAGACCATGTAGACTTGGATTTGACTAATCAACAACCCATTGCTTTAAGAAAGGTGATTCTCTCTTTCACTAAAGTAGAAAATTTTAATTTATATTTAGTTTAATCTATGAGGAAATGATGATATTGAAATAGGGAATATTAAATAATTAAATTATTACCAAAAGATATTTGATGAATTGTTTCCATTAATATATTGTTTCTTTTATTGTCAATATGGGGGAGAATAAGTAATATAATTTTGAAGTTGAATGTTAATTTATAAAAAATATAAAGGTGGATTGTTGAAAATAAATTAATTCAATTAATAATTATGTTATATTATTTATCAATGTGTTTGTATGAAGAAAATTCAATGTGACAGTGATTGAATTATATAGTTCATCAATTAAACTATTCTTAAGAACTATTCATAAGTTCTAGAGGATATTTTTTATAATGTGTTACATAGAAATATTAGTTGTGATGGTTTTGGATCTATTCTATACTTCAAAATACATATGATATTTGTTCTTTTAATTGACACAATGTTTATAACATTGAAATATTTAGAGAGATTTTGAATTTACGATTTAATTGCTTAATTAAATATAAGAGAGTTATGTTTTTATTTTTGATTATATCATATTTGGTATGATCATAAATGGTTTAATTTTTTTATAATTTTTGGATTTTCAATTAATTTTCTATATGATTTGGTATGAATTACATTGGATTGTACTAAAAACTATCTGACCATCAGTTAATCCATGGGATCTATGTGTACCACTATTGAAGTGGGAACTAGGGTCAAACACAACAAGTCATCCAAAATAAATTTAGATTTTATGAGAAGTGCACATACAAAAAGGTTATAGGGAGAAAGAAGAACCCCTATGTGGGGAAGCCCAGTAGAAGAGGCTGCTAGTATGGTGCAGTTCCAGAAGGCATTAGGAGCAGACCTCGATACTCACATCAGTAGAGGTATTAATACCCTTTATTATAAAATGTAGAAATCAACTGAATTCAAAATTTAAGTGAGTCAGATGGTATGAAATCATTTTTCATCCATTATTATAGATACATAAATAACCATGGAATTAATATATTTTTAATCCAATCAATTAGAACACCACTCAGCAGTATCTTCACATATGTACACCTGTGGTTTCTCTATTTACGAGGACTCATCTTGCAATATCATCTTGAATAAATAGTTTCTCATTCGAGAAACATTTTTTCTTTTAAATTTTAATATGATTAAATCCACATGACACGTCATTTTCATGTTTAAATGATGATTTAACTTTGGAGAAAAAGTGTGTAGAATAATGATTTTGTGATGATGGTGTCCTTTGGTTGTCCTTAAGCATGAGCTATATTAGTGTTTGAAACAATATGGCAGTGCACACAAGATAATTTAGTTAATGTTCATAAATAATTACACCATAGGATATAACTTTTTGTGTGTGTTAAACATATAATATGAATTAATGTTTTGGGAGATGAAACCTGAAATAGATACTCTAGGTATCTCTGTATACACAAAGGATGAAGTTTCATGATCTTGTCAAGTTACATCCGGTGTGTTCAAATGATGATTTTCTTATTCCACTTGAAATTTATATAAGAACCTGAATGTTTTTTCGGAATGGATATTGTTTTCCAGATGTTTTTTAGGAGAATGGATTAAATGAGGATTTATATATGTACACGAAGTGTACCAAGATTTCCATGTACAACATCATTTTGACCGTGTAATGGATGAGTACATGACTGTGTGGTTACCTAGAAGACAATGTAGTTCGAGCTCTAGTCAAGGATACTACACAACATGTAGTTTTAAAGAACACTCATTGTTGTTTTCTTTTAATGTGATATATTAGAAAGGGTCACATCTCACATCCAGAAACACTTTTTTCTCCATGGGTTTCATATAGGAGAGTTGATTAATAGCCTCTGAACTCTATGACTTTCTTAATTCTTTGTCCGAATTCTAATTGACACCCTTTCTGGTATGTTGGAATCCCACTGGTGAGTTCTCAAAACACCTAGATCATTTCATCATAATTCCTCTTATTAATTGAGTTATCAAGGGTTGAGTTTTTTTCACCTTTTTTAGATCTATATTGTCTTAGTCCGGTTCAAGGGACAACGTTCAAGTATATCAATCGTACAACATCGAGGTAGGTGGTTTGTGCATTCTGTTGTGTTGTATTGGATTATATACCCTTAAAGTTCCACATACCCACATTTGGGCAATTACTTGATATGTATTTTAACCATTTTTATCACCTACCATGGTTTTATATTGATAAAGGGTAGTTACATATGATTATTGTTATATACCTTATTTATGGGACACCTTGTGGGTGTGTTTCCCTTGTCTGACTATTTATGGTTGTTTTGTCGAGGATTCTGGTTAGTCTTTCCTTGTTTTCAATTCTTTACATTATTAGGATGGAGTTGATGATTAAATAAAATTCATGTGATATGCAATGTGAATGTTGACAAAGTGGATTTAACTATGAGAGCTCCCAAAGGGTTCAGACCATGAGAGCTTCCCATGTGGTCATTTTTATTTGATTAAATGATTCCTTTACCAAATGTGTTTATTTTAACCGAAGGGAATAGACCATGAGAGATTTCCCATTGGATTAGAATTTATTTGATGGATGTTGTGTTAATCAAAAGGGGTTAGATAATGATAGATTTCCCAAAGGGCCATTATTAAATGAATTTTTGTTATGTTAGAAAATAGTGATTAAACTGTGAGAACTATTCCAAAATATCATTATTGAATAGTTGAATGATTGTGAAGTGTTTTCCAAGACAAAGAATCATCTTGGATTCTATCACACTTATTTGTTTAAGAGGTCACTCAGAAACCTTCTTTGTCACATAGCCCAAGGTATACAGAGCTTAGGCTAGATCATGTGGTTTCATGATTCAACGGATTGGTTATAGGTATAGATATGGGCAAGCACCTTTCATCACCATGTACTTGATTAGTGTTGTTTCTAGAGATCGTGGGACCATGTTGATTCTTGAAATGCTGCTAGAGTTTACCTATTCTTTTGAACTTTTTTTTTGTATTTTTTAACATCATTTTGACTTGTTTGTATATTTTTTTAAATTCAGGTGACATGAAACACACACACACACAAATATATTTATATACGCTATAGTAGTTTGATAACTATTAGTCCTCCACAATTTTTTTCTGTTTGGTATTATTTCTTCTATAATTATTATTTTATTTTTCAGCTATAAATACATGCCAATGGGGGAATTGGTTCCCCATTATCATAGCTTATCCCTTAAAACTATTCATAAGCCATTGTAGTTTTCTGAAATTCACTTGTGGTCATGTGACCAACCGGGTTCAGGGAACCATTGGGCGGCACCCGGATCTAGGATGTTTCAATGTGGTATTAGTAATTTTTTCTTTTATTTTTGGCTTATGGTTTGGCGACATTAGATAGGGATACAAAGGAATTGGATTTTGGAAATTATTTGTGCTTGCGAGAAGCTACCACATGTTCAGGGAAAAGCCAATATACCTCAAATTAAATTTCAATTTTTGGATTTTGAATGGTTACAGTTGATTAGATCTCATTGTTGGGTGACACGCATGTTTTGTGATGTTAGTATTGATATCATTGTGGTGAAATTTTGTTGCATCCCGATGAGGTGATGGTATGAAATATCATGCATCATATAGGAACTTTTTAGAAATGACATTTCATGCATTATTTCAATGCCATTTAGAGAGAAGTACCAACTGCATGATGTTGTGATTAATGTCGTGCAAGATATTCATATTGTTTTGATAGATGTTGTGATAGAATACCTACTAATTTTATACGTTATTGGTATATGTAAAGATTCATTTTCATGAATGCTAATCATTGGTCCCTGAGGTGTTACGGGCCCTCTAAGATCAAAATTTGGTGGATCATGTTTTAAATTTAATTGAATTCTTGTTAAGTTATTATATGAAAAAAGATTTAAAAAATTGGTTCATGGGTAGTATGGGATCTCAAAGATCTGAATGTGGAATTCCTTGTATAAATTTTAATATTTCAGGGGTTCTAAAGATGTTTCAGAGGATTAATGTATGGAAAACCTAGAAAAAACAATGTGTGATGTTATGAAAACATGCCATGTTATCTTCTTTTCTAGAAGAAATGACCTTTATTAAGTACACGTCGTGTCCTTTAAGAAAAAACCATGTAGTTTTTGACCATTTGACTGAATTTCTGAGTAGAGACACGGGGTTGGTAAAATAATGGTAGAAAAAACTTTGTACTGGGTGTACAGATAGTGTTATAATTGACCATGTATTTAGTCATGTGACTAACGACATGGGTGGATGGAATTTTAGTTGTGCATGCCATGTCTAAAGGGTGCATGGCGTGTAGTGTTATACCCACAGAACCAAGTAGTTTTGTCCATGTAGAAGTACCTAGTTAAGAGGGAATATTCATGTACACACCATGTCTCAGGAGGAACATTCTGTTATTATGGGGTGTTACATGACCATGTTGGTAGAGGTAGAAGCCCATGTAAAGGCTTAAGGGAACATGCCTTGTAGTGGTTCTACCGACCGTGTAATCCTATTTTGTAAAATTTGAATGTTTTTGTTGGGAAAAAATCCCTCAAGGTATCATTGAAGCATTTTTGACGTGATTGTGTTTGTTGAAAAAGTGTACATCTGAGTAGTGATTGTTGACAAAGCAAAACAATGACATACAAATTTTTTGACAAAGAGGATTTCATGGTGGAATGTCGAGTTCAATAACTGAGGTCAATGATCCATGTTTGATTCAAGAATGTTGATAAAAGGAATGGATGATCTGGAGGTGGTACAAAAGAACAGATACAAGGTGGTGCCGTTTTCCAGTGTTTGCCAAATTTTTGGGCCTGAAAATCGGCAAATGAAGAAAAGTGTTTTTGGCAAAGGTAATTGCACGCCGAGGACTTGGAGAATTGAAAAATTGCATGCCATATGTTTTTCAAGATCAGAAGATCAAAATATGGCAATGGAATTAGGTTCGCGCAAGTTTGGGAGTTGGTCGCGCAAGTGTCTAAAAGGAGAGAAGACTTGTGCGCCGAGACTGGGTCGCGCAGGTGACTTGCCCGCCGTCGCGCAGGGTGGTCAGATTGCCTATAAATACTGGACCACCCCTCCTCATTTTCAACGGAGTTCAACACTTTGAGAAGTCAGAGCTCCCGTCGCGCAAGTGGTGAGTGTGGGTCGTGCAGGTGAATTTGCGTGCCAGTAGTTGAAGTTGTGCGCCGGTGTTAGAAGTTGTGCACCGATTGGCAGTTGCGCGCCAATATTGGTTTGGGCGTAAAAGTAAGAGAGTCACGCAAGTTTGGAGTTGAGGAATATTGAGTCATGCAAGTGTCTGAGGAGGACTTTTGCGCCCGTTGTGACTTGCGCGCCGATACTTGCGCGCCGAGATTGACTTGCGCGCCAAGTAAGGTTTTGTTCCAGCGGTGCTTCTCGGACTGCGTGGAACCTGGTACGTTGCCCGATACCTTCGGTGCAAAGAGATATTCATCTACGGGTGAAAGTTGTACTTCAACAGAGCATCTACACACAGAGGAAGATGCATTAATTCATGCAAATGAAGAGACCTACATGTCTATAAACTGTGAGTGGATTCCTTCCAAGAGCAGTGAGCTTAGGAAGAGGAAGAAGGTGATCCTCTCCACTGGTAGCGAGCCAGAGAGAGAGAGAAACAGGGAGTGTCCCTTGGGAAAGTAGTGAGCTGACCCTAAACTTGTAAAGGCAGTGAGACTGGGCTTACAAGTGATCTAACCCGAACCTTGTAATCCACATCTAGTGAAGATTAGTGGAATTTGGTACGACCGGCAACTTGTCGGCGTATGCTCCTTGGACGTAGCCCTTTGCAGTGAACCAAGTAAAATTGATGTGTCATGTGCATACTTCGCTTTCTATTTACTTTGTGCAACAGGAAAAAGAGAGAAGAGAGTTTTTCTCAATAGCGAAACAAGATCAGAACGGGCATTAATTTTAAATTAGTCATACCCTGATTCACCCCCCTCTCAGGGTATTCAGCCTTGTGGACCTAACAGTTTTACTTCTCATGTTCTATTCCCCCACTTATAAGATGCGTACATCGATATCATGAACTACCGTGTGCACTTTTCCCTGTAGAGTCATGCCACCAAGAGGTCCTTCAGATGTACAAAAAACATAGAGTGATGATCAGACACCAGAAATGCTATATCAGTGACTACCCGCAGATCCTCCCATCATGCCCATCTTGGTAGTAGCTGTTATAGCAGACTCAGGTGCTGATTCACAGTTCTATGTAGGCTTTATGAAGATGAGGTAGACTCTTCTAGGAGAACCAGATGAAGAGTTGATTCATGTGTTCCTACAATATCATCCTACCAATTTTTCATGGAATGGAGGACCACATGCTACAAAGTTAAGGTCAGAGGCCATTCATTCTATCATCGGGCATCTAATGATGCCTCATGAGATAAGGGTGGAGCTAGAAACATACATTCTATATGATTCCACCAATATATGCTGGGATGTTGTGTCATAGGAAAGATGTCATAGGGATATGAATTGGGAAGAGTTTCAAAGTACCTTCTATTATTACATCAACCATAAGACACTAAGGGCCAACTGAGCCTATGAGTTCACGCATTTGTAGGAGGGCGCTCTTTCAGTGATGTATTAATCATATCACTTTATAGAGATTTTTCTCAATGCACCTATTTTTGGAAGTTAGGAGTTATCACTAGCTTGATAATTTGAGGATGGATTAGGTATGACATTCGATCGTAGGTAAATTTTTTCTAGTTGATTTTAGTGACTACTATAGTAAATCATTAATTGATTAATGAGTGTAATCTGGGGGATTTTGGAGCTGTGAGAAAGTGCGGTTCAACATCCAGGGCCGGTACTCATTTTACTGATAGTAGGAATCCCCATATGGAGATTTCAAATGATGCCTCTTCAGATTACTAAGTTGAGTGATAATAGTGCGTGACGAGTGGGTATACATGAACACATTTCCCAAAATACCCCGTTCAGGGCCGATTTTGTGGTAGGATGAGCCAAATTCATAATTGTTTCAGGAATTTCATAGTATTAGGGAGTGGGAAGGTATATGTTATGACTCCATGTTCAGGAGAAGGACCAAAAGTTTCTCATAAATTATGTAATTAGGGATTGTTAGGCCAATGAGGTGGTCATGAAAATAGTTTCTAAGTGACAACGGGGTGGTTCAGCTCTTGGAATCCATGAAGGGTCACAAGGCCGCCTGTCACACTTTTGCAATGGAATAGACCAAATATGAGTAGGATCTCGTACCCTTTACGGTTAGAGGTATGATTCTAGTTTCCTTCTTTTTAGATTATACTATTTTTGATATAGGTGTTTCCCATAGATTTATATCGGTTTCTATTGTGAAGATCGTTGGGCTTGGTGTATTTAATTCTGATAATTTTCGGACTCTAGTCACTCCACTGGGGATTAGGAATACTAGTGTATGTGAGTGCAAGGACATCCCTCTTGAGGTTGTTGGGTGTCACTTCTAATGGGAACTCGATCTATTAGAGATGATAGGAATATATTTCCTTATTGGAATGAACATATTGATCTCCTTTCAATCCATTATTGATTGGTATCTCTATAGGGTGAGTTTCAGATCACTAGAGGGTGACCCTTTTCTAGACAAAGGTGAATGGCATGTCTAGATGAGCTGGGATAGACGCAAGAATCATGGGTTTGGTGGAATTATAACATGGATTTATTGTTTATATCTATATGACAAGGGGAATTCACAGATGGAATTTACTCTGGTGGTGGATCATTTCACAGATGACTTTATAGAAAAACATTCAAGTTTACGTCTGAAGAGAGAGTTAGATTTCACTTTTGATCTTATTCCATGAGTATCACTGGTGTCCATTACTCTTTACGGGATAAATACACTAGATTTTCAGGAGATCAAGAAGAAATCCGAGAAGTTGTAGGAAAAGGGTTTTATCTAACCTACAATTTATCCTTTGGGTTCTTCTGTTCCTTTTGCAGATAAGGAAAATGATACCCTGTTACTTTCTGTGGAATATCGAAAGCTAAACCAGTTGACAGTCAAGAACCGATATTCCTTGACATGGATTGATGATCTTTTTGTCAGCTTGGAGGAGATCGGGTGTTCTTGAAGATTTACTTGAGAGTATTTTATCATGAGTTGCACATTGGACCATCAAAAATACCTCTTTAATCATTTTGGAGTAGGTATGGTCTATATTAGTATTCGGTTACTCCATTCAGTATCACAAATGTGCCAGATGTTTTCATGGAACTGATGAACGATGTGTTCCATCCTTGAATTCTTCTTTGGTAGTCTTTGTGGATGATATCATTGTGTACTCTCACAATATACATGACCATAACTCCTATCTTGAGATTGTATTGATTAAACTGAGAGAGAATCAATTATATGATATGCGCTCAAAGTGCTACTTCTGATAGACCAGATTCACTTCTTGGGTCAGGTAATCTCCATGATTGGGGTATCAGTAGAACCAGGGGATGTGAGAGCTGTAATTTTCTAGGAGAATCCAAAGAAAGTATTTGAATTACAATGTCATCTAGGTATGGATGGTTACTATATATACTTTATTCTGGTCTTTTCATGCCAAGAAGTTCCACTGATGTGCCTGAATAAGAAGGGTGTGAAGTACATGTAAATAGATTCCTCTGATTCTTCCTTATAGGAGTTGAAACAGAGATTGACTTCAGCACCAACACTGATTTTTCTAGAACCGAGAAAGAGTTACACCTTTTACTACGACACAAATGGAATCGGGCTAGGATCAATTATTATGCAGGGGGTTGGAGTCATTTTGTACAGGTCTTGGTAGTTGACGCCACATGAGAGGAATTACAAAAGGAATGATTTTGAGGTAGCTGCGGTAGTGAATGTTTTTTGTTGTTCGAGACATTATCTCTTGGGAGATAATTTTTTGGTATACACAGACCAAGAAATACGCAAGTATATATTTACTCAACGAGATCTAAATGTGATACAATGAAGGTGAGTTGAGTGCCATTAGACATTATACTTTGTTTTTCATACATGCTTGGTAAAGGAAACATAGTCGATGATGCTTTGGGCATATTGAATTAGATGTAGGTAGTTTAGGACTCTAGAAGTACGTTGAAACTTATGGCTATGTTCTTTGAGATGAATTTGGATGTTCATGACAAACTAAAATAGATGTTTCTTTCTTCTGTAGTTGTTACCTCTACTCTACTAGATAGATTACAAATGAGGAATCAATCTGATTACAAAAGCCCAGTCCTATGAGAGTGTGTGACTGGAGAGTACCCTACTTCTGGGTGCACCATAGGGGGATGAGGATTTGAGTTTCCATTGAGGTGTATGGGTGTCCACAGACATGCACGAGTAGTTACTGAGAGATATTCATTGCTTCATATGTGTAGTTCATCATGGTGTCACTAAGATGTATCGGGATCTACATCATCAGTGATGGTGGTCAATCATGAAGAGGGATATAACAAATTTTTTGATGAGATGTTCTACCTTTCAACTGGTGAAGGCATGGAATCAGTGACCAGTATGGATTTTACATCAGTTACCTTTTCTTGAGTGAAGTGGAATTGTGTTATGATGGATTTCATGATCAGTTTACCAAGATCCTAGTGAGGTAATGATGTGTTGTGGGTTGTTACCGAAGGGGTAAGATTGTTTACACAATTCTTTCTAATTAAGGAAACCATGAATTTTGGGGATCATTAGATGTTGTACATCCATGAGATTGTATATTTTCATGGGGTTTTGCACTCTATAATTTTAGACAGGGATGCTTGGTTTACTTGTCATGCCGTGTAGGGACTATTGAGGGCTTCGATATATATGTACTTCTGAGTAAAACATAACATCCCCAGAAAGATGTAATGTCCAAGTACATGATCCAGGTTTTAGAGGACATTCTTCGACCATGTGTCCTGGATTTTGGGTGCTCTTGGGAGAGACACAAACGCATGGTTTATTTTCATACCATAATTTTTTTGAGGAAACGATTCATATGGCACCATATGAAGCATTGTACGATAGGCCATGATGATAACCACTATGTTGGATAGAGTCAGAAGAGGTAACTAGGCTGGGACTTCATATTTTCTAGGAGACCATTGAGTAGGTGGACCTGATTCAGATGACAATGGATACTACAATTTCTCGGATGAAATCTAATGTTGATCGATGAAGACAACCTATGATGTTAGAGGATAAAGATCATGTTTTCCTACATGTCACACTGAGGATAGGACACTAGAGGATTAGGAGACAAGGGAAGATTTCACTGAGATACGTCGGGCCATTTATGGTTTTAGAGAGAGTCAAGTCAGTTGGCTATTAGTTGTAGCTACCTCATAAGAATAGAGATACGCATGATTTATTTCATGTTTCTTAGCTACAATATAAATTTTAAAACTTGTATCATGTTTTTCAACACAAGGAGGTTGAGTTGGAGGTGGATGTATCCTTCGAGGAGCACCCTGTTCAGATTGTGGATCATTGTATAAAGGTACTCCATGTCCAGACATTTCCTCTGGTATGGGTGCTATAGAAACCCGACCGAGTGCAGGATGAGTCTCGGCAGAGGGATGCCAATGGTAGATCACATTTTTTAGAGTTGTTAGAATATTCTTCTTCACCACATTTGGAAGGAAAATTTGGGGATGAAATTTTTTAAGGGGTGATGTTTGTAAGAACTCATATCTTCTTTTATAGTATGAATTTTTTTTCAGACTGTTTTTTAGGAAAAAGGATGAAATGATGATTTTTATAAGTACATGTCATGTAATTATGAGCACTCTCCGTGTACCTATATTGTCACATATATCCATATTTTGACCGTGTAACGGCCGAATACATGGTCGTGTGTGGACCTGGAAGAATGCTTAAGTCAGGGGACGATTGAGGCTACAACAAAATGTGTTGTTTTAAAGAACAATCCATGTTGTTTTCCTTTTATTTTATATATCATAAGTGGGTATCATATCATGTCTGGAAACACTTTATTCTTCCCTTGTTTCATGCATGTACGCTATGGAATGGATGAAGAAATTCTATCCTCTCTCGATTCTCTATCCAATATCCGATTGAGAATTAGTTGGGTGCCCTATAATCCAAGAAGTGAGTTCTCATAACCCATGTATCATTTCTTTAGATTCTTACCCTCGATTTTGTTATCAAGGGTCGAGCGCATTTTACATTTTGGAAGATCTAGGCCATCTTAGGCCGATTCAAGGGTCTAAATTTACGTATATTGATCGTATGACATCGAGGTAAGTGGTTTGGGACTTTAGTAGTGTTGGCTTGGATTATATAAATTTAAAGTGACACATACCCACATTTGGGGTATTAATTGATCTAGATGTTGACACTTTTTAACAACTTCCATGGGTTTTTATTGATAAAGGGTAGTTTCTTATGCATATGGTTAGATACCTCGTTTATTGGACAACCTATGGGTGTGTTTCCATTGTTTGACTGTTTGTGGTCATTTGGTATAGGATTCCTTTTACGATAGCCCAATTTTCCATGCCTTTATTTTTTAGGATGGATTTGATGATTATATGAAATGAATATGATATGAATTGTGAATGTTGTCTAAGGGGATTGGACTATGAGAGATTACTAAAGGGGTTAGACCATGATCGATGCCCTTGTGGTCATTTATATTTTATTTAATGAATCATTGACCAAAGGAGTTTAGACCATAAGAGATTTATGAGGTCGTTGTTTATAATTTTTTAATAACATACTTGACCAGATAGGAATAGACTGTGAGATCATTCCCAGAGGGTTTCTATTTATTTGAGGGAGGTTGTGTTAGATCAAAGGGGTTAGACTGTGAGAGATTTCCCATAGGATCATTAATATATGATTAGTAGTTATGTTGGACCCGGTGGATTGGACTTTGAGAACTTTCCCAAACGCTCTTTATTGTATAATTGAATGATTTTTAAGTGTCTTCCAAGCTATGGAATAATCATGGATTCTGTATTCCTTATTTTGTTTTGGTGGTCTCTCAGACAATTGGTTTGTTACTTTTCACCTGGGATACAGAGCTTATACAATATCTTGGGGTTTTAAGATTTAATGGATTGAATAGTTGATAAATTTAAATTAATATAATTAAAAACAATAGTATATTTTACTTTTTACTACTTTTTATTTTATTGCTTCATTTTTGATATTGCCTATTATATGTATTAAATGAATGTTATGAACATATATTTTGGTGGTTTCCTTCTGGTACTCGCCTCACACCCTATTTGGGTCATGCTTTTGTACCTAAAAAATTAAGTGGTTACAGGTATAGATACATGAAAGAACCCTTATTCATCTGGTACTTGATTGGTGTATGAGTTGGAGAGCATGGGACAAAGTTGAGGCTTTTGATGGAGCTGTAGTTTATTTCTTTATTTTGTACTTTTTTTATTTTATTGCATTATAGCATTGTGACTTGTTTAGATGATTTATTAGATACATGTGACATGAATTATTTATATATATATGTGTGTGATTTAGTTGTTTTATTTCATCAGTCTAGTACTATTTATTTCAATTTTTTGTTATTGGTTTTGTTATTGTTACTGTTTGTTTTCTGCTGGGTATACTCTACCATTGAGGGCGTAGTTTGTCCAATATCACAATTTTGACCTCTCTACAAGTCCTCAAATTTTGGAATTTGGGGAAATGTGCTTGAGGTCATGTGACCAACTAGGTTTGGGGAATCTTTGGACAACACCCGAATCTGGGATGTCACAATTGACATGGTCTAACTTGGTTACATAAATGATATAATAATGCATATATAGTTTCTAGTTTATTAAAATCTTGATATTGTGAACCACATTCATTTGGAGAAGAAGGTAGTGGTTCTCATGATCATCTTCAGTGATGTTGGTTCACATGAAAATGAATAGTTACAATTGATCATGCATTGTAATTTATGAAGGGAAAATCAATTCTAGACTAGTTGTGGGAAGGATAAAGGATAACAGTATCTCATTTATATTTCATTAAATTGTGTATAATCAGTTTGAGAAAAAGGATTTAAGGATAATTAATATGAAAATTTGTTTTTTAAATGTGTTCTGTTTGAATGAATATTCATGCATCAAATACAATAAGTATCCGCCAATTTTATAAGTTAAAAAATATGATGTTGTGTTATGAATGAAATATGAGCTCATGAATGATTTACAATGATATCCTTTGTGTATTGTGTGAATGAGTCAATAGTTTTAAACATATATTAAATTATTATTAATTGATCATTTGAATGAAAAATAACATTTCACTTGTAGTGAAATACAAAGAAGTAGGTAGTATAATAAATGCATGAGAATGTCATGCCTGGAAATATAATTATCTCCCTACATGCACAAGGAATGAACAATGATCATATCTATAATGATTGAAAAGATGATACACAATATTTCTCTGAACTAATGTAATATGTTTATGTAATGTGGGGAAGAATAAAACTTGCAAGGTTTTTATGCATAATCTGCTGTTCATTCCATTATTATAGTGATCTAAAGTAGATGTAATACATTACACTAATTTAGAAGAGTAATATAAGATTACTTGAATATTGTGTTTTTTGTTACAAAAATTGGTATTAAAAGTATTTTAGTTGAAGTGAGTATGTGTTGAATTAGATTATCACATTCTATTGAAGAGGAATATCATTTTTATGTTACAGTAATAGATAGAATATTTTGTGATTTCTCTCATTATATTAGTTGATGTTTCTATAAACACTGTTGGGATGCCACTATATATAAATCTAGTCGGATTATAGTATAAATAACACTGGTGGGATACCATTATAACTTGGGAAGTGGTTCATACCAACCCACCATGGTCTAAGGGTTAAAACTAATTGACCCACTTTTAATTTTTGATTTATTTATAGTAGAGAATCAGTGTATCAGATCATCCCAAAAAGAACATGGATGTACTAACCCTCCTTGTGGGAGAAACATTTAAAAATATATTGTTTTATGATTATATGTTTTCTATAATGAATGTGGTATAATTATATTTTTAAACATGGAATATCTCTTCACTCCAATAGGCATAGAGATTAAAATTAGAGAATGGATAAAATGGAATTAAATGAAATTTGTGAAATTTGTGTACCCTAATTCACCCCCTCAGTGTACCTATATGATATACTAAGAACATAAGGAGTAACAATGATCATGAAGAGGACACTAGTAGAGGATGGAACATCAGTTGTAGTTGAGACATTTGTAAAGAGTGGTATATGTACAATGGATTTTATTTCAGTATCATTGTTTATTTTGTTTTATTTAGTGGTGTCCTATGAATTTATATTCAATGATTTTCAAAGTCTACTATTATAGATAGATATAAATATTATGTTATTTGACTTCAAGCTGCCATACAAGTGATATGAATTTATGTGAGTTGAGTTTTCATACTATTCCTCATGGAAAGTGAGTTAATTTTTTTAATATCAGACTTTTTTGCAGTCGTGGAATGGAATCAAGGACCAAGAAGCATTCTATCTCATCGTACGGTTAGGTTTGAATAGTATATATAGGTCATGGTGTTACAGTACAGGGTACTTGATCAGTGATTTGATAACTTTTTTCGATCCAAAAAATTATTTTTTTCATGATGTAATGAGAATTAGGATATATTGTGTTCCAATGTTTAATGATTGATATAATGTGATGAATAAATTAGTCTACCAAGAAAATTTGTACAATTTTATTTAGTAATATTAGAGTGGAAGTGTTAGATAAGTCAATGATACATTGATAATGATTGTATAAAAGTTTTTCTGAATGAATAAATGATTTAATTGAATTAAAATAAATTTATAAAAACTCTGAAGAATTTATTTTGAAACTAGAATCATTCCAACTAAAGAATAAAACATTCCTTCATAGAAGATCACGACACATATATAGTATAGAAAAAACATCAAGATAAATAATCAAGATCATGTTATATCAAAATAAAAATACTTTTTCTTTCCTAAAAAAAATATTCTCCTAGACACTACGAGTTTTGTAACACGGAAACACAAATATTTTATTTAATATCATGTACCAAGATGAACTTCACCTAAAACTCCTTGAATAATCCTAAATATATGATTACCACATGCATGGATTCTTACACCAAATATGATTGAATACTCTGGGATCCTATGTCATGTGTCTCTCATAAAAAATACGAGGGAAACATAACTAAAATCCATCAGTGAGTTGGAGATTTTGTATTGGAATGGTTTATTAGAGATTACAAAATTTTATATGGATTCACTATGGATTAGAGTGAATTAGAAGGTTTAATTTTAGAATTTTCATAATAACTGAAAATTTTTAATTTAATGGATTTGAATTTAAATAAATATATTTTAATAATTTTATAATCCTTTAATAATATACAGACAGTGAGCTAATATTGATTAATTTAATCAGATTTGTAATTCATTATTCTAAACCTATAAAATCCCTTATTAACCTCTACATAAACATTATTTGATAAAATTGGGTACTTTCAACATATCTTACACTCTATATACAAACATATAATACAATGTATAATTTTTCATATTACCTTACCATCAATGTACAAACTTATAATATATATTCATTAATTTAATACAAATGCTAAAACCGAAAAGGAGTTTTTTTAAATGTTATTTTTAAAAAAATTATTTAAATGCATCCATGTTATAAATATTAATACAATGTGAGTATGTAGGAGAGGAAAAAATGTTAAAGAATAATTATTTTTTATTATATCTGATATTACATTTCATTAAATTGATTCAAAAATATTATTTAAAATATCATTAAACCACTCATTTTACAAATGGTAGGCCCTTGAAATCCTTTAAAATTTCAATGTGGGATTGTTGTTCTCTTTTTTTAGATTTGGAATTATAATATGTTAATAAATATAGATTTATAAAAATATTTTTTTTTTAAAATATGTAAAAAATTATAATAAATAATAATGATTTAATTATTAATAATAAAAAATTTAAATAATAACACAATTAATATAATATAATTAATAATAACAAATAAATAGAACCAATAATAAAATATTTTACATTGCATTTAATAATAAATTTGTAATATAATTAAAAACAAAATAATTAATAATAAATTATGTATTACAATAACTAATAATAATAAATTATGTAATTAATAATAATAACTAATTTAATTAATAATAAAAATAATAAAAATTATGCGAGTGTTAATTAAATTAAATATCAACAGTAAATAAAAATAACATAATAAATATTTTTTGTTATTAATATTTTTCTTATTAATATTTTTCTTATTAATTATAAATTATAATAAAATATATAATAGAAATTAAATAATTAATATTTACAAATTATTAATAAATAAATTTCAATTAATTTATAATTACTACATTAATTACTAATTAACAATAAATTTATAAAAAAATCATTAATTAATGATAATTAGGCTTGGTATCAAATCCAGGTATGGACGAACTTATGTGGTACTATAGTAATACTACAACACTACAATACTGTGGGTATTGTTGCATGTACTATAGCATGGTATTGTAATAGTGATACAATTTATAAAAACATAGCTTCTTAGATGATGTAATTGGACTTTTTGCTGATAGGTCTTCTAACCCATCACATTGTAAAATACACTAGTATAAAAAAAGAATTTATCAATGTTTCTTTGACCTTTAACATAAATTTTCAATTTTATGTCAATTCATCTAATGATATAAATGTTATTATTAATGGTGGTTAAATAATTCGATGTTATAATAATTATTTCTGGGACTTTTAACATTGGTTATTCTGATAATTGATATAAAAATGTATATTTCATACTCTCAACAGTAGTTTTTGGATAACCAACATTGGAATTTTTTTTTGTATTTAGATGCATATTATTCACATTGAAGAAAACAAAAGACATATGAACTAGAAATCGAAATCACCAAATGAAAGAAAAAAACAATAATAATTAACTTAATCACATTCCTTATGGATGTGTGCTTTGAATTGACATGTTAATTTTAGATATTCCCCTTATTTTGAGGAAATAAACCATGTGTAATCCACAATGGTAGTTAGTAATTCATTCTCAATGTTGGTTGCTAAAACTCATGTATAAAATTTATCTTCTTAAATCGATTTGAAGATGTGTTCATTGAGATACCAAAATCATCAAAAATATTATCTACTAAAAGAAAAACACATTTTGGTGGGATTTTTTCCTTTAAATTTGGACTATAAACAATTTATAATTAAGATCTCATAGAAAAATTTACATTAATAATTATTTTATAAAAAATAAAACTAAAAACCGTCATAAAATATAAAATTTATACGAATTTCAATGCATATTTTCTATTAAATTGATGTTTAAATCCTTTCTAAAAGATGATATATAGAATACCTTAGAAATAAATGTTTAGTAAAACCAACATCGAATGTTGGTTTAAAAAAATGATAAAAAATACATAATTTTAGACATGTAAACACAAATTTCAGAACCAAAAAGTAGAAAAAACTACACAAATATAATTAGGGGGAAGGCAAATTAAAAACATTCACAACATTTTTTTACTAATATATAATTAATGTAACAAAATCTCCAAATAAGTCAAAAATGGGAAATAAAAATAAATAAATTTTGAAGGTGATTCACGTCATTTGAGGTATATAAAGAAACATCTTAAAATCCTTATAATATAAATTGTTATTTATTTTAAAATATAATATATATTTTTACACTATAAGTGTAGTAGTGAAAATAAACTTCTTCATAATATATATTTTTTATCTAATAAATGAACAAAAAATGATACAGACATTCAACACTCCCTCATTAATAATGAAAATGTGTTTTTTAGAAAATATTTTAAAAATAGAAACATGATATTTATTAAAAAAATTATTTATTGATACAAAATTTAACTACCTGAAAATTCAAATAAACAATTTTTTGTATCCATTATTGAATAGTGAGACCTATTGAACTCAATCCATGACCTTTTCAATTTCAAATATTAATAATCATAACATAAATAAAAATAAAATATTAGTATTCAAAAACTAAAATAATAGAATAAGTATTACTGCACTAAATAATTGTTGAATATTTTTTTAAATCCACCCAATAAAGATAATAAATAGTATGATTTGCATTCTTTTGTGAAAAATAAGTGTAAAATTCATTGTATAATAACATTTTAAAATTAAATCTTTAATAATAGTCTAATAAATATTGGTACAAATTTTTATATATTCTATTTCAATCAAAATAATTGAAAACCCATCATGTAATCTATGTATTTTTTAATCCTTCAGATATATATTCAATCTAGATAGTTTGGTTGAAGAATTTCATAATAGTTGAAATGTATTCTAGATCAATAAAACAATTAAATATGTGAAATCGTATTGGATGGAAAGTGTGTGAAGATTTTCTATTATAAAATTAAAAAACAAGCCAATATAACATATGATTACTTAAATAAATTCAAATTATAATTGAAATTTTCTTACCTAGAAAACAGCTAAAAGAAAGGTATTGTGATCTCCTCTCTATTTACAAAATCCATCAGGTTAATTTTAAAAATATTTATAGTATAATATTTTCTACATATATCAGAATTCATCATAAATGTATAAAAATTATTTATTATATAAAATGTGTGTTAACTTTCTTTCCCCATTAACATCATAATTATTATTTGAAGGCACTGAAACCTGAAATTTTCTATTCTTTTATAGTGATTACATCATTTTTAGATACATCTATAAAAAGTATGCTTAATAAAATATTATAATTAAATCTGTATTTAATGTCAAATAAAAAATGAAAAACAAAAATTATATCACATATCAACCGATGGAAAATATTATGTAGAAAAAATCATTAATCAATCCTACTATAGGGGCCTCCATAATTAGTTGAGGCTCTAGAGTATTTTTATTAATAATATCTTTTAACACTACTCTAAACTAGTCCAGATGAAACTTTTGATTATGAAAATAATCCCGTCGATGGTGTATAATTTTAAATGCTATAACATATTCTTTGGATCCCTAGCATGAAACACACATTACATGGTGGAGATGAAAGAGGAGGTGGTGGATCTGGGTAATCAGGGAATACATGCTATGTCTTTATCATATCTACTATGTGTATAGCTGATACATATAATTTAATTGTATTCCATAGTAACTCATTCAAGTGTTTCATTCCCATCATCATATAATCTATTTATCTTTTATATTCATCTCTACTTGATTCTTGATAAGTGTTGTGACCAAAATCGTTTTTAAACTGATACACACATTATTCTCTCTGACACTACTCAATTGTTCCAGCATTCCTAATGTATTGGTACCAATATTCTTCTGTATCCAAGTGGTAAGGGATCCCTCTTGGCATCCAAGTGACCCAGGTTCAAAACCAGGTGGAGGAGAATTTTCGGGTACTGCATTAGTACTATCGAAGTACTGTAGCATGTACTATTCAATACTATAGTACATAGAACTATTCACCCTATTTGGGCCTTCGGGCCACCGGTTTGGGCCTACGGGTCTCCAGGGCCTTAGGGTCATCAATGGTCTTTGGGCGTCATGGGATTTGGGCCACAAAGACCATGGAGTAGACTAGTTCACACAGAGGAGGCCCTAGAAGAGAATCAGAGCAACAAGACTAGCAGTCACCAGATGCAGAGCTACCAGATTGGAAGAATGAGACCGTATAACAACCGCCATCGGGACCAGGAACCGAGCAGAATTGTACCAGACAATGCTAGACGATCCGAAATGCAATGTGAAGATCTAGGTGATCAATGATGCAGAAGTTAGGGGAGGGGTCGTTCCTATTGGTTGGGCCTATGGGTCATGTATTGGGAAGAGTATTCCTTTTGGCCTTCAGTTCATGTATTGCGAGTCGTGTCGGGCCTTGTGCCTTGGGCCTACAGGTCATGTACGGGTTCCCCTTCGTCCCTTAAACGGGTTATTATCTATATAAAATAAAAAGGAAGGCCTTCGGGCTATTCGGAAAGTAATATATGTCCCCTTTGTATCATTATCTTCCTTTTAAATTTTTCAGGATGTGGGGGAGTAGATGGAGGGTCATTTGTAACCTCTTTGGGTCCGCTACATGGCTTGGATTTTAATTCATTAACTTTTTCAATAATTATTTCATACATTAATATAGGTTACCTTCCATGTAGAATTGTATGGGGGTATATATTTTGAGACTTCGTCTCTTAGTGATATTTTCTAGAGTCCTATTACATAAGAGAAAACAAATAAGTTATCAAGTAATTCAAATTAAATAAAAAATAAATTTTACAAAAAACAAAAACATGCAATTAAGGCTTTAACCTAGTAATTCGAGACAAACTTATTCCATGTCTCTATATCTATAAACTCATAATTTATTCATGTATTTTTATTTTGATTATTCCCAAAATAATAATATAATGTAAAATATGACTTAATAACTATCTGTCTAGTTTGGATAAAGGATATAAATTACTTTCAATTTTTTTATCTCTAAAAAGTAATATTTAATATGTATTTTTAATATGAAATATTAAAAAATTTAAAATATTTATACTATTGTAAAAATAACTAAAGTTTTTTATGAATATTATTATTATGGACTCTCATGATATATATTTCTCTAATTGGTAAATACTCTTCCAATCTAGGAATGAAATACATTTCCTACAGTGAAACTGTATAGTTAAGTAAAACCTAAAATATGTAATATTTGGGCTACTATGGTTTTCATTCTAATCAAATAAAATTATCAACATTCGATATCCACGTTCAAGTTAAAATTTGGATAACTTTTAAATACCATATCTACCAAATTGAGGTATGATCCTCTATGTATAATAAGAAGATTTTCCAATAATGTAAATAAATACATGTTTGATTTCATGAAATAATCAAATTATTATGAGTACATATTTCGATTCTGAAAAATATATACATTGGTTCCCATGTCCATATATTTTTTCATTTATAAGTATGTATGTTACATTAAAAAATTATTTGTACTTGTATTCCATTAAAATTAAAAAAATTAATAAATTTAAAATAAATATGTCATAAAAGAAAAATATATATTAAATTGTTCCTTTTTTTCAAACAACTATGTAACTAAAACTATTGAATATTAAAATTTACAATAAATAAATTAGAGAAATTATTTTTATCTAAAAAAGTGTAATTTTTTCAACTATATTTTATTAAAAATAAATAAATTAGATATGTAAAAATAGAATTATATAAAGTAGGAATAGAAATATAAATATTTTATTAAATATAATTGTATACTCTTAAATGAAAAAATTACAAGTACTTAATAGAAAAATCCAAGAAAACAATTCCCTCATAAAAATGATATACCTATTACTAAACAATTCCATCACACAGAATGAGATTGTTTAAAAAATAAATGATGAAGTTAAAATGATTCAACCTAAAATATAGACATCCAAAACTAATGAATATTAAAAAAATTAGAAAAATGATATGAATTCTAAACATCTATATATTTAAATATCAAATATGAAAAATAAGATTTAAAATTTTGTCGGTTTCACAAAAAAAAGTACCTAATTCATTATGAGATTAATGGAGTGCTTTTCCATATCCCTTCAATGTGATAATTTCTTGTATATTGAAAAATTTCCACATCATAGACCTTGTTATCGTTAGGGAGTCATGTAATAGATGAGTAAATTTTACAAAAGTCTATAACATCATCAATATTCTAATCACCCAAATGAATTTTTTCTCTAGAAAAGTAACGGTCCATTGATCAATTAATGGTTCAAAAACATAAAATACTTGTTTTTCTTCTGTCAACCTGATAAATGATTCCCCCTTGTAACTAAAACATTTCAAATAAACATGTGTAAATCCATAATCATCATGTTTTACACCAGTCTTACTATCATCCCAGTTATAATTTAATAATATCAACTAAAATATTGTATAATAAATCTCTCATATATCCTCAAGAACACAAAAATATAATGATTCAAAAAAATATTTGGGTTTTTTATCTTTGGAACATTAAAAATATAGTTCTTCAGTAAAAATAAATAATCCACTATTTTAAATAGTAGTCCTATAATCCATGTTTTTAATGTAAATTCATTATACATTAATATCAAAACCAGACCTAATGATTACATTGACACCTTATCCCCCTATTAAACGTTTCATTATTTCTAATGTAGATAAGTTAGTGTTGATTTTACCCATAAACCGTGAAGAAAATGAATTTTTATGTTCAGTCATCAACCACTTTTCATTTCCATTCATATATCATACCTTCAATCTAATAATGTTGGATGATATATATTGGTGAACCTCACCTATGGTGCTCAAAATGTTTAAATTTTCCTATATCACTTTGTCACATGGAGTTAAATTTACCTTTAATCTACAAATAACAATACATTCACTATAAAGTAGAACATTTTGAGTAATGGGGAGATCAAAATCCTCTACATTAGATAAATAATAAGTATATAACTCAATTAAATCTTCTTATAAATAATTATAAAAAATATAGTCCTCAATTCAATTTATATTCTTAAAATATCCCTTTAAAACATTTTTATATATTTCAAAAGGATACATCCAATGTAAATAAGTAAGATCCCATATTCTCTTATCTTTCAGTAAATGAACCAAAAGATGGACTATTATATAAAAAAATTATGGTGGAAAATACAATTATTGTGGAAAATGTATGTGTACAACTTCATTCTTAAACACCTAAAAAATGGATTTGTGCTTTTTTTGAAAATTAAATTGAAAAGGAAACACAACCAGTTCTTATAGGTTTTGACACATATCAAAATATATTTCATGATATGAAATTAGGAAAAATTTGTTGAATAAATATATGTTGAACATTAGATTTCATACCATTAGCTTTAAATCCTTATAAGACACTAAAATTTATACATTTGATGATGCCCCACTTGGTACTTTAATAATATACAGATATTAATATAAATTTATATTCTCACACTTAACTATTTTGTGAATATATGATAGAAAATATGTTATGTTTCCGTTTATTATGGGAGAAAAATACAAACATATTCCAATGGATATTAAGTCCATTATTTCATGGAATCCATTGTTTTATTTCCTGTTATTTTTAGCAATGATAAAATTATATAGTCTCCAATGTTTTAATTGAAATTGGTGATGTAAATATTATGTTTTATATACAAATGTTTCTAATATCATAACATGAATAAAATGGTTAGATTCTTCTAACTATTTTTTTGTTGAAAAGATCTTCCTTTTTCTCAAAATACAACATAAATGTTTTCACCTTCTCGTAATATTCATTATATAATAATGGTATTGGGAAATTTTTTTTACTCTTTTAGGACATTAAATTTTGTTTTAATCTTATATAAGGATGATCCATTTTAAAAAATATCCAATGTCTGATATGTACTATTTATATTCCATTTTATATTCGATGATATAAAGCCCCATATTAAAATATTATAAAAGTTTTTTATCTTTTAACATTGTATCTAAATATATTTCCATATTCAGGAATGTTATTTATAGTAATCAATATCTTAGCATGAAAAAGAAAATAATATTACTTGTATACATAAAATATTACAACACCTATCTCTCAAATAAAGTTTAAATCATTAATCAATGGTGATATATAAAAATTAATATCATTTTAAGCTATTATGTTTCATAAATCATCATGTTCATCATCACACTATTCTTATTTATAGATTTCTCTGGGGAAATGCTTTAGGATACCAACATAATAATCTAGAAACATTTTCAGAAAATTAGAATCAGATAGGGATTCATTATATCTTTACAAATACCCATTTTAATGTTTCTAACAAAATTTCCAAAATTATATATTTTTTTATCAAAACTTTTCCACTATAGTGAATCTGTATGGTGATACAGGGTTACATCAAATATATGATCATTTATGTGTATTTTTTTTTATTTTTTTCATCATTTGAATTTGTAAATAGGCACTTCGAATGAGGAATTATTATAAGAAAGAAGATTGATTTAGTTGGAGGTTTGGTGCATGTTCTATAGAATGGATCATGGTGGTTTTTTTATTTCATTTAATATCATGATGTTCCAAATTTTGGTCATTCTAAGTATATTTAATATTTCATTTTATAGATCACACAATTGTTAATGAAAACATGTTTATTTTTATATCTTAATCACATTGGACATAATAATTTTCCATAATAATTGGAATATGAAACCTCTTTTCCTTCTAAAAGTGTCCATTCTAAAATTTAATGAAAATACATGAACCTTTTATCTTTCCAAACATTTCTTTAATTCATGTTAAATAATTTCAACATAACAAAAAACATTTTAAATTTAATGCAACACAATAATAGTGTTTTCTTTGATTCTCTTTACTATATTTCCACAATTTTATTTTACGGGTTTCAGAATATACATCATAAATTAATTTTTCATAATGATCCTCTGTCTCATGAAAAAATAATCAACATCATTATATATTTACTGTCTTGTTATTTTACCATTCTATATCTATAATGTGTAATTATGACTAAAACGGTAGAAAATTAGATTTTATTTGATTTCGCTATAACCTAATTCACTCTCATTCAAACATTTCATGCATAGAATAAACACATATTTCATTTCAAGTATTCATATAGAAAATTGTATGAAATTTTCAATCCATTTATCATATTCCATTGTAATTCTTTGTAAATTTACCCAATTACGATTCATTAATTTGTTAAAATGAAATAGTATAATAGCTAAATATATTAAAACAATAAGCATGTAAGCACATATGTAAACAAACTTTAAATATATAAATATATAAATATGAATCCATGCATAATTTCTTAAAAAAATATATATATATAAATTACTGCATTAAATTATTTTTTATTCAAATGTAATTATGTAATGGACCGGACCTCTCCGGCCCATTACTTTGTAAAAAAGAAGGCTACAAGTGTTCTGGAGGGTAAAATGGACTTTTCCCACACTTTCCAGAATTTTGAAACTACACGCCGGGTAGTTTGAGTACACGTCATGTACCCTCTTTCCGGGTATACCCCGTGTGGATGGCCGTGTCATTGCCGCATGAAGAAAATGTGTACACACCATGTGTCCATTACTACACACCATGTAGTCCCTCCCTGCGTACGCGTTACCGTGTGTTTACCAGTCCTCGGTCATGTGTCGCATTGGAGCCGTGTCTTTTCCATGTGCAATAAATGGGTACACGCCGTGTGCCCCATCTACACGCCGTGTAGTCCTTCCCCGCACATGCATTACCTTCAAACCGTGTGTTGACCAGGCAACGACCGTGGAGCCGCGTTGGAGGCCGCGTGGAGACCGTGTGAAAATGGCCGAGTACACGCCGTGTACCATAAGTACACGCCGTGTACTTTTTATTTTCATGCCTATAAAAGGAGGAGTCCCCTCCTCCTTTCAACTCACACCTCTCCTCCCCTCTCCTCTGAGCAGAGTTCTCTCAAGAGACACAAAGTCTCTTTCTTCCATAACTTTTTTGTCTGAGCTCCGATTTACGATCCGTTAGTGGCCACAGGATCGTAACAACCAGGCATAACTTCTGAGCTTGGATCCGTTAACTTTCCATCGGCTTTTCCTCTTCGACTTCCACCCGAGGAGGTTTTGCCGGGATGCTGATGAACGTCTTCTAAAGTTGATCCGGGGGCGCGTTGTGACCAGAACCTGTTGAGGTAGGGGTTTTACCTTCGTCTCTCTAATTTTTGCATCATGCGGGGTGGGTATCATTTTTTTTCATGAGAAATGGTTGAACCTTTAAATAAAGATAATAACTAGTTAAATAACGGGGATGGGAAGTTTGTGATTTCTTTTACTTTACCATTTATATCTTGTGATATTATGTTGTCAAATGAATAGGCTTATTCCTACTGAAAATAACGGTCGTTGGGGGCCTTTTCTTGCGCAATTAAATGTTGCCCAATATTTCTAGACTGTTTTTGAGAGTGAAACTTTGTTGAATGTGGAAATTGGATAATTACGTAAAGATGACTGTTTAAATGAAAATCTAGAACACTTGTGTGGTCACCCCGGTTAAACAAAATGGAATAATGAACATGTGGATGTTGGCTTGGTTACGTGGCTTTGTGTTGGTGGTTTTTTGTGGGATGTTGTGGTTTGGGTGAGCAGTGGGGCTGCGATTGACTTGGTTGTGGGAAGGTGTGAATGTTTAATGGTGATGGGCAGTGGGGCTGCAATAAGTGCTATTAAAGGGATAACGATGTGTGGTGTGGTTATGATGGTTGGCAGCGGGGCTGCAGGGATGGGTTTAAATGTGATCGGACTTTGGGATGAGATTAAATAATAAATGGAAGAGTTAATGAATGATGGGGCTTGGTAATGAAACGGAAATAATAATCAATGGGTTGGTTCATTGTTAAGAATGGTTTTGTTGTGCTGCTTGTGTTTCCCTAACTTGTTTTGTGGATGGAAGGGATATGTTTTACGAACAATTGAAGTGGTTGATTGTGGATAGTTTCCCAGTAGTTAAGGAACTAAATAAGCTAATTTCTGCTGAAACTTGAAAACCTAAATGGGGTTGGGGTTGTTTGTAGAATGCATGCTTCGTGGTAGCAGTGCCGAGGCACATGCTCAGTTTCTCTTTTTAGAAGCCATAGGTTGGGCTGAGTGGTTTCTATATATATATATATATATATCTGTATCTTTTGTGTTTTATCGCACTGCACCCATGTTGAACACATAGTACCGAACACTCCCATTTCATGGGAGAGGGTGTTTTCCCATAGTTACTAGCTCCTTCCTGCTCCTTCTCCCCTAGGCTGTGATGGCTTGAGGCGACCTTACACCCAAGACTCTTCAGGTAGGTTTCGATTGGGGTGATTAGGCCCATGAATCTTCGGGCATGCTTATAGGCTATAATGGCTTGAGGCGACCTTAAACCTAAGACTCTTCAGGTAGGTTTCAATTTCCGGCCTAGGTGTCTTCGGGCGATATTTTTGTTACTTTTACTATTCCCAAGAATCATTGGGATGAGGCCATGGTGTCTTTGGGTGGGGATGTGTTGTGGTTGTGAGGCCCAAGTGTGTGCGGGCGGGATACGTGGTGGTGAGGCCCAGGTGTGTGCGGGAAGGATGTGTGGTTGCGAGGCCCAGGTGTGTGCGGGCGGGGAGAGTGTGACAGCGTCAGGACGTTCAGCTAACTAATGGGAAATGGTGTGGGGTACCCAATACTCTTGTTCTTATACTACCACTACCTGTTTTGCTTGTGTTTTGGTGAGTGTGGCTGGTGTGGTTGGGTGGATAGAATTCAGTTCTAGGTTTCTTCTGTTGTTCTCACGAGACATTATGATGTCTCCCCACTTGTGCAAAAGAGCTTTAGGTTTCCCTACTGAGTATACTTGTATGATCACTCTACGTTTACTTTCAGGTTTCCAGGAGGACTACCAGGGCCGTGTGGGACCCTACTAGTCAGGCAGTTGGAGTTGTTGCAGTTGTTGTTCTCTTGTTTTCTTTTGGTATTGTACTTTTGAGTTTTCTTGTACTTGTACCTTGTTATAAAATTGTTTAAACATGCATGTGGGAATGGTTTGGGTTTATTTCTATACACTTGTTCTTTTTCATTTTTTGTGGTTGACTTGTCCTATTTCCCGATCCTAAATAATAAAAAAAGGTTAATGCCTCCCATATTGTGAAAACTCATACCCTTGGTGCTATTCGCCAACTCGGGGCCTACTGGAGGAAGGACTCGGGGGTCATTATCTCCCTTCACCATTGCCAGCTCAGGAGGGGCATCCTTGGTGGGAGGGGGTCGTGACAGAATGGTATCAGAGGTGATGGTTGAGAGATAGGATTGAGTCTGGGGTTAGGCACAATGAGGATTTTATGGGATGGTAGGGCAACAGTGTTAGTCAATCTTGTTGCGTGACATAGGCCAGGGAAGACCGGCTAGGACACGGGATTTTAGGGCCCCCCATGATCCAATGCAAGGAATCTGAGCCTATCGAACGACCAAGTGAGACTACACTGATTGCAGGGTAGAGACCCTAGGGAATGTCCATGAATCATCATGTTTGTGTTTTACTTGAGTTGGGTGTTCTGGGAAAGAAATTGAAACAAAATGATAAAATGAAACCTTGAGTTTTTCCTTACTAGGGCTTAGGTGATCCTTGTTTACCGTACAATTATGGCACCTGGACGTAATCCCCAGGTGGCTCAGAAGTCCGAGGCCCAGAAGATTCAGGTGGTCGATCAGTTGAGGATTGACCGAGAGGAGGAAGATAGCCAGTGGAAGAAGACTCTCCGTTCCTTCCAGCGGCAGACCCTCAAGAAGTACGATGGTAGTACTTCGGATACAGAGACAGAGGGGTGGCTTGAGGAGCTAGGGATTTCTTTTACCTTGATCCGTTCACTGAGGGAGTACTGGGTTCCCCTAGCAGTCAGTCAGCTGAGAGGTGCGGTGCGACAGTGGTGGACGCTCTACCTCAGAGAGAGGATAGAGGTAGAGGTTCCATGGGCTGACATTAAGAAGGAATTCCGAG
Source organism: Viscum album (assembly GCA_963277665.1). Lineage (NCBI taxonomy): Eukaryota > Viridiplantae > Streptophyta > Magnoliopsida > Santalales > Viscaceae > Viscum > Viscum album. Next base: position 913,334,494 of record OY728155.1, on the reverse strand, counting down.
AGGAATTCCTTTCTTCCATGATCAAGGAGGAGAAGCGGTAGGAGTTACTCTCCCTTCAGCAGAGGAGTATGACGGTACGAGAGCTGGGGATGAAGTTCAAAGATCTCCTGCGCTTTGCTCCGGATATCTTTCCGGATGAGGAATCTCGAGCAAGACATTTAGAGGAGGTGCTTCTTCCTTTTCTCCAGTATGATGTCACCCCCTTCACCCTTCCGGCGTACTTGGTAGTACAAAAGAAGGAAGAGGTTGTAGAGAGGATGCACTCGCTGGGATGTGCACCGCGTGATGTGTTTCAGCCAGGCTCTTCGAAAGGGAAGGCAGTTAGTAGCAGGTCTCCTGCGATAGGACCTTCCACGTTCAGGCCAGTGGGGAGCAGGCCCCAGCAGTTCCAGTTCAGATCTCCCAGTCCTCGTCCCTTTTCCACGAGCCCAGGACTGAGGTGTTTTTTGTGTGGAGGTTTCAGGAACGTTCAGAGTCGGTGCCCGACCAGAGCTCTGTACAGTGGAGGTGGGCAGGTTCAGCGCCCACCGCACCAGCACCAGTTTCCAGCGAGGCCCTTCCAGCAGCAGCAGGACCATGCTCCTCCGAGGGCAGACATTGTGGGAGGAGGCCGACCTTAGGGTGCTCCTCAGGGACCTCGACCAGGGCATGGTCGGGGAAGTGGACGACATCATAGAGGAAGAGGAGCTGGGCATGGACAGTTGCACACAACAGAGTTGGCAGCTCCAGCGGGACCAGAGGTGGTACGAGGTATGATTTTTTTGTTCCACACTCTTGTTTCTACTTTGTTCGATTCAGGAGCCTCACACTCTTTTTTTGCACCTAGTCTAGCCCATGATTTGTGACTAGATGTTGAGAGACATTCCATACCACTGGTACTGAGTACACCATTTGGGGGCCAGACCAGCGTATCTTGTGTTTTCCAGGGATGTGGGATGATTTTGGGACCACATCAATCTAGTGGAAACATTCTTCTGTTACAGATGCAACCATACGATGTCATCCTAGGAATCGGCTGGTTGTTTTCTGTTAATGCCATTATCGACTGCTTTTGGAGAAGAGTCGTGTTCTCCGACGTGGATGGGCATCACGTATCTTTTGTTGGAGAGAGGAGCTATCAGGTGGGAAGCTGGCGGATGGAGCCTCTCCATTCATTGTTGGGAGGGTTATCAGTAGTTCCAGCTGATACAGAGATGATGGATGTCCCTGAAGTTGTTAGGGAGTTCCTCGATGTTTTTCCTGAGGAGGTTGTGACTCAACCCCCCCCCCCCCCCCCCCGAAGAGACTTTGAATTCGTGATAGACTTACAGCCTGGTGCCCGTTCGATTTCGATGGCCCCTTATCGAATGCCACCATCGGAGTTGCGGGAGTTGCAGATTCATATTGATGATCTGATGGAGAAGGGTTTTTTTCAACCCATTGTGTCACCATGGGGTGCTCTAGTTTTGTTCATGAAGAAGGAAGATGGTGGTCTCAGGCTATGCATAGACTACCGAAGGTTGAACCATGTAACGGTCAAGAACCGTTACCCCCTCCCAAGGATAGATGATCTCTTCGACCAGCTGAGGGGAGCAGGTTGGTTTTCTAAGATTGATCTACGATCAGGATATCATCAGCTGAGGGTGGAGGACAATGACATCTCGAAGATAGCTTTCAGGTGCAGGTGTGGGCACTTCGAGTTTGTAGTGATGCCGTTTGGAGTTACGAATGCACCAGCTGTATTCATGGGACATATGAACTTTGTATTCTGATAGTTTTTGGACCGGTTCGTCGTTCTGTTTATCGATGACATCTTGATCTACTCAAGATCAGAGGAGGAGCACATTGAGCATCTCAGGGCAGTCTTGGAAGTCCTTTGACACCACCAGCTTTACGGGAAATTGTCGAAGTGTAATTTCATGACACAAGAAGTACACTTCCTTGGGCACGTGGTGACTCAGCATGGAGTATCGGTGGACCCGTCGAAGGTGGAGGCAGTTGTTTCTTGGGAAACACCCAAGAGCGTGGAATAAGTTCATATTTTCCTAGGGTTATCAGATTACTATCGGAGGTTCATTTCAGACTTCTCTTGAGTTGCTGCCCCATTGAAAGCTTTGACTAGAAAGAATCAGGTCTTTCTATGGAGCGATCAGTGCCATAAATCCTTTGACAACCTGAAGAAGAAGCTGGTTAGTGCTCTCATGCTCAGGTTTCCAGAGGAGGGGTTGTTGTATGAAGTGTTTTGTGATGCTTCTGGCCTTGGTCTGGGGTGTGTGCTGATGCAAAAGAAGGGCGTGATTTGTTATGGGTCTAGGAAGTTGCGCCCTCATGAGTGTAACTATGCCACCCATGACCAGGAGCTTGCAGCAGTAGTGTTTTCATTGAAGTTGTGGAGACATTACCTCTTTGGGGAGCACTTTTTGGTCTTCCTAGATCACAAGAGCCTGCGTTATATCTTCTCCCAGCATGACCTGAACTTACGGCAGCGGAGATGGGTCGAGTTTCTCCAAGACTATGACTTCGAGATCTCTTACACTGAAGGTAAGGGCAATGTTGTGGCTGATGCCCTGAGCAGGAAGTCGCATCAGGAAGTGGTTCGGGAATCTGCTGATGCTTGGAAGGCAATGTGAGAGTTTGTTGCCTTGCACTTGTATGGAAGGGTAGACGGTGTTAGAGGCTGTTTGTTTCAGATGAAGATGCAGTCCTCCTTGTCGCAGTAGGTAGAGGAGTCTCAGTGGGGGGACTCCGAGGTAGAGGTGATGCGGGGTCGTGTTGATCAGGGGAATGCTCCAGAGGGATGGTCAGAGGACAACCGATATCAGATGCTTTTCAATAGAAGGTTGTTTGTTCCGGAGGCTATGCGTGAGGGAGTTCTTCATATGTTACATATCTCAGCCTTAGCGGTACATCCAGAAGTTTCAAAAATGTACTGAGGCCCGAGGGATCAGTTTTGGTGGCCCGGGGTGAAACGGGCAGTGGCGGAGTTTGTGGCTAAGTGCCTAGTGTGTCAGCAAGTGAAGGCTGAACACCGTGTTCCCGGTGGTTTGTTGCATCCTTTAGATGTCCCCGAGTGGAAGTGGGATGATATCTCGATGGACTTCGTCACAGGACTACCAAGAGCTCGGGGTGGTTATGATGCTATCTGGGTAGTGGTGGATCGACTGACGAAATCGGCTCACTTCATAGCAATCAAGGATTCGGGTCCGGTGAGTACCTTAGCACAGAGGTACGTAGACGAGGTAGTGCGTTTTCATGGAGTTCCGAGGACTATCGTCTCAGACCGGGATACTCGGTTTACCTCACGAGTCTGGAGGGGGTTACTACATGCTTTTGAAACCCAACTACGCCATAACACTTCTTTCCACCCCCAGACCGATGGGCAGACAAAGCGGACTATCCAGACATTAGAGGGCATGCTGCGAGCATGCGTTATATATTTCAGAGGATCATGGGTACGACACTTTCCTTTAGTAGAGTTTTCCTACAACAACAGCTTACACTCTAATATTGGCATGGCACCATTTGAGGAATTGTATGGAAGGCCATGTCGTTCACCCATTTACTGGGCAGAGGTTGGTGAGACAGGTGCTCTTGGGCCAGAGGTAGTGTAGAGCACCATGGAGAAATTCCATCTTGTGTGTGAGAGGATGAAGGCGGCTCAGGACCGACAGAAGTCTTATGCTGATCGTCGAAGGAGGCCCTTGGAGTTCGAGGTGGGAGACCATGTGTTCATGAAGGTTTCCCCTCGATGGGGGCAATGGAGGTTTGGGAAAGGGAGAAAGCTCTCACCCAGGTTCGTCGGTACTTACACGATTACTCTCACGTTATCGACTGGGGAGAGTTAGATATGGGAGACGATGCGACCTTCGAGGAGCGACTAGTCAGAATCGAGGATCGCAAAGAGAAGGTTCTCTATGGATGAACAATTCCCTTGGTTCGTGTGTTGTGGAGGCGTGGCAGTCTCAAGGAGAGCACTTGGGAGTGGGAGACCCAGATGCACGCTCAGTACCCGGAGTTGTATTGACTTGTGTTTTCCCCTTGTTCTTCTGAGCTTTGTGCTGATGTTGTCCTCTGTACCTTTGATATATGGAATGCCTGTCTTGTCAGTTGTGAGACCTTTTTTTCCTTGTTCCCCGGTAATGTGTAACATGTCCGGATGTGTGGGAAGGGGGAAAACCTGACCCTAATCGAGACGCATTAATGCAGATGCAATTGAACCCGTGCGGGCGAGTCTGTGCCGCCTAAAGCGGATAATATCTCGACATAGGAGAGGGATTTTTCCAGAACCACGTGTTCGGGAAGTTCGAGTTAAAAATGCTAATGTATGGAAGTGGGAAGACCCAATTCTTAATCGAGACACATTAATGAGGATGCAATTAAACCCGTGAAGGCGAGTCAGTGCCGCCTAAAGCGGATAATATCTCGACATAGGAGGAGGAATTCCTAACGCATATGATTAGGGTTGTTGGTTGGGTTCCTGTTATAATGAGGACCCTAAGAGGTATCTTGTTGGGTTCCCCTGGGTTGGTTTTTTTTGAATTCTCGAGGAAGAGAATGTTTTAAGATGTATCTGATGTAATGGCCCAGACCTCCCCGGCCCATTCCTTTGTCAAAAAGAAGGCTACAAGTGTTCTGGAGGGTAAAATGGACTTTTCCCACACTTTCCAGAATTTTGAAACTACACACCGTGTAGTTTGAGTACACACTGTGTACCCTCTTTCCGGGTATACCCCGTGTGGATGGCCGTGTCTTTGCCACGTGAAGAAAATGGGTACACACCGTGTGTACAGTACTACACGCCGTGTAGTCCCTCCCTGCGTACGTGTTACAGTGTGTTGACCAGTCGTCAGTCGTGTGCCACGTTGGAGTCGTGTCTTTGTCGTGTGCAATAAATGGGTACATGTCATGTGTCCAATCTACACGCCGTGTAGTCCTTCCCCGTGTATGTGTTACCTTCAAACCGTGTGTTGCCCAGGCAACGGCCGCGAATCCGCGTTGGAGGCCGCGTGGATACCGCGTGAAAATGGCCGAGTACACGCCGTGTACCATCAGTACATGCTGTGTAATTTTGCTTTTCACTCCTATAAAAGGAGGGGTCCCCTCCACCTTTCAACTCACACCTCTCCTCCCCTCTCCTCTGAGTAGAGTTCTCTCAAGAGACTCGAAGGATCCTTCTTCCATAACATTTTCGTCCGAGCTCCGATTTATGATCCGTCAGCGACCACGGGATCATAACGACGAGGTAGAACTTCCGAGCTTGGATCCGTTGTCTTTCCTTCGGCTTTTCCTCTCCGAATTCCGCCCGAGGAGGTTTTGTCTGTATGCCGACAAACGTCATCTAATGTTGATCCGGGGGCGCGTTGTGACCAGAACCTGTTGAGGTAGGGGTTTTACCTTTATCTCTCTAATTTGTGCATCATGCGGGGTGGGTATCCTTTTTGTTTTCATGAGAAATGGTTGAACCTTTAAATAAAGATAATAACTAGTTAAATAACGGGGATGGGAAGTTTGTTATTGTTGTTACTTTATCGTTTTATATCCTGTGATATTATGTTGTTAAATTAATAGGCTTATGCCTACTAAAAATAATGGTCGTTGGGGGCCTTTACTTGCACAATTAAATGTTTCCCTATCCTTCTAGACCGTTTTTGTGAGTGGAACTTTGTTGAATGTGGAAATTGGATAATCACGCAAAGTTGATTGTTTAAATGAAAATCTGGAACCCTAGTGTGGTCACCCCGATTAAACAAAATGGAATAATGAACATGTGGATATTGGCATGGTTACGTGGATTTGTGTTGGGGGTGTTTTGTGGGCTGTTGTGGTTTGGGTGAGCAGCGGGGCTGAGATTGACTTGATTGTGGGAAGGTGTGAATGTTTAATGGTGATGGGAAGCGGGGCTGCAATAAGTGGTATTAAAGGGATAACGATGTGTGGTGTGGTTATGATGGTTGGCAGTGGGGCTGCAGGGATGTGTTTAAATGTGAGCGGACTATGGGTTGGGTTTAAATAATAAATGGAAGAGTTAATGAATGATGGGGCTTGGTAATGAAATAGAAAAAATAATCAATGGGTTGGTTCGTTGTTAAAAAGGGTTTTGTTGTGCTTCTTGTGTTTCCCTAACTTGTTTTGTGGATGGCAGGGATATGTTTTACGAACGATTGAAGTGGTTGGTTGTGGATAGTTTCCCAGTAGTTAAGGAACTAAATAAGCTAATTTCTATTGAAACTTGAAAACCTAAATGGGTATGGGGTTGTTGGTGGAATGCATGCTTCGTGGTAGCAGTGGTGAGGCACGTGCCTAGATTCTCTTTTTAGAAGCCATAGGTTGGGGTGAGTGGTTGCAATATATAAATATCTGTATCTTTTGTGTTTTATCGAACCGCACCCATGTTGAGAACATAGTGCCTAACACTCCCATTTCATGGGAGAGGGTGTTTTCCCATAGTTACTAGCTCCTTCCTGCTCCTTCTCCCCTAGGCTGTGATGGCTTGAGGCGACCTTACACCCAAGACTCTTCGGGTAGGTTTCGATTGGGGTGATTAGTCCCAAGACTCTTTGAGCAGGCTTATAGGCTATAATGGCTTGAGGCGACCTTACACCTAAGACTCTTCAGGTAGGTTTCTATTTCAGGCCTAGGTGTCTTCGGGTGAGATTTCTGTTACTTTTACTGTTCCCAAGATTCTTTGGGATGAGGCCCAGGTGTCTTCGGGCAGGGATGTGGTTGTGGTTGTGAGGCCTAGGTGTGTGCGGGCGGGATACGTGATGGTGAGGCCCAGGTGTGTGCGGGCGGGATGTGTGGTTGCGAGGCCCAGGTGTGTGCGGGTGGGGAGAGTGTGACAGCGTCAGGATGTTCATCTAACTTATGGGAAATGGTGCGGGGTACCCAATACTCTTGTTCTTATACTACCACTACCTGTTGTGCATGTGTTTTGGTGAGTGTGGCTGGTGAGGTTGGGTGGATATAATTCCTTGCTAGGTTTCTTCTATTGTTCTCACAGGAAAATAGGATGTCTCCCCACTTGTACACGAGAGCTTTAGGTTTCCCTACTGAGTATACTTGTATGCTCACCCTATGTTTACCTTCAGGTTTCCAGGAGGACTACCAGGGCCGTGCGGGACCCTACTAGTCAGGCAGTTAGAGTTGTTGCAGTTGTTGTTCTCTTGTTTTCTTTTGGTATTGTACTTTTGAGCTTTCTTGTACTTGTATCTTGTTATAAAATTGTTTAAACTTGCATGTGGGAATGGTTTGGGTTTATTTCAATACATTTGTTCTTTTTTACTTTTGGTGGTTGACTTGTCTTATTTCCCGATGCTCAATAATAATAAAAAAGGGTAATGCCTCCCATATTGTGAAAACTCATACCCATGGTGCTAGTCGCCAACCTGGGGCCTACTAGAGGTGGGACTCAGGGGTCATTATCTCCCTTTCACCATTGCCAGCTTAGGAGGGGCATCCTTGGTGGGAGGGGGTCATGAAAAATTATGTGGAAAATAATTGTAAATGAATTTTTTTAAAAAACATCGACCACAATAAAATTATAACAATAAAAAAATATAAATAAAAAAAATGTAAATAAAAATAGTTAAAAAACAACTTACAATGAAAAAATTTATGAACAATAAATTTATTACATTAATAAAATTTAGAAAACAATTAATATTTGAAAAGTAAATGCATACAAGAAAAATAATGGATGGATTTAATTTTTAACTCACAAATAATTAATTGATCTTACAACAATTTAAAAACAATTAAAAAATATGGAGGTTGATAATGGAAAATAGTTGTTGATATATAATAAATTCACTCTATGGTGGTAGAAATGGGCTGCAAACTGCAATATGGAAGAGAAATATTTTAAAAAACTAAAATAACAATAAATTTATCAATGACATTTTTCATTTATAATTATGTAAAATTTATTAATGTAGAAAATTGAACATGGACCACATGATAAAAAAAATTATTAATTTTAACATTAAATTTTAGAATACAATTTCCATGAGAATGGAAAATATAATAGTGGAATGAAAAATAGGAAATAATGTGACTAAAATATGAAAATAAGGATTTTATGGATCTATTAGAATAATATCACTCATGAATAATACTGTAGAGCTGAAGTATAATGTTATTAATAAATTAAATTTTTTGAAATTAGAATATATATATAACCATGAGAGATAAAAGAAGTGGATGAAGAATGAGTAGAGTAAGATATGGCTATGGCACATTTGTATCTATGTGGCCAAGCACTAAAAAAGTTAAATCGATCATCACCTAGTACACAAAAAAATATCCTTTTGGTAATCCTATTTTTAATATAGGATTATATACATTGAAAAATTCCCAAAATAATTATGAACCATTATAAATGAATTCGGTTGATTATTTAGTTCAAAAACCAAACTATAAAATTAATATAGATAACCAAGATTAAATCCTATAGATTAATAAGTTTTGATATACTTCTCATTTAAAATTTATTCCTTCTATGTTCACACTTTATTTATATAATTATTTATTATGAATCAAAATTTTAATTTTTTTAGTTAATGGATGGAAATAGAAAAACCTGATTGAACAACCAATGTGATGGGAAATGTGATGATTTCCCAAATGAGATTCCTAATATGATGTGACCTAATGTAATATTTTTTTTATTATTTAAAACAATTTATCAAGAATTATTAATAATAACTAGATCATATTTGTGTTTCCAAACACATAAAATAATAGATTGATGGTGTCTCATTGATGTTAGGGTGATTTAGGAAATAAAGAAAAGAAGATTTCATTCCCTATGTTACAAAGATGTTAGAAGAGGAACCAATGAGAATTCATTAATATAACTAAAATATTTTTTATGTGTGAAAAAAGAGAGAATAATGTTTCCTATTTTCAAATAAAAATGATGAGTTTGGTTAAAAATTTAATGGAAAATAAATCTGAATATATGGAACCACTAATAGTTCAATGTCATATTTTGGGGGATCTTGGTCACTATCTAAGTCATTACTTTAATACAAAGTCTAATACTGATGATAAAGTCAACAAATTTACAAACCATGGGATCTAGTAATAGCCTAAATTATAATAATTATGATCCAGTAATCAATAGTTTTATATGTCATGAATTAAGTCCAGTCTATCTATGTAGTTTTCAACACCCCAAATATTTTTTTTTCATTTGGGTAAATTTAAATGATTTTATAAACCATGTTGAATTTAACAAGAAATTAAATCTTTCAATTAATTTTATAATTCTATTTTTTGTATTTAATGTTATATTGGGCCTAGATTGGTAATCTATATATACATAATATAAGGCCCCAGCCTTAAACCTTACTTAATCATGAGTTATTACAAGATTACACATTGATGATCTTTTCATGTTTAGAGTGTTAGTGATTTAGATCATAAAACTTGCATTGCATTCCATAGTTATACAATGTGGTTACATAAAATATATTATTCATTTTTCCCATCAATGGAAACATATTTAAAATAAAACATGGATTCTTTCTTGAAACTTCCTTGACACTATCATCATATCATGTACCCTTACCTTTACCTTTGAAAAACATTTCAAAAACTTGGGATGAGCATCAAAATCTCAGTAAGGGATATAAAAATATGGAAAGGAAACATGAGTACATGAATACATAAGAATGAAATCATTCTTTACCCATAAAACATAAGCACTTTAACATACCTCATAAAATCACGAATAAATCATAGAAATCATAAGACATAAAGGTAACTTGAGGCATTTATAACATTCTTACGTAGGGAGTAACCCTCTTGGTTACGTTTGGAATACCCATCATAGTATATTCCCTAATTCTCTTCGGAGAAACCTTAACGTTTAACTCCTTTGCTTTACCCAATGCATTGGAGAGCTATATCGGGCTCACCCGCGCTTAGTTTATCATGGAACCACCCATCTTCATAATAATTCCCAAGAACCATAACATAATCGTATCACATAAAACATGCATAAAGAAAACATAACATTTCCACTTTTCAATCACAAGATATCAATACACAGTGATATAATAAAAACATTATCAAAACCATTTTAAATACCAAAATAGAAGAAAAGTAAAACATGGTATTTATTTTTCTTTAAAAAGAAGGTATGGCTTGTATAGGAAGCCGAAACTCAAATAATGGTCACGGCGGCGGAGAAGTCATTGTCGCTGCATACGTACGACAAAAACATTCCCTTTTGTCGTTTAGTAAAAGCTTTGTATAAAAAAGATTCCTTTTGAATAAACTTAATAGTCAAAGGGGTTTATACACCGTATAAAAGAAGGTTGTGTATAAAACAAAATATGCCTCAATGAAAGGAAATTGAGACAAAGTCCCATACAAAGACGATATCCTTGGATTAAGGATAAATCAGTTACATAATTATGTGTGACAAATGAATACACGAAATATAAGTGGCTATTAAATTTAAAACAATAAGAGGACATTCACACATAATCATAGAATGACATATTCATGGTGTACAAGTTTTTCCCAAAGAATCAAAATTGGGTTAAGGAGTTCCCTTGCAAAAATTCGACAGCCTAACGGCATCACTTCAAAATTCAGAAAAAGAGTTGATGAAAGATAAAAGGGTATTTCATCACTTGGTCATAAAATATACATCAGTAAAGATATATAAGAACATATCCCAACATAATATTATGTGAATTAAAAGACATAAAAAAATAAGTCTTTTAAAAAGAGTAGGGTGAATGGTTCCCTTCCCGACATGGGTATCTTTCGAAACATACGCCCCGTGAAAGAAGGAAAATACAACATTGATGTAAATACTCATAAATGAAAGTATATTACACAATGAGTAAAATAATGGTCATTACATACACCACTCAAAGGAAATTGTGGCAAATGTAGCATAAATATCATGGGAATAAAAGTGAGATGAAAAATCCCTTATGAAGACTCACCAGCCTAACGACGCCACATAAAACTTCCAAAAATGGATTGATGAGATCAAATAGGGTCTCTCATCATATTAAAATAAAATTTACATCAAGAGGAATAAAAAATAACATCCCCCATCATAACAAAGAGGATCTTAAAAGAAGTGACATAAAGGTGAGCACTTAAAAACAAAGAGAGAGGTTATATCTCTTACGAAAATTCAGCAGCCTAACGACGCCACTCAAAACATCCAAAATGGACTGATGAGAGAGAATAGGGTCTCTCATCATATGAACATAAAAATTACATTAAGTTTCATATAAAAGAACATCCCAATCACAAAAAAGATGATCTTAAAATGTATGACATAAAAGAGTGTACTTAAAAAGAAAGAGAGGAGTAGGATCCCTTACCTTGGGTCCGACTTGACTCGATCGTTATTTAACGTCCTGAATAATAAACATGAGTTAATTTACACTTTATTAAGAACCTTTTTCAAGTTCATTATTCCATTTATATCACTTATTTACATGTTATAAACATTATGTAATCATTTAAGTTAATAATGTTTGTTTTGTCGATATTTGGTTGTTAAGTCGAAGGTGGACTTCTTACAATTACATGGTGTTCATGTGGTGAAAGGTTCATTATATCCAGAGTGATATTCATGATTTGGATATCATATATATCATATATATCCAGAATATACATGTATTTATAATTTTACATAATCATTTAGAGGTAAGAAATGGAATGCACCGTTCATGGAGACGGTAAGCCGTACGTACGCATGAACGCTACTTTCATTTCTATGTCATATTAATGGAATTAAAACCAAATGAGAGGTATGTATATTTTAATTCCAAAATTATATTCATCATTTATATGTAACATAAATCATATATAATAACTTTAAATCCATCCTTTATACATCCCACATATGGCATTAACAAATCAAATAACTTTGAGGGTGCGGTAGTCCGCATTTCCTAAGATGAAATTACCGTGTTTACCCACAATGGAAACCATAAAGGTATGACACAAAAGAAAAATACAGAAACAGAAACATATTATATATCATATATAAATATAGTTTCATCTTAATGGCCACCTTTTAAGGTGTTATATGAGTGTTGAAAAATCATCGTTTCGTGAGGCAGAAATTCGCCATCCACAAAAACAGTATGTTCTTTAACCATTTGATGTAGGTGTGTGTAAGTGTAGCTCTAATTATTCTTATAACAACATCCTAGTATATTTAATATACTGGAGTTGTTACAAAAGAAATGAATAAAAAGAGTTTAGGGGGTTGTAGAAGAAAAATAAAACAAAATAACACAAGTGAAGACATTACCTTAAAATCGGGTAACTCTTTTTCATTTGAGCTCAAAGGCTTCCTTGGGAAGACTTATGACCAAGGTGAGGCTTCTAGGAGTAATAGAGGGATGTGGAGAGACAAAATTTTCAGGGGTTGGCCGAGCCAAGGGCTTCGGATGTGTGGGCATGTAGGTAGAGGTGGGGACCTTTTATAAAAGGAGAGGAGGGGCACTCTTGGAACCTAATGAAATGTTACTTTATTTGAAAATGATTTTAGAATTTAAAAGGTCCCACATTTATGTAATTATAGGATAAGGTGATAAGGTTTCTAAATACACCAATACAATAGGTTTTGGACATGTTCAGGTCATATATTTTACATTATCTTTTCATTTTATTTAAATCCTTTATTAATGAGGTAATTGCTGCATCATTATGATGTCATAACTAATATAATTTATTTAATGTCTAAAAATTATAAAAAAAATATCCTGATGTAGGAAATATTTTTATATTTCCAATGACTATTTATAGTAAAAAATATTACTTGTATAAACCCATGTAAAAATTGTTTTAGTAAAACAACTCATTTTTACTTTTACATTAAATAAAAAGTTATTTATGTCATTTCCCAAACCAAATGGCTCCATGGGGTCCCCAAGTTGACCCATGGATTGTCATGGTCGTCCATGACACATCCAATAAGGGTAGGACATGTGTCAAGCTCAACTAATATAATTAAAACATTATGTTTACCTTAAACTACACTAATTACCTCTAATCGCGATTAAAAACTTCAAAGTTACTATTCACCAAAAAATTATTTTAATTCCATTGAACCACATTTTACTTCTTAATGACAACCATGTATGTCAGATTTTTGAAATTAAAAACAAAAAGGTGGTAAAATTTCATTTAAACGGAAAATCAGTTTTTATAAGTACCACTTAGTGGTTTCACTATTCATCAAAAATTTAAGTTCTTCAAAAAAATACAAAAACATCACCCTAAGATATATTTGATATTAAAAATTAAAAATTGATATCTATTTTAAAAAATTAAAAACATATATGTTGCATTAATTAATTTAATAATTAATTCCCGCTATCAAAACAAATAGTGTGTTTTTATGAAACAATTTCTATTAAAAGATTGACACTAGTTTAAGTCCAATTTCAAAGTGAAATTAATTCCAATGCCCACTATTTGATTAAATGGTAAAAATATATTCTAATTTTACTTTAAAAACAATTCAAAAGATAATCTAATTATATAAATAAGTTAGATTAAAAAGAAGTTTTTGAATTAAAATACAACATTTTTCACTATTTATTAAAAAATGAACTTTATCGGAAAGATACCAAAAATTTACACAATGTATATTTTGATGTCTCTATTCTAAAGAAGAATTTTATTTTGTAAAATATAACACATAAAATTGTCAAAAATTGGATTTAAAAGAGGTTCTTCATCAAAAGGCGGTTAATCGACCTTCTAAAGAACATTAGAAAGTTTACGCTTAAAAATTGAATTCATTCACATTCTTAATCCTCTAAAATTTATTGTAAGAAGTAAAAATATTTGAAAAACATATATAATCATTTTTTAGTTAGTTCTGTTTATTTTCGCTGTTATAACGGCTAGGCATTAACTACCATTTAAAATAATATTATTTTATTATTAGAGTGCAACGTTAGATTCACAAGAAACTCGTTGTTGCGTATTGGGTACGCCATCGAGCATAACGTCCACTTTAAAGTAATATTAATATTTTATTCACAAATATGGATAAATATAAAAAAAATTCATATTCTTTATTTACCTGGGGTGTTACATGGACAATATCAAATATCATGATAGAGAGATCAATCTTCTCATCTTGAGTCATACTCACATTTTATACATGTTAAAGGAAGATGAATAATCTACTTTTCAATGTTCATCTTCATGGGGTATATTATTTCATTATGAAAAATAATACCTAGATCAAATTATTGGGACTGAGGAGAGAATCAGGGTCGAATACATGCCCACTGTGAGGGATTATACTGATGTATTCCACAAAAAATTGTTTGGGCATCCTCCACACTAAGATGATGAGTTATTAATTGAACTAATACCTAGATATATATCTATATAAAATTTTATGTAAATAATTTCAACCATTGATTTGGAATAACTGAAGAATAATTTTGAGAGAGAATTTAGAATATGGATTTATATAGCTGAGTACTTTATGATGAGGTGTGTTGGTATTATTCATCAAATAGAAAGATGGTCCAATGTTCCCATACAATTATTACCTTTGACTAAAAATATCATGAAGAATAACAATTATCCCTTTCCAAAAATACAATAATGGATCTATCAATTATATTGGGCCCATTATTTCATTACAGAGGACCTTCAGTTATGATTTCACCAATTAAAAATGATGAAGAAATCTACTCCCATGATCACCTTTCAAACATTGTATAAACACAATGAGTATAGAGTGATTCCCATTTGACTCATTAGTTATTAAGAAAAAATCATAGAATTTTGGAGTATTCTAATTAGATATTGGGATAATTCTCTGAAGGTAACTACCTAGAATTTTTGGGTTGATTGTGTTTTTTGAAAAAGAAGAAATACATGGTTATTTGTAATGTTATATCCCAGTTTTTATTAGGTATATTGAAAATGATACAAGACAAAGGAATATATTCTGTGATTCTGATATAAACAGATGTGTATACATGGTGGTAATATTTCCCATATTTTTTAAATTTTTTGTGATACAAAATTTAGAGAACATAATAAGCATCATGAAATAGGATTTTCTAGAACTAGAACTTCATATATATTTTAAAGTCATGGTTCTCTCAAATATATTATTTTTCATGAACATGTTTTTCTTTGTGATGTTATTTTATGTCATGAAGGATTGAAGGTTCGTGAATACGTGTTGTAAATATTGTAATCTATGCAACCGTGAGATGCTTCTCAAAAGAAAATTCTCCATTGATTTAATAAGAAAGGTAGGTTCTTGAACAAGAATGGAAAACATCATGAAAATTTGATGGTGTGTTTTAATGCCTCTCCAAATGGATTTAGTGTCTATAAATAGGTGTCTACCACCTCCCCCCTCATTTGATGAAGAAGACCTTAGTGAGTATTCAAAGTATCTAAATTTGCAGTGGTGGTTTGTGAAATATTTTTCTTTCCTGATTATTCTCATAAAACCATATTTTTTAAAAATAAAGTATTTGTGTGAAGGCTATGTATGATTTCTGAAAATGATGAGCTTCAAAAAATATGTGAACATCATGAGGGATAAGTAATATTTATGAAAGTTGGGAGCATAGTGAAGGCTAAGTAAGCTTCATTAAATTTGTCATCTTCATAAAGGGAATGTGATCATTGTGAATGTATAGTTCTTGTTGAAGGATATGTGAGCTTCATTAATGTAGTATGTTTCACAAATATTGGTAGAATCAAAATAGAATAATAATATTGTGTTTAATAGCATAGTTTAACATAGTATAGAAATTGGGTTTAAAAAAATCTCATGTGATCTAGAAGGGATTTCATAGTTTATCTTTGTTAAAGTGGTACTTATCAAGTGGATCAAATATGAACATATTGATAGAAATAATGAGGTGTAAACATTATTGATCCAATTGATCAAATGAATAATCATATGTGGTAGAAGTGAGAACCCAATAGTTGATAGAGTAGTGAACATTCAATTTTTTATTGGTTGTAATATAGAAGGGATAATAAGTCTTCTCAAAACAATTTAAGGGAAGTGTAATCTGACAGTAGTGCACTATCCTAATCCTACAAAACAAATTGCTTTATGATTTTAAAGGACCAAAACACTATTGGATGCATTCTCCCTAAATTACCCCATAGTGTCAAACTAATTAAAAATTAGTATGACGTTTGTTCATTCCTTCTATGATTACATTTCAAACATCATTATAACCTAATATTAGATAGGATAATAAAAAAATAAACATTAATCAAAACATTAAGTGACCCTTTTAGTGAAATTTCATGATCTAATGGTGTAGGAATATCTTATAATATAATATACATATCCTGAGTCACCCCACCCCGAGGGTATCATAGCACCTTTTTGGGCTAACAATTATTATCTGAGCATTTATTTCATTTATTAGATTTTTTCATAGACTTGGTTCATTTTATTTCTGAATATAGTGTATCAATATACTATTTTATCATTGTTTACTAGAAAATTTAGGATCCTTATAGATGACGAAGAAGTTTGGATTAATTCCTCAGTGTTGAAGTATCAATGGGAAGAGTGTAATTCAGTTGAAGGAAACAATAAACGTATTCTATTATGATACTATTTCTCCATTTAATGATTCTACAGTAAAGAATGAACAACCCTAAATTCCATGTGATTTTGGAACTGCTGATGATGGAGAACATCCATGATGTCTAGTAGTATATGTTGACCCATGTTAATATAATTGGATCATAAATTAAGAGTAGAAAATTAGCCTAAAGATATTTTGATCCAAGTATAGGATATTGAGTTAAACAAGAAAATATGTTCATATAAATGGATTATTGTTGTGGCTACTAATCTAAGGTATATGAATTATTCTAAATATGAGTAACTAATATATATTTTCACAAATATATAAAATCATAAAGATTATGACAAAGGAAAGAATATGAACTCAAAATAAATTCAAAATATGGAATCTATAATTAATGATATTTTTATAGAACTATTTAAAATAGATTATGAGAACCAAAGGCTCTAATATGAAACTGCATGCCGTAAAAATTCTGTTTAAAAAAAATTATAAATTAAGGGGTAATGTTGACATGATTGATAAGGTATCTTCAAAATTGAATGATTAAATTACTAAAAAGAGCGAACAAAATTCTCAACATGAATCAAGTGACATAGAGAATAAAAAATTAGGAGGACTATAATCAATTAAGAAATAATTGTAGAAATATAATTCTAAGGGAAAACCCAAGTTAAACGATACTTTTTAATTATTATTATTTTATCATTTTGGATGGAATTAATGGAATGAAAATGAAATATAACATATCATAGGGAAACGTGAAATGCTTGTATTATCACAAAGGCCATGGTTTTTTGGGAAATTCAACTATTTTATATGATTAACCCTCTACAATGTAGGAGAGGAAAAGATTTGTTAATATTTTTAGAAGTTGGAAAAAAGACCAAAAACACATATATGAAAAATCATGTCCATATGTGCTATATCTATGGGATTTATGGTTATATTTAATGTTTTTGTCATGATTATTTCGAATATATTTCATATTTTTAAGGAATATATATTTTAAAATATGATAATAAGTAGATTATTATTCAAAAGTGTTCATGGAAGATCTCTCAAAAGACACTTTCCATCAAATTTTATTACTATTGAAGACATGGACAAAACATGAGTATATTTCATGAAACATAAGGGATAAATGTTAGGAGAAAAACAAAATTAGATATTTCAATATATTAGACAATAAATTATTAAGAGATTTATTTTTTTAATAGGATATGTTTTATATGTTCTAATCCAGTGATTTTGGAAATATATAGCAATTTTAAGAAAGCATGGAAGGATTGGGAACTTTATATATGATTCCCATAACTAGTGATGTATGAGGTGATATATTATACTATAAGACAACCCTCTATGTTGAAAAATGTATTTATATACTCAGAGGAACAACAAGAAACTACTCTAATTTTATGTAAAATTAGTGTACATATAGTGAAAGTCTCAATCCTAATACATTAGGGTGAGATGACTTGTGTCACTGATAATGGAGAACTAAAAATAATAATTTCCCAAAAAATGTATTTTTCATACTATAAGGGGATATGTGAAGGAATGATAAATATCCTCTAATTGTGAAATACATAATAGAAAATTATCTTTCTAAATATTCCTCCTTAGATAAAAAATCATCAAAAATGGAATATAGGTGGAGAAAAAATAAATAAATTTCAACAATTGTGTTTAAACAAAAAATTATAAAAATGGAAAAGCCTACACATCTTATATATAATAAAAATATAGAGTATGTTCGTAAATAATTTTTTCTATATTTCTAATGTTGATGATGTTTTATGGATAGTTAGAAAACACATATAAATTGTACAATGATTTTCATGAAAATATCAAATATTGATCAACAAAAATTGACAACAATAATCATCTTGTGGATCATAGAGGATCGCATATCCCCATGCACTAAATTTTTTATGATATATCTAAGGTGGTGTATCACTATGGAGAGATACAATCTATGGGGTGTCATTTTTCTAAAATGGTAAGGATACATATGTTCATTGTAGATGCATTCTTTAAAAATTTTCAAAACAGATGAAATTCCCGTATGGAATTAGAATCAACAACGGGTGGTACAATTTTTTTTTTCAAATCAGTATCTATAATTATAATTTTTTGGAAAGGGTTGAATATATAATTTTTACCCTTATATAAACTGATGATCTATTAAAACTATACCTATCCACACAAAAAAACATTTGGAGGAAAATGTACTTAGGATGAGTTATAATACATAATGAAGATTTAAAAGTCTATTATGATAATGAAAATTATGAATATAAACATGTATCATCAAAAATATGAAATAATCGATAAAAATTAATAGAAACCCCTTATTGTTGATCACGTAGAGCTAGTTCAAACACATATAATGATGTATTTATAGTGAGAATTTTTACTATCCCTCGTAGATCGATTTTGTTTGAATAATTAGATGGATATGAGATCCAATTTTCCAATATGATTAAATAGGTTGAAAAATTGAGAAGAATCATACATGGAAGATAATTTTGAAACCATAATATAATAATGTCAAAAGAAAAAAATGGGACTTATAAAATAAACTAAATGAGTATTGAAGAGTGAGTTAAAAAATCGTGAATAGTTTCAAAATGGAAAAATAATATGGATGATATATATGTTGATGAAACATTTTCACCATTTTTTTATAATAGAGACATTTTTATTATTCATGTCCATATCAGTGCAATGAAATCCCAATATTTTTTTCATGGATGTTAAGTAAGTATTTCTAAATGGGGTTCTCAAAGAAGAATTCTCTATTGAGAAGATATATGGTTTCCTCATTCACAAATATTATAAGATAGTTTTTTATTATAGAATATTGTTATATGGGTAGAAGAAAGAACTAAGAGCATTACAATCAAGGATTGATTTGTTTTTGAAGAATTTTTTTAGTGTGGTGGTGTTGATTTAAATATCTTTATGAATCCTGACAGTAATAAACTAATGATTTGACTAGTTAATATCAATGAAATTATCTTTATTGTATGAAATAAAGTAATGGGTGAGAATATTTTAGAATACTAAAATGTGAGTTCGAAATGTCAACGATTGGTGAACTGATATTTCTTCTTTGTTTGTAGTTGTTGTGGGAGGAAGTGGGAAATTTATTTCTCAATAAAAATAATACAATGAGTCATTGAGAAAATTTGGAATGTATAATTACATGTACATGACTTCTACAATGCCCACCCATATGAAACATTCAAAAGATGGTGAATTTAAAATGTTCAATGTTGTAGAATAGAGGAAGATCATTGGAAATCCATTTTTATTTAAAGTGAAAATTCATGATATTGTTATTTCCACATGCTAAGCATCATGGTATCAATGTAATACTTGGGAATTACACAACAATGATGTTAAAATAATACTTCGTTATATCAATGACATTGTGGATTTTGGTTTTATGTGCACTATAAATTCTCATCAAGAGTTATTGTGTAATAGAGATGCAGATAGGGACGATTCAGAAGATAATTAAAAATCAATTTCATGTTGTGAATTCTATCATGGTGGATTGTGTATTTCATTTATAAGCATGAAATAATATTTTATTCCATTTATCAACATAGATTCTGAATATAATATATCCACTCAATCATTCACACAGTTATTGTGGTTGATGATACAACATAATGATATAGGGGTTCCAGGGAAGTCTCTGATCATAATCTTGTATGATAATTCACGTGATATAGATTTAAGAAAAATATAATCCATCAATCCAATATAAAAAATCATTAAAATCATGTATCATTTTATCTATAATAAGGATGCACATCGGCTTCTGAAGTTAGAGTATCTTCTAAAAAACTATAGTTTTCAGACATTTTGATGAAGTATTTACCCAAAGAGGCATTTGAGTAGCATCGATTGGCTCTTTGAGTTTAGTTGACTTCCCACACCTAAAACATTGTGTTTGTTGGACTCCCCCACCCAATGATTTTTGGGGGTTCAAGGAAAGTCTCTGATCATAATCTAGTATGATAATTCATGTGATATAGATTTAAGAAAAATAAAATCCATCACTCCAATATAAAAAATCATTAAAATCATGTATCATTTTATATATAATAAGGATGCACATCAGCTTCTGAATATAGAGTATCTTCTAAAAAACTATATTTTTCAGACATTTTGATGAAGGATTTACCCAAAGAGGCATTTGAGTAGCATCGATTAGCTCTTTGAGTTTAGTCGACTTCCCACACCTAAAACATTGTGCTTGTTAGACTCCCTCTCCCAAAGATTTTGGGTGATTCCTCTTATGTGTTTATTTCTTTTCCTTACAATGTTTCATCCACAATGGAGTTTCCCTTGAGTTAATTGAAAAATAGGAGGAAATATATTTATCAAGAAGATGATAGAAACTCATTGGGGGAGTAGTAAGGTACGGTATTCTTAAATCAGAAGAAGAAAAATAAGATCAATAAAAGGATATATCCTGAAATATGACGTTATTTATGAATGAATATAAATGATTTTGTAATGAAGTGATTAATGGATGAGAATTTTATTATACTCTTGTTTCTCATACTGACCATGGATCATGTGGGCGTAGAGAATGTGTTGGGTAAATATTTTTATCAATATGAGGAATCGCAGTAAGTAATTTTTTTATAGATGAAATAATCATTTAATATTTTGAAAATGGTAAAGTGTTGTCAATAAACCAAAAGAGGAAGATTGTTGAGAAAAAATACCTAAAAGTAACATGGTATTGTTTTTTTGATGATTATATTTTTTGAATAATTAGTTTCGCATGGTCAGTTGTGGAGTTCCATCATGGTTTTTGACAAGGTATGTTGAAAATGATCTAGGAAAAAGGAATGGTTTCTTTTGAGTTTGTACATAAAAATAAATATACAAGGTGGCGTTACTTCCTATTGTTTAAAAAAATTTGGAGTCCAAAATTCTAAAGGATGACTCAAGCATCACAAAAGATAGATTTCAAACATTAACTTGTCATATTCATGGTAAAATAATAGTTTCATAAAATAATGGAGTTTTATGAATATTTGGAGCCTCATGAAAAATTCTTCAGTCATGAAGGTTTGAATGTTTTTGAATGTGTGATGGGAGAAGGTATTCTTTGTGACTATGAGAGGTCTTCTGAATGAAAACATTTCCCTGGTTCTTGGAAATGATAGGATGGATTGTGAAAAATAATGGAGAGCATCTTGGAAAGGCATTGGCATAGATAAAGTATTTTTGAAAGGGGGAAACGTCTATAAATAGGTGGATACACCTTTATTTTAGGAAGAAAACATTAATGAAAATTCAAATCCTCTGAATTCGCAAAGGTGGTTCACAATGTAAATTTCTTGTGCTATTATTTCCCTAAGACCATCTATTTTGAAATGAAATATTGTTCACAAAGGCTATTTAATCTTCATGAAAACTGTGTGCTTTGAAAATGTTCTCAGAAATTTGACGGCAATGTATAGTTCGTGAATGTTGGGATCATCATGCAGGCTATTTTGGCATTATGAAATTTTTATGCTTCATGAAGGCTCTGTGAGATTAATGAAAGGAGGGTTATTTGTAATGGCTATGTGAGCTTCAAAAAAGTATTGATCTTCATTTAATATGGAAGAATCTAAAAACAAGATTCTATTTTGAAAATATGAATGTTTCATGATGGTTATAAATAGGCTTTTTCACACTGTCAATTCTCATGAAAACCAAAAGGGATTACCTAGTAAATATATGGTAAAGTGATATTCATCATGTAGAATATTGTTGAACTTAACGATGGAAAAATATGGTGTAGAACATATTGAATAAAGTGATAAAAAGGATAATCATATTAAAGAGCAGTGAGAACACTTTATTTGAGAGAGCAGTGATAATTCAATTTGGGATTGGTTGTAAACTAGAAGGGAAAGTAAGTCCGCTCCAAACATTGTAAGGTCACTAATTCAATGTATGAGTGACCTTTCCTAAGCTAACAATGTAGTTAGCTTAGTTAATTTATTCACCAACAAACTGTTGGATTCTTGTTCCATAGACTTTCCTACGGTGGTGATCTATGTAAAAAATTGGGTTCCCTTATTCTTGATTTCAGGTTTTATTTTCTATTCCCCATCATCAGATAAATTTAGAAAGAATAATATCAATATAAACATCAAATAGATATACAAGTGACCCATTTAATAATGTTTTCATGATACAACTTGGTAGGAATAATTTCTAAAATAATATCAAAACCATGATTCACCCCCACTCTGGGTATCTTTGCCCATTTTTTGAATAACATTAGAGATTGACTAGAAAATTTTTTGGTAGTAATTATTGATTATATTCTCATATAATGCAAAAGAAAAGAGGATCATTCGGTGAATTAAAAAAATATTAGAATGAATTTAAAAAAGAATAATATATATGAAAAGTATTAAAAATTTGAGTTCTAGATAGAGGATGTATTATTATTTGGGATGTTATCACGAGTAATGTGATATATATGGACCCTCTAATATAAAGGCTATTGATGAGTGGACCATACAAGCATATTTAATGTATATAAGTAGTTCTATTCAACTATCTGGGTATTATTTATGATTTATTATAAGATTCTCCTAATTTTAAAGCTGTCTAAATAAGCTGACTGAGAAGGGTGTAATGTTTTTCTAGACCAATGAATCTAAAGATAATATTAAAGTGTTAAAAAAGGGTTTGTCACTACTCTAGTATTAACAACACCAAAAAATGAAGAATA
Organism: Viscum album; assembly: GCA_963277665.1. Taxonomy (NCBI): domain Eukaryota; kingdom Viridiplantae; phylum Streptophyta; class Magnoliopsida; order Santalales; family Viscaceae; genus Viscum; species Viscum album. The sequence continues at coordinate 913,311,157 of OY728155.1, read as the reverse complement.
TTTTGTAGAATAAAATGATACATTAAATAAGGTATTGGGATGTATAGTAATGAAAAATTATAAAGTGATATCCTACTCCCCAATGCAGTCGAAGGTTCTTGAGAAGAAGTACACAAATCATGGTTTGGAGTTAGTTGGAGTGAACTTTGTATTGAAAATTTGGTAGCATTATCTCAATGGGGATATGTGTCAAATATATAGAGAACATATGATCCTAATGTATATATTCACACAAAAAGAGCTTAATATGAACAAGGGTAGATAGTTAGAGAAGATCAAGGACTATGATTGCTCAGTCCACTACTATCCTGGGAATGAAATTAAAGAGGAAGATGATATTAGTATACTGTATCCTTTAACATTATAAATAATGAGAATTATAAAGGATTTAATCATCTTAGATAAGTAATGGACGAACATGGGAATCATAATGGTTGAAATTTCAACATTCTTTTCTCAATTGTTTTATCTACCATCTATTCGAGAGAATATAAAGGATTCTCAAAGAGATGATGAGGAAATTCAGAATAAGGTGGAAGTTATAAGAAAAGTGATATCCACAATGTTCAAATTTTATGAAGAAGGAGTTGTATGATTTACATCATAACTATGTATAAAATTAAATATTGAGATAAATAAGGTGATATTGTATGATGTAGATAGATCAAACTTGTCAATCCACCCTGGTAGTACGAATTTGTATATGAAGCCATGAGATCAGTATTGGTGGGACAATATGAATAATGAGATCATGGAATACACATCAATGTGCTATGTATGTCTGTAACTGAAGGATGAAAGAATAAATTATAATGGGATGATGCAACTATTACCCATACCTATATAGAAATGTGAAAATATTAGCATAGTATTTTTTCACTGATCTTACAAATTCATCCACAAGAAAAAAATTCTATAAGGTTTGGGGTAGATTTTCATAAAAATGATGAGCAATTAATTATAATTCATTAGGACATATATATCAATAAAATTTCAAGGATATATAAGATATAAATGGTGTGACTATATGGAACACCATTATCAATTGTATCTGATTGAGATCCAAGATTTACCTTCAAGTTTTGGATGTGTTTCGAACCTGATCTAAACAATGAGATGAAAATAAGTATGCCATATCATCCCCAAAATGTTGGACAATTCTTGTGGACTATCTAGACACTGTAATACATGTATCAGTAATGATTTATGGACTTCATGGGAGTATAGAATCAACATCTTCATATGGTTCATTTCTCGAACTATAATTGCTTCCAATCCATCATGGAAATGGATCCATATGAAGCCCTTTAGTGGAAAATATGAAAAATAGATTCATGATGGAATGATGTTGGTGAAAGGTAACTGCTCGAACCGAAAATGATTGGAGAAATTATAGAAATGTTCAAAAACAATCAGCATCACATCAGGTCTATTCAAAGTGCACAGAACGTCTATACCAACAATCCTTAGTGAGATATAGAGCTTGAGGATGAGGATAATATCATCCAAAACATTTCCAACAGAAGAGAGTAATCATATTTGGGAAGAATTAGATGATATATCCCTGGTACATGAACCTCTTTGAGATTATTGATCTCATTGGTGTTATAGAATATCGACAAAAACTCCCACCAACCATGTCTCAAGTACCCGTTGTATTCCACATATCCATTTTGAGGAAGTTCTTAATATATCAATCACTTGTACTTAATTTTGAGGTCGCATAGATGGAAAAGGACCTCTCTTATGTGGATCATCCAGTAATAAACATGGACCATAGAGATAATGTTATATGCAATAAGACATCTCACCTATTCAAAGTACAATGGAAAAACCATTTGTATGAGAAGGTGACTTGGAAACTAAAGGAATATGTGAAGCAAAAATACCCTCACTTGTTTTAAAAATCAGCATGTAAATGAAATTGTGAGGATAAAATTTATTAAAGGTGAAGAATTTAATCACCCAAGAATTTTATCAATGTAGTTTTTATTCTTAAAATTATATAAAATTTATTGATGTATTATAAATCACATCCACCTCATAAATAAACCAACCAAATTTTACTAATCTGAGCACTGAAATTTTATAAAAAAGTGTCTATAATAATTGAAAATATTACAATGTGTTAAAATATAGAAAAAAGGTAAATGAAATATGAAAAGTGGATATTCTCAATGCCCTATAATAAGTGCACTCATGAATGAAATTGTAGAAATGAAACAAAATGTTAGTAATGAAATTTGAATTTTAAAAATGAAAATATATATAACCTTGATAGAAAAAGGATTTAAATGATAAATGAATGAAATAACATGTATTTATAGGAATTTTGGAACCCATATGTCTGGTATAAATATGATGATTGGAATAGTAATATGATCATCAAAATAGTAACATGACTGTTGAAATAGTAATATAACCATTATGAATTGTAACCAGACGGGTAGAATAGGATCATCACTTATGAAAGTGTAAAATAATTGTTAAGTATCCTACAAAATTAATATATTCAATATTTATATTGTGGTTCAAGTAAATAAATCTGTAAAAAATATTAATTTAATTATTTAAAATTTTCAAAAACATATTTTTTTTTAATTTTACTACATCAATAAATATATTAATTTAAAATAATTATTCTTAATAAATTAATTTAAAAATTATCATTAGGATTAATTATAATTATGTGATAATTTTGTGAGATCATAAATAATTTTTAAAAGGTTCATAAAATCATTCATAATATTAAAAGTGGTAATTTTCAATTAAATGAGGATTTTATTTAAAAATTCAATTACAAATTTTTAGAAAATTATTTTCCTAAAATTATTATAATTTTTAAAATATATATGTAAAAAAATGGTTAAGGTTAATTTATGTTTTTTTTAAATTATGGAATTTTTGGTGATCAGGGAAATAAAGAAAATTATAAAATTTATCATTAAAAGCTAAATACATGAATTATTAGGTCATGGATAATTAAAGTTCCCAATAGTTAAAACTCATATACAGTATACACTATATATATTCATAATAATTAGTAATATTAATAGTATTGATAACAAATTATAATGTAATCAAAATAATATTCAAATACACACCCCTCTCCTTACCTTATAATTACCACCCCTCACCATCCCTTCTCCTAAACCTTATAAGCCTGGTATGTTTCCAAAATTGAAACCATATCTCTTCCCAAGGTTCTCCCCCAAGTTAGTGTGTCATTGTCCTCCCTAAAAGAACAATTCCATGTTCTTTAAGAATTTTTTCAAAGAGGTGAAATTCATGGGGAAACACATCAAACTACCACATTTTTTCTTTTCCTAACTTCAACTCACATACCTAATCGAAAATAGAATAATAACCCTTGTATCATATTTATATTATAATTTTATTTCTTAATGGAATATTTGGCATAAAATTACTTTTCTTCGCCTCTTATTATTAAAACGAAAACAACATTAGGAATATGTATATTTATCACCTTCGTTGAAAATGAGTTTTCATTTCCGATTACATCCATCATGATAGGTATAAGTTCACTTAAAATGGTTCAAAAAGATATAAATATTTATATTATATATTTTTCTATTCTGGAAAAAAAATATACTACCATATTATTAAGTGTAAAATAACATTTTTTTGATGGATGATTAGACCACAAAAATAAACTAACTAAACGACATTAAAAAAATTACTAAATGAATAACATTAATATAAAAAAAGAAATTAATTTTTCAAATAATTAATTTTATTTGTAAAGAAATATAATTTCATTCCAATTCAATATTTTTAGTATAATTGGAATATAATTACAACAGTTATACAAAACTTCTCTGACCATGGAACCCAGAAATGAATGCCCCCAAAAGAGTGTAATTGAGCATTATAACTCACTGAAATGGTTATAAATGAGCATTATAAAATTTAAATTAATAAATTATATATTTATTAGTTTATGAATTAAGTAATTGGTATATTTAATTTTATTAATCATGTGATTATGTGAAATAATATAAAAAATCTGTACATAAGGTAAGGGATCCATTAGAACCACATAATTTCCATTAGGTTATGCTTCATGTTTCCCTACCACACATTATATCACTATTATTATTATTATATAATTTTTATTTATTATGTATATATATGTAACACAAAAATAAACCAAGTTCAATTCACATTAATTTGAAGGGTTCTTATATATTTTAATGTTTCCCCTAGTAATGAAATACTACGCAACCCATTTCTATCCATGGTAAATTATTACGTTTATTATTTATGATTGATTCCATTTTTGTGGAACACATAAGAATTTACATTCTATTATGGGTGAAACGATATATAACTCTAATTCATTGAGTAATGTTTTAGTATCATGAGTTAATATGTATAGATTTTGGGAGTGAACATAATCAATGTTTGGATTCTATCCAAAATGTGATATTTTCTTGGCGGTTATCATTGACTTATGTTTATGTAATTTTTTATATTTCTTCCACATTAATGTAATGATCAAATTATAATTACTCATCCTTTAATGCCTCTAAATGATTATTCATGATCCATTCCATTTGTATTATCATGCAATTCCTTAAAACTGAAATTTTATGCTTCATTTCAATGTTTATTCCCTTATTGGGATATATAGATCCTATAATTTTTTATATATTCCACATTTTACCTTATGTAGTATTAGGATTTCAAGGGGATTTATTATTTCATTATGGTTAATAAAATGAAGATGTTTTTGTAATGGCCCGGACCTCTCTAGTCTATTACATTGTAAAAATGTGGTGTTGGAGGGGTTCTAGGAGGTCAAGGTGACTTATCCACAACACTTTGCCAATTTTTCAGTTATGTAAACAATGTTTCCAATATAGTGAGGTCCATCCTTCAACTCCATCCTTCACCTCTATCCTTCACCTCTTGCATGAACAGTGTTTCTAGAATAGTGAGGTCCATCCTTCACCTCCATCCTTCACCTCAATCCGTCACCTCTTGCAGGAACAATGTTTCTAGAATAGTGAGGTTCCATCCTTCACATCCATCCTTCACCTCTTGCATGGATAGTGTTTCCAGAATAGTGAGGTCCATCCTTCACCTCCATCCTTCACCTCTATCCTTCACCTCTTGCAAGAAAAGGGTTTCCAGAACAGTGAGGTTCAATCCTTCACCTCCATATTTCACCCTTATCCTTCACCTCTTGCATGAATAGTGTTTCCAGAACAGTGGGTTTTCATCCTTCACCTCTTTCATGAATAGTGTTTCAATAACACTGGGGTTCCATCCTTCACCTCCATCCTTCACCTCTATCCTTCACCTCTTGCATGAACAGTGTTTCCAGAATAGTGAGGTTCCATCCTTCACCTCTATCCTTCACCTCTATCTTTCACCTTTATATACTTTCCCAAATTTTGAGTATGTGAACACTGTTTCTAGCATCCTACAGTTTCTCCCCTTTGAATTTTCCTTTGACGTAAAATGCATTTAAAGCCTTATTTTAATGACCCTTAAGGCCGATTCAAAGGCCATAAATATTATATTAATTATTTCTATGGCTTGGTATGTTTTTTACTTTGTCAAACTGAGTGGGTTAATGTGATCCGATTTTAATGGGGAATTAAGTGTATCCTATACAGTAGCCCTATTAAATCTTAAAAAACGGATAATATATCATCCTCCATTGTTCTTCCTATTTTTTCTTGTATATGAGATGCTAGAACATTTCAATCCTTCCCGTAGGAGTTGCGTAGTCAAACTTTACTCCTAGGATTGGTTATTCTCTGTTTTGATGCAACCAAGCTGTATCGATCAAACTTCGATATAAGGTATGTTGTATCGTCTTTCCTTTCGGTGTCATCTTCTCCTATTTCTCCTTTCTATTTTATAACATGTAATCTCCATGCTTATAATGGGGTTTTCTTGGGGTTTGGTTGGTGCGGTCGTATCGTGGAATCCTTGGGTGGATGTAGTTGTGGCGAGAGGAGGGTCAAGACTCATTTTTTAGATAAAGAACGTCAAGAATTGTTGAGTTAGGGGATTCGTTGCTTCTCTTTTCTTTTAAGTGCAACCGTATCATTAGCATGTTTTATCCTAGTGGATCACAATGGAATTGACATAATAAATATTTGAACTGGATAAGTAAATTGATATCTATCGTATGTTATTTCCTCTTTCTATCTAGATAGTGTGATATCTATGCTTTCTTTGTTTATTGGTTTGTTCTTAATGGCAATCGGTAAATAAAGTAAACCAAGATTAATTGAAAATTGTTTGCTAAAGATAAAGAGGAACGAAAATGAATCTGGTTCTTGTTGTAATTTGATGTTAATAAAATTAGTGCAGTAAGCATTTTTATTTAATTGTGATAGCTTAATGATTTGGATTCCCGTATTTGGAACCTACGAATAACAAATCTGCTAATTCAATATGGATTAAAGAACAGATTTTGTGAGAATTTCTTAAAGGGTTATGAGTTACCCTATTGATTGTTAAATGGCCAAGAGCCCATTGATGTGATGTTGTGTTTTCTTGCTTCTTATGCTGTGATGTGAGCCTGGATATCTGTTGCGATTTTTGGAGGCATGGAGACTTGTGTTTGTGGAGGCGGATGGTTCCTATAATTTTGAGATGCATTGGTTTATGCATGTGGGTGTCGGAGAGGACACAAAGGATGATGGTGTGAGATGGTTTTGTTGGCTGGATGTTTGGTGGATCGATTTTTTGCTATCTTCATTAATTTTACCCACTGCTCAAGGCTACTGGTCATCTTACCCTCCTTCTTAAAGAGGGGAAGATGCACGGGGTATGCCACATGCTTTTTGTGTTTTTCCTATCGAAGGAGAATGGGTCTACGCTCTTGCTATAGGCGGATAAGACTCGACGAGTAGTATATCAAATCACCGTGCTGATCCACGTTGTTTCTAGTAGCATAGGAAGATTTTCTAGAATGCCTGGAAATATGGGAAAGTAATTCTGTAATGAAAGATTTATTAAATAGTGATAATCCACGGGGATGGAGATGCTGGAATTTTATGGTGATGTTGTAACTTTAAAAGAATAGTTGATTTTGAATGTGATGCTAATAAAGTTTAATTGAGGTTTTGATCATGGTTAATTAATGTGCATTGAATTAATTAACGTAAAGTGAAATTGATGAAAACGGTAATGAAGTAACCTAATGAAGTTCTTTAAATTGTTTTCTTCTTATAGGATACCTAGTTATAGAAGTAGTAGCCTAGAGTCTGAGAGACGTTATCTACAGTTGTGTCCAAGACTAGGTAATTCCCATAGTGTGGTTGTGAGTTATAATTTATCCTATAATTTTTGTGTTTCTATACACTACTCTACCCTATCAGTGTCGGAAACTGACACCCCGAAGATTCTGAGCCCTGGGGGGTGTTTTCCCCAACATTCTGGTGGGAGGACGAATGGCTGACTACCCTATTTGGCCCTACTCCCTTTTATTAGTAGATACTTGTGCCAACATGCACAGTGGTTAGTTTCCCCATATATGTTTGTAGAGGGTTGTAATGGCTTGTGGTTATTTCACACACATATATTCTAGATATAGTAACATATGAACTACTATAGGTGTAACGTGTATAGGTTGAAATGGGTTGAGGATCCATACTCGGTTTATGGGCTGTAAAGGCTTGAGGTATAATACCCGACGTATGATAAACATTATGCGTGCGGTGGTGGCCTTCGGAACTTACTAGGTAACATTTGGTTTTGAGGATTCTATGGTGCTTCGCCCCGGTGTCTGCGGGCAAGCCTTTTTGGAGGGGGATTCTTAGGACGCGCGACATTGGGGCAAAGCGGCAAACCAATGGAGAATTAGTAGCGGGCTACCCTTGATATTAATTATTATATGATATATTCTTATATGTGTTGGCTGGTGAAAGTAGCCATGGTGAGGTTGGGAACACAATATCCCTATTTAGGTGATAAGTTAGTTTCATTTTTTGTTCACTATGCTTTAGCATGCTTCCTTTACATTTGCACGAGAGGCATCAGGGAGGATCCTACTGAGTATACTTTTATAGTAACCCTATGTGTATATAATATTTTTTACTGGTTATATGGAGCAGGTTGGAGATCAGGCTGGTCACTACTAGCTTGTGGTTGTAGGAGCTGTTCGGGCTCGTGGTCGCTGCTGTTTTACTTTCTTCTGGGTACATGTAGTTTTCCCCTTTCTTAGTTGTATTAATTTTTCATGGAATTTCATATATGGACATGGTATCTTTTATATTTCACTTCTGAGTTGGAGTTGATTGGTGCCTATCTTATATCTCTCTTCCGTATGTGTTCTCTTAGAGGGAAATGCCTCCCATTTGTGTGTTTACTATACCCTCGGTGCTAGTCGCCAACCCGGGGCCTACTGGAGTTGGGACTCAGGGGTCATTATCTCCCTTCTCACGATGCCGGCCCAAGAGGGCTACACTTTGTGGGTAGAGACATATGAATGTATCATGTATCATTCTTCTTTGTGCCTGTGTTTTAATGGGTAGACCTAAGGATAGGATATCCTAAATTGAACAAAAGAAAACATTAAATTAATTACTATTGAGTCTTACATAATCTATTCTTAAGAGCTCTAATGGTTTTTTATTTTGCAGGTGTGGCTCTAGGTCGACGTCCTCGTCATGTTTTCATCGAATATCTCTAGCAGGCTATGCCAGCAGATCGATGCCGAGTAGAGGTTGATGATGACGACACTTGGAGGAAGTCACTCCGAGAGTTTCAGCGCCAGAGTCTGCAGAAGTATGAGGGCTCCGTTTCAGATGCAGTCACAGAAGACTGGATGGAGGAGGTGAAGATCGGTTTCAGTTCGATTTGTGCTCGAATATAGCATTGGGTGTCCTTGGTTGTGACTATGCATCATGGATCAACGAGGCAATGGTGGCTCTTGTTCCTTAGGGATCGTGAGGAGTCAGCGATCTCATGGGAGGAGTTTCGAGATAATTTCAAAGTTGAGTTCCTTTCATTGACCACGAAGGCGTCCATTCGTCAAGAGATTCATACCCTTCGATAGGGGAGCTCCAATGTTTTAGAGTTTGGAATTCATTTCCGGAACCTTCTACGATATGCTTCAGACGTGTTACCAGATGAGGAGGCCAGGGCGAGGCATTTCGAGGTGGCTTTGCATCCAGAGATCCAGCGCCAGGTCACCCCATTTATGTTGAAGACATATCTTGAGGTGCTAGAAAGGGCAGAGGTTGTTGAGAGAACATTGGCCAGGACCGGATCGTCATGAGAGCAGAATCGTCATGATTCCTCAAGAAGTACAGTTGTGGTCCGGGGTTCCTGGTTTTTAGGGAAGAAGTGTTTCTGTTCAACTGGAGGTAGGTCACAGCCCTTCCAATCAAGTTTCATCGGAGGAAGAAACTCTCATACCTATGCCAAGGGATAAGGCACTTTTTTTCTTGTGATGTTCGTGGTCATCCGCAGCGGGAGTGCACGACTTTTCAGAGCAGTCATCATGCACCAGGCGATCTTCTCCAGGTTCCTCCTTTGAGGCAGTTCCAGCTGAGGCAACTGTAGCCGGTTTCACTAGATTTAGATCACTAGAGGGTAGATGGGGTAGGCAGAGGACAGCCCCATGATACACCTCATCCTCAAGGAGGAGAGCATAGCCATGGTGGTGGTCTTCATCAGGGTCCGAGAGGCTGTGGAGGAGGTCATGGTCACCTTTATGCTCGAGCATTGCCAGCTCTAGGTGAGCCAGACGTCGTCCGAGGTACCCTTTTCCTGTTTTCTACCATGGTGTATGCCTTGTTTGATTTAGGAGTGACACACTCCTTCATATCACATACCATTGTCCATGCTTTGGGACATGAGGTATAATGGCTTCCAGTGCCCTTGGCGTTGAATACACCAGTTGCAGGTCAAGACAGCTTGTTTGAAGTATTTAGAGACTGTGAGATAGTGTTGGGGCAAAACCGCTCTTGGGGAGATTTCCTATGTTTACGAATACAACCATATGATGTCATCTTTGGCATGGATTGGTTGTATTCGGTGTAGGAAATTGAGGATTGCTATAGGAAGAAGGTCTTTTTCTTTGACGCAGATGGATAGAAAGTGGTGCTTTATGGTGAGACAAATCCTCAGATGGTTTACAGGCACGTTTCATCCATATCATCCATGATGGCTAAGATGTTTCTGAGTTATTCAGAGGTTCAGCAGTTGGTTTTTCCTAGGGTCGTAGAGGAGTACCCTGATGTCGTTCCATAAGAGGCTGTGGCATTACACCCTCGACGGGAGATCGAGTTTGGGATCGAGCTATAGCCATGAGCGTATCCTATCTCTATGTCTCCAAATAAGATATCCCCTATTGAGTTACGAGAGCTACGTATATAGCTTGATGGTCTGTTGTGGTGAGGTTTTGTTCGTCCAAGTGTTTCATTGTGGGGTGCACCGGTTTTTCTTGTGAAGAAGGCTGACGACAGTTTGAGGTTGTGCATCGATTATCATCACTTAAACAAAGTGAAAATAAAGAACCGCTATCCTCTTCAGCAGATTGATAACTTTTTCGATCAACTTAAGGGTGCAAGTTGGTTCTCAAAGGTTGAATTGCGGTCAGGATACCATCATATGCGTGTAAAAGATGAAGATATCCTGAAGACTGCATTTTGTTATCGTCATGGGAATTATGAGTTCGTTGTAATGTCGTTCGGTGTGACAAATGCTCTAGCTATTTTTATGGGTTTGATGAATGCTGTATTCCATGAGTTTGTGGACAAGTGTGTGGTGGATTTAATCGATGAAATCCTTGTGTACTCCACATCTGAAGAGGAGCATGCAGAGCCTCTACGAGCCATTCTGGGAGTTCTTCAACAACATCAGTTGTTTGGGAAGTTGTCTATGTGTGATTTTTGGGCTCGAGAAATCCGTTTCTTGGGGAATGCTATGTCCCAAAAGATGGTAGCCGTGGATCCATCTAAGATAGAAGCAGTTATGTCTTGGGAATCCCCACAAGATAGTTTTAGAGGTGTAAAGTTTCCTTGGTCTTGCAGGCTACTACATGAGGTTCGTAGAAAATTTCTCACGAGTTGAAACTCCTCTAAAAACTCTGACTAGGAAGGATCAGGCCTTTGTATGCACTGATCAGTGGCAATAATCTTTCGAGTATCAAAAAGACAAGTTAGTTGGTGCCCCCGTTCTTTGTATTTTAGCTAAGGGAGTCCAGTTTTATGTTTTCTGTGATGCTTCACATCTGGAGCTAGGTTGTGTTATTATGAAGTAGAGGTCAGTTGTATCTTATAGGTCTCAGCAGTTGTGTCCCCATGAACGGAACTATTCCACCAATGATCTCTAGTTGGCAGTCGTGGTGTTTGCACTGATGTTGTGGATAAATTACCTCATTGGTGAGAGCTTTGTGGTTTTCACCGATCATAAGAGTTTGAGGTATGTTTTCTCCTAGCGTGACATAAACTTGCGAAAACGTCAGTGGATGGAGTTCTTGAAGTAATACGACATCAAAATATAATATACACCTGAAAAAGGGAATGTTGTAGCTGATGCACTGAGCCGAAAGTCATGTAGTGATGTTGTGTGTTAATCTGGTGATTCATGGAGAGTAATGGAGGAATTATCAGCTTTGCATCTTGATATGGAAGAGGTTGGAGGTAGAGAATGTATTTTACAGATGACGGTGAATTCATCCATGAGGCATAAGGTGGAAGAGTCCCAGTTGGGTCATCCAGAGGTGGAAGTTTGGAGAGACAGATTTGTTTGTGGTGAGGCCCCTGATGGTTGGTTGGAGTATGAACAACACCGAGTGTTGTATCATGGCAGGATTTTTGTTCCCTTGCCGATGCGTGAGAGGGTTCTCTGAGAGTTCCGTAGTTATCCCTTATGAGTACATCCTGGTGTGACAAAAATGTACCGATCCTTGAGCAGTCAGTTTTGGTGGCCTGGGCCGAAACATGCGGTTGCAGAGTTTGTGTCTCGATGATTAGTTTTCCAGAAGTTGAAGGTCGAATACCGTGTTTTTGGTGATCTTCTCCAGCCATTAGATATTACTTATTGGAAGTGGGAGGACATCTCAATGGACTTTGTTATAGGTTTACCTCAAGCTCCGGGAGGACATGATGTTGTTTAGGTGGTAGTGGATCGTTTAACAAAATCGGCCCACTTCATAGCGATCAAGGAGTCAAGCTCAGTGGACGTTTTGTCAAGGAATTATCTAGAGGAGGTGGTGAGACTTCATGGATTCCCTAGGACAATAATTTATGATCTAGATCCTCATTTTACCTCGTAGGTGTGGAGAGGTCTCCAACACGCTTTCAGTTCTCAACTATGCCTTAACACTGCTTTTCACCCTCAAACGGATGGTTAGACAGAGAGAACCATCCTGACTCTTGAAGACATGCTACGCTCTTGTGTTCATGATTTTGGATGTTCTTGGATGAGGCACTTACCCTTGGTAGAGTTCGCTTACAATAATAGTTTTCACTCCACCATCGGTATGGTGCTGTTTGATGCCTTGTATGGTCGGCCTTGCCGTTCTCCATTGTGCTGGACTGGGGTCGGAGAGTCAGCAATTCTCATATCGGAACTAGTGAAGAATACAACAGAGATGGTCCAGGTGATTCACGAGAGGATGAAGACAACACTAGATCATCATAAATCATATGCTGATCAAAGGAGGAGACCCTTGGAGTTTAATGTTGGGGATCATGTGTTTCTGAAGGTGACTCCGCGTCGTGGGCGGTGAAGGTTTGGTCGTGGAAGTAAGCTTTCTCAGCAGTTTTTTGGGACTTTTGAGGTGTTAGCTCGTGTTGGAGTCATGGCGTATCGAGTAGCACTTCCCCCACATATTATCCAGGTACATAATTTCTTCCATGTATCGCAACTCCATCATTATCTCCATAACAACTCTCACAACATTGATTGGGGAGAGATCGATGTTGATAATGATGAAACCTCTGAGGAGAAACATGTGGAGATCCAAGATAGCAATGAGAAGTTGTTTCACGGGTGTTCTATCCCCTTAGATCGTGTCTTTTGGTGACACGGGGGCATGTTGGAGAGTACATGGGAACGTGACTCACAGATGCATGTCCAGAACCCAGAGCTATTTTAAGTTGTTGTTTTGTGTTTTCTTTTATCCTTTCCTTATGTATCTTTGATGTGATGTTATACGTGAATTTTTTGGATATGGGTTGATTTATCCCTTGCTCTTGGATGTCGTGGTTTTGTTCTAGCTTTAGAACAACTCAGGGTGGTTTTCCCTAGAGAGGTATCTTACCAGGTGGTTGTTCGGACCCCTCTTTTCCTTAGGTTGCTTTTAAATTCTCTGGGGGGAGAATTTTTTAAGAGGTATATGATGTAATGGACCGAACCTCTCTTGTCCATTACTTTGTAAAAATGTGTTCATGGAGGTGTTCTGGGATGTCAAGGTGACATACCCTCAACACTTTGACAATTTTTCAGTTCTATGAATAGTGTTTCTAGAACAGTGAGGTCCATCCTTCACCTCCATCCATTACCTTTATCCTTTACCTCTTGCATGAACATTGTTTCCAGAAATGTATGGTCCATCCCTCACCTCCATCCTTCACCTATATCCTTCACCTCTTGCATGAATAGTCTTTCCAGAACAGTGAGGTTCCATCCTTCACCTCCATCCTTCACCTTTATCCTTCACCTCTTGCATGAACAGTGTTTCTAGAACAGTGAGGTTCCATCCTTCACCTCCATCCTTCAACTCTATCCTTCACCTCTTGCATGAATAGTGTTTCCAGAACAGTGAGGATCCATCCTTCACCTCCATCCTTCACCTTTATCCTTCACCTCTTTCATGAATATTGTTTCCATAACAGTGAGGTTATTTTCTTCACCTCCATCCTTCACCTCTATCCTTCACCTCTTGCATGAACAATGTTTCCAGAACTGTGAGGTTTCATCCTTCTACTCGATCCTTCACCTCTATCCTTCACCTCTTTCATGAATAGTGTTTCCAGAACAGCGAGGTTCCATCCTTCACCTCTATCCTTCACCTTTATTTCATTTCCCAAATTTTGAGTGTGTGAAAAATGTTTCCAGCATCCTACAGTTCGCCCCTTTGACGTTTCCTTTGATGTAAAATGTATTTGAAGCCTTATTTTAAGGACTCTTAAGGCTGATTTATAGGCCATAAATCATATATTAATTATTCCTATGGCTCGGTCTGTTTTTACTTGGTCAAACCACGTGTGTTAATGCGATCATCTTTTAATGGGTAATTAAGTGTATCTTAAACCGCCACCCTATTAAATCTTGAAAAAGGGACAAGATATCATCCTCCCTTGTTCTTCTTATTTTTTCTCGGCTATGAGACGCTAGAACCTTTCAATCCCTCCTGTAGGAGTTGCACAATCAAACTTTACTCCTAGGATTGGTTCTGCTCAGTTTTGATGGAACCAAGCTGTATCGATCAACCTTTGATATAATTTATGTTGTATCGTCTTTCTTTTGGGGATCATATTCTCTTATATATCCTTTATATACTATAGAATTTAATCTCCATGCTTATAATGGACTTTTCTTGGGGTTTGGTTGGTGCGGTCGTATCTTGGAATCCTCGGGTGGATGCAGTTGTGGAAAGGGGAGGATCATGACCCGTTTCATGGATAAAGAACGTCAATAATTTTTGATGTAGGGGATTCGTTACTTATCTTTTCTTTTACATACAACTGTATCGTTAGCATTTTTTATCCCAATGGATCACAATGGAATTGACATAATAAATTATTGAACTGGATAAGTAAATTGATATATATCGTATGTTATTGCCTCTTTATTTGGTAGATAGTGTGATATCTATGCTTCCCTTTTTTAGTGGTTTGCTCTTAATGGAAATCAGTAAAGAACATAAAACAAGATTAATTTAAAATTGTTTGCTAAAGTAAAGAGGCACGAAAATGAATCTAGTTCTTGTTGTAATTTTATGTTAATCAAATTAGTACAGTAAGAATGTTTATTTAATTGTGATAGCTTACTGATTAGGTTTCCCATATTTGGAACCTACAAATAAAAAATCTACTAATTCAATATGGATTAAAGAACTGATTGTGTGAGAATTTCTTAATGGTTTCTGAGTTACCCTCTTGATTGTTAAAGGGCAAAGATCCTATTGATGTGATGTTGTGTTATCTTGCTTCTTGTGTTGTGATCTGAGCTTGGATGTCTGTGGTGATATGTGGAGGCATGGAGACTTGTGGTTGTGGTAGCGGATGGAGCATAGAGTGGCGAGATGCATCGATTTATGCATGTGGGCATCGGGGATGATACCAGGGTTGATGGTATGGGATGGTTTTGCTGGCTGGATGTTTGGTGGTTCGATTTTTTTTTATCTTCTTTACTTTTCCCCACTACTCAAGGCAGCCGGTCTTTCTTACCCTCTACCGAAAGAGGTGAAGATGCACATGGTATGCCATGTGCTTTCCGTGTTTAGACTCTCAAGGTAGAATGGGTCTATGCTCTTGCTTTAGGCGGCAATGACTCGACGGGTAGTATATCTACTCACCCTGTTGGGCCCCCTTGTGTTTAGTAGCATAGGATGCATTTCTAGAATACCTAGAAATATGGGAATGTAATTTTTTAATGAAGTATTTATTAAATAGTGACAATCCACGGGGATGGAGATGCTTGAATTTAATGGTGATGTTGTAACATTAAAGGAATAGTTGATTTTGAATGTGATGACACTGAAGTTTAATGTTGGTTTTGTTAATGGTTAATTAATTTGAAAATAATTAATGAACGTAAAGTGGAATTGATGTAAAAGGGAATGAAGTAACCTAATGAAGTTCTTTAAATGGTTGTGAGCTTATATGAAACCTATTCTTAGATTTAGCAGCCCAGAGTCTGAGAGACGTTAGCAATAGTTGTGTCCAAGACTAGGTAATTCCCATAGTGTGGTTATGAGTTATAATATATCCTATACTTTTTGGGTTTCTATACTCTACTCCACCCTGTCAGCAAGGGATACTAACACCTTGGGGATTCTGAGCCATGTGGGGTGTTCTCCCCAACATTCCGGTGGAAGGAAGAATGGATGACTACCCCCATTGGCTCCGCTCTCTTCTCGTGGTAGATACTTGTGTCAACAGGAACTGTGGTTAGTTTCCCAGTATATGTGTGTATAGGGCTGTAATGTTATAAGGCCACGGCCTTAAACCTTACTTAATATTGAATTAAATGAATAATTCACATTGAGGATCTTTTCAGGTTTAGAGTTTTAGAGAATTAGGACATAACTATTACATCTCAAAAGATTACAAAGTAGAAACTTCTACTAAGTTTCCATAATATAAAAACTCTTAAAAAGATACATGTATAGTTCCATGTTTTAGGTAGCATGACTTTCCCTTGATCCCATCCTTGACCCTATTCTACGTTAAGTCCTGTGAAAAACATTTCAAAAACTTGGGATGAGCATAAAAAGCTCAGTAAGGGATACACAAAGAATGAAAACTGATAGTTTTTCAAAACAACAAGTAAACCATGTATACTTTAACAAAGTAATACTTTTCACCTTTTCGAAGTAGTAAAAACTCTTCACTGAATAAAAGTTCATTACTTACCCTTCTGTAACGAAAATATTACCATAAAACCCATATAAATAACACATAACATATAAAGGTAACTTGGGACATAAACATACTTAAGTGGAATACCCATACGGTCGACATCCACACATATCACTTAATGGAATAGCCATACGGCCGACTTACATACCCAATGCATTGGAGTTTATAACGTAACCACCCATCCTGGTATTCACGACACCACCTATCATATGGTTTATCACGTAACCACTCGTCAAATGTACAAGTACCATTATAAAATTATAAGACATAAAACAAACATAATTGAAAGGAAACATTTCCACACTTTGATCACAATATATCACTTAAATATATTGACATAACAAATCCATTATAAAAACCATTTTCAATACCAAAATACATAAAAGAGTGTATGGTATTTATTTCATTTAAAAAAAAACATTACGGCTTGTTCAGGAAGCCAAAGAACAAATAATACTCGCGGCGGCAGAAAAGGTCGTTGTCACCGCTTACGTTAAAAGAAACATTCCTTTTTGTCGTTTTGTAAAATGATTTTTAGAAAAAGATTCCTTTTGTATAAAAGTAAAAGTCAAAGGGGTTTATACACCATATAAAAGATAGTTGTGTATAAAACGAAATATGCCTCAATGAAAGGAGATTGAGACGAAGTCCCTTACAAAGATGGTATCCTTGGTTTAAGGATAAATCAATTACATAATTATGTGTGACAAAAAATACACCCAATATAAGTGGATATTAAGTGTAAAACAATCAGAGGTTATTCACACATATTCATAGAATGACATATTCAAGGAGTACAAGATTATCCCAAAGAATCAAATTTGGGTTAAGAATTTCCCTTGCAAAACTTTGACGTCCTAACGGCGTCACTACAAAATTCAGAAAATGAGTTGATAAGAGATAAAAAGGGGTATCTCATCACTTGGACATAAAATTTAAATCAATAAGGATATAGAAGAACATATACCAACATAATATTATGTGAATTAAAATACATAACAAATGAAGTCTTTTACAAAAAGAGGAGGGTGAAAGGTTCCCTTACCGACATGGGTATCTTTCGAGACATGCACCCCGTGAAAGAAGGACAATACAACATTGATGTAAATACTCATAAATGAAAGTATATTACACAATGAGTAAAATAATGGGCAGTACATACACCACTGAAAGGAAATTGTGGCAAATGTAGCAAAAATATCACGGGAATAAATGTGAGATGAAAAATCCCTTACGAAAACTCGACAGCCTAACGGCGCCACATGAAACATACAAAAATAGACTGATGAGATCAAATAGGGTATCACATCATATTAACATAAAGTTTACAGAAATAGGAATATAAAAGAACATCCCCCAACATAACAAAGAGGATCTTAAAAGAAGTGACATAAAGGAGAGTACTTTAAAAGAAAGTGAGGGGTTTGATCTCTTACGAAAATTCGGCAGCCTAACGGCGCCACTCAGAACTTCCAAAATGGATTGATGAGAGAGAATAGGGTCCCTCATCATATGAACATAAAAATTACAGTAAGAGTAATATAAAATAACATCCCAATAACAATAATGATGAGTTTTAGAAGGAATGGCATAAAATAGTGTACTTAAAAGGAAAGAGAGGTGTAAGATCCCTTACCTCGGGTCCGACTTGACTCGATCGTCCTTTAATCTCATGAATAATAAACTTGAGTTAATTTATACTTCATTAAGAACCCTTTTCAAGTTCAGTATTCCTTTTATATCACTTATTACCATGTCATAGACATTATGTAATCATTTAACTTAATAATGTTTGTTTTGTCGATACTTGGTTCTTAAGTCGAAAGTGGACATCTTAAAATTACATGTTGTTAGTGTGTTCAAAGGTTCATTATATCCAGAATTGTATTCATCATGTATATATCATATATATAATATATATCCAGTATATTCATTCATTTATAATATTACATAACATTTAGAGTTAAGAAATGAAATGCACCGTTCATGGAGACGGTAAGCCGTACGTACGCATGAACGCTGCTTCCATTTCTATTTCATATTTAATGGAATTAAAACATAATGATACATAATAGTATTTTAATTCCAGTATGGTATCATATATAATATCATTAAATATATCCTTTATACGTACCACATATATTATTAACGAATCAAATCACTTTGAGGGGGCGGTAGTCCGCACTTCTTTAAATGAAGATATCAAGTTTACCCATAATGGAAACCATAAAAGTATGCCATAAATGAAAAATAATGAATCGTAAGTAAAACATAAACATATTAGATATCATATATAAATATAGTGTCATATTAATGACCACCTTTTAAGGTGTTAGAATAATGTTGAACAATCATCGTTTCGGGAGGCAGAAATTCTCTATCCACAAAAACTGTATGTTCTTTAACCATTAGATGTAGGTGTGTGTATGTGTAGCTAGAAACCTTATTATAAAAACATCCTAGTATATTTAAGATACTTTATATGTTACAAAATAAATTAATAAAGATAGTTTAGGGGGTTGGAGAAGAAAAATAAAATAAAAGGACTCAAGCAAAGACATTACCTTAAAATCGGGTAACTTCCTTTGATTTGAGCACAAAGGCTTCCCTGGAAAGAATTCTGCCCAAAGTGAGGCTTCAAGTAGTTAGAGAGGTATGTGGAGAGACAAAATGGGAAGGGGTTGGCCGATCTAAAGGCTTTTTAAGTGTGGGTATGGAGGTAGAGGTGGGGGCCTTTTATAAGAGGAGAGGAGGGGCACTCTTGGAAAGTAAGCAAATGTTACATTATTTGAAAATGAGTTTCGGATTTAAAAGGTCCCACATTGATATAATTCATGGATAAGGTGATAATGGTTAGAAATACACCCATCCATTAGGTTTTGGACATGTTTAGGTCTTATATATTACATTATCTTTCCATTTTATTTAAATCGATAAATAATGAGGTCATCGCTGCATCATCATGATGTAATAAAACATTTAATTTATTTAATGTCTAAAAATTATAGAACAAATACTATGATGTATTAAATCATTTTATATTTCCAATGACTATTTATAGTCAAAATTAAGACTTGTATAACCCCATGTAATTTTTTTTACTAAAACATCTCATGTTTGTGTCATTTTTTACTTTATCATTAAATAAAAAGGTATTTATGTCATTTTCCAACCAAACTGGCTCCATGGGGTCCCCAAGTTGACCCCCGGATTTTCTTGGTCGGCCATGACACATATAATGATGGTAGGACTTTTTTCTAGGTCATTTCATTTTATTAAAACATTATTCTTAGCTTAAACTACACTAATTACCTCTAATCACGATTAAAAACTTAATAAGTTACTATTCACCAAAAAATTATTTTAATCCCATTGAACCACATTTTACTTCTTAATGACAACCATGCATCTCAGATTTTTTAAATTCAAAACACAAAGGTGGAAAAATTTCATTTAAACGGAAAATCATTTTTTATAAGTACCACTTAGTGGTTTCACTATTCATCAAAAATTGAAGTTTTTCAGAAAATTACCCAAAATTCACCCTAATCTATATTTGATATTCCGAAATCAAAAATGATGTCTATTTTAAAAAAATCAAAACATATAAGTTGCATTAATTAATTTAATAATTAATTCCTGCTGTCAAAACAAATAGCGTGTTTTTATGAAACAAAATGTATCAAAAGATTGCACTAGTTTAAGTCGAATTTCAAAGTGAAATTAATTCCATCGACCACTATTAGATTAAATGGTAAAAATATAATCTAATTTCACTTTAAAACCAATTCAAAAGATAATATAATAATATAAATAAATTAGATTAAAAAGAGGTTTTGAATTAAAATACAACAGTTTTCACTATTCATTAAAAATTGAACTTTTTCCGAAAAATACCAAAAATTTACACAAAGTAAATTTTGATGTCCCGATTCTAAAAAAGAATTTTATATTGTCAAATATAACACATAAAATTGTCAAAAAGTGGATTTAAAAGAGGTTCTCCATCAAAAGGCGGTTAATCGACCTTTTAAAAAATATTTGAATGTTTACGCTTAAAATTGGATTCATTCGCATTTTTAATCCTATAACATTTATTGTAAAAAGTAAAAATATTTGAAAAAAATATACAATCATTTGGTAGTTAGATCTGTTCATTCCCGCCATTACAACGGCTAGGCGTTAACTACCATTTAAAATAATATTATTTTATTATTAGAGTGCAACGTAAGATTCCCAAGAAACACATTGTTGCGTATTGGGTACTCCATCGAGCATAGAATCCCCTTTAAAGTAATATTAATATTTGATTCAAAAATATGGATAAATATAAATATGTCATATTATTTATTTAACTGGGGTGTTACATCCTTCCCCCCTTTTGGGAACTGCGTCCTCACAATTTTAAAATTGGGCTTGGAAACATCCTTGAAAGTCCCACATCGGAACAAGAGTCGGTAAAACAATCACATTAAAATAAAGAAAGATAAGTACAAAGGTCACCCGATTTAACCCATACTAGGATTCCAAGTACGAAAATATGGACATGGAGGAAAAAAATGGTCATGTTCTGATGGAGACTGATAGTAAACATGTCTAGGAGAAAGTTAACCATAAGAAAATCACAAACTTGTGATGGGTTAAACGGTATTCGATTCCCCAGTAGGAAAAGTTAACAGAAAACATTTTTGTTTTAAGCTACTCTTCATTGAGGAATTTATTTTTGAGCCTAACTAAATCATAATGAAACATACTTACTTGTCACGTAGACTTCCATCTTTTACAAGATTCCTTAATCAAACTCATATTTTCTCCAAAAGACGAGTATTTAGGAAGACTTGTTCACATTAAGAGTACTATAATCAACTTATAGAGAACCACCTAATCCAAAAAAGATAACCATATATTTCCCGTGTCTTTAGTCTTTAACCAAAACCAAAACTAAAAAGGTTAGTACAAGATCAGATAATCCAGAAAAGGATAACCCTTTATAAAAAGAATGTATATTCTTAATCTCCAAAATTTGTCCAACAAAACCCAAAGTTCAACGAGGACTATTCGATAAACAATTTGTCCATAAAATTATTCAAAGTAAACCAAACTAAGATTGAAACACAAATATTTGAGGGATTTAGTCACATATTCTTCCTAGTTAAATCATATCATTTATCTCCAAACAACATCAGTTGCTCTTAATTTCTCATATTGAAAAGTAATTAACCTATTCACATATCCTCCATGATAGGTTAATAAATATCCACACATAACCCAAAATAAACTTACTCTTAACTCATAAAATCATCTAACTAAAAATAATCATTCAAACTAACCAGGGACTTCACGTAGTCTAGTGGTAGACGATAAATACCAGTCGCACTTTGGTTGTGGGTTCGATTCCCGTAGCTTTTTCCGACACGACGGGTTGTCACAAGGTCTGCGTGTTGTCCTTTTTATAAAACTCCAAAAATAACCCTAACATGTTTTAACCTTAATAGTTTTCTTATATCTCTCATTTTCATCAAAATTCGTTACGGTCTCAACATCTTAATTCTTGAAGTCTTATTTCACCACCATAAGATAAAATAAAATGATTCCCAAAATGAATAACATCATACCTTGATCATGGTATCCACTCGATTTCATCATCATCTTGCTCACGTAGGTAGAAGTCCCATGCATTACAATAATGATTTAGAGATCCTTAAAAATCATTTACTTCCTCCATCCAAATACACCTTGTATAACAGGGGTCATATGGATGTTAACAGAAAAACAGTTTTGGAAAATAATCATGTATGACATATAATTCCAAAACATCTGATAAAACATGATTTCTATAAAATAGTCGGACAGAATTTGAGTTAAAACATTCTATTATTAGACCTTTTAAAATACCATAAGTATGTGCTGAGAGACTATATTTTAAAATCAAATATAAATAGGTTGCGCAAGGGTCTCCTTCCTCAGCACCATTTTTAAAATCATAATATGCATCAAATTCTTGTGATAAGGTAAAATATTTGAAAATACCTTTATAATATTTACCTTTCTTGAAAATATGAGAATATTGTGAAAATAATATTTGTCTAAAAACAACCCATGATCGACGATGATAACGAGGTATAGTGGAGGTGTTTGATATCTCAAACAACTTCTTGCAATTGAGTTGTATGCTAGAAAAAGTTTCACAATCATCCAAAGATGACTTTGCAATAATTTTTACAAGCATGTCATCAGGAAGAGATAGGAATGTCGTTTGAGATCCTTATCCTTCCATTCGTAACCAACTTTACTTGACCTGAAGAAATGTTATAAAACAAGGATTTAACTGAAATAACAGATATAGGGACTAATCATGTGTCTCAGAAGAACTCATAATCCATAAATTTGTCTAAACCTCCCGATGATACCAACTATAAGGCCCCGACGTTAAACCTTACTTAATATTGAATTAAATGAATAATTCACATTGAGGATCTTTTCAGGTTTAGATTTTTAGAGAATTCGGAAATAACTATTACATCTCAAAAGATTACAAAGTAGAAACTTCTACTAAGTTTTCATAAAATTAAAACTCTTAAAAAGAAACATGTCTAGTTCCATGTTTTAGGTAGCATGACTTTCCCTTGATCCCATCCTTGACCCTATTCCATGTTAAGTACTGTGAAAAACATTTCAAAAACATGGGATGATCATAAAAAGCACATTAAGGGATACACAAAGAATGAAAACTGTTAGTTTTTCAAAACAACAAGTAAACCATGTATACTTTCACAAAGTGATACTTTTCACCTTTTTGAAGTAGTAAAGACTCTTCACTGAATAAAAGTTCATTACTTACCCTTCTGTAACCAAAATATTACCATAAAACCCATATAAATAACACATAACATATAAAGGTAACTTGGGACATAAACATTCTTAAGTGGAATATCCATATGGTCGACTTCCACACATATCAGTTAATGGAATAGCCATACGGTCGACTTCCATACCCAATGCATTGGAGGTTATAACGCAACCAACCGTCCTGGTATTCACGACACCACCCATCATATGGTTTATCACGTAACCACCCATCAAATGTCCAAGTACCATTATAAAATCATAAGACATAAAACAAACATAATGGAAAGGAAACATTTCCACACTTTGATCACAATATATCACTTAAATACATTGACATAACAAATCCATTATAAAAACAACTTTCAATACTAAAATACATAAAAGAGTATACGGTAATTATTTCATTTTAAAAAAACATTACGGCTTGTTCCGGAAGCCAAAGACCAAATAATACTCGCGGCGGCGGAAAAAGTCATTGTCACCGCTTACGTTAAAAGAAAAAACCATTTTTTTTGTTTTGTAAAACGCTTCATAGAAAAAGATTCCTTTTGTATAAAAGTAAAAGTCAAAGGGGTTTATACACCGTATAAAATATAGTTGTGTATAAAAAGAAATATTCCTCAATGAAAGGAGATTGAGACGAAGTCCCTTACAAAGATGGTATACTTGGTTTAAGGATAAATCAATTACATAATTATGTGTGACAAACGAATACACCCAATATAAGTGGATATTAAGTGTAAAACAATCAGAGGTTATTCACACATATTCATATAATGACATATTCATGGAGTACAAGATTATCCCAAAGAATCAAATTTGGGTTAAGAAGTTCCCTTGCAAAACATTGACGGCCTAACGGCGTCACTACAAAATTCAGAAAATGAGTTGATGAGAGATAAAATGGGGTATCTCATCACTTGGACATAAAATTTAAATCAATAAGGATATTGAAGAACATATCCCAACATAATATTATGTGAATTAAAAGACATAACAAAAGAAGTCTTTTACAAAAAGAGGAGGGTGAAAGGTTCCCTTACCGACATGGGTATCTTTCGAGACATGCACCCTGTGAAAGAAGGACAATACAACATTGATGTAAATACTCATAAATGAAAGTATATTACACAATGAGTAAAATAATGGGCAGTACATACACCACTCAAAGGAAATTGTGGCAGATGTTGCATAAATCCCACGGAAGTAAAAGTGAGATGAAAAATCCCTTATGAAAACTCGGCAGCCTAACGGCGCCACATAAAACTTACAAAAATAGATTGATGAGATCAAATAGGGTCTCTCATCATATTAACATAAAGTTTACAGAAAGAGGAATATAAAATAACATCCCCCAAAATAACAAAGAGGAGCTTAAAAGAAGTGATATAAAGGAGAGTACTTTAAAAGAAAGTGAGGGGTTTGATCTCTTACGAAAATTCAGCAACCTAACGGCGCCACTCAAAACATCCAAAATGGATTGATGAGAGAGAATAGGGACTCTCATCATATGAAAATAAAAATTATAGTAAGATTATTATAAAAGAACATCCCAATGGAAAGAATGATGAGCTTTAGAAGGAATGACATAAAAGAATGTAAATAAAAGGAAAGAGAGGAGTAAGATCCCTTACCTCGGGTCCGACTTGACTCGATCGTTCTTTAATCTCCTGAATAATAAACTTCAGTTAATTTATACTTCCTTAAGAACCTTTTTCAAGTTAATTATTCATTTTATATCACTTATTACCATATCATAGACATTATGTAATCATTTATGTTAATAATGTTTTTTTTGTCGATACTTGGTTCTTATGTCAAAAGTTGACTTCTTACAATTACATGTTGTTCGTGTGGTAAAAGGTTCATTATATCCAGAATTGTATTCAAAATTTATATATCATATATATCATATATATCTAGTATATTCATGCATTTATAATATTACATAACATTTAGAGTTAAGAAATGAAATGCACCGTTCATGGAGACGGTAAGTCGTACGTACGCATGAACGCTACTTCCATTTATATTTCATATTTAATAGAATTAAAACATAATGATACATAATAGTATTTTACTTCCAGTATGGTATCATATATAATATCATTAAATATATCCTTTATACGTACCACATATGGTATTAACGAATCAAATCACTTTGAGGGGGCGGTAGTCCGCACTTCCTTAAATGAACATATCACGTTTACCCATAATGGAAACCATAAAGGTATGCCATAAATGAAAAATACAGAAGCTTAAGTAAAACATAAACTTATTATATATCATATATAAATATAGTGTAATCTTAATGTCCACCTTTGAAGGTGTTAGAAGAATTTTGAACAATCATCATTTTTGGAGGCAGAAATTCGCCATCCACGGAAACAGTATGTTCTTTAACCATTAGATGTACGTGTTTGTACGTGTAGCTAGAAATATTCTTATAACAACATACTATTATATTCAAGATACTGTATTTGTAACAAAACAATTGAATAAAAAGTTTTTAGGGGGTTGGAGAAGCAAAATAAAACAAAAGGACTCAAGGGAAGACATTACCATAAAATAGGGCAACTTCCTTAGATTTGAAATCAAAGGCTTCCTTGGAAAGGATTCTGCCAAAAGTGAGGGTCAAGGAGTTAGAGAGGGATGTGGAGAGACAAAATGGGCAGGGGTTGGCCGAGTCAAAGGCTTTTTATGTGTGGGTAAGGAGGTAGAGGTGGGGTCCTTTTATAAGAGGAGAGGAGGGGCACTCTTGGAAACTAAGCCAATGTTACTTTATTTGAAAATGAGTTTCGGATTTAAAAGGTCCCACATTGATATAATTCGTGGATAAGGTGATAATGGTTCTAAATCCACCCATACAATAGGTTTCTCACATGTGTAGGTCTTAGATATTACATTATCTTTCCATTTTATTTAAATCGTTAAATAATGAGGTCATCGCTGCATCATCATGATGTCATAAATAATTTAATTGTTTTAATGACTAAAAATTATAAAACAATTACTATGATGTAGGAACTCCTTTTAGATTTCCAATGACTATTTATAGTCAAAAATATGACTTGTATAACCCCATGTAAAAATTGTTTTAGTAAAACATCTCATCTCTATGTCATTTTTACTTTATCATTAAATAAAAAGGTATTTATGTCATTTTCAAACCAAAGTGGCTCCATGGGGTCCCCAAGTTGACCCATGGATTGTCTTGGTCGTCCTTGACACATCCAATGAGGGTATGACATGTGTCTAGGTCATTTAATTTTATTGAAACATTACTCTTACCTTAAACTACACTAATTACCTCTAATCGCGATTAAAAACTTAATAAGTTACTATTTACCAAAAAATTATTTTAATCCCATTGTACCACATTTTAATTCTTAATTACAACCATGTATGTCGGATTTTTGAAATTCACAACACAAAGGTGGAAAAATTTCATTTAAACAGAAAATCAGTTTTTTATAAGTACCACTTAGTGGTTTCACTATTCATCAAAAAATTGAAGTTTTTCAGAAAAGTACCAAAAATTCACCCTAAGCTATATTGGATATTCCGAATTCAAAAATGATTTCTATTTTACAAAATTCAAAACATATAAGTTGCATTAATTAATTTAATAATTAATTCCCGCTGTCAAAACAAATAGCATGTTTTTATGAAACAAAATGTATCAAAACATTGACAGTAGTTTAAGTCCGATTTCAAAGTGAAATTAATTCCATCGACCAATATTGGATTAAATGGTAAAAATATATTCCAATTTCACTTGAAAACCAATTCAAAAGACAATCTAATCATATAAATAAATTAGATTAAAAATAGGTTTTGAATTAAAATACAACATTTTTCACTATTCATTGAAAATTGAACTTTTTCGGAAAAATTCCAAAAATTTACAAAAAGTAAATTTTGATGTCCTGATTTTAAAGAAGAATTTTATTTTGTCAAATATAACACATAAAATTGTCAAATGGTGGATTTAAAAGAGGTTCTCCATCAAAAGGCGATTAATCGACCATTTAAAGAATATTAGAATGTTTACGCTTAAAATTGGATTCATTCGCATTTTTAATCCTCTAACATTTATTGTAAAAAGTAAAAATATTTGACAAACATATATAATCATTTGGTAGTTAGATCTGTTCATTCCTGCCAATACAACGGCTAGGCATTAACTACTATTTAAAATAATTTTATTTTATTATTAGAGTGCAACGTAAGATTTCAAAGAAACTTATTGTTGCGTTTTGGGTACGCCATCGAGCATAGCATCACCATTAAAGTAATATTAATATTTGAATCACAAATATGGATAAAAGTAAATATGACGTATTCTTTATTTTCCTGGGGTGTTACAAATGTCTTGTGGTTATTTCACAGACATATATTCTAGATATAGTATCCTATGGACTACTATAGGTGTAATGTGTATAGGCTGTAATGGCTTGAGGATCTTTACTTGGTGTATGGGCTGTAACGGATTGAGGTATAATACCCGACGTATGATACACGTTACGCGGGCAGTGGTTGCTCCCGGAACTTACCTGGTTACTTTTGGTTGTAAGGATGGTGTGGTGCTTCGCCCAGGTGTCTGCGGGCAAGCCTTTTTGGAGAGAGATGCTTAGGACGTGCGACGTTGGAGAAAAGCGGAAAACCAGTGGGGAAGAAGTAGCTGGGTAACCCTGATATTATTTTTTATATGATATATTCTTGTATGTGTTACTTGGTGAGATTTTCCATGGTGAGGTTGGGAACATAGTATACCTATTTATGTGACAAGTGAGTTTAATTTGTTGTTAACTATGATTTAGCATGCTTAATTTAACTCTGTAGGAGATGATTCCGGGAGGATCCTACTGAGTATACTGTTATACTCACCCTATGTGTATATAAACAGTTTTACAGGTTACATAGAGCAAGATGGAGATTAGGCTGGTCACTACTAGCTTGTGGTTTAAGGAGATGTTCAGGCTCGTGGTCACTGCAGTTTTACTTTCTTCTGGGTACTTGCAGTTTTTCCCTTTTCAGTTGTAGTGCAATAGCATGGAAATTCATATATGGTCATGGGTTTCTTTTATATTTCACTTCTGACTTGGATTTTATTGTTTTCTATCTTATCTCTCTCTTCCACATGTGTTCTCTTAAAGTGTAATGCCTCCCATTTGTGTGTTTACTATACCCTCGGTGCTAGTCTCCAACCCGGGGCCTACTGGAGGCGAAACTCGGGGGGTCATTATCTCCCTTCTCACATTGATGGCCTAGGAGGGGTACACTTTGTGGGGAAGGGGTCCTGACAGTTGTGTTTTAGCTTCTTTTTTATATAAACATATTCTTCCAAAGACACTAGACATCCTGATCATTGGGTTGTATTTATTGTACATTTATGTAAAAAATAATATTAAAATATGATTAAAAGGATTGTATTTCTATAAAAATGAAAAACAATTGAACCAAAAAACCTATTATAATGGATTGTTCCCTCCCAGTCAGTTACATTTCATGTTTTGGTTATTTAAGGTGTTTAGGGGAGGTTTTTGGTGTTTTCTATGGAAGACGGAGGTGTAGTGGAACTACTATTGTAAATAAATGTTATGTAAGTGTATTACATGATGTTTAATGGAATCTCATGAATTATGCGAGGTCGTTTCATGATGTTTATATTTTTGGGGTTAAATAAAAAAAGACAATATGTTTTATGGGGAAAGAGAACCCTGAGAATTACATGTTGTGAACATCCATAACATGTCATGTAAATATCTAATGATTTGTAGTTTTAGAAGTTATTTTTGGCCAAATTTTCATTCATTTGTCCATGGATTTTTCTTTCTATCATTTTGGGTGAACCCTTGGTGCCCTAAGGATTTTTTTCATTCTTGCCTTGTCCCTCATTGATCCGTTAGGATTGATGGTTGGTCATTTGAAGCCCATGGGAAGACCTTCTATTTTCTTAACTGGTTTCTTTCCACATTTTTCTTAATGATACATTGCAGTGATCATGACACTGTTTGAGGTATATGATTGGTTGAAGTTTTATGGTATTTTGTTTTTAGGTAGGTCAATCAATTTTTCTCATTCTTCATTTTTGGTTTTCATCTGTTCTTCTCCACTTTGTGGTTTGCAGTGAGTCAACCAAGATTCTATGTGGTTGGGAATCCCTCATTTATCTTTATTATGTACCACACTTGTGTGTATTTCTATTTTTTACCAGGGGGTTATGGTTGTTATGGTTTAATTATATATAATTGGTCCAATTGAAATTGAAATGGGTTAAGGAGTTTCATTCACATTCTTTTATATCTTGGGTATTACTTATGATATTTTTGATTGTATGGTCTTGTAGCATCGCTGGAAATTGTGGTTGTTGGGGTATTTGTTTATGATTGGTATTTGTTATGAGATTTCATATTTGTTTATGATTTTTGTGATATCACCCTAAAATGGAAATTGGATAATGACTACTATTTGGATTGTGAAATGGTTTCCATAAGATTATGGATTGTGTCATAACACCAATAAAATAAAGTGAAATGTGCTAAAATCCCAATTTTAAATCTATAAAATGATATTGATTTATTTTGATGTGTGGTCATGTTTAAGGGATGATGATGTTTGATTGGGGCTTCTCGGTCTAATGGTAATTCTTCCGTTCTTTAAAGAAAGTGAGGTGGTCTGATTCGTAGTGCTTTTGGGAAGCAGGGTTATTTGTTTGCTCGTGCTTTTGAGGTGGGGATGGGTTTTGTTTGGAAAGGATATTTGTGTGGAGAAGTGGTTTTTTAGCTGTGATTTTAGGACAATGAGGGGGGTTTTGGGCAGTGATTTTGATGTGGTGAGGTGGTTTCATGGCTGCAATTTTTTGTTAGATAGTTGGTGTTTTCTATGTGCTAGATGCCCGATTAGTTATAGAATAAATGATTTATAACGATTGAAGTGACATGGGTTGGTTTGACTAATGGGATGGAAATTGATAATTAATAACTATGTTATGGTTTTTTAATGAATTATGATGATGTAAAATAATGAAAAGAATGAATTTTTAAATGGAATTTATTGGAAATGTGGAATAGGGTTGCAACATATTGTGTGGTGTTAGGAATTTAGAGGTGGCATCATATGTGACATTGTTGTGGTTGGTTAGTTAATTTGTGAACCCATAGGTTGGGATTGAGGGTTTGAAACTACACATATATAATTTTATATTCTTTTGATTTCTATACGGACCCCACCCATGTTGAGAACTATGTGACAACACCCACATCATCTTTCAAGGGTGTTTTTTCTGAAATCTAGTGAGGAGTGCAGATGGATTGGTACACACTACTTTTTACTCTCTCTTCTTGGAGAGGTAGGTATTTCACATTCTAGTATGGAATAAGGTATTATAGTTTATTAGATAGTGGTGGTGATGGACTATGTGTTTTCGAGTGGGATGACAACACAAGTGTTTTTGGGAAAGATGTGTTATGGGTTGTCTTGTGGGGAGATAAGAACATGTGTCTATGGGAATGGTGTGTTGTGACTATGATTGTGGGGAATTATTGTATAAGTAAGATATGTAAGATCCATGACATATAATTTTTAGTGTGAGAGAGGCATACTAGTTGGGAATGGGTGTGGGTTACTCTTATTAATATGATTCTAATTATATTATATTACATTGTTTTTGTTATTTAGTGAGCATACCATAGTGGTGTTGGGATAATTATAATTCCTTAATAGGTGTTTTTTGGTTATTCTATTTTTTTCATTGGTTCATTGGTATACTTATTTGACATGTGAATGAGAGACTTCAGTTTTCTTACTGAGTATACTTGTATTCTCACCCTATGTATATAAAACTATTTTCAGGTTTTTAGGATGAATACACGGATGTTGATGGAAATTACTAGTTTGTATCCTTCACATTTTTAGTTAAAGTGCTTTAGATTTACTTTTGAGTATTTACTTTGGATACATTTATCTTTATTAGTTCTATTTATACAAACAAGTAAGATGGTTTTTCATTTCGTTTATATACTTTCATGGAGTGGTTTTTTGGATGATACATATTATATCCCAACCATATATTATTACAGTGGGTCATTCCTCCCATTATATGAGATTTTTATAACCTCATTGTTACCTACAATCCTGGGGCCTACTGGAGGTGTGACTGGGGGGTGTCCTTGTCTCTCCCCCATCATTGTGGTATCTTCTGAGGGATAGGGTAATGGAATAGTGGTATCATAGGAGTAGTTTAATAATAGTACGTGGTTTTAAGTTAGGCATGGTGAGGATTTCATGAGGATGAATGGAAATAGTTCAAGTTGGCCTTGATGTGTGACATAGTAAAGGGTGATTGGGTATAACCTAGGATTTTATGGCCCCCTGTGTTACAGTTAACATTCTCTGAGTTTATTAAATGGCTAGGTGAGGTGTACATGCATGCAAGGTAGAGACCAAGGAGAGGTACATGCATCATAATAACTTCTGTTCTTGTCTTAATTTGGTTGATTTGGGATGTTTAAAATGGAAGAAGTTAAATAAAATTAATCTAATTAGAAATTATATTCTAATGGGCTTAGTATGTTTTTGTTATATTTATTAGTTATCAATCATGTTAGTTATTCATTTCTGGATTAGGAGGATGGGGTTTAACATGATGATCAGGTTGATCATCATGGGGTTGATCTAGTTGAGGAGGATGGTCAATGTAAGTGGATTAATTTTTCTTTCTAGTGCAAGGATATTGGTGACTATGAGGGTAGTGTATCAAATATGTGGAAAAATATCTGGCTAGAGGATCGTGAGATCACATTGACATTCATCTGGTCCCCAATAAAGTACCGGATCCCTTTGGAAGTCATTCAAATGTGGGATCTGTGTATTAGTGGTCTACATTGTATTTAGGTGGGGGGTATGAAGGAGGAATATGTTTTGTTTGATGACTTCTAGAAGGAGTTCATTTCATTGACCATAAAGTTAGTAAAGTGGATGGATATTCTTTTTGTTTATTAGGGGAGCATATCATTGCGGGAGATGGGAATGATGATTAAGGACTGTAGTATTTTCCCTATATCTTTTTCCAGATGACGAGTCTTGTGAGAGATATCTTAAAGAGGAACATCAACATTCTATGTAGTATGTAGTTACTCTTTTTAAATATCCATTGCATCTGGTGGTTCAGAAGAAAGTTGTGGCGATTGAGTGGATGCACTCATGAGGAGGACTGCCTTGATAGGGGAACTAGTAGGGTTCCTTGAATAGAAGATTTTTCAATATTTTGTAATATGCATCGGGACCTTTGAGGATTCAAGTGAAATTTTTTCAACCTCATAAGATTCCAATTCTATCCTTCTTGGGCCAGTGTTTTTCATTCATTTCCTATGAGCATTATGCCATTATGTTTTGATTTTGAGGTTTGTGGTGATCACTAGAAAAAGTTCCCATTGTTTCTCTGAGCTTAGTATGGTTGAGGTGAGCATGTTTAGAGACCGTATCATGAGAATTTTCCAATAAGTTAGTTTCACCGGTAGGTTTTCCCTCCACCAAGGGTAGATAGAGCAGTTAGATGTCGACCTCCAGATGTTCCCCATGTTCATGGACTACAACCCAGGTGTGTTTGTGGAGGTGGTATTTGTAGAGAGGTAGAGGAGCTGGGTATGATGAGTTTTATGTAGTGGAGGTAGAATTTCATGAGGGTAAAAAGGTAATTATAGGTTCAATCAGTTTGTTTAGTTCCGTTATTTGTGCCTTTTTTTATTCAAGAGATTCCCACTCCTTTGTTTCACCCGATCAAGTAAATTTTACGAGGCTATATATAGAGAGGATTATCGTTTCCTCGTGTTGACTACACTAGTCATAGGATATACTAGCTTGTTTGATTTATTTCAGGGGTAGACTGAGGATGAGGGCACATCACTCTTGTGGGGATATTTATTTTCTACATATGCAGCTATATGATGTCATTCTCAGCATCAATTAGTTTTATTCCATACAAGAAACTATCAACTGCTTCCAGAGGAGAGTCATGTTTTAGGATATGTATATCCAACATGTGGTTTTCATTATGGAGCGAGATTGTGAGTTTTTTAATCAGTGTGTTGAGCCTTATATTTCATTGCTTTCTAAGTTGTTGGTGGAATCCATAGACCCTATGATGGTAGAATTTATCAGGTTCATTGGGGATTTCCTATATGTTTTTATCGAGGAAGTCATTATTATACACCCTCAATGTGATGTTGATTTTGGGATATTATTATAGGCCAATTATTCTACAATTTTTATGGATCCTTATCGAATTCCACCTTCTTAGTTATGAGAGTTGGGGATTTGGAGAGATGATCAGATACATAAGGGTTTTATCTGGCTGGGTGTGTAACTATGGGGATCTCTAATTCTGATTTAAAATAAGGCAGATGATAGTATAATTTTGTTCATAGACCACCGAATGTTGAATCATAAGACATTCAAAAACCATTACCTTATTCCAAGGATAGAAAAAAATTCATCTTGCTGAGAGGGGTGAGTTTGTTTTATATGATCTATTTCCAGTCTGGATATCACCAGTTCAGGTTGAAGGAGGGTGATATCATGAGGACTACCTTCCAATATAGGTATGGGAACATTGAGTTTGTAATCATGTCGTTCATAGATACAAATGAACCAGCATTGTTAATGTGACTTATGAACTCTATATTATGTGAGTTCATAGACCAGTTCATCTTCATATTCAATGAAGATATCATTATATAATCGATGTTACAGTAATAGAGTGTCGAGCATATTAGAACTGTCTTGAATAATTTTTGACAGCACAAACTCTACGGAAATTAGTCCAATTTTAAGTTCTATACACGATAGGTGTATTTCTTTATGATTGTGGAGTCTCAATAGGGTGTGGTTGTAGACTCGTCGAAGGTTGAGTTATTTTTTTATGGTATAATACCCAAGAAAGTTTTAGGTTTTTGTAGTTTTCTTGGTCGTATAAGATATTATCATTGGTTTTCACACAATTTAAATTGAGTATCATCCCCATTTTCAGCTTATACAAGGAAAGAAAAATCTTTTATATTGATTGATCGGTTCTAGGTAGCCTTCGGTTACATGATTTAGATGTTTGATACTGCTCCAGTGCTCTAGTTTTTTGATGAAGGTGTCATGTTTCAGGTTTTTTGTGACGATTCTCATCTGGGATTGTGATGTATGATGATTCAGTTGTGAGAAGACATCTCTTTTGGGTCTAAATTTTTTTTACCCATGAGTGTAACTATTCCACCCATGATCTAGAGATTGTAGTGATTATTTTTTACTATATTTTTGGCATTATTACCTCATTGGGGGTCAATTTCTAGTCTTCCTAGATCACAAGAGATTTAGGTATATCCTATCACAGTGTGATTTTAACATATGGAAGTGGAGGTGGATCAAGTTTCGTCATTATTATGATTTTTAGATCTCCAACACCTTAGGAAAGGGGAATGTTTTGGAATATACTTTGAGAGAGAATTAGTGGAAGGGTGTAGTTCAAGAGGCTGGGGGTACATGGAGAGCAATGGAGGAGTTGGAATCTTTCCACATATATATAGGAGTTGATGGTGGTAGAGATGTTTTGTTTCAAATGATGTTGAAGTATTATCTTATATATAAGGTGTAGGAGTTTCAATAGGGAGACTCAAAGTTGGAGGTTATGCATGATCGTTTTAGCCATGGTGATGCTTCAGAGGAATTCCCAGAGGCAGGTGGTGTATCATGGGAGGTTTTTTGTTCAATTAGTATTGCAAGATGGACACCTTCTTCTGTTTTATAACTCACCTTTAAAATTACAACTATGAGTTACCAATATGTACTGTGTCCTGAAGATGTAGTTTTGTTGGCCTCGGCTGGAATGGGTAGTGACAGATTTTGTGAAAAATTAGTGATCTACTAGAACGTAAATCATTAGCATCATGAATCAGGTTATTTGGTTTAGCCAATTAATGTTCCTATTATAAAATGGGATTAAATTGAAATGGATTTTGTCCCAGGTTAACCAAGGACTCTTGATGGTTATGATGTTATCTAGGTGGTTGTGGATTGGTTGCCGAAATCATCCCACTTCTTAGAGATCATAGAGTTAGGAATAAGGGATTCAATAGATATGTGATATGTGGATGGGGTGGTGTTGTTGAATATAGTTATGAGGTCCATTATCTGAAATTTGGATGCACATTTTATATCAATGGTCTTGAGGGGGTTTTACTATTCTATTTTCACTTAATTACACCTCGACCTTTCATTCCACTCTCATATAGATTGGAATATTGAGTAGACTTTTGTGGATCATGGGTATGAATCCTACTGATGGTGGAGGTTTCCTATAATATTCGATATCAATATTACATTGTAATTGTCATGTTTGAGGAACTGTATGTGTGACGTGGCATTCTCCATTGTTCTGAACAAAGGTTGGGGGACAACCATTTTTGGTCCCGATGTGTTGTAGATAAAAACATGGAAATTTCTGCATGTTCATGAGAGGATGAATGTTTTGTAGGATCGGAAGAAGTCTTATGTAATTCACAGAATATGTCCCCTATAATTAAAGGTTGGGTACCACGTGTTCTTCAAGGTTATTCAAAAATGTTTTTTTGGAGAGGGATTAATCATTTCTACATATTTTTTTTGTCCTTTTGAGTTATTGGGTGAGTTGGTTAGGTGGTTTATTGGTTGGAATTTCCACCAATGTATGAGAATATCAACATAATATTACAAAAATATTAGCTTCAATTTAATCTTCATGAGAAATACAATTTCATTTTCCGGGTAGTGTTGGATATTGATGAGGAAAAAAAATTGTAGAAAAATGAGTAATGATCTGGGATCACCAAGAGAAGGCATTGTGCAGACAGATCATTACATTTTTTAATTTGTCTTGTAGGCATGGTGGCCAAGAGAAGAGTAATTTGGAGTGAGGGAAACATATGTGTTCCCAGCAATTAGAGTTTTTTTGAGTTTATAATTTCATTATTTTTCTTTGTGATGTGTTGTTATAATCCTTTTGTTTTATGAGATGAGTTATTTTCCATGCTTTGTGATCTGAGTAGTGTGTTGTGTGATAAATTCATAATATATGAAAAGGGGATTAATGGATTCCTAATTGATATTCATTAACTATTATGAGATTAAACTAGTGTGATTGAGTTAGTACATGTAATATCAAATAGTATCTCAACATGGATTTATGAATTCTCAGATTCATTTTTTCTAGAAAGTGCAGTTTGTTGGTTTTTGCAATTTTTGGTTTGGGTTGCATGGAGTTTAATATGGTTGTGTTGTGGTTATGGTTCATTATGGTTGTTTGAGAGGATACAAAGAGTAGTTGTGGTGATGTTGTTGTGTAGTTTGTTTTGTGGTAATTTTTTTGTTGTGTTTTGATTGTATACTCATTTGTGGTATGACGATACCCATGAGAGATATCTCATGGGGTGGTTATTTAGACCCATTTTCTTCTGGAATAGGTTTTGGATTCTCGAGGTTGAGAATCATTTGGTAGGTATTATAGGTGTCATTGTTTACCTCCTAGTTCATTACTTTTCTATTTTTGATTGTTATAGTTGTTCTAGGTATGTATTGGGAGTTTTCAGTGGAAACTATAGATGCAGTAAAACTGCTATAGGAAATACAAAATTTGTATGTGTACTACATGGTGTGTGATTGATGCTTCATAAATTGTGTGAGGTAGGTTCATGAAATGTATATATTTGGGGTAAAATAATAATAAGTCCATATATTTGTTTAGAGGAATCCAAACCTAGAGGATTAGAATACGTGAAATGCGATTTCATGTCAGGTAAATTCATGATTTAGTGCAACATTAAATGTTATTTCAGAATGAATTTTCATTCATTATATCATGGATTCTCTATCCTCGCATTTTTAGAACACCCTATGAGTACCACAGAGTTCTTCAATCCTTCTTCCTTCCTCATATATCTGTTTGTCCTAGTGGTTATTATTTTCTAATCCTTGGTAAGCCTTTATTTTTCCTTAGTAGTATTTCATCAGTTCATTTCCCAATGATTGTTTGGGTGATGTTTTTATGGCATGGGATATGTGTCGGGTTTATTTTTTACTGTCTTTGGTTGCGATATAGGTTTACCCTTTTTCTCTCAATGTATTATTGTGGTTTGTGGGCATTCTTATTTTCCATATAGTGCGCAGTATGTCGGAAATGTTTCATTGATGTAGAAAATACCTCTTTCCTCTTTGTTGTGTATCCTATGGGAAGGGTTTTCTTTATTTTTTACCTATGGTTTATGGTTGTTCTGGAATAATTAATAATAAATAATTGGTCAAATTGAAATTGAATGAAGTAAATGGGGTTTAATTCGAATAATTTTACATCACTAATATTTTTTGTTATATTTTGGATTGTACGGGCTTGTGGCCCAACTAAAAATTGTTGTTGATGGGGAATTTTTATATATATGTGTGTGTTAATAGTTCATCTTTGATTTTTATTGGGGTGATATAAACCTAAAATGGAAATTATCTAACCAATTATATTTGGCTAATGAAACAGTTTCCCTACGATTATGGATTTAGTGATAACACTAATAAAATAATTTAAAATGTGCTAAAATACACTTTGTAAATATGTAAAATGAACTTGATGTGATGTGATGTGTGGATGTATATGTGGTATGGAAATGTGTGGTTGGGTAAATTTGGGTGCATGGTTTGTGTGTCGTTCTTTTGGGGAAGTGAGGTAGTTAGTTTGGCCATGATTTTAAGGATGTGAGGCATTTTTTTATCATGTTGTTGGGGGATGAGGTGGTTTGTTTGGTCGAACATTTGGGTCAACAAGGTGGTTTGTGCATCCTGATATTTGGTTGGTAGGTGGTTTGTTGGGTATGATTTTAGGGAAGTGATGTGGTGGTTTCTTAGTGCCAGATTCGCAAGTAGGTATGGGATAAATGATTTATAATGACTGAAATTACATAGGATTGTTTGGATAATGAGAAGAAAAGGGTTAATGTATAATTAAATTATGGGTTATGTTATTTAATGTGGTTGATGATAAATAATGAAAAGAATGGAATTATTGAATGTAATTGGATTGAAATGTGGAATGGGGTTGTGGAATGTTTTGTGTTGTTATGAATTTAGATGTGTCGGTAAAGGTGATTGTGTTTTGAGGTGGTTAGTTACTTTGTGAAACCATAGGTTTAGCTTGAGTGTTTTATACAACATATCTACCTATATATTCATGTAATTTCTATATGCACCTAACCCACATTTATCTCTATGTGACAACACATGTATAGTCACACGAGGGGTGTTTTTCTAGACATTTTATTAATAGTATAAATAGATGGGTACCAACTCTTTCCATCTCTCTATTCCATTTGAGGTAGGTATTGCACATGTTATGATGGTAACATGTCTGTTAGTACATTAGATGGTGGTTATTATATCCTAGGAGTTTTTATGATAGGTTTGATGACATAGGCATTCCTAGAGAGATGTGTTTTGGTCATTCTTGTGGGGTGTTGATCCTAGGTGTATATGAAAGGGGTGTGTTGATACCATGTTTGGGGGAGGTGTCGTATACAGAAGAGATGTGACCTCTAGGATATATGGTTTTGGATTTGTGATTAGCATACTATTGGGGTAGTGGTGTAGGGTACCCTTATAAATGTGGTTCATATTATATTATATTACATAGTATGTGTAATTTTATGAGAATTTCTTCGTGAGGTTGGGATGGTTAGTATACCATGATAGATGTTCTATGGTACAACTATTTTCTCATAGGTGAATTAGTATGTTTCTTTCACATGTTCATGAGAGACCTTCGATTTCTTAATGAGAATATTGAAATTCTCATCCTACTTATATAAAATTGTTTTTCGGTTTCTAGAATGACTACATGGACCTTTTTGGACATTACTAACTCAGATCCTTAATATTTTATATGTCGCTTCTTAAGCATTACTTTTGGATATTTACTTTGGAGATTTTTATTTGTATTAGTACTCTTTATACATGCATGTGGGTTGGTTTTGGATTTATTTTATGTTATGTATTCTATTTTTTTGACGATCCATCTAATCTCCCAATACGATATTATTATAGAGGGTAATTCCTCCAACATCATGAGATTTTTATACCCTCAGTGCTTGTTGCCAACCTGGGGCCTGTTGGAGGTAGGACTTTGGTGTCATTGTCTTTCCCCCATCATGGCGGTATCTACGCAGGGAGTGGGTCATCACACCTTTGATCATGAAAATGAGTTGAGTCAATTAGGATTTTTTTTGGATAAAATTATTTCAAGGGATATGGTAGAACAATAAAGGATTGAAGACCGAGGAGAAACAATACAAAAAGAAGTAAAAAATAAAATGTATGTTTAATATTGAGTTAGATAATTTTCCATTGTGAGTCAAGATGATGAGGTCTTATAAAATATTTCATTGAAAATATAATCATATTTCTTAGGGAATTAGAATTTTTTTAAATATTTTATCTTCAATTTTTTAGAAACCCAAGGTTAAAGGCCTCTCGTACCTCATTTAATGCAAGTTAAGAAAAAACCAATGTTAAAACTCATAATATAATTTTTTTTTCAACTAGTGATTATGAAAAAAACCAATAATAAATATAGTAAATGATGGGAGTATATTGATAAATACCATGTTGAATTAAATTCATAATGAAGCGATAGAAAATTTATGTGAATAAAAATAGGACTTGATCAAACATATTTAAATTGAGTGAATGGGATGTTATATAATAAACATGAAAATATGATTGACCACTATGTAATAATATTTAGTTGGTATTTTATGAATTGAAACCATTTATTGAAAAAATTGAAATATCTATTTTTCATGTTAAAAATTTTCCTCATAACATTTGGTATCTGAATAAACATATTTACAATCCTTCTTATATCATGGTTTTCATGTTGATTGTTTTTATAGCCCGAGTTAAAACCCTAGGAATGATGGTTTTCAAATCAGTTATAAAATAATATATGAGAAACCCCTTTTTCATTGGGTTTTAATGTGTGTTATATAAATAGCTAATGTTAAAAATTCAACATTAAAATAGTTTCTTATAATAGTGATAATAGTGGTGTGAATGTGGTGGAGAGGTAACATCATGTGATAGAGTACATTACAAGGAGATTGGTCAGTGGTGATTCAGTGTGTGGTTTCCAGCGATGGAAGGAATTAGTGGGATTATTTCTCCATAGTTAGGTGAACTCTCGAATGATTTAACATTCCCTAACCCACATATATTTTTTATAAGGGATGGTGAGTGTCTTGGCTAGATATAATCCCATGTAAATTTCTTATGGATTATGGGGATCTCTATGAGGGGTTACATAGTAATGATATGGTGCACCATAATGAACACCACATGGAGCCTCCATTAAAGGTTTGGGGCTTGGTCCATCACTGGGGGATACATTGGAGAGCCCTATGGGTCCCAACAGATCAACACATAGAGAACCTCATCATTTTTGTGGTCCTGGTGTTTCCTCATTGTGAGATCACCATATAGGTCAATATTGTAGGCCACAAAAACCCATAATGCTATGTGATTTTGTGATGATCATGGTGATGACATGGGGGACACTATGTTATGGATTATTAGTTCAAGAAAATGGACCATAACATGACCATGCTAGTCCTGATTCATGTGGGTGCAATAGTAGTTGGGTGCATCGACACATCAAACCATATATCCAATTGTTCTACAACTTCATATGCCTTAAAAGGCCATTGATATATCAAAAAATAGGACTAGTGATTGTCTACTAATCTTATGAAAATGGATAAGTCTTTACCCACTATTGTGTCGGGGTGTGTGCATTTTTGGTTGTAAAAATACCTTCTATCTAGTATAAATTATTATTATTACTCTTAAATATTAATAAATATAATCAATAAAATTATTAATTATATTATTAATTAGATTATTATTTATTATTATTATTAATTTTTATTCAGTTAAGGGCATTACAAACAAAAAAAACACATGATCCCATACACCTATGTTGGGAAGTCCACATATATTTAAATTAGGAATGAAAAGAAAAAACTAAACCTATTATATTACATATCGGTTTTATGATTTCTTAAGTTGTCTATGGCCCGTAAGCCCAAATGAGGATGGACCAAAGGTCAATGATGAACCAATGAATTGATTTCTCCAAGACCCTCTATGATGTGTCTTATTTCAGAACATTTTCACCAAAAACCCTCCACCAAACATCCCAAATCAATGTGGTCATAGGGTGGGTTTATAATAACAAAAAACCACCCCACCCCTCTTTTGAGTGTCTTTCATATTACATCCACTACTACTATTAGGATGTGGTTCAAAGGTCACATTGCACAACCCATGTTAAGCCACTTTATTTCCCACAATGTCGTATCAATCCTTGTTGATATTTTACACCATATGAGTTTGACTGTAATTAATATATAAATACCCCCTCTAAATAAGACTACCACTATTTAAACAATAGTTAGATACTAGATAATATGGAAACATCACCTCTCAGGCAAGCCCCAAACTACATCAATTAATTAATTGAGATTATTATTATTATTATTATTTTATTAATATTTATTTAACTAGTAACTTATTCTCATTAATAATTCTTTTATAATCGTACCTATATATTACTATTAATAGATTATTATTTCAATTTCTAAAAAGAGGATCTTGATTCCCATGTTTAATATTCCTAAAGGATAAGGAACACTTTTTTGATAAAACTGACATTTTAGTGATATTTTATTTTATATTTTTGTATTAATTTAATTACTTAAATAACAAATATATTTATAGATAAATATTGTTTAAAATTATATTATATATATATAATTAAAAAATACCTAAACGAGGAATTTTTATTAATTTGACAAAATTCATTAATTTTTTTATCCTGGACTCATTTAATATTTTCAAAGATTACAATATTTAGACAATCGAAATCATTGTAAATTATATTATATTTAAAACAAAATTTGTGAAAATGGGTGGTAAGTTGTGATTAAAGATCAATCTTATCAAACATTTGACACCCTAAGATGTGGTTTTTTCAAAAAAAAATCATCTTGACAGGTTGAGGTAGTTTAATGTGTTAGTCTATTTGAGTTGGAAAAGGATTACAATAATTCATAAAAATACATCAATTCCATAATTCCTAAATAGAAATAATGATTCAATTTAAAAAATTCCTTCAAAAATCACACAATAAAAGTAGTCCTCCTTTGAAAACACTATCATTCACTCTAATAATTAAAGAAAATAACATTTTTAATATCCAAAATTTGTTATACTATTTGGACCAGAGGGGTATTTAGTGAGAGAAACCTTGAGTGCGGGGTTCAATTAGGGTATAAAACTCTTCCCAAATTA
This sequence comes from Viscum album, assembly GCA_963277665.1. Classification (NCBI taxonomy): domain Eukaryota; kingdom Viridiplantae; phylum Streptophyta; class Magnoliopsida; order Santalales; family Viscaceae; genus Viscum; species Viscum album. The sequence continues at coordinate 913,268,312 of OY728155.1, read as the reverse complement.
AAAACATAATCCCCAAAATCAAATTTTGTTAAATGATATTGACTTCATTATTAGTAGGGTCTGACATATTTTATTCTTTCAATGATGATCCTATTGTTATTTCCCTTTTATTTTACTTTATCCTATATAATCAATGATTTACCAATAAAAAATCAACAATTAAAGTCCTAAAAAATAAAAAATAAACATGAAAATAGGAAACAAGAATTTAATTGGTTATCCCATATTAGGTTAATTCAATTTGAATACAATAATAATGTGTCAATATACCCAAATCCACTAAACTCACTCTTTAGTGGTTGGTTTATTCAATTAAAATTCATGCATAGTGTCACCCCCTTGAAATGATTTAGGTATTGTTCACTACCTACCAACACCAACTCCATTAATCCCCAATCTTGAATAATACATTATGATTGGAAAAAACATTTGAAACAAACACCAACTTGAAGCAACATTGTTGTAGTCATTGATGAACCTTGTATATATAGGCTTCCCCTGATCTCTAAGTTTTTCTCCTTCACAGACCTATTGTGAACATCACCACAACAATAACCTCACCTTAAAAGATTCATCATGGATGATCTACATTATTTATTTGGAATTATATTCAAATATATAAAATTATTTGTTTAATCTAAAACATCTCTACATATTGTCACACATCTCTTTCAATACCATATATATCAATGATTCTCTATTTCTACACAACAAAAATCTTTATTTTTTTTATAGATAGATACATCCATAATTACCTTTTCACTATTCCAAAATAAATTAACCATGTTACCCTAATCAAATATCATCAATTATCCATGAGTGTGATGGGAAAACCCATCCAATAGTAACATTAAAATCATAGTAACATTATATCAAGGAATGATCATATATACCTTCTAAATGAAATGAGATTTGAAATTTGTAAACATAAAATCTCACCATCTTCACAACATGAGCACAAAAACCACAAAGTGATGGTCATATATTTTAAGAACCTCAAACTAGAACTCATGCCTTCATAGAAACCATCATGGAGTGACATTTTTGGTTTCAAAATGTAATGAAAAACCTCTAATTTTTTATGGCTTGTACCCTATGAAACCAATAATGGAGAAATACATGGGATTCTCTATTAAATTACAGTGTGTAAAAAAGTATTCACATTATTAAATCTATGTAAAAATGGAGAATAGATATAATAAAATTTTCAATAATTCTTTACATATATCATTTATCAAATATTTTATGGGCGATATAATCACAAGGGTTTTTCCTTGACCAAGTCAAAAAAATAAATAAATAAAGTGTTGCTTTAGAGAAATCATTTGAATGAGAAGTTCAAGGTCATTGAAATTTCCATTGGATCAATACTATTTGAATCTCCAAACATGACACCCCTCAATACTTATCTTACACTTTGATCTTATGTATATGTTTTGAGAGAAATTTTAAATTATAACTTTTGAGGAAATTTACATGTAATTAAGTAGATTTTATATTTACAATTGCATTATATATATATATATATATATATATTATTTTTACATGTTATTTAACTTTAATGAATTGTTGTAAATTAATAATAAATTTATTATTTATTATGAATGACTTTATAAAATTTAGTTAATAGTTTTATCAATATTAAACATTAAGAATACAATGATTTATAATGTATTTATAAAGAATTGTATTTTATGTATTTGTGGTATTTTTTACATAATATATAAAATTAAACATTTTTAAAAGAATATTTTAATAAAATGATTCAATGTAAAATAATATATTATCCCTTATTTATAGGATAATTGATAAGAACTAAAATTAAGACCCCTTTCGGATTTGAATAATTCATTTCCCTATAAAAATAGTTTTCATTATAATCTTTAACTTAAAAGAAATATTCAAAAAATTATTTTGACAGTTGGAGAAAATGAACATAATTTTTTTATCATGATAATATTATATTTTGATCAACTTATAATTTTTATAAATATTATTTTTCATTTGAATAATACGCAATACAATTTTAATAAATACCATAACTTTTATGAAATCAATAGGATATGAAAACCAAATATAAATTTATGAAAAATAATTGATAAAATAAGGTTTAAAATTATTTATTTAAAATTGAAGGATTAATTTTGAATCTCATGGGTGACCTTTTAGATTCAAGTAATATTTTATTCCAATAAGAACAGTTTCGGTCTATTATTTTAATTAAATATTCAAATGATGGATTTTAGTTTTGGATTTCAAAAAAAACACATAAAATTTATTACCTTATTAATAAAACAAATGATTTTATAAAAAAAATAACATTAATAATTTTATCCTAAAAATTATTTTTATGATTAAAAATACATTTTTTCTAAGAAAATGTATTTATTTTGTTTTCACTAATATTTAAATTAATTTTTCTCACCCTTGAAATTTTTTATTTGTTAAAATTATTTCACATTTCAAATAATCATATTCATATTTGGTGATACGTTCAATATTAATTTGTGTCTTTGATATAAATTACCTAGGTAAAAAATAAGTTACTATGGTAATAGAAAATTAAATTAAAGTTTAACGCTATAGAGATATGGCCTCAAATTCTACAAAATATTTATGAAAATATTTTTTGAATATTTTTTCTAACCCAAGGATAATAGAAACTACATTATTTTATTCAATGATGACTTTCCCTTTTATATTATTACTAAAATGTCACTCCACTAACTTGTAAAAGGGAAATTCCACCCCCCACTTACATACACTTTTATATAAAAATTCACCTTCAGTATCTACCCTTTTTACACACCAAAAACAAATTTACCATGCCTTGTATCCCCTTTATCAATGTAAAATCTATAAATCCTCTATTTTATAGAGGTCCTCTAAAAAAAGTATCAAATTATCAATATGAGTAAGAGTCACTACTTTACTTCTTCTTATTCAATATATTTATCTTCCAAATATATTTTAACCACACTAATATAATGGCATAAATATTATTATTATACTGAAATGTTATTATTTTAATGTTATAACCTATATCCACCCTTCCAACTTCCTAAGAAAAATAAGAATCTTTCTGTGTGTACTTGTAGACTATCACCTTAAACAATTGATGTATATAATATTTCATAATCTCCAAACATGGATAGATATAAAAGGGTATTTAATGTGTAAATATTATATCATAAAATATTAAATATTTTTAAAAGGTAAAACAATTCTTATCCTTCCTCTTATTCTATGAAAAATGAAAACATCATTGGTGTGTACGTATGGACTATTGCCTTAAAAAATCGATGTGCTTCGTTTTTCAAAAGATCCTCAAATGGGTGGTTATAAATATATATTTGATGAATATTTTTGCTAATTAATAGTAATATATTTCATTAATAATATTATTTAGGAATTAATCATGATTTAAATATCATTATAAATTAACCATTGATACTGGTAAATTACCAGAATTAAGTTAGTCAGGGATTCCATTTTAACATAACATACCAATTAATTATAGGAAAAAATGCGACGTAATAAATTATTTTAACAAAAATAATATAATATCTTGAATAATAAAGGAATGATTACAATTTTAGAAAATAATGGGGTCTGAAATCAACATTTTGAATATTTTACTAAATAATTAAAATTACAAACATATGTTGATGAAAATAAAAACTAATTGACAAATATATCTGTAGTGAATAAGTATAATTAAAAAATATAAAATGTAAAATATATTAATAAGGGTATAAAACAAGTTATTAACAATATTATTTTTATTACTCAAGTGTTTCAAAAGATATTGTGAAAATAAAGAGTAAAATGGAATAGTTCTCTTATCTCAATTTTGAGATATTTTATATATTAACCATGTTTTTATTTATGAGATTTATATACTAAAAATGACAATATTCTGTAATTTTATTCCCTAAATTCATGTTATTGGAAATTATATGTCATGTTATTCCAATAAAAATATTCTAATTAAAAAATAATTGAAGCTATAACAATTTCTTTTCAAATATCTCTTATTTTTGTCCATGATTATTTCTCCTCAATATCGATATTTTTATTCCCACTATTTTTCTCCATTAATTTTTTTGTAATAAAATTATTTATTAATTCTTATGATATTCATATTTGTCTTTAAATATTTTAAAATTATTTTTTATTACTCTTATAACGATATGGGTTTCAATAATAATTTTTTAAAATATTATTATTTTTATTTATTTTATCATCCACTCCAGGATTATGGATATGTCCGTTTTTTGTAATCGAATATAATTTTTTTTATTTATATTCAGATGTAATTATTTAAATGGACTTCTAGTCATATTTTTGAAAATTATATTTAAATGTGATTTATTATTTCATTTTATATTTTCTTTAAACTTATTTACAAAATATGATAGGAATATTAATTTAAATGGTTTTCATAGGTATTCATTTTTAGATTGCCTTCATTAATCTTCTTTAAGAATATTTTTTCTAATATTGAATTTTTTATGTTATTATAAATATTTTTTCGTCTATGTCAATTTTGGTTAATGATTCTCTTGTTTTACTAGGGACATGATATAATTATTCCATCCAATTTATTCCTATGGATGGTTTATGTTCATGTTATTTAATTTATTGAATGGGTAATGTTTTGAAATCCAACTCTTTATAATTACAATATTGATGTTTATTGATTACTAAGGAAAATTGATCATGATTTATATATTTATCCGTTTAGTTTATATAATAAATTAATTGGACTTATTATGCGACTGTTAGGGCCCTCAATAGCTCCTCAAGGCATCAGAAGGTCTTATGAGTCAAACTTGGATAAGAATTTAGTGCATGCCTTGCCTATTTCTGTATGATGTCTTAGCATGATTAAATGATAATAATATTATGATATCTAACATTATACATTCAGTCACTGTGAAACTAATTATTGTCATCCATGTGAGGATTTATATTGTTTTGACATGTGTGGATATTTTCCCCTTTAGTGATTTTAGTTATATCAGACATTTTATTATTGTTTATCTATTCCATATTATTCATTCTTTGGTTATTCTATGATATATATTTTTGTGAATTATCCATTACTAACCATCATATCTCGCCTGTTTATTTTTTTTATTATCAATAGTGTAACTAAGAGTGAACATTGATTGATTTTGGGCATATACTAGAAGAAATAATAAATTTATCAGTACAATTTTAAAAATTATTTCTTGTTTTCAAATTTATTGTTAGAATAATGGATGTATTTAGACTCGCAAGGGTGTTGAACTATTTTATAATATTTGATGTATTATCTTTTATTGTTTAACTACGTAATAAAGTAACCTCAGACTCTTGGTTACTAAATTTGGGGTTGTTAGGGTTGGTATTAGAATAATTTTAATAGAAATGTTGGGAAGTATATTTATGAATATATAGTTTATATCAATTAAAAATATTACATACTCTAGAGAAAAGTCTTATTATAAGGAAATAATTAAACTTTTGGTAATTTATAAAATTTGATGTTTTCAAACAATTATTAACTTTATTGATACAAACAAGTGGATGCATGCTCTAAAAAATATTCACCTTGGGGTAATAACCCTAAAAGGCTGGTTTATTATTAACATGATATTCACCACGTGTATAAAAAAACCCAACAAGACCCCAGGTTTGACACTCCCATGGAAAATGATTTACATGATCCATGTTTTTATTTCAAATGATTTTAATGGATTATAATAGATATTGATGATGTAATATTTTACTAGGTATGTTAGATAACTTAATTGGAATATGGCCACTAATAATATATATTAAAAGACCAAGTATCATAATTTTTTTATGACAAAAATTTAAGAATTACCACTTTTATGCTTATATTTTCCTCTTATAATGTTTTTATTTTTCTCATACCTCAAATTTACTTATTTTATGTAATGGTTAGAGAAAATAAAATTTCATTTAATAATGGATATTATGGATAAGGAAGTGATTGTCCCAATGAGAATACAATTGATATAAAAGCTATATTCAATAAAACATTGGTTATCTAAAACTAGATATCATGAATTATGATTAAAACATTTATGTAATTGAATTTTCTAACACACCGATTAAGATAATGATGAAGTTTCATGGAATTTTAATTTATAAAAACACATGGTGTAAATAATATTTCATTCCCGACTTTTTAAGAATGTTGTAATAATAATCAATATAATTTTCTCTAAGGAACTTGAGATTTGTCATGTGTTGAAAAAGATGGTATAGAATAACTGATTTACAAGGTAAAATGAAGATTTCAATTTATACAATGGACTGAAATAAAGGTCATACCAAAGTAACATTATCAATTAAATTTATTAAATGTGGGTAACATGTAAATTATCCATTTCAACAACCAAATAAAATGGCTACAATGATTGATAAATTTAAATAAACTTCTGTACAAATCGAATAAAGAAGGTTATATGATATGATAATTATTAAAATGAATTGTGATAATTAAGGTTCGCATATAATGCACTCTAGAGATATGGATATATTATTTTTGTTTTATTCTAGGAACACTTGTAAATGAAATAAGATTTATAATGGAATTAAACAATCACCTAAATTATTTTTTATCAAATAAAATTATTAATTATATTATTATTGTATCCCAAGATGATGTTTGTGAGAATGTACTCCATATAAATCTTATTATTTATTCACTAAAATGAATTTGTTTTGATTTTGGAAAAGGATTTTATATCATTATAGAATCTATATTAATTACCAAAATAGGGTAATCACAATACATATATCAAACTAACCTAGGATCATCAAATAGTGCATGGATGAAAATGAACTATATATATAAATTATTTTTATGTGTTATGATACACAATCCTGAGGGATATTTATTCCAAATTATTAGAGTGAAACTCAATTTTGGGGATATTCCTATTATGAGGGAATATACAAATTTTGTATCCTTCACAAAGATAGTGAGGCTGATATGAAGTTAGAAATTATATCTTGATTCATACCATTAACTATTTTTTTACATTAGTGAGTAGTAATTCAAATTGTTAGGATGCGATTTGTTTAATAGGCAGGATATAATACTCTAGGATTTTATTGTGAACTTCCAAAAAAATAAATATTATTTTAATAACTTGTTTTACAAAAAATTCCAAACCAAGATGAACGAAAATACTTTTTATAATGATTCAATTTTATGTATTAAATATGAATAATTATAATATATATATATATATTAGTTGGAGAGTGTAAATAGAAAAACCCATATTATGAAATATATATAAAAGAAGAAATAATGGAATTGAGGAGTTGAATCCTAATTTGTGAGTCTTAATTATCATTTCTTGGAATGGTAGAATAAAAAATATGGTTTACCATGACTAATCTCAAAAATAACTCTTTAACGTGTGGATTTATTGAAATATTTTATAGGATAAGTTCAATATCCAGAAATCTCTATAAGATCTATTCTTGATTAGCCTCCACCCATGAGAACCAAATACACTTATCATACACGTAAATATTATGTGGATGTCTTTAGGGTATTTATAAGTTAAAGAATGAATGATATAGACATATTATGTAATTCATTTTAAATTAATACATATCTTTTATACATTTAGAATTTCCACTATATTTAATTGTAAAGAATTAATTTAACTAAATTTTTTTCTTGTAACAAAATATTCTTGATAAAATTTCAGTATTACATGTTAAACAATTTTATTAATTTAAATAATTTTTAATAAAAATATTTATGATTTATTTAATGAAGAATTTTATTTTTATGTACATAATGTATTTTTAACCTGACAAATTAAAGCCAAAATTTTAAAAGAATATGGTAACAAATAATTTATTTTATAAAACATTTTCTAACTCTTATTTAATTGATAATTTTTATAAAATAAAATTATGAACACTTGAGGTTTTAATGAAGCCAATTTCCTATACAATGAGTTAGAAATATATTTTTCCATTGAAAAGAAAAATTCCAAAATATTATAATTTTAATTAGAATAAATGAACTTATTTTTGTTTTTATAATTTTTATATTAATTTATGATATATTTTCTGAATTTATCTAGAAGTATTTATTTATTAATGAATAGTAGAAAATATTGTTTTTAGAAATAATATGTGTTTCATGACATCATTATGATATAAAAATGACTAAAAATGTATTGAACTTTTACCTTACCATATATGTACTCAATAATTCCTATTATAAATTTAAAATAATAATTTTAATTTATAAACTTATGTTAAGCCTTTTTGAACATGAGTAATATTTTATTCAAATAAAATTTGTTATCATTCATTTTTTAATAAATATTTACATAGTTGTTTTCAGTTATGGATTTATTTGAAATACACATAAATCAAATATCTTAGTAATAACACAATTATGGTTAGTAAAAATAATTATTGTTTCTTTTTTCATAAACATAAATTTTAATCATAGAAATACAAAATTTCAAAAAAAAACATGGTTTTTACAGATTTTGTGTACTAATATAAAAATTAATTTTTATCCCCCATTTTTATTTTTTAAAATTATTTTCAAATATGAAATCATAATGTTTTAATTATACAAAATTTTCATTTTTATTTTTATTGAATAAAATAAATTTCCAAGGATAAAAATGAGTTATCGTGCTAAATGTAAATTTATGTAAAAGTTAAAGATAAAGATAAAAGGCCTAAAATCCCTCCAAAATTATCAATAAAAGGGTTGTGAAGGGTTTGATCGAATAAATACTCATAAAACCTCCATTATTTTCAATGTTTTGACAAACAAGCCATGAATAGTGACATTTACTTTTATATTATTACAGAAACACCATTCCCCTCACTTCTTAAAGTAGACAGGAACAACCTATTTACATACACTCTGAATTAAAATCCCTATTTGAACTATAACAATTTTAATTCTCATACATATGAATTCCAAATTTATTATCCCCTTAATCGATGTAATTTCCCTAAATCCCCCATTTCCAAGAGGTATTGGTGGAGAAGTTTCAAATACTCAAGAAGAGTACTAATAAATTTTTAACATTTTATTATTCAATATTTTTATTTGAAAAATAAATTTTACCCACCCTAGTATAATGAAATAAATATTTTTAGTAAACATTAATGTTATTATTTTACTGTTTTAAAAATTATATACCCTTAGTTCTTCTTTGAAAAATGATAACTTCATTCATGAGTATGTGCATACAACCGCATCTATAAAGAAATTTGATTCATTTCTCATAACTACCTCACATAGAATGTATTAAAATGGTTTTTAATGAATAAATATGATATATATACCATGTTTAAAATTTAAAAATGGTAATCCATTTTCTACCTTCAACCCATTCTGTGAAAAATAAAATATACATTTCTGAGTACGTGTAAACTACCAGCTCTATGCAATGGAGGTTGTAGTGAAGTGGAAAATTAATCCCTTAATCCCACATAACAAAGCCTCAGTTTGATTTTTAGAAGAATGAATTTTTTTGGGAGGTGTTACTGGGTGTGGGAAGTCCTAGGATGGTGAACCAAGCGTGCAACATGATGGGCCATGATGGGGATCTTGTTTTTTTGACATGATGGCTACATGGACATTGGGTTTCTCGATGTTGGATGATGATGAAGGTAGGTTCATGATGAGGCTCATGGAGAATTCTTCAAGAGAATTAAATATGGATAAAGTGATATATAAAATAAATATGGGCATATTTGGTAGAATTAGTCAACTTATATGATGACTGAGGTCTATGGGGGAGCAACAAGCTCCACACAGATTTAACGGATATAAAGGCTATTTGGTGAAGATAAAGGAGTAATGAGAAAAAATAGGAATTGATACCTAGATAGTCCTATATGAGGCCAGATAAGGTAGTAACCTCCAAAAATGAAATCATATTTGGATTAACAATATGGTATGGATATTCTGTTGGTACCATCCCTTATGCAGTCCTACATGGGGATTTGTTTGCTGAGAAGCGTTGAAGGTTAGCTGGTTTCCAGAAAAAACATAAACATCTATTGGGTGGTAATTTATATTGGGTGTGTAGTCTTTGTGAATAAAATGTCAACATATTTTAGCCTAGTATTTATGATTATATGTTTCATGTAATTTTTACCCCTCAATCCAATTAAAAATGGGATTAACGCAAATAATTAAAAGATAAGGCCTTTATGCTTTCAGGAAAGAAACCTCCATGAAGTGATGTGTTCCCTTTTTATTCCATTTGGTAAATATATGGTTATCAAATAAAATTTAAAAAATTACATGATATAAAAATTTAATATGTGTCATTAATAACATTATTTAAGTATAATACATGAATTAACAATGATTATAATGTAAACCATCGATACCAGTAAATTGATAGTAACAAACTCCTCAAGGATTCTATATTCCAAAACCATACTCATGAAATAAATTGTAAAAAGGGAGTCCATTTGTAAGTAAAATTAAAATACTCTAACATCTTGAATAACTTTTTAATTAAAATAATTATATCAAAAAAGGGGTCTGAATTTACTATTATAAGATGCTTACAAAATAATCTTAATCATTAACATCGGATGAGGAAAATAAATATTAATTAACTAATATATGTGTAGTTAATGAGTATAATTTAATGATAAAAAATAACCATGAATAATGTTCTAAAATAGTTTATTATGATTGTTTTGTTTTTATAATGGATTTTAATGATCATTCATTAAATTTGGTTGTAAAAGTTAAGATTTTTATCATCATAATTTTAATTAAATGAGAGACTCTCTATATTCACCACCTTATTTCTTTATGTGGAGTATATACTACCCCATGACAATATTATACTACATACTTCAATAAATTTATCTGATATTCAATTCCATGTCATTGTATTCCCGTCAATGGCTTCTCATTTAAATGTTACCGAAGTCGTAAAGGTTTCTCTTCCAAATTCTCCTCTTTTTTTGTAAGGAATATTTTTACTCTATATCCATATTTCCCCCGATAATGTTCCCCAATGTTATTTTGAAATATAATTACTTTTTATTTATTATTATATTCATATTTATATTTAAATATTTTCAAAATTTTAAGATATTTCTACTTTACTATATTGTTTTTTAATAGAGATATTTTCAAATATTATTTGTCTTCACATCTATCTTCCACTCAACATTTGTTGACCTAGCCCTAATTTCATTTCAAAATTCCATTTCATGAAAATTATATTTTGATTTAATGTCTTAAATGTAATTCTAGTAATATAATCAAAAATAATATTTAAATGGGACTTATGAATTCATTTTTAGTTATCACTGACCTTATTTACAAAATGTTAATAGAATCTTCTTTTAAACATTTTCCATAATAATCCAATTTTTGTGACATTAATTCGTTATCTATAACAATATAAATTTTTACAAGTAAATATTCAATTGTATTCTAAATATTTATTTCATTTATTTCAACATCCATTGATGTTTTTCATGTTTCAATGTGTATATTCATTGATGATACCAACTAACTTTTCTCCCAAGATGGCTTACAAACATTTTATCTCATTGATAGATTAATGAATGTATTGACATACCATATGTTTATTATTCAAATAGGTTTTTTTTATATCACTAAAATATTTATCATGTAAAGTATTATTATTCATTACATTTATATGGGAAATTCATTGGACATATTAAGTGATGGGTGGAGCCTATAATAGCCCATCGATGCAACGATAGGTCCCATGGGACAAAAAATCTTGGGGATTTGTTGTATTCCGTTTTTATTTAGGTGTTATCTCATAGAATGAGGCAATGATGATAATATTATAATATATAAAATTTTTCATTTTATTAGTATAAATCCTTTTGTTTCTATCCATGTGATTTTTTATATTGTTATATCATTTTGGATTTATTCCGCTTTCATGATATTAGTTATATAACACATTTGATTGTTGTTTATATCTTCTATATTATTCATCCCTTGGTTATTCTAGGATAGTTTCAATTATACATTATCCATTATTTAGCATTATAACACACCCATTTATTTTCTTTCATATATCCTATGAACAAATAAGTAAACATTTTTTGATTTTAGGGATATTCCTCAAGAAATAATTATTTTTTCACTCCAATTTTATGTTGTATTTCACATTAACAAATATAATGTGATATTTTTGTATGTATGTATTCTCATAAGACAAAAAAAAGAAGTGATCATGCATGGTGGAATCCCTTTTACATTATACCAGTATAATAAAATAACCATGTGCTCTGGGCTACTATAGTGGGGGTTGTTATACTATAAACATAGTCCTTAAACTCAAAAGAATTTGTTTTGGGTTGAAGATAAAAGTGGTGACCAATTCATATAGGATATCGGTAGGGCTCTATATACACCAATTATTTAATGATATAGGCCATCAAATTTTTTTTATGTAATATTGATGTTCAATGGGTTATGAAGAAGAGATGATGACTTTCTCTCCTGGAATCCTCCACTCGCTCTCGGCTTCTCCTAGGGTTTACTCCTGAAACCCTTGGCTTAGGGGTTGGTGACACACTTGAGGGAAATACTACTTTATTGTTTCCTCTATTCCTTTTACCTAATTCATCCTCTTCATTCCCAATTTCTATATCTCTTTCACTGGATCTTAACCCAAAAGTTCTTTCGAAGCTTTTCCCCATGATGTCTTGTCTTCCTCTTTAATCCTACTTCTCACCTCTTCTATCATGCCGATACAATTTATGATGATGGTGTGATATTGTTGAATCCATATATCTTGTTCTGTGGATCTGAACTCACATCCCTCCACAGCTCTATGGGTTTGAAATTGAGGATTTGTTCGATGTGGTTTTGGGTTTTTCGGTTCGAGGATCTATGGGTCTCAAGGAATATCTTGGTTTAGCCTTCAAATGCTTTGATGACTCCCTCTTCTCTATGAAGATGATGATTCCTTCATCTAGATACCTCGATCACCTTAACCATTACTTTATAATCATGTTCCCATACTCCTCCCCTAGATTGATTTCGGGTGGTTCCTACAATGTGGTTTTGGGGGGTGATCTTTGGTGGTCGCCAACATTCCAGGCACAAGAATTTTGATGATGGGTGTGGTTTTTCTAATTTATTCCCCATGTTATCAGTTATAGTTAGTTTTCATATTCATAGTGGTTGTTCAAGTTAATTTGTTTATGTTTGGATCCTTTTTATGGTTTGAGTGTTGTTTAATTATGGGGGTGTCCATCGGAGATCGCAACGGTGTCGTTGCTCTATTTTATACTTTTTGATGTCATGATCTGACTCTTTTATGATGATATGCTTGCATCTATTTTATTAGTGGAAAATGAAAACATGGTATGTTGTTCAATAGTGATTCGATGGACTATAACACTCTATTCAAACTGGTGCAGCTTTGGTGTGACACCGACGATGTGGGTGCTTGGACAGCGTAGGCGATAGTGGTGAATCTTGATGTTGGCTATTGATTTGACCTACATTAAGGATGGCTGGAATGGTGTTTTGAAAGATGCACTAAATCTTGAATGTGATCTTCACAGGTGGTGTGAATCCTTTGTTTTTGAACTTCAAAATGCATATCCTATGTTATAGGTTCCCGTCTATTATAGGTTCTCACTCATCCTTAAAACATATTTTAAAAATGGTATAAAAATAAATTTTCAACCACAAGGTGAAGAAATAGTGATTTCCCCCCATAATATGGATTTAATATATTTTCTACATTTCTTATGACTCCATTTGGAGGTGGTTTAAAATTTTTGTCAATAGAAGCTATATTTTAGGAGTTATTGCTATTTTAATGTGTTGTGGTGTGTATCTCACTACAACAACGACAATATTTTTTTCGTTTGAGCTCTCCCAAACCTGAAAAAACATAAAAAATAGTGATTTATATGGTTAATTCACATATACATTTTGGAATGAAATCATTGAGTTTCATACAAGTTTATTTCTACAATACATAGATATTTTATTGATTCATACAATATATTAATACTCATTTTACTAAGATGATGCTTCTATAAATTGGATCAATTGTAGAAAATTTATTCTATGAATGAGACACATGAAATTTATTCTAAAATAATAAACCTTTTTTTGAAATAGAAAAAACTGTGAAATCAATTAGGCCAAGAATTTCCAAGATTATGAATGTTTAAGGTATGAACTCCATTAACCATGTGCATTCCTTGAAGGAAAAACTCTAGATACCCTATGTTGGATCTGTTAATATAGTACAATACATGGATATTATTGGGAAATATAATATATGGATGTATAATCCACCCTTGATGAGATTTTTTCAACCTAAATATCTCGTCAACCATCCCAAATATCCATTAAAATTATCTCAATTTACGAATCTCGAGAGATACAAAATGTCAATGATATAAATTTTCTATTCATGATGTAAATTCTAAACTCAAGAAATAAAAGTCTCGAGAATAAATACATCCAAAAAGAATAACCATGTGAAAATCTTTAAAATAATTATTTGATCTCACCATTTTATATTATATGTTCATATGACTTGTAAAACATTCATATTTTATAATCTTTTACCTTGTTCTATCTCATTTTTATTTCCTTTTTAGATATTTTTTTGTTGTTTTCCTATTAAAATGAATTTTTTAATTTCTTTTAATTGTTTTTAAATTATTTACACACTCAATAAAAATTATATTATGTGTTATTCATATTTATAAAATTAAGTGGTTTGTTTTATATTGATTGATTTGATGATTTCCAGATTAATGAAAAAGAAAATTAATGTATCTAGATTTCACTTGTTTTATTCTTCCTTTTCCATTCAGGAATAATCCTCCTCAGGTTAGGGGTTTAGAGAAGGGTTGGAATCACATAATGAATCCTTAAATCAAAACATGGGTAATCGATTGACTAGAAATTATGTCAAGAAATAATATATATTACATTCCTTTGCATGATATTGATCTAGGGAATTTCAATGGAAGTACCCTAACCTAATTATAATATATCCATTTATGATCAATATATAATTTTTTCACTATTTTTGACGTTACCTTATTCACCAAGATTGGTGACCACCTATTGAAAAAAGTGTTCTTTTGGGATTACATAAACTTATTTAGTTTAACCAAAACCACTTAGGGACTCTTGAATAGCTTTTAAGCCTAAGGGAAAGGACCTTCCAAAGATAGAATTTTGAATAAATTTTTTATAGGATCTATAAAATTGATCTCGAACCATTCTTAATCAATTACAATATAATCTTATCTTTTAGTTTAAATCCAACTCCATCAAATTCACATGAGGGATCCCTCTTAGATTCCAATCCCTAGGACACATCCTAGTTTCCTCACCTCCATGTGGGTTTTACCCTAAACCTTCACCCATATATTATCATTATCAATAGTGTTAGTTTTTTATATATAAATTTCAAATATGATCACCCATGGTGGATTAATTAATATTGTGCAGTGACCATCCCAATATTGGAACCATTTCAAGGACCCACACTTCGACACAGTTACTTATTAGTTCAAACAATTGATTGCCTCAAATATTTTTCTTTTACAATTATTTATTATAACTCTTTTGCACATATTTTTTGGTTCATGTTTATTGTGTGATTAGTGCATGATCCATGCACCTTTGAAATGATCAAGGAGCCCAAAAAATAAAGAATCACATAATTTTGAACATGAAATAGAAGGATATCTATCAACACATTATCATACAACCATGGTGGAGAAAAAAGTATTTCTTCTCCCATTGTATAAAAATTTATATTTCATGCAAGGCATAACTACTAATTTCAGATTAAAACATTATAGACTATGGATTTCCATCGGTCAATGGTATTTCACCTTGCATCATCCTCTATCCCATAAAGTCACAAAAATTATAAATAAAACATGGATTCATTTTTATGATCCATAATATGAGTCAATTTAGTGGAATTCAATGTGAAGATCCATATGATCATTTATCAAATTTCTTATAAGTCTATGATCCCTTCCTAAAAAAATGTGTATCAGCAAATGTTATTTGGATTAGAGGATTACCCATTTCTCTAGGGGATTAATCCAAAGATTGGATGAATGACTAGGATATCAAGTCCATTACAACAAGAGAATATTTTCTAATTAAATTCATTGATAATTACTCTCCAACCATATGAACCTGGTATCTAAAAAATTACTTTCTAAATTTCAACCATGTAGATGATGAATCAACTAGAGAGGTATGTGGCTGATTTAATGAACTAACACAAAATTTCTTACACCATTTCCTTGGAATTTGGTTATACCTAAAAACCATTTATTATTCCTTAAAACCATCCACTCACACTATGGTGTACTTCTCCACTGATGGAGGGAAGATGTTGAAAACAATAGAAGTAGTAAGAGCTCATCTCAAAGAAATATTAGAAAATGATATCCATTAGTAAACTGATAAAGTTCCTCCAAGGAATGGGTTATACCAAGAATAATAAACTACCTACCATCCAACCAAGGATGAAGAACATAGGAAAAATTTATAAAGCTATCCATTTCCGCAAACCCAAACACATCCTCCACCACACGCACCACCAATATAAATAGAGAAAAGAAAACTAAAGACTGTAATTCAATTAATTAATATCTAAAAACACAATAATATGAGCAACCTTTAGAATAGAAAAATAACATTAGGTAGCATAAATAGTATAATTAGTTTTATTATCAATGAATAAGTGGTAAAAATATATATAAAATTAGGGACATCCTGGGTACCCACCTCAAAACCAAGCATCTCCCCCACAATAATAATTTCCCCAATATCAATTTCCCTCTAGGTATCAGTAGTTCTCAACCCATAAAAAAATTCCAACAGAATGATCAACGTAATCAACCATATGAATCCCAACCTACATTATAAATTATAGAGATCTTTATTATAGAAAATGTTATGAAGGCATAGTAGTGAATGTAAATTCAAATGAATTTTTTTTTGAAATCTAAGATCTACCCTCTTCAACCTTAAATATAATATCAGAAAAATTTCAAAAACATTCTCAGATCAACTACTAGGCACACTATATAGTAATAATGAAACTAATCCATGAGAAGAAGAGAAGGTTATGGTCCTCAAAATTAGAAAAGAACTAAATTTTCAATATCCATAAAAAGGTTATGTGTTGAATAATGTGGATTCAATGTTGAATGAGTCCATTACTAAATATGAAAATGAAAAAACCAATCAATATCCTATAGTATAAGTGAGGGTGGGAGAAATATTTCAGGTATAAGAGAATCCCACCGAATATAATATCTATATGGAGCTAACACCATTCATTACCCTAATTCTATTCTAAAATAAGATGTGATAAAAAAGATATAGGGTCATTATTAACTTTTTTCCTAGATGATTAAAAATATCTAAATCAATATTCTATTTTCTAAACTCGTTGTACAAATTGACGATTAAGATAAATTATGAAATTATTTTCTACCAAATAAGAGAATAATATAAAAATAAATATTTATTTTTTGAATAATAATTACAGGAGGTTGTTCAATAGAATATTCACCCAAATATGAGAGACCATGGTTGTTTCTCGATCTTGTACAAATTTGGGATGTGTAATTTTGGAACATATTTATGTGATATTTCTGAGTACATAATTTTAATGATAATGACTATATTTTGAATATTTGGACTTGAGGACCTTATGCTAGAAAGGGAATAACTTTTTTTGCTAATAGATATTTCGAATATCCTCATGGACTTCTCGATTATGTTTTTGTTAAGGTTGTTAAGTTTATTTTCAATACTGACTTTCCAATCCTTGACATGGAAGGAGAACATGACGCTCCCGTCATTCTAGGGTGAACATTTATAAAGTCTAGTAAACGTATCATAAATTTGATTCATGGTTGACATATATTCAAAGTCAATTAATAAAAAAATTATCTTGTCAAAGAATCTAATAAAGGTGAATATCTACTCGAATTTCAAGTAATTTTCCAGGCCGATGAAGAATAAAACTATATGTACCTTGAAGATAAGAGGGAGATAGAGTTCTCTAATAAAGAAAAATTTAGTGAATATAGGGATAATTATTACATTGAACCCCTTATAAGATACAATTTTCTCAAATTCACACCTTTGATTTTAAGACACAAATATCAAAGAAAAAACCCCTTCCCAGAACTCTTAAATACTCATTCTTAGTGACAATGGAAAAACTACCAATTTTTATAATCTCTAAACAACACAATTAAGGGGAGGGGATTATTATATGTCTTTAAAATACATTTTAAATAAATTTATTGGAGTGTTACTGCTATTGTAGGAGTAAAATATAATATTATCACTAATAAAATATTAATGAAAGAAGGGTTTAGGTCAAAATGGAACCTTAAAGGTATATCACCCCACCCATGAAGAATGTGGTTATGAATTATTTTTAGAATCTTCTTGAAACCAATATTATTTCCTATATATCCAAAAGATAATTGGATATCCTATTATAGGTGGTGTCAAAGATGGGAGGAGTTACTGTAATTAAGGACAAAAAAGATGAATTAATCCAAACTCACACCATTAGTAAACAGTGAGTCAACATGAATTTTTAAAATATCAATAAAGAGACCTATAAGATACATTTTCCTCTCCAATTCATGGATTATATTCCTTAGAGATAATACGGGAGAAATTTATATTGTTTCCTAGATCTATAATCCTCATACAGTCAAATCCCTATCACTAGGGTGATTATTCAAAGGCAATGTTTACCTATCTATTGAAAAAATTAACCCATAATTGAATTTCATTAACCATTTAAAACACACTAGAAATATTCCAAGGGAGAATTTTATATATCATTTATGATATGGTAGATGTGTTTTTATAGATATTTATGGATCAATTTTCTATTTATAGATAATCCATCAAGGTTTGTTTCTTTACTTCAGTACACATACTGCAACATTGCAAAGATAAATTTCTACTATTTAATTAAGAAAATGAGACTTCATGGTCCAAGGAGGAATATTCCTTAGGAATACGATTCTTGTAATAATATTTATGATGATTCAATGATGATTAATGTTATTAACGAACTACTGTAACCTTTTACTATTAATGGGATTAGGTGTTTTATTGTCCATGATGGATTATACCATCATTTTTTCTAGTAGGTTTCATAGATAGATCTTACATTTATTCACTTTATAGTTAAATATGTCTCGTATTTATTAATTCTAAAGTGTTGATGAACCCTTGATACTATACATGTAATCATTGTGGCATCTCCCGTTATTGTCCGACGTGACTGGGAAATGGATTTCGAGCTATTGTGTGACATGAGGGACTTTGACGTAGGAGCTATCTTAGTAAAATGGTTTGGTAATTTTTAAAACCCATATACGATGCTATACATACATGGAATTAAGCTCCAACAAATTAATCCACTATATAGAAGAAACTTTTTAGTGTGGTTTTTGTGTTCAATAAATTCTCTTCATAGATCGTGCTCTCTAGATTCATTTACACTAATAATTCTTTGTTAAAATATTTTAGGAATAAAAATTATGCCAAACCAAGGTTAATATGGTGGGTCCTACAAATAAAAGATTTTGAAATTGTCCATTTAGGCACAAAGGGGACCTGGAATTTTATTTCTGATCACCTATCCAAAACAAAGAAACCCAAAGTTAAAGATAATAAAGAGGTGAGAATTTAGGATGCCTTTCTCTTCAATTCAACCTATCTCCTTTAATTTCCCCCATTAATCCCTCAGGGAAACCTTTATCCACAATAATCTTCAAATTCAATGAGATTCCCCCTCTTTATACTTCACTACCATCACTCCACTACATTGATTCTATCTACAATTTTCCGAACCACGGAGGTGGATTTTCACCTTCCAAATGCACGCCCCAACATGAAGAACCCCACATAATCAGGCGACTAGCATGGAATGCTTCACCACCTCTAGTGTATCATTCCTACTATCCCTCCACATCAGGTTCTGTTACTCAGTCAACTTCCCATCTTTCTCTTTGACATACTACTATTCCCAATTTGATACCTAGCTATTATTGATCTACCCATTCTTATTGTTTTTCAACCCATCATCATATCTAATTGGCTTATTTTCTAAACAAGCATATACAGACCAACATGAGTCTCAACAATATTATACTTCAGATGATCCTTGTGTCTGAAGAATTCATGGATCTCAATGGATAGATGTTCCTTTACCCTGTCATTTAAGTGTGTGGGGAGACATATTAGGATCTATTTCTTGTTTTCCTATACATTTTCATAATGGAAATTATTCATAGTGTCCTGAGCTATCATTTCCCACTTCAGATGATCCTTGTGTCTGAAGAAATCATGGATCTCTACCTCACCATCCATTACATAACTAACCATGATACATAATAAGAATAAAATACCAAATAAGTGGGAAATTATAGCTCAAGACACTATGAGATTCCATTAACCATATACAGATAATATCATTCAACATTAAGAAGATACACTGTAGTTATTCAATAGGTTTTGGCCCATGCATGACTAGCCTTAGGTGGATCTCATAGTTCGATTAGTCAGATTCATGTACATCGTCATTGCACTAGCATTGGATCCCTCAAGGTGATCATGGCCCATTAGTTCACTACATAACATGTGGTCTAGGTGAGGCATACATGTGACACACATATGGGAGGTTTCATTATTATAGAACAGGATAATCATCTTATAATTATCCAATCTTTACCACCATTATCATCATTAAGACTGATTTATCCTACAAAACTTGTGATGATCCACAATATTGGGCACATTTAGAAGATATGGGAGCATTATTTGTGGCCTCTTGAATACACTATGTCCACCGATGAGGCGCTGTCTCCTATTTCATTAGATGGACCAACAACGCATCCACCCAAAACTTGGTTAGAGCCAATAACAACTAGGTCTAATCCACCCACTAATTTTACCACAATTTCCCCTCCCCGGATTGATCCATCTATCCATAGATCATTAGAGTCAATGCAATATTTTTTGGTCACCGAACATTGAATAATGGTGAAAAATTGAACCTTTTTCATCTATAAAATTTCCCATTCATTAATCCCACTACATTATCATCCTCTATTTCCCCACTTACTCATGTTATGACCTATAATACCCATTAAACTATCACGGATATTAGGTTGAATTCTTGATTTGTACCCATCCCATCCACCATAGCACCAACAATTCCCCATTCATTCTCCCTATAGAGAATGACTAAATTATTACATATAGGAAATTTTTAGTGGTAAATGATTGATTGGGAAATTGAACTACTCAAAGGAATCCTTATCAGTTTCCATTCATTGATATAGCTACCAAACACACAACCTCCATCCGGATATGCACCTAACCTACACCATCATCTAACCCTATACCATCATTGATGACCAAGGCATCTTTTAACACCACGATGCTAGTTCCAATAGTTGGTCTACCTGATGCTGCCATTATTGCTGATATATATATATATATATATATATATATATATATGAAAATATCTCTTCATAAATCTATAACTAGGGAGGGGAAAAAAACACTGCTCATATAGATTGTTACTGCTTTTATTAGATTATTCCCCATTTTACCCCTATTTTACTCACATTGGGTGTAGTTTTGTATCATTTTTCTCCCTTCCCCCAACATATATTTGTTACTTTAAATAACATAATGGATAATCATTCATCCTACCAAATTATTTCGTACGCATTCTTTATCCCCCTTTTATACTATTGTTCTATGTCGTGTTCTTCTGATTAATTCATTAATATTAACACACTAACTAGGAAACCAATTTTCCTCCCTCATAAGGTTTTCCCATATTGTAATATGCTCCAGAGACCCCTTCAGGAGATTCCCCTAAATCATACTCACCTAATTTTCATTATAGATCAATGGTTTGGTCCTTCCATTTCTGACATGGTGAATCCTCTAAAGCCATCATTATAGCTACCATAATCTCTCTCTAGTTCTATTAAGAAAATGAGAAATGATGATTAGTTGGACTAGTATAACTGATCTTTGTCCATATGTCTAGCTTACGATGATAGTGTTATCTCTTTATGGGAGGCAACCCTTAGTCATGTTTTTAATATCTTTTTCCCTTTTTGTGTTTTTTAATTTATTATTATAGATGTTATCTTTTATGTAGTTTATTTCCGAAAATATATGTACCATGTTCTATGTATTTATGTGATAATCCAATAAATTTGAATCTATTGTGCACCTATCAATTTATTATTTTATTTTGGATATTTATTTTGAAATAATCATTTCTCCATTTTATTTATACATTTTCCTCTAACATTTTTTTCTAGGTTTTACAGATTCATATCATCTTCCAACGTTTTCTTCCATGGAATATCATTCAATTTAGGTATCACTTTATTCACAACACTATTTCAATTCATTCAATAAAAACATTTAATTTCATTTATTTTAACATCCCCCACATCACGTCCAAATAACTAGTGAAAAATACTTCCTTTTTTGATTTTATGGGGATATTATAATTTTTTTTGCATTTATATTTTTTTTCTTATTTCATTTTCCTATGATATCTTTGTCTTTAAAAACCTTTTTAACATGATATAATATTCCACCCATGTTAATAAAAGAGAAATTTTATACATAAATTTTTAAAATATATTATATATTCAACATTAGAATTTTTCAATGATTGTTGAGTAATGTATTTCAATTCAGATACTAAATTCCTAAAATTATTTATTAATTGACTATTTATTTGTTACTATGCCCTAGGTGATTTAACATTTTTATATTTTTCCCATTTATTAGAGGATTATAAATCTTATTTTATCAATTCTTTTCTGGGAATATTTATTGAGAAACTGTTTGGATATGTATAACAATCAGAACATTTATTGGTATATTATCTTAGTTAGGATTAAAAAAATTAAATTTTAAAATTATAAAGGCATTTTTAATAATTGATCCCATTTTCTCTAAGACCCACCTATACAATATCCTGAAATATTATACAGTTTCCTGGAAAGCACTTGTTACTATTGAGTTGTGTTTCAAGCCAAATAATCAATTCAAACCATACTTCTCAATATATATAATGATTTACATTTGAATAAGTGGATATGAATAATCATTTATACAAGATCTGAGATGTTTTTATCAATGAGATATGTGGTGGTATTTTACATTGGTCTATGGTATGTGGTTCATGGTAACTTCTGATATTCCGTCTGGACTATCATGTTTATAAAAAATAAAAATAATAAATAAAATAGAAAGTAATGGCTTGTGTCTTAGGAAATTCAAAAATAACCATTACTATACAAATGAATCTCGTGATAGATCATATGTTTTTTTGTTTGGGGATGTGAGTTATTTCCTAAATTGGACTTTTAAAAAATGAATAAAGGAACCTTCATTATACTTTTTTTTCATTTTGAGGGGATTTCTTTAAGATTTTGGAAATGTGGATACATTAATTTCTTGAGGAGGTTCCACATTACACTACATATGATCAACATATATAATGATTTAGAGTTTACCCTCTATTTTGATATTAATTTTTATCATTTAACCACCTACATTGATCCTCATATTCATTTGAACCATAATAAATCCATCTTAATTATTTTTTTTCTATCTTTACAGAGTAGAGATATCAAATTGAATGCATGAATATGATTTTTAGAATTTATTCAAGGTATGAGAAATAATCTAATTAAAATTTTACAAAAGTTATGAGATAAAATTTATGACAAGTTAAATTCCAACATGGGAATAGTTATATAAAAAAAGTTTAAAATTTACATTAATCAAATAAGATAACTAAATAAGTAACTTGACTATGAGGCATGACCAATATTTTTTTAGGTTGATTTTTGAGGACTGTCACCTTTTTTCTGACACATGGTTTCATTTTCAAGGCTAAAATGTTTATTACCTAGGAAACTGTATTTTCCTTGAGATTATTTTTGGGATTATTTTGGGTTGAGGATAAGAAATTGTTCATGTTTGGGATAATTTGAAATGTTTAATTCATATATAAATATTTGAATCAATTTATTTAGTTTAAAAAAATTTATACTGTGATTCATTGATATTTAATTGATTCATATATTAAATTGATTATCATTTTGTAAAGGGATTATATATATAAATTGAATCAATTGCAGAAAATAATGTTGTGAATGAGTCTCATGATGTGTATTCACAGAGTAGAGACCATGTATGTCAAAAACACATTCCATGAAACCAATACAAGCCATAATTATTCTTATTGGAGAAATCATAAGATGTTAACCTAATTCCTGATGCGTATTCATTAAAGAAATTAATATAGAAAGCCTAATATCAGGTCATGAATCTATTACAATCCATGAATATATTAGGGAATCAAAACTCAAGACACAAGATCCAATCATGATGTGAAATTTTTGACATCAGACTCTGACTATCCTTCCCAAAGATCACATAAATTCAACTCAAGTTACGAATCAATGGAGATACTGAATGTTGAATACTTAAAATTACCGTTATAAAAGTAAATTAAAGACTCACTATATAAAAAAATTGAAATATGTTCCTGAATACTCATGACAAAAAACCATTTACATCACTCGTTAATCTAGTATATTTATATTAAAGGATCCTCCGACTTTTAAAATGATCAGTTTTTATAATCTTTTAGCTAATTCTCCCTCATTTTCAATCATTTTTATTATTTTTACGTTGAGATCTCATTCCAAAGATGTTTCCAAAATTAATTTAATGTTTTGGACCTATTTCTGCATTCAATTACATTTATATTACATGTTATTAATCAAACTAATAAATAATATTTGACTCTATTAATGGATGATGAGTTATAAAATTATTTGGAAAGTTATTATAGATATATAATGATATATGGTAAATCCATCAATATAAAATGAGTTACTTTTCATGGAGTTTTTTAGTCAACACATCACCCAAATGGGATAGGACCTCAAATAGGGGATCCAAAGGCTTAAAGTTTGTGGTGAACAAGTATATCATGATTTTTATTTCACTGTATATTTCCTAAAATGGATTGATATTTTGGTTTATGTTAAACCATGAGGTGGTAAACATATTAAGTCAAGTCTTGTAATGAAGGTTGAATGTGTATTTATGTTTATTTTGTTTTAATAGTAGTTTGTGTAAGATATTTGTATTCAATAATTATTCAATATATTTTTTAATTTCATTAAACATGATCATTATCTCCTTGATTAAATAAATTATTTTTACTGCATTAATTAATTCTTGGATTATTTCTTGATCCTATAATATATTTAATTATTATGATTAAATATGGGTTTGGATCACCCAATTCATAAATGGACTATAGTAATCAAGAATAAAAAAGTTATTTTAGAAATTAAAATTTTAATTTTAGATAAGGGATTTACTTTGATTCAATTCTAACAATGATAAAACAATCCATTATATTATTCATCAACTCAAAATATAAAAAATTTAAATACAAAATAATTGTACGATCCCATAAATCACAGTTCGCTTATTTAGCTTTATATTTACATTTTATTTATTCCAAATGATTATCATTAATTTTGAAATATGGATTGTACGATGGGAAACACTATTCCATGTAGGATAATACTTGGACATGAGATATACTATATATATGGAGTTTATTTTTATTAAATAGTTTTAAAAATTTGTAAACTGAATTCTCACATGGAATTAATGATTCAAAGAGGGTGTAAACTTGGCCAACTTAGAGTTTTTAAACATTTTCCATATGGACATGATAAAAAACACATTCATTAAAATGATCATCAATTCAATACACTATATATCTATTTCATTCCCACAAAAATGTTTTCCCCCACCATAAACTAGATATATAGCCACCATAACATTTATGGTTTCATACATTAAAAATATACTTGTTCAATCCCATTAAAAATCATGGGGACTATCATATGACTTCTAATGGTAGAGTAAATCTTTGAAAAAGTAATTTTGTAGCCTTCTAGAACACTATTGGACCCCCTTCATATATTGTTGGATTTATTTAGTTTCCCAAAAAAATGTTAGACCTCCATTTGTTCCACCAAAATTTCTTCTCTCTCATCATTTCTATTTCTTCATCTATAAAATGTGAAATAAATTTCATGAAATCATTTCAAAATCTAATTTTTTTTGAAATTCTAACCTTGAGGCTATTATAATAACTTTATGTTATATAATATTCAAAGAATAATATTTATCTCATAGGGAACATTAAATTACAATATTTAAAGGTCACGATTATTATAATTTGTTTACAATGGAATGTAGTTGATATGGATAACATGGAATAATTTGAGAAGCATGTTGCCCATATTCATTTATAAGAGTTTTATGTTATTCAATTGATAGTAGTATTATACCTAAATAAGAGTGTCTTATGTGATGATACTTTTCTAAGTCAAGATATGATAAACCAATTATCCTAATATAAATCATTATGTTTTATAATTAATTAGAGAATGATATTGTTTTATTTAAAATAACTGATGTTTTATAAATAAATAATATATTTAATGTTGATTCATTAATTTCCTATGTGTGGTGATTCCCATGGGTATAATTCCCATTATAATAAATCTCTAACAAATATCTCATATCCTTAATCCTGTTTATTGGATCTATCAAGATAATAGGGAATAATCTAGACCACTCATCATATATACATATAGCCTATATATATTGACATAATAGTGAAATGATAATATATATATATAATTTTTTTAATATGTGACATTGTGTACATAACATTTACATTTATATATTTATATTCATTCACCATCATTTTCACATTCAATTTAAATTTTAATTCATCAATGATTAACAATGATAATTCAGTTTCAAAATACATCAAAATTACAATTTATTTTTTGATCAGATTTCATAACATGCAATGACTACCAATCAAAACTATCTATAGATTTTATTATAATATGGTTAGCCATAATTTCCATGGTAAATATTATAGAACCTACTTTCACAATCTAGAATAATTGAAAAAAATTTATTTTTCCCATTTATTACATAAAAAAATATTCATCCACTATGTGATCCTAAAGCTTAATAATGACACCCAATCAAATAAATCAAATACATTATTAAAAAATGAGATTTTTATCGATATCATGGTATAAATTTACATGGTTGAGTAAGATGAAAATATTTTGATCAATGCGGTAATATACCAAATGAAAAGAGGAAAGAACACCACTATAAGTTGTTGAATGATGAAAAACAAAATCAATGAAGTATAAAAATATTTTAAGTGAATTATATCAATGTGACCTGAAATTGAATGTGTCACATACATGTTTTATGCTTAATCAACATATATATCTTTTTTTACAACTAATTTGAGGGGTGTATTAAAGTTATAAACGAAACATTTTTAACAAAATCATGAAATATGATGATGATATAGTGAATTTGGATATAATTTACTTATTCATAAACTCTAAAATTGATAAAAATGATGATAATAAATAAAATTTCATGATGGATATGTTTTTTATTTTTTAAAATTTTTCAATAAATTTTTTTTTTATTTTTCCCTCTATTATATTACTTCTCTATATGTATTTTTCATTTTATTTTAGAAAACAGGGATTAAAATGATATATTATATATTTATGTTATGGGTATTGAAAAAACCATAAATATATATCAGTTAATATCATTTAATTCCTTGAAGGAATGTAAAAATGTTTTAAAATGTTTTTCTTTCATTTCCTAATGTGAATAAATATATTTTTTAAATCAAGGTTGTGGTGAATAAAAAATATTTAATCTGTGATGAGTGGTATAACAATAGTGTCTTTTTATATTCATTTAATGAATATTTATAATTATAAATTTTTTCATAGATGGTATCAATAAAAAATTATATAATATTTACAATTCATTATTTTTTGAATAACAATATTAGGTCCTTTTATAGATTTGATATCATCCCTATAGGAGTTTTTTTTGTTTTTCTTCTTGTTTATGCAGGGAACATAAAATTTATGATCAATAATATTATTTTTACTAGAAGATGTATTAAATTACATTAATCATAATAAATAGAAAAAAATTTCACAGAAGATGAACATCATTGATTAAAAAAAATATTATTTAGGATTCATAAAAAAAATAAAATATTTCAAAAATTCAATCCTTGATCTAAATGTATTTTTAATTTTATTTCATTACTAAACTTTAATGATATTATTGATGGAAATTTTATAAAACTTGTATTACAAAACCTGAATATTTTAGAAATCATAAAAAATTATCAAATTACTATTTTCATAGCCTAAAGTCAATTAGATGATAAAAAATATTTTTATAATATATAATTATTGTCCCAATTAGGAATGTGATGTTAATCATGAATATTATCACACTATTAGTGTTGAGAGGACAAAATAAACATGAGAATATAATAAATTATAATTTTTAACCCTTCACAATGGTAATAAGACATTTTTATGATGGGTTATTTTCAAAGGTCCTGTCACCCGTTACCAATAGTCCTTATGGTGAGACTACTTGTGACATGAGACAATCCCAATCATAAATAATCCAAAATAAAATATTATTTGGGATGGGAAAGGCTTCCCCTTGAATAGACCTTTGGTGTGCCAAAGCACCAAGACACATGAATCATTATTTGTGATATTTTTTACTTCTCAGACAAATAAAAATTCATCTAGAGTTTTATTTGTGATAATAATTTATATCCTAAAACAAATAATGTGTTGGGGGAATAGTATTTTCAATGGGGCATATCACAATTTTTTTCACTGAAAAATATATTTATGGTGTGTATTATTTGTCATGGGTCTTGTCGTAGCTAAAACTACTTATGGCAGCTATCATATCCCAAATAGTCTTGTCACAACTAATATATCCAATCTATATGGCCCCAAATGATTTTCATCTAACCACTCCTCTATTGAGCTGTCCTTTTCTCTCCACTCATCTACTCTCATGTACACCACTAAATTTCATCCATCAAAAGATTTATTTTTTTATCGAGAAGAAAACATTCTTATTTCCATCCAATAAAAGCATCAAATTTATGTTATAAATTTAATTTATTTAATTGTTAATTAATTTATTTTATATTATGTTAGAAATTAGTACTATTAATTAGATGTAATTATTCTTAATTAGAAGTAATTAATTTCATGTACAAATCATTATTTTTAAATAGAATAATTTAATTTTAATTTTGCATAATTTATTTTAATTAAAAGTAATTATATTTATGTGTGGATAATTTGATTTAATTATTATTAAGTAGGTTTGATTATGAATAATGACTTATAATTGCTAGATAAATAGTACCAATGAGCAGAACATAATAATATTTTTTATATCTTAGTAATAAGTAAAATTAATTTCCAATTATTTTGTGTAATTAAATTTATTTATTAATTAGTAGCAATTAAAACTATTTTTTATTAATTTATTAAAAGAATTAATAATTTAACATAATTAAAAAAAACTAGGTGTAATCAGTGCTAATTAATAGTAATTAGTAATACTAGTTGTAATTATTAAAAAAAAGTTGTAATTGTAAAAAATTAACAATAATAAATAGATAATAGCATAAATTAGTCAAAATTAGTGGTAATGAGAAATAATTTGTTAAAATAAATTGAAATGGAAGGAAATTTCTAAAATTTACAAGAAATTAGAGTTAAATGGTTAAAATTAGACGAAATAAGCATTATATAGTTAGAATTTGCAGAAATAAGGGTCAATTAGATAAAATTATTGGAAATGAGCATTAATAGGTTAAAATTAACAAAAATTAGTGGAAATTAGTAAAAATTATTGTAATTGAGATGTATTTAGAAAACAATACCAGTACTGAGTGGTAGTTATTAAAAATGACCTACAATGAGCATGAATTAGTATGATTATAATAAATGATTGATCTTTAGTAAAAATTAGTAGTAATGAGCTGTAATTAGTAAATAATAGTTATAATGAGTGGTAATTATTAAAAATTACTTACAATGAGTGGTAACTAGTAAAAATTACAATAAATGAGTGGTGATTAGTTAAAATAACCAACAACGAGCAATGATTTGTTAAATTTACCATCATTAGGTGGTAATTAGTAAATATTACAAGCAATGAGTGCTAATTACTAAAACATACTGATAATGAGAAATAATTAGTAAAAAATATAGGTAATCTGAATTAATTAGGAAAATCACTATCAATGATCCATAATTCATAATAATTACTAGAAATGAGTTATAATTTATAAAAATTTCCGATAATGTTCCACAATTTTTAAACAATACTGGCAGTGAGCCTTAGTAAAAATTTCTGAAAATGAATAGTAATAAACAGTTTTTAATAAACAAATATCAGCAATGAGCGGTAATTAGTAAAAAATACAAGTAATGAGTGGTAATTAGTAAAACATACTCTTAATGGTACGTAATTAGTATAAATTATTAGTAATGATCCCTCAATAGTAAATTTTTTTTGATAATGAGCTATAAAAATTTAACATTACTTGTAATGAGTTTTAATTAGTCAAAATTATCTGTAACTATTTATAATTAGGGGTAATTATTAAATATTTCTTGAAATGAATTGTAATTAGTAAAAATTCGTTGTAATGACTTGTAATTAGAACTAAACACCAATAATGAGCTGTATTTAGTACACATTACCAATAATGAGTCGTAATTAGTAAAAATTACCTGTAATAATCCGTAGTTATTAAATTAAATCGATAATGTGACCTAGTAAGAACAATTAAATATAGTTGAAAAAATTAAAGCATAATTAGAAATTGAAGACCAACCAATGGGTGCAAGGGATGAAAGGAGCCGAGGGGACGAAGGTGGTGTATAAGTGAAATAATTTCAATGCCCAAATTATTTCCCTCGGTATTTGTAACACCCCAAGATTTCATAGTGTGTTATTTCTTCAAAATAATTCAATAACTTGCACTACACGCAACACTGAGTTAAAGCGCATCATGACTTACCAAACAAGCCGTTCAAATGATGTTATGAATAGTTTTAACTAAATATTCAACTTTATATAATCATTATAATTTTAGAATCCATACTATGATTTTCTTAGACATAATGTAAGAACGAATTCCTTTTTTTCAGATAAAAGAAGGATTTCTCAAAAATGTACTTTTACCCACTTTAATAGTGAACCCTTTTTAAATCCAATATTTTAAACTTTTATATATTCAATTTGACTGAATAAATTTATTCTTTATAATGGGGACATAAAAAAAATTACAATGTAACACCCCAAGATTATACGGTATGTTTCTCTTTGAATAATGCAATAACATGTGTTGTCCGCAACATCGAGTTCTAACACACACCACAACCGATCAAACTAGCCGTTATGAATAGTAATACCTAATTTTTGAAATTTTATCTCTCAAAATGGACTTAATTTTTGGATTTGGAGTATTGAATTTATCCTAAGGTGAAATTTTGGTACTTTTCGGATAACTTTAATATTTTGATGAATAATGAAAATTACTAAATTTTAATTAAAAACAACTTTTTTAATCAAAATAACTAATAGTGATAAATTATGAATTTTAGTGGTTATAAAGTATATTTAGAATATATTTTTACCATTTAATACAATGTTGGTCATTGGACATAATTTCACAATTAAACCGAAAATAAACAAGTATCATTCTTTTGATAGTTATTATATCTTAAAAACCCGCTTTTTGTTATGACAGCGGAAATTAATTTTAAATTAATTTCTGCCACTTTTGTGTTTTGAATTTGGAAAAATGGATTCCATATTTAGAATCAGGATGATCAAATTGCATAAATAGGTAACTTTTATTTTTAGGCATTTTGAATAATTACTTCGGTAAATATTTTCTTTACCATGGTTAAAGGGTAAATCCGGTAAAAAAGTGTTAAAAAAAATAATATTATAATAATAAAAAATTACCTTAAAACGTGTCATAACCTTATTGGTTGATACATGTCCGAACATGGGCATCTTTGGGACGATTTTGGGACCCAATGGAGCAACTTGTAAAAGATAGAGACACTTTATTTTAATTAAGATAAAATGAATACAAAAATGACACAAGCATATATCTTTTAGAACAAAACATTTAACCTAGGGTAATATATGTTGGATTTTCGACTATAAATATTCATTAGAAATCTAAAACGATTTCCTAAATTATGATATTTTATTTATAATTTTTAGACATTAAATAATTTAATTTATTTATGACACAATGATGATGCAGTAATTACCATAATAGTGAAAAATAACAATAATTGATATTATAAATAACAAAATAAATATAATTCTAGACTTTTAATGAATTATACTAATTTTATAGGATAATATGAAATATTATTATTGATTTAATTTACTTTTTTTGAAGCAATCATTCTGTTATGATTTTTAAAAAAATCAACTATTGAATACTACCAAAATTGACATAAAAGAGTTTTTAAAATAAATATTATATTATTAATTGATATTAAATTCTTAAAAATCTAATGTTTGTCAAAAAGACTTATATCATGATAGGTGTATCATTAATTTACCACTTGGGGGTATCTTGGATCTATATAGTAAGTTTATTAACCATATAATATAAAAATTCAAAGAGACATTGTAAAAGTGAAACTAATTAACTAAGAGTTAATACGTAAAGATAAGGTTAGTATAGTGACCCAAAGCTGTCTAAATTCTATTGGTTGAGTGGTTTTCGGCCTATACCCACCTTAACATTTAAATAATAAACTTTGGAGCCATTAAAAACCTAATATGAATTTATTATAAAATAATATTTCTAGCTTTTCCAAAGGTTCCCCTCACCCCTCTTATAAAAGGGACTCCCCCTTCTCATTAACTCACACATTCAAAGCCCTTTGTTTCAGCCAACCCCTGCCCAAATAGTCTCTCAACATCCCTATCTTCATCTTAGAGGCCTTCCTTTAGTCATAATGCCATCCTATGGAGCCCTTTTGATCAAATCAAAGGGAAGAACCCGGAGAGGAGGAGGTTAAACGTACCCTCGACTAAAGAAAAGTTCAAGGTAAGGAGTTTCATCTCACTCCTTATTCCTGTGACACTCATTCCATATTTCCACCATTACCTTTTGTGTGGTGTATGTACTTTCCATAATTATATTATTTTTGTAATACACTTTAATTTATGTGTCTTTACATTTTCATTGTATGATACTTCTTTCATAGGTTGTATGTTTCGTAAGTTACCAAATTGGTAAGGGTTTATTTCGCAATCTCTTCATTATCCGAGGTTGTATGTACGTAATAATCTACTAGAATTTTTTATCATCCACGTCCACGTTTCTTAAAAATGTATTTCAAAACATTTTTACTATTTAGAAGAATATGGGTTAAAGACATTTATACCCTTGTTTGACTTTTTATACGAGGTTTAAAAAGAATATTTCTGTCGTTTTCCAAAAAAGGTCCTATTTAACCTTTTTGACAAAATTAAGGTAATACTGTCTTTTTTTAACTTATAAGGTGGGTGCGGTTATTCTCTACCATTATTACAACTTTGAAGCTTCCTTTACAAGCTTATAAAGATATTTTCAAAATAAAGGTTTTCTCTATAATTATGAAACATTTAAATGATTTCAAAAAAAGAGATATTTCTCTCCAATAGTATTGATTTCGTCTATGTCAACATTCTTCGATAAATTTTAAACTTGTTTCAAGTTGATTTATTATGATACAAATCATCCATATTGTATTTAAGGTTTTGTGATATTTTTTTCTATGAATGAGTTATTTTTAGGCCATTAATGGTTTATGATTATAGTATTGAACATTTTTTATGTTAGTTTTAATACGAATGGTTATGTTATAGTTTATCCTCTTCTTAAGATGAATGTGTTGGACTAGTATGTTCCGGGTTGGGGACCGGTAAACGTAAGCCCTCCGGGTTGGTGTCCGGTTATTAGAGGCACTTCGGGTTGGTGTCCGGTTATTAGAGGCACTCTGGGTTGGTGTCCAGCTATTAGAGGCATTCCGGGATGGAGTCTGGTTACAGATGCTCTCCAGGTTGGGTTCTGGTTACATTTATCCCATAGGTCTTGGCACGAGGCCTCGACACAGAAATTAAAGTTCAGCATCTTGCATTCCATCATTATGAAAGTGGTTAGTGATATTGCATGTGATTATTCGATTAGTAGAATATCCATGTGAATAAGTAAATGGCATTATTTCATTTTATTTCTGATATATTATTCTGAAGTTAATGTTTAAAAGACTTATGTTTTAGTTTTATACATTTCCTTAAATGTTTATGCTTCTTTTTGAAAGTTTCCGCTATATTGCATACACTTACCGAGCAATTGAGCTCACCCCTTTCTATGTTTTATTTTTCCCAGGATTCCAAGAAGTGTAATATGATTGATATGTAGGGTAAAGACAAGGGAATAATGGCATTCATAAAGGATTATTTATGTTGTTCTTTATGTTATAAAGTGTAATGTAACATTCATGTACGTAATCTATTTTCTAAGACTGCTAAACTGATCGGTTCTTCGGGACTTGGTTCCTTGTGATCATGCCAATGTTATTTAATAATGCACTGACTCTGGGTAACTGGGGTCGGGGTGTTAAAGTTGGTTTCAGTGGAAGTTTAGTAAAAACCTTGGAAACTAGATTTAGATAATTTCTGATTAGAGCACATAGCCCTAAGATAGACTTTGAGGATTAGTAGAGAATAACTTCATAGAATTTTGTTATTGTAGAGATTTTGTGAGTTTTCCGAGAAATACATCCCTGTATGGATACGAGCAGGTAGAGGCGGCTCTGGTACAGATGTACCTAGGGGTAAAACCCGAAAGCACTGATTTGACCTAGACTCGAACGGGAACTGGCGCACGACAACGGGCATTGCTGCACTCTTGGTTACGACACTTCTAGGGGATGTGCTTAGGACAATTATCATTTTATTTACAAACCATTATGAAGGGCTCATGAGTATATACTTACTCAAATAAAACATTTTTTATGATTATTGATTATATCCATAAACTATTCAATTTTCATTAGGAATTATTTATTGCAATTCATAAACTGACCTAGATTTTGCTATTGTATAGAAATGGCACCCAATAGAAGGAATGTGAACTCCAGTAATACGTATGATCCAAAGAGTAAGAAGGATCATATCTTTCATGGTATTAAGACATCATTTAGAAGGAAAATCGTCTCTCACGTATTATCATCATATGAAGAAATAGTATCATGTGTGGATAAGATAACTAAAGAGTTTTCTGAGTCCTATGGCTTTGAAGGGAAGTAAGAGAAGAAAAGGATGGAAGAGAGAAAGATGGATAAATTATATTGGATATTCTTGACTACTTTGAATTGATTAATGATTTGTATATTCCATCATTGTTGGAGTTTACAACATTTTTGGATTGAAAGAGTATATCCATTATTATTTAAGGAATAAGGGATCATGAATGTAATCAATAAGGTTTTATGGTAATTCAGGATGTTGCAGTGTTTTAAAAGAAATCATGATTAATGTGTTCACATGTTATTACGCAGAAAAAAGGATATTCATTTTTGGACTAAATCATTTTGGATAGTTCTAGTTTGGATTATTTTTGGATTTCCATAAAAGGATAACCCGGAGGTTGGGCGGAAACCCATCGCGACTGGCAAGGCCGCGAGACTTGAACCCGCAACCGAAGGGCGACAAGGGTGTATCACCTACCACTAGCCCACGAGATGCACTGGATTAAATAAAGTAGTTTTTTTAAAATATCTGGTAGATGAATTATAAATTCGTTTTTTGGAACCCTATACGAATAGTATAAATATAATTTTTTTTATGTTCAATTATCTTTTAGAGTGAAAGATGAGTTTTTGGTAGAAATTAGTTAAAGGATGGAACTCTACTTGTCAAGAATATATTTTTATTCTTCTCTTATTCTATGAAGAAATTAATTCTTATACTTTATTTAAGGAATCCTAAAACCAAAAATGTGTTATCCTAATAAGCTATGTTTTGTTGAACCGATGGTATTTCAAATCATCATAGATTGATGAATATAAGGACCTCAATTTTACACTTTTTTTTGTGATTGATGACCTCAATCAATACCTATAAATATTTACATTTTTCCTCAAATTATATGTCTCTAATTGCCACCAATGTTCTCCTAATCGAGATCATAATTTGGTGGTGACCCTTTCATTTCTCTTTTCCTCATATTAAGACTAAATTTTAGTAACCCAATTTCCAATGTGGGTTTTCCCACAAAGATATTTTCTATTTTCAACTTTTTATTTTATAAGAACAATTTCAAATTGCGAGGACACAATTTATTGAAGGAGGGGAGAATGTAACACCCCAAGATTTCATGGTGTGTTATTTCTTCAAAATAATTCAATAATTTGCACTACACGCAACACCGAGTTAAAGCGCACCATGACTTACCAAACAAGCCGTTCAAAGGAGGTTATGAATAGTTTTAACTAAATTTTAAACTTTATATAGTCATTATAATTTTATAATCCATTCTATGAGTTTCTTATACATAATGTAAGAACAAATTCCTTTTTTCAGATAAAATAATTATTTTTCAAAAATGCACTTTTACCAACATTAATAGTGAACCCTTTTTAAATCCAATATTTTAAATATTTATATATTCAATTTGACTAAATAAATTTATTCTTTAGAATGGGGAAATAAAAAAATTTACAATGTAACACCCCTAGCTTCTACGGTACGTTTCTCTTTGAATAATGCAATAGCATGTGTTGTACGCAACATCGAGTTCTAACACACACCACAACTAATCAAACTAGCCGTTATGAATAGTAATACCTACTTTTTGAAATTTTACCTCTCAAAACTGACTTCATTTTTGGATTCGGAGTATCGAATTTAGCCTAAGGTGACATTTTGGTACTTTTCAGATAACTTTAATATTTTGATGAATAGTGAAAATTACTAAATTTTAATTACAAACAAAATTTTTAATCAAAATAATTCACAGTGATAAATTATGAATTTCAGTTGTTTTAAATTATATTTAGAATATATTTTTACCATTTAATACAATGTCGGACATTGAACATAATTTCACAATTAAACCAAACATAAACAAGTATCAATCTTTTGATAGTTATTATATCTTAAAAACACACCTTTGGATTTGACAGCAGGAATTAATTTTAAATTAAATTATACCACTTCTATGTTTCGAATTTGGAAAAATAGATTCCATATTAGGAATCAAGATGTTCAAATTGTGTAAATTGGTAACTTTTAATTTTAGACATTTTGAATAATTAATTCAGTAAGTATTTTATTTACCATGGTTAAAGGGTAAATCCGGCAAATAAGGGTTAAAACAATAATATTATAATATTAAATAATTACCCTAAAACGTGTCCTAACCTTATTGGTGGTTACATGTCCGACCATGGGCATCTTTGGGTCGATTTTGGGACCCCCTGGAGCCACTTG
This sequence comes from Viscum album, assembly GCA_963277665.1. Classification (NCBI taxonomy): domain Eukaryota; kingdom Viridiplantae; phylum Streptophyta; class Magnoliopsida; order Santalales; family Viscaceae; genus Viscum; species Viscum album. Next base: position 913,230,655 of record OY728155.1, on the reverse strand, counting down.
TAAGTGATAGGGACACTTTATTTTAATTAAGTTAAAATGAATACAAAAATGACACAAGCATATATCTTTTAGCAAAACAATTTTTACCTAGGGTTATATATGTTGGATTTAGACTATAAATTTTCATTATAAATATAAAAATATTTCCTACATAATGATACTTTATTTATAATTTTTAGACATTAAATAATTTATTTTATTTATGACACAATGATGATGAAGTAATTACCATAATATTGAAAAATTAAAATAATTGATATTATAAATAAAAAAATAAATATAATTTGTGGCTTTTAATGAATTAAACAAATTTTATAGGATAATATGACATATTAGGATTGATTTAATTTACATTTTTCGAAGTAATCATTCTTTTATGATTTTTACAATAATCAAATATTGAATAGTCTCAAAATTGACATAAAAGTGTTTTTAAAACAAATATTATATTATTAATTGATATAAACATCTAAACATCTATAGTTCGGCCAAGAGACTTTTATCATGATAGGGGTATAATTAATGGACCACTGGGGGGTCGCTTGGATGTATATAGTAAGTTGATTATCCATATAATATAAAAATATAAAGAGAAATTGTAAAAGTGAAACTAATTAACTAAGAGTTAATACTTAAAGATAAGGTTAGTATAAGGACCCAAACCTGTCTAAATTCTATTGGATGTGTGGTTTGCAACCTATCCCCACCATAACATTTAAATAATCCACTTTGGATCCATCAGAAACTGAATAGGAATTTATTATAAAATAATATTTCTAGCTTTTCCAAAGGTGCCCCTCACCCCTATTATAAAAGGGTACTCCCCCTTCTCATTATCTCACACCTTCAAAGCCTGTTGGTTCGGACAACCCCATCCCAAATACTCTCTCAACATCCCTCACTTCATCCTAGATTCCTCCCTTTAGTTGTAAATCCATCTTATGGGTCCCTTTTGATCAAATCAAAGGGAAGAACCCGAAGAAGAGGAGGTTAAACGTACCCTCGACTAAAGTAAAGTGCAAGGTAAGGGGTTTTCAACTCACTCCTTATTCCTATGAGATTCATGCCATATGGCCACCATTACCTTTTGTGTGGTGTATGTACTGCCCATAATTATATTCTTTGTGTAATACACTTTAATTTATGTGTATTTACATATTCATTATATGATACTTCTTTAATAGGTTCTGTGTTTCGTAAGTTACCAAATTGGTAAGGGTTGATTTCGCAATCTCTTCATTATCCGAGGTTGTATATATGTAATAATCTACTGGGATCTCTTATCATCCACATCCATGTTTCTTAAAACTGTATTTCAAAACATTTTTACTATTTACAAGAATACGGGTTAAATACATTTATACCCTTGTTTAACTTTTTATAAAAGGTTTATAAAGGAATCTTTCCATCGTTTTCGAAACAAGGTACTTTTTAACCTTTTTGACAAAATTAAGGTAAGAATGTCTTTTTTTAACTTATACGGTGGGTGCGGTTATTCTCCACCGTTATTACAACTTTGAAGCTTCCTTCACAAGCTTATAAAGATATTTTCAAAATAATGGTTTTCTCTATAATTATGTGACTTGTAAATAATTTCAAAAAAATAGATATTTCTCTCAAATAGTATTGATTTCGTCTATGTCAACATTCTTTGATAAATTTTAAACTTGTTTCATGTTGATTTATTATGATACAAATCATCAATATTGTATTTACGGTTTTGTGATATTTTTGACAATGGATGAGTTATTTTTATTCCATTAATGGTTTATGATTAAACTTTTGACATTTTTTAAGTTAGTTTTAATATGAGTGTTTATGTTATAGTTCTTCCTCTTATGAAGATGAATGTGTTGGACTAGTATGTTCCGGGTTGGGGACCGGTAAAAGTAAGCCCTCCGGATTGATGTCCGGTTATTAGAGGCACTCTGGGATGGTGTCCGGTTATTAGAGGCACTCTGGGTTGGTGTCCGGTTATTAGAGGCACTCCGAGATGGAGTCCGGTTACAGAGGCTCTCTGGGTTGGGTTCCGGTTACAGTTATCCCTTAGGTCTTGGCACGAGGCCTCGACAGAGAAATTAAAGTTCGGCATCATGCATTACATCATTATGAAAGTGGTTAGTGATATTGCATGTGATTATTCGATTAGTAGAATATCCATGTGAATAAGTAAATGGAATTATTTAATTTTATTTATTCTATATTATGATGAAGTTCAAGTTTAAAAGACTTTTGATTTAGTTTTATACATTTCCTTAAATGTTTATGCTTATTTTTGAAAGTTTCCGTTGTATTTCTTACCATTACTGAGCATTTGAGATCACCCCATTCTATGTTTTATTTTTCCCAGGATTCCAAGAAGTGTAATATGATTGATATGCAGGGTTAAGACAAGGGAATAATGGCATTCGTATAGTATTATTTATATTGTTTTGTATGTTATGAAGTGTAATGTAACATTCATGTATGTAATTTATTTTCCAAGGCTTCTAAACTGATCGGTTCTTTAGGACTTGGTTCCTTGGGATCATGAAAATGTTATGTAATAAGGCACCGACCCTGGGTAACTGGGGTCGGGGCGTTAAAGTGTTCACCTCTATCCCCCATGATTCATTATTCCCCTAAGGGAACCAAAATTTCGAGTGCATGAAGGGGATGATATAGTGAAATAATTCTAATAACCATGTTCTCATACAGTTTGGGGGATACGAGCTCATCGGTAAACTCACATGTTTACCCATGTTTTCCATTCCTCAAAAGAGTATGACTATATAATTCATCACATTAATCCCCTCCACTCCATGATTCTCTTATTCCCCTAGTCATATTTTTATTTCACTTAATGTTGATTAATAGTAACTAAATAATAGTGGTAATTAGAAACAAATAGTGGAAATGTATTGAATTATAAATTTTTAGTAGTAATTATATAAAATTGATAATATTTACATTTAATTTTTAATATATGGATTATCATTTCTTCTTCGATTGTATCCTATTTATATATGATTAATCATATGCAATATTTTTATTAACAAATTTTTAGAAAATTATTGAACAATGATGTAGAAGATTATCATTATTAAAAGTACGTGATTGGATAAATCATTGAATGAATCTAAATTATTTTGTTATAAATCTAGTATATATTGTGGTATTTGAAATTTTTTTATCAATTTAATTAACTAATATTGAATTTTTTTAGAAGTGAAAATTAATTTTCCATGTAAGAAATATTATCTAAGGAGATTTGAAACATTTTCCAACATTGTGGGCCATCTATATTGTTTTGGTTTTTTGAAATAATATGTTTTTGTGTCAACATGGTGAACATATATCGGAAAACGTTACAAATAATTTGGTTCTAGATCCATAAAATAGTTAAGATTTAATACAAGTGGTTGATGGTATGTATTTTCAAAAAATAGAAACTCTAAATGATATTGATGTATCCTCTAATTTATAACCATATTTATTTTATGAGTTCCAAAAGTCTTTTGAATATTCCATATATCTAGATTTCAAGATATGATTATTTTAAGAATTTATATAATTTATGGATATTTAAATAGATAACAGAATTTGAAATAGCTATTTGGATCAGATATTCTCTTTAGTTAAATCACCATTACATAAAGTAAATGTGTTACCCATCAATTTCTATGATAGCAAGAGGTTGTTATGTAATTTAGGTCATTATTATCATTAGAATCAAAAATATTTATATTATTTCATATTATATTATGGTGAAAATGAGTTGTTAGTTATTTTTCTTAAATTTTGACATTTGAGGTACAAGGAGTCTTAAAAAGGAATGTCTGTATTGGTTCTAGTTAAACTATTAAAGTATTTCCCTCTTTCACCCATATTACTGCATTTATTTATGTCTCATAACATAGTGTTTTTGATGTTGTGGAAAGAATATAATATTTCAACAATCAAATGTTTAAATAATCCTTCTTATAATTATTTATGGAATAATTTTTACCATGTTCATCTTGATTTTGCATCAAAATCCTCTAACAATCTATTGTGTATTTTTACTAATGTTTTCAATCCATTTGGTTCATCTAGTAGTCAATATTATAGTTTGACCACATTTATATCCCCATAAAACATCCCTCATTGGATGTTGATGAATTAAACAAATATATTTTTATCATTTTATCTTCCATAACACCTAAAAAGTAACATCAATGTTTATTTGAAGGCCTTGATTTAGGAGTTAGATTTAATATATATTAATGTTTTTAGTACATAATATGTTGTTATGAAACAAAATTTTCTAACAAAAGTTGAATTAAGGAGGAAAATCCATGACTTTTAATCATATAGAATGTTATCTAGATGGAGTAAGAATCATAAAAATTATGATCAGTGTTATATGAGTGAAAAAAAAAATATTTCTTCTTGTAAATGGGAAAAAACCATGTTTTTCATACAATCATCATATATTTCTGCCTATTGATCATTCTTTTCAAAGGAACATAAATTATTTACGAAAAGGTTCTGGTATAATATATAGACTTCCAAAAATTATCATATTTATTGAATTAAAATCTTTTTTCAATTCATTATCTCTCGTTATCATTGGTCCAAAAGTAAACCAACAACAAATAGATGTATTTGGGAATGACAATAATTGGATTAAATGATGTATTTTTTGGGATATCCCATATCATCCTCATTTTTTAGTCCATCATACGTGGGATGTCGTTAATATTGAAAATAAAAGTTTTATTATATATTTTATATAATTTTGGACACACATGGTAAGACAAAAGATAATTTAAATTCAGTATTATATCTTTCCAAAATTTTCAGGCGACCTGAACTTGTGTTCATTGGAAATGACATACCCATAAAGATAATGAAGGGAAAACAACCTTATAAACTATTAAAAGAAAATAGATTTTTATTTTTCATTGGATTATGTATTTGCGTCTACCAGATGGTTATGTTTCCAATTTGTGATGATGTGTTAGAAAAATATATATTTCTATATTTAATATTCATGATTTCCATGTAATATTGGAAATAATTCTAAATATTGGTTTTAAAGTTTTATTTATTTCTTTTATTTGGGATACACTAGTAGAAATATCAATTTTTTTCCATGAAATTTTTCTGATGAAAATAATATATGCATCACCTAGAAAAATATAAGAATATTTTTTTTAATATTATATAAACTAGAAATAAAATTATTTCATATTTCTTTGATTCAATAGAAAATATGATATTTTATTTACCACATGATTCAAAATATAGAGGGCTAGAATAGTCTTGATGGATGTACCCATACAATATATGAATGCATAAATTAATAAAGGCATGTAACAAATCATCATTTTTTTGGTGAATTGAAAAATATTTTTTCTGGAGGAATTTTCTTTTTTCGGCTTTCATTATATTGATGTTATATATCATTAAAAACATAAATGTATGGTCTTTAATGAGAGAATCATTGATTATGCATTGAAAAATCAATTATTAGTTTTTAATCATATTGGACATAGATTTTGAGGAGTTCCTGAATGATGGATTTAAGATGATGAACATCACAAGGACTATACATATGGTTTTCTCATCTCTCAAGAAATGAAATGAGATGTACAATGAGTGCTATTATCACCTAATTTTTAATTTTTATTAAATAAAATTAATATTATTTTATTTTAAGATTATATAATGTTAATATGTAGAAAAGATTCCATAAATTACACTAGTTTCCCTTGAAAATCAACGACATCATAATTTTTCATACCGGTTTCTAGGAATGGTGAGTAAATTTTTTTAAAGTTTCACATATGTAATAAATTTATTATTTTTTATATCACTAATTTTTTTAGAATATTTACGTATCACAAAATTATTATAAAATTAATAATTGATTTTGTTTATTGAGTTACCAACAATCAAAATGGTTAGATCATATAATGGATGTGTGGTCAATGATTTTTAATGTCATACACACAAATATGTTGAATCAATAAGAATAATGAATATTACTGTTTTTTTGAGGGGAGTCCACCCAAGATAATCTCATGATGACATTTATGGCATGATAGATGAAATAATTGAACTGTGTTATCAGAGATAGAATTATGAAATGATGTTTAAATATAATTTTTTTGATACTATCAAAGGATTATTTTTTCATCCAAAAACTGGAATCATCAACATTAAATTTAATATCCTTGTTGTTGAGAATGAACCATTTATGTAGGCTCATTAATCAAATAAAATTTATTTTTCAAATAATAGTGATTCTTTATAAGAGTTAATCAATTAGTGGAGTGGTATAAAAATGAAATCTCATAAAAATACATATGATGACATGTTATGTAATCTTCAGGAGTCAGTGCTTCTTGGTAATGATCTTGATGCTTCTTCATCCGACCCTCGGGTAGTAATAAGTTCATCATCGACTCAGAGGGTGAATTGTATTGTGAGAATGATTATTCCCAACACTACTCATGAGTAATGTCAACACCTTAATTTCTATGAATCAATGAAGTGGTTTGTTCAATAATGTAATTTAGATAATTTATTAAGTTATCATTAATTTTAATTAATTATTTATATACCACTTGTTTTATTATCATTTCATCCAAAATTTTCACATATATCTTTTTTAGGGGAGTTCCATTCTATGGAATTATTTTTCAAAGAATGGTTGATGTGTGTTCATATTCTAAGTGATTTTTTTATTTCATGTTTGATCATTGTTTGATACATAAATACATAATAGTTCATTTTAAAAAATTTTATTATATAAATTATATTAATAATTATTTATAATGTTTCTGGCACCCCATCTATGGTAGAATGAGGAACTCCATCTTGGAGTCCTAGGAGGCCTATGTGCATGAGTGTGGTCATCATCTTTTACACAATTAGAGGAAGAGAACCATGGAGATGGTTGGAGTCACAATTTTTTATCAGTGTTGATTTAGCCATAAACCTAATTAAATATCCTCTCACGTTTGGGATGGTTTTTTCTCACACTATATGGTAGATAAAATTAATATGAGATCATCGTTAGGTCAAAAAAAGTGGGGGAGGTAAGAGGGTACGAATATAGTTGGTCATCAAACATTCATTACTCAATCAAAACATCTTGTACGTACATTTATATAATAATTTACATAACTATAAATTTAAAATGATTATTTCAATATTCATATAGGCTATTGAGAATTTAGATATTTCAGAGTTATATGTTTATATAAGAAGATATAAAATTTTCTTATCACTTGAGATATTAATGGTGGTTGATATAATCAAATTATGGTATGTAAAAATTTTATGTGTGTGTGAAATTCAATTGAAAATAAAATTTTAACAATTTTATTTTCTAATTTCATTTAATAGAGTTATATAAGCCCATGCCTTATTATGGACATGATGATTGTTAATCAGATACGGAGGGTTAGGCCACTAGTACATTAGGATTTGATGATGCAATATGGATACAAGCGACTGAGTATGCTTCCATGAATGGCCAAGTTTTTTGTATCAATTCTCGATTTATCACTAGAAGTAATTATGGAATTATATCATTATCATCGTCCAGCTTTAGAGTAGATCATGTAGAGTCGTTATAATCAGCTAAAAAGTTTAAAGGGAAGTTTTGACCTCAAGATGAGGATATTGATACCGAACATACATATCATTGTGTATTTTGCTGACAGAATGAGAAGTATGGGGAGGAGTAGCATCAAGAGAATGAGAATCAATAATAGTAGAATATTATGTAGTACATGTGGCACTTCACGCAATGTATTTTGATAGGGTTACCTCTACCAACTCCTCCAGAGGACCCTCCCCTCCTTTGTGATTTGGGTGTTTTCTAACGCATTAATTATGATAAATATTTTACTACAAATATTATCTGTAATACTATAATTTAGATATTTAGAATTTCATATTTCGAATTTTTATTATTATTAGATGTTCTTTGTCTTTTATTTTATAATTTTTATTATTTTATTTTTAATATTTTTTATACTTTTTAAGATTTTTATGTTATTATAATTTATTATTTTTATATTATTTATAATGGGAGATCATTCCCATCCCAAATTTATAGCTATATAAAACTGATATATAATTTATTGATAGGTGAGTCCCCCATCTCAAAAATAACTATTTACGGCAGCCCATCACAATAAATACATTTTGAAACTAACTTTCGAGCTATGGGATGTTTTTAACGGGCCCTATCACAAATATTTGTTTTCCCATTATTTAATTATAAATATCAAAATTCATATCTAGTGAAGAACAACCCAATAATCAACCTTAAAATCTAAAGTGAACTAAATAAACATGAAAACAAATCAAAACCATACCTTATGTGATTTTTATTGAATGCATGTTAGGCTCATTATGGAAGATCCTTTCTTGATGGAACCATAGTTGGAACCCTTTATATTTTACACACATGATATAAAATCCAATTGATGTATTGGTTTTTGATTTTTGGTTGCTAGCATAGAGAATTGATGTAGACTTTCACGTAACAATGATAACAACAACACTATTCCTTTTATCCAAGAATAAGAAATTTGATCAACATGCTCAGATCAAATCATTACAACACTACAATATAGATGAGTGGATAGATATGCTACCACATTTTTGTGAGAAATAGTACCCATTAATTCATGCCTTTGTAAGCTTATATTATTATGTTAATACTCTAAGAAATTACACTTTTACCCCGGAACATATATAACTATAAAAATTGTCTAAAAAATAATATGTATGACCTTGTAACTATGTCACTAATTTCATAAGTATTCTATTATATAATCATAACATTTAAATAATTCTAAGTGATAAATCTAGGATTTAGGTACTAAAGTAATCTATCCAAGAAATATTAAATGAATATTCCCTAAAATACTCATTCTTAAAATACGTTTCCTTGAATTCATTGGACAACTTGTTAAAATAATGAATAAATAAATTCAACTCCTATTTTTTGAAACTCAAATAACAATGTATTTATTTATTTCTTATTGATTTCTCAAACTTATACATTATCCAATCCTCATGATGGGGTCCTCAATCTCATAAAATCTAATTCATTAGTATTAGTAATCTTGTAAATATGCTTTGTGTGTGACCTTTTATAAAATAATCATGATATCTGTATTTCATACTAATATAACAAGAGGGGTAACTCGAAACACATCTTGTCCAATATAAAGATATTGTTTGATCAAAAAAATGACATCCACCTATGAATACATTATGTGTTATATAACCTCATTCTCATATAGTATCTCATAAAAAAGAATGCATCACTAATGTAACTATTCAGAGTTTCTTTATTTATTCCATTACTGAACATTTTTAATAGAGTTACCTTATAAAACCATTTCCATGGATTTTGAATTGGAAATACCATTATGATATACTATTCCCCTGATATCTCTTTATTTTTGGACGAATTTGTATAATATTGATCATTCAATCAATAGCGTTAAAAATATGAAATGCCCAATGCAATTTTACCTCAATAAATCATAAATTTCAAAAAAATATTCTTGCATCAATTTACACTATGAAATTGTACAAATTGATACTGATTTCAAATTAAGAGACCAATACACCGTCAGACAGATTAGAATATCTGATGAAACTTGTAACATAAGATGTTCCTACAGACAGTTAAGCCCTCAAGATCTCTTTTAGTCGAGATCACCACTCATGAAATTCATTAGAATATGTCTCAATTATTATGATCCACCAACTCCAGATAGTTCATTTTCATCCATGTCCCATTATTATTAGGTAATTATACAAAATTATGTATATTTATGATTACCTGCATTGTATCTTGAGATTCTCATTATTCCTGGGATATTTTATAACATATTGATATAGTAAATAATATATGGAAATTATCTTTTATATAATGTATAAAAATTTATTTTCACTATTATGGTAAGAATATATAATATATAACTCTATATATACACGATATTGTAATAAAATGTACTATATAATATGATTGTATGGATCGGAATTTTAGAACACTATGACATGCACTACATAAGAATTTATTACTATAAACCTTTTATCTCTCACATGATAAAACCATTGTCACGACCCGTCCTCGGGGCCCGTGCCGTGACTACCCCAAGCCCGCCTTCCATAGGCCAGGGGCTGGCGACTAGAACCAAAGGCGTAATTTCCGATAATTGGGATGGAATTTCTTTTATAAAAGTAAACAAAACACCACAGAGTACAAGAGGAAGTAAAACAATATATACAAAAAAAGAAGTGCTGAAAAGTAAATGTGCCAGAATACAAACCCAACTGAAGTACAACTACAACTGAACAAATTACAACAGAAAAAGAAAACAACTATAAGAAAGGAAGCAGCTCCTGGGTCGTCGTCCTCGGATCCGACCTGACGGGTAGGTTCAGATAGCGTAGCTCCTAGATCATCCACCATGGATACTGACTCGTCCTGTGGTCCACCTCCGGGTACCGTCTAGTCCTCAAACACTCGGCCTATGTCAGCGCTGCCCGTCGTCTGCATCCAACACAACGAGGTCCGGGCATAGCCCGTGCAGGGGTGAGTATAATGATACTCAGTAGGGACTCTGAGACCCACAATGTCTCAATAAAACCAACATTGATAACCCCAATGAATATCTCAACAGATAACCTCTACTTAGGTGTATTCCCATACATATACCTATGTTATCAAGTAACCAATCTCAACCATGAGAAAAAAACCAAGATCATGAAATCAACGGATAACCACTACCCATGAATATGCCCAAACAAATACCTAAGTTATCAAGTGACCCATCTCAATCATGAGGTAAACACAAGGGTCAAAAGTCTCAGCTCAAACGAGGATTTTCATTATCGAAACCGTAACTGCTGAAGAGCCCCGTCTCTGGAGTGTACAGTGGACCTGTCGTGACTCCGAGGTACTGCTCACTAACCTAAGACTGCTGAAGTACTCCTCCTGTCGAGTACCGCGTGCCAGTCACCCAAACACAGTATTGCTTCCCGCCGGGGTATGCCACCCAAACACAGTAGTGCACACCCCTAGTATCCTGTAGAGGTACTCTCCGGATGAGTACCACAGGTCTGCACTGTCATACAGGTAGTGCTCCGTCCGCCATGGCTCTTCACCCAAACAAAGTAGTGCTCCGTCCACTGGGATAGTCGACTCACTCCAAGTCGAGTCGGCCAAGCAGTCATCAGGTCTCAGCCGGCTACACGGTCCCTATACTCTGCACACTCGTCTCAGGGAGGGTCCACTCCACGAGCTTCAGTTCGATACTCCAGGTATCTCAAATTCCCACGACGAAGTATCTCAAAGGACCGCCTCATCATAGGGGTCTCAACGCAACAGACGGCACGTCAATCAGACGCCCGGTCTGTGAGTTACTAGCCATTTCTTCTCAGGGGCCAGGTTGGTATTGAGTGCAAACCAACCTGGCCGTATCTCAACTGTACCCCGAACTCTCATAGGGTATACTCAAAGAGAACGTTTCTCAACGTGATCACCAACGCCGCTGACGGTTCGTCAAACGGACGTCCGATCTGAAAGATATCAGCTTTTCCGTTCGAGGGGCACAGTTGGATTTCGAGTACAATCCAACCCATAAACTATCCAATAGTTACAAAAACTCAGGATAAGTATGCCAAAAGTTCCGTCTCATCAAGAGGAAAACAACGAGATAGACGGCGCGTCAATCAGATTCCCGTTCTGTGAGTTATTGGCCTTTTCGTTTCAGGGGCCCTGTTCGTTTCGTGAGCGAACCAACCCGACCACACTCCGATGTCATCCAAACCTCGAGCGGAGTAAGCCAAATGTTTTGTCTCATCAAGAGTAATCCAACCAAGTTGACAGCACGTCAATCGGACGTCTCGAGCTCAAGAAATAAGTGTTTCCGCTCCGAGGGCCCGGTTGGTTTCCTGTCCGAACCAACCCGGCAGAACCCAAAGTTCTCTGAAACCTTGAGTATAATATTCCGAAATGACCATATCGATCCGAGGGTTTCATCACCACTGACGGTTCTTCGATCAGAGGTCTACATCTCAAGATATGGGGGAAATACCATGAGGGGTCCGAAAACGGGGGGTCTGGGCCCGGACCGACCCGGCCCAACCCCCCCTGGGTCGGCCCGAATCGAGTCGAACCGACCCGGGTCCGGGTCCGACCCGGATGGGTGCGGCTCGGCGCTGGCCGAGCGGTCACGCCCAAGGAGTCGCGGTCCCCTAGCGGTGGGGGCCGCTTCGTGTCACCGGATGCGGCGCGCTACTGCGTCCCGTGTTCCCTGGTCCCGCGCGGCCGCGAGACCCTCTCTCGCCACCGCGGCTTCAGCCGTGGAGGATTCTTCCGGCGGAGCTCCGGGCGCCGCCTCCCCTGACCGCCAGCGCCGCCGCGCTGGTGGGGCGCGCCGGCGGGGTCTTCCTCGGACCACCAGACACGCTCCGGTGGTCCGATTCACCTGCGGTCTTCCCAAGTGATCATCCCGGGACCCGACCTTCACTGCAAAGCCTTTAAAACGCCTTTGTGGCCCAACTCACCATCGTCTGTCGATCCGAAAATCGACAACAAGAAGAGGGGTCTTCAAATCGCCTTTGCGGCCCCAACTCTGCCCGCGGTTTCGTTCGGCCCCAACGGCGCGGCGCGATGGCGCCGTGCTTCTTTGCCGCATTCTTTCTCATGTCCGCACGGTGCCGTTGCACTGTTCCGCCTTTTTTCGTGCCACAACGAATCAAAACAACAAAGGGGGAGGGGAGTCGACCATGTTCGTGCGGTACGAACTCCTCCCGTTAAGTTGGAAATAATGGCGCAAAAAAAGAAAAACGAGGAACGACAAAGGATGTTTTCACGAACAAGAAGCAATAAACCCCTACCACTTCCCCGCAACAATACTGCCCCAAACCGCAAGGAAGACATCCGCAGATCAACTAGATAATAATTTGATCCGTGTTCTTTGTTTTTCCTTAGAATAAACGAAAAGAGGGAATAAAATCATTCTCAAAATTAATTCCCTACCTCAAGCATTGCCATCGAATGAGATTTGTTATAGAAAGGGACATCGCGGAAGAAGACGTCACGGAAGGGGGATCGTCGCGTCGCGGATGGAGCGTCGCGGAAGAAGCGTCGCGGAAGGAGCGTCGCAGAAGAAGCATCGCTGATTTCCGAGGATTTTGCGTTCTTGTCGACCTTCGTCAGAGGTCGGCGCTCTTCGCGTTCTTCGCGTTCTTCGTCGAAGAAGAACGGTGTCCTCCAAATCCTCCCCACGCAACAAGTTCCAATAGAATAAAATAAGAACAGTCTTATTTTATTAACGCACAAGTCAACCTTTGAAATTCAAAAAGGAATTAAACGATCAATTAATTGAGGGGTTTATAACCGCCGAATTAATAGAGGCATTTATTAAAAGTTTAAACGCAAGAGTTGACTTCATTTAATAGGGGGTGGAGGTGCGTTACTTAAGACGAAAAGAAACAGTGGGTCTTGTGTGGGCCCCACCCCACCTTAATCCTCTCAAAGGTAGATAACAACAAGTGGGACCCACCCCTAACTCCCTTACATAGGTTATAACCTCAAGAGAGAGGAAAAAGTGTTGTGACACAACACATAATCCACTTAACAAGAAAAGAATAATATAATTGTAAAACAATTATATTATTATCCATCACTTTATTTAAACAACTCATTCTGAGAAAACGCAACTCCAGAAAAGGGGTATTCTTAAGCAATTACTGGTACTTTGATTCCATCGATGCCCTCGGAATTCGATTCCAAGCACCGGTTCAAAAGTTTGGAAAACCCGCTCGTTCGTTCACTGAACGTACCCAAGCTAAATTTCAGAAAATGATTCCGGGCACACCGGGCCTCGGAATTAGGCGCTGTCAGAAACTAATTTCTTGTAAAATCCCAAAGAAAATAAGAAAAAAAATTTCCTTGAATTTTATGGGTCTTTATAACCATGACTCAATAGAGTAATGAATTTAGTCAATGGTTCTGCTATGTTTTCTTACATGGAAACTCTGTTATCCATGACTTGACCTGCTAGGTTTTCTTACATGTACATATCACTTTTACATTTCAAATTCTATTGGATAAATATCACTTATTCCCAAGTAGTTCCCATGGATTTATTTGAAATTTCACTACTATAATATATGTATTGGAAATATAATATCAAGTATATATCATAAAATATGTCATAGATATATCACTGAATCATATCGAGTTATACTCACCATATAAATCTCATCCTATGTATTATAAATTTATTCGTGGAGAGATTTATCCCTTGTGACATTAGAAACAATTCAATCTCAAATTTTTATAACATTTATTTTCAAAAAAAAAATTTAATTTTATCTTTTGTGTGGTCTAATAAACCCATAGATATACCTCTAAAGATCTTGTTCCCTAGGATCCTATACTGTATCCATATTTCAAGATTTATATTAATCTAGTCATAAATTCCTATAATAACCATCAATTATTTTCCATATGTTATCAAACATATAAATTTATGAATACTCTAGTCCTCTCACTAACCTCTTTTAGACATTAGATATAATATTATTCGAAACTAATGTTATATATTCAGGATTCTTACATCAATCCATAAATATATTTCTATAAATATCATTTTTTATTTTAATTCTATGTGTCACTAAACCTTTTGCCATTTAATTGTATAGACACCTTCCAATAAAGGTTCTCTTGATATCCAATGTCCAATATAATGATCATAAAATATTTATATAACAATTATAATTATAATGGATTTATGTATGAAGACAATGTATGGCCAATAATGACTTATTAGTACCACTATTTTACCACATATGTATAGTTTCTAATGAATACCCACCAAGGATTTTAAATAATATAATGAAACTTATCTAAATTAAAATTAAATTATGATATATGGAATCCATCTTTTGATTTATTTAATTATTCCAATAATAACTTGCTTCTTTACAATTATTCCTTATAGAAATTTTTATCATTATAGAATAAGATATAATACACTATAGTGAATATAATAAAAACGGTTTGGTCTTATTCATCATATACAATAATATGTCTCAAGAATAACTCTTCTTTCTTGTGATCTAATGAAACTTGTTCCTATGCCATCTACTCGTGCGTCGCAAGACCATACATTAACCAAGTCAATACTTATCACATTATCTCAAATATAGAAAAAAGTATCCTAATAGAAATATTGTATTATACTTAACTATAGAATTTCTATCTTAGTAATTTATGTAATATCCTATATAAAATTTAGGATAAATTCATATACGCACTATTTTTTGGGCTGAACGTTTGTTTTTTAGTAATGATTAATTAAATATTTTCATCTAAGTACTTGTATTATGAAATAATTACAAAACCCCATTATTATATGATATATATATATTTAAGTAAATTTATCATCTTTGATATCTTGTGATGCACACCACAACATGTTTAAATGAAATGATATACTCTATTAAAATATTTTTATTTAAACATGGTCATTATAATATGATTGTTAAGTTTGAAGGTATGAATATTACTTGCTAAATTATAGAAACCATATTGTTTAACCATCTATAAAATAAATTCAATGTTTATCTACTGATCATAAATTAAATAAGACCCATTTCACTAAAAAGGAAAACATTTCTAAAAAAAGATTTATTGTTCATAATTGTTTAGTTGTACTTTATACACATAATTTAAAATTATTATTTAATATATTTACAAAAAATATTCTTCAAAAAATGAGAATAATATTTTAAATCTATATATCAAAATTATTTTTGGGTTAATTAATAATATTTTTCAGAAAGGTTTCATTTTTTTGATGAATAATGAAAATACTAATTTTTATAAAAAACTACTATTTTGTTAAAATAATTTACAATCCCTATTTTATTTTATTGTAGTTTTAAAAGTAATATTAATTCATCTATATAATTATTTGTACAATTTATGGATTTTTAATCAATTTCATACTGAATATTGATAATAAAACATTGTATAATTATGAAAATTCTGCCTTTAGAAAACCTAATTTTTCATTTATTTATCAAGTTTAATTTGTAATTATATTTTTTCAATTATTGGTATATAATATTGAAAAATAGAATATAATTTTTGAATTAGAATAATTTATATTATATTTTAAGGAAAAGTTAAAATTTTAACATAACTAATACTAAAATCAGTAAAAATTAATTACCAAAGTTAAGGTAAAAAAGTTTTAATAGGTGTTAAACAAAATATATGATGGCTAAGAATGCCCAAAAACATGTATAATTCATATTTTAAAGTCATATTTTGAGAATAAAACATTTATATCATGAATAATATTTCATTTTAGTGCCTTGTGTCTATTGGCACCAGGGCGTGTAGTAGAAGTCGGTGGGGTGAAAAATATACTTTTTTACCATCTGGTTGATAGAATTTGTCATCTCCAATGAAAAAGCACATGCATGATCTAAGGATCTCACATGAATTTAATAATATCAAAATTAAAAATAGATTCTTAACTAGTTTTATTTGTAACACATTTGACTTCGTATCTTTATTGGTATCGGCCGCTCAATGGATCTAAAGTCAAACCCCCTTGATTGTCCAAACATTCTATAAGAATATGTGTTCACACCATTAAATGGATTCTAGGTGCAAGAATACAGATTTAAAGATCTATTTTATGTTTTATTGTTCACCACATTCATGTTCCTTTGATCCATGGAAGAAATCACAGATCAATATCTTAGAGAGAGGCTTTATCTCTCTAGAAAGTTCAATGAGAGAGAAGCTCTCATTTTGAATGCATGAATATAACCTTAAATGATGTTACTATCATACTTATACATTGGTTTGGAAGAAATTTATAAATTGGGTTCCCCAATCACTATAAAATTTAAAATCCACTAAAAAATTAATAAATAACAATTATGATGAATGAAACTATTCCATAAATAATATTTATATTTTATCACATAATTAAAATGTATAATAAATATGTTTTGTGAAAAAAATGTGTCAATTAACTCGAATCATAATTTCCACTAATATTAAATGAACCTAGAATATTAAAATAATTTTTATTCAATAAATATTATTCTACAAATTTACATAAACACTTGTAAATAAATTTAATAAATAAATTCAACAAATTTATTCTATACATGAATAATAATGAATTTATTTTTTTATTAGTGGTTTATAAAACATGCACAGCACTCAAAAACGTTAGTGGGTCCCACCATTTCCTGTATACTTATTCACCTAAATATGGAATAATTGTTTATATAAAATTTTGTTTGGCCTAATAGGCCCTTATCTGGATAGTGGTGAATTGTATTCACAAACCAAGAGTATAGTCTACCATCCAATGAAGGCCCCAAAAGATGTAATGAATATTCATTGAAATGATAGTCGGCCTACTAGCATAAAATATGTAATATAATATATTTTTATTTATATTTATCATAAATAAAGATATAAAATAGTGTCAACATCCATTGTTACATTATTTTTTATTGATCTATCTAGATAGATTTACCCTACCTAACATGGAAAGAGATTTATATGGGCACTACCATCCTGATCAACAAGGCCCAAGATATTAATTTCTCAGATAAAAAACAAAAAATTTTAAATTGACCAGTAATTGAATTTTATACCACCAATGATGCACCCAACACATGTTACCACGCCATTATTTCATTATCATGATTTTTTCCTTTCATCAAAGTACATTATCGAATTACATACACTGATAATGATATCATGTTAGGAGACCATTATACATATCATAGATAAAGACAACCAACAACACCTAAAACATGTGGGGTTCCTATAGGAAGGTATGTCCTCCTGATCACACCTACTATATACTACCAAGTGAGGAGTTCATGATAAGAAGTCTCAATGGTTATAATCCCCCAACACAAAATATTCCAAAATGAACTGTTTCTAGATAGTATGATGATTCTATACTATATGAATTATATTTAAGATTAATGTAATTGTATCTGGAGGTTCTCATTATATTATGGCATCAATGATATTCTTCAATATTATAATTAATCTATGTACATTACCATTAAATAGTATATGCATAAATATTTACACTCTAATGGTAGGAGTAAATCATGCATATCTAAAAGTATAAATGAAATGGAAACAAAAAATTACTGTTTAGTTATGTCTAGGGAACCCACTTTTAAAACACTCCAACGTCCTTTGGAACAAACTTTCTAATGATAATATCTAACTCACTGATGATATATATCGTGATTCTTCTTAGTTTTGGATTTTGTTTTTGGGTCTTCTACTTATTCATTGTTTGGTTGTTCTATTATGTGTGACCTCACCTCCTTGAGAAAGACACCTCAGGAGATGTTATCCCTAACTATATTCCTTTTCTTCCACTATAAAAACATGACATCTTATTTAGTATGAGTATCCTAATTTACATTATGATAATAATTTTCTTACTATGTAGGATTCCATGAACTGTAACAAAATGTTGTGTTTTATATATTACTTCTTTAGCTACCACATATGTCACAAGAAACTCATTATTTGTGGATATGGCTACCAATGGCTTGTATGATTGTTTGTGTCTCATTACATTATCCTAAATGTGATATTATATCACATTAATCAAAATAAATTTTATTTTTTGTTCCTAGAAATCATATATTATTTCTTCTCTTTATAACAGGTATATGTCATTTGTACTTATTCAAGTACCATTAAATTTTTCGACTTATTCCATTACAGATATCATAAATATATCGAATATTTTTCTATGATAAATTGTATACAGGAAATATCATTTCTTATACATATCATTTCATACATTATTTATCCATCAAAGATGCATATGGAACTCCAATCCCAACATTAATACCCCCTTATTATTATGTATGTCTCGTTGGGGATATATATTCCATTTGAAAGGGGTAAAAATTATCTCTCGGATTGTTCTAACATGTATTTTTCAATTCCATGTTAGTATATATACTATATACTGGGATTTAGAAACCATTAAATCTACCATAACAGATCATGTTCCCTAGAACTTCAGTTGCAACATTAATTTAGTCTCTATTGTGTTACTTTAATTACGGTCTTAACTAACTATAGAAAAATAGATTTTTTTTCCATAACATACAAAACATATTTCACTTCTAATATAGTGGAATTCTAATAATCCTTCTGTATATACATAGAAAATATCCATTCCAAATGAATATTCGATGATCTTGTTACTTATTTTAATCATGAACAAGAATTGGGTGACTTTCACCCCGTATTCGCAGTCTATGGTGTCATTGTCCCATTCTAGTTTTCTTGTATTGAATCCTTCATGTATTGGCGTTCTTGAAATCCCACTCTCAATAAAATTATCATATAATATATTTATAATAAGTAAAATTTTATTCAATTTATGTATAATGACTTAGTATTACCAGTCAAACTGTATTGGTACCATGATTGTACCACCCATGTATCTTTTAACATGAACACCCATCATAGTATTCAAAATAATAATCCCCATATACTTTGATAGATGGAACCCATTATTGAATTTTATTTGATATTTTCAATTTAATTAAATTACCATATACTCCTAACTTGTTGAAATTATTATTCTGAATAAATAAAATATTGTTTCCCATGGTGAATATAAATCCATTACTATGGTTGTATACTTCATATGTAGTATATCTCTCTAGAACATTACTCTTCCATTCCTCTTATGGAACTCTTTCATATGTCAGCTATTTTTGTATCTATATAATTGACTAATACCTTGTCAATATTACTCCCACTATCTCATATATAGTTGTTTACCATTTAATTCAAATATATTATATCACATGACTATGACATATCTACCATTGGTATTTTATAAAATCTTATGAAACATTTGGATAATTACATTAGATGCACATTATTTTTCGCATGATGTGAGTTTGTTTGTATCATAACAAAACAATTTCAACTAAACACATGATCTTATGATATAATGAATTTCAATGGTATTATAACTCATATGATATCCACTTTTCATGATAGTTATCTTTTGGTTAGGGGATAAATCCAATTTTTTATGCATAATCGATTATTTGTAATGCATTAGTATTAACATTGATGCTCCTTTTACTTACAACATGAATCTCAAGTGTATATGGAAATCTTCATTTATTAAATACTTCACACAATATTGTTTTGATCAATATTAACATGTAATAGTAATCTTATATCATCATTTTTATCATCATAACATTGATCTAGATAAAGTAATGTGCATTTGGGAATTTCTCTATAAAAAATTTTCGGAATAAATGAATTCATGGTCAATATATTCTTCATAATTCCAACCTAAATAATCATACATCTTCTTAATATGCACATACAAAACATCACCTTGATATTTCTTAAAATTATTAAAAGAATCATTTGAATTATATTTACCTCTATCATACCCTTGGAATAGTTTACACTCTTATATTGAACTAGTTTTTAATGCTTTGTGAATTAAATTTATTTCTAATTGTTTCTTTGTCCAAACTAAAGAAGTATATACCTCCATGATGACTAATGGTTTTATCTACAAGGATTAAAAATATGATATAGGGAATATCCTTGACTTCTACTTTTAGTTTTAACTAACAAGGAATTATATTTCCACAATTGGGTATATGAATCTTTAATTTTATATTCATCGGGTATTGGTAATGATTCAAGTATCATTGAACTATAAGTTGAGTATTAGACTACATAAACAAAATTCATTCATGAATAAAAATAATATATCATTTTATCCAAAGTACATGCAAGATAAATGTTTCTGTTGTACTTGATAAAAGATATACTTGAATCATTTACCTGGGAACTTGAAGTTGTGTGCTTCTCCTCATTGACTTAAGAACCAACCCTTCACAGACACTTGTAGAACACACCATACATGTAGTAACATTTCTATGGATACATGGTTATTGTATTCAAATACACATATATGAAAATTTTATTGTATTTAATACAGAAGAAGTATAATGGAAACATTACTAATAATTTATGAATATACCTGAAGAGGAAGTGATTACTTGTATCTTCAATTCATTTAATTTATAATCAACATCCAATAATTTATTTCATTATATACAATGAAAATAAAATCATTTTAAGAACCTATTTTCATTGAAGGAAATTGTGAAGCTTCCTTTGGCGTTTCTCATTCCATTGTCCTTTTCTCCTCAACTTTCAAATTGTTTAACATAAGAAAAAAAGATTAATCATTCATTAATGTTATAGTTTATTAGAAAACATTTCCCAAAAGGTAACAATGATTTTTATCCACATATATCATACTACAATATTAAACGAGAATGGATTATATGGGGGGAATTTATAAAAGAATGGGCAGTTTTGAATGTTTGTTATCTGCCATTCAATTTACACAATGCTAGTATAATTATAACTCATTTATATTAGGGTTCACATTCTCCATGTAAGAATCTAAGAGATGATACTACATGAAATATTACCCATGTACAAATATAGTATCAATAACTAAAATCAAATGTTGATGGAATAATTATAACATAACCATCATATATGTCACACATGATCCTTCATTCAACCATGCTTCCATGGGTGGTTTAAGGGTATTGGGGACTCTATCACCTTAAATATCCTATATCATAGTATTTTGTGGAAGAGCATAGGCTACTCTTTAAAAACAATGTCTAGATTAGAAATTGTTTGCCTAATATTATAATAATATATCTTGTGTTATTGAATTTCATTTTATCAAAAAATAAAATCTGTAATTTAGTACTTTTATCATGATTGAGAATTTAGACATTGAAGATTATTAAATAATTAAATTTCTCCCAATACATTATAGAATTTTGGAAACCCAAAATTCTAGAATAGAAATATTATATCTCTTCATTATTCTAGTGGAATTGATCCTTGATCCTCTCCACATATTATGCATGCTTTGGCTATGCCATTACTCAGTGACCAAAAGGTATGTTTTTGGATACATATTTTCTCTATAATTCAGTTATGTCAATCCACCGCTGTCATAAAAAATCCTTGTTAGTAAGTGGGTCTCTCTACTTTTTCTTACAAGCAACCCAAACACCCATTTTTGTTCAAATCCTAATGACAGATTTCATTTTCAACATAATATTTCATTGAGAATGTTTTATTATTGTTCTTAGAAAAATAAAATTGATTTATATTAGTTTTTTCATTCAATGTTGTTAGGATCACAACATAACATAAATATAAAAACATTCATCACATATTTATTATTATTACATTTTATTATTTTATGTGTTAATATCTTTCATGAAAATGAATAAAATATAAAAAATTTATAATGGAAATATAATATTTATCTCGTCTTGAGAATATAATATCTATTGATCAATTTAAATATATTTAATCACCCTTGACCTAGAGGAATCATACATGAGTTGTAGATTGACTCATCATGCAGAATGTTCCCATCAAGTATGTCAACATCCCATCTAGATGTCTTCTTTATTTTCCATTCTATGCATCTTACACCATCCTCATCATGGTACAAAAATTCTCTCACACTGGCGAGGGGAACATGGGAGTGAAATGTATATATAGATAATGATGGAAACATAGGCCCTTAAACATATTAATCAAAAAATAAAATTGAATGCAACACATCATTTAATAATAAAATTTTTATTATTATCACAAGCATGTTATAGATAATTATTGAAATTAACCCAGACATACAAAGGTATGGTCACTTGCTCAAGACCAGTCAATATAAAAAATAAACACATGATAATTTTTTTTAATAAATTTAATGTATTAAAGAATATTATATAAATTAAAAAAAGTAATCAAATCAAAAAAATTATTCCAATATTTTATTTTTATTAAATAAAAATAAATATTAAATTTTAATACCATAAATCGCATTAATTAGGTAATTCAATTTAATATATAAATTATTTTAATTTTCTTTCCATGTATTCAAATATTATATTGTAAACTAAAAAATATTTTATTTTATTTTATTTAATAATAAATTTAACTTATTTAATTAAATTAATTTTGATTAATCAGGGATCTGAAACCCAACACATGGCTATTGCAGGTCGTTCTAAACCCATGAAGACCTATTTTGGTTCGGGAAAACCCAATAAAAGACTCTTCTAGGCTAGGAAGTTCTTCCCAGAACCATCCAATATCGGTTAGAGCCACCCCCACCCTTTGTAGGTTAGTTCATGTCCAATAGAACTCCAGGAGACCATGGTTGGGGGATACCTCACTATAGGGAGGATGGAGGGGTGGCCGGGATCTCGAACTCGTGAAACAGGGAGTGGATTCATCAGTTAAAGGAGCACTGATGGGGCGTGATGGATGGAACATTTTTCTTAGAAAGGCCATCGGGAGTCGACGATGCTAAATGTGTCTTATGAGGTAATCTTTTAGTGATTAGACGAAAGTGGCACAAAGATCCCATATGGTTGGGGAGGCTCCATTTCGATAAGTTGTCTGAGATCTAGCGGTAGTGTATTTGGGTAGCAATAGTAGAAGTCGAGTGGTGTCGCGGTGGGATATGACTACCGCATAGTGGCATTTGGCTTGTCAGCAGGTGGCACAATAAGGTGGTGTGAGGCACCATGGTACTTAAACAATGCGTTGTGGTAGTACGACCACAGACATATGTGATGTGGTTAGAGGGAGGTGGATGAAGACTACATTAATGTATCCATATGGTTAAACATGATAGGTGCAATGAGCCGAGAAAGTAGGGGGAGGGATACTGTGACAGCAGAGCACCTGTGGTAGGGACCTGGTAGCTGGGGAGACAATTACGGTGACCTGACTATGGCTCCCTGGCTCACTCCTAAAAAAATGTATAAGACGTGGTAAATGGGGTCTGAGTTTGTGGGAATGGGGGTTGACATACCATTCTTTTTGGTATTATATATATTTTAAAACTTTTTTTATTTCCACAAAAAAATTATTCTGCCAACAATTGACACCATTTTTTCTTACTTCTCTTAGGAGACTTGTTAACCCACATCACCCCAAAAATATTTTACTTCCCCTTTCCTCCAATTTAAAAAGGATAATAAAATATCTTTTAATATGATAATAATATTTTTTATTCTTATATATTATTTATTATTATTATTATTATTATCAAATTACAATAATATAATTATTATAAAAATATAATTTTCAAAAAAATTATAATGGACTTGTACTAGAAAATACTACTCCATCCTCTTATGTTCTAGTAAGATAATTTATTTCACTGATAATCATATGAAACCCAAGTATAATATAATATTTATAAAATATGTTTCAAATTTTAATAACTGAAAAATTGATGCTTTCAATCCATAGATTGTTTTTTGAATGGCCATTACATGGTCAACTGAACTCTAATTCAACCATAGTAAATTTTTTCAAGACCAATTATGAACCATATAATTAATTTAATGAAAATTTATTTTTTACTAACTCGAAAAATTTACAGTATCCATTTGAAAAATTTTTTGGTATCGGGGCACATGACAGAAGATGATGGGTTGTGAAATTAAAAAAATGTTCCATTATGGTAAAATAACTTATCGTCTACAGTAATTTAATCCCTAGTATAGTCATAGGATCTCTTATGAATTTAATATTCACAAAATAAAATTTAATGATTACATTATCCAAATTTAATCACACTAAATTCTACCTTTTATCTTAGGTCCATTGTTCAAAGGATTGGACACTAAAACCCTCTATATCATCCACACACTCATTAAGAACTTGTGAATACATTGTGTAATGAATTATGGGTTCATTAATAGTTCCCCTAATATCTATTCTATGCCACATCATTCACCATAAACTTTTTCCTTTTATACGTAAAAGTGATCTTAGATCATTTGTTTAGAGATATTCTTTCTCTTCCTAGAATGAATTATAAGAGATAAGAAACCATCCTGAATGCATGAATAGTAGATGGAATGAATATCCTCTCTTATATATTTAGTGGAGTTCACAAAATACTCGTATTGGGTTCTCTAGCCCCGAGAAAATTTAACACCAACAAAATTATTCATAAATAACAATCAGGATGAACTAATAGATGACATAAATACTGTTTATATTTTATCAATAACTTGTAATATATATTTAATATATTATATAATAAAACTGATCCATTTAACTCAACATTTAATCCACACTAATATTAAATGAACATGAAATATTAAAATAATTTTCGTTTAAGTAATATTATTCATTGTATTTACGTAAAAACTTGTAAACACTTTTAATAAACAAATTTGACCCTATTATTATTTACTATAATAATAATGGATATATTTTTATTCTATGATCGATAAATCAAAAACAACACTAAGGGTCCTTCCTAGAGCCCTTGATTTCTTGTATACCAATACAGCAAAATATCATAGATTTTGAGAGTGCTATTTTCATGGACCATTGATGCCCTTATATCAATAGTAGTGAATAATATTAAACGACCAATAGTAGAGTCTAGTAACTAATTGAGGCCCATAAATAGATATGTTATAGTCATTGAAATGAAAACCATGCAATGAGCACACATCGTGTAATGTAATCTCTTTATCTTTAGACATCTCATATAGTAAGATGCACACCAGTGCCACCAATCATTCTTGCTAAATTATTTTTTATTTTTCTAGAAGGATTTAACTATGGATACCTTGTCCAATGATTTAAAAGATTCTACCATCCTAACCAACCATTTCCAAGATATTACTTCCTCATGTCTACAGTGAAAAATTATATCTTGACCATTTATCCAATGTCATTCCACAAGCACACAACACAAGATACCTCACCATGATTTCATTATCATGGTTTTTTCGTGCATCAGCGTATGTGATCTAATGGAAAACATTGATAATGATCTCAAGTTGGGAAACCAATACACATGTTCATATATAGTAAAAACTAATTATACCTGAAACATGTGGTATTCTTATTATCATGTATGTCCTCACGATCTCACTTACCAGAGATCACCAAGTGTAATCTTCATCAAATGAAGTCTCAATTATTATGAACCCCCAACACCTGATACTCATACATAAACTGTGACCATCGAGTAGTTTGTATCTAAAAAATATTACATATATTTAAGATTAATTTCATAGTATCTCGAGTTTCCCATTTTATCATGGGATCAGTTATTACATTTTGATATGATAAATAATCTCTATAAAATATCATACATAGTTGATGTATAAATTTAAAAACTATAATGGTAAGATTATATCATTCATATAAATTGTTATATATGAAATTTTAATTGAAAAGTAATATTTAGCTGGGTTTATGTCACCCAATATTACAATAGTGTCATGATAAAATCTTGGGTGTAATTCTTTCTTTTCATTAATCTTATGTGTGTCTTCTCCCCCATTTATATAAGGTCACACCTCTTATATCCATTAAATACCTAAAAAATCTATTGGGTCATACAAAACCTACCCAAAACACTTTCTTACTTATTTTCACTCATTCTAGAATACATGGTTTGATTATAAATATATCCCAGGAAGGATTTTATATCAAACTTAAAGAAGTTGTGCATAGAAGAGGTAGCACCCTGAACCGAGAATTTTGTTTCATTTATTATTCCAAATACCTATGATATTATTATATTATTATAAAATAACAACCTTTTTATATTACATATTTTTCAATGTTTTTATGTTCAGGTAATGACCTACAACCAACTCATCCTCTCCCAAAAGGGAAACTGAATCATCGACTGTGTCCACGATGGACAACCACCCCTCAAATTGACATAATTCATTTTCCATAACCACTTATCATGGATGGATATAATGAAATTTTTAAAATTTAGGTATGATATTTGTTATATATTTATACATATGTAATAATAGAATCACATAATTCTTCATACATTCCATTTCATAGAGAATACGATAATATATAACGTGTGTATGGAAGAATTAGGTCTCACAAAGCAACGTGGTTTGTTTTTTAATTACAATATACATGGAAGATAATATGGAATGATTTTTTATATATATTTTATTCAATAAATATTAATTATTTTAGAATACAAATAAATCATTTACTTTCATAACTTACCATCTATTGAATAAATTATAACGTCGTTTGTCTCTGCGACGAACTACCACCTCACGAAGCGATGTGAATTTTTTAATACCACATAAATTTTAAGGTAAGTATAAATAATATTTAACTGATAATATTATATCTAAATTATAATTATAATCCTTGAAATATAAAATAACACCTACCATCTTTATATCATGATAGTCATAAAATGGAAACATTACTCGTGGGAATGTATGGCCTATCATCTCCATAATTGTAATGTAGTTCAATTTTCATAACTTTATCTCATGGATAGATTAAAAATTATAATTTATATAAAAAGTTAGAAAATATATCATGAATAAAATTATATATATGATTAAATAATAATCTAAATGCCCATATTCCACTTACCAATGTGATTTTGACATATGAGTCATCTATCGTTAAAACATAAAATATGATATTAATTTCTTAAGTAGTTTAATATGACATTGTAAAAAATAAAATAAAAGGAATAATAAACATGAAAAAATTATTAATAAAGTAAATAAATAAAATAATTTTATTATTTGTGAAGATACAGAATGAATTTGATGATTTTGGATCAATGTAAGGGGATTCTTAGCTCAATTTCCATTCATTGGATAAAATTATACTTTATTGATAATGTTAAGGTAAGATTGCGTGTGTAAATTAATTTGATTATTTTATGTTTTATTTACACTTTTTTATTTTTATATATATTTTATACAAATAATTAATTCATTAATTGTCTCTACATCAATGGTGTGATCCTTGTAAGGGTTTTATCTCAAAACTCATTTTTTGACATAAACGTACTTGTATACACATAATTAGTTTTAAATGAGGTATATTTTTACAACCCAATATTTCATAGTACGTTATCTCATTAAAATAATTCAATAACTTCTGATGCACGCAACACCGAGTTCGAGTTCACCACAACTTACCAAACGAGCCATTCAAAAGGCGGATATGAATAGTATTAACTTCATTTTGAATCGTATATACTCTATATAATTTTAGCATCCACATTATGTGTTTCTTAGACATAATATAATAACAAATTCATTTTTTCAGATAAAAGAATTATTTTAAAAAAATTGAAATTTTACCGCCTTTTAATGGGAAATACTTTTTATAACCAATATTGGAAACTTTTAAATATTAAATTTAATGAAATTAAATTATTCTTTATAAGTACGACATAAAAATTTAATTTGGATAAATTTTTGGAACATTTCTGATAACTTTCATATTTTGATGAATAATGAAAAATACTATGTTTAAATTGAAAAAAAAAATTAATCGAAATAATTTATAGTGTTATATTATGAATTTGAATAGTTTTGAAGTATAATTGGATTATATTTTTATCATTTAATACAATTTTGGTCATTATAAGTAATTTCACATTTAAAGTTGACTTAAACACATGTCAATCTTTTGTTTTTACTTTTTAAAAACACGATGTTTGGTTTTGAAAATGGGAAATTTATTTTAAATAAATAAATGCAACTTATATTTTTTGATTTTAGTAAAATATACTTCCTTTTTGAATTTATAATATCCAAATTATCTTCGTGTGAATTTTTGGTATTTTTTTTAAAACATTCAATTTTTGATGAATAGTTAAAAACACTGTGTTATTATTGATAATCAACATTTTATTTATATAATGATTTATTTTATTTTATATTTGGTCAAAATAGCTACATAATAACTATATATGTTCAACAAAATTTGTTTGAGTCATTTTATAATATGTTTAGATCTATACGATTTTAACGAACTTTTTACCCTCTTTTACCCACTTCCTAAGAGCATTTGAAAATTTGTATAAAATTAATTTTACCACTTCAGTTAGTTAAATTTAAAAGAATCTGAGAGACACGGTTAATATGAGTAAGTAAAATGTGGTTCAATATGATGAAAATAATTTTTTGGTAGATAGTAACTTTTGACATTTATTTACCACGGTTAATAGTAAATAGGGTAATTAACGGTAGAAATGATATTATTATTACCCTAACACATGTCCTAATACTATTGGATAAGTGTAATTCAACCAAAAACAATATTAGTAATAAAATATGATCCATTGGGTCAACATGAATTAGTTTAGAAATTTTTTTATTATTTTATTTAAAGAATTGTTAAAACTGTTAAATTCAAAGTTTAATAACAAATCCATTTTTAATATAGGGATATACATAATATAAATTATACTATACATATTAATTAGAAAGATAAAAATATTTACTACATAATGATAATATATTCATAATTTTCAGACATTAAAAAATGTAATTTATTTATTACACAATGATGATGCAGTAATTTTCATAATAATGAAATATTAAAATAAAAGATATTATAAATATCCAAACAAATGTAAATTGAGACTTTAGACAAATTAAAATTATTTTCATTATTAATATGATATTTTAGGATGAATATATAAATTAATTTCGATTTAATAATGTTTTTAGGGCTTTGTAAAAATCATTTATTATGTAATGTCAAAATTTACATAATTGAGTTTTAGAAACAAATACAATATTATGGGTTGATATAATATTCCTAGAAATCTATGGTTTTTACAATAGGCCTAAATATTATCATATAGGTCATTTATGAACATATTGGGGTTCTCTTGGCAGTTTATAGTATGTTTATTATGCATATAATATAAAAATATAAAGAGACATGGTAAATGTCAAACTATTTAACTAAGAGTTAAATATAAAAGATAAGGTTAATATGGTGACCCAAATCATTATAAAAACTATTTAATGAGTGGTTTTCTACATATCTCAAACTTATCCTTGAAATAAATCATTTTTGAGCCATTAGAAACCGAAAATTATTGTATTATAAAATAATATTT
This sequence comes from Viscum album, assembly GCA_963277665.1. Classification (NCBI taxonomy): domain Eukaryota; kingdom Viridiplantae; phylum Streptophyta; class Magnoliopsida; order Santalales; family Viscaceae; genus Viscum; species Viscum album. Next base: position 913,200,557 of record OY728155.1, on the reverse strand, counting down.
AAAGCTTTTCCTAAAGTGACCCTCACATCTCTTATAAAAGGGCACTTCACCTTCTCTTAATTTAACACCTAAAAATCCATTTGGATCATCCATACCCTACCAAAATATCCTCTAAACTATATTCCATTTATTCTAGAGTACTTCCTTTAGTCAGAAAGAAAACCCATGGATCCCATTTGATCAAATAAAAATGAAGAACCTCATGAAGAGGTGAATATTTCATCACCTCTTTCATGTTATTTTCTTATTCCACTTCCTCTTTCTTTGTGGTTTCCATTCTAAAATAATAAATCATGTATCTTATATATACTGTGATTTTATTATAAAAATATTAAAACAATATTAATTATTCTATCCATCTAATAAATGACAAAGTCACCATACGTGCATACGTACAGATTACTGTCTCCATGGCATGGTGTAGTTTGTTATTCAAACACTTCATCATTCGGATGGGTATAATAATTAGCATACATGATGTAAATAAAAAATATAGCTTGATAATTATTCTTTATATATGATATACCATCCAATTATATACGATTTTAATATCAAAAGAATGATATTGTCACTTGTGCGTATATACGGATTATCAACTCCGCAAACGCGATGAGATTCATTCCCCATTATAATCACTCAAGAATAATTTTCCTTTTATGATTAAAAATAATGTTTATGAACATAATATGATTCTATATATGCATAAAATACATCCTATCCATAAAAAACATGGCTTACGTAACCAAGCACGTAATGTAAAACAAATCAGTTAACAACTGAAATGATGATACTACTAAAATATTATTAACAAAGTAATATTAGAAGATCATATATGATATCATATTAATGTATATCGTTATTGTATAATTTAATAACAATGATTTAAACATTATATAGGAGGTTATCCTACCCTCAACCTATGAAATGTATGAGGTAAGGGATAATTTCAGAATCTCTTTATTATCCAAGGTTGTTTTTACGTAAGTCTCTACTGGGACATATTAATTATCCATTTCCATATTTCATTAAATCATTTTCAAATGGATTATTTCACTGTAATTTTTGACTAAAAACTCATTTTAAATTTTTTAATGATTTATTCTTATAAACCTTTCTCATTAATTTCCATGTTTTCAAAACGATTTAAAGTATTTACTTATATGGACATGAATGTTTTAAAATGTTAATTCCTTTCAAAATTTTCAATTTGTCTTCGGACACTTTGATAAAAAACTATTTTTTAAATTACATTCTTTACAAATTATGTTACTTTTAAATGATTTCATGAAAAAGGGATATTTATATCAGAGACTATTATAGATAATTTTCAACAATGTCAACATCCATTACAGGTTATTATTATTGATCGAGGTTTATTTATTATGATACAAATATGATTTATTATTTTGAATGTTTTGTGATATGTTTGCCTCTGCATGTGTTATTTATATACCATTTTTTGTTTATGGATATAGTATTGAAATTTCATATGCTATTTTTAATACAATTCTATAAGTTATGTTTAATGATTTTCATATGAGGAATGAATTGGACTTAGTATGTGATGGGTGGAGCCCACTATAGCTCATCAATGCATCGGTCGGTCTCATGATACAAACTAGTGTCTTTCCACAACATCATGGAAAAATATAATTTTTTGTCTTGGCATAAGGCAATGACATTGTGGTTATAATATCTGGAATTTTGCATTCCATCAGTATAAAAGTGGATATTGATATGGCATGAGATTTTTTGACCAGTAGAATACCTATGTTAATATGTAAAGGGAGTGATTGGATTTTTTCTTTTCCATATTATGATGAAGTTTAAGTTTAAAAGGATTTTTTTAGTCTTTTACATTTCATTAAATATTAATTCTTATTTATGAATGTTTCTGCTATATTTTTATCCTTACTGAGCATCTCATCTCACCCCTTTCTATATTATATTTTTCCTAGGATGTGAAGAAATATTTTAGGGTGGACCTGTAGGGATAGGCGAAGGATATAAGTGTGGTCAATGGGGACAAAATTTTGTTGATATTTTTATTTCATGATGTAACGTTAAACTTATTAATGTATCTAGAACTTCCAAGGCTACTAAACTAATAGGTCATTTGGGACATGATTTATTGTATCATGCCAATGTTATTTTATAGTGCACCGACTCTTGGTAACTGGAGTCGGGGCGTTACAGTTAGTATCAGAGAAATTTTAGTGAAAAACATGGAAACTAAATTTAGATAAACTATTATTAGAGCACATTACAATAAGATAGACTATGACTATTAGTATAGAAGAACCTCCTAGAATTTTGGTAATGTATAGATTTTGTGAATTTTCTAAGCCATACATCCATGTTTGGATACGAGAAGGTAGAGGCGGCTCTAGCACAAATGTACCCATGAGTGAAAACTCAGACAAGGAGTTTTATCTTCACCCAGGGTATCCCAGTACAGGATAACGGGCCTTGCTGCACTCTTGGTGACGACACTCTCGGGGGATATTCTTAGGATAATTAAAATTTCCCTTACAAGAAATTATTATTTATTTATAAGTAAATACTTTATCAAAGAAAATATTTTATGATTATAGATTATATGCATAATATTTTTAATTTATGTTAGGTATTTTAAATGTTTGGAATTATGAATTGTGATTCATAAACTAACCATGTGTATGTCATTGTTTATAAATGGTGCTTAGTAGATGGAATGAAAATTCCATCAATAACCATTATCTAAATATATAGAAGGATCATATCTTTCAAGGTATTATACCCACATTTAAAAGGGAATTAGTCTCCCATGTATTCTCATCATATGAAGAAATTGTATCTTGTGTTAATAAGATAAATAAAAAATTATCTATGTCATATGTCTTTTAAGAGAAGCAAGAGAAGAAAAGGATGGAAGACAAAATGATGGATAAAGGGAAGAGGGGAAAGATGGATTTTCAAATATGTGATAACTGTGGAAAGATTCAACTTAGTAAATGCTTAAAGGGAATGAGAGTTTGGTATGAGTATGGGAAAAAAGGACACCATGTACGTGATTTCAAGGGTATGAAAAAGGTTTCAAATGTACAATTATTGATCTGCAAGGAGTTGGATCACTATGTGAAGCAATGTCCAAATCATCAGAGTATACCTCATATGTTGTTATTGGATAGATGTCATGTTATGATACTACCAAAGATTAAGATAAAAGATTATATTTCTTATGTTTTTATTAAAGTAATGAATCATTTTCATATTTTATTAATTATATATTTGTTATAGTAATTATAGAGTATAAAAGGATTGTAATGTAGTACTATTTCATTAAGGAGTTGAGATTGTGTGGAAACAAGAATAGTGACTCAATAGCAGGTTAATTTTTTTTGGAAAATGTATAGTTTAGAGAAAGATAAACCATAACATGGTTTTCATATTGGGGTAGTGTTTTTTGAATAATATAAGATTTATTTGGGTAAATTATATTGGATATTCTTAACAACCTTGAAACAGATTAATGATTTTTAGATTCCATTATTATTGGAGTTTAAAACATTTTTGTATAGAAGGAGTATATCGAGTACTCTATAAGGAATAATAAATCATGAATGTAATCAATACGGTTTTATGGAAATTCATGGTGTTAGAGTGTTTTAAATTAATACATGATGGAGGTATTCACAAGTTATTACATGGAAAAAGGATCTTCATTGTTTTTAACTTCCTTATAAATTTTGGACTATGAGTGTGGTCAAAAGTATTTTGGAAAAGTCTAAAGGTTGGAATCGATTCAGTTTGATGCTGGATACTATTGTTAAGGTTAAATAATTTATTGAGATTATTTTTGTAATATCATAAAAAGGAAAACCCAAAGTTCAGGAAACCACCAGTTGTGTCCGGCAAGGCCGTGAGACTTGAACCCGCAACCCAGGGCGACAAGGGTGGATCACCAACCACTATCATACGTGATGTCCTGGTTTGTATAATGTATTTTTTTGAAATATCTGGTCAAATTAATTGTTAATTAATTATTTTTGTAACCCTATATGATTAGGATAAATAAAATATTTTTGATTTCTATTATCTTTTGGAGTGAAAGATAAGTTGTGGTAGGAATTAGTTGAAACATGAATCTATACTTTCCAAGTATATTTTTTCCCTCTTATTCTATGAATAAATTAATAGAAAAACATTAAAGAAGGGATCTTAAAACAAATAATGTGTTGTCACAGTACATTATGTTTTTTTGAACTGATGATATTTTAAGTCATCATAGATTGACAGCTTTAAGGCCCTCAATTTTACAATTGTTTGTAATTGATGACTTCAATAACTACCTTAAAATATTTATGTTATTCCTCCAATTAGGTGTCTCTAATTACCACTAATGTTCTCTTAATTGATATCAAAATTTGGTGGTGACTTTTTCATTTCCATTTCCCTTTTATTAAGACTAAATTTTAATAACCCAATTTCTAATGTGGTTTTTCACCAAAGTTGTTTTTCTATTTTTAACCATTTATTTTCAAAGAAGAATTTTAAATTTCGAGGATGTAATTTATTTATGTAGAGGAGAATCTAACACCCCATGATTTCATAGTACATTATCTCATTAATGTAATTCCATAGCTTGTGCTACACACAACACTGAGTTTGAGTGCACCACAACATACCAAACTAGCCATTAAAAAGATGTTATAAATAGTATTAACTAAATTTTGAATGTTATATACAATATATAATTTTATCATCCGAATTATTTGATTCATAGACATAATATAAGAACAAATTAAATATTTCAGATAAAAAAAATTATTTTTCAAAAAATGCAATTTTACTAACATTTAATGGAGAATACTTTTTAAAAACAATATTTTATTATTTTATATATTCTATTTAATGAAATTAAATTCTTATTTCGAATCGTAACATAAAATTTTAGTTTGGATAAATTATTGGAACTTTTCTAATAACTTTCATATTTTGATGAATAGTGAAAAATACTATGTTTTAATTGAAAACAAATTATTTAATAAAAATAATTAATAGTGTTAAATTATACATTTGAATGGTTTTTATGTATACGTAGATTATATTTTTATCATTTTTTACAATTTAGTTCATTATATGTAATTTCACTTTTAAATTTGACATAACCACAAGTCAATATTTTGATAGTTTTTATTTTCCAAAAACACGCTTTTTGGTTTGGACAATGAGAATTTATTTTTAATTAATAAATTCAAATTATATGTTTTGAATTTATTAAAATAGAATTAATTTTTGAATTTGGAATATGAAAATTATATTCGAGTGAAATTTTGGTATTTTTGGAGAGCATTCAATTTTTGATGAATAGTTAAAAAACACTGCGTTATTATTTAAAACCGACTTTTTATTTAAATTAATATTTATTTTATTTTATTTTAGGTCAAAATAGATACATAATACCTATTTATGTTCAATTTAATTCATTGGAGTCATTTTATAATAAGTTTAGATATATACAATTTTATTAAACTGTTTACCGTCTTTTACCCACTTCCTAGGAGCATTTGAAAATTTGTATAAAACATAATTTTTTCACTTATGTGAGTTCAATTTCAAAAATCCTATATACATCATTAAAATCAGTAAGTAAATTATGGTTTAATAAGATTAAATTAGTATTTGGTGAATAGTAAGTTTTAACTTTTATTTACCACAGTTAAAACTAAAAAGGGTAATTAAGGTTAAAAATGATATTATTATTAAGCTAACACATTTCCTAATTCTATTGGATAAGTGTAATTCATCCAAAATCAACCTCAGGAATAAAATATGATTCTTTTGGTCCACATGGATTAGATTATGACATTTATTATTATTTTATTTAAAGAAGAGTTGAAAAAGTCAAATTCAAACATTAATAACTACAGAATGTTTAATATAGGGTTAAACATAATTTAAATTTGACTATAAATATTCATTAGAAATATAAACATATTTATTACATAATTAAATTTTATTTTTAATTTTTATGCATTAATAAATTGAATTTACTTATGACACAATAATGACAGAGTAATTACCTTAATAATGAAATATTAAAATATTTGATAATATATATATCCAAACAAATGTAAATTGAGAATTTTGAGGAATTACCCTAATTTTATATGTTAATATGTCATTTTAGGACTGAATATATTAATTTATTTTGAATTAATAATGTTGTTAGGATATTAACAAAAATAGTTTATTAAATAATGTCAAAATTGACGTAATTGAGTTTTTAAAACTACTACTATATTATTGTTTGATATAATATTACATAAAATATATGGTTCTACCAAAGGGACTAAATAATATTATATATGTCATTAATGAACATATTGGGTTTCTCTTGGTAGTTTATAGTATGTTTATTAAGCATATAATATAAAAATACAAAGAAACATGATAAATGTCAAACTTATTAACAAAGAGTTATTTCTAAATATTAAGGTTAATATTGTGACCCAAACCTATATAAAACCTATTTTATGAGTGGTTTTAAACCTATCCCCACCTTATCCAAGAAATAAGTCATTTTGGGTCCCTTATAAACTTAAAATTATTTTGTTATAAAATAATACGTAACGCTTTTCCTAAAGTGACCCTCACAACTCTTATAAAAGGGAACTTCACCTTCTCTTACATTCACACCTCCAATGCCATTTTATTCGGCCAAACCCTTCCCATAAATCCTCTAAACTATCATGCCTTTATCCTACAGGCCTTCCTTTAGTGTGAAATCAAACCTATGGATCCCTTTTGATCAAATCAAATGTAAGATCTCGAGGAAGAAATAAATATTTCATCACCTTTTTCAAAATATTATCTTCTTCCACTTACCCTTTAATTATTGTTTCCATTCTAAAAAAATAACTCCAGATTCTTCTATATATTTTGATGTTATTATAAAAATTTTACAACCATATTCATTATTCTATCCAACCTATAAATGACAATTTTACCATAAATGCATACATACGGATTGTCGTCTCCACGTCACGGTGTAGTTTTTTATTCAAACACTTCATCATTTGGATGGGAATAATAATGAGTATAAATTATGTGAATAATAAATCTTACATGATAATGATTCAGTATATATTATATAAAATCCAATTATATATGATTTTAATATCAAAACAATGATATTTTCACTCATGCGTACGTACGGATTACCGTCTCCATGAACGAGATGAGATTCATTCCCCATCATAATCATTCAAGAATAATTTTCATTTTATGTTTAAGAATAATGTTTATGAACATAATATAATTCTGTATATGAATCAAATACATACTATCCATAACAAACATGTATTATTTAACCAATCATGTAATGGAATATGAATCAGTTAACACCCAAAAAGATGAAACTACTAAAATATCGTTAACAAAGTAATATTAGAAGATCGTATATAATATCATATTAATGTATATGGTTATTGAATAATTTAAAAACAATTAGTTCACCATTATATAGGAGGATAACCTACCCTTGACCTAGGAAAATTATGAGGTAAGAGTTAATTTCACAATCTCTTTATTATCCAATGTTGTTTTTAAAAAAGTATCTACTGGGACATATTTTTTAACCATGTCCATTCTTCATAAAAGATTTTTCAAATGTATTCTTTTAAGGGAATTTTTTACTAAAACATCATTTTAAATGTTTTAATTATTTATTATTCTAAACATTTCTCATCAATTTCCATGTTTTCAAAATGTTTTTAAGGATTTTTTTAAATGGACATGAATGTTTTAAAATGTTAATTCCGTTCAAATGTTTCAAAGTGGTATGTGAAACTTTGATTAAAAACTATCCTTTAAATGACATCCTTTATAAATTTTGTGTCTTTTAAATGATTTTTAAAAAAAGGGATATTTCTCTCAAATATTTTTACTAACCATTTTCAACTATGTTCACATCCTTTACAGGTTATTATTATTTATCGAGGATGATTTATTATGATACAAATTAGCTATATTGTATTGAAAGTTTTGTGATATGATTGACTATTGATATGTTATTTTTATATAATTCATGGTTTTTGGATAAAGTATTGACATTTAATATTAAAGTATTAATATGAATGTTTATGTTATGTTTAAACATTTTCATATAATGAATGTATTCGACATCATATGTGACGGTTGGAGCTCGCTATAGCACCTCGATGCATTGGTAGGTTTCATGAGACCAACTAGTGTCTTGGCACAAGTCTGTGAGAAAATATTATTTATATTATTGGGCCAAGGCCGTGACTATATTGTTATGAAGTCTGGAATTATGCATTCCATCATTATGAAAGTGTCTACTAATATTTCATGTGATTATTAGACTCATCAAATATTCATATGAATAAGTAAATGGAATTATTTTATTTTATCTTTTCCATATTATACTGAAGTTAATGTTTAAAAGGCTTCTGTTTTAGTGTTATACATTTCCTTAAATGTTTATTCTTATTTATGAATTTTTAGGTTATATTATTATCCTTATTCAGCATCTGATCTCACCCCATTCTATGTTTTATTTTTCCCTGGATGTGAGGAAATATTTTATGGATGACCTGCAGGGCTAGGCTAAGTATATAAGTGTGGTCATTGGGGAAAAATGTTGTTGATGTTTTTATGTCATTATGTAATGTAAAACTTATGAATGTATTTAGTACTTACAAGGATACTATACTGATCTGTAGTTTGTTACATGATTCCATGTATCATGCCAATGTTATGTAATAATGCACCGACTCTGGGTAACTGGGATCAAGGTGTTTCATAAATATTTCCTCATTAACCATTATATCATGAATTCAATTTTCATCAAGTTATTTTATGTTAAAATAAATTTACATCATTCATCAAAGTTATGAAATGGATGGGGATGTAAACAAGAATTTTTTAGGGTTCAAATTTCATTATCAAATAGGACATGAACACAGATTATGATAGAATGGATTAGATCTGCACAAATCGCACCAAAGGATGAATAGGTTTTTATAATTGGGTGTTTGGCCTTTTTCCAGGTGCATTATCTCTCCCTAGTTATCATTATAATTCATGGGGAGGAGTTATGGTGTTTTTATATCGGTTTGGGGGCTAAGATATGGCGAACATATATCCCTATGAACCTATATCGGGCCCAGGACAACTACCGTCAGTTCTAGAATACGAGAATTACATAGGGTTGAGAATTTTCATTAATATGAAAACCCCACATCATTTTTTTACCATCTATTATTTATATATGACCATAATATATTTTGAAATTTCAATAGTAGGTTTATCCTGGAGCTTAATAACATTCTTAGATTCGGGAGAAAAGTCTTTTTTACAATCCAAAACCAGCCCTGAATAATAGGAGGAAGAAAATTGAAGACATTATTGGAGTTCATCTTGGGATCCATCCCATGAATTAATTTAGGTTTTTTTAATCACTAGGAAGAGTACATATTCTGCACTTCGACATACTAGTGGAGAGAATTACCAATCATATTTCTAATTGGAATAGTTACTTCCTTTCATTCAGGGGATGCATCAACTTGGTTAATATTATGATAATGTACATTCCTATGAACATTATTTTCTCCACAAATTATCCCAATATGGTCATTCATAAAATTACACACATTCTTATCAATTTGAATTGGGATGCATAAGAAGATAGAAGATATCACTAGGCCTCATGAAATTAGATAGATCAAGTGGCTGGTGATGGATTTATTGGTCTTAGAAACATTCTAGATGCTAGGAATCCCCTACAGGATAGGATCTCCTGGGATCACATGGTAGGAGAGTCACTCTAGGAATGTTTTACTAAAAATAAATATTAATGACGAAGGATGGCTTGGGGGAGGAAGATCCAATTAGTGATACTCTATCACCTTTCACATTCTTGTTCTTCATCAAAATTCGCAATTTACTTTTGCGGGTTTGGGGAGATCAACTTATGTAAATTTAACATTTTATGGTGTGTGCAAGATTTTCCTAGATATCCAGTCCCTGAATTCTCCTTTATTCAAGCTAAAATGTTGAATTTTTATACAAGACATACATGATTCTCATTAGCAAATAGTGTACAATAATATCTTTATCAATAGTAAACCATATAGGTTTGTTTTCACTAATTCTCAATTAGGGTTATTCTCTTCCAAAGATTATCATCACACAGTCCATGAAGAGTCATTCTCTTATCATTTATTCAATAGTTATTGGGTATCCTCTTTCTTTCATGGTCTGAATATTTCTTCGGGAAAAATCATTCGGTGGATTTCTGAGAATAGTTTTTTTAAAACCTACTTCATCGGATCTCATGAAAATATTCCTGTGTGAAAATTCCGGGTGTTATTTCATGGATATGGAATCTAAAGTATTTGGAGTGCCTACAATATTGTTAATTGGTGGGGCCATCATAGTTCACATTTATGAGTTACGGTCAAGGAGAGGTCCCAGGCGGTGGAGCTGGTGCCTCAATACGGAATGAGAGAGTTCTAACCTTCATTGAGGGTGTTCTGATATAGATGGGCTTAGGGATCTCATCTCATGTCTCTCATCTCTAAGGTATCTAGTTTTAGTGGAATCCTACTTTTACTAGTATCAAATTTAATTCTGATGTTTCATTTATCTATAGTAAAATGCATAAGGTTGGGGTTCTTCGTAATCAATTGGACATTATGATCTTTTCTTTCAATGCCTGTTATGGTCTAGGTGATTAAATATCAGTTGAATATTATACCATGATTAAGTAGTCTGAGTTGTGCCTCCCACATGGAATCACTCTAAATGGGGATGAATAGATTCCTCTTTTCTACAAGGTTCTATAAAAGATTATTTCAAAATTCCAACGTCTATCATTTACACTATTGGTAGATGTAGAATCCATAATCTTAGTAGGATGAAAAATAATCATACATGGAGGGAAGGTAATATAGGGGATGATTTCCTCACCTCTCCAGACACTATTAGTATTCTATGTGATATATTTTACTCTATTGGATCCATACCCTGGCTTATGTTAACCCTGTGAGAGCTTTTGCTTTTGGGATTCATTATTTTAGTCCTCCCAAAAGTTTTCATCATTCGGCTCTAAATTCAATAAATATTTCATAATCATGGATGGATGGATGAAATGAATCATTGTATTAACTTCTATGAAATGAAAAATATTTTCCTTTATCATCTTCATTGAATAATCCAATATTTTATTTCTCAAGTTATTTTTATATAAAATGATTTATATAATTTTTTTTGAAAGTTATATTAAAGGTAGAATGTTTATTTTAAGCAAGTTGTTTTTTAATGTTTCATAAATAATTCAAATTCATCAATGAAAATATTTTTTATGGAATTCCATTAATATTGTATATATGGCTCTTACATATATACATTTATCACTCTCCCTTAGTTTTATAGGGAAATACATTTCTTGTGTCCTTATTTAAAATTCCTTCATTGTGAATTTCTTCTTTGATTATAATATGTGACAATATTATGCATCCCATTTATTTTCATGGGTAATTCCAATGTCCATTACTTTAGATCCATGTCTTTTTGGGGAAAAAATAAATCCAGAAAATAGTTGGGAAAATTCCCTCAAGGCATTATTAAAGCATTTTTTAGGTGATTGTGTTTGTTGACAAAGTGGACATTCGTGTTGTGATTGTTGACAAAGCAAACCATGATGTACAAATTTGTTGAAAATGGGGATTTCATGGTGAAATGTTGAGTTCAAGGGGTGTGTTTAATAAACCATGATTGATTTAATAACATTGACAAAGGAATGGATGATCTGGAAGTGGTACAAAAAGAGAATATACATGGTGGTGTTGTTTTCCAGGGTTTGCCAAAATTTTGGGCCTAAATATCGACAAATGGAGAAAAGTGATTTTCGCAAAGGGACTTGTGAACCATTGCCTTGAAGGATAATAAACTTGAATTCCATATGTTTTTCAACATCAGAACATCAAAATATGGAAAAGGGGAAAGGGTTGCCCAAGTTTTAGTGTTGGTCGCACAAGTGTCTTGCACGGCAGAGACTTGCGCGCCGAAACTTATGCACCGAGTGGAGACTTGTGCGCCATCGTGCAGGGTTTCCAAATGACTATAAATAGAGGTCAATACCTCCTAATTTTGTTCAAGTTCAAAACATAGAGATAAACATAGCTCCGTTCACGCAGGTGTAGTGGTCACGCAAGTGGTGGTGTGGTCGCTCAAGTAGAAGTTGTGCGCCAGTTGATTGTTATGCGTCTAGAGTGGTTTGGGAGAGAAAAAAATGGTGTCGCCCAAGTCTTGAGTTGAAGAAGGGGATGTTGCGCAAGTGGTTTGTTGACAATTGTGTGCCATGTTTTGAAGAAGCGTGATAGTTGATGGGTGAGCACCAAAATTTGTTTGGGCATAAAAGGGTGTGAGTCGCGCAAGTTTGGAGTTGAAGAAGCAAGTGTTGCGCAAGTGGTTGAGGTGAACTTGTGCACTGGTTTGGACTTGGGCGCCAAGACATGCATGCAGACTTGGAGAAGGTTGATAGGTATGGTTGAAGCATAGCCTTGATTTAAAGCTGTGTGAATGTTAGAAGATTCCCTGATACCTTCGGTGCAAAGTGAGATTCATCTACGGGTGAAAGTTGGACTTCCACAGAGCATCTACATACAATAGAGGATGTATTCATTAGTGATAACTAAGTGACCTAAAATTCTATAAAATGTGAGTGGATCTTTTCCAGAGAAATGATCATAGGAAGAAGAAGAAGGTGATCCTCTCCACTGGTAGTTAGTGAGAGAGAGAAACAGGGAGTGACCCTTGGGAAAGCAGTGAGCTAACCCTAAACATTGTAAAGGCAGTGAGCCTAGGCATAGAAGTGATCTAGCCCAAACATTGTAAATTGGTAGTGAGCTTTGGAGGATTTGGTACAATGGCACATCATCGTTGTATGCTCCTTGGACATAGCCCAGTGAGCGTGAACCATGTAAAAATATTTGTGTCTGCCTGCTAACTTCCCTACATTGCATTCAAAGCACCATCACCAAATATAGAAGAAAAGAATAGATCATAAGAAACACACAAGTGAAAACAAAGTGACCATTGTAATAAAGAGGTCAAGATCCATAGGGGAAGGAAGAAATTTAAAAATAATATCCATACCCAGATTCACCCCTCCCCCCTTAATTGTATAAAGGCCCCTATTTGTCCTAACAAAAATTTTAGGATAGGTGTGCCCACATAACCCGATAATGCATTGGGTAAATCATTATTCTCATGAGGTGTAATGTATGATATTATGGAGAAACCCTAATCCACTATGGGGTTTTTTCTTCCATGTGATATTGTCTTGGAAGATAGTCTTCAATCATGGTCAAGTCATATTATATATTTTTTCCACATTTCATATAATTTCATGATTCTATAATACCATGATCTTTTTTTTCTATCACTTATTTAATTATGAGTTTTTACTATTAGGATATTATTTTATACTCATTATTAACATGTTATTTTTCATTATCAGGTTGAGTCCCTTAATTGTATTTTTAGATCAACCCTTTTTTTGGTATTCCCTAGGTTATCCAATGGAGGTTCAGGATCTCAATGTGATTTTAGGAGCACATTATGTGTAATTAAATAATGATTCTATGTTTTAAGTTCCTTTTGATGTCTTATAATCGGGTTTTTCTGAATACACTATTTCTTTGTGATCTTTGTGTCATATTAATGGATATTTATTTTTAATTTTTTTAAATATCATGTCTAAAAAGGCTTGGGCTGTTATAGTTCATATCGTATCCAAGGATTAGTTAACCACTATAAACTATGATAATAAAGCACTAGTGATAACCCTAGGGATAAGTTTAAGTATAATTATATTTATTGGAAAAAATCCTAAAATATTGGTGAACTGTATAATGATTGGTTTTTTGTAAATTACATCATTATCTCGATACTACAGGTGGATGTGGTTTTGAATTAGATTTACCTTGGAGTAATAACCCTAAAAAGGGAATATTAGGCTTTACTCAAGAAGCAGTATGTATATAAAAATGGATCTAATAGTGAACCTGGTCTGACTCTCCTAAAAGATATGATTTGGAAATTCACAAACTCTTAATGAGACCCTAGGAAGGTCTTGAACAAATTGTTAATATAGAAAATAGAATAGTAATAATTTCCATGGATAACATAAATTGAAACCGAGAAGCACATAATCTAGGACATATTTACCCTTTTTAAGTTATTCCTTGTATATTTATATATTTAACTTAGTTATGTAAATGACTTAACATATTTTTCTTAATTTTTTTAAGTAGTGGTAAGTAGAAGAAATCATGCCCATAACCAGTGTGATGGATAATGTAAAGATTTACCCGAAAAGATTCCTAACCTAATCAGAATATATTTTTTTCTCCTTATGATCCATCCAAAAAAGCTATATCAAAATATGATTAAGAATTTAATATAGTTTAATTTACAAACCCACCAAGGAAGATATGGATGAAATATCCTTGATTGTCAAGTGCTAATGAAGATAAATAAATGAAAATTCAATTTCTTATATGTCAAAAATATAGAAAGAGGAACCCTATAAAATACCTTAATAGTAATATAATTGTTAATGAGTGATAGAGAAGGGAATAAATCATGTAATTTATGAGGAAAATGACGTGATCAATGATGTAAATGATGTTCATATTAATTTAATATTTACAGTTCAATGTCATTGTTTCTTTGTTCCTTGAAATATGTGTTATAGTTATAAGAATCACTATTTATAGGCAGTTTCCATTGGATTTATTCATGGAACTGGAAACTCCCAACAAGTCTTTATTCATAGGGGACTTGCTTTCTAAAGGCAGGCATTTGTTATGTTTGAACTTTATGATACTTAAGTATGTGCATTGGTCAAGAGGATGGGAGGTCAGACTCATCACACCCATTTTGTGAGGAATTATTGTCTACTTCGGGGCTCTCTTTGAATATTTAATATATTTTCATGAATCCTTATTAATTCACCAAATATATCATAAGTATCCCTTGGAATTTACAATCACTTATTAACATGTGTAAATTTTAGATTCATCAATATGCATTCAAGGATATACATCAATGAAAACACATGTATGTATTCGAGGTTTTCCATCAATGGTATCTAATAATATTCAAATTAGGTGTCCTTTTAATTATCGTTGTGAAGATACTAGTTTTTATGTCACTCAGTGGGGCACTCTGGAATTTATTATCATCTAGGGAGATGAATGTTTTTTTTGATCTAGGGATTGTTCCCGTAAAATGGGGTACCTATGTATCCTTCTAAAATGAATGATAACCCTCATAGTTCAGTGTCACTTAATAGGACACATCATACCTTTTATTTTCATGTGATAAGGACCTCATTAAGTGAAAGGTGCATAGTCAAAACATAGTGTGGGACATATGCTGAAGCACTCCAAGGTTCATTGTAAAGGATATATGATTCCATGTAGAATCAGACCCTATTGGAAATATGGACCAAGGATAAGAGGTTTGATTTTATGTTTTGGGTTTGAACCTCAAAGAGGATTCCTACGTAATCCATATTAATGGAAAACAAAGCCCACATAGTTTGATAAATCTCATTAGAGAGTAGAGTCCTCTGAAAGAGATGATTTTGGGATTACATCCTGGAAAGGATGCCATGATTATTTGAGATTTATTATGGGGATTATTTCCTAAGGAGTATTCCCAAATTGGGGGAATTAGGGTTGGATTCTTGAGGAGGATATCCAGTGAGCTTGGGCCCCGAAAGAGCTTCCTATGTATTCTGGTTTGTACAAGAATCAGTGTTATCGTAGTAACTTACTTTGAGTGTTCGTGAATATATTGTAAGAATCATGTATCTCTAATCCCATGTCAGTAATGCTCAGTGTGAGAAACAAGAGGATGTGTAATATTCAACAATGACACTTCACACTTTTCCTCCTTCGCGGATTGAAGAGGGTGCATCGACTGTGGAAGAGGGCGAGGCGAAAAGCCTTCCCTCTGTTCTGTTTACATTGGACAACTGTCCAGTGTAAGGAGGAAGGGATGAAGGTGATGGAATTATACCATGATGGTTGTGGCCTTACTACTAAGTGGGATTCCCATTTGAGATTTGTTGGGGCTTACTCCTAAATAGGATTCCCAATAGATATTGGTTGGGGCTTACTCCTTAAAAAGATGCCCATTTGAGATTGGATGGGGCTTACTCCTAAAAAGGATTCCAATTTGAGATGGGTAAGGATTGCTCTTAAATATAATTCCCATTTGAGATTGGTTGGGGATTAATCCTAAATAGTATTCACATTTGAGATTGTATAGGTATTACTCCTAAATGGGGTGTCTATTTGAGGATTAACCAGGCATATAAGTTAGGTGATGAAGTTTGAGGAGTATCTTGTGGAGTGTATCGTCTCAAGGTACTCAAGGAATCCATAAGGAGAGTCCAAACTCACAATATGTGAAAGGGAACCAAGAGGACTAAGTAAACCCAAGTAACTTCATTGAGTGTTATAGATTGTCTTAAATCATGGTATTCAAAGCATGGAAGTTGGGCCACGTAAAGGGCGTAGTGGAAACTTCCTTCGACCGGATCCAAAAATTTCATGGTCAAACTCTCCAATTTTCATTGGGGTCAGTGACGGAAGTGAATGGATTTCCTTAAGGTGATTCAAATATCTCCCACTCATATGTACTCCGTGTAGGTGTGGCGTGTAGGTGCTCCATGCGGGTTCTTCACGTACATCATGTGTTCTAGACCATTATGGGACTTTGAACCATGATTCCCCACTTAATTACATCTTCTATCATGTTTTGGAGAGCTACCAAAGAACAATTAGGGTATCGTGGAAATAGAGATATGAAATGGGCGCTTTGGAAAATATTCCAACTTTTTCCGCCCCGAAATGTGGAGACCAAGGGTCCTATTTATAGGAAAAGAGGAGAACTGGCTGAAGGGGGGTTGTCCACATAGGTCATCAGCATAGGACCTTCGTGTAGGTTTTCCACATAGGGATGTAAAATATTTCTTGTCATGTTAGTCCTCCGAGTAGGTCCTCCTCATAGGTCCTATGGATATGCCTTCTATGTAGGTCCCTTTGTAAAATTTATCCACCTTCCTAGTGCCATAAATTTTTTATCTGGAAGTCCATATGGGCTCCACGACCAGACAAATTGAAGGTCTTAAAAATATCTACAGTTCTTGAGATATTAAATACTCAATGTATTAATTGTGAAAACATCATTAATAATATTGGAGATTTGTTTTCTCTGTGAGAATTATATCTTCGCTCTGTGGAAAAGTGCATGGAACACATTTCATGGTGTCTATAGTCATAAATATGGATATCATAAGAATTATCCAAGTCAATTCCCTAATCCCATGATTAACTCCTATGTCAAATAAGGACATGTTCCATGTCACTCATTAATGTTAATTGGTTGATGTATTTATGTATTTTGATTGAACAATTATGTTGTAGAAGTATTATTTTTTTCAATTGTACTTTATAAGAATCATGAAACATTTATGGATTTTTATAGAGTTGTTTTCATCAATAATATTGAAGAATAAATTGAATGATACTGATGAAAAAGAAATATGATTTATTTTTATAGAGATACTATATAAAAAAACAAGTAATTTAAGAAAATATATTCTTGATATTGATAAAATAATAGTCAATTATATTTCAATGATTTTGTGGAAAACAAAGACCTATATAATAAAATGGTTAAAAAATAGAACTAATGACTGAAGTGTTTTTTTAAGATGTTATTCTTTTTCATTATAATTTTCAAGGATTATGGTGAATTATGAATATTATGTTTAAATAATATTTCCATAGTTTCATAAAAAAGAACACCTGATAGCCTGGTCGCAACACATCACATCTGGAGAGGATGAGGGTTTTGGATCCAAAACTGAAGGGAGGTAATGGTGAGACACCTACCACCAACCCACATGATGCACTGGTTAGTGTGTAATTGTTTTTTAGAAAATTTTCTAATGATGACATATTATGTGATCAAATATTTTTTGGTGATTAATGATATTTAAGGAGTTAATTTATTACATTTAATTATATATGACCTTTTAGTTTAACGTAATGGATTATTTTATAAAAAAAATGACGTATTCAGAGATGTAACTTGAAGGGTACATGATAACCTTTGAGGTTAAAAACTTTTCTCATGTAGTGTTTGTTGAGGTTATTTGGGATATATAGGTATTTATTAAAAAAATGATCTATGATGAATGTAGAGTTTATTATTGAACTACATAGACTGATATATTCATATTGATTTGAGTAATTTTATTATATATGTTAACCATCTAATTTTAAAAAAACCTATGATTAATGTCTTGTTATTATTTCATTGATTCTTTGATCCATTATATGTTATTTTAGTGTTCCATGAATGAAAAATTCATCATAAATACTTATTATTTATAGGAAAATATGATATTGTGGTGGATATTTGTTAATTGATGAAATTCTATTACTTAAGAATGTATGTTTCAACTCGACTTAGTCTAGACAGTAAAATAATCTATCATATCAAGGAAAAAGATCTAGAAACAAAAACTATTATATTATTAACATCATATCCAATGAATTAGTGGCCTTGTAATTCATCACAGTTTTAAGATTTTTTCGTTGTTTTCAATCTCAAAATTAGTATCCTTCTTGTGAAAAATGACCACAATCACTATTCTCACATATTTATCACTTTCTTCTATGTCTATATTGCTACCTCTTCCCAGTTTTCATCAACTTTGAAACCTAGTTATGTGATTACCGTCATGTTTACCTTTGTCTCTTTATAAGTGAAGGCTTTATTAACAAATTTTACGATATATTATTTTCTAGAAAATAATTTTTTTAAATGTCAATCCCATGATAGCTGAGTATAAGTAAACATTTAAATGATGTAATTTTTTATGGGGGAAAAACATAACTGGCATTGTTTTTATGATTTATTTCTTTTTAAATAAATTCAACCTCTATGGTATCCTGTGATCCACACAACATTGGGTTAAAGTGAAACACGATACTCTATTAAAATATTATTATTTAAAAATGGACATTATCTTCATATTGTTAAGATGAAACTTATGAATAATACTTCCTTAATTATGATAATTATATGATTTACACATGTATTAAAAAAAATTCAATCATCATCTATTGATTATAAATATAATAATTACCATTTGAAATAAAAAAATAAATGCTATATGAAAAAAAAATTGTTGAAAGTATTTTAGTTGCGTTTTGTACACATAATTTAAAATTAATTTATACTATATATATATATATATATTATTTTAAAAAATTAACCTTATTATTTAAATAATCATTTCTATTGGTTAGACAAAGACACTCAAGAGGGGTGAATTGAGTTCCTATAAGAATTTCTATAAAAAATTATTTTAAGGTCCCCCAATTTAAAACAAAACACATTCCAGTTAATCAAAGTAGTTAATTTATAAAAATTTGAATGTTTGAATAGATTATGAGAAGAATAATTAATTCTAAATTATAATAATTTGAAATATTGGTAAAACTTTTGAAACATTTCTACTAAATCAAAACAGTTATAAATATTAACCAAGGCTAACTATCAAAGTAAGACATAGTTTTCTGATATTTGAGTTAACATACAGTGAAACTAAATTTGAAAATATAGTGGATTTAAAATTTTTGATTTTTCTCATGAAAAGACCTAATCCACTCCACATGGTTATCAAATTCAACCAAGAAAAATTTATATAAAACTTTGATCCAACCCTTTGACCAAGATTTACATAACAGTGCACAAGACTATCCAGATCAATTGACCTTTACAACAATTCTACATGGTAAAGAAAATAGCCAGGTCACACAAGGCCTATTTCAAAGTTAAACATGGGTGAAAAAATATGAAAAAAGAATTTTTTGTGGGGATATTTTTTATCCACTAGTTCAGTGTGGGAGACAGTGTTTGTTTTTAGTAAAGACACACACACTTCTCAAAAGTTTAATAAAATAGGTAAAAATGAGTAGAATGTGATAATAAGGGATTGAAAATGATTTGAGTGTTGTTATATGCAGCTCTGGACTACAAATATATAGCACATTTTATGTTCAGGTACTCTTCTAAAATCAGACTTAGAAACAGAGTATCGTGAGGTCAGTGTTCTGATTTTAGTTTAGTGATATGTTCTTCATCTATTCTGTTTATTTTTGTTGAAAGGATGTTCGAAGATTTCATCTATAGAAATATTGCTATCCCAGAAAATTAAAGTAATTTCATTGTTCTTCTCTGTTTTATTAAATGAATTTATATATATTTTTTACGTTTCATTTGAGTCACCACACTTCACTTCAAATTATTTTTTATACTCGAGTGCTACTTTGTATTTAATCTTAGAGTGTATTTGTTATTGCGTATAAGAAGAACGATCTCCTATCCTCGTACCACATACTGATCGATTTCATATCTAAATAATATCATTAATTATGTCAGTGTCCTTAAATGACTCAAATATGATAGTTCGAGTAAACGATTAAATTTAATTTAGAATGATAGAATCTTTTTTATGTAAGAAACAGTGTCATAGTTGGAGGTGTGACAGAAGGGATGCCACAATCATGGTGAGTCTGAATTGGTGACACAGGTAGTATTAATTTTTTTCATGAGTTCGGGAATCTATATCA
Source organism: Viscum album (assembly GCA_963277665.1). Classification (NCBI taxonomy): domain Eukaryota; kingdom Viridiplantae; phylum Streptophyta; class Magnoliopsida; order Santalales; family Viscaceae; genus Viscum; species Viscum album. The sequence continues at coordinate 913,179,822 of OY728155.1, read as the reverse complement.
TAGTTACTGTGATTGTTCCATTGTAATTTTTGGAACTGGTAGCAAGGTTACCGTGTTAGGGAAATAGTGTCACATGAAACAGTGTCACGTCATTTGTCAAAATTTTGAATGGTGGCTTGTTACGGTGTCTTGGGAATGATAGAAAAGTAATGGTTTCATGTCCTTTCTAAAATATTGAACCAATAGCAAGGTTATAGTTAGTTAAATGGAGTCATAGAATTTTTCGATTTCCAGACTAAGCAGTGATAGTGTTTGATTGATGAAACGATGTCTCATACATAGTAAAATATCATCTATCTATCTTAAAATTATTAATCACATAATGTATTAAGGGTAATTTTAGTCATAAAAAACATATTTGAACAAGAATTATCATGATTTATAATATTTAAACATGATTCTCTTGACTTATATGATTTTTGATTTACATTATTTATATTATTTCCATGATTTGGGAGCATTAAAACAAGAGGAGTCCAACAATCTCCCCATTTTTGGTTATCACAAAAAATGGAATTTACAATCCAAAATTTTTTATATGAAATAAAGGTATTAGAGAATATATATATATATATATAAACTATGATAAATTCCTAAATCAAGTGTCATTTTTCCTTTTTTAGCAAACAATGCAGTTTTTCTCCACATTTTGTATTCTCAAAAATATTATAAGAGAAAGGGAAATAAAATAGTAAAAGAAATTAACAAGGGAATAAAATATAGAGAAAACATTTCATTTAATAAAGTTGGAGCGTATAGTTAAAATTATAAAAAGAAAATACATCACAATCCTATATAAAATCATCACTTCTCATCAGATTCAATATTCTTCTCATAATCAAGGCCCGTGAAAATAGGAGTAGAAGAAAGAGGTGCAGACGTGGAGGTAGTAAAGCTGTAGAAAGGGAAGGAAATATAATTCATTCAATTATATAAGGGGAAAGGGTTGGCCTGGTGGAATACCAATGAAATGGTTTCTCAATAATAACAAGTCAGATATGCTTTATATCCTTAGATACATACATGGTGATACGACCAAAAGAACTTGAATAAGATGGATTGGTACAAGGAATCAGGCTAGGTTTCAAAGGATCTTTTACATGAGAAACTATGGACATGCTCTGAACATGAAGATAAGGATTTAAGATATTAATAAATTATGTGATGACTTCACCACCATACTACATGGGCCTCTCAAAATCAACATTATTTTCCATGAATTACTCTGGAGTAGGTGTGACATCCCTTGACTTCTCAACTTAATCCTTGAAAGCATAAGTAGCAAGTGGTATCTTTAAATTCTCTAAAAGATACATTAAATGTCTTTTCATCTCATTCTTGGAATAATTTCTCTTTATATAGTAATCCACATAGAGATATCTTCTGGGGAATCAGTGAATAATTTAGAGTGAACTCCTACCAGGTCAAGAACATGGTCACATTTCTTGAAAACTGTATGAAGATGTTCCTTATTAAAACCTTCAATCAAAGACTAAAACTATTACTTCATTATAGATTTGAAAATTTCATTATCCATGGTATGAGATGGATGAGAAGAAGTATATGGATCAAAAATTGATGATGTTAGAGTTTTAAGCAAATTTATAGTAGTTTCTAAACATCCCTTATATTCATAGGTCAGATTATTTAGTCTAGAGACAAGCCTATGCATCTCATTTTCAATTTTGGTGTTATTCTAACCACCCTTTTCCTACACAGTAATCATGTTTTATTGAATCAGAGATACAAACTTATATGGAATCTTATTAGCATCATCATCACTGAGATGAGAAATATGATATTGAACAAATTTCAAGTATTTTATCATTTCTTCAGCCATATATTTTAGAGACTTCAACTCTTCACAAGATTACTAGTTGTCAATCCGGAAATTCTGAATTTCATGATGCATATTGGGTTGGATTTACTATATTCTATTCTCTAGAAGAAACACATCTTCTCTTTCTCTGAGATTGGTCACTGATTTCGGATTTGACATCACGAGGTTCTAAAAATAATACAAAAAAGTGTCTCCAAATGAATTCAAGTGATCATGACTTAACTAGATAGGACTTTCATGAGCAGGTTCAGGAGAAAGAATTGAAACAGGTTCTAGTTCCTTAGCAGAAAAACCTTCAGAGACGGATTTTATCTGAAACACAATTGAATGATATAATAATTGAACTAATATTCCTTGAGACTCATCAATATCCAAATAACTTGGAAACATATACCATGTATCCAAATAACATGATCCAACATGATTAGGAACTTCAATCCTCTCCAAGTTGAGGTTTTTCTACCCCTCAACAGATGCATTTCTTTGAGGAATAGGAGACTCAATCTCTTGACCATATTCTACACCCTAAAGTCTATAAAATTTATCCATATCATTATATAATTTAATGCCTTTCTCAATTATTTCTTCAGTAAATAAAATCTCTTCTATTTCAACATGTTCTTCCTTTTCTTGTAACTCAGTAGCAGCATGCTCTTCCACAACAGTATTTTATTCTTCAACATCATGTTTTCTTTTATCGACATTTTTATCTCTTTTTCTAACATCTACATCACCATTATTGAGAGTAGATAATCTATAGGGAACATCCATAGGTTCATTAGATTCTTCCATAATTGATTTAACTTAATCAAACCCATTTTCTCCTTCAAGTTTATCAACTTATATTCTTTTATCTGAGTATTACACAAGCTCATCTTACTCTAAATATGGGTCAATGACATTTTAAGGTCTATATGGGTTATCAATAGGATTAAAATCCTTATATAATCAGTAATTATCTTCAACTCATAACATCATCCATGTATTCCAACTGATATTCATTCATCATCGTGTATCCTAAGATATACAAAAATCATAATCCTTAACAACATATTCATTATTATCAACTGCACATTTTTCTAGTAGCCTAGTAGAAATCAACCTTGAATAAAATAGAGAAGTTGTATTTTATGTTGTCTTGATAATGTCACAGGTGTGAAGACTAATATACACTCAAAAATTAATCTTTTGAGCATTATTTAGAAGATGTATCAAAAACACATATTGATAATTGAGAGTATAAAATCCTCTTTTCCTTATAGAAATTAGGTGTTGAATATACTTAAACAACAAACTAGTCTCTCCATCCATTTCAGTAGCTATAGGACTTCTTTTATTTTTGTTTCCAGTTAACCCACCCAAGGCCTCTACTTAGATAAATATGTCACATGGAATATGAAGACCACTCTAATTGGACTAAAAATATTTTTCATGGGGTATTCCTAAGAAGGAATCCCACAACCTCAATAAAAAGTTTCATCTCTGTCCATTCACTCATATTCTAACCACAAAATCATCCTATGAGTTTAAAGATAACTGAACATACTTATAAAATTCAAAAACTATCTTCAAATAGATAGGAATATTTCATTTTGTAAATCACTCTAACCACCCCTATTCTTTCTATACATTTAATACAAGTGACTTACTTGATAGAAGATGCTTTAAACAAATTTATTTCGTGTCCATGAATTTGTGATCCTCAAGAACTTGGTTTAGCGGATTATCTTGAAAGGAAATCAGAAATGTTTTCCATTTCAATAAAGACTAGTGTTTCCAAGGATATTATGAAGATGCAGATTTTTCCTAGGAATTAAACACATGCTCAAGGAAGAGGATGAGTTCAAGAGAAAAGAGATCATCATTGGGAGTAGAGAGTACGAGTGAAAAGACAAGTGGAAAATTGGGTTTTTATCTTTTAGGGAGTTCAAACATCACAAAACAAAACTACAATATATAATAAATAAAATAATAAATACAATTATATAATAAAAAATAATTAAAAAAAGAAAAAGTCATGATAGTGAGACCATAACAAGGGGTCATGGTGTCGAAGAAGTGGTGTGACACTAAACAGTGCGACCATAATTAAGAAAACAAAAAATTGGAGTCATTAAGCTAAGAGATTTCAGTTGAGAGACACTAACTATGAGAAATCAAACATAAGATAGTTAACATGAGACAATAAATATTAGACATTAAACTGGTCTCCTAAAGATGATCATTCATAATTCATGTATGATGTTACTCATCCTTTCAGACTTTAATGGATTTCTGAAACTTTCAGCAAGATGATGTTCAATGCCAATGAATTCCAATGTAATATCCATTTATTGATAATAATCTCTCAAAAAGTGATGTCTTACATAAATAATTTTGGTCCTCGAATGAGAAAAATGATTATTAGAGATGTTAATATAAATTTTGTTATCACAGTTTATTGGGACACGTCTAATTTGATATTCATAATCTAGCAAAGTGTGTTTCATCCAAAAAATCTGAGCCCAAAAACTACCATCAGTGGTGTATTCAGCTTCAGCTGTAGACAATACAACACATTTTTTTATTTTACCACACCATGATACTATTGAATTTATCAAAAATTGATTTGTTCTAGAGGTGATTTTTCTATATAACTTTCATCCACCAAATCAACATCTAAATAGATAATTAATTCAAATGATTATCTTCTATGATAGAAAATTCCAAATTTGAAAGTATGTTTTAGGTATTTTAAAATCCTTTTATCTATAAGAAGACGAGTCTCTTTATGATTGTCATGAAAACGAGCACACATACACACACTAAACGTTATATCATGCCTACTAAAAGTTAAGTAGAGTAAACACTCAATCATACCTCTATAAGTGGGTTGATCAAGAAATTAATATTTCTAATCAAGATCCACCATACAAGTGGTACTCATTATAGTATCATTACATTAAGTAATATCTATAACAACACATTTTAGAAGCTCTTTATCATATCTAGATTGATTTAAAATAATACCTTCCTTATTCTTAAGGATTTGGTATCCAAAAAAGTATTTTATTTCACCCATCAAACTCATTTCAAATTCATTTTATATCATTTTTAAAAAATAAACAAGTCAATAATATTTTTAAGATCTAAAAATAATATCATCAACATATATTTGAACAACTATTAAATCATTAGAAATTATTTTTATAAAGAGAGTAGTATCACCTATACTGTTTTTAAAGACTTTGGAAATAAGAAATATACATAGTCTATCATACCAAGCTCTTGGAGCATTATTTAAACCATATAAATCTTTTGTTTACATAAGAAAGTGATTTGGAAAATGAGAGTTTTTAAAACCCATGGGTTTTTCAAAAAAACATCCTCAATTATATACCCATTTAGGAAGTCACTATTAACATCCATTTTATATGTTTAGAAATTAAGATGTGATGCATATGAAAGAAAGATTCTGATGGATTCTAGTCTAAAAACAAGTGAAAATGTGTCCTCTTAGTCTGTCCCTTCTTCATAACTATAACCTTGAGCAACCAATATGGATTTCTATCTTACAATATAACCCACTTCATCTACATTATTCATAAACACCCATTTTTTGAATATGGTCAAGGTGTATTTAGTTCTATCAACATGTTTCTAAAAGTTATTTATTTTTAATTGATTTAATTCTTATTTCATTTCCATCACCCAAAATTCATCATTGATAGCCTCATTGATGTTCTTAGGCTCAATCTGTGATTAGAAATCAGGATTTTCGGCTTAATTTATTTTAGATGTTGTCTTTTGACTTCCTTTATATAAATCTACATCTATTTCATCTATAGGATTGTTGTTATAGGTTTTAACTATTCTAAAAAATTAAGGGTGAGAGATTTAAGGTTATTTAACTGGTTCAGGTTCATTATGGCTGGATTTTATAGAATTTCAAGATCTGGAAGATTTTACATATTCCTTGATAGTATAGTTAAAAAAATTTCTCATCCATATCCTGATTTGATATATCATTATCATGCTTTCTAGGGAGGTCTTAGGTTCATGTGTATTTGTTTCATCAAACTTGACATGTACAGATTCTTCCACAGAGTTGGTTCTTTGGTTAAAGACTCTATAGGATGTACTAGATTTTTAATAACCTAGAAATTTTTTTCCTCACTTTTGGAAGAAATTTTTTCAAGATTATCCTTATTATTTCGAATATAAACATTCCAACCAATAACATGGAAGTAATTAACTTCTGGGTTCCTATTATTCCACAACTCTTTAGGAGTTTTCTTAAGAATTGATATGAATAATACTCCCTTAATAGTATAACAAGTTTTATTAACATCTTAACCAGAAAATTAGATATTTAGGTCATATAAATTTATCTTGGTTCTAGATATTTCATGTATGGTTCTATTTTTTCATTCTTACAACACCATATGGTAGAGGTGTCCTAGGGTCAGATAAGTTATGACTGTAGCAATTTTATGAGAAAGAATACTCAAATTCATGGTTTTCAAACTCATGGACATGGTCACATCTTAAGGATTTAATTCTATGACCACTTTGTTTTTCTACTATTGTATCATACTTGTTGAAATGAGAACAAGATTCACTTTTGTGAGCTATGAAAAATATTCAGGTATATCTAGAATAGTAATCTACAAGAACATAGGCATAGTGATTCACATTAAGGCTTGAAACACTGGATGGTACAAACATGTCAATGAGGGATAACTAGAGAGGTTGATAAGTTAAAACTTATTTCATTGGTTTGAAAGATATTTTGTGGGGATTTCAATTTTGACAAGGATTACAGACTTTTTCATTTGGAAACTCAATTTTGGGTAGATCCTTGACTAATCCTTTTCTAGGAATATTTATTTAGGAGTCTATATTCAGGTGTCCTAGTATTCTATTCCATATCCAATACTCTTACTGAAATATAATTTAGAATTAATCATTTTTTGAATCTAAATAATTTATGTTAACATCATTTCCATTTTCATTTTTAAAGAAGACAATAATAATTGAATTTTATAATTAAAAAATATGAAATCATCATTTTCAAATTTAACCTGAAAACCATAATATAAAATTTATGAAATACATAGAATAATATATTTTAATACATCAATAAATGTAATTTATCAATTAAAACTGAGTTACAGTTACCAATCTGGATATGACCAATTATTTTTCATTTAGAATTGTCACCAATGGTGACATGTCCACCATCAATATTTATCAGATTATTAAAGCATGAGTTATATCCTACTATGTGTCTTGAAAATACAAAATCCTAATATGATATAATTCTACTAGATCTCATCAAATATATTTCCTCCATTGTGCTTTTCATGAAACACATATTGGCCTTATGAGACTTTTCATCTTATGAAGATTCAGAGTCACTTGAGTTTTCCTCATAAACAATCCATGTTTCTTTAATTACATTTTTTATACTTTATATATTTGTACTCATACTTATTTTTATAATTTATCTTTGAAAAATCCTCCTTGACATGTCCCTTTCCCTTACATTCATAACATATTATTTCATTTGAGTTCACATTCCTTTTTCAGTCCTTCTTCCACATTCACTTTTGGTCATACCTACTTTGGTAGTTGGGCTTTTAGAAGAATTTATTCCTCCTATGAATCTTATAAAAGATTCTGGATAATTTATCCATTTCCTCATCATTATCTTATAGTGAATCATCATTACATGTATTTTCTTAATGAGTCTATATAGTCTCATTTTCATTATTTATGGAAGTAGTGGTTCTGAAAGTCTCTGAATTTTTCATTGGTTCATCATATTCCTCTTTGTATACCAATATCTTCTACTCAAACAAAATAAATTTACCTATAATATCCTTTACAGGAAACATAGAAATATCACATGATTATCTAATTGATATCGAGGTTCCTCTCCATCTTGTAGATATACATTTGACTAACCGCACGATTTGTTCTTTGTCTCACACTGGAATTTCAAGAGTGATCACTGTATGGACTATTTTATTAAAAATAAGATACATATCAGAAATGGGTTCATCAGGATTCATCTTAAAGTTTTTATACTTGATATTATAGGTATTAAGTCTCATTTGTTTGACATTAGTTGTCCCTTCAGGTGAGATGGAAAAGGTATCCCAAATTTTATAAGCATATTTACACGAATATATCTTATTATGTTCTTCATCCCCTAACGAATGAAATAAGTCATACATTGCTATAAAATTATTATTATAAATTGATTTTGTAGCTTCACTTCATGTTGTTATTTGAATTTTTGGTATTTCATCTTTATCTTCTATTATTGTTTGGCTATCAAAGCTTGTTCTTTTTAAGTTCCTTTTCATTTTAATTTTATACTAAGCAGAATTTGTTCCTTTAATGTATGGAGGTTTAATGGCAGAAACATCTTCCTATATATTATCCATATCAATGAAATAATTCCTTGGTTTTAATTATCTATAAATTTAGAACAAAAAAAAATTTAGAGATCTTTAAAACAGAACAAAATCACAGTTGAAAAAATTTGAAAATTCTTTAAAACATTAGAAAATAGCCGATTAATAATAACCACTAATATAAAATATTGGTCAGAGTATGATTCTAAAGAGGGGGTGGGAGAGTTATGTTCCTATAAAAATTTCTATTAAAAACATTATTTCATAGTCCCCCAATTTTAAAAAAATACAGTATATTTAATCAATTTAGTGAATTTATAATAGTCTAACTACTCGAATAGTTTCTTAGAAGATTGATTAATTATCAATTACATTAATAAGAAATATTGGAATAAAATTTTAATCTATTAATCTAAATCCAATTATAATTAAATAAAATGAAAAACTAATTATCATAGTGAAACATAGTTTTCTTAAATATGAGTTTAAAAGAGTAAAATTCATTTAGAAAACACAGTAGATTAAAAAAAGTGGTTCAATATCAAGCCAAAACCAATTCCAATAAACTTGGTCATTACATACAACCATGAAAAATATATATAAATATTTTTTCCACACGCTAGATTAGGGATTAAAAAATAGTACAAAATATTGTCTAGGTTATATGACCTCTACCATAGTTATACATGGGAAATATATTTCTCATGTCACACAGGAACACTTCCACATTTATACGTGGGAGAGAAAAAGGTTTGAAAATATTTTTCTGTAAGGATATCTTCTATCATCCCATTATGTGTAGAAGATAGTGTCCGTTTTTAGTATAGACACAAACACTACATGAAAATTTAATAAATAGTAAAAAACAGAGTAGAATATAATAAGAAGCGATTAGAAATGAATTGACTATTTTTTCATGAAACTATAGACTACTAAGATGTAACATATTTGATGGTAGAGTAATCTTCTGAAAGTAGACTAAAAAACAGAGTATCATGAGTTCAGTGTTCTAATTTGAATTCAACAAAATTCTCTTCTTCCCTTTTATTTGTTGTTATTACAAGGATATTTAAATATTTCATCTACAGAAGTACAACTAGTAGAAAAAATTAGTGTTCTTAGTGTGTTCTTCTTCGTTTTATTTCATGCATGTACATTTTTTCCCTGATGATACTATTGATTCATCACACTTCACTTCTGGTCTCCCTTTTATCCTGAGAGATACATTTTATTTAATCTTCTAGTGTTTGTGTTAAAGCTAAAAAGAAGCATGATATCTTAACATTGTACCTCATACTGTTAGGTGAAATGTATACAAAAATTAATTAATTATGTCAGTATCATTAAATGAATCAAATATGACTATTAGAATCAACTGTTAAATTTAATTGAAAAACACAGAAAATTTGTTTAAGGAACGGTGTCCTAGCTGATGGTGAGAGAGAATCAGTACCATTGTGACATTGAGTCTAATGTAGTGCCAAATGAAATAGTGAAGTCATTCTAATGTTAGAGATCTTGTAGCATAGTTTCTGTGTTTGGTCCATAACAATTTTAGGAACTGGTAGCATTATTATGGTGTCATGGAAACAGTTTCAAAGATAATGGTGTGTAGTCCTTCGTCAAAATTTTGAACAGTGTCATATTACAGTGTTTTGGAAATGGTAGCACAGAAATAGTGTCAGGACCTTTTGAAAATATAGAACTAGTAGGAAGGCTAAATTGTCAACAATACGATGTCACATACTTTTCCGATTTCTATACTAAATGGTATGACTATTTGATCATTGAAATTGTGCCTTATACTTAGTAAAATATCCACCATCTGTCTTAAGAAATAATAATCATAGAATGGATTAAGGTTAATCATAATCATAATAAAACACAGTAGAAAAAGATTAATCATGATTTATTAAATTTCAACATGATTACCAAGACTTACATGATTTTTTATTTACATTATTTACACAAATTTTATGATTTATGAGCATTTAAACAAGAGGGGTCCAATAATTCCATTCTTTTTGTTGGGTTATTTTTGGAATTTTTTAAGAAATGTATCATTTTTAGATTAAATATTTCAAAAATACATTTTTTTAATAAATTTACAGATGAATTTTTATTTAAATGTGGTTTTAAAAGAAAAAATTGTTCAATTATATTTTTATTAATCCAATTTAGGTCATTGGAATCAGTTTCATTTTGAATTTTTACACTAAAACATTCTCTACTTATGAAATTTTCTATTTGGAAACCATCTTTTTCATTGAGTTTGTGGGATTAATTTTAAAATAGAATTTAAAAATTATTGGAATTCTATTTTTAAAAATTTATTAATAATTTATAATAAGAAAAGTTTAATTAATATAATAAGTTAAACATAATGTTTTCCCATAATGAATGTTTAAAATCATATAAATTATTTACCACGATTAAGGTAATAATGGGTTGACCATGGGGTTTTAGTAAAAAGATAAGGGTTAAAAAAGACACAAAATGTGTCTAATTAATATTTTATTATCATATTTAGAAATTAAATTATTTAATATTATAAAAGGTTAAATTAATTCCCTTTATCCTGAGATAAACATGAGTGTAATTCTTTGTTCTCAAAAAATCTAATTGTAACCTCTCCCCCACTTATAAAAGGTCACCACTCTCCTATACTTTAAACACATAAAAAAATTTGATCTCCAAAAATATTCCAAAATAAATTCTTTAATTCTCTTCTATCATCCTATAATATATTTTTTGTCATAAATTCTTCCTAGAAATGCATTTAGTGAAAACCAAATGTTGTTTTCTGAATAGGAGGCAACATCCTTAACCATGTTTTTTATTTTATTTTTTATTACACATCATTCTAATATTATTAAATAATTAAGATATAATACCTAGAGTATCTTATATATAATTATATTTCGTAATGTTTAGTTCTTTACCTATAACTATCTCCTACTCCCTCAAATGGGAAATGAAATATTTGGTCTTCTATAAGAAGAACTATAGTCTCGTGAATTGACGTAATTTATTTTAAAAAACATCTTCTCATTGATGGATATAATGGTATATTTAATGATTATATATTATGTTTATGATATAATTATACTTCATAAATTATAATATCATATACTCATTAATTTCAATTTTGTAGAGAATATGCTATCATCACTCATGTGTACAGTGTAGTACTACCTCAAAATATAGTGTGATTTCTTTTCACATACACATTACATAAAATGTAATGTCTAACAATTATATTTTTATATATTATAATAATGAAATATTATTCATTATATAAAATAAATATATCATATAACTTATAACCTTATCATCAATTGAATTAATTACAATGTTGGCCATCTATGCAGTGGACTACCACCTCATGAAGCCATGTGATTCATTTTTACTACCACATCACATGGATGGTACATCTATGGAATATTTAATGAAGTAATATAATAATTATGATATAATTATCATCATTAAATTAAAAAATAACTTGTTCCATCCTTCCATCATGAAAAAAAATGAAAATGTCACTTATGTAAACATACAACCTACCATCTCAATGATTGTAACATAGTTCATTTTTCATAACTAGATATCAAGGACAGATTTAAAACTATTATTTAAATATAAAATATCTAATTATCAGGTTATTAAAATTTTGGGAGAGATTAAAAAATAACATCATAGACCATAGTCATCTTAAGAAAGTGATTTTGGACAAATGATTCGTTTATCGATAAAACCTCCAATGTGAAATTAATTGTTTAAATAATTGACTATGACATGGGAAAAATGACAAAATAAATAATAAAATTTAAAAAAATTAAACCAAATTTATTATTTATTAATATAAGGAATTCACATGATGATTCAGGCTTGAGGTATGTGGTATCTTAAATAAATTACCATTCATTGGTATAAACTTCTACATTAACGATTATGTTCTGATAATATTATGAGAGTAATTAAATTTTATAATTTTTTATTTTACATAAAAATGTATTTTTCGTATTTTCATTTTATACACATTATAAATTCATTAATTTATCCCCACAACAATGGAATGATCTGTGTAGGGGTTTCATCTCAATATATCCTTCATTGAGACAAATATTATTTAAGAACATAATTTATTTTAAATATTGTCTATATTTCTCCTTTAAATATTTTATAATGAATAATTAACAATTCATGATATTTTAAGTTAAAAGTAATTTACATTATTCCTTGGATTTATGATTCAATTTCTACTAAAGAGATAAGGGTTTATGTATCAATCACGTTTTATTCAGGATTATTTATATTTGAATTTTCATTATTCAAAATTATTTTATAATTAACTAATAAAATATCTCCAATTTATTCTCACATTGTTATTAATAAAAAAAATTTCTAATATTACCAATTTTCATTCGTTGGTACTTAAAAATGTTTGGAATTTTTTATATAAAATATAATTTATTTCTCTCTTTATTTTCAAACCATTTAATTTTTATGTACATGTATTATTTAAAGTGTTCTAAAAATGTTTTTAAAAAAAACATTTGATGGATTGAATTCATTTTAATTTTTTTAGTTTTTTATAAAATTAATTAAATTATATTTTCATTTCATTTTTCGAACAAGGTACATTAATTTTTACATAATATATTCATGGAAAAATTGTTTTAATGTGTATGAAATGATTCTTATTTTCGTCCATAATTTTCCAAGAATCTTAAATTATAGCATTCCATGGTTATTTTTAAAGAAAATTATTTCAATAATATTTTAGGGATTTTTGTTTAAAAATCCAATTTGAAAAGTGGAAAGGTTATTGTCCTCATGATTTATTTAATCTATTTAAATGTAAATCTATTTATCACAAAATAAAAACTATTGTTTTTATGGAATGCTTCAAATACTATATAGTCGTATCTTACATATATACCTATCACCCTCTCCCTTACCTTGATGAGATTATAAATTCCTTATTTTAATCTCTCAAATGTATTTATTATGAAATTTTTCTTTGATTATGATATCAGATAAGATTATACAACCTATTTCTTTCCAAGTTAAATTCTTATGTTTACTCCTCATGATAGATTTAATTTTTTGTGTAATGCATAAATCATGAACAAGTTTGGATCGTTGTGCCCAGATAAAGCTCAATTCATTTGGTAAATCATTAGCCTCATGAGGTGTCATGTTTTGGATTATAGAGTAAACCTAATCTATTGTAGTACTTTTTCCACATTTTGTTATTGTATTGGCTGTTATCCTTGTATCACATTTATATCATGTTTTACACAATTTCAATATTTCTTATATTGATTAAAAAAAATATTATAACATGTTTTTTATGTTATGATCTCACATGTTTACCCATGATCCATTAATTTTATGATATCATGTTATAAACATGACTCATTTGTTATGTTTCATTATCATGTCTATTCCATTACTAGAAAATTTTTCTACCTCATTTATTTATTTACATCTCATGTTATCTTAATATTTTTTATCAAATTAAATGGATTTTAGGATCTCATTTTGGAGAACTAAATTTGGATTCCATTTTTTTGGTTCTATTTTATTTACTATAAAACTAGTTTTCAAAATACACAAGGACTTTACAATCATTATGTTGTATTAATTGATATTTATATTTAATAACCTTGTAATAATATTTCTAAAAAAATTCTTTGTCACTATAATTGTTGATTTATTAAATACTATAACTCGTATGATATCTAGTTTTCTATTATATTTGGCACATGTTTATGGGATAATGTTTTTATCTTTAAAAAATGTCTCAAAAGGTTAATAAAATGAATTTAAGGACTTATAGGAATCATCATTAATGATCTTTATACATAAATTCATGGCTATGGTGTGTATTTGGAAATCCTAGATTAAGAATATAGCCACATGGTATTTTATTGATAATTTAATGCATGTATGACTCTTTATTAATAATTCCATTACTCATATTAGCAGTCTAATGTTTATAAGGAAATGTGATTTGAGTTATAAATCCACTCTAAATTTTAGATGTTGAGGAATTCATGGTTAATAAATTTTTTGGCTCACATACTGATGTCTCTAAAATCTTTGTACTAGTCATATTCATTTCTTCACTTTTCATTTTCCCCAAATTCATAAATTAATCTCACGAATAACGAGAATCAACGTCAAGATTATACTAGATAATAGTTCACACATACCATTTTGAACTTCTTCTAGAAGCATTTAATCATTATCACCTTTAATGCTTCAGGTTGTCTTTTCATTATACCATATAAGAAATCATGTCTCATATCTATGTTTTTTATCCTAGGATGAGTATAAAACCCATTCTTGGAATTTCCTAGACATTTTATTTTTTATTTAATTGAAAAAGATTTATTTTTCCTTCACTCAATACTACTGAGTCTTACATTTTAGATTCATAATGTATTAATTGTTATTCAAGTATCACTATATAATTAGTTTTGTACGAGACACTAAAATAACATCCTTTAATAAAAAAAAGTATCTTGATGCCTTGAATGCACACATAATATAATATTTTTAGTTATGATCGATATAAAGTAATAGTTCAGTTAGAATCAAATATATTTGAAATGAAGAAGTCATGTTCTTCTCATTACTGACATAGGAATCACCCTTTCTCAGTCATTTAGAGAACTCACCTTACTTCTTTTAATGTTTATGAACCTACTTGGTTTTTGTATTTTGATGAAAAGTTGTGATACCCATCTATTATATAACATGAAATAATTAATATTAAAATAACACATGAAATGATAAATACACATGATGTTGAATCCTATGCTTGTTTATACATCAATTTAGTAGGGTTTCTCATCATTTGACCTTTATTTCCATATGCGAAGAAATTAAGAACCCATTATATGAGATCCCTATTTTCCTTTAGTTTATTATAATGTAATTCTAAAATCATTTTTGACTTATAAAGAGTCATGTATTTTAAACTTTTTATTTAAATGGGTTCCCCATAAGAACTAAATATTTTAATTTCTAAGTTCTCATTATCATGGAAACCTATACCCAGATGATACTAATGTAGTATCTCCATAATGATTATTTTATAATCCCAAACAAAACTATATTATCCAATTAATATGGTTTAAATAATATGACATACTAAATGATAAAAATTCATCATTTAATTTACACATGTTAGTGTAATAATAATATCATTCATTTATCAGTTAATTCTATCCTCACACACCTGCCAAATATCAGGATTCATCTTTCAAATGGATTTGGAAAGGATGATGTACTAATGTAGTTTTCAATGTTATCTATGTGTATCTTTATAATCATTATTTAATTTTTTTTTAAATTTAAAAAATTCATTCCATTTTTGGTGAAATATATTTTAATAACATGATAGTAAAGCATATTTGTGACTTATAAATAAAAAATGTTATTAAATTTACTATAGTGTGTGATTTGGGCCTGAAACTATCACATGAATACAATTTTTCCCACTCTATTTGGGTAAAATTTATTCATATCATCCTACACCCTTTGTGGTTAACTAATGTTTTTTGTGGATATTAATTCTACTCAACGATGCATTTTAGTTCACATCATGTGATGTATAGTCAACATCGATCAAACATGCTCGGATTGATACTTTAGAGCATCGATATTTGATTTATTTCTTATTTGAATAAATTTACCACAAAATAATCTGATACCTGATTTTATTGGTATAACAAAAAATATTTGATTTCATTTAAAATTTATATTTTATTTCAAACCATGTGTTTTATGCACAGACTCTTAAAAAATACTCTATTTATCTTGATACTTTAGAAAAAACAACATGTGATCCATTTTTGATGTGTATGAATTAAAGGCATGTAAATTCAATACAGGATGTTCCTAAAAGGACTCAAAGTGTGTGTATTTTGAATAAAAGAAAAATTTTAGTTGACAAGGCATGTTACTTATTTAATGTTTGGAAAATTTGATTATATTGACATAAAATTTTTGGACAATGATCTGTGATTCATTTTTGATGTGTAAGAACCAACCACACATCAATATAATACATGATGTCGATAGTTTGAGTCAATGTGTATATTTGCTTCATAAAATTTACATTATTTGACTACAATGTGCGGTATATAATCAAAATTGGGCATACACACTCGATTTTTCCTGATAATTTATGATAATAATTCATTACTCATCTCTAATGTAAAATAATTAATAGCACATCAATATGAGACACGACAAGACATTATTTACTAAAAGTGCATTTTTAAAGTATAAAAATGACCATTTTGTCTAAAACCCAAGTCACAAAATGAAAATTGATTAAAGGAATTATTATTTTTTTAATAAATTATAAAAATTATATTTTAATCATTTTTTATGTGTAGGAATTAATCTTAAGTCAATCCTATACATGGTGTGGTCGGTATGACCAGAAGTAAATGTTTTCATTTAAAATGTCATTTTAGTTCAAAACGTGTGTCACTTAATAAAAATTAATAAAATATACATTTACTATCTTTAAATTTAATAAAAATCATTGATAATTAGTTTATAGTGTGTGGGAATTAAATGTGTCTCAATTAGACACACAGTGTGGTCAACATGACAAAATGTGCACGTTTTTTATATAAATCTTATATATTAGCTCACAAAATGTGTTACATTGCCAAAATCGAGAATTCAAATTAGAATGTTCTTGATGATTTAGGAAAATTAATTATGTATCATTTATAATTTTTAGGGATAAACAAGACATAAATATAACAGAATATGTGGATGTTATGACTAAAAGTGTGTGTTTTCATCTAAAAATTACATATTAGTTAAAAATGTTTTTCGCCTACTCAAAACCAAGTAAGCATACTCGTATTATGTAGATATTTTTTCAAAATTACTGATAAATCATTTTTTGATGTATATGAATTAATCACACATTAATCAGACACATTATGTGACCAATGTGACTAAAAGTATGTGCCTTCATTCCAGAATGACATTTTTCTATAATTGTGTCATGTACTATAAATTGATAAAGCACACTTCAATTTTGCCGAAATTTTATAACAACTATCCATAATTCATTAGTGACATGTAGGAATCATCCAAAATTCAATTTGACACATGGTGTGATTAATATGACTAAAAATGTCTGTTTTCATATAAAATTGACATTTTACTTCAAAACATTTGTCACATATTCATAATTGATAAAACACACTCTAAATGTCTTGATAATTTATGAAAAAATTTTATTTCCCATTTTTTGAAGTAAAGGAATTATATTCATCTTAATCTAAATTTTTTTTAGCAAGTACGACTAAATGTGAATTATCATTTTAAAGCAACATTTTAAATTAAAACAATAATCACATAACCAAAACTGGAAAAAATGATATGATTATCCTGATACTTTGGAAAAAATATTCATAATTCATTTTTGAGATGTACGAATATACTGTACATTAATCTAGAAAATAATCTATCTGATATGTTGTTTTTTATTGAAACAACATTTTATCTTAGAACAAACATCACATAGTTAGATCTGAACAATGGAGGTCAAATTGTATTGAGACTTTTGGAAAATGTTCTATGATTCATTTGTGATGTAACCAAATTTTCATCAATCAAACATAAAATGTATCGCTATTGACTAAAAGGTATTTTTTGTGATTAATTGTTAAATTTCAATCTAAAATGTATATCACATAGCCAAGATCAAATAAAAGAGCTCAAATTATAATGATACATTAGGAAAACAATATGTGATTTGTTTGTGGTGTGTAGGAAATAACATCAAGTCAATTTGACACATGGCGTTGTTAGTATAATGGCATGGATTTTCCATATTTTATTTTTTAATGATATATGGATTATTTTCGTGACCTTATGTTTTGACTATGTGTGAGTCCAAGTCCTCGAGTACCCATAATAAATGTTTCAAATATATTAAATATCATGTTCATGTAGTTTTCCAAAAAAATTAGAATAACTACTGAATGGGGGAAAATATCATTAATATAAGGATTCTATTGAGTTTTGAAATAATAAATTACCCTAGGTTCAACATAATATTAATGGGTGTGGGATGTTTGTGAACAAATTGTCATGGGAATAAATAAACAAAACAAAAATATATTTATTTTTTCATTTTTTTAACATAGTTAGTGATTTATCTTATATGTATATGGTTGTAGTATTTCCTCAGGACTGGATGCTCAAACACTAGAGATATAGAAAAACATTTGAGAGTGTTCATGGTGAACGATGAAAAATTGGGACTGGATAGTGAATTGATACACCAATAGAGTTCACAGATCTTGTCCACAACGGAAATGTAGAATTGTTCTTCATCAATTATCAATCCAAACTTTACATAGGATATATTTTGATTTTTATTTCCATCCCATTTCTTAATCTTGTATGAATGAGAATCAATTTCACTAACAGATTAGATACATTAATTGATGGTAGAGTCAAAATGATTGAATTTCATATTTTTCTTGTGATTTATTCTTTAATATTAATCTTATTCACCAACAAAAAATTGAGGAAAAATGAACAAAGACATATGTTTGTCCATCATGTTTTATGGCATGTATATTTCTTCCCACGATCTTCACATGTTCACCGTAGGCATTTAATTTTCCTCGTGGATCGATTAATACATAGAAATATATAATTTTATGGTTGTTATTTGTGAAAATGGAACAATATAAAAGGTTTTGTTCATGTATGATTGAGAAATCAAGGTGTGATGATAGCGTTGGATGACCGATGTTGGAGGAGAAGTATGTATGGGTTCTTTTCATTCGGGTTTTGACACATGAGGATGAACAGATTGATGGATGGTCTTTTGAGATGATCGGGGATCTAGATCATGAAAAATGATGATGGATAGGCTTGAAAGACCCCCAATTAAATGTTCTAGTGAGGGAGGTTGCCTAAAAAATGTGTAGGATGATGCAAAATATATCCTTATGGATTGGTAAAATTTTTCTTACATGGAATGTAACTCAATGAGGAATTTTTTATAGATCCACTTGGCATGGGTTTAGGGGTTTTGAAAATTGTTAAGTATCAAACATTGTGTGACATGGCCACATTCTATGTGACCACTTTAGGATGGATCATAATGTACTTTGAAAAGTAAACAATAATGGTAAATGTATAAATATAGTGGCATGTCGTGTACTCAGACATGAACAATTCCAGGTTATAGGAAACGGTACACAGACATAGCCATCCACACATTGACATGTCTAGCAGTAGAAATGTAGGCTCCAAGTGATATCTCCACATCATATAAATTTCCGACTTGTCATGTATCCAGATATTTTCATTCATTGTAATGTGTTACCACTTAGGAAGCAATGACTTAGCTAGACACGCCATGTTCCCCAAGTACATGTTGTGTGACACCTTCAACACTGGTTGTAGCTCTTCATTTCCTTAATCAGGACTACAATGGTTTGGGTGTGTTACCATTTTCATTTCCCATAAGGTTACAATGTGTAATTACATCCACATCAATGGATTGGAATCCCTTATATTGGTTGAGCCTCATATAGAGTTCGTGTGTCCATCTCTCAGACTACAGTGAGATCCTCTATCATCAATGAACCCTCAGAGTGGTTTCTGGAATTATAATGAACTCCCTGGTCAAGTAGTTTATCATTCATCTTGCAACCCATATAGGTATGTTTCGTGGTGTCATTGTTATATGATCCCCTATGTAATGGGTTGATGAATTCTAGACTTATGGTGACCCCTAGTAGTTCTAGGTGTGACTCCCTATCTATGTATCAGGGTCCGCTTAGAGTGGTCAGGTTTATGGGGTGGGGCCCACTGATCATGGCCTTTTAACCATGTTTCAAGGATTACAACATGGCTCATGCACTGAATTCTCCCTAAATGAGCTTCTATTTGAGTATAATCATGTGTCTGGTAGTTGTTTATGACCACATGGTGGCTTGGTATCCTTCATGGTTATATCAGGTTGATACTATTAAAAATTGATTTCTTTATATTTTCTTGATTTGACAATAGTTTGTTATTAATGTAGTGTTTTTTAGTGTTTCAAACATGAAATTTTTATACTCACCCGAATATGATCTTTGAAAGAACATGTTGTGTCTTATTTAGATTAAGGCCCATTAAATGGTTTCCTGAGAACAAGGATTGGGTGGTACATATATTGTGATTGATAGATCGGGGTGTTTACGGAGGTCTTTCATTTGACATTAGTTCTCACCCATGGAGCGTGATAGACTTTTTATTGTTTTTGTTTGGGATTATATTTTGACATTCTCCACTTTTAGTACATTACAACAATACTCTATTGTTGGATTGTAGATGTAGGCATGATTTGTTTTATTTTTTTATATTTCATCGCTATGTGAAGTTAGAGATGTGTGTGTGTGTGTGTGTCTACAGGTACCTTAGTATAATGCCACCCATTTTTTGGGATATGCCTACTATGTTCTAGTCACCAGCCCCTAGCCTATTGGAGGTGGTATTGGGGTAGTCACGGGGCATAACCTGATGGGTTTGTTCCTAATCGAGTGGTATCAGAGCCTATTGGTTCAACATTAGGACCAATGTCTATGATATTGGTTTGGGGAAATTGTGTTTAGTGCTTTGATTTTGTCATTCATTCAAGAGACTCTAGTTTTGGTGAAACATTTGATTTATCCATAACTTGGGACTCTAGTAACCTAACTTTTGAATCAATATATAAAAACCTTGGTTGCATGAAAAACTTTGCTACATGAATCGTATAGGAATGAGTTGTGTTTTCCAAGTCCTTCTTGAGCCAGCACAATAGATATACTATTTTGATCGTGGTACATCATGTTTTATTTTAGGATTCCTCGAACTAATTAGACATCGAGGATTCCACTACATGATCGTGAAGATGATCTTCTTAGTGACATGGAAACAATTCAACAGCCTATATCAGAGATAATACCTTCGGGTGGTTAACCAGTTATGCCACCACTCGTTGAGATGTAGCAAGCACTAGTACGACCAGATGTTGTTTCACAATGTTTGAGTATGCGAAACTAGTTTTAGTAAAAAAAGCCTCTTATATTTCTGGATGAGCTATAACCCTTGGTGTATAATGACTCTATTGAGGAAGTTACTCATTTTTTTCCTCATAAGAATGACTAAATATCATATGGCATTCCTCGCAGTGAGTATTCTTCAAGGATATAATGGGAGATGGTAGAGATTAGTGACTCAGCCTCATGATATTATAGCACTCCTCTTGTAATAAATTGATAATCTCTTTAGAGATGAGTCCCATATATTAATGTTGTTATCAGTACGCATCTCAAAACTTCTACAACTATATATGTGTTGTTCGACCATGGGGAATTATTCTGTGAGGTTTGCTAATCTATTGCATTACGCAATTGATATGGTTTAGGATCCGATCTTTTGATCAATGAACATTTACAAGGTTTTACATATAGACATTATCTATTCATTAATATACCTTTGTATTCACACCTTTTTTGTGGTGGTTGAGTTGGCCTTGGTGGTGGAGATATTTCCATCATCGTAGGCACTGAAAATGGGTGCTAGTAGCGGTCCCCCCAGAAGCGGATACCTCAGCATTTGGAATCTAATTTCATTAATAAGGATCCAAGAATGTAATATTATTTTGTATTCATTACATGGACATAAGGTCACAGGTTCTAGGCTCTCAGGGTGTCTAGAATCTACTGAGGGAGTGGTGATGTTTCTCCTTTGGTGGTCAAGGAAATATGGCTCGATATTATTTAACCCATCATATAACTAATCTTTGGATGGTAAAAGGATATTTAATAAATATCCAGTGGAAGTATTAGTTTGTTCCATAGGGAGAATGATGTGGAATTGGTGTTAATAGTGTAAAAGGTGGTGGTTGGAGGTTTGACCTTTTACCTCCACCTCCTCTAGCTGGTCAGTTCTAAGCTTATATATTTTCTAGAGAGAGAAGAGACTACAAATAGGCTATGGAGGCCTATGAACCCAAGGATCTAGGGACGATGTGAGGTATGGTCTATGTCCTTTCTAATTTGGATACAGAATTCCTAGATAAGGGTATGATTTAGTTCGTCCATTCAACTTATTTTTTTTAAGACATAAAGATTCTGGTTGAGTAATTTCTTTGACTCTTTCAATTGGATACTTAAGCAGGAAATGGCTCATCAGTTGTACACTTTTCCAAATAGTGATACCTTTTTCTTGTAGGTTATAATTTTTTATGGTATCAAATTGTAGCGGTGATGATTCCTTACAACACCATCATACTTATAGAATGGCTATACATATAAATTCAAAAATTGACTATTTTAGGCAGTGGGTGTAGTGTGTCCATAGTGACGTAACAAAAATTATTTGAGGTTGAAAAGTAAACCTTATAGGATAAGAATTAGATAAGGCATAAGAGGGTGCACCTAATTTATCACCAATTGGATAGCATTAATCTTGGATCAGTGGATACTTTCGGTTAATAATTTTTTGAAGTGGTGGTAGAGTTTGACGACGTCTTTCTTAAGGATATACCTGGTTAAACTCCTCATATAGGGAGAGAATTATATATAGAATTTAATCATTAGATGAATCTAATATATACACCATTATATCATATAGATACCGTGGAACAGTGAGATTTGAGGGTTCTGTTAGAGGACATGGTGGATAATGTATTTGAGAGACCCAATGTCACCCTCTAAGAAGCCCTAGTTTTCCCCCCAAGAATTTAGACAATAGCTTCAAGTTTTGTGTTGATTGAAAACACATGAAACTATTGATTTTGAAGAATAATTATCCACTATAAAGGATCATTGGCCTCTTTGGTCGGTTGATAGGGGAACAAGTGTTCCTGATGATTGATCATAGAACAAACTATCACCATATTCAAGTTCAAGATGAGAACATAAAAAATATGTCATTCATATGTTTCTATGGTCAATTTGAATATTCAGTGATATCATTTGTCAGGTTGAATGCCACAGAAGTGACCTTGGAACTCATGAAATGGATCTTTTATCCATTATTATATATGTTCATGTTAGTCTTAATTAATGACATCCTGGTTAATTTAGTGTCTGGGGAGGAGAACACTAGACATTTGAAAATGGTCTTGGAAACGATCTGAGAGCACAAAAAGTATTGGAAACTATTGAAGTTTCATTTTTGGATTCAAGAGTTTAACTTTTTGGGACATGTCAACTCATATATAGGAGATGCTATGGAACTAGAAAAGGATGAGGAGGTTCTTTCATGGGAGCCTACAAATAGTGTTACGAAGGATCAACGTTTCTAGTTTGAATTAGGCCTTTATTTACTTGTAATGGAGTATCTATTTTGTGTATTTTCAATCATCAAAATGGAAGATCACGGAATTTTAATTAAAAGTGTTCTTACAGTATGGGTTGATAATAGAGTAGATGGTTGCACTGTTTCATAGTGTTTGAAAGAAAATTTGGGTAAAAAATATACAGGAGAGATATAATCATGAAGGGTTGTTTTCTAGAATCAAACTTTCATAAAAATGCAAAAGGCATGGGTTTCAAAATTAATGGGTTCATATTTTCAAATATGGTGACCACCATGAACTATGATGGTTTTCTCTGCAATTACTATTATTAGATCATCTCAAGTGTACAGTGGTTTGATTTAAGGCTTCACAACAATGTCAAATATGAATGGAGCTTCATGATCAGAGGAGCACCATGAAGATATCGTTGAAATATCTAGAAAATAATCTAGAGGTGGTGGATCATCGTTAATTTACAATCTTTTAAATATATGGATACCCCACTTCACATAACATGAAATTATTCAAGGAAAATCCAAAATCCATCTGATTTTGGGAAGCTAGGGGAGCTCTATGAATCTATATTTCTATGTGTGCATGACCATTTTGAAAAGACTAGTCTAGTCTTGCATGATGCCAATGATTCTGAGTGAATGGTTTTTGGTGATGATGGTGTTTTCTACATTGACTCATCGAGCATCGAAAAGGTAGTTTTTTCCACAAAGGCAGAGTTCCCCATGATGGTAGTGAGCTTCGCAAAAGGATCTTCGTGAAATGCAGTTTTGAATATAATTTTTCCATGAATAGGGATTTGGAAGTAAATAAAATTAGGTATATAGTAAAGGATCAGTCTTCTTCTCAATAGGGATAAAGAATTTAGTTCCAATGTATTCAAGTGACCTTCAAATTTATAATCATAATTAGAATTATTTTCAACTCAGTGATCTAGGGAGAATTGATGGAAGTTATTCAAGGGACATATTGTGACATCCATAGAATATTATAAAGGAAGTGTTCCTAGAATAGAGTGACTGTGTAGCAACTATTGTATTCCACAACTAGTGAAGAGTAGTTCATTTTGGTATAAATGACAGACTATAGTTTATTCTTCTTGGACAATACCTTAGTGTTGAAACAAGTAAAATTGTTATATTATCTCTTCACATGTGATTGTTTATTTTCTACAACTTACCATCAAATAGGTTTAATTGGAAGCGAATAACATAGGAACAAGATCCTCCACTTTTGAAGAAATAGTAGACACCTTGATTCACCCCTCCCCACTCCTTGTGTTCCATGGTCCATTAAGTGGTATCAATGCATATAGGTTTCTGTTATTAAATATTTTATACTAGTATGTCATGGAGAACATAATACATTTTAAGGGAGTCCCCCTATTTGATGAATGAAAATTATATATTTGAATGAATTGGATGAGATATCAAATAATATCTCATAGAATGGAAGTACTCATTGATACTATAAAATATAATTGTTTAACTGATGAAATAAGATTGTCTATGACTGAAATAGGTATGAAAATTCTCGATGCAGATTCCAATATGAAAAATGACCTTACTACAGCATTTTCTGATCAAATCCATATAAAGGTAATGAGTTTCACCTCATCCAAGTCTATGTGAGAAATTATAGAATATATATACTAAGGTTATAAAACATTGAAGGAGTCCAAACCTCATGTTTTTTACAACATGTTTTATGATCTGAATATGCATCCTAATGAAAATGCATACACCATTTTCTATGGAATTACTAAATTCATATGTGAAAGTTGAATCTTGGTGATGAAAATAATGAAATTATCATTGTAAATAAAATAATGACAAGAATTTCACCTCCTTACAATAAAAAATTTCATCCCCTGAAGAATGTGGTCTTTGATAACATTTTTTACATGATCTGCTAAGCTTTCTAGGAGAATATGAAATGAGTGTCAAACTATAGAATGAAACAAGTCATATTTTTAAGGATTTGGAATTCAAAGTGATCAAAAAACATGATATTTAATGAGATAATTTTAATGAAGGTAATGTGGAAGAAAAACATCGTACCATCTCTTCCAAGAAATTCAAGTGAGAAAAATGGATATTTGAAGGAAAGCTACCCTTTTCATTTTTTTCTCTCTGTTACAATTCATTACATTTCCTCCCAGTGGTCATGAATGTTTGACAATAAATAAAGTGGACCAATAAACTCACAGAAGCCTAAAAATAGGTTTTCTAAAAATGGAGACATGAAATATGGAATGAAAATATTGAGAATGATATAAATATATAAAGAAAAAGATGTTGAAAATGAATTTTTTGATGAAGAAGAGCTGGATTTTAAATCATGAACTAAAGAATCTATGACAGTTACAGTTGAAAAGTTAGATCTGTAAAAAGATAAATCTAGATATAATTATTTTATATATGAGGATGATCTCAATATGAAACCTGAAGATGCTATTAGTGAGATTTATAATTAATGAAACATAACAAAAATTAGAAAAAATTTATTGAGGATTCATCAAAATATGTTGATCCATTAGAAGATGAAATTAATTGATTGGAGAATTTGTAAAAGAACATTCAACATCTTTTGAATGAATTGAAGATATAATAGAACATAAGAGCAAAATTGAAGAATATGGGATTTTCATCAATGACCATTCATCCAGACTAGATTATAAGTCCAAGACTATTGAGGTTCTTGAAGAAGAAGTATTTACTCTTAGGATTAAACATGAAATATAATAAAACTCAAAATAAATAAAGAAGAAAATATATTTTAGAATACTCCCATATGCTTAGCTGTTGGAGAGAGATAATCATGGTTAAGAAGGTATAGAGAATGATTTGAATGATCAATCATTATAAATAATGGAAAAAATTGTACTTGGTTTTGACAATTAAAATTCAAATGATTGAATCAAAACAGTGAAATATAATGTAAAGCAGAAAGTTAGACATATCACTAAGTCACCTAAAGTCAATATAAAGAATTAATCAAATAAAAATGAGTGGAGATATAAAAACTATCATAAGCTATCCCGAAATGATCTACCGTCAAACACTTTTCCTAAGGAAGGGTACATGAGGAGGAATAGAAGTAGGAAGATGATTCCTCATATGAAATGTCATTTTTGCGTCTATCTATGTAACACCTTGTCGTATTTTAAAGTGGAAAAATTCAATTTAAATGGGTAATATCGAAGAAGACAAAAAATGAGAACAAATTCATATCCTAAATATTATAGAAGATATAGATTTTACAGTTATTGTTTTCACTACTCAATATTTGGCTATACATATATTTATTACAGGTATATGAATAGTGGAAATGATACCAAAAAACTCAATGAAATGTAAATACCCACAAACCAAATGGAGTTTATCTTAAAAATAGGTTTTCTTCTCCAAAAAAGATGAGTATAGTGAACCAATTCATACAAAAAAGTAATTGGAAAGGTCATCTAAATCCTCTAGTTAGTCAAGTATTTCAAGGAAGGAAATGAAGAAAACCGAGAAATCTAATCTTATAGAAGTTACTCTCAATGCTACAAAGACCAGTTGCACCTAGATTTACATCCCATATTAATGGAAATGAATATTTATTTAACAATGAAAAGAAAAGGGTAGATGGAATAATCATGTTCAAACATGACAGTTCTTTGAATATTAATGGTATTGGAAGTACATAACTATGAAATGATGAGTTGAGGAAAATTTAACTTTTTATGTGGTCTTTTTAAGTCACAATATTTTATTTGTAAGTCATATTTGTGAATTAACACTAATAGAAACATTTAATCAGAGGGGGTGCACTATAAAAGGAATGATTGGGAATTCTATAATGAATGGATTCATAATAGATGGAAACATATCTCTTGTTGATAGTAAAGAAAACATTTTCTATCTGAATGATGAAGAAGAAAACAACTTGAGGCATCGAAGTTTGGTTAAAATTAATAAACGAGATAAGGAAAAGTTATCAAAGATAATGATATTCATGGATATCCCCAATCTGAAATTTGTACGGGAAGAGACTTGTGATACATGTATATGATCTATATTGTTCTTTATTTAATATTGGCCCATGAAAAAAGGGAATTAAATATTTTTTTATCTCATTCATACATACATAGGTTGTTTGATAAATGTTGACTAAAAAAACTGATAAATTTAATCCAATCTTTTCACTGATGACTATAGTAGGATCTATTGTTTGGTGGTTATACAAAGGAAATAACAAGTTCATGATTGCATTAAATATTATCATTGAAAAGAAGAGAATGATACTGGCTGCATAATCAAAGTAAAATGGACTAATAATGGATAAGAATACACATGTATTGAATTTGAGAATTATCTTGAGAAACATGGAATAAAAAATGAGGTGGATGTTTTAAGAACCTGAAAACAACATGGAGTGGTAGGGAAAAGTAATCACCATGTGAAAAATATATATCCAAAACTATACGAATTGAGAGTAGTATATATCAACATTATTAGAAACGGTTTATTCAATATGAATTTTATAATAAATAATGAATATGGCTATATATGATAGAAACCAAGACACGATATGAGTTGTGGCATGGAAGGAATCCCTCGTTGAAATATCTTCATGGTTTTGGAAGAAACTTTTTTATCATAAACAATAATGGAAATCAAGTAAATATGGTGATGTGGTAGATAATGAAATATTCCTTTTTTATTCAATATAGAGAAAATGTTACATATGTTTCAATAATTATCTCAGGAGAACTATTCATGGAATTGATGTTACGATCCTTGAAGAAAAAACCAGAAATTCCTCATGAAGCCCTTACGCTGATAAGATGTAATATGAAGAAGAATGTATAAAATTTATGTATTCAAATACATAAGTGGAAGAAGGTATGAAAAACATTCAGTGGTCAAAAAATGATGATGTTTCTGATGAATAATCAGTAGAAGAAATGACAGCTGAAGAAAATTCATCTCAACCTCATTAGAGAAATAGAATAGCTGAAAATGGCTAATATAATATCATTTTGTATTGGAATGAAAACACCTATGTATAGAGAATTAAGTTTAATTTAGTACATCTATTCTAATCAATTGTCAAAAAAACCACTTTTTAATAAGCTGTGAAAGATGAATTTTGGGTTAACACCATGAATGAAGAATATGATCATAATGACAAGAACCAGACATGTGATATTATTAGTAACCATCCAAATATTTATAGGGTAATACTATTTCATTTCTATTAATATTTATGAATAAGATATTATTTTTACATTAAATGAGATGCTTTGTATGGTAGCATACTCGACACCCAATAATGGGTTTCTTTGAAATCTTACGTTGCACACAACACTAAGTCATACACGAAAAATAACTTAATATTATTATTATTTTAAATGGTAGTCAAAACCATACCATTGTATTTAAGAGAATGATCAAAATTAACTATATTATGTTATTACATATTCTTTAAATGTTTCTGCATTTATCTAATGAGTATTAGAGGCTTCAAATAAGAATGAATCTCATTTTAATCATGAAATACTTTAATATTTTTAATATATTATTTCACTTTGTTTTGATGGAGAACCCATTTTAAATATAGTTTTTCCACTTTAATATGTTTTATTTCAAAAAAGAATCTTCTTTTTTAGAATAAAAACATAAAAATTTACTTAGAATGAAATATTGTTATTTTTTTAATAAAATTAATATTTTTATTTGTAAGGAAAATCATGCATTTTACTTCCAAACTGCCTTTTCATATAATTAATTTATATAGTTATATTTTTATATTAATTGGGTTTAAAGTGTAATAAGATTATATTGTTATCATTTGATCCAATTTTGTTCATTGGATGTAATGTCACATTGTAATTGGACATAAACATATGTCAATATTTTTATAGTTATTACTTCTTAAAACCCTACTTTTGGGTTTTAACAAAGTGAATTATTTTTAAATTAATTTATATGAAATATATGTTATGAATTGTGAAAATGGATTCCATATTTGTATTTATAAGTTTCAATTTTTTTAAAAAGATACATTTTACTTTTGGACCTTATGAATGGTGACTTCATTAATTATTTTGTTTACCATAGTTAAAGGGTAATTATGGTAACTAATGGTAAAAAATAATCTTATAATTATATAAAACTACCATAACACATGTATTAATCATATTGGATGAGATAATTCCAACCTAGGGCATTCTTGGGTCGATTTTGGGACCCCATGAAGCTACTAGGGAGTGATAATGACATGTTATATTAATTAATTTAATGTAAAGGGAAATATAACTTAAACATGTATCTTATAGTAAAAAAATTATTATATGTTGTTATATAAGTGATGTATTCTAATATAAATATTATTTATAAATATAAAAAGGTTTCTCAAATCATGGTATTTTATTTATAATATTTAGACTTAAAATTAATAAATTTATTTATGACTGAAAGATGATGTAGTGATTACCTTATTAATGAATGATTTATAAAATTGAGATTATAAATATTATAATTAATTTATTTTCAAACTTTTTATGCCATACACGAATTTTAGGGATGATTATGAATTTTTAACTTTTAATTAATGATGTTTTTTTGAAAGAATCAAGTTGTTGTGGATTTAAAAAAAATTCATGACCTGAATAGTTAAAAAATTTACATAAGTGTGTTTTTAAAACAAATAGTATTTTATGATATGATATAATAGTAATAAAAATGTATGACTCTGAAAAATGACATAGATATTGTATAAAATTTTATTAATTAAATAGTTTTGGTTCTCTTTTCATTTTATATTAATTATAGTAACCTTAAATTAGGAAAATGCAAGAAGACATTGTCAAAGTTATTGTTTTTATCTAAGGGTTAAAACAAAAATATATGGTTAATTTTTAGACCAAAAATTGTCTAAAACCTATTGGTTTAAAGGTTTTTAAACCAAAAACATCTTATAGTTAAAATAAATGAGTTTGGGACTATATAAAACTGAAAATAATTATATAACAAATTAATATTTAAATACCTTCCTAAAGTTCCCCTCCTCTGTATTATAAAAGGCCATCACTTAAACCAATTTAATAACACCTCTCAAACCCCGTGGATCATCCAAATTCATCCAAAATATTCTCTCAATATCCATCCATTCGTCCTAGAATCCTTACACTGGGAAGAAGGAAATTCAAGAAATCATTTTGGCTCTTATAAAATCCAATTACACATTTTAGAGGTAGCATCTTCTCTAAATTTACTTTCATTTATTTTACTTATTAACACTTAGTTATATTCTTATTCATTGATTAAATAACTAAAAAAGTATTATCAATATACTAGTATGTTGTTATGATAAGTATTCTAACTACACTTATACAAAACTCGATCTAATTGAAACGAACATATTGTTTCTGTGTAAGGCATGAAGCGATGACTGTTCAATTTTACCCTTCCACCTCCCACGGTGGTCATTATGATGGATGTTTATTTATATGTGATATATATTATATTTATATTTTCTCTGTTCTTCTGTAATTTTTATTTTCATCATACTATCATGATTTCCAGAATGGGTAAATACAATAATTTCATTTGACGAAGTGCGAACTACCACCCCCTCCAAGTGATATGACTCGTTCATTCCATACATGGAATTTATAAATGATAGTTGTAATCAGATTATGTAAAATATATATAATATATTTTATACTATAATTATAATATTATTATTTATCATTTATTTTTCATTCCTATAATATGATAATGAAATGAAAGTTGTGTTCATGCGTACATACGTCCTACCATCTCCATGAATGGTGCATTTAATTTCTTTTATCCTGATGTTATGAGCTAATAAAAATACATATATACTATATATATATATGATATTTAAATCATGAATAATATTTTGGGGATTTTTTAATTTTGAACACATGGATAATTTGTAATTATATCATGTTCATTTTTGAACACAAGTACTGAAAATAGAAAAAACAATGTACATGAACTTAAGTAATTATATATTTTTTATAACATGATTATAAGTAATATAAAATGTTTAATAAACTTGAAATATTTCCAAATTACATATAAAAAAACCTATGTTTTTTATTTAGTAATATAATGAACGAACGAGACAAGTCAGAATCAAGGTGAGGGAGCTTTTATACCCAATTTCCATTCTTTGGGACTATTGTTCACTAATTTAATATGTAATGATAATATTTTTAAAAAATTGACTTTTGATATCCTATTTTGTATTTATATATTAATTATGTGTACTTATAATGAATAAAAATTGTCAATCTATTTTATTTATGAAATTATCTTTGTAGGGGAACCATTAACCTTCCTCTATTAGTCAAAAATTTATTTTATGTTATGTTTATTAATTTCCATTTTCTTATGTTGGGATATAATATTATATATCCTTATTGATTTAAATTTTATTTACATGGGATGAATGATTCTTTTTTTCTGTTAGAAACTAATTTTATGAATTTTTATGTGACCCTATTATGCTGCCGAATTTTTGTAAGGGAATTTCTAAACTCAATTTCCACTCATTATGTTTTACTTATAATTTATTGATTATATTATGAAAAAATTATTTTTGGAATAAATATTAATTTATTTATTTTGTAATTTCCACTTCCAATTGTGTTTATATTCTTTGTCAACACAAAATCACTCTATTCTTAAATTCTTACGACATTTATACAAACATTGTAAGGGAAATCGTAGCTCAATCTCAATTCATTGAGTTAAATAACCATTTCAATTTTTTTGTTTTTCAAAGAAACTGTGTGAATGACCTATGATTATTTTAAACTTAATTCTCACTTATATTGTATGTATTCATATTTTTCACATCTAATTATGTCATTTATGTATCTTTAATCTAATGATACGATCATTATAAGGGGTTTCGAATCAATCCCTTTCAATTGAGCCTTTTTTTATTCATGTCCTTATTTTATATGGTGTATAATTATACCCTTTTCATTTAATTTAATTCAACTATTTTAAAAAGGAATATTTTCTAAAAATAATATTACTAAATGAAAAAGATATTTTTTTTTACAGATATGATGACATTTACATTTCTACCATCATGAGTCTTAATTGATATTAGTATTCCTTAAAAAGAATTAGTGATTTTAAAAGGAAAATACATTCAATATACCCTTTTTATGTATTTTTGAATTGAAAATTGTTTTGAGAAATCATTGATTATGTCAATAGCGTGAAATTTTATATTGTGGTAGCAATATGGAAATGTTATCTTTCCTTTATTCTTGTTTTCTATGTTATGAATATGTTATGGTTTTTGGGCATTGTTTATTTATATTAGTGGTTACATGATAATATAAGGGTGGTTAAGCCCATGATAGTTCTTCAATGCATTCGGTTACATAAAAATGGTAAATGTTACTGTTTCTCCTATGAGATTTAGGAAATATACTATGGTAGTTAATCCAAACACAAATCCCTATATAGCTATGAAATATACAATGTAAGTATATTATAGATTCCACAAGTAAGCATTATGATTTTGGATTTCTATTTGATATTTCAAAATATTATTATTTTATTAGTTATGCAAAAGAAATTTTGTTTTATGATTTAAAAGTATGATTACATAGATTTGTATGTGTTAATTGACTAATGTTTTATTTCCTTATTTTATGTCCCTTACTGAGATTTTTATGATCATCCCATGTTTTTGAAATGTTTATCATAGGGTATAATTAAGGGTCAAGGAAATTAAGATTTCATGAACATTTATATCAAGAAATAAATTCTTGTTTTATTTAAGGAGTTTTATTTTTATGAAAAAATGGATTGAGAAGAAGTGTCTAATTTGTAATTTTTTGAGATCTAATGAAATAGTTATGGCCTAATACTCTAAAACTATAAACCTTAAAAGATCCACAATTTCAGTTCTTGACATAACTGAAGATTATGTAAGGTTTAAGGATGGGGCCGTACAGTTGGTATCAGATGTCGGTTTAGATAACTTTAGAGGTTAGGGTGTTATTTAATCATAAGTGACATGTTTTACATAACCAGAGTGGTTAGCAAATTAAAAGGAGTCATATTTATTTTAGATAAATTTAAATAGTATAAGATAACATGAATAAGTATATCTTAGTTTTTACCCACCTCATAAGATAGTAGATGATGATTTTACTGATATTCTCATACTAACCATTTTTTGTATTAAAAATGGATGGATATAGAATGAACCAAAGTAACAATGGATGTGAAGGAAACTATGGTGGTTTCAGAATAAGTAATATAATGAAATGGGAGTTGTAATGTGAAATATGGAGGTTATTCTTAACCAACAATATGGGGTCCTTATTGAACACTTGATCCTTGTTTATTTCTCTAAGGCATCATATATTTATGAATCAAATCCCTATGGACGTTCATGTAATAATCATAAAGGTAAGTATATTAAAAATCGTATATGTCTTCGATGTTTAAATAAACACCTAGAAAAATGTTTCAAAGGGATGAGAAGATTTTATAGATGTTGTAATGAAGTTCATAAGAAGATAAAATGTCATGGAAAAAAGAAGTGTCCAGTTGACTCGAGGAATGGGAAAGAAGTTATTTTCATGGGATCAATTGGATGTTTTAAATTTGGTGTGAATGGTCATTACGAAAATAGATTTCCTATGAAGAAGGTTCTGGAATAGTATCTACAGGACCATAAAAATATATTTTTACCAATACCTAATGTAATTTAAATTGAGGATAATGAAACTAAAAATAACCCATAAAAGTTATGGATTATTTCCTAGCTGATGGTTTGACATGATCGATTCTTAGGATATGATTCATGGTTTTTTTTGTAAGAAATAGTATTATGGAATAAGTTCAAAAAATAATTTTAAGGGATCGGGAATAATTCTATATGAATAAGATGTCTACAATTTAGAAATTCGAGTGTTATGATAGATATATAGGTGATGAAATGTTTAAAAGTATTAATGAACATTTAGTGATGGGATTACGTTGGAAGAATTTCATCTTGTACGTGTATCCTTGATTTTTTATGTGAAAATTATATTTTAGGATTTATTATATTTTGTTATGAGGATTTAGTTACCAATAACCATTTATGATTAAATGATCCTTGAATTTGAAGCAATTACGTGTTATTACTTTTTGGGATGAAAATGAGATGTATGAGATAACCTTTCTAGTTAAAATATTTTTGAGTAATTTATCTCTTTTTTTGGATTTTTATTATATTATATAGTTATAGGAAACGTAATCCTCACAATAAGGGTGACAACCCATCACATACATCAAGGTTGCAGGAATTGAACCCCCAACCATAGGGTGACAAGGGTGCATCGCCTAACACTAGACTATGTGAAGTCCCTGGTTAGTATGACTTATTCGATTTAGTTTAACTGATTTTATTGATCAATAATTAATTGATTTCTGGAAATTATGATTTATTAAATGGATATCCTTAGTGTAGGAAAATTATTTGGTGTTTAATTGAAAAATGTTATTTTGGAGGACGTTTGCTCTTTTGGGAATACTATATGCCTACAGAAAATAGAATACAATGGGATTTCATTTGAGGAGTAATGGTTGATTGTTAATTTGGAAGAATCTATGTTTCTTTTTGTGGAAATATGGAGATTTGGGTTATTTATGGAAATGATTAACATATCATAGTGAATATGTGATTAGGTTTATTACATTTGAGTATGATACTTTTGGAGTAGTTGATGTTATTTGGAGATAAATGTTTAGATTTATCATGGAAGACTATGTGATCAAATACTTCAGAATTTTGGGTTTCAATCATTGTTTTGATTAATTTAAAAAAAATTAGGTACCATTGTTTATTAAATGGTCTTCTTTGAACTTAAGGTACTGTATGTTGAATTTTGGAGATTAAAGGATTATTCTTTTTAGGGGATTATATGATCGTTTACTAACCATTTTAGTTTTGGTTAATGTCTATAGATCAGGGAAATATTTAGTTCATAATTTTTAGATTATGTGATTCTCTATAATTTACTCTAGAATTCAGGTGTGCCCATTTTATCTTGTGTACTCATCATTTGGAAAAAATATGAGTCTGTGGTAGATATTTATTAAATTATGAAACTCCACATGAGGAGTATGTAAATTTTCTTATGTTATTAGTCAATATCATAAATAAATTATACAACTTTATGAAAAGGAACATAAAAATGTATTCTATTCACTTTTCCTACTAGGGAATCAAATATCATTTAACTTATCACACATTAATGGTTTTCTGGTTTTTAACATTCTCCTGATAATGTTTTCTGTCTATATCCATTAGAACATGACACTTAGTTCCTCATACATATCCATGTTTTCCTACATGGAATCTTAATATATGTAATCTCATGTAACCTTTGTACTTATCATTCATTCTTTTAAAGTGATAGTTTTATTGACTCTTTTTTCTGATGTGGTAGTTTCATTGATGTTTTCGATCCAAATTTTAAATTTGCGAGGATGAAACTTCCTAAAAGGGGGATGGATGTGACGACTAAGGTATTTATAGAATAATACTTTTTTAATTTCCATTAATATATATGAATAATATATTGTTTTTACATTAAAGGTGATTCTTTTTCAGATAGCATACTCAACACGTAGCAACGAGTTTCTTTGTAATCTTACATTGCATAGAACATTAAGTTATATTGAAAAATATGCTAATAATAATATTATTTTAAATGGTAGTGAAATCCTAGATGCTTTATATTCATAAATGAACTGAAATAACTATATTATGATTTTATATATTAATTAAATGTTTTTAAATTTATGCAATTAATATTAGTGGCTTCAAATAAGAATGAATCAGATTTTAAACATGGAAAACTCTAATATTTTGAAAGGGTCATTTTACAGACTTTTGATGGAGAAACCTTTTTAAATCTTATTTTTTCACTTATATATGTTCTATTTGTGAAAATAAACCTATTATTTATAATTGGAACATCCAAATTTACTTTGTATGAATTTTTTGTATTTTTTTGATAAAGTTCATATTTTTATGAATAGTGAAAAACATTGCACATTAATTTAAAATTTCATTCTCATGAAGTTTATTTTTATTGTTATATTATTAATTTAATTAGTTTTACAGTGTAAATGGATTATATTTATTATCATTTAATCAAAAAAATTTCATTTTAATTAATTTCACCTTGAAATTATACAGAAATGTATGTCAATATTTTCTTAATTATTACTTCTTAAATACCTGGTTTTGGGTTTTGACTACAGGTGTTAATTTTAAATTAATTTCTGAACATTATTTATTTTGAATTGGGGAAAATGGATTACAAATTAAATATCAAAAGGTTTAAATTCTGTAAATAGACACCATTTATATTTAGACAGTATGAATAGTAACATTAGTAATTATTTTATTTACCATGGTTAAAGGGTAAATCTCGTAAATAAGGGTAAAAATTAATATTATAATAATATGAAACTACCATAACACATGTAATAATCATATTGGATTAGATATAGCCGACAAAGGGTATCCTTGGGTCTAATTTAGGAACTCCTGGAGCCACATGGGAATGATAATGCAATGTCATAATAATGTAATGGGAAATATACCATAAACATGAATCTTTTTGTAAAATAATTTTTATATGTGGTTATACAAGAGTTATATTCAACTATACATATTCATTAGATATATAAATTTATTTTCCACATCAGTATATTTTATTTATAATTTTTAGACATCAAATAAATAAATTTATCTATGACACAATGATGATGTTGTGATTACCTTATTAATGAATGATTTACATAAATGAGATTATAAATATTATAATAAATTTAATCTTGAAATTTTAATTTTATCCAAGAATTTATGGGATTCTTATTAATTTTTATCAAATAATTAATGACATTTTTTTGAAATAATCATGTTTTTATTGGTTTTTAAAAAAGTCATGACTTAATAGTATAAAAATTGACATATATGAGTTTTTAAAACAAATACTATTTTATTAAAGGATTTCATAATACTAAAAATATAAGATTCAGCAAAATTACTTAGATAATGTTTAACAATTCATTAATTAACCACTTGTGGTTCTCTTGGAATTTTAAAGTAACAATAGTTACTATAAATTTTGAAAATTAAAGATGGCATGGTAAGAGTTAATGTTTTTAACTGAGGGTTAAAGCAAAATGATATGGTTAATTTTGTGACCTAAACTGGTCTAAAACCAATTGTTTGGGAATTTTCCAGCCCAAAATAATCTTATATTTGAAATATGTTATTTTGGGTCCATTTGAATATGAAAATCATTTTATAATAAAATAATATTTCAATACATTCCTAAAGTGCCCTCCCTTCCTCTTATAAAAGGCCATCACCTATACCAATTTAATCACTCCTCTCAAGCCCTTTTTTAGAGACCCCAAACTTGACGTACATGGAAATTACATTACTTTTTCTGAATACTAAATACATAACAAAAATATACACCAAAGTACCGTAATAGTTTAGTGTCTTTGGATACTTGGAACATAATCTTCTAATCTTTGTGAGAGATCTTCAACATCTCCCACAAAGATATTCTCTTTTTTTTCATACCTAAAACCTTTCATTATTTCCTGGGGAAAAGAATACATATAAAGAGTGAGCTCAAATGTTCAGTAAGGGTAATCATGGAGAAAATTAAACAAATCGTATACATTTGAACTTCAAAACATGAACATAAAGTTTAAACATCAAAATATTGAGTTTTGAAGTAAGTCATGGTAGTACGTAAGACATTGATCATAAAGGAACATCAACCATGAAAAAAATATCATGGGAACAAAACTTTTAATTGTGGAAAAGAATTAAGCACATGATATGATTTCCATAGTAGCCAAGGAATTGCTGCCAAGACCATCTTTGGGAACAAAGTCCCTTTCTAAATCGAGTTCACTCTTCATTCCAGTCTTGTATCATTAAACTGAATTAATTACCATTCCAGTAATGTCTATATCATGAGATATAAATATTTACCCAATGCATTGGAGAGAGATATAGGTCCCACCCACCTCATAATGAAATCATTATTACTTGTTCCACAACATAAACATAAATCATTCATCATAACCCAAAGAATAAAAATGGGTTTCATAAACATCATCCCATCATAACTTAATCCATATAAAATAAATGGATATCATTTCCTCATAATAAAAGTGAAACTATGTAAATCATAGAGATATTATACTTGAAACATACACATATGAAATAACTTCATCTTAGATGGAAAATGGTTTTGATAAAACACTTGAAATGAATTCCTGAGGAAAATATCCTTTCTTCTTAAAAATCATTTTCATTTCACAAAATTCCACGAAATTTTAAAATAAAATTACTTTATTGAAAATAACCATGAAATCTTGTAGAGTAAACTTCATGAAAATAAGGTGTTATGAAACTGTAAAAATCCTTTCATGCTGTATAAGTTAAAAAAATATTATTCTCATACTTTTGCCGAAAAAGTCAAAAAGTACCTTGAACAGTAATAAAAAGAAAGATTCAATACATACTATGTAGTAAAATTCAAAAATGTGTAAAAAAGACTTTAAACATACATGAAATAGTTTTTATAAAATAGGGACATGAATGATTAATACAACCCCATTAAATACTTACGAATAAACAATCTCGGATAAAAACGAGATTCGAAAAGTTATCCCTTACCTTAGGTCTGATATGCTTCGTATGTATCTGAACCTCCTGTATAATGATTTAAATAATTTAATTGACTTATTACAGAATCATATTCATTATTATGATATCATATAGTGTTCTTTTCTGACTTTATATTACCCGTTCTTTTGTAAATTCCATGTTGAAGCAACGTTTTGTGTAAAATTGTTTTATTTATCGTATATGTTTGGACTTGTTGTTCTTGATATTATTATTACTTATATCATTATTTACTTAGTTAAAGAATGTAAATCATGATTTATATATCATATATATTTATTATATATATATATAATAGATAGATAAATGAAATGAAATACATCGTTAATGGAGATGGTAGGCTGCACGTATGCATGAATGTTGTTTTCCTTTCCTTATTGACTTGAATAAAAGTAGGTAGATTTCATATATATATATATATACATAAATCCTATAGATTTATCATGTCATATATTTCATTATTATTCATTATATATACTTTATAATCATTCTTGAATAGTTAACATGGAGAAGGAATCTCATCGCGTCGTGGAGACTGTAATCCGTATGTACACACGAGCGATGATATCGTTCCCATAATTATTGAATTGAATTGGAGTGGATGATATAATAAATCAGAATCAGTATGATGTTATAATAACTGTATAGTTATTCCTTACACCATTATACCCATCCAGGTAAAGTGGTGGTGCGAAAACTGATTACACCACGGCATGGAGACGATAATCCGTATGTACGCACGCGCAGCGATTTCATTTTTCGTAGGATGAATAGAAGGTGAAATTGGGTTGTTTAATATTTATAATAACATATCAGTATATTAGTAATACTTTTTTTATTACATTATAATGAAACAACTAAAGATGTAGAACTTGAAGAAGAATGAAACTTGAAAGAATTGGTAGAAGATATTACCTCTTCTTCGACGCACCTCTTTTATGCTTCTTCTTAAGGCACTAGAGTTGGTATTTAAAAGAGAACAGAACCTCTATAATGTTTCTAGGGAAGTTTTTAAGGGATATGGATAGGGATAGGCCGAGAATGAAAGCTCAAAATTTGGTAAAGAGAAGAGGGAGGAGGTGCCCTTTTATAAGGGAGGAGAGGGGAACCTTAGGAAAAACATAAAATATTATTTTATAATAAAGTCATATCTGGTTTATAATATCTCCAAATTGATTTATTTCTAAGGTAAAGTGGGTATGGGTCTGAATCCTCTCAAAAAATAGGTTTTAGACAAGTTTAGGTTACAATTTTAACCTTATCATTTAGATTTAATTCTAAGTTAAATAATTTAACTTTTACCGTGTCTTCTTGTTTTCTTACACTATATGGTTAATAAACATAGTATAACAAGCCAAAATAACCCCAAGTGGTTCATTATTAATATATATAACCTCATCTTTGCCATTTGGAAGATCCTTAGATTTTTAGAAATAGAATAACAATTAATAATATTTAAAAAAACTATTTTATGTCAATTTTGACACTATTTGATAATTGATTTTTTGTAAAAAATATAACTGCATGATTAGTCGGAAAAAAATTAATATAATCAATACTAACATGTTATAATAACTTAAAAAATTAGTGGAATTTATAAAAATTCTCAAATTACATTTATTTGGGTATTTATAACATCAATTATGTTAATATTTCATTAATAAGGTAATAACTACATCATCATTGTGTCATAAATAAATTAAATTATTTAATGTATAAAATTAAAATAAAATCCTATTATGTATGAAATCTTTTTATCTTTATAGTGAATATTTATAGTCGAATTTATCTTATGTATAACCCTATATTAATAATTATTTAGTTATTAAACTTGCATTTTAACTCTTTTAACTCTTCCTTAAATAAAATAATAATAAGTGTCCAAATCTAATCCAAGTGGACCTAAAGGGTAAAATTTATAACTATGTTTTTATTTGGTCTAATTACACATATCCAATAGAATTAGGGCATGTGTTAACATAAAATAATATCATATTTACCCTTAATTATCCTATTTACTTGTAACTGTCGTAAATAAAAGTAAAAAGTTATTATTCACCAAAAAATATTTTTTTCTTATTGAACCAAATTTTTCTCCTTGATATTAACCGTGTCTCTTGGATTTTTGAAATTCCACTCACAGAAGCGGTAAAATTTAGTTTTATGTAAATTTACAAATTCTCTTAGGAGGTGGGTAAAAGATTTTGAAAAGTTCAATAAATTATATATATATATAATTATTATAAAATGAATCCAATTAATTACATTAAACTTTTATAGGTATTATGTATCAATTTTTTACCTAAAATAAATTTAAATAAAATAAATATTTATTTAAATAAAATTTTGGTTTTTAAACAGTAACCTAGTGTTTTCACTATTCATCAAAAATTGAATGTTTTCAGAAAAATACCAAAATTTCACCATAGGCTAATTTCA
The DNA here is from genome assembly GCA_963277665.1 of Viscum album. Taxonomy (NCBI): domain Eukaryota; kingdom Viridiplantae; phylum Streptophyta; class Magnoliopsida; order Santalales; family Viscaceae; genus Viscum; species Viscum album. The sequence goes on along the minus strand of OY728155.1, from coordinate 913,138,013 downwards.
AAATTCCGAATCCAAAAATGAATCCCATTTTGAAAGATAAAAATTATAAAATTTTAAATATTGGGTATCACTATTCATAATGGCTAGTTTATATAATATTTTAATAACCTATCGTTGTTTAGTGAAACTTGGTATTGCGTACAACACATGATATCGTGGAAGGTAGTGATTGCGTGTAAAGCAAGCCAAGTCAGAGTTGCATGTAGTGCAGGATTCCATTTTTGTGGTGTATAATAGAATCCAACCATATTTCATTTATACATTGAATATATATATATATATACACTCAATGTTGCGTAGAATAACTTCTATCAAATGAACTTGAAATTTTGTGTAACACGATCCATGAATAGTGTTGTGTATACTGCAAGCTAATAAGGTGTTGCGTATATCCCAAGATAATCTTTTTTTTTCATACAACACAAGACATCAAATAAATTAAAAAGAATACTTCTCGAAAATATCAGAGTGTCACATTCTACCTCCCTAAAAATGAATTTCTCCCTCAAAATTCATCATGGTTATAAATTTTTTACTACTTGAAAGTTTCTTTCATAGAAACCCACATCGTAAAAAGGAATACTAAAACATAATTTTAAAAACTAATGTATGAAACATAACGGTTACCCAAATTAACACATCACTCATTTTCCATATATAAAAACATAGGTGAAAATATGTATATGGAAGAGAAATCTAACCATAATGTTCTAATGGAGAGTGGTAGAGAACATGGATAAAAAAAATCCAACACTCACAAAGCTATAATTTTGTTATGATCTAAGTTACCATCTGATTCATCATATATGAGGGTGCTAGAACAACATTTCTAGCTTTCAAGATCATTTCCTTCATGTTGATGAATTTTTCACAAGGAGAAATACTTACTTGATTTCTGTGAAATATCATTGTTGGTATTTCGATGATAAATTTCCAATTCATCTCTTATTTAATGAAACTAATTTGAATTTGTCCTTCTTAAAATGTTAGCTGAGCATGCGATAGAATGATAAGTCATTCCATCTCTCTCAAAAAAAAAGGTTTTCAAAAGTTATTAAATATACCTAAGTCCATCTATGATGATATTAACCATATCTGATTCCAAAAATGGACTTATACTTCAAATATCGTACCAATTAATAAAATAAATCTAATTTCTACTAACCAAGGAATTTTTGTAGTCCAGAGGTAGGCGATAAAGGCCTGTCGCACTTCGGTTGTGGGTTTGATTCCCGCAACCTTATCCGACGTGACGGGTTGTCGCCCATCTTGCAGGTTGCCCCTTTTTCTAAAACTACACTATTATAACATTCCAGAAATAATATCGAAAAAACTTTCTATAATTAAAAAATATTATCTGATGTCCAACATAATCAATTCCATTCTTTAGGATTATCAAAAATTCTTCTGTCCAAGCTCATTGTATAATGAAAAAAATTACTAGAAATGTCATCTGCCGAGCATGTGAATACCATCATTTATCTCCCATATATCATAAGACATGTCTTGTTGGTCACATTCCAAATATGTGAATACTGTGATCATGTATTCTCAAAAAAAATGAATACACATTGAACCGTAGTGAAAACATGAACACCGTCAAAATTTAACTCTTCAGCATACCAAAATCCCAAAATTTTTATATACTCAAACCATGATATAAATTTATCCTTATATCATTCATGAGTTCATTTCATTTTTTTATTTATCCCTTCATTATTATTATATCTTCTTCTTTCCAAAAATATTTCAATCACGTTTCATGGTAACCAGTACCATATAATTATTGAAAACCAATACATAGATATTTCAAAATTACACGATACCATAAATGATATTCCATGATACTATTTTGAAATCCCATTACATAAACACTTAATCATTTCACAACATCATTGTCATACTCACCATCAAAATTAGTGATCACATGTGACTTCCCTTTTTCCTTTTCCTTAAGAGGTTTCTCATGTCAATCATCATTAACACTTGGATTAGGGAATTGATTAGCATAATGCCCCATTTCCTTGTACATGGAGCATTAGTCTTTTCTTTATTCACATCATTAGAAACCCTTTCTCCATTACTTTGACTCTCAGCAGCTCGATGACCTACTTTTCCACACATAAAACATTTTCTTGTCCCTTTAATATATTCTCCACCAAACTTCTTTACACACTTTGATCATAAAGAAACATTCATTTTCTTTTCACCCTTATTCTGAGATTTCTCCTTGAACTCCATCGTTCGTTTCTTGTCAATACCATGAGATGGATATGTAACACCAAATTCATTTTCTATATTGATAGCACAACACACAATTTCTTCATAGCTTCTGAAGTCTCTTATAGCTAATGCCCTTCAATGACTTGGTTTTAAGCCATTGAAGAATAAATCAACTTCACTTTCAGGTTTAATGATGAAGCATGTTTCATATCTAGCCAGCCTTCTAAAATTCACTTCTTACATTCCAACAGAATCATCATATTTTTTCTTAAGCTTAAGGAACTCCTTCTCCATATTTGTTTGAAGAATAGAAGGGAAGTACTTTTTGAAAAATAAGTTCTTTAACTCATTCCATTCTATTGATTAAATTTCATCTTGGGGCCTTGTATTCTTAATTAGAGTCTACCACTGGTCTACATTACCTTTTAAACAGCTAAAATGACTTTTTCATGTTCTAAATTGTGTAGCATGGAAAATATCTTTTTAATTGTACTGATCCATTGTTCAGAAACAAGTGGATCATAAGACCCATTTAAAGATGGTGGACATTGCCTCATGAAGGACTCAATAGAATATTGTTCCCTGCTCTCCTCATTTAGAAGACCAAAATAATTAATAGCTTGTGTAAATATTGCAATACGATTTTTCACTCCATCTCCCATAATTTTGGTTTGTTCTGGAGGACAATCATTGTATAGTCCATTACATTGATCAACACAATTCATTCGTGTTCCAACCATTGTCTGAAACCCCAAAAGAATAGTGTGAGAGAAAAAATCATGCTAGGAAAACAAAATAATAAAGAGGGAGTACCTTCAATATCTAAAATATTAGGTTTAATTATAATATCATTGCCATAATTCTAGGACAATAACAAATATTTATACTTAACCATAGGGACATCCCTAGGCATAACTTATAAATATCTCTAGGGATCTCACTAAAGTTATCGCATCCTAGTTTCCAAAGGTTCACTAAACCTTTCCTCTGATACCTACTGTAGAGACCCAATCATGACATACATGGACATTAAAATACATTTGAGAAATACTTAATACATAACAAAAATAGATACCTAAATACTGTAATAGTTTAGTTTCTTTGGAAACTTGGAACATAATCTTCTAACCATTATGAAAGATATTCAACAACTAACATATAGATCATCCCTTTTTTTCTCACCTAATGCCTTTATTTTTATCCTGGGGAAAATAAAATATATAAAGGGTTTTCTCAAATGCTCAGTAATGGTAATTTTGGAGAAAATAAAACAAACCATATAAATTTTAACTTCAAAACATAAACATAAATTTTAAACATCAAAATCTTGAGTTTTGAAATAAATCTTGGAAGTACATTAGTCATAGATCATAAAGAAACATCACTCATGTAAAATAGTATGGGAATAAAAATTTAATTTTGACAATGCATTAATCACAAGATATGATTTCCATAGTAGCCAAGGCATTTCTTCCAAGACCATCTTAGTGGACAAAGTCCCTTTCGGAATCGAGTTCACTACTCATTCCAGTACTGTATCACAAAATGTGATTAATTTACCATTTCGGCAATGTATATCTAATGAGTTATAAATCAGTACCCATTGAATTGGAGGGATAAATAGTTCCCACCCATCTCATAATTAAATAATTTTTACTTGTGCCACATCATAAACATAAATCATTCATCATAACCCAAACAATAAAAATGGGTTTCATAAACCTCATCCCATCATAACATAATCCATATAAAAAAAATGGATATCACTTCATCATAAGAAAAGTGAAACTATGTAAATAATAGAGATATAATACTTGAAACATACACATATGAAATAATTTCATCTTAGATGGATAATGGTTTTGATAAAACACATGAAAATAATTCTTGAGGAAAATATCCTTTCTTTTGAAAATTCATTTTCTTTTCACAAGATGCCACGAAATTTTAAAAGAAAAGTATTTTATTAAAAAAAACCATGAAATCTTGTAGAGTAAACCTCATGAAAATAAGTCATTATGAAACCGTAAAAATTTGTTCCTGTCGTATAAGTTAAAATAAGATTCTTCTCATACTTTTGCCGGAAAAGTCAAAAAGTACCTCGTATGGTTATCAAAAGAAAAATTCCTTACATACCATGTAGTAAAATTCAAAAAATAGGGAAAAAAGACTTTAAACATACATGAAAACATTTTTAGAAAATAGGTATATGGATGATAAATATAACCCCAGTAAATACTTATGAATAAACATTCTCAGATAAAAATGAGTTTGGAAAAGTTATCACTTACCTTAGGTCTGATATTCCTCGTACGTTTCTTGAAACTCCTTTATAATGATTTAAATAATGTCATTGACTTATTAAAGAATCATATTTATTGTTATGATATCATATATGGTTCAGTTATGACTTTATATTACCCGTTCTTTTGTAAAATCCATGTAAAAGCAACGTTTTGGGTAAAATCGTTTTATTTATCGAACGTGTTTGGACTTGTTGTTCTTGGTATTATTATTAATTATATCATGATTTAATTACTTCAAGAATGTAAATCATGATTTATATATCATATATATTCAGTATATATTTATATATAATAGATAGATAAATGAAATGAAATACATCGTTCATGGAGACGGTAGGTCGTACGTACGCATGAATGCTGTTTTCCTTTCCTTATTGACATGAATGAAAGTAGGAATATTTAATATATATATATATAAAAATAAATCTAGTATCTTTATAATGTCATATATTTCATTATTATTCATTATATATACTTTATAATCATTCTGGAATGGTTAACATGGAGAATTGATCTCATCGTGTCGTGGAGACGGTAATCCGTACGTATGCACGAGCGATGATTTCAGTCCCATAATTATTAAATTGAATAAGAGTGGATGATATAATATCTTATAATTAGTATTATTTTATAATAAGTATATATAGTTATTATTTACACCATTATACCCATCCATGTAAGGTGGTGGTGGAAAAACAGATTACACCACGGCGTGGAGACGGTATTCCGTACGTAAGCACGCACGGTGATTTCATTTTCTGTAGGATGGATAGAGGTGAAATGGTGTTGTTTCATATTTATAATAACATATCAGTATATTAGTGATACTTATGTTATTACTTTAAAATGAAAAAACTAATGAAGAAAAATTTGAAGAAGAAAGAAACTTGAAAGAATCGGTAGAAGAGATTACCTCTTCTTCAACGCACCTCTTTTAAGCTTCCTCTTAAGGCACTAAAGTCGGTCTTTTGAGGGGACCGGATTCTATATAATGTTTCTAGGGAAGTTGAGAAGGAAAATGGTCAGGGTTTGGATGAGCTTGAATGCTCAAAATTGTCTAAAGAGAAGAGGGAGGACGTGCCCTTTTATAAGGGAGGAGAGGGGTACCTTAATAAAATCATTAAATATTATTTTATAATAAAATAATATTCGGTTTATAATACCTAAAAATTTATTTATTTCAAAGATAAAGTGGGTATGGGTCGAAATCCTCTCAACCAATAGGTTTTAGACATGTTTAGGTTACTATTTTAAACTTATCATTTAGATTTAATTCTATGATAAATAATTTATCTTTTACCGTGTCTTCTTGTTTTCTTACACTATATGGTAAATAAACATACTATAACAAGCCAAAAATAACCCCACGTGGTTCATTATTAATATATATATCCTTATATAAGTCATTTGGACGACCCTTAGATTGTTATGAACATAATAACAATTAATAATATTTTAAAAAAATTATGTCAATTTTGACACTATTTGGTAATTGATTTTCGTGAATATCATAACAGAATGATTAGTTTGAAAAAATTTATTTAAATAAATACTAACATGTAATATTAACCTTAAATATTAGTGGAAATTATAAAAAGTCTCATATTAAATTTATTCGGTTATTTATAACTTCAATTATGTTAATATTTCATTAATAAGGTAATTACTACATCATCATTGTGTAATAAATAAATTAAATTATTTAATGTATAAAAATTATAAATTAAATTCCACTATGTAGGAAATCTTTTTATATTTATAATGAATATTTATATTCTAATTTATCTTATGTATAACCCTATATTAAAAATGATTTAGTTATTAAACATTGATTTTAACTCTTTTAACACTTCTTTAAATAAAATAACAATATGTGTCCTAATCTAATCCAGGTGGACCTAAAGGGAAATAGTTTATTCCTGAGGTATTATTTGGTCTAATTACACTTATCCAATAGAATTAGGGCATATTTTAAGGTAAAATAATATTTGTTTTACCCTTAATTACCCTATTTACTTTTAACCGTGGTAAATAAAAGTAAAAAGTTACTATTAACCAAAAATTATTTTTATCTTATTGAACCAAATTTTACTCCTTGATATTAACAGTGCCTCTCAGAGTTTCGAAATTACACTCACAGAAGCGGTAAAATTAAGTTTTGTGTATATTTACAAATTTTCCTAGGATATGGGTAAAAGATGGTGAAAAGTTCAATAAAATTTGTATATATCTAAAATTATTATAAAATGACTCCAATGAATTACATTGAACTTATATAAGTATTATGTATAAATTTTGACCGAAAAAAATTAAAATAAAATAAATAATTATTTAAAAAAAATTTCTTTTTTAATTAATAACCAAGTTTTTTCACTATTCATCTTAATTTGAATGTTTTCAAAAAAAATACCAAAATTTCACCCTAGGATAATTTCGATATTCCGAATCCGAAAATGAAGTCCATTTTGAAAGAGAAAATTTAAAAAATTTCAAAAAGTGGGTATTACTATTCATAATTACTAGTTTATATAATATTTTAATAACATAACGTTGTTTAGAAAACTCAACATTGCGTACAACACATGCTATCGTGGAAGGTCATGATTTCATGTAAAGCAAGCCATGTCAGTGTTTCATGTGGTGAAAGATTCCTTTGTTGTTGTGTATAATAGAATCCAATTATATTTCATTTATTCATTGAATATATAAATATATATACACTCAATGTTTCGTATCATAACTTCTATCAAACGAACTTGAAATTTTGTGTAACATGATCCAAGAATAGTTTGGTGTATACATCAAGTTAATACAATGTTTCATATTGTGAAAGATAATCTTGGTGTAGCATACAACCCAAGACATCAAATAAATTAAAAATAATACTTGTCATAAAATCTTGGGGTATTACACTTTTGATCATCCAAATTCGGCCCAAATAATCTCCCAATATCTCTCCCTTCCTCCTAGATTCCTTAACTTTGGCAGAAGGCAGTTCAGCAAAGCCTTTTAGATCAAATCAATAGGTGTTACATGTTTTAGAGGTAGTTGCTTCTCTAGAGATCGTTTCCATTATTTTATTTATTCACCTAGTTTTCTATTATTATTCTTTGATTACATAACAAAAATAATATCCTAAATATACTAGGATTTTTTTTATGAGAATTATTATAACTACTCTTACACACACCTCAATCTAATGGATACGAACATACTGTTTTCTTTGTACGGCGAACTACTTCCTCACGAAATGATGATTTTTCAAGTTCCCCAACCACCTATCACAGAGGAAATTATGATAGAAATATATTTATATGTTATATATATATTATATGTATTTTGTATCTATGCATCTAAATATTTCATTTATATCCATACTTTATACATTCCATAATGGGTGAATACGATAATTACATTTGAGGAAGTGTGGACTACCGCCCTCTCAAAGTGATATGACTCGTTCATGCCAAACATGGAATGTATAAAGGATGGAGTTAACGAAGTTAGGTAACATATATAATATATATATATATATATTATATTTTAATTATAATATAACTATGTATCATTTAATTCTCATTCCATTAATATGACAAACAAATGAATGTAGTGTTCATGTGTACATACAGCCAACCGTCTCGATGACTGGTGTATTTCATTACTTATCTCGAGATGTTGAGGACTAGTATAAATAAATATATACTAGATATATATATGACATTTATATCATGAATATTATTTTGGAGATAATTTACTTTTGATAGTATGGAAAATTTTCAATTATATCATGTTCATTTTCGACTCATGTACTAAATTTCAACAAAACGACCGATATGAACATAAATAATTATGTACTTTTTATAACATGATGATAAGTAATATAAAAAGAATAATATAATTGAAAATTTTTATGAAGTATATATAAATTAACCTAAATTAATTATTCAGAAATATATATAACATATGAGACAGACGAGACTCTAGGTAAGGTAACTTCTTAACCCAATTTCCGTTCTTTGGCTTAATCATCAAATTCATGAATATGTCAGGATAAAATTTTGTGGAAATTTATTTTTCAATACTATAATGTATATATACATTAATTATGTGCATTAATGGTGAATACTCATAATCTATCCATTTTATTTAAAAAATGATCTTTATAAGGGAACCTTTCACCCTCCTCATTTAGTGAATGAATTATATTGTATTATGTCTTTTAATTTCTATTTTATTATGTTGGGATATTCTCTTCTATATACTTATTGTTGTATATTTTATGGACAAGTGATGAGATATCATTTTTTTCTCTCCTCAAATCATTTTCTGGATTTTTATGCAATGTCATTAGGCTACAAGACTTTCATACGAGAATTTGTAATCTCAAATCAAACTCATTGGGTTTTACGCAACCTTCATTGATTATATAATTCCCAGATTATGTGTGGAATCAAAATTTAATTACTTATGTTGTAATTTCCACTTCTCTTTATGTGGATAAACTTTTTCAACCCATAATCACTCCATAGATAAATTCTTAGGTCATTTATACAAAATTTTTATGGGAAATCATAGCTCAATATCCACTCATTGAGTTAATAGTCCTTATCATTGGTTTTGTTTTTCCTATAATATATGTGCATGACTTATAATATTTTTACAATCAATATCCAATTATATTGGGTGTATTTATATTTTCAACACATAATTATGTCATGGATCCCTAATCTAATGAGACAATCATTTTAAGGGACATCATATCAATCTATTTTCATTGATGAATATTTTGGTATATACATGACCTTCTTTTACACGGTGTATAATTATACTTTTTTTTAATTTAATTAATCTATTTTAAAAAGGAATATTTTATACAGATCTTTTTACTAAATAGCAATGGAAATGATTATTTTTAACAAACATGGTGAAAATTACCTTTCCACAGCCATGAGTATTATATGATATTTGGATTCATTAATAAGACCTAATATTTTTAAAAGGATAATAAAAAACATATATCCTTTTTACAATTTTTTTATGAAAATTTATTGAGAAATAATAGATTATGTCAATATATTGAAATGAAATATTGTTATTGAAATGTTGAAATGTTATATTTCATTTATGATTGTTTTATATGTTATGAATATGTCATGGTTCTTAGGTATTATTAAAAAATACGAGTGGTTCCAAGATAAACTAGGGGTGGATGAGACTGAGATAGCTCTTCAATGAATTGGGTAACCTGAAGAAGTTATTTGCTAATGTTTACCCTATGATATTTATGGAATAAATAGTGATGGGTTTTCCAAACGTAACTCCCTTTGTAGCCGTGAGATCTACAATGTAAGTATGTTATTGAAGCCACAAGTCACCTTTATGATTTACAATTTTAGGTGTTATTCATAAATATCATGATTTCTTGAGTAATGCTAAAGAGATTATGTTTTATGATTGAAAAGTATGATTTATTTGATTTGTATATATTAATGGACTAATGCTTAATTTCCTTATTTTATATCTCTTATTGATCTTTTTTTGGTCATCCCATGTTTTTGAAATGATTTTCATAGGGTATAAGGAACGGTAAGTGAAACGAAAAATTGAAGAATGTTTATATCATGAAAATAAATCTTTTTTGATTTAATGAGATTTATTTTTATGAAAAAATTTGGATTGAAAAAAACTGTATAATTTGTAATTTTTTGAGAATTAATGTAATAGTTATGGCCTAATTCTCTACGACAATAATTGTTAAAATATCCTCAATGTAAAATCATGACATAACTCAAGATTATGTAATGTTTGAGGCTGGAACCTTACATTGTTAATAGATCAAAAAACGAAAATCTTATTGGAACAAAATTGATATTCAAAAACAAATTTAATGAGCATGGAAATTGGTTAGAAATAATGCACACCTAGTGAGTAAAGGAAATGAACAGATAATTGGAATTGAATTTAAGGAATCATTTCCTTCAGTGGAAATACTGGATTCGATCCAGCTTTATCTTACTATTTTCATCCAAATAGGATAAAGAATTTATCTGATGGATGTCAAAATTTCTTAATTAAATGGGGTCTTCATGAATAAGTGTGAATTGAACAACTAGTTTTATTTTTAAATAGAAATGAATAAAAAAAGGTTTTTATATTAATAAAATATCTTTGTGGTATAATGCAGGAACCAAGATCATGGTATTACCATTTGGATACTTTTATAAAAAATCTTGAATTTAAAATATGAGGTGTCAACCATAATCACTATGTGAATAATTCAAAAGAAGATCAAATTATGGTGATGATGTAAGTGGATGGTAATATATTTAGTTGAAGAAGGTCGAAATTAGTTGATGAATTTATAAATCATATGAAATAATAATTTGAAATGTTTATTATAGGTGAAATCACATACTTTTCAAGGATGAAGATGACTCGGATGAAGGACTACACGTTCAATTTATAGGAATGGTATACAAGAGTGTTGCTGAAGAAATTCAATATGCAAGACTCCAAACCATTGTCATCTCCGATTGTGGTAGGGAAAAACCTGGAAAGAATGAGGAATGAACATATGTAGATCCCACAATGTATAGAAGGATCATTTGAATATTAATATAATTAACTACAATATAGTAATAAATTGTCTTTTCAACATTCTTAGTAGGTATATTTCAATGAAATCCAAGTGAATAACATATAGAGGACGTTAAAAGAATCATTAGTAACATTCAAGGTAATCACAATTATGTCTTATACTTTTTTACAGGAAGTGATAATGAACTATTGGCATATTTTGATGCTAACTCGGATAGAGATGTGGTAGAGAGAAAGTACACAAGTGCTATAGAATTCTCTATTAGCAACAAATGTGTGGTATTGTTTAGTTATAAATAATATAGTTCTTATATTAGTACTATTTAACCATAGTATATTTCTACTCAAAAGTCTTCCTCTCATATATTTTAGATAAAGACAAAATCGAATTATATTTGTGATGAGGTGAAACAACCAATGGCGATTCACTATGATTACAATAGTGTCATTGAACCTATAAAGAATATTGTCTACAATTTTCATACAAAAAATATTGAAATCCGATATCACTCCATTAAAGAATGATTTGATCAAGGAGTGATTAAAATTGATCTTGTTGGAACTAATGACCTAGTGGCTATCATTATATCCTAGTCATTGGAAGCTCATGTGTACAAGGAAACTCGATTGAACCTCAACATTCATCCCTCTCACAATTCCTGAGGAGGTTAAATATGATCCCCTCTCCCTAGTTGTGTTAACATTTTTTACTCCATTTGTGGATATTAAATAGTTTTATGGGGGAGTTACTATTTAGGAAGAGTGTGTTTTGAGTTCTCCATGTACACATATAGGTTCATAGTCTTTATTTCTAATAGTGGTTACTGGAGAAAAGAAAAAAAATTAAATGGTACAAGGGAGGAGAATGAATTTTTATAACGGAGGGGAACCAAAATAAATTTGTTTCTAGTCGTAGGAGAATGGATAATGGTTAATGTAGTTGTAGGTTTATAACAAACCAAGAAATGGTTCTATGTCATGATAAGAATCATGTGTAAGGAGGAAAATATTCAAGGCATATAGTTCAGGGCATGCAATGCTTCAATGACGTTGTTGTTGGTTAGGTGATCAGATATTAGCTTGGACATATTAAATAATTGAAAAACCTGTAAACCCAATTCAATCTTCCACATTAGATTTCTACATAATGCTTTTCTCACATAGACTTATAGTGTTGGATGTGTTGTTTCTATCATATCATGTTTTTATGGAGGCTTTTTCATTGTTGAATTTATCTATAGATTGCCAGCAAACCCAAATAGGGGTATTTTTGGAACCAAGGTTGGTCTTTGCTAGTAATAGGGTCTAGTTTTTGTTTTGGTTTTCAATCCTCAACGTGGATGATCAAGGATATTTCTTGTAAATGGGTCTTATAATATAAAATTACAATATTTTGAAGGTGGTTTCATTTACTAGTGTTTGTAAAATTTAGAGGGAAAAATCAGGAAGAAGGAAAAGGATTAAAAAGTGATGATTTTAGGGATCAAATCATCTTAAAAATGGTAAATTAAATGGTTTTGTGAATATTAATTTGAACATGCGGATCATCACGAATAGTGGTGGTGTTCACTATTATTACGAGAATTGGATCATCATGAGTGTGTGGGGGTTTGAATGAAATCTTCACGATATTGTCAAATATAAATAGAGCTTTGAAATTGGAGGAGTGTCGCAAAGATATTTTTAAATGATATTGAATGTGTGGTTGAGGTGTTGTAGCATCATTAACAACTGAGTCTGTAAATGGAAAGCAACCCCACTTCACGTAACATGAAATTATTCATGGAAAATCTAAAATCCCTCTGATTTCATGAATTTAGGGGAGGTCTGTGAATCTGGATTTCTATGCAAGCTTGGGTATTTTGAAAAAGACCACTTTAGTCTTGGATGATTCCAATACATATAATTAAATGGTGTTTCACAATGATTGGGTATTCGGTATTGACTCAATAATCATTTCAAATGTTTTTTGTTCTGTGAATGTAGGGTGCTTTGAAAAGGTATTGAGCTTCCCAAAGGATCTTCATGAAAGGAAGTTTTGAAAATATTTTATTCAGTGAATAAGTATTTCAATGTGCATAAACTAAGGTCTATGGTTAAAGTAGAGTCATTTTCTAAATATGTAAAAAGCCTTCGATTATAATCCATTGAAGAAGAAATCATGTAGATAGATGGGGTTAGACTTTTCTCAAAGAATTGAGCTAGGGGGGTCAACATAAGTGTTCTGAGTGACGTAGTGTGTTATCCCTTTAATTTTGTAAAGGTGGTGTGTATGGAATTGATGTATAGTGTATGATATATTATATTCCCAAACTACTGAATGTATGTTTATTTTGTTATGACTGACACACTATCATCATATCATTCTTAGAAATCCCTTAGTGGTGATCTAAGTAAAATTGATGCATTATATATTTTAATGTGATTGTTTGATTTCTTCAAATTCCCATCAGTTAGGATTAATTATTTCTTGATGATGTGGGTACAAGATCTGACAATTTCGAAGAAACATTTGACACCCTGATTTACCCCTCCCCTCTCAGGGTGTTTCGGGTTACTTCATTTACCTGGTTTAGAAGGGTACTATTAGAGGTTTATACAGGATTTCTCTATAGTTGCATCACCCTTGATATCATTGACCTTTGAGGGGAATGTTGTAGTGAGGATGGAATTGTTCCAATAGTTTTCTCAGGAGTTTGTGTAGAGGTTGAAGAGAACTCACATCTTGAGATTACCAAAGGTGGTTGTTGACTACCTAGTGTTATATGAAGTATCAATAACTAGGATTTTTTGTTTTATTATATAGAGTCTGATAGTTATTTCGAATGGTTCATCTTAGTTGAGACCACATGATTATAACCATGAGACCCAAAATCCTGATTTAGAAGTTGTATTATTCAGGATTAAGATGTGGAAATAATAATTGATGGGTGAGCGGTTTACCATTTACTCAAACCATAAGAGTCTCAAGTATATATTTTCATAGAAGTATCGTAACATTTGGCAGAAGAATGGGATAGAGTTCTGTCAGGGTTATCAATTTTATATTTTATAGATTCTTAAGAAGGGGAATTTAGTGGCAGACACTCTCTGTAGGATATCTTTCTCTCAATTGTTAGACAAGGTGTCATAGAAGTTGGGTTCATTATAGTTGTCCTTAGTGGAAAAGGATGGTTCTCCATTTCTTCATTCTATGGTTTTACACCACAACTTTTACAGCACATTAGGGATATTTTGTGTGGAGATATCGACAATGAGACTATATGTACATAGAATTCTATAGTCGCACTCATGATGGACACTCTAAATGTGGTGAGTGTGATATCTTGTATAATGAATGGACGATGGTACCTTTGATTTTCCAAGAGGAGGAGATGAGAGGGTTTCATACATCCACTTTGGTGGTAGATCTAGGTTTCAAAAAGATGTATCAAGAACTACAACATCTATTTTGGTTTCCAGACACAAAAAAGGGTGTAGTAGTGTTGTCTATCAATTCCTCACTTGTAAAAAAATGAAGGATGAGAACCACATTCCATCATGTTTATCTCAGCCACTTGAGGTTCCAAATAGGATGTGATATGGAATATACATGGAATTAAATTTGAGATTATCACATTTTTTAGGGGATGTGATTATATCCATGGGATCATAGACCAACATACCATGTCATCCCAAACACTAACAATTTGAGTGTAGAGTTCATTAGATTGTCTGGGATGTCTCTAGGCACATTATATAGTATGAATCCATGGAATTCCCTTGATGATCTTCTATGACTATGATGATTTCATCACATCTATGTTTTAGAGGGGATTGTAGGAGAATTTCATGACATAGTTTCTCTGGAACTAATGATTTCACCGCCAAAAGGATGGTTACTCAAAGAGAACCATTCTATTCTTAGAAGACATGTGGAATGCATGAATGTTGGAAATTTTCCACAGTTTTGGGGGTCATTTTCCCTTAGTGGGGTTTTCAATCAACAACATATACCATTACACTGTTTGTGGGGCACCATTCGAGGATTGGTATTAGGGAAACTACATGTTGTTACATTGTTGGTCAGATTTATGTGAGTCAGCACTCATGGGCCCAGAGTTGGTGCGAGATACTATAGATATGGTTTATATCATCTTGGAGTGTATCAATACTACACAGAGACATCAAAAACATTATGTGGACTAAGTAGGGAGACATATGGAGTTGTAATAAGAATACCAACTGTTCTTAAGGGTCTGAATATAATGCGGATTAGGAAGATTTTTCCACTGAAAAGATTTATCTCTAAGATTCATTGGTCCTTTTTAGATACTTCATATATTTTTTGAGGTGGAATAACTCTTATTCCTACTATAGCAGTTAGAATTAGTACACGACATCTTCCACATGTCCCAATTGGGGAGATACGTGCATGACCCATAACATGATATCGACTTGGTTGATCTAGACATCGAGCATGGAACTTCCTTTGTTGAGTAGCCAGTATAGATTGAGGATCATTATGAGGTGATTCATTATGGATAATTAATTACCTTGGTTCATGTCTGATGGAATCAATAAAATATTCTAGATAAAACCTGGGATTAGGAGACCTAGATGTGGGGTGATAACCCTTATCTTTTTGTATATGCTTTTTTATTTCAGATTTTTGGGATGTATGGTTCTAAGGTGCGGATAATTTAATGAATTTTTTATTTTTTATTTTATCTTTTAATATTATATGGATTATATTCATGACCATGTGTGGAGATGGAGTTTGATTCAGAGGCACGGTGTGCTCGAAATAAATGTTTGAAATATATAAAATCACATATGTGTACCTTTTTTGATAAAGGGAAATGAATCTTAAACATGGTCTTGGATCAGAAATCTGAGGGAATTATCGAGTTCAGAATGTTGGTTTTACAATAGGTGAGACATAATATTTGTTATTTCAGGTCACCTATCAAAAATTCACCATTTTCAAAAATGAATCAAATATATAATTAAATTAGTATTTTTGTTTTTTTTATGAAATGATGGATTTATCCTATAATTATATGATTATATTATTTTATCATGGTTGACCTCTCAATCCATAGACATCTGGATAAACATTTGAAATAGTTCTTGGTGAATGATGATGGATCAGTGTTGGATCAGGCATCATTACACCCACAATGTTCATTTATCTCATAAAATATTAAAAAATAGAACTATTCATCATCAAAAATAAATACAAACTCTAGGTAAGACAATTTTTTATCAGTCCCTTAACTCGTTTCATAATACTCAAGGAAGAGGAATTAATTCCATGTAAAAAATTTATACGTGTGTCGTCAGTATAATTAAATTGATTGAAATTTATATGTTTTTTTATTTATTTCCCATCATTAGTCTTCTTCTATGATATTGAATCCTGGAAAAATGAAAAAGGTTCACGTTCATTCCTCACATATTATGGCTTGTGGTTTTCTACACCCGTTCTTTTCATGTTCATTGTGGGAATTTATTTTGGCCGGTGGATAGATGAATACCTCATATTCAATCATTTTATGACCATTCATATGAAAAAATTGATAAATACCATAGGTGTGGTTTGTGTCTGATGGAATGATCGAGGTGAGATGATGGTGGTGTATGATCAGTGGTGGATCAGAAGGATTTCTGTGTTCTATTCTTCTCAATTTTTATTCATGGGGATGAATTCTTTGATGGATGATTTTTTAGAAGATTGATGACTCAAATCCTAGTCGGTGATGAAGGAAATGCTCAATCGACCCCTAATATGCAAGTTCCAATGAGGTTAGTGGCTTCAGATACGAACATGATGATGTGGAAGAGTCCTAGAATGATCTGGTAAATTTTAGGTTATACAGTGTGAAACCTGGTGAGGCATGTCATGCAGGTCCCCCTTACCCAGGGGTTAGGGATTATAAAGGATTTAAGTATCACACACCCTAGGAGATGGAAACATTACATGTGACCCATTCATGATGTATTGGAATGTAATTAGGAGAGTCCACGGTAATAGGAAAATGTACATGGTAACAGGAAAAACATGTACTTAGACATGAACATCGCCAAGTGTACATTGTCCAAAACAAGGACATGACCACTAGTACAGACACATGGCTAGCAACACACAAGAATGTGTCATGTGATCTCTAAATTCTTTTTACCTTTTTACATATTGTGTATTCAGATATTTACATGTCATGTGATGTGTTTCCACATGGGAATACTTGGGGATATCTAGAAACATTGTGTACCCCATGTATAAGTTTTGTTCCCCATTTAATAGTAGTTGTAGGTCTATCTTTCCTTTGTTTGGACATTTCATGATTGAGTGTGTTCCTGTCATCCTTTCCCTAAAGGATATAACTTGACTTCACATCCACATCATTGGAATGTGATCCCCTATAGAGGTCGAGTCTCAGATAGAGTTGGGTTTCCCTCTATTAGACTCTAGTGGGATCTTCTATCATTTTTATACCCTAGGTGGGGTTTATGTAATCATCATGACCACACTAAGAAGGATTTTGATCCTCATCATGAAGTTTGTTTTGGTGGGGTTCATTGTAACATTTTCATACAATCCCCTACATATAGGGTTGATCTAGGTTGGGTTCATGGTGTCACCCCGTAGTTTTTGGTGTTACCCATATCTGAGTTTCAGGGTCATCATTGAACAATATGCTTTCGTGTGTAGGGCCAAATGATATATACCTTATCATTGGGTGTCTATGGTGACAGCGTGGCTCATGGAGTGGATTCTCTCAAAATGATAATGACATTTCCTAGAATCATAGGGCTAGAGGTTGGTTATGACCACTTGGTTGCACGATGTCTTTCGTATGTATATCTAGGTGTTTTTCTAATACATTGATTTTTATATATTGAATTTAGCTTACTAAAATTGGTTCATTGTGTTTAGTGTATTAGGGATGTCATATTGGGTATTATTATACTCACCTCATAAAGGGGATTTCCTAAACATGTTGTGTATTATGAACATTAAAACCCTTTTAACGATGTCTTGGGAGGACAAAGATAGGGTGGAGCATAGATTGAGCGTGATATACCTGTGAGTTTATTAGGATCTTTTCTTTGACATTAGTCTAATACATTAGATATGGTATGATTTGATATTGTTTTTGGATGGGTTTGCATATAGCTTTTTTTCTTGTATTAGTGCTTAACTATCACACTCTGTTTTATGATCTTAGATGCATGAATACATTGTTTCAATTGTTTTACATTTGATCGTTGTGTGGGCAAGGATATTTGTGCATTCATACATGTACATTAGGATAATGTCTCACATTGTTGGGATATTCTTACTCAGTGATAATCACCATCCCTTAGAATATTGGAGGAGAACTTGGGGTAGTCATGGGTTCGAACCTAGTGAGTTGATTCGTGATAGTCATTATGAAAAAAAAAATTTCATTTAAGAAAAAAAAATTAGTTAAAAAGCTGTCACATACTCAAAATCAAGAAACACACTCATATTTTAATGACATTTTATGTTGGAGTTCGTTAATTATTTTATTCCACAAATTAATTATAAGTACCTCAATATGAGACAGTGTGTGACTGGTATGGCTGGATGTTTTTCTACAATTTAAAATAGTATTTTTGTTCAGAACCCGTGTCACATACTCAAAACCATGAAAATGTGATCTAGTTGTTAACATACTCTATAACAACAGATTTTTCATTCATGAATTTTAGGAATTGACCAGATATCATTCAAATTGAAATTTATAATGGAATATAGTGAATTTAAATTAAAATTGTTTTAATTTTTATAATTTACTATATATAATATAAACATTATTTTTATAACTCGCACATTCTTATTTTGTACAAGGATGTGTTGAGTGTTCAAGAAGGCTGAATATGAGAGTTTTTTTTAAAAGTTTAATTTTTATTTAATTAGTTAAATTTTAAATCAATGTAATTATATTGTTCTAAAATTATTTATTGTAATATTTATATTATTATAATGATTCAATGTAAATTTAATTTTTTTATAATATTTCTAAATAAAATAAAATTGTTCTTTATGTTTGTTACTGAGTACTGTGTAGTGTTTCAAATGTAATTTATGGAACCCTATACTATATGGGATGGGATTTATTAGTACTAGAATTAGTTCAGATAAAATTGACTTCCTTTTAATAAAACTCACAACTTCACTTTTTTGAACCAATAAAAGTAATTTCTACTACCAATATATTATGTTGATGTTCTTAGGGTACCAAAAAATTGAATATATATCTTTATGGGATTTTAATGTAGAGTTATTCAAAATTATCATGGAAAAATATTTAATATTTCAAGAATAAATATTTTAGATAAAAATGAAATTTTTGAGGAATCATGTTGGGTATTAATTTAGAAGAATGATTGGAAGTATTAGATAAGTCATTGATAAATTGAGTAAAAAATTAATGTAACATGGTTTCATTTAATAATGGGTTCAAATTATTGGTAATTTCATTATGTGGGCATTTCATTATTTGTTTATTTAAACTAATTAAAATAATGATTGAAAAACACTTCTAAAGTGAATCACCTGGATCATTTTCTACCAATATCCAGAGTTTCTCTCACTCAAATAATGTTCACTTGAACTCTTTTGGTTTTAGAACACTAAAACATGAAATGTATAAGTAATCTCATGTATCAGGATGAAGAAAAACCAAATAACTCTGAATAAGCATGAAAAAAAGTTTAACACCTACCTTGATTCAATGTCAATGATGGAAGGAAGACCCCTATATTATATGTCACACATCACTCATAACAAAGTTAATGTATATGGTAGTAAAATCCATCATCGATATGATGATTGTATTTCAGAAAATTTAGTTAGATATTATAATATTTTATGTGGATTCAACATTGAGTCAAAGGGATAGTAGCTCTTTATAACCTCTACTCACTATAAATTTCTACCAGTATGTTAATGAAACTGTGTTGAATTGAATAAATGTTTTAGTTAAAGTATATGTTGGATCGAGATAGGTGTTGTTTCAGATTTCAAATATTGAGTATCATTCCGATTAATTTTGTGACAGTTCTGTTTTCTATGAACTTTGATTGAGGTCCAAATATTTGTATAATGTATATTTTGGGATATATTTGGTGTTATATTCATTGTTGTATGAGTATAGTAATGTAATGATTAATATTAAGAAGAATATTTTAGGAAAGAAACATGATATGGTATCGATTTATGTGTCCTAGCAGTTATGTTTGTTAGAGGATAGTGACTGTATATGATCCAATAGATTTTGGGTAGTGAATAGTTTGTTCTTAAATATTTCATGACTTTGATTCTACCAAATTTTTTAGGATGAAAAATTTTCTAATGTAGAAGAATTGCATGGTTGTGTTTTCTAGAGTTGAAAAAAATGATTTGGCTCAAATGTTTTAAATATTTGGGAGGTTTGTTGAGATATTCTTAATTGATTGGATGTGTAGAAGATGTAAGAAAAAGTGTTCTGTGAGGTTAAAGATTATATTGGATGTTTTTGATGATTATGGAATGGTTCATGGCTTGGGGAACCATGCATAATCCATAGGTGAGTGGTGGAAGGATTAATGAGGGAGGAAGAGAAGGATACTCAGTTAATGGATATGCACCCAGAATTGTGCAGTCAAGTCATGTAGCTAATTAAAATCCCTCCCAAATATTCCATTTCACTCATATTTTGGTCATTCTAGTATCATTTATTCCCTCTTTCCAAGGAATTTCAACTCTATGATGATTTTTTCTATATTTTATTGGATCTCTTCACCCTTGAATCTTTAAAGGTTTGTGTGGCGGATTATGGTTTTTTGCTGCTTATGGTTTCTCCTCTCTCTGTCGACCTAGGGTTTTAACATGAGGGGTTTTGATTAAGAATTCGGAAACCCATTATATAAATGGGTTTTTGTGGTTATTCTTTTATTAATGATATAATGATCATGGATATGGGATTTGGTTAAATAACATGGCATTATCATCGAGTTGATGTAAGGGGCTTCTCACCCATGCTATTGTGTTCCGAATCACATGTTCTTGAATGTGGATTTTTAATTAAATTATTTTTCTGTTCTAATATATATTAATAAGTTTGTGTGATTTTGGTTAAAGGGGGTTTTATAATGATTTGTGTTAGTGAGAAAATAAGCCTGTGAATTTCTAGGTGCGGGTGTGATTTCCAAGAATTGAGAAGAATTGTAATGTGTGGTTGAAAACGAGGTGTTAGCATTATGGTTAAGAGGTTATATTAATTCTTTTTATTACTTTCATTGTTTATATTTTTTTCATTGGAAAATTTCGTTTAGGATATTGTTATTGTGCACTTTATTTCACAAAATATGATATTTGGGTGGTGCATTAAGTTTCACGATTGGTGTTATTTGGAAGAGGCATTGGGTTGTCATTTGATGTGGTTTTTATTTCATGTAATTGAATGATATTTTTTATTTATGTTGGGTGAGGTCGTGGAAATGATATATGGAAAACTCCTACTAAAGTGTGGGGACATCATCAGTAAGAGTGATGTGAGGTTGTGGTATACTCTTACTTGGATGTAATGACTTTTTTGGTAATGAAACAATAAGGTTTTGGAGGTAGTTGGTCTAATCTTGTGTTGGAGATTCCCATTAGTGATTATTTATAATGGTTATAGTTCTCTTTGTGTTTTGGTTTAGAAATAATGTGTGTGGTTTTTAGTATTGAAACCCAATATATATGTTGTGTGGGTTATGATTTGTGATAATATTCATTATTATTAAAGTTATTTCATATGGTTTTACAAACTTACATGGGTTTGAGGATATTTTTATAAAATGAATTTTTATCTTCATATATTTTCAAAATCATGGGGTATGTAGGATATCTTAGATATATCATACGGGAATATTACTCAGCCAGTCATGTTCATCTTGGTGCATATGCAAATGTTTTTTACATGAGTTACATGTTTCTTGGATATTGGTTAATTGGATGGGATGGAGTAAAAATGATCTTATAGGTCACACTAGAGGAGGATGGGTCATCATTTGTAGTTGGGTTCATTTTTAAGAGTGGTATATGTATAATGGAGTTCATTAACATATCATTTCATAATTATTGTATTTTGTGATTTTATGCTCTTACATTCGTAAACATTCATTGTGTAATATTATAGAGAGGGAAAAATAATATACAAGATGAGTTTTCATAGTGTTCTATAAAACAGATGATATTTTTTTCTATTAATATTTTATTGGTCATGGAATGATATTAAGGACTAGAAATAATTCAAACATTACTTAGGGTTATGTTTGAATAGATAAATCAGGTCTAAGTGTTACTGTACTTGTTCCATGTTCGGTGAGTTTATATAGTTTTGTCAACATAAAAATTGTGTTCTTTTCTGAACTAATGAGCATTATTATATGTTTTATGTCAAGGTTTACTAATTGGTACTTTGTGAGGATGTTATTAGGATACCAAAAAATTTATGTAGATTTAAATTGATATCCTTATAGATGAAATATAATAATTTTCATTGATATATTGAGTAAAATTATAAAGGAAAATTATGGAATAAAAATTTTAACTGAAAGAATTAAAATAAAATTAGAGATTCTGTCATGAGGTGAATCTTAAACTAGAATCGCATCAGCTAAATCATAAAACACTCTTTCCTAGAAGATCATCACACATTTCTCTAATATGAAAACCTAAATATGAATCACCTTGATATTTTTTGGTCATTATAATAAGACATCTATCTCCTAACTAGAATGTGTGTCTAGAATCTAATGGTTCTATAACACTGAATATCCAAAATTTTATATAATATCTTGTAACTAGATAAAAATCACATATAAATACCTTAATAATCCCAAAAATTTAATCACCACATTCCTAGATTCTATCTCTCCAAAATAAAAAGACCCCTAATTGGATGTCACACATATCTCAAACCAACTTTGAATTAATCATCTCTTAATTCAACCACTGAGATAAGGATTGGGTTTAGGAATTGTTTGTTGGAGGTTACAATTTATTAAATGGATTCACTTTTGATTACGAAGGATATTAGATTCTCCTAACCTCTACTCCCTAGAAATTTTAATGATGATCACATGGAAGAGGAATATGGGTAAATGATTTGCGAATGAATATGTTGGGTATAAAAAAGTAATCAAGAGGATCACAGAGAAGATAAGTTCAATTGGTAATGGAATACCTTAGAGTAGTAATTTAACAAGATGAAATCCCTTATTAGATACTGATTCATGAAAATCATGAAAAGTTTTCTAATGCTCCCTCATGAAGCTATATAAAATGAACCTACCAGACATCATAGTAAAAATGTTGTCGAGGTTTAATAAACTATCTTAGAAAATGGGGAAGAAGTGATTGTTGGTAAATATACTCATATGGCTTGAGAATCTATGTTAGTGTTTTTTAGACATCTTTTCGAAAAGATAAACATATTGTTCATTCTTCAGGATATATCCACATTTAGGGGGAGGAATGAGAATTTGGTTATTTCAATTTATTGGATATAAATTACAATGAGACTTCATTTCCATAGAATATAAATTTTCACCAATTCAAGATGATTTTACAGAATATGATCCAATAGTTCAGGGAGGTCTCATTACACATTTGGATAGAATTAAGGATCACAATTATAGGCATATCATTTCAGATCATTACTTGGAATAATTATATAGATTCATTCTTGAATCATAATCTCGTGATGATCCTTTGGAAAAAGTGGTGCCCTAAATGAAATGGAAGTTATAGTAAAATTTTATTTAGGGAAAATTACACATTCATGATGTTTAAAAAACGACATACTTTTTTTATCAACAAATATTACTACTTTTAAAATATTTTTATATAATAATATTCAAAAAACATTCTGTCACATCCAAGAGGACTATTATATTTCTAAAATTCATAATATTTCAATATTATTAATGGATATGGAGGCTTCAATTAAAGAGTTAATCCCATGTTATGGTGGCCCAAATCCCACAATTTATGAATTAAAATTTGATAATAAGAAATTAAGGACTCTGGATTTTAGGTATTATATAAAAAATAGTTAAAACAATACAAGTATCCTAATAGATGTAGTACCTAACATTGAATGTTTGAAAATTGGAATAAATAATTTCCTTAAAAATAAGTTGTATGAAATTATTATTTATGTGTGTCTTTATGGTTTTTTAGTATGTAAATTTAGAATTTTGTTAGAAAAATAGTATCTAAACCCAAAAAATATGTGTTTAGGAATATCAATGATATTAATGGAGTAATTATAAAATATTATTCTGATTCAGAAAGAAAAATGGAATTGATGTTATGATCCATGAAGACAAAACTGAAAATACCTCATAAAGACCTTATTTTGATATGATATAATATTAATAATAATGTAGACATTGAATATATTAAAATATGAATGTAGATAATGGTAATAAAATAATTTAGAGGTCACAAAATGATGATCATTCAAAAGAATAATCAGTAGAAGAAATGACTGCTAATGAAAATTCATCTGAACTTCGTAAGAGAAATAGAATAGCTGGAATTGGTTAACATAATATCATTTTGGATTGGAATGAAAACAAATAGAAAATGATAATTTTGAATAATGAATTATATTTATTCCTATCTTTTTTTGATCCAACCTCTTTTGAATAAGCTCGGAAATATGAATTGTGGGTTAAATCCATGAATGAAGAACATGATCATAATGACAAGAACCAGACATATGATATTGTTTTTAACCCATGTATTTATATATTAATACATTTTCATTTCTATTAATATTTATAAATAGGATATTATTTTTACATTAATGGATATGATTTTTACGGTGTTATACTCAACACCCAACAATGGGATTCTTTGAAATTTTATGGTGCACAAAACATTGAGTTATACGGAAAAATAAGCTAATAATGTTATTATTTTAAATGGGAGTTAACGCCTCTCCATTGTATTAGAGATAATTAAATTAATTAAAAATATTATTATTTTACATATTCTTTAATTTTTTTACCTTTACCCAATTAATATTAGAGAATTTAAATAAGAATGAATCTGATTTTAATCATGAAATCCCTTAATATTTTTAAAAGGTTGCTTTACTGCCATTAGATGTCTAACCAATTTTAAATATAGTTTCAGCCACATTTATATGTTCTATTTGAAAAAATAATCTTCTTATTTAGAATAAGAACATCATAGTTTAATTTTGATGAATGTTTGGTATTTTTCTAATATAATTAATATTTTTATGTATAGTGAATGTACTACATTTTACTTCAAAACTGCCTTTTCATCAAATTTATTTATATAGTTAGATTATTATTTTAATTGCTTTTAAATTTTAATTAGATTATATTTTTATCATTTGACCATTTTTTGTTAATTGGGAGTAATTTCACATTGAAATTGGATATAAACATATGTCAATATTTTGATAGTTATTATTTCATAAAAACCCACTTTTTGGTTTTGACAATAAGAAATAATTTTAAATTAATTTATATGAAATATATGTGTTGAATTTAGAAAAATGGATTCCATAATTTTAATCATATGGTTCATATTCTATAAATATTTACCTTTTATTATTTTGACATTATGAATAGTAACTTTAGTAATTATTTTATTTATCATGGCTAAAAGGTAAATAAGGTAACTAAGGGTAAAAAATAATCTTATAACAACAAAAAACTACCCTAACACATGTCTCAATCCTATTGGATGAGATATTTTCAACCATGGTCATCCTTGGGTCGATTTTGGATCCCCGTGGAGCCACTTGGGAGTGATAATGACATGTTATATCAATTAATAAAATGTAATGGAAATATAACTTAAACATGTTCCTTTTAGTAAAAAAAATATATTTTTTTATATAAGTTATCTATTCGAACATAAATTTTATTTATAAATATAAAAAAAATCTGAATCATGGTATTTTATTTATAAGTTTTACACATCAAATTAATAAATTTATTTATGACACGCTAATGATGTAGTGTTTTCCTTATTAATGAATGATTTATATAAATGAGATTATAAATATTATAATATATTTATTTTGAATCTTTTAATGCCATAAACTAATTTTAAGGGTTATTATTACTTTTTCTCTGTGAATTAATGAAGTTTTTTTTAAATAATTAGGTTGTTAAGTATTTTTTAAAAATTAATGACATGAATAGTATAAAAATTGACATAAATGAGTTTTCAAAAAAAAGTATTTTATTAAATGATATAATATTCCTAAAAATATAATATTATAACAATGATATAGCTAATGTTGAAAATGTCATTAATTATCCACATTTTGTTCTTTTGTCATTATATAGTAATTATAGTAACCATAAATTATGAAAATGCAAAAAGACATGGTAAGAGTGAATGTTTTTAACTAAGCGTTAAAACAAAACAATATGGCTAATTTTGTGACCTAAAATTTTCTAAAACCTATTTTTGAGAGGTTTTAGACCAAAAATAATCTTATATTTGAAATCAATGAGTTTGGTACGATTTGAAACTAGAAATCATTTTATAATAAAATAACATTTCAATACATTCCTAAAGTTCCCCTCCCCCATCTTATAAAAGTGGTCACCTCTACCAATATAATCCCTCCACTCAAGCCCATTGGATTGGAATAATTCTACCCAAATATTCTCCCAATATCTATCCCTTCCTCTTATAATCCTTACATTGCGACGATGGAAACTCAATAAATCCTTTGGATCAAATTAAATGCAGTTACACATTATAGAGGTAGAAACTTCCCTAAAGTTCCTTTCCATTATTTTACATATTAACCCTTAGTTATATTTTTATTCATTGATTACATAAATAAAATAATATAATTAATATACGAGTATATTTTTATGAGGATTATTCCAACTACACTTACACACAACTCCATCTAATGGATACGGACATAATGTTTCTCTGTACAGTGAACTACTTCCTCATTAAACGATGATTATTCAATTTTCCCCTACCACCTATCATGGTGGTCATTATGATGTAAAATTATTTATATTTGATATATATTATATTTATATTGTCTCTATGATTATTTATATTTCATTTAAATCAATCTTTTATGCTTTTCATAATGGGTAAATAGAATAATTTTATTTGATGAAGTACAGACTACCACATCCTCAATGTGATATGACTTTTTAATGACATACAAGGAATGTATAAAGGATAGTTACAATAAAATTATGTAACATATATAACATATATATTATAATTTAATTATAATATAACTATTTATCTTTTATTTTTTATTCCATTAATTTGAAAAAGAAATGAAAGTAGTGTTCAAGCATACGTACATCCAACCGTCTCAATGAAAGGTGCATGTGATTTCTTATCTGTAGATGTTATGGACTATTATAAAAACATATATAATGGATATATATATATATATGTGATATTTAAATCATGAATAATATTTTGTAAATAATGGAATTTTGACCACATGGATAATTTGTAATTATAACATGTTCATTTTGATCTCATATACCGAATATAGAAAAAATGACTGATATAAACTTAAATAATTATATAATTTTAACAATATGATGGTAAATAATATAAAATATATAATAAACTTGAATAAGGTTCTGAATTAATAAAAATTAACATATGTTTATTATTTAGGAATATAAAGAACGAATGAGACATGTTGGAATCAAGGTAAAGGAACTTTTTTTACAACATTTCCATTCTTTGGGTTAATATTCTTCTTAGTGATTATGTCATGCTAATATTATGTGAGAATTGAATTTCGATATCGTATCTTGTATTTATACATTAGTTATGTGTACTTATATTGAATAAAAAAATCAATCTATTTTATTTACAAATTGATCGTTGTAGGGGAACCTTATACCCTCCTCTATTAGTCAATGACTTAATTTAGGTTATATATTTTAATATACATTTTCTTATATTGGGATATAATCTTATATACCCTTATTATGTTAAATTATATTTACAAGGGATGAAACACCCTTTTTCTCTTAGAAACTCATTTTCTATATTTTTAAGTGACACCGTTAAGCTGCCGAATTTTCGTAAGGGATTTTCTAAACTCAATTTCCACTCGTTGGTTTGGAATCATACTTTATTGATTATACAATGCCAACATTATGTGTGGAATCACTATTTATTAATTTTTATTTTAATTTATACTTCCCTTTGTGTGTATATACTTTTTCAACACATATTCACTCCATTGATAAATACTTATTTCATTTATACAAACATTGTAAGGGAAATCTTACCACAATCTCCATTCACTGAGTTAAATATCCATTTCATTGGTTTTGTTGATCCAATAATATGTTTCAATGACCTATTATTTTTTTACACATAATATCTACTAATATTGGGTGTATTTATATTTTCACATATAATTATGTCATTTATTTATCTCTAATCTAATGAAACGATTATTGTAAAGGACTTCATCTCAATCTCCTTCCATTGAAGCATATTTTGGATTATACATGACCTTATTTTTTATGGTGTATAATTATACCATTTTCATTTAATTTAATTAAGCTATTTTCAAAAGGAATATTTTTCAAAAACGAATTTTACTAAATGAAAAATTGAATGTTTGTTTTTAACATATACTGTAAAAATGACCATTCTAATGTCCGGATTCTTATTTGATATTTGGCTTCCATAACTACCCATAATGTTTTCAAAAGGAAAATAAATACCATATACCCATTTTAGGTGTTTTGGTATTGAAAATGGTTTTGAGAAAGCATTGATTATGATAATATCTTGAAATTATATATTGTGATTGCAATGTGGAAATGTTATCTTTATATTACGCATGTTTTATATGTTATGAATATGTTATAGTTCTTGGAGGTTGTTTACATATATTGGTGGTTCCCTGATAATCTAAGGGTGGGTGAGACCAAGATAGCTCTCCATTGCATTGGGGTACATGAAAAGGGAAAATTTTGATGTTTCACCTAAGGGATTTGTGGAATATACTATTGTGGGTATTCCAAACGTAACCATCTATATAGCTGTGAAATCTACAATGTAATTATATTATGGATTATAAAAGTTAACTTTATTATTTAGGATTTCTATGTGTTATTCATAAATACTGTGATTCTAGGAGTTAAGTTAAAGAGCATATGTTTTTTGGTTAAAAAGTATGATTTCATTGATTTGAATGTATTAATGGACTAATGTTTTATTTCCTTATTTTATAACCCCTAATGAGATTTTTATGATTATCTCCTTTTTTTTAAAATATATTTCACTGGGTATAAGTAAGGGAATGAGAAATTAGGATTTCAAGAAGATTTATATCATAAAAATAATTCTTGTTTTATCTAAGGAGTTTTATTTTTTTGAAAACAAATTGTATAGAGAAGAAGTTTCTACGTTGTAATTTTGTTAGATGTAGTGTAATAGTTATGGCATAATACACTAAAAGTATAAACATGAAAAGATCCACAATGTGAATTATTCACATAACTAATGATTATGGAATATTTATGGTCGAGGCTTTAGAGTTGGTAACAAATGTCGTTTTAGATAACATTATATGTTAGGGTGTTATTTAAGCATAAGTGACTTGTTTCTCATAACCAGAGTAGTTATAATATTAGAAAGAGTCATAATTATTTTAGATAAATTGAATGGTTTTTAAATAACATGAATACATATATATTAGTGATTACCCACCTCATTATATATTATATGATGATTTTACTTATATACTCACACTGGCCTTTTTTGGTCTTAGTAAATGGTTAGATCAACCAGGAACTAAATTAACAATCGATGTGAAGAAAACTGTGGTGGTTTTCTGAATAAGATATATAATGAAATGGGATATACAATATGTACTCTTCTAGTTATTATTAACCACCTATCTGGAGTCATGATTGACCACTTGATCCTTATTTACTTTTCAAGGGCATCATATTTTCAAGAATAAAATCCCTATAGTTGTTTAGGAAATAATAATAAAGGTAAGTATATATAAAAACATTTGACTCAAGGATGTGGAATGAAACACCTAGGAAAATGTTTTAAAGGGATAAGAAGATGTTATATATGTGGTAATTAATGACTTAAAGAAATAACATGTCATGGAAAAAGGAACCATCCAATTGACTCCAGGAAAGGGAAATGAGTTCTTTCAAAGGGATCAATTTTATGTTTTAAATGTGGTGTGCCTATTCATTACTCAAATTGATTCCCTATGAATAAGTTTTAGGAATGGGATCATGATTACCATAAAAATTTATGTTTACCAACACCTAAATCCATTCCAATTGAAGAATATGACATTGACCATAACTTATGAAAGATAAGGATTTTTTCTTAGCTGATGTTTTGACATTATTAAATCTTAGTATATGATTAATGATTTTGTTTATAGGAAACAAGTATTAAGAAATAAGTTGGAAAAAAATTATTAAGGGGTCATGAATAATTCTTGATGATTTATATGTCTAAAATTTAGATATTAGATAGTTAGGATAGATATATGGGTGATGAAATGGTTAAAAGTATAAATGCTCTTTTATTGATGGGATAACATTGGAAGAAATTTCTCATGTAAGTCTAACCCTAAAGATTGTTATGTGAAAATTCTATTTGATAAAGTATTATCTTTTATTTTGTGGATATAGTTACAAAATAACCATTTCAGTTTATATGAACCTTGAATTTGAGGCAATTACTGGTTATTACTTATTGGGATGAAAATGAGAGGTATGAGAAAACAGTTGAGGTTAAAATATGTTATGGTTATTTTCGTGTAATTTAACTCATTTTTCTGGATTATTATAAATTTATATTGTTTTAGTAAAGGGAAAACCCACAAGAAGGGTGACACCCCATCACATCCCGCAAAGTTGTGGGAATTGAACCCACATCCGAAGGGCGCAAATGGTGCATCACCTACCAATGGCCTACGTGAAGTCCCAGTTAATATGACTTATTCGCTTTAGTTTAATTGATTTTATGGATCAATAATAAGTTTATTTAAGGAACTTTTGATTTATGAAATGGATATCCTTAGTGTAGGAATATTATTTTGGGTTTAATTGAAAAATGTTATTTTGGAGAATGTTTGCTCTGTTGGGAATAATATATGTCTAAGGAAGATAGAATACAATGGGATTTTATTTGAGGAGTAATGGATTACATTTATTTTGGAAGAATACAGTTTTTTGTGGACAAATAGTGATTTTCATTATTTAAAAAAATGATAAACATATCATAGAGAATATGTGATTAGGTTA
Source organism: Viscum album (assembly GCA_963277665.1). Classification (NCBI taxonomy): domain Eukaryota; kingdom Viridiplantae; phylum Streptophyta; class Magnoliopsida; order Santalales; family Viscaceae; genus Viscum; species Viscum album. Next base: position 913,106,550 of record OY728155.1, on the reverse strand, counting down.
ATCACATTTCAGTTTGAGACATTATGAGTACTTGACGTTATATGGAGATAAATGTTAAGATTTTTCATCGAAGACAATGTGATAAAATACTTATGAATCATGGGTTTCAATCATAATTTGGATTGTTAAAAAAATTAAGGAAAATTGATTATTGAATGATCTTTGTTAAACTTTGGGTATTGTTTGTTGAATTTTAGAGATTTGAGGTTTATTATTTTAGGGGGATTATATGATATTTTAATAACATTTTTTATTTTGGTTAATGTATAATGATGGGGGAAATTTATAGTCAATATTATTTTGATTATGTGATTCTCTAGATGATTATTCTAGATCTTCAAGTGTAACCATATCATCTTGTGTACTCATCATTTGGAGAAAAGATGAGTTTGTAGTTGAAATTTATTAAATGATGAAACTCTATTGGAAATGAAATTATATTTACTTATGTTATTAATTAATATCATAATTAAATTACTTGACATTATTTAATGGAACTTAAAAAAATGTTGTATGTTCACTTTTCCAACTGGGGAATCAAATACCATTCAACCCATCACTAGTATATGGTTTTCTGGTAGTTAACATTCTCCTGATCATATTTTCAATCACTCTCCATCATAACTCGACACTTATTTTATCTTCCATATCCATGTTTTCCTACATGGAATCCTAATACATGTTATCTCAAATAACGATTTAAATTCTCATTATTTCTTTTAATGTGATATTTTTATTGACTCTTTTCTTGATGTGGGAATTTCAGTGATGTTTCAGATCCCAATTTTAAATTAGCGAGGATGCAACATCTAAAAGGGGGGAAGGATGTAATGACCCAGATATTTATATAATAATATATTTTAATTTCTATTATTATTTATGAAAAAGATATTGTTTTAACATTAAAGGGGATGATGTTTCTAATAGCATACTCAACATGTAACAACAGGTTTCATTGAAATCTTACGTGCCCACAAGATTACGTTATACCAAAATATTTGCTAATAATAATATTATTTTTAATGGTAGTTAATGTTTAGCTATTGTATCAGAGATAATGAATAGAAATAACTATATAATGATTTTTAAAATATATTATTTTTTTTAAATTTATCCATTGAATATTAGAGGCTTCAAATAAGAATTAATCTGATTTTAATCATGAAATACTCTAATATTTTTTAAAGGTCGTTTTTCTACCTTTTGATGGTGAACCATTTTTTCAGTTTTAATGATATATTTGGGGAAATGAACTTCATGTTTAGAATCATAACATCAAAATATAATTTGGAAGAAATTTTGGTATTTTTCTTATAAAGTTTATTTTTTTATAAATATTGAAAACCATTTCATTTTAATTCAAAACTGTCTTTTCATATAATTTATTTATATAGTTATATTATTAATTTATTGATTTTGAAGTGTACATGGATTATATTATTAACAATTAATCCAATTTTTTTTTTATTTTAAGTAATTTTATTCTTAAATTAGAAATAAACATATGTCAATCTTTTGATAGTTATTACTTTTTAAAAACCTCCGTTTTGGTTTTGACAACAAACATAAATTCTAAATTAATTTCGATGAATTATATATTTTGAATTTGAAAAAATGGATTCCTTATTTAGAATCAGAAGGTTCAAAATATGTATATAGGTACCATTTATCTTTAGCCATTATGAATAGTAAGTTCAGTAATTATTTTATTTACCATGGTCAAAACCTGAATATGGTAAATAAGGGTAAATAATAATTTTATATTAACATGAAACTACCATTACACATGTCATAATCCTATTGGATATGATATTTCTGACCAAGGACATCCACTGGTATATTTTGGGAACCCATGGAGCTACATGGGAGTGACAATGACATGTTATATTAATGTAAAGGGAAATATACGATAAACATGTATAATTAAGTAAAATATTTTTTATATGCAGTTATACTAAAGATCTATTCTACTATATAAAGTCATTAGAAAAATAAAAACATTTCCTACATCATGAAATTATATTTTCAATTTTCATATATCAAATAAATAAATTTATCACTGACATAATGATGATGTAGTGATTACCATATTAATGAATGATTTTAATAAATGAGATTATAAATATTATAATAAATTTATTTTGAAACTTTTTATTCCATAAAACATTTTTAGGTATGCGTATGAATTTTTATCATTGAATTAATGATGTTTATTATATATAATCAAGATGTTAATTATTTTTAAAAAATTCATGACATGAATAGTATAAAAATTGACATAAATGCGTTGTTTTTTTAAATTAAAATTTTATTAAATGATATCATAGTCCTAAAAATATAATATTCTGCCAAAATACCTGGATAATGTTTAGAATGTCCTTAATGAGCCTCATGGGGTTTTCTTGGAATTTTATAGTAACTGTAGTGACGATAAATTATGAAAATGAACGAATACATGGTAAGAGTTCTTGTTTTTAACTGAGGGTAAAAGAAAAAATGATATAGTTAATTTTGTGACCTAAACATGTCTAAAACCTATTGGTATTGTGTCAGGACCCGTCCTCGGGGCCCGTGCCGTGACTACCCCAAGCACGCCTTCCATAGGCCTGGGGCTGGCGACTAGCACCAAGGCGTAAATCTGGAAAAAAGGGGAAGGCATTGCCTTTGAAAAGTAAACAAGCACCACAGAGTAAGCAAGCAGAAAAGTAAACACTAAGTAAAAACTGTACAAGCTGTGCTGAAAGTAAAAGGGGCCGGAAATACAAGCCCAACTGTAAAGTACAACTGAAAGGGGAAAACAGCAACTAAAAAGAAAAGTCGCAGCGTCGAGCCGTCCTCTGGAAGTCCCACCTGAAGGGTGGGTACAGATAGCCTCCACTACTCCTCGGGTCCACCTGACCACTCTGAGTTAGTCCCGCCCAGTGGTCCACCTCTAGGTACTCTCCTGCTCTGCATGCCTCCACGACGATCAGCGATGTCCGTCGTCGGCAACCAACACAATGTAGTGCGGGCATAGCCCGTGCAGGGATGAGTATAAGCTACACAGTAGGGACCCCGAGACCCCCGAAGGTCTCCCGAAATCCACAAAGGATAGTCCACAAAGGAAAAATACAATCACGAAGTAACATCTGACACCGCTTAGGTATATGCCCATACATATACCTAAGTCATCAATTCCTGTTCGGCTCCAACGTCCGAGCCCAAGCACAACCTAGTCCACACAGGAAAGCAACGTATACCCACACAGGATAGCACAACACAATACACAAAAAAGAGTAAACAGTAATCAACATAGGATAGCACAACACAATCCACAAAGGAGAGTAAACATGATTCAGCTCACACAAGTATACTTATTCGGATGATAATAAAGATGATCACTGATGAATCTAAGTCGTCTTACCCACAAAGGATCGATAGGTACTAACCCCTGCAAAGACCCACACAGGATAGGGCCCACACAGGACCTGTAGGCGCTGGCTCACACAGAACCGCTGAGCGCTGACCCACACAGGATCGGACCCACACAGGATCGGGCCCACACAGGACCTGTAGCACTGATCCACATAGGATCGCTGAGTGTAGTAGTCGTCGCAGTCCACTGAGGATCTCTGCACAGTCGTCGTCGCAGTCCACTGAGGATCACTGCACGGTCGTCGCCGCAGTCCACTGAGGATCTCTGCACGGTCGTCGCTGTCGAAGTAGCAGTCGCAGCCAGCACTAGGGTTCCCGCACACAGCAAACTCATTCGGGAGGGTCCGCTCCACGAGCTGAGAGGCTGATACATCAACTGACACAGAGTCCGAAGTTGATGTATCCAAAAGTTCCGTATTGTCAACAGAAACTCAACGTCGCAGACGGCACGTCAATCGGACGCCCGGTCTGAGAGTTATTGGATTTTTCGTTCCAGGGACCCGGTTGGTTTTTAAGGCAAAACCAACCCGACCGTACTCCACCTGCGTCCAAACCTCGGGCGGAGTATGTCAAAAGATCCCTCTCACTTAGAGTAATTCAATGAAGTCGACGGCACGTCGATCGGACATCCGTAGCTCAAGATATGAGTGTTTTCGCTCTGAGGGCCCGGTTGGTTTCATGTATGAACCAACCCGGCCGAACTCAAAGTATTCCCAAACCTCGAGTGCGTTATACTGAAACGACTGTCTCGATCCAAGGATTGCATTGCCGCTGACTCCGCGTCGTTTGGAGGCCCGTAACTCAAGTTACGGGCATTTGACCAGAATGGTCTGAAGACGGGGGTTCCGGGCCCGGGCCGACCCGGCCCACCCCCCCCCCCCCCCCTTGGTCGGCCGAACCGGGTCGACCCGGTCAGACCCGGTCCGGCCCGGCCAGGGTGCGGCCCGGCGGGTTGGACCGGCCTGGCTCGGCCAGCCCGGCCCGGCTGGTCGGACCGGCCTGGCTCGGCCAGCCCGGCCCGACTCGGCCGAGTGGCCGAGTGACGCAGGGGGGAGCCGCCGCCCCCGCGTGACACCCCCGCGGCACCCACGGGGTGCCACCCTGGACGACCCGAGTGACGCGGGGGGGAGGGGGGGAGCCTCCGCCCCCGCGTGACAACCCCACGGCACCCGCGGTGTGTCGCCCTGGATAGCCGGACGCGGCTTCAGCCGCGTCCCGCGCGCGCCGGACCCGCGCGACCGCGGGTTAGCGGGCGCCGCCGCCTCCGGCCGAAGCCGCGACGGTTCTTCTGGCAGCGCGCCGGGGCGCCACCGCCTCCGGCCGCCTGCGCGGCCGCGCCCGCGACCCGCATCGCCGCCGGCTTCCGCGGGCCGCCGGAGTCGCTCCGGTGGTCCGATTCTGTTCCCGTCTACGCCGCTGCTCCTCCCGGGATTCGTTCTTCACTACGGAACCATCAAACTTCTGTTGCGGCATGTTCCGTCGTCGCCCGTCAAATCCGCACAACAACAAAGAATGGTGAAAGGTTATCGGGCAGTGTTCGTTTGGCCCCCACCCTCCGCGTTAGAGATAAACAACGGGAGAAATATATTCAACACATGAATCAAAAATTTTAATTGATTAAAATTGTTCTTATTGTCCGGTTCTTCACTTTTAAAAGAAATGATCACGGGAAAAAAGAATTATTCACAACAACCCCTACCTCGTAGTCGTCGTCGTTGAGGAATCCGGCGTTGAGTCGGAAAACTCAACGAACCAAGAAACAACAGATTTATTTTAATTATATAAAATTAAATCCGTGTTTTGTTAAAAAAATCACAAGGGAGATTTAAGAGAATCCCGAAGTCTCTTACCTCAAACAGTTGATCGAAGATTTCTTTGCGGAGGAAGAGACATCACAGAAGAACGTTACAGGAAGGGAACGTCGGCGTCGCGGAACACGGCGTTGCGTCGTCGACTTCCGCGGGTTCAGCGTTCTTCGTCAGAGGCCAGCGTTCTTCACGTTCTTCGCGTTCTTCGCGAAGGAGGATGAAGGCTCAATAACTCTGAAAAAATCTCTCAACGAGTAATCTTCCAAAAGACTTGTTGGTCTTATTTTATTACTACGCCAACAAATGAAAAAGGTAAGTAACGACCCATCAATTCGTTGAATTAATTCAACGAAAGAAACCGCCCATTTAATTCACGAAATAAACCACCCAGTTAAATTGTGCGTTAAGGATTTAAGAAAACGCGTCAGTTGACTTTCATAATGACGGGCTTTCGCGGGTGCGTTACTTAGCAGAAAGAAACGGTGGGGCTCGTGTGGGCCCCACCTCAAAAATATCCTACCAAGGGGGTAGGATATTTCTGGATAGCACCCTATCTGTTTTAACTCAGTTTAAGTGGCTTTCAAGTGGCTTCAAGTGGCTTAAGTGAAATAAAATAAAGTTGTCGAACAAATTATTTTATTTTTAAACATTAAGCCCAAAAATTGAAAACCACACCCGAGCAAATGCAACTCCGGAAGAGGCTTTTCTAAGTAAATACCGGCGCTGTGATTTCATCGGTTCCCACAGAATTCGATTCCAAGCACCGGTTCCAAAGTTAGAAAAACCCGCTCGTCCGTTCACTTAACGTACCCGAGCCAAACTTCGGAAAATGATTCCGGGCACACCGGGCCTCGGAATCAGGTGCCGTCAGAAACTCCATTCTTGTAAAATTCCAAAGAAAATTATGAAAAAAAATTCCTTGAAATTTACAGGTTTTTACATTACTCCCACCTCATGGCTTTACATCCCCGTAAAGATACATCAAAAACTGGGGAAACAAATGTGGGAACTGAGCACGAATCTGAGCCTCCCGCTCCCAAGTGCTCTCCTGGAGGTTCCCGTGCTGCCATCTGATGCACACAAGTGGAATCGATCGCCCACGTAGGACTCACTCCTGTCGATCCTCTATCTCCACCGGGACCTCTGCAAAAGTCGCCCCATCATCCACGTCTAGCTCCCTATAGTCAATGATGTGCGTCAGGTCATGCATGTACCTCCTCAGCTGAGATACGTGGAAGACGTAGTGCACCCGGTGCAACTAAGGTGGTAGGGCCAGGCGATAGGCCACCTCGCCAACCCTGCCGAGGACCTGGAATGGTCTAATGAAGTGTGGAGACAACTTTCCTCCTCGGCCAAATCTCCGCAAACCACGATGAGGTGAGACACGCAAGAAGACGTGGTCGCCATCCTAGAACTCTAATGGCCTCCGCCTCCTGTCATCATAAGACTTCTGCCGGCTCTGAGCTGTCCTCATCCACTTATGGATGACCTGGACCTTCTCTGTTGTGGCCCGGACCATCTCTGGTCCCACAAGTGCTGACTCCCCAGGGTCTGTCCAGCACAAAGGAGATCTACAAGGCCTTCTGTACAATGCCTCGTATGGTGCCATCCCGATGGTGGAGTGGTAGCTGTTGTTGTAAGCGAACTCCACCAAGGGTAGGTGGTCCTCCCAGCTGCGACCAAAGTCGAGGACACATGCGCGGAGCATGTCCTCGAGAGTCTGAATGGTCCTCTCTGTCTGACCATCCGTCTGAGGGTGAAAGGTTGTGCTCAGACGTAGCCGCATCCCGAATGCCTCCTGCAACCCCTTCCAATGCCGGGAAGTAAAGCGGGCATCCCGATCAGAGACGATAGTCGATGGAACACCGTGAAGCCATACAATCTCCTGAACGTAGAGACGCCCCAATTTCTCCACTGATCCCTACTCTCTGATGGGTAATAAGTGTGCCGACTTGGTGAGTCGGTCAATAATCACCCAAATGGAGTCGTGACCTCTGGAAGTGCGTGGAAGTCCAGTAACGAAGTCCATAGATATCCCATCCCACTTCCACTCCGGGATCTCCAAGGGCTGTACCAAGCCTGCCGGTACCTGATGCTCTGCCTTCACCTGCTGGGAGGTGAGGCACCATGAAACGAACTCTGCCACAACCTTCTTCATGCCTGGCCACCAGTGCTGTCGTCTGAGATCCTGGTACATCTTCGCCACTCCAGGATGTACCACCAAAGGAGAAGTGTGAAAATCTCTCAGCACATCCTCTCGTAAAGAAACTGGTACCAAGGTACGTCCTCTGAAAAGGATGTCGTGCTCTTCTCTAAAGGAGAAGCCATCAGGTGCCTGTCTCGAGGATACCTGTGCACGCCGCATCTCCCAGTCAGCATCCTCACGCTGTGCCTCTCTGACCTGCTGCAGTTGTGGAGGAGTGACTGTGAGAGACTGAAGGAAGGCTGCTCCATCCCTATCCACGAAGGATATCTTCAAAGCGGATAGCTGCTCTGTCGCCTGCTCAAGTAGCTGGATGCCCGCCCTCCTGCTGAGGGAATCGGCTACCACATTTCCCTTCCCAGGAGTATAGACTATCTCAAAGTCATAGTCCTGGAGGAACTCGAGCCATCACCACTGTCTCAGGTTCAGGTCCTTCTGCGAGAAGATGTACCTGAGACTCTGTTTGTCAAAAAAGACTGTAAAGCGCTCACCCATCAGATAGTGCCACCATGTCTTCAGAGCGAAGACCACTGCTGCTAACTCCAGGTCATGGGTAGCGTAGTTCTTCTCATGCGGCCTAAACTGACGTGATCCATAGTCAATCAGGGCCCGCTCCTGCATCAGGACACACCCAAGTCCAGTCCCTGATGCATCGCAGTAGACTATGTATCCAACTCCCTACTCAGGCAACCTCAAGATAGGTGCGCTGGTCAATCTCTGTCTCAGCTCCTGAAAGCTCTGCTGACATCTGTCTGACCACACAATGGGTTTCCCCTTCTTCTTCAAAGCTGAGAGTGGTGCAGCAACTTTGGAGAAGTCCGACACAAATATCTTATAGTATCCGGCTAGACCCAAGAAAGTCCACACCTCCATCACGCTCCTGGGTGGCTCCCAAGCTAGCACTGCCTCGATCTTCGCGAGATCCACAGCAACTCCTGCCTCAGAAATGACATGACCCAAGAAGTGGACCTCACGTAACTAGAACTAGAACTTCGAGATCTTTCCATAAAGCTGGTGCTCTCGGAGTGTGTCTAGTAAAACCCGCAAGTGGTAGGCGTGCTCCTCCTCGGTTGTCGAGTACACCAAAATTTCATCGATGAAGACCACGAAAAATCGATCGAGGTATGGCTGGAAGATCCTGTTCATGAGGCTCATGAACACTGCTGGAGGGTTGGTTACGCCGAAAGGCATAACCAAGAACTCATAGTTGCCATACTGACACCTGAAGGCCGTCTTCTGCACGTCCTCGTCTCGAACTCTGAGCTGATGATAGCCTGAGCTAAGGTCTATCTTCGAGAACCATCTTGCTCCCTTGAGCTGATCGAAGAGGTCATCAATCCTCAGTAGCGGATACTTGTTCCTCACTGTCACCTGGTTCAGGCGATGATATTCGACACACAGTCGCAAGCTCCCGTCCGCCTTCTTGGCGAACAATATCGGCGAAGCCCAGGGTGAAACACTGGGTTAGATGAACCCCTTTCCCTGCAAGTCCTCCAACTATACCCATAGCTCTCGAAGCTCAGTAAGGGACATCCGATACGCTGTAGTGGATATCGGGGTTGTCCCGGGGTACAGATCAATATAAAAGTCTACCTCCCTGCGAGGAGGTAGCCCTGGAACGTCATCGGGAAAGACGTCCGCATACTGATCCACCACTGCAGGAAAACTAGGACTCCGCACGTAAAGTGCTCCAAGGATGAGGCTAGCCAACTGATGAGTGATGGGCTTCCCTCTCCTCTGTGTGAGTCCATCTTGTGCTGCGAAGGCTCCCTTCTCGCCGGTGAAGGTGAACCTGCTCCCATCGGTGCACACACATCGCACCTTGTGCCTAAAACAGTCAATCTGAGCATAGAGTGTAGATAACCAATCCATACCCAAGATGACGTCGTAAGGCCTCGATGCCACTACAAGAAGATCCCAGCCGAAGCTCTCGCCTCCTAGAGTAAGCTCACACTGCCGGCACCAGTGCGTAATCGTCGAGTCTGCTCCCATAGGAGTCTATAGCCGTAAGGATCGAGCCAACGGCTCTGTCAGAATCTCCGAGCTCCGAACAAGGGCAGCGACTATGAAAGAGTGACTCGCTCCTGTGTCTATAAGAACTACAGAAAGGGTGGAATTGACACAGATCGTACCTTGAATCATCTCTGGCGCGCCGTGGTCGTAGGCCTCCGCTGCTTGGAGCTGTGCCTGTCTCTGCCTGCCAGCCCCCTGTGGTCGGGGTGGGCCTCCTGGTTGGGGTGGTGGCAGAGCCTCATAGCGTCGCCCACCACCTGCTGCTTGGCCAGCTCCTCTGCCTCGTCCTCCTCCTCCCTATGGACCGCCACGGTCGACCCTATGCCTCTTCCTGGGTGGCCCCTCCACCATCTGCTGCTCCTCGGTACGTTGGGTCGGGCATTCGCGAGCCAGGTGGCCCTGCCCGCCGCACGAGTAGCACTGCCTGCCTCTCGGAAGACTGGCTTCGCGCTGTGTGCCCCGCACTACTGAGCCAGTGTCCTGAGGTCGTCTGCCGGAAGGTCTGGTCTTCCTAGAACCCTGAGTCATCCGTCGGCTACCTGCTGCCGAAGACTCCGCTACCTGCCGCCCTGCGGTAGGTCTCGCTGTGGACTCAGCCAGAAATCTCTCGATCAGAAGGGCTCGCTCTAGCACTCCAGCCTGGGTCGGGATGCTGAGGGAGATCAGCGATGCCTTGATCTCGTGTCTCAATTGTTGCTCGAAGGTCCGGGCCCGGAAGAAGCGGTCCCGTACCATGTCGGTCGAGTAGCGAGAAAGATCGTTGAACCTCTCCACGTACTGGGCGACCGTCAAGCTGCCCTGCCGCAGTTGAAGAAGCTCTTGAATGCACACCGCACGGAGGGTGGCTAGGACGAACTCTGAGCAGAAGAGGCTCTCGAAGTCCATCCAGATGAGGGAGGCCTCATTGTGTACCTGGAGAATCAAGCTCCACCATCGTCATGCTGCTGCGTGCAGTAGGCTCGCCGCGAGGATCACCATGAGGTCTGTTGGTGTCCTCACTAACCTGAAAACTCGAACGACCGCCTCCAGCTAGTCCTTGGCTGCCTGGGGGTCTGTCTCCCCATGGAACCTGGGTGGTCGCTAGCGCTGGAACCCGTGTAGAGCTCCGAGGCATCGTGCATCGTTAGCGGTCGGTGCTGGAAGCATCGGGGGCTCGGCGGGTAAAGGTACTGTCGGTGCCTATGCTGTCAACGAACCCTGTACCGAGGCCTCGTCGCTCGGCGGGCTGTCGTCACGCTCTACTCTCGGAACCCTAGCTGGCTACTGTCGTTGGGCCATCCTGAAAAAGGAAACAAGTGCACCACGGTCAGAACAGTATACCTGGTGAGCTGACACAGGTAATCACAAAGAAAACTTGAAACACACATGCAATCAATGTTTTCGTGCATTAAGTTGGAAATCAGAAGTCAGGGTCCTGGTGTACGGATACGTCGGCCGCCGCACCAACACCGGACTCCCTGGACTGATTACCACACCCAATGCGCTAAACACTATTGCTTCACCTTGAAGAAAGATCAGAGTCTATGGTAGAACCGAACTCCTCTGATACCAATTTTTCACGACCCATCCTCGGGGCCCGTGTCGTGACTACCCCAAGACCACCTTCCATAGGCCAGAGGTTGGTAACTAGCACCAAGGCGTAAATCCGGAAAAAAGGGGAAGGCATTGCCTTTGAAAAGTAAACAAGCACTACAGAGTAAGCAAGCAGAAATATAAACACTAAGTAAAAACTGTACAAGCTGTGCTGAAAGTAAATGGGGCCGGAAATACAAGCCCAACTGTAAAGTACAACTGAAAGGGGAAAACAGAAACTGAAAAGAAAAGCCGCAGCGTCGAGCCGTCCTCTGGAAGTCCCACCTGAAGGGTGGGTACAGATTGCCTCCACTGCTCCTCAGGTCCACCTGACCTCTCCGAGTACGTCCCGCCCAGTGGTCCACCTCCAGGTACTATCCTGCTCCGCACGCCTCCACCACGATCAGTGTTGTCTGTCTTCTGCAACCAACACAACGTAGTGCGGGAATAGCCCGTGCAGGGGTGAGTATAAGCTACTCAGTAGGGACCCCGAGACCCCCGAAGGTCTCCCGAAATCCACAAATGATAATCCTCAAAGGAAAGATACAATCACGAAGTAATATCTGACACTGATTAGGTATATGCCCATAAATATGCCTAAGTCATCAATTCCTGTTCGGCTCCAACGTCCGAGCCCAAGCACAACCGAGTCCACACAGGAAAGCAATGTATACCCACACAGGATAGCACAACACAATCCACAAAGGAGAGTAAACAGTAATCCACATAGGATATCTCAACCCAATCCACAAAGGAGAGTAAACATGATTCAGCTCACACATGTATACTTCTTTGGATGATGATAAAGATGATCACTAATCCATCTAAGTCGGCAGACCCACAAAGGATCGATAGGTACTAACCCCCGCAAAGACCCACACAGGATCGGGCCCACACAGGACCTGTAGGCGCTGGCTCACACAGAACTGCTGAGCGCTGACCCACAGAGGATCGGACCCACAAAGGATCGGGCCCACACAGGACCTGTAGCACTAATCCACGTAGGATCGCTGAGTGCAGTAGTCGTCGCAGTCCACTGAGGATCTCTGCACAGTCATCGTCGCAGTCCACTGAGGATATCTGCATGGTCATTGTCGCAGTCCACTGAGGATCTCTGCACGGTCGTCGCTGTCGAAGTAGCAGTCACAGCCAGCACTAGGGTTCCCGCACACAACAAGCTTATTCGGGAGGGTCCGCTCCATGAGCCGAGAGGCTGATACATCAACTGACACAAAGTCTGAAGTTGATGTATCCAAAAGTTCTGTATCGTCACCAGGAACTCAATGTCACAGACGGCACGTCAATCGGACGCCCGGTCTGAGAGTTATTGGCTTTTTCATTCTAGGGGCCCGGTTGGTTTTTAAGGCAAAACCAACCCGACCGTACTCCACCTACATCCAAACCTCAGGCGGAGTATGCCAAAAGATCTATCTCATTCAGAGGAATTCAACGAAGTCGATGACACGTCGATCGGACGTCCGTAGCTCAAGATATGAGCATTTCCGCTCTGAGGGCCCGGTTGGCTTCGTGTACGAACCAACCCGGCCGAACACAAAGTATTCTGAAACCTTGAGTGTGATATACCGAAACGACCGTCTCAATCCAAGGAACGTGTTTCCGCTGATGGCACGTCGTTTGGAGGCCTGTAGCTCATGTTACAGGAATTTGACCGAAATGGTCCGAAGATGGGGGGGTCTGGGCCCGGGCCGACCCGGCCTGACCCCCCTGGGTCCGCTGAACCGGGTCGACCCGGTCGAACCCGGTCCGGTCCGGCCGGTCGGACCAGCCTGGCTCGGCCAGCCCGGCCCGGCTCGGCCGCGCGGCCGCTCGACGCTGGGGGGAGCCACCGCCCCCGCGGCACCCACGGGGTGCTGCCCTGGACGACCCGAGCGATGCGGGGGGGGGGGGGGGGGGCGCCGCCGCCCCCGCGTGACAACCCTGCGGCACCCGCGGGGTGTCTCCCTGGACAGCCGGACGCGGCTTCAGCCGTGTCCCGCGCGCCCCGGACCCGCGCGGCCGCGGGTTAGCGGGCATCGCCGCCTCCGGCCGAAGCCGCGGCGGTTCTTCCGGCGGCGTGCCGGGGCGCCTCCGCCTTTGGCCGCCGGCGCCCCCGCGCCGGCGCCCTGCGCCACCGCCGGCTTTCGCGGGCCACTGGAGTCGCTCCGGCGGTCCGATTCTGTTCCCATCTGCGCCGTTGCTCCTCCCGGGATTCGTTCTTCCCTGTGGAACCATCAAACTTCCGTTGCGGCACGTTCCGTCGTCTCCCGTCAAATCCGCACAACAACGAAGAACGCCGAAAGGTTTTCGGGCCGTGTTCGTTTGCCCCGCACCCTCTACATTAGAGATAAACAATGGGAGAAATATATTCAACACATGAATCAACAATTTTAATGGATTAAAATTGTTCTTATTGTCCGGTTCTTCACTTTTAAAAGAAACGATCCGGGGAAAAAGGAGTTATTCACAACAACCCCTACCTCGTAGTCATCGTCGTCGCGGAATCCGGCGTTGAGTCGGCGAACTCAACGGACCAAGAAACAATATATTTAATTTAATTATATAAAACTAAATCCGTGTTTTGTTAAAAAAACACAAGGGAGATTTAAGAGAATCCCGAAGTCTCTTACCTCAAACAGCTGATCGAAGATTTCGTTGCGGAGGAAGAGACGCCGCAGAAGAACGTTGCAGGAGGGGAACGTCGGCGTCGCGGAACACGGGGTCGCATCGTCGACTTCCGCGGGTTCATAATTCTTCATCAGAGGCCGGCGTTCTTCGCGTTCTTCGCATTCTTCGCGAAGGAGGATGAAGGCTCAAGAACTCTGACAAAACCTCTCAACGAGTAATCCTCCAAAAGACTTGTTGGTCTTATTTTATTATTACGCCAACAAACGAAAAAGGTAAGTAACGACCCATCAATTCGTTGAATTAATTCAACGAAAGAAACCGCCCATTTAATTCATGAAATAAACCGCCCAATTAAATGGTGCATTAAGGATTTAAGAAAACGCGTCAGGTTACTTTCATAAAGACGGGTTTTCGCGGGTGCATTACTCAGCGGAATGAAACGGCGAGTCTCTTGCGGGCCCCACCTCACAAATATCCTACCAAGGTGGTAGGATATTTCTGGATAGCACTCTATCCATTTTAACTCAGTTTAAGTGGCTTTCAAGTGGCTTCAAGTGGCTTAAGTGAAACAAAATAAAGTTGTCGAACAAATTATTTTATTTTTAAACTTTAAGCCCAAAAATTAAAAACCACACCCGATCAAACACAACTCCAGAAGAGGCGTTTCTAAGTAAATACAGGCACTGTGATTTCATCGATGCCCTCAGAATTTGATTCCGGGCACCAGTTCAAAAGTTAGAAAAACCCGCTCGTCCGTTCACTGAACGTACCCGAGCCAAACTTTGGAAAATGATTCCGGGCACACCGGGCCTCGGAATAAGGTGCCGTCAGAAACTGCATTCTTGTAAAATTCCAAGGAAAATTAAGAAAAAAATTCCCTTGAAATTTACGGGTCTTTAAATATGGCGTTTTGCGACCCCAAATAATATTATTTTTGAATTAAATTATTTAGGGACCATTTTAAAATGAAAATAATTTTATAATAAAATAATATTTAAATTCATTCTTAAAGGGACCCTCCTTCCTCTTATAAAAGGACATCAGGTCTACCCTTTTAATCACACCTCTCAAGCCCTTTGGATAATCCAAATTCGTCCCAAATAGTTTCCCAATATCACTCCCTTCATCTTTGAATCATTACCTTGGGTAGAAGGCAATTCGAGAAAGCCTTTTTGGTCAAATCAAAGGGAGTTACACATTTTAGAGGTAGTGTCTTCTCAAAAGTTCTTTTCCATTAATTTACTTATTCACCATCATTATTATTATTATTATTTGATTATATAAAAAAATTATCCTAAATAGACCAAAATTTTTTTTTGATAAGTATTATAACTACACTTATACACACCTCAATCTAATGGATATGAACATAATGTGTCTTTGTACGGTGAACTACTGCCTCATGAATGGATGATTGTTCAATTTTTTCCCTACCACAAATCATGGTGGCCATTATGAGATAACTATATATATATATGATATATATTATATTTATATTGTATCTATGATTTTATATTTTTTATTTATGGCATGGATTTTTTCTTTCCATAATGGGTAAATATGATAATTTCATGTGAGGAAGTGAGGACTACCGCCCCCTCAAATTGATATGAATCATTCATGCCATACATGGAATGTATAAAGGATATAGTTATTGAAATTATGTAACATGTATAATATATATATATATATATATTATACTATAATTATTATATAACTATGTATCATTAAATTTGCATTCCTTTAATATGATAAAGAAATGAAAGTTGCATTCATGTTTATGTACGGAAAACCGTCTCCATGAACTGTGCATTTAATTTCCTTTCTTTAGATGTTATGGAATATTATAAACACATCTATACTTGATATATAAATGATATTTATATCATGAATATTAGTATGGAGAAAATGGACTTTTGACTGCTTGGACAATTTTTAATTATATCAAGTTTATTTTCGACTCGTGTACTGAATATCGACAAACGACCGATATGAACATAAATAATTATGTAATATTTATAAAATTATGATAAGTAATATAAAAATGAATAATATATGTAATTTTTTTTTGAATTAAGTATAAATTAACCTAATTTTATTATTTAGGAATACAAATTACATATGAGAAAAGTCAAACTCAAGGTAAGGGAACTTCATAAACCAATTTCCATTCATTGGGTTAATCTTCAACTTCTTGAATATTTCCTGATATGATTTTTTTGAAATTAATTTTGATATAATATATTGTATTTATATATTAATCATCTATATTTATAGTGAATACATGTAATCTATCTATTTTATTTACTAAATAATCATTATAAGGGAACCTTTCACCATCCTCTATTAGTGAAAGACTTCTTTTTTGTTATCAATTTTAATTGACATTTTATTATGTTTTGGATATGCTCTTGTATATCCTTATTTTTTTAAATATTATGTACATGTGATGATAGACCCTTTTTTCTCTCATCAAATAATTTTATAAAATTTGATGTGACGTTGATAGGCTGTCAAATTTTTATAAGGGAATTACTAATCTCAATTTCCACTCATCAGGTTTTACGCATACTTCATGGATTATATAATTCAATGATTATGTTGGGAATCAATGTTCATTTACTTTTGTTGTAATTTACACTTTCCTTTTTTTGGATATACTTTTTCAACACATAATTATTCCATTGATAAATTATTATGTCATTTATATGAACTTTTTATGGGAAATAATAGCTCAATCTCCATTCGTTGAGTTAAAAGGCCATGTCATTGGTTTTTTACCATGAATATGTATAGATGACCTAAAATATTTTTACACATACTATCCACTTTTATTGTGTGTATTTATATTTTTCACACATAATTATGTCATTGATTTATCAAAAATATAATGATACGGTCTTTGTAAGGGACTTTGTCTCAATATCTTTTCATTGAGGCATATTTTGGGTAATACACGACCTATTATTATAAGGTGTATAATTATAATCATTTTATTTTAAGTTAATTCAACTATTTTCAAATTGAATCTTTTTTTACAAATCATTTTACTAAACAGCAAATGGAAATTTTCTTTTTCACATACATGGTGACAATGACCTTTACACCTCTATGAGTATTATTTGATTTTTGGATTCCTTAAGAAGACGTAATGTTTTTTAAAATGAAAATAAAAACCATAAACCATTTTTTTATTGATAATGGTTTTAATAAATCATTGATTATATCAATATCATGAAATTGTATATTGTTATTGAAATATAGAAATGTATTATTTTCTTTATTAGAGTATTATGTGTTATGAATATGTTATTGTTCTTGGGAATTGTTTATGTATACGGGTGGTAAAATGATAAATAAAGGGTGGGTGAGCCTCAGATATATCTCCAATTAATTGTGTAACATGATGAAGGTAAATGTTAATGTCTATCCTAAGATATTTAGGCAATATACTATGATGGGTATTCCAAACTTAAATCACTATGTAGTTGTGAATGCTAAAATTTAAGTGTGTTATGGATTCCAAAAGTTACCTTTATGATTTAAAATTTCTATTTTTTATTTATAAATATCATGACTTCATGTGGTATGTTATAGAGTTATGTTTTATGATGGAAAATTATGATTTCTTTGATCTGTATGTATAAATGGACTACTGTTTTCATTCCTTATTTTATATCTCTTACTGTGCTTTTTATGCTAATCCCATGTTTTGGATATCATTTCATAGGGTAATTAGAAGTGTAATAGAATTGAATAAATTAATAAGTTATATATCCAGAAAATAATTCTAGTTTTATTTACAGAGTATTATTTTTATTATGAAAAATGGATAAAGAAGAAGTGTATAATTTGTAATTTTGTGAGATGTAATGTAGAATCTTTGGCCAAATTCTCTTAAACTGTAATCCTTAAAAGAACCTCAATATAAAATCATGAAAGTACACAAGATTTTGAATTGTTTAAGGCTCTAGTCTTACATTGTTAGAATACATGAATATGAAAATGTAATTGGAACCAAATTGATATTCAAACACAAATTTTATGAGACTAGAAATGTCATGAGAAATATGGCATACCCAGTGTGTTAATACAGTGCACAGATTGATGGAATTGACGTTAAGGAAGAATTTCCTTAAGTGGTAAGAATCTAGTCGATCAGGATATTCCTTACTATGTTAATCCAAATAGGATAAAAAAATTATCAGATGGATGTCAAAATTTCATTCTTAAATAGGGCCTTCATGAATAAGTGTGCACTGAACAACTAGTTTTATTTTTAATTAGAAATTATGAAAAAAGGTTTTCATATTAATAAATTATCTTTTGGGTATAATGAAGGAACCATTATTATGGTATTATCATCTGGATACTTTTCTAAAGAATCATTAATTTAAAACAGGAGGTATCAACCTTAATCTCTATGTGAATAATTCTAAGGAAGATTATATTATGGTGCTGGTGTAAGTAGATGATATTATATTTGGTTGAAGGAGTTAGATATTTCATGAAGAACTTAAAAATTATATGAAATAAGAATTTGAAATTTTTAGGATTGGTGAACTAACATACATTTCAGGGATGAAGATGACTTGGATGAAAGATTGCACATTCAATTCTTAGGAAATGTATAAAAGGGAGTTGCTGAAGAAATTCAATATATATGACACCAAACCATTGTCAAATCTGATTGAGGTTGAGAAAAAAATAGAAATCGTGAGGAATGAACTTATGTAGATCCCACAATGTATTGGAGAATCATTGGAATATTTTTATAAATAACTAAAATATTGAAATATATTGTATTTTCAACAAGCATATTGTCCGGATTTTAAATAAATACAAATGAAAAAAATGTGGTGGAAGTTAAAAGAATTTGTAGTTACATTCAAGATACTCAGAATTATGTCTTATAATTTTCTATATGAAGTGATAATGAACTATTTGCATTTTCTTGATGCTGACTCGGATGGAGATCTGGTAGATAAAAATTACTGAAGTGGTGGAGCATTCTCCATTAGCACCAAATGTGTGGGATTGTTCAGTAAAAAATAGGAATGTACTTATCATAGTATTTTTTATGTATTTTATTTTTTTTACTACAAAGGATTCCTCTCAGCTATGGTAGATGATGCAACAACTGAATGATATTTGTGATGAGTTGAAACAACCAAT
The DNA here is from genome assembly GCA_963277665.1 of Viscum album. Taxonomy (NCBI): domain Eukaryota; kingdom Viridiplantae; phylum Streptophyta; class Magnoliopsida; order Santalales; family Viscaceae; genus Viscum; species Viscum album. Next base: position 913,087,740 of record OY728155.1, on the reverse strand, counting down.
GGAAATTTATTATGATTACAAGAGTGTGATTGAACTTATAAATAATAATTTGCGTCGTTCTCATTCATAATGTATTGATATACAATATCAATCCATTAAAGAAAATTTTAATCAAGGATAGATTAAAATAGATCATGTTGGAACTAATGGCCAAGTGGCTAACATTCTATCCAAGCTTTTGGAAGCTCATGTGTTTAAGAAACATTGATTGAACCTTAGTGTTCATCCATCACCCAATTCCTATGGAGGTTAAAAATGATCCATTCTCCCTAGTTATGTTTTCTTTTTTAATCCTATTGTTGATATTATATAGGATTATGGGGGAGATACGATCATGGAGGAGTGTGTTTTGAGTTCTCCATATAGTCATATAGGTTCTTTGGGTTTATTCCCAACATGGGAAATGGAGAAAAGAAAAAAAAAGTTAATGGTAAAAGGGAGGAGAATGAATGGTTTATTGGAAGAGAATCAAAGTAAATATGTTTTCTAGTTTTAAATGAATGGATAATGGAGAACATAGTTATTGATTTTTTACAAACCATGAAATGGTTGTATGATATGATGAGTATCAAGTGTTATGAAAAAACTATTCAAGGCATACAGTTTAGGGCATTCAATGATTCTATGACATTATTATTGGTTAGTTGATCAGATATTATCTTGGACATATTAATTAATTGAAAAACATGAAAACCCAATTTAGTCTTCCACTTTAGTTATCTACATCAAGCTTTTCTCGAATAGACATATAGTGTTGGATGAGTTGTTTATGGCTTATCAGGATTTGATGGAGGCTTTCTCATTGTAGAATTTATCCATAAATTGAAAAAAACACAAAGGGGGTGTTATTGGAACCATGGTTAGTCTTTTCTAGTAATAGAGTCTAGTTTTTGTTTTTTGTCCATCCTAAATATGGATAATCAGGGTGTTTTCATGGAAATGGGTCTTATAGTATAAAATGAAAATAGTGTTAAAGGTCGTGACATTCCTAGTGTTTGTCAAACTTTTGGGAGAAACTTTATGGCATGGAAAAGGAACATGAAGGGTTGTTTTCAGGAATCAAATAATAATTAAAAATTTAAAGGAAATGGTTTTCTAAATATCAATTTAAAGATGTGGAGCATTGCGAACAGTGATGGTGTTCTCGGCGATTACGAGAATTGAAGCATCATGAGTGTGTGATGGTTTGATGGAAATCATCACAACAATGTAAAATATCATTGTATCATTAAAATGGATGATTTTCATGAAGATTGTATTAAATGATACATAATGTGTGATTGAGGTGTTGGAGCATCTTTAACTAATGAGTTTATAAAAGTAATGCTACCCTACTTCACGTAAAATGACATTACTCAAGGAAAATATAAAATCAATCTGATTTCACGAATCTAGTGGTGGTCTGCAAATCTAGATTTCTATGAGATCTTGGGAATTATGAAAAACACTAGTTTAGTGTTGAATGATGACAATAACTGTAATTAAAGGGAGTTTCACAATTACGATGTTTTCTGTATTGACTCGGTAGTCTTTGAATAGATAGGTTTCTCCTTGAATATAGGGTTCGTCACAAAGGTATGGATCTTCGCAAAGGAGGTTCATGAAAGGATGATTTGAATATCATGATTTCAGTGAATATGTATTTCAATGTGCATCAACGAAGGTCTATGGTTCAATTAGAGTCTTTTTCTAAATAGTTAAAAGGACTTTATTTCTAATCAATTGAAGAGAACATCAAGTTAATAAGAGGGGTTAGACTTCCCTCAAGGTAGTGAGCTAGGGGGAGTCGACATAAGTGTTTGGTGGGATGCAGTATGTTATCCCTATAATCTTGTAAAGGCGGTGTGTATGGATGAGATGGATAGTTTATGAAATCTTTTATTCCAAAACTAGTGAATATTAGTTGATTTTGGCATGGCCGAAATACTATCATCATATGATCCTTGGAAATACCATAGTGGTGAACCAAGTAAAATTTTTGTGTTATATATTTTCATGTGATTATTTGTTTTCTACACATTCTCATCACATAGGTTTAATTATTTCATAATGATGTGGGAACAAGATCTAACACTTATGAAGAAGACTTTGACACCATGATTCACCCCTCCCCTCTCAGGGCGTTTTGGGTTACTTCATTTCCTTGGGTTGGAAGGGTACTATCTGAGGTTTATACATGATTTCTATATAGTTACATAAAATTTGATAGCTTTGACCTTGGATGGGAATGTTATAGTGAGGATAGAAAGGTTCCAATAGTTATCTCGGGAGTTGATGTAGTGGTTGAACAACACTCATATCTTGAGAATACCAAAGTTGGTTGTTGAGTACATAGTGTTCTATGATGCATCAATGAATGGACTTAGTTGAGTTATTATATAGAGTCCTATAGTTATTGCTTATGGTTCATGTCATTTGAGATCACATTGGTAGAACTATGCGATACACAATCCTGATATAGAAGGTGTATTATTCATGATGAAGATGTGGTGATACTAACTGATGGGTTAGTGGTTTATTTACTCTAACCACAAGAGTCTCAAGTATTTATTTTCATAGAAGGATCATAACTTGTGGAAGAATAAATGTCTATAGTTCTGTCAGGGATATAACTTTGATATTTTACAGACTTCTAGGAAGGGGAATTTGGTGTCAGAATCTATTAGTAGGATATCTCTTTATCTGTTGTTAGCTGAGGAGTCATTGAAGTTAGATTTAGTATAGTTTACCTTAGTGGACAAGGATGGTGCTTTATTTGATTAATCTATTGTTTTTACTCCACCACATTTATAGCATCGTAGGGATACATTGTGTGGTGATATCGACTATGAGACCTTACATAGTTATATATCCACTAGTCACACTCTTGGTGGACACTCTAAAGTCATTGAGTATGATACCTTTCTCATAGTATGGATGGAGTTACCTTTGATTTTTCATGAAGAGGTGATGTAAGGGTTTCATACATTCCCTTTAGTGGTAGATCTAGGATTGGAAAAGTTGTATCAGAAGCTCCAATAACTAATTAGGTTTCCAGACATGAAGAAGGGATCAGAAGTGTTTTATATCAATGCCTCACTTGTCAAAAGTGAAGGATGAAAAATACATTCCATTAAGATTAGCTCAACCTATGGAGCTTACAAAGTTGAAGTGGGAAAGGATATACATGAAATTAATGATGGGATTACAACATATGTCCAAGGTTCATGATTATATCCATGTTACCATAGACCAACATTCCATTTCATCCCACTTCCTATCTATTTGAGTGTAGAGTTCATTAGAGGGCTTGCAATGCCTCTATGTGCATGAGATAGTCTGAATCCATTTAATTTCCTTGATAATATTCTTTGATTGTGATTATTTCCTCATATTTATGTTTTGGAGGGAATTATAAGAGGATTTCAATTGATAATTTCTCTTAAACAATGAATTTCACCCTTAAAACGATGGATAGAAAAAGAAAATTATTTTATTCTTTGAAGACATGTAGCAAGCATGCATGTTGGACATTTTCCATATTGGGGAGTCATTTTCCAATGGTGGAGATTTCAAAAAACTATACATACCATTAAATTATATTTGTGGAACTATTCTAGGATTTTTTTTTGTGAAACTACATCTTGTCACATTGTTGGTCTGATTTAGGTGAGTCAGTACTCATGGGGCCATTGTTGGTGCGAGCTACTATAGAGATGGTTCATATCAACTTTTAGTGAATGAAGATTGCACAGAGACATCAAAATACTTATGCGGATTGAGGACAGATACCTATAGAGTTGTAATAGGAAGACCATGTCTTCTTAAGGGTCTCAATATAATGCAAATTGGGAATATTTGGGCACATACGCACTTTATCTATGATAATCCTTGGTCTTTTTCATATACATCATATATTTGGTGAGGTAGAATACCGATAATCCCAACCACGACAGTTAGAATGGGTACATAATGTCTTCCACATGTCACAATTGAAGAGATATATGCATGAACCATCACATGTTATCGACTGGGATGAGTTGGACATCGAGGACTTAGCTTCCATTGTTGAGTAACTGATAGAGATTGTGGATCAGTATGAGATGATCCTTTATGGAGAATCTATTCCCCTGGTTCATGATTGATGGAAGCACAAGAATCTTCATGAGAAAACCCGGGATTGGGAGACATAGATGTGGGGTGAGAACCATTATCTTTTTGTATATCCTTTCTTATTTCAGATTGATGGGATGTAATGATACAAGGTGGGTAGAATTTAATGAATTTTATATTTTATGTTTTATGTTTTAATATTATATGGATAATTTTCAAGACCATGTGCTAAGACAGAGTGTGATTCCGAGGCCCGGTGTACCCAAAATAAATGTTTGAAATATATTAAATAACATATATTCACCTTTTTTAGATATAGGGGAATTAATCTTTATCATGATCTCAGATCAAAAATCTGAGGGAATTGTTGAGTTCAGAATGTGGGTTTTACACTAGGTTTGACAAAATATTTGTTATCGTAGGTTATCTGTCAAAAATTCATTATTTTCATAAATGAATTAAATATATAAATAAATAAGTTAGTTGATTATTTTTTATGAAATGATTAATTATCCTATAAGTTTATTTTTATAATATTTCCTCAAGGTTAACCTTTCAAAGAATAGATATCTAGATATACATTTGAGAGAGTTCTTGCTGAATGAAGATGGGTCAGGAAAGGATTAGGCATTGTTTCACTAATGGAGTTTTTGTATCTCCTCAATTATAGAAACATAGAACTATTCATCATCAAAGATGAATACAACCTCTAGGTTGGAAATTTTTTTGGGAGTCTTCCAACTCGTATCATAATCCTCAAGGAAAGAAAATTAGTTCCATGGAAAAAAACTGACTTGTGCATTATCTGTAGAAGTAAATTGATTGAATTTTATATGTTTTTTTTGTTATTTATTCTTCTTCATTAGTCTTCTTCTATGAAAATGAAAAAAGGCCAAATGAAAAAGGTTTAATTTCATTTTTTTACATCTTATGGCTTGTGGTTTTCTACACCAGTTCTTTTCAGGATAATCGCGGGAATTTATTTTGGCCGGAGGTTTGATGAATACCTCATATTCGATTGTTTTTTGACAATTCTAATGAAAAATATATAGATACCACTGGTGTGGTTTCTGTTTTATGGTATAATCATGGTGAGACGATGGCGTTGGATGATCATTGGTGGATCATAAGTATTTATGGGTTTTGTTCTTCTCAATTTTTATTCATGGGGATAAATTCCTTGATGGATGATTTTTTATGAAGATTGAGGACCCATATTCTTGCTAGTGATGAAGGAAAATCTCATCTGACCCCGGATATACAAGTTTTAATGAGGTCAGTGGCTCCAGATATGCATATGCTGATGTGGAGGAGACCCTGAAATATCAGGTAAATTTATGGTTATACAGTGTGAAACCTAGTGAGGCAAGTCATGCAGGTCCCCCTTACAAAGGTGTTGGGGATTCTAAAGAATTTATGTATCACACACCCTGTGACATGGTAACATTCTATGTGACCCATTCGTGGTGTCCTGGAATATAATTCAGATTGTGTATGACAATGGGAAACTGTACATGGTAAATGGCATGACATGTACTTACTCACAAACAATGCCCAGTGTACATTGGCCAATGCACAGACATAACCACCAGTACATGCATGTGGCCAACTACACAAATGAATGTGTCATATGATCTCTAAATTCATTGCACCATTTTAAATACTAGGTATTAAATTATTTACATCTCGTGTGATGTGTTTCCACATGGGATGACATGGGGATATCTAGACACATTGTGTACCCCAATTACATGTTGTGTTCCCCCATCAATAGTTGTTGTAGGTCTACCTTTCCTTTGTTTGGACCACTCCTGGTTGACTGTGTCCCATGGTCTTTTCCTTATAGGGTATGATGTGACTTCACGTCCACATCGTTGGAATGTGATCCCCTATAGAGGTCTAGTCTTAGAAAAGGTAGTGATGTCCTTCTATGAGACTCGTGTGAGATCACCAATCATTTTTATTCCCTTGGCAGGGATTATGTAATCATCATGACCACACTAAGAAGGGTTTTTATCCTCCATCTAGAAAGCTGTGTTGGTAGGGTTCATGGTATCATTGGATTATGATCCCCTATATATAGGGTTGATCTAGGTTGGGTTCATGGTGTCCCCCCCCCCAACAGTTTTTGTTGTTACCCCTATCTGAGTTTCAATGTCATATTAGATGAATGTGATTTATTGGGTGGGTCCAAATTATATATACCTCTTCATCAAGTGTATTTGGTGACAACCTGGATCTTGGAGGGGATTCTCCAAAAATGAGAATAGCATTGAGTAGAATCATATGGCTTGAAGTTGGTGTTGACCACTTGGTTGTGCGGAGTATTACCTATGTAAATCTAGTTGTATTTGTTATAAATTGATATTTATACCTTGAATTGATACAACTATAATTAGTTCATTGTGTTTAGTGTTTTAGGGATGTCCTGTCGGGTATTGTTATACTCACCCCGTCATGGGATTTTCCTAAACATGTTGTGTATTATTAAGATTAAAACCATTTTAATGATGTCTTTAGAGGACATGGATATGGTGGATTAGATATTGATCATGATTGACTAATGATTTTATTGGAAGTTGGCATTTGACTTTAGTCATATCCCTTAATTTAGGTTGGAATTCATATAGTTTTTTTGGGCCTTTATTTGGCCCTTTTTATTATTTTAATGCATTATTATCACACTCAGTTGTGGGATCTTAGATGTATGTCTGAATTGTTTCCATAGTTTTACATTTGATCATTGTGGGGGCAAGGATATGTGTGACTGCATATAGGTACATTAGACTAATGCCACTCATTTTTGGGATATTCTTACTCTGTGCTAATCACCATCTCATGGAATATTGGAGGAGGTCTTGGGGTAATCATGGGTGGGACCCCAGTGAGGTGATTTGTGATAGTCATTATGAAAAAAAGTGTGTGGTTTCATTTGTGAAAAACATTTAGTTAAAAAGTTTTTAGAAACTCAAAATCATGAAACACACTTGTATTTTAATAATATTTTAGGTTGGTGGTGAATAATTATTTTATTCAACACATGAATTAAAAACACTTCAATATGGGACATGGTGTAACCAGAATGTCTTGATGTGTTTGTACATTTTAAAATAGCATTTATGTTCAAAACACATGTCACAAACTCAAAACCATGAAAATGTGATCTAATTGTCATCATACTCTATAACAATTTATTTTTCATTCATTAATTGTAGGAATTGATAAGATAACATTCTAATTAAAATATATAATAGAATATAGTGAATTTAAATTTAAATTTGTTTTAATTTTGATAATTTTCTACATCTAAAATAAACATTATTTTTATTATAGGTACACCCTTATTTTGTACAGGGTTGTGTTGATCATTCGAGAAGGCTTAATATGAGAGTTTTTTATAACAGTGTAATTATTTTTGTATTTAATTAAACTGAACATAAATGAAATTGTATTTTACAAAAATTATTTAATGTGTTATTTATATTATAATGATGATTCAATGTCAATTTTATTTTTTTAAAATTGTATCTCATATTTTTACTTCAAATTAAATTGGTCGTTACATTTGTTACTGACTACTGTAGATTGTTTAAAAAATAATTGATGGAACTCTATAGTAGATGGAAAGGGATTTATCAATACAATAATTAGCACTGATAAAAGTGAATTCCTTTTAGTGAAACTCACAACATTAATTATTTATTTTTTCACAGATAAAATTAATTTCTAATACCAATATATTATGATTTTATTCTTCGGGTACCAAAAAAATAAAGATAAATATTTATGGGAATTTAAAGTAGAGTTATTAAAAATTATTAGGAAATATATTGAATATTTCATGAATAAACATTGTACACAAAAAAATAAATTATTGAAGAATCGTGTTGGGTATTAACTTGGAATTATGATTGGAAGTATTAGATAATTCATTAATACAATGAGTAAACAATTTATGTAACATGGTTTTATTGAATAAAGGGGTCGTAATAGTGGTAATTCCATTATGTGGGAATTTAAATAGGTGTTCATTTATGATAATTAAAATAAATATAGAAAACCCCTCCTAAATGGTATTCATCTGGATCTTGTTCTACCAACATTAGAAGTCTCTCTCCCACCTAGAATGTGCACCTGAACTCTTTTGGTTTAAGAACAATAAACCATGAAAATTGTAAGTAATATCATGTATCAAGATAAAACTCACAAACATTCTCTAAATAAGTCTGATCATTGGATTAACACATTCCTTGATTCAATATCTATTAAGGAAAGAAGAACCTTATATTATATTTCATACATCACTAAAATCAAAGTTAAAGTATATAGCACTAAAATACATCATCGATATGATGATTATATTTTAGAATAGATAGATAGATATTACAATATTTATATATGGATTCAAAATTGATTCAATGGGATAATATCTCTTCATAACCTCTATTAACTATAAATTTATACCTATAGGAGAATTAAACTAGGCTGATGTGAATAAGTGATTTAGGAAAAGTGTATGTTGTTTTGGGCTAGGTCAGGATTCAGTTTCCAAATTTTGATTAGCATTCGAATTAATTTGGTGATGATTCCATTTTCTATGCACTTTGATTTGAGTTCAGAATATTGGTTTAATGTATATTTTGGATGAATTTGGTGTTATATTCTTTGCTGTGTTAATATAGTAACGTAATGATGAATATTAAGAGGAATATGTTAGGTAAACAACATTAAATGGAATGGATTTATGTATCTGAGTAGTTATTTTCGGTAAAGGATGGTGCTTATATATGATCAAATAGATTTTGGTGTAGTGGATAGTGGGTTCATGACTATTTCAATACTTTGATTCAACCTAATTTTTTATGATGAAAAATGTTCAATGATGGAAGAACTGTATGGTTGGGTTTTTTGTTGTTGAATAAAATGATTTAGCTCAGATGGTTTAAATATTTGGGGAGGTTTTTTGAGCTACTTAGAATAGATTGAAAGTGTAGAAGATGTATGAAAATGTGTTTTTGTGAGTTCAAATATTATATTGGGTATTTTTTGATGATTATGGAATGGTTTGTGGCCAAAGGAACTATGCATAATCCTTAGGTGATTTGTGGAAGGAGTTATGTGGGTGGAAGATATGGATACTCAGTTGATGCATAGTCACCTAGAATTGTGCAGTCAAGTCATGTAACTAATTAAAATCCCCCCCCAAATTTTCAATTTTACTCATATTTGGGTGATTCTAGTCTCATTTATTCCCTATTTCATAGTAATATAAACTCTACTATGATTTCTTGTATATTGTTTTGGATCTATTCACCCTTGAATCTTCAAAGGTTTGTGTGTAAGATTAAGGTTTTTTCCTACTTATGTTTTCTGATTCTCTCTAAGGGACTGTGGTTTTAACATTGGGGTTTTAATTAGGAATGTTGAAACACATTATATTGATGGAGTTTTGTGGTTATGTGTTTAATAATTATATAATGATCAAGGTTCATGGATTTTTTGGAATTACTCAGTTCTGTAATCCAGTTGATGTAAGGGGCCTCTCGGCCATGCAATTGGGTGCCAAATCACATGTTCTTGAATGCTGAGTTTTAATAAAGTTATTTTATTATTTTTAAATATATTAATATGGTAGTTTGATTTTTGGTAAATGGGGTTTTATAATTATTTGTGTTGGTGAAAATTGAGCTTGTGGATTTCAACGTGTGGGTGTGATTTCCACGAATTGAGTAGAAATGTAACGTGTGGTTGAAAAGGGGGGTATTAACAATATGTTTGAGAGTTTATTTCCATTATTTGGATTATTTTCATTGTTTTTATTTTTATTTTTTCATTAGAAAATATGGTTTTTGATATTGGGATTGTTCACTTGATTTCATAAGAGACGTTATTTGGGTGGAGCATTGGGTTTCACAGTTGATGTTATTTGGATGAGGCATTGAGTTTTCATTTGTTTTTATTGTTATTTCATGTAATTGGATGATGTTATTTATTTAGGTTTAGTGAGGTCTTGTAAATGATATGTGGAAAACTCCAACTTGGGTATGGGGACATCCTTGGTAACAGTGAGGTGAGGTTGTGGTAAAATATTACATTGGTGTAAAGACCATGTTGGTAATAAAACAATGAGGTTTTGGAGGTAGTCAATCCACTTTTTGGTAGGATATTCGCATTCTTGATTTTTCCTCATGGTTATAGTTCCACTTGGGTTTTTGTTGAGAAATAAAGTGTGTGGTTTTTTGTTTAGAAACAAAATATTGATGTTCTGTGGGCTATGATTTGTGAAAAATCATGATTATTGTTAAAGTTACTTCATATGGTTTTATAAACATACATGGGTTAAAGGATATTTTTATAAAATTAATTTTTAGATTTCTATGTTTTCACAATTATAGGGTATGTAGGATGTCTTAGAGATGTCCTACTAGAAAGTTTACACACCCCTGCATGGTCATCTTGGTGCACATGCAGATGTTGTTGATACGAGTTGCATGTTTCTTGGATGTTGGTTCATTGGATGGGATGGAGAAAAAATGATTTTATGGTTCCCACTAGAGGAGGATGGATCATCATTTATTGTCAGGTTCTTTTTTAGAAAATGGTATATGTATAATGGAGTTTATTATCAAATCATTCAATCATTTTTTTATTTGGTGGTCTTGTATGCATTTTCATTCATTGACATTCATTGTGTAATATTTTAGGGAAGGAAAAATAATATACGAGTTTGGTTTTCATACTATTCAGTACAAAAGAAGATACATTTTTCTCTAATAATATTTTATTGGTCATGAAGTGATGTTGAGGACTAAGAAACCTTCAAACATGACAAAGGGTTAAGTTTGAGTAGGTAAATCAGGTCCGAGTGTTATAGTACTTGTTCCTTGTTCAGTGAGTTTATAATGATTTATCTACATAAAATTGTGTTCTTTCATGAAATAATGATCATTAATATATGTTGTATGTCAAGGTTTATAGATTGGTACTATGTGATGTTGTTAGTAGGATACCAAACTGTTTATGAAGATTTAAATCGGTATCATTAAAGATTATTTTTTATCAAAATCATTGATAAATTGAATAAAAATTTTTAGTAACGTTATTGCATGAAAATCTTACTTATGAAATTAAAAAAACATTAGAAAAACTCTCCTAAGGTAAATCTAATCCTAGAATTGCATCTGGTAAAGCATAAAACCCCATTTCCTAGACGATTATCACACATTTCACTAATAAAAAAACCAAAATATGAATCTCTTATATATTGTTTGGCCAATATCATAAGACCTCTCTCTCCTGGCTAGAATATGTGTATAGAATATAATGGTTCTATAACACTGAAAAACCAAAATTGTATATAGTATCATGAAACTAGAGAAACTGCACCTAAAAATTCTTGAATAATCCCTAACATTTGACCACCAAATTCAGAGAGGCTATCTCTCCAAAAGAAATAAGATGCCAGAAAGGATGTCATGCGTCTCTCATACCAAAGATGGATAAATCATCTCTTAATTCTACTACTGAGATAAGGATTGTGTCTAGGAATTGTTTGTTAGATGTTCAAATATTTTATATGGATTCACTTTTGATTCATGGGATACTAGATCTTCCTAACTACTACTCCTTAGAAATATCAAAGATGATCACATGGATGAAGATGATGGGTAAATGATTTACTCTTTAATCATTATGAAATATTCAGTTGTTAAAAGAAGTGGAGGTAGACCTAAAAGGACCCTTAAATTAATCATTCAGTAAGATATTATTTTAAATTATTTCAATAAAAATATATCCGTTAGTAGAACTAATTGGATATGTTAGATAAATTTATCCAACCGCATTTAGTTGTACTTAAGACTTGTTTTTTGTTGTTCACTATCATTTCTAGTAGGAACTACCTCTTTCTAATCCCCAATCATTTCAAGGAAGTTTTATTTTCCCTCCAATTTACCTTTCCTCGTTTTAATCTCCAATGAATTCATGCCTAATTGATTTTTTGGAATGTGGAACAATTGTTAAGTTCCCATATAAGACAAGACTAAATATTTCTACACAAATGGGGATGAAGTTGATTTCAAGTACATAAATTAAAATATTTGAAAATGATTTAGGTAAAGGATATGGTCATAATAATACAACAAATTAACCCACAATACAAGAACATGTTTTGGATCCCATGGTGGGTATGATTGAAAAATGGTTTCTTAATAATAGATAATCAGTAGGAAGGAGATGTTCAAGAGACAATTGTAAACCTTTGAGTGGTTGTTAAAAAAGCGGAAATCAATAACATCCATGATCATTATTACACATAAATTCAGGATTTGTTACAAAATATTACACATAATACTACCTTTGAATATTGAAAAGTCTAGTGTATTTGGTAATTAGGTAAATTTATAAAAACCAAAAACAAATATTACATCATCTTTATTAAAAATATATTTCACATGATAATAATTTTCCTCCGTACTTAAAATTACATGGTGTCACCTGGGGACATGCATAAGAATGGGGTGAGAAATAATGCCTCATAAGGGAATAATCCAACAATAACATGAAGAATGTAATAAATGTTATTCTATAAAAATATAAATTCATAAAATGTATTAAAAATCATAAACATTTACAATGATCCATGACATAGCATGATACCATAAAGGAACCATGGAGAATATGGAAACAATATAAAACACAATATAATAAACATATGTCAAGGCTAACAACCAATACATCATGAAGTAAAATTACCCATTTTGGATTAGGTTTATTTCATAATCCCATTCTTGATATCCCATGTGAATAAAACTATAGCCAATGCATTGGAGTACTATATAATAATTGATGCACCCTTCACATTCATTTAATTCTCAGGAATAAGTGTCTCACATATATTCTACAATATGGATTCATTAATCAACATAATTTTTTCCATGATAAAGGAGTGTGGAAAAAATACATGTATTCCCCAAATCAAATATTTAAAACTATATAATTGTGAACAACATTGACAGAAAATTCATACCGTATTCACTACTAAGTTGTTTAGGCATGGAAAATATCAAATTAATTTCGGATGCATAACTGTGTCACATTATGATTCATAATTCAGTTGTTGATAGAGAAATGGGACTATCATCATTTGTGCATTAAATATAATATAGAAGAGAAATAAAAATATATATTCCAACAATTGGAAATAGAAATAGAAGTCATAATATAATGAAGATACTTGAATAAATAAGGGAAGGAAAACAATGATTACCTTGAGATTATGACTCCAAATGATGGGGAGGGGCTTCATGAGTTCTTGGGGAACCTTGGGAGGAATCTAAAGTGTGGAGTTATGACTATTCATGTTCTCCTTGTATTTTTAGTGAAGTGAAGTGTGATATTTGGTGGGTTTATATTGGAAATGAATGGGGATTTATTTATCATTTTTCAGACATTGGTTTTGGATTTTATATCATAAAATAACAAAATCTACAACTCATAATGTTGTTTTTTTCCATTGTTTCAATCAAATGAGAGTGGTTTTAAATATTTTACAAATAAAATTTCATAAATTAATAAAATAATACCCTTCTAATGTGGAAGTGTGTCATACTATTAAATACATGATTCAAAAAGCATACAATATAGTAATGGTTTTGTTGGATTCATAATGAATTACAAAAAATTAATAAAATAAAGATAAAATCACATTATTTTAAAGGGAAAACATATTTTTTTCATGTATATCCATTATAGTATTTATTATATCAATTTTGAGTCAATATGATGTCATAGTACACACCGTATAATTATCATGTAATTAATTTTGACCTAGAAATTCAATTATCTCAAATGATTATGAAAAATTAAACATTGGATAATTTTGAGGATATGATTCAAAAAATAATATATATTTTACAAATAATTTTCTAAATATGTTAGTTTTTACATTTAAAAAGTAATTATGATTTATTGAAAATGATGTGTCTTTTTTACAGTATGTGTTTTTGAACCCTTATGAAAATTAAATTTTCCTACCGAAAAATAATATGATAATTTATATTTAATAGGTATTATTTAAAATGAAAATTTTATTAATATATTATATTTTTTCAGAAATCCAATAATTCATCAAAATAAATGTCTTAATTAAAATTGAATACTAACTAAATATACAATTCATGTTTTATTATATAAAAGGAAATCATTTATAAAGTAAAGAAAAGAAGAAAATATGATCATTATTCTATAAAATATAAATATTATTATTCTTATGGTCTTGATACATATCCTTTTAATGCACAATAGAATTTCTTAACATTAAGGGGTGTGACGATGATACTTTGATCCGGTGGTTCAGAGTACATGGTTTGGGATGTGATCTTAATGAGCTTGAACTTCTATTATAATGATTCTATCATGATTATGTTGTTGTATCTCAGCTTGGGCTGGGTTGAGGGAGAAGACCTGAGATGCAATCTCCCTTGGAATCTCTAACAAATGGGATTAATGGGGTATGATATTATTGGTTGAGGCCATCACTTCCTTTGTTTGTGTCAATTGGATTTATTAAAACCGTATATTTATGCTAATCATGTGATCATTATTCAATGACTATATTATCATTGGGAAAGATGCTTAATGTTCTTTTGAATCCCATTGGATATAATAAAACCAAATAAGTTCTTGACTTTTTCTAAATCCACAATATATAATAATAAATTTAATTAAACCACAAAAAAAATTTATTTATAATAGTTGAGGTCGTCACAATCTTCCCCCTTCATAATTATTACCCAGGAAAAATTATTTTCCCACAAAATATAGATGAGGGTATTTATTTTTCATCACTTCATATGGTTCCCATGTCACTTTTTCTATCTTGTGGTATCTCCATAAGAAATTTTACCGTGTTCATTATCTTATTCTGTAGAATATTGTATCTATGATCTATGATCTTAATGGGATACTGGTAATATGAGATAAAATTCTCATATTGTACCACCTCTACACTGAGTACATGTGAGGGTTTTGGTATGTAATTCCTCAAGAAGGATGCATGGAATTTATCATGTACAATAGATACGTTAGGATGAAGTTATAGTCAATAGTCCACTACTCATATGCGATATAGGATCTCAAATGGGCCGATGTATCTTTGACTAAGCTATCCCTTCATCCCAAATCTCACAAAATTACTCCAACGATATATGAGGAGGAATACCATATCTCCAACATCAAACACTTGGTCTCATCGATGATTATCATCACAACACTTTTTTTGACTCTAAGTGGTCTTGATGTGATTCTGTCTAGTCTTGACAATTTCCACCTTTTCCAAACCATTTTAGGACCAAAGAAGATTTCATTCCCCATAATTAACCTATCATGCTTACATTGAGAACCTCTTCCCATAAAGGGAATTATATTGGTTTTTTGGATGCTATAGTAAAAACTATTATTATATGAGTATTCAACTGGAGGAATATATTGATTTCATCCTAATTTTTTGTAAATAGAAAATTCTATCAATATATATTCAAGTGTATAGAGATCCCTCTAATATTGGTTTTCAGTTTGAGGGTGATTGACTATGCGGAATCTCAGCTCAGTATTTGGAGTTTGTTGGATACTATTCAATAATATATAGGTAAATATTTGGTCTTGATCATATAAAATCGATATTGGTGTTCCATGAATCCCCACTAATTCTCTATTTTATATCCTCTCATGTTTATTGAGTGATAAGTACTGTTGAATTTCAATTAAGTGAGTTGTCTTTGTAAGATGATCCCCCATGACCCATATAACATTTTTCCACTTGATGTCTTCAGAAGACATGTAAAGAATTCCATGGTGATATTTTCATATATCCATATGGGTACAGATAATGGTCGCATAATCCCCTTGGATTTATCCTTTCTACATTCAATTACTAATATACAATACATATTTATTTATATTTTTGTGATATCCATCTTCATATTTTCCATCAATTGTGATCCCAACTATCTTAATAAATTTTTGTGCTTCCTAATTGGATGGGAAATGTTGAACTATGTGAATTGAACAAAAACTCATTAACATTAGGATTTTATAGTACACATATTAATTACCCAAATATCACAAATAATTCATCATTAACATTTCATTTTGAGGATCTACCTTTTCTTATAGTTTCCACATTCTTCTTAATTCCCAGATCATCTCTTTGATCATCCTTTATCAACTCCAATAGGGACGTCTGTGAAATAATTTGTGAAAGGATTAACGATGTTCCATCATTTATGATTCCTATATCAATACTTTTAATATATTAGATGAATGGGTCCAGATAAATTCTCATCTGTGATAAATATTTTGGATCATTTCCACATAGAGAATCATCCATTTTATTAACCTTATTCGGATGGTATCAAATCGAGAAGTCATAGTCCATGATCATTTCTGACCATATTATTTGGTGCATATTAATTTTTTTTTGTGGATATAAAATTGAGGATTCTGTGATCCATATATTATTTACACTTCTCCACAAATAGATAATTCTGCTAAATTTTTAAATCAATGATCACTCAATCCAACTCCAGGTCATGAGTTTGGTAGTTCTATTCATGAAATTTAAAATTCTTTGAAGCATATGATATCAATTATTAATTTTCCATTAACACACAACCAAATTCATTCTTCAAAGAATCAACGAATACCACTAAAATTTCTCTACCTATGAGTATAATGATTATAAGTATAGTGATGGCCCTCCCTTTCAACACCTTAAAGATCTATTCAAATTCACCATTCCATGAAAACTTGACTCCTTACCAATG
Source organism: Viscum album (assembly GCA_963277665.1). NCBI lineage: Eukaryota > Viridiplantae > Streptophyta > Magnoliopsida > Santalales > Viscaceae > Viscum > Viscum album. The sequence goes on along the minus strand of OY728155.1, from coordinate 913,070,824 downwards.
TTTCATTGATATATGGTTTAATAATAATTATAAATTTTTTAAAAATCAAATATAGTTCCCAGATAATCCATGGAAACTATAGATAACTATCTCATATTTTGTTACCAAATATCCTTTAATTTATTCTATCATTGAAGGTTCTGTAGATATCCTATTTATTGTGATAATATTCCATAATAATGATACTTAATTAAATAAAAACTCAAATTTATTATACTTTTCATAAATTTACCCCTCTCATAAGGTCATTCTATCCCCATGCTTGTCCATTGTTTTGTAGTATGTTACAATATCATAAATAAAAAATACCACAAATTTTTCAAGGTAATCCCTAAAGACTATATTCATCAAGTAGAAGAAAATTTCTGGAGAATTAGTGATTCCTAATGGAATTACTATGAAATCATAGTTCCCATACCACATACGAAAAAAGGTCATAGGGATATCCTACTTCTTCATCATAACATGGTAAAACCCCAATCGCAGATCCACTAGGATAATTATTGTGTTCCCTTTAGCTTATTGAATAAGTCTTCAATCTGTGGGAGAGGATACTTATTCTTTATCATGACTTCGACTAGAAAATGATAATTAATTAAAATGTACATGGACCTATTCTCTTTCTTGATGTAGAATAGTATTTAACCCTATAGTGAATCACTTGGTTGAATGAGACCTTTATCCAAATTCTCCAGTAGTTGTTTCATCATATCCCAATGTTCCACAAAATCCATTCAATATAGTGTCTATGATAATGGTAATGACCCAGGTATATGATTAACTAAAAATAAAACATCTCATCCTGTAAGAAGAATGATAAATTCCTCAGGGCCCATGTCACTATATTCCTTAACATTAGCCATGTATCCAAGGTTTATCTCTTCCTTAGACTCAATCTTTTTTGCTAGATATGATGGGTTATAGTGAAATATTATTCGTACTTGGGATGTTGGAGCAAAATAAGATTCATCCTTCTCTATGAAATTGTACATTATTTGGGGGGTGATTCAAGATATAGAGATTGATTTACATATCTCTGAAATTTTTGTGGGTTATATATAAGGAAATCCAATCCATATACAAAATTTCATAAAATTCCACCAAAGGGAGTATGACATGGTTCGATGAGATGTTCTGAACAAAAAATTTAGTTATTAAAGATTTATATATTTAGGATGAAACAATTTCCCCATTTTATATTTTCATTGGAATCTGTAATTCAATGATTTGTGGTGGTGTTTAAATAGTTATACTAAAACTTCATAATAAGAAGGAATGCATAGAAGAAAAAAATCCAAAAGAATGTATTCTATTATGTAATTAATAACAACTACATATATCACTACATTTTTCTCGGGATCCACTTTAGCTATTGTAATGGAAAAAATCTATCCCTTTCTGCATTTGAGGCCATTGGTTGTCTCTAAAAACCCTAGGCTTAGTGACTTGGTTTGAAAAGTGGAAAGTTCCATTCAATTTAAGAAGCAAAAAATGTTCAAAGGTTTAAATGGAGAGTTACATTCTCTTATCACAATAGTGGGTTTCACCTATTATTTATTTCAAGAGAGGTTTCCTTCCTTCCAACATCAAAATAATTTCCTCACCCCCCTTAACAAATTTTTGGGGTACTTTTTATACACCACTAACAAATGGTATGTTGAAATTTCTTGTAACCATTATATTCCTCCATCAGAACTCCATAATTAAACTAAAATTTCCACTTCTTATCCCTATGAAACCCTTCATATTCCCCAGTCTCCATTTCGACTTTGAGGTAACACAAGAAAATTTCCTCATAGAAATTAATCTCTTTTATTGATAGGGATTTTCATAGACTAGGTTTTTACCCTCCAAAGAATCGGTCAACCTTGAATTAGAGGGTAACGAAAAATCTAAAGGCATATAAAAAACACATTTTGATGTGTTCCCCATAATATCAGATAGATTAATCATATTTTTTCTCCAGGTCACGTAAATCTCTTTCCATTTTATTTTCGATAGATCAAGGAAAATATTTATCAAAAAACATTTTCCGGAATTCCTTCCACCCCATTTCTTCGATATCTTCCTCATGATTCGTATTTCTAATAAATATCTATCACTGGATAGAAATTCTAGACATATTATAAACATCCAATACAAAATTCTCTTACTTAGAAAATTTAATTATGAATCAGATCTTCTCAATGAAGTTGTTCCATTTTTATGCAATTAAGGAATAAGATAATCCATTGATGAAGGAGGCCTTTGTCTTATAATGGTCTCAATAATATCTTATTCATTTTTAGGGGTATTTGTGCACTCCTCGTGATCTAGGGTTCTATTTATAATCTGATCCATCTAAGAGAGTGTCATCATGATGTTTTTTATTCGCACTCCAATCTTTTTGGGAATCTCATTGGAGAAATCATCACTTTTCTCACCGCATTTATTGTTTACCAAGTTCCTTATATTTCTGATCACTATAGACAATAAATGGAAAATTATGGACATTAATTTTAATCTATTAAAAACATATATTGGAATCAATTGAAATTAAATAGATAACCTATAAATTAAATATATTTCCGTAACTTATGAATTTCTAGCCTTCAATATATGTTATCCCGGATCTATTTATTAATATATATATTCTTATGGATATTTATCCCCTTATAATGGTATGCAATTATTGTATAAATTTACAAAAGAATAACCCTAGAGAGTTTCAAATCAGGTGTGTAGAAAGGCCCATTATTATCCACTAGTTATCAGTGTAATGTAGTTCAATATTGTATTTTTGGGTTTTACCTCTATATACATCTGTGTGAGAGCCAGATCCACCAATAGTATACAGACTAGGATTTATTTTCTTGGTAAATTACATAATCTATACTTTACCAAAATTTAGGGATGTTTATTATACTTATTATAATCCCTAAGGATCTCTCTAGGGTTTTCTAATCCTTATCTGGAAAAAAACAAAACCATTCCTTTGATAACAATAATAATAACCTTTCTCTTTATTTCACATTAATTCATGATTTATTACATAATATTACATATAATACCACCCATAATATTGAGAAGTATAGTGTATTTTGGAATTAGTTACAATACATAATAACTTAAAACTTGTAATACATCATCTTTATTGAAATCATCCTTTAAATTTTCATAATACTCCTTCATACTTAAAAATTATTTGTATAACCTGCAGACAAACATAAGAAAGGGGTTAGCTAAAAGTCTTATTAATGGAATAAACATGGAATACCATGAATAAATTAATACATATAAGATAATAGGCCTATCAATGGGGAATTAAAGGAGTGAGAATTATAAACTTGAATAGTGAGGCACGATAAAACATTGTAACATAAAGGCATAATGGGAAATGTGGGAACACCATAAAACACTAAAGCATAAAAATATGTCAAGGATAAATTCCAAAAAATCATGATAGAAAATTTAACCTAATATATTAGGTTCATTTAATAACCCCTTTCATGATTTCTCATGATTTTAAATCACTACCCAATGCATTAAAGTACTATATAATTAAAGGTGCACATGCCACTTTATTTTCATTATAATGATTAAGTGTGCCACATAGGTCGTTCAACATGGATTCATTAATTATAAAAAAATTTCCAAAATCAATGACTGTGGAACATATACATGCAATTATAGAATATAATAATTATAGGTGTTTAAAAGTGAACCTCATTATTAGAAATGGGTATGTTATTCACTACCCAATTGTTTTCGCCAAAACATCACGATGTAATTTCAGTATCACAACACTTTCACATGAGGACTCATAAAATTGGTTTATGATAGATAAAGGGGTGTGTTATAATATAGAAATAAAATTGACAGTAATATGGAAATTTAAAAAAAAATTATCTACTATAGCAATTGAAAATATAAGGCGTAATATAATGAAGAAATTTGAATAAGTAAGAGAAAGAAAAAACCTTACCTTGAGATTGTGACTCCAAATTATTGTGAGGGAGTTCATGAGATATAGGGGATATTGGGAGGACTCTATAGAGGACAGGGAAGAGTAAATATGTTTTCTAGGGGTTTTAGTGAAATACATTTAGAGCATTGGTGGGTTTATAAAGGAACGGTGTGTGGAATTATTTATCATTTTTGAAACATAGGTTTTGGATTCTATATAATAAAATAACCAAAACCATAGACATTTACATGGTTTTTCCCATGAATTCTATGAAAGGGTCGGGTATTTAATTTTTCTTATATGGTAAATGGCTGAAATTAATAAAATAATACCATTGTTGATGTGGAAGTGAGTTAAACTCTTAATGAAATGATTTTAAAATCATAAAATATATTACTATTTTGGGAGGATTTATAAAGTCATTATAAAATAAATGAAATAAACAGAAAATCACATTATGGTAAATGAAAAACATATATTTGGTTACGGAAACCATTTATTGTATTTATTTAATCTCTTTTGGGCCATTATGTTGTCATAGTATACAATGTATATTTATACTATATTTAAATTTTTCCAAAAAAAATCAACACTCTCAGAAAATTATGATACATTCACCATTGGAAAATGTTTACATTCTGATTCAATTAAATAATAATTTATTTATCCAAGTAGTTTTCAAAATATTTGGATTTGTTTTTAAATAATAACTAAGATTTATTGAAAATTCTATTTTTTGATAATAGCAGTTTCTAAACCCATATAAAAATTACATTTGACTTAATAAAAATTATATTATTGATTATATTAAATAAAAATTATTTAATAAAATATTATTTATTTCAAAAATCAATTAATCCGTAAAAAACATTTTAATAAAAGTTAAATTTTAATTAGAAATACAATTTTTGTTTTATTGTACAAAAATAAAAATCAATTATAAATAAATTATAATAAGAAAACATGAAAATTATTCATCAAAATATAAATAATCATATTATTTTGGTCTTGATATATATCCCTTTAATACACCAATAAACTCCCTAAGGTATATTTTTGGGAGGGTGAGACTTTATAGGGGAGTTCAGCATATATAGTTTGGTTTATTATCTCGAGGATCTTGAACTTCTCTCATAAATGGTTTTCTCATGCTTTAGGTATAGAATCTCATCTTGGTCTTGGTAAAGGGAAAAGACAAGAGATTATATATCCATTACAAATCTATGATTATTTGGATTCATAGGGTATGCTTCTACTTTTTGAGTCCATCACTTCCTTTCTCAGTGTCAATTTTATTTTATAAAGCCCTATATGTATACTATTCTTGTGATCACTGATGAAAGACTATATTATCAATGGAAAAGATACTTAATAGTCTTTTAAATATGATAGGATATTCTAATAAAAGGAGTGCATTTGTTTTTCTATATCCAAAATATATAATAATATATTTCATTAAACCAAAAAGGGAATTTTATTCAGTATAGTTTAGGTCATTAAAAAATATCATATGGGAGACTGATTCAAGAAACTCAAGAAGTTTTTCCTCAAGAATTATTACAATAATAAGGAATTCAACATAATAAAAATAATTAACCTATTAAACACCATATAAAATATCAGATTGTGTTTTAATAAACTATCCTCTAAATTATGTGATAGTTATTCAAGAGACTCATATTGATAAAAAATCTATGGTAGTGGTTTTTGAGATAACATTTTAAGAATATGATCATTTTTTCATGCATTAGTAGATGTACACATTAAGGGTGGTGCTCTGTAGATTGGAATTTATTGTACATTAATGAGCCTGCAACATCCATTCTATAGGAAGATATAATTTCACATATTCAATATGATTATGAATAATATGATCCATTAGTTGTGGGAGGACTTATAAAATATTTAGACCGAAATTATGTAATGATAATGATGACATACTAATAATTTCACATCTTTATTTTGAATAAATATAGGGATCCATTCATGTATTGTAATATAATTATGATCTAGTGGAAAAAATGGAGCTCATTCTAGTGTATATATAACAACCCTACTCATTATTAATCCCATAAACATGATTTATTAAATAAAAATGAAATTAAGACAACTCTGAGGATCGATATTTCTAATGTATTGGGAAATTAGTAACATTACATAATAAATTATAACATAAAACATAACATCTTTATTGAATACTTCTTTTACATGACCACAACATTCCTTCTCACATAGCATTACATGAGACAACCAGAGGACATGAATAAGAAAATGGTGAGCTGTAAAGCCCAGTAAGGGAGTAAACAAGTCAAAACATGAAGAATATATTACTTGTTAGGAAATAGTAATATCAATGGAGAACAAGATAGACAAGAACAAATAGTCATTATATAGCATGATTATCATAATATGGAAATGTTATAACAACATTTATCATGATGTTAGCATGAACCAAGGCTCATTGCTCATTTGGCATGAGTAAACCATAAATATACATGAATAAGAATGATTAAACTCTCATTTAACATGAATTATCAAGAGTAAACCCTCATTTCACTTGACGTATCATGATACAAATCTTTACTCATTGCATTGGAGCGTTATCAGGATTCACCATTTATAAACATTTCATTTCATGCAGAATTGTGTCACATGGATCATATAACATGGAGTAATTCAACAGAATAATTTATTGCATGATTAAAGAATATTGAATAACTACATGAAATATTCATTAAATATGTATACATGCATAAGGGTGAATACCTTTTATAGAGAAATTGGTTGGGTATTCACTTACACGATGATTTTGGCGTTGAAATTTTAGAGTAACTTCTGCAGCATAATGACGTAAAATAGAAATTGTAAAATGGATTAATGAGAGAGAAAGGGGTATATTCTCATTTACATATTAAATGGGAATTAATGTGGTCTTGTAACATAATATCCTGATATATTTATTGTAATTTATATGCATAATATAAAATAATTTCTTTGAATTTAAATGAGGAGAGAGAAATTTCATTACGGAATTTTGACATGGTAACATGTGTAAATGGGAGGAATTAATGATAGATATATAGGTATATCATCATTATAAAATAATAGGGGAAGTATGGGGGAGGTGAGATATCATACCCCAACATTTTTAATCGAAAATAAAAGGGTATAACAACATAATGAAATTTAGACACAAATGAGAAAGGAAGAAATCCATTACATGGAAGTGTGATCCCAAAGGCTTGAGAGAGGCTTATAAGAAGATTAGGGTGAATTGGGATGATTCTATAGAGAGGAGGTGTGAGTATGATTGAGATCCAAAGGTTTTCGGTGAAGAGGAATGGTATATTGGGTTGGTTTGTGTAGGAAAGAAGAGTAAATTCTTTATCATTTAGGTTTTGGACACTACACATTAAACTAATCATAAACATAGACCATCCAATGGGTTTTGCCAATTTGTTTTGTCAAAGTGAAGTGTAAAAAGATATTTTATACAGATAATGTCCTAAAACTATAAAAAATTATCCTTTATTATGTGTAGATGAGTCACACTCTCAATGAAATCATTTTAAAATGTTAAAATTTTTTATAAGATTTGGAGGGTCCACTAAGGCATTGTAGAATTAATCAGAAATATAAACTCACACTATTTTAAAGTAAAATAATATATTGGCCGAATATCCCTTTTATTGTATTTTATTACATCACTATTGGTTCATTATAATGTCATAAAATAAATTATTTATTTAAATGGTATTTATTTTTTACCTAAAAAGTCGACTGCCTTAGAATATTATGAAACATTAACTGTTAGATAATTTCGGAATCCTGAATCCAATAATAATATTCATTTTATCTAAATAATTTTATAATTTCATGTATTTTTAAACATAAAATAAATACTTACATTAATCTAAAATTTATGGGTTCGGACAAAAACATCTTTCAAACCTTAAAAAATTACAATTGTATTAATAAAAATTATATGATAATTTATATTTACTAAAAATTTATTTAGTAATAATAATTTATTAAAATATTATTTAATTAAAAAATCATTTAATTCATTAAATGATATTTCTTAATTTAATATTAACAAAAAATACAACTTGTTCTTTAGAAACCATTTTCAATTTAACAATAATAAAATTAATGTATTTTATTTATAAAAAAACAATGCACAAAATCATAGTTCTAGGGTCTTGTTACATAACCCCTTATGACACCCACAAAATACCTAAGGGTATGGAGTGTGATGGTGGATGATTATTGTGGGGGCTCAGATAACATCACTTGTGTGGTAATCTCTATTAACATCCACATCCCTCGTAGGTGGTTTTGTTCAAGGTTAACGTGTTGAATCTTAGATTGGGATTGGTCAAGATTGAAGAATAGTGATGCAACCTCCTTTTGAGGCTCTGACAAATGGGCTTTATATAGAGAAATTCTAATGGATGGGGACATCCATTCCTTTTCCTTTGTAATTTGGTTTTTTAAACACCTGTATTTATATTAATCATGTGATCAATATTAAATGGCTATATTAGCAATGGTGACAATTATTAACAATATTTTAAAATACCTAAAACAATGTAAGTGCATGTGATTTATATAAAAAATTTATAAAATAAGATATTTATTTAGATCGAGAATAATTTTCTATAATAAAAGTATGTGTCATTATAGTCTTCCCCCATAAGAAATTTCACCTTTTAAATTTCCTTTTCCCACACTAAAACGGATGAGGGTAACTGTGCTTCATCACTTCCTCCAATTCACACATTTCTATTTCAAACTTGTGGTTTATCCACAACAACTTGATGGGAGGAATTGTATTATTTCATAGAGATTTTTCCCTATGATCTATGATCTTAACTATCTTATCTTCATATGAGGGTTCATTATCCAATGGTACCACCTCTAGATTGAGTACATGTGATGGGCTAGGTATGCACTTCCTCATGAGTGATACATGAATGCATCATGTACTTGAAACTGGTTTAGTGGGAGTGTCAGTCGATAGTCAACTGCTCAAATGTGATTAATGATCTCAAAAGGGCCAATGTACCTTCGAGTAAACATTACCTTCTTCCAATATCTAATAACTCACTTCCTCAGTGATCTGAAAAGGAATACCATGTCTTCAGAATCAATCTCTCGGTCTCATCGAAGTTTGTCAGCATAGATCTTTTGTCAACTCTAAGCAGCTTTAATGTGTTGTTGGATAGTCTAAACCTTATCCACAATTTCTTCGACCATTTATGGACCTAGGATTTTTCTCTCCTAAACATCATTCTACATGTTGTTGCTCGACACCTCTTCCCATATGGTCTACAAAAGGATCCATTTGGATGCTTTAGTGGAAACTGTTATTGTAAGAGACCTCATCCTAAGGAGGATGTTTATCACATCCTCCTTTGATGTCCATTGAGCATGATCTCGACATGTACTCAAGTATTTGGATTGTCTAATAATGATGGACATCAGTTTGGGGATGATTACCCGTGTTGATGTTTAGCTTAGTATTTAGAGCGTGTTGAAGACTCTTCCAGAACATAGAGGCGAATCCAATATCTCGATCAGATACAATACATAGGGGAATTCCATGTAGCCTTACCACTTCTCTTATGTATATCTGTGCCAATTGATCCAATAAAAAATTTCTTTCAATTTCAATGATGTTGGCAGTCTTTGTAAGACAATCCACAACAACCTAGATAGCATTGCTTCCTTTAGATGCCTACAAATGTCTATTGACAAATTCCAGGGTGATGTTCTCCCATTTCCATATTGGTATGGGTAATGCTTTCATAATCCTCATAGAATTCATCCTCTCAGCATTCACTTATTAACATACCAGTCACATTACTTTATACTCAGTGATTTCCTTCTTCATGTTATCCCAGCAATAACACTCTCATAGACCTTGATACATCATTGTGTTTCCTGAGTGAATGGAGAAACTCAAACTATGTGCATCAACCAAAAGTTCTTTATTTGACTCCATATTTGATAGAATACATAGTATTGACCCAAATCTCACAGTTTTTTTTTCATTAACATTGGACTCTTAGGATTTTCATTTTCTATTAGTTTCCACTTTCTTATGAATTCCTACATGATACTTTTCAGCATCCATCAACAATTCCAAAAGAGACAGTTGAGCAATTATTTGTGAAAGTATTGATGATATTCCCTTCTTTATGATTCCCTTGTCCATCTTCATCAAATCTATTTTGATTTGATCCTTCTCAATTCTCATCTATGATAGAATGGCTTGGTCCATTCTACTGAGAGTATCTACCACCTTGTTCACTTCACCAAGGTGGCAATTGATTGAGTAGTCATGGACTTTGATCATCTCCAACCATCTTCATTGGCGCATGTTCAACTATTTCTAGGTGAATATATAGTTTAGGATTTTGTGATATGTATATATTTTAAACTTGTCCCCTGAGAGGTAATGTAGTCAAATTTTTAATGAAAATATTTCTGCCGCCAACACAAGATCATGTGTCGGAGAGTTTTTCTCATGGACATTCAATATCCTTGAAACATAGGCAATGAATTTTTCATTTTTCATCAACAAAAAGCTCATTCCCTTCTTCAAAGAATTTGTGAAAAACACAGAATGTTTTCCAACTGTTGGTACTATGAGCACGTGCGTAGTGATAAGCCTCATTTCCAACTCTTTTAAGCTCTCTTAGCATTCATAACTCCATGAAATATTGTCCCCCTTTTGAGTTAGCTTGGTAAAAGGGCTTTGATAATCGTGATAAATTTTTTAGAAATCTATAATGATATACTGCTAACCATAGGGATCTATGGATATCTATCACGAATGTTGGCCTCGGAAATACCTCAATTGTATTTTTCTTGGAGGGATCTAAAAACATCCTATTTCTTATGAAGATATTACCCAATAATGAGAACTCCTTCAACCAGAATTCTCACCTTCTATACTTTACATAGTGCATCTCCATTCTCAAGGTCTCTAGTATAGTATTTTGATGCTCCCCGTTCTCCTCCTTGGTTTTGGATTATATTGGAACATCTTCTATAATGACTACCTCAAATTATTCAAGGTAATATCTAAAGACACTATTCATAAATTCCACGTATATTTCTAAAGAATTAGTGATTCTGAAAGGCATTGTTATGAATTCATAGTGCTTATACCTTATACGAAAATCAATCTTGTGGATATCCTCCTTCTTCACCCATGGAAATATCCGAACTACATATCTACCATAGATAAGTATTGTGATCTATGAATCTGATCAAAGAAGTCATTAATTCGTGGCAAAGGATACATGTTCTTTATCATGATTTTTTTGAGATCAAGATAATCAATGAAAAGGTGCAATGACCAATCCTTCTTCTAGATGAAGAGGATTGGTGCTCCCCAGGGTGAGGCACATGGGTGTATAAACCCTTTATCCAGATTCACATGTAGTTGTTTATTTAGCTCCTCAAAATTCAAAACATACATTCTATATAGAGTAATGGATATTGAAATCTCCCAGGTATAAGATCAATTTAGAATTCAACATCTCTTCTTGGATTAAGATCACGAAATTCCTTGGGAAGAACTTTAGTGAATTACTCACAATCGGAATGTCTTCGTGGATAGTTTCATCCTTATACTCAATCATCTTAGCAAGATACGTGCACTCATAGGGTAGTAATATCCATGCTTGAGATGATGGTGCTAAAAAAGATTCATCCTCCTTGAACTTGTACTGAATCATGGGTGGATTCACTATATGGGGTGTGATTTTATTCTCAGAGTAATTTATGTAGGCTCTATATAGGGAAAGCCAATCCATGTTAAGAACTACATAAAATTCCACTAGTGGGAGTATTATGTGGTTCTCTAGGAATTTCAATCCAAAAATTATGACATGGGAGGAGTTATATTCATGGGATGAAACTATTTCCCTATTTTTCAATCTCATCGACATCTTTACATCCATGATTTTTGGGGGTGTTGGGATTATCCTACTAAACATTCAGGAAATAAAATAATGCGTATAAATATGGAAGATAACCCTTACATTCACTTTTTGATTCTAGTTCTACTCTATCCAATATAGACATAGGGATTATTATATTTAAACTATTAAACACATAAAGGATAATCCATTGAAAAAAAGGGATAACATATTAATTGCATTAATTTCCTAAAATTATGAATTTATAGGATTCAATCATTATTATCCATTATCTATTTCCCAACACATATCATTAAGAATTTTTTTATTCCCTTTAAAATGGTTCATACAATGCTTTTGAATTTACCAAAGAATATCCCCCAGGAGAGTCATAACCAAGATGGTAGATAGGCCCATTGTTGTGCACGAGTTCCCATTCAAGTCTAGCTCAAAGTGGTGTTTTTGGGTTTTACCACTAGATACATCTGTGCCCAAGCTACCTCTACATGTTTGTATCCAAACATGGACGTATTTTCTTGATAAACTATTTACTCAATATTCACCAAAACTTAGGGTTGTTCTTTTTCATACTTAGTCTTATCCCTAAGTCTTTCACTAGGGTTTTCTAGTCCTAATCCAAAGAATAACTAAACCTATCATTTTATACCAACTATAACAACCATTATATTTATAACACACTAAAACATGATTTATTACATAAAAATTAACTTAAGACAACTCTGGGGATCGATAGATCTAGTGTCATGGGAAATTAAGAACATTACATAACAACTTAGAACATACAACACACCATATTTATATAAAACTTCTTTTACATGACCATAAAATTCATTCATACTTACCATTGCATGGGATAACCTCAGGACATGAATAAGTAAAGGGTGAGTTATAAAGCCCAATAAGGGAGTAAACAAGGAATACCATGTATAATATAGTACATGTTATGAAATAGGCATATCAATGGAGCATAAGAGAAACATAAACACAAAGGTATGATATATCATGATTATCATAACATGGAAATGCAACAAAATTTAACATGATATTAGCATGAGCCAAGTATAATTGCACATTGGGCATGATTAAACCCTTGTTTCACTTGAATTAGCATGAGTAAACCATAATTTCACTATAATTAGAATCTGTAAACCCTCATTTCAATTTCCTTGTCTTGATAATAATATTTTCCCAATGAATTGGAGTGCTATCAGGGTGCACCCTTTATAAACATTTAATTTAATGCAAAAGTGTACCACATGGATCTTATAACATGGATTCATTAAACATACTAATTTATATCACGATGAAGGAATTTGGAATACATACATGAATGTATCCTTCAATATTTATACGTTCATAAAGGTGAAAACCCTTGATAGATAAATGAGTAAGGTATTCACTTACATGTTGATTTTGGGATGGAAATTTTGGTGTAACTTCAGCATCCTAATGACCCCAAATAGAAATCCTAAAACGGGTTGATGAGGAAAAAAGGGTCCCCTTGTCATTTATAAAAGAAATGGACAGTAATGGGGTCTTGTAACATAATATCTCAAAATATGTAATGTAATATAGATTCATAATATAATATGATTTATTGAATGTAAATGGAGAGAGTGAAATTTTCCTATGTAATTTTGGAATAGTAACGAGTGTACATGGGAGGAATTAATGAGAGATACAGAGGTCTCTAATCATTAAAACATAATTATGGTTGTATGGAGGAGGTAAAAAATAATACCCAAACATTTTTAATTGAAAATAAAATGGTATAGCAACATTCAGAATTTTGAAAACAATGAGAAAGGAAGAAATCTCTTACATGGAAGAGTGACAACAAAGGATTGGGAGAGTCTTGAGAGAGGATTATAGGGTGCTTAGGGTGCATTGGGATGATTCTAGAGAGGGGAGGGCCATGGATGATAAAGATACAAATGTTTTGAGTGAAGAGGACTGGGATATTTAGTGGGTTTATATAGGAAATGAGAGGGAATTATTTATTATTTAGGTTTTGGACACTACACATTAAACTAATCAAAATCACAAACCATCCCCAGTTTTTTACCCATTATTTTTACTAAATTGGAGTGGAAAAAAATATTTTATATGTCCAATTTCCAAACATAATAAAAAATTAGGCTTGGTTATGTGGAGGTGAGTCACATTCTCAAAAAAATCATTTCAAAATTTTATAATAGTTATTATGTCTTGGAGGTTCCACTAAGGAATTGTAAAATTAATAAAAAAACTAAATCACCTTATTTTGAAGATAAAAAATACATTGGCCAAATATCCCATTTATCGTATATTATTACATCACTATTGGGTCATTTTTTTGTCTGAAATTACATTACATATTTAAACGGTATATAATTTTTACCTAAAAATTCAATTGACTCAGAATATTATGAAATATTCACCATTAGATAAATTTAGCATCCTGAATACAAAATAATATTAGTTTTATATAAATAATTTTAAGAAAATGTTAATTTTTACATTTAAAATAAAAACTAACATTATTCAAAAATTCATGGGTTCTATCAAAAAACATCTTTCAAACCTCATTAAAAATTACAATTTTATTCATAAAAATTTTACAATTATTTATATTTAATAAAATTTTATTTAGTAGAAATATTTTATTAAAATATTTTTTAATCAAAAAATTAAACAATTCATCAAAATATCTTTATTATTTGAATATTATCTAAAAATACTATTTATGATTTAAAACCCATTTACAAAGTAAAAATAATAAAATAAATGTATATTATTTATAAGAAAATAATGGACATAATCATAGTGTTAGGGTATTGTTACATAACACCTTATGACACCTTCATAAGAGCTACGTTTAAGGTGTGTGATGGTGGAAAACTCATGGGGTAGCTCAAATAACATCTCTTGGGTGGTAATATCTATTAACTTACACTTCTCCCATAATAAATTCTATTCAAGAATAATGTGTTGAAGCTTGTTTTGGGCTTGGTCAAGAGTGAGGCCCATTGATTCTACCTCCTTTCCGAGCTCTGATAATTTGGCTTCGTATGCAGCAATTATATTAGATGAGGCCATCACATCCTTTGTCTTTATAAATTGGATTTGTTAAAGCCCTATATTTATACTAATCATGTTATCTCTATTGAACAACTATATTACCAATGGTTACAATTTTTAATGGTATTCTAAAATACATAAAACCAAGGAAGTACATTTGTTTTATATAACCATTTTACGTAATGAGAAATTTAATTAGATCAAGGGAAATTTTCATTAATAAATGTTTCGGTCGTTACAGTATAAGTGTCAGTATAATTTTATTCAAAACAAATGCAATAGTCAATGAATGTTTCATGAAAAACTGTACATATTTTATCAACTAATTAACATGATTTTTAAAATTAATATTTCACAAAATTTGACCCAAAATTAAGTGGTATATTTCATACAAAATTTTAACATATTTCAATTTCAACAGAGAAGATGTTTCCTTCATTTCAAGGAGTAAAACCCATGATATGGTATCCCAAATAATTCCAAGGTTGAATTTGGAAGTTTATATCTATCAATTAAGGATTAATGATTTAAGATATTCTATAGTAATTATCAAACAATTTGTTTATTGGGAAACAAAATGCTCTGACAATTATAATATTTAGAAAAAACTCATGCAATGAATTATATAAGAATGAGGTTATAGAAATAATGGCATAAAAATATATTTTCTATGATTTTTTAGGAACCTAAGTATATATCCTCAAACTTACATGTTCAAGGATAAAGTATATAATATTGAGGAATCATATGTGTCCATTGAAAAAATTATTTAATATTACATTGAGATTGAATGAGTGAATAATTCTAATATAGAGACTTTGACTCATTTCAAAGGTTCCATACAATTTCTTATGATTTATCAAGGTGGAGGATCATAGGAACCTAAACTTTTCACCTTACATGACCATTTATTTCATTCTTATAAAGTTTCATACCAACCATTTTTTCCTTCTCAAGACCTTTTTTATATTGTTCGTCATATCAGTGTTACTAAGACTAAAATTACTAATTTATATTCCATTAAATTGGAATTAATTTTTTTTGGACCCTACATAGATACAACTTTCATCACATTTTAAAATTAAACATATTGTTGAAGTAAATTTCAACCTTGGTTATTAGTGATTTGAATGATATAGAATGGGAATATTTTTTTTGAATTATTTTCTTTTAGTGTTGTAGTTGTTTTCTTGTTCTTCTAATCTATCAACCAATGATTCAATTTATTTTTACTCATATTTTTGGTCGAATTTCCCATTTAAGAAATAATATATTGACCTTAATTTCAAATATCTTATGTTAAATCTGTTTTTATTTCACAAAATTAATATATACTCATTTAATTCCTTTTTGGAAAATAGATAATTATTACTTCAAATCTATTCTGGTATATCTCTTATCCTTTTATATAGTCATATTTTATCTATATTGAAACACTTTTTTATCTTTGGTTTTTTTACCCTTGTGATATTTTATCAAATGGTTTATTTTTTTAATAAAGATAAGTGGGATTAAATTTTTAATATTTGATGTATTTATGAATTATGATTTATTCCTTTCCTTCTAAAACATTCATATTTTATCTTGTTCTATTATTTGGTTATTTTAGTTTAGAACACATGAATTTAAAATCTCTTGTTTTAATTTTCCTAAAATTATTTGATAATTATATATTTTTTTCTATAGTATCATCTTTTAAAATTAATTTTTTATTAGGATCTTCATTTACTTTTCTTTCATTTCATACTATATTCAAATTTGAGACATGAATTTCTATGTCACATGTTTTATATGATTTTATTAATCTTAATATTTTTTATCATCCAAAAGGGATGAATGTTCAGTTCACTATGTTTGTATTTTCAGAAATTGTTATTTTTTATAATTTTTTGATAGAATAATGAATGCATTCATCAATATCTAATTAGATTTTTTTTAAAACCAGTGGACTCCTATAACATGCTCTTCAAAACCCTATGAGAAACATCTATTTTAAATCAAATAATCTTTAAAAATATCAAATGACAAAAAATTTCTTTTGTAATGATTTGTTAATGGTTATTTAATCCTTATTGAAACTCTTCAGAAAATATATTGAAATATTAAAATATTATTTTAATATTAGTTCATGAGATCCAATAGCTTATAATTATTTCATAAATGATTCCAACATTCACTAAAGAGTTTTATCTAACATGAATAAAATATAATTTCCTTATTTATGTATTTGATGATAGAGGATAAGGTATATTTGGTGGAAATATGAAGATTCTAATAATAGGTCAATTTTAACTCTTCTAGTGACTAAATATATTGAGGAATCTATAAATATAGAGTATTGGTACAAATGAAAATTAACATATATCTTTCATTGGTCATTTTTATATACTATATCTCACACAAGGTTCACATTTTCAATTCTGATAAAGTCTACCAATGTTTTTATCTCAAGAACAATATTTTAAAACCCAATCTAGCCCATGTTGTGACTGGTGGGTTTGCTGATCTAGTCCATGTTATTATGAAAATTTGGGAATTCATCCAGTTTCATCAACCTATAACAAATGAAAAACCAGTTGGACTATCCTTTATTTGTATGGTTTATATTTATAATTAATATTTCTCTTATATTATCATAAAAAAATAAAAAAATGTTAATATATATATATATACCGATTTGATCATCCAGTGTGACCAATCAGACTAATCTGACCTTAAACGGGTCCCCACTCTGGTTTGATCAGAAAACTAGTTCTGAAAACATTCTTTCCAACTTTCATCTTAATACAAACTGTGTTTATATATCAAATTTCTCTTTCTTTGTACTAAATTTTATTATTTTAAATCTAAATTAATCTAAATTATTTATTATTTTAATTATCATCTTTTATAAGAACCCATTTGCATTTAAATATGAAATTGCTAATATTTATAGATTTTTTATCTTCTCTATTTTGATTAAAAAGTGTCTAAGTTCAATATTATAACTTGAATTCTCATTTAAATTTTTTGTGTGTATCTTAAAATTTATTTTCATCATTGAATGTTTTTATGTAATTAATTTCTATAGTTATTTAGTGTTATTGCATTCTATTTTTTAACTATGGAAATTTATTTTTTTAAATAATTTTTTTGATTGTTCATAATAAGTGTTCAATAGATCAAAATATATTTAATGATATTATTGTAGATATTTTATTTCCATTATAAAACTAATTTAGATCAATTTCACCAAAAAATGGTTTTTTATATAAATTTACATTCACAACTATTTCAATGTACTAAGATGTTTTCAAAGAGATTATTAATTACTTATATTTCTTAAATTATCTGGCTAAAATTATTTCACCATCCTAATAAGATTTAATACGAGTCATTTCATGTTACTTATTTTTATATTATATACATTATTTATGGATATAAAAAACTTTCTTGTCCTCAAATCCTATGTCATCCCAGCCTGGGAGACACAAACTGGTTCCCGAACCCGGTTGGCCACATGACCTTAGGTGCACCTTCCCCATGTTCTCGGTGACACCCCAACCAATCATACATGCATTGGCTCAAATCAGAGTCTAAACCGTTAACCAAAGGGTTAACAAATTTCCTTTTACCATTGTTTTCCATTAATAATTGAATTTAAAAATTAAAATTTATACATTGGGGTCTGTTAATAGAAATTTGGCACAACATTGGTATTTGGAGCAGAAATCCATGTCCCACTTCTCATTGATAATAAGAAATAAATATATAAAACATGGGGAGAATAGAGTAGTAGTCTAAAACCCCGTGGGTATTTGGAGTGGTAGTCCCTATCCCAAAACATAGTGTTCTCATGCATAAATATAAATATCTTGGGGGCCTAGAGTGGTATTCTATCACCCTATTATTATTTGGAGTGGTATTCCTTATCCCACAACTCAATGTTCACGTATTTAGAAAAATTACATTGCATGGTTCCTAATTAATAACTCATCTATCATTCATTTCAATCATCCATTATTCAATCAATTTCATAATTCCATTTATCAACCATTTACATTATCAATTATTAACCAAATTTCATTATTCCATTATTTCCCTTTTTACATTTCATAACAATCAGACAATGACATTTTTTACACCCCAGGGGTTGATGTCATTCCAGTCTAATCATATTCAATGGTTTCAATGGGATCCATGAAGGGTCTCATAATCACATGGAAAGTCAGTTAATTAATTCAATTTATAAATAAATTTCTTAATCTGGAAATTGTAAACAAATAATTAAAAAAATAATTAAAATAAGACTATGGGAATTGATAATAATACCACCTAACTCAATAATTTTATGAATTCCCCTTTGCCAAAACTCTTTATTTGATGTCAAATAATAGAAATAACAATGGTGTGGGTGAATTAGAATCAAAACCTAGGATCAAGATCCACCAAAACCACAATCTAAACCAATTTCTAACAATTGTAAAATCATTCCTCTCAAACAGAAGGGAAAGGGAGGAGAAATTAGAATCAATATGAGTAAAGAAACACCTACACAAAGGAGTCAATGTTTCAACTAGATCATCAATTCTCCATTAAATGGGTTAGATTTTCCTTGGAATCATCATAGGAGCCTCCAAAAACTGAGGGGATTATTTGGGGTAAAAACTTCAGGGTTCATGAGTTTTTAATATAATTTTCATTTTTTTTATTTTTGTGGACATCGTTTACTAGGAAAAAATATGGTTTTCAAACCATTAACACTAATCTTGTGCCCCTTCTTATTGGGTGCATGGCTTCTCTTATATTGAGCACAGTTTGAAAACCTATAAAACAATCATGGAAAAACCCCACTATTTTAGTGTACATAGTTCGGGGAGGGTGGTTTCAATATTTGGTTAAATTATGTTCCTCCTCTTATGACTATAAAAATGGTAACTCGATTTAGTTAGGAAAACAACACAATTTTCCTTAATTGTGCGTTAGTTGCGCACTACCCCATTGACTTCAAAATTTCTCAAATTTCACTCAAAACAACCGCAAATAAAAACTCAACCAAGGTAAAACCAAAACGAGGGTAAAATATTACCTGAAAATGAGAATGAAAAATATCTAGAATAGTTGGGATCTTATAGTCTCTGCACATTATATAATCTCATCCATGATATGTTCTCCGTATAATCTCTATGATTCTGCGGTAAAACTATTGGGCCATTCTGAACATATTTCAATTCCCCACTCCTATATTTCTTCCTAAACATAGTCATGTTTCCAAAAAACATGAACTATATGCATGGTCTATCCATGAAAAAAATTTCTAACTATGATCCATAACCTAAATCAGATTCTCCTCAAAGGACACATCAGCCTCAAGTTCAACATCATCATAATCGATCACATAAGATGGGTTGAGGTGATAATTCTAAAGACGTGACATGATAAAAACAACACGTACAATTATATACCTCAGTGGAAGATCTGATTGGTATGTCATTATCCTAATTATATCCATAATCATAATAGGTTCTAACAAACATAGGTGAAAACCTTTCCAGCCGCTAAAACCTATGGTCACCTAATCTCAGCGACACCTGAGAGGACACACGATCTCCCACTATACAATCAAGGGGTCATATATATTGATTTTGGATTTATTTACAGATATTTTGATCCCTAACCATACATTTTGGAATAAAAAAAACCAGATCTGACAAATCCTAGGTGAGAATCACCCCCAACAACTCTGACTCACCCACTTTTATAAAATATAGAGGTGATTTGAATGGCCTATCATAAAGTTCCTCATATGGTTCCATATGAATAGTTTCTTATGAATTTTGTTATAGGAGAACTGTTCGAGTTCTATGTACTCATTCTAAGGCGAACTAAAATTGTGGATACATGATATAAGAGTTTCCTCTAGCTCCTGGATAGTGAGCTCTGATTTCTCTTCTATTAAGGGGTGAAACATTGTATTCAGAAAGAAACGAGAACCAAAACCCTTTGTATGTCCTTATAAAAGTGTGAGGTAATACAAAATTCATGGTGTAAAAAAATCTCTATGGAACCTTGTGTAGATAGACTATCTTCTAAACATACACCTAATGAAGTTGGTGAATGGAAATATCATCCGAATAGGATACAAATGGGCATCATTTTTCAAACATTCCACAATAAACCAAATCACATGGTTCATCCTGGGGTCCTAGGAAGACCTACCATAAAGAACATTGTAATTTCATTCCACATCCATTCCAGAATAAAAAATAACTATAGTAAAAAACAAATTCAATGATGCTCAAACTTCACCTACTGGCATGTGTAGCATCATGTCAAAAAACATTAAACAGTCTTTTCATTATTGACGACCAATACTATAGATGTATGTCACGATACATATTGGTCAAACTAGGAACCACCATTAATTTCTTTGCATGAAACTCTCACATCATCTACTCATCTATACATGTAGTCACAAGTACAAGGTTCTATACATAGAGGATCTCATCCTCATCTATAGCCCAATTGGGAGGTAACTCCCCACCTTCTAGGATTACCCACATGGTCAAGCACTTCAGGTCCTCATATTTCCTCTCCATAAACATGATCGGAAGTGTAGTCTCAACTAATAAGGATACAAGGGTCATTTTATCCTATCTTATTGAAAATCTATATGCATATCATACAGCAAGGTTACAATCTTTCACTGAGAACCAGACTCTAGAACATCAAAATTTTGTGTCATCTAGCATAAAGTATCAGCAATATTTTTTCACTTTCACAATATATTATAGAGATCAAAATCAAATGACTGCATATACTCAACACATCTATACTTCCAGAGATTCAAATATCATTGTGAGAAAAATTATTTCAATATATTATTATTTAAATAAAAATAAAAATTTTATTCCATCAATTAATTTATTAACACTTTAAATCATTGACCAGCACAGATAACTTGATATCCTGAGTAGGGTAATTTCATTCATGTAGCCTCAACTTTAATGACCCATATGACATATCATGATCTTCTTGCATCAATATTACTCCAAATATGGCCTTTGATGCATCAAAAATCATGTTACAGTCCTCACTTTGCTTGGGTAGGATAAATATCCTTGTGGTAGTCCAATACTTCTTCAACTCCTCAAAAGAATTATAAAATTTTTTTAGACCATTAAAACTATAAAACATTCTTATTAAATCATAAAACTGGTTATTAAAAATGGTAAATGTCTTGGATAATCCTGTAATAATATCATGCTAAACATAGAAAACATCAAACATCAAAAACATTATTTGGATACATCCAAGAATCCACTACCTAAACATTCTTAGTTCCATTTCCTCAACTTACTTAGAGATTATGTGGCCCAAGAAATGTACCTTTCCAATCAAGAATTAACACATAGATTGCTTGGAATATAGAAGATGCCATCTCTAGGTACTCATGATTATTTCATATTGTTGGGCATTATTTTCTAGTGTCATGTAGTACACCAAGCTATCATCCACCAAAAAAAAAACTAATCTAGGTATGGGTGAAAAAATTAATTCATATAGGCTAGGAACATAATAATATAATTCATTGTCCTGAATAACATCACAATGAAATCTTATAGGGTATACCTACTTCTAAAAGCATTTTCTGGTATATCAAGAGTTCCAACTCTCTTATGATGATACCCTTAACTCATGTCAATATTGTAAAATTTAGAAGCTCCTCTTAACTAGTCAAAGAGATCGCCGATATATGGAAGAGGATATAATTTCATCAATTTTATCTAGTTCATCTTTCGATAACCAACACCTAATCACATTGTCCCTCCAGGCTTCTTAGCCTACAAAACCAGTGAACCCTAGGTAAGATACTCAAATAGATAAATACCTTATTTATAAATTCTTATAGCTGAGTCTTAATGTCTTAAATAGCTATTAGTACCAATTTTTAGGGTTGTATGTAAAGTGGTTTAGTGCCAGGCATGATGTCAATGGTAAGCCAGAAATCTCTCTTAGGTGGACTCCCCAAGAAGTATTAATGAAACACGTATTAAAACAAGTCCATTATGGGTGGAAACATGTAAGGTTTCACACCCCCCATCATCCAACAAATGACTTGGAACCTAGTTGGGGAGGTCTCCTGGTTTCTAATGATTTTTCCCCACATGGACTGCCTAGATATCCCATTCTCCATGATCAGTATAATTATCACTCTTAGGATAATTAATGGTCATTATCTTATTGTAATAACAAATGAGGTAACTATATGATACCAACCATTTGATACCCAAAATCATTTAAAAACCTAATATTTCATGAATTTAAATATCCAAAAGGAAATCATACTCTCCATCCTCAAGAGAATACCTAATCCAAATATAGATGTCCCTCAATCGTAATCTTAATGATGTGTAAATCATCATAATAGCACTCACACACTCTACTATCATACTGAAACCACTCACAAGTTGAGTACATATAAAATAATTTGAGGCTCATGTGTAAAATAAAGTGGTACAAAGCATATAATCTACATTGATAGTTCCTATTAATATTGGTGTTCCAACCTTTCTATCCAAAAGTGTAAGATGAATTGAACACAACTCATACCTGTGGTGGAGTCTATGTCTCATGAGCTACACTGCCTAGATAATATGGGTTCTCTTTTAGTAAAGTACCATGTCTTCTACCTCATCCACCACAAAGAGTATATATCCAACATCTAGATTAATATAGGGTAGAATACACATCTCATACACATTTATTTAGACAAAATACTCCTTTATAACCCATCAGTCGATGGTTTTTTCAATACCTCTATATGTGACCATCATTTCACAGGCTCAACACTCCACAAGAGGTCATGGAAACTAGCTACGAATGTGATATGACCAACCACCCTAATGTCTTTATACTCAGTTACTACTATGTAAAGATAATCATTCTCCATGTATACTCTAGCTTCCATTTCCCAAGATAAAATTTTTATAATGAATATTCCTACTTTTAGAGGACATACCACATGGTTTTTTTAAGAAACCACCTACATTGCACTAGATGCCTCCTTTAAGTTCCCAGATGAAAATGACAACATGATACACCATATCAGAAAACATCTTTAGTTAAAAGATGTTCACCTGGGACTTCATCTCACATTTAAGTCCATCATGAATACATCTCACCACATCTTACCCATCCCAAACCAATGTTGTGACAATGCACGGAAAATCATTTAAGGAACTATAATTATCCATCATAGACATACTCTCCTAGGTCAATCTCATAAAATATACTACTCTCTCCTTCTGAGGATTTTATAGTTAAAAGTATTGTAGGAAAATAACTTAGAATTCCTTCCACAATATGTTCTATATTTTATAATTCCATGTATGAATATTACACATGTGCTTCACTGATTAATGAAACTTATAAATAACAAATCTTATTCTCCTCTCGATAAGAGTCTCTAAATGGTAAAATATTATCTGGATAGAATTATCCTATAACTAAAATATGTTATGTCCAAAGCCCTTAGTAAAGGTCGGATGGTTCTGAAAATGGTACTCCTCTGTCAAGTAATTAATATTTCTCACAACCTGATCCTGGTCTCTATCATGAAATCCATAATTGAAGACATTTTATTCATAGATCTTTTCTTTGTCTCCTTCACCTGAAAAAATTATATTCTCTTGTTCTACTATTGGAGTTACATTTTTGTAAATTTCCTTATGTTATCATATTAACAACCATCATAATGGACACATGTATCTAAAATTCCAAGAACATGTATTAGGACATATAATACATCATTATCATATTTATAAAAGAGGTATTTGAATAAATCTATAACAAAAATACCCTATACTTTGTAACTAGGTCAAAATAGAAATAATATCACTACCCTCGACTATACCTCACTTGGATCATTGATAAGAAAGGGTAAAATACATTCCATACTTCATGATTCACATTATACAACCATTTTATCCATTTAAAATTTTTACATTTAGCATAATTCTCAATTATAAATCCCTTATTTGGAACCGTTTATTTCAACTATTAAATTAATGATAATAATTTTCATTTCAACAACCCATCAAAATAATTATTTTCCATGTGATCATAAAATGATTCATGTCATATAAAATACTATGTGCCTACTTTATATACGTACAATCAACTCCCATTCCATACTAGGTTAGGAAGAAAGATCTCATAAAATAATAACATCACACAAAAAGTGCATCACCCAAGGTCAAATAACTTTAAACTATAAAAAATAATGTCCATAACAATAATCCAACCATAATTACATGTATTTTCCTCATACATGGGTTAGATACTCCCATGAAAAATCTCATTACTAAGGGTTGACTCATTATTTCCTATCATAAACCTATCTTAAATTGTAAGACGAATGAAAGGAAAAGAAAACCTATTTTTATTCAACTTTTTGATTCCCTGGCCCTGGTGTCACATGTTGATGCCCCAATTCGATTGGCCCAAAGACCTCAAGTGTGCCTCCATGTATGAGAAAGGCTTCTGAAAACATTTAGGATCTAATATTTAATATGTAGATACTATACTCTATTTATAAAAGCACCACAATAATGGAAATAAATAACCAATAGCCAAAATATAATAAACAGAATCCAAGACAATACCATAATAAATAATTATCCAATAACAAATGATTAATCCCTAATAGAAAAAAATTACCATAAACCAAAGAAGTAGATATGGCATGCATTACATGTGTCCAATTTCAAATAAAAAGCCAAAATAAAGAAACACTAACAACTACTATGTGTGTCCCGACATCATGTTTAGTTCCCTCTTCCATGATCCACCGCAATCCCAAATCAAATATCAATCCTAGGGCTTTATCCCTGTTCTTTACATAAAAATAAGATGCCCATTCTCGTACCGATCTGGAACCCTGAGTCGGGTTTGAATAAAAATTATCAGGCCAAAAACAATTATGACTAAAACCATATCCAATCAATAACATTGTAGAAAATGTGATAGCAAGTATAGTACACAATATAATGTAAACATTTTTCATATTAAAATTATTTCTCATTTAAACACATGGTCCCTCAGGTTCATGATGACTCCTAAAATAATCATTCCTACTTTAGTACATCTTGGAGTCCGATCCATCAACCCAAGGGATATCACATTTCATTATATCATGGGATTAAATAAATAATTTAATTTCCAAATTCACATTCACACATTGAGGCCATTGTATAGTACTTTGACCCTATGTGTGTATTTGAATTATTAGTTCTTATCCTACAACTCAGTGATCACAAGAAATAAATTTTTATAACTTGGGGTCCAATATAATTAGTCTTGTACTCTGCAGGTATTTTGAGCTGTAGTACATGTCCCATAAATCAATGTTAATCTCTATACATATATATATATTGGGGATCTTAAATAGGAAATCAGAGACCCCATGCGTATTTGGAGTAGTAGTCTATATCCCACAACTCATTTTTCACAACATTCAAAAAAACCACATATCATGGTTCCACATTCATTACTCATTTATCATCCATTTCCATGATGAATTATTCAAAAAAAATATAATTATATTTATCAAGAATTACCATAATTCATTATGAAACATAATTCATAGTTGAATTATTTACCTTTTTACTATTCATAATTATCATACAATTATATTTAGAAGACCCCATGGGTTTTTTTCAAGCCATCCTCATTATCTCCAATGGTTCCAATGGGATCCATGAAGGGAATAATTATCATAAAGGAAATCAATTAATAAATTCAATTTATATTGAAATTTCCAAATTTTTTATTTTCAATTGGAAAACTAATTCAAGATAATAAAAATAAATACTACTGTAATTGAAAATTATAAAACCCACCTCAAGCGTTTTTAGGAACGATTATCAATATATAACCCTCAATTTGATGTAGAATGTTCTGAATACCAATGAGGGAGAAGATCAAGAATCAATAACTTTGATCAATATTGATAAAAACCTATATGTAACCTAATGTTCAAGGGAGGAAAAATTATTCCTCTCCAAAAAGAGAGAAATATTGACATAAGATAATAAAAATGAGGAAGGAATCACTTACCAAAGAGGAGTAAATCATTCAAATAGATATTAGATTCTATAATAAATTGATTCTAAGCTACTTAAAATCATCCAAAGAGCCTATAAAAATAATGGATATTGTAATAGGTTGATCTATAATTTTTTGGGTAAATATATTATTCTTTTTAATTTTTTTTTGTTTATAGTGGTTTAATTTCTGACTACATGGTTTCCTCGGTGGGGTGAACATTTTTCCAAAATATGCTTCTTAACTGTTTTCCCATAATCATGGGGTTCATTGTTTCTCCTAAGATTAAAATATTATAAAAAACCCATACACTAATTATAAGGCCCCAGTCTTAAACCATACTTAATCTTGAGTTATTACAAGATTACACATTGAAGATCTTTTTAGGTTTAGAGTTTTAGAGAATTAGATCATGAAACTTGCATTACATTCCACATTTGAACAAAGTGGTTACATAAATTATAGTATTCATTATTCCCATCAACGGAAACATATTTAAAATAAAACATGGATTCTTTCTTGACACATCCTTGAAACTATCATCACATCATGTACCTTTCCCTTGACCTGTGAAAAACATTTCAAAAACTTGGGATGAGCATAAAAAGATCAGTAAGGGTTATAAAAATATGGAAAGGAAACATGAGTTAATATATACATAAGAATGAAATCATACTTTACCCATAAAACATAGGCACTTTAACATACCTCATAAAATCATGAATAAATCATAGAAATCATAAGACATAAAGGAAACTTCGGGCATTCATAACATTCTTACGTAGGGAGTAACCCTCTTGGTTACGTTTGGAATACCCATCAAAATATATTCCCTAAATCTCTTTGGAGAAACCTTAACGTTTCACTCCTTCACATTACCCAATGCATTGGAGATCTATATCGGGCTCACCCGCCCTTAGTTTATCACGGAACCACCCGTCTTCATAACAATGGCCAAAAACCATAGCATAATCGTATCACATAAAACATGCATAAAGGAAACATAAAATTTCCAACTTTCAATCACAAGATATCAATACAACACATTGATATAAAAACATTATGAAAACCATTTTCAATACCAAAATAAAAGAAAAGTAAAACATGGTATTTATTTTTCTTTTAAAAAGAAGGTATGGCTTGTAGAGGAAGCCGAAGCTCAAATAATGGTCATGGCGGCGGAGAAGTCGTTGTCGCTGTATACGTACGACAAAAACATTCCCTTTTGTCGTTTAGTAAATGCTTTGTATAAAAAATATTCCTTTTGAATAAACATAAATGTCAAAGGGGTTTACACATCGTATAAAGAAGGTTGTGTATAAAACAAAATATGCTTCAATGAAAGGAGATTGAGACGAAGTCCCATACAAAGACAGTATCCTTGGTTTAAGGATAAATCAATTACATAATTATGTGTGACAAACGAATACACCAAATATAAGTGGATATTAAGTGTAAAATAATCAATGTTCATTCACACATATTCAAAGGATTACATATTCAATAGCTACATGTTTAACCCAAACAAATCGAAATTGGGTTAAGAAGTTCCCTTGACAGCCTAACGGCGTCACATCAAAAAGAGTTGATGAGAGACAAAAAAGGTTATCTCATCACTTGGAAATATGATTGAAATCAATAAGGATATATGAGAACATATCCCAACATAACAATTTGTAAATTAAAAGACCCAACAAAATAAGTCTTTTAAAAAGAGGAGGGTGAAAGGTTCCCTTGCTGACATGGGTAACTTTCGAAACATACACCTCGTGAAAGAAAGACAATACAACATTGATGTAAATACTCATAAAAGAAAGTATTTTACACAATGGGTAAAATAAAGGGCTGTACATACACCATTAAAAGGAAATTGTGGCAAATGTAGCATAAATCTCACAGGAAAAAAAGTGAGATGAAAAATCCCTAACGAAAACTCGACAGCCTAACGGTGCCACAGAAAACGTACAAAAATGGATTGATGAGATCAAATAGGGTATCTCATAATATTAACATAATGTTTATAGAAATATGAATATAAAATAACATCTTCCAACATAACAAAGAGGAGCTTAAAAGAAGTGACATAAAGGAGAGTACTTAAAAAGAAAGAGAGAGGTTAGATCTCTTACGAAAATTCGGCAGCCTAACAGCGCCACTCAATTCTTCCAAAATGGATTGATGAGAGAGAATAGGGTCTCTCATCACATGAACATAAAAATTACAGTAATATTAATATAAAAGAACATCCCAATAACAAGAAACATGATCTTTACAAGGAATGACATAAAAGAGTGTACTTAAAAAGAAAGAGAGGAGTATGATCCCTTACCTCAAGTCCAACTTGTCTTGTTCATTTCTTTATATTCCTGAATAATAAACTTTGGTCAATTAATAATTTCCTAATTAACTCCTTTAGAGATTATTATTCAGTTCATATCACATATTATAATGTTAGAATAATTGTTTAATAATGTTAGTTCATATAAGACGTTTTTGCCGATGTTTGGTACATGAGTCAAAAATTGAACTTGTTGGAAAATAATTTTCCATGTAGTTATAGGTAAATCATATCCAGAATAGTATTGATGTTTTAAATAGCATATATATCCAGTATATATTCATTTTATACTATTCCATATCATCTTGAGATAAAAATTAAATGCACCGTTCATGGAGACGGTAGGCCGTACGTACGCATGAACGCTACTTTCATCTTTTGTCATATTAATGGAATTAAAACAGAATGATAGATACATATATGTTATAATTACAGAATGATATCCATAATTTAGATGTAATATATTACATATATATCCATTATATATATGTACTTATAATATTACATAACATTTTGAGATAAGAAATGAAATGTACCGTTCATGGAGACGGTAAGCCGTACGTACGCATGAACGCTACTTCCATCTCTATTTCATATTTAATGGAATTAAAACATAATTATACATAATATTATTTTAATTCCAGTATGGTATCATATATAATATCATTAAATCCATCCTTTATATGTCCCACATATGGCATTAACAAATCACATCACTTTGAGGGGACGGTAGTCCGCACTTCCTTAAATAAAGATATCGCGTTTACCCATAATGGAAACCATAAAGGTATGCCCAAAATGAAAAATACAGAAGCTTAAGGAAAACATAAAAATATTATATATCATATATAAATATAGTGTCATCTTAATGGACACCTTTGAAGGTGATAAAATAATGTTGAACAATCATCGTTTCGGGAGGCCGAAATTCGCCATCCACGGAAACAGTATGTTCTTTAACCATTAGATGTAGGTGTGTGAAAGAGTAGCTCGAATAATTCTTATAACAACATCCTAGTATATTTATGATACTGGATTTTTTACAAAATAAATGAATTAAAAGAGTTTAGGGGGTTGGAGAAACAAAATAAAACAAAAGGACTCAAGTGAAGACATTACCTTAAAATTGGGTAACTCCCTTTGGTTTGAGCTCAAATTCTTCCTTGGGAAGACTTCTTCCCAAAGTTAGGCTTCAAGGAGTAAGATAAGGAAGTGGAGAGACAAAATGGGCAGAGGTTGGCCGAGCAAAAGGCTTTGGGAGTGTGGGTAAGGAGGTAGAGGTGGGGGCCTTTTATAAGAGGAGTGGAGGGGCAGTCTTGGAAGGTAAAGAAAAGTCACTTTATTTTAAAATGGTATTCGAATATAAGAGGTCCCACATTGATGTGTTTCGAGGATAAGGTTATACGGGTTCTAAATCTACTCATCCAATAGGTTTTGGACATGTGTAGGTCTTAGATGTTACATTATCATTCAATTTTATTTAAATCATTTAATAATGAGGTCATCGCTTCATCATCATGATGTCATAAATATACTAATTTATTTAATGTCTAAAAATTTTAAAAAAAATACTACGATGTAGGAAATCTTTTTATATTTCCATTGAATATTTATAGTCAAAAATCGGATTTGTATAACCCCATGTAAAAATTGTTTTAGTAAAACATTTCCTGTTTGTCTCATTTTTACTTTAACTTTAAATAAAAAGATATTAATGTCATTTTCCAAACAAAGTGGCTTCATGGGGTCCCCAAGTTGACACATGGGTTTTCTTGGTTGGACATGACACATCCAATGAGGTTAGGACATGTTTAAAGTTCATTTGATTTTATTAAAACATTATTCTTACCATAAACTACAATAATTACCTCTAATCGCGATTAAAAACTTAATAAGTTACTATTCACCAAAAAATTATTTTTATCCCATTGAACCACATTTTACTTCTTAATGACAACCATGTATGTAAGATTTTTGAAATTCAAAACACAAATATGGAAAAATTTCATTTAAATGGAAAAATCAGTTTTTATAAGTACCACTTAGTAGTTTCACTATTCATCAAAAATTGAAGTTTTTCAGAAAAATCCCAAAAATTCACCCTAAGATATATTTGATATTCCGAATTCAAAAATGAAGTCTATTTTACAAAATTCAAAACATATAAGTCACATTAATTAATTTTATAATTATTTCCTGCTGTCAGAGCATATAGCGTGTTTTTATGAAACAATAAGTATCAAAAGATTGACATTAGTTTAAGTCTGATTTCAAAGTGAAATTAATTCCAACGACCAATATTGGATTTAATGGTAAAAATATATTCTAATTTCACTTTAAAAACAATTCAAAAGATTAAAAAATCATATAAATATATTAGCTTAAAAAGAGGTTTTGAATTAAAATACAACATTTTACACTATTCATTAAAAAATGAACTTTATCAGAAAGATACCAAAAATTTACAAAAAGTAAATTTTGATGTCCCAATTATTAAGAAGAGTTTTATTTCATCCAAAACGATATATAAAGAGTGAACAAAACTATATGTAATGATGGTTCTCCATCAAAAGGCGATAAGTGAACCTTTAGTGAAAACTAGGGCATATACGCCTAAAATTGAATTCTTTCCATATTTTATGCCTTTATCTTTTATTAGATAAATGTAAAAACATTTAAAAACATATATAATCATATTTTAGTTATTTCTATACATTCCCTCCAATACAATGGCTACATGTTAACTACCATTTTAAATAATATAATTTTATTATTAGAGTGCAACGTAAGATTCCCAAGAAACTCGTTGTTGCGTGTTGGGTACGCCATCGAGCATAGCGTCCCCTTTAAAGTCATATTAATATTTTATTCACAAATATGGATAAATATGAAAATTTCATATTCTTTATTTACCTGGGGTGTTACAATAATCATGAAAACCCTCATTGTCTCAGGGTGTACAATTTGGGGAGGGTGGCAACACAATTAGGTAAAACTATGCCCTACCTCTTGTGGCTCTAAAAAGGTGTGCATGGTTTCCTGGGGGAAACCAAATTGTTTTACCTTTCCATATATAAAACATTCATATCCTAAGGTAATTTAAATATATCCAATTTCACTTGAAACCACCCCAAATAAAATTTCAACTAATGTGTAACCAAAAAAGGGAAAAAGAGTACCTGAAAATGATCATGATACATCTGCAAAAAATCCAGGATCAAATAAATCCCCAGATTATAGGAATATTATTTTTATTAGTTAATATAATGTTGAGTATCATATGTATAAATATCTATAATCTCATATATTTTTTTGTAAAACTAATCAATATATATATAAACAAATCTCAAGGTCACCCACCCTAGAACTAACAAGTTATGAAAGACAAATTGTTTCCTACACAAATAAATAGCTAAAATTTTAAAATGATATCTAAAATTACTATTTCAACAATACAACAATACATCACTAACATTGTATATTATTTTAAGGTATTATGAGAATAATTTTAGGATGATAATTTTGTGAAGAATATAATTTTTTTCTCACAGTTTTATGTGTAAAATAACATTAGTTATTTGGGTTCAACCCTTTCAGTTTATATCTTATATTTTCCTATATAGTTCAACTCATTCTATTTTTTTGGTTTCATAATAAACTTTATAGAGTGTTTTAAATAAATTAATGTCAAGGAAACCTTCCAATCATGTGAATAAACGGTACATGTTAAAATAATTGAGAAAAACAATTACAATGTGATTTTAATGAAATAAATGTACTAAAGAAATTTCCCCTGTATCCTCAATGATTAAGAATAAGGTTGAAGAATCATTAGTGAAATAAAAATGAATGGTATGATGGAGATGTACAAAATGAAAAACAAATTGAGACTCGGTCAAAAGAAGAAAAATAATTATTAAAAATATTTGAGGGATTCGAATCAAATACACTACCATGAAATTTAATAAGTTGAATCCATTAATCCAAGGATATTTATTAGTAGGAGGAAGGGATATAATCCATGTAAAATGAAGGGTGGAATAAGTTTTTATTTTATAATTTAGATCATATTTACTTTAAGAATGTAAATTTTTTAATGTATTTTATATTTTAGTGTTACTATTTCATGTAATTGTATTTTAAAAAATAAAATGCGTGAAAAGGATAAAAAATCTTAAACTGAGAGATATGAACTAATTGTAAAACTATTTTATTACTGTTTGAAAGAAAACGTCGAACCCCTCTCACTTTGATATAGTATAAACAATTTTTCATATTCCTTGATCAGCTTTGATTTGATTTTAATTAATAATTTTAGTAAAATGTTCCCATGTAATATATATTGTTATCGTACAATTGAGAAAAAATCAATTAAGTCATTAAAAATAGGACTATAATGTTTTAATAATTACAAAAAATTAAATATGTATCTAATATGTTTTATGTAAGTGAAATAAAGTTTACATATGTTTAGTACAATAATCATATGATAACCCCATACAAAAATGACCGAAACATGGATACACTACATCAACAAATAAGTTTCATCAATATATTTTGACTCCTCGATTAAAGGTATGATACATTATCCACTAATATGTTTCATCTAATAATTTGAAGTGATATAATATATTAATTAGGAAATATAGGTAAATGTATCAATATTTACACCAATTCACATGATGTGTGTTATTTAAATATTTACTGTCACTACATGAGAAACAAAACCTGAACATCATTTTGAGACCATTGAATATGGACCTTAGGACTCATATATCCCCCTATCCTTGTGTTCTCAAGACATACTTCAAAAACTAAAATCATAAAGTAGTGGATCAGCCAGATGAACATCTGTTGGGAAGTCACATAAAATAAAAGATATTTAATTAATGTTTTAGTTTATAATGAGAATATCATGGTATATTAATATTGAATTGATAAATATTTTAGAATAGCTAGAATATGAACACATGGTATGGAGGAACAATAAGTGACAATTAAATGTAGTACACTTTTAGTGTTTTATTTGAATTTTTTACATACCCCTTAAGTTAAACATAACCCTAGAATCATTTTACGACCATGGAATATAGACCTAAGGACTCAACTCTCCTGATCTTCTTGTTCTCCTCATGAAATAAAATAAAAACACACATTAGTAGGTAGCAGATCAGCTGGCTGAACATCCACATGGGAATCGCATAAAGGAAGATATCATCAGCAAGGTAGTGAAGAAATATGTGAAATAATTGAATTTATAATTCCATGAAATGATATATCATCTCTGATATATAGGAATAGTTTGATGAAGATTTATCCTTATATAATTTATGGTAATAATGAGTTAGATCCCAATTATAAAAGAAGAAATTATATCCTTTATCCATATTATTGTGATATCAAGATGGAGAGAGAATAAATATTGAAAACATTATTTGAATAAAATATTTGATAATATTATTTATAGTTATTTTGTTTAATTGTAATTTTTAGAATGTTTTTTAGTAATTCCCTTCAAAATTAAATTTCGATGTCTATTATAGTATTATATGTTATTAGAATTCATATACACAACAATGTTAAAAGTTATTATTATTCTATTTCATTACAGTATATGTGGGATCCCATATCTGTATAATATGGAAGCAGAAAATTTCTCTTAAAAACACATAGATATTATATTAATGTTATCCTCAAAGATAATGATCCAAAAAAACCTATATGATGTCATTTATTTAGTCATGTCAATTACATTAGTTGAATTTATATATCAATTAGGTTTTTTGATGATTATATTATTTATGTATTGTATTAGTCTAATTTTAAATAAATTCTTTGAATAATATCAAATATTTTATTTCATTAATAGTTAAATGAGATAAATTGTTGTAACATCAATAAAACAAACAATAAAGTAGTTGTATAAATGTGTGAATTAAATTTTTTTTAGTTATTACATGAAATTTTAATTTTAAGAAAAAATCATAATTTTCATGGAAGTTTGTTATAATTGATTCAAAATGTGTATTTAACA
Source organism: Viscum album (assembly GCA_963277665.1). Lineage (NCBI taxonomy): Eukaryota > Viridiplantae > Streptophyta > Magnoliopsida > Santalales > Viscaceae > Viscum > Viscum album. Next base: position 913,035,404 of record OY728155.1, on the reverse strand, counting down.
TTAAATATTATATCATTTATTTTGATGAAAACCAACAAGTGTGGAAAACACCAAATTTGGAGACCCTGAATCCCCACTCATTTCTTTTTTAAAAACCTCAATTTGTTTATTTTTTAAATGTATTACCCTACCCCTACCCAATTACATTTTTCGATAACCATTAAAATTACTTATCTCATTTAAATACCAATTTGTACTTCTAAAATTTTAAAAATCATTTATAAATTTAAAATAATTTTACTTCAAGTTAAATAAATACATTTTATAATTATTTAATCCTTTTACAAATATAAAAAAATTAGCTAATAATGAATAATTTAATTGAATTTTGAATTTACTACTATAACCCTATAAAAAGGTTGATTAACTACTACATTAATCATATTTAATCAGATCATGTAGTATAAAGTACACATTATTATCCATAAAAATATCTTATTATATATATATAATCATATAATACATTTTTTGATATGTAATATTATTTTTATTTCTATTTCAAAAATTATATACAATTTTATTGAATTATTATAAAAGTTATAATATAATAGGATTTTATAAATTGGGATTTCTTAAAAGATTTATAAATGGTTATATCTTATAAATATTTATACAGAGAGAGAGTGATAGAGTGGGTAAAATTTAAAATAATACATAATTTTTTTATATCTGATATTAATTTTTATTAAATTGATTAAAAAATAATTTGTAATGTCTCATTAAAACCCTCCTTTTATTAAGGAGTGATCGTTGAAATCCTTTACAAAATTTCAATAAGGGATCCCTAATTTTTTCAACGTTTGAATAATAATATGGTAATAATAATACATTCAAAAAATTTATTTATTTAGTAATGTAAATAATAATATTAAATTATTATCATATAGAAAAAAATAATTAACAATTTAAATAATAACTTTATTATTATAATATATTTAATAATGACAATTAATTATTAATTATTAATTCCATTAATGGTAATTTGGTAGTTTAATTAGTTTAATCCAATAATTAATAATACAATAAATAATAGTGTAACTAGAATTAATTAATTACAAAATTAATAATAATCGATGATTTAATTAATAATAAAAAATTTACAATGATATCATTATTAATTAAATTAAAGCCATGAATAAATAATAATTACATAATAATCATTTTTATTAGTAATAGTTGTATTACTTACTATCAATAACAATAATTAAAATAATAACAATTAAACAATTATAATATTTTTTAAATTATTAAAAATGAAATTTGATTTTAATTAATAATTACCACATTAATTACAAAATATCGATTAATTAATAATCAAATTATTAAATAATAATAATCAAACTAGTGATCAAATCAAGGTAGGGATATAACGACCCATACTTTACATACATTGTTATTTATTCAAAATTGAAGCACACTTATTACAACATATAACAAAACTAGGAAAGGACCGTATAGGTATAGTGTCATTAAAAACTAGGAAACATAAACAACTGGTTCATAAAGCGTCGACAATGTCTCGCATTTATTTCATCATATCTATAGTCCCTTTTGGAATATCTTACTTAATAACCATCTTCCTGACCTGGGGAAAGAAAACATACAAAAGTGTGAGCTCAAATACTCAGTAAGGGTAAACAAAAGAAATATCAATCACATCATATTCATAAGAACATAACTTTTGGAAATCTTAACCTGAAAAATATATCATAATTTCATAAAATGGGATAAATAATAGTATTGAAATGTAATCCCAATAATCATAAATTCAAACATAAAACATTGTGGCATACACACATTATCATAGAGAATCATTTCTTATTAGTCAAGACTCATGGCCAAAACTATCTTAGTGGGCAAAGTCCATTTCTGAACCGAGTTCACTCCTCGTTTCAGTCTTGTTTCACTGAACCGGTTTAACCTGCCATTCCTTCCATGTCTATCTCATGAGATATCAAATATTTACCCAATGAATTGGAGGGAGATATAGGTCCCACCTATCTCATAATAATACCATTCTTATATGTGCCACAAAATCATAAACCATATATCATAGCATTACCCATGTAATAAAAATGGGATTCTTAAACATTGTGACATCATAAAACAATTAATATAAGTTAAAGGAATTCATAAAAAAAATTTCATCACAACATAATCAAATCAATGTAATAATTGGGATAGAAACAGAACCCTTTATTATCTTATATAGAAAATAATTTTGATAAAATACTTGAACTCCATTCTTGAGGAAAATATCCTTTTTACTTAATTTTTTTTTTCATTTCTTAACATGTCATACAATTTTAAACTAAAGGAAGTTGATTAAAAATAAACTTGAAAACTTGTAAAGTAAGATTCATGGAAATAATGTATTAAAAATCCATTCATTCCGTATAATTTAAAGAAAACATTCTTCTCGTACTTTTGTCGGAAAAGTCAAAAAGTACCTCGTACGAAAAATGACAAAAGATTCCTTTCATATCTTTTACTAAAAACTCACCGAAGGGTAAAATTGGATTTAAACTATTATAGAAGGATGTAAATATTACATATTGAGGGAAGATGGATGTGGATGATAAAATACACCCCAGTAAATACCAAAGTATAAACAATCTCGGATAAAATGAGATTGTGATATTTCCCTTACCTTAGGTCCAATTTACTTCGTAAGTGTCCAAACCTACTGTATATTGATTTAAATAATGTTATTGACTTATTCCATAATCATACATATTTTTATGATATCATATATGGTCATATTCTTAGCTTATTATTAGTAATATTTCATTGCTACTTGTTATTCGGGTGTTTATTACTTTTTGTTCTTATGCGTGTTTTGTCGAATAAATTCTTATTCTTATTTTTTAGGTTATAGATACCTAATTTCTAGAATGGTATGAGTTTAATATATATAAAATTCATTAATTCAATTCATTTATATAATCATTATGCAATGAAGATAATGTAGAATGAGTCGCATCACATCGTGGAGACGGTATTCCGTACGTACGCACGAGGGATTATATCGTTCCCATGATCATGGAATTGTATTAGAGTGTATATATACTATTTCAGAATCAATATCACTTTACAATAATCATATATAGTCATTATTTAAACAATTATACCCATCCAAATAAGGTGGTGGTGGAAAATAGATTACACCAAGGGGTGGAGACGGTATTCCGTACGTACGCACGCGCAGTGATTTCGTTTTTCGTAGGATGGATAGATGGTGAAATAGGGTTGTTTCATACTTATAATAACATATCGGTATATGATTGATACTGATTTTATTACTTCATAATGAAACAACTAACTAAGAAGAAGTGGAAGAAGAAATAAAGATGAAAGAATCGGTAACAAACATTACCTCTTCTTTAAAGCGCTTCTTTGAGACCTCCTTTTAGGGCACTAAAATTGGTCTTTGAAGAAGACCAGGACCTATAGGATATCTCTAGGGAAGTGGAGAGAAGAAATTGGAAGGTTTTTTCCGATCTTGAAGGCTCAATGTGGTGTGAGGAAGAGAGGGAGGAGGTTCCCTTTTATAAGGGAGGAGAGGGGCACCTTTGGAGTAACTAAAAATATTATTTTATTATAAAGTCAAATTCGGTATTTAATAGCTCCAAATTGATATATTTAGAAGATAAGGTGGGTATGGGTAGAAATAAACTCATCCAAACGAATTTAGACAAGTTTAGGTATCAATTTTAACCTTATCATTTAGATTTAACTTTAAGTTAGATAATTTCACTTTTACCGTGTCTTCTTGTTTTCTTACACTATAAGGTTAATAAACATACTATATCAAGAAAAATGACCCCCAAGTTGTTTATTATTAATATATATAACCATATATAAGTCATTTGGCCGAACCTTAGATTTTTAGGAATAAAATAACAATTAATAATATAATATTTGTTTTACAAACTATTTTATGTCATATTTGACACTATTTAGTAATTGATTTTTGTGAATATCATACCAGAATGATTAGTTCGAAACTAGATAATTAATTCAATAATAACATGTTATATTAACCTAGAAAATTACTGTAATTCATAAAACATCTCAAATTAAATTTATTTGGGTATTTATAACATCAATTATGTCAATATTTCATTAATAAGATAATTAATGCATCATCGTTGTGTCATAAATAAATTAAATTATTTAATGTCTAAAAATTACAAATAAAATAACACTATGTAGGAAATTTTTTATCTTTCTAATGAATATTTATAGTTGAATTTATCTTATGTATATCCCCATATTAAAAATGATTTACTTATTAAACATTGATTTTAACTATTTTAACCCTTCTTTAAATAAATTAATAATAAATGTCCTAATCTTATCCAAGTGGGCCTAAATGGTCATATTTTATTCCTAAGGTTGTTTGTGGTCGAATTACACTTATTCAATAGAATAGGACATGTGTTAGGGTAATAATAATAACACTTTTACCCTTAATTACTCTATTTACTTTTAACCGTTGTAAAAAAAAGTAAAAAGTTACTATTCACCAAAAATTATTTTCATCTCATTGAACCGCATTTTTGTCCTTGATATTAACTGTGTGTCTCGAATTTTCGAAATTCCACTCACTGAAGTGGTAAAATTACGTTTTATGAAAAATTCAGTTTTTTTAACTACCACTTAGTGGTTTCACTATTCATCAAAAATTGAAAGTTTTCAGAAAAATACCAAAATTTCACCCTAGGCTAATTTCGATATTCCGAATCCAAAAATGAAGTCCATTTTGAAAAATAAAATTTATAAAATTTCAAAAAGTGGTTATTACTATTCATAACGGCTAGTTTTAATAATATTTTAATAGCATATCGTTGTTTAGTGAAACTCGGTATTGTGTACGATGCAAGATATTGAGGAAGGCCGCGGTTACGTGTAGAGAAAGCCTGGATAGTGTTGTGTGTAGTGAAATATTCCTTTGATAAAAACAAAATATTTCTCATAAAAGTCTCGGGTGTTACATTCTACCCCCCTTAAAATGAATTTCGCCCTCAAAATTCGTCACTTTGTAACAAAAATATGAGGATACCTCTCCCTCATCATACCCTCAAGATCCCATGAAGCTTCTTCTAATTAGTGTTTCATCCATAAAACATTCACCAATCGAGTGGTCTTGTTTCGTAGGACTTTTTCGCTACGATCCAGAATCTCTATCAGCTGTTCTTCATAAGAAAGATCTTGCTCCAGCAGTATAAATTCTGAGCTGAGTACATGTGAAGGATCAGGTATGTACTTTCTCAAGAGAGATACATGGAATACATCGTTAACTAGAGAGAGATTCGGGGGAAGCGCCAACCGGTAAGCTACCTTTCCAACACGATCCAGTATTTCGAAAGGACTGATATATCTAGGGCTCAACTTCCCCTTCTTTCCAAATCTCATGACCCTCTTCCGGGGAGACATTCGTAAGAACACTTTATCACCCACTTCAAACTCTAGATCTTTTCTTCAGTTGTCGGCATAATGTTTCTATCGACTCTGAGCTTCTCTTATGTGTTGTTTAATAGATCGTACCTTTTCTGCCATCTCATCAACAAGATCAGGTCCTAATAGCTTTCTTTCCCCAACTTCATCCCAACAAGTTGGAGTCCTGCATTTCTTTCCCTAGAGAGCTTTATAAGGAGACATCTAAATACTGGAGTGAAAGCTATTATTATAAGAAAATTCCACCAAAGGTAGGTGTTGATCCCAACCACCTTTGAAATCCATAGAGCAAGCTCTCAACATATCTTCTAGAGTTTGAATTGGTCTCTCAGACTGACCGTCTGTCTGAGGATGATAAGCAGTGCTGAAACTCAACTTTGTATCCAGAGTTTGCTGAAGACTTCGCCAGAACTTCAAGGTAAATCTTGGATCCCGATTTGATATAATAGAAAGTGGTACTCCATGAAATCTTACCACTTCCTTTACATATATCATGGCAAGCTGATCCAGAGAGAAATCCTCTCTACTAGAAATGAAGTGTGCAGACTTTGTAAGACGATCAAATATGACCCAGACAGCATTATTGCCTTTGGATGTTTTAGGAAGTCCTATGACAAAGTCCATAGTGATGTTTTCCCATTTCCATTCAGGTATGGGTAATGGTTGTAACATCCCTTTAGACTTCTGTCTCTCAGCTTTAACTTGCTGACAAACCAAGCATCGAGAGACATATTCAGCAACATCTCTTTTCATGCCATCCCACCAGAAGTACTCTTTCAGGTCCATATACATCTTCGTGATTCCAGGATTAATAGAGAATGAAGAACTATGAGCCTCATCCAGCAGCTGCTTCTTTAATTCGGGGATGGGAGGAACACAAACCCAATTCCTAAACTTTATTATCCCATCACAATCAAGGTTGAATTCAGGAATATTTCTCACCTTCTTCTGTAACTCTACATCTTATTTCTACACCTCTTTAATATTCACATGTATAGATGGTTGAACATTCATTTGAGAAAGATATGATTTTCCCTTTCCATTATAATTCCAAGATCCATCCTTTGTAAACCCATAAATACTCGATCTTTTGTGATCCTCATCATGGACAAACTGGCATGGTCTTGTCGACTTAATGAATCTGCAACCTTGTTTGCTTTCCCAGGGTGGTAATGAATTGAGTAGTCGTAATCCTTAATCATCTCTAACCATATTCTGTGGTGCATATTCAGCTCCTTTTGTGTGAAAATTTACTTTAAACTTTTATGATCAGTATAAATGTCACACCTTTCTCCATAAAGATAATGCCTCCAAATCTTTAATGAAAAGATTACCGCAGCTAACTCCAAACATGTGTTGGGTAATTTTGCTCATGGATTTTCAACTGTCGTGAGGCATAAGCTATCACCATATCATTTTGCATAAGAACACACCCTAGCCCCTTCTTGGATGCATCACTATAGATCACAAACCTTTCTCCACTACAAGGCAGTGTGAGAACAGGTGCATTGGATAACCTTCTTTTCAACTCCTTGAAATTCTCCTCACATTCTTCCGTCCAAACAAACATAACTCCTTTTCGAGTCAACTTGGTGAGTGGATAAGATAACCATGAAAAATATTTCACAAAAAGTCGATAATATCCAGCCAAACCAAGAAAACTTTAGATCTCAATTACTGCTGTTGGTCTTGACCATCCTTCAACAACCTCTGTTTTTGTTGGATCAACAGATATCCCCTCTTTTGAGATTATGTGACCCAAAAATGAAACTTTTTGAAGCCCAAATTCACACTTGGTAAATTTGGCATAAATCTTCTCCTTTCTCAGGTTCTTCAATATAATTCTCAAGTGATCTTCGTGTTCTTCCTTGCTCTTTGAATATACCAGAATATTGTCTATAAAGACTACCACAAACTGATCAGGATTGTCTCTAAAGACTCTATTCATTAGATCCATGAAGATAGAAGGGGAATTAGTAAGACCAGATGGCATCACTATAAATTCACAGTGTCCATACCTTGTACGGAAAGCTGTCTTTGGTATATCCTCCCTTTTGACCCTTAATTGATGATACCCTGAATGAAGATAAATCGTGGCAAAGCATTGAGCTCCGTGTACTTGGTCAAATAAGTCATCAATGCGCGGGAGAGGATATTTGTTCTTGATAATGATCTTGTTAAGTTCTCGATAATCAATGCAGAGTCTCATTGATCCATCTTTCTTCTTAACAAACAGAACAGGTTCTCCCCAAGGTGACGCACTAGGGCGTATGAATCCCTTATCAAGATTCTCTTAGAGTTGCTTCTTCAATTCCTGCGACCCAATTGGGGCCATTCTATAAGGTGTATTTGAAATAGTCAAAGCACCGGGTACGAGTTCTATTGAAAACTCAAATTCACGATTTGGTGGAAGACCCGACAATTCCTCCAGAAAGACATCATCAAACTCCTGTACAATGGGAATATTATTACTCGTGATTTTCTCACCAACCATTTGAGATAAATAACCCTCATTTAGTGGAATCAAGACCCATAAGATGGAAGAAATTTCCACTGGAAGGTTATGTTCATCCTTGTATCGATAAACGATCATAGATTGATCTGGAATATGAAATGTGACTCCCCTTCTTTAGAAATTGATATGAGATCCATATAAAGAAAGCCAATCCATGCCAATAATCACATCAAATTCCACTATAGTAAGGATCACAAGATTTACAGGAAGCACATTCCCACAAACTTCAATCGGGGAAGAATTATAAACTTTTGATGCGACTGTTGTGCCATTAGGTGTTGTCACAGCTAACTCAACATCTAATTGTTGAAGTAATACGGTGATACCCTTAGAAAAATCATCAGAAATAATAGATTCGGTGGATCCAAAATCAAATAAAACATTTTCTTCTTTATAGTGGATGGTAAGTGTACCTTTCACCACATCGTTATCGTACTCCACATCGCTGATAGAAATTGAATGTGACTTTCCTTTGTCTTTAGCCTTAAGATTTTATTGATTTCGATCATCAACAACAACCTTTGTATTAGGGAATTTATTGTCATAATGCCCCATCTCGTTGCACTTGAAACATTGATGTGTAGTAGGTTCATTCTGTGCGTCCCTTACATTGTTTGCATCATTAGACATCTTCTTCCCATCATTGGGGCATTCAAATGCCCAATGACCTTCCTTTCCACATTTGAAACATTCACTTGTCCCTTTAAGACAAATCCCTCCATGATGCTTTCCACACATTGAGCATAAGGGAAAGCTCATCTTTTTTATAGTGTGCTCTTTAGATTTTCCTTAGAATTCCATTTTCCTCTTCTTATCGAACCCATATGACTGATGGGTTACTCCAATCTCCATCTCAACTTTGAGAGCACATAAAACGATTTCCTCATAGCTATTGAAGTCCCTTATGTCTAAGGCCCTTCGAAGACTTAGTTTTAATCCACTAAAGAATCGATCGATCTTACTCTCAGGTTGGATAATAATACTAGAAGCGTACCTTGAAAGTCTTGTAAAATTTTCTTCATAGGTACCAACAGATTCATCAACCTTTTTCTTTAGTTCAAGAAACTCTTTCTCCATCTTTGTTCGGAAAATACGAGGGATGTACTTATTGAAAAATAAGTTCTTGAACTCGTCCCATTCCATGGACTCAATTTCATCCCTTTGCCTCGTATTCTTAATAAGATTCCACCATTGATCAACATCTCCTTCCAAATGATACACTGCTAGGATAAATTTATCATGTTTAGAACATTGACAAACTAAAAATATGTTTTCAGTAGTACTAATCCATTATTCAGCAACTAATGGATCAGTAGACCCGCGGAATGAAGGTGGACGCTGCCTCATGAAGGATTCAATAGAATGTTGCTCCTTCCATTGCCCGTTTGGAAGTCCTGCATGATTCATAGCTTGAGAAAGTTGTGTGAGCATGGCTACAAGATGTTTCATTCCACCTCCCATAAAGTTTGGTTGCTCAGGGGGATAATCATTTCATTGGCCGTCGCATTCCGCATTAACACGGTTCCTTCGGGATCCAGCCATTGACTAAAACCAAGAAGAATAGTGTGAGCAACACTAATTATAATAGGAAAACCACATAATAAAGAATAAAATTTCACACATATGTTCTTATCCTAGGTTATTCATGGCCATTTCTAAAACACTAAGATTGTGTTCTATGCTTAGACTTATCCTTAGGGTTCTTACTAAGGATTTCACATCCTAGTTTCCAAAGGTTGACTATACCTTTCCTCCGATACCAACTATAACAACCCATACTTTACATACATTGTTTTTACTTAAAAATTTAAGCACACTTATTACAACATATAACAAAACCAGGAAAGGACCGTATAGGTATAGTGTCTTTAGAAACTGGGAGACCTAAACAACTGGTTCATAAAACATTTACATTGTCTCCCATTTATTTCATCATATCTATAGTCCCTTTTGGCATATATTACATAATAACCTTCTTCCTGACCTGGGGAAACAAAACATACAAAAGGGTGAGCTCAAATGCTCAGTAAGGGTAAAAAAAAGAAATATCAACCACATCATATTCAAAAGAACACAACTTTTGGAAATCTTAACCTGCAAAAGAGATCAAAATTTCATAATATGGGATAAATAATAGTAGTGAAATGTAATCCCAATAATCATAACTTAAAACATGAAACTTTTTGTAATACAAACATAATCATAGAGAATCATTTCTTATTAGTCAAGACTCATGGCCATGACTATCTTAGTGGACAAAGTCCATTTCTGAACCGAGTTCACTCCTCGTTTCAGTCCTGTTTCACTGAACCGGTTTAACCCGCCGTTCCAGCCATGTTTATCTCATGAGATATAAAATCTTTACCCAATGCAATGGAGGTAGATATAGGTCCCACCGATCACATAATGATACCATTCTTATCTGTGCCACAAAATCATAAATCATACATCATAGCATAACCCATGTAATAAAAATGGGATTCTTAAACATTGTGACATCATAAAACAATTAATATAAGATAAAGGAATTCATAAAAATAATTCCATCACAACATAATCAAATCAATTTAATAATAGGGATAGAAACAGAACCCTTTATTATCTTATATGGAAAATAATTTTGATAAAACACATTAACTCCATTCTTGAGGAAAATATACTTTCTACATCAAAAACATTTTCCTTTCTTAACATGTCATACAATTTTAAACTAAAAGAAGTTGATTAAAAATAAACATGAAAACTTGTAAAGGAAGCTTCATGGAAATAATGCTTTCAAAATCAAGTCACGCCGTAAAAGTTAAAAGAAAACATTCTTCTCGTACTTTTGTAGGAAAAGTCAAAACGTACCTCGTATGAAAAATGACAAAAGTTTCCTTTCATATCTTTTATTAAAAACTCACCGAAGGGTAAAATTGGATATAAACTATTGTATAAGGATGTAAATATTACATATTGAGGAAACATGGATGTGGATGATAAAATACACCCCAGTAAATACCAAATTATAAACAATCTCGGATAAAATGAGATTGTGATATTTCCCTTACCTTAGGTCCAATTTGCTTCGTAAGTGTCCGAACCTCCTGTATAATGATTTAAATAATGTTATTTATTTATTCCAGAATCATACTTATTTTTATGATATCATATATGGTCATATATTCTTAGCTTATTATTAGTAATATTTCATTGCTACTTGTTATTCGGGTGTTTATTACTTTTTGTTCTTATGCGTGTTTTGTTGAATAAATTCTTATTCTTCTTTTTAGGTTATAGATACCTCATTTCCAGAATGGTATTAGCGTAATATATATCATATTCATTAATTCAATTCATTTATATAACCATTATGCAAAGAAGATCATGTAGAACGGGTCGCATCAAATCGTGGAGACGGTATTCCGTACGTACGCACGAGCGATGATATCGTTCCCATGATCGTGGAATTGTATTGGAATGCATATATACTATTTCATAATCAATATCACTTTACAATAATCATATATAGTCATTATTTACACCATTATACCCATCCAATTAAGGTGGTGGTGGAAAATAGATTATACCACGGCGTGGAGACAGTATTCTGCACGTACACACGCGCGGTGATTTCATTTTCCATGGGATGGATAGATGGTGAAATATGGTTTTTTCATACTTATAATAATATATCATTATATTAGTGATACTTATGTTGTTACTTCATAATGAAAAAACTAATGAAGAAGAGGTGGAAGAAGAAATAAAGATGAAAGAATTGGTAACGAACATTACCTCTTCTTTGAAGCGCTTCTTTGAGACCTCCTTTTAGGGCACTAAAATTGGTCTTTGAAGAAGACCAGGACCTATAGGATGTCTCTAGGGAAGTGGAGAGAATAAATTGGTAGGGGTTGCCTGAGCATGCAGACTCAAAGTGGTGTGAGGAAGAGAGGGAGGAGGTGCCCTTTTCTAAGGGAGGAGAGGGGACCTTTGAAATAACTAAACATATTATTTTATTATAAAGTCAAATTCGGTTTTTAATAGCTCCAAATTGATATATTTCGAAGATAAGGTCGGTATGGGTCTAAATACTATCATCCAATAGAATTTAGACAATTTTAGCTATCAATGTTAACCTTATCATTTAGATTTAACTTTAAGTTAGATAATTTAACTTTTACCGTGTCTTCTTGTTTTCTTACACTATATGGTCAATAAACTTACTATATCAATCCAAAAGAACCCCAAGTTGTTTATTTTTAATATATATAACCTTATCTAAGTCATTTGGCAGATCATTAGATTTTTAAGAATAATATAAAAATTAATAATATAATATTTGTTTTAAAAACTATTTTATGTCAATTTTGACACTATTTAGTAATTGATTTTTGTGAAAATCATAACAGAATTATTAGTTCGAAAAAGGTTAATTAAATCAATACTAACATGTCATATTAACCTATAAAATTATTGTAATTTAGAAAAAGTCTCAAATTACATTTATTTGGGTATTTATAACATTAATTATTTCAATATTTCATTAATAAGATAATTATTTCATCATCGTTGTGTCATAAATAAATTAAATTATATAATGTCTAAAAATTAAAAATAAACTACCATTATGTAGGAAATGTTTTTATCTTTCTAATGAATATTTATAGTCTAATTTACCATATGTATAACCCCATATTAAAAATGATTTACTTATTAAACTATGATTTTAACTATTTTAACCCTTCTTTAAATAAATTAATAATAAATGTCCTAATCTAATCCATGTGGGCCAAAATGGTCATATTTTATTCCTAAGGTTGTTTTTGGTTGAATTACACTTATCCAATAGAATTAGGACATGTGTTAGGGTAATAATAATAACACTTTTACCATTAATTACCCTATTTACATTTAACCGTGGTAAAAAAAGTAAAAACTTACTATTCACCAAAAATTATTTTCATCTCATTGAACCACATTTTAGTTCTTGATATTAACCTTGTCTCTCGTATTTTCAAAAATCCACTCCCAGAAGCGGTAAAATTAAGTTTTATGAAAAATTCAGTTTTTTTATCTACCACTTAGTGGTTTCATTATTCATCAAAAATTGAAAGCTTTCAGAAAAATACCAAAATTTCACCCTAGGCTAATTTCGATATTCCGAATCCAAAAATGAAGTCAATTTTGAAAAATAAAATTTATAAAATTTCAAAAATTTGTTATTACTATTCATAACAGTTAGTTTTAATAATATTTTAATAGCATATTGTTGTTTAGTAAAACTCGGTAATGCGTACGACGCAAGCTATTGAGGAAGGCCACTATTGCGTGTAAAGCAAGCCAAGCTAGTGTTGTTTGTAGTGAAAGATTCCTTTGATAAAATCAAAATATTTCTCATAAAAGTCTCGGGCGTTACATGGGATGAGTTTATATTATAATTTAATAGTACTGCATCACCAATGTAGTGTGAGAAATGTGGAATGTAATGACCTGCAAATTATCATTGGCTTGAGTGCTCAACGAGTCATTACTTGGCCTTAAGAGACATCCACAAGACGCCAAATTCTGGGAATAGATGCTGAAGGGTTTCACAATGAAGTGGGTACACTTTACCATTTAATAAATAAACCAAATAACCAACAAACCACAAACAAACTGTTTACTAAATGATGCATGATCCAAGGAATACAACTAAATAACAAATTGTATCTCATAACCACATCAAATTGTTCAACAGTAGAAGACATACCAAATATCGAAGTACACTATGGATAAAATATCTAATGACTCTCAAAAAACCACAAGACTCCATCCTTCGTAAGCTCTAAGCTTCATGATCACCGAACAACACAAACATGATGAGGTAGTGCTAAAAACGTGGGAAACTTTACCTTTACCCCTATCCTGGGAGATAGAATATGTAAAAGCACCAAAGTTCCTAAGTAGGGCATGAGTGTAAAACTCAGTACATTTTCCACAATGAATTCCCTACTCATTATACTAGGATTGAAAATATATCCACATTTATATAAAAAAGTTTATACAAAACAGTTTACCAAAATAGTTTATAACCACATATAAACCATTTCCAAATACTATTTGCAACCAATGGAAAGCAAAACTAAATGAAACCAATTTCTAGTAAGTTGTTTTTTCCAAAAAAATAAAAAATAAATACTTCAAAATCAATTCTTCTTATCATTTTGAATACCCATTCCATAGTTCAGAACATGCCCACACATCCATGCTTTGTTTGACTGTTCCATACTCCTGAGCGATCTCCCTTCCAATTACATTGGGTCCTAATGAGACACTCCCTTGATCAAGAGTCACGTCCCTTGAACCCCAATGGTAATCATCCCTAATTATGGACCAGTAAATCATGAACTCACACCAATACCCTTTATGACAAATACTTTCATGTTCACAATAAATATTTTCAATAAAAGTAAAATTTTATTGAAAACAAAAGCACAACCAATTTCAAATAAACATTTAATTTCAATAAATCATTCTCCTTTTATTGAAAACATATAATACCAATAATTCATCAACAATACAAGGAAATCCCATTTTTAAATATCACAATTTAAAATCAAGAACTAAATCACTCATTCAAAATCCTCAATTTTCTAGATTTCACAACCATCACTCACGAAGGATTCCAAAAAGGTTTCAACAACAAAATCACAATCAATTCAACACCACACAAACAATTTCAATGTAATATAATTATTTCAATTATCTTTTGTTGAGAAAGAATCACCCTATCTTAAAATATTCGACAAAAACGCAACAAACAAAGATTGCAAGAGAAAACCATGTTGATTCTCCACGAACCCGCCTTAGATATCATTTCAAAGAAATCACAATACCAAATCTAATAATATTTAGAATCCACAAACCTATTTCTACCCATAAAGGGAGTATATCAATGAAATCAAGAAAATGGGATAATTAGATCTATGTAGATCAAATTAAAAAATCAATAACGATGAAGAACGCTCACATATATCTAGAATCTGGCTTCGATTCGCCAAGGAAAGCCTTCAGATCACCTCCAGAAAGATAAGAGAACCATATTTTCCATTAGGAGAATAAAAATCCCATGTTATAGCCACTTTAGAGAAAAAATTATCCAATTAGATGCAAAAACAAGTGAGATACACTTTTTCAAGATCTCACGTAAACATCTGCACAATAAGTTCACATGGCTAGAAAAATTGTGTGCTAATCATGCATTAGATACAGCCTAGGTAGACCCTCGCATGACTTCCTGTTGAGTTCTCCCTAACCATCCTCCAAAAGTGTAGGTGCCATTTCCTTAAGAGGTCCAAAAAGGTATGGTTTGGCCACACTATTAGACATAATGTGTGCCACTCGTGCGACGTCCATTTTTCATCAAAACTACTACCAATGTTCACCCAACTCTCCCAACTATCACCCTTAAACATTATAAAAATTCAAATAATCATATAGGGGTTACATAAAAGAAACCGGGGGTACTACATTTTCCCCACCATTGGTCTTTCCATCCATAGAAAGTAGAAAACCCTCACCAAACTGAAAGAGTTCTGGCCACGTCTCGTTCAATTCCTTTTTATGTTCCCAAGTCTCTTCTTGAATCTGAAAATGTTGTAATAAACGCCAATCTTGAAAAATGATTTTCCTCACAATAATTTCTATTTCCTATCCACAATATGTACAAAGAAATGTATCAATGAAGAATATGAAACTAGTTCAACATTATCCCATCTAATCACATGGTCAGCATCAAGCTCAATACATTTTAATCTGAGATACATGTAACACATTATGCACAAAACTGAACAATGGTGATAATGCCAAAGGATATTCCACCAATCCAATGCATTCTAGTATCTCTAAAGGGCATATTTATATAAAATATATCTTTCCCTACTTCTTTAAATAATGTTATCCAAGCCCTAGAGATATCCTCAAGAATACATAATCACCCATGGAAAATGATAATGTCCTTAGCCTATGATGTGCATAATATTTATAATGAATCGGGGCAGTCTCAATCCTCTTTCTAATTTAATGGATCATCTATACTGTTTCTTTGACAAGGCTCAGCCCGATTAGTGAATTCACACCCATTTCCACCCAGAATAGTTGCGAACGACAAGGACACCCATATATTGTGTCAAAAAAAGACATACATATAGAGGCTTGATAGATGTTATTGTATGAGAACTCTACCTAGGGTATATTCTCTTCCCATGATCCACCAAGATCCATTACACAATCCAACAACAAGTCTTATAATGTCTGTATCGTCTGCATGGATTTCATATCCATCTATGGATGATACACCATGTTCATAGTCAACTGATTCCTAAGAGCTTATTGTATGGATTTACAGGAATGAGATGTGAACCTCATATCTATGTCTTAGACACTTTAAACTGGAACACCATTATTCTTTACCACTTCTCAGATATAAACTATTGACAAATCCTCCACTGTATGAGTTTAACAAATTGGAATTAAATGAGATGTCTTGGTACGTTGATCCACTATAACCCATATGGCATGGTGTTTCCAAATGGTTCTTCGAAGACCTATAATATATATATATTTCTATCTCCTCCCATTTACACATTGGTATAGGTAAAGACTGCTACATACTTTCTAACAAGTAATGCATCACAAGATGAACTCGACCACCATTCTTTTCATGCCGCTCCACCAAAACTATGTCATCAACACATTAAATATATTCTATGTACCTGGTTGTATTGAACCTCTGGAATAGTGATAATCAAGGAATTTTTTCCCAAAAAATTCATAAGTACAACCATACGATGTCTAAATCACAAATTGAACACCCATCAAGTTTTCATCCATCCATTCTCTCCCCACCTTTGAGTTTGAAACTCAAAACCTGACATTCTACATCAAATGTTTTTGCCTCTTTGAAAACATTAACCAAATCAAGAACAAGAGTAGCTGAAAAGAAGACTACAATAGCACCTCAGTCTTCACATACCACAAGTATTTTGTCAAGGTCCAACATCAACTACCATTCATCTGAATATTCATTCACCAATTGATCATATGATATTCTGATCAATGCATCCACCACTGAATTTCCTTTCCCTCTTATGAACATCAACTCAATTTCAAACATTTGGAGGTATTCCATCCATATAATTTTCCCTAGATTCAAATCTCACTGTGTGAAAATGTGTTTCAAGCTTTTATGATCCGTAAAAACAGTGAAATTCTCACCAAAGTTATAATGTCTCAAGGTATTCAACACATGGATGACTACCTCTAACTCCAAATTGTGTGTTGGGTAATTATTCTCATGTTGTATTTTCGTCCTTGAACCATAAGCAACCACATAGTCTCCTTTCATGATAACACAACACAACCCTAATCTCGACGAATCAGAGTACATGACATACCCCTATCCTCATTGTGGAAAAAACATGATAGGTGCTAATGTAATCTGAAATTTTAGTTCCTGGAAATCATTTTGGCATTCCTTTATCCATTGTAATGGAGTATTATTCTTTTTCATAACTTTCATTGGAAAATATTTTCCTAATAAATAGTGCACAAAGCATCTATAGTAACCAGTTTGACTATGAAAACATCGTATATCAAAGGAATTCTTCTGTGGTTTCCACGAGATAAAAACATCTATCTTTTCTGGATCAAAAAAAATTTCTTTTTCAAAAATGAAATATAATAGAAAACGTACTTCCTTTATCCAAAAATTACACTTTGATAGTTTTTAAAACTAACATTGATCTTTCATGATTTGTATGACTATTTACAGAGGCTCTTCATGGTCATGCCTTTTCATTGATTACTCCAGGATGTTATCCAAAAACACCCCAACAAAAAATATATAGATTACTAAAATATAGGATTAATAAAATCCATAAAGACCGCTGGTGAATTCATTAGAAAAAAGTCATGACAACATATTCATAGTGTCCATATCTAATTCTGAATGTTGTCTTTGGAATATCCTCCTTCTAGACTCACAATTGATGATATCCATATTGCATGTAAATCTTGGTGAACCATTGTGCTCCCCTTAATTGATTGAATATATCATCAATGCATGGAAGTATATATTTGTTCTTTATCATGACTAGGTTAATCTTATGATAATCAACACAAAACTGAAGAGTTCCATCTGCATTCTTTGTGAACAAAACTAGTGCTTCCAACATAGACATACTCGGTCAAATGAAACCCTTTTAATCCATGTTATCCAACATCACATTCAATTATTTTAAATATGTTGGTGTCATCCTATAAGATGATAGGGAAATAGGAAAGGCCCCAAAATGGAGATCAATAATTAACTCCACTTCTATTATAGGTGGTAACCATAAGAAGTTCTTGGGAAATACACTGGAAATTGATCCAAAATATCTTGACAACTATTTTCATCGATCTCACTACTGGAAATCAGATCTTTCCCAACACTTCTATACCAACGGTTTGTAAAAACCGTTGGTATAGGCACCCTTTCCCAACGGTTCTCCCAAACCGTTGGGAAAGGGAGCTCAAAACACCCATTTCCCAACGGTTTTGGAGAACCATTGGGAAAGGGGTGGGTCTTTCCCAACGGTTCTCCCAAACCGTTGGGAAAGGGAGCTAACCGTTGGGAAAGGGGTGGGTCTTTCCCAACGGTTCCCCCAAACCGTTGGGAAAGGGAGCTCAAAACACCCCTTTCCCAACGGTTTTGGAGAACCGTTGGGAAAGACCCACCCCTTTCCCAACGGTTCTCCAAAACCGTTGGGAAAGGGTCCCAATGGTTTTGCGAACCGTTGGGATAGGTTCTTCGATTTTTTTTCCAGGTCTACTGCACGAGAACATTAAATAAATCTAAATTTTAAATAATTATTATAATACATATATATATTTATGAAATTATGTTTAAAAAAGTCATATTAGGTTAGTGGTTAAGTCGTTCTATTATAAACGAAGGGTTCAGGGATCAAATCACACCGAATGTATTTTTTTTGAAATACATATACCAACGGTTTTATAACCGTTGGAATAGATTTTCATATTACCTATCCCAACGGCTTACTTCGCCACAGTTCTCCAAACCGTTGGTATAGGCTATACCAACGGTTTGGAGGCCTATACCAACGGTTCCAAACCGTTGGTATAGGTTAGTTTTCCAGTAGTGTCTCTTCCATTTATTCCATATTCAAAACTCCCAACTAATAAGAGATCTTTCCCACTATCGGTGCCAAGAATCACTTTTCCCCTTTATTTACTATCCTTTCTCCTATGAAGAGATTCTTGATGCCGTCCTCAGTCATGAAACTCACTGTTCTCCTTTAACAGTCGATGTGATCCTTAAACATTGTCAACCAATCCATACCCATGATTAAATAAAAAACATCCATGTCCAACATCAAGAAGCCACATTTTAGCTCAACTTCATCGAAGTTTATAAAAAATGATCTACACACAAAGGAATGAAATTATCTTTTACTGATAGGAGTTTATAGTTTTAAAACAGAAGGTATGATTTCCAACATTAAACATAGAATATATATAGCATGAGGAGCAATGAAAGAATGTGATGCACTATTATTAAAGAGAACTTTCACAAGGGTTGAATTCAAAAAAAATCATACCTCTCACTATAAATGGTACAACCTGATCATCGAAAAACATTTCCTCAACTCCAAACTATTTCTTCGCCGCTGAACTATTCTCCTTAATGCCTTGCTGAGATTTCCCTGATTGAGGTGTCATGGAATTTCAAGAATCACCATGTCTAGCTCTATTATGCTGACAAGATTGATTCTGATATCCTCACTAGGTCGATGCATACGATTCTTCCAACTCCCGAGAAGTGTCTCGAGAACCAAACCGTTGAACACTACAATAATAGCATTGAAGATGTCCCATGTTGTTTAAATTATGTCTTGCTCTAGGTTTTGTTGTAAACTCTCTCTTTATGATATCAAAAAAATTAAAAGCAAACTACTTTGCTCTGGGGTCGTGGGGGAAGGTTAACAGATCTCACCATCCGATTCTGATTTCAAATTCCACCTTGGAAATAGGTTTCCCTTATTCCCTTGCTCCACTGGTTGAGTTCCTTCAATTACCTTTATGTGTCATCATATCTCATCATGTCGTTATCGATATATCTCGTTCAATCGATGTCTCTCTGTTTACAATCTTTGTATAATATTTGATATAGATCACTGCAATCTTCTATCAAATCTCTTATTGCATCCCCGATTCAAAGATGCATACCTTCAAGGACACACATTAAAAATAATATGGTGAAAATTTCACTATTACTAAATTTAGCTATATACTCTATGATAGAGAAACTCTCTTAATTCGGGCTAAAGAAATCCATCGTTTTCTGGATCATGAACTTGTGAGGATTGAATTGTTTGTGGAATAGTTCCTCAAAATCCTCCCATGTAAGGCCTTCATTCAATATTTCTTGCACTTCTTATTCCCACCTCTAGCATGCAAGATCCTTGAGCAAATACATCGACAGCTTGACTTTTAGATCTACCAATGTGGAGATGATGTCAAAGATATGATTCATCCTACTCAACCACACTTCCGCCTTCTCTAGTTCAGAATCACCTTAGATGTTAGGTGGATTATCCATCATGAACTGGATGGTACAGAAAACATACCATGGCTCATTCCTCCAGTTCCCCATATCCACAACGTGAAAATCTTGGACAAAACAGTAAACCAGCACTTGGTTCACCCATGTTTCAGGTGAAACCATATTTTCTACATCTTCTTTGGGATGGATTCGACGACGCCTACCATGTGTAACTTTTTAAACCAACAAAAAAACTCTGTCAATCTCGTCCTATAGCATCTAAAGTCTTAGAAATTCAAATTCTATCACATCAACTATCACAATATTGTTTTATAAAAAAACATTTTCTCATGTTCAATCATTTTTTAAAACAGTCATTATTCCTTTTTAAAATTAATCCATTTTCAAAATACCATAAGAATTCTCGTTTTCAAAATCGTTCATTTGAAAATCAATTTCATACCTTTTAAAAAATCATCCCTTTTTAACAACATGAATCATTCCACGAAATGATGTATATACTTTTAGTAGGAATTAATTTTCTCTACGATGAATATCATGCTCATTTCATTGGATAAACCCATGACAATGAGATTCTAAAATCCTGAAAGTGTCTCCAAAAACTTATATACCCAACACCCTAGTAAATTGATGTTCATCATAATAGGTTTAGCTACGTCCATTTATGTTATACATTTCAATTTCTGATAATCCTAATTCTATCTATGATTTCAAACCAAATATTACACATGAAGGAATTTTAACACCAAGGCCAGGAAAACTAATGACCAATTGTTGGAAAAGTGTTGAACAAGCTGATAACAATTGTACCTCAATGGAAAGACCAAACTGATACCATTTGTAATGACCCACCAATTCTCATTGGCTTGAGAGCACAACGAGTCATAACTTGGCCTTACACGATATCCCCAAGATGCCAAAGACTGTAAATAAATTTAGAAGGGTTTCTCATAAAAGTGGGGTATGATTTACCCTTTACGAAATAAACCAAATAACCAACTAATTATAACTAAACCATTTACTTAATGATTCATGAAAAAAAAAGAATAAAACTAAACAAATTCATGTATCTCAAAACCACATCACAGTGTTCAAACACAGAATACCTACACAATATAAAATCACACACTGAATAAAAAAACTAAATACACTCATGAAAAACCACAAGACTTTATACTTCACAAGCACCAAGCTCCACAATCATTGAACATCCAAAACATCATGAAGTAGTGCTAAAAACATGGAAAATGTTACATCTTCACCTCGACCGAAAGATAACATCTACAAAAGCACCAAAGATCCAAAGTAGGGGTGAGTGTAAAACTCATCAGGTTTTACACAACGAAATCCCTACTCACACCACTTGGAAATAAAAGTTATCCACATTTATATAAAACAATTTACCAAAATAATTTATAACTTTATATAGACAACTTCCAAAAAACGTTTGCAACCAACTGAAAAAAACTAAATGAAACTGTTTTCCAACATTTTATTTCTCCATACAAATAACTAATCAATGATTTAAAACCAATTCTTCTAATTATTTGTCATATCCAACCCATAGTTCAAAACACACCCATGTATGCATGCATCGTTTGACAGTCCCATACTCATGAGCGGTCTCTTATCTAATTACCTCATGTCCCAATGACACATGCCACGAATCTTGGGTTGAGTCCCTTGTAACATAATAGTAATCATCACTTATTATGGTCCCATTAATCATGAAATCACACCAACACTTCTTATTCCAAATACATCCATTTCTAAAATAAACAATATCAATATAACTGAACTTTTATTTAAAACCAAAGAAAAACCAATTTCAAAGAAACATTTAATTTCAGTAAAATATTCCCCATTTTATTGAAAAAATATAATTCCAATCATGTTACAATAATCTATTAAAATCTATCTTTTTTAAAATTCACTTTTTGAAAACAAGAACTAAAGTTATCATTCAAAATACCCAGTTTTCCATATTTCACAACCATCACTCAAGAATGTTTTCAACAAGTTTTAAACAACCAAATAACACTTAAATAAACACCACACAATGTATTTTAAAGTAATACAATTAGTTTTACAATGTATAGTTGAGAAATATTCCTATAATCTTGAAGGTTTTTACGAAAACCCCAATGAATGAAGAACACACAAGAAAACCGGGTTTATTCTCCCTGAATCTGCCATAGATCTCTTCTCCAAGAAAGAACAAGACCAGATATCATCATATTTGGCATCTAATAACCCATATCTACCCATAACTGTAACACCCCAAGATTTCATAGTATGTACTTCTTCAAAACAATTCAATAACTTTCACTACATTTAACACTGATTTCAAGTGCACCATGACTTACCAAACAAGTCATTCAAAAGTGGTTATGAATAGTATTAACTAAATTTTGAACCTTATATAATCCTTATAATTTTAGAATCCATATTATGAGTTTCTTAGATGTAATGTAAGAAAAAATTCATTTTTTTCAGATAAAAGAATCATTTTTCAAAAATGCACTTTTCCAAACTTTAATAGTTAACCCTTTTTAAATACAATATTTTAAACTATTATATATTCAATTTGACTAAATAAATTTATTCTTTAGAATGGTGAAATAAAAAAAATTACAATGTAACACTCTAAGCTTCCACGGTATGCTTCTCTTTGAATAATACAGTAGCGTGTGTTGTATGCAACTTCGAGTTCTAACACACATTAAACCAATCAAACTAGCCATAATGAATAGTAATACCTACTTTTTCAAATTTTATAAATTTTATATCTCAAAATGGACTTCATTTTTGGATTCGAATTATCGAATTTAGCCTAGGGTGAAATTTTGGTACTTTTCGGATAACTTTTATATTTTGATGAATAGTTAAAATTACTAAATTTTAATTAAAAACAACTTTTTAAATAAATATAATTATTAGTGATAAATTATGAATTTGAGTGGTTTTAAATTATATTTAGAATATATTTTTACCATTTAATAAAATTTTGGTCATTGGACAAAATTTCACAATTAAACCGAACATAAACAAGTGTCAATATTTTGATAGTTATTATCTCTTAAAAACACGCTTTTTGTTTTAACAACGGGAATTAATTTTAAATTAATTTCTTCCACTTCTGTCTTTTGAATTTGGAAAAACTGATTCCATATTTTTAATCAGGATGTTAAAATTTTGTAAATAGGTAACTTTTATTTTTATACATTTTGAATAATTACTTTGGTAAATATTTTATTTACCATGGTTAAAGGGTAAATCCGGTAAATAGGGGTTACGAAATAATATTATAATAATAACAAACTACCCTAAAATGTGTCCTAAACTTACTGGTTGATACATGTCCGACCATGGGAATCTTTGGGTCGATTTTGGGACCCCATGGTTCCACTTGTAAGTGATAGGGACAATTTATTTTAATTAAGTTAAAATGAATACAAAAATGACACAAGCTTTGACTGTACGTATTAATTATAAATATAAAAAAATTTCCAACATAATGCTATTTTATTTATAATTTTTAGACATTACATAATTTAATTTATTTATGACACAATGGTGATGCAGTAATTAACATAATAGTGAAAAATTAGAATAATTGATATTATAAATACCCAAATAAATTTAATTTGAGACTTTTTATAAATACCAATAATTTTCTAGGTTAATATGGAATGTTAGGATTGATTTAATTAACTTTTTCTGAAGAAATCATTCTGTTATAAGTTTTACAAGAAATCAATTATTGAATAGTGTCAAAATTGACATAAAAGAGTTTTTAAAACAAATATTATATTATTAATTGGTATTGAATTCCTAAAAATCTAAGGATCGGCCAAGAGACTTATATCATGATAGGTGTATCATTAATGGACCACTTTGTGGTCTCTTGGATGTATAAAGTAAGTTTATTAACCATATAATAAAAAAATACAAAGAGACATTGTAAAAGTGAAACTAATTAACTAAACGTTAATACTTAAAGATAAGGTTTATATAGTGACCCAAACCTATATAAATTCTATTGTTTGAGTGATTTTATACTCATCCCCACCTTAACCTTTAAATAATCTACTTTGGAGCCATTAGAAACCGAATATGAATTTATTATAAAATAATATTTCTAGCTTTTCCAAAGGTGCACTCACCCCTCTTATAAAAGGGCACACCCCCTTCTCACTAATTCACACATTCAAATCCTTTTGGTTTGGCCAACCCCTGCCCATATACTCTATTAAATTCGCTCACTTCATCCTAGAGGCCTTCCTTTAGTCATAAATCCAACCTAATAAGGACTTTTGATCAAATCAAAAGGAAGAACCCGAACGCAAAAGAATGATATTGTCGCTCGTGCGTACGTACGGACTACCGTCTCCACGAACGCAATGAGATTCATTCTCTATCGTATCCATTCAAGTATAATTATCATTTGATGATATAAAAATAATTTTTAAGGACTTGACATCATTCTGTATAGGAATAAGATACAACCTATCCATGACAACCACGGCTTACGTAACAAAACATATAAAAGAAAACGAGTAAGTTAACACCCGAAACGACGATAATACTAAGATATTATTAACAAAGAAATGTTAAATGATCATATACGATAGAATATTAATGTATATGATTCTTTTATAATTTAATAAAAATTATTTCACCATTATACAGGATTTTAACCTACCCCCAACCAAGGAAAAGTACAAGGTAAGGGTTAATTTTACAATCTCTGTATTATCCGAGGTAGTTTATACGTAATTATCTACTGGGATCTCTTTATCGTCCACATCCATGTTCCTTAAAATGAACTTAAAAACATTTTTACTATTTACTAGATAATGGGTTAAAGTCATTTATACCATTATGTTTTTTGAAAGGAATCATTCCGTCATTTTCCAAACAAGGTACTTTTTATACTTTTTAACAAATTTAAGGTAAGAATGTCTTTTTAAACTTATACGGAGAGTGCGGTTATTTTCCGCCGTTATAAAATTGCTGAAGCTTCCCTTACAAGATTATAAGAATATTTTCAAAGTAAATGTTTTTTATAATTATGTGACTTTTAAATGATTTCAAAATGAATATTTTAAGAATTTGTGAAAGGTACTCTTTATCATGATCATAATTTTAAATGGTTTAAAGATTTATCTTCCTAAATCTTTTTAAGTAATGTCTATATTTTCAAAATGATTTTAAGGATTTATTTATATGTACATGAAAGTTTTGAAATGATATTTCTTTTCAAACGTTTCAAAGTTGTATGGGGCACTTTGATTAAAAACCCTCTTTTAAATTACTTTCATTATAAATGTGTATCTTTTCAATGATTTTGATAAAAGAGATATTTCTCTCAAATAGTTTTGATTTCATCTATGTCAACGTCCTTTGATGGATTTCAAGCTTATTTGAAGTTGATTTATTATGATACAAAACTTTTGTATTGTCTTGAAGGTTTTGTGATATTTTTTACTGTAGATGTGTTATTTTTATACCATTCATGCTTTATGGAGAAAGTATTGACATTTTGTATGCTAGTTTTAATATTAATGTTTATGTTATGTTTGAACCATTTCATATGGGAATGTATTGGACTTAATATATGATGGGTGGAGCCCGCTATAGCTCCTCGATGCATCTGTAGGTCTCATGAGAGAAACTAGTGTCTTGGCACAATGACTTGAAAAAATCTTATTTGTAGTCTTGTCATGAGGTCTTGGCTTTGTAGTTATGATAGTCTGACATTATGCATTCCATCATTATGAAAGTGGTTATTTATATTGCATGTGATTATTCGATTAGTAGAATATTCATGTGAATAAGTAAATGGCATTATTTCATTTTATTTTTTCCATACTATGTTGAAGTTTAAGTTTAAGAGGATTTTGTTTTAGTTATACATTTCCTTAAATGTTTATGATTATTTATGAAAGTTTCCGCTGTATTGCTTACCCTTACGAAGCATTTGAGATCACCCCTTTCTATGTTTTATTTTTCCCAGGATTCCAAGAACTATATTGTGATTGATATGCAGGGTTAAGACAAGGGAATAATGGCATTCATAAAGGATTATTTATGTTGTTTTGTATGTTATGAAGTGTAATGTAACATTCATGTTTGTAATCTATTATCCAAGACTGCTAAACTGATCGGTCCACTGGGACTTGATTCTTTGTAATCATGCCAATGTATTAAAATAATACACCAACTCTGGGTCACTAGGGTCGGGGCGTTACAGTTGGTATCAGAGGAAGATTAAAAATAACCTTGAAAACTAAATTTAGATAATCTCTGATTAGAGGACATAGCCCTAAGATAGACATTGATGATTAGTATAGAAGAACTTCCTATTCATTTGGTATTGTAGAGATTTTTTGAGTTTTTTGAGCAATAAATCCCTATATGGATAGTAGCAGGTAGAGGCAGCTCTGGCACAGATGTACCTAGGGGTAAAACCCGAAAACACCGCTTTGAGATAGACTCGAACGGGAACTGGTTCACGAAAATGGTCCTTGTTGTACTCTTGGTTACGACACTCTCGGGGGATATGCTTAGGATAATTCTCATTTTATTTACCAACCATTATGAATGGATCATGATTATATACTTACTCAAAGAAAACATTTTTTATGATTATGGATTATATCCATAAACTGTTCAATTTGAGTTACGAATTATTTATTGCAATTCATAAACTGACCTAGTTTACGCTATTGTATAGAAATGGCACCCAGTAGAAGGAATGTCAACTCTAGAAATACTTATGTTCCAAAGAGAAAGAAGGATCGTATCTTTCATGGTATTAAGCCATCATTTATAAGGGAAATAGTCTCCCACGTATTATCATCATATGAAGAAATAGTATCATGTGTGGATAAGGTAACTAAAGAGTTTACTGAGTACAATGGCTTTGAAGGGAAGTAGGAGAAGAAAAGGATGGAAGAGAAAAATATGGATAAATGGAAGAGGGAAAAGAAGAATTTCCCCATATGTTATAATTGTGGGAAGAAACACCCTGGAACATGCCTGAAAGGAATGGGAGTTTGTTATAAGTGTGTTGGAAAAATGCACCATGTACGTGACTTCAAGGGTAAGAAAATAGGTTTCAAATGTACAATGCTTCATTTGCAAGGAGTTTGGACACTACGCGAACCTATCATCAGACTATGCCGCAAATGATGTTATTTAATAAAAATCAAGTTATTATACTACCACATATTAAGAGGAATGATTATACTTCTTATGTTGATTATGTCATTTGAGTGTTGTATCAACAATGTACTTGTTATAATAATTATGGAGTATATAAGTATTGTACAACAGTACTATTTCATTGAGGATTTGTGATTTTATGGTACTAAGAAAAGTGACTCTACAGAAAGTTAAACATTTTGGAAATTACATGGTTGAAGTAAAGATAAACCTTAACAAGGTCCTAATATTGTGGTACTTATTTTTGAATAAGATATGGTTGATTTGGGTAAATTATATTGGATATTCTTAACTGCCTTGAAACCGATTAAAGATTTTTATATTCCATAATTGTTGGAGTTTATAACATTTTTGGATGGATGATGTATATCTAGTATTATATATTGAATAAGGTAGCATGAATGTAATCAGTAATGATTATGGTAATTCAGGATGTTTCAGTGTTTTAAATGAATACATGATGAAGGTATTCATATGCTATTATGGGTTAAAAAGGATCTACATTATGATTACCTTCCATATAAATGTTGGAAAGTGAGTTTGGACTGAAGTATTTTGGATAATTTTAGTTTGAGATTAATTTTGTATTGCCATAAAAGGACTACCCGGAGGTCGGGCGGCAACCCATCGCGTCCGTCAAGGCCGCAAGACTTGAACCCACAACCGAAGGGCGACAAGGGTGTATCACCTACCACTGGCCCACGTAATGTCCGGGATTAAATAATTTAGTTTTTTAAAAGATCTTGTAGATGAATTATATTTTTTTTTAACCCTATATGAATAGGATAAATATAATATTTTTTTACGTTCTATTATCTTTTAGAGTGAAATATGAGTTTGTGGTAGAATTTAGTTAAAGGATGGAACTCTACTTGTCAAGAATATATTTTTATTCTTAACTTATTCTATGAAGAAATTAATTCTTATACATTATTTAAGAAATCCTAAAACCTAAAATGTGTTATCCTAATACCCTATGTTTTTTTGAACTGATGGTATTTCAAATCATCATAGATTGAAGAATTTAAGGACCTCAAAATTACACGTGTTTGTGATTGATGACCTCAATCAGTACCTATAAATATTTACGTTTTTCATATAATTATATGTCTCTAATTTCCACCAATGTTCTCCTAATCGAGATCATAATTTGGTGGTGATCCTTTCATTTCTCTTTTCCTCTTATTAAGAATAAATTTTATTAACCAAATTTTTTATGTGGGTTTTCCCACAAAGATATTTTCTATTTTCAACCTCTATTTTCGAAGAAGAATATCAAATTGCGAGGACACAATTTATTGATTTAGGGAATAATGTAACACCCCAAGATTTTATAGTATGTACTTATTCAAAACAATTAAATAACTTTCACTACATGTATCACCGAGTTCAAGTGCACTATGACTTACCAAACAAGTTGTTCAAAAGAGGTTATGAATAGTATTAACTAAATTTTGAACCTTATATAATCATTATAATTTGAGAATCCATATTATGAGTTTCTTAGACATAATGTAAGAACAAATTCCTTTTTTTCAGATAAAAGAAGTATTTTTCGAAAATGCACTTTTACCAACTTTAGTAGTGAACCATTTTTAAATCCAATATTTTAAACTATTATATATTCAATTTGACTAAATATATTTATTCTTTATAATGGTTACATAAAACAATTTACAATGTAATACCCCAAGCTTCCATAGTATTCTTATATTTGAATAATACAGTAGTGTGTGTTGTATGCAACTTCGAGTTCTAACACACACTACAACCAATCAAACTATCTATAATGAATAGTAATACCTAATTTTTAAAATTTTATAAATTTTATATCTCAAAATGGACTTCATTTTTGGATTCTAATTATCTAATTTAGCATAGGGTGAAAATTTGGTTTTTTCGGATAACTTTTATATTTTGATGAATAGTGAAAATTACTAAATTTTAATTAAAACAACTTTTTTAATCAAAATAATTAGTAGTGATAGATTATGAATTTTAGTGGTTTTAAAGTATATTTAGAATATATTTTTACCATTTAATACAATGTTGGTCATTGGACTAAATTTCACAATTAAACCGGAAATAAACAAGTGTCAATCTTTTGATAGTTATTATCTCTTAAAAACACGCTTTTTTTTACAACGGAAATTTATTTTAAATTAATTTCAGCCACTTCAGTGTTTTGAATATGGAAAAATGGATTCTATATTTTTAATCAGGATGTTAA
This sequence comes from Viscum album, assembly GCA_963277665.1. NCBI lineage: Eukaryota > Viridiplantae > Streptophyta > Magnoliopsida > Santalales > Viscaceae > Viscum > Viscum album. Next base: position 913,005,380 of record OY728155.1, on the reverse strand, counting down.
AATTGTGTAAATAGGTAACGTTTATTTTTAGAAGTTTTGAATAATTACTTCGGTAAATATTTTATTTACCATGGTTAAAGGGTAAATCTGGTAAATAAGGGTTAAAAAATAATATTATAATAATAACAAATTACCCTAAAATGTGTCCTAACCTTATTTGTTGATACATTTCCGACCATGGGCATCTTTGGGTTGATTTTGGGACCCCATGGATCCACTTGTAAGTGATATGGACACTTCATTTTAATTAAGTTAAAATGAATACAAAAATGACACAAGCATATATCCTTTAGAAAAAAAACAATTTCATAGGGTTATATATGTTGGATTCTAGACTATAAATATTAATTAGAAAGATAAATATATTTCCTACATAATGGTATTTTATTTATAATTTTTAGACATTACATAATTTAATTTATTAATGAAACAATGGTGATTCAGTAATTACCATAATAGTGAAAAACTTGAATATGTGATATTATAAATACCCAAATAAATTTACATTGAGACTTTTTATAAATACCAATAATTTTATAGGTTAATATGGAATGTTAGGATTAATTTAATTAACTTTTTTCGAAGTAATCATTCTGTTATAAGTTTTACAAAAATCGGTTATTGAATTGTGTCAAAATTGACATAAACGCGTTTTTAAAACAAATATTATATTATTACTTGATATTAAATTTCAAAAAATCTAAGGTTCGGCAAAGAGACTAATATCATGATTGTTTTATAATTAATGAACCACTTGGGGGTCTCTTGGATTTATATAGTAATTTTATTAACCATATAATATAAAAATACAAAGAGACATTGTAAAAGTGAAACTAATTACCTAAGAGTTAATACTTAAAGATAAGGTTAATATAGTGACCCAAACCTGTATAAATTCTATTGACTGAGTTATTTTAGACCCATACCCACCTTAACCTTTATATAATCCACTTTGGAGCCATTATAAACCGAATATGAATTTATTATAAAATAATATTTCTATCTTTTCCAAAGGTGCCCATCACCCCTCTTATAAAAGGGCACTCCCCCTTCTCACTAATTCACACATTCAATGCCTTTTGGTTCGTCCAACCCCTTCCCAAATTCTCTCTCAACATCACTCACTTCATCCTAGAGGTATTCCTTTAGTCAGAAAGCCATTGTATGGAGACCTTTTAATCAAATCAAAAGGACGAACCCAAAGAAGAGGTAATGATTTCACCACCCTTTGTCAAGTTCCTTTCTTCTTCCACTTCTTCTTTATTTGTTATTACCATTATATAATAATTAATACAGTATATCTTATATACTTTGATGTTATTATAAACATGGTACAACCACATTTCAGTATTTTATCCATCCTTTTAATGAAATGTCACCATACGTGTGTACGTACAACTTACCGTCTTCATGTCGTGGTGTAATTGTTATTCAAAACATTATTATTTGGATGGGTATAATATTGACGTGTAAATCATGTATATAATAAATATAACATGATAATTATTCTGTATATACGATATACCAACCAATTATATATTATTTTAAGATCAAAAGAATGATATTGTCGCTCGTGCGTACGTATGGACTACCGTCTCCACGAACGCAATGAGATTCATTCTCTATCGTACCCATTCAAGTATAATTATCATTTGATGATTTAAAAATAATGTTTGAGGACTTTATATCATTTTGGATATGAATAAGAAACAACCTATCCATGACAACCACATCTTATGTAACAAAACATATAAAAGAAAACAAGTAAGTTAACACCCGAAACGACGATAATACTAAGATATTATTTACAAAGCAATGGAAAAAGATCATATACCATATCATATTAATGTATATGATTCTTGTATAATTTAATAAAAATTATTTCACCATTATAAATGAGGTTAAACTACCCCCAACCAAGGAAAAGTACAAGATAAGGGTTAATTTGACAATATCTTTATTATCCGTGGTTGTTTATACGTAATTATTTACTGGGATCTCTTTATCATCAACATCCATGTTCCTTAAAATGCACATTAAAAACATTTTTACTATTTACTAGAGAGTGGGTTAATTTCATTTATACCCTTATGTGTTTTTAAAGGAATCTTTCCGTTGTTTTCCAAAAAAGTTACTTTTTAACCTTTTCGACAAATTTATTGTAAGAATGTCCTTTTAAACTTATATGGTGGGTGCAGTTATTTTCCGCCGTTATAAAATCGCTGAAGCTTCCCATACAATCTTGTAAGAATATTTTCAAAGTAAATTTTTTATTTTATAATTATGTGACTTTTAAATAATTTTAAAATGAATATTTTATGAATTTTTGAAAGGTACTCTTTATCAAGATCATAATTTTAAATGTTTTAAAGATTTATCATTCTAAATATTTTTAATTAATGTCCATGTTTTCAAAATGATATTAAGGATTTATTTATATAGAAATGAATGTTTTGAAATGATATTTCTTTTCAAAGGAATCAAAGTGGTATGGGACACATTAATGCAGAAATCTCTTTGAAATTACTTCCTTTTTAAATGTGTAACTTTTCAATGATTTCGAGAAAAGACATATTTCTCTCAAATAGTTTTGATTTCATATATGTCAACGTCATTTGATGGATTTTAAGCTTATTTGAAGTTGATTTATTATGATACAAAACTTTTGTATTGTATTGAAGTTTTTGTGATATGTTTTACTGTGGATGTGTTATTTTTATACCATTCATGTTTTATAGAGAAAGTATTGACATTTCATATGCTAGTTTTAATACGAATGTTTATGTTATGTTTAATCCTTTTCTTATGGGAATGCATTGGACTTAAAATGTGATGGGTGGAGCCCGCTATAGCTCCTCAATGCATCGGTAGGTCTCATGAGAAAAACTAGTGTCTAGGAACAAGGCCTTGACAAAATCTTATTTTTCATCTTGGCACGAGGTCTTGGCTATGTGGTTATGATAGTCTGGTATTATGCATTCCATCATTATGAAAGTGGTTATTGATATTGAATGAGATTATTCGATTAGTAGAATATCCATGTGAATAAGTAAATGGAATTATTTCATTTTATTTTTACCATACTATGTTGAAGTTTAAGTTTAAAAGGCTTTTGTTTTATTTATAAATTGCCTTAAATGTTTATGGTTATTTATGAAAGTTTCCACTGTATTGCTTACCCTTACGGAGTGTTTAAGCTCACCCCTTTCTATGTTTTATTTTTCCCAGGATTCCCAGAACAATATGGTGATTGATATGCAGGGTTAAGTCAAGGGAATAATGACATTCATAAAGGATTATTTATGTTATTTTGAATGTTATTAAGTGAAATATAACATTCATGTATGTAATCTATTTTCCAATACTTCTAAACTGATCGGTCCATTGGGACTTGATTATTTGTAATCATGAAAATGTATTAAAATAGTACACCGACTCTGGGTCACTAGGGTCGGGGTGTTACAGTTGGTATCAGAGGATGTTTAGCAATAACCTTGGAAACTAGATTTAGATAAACTCTGATTAGAGAACATAGCCCTAAGATAGACTTTGAGGATTTGTATAGAATATCTTCCTAGAAATTTTGTGTTGTAGAGATTTTGTGAGTTTTTCGAGCAATAAATCCCTGTCTGGATACGAGCAGGTAGAGTCGGCTCTGGGACAGATGTGCCTAGGGGTAAAACCCGAAAACACCGCTTTGAGATAGACTCGAATGGGAACTGGTGCAAGACAACGGGCCTTTCTGCACTCTTGGTTTCAACACTCTTGGGGGATATTCTTAGGATAATTCTCATTTTATTTACAAACCATTATTAAGGGCTCATGAGTATATACTTACTCAAATAATTTTTTTTATGATTATTGATTATATCTATAAACTGTTCAATTTGTGTTAGGAATTATTTATTGCAATTCATAAACTGACCTAGTTTATGCTATTGTATAGAAATGGCACCCAGTAGAAGGAATGTGAACTCCAATAATACGTATGATCCAAAGAGTAAGAGGGATCGTATATTTCATGGTATTAAGACATCATTTAGAAGGTAAATAGTCTCCCACATATTATCATCATATGATGAAATAGTATCATGTGTGGATAGGATAACTAAAGAGTTTAATGAGTCCTATGGTTTTAAAGGGAAGCAAGAGAAGAAAAGGATGGAAGAGAGAAATATGGATAAAGGGAAGAGGGAAAATAAGAATTTCCCCATATGTGTTAACTGTGGGAAGAAACACCCAGGAACTTGCTTGAAAGGAATGGGAGTTTGTTATAAGTGTGTAGGAAAAGGGCACCATGTACATGACTGCAAGGGTATGAAAATAGGTTTCAAATGTACAATGCTTCATTTGCAAAGAGTTTGGACACTACGAGAACCTGTCATCAGACTATGCCGCAAATGATGATATTGAATAACAATCAAATTATGATACTACCACAGATGAAGAAGAATGATTAGAGTTCTGATGTTGATTATGTCATTTGAGTGTTGTATCAACAATGTACTTGTTATAATAATTATGGAGTATATAAGGATTGTACTGCAGTACTATTTCATTGAGGAAATAAGAGTTTATGGTACTAAGAAAAGTGAATCTATAGCAAGTTACTCTTTTTGGAAATTACATGGTTAAAGGAAAGATAAACCTTAATATGGTCCTAATATTGAGGTACTTATTTTGGAATAAGATATGGTTGATTTGGGTAAATTATATTGGATATTATTGACTGCCTTGAAATCGATTAAAGATTTGTATATTCCATAATTGATGGAGTTTACAAAATTTTTGGATGGATGAAGTATATCCAGAATTCTATATGGAATAAGGGAGCATGAATGTAATCAATAAGGATTATGGTAATTCAGGATGTTTCAGTGTTTTAAAAGAATACATGATGAAGGTATTCATATGCTATTACGGGGTAAAAAGGATCTACATTATGATTACCTTCCTTATAAATGTTGGACTGCGAGTTTGGAGAGAAGTGTATTGGATAATTCTAGTTTGAGATTAATTTTGGATTGCCATAAAAGGATAACCCAGAGGTCGGGCGGCAACCCATCGCGTCCAGCAAGGCCGCGAGACTTGAACCCACAACTGAAGGGCGACAAGGGTGTATATCCTACCACTGGCCCACTTACTTTTCGGGATTAAATAATGTAGTTTTTTTAAAAGATATAGTAGATGAATTATAAATTCATTTTTTTGGAACCCTATACGAATAGGATAAATAGAATATATTTTTTACGTTCTATTATCTTTTAGAGTGAAAGATGAGTTTGTGGTAGAAAATAGTTAAAGGATGGAACTCTACTTGTTAAGAATATATTTTTCTTCTTCTCTTATTCTATAAAGAAATTAATTCTTCTACATTATTTAAGGATTCCTAAAACCAAAAATGTGTTATCCTAATACCCTATGTTTTGTTGAACCGATGGTATTTCAAATCATCATAGATTGATGAATTTAAGGACATCAATTTTACACTTGTTTGTGATTGATGACCTCAATCACTACCTATAAATATTTACGTTTTTCCTCCAATTATATGTCTCTAATTGCCACCAATGTTCTCCTAATCAAGACCATAATTTTGTGGTGACCCTTTCATTTCTCTTTTCCTCTTATTAAGACTGAATTTTATTAACCAAATTTTCGATGTGGGTTTTCCCACAAATATATTTTCTATTTTCAACCATTATTTTTGAAGAAGAACATCAAATTACAAGGATGAAATTTATTGAAGGTGGGGAGAATGTAACACCACAAGATTTCATAGTATGTACTTTTTCAAAACAATTCAATAACTTGCACTACATGTTACACCGAATTCAAGCGCACCATGACTTACCAAAAAAGTCGTTCAAAAGAGGTTATAAATAGTATTAACTAAATTTTGAACCTTATATAATCCTTATAATTTTAGAATCCATATTATGAGTTTCTTATACATAATGTAAGAACAAATTCATTTTTTTCAGATAAAATATGTATTTTTCAAAAATGAACTTTTACCAACTTTAATAGTGAACCATTTTTAAATCCAATATTTTCAACTATTATATATTCAATTTGACTAAATATATTTATTCTTTAGAATGTTTACATAAGAAAATTTACAATGAAACACCCTAATCTTCCATGGTATGCCTCTCTTTGAATAGTATAGTAGCGTGTGTTTTACGCAACTTCGAGTTCTAACACACAATACAACCAATCAAACTAGCCGTAATGAATAGTAATACCTACTTTTTAAGATTTTATAAATTTTATATCTCAAAATGGACTTAATTTTTGGATTCTAATTATCGAATCTATCCTAGGGTGAAATTTTGGTACTTTTCAGATAACATTTATATTTTAATGAATAGTGAAAATTATTAAATTTTAATTAAAAACAAATTTTTTAATCAAAACAATTAGTAGTGATAAATTATGAATTTGAGTGGGTTTAAAGTATATTTAGAATATATATTTTACCATTTAATACAATGTTGGAAATTGGACAAAATTTCACAATTAAACCGGACATAAACAAGTGTCAATCTTTTGATAGTTATTATCTCTTAAAAACACGCTTTTTGTTTTAACAATGAGTATTAATTTTAAATTAATTTCATCCACTTCTATGTTTTGAATTTGGAAAAATGGATTCCATATTTTTAATCAGAATTTTAAAATTGTGTAAATAGTTAAATTTTATTTTTAGACATTTTGAATAATTATATCGGCAAATATTTTATTTACCATGGTTAAAGGGTAAATCCGGTAAATAAGGGTTAAAAACTTATATTATAATAATACAAAATTACCCTAAAATTTGTCCTAAACTTATTGGTTGATAGATGTCCGACCATGTTCATATTTGGATTGATTTTGTGACCCCATGGAGCCACTTGTAAGTGACAGGGACACTTTATTTTAATTAAGTTAAAATGAATACAAAAATGACACAAGCATATATATTTTAGAAAAAAAATATTATCCATAGGGTTATGTATGTTGGATTCTAGACTATAAATATTCATTATAATGATAGAAATATTTCCTACATAATGGTATTTTATTTATAATTTGTAGATATAACATAATTTAATTTAGTTGTGACACAATGGTGATGCATTAATTACCATAATAGTGAACAATTAGAATTATTGATATTATAAATAACCAAATAAATTTAATTTGAGACTTTTTATAAATACCAATAATTTAAAAGGTTAATATGGAATGTTAGGATTTATTTAATTAACTTTTTTCGATGTAATCATTCTGTTATAAGTTTTAAAAAATCAATTATTGAATAGTGTCAAAATTGACATAAAAGAGTTTTTAAAACAAATATTATGTTATTAATTGATATTAAATTCCTAAAATCTAAGGATCTTCCAAGAGACTTATATCATGATATATGTATCATTAATGGACCACTTGGTGGTCTCTTGGATGTATATAGTAATTTCATTAACCATATAATATAAAAATACAAAGAGACATTGTAAAAGTGAAACTAATTAACTAAGAGTTAATACTTAAATATAAGGTTAATATAGTGACCCAAACCTGTCTAAATTCTAATGGTTGAGTGATTTTAGACCCATCCCCACCTTAACCTTTAAATAATAGACTTTTTAGCCATTAGAAACCGAATATGAATTTATTATAAAATAATATTTCTAGCTTTTGCAAAGCTGCCCCTCAGCCGTCTTATAAAAGGGCACTCCCCCTTCTCACTAATTCACACATTAAAATCCTTTTGGTTCGGCCAACCCCTGCCCAAATACTCTCTCAACTTCCCTAACTTTATCCTAGAGTCCTTCCATTAGTCATAAAGCCATCCTATGTATCACTTTTGATCAAATCGAAAGGAAGAACCCGCAGAAGAGGTAATGATTTCACCACCCTTTTTCAAGATCCTTTCTTCTTCCACTTCTTATTTCCTTGTTATTACCATTATAAAATAATAAATCCAGTATATTATATATAATTTTATTTTATTATAAACATGTTACAACCATATTTCCGTATTCTATCTATCCTTTTAATGACATGTCACCATACGTGCATACGTACGACTTACCGTCTCCACATCGTGGTGTAATTGTTATTCAAAACATTATTATTTGGATTGGTATAACAATGATGATTAATTCATGTAAATAATAAATATAACATTATAATTATTCTGTATATATGATATACCATCCAATTATATATTATTTTAATATCAACAGAATGATATTGTCGCTCGTGCATACGTACGGACTACAATCTCCACGAACGCAATGAGATTCATTATCTATCGTATCCATTCAAGTATAATTATCATTTGATGAATTAAAAATAATGTTTATGGGCTTGATATCATTCTGGATATTAATAAGATACAACCTATTCATGACAACCATGGCTTACGTAACAAAAAATATAAAATAAAATGAGTTAGTTAACACCCGAAATGACGATAATACTAAGATATTATTAAGAAAGAAATGTTAAAAGATCATATACAATATCATATTAATGTATATGATTATTTTATAACTTATTAACAACTTTTTAACCATTATATAGTAGGTTAAACTACCCCCAACCAAGGAAAAGTACAAGGTAAGGGTTAATTTTACAATCTCTTTATTATCCGAGGTTGTTTATACGTAATTATTTACTGGTATCTCTTTATCATCCACATCCATGTTCCTTAAAAATACACTTAAAAAACATTTTTACTATTTAATAGACAATGGGTTAAAGTTATTTTTACCCTTACGTGTTTTGAAATAAATCTTTCCGTCATTTTCCAAACAAGGTACTTTTTATCCTTTTAGGAAAATTTAATGTAAGAATGTCTTTTTAAACTTATACGGAGGGTGCGGTTATTTTCAGCCGTTATAAAATCGATGATGCTTTACTTACAAGATTATAAGAATATTTTAAATGTAAAGGTTTTATTTTATAATTATGTGACGTTTAAATGATTTCAAAATGAATATTTTAATAATTTGTGAAATGTACTCTTTATCAAGATCATAATTTTAAATGTTTTAAATATTTATCTTTATATATCTTTTTAATTAATGTCCATGTTTTCAAAATGATTTTATGGGTTTATTTATATGGATATGAATGTTTTGAAATGATATTTCTTTTCAAAAGTTTCAAAGTGGTATGGGACACTTTGATTCAAAAATCTCTTTTAAATTACTTCCTGTATAAATGTGTAACTTTTCAATGATTTCGAGAAAATAGATATTTCTATCAAATAGTTTTGATTTCATCTATGTCAATGTCCTTTGATGGATTTTAAGCTTATTTGAAGTTTATTTATTATGATACAAAACTTTTTTATTGTATTGAAGGTTTTTTGATATGTTTTACTATGGATGTGTTATTTTTATACCATTCATGGTTTATGGAGAAAGTATTGACATTTCTTATGCTAGTTTTAATACGAATGTTTATCATATGTTTAAACCTTTTCATATGGTAATGCATTGGACTTAATATGTGATGGGTGGATCCCTCTATAGCTCCTCGATGCATTGGTAGGTCTCATGAGACAAACTAGTGTCTTGGCACAAGGCCTTGAGAAAATCTTATTTGTAGTATTGGCACGAGGCCTCGGCTATGTGGTTATAATAGTCTGACATTATGCATTTCATCATTATGAAAGTGCTTATTGATATTGCATGTGATTATTCGATTAGTAGAATATGCATATGAATAAGTAAATGGCAATATTTCATTTTATTTTTTCCATACTATGTTGAAGTTTAAGTTTAAAAGGATTTTGTTTTAGTTACACATTGCCTTAAATGTTTATGCTTATTTATGAAAGTTTTTGTTGTATTGCTTACCCTTATGGAGCATTTGAGCTCACCCCTTTCTATGTTTTATTTTTCCAAGGATTCCAAGAACTATATTGTGATTGATATTCAGGGTTAAGAAAAGGAAATAATGGCATTCATAAAGGATTTTTTTTTTTTGTATGTCATGAAGTGTAATGTAACATTCATCTATGTAATCTATTTTCCAAGACTTCTAAACTGATTGGTCCTTTGGGACATGATTATTTGTAATCATGCTAATGTATTAAAATAATACACTGACTCTGGGTCACTAGGTTCGGGGAGTTACAGTTGGTATCAGAGGAATTTTAGCAATGACCTTGGAAACTAGATTTAGATAAACTCTGATTAGAGCACATAGCCCTAAGATAGACTTTGAGGATTAGTATAGAATAACTTCCTAGGATTTTGGTATTGTAGAGATTTTGTGATTTTTCCGAGCAATAAATCCATGTCTGGATACGACCATGTAGAGGCGGCTATGGCACAGATATACCTAGGGGTAAAACCCGAAAACACCGCTTTGAGCTAGACTCAAACAGGAACTGGTGCATGAGAACGGGCCTTGATGCACTCTTGGTTACGACACTCCTGGGGGATATTCTTTGGATAATTCTCATTTTATTTACAAGCCATTATGAATGGATCATGAGTATATACTTACTCAAAGAAAACATTTTTTATTATTATGGATTATATCCATAAACTATTCAATTTGCGTTAGGAATTATTTATTTCAATTCATAAACTGACCTATTTTATGCTATTGTATATAAATGGCATCCAGTAGAAGGAATGTGAACTCTAGTAATAAGTATGATCCAATGAGTAAGAAGGATCGTATCTTTCATGGTATTAAGCCATCATTTATAAGGGAAATAGTCTCCCATGTATTATCATCATATGAAGAAATAGTATCATGTGTGGATAAGATAACTAAAGAGTTTACTGAGTCCTATGGCTTTGAAGGGAAGCAAGAGATGAAAAGGATAGAAGAGAGAAATATGGATAAAGTGAATAGGGAAAAGAATAATTTCCCCATATGTGATAATGATGGGAAGAGACACCCTGGAACTTGCCTGAAACGAATGGGAGTCTGTTATAACTGTGTAGGAAATGGGCACCAAGTACGTGACTTCAAGGGTAAGAAAATAGGTTTCAAATGTACAAAGCTTCATTTGCAAGGAGTTTGGACAATACATGAACCTATCATCAGACAATGCCACAAATGATGTTATTGAATAACAATCAAGTTATAATACTACCACAGATGAAGAGGAATTATTAGAGTTCTTATGTTGATTATGTCATTTGAGTGTTGTATCAACAATGTACTTGTTATAATAATTATGGAGTATATAAGGATTGTACTGCAGTACTATTTCATTGCGGATTTGTGATTTTATAGTACTAAGAAAAGTGACTCTACATCAAGTTAAACATTTAGGAAATTACATGGTTGAAGTATAGATAAACCTTAATATGGTCCTAAGATTGAGGTACTTATTTTGGAATAAGATGTGGTTGATTTGGGTAAATTATATTGGATATTATTGACTGCCTTGAAACTGATTAAAGATTTGTATAATCCATAATTGTTGGTGTTGACAAAATTTTTGGATGGATGAAGTATATCCAGCATTCTATATAAAATAAGGGAGCATGAATGTAATAAATAAGGATTATGGTAATTCATAATGTTTTAGTGTTTTAAATTAATTCATGATGAAGGCATTCACATGCTATTACGGGGTAAAAAGGATCTACATTATGATTACCTTCCTTATAAATGATGGACTGTGAGTTTGGACAGAAGCATTTTGGATAATTCTAGTTTGAGAATAATTTTGGATTGCCATAAAAGGACAACCCAGAGGTCGGGCGGCAACCCATCGTGTCCGGCAAGGCCGCGAGACTTGAACCCACAACCGAAGGGCGATAAGTGTGTATCACCTACCACTGGCCCACGTAATGTACGGGATTAAATAATGTATTTTTTTTAATGATCTGGTAGATGAATTATAAATACGTTTTTTTTGGAGCCCTATACGAATAGGATAAATAGAATATATTTTTTACGTTATATTATCTTTTAGAGTGAATGATTAGTTTGTTGTAGAAATTAGTTAAAGCATAGAACTCTACTTGTCAAGAAAACTTTTTTCTTCTTCTCTTATTCTATGAAGAAATTAATTCTTAGACTTTATTTAAGGAATCCTAAAACCAAAAATTTGTTATCCTAATACCCTATTTTTTGATGAACCGATGGTATTTCAAATCATCATAGATTGATGAATTTAAGGACCTCAATTTTACACTTGTTTGTGATTGATGACCTCAATCACTACCTATAAATATTTACGTTTTTCCTCCAATTATATGTCTCTAATTTCCACAAATGTTCTCCTAATCGAGATCATAATTTGGTGGTGACCCTTTCATTTCTCTTTTCCTCTTATTAAGACTAAATTTTATTATCCAAATTTTCAATGTGGGTTTTCCCACAAAGATATTTTCTATTTTCAACCTCTATTTTCGAAGAAGAATATCAAAATGTGAGGACGCAATTTATTGATGTAGGGAAGAATGTTACACCCCATGATTTCATAGTATGTACTTATTCAAAACAATTCAATTACTTGCACTACATGTAACACCGAGCTCAAGTGCACCATGACTTACCAAACAAGTCGTTCAAAATAGGTTATGAATAGTATTAACTAAATTTTGAACCATATATAATCCTTATAATTTTAGAATCCATATTATTAGTTTCTTAGACATAATTTAAGAACAAATTCCTTTTTTTCAGATAAAAGAAGTATTTTTCAAAAATGCACTTTTACCAACTTTAATAGTGAACCCTTTTTAAATCCAATATTTAAAACTATTATATATTCAATTTGAATAAATAAATTTATTCTTTATAATGGATACAAAAAAAAAATTTACAATGTAACACCCCAAGCTTCCACGGTATGCTTTTCTTTAAATAATACAGTAGAATGTGTTGTACGCAACTTGAAGTTCTAAAACACACTACAACCAATCAAACTAGACGTAATGAATAGTAATACCTACTTTTTAAAATTTTAAAAATTTTATAACTAAAAATGGAATTCATTTTTTGATTCTAATTATCTAATTTAGCCTAGGGTGAAATTTTGTTACTTTTCGGATAACTTTTATATTTTGATGAATAGTGAAAATTACTAAATTTTAATTAAAAACATCTTTTTTAATCAAAATAATTAGCAGTGATAAATTATAAATTTTAGTGGTTTTAAAGTATATTTAGAATATATTTTTACCATTTAATATGATTTTGGTCATTGGAAAAAATTTCACAATTAAATCGGACATAAACAAGTGTCAATATTTTGATAGTTATTATCTCTTAAAAACACGCTTTTTGTTTTAACAACGGGAATTAATTTTAAATTAATTTATGCCACTTCTGTGTTTTGAATTTGAAAAAAAGGATTAAATATTTTTAATCATGATTTTAAAATTGTGTAAACAGGTAACTTTTATTTTTAGACATTTTGAATAATTACTTCGGGAAATAATTTATTTACCATGGTTAAAGGGAAAATCCGTTATATAAGGGTTAAAAAATAATTTTATAATAATAACAAATTACCCTAAAATATGTCCTACCCTTATTGGTTGATACATGTCCGACCATAGGAATCTTTGGGTCGATTTTGGGACCCCATGGAGCCACTTGTAATTGATAGGGACACATTGTTTTAATTAAGTTAAAATGAATACAAAAATGACACAAGCATATATCGTTTAGAAAAACAATTTTTCCATAGGGTTATATATGATGTATTCCCGACTATAAATATTTATTAAAAAGCTAAAAATATTTCATACATAATGATAATTTATTTATAATTTTTATCCATTACACAATTTAATTTATTTATGACACAGTGGTGATGCAGTAATTACCATAATAGTGAAAATTTAGAATAATTTATATTATAAATACCCTATGAAATTTAATTTTAGGCTTTTTATAAATACCAATAATTTTTTAGGTTAATATGGAATGTTAGTATTGATTTAATTAACTTTTTTCTAAGTAATCATTCTGTTATAAGTTTTACAAAAAATTAATTATTGAATAGTGTCAAAATTGACATAATAGTGTTTTTTAAAAACATATTATATTATTAATTGGTATTAAATTCCTAAAAATCTAAGGATTGGCCAAGAGACTTATATAATGATAGGTGTATCATTAATGGACTACTTTGGGGTCGCTTGGATGTATATAGTATGTTTATTAACCATATAATATAAAAATACAAAGAGACATTGTAAAAGTGAAACTAATTAACTAAGAGTTAATACTTAAAGATAAGGTTAATATAGTGACCCCAACCAGTCTAAATTATATTGGTTGAGTGATTTTATACCCATCCCCACATTAACCTTTAAATAATACACTTTGGAGCCATTATAAACCGAATATTAATTTATTATAAAATAATATTTCTAGCTTTTCCAAAGCTTCCCCTAACCTCTCTTATAAAAGGGCACTCCACCTTCTCACTAATTCAAACATTCAAAGCCTTTTGGATCGGCCAAACCCTACCAAATTACTCTCTCAACTTCCCTAACTTCATCCTAGAGGCCTTCCTTTAGTTATAAAGCCAACCTAAGGAGCCCTTTTGATCAAATCAAAAGGAAGATCCCGAAGAAGAGGTAATGATTTCACCACCCTTTTTCAAGTTCCTCTCTTCTTCCACTTCTTCTTTAATTCTTGTTACCATTATAAAATAATAAATCCAGTATATTATATATACTTTTATGTTATTATAAACATGGTACAACCATATTTCAGTATTCTATCCATCCTTTTAATGACATGTCACCATACGTGCGTACGTACGGCTTACCGTCTCCACGTCGTGGTGTAATTGTTATTCAAAACATTATTATCTGGATTGGTATAATAATGATGTTTAATTCATGTAAATAATAAATATAACATGATAATTATTATGTATATATGATATACCATTCAATTATATATTATTTGAATATCAGAAGAATGATATTGTCGCTCGTGCGTACGTAGGGACTACCGTCTCCATGAATGCAATGAGATTCATTCTCTATCGTATCTATTCAAGTATAATTATCATTTGTTGAATTAAAAATATTTTTTAAGGTCTTGATGTCATTCTGGATATGAATAATATACAAACTATCCATGACATTCACAGCTTACATAACAAAACATAGAATAGAAAACGAGTAAGTTTACACCCAAAACGACGATAATACTAAGATATTATTAAAAAAGAAATGTTAAAAGATCATATACGATATCATATTAATGTATATGATTCTTGTATAATTTAATAACAATTATTTCAAAATTATACAAGAGTTTAACCTACCCCCTACCAAGGAAAAGTACAAGGTAAGGGTTAATTTTACAATCTCTTTATTATCCAAGGTGGTTTATACGTAATTATCTATCGGGATATCTTTATCATCCACACCCATGTTCCTTAGAAATGCACTTAAAAACATTTTTACTATTTACTAGACAATGTGTTAAAGTCATTTATACCCTTATGTGTTTTGAAAGGAATCTTTCCTTTATTTTCCAAACAAGGTACTTTTTAACTATTTCGACAAATTTAATGTAAGAATGTCTTTTTAAACTTATACGGCAGGTGTGGTTATTTTCCGCCGTTATAAAATCACTAAAGCTTCCCTTACAAGCATATAAGAATATTTTCAAAGTAAATGTTTTATTTTATAATTATGTGACTTTTAAATGATTTCAAAATGAATATTTTAAGAATTTGTGAAAGGTACTTTTTATCAAGATCATAATTTTAAATGTTTTAAAGATTTATCTTTCTAAATCTTTTTAATTAATGGCCATGTTTTCAAAATTATTTTATGGATTTATTTATATGGACATGAATGTTTTTAAATTATATTTCTTTTAAAAAGTTTCAATGTGGTATGGGACACTTTGATTCAAAGATCTCTTTTAAATTACTTCATTTATAAATGTGGAACTTTTCAATGATTTCGTGAAAAGAGATATTTATCTCAAATAGTTTTGATTTCATCTATGTCAAAGTCCTTTTATGGATTTTAAGCTTATTTGAAGTTGATTTATTATGATACAAAACTTTTTTTGTTGTATTGAAGGTTTTGTGATATGTTTTACTATGGAAGTGTTATTTTTATACCATTAATGGTTTATGGAGAAAGTATTGACATTTTGTATGATAGTTTTAATATGAATTTTTATGATATGTTTAAACCTTTTCATATGGGAATGCATTGGACTTCATATGTGACGGGTGGAGCCCGCTAGAGCTCTTTGATGCATCGGTAGGTCTCATGATACAAACTAGTGTCTTGGCACAAGGCCTTGACAAAATCTTATTTGTAGTCTTGGCCTGAGGCCTTGGCTATGTGGTTATGATAGTCTTGCATTATGCATTCCATCATTATGAAAGTGTTTATTGATATTGCATGTGATTATTCTATTAGTCGAATATCCATGTGAATAAGTAAATGGCATTATTTCATTTTATTTTTTCCATACTATGTTGAAGTTTAAGTTTAAAAGTCTTTTGTATTAGTTATACATTGCCATAAATGTTTATGCTTATTTATAAAAGTTTCCGCTTAATTTCTTACCCTTACAGATTGTTTGAGCTCACCCCTTTCTATGTTTTATTTTTCCTATGATTACAAAACTATATTGTGATTGATATGCAGGGTTAAGAAAAGGGAATAATGGCATTCATAAAGGATTATTTATGTTGTTTTGTATGTTATGAAGTGTAATGTAACATTCGTGTATATAATATATTTTCCAAGATTGCTAAACCGATCGGTCCTTTGGGTCATGATTCTTTGTAATCATTCCAATGTATTAAAATAATACACTGACTCTGGGTCACTAGGGTCGGGGAATTACAATAACGGGCATAGAACTATGAAATCAAGAAAAGTGAAGAAGTAGATCATCGTAGAACAAATAAACATATTAAGAACGATGAATAACGATCACATAACTCAAGAATTTAGCTTTACTTTTCCGTGTAAAACATTGGTATCACCTCCGAAACAATGGGAGAACATTATTTGGAATAAGGACAAGAAAAATCCCAATCTAATGGCTGCATAAGTGCAGAAACAAGAGATATAGAGGCAAAAATGTGTTAGATTCACTTGTTTTGGATCTCACCTAAACATTCACACGGTTAGTTCATACAGTTAGACAAATCGTGCACTGACCATGCATTAGCTAATGCCTAGGAAAACCCTTAGCATGGATTCCTTGCATTGTCTCCCTAACCATGCTCCAATATTGCAGGAGCCACATTTATAATAGTTCAAAAAACTCATGGTTTTTCTGCACAGTTCAATAAACAGTGCTCTGCCCATGTGACTTCCTTTTTTCATCAAAACTACTTCCAAAGTTATCCCATCTCTCCCATCCATCACCCATAAAATATAAAACCATGAAAAGAATCATGTAAAGGTTAAAAACAAAAAATTGGGGGTACTAAATTGAATACTCTGTTTTGGGGTACTATAATAGTGATATTATTCCTAAAAATGAGATTTTCAGAATATGTAATTGGACCTTCGAGCCATATGGACTCTAGACCATCTCACACCAAAATAAACTAGTAGAAAAATAGTCGTTAACATTGTTTTTCACCTTTAACATTCGGATTATATCTGATGTCTATTCGTCTAAAATTTTATGTTCTATTCTTAATAGTGGTAAAATAAACCACTTTTATATTAACTATTTTTTAGGGTTTTTACATCGAATATTCTGAAAATTGATTTCAAAATGAAACTTTCAATCATTCGATGTCATCTTTTTTGGATTAACAATGTGGAATTTGTATTATTTTTTTATATTAAGATGCAGATTTCTAACTTTATGAAGGTTGGAAACATATGGAAAAAAAGTTTTAGAATCCAAATTAAATTATGAAAAATAAATTTGGATCTCTCTCCAGGTGGAAGGCAAGGTGATGCCCACTATTTTTCCCCAATGCATTCAAGAGAACATCTCTTTAAAAGAGGATGAAATAGATTCTACCATTCCATATAAATCATTTAATATAATAGGTACAGTCCCTCGGTCTATCTATTATATCATAATTAATTTCATAGGCCTCCTTAATAGAATCATTCAAATGTCTCACACATTGAAAAAGGTTAAAAAGTAAACTTATCATCTTGCTTCATAGAGGTCTAGAACATCAGAATTTCTTTTTTTACATGAATCAACTTTTTAGGCCTAGATGGGGACAACATAGTCTGATGGAATTCCCTCTGACTTTATTACTTTAGACCACCAAGTTCAGATTATTGTTGTGTTTCATGTTTCCTTCTTCCTTGATTTCGAAAAAAACAAATAAACTATGATGATGAATAATAAATAAAAACATAAATCATTGACTTGGTTTCATTTCTAGTGGTAGTGTCATTTAATCAATATGTTTTTGGTTGATATTCATATTATTTTGAGAAAATAACTCATTTGGAGTCCACAACAGAGGTTGTTAAGAATATTAACACTATTATAATTAAATATCATGTAGAATTTCAATATTTCTAACACGGTCGGTTGAAGTCTTCTTCTCTATAAAAGCATCAAAATGTTTATCCCTTTGTGAAAAAACACCTTTAGCATTGGTTTTTTCCTTTAATGATGATTATAGGGACATTAATATAGGTGGAATGGAAATTGGTACTTTTATTGTAGGTTTATAAATATTGGAATTGACAACCATTCTAAAATATGAAATATGGAATTATTTCAATATCAACATTATGTAAAAATTGATGTTCAAATCCCTTCTAAAAGACGCAATATAGAAGGATTTACACATATGTATTTTGTAAAACTGAAATCGAATGGTGTTTTTTAATATTTAATATAACATAATTCCATACATATAAAAAATATGTGTAGAAACAAATAGTATAAAAAACAACACAAAAATTGATTAAGGGGTAGAAAATCTCAATAAAAATATTCACAGCATTTTTTAAAATTATTTAACTAAATGAAACTAAATATCCAAATTAGTGAAACTTATAAAATAGTATTCAAAAAAAATTATTGGTTTTTAAATTCATTTTATATATATATAATAAAAAAACCTACAATATAACGTTTAATGAATTTTAAAAATATAACATATTTGTTTAAATTATATGTTTTATGATGAAACCAACCTTCTCAATATTCATTGTTGTTCATGTCAGGATTATCTAATAAATGAAAAAAATTCGTAATCCTCAAATTACACACTCTCTCATTGATGATGGAAAAACATTTTCTAAAAAATATTTTAAAAATAGAAACTCTAAACTTGTTATAAAAAACTTGTATTCACTTATATAAAATCTATATACCATATATTTCACATATTCAATTTTTTATGGATCCAATGTTGAATAGTTAGCCTTATTAAAATCAATCCATGACCTGTTACATTTTCAAATATTAATTATAAAAACATATATAAACTGAGAATATTAATATTTAAAAATGAATATAGGAAAATAAGGCTTACTACTTTAACAACTTGTTGAAACGTTTTCAAAAAACACCCAATCACCATCAAATCCAATATGCCTTACATTATTTTTGAAAAATATATGCATAACATCATATGTCTTCTAAGATATAAAAAATATAGAATTAATAATATTATAATGAATAATGGTTTATAATTTTATATTTTCTCATACCATCCAAGGAATGAAAAAAAACCAACATGTATTCTACCTATTTTTAATCTTTTAGGTTTATATTCAATTCCACCATTTTGGTTCATGTATTGAATGATTTTTCTAATTTAATGAAGATCCATTAATTTATAATCAGCTATCTAATAATATTAGATGAAAAGAATATTTAGATCCTTGATAAGAAAATAATTAATTAAGTCAATATAAGATATGTTTACATTAATAAATAAAAAAGATAATTTTAATTTACTTACATGGGGAACAACTGCAACATAGGTACAATGATCTCCTCTCCTGTAATGAAATCAATCATGATATTTTTTAAATTATTTATCATATAATAAATTCCACATATATCACCCATCATCAGAAAACTATAATAATTATATAATATATATATATATATATTTCTATTATCATTATTGCCCCATCAACTTTATATGGAGTATCTAATGGTATTGGAACCTAAAATTTTCATTCACTAACATTGATTCCATTGATTTTAGATACATTTATATAAGGTATGTTTAAGATAATATTATAATTAACTCAACACATATTGGTAAATAAAAATGAAAAACAAAAAATACCACATATGTTAAATAATAACAAATATTTTCTATCCAATGTAATAAAATGATTAGTACAATGTCTATCTACGAACACCTCCTCAATATGTAGCGATAATGGAGTTGTTGGATCAATATCATCATTTACCACTACTCTTACCTAATATAACTACATAAGCTGATGATGAACATAATACCCAAGATGATGTATAATGCTATATTCTATAATAAATACATGTGGATCCCCATCATGAAACATATATTACATGGTCAAAGTTGAATGAGGAGGAGGTAGATCGTGGTTGGAAGGTTGCACAATATTCATTTATCTCATCTCTTCAACTACTCAAACTGATAAAAGGATTTAATTATTTACTCTATGTATTCATTCATGTTTCTCTTTTAATCCTTGAAATAATATATATTTTTTCATTTATCCCTATTTGAATATGCAATAGGGGCACAACCAGTGACTTTTAAAAAATAGATACCCTCTTTATACCCTCTGACACATCTCATGTGTTCTTAATTTCATAATGTAATGGTAAGAATATTATTCCTACCTTTAGGGACAAAGGACACTCATATCATTTTCTCCTAATGAGAATCCTATTGTAATATTTAAAAAGTAATATAAGTGAAATATTTTGAAAAATAGTAATATTCTATAAAATTAACAATTAATAACTTACAATCTTATAAGTTACATCCTTTTTTTAGATCAGTAATTTAATGACCTTTTTTATCTGCCTCAACATTTTATATTTTTTATGATAATGGGGAGTAGATGGGGGGTCATGTGTAACCTATTTTAATCCACTAAATATATTGGATCTTAAATGAAAAAAAATAAGCAATCATTTCCTCGTCTAATAAAGGATACCCTCTATGTGAAAATGTATGAGGGTATATATTATGATGTTATATCTATTGGATATTTCTCATAGAGGTTTGTTACATAAGGAAAAATAAACAAGCTATCAAGAAATTAAAATTAATGAAACAAATAAATTTTATAATATACAATAACATACCACAAAATAATCCTCCCACTAATTGGAGACAAACAACTTCCATATCTTTGTATCTATAAACTCATACTTAAGTCATGGGTTTTAATTTTGTTTAATCCCAAAATAAAAAAATGAAGACAAATTTTACATAAAATCTCTCCATCTAGTTTCTAAAAAGGATAAACACCTTTTCTTATCTTCTTTCATCTCATTAAAGTAAAATTCCAACATTAATTGAACATATGAAATCTTAAGAAATGTATAATATTTAAACCATTAGAAAACTAAATAAATAAGATTAGAAATGTTTTCATTAAATACTCTCATAACTGATTGTTTCACTAATTTGTTGATTCTCCTTCAACCAAGGAATAAAATAGTTATCCTATAATAAAAATACATAGTCATATAAGTCCTAAACTGTATGGAATTTAGGCTAATTCGGTGGTCATTTACATCAATGTTAATTATCCACCTTTAATGTGCATGTGAATGTGAACATGTTGATAAATGTGTAATATCTTGACTATAATCATTATGTATCATTATATCTGGATAAGAAGAAGAGCTTCCCATGATTTTATGAAATAAAATTTGGATTTCATTAAATAATTTATTTACTAATGATATATATTTATATAAATAAACAAATTTACTTTGGTTCCACAAGCCCTATTTATATCATTAAGAAATTTGTATGTTACAATAAATAAATTTTTTAACATTATTTCATTAAAATTTATTAATTTTAACAAATAAATAATAATTTATTTATAATATAAAATAAAACATTGAATGTTACATTTTTTAAATAAAAAAATGGGTTACTAAATCTTGTATATATAAAAATTAACTACAAAAAATAATAGAAATGATTTTCAAATAAAAATGTGTACTTTAATTTACATAAATTAAATGAACAATAAATAAATGACATAAGTAAAAAACTTATTTCTTCATAATAGTGAAAAAATAATAAATATATTTTGAATAAAATATTATACCTAAAAATAAAATAATTAACAAGTAATTACTATACAAAATGATGAAAATAGATCCCCTCATGTAAATTATGTTCTTATAATCGAATAATTACATCATATGGAATGATATAGGAATAAAATGGGGAGGGTAAAATTTTCCAACCAAGAAATAGATATATAATTCTATAGAATAAAAAAAATAATGGTCAATGTTCACATCATAAACTTTGATATCATCTCGTGGTCATCTAATATAAGAATAAATTTCTAAGTTTCCTTCAACATCATCAAAATTCTCATCACAAAAATGAATTGTTTTTCTCTGGGAAAATTGTTTCCCTCGGAATTTGGGGATGACCTCCTTGATTGAAGGTTCAAACATCCAATCAGTTTCTAACGGGTTTGTTCGTAGAACTGGAAACATCCAATGATTCCACATCCATTTGGACCAACATTCCAAATGTAGGCGCTCATTAGTTTATGGACTGATGAGGCTGAGGAATTTGCATTGGTCAAGAGGATGGGAGGCCAGACTCATCACACCTTTTTTAGGGGAATTATTGTCTACTCCGGGACTCTCTTTGTAGATTTAAGTTATGTTCGTGAATCCTTATTACATTACCAAGTATAAATTGAGATTTCCTTCAGATCTGACAATCAATGATTAAACATGTAAGAAATTTAGAGAATCGTTTATATGTATTCAAGGTTCTTCATCGATAGAGAATCATTTGTATTTATTAGAGATTCTTGGTAAATGGTATCCTTCGACACACTTATATAGAAGTCTCTCAGTCATTATGATAACCATTCGGGTTTTAAAGCCACTCAGTGGGGCACGTGAAGTTTATTTTCATTCATAGGGACATGGATTATTTCAAAGTTGTGATCGAACTCGCAGATGGGCTACCTACGTATCCATTATTTGGAAAAGGAATCAGAACACACGTAGTTCGAGTAAGGGAGTATAATGTTTATGATTGATGGCTCAAAGAAGGATTTCATAATTAATTTTACACTCTATGATCATGTGACTCATGCTCAGTGTGATAAACAAGAGGTATTGGTAAAAATCAGACAATTGTGCCATGAAAGGTGAAATCATAAGAAATAATGTGGGACTTATGTATGTATGACTGCCTAGATAAATGAAGATTATGATTCACTTCAGGGAAGAAATCAAGAAATAGGGTCCATAAAGGTATATGTGATTCATGGAGATTTGAATAATCTAACTTGGGGATTACTCTTGAAAAGGAGGACCAAATTAGGAGAGGACTTATGATTGGGTTTTATTCCTGAGAAGCAGTCCTATATCAAAGGAAAATTGGGACTGGATAAGAGAAATTAAGAATGGGGATTACTCTTGAGAAGGAGGCCCAGGTTAAGGGACTTGAAAAATTAAGGGACTTGAGGCTTACTCCAGAAGAGAATTCCCATATTTGAGATTGGGGTTACTCCTAAAAAGGGGGCCCATGTTAAGAGAATTATGGTTGGGGCATACTTTTGAAAAGGAGGCCCAGGTTAATGAGCACATGGGACTTACACCTAAAAATGAGACCCAGGTTAAGAATTATGACTGGGGCTTATTCCTGAAAAGGAGGCCCAAATTAATGTGGACTTGGGACTTACTCCTAAAAAGAAGACCCATGTTAAGAATTATGACTGGGGAATATTCCTGAAAAGGTGGCCCAAATTAATGAGGACATGGGACTTACTACTAAAAAGGAGGCCCAGGTTAAGAATTATGACTGGGGCTTATTCTTGAAAAGTAGGCCCACGTTAATGAGTTCTCTCATCTTAAAGGATGAGGTTGAATGAATGAAATCTCAATCTTTAGTGACATAAAGATGTGTAAATCACTAGGTTTTGAGAGATATTCCACATAATTCCTTTCAGATAAGGAAGTCAAATCAATAAATTCTGCCATAAATGGCTTTCAATGGTGTCTCGAATACCGAATCTTGAATATGAGAGGTGTAATTGCATAAGAGGGGTGAAATGGGCAAGAAGGGTACCCAAAAAGGCAGGGGCGCACATGTCCTGGCAGGCGCGTAGGTACTACATGGGCATGCAAGTCCTGGTCGTGCAGGTATACCTGCACGACACATGGGTACTTGCACGTTTGTAAACCAGTATGGTAATACTTGGGCGATCCTTGACCATTTCCTTTAGAAATATCTTGAGGTACTTCCAGAAGAGACGCGCATAAGTTTTTATGAGGAAGTAGGGTGGCGCGAAAGAATTTTAATTTCCCTTAAGGGTAAAACACCTTAGGCGCACAAGTGTTAGTGAATTCTAACACATAGACCTTACTCCTCTTGTTTAGAAATTCCATTCTAGGTAAATAATTATCTTAGAAGTGTTCAAAAGACCTGAAGAAGAGACCTGGACGTTCAAAGCTCCAAATCTGGATTCTGGAAAAAATCATCCCAAAATGGGGGGCCCACCGGGGGTATTTATAGGCTGGAGAAGACCCCGGGTGGTTAACACTTAGGGCGCGCAAGTGACTTGTGTGACCAACTTCGGCGCGCAAGTGTACTTGTGCAACCATGGTATAACTTCAGCTGGAGAAGACCCCAGGCGGTTGTCACTTAGGGAGAGCAAGTCACTTGCGCGACCAACTTCGACGTGCAAGTGTACCTGCACAACCATGGTAGAACATGCATGACATTTTTTCAATGTTCTTCTTATTCCTTCCTTTGTCAATTTTTTTATATGTGTCCAAAGGTTGAATCACATTGAGCTAAGATATTCCCATTTCCCAATCTTTAGACTCTATGACGAATGGAGTGTCAACAAAAGTCCCCCCTCAGAGTTGGATCCAGAGAGAAAAGAGGATTTGACTCTGAGGAAAAAGGAGAAATCATGGGTCTTTGTGGTTATTAGAAATTTAAATTCATGCATGTCGGACATAAAAAGGCTAATGTTTAAGGTCGAAATAGCTTTGACTGAATGGATTTAAATTGACTCAATTCCTAGACAATTTATCAGAAAACATATTACCACACTCAAGTATGAAGGAAAAAATGTGAACTATAACTTAGGAATATTTGAATCTGAGGAATGATATGAAAAAGAGCTAAAAGGCATTAGAAGAAGTAGTTCCCAGGAATGAAGTTACCACCATTTAACAAACCCGTTAGGGGGTTGAATTATGTAGGGCCGCCTAAGGGCATTGCCTGCATAGTCAAATAAATAGCATCTTTTGGCTGCCAGGTTCGTTGTGTAGACTACT
This sequence comes from Viscum album, assembly GCA_963277665.1. Classification (NCBI taxonomy): domain Eukaryota; kingdom Viridiplantae; phylum Streptophyta; class Magnoliopsida; order Santalales; family Viscaceae; genus Viscum; species Viscum album. The sequence continues at coordinate 912,979,946 of OY728155.1, read as the reverse complement.
TATGCAAGGCCACATAAGGGTACGAGGTGCATAATCAGGAAAAAGAACTCTCAGAAATTTACATTCCTATTGATAAAAAGCTAGTGAATGTTTATAGAGATTCATATTTTCCAAATTATAGAGTTTGATGTATGGAAAGAGGTAATTGAATATGGAGAAGATATTTCCAAACAAGATTATCAAAGAACTAGATGGATATCACTCCTATGAAGGTCTGACCCAAATGTAGGGAAGGAGAATATAAACCGTAGACTTGAATACTTTCAGATCATGAAAAAAGGATATGGGAAAAATATGTTAAGGATGCCTATTTTTGTGGATCCCTATATACTATCATTTAAGACCAATAAAGACAAAAGAGGCTTTCTTCCCAATAATGAAGATACCATTATTTAACAAAACTGTTAGGGGGTTGAATTATACAGGGCCACCTAAGGGAATTGGCTGCATAGTCAAATAATAGTATCTTTTGGCTGACAAGTCTGTTATGTAGACTGTTTATGCAAGGTCGCCTAAGGGCACGTGCTGCATAGTCAGGTAATAGAACTCTCAGAAATTTGACATTTTTGTGACTAAAAGTCAAGAAAAAGGTTATGAATATCAGAAAATTTTTAAGGTTAGGATTATGACACATAAATATGGGTATTTTCCAATGTATAAAAAGATACACAGATCAATGCTAACCATAATAATGTTGTGGATGGGTCCTGGATTTAAATGTTGGACTTCACTACGTATCCCATAAGGATGGGAATCATGCCATACGTAGTTCTTAAATTAGAGTTTAACGTTGTGTGGGACAAAAGGATTATAGATCTTAGTTTAGGGTCATAGAGCATGGACCATTGTAATAAATACACAGTGTGTGTTTTCATGGGGACTTTTCAGCAAAGGGACTGGAAGTGGAATTTGGGGTTAGGCCCAAAAGACATGGGGCTGGATTCGAGGGACACTCGAACGTTCCTACGTATCCCATAAGGATTGGAATCAATCCCATGTAGTTCTATAAATACCCTCTGTACATATTTGGTTCGTACATGGGATGGGTGAAAGGGGACATTAGTACAATGATGGTTTAACACAAGATAAAAGGTTTCGGCATTTCCATGTATGCATGTAGTCTTTGAAATGAAACATGATTGAAAGATCAATGTAAATAATGGTTCCCTCTCAGGTGAGGGTATCAATGAATATTTTAATTTATTTTCATACTGGACAAAAGTGTTGTATAGTTTAACGTCGTATAATAAGGAAGAAAGTGAACCAATGTAAAGATATTGATTCTAGGGGCGGTTTCATTAATCAACATCGTATGAGATAGAGGTGAACCGATGTGAAGAGATTGGTTTTGGGCTTGAAAGTTGGGAGGTTTCCTACAGACCCAGCATGGAAGGCAAGGATCAAAGTCCGCGTAGTTCAATTAAAGAATGAATTAAAGATCAAGTTTTTCTTGGGGACAACAACCTAAAAAATGATGTTGTTGGGACTTACACATGGTTAGTAGCCCAGAGAGAGTGTTATTGTTGGGGTTTTATCCAAGATCATGTGATTCATACTCGGTGTGAGAAACAAAAGGTAAAAAAACCTTAATGATGCATAGTTTAATGTCATGTAGGACATATAAAGGGACTATGCAGTTTAAAGTCTTGCAGTTAGGACTATTGGTGCTGCATAGTTTAGTGTCTTGTAGCAGGGACAAAGTACAGTTTAATGTCATGTATGATGTATCAAGGACTTTCTGTACAGTTTATCGTCATGTAGTTAGGATGATGGGGACAATATAGTTTAATGTCATGTTGGATGAAAGGTAGATTGTGCAGTTTAATGTCATGCAGTGAGGACAAAAGAGTACACCATTTAACGTCATGTTGGACGAATTAGGGAACTTTTTCACAGTTTAACATCATGTTGGACGTATGTGGAAATAGTTTAGGGTCATATGCATGGACTGTTGGTTATGAAGTTTAACGTCTTGTTGGATAGTGGTGCAGTTTAAGGTCATACAGGACCTTTCTGATGATATATTTTGTGATTATACAAAATACTTCTTCCAAAATCTGGCATTGGTTGGAGTAGTGATGAGTTCTCCATCCATCGAGATTAATGAATAAGCTCCATTGGAGTGGACCCTATGTATTGAGTAAGGTCCTTCCCATTTTGTCTCATGATTGGGAGGTTTATTTCATGGTATCATTGGAGTTCTGAAAACTAATACCAATTCTCCCCGAGTGAATGAACGAAGACGAACTTTTTTGTTAAAAGCTTGTTCTATTCGATTCGGAGAGACTTCCAAGTTGTGCAAAGTGAAAAATCTTTTCTCATCTAATCGTTCCAATTCATTCAATTGCTTTTGATATTGTTCATCTATAGATTAATGATCCCAAATGGCTACTCTGAGAGAAGGAAATTGAACTTCAATGGGAAAAACGGCTTCCATTCCATATACCAGTGAATATGGAGTTGACCGAGTTGCAGTGCGGGTGGTAGTCCGATAAGCCCATAAAGCATGAAAGAGCTTATCAGGCCGTGACTTCTTATCTTTATCCACCATCTTTTGTAGTATATTTGAAAGAGTCGTGTTGAAGCCTTCTATCTGGCCATTGGCTACTGCCTGATACCGGGATGAATGGATGGATTTGATGTTGTATTCTTGATACATCTTCTACACCTCGGATGAACAGAAGTTGGTGCCATTGTCCATCAATATGGTATGAGGGACACCAAATCTGGAAAATATGTTAGACTTGATAAAGTTAACAACTCATTTAGAACTGACTTCCTTGAGAGGTATTGCCTCTGCGCATTTGGAAAAAAAGTCAGTAGCAGTAAGAATGTACTCAAACTGCTTGGCCATAGCTGAAGGGTAAGGTCCCTCCACATCCATTCCCCATGTGGAAAATATAAATGAGTATTTAACTGTATGATGCAACTCTGGAGGTTGATGAATGAAGTTGGCATATACTTGTCATGAATGACACTTCTTTGTGAAATCAACACAATCTTGTATCATTGAAGGCCAAAAGTATCAAAGCCTTCGAATCTGATCAGACAGTCTATGTCCAGACTGGTGGGCACTACAGACTCCTCGATGCACTTCTTTCATGACAACCATTGTCTCTTCACCATCAATGCTTCTGAAGATAAATCTATCAAATCCATGTTTGTAGAGAATTTTCTCTAGGTGATCTAGACTATCATAAAGAGTAAAATTTACCACACTTCTCTGAATTTGTTCTTTCTCGGCTCTATTAGGTGAAAGTATTCCATTTTGAAGGTATTCTCTGATAGGTGACATCCATCCTGTAGTATTTCCATACAGTTCAGTAATGGGACTAATGTCATTAATTTCCTCTGTTCTGATTCGATCATAATGTGAAATTGCACGACGGTGGGCAATACTGATGGTTTTCTCGTCCCAATTTTGATCTTCCAGAGCTGTGGCTATATTATCCAGTGCATCAGCTTGAGCATTTTGTGATCTTGGGACATAAGAAAATGCCAGTTCTGAAGGGAATTCCACCATTAACTCTCTGACATAATCATACAACGTGATTAGTTATTCTTTTCTGATAGCATAATACCCATTAACTTGTTTGATTACCAGGTCCGAATCACCTTTCACCTTTAAGTGATTCACTTTTGCTTGAAGTGATAATTCCAAGCCTGTGATAAGATCTTGGTATTCTGCTTCATTATTGGTACCACCATCCGACAATAAGAAGGAATAAGGTAACACTGCCTTTTTTGGGAGAAATGAGCACAATTCCTATTCCAACATTGTTGAATTTTGGATTTTCCATTTTCCTCCCTGTTGGACTTCTAGAAGCACCATCAAAATACATTTCCCAAGCCCGAGGACTTTTATGAATATAGAATAATTTTTCATCAGGGTGTTCAATATCTGAAGATGTGTCTTCCACTGATGGGTGTTCAGCCAGGAAATCGGCCAGAGCTTGGCCCTTTATCACTTTTTGAGACACATAATAAATGTCGAATTGCTACAAAATAACTGCCCACCTTGCCAGACGTCCTATAAGCATTGGACGACTAGGGATGAATTTGAGCGGGTTCTTGCGAGATACCAATTGAACCTCATGATGTTGCAGATAGTGTCTCAACTTCTGAACTGTAAAGATTAATTCCAGGTAACACTTCTCAATACTCGAATATCGCGTTTCTGCTTCAAGCATAGTTTGACTGAGATTGTAGAGGCTGTTTTCATTCCCAGCATCATTATTTTGAGTAAGAAAGGCACCCAATGATCGCTCTAGAGCTGTCACGTAGAGGATAGGTGGTCTTCCTTAAACAGGTGGCATGAGTACCGGTGGACTCAAGAGGTAATTGATGAGAATATCGAATGATTCTTGACATTCTTCAGTCCACTGATAAGTGACTCCCTTCTTCATCAATTTGGTGAAGGGTAAACTTTTTCCTGCCAAATTGGTGATGAAACGCCGAATATAGGCTTAATGTCATTGAATTCCTCTAAATTCTTTCAAATTCTGAGGAGGTGACATACCAAGGATTGACATGGTCTTCTCAGGATCGACTTCAATACCACGATGGTTACAAAAAAGCCGAGAAATTTTCTTGTGGTTAACCTAAAATCACATTTTAAGGGGTTTATCTTCAAATTATCTTGTCGAAGATTGCAGAATATGAATTCCAAATCAGCCAAGTGATTAGAACATTGTTTGTATTTAACCAACAAATCTTCTACATAGCATTCAAAAAACATCCCTAAGAAGGTTTTGAAGATACGATGCATGGCATGATGATATGTTGCACCTGCATTCTTTAAGCCAAAGGGCATTACCCGGTATCAAAACACACCCTGAGGGGCATTGAAGGTTGTGGATACCTCTTCTTCTAGGGACAGTTGGATCTAATTATATCCGGAATATCCATCCATGAAGGAAAGTGCTTCATAGCCAGATGTTGCATCAATTAAAAGTTCTGTAATCGGAACTAGGAAATCATCCTTAGGACAATGCCGATTAAGATCTCTGAAATCGATGCAAACTCTAATTTTTCCGTTATTATTATTTACAGGGAAAATATTATCCAACCACTTGGGATAATGAACCTCTCTATCAAAGTTATCTTTTATAATCTTATCCACTTCAGCTTTAATTTTGAAAGCATAAGTTGGGTGTGTTCTTCTCACGGCTTGCTTAAATCCTCGATGTTCTTCTGGTAAACCCAAATGATGAGTAGAAACATCAGGATCAAGCCCGGGCATTTCTGTATAGTTCCATGAAAATATATCTCTATTTCACTTTAGAAATGAAATATACAACTCTTTCTCTTCAAGAGTCATAGCCGCACAGATTAAAGTGGGGCATGGATCTTCTTTTGTACCGAGATTTATTTCTCTGAGTTCATCCATAGTGGTAGAGATACCCTCCTGAAATGCTGGAGGAGCATCTCTGAGATCTTCCTCCTCTTCTTCATCATGTTTTATTTCTTCCATTTCAACTTTCATAGTAGATGATAAAGCATAATTTTCATGATCAGAAGAGATGTAAAAATTTCCACATCTTGAAGAAGAAGCTTCCATTTCCGACCCGATTGATGATGAAGGGTCTTCTTTGGGTAATAAAGAGGAGTCGGTGGATTGAGAAACGACATCATTGTTCACCTCCAATGTTGCTATAACTTCTTCTGGCCTAATTGGCGAAGTATAGATTTTTGGATTTCAGCAGATGAAATGAAGACGACCCCATTTTTGCTTTCATCACTGCCTGGTGGGTTACCAATTTTCCCATGTTGTTTGGATCGATTGCCGTAATTGACATTATGGATATTTCCGTAAGAGTATTTGGATTTGGGTATATCTTGTCAATTTGACTAACAGGAAACACATAATCTGTACACACATGTGCAAATGGATTTACTGGAATCTTCTCCAAACCATATAGACCATTAGCTTTGGTAATCTTCTTTGTTGTGGATTTCTCCCTTCCCTTCGTGTGATAGAATTCTTCCTCGATGTATTGAGACTCACATGTTTTGAATGAGGCCTTATCACCATTCAATGTCCCAACATGACCATCGAAACAATATTTGAGACATTGATGGTATAATGAAGGGATAACCGCATGTTGATGTAGCCAGGGTCTTCTAAGAAAGATGTTGAAAGCTGAGTCTTGATCAACAACCGTGAAATCTGAATTGGATACAAGATCTCCAAAATGAGTTCTGGGTTTAACTTCACCCAGTGGTTCTTGTTCTTTTTTATCATATCCTTGTAACATCATGGTAGAAGGAGATAAATAAGATTATGTGAGGACCAATCGACGAAGTGTACGAATGGGCATAAGGTTGACTCATGAACCATTGTCAATGAAAGCTCTTCGGACTTCTACGCCATTGACCTTGCTAGATAATTACAATGGTCTAATATGTCCATGCAAAAGATCATATTCATCTTCATCAGTAAAAGATATTATTGCATGGAATTCTGCAGGATTATTATCTATGTGATAGACTTAAGCTGCAACAATTTCAGTTTCGAACTTCTGAGGACTTGACAAAGCCTCGATGAGTGCTTCCCTAAGATATTTTGACAGATTCAAAGCTTCCAGATTTGATAACATGGCTGGTACATGGGATAAGTGTTTCAATACATCATACTTTTGATCCAGAGGTCTGTGTTTCCCAACAAGAATATGTGGTTTAGCAGGTACCTTGGAAGTAGATGCTTTGGAAGTTGATCCATCTTTTATTGGGATAAGAGTTGGCAATATTCTTGGTTTTGGAAGATTAGACCGATTAGATCCATTTACTTGATGAGAGGAAGAAGATGGAACCTTCAACCAGTCTTCCAAAATAATTGTACCAGGACGAAATTTTCTATTGGTAGAAGAACTTCCTTATTCTTGCTGAGCTCGCTAAAGGGCTCTACCATGAGTTTCTGCTGCATACACAGTTCTAGCCGGGGTAGAATTGGAATACTGGATTCGGAAAGATCCATGTCTTCCCCTATATCCTGAGCCTCTGGAACATCCCCTAATACCCCTGTATGATACAGGGAATTCAGGCTCATCGAAATCAAAACTGCGACTGGCATATGGATCTGTTAATTGAATCATATTAACAGAACCAAAGATTGACTCTTTGTCTGATGAAAACTCTGCCTGATTAGCTAGTTTAAGCTGTGCCGTTTGGTGGGGCGGTGCCTGTTGCTTTGAAGTATATGGCATGAAGTCTTCCAGAGTCAAAGAAAACTTAGGCTTTGATACATACTCAACTTCTTCTAATTCTTTTTCTTTCTTTTAATCATGTCACTTCTTTTAAGACTTTCCCTCTGATGAAGATGGTTTTCCTGCAACATTCATGGTAGAAGACACAATTGGTTTCTTTAATTGTTCTCACAAAATAGCATGAGTTCTGTTGATTTCCTTTCTGACCATCCAGTCATCATACTTTTGTGAATATTTTATTTTGACTTCTTGCCATTCGCCTTCCTCCTCTGGAACTGTAGCAGTAACACATGCTACCTGAGCTGAAGAACCTTTCAGTTTTTCTTGTCCCGAGTCGACCATCTTTTGCAGGAGGTCTTTGAAGACAAAACACTCCTGGATGGGATGCCCCAACATTTAATGTAAGGGGAAATAATTGGGATGATTTTCATCTACTTCCTTGTCTAGCCTCTTGGGCCTTGGCAGCTGAACCAAATTATTCTCCAGAGCCGAAATGACGTAACGAAGAACTTGTACATTTTGGAAGGAGTATGTTTTTCTCTTCAAATCCTCAAATTGTTTTCGTCTTGGATCTCTTTGATCATCTGGACGAAACGACCATTGTTGTTAGCGCATAGTAGGTGGAACCCTTCGAGAAGATTGAGGTTTTGAAGTAGAAACAGTTATAGGTTCTTGTTTAAGCATAACTGTAGCAATTTCTGCTTTACCCATTCTCCGTTCTGGAGCTGATGGAATTACACGAGATTTAGTCTTAGCCTATATAAAAGAATTTTCAATCTGTTGAGATATTGAAGTAAGGTCTCAAAACACTCTTTTTTATTTCATAGGGATCAATAGCGTACATAATTCCTCACACAGATTTTCCACATAGATTGGCAACAATTCCTCTTGAGGGAGTGCTAAGATTAGGGAATATGTTAATCCCTTCCTGTGAAAAATGAAATCTGAGACCCTTTCATTCTCCATTTTCTTACAGTTTGTAATATCTAAAACTTTTGTCTTTGGAAAAGTTGAGCTAAACATAAGAAGGAATTTTTGGCGAAGATCCTCCCATCTGGTAATTGACCGGGATTTCAATCTTGTATACTAGAGAAAGGCTGGTCCTTGCAAGGTCCGTACAAACCATTTGATTTTTACTGCTTCTTGCTGCTCTGTAGTTCCCATCATAGGATCACAACAAGACACGTAATGTGTCAAATGCGGTTTAGGGTCGCCTGATCCATTGGAAATTGGGAATACATGGTTTCCAAAACTGGATGGAGGAGAGATTGAATCTACCCATTTAGGGTAAACATTATTTTCTGGTTGAACCTGCACATGTTTCCCTTCCAATATTTCTAACTGAGCTGTTAATGACTCAATGGTAGTTATTAACTTTTGAGAAACATCCACTTGAACTTTGACTTGGGTAGGTGCAATGAATGGAGCTTGGACAGATGTGGTGGTTAGTGTTGCAATTGATGGTAGCACTGCCAACTGTTGTTGCACTTGAACCATAGGATTAGACTTGTGAGGGTGTTGTAATTGAGGAGGATATTCTTGACACATATCAGTAGCTACAACAAATACTCTTGACTGACTGACTCCAGCATGCTTAAGAAGAAGACTACCCTGAAGTAGTTCTGCATTCAACCTCCATAATTTATTCCTTTCCTCCTCCTGTTGTGGAAACCTTTTCTCTAGTGAGAGCGATTGGCCTTCTCTAGAGGAAGGATATGTAACCCGATTCTTTCCCCTACATTTGTTTGATCCTTTTCGGAGAGGGGGAAGTGGGTTACATGAAGGATTACATAGGTTCTGAGTAATCCTTTGATTTCGTGTATGCACACCTTCTTCATTTGTGTCGGTGCATACATCTTCTTGAGCCGGAACCTCTTCATCTAAGTCCCCTGAGTGAGCCTCATCATGTGGATCAACAACAACGACATTGATTACATTGATTGATGCATAACACATCTCATCCCTTTTATTAGAATTTCTGTGATATTGTCTTCATCCATGTCTTTGATGAGACATTTCCTTTTTTTGATTTGATCCCTCAGGAACTTCATGACGAACCGTAATTCGGAGGGATTCTCCTGATAATTTGTCTCTTAGTTCCTCTTGAGGCTTCTTCCCCAATCGAGAAAAGACCAACTTTCTCTGAGGAGGGGATAGAGGATTTGAAAAATTCCCCAGTCCGGTGGACTGGGGCTATTCCTGTTGTTCCTGCACAACTCCTCGAATCCTATTTGTTGATTCTAAGGTTTGTTTTAAAAGAGTCCCCAGTCTGGCAAGCTGGGGTGGCTCTTGACAGGCTATGTCTGAGGATTTCTTAAAATCTCTCCTGATCTTGCGAACCTTAGTCTGTAAATTAGATGGATGTATTAACATGTATCCACTTTTATCACCTGGTTCAAAAGACCGTTGGATGACTTTCGACACTTCTGTCACATGATGATGTGCTTTCTCCATACGAGAGGCATGTTCAATATTCTCGTTTTCTTGATGCATGAGTAATTCAACAACTTGTTCTCTGTATGCTTGATTTTGAGAGGAACTAGTTGAATCCTGTTCTTAGGCAAGATTTTGATTACAAACAAAGCCCATTAACTTTGGCCGACCATGGGCAATAACATTGCATGAGACCATTTTTGGCGGGATTTTCTGACTGGAGAGCACATTGAAATGTAGTGTTCCAGGAACACCCCATCATCTGACATGAATACCAGTTGGGGAATTGGCAATTAACTGACGCAATCTTCTTAGTGCGCCAAGGCATGAATGTTGAAGGGCTCTCTGCTGCTTTACAGTCTTCGAATAATGAGAGACTAATAGAGATTCCAAATCAATCTGAGGTTGCAACCCTTCTATTATCTTAAGATGATTTTCATATTCATCATAAGATAATACTTTCTTCTTCAACTGACAAAGATATTTCCATATGTTGAGATGAATATAATGAATTCCATTTTCCATCAAAATCATTGGAATGTCATACTGAGAGTCAGCTAGAGGCCAAAACATGACTGGTACTTCACCTTTTTCTAGTTGTTTTCTCATGTTCATCATTTCCTCTTTATCATTAAATAAAGATTCTTCTACCTGATTTAACCAAAGTTGGTGCTTCCTTGTTACTTCATCGGATTTAACAAGATTGGTAGACAGATCACTAATTAAACTAGAAAATGCATGATTTAGGGGTGTTTCAGAGAATGACCTACACCCTAGGCTATCTTCTGATTGAGAAAGCATTTTACCTGCTAACGATGAAGCATTAGACATGACTGGTTTCCCATTTGCATGTGCTTCAAGATAAAAGGGACTTCTCGGCACTACATTGTCCACTGAAGCATTTTCCGGGAAATGTACATCACTACTGTGGAGAGGACTTTCGCAGTGAAATTAATCATTATGAGGAGTACCACCATGGTGGGTTACAAAAAATGATGAGATCTCTTGCTCCTTGGTCTTCTGGCCACACAGAGGGTTATTATAGGTCTCATCTGAAGATGAAACTTCGAGATCGACCGAATTGTCATGAAGCAAGCCTTCATGAGGAAGATTCTGTTGAAGACCTTTAGAATTATTGTTCCCACTATTGGAAAATGAGGGATTAGAATCTTGGATTCCAACAGATAATTGTCTGGGGGCATCAAGAACTCCAACATCGAGCAAGGCTTTGTTACAGATTGGCTCGTGATCTTTTGACTGTGCTGGGTAGGTCTTCTTCTTAGACGCCTTCTTACTCACCTTGGAAACCACTTGTCGACGTAAGTGGATGCTCTGAGTAGGTGAATGTGCCTAATCAGGAGAGATGGCCAAGTTAGGCTGACGATCTCCACTCAAATCAGGTGTATGTTCCTGAGTTGGTTGTTTGTATGCTATGAGGGAGTATGCCCCACAACCCTCTTGGACTGGAACAGATGTGTGTGTCTATTCCATAGTGAACTGTTGATGTGTTACTCCACTGGTAGAGATAGATTTATGTGTCTTTACCTGAGATGCCACTGAAGTTGTTATAATATCCTGGCAGGCATCCAGAATATGAGTAGGGATTTTTCTTCTGCTCTTTCACCATTGATAAAATATTCTTGGTGACTTCAGCTATCGGAACCGGGATATATGTCCATTCCATGATTGGAGTAGGAGTATGTGCCTTCTCCTGTCCTCATTTTCCTGTCAGTGAATCCTGAAAGTACTCAAGTGTGGGGTCAAAAAGTTGAGTCTGGATCATTTTTGTTTCCGGGGCTTTCTAACTAACTTCTACGAATGCTACCAAGCGAGACTGTTGGTAGGCTTGATTAATACTAGCAGGTGTGTGCCTTCTGATTGAACTTCGCCAAACGTGGTTGACGAGCTCCATCATATGTAGTCAGATGAGCCTGCTAACTAGCTGATGATGTATAAACAGGTGTATGTTCCTGCCTATAGTACTCCGCCGGAATTTCCTGGTGGGATTGGCGTGAAGCTTCCAGACGAGTCTGCTGGACAGCAGAATTGAAATGGGTAGGTGTGTGTGCCCACTCGTTGCTTGCCACCAAGTTAGGTTGGTGGACTTATCTGGAGATGGCAAAGATGAGAACCTGCTCACTTTTAACCATATTTCACCTCTGGTGATTCGTCTTGCATGCTCAGGGTCGAGGAACCTGAGCCAAACGCCTGGAGTCGACACCCTCATCATGTTGAGGGCGCACTGCCGCACGAGTCTGGTGGAGATTGTTGATGGGAGCCCTCAGGAAGGACTCCTGCTTCCTTAAATTAAGGCCCTGAGAGACCTCCTCATTCTCCTCCCCAGAATATGGGAGTGAATAGTGATTGTGTTCTGGGGATAATGACCCGAAACGGATGGAAACGGTGGTTAGAACTTCCTGCTTCTTGATCACTGGTCGTCGTTGTCCAGATGACCGGTGTGAGTTGTTCACTTGGAGGACTTGTCGGGAAGCCTCCAGAGTTGGGATGGTACCGTGTTGACGGTACTCCTTAACCAGCGCATTTGATACTCAGTGTTGAAGATGCTGAGTAGGTGATGTCAACCTTAGAGAGAATGACGATCCAGTAGGAGTAGAAGTCGTGGCATTTTCAGAAGTAGTATTCACATGTGTGAACATGAGAGCAGTCATTCTGGAAATGCAGAATATCTTGGAAAAGATTTCATGTTTGATATAACAGACGTAATCAAGATAAATTCAGCCACTACATCTTTTGGATGGACACATATGTCAATGATTTTTTTTCCTCTCATTGAGTTTTATATAGGGGCCTAACAAATAAGTAAAACATCATTTTAACTTGGTTAAGGATTCACGTCGGGTTCACCATTTTTTGTTTCCCTAATAATTTGGGGATGACCTCCTTGATTGAAGGTTCAAACATTCCAATCGGTTTCTAACAGGTTTTTTCATAGAACCAGAAACATCCAATTATTCCACATCCATTTGGGCCTACTTTCCAAAGGTAGGCGCTCATTAGTTTGTGGACTTATGAGGCTTAGAAATTTGCATTGGTTGAAAGGATTGGAGGTCGGACTCAACACACCTTTTTGAGGGGAATTATTGTCTACTCCGGGACTCTCTTTATAGATTTTAGTTATGTTCATGAATCCTTATTAAATCACCAAGTATAAAACGAGTTTTCATTCATATCTTACAATAAATGATTAAATATGTAAGAAATTTAGATAATCTTTTATATGTATTCGAGGTTCTTCGTCGATAGAGAATCATCTGTATTTATTAGAGATTATTGGTCAATGGTATCCTTCGACACACTTATATTGATGTCTCTTGGTCATTATGATGACCATGATGGTTTTAAAGCCACTCAGTGGGTCACGTGAAGTTTATTGTCATTCAGAGGGAAATGGATTATTTCAGAGTTGGGATCGAACCTATACAAAGGCTACCTATGTATCCTTTGTTTAGAAAGGAATCAGAACCCACATAGATCAAGTAAGGGAGTATGATGTTTATGATTGATGGCTCAAAGAAGGATTTCATAATTACTTTTACACTCCAAGATCACGTGAGTCATGCTCAGTGTGAGAAACAAGAGGTATTGGTAAAAATCAGTTAATTGTTCCATTAAAGATGCAATCATAAGAAATAATGTGGGACTTATGTATGTATGACTGCCCAGATAAATGAAGATTAGTATTTAATTCAGGGAAGAAATCTAGGAACAGGGTTCATAAAGGTATATGTGCTTCATGGAGATTTGAATACTCAAACTTGGGGCTTACTCCTGAAAAGGAGGACCAAATTATGAGAGGACTTATGATTGGGTTTTATTCCTGAGATGAAATCCCAGATCAAAGGTAAATTAGGACTGGTTAAGGGAAATTAAGACTGGGGCTTACTCCTGAGAAGGAGGCCTAGGTTAAGGGACTTGAAAAATTAAGGGACCTAAGGCTTACTCCTGAAGCGGATGCCCATATTTGAGACTGGGGCTTACTCCTGAAAAGGGGGCCCTGGTTAAGAGAATTATGGTCGGGTCTTACTCCTGAAAAGGATGCCCAGGTTAATGAGGACATGGGACTTACACCTAAAAAGGAGGCCCAAATTATGAATTATGACTGGGGCTTATTCCTGAAAAGGAGGCCCAAATTAATTGGGACTTACTCCTAAAAAGGAGGCCCATGTTAAGAATTATTACTGGGGATTTTTCTTGAAAAGGACGCCCAAATTAATTAGGACTTGGGACTTACTCCTAAAAAGGAGGCCCAGGTTAAGAATTATGAATGGGGCTTATTCTTGAAAAGGAGGACCAGGTTAATGATTTCTCTCATCTTAAAGGATGAGGTTGAATAAATGAAATCTCAATCTTTAGTGACATAAATATGTGTAAATCACTAGGTTTTGAGAGATATTCCATAGAATTCCTTTCAGATAAGGAAGTCAAATAAAGTAATCATGCCACAAATGGCTTTGAAGAGTGTCTTGAAGACTAAATCTTGAATAGAAGAGTTGTAATGGCATAAGAGGGGTGAAATGGGAAAGAAGGGCACCCAAAAAGGCAGGGGCACGCATGTCCTGGCAGGCGTGCAGGTACTGCGTGGGCGTGCAAGTCCTGGTCGCGCAGGTATACCTGCGTGACACATGGGTAGTTGCGCTTTTGTAAAATAGGATTGTAATACTTGGGAAATCCATGACCAATGCCTTTAGAATTATCCTGAGGTACTTCTAGAAGAGAGGCACGAATGTTTTAGTGAGGAAGTAGGGCAGCGCGCAAGTATGTTCCTTTCCCTTAAGGGTAAAACACCTTAGGCGCGCAAGTGTTAGTGAATTATAACACATAGACCATACTCATCTTGTTTAGACCTTCCATTATAGGTAAATAATTACATTAAAAGTGTTCGAAAGACCTGAAGAGGAGACTTGGGCGTTCAGAGCTCTAGATCTGGATTCTGGTAAAAATCCTCCCGAAATAGGGGGCCCACCGGGGGTATTTATAGGCTAGAGAAGACCTCGGGCGGTTATCACTTAGGGCACACAAGTGACTTGCATGGCCAACTTCGGCGCACATGTGTACTTGCATGACCATGGTAGAAATTAGGCTGGAGAAGACCTTGGGCGGTTATCACTTAGGGCGCGCAAGTCACTTGTGCGACCAACTTCGGCGCGCAAGTGTACTTGTGCGACCATGGTAGAACTTGCATGACCTTTGTTCAATGTTCTTCTTATTCCTTCCTTTGTCATTTTTTTTATATTTGTCCAAAGGTTGAATCACTTTGAGATAAGATATTCCCCTTTTCCAATCTTTAGACTCTGTGACGAAAGGAGTTTCAACAAAAATAACACACTTTTGATAATTTTATGGGTTAACAACCTAAATTTTTTTTATTCACATGTCTCCATGATAAATGAATCCTCCTTGAAACAAAATATTTTCATATAAATAATTATAAAACCATACTCATTATGTTTTAAACAATTATTACCATAAAACTAGTTATAATTATATAGAAGTGCATAAAAAGTTTATATAATTAACCTACAATATATCATAATAACACCAAAATATAATGTTGAAATATAAATATATTTTTTATATTTGGCACTTCAAAAATGAAATACTTCAGTGAAAACCATTACTCCACTATTTTGAATAGTAATAGTATCATCCTAAATTTTATTATATATTATGAAACCATTATATTAAGACCATGTGATCACATTGACACTTGGTACCCCTATTAACCATTTAATTATTTCAAATGAAGATAAATATATGTTTATTTTCTCCTTAAACCATGAAGCAAATGTGTTTTTATCTTTATTCGTCAACCAATATTTATTAATTATTATATGTCATTCTTTCAATCTAAAATATGTGATGATATATATGGACTAAACACACCAATGCTATTTAAAATTTATAAATTAGCTTGCATCACTTTATCCCATGAAGCTAAATTTATCTTTAAGATATGAATCCCCGTACCTTTGCTATAAACTATCGAATTTCATGTTATTGCGACACCAATGCGTTCCACATTCGAAAAATAATTTTTAAAAGCTCAATTAAAAATTCTTTTTTTTATTTGAACAGTATATGCCTCTTTTAAATGTATATTTTTGACATATACATTTAATATTTTCATATATCGTTCAAAAGGATGAATTTAATATAATAAATAGTCACACATATTCATATCTTGTGAACTAAGTGAATTAGTACATGGACCATTATATCAAAAATTGATGGTGAAAATAAACATTCAGTTCAAAATGTAAGAGGACATATTCATTTATCAACACATATAAAAAATATTGATTTAAGACTTTGATTCAAATTTAATTGAATAGGTAAAGCAACATAATGATTGATTTTATGATAGGTATCATAAATATATCAGACAAAGAAATCGGTAGCAATTGTTACATCAATACATTATAAAAATTATATTGCATACCATTAACATTAATGCCTTAAATTACAAAAAATATTTCACATTTGAAGAAATAACACTTCGTAATTTATTACCAAGTAGTCATTGATAAAAATTTATCTTCTCACACTTGACTAATTTTTTATAAGATGAAGGAAAATATATTATACTTCCATTCATTGTGGGATATAACTCCAAATAATATTCCCATAGTTATTAAGTACATTATTTCTTGAAATCCATCATGTTTCCTTCTATTTATGTTAGACAATGTTCCAATTAGACTGTAAAAAATGTTTTTCTTAACATTCAAAATTTCTTTGTTATATTTTATATCTAAAAATTTCCAATAATGCATATTGAATAAAATTGATAGATTCATCAATATATTTGATTGATGACCTGGCCATATTTTTTTTTTGAAATTCTAGATCAATGCTAATTATCTCTTCACAATATAATACATTTAACAATGGTTATGGATAAAATTAATTCAATTTTAATTCAATAGATGTATTTTTAATCTTCTATAAGGGTAATCCAGTTAAAAATAGCTTATTCCCCATGTACAATGTTTTTCTTCAATTCTATAATTGATAATATGAAGTCCCCTCTTTATAAATTGTATAAGATTTATATCCTTTAACATCATATCTAGAAATGTTTCTATATGTAGGAATTTAATTGATAGTAAAAATTATTATTGAACACAATAGAAAATACTATTATATATATGTATAAAATATTATAACACCTATATCCCATAGAAATTTTAAATCATCAATCAATGGTAATGGATAAAAATTAATATCATTTCCAAAATATTGTAGTACACAAAACTTCGTAGTCATAATCACATATTTCCTCTTCGTACATATATATGGGAAAAATATGTAGAAAATCCATAGAAAATGTGACTAATTATGTTATATATTTATACTCAATTATGGATTCATTATATTTTTCACAAACAAATTCTAATATTTCTAACTTCATTTCCAAAATCAAAAAATTACTGATAAAATATTTTCCATTGTGGTGAATCTGTTGGGTGATTTTGGTTTACAACCAATATATGATCATTTTTATGTCATATTTTCCTCTTTGAAACATTGGAATTTGTAAATAGACTATTCCAATGATGAATTACTAAAAGATTACAGATTTCTTATATAGGTTGTTTGGTACCTTTTCTTAAGAATGGATCATGGTTGGATTTTACATCGATCATATGTCATGAATTCCCATATTTATTATATTTTAATAAATGATCATATTACTTAGTATGCCACACAAAATCATTAGGGAAATCATTTATCTTATTATACACCAATGATATTAGACATAATATATTTCCTTAATAATTTGAATCTAGAAGCTCATTTCCTTATAGAAGGATCCATTTCAAAATTTCAATCATTTCAATGAAACTATTATCCTTCCAACAATTTATTGATTTCAAGTTTACTATACTCACCAAAACCAATGACACAATAATTTTAGTGTAAATTGAGAAAAGTTGTTTATTAGTATCTATTTATAGTCTTTCAAAATTTATTTTGGAAATATTTTGAATACCAACATCATGACTTAATTGTTTAGGATTATCTAGTATGTGATACTAAAAATAATCATCGTCATTATATATTTACTCATTCATTTTTTCATCATCACACTTCCAATTGAATAATTATGATTAAAACCATATAAAACTATATGGTTATTCATTTATCAATACCCAAATTCAATCATATTGAAACACTTCATACATAGACATAAAATCATATATTTTTCAAGCATTCATTTGGAAAATTCTACGAAACTGTCTACTAAATTCTATTGTTCAATTCTAATTATTCATGTATTTATCATATTATGGTAAATTAATTATGTAAAATTCCACATTATAAGAGATGACTATATTAATACATACAAAAAATAAAACACATATGTAAACAGATAAAATTAAAATGTATAATTATTTAAATATTTAAATGTTCATAAATTTTTAACAATCAATTTATATCATATAAAGTTAAAAATGAAAAACAATATTGAACATTAAAATAATTTTTAATCAAATATAAATTTAATGACATAAACAATTTATAAATGAATAAAAAAAATTCAACCACAAATATATTATTGTGATAATAAATTTATAAATTCAAATAATAATAAATACAAACACATAATACAAAAAAAATTAAGAAATTGGATTACAATATTTTTTTTAAATAAAACGCTTTTTTTAAGAAAAGAATTAAAATTGAAAGTAAGATGAATACAAACAAATAAATGGATGAATGAAATTTATAACTCACAAATAATTTATTAATTTTCCAAAAAAATAACTTAAATAATTAGTGGTCAACAATGGAAAAAAGATAACGAATTCTAATAAATTCACTCATGGGAGGTGGAAATAGGGTGAACACTGCAAGATTAAAGATAATGTTTTTGAAAAAACCATAATGACTCAAAATTTTATCAACAAAACATTCCTTCTTATAAATGTATCAAATTTTATAATGTAGTATAATGAACATGAACCACACGATGAAACCAAAAACATTTGATCAATATGAACATTATATTTAGATAATAAAATGGAGATATGAATTGAAAATATTATAGTGGAATAAAATATAGATTGTAAGTTAACTAAAATAGGAAAATTTGGATATGCTCGATTTACAAGAATAAACACACTGATATAAATGAAGTATAATTTCACTAATGAAATATTCATTTTGAATATTAAAATATATATAACCTTGACAGATAATTAAATGAAGATTGAATGAAATAATAAATTTCTCTCGCACATTTGTACCTAGTTGTAAACCCCCGAAAAGGGTCCATCAGACATCACCTTGTACATGACAAAGATGCCTTATTGCACACCTGATTTAGAACACCCAAGGGATATGGTTTGGAAAATTCACAAACTATTTTTGAGTCATTATAAATGTATTTAATAGATTATTAGTTTTGAAATCCTTATTGAGAAATTAACATTGATTAACTAAATTTAATCCTAGAGACTAGTATGTTTATATATACTTATCTTATATAAGTTATTCCTTCTAAGTTCATAGTTTCCATTTTATATACATATTATTTAAGTATCAAACCCCTTAATTTTAGTTGCTTCTTTTAGTTAATGGCTAGAAATATGAGAACATGTTCCAAAAACTAATGTTCTTGGAAATGTGATGATTTCTTTAAGGAGTAGGCTAACATATTTTGAGATGATGTAATGTATCTTGTGATTATACGAAACCATTTCAGAGGAATTATGATTAATAATTAGAAAATAGTCAAGTTTTTAAAAACATCAATAATGATAAGGATGGTTTATCATAGAATCGATGAGAAAATAATCAAAATAATATTGGTTTCCCAATGTTGAAAACTTTTGGGAAGAAGAACCAAGTGTAATTTTTTAAAGGAACCACAAGATGATTTATTTTAGGAAAATGAGGGCATAAAGTAGAACATTTATTAATCAAAATAAAGATTATGGTTAAAAAGATGAAGGGAAAAATAAACATAGGGCTCCAGTAATATTTAAATGTTGTATATGTGGAGATCTTGGTCATCATCCAAGTAATTTAATTAATTAAAGGGATAATAATGATGATAAATACTAGAAATCATCAAACTAAAGAAACAAGGAATAACCAGAACTATGAATATTATTATCTAGAACTCCAAATATATGTGTCTTGTTTAAAGTATAATATATTTGGGATGTTTTATATAATCACTGAGTGGCCACCATAAATGAATTGATTTAATCAGGGAAAATATATATGATTATTGTAACACATGTTTAATTTTATGGGACTATATTTACTAAAAATAATTTTATAATACCTCTCTCTAAATTTTATATTACAATGTTCATGGATCGGGTATATTTATATAAATATAGTATGAGCAATAAGAATAGGGAGATCACTCTTCACATCCTGAGTCATTTTCCAATTTTGAACAAGTTGAAGGGAGAGGATGAATCTCATTTGTAAACATCATATCATGTGTAGATATTATTGAATTATGAGAAAACATATGTAGATCAAATTATTTAGACCAATTAAATAATCATTCATGAAGTCATACCCATTATGAGGGTTTATACTCATGTATTCCATGACTAATTAGTAGGCCTTCCTCATAATAGTAGGTTGAGATCTCAATTGAACATATACAAAATATATCATCCCATATCAATTCCTCTTTAAAGAATAACAACCATTGAGTTATAATAACTAAATTATAAACCTATATAAGTTCTAGAAAAAACATTTATACACCTAGGTTCTCGTTTGTGTGGTGTGTCAGTCCTCTTGGTTAAGAAGAAGGTTGGGTCAATTTACCCCAAAATTTATTATCTTGAACTAAACAAAATAAAGATAAAGAAAAAGTATCCATTTCCTTTGATAGTTGAATTGTTTGATAAATTACATGGGCCCCATTATTTATCAAAGGTGGACCTCTGGTCAGGATACCACCTATTAAAAATGAAGAAGTAAAATATTCTGAAGACCTCCTTTCAAAGATACTATAGTGACTATGAGTTCCTAGTGATTCTGTTTGGCATCACCAATTATGAAAAAATGTTTATCAACCTGATGAATATAGTTTTTGGAGACTAACTTGAAAAAATTGTTAGTCAATATAGATGATATTTTGATATACTTCAAAATCAAGTAGGAGCATTAAAAGGATTTGAATAATGTGCAAAAGACATTTCAAAAGGAGCAGATATATGAAAAGTACAATTAGTGTTACTTCCAAATAGAGGAACTACCATTTATTAAGAATGCTATTATAAGTAAATGGATATATATAGATCCTTATAAGACAAAGGATATTGAGGAGTTTCCAATACCATCATCTGTTATAGAGATCTACAGTTTCCTTGGACTTGAAGAGTATTATCGATGTTTTCTGATAAAATTATCATGATTTTTGAAGTCACTGGAAAAGATGAATCAAATGAGGATAAATATTTTCTGGACCAATTAATGTTCTTAGGGATTCATGGAGTTATAAAAGAATCTTATAACTTCTCTTTTAATAACCGTACTTTTGAAACAGATGAAAATTCAAAGGAATTTTAACTTTTGTGTTTACTAGATAGTTTCTTTTTAAAACAAAGAATCAAAAACAAACTATGAGAGTTGAAACACACTTATGAGTAATTTTTAGAATTTGGTAAATTCCTGAAAAATCTCACAGGAATCTCATCATGTTTTTGGAGTTTTTGGGCCTAAAAACACAATTTTGGAGGGTTAGTAGAGGGAAAACGATTTGTCTAAAACCATTTTTACCCTAGTTCGAATCATAACACCAATTTCAGATAATGAGAATTCCTAGAATGGGCTGAACATAGTCTACCCAAAAAATGTGGGATATGTTCATTATTACTACCACTTAAGAAGTAAAATTTCCCTCTTCATCTCACGATTTGTGCACTGCTCTGATAATCGTGTAGAACAAACCAGGTGAGGTGTTTTCATTAAGTAGTGGGTGCCACACAGTTAGGGAATAGTTTGTTTAACTGTTCAGTATTTTTTCTTAATTGAATTAATAAATTGAAATAAATTAAATTAAAAATAAAAAACATATTAAATGAAAATAATTAAAAAATGGAAATAATATGTTTAATTAATAACAAAAGTAATATTATTATAATTATTTTATTATTATAATTATTTTTTTTATTGTTATTATTATTATTGTATTTATTTTTAGGAAAAAAAGGGTGTCTCCCCTCTTCCCTTACCCCTATCATATGAACCACCTCCATGGGATCCTCTATGGAATGTGTGGACTCCCTCATATGACCTAATTTCTTCTCAATGAATCCCCATGGATTCTTCAAATTTCTCACTCAAATCTCCATGGTAAGGTCTCATATCCCTCTTCATTATCATTTTTGGCTCATTTCCCTTATATTTGTTGCTCTATTTCACCCCATATGAACCCTATGTTAGATTTAATCTGATTTTGGTTGTTTCGTCTGATGTAAGGTTGTGAAAAGTGTTTCTTAGGATTCTTTCATTCATGTTTTGGAAACCATTATTGAATGCAAGGAATTCTAGCTCTATTTGGATCACAACCATCATTTTAATTTAATTTTTTCATCTATTGTTTGATTTCGCCAATTTTATTTTGTGTACTACGGTGATTTAGAGTTCCGAGTACTTTTTTAGTGGGTTTTGGTAATCATTGAAGACATTCAATCATATAAATATATATATAAATATATATTTCATCCTTGTACATATTACCTCATGGAGAGGACAATATGTACATGGGTTTAAGGGATATTTGTGTTTGTGTGTGTGTGTGAGTGTCTGTGCGAGTGGGGAGTAGTTTTGGGTGGTTTCTAATAAAGCCGTTAGGTGTCTAAGTGTTTTGGATTGGATTTAGTCTTCTTCTCAAGGATGGGTCCCATTACTTTTCCTTTAAATCTAATAATTCATTAATTAATTGCTTATTCACATTTAATTAATTATTTACAATGTATATTAGTTTTTATAAAATGGTTTCCATTGGTGAATTAGAATAAAATATTAATCGAACCATTTAATTTTTTTGGATACAATTTCATGATTTAATAATAAATTCCACCCAATTGAGTTGCACTATTTTCAAGATAAAAATTAGAGGTTAATTTGTTATTCTAGCATGGTTAATTTCATTAATATTTCATTGTTCTTTTTACTCAGTTAGTAAATAGAATGTTTCAGTACTTGGGCACTTTTTGTCTCAATTACTAGATTGGGAATATGCCTTGTTTCCATAAGGGCTCTACTTCACACTTGATCCATTGAAATGTAATTTCCAGGTCTTAAAGAGTTTAATGGATAGGTTAAATTAAATAGAAAGGTTAGACTGTATTATGAAAGACGGTATCATTCTTTAAGTTAAAATAACATCATCCTTTCCATTGTAGCTTATACATAAAATCAATTTTCATTATTTATGAAATATTAGAGAGATTACCTTGAGTAGGATGGATCACACCAAATGAAATTCCTTATACTAAATGTATCAAATGAAATGGCTCATGGAAATGGAATTGAACATATATATTTAAATGCATATAATGAATATACATATGCATTAACTAATAAATGTAAATTAACATTTTATGAATGTGATAAAACCCATATATTGGTTTTATAGATGGCATGAATGAGATGTCTTTGACTTGTGTACTAATTTTTGTATCAATTATACCAAGCCTAAATTAATTTTTTAACATACAGGTTTAATATTTGTTTCCTTAAGTATAATTATGAGCATTCCCCCTTATATTTAAATGAAATAGAATAATGGGATACATGAGAGGATAATGTCTCATGAATTATATATTGTAAATGATTATTAAATATATGAATGTGGAGATAAGGTACTGTTATATACCTTAAAAAGAAATGTTTTGTGAGATTTTCCACTAGGCGAGGGGTCCTCCTGTGAGATCTCCCTTCGTGACAGATGCCTTTGGGTATGTCTTAGTCCTTATAATATTTTGAGACAAAGGACTGTGAGATCCCTTTGGAGGGGAGACTATGGGATCGTAGCAACTATATCCATGGGAGAGACACTGAGAGCTCCCCTGGTGATAGATGTAATTGGGTATGTCTTGGTCCTACCAATAGTTGGATCTTGGGAATAGATTGTGAGAGCTCACATGGGGATGAATGAAAGTAGGTACATCCTTATCCTATCAGTACGTGAGTTCCATGAGACGTTGAGGGATCTTGGAATTTGGTTAGGGGAAAGACTGTGAGAGCTTCTTATGGAATTAGATGGTAGCGCTCACATCGTAATCCTTCCAAATATATATCTATAGGTATATATATAGTAATACTATATATATATATATAATGTGACATGATCAGAAATACCATTCGCGGGATAAAGTAGGTAGACCCATCAGGTGTCCATTGGGAACCTAAGTGGGGGGTTATTTTAATATTTAGTATTTCATTACTTTATCTATACATTAACACTATTAAAAATTATATTTAATTGTCTGGATTCAGCTAAACATCGTCAGTCTCGGCCAAAAAATATTTAAATCACACACCTTTCTTGGGACACCATTGCATTGGGGTACCTGAGTAGAACCTCTTGTTTGCAGGACTGTGGATCTTAGTTGATTGCTTATATTATGTTTCTTGTACCTGAGGAGTTTAGAGAAATGGACTAAGCTGAATATTAGGATTCATGTAGAGATCTCCATATGTTTTTCTACTTATTTTCCATACTTGTGTCCTATATTTCTCTATGTTATAATTCATATTGTCTGATTCTGGTTTTAGATTTTGTATCATCAACTGTACATGAATATTAATTATAAACTTTCGTTGGCCAAATTTCTTATAATAATATAAAATTAATATTCCTCCACTTGGCCTAGTATTAATATTGCTTTCCCTATAATATATTGTTTACTTTCCAATAATACTAATGTGCTTCTTTGATAAGATGATATATTCTACCCACTACCACATCCCAAGACCCTCGAAACCTGTCGATAGCCTCTAGTGTATAGCGAGACACCCATGAGGCTATGTGACCCATCATTTCAGCTACCTTTTTGATGGTATATTGGTTTGGGACATTACAAAGTTATAATAAAGGTAAATGCTTTACTTTGGCTTACAGTTTTCTGTTGGTAGATAGTAAACTAGGAATGTGTCAGTGCCTGGTTGATAGTTTTTTATGGGACTGATCACCTCACATATATGAAATGACCACGTGACCAGAGCTGAGATTGTTTTTCATGTCGTTTTCTATTATAGTTGACATGACTTCACCTAAAGTGACTGGTGTACTTTCCAATACTAATGATTTATTTAATTTTATGGAAATTTACCCTTGTCCTGATAGGGTGTGGATGAATAATTACTTGCATCATATATGCAACACAGAAAATTAACAAGTCATGCATATTACATGACATGTAGTTTCATTTTTAGGATGCACGACTTCTTATCATTCTGTGTTTATTAATCTATTATTATTTTTCTTTTCATGCCTATCTTGATTATATTCCATGATCCTATGTTATATCATTCTTTTGGGTTAGTACTTTTAATAACATGTAGTGATATTAATCTGTCACTTGTTTCATGGGATGGAAGTATATGGGTTATGATTGAATGGGAATTTGTACTTGATTATAAGGTGTATGGGTGCATTATAACTGGGAAAGGGTAACTCATATATTCCAACCATCTTGTGTGACCTGTATGTAAATATTTTTAAAGGTTGTAGTCAAAAATCTAAAAATATGTTAAATTGAAAATTTTAATTTTTTTTGGTTTTGATTGATGTGTTTTAACTCTCAATTTATAATGTTTATTGGTGCCTTGTGAATTTAGAAATGGAAACCCATATTTAATGTAAAGTCATTATTTTTTTTTGAAATGGTTATAAATGAGAAAGAAGTATAATTTAAAACAGCAATGAATTAGTTATCTAACTAAAATTCTCCACTGGCCCCAAGTAGGTCAGTTGGGCATGTTTCTAGTGTTAAAATACACTACCAGTGTTTTGGTAGATAAAACAATTCTGAAACTATTATAGGGCTATTTTATAAAGAACCTAAGTTGGCTTAATGGGCCCATGTGGGTCACCTTACTTGTTAAAAAGTAGTTTTAAAATTAGTTGCACAAGAAAGAATGAATGTCAAGAAAAGTTAAAATATTAAAATTGATGTTTGATGTGACTTGCCTACTTTTCCTTGATGTGTTAGTTAACCATTCTAAATGGATAAATATTTAAATGTGAATAAATGTAAAGGGATTGAAAATGGAACCTGTTGTGGTGTCCATTGGAAAAACCTCATATAAGGGTAGCTTAAATGATTCATTTAGTTTCCATGGGATGGAACCATCTGTATTTCTCATCATCTTTCAACTTTTTAGAAAGGTCTTGATGATCGTTTTGTTAGCCTAGTGACTTATGTTAGTGTGGCCTAAGGATAGGGTCAATTCTTGTACTTCGTAAGGTGGTAGCTCATGGTAATTAGTACCCTTCGAGTTTAATGCCTTGGTAAATTTTGTTTTCTTTCTCTATTTGGTGTCATTTGGGTGTTGTTACCCCTATTAAGACGCTTAAATTCTAAATGAAATCTTTTTTGTGATGGTTAATCATGTTCTTACAGGCCTTCGTTATGGGTATGAGCATCATGAAATGACTATTCTCAGTTGGTTAGATAATCCTTGGGCATGGTTGGTTGCTTCCTAGGTCATTTTACCTATTATTCTTCTTAATGATGGAATACTAGTTATGGAATCATCCAGGATAATAGTCTTATAGGGCAATACAACTATGAAATAAATCTCTTGTGAAGATGTGTATGATCTCTAGTCATCTCCATAGTATAGTGACCAGAGTGTTAAATAATCAATTTCATCCCAATTGAATGGATGAACTCCAAAACAAATTGGTTTTCTGAAATGTGTGTGGGTATGGTTTTGGTTCTCTTTCCAAATTTTATTACATAATGAGTGTGAATCAGAGGAGTATCACACATAAAATTAATGGGAATTTGAACTAGTTAGCTTTTGAGCACTTGATATTTTCTTCATTCAACGAAAATGACACTTCTTTGTTGAGAAGCATCATGTCAGTTCTGATAAAAATTTCCTTTCGAGTTGAATAAACAACTACATAGGTCCATTTGTAAATGGTCTTACTTCCATGTTTTCCCTTATGGTTTGAAAGATTGAATGATTTTCGTGCATTCTTAGCAGCATGATTCAGTTATAGTTGATTTTGTTTGAAACATTTTGAAATTATATAGTCCGTGGAATACATAAGTTGTTAATATTTAACATTCATGGAATTCCTTGGGTAGTGAGGGCTAGTGATTGGTTAGTGTTGGGGTATCTCCGGGTTAAGTGAAACACTTCTTTAGAAGTTAACCATTCATGGTTCGACTGCTTTTCTTCGGTATTTTTCTTTATTGTATACAAACCATTAAATATTCTTAATGTGTAGTACATAGTGAAAAAAATTTCCCCTATCCTGAATTTGTCTTTTATCCACTAAGAGAGAATCATTCTAATGTCAAGCTAAATCATTAAAAGCTATTAGGGGTTTTTGGGTGAACTCATTTGGTGTTGTCCATTGACGTGTGGATTTCTTCGAACCTTGGTTAGTCATGAGTTACCCATGGATCCCCATGTCGAAATGAGTTAGATAGACTCTTGGACACCATCCATTTCTTCTGACGTGACCACCAGGTGAATGTCATACTACACTCAGTAAATGATCTGATGTGGTTGTTGTGGCCTTGTACCAGTATCTCACTTGTGAACAGGGATTGTATCACCATTGGATAGTCATTTGGACTCATTCTTTTTCAAACTAAGGTCACCCAAGTCTCTTTTATGGGATCTTAGTTGATTCATAAAGGGTGATCATTAATGTTTTATGCATCAGGGCGATACCCATGTTCATGAAGTGGAACAACGGTTTAAATGGTCAGGTGATATTTTGACCAAGTAATGCCATCAGAATTCATGTATGGACTTCAGTGAACATGTTCATAGTGAATGTGAGATTCCCAAAGATAAGGAATCACAATTTTGTACTTAGTGTGTTGGTGGCCTAAGCCATGCATCTTAGAGATAAGTCAGTTCGATTCACCCAACATCTTATCCTTCTAGTTAAATGTATACGGTCAGTGAAGGTCTAATTTTGTCACATCATTTGATAGAGGCGAGATCAGTTTGTGTCAGCCTGAGGTTTTCAAGGAAAACAATATCAACATTGATATGAGGTCGATGGGGTATCAACCATTTGGTATGTTCAAAATCACACCATGAGAACCGTTAATTTTTTTTTCATTCTTTGAAAGTAAATTCCTATGGTTGAGGTGTCGTGAATTTGAATTGTCCCTCATTAATGTTAAATCATAAGGTAATGATTTATGAGCTTTCATGGTTTTAAAATTTGGGAGGAAATTTATTTTTTGCACTTATTATGTTCATAAGGAGTTAAATGTTCATTTAACCCAATATTATGTTCTCAGATAATTTTTCTGACCACCCTATTGATCCCGAAGTAGGGTTTTTAACCTAGGATATGAGTTTGGTGGAATTTTAAGCGGTTAGATTTTTATTTAATATTTAATAATTAAGTAATTAAATATTTAATTATTTGGGTGGTTTTAGTGGGTCATATCATTAGAACAGATCATTGAATTGATATTATAACTCCATAGTTGAGTCCAGAATAGGGGGTATTTCATAGTTAAGATATAAAATTGCTTCTGGTTCTAGGACTTGGGACTGGGGTTAAATGGGGGAATAAATAATTATTTAAATTAATAAATATAGTCTACCACAGATATATTTGGGATTCTTATACATTGTGGTATAGGATATGTCTCCTCCCTCATGTGAAACATTCATAACAACATAGGGAGGAGAGGGATATGTCGTCGGACATCATCCATGCCGTCGATCGGGAACTAATCGAGGTGCAACGGCTTCCAGGAGTGGATTTGAACTAAAATCATAATCATTTACACCATGAGGTAGGAAGGGTTTTCAGTTTTATGCCATCATTCCCATATATTTGTTTTTTGATGTTTCATTCTCTTATAATGGTGGCTAGATACCTCATGGGGGTCGATATATGCATATTTGGGGAAAATGGGGGTTTTATGGTGGTTTGGAGGGGTTTCCCATCATAAACCCCATCAACATAGAATTTTGTTCTATAACACATGCCATGTGTTCTTCCCATTTGGAAAAGAAGTACATTTCAAAATTACAAGCAATGTACTATGAGTACACTCCAAGTAATAGTAAAATGATGTGTGTCCAGCCAAGTGAAAAAGAACATGGGACGATGGTTTTTGGAAATTACACATATTGTACTATAAGTATACATCGTTTAGTAGTACATAAGAAGACCCCATGTTTCATTTTCCATGTAAAAGTATATTTCCTTGAGGACGGATGATATTACATTCCATGTAATTGAAACTACTTGCCATATACTTTTCCATCTTGGAGGTTTCTCGTTTTTTGTCCTCTGGATTTCGAAAATAGGCTTATGAGTAGTACATTATAAGCATTATTCAGTGTAGATCAAAATGGTGGGACCTTTTGGACTAACATAGGTCATATATATGGTGTTTTTGACACGTTTAGTCTAGATGTATGACATTCTATAGGGTTGGATTTAGAATACTTCAAATGGTTCATTATTGAGTTGGGAGACATACTTGGGTTGTATACTCGGTGTTTGATCTGACCTAGGAATATAATGGTATTATACATCAGGTTTCTTAGATGAACCCCATAATATGGGGTTTTAGAAGTAGCTATAGGAAGGTATTTGGTTTTCCTTGCCTATCGGGGTCAGTGGCTGGAGATTGTTGTTGTTGAGGTTTGGATTATAGGTTTGAGGATCAGCATTGATGGAGAATTAGAGCTTAGTCAACACCATGTAGTGTAGTTATGAAAAAGTGTCATTATGGTGTTGAGTTGAGTCTGAGTGAATCATGATGATTCCCATGGTTCAATTGTTTCTAATTAATTAATCATTGTATGTCTTGTTTGATGGTTAAGAATTCATGTGTGGAAACAGATTGATTTTGGACACCTAGGTGGCATGTCAAGGATCAAAGATACGTTGGAATCCATTGAGGGCCTCTAGATGGTGTTTCTTGTGTTAGGGATTATACTGAGGTCTTTTTCTTTAAATTTTTTTTTACAGGAATAATTTTTGTGTTATAGTTTTGAGGATCCATAAAGTGATGCCTCAGTTTATGTGTCGATCTACAGGGTTAAACTGAGGTTCTTGACCCTGATAGTATACATCAGGGGATAGAGACCCAAACTAAGGCTATAGGCAATGATGGTTTACCATCTAGGATGGATGGTGGAATTAAACTCTACATCGATTGTTAATATGTTAGACTGATTCAACAAGGATGTTTGATTTCATATATATATATATATAGTTTATGGGTTGGACAAATGCTTCTTTCACTATGACTATGATTCATGATATATATGTCAGACTGATGTTCTGGGCTTTGTAGTACACTATAGTTTAAATTGTGATAGATGTGTCAAGGATACATGTATGAGAAAATATCTAGTTTGAAAATTAGTATGGGAGGACATAGATTAGTATATATGGAGAAATGAATATTGTAGTATGGGTTCATGTTATTTTCAGGTTGGTTGTGGCTTCCATGGTATGTATCCCACAGGTTCTTTGGGATGCACATTCCATGAGACGTGCTTAGATATATTCCGAAATTGGAAAAATAAGGTATGTTAGATTATGGTCCGATACCTATAGATCAATGGTGGTTTATTTTTATTTCCAATTTTGTATCAGCTAGGCTGATCATATTACATGAGAATTCACTGTCGGTTGAAGTTAATAGGTTCACTATTGGGGGTGGCCTATTAGGATTTATTTCTCACCCAGGTACTTTCACCTCATTATGATTAAAAACCTTTTTTATATTTTTAGTTTGAGCAAGCATGAATGATGGCAAGGGTAGAGGCCCTGGATTTCATGGGTGAGTGTGATTCTTGTGGGGAGTCGAGTAGTCATGTTGGAGTCATTTGATAGTGTATTGGAGATTGGTTATGTATTATGGCCTAGAGTTGGATTTAGGGGATATTTTATTGATTTATTGTTATTTATTATTCTATATGGGATCTTCCCAGTGGGTTATCCTGGTTGTATGTTTGACATGGTTGTTCTTCCTTTATCTTCTTTTTCTTTTATTAGAGCATGTTTATATTCATTTTATTTATTATTATTCATTTCTAGGATGTGAATGATATCTGGTTATTTACTACTTGTTGTTTACTCTGATATGGAGTCATAGTCTCCTCACAGATCCACCTTAGACCCCCGCTTCTAGTCGGCAACTTTTGAACAATAATGAGCTGTGCTT
Source organism: Viscum album (assembly GCA_963277665.1). Taxonomy (NCBI): domain Eukaryota; kingdom Viridiplantae; phylum Streptophyta; class Magnoliopsida; order Santalales; family Viscaceae; genus Viscum; species Viscum album. Next base: position 912,948,898 of record OY728155.1, on the reverse strand, counting down.
GAGGTCTTATAGTGAAATATCTCAGGGCACCTGTTTAGTTGATATCATGTTAGTACAATTGAAAATTGGTATAAGAGTAGTTTACTTCCTATTATTTCATTATTTGGGGTTTACTAAACAAGATATATAGTAATGTGTTGGATATTGTGATGGATACTGGGCTAGTGAGTTGCAAACACCTATTCCATTTGAAATTCTATGTTACTAGGGACTATGATTGATGTTTTGAATTTTTTATTTTTTGGTTTTATATGATTTATGATTTCATCAATAAACATTTTGTTTGTATTTCATGTTTTCTGATGGATTTATGGATCTTTAACCATTTTTTAGAGGCGTTTGAGTTAGTTTTGATGCTGGTCCTGCAGAGGAAAGAGGTGTTTCAAGAATCATGATTGTCATGTCCTATTTCCATGTTACATGCCTTCTAGTGTGTGATTCATAACATTTCTTCATATGGAAGGTTTTATGGAACTATGGTGAGATGGACAATGGTTGTGACACTGGAGTCATTTTGTGTTCAGTTGGTGTAGTGACCTTGGTGTCCTAGTATAATATTAGTGTAGGGTTTTGGGACCCTTGTATATTTTTTTTAGTTTGGTAGTATGTATGGGTCCTCCAAGGAGTGGTGTAATGTGAATATTCTCTAAGTGTAAGGTCTCTCTAGTTGTGTGTAGTGGGATAGTATATGATACCTTTATATTGAGAGACCCTAGAGTTGGGCATTTTTCCTTGCCGATTTCATAAGATGATGAGATGAGTACATGTGACACCTAGTGATTTGTGACCTTCTATGATTTCAGATAGACTTCGGGGGTTAGAAATAGTTGATTTATGTAATACATGATCAGTAGGGCATAGTGGGAGAGACTAGTGGCCTTTTTGATGTGACTCTATAGTAGTGTGACATGGTGGTTTGACATTGTAGGGTGACCTGTGAAAGGGTTTGACCAATTTATGAGCACCTGTGGGTGTACGATTAGCATATGGTTGTTTTGGAATTGTGAAAATGATACATGATGTGTGAATATGATTTTAGGTTTTGGGGTCATTGGATGAATTTTGTTTTTTGGATGGTTCACTTTTGTGTCAATGCTTCAACCTTATGGTTATATTTGAGAGGTGTAGGATTTTTCAGGTTCCTAGAACATGATATAGTTGTGTAAGTGGGTTGAGCCAGGTGTCTTTGGATTGGATCAGGAGCATGAGAAGTGAATTAATTTTCATGGTTAATACTTCGAAGCAGATTTTTCATGAGAGTTGACTCGTTGGAGATAGATCATGTTTTGTGGATGGGTTACACAGGTACATTTATAGTCTTGGATGGTTTTCTGATAGTTAAACCTTGAAGTCACAAGCATTAGTGATGCATTGTATAATATGGTTGGAGGATCGGATGTTATAGGGCTATATGTACAAGTTTTTACAGTTGGTCTAGTAGTCATGACAAGGTTGAGAATTATTACGTGTGTAGTAAGAGACTTGTGGGAATCGTGACCTGAGCCCTTAGGATAGAACTATGATGTTCTAGATAAATGAGGCTTTGATGGTATTCATTGAGTACGTTTCAGTATACTCTCAATTTAGAGACAATCATTCCTAATATCTCAACATCTTATGGAGTATTCTAAGAGTGCACCAAATTCATTCCATGCTATATAAATGGTTCCTTGTGTTTATAAGGGGCCTCCCAGATGGTTTCTATCCTTGAGAAGTGTGTATGAATCCATGTGGCGGGGAGCACACCATAAGCTTTGTGTGTGTGAGGTCCCTATAATGGATCAAATATTGATGAATTCCATTAGTTCTGTCCACATATTCTAGTAATGGGAAATATATTTTGTTTAGTTTTGTTTCTCTGGTGGGAGAAAGATGGCCATGTCCAACTCCAGTGTTTGGTTGTGTATGGGGAATGGTTAGGGGAAAATGAGGTCTGTTTATGAGGTGAGGATAAGGATACTCCTATAGTGGGGAGTAACCTGTGGGATATGGGGGGTCTCACCCTTGTTTTGGTAGGGTTTAGGGTGTAGTGATGACCATGTTGAGCAGGTTGGTGGACTGTAGAGAATATTTTTTGAAAGAAGTCTTCCATGATGGGAAGTATCATGGATCAGAATCGATTAATGTGGGTCGAGGTATATGATGGAGAACATGATGAGTTTAATGAAGAGCTCTAATTGGTTATTGGTAATATTGAGATGGGATGTTCTAGTTAAGCACTATCATAGTGTTTTGATAATGGTGGTGAGGGGTGGGATGATCTTTGATGAGTTGTATTAACTATCATCAAAGTTATAAAAATACATTCAGTTTGAATCTTTGTGTAGAATGTAGAATGTTTATATTGGGATGATGACCAATATGGTTTATGTTGTGTGGTAGGAAGATCATAGATGATTCTTTAGGAAAAGAATGATTATGATGGGGTGGTTGTACAGACTCGAGTTTTTTATATTTTGAAAAATTAAAATAAAAATTAAATTCTTTATCTATGGTGAAAATGAGGTGTAAAATGGTCAATTAACCGTTTAAGATGGTCTCATATAATATTTTGACCTCCCTTTTGATCTCTTAATAAGGTATTTCCCCAAGGACTAGAGTTTGGTGAAATTCTGAGCAATTGGAGTTTTGGAGGAATATTTAATATTTAATTATTTAAATATTAAATTAGTTATGTTGTTTTAGGTGGTTTTATATTTTTAATGGAGAATCATGTTGAGATTCATACTCTGTGGTTGTGTTTGAAATGGGGGTATTTCCTAGGTGAGATATAAACTCTCTTCAGGTTCTAGGACTTGAGACAGGTGTTAAATGAGGGATTATATAATTTAGTAACTAATTAATTAAATTAATTAATAGAGTCGCCCCATTTGGTTTTCCTACACATAAAAGGATAGGGGAGGGATCCTCCATTGCATGCAATAGTCAGATCAAGTTGGGATGAGAGGAATATGTCACTGGATATCATCATTGGCATAGATTGGGAATGGATTGAGGTGAAACAGCTTCTAGGGGTGGATTTGAACCCAATGACTTTTCATTTTTGTAACAAGGTAGACTGGGTTTTGAGTATTATGTGAAAATTACAATATATTAGTTTTCATAAAATTATTTTCCATACAATGGTGTCTAGAGACCCCATGGGGGTTGATCTATGCTTATTTGGGGAAAACAGGGATTTTATGAGGGTTTGGAGGGGTTTCCAATAAGAAACCCCATCTAAACGGTGTGTGGATATATGAATACACACCATGTGTTATTTCAATTTTGGGGAATAAGGTCTTTTCAAATGTACACACCGTGTACTATGAGTACACGTCGTTAAGTACTACATGGTCATGTGTTCAGCCCTGTGAAGAAGAACATGGGAAGATGGATTTTGGAATGTACACTTCATGTACATTAATTACATACCATGTATCAGAACACAAGAAAAACCCATGTTTATATGTACAAGTAAAAGTAAACTTCCATGAGGAGGGATGGGAGTACATGTTGTGTTCTTGAAAGTACATGCCATGTACTTTTCCAGTATAGAGGTTCGGGATTTTTTATGCTCTAGAGGTCATATTTAGGATTGTGGGTAGTCCATCTTGAGAATTAATTCATGTAGATCACAATGGTTGTAAATTATTGTCTTATATAGTTCATATAGATGGTATTTTAGCCATTTTTAGTTTAGAATAATGATTTCATGTTGGTTTGGATTTAGAATACTTTAATGGGTTTGGTATTGAGCTTGGATACCCGAGTAAGGGTTGTGTTCTCAGTGTTTGATCTAGCCTGGGTGTATCATGGAATATTAATTGATGTTTATTTTATTAATCCCATAACATTGGATTTGATATGTATCTCTAGAAATATCATTGGTTTTCTCTACCTATTGAAACCAGTGGCTCGAAGTTAGGGAAGTTAGGGTTTATATCCTACATTTGAAGATCATGGTAGATGGATCATTAGGGAGAGGTAGAAACCATTGATTCTGGTTATGGGGGAGTGTCACTATGGTGTTTATATTAATTTGAGGGTGTCTTGATTATTACCTTGGGGGGAATGTTTCTGGATAAGTGATTATTATAGGATTTGGTTTACAGTTGAGAATTCATGTGTTTCATGGGATTGATTTTGGATAACTAGGTTTATGGTCATTATTTAAGGATTGGTTTGATGTTATTGAGGGCCTATTGATGATGTTTCTTATGTTAGGGAATGGCCTGTTGTTTTGGTGTTTACCTAGGATTATATAGGATTCATTTTCTTGAGTTTTAGTTTTGAGGATCCAAGAAGGGATTCAATAGTTTATGTGTGGATCTAGATGGTCATGTGTGGGCACGATTAGTGGGACGACCCTGAGCAGTTTAGTGTGATAATGTTGTCATGTAATGGGTGTTTCTTGGCACCTAGGATAATCTATGAAATTATGGGGATAAAATTTTACTCACTTAGATGGACGTATATCTAGTTGTTGTAGTGTTTTAGTTCATTGAGGTTGAGACCTAGATTACACCCAAGGAGAAATTTGATATTGCACAGTTGCCAGTTTTTTTTGGAAATAGGTTGTTTAGTAAGGGGTTTAATGGAAGAGAGATCTAGATAGATGAACCACATGTATGTTTTAACATATATAGGATTTATATTGTTGGTCTATAGTTATGTATTAGTACCGATTGTTTTTTAGTGGTCTAAGTGTTGGACTGAGGTTTAGGGAACATTATGATATAATGTTGATTATAGTGAATGTGACATCACACATATGTGGATTGGTGCTCGAATAAGGTTCTAGTCATAGGAATGTATACAATTGATAGGGTGTGATACAAAGGATCTAGACACAGATAGCAAATTCATGGATACTGCTCCAGAATGAGGCTCTAGGATTTAATGGCATTACATGTTATAAAGGATGTTGAACTGAGGCTCCTTCTACATGGATTTAGGATAGACTAATTCTCTAGTCCCTATTGATGTTATGGTTTCTATAGTGATGTTCCATGTATATAAATTTTACTACTAAAAGAGTTTAATACTAAGTCTCTATATACTAATAGTATACATCATTGATAGTGCTCCAGACTGAGGCTTTATGCATTGATGGTTCACCAGCTAGGATGGATGGTGGACTGACCCTCTAAATCCATGGATGAGATTTCAAAATGATGATCTAAGAATAATATATTTGAAATATATATATATATATATATATTTATGTGTGTGTGTTCGTTTATGGGATGGAATAATGCTTCATTCATTATGGTTGGGATACTTTAGATAAATGTTAGACTGAAGGTTTGGGCTTCATAGTACTCTTGTGTGGAAATTGGGATAGATGTATCAAGGTCCCACATATGATACAATTTTTTGTAATATGGTCCTGCTATGGGATGACATAGATTAGTGTCTAGGGTGAAATTATTATCATAGATGGGTTTCTGGAATTTCCAGATGGGTTGGGGATACCATGGGTATAGAGCTCGTAGGTTATTTGGGATGCAAGGTCCTTGAGACAAACAGAGATATATTTCAGCGTTGGCTGAAGCATGTTTTGTCATTCGTGGTCTTGGACCTACATATAAATATCTTTTAAATATTCATTCCTATTTTATATCATCTTGGCTGATCATATTTCAGGAGCATACAATTATGGAAGCAGTTTATAGGTTCAATATTTTGGTGGCCCACTATGATTAATTTCTCCTCCCCATACATACACCTCAATGTGACTAAAAACCTTATGTCTGGTTTTAGGTTTGCAAGGATGTGCAATGGATAAGGAGGAGCACCAGTATTTCAGGGTTTATGGGGACTCTCATGCAGAGTCGACTAGTTGGGCTAGAGCAGTTTGATAGGGTATTGGAGACTGAAAATGTGTTATAGCCCGAAGTTGGTAGTTGGGCCTATTATATTTATTTTTAGTAATATATTCACGTATATGGGATTGGCCTAGTAGGTTATCATGGTTTTATGAATGACATGGTTGTTCAGGAATTTACAGTAGTTACAATTTATTACAGCATGTTTAGTTTCAATTAATTTATTCATATGTATTACTCTGGTGCATTTGATATTTGGTTATTTATCTCTTGTTGTGCCCTCTGATATGAGGTTTTAGTCTCCTCATAGATCCAAATTAGACCCTTGATATATGTCTGTACCCTCTGGAGTATGAGGATGTGTGCTTGAGGTCTAGTGTGAATCGGCTTGGATAAACGGGTTAATCGCTACCAGACTAGGATGTTTCATAATGTACGGAGTTCGTTTGTAATATGTTTAACAGGATGAACATATGATCATGTCTCCAACCAAATGATCTTGGGTAAGATCGATCTCTATGTTTCAGTTTGAGAATGAAAATTGGATCGATTTTTTATGCCATAAGTTTTCATCTGCATAAATGGTTCTCAGAGGAAGGGCGGGTGTTATAAATGCAACAATACCATTTTAACAATGCTTTATGACAATTGTAGATCAATTGATTGTTATATTGTTATAGACGGCTTCTTAGGGAAAATAATTTCTAGGGTGTGAAGGTTGTAATGACTTGAGTTTTGAACCAGATGGAAATATAGTGGAATTTGAAATTTTGTGTTTACCGGACCTGTGTTTTTTTAAACAAATATTAAAACAAAATCTGAGAGGTCAACCACCCCACTGTATTATTTTTAATCATTTTTGAAGGCCCAAAAAGTCTCATGAGTGTCCCATATAATTTTGAATGTACAGGGGATAGAAAACCCAATTTTGGGGGGTCAGTAGAGGGTACATGGTTTGTCTAAAACTGTGTGACCCACAACAATAACCGTGTGGCCAATTTTAGAAGAGCATAATACCCCTCATGCGCTACACATAGTATACCCAAACCATGTTGGATAGTTGTACAGTTATTTCCACTTAAGTGGTAACCTATCACTGTTCATCAAACAGTTTTTGCATGGTTAGGCTAGCTGTGTGGGAAAAATCATTCTAGGTGTCTTCCTTAGGCTGTGGGTGTCACACTGTTGGTGTACAGTTTGGATGATCATACAACCCAAAACATGCGGTATGCTTTATTTTAATATTTAATTAAATAAATTAATGTGAAATTCAAATTAATAGTAAATTAAATTAGAATTATTAGAAAATGAAATAAACAAAGAAATGATTATTTAATATTATTATTGTTGTTGATGATGATTTTGTTGTTATTGTTGTTATTATTATTAGTTGTTTTAGGTTTAATAAAACAGAGGAGTTCTTTCCTCTTCCCTTATCCTTATCACGTGATTCCCATCACTGGGCTCTTCCAGGGCATGTGTAGCCATCCTCCAATATCATCCTCTCCTCTCAATGAATCCACAATGATTATTCACATTTCTTCCTCAAATCTCCATGGTATGGTCTCATCTCCCTACTATCTTTCATTTTGGGCTGATTTCCCATCTCTATGTCACCCTATTTCATCTCAAGAGAACCCTAGGTTATGGTTAGTCAAATTTTGGTAGTTTCTTTTGATGTTAGGTTATTAAAAGGGTCTCTTAGGTCCCCTTCATTCATGTTCTAGAAATCACAGATGAAGGTGAAGTGGTTCATCTTGATTTGCTTCTCCCCTATCATTTTATGGTATGGTTTTCATCTATTGTATCATTTCACCTATTTTATTTTTCATCCATTTGTGACTTAGAGTGACTTTTAATTTGTTGTAGTGGGTTTTGATCATCTTTGAAGATATTCAATCTCATTCATAGTTATGTATATATATATATCTTCAATATATATATATTCCCCCATGGTGAGGGTAATATGTGAATTTTGTTATGGGATATGTGTGTGTGTGTGTGTGTGTGTTCGTGTGAGTGTGGAGTAGTTTCGGGTGGTCCCCGATAAAGCAGTTAGGTGCAAAATTGGTTTGCCTTGGATTTATTCTACTTATCAATGTATAGTCCCATAATTTTCCTTTATATTTAATAATGCATTAATTAATTTTTTATTAACCTTTATTTAATGGTTTTCAATTTATAGAAGTTTTTCTAAAATGGTTTATTTTACTGAAATTCAAGTGAATATTAATTGAACCAATGATTTTTTTTTAAATGTCAAGATTTAATAATAAAACTCCTCTAATGGAGGTCTATTGCCTTAAAGATAAAAAATAAGTGATCAGAATATTATGGTTACATGTTTTATTTCATTAATTTTCACTAATGTGTTTTCCTTGGTTAGTAAATGGAATGTTTAGGTGCTTGTATCCTATTTTGTTACAATTTCCCATGTGGGCATATGCATTATTTTCATGACTCCTCTCCATTACACTTGAGCCCTTGAAATGTAATTTTCATGTCTTAATGAGTTAAATGTTCTGATTAAATTAAATTGAAAGGGTTGAATAGATTATGAAATATAATTGCCTTTTTTAAGGGAAATTAATTTGATCCTTTCCTTTGGAACTTATACATTAAATAATTTTTCCATTATTTGGAAAATTGAGTGAAATGACCTTGTGTAGGATGGGTCATCAAAAATTTAATTCCTTTTATTAAATGTATAAAATGAAATTTCTCCTTGAACTGGAATTTTAAATGGCTATTGAAATTCATTGGAGGTATTACCATATGAATTAAAATATAAATGTAAATGAAGGTTTTATAGATGTAATAAAACCAGTATATGTGTTCAATAAATTATAGGCATGATATTTTTTGCCATATGTAGTGATTGGGAATTAATGTGACCAAGCCTATAATAATGATTAAATTAAAATTCTTAAGAGGTGTTAGATTATGTACAATTAAGAACAGGTCTCCTTTTATGTATATGAAATGGACTAATGGGATGCATGAGAGGTTAATGCCTCATGAATTGTATATTGAAAATGATTATTCCATGTAGTCTTATGAAGACAAGGGACTGTGATAGACCCTAGAAGGAAGTGTTGAGGGAGGTTTATAGCTAGGCCAGGGGATTGACTGTGAGAGCTCCCCTGGTGATGGATGCCTTTGGGTATGTCTTGGTCTTTAATGAATGTGGAGCCAATTGTCCATGAGAGCCCTTGAGAGGGGAGATTGTGTGATCTTACCAGCTAGAGATAGGGATATACTATGATAGCATCCCTGGTGAAGGATGTCTTGTATATCCCTTGGTCCTACTAGAAGCCAGAGCCAGGGGATAGACCATGAGATCTCCCCTGGTGATAGATGAAAGTGGGTTTTTCTCGTTCCTCCTTATACGTGTATGCCAAGATAGTATAAGGGCACATTGAATTGGGATAGGGGATAGACCATGAGAACATCCCATAGAATTGGATGGTGGTGGTCACATACTAATCCTTCCAAACATATATCTATATTTATATTTATATAATGATACTATGTATATATATAATTTGACTTGATCAAACATATCAGCCTTATGATAAAGCAGGTAGACCTAACAACTATCTTTTAGGAACCAGAGTGGGAGGTTATTTGAATATTGAGTATTGATTTACTTTCTCTATAACATCACGCTATTTAATTTTATATTTTATTGTCTAGATTGGGCTAGGAACCATGGGTATCGCCATAATGATATTCATATCTCTCACACTACTTGGGATGACATTGCTCTGGGGTATCTGAGTAGACTCCCTTGTTCACCAGACTGCATTCCTTGGTTGATTGCTTATGTCGTGCTTCTTTTACCTGAGGAGTAAGGATAAAATAAATGACCTAAATCTTAGGATGGTCATAAAGATCACATTTGGGCTTTTTAGTTCTTTTCGTTAATTGAGCACTTTATTACATTATGATTTAAATCGTGTTTTATGTTTCATATTTATGATTATGTATCATCGATTCTACATGTGTATAAAATATAAACTGGCATTGGCCTTATTTCTTTCTATTATATAAAATCTTCTTTCCATTACTTTTCATTTATTTTATATTGTTTCATGTACTATATATTGTTAATTATAATGTATTATCTTTGTGGATCTCTGATAAGAGTGTATATTTTTTCCATTATCACCTCCCAAGACCCTCGGTACTAGTCGGCATCCTCTAGAATATACGGTGACATTCTTGAGCCCATGTGACCAACCAGTCCAACTACTGGTTTGATGGTATGTTGGGTGGGGAAGTTACAACACCAATACATACACTACCAATAAGTGGGGTACATTTCATGGAATAAATAGACACATTGAAGAAGGAATTATGAAGTATACCAATTCAAAATAATATAGTGATATCCTGCTCCGCAATGATGTTTAAGGTTAATGATCAAAACTACCTAATGCATGATATGGAGTTTTCTACAGTGATCTGATCGTTGAAAATATGGCGATAGTATCTCTATATGTAGATAAGAGAAATATATATAAAACATAAAGGCCTCTTATATATATTCAGACATTAAGATCTTATTATGTTCTAGTGTAAATGGTTAGAGACAATCAATGACAATGACTACTGAGTCAACTACCATCCCTGAAAATCAAATAAATTTGAAAAATATATAACTATAGAGGATCCTACAACCTTATCAATAATGATAATTGAGAAGGATCCAATATTTGTAGAAAAGTAACGGATATAAATTGTAATATTAAATGAATAAATTCATCATTAATTTCTCTAATGATTTATCTACTATCCATTTGGGAGAATAAAATGGAAACACAAAGAGATGATGTGGAAATTCATAATAATGTGGAAGTTATAAGAAAATATAAATCCTATGAGTTAAAAATTAATGAATTAGGATTTTTAATATTTATGTAAAAACAATGTGTACCATCAAATCCTATGATAGAGAATGATATATTATATGGTGAAGATAGGTCAGACATCTATGTCCACTTCAGGAGCGTGAATATGTATATATATCTATAAGAGGTCTATTAGTGGGACAATATCAATTAGGATATCATAGAATACAAATTAATGTTAATAGTCTATTTTAATGTGAATGTTGGAAGGAGAAATTAAAAGGGTTTGTTGCAACCATTACCCATTCCTACATGGAAATGGGAAAACACCACCATATACTTCATCACATGTATTCTAAAGAAATCCACAAGAAGTAATTAAATATGGTTTGTGTTGGATCATCTTACAAATAAGTATCACTTTAATATAGTTCAAGAGGAATTATCACTCAATAAACTTGAAAGGATTTACATCCGAGAAGTGGTGATTCTTTATGGAACATCGTTGTCAATTATATATGATCAAGATCCAAGCTTTTCCTCCAAGTTATAGAATATTATCCAACATTTATTAAAAATTGATTGAATCATTATTATATCTTATCACCCACCAAACTGATGGAAAATTTAAATGGACTGTAAATACACTAGAAGATATTATGAGAGAATGATTTATGGACATCAAAACAGGATATGATCAATATATTACTCTGGTCATGTTATTATACAATAATATTTTCCACTCAAGAATCAAAATGGCTCCATATGAGGACTGTTATGAGAAAGGATGAATAACACCTTCATGATGGGATGAAGTTAGTGAATGAAATATGATGGGACCTACAATGGTTTTAAAAATGGTATAAAAGGTCAAAACCAATCAACAATGCGTTGCATCTACTCAAACATGGAAGAAGAGATATACTAAAAATCATGTAGGAGACATGGATTTTGAGGTTTTTGGTGATTTATTACTATAAATTTACCCCCAGAATAGAGTGTTGAGATGTGAGATAAAGGGAATGATATGTCATAAGAACATTTACCCCTTTGAGATTCATCATTACATTGGGGTTGTGGCTTATAGACTAGCACTCCCACCAACCGTATCTCATGTTCAAGATATATTACATTTATCACCCTTTTGTAAGTACATACTAGATCCAATAAATTTTCTATATAATGTGGTGGTTTATATGTAAGAGGAAATCTCTTATAAAGAGTATTCAATGATGTTCTTAGCCTATCGAGATAAATTTATATGTAACAAGACAACTCACATAGTCAATGTTCAATGATAAAATCATAAGCATGGGGAGGTGACATTAAAACCAAAGAATTCCATAAAGATGAATTACCCACACTTATTTTCACCTAAGTATATAAAATAGAATTTTTAGGATGAAATTTCATAAGGGGGAAGAATTTAATGACCAAGAACTTTATCAATGGAATTTCACTTATTATAATTATATAAAATCTAGTATTACAGAATATAGAATAGGCTTCATAAAATGAACCCAAATACATTTTATTAACATAAACATTAAATTAGAGAAAAATATGGCCACTAAGATTAAAAATATTAAAATGGGATAAAATATAAAATACGGATCCTAAAATATTAAAATGTGGATCTGATCAATCCAATAGAACAAACACGCTCATGAACGACATTGTAAAAAAATAAGTAGAATGTTAGTAATGAAATATGTATTTTGAAAATAAAAATATATATAACATTGATAGATAATGGAATTAAATTATTAATAAATAAAATAACATGTATTTATAGTAATTAGATAACCCATATGATCATTAAAAATCTGATAACATGAACATTGAAATAATAACCTAACCAAAAGAATAGTAATTTGACAGCTGAGAATAGTAACTAGACCAATGTAATTTTATAATCCCCTATGGAAGTATATAATAATATTTAGGTGTCCTATAAAATTAAAATATTATGTATTGATATCATGTTACAAGTAAGTACATGTGTTAAAAATAATAATTTAATTGTCTATGTTTTTTTAAAACATAAATTTTTAAATTGTACTTTTCTATCAAATATAATTATTTAAATTAATTTTTCTTCATAAATGGATTTATAAATTAATGATATGTTTAATTATAATTAAGTGATAATTTTATGATACCATAATTAATTTTCAAAGGTTCATAAAATCGATCAAATTATTTAAATTGAAAGTTTCCAATTAAATGAAGATTTTATATTTTAAGAAAATTTATCATATTTTAAAAAATAATTTCATAAATTGGATTTCATTTTTGAAGTCCCACTATTAAAAATTGGATGGATTTAATTTATATAAATTTTTCTAAAATAGTGGAATTTTTCGTGAATAGTGAAATACTGTAAATTACATTATTTATCATTATAAGTTAAATACATGATTCTATTAGTCATGGATGATGTAAGAACCCATTGGTTAAAAAAAACTCTTGTTACCTTGTATATATTAATAATAATATATACGAGTGCTAGTCTTGAGAAAAAAATAATAAAATAATGAATACAATATTCAAAAAAACATATCTCTCATCACCTTATAAATATAACCCCTCACCATCCCTTATCCTCACACCATAAAATATTTGTAGATTTTCAAAATTCTACCAATTTATCTTTTGAAACATCTTACCCACATAAAATTTCCATAGGTATCCCAAGAATTACAATTACATGTTACTTAATAATTTTTTCATAGAGGCGGAATTAAAGAGTTTACACTTTCAACTACCACTTTTAAATTATTTTCATTTTTTACCTTCTACCCACCTCCTTAATCTAACATTAAATATTACCTCAAATACTATATTTTTGTTATAATTATATTTTTTAAATGGAATGTCTATCAATAAATAACTTGTCTTTTCCTATTGTTGTAAAAATTAAAGACTAGTCCGTAATATTATGATTTTCTGACTTCGTTGATAATGATTTTTTGCTACCCATTAGCTCTATCATGGAAGGTTTAAGTTCAATTATAATGATTAAAAGTACCCTAAGATGTATATTATATATTTTATAATATTTTATAAATACTATATAACAAATTATTTAAATGTTACAAAATGAGTTCATGATGTACGATAAAACCTCCAAAATAAACTAATGAGACAACATTAAAATTTTTACTAAATGAATCACTCCTAAGAAAAAAAATTAAATGATAAAATTTATGAATGTAAATGAATATTATTTCATTTAAATTATTTCGATTCATTTTCATTGTCAAAGAACATCAAAATTTATACACAAGGGATTTGACCTTGGAACCAAGAAACAAACACCCCTATAAAAGTGAAATTTAGCTTTATAACACATTAAAATGGTTATAAATGAGGAAAAAAATAATTAATCCAATATATATGTATGATATTAAGAATTATGTAATTAATGAATTTAATTTTATTATTATTGACATTAAGTATAAGCATATAACAAATTTTAAACATAAGGTCACAGATATTTCTGAACCACAATATTTATTTTCAATTAAGAATTATTTATTATTACCACATATTATATCTCTTCTATTATTATAAATTTCTTATATATTATGTATATATTTCCTATACATATAAACCATGTTTATTTCACCTTCCTTTTAAGGGGTAATTCGTTTTTTAATGATTCCCTTTGTGAGGCAAAATTATGAAACCCATTTCTTTCCATGGTTAATTCCTTATTATATTATTTAAGATTGATTTAAATTTTGTGGATAACATATGAATTTATATGTTATGATGGGTTCAACAAAATATTACTCTAATGCATTGGGTAATTTTTTAGTCTCATGAGGATATATATATGAGATTAGGGAGTGGCATTTTTTCTTTATAGGACTATATACACTCTGTGATATAGTCTTGGAGGTTAACCATGAATTATTATTATAAAATATTCTATGATCCTACAACATTCCTATATTTCAATGATCCCATTATTCGGTTATAATCATCTTATTACTCCCATTTATTATTCCTAATCCATGCCATTTATTGTATAATGTTATTCCTTATCACCAAAATTTTAGGCTTCAATTATATGTTTATTCTCTTATCAGGATTTACAGCTCACCAATTTCATTTATGTATTCACTATGTTATCTTATGTAATTTTTGGAGATAAAGGGTATTTGCAATCTCAATATCGTGAACAAAAAAAGGTGTTGTATTTTATCTTCATGTTGTTATTTTATAAACATATTCATACATTCACAGTAGGCATCAAAATATATGGGTTGTATTTGTCATAAATTTCTATAAAGGATCATGTAACAATATATGTAATGTGATCAGATCTATATAAAAATGAAATTAAAAAAAATTAAAAAAAATCTTGGATCACGACTGTGATTTGAGAGGATTTTGGTTTACATGGACCGTATAATGTCAATGTTCTCAGAGGAAAAATGTGTGATGGAATAATGAGATAAACAAATACAAAAAATAATTGAAAATATAATGAAATTTTTTGATTGATTTTGATCATGTTCCATTTTGATTTTAATAGATGAGGGTTTTATAAATATCTCATTTAAAATATGATGGCATGTTTTTGGGAATTAGAATTTTTAAAAATCATTTAACATCTGTTTTTTATAAAAAAATGTTAAAGGCTTCTGATTCCATATTTAATGTTAGTTATGAAACAACTACTGTTAAAACTATGATGAAAAATTAGAATTCTCTACAACTAATCAAAAAAGATAACCAATAGTAAATACAATGAATTATTAGAGCATGTTGATAAATAAAATGTTGAAATCATCAAATGAATAAGAGATATAATGGTAAAGAGGATCGAAGAGTACTGTATAAAAACTATTAAAAGAGATAGAATGAGATGTTATATAAAGTACAAGAAAAAAGTTTGACTGTGATGTAACCAAATTTATGGGGGATTTTAGAAATTAAAATAGTGATGTGAAAAAATTTAAATATCTATTTTAAATAATTAATATTTTAATTTTATCATTGGGTATATATATTACAGAATTTAAAACATTTCTAACATTTATGTTTCCTTACTGATTATTTATATAAAAAATGTCAAAAACATATGAAAAATATTTTTCACATCGGTTATATAAATAAACAATTTTAATACCCTTTAACATTAGGTTTTCATGTCAATTTTATATATAAAATATGTGAAAACCCATTTATTGTTGGTTATTTCAAAACTAATGTTAAAACCCAAAAGTTAAAGTATGTTTCTCTACTAGTGATAGCAGTGTTGTGAAATAGGTTGAGTTATCACATGATGCGACAGAGGCCATTGCATGTGGATTGGTGGGTAGCCATGCGGTGTGTGGTGGTAGGTGATGGATGGCATTGGTGTGATGATGTCTTAGGAGTTGGAGGCAATCTCAAGTGATTTAACCTACCACACCCACTAAGATTGTTGATCTGGGATTTTGAGTGTCCTAGTAAGATAAAATTCTAATTGGATGTCATGAGCTTTGTGAGGATCTCCTTGTGGAGATCTTTGGAACATGTAAGGTGTATTATAGGGAACACCCGGAGGAGCCTTTATCATAGGCCTAGGTCTTTTTTTGTCATTGGGGGCTCTATTGGGGAGCCCTATGGGTGTTGAATGGTCAAAAAATAGGGAACCACAATGTTTTCATGGTCATATTGTAACATAACATAGAGTTACATATTGAGATCCTCAGTGCAAGACATATAGACTCACAATGCATTGTGATGTGGTGTGGAGAATGTTGATGAAATGAGGGACACCATGTTGTGGAGCCTCAATTCTAGAAAATGGGCCATGTTGTGGTCAGGTTGGCCATGATTCATGTGGTCAAGATAATAGTAGTGCGCTTTGATGTATCATACCATAAAGCTTCAGATATTCAACTTCCTAGGCCTTCTAGGTCTATTAATATGATATAAAATGGGCATAATAAGTGTTTTTTAATCCATATAGAGTGTTATGGGGATGGAACCATTGGGGAGGTTGGGTGTGTGTTTATTTGATTGTCATAATCGAGTCCATCTAGAATAAATTATTATTATTATTGTACATTAAAATTTATTATCAGGAACTATAATAATTATATTATTAATTACTTTTTTATTGTTAATTAATATAAATAGTAAAATTTATTTGGTTGAGGGTATTACAAACCACAAACAAAAACACACCCATACCCCTCACTAGGTCCAACCATATCTCTTTCTATGGGGAATGAAAAAAATACATAAACTATTTTATTGCATATAATTGGAATGAAGGCCGAAGATGTCTATGTCTCTTAGGACTAACTAAATATGGCCCAAACGAACATTTTGAATTATTGTACTTATATCCCCAAGACCCGTAGTTTCGTGTCTTATTTCATCATTTTTTCTCAATACCACCCTCCATCCCACATAAAAATACATGCGGGAAAAGGATGGGTTTATAATTGTCATTACACCCCCAATATTTCAGTGTCCTTCATAGTGCCTCAGCCACTTATATCACAATAAGCTTCTTAAGTTGTGGAGTGCCACCCATAACAATCCACACGATCACCCACCATGCCACACCACTCCTTGGTGACATTTAACCCCATTAATTTTTTCTATAATTAAACCATAAATCCCGCTCTAATGGAGACTACCAATATCTGAACTGTAGTGAGTTGTAGGATTACACGGTTACCTTACCTCTTAAGAAATCCCCAAACATAATTAATTAATTAATTAATATTATTTTTAATCTTATAATTATTATTATTTCAGTATTTAAATTTATTATTATTATTCATTTCAATAATATTTCATTCTCATTAATAATGTATTAATAATGGTAATAATATATTGCTATTATTATTAATATATTACTATGTCAGAGCTCAAAAATAGGAAACTAAATCACTTGTTGAAAATTCATAATGGATAAGGACCAATCTATTATAAAATTTAGGACTCAATGATATTTTAATGAATAGTTTTATTTTATTTAATTAATGAAATATTGGATATAATGAAAGTTAAATATATTGTTTAAAATTATACTACATATATATGTATAATTTTATAAAATCCTCATATTTCTATTTTTTGATAATTTAACGAAATCCATAAATGTGGATAAATTATTTCTAGACTATAGTCATATAAATATTTATATCCTAGACTCAACCAATTTTTTTATTAAAAACCCCATTTTAAAAAACTCAATAACGAGAGTAAATGATGTCATATTTAAAAATAAGGGTGTGCAAATGTGTGGGTTAGTTTTGTTTAACGTTAAATACCACCCAACATTCAACACCCTGACATGAGGTTTTTCATAAACTCTAAATGGTGGGTTGAAGTAGATTAATGGGTGGTTATATTTGAATTGAAAAAGAATATTAATAATTCATAAAAACAGATTAGTTTTATAAATCATAAATTTAAATAATGTTTCAATTTCAATAATTCCATTAAATATCACTATAAAAATGTAATAATTTTTCACAACCCCATATCTTACTCTAATAATTCACTAAACCATTATTTTTTCATCTAGAATAAGTAATGTTAATTTGGAAAAAATATTCTTTAGTGAGAGATAACCTAATTTGGGGAGGGAGAATCAGGGTATGAACCTAATTCCAAATTAAAACTTAATCTCAAAACAAAAATATTTCTAAATGATATTGACCTCTTTTTTAGTAGGGGTATACTTATGTTCTTCTCTCAATGATGATACCATTTTTTCACCTTTTCTATTCTTTTAATTATTTTAATCGATGATGGCTCA
The DNA here is from genome assembly GCA_963277665.1 of Viscum album. Taxonomy (NCBI): domain Eukaryota; kingdom Viridiplantae; phylum Streptophyta; class Magnoliopsida; order Santalales; family Viscaceae; genus Viscum; species Viscum album. Next base: position 912,930,455 of record OY728155.1, on the reverse strand, counting down.
ACCCACACTCAAAAATTTATGTTTAATATAATATAAACAGCACAGGTACATAAGACACATGAATTAACTTAGTTCACCCATACTAGGATAATCCAAGGAGTATAAAGTGATAATGTTCCAATGTATTAGAAAATGTTAATCTCAATATTTTGTGGTGATTTTAATATAAGGCACTCCAAGCCTCGAGTCAATACTTGTAAAATGAATTTTGGATGGTTCACTAGCTACAAATACCCACTCCCTTACTCCCTTATATTTATTATTACATTAATAAAGGAAATAAAGTTGAAACACACACCAAATCAAAACAAAATTACTATATTTATTGATGCACTGTGTATAGATAGGAACCTTGTGATCTCCATTTTTTATTAATCATATACTAGTTGTAAATATCACTATAATTGATTCATCATGGAAACTCTAATTTCTTTCTTTGAAAAAATATTCAAAGGGTAAAAAATCAATAATTCATCTTTATCCCCCCTGATTTCTAGAACACCTATTAAAAATAACAAATATTTCAATGGTGAACTATTTATAAACACTAATAGTACTTATTATTTATGGATATATATATATATAATCACCTTTTCTATTTTCTGAGATAAAATATATATTTTTTCTTCACCAAATATCTTAAATTTTTTGTGAGTATGATGGAAAAACACATCCAATAATCACTTTTAAATAATATTAAGAATCATTCATTTAATTAACATATTTACCCTATAAAATAAATTATATTCAAAAAATGTAATCTAAAAAACTTATCTTCTTTATTCAATGAGCACTAACACCACAACATGATGCTCATCTCCTTTTGTTACTAAAAACTAGTACTCCTACCATCATAAAAACCTCCATAGCTAGAAATTTTACATTGTAATATTTAATTATAAACCTACAACTTTTATGACCCATACATCATAAAAATCCTAATGGGTAAAACCATTGGAATATTCATTAAATTAGTAGTTATAAAAAGAAGCAACCACATTATGAAATCTCTGTAGAAAGAAGAAGAAGAAATGGAATCAAATTCTAGAATTTATCCTTATAAGGATCATTTATCTGGGATTTTATGGAAGGTAAGATCAATTGGGTTTTCCCCTATCCAATACCAAACATAACTCCATCATATGAAACTTAGAGAGATCAATTTCCAGATAAGTTAAATCTTGTGGAAATTTCCACATTATCCATGTTATTGTTTCACCACCCATAATAACCATCAGCACATATATTATGCTTAGATCATATGAAGAATTTTTGGGATTTGTATGAAATATTTATAATGATACGAACATGTAATGTAGTATATTTTATATTAATAATTTAATTTTATACATTTTATACTTCCATATTATTTAATTTTAAATAAATAGTTTATCTAAATAATAAATTATCAATTTAATAAAAAAGCATTCAAAAAATTATTAATACGTACTAAAAAATTTGATTAATATTATTAATTAAAAATATAAACATTTATGATCAATTTTTTTATTAATTTTATTTTTATTTATAATATGAATTTTGAACATAATAAAAAAAATAAACAATTCTGAAATATTATTATAATTAAATTTCAGAAATTAAGAAATATATATTGGAACTTATTTAATTGAAAGTTAATAGGAACATAAATTAAGAACCCTTAATTTTTTAAATAATCCATTACCCTATAAAAATACATTGCATTATATGTTTATAATATCCCCATGGGAATCATTAATTCTTTTAGGGTTTCAAAATATAGATATTTAGAGCACAAAAAAACAAGACACTAAACTATAGGGTACTATAGGAACTGAAATTCTGTTTTGGACCCACGTATATAGGGTTAGAGAAAATGTTAATTAAATAAAATTTAACTGAAATATTTATGATTTAAATAAATTAAATCTAAACTACTGAGCATGTTTTTTGTGAATAATGTGGGATAAGAAAACAGAAAAAGGGAACTATAAAGAAATGATTCCAAGTTCATTGGATGATAAGGAATAAAATAATCGATTAACAACCATGAAATCATTGAAATATGGTCCTAGAAAGTCTAATGGTTCTAGTAAATGCTCTTAATCTTATGTTGACCTTTTCAAATAGTAATATACTTTAGATTACAGTGAATGGGTTACCCAAAACCTTTCTTAATCATATGGAAGAAAAAAACCCAATTTTCAAGGAGGAAGTTTAATTCATAGATCTCACATCAATAGAGGAATTCATTAAACCTAAGAAACGGTCATTATCAAATAATGAATTAAATCAAACCATTTTCCTAACCATACTAAAAATGGTCATGCAAGAAGAATCAAGAAAGATAATTCAATAAAGAAAATTCATTAAATCCCAACATAAATTTCATTAAAAAATAAAATATATTATACATTAATTCACTATTCATCACACATTCTAGGAAAAAAAATCACACCATCATTTTAGCTATGATAGGGTTAAAGATTTAATGAAATAAAATACTATCAAAATATAGTAGCCTTAGGGATCCACAGATGTACCTCAGTTCATTATCGTATGACTAAGCCATACCATTTATGAACGTACAGTGTGGTTAGTTGAACAAAATCAATTGACGAATCACACATGACACTCTTTGACCATAGGAATCCATGTAAGATACCCTAACACCATGGATCATATCGGTACCTAGAATTTAAGATCCTTTGCAGATGTTGCCATATGTTGTGCTCTTTCAGGAGAATCAAAGAACTATGAACACATTGATCCCAATCATTTTCACCGTCGAGGTTTATCAGCGATCTCTTTCTCAATAGATGAGGTACACATTCTCTCTTTGTATCTATAGTTTTATTTGTTTAATAAGTTCATTAAGTATATACTCTCACTTTTTTTCTTCATAAAACCTTGGAAGGCATCGGATTTTTAAATTCACAATTTGGATTATTGAATTTGATGCATGTGTTGTTTTGATTCTCATCAAATGATTAGTATTATATATTTTGGACTTTAGGTTTCTGGTCTTTTGGGGTTTGTCGAATAAAGGTACTAAAATTTTCTCTGAACTTTTGTTCCAATCCTGACCCCCATTGTTCCTCTCTGGTTAGGGTTTCCAGGCTTACCCTTATACATTTTCAAACAAAATGTATTATTTTCCATTTCTAGTATATTCGTTCATCCCATTAAGATCAAATCATCCACCATCAACTTGACACTCCCCTCGGTCACTAGTATTTTCAATGAGATCAACATTTCCAATGCTTTGACAAAGCAATTATGGATTCCAAATGGGGATAATGGTCTCATTCAAGAGGTGGAATTTGAGAATGTGCAACCATTCTACAAAAAATGCTCACGTATCAACAATTATATGAATAAATGTATGAATAAATGTAATGATCCTCATCCTACACCTCTCGTCATATCTTTTTGGGTAGAAAATGAATCCTTTACTGTACCCTCTGTTTCTCAGACTGATAAACCCTATGACTACACAAATAGCATGAATCCTTCTGATCCCTCTATGATGGATCCCCAAACCTCTATGATTTTGAGGATTGCACAACCTTGAGCCTTATAAAGAAGAAAAACAAAATTTCTTCAAGGTATGAACATCTATTCCCGAGGAAAGTAGTTATATGGAAAAAAATAATGTGTATCAACCTGGATCCAGGTTCTACCCAAAGGTGCACCGTACTCAGTTGGTCACATGGCCTCAAATGCATTTCCCCGAACGCTAGAGGCTTCCTACTAGCAGTGAAGGCCTTTCGTCTGATAATGGGGAAACTACTCCCATATTGGTATAGTAATGCAGTGGATGAAAATAGTAAATAGTAACAGAAGTAGTAATAACGTACAATAAAGTAAACAGTGGAAGACTGATAGTATAAACTACTAAAAAATATATATAAATAATGATGCATGTCACAAGTATCTAGGAAATTATCCAAACAAGTCACAATGATGGAAATTTCAAGTATTGAAAATAGTAAATAACTCCAATAGCATTACAATCCTCGGCTTGGTCCCATACACTCTAGCTCCAACAACATTCATGTAAGTGATGTATATGGGATATTGCCCTTATCTAAACATGTAACCATATAATCTGTTTGGGTCGAAAATCAAGACCCAAATAGGGTGTTATATGAATCACAGTAGGTAACCAACAAAATATTTGTGCCTAACTATCAGTGAATATATATATTAGGTAACATGGAAAAATTAAACAATAAATTAAGAAGTACTCAAAATTATTAAATCCTATAGTTTTCAATTACATTCATTTAAATTTATAAATTCTTCAAACTACTGAATAATGTTATCTTGGGATCTATCCTAATCTTTATATCCCCTTGTATAACAATAACAAGAGATCACTAAAATGAAAATATAAACAATCAAGTAAGACCAAGTCCATGCTTATTCTTTGGTATGGCAGGTGCATCACAATCAAAGAATCATTCATAAGAAACTCCATGGGAATGTTCTCATAGTCTAATCCACTCTATTTCAACATGTCATTAACTAAATAATTAATTAATACCCTATGGGAAAGTTCAACCAACCTAACCCAACTAGTCTCACATAGAAAAAATCAATCATAAACCACCACCTGGGTAGCTTTCACGGTCAATACCCCTTGTTCTGTGTAGCATCAATAATTTAAATCACCCTCTAGAAGGAATCACAATAAATTTACTATGGTCCAACATACATATATTAACAACCCTCTGGGAAGCTCTTGTTGTCTAACCCCACTGGTCAATGTCCCTATAACAGTTCTCATAGTCAATTACTCTAGAAAATGTTATGAAAAACTATACAACAATGACCCTAAATCGAGAAGCTCCCATGTTTAATTCCCATTGGTCAAAATACAAAATGTGAAAAACATGCAACTCATATAAATAGAAACTCAATCCTAACAGCAGTAGGAATGGAAAACAAAGAATCCTAACAAGAAATTCCAGACACAACATCCAATTTAAAACAAACATGGGAAAACACATCCAAAATATTGGTATTAAACATTATGCATAACCAAACAACCCATTCCCATTAAACACATCATAACAGGTCATAAACAAGGTTATATTCCAAAATAATCAATACCCTAAACAATGGTATTCTACAATTTTTTCATATATAATCCAAGGACATTCAAAGTAAGGCACTAACCACCTACCTCGATGTTGTCCAATGAACACTCTAGAACATCGGCCCATGAATCGGCCAAGAACATCATAGATATACAAAAAGGTAAAAATATTTCAACATTGGATAACTCAAAATGGTGGAAAATTAGGATGAAAGGATCTAGGGGAAGAGAGAACTTACCTAGTGGGAATCCATCGCACCTAACAACATCTCAATCAGTGCGTGGACGGAGGAACAATAGGGGTTTGAAGTTATCAACAATATTGTTGATCTTCTATATGAAACACGGGAAGAAGAAATGTATTCTGGATATGAGATGTGACCCTGGTCCGATTAATCAAATAAAAATAAAAGTACATAGCATGTTCATTTAATGTACATTTCATGTACTTTCCTCAACCGTCCCCCTCTTTAAGTAGTCCACATGTCAATGTAATCAGATGTTACACTTTCAGTACACGGCTAAACACAGCAACAAGGTAGATGACGTGTAATTAAGTGTACACTATGTGTACTTATAAACTTTCCAAAATATTCCTTTTTACTCAAAACACGTTAAATCAATATTCATACCAAAAATAAAAATCCAGGTTCTTAAAAACTTCCCCAATTATAGAAATTCTTCCCCAAATTTCCCTTCCATGGTTAGTGAACAAGTATCTTCAAACAACTCTTGCCATTGTGATTGTATGTTATCCCCCCACTCCGAAGTCTCATCATGTACTCTTGTGTGCTACCATAACACCTACACTAGAGGAATATAATAGAAATATAGAACCTTCATGCTGCAATCCACAATCTGTATAGGGTATTCCTCAAAGGATGATTCCACCTCCAACTCAACCTCCTTGGGTTGATAAACATGAGAGGGGCCTGAAAAGAAACACAGTAGTTGAGGAACATGAAAGGCATTGTGCATAGCTTGATACCTAAGAGGTAACTACAACCAATAGGAAACCAGCCCAACTCTCTCAAAAACATCAAATGGTCTGACGTGTCTTGGTGAAATATTTCCCTATCTTCTAAAAATCATGTGTCCCAACCTCTGTGTGACACATAAGAAAACCTAATCTATGACCTCGAACACTAGAAGTAGTATTCATCGATTGGCATAAGATTTTGGGAAAGACTATTCTATATCCATCCTCTTCCTAATCAACTCCACTTGCTCAGTGGTCTCCTAGGTAGGAAGAGGTCCTGGCATAGTTACCTCTACTAACACCAACCATCATAGGGGGGGGGGGTTAGAATGAACTACTGAAAAAAACCTTATACGGTTCTATCTGAATCATCACCTGAAAACTATTATTGTAGGAGATCTCCACTAGCGGTAAGTGTCTCTATCATGAACACCAGAAATCAAGGACAGATTCTTGAATCATGTCCTCCAAGACCTGAATCATGTGCTTAGACTAGACATCTGTCTGGGGATGGTAAGTTGCACCCAGAAGTACCTATGTACCCAAAGCCCTCTGTAGTCACTGGGAGACATGAAAATTATATTGGTCATCCCTATCTGAGATGAAAGATTTTAGAACTCTATGAAAATGTATAATATATTGGCTATAAAACCTATCTAGCTCATCAACAGTGAATGTCTCCTTGATCATAAATAATTGGGAAACCTTTGTGAGTCTGTCTATAAAAACCCAGACTGAATCATTCCCTCAAAAATACCTTGGTAAAATCATCACTAAATCCAACTTGACACCATTACATTTCTACTCGATAATGGGTAACTGGTGTAAAATCCCTACTGGTCGTTGATGCTCTGGCTTCACCAACAGATAGGTGGAACATCTCATAACCAAAACAGCAACATCCCTCTTCATACATGGCTTGTAATATAGATGGTGTAGATCTGAATACGTCTTGGTGATGTCGGGATAAACTTTCTAAACCAAGTAATGAAAATCTCACAAACGCTCCTTTCAAATGTCTTCTTACACCCATACATACCCATGAAAATGCAAGACATCATCCTTGCCTATGGTCCACCCAAGAATAGGGTCCTCTCCTCCCACACACTACCATAGGACTAGGCCTTCTTAATTAGATTGCTTCTACATCTGAACTCACTCCAGAATAGTAGAGGTAACAGCTATAGGAGAAATAAAAGTATTCCCATGTCTATCATGAGCCCCCAAATGCATCTCAATGAATAGAGCCATGTTTTTCCACTCACTACTAGCCTCCTCAACTACCTGTATTTGAGTCCTTTTACTCAATTCATCAGCCACTGTGTTTCCCTTTAAAGACATATAGGTGAGTTAAAATTCAAAATATTAAAGGTACTCAACCGACCTTCATTGCCTCAAATTCTGATCACACTAAGATAATATATACATGAGGATCTTGTGGTCGGTGTAGAAAACAAAAATTCTCTTCCAAAAGATAATGTCTCCAACAACAAAAATCATTCACAACTGCATCCAACTCGAGATCATCTGCCTGGTAATCCCTCTCATGTGGCCTTAACTACCAAGACCCATATTCAACGACTCCTTCCCCTTCCATAAGCACTGCTCCCTTCACGATACCTAATGCATCAGATTATAAAGTGTAACTCTTTTTTATTTTTGTTAAAACCAGAATCAGTTCCAAATTTAATCACCCATTCTTCTCTAAAAAGGATAAATTACAGGAATGTATCTATAAGTACTTTTCACCCTTCATAGTTAGTCCTGTTAGTGGTGCTGCTAAGCATGAAAAGTCTTGTATAATGTGTATGTAGTAACCATCCAGACATAGAAAACTCTATACCTCAAATAAGTTCTTCAGTTTCTCCTATAATACTACTGCTCTCAAATTATCTAGGTCTACTGATACTTCTATCTCTGAGATTAAATTACCTAAGAAGTAAATTTGGTCCATCCAAAAGTGTCATTTTGATAGTTCTGCATATAAATGATGTTCTATCAGTGTACTCAATATGATCTCATGATGGGTGGCATGGTCCTGTCAAGTGTGAAAGTACACCATGATATCATCCACAAAGTCTACCATAAACAAATCCACATATGGATGGAACACTTGGTTCATCAGTGCCATGAAAAACGATGGTGTATTCATGAGAGAGAATGGAATAACTACATACTCATATAGACCGTACCAAATCATAAATGTTGTAAAAGGTATATCTGATTGTCTAACGTGCAAGTGATGATAACCATATCTCAAATCAATCTTTAGGAACACCCGGGATCCTCAATGCTGATCAAAGAGATCATCAGTACTTGAAAAGGTATATAATTTTATGACTATCCAATGGTTCATCTTCCAATAATCCACACAAATATTGAGGGTACCATTCCCGTCCTTTTCAAATAGGATAGGCGATCCCTATGGAGAATTATTGGGTCTGGAGAGACATTTTCCTGAACCTCCTCCAGCTTCCTCTAGAGCTCCTATACCTCCGGTGTAGCCATCCTATATAGAGTAATTTACACCAGTGCCACTCCTAGAATAGGATCAATAGAAAAATATGACTATTACTCTGGAGGTAATCCTGAGAAGTCATCTATAAAGACATATCTGAAATGATCCACCCCTAGAGGAAATTCCATATGTAAAGTCCCCTGGTCATCAAAATATAAACTAGAAATCAAATATGTAATTCATCCCATCCCAAGATTCTTGGGTCCATCTCCACTCTCCTGGATATCCCATTCACCCTTGTATAAGAAAGTCCTTCCCTCTAGTGATGTGAAACTCACTCTGCGTTGATAGTAGTCAACGAAGGCTTGAAAAGAGACTAACCCATCTATTCTGAGAATGATCTCGAAACATGTCATATCTAATACATAAAGGTCCTATAATAAGTGATACCCACCAACCTCAAGAGGTCACTCCTTAAACATACATGCACTATTCATCCAAATCCTTATTGGAGTGTCTAGAATCATAACATCCTCAGAATAAAAAATACAGAGCCCAAGGCTCTCTACAATAGAAACATATAAGAAACTATGGGAATCCTCAATGTCAAAAATGTGTAGAAACTAAAACTAGGAAAATAGAATAATAACTCTAACTATAGAGAGTTCAGGATCCTGCTCATGTTGAGTCTACTTCATTGAAAAATTATGACCTGCACCATTGCCATGTGACCCTTCTTAACTACCCAGAGCTGATCCACCTTGCTCTCGCTGAATTCCTACAAACTTGCATCCACGGCCATGTCCTCCTCCTCAGCTGAATGACTGGATGAACTCTAGTTCTATGAATGATGAGAAACTAGTCGTCCTAATCTAGAACATGGAGTCATAGAAGAACCTTTGTCACTAGATTCTGTGGAGAAAAATCAACAAAAACAATGAAGATGTCCCATCTTGCGGCAAGCTCGGTAGTCAACTAGGTCTCTCATGAATTAAGGTCTTATATTCCCACTATTTTTGTATTGGCATTATACCACTTGGCTGCCTAAAAAAGCATCACATGAAGGATCCCTATAGTGCTTACTTCTATTTTTCTAAGGAGTACCGGACCTAGATATTGAACCGCACTAGCTCACATCTCCCATTTCCCTCATATAATTCTCATAAATCAGCTCCCGATTTACTATAGCCATCACTGAAGTCATCCTTAAAACAATCACCTATGAATGCTTCTCATACCTTAGACCATCCTCAAACCACCTTGACAATGACAACTCATCACCTCCCATAACTGGTGCAAAGCACTGATGTTCTGTAAAACTAGATGAGTAGTCCATCACTAAATGATCTCCCTACTTCAAATGCATGAACTCCTAGGCTCGATTGGCCCTCAACATCTTTGGGTAGAAGTTATCAAAAAAGGTCCTATAAAACTATTCCCAAACCATATCCTGAAGATGTCCCGCCTATGAGTTAACAACCCACCATCACATGGCGGAATCACATAGCATGTATATCGTGAGCTTGACCCTACTCTTTAGAAGTGTCTCCAAAATCTCAAAGATAGAGATCATGGCCTCTATCCATGACTCTGTAGCATTTGATCCTTAACCCCTGAAAATGTGGGAGGATGCTGCTACTAGAACACCCTTTTCAACTCTTTCAAAGATAGGGCGGGATTTTTTTCTCCATGATTTTTTATAACATCCTCAAAATGCCTTCAAAAAACTATGCATCCACACCTATGTCTGATATAACAGTTGGAGCCAACAAGGGCACAACAGAAGGATCATTTGGCAGTCCTTGATCTATCCTTTTTGGTGTTTGGTCATCACCCTGCACCTGGAATACAACCGGATGATATCTTAGTGGCATGAATTTGTAAGGTCAAGTGAAAACCTATGTTCAATATTATTAAGGACAAAAACATAGAAGTGCATGAAATATATTTCATAAGAAAATAGTCATTTTTTATAAAACCGGGAAACACAGTATATATAAACGTCGCACAGTGTGTTCCCTTAAGATTTTAACAAGGTGTGTACCTCTTCTAAACCAAGTTTTGTAACACCCCTACACATGGTGTTTTCCTCATAAGTCATGTAATTTACATGAATGTTTTTACCATCCCAGGTACTTCTACATGGCTAAACCCCACTATTCTTCCCTTGGTAACAATACACAGTGTGTTCACCCTAAGCACGACATGTACTACTTAAATTAAATCCACCCATGTCGTTGGTCACATGGTCGAAGACACAGTCGACTCTACATGGAATGCATGAATGGAACACGGTGTGTACACCATCTGTTTCATCCACCTGTGTCATTATTCACACAGCCAAACACAAGGTCCTTTCGGCATGGCTTGTACTTTCTGTACATTCCATGTTCTACAAATGTTTTTCCAACCCCATTTCTCTAGTCACACAGTGAGTCCAACTGTTAAAGACGACATGTCATGTATGTGAAGTACATGGCATGTACTTACGAAAAGTTATTTCTTCTAGAACAGAAGAACCCATGGTGTGTGTTCATAACACTACGTGTCGTGTTGTTTGGTTTTCCCGATAGTTTGATACTGAAACTCCTCCAAATCCCTTAAAAACTTATAATATTATCCAAGGAAGGACAAATTTCAACCCTTGAGATCCCATACTCCCCGAAATAATAGTTTGGAATCCTTATTTATATCAGAACACGGCAAAATTTAATTAATGTTCAAACATGATCCACCAAATTCTGATCCAAGAGAGACCATAACACCTTTGGGGCCAATTTTTTGCACCAATCCAAATGAATTAATTCATATTCCAATACCCTATCCAAATAGATGATATTATATCTTGGTATCAATCATAATAGCGTGCTTATCAAGCACAACATCTATAAAAATATCAAGAAATCGGTACTGCACCCTAAAAGGCATGAAAAGAATGTGTGGCATGTGATCTCTAGCAAGTGCCTATATGATTCATGATATGGAATACCCTCATCTCATTTGGGTTCAATAGAAATATAACCACAATGATATCAATTATAAATTCAAAAAAAGTGTGTCAGCAAATTGTGAAATCAAATAAATTGTAACCATTGCAAAACCATTTAAATTTTAAATATTCGTGGTAACTTGGATTTTCTCTATAAACGAGTTAGCTACTCTCAGGAAAAACTTATTAACAACTACCTATTCCTTTTCTATCCCTATATATTGGCTCCAAATAGTAAGACAAGTATATAATAAACACCTTTGATACCACTTTGTAACATCCAGGATATGGGTGTCACCCAACGGTGCCCCATACCCGGTTGAAACATGGCCTCAAGTGCATTTCCTTGAATTCCAGAGGCGTCCAACTCAATGTGAGGGTCTTGGGTGTGATAGTGGGGAAACTATTCCCTCAATGGTAGAGTAAAATAATGGAAGAAAATAGTAAACAGTAGCAGAAAAATAAATAACATACAAAAAAGTAAACAATGAAAAACTGATATTATAAACAACTGCAGCATATATATAAATATTGATGCATGTCCCAAGTATCTAGGAAAGCAGCCAAACAAGTAAGAATGATGTAAGTACATTACTGAAACCCATATTCTAAAAAAAATAGCTCCAACATTATCTCTAGCCTTAGCTTTGTCTCATGCTCTCCAACTCCAACAGAAGTCAAGTTCCTAATGTAGAAGGTCACTTAACGTTATCTAAACATGCAACCCTATAATATGTTTTGGTCGAAATGAATGACCCAAATTTGGTATGAGACAAATCATAGTAGTAAACCACCATATTATATATTTTTAACTATTCTTGAATATATATAGAAGTTAATATGCAGAAATGAATTAATAAACCAAAAAGTACTCTAAAGTAGACAATCCTATAGTTTTTAATTACATTCATTTGCATTTATAAATTATTAAAACACTCGAATAATGTAACTTCTGGATCTAGCCTATGATCTATACGCCCATTTATAACAATAAAAACAGAAATCTCAAAAGACCATCTATACAATCAAGTTCAATCGAGTCCAAGCTTGTGCTTTAGCTTGGCAGGCTCATCATAATCAATCAATCATTTATAATCAACCCTCTGGGAATGCTATCATAGTATAATCCCCTCTATTTTTACATATCATCAAATTGATAAATAATTAAGACCCTATATGAATGCTCTCACAGTCTAAACCCTCTTTTCCCACATAGCAAAAATCAATTATAAATGACTACCTGGGATTATCTCACGGTCAATACCCATTGGCCTTTATAGAAAAAATAATTTAACTGACTCTATTTTAGGTCTCATAGTCAATGAAAATAAGTCCAACATACATTTAATAATGACCCCTTAGGTAGCTCTCGTGGTCTGACCCCAATAGCCAATGACCCCATGGCAGTTCTCACAGTCAATTCCCCTGGTCAACGATAACAACAATTATACATAAATGAACCTACATCGGTAATCTCTCATTGCCAATTGCCTTTGGTCATTATTAAAAATGAAAAATACATTCATCAAATATAAATAGAAACTTTATCCTAATAGAACTAGGCATGGAAAATAAACCATCCTAATATGCAATTCTAGAACCAACGACCAATATCAAAAAAACATGGGAAAAAACATCCCTAATCATCGTGTTAAACCTTATGCATAACCAAACAAAACTTTCTCATCAAACACACTATAACGGTTCTGAAACAGGGTTTAGATCAAAAATATGCAACACCCTAAATAAGGGAATTCGGCATTTTTAGAATATATTATCCAAGTACAATCAATGTAGGGCACAAAACACTTAACTCAACATTGAATGATGACCACTCTAGAATGTCAACCCTTGAATTATCCAAAAACATTGAAGATGTACAAAAAGGTCAAAATCATTCAACGATGGAGAACTAAAAAGAGAGGAGAAATTAGGTAGAGAGGATATAAGGGATGATAGAACTCACTGGTGGAAATCCAACACACCCAACAACATCTCGATTGGAGTACGGATGGAGGAGATATAGGGGTTTTAAATTCTTAGTCGTCTTGTCACTCTCCTATAAAAAAACCCGGGAAAAAGAGATGTGTTCTAGATATGAGACGTGACCCTGGTCCGATTAATAAAATAAATAAGAAAATTACATTGAATGTTCTTTTAATGTACACACTATGTACATGCTCAATTGGACCCCTCTTTAGGCCATCCACGTGGCCATGTAATTTTCTGTTACATAGGCATTACATGGATACAAACGGAAACCAAATACACGGCATGTACTCAATAGTACACTCAATATTCGTATAATATTTCCAAATTCATCTTTTTCCCTTAAAACACCTAAAATCATGATCCATACCTAAAATGATGATCTGGGTTCTTACATAAAGAAGCTATGAAATTAGATCATGAATAATACTTTCATGTTAAACATGACGAATCATTCCAATTTGAAGAAGACTTCTTAAAATATTGTGCTAAAAAGTGGAAAAACAGAAGATTAACCCTCATAGCTTCAGCACTCCGAGTTCTAGAAACACTCCGAAATGTAAGGATAATATCAACATTAAAAGAACAATTGTTACACATCCATTAGCTTCAAAAATGTTGGATCAAAACACAATTCACCCACAGATATCCCCTATTGGTAAAGTGTTTATCACTTCAGATGCTTCAACAACTAATTTTTTGGACTCAAAAGTGTCATCCTGCAAGGATGATGAAAATAAACATGCATATAGGGATGACTATGTTATTATAGAAAGTTTGGATTTTCTAAATTACCATGACTAATGGATGGAAGAGAAATATAGAACTACTTTATTAATGTATAAAAATAAGTATATGAGAGTTGAAACCTATCTTGATCTTGTAAATAATATTTTTATCAAAGTGGTTTTGGAATTTAAAATGCATCCAAGATTCAATTTTGAGGATATCCCCTAGAAATGACTATTTTTTGTGGAATTTGGATGCAATAAAATATTACACATCATTAATATTTCAAGAATTATGTCCATCTATTTTGCTAATCTATTTTTTTGTGCCATTGGAAGACTGTTTCTTTCTGTTGTTTACAGTTCAATATTGGTTTTGGCTTTTTTTCAATTGAGATGCTCCCTATTCTGTATACAACGGATCTAGTTCCATCTTGTCTATAAGATAGATTGAATCTATAGTTTGGGCATACTATTTTTGAACTGTAACATCACTAGATGGGACCATTTCATGCAGCCTTCATTTTATGGAGTGAAAATGAAACTGGATGGAGTATTTTCATTCCTATTTGAGTCTTTATGTTTCATTATATTTTTCCTTTAAATTTCTGATGGTATAAGTGCATTACACCTTATGATTTCCTTTTTAAAACATTTTATTTATTAAATTTCCTTGAGCATGAATTGGGCGACTTATTCAGGTCATTCTAAAAAAATAGTATGGTTATGTGTTGGTTTTATATTGTTTTTTTTCAAACCCTTGGCTTCCCATCATTTAATTTTCTATTCTCCAAACTATTTAGGATGTGAAAAATTAAAAATGATGTGTAATCCCTTAATTTTCAATGATATGGAATCTTAAATTTTGTCTTATCTATTCAAAAATAAAAACTCATGTCGTATAGTGTTAAACATGATGTGAAATTGTTCTACTACAAAATCTACAGCTTCTCTAAATCATTAATTTTTTAGTTCCACGCTGTGGGAGAAGCCAACACTATGATGTTTCTTTTATCTCTAATTTTCAACTATTTTGTTCATTTTCTAATGACACATTTTTATCCTTCTATAAATCATAAAAAAATTTAAACATTCCAAATACTGGAAAGATTAATCAATTAAATACATAAATAATTTAAAAAAAATAAATAAAATGTATACATGAATTATAGATATCCATTCCCATTTAAAAGAAAAATTTATTAGTTTTAGAATTCGAATTTGAATTAATAAACATAATTTTTTGTTTCATTATGATAATATTACATTAGGATTGGATTTTTAGATTTTTTGGGGAAGACTAATTTTTAGGTGAATAATACAAAATACAGTTTTTATAAATACCATAAATTATATGACATTGTTATGATATAAAAATGAATAATAAATTTATAAAACAATTTTATAAGTAAAATATTATTTTAATAATTCAATTTATACATTTAAAATTTTATGTTTAATTTAGAAACAGATGTTTGTTATTCTAGATTCAAGTAATATTTTATTCCAATAAAAATTATTTTTGGTCTTTCATTTAATTAAATATTCACATGGTGGATTTTTGTTTCGACAAATCATTTTTATTTTATTTTAAGAAGTCACTTTTTGGTGAAGTGAAAACCATACAAACATATCCTAGTTCATTCCCAACATAGACATCAACATACAACTTACAAAATGCAGAATTCAAAAAACAAACATCACTGCAGACAAACCCCATAAGCACTGCCACGTGCCATCATCCAAGATCACAAATGGATCACTTTTCCATACCTGATTTTCAACAGTGACGAGGGTCTCGATGGTAGATTCTAGATGGAAATGTGATGGCCAACGTCTTCGGTGTTCTGTTCGAGGTGGCTTGGTGTCCGAGGTGTGATGACGATGTTCTATAAAACAATTTTTATTGATTGTGTGCACAAGTATTCAAATTAATATTTACGGTCCTTTAAAATTTTTATTCGGTAAAATTATTTTATATTTTTAATCATAATTTTAATATTAAGTTATATGATCAATCATAATTATTTTCATTAAAATAATTAACACTATTAAAAATGAGATACCACAGTAAAACTAAATTAAGGTAAGAGTTTATACTAAAGAGAAAAGGCCTACATTTCCACAAAATTTTTATAAAACTATGTAGTGAAGATCTTTCCCAACCCAATTCTCTTAAAATCTAGATTAATTTCAAATTTTGAACTTGCAAACATTGAAAAAAAAAATTTTGTATTATTAAAAAAATATGACTCCTCTCACATAGAAAAGTTGACTTCCACTTCCATTTTATATACTCTCTAAAATAATAACTATTCATCAAAAACTACCAATTTTACATCCTATATCTTCCTATACCATTTTTCTCTCCCATTAATCATTATAAAATCCATAAATACCCAATTTCCAAGATGTCCTCCAGGAGAAGCTTAAAATTATCAACATGGGTAAGAGTCACTACATAACATTTTATTCTTCCATATATTTCTAATAAAACTCTATTTTACACTCCCTAATATAATTACTTAAATATTATAATCATACATAAAATTTTACTTTTATGAAATAACCATTATACATCCTTCCCACATCTTTTAAAAAATGAGGGTGTCATTTGTGCGTACATTCAGACTTCTGCCTCTATAAAGTAATATATTTAATTTTTCATAAACACCATTCATGGATGATTATAAAGTGGAATTTAATGAATAAAAATTATATTAATAAAATTTTAATATTATGAAAGGTTAAAACATTTTTAATGTTCCTCGTGTTCTTTGAAAATGTGAAAACAAAATTTGTGTGTACGTACGGACAACCTCCTTTACAAAGTGACATATTTTTTCATCACTTCCTCACATGGATGGTTATAAAAATATATTTGATGAAAATATATTCTATTAAGGATTGATATATTTCATTAATAATATTATGTAAGTATAAAAAATGAAATAATATTAATTTTTATTAACTCATTGATATCGGTAAATTACAAGAAACAAGATCATATTGGATTCCATTTTCAAAAACTGTAACCACAAAATCCCTAAAAAATAAGAATCATAAATAATTAAAAAAATTGAATATAATATCATCAAATATTCTTGGAATTATGAAATTATTATGAATTAATGGGGGTCATCATTAACATTATGTAACATGTAGAAACAATCGAAAATCATAACAACTTATGATGAAAATAAAAATTAATTAACAAACATATGTGTAATGAAGAGGTGTAACTAAATAATAAAAAAGGTAATAGATATGAATAAGGAAAAAAAATATGATACTAATATGATTATGTTTACTTTACATGTGGTTAATGAGCTATTTTGAAATTGTAGAGTACAATGCAGATTTTTCTCATCTCAATTTTGAGATATGTTCTATATTTACAATCTACTTTATGTATGTGATGTATATACTTCCCCATGAATATATTATAACATACACATATCTAAATTAATTTGATTTTGAATTAAGAACCATGTAATTCCCTTATAAATTTTATAATTTAAATGTAAATAATTCTATATGTTTTTTGTTTTCAAATATCGCTTCTTTTTTATTTGGAATATATCTCCTCCATATGTATATTTTTATTCCTAGAAATGTTCTTTTTTTCATTTTGAAATAAAAAGTTGTTACATATTATTATATTAATATTTATGTTTACCTCTTTTAAAAAGTAATTTTTATTACTATTTTAATGATATGGGTTTCAATAAACATATTTTGATATATTATTTGTGTTTGTATATTTTATCATCTCCCCCACATTTGTGGACATAAACCTTATTTCTTTTCAAAAATTTATTATTTTAACTTTAATTTTGAAGTAATGTGTCAAATATAAATTTATTAAACTTGTTTAAAATTATATTTATAAGTGACTTGTGACTTGATTTTTTATTAAATTTGATATTCTTTAATGAGTATAAAAGAAATATTCTTTTAATTGTTTTCCAAACAAAGTATTTTTCTACTTCCTTCATTAATTTTCATTAAGAAACATTTTTTCTAAAAGATAATTGTTAATTAAATTATAAAGGTGTATTAAATTATTCAATATGTATTATGGGTTTTCTTGTTTTACTAGGATCCTCATTTTTTCTCCAGATGATTTATGATCATGTTATTTAATTTACTATGATGGGAATGTTTTGAAATTCTATATGTTTATTATTAAATTATGTATTTTTGATTATTCATAAGGCAATTTGATCATTTATTTTATTGATAATCCTTTATTTCATATTGTAAATTCATTTGACATATTAAGTGATGGATGGGTCCCCCGATATCTACTCAATGCATCAGAAGGTCTCATGAGACAGAATTGATTAGGTATTTAGCGTATACATTACCAATTTATAAATGATGTCCAAGCACATTGCCTTATCTATAATAATATAATACCTGAAATTATGAATATTATCATTATGAAGCCAGTTAATATTATCCATGTGATAATTTATTCTGTTATGTCATCCAAGAATATTTTCATCTTTCATGAAATTTGATATATGGAAAATTTGATATTCATTTATATATTTAATAATATTCATTCCACAATCATTATATTATGGATTTTTCTGTATGTTATACCTTACTAAGAATCATATCTATATATTTTATTTATTTCTTATCCCTAGGGTATTCAGGAGTGAACCTTGATTGATTTTGAGGATATACTATAATAAATAATAAATTTCATACATGAATTTAAAGTTGTATTTCATGCTTTTAAATGTAAAGTGATATTGATTTATTTATATAGTCTAAAAATAATAGTGATCTATGTGTTACTATTTGATGAAATCCCTTGTATTTTATTCCAATTTAATAATGTGACCTTTGACTATCAGTTATTATAGTTGGGGTTTTAGGTTTAGTATCAAAACAAGTTTAATAGAAACACTATAAACTAGATTTTGGAGACAATATATTTGATAATAATAACCTATAATATACAATATAGATATTCTTAATATTGGAAAAAATCAATATTTTTTTAAATTATATAATATTAGATTTTATAGAAATTAAATACCTATCAAGATACAAATAAGTGGATGTAGGATCAGACACAGATGAAACTAGGGATAATAATCCTAAAAAGGATGGATGAATATTAACTCTAACTTCACCTAGTATATGATAAAGATACCAAAAATACAAACGAGGATTTACACTCCTATGTAATATCAATTGGTTTATTCAAATTTTCTTTACAACCCATTATAAAATAATTTTAATGAAAGTTTATGATGTGATATATAACATGTTAGGTTATAAAACATAATAGGGTTGGGACCAGGGATTACCTATATTAAAAAATCAAGATTCATAAGTTGTGTTATGAAAAAAAAATATTATGAATTGACTCTTCATTTCTTGTAGTATCCTATAATACAGTTTTTTTGTATACCTAAAGGTTTTTTTTAATTAATGGTTAGATCAAAGTGAAATTGATTTAACCTTTGATGTAATGGATAACACAATGATTGTAAAATTGTGAAATTAAATGAGATAAAATATGGAGTGAGTAATATTATCGTTATCTAATACTAACTATAATGAATAATTTTTACCATATTGAATATAGTTGAGTTTTTACTCACACAAAATAATTGAATGATTTTGTTTCTTGAGAGTTTAATTGATAAATACCATGGAGGAAAAAAGATTCATATCCATACAAGTCAAAAACATGGTAATAAGAACATAGATAAGTGTGTCAAATGAACTAACAGATGTTGTATTTTTTGTTAAATTGTGTATATAACAACTGATTTCTAAGGAAAATGAATATTTAGATTAACATGGTGGAAGAAAATAAATTTTATCCAAAGGTAACGGTGACATTTCAATCTATTAAATGTGGAAAACATGGAAATTATCCATGTTGATGCCCTAATACGAGGGAAACTATGATTGATAAACATGAATAATCTTCTATGCAAATGGAATAATAAAGGTATTATTCTATGGTAAATAATTAATTGCTTTGTGATTGTTAAGGTATACATATACTCCACAATAGTGCTATTGATTTATTGTTGAAATTTTACTATTGACGGTCTGGTATATATAGAATGTTTTTTAATAGAATTAAATCATCACCCTGATGGATTTATTATCGAGTAAAATGTATAATTATATGATTATTTTATCCAAAGATAAATTTTGTGATAATGTTCTTCAAATAAGTATTATTACTTATTCCTTTATATGAATTTGATGTGATTTTCTATACTAATTATTTATCTCTATAGTCTCTATTTTAAAGAAAAAAATAGGGGAATCACATTAAATATATCAAAACAACATATGATATCAATCAGTAAAAGGCTAATAATAAACTCTTTATGAATACTATTTTTATGTGTTATGATACCCAATAAAGAGGTATGTTTGTCTAAAATTATTAGAGAGAAACTCAATTTTGGGAACATTTCAATTATGAATAGGGATATTAGTTTTATATCATTTCCAAATATAACAATATTGATATCAAACTAGAAATGATATCTTGATTTATACACTTCGTTATTTTTTCATTGGTGAGTAGTAAAACAAATTATGGGGAAGATATTTATTTAAGGGTGATTATACACCATTTTGTGATCTTAATATTAACTTCCCAATATATAAATATTATTTGAAATAACTTTTTAAACGCAATTCCAAACCAATATGAACCAAAATTCTTTTTATTAATATGTAATTTTAATTATTTAATATGATCATTATAATATTTATGTTGAATTGGTTCTTATAAATAAAAATCACCACTTCATTAAATCTATATATAAATAATATTTAATGGAATAAAGTCTTTGAAATATTACTTATGAGGGTAAATTATCTATGCATTGAAGGGTGGTTTCCTAACTAGAGGTTTCCATAGACAAAGGCCAATAATAACTCCATTAATTGTTGATTGAGTGAAATCATTCATAGGATAAATTCTAGATCATGGATATATCTACAAGATCTATACTAGTTGATTATGAAACGATGAAAGCCCTCACCACTTATCACACCATTATATCTTTTGTTGAATTTTTTATTGTATTTTTATGTAGAAGTTGGGATGATATTGAAATATAATGTAATTATTTTCATATTAATACTTACATATTATACTTCTGGTATTTAAAAAATATATAATTCTGAAGAATGAATTTAAATAAATAATAAATTTTTTATTTAATATATATATATTGTTAAAATTTAATTAATAATTGTTAAATAATTTGATCGATCTTAATGAATTTGTTATTAAATCATTTATGATATAGATTTCAATGAATTGTATTTTTATGTAAATTAAGTATTTATAAAATAAAAATTTAAGTCAAAAAAATTAAAATATGATAATAATAATTAATTTTAATGTAAAAACAAATATTTCAACACTTATTTAATTGATAATTTATATAAATTTAATTTATGAACACATGAGGTTTTATTGACGTCATTTCCCTATAAATATATTTTCAATTATATGTTTCCATTGAAAATAAAAGATACTAATTTTTATTATTTGAATTAAAAAAAAGATCTTTTTTCAATTCATAATGATAATATCAACATAGGTTGATATTTTTGTATTTTTCTCGAATGATTTGTTTTTAGGTGAATAGTAAAAAATACAGTTTTTTTAAATACTATTAGTTTTATGACATAATTATGTTATAATAATGAATTAAAAAATTATAAAATATTTAACCATATTATATATTTATTTAATAATTAAAATTATAAATTCAAAACATTTATTTTAATTTAGAATCCTCTGTTTATCATTTTGAAACTTATGTGATATTTAATTTAAATAAAAATAGTTTTGGTCATTAATTTTTATTAAATATTTATATTGTGGATTTTGGTTTTTTATATCATTTAAAGACACATAAATATTAATTTATTGTAATAAACTAATTAAATGTTCAAAATAAAAAAAATACAATTTTATCCTAAGGATAGTTTTAATGCTTTAAAATACACATTTTATAAAAAATATGGTTTTAACGTGTCGTGTGCACTAATATAAAAATTAATTATTCTCACCATTGATTTTTTTCAAATTATTTTCATATTTAAAATTATAACATTCAAATTAGCTGATAATTTAATCATTAATTTTTTTATTATAATAAATCATCGAGGCTAAAAAGGAGTTATCAGAGTAAAAGTAAATATTTGTAAATGTTTCAACTAAGGGGAGTAGTCTTAAAATTCCTAAACAAAATATATCTAAATATTATGTGAACGTTTTTAACTAAATCCTCATAGATACTCAATTATTTTCATATTATAGACTCACATTCCTTGAATAGTGAATTTTCCTTCTATATTATTATAAAAACACAACTCCCCTCACTTATAAATATAGACTGACCCCACACATTTATACACACTCAAAATTAGAATTCCTATTGAAAATATATCATCATTAATTTCCATGGATACTATTTATTTCTTTATCAGCCATTGGATCCATGTAGAATCTCAAAATCCTCCATTTCTAAGAGGTCTATCAATAGAAGTATCAAATTGTCATCGTGAATACTAATCACATTTAATCCTTTTATTTTTCTATATATTTCTCATAATTTTTTTTAACCACCATAATATAATGACATTAATATTATTATTATACATTATTTTTATTATTTTAATGGTATAACCATTATATTCCCTTCCAACTTCCTTGGGAAAATGAGAACTTTGTTCATATTTGTGTGTAGACTACAACATCAACAAAGTATTGTTTTTCATTTTACCTACCCACCATAAATGTATGGTTTTAAAAGGGTACTTAATTAATTAATATTAAATTTATAAAAAGTATAATATTTTTAAATTTTGAACCATTTTATATATTCCACCCGTTCTTTGAAAAATGATAAAAAATCAAGTGTACGTGTAGACTAAAACCTTCATGAAGTGATGTGTTTCATTTTATCTCAAATCATTACTTGGATAATTATAAAATTTTATTTCTTGAATATATATGATATAAATAATTAATATATCACGTTAGTAATATTATTTAAAGAAAAAACTATAAATAAAAATCATTATAAATCTTCCATTCAATATCAATAAATTTCTCAAAACAAACTTATCATGGATTCCGTATTCACAAACCATACACACGAATTACATGGAAAAAAATGGGCATTAATTAATAATTTTAATAATAATATTATAATATATTTATCAATTTTTGGATTACTAACTTTATATCAAATAATAGACTACACCATCGTTGTTACAAGACACAAAACAAACCATCGAAATTACTAACATCTATTGATGAAAATAAATACTAATTAATTAATATTTTTGTAGTTAATGAGTATAATTTAATAATATAGAATTTAATAGATATTTAAAATTTTATAAAATAATTGATTGATATTTTTAGGTTTATTATAAATTAGGTTAAATATATATCATGAAAATCAGTAGGAAAATGTAAGATTTTTCACATCTTACTTTTCATTCGTTGGGACATGTCCAATATTCCCCAACTTTTTTCTCTATGTTCTATATATACTAACCATGAATATATTATACTATATCCTTCCTTAAATTCATGTTACTTTTTATTCCATATCATGTTATTACCTTTAATGTCTTCTTCTATAAAAGTTAATGAATCTTCAAGGTTTTCTTTTCTAATCATGCCTTTTTTTGGTCGGGAAACATTCTTGTCTATATCCATGTTTTTTATTCCTAGTAATATTATACATTATTATTTTTTCCACTAAAAAATTTATTATTAATTATGGTCTTTGTATTTATCTTTAACACTTTTCAAAAATAAATAATATTTATATTTTAATGACTTGGGTTTAAATTAATATATTTTGAATCATTATTTGTGTTCACATATTTTTTGTTCCCCACTATATTTGGGTGCTTAGACCTAATTTTTTTATCAATTTTGTTAACATTTCTATTTTAAACTGACTTTTTATATGGTTTTCAAGTTATATTCTTGAAAATTTTATTTCAAACTTACTTATGACTACATTTTCAATTAACATTAACCTTATTTAAAAAATTTGAACGGAATATTTATTTAAATCTCTTCCATAATTATACATTTTTCATCTATTTTTATTAGTTATCTTTAAGAAACTAATTTTTCCAAGTTATTTTTTAATAATATTCAAATGGTTTATTTCATCTGTGTCAACATCCATTGTATTTAATCATGTTTCACTGGGGATATTCTCTAATTATACCATCTATCGTCTTTACCGTTATAGATTATGATCATCTTATTCCATTTATCGACTGGGAAAAGTATTGACATCAATTTTATTATTATTCTAATAAATGTGTCTATTAATTAATATGGATAATTTATTATCCATTGTACTTTTATTCATTACTTTCATATGTTGAATGCATTATACATAGTAAGTGATGGGTGGGACCCAAAATAGCCGGTTTATGCAATGGTATGTATAACGAGACTAATAGTCTTAGTTATTTGGAATATCACTTACTTATTTATGTGTTATGTAGAGGCCTTATTGGAAATTTTATTATGTCCATCATTATTTATTTTATCACTATGAAACCCTCTATTTCAATCAATGTGATTATTTATTTTTTTATATCTTTATGGATACATTCTTCTTTCATGATATTTATTTTATGATTCATTTGATTATTTTATCTCTTCAATATTATTAATTTCTTTATTATTCTATTATATCATACACTACACATTATCCTTTATTGAGTATCAGAGCTCACCCTTTTATATTTTCTTATTCTTGGGGTTCTGAAAAGTGAACATTGTTTTATTTCTGGTATATGCAAGAATAAATAATATAGTTCTCACTCAAATTCTACACTGAATTTCATTTTTACAAACATAATGTGATATTTTAATATGTTGTTAATATCAAAAAAATACTGAACTATACTATAAAGAGTGATTTTATACCGTGTATGTTATACCAATGTTATTCAATAACCAATGATTCTAGACAATTAGATTTTCGGTTGTCACACATTAAACAAGATCCTTGCACCAAATGGAATTTGATTGGAGGTGAAGATGAATGTGCTACTCAATTCATAGAGGATATTTGTATGGCTAGAGATATTCCCATTATAGTATGATATAGGACACCTCATCATTTTTTATGGAATATTGAAGATAAAGGGGTAAAAAATGGAGATCGTTTATTTTAAAAAAATGGGGTTTGATAGCTTCGGTACCTTCTTTATCAATCCATTAGGATATGGTTTAACATTTATTTCAATCAGATCTTTACTAAAGGAGTTCTGCCCAATTCTGTTTTTATGGGGTGTATCTCACTACAACAACCACTGTAATTTAACAACCCATCCTCAAGGGTCTCATGATGTGACTACCCACGACCACCTTCAATAGGATAGGGGATGATGACTAGCACTGAGTAGGCATATCCCACAAATAGGAGGCATGTTTCTAAGTACATGTACTAACACACATATACAATACCAAAATGCTTAAATGTTAAAACACCAAGTAAGAAAGAATTAATACGTCTAAGACACCAACAGTAGAGTATGATAGTAGAAAAATGGAATGTAATCTTGGCCAGAATACAAACCCACCAAAAGAAAGAGTCTACCAAAGTGAATGAACAAGTTCCTAAAACTCATTTTCAGAAAACCCAAACTAAAGGGAAAGGTACATGGATAGTTTTATAAAGTCTTAGGAGATCACCTTTACTATCTGGTATCTCTACGTGTCACCTAGTCCTAGTCCACCTTTGACTCCGTCAAAGCATCGATTGTCTGCACAAGACATGACACGTGTGGGAGAAGCCTATGCAGGGATGAGTAAAACAATAAACAATAGGAATCCCAAAAACCAAAATGGAATACCAATAATAAATACAAAAAGTATTCCTATAATAAATACGTTATCATCTCACACAGGTATAAGTCTATTGTATGCAAAATAGGGTTATCAGACATGATTCAAAAAACACCCAGTATTAATAGGACATCTTGTCTGGATGAGCCACTTAGTCTCGATAAGACACATAGTCTTGGTAAGGTATGTAGTCTTGGAAATACACGTAGTCTTGGTAAGTCGTGTAGTCTTAAAGAAATGTAGCCTCAAAGTCACATAGTCTCAAAGTCATAGTTGAGCATAGGATTCCTCTCATAGCGTGCTCATTCTGGGAGAACCTACTCCTTAAGATAATATCTAAAATGAACACATTCACAAAATCCATTTTGCATATCTCAAAAGGATTGCCTCATCTAATGGGTCCCAATTTGGAAAATGGCTTATCAAACAGACAAATGGTTTGAATGTTATGATTGTTTAAGTAAAAAAGATCTCACCCGAGTCCATTTTAGGTCTGACTCAACAATCCAGACCCAGCTCAACCCACCAAACAACCAAAACCATTTTGGTCGACCTAATATGACCTAGTCTGGATTGCATGGTCCAATCAAGGCTGGTCCACGGGACCCACTCGGCCTCTTGGTGTGACCCTGTTCGTATGGTCCGAACCACATACATGCTGGCCGGTTTGATCGGCACATGTGGTCCACCTCAACCATGTGACGCTTAGCCAAAGTAGCATCATGAAACTTTCCACATATGCGGTCTTCTGCATCCATGCACCCAGCATGTTCGCTGTGTCCCATAGCCTCCCTACCTCCACGGGCTCCTACACAAGATGTCGCTATCACGGGCTCCCACATGACACGTCAACAACATCCACTCCAATGACCAATATCATGGTTTCTACCCACCAA
Source organism: Viscum album (assembly GCA_963277665.1). Classification (NCBI taxonomy): domain Eukaryota; kingdom Viridiplantae; phylum Streptophyta; class Magnoliopsida; order Santalales; family Viscaceae; genus Viscum; species Viscum album. Next base: position 912,903,425 of record OY728155.1, on the reverse strand, counting down.
ACCCACATGAGGCACAACCATATTGTGTCGCCTTCCGCATGCTGTCTGCGGTGGCAGTTCACCAGTGGTCCCTTCCACATACCTTCGACCATTCTCTGTATATCTTATTTTCGAAATGTGACCACTTTTGTGATTCTTGGATCAAAAGATACATTTATTGGGTCTCCTATTCATCTTTCCACCAATATGGGAGTCTAGCCATGTTCGGATCCTTTGGATAATTCAAACCATGACTAAGACGGTCCAACATTAAAGAACTCCAAGTACAGGAGAGATAAAATCACATAGAACACCATGAGGAATGTATCCCGTCCATTTTCGTGTTGGTCTCAATTTTTTTACTTTTTAACCGAGAAAAATGGAAAATATAATCACAAATCTATGTTTCCCCCTTAAAGCACACAATAATTATCTATCCCATAAGAATTATTAATCAACATATCAACCTATTCACGGGTTGGTCCACGTTCATCATTGAAAACAAGAACAGGGAAAGAATCCCAATGAAAAACATCCCTACCTAGATTTTGGATCTATTATTAACAAATAACAGAGGGCATGTAATTTTCAATCATCAATTCATTGATATTATTTGGATATATATCCTTCATCACCATTCTTAAGAATTCAGGGGTTATATCGATAACCCTCAAATCATAGACAAGGATTATTAAAAATAAAATTGGTTCTCCATTGTCACGTAATGTAAAATAAAATTACACATTATCGATTTTATTTCTTTAAATGTACACGAATTATTTTTAATAGTCGACTTGGTTCAGTTGATGTTAGGCCCCTCTTAAGGTATTTTCATTACTCTCAAAGTAATGATACCCTCAGATTTCAAATATTACCACCAATTTAGATTTTATTCTACTTTTTCATGAAAATTGTGCCTGTGTCCTACTTAATATTTCAATATTCTTCATGAAATTGTATCGGGCACTCTAAGCCTTGGAATCACACTATGTCTCAGTTATTAGACTCATAAAAATTCCATATGATATATAAAAATAATACATGGAAATTTGGGGATGTTACATTCTCCCCACCATAGGGATTTATATCCCCAAAATCCAAAACAAAAGACTATACAAACAAAAGTGGTTATTGAGCATGAATAAGAGAATCCTTCTCCAATGTGATTTCATGGATATTCTAGTGCTACCACCAAACATGATTCAGATTAATTGACCACCCATGAAGGGTCATCACCTATCAATCCTCGATCTCCACTGGGAACTCCATAAAAGTTTCCCCATTATCAATATCCAACTTACCATAGTCAATGATATGTGATGGATCATGCATGTATCTACTCATCTGTGAAATATAGAATACATCATCCACCCCCACTAACATTGGAGGTAAAGACAAGTGGTATTCCACCTTTCCAACTCTACATAGTATCAGGAGTGGTCCAATGAACGTCGAATATAGCTTACTGCCTTGGACAAATCATTATATCATGTGTCGAGGAGAGACATGAAAGAACACATGGTCTCCCTCCCCAAACTCCAAATTCCTTTTTAACTAGTCCTCATAAGAATTGAAATAGCTCTGTACAATCTTTATCTTCTCCTGGATGACATGCACTTTCTATGTATTTTCCTACACCATCATCGGGACCATGAGTGCTGACTCTTCTGGGTCTTCCCTGCAACATGGTTAATTACAGGGTCGCCCGTACAAGTTCTAAAATGGTTCCATAGAGATGGTCAAATGTTATCAACTGTTGTACTAAAACTCCACTAAGAGTAGGTGATCGTCTCTACTACATCCAAAATCTATGGTTCAAGAACATAGCTTTTCCTCTAGAACTGGTATGGTTCACTTAGTATGGCCATCCATCTGGGTGTGAAAAGCTGTGCTCTAGTGCATATGAGTCCCAAACACATCCATCAATCCCATCCACAACTAGGCTGTAAAGAGAGCATCACGATCTTAATCGATTTTCGATGGGAATCTAGGGAGTAAAACTATATCTTTCATGTAGAGGTGTCCCAAGATCTCTGCTGAAATTTAATCCCAAATTGCTAGGAAGTGGGTCTACATGGTGAGCTGGTCAATGATCACCCAGATTGTATTATACACCCTATATGTACATGGTAACCATATCACAAAGTCCATAGATAACTCAAACCACATCCTCTCTAGCACCTCAAGGGGATAAGTTAGACTCGTTGGAACCAGGTGCTCAACCATCACTTACTGACAAGTGAGGCATCTAAAAATGAACTATACAACTTCCTTCTTCATACCCAACAACTGAAACAAACGTTGGAAGTTCTAGTAAATCTTCTCCTCACCATGATGTACCACCAAAGGGGATGTATTGAACTCCCTAAAAACTTCCACATGTAACGCCACTAGTACTATTGTGTGTCCTCTAAAAAGAATTGCATGCTCCCCACCTTTCAAATATCCATTTGGGGATTGAACTATGGACATCTGATCATTTAAAGTATAAAAGTCTGTATCTCTGATATGTTCCTCCATAATTAATTTTATAATTGGAAGGGTAAAAGAGATCAACTAGATGTCAAAATCCCTATCTTCATCCATAAATTATATTTTAAACAAGGCTAACTCCTCTAACACCTCATTCAACAACATAGAACCCAATCTCTAGCTGAGAGAGTCTTCCACCACATTCCCCATCCCAAGAGTATTGAAAAACTCAAAATCATGGTCTTATAGGAACTCTATTCATCGCCTTTATCTCATGATCATATCCTTATTAGATAATATATACATGTGACTCTAATGTTCATAGTACATGATAAATAGTTTACTTATCTTGTAGTGTCACTGCATCATCAATGTGAAGACTACCACTAATAACTAAATATAATGGGTCACATGGTTAAGTTAATGTGGTCTCAACTGTCATGAACCATAGGAAATGACTTCATACCCAAGAAATAGGACACAACTAAGACCGGTTCCTAATGCATCGCATAACACTATGTACTCGACACCCTTCTCTGAAAATATAAAGATGTGATCATGCATCAATATCTACTTTAACTTCTGAAAACACTCTGGGGACATATATATCCACACTAAAGTCTTCCCCTTTCATATCAAAGCTAAAAATGGTGCTTGTACTTTGGAAATTTTTTGAAAAACCCTCTGATAATACCCATCCAATCCATGGAAACTTCTCACTACGGTAACCCTGATGGGTGGTTCCTAAGAAAGCATCACATCTATCCTTGCTAGATCCTCTACAAACCCAGCCTCTAAAATGATGTGTCCCATAAAATAGTCCTCTCATGTCCTAAGCTGACTCTTCATGAGCATCTAATAAAATGGTTTCTCTCAGAGTGTGTCGAGGACCATTCTCAAGTGTATTGCATGCTCCTCCTCAGATTTTGAGTATACTAGGATGTTATAAAATAATACCACCATGAACCAATCTTGGTAAGGCTATAAGATCCTATTCATGAGTCCCAAGAACACCTATAGGGAATTAATCATGAAAAATAGATTCACCGAGTACTCGAAATGGCCATGCTGACACCTGAATTTTTCCATTGGTATATCCTCATCCCATATCCAATGTTGGTGGTAGAAATATCTTATGTCTATCATTGAGAACCATCGGGAAACTTTCCACAAATTGAAAAGGTCATCGATCCTCAGTAGTGGATAATTTTTCATTATGGTCCCTTGGTTCATGTGCTTGAATTCCACACAAAACCTCAAGCTCCCTCATTCCTTCTTGGTAGACAAAACTGTCTTTATTCGGGTGAAACACTAGGTCTAACCAAGTCGTTCCTCTATAGGTCTTATAACTATACCCTTGGCTCAAAAAGCATTGTGGGAGCCATCAGATATGAAGATGTAGATATTTGGGCCATCCTAGGGTATGGTTCAATTCATATGTCTACCTCAATGCTAGTCGGTAATCATGTAACATCCTTAATATAGATGCCCTCATACTCCTCCACCACTATAGAAACTGGGGAATCATGACATCCACTATACTGACGGTCAAGAAAGACAATTGAGGTTTGATCAGCTGAACCCTCTTATGTGTGAGCCATCCAATGCTTCTTGGGTTCCCTTTTCACTGATAATGGAAAACATGATCCCATAATTATGGACTCACCACACACTGCACCTAAAATAGTCAATATGAGCGTGGACTGTGGATAACTAGTCCACACCGAGAATGACATTGTAAGGCCTTGACGCCTCTACCAAGATATCCGAAATGAAACTATAATCTCCAAGAGTAAGGTCACACTATCAAAACTAGTGTGGGATCATATAATCCCCCCATGGGAATCTCTAATCATAAGGGTCAAGTGAACGGTTCCACCGGAATCTATGAGTCTTGAACAAGGGTCTTGGAAAAACTATAATGACAGGATTATGTGTATATAAAATCATCAACTAAGGTGGGAGAGAAACATAACATACCTCTAATCATCCAAGGTGTCTCGAGGTCAAAATCATCCATCATTTGAATATGGAATTATCCCTTTCCACCAGCTCCTTAAACCTGTAGTGGACAACTTAGAGGTGGTGGTGAAAATACGCCGAACTTTAGTCCACCTCCTGTCACCCTACCTACTAATCTTCTATGTATGCCCCCATATGGACCACCATATAGACCACCCTAATCTTGCCTCCTCCATAGTCTTGGAGGTCCCTCTACCTTCTCTTGATTTGTCATATGATGAGTCTGGTGATCTTGATCCAGATGTCCCCAACCACAGCACGAGTAACATAGGCTATCATTCAAATAACTCACTCTACATTGGGATCTCTACACCACTAATCCTATTTTTTGGGTCATCCCCTAGAGCTTATATCCTTATTGGGTCTCTACGACTATTGTTTTCTTTTTACTACCAAAGACACAACTACCTAGTTCCTGATGGTAGCTCCCACTCCCAGTGTCTGCTGCGCTAGAAAGATATCCACTAGAAGATCTTTCTTCAGTACCCCAACATATGTAGGAATGATAAGTGATATCATGGATGTATTGATATTCCATATTAAGAAAAAGATAAAGGTCTTATCTCTGAAGAATGGTCTCGTACAATATTTTTGGTGTAGGAAGAAAGATTAGTAAATCTCATCAGGTACACTGAAACTATCTGACTTCCCTACTGTAGATGCAGACTATCCTATATACACAGTGAGCACAACATAGCTAGAAATAACTATACATAAATATAAAATAAATTTATTCCCAATAGATTGTCTCCTCGTCATGGTTCTGTCTCACTATTCTCTTCCATTACCCCATTGATCCTTGCAAAAGACTCACATCTAGGACATGCATTTGTTCGGAAGGAATCATCCCTAGGTGGAAGACACTTGTAATTACCTCCATCCAATCCACAGCTACCTAGGGGTCTGTCTCCCCCCAAAACCTATGAGTTCACTGCCTCTAGATTCCATGCAAAACACTCAACCTATGTGCATCCTCAACAGATAGAACGGGTAGTAACTGCTACTCGCAGGTGGTGGTATCACTAGTAACCAACCCAGAGGTACTACCTCTGGTACATGACCATGTAATGTTGCCTCGTCACTGGTAGGATCATTACTATTATCACACTAAATAATTATTGATGTCTATTTGCATAGAGGAATCCTGAAATAGTGAAATATGCACCATAGTCAATAGAGTATACCTGGTGAGCTAACTCAATAATTACATGAGAATACACCCAAATCCTATATGATGCATGTACCATAGTTTCTCTATGACTAGTTTTTTCATGTACCAAGTCAAAAAGTAGAATTTAGAGTCCTAGTGTATGGATATGTTGGACACCACACTAATACTGGATTCCCTGGCCTGAAAGTTGAGCACCAACCACTGAACACTATTTCACCAAACTAACCTCATAGACTCTCGGTCCTTAAGTAGAACTGATATCCTTTGTTACCACTCTATCATGACCTATCCCAGAGGGTCCCGTGTGATGACTACACCAATCCTACATCAATTAGGCTACATTATTGAGACTATAACCATTTAGGGATATCCCATAAATGGGATGCATTTTCCTAAGTACCTGTACACACGCAGACATATCCAAACCCAAAATGACAAAATTTAAAATTGATATGTAAAAAAGAATGCATTCCAATAAGATACCAACAATAGTTTACAATAGTAGAAAACTCAAAAGTAAACAAGGCCATAATAAAAGCTCACCAAAATAAAGAGTATGTTAAAGGGAATGCACAAGTTCTTGAAACTCATCTGCAGAAACCCTAACTAAAGGGAAAGGTACATGGAGGTGTATGAAGTCATAGGAGAACACCTCAACTATCTGGTCTCTATAAGCACCACCTAATATGAGTCCAACTAGGAATTATTTAAGGCATCGTCTATTTTCACATGATATGACACGTGTGGTTGAAGCCCATGAAGGATTATGTAAATAAATACTCACTAGGAAACCTTGAAACTATAATTTAATACCACTAAGAAATAAACAAAGTATACCACAAAAATAGATAGTCAGATCACACTGGTATAAGTCTACAATATACAAAACATGATTATCGTACATAATACACAAGAAACCCAGTATCGATAAGACACGCAATCCTGATGAGACACTTGGTCGTGATATGACACATAGTCTCGGTAATAAATGTAGTATCGATAAGATTCATAGTCTTAGTATGTCACATAATCTCAAAGTGACATAGTCTCAATGTAACAGCCAGACACAGGATTCTTCTCATAGGACACACATTCGTGGAGAACATATTCCTCAATCCATTAGGTTGAATACACACATTCCCAAAACCCATATAGGATATCTCAAAAGGATTGTATCCCAGTCATGATACCAACACCAAAAACATCTCATAAAACGACAAAAGATTTTAATATTATAATTATTTCAGTCCAAAGAGTGAACCTATATTCGATCCGAATTCGACCCGACCCGACCCGCTAGAACTATCCAGACCCACTGGCATACTAGACCCGGTCTAGTCGACCTGACCAAACCTAATCTGGCTAGTTGGGACTTGTTTGTCCCACATGCATGTGGGCCAATTCATCTTCCGCACAAGGTTCTCTTAGACTACATGCCTCCTGCTTAATGTGGCACCATGTCGCATTTCACAATGACGGTCCACAGTGTCCCCCACATGACATGGTACTGCCATCCACTTCTGATGTCATAGTCAGTGGTCCCTTCCGTGGACCACTAACCAAGAATGATGAAAAATATAATCTCAAAGATATATCACCCCTTTAAACCCCGCAACAATTATCCATCCTGTATGAACAACGCAACCGTTGATCAACATGTTCATAGGTAAGTCCACTTTGTTGTTGAAATCAAGAACAGGGAAATAATCACAGAGAAAACATTTCCACCTTGGATTTTTGAACCTTTTTTATAAACAGTGGAGTTCACATTGTCATTGATCCTCGATCCATCATCATTCATTGGAGAGATATCCTTCTAATACTTTTAGAATAATTTTTGGGTTATGACAATAACCCTAAATTCTCAAACAAGGTTTATTAAAAATAAAATCATTTTTCATCATTTCTTAATGTTATATAAAGTTAAACATTATTCATTTTATATAGTTATACATAGATATATTACTTCTCACATTTGACTAGTGATAGTCAATCTTAGGCCCCACTTATAGTAAATTAACTACTTTAAATGAAACAGTGTCCTTGGATTTCTGATTCGGGAAACCATTTTGAAGTTATCACATTTTTTTTATGAAAACCGTGTGTACATTCTATTTAATATTTTAATATTATTAATGCTATTTTTATGGAAACTCTAGTCCTTGGAATCAAACGTTGTCTCAACACCTAGTCTCATAATAATTTTATATAATATATAAATATATTACTTGGAAATTATGAGATGTTACCTTTAATTATTTTATTTCACCTCAACGATCCCTTAAAAACATGGGAAATATTTTTAGATATAATTAATTCATATATAAATTTTGGAGAAAATAATGGAACTTCATATATTTTTTATACTCTGATGTTTCAATATTTTATGGATCCTTGAAAGAAATTTATGTTTATTTTATAAATGGAGTGTTTCTGTAAATTTTAGCATTTGTTGACAATTTTTATCATTAATCAGACTCTTGATATGTATTCTTGGAGAAAAAAATAATGTTTTCTTAAAGCCCAATTTTTGAAATCAACACTGGTCAATAATTTTTTGATTGAATATTATTAAGGATGTGAACTACATTTACAATACACATTCCTTGAATAAAAAAACTCTATAAAAATGGAGGTTGTGTCATGAATTTAGTACAAGTCGTTAATACTTTGGGGAAAGAAAACAGAGTATGTGAAAACTACACATGATGTGAATTTACTGATCTCAATATCGAGTCAACCTTCCAAAATATCCCACAAAAATAACTCAATTTGGGAATCTCAGAAGATAATGAATGACAAAGTCTTAAAATTCACATTCACGATGTAAATTCCAATCTCATGATGTGAAATATTCATGAATGAAGAAGGATATATAGACTTTACATGATAAAACCATTAACATCAAGTGTTGATTCAACCTATTTAAAATATAGGCGCCTCTGAATTTTAATATGTTTTGATTTTACTCTATTTTTACCTTGTTCTCTATCTTTTTCTTTTGTTTATAATAATTTTGCTGCTATCATCTTATTCCATGGATGTTTCCAGATACCTTACCTTTTTTGAACTCATTTCCACATCCAATTCCAATTACATTTTCTTGTCTTATCAATTCTTACATGTATGTGGTTTGATTTCTATTTTTTTATTTGATCATTTCTTAGTTAATGAACAATCCATATATTGTTCATCTATTTTACATGTCTTTGTCTTTTTTTCCCATGCATGAGTAGTCCTCTCAGGGTTATAAGTAAAGAGTAGGGGTAGTAATAGTAAATCTATTCTTAAATAAAAACTTATGTAATTTTTTTTCTACGAATTAGGTTATCAAATCATATATGTCACATTCTTTTGCGTGATAATAGACTAGGGTACTTTAACAGAAAGTCCCTAAATAAGATTGAATAAAGACAATTGTCATCAATACCCTATTTTGTTCCCTAATTTTAAATTGGTTCGTTGTGAACCAATATTTAATACCACCTATAGAACAAATAGTGGTTTCCATTTGAGGAAGATTCAATTTGTTTGACCAAAACCAATTAGTTACTCTCGGACAGCTTTACAACCTAATACATGAGACCTTACCAAGAAATATTTAAGAATTGCCTTTTCCTTGGCTCCCTGAATTTGGTCCCAACATTTCTTAATAAAATTATATATAATCCAATTTGTTGTTTTAAATACAACACCATTAAAAAATGTGTAATAATCCCTCTTAGATTATAATATCTAGGTCATAGCCCATTTTCATTGCCCTTATGTGGGTCTGACCATATAATTACACTATTATGAAATCATAATTTTTTTTTAGTCGGTTTACATATAAATTTTTAATTTGAATACCCATTGTAGAATAAAAAAATGGGGTGAAATTTCTTTCTGGAACCGTTTTGGGGGAGTTCACTTCTGTATAGTGACTTCTGAGTTTAAAACATGGATAGACTCTATTTACCTTCCATCACTTATTTTTTAAATCTCTTGTACATAGATTAGTTGGTTAATAAGTATCACATAATTATTTCATGATCCAGACCCCTTTTTCATGATGAAGGATAATGAAAAATCAATAATCATTAGATTGTTAATATAAAATAGAATGATATCTATCAACACGTTTTTGTACAACCATGGAGAGGAGTTGAAAACATATCCAAATATTCAAATTTCCTATTTTTATCACTAGAATAATATAAATCACAACCATTACTACCATCATACACCATTATAGACTATGTCTTTTCTTCTATATATGGGATTTCACCCAACAGCATCCTCTCTCCCACATACGCACAAAAATTCTAAATAAAACCTTTCCTCACTCATATGATACATAATATGGGCCAGTTCAATTGACCGAATAGAGAGGATCCACATTATCATTTATAAAATTTCATAGAAGATTATGATATGTTATGAATAATGTTTTATAAAAAATGTTATTCAATTCAATTTTTACTCTTTTTTCTATGTGATGTAGCCACGAACTACCAAAAAATCTTTGCTCTGGAGTATATTACTACTTGAGATGATTTGGGGAAACAATTAATTGATTAATATTTTGTGCTCATATGAACCTGGAAGCTGTGAAATAATATTAATAATTTCACACAAGTATTTGGTGAATTCATTTAGGGATGTATGATACTTATTTAAGGAACTGAAATGAATGTTTATACACCATGACCTCAACATTTGTCACTAAATAAAAACCTTTTAGTATGGGTTAAAACACACTACTCACTCAAAGGTGGTTACTGACGCTGATGGACGGGTCATGGTCAAAACTCAAAAATTAGAAAGGGATCTTCTTAATGAATTTTCAAACATTATAATCCATTGGAAAAATTACTAAGGACCTCCATGGAATGGGTTTCACCATGTATAAGAAATCAACCACCATGTACCCTAGGTCAAAGCACTTAATAAAAGGATATAAAAAATTTAGTTACCTCAACCCCAAACACCACTACCTAGTCCTATTATAGAGATCTAGTCATGTGATATATGTGGATTCCCCCAACCATATTGTTGTGTCAAGACTGAATGTATTAAATCGAAAATTGATATTATAATTACATTATTTACAATCAAAAAACACAATAATACCAGCAGTCTTACTACTAATAATGACATCTTAAACAACCAAAATAAACCAATCAATCTAATTATCAATAAAGATGTGCTAAAAATCTAAAAATAAATCATGAAATTCCTTGGAACCCACCTCAAAACCATGATCCATGCCAACATCATCTATTTCCATAATTACCTTCTCCATAAAGGGATAAGAAATTCACATCCCAGAAATAAAACAATTCCTTCCAAAATATCAACCTATAAAACCACAAGAATCCCAACCTCCACTATCAGAAAAAGATAATTTTCTTTTGTAGTTTATTTATGACTAAGATAAGTAAATAACTATTCAAGAAACCAAAATTAAAAATAAAATATTTTCCCTCTACAACCTTGAACATCGAGTTAGATAAATTTTTAAAACTATATTAGATCAACTACCAAGAACACTATCTGGTATTACCAAGACACATCCATGATATGAGGAAAAGTATGTGGTTCTTATAATTTTAAAATAGATAAGTTTTCCACATCACAATAAAGGTGATGAGTGTATGAAAGAGGATTCACAACTAAATGAGATACTAATTGAAAAAGAAAAATAAAAAAAAAACTTCAAGAAGAAGAAGTGAGTGTGGGAGAAAAAATCATATGAAAAAGAGGATCCCACTGTAGAATATATATATATTTATATATGGAAATTATACCATAAATTCCTATATTCCTTGCACATATAAGATTAGATAAGGTAATATCGAGATGTCTTTTTAAAAATCATAGATGTTTGAACAAAGCCAAATAAATTTTCCCTTTACTGAATTCCTTTTCTAGATTCCCTCTTCTGATAAATTCTTAAATTATTTTCATTCAAATTGGAGAACTATGGAAGAATTAAAACTTATCTCCTTAAAAGAATAATTCTCTATAGTTTTCTAGGAGAATCATTAGACAAATAAGAGGGACCTTTTAGTTTTTCAATCCCATACACCATTTGGTTATGGAATTTTGTATGTGATTTATGTGATCATAGGGTGAGCATACATCCAACGATAATGGGTTCCTTTAAAAGAAAAGGACTTATGGACCTTAAGATGAAATGGGATTCACTTTATCTTGCTTTCAAATCAATCATGTAACCTGTGGATTTATTTAGGATTCCATGTTAAGGTGGGTATTTTCATTTTTACAGTTTTACTTTATCATCCATGAAATGGAGAAAGAATGTGGAATTCCCATAATTATAAGGTGTCCATTTATTTTGAATAGTAAAGCGATCATCAATGTTAATCAAGGGATAATTATCATCTAATTCAGTGACAAAGTAGTTTTTTATCTTGTCAAATTTTCTATGAAAATTGAATATTCACTTGAGTGTCAAAGTATTTTCCTAATGGATGAAGAAGATAATTTTATTTCCCTTGAAGATGAGAGGGATATATAGTAACAAAATTGTTGTATTTGGTGCCCTAGAAAAATCTTTTATGTACATAATGATCATTTATATTCATATTTTAAATATAAATAAACTACTTATCACATCATGATTATTCTTCGGTATACCATAGTATGTGGTAATGTCCCAAGTTTAATTGTTTCACTAAAAGTTCATATTAGTTACCTGTTATGAGGAGAGACCATAAGTTATATAACAATATTTTTAAATATATGTTATATATTTGGATGATATAATTTTAGGGACAAAAATTATACAGGCTATCAGTGGTGGATACTCATGGGACATTGAAGCACCTAATTGTGGTGTATGCCCCTGGAAATGTCCAGTAGGAAATAACAAGAATAGGTCCTTCCTATAGGAAATCCACATTTAAATGTGTCATTGTAAGTTCCTATATGCGGGAATCTGTACTATTCCTTATACTTTAATATTAATATTAATAACTATTATGAGTATCCTACATTGATGAATTGAGAAAACAATGACGATGGATGTTCACAATGAGGTTGGATATGTTGGGGGGGTGTGTCTTGAGTAATATTGTATTAATGAATATTGGGAGAAAGGATTTTTCCCATCTATTTTAATATAAGTTTATATATAAATACATTTTTATTGAAATGATATATCCTAAATAAATCTATGGCCATTGTTTTATATAGGAATGTTCATTTTTTGGGAAATCGATGAAAGATACGCTGATCATTTTAGTTGATGGAATCGGTATGCAACCTTCTTTATTTGATATATAACAATAAATGTATTATACTACATAGTATGTGTTTTTATGAGTTAACATGTCATTGAATCATTAATTTTATCATCTATGGGTGCCTTAATGCGTTTTTAGATTGTAACCCTGGACATTATGCATCTTCACTTAACGCCAATGAGAATGAGACCTAAAGGGTCATAAACTATGTGTATCCATAATATCAGATAAATAATTTGTTAAATTTTATTATTTACCATGATAAATGATTATTATTATTGAATGTGGCTTAATAATTATTCATGTATGCTTGATATGATATAAATATTTAATATATATCAAGTAAATATGATATTTATTTATTTATTGGAGAATAATGCAATGAGATGTATTTAATAAATAAATATATATTATTCAAGGAATGATAAATATTATAGATAAATAAAGGATAACGATTTTAGGAATTGTGATAAATAAATATTGAACATTACTTGGTTAAATAATATTAACGTATAACTCACATGTTAATGGCATGTCCAGAAATATTATAATTATTATTATATGGAATGGGGTTTTCTCTATGTTTAAATAAATAATTAAGGGATATTTTGAAATTATTTTATTCTAACACCAATGATATATAATCTCAGTAATGTTATTTTCTCAAAAGATAAATTATTTTTTATGGGGTTGTGAAAAATAGAATTAGAGAATTCTCTAAAGTCATTAAAATGTCTCTTCTCCATGATCACTCCTAATAAGTGAGAGCATTGTTCCTCCACCAGATCAAGGAGAATTATTTGGAAACAATTCTCATAGTGATCAATGGTAGAAAATTTAAGTGTAAGGACCATCCATGCTAGCACTCATGGAACTTGATATATTTTTTATACTATGATGTTTCAATCTTTTATGGATCCTTGAATGAAATTTATGTTCATTTTATAAATGGAATGTTTCTGTAAATTTTAGCATTTGTTGACAATTTTTATCATTAATGAGACTCTTGATATGTATTCTTGTAGAAAAAAATAATGTTTTCTTAAAGCCCAATTTTTGAAATCAATACTGGTCAAGAATTTTTTGATTGAATATTATTAAGGATGTGAACTAAATTTACAATACACATTCCTTGAATAAAAAAACTATATAAAAATGGAGTTTGTGTCATGAATTTATTAAAAGTCGTTAATCCTTTGGGGAAAGAAAACAAAGTATGTGAAAACTACACATGATGTGAATTTACTGATCTCAATATCGAGTCAACCTTCCAAAATATCCCCCAAAATTAACTCAATTTGTGAATCTCAGAAGATAATGAATGACAAAGTCTTAAAATTCACATTCACGATGTAAATTCTAATCTCATGATGTGAAATATTCTTGAATAAAGAAGGATATATAGAATTTACATGATAAAACCATTAACATCAAGAGTTGATTCAACCTATTTAAAATATAGGCGCCTCTAGATTTTAATATGTTTTGATTTTACTCTATTTTTACCTTTTTCTCTCTCTTTTTCTTTTATTTATAATAATTTTTCTATTATCATATTATTCCAGGGATGTTTCCAGATACCTTACCTTTTTTGAAATCATTTCCACATCCAATTCCAATTACATTTTCTTGTCTTATCTATTCTTACATGTAAGTGGTTTGATTTCTATTTTTTTTATTTGATCATTTCTTAGTTAATGAACAAGCCATATATTGCTCCTCTATTTTACATGTCTTTGTATTTTTTCCCATGCATGAGTAGTACTCTCAGGGTTATGTGTAATGAGTAGGGGTAGTAATAGTAAATGTATTCTTAAATAAAAACTTATGTAATTTTTTTGTACGAATTAGGTTATCAAATCATATATATCACATTCTTTTGCGTGATAATAGACTAGGGTACTTTAACAGAAAGTCCCTAACTAAGTTGGAATAAAGACAATTGTTATCAATACCCTATTTTGTTCCCTAATTTTAAATTGGTTCTTTGTAAACCAATATTGAATACCACATCTAGAACAAATAGTGGTTTCCATTGGAGGAAGATTCAATTTGTTTGACCAAAACCAATTAGTTACTCTCGGACAGCTTCACAACCTAATACATGAGACCTTACCAAGAAATATTTAAGAATTTACTTTGCCTTAGCTCCCTGAAATTGGTCCCAACATTTCTTAATAAAATAATATATAATCCAATTTGTTGTTTTAAATACAACACCATTAAAAAATGTGTAATAATCCCTCTTAGATTATAATATCTAGGTCATAGCCCATTTTCATTTCCCTTATGTGGGTCTGACCATATAATTACACTATTATTAAATCACAATTTGTTATTTTAGTCGGTTTACATATAAATTTTTAATTTGAATACCCATTTTAGAATAAAAAAATGGGGTGAAAATTTCTTTCTAGAATCATTTTGGGGGAGTTCACTTCTGTATAGTGACTTCTGAGTTTAAAACATGGATAGACTCTATTTACCTTCCATCACTTATTTTTTAAATCTCTTGTACATAGATTAGTTGGTTAATAAGTATCACATAATTATTTCATGATCCAGAACCCTTTTTCATGATGAAGGATTCTGAAAAATCAATAATATTTAGATTGTTAATATAAAATAGAATGATATCTATCAACACGTTTTTGTACAACCATGGAGAGGAGTTGAAAACATATCCAAATATTCAAATTTCCTATTTTTACCACTAGAATAATATAAATCACAACCATTACTACCATCATACACCATTATAGAATATGTCTTTCCTTCTATATATGGGATTTCACCCAGCAGCATCCTCTCTCCCACATACGCACAAAAATTCTAAATAAAACCTTTCCTCATTCATATGATACATAATATGGTCCAGTTCAATTAACCGAATAGAGAGGATCCACATTATCATTTATAAAATTTCATAGAAGATTATGATACGTTATGAACAATGTTTTATAATAAAATTTTATTCAATTCAATTTTTACTCTTTTTTCTATGTGATGTAGCCACGAACAAACAAAAAATCTTTGCTCTGGAGTATATTACTACTTGAGATGATTTGGGGAAAAAATTCATTGATTAATATTTTATGCTCATATGATCCTGGAAGCTGTGAAATAATATTAATAATTTCACACAAGTATTTGGTGAATTCATTTACGGATGTATGATACTTATTTAAGGAACTGAAATGAATGTTTCTACACCATGACCTCAACATTTCTCACTAAATAAAAACCTTTTAGTATGGGTTAAAACCTACTACTCACTCAAAGGTTGTTACTGACGCAGATGGAGGGGTCATTGTCAAAACTCAAAAATTAGAAAGGGATCTTCTTAATGAATTTTCAAACATTATAATCCATTGGAAAAATTACTGAGGACCACCATGGAATGGGTTGCACCATGTATAAGAAATCAACCACCATGTACCCTAGGTCAAAGCACCTAAGAAAAGGATATAAAAAATTTATTTACCTCAACCCCAAACACCACCACCTAGTCCTATTATGAAGATCCAGTCATGTGATATATGTGGATTCCCCCAACCATATTGTTTTTTCAAGACTGAATGTATTAAATACAAAATTGATATTATAATTACATTATTTACAACCAAAAACACAATAATACCAGTAGTCTTACTACCAATAATGACTTCTTAAACAACCAAAATAAACCAATCAATCTAATTATCAATAAAGATGTGCTAAAACTCTAAAAATAAATCATGAAATTCCTTGGAACCCACCTCAAAACCATGATCCATGCCAACATCATGTATTTCCATAATTACCTTCTCCATAAAGGGATAAGAAATTCACATCCCAGAAATAAAACAATTCTTTCCAAAATATCAACCTATAAAACCACAATAATCCCAACCTCCACTATCAGAAAAAGATAATTTCCTTTTGTAGTTTATTTACGACTAAGATAAGTAAATAACTATGCACGAAACCAAAATTAAAAATAAAATATTTTCCCTCTACAACCTTGAACATCGAGTTAGATAAATTTTCAAAACAATATTAGATCAACTGCCAAGAACACTATCTGGTATTACCAAGACACATCCATGATATGAGGAAATGTATGTGGTTCTTATAATTTTAAAAGAGATAAATTTTCCACTTCCCAATAAAGGTGATTAGTGTATGAAATAATATTCACAACTAAATGAGATACTAATTGAAAAAGAAAAATAGACAACAAAATAAAAATTCAAGAAGAAGAAGTGAGTGTGGGAGAAAAGTCATATGAAAAAGAGGATCCCACTGTAGAATATATATATATTTATATACGGAAATTATCCCACAAATTCCTATATTCCTTTCACATATAAGATTATATAAGTTAATATCGAGATATCTTATAAAAAAATCATAGATGTTTGAACAACTCCACATAAATTTTCCCTTTACTGAATTCCTTTTCTAGATTCCATCTTATGATAAATTATTAAATTATTTTCATTCAAATTGGAGAACTATGGAAGAATTGAAACTTATCTCCTTAAAAGAATAATTTTCTATAGTTTTCTAGGAGAATCAGTAGACAAATAAGAGAGACCTGTTAGTTTTTTGATCCCATACACCATTTGGATATTGAATTTTGTATGTGATTTATGTGATCATAGGGTGAGCATACATCCAACGATAATGGGTTCCTTTAAAAGACAAGGACTCATGGACCTTAAGATGATATAGGATTCACTTTATCTTGCTTTCAAATAAATCATGTAACCTACGGATTTATTTAGGATTCCATGTTAAGGTGGGTAATTTCATTTTTACAGTTTTACTTTATCATCCAAGACATGGAGAAAGAATATGGAATTCCATAATTATAAGGTGTCCATTTATTTTGAATAGTAAAGGGATCATCAATGTTAATCAAGGGATAATTATCATCTAATTCAGTGAAAAATTAGTTTTTTATCTTGTAAAATTTTCTATGAAAAGTGAATATTCACTTGAGTATCAAGGTATTTTCCTAATGGATGATGAAGATAATTTTATAGCCCTTGAAGATGAGAGGGATATATAGTAACCAAATTGTTGTATTTGGTGCCCTAGAAAAATCTTTTGTGTACTTAATGATCATTTATATTCATATTTTAAATATAAATAAACTACTTATCACATCATGATTATTCTTCAGTGTACCATAGTATGTGGTAATGTCCCAAGTTTAATTGTTTCACTAAAAGTTCATATTAGTTACCTGTTATGAGGAGAGACCACAAGTTATATAACAATATTTTTAAATATATGTTATATATTTGGATGATATAATTTTAGGGAAAAAAATTATACAGGCTATCATTGGTGGATACTCATGGGACATTGAGGCACCTAATTGTAGTGTATGCCCTTGGAAATGTCCAGTAGGAAATAACAAGAACAGGTCCTTCCTGTAGGAAATCCACATTTAAATGTGTCATTGTATGTTTCTATATGCGGGCATCTGTACTATTCCTTATACTTTAATATTAATATTAATGACTATTATGAGTAACCTACTTTGATGAATTGAGAAAACAATGACGATGGATGTTCACAATGAGGTTGGATATGTTGGGGGTGTGTCTTGAGTAATATTGTATTAATGAATATTGGGAGAAAGGATTTTTCCCATCTATTTTAATATAAGTTTATATATAAATACATTTTTATAGAAATTATATATCCTAAATAAATCTATGGCCATTGTTTTATATAGGAATGTTCAATTTTTGGGAAATCGATGAAAGATACGCCGATCATTTTAGTTGATGGAATCGGTATGCAACCTGCTTTATTTGATATATAACAATAAATGTATTATACTACATGGTATGTGTTTTTATGAGTTAACATGTCATTGAATCATTAATTTCATCATCTATGGGTGCCTTAATGCATTTTTAGATTGTAACCCTGGACATTATGCATCTTCCTTAACGCCAATGAGAATGAGACCTAAAGGGTCATAAACTATGTGTATCCATAATATCAGATAAATAATTTGTTAAATTTTATTATTTACCATGATAAATGATTATTATTATTGAATGTAGCTTAATAATTATTTATGTATGCTTGATATGATATAAATATTTAATATCTATAAAGTAAATATGATATTTATTTATTTATTGGAGAATAATGTAATGAGATGTATTTAATAAATAAATATATATTATTCAAGGAATGATAAATATTATAGATAAATGAAGGATAAAGATTTTATGAATTTTGATAAATAAATATTGAACATTATTTGGTTAAATATTATTAACTTATAACTCACATGTTAATGGCATGTCCAGAAATATTATAATTATTATTATATGGAATGGGGTTTTCTCTATGTTTAAATAAATAATTAAGGGATATTTTGAAATTATTTTATTCTAACACCAATGGTATATAATCTCCATTATGTTATTTTATCAAAAGATAAATTATTTTTTATGGGGTTGTGAAAAATAGAATTAGAGAATTCTCTAAAGTCATTAAAATGTCTCTTCTCCATGATCACTCCCAAGAAGAGAGTTCATTGTTCCTCCACCAGATCAAAGAGAATTATTTGGAAACAATTCTCATAGTGATCAATGGTAGAAAATTTAAGTGTAAGGACCATCCATGCTAGCACTCATGGAACTTCATATATTTTTTATACTATGACGTTTCAATATTTTATGGATCCTTGAAAGAAATTTATGTTCATTTTATAAATGGAGTGTTTCTGTTTATTTTAGCATTTGTTGACAATTTTTATCATTAATGAGACTCTTGATATGTATTCTTGGAGAAAAAAATAATGTTTTCTTAAATCCCAATTTTTGAAATCTATACTGGTCAAGAATTTTTTGATTGAATATTATTAAGGATCTGAACTACATTTACAATACACATTCCTTGAATAAAAAAACTCTATAAAAATGGAGGGTCTGTCATGAATTAAGTACAAGTCGTTAATCCATTGGGGAAAGAAAACAAAGTATGTGAAAACTACACATGATGTGAACTTACTGATCTCAATATTGAGTCAACCATCCAAAATATCCCACAAAATTAACTCAATTTGTGAATCTCTGAAGATAATGAATGACAAAGTCTTAAAATTCACATTCACGATATAAATTCCAATCTCATGATGTGAAATATTCATGAAGGAAGAAGGATATATATACTTTACATGATAAAACCATTAACATCAAGAGTTGATTCAACCTATTTAAAATATAGGCAACTCTGAATTTTAATATGTTATGATTTTACTCTATTTTTACCTTTTTCTCTCTCGTTTTCTTTTGTTTATAATAATTTTGCTGTTATCATCTTATTACATGGATGTTTCTAGATACCTTACCTTTTTTGAACTCATTTCCACATCCAATTCCAATTACATTTTCTTGTCTTATCTATTCTTACATGTAAGTGGTTTGATTTCTATTTTTTTATTTGATCATTTCTTAGTTAATGAACAATCCATATATTGTTCCTCTATTTTACATGTGTTTGTCTTTTTTTCCCATGCATGAGTAGTCCTCTCAGGGTTATGAGTAAAGAGTAGGGGTAGTAATAGTAAATGTATTCTTAAATAAAAATTTATGTAATTTTTTTTCTATGAATTAGGTTATCAAATCATATATACCACATTCTTTTGCGTGATAATAGACTAGGGTACTTTAACAGAAAGTCCCTAACTATGTTGGAATAAAGACAATTGTCATCAATAACCTATTTTGTTCCCTAATTTTAAATTGGTTCATTGTCAACCAATATTGAATACCACCTCTAGAAAAAATAGTGGTTTCTATTTGAGGAAGATTCAATTTGTTTGACCAAACCCAATTAGTTACTCTCGGACAGCTTCACAACCTAATACATGAGACCTTACCAAGAAAGATTCAAGAATTGCCTTTTCCTTGGCTCCATGAAATTGGTCCCAACATTTCTTAATAAAATTATATTAATCAAATTTGTTGTTTTAAATACAACACCATTAAAAAATGTGTAATAATCTCTCTTAGATTATAATATCTAGGTCATATCCAATTTTCATTTCCCTTATGTGGGTCTGACCATATAATTACACTATTATGAAATCATAATTTTTTATTTTAGTTGGTTTACATATAAATTTTTAATTTGAATACCCATTGTAGAATAAAAAAAATGGGGTGAAAATTTATTTCTGGAACCGTTTTGGGAGAGTTCACTTCTGTATAGTGACTTCTGAGTTTCAAACATGGATAGACTCTATTTACCTTCCATCACTTATTTTTTAAATCTCTTGTACATAGATTAGTTGGTTAATAAGTATCACATAATTATTTCATGATCCAGACCCCTTTTTCATGATGAAGGATACTGAAAAATCAATATTCTTTAGATTGTTAATATAAAATAGAATGATATCTATCGACACGTTTTTGTACAACCATGGAGAGGAGTTGAAAACATGTCCAAATATTCAAATTTCCTATTTTTACCACTAGAATAATATAAAGCACAACCATTACTACCATCATACACCATTATAGACTATGTCATTCCTTCTATATATGGGATTTCACCCAGCAGCATCCACTCTCCCACATACGCACAAAAATTCTAAATAAAACCTTTCCTCATTCATATGATACATAATATGGGCCAGTTCAATTGACCGAATAGAGAGGATCCACATTATCATTTATAAAATTTCATAGAAGATTATGATATGTTATGAACAATGTTTTATAATAAAATTTTATTCAATTCAATTTTTACTCTTTTTTCTATGTGATGTAGCCATGAACTACAAAAAAATATTTTCTCTGGAGTATATTACTACTTGAGATGATTTGGGGAAAAAATTCATTGATTAATGTTTTATGCTCATATGAACCTGGAAGCTGTGAAATAATATTAATAATTTCACACAAGTATTTGGTGAATTCATTTAGGGATGTATGATACTTATTTAAGGAACTGAAATGAATGTTTCTACACCATGACCTCAAAATTTTTCACTAAATAAAAACCTTTTAGTATGGGTTAAAACCCACTACTCACTTAAAGGTGGTTACTGATGCAGATGGAGGGGTCATGGTAAAAACTCAAAAATTTGAAAGGGATCTTCTTAATGAATTTTCAAACATTATAATCCATTAGAAAAATTACTGAGGACCTCCATGGTGCACCATGTATAAGAAATCAACCACCATGTACCCTAGGTCAAAGCACTTAGGAAAAGGATATAAAAAATTTAGTTACCTCAACCCCAAACACCACCACCTAGTCCTATTATAAAGATCCAGTCATGTGATATATGTGGATTCCCCCAACCATATTGTTGTGTCAAGACAGAATGTATTAAATCCAAAATTGATATTATAATTACATTATTTACAATCAAAAACACAATAATACCAGTAGTCTTACAACCAATAATGACATCTTAAACAACCAAAATAAACCAATCAATCTAATTATCAATAAAGATGTGCTAAAACTCTAAAAATAAATCCTGAAATTCCTTGGAACCCACCTCAAAACCATGATCCATTCCAACATCCTCTATTTCCATAATTACCTTCTCCATAAAGGGATAAGAAATTCACATCCCAGAAATAAAACAATTCCTTCCAAAATATCAACCTATAAAACCACAAGAATCCCAACCTCCACTATCAGAAAAAGATAATTTTCTTTTGTAGTTTATTTACGACTAATATAAGTAAATAACTATGCAAGAAACCAAAATTCAAAATAAAATATTTTCCCTCTACAACCTTGAACATCGAGTTAGATAAATTTTCAAAACTATATTAGATCAACTACCAAGAACACTATCTAGTATTACCAAGACACATCCGTGATATGAGGAAAAGTATGTGGTTCTTATAATTTTAAAAGAGATAAATTTTCCACATCCCAATAAAGGTGATGTGTGTATGAAAGAGGATTCACAACTAAATGAGATACTAATTGAAAAAGAAAAATAGAAAACAAAAAAAACTTCAAGAAGAAGAAGTGAGTGTGGGAGAAAAATCATATGAAAAAGTGGATCCCACTGTAGAATATATATATATATTTATATATGGAAATTATCCCATAAATTCCTATATTCCATTCACATATAAGATTAGATAAGGTAATATCGAGATATCTTTTAAAAAAATCTTAGATGTTTGAACAACTCCACATAAATTTTCCCTTTATTGAATTCCTTTTCTAGATTCCCTCTTATGATAAATTCTTAAATTATTTTCATTCAAATTGGAGAACTATGGAAGAATTAAAACTTATCTCCTTAAAAGAATAATTCTCTATAGTTTTCCAGGAGAATCATTAGACAAATAAGAGAGACCTGTTAGTTTTTCAATCCCATACACCATTTGGATATGGAATTTTGTATGTGATTTAGGTGATCATTGGGTGAGCATACATCCAACGATAATGGGTTCCTTTAAAAGACAAGGACTCATGGACCTTAAGATGAAATGAGATTCACTTTATCTTTCTTTCAAATCAATCATGTAACCTGTGGATTTATTTAGGATTCCAAGTTAAGGTGGGTAATTTCATTTTTACAGTTTTACTTTATCATCCAAGACATTAAGAAAGAATGTGGAATTCCCATAATTATAAGGTGTCCATTTATTTTGAATAGTAAAGAGATCATCAATGTTAATCAAGGGATAATTATCATCTAATTCAGTGAAAAAGTAGTTTTTTATCTTGTCAAATTTTCTATGAAAAGTGAATATTCACTTGAGTGTCAAGGTATTTTCCTAATGGATGAAGAAGATAATTTTATATCCCTTGAAGATGAGAGGGATATATACTAACCAAATTTTTGTATTTGGTGCCCTATAAAAATCTTTTGTGTACTTAATGATCATTTATATTCATATTTTAAATATAAATAAACTACTTATCACATCATGATTATTCTTCGGTATACCATAGTATGTGGTAATGTCCCAAGTTTAATTATTTCAATAAATGTTCATATTAGTTACCTGTTATGAAGAGAGACCATAAGTTATATAACAATATTTTTAAATATATGTTATATATTTGGATGATATAATTTTAGGGACAAAAATTATACAGGCTATCAGTGGTGAATACTCATGGGACATTGAGGCACCTAATTGTGGTGTATGACCTTGGAAATGTCCAGTAGGAAATAACAAGAACAGGTCCTTCCTGTAGGAAATCCACATTTAAATGTGTCATTGTAAGTTCCTATATGCGGGCATCTGTACTATTCCTTATACTTTAATATTAATATTAATGACTATTATGAGTAACCTACTTTGATGAATTGAGAAAACAATGACGATGGATGTTCACAATGAGGTTGGATATATTGGGGGTGTGTCTTGAGTAATATTGTATTAATGAATATTGGGAGAAAGGATTTTTCCCGTCTATTTAATATAAGTTTATATATAAATACATTTTTATAGAAATGATATTTCCTAAATAAATCTATGGCCATTTTTTTATATAGGAATGTTCATTTTTTGGGAAATCGATGAAAGATACGCCGATCATTTCAGTTGATGGAATCGGTATGCAACCTGCTTTATTTGATATATAACAATAAATGTATTATACTACATAGTATGTGTTTTTATGAGTTAACATGTCATTGAATCATTAATTTCATCATCTATGGGTGCCTTAATACGTTTTTAGATTGTAACCCTGGACATTATGCATCTTCGCTTAACGCCAATGAGAATGAGACCTAGAGGGTCATAAACTATGTGTATCCATAATATCAGATAAATAATTTGTTAAATTTTATTATTTACCAGGATATATGATTATTATTATTGAATGTGTATTAATAATTATTCATGTATGCTTGATATGATATAAATATTTAATATCTATCAAGTAAATATGATATTTATTTATTTATTGGAGAATAATGCAATGAGATGTATTTAATAAATAAATATATATTATTCAAGGAATGATAAATATTATAGATAAATGAAGGATAAATATTTTAGGAATTGTGATAAATAAATATTGAACATTATGTGGGTAAATAATATTAACTTATAACTCACATGTTAATGGCATGTCCAGAAATATTATAATTATTATTATATGGAATGGGGTTTTCTCTATGTTTAAATAAATAATTAAGGGATATTTTGAAATTATTTTATTCTGACACCAATGATATATAATCTCAGTTATGTTATTTTATCAAAAGATAAATTATTTTTTATGGGGTTGTGAAAAATAGAATTAGAGAATTCTCTAAAGTCATTAAAATGTCTCTTCTCCATGATCACTCCCAAGAAGAGATAGAATTGTTCCTCCACCAGATCAAGGAGAATTATTTGGAAACAATTATCATAGTGATCAATGGTAGAAAATTTAAGTGTAAGGACCATCCATGCTAGCACTCAAGGATTCATTCATCGACGTTTTGAGATTCATTGAATGCATTTGCATTACTTCTAGAGGAAATCTACACTTTATTCCTACAACGCAATGATTGTGCGTCACATATTTATTTCTAGATCCATTAAAATATAAATAATTCCATCATGGTAATTATTACATAATAAATTTAATAATAAATAATATGTGATGGTTCTCTCTCTATGGTCCCAGTGTGATTAATGTTGTATATCTCATTTGAATCAATTCCATTGAACAAGACATTTATCATCTTGTAGATCTCAGATTTATCATTGAACATGACAAAAATCATTGTTGGGAACCAACTATCACATGATTCTACTAACCCCAGAACCTATAAGTGGTATCAAAGTGGTCTCATAATTATTTATACTTACTTAAATATATTTGGAGATTTATTCATTTTAATTTTGTATTTTAATTCAAGATTAATTATTATTTAATTCTGAATTGTAATATCTTCTTCTTCTTCCTTTAATTCTCATAGATTTAATTGATGCATTTAATTTCAGGAATGAAATAAAATTGAAGAACTCATCCATAGGTTCCATGGAGTCTAGCCAGATAACCCTGGAGTACATGTTGTGTAATCATAATTACACACTGTGTACTTATGGTCAATGCATCAAGAATTAATTTGAAAATTATTCCAAATTTGGTAAATTGATTACACATGGTGCATTATATAACTTACACCTCATATTAACCCAGCCAAGGTGATACATTTTCAATCAGAGTACACATCATGTAGCCCATGTACATGGAATGTAGTCCCATTGAGTCACATATGGGATGTGTATTACCATACATAGCCTGCCTGACCAGAGACCATGTAATTTGGAAATCACGTGACATGTAGCCCATTGGACACACCGTGTAATCTATTTTTCTGAGGTACGATTTACTCGTCGAGTCCTTAGGCATGTACAACAGATAGGCATTGACAGTTGTACACACAGTGTAACATGAAAATAAACGTCGTGTTCTTATACCAAATTAATCAAATTTAAAATTTATTTATTATATTTGGTAAACCTTGAGACATGCTCTTTTCTCTGGTCATTAAGATGATATGACATGTCATGTGATGGGTTATAATATTCAAATATAAAAAATTTTAATTAATACTTGTGTAATGATCAGATATTCATATTATGTTTTAGTCGTATTATAGTTGTTTCTCTATGTGCATTAAACAATGGGATGTTACAAAAAATTCATGTATTCTTTGTAATAGTTAAGGTAATACTACATGTCATTAATGTATGTGATAATTCATGTATGTTATATATCCTGAATAAAAAATAATAATATGAGAATAATAAATATTGGTTAGATTCAGATAGTTATTTACCATGTTTCCTCCTAATTACATTAATGAAATAGTAAATTTTTTTAAAGAAATTTTTTTTTAAAATCATAATGGATGGGAATTTAAAGATAATTCGAATGAGGATTAAGATTAAATAATTGTTTGATTAATGATAGTAATTATTTCATTTGATCACAATTTATCTTAAATAAGAATTATTAATAATTGAATTCTATTTTTATTTATTTTATAATATTTTTCATGCATGTGGATGATCATAAGGAAATATCGGACCTTTGTATGAGATTGGTTTCCTTTTAATTTGTTATTAATTTAATTTGTTTTCCAGATTTCCATCTATAATTTTATAATGTAGAGAACGCATTCCCATGGTTTATTTTATGTAAAACCATCTATCCTCACCTCTGTTTAAGAAAAATCATATGTAATGGATGGATTTACCAAGATAGTGGAGGCGGTTCATGTTTGGAGTTTGAGAAAAGGAAATCCAAGATATATACATTGGTGGATAGGTGGAAAGCTGTAACAGAAATAATAAAGGGTTCATAGTGTTTTCCCCATTGGTTAATGGTTAGTATATAAACCAGTATATAAACTAACCACTAGTAAAATAAAATGATCATACCACTATATTATATTATTTTTTTCATTTTCATGGTTATTTCCTTATGTATGTTTCTTCACGATCACATAAACTAATGAATTAATGAGCATGCAAGATAGAACTAATATTGGTTGAATTATGCATAAATACTATCTAAGACATGGATAATCACATATAAAAACCCAAATAACATTAAGAAATTATGTCATAGATATAATAATTGTAAATTTAATCATAAAATGATAAAACCCCTCAATAAAATATTTAGTCGGTGTAGCCTTCCACTACTTCAGTTAAAACCAAACTATAGTTCAAATTTCATGACTAGACAATGTTTGGGAGGTTTCAATTATTAGATAATTCTAAAATGAATTTTGGGGATGAATTATATTATTCCACATCAAGGGTTGACAACCAAAGAAGGAATTGGTGTAACTAAGAGGAAAAGGTTGAGGAAATCCAATTTATGGATATTAAGATTGGGGAGTCCATTCAACGGATCAAACAATTGTAAGTTAATGCAGATGTCATTTGGAATGCCTACATATAACCATTCAAATTTTTTTACTAACCAATGTTGAGGTAATGGGAAGATGAATATCTATCCTTTCCACTAGGATGTCTAAGAAGTAGGATATTCAATGAACAATGGAAATGGCTATTGGGTTTTGATATAATAGTGGGAGAATAATACATATTTATCTGTCTAAATTTTATCAAATAAAGTAATAAATTTATGATCATGTTATTTGTAGAAATATGTTCAAAATTACTTCTAAAATATCACTATGATACATACTAAATAATGATAACCATAATATCAAATAAATATTCAATAGTGGAAAAATAACTTACACATTTTACTTAACCATAAAAAAAATTGTATATTTCAGGAGAACCTTTTCAAATTGGTTATAGTAATGAGGAAAGTGATGAAGAGATATCTCTCTATGAGAAACATCTTAATGATGCAAGATATGTTCATTGCTTCATGCTACCATTAACATCCAATTGTCATTTGATGTGACATGAGGACATTGATGCCTATAGCATGATGTCTTACATTGAGATATTTGTCAATAGAAGGAAATATAAAATAGGTATGAGATATCCAATACTTTATTTATAAATATGCTTGAAGAATCATTATTATCTAGGCCGCATGTAGTCAAGATCATTGGATACATTGAATTATTATACATCTTATGGATTAAATTATCAGATGAGTTGCATACAGATCTCACACATTTATCCCTACCCAATACATTCATTAGTTTTACTATTAATTACAATATGAGAAATAATGAGAATATCGTTTAATAAATTTTTACTTTGATTCACCAAGTGGATAAGGACATGGGTGTGATAAACACACAAACCTTATAGTTAATTAGAAATTGATGAACAAGGTAAAGGGTCCCATGACCTATAAATATTCTAATGCTTTCGATAATCATCCTTCCAAGAAGAAGAAGATCTAGATGTAATGAAAAGAAAAGGTGGAGGTATGTTTTTCATGTGGAATGTCAGACCATTAGAAAAAAACTATGACCATAAGCAATGGGATGATAAATATTCCTTTGTTATCGAGTGTGATATTTTAATATCAACACATTGGGTAGGAGATATTGTTTTTGGTTCTCATATCTATATCCAAATGATGGAACCATGTAGATTTTGTAAGATTTCTAGAAGAGATGTGGATTTCAGAGCTACCAATGGATAGAGACTCGATGTCCTAGACATTGTTAACTACCACATTTAATTTCCAACATAAATTATTTTGGATTGAAAAGAATTTTATTATTCAAAAATAGTTACCAAGAACAAAATTTCTATATCAGGATTGCACACGGATGGGTTTATTATTAAATTTTGAAATAAAATTTGTTTCTTTTATAAAAAAATGTAATGGTATGGAACATTTAAATAACGATCATTATGTATAAAATTATGAAAACTAAGTGTTTCAGTTCTTAATTAATCAGGTTCACATTACTCATATAACACCCTAATATGGAATCACCATCTCTATCAAGTAAACGAGAAGTGTTTGACAATGCTCTATCAATATGGTAATTTGGACTCCTTAAACATAAAACCTCTTTAAAGATGTCATGTTTTTTTATAATAAAAAATAAAGAAACCACCATTTTGTAGATAGGGTGAAAGGGCTACATTTATTTTTTGATTGTTACACCCTAATGTCTATGGACCATTTCTAGTATAATATATAAGTGGAAATTCTTACTTCATAACGTTTTTCAATGATTATAGTAGATATGGATATATCTACTTGATAAAGTATAACTCCAATAACATATATAAATTCAAGGAATTCAATAACGAAGTAGATAATCAACTTGGTGAGAAGATAAATAATCTTAGGTCAGATTGAGGTGGTGAATATCTTAACCAAGAGTTCATAAAATTTCTATGAGATTTTGGGCTTCTATCTCAACTAACTCCACCTTACACACCATAGTGGAATGGGGTTATTGAAAGGACAAATAATACCTTGTTGTACATGGTAAGGTCGATGTTGATTCATGTAGTTCATCCAATATCCTTTGGGGAATATGCATTAGAAACTACGTCATAAACATTAAACCAGGTAACAACGAAAGTCAGAATGGAATTCTCTTCAAGTTATATAGTGGAAATAAACATATTTTCACATACACATTTATAGTATTTTGAGGAATTTGTTAATGCCTTATTAGAAAAAAAATGGGAACCTGAGACACAATGTTTCTCTTTATATGTTATCCCATGAAAATAAATGGATTATACCTAAACAACTTCTAAGAAAAAAAGTGATTATCACTGGACAATCCTTCATTCTTTAGAGAGAGATTACCCTCAAAAGTTATATTGGGAGAAATGTTGACATTGTTGAATTTGATGGTGAATACATACAAGAGTTAATGTATGAACAAATTCCACATGACCTCATGGAAGAAGTATTTTCTGAAACACAAGTTATGTGAAGGAGCATAAGAGAGGTAAGAGACCCATCGAGATATGGTGACTCATTATTCGATACCAATGATGAACAACTCTCTTACATGGAGGTAGTAGACAACTCATACGATGCAATATGCAATGAATTCATGAATTCTGAAATGGATTCAATGTATCAGAACCACGTATAGGTACTGGTTAATGTTCCATTTGATGTAAATATTGTCGAATAAAAATGGGTATTCAAGAAGAAACTAGACATGTAAGGTAAATAATATATCTATAAATCCACTATGGTTGTTATAGGGTTTAAATAATGTCAAGGAATGAACTACGATGAAACCTTTTCACCAGTTTCTATGTTTAAAACCATCAGATTTCTATGTTCTATAGTAGGATACCATGACTAGTATATTTGGATGATGGATGTAAAAACTTCATTCATTAAGGTGAACCTTCAAGAAGTTTTCTATATGACACAAACTAAAGGTTTTTTGAATCCAGGTGATTCCAAAAGGATTTTCAAGTTGTAGAGATCCATTTTTTCGATTAAATAAATCATCCATGTTATGGAACATTTGATTCTATGAATCCACAAAAGAATTGGGTTTCATTAAAAATGAATGTTAACCATGTTTTTACACGAGGTTTAGTGGAAATGTGTTCATTGTCCTCGTACTATATGTTTATGACATATGACTTATTTGAAATGACATACAAGTCTTATGGTCAGTTAAGGACATGTTAAACAAGTGTTTCTCCATTAATGACTTAGGTGAAGTGGCCCATATTTTAGAGATCAGGATCATTCGTGATAGATACATGAGGATTCTTGGAATAATTCAAAGAACATATATTGACCTGATACTATGTAGAATTAGTTTGAAACAATACAACAGGGTATTGGTTCCAAAGTCACTTGGTTTACATCTTTTTAAGAAAATTTGTCCACATAAAAAATATGATAAAGATACAATGAGAAAGATAACATATGATTCAGTGATATTCTAAATAATTTATGCCATGTTATTTACTAGACCTGATGTTTCCTATTCACTTAGCATGGTAGGTAGATATCAAGAAGATCCAAGAGAACAACATTGTTCTACTGTTAAGGTTATCCTTAAGTATATGAGATAAACAATGGATATGTTCTTGGTTTATGGAGAAGAAATAGAGTTTTTTAACTAGATATATACTAATGATTGTTATCATAGAGATTATAATGTTTTGAAAATTTAATCCTGATATTTCTTCTTCCACAACGGTGGAATTATGAGTCGGAAGAGTTCAAAGAAGCCACTTGTCACTGATTCTACAATGGAGTTCAAGTACATAGCATCTTTTGATATTGCTAAGGAAGTCATTTGGATTCAGATATTTTTCCAAAAGCGTGATGTGGCACCTACTAGAAAAGATTATATCACATTATATTGTGATAATAATTTAATTGTGGCTCCTAGATAACATCCATGGTCACACCAACAGACAAAGAAAACACCCTAGAAGTATCAACTCTTGATGTATTTTTATTAAAGGGGTCAAGTTGTTGAGGGAATAGTAACCAAGGAAGAGAATATGCCAGAACCAATGAATAAAGGATTATATGAGGAGAAGCATGAGTATTATATGAGAGCTATCAGACTGAAGGTTGTTAGCAGGTGGATATTCTTCAAGAGGGAATCTATTAGAGTTGGTGCACTAGAACCAACGGCTATATATGTTATAATAACTTGTATTCTTATTTCATAAAATTGAAAAAAAATAATTTTTTTTTGTTCATATAGGTAACATATAATGTGATATTTCCCCATAGTTGTTCTTGCACAAAAAGTCATAGCAGTTCCCTGCTATGATGATTAATCGGAAGTGCTACAACAATATTCTTAAATATATTTTCTATACCTAGATGATATCATTTTAGAGACACAAATGATACATTCTATTGGGGGTGGAGAGTCATTTGACTTTGGTCCACCTTCTCATGGTGTATACCCATGGTAATATATATTATGATATTATACGAATGGGACCCGCCATTAAAAAATCCACATTTAAATGTGTCATTAAATGTTCCTCTCTATGGATGGGTGTATTGGTCCTTAGAATTTTATATTATTGTTAATGAGTATTATTAGTCGCATATATTGATGTATTTATGAAAATTGGGATGACAGATGTTCTTGGTGTTGTAGGTTTCATTGGGTGTATCATGAGTAATATTTCATTAATGAATCATATGAGAAAGGTTTTTTACATTTTGTTTTAATGTAAGTTGACAACTCATACCATTTTATGGAAATGATATAGCCTATGTACATCCTTTTCCATGGTTTTTGATATGAAACATCATTTTTTGGTTTATAAAAGAAAGAGATATCAAGAATTTTGGTTAATGGTGCCATCATGCAACCTACTCGATTAGAGAAAACATGATAAAGGGAATATATCACACGATAAGTGTCTGTATCTATTAACATGTCATTTCGGTATATAATTATTTCTCTATGGGTTCAATTCCATGTTTCTACATGCAAACCTTAAAATTTAGGCTACTTCGTCTAATGCCACTAATAAAGTGGCCTAGTGGGACACACACTAAGTGTGTGTAGACTCTCAATTATATATTATATTATTGTTTATTGTTTAAGAATTTAAATAAATATTATTACAGCACATGGTTTAATAATTATTCTGGTATACTTGATATCATATAAATATATTCTATATATTAAATACAATATTTATTTATTTATTGGTGAATAATGTAGTAAGATTAATTAATAAAATTTTCAACATTATTCAACGTCTCAAAAATATTATGGAGGAATTGTGGATCATGAATTTAGGTCTTCTGTGAAAATAATAAATAACAAAT
Organism: Viscum album; assembly: GCA_963277665.1. Lineage (NCBI taxonomy): Eukaryota > Viridiplantae > Streptophyta > Magnoliopsida > Santalales > Viscaceae > Viscum > Viscum album. The sequence continues at coordinate 912,870,311 of OY728155.1, read as the reverse complement.
ATTATTCGATTAAATAATATTTAATTTTAATTATCAAGTTAATTGCATGTTGATAAATAATAATATTATTATTATTATTAGTATTAGACAATGGGTTTTTACTAGAATTAAAAAACTAATTAGGGGAACTTGTGAAATTATTTTATTTTAGCACTAAAGACATATATATTCAGTTATTTTATTTTCTCAATAGAATGATTAATTTTTTTGGGTTGTGCACAATAAAATTAAATATTTTTTTCAAGACCATGTGATCTCTCTTCTCCGAGATCTCTCTCAAGGATCGTGAGAAATCCTCATCCACCACATTAAGGAGAATGCTTTGGAATTCATTCTCATAGAGATAAAAGAAATACAATGCAATAGAAAGTATCTATCATACAAGCACCTAGAGATTACTTCATGAATATTTGGAGATTCATGGACCACATGTGGATCATCACTAGAGGGAATTTTTTCTTGATTACTACAACACAACAACAGTGCATCACAGATCTGTTTCTCGATCTATCAATGAATAGATAATTCCATCAAGGTAATTATTATTTATTTAAATTAATTATAAATTTTATGTGATGATAATCTCTCTATTTTTTGTGTGATTAATTTTTTTTTCAAATTTTATTCCATTTCGTTGAACTAAATGTTTATTTTCATGTAAAACTTGGATTGATCATTTAGATTGATAAAAAGTAATATTCGACACTATCTATCTTATACTTCCACTACACTTAGAATATAGACTAATAAAGAGGATACTTTTGACTATATGATATTTATTACATAAAAACTCTTAAAAGAGACCCTCTTTACAAATTCATGCATTTTATTATTATAACACCAGTATTAGAGACAAAGAACTTACCGAGAACTATTGAATAATCATTCGTAGAGACTATGGAAAAATTACCCATAAGTATAATCTCTGAAATAACTCAAGAACAAGAGTATAAATTTTTTTAATTGATAAAAATATATAAAAACTGCATAAATTTCACTGTGGATTATATCAATGGAATAAAATCTGCAATTTGCAGTTACATAATCTTAATAAAATAAGGATCTATGATAAAATCCCACCCCAAAGGTTACTCAAACCAACCAAAAATGATGTGGTTAAGAATGATATTTTGAAGCATCTTTAAACTAGTATTAGTTTCTAAATCTCTGATAGTGAAAGGATGATCCCACTAAAAGTAGTGTTAAGTAAGGGAGTCCTTGTTGTAATTAATTAAACATTAAAGATGAATTAATCCCAACTTAAACCATTACTAGATAGTGAGTCTGTGTCGATTATAAAAATATCAGTATAGAAACCCCTTTGTACCATTTTCCTCTCCTATTCATGTAATATAAGCTATAGATATTGGATAGGCATGAATTATATTATTTTTGGAATGGATACTCCAGATATAATCAAATTCCTATTTACTAGGCTGATTATTCAATTACAATGTTCACTGGTCCATTCAAAACATTCACCTATTGATGAATGTAATTTAGAATGTCAACCACACAATAAAAATTAAAATTGTTCTGGAAACAAATCATTCATGATATGGAAGAGGAGTTTTTTTAGATCTTTAAGGATGATTTCTCCATTTATGGACTATCCATCAAGGTTTCTCAGAATAATTGTGAACTCGTGTAGAAATGTTGCGAAGGAAAATGTCTGGTTCAAATTTGGGAAAAATTCTATTTTATTCCACAATTCATAATTGTTATTAAACATAGTAATTCATATAATGAAAATTAATATGACCATGTGAAAATTTAAGTCATTGAATGACTACAAAAAACCTTCCACCATTAATGGGCTCTAGTGTTTTCTTAGACGTGATGACCATTGTTGTCAGTTTATAAAGGATTTTATTCATAAATCTCAACCATTAACACACTATATAGTTAAATATTTCCCATATTAATTCATTTAATATTGTTAATGAGTGTTTGAGAACCTGAAACAGGACATGGTGGAAGCTCCAGTTATTATCTCATGTGAATTGGAAACAGATTTCAAACCGATGTGTGACACAAGTGACATTCTTATAAGGGATATTTTATGAGTGTGGGTAGGTCATATTTTCCAACACATATACTATTCCATCCATACCCTTAGGGATTCCCAAACCAATTACACCACTTTATAAAAGGATATTCTAATACTATTTTTTGAATTTCATAAGTATTGATTATACCTTGTGCTCTCTATAGTCATTGTTTTCACCAATCATGTTGGACTAAAATACCTACTGAATAAAAATGATTTCAAATAATAGTTTATATAATGGATCCTACTTATATAATATTTTTACATTATAATTAATGAAATATAAGGTATTGATAATGTTATTTCTGATCACATATCCCAACTCTATCTACCTAATGTTTAAGAAAACAAAGTGGTTTGAATTTTAGATAAATTACCTAACATAACACACTTCTATGTGGTTGTGAATGATGAACCATTTTTTCTGATATAAAAAACCATATATTGACGAGGACCCATTTCAAAAAATTCTTATATCATCAAGGGAAGAAGTTTTTATTAGATGTGTTGAACTAATACTAGGATGAACCACTATTATTTAACAAATGTGATGATAGTTTAAGTAGATGTTTCATAATAGAAGATAAAATTCAAGGTGTGTTAGAAATTTTTCACGCATCACGAAATTGATAAAACCATGGTTATGATCGTATAATTGCAAAAAAAAAATCGAAGAATATATTTATTTTGGATCCCTCTCCATGGAGATTCAAGAAGCTTTAGGGAAAGTGGTGATTGATTCTAGAGAACTTGAATCATTGGAAAAGGACCTGAAATTTCATAGAATTCCTTCTTGGATGTGGAATGACTTGATGTTTTTGGAATATATTTCTCCCATTTCCAAATTCTAAATGGAAATTTTGCATCTCAGACAATATAGACCACATCTTGATGTGGGTTGAAGATGATGTCACCACTCTTAATACATCCAATGTGGAATGAAATTCATAAAAAACATCATTACTCAATTTTAGTTTCTTTGATTACTCACATATATTGGGTAACAGGATTTAACAACCATTATATATAATGGATGCATGATAATTATGGAATTCAATACAAAACAAGAACCTCCTACCACCGATAGAATTGTGATAAGGTGGAACAATCCAATCAGAAAATTAAAAAAATTATAAAAAAATACAAAATCTATGCCATAAGGGTTGGAGAATGAAGATGGATGATTCTCTATGGGTGTATCAAACTACATACAAAACACTCATTATGTTAACACCCTTTTGGATTGTCTATTGTAAAAAATTTCACCTTACCGTTAAATTGGAACATCGTTCATTTTTTGTGATCAAAACATTAATCTTATAAGGACATAGTTCTAGGAAGAACATGTTATTAAATCTAGATGAGTAGAAAATAAATAACCTATGATTACTATGAATATTAAGAAATATATAAATAAAAAATGGCAGGAATGATGCATATCATTAATGATATTTTCATTGGGATACATGGTAATCTAATTTAATACAAGATTAATGTAATTTCAAAATAAATTGAAATCCTAATGGATAGGTCCATTTGACATGATTAATAACGTCCAATTTGGAATAGTCACATCCAATCAAATTTTATAGATAAAGGGTAAAAATTTATCAAGATCCATTTCACGAAGGTTGTCTCTTCTCTTTATAATTCAAATGAAAAGAAGGAATCTATACCTCTCATCTTTGAAATAAGTGTTGAATGAGATAAAATACATGTTTTTTTCTTTATAATAGAATATGATTTATGGGATTCGGCTAATTGGGTGATCTACAGAGGGTTGAAGGATAAAGAACCCTCAAAAGAGACTCTGTTTTTCATTATTCACTATGTGAATTTACTATTCATATTTGGGGTTTCAAGGGGTTTAAGATAAAAACCCAGAAAAATCATGACATGAATTTATAATTCATGATGTGAATTCCATGAAACACCAACTAAATTCATGAACCCTAGGTTCACAAAATCCTGCACTGCCACTTTTTCTTCTCTTCCCCATATCTCTAAACATCACTCCTAGCACTCCGTTGTCCACACCTCCATCCTTGATGACCTTCCTCCTCTCTTGGATTCCCTATAATATTTGATGCTACATCTCCACTCCTTCCCATTCCTTTCTCTTTATAAATGTATACACCAATGGTGGTGGAATTGTTGCTATCAAACAAGCAGCCTAAAGCGAAGAACCCTCTATAACCAAGAATCTTGCATGTGATCCTTCACCACCACATGTAGATCATTTTCACCGACCCTCCACATCTGGTTCTGAGTGTCATATACCTTCGCATCATTCCCAATCTGCATCCCACTATTCGAAAGATGATACCCATTAGTTACCAATGCTTCCCCACCTACAATTTTCTACTCCCTATCATCATATATTCTTGACTCATTTGTTGTCCAATCCCATGACGACCAACTAGAGTCTGAATTTCCCAATAATTTTGATTCTCTTTATGGTCAAATAATTCATAGATCTTATTGTATGGGAAAAAATCCCTATATCATTGAGGTGAGTGATGAGATTTACTAGGAGATATTTCTTGAGTTCCTAGCCACGTTCGAACATTATATCATTCATGTATCCTTCAGATTGGGAGTCATGCCATAAGAGCTTAGGATATGAGACTTCAAAGTGGGTTTAGGTGACAATTCAACCCATTTTTCTACCTTAGTAGCCTTTACAGCACTAGGGATGGACCCCAATATGAAAAAATTACCAAATAACGGGGAAGTGATATCTCACGACACTCTGAACATCCTTGAACGACATATATTGAAGAGATCCCATCTCCAGGGTACAACCCGATAGATTATTCATAAGGCTTTGACACATGAATGGCTGTCATGGGGTAAATCTTATAGGGACATAGTCATATCAAGGTACTCTATCATACCACCACCATGGTGTCTCTCATGGTGAACATAGATCATTAGTTATCCCTGTATTATGATATTTAGGTGAGGCGGAATGACAACACACAAATGGGAGGGAGATTAATTGTGCACTTAGCAATGAATTTTGGAATTTTTGACTCTTCACAGTCTCTGTCATAATCTTTACCAATGAAGTCAGAAGATCATATAATGATCCACAGTATATGGCTCTTTTATTAGATAGGGTAGAGTAATGAGGGGGGGTCTTATCGACACAGAATCCAATAACGGCTATCCAACACTAGATTCCTTAGCATCACCTACATCTTATCCACAAACTACTGGGTTTGATCTCCTAAATTCTATGAATAGGACACTCAATTCGAGGACTGAGGTTTCCAACTATCCCATAATGATCTATATATCCCTACCCATCCGGAGTGCATGACATATTGTCGGGGTTCCCTATATTTCTTCTTGGAGAAACGGTGTTCCTTTTGTCTATTCATGAAGATCCCATTCATTGATACACAAATATTGCCATCCATTATTTCCCAACCACCTCCACCAACCACACGAACTAACCACTAACCTATTGATGTATATGTTATGAATTATATCTCTTTAACTATCTTATCCACCATAGAACCCATAATTCCATTTATTGTGTTACTAATTTAGATTACCAACCCTGCTTCTTAAAGAAAATTTTTACTAATTCACAAATGATGGGGAAGGTTCCCTACTAATGGGACTCTATATGAGATTCCATTCATAAATCAAGCTAAAATAAACACAACCTCTATTCTGATTAGCACCTTAAATCGTATAATATCTGACCCAGTTCTAGCATTTAGGAATAATCGTGCTCGCAGCACCACAACTTCGTTCCAGTGGTCAATCCACCTATGGATACCACTATCATTGACATAGATCTAGAAATACAACTTTATAAACCCATCATTTGGGAAGGAACTACATATAATTCGTATGTTGATTCTTCCTTCTATTCATTTATTATACCCCAGTGTACCCATGTTTAACTCTCTATGGGTATTTTTCCATCGTATTCCCCCCCGACATGTATTATTTATTGTACGTAATTGAAGGGATAAATTTTTTTCCCACAGACACATTTATTACTCATTCAATATACCTATTTAATATAGTTACTCTATACCATGTTCTTCTACTTCTTCCATTAATTTTAACACTCCTGCTGGGTTTATAACTGGACTCTTTAATGATGTTTTTCCTTATGCTGATCTACTCTGTGAACCACTTCATGATAGTCCCATGAGAGCTTCGCACATACTTTTCTTAAGAAAATATTTTTTTTTTGTTTTTTCATTTCTGATGTGTTGAATCATATGAAGAGATCACAAGAGATGGAATAATCTACCTCCAGTGCTATTAAGTGGTCAAAGACCACTGAGCTTATGGACTATTATAATTGATCCATCTCCAACCATCAAGATGTCGATGAAATTGTTTTCTCTTTATGGTAGGAATCCCATAGCCCAATATTTTTTATTCTAATTGTGTCTTTTTTTACCATATTCTTTTCTTTCAAGAGGTCTTGTATGTTAGTTTATTCATTTTGTTGCATCATTTTACTATGGTCTATACATTTATAAGAGATGAAATTCATTGTTACTTAATTTTTACATGTCCATTTTTTACTTTTATTTCGGCTATATATTTAGAAATAATCATTTATAAAGTGTTGGTCTAACTTTTCTTAAATATTATTTCAGACAGTCTGGATTGACATCGTCTTCTAACATTACCCTCGTGGAATTAAATTCACTTTATGGAGCTCCAGATTATCTACATTGTATCTATTATTTCAATATAAATCATTTTTCTAATTTCATTTCCATATCTCCCAAATCACATCAAAAAATTGTGTTGATGCAATTTCATTTTATTTGTGTATGGGTATATTCTTAAGATTTATTACATTTACATTTTGATTTTTGATTGTCCTGATTTTTAAATGGTAGATTTTTCTTTAAAAACATGCATTAAATTGAAATCTCATTTCACCAATGTAAATATAAGAGAAAGATTATAGATAAGTTTTTAAAATATATTATTTATTCCAATTTTAAATTTTATCATCATTATTGAGTCAAGTATTTTAGTTGTGATTCAAAATTCTATAAATTGTTAATTTAATTAATTTATTACTTATTAATATACACTGAGGTATTTTACATATTTATATTTATTCACATTCCAAATATGTTTATAAAAATATTATTTCTATTTATTTTCTTTTTACAATTATTAAGAGGCACTACGGACATGTAAACCTATGAGATCATTCATTTACATCTTACTAAGGTTATGAATAATCAAAATAACTTTTAAAATGATTGAGGCATTTTTAATTATTGATCTCAATCTCCCTAAGACCCTCCTTTACATTATCCCTATTTTTCCTATTGTTTCCATGAATTACATTTTTAGCATTATTCCATGTTTCATTCCATTTTATCACTTCATATCACACTCTTTAGTATATTACATGATTTTAATTTAAATAAGTGTGGGGAAATGATCATTTATGCTAGAAATGATATTCTTATTACCAATTTGACGTGTAGTGGTATTTTCCCATGATCTATGGGATGTTGTCCATGGTTACCTGTGATATACCTTCACGATAATATTTTTCATAAAAAATAACAATAAAAGATGGAAATATAATATAATTAGGTACGTATTAGGATGGTCAAAAAACCATTCCTAGATTAATGAATCTCATGAAAAATAATATGTGTTTAGGTGGTGGATGTGAGATATTTTATTAGCATGAATTCTAAAAAAAGGGTGCTTAACCCTATATGCGATAATTATTTTAATAATCACAAATCATTATTCTTTTCTCTTATAAGTCAATTTAGTCAATTATTCAATCTGTTCTAAATTAGTTAATATATATTGTTAATCATATCTACGTATTTTTATCTATGATTATTTATGATTTCATATTGACCTTGAAGTATTCTTGATTAAACAGACACTTTGTGAGAATTTATGTTTTTGACTCACCATTAATTATATTCTAGAGTCACTAATAATTAAAATAATGAGAACCCGATATGAAAATGATCACACCGATGACAACCCTCGCACTGATAACAACAGTCACACCGATGAAAATAGTCACACAGATGACAATGATCACCCCAATGATACAACTATCTCACCGATGCTAATCAAATGTCCTACCGAAGCCGATGTTGATCAAATGATCTACCGAAGCCGATGCTAATCAAATGACCTACCGAAGCTAAGGTTGATCATATAACCTACCAAATTCGATGCTGATCAAATGACCTACCGAAGCCGATGCTGATCAAATAATATACCAAATCCTATTCTGATCAAATGACCTACCGAAGATGATGCAAATTCAAAATATCCTTCCGATCTCATGACTCACCGATAGACATGAAAACTTGTTGAATTCTTATTAACTCTTATCTAATTTCAAGGGTAATTTTTGATAAATTAAATGCACCTACTATTAATTAATGTTGGTTGTTGGATGTCAGGGAACCGTACCTCGTACCTGTCAAAAAGTAATCATTCCTTTTACCAGATCTCAAAGAATTAAAAGGAAGATCTATCTGCACTAAAATAGAATGACAATGAGACACAAAAATATACATATAGAGACACACAAGAAGGATAGCATGTGTGTGTGTGTGTGAAGGTCCATGAAAAAAAATAAGAACATGAATAACACCTGTGAAAACCAAACAGCTTCAAGAAGAACATTCACCTAGAACAAACACTGAAGCGATTTGTTGTGCCTTACTGAACATCATATGCATAAGGCTGTGTAACTGATGCTGGGAAGAACAACAACACTCTGTTTTGTGTCAGATTTACCATAAAGGAATTGAATAAAATCTTCAGTATCCAAACGAGTCCAGATATCATCTACAATCACTCAGATAATTCTAAACTCAGTATCAATTTATTTCCGCTGTATTTTACCTTTGATTAACATTTTGAGCAGTGTGTGTGCGTCTGTCTATTTAGACACACATAGACTCCTCGGCTGAATTGGAGGATACTAAATCCTCACACTAAACCTTTTTTACCTTATTTTATCCTATTGTGCTTTGATGAAGAGGTCAAGTGTGACCTGGATAGCCTTAGTGTTGTTATTGTTGTTTACCCATGAAGAGTTGTGGTATAGGTCTGAGGACCTGAACAGTCTGAAAATGGTTGTAAAACCTTGATCCAGGGTGTCGAGCATAGTTCATATAAACCTTTTGAGGGGAAAAGTCTCAGCTTGAGATTGAACCTCTTGTTTTAAAACTACTATTCATTTTTCCTTTGTTAAAACGTTATTGAATATTCCGCTTCTAAGTACTTTAAATATAAATCTATTTTAAAGTAAATCTGATTGTTGAACTAGAAAGTTTTTGTAATTGTTGTGAACAAGTATGTTAGGTTCAAAAGCTAACTTAATATTCAGATTAATTTAACTCAGAAGTAATCAATCTTTGAGAATCTAATTCAACATTTACAATATTTATAAATTCACTACATTTTAACTTGTTTTATGAGTTGGGGGTTTTTAATACAAATATTTTAAAAAGAACTTTTTAATTGGAAATCAATTCACCCCCCCCCCCCTTGAGTATCCACTCAGACCAAAATTTGGTATCATAGGGATTTATCAAAGTTTTTCAAAACTCCATGTTTGTGAAAAGTTTTCAACTGTGATTTTAGTTATATCATAAAGATCTCAAAATTTCTGTTAATTCTAAATTTTTATATATTTATCTGTTTTTTAAAAATAGAGGTATTATGTATAAAATATTAAAAGGTGTATCTACCAATAGACCACCTTTTTTAATGTTGTCAATTACGCTGAGTAGAAGATTAAAATTAAAATTCATCTAGAATGTATGGGTTTTGACATTTGGACTACCATAGAAACTCAGTATAAGATTCCAGAAACTATTAGAACTACTTGGGATGAAATTACTAAAACTAATTACAATAATAATTGTAATGTAATGAATGCCTTGCATTATTCTTTAAGAGATGGAGAATTTAATGGAATATCTTCTTGTAATACTTCTTATGAAATGTGGGATACTATGGCTGTTTCACATGAGGGAACAACCAATGTTAAAGAAATGAGTCTAAACAAATACACCATTAAGTATGATAATTTTAAAATTAAGCCTGATGAAACTATTTTTGACATGTATCCCAGGTTCAATGAAATTGTGAATACAATGAACTCATTGGGAAAAGTTGTTCCAGTAAAAGATCAGATTATGATAATACTTATATGCTTTCCAGAAAGATAGGGAGGCACATCAGTTTCATTTAGATAATCTTGTGACATTAGTGCTTTTCCTATTAAGGACTTCATTGTTAAGTTATTGATGTATGAATAAGAACTGTAAGTAAACAAGAAATATGATGATGAACTGAGGAAGAAGTCTATATCTTTCAAGACTTCTTCTTCAAAAATTGAGGACAAAGGGAAAATTCAATGTGAAAGTGATAGCTCAAGCTGTGAAAAAAAAGTGCACCAGACAGCGATGCTGAGATGGCTCAGATATCCAGACGATTTAAGAAATTTTATTTGAAAAAGAAGTTTTTCAGAAAATAAATCTATAGGGGAAATAATGAAAACAAAGGTCATTGGAAGATAGATTGGAAAAGGATTGATAAAAGTGATGACATAATCTGTTAAAAATGAAAAAGGATATGACATGTCAAAGCCTATTGTCCAAAATTAAAGTCCAAGAAGAAATATGAATATAAGGACAGCAAATACAAGAATTCTATGAAAGAAAATTGGAGTGCGTCAAAAGACAGTTCAAGTGATTCTGATTCAACTTAGGATGAAAAATATTAAAAATCTACTATGTGTTTCATGAAAAACGCATTTGAGGTAACATTGGATACTCCTACTTTGTACTCTTATTATTCTGGAGATAATTCTGATTCTGAAAACCTGTCTACTGAAGATTTATTTGAATACTGTAATATTCTACAAGATACCTACAATGAGCTAAAACATAAGTATAAATCCTTAAAGAAGCAGTATGCATTAACTAGCACTGTTAAATCTGCACTAGAAATAGAAAATGAAAATAATTCTCAACTACTCAAAGAGAATATTGAACTGAAATTTTCAAATGAACAATTCAAGAAAGATTTGGAAAAAAATTCTAATGGAAAGGACGCACATACACAAATTCTAGGAAACCATGTGGCACCAAAGTATACTACTGGTATAGGTTGTCATCCTGGACAAAGACAGATTAAAAAAATAAATTTATTCGTAAATCTGGACAGTATGTTGCTGGTTCTAGTTCAAAAAATTCATATGCCTCAACTCTCTATTCACATAGTTATAGATCATACAAGGTTTATCTATAAATATCTCTTAATTATGTTAAGTATATAAGACTCATTAGGAAAATATGGGTACCAAAATTTTTTCTTGATAACCTTTCTGGACGCAAGAAAATCTGGGAACCGAAATCATTTCTATCAAAAATTGGTTTGTATGAAACATTCTTGAAATGTTCCAATAATAAGACATGATATCTAGATAGTGGATTTTCAAGACACAAGACAAGAGACTTTTCATTCTTCAAAAGCTTAATCAAGGTGTATGGAGGATATGTCACCTTGGTGATAACTCTAAAGGGAAAATCATTGGCCTAGGTCAAATTGGTAACACATATTATATTTTCATATCTACTTTTTTTATTGTATATGGATTATAATTCAACTTGTTAAGTATTTCACAGTTATGTGATGATGGTGTTAATGTTAAATTTGAAAATGATTCTTGTAATTCTTTTAATTCTAAAATTTTATTAGTAATTTCTAGCTTACAAAATGAAATATATATTTTAAATCAAAAGGGAAAGGAGCATAAAGTATATTTTAAATCAAAGAATGAATTTTGAACTTCTAAACCTCTAAAATTGGTTCACGTGGACTTGTTTGGACCTTCAAGAGTCTCTAGTTTAAAAGGGAAGCACTATGAATATATTCTAGTAGATGACTTTTCTAGATAAACTTTGGTATAATTTTTAGCTCACAAAAGTGAAGCTTTCTCTTACTTTATTAAATACTACAAGTCTATAGAAAACAATAGTGTACATAAGATTAAAACCGTGAGAAGTGATCATGGTCGTTAGTTTGAAAATCATGAGTTTGAATCATACTGCTCACATAATGTCTATAATCACAACTTTTCTGCCCCTGGACACCTCAACCGAATGGTGTAGCCAAAAGAATAAATAGAACCCACCAGGAAATTGCAAGATCTATGCTAAATTAATATGATTTACCTATTTATTTTTGGGATGAAGCTATCAATATAGCCAGTTATATTATAAATAGAGTCTTGATTAGACCTGTTCTTAAGAAAAACCATTATGAAATTAGGAAAAATAGGAATCCTACACTTAACAACTTTAGGGTTTTTGCTTGAAAAGTATTTATCCTTAATACTAAAGATAATCTGACAAAGTTTCTTCCAAAATTGATGAAGGAATTTTCCTAGGTTACTTAATATCAAGTAAATCCTATATAGTATTTAATAAAAGAACCAAATGTGTGGAAGAATCTGTTCACATCAAATTTGAAAAAAATGATCCACATGAACCTAAACCTGCTGTTTAAAATCCTATAGAAGACTTGACTATTCTAAATCTCAATGATAAAGATTTTGGACCTATTGTAAATACAACCATCTCTGGAAATACCCCAGAACTAGCTTTTTTTGAAATCGAACCTAGAAAGGAACCTGAAATTTCTAGTCCTACATTTACTAGATCAACTAGGATCCTAAAAAACAATACTTTAGATGCAGTTGTAGGTAACCAAGATGGAGGAACACAAACTAGATCTTCTATGAGAAATCAGGTCAAACATCAAGCCTTTCTTTCATAGCTAGAACCTAAAAATATCAATGATGATATCAATGATGAATTCTTTTTAATGGTTATGCAAGAAGAGTTAAATAAATTTGAAAGAAACAAACTCTGGGAATTAGTAGAAATACCTAAGGACACTTTGACCATAGGTACAAAATGGCTTTTTTAGAAATATGGTTAATGAATCTGGAAACATCATTCGAAACAAAGATAGATTAGTTGCACAAGGTTACAATCAAGATGAAGGAATAGACTATGTAGAAACCATTTCACATGTAGCTAGATTAGAAGCCATTAGAATCGTACTTTCTTATGCATCTCATCTGAATTTCATGTTATATCAAATGGATTTCAAAAGTGCATTTATAAATGGTTTTATAATTGAAGATGTTTTTGTTGAACAACCACCTGGATTTACAAACCCTCATTTTCAAAATCATGTTTTTAAACTTTTCAAATAATTATATGGTTTAAAATAGGCTCCAAGAGCTTGGTATGATAGGCTTACAAATTTTCTAATTTCTAAATGATTTACTAAAGGAATTGCAGATACTAGTCTTTTTATAAAAAGAATTTCTAATGATAATTTTATTGTACAAATCTATGTTGATGATATTATCTTTGGATCTTTTAAAAATTCCTTATGTACTGATTTTTCAAAGATTATGAAAAATGAATTTGAATGAGTTTAATGGGAGAACTCATGTATTTTCTTGGATTTCAAATTTTTCAAAATAAGGATGGTATTATTTTACATCAAAGTAAATTTACAAAGTATCTTTTAAAATGTTTTGATTTGGATAGTAATAAAGGAAGTGATACACCTATGAGTACCACCTGTAAGATGGATGATGATGAAACTAGGAAACCAGTTGATCAAAACAATTATAGAGGAATGATTGGAAGCTTAATTTACATTACTTCTAGTTGACTAGATATCATGTTTAGTATATTCATGTGAGAATGACTTCAGGATAATCCTAAAGATTCTCATTTTCTTTCTATTAAATGGATTTTCAAATATCTTAAACATACTACCAGTTTAGGATTGTTGTATCCAAAAGGACAATCATTTGACTGAATAAGTTATTCAGATGATGAATTTACTAGTAGCATGTTATATAGAAAATGCACATCTGGAACATGTCATCTATTGGGAAAGTCCCTGGTATCATGGTGTAGTAAAAAACAGAACATTGTTGCATTGTCTACTTCTGAAGTAGAATACATTGCTGCTGGTAGTTTTTGTGCAAAGATTATATGGATGAAACACACTTTATTAGAATATGGATATTAATTTAGACATTTGTCTATAAATTGTGATAACACTAGTGTAATTAACATCTCTAAGAATCATCTGTCTCACTCTAGGACTAAGCACATTGATGTCAGATATCACTTTTTGAGAGATCATTATAAAAAGGGTGATATTTATCTAGAATTTATTGACTCTGAACATCAATTGGATGATATTTTCATCAATCCTTTAAGATATGAAAGGTTAGATTTTATTAAGAAAGATATTGTTATGATCGATTAGTGAAACCGATCAGTAAAACCGATATGTGAAACTGATCAGTAAAACCGATCAGTGAAACCGATATGTGAAACTGATCCGTGAAAACGATCAGTAAAACTGATTAGTGAAACCGATCAGTAAAACCGATCTCTGAAACCGATCTGTGAAACCGATCCGTGAAACCGATTTGTGAAACCGATCTGTGAAACCAATCTGTGAAACCAATTATTAAAACTGATTGGTGAAACCGATCAGTGAAACCAATCATTGAAACCAATATGTGAAATCGATCTATGAATCCAATCAGTGAAATCGATCAGTGAAACCGATCAGTGAAACCGATATCTTCTACCATTTAAGTTATAAAATTTATGAAATTGTTAGTGTTTTTCTAAACAACGTTTTTTTACATAATCAATATTATATTAAATATTGTTACCCTAAATGATAAAAGTAATTACCTTTGTCTATATTTATTCCAAAGAGCTATTGACCTTCCATCTCCTACTAAACTCCACATCTTTTGAATCTTGAACATTCAAGCCTTTAAAACCTCTCAAATCTCTCGAACCTACAAATGGAAAAGAAAACGAGACAAGATAAGGAATCTAAAAGCTCCTCGCCAGTGAAATGCACTATAGGATAATCGAGCAACCCGAATCAAAGTTCTCTAAACCCAAAACTAGAGTCTCAGGTGGTCACCGCAGAAAAGGAAGTATGTTCTGAATGGATGTTATCCAGTAGCTCTGTACTTTTAAAAGTGTAGAGATGCAAGGATGGAAAGACTGGTTCTATAATAATAACGGTTTATACTACCCAAATCTATTCCATGAGTTTTATTTTAATTTGATTATTTCATTGGATGGAGCTAAAGCATCAAGATTATCTTTAGTGGTCAAAGGAAAAAAAGATAACTTTTTCATCAAAGAAATGGGATGAGTGTTTGGGAGTATCGCATAAAGGAAGATATGAGGATTACAATAGCAATATTCCACCTACTACTGAATACTTTTCATATGAGTATGCTGTGGAGATGTTGACTAGGAAATATGAATCTATAAAGAATAATAGCTGCTGAATTAGATGGAGAAAGTATAATCTTTTTTATGATTATTCAGCTCCAAATCTATCCTAGAAAGGGTGATTTTGATTCTATGAAATATCAAGATGTTTTCTTGTATTTTTTATTGATAAATGATGAGGAAATCAACTTGGGTAGATAAATTATATTCGGTATTGCTGAGATGGTTTTTCCATCCAAGAAAGATACAATGTTTTTTATTCTATGCAAGTCTCTATCATGCTAAATTTTTTGGGCTGAGTTGAATATGGAGATGAGTGTATGTCATCTAGTAGTAGTTTTTGTTTTATAAAAGATATCTGCAAAATAATGAAAATTAACTGGAATCCATGGAGGAAGACATGGGTTGCTGATGAATATTCGCTGTATGAATCCTTTAATCCTACTGACCACTCAAAGAGACCAGAGGGGATGAGAGATCCATGTTTAAAACCAGATGAGGAAGTTTTCTATTCTGATGAAGAAGAAGAGACAGAAGTTCCTAAGGACACTGGAGAGTCCAGTAGGATGGAAAGAGTGGAAGCTGAAGCTGATGATGATTTCGATACTAGAAATGAACCTGAGTCACCTCTTGATGACAGGAGTAATCCTGATACAGTAAGTCATATGAAAAGAATGGAATTAGACCAGAAATTCCACCTCTTAAGTAACCTTATTCAGTACCCCTTCTAGGTGATGAAGAAGAAGCTGACACTGAAGTATCAAATTTTGAGCAGTATGAATCCAGTAGCAAAGACAGTACCAATGAGATTTCGGTAAACAATAATGGAAATAGTAATGGTGATAATGATGATGATGATGCAAGTACATAACCAGGGGATGATCACGATATGGTCCAAGTTGATCCACAACCACAATTAGTTGAGCAAGATCCTATTCCTGAGGCTGAAATGATAGTGCAGACTGTGATTGATGTAGATGGAGAAGACACTCTTACAAATTCTGGTAAAACTGATTTTGTAAAGCCTGTATATACCTCTTGTAAAGCTGCATGGGAAGAACACCCAGGTATTGTGGTTCTAGGTTTGGATTATTCCGAAGAAGAGGAAGAATAATTTAATTTGGAAAGAGTAAGTCATCCAATTGAGGCTGGACCAGTTGCTGAGGAAGTACAAGTGACTACAGAAAGACTTGCTTCTTCTGTTTCTCGATCTGATTTTGACAGGTTTAAAGATGAGTTGATCCACGCAGTCAGAGAAACAATGAAATAGGAATTATTTAATGCTCCTACTACTTATCCTGTGAATCTATATGAGGCTTTTATGGATGATATAGTTCAATGTTTTGTAAATATTGTTAAGCCAGACCTGTGCAATACTATTGAAATGATCGGCAAGGACATTTCATCGCTAAATCAAGCGCTCAAGAATGTGAGCAGTGACTTAGTATCTCTTTCAGGAGAATTCAGATCAAAAATCACTCGTATGATGTATGTTGTGAAAATCCTAATAGAACCCCTGAAGAAATATGATTTAAGAAAATTCATGGATGAGATAACTCAGATCGTTGCTCAGGCTAGAACCTCCAAAGTGACCAAGATCACTGGACATGATATTAATGCTTTAAAAGATGTTATAAAAGAAGAGTTAGAAGGACTTGGACTGATTATGGACTTGGATTCTTTGAAAAAGATGAAAGAAAATATTGATCATAATCACAAGATGGTGAAGCTTCTTTCGGCTGATGCTTCTAAAGCTCAGAAAGAGATCAAAGAAAAAGTGGATCACTATTATTAAAAAATTTATACCAAGCATGAGTTGAACAATCAATTTAAAGTCCTGGCTGAGAATTTGATGCTTCCTCCAATCACTCAATCTTTTAAGGATCATTTCCAACAATTGAAGGATTTTACTCCCACTCTATAGAGTTTCATGGAGAAAAAAGATGATTTTGAGAAGGCCATGAAATATGGTGGTGATGTTATTTAGGTTTTATCAATCTGCTCAAACCATATCTTCATGTGCAAGAAAAGGAAATTGTTCTTCCTACTGCTAAGACTCTCAGTCCTTCCAATGCTTCTACTGGTCAGATATCAGTTTCTCAAGATTTATCCAATATTCAGTGAGTCATTCAGCTTCCCCCTTCAAGAGGATCTTCTAGCCAACAACAAGTAACGTTAGTACCTAGTTTGCTTCTAGCTAGAGTTGTCTTACGTCCTCTCTCTAACCGTCCAGATAAATCTTCCACCAAGCCACCTTCTAGCCCATCCATTCCTCCCTCTTCTAAAGGGAAAGCACCTCTGCACCCCCATAAATTGTTGTACCTGTCATTTTTTATAGTGTGTATTTTTTTATCTTTTCAGATGTTGTTTCAATGAAACTCTCTTCTTTTTCTCTCTCTACTTTCGCTTTTTTGATAATCCCAAAGGAGGAGGAAATTATTAATATATATCTGAGGGGAAAATAGTATATATAGGTATAATATTTATCTAAAGGATAGAACAATATATATAAGCTCTAAATTAGCTTTAAGCTCTAATGCCATGATATAGATTATATAAGCTCCTATAGGCATGTAGCTCTGTTTATTCATAGATCTGATTCCATACTCTGATGACATGTTTACCTTTAGACATATATTATTTTTAAATAGGGGGCACATACTAAATGTTATATCAACTTCCCTCTTCATTTATTCCATAGATTTGAGATTATAAAAAAGAGGGAGATTGTTGAACCCTCTGTGCGATAATTATTTTAATAATCACAAATCATTATTGTTTTCTCTTATTAATCAATTTAGTCAATTATTCAATCTATTATAAATGTGTTTATATATGTTTAATCATGTCTACATATGTTTATCTATGATTATTTATGGTTTAATATTGAACTGGAAGTATATTGGATTAAACATACCCTTTGTGAGAATTTTCTGTTTTTGACTCACCGTTTGTTATATTATTGAGTCCCCGATAGTTAAAGGAATGAGACATCTATATGACAACTATTGCACCGATGAAAATGGTTGCATTGATAACAACAGTCACACTTATGACAATGGTCATGCCGATGACAATGACCATACCAATGATTCAATTGTCTCACCAATGTTGATCAAATGACCTACTGAAGCCGATGTTGATCAAATGACCTACCGAAGCCAATGCTGATCAAATGACCTACCGAAGCTGATGCTGATCAAAAAACCTACCAAAACTAATGCTGATCAAATCACCGACCAATGTTGATGCTGATAAAATAACCTACCGAAGACGATGCTAATTAAATGACTTACCAATGATTATGCAAATTGAAAATGGGCTACCGATCTCATGACTCACCTATAGTCATAAAAACTGCTCGAATTTTTATTAACTCTTATTTAATTCCAACGATCATATTTGATAAATTTAATGCACCCGCTATTAATTAATGTTGGTTGTTGGATGTCATAGAACCATACCACGTACCTATAATAAATTGACCATTCCTTTTACTAGATCTCAACAAATAAAAAGAAATATCTATATGAAGTAAAAGAAAATGACAACAAGAAACAAAAATACACATGAAAAGACACACAAGAAAGAGAGCATACGTGTGGGTGTGAAGGGCCACGAAACAAAAGAACAACTTGAAGAACACCTGTGAAAACCAGAGAGCTTAAAGAAGAACATTCACCTGGAAGAAACACTAAAGCCGAGTTGCTATGCCTTATTAAATAACATATGCACAAGGCTGAGTAACTATAGCTGGGAAGAAAAACGACACTGTTTTGTGTCATCTTCACCAAAAATGACTCGAATAACATCTACAACATCCAAACGATCCTAGATCTAATCTGAAATCACTTAGATCATTCTAAACTCATTATCAATTCCTTTCCTCTACAGTTTACCTTTGATCAACATTATGAGCAGTGTGTGTGTGTGTCAGTCTATTTAGACACACACTGACTCCTGGGCTGAATTGGAGGATACTAAATCCTCACACCAATCCTTTTTCACATTATTATATCCCAATCTGGTTTTTAAAAGAGGTCAAGTGTGACCTGGACAGCCTGAGTGTTGTTGTTGTTGTTGTTTACCCACAAAGAGTTGTGGTAGAAGTCTAAGGACTGGAATAGTCTAATTACTGTTGTAAACCCTCAATCTGGGGTGTGGATCATATATTATATAAACTGTTTGAGAAGACTTAGTCTCAACTTGGGAATGAACCTCTTGTTTTAAAATGACTGTGCATTTTTCCTTTGTTAAAAATTTATTGAATATTCCGCTGAAAATTACATTAAATATAAATCTATTTTAAAGAAACTCTGATAGTTGAACTAACATGTGCTTGTAATTTTTGTTAACTAGTATGTTAGTTTCAAAATCTAACTTAATTTTTAGATTAAGTTAACTGATAAGTAATCAATCTTTGAGAAGCTAATTCAACATTTACAATCTTTATAAATTCACTACAGCTTAACTTGTTTTTATGAATTTTGTTTTTTTAATACAAATCGTTTAAATAGAAGTTTTTAATTGTAACTCTATTCACCCCCCCCCCCCTCTTGAGTCTCCACTCCAACCAACAAAGTGTACCCTCATTATACTTTAATTCCATTTTCATGGGCCTACTTTAATCTTTTCAACATATTGTGACACTACATTATTGAGGATGTTCTTTATTACACTATTCATCATTATCATGCATGATGATTTAGAGTTTACCATCAATCTTATCATGATTTTTAGCAGTTAACAACATAACTTCTTCCTTATAGTCAATTGCACCATAATGAATCCCTTGTGATTAATTGTTTTTTTTTCTTTATAGAGTGGAGATCTTAACTCCATTGCAATATTATGGATAAGAGAACCTATTCAGGGTATGAGCATTACTCTGATTCTATCATACTTAGATTTGTGTGATAAAATTTAAAATGAGGTCAATTACAACATGGGTATAATTGTCTAAGTAAAATCTAAAAATTATAATTAAAGAAATAAGGGATTTAAGTAATGAAATTGGCCATGAGGATGACCATTATTTTTTTCAAGGATGATTTTGGAGGACAATCACATTTTGGTAACACTTGGTTTCATTTTCATTGTTTCAATGTTGTCTCCATTATTCCTTTGATATTCTTTTTGGGATGATTTTTGCATGAGGACAAGAAATTTTTCAAGTGTGGCTGAATTTGATATTTTTAATTCATATTATCGTTTTTGAAACAAATAATTTAGTTTTATACATGTTTTAAAATGTGATACATTGATATTTTATTGATTATTACAGAAGCATGAATCTATTTTATAGAGGGATTGAAACTATAAATTGCAGAAATTGACTATAATCCATGTCAGTAATGAGTCTCAAGGTGTGTATTCCCAAAGAACGAACCTTGTTTGGACAACACATGAGACATGAAATCAATAAAATATTCGAATTATATAGAAGATTAATGCTTAGGATGTGAACTGTATTCATGATATGTATTCATTGAAGAAATAACTGTAGAAAACTAAGGACAAGGTCTTGAATCTGGTACAATCGATGGATCCTTTTGGAATGAAAACTGGGGGTGTGGAATCCACTCATTATGTGAAAGTATTGACCTTCATATTTGGTAATCCTTCTGAACGATTGCATGAATTCATCTCAATATTTGAATATTGGGAGATACCAAATGATGAATAGTAAAAATTCCCATTAATGGTGTAAATTCCAAAAATCATGGTGTGAGTGTTCTAAGATGAAATATGTCTATAATGACTCACGACATGAAAACCATTCACATTGGGAGTTTATATGATCTATTTATATTAATAAAACCTTTTAATTTTAAAATGGTTAGATTTTATGATATTTTGAATAATTCTCTCTTATTTTCTTTCATTTGTTACTGTTTTTTGTTCTAATCTCATTCAAAGGGAGATTACAAATGTATTTCATTTTTTTAAACCCATTATTGGTTTCAATTCCAATTGTTGTATGTGTCCTTCTTTATACAAGTAATTGGTATTTGACATTTATTAACATAGGATGTCATTTATAATTATTTTGAATGTTTTGATAGATATATTGAGATATATGGAAGATCATTCTCTATAAAAGGACTGCCTCATCTTGGAGTTTTGTAGTCAACACATTATCCAAAAGAGAGAGTAATTTGGATAGAAGATCTAAATTCTTAAACATTTTGGTTAGAAATTATTTTGTGATTTTTCATTCACAATCTCAGGACAAAAATGGATTAATATGTGGTTTCTTGTGAAAACATGATGTGGTAATCATACTTTTCCTAGTTTTTTAATGAATAGTGATTGAGTATTTAAGTTTTTTTTGTTTCGATAGTAGTCTTCCTTGGGTTTTTTTATTGAGTCATTATTGTGTATCTATTTTATTTCATTGAGCATTATAATTATCTCTTTGATTAAAAATGTTCTTTTTAATGATTTAACTGATCCTTTTCTTATTTGTTGATCATATATCAGGTTTAATTTTTATGTTTTTATATGGGATTGTATCACCCAATTTTCAAATTAACTAAAAAAATTGACTGTAAAAAGCGATTTCATGGAATAAATAGATAATTTGAGACTTGGGGTTTACTTTGATTCAATTCTGATAATGATACTACTACCCATTACGTTGTTCTTAACCTCAAAATCTCCAAAAAGTGAATTCATAAAAAATTAGTGTGTTGATCATTCATGGTTCCCTTTTTTAGATTTACAATTACATTTTAGTTACTCAAAATGGTTATCTTTACTTTTAACCATGGGTTTTTATGCTGGTAATCACTAGTCCTTATGGGTTAAACCATGGACTTGAGGTATATTATACCCTTACATTTTATTTTTAATTAATACTTACATATATTTTAATATTTTATCCTCACTTGGAATTTATTATTCCTAGATGGTGTCAACCTGAACCCCTTGAAGGTTTAAAGAATTCCCCCCTATGGAATTCATAAAAACATCGTTGCTAAAACAACCAAAAAATCAATCCACTATTACTCTGTTTTCTTCCCACTATAATTTTTCCCCCACCAAAACATGGATATAATACCTCCAAAAAAATTTTGGTAGAACACTCTATAAAGATACTCTATTTATCCAATCAAAAATCAGGTTGACTACCATAAAAATTTTATTAGTTGTAAATCGTTGACAATTTCATTTTCTAGCCAACCAGAACATTGGTGGACCCCTCCATATATTCAATGAATGCTTTTTTGTTCATATTACAATTTATACCAACATTTATTTGAAAAAAATTCTTATGGATCATCTTATATGCTTCCTCATCCTTTAAATGAAAATAAAAGTAATGAAATCAGCGCAAAAAAATAAAATTTCTGAAATTCAAAATGTGAGGACATTATAATAACTATATCTTATAAAATATATGAATGATAATAGTTATTTCACAATAATAATTATGATTAGATATAGAAAGTTAATACTTATTATATTATTCTCTCAAAGAAATCAATTTGAGATGGATCATAAAGATGAATTTGAGAAAGGTGTTTTCCAAATATGTATATAATAGTTTTATGTTATTTAATTGACTGGAGTATTTTATGTAAATAACATCAACATAAGTTATAATATTTTTCAAAGCCAATATATGGTAAGATATATGTTGAATCCCATTATAAATCATTGTTCTTTATATATTTGTGGTGAAAGATATTATTTTATTTAAAATAATTAATGTTTTATAAATACATTATATGAATAATCTTGATGCTTTAATTTCCCATGGCTGGTGATTCACATAGGTTCAATTTCCCATGATAATTAATCCCCAACTTATATCCAACATAATTAATACATGTTATAGGATATTTTATATGTAAATGGGATTATTCTAGATCATTGATCATATAAAATTTTTCTTAAATATATTGTGACATAATATTGAAAAGAACTCTTTATAATATATATTATTTTTATTATTCTTTGAAATTTTTTACCCAATCATTGAATTTATATGTTCATAATCATTCATCATTATATTCACCTTCAATTGAATGTTTTTTTCATCAATGATTATGAGGGAGAATTTGGTTTTGAAATACTTCTCAATTGTAATTAAAGTATTAAACTAGTTTGATAACATGTTATAAGTATGAGTTATACCTGGATAGAAGGTTAGTCTAATTAGGTATGTTATAATATCCATAGTAAATATTAATATTCTTGGTTTTCAACTCTAAAATCATAAACAATCAAATATTTTACTTTATTATATCATAATAAAATTTTCCTCCACCATGAGCTCTTAAAGAATAATAATTAAACATAATAAAATATATCAATTCCATTCCATAAATAAAAATTTCTTTTTATCATGATCATTTTAAAAAACAAAATTTTTGAGGTTGATGAAAATATTATTGTCATTGTAGCAATACACCCAATGAAAAGATGAAATAATGCCAATATAAGTGGATAAAACATTAATAACCAAATAAATGAAGGGAAAACATTTTTTATGTGAATTATTTCATTGTGATATGAAAATTAATTAGTTATGTTCTTATTATATGCTAAAACATTGTATTTTTATTTATTAACAACTAATTCGGAGGAAGGATAAGAGTGTTAAAACAAAACTTTGCTGACCAACCAATAAAATGAGATAATGATTTAGTGAATTTTTATATCTTAAATTTATTTATAATACCTTATGGTGTTACCCCTATAGATAATATAGAAATACTCATATTTGGATAGCTTTTTTATTACCAAAGTTTTTTTAAACAAATACTGTATGCTTTATGTTTTTTCTCTTTATTATTACATTGTTTATATAATTTTTATTTTCTTTTATCATAAATGGATGAAAATCATGAATTCCAAATTAATATTATTTTCCTCAAAGAAACCATAAAACTCAATAAAATTATTTATTTTCATTCCTTGAAGTGAATTCAAATATTTACTATAACACTTTTATTTTATTTCATAAAGTAAATATATATATTTCTAGAATCAAGGTGGGGGTGAATATGAAATATTATGTCCTTGATGGATGGTATAAAAATAGTGCGTGTTATATTGTGTTGAATAATATTTATAATTATCAAAATTATATAATATAGTAGAAATATCAATACAAAAAAAATTGTTCATTGAGTCTTTACGCAATGACAACATTTTGGCAGGTATTTATTTGATTTAATACACTAGAGTGTTTTTTTCATTGGGTTCCTGGAAGCCTCATAACATTTATGAACAATAATAGTATTATTACTACTTGAAGATGTTAAATGACTATCTTTATGATAAATATAATATACATTTTTACATGAGATGATCATTGTTGATAAAATGGTATTTATTATTTAGTATTCATGAAATATAATAAATTATTTTCCAAATTCATTACCTGATGTAAATGAAATTTCATTTCATTTCAATAAGTAAATGAAGTTATTCTGGAAAATTTTTATAAAACTCGTGTTTCTGAGATTTAAAATTTTATAAATAATATAAATTAATTAAATTACTATTTTCATTCCCTAGAGAAAATATAATGATAAAAAATCATTCTATTATATATAATTATAGTCACAATTAGTTTTTTGATTAATAACCAGAATATTCTCACACTTTTGGTGTTGGGCACACAATAGAATCATAAACACATGGGAAATTTAAGAGTTTACACTGTGATTGACCAGAAAACATCATATATATATATATAAAAGAACCACCCAATAATCAAAAATAGGATCTCAAGTGAATTACATAAACATATAAAATAATGTCAAAACAATACCTGACTCAATTTTTTTTCAAACTCTTATTACGCTTAGTTTCAGTTATTGCTTCTTGAATGAACTGTATCAAGAACCCTTTAGATTGACCACACATGATTTAAAATCTAATTGAATTATTGATAGTCTATTTTTGGGTGATAGTATAAATAATCAATGAAGCCTTCGGTGTATTAATTATTTCTACATCATTGTTCTATCCATCCAAGAAGAATAAAACGTATTAGGGTTCTCAGGTTTACTCATTGTTGTAATAGAATATGGGAGAGAGTATGATATTCTCCCATATTAGAGTGGAAAATAGTACCCATGAATTCAGGCCTCTCCAACCTTATATGATAATGTTAATAATATTTAAAATTTCTCTTTGTCCCGCAGAAATTATATAAGCATCTAAAAAACTAGTAAATAATACATATGATATATTAAATATGTCACTAATTTCATAATTACTCCATCACATATCTGTAACATTAAAATAAAGTTACATGACAAATCTATTATTCATTAACATGACACATGACATCTATAAATTTTAAAAAAAACATGACTAAAATATTCAATCGTAAAATATTTTTTCATTCATTCACTGAAAAACATGTAAATAATTTGTTCAAATAAATTCAACACCAATTTTTATAAAATCAAAAAATAATGAAATTATTTATTTCTTATAGATCGTTCAAACATAGACGTTACTCATACCTCATTATGGTGCCTACCATGCCCTAAACTCAAATTCACTATAATTATGAATTCTTTGAGATATGTTTTGTGTTTGACCCTCTATAACCTTATCTTGATATCCATGATTTATACCCATATACCAAGATATATATCTAGAAACACTTAAATTCATATAAGAATAAAAGTTTTAATAAAAAAGATTATATCCACCAACAAATAAATTATGTGTAATATAATCTCTTTTTTCATATGGTATCTCATAAAGCAAGATACATCAGTTGTTTTAGTATCGTTAATTTGTTTATTTATTATTTTATTGAAAATTATGAATATAATTACCTTATTCAGTCATTGAGATGTATTTGGTAAAGGTACTACCATCCAAATCAACTGGTCCTGATATATCACTTTATTTATAGAAGCGAAAAATATTATCTTGATCATTCAATAAATATCATGAAACTAATGACACACCAAATGAAAGTGTACCTCACCACAATATCAATTTCATTATTATCATTTTTAAAAAAATAACATGATCAAAGGATACCAATTATTACTTATTTAATGTTGAGATACCAATATACATGTTCGTATATTGGAATATCCAATTATATTTATAACATGTGGAGTTCCTATTGAGAGGTTAGACCTCAAGATCTCCTATACTCAAGATCATGAAACAAGAACTTCATAATAATAAGTCTTTATGGTTATGATTCCCCAACACCAAGTTGTTAAGATTCATCCATGTCCTGTTAGTGATATGTATCTATACCATGGGCAATATATTTATGATAACTTTCATTATAAGGTAGGGTTCTCTATATAGCTATGATCTATTATAACCCATTGATATAATAAATAATATAAGGACATTACCATGTAAATAGTGTATTAAAAATTATATTCACTATTATTTTTCTAAAATATAATGCATAACACTCTAAATACATGATTTTGTTATCAAAAAGTATAATGAAATTTTCCATTAGGGCACCCAATTTTACAACAAACCCAGTTGCAATAGAGCCGACATACTAACTATCAACCTGTTGTCTCTCTCCAAATGGAATCATGAATCGGTATAGTAATGAATTCAGTCGATGGGCCTACAATGGTTTCTCACTTGGATAATATGCTATCCATGACTTCACCTCCTTGTGTAAAACACCCCAAAGAGTAAATATCCCCAAGTGTATCCCTTTTATCCAATTTCATAGCCAGGGCATCTTTTCTAGTACCACTATCAAAATATATTAAAATTTAATTGATGATAATAACTCACTTTCTAGATATTATTCCAAGAACTGGAATTATTCATTGCATATTTATAATGATTCTTTAGCCACATTAGAAGTAGTAACTAACTCAGTATTTATAGGTATGGATACCACATTCTACAATGATATTATCTTTATCATTTACTTTTCTTAACTATGATATAATGTTAATTGATCTATATAAAGACTATTTTAATTCATTGTGTTGTGGACCCTCTTTTTTCTATGCCTTTGATGTTTTCTTTTTCTACCAAAAAAATTAATAAATATCTTTGTTTTGATGACTATTGGATAACTATAACTTCATCCCATGTAGTTCCCCTAGATGTATTTGATATTTGAATACAATAATATAAGTGTGGAAAATTTTATATCTAGTATACAACATGTAATATGCGATAAATCCATCATATAAGAATATCGATTTTGATTCACCATTTTAATATCTTCTATTGTCTTATACATATCTTCTTGGAGACATTTATTCCATGTGATATTGGAAACAATTATCTCAAATTTTTCTAACTTTTATTTTCATAAAATGTTCAATTTATATACTTTTATGTGGTCTAAGAAACCCATAGATCTACCTCACTAGATCTCTTTCACTAGGTTATTATGATAATTCGTCCTTTAAAGATTTATTTTAATAATGTCTTAACCACCAGTAATATTGATATATTTTTTCCATATTTTATCAATCATATCTGTCCAGAAAGACTACAGTGCTCCCAATGTCCTCTTATATACACTTAGCATAATTTCATTGAAAAAATTAATCTATGATTTTGATTCTTGTATTAATCAATAAATATATTACTATTAATCTTCTTTCATATTTCAATTCTATGGTGTCACCAACCCTTTTTGGTTTCATCATATAGACACCTTCAACAAAATGTGGTCCTCACATCAAATATCTAATATAATGATCATAAAATGTTTCTATAATATGTATAATTATGATGGATTTAAGTTTCATGAAATGGTGTAACCAATCATGTCTTGTTGTAACCACTCTTGTACAACCAATTCATAGTTTATATTTAATACCCACAAATGGTTTTAAATAATCCATATAAACTTATCTATGAAACAAAATTATATACAAATACATGGAATTATACTTTTTTGTTTAACTTTCCAATAATATCATATTCCCATACACTTATTTCTTGAATGATTCATTATTTTAAAAGAATAATGTATCATAAACTATAGAAAAAATAATACCAACCTTATTGTTCTATTTATCCTATATAATACTTGTCTCTTGTAAAACTCCTCATCCATGATCTCTTTTAGAACTTGTTCATAGTCAAACTGCTCATGCATCTCAAGAATTTAATTTTATGAAGTCAGTATTGCTTATAATATATGAAATAGAAATGTGTGTAATCTAATATAAATATATTCATTCACTGAAATATATACATTATATATTATGAATTAATATAATCTCTTACAAAAACATTAGTATAATATTAGAGATGCACAATTTCATTCCATGATACAATTATTTTATTGAATTAGGTTTGAAAAAAACATTGAATATAAATAGGTGTATTGTGAAATAATTGTAACACCCTGAGTTTTTATGATATATTCATTTTTAAATTAATTTATCCTCTTTGATATCATTTGATGCATGAAACTCTGAGTTTAAGAAAAACATGTTACTCTATTAGAATATTATTAATTAAACATGGACATTGTAATCCTTCCATTAATTTTGAGGGTATGAAGATGAATTACTATTTTACGAAAATAATATGGATTACAAATTTATAAAATGAATGCGCATGTTGCCTACAAATTTTAATTTCAATAACAACCATTTGAAATATAAAATAAATATTTTCTGAAAAAAAGTTTTTTTGATACAGGTTTTTTAGTTGAGATTTCTATACAAAACAAAAAATTAATTTTTTTTAATTTTATATGATTTATTTTAGAAAATAAAATTAATTTTTTAAATATTTATATCAAAATTATCTTAGGTGAATTTTATGTAATTTTTTAAAATGTTTCATTTTTAGATGAATACAGAAAACTACTGATTTTTTTTAAAAAAAACTGCCTTTTTAAAATCATTAAAACACAAAATTTATTTTAATGTAGTTATAAAAGTAGTATTAGATCAATTATATATTTATTTATTCAATTTATTTCAATGTAATCAATTTAATATTGAATTTTGATAATAAAAAATTCGGTAATAATGAAAACATTCTCTATGGAAACCCACATTTTCAATGACTTTTTGGGTTTAGTATTAAATTAAATTTTACCAATTCTATGAATATAATTTTTAAAACGTTTTCCAAATTTTTAATCATCATAATATATTTTATCTAATAAATTCAAATTAATTTTTACAATAATGAATAGTGAAAATGTAAAATTATTTTCCATCATTAAAGTAAAAACATGTTTCTGGGGGGCCTAATCTAACCATTTATAGTCTATAATGACATAAAACTTGTATAATTCTGATTTTATGGTCCTATTTCTTCCTTAAAACTTCCATGGTTCTAAATTGGTTCTTTTTGGATCGTTTTATCATGAGATAAATGTAGGTGTAATTCGTTTAAAAAAAATTCCACGCGTGTCTTCTCTCCAACATATAAAAAGGCACCCATATCCTCTCATTTAAACAATTAAAACCCCATTATTTTATCCAATAAATAATAAAAAAGCTTTCTAAATTACCTCATCTCATCCTATAATAATTTTTTATGAGAAATACATCATATGGAAGATTTTTGTGCAAACCTAAAGAAGTTTTCCAAAGAAGAGTTGACGTCCTTAAAAGAGATTTTTTTATTTATTCCTCCACCTATTTATGATCACATTAAATTTTTATGATATGTAAATAAATTTATTGTAAATATAAAAATATTTTTTTATTTTTAGTTCATGACCTATAATAATCTTCTCTCTCAAATACGAAATGAAACTGTTGATCATGTGTATGGAGGACTACCGCATCACAAATTGCTGTAATTTATTTTCCATATCCTCTCCTCATGGATGGATATAATGACATATTTAAATTTGAGATAAAATATTTGTGATATATTTGTACTTCATGAATTAAAATATCACATATAAATTCTTACGCTCCATTTTTTAGAGAATACAATAATGTCACTCGTGTATACGATGGACTACAACCTTGTGAAGTGATATGATTCATTTTTCACTTAGGATTTACATGGAAGATAATTAAGAATAATTTTATTTTGATATATGATATTTATGACATATTAATAAATATTTTATGTAAATATATCATATAATTTACTACCATACCATCGATTGAATAAATGATAATGTCGCTTGTGTGTATGGCAGACTACCACCTCGTGAAACGATGTGATTCATTTTTACTTCTGAATCACAAGAACGGTATGTGAAATTAATATTTAAATAAATAATTTGATATTTTTTATATAACTATACTATTTTAAAGTTAAAATAACAATTACATATTTCCATCATGATCTTTGTAAAATGGAAACATTACTCATGATAATGTAAGACCTACTGTATCCATGATTGTAATATTGTTAATTTTATATCAAAAATATTTCATATATAGTTTTAGAAATATTATTTATGTATACAAATTATTATTAGTTAATTATTTTCATTTTTTAAATGACTAAATACCAATATCTTTGTCTATAGTGATCTTACCAAAGTGATTTTAGACATATGAGTCGTTTATCATTAAAACATCCAATGTGAAATTAATTGGTTAGGTAATTGAATATGAAATGGTAAAAAAATTAAATCAAAATGAATAATAAACCTTAAATGAGATCTTAATAAATTAATAGTTAACATAACGTTATTATTTATGATGATAATGAATGCATGTGTTGATATAGGCTTGATATACGGTGTTTTATAAATCAATTCCCTCTATTTGGTTAAACTTCTACTATATTGATTACATTATTTCATGATTGGTTGTATAATGGAAATTTATTATTTTATATTTTAATTGAAACTATATTATGTGGATTGAAATTATATATATGTAATTAATTCGTTAATTAATCCTCACTTCAACGGTATGGTCTTTGTAAGGTTTTGGTCTCAAAACATCTTTCTTGGAGACAGATGTTCTTTTATGAACATAATTTAATTTCAATGGTGTATATACTTCCCCTTTACATATTATATCATGAACAATATATAATTCATGATATTTTAGTTTAAAATATATCTACGTCATTCATGTTATTTATGATTCAAAATCTACCAAAGCAGTAATAGTTTATGTTTCAAACTCATTTTAATTAGGCTTGTTTATTCTTGAAATTTTATTTGTAAGAAATTATTTCATCATTTTCAAAATAAAACCCACAATTTAATTCTCCATTAGTTATATATTAAAATTTCAAGTAATAGTACCATTTTCATTTCCATTGTAATTAATAATATTGATAAAATGTTTTCATGGAAAATCAACTTTATTAATCTATTCAATTGAAAACCCATTATCTTCTATGTCCATGTATTATTTAAAGTTTATTAAAAAATAAAAATTATTTTATGATTCTTTATAGTCACTTATACCCTTGTTCAATTTTGATCAAAATTTTTTAAATGTTATCTTCTTGTTATTTTATTAATGAATCACATCTTAACTTTTTACCTAAAGTATGAAAGGAATGTTTTTTAACATGTATGACATGATCTTTGTCTTACTCCATCATTTTCCATGAAGATTCATTTATATGTTTACAATGCTATTTTCAAAAAAAGTATTTACACAATCATTTGTGGTTTTTTATTTTTCAAAATTCATTTATAATTTGGAATGGTTATTTTCCTCAATTAGGGGTTTCTGATATTTTTAAAAGTACTTCAATTCATCATCATCAATAACCATTAATGATATAAAATTCTCCAAATATTATATATGTGTCTCTTAAATATATACAAAGTATTATCCTTTACATTAATTGTGTAATACATGCCTTAAGTTCACATTTCAATTGGACTTTGTCAAGAAATTTTCCCTTCATTATGATTTGAGTCAAGATTGTACAACTCATTTCTTTCCATATTTAATGCTTATGTTTATGCCTTATGATTTATTTAATTTTTATGGAACACATAAATTAAGAACATTTTATTATGGGTGCACCCAACAATTTCTCCAATGGAACAGGTAATACTTTAGACTAATGAAGTGTCATGTATGGGATTAGGTAGTAAGCCTAATCCATTATGATATTTTTTCCAACAAGTAATATTGTTTTCTTATTTATCCTTGACTTCTGTTTGTGTCATGTTCTATGTTTTTTCACATTTCCTATGATTCAATGATCTTATTATAACCTGTTATTTATTTAATGCTCCTATAAGTTTACTCGTAAGCTATTAATTTTATGATTTCATTTGATACTCTAGAATCACATGTTATGTTTTTTTATCATGTTTATTACCTTACAAGGTTTTTAGGTCACCCATTTCATTATGTGTTACATAATATATCCCATGAAGTTGTAGGAGATCAAACATATTTTATTATCTCATTATAAAAAATGAAATAAGGATTCCATGTTTTAATTTACATCTGATGTATTATAAACCATATTATCTATATACACTAGGCCTTTATGTTCATTTTTTTATTAATGGATATATATTTTTATGAGTTATGTAATAATATTTGTAAAAAGAACTGGGTCTTTATATTTGGTATCCAAGAAAAGTTATAGTTGACCTTTAGAAGGAATGATGAGAAACATTAGTTAAAACGTAGAGATAAGTTACTGGATAATTATTTGTATATGAGAATATCCGAGAATATTGGATAATTATAGATTGAGTGGTTTCCATGAATTTAAATCACTAAACTGATAATACAATTAGATTAGATTCTAGAATAGGCGTACCTAGGGGAACTAACTCTATCAAATGAATGATGGGCTTAACAAGATAATTACCTAGTATATGAAAATTGTTCTTATTGCACACCCAGTTTGACAACCTCAGGGGATATTATTTGGAAATTCACATACTATTTACGATCCATAATGAAGGGATTGAATTAATTTTAATTTTAGAAAACCTAATGGGAAACATTTCCATAAATAATTCATATGGAAACCTAGAGGCCCATAATTCATGATATACTTATCAGTTATAAGTTATTTTTTATAGGTTTATAATATTCCCTATGTCATATTAATGGTATGAAATAAAATAAATCATTCCAAAAACAAATGTGATGGGATATATAATGATTTATCCTAACCTAATGGGAATAGAAGCCAGAAATTTTATGATCATGAAAATTTTGATATCATGAATTATGATTAACAAATGGAATTTAGATTAATTTCCAAACCCACTAAAGAATATAAGTATGGAATCACATGTATGTTTAGGTTATAAGTACGATAAATAAAATAAGATTTAATTTCCTACCTATCAAAAATATAGGAAGAAGAACCCTAGAAAATTACTTAACAGGACTAGAAGATGTTTTATGTGTAGAATGAAACCACATAAATAAAGTAAATACTGGGGATAAATAAAAATTTAAATGTAGAGAAATCAAGTTCATCTGAATGTATTGTTTACTGTATAACTTCATAAATGTGGGAAATATGGGAATTATCAAAGTCAATTCCCTAATCCAAGGATTTACTCTAATTTCAAGGATGGACCAATTTCATGTCAATCATTTAACTGGATGGGATGAAGTATTTATGTATTTCCAATCAAGAATTGTGTTTTACAATTTTTTTATCAATGGATTTTTATAAGAATCATTAATGATCAAAGGATTATTAGATAAATGTTTTCTTTAATTAATTTCAATAATATATTGAATGGTTCTAAGGATATATAAAGGTGAGTTTATATTAAGGTGATACTCTAGGGTAAAACACATAATGAAGGAAAAAATAACCTCAGAGGTGTGCTTAATGTTGAGGAAATTATAGTCAATTAAAATTTACTAATTGTTTAGATGATAATGAGATATATTAAAAACCATAGTGGTTAAGAAAAAATTATTTGATAACTAATATATTTTATTGATGATTTTCATTATATTATTGAGAATGTTATTGGACTATGGTGAATTATTAATATGATTATCATATATGTTTTTCAATTATTTTAGAAAAACGAAAACATGTAATTAGGGTGACAACTCATCATGTCCAAGAGGACCATTGGGCTCGAACACCCAACTAAAGGATTATAAGGGTGTAAAGCCTACTATTGGCCTACGTGATGAACTATTTAGTGCGAAATTGTTTTTTTCATAATGGTTTTGATGAATAAATATTTTGTGATCAAATTTTTATTTATGTGATTAATGATATTTTGGGAGATGTTTTATTTTGTTAAAGTATATATAACCATTATGTTTATCCTCAAGGATTATTTGGGGAAATTTATATTATGTTTCTAGAGATATAACATGAAGGGTATGAGATAAAAATTGAGGTTAAACAATTCTTTCATGTATAGGATATTGAAATTAGTTGTGATATAAGTTTATTTATTTAAATAAATATTTATGTTGAACCATTAGTTTTATTATTTAATTTTGGATATTGGTACATTCATTTTCATTTTGGTAATTATTTTATATTATATGAACCATTATGGTTTTAATAAAATTTAGATAAATACATTGTTATTTTTTTTTGATTATTTGACCTATTGTATGTTTATTTTAGTGATCTTTGAATGAATATTTAATCTTGAATACTCATAATTTGGGGAAAAAATATGAGATTGCTGTGGAAATTTGTTAATGGATGAAATTATATTAATAGAGAAATTATATTTACTTCATTTTAACTCTATGTAGTAAAATAATCTCCCAAATCAAGGAAACATATCTTGAAAAAAAATATTATCCTATTGACATCATATATGATGAATTAGTGGTCTTTTAATTCATCATAAATTTATGGTTTTCTAGTTGTGTACTTTCTCATTATCATTATCTTTCTTGTGATCGATGTACAATATCGATCTCAATAAATATTTATTATTTTACTCTATGTCTATATTTTTACTTCCCATAAATGATTTCTAATGTGTAAACCAAGTTATGTTATGATATTCATTTTTCCCTTTACCACATTTTAAGATAATTTTTTCATAGCCTTTTTTATAATGTGAGTTTTTCCACAATTAAATTTTCAAATGTCAATCTATTGATTACTAAGAAAGTGTTAGAAATGAGAGGTTTAAATTTTTAAAAGGGCCAGAATGTAACACCCTCAGTGTTTAGGATATATTTATTTTTAAAAAAATTAAACATCTTCGATTGGTTATGATTCAATCAACACTGGGTTTAAAAAAATCATGACTCTCTATTAAAATATTATTATTTTAAAATGGTAATTATAATCTGGGCATTATGTTTTCAGTTATGAATTAGAATTAAAAAATTAATAAAATTATATTTTTTAAACAACTATCAAATAAATTGAATGGTTATCTATATATTTGAAATAAAATAAGATATATTTTTGAAAGAAAAATAAATGTTCAATGAAAAAAATTGTTAAATGTTGATTATTTTCCTTTTTTACACATAATTTAAAATTATATTTTACTAAATATATAAAATTTTATTTATAATATTACATTCATTTTATAAATCATCATTTTAAATTATATTAGAAATATTTTTTGGATTTTTATAAACATTTTCATTTTTCGATGAATAGTGAAAATAAATTTTTTTTTTAAAAAACTACCTTTTTTAATGATTTTACATTGAAAATTTTATTTTAATGTAGTATTAAGATAAAAATTCGTTAAATTATATATTTTTAAACAAATTTTATCAATTGGAATAAATTTCATATTTAATTTTGATTCTAAAACATTCCTCAGTTATGAAATATGATTATTTGGAAATCCACTATTTCATCGAGTCTATGGGTTTAATTTAAAAATATATTTTTTAAAATATGTGAATGTAATTATTAAAATTTTATTCGAAATTTATAATATTTATAATTTTCATAAACTAATAAGTTCAACATAATTTATTACAAAAATGAATAGTAAAAATAGTAAAAAAATATTAATCGTTGTTATGGTAAAAATAGGTTTACTAGGGGTTAAAAAATTGATAAAGATTGAAATTGAACCAAAACATTTATAATTATAATTTTATAATAATATATATAGCTTATCTCTTTTATGTTTTGAAAATGGTCAATTTTGGTTCCTTGTTTCATGAGAAAAACTTTAGTGGAATTCTTTCTATTTTAAATTTCCAAGTGTTCCCTCTCCCACAGTTATAAAATATCACCAAATATTTCTCACTAAAAAATATAAAAAACAAATTTGAAAAAAAAAACTACAGAAATAAATAACTTAATTACTTCACATCATTCTAGAGGTCTTGGTTTGATTATAAATCTCTCATATGAAGGATTTTTTGAAATACTAATGAAGTTGTCTGAATAAGATGTAATGTTCGTAATCGGGATTTTTATTTTACATCTTATTGCACATTATTATAAAATAATTAAATCATTATTATATAATAAAATCATTATTTTCAATATATGAATAATTTTTATGTTGATTTCCTGAACTAAAACCACCCCCTCATCCCTCTAATGGGAGATGAAATTATTTATCTTGTGTACAATGAATTACTTCCTCAGGAGTAGGTGTAATTCATTTTTGATAAATTCCTATCATGAATGGATATAATGATTTACTTAATGATTATATATTAAATTTATTTTTTTAATACTCTTATGTAATTATAATATCACATAGTCCTTAATTTAAATTCATTAGAGAATACGATAGCATCACTCATGTGTCTAGTAGACTACATCACAACATAACGATTTGATTCTTTTTTTCACTTACATTTTACATAGAATTTTATAAATAATGATTTTATATTCATATATGAAAATAATGACATATAAAAAATTATAAAAAATAAATATTTCATATTCTTTTTACCTTATATTCAATTGAATATATGGTAACACCATTCTTCTGTACGGTGGACTACTGCCTCACGATGTAATGAGATTCGTTTTTATTACCTCATCACAAGGATGGTATGTTTAAGTCATATTTAAAAATAATAATTTTATATTTATTACTTAATAATCATAAATTAATGAAAAAATAACACTCACCATGCATCCATCATGATCGTCAAAAAATGGAAATGTTACTCATGTGAACATACGACCTACAATCTTCATGACTGTAATACAGTTCATTTTTCATAAAAAAATAATGTATGTTTATAAAATTATATTTTATGTACAAAATTTATATTTTTGTCACTATAAACATTCTTTAATTTATTAAACAATAATCTATTTCACCATAGTAAACTTACCTATGTGAATTTGGACATATGAGTCATTTGTCATTAAAACATCCAACATGAAATAAAATATTTAAGTAATTGAATATAAAATTTTAATAACATAATATAAAAAAAATAATAAAACATGAAAAATATTATTATTATAGTAAATAATTCACATAACTTTATTATTCCGGATGATAAGTAATACACTTGACGATTCAGGATTAATGTAAGGGGTAGTTATGTCAGTTTCCTTTCCTTAGGTTAAACTACTACATCGATGATTATGTTATGATAATATTTTGTATTTATTGATCTTTAATTATTTTATATTATATATTCAAATTTTTTTATGTGGATTTAAATTAGACACACATAATAAATTCATCAATTAATCCATGTATCAATGATATGATCATTATAGGGTTTTCATCTGAAAATTTCATTCATTGAGACACATGTTATTTTAGGCACCAAAATTTCTTTAAATGATTTGTATATTTACCCTTTACATATTATATCATTAATAATTTATAATTAGTTATATGTTATTTTATTATTCATTTTATTTGTTCAAGATATTTATTAATATAAATCTACCAAATCAGTTAGGGTTTATGTTTCAATCTCATTTTATTCAGGATTATATATGATTGAATTTGCATTGTTATAAATTATTTTATCATTTAATAATTAAATAATACCATTTTAATCTACTCTTGTATTTAATGAAATTTTCAAGTAATATTTTCATTTTCCAATCTTTGGTACATAAAAATATTGAGAAAATATTTTTAAGTAAAATCAACTTTATTTCTATCTTCAATTGAAAACCATTTCTTTTCAATGTCCATGAATTCATTGAAGGGTATTAAAAATGATTTTAAAATTTCTATATGATTTTTTATGGTCATTTTTACCATTTTTATCTTTCTTACAAGTTTTTTTAATAGTAATATTCTTTTCATTTTTTAACAGTGGTACTTGTTATCTTTTTTCTGAAAATGTCAAAGGAACATTTTTTTAACATATAAATCATAAGAAATATTTTCCATCATTATTTTCCTGGAATATTACATTCTAATTTCCCAAGGTCATTTTCAATGAAATGTATTTTCATTATATTTTAAGAATTTTTTTCAAAAGTTATTTTCAAAGTGGGATGTTTATTTACAACAAGATTGCTATTTAATTTTTTTGAATGTAGTTCTATTTATCAATGATTACAACATTAAATGTAATATGATGATTAAAAAATGTTTATATGTCTATTAAATATATACATTTCTATGAATACCTTAATTTGATGGTTTAATAATTCCTTATGTTTATCTCTCAAATTCATTCATTATAACATTTTCCAATGATTAGGATATGATATAATATTATTCACCCAATATCATTATTTTCAAAATTCTTATGTTTATACCTTATTAGTGATTTCACTTTTGAGGAACTAGTTAATCAAGAACATGACGGGATGGGTGCACCTAGATAGAACTCATTTTATTGGTTAAATAATTGTTCTTGTGATGCATCATGTATGGTATTAGGGAGTAATCCTAATCTATTTAGGGACTTTGTACACCATGTTTCATTGTCTTCGTAGTTATCCCAGACTCATGACTTTGTCATGATATATTGTTTTTTCACATTAACCATGATTCTATGATATTATGATACCATGTTAGTTATTTTAATATTCATTGTCTTTACTCATTATCCTTTACTTTTATGATATCATATTACACTTTTTAATCTTATGTTATGTTTCCATATGTTGTTTATTCCCTTATTGATATTTTTAGGCCACCTGTTCTTTTATGTATTCCATAGGTTATCCAATTCAATTTTAAGAGAAAATTTCACATAATTAAATCAGGTTCCATTCGAAAAGATCCATTTTATGTATTATAAACCAGTATTTTCAAAAAAAAAGATTTATTTAAGATCCATGTGTTGCATTAATGGATATTTATGTTTAATAATTATGTAATAATATGTATAAACAGATTTTTCCACTATAAGAGTGGATTTATTTTATAATAAAATTCATATGATATCAATTTTTCATAGTAGTTATCTTATAAATATATAATATTATTGTTATTTCTAAAAACTTTCTCGACAAGATAATGAAAGGCTTCTCATGAATTATAAGTCTCATCATTGATCCTATTTGTACATACATTGATGTATAGGATGTGTATTAGGAATTGTGAGTTTATTAATAACCACACTCTATATTTTAATGTCCAATGAATTTATGTAATACGGATCATTTATCATTCTATTACTAATATCATTGATCTAATATTTATAATGATATGTGGTTTTTGGAGAAAATACACTCTACATTTTTATAGTTGATGAATTCTTAGTTAATATATTTTTGGCTCACTAACTTTTTCATCTAAAATAATATTACCAATCATACTCATTTCTAATATTTTACATTACACTAATTTCACCGAGTAATCTCATGAATAACATGAATCTACCTCAACATTATACTTAAAATAGTTTATATATATCTTATTTAATTGTTTATATAGGATTTTAAATATTATCACATTTAACACTTATGGTGATTTTATCATTATAGCTATCTAATATCTAATATTTTTTTCTTAAAAAGAGTTTAAACCAACTTCTTGGTATTTCTTTAAAATATTCTTATGTATTTAATTAACTAAGAATTATTTTTACACAACTCAGTATTACTAAATATTAAATTATATATTTATAATTTATTCCTAATAAGAAATGTATCAATACACTATTAGTTGAGTACGAGACAATATAAACAACTTTCATTCCAAAATGAAATAATTTTTCAATGTGTTTGTTGACCCTACATGAGAAGGTAACAAAAAAGATAGACAACCATTGGATATTTCAAATCCCAAAGAAATATTCAAAGAGTTCAAAGTAAAATCAATAATACTCCCAATGTGCATCGCGACGATGTAACTTCACTAAGATACACGGTCGAGATAAGTGGTTGAGCTATGTGGCCTCCCTACGCTGCTGACCTCTGAACCAAAAGATTTTTTTATGTCCCTATAAGGAGCACCTTCATAGCGGAGCTGCACAAAGTACAGGCGCGGGCAACATCTCTTCAACCAGGCCCATCCGTGCCTATAACTAGAGCCCTCGGGCTCCCCATTTCTAGACTAAAAAAAGTGAAAGACTATCTGAAGCTCCCATTGCGTAGATATTTCACCAAGATCTCTCAAATTATCTTGAGTAGCTCTCCAAATAATGAGATAAGATATAATTTAATGGGATAGACATATTTTGAATTTCATCACATTCCTTAGTCAACATCTATATCTATGTGTTATATCTGTGTGCCCTATCTACACCGTGTACCTACACGATAGACGTGTGCACCATACCGGAGCAATATAGCAACACGGGGTACCTACGCGGCATACCTGCGCGAGGGACCTACGTGGCCATCTCAAGTAACTTTTTTTAAAAGACACTTATGGAAGGGTAACTCTTTCTTTGGTACCCTTATCTGAAAGGGAAAAAATTGAAGACTCCACAAAAACCTCCTAACTTATCAAACCTTTGGGAATGGCACAACATTGTGTCTCCTATTTTGGTTTGTTTTTCTACAGTCAAAGGTTTCCCACATTCTTTTCAAAATGGTGATAAGATTCATGGAATGTCTTTGGGTTTGTATATCTGCAGTCACATGGAGCTTTCTCCTAGAAACAGTGTCATGGAGTTCTTGGTTTGGAGGATGGTTGGTTACCAGCCACACCATTCACAAAAAGGTGACCCAGAACCTCTGGTCTATGGTAGGGAAGGTACACTTCAAACTTGCTATTCTTCACAAGTATAGGAGAAATCTCCCTCCCCTACCAGAACCAATTTTAGGGAAGCCATCCTGGTATATACCCCTCACCTCCACCTCGTATTCCTTACATTGGACCCTTGTCCAATGTAAATAGAACAGAGGTAAGGCACATCGTCTCGCCCTCTTCAACGGTCGGCATGCCCTCTTCCATCAGCGGAGGAGGAAAAGTGTGAAGTTTCATTGTCAAATCTTTCACATACTCTTGTTTCTCACACCGTGCATGACTCACGTGGGCTTAGAGATACATGATGGTTACAACATGTGAAAAAACACTCAACCAAAGAAATACTAGAACTCTGATTTCAGTTCAACTTAGGATACATAGGAAGCACTTTCAGATCCTGAGCCCATTAGATATCCTCCTCAGGAATCCAACCCAAATTCCCCCAATCTGGGTATCCTTCTTATTAATTAACACCCAAATTCAATCCTCATATCATTGAGGCATCCACTTTAGGATGTGAGACCAAATTTCATCGAACTACATGGGATTTGATTTCCATCCATATGGGAAACTTAGGAAGCCTCCTTGAGGTTCAAACCCAAAACATCAAATCAACCATGTTCTTCTTGGGCCATATTCGAAATTGGGTCTGACCCTACTTGGAAACTCATATCCTTTCACAGGTCTTCAGACTGATTCTACATAAGCCCCACACTATGTTTCAACTAAGCACCCTTCGCTTAGAGGTCCTTATCACATGACCTCAAAAGGTATGATGTGTCCTATTAAGTGGCACCGAACTATGAGGGTTTTAATTCCATCTAGAAGGATATGTAGGTAGCTCATTTTATGGGCATGATCCCAAGATTAAAACAAACTTTCATCTCCCTGGATGACAATAAATTCCAGAGTGCCCCACATAGTGGCTTAAACCCCAGTATCATCATAATGATGATTAAAATAATCTCTAATATGTATATTTGATGATACCATCGATGGAAAACCTCAAATACGTATAGATATTTCCATTGATGAAGAACCTTGAATGCATAATGATGATTCTAAAATTTTACACATGTTAATATGTGATGGAAAATTCCAAGGGATACTTATCATATACTTGGTTAATTAATAAGGATTCAAGAAAATATTTTAATTTTAAAAAGTGAGTCCTAGAGTAGTCAATAATTCCCCCCAAAAATGGTGTGATGATTACGACCTCACATCCTCTTGACCAACGCATATATTTATGTTTTTTAAAGTTCCAGACATAACAAACTCCTGCCTTTGGAATGTAGGTCTTCTTTTGGATAAATAACTATTGGATGTTTTCAGTTCCATGAATAAATCCAATGGAATCCACCTCGAAACGTTGACTCTTAAACCTAAAACACAGGTTTCAAGGGACTACGAAACAAAAGAATTATCACCTCAACCTCTTCCATGGTCAACGCGCCCTCTTCCATTAGCAGAGGAGGAAAAGTGTGAAGTGCCATTGTTGAATCTTACACATCCTCTTTTTTCTCACATCGATCATGACTCACGTGGGCTTAGAGGTTTGTGATAGTTAAAAATTGTGCACAAACACTCAACCAAGAAACTACGAGATCTCTAATTGTTGTTCAAATCATGATACATAGGAATCTATTTCAGAGCCTGTGCTCATTGGATATCCTCCTCATAAATCCAACACTAATTCCCCCAACTAGGGAATCCTCCTTAAAAATAATCCCCAGATTCATTCCTCAAATCATTAATTCATCCTTTTTAGTATGTAAGACCAAAATTCATCAAACTACATGGGCTTTGATTCCCATCCATATGGGATACGTAAGAAGACCCCTTAAGGTTCAAACCCAACACATCAAATTGAACCTCTTCTCCTTGTTCAATATTCACAATTGTGTCTGACCCTACTAGGAAACTCATATCCTTTCCAAGTTCCTCAGGCTTCTTCTGCAAATTTCCCACACTAAGTTTCAACTAAGAACTTTATTCTTATAGGTAATTCTCAGATGACCATAATTGGTAGGTTGTGTCCTACTATGTGGAACCGAACTATGAGGGTTCGGAATCCTTTCACAAGGATACGTAGGTAGCTCATTTTATGAGCCCGATCCCAAGATTAAAACAAACTTATATCTCCATCAATGAAAATAAATTCTAGAGTGCCCCACTGCATGGATTAGAAACTAGTATCATCATAATGATGATTAAATGAATCTCTAATCAGTATATTAGAGGATCCCATCGATGGAAAACCTTGAATACATACATATGTTTTCATTAATGAAGAACCTTGAATGCATATTGATGATTCTAAAATTTTACACATGTTAATAAGTGATTAAAAATTACAAGGGATAATTATAATATACATGGTGAATTAATAAGGATTCCTAAAAATATTTTTATTTTACAAAGAGAGTCCTAGAGTAGAAAATAATTCCACCAAAAAGGGTGTGATGAGTATGACCTACCATCCTCTTGACCAATGCACGTTCTTAAGTTTGGTAAAGTTAAAAACATAATGAATTCGTACCTTTGGAAATAAGATCCTATTTTAGATAAATAACTATTGGAAGAT
Organism: Viscum album; assembly: GCA_963277665.1. NCBI lineage: Eukaryota > Viridiplantae > Streptophyta > Magnoliopsida > Santalales > Viscaceae > Viscum > Viscum album. The sequence goes on along the minus strand of OY728155.1, from coordinate 912,826,383 downwards.
TCTATTTCCATGAATAAATACAATGGAAACCACCTGGAAATAGTTATTCTTAAATCTAGAACATAGTTTTCAAGGAACTATGTAACAAGAATGGTGAACCTAACACGAATCCTTAATCATGTTAATAATGTTACCAACATGTTAGGCCCCTATCAATTGATTAAGGAAGTCCATACAATGGAATTAACTATGCACGTATCCATATGAAAAGATGTTTCTTTAATAAAAAAATTTCATTGTTCTCAGTTTTCCACAAAACTCCCTTCAAACAGATGAAAGGCTTTATCCAAGACAACAACTATGAACATCCCAACTGCTCCTAAAGCTGGATCTCTATCCATGGGAAGGACATTATCACCAACCCAGAATCTTCAACACCAGGTCCCTATGTGTTGGTGAAGGAATATCGCTAGCACAATATAATCCTGACTTTGGAGGCTGCTCGATAGGCCCTCTCGGTCAACAATAATCCTTGATCATCTGGCCAACAATGACCAATGATCAAGAAGCAAACGGTTCCAGCAACAGTCTTCAACCGTTTCAGATCTTTATCCTCGAAATGAAATAATCAGTATCTCTCCTACTATAGGGAGGTGGATCAAGAGGCCACTCAAGGCCTCAATTCAATAAAGAAAAAGTCCTTACTGAGGACTCCCCCCAGAAATTGCCGATAGAATATTGTGGTACTGCATCCCCAACATGATGGGGGTGTTGCCTATGGACGTTTGTCCAAGGTCTCTCAGACCCGAGAACATAAGAAGAACCACCAGGGATAAAGTTCAGTCAACAGGGAGTAGGTTCTCACCTCAACCTCTTCAAAACAAGTTGATCGACCAAAGTTGATGAAAAACAATGAGTTGGAACATACACTCGTCTATTCTAATTTTGCTGATCAGCAGGCTTGTCTAGTAGAAACCCACCAATTCCACTAGATAAACCCAGTGGAGCATCATGAATAGGCATATACACCTGCTCAAAAGTTATCAGCAAGTCAGTAGGCTCGTCTGACTGCATTTAAATAGGCCCAGCAATCTACTATGGTGGAAGCTGGTAAATGAGAACATACACCTTTTTAAAATCACCAATTAGGTCAGAAATCTCATCTACCAGTATTGAAGGATTCCCTTCAACCGTACTTGAAGAAAAATAGACCGCAGGCACATATAACTGCAAATTTTCATCAGGCCAGTAAACAATCTCATTTGGTAGCACCTGGATAAGACATTCGGAAAGCTCCGATGACAAATTGGGGGTAGACCCAACTCTCTGCACCCATGCATGAGTAAATTCAATATCCATTGACAGGAAAAGGTGGATAGGAGCAGGCATAAACACCTACTCCAGATACAGAATCGACGTATATTCTCATTCTATCTGCTGAATTCCACAAACACATCTCATCAATGGTGAAAGGGAATATGCATATCCCTACACATATTCTAGAAGAAAGACATGATATTTTAACTACTTAGGAAGTATCAAGGCAAAGGACATATAAATATGTCCCAAGACATGGGATGACACATCAATATGTCATCCTGGAAAAAAGACATATCTTTGTTCCACTCCAGGAGGGTCATGGGGTATTTTCCCCCATATCATATTGTAAATAGAATCAGGAACACAAACCCTTTCCAATTGGAGTTAATTGGTCCATTCCAGTAACACTTTCAAGGTAGGCACATACACCTACCCATTATAACCACTTCTCCCAGCAAGTGGCCCCAAATATGTATAAGAGTACATCCATATAAATCTCACTAAATACCAATGGAAAATAAAGATTCAAGCTGTGATTTAGCTCCTCATAATGTTGGAGATCTTGAAGCCCATAGACATTTATTTGTTGTTTCTCAAGATACAACCCTATCATTATCAAATTTTAGGATTGGTAGTTGTAATTATAAATTTTCTCACCAAAAAATTCATCATTAAGGCTTGCTTCGTGAAAATTCGTTCAATCCAGAGTGTCTATCTTTGGATGAGATCCACGAAAACCCTCAGTGTGGCCAGAAGACCAAGGAGCAGAGAAGATTTATCCCTTGATGTAACCCATCGTGGTGATCCTCTCCATGATGGAATTCACTGTAAAAGTCCACTCCGATGTATTATTTCACATTGTCAAATCAATTTCATAATAGACAATGTAAAAACGAGAAATCCCTCCTTTCTTAAGGCACTTTCAAACACAAGGCCAACTATGTCAGATGCCTTGTAATTGATGGGTGAAACACTTTCTCTGTCAGAATATGTATTAAGGGAACATTCATTCTATGAACCTCCCTTTGGTCATTTATCTTCTAATGCAGAGCATCCACTTTGGAAAGACCATGTGGATAATCCTCTAGTGAAAGATGATAAAGATAAGTTAAACATGAGGAAACAATTATCTAAAGTTTATATGCTCGTGATGCTTTAGCCATAATCAAATTCTCAATTTAATATTCTTGAATTGATGATAGAAGATTGAATTCATGACATTCGTCTCAGCTTATGGAAAACTCTTCGTCATTTGAAAACTAATGTATTTTTATATGATGAATATAAAAATCATATAATGGTAATAGAAGTGATATAGCGCCAAATTGACTTCGCATCTCTTTCAGTTTCCCAACATCCAATGGTTGAAAAAAAAAATAACCCTTCAGCATGCATGTCTCAATGCTCTAAAGAGGCTATGCCAATTAGTTTCTGATTCCCCATTTAATGTCCGCATTAGAGGATGGGGTGCATATAGGGAATTGCATTTCAATACACTCCAAAATCAGCAAAGTCCTCCAAAAGTGGTCTCATGAAATTTTATTGCCCATGGCTGGCCACAGTCTATAGGTTTTGTATGTAATCAAATGAACACTCAAGAACATGCCTCAACCTGTTCTCATTAGAATCAGGCCCAATGAAAAGAAGTTGTTGAGCTAATTCTAAATCAAGCCTCTTAGAATCTAGAGCATGCAACCCATTTAGATGATGTCAGTCATCAGAGGATGAAAATATCCGAAATAGAACAAAGATATTCTGAAATAGGTGATTTAAGTAATTTTTAGATGATTCACCCAGCAAATGTCCAAACCAAAATCTGCAAAATCATAAGAGAAGTTGCACGAATTTCAGCTACAGTAGTTCAAGAATCACACCAACTTTCTGGGCTGGGGGATCATTTAATGAATCCTTCAAATTCTATAAACAATGTTCAATGATTTGATGTATAAGAATAGGATCAACCCGAGCCTTCATGTCTGGGGGATTTTTCGCATCTACAATCCTCTCTTCAACCAATGTCAATTTTCTACTGATTAGGGAAGAATCCACTAGGAAAGTGTACAACTGAACTATCCAATGATTCCCTTCATGTTACTATCCACCAAAAAGTTCCAGGGAATTATACATATAAGAGAACATAGTTTTGTGAAAGACAAAAAGGGAGACGATCTACCTGAAACACTGACAGAATGCCATCATTGTGTTCTGTGTTAGTGAATGTTATCAATACCATTGCATAAGATCCTCCAGGAAATAAGTCCAGCTCAAGGGAATTAGAAGATTAAGTTCTTGTCCAAAATAAAGTACACACTGAGGAAAATGAAGAATTTGTGTGTACCCAATATCAAAGGCTTACCCAGAATCTAGGTATGCCTTCAAATAACCAACTCCCCCCTCTTCAAGAGGAAACTAACAAGGGGAAATGAAAAATTCAGATTGCACCTCACTTTTCTAATGGATAGGGTCAATCTCTTCCACTTGAAGAGATATTTTCATAGAAAGAAGAGGAAATGAAGGAGTTGAAAAAGCTCAATATAGAGTTGCTTCGAAGCAATATTTCTACAAAACATACTCCCCAGACAAATCCTCAACTTACAAATATTGTTGGAGCTCCTCAGCAGAGGGGATTTGTAGTTACTACAGATTCAGATAATGAATCCCCTCTATTGGGTACACAGTCAAGACATGATCATATACATCCTGATAGACCTGTTTCTGTGGGATATTCAAGATAGATATCAGCACCACCATCAGTGGTCTTACTGGTCATTTCCCCAGCTCATGTTCGAGTTGCAATACCTGCACAGAATCCAGCTCATCTGGATATTCCCCAAATACTTATGAATACAATTGAGGCATTAACAACATGGTTGGAAGCTATAGAGGAATGATGTGCACCAGTTCATCTGGAAAAGAGAGCTTACCTTGGATGGTTTGATGCAATTCCTCCCCCACAAAATTTTTTGAATACCACATTCCCAATTTTTATTGGTTCAGGAGATTTGGAACAACACTTATCACATTTTATTTCTCTCTGTGATACTATAATGGGAACTTCTCAACAACCAAAGGTAATTAATCTTAGGTGTTTTCTGTAGTCGTTGTATGGAATATATTTATTCCAGTATTCAAGTTTTCAATCACGATCAATTACTGGGTGTGAAGAACTCCGTTAGAAATTTATACTTCAATTTAGCTCAACATTACTAATGATGACAGTTTTTAAGCTTACAAATAGTAAAAAAGGAAAAAATGAATAATTTTCAGATTTTATTACTCACTAGAAGGTATTATCATATTCCTTATGTTTATCAATCCCTCAAGAATAGTTTCTTCCAATCTATGTGGAAAATGTGTGTGATGAATTACACACACCATTGATCCCTTTGAAATACACAGGAGAGTTTTGAGACCTTACTTCAGTCGCTCAGTAGATAGAAGTATCTATTATAGAAACTAAGGGCAAAACTTGTGTAATTACATTAGTTCTAGAAAGGATAGTAGGAAAGGCTAAATCTGCTAAAATTACAGTCAAATAGGCATTTGTACCTGCTTCTACTTCAAGATCTTCATCATACTGAAGGGCTCTGCTTCCTGAGCATCCGCAGCAATGACCACCTCATCAAGATGATCAAAGAGATCAATGGAAGAAATAGTTTAAGTAATTTAAGAATAAAATCTTATCTTTTAGGAATGAGAAAGTTCCTAGATACGTCATCACAACCATAGAAAACAATTTGGATCAGTTTCCAAGGACAATGTGGTGAAATAAATATGGAGATGAAGATCGTCCGAATTATTGTCTCTTTCATCAGGTGTGGATACACCCCATTCAAGAGTTATTTTTTTCAAAGTCCTTTATCAAAAGATGGTAGACTCTGGAAAAATGAAATTGAAAAGTTCATCAGCTCATGTATCATGTCTTACTACCACCAATCCAGAGGAAGAGGGAGAATGTAAAGAGGTTTAAAGTAAAAATGTTAAAAAATAAGATGATTGGATGACCAGGAAAAAAATCAGCCATGATCATGATATTTTATGAACACAGTTTAAAAAACCAATTGTTTCTTCTACCACTCCTTCCATAGAAAACCCATATTTATCAAAACTTTGTTCCTTAAAGAAACAAAGTGCTCATAAGGATAAAGGGCAGTTAGAAAAATATGAGCTTGCATCAATGCCAAATTTGTACATAATCCTTGAAGATTTTATGCCATCTATTTCAAAATTATGGGCACCACCTCGCCAAATTGTACTACTAGAAGTAACCTATCTGGCAGAATCCTCATTAAATGAAGAATTGATCTTTGGTTCTGTTAATTTTATCCATTTAACAGATCCGTACACCAATGGTTATTCTAATTGTATTGAGCCAGAATTCATTGTGCCTAATTGGGGAACTAGAGGAAGAGGACAAGTCCAAGGATACAGGGGAAGATGTGGAAATTCCAGAAACCATCAACTTGACTCTACCCATGCTCAAACCATATATGCGGAAGAAACTCATGGAAGAGGCCTCTGTGAGCTCAATAAGAACAAGGAGTTTATTCCATGAAAAACAAATCTAGTTCTAGCACATTTATTATAGAGGACCGATTAGAAGCTACACCATATTCTTCTATGTATATGAATATAATTAGTCAGTCTAATTTACCAAATTCAGTTGTATTTTCCATTTCAATTACAACCTAGAATACATCTACAACCAAAACATCAACTTCCAAATAATCTACAAAACCACATCTTCAAACATGGAAACACATGCCTTTGGACCAAAAGTACGATGTCTTGAAACAATTAGCACAATTACCAGACAAGTTTTCAATTTTGGATGATTTCAATATGTCAAAATATCTTCAAGAAGCACTCATTGAGGCCTTGTTAAGTCCTCAAGAATTTGAAACCGAAGTGGATGCTGCTGAGGTTTACCATATAGAGAATGATTCTGCAGAATGTCATGCAGTCGTATCTTTTACAGATGAAGATGAAGACCATGTGGTACATGGACACATTAGACCATTGTGTATATCTAGAAAAGTCAATGACATGGATATCCGACGAGCTTTCATTGATAATCGCTCTAGGGTAAACCTCATTCCCATTCATACACTTTGTCGATTGGGATGGGCTGAATCTGACTTATCTCTTTTGACTTTAATGTTGCAAGGATATGACAAGAATTAACATAAACATATGGGAGAAATTACACTGAGAACTCGGTTTTGAGATCTTGTGTCTAATTCAGATTTCATGATTGTTCTTCAGGACACAACCTTCAGTATTCTTCTTGGAAGGCCTTGGTTGCCTCAATATGCAGCCATACCTTCATCATACAACCATTGTCTGAAATTCTATTTCAATATCCAAATCGGAACATTATATCGTGAAAAGGATCTGTTCAAAACATGTGAATCTCAATACATTGAGGCATTGTTTTATGACAAAAGAGGAACAAAGTCCATGACCAAGGTGATAACCAGAGTCAATGCTCCAAATGGATTGGAAAATATTCCAAAAAATCTATTCATGCATTTGAGTAGAGATTATGTGTTACCCATCAATCTAGTTGAAAGGGTAAAACCAAATCCATGCACTCATCCAATAATTCCCATAATGTCAATTGGGGTAATTGAGCCTGATAACATGGGAGAAATTATTGATGCACCATGTAATGATGGATGATTGAATAATGATGTTTTTATTTCATCTGTTGAATGACAATGAGCCTCTACTTAATCAATCAGAATATATAAAATTGAATAAATATTTGAGGGATAAAAAGATGTTGATTCTCAATCCATCAATCTCTTTGTACTATAGGAAGACCCTTCGTCATTAGTAGGGTGAGATCTAGTGACTTCTTATACGAGATGTTCAAAAATTGACACCTACCCTAAATTTGGGATTTTTTCCTTGTCATATACCATAAAAATGGAAACAGATGAGGTAACACATAATTAAGAAGAAGAATAAGATCTCAGGGATGCTCCTCCATCATTTGAAGAAGGTGTTTCTACCGCCGTGGATGAACTCAAAGAAATAAATCTGGGCACTGGAGAAGATCCACGCCCCCACCTTAATTAGTGCGGCCATGACCCTTGAAGAGAAATAGGTGTATACTTCCTTTCTAAAACAAAATCGAGATACATTTTCTTGGAATTATACAAAAATGCTATGTATTAATCCTGATGTATCCACCCATCATTTGAGTTTTCCAGAAGAACATCATGGTTTCAAGCAAGTAGCAAGGAGAACACCCCCAAATCATGCCTCTAAAATTGAAGTTGTAGTTGATAATATTATAAATGATAACTTTTTTAGGGATTTTCAGTATCCCAAATAGCTGGCCAATATTGTCCTAGTGCAAAAAAAAAGAATGGGTAAATTAGATTCTGTATTGATTTCAGATATCTTTTCTGGTATTTTCCTAAAGATGATTTTCCATTCCCGATTACAGAAATTATAATTGATGCAATGGTTGGATATGATGATCTTTTTTTCATTGATGGATATTCTAGGTATAATAAAATTTGAATGGCCCCAATGTATAAATAATATACAGCCTTTAGATCTCCTCAAGGTGTGTTTTGATATTGGGTAATGGCCTTTGGCTAAAAAAATATAGGCATGACATACCAACGTTTCATGAACCATATCATCAAAACCATATTAGGGAAATTTGATGAATGTTATGTGGATGATATAGTAGTAAAATACAAATAAATTTCCACTCACTTGGCTGATTTGGAAACCATATTTTGCAAACAACGGAAATATAATTCGAATATGAACCCCTTAAAATGTGCTTCTGGAGTAACCTCTGGAAAATTCCTTAGCTTCGTCGTACTCCATCATGGTATTGTAGTTGACCCTGAGAAAATAAAATCAATCCATGGTATGTCACCTCCTCAAAATTTTAAATAATTGAGAGGACTTCAAGTATATATGGCCTATATTTGGCACTTTATCGCCAATTTGGCTGGAAAATCATTACCTTTCACTAGATTAATGAAGAAAGGAGTCACTTATCAATGGACTGAGGATTTCCAAGAAGAATTTGATATATTCAATAAATATCTCTTGAGTACACCAGTATTGATGAAACCTGTTGAAGGAAGAAAACTCATTCCATACATGACAGATTTAAAGAGATCACTTGGTGGATTCCTCGCCCCAAAAAATGATGGTGGAAATGAAAATAGGCTTTATTATCTCAGTCACATTGTGCTTGATGCAGAAACTCAGTATTCAAGTATTGAGAAGTGGTTCTTGGAATTAATATTTTTTGTTCAAAATTGATACATTACATCCAATATCATGAGTTCCAATTGGTATCTCAAAATAACCCACTCAAATTTATCCTCATTCATCCTATGATTACAGGATGTATAGCACGGTGGGTGGTTATTTTGAAATAGTTTGATATCTTGTATGTGCCTCAAAAGGAAATAAAAGTCCAAGATCTGTCTGATTTCCAGGATGATCACCCATCTGCGGAAGACAAATCGTTTAATATTGAACTTCTTGATGAAGAGGTCTTCTCTATTCAAGATAGTTCCCAAACATAGTAAATTTATTTTGATGGTGGTTCTAGAATTACAACAGAGAAGAGACTGGAAAATCATAAACTCAATAAGGTTGGATTATGAATAGTCATTATTTCCACAAAAAGGCTGTATTTCCTTATTCATTCCTATTATCAGAAGGTGGTACCAACAATTGAGCAGAATATAAAGCTCTCATCACAAGTTTGAAATTATCCCTTCAAGTGAAAATGGTTCATTTAAAGGTAAAAGGTGATTTAGAATTGGTAATAAAATAATTCAATGGAGAATATTCTATCAGAAAATAAGAAATAATCCCTTTGTGTGACTACTTCATAGAGTTAATGGCAGAATTTTCCTCCGAGACGACATTTTCCTATGTACCGTGATCAGAAAATTCCCAACCAGATGCACTGGCTAATGTACATATAGCCTTGGAAGATCCCAATCGGGATGAGACAGTTATCAGTATAACCCATCACCAAGTGGTCTTGCCTTTTGTTGAAACCAGAATGGAACAAATTAATGAAATTCTCCCTATTTCTGAACCATATGGTCATAATAAGGGATAGAGAACACCCATCATGGAATATCTTCAAAATGGGGCACTTCCACCAATTAGGGCTGAGAAGGAGCAGATCTAGAAACGAGCGGTTAATTTCACACTTTATGATAGTTCATACCACCAAAAAATCCTTATCAAGCGAGGCTTTGATGGATTTATCTTAAGATTTATTGGTGGAGAAGAGACTGCAGCTGTAATGAAAAAAGATCATTCAGGAGCTTTTGGTGCCCACCAATTTGGGCATAGAATCTCCGATCTGATCCGAAGGCTTGGATACATTTGGGATTCAATTACATAGGATTGTACAAACTTGACTAAAAAATGTCATCACTGTCAAATTTGTGCCAACTTAATTCATCAACCCCCAGAGTTGCTACATACCGCTAAGTAATCTTGGCCATTTTCCACATGCGAATGGATATAGTAGGGAATTAGTCTCCTGCCACAACTAATCAGTTCAATAATATTCTCACTACTACTGATTTCTTATCTATGTGGGCTGAGGCAATATCTCTCAGGGAATTCAGAGCCAAAATCATCATTATTTTGGTCAAAACTAATATTATCACCAGTTTTTTCATCCCACATACTATTTTGACGGACAGTGGAACCAATATTTGTTATTTGAAGTAAAAAAATTATATCAAGAATATAATATCAAATCCAACCATTCATCTCGCTATCATGTGGTGACCAATAGACAGATAGTGGCATTCAACAAAACCCTATCAAATATAGTCTAGAAGATGGTGGGTAAAGATAAAAAATTAGGGCCTGATAAACTTTTGAATGCTTTATGGGATTATCATACAACTATCCGTACTACTAACCATGATACTTCTTATTCAGTGGTATAGGAACTTAATTAGTTTTTTCCATTGAAATATAATTGCCTTCACATAGATTTTCAATCTATGATCAGTTTCCTATAGATTAAAGATCTCAAAAATGGTTTAATGATTTAGAATGATTTCATGTGAAAATATTTCATACATTGCAACATCTTGACGTCTATCAGAATAGAATAGCCTGATATTTTAATAAGAATGTTTGCCTTCATTCATTCCTATAAGGAGAATTGGTATAGGTCCTTAGGAGTCCAATGATACCAGAAAATAAACCTCCAAAACATTAACAAAAATGGGAAGGACCTTATTCCATACATAAGGTCTATTCAAAAGGATCCAATGCTTTAATCTCAATGGATGGAGAGATCATTACAAATATAACAATTGTGGGATTTTCTTATTTTCTTTTCTCCTCAAGTATATGAATAAAATCTATATAGAGTGTTTCCATAGGATATATATTTTTTCCTTATACCCATTCATGTGTTCAAAAATATCATTCTCTCAGAAAGTATCAAAATCCCCCATTCCCCTTGTCAAACTTATGGTGAGGAATGATTGTTTAATGAACTACGTATGGATTGATTCTCATCTATTTTGAGATACGTAGATATGCCTAGATCTCCTATCTTGGGCCCAACCACAACAAATAGACCCCCTTTATTTCTTGTATAAAAATCAAATCTAGACAGGGAATGTATTAAAAACTATATATGACTTGATTCTTCCCCCAGCAAGAAATATAGTGACACTTGGGTGTTATCCCTTAATCCAGTTGCAGTATGTCTGTTGACGCTCCTTTCGTCACAGAATCTAATGATCGGAAAAGGGAATATCTGAGCTCAAAGTGATTCAACCATTGAAGAAAACATCAAAAATCGAAAAAGGCATGAACAAAGGATCGACAGCAACTGTACCGCGCAAGTTTTATCACTGTCGCGCAAGTACACTTGCGCGACACCCTTGGTCGTGCAGGTGACTTGCACGAACTAAGTGGTAACCGCCCTGTAACCGCCCGGGGACTTCTTTTGCCTATAAATAGACCCTGTGGGCCCCCCATTTGAGGAGGATCTTTTTCCAGAAACTCGGATTGAAGCATCCCGACGCCCAAGTCTCTTCTAAAATCTTCCGGAACACTTCTAAGGTAATTTCCTTCCTAGAACGGAAGATCTAAAGAGAAGAAGGAAGGCCTAAGTGTTGAATCTTATCAAACACTATCGCACCGATTTATTTCCTTCAATATAACTTGTGCGTCCCTTTTCTGGAAGAACCTCAAGGGGATTCTAAAGGGTTTAAAAAAGAGTCACTCAAATATTTCAATGCTGGTTGAAAATCGCGCAAATACACCCTGTGTCGCGCAGGTATACCTGCGCGACCAAAACTTGCACGCCCACGGAAGACTTGCGCGCCTTTCAAGACTTGCGCGCCCCTACCTTTTTGGGTTCCCATCTTGCCCATTTTACCGCACTTAAGCCCTTACACCTTTCCTTTTCAAGATTCAGTCTTCAAGACACTCTTCAAAGCCATTTATGGCATGATTTCTTGATTTGACTTCCTTATTTGAATGGAATTCTGTGGAACATCTCTCAAAACATAGTGATTTAAATATCCTTATGTCACTAAATATAGAGAGTTCATTCATTCAACCTCATCCTTTAAGATGAGAGAATCCTTAACTTGGGCATCCTCCTCAGGAGTAAGCCCCAATCATAATCCTTTAACTTGGGCATCCTCCTCAGGAGTAAGCCCCAATTTCAAATCTGGGCATCCTTCTTTAGGAGTAAGCCCCAAATTCATAAAGTTCCCAAACTTGGGCATCCTCCTCAGGAGTAAGCCCCAAACCTTAATCCCTAACCTGGGTCTCCTTTTCAGGAATAAGACTCAGTCATAATCTTGGGCATCCTCCTCAGGAGTAAGCCCCAACCTCAAATATGGGCATCCTCCTCAGGAGTAAGCCCCAAACCTTAATCCCTAACCTGGGTCTCCTTTTCAGGAATAAGACTTAGTCATAACCTTGGGCTTCCTTTTCAGGAGTAAGCCCCAAGTCCACTAACCTGGGTCTCCTTTTCAGGAATAAGACTCAGTTATAATCTTGGGCTTCCTTTTCAGGAGTAAGCCCCAAGTCCCCTTAAATTTCCCTTAACCAGTCCTAATTTACCCTTGATTTGGGTTTCCTTTTTAGGAGTAAAACCCAATCATAAGTCCCCTCCTAACTTGGGCATCCTCCTTAGGAGTAACCCCAAGATTAGATTATTCAAATCTCCATAAATCACATATACCTTTATGGACCCTGTTCCTGGATTTTCTCCCTAAAAGTGAATCCTAAACCTACATCTATCTGGGCAGTCATACATACCTAAGCCCAAACATTTTCTTATGATTGCATCTTTCATGGCACAATTGTCTAATTTTTACCAATACCTCTTGTTTCTCACACCGAGCACGACTCACGTGAGCTTAGAGTGTAAAAGTAATTATGACATTCTTCTTTGAGCCATCAATCATAAACATCATACTCCATTACTCGAACTACGTGGGTTCTGATTCCTTTTCCAAAACAAAGGATACGTAGGTAGCCCATTTATGGGTTCGATCCCAACTTTGAAATAATCCATGTCCTTCTGAATGACAATAAACTTCAAGTGCCCCACTGAGTGGCTTTAAAACCAGCCTGGTCATCACAATGACCAAGAGACTTTTATATAAATGTTTTGAAGGATACCATTGACCAAGAATCTCTAAACAGATATAGATGATTCTCTATTGATGAAGAACCTCGAATACATATAAAAGATTCTCTAAATTTCTTGCATATTTAATCATTGATTGTTCAAACTAAAGGAAAGAACATTTTATACTTGGTAATGTAATAAGGATTCACGAACATATCTTAAATCTATAAAGAGAGTCCCGGAGTAGACAATAATTCCCCTCAAAAAGGTGTGATGAGTCCGACCTCCCATCCTCTCGACCAATGCAAATTCCTAAGCCTCATTATTCCACAAGCTAATGAGCACCTACCTTTGGAAAGTGGGTCCAAACGGATGTGGAATCATTGGATGTTTCTGGTTCTACGAACAAACCCGCTAGAAACCGATCGGAACGTTTGAATCTCCCATCAAGGAGGTCATCCCCGAAATCCGTCGAGGAAACAAAAATGGTGAACCCCACGTGAATCCTTAACCAAGTTAAAGTGATGTTCTTCTTATTTGTTTGGACCCTTGGGCCAACAAAGCAATCATTGACATGTTCTCATCCAAAAGATGCAGTGGCCGGATTCATCTTGATTATGTCTGTTATATGGAACATGCACTCTTTTCTCAAGATCTTCTGCAAAATGGCTTTCCATAAATTCACCCCTGTGAATACTGCAGCTGTGAACACCTCTACTGTGAGGTCTGCTGCTGTGAAAACCAATGCTGCTACTCCAGCTGGAACGTCATCCACTCTTAGGATGACATCACCAACTCAGCGTCTTCAACACTGGGTTTCTAATGCACTGGTTAAGGAGTATCGTCGCAACGGTACTATCCCAACTCTGGAGGCCGCTCGTCAAGCCCTCAAAGTTATCAACTCTACCTGGTCGTCCGGACAACGGCGGCCAGCGATCAAGAAGCAGGTGGTGCTGACTACCGTCTCCAACCGTTTCGGGTCGTTATCCCCAGAACCTAATTTCCATTCACTCCCTTACTCTGAGGAAGTGAATGAGAAGGTCCCACAGGACCTTAATTCAAAAAGACAGGAGTCCTTCTAAAGGTATCCCATCAACAATCGCTGCCAGACTCGTGCGGTAGTGCGCCCACAACATGATGAGGGTACCGACTCCAGGCATTCAGCTCAGGTTCCTCGAACTCGAGCTGGCAAGATGAACCGCCAGAGACGGAATCCGGTTAACAATAGGCAGGTTGTCATCCCTTCCATATCCGGAGAAGTCCACCAACCTAACTTGGTGGCAAACAACGAGCAGGCACACACACCTGCCCGTTTTAATTCCGTTGTCCAGAAGACTCGTCTGGCAGCATCAAGCCAATCCCGCCAGGAAATTCCGGTGGAGTACTGTAGGCAGGAACATACACCTGCTTATACATCACCAGTTATTCAGCAGGCTCGTCTGACTACATATGATGGATCTCGTCAACCATGTTTGGCGAAGTGTAATCAGCAGGCATATACACCTGCTAATACTAATCAAGCCTACCAACAGTCTCGCTTGGTAGCGCACGGAGAAGTAAGTCGGAAAGTCCCGACGACAAACAGGAGGCAGACTCAACTCTCTGCCTCCACACTTGAGTACTGTCAGGATTCACTAACAGGAAAAGGAAGACAGAAGCAGGCACATACACCTACTCCAATCCCAGAATGGACGTATATCCCCGTTCCGACGGCTGAAGTCACCAAAAATATTTTTTCAATGGTGAAAGAGGAGAAGCAAATTCCTGCTCATATTCTGGATGCTTTCTAGGATATCATAATAGCTTCAGCATCATCACAGGGACAGACACAAAAATCTATCCCTAGCAGTGGAGTGACACATCAACGATTCACTCCGGAACAGACACACACATCTGTTCCAGTCCAAGAGGGTTATGGGGCATACTCCCCCATATCAAGAGGACAACCAAGTCAGGCACATACACCTGATTTGAGTGGAGATCGTCAGCCTAACCTGACCATCTTTCCTGATCAGGCACATACACCTGCTCATAGTAACCACTTTCTTCAACAAGTGGTTTCTAAAGCGAGTAAGAAGGCATCTAAGAAAAAGATACGCCCAGCATAGTCAGGATATCAAAGGCCAATCTGTAACCAAGCCTTGCTCGATGCTGGAGTTCTTGAAGCCCTCAGACATTTATCTGTCAGAATTCAAGATTCTACTCCCTCAGTTCCCAATAACAGGAACATTAATTCTGAAGGTCTTCAACAGACACTTCCTCATGAAGACTTGCTTCATGAAAATTCGGTCAATCTTGAAGTTTCTTCTTCAGATGAGAGCCACAGGAACCCTCTGTGTGGTCAGAGGACCAAGGAGCAAGAGATTTCATCTTTTGTTGTAACCCATCATGATGGTCCTCCTCATGGTGATGAACTTCGCTGCGAAATTCCTCTCCACAGTAGTGATTCACGTTGTCTCGAAAATTCTTTAAAAGGCAATGTAGTGACGAGAAATCCCTCCTATTTCAAGGCACTTGCAAACGTAAAACCAGTCATGTCTGATGCTTTACTATCGGCAGGTGAAACTCTTTCTCCATCGGAAGATAGCATGGGGTTCAGGTTATTCTCTGAACCATCCCTGGGTCATTCATCTTCCAGCATGAATAGTGATCTCTCTACCAATCTTGTTGAATCCGATGAAGCAACAAGGAAACACCAACTCTGGTCAAAACAGGTAGAAGAATCTTCATTTAATGATAAAGAGGAAATGCTGAACATGAGGGAAAACTGGCAAAAGGTGAAGTACCAGTCATGTTTTGGCCTTTGGCTGACTCCCAGTACGACATTTCAAAGATGTTGACGAATGATGGAATCCATGATATTCGTCTCAACATATGGAAAACTCTTTGTCAATTAAAGAAGAAGGTATTATCTTACGATGAATATGAAAATCATCTTAAGATAATAGAAGGGTTACAACGTCATATTGATTTGGCATCTCTATCAGTCTCTCGGTATCCGAAGGCTGAAAAGCAACAGAGAACCCTTCAACGTTCATGCCTTGGCGCACTAAGAAGATTGTGTCAGTTAATTGCCAATGCTCCATCTGATGTTCATATCAGAGGATGGGGTGTTCCCGGAGCACTACATTTCACAGTGCTTTCCAGTCAGCAAAGCCCGCCGAAAATGGTCTCATGCAATGTTATTTCCCATGGCCAGCCACAGTCAATGGGATTTGTTCATAATCAAAAGCTTGCTCAAGAACAGGCTTCAACTAGTTCCTCTCAAAATCAAGTATATAGAGAACAAGTTGTTGAATTGCTCCTACATCAAGCAGGCAAGAATATTTCACAAGCCTCTCGTCTGGAGAAAACACGTCATCAAATGACAGAAGTTTCGGAAATCATCCAACGGTCTGTTGAACTAGGTGATAAATGTGGATACAGGTTAATGCATCCAGCTAATTTCCAAACTATTATTCGCAAGATCAAGAGAGATTTTAAGAAGATCTCAAACATAGCATGTCAAGAGACACCCCAACTTGCCAGACTGGGGACTTCTCTAACCCAACCCTCAGAGTCAACAAATGGGATTCGAGGAGTTGAGCGGAAGCAGCAGGAACATCCCCAGTCCATCGGACTGGGGACTTTTTCAAATCCTCAATCCCTCCCTTAGAGAAAGTCAGTATTCTCTCGATTAGGGAATAATCCTCAAGAGGAACGAAGAGCCAAGCTATCAGGAGATTCTCTCCAAGTGACGGTTCTTCAAGAAGTTCCTGAGGGATCAAGTCAACGGAATTCCATGTCTCATCATGGACATAGAAGAAGACAATATCACAGAAATGCTGATAGAAAGGATTCCATGCAATATGCATCCATTAATGTCATCAATGTCGTTGCTGCTGATTCACCAGATGAGGCTCAATCAGAGGGATCAGACGAAGAGGTTCCGGCTCAAGAAGTTGCGCACACAGACCTAAATGAAGAAGGTGTGCGCACACGTAATCAAAGGCTTACCCAAAATCTGGGTATTCCTTCAAGTAACCCACTTCCACCTCTCCGAAAAGGATCCAATAAGGGGAAAGGAAAGAATCAGGTTACTTCTCACCCTTCCTCTGAAGGAGGTCAATTGCTCTCATTAGAGCAAAGGTTTGCACAACAGGAGGAAGAAATGAAAGAATTAAGATGGTTGAATGCAGAACTACTTCAGAGTAGTCTTCTTCTTAAGAATGCTGAAGTCCGACAGCCGAAGGAATTTGTTGTAACTACTGAGATGGATCAGGAATACCCTCCTTTATCAGTACACCCTCAGAGGTCTAATCCTACGGGTCAAACGCAACAACGGTTGGCAGCACTACCATCAGTTGCAGCACCAACCACCACGTCTGTCCAAGCTCCATTCATTGCACCTACCCAAAACCAAGTTCAACCTGATGTTTCTCAAAAGTTAATAACTACTATTGAGTCATTAACAGCTCAGTTAGAAACTATGGAAGGGAAACGGGCGCAAGTTCAACCTGAAAAGAAAGTTTACCTTGAATGGGTAGATTCAATTTCTCCTCCATCCAGTTTTGGAAACCCTGTTTTCCCTACTTTCAATGGATCAGGCGCCCCTGAACAACATTTGACGCATTACGTGTCTTGTTGTGATCCTATGATGGGAACTCCAGAGCAGCAAGAAGTAGTGAAACTCAGATGCTTCGTGCGAACCTTTCAAAGACCAGCTTTTGTCTGGTATACAAGCTTGCAATCCCGGTCAGTCATCAGATGGGAGGATCTTCATCAAAAATTCCTTCTTCAGTTTAGCTCAACTTTGCCAAAAACGATAGTTTTCGATCTTACAAACTGTAAGCAAAGGGAGAATGAAAGAGTCTCTGATTTCATTGCTCGTTGGATGGGATTAACGTATTCCTTGAGTTTAGCACTCCCTCAGGAGGAATTATTGCCAATCTATGTGGCAAATTTGCGTGATGAATTATGCACGCCATTGATCCCTGTGAAATACATAGGAGGGTTTCGAGACCTTACTTCAATCGCTCAACAGATTGAAGATTCCCTTATACAGGCTAAGGTTAAATCTCGTGTAATTCCATCAGCTCCAGGAAGAAGAATGGGTAAAGCAGAAACAGCTACAGTTATGCTTAAACAAGCACCTGTACCCATTTCTACTTCAAAACCTTCATCTTCTCGAAGGGCTCCACCTCCTGAACGCCAACAACAAAGGTTGTTTCGTCCAAATGATCAAAATGATCAAAGACGAAAACAATTTGAGGATATGAAGAGTAAAACTTACTCTTTCCGAAGTGAGCAAGTTCCTGGTTACTTCATTTCAGCTCTGGAAAATAATTTGGTTCAATTACCAGTGCCGAAGAGGCCAAACAAGGAAGGAGATGAAGACCGTCCCAATTATTGTCCCTTTCATCAAATGTTGGGGCATCCCATCCAGGAGTGTTTTGTCTTTAAATACCTCCTACAAAAGATGGTCGACTTGGGACAAGTCAAATTGAAGGGTTCTTCAGCTCATGTAGCGTGTATTACCGCTACAGATCCAGAGGAAGGAGGCGAGTGGCAGGAAGTCAAAAGAAAAAACTGCGAAAAAATATGATGACTGGATGGTCAGAAAGAAAATCAATCGGACCCATTCCATTATGCGAACACAATTGAAGAAGCCAATTGTGTCTCCTACAAAAGCTGCAGTAAAGCCTCCATCAAAAGATAAATCCTCAAAAGGGCAGCACAATTCAAAGAAGAAAGAGGAATCAGGAGAAGATGAGTATATATCAAAGCCTAAATTGTCTTTGACTCAGGCAGATTTCATGCCATCTACTTCAAAGCTACGGGCACCGCCCCATCAAACGGCACAGCCTAAACAGGCTAACCAGGCAGAGTCTTTATCAGACGAAGAGTTAACCATTGGTTCTGTTAATATGATTCAATTAACAGATCCATATTCCAGTCTTGATGAGCCTGAATTCCTTGTATCAAATAAGGGAATCCGAGGAAGTTCTAGAGGTTCAGGATACAGGGGAAGACATGGATCTTTCCGAATCCACTACTCTAATTTTACCCATGCTAGCATTGTATATGCAGCAGAAACTCGTGGTAGAGCCCTTCAGCGAGCTCAAAAAGAACAAGCAAGTTCTTCTGCCAATGGCCAACTCAGTTTTGGCACAGTTATTTTGCAAGACCGATTAAAAGTTCCATCTTATTTATCTTAGCAAGTAAATGAATCTAATCAGTCTAATCTGCCAAAACCAAGGATGTTGTCAGCTTAAATACAAGATGCATCGGCTTCCAAAGCATCTGCATCCAAGGTACCTTCTAAACCGCATATTCCTATTGGGAAACGCAGACCTCTAGATCAAGAGTATGATATATTGAAACACTTGGACCAAGTACCATCCAAGTTATCAATTTTGGATACTTTGAATCTGTCAAAAGATCTTCAGGAAGCACTCATCGAAGCTTTGTCAAGTCCTCAGGAGTTTGAAGCTGAAATTGCTGCAGCTGAAATCTATCACATAGAGAATAATCCTGCAGAATTCCATGCAGTGATATCTTTTACTGATAAAGATGAAGATGATGTTGTGCATGGGCACATAAAACCTTTGTACTTATCTGGAAAAGTCAATGGTATAGATGTTTGAAGAGCTTTCATTGACAATGGTTCAGGAGTCAACCTCATGCCCATTCGTACACTTCGTCGATTGGGCCTCACAGAATCTGATTTATCTCCTTCTACCATAATGTTGCAAGGATATGATAAAAATGAAGAAGAACCACTGGGAGAAGTTACACTCAGAACTCAATTTGGAGATCTTGTTTCCAATTCAGATTTCATGATTGTTGATCAAGACTCAGCTTTCAATATCTTGCTTGGAAGACCCTGGCTACATCAGCATGCAACTATTCCGTCATCATACCATCAATGTCTCAAATACTGTTTTGATGGTCAAGTTGGAACATTGTATGGTGATAAGGCCCTGTTCAAGACATGTGATTCTCAATACATTGAGGCGGAATTTTATCACATGAAGGGAAGAGAAAAATCTACAATGAAGGAAATTACCAAAGTTAATGCTCCATATGGTTTGGAGAAAATTCCCATAAATCCATTTTCACATGTGAGTACAGATTATCGATTACCTATCAGTCAAATTGACAAAATAGGCCCAAATCAAAATACTCTTATTGAAAGATCCATAATGTCAATTACGGCAATCGATCCAGACAACATAGGAGAAATTGTTAACTTACCAAGCAGTGATGAAAGCCTAAGTGGTGACGTTTTCATTTCGTCAGCTGAAATCCAACAAGTCTATACATCGCTAATCAGGCCAGAAGAAGTTATAGCAACACCAGAGGTGAATAATGATGTCGATTCTCAATCCATCATCCCCTCATTATTTCCCAAAGAATACCCTTTATCATCAATAGGGTCGGAAATGGAAGCTTCTTCTTCAAAATGTGAAAATTTTGACATCTCTTATGATCATGAGAATTTCGTTTTTTCATCTACTTTGCAAGTAGAAACGGAAGAAATAACACATGATGAAGAGGAAGAGGAAGATCTTAGAGATGATCCTCCAGCAATTGAAGAGGGTATCTCTACCACTGTGGATGAACTCAGGGAAGTAAATCTGGGTACAGAGAAAGATCCACGCCCCACTTTAATTAGTGCGGCCATGACCCTTGAAGAGAAAGAGATGTATATTTCTTTTCTAAAGCAAAATAAAGATATTTTTTCTTGGAATTATACAGAAATGTCTGGACTTGATCCTGATGTTTCCACCCATCATTTGGGTTTGCCAAAAGAACATCGAGGATTCAAGCAAGCCGTGAGAAGAACACACCCAACCTATGCTTCCAAAATTGAAGCTGAAGTGGATAAGCTGATCAAAGCTAACTTCGTCAGAGAAGTTCAATATCCCAAGTGGTTGGCTAATATTGTCCCTGTAAAGAAGAAGAACGGAAAAATTAGGGTTTGCATTGATTTCAGAGATCTTAATCGGTATTGTCCTAAAGATGATTTCCCAGTTCCGATTACAGAACTCTTAATTGATGCGACGGCTGGCTATGAAGTACTTTCTTTCATGGATGGACATTCTGGATATAATCAGATCTGAATGGCCCCAGAAGATGAGGAATATACAGCCTTCCGAGCTCCTCAAGGTGTGTTTTGTTACCGGGTGATGCCCTTTGGTTTAAAGAATGCAGGTGCAACATATCAACGCGCCATGCATCGTATCTTCAAATCTCTTTTAGGGAAGTTTGTTGAATGCTATATAGCTGATTTGGTGGTTAAATCCAAAAAACGTTCTAATCACTTGGCTGATTTGGAAGTCATATTCCACAAGCTTCGACAACATAATTTGAAGATGAACCCCTTAAAATGTGCTTTTGGGGTAACCTCAGGAAAATTCCTCGGCTTTGTTGTACGCCATCACGGTATTGAAGTCGATCCTGAGAAGACCAAATCAATCCTTGGTATGTCACCTCCTCAGAATTTGAAAGAATTAAGAGGACTTCAAGGACACTTAGCCTATATTCGGCGTTTCATCGCCAATTTGGCAGGCAAAAGTTTACCCTTTACCAAATTATTGAAGAAAGGAGTCACTTACCAGTGGACTGAAGAATGTTAAGAAGCATTTGATGTCCTCAAGAAATACCTCTTGAGTCCACCAGTACTCATGCCACCTGTTGAGGGTAGACCTCTTATCCTCTATGTGACAGCTTTAGAGCGATCATTGGGTGCCTTTCTCGCTCAAAAGAATGATGTTGGGAATGAAAATAGTCTCTACTATCTCAGTAGAACTATGCTTGAAGCAGAAACCCGGTATTCAAGTATTGAAAATTGCTGCCTAGCATTAATCTTTGCAGTTCAGAAACTGAGACACTACCTGCAACATCATGAGGTCCAATTGGTATCTCGTAATAATCCGCTCAAATTCATCCTTAGTCGTCCAATGCTTACAGGACATCTGGAAAGGTGGGCGGTTATTCTACAGCAGTTCGACATTCAGTATGTGTCTCAAAAGGAAATTAAGGGCCAAGCTCTGGCTGATGTCCTGGCTGAACATCCTTCAGTGGAAAACACGTATTCAGATATCGAACTCCCTGAGGAGGAAGTTTTATCTATTCAAGAGAGTCCTCAAACATGGGAAATGTATTTTGATGGTGCTTCTAGAAGTCCAACAGGGAAGAAAATGGAAAATCCTAAATTCAACAAAGTTGGTTTAGTAATTGTGCTCATTTCTCCAGATAAGGCAGTGTTACCTTATTCCATTTTGTTGTGGGAAGGTGGTACCAATAATGAAGCTGAATACCAAGCTCTCATTACAGGCTTGGAGTTAGCGCTTCAAGAACAAGTGAATCACTTAAAGGTGAAAGGTGATTCAGACCTGGTAATCAAACAAGTCAATGGGGATTATGCCATCAGAAAAGAAGAATTAATCCCTTTGTATGATTACGTCAGAGAGTTAATGTCGGAATTCCCTTCAGAACCGACATTTTCATATGTCCCAAGATCACAAAATGCTCAATCTGATGCACAGGCTAATATACCCACAGCTTTAGCAGATCCAAATCGGGACGAGACAACCATCTGTATTGCCCACCGTCGTGCAATTTCACCTTATGTTCAAGTCAGAACAGAGAAATTAATGAAATTAGTCCCATTCCTGAACCGTATGGTCATACTATAGGATGGATGTCACCTATCAGGGAATACCTTCAAAATGGAACACTTCCACCTGATAGAGCTGAGAAAGAACAAATTTGGCGACGTGTGGTCAATTTTACTCTTTATGATAGCCCAGACCACCTCGAGAAAATTCTATACAAACGTGGTTTTGATGGAGTTCTCTTCAGATGTATTGATGGTGAAGAGACAATGGCTGTCATAAAAGAAGTGCATGCAGGAGTCTGTGGTGCCCACCAGTCTGGACATAGACTGTCTGATCAAATTCGAAGGCTTGGATACTTTTGGCCTTCAATGATACAAGATTGTGTTAATTTCACAAAGAAGTGTCATTCATGCCAAGTATATGCCAACTTCATTCATAAACCTCCAGAGTTGCTTCATACAACTAAATACTCATGGCCATTTTCCACATGGGGAATGGATGTGGTGGGACCTTACCCTTCAGCTACGGCCAAGCAGTTTAAGTACATTCTTACTGCTACTGATTTCTTTTCCAAATGGGCAGAAGCAGTACCTCTCAAAGAAGTCAGTTCTAAATGAATTGTTAGCTTCATCAAGTCTAACATCATTACTAGATTTGGTGTCCCTCATACCATATTGACAGACAACGGCACCAACTTCTGTTCTTCTGAGGCAAAGAAATTGTATCAAGAATACAACATTAAGTCCAACCATTCATCTCGATATCATGCAGCGGCTAATGGCCAAATAGAGGCCTTCAACAAGACTCTTTCAAATATACTGCAAAAGATGGTGGATAAAGATAAGGATTCATGGCCTGATAAACTCTTTCATGCTTTATGGGCTTATCGGACTACCACTCGCAATGCAACGCAGTCAACTCCATATTCATTGGTATATGGAACAGAAGCAGTCTTTCTAATTGAAGTTCAATTTCCCTCACTCAGAATAGCCATTTGTGATCAGTTATCTACAGATGAGCAATCCCAAAAGTAGTTGAATGAATTGGAACAGTTAGATGAGAAAAGATTGTGCACTTTGCACCACTTGGAAATCTATCAGAATCGAATAGCATGAGCTTTTAACAAAAAAGTTCGTCTTCGTTCATTCATTCAGGGAGAATTGGTATTGGTTCTCAGAGCACCAATGATACCAGGAATGAATCCTCCCAAGCTTGAACCGAAATGGGAAGGACCTTATTCAATACATAAGGTCTACTCCAATGGAGCATATTCTCTAATCTCAATGGATGGAGAACACATCACGACTCCAACTAATGCCAGATTTCTGAAGAAGTATTTTGTATAAACACAAAATATTGTTCCCAGAACCAAGACTCTTACAATTGGTTCATACAGCAATGGTCCAGTATGACCTTAAACTGCAACTTCGTCCAACATTACGTTAAACTGTGTCACCTTCAATGTCCTACATGACACTAAACTGTATTTTGTCCTACATGACACTAAACTGTATTATGTCCTATCTACATGACATTAAACTGAACAGAATTTCCATATTTTTTCCGAGATGACATTAAACTATATTGTGTCCTAGCAACATGACATTAAACTGTGTGGCACTTCCAACGTCCAGCATGACGATAAACTGTAAAAAGTCCCCAGAACTGATATCCTCGTATTCGTTCACTTTAGTCCTAGCTACATGACTTTAAACTGTACAGCACCAGTTCTCCCTTGCTATATGATGTTAAACTATACAGCAATGGTCTAGTATGACTTTAAACTGCAACTTCGTCCCACACGACATTAAACTGTGAAAAAGTTCCTAAACCGTCCAGCATGACCTTAAACTACATCATCCCTGGTCCATGTATATGACCATTAACTATTTGCAAATCCTTTATGTCCAGCAAGACGTTAAACTATGACGTCCTAACTACATGACGCTAAACTGTATAAAAGTCCCTCACGTCCGGAAAGACATTAAACTATATAATCTCAAAAGTCTAGTATGACATTAAACTGCACCATTCACGGTCCATGCATATGACCTTAAACTATTCGCACTTTCGTCCGACATGACATTAAAATGGTACACTCTTTTGTCCTTACTGCATGACATTAAACTGCACAGTCCCCCTTTCGTCCAATATAATGTTAAACTGTATTGTCCCCATCGTCCTAACTACATGACGTTAAACTATACAGAAAGTCCTTGATATGTCCTATATGACATTAAACTGTTATTTTGTCCCTGCTACATGACACTAAACTGTGCAGCACCAATAGTCCTAACTGCAAGACATTAAACTACATAGTCCCTTTTTTATGTCCTACATGACATTAAACTGTGCATCTTTAAGGTTGTTATTACCTCTTGTTTCTCAAACCGAGTATGACTCACGTGAGCTTAGAGCGAACATCAACCATAACACTCCCTTTGGGCCACTAACCATGTATAAGTCCCAACAACATTTTTTATTTAGATCATTGTCCACATGAACAACTTGATCATTAATTCATTCTTTAATTGAACTACATGGACTTTTATCCTTGCCCTCCAGGCTGGGTATGTAGGCAACCTCCCAGGGTTCAATCCCAAAAACAATCTCTTCACATCGGTTCACCACCATCTCATATGATGTTGATTCGTGAAGCCTCCCCTGGAATCAATATCTTTACATTGATTCACTTTCATCCTTGTTATATGACATTAAACTATGCAACACTTTTGTCCGGTACGACAATAAACTACAATATTCTTTGATTTCCTCATTTGAGAAGGAACCATTATTGACAATGATTTTTTAAATCATGTTTCATTTTAAAAAGACTACGTGCATACATGGTAATGCCTGAACTTTTTATCTTAGGTTAAACCATCATTGCACTAAAGTCCCCTTTCACCCTTCACATGTACGAACCAAATTTGTACAAAGGGTAGTTCTAGAACTACGTGGACTTGATTCCCATACTTATGGGATACGTAGGAACATTCGAGTGTCCCTCGAATCCAGTCCCAAGTCTTTTTGGGCCTAACCCCAAATTTCACTTTTAGTCCCTTGGCTGAAAAGTCCTCATGAAAACACACACTGTGTATTCATTATTATGGTCTGAATTCTATGACCCTAAACTATGATCACTCATACTTTCGTCCTGCACGACGTTAAACTGCATTTCAAGAACTACGTATGGCTTGATTCTCATTCTTATGAGATACGTAGTGAAGTCCAGGTTTTCAAGACCCATACACAACATGATTATGGTTTTCATTGACCTATGTATCTCTATATACATTGGACAATACCCATATTTATGTGTTATAATCCTAACTTTAAATATTTTCAGATCTTCATAACCCTTTTCATGACTTCTAGTCACAAAAATGTCAAACATCTGAGAATTCTTTTGTCTGACTATGCAGCACGTGCCCATAGGTGGCCTTGCATAAACAGTTCACATAAAAGTCTTGTCAGCCGAAAGATACTATTTATTTAACCATGCAGCCAATGCCCATAGGTGGCCCTGCATATTTCAACCCCCTAACGGGTTTTGTTAAATAATGGTAACTTCATTCTTGGGAAGAATGCCTCTTTTGTCCTTATTTGTCTTAAACGACAGTATGTAGGGATCCGCAAAAAAAATAGCAATCCTTAACATATTTGTCCCATATCCTTTTTCATTATCTGAAATTATTCAAGTCTATGGTTTATTCTTCTTCCCTACGTTTGGGTCAGACCTTCGTAGGAGTGATATTCATCCAGTTCTTCGATATTCTTGTTCGGAAATATCTTCTCCATATTCAAGTACCTCTTTCCATACAACAAACTCTATACTCTAGAAAATTTGAATCTCCATAAACATTCACTGGCTTTTAGCACTAGGAAAGTAAATTTCTGGCAATTCTTTTGCCTGACTATGCAGCACGTGCCCATAGGTGGCCTTGCATAAACAGTCCACATAACAGACTTGTCAGCCAAAAGATGATATTTATTTGACCATGCAGCCAATGCCCATAGGTGGCCATGCATATTTCAACCCCCTAACGGGTTTTGTTAAATAATAGTAACTTCATTCTTGGAAACTACTTCTTCTAATGCCTTTTAGATCTTTTTCATATCATTCCTCAGATTCAAATATTCTTAAGCCATAGTTTACATTTTTTCCTCATACTTGAGTATGGTAATATGTTTTTAGATAAATTTTCAAGGAAATGAATCCATTTAAATCCATTTTGGTCAAAGCTATTTCGACCTTAAACATTAGCCCCTTTATGTCCGGCGTGCATGACTCTAAACTACCCACAAAAGACAAAGGAACTCTGAATAAAAGTCAAGTTCCAGCTCACTAAATATACATTTATGTGTAATTTAGGTAATATTGAGCAATTAAAAAGTTCAAAGTTTGTAGGATTATTTTTAATAATCCTAGTAAAAAATCAAACTATGATTACTAGGCCCATTGGCTTAAGTAAATTTGAAGCAGGTAGTGAAATAATGCAGGTACAAATGATTGAAGATGAAAGTTTTTTTTCATTGATACACAAGAGTTAGAAGGACATCCATAGACTGGAGTCTCTTCACTTTTACAAGAATTACAAGAGGCTTTCAACCTAACACTTCATTTGATTTACGGCATCCCGAGCTTCATCAGCAACCACCTGGAATTCATTCATTCAACTGGATACAATAAGAGATGTAGTGATACTATCTCTTCTTGGAACAATTGTAAAATGATGTTCTTGAGTGCGGTTTGAGAAAAAATTTTGCTGATCAAACAGTGACTCTATTTATGTCCAAGAGACTTGGAAGATGGATACATGGATTTGAGAATGGAGCATTGGAAGTAAAGAGCCATTTGGAGAGAGTACTCTTTTCAGATATTGCTCTAATACCATGTTTGTCTTCTCTCTACCAACCGGCAGTGGAAAACATTTCAGCCCATGGGTTTGCTATTTTCATATCTCCAAGGAAATGACATGGAGGAAGAATTTGAAAGTTCACACCATTGTTGTTGCTCTTAATGCACAGCATAACCGAAATAGAGGAGTAGCAGTGCAACTGCATATCAGGTGTATAATTATTTTCATTTGGAATATTGACTCCTTGCAAATGACCATGACCACACAGAGACAGGTAGATGCTCTGTGGGAAATTAAGATGATATTTCTTCAAATACTTATCCAAATCTAGGAAAGTGATGTCGCAGATATCATAGTAATCAGGGCCAATGATGTTCATAATGTCATCAATCCTCTTGCTAGCCAGTTCATCAGCCGTTCCAATTCCCTTAGGAGCCATTGAATCTGTATAAAATTTGAAAAAATTTATTTCTTAAATGGGTTTATTTTTTTTCATAAAATTTGTGAAAGAATTTGGAAAAAATGGCCAAGGCATTAAGTCACGCAAGTCTAAACAATGACGCGCCAGTATTTCGTGTGCCGCGCTAGTTTTTGACGCGCAAGTCTAAACCGCGCAAGTACGAATACCTTTAAAGGAGTGCGACAGCGAGGGAACAGTAGAAAAGAGACTTGCGCGGCTTAGGTGACCTGCGCGGCGAGATCTCGAGAAGGTATGAAGTCCGGAAATCCGGATACTTGTACGGAGGTGAGGGCCGTGTATTTATAGGCCAGAAAGCCTATCTGCGCGCCGCACCCAGAGCGCTTAAGGCCTGCGCGACGAAAACTTGCGCGCCGCCCTCTGGGCAATGACGACTTGCGCGCCTCCATTTTCCTTTGGAGGAATTCGATTTCCTTAGAGTCCGATCCTCTTTTCTCTCCGGATCCAACTCTGAGGGGGGAATTTTGTTGACGCTCCTTTCGTCACAGAATCTAAAGATCAGAAAAGGGAATATCTGAGCTCAAAGTGATTCAACCTTTGAAGAAAACATCAAAAATCAACAAAGGCATGAACAAAGGATCGACAACAACTGCACCGCGCAAGTTTTATCACTGCCGTGCAAGTACACTTGCGCGACACCCTTGGTCGCGCAGGTGACTTGCGCGACCTAAGTGGTAACCTCCCTGTAACCACCCGGGGTCTTCTTTTGCCTATAAATAGACCCTGTGGGCCCCCCCATTTGAGGAGGATCATTTTCCAGAAACTCGGATTGAAGCTCCCGACGCCCAAGTCTCTTCTCAAAGCTTCCAGAACACTTCTAAGGTAATTTCTTACCTAGAACGGAATATCTAAAGAGAAGAAGGAAGGCCTAAGTGTTGAAACTTATCAAACACTTGCGCGTCAATTTATTTCCTTCAATATAACTTGCGAGTCCCTTTTCTGGAAGAACCTCAAGAGGATTATTAAGGGTTTAAAAAAGAGTCGCTCAAATATTTCAATGCTGGTTGAAAATCGCGCAAATACACCATGTGTCGCGCAGGTATACCTGCGCGACCAAAACTTGCGCGCCCACGGAAGACTTGCATGCCTTTCAAGACTTGCGCGCCCCTACCTTTTTGGGTGCCCATCTTGCCCATTTTACCCCTCTTAAGCCATTACACATTTCCTTTTCAAGATTCAGTCTTCAAGACACTCTTCAAAGCCATTTATGGCATGATTTCTTGATTTGACTTCCTTATTTGAAAGGAATTCTGTGGAACATCTCTCAAAACCTAGTGATTTAAATATCCTTTTGTCACTAAATATAGAGAGTTCATTCATTCAACCTCATCCTTTAAGATGAGAGAATCCTTAACATGGGCATCCTCCTCAGGAGTAATCCCCAATCATAATCCTTTAACTTGGGCATCCTCCTCATAAGTAAGCCCCAATTTCAAATCTGGGCATCCTTCTTTAGGAGTAAGCCCCAAATTCTTAAAGTTCCGAAACTTGGGCATCCTCCTCAGGATTAAGCCCCAAACCTTAATCCCTAACCTGGGTCTCCTTTTCAGGAATAAGACTCAGTCATAATCTTGGGCATCCTCCTTAGGAGTAAGCCCCAAATTCTTAAAGTTCCCAAACTTGGGAATCCTCCTTAGGAGTAAGCCCCAACCTCAAATATGGGCATCCTCCTCAGGAGTAAGCCCCAAACCTTAATCCCTAACCTGGGTCTCCTTTTTAGGAATAAGACTCAGTCATAACCTTGGGCTTCCTTTTCAAGAGTAAGCCCCACGTCCCATAACCTGGGTCTCCTTTTCAGGAATAACACTCAGTCATAATCTTGGGCTTCCTTTTCAAGAGTAAGCCCCAAGTCCCCTTAAATTTCTCTTAACCAGCCCTAATTTACCCTTGATTTGGGTTTCCTTTTCAGGAGTAAAACCCAATCAAAAGTCCCCTCCTAACTTGGGAATCCTCCTTAGGATTAAGCCCCAAGATTAGAGTATTCAAATCTCCATAAAGCACATATACCTTTATGGACCCTGTTCCTGGATTTTCTCCCTAAAAGTGAATCCTAAACCTTCATCCATCTGGGCAGTCATACATACCTAAGCCCCAAACATTTTCTTATGATTGCATCTTTCATGGCACAATTGTCTAATTTTTACCAATACCTCTTGTTTCTCACACCGAGCATGACTCACGTGAGCTTAGAGTGTAAAAGAAATTATGACATTCTTCTTTGAGCCATCAATCATAAACATCATACTCCATTACTCGAACTACGTGGGTTCTGATTCCTTTTCCAAAACAAAGGATACATAGGTAGCCCATTTATGGGTTCGATCCCAACTTTGAAATAATCCCTGTCCTTCTGAATAACAATAAACTTCAAGTGCCCCACTGAGTGGCTTTAAAACTATCCTGGTCATCATAATGACCAAGAGACTTTTATATAAATGTTTTGAAGGATACCATTGACCAAGAATCTCTAAAGAGATATAGATGATTCTCTATTGATGAAGAACCTCGAATACATATAAAAGATTCTCTAAATTTATTCCATATTTAATCATTGATTGTTAAAACTAAAGGAAATCACATTTTATACTTGGTAATGTAATAAGGATTCACGAACATAACTTAAATCTATAAAGAGAGTCCCGGAGTAGACAATAATTCCCCTCAAAAAGGTGTGATGAGTCCGACCTCCCATCCTCTCAACCAATGTAAATTCCTAAGCCTCATTAGTCCACAAGCTAATGAGCGCCTACCTTTGGAAAGTGGGTCCAAACGGATGTGGAATCATTGGATGTTTCCGGTTCTACGAACAAACCCGCTAGAAACCGATCAGAACGTTTGAATCTCCCACCAAGAAGGTCATCCCTGAAATCTGTCGAGGAAACAATGTCTTTCCTTTCATATCAGTTCATTTTCATCCTTACCACATGACATTACACTGAATGAAAATCTAATAACCATATTCTTCATTTACATCACCTTTTCATTATAAAATAAACCCTTACTACTCTTTCTTTCTCACACCGAGTATAGCTCATGTGGGCTTAGGAATTGAGTAGATGAATTTTTTTATATTAGGTGTTTTAATTTTTTATGGGGTTAATAATGTTCTTACAGCATGACTTAAAACTAAATAGTATAATGTCCCCAATGCATGACTTGAAACTACACATCCCCATATTCTATCAAAGGAAACAAATAAAGCTTCCATTTTATATATGAGTCAGATCTATCTAAAATACATAAAACTCATAAAAAATATGGATTCAAACTTCTCTCATGTGCTTCAATAAAATACCTACTTCCACATTTCACACTCTTAATCTTGAATATTTCCAGATTCTCATAATATTCCTTACAGTTTCTGGAGACAAAGTTGCTAATATTTAAAGATCCCTTTTTCCTGACTATGCATCACATGCCCTTAGGCGGCCTTGCGTAAGTATCCTACATAAAAGGCATGTCAGCCAAAAGATTCCATTATATGGATATGCAGCATGTTCCACAGTTGTCCCTTTATAATATAACCCCCATAACAGGTTTTTCAAATAATGGCAATTTCATTCATGGTTATAGTATCTTTGACCCCTTCAAACATTGATGACAATATATAAGAATCTGTATTTTAAACAAGTCATTCAAGTATACTGGTCCCATTATATTTCTCACAATCTGAAAATCTTCATGACCATGGTTTACACATTCCCTTCATCATATGTTTGATGCACTAGGGAATAACCATGAAATCACTTGTCCACATATCATATATTATTTCCTTTTCGGGTCCTAGTTGTATGACCTAAATCTACGGACACCATATCTTCTACGTTTGGGTCATATATTTATAAAAGTTTTATTCTTCCAATTCTTTGGGAACTCTTGGTTGGAAATACCCTTTCCATATTTAGGTACCTTTCTTCATAAGCCAAAATCTATGCTTCAGAAAATCTGAATCTTCAAAAACATTCTTTTCCTTTTAGAAATAGACCATCAAACTTCTGAGATCTCATTTCCCAGACTATGTAGCATGTGCCCTTAGGTGGTCTTGCATAAGTTACCTACATAACCGGCATATTAGTCAAAAGATACCACTATTTGGATATGTAGCATGTTCCCCAGTTGGCCTTACATAATACGACCCCCATAACAAGTTTTTCAAGTAATTGTTACTCTATTCCTAGAAGACTTCCTCTAATGCTTCTATCCCTTTTCCTATACCATTCCATGGTTTCATAAATTCACAAATCACAGTTTACAATTTCCCTTTCATGCCGGAATATGATAGTATATTTCCAAAAAAATTTATCATGAAATTGAGAGAGTTTCGTACTTTTGGTCAAAGCTAAAGACCTTAAATTAAAGCCAAGCAATTTCCTCACTGCATGAATTAAAACTACATAGTACCAATGTCCTCACTGCATTACATAAAACTTCATAGTATCAATGTCCTCACTACGTGACTTAAAACTACACAGTACCAATGTTCTCACTGCTTGACTTAAAACTACATAGTATGATATTAGAAATTTCCTTTTCTGAAAAACTTTTAACCATTACACATACAATAAATTTCTATAAAAAATGGTTTTCCCATTCATGACTTATATTGTTCTAAAATAACCCTTTTCATTATTAAAATTAAT
Source organism: Viscum album (assembly GCA_963277665.1). NCBI lineage: Eukaryota > Viridiplantae > Streptophyta > Magnoliopsida > Santalales > Viscaceae > Viscum > Viscum album. The sequence continues at coordinate 912,793,909 of OY728155.1, read as the reverse complement.
TTCCTTGGCAAAACCACCTACTGTAGTCTTAAGTCAACCAAATCTAATTTGCCTCAATCTATTGGTAGAAAATGTGAAATTTCTAATGAACTCCTTTTCTTGACTATGTACCATGTTCCCTTAGGCGGCCTTGCATAAGCTGCCTACATAACAGGCCTGTCATTCAAAAGATACAACTATTTTGGTATGCAACATATCACCCGGTTGACCCTTCATAACACATTCTCCATAACGGGTTTGTTAAATAATTAAAATGTTGTTCCATGGAAAGACACCCCTTATGTTGATACAGGTTTTAGATTTTGTGACCATAAAAAAATCATGACTGAAGATTCCCCATGGAAATATTTAAAGAATAATAAATCAATTCATAGCCACATAGTTTTTATTGGAATCTAACATCAAAATTTATGGTCAATGCTATTTACTACCCTAAATATTAGCCCTTTATAGTCCAACATGCATGACTCTAAACATCCAAAACCTAAATACTCTGTACTCATTAGACTGAGAACTTAAAGAGGGAACTCTAAAAAAAGTGGAGTCCTAGATCACAAAATATACATTTTTTGTTAGATTTAGGTAATATTGAGCAAAAAAAGAATGTGGTTAAAAGATACAAAAATTTTGGGGTTATCCATATAACCCTATAAATAGTCAAGCTATGCTTATTAGGATCGTTGGATTAATAGGAAAATTTTTGGCCACTTCATTTTTATTATAATAATGTTTTTTAAATGTAAAGGAATCATTGTCATCATTTACTTTTCATATTGCAATCATGAAAAGGAAGGATGATGGTTTTTATGATTGAAAAAAAATCATTCATTCATATAAAAATAGAGGACCATAGAAAAAATAGAGCATCTCTATCATGTTTTAGAATAAACTCTCAACATGAATTTTCATTTGTTGGACTGCTTTATAAGCTCTATCAGCTGCTAGTTGATGTTGAGATAGTTGAGAAAATCTAGCCTTCTCTGCCTGAAGAAATGCTTCCTTTGTAGTTGAAATGGTTTTTATCCCCCCTAATTAGGTTTATCCTAATGTATGATTAAATTTCTCAAAAAATTGATGAACAACATCCAATTGTTGTGGAATAGATAACAACTCCTTCATGGCTTCATTGATTTGTTGGCTAATATCAAGTGATTTCTTGTTATGATTTTTCTCTTCCTCTTTTACTGCAGCTTGAATGTTCTCAATATTGATGCGTCATTTAGCCTCTTCAAAATCCAATCGTAGCTCACGCTTCAACTCTCATTGGAGAATAGTCTCTTTCATGGAATCATATATTAGCCGATAATTAAATCCGGAAAATCCCAATACAGAGAATAATGCTGGTATTTTTAAAAAATGGGATGAAAATTCATCTAAAGGATTTATAGAAATTATGCTCTAGATATGTTTCTATGTCTTCTTGTGTGCCATATGAAGAGCATATTGTATCTCTAAGTCTACACCTGAGCCACAACAATGAGGTAAAATGTACTCTGGAAACAGGTCGCTTAAAGAGCTGCCTTTTCTATATCTCTTGGGACTGTATAAGCTTCACCTTCTGATCTAGGAGCTGATAACCCTAAATGAAAAGTCAAGAACATTATTAATCTCAAATAGAGGAAGAAAATATGATTCAGACAGCTGATTATATTTACTCAATAACATGTCAGCTAATTGATTGGATTCATCCCCTATATTCTCACATCTAGTATTCTGAGCAAGGGTTTCTTGAGAAGGGTAATTTCCTGGAATTTGATCAGTTTTGACATTTGAAGGATTTGAAATATCTCTTGATGAAGAATCCTCTGTTGGTATTTCTCTGGCCCTAGAATAAGTATAAAGTGTAACACCCGGTTCCTGAAGATCCTTTGTGACATTTTATGCAGATAAAACATCATAAGGTGAATTTTGATGTAAAGAATCAAGTTAAAGAAAAACATTTGTATGGAAAATGAAAGAATAGGGACTTAAGTCCTTGAAATTTCACATGAAAATCCTCAAAGTCCTTTATGGAACTTGTAATATCAATATTCGGATTAAGGGTGTCCATCATTTCAATGTATACGACCTAAAATGTTACATAATCCTCACCATTTATGGTATCAATTTTTTTTTGTTGATTCCAAAATTCACTCTGATGACATTTTATTCAGTTGAATCTTCAATTGGTATACCAGCATCAGATCTTTCTTGGTTTTGGTTAACATCAAAATTGTTTTTAGATTGCCCTAGATCTTCATTCCATTATTTTGATGAAGTAGGAATATCAGAATTTATTATGTTCAGGATCCTTGGACAAAAGTAACCAGGGAATGTATTTAATCTTATCATGGAATTTCTTTCTCTCAATAGATCCAAGAGAAAGTATAGAAGAATATTTTGATTATTTATCTACTAAAATTGAAAATTCTTCAGCCTGAACTTGGGTTTCCCCTGGGGATTCTTTTTCTGGTCTTGAAGCATCACCTCTTAATCACTTGAGAGCGGATAGAGACATAGATCCTACAAGAGGATAAAACATGGTTACTCGAATATATTTAGCAATTTGTATGCTCTAAATATATTATAAACACTGACTTATTTGGCGAACGCTTTGAATCAATCTAATTTCTCTCTTGTGTTTTTGTTCAAAATCATGGGGAGAGATTGAAACACTCCTCTTAGTAGGGGAAACATGTAGAGACCCAAATATTGACATACATAGACTCACACTACTTTTTCAGAATACTTAATACATAAAAAAACAGACACCGGAAGACTGTAATTGTTTAGTGTCTTTGGAAACATGGAACATAATCTTCTAATCTTGGTGAAAGATCTTCGACATATACCATAAAGATCTTCCCTTTTTTCGTACCTAAAACCATTTTTATATACTGGGTAAAAGAAAACATATAAAGGGTGATCTTAAATTATCAATAAGGGTAATCAAGGAGAAAATAAAACAAACCATATACATTTTAACTTCAAAACATGAAGATAAAGTTTTAATGTCAAAATCTTGAGTTGTGAAATAAATCATTGTAGTATGTAAGACATAGATCATAAAGGAACATCAATCTTGATAAAATAGCCTCAGAAGAAAACATTTAATTGTGGAAAACCATTAATAACATGATATGGTTTCCATAGTATCCAAGGAATTTCTTCCAAGACAATCTTAGTGGACAAAGTCCCCTTCTGAATCGAGTTCACTCCTTGTTCCAGACTTATATCATTGAACCGGATTAACATACCGTTCCAACCAAGTACAAATCATGAGATATAAATCTTTACCAAATTAATTGGAAGTAGATATATGTCCCACCCATCTCATAATGAAATCATTTATACTTGTGCCACAACATGAACCTAAATCATTCATCATTACCCAAAGTATAAAATTGGTTTCATAAACATAATCCCATCATAACATAATCCATAAAAAAATGGATATCATTTCATCATAAGAAATGTGAAACAATATAAATCATAGAGACATTATACTTGAAACATACACATATGAAATAAAGTCATCTTAGATGGAAAATGGTTTTGATAAAACATTTGAAATGAATTCTTGAGGAAAATATCCTTTCTTCTTCAAAATCATTTTCTTTTCAGAAAATGCCATTAAAATTTTAAAAGAAAAGTAATTTTTTGAAAATAGTCATGAAATATTGTAGAGTAATGTTTATGAAAATAAGGCGTTATAAAACCGTAAAAATATGTTCATGTCGTATATGTAAAAAAACAACCTTCTTGTACTTTTATCAGAAAAGTAAAAAAAGTAACTCGTATGGTAAAAAAAGAAAGATTATTTAAATACCATGTAGTAAAAGTCAAAATTGTGTAAAAAGGACATTAAACATACATGAAACCATTTTTAAAAAATAGGGTCATTAATGATAAATATATCCTCAGTAAATACTTACGAATAAACAATCTCGTATAAAAACCAGACTGGAAAACTTATCCCTTACCTTAGGTCTGATACGCTTCATATGTATTTGAACCTCCTGTATAATGATTTAAATAATGTCATTGACTTATTAAAGAATCATATTCATTGTTATGATATCATATATGGTTTACTTCTGACTTTATATTACCCTTTCTTTTGTAAATTCCATGTTAAAGCAGCGTTTTTGGTAAAATCGTTTCATTTATCATACATGTTTCGATTTGTAGTTCTTGATATTATTTTTACTTATATCATGATTTACTTACTTCAAGAATGTAAATAATGATTTTTATATCATATATATTAATTATATACATAAATATAATAGATAGATGAATGAAATGAAATACACCGTTCATGGAGACGGTAGGCCGTACGTACGCCTGAACGATGTTTTCCTTTCCTTATTGACTTTAATGGAAGTAAGTATATGAAATATATATATACATAAATACTGTAGAATTATTATGTCATATATATCATTATTATTTATTATTTATACTTTATAATTATTCTTAAATGTTTAACATGGATAATGAATCTCACCGCGTCATGGAGACGGTAAACCGTACGTACACACGAGCGATGATATCATTCCCATAATTATATGAATAGAATTGGAGTTGATGATATAATATCTCAGAATCAGTATCATGTTCTAAAATCATATATAGTTATTCTTTAAACCATTATACCAATCCATGTAAGGTGGTGGTGGGAAATATATTTCACCACGGCGTGGAGACTATATTCGTTACGTACACACGCACGGTGATTTCATTTTTCGTAGGATGGATAGAATGTGAAATGAAGTAGTTTCATATTTATAATAACATATAAATATATTAGTGATACTGATTTTATTACTTTATAATGAAACAACTAAATAAGAAGAAGTTGAAGAAGAAAGAAACTTGAATGAATCGCTAGAAGAGATTACCTCTTCTTGACGCACCTCTTTTAAGCTTCCTCTTATGGGACTAGAGTTGGTATTTTGAGAAGACCAAAACCTCGAGAATGTTTCTACGAAAGTTTAGAAGTGAAATTTTGAGGGTTTTTTCAAGCTTTAGGGCTCAATGTTGTGTAAAATGGAGAGGGAGGAGGTTCCCTTTTATAAGGGAGGAGATGGGCACCTTTGGAAAGTGTTAAAATATTATTTTATTATAAACGTATCATAGGTTTCCAAAGGTCCAACAATCATTAACTATAAAGTTAAGATGACTCATGGTCTAAATAAAATCATCCAATCAGAATTAGACATGTTTTGGATAATATTTTAATCCATATAATCATATTTATTTAAATCATTTATTAATGAGGTAAATACTGCATCATTATGATGTCATATATAATTTAATTTATTTGAAGTCTAAAAATTATAAAAAAATTACCACTATGCAGGAAATATTTTTAGATTTCCAAGGAATATTTATAGTCTAAAGGATAATTTATATAACCCCTTATAAAAATTGATTACCAAAAGCTTTTTGTTAATGTCAATTTTGTCTTTACATTAAATTAATTAATCCAAATTGTCATTATCACTACCAAGTGTCTCAATGGGGTCCCGAAATCGACCCAAGGTTGCCCATGGTCGTCCAATAATCATTCAATAAGGTTAGTACAAGTGTTAAGGTGATTTTGAATTATTATAATATTCTTTAAACCTTGAATTGCCCTATTTACCTTTAAATGTGGTAAATAAATGTCAAATGTTACTATTCACCATAAATTTTTTTCATCTTATTGAACCAAATTTTATTTCTTGATAACAACCATGTATGTTGGATTTTTGAAATTCAATTCAAAAAAGTGGTAAAATTTCATATGAATGAACGAGTCAGTTTTTTTAACCACCACTAAATGGTTTCACTATTCATTAAAATTTGAAGTTTTTCAGAATAATGCCAAAAATTCAGCCTAAGATATATTTGATATTCCGAATTCCAAAATGATGTCTATTTTTCCAAATTCAAAACATATAAGTGACATTAAATAATTTTTAAATTAATTCGCGGTATCCAAACAAATAGTGTGTTTTTAAGAAACAATAACTATCAAAAGATCGACACTTGTTTATGTCCAATTTCATTGTGAAATAAATTCCAATGAACATCATTGGATTAAATAGTAAAAATATATTCTAATTACACTTTAAAACCAATTATAAAGATAATCTAACCATATAAATTACGGAGATGAAAAATGTTGTTTTTAATTAAAATATAACGTGTTTTTACTATTCATTAAAATATTAAAGTTATCATAATAATATGAAAAATTTATCCATAGTAAATTTTTATATCTTGATTCCAAATAAGAATTTTATTTTCTCAAATTGAACTTATAAACATGTCAAAACTAGATTTAAAGTGGGTGCACCATCAAAAGGTGGAAAAACTACATTATTTGAAAAATAATTATTTTGCCCGAAAAATTTATTTTGTTCTCATACCATGTTCTATAAAATGTGTAGGATGAATTATAATGTCATAAAATTAAAAATTTAGTTACTATTATTCATAACGGCTAGTTCATAATAATATTATAACCATATATCGTTGTTTAGTGAAACCCGGTATTGCGTACAACACACGCTATCAAGGAAGGTCGTGATTGCGTGTAATGCAAGCCAAGTCAGAGTTGCGTGTAGTGCACGACTCCTTTTTTGTTTTCTATAATATAATCCAACCATATTTCATTTATACATTGAATATATATATATATATATACACTCAATTTTGCGTATAATAACTACTATCAAATGAACTTGAAATTATGTGTAACACTATCCAAAAATAATGTTGTGTATACTGCAAGCTAATACTGTATTGCGTATAGTTCAAGATAATATTGGTGTAACATACAATAGAAGACCTAAAATAAATTAAAAATAATACTTCTCATAAAATCTTGTGGTCTTACATTCTATCCACCTTAAAATGAATTTCTCCCTCAAAATTCATCAGGGTTATAAATTGTTTAGTGCTTGAAAGTTTCTTTCATAGAAACCCACATCGTAAAAAGGAATAAAAAAACATAACTTTGAAAACTAATGTTTGAAATGTAACGGTTACCCAAATTAACTCATCACTAGGTTTCCACATAGGATAACATGGGTGAAAATATGGATATGGAAGAGAAATATAACCATCAACTTCTGATGAAGAGTGGTACAGGACATGGATATGATAAAGCCAACAATCACAAAGCCATAAATTTGTGATGATCTTAGGTATAATCTGATTCATCAAATATTTGGGCACTTGGAAATCATTTTTTGTTTTCATGATCATTTCCCAAATGTTGATGAATTTTAGAATTAAAAGAAATGCTTAGTTGATTTTGGTACAATCTCACTATTGTTCTTTCCTTGAACAATTTCCCCTTCATCCCTTAAATAAATGAAGTTGAATTTGTCATTCGTGAAGTGTTAGAATATCATGTGATAGAATGATAGGTCATTCCATCTATCTCAAACAAAAGGTTAGAAAAATTTATTAAATTTACATAAGTGCATCTATAGTGAGATTAATCATATATGGTTCCTATATATCATTCCTCTTAATAAACTAAAACTAATTTCTACTAACCAGGGTCTTCCTGTTGTCCAGGGGTAGGTGATAAAGGCATGTCGCACTTCGTTTGTGGGTTCGATCCCCGCATCCTTGTCTGACGCGATGGGTTGTCGCCCGTCCTACGGGTTGTACTTTTTATAAAACTATACTATTATAACATTCAAAAATAATATCAAAAATTTATAGCCTTAAACAATATTTTTTGATGTCCAACTTAATGCATTCCAACCTTTAGTCTTATCAGAAATACTTTTTTCCAATATCATAGTATAAAGAAAACAATTACTAGAAATTTCATCTACCGAGCATGTGAATACCGTCATTTATCACCCATATATCATACGATATATCTTGTTGGTCAGATTCCAAACATGAGAATACCATAATCATGTATTCTCTTGAAAAATGAATACCCATTCAACCTTAGTGAAAACGTGAATGTTGTCAAAAGTTAACTCTTTACACATAACAAAATCCCAAAATTTCAATATACTCATACCATGATACAACTTTGTCCATATATCAGTCATGAGCTCATTAATACTATCAAACATATTATTTTCTCCTTATCCCTTCATTATGTGAATATCATCTGCATTCCATAATATTTGATTTACTTTTCATTGTTACTAGTGCAATATAATTATTGAAAACAATAATAAACCAATACATAGATATTCCAATATTCCAGAGTACTATAAATTAGATTCCATAACATTATTTTGGAATCTCATTACATAATCACATAATCATTCCACCACATCTTTGTCATATTCAACATTGCCAATAGTGATCATGTGTGACTTCCCTTTGTCCTTTGCCTTAAGAGTTTGTTGATGTCGATCATCATTAACCTTAGGATTAGGGAATTGGATAACATAATGCCTTATTTCCTTGCACTTGAAGCATTGAAGTGTTGGTGGAGAGTTATCTATAGTCTTTTCTCTATTCATGTAATTAGAAACCTTTTTCTCATTACTTCGGCACTCATCTGCTTGATGACCTTATTTTCCAAACTTGAAACATTTTCTAGTACCTTTTAGACAATCTCCACCATGCTTATTTTCACACTTTGAGCATAAAGAAACATTCACCTTATTTTCTCCATTGTTCTGAGGTTTTTCCTTGAACTCCATATTTTTTTTCTTGTCAAAACCATGACATGGATATGTTACACCATCTTCCAGTTCTACCTTGATAGAACAACGCACGATTTCTTCATAGCTACTGAAGTATCTTATAGCTAAATCTATTCTAGGACTTGGTTTTAAGCCACTGAAGAATCGATAAACTTTACATTTAAGTTGGATGATAAAGCAAGATGCATACCTTGCAAGTCTTCTAAAAGTTTCTTCATATATACCAATAGATTTGTCATCCTTATGCATAAGCTCAAGGAACACCTTTTCCATCATTGTTCGAAGAATACGATGGATGTACTTACTGAAAAACATGTTCTTGAACTCGTCCCATTCCATGGATTGAATTTCATCTTGGGGCCTTGTATTCTTAATTAGAGTCCACCACTGGTCTGCTTCACCTTCTAAATGGTAAACAGATAAAATTAATTTTTCATGTTCTAAAAAGTGAAGTATGGAAAATATCTTTTCAATGGTACTGATAAATTGTTCAGCAACAAGTGGATCAGAAGTCCCATTGAAAGACGGTGGATGTTTCCTCATGAAGGACTCAATAGAATATTGTTCCCTTCTCTGATCATTTGCAAATCTAGAATGATTCATAGCTTGTGTAAGTTTATTAATAATATTTTCACTCCATCTCCCATCACATTTGGATGCTAGGTAGGACAATCATTTCATTCTCCATTACATTGATCAACACGGTTCCTTCGGGTTCCAACCGTCATCTAAACCCCAAAAAGAACAGTGTGAGAAGAAGAAATCATGCTAGGAAAACAACATAATAAAGGGGGAGTACCTTCAATATCTAACATCTTAGGTTTAACTTTAATATAGTTACCATATTTATAGGACTACAACCTATACGTATACTTAACCTTTGGGAAATCCCTAGACATACCTTATAAATATCTCTAGGGATCTCACTAAATTTCTCGCATCTTAGTTTCCAAAGGTTGATTAATCATTTCCTCTGATACCAACTGTAGAGAACAAAAGCTTGACATACATAGACATTAAATTAATTTTTCATAATACATAATAAATAACAAAAACACACACCAAAGGAACGTAACAGTTTATTGTCTTTGGAAACATGGAACATAATCTTATAATCTTGGTGAAAGATCTTCAACATCTCCCATAAAGATATTCCCTTTTTTTCTTACCTGAAACCATTATTTATATCCGAGGGAAAAGAAAACATATAAAAGGTTAGCTCAAATACTCAGTAAAGGTAATCATGGATAAAATAAAACAAACCATATACATTTGAACTTCAAAACATGAAGATAAAGTTTTAACGTCAAAATCATGAGTTGTGAAATAAATCTTGGCAGTACGTAAGGCATAGATCATAAAGGAAAATCAACCAAGATAAAATATCATGGGAAGAAAACATGTAATTGTTTAAAACCATTAATCGAATGATATGGTTTCCATTGTAGCCAAGGCATTTCTGCCAAGACAATCTTAGTGGACAAAGTCCCCTTCTGAATCGAGTTCACTCCTCGATAAAATCCTGTATCACTAAACCGGATTAACTAACCATTCCAGCCATGTTTATCCCATGAGATATAAATATTTACCCAATTAATTAGAGGGATATATTGGTCCAACCCATATCATAATGAAATCATTCTTACTTGTTCCACAATATGAACATAAATCATTCATCATTAACCAAAGTATAAAATGGGTTTCATAAACATCATCCCATAATAACATAATCCATACAAAAAAGGATATCATTTCATCATAAGAAAATTGAAACAATGTAAATCATAGAGACATTATACTTGAAACATCCTCATAAGAAAAAATTTCATCTTATATGGAAAATGGTTTTGATAAAATACATGAAATGAATTCTTGAGGAAAATATCCTTTCTTCTTCAAAATTATTTTCTTTTCACAAAATGCCATGAAAATTTTAAAATAAATTGATATTTTTTAAAATATTCATGAAATATTTTAGATTAAGATTCATGAAAATAAGGCATTATAAAACCAGAAAAATATGTTCAAGTCGTATAAGTAAAAAACATTCTTCTCGTACTTTTGCCGAAAAAGTCAAAAAAGTACCTCGTATGGTAATCAAAAGAAAGATTATTTAAATACCATGTAGTAAAATTAAAAAATGGGTAAAAATGTCTTTAAAGAAACATGAAACCCTTTTTAGAAAATAGGGACATTAATGATAAATATATCCCAAATAAATACTTACGAATAAACAATCTTGGATAAAAACGAGATTGGAAAAGTTATCCCTTACCTTAAGTCCGATATGATTCGTACATATCTAAACCACTTGTATGATGATTTAAATAATTTCATTGAATTATTAAAGGATCATATGCATTGTTATTACATCATATATGGTTCACTTATGACTTTATATTACCCGTTCTTTGGTAAATTCCATGTTAAAGCAGCGTTTTGGGTAAAATCGTTTCATTTATCGTACATGTTTTGATTTATTGTAATTGATATTATTATTACTTATATCATGATTTAATTACTTAAATAATGTAAATAATGATTTATATATCATATATATTCAGTAGATACATATATATAATAGATAGATGAATGAAATGAAATACACCGTTCATGGAGACGGTTGGTCGTACGTACGCATGAACGCTGTTTTCCTTTCCTTATTGACTTGAATGGAAGTGTGTAAATGACATATATATATACATAAATAAAGTAGAATTATTATGTCATATAAATCATTATTATTTATTATATATACTTTATAATTATTCATAAATGGTTAACATGGAGAATGAATCTCATCGTGTCGTGGAGACTGTAATACATACGTACGCGCGAGCGATGATATCATTCCCATAATTATATGAATGGAATTGGAGTTGATGGTATAATATCTCAGAATTAGTATCATGTCATAATAATCATATATATTTATTATTTACACCATTATACCCATCCATGTAAGGTGGTGGTTGAAAATAGATTACACCCCGGCGTGGAGACAGTATTTCGTATATAAGCAGGCGCAGTATTTCATTTTTCGTAGGATGGATAGAAGATGAAATGGAGTTGTATGATATTTATAATAACATATAAATATATTATTTATACTTATTTTATTACTTTATAATTTAAAAACTAAAGAAGAATAAGTTTATGAAAAAAGAAACTTGAAAGAATCGGTAGAAATGATTACCTCTTCTTCGACGCACCTCTTTTAAGCTTCCTCTTAAGGGACTAGAGTTGATCATTTGAGAATAACAGAACCTCCATAATGTTTCTAGGGAAGTGTAGAAGAGAAATGGTTAGGGTTTGGCCAAGCATGAAGGATCAATGTTGTGTAAAAAGGAGAGGGAGGAGGTGCCCTTTTATAAGGGAGGAGAGGGGAACCTTTGAAAAGTGTGAAAATATTATTTTATTATAAACGTATCTTCGGTTTCAAAAGGTCCAAAAATAATTAAATATTAAGATAAGATGAATCATGGTCTAAATAAAATCTTCCAACCAGAATTGGACATGTTTTGGATAATATTTTAATCATTATAATCATATTTATTTAAATCATTTATTAATGAGGTAAATACAACATCATTATTGTGTCAAGAATAATTTAATATATTTGATCTCTAAAAATTATAAAAAAAATACCAACATTTAGGAAATATTTTTATCTTTCGAAATGAATATTTATAGTCAAAAAGATAATTTATATATCCCTTTTAAAAATTAATTACTAAAAGTTTTTTGTTAATGTCAATTTTGTCTTTACATTAAATTAATTAATCCAAATGGTCATTATCACTACCAAGTGGCTCAATGGGGTCCAAAAATCAACCCAAGGATGCCCATGGTCGGCCACTACTCATCCAATAATGTTAGAACAAGTGTTATGATAATTTTGAATTATTATAATATTCTTTTAACCTTGAATTACCCTATTTACCTTTAACTGCAGTAAATAAAAGTCAAAATTTACTATTCACCAAAAATTATTTTCATCTTATTGAACCAAATTTTACTTCTTGATAACAACCATATATGTCGTATTATTGAAATTCAATTCACAGAAGTGGTAAATTTTCATTTGAATGAAGGAGTCAGTTTTTTTAACCACCACTAAGTGGTTTCAATATTAATCAAAAATTGTTGTTTTCAGAAAAATACCAAAAATTCAGCCTAAGATAAATTTGATATTCCAAATTCAAAAATTTTGTCTATTTTTCCAAATTAAAAATATATAAGTGGAATTAATTAAATTTAAAATTTATTCCTGTTATCAAAACAAATAGTGTCTTTTTAAGAAAAAATAACTATCAAAAGGTCGACACTTGTTTATATCCAATTTCCAAGTGAAATTAATTCCAATGACCAACATTGGATTAAATGGTAAAAATATATTCTAATTACACTTTAAAACCAATTAAAAAGATAATCTAACCATATAAATTACTGCGATGAAAAATGTTGTTTTTAATTAAAATATAGCGTGTTTTTACTATTCATTAAAATATAAAAGTAATCAGAATAATATGAAAATTTTATCCAAAGTAAATATTTATATCCTGATTCCAAATAAGAATTTTATTTTGTCAAATTGAACTTATAAACATGTAAAAAAACTATATTTAATGTGGGTGGGCCATCAAAAAGTCGCAAAGCTGCATTTCTTGAGAAATACTTATTTTACCCGAAAAATTTATTTTGTTCTCATAGAATGTTCTATAAAATGTGTAGGATGAATTATAATGTCATAACATTAAAAATTTAGTTACTATTATTCATAATGTCTAGTTCATAATAATATTATAACCATATATCGTTCTTTAGTGAAACTTGGTATTGTTTACAACACATGCTATCGAGGAAGGTCATGATTGCATGTAATGCAAGACAAGTCCGGGTTGCGTGTAGTGTAGGAATCCTTTGATGTTTTATATAACAGAATCTAACCATATTTCATTTATACATTGAATATATATATATATATACACTCAATTTTGCATAGAATAACTAATATCAAATGTACTTGAAATTGTGGGTAACACGATCCTAGAATAATGTTGCGTATACTGCAAGCTACTACAGTGTTTCTTATAGCACAAGATAATATTGGTGTAGCATACAACAGAAGGCATTAAATAAATTAAAATAATACTTCTCATAAAATCTTGTGGTGTTGCAAAACATGAGGTAGTGGTTGAGGATTATCTGTCGCAATTACCCCAGTCATGATTCTTGCTCCTGGATAAAGTTTTAGCGGCCTTGGAGGATCAATTGTTTCATTAATAGAAGAGAATGAAGGAACGTACTTGGGTGATTCAAGAATTGGTTCAGATCTTCCGTCTCTACATTCAAGCTACATAAATATATTTTCATCGAGATTAATGATGATAAATGATAAACCAGAATTGATACAAAAGAAAAATGGAAATACATTCTCTGTATTGACATAAATTTCCCACTCCTCCTCACAGTCGATAATTACCCCTTCGCAGACTCCTAAGTTGAGCATATGAGATACTCATTTAGAGGCTAGGATTTGTTCATCAGTTTCATATACAACAACCTCCAACACCGCAATATACATTTGTACTTCATCCAAGTAATTGTTCAGATTGAAATCAGAAGGTTCCTTGGTGTCACCAATATCTGGTATTTGAATGCCATGCTGGAGGAATGCCCATGCATCCCTATGAACACGGGTTATTATTTCCAAATAATAAATGGCTAAAGTTCACAAATAATTCAATATTGGTATGGTTTTCTATGCAAGGGAAGCTTCACCTTCTGATTGGAAAATTTCTTCAGACATCCTTTCATCAAAAAGTTCAACAGATGGATTAGGGACCACTATTTGAGGGCGGTGACTGGATCGCCTTGGCATTGGAGGTATTTCTTCTCTAGCCTTGGTCTTCCCTGTGTACATCCTACAAAGACGTTTTTAGGGCTCTAAAACCTCTGACAATTTTGTATCATCTCTGGCCTTGGATTTATTGCCACAATTTCCATGCGCAACAGTCTTTGTAGAAACCAATCGATATATTCCTTTTGTTAGAGCCCCTTGGGGATGTGAAAAAACCCAATCTTTGGTATACCCATCTTCCTATCTGATCGATGAATCTGGTGGAGGTAATGTAATTGAATATTTCGATACGTCTAAAGGTGTTAGAATCTATAATTATCACGCTACCATTGGGTGCTTCTCATGTCTGACATTTGTGGGTGGAAAGTGCTTGATTGTTGATGACATCTGAAATGACGAGAAATCCTATCCGGGACATAAGCCTCACAGATAATTTCACCATCAATCCTGGTTGATTGTACGCTATACCTGAATTCCATCATATAGGATCTCAACTCAAAATTCTTCTCTTTACCATCATCAATAAATGTTCCTTTTGGGGGGTCACCAAAAGGAAAAAAACTCAATTCCCCTGAGGCATTTAATGCATTCAGCACCACATAAGGTTCTTAGCT
The DNA here is from genome assembly GCA_963277665.1 of Viscum album. Lineage (NCBI taxonomy): Eukaryota > Viridiplantae > Streptophyta > Magnoliopsida > Santalales > Viscaceae > Viscum > Viscum album. The sequence continues at coordinate 912,778,772 of OY728155.1, read as the reverse complement.
GAGAGGCTTAATACCCGAAACTTCCTGTAAATATGGAGTGAATCGACCGTTGGGTACTCTAACTGAATTCAGCACAATGTATGAAGAAAAGTGTGCTGTAATCCATCCCCACAACACCGAGAATGGCCCTGAAATCCTAAATGGAGACTTCCCATTGTATAAATGTAGCAAGAGATAGTAAATTCCTACAAATAATAGCGTTTCTATCCCAATATACTTACCCTCAACCAATTTAGCTATAATGACAAATGTCCCTGATCTTACACCACCTTCAGATTCACAAACTAGAAGTAAATAAACACATAGTCACAAAGCAATTATGGGAGATAAGCGTACTTTTTCAACTATATCAGGTTTGAATTTATAGCCCTAGTGCTTTTAATTGCATCTTTCCAGTGTAGGCCAATATGTGCCTAAACTGCCTTGGCTATCTGTTGAATGAAAAATAGTAGGACGTCCAAATATTGGACCTTTCTCTATTATTGGTTATAATAAGGCTTCCATCCACACTCTAGAATGGATATCTTTCTTATCCTTGGGTAAATTATTTGTTATCTTATGTAATTCAGGGGCTAGTGGTGGTGTTCTAGTAACATCACCCCATATTATAGTAGGCAGGATAAATTCATAATACATGTCCCCAAGAATATGAATTCCAGCTATTTGGTAAATGTCCCAGAGGCTAATGCCAACTTCACCATGTGTCAAATGATAGGAATTCATTTTTCAACTCCATCGGTTTAGTAATTCAGGAAGGAATTCATATTCGTAAACATATGTTTTCCCCATCCAGACAGGTTTGTATATATGAATGTCTGATAACTCCTTTCTGAATTCCTCACAAGTCCAACTTACCCAGAATGCCCACATCCACTTGGCTTTTACTCCACCTCCAGAATAAAGGTCCCAATCTCCTTTCCAACCATTTGATTGTTATGTTTCATGAGCATGAAAAGTGGAATCATAAAAATGTGGTCTTGGGTCTACAACAAGATCTTTCATATCGGGAGTGTAGCCACTGTGACTAAGGATGCAACTAATAGAGACGGTTCCTTCTTGTAACGGAACCCTCCTTGCACTAATATTCATGCAGTTACAGTTGGAATACTGAAAAACCAATTCTTTGGAAAGTACATCTTAATAGATGGAACATTGGCATCTAGGAAAATCCCATTCCTATATAGGGGTAAGTAAGGAGTTTGTGGATAGTCACGCTGGTATGGAATTAGACCCTTCCATAGCCCAGGAAGAGTACTCTCAACAATGTCATAATAGTATGGCCCGACAATCTTCATCATTTCATTTTGGCGAGCCTTAGCTTCTATGGTATGGGTCATCAAATGAGTCATTCATTCCTGTAAAAATAATTACCAAACATTCGGGTCATATTTTAAAGAAGAAAGTGAAAATTATGGCCAAGGACACTATTCGCGTAGGTCCTTTAACAAGTTCGTTCAATGAGGTTTGTCACGTAGGCCCTCCGACAAGGATCCTAGTGCAACTGCATCATTGAAGTTCTTTTTTTGTAGCTTCGTCATCTAAATAAGTTTACCTTGATGAAATTCTAAGAGAATTACACAAGAGCACAATGTGATGTGGCTGGGTGAATGACCTATGCAACGAGAGCTCAAAATGTCAGGGAAAGCACAGGTCAATAAAAAATCGTGAAAGGTTGAGACTAATTTATTGGCAATAGAAGACCCACGCAACATGACTACGTTGCATACCTGTGCAAAATACCAGCATGAAGTACTTGTGTGCCAAAATTGTGCTATTCAGTAATCTATCCTTATCTTTTTCCCAGACTTTGACTTCAGGACTTGACCCTCTTTGTATATTTTGGATCCAATCCTGAGGGGGGGGGGGCTTTGTTAACACTACTTGAGAAAGTAACCAAAAAGATAAATAACCTTCAGATATTTTAAATCCCAATGCAAGATTCAAAGAGTACAAAAGAAAATCAATAATACTCCCAATGTGCTTTGAGATGATGTAGCTTCACCGAGCTTCGCGGATGAGCTATATGGCTGAGCTACATAGCTGACCTCTGTGCCTGAACATGTTTTATGTCCCTACATAAAGCACATTCATGGTAAAGCCGCACGAATAACCTACGTGGTCAACATATCTTCGATGAGGCTCATCCATGCCAATAAATAGTTCCCTTTGTCTCCCAATTTCTTGACTGAAAAAAAGTAAATGACACTCTGAAGCTCCCATTGCATAGATCTTTCTCCTAGATCTCTCAAATTGTCTCAGGTAGCTCTCAAACAACAAGATAAGAGATATTTTAATGGGATAGGAATGATTTGAAGTTCTTCACATTCATCAGTCATCATCAAAATCTGAGTGTTATATCTGTGTTCCATACCTATGTGGTATACCTACGTGTAAGACCCCGGGACACCCTGAGAGGGGAGGGGTGAATCAGGGTGTCAACTTTTTCATCTTAAAGTTGTGTATCTTGTTCCCACGTTGGTAGGAACTACTTAAATCTATATGATGGATATGATCAGGAATGAAACATTCACATGCAGAGAGATGAAACACCTATTTTTACTTGGTTCACCACTAAGGGCTACGTTCAAGGAGCATACGCCGACAGGTTGTCAGTCGTACCTGAATCCACTATGCTTCACTAGCTGTAGATTACAATTTTTCGGGTACAGTCACTCTGTCCCAGGCTCACTGCCTTTACAATTGTTCAGGGATAGCTCACTGCGTCCCACAGGTCACTCCCGTTGACTCCCCCTGGCTCACTGCCGTTGGTGAAGTCTCACTCAGTTTATAGACGTGAAGGTCTCTTCAATTGATAGTCATGAAGTTCTGTGTCTCCTGTTCAGCATGATACTTTTCTTGCATCAGAGTTCAGAGTTGATGCACATTACTGTTCAATCCTCCTTTAGTGCAATGAATGAATGCACTAGATCCCCTATTCTTGTTTCCCTAAATTACAATCACTTGTGTGATTGCTCAATAAATGATGCTCTATCAAAGTCCACATTTCATCCACTGATGAATACTCCTTTTTCCCCTGTCCACTGGGCGTACAACCTCTAAAAGGGTCTTCACAAAGTACCCTACTTTGCATGGATCCCAATTTTGGAAAGCTTAAGAAATTCTTAGCAGAGCCCCTGCCTTTTCGCGAAGCTCAATCGCGAAGCACTCTTGCGATGCTCCAGCCTTCGCAATGCTTGGATATCGCGGAGATCCTGTCTCTTCGCGAAGCTCACCGAGCCAACGCGGGGCGCACGACTTTTCGCGGAGCTAGGAAAGCCGCCGCGAAGCTCCTGCCTCTTCGCGAAGCTCAACGAGCCAACGCGGGGCGCAACCGTTTCGCGGAGCTAGGATAGTCGCCGCGAAGCTCAACTTTCACGAAGAAAACTGCCTTCGCGAGTGACCTTTGCGAACCGAGAGAAATGGTTTTTCATTGAAAGCTCTCTCTACTTCTCTTGAGTGGGTCAGCCTCTATTTATAGGCGATTCCACCGACCCTCGACCCTTCCGCGCGAAGTCAACGCCATGTCATCTCAAATCGCGAAGCTCCAAAGTTTCTGCCGGAAATCTGTCCAAATCGCGAAGCTCCACGGCAATATTCTGTTCGCAGAGCTTGACGTAGTCGTGAAGAATCACCGTCAACATACCTTCACGACAGCGCCGCGAATCTCCCTTTGTGAAGCCCAACATTCCTCCGCGCCTTCGCCGCGAAGCTCCCTCGCAAATCCCTTCATTGCCGCGAAGCTCTTTAACTCTATCGTTCGCGAAGCTTGACGTAATCGCGAAACATGACGTAATCGCGAAGACTCACCGCCTCCATTCTTCTGGTCTTCGCGAAATCCAGTCCATGCATCCCATTTTCGCGAAACTCATTCCTTTGCCATATTAAATTATGATCTTCCTGGAAATCAACTTTTCGCGATGCTCACCAACCTCCAAATTTTGGACCCCAATAATTTGGCAAACACTGGAAAACGGCGCCACCTTGTATCTGCTCTTTTAGTCCGCCTCCAGATCATCCATTCCTTTTTCGATGTTCCATGAATAAAACATGGATCATTATCCACAATCTTCGAACTCGACATGTCACCATGAAATCTCCTTTGTCAAAAAAATTGTATGTCTTCTGTTTGCTTTGTCAACAAGCACGATCACCACAACAATTCTTCTTCTTGGTGATCTGTATACTTCAGCAACTCTTCTGCTTTTATCACAACCTCCACTATTGTGATATGTATTCTTTGAAGGAATAGCTTTAGCATCGTCATCTTTTATGACAATTTGATGTTCATGGCTATCGCAGAATTCCAATCCTTGCACGACAATCATATAATTCCAATCATTGGCACATTGTCTTCTTCATCAACCGTCATGATATACTTCATGCAAACCGATTCAATTCGTCAAGAAGGCTCTTGCATGGTTCTCATGCAATCATAAGTAATTGCATGGACTTCATCAAACCCATGGGTTCTCATACAATAATGAGGAATTTCATGATATTCATCAAAGCCCATGGTTCTCATGCAATAAGGAGGAATTGCATGGACTTTATCCAAAAACCTCATTCTTCTATAATCATCCTTGTATGGATTATACCTCACAGTCTGCATTGTTGTAAACAATGTATCACCTTTGACACATGTTCTTTGAACTTCCGATCAGTACAACAATCATCTGAATCACTACTCCTCTACTTCATCGGAGTACTTCATGATCGCCTTCATTGTGATCTTCCATTCCTCCATTTTATTGGAGTACTTCTTGATCTCTTTCATTTTGATATTCCATTGACAACTATTGACAACAAATACAATCCTATACACAAATTGGTTCCAACACTACGTGATATAATTGCATGCCATACCTATGCAATATAGCAGCGTGGGGTACCTACGTGGCATACTTGCATGACGGACCTATGCGGCCATCTCAAGTACCGTTTTAAAGTAATTTATGTAAGGGTATCTCCTTCTTTGGTTCCCTTATCTAAAAGGGACTAAATTAAAGACTCTTCCAAAACCTCATGACTTATCAATCCTTTGGGAATGGCACATTACCGTGTCTCCTTTTTGGGTTTGTATTTCCGTAGTAAGAGGTTTCCCACATTCGTTTCACAATGGGGTTAAGATTCATAGGATGTTTGTGGGTTTTCATAACCGTAGTGACATGAAAATTTCTCCAAGAAATAGTGTTGGGAAGCTACCAGTTTGAAGGTTGGTTGGTTACCAGCCACACCATTCTTAAAAAGGAAATCTGGAACCTCAGGTCTCCGGTAGGGAAGGTACAAATCACACTTGCTATTTCCTGCAAGTATAGAAGATGTCTCCCCCCTACCAGAACCAATTCAATGGAATACATCCTGGTATAATCCCCTAAACTTCACCCCTTCATCCTTACATTGTAACCTTGTCCAATGTAAATAGAATAGAGGGAAGGCTCGTCGCCTCGCCCTCTTCCACGGTCGACGCACCATCTTCTATCAGTGGAGGAGGAGAAGTGTGAAGTGTCATTGTTGAGTCATTTACATTTTGTTGTTTCTCAAACCGATCATGACTCACGTGAGATTAGAGATATGTGATGGATACAACATGTGCACAAACACTCAGCCAAGGAACTATGGGAAATATGATTCCTCTTCAAATTTGGATATGTAGAAAGCACTTTCAGAGCCCAAGCTCATTGGATATCCTTCTCACAAATCTAACCCTAATTACACCTATTTGGGCATCCTCTTTAGGAAATAATCCCCAAATTAAATTCTCAAATCATTGAGGAATCCTTTTTAGGTAGTAATAAAAAACTTCCTTGAACTACATGTTCTTTGATTCTCGTCCATATGGGATACATAGGAAGCCTCCTTGAGTTTCAAACCCATCACTTCAAACCATCCATGTTCTCCTTGGGAAATATTCACAATAGGTTTGACCCTACATGGAAACTCAAATCCTTTCCATGTTCATCGGGCTACTTCAGAATAAGTCCTACACTAAGTTCCATCTAAGAACCTTCCGCTTAGAGGTCCTTCTAACGTGACCTTAAAAGGTATGATGTGTACTACTAAGCGGCACCGAACTATGAGGGTTCTGATTCCTTTCATAAGGATACATAAGTAGCTCATTTTATGAGCAAGGTCCCAATATTAAAACAAACATTATTCTCCCTAGATGACAATAAATTATAGAGTTCCCCTCTAAGTGTCTTAAAAACTAGTGTCATCATAATGATGATTAAAATAATATCTAATATTTATATTAGAATATACCATCGATGGAAAACCTAGAATACATACAGATGTTTCCATTGATGAAAAACCTTGAATGCATACTGAGGATTAAAAAATTTCACAAATGTTAATAAGTGGTTAAAAATTCTAAGGGATACTTATGATATATAGGGTGAATTAATAAGGATTCTTTAAAATGTTTTAATTTTACAAAGAGAGTCCCGTAGTAGACAACAATTCCACTTAAAAAGGTTGTGATGAATCTGACCTACCATCCTCTTGACCAATGCAAATTCTTAAGTTTCTTAAAGTTCAAAACTAAAAAAATTCTTTCCATTGGAGAGGAGGTCCACTTTAGGATAAATAACTATTGGAAGTTTTTGGTTCCATTAATAAATCCAATGGAAATCTCATGGAAACAATGATTCTTAAATCTAGAACACAGGTTTCAAGGAACTATGAAACAATGTTGAATGGAAACATATGAATTTTTTTTGCGTTATTCTCAATAGAAAATAATATTTCTACTGTAACCAATAATATTTTGAAAATATAAATTGTGTTTTTCTCATTACTAATAAATGAGTATCTATTTCTCATTTTTTTGAAAATTTCACCGTACTGATGATAATGTTTCTAAGCCCGCTTGACAGCTGTATTTGGACGAAAACATGGGAAAAAATCTAGTATATAATACAATATATGTAAGACAAAAATATCACATGAAATAATGAATACACATGAATGTGAAGCCTCTACTTTTGTAATGTCTGCGAACTCTCTAGTCCATTTCTTTTTTTTTTAAATCTAGTGTTTTGGGGTGTTTTGGGAGGCAATAGTTACTCATTTCATGAGTATTCAAAAAATCATGATTTTCTGCCAGTAGTAGGTGTTGACAAATCTTGTCGGTAGCTCAGTGTTAGTATCTCGGCATTAGTTTGTTGAGCTTCTATAGGTTGGGCATCAGTTGGTCAAGCGTCGGTGAGTTAGGCCTTGGTAGGAGGCGTCGGTGAGTGGTCTTTGTGACTCACTGGAAGTAGGTCATGTCGATGGATCACGTCTATGAATCATTGTCGATAGGTCATGTTAGTGAGTGTAAATGGTAGGTGGCATCAGTGAGTGGCATCAGTGGGTGGTTTCAGTAAGTGTAATCAGTGAGTCATGTCAATGACTCATGTCAGCGACTCACCGAACTGAGAGTCATTTCCATCTTTTCCACGTTTTTCTAGTTTTCCCCTGTTACGTTTTATTTGACATAAATCGAGTTTAAAACCTTATATAACTATTTTATTAAGTAGTTTAAAAGGATATTAATTATATATTTAATATCCTAATTCCCTAAGACATTGAAACAGACATGCCACGTGGTCTTGTCCACAACATGACTTTTAAGTACTTTGATATTGTCTCCCTTCTACTGATATAGGTTCTAGCGTATTTTAAAGCCAAGATCCTCGATTCCATGTACCCTTCCATTTTTCTCTTGGTATTCCCAATTTATTTCATCCCTGTGGAGTCTCGTGTTGTGTTGTGGCCTTCGTATTGTGTTTTCCTTTAGAGTTCACCCCGCTGCTCGCACACACCCCTTATTTTTGGCACAAGGAAGAGTTAATGATGGTATGTTCTTTGAGGTTGGGATTAATTTATCTCTCTTTAATTGGGTATCATGTAGAGTGGTTATACTAATGTTTTCTTGTAAATATGGTCATATCCTTTTTAAACTATGCAATAAATGAGGGATGAAAGTTGATGATAAAAAAATAGTAAAACATGTTAATTTAGTAATACATGATTGGTGGGGAAGAGTATGATGATGTTTGTTTTATTTAATCTAGTTTCTTTGATCCATGATGTGAATTCTGTTTGTCGTATGCCTTCTGAAAATAATTGTCATTGGTGGTCTTTGTTTGCACAATAGACTCATTAATACTTTTTGTTAATATTCTGTTGAACTATTATGAACCTAAAAACTTGATTATTCCGGTATATCCATATAAATAAATGTATGTCCTATGATTTAACCTTTTTTTTGATCAACCATGAATAATAAAAGTGAAATTAATAAACGGGTGTTGTAAAATATGAATACACTTTGAGTTTTTTGTTTGGATGTGTGATGTGGGTGGTTTTATTCAAACTTGTGTCTTGGGCTCATCATGTGTTGTGGTATATGGGGAGTGGCTATGTGTATTGGGTGGAATGGTTGGTGTAATGGAATATCATGTTGAGATATTGTCTGATTTTAGAATTGATGAACTTTTTAGGTAGTGGGACTCCCTCAGGGTTGTGTAATGGTTGTTGGGGATATGTATTTTTATGAATTGGAGCTATCGATGGTTGTGTGTAGGGGAGATGGATGTTTGTGGCTATGATAAGAGTATTGTGGATATACAGCAGGTCTCTAAATTATGGTTGTGATGGGGTGAGTTTCGGGGTTTGGATGTAAGTTGGGTGGTTTTCAGGATGAGTGAAAGTACAGGGCAACGTGAAATTGAAGAAAGATAATGGTAGTGGTTAACATGGGTGCTAAGTGGAGAAGATGTGTGAATTTGGTTGTTTTAACACAATTTTCTTCATCATTTTGTCTAGGTTGTTTGGATGGTTGTTTTATGTGGTTATTAGTTTCCTAGGTAGGTAGGGAATAACTGGTAAATGATTAATAACATCAAAATTTTTGGGTTTTAATGGGCTTTCATTAATCAATTTTGGAAGTGACTATCGTTCATTCAGATGAAAGCATTTAGTAGTAGAAATAAGGGTAGTATTGTGGGATACTTTTTGTATATAACCCTATAGGTTGGATAAATGTTTTCTACTTATATATATACATGTATCTCCTTGTGATTTAAATATTCACCCCACCCTATTTGAGAACTATGTGTCGAACACCCCAACTTTCATTGGGGAGCAGTCTTTCCCAAACATCACGGTGGGAGGATGGACTGTTGGATACCCTCTCTTCCATGATCCCTCTTCCTAGTGGTGATAGCCCTAGATTATTCATGAAGTTAATGGTTTGTTAGGACCATGTTTTTGTGTGTGAGTTGTGTTTTCCCAAGTGTTTTCAGGATGAGATATGTTCTTTTCCCATGTGTCTTTGGGATGACATGTGTTGGGTTCCCTGGTGTTTTTGTGATGTGATGTGGTATGTGTCATATGTGTCTTTAAGTAAGATGTATTTGTGAGTCCTAAGTGTGCATGGGTGGGATTTTATGTCGTATGTGGCCCAGGTATGACTGGGCAGGTTGTGACGTGGTTATTATGGAAGATGTGGTAGCGCCAGGATGATTTACCTCTAGTTGTGAGAGCAGATAATCAGCAGGAAAGTGGTGCAGGGTAACCTATCATTGGTTGTATTTTTATATTACATTACTTGACTTCTATTTATATATTTATTGGACCATGGTGTGATTTTGGTAAGTATTATATACCTTGTTAGGTGCTTTTGGGGTTTTTAGATTTCTCACGGCGGCATTAGTATGCTTCTCCACTTGTACATGAGAGACTTTGGTTTTCCCTTCTGAGTATTCTTTTATTGTCACCCTACATATATAAAAACTATTTTTAGGTTTCTAGGAGGACTTTGGGGACCATGATGGGAATTACTATCTTGGACATTTGTACAGTTGTCGGGTCATTACTTAGGTTTGTTCTTTTCATATTTACTTTGAATCTTTTCATTGAATTCCAAATAGGTTTACATTAAACATGCATGTGGTATGGATTTTGGATTATTTTATATACATGTCATGGAGTTGTTTTCAAATTGATACATCTTATCTCTAGATCTTTGTTACTATAAAATGGTTAGTGCCTCCCATTTTGTGATATTTCTATACCCTTGGTATTGGTCGCCACCCCAGGGCCTACAAGAGGTAGGACATGGGGGCTCATTATCTCTCTTCCTTCACTACCATCTCATGAGGGCCAACATTGGATGCAGGGGTTATGATAGAATTGTATCAGAGGTGATTGTTGAGAGATAGTATAACGATTGGAATTAATAATAGTGAGGATTTGATGGGTTGGTAGGGAAACTATGTTAGTTGATCTTGTTGTGTGACATAGGCCACGGAAGACAAGCTAGGACATAGGATTTCAGCCCCCCCCCCCCCCCCCATGATATCATGAAAGGAATTCAAGCTTACTGAATGACCATGTGAGGCTACATTTCTTTCAAGGTAGAGACCCTAGGATAGGAACTTTCATCATGATGACTTGTGTTTTTGTTTTAATTGGATGTTTTGGGGAATTTAAATAAGTAAGGAGTTAAAATAAATATTGATCAAAATTTCATAATAACCTAGAATAGGAGTTCCCAATATACTTTTAGTTATGGAACATGGTCGTTTTCCATGAGTGGCTCAGATAGTAGAGGCTCATCAAGATGATCTGGATGATAATAGGAGGGTTGATCTAGAGGAGGAGGAAAACTAGTGGTATAGAGTGTTACGTGATTTACAGCAGTAGACCATAGTAATGTACGAGGGCAGGGTCTCAGACATGGAAATGTATAACTGGCTTGAGGAACTTGAGATCACATTTAGCCTGATCTAGGCTTTGATGGAGTACTGGGATCTATTGGCATTTAGTCAGATGAGGGGAGTTCTGCATTAGTGATACAAACTATACCCATGGGAGATAAAGGAGGTTAATGTTCAATGGGTTGATTTCAGGAAGGAGTTCCAGGGAAAAATATTTCATAGACCATGATGGATGAAAAATGACAAGAGATACTCTCCCTTCAGTAGGGTAGTATGTCGCTACAAGAGTTATGGATCAATTTCTAGGTTCTATTTCATTTTTCTCAAGATCTATTTCTAGATGAGGAGTCTTGAGTGTGATGCTTAGAGGAGGCACTTCATCTATCTTTCCATTACATAGTCACTCCCTTCCCCTTTCCGACATATGTAGAGGTCCAGAAAAAGGTGGAGGTAGTTGATAGAATGAACTTGTTAGGAGGTCTACAATGAGAGGAGATCCAGTAGGGTTCTTCAAGGGGAAATTCTACCAGTAGAAGGTCTCAAGATCTAGAGACTTTGAGGTTTGGACACCAGGGGGTCAACCTCAACAGTTTCCATTTCAAACCATTAGTCGTTGTACCTATCCTAAATCCCATGGGCCAATGTTTTTTATCTATGGAATATAAGGGAACCTTCAGAGTTAGTTTCCAAAAACTATTCAGGCTCGGTATAGTGGATGTGGGTAGTTTCAGCGCCCACCTAAACAATAGTTATCACCCATGCCATTCCAGTATTGGTATAAAAGGCTTATGCTCCACTGAGGGGAGATAGAGAGGGCGGAGGTTGACCTCAGTAAGTTTCTCATGGACCTCAAACTAGGAGTAGTTGAAGAGGTGGTCATCAGTAGATGGGTAGAGGAGATGGGTTTGGTCAGTTACACACCATAGAGGTGGTAGTCCCAACAGAGTTAGAGATCATTCGAGGTACGATTAGATTGTTCAGTACTCTTTCTTGTACTTTGTTTGATTCAAGAGATTTCCACTCCTTCATTGCACCCAATCTATCTCATGCTCTAGGAATAGAAATAGAGAAGATTTTTGTTCCCCTGGTGTTGAGCACACTAGTCATAGGTCAGACCATATTTTTTTATGTGTGCTGGGGATATAAACTGATAATAGGGTCGCATCAGTCTTATGGGTATATTTTCCTATTGAAGATGAAATTTCATGATATCATCCTTCCCATTGACGAGTTATACTCTATTAATGTTGTTTTCGTCTGCTACTAGAGAAGTGTTGTGTTTACAGATGTGGATATACAACATGGGGGTTTCTTTACTGAGCAAATTTTTCTGATGGGAAGTTGGCGTGGGGAGCCTCTTCTTTCCTTTTTGGATGAACTATTAGTGGAATCAGTGGATGCAGAAAAATATGAGGTTCCGAGTATGAATTTTGAATTATTATATGTTTTCCCTATGGAGATTTTAACTCAATCCCTTTTACTTGATGTAGAGTTCGGGATAGACTTGCATCCTGGGGACTCTTCAATTTTAATAGTTCCTGGTTGGGTGACACCTTATGAGTTACAGGAGATGTGGATTCAGAATGAAACCTTGATGAGAAAGGTATATATCTTTCCTATGTGTCTCCATGGTGTGCTTCATTCTTGTTCTCAAATATGGAAGATGTTGGTATAAGGTTGTGTGTAGACTACTAGAGGTTTAATTCAGTGACGGTTGAGAACCGTTACCCTCTCCTGATGATATATGATCTTTTTGACCATATGAATAGAGCATGTTGGTTTTATCAGATAAAAAATTAGTCATGGTATCAACATTTTAGGAGGAATGAGGTTGACATCCTGAACACTGCTTTTAGGTGTAGTTATGGGAATTCGAGTTCATGGTTATATGGTTATGTGTTATGAAAACACTGGTCGTGTTCATGGGACGTATGAACTTTGTATTTCATGGGTTCCTCGATTAGTTCATCTTCATATTCATTGATGAAATTATGATCTATTTGATGTCAGAGGAGAAACATATTGACTATCTCAAGACTGTCCTAGAAGTCCTTCAACGCCACCATATCTATGGGATGTTTTCCAAGTGAACATTTTGGTCATGGGAGTTATACTTCCTTGGATATATGGTGTCTTGTCGTGGTAAAGAATTGGACCTGTTAAAGGATGAGGTAGTTTTTTCTTTGGAAGAACCCAATAATTTGGAATTGGTTTATAGTTTTCTAAGTCTGTCCAGCTATTACTAGATATTTGTACACAATTTCTATTGAGTTGCAGCTTCACTGATGACTTTGACCGAAAAGGACCAGGCCTTTTTTGGAGTGAGAAGTGTCAGAAATCTTTTTTTATCTGAATGGGAAGTTGGTTAGTTATATATTGCTTCAGATTCCAAAGGAAGGGATGATGTTTGAGGTGTTTTCCAATGAATCCCATCAAGGCCTGGTGTGTGTACTGATGCATCAATGAGGAGGGATCTTTTATAGTACAAGGAAGTTACATCCCCAGGAACCTAAAAATTTCACCCATGATCTGGAGCTTGAAATGGACAATTTTTCACTATATATGTGGTAGTATTACCTCATTGGTGAATAATTATTAGTCTTCACAGACCACAAAAGCATGAGGTATATTTTTTTCCCAGTTAGATCTGAACATACGACAATGAATGAAGATAGAGTTTCTCCAAGGTTATGACTTCAAGATCTCCTACACTTTAAGAAAAGGGAACATTATGGATGATTCATTATTCAAGAAGTACTAGAGAGAGGTAGTTTAGAAATTTCTAGAGTCTTGGAAGTTGATGGAGGAGTTGGTTGTCTTCAACTAAGATATAGTGACGAATGGTAGCAGATGATTTCTATTTCAGTTGATGGTTCAATCATCTCTAAGTTAGTAGGTGGAAGAGTTTCATGAGTAAGAATCATAGTTAGAGGTGATGTGTGGTCGCATTGAACAGGGTGATGCTTTGAGGGACGGTCAGAGGATGGTTAGAATTGGATATTATTTTCATAGAAGCTATGTGTTCCATTAGTGATGTGTTATAGATTTCTCTACAAGTTTCATATCTTGACATTATAGATATACCCATTAGTTTCTAAGATAAACCATGGCTTGATGGATTAGTTTTGTTAGCCCGGGATGAACCAGTAAATGACAGAGTTTGTGGGGAATTTTTTAGTTTTCATGGAGGTCAATGTTGATCACCATTTTCCTGACAGTTTATTACTTCAATTAGATGTCCCTAGGTGGAAGTGTTATTACATCTCGATGGATTTCATCGTAGGTCTACTTAGGGATTGGGGTGGATATGATGATATCTATGTAGTATTGGATTGGCTGATGAAATCAGAACACTTCATGGAAATCATGGAATCGGGGACAGTAGATTCCATGGCTAGGAGGTATGTGGTTTAATTAGTGCATGTGTTTGGATTTATGAGATCCATTTTCTCATATTGGTATATTTTATTTACCATGTGAGTTTGGAGGAGATTGCAGTATGATTTTGGCACTCAGTTATGCCTCAACATTGCATTCCACCATCTGACAGATGGGAAGATAGAATGGACAATCTAGATGTTATAGGAAATACTACGAGCATGAATCTTAGACATTAGAGGATCTTGGGTGATAAAATTTCCCCTGGTATGGTTTTATTATAATAATAACTATCACTCTTCCATTGGATTGGCTCTGTTCATAAATTTTTATTAAGACTGTTTCATTCAACCTTGTGCTTGAATGATGTTGGAGAGATTGTTATTCTTGATCCTCAGGTGGAGCAGACCATGACAGGGAAGGTACATCTTATCCATGAGAGGATGATGGTAGTATAAGATCGGAATAAGTCATATGTAGATCATAGGAGGAGTACCTTTATGTTCATGGTTGGGGACCACATATTCTAGAAGGTTTCCCCTTGACGTGGGAAGTGGATGTTTGGTAGAGGTATTAATCTTTCTCTGAGATTCATTAGACCCTTAGAGGTTTTGGGTAGAGTTGTCAAGTTTGCATACTAGTTGGAACCTCCACCATAGTTATATAAGGTCCATGATGTCTTTCACATCTCTCACCTTCATCGACATCTTCATAATGACTCCCATGCCATTGAATGGAAAAAAATGTACATCAAGGACGACACGATATATGTGGTGTGACCATTAGAGATCTATGGTTTTCAAGAAGAGGTGTTTCACGGATAGTAAATTACATTGGTTCATGTGTTGTGGAGGCATAGTGACCTGGAGGAGAGTGATTGGGAGTGATAAGCATAGATGCATGCTCAGTACACATAGTTGTTTAAATGTACTTCCTTGTTGTGTTTTTCCTTATAATGTGATTCTTGAACATTGTTTTCTACGAGATATGTTATTCCATTTTTATGTGATGTGTAATGAATTGTTGAAATGTGAAAAGGGGAAGACCATATTCTGAGTCAAGATGCATTAATTTAGATGTGAATAAACCTACGTGGGTGAGTTAGTACCACCCAGAGCGGATTGTTTATTTACATTGATGAATGAATTCACTAACTCAGGTGTCCAAACATTTTGTGCTTGTGTGGGGTATCTTTTGGTCATTTGGGTTAGTGGATGTTGGATAAATTGTTCACGGATTTTAAGGTTTCTCTCAATTCTTTGAACAACATATGGTGGTTTATCATTGAACTTTGGTGTTCTTTGTCGGTAGTCATGTTTCAAGCATAGCAAGATCCCTGGGAGTTATCTTACGAGGTGGTTGTTTGGATCCCTCTTTCTTAAAGGATTGATTTTGAATTATAGAGTGTGATTATAGTTTGAGAGGTATATTTTTTAATGGAATCAAACTCTCTGGTCCATTCCTTCATGAAAATCTAGTGTTCGAGGTGTTTTGGGGGCCAATAGTGACTCATTTCAAAATTTTCAAAAAAATACATTTTCTCCAACAGTATGTGGTGTCGGTGAGTTGTGTTGGTAGCCCAATGTTTGAAACACATTATTGGTTGCGCAGTGTCAGCAGTTTGGGTGTCAGTAATCGGGCTTTGGTAGGTCGGGTGTCGGTAGGTCAGGTGTCGGTGGGTGGTGTCATTGAGTGGTATCGATGACTCACTATTGGTAGGTTACGTTAGGGAGTTATGTCAGTGACTCACTATCGGTAGTTCGGGTTAGTGATTGGTGTTATTAGGTGGCATCAGTGAGTGCTTTTGGTGGGTGGCATCTATGGATCATGTCGGTGAGTCAGGTTGGTGACTCGTGTTAGTAACTCACTCAATATTGAGTCATTTCCAACATTTCCTTGTTTTTCCAGTTTCACTACTATTACATTTTATTTGATGTAAATTGAGTTTAAAACCCTTTATGACAATTTATAAAGTAATTTAAAAAGAAAATTAATTATATCATTAATATTTTAATGTCCTTGTACATTGCAACAGCCAATCCACATGGTCTTGGACACGACCCAACATTTATGTATGTTGAAATTTTCTCCCTTCTATTGATATAGTATATGTCATTTTCTAAATCCAAGATCGACTTTTCCTTGAACCCTAATGTTTTATATTGGTATTACGATATCCTTTCTTCCACATTGATTCGTGTGTTGTGATGTGTCCTTCAGATGGATTTGTCTCTTAGATTTCATCTCACTGCCCGTACACACCCATGTTTTTGGTAGAAGGTGATGTTGTTGATCGTTTGTTCTTCAAGGTAAGAAACCCTTTTTATCTATTTAATTGTGTATCATGTGGGGTGCGTATATGGATTTTGTCTTCTGAATATGTTTGTATCCTTTTTAAATGATTTAATAAATGAGGGGGGAGACGATGATAATAAAGATAATCGAAATTGTTACATTAATAATAAATGATTGGCGGGGAAGATGATGATAATGTTCATTTTATTTTATTTTTTATCTTTTATCCATGATGTGAATTGTGTTTTCCATATTCCATCTAAAAATCATGGTCTTTTTTTGTCTCTATTTTTAGAAAAAACACAAGAATACTGGTTGTTAATTTTCTTTTGAATGTCTGTGAACATGAATACATGATTAATCACATATATAAAATTAAATTAATGGAATCCCTATGATTGAAATTGTTTTTTGATCACCCCTAAATATTTAATGTGGAATTAAATAATGAGTGATGATAAATACGAATACACATTTAGTGTTTTGTGTGGTTTTGTGTTGTTTGTGGTTCTGTTCAGCCTTATGTCTTGTGATGATCATGTGGTCTTGTGGTTGGGGGTGTGGTTGTGTGAATAGGGTGGTACAAGTGGTTTAATGGAATCTCAGGTTGAGATATAGGTTGACTGTGGAATTGATGATCTTGTTCTGCATTGAGACTAAATTCGTTCAATGTTATGGTTGTTGTGGTGTGGTATGTTTATTTAGAGGGGTTGTCGATGGTTATGTTTGGGGGAGTTGGTTGTCATTGGTTGTAATAAGTGTAGTGAGGATATGTTCTATAACTTTAGAGTATGGTTTTGATGGGGTATGTTGGGGGGTTTGGCTATAATATGGGGCTTGGATTGTTGAGATAAAGGATAGGGAAGATGAATTTGAATAATGATAATGGTTGTGGTTGGATTGGGTGATAAGTAGGGAGGAAGTGTGAAGTGGGTTTTTTAATCATAGTTTTCTTCCTTTTTTTGGCTTGGGTGTGAGTCTAGTTTTGTTCTATGGTTGTTAGTTTCCAAGGTAGGGATGGAATATCTAGTAAATTCTTAATAATGTCAAAATATTTTGGGGTTAAGTGGCTTTCTTTAATAAATTTTAGAATTGACAATAATTTGTAATGATACAATCATTTAGAGGTAACAATAAGGGTAGGTTTGTGGGGTGAATTTTTTTTGGATCCCCATAGGTTTGGATGAGTGTTTTCTACTTATATATATATATACATATGTATTTCTTTGT
The DNA here is from genome assembly GCA_963277665.1 of Viscum album. Taxonomy (NCBI): domain Eukaryota; kingdom Viridiplantae; phylum Streptophyta; class Magnoliopsida; order Santalales; family Viscaceae; genus Viscum; species Viscum album. The sequence continues at coordinate 912,761,163 of OY728155.1, read as the reverse complement.
GATTTCTATATGCACCCCCACCCAATTTGAGAACTTTGTGTCGAACACCCCCATTGTCAGGTCAGAGGGTTTCTTTCGCAAAAATCATGGTGGGAGGGTGGATGGCTATCCACCCACTCTTCCTTGTTGCCTCTTCAAAGTGTTAATAGCCTACGATTTTTTCAGACAGTTAGTGGTTTTTTAGGCCCATGTGTGTTCAAGGGAGTTGTGGTTTCCCAAGTGTCTTCGTGATTAGATGTTTTGTGTTCCCAAGGTTCTTCGGGATGAGATTTATTATGATCCCTAGGTTTTGTGGGATGTGATGTGGTATGCAGCCCCAGTGTCTATGGGTAATACATTTTTGTGTGGCCCACATTTGTGCGAGTGGGATGTAATGTGGTATGTGGCCCAGGTGTGTCTGGGTGAATTTTTACATCGTTATTTTGGAAGAGTTGGGAGCGTGACAATGTTTTCTATTAGGGTGTAAGGGAATATAATTAGTGGGAATGTGTTATGGGGTACCCTATCTTCAGTTTTCTTATAATATTACATTACTTTACTATAGCTATTTGTTAGGTATTCCATGGTGTGATATTTGGATCGATTTTTTACCTTGTTAGGTGTATTTTTGTTCCTTTGTTTTCACACGGAGTGGGGGTATTAGTATGATTCTCCACTTGTGCATGAGAGACTTTTGGATTCCTTATTTTTTATACTTGTATGCACCCCCTAGGTATATAAATACTGTTTTTATGTTTCTAGGAGGACTACCAGGACTATGTTGGGCTTTACTAGCTTGGACGTTGGAACAATTTCCATTTCGTTGCTTAGCTTTGTTAATTTGGAATTTACATTAGATATTTTCATTATATTCCTATCATTTTTACATTAATCATTCATGTGATACCGATTTCGGTTTCTTCTATATATATTTCATGGATTTGTTTAAGTTTGAAACATCTTATCTCCCGATCATGGTTACGATATAAATGGCAATGCCTCCTATTTTGTGATATTTATTTACCCTAGGCATTGGTCGCCACCCCGAGACCTACTGGAGGTGGGGCTCAGGGGTCATGATCTCTCTTCCTTCACTTCTATCTTAGGAGAGGCATCTTCGGATTGAGGGGGTCATGAAAACTTTCATATACTATAATTCATTATAGTTTCACTTTAAGTAACCTTTATTTCATTATGCGAAGCATATAAGAACCCATTCTATATAATCCTTATACACCTTTCATTTCATATAATGTCTTGGTAAAATATCCCTTGACATATAACTAGTCATGGGTTTTCAAAGATATATTTAAATTTTTTCCACCATAAGAACTTAATTTTTGACTTTATTATGTTCTTAATACCTTGGAAAACATTACCCAAAAGATACTAAATTTATTTACCCTTATTTTCTGTTTTATAATTGTAAATAAAACATTATTAACTGTTTGATATGGATGACATAATTGTATGAATTAAATGATCAGGATTCATCATTCAATTTAAATATGTTTAGTGTAATCAAAATATCATTTATTTATCCCATAATTTTATCCTCACATGCTTATCAAACATCCTAATTCATCATTAAAAATGTTTTGGGAAGGGTGATACACACAGATACTATTTAATGTTCTCTATATGGATTTTTTTAAACTATATTCTATTTATTTATGTTTAATAGTGATGTGATTTGTTCTCTTTTGGATAATATCTCATTTATTACCATGCTACTGAGACACATTTTTTTATCAATTGAAAAAAAAATGTTATTAAATTTACTACGGTGGTTGATTTGGGAATGGAACTATCACTTGTAAATATTATTTCACACTCCCCTTAGGGTGATTGTATACATTTCTTCTTTTTCCAGTTGTGATTTTCCATATTTTTTTGAAGTTATTCATTCTCCTCAAAGAAACATTTTAGGTTATAACATACATCACATATTCAAAACTGATCAAACGTTCTCAAATTTATACAATAGGATAATAATCCAAGATTTATTTTTTAGGTTTATAAATTAACCACACATAAATCAAACGCAAAATTTTATTGGTAGGAATAAAAATATGTGTTTTCATTTAAAATTGGTATTTTTGTTCAAAACACACATCATATAATAAATGTCATTAAAACAATTCTCAAATTGACATGATTCATTAAAAACCCAATTATAGATTCATTTTTGATGTGTGTAACCCAACTGCATATAAATTCAATACATGGTGTGTGTGGAATGAATCAATGGGTCTTATTTCAGTCTAAAATTTAATTTTTAGCTCACAATAGAGGTCACTTAGTCAAAACCAAGAAAATGCACTAAAAATATTCTTCATACTTTGGGATAATGATCTGCGACTTATTTGTGATATGTATAAATCAACCACACATAAATCTAACACATGGTGCGGCCGATAGGACACAAAATTTGTGTTTTCAGAATAAAAGTAACATTTTTTCTCACAATGGGTTCTACAAAATCAAAATTGAGCATATGTAATCATTTTATCTTGATAATTCATGACAATGATTAATGATTCATTTGTGATGTAAAAGAATTAATTCACATCAATATAAATCATTGGGTGACTGGATTTACTTATGGTACATGTTTGTCATATAATGGTGACATTTCAATATAAAATGCATGTCAAATACTCAAAAATGACAAAATTCATTCATATTGTCAATGTATATTAGAAAAGAGATATTCAGTTAATTTTGATCTGTTGGAATTGATATCACGTGTATCTTATACACTATGTGTGTCCAATATAACTGGAAGTTCATGTTTTCATTTAAATATGACATTTTAGTTCAAAACATTTTTGACACACTCAAAACCAATAAAATGTAATTTTATTTTCTTGATATTTAATTAAAAATAACTATAAATCACTTATAGTGTGTAGTAATTAAACATGGTCCAATTTGACACATAGTGTAGTCAGTATGACTGATAGTGCTTGTTTTCAATTAAAATTATTAATTTATCTCAAAACACATTCCAAATAGTTAAAACCATGAAAACATGATTTAATTTTCATGATGCTTTATAAAAATGGTTTGTGATCCATTTATGATATTTAGGAATCAATTAAACATCAATTTATCACCTCATGTATATGATATTATAGAAAGTATGTGTTTTCATTTAAAAATGTTATTTTAATTCAAAATGTGGGTCACATAATCAAAACTATGACAAAAAAACTTTTATTACCATTATGATTATGTACAATGATCTATAATTCAATTTGGACGTGTATGAATTAACACCACATAAATTCAACACATATTATTGTTAATATGACTAAAAGCACGTTCTATCATTCAAAATTACATTTTTAGTGAAATAATGTAACATAATCACAATTAAGAAAACACACACGGATTGTACTTATATTTTATAATCCTGATTTATTATTAATTTGTAATATTTAATAATCAACCTCATGTGAATATGACCAATAGTGTGGTCGAGGTGATTGGATGTGCATATTTTCATTTAAAATTATCATTTTATTCTATAATGCGTGTCACATATTAAAATTTTAGCAAAAAAATCTAGTTATCTTGATACTTTAGGATAGAAATTTATAATTCATTTTTGAAATATTGGAATTAATTGCATTTCAATCTGACACATGTCATAGTTGGTATTACTAAAAATGTTTTTTCATTTAAAAGTGATATTTTAATTTAAAATTATTATCATGTAATCAAAACAAATCAAATGTGATTTGATTGTGTTTATACTTAAGGAAGGAGATTTTTAATTCATTTTTTACATGTGAGAATCAATCATATATCAATCCAGCACACAGTCTGGCTGATATGTGTGTTTTCATTATGAAAGTAACATTTTAGTTCACAATGCACATCACATAGTCAAAACCAATCAAACAACCTCAAATTTTGTTGATACTTTAGTAACATTATATGTTATTTTTTGATGTATAAAATGTTCATTAATCTGACACACAGTGTTTCTAGATTTAATTAAAGTGAAATTTTTTAGTATAAAAGTGAAATTTTAGTCAAAATAGTGTACCACAAAATCAAAACCCAAAATATTCATTCAAATTGTCTTAATAATTTTGGAAAACAATGTGTGATTCATTTTCTGTGTGTAAGAATTAATATCAATTCTATTTAAATCATGATGTCATTATTATGATCGAATGTGAGTGTTTTCCTTTAAGAACTACATTTTAGTTAAAAACATGTGTAACATACTCTAAATAGAGAATACCCACTCAGATTAACCTGATATTTTAGGAGAGTGATTGATAATTCATTTATGACATGTCGTAATTAACAACATGTCAATCTGAAACATTGTGTGATTGTTATTACTGAATGTTTTTCTTCATTTTAAAATTTATTTTAGTTTAAGACAATCATCACTACTAAAAACCATATGATATCTTATTTCCATGAAACATTATAACTAATTTTTCATTTTTTTCTTTAAATAATTGAACACATATCATTCCAATAGAAATTTATAATGTATTTTTGAGCATTTCAATTAAAATTTGTTTTAATTTTGATTATGTATTTTTGCGAAAATAACCATTGCATTTATTAAATACACATGCTTATTTTTTATGAGGATGTGTTTATCATTGTAGAAGTATTACTATATGTATTCTTTTAAATATTGGTTTTAATTATTTTTGTTTTTAATTAAAATTTTAATCAATATTTTTGTATTTCATTGATTTTATTTAATGTAATATTTATATTAAAATGAAGATGTAATGTGAATTTAATTTTTTTATATTTGATGTATAATTTGGACTAAAATTTAAATTCTTATTTATGCCTATTTCAAATGGCCACGTATTGTTTCGAATATAATTACTGGATATCTATAGAATCTCAGAAGAGAATTTATCATCACTTTCATTAGTGCTCATAAAAGTGACTTCTTTTTAAAGACACAAACTATATCCCCTTTCTTTACACTGATAAAAGAGATTTCCTGCATCGATAGTATATGGTGAACTGCTTGAGTACCAAAACAATTTTGAAATATAATTTGGAGATAATTTATGGTAGAGTTATTAAAAATTAAAATATAATATAAATTGATTATTTAATGAAGAGTTATTGGAGAAAAAATAATAATTGTTCATAAATAAAAGTTGGGAATTAATTTGGAATTATTAAAGAATTCATTGATATATTGAGTGAAATTTGATATAAAAATGGTTTCACTAAACAAAAGTTTCAGATTAGTGTTCATGTCATTATCTATTGAATAAAAGGTTGTTTCAATATGTTTTATGGATTTAATATAAAATTTTTTCTAGATATCAAATATTTGTGGGAGGTTCCTTGTAGATAGTTTTTTGTAAAAAAAAAAATTTTTTTATTAAAAATGTAATTTATGATGGTAATTACATGGTTCTGAAAAAACATTCAAATAATACATCCATTTCAAACAACATAGATCATATTTTATGATAAATAATGAAACATGAATAATAAATGTTTTATGAATTTTACTCATCAAAAAAACATTTTTACATAAAAATTATTTAAAGAATTAAAATAATTCTAGAAAAACATTGTTGAAATGAATAACCAAAATCTTCTTCTATAAACACTATAAGTATCTTTCCATCTTATATTGTTTGTGTAGAATGTATTGGTTCTATAACACTAAATGACCAAAATTATATATAATAACAAGTAACAAGTTTAATATTACTAGAAACTCTCTAAATAATCTAGAACATATCACATGCTTGGAATCTAGATCTCTATAAAAAGTAGACCCCTATATCTGATGTCAAATTTCTCTCATAAAAAAGATGAAGGAAGCATAACTAAAAATTTTCAGTGATTAGATTGTTGTGTTTATTAATTATTATTATGATATTAAATTTTTTTTATTGATTCACCCTATAGTTTAATGGATACTATCTCTGCATAACCTCTAAACGATAGAAATTTATACATTTTAAGAGGATGAAACTGATTTAAAGTGCATAAATGATTTTGGTAAAGTATATATTGTGTCAGGTCTGGTCAATTTTGAGTAGCCAAAGGACAAGTTTCATTCTGATTCATTTATTGATGGTTCTATTATTAATACTCTCTTAGTTGAGGTTATAATGTTGATTTAATTTTTGACTTGGTTTAGATTTTGGGTTACAGGAATTTTCGGATAAATATAGTATTGTACTAATATTGATTGATCTGAATATGGTGGGGAATGTCATGAAATGGTCTGGATTTAGGTGTCTTGGTAGTTATGTTCAGTAGAGGATAGTGTCCATACATGATCAAATGGATTTTGGACAGTGAATAATAGGTTCCTAATTGTTCAATGAATTACCTTGTACAATGTTTTTATAGGATGAAAAATGTTTTTGAATGGATGAATTGTATTGTTTGGTTTTTGGATTTTTGGAAAAATATTTGTGTTGGATGGTTTAAATTGGTAGGGTAGGTTTGTTGAGCTATTTGGAAGTTCTTGGAAGTAAAGTTGAAGTAAATAATTTGTTTATGAGAGTTTATAGATTGATGATTGTTTTTTGGAGGATTTTAGGATGCTTCATGGCTTGAGAGACTCTGCATTATGACAACCCTGCTTTTATTACAACATAAACATGATTTATTACATAAAACATCACATGATACAAAAAAGATGATCGAGAGTTTTAGTTTTTTTGGGGCTTAGGATCATTACATAAAAACTTGAAACATGAAACAAAACATCTTTATTGAAAACATCCTTTACATGACCACTACATTCCCTCGTACTTAGCATTGCATGGGATAACCTGAGGACATGCATAAGCAAAGGGTGAGATATAATGCCTAGTAAGGGAGTACACATGGAATGACATGAGAAGTACAACACATGTTAGGAAATAGGCATATCAATAGAGCATAAAATAAACATGAACATAAAGGCATGATAAATCATGATAATCATAACATGAAAATGTGGTAATAACACTTAACATTGAACTATCATGAGCCAAGGCTCATTGCACATGGAGCATGAGTAAACCCTCATTGCAAATGAAGCACGAGTAAACCCTTTTTTCACATGAATTATCATGAGTCAACACTCATTGCACATGACGTATTATGATATTATACTTTAACCAATGAATTAGAGCACTATAAGGGAACACCCTTCTTAAACATTTCATTTCATGCATAAGTGTGCCACAGGGATCATAAAACATGGATTCATAAAACATAATCATTTATTCCACGATAAATAAATGTGGAATTCATACATGAAACATTATAAACAATAAGTAAATGTGCATAAAGGTGAATACCCTTGATGGAGAAATGGGCATGGTATTTACTACACAATGGCATTGTCTTAGAAAATCGGTGTGATTCCGGCAGCATAACGGCGTGGCATAAGAATTCATAAAAATAGGATGATGAGAGAGAAAGGGGTTACTCATCATATTTACATGTAATGGACAGTAAAAAAGGTCATATAGATACATGTCCCAACAATTGAAAAGGAACTTAGATTCATGATACAAAAGTATTGCTTGAATGTAAAAGAAGAGAGAGAAGTTCCTTTCAAAATTTCGGCATAGTAACGGGTGTACATGGGAGGCATTTAATGAGAGAAAAAGGGGTCTCCAATCATTCAATCAATAATAGGGCAGTATGGGGGAGGTTTGAAACCATACCCCAACATTCATAATTGAAATTAAAATGGAAATAAAACTTAAATAAAATTGACAAAAATGAGAAAGGAAGAAAAAACCCTTACTTGGAAGTGTGCTTCCAAAGGCTAGAGAGAGGCTTGTGAGAGGCTTATTGGGAGCTTGGGGAACCTTGGAAGTATTATAGAGATAGTAGGGAAGAGGATGGAAGAACTTCATGGGATTTTAGTGAGGAGGAATTGGGAGCTTGGGTGGGTTTATATAGGAAAGGTGTGGGAATTCTTTATTATTTAGGTTTGGGTCCCCTTACATTAAATTAATCCAAACCACAAACCATCCCATGGTTTTTGCCCATGGTTTCTGGAAAAGGGAAGAGGGAAAAATTATTTTATACGGTCAAAGTCCGAACTTATTAAAATAATAAGGTTTCTTATGTGGAGGTGAGTCACACTCCCATGGAAATTATTTTAAAAAGGAAAAGTGTTGAATAAGTCTTGAGGGGTTCATTAATGCTTTGAAAAGTAAGTCAAACAAACCCAAAATCACATTATTTTAATGATAAAACTTATGTTGGACGAACATAAGGATTATGGTCTTTTATTACGTCACCATTGGGTCATTATGATGTCACAAAACACATTATATATTTAAACGGTATTTAATTTTTACCCAAACATTTGACTGTCTCAGAAAATTATGAAAAATTCACCGTTGGATAATTTCAACGTCCTGATTCCATAAATGACATTTATTATATCTAAATAAATTTATAATTATGTAAATTTTCACTTTTAAAATAAAAACCAACATTTATCGAAAATTCATGGGTTTTGACAGAAATGGCTTTCAAAACTTAATATAACATTTTAATTGCATTCATAAATTTATAGGATAATTTATATTTAATTAATTTAATAATAAATTTATTAAAATACTATTTAATTAAAAAATACCTTAATTTAATAAAATATTTATCTTAATTAAATAATAACTAAAAACACCATTTGTACTTTAAAAACTATTTACAATGTATCAAAAATGACTAGAAGTTATATTCATTATTAGATACAAAAATAATGTACATGAACATAGTACTACTTATTTGTTACATAACCCCTTAAAATAGCCGCATAAAACCTAAGGTTAAGGTGTGCGATGGTGACAGACTCTTGGGGAAGCTCAAATAACATCGCTCGAGTGGTAATTTGTATCAACTTCCACTTTTCCCGTAGACGGTCTCATTTGAGCTTGACATGGTGAAGCTCAGCTTGGGCTTGGTCAAGGGCGAAGCCCAAGGATGCCACCTCTTTTCCGAGCTCCGACAAATGGGCTTTGTATGGGGCAATTCTACTGGATGAGTCCATCACTTCCTCTGACTCCCAAGTTTCTTCTTCAAACTTGTGGTTTCTCGACAACACCTTGACAAGGGGCATTGTCTTATTCCATAGAACTTTTTATCTATGATCTAAGATCTTCACTGGTTGCTCCTCATAAGAAATATCATCTTCCAATTGTACCACCTCGGAAGATAGTACATTTGAAGGGTCCGGTATGTACTTACTTAAGAGGGATACATGAAAGACATCATGCACCTTGTCCATAGTTGGTGGAAGTGCTAGTCGGTAGGCCACATCCCCAACACAATCAAGAATCTCGAAGGGGCCGATGTACATTGGACATAACTTCCCTTTCTTTCCAAACCTCATGACCTTCTTCTATGGAGATATGCGTAAAAACAACATGTCTCAAACTTTAAACTCAAGGTCTCATCAACGATTATCTTCATAACTCTTCTGTCGACTCTGGGCTGCCTTGATGTGCTGTTGAATGGTTTTCACCTTCTCCACCATTTCTTCGACCATTTCTGGTCCAAGCAGCTTACGTTTACCGACCTCATCCCAACATGTCGTTGTTCTGCACCTTTTCCCATAAAGGGCTTCATATAGTGCCATTTGGATGCTCGAGTGGAAACTGTTATTATAAGAGAACTCATCCAGAGGAAGATGTTGATCACATCCTCCTTTAAATTCCATTGAGCATTCTCTCATCATATCCTCAAGTGTTTTGATAGTCCGCTCAGATTGGCCATCAGTTTGAGGATGATAGGCCTTACTGAAGTTCAATTCAGTATTCATAGCATGTTGAAGTCTCTTCCAAAACATAGAGGTGAATCTTGGATCTCGGTCAGACACAATATATAGTGGTACTCTATGCAACCTTACCACTTCCCTAATATATATTTGTGCCAGTTGATCAAATGAGAAATCCTACTGAATAGCAATGAAGTGTGCAGTCTTTGTAAGATAATCCAAAACAACCCAGATTGCATTGTTGCCTTTGGATGTCCTTGGAAGTCTGGTGACAAGGTCAATGGTGATGTTTTCCCATTTCCATTCTAGTATGGGAAATGGTTGCATCATCCCCTTAGACTTCTGCCTCTCTGCCTTCACTTGCTGACACACCCGGCACATCGATGTATATCCAGCGATCTCCTTCTTCATATTATCCCACCAAAAGTTTTCTCGGAGATCTCGATACATATTTGTGCTCCCTCAGTGAATAGAGAAATTTGAACTATGTGCATCATCCAAAAGATCCTTCTTCATCTCTGGAATTGATGGAACACATAGTCTTTTCCCAAACCGCACAATTCCTTCTTCATTAACATTAAACTCCGAGGATTTTCCATTTTTTATAGTTTCCACTTTTTCTTCAATTCCAACATCATCCTTTTGAGCATCCTTTAACCTTTCCAAAAGAGAAGGTTGAGAAATCATTTGTGAAAGGATTGATGATGTTCCCTTCTTTATGATTCCCACGTCCATCTTCATCACGTATAAGAAGATTGGATCCTTCTCAATTCTAATCATTGATAGAATCGCTGGATCCTTTCTACATAGGGCATCTGCCACCTTGTTCGCTTTCCCAGGGTGGTAATGTATTGAACAGTCATAATCCTTTATGAGCTCTATCCATCTTCTCTGGTGCATATTATGATCTTTTTGTGTGAATATATATTTAAGACTCTTGTGGTCAGTATATATCTCAGATTTCACTCCATAGAGATAATTCCGCCAGATTTTCAATGCAAAGATCACAGCCACCAACTATAGATCATGCGTTGGAGAGTTTCGCTCATGGATTTTCAATAGCAATGAGGCATAGGATAACACTTTATCATTCTTCATCAGCACACAACCTAAGCCCTTATTTGAAGCATCACTTAATACCACAAAAAACTCCCCACTTGTAGGTAAAGTGAGCTCGGGTGCAGTGATAAGCCTCCTTTTCAACTCCTTGAAGCTTTCTTCACATTCATCACTCCAAAAAAACATTACTCTCTTTCGAGTTAGCTTGGTAAGAGGTTTGTACAATCGTGAGAAATTTCTCACAAATCGTTGACAATATCCAGCTAACCCCAAGAAGCTACGGATATCGGTTACCGATGTTGGGCTCGGACACCCCACAATTGCATCTGTTTTGGAGGTATCCACAGATATCTCATTGCTTGTGATGATATGGCCTAAGAATTAGACCTCCTTCAACCATAACTCACACTTTCTGTACTTTTTATAGAGATTCTCTTTACGCAAAGTCTCCAGTACAGTTCTTAAATTCTCCTCATGGTCCCCCTTAGTTTTGGAGTATATTAGAATATCATCTATAAAGACTACCACAAATTTGTCAAGGTAATCTCTAAATACTCTATTCATCAAGTCCATGAATATTTCTGGAGCACTGGTGAGTAAAAAAGGCATTACTATGAATTCATAGTGCCCGTATCTTGTACGAAAAGCAGTCTTGGGGACATCTTCCTGCTTCACCCTTACTTGATAATATCACGATCGCAAGTCCACCTTGGAGAAGTATTGTGCCCCACGCAGGTGATCAAACAAGTCATCAATTCTTGGGAGAGTATACTTTTTCTTTATCATGATTTTTTTAAGTTCACAATTATCGATGTAGAGCCGCATTGATCCATCCTTCTTCTTAACGAAGAGGACTAGTGCACCCCATGGTGAAACACTTGGGCATATAAAACCTTTATCCAGATTCTCATAGAGTTGTTTCTTCATCTCTTCAAGCTCAAAAACAGCCATTATATATGGAGTCTTGGATATTGGTAATTCCCCAGGTATAAGTTCAATTGAGAACTCAACATCTCTTCTAGGAGGAAGACCAGGCAGTTCCTCAGGAAACACTTCCGCGAATTCCCTCACAATAGGAATTTCTTCAAGGATGGTTTCTTCTTTGGACTCAATCATCTGATCCAGATACTCGTGCTCATAGGGAAATAATATCCATGCTTGAGATGATAGAGCTAAAGTAGATTCATTTTCCTCCTGACACTTGTAAAGAATCGGGGGTCGATTCTCTATATGGAGTGTGATTTCCCTCTCCCGACAATTTATGATGGCTCTATATAAGGAAAGCCAATCCATGCCATAAATTGCATCAAATTCCACCAAAGGGAGTATGAAGAGGTTCTCTGGGAAATTAAATCCACAGATTATAATAGTGGAGGACCTATATTCATGGGATGCAATGATTGCCCCATTTTCCGTACTCACCGATATCTTTACTTCCATGATTTTTGGTGGTGTTGGGATTGTTCTACTAAACTTTCGAGATATAAAAGAATGCGTAGAACCTAAATCAAAAAGTATGTTCTCTATTCTTGAATGAATAACTAGCGTACCTGTCACCACTTCGTTTTCGGGGTTCACTTCGGCAGAAGTGATGGCAAAAGCTCTTACTTGCTATCTTAGAGTTTGTTGGATGCCTCCGATAACCCTTGGATTAGGGCACTGATTTGAAAAATGACCCGGTTCTTTGCATTTGTAGCATTAAACAACGCGTTGAGGTTCGAACGGAGCATTCCTCTCCTCTGTCGCAGCCACGGGTCCTTCTTGCCAACAGTTCATAGCTAGGTGCCCTTCTCTTCTACACTTGGAGCATTTTCTTGTCCCCTTAAGGCAATTTCCAGGGTGCTTCTTTCTACACTTTTGGCAAGTGGGGTGCTGGAACTTCTTAGCGCCGTTGGATTTATCCATCGAACCACCAGCATTGAAGTCCACCTTACACTTCTTGTTCCCATGATACCCTTGTGATTCTCCTATCTTTATTTCGACCTTGAGGGCACATCAGAAAATTTCCTCATAGTTGTCTATGTCACAGATCGCTAATGCTTTCCGCAAGATAGGATTCATCCCACCAAAGAAGTGGTCAACCTTGAATTCGGGGGTAATGACAAAGCCGGAAGCGTATCGTGCAAGTATTTTGAAGTTTCCCTTATAGTCTTCCATAGATTATTCATCTCTTTTCTTGAGGGAAAGGAAGCCCCTTTCCCTCTTAAGACGGAGGGTGCACGGAAAATATTTATCGAAATACATCTTCCAGAATTCCTTCCATTCCAAAGCCTCAATCTCCTCCTCAGGCTTCGTATTTTTGATCGACGTCCACCATTGATCAGCTTTACCCTCCATACGATAAGCCTCCAGGAGAACCTTCTCTTGTTCATAACATTGGAGGATGGAGAATATCTTTTCAATGGAGTTGATCCATTGTTCAACGATCGTGGGATCGGATGATCCACTAAAAGTAGGAGGCCTCTGTCTCATGAAGTTCTCAATAGTGACTTGGTTTTTCATAGGGGGGGTTGAACGTTCCTCTTGACCTGTGTTTTTATTCAAAACCTGAGTTATCTGGTAGAGAAGCATGACAATGTTCGCGATTCCCGCTCCCATTGGATTGGGCATCTCATTAGTACAATCATCACACTGATCTTCACAATGGTTGTTAGCCCGAGTCCTCCTATTACTGGCCATTGGCTGGAATAAAAGGAAAGTTAGGGGTAACACATAAAGGGTAATCCAAACAAAAAAGTTTATGACTTATAAATAAACGTTAATTTCTTTAACTCATGAGTCTATAAGATCCAATCTAGGCTTTTCATGATCTACTTTCTAACATATATTCTTAGGGGAATTTTTCCCTTAATAAGGTTTCATACCAAGATTTTGAATTTATGAAAACATATCCCTCGGGAGTGTCGTAACCAAGAGTAAAGCAAGGCCCATTGTCGTGCACCAGTTTCCGTTCGAGTCTAGCTCAAAGTGGTGTTTCCGGGTTTTACCCCTAGGATACATATGTGCCGAAGCCGCCTCTACCTGCTCGTATCCAGACAGAGATGTATTGGTTTGATAAACCACTTACTTAGTATTTAACAAATCTTAGGGATGTTTCTATTATACTTAGTCTTGTGTCTATGGCTTTACTAGGGTTTTCCTAATCCCAAAAATAACTAAACCTATCATTTGTAACCAACTATGAGAACCCTTCTTTTATTACAACTTAAACATGATTTATTACATAAAACTTCAATTGATACAACAAAGAAGATCGAGAGGTTTAGTGTCTTTGGGGCTTAGTATCATTACATAAAAACTTGAAACATGAAATACAACATCTTTATGGAAAACTTCCTTTACATGACCACTACATTCCCTCGTACTTAGCATTGCATGGGATAACCTGAGGACGTGCATAAGAAAAGGGTGAGCTATAAAGCCCAGTAAGGGAGTACACATGGAATAAAAAGAGGAGTGAAATACATGTTAGGAAATTGGTATATCAATAGAGCATAAAATAAACATGAACATAAAGGCATGATAAATCATGATAATCATAAAATGGAAATGTGGCAACAACACTTAACATTGAATTAGCATGAGCCAAGGCTCATTGCACATGGAGCATGAGTAAACCCTCATTGCACATGAAGCATGAGTAAACCCTTGTTGCACATTAATTAGCATGATTCAACACTCATTGTACATGACGTATCATGATACTATAATTTACCCAATGCATTGAAGCGCTATAAGGGTGCACCCTTCATAAACATTTCATTTCATGCATAAGTGTGCCACATTGATCATAAAACATGGATTCATAAAACATAATCATTTATTCCACGATAAAGAAATGTTGAATTCATACATGAAACATTATAAACAATAAGTAAATTTTCATAAAGGTGAATACCCTTGATGGAGAAATGGGCATGGTATTCACTACACAATGTCATTGGCTTAGAAAATCGGTGCGATTTCGGCAGCGTAACGGCGTGACATAAGAATTCATAAAAAAAAGGTTGATGAGAGAGAAAGGGGTTACTCATAATATTTAAATGTAATGGACAGTAAGGAGGTCATATAGAAACATGTCCCAACAATTGAAAAGGAAATTATATTCATGATACAAAAGTATTGCTTGAATGTAAAAGAAGAGAGAGAAGTTCCTTTCGGAATTTCGGCATAGTAACGGGTGTACATGGGAGGCATTTAATGACAGATAAAGGGGTCTCCCATCATTCAAACAATAAGAGGGAAGTATGGGGGAGTTTTGAAACCATACCCCAACATTCATAATTGAAATTAAAAGGGCAATACAACTTAATGAAATTTGACAAAAATGAGAAAGGAAGAAAAAAACCTTACTTGGAAGTGTGCTTCCAAAGGATATAGAGAGGCTTGTGAGAGGCTTCTTGGTAGCTTGGGGTACCTTAGGAGGATTCTAGAGAGAGTAGGGAAGAGGTTGGACGAACTCCAAGGTATTTTAGTGAGGAGGAAGTGGGATCTTGGGTGGGTTTATATAGGAAAGGTGAGGGAACTCTTTATTATTTAGGTTTGGGTCCCCTTACATTAAATTAATCCAAAACACAAACCATACCATGGTTTTTTCCCATGTTTTTTAGAAAAGTAAAGAGGAAAACATTATTTTATAAGTCCAAAGTTCAAAATTATGAAAATAATAAAGTTTCTTATGTGGAGGTGAGTCACACTCCCATGGAAATTAATTTAAAAAGGCAAAGTGTTGAATAAGTCTTTAGGGGTTCATTAATGCTTTGAAAAGTAAGTCAAACAAACCTAAAATCACATTATTTTAATGATAAAACATATATTGTCCGAACATAAGGATTATGGTATTTTATTACATCACCATTGGGTCATTATGATGTCATAAAACACATTATATATTTAAACGGTATTTAATTTTAACCCAAAAATTTGACTGTCTCAGAAAATTATGAAAAATTCACCGTTGGATAATTTTGATATCCTGATTCCAGAAATGAAATTTATTTTATCTAAAAAATTTTCTAAATATGTTAATTTTCACTTTTAAAATAAAAACCAACATTTATTGAAAATTCACGGGTTTTGACAGAAATGGATTTCAAACCTTAATATAACATTTTAAATTCATTCATAAATTTATAAGATCATTTATATTTAATTAATTTAATAATAATTTTATTAAAATATTATTTAATTCAAAAATATCTTAATTTAATAAAATATATATCTAACTTAAATAATAACTAAAAACACTATTTGTACTTTAAAAACTATTTACAATGTATCAAAAATGACTAGAAATTATATCCATTATTATATACAAAAATAATGTACATGAACATAGTACTAATTATTTGTTACATAAGCCCTTAAAATAGCCGCATAAGCCCGAAGGGTAAGGTGTGTGATGGTGACAGACTCTTGGGGCGGCTCAAATAACATCGCTCGAGTGATAATCTCTATCAACTTCCACTTTTCCCGTAGACGGTCCCATTTGAGCTTGACTTTGTGAAGCTCATCTTGGGCTTGGTCAAGGGCGAAGCCCAAGGATTCCACCTCTTTTCCGAACTCCAACAAATGGGCTTCGTATGTGGAAATTCTACTAGATGAGGCCATCGCTTCCTTTGTCTGAGTGAATATTGGGTTCGTTAAAGCCTTATATTTATACTAATCATGTGATCACTGTTCAATGGCTATAAAAGTCACGGTCACAACTCTTATCATAAAACCAAATAAGTTGACATCTTATAATAAAAATTTTTATAAAGAGACAATTAACTGGATCCAGAGGGATTTTCCAACAATGAAACATTGGGTTGTTATATGCATAATCCTTAGGAGAGTGGTGGAAGGGGTTATGATGGAGGTAGATAGGGATACACAGTTGATGCATGGTCACCTAAAACTCTGCATTCAGATCATGAAGCCACTTAAAATTACTACCAAAATATATATTTTCCCATATTTGGATGGTTCTGGTCTAATTTCTTCCCTCTTTCACAAATATCCCAATAAATTCATGTGTTTTGTGGTTAGGGGGTTAATAAGGCTATAAAGAGATAGGGCCTTAAATATGGTGGGGTTGATTGGATTTGTCATTTAGATGAAGTAAGTTACTTCTTACACACACTATTGTCTTCCATATCACATGATCTTGAATGTATAATTTTAAATAAATTATTTTATGGTGCTAAAATAATTTCATTATGGTGGTTTTATTTTCGGTAATAATGGTTTTAGCATGAGTTTTGTTTGCTAAAAAGGATTTGGTGGATTTTCAGGTGCAAGTGTGGTTTCCAAGAATAAGGAATATTTGTAAAGTGTAGTTGAAAAGTAGTTATTAACATTATGGTTGAGAGTTTAATTTAATTATTTGGATTATTGTTATTATTTATATTGTGAACATTCATTATCAAATATAGTTTTTGTTATTGGGATAATGCATTTTATTATACATGTGGTGTTATTCGAATGGTGTATTGTGTTACACATTTGATGTAATTTAGATGAGGTATTGCGTTTTTAGTTTATTTTATTTTCATTTAATGTAAGTGATTAATGACATTGATTTATGTTGGTTGAGGTCTTAGGAAATAAATGTGCAAAACTACCACTTGGGTGGGGGAACTCAATGTTAATAATAAGGTGAGGTTGTGTTAAACTCATACTTGGGTTTAATGACCTTGTTAGTAATGACAATGTCAAGTTCAGAGGTAACATTTCCACTCACTAGTATGAGATTACCATTTTTTGTTATTTCTCATATTTTTAGGACCCCTAGGTTTTTAGTTGAGAAAATAAGTGTGTTTTTTTAGTTTAGAGAAAACATATTTATAGAGTTAGTTATGGTTTATACAAAACTATTTTTTCTTCAATATGTTTTTATAAAAAGGCATAGGAACATGGAATGTTTTATAAAAATAATTTTCATATTATAGGATTTTCAGATTAATGGGGTATTTGGGAAGTATTAGGGATATCATACTGGGACTTTTACTCCCCACACATGGCAATTTGGATATAGAAGTAGATTTTGTTTACTTGAGATGCATGTTTCTAAGTCATTGGTTCATTAGATGGGACTAAGTAACATTAATCGTCTAGTGGACACTAATGCAGGATAAGTCATATATTTTAGTGAAGTAATTTTTTTTAAAATGGTATATATATCATGAATTTTATTACTGTATCATCATATATTTTTTTTTTGGTTTTTTCATATGTATTTACATTTATTAGTTTTTGTTTCAAACTATTTTAGAAAGATATGAATATAATGTGAGTTGTATTTTGTTTACCACACCTCATGGAATGTGGATCAATTGTTTTTAATATCAATGTTTGTGAATTCTATGAATGATTTCGTGGACCAAGAAACATTTATACTCAACTCAGTGTCAGTTTTGAGTATCTAAATCATGTTGGGGTGTTATAGTTCTTGGTCCTTGTTTAGTGAGTTGATAATGTTTTTCAAACTAAAAATTTATGTTTTTTCATGAAGTAATGTAAATTAATATATATATTATGATAATGTTTAATGATGTATACCATTTTTCATCTTATTAGGATACAAAACAAATATTGAAGATTTAATTTAGTATTATTAGAGTTTAAGTATTAGACAAGTCGTTGAAAAATTGCGTAAAACTTAAATTAATCATTATTTCATAAAAAATATTTAATTTATTTAATATAAGATTATATAAACACTATTTAAGTGAATTTAGAAATATATTAATGTCAACTAAAGCATAAAACCCCCCTTCCTGGAAGACCATCACTTGCAGCTGCTAATGAAAAAACCTAAAGAGGAATCTCTTGGTTCGTATTCTTCTAAAATCAGAAGCCTTCCCTCTCCAAACTAGAATGTGTACCTACTCTGTATTGATTATGTAACACGGAACCACCAAAATAATATGTAATATCATGTAACAATGAATATATAAACAAAAATCTCCTAAATACAGGTGAACATTTGGTCACCACATTCCTCAACTCTAGCTCTCTAAAAGAAATAATACACCAATATATATGTAACACACCTCTCTTAACATTGGTGATGATAGAATCTCTGAAATATATAATGACCCAACATTAGAAAGTTCATAGTCAGTGTCTACTAGCATTATATTGGAATAATATTCTAATAAATCATGGTTAAAAGGACTAAATAGTTTATTAATCTTAGCCAACCATATATATATATATAAGTCTTGTATTAAAAATGAATACACTAATTATAATAATTTTTTTCATTTATTTCAATGATGAAAATATTATTCCATATAGTTTATCCTTTCATATCTTTCATAGTACAAATGAGGGAACCATAGTTTAAGGAAACATAATAATTGTGAGATCAAAGGCATGGTAACAGTAAAGTACCATGGAATAAAAAATAAATCAATGAGAATTTTCAATATGGAAATGTAATAAAAACATGCAATCCATGAAGTCAATAAACCAATATGTAAGTGAATAGAAAATATGTCAAGGTAAATAGTTGAAAATACATTATATTTAAATAAATAGGTAAGGAATAATAAATATGTCAAGTTAGAAACTAAAAAATCACATTTAATCAAAAAAAATGGGAATGAATTTCATCCATATATATGTCGACAGAGAATTACATGGATAAATAACAAGAGAATCTAAATTAATGAAATTCTTAATTATTTAGCTCTATGTTTTCTAGGTATATGTAAACAGTATCTTCAAGAATTTTCACAATATGGTTTAGTATATTAGGTAAAAACATATCAAAGACCGTCCAACTAACTCATCGTATGAGACTATCGATGAATCTAGGGTCTATCTATAACCAATACACACTTTTATAGTACTTTTCCAAAGCATTACTCATATATAGAGTAATCATTTTAACAATTCTCTTTATCAAATATTCGTATTGGGTATAATACACATGTTTTATCTATATTTCCACAGTTAATAAAATTACAGTAAAGTACAACATATGTAATAATTATATACAATTTAGGTAATTAACATATCCACATAAAATAATATGGATAAATAGGGGAAATTCAGTGTTCAATGAAAATTTTAAGGGGACTAAAAAGGAATAAAGGTAGGGAATTTCAATTTTTTTCTTAGTCAATGAAATTTTAAACCATCAAAAGAAATGATAAGGATTGTATCAATAAAACATATCTCAAGTAGAGTAAAATATAGGGTTTTTTCATTGATGAATGGAAATGATATAAAAAGTCCTTTTGCAGACATTCTTAAGGAAAATATATTTTTAATTTTGAAAAACATTTTAAAAATACTTTTCTTTGAAAATAACTTTTCAAAAATATTTTTTTTAAAAAAATTAATCTTTTAAAAATTCAAAGAATGATTAAAAGAAATGAGGACATGTCATATGAGGTAAGAATAATTTTCTTTTTTTGTGTTAAAAAGATTTTAAAAATTCCATCTTCCAAAAGTTAAAAGAAGACTCCATTGAAAAAAATTGTAAATGGAAAAAAGATAAAAAGGTATTTAATAAATCATTTTGGAAAGGTTAAAATATTTTTGAAAACATTTTTATAAAACCATGTTTTTAAAAAATAGTTCTACATGAAAAGATGGAAATGAAGTTAGGTTTCCTTAAAAACATTTTCTAAAACATATTAAATAACAAATAATAAAATAATGGAACTAATACATGAAATGGGTCATTAATAACCCATGAAAAATAAAATTAAATGGTTTATTTTACTATGGTTATATAATTTTCAAAAAATGAAATTCAAGTGTAAACAATCACTAATAAAATTGGATTGTGAAGAAAACCCTTGAAAAGACCATAACGTTGATGTGAAAATAAATCAATGAGTAGATTATGTGTATCAACAATAAATCCACATAGTGATTTCTAAATTCATAAATATATAGTAAATGTCAATATTTACATAATCATATAATATTAATGGAAGTGGGGAAGTAGTGTAACATCATGAAAAGGAGACAAGATATGCATTTTCTTCCATATGGTAACTTTTAAAAAAATCACCATAAAAGAGATAATTGAAATTTAAAATAAAAATATCAAGAATATAAATTAATTCATGATATAATATCTCAAAATGTGTAGTATATACACCACGAAAAAAAAGTAAGTTGTGAATATGACATTTATATCATGGATGTAAAATGATAGATGAAAATCTCCTACCGTGCATTTCTATTTCAGGGGAACATCGTTTAACCTCTTATATAAGGGTTTTAATATTTTCACTAACATATACTAGATTCATACTCATATATAAATATCTTATTACACATTTTTTATTAATCTTTCATTGTTTTCACTATTTTCGGTGTCAATTCCCTATTTTTTTTGAGTATGTATTGATTTGTTTCATATTGCTGTTATTAATTAGATCATGGTTTCATCATTGAAATCACTGTAAAACATGATTTAAATATTTATATATTCAATATAAATGTATTTATAATAATTACTAACATTTAGAGATAATAACATTAATGCCATGTTCATATAGATGGCGGGTCGTACCTAGCCATGAACACACCTTTCATTTCCTAATCATATTTTAAAATATTGAAAAGTATATTATATATATTTACATTTATATTATGATTCCAATATCATAATTATGTCATATATTTGATGTAGTATTATTAAAACCATCCTTTATACATTCCATTCATAGAGTGAATGAATCACATCACTTTGAGGAGGCGGTAGTCACGAATTTCACAAATGATGTTATTATATTTTCACAAATTGAAAATCATAAATTTATTTTATATATATAAACATTAATTAATAATAAATAAATTTTAAATATCATATATATCATATATAAATACTTTCACCATCATAATACCAAACCATGATATTTGGTAAAGGATGAAAATGAAAAATTATCATTTCGTGAGGCGATAGTTTCTCATTCACATTAATGGTATGTTTGTTACCCATGAGATGTATGTGTGTTTAAGTAAAGGTAATACCATTAACATAAAAACATATAATTATTTTTATGATACTTATTTAATTATGTAATAATTTAATAAGTATAATTTTTTGTATGGATAATGAAAATAAAATGAAAGAGTTTGAGAAAGATGTTACGTCTTTTTCTAGTAACTCCTTTTGGATTGCACCAAAGGAGTAATGTGGTTGAATTTATGCTTAATTTGTGTCTTCAAGGATGAGGGGAGTAATTTTTAGGTGATATTTTTTAAGATATTGGTCCATCCAAAAAGGATTTATAGGTGTGAGTAATTGGGGAATGTGAGTTTCTTTTTATAGTGTAGGATGAGTGGCATTGTTGTAAATTTTTGGAATTTGAATTCCACCAATGATTCTCCATTGAAAAGTGGAACCAATAATAGAAACAAAATTATCCAACATATTTTAAGGTCTTAATATTTATCCTTATAAATAAATTAGTTGAAAAACAGTTTTGAATTAAAATTCAGTAATTTTCACTAATCATCAAAAAATGAAACTTCTTAAAAAATAAAAAAATCAACATTCATGTTTTTTTTGTTTTCCAATTTCAAATATGATTTTTATTTTTAAATATATTATTTATATAATTTAAAAAAAGGATTTAAAATGGGTTATACCTTATAAGGTTTTATAACTACCTTTATGAGAATATATGTTTTTATGCATAAAATTGGGTTAGTTATTATCTTATGCCAAAAAAATCTATTGGATGAATATATAAACTATTTTATTGAATTTAATATATATATATATATATCAATAATTTAACAGAAATATAGTAATCTATTTAATTTATTAGGGTTAAATAGCTTTGTGTCCATAAAAATAGTCTTCTATAAAAACAATCCCTTTATATTCAATTGGTTCTTATGTTAATTTCCACTTAATTTGTAACCTATGAATTAATTTTATATTTTTATAAACCATATATTTTCCTAATTTGTTCAATAGTATTCATAAAATATAAGTTATCAGTTAGTTTTTATATTATTATATTAAATAATAATTTTTTATTAATATATTGTTGTTCGGTAAAACTCGGTCTTTCATGTAAATCAAGTCATTGAAAAAAGCTCGTCGTTGTGTATGATGCACATTAAATGTGTATTGATTGAATTAATATCTATATCCTGAAATAATATTTTTTCTAATATTTAATATGTTATAATATATAAGATATTATATTCCCTTGTGCACTTGGGGTTACATGTCATACACGCTATTAAAGAAAATGTTCTTATTTTAGAATTTTGGGGCATATAATTCTCCCCACCTTAACAAAATTACTTCCACGCAATTTAAACATGACCTTGGTAATTGGATTATTGATATTTCCAATTGTTAACTTCCACATGATAAGAATGGTTTGTAAAAAAATTTCTAAAAAAGAGAGAATGGGATTTTAGAATATCACAAGGAGCACGATATGACTAGGTCTCTTTCTAGGGGGACATTAGTGGAATGTATAGATACATACAAAGAAGAGAGAAGTTAATATTTTTATTGACTTATTGTGGGAATAAATAATAAACATGTGAATTATCAATGGATAGTTAATGGCCTCAATACTATAAATCTATGATGATTTAAAAGACCAATGGATCTATAAAAATTAAGGTACTATGACAACATTTTTTTATCATTTTCCAGATTTTGAGTAATTATTTTACTATTGGAAATAAAAATACATGGTATATTTATATAAACATAGTTTCAACCCTTGGGTTTACTTCGATAAATATATAATTCTACCATTACTTCAACAAATGGATATCCAAAAATTAATTCTGATTCCTCAAGCATTAAAATTACCTTTTAACTGATTGCAAGGCCCATAAAAAGAGAAAAGTCATTCCATTTGAATATATCTACTCTTCAAGTCCAATAAGGTTAATAAATTAGTCTATAAACCTAAAAATTAACACTATTGGATCATCAATAATATGAATCCATCAAATTTTGTTAACTAAAAACAATGACATGGTAACTAAAAAATTATGTATGTCAATGGCTAGCATGAAACCCTTGTCATCATTTAGTCGTGGTTTCAAGCCCCTCAGTCTTTCCGAACATGATCATTTTTCACCTAATATACATTTTTTCCTTTTCTAAATACATAGTAAGATATTTTCCAAAATATATATGATGTACATCATTGAAATGTAAGCACTAAATAGCCTAAAGTTTTCAATTAAACCATAATTCAAAAATACTTTATCCATTTATTTCTACATAGGTCCTTCCTTATTCTAGGGTTTAACCAAAATATAATTTAAATTATTTCTAAATAATGAAATATCAAATATAATCTAAAACAACTTAGTTTTAACCTAGACCATTCATTATCAGAATCCTTCTTTATGGTTTGTAAAGTAAATTTTAATTATCAAAATCTTACCCCCTAGAGTATCAAAAAAGGTGCACAGTAAGGCTTGTTGTCTTCTACTAGGTTATGCTGAGTTAGGATCAATACACCTTGTCAGATTTTTTACCCTAGGTACATCAATCCTATAACCACGTCAACTTGTAGTATCAAAATAGGAATGTATTCCTAGGAATACCCATTTTATCTATATTGTACAAAAAATATATTTTATTCTGTTTTACTTGTCCCGAAATTATATTATAGCGCTATGTTCTCTAATATATTGTTTTATAAATCTAGTTCTCATGTATGCTACTAAGCTTTTCTAATACCAACTATAGCGACCCAACCCGGAAGAATTCATTGTCTACTACCATTATATTTCCATAAGATACAAGTAAATCATTTCTAAATAGACTGAACAGTTTATTGGTATTGTAAAACCATGTACATATAGAATTATTCTATTAATAATGAATACAAACATTACATCATAATATTTTTATTTCATTAAAGGATAATAATTGTATTCCAACTAGTATCTCCTTTTATATCATTCTTAGTACACTTTACTAAATCATTGTGAAAGAAAACATAATAAGTGTAGGTTCAAATGATTAGTAAGGGTAAAATATAGTGTAATAAATAATGATTCAATGAGAATGTTTAATATGGAATGGTAATAACTTAAGATGAAATCCATGTCATCAATAAATTGATAAGGAAGTACATAAACAATATGAAAAGTTGTATAACTAAAAACAGATTCTTTTTAAATAACTGTATAAGGAAAAATCAATAAAGAAGGTTAATAAACTGAAAACACGTGTCATTTAATCAATAAACAGAAAATTAAATGCATCCATATTTAATTTGATGAAAAATATCATCAATAAATTATAAATAAATCAAAAATAAGGAATCGAATAATTATTGGACAACATGTTTCCTATGTACATGGAGGAAGTATTACTATTAATACCTTTTACAATATGGTATAACATATGAGGTAAAAACCCATCTATCTCTATCCAAAAAACTCATTTCCATGAGACTACCGATGCATTGAGAGGATATCTATAACCAGGCCCCACCTGTATCGTATCTATCCAATGCATTCCTCAAATATCGAGTAATCAATTTAACATTATGCCTTATTGAATATCTGTATGGATTATGGGACATATATCTTATCTATATTTTCTTATTTAATCAAATATCTATCAAGAAAAAAAATTTAGAAATGTTATATGGGTTTGAAAAAGAATATATCCATGATAAATGACATGGATAATTAGGGTAAATTCTATGTTCAATGAATATTTAAATGGGGACTAACAATTAAATAAAGATAGTGAATGTGAATACAATACTTGGTCAAAGTAATAATAAAAAATTAAAAGGAAGTATAATTATGTAATAAATACAACATATCCCAAGTGGATCAAATAGAAGATTGTTGTCAATGATAAATGGAAACACTATAAAAATATCTTTCAAAAAAATTATTGATGAAAATATCATTTTTATTTTGAAAAAAAAATTAAAAAAAATTTATTTCCAAATCACATTTCAAAAACATATTTTCTAAAAAGGTATCCATTTAAACATTCAAAGGAGTATTTAAAGAAATAAAGTTATAAATCCATAAATTTTGAATTAGGTAAGAAGAACATTCCTTTTGTATGTTAAAAAGATCATAAAATGACTTTTTAAAAAAGTGAAATGAATAATCAATTGAAAATTTTTCTAAAATAAAAAAAAGGTAAAAATTTATTTAATAAATATTATTTTAAGGATAAAACCTTTTTGAAAACCTTTTTTGAAAAACCATTTTCTAGAAGAAAATAGGTTCCATGATTGAATATGGAAATGAAGTTGGGGTTTCTTAATACTTTTTCAAAAAACATTTCAGTACCAAAGTATTGAAAATGGAACTAATAGATGAAAGAGATAATTAATAACCAAAGGATAAAATAATTAAAGGGTTTATTGAACAATGTTCGTATAAGTTCATTGAATGTATATTCAAGTGTAAACAATCATGAATAAAATAGTAACGTGAAGTAAACCCTTGAAAAGACCATAACATTGATGTGAGAATAAATCAATGAGTAAATTAGGTGTATCTACTATAAATTATCATAAATAACTATAAATGAAACAATATAAATTCAAATTCATTGTATAGATAAACATATCATATTAATTCCAATGAGGAAGTAGTATAACCCAATGAAAAGGAGTCGGGTAATAAAATTTCTTTTCCACTTGTTTTATTTTAACATAAATAACCGTAGAATAAATAATTAAAATTTGAAACTAAAAAATACTGAATAAAAAAATCATGATATATTATATCAAAATGTTAAATAGATACACCACATAAAAACTAATTATTGAATATGTCGTTTTTCTCACGGATGTAAAAATGGAGTTGAATATCCCTTACCTTGAACATTTCACTGACTTATACGATAACTATATTCTTATATTAATATCTTGTTACCCATTTTTTATAAATCATTCATTATTTTCACTATTTTCACTATTTCTGGTGTTAATTCCCTTGTTTGTAAAGTATATTTTAACTTGTTTCTTATTATTATTATTATTAAGACAATGGTTTAATCATATAAATAATTTAAAACATTATGTAAATATAAAATATATTTATTACATTTTTGTTTATAAAAATCCATAAAGTTTTCATATAGTAAAATAAATACACCGTTGATTAAGACGATTGGTCGTAAGTACTCATGAACGCAACTTTCATTTCCAAATCATATTAGAAATTAATAAAAATTATCTGATATATTATTAAATTTATTTTAAAATTGAATTATAATATTTATGTCATATATTTTTAGTATATTTATCAAAATCATTCTTTATACATTCCATGCATATAGTGAATGAATCACATTGCTTTGAGGTGCAGAGAGAACACACTTCAACAAATGATGTTATAATATTTACAAAATATGGAAATCATAATGTTGTGTCATGTATATAAAAATTAAAGAATAATAATGAAATTATAAATATAATATATAAAATATATAAACATTGTGTCTATCATAATTTCCAAGAATGAGAGGTGATAAATGAAAAAAACGAACCATCATCATTTTATGAGGTACTAGTTTATTGTACACATAAACAGTAGTTTTCTAACCCATTATATGGATGTGTGTGTATGTTAAGGTTTAAAAATTAACAAAAAAATATAATTATATTTAAGACACTTATATTATTATCTAAGAATGGAATAAGGAGAATTTAGGGTAATGAGAGGGAATATAAAATGAAAGGGCATGAGGAAGGATGTAACCTCCTATTTGGGTAACTCATTTTGGTTAGCCACAAAAGGATTCATTGAAGGACTTTATACAAAATTTTAGGATTCTAGGATGAGGGTATTGATTTTTTTTGAGCTATTTGGGTAGATATTGGTCGATCTATAGTGTCTTGAGATGTGTGAGGATGTGGGACGGTTGAGTTCCTTTTTTTATGGGGAGGTGGAGTGGCATTCTTGTAAATTTTGGGAACATGAATTCCACCAATATTTTTTCAATTAAAAGTTTCTCCAATATTGGATAAAATTATATAAAAGGTTTTATAGGTTCTAATTATTTCCATAAAATTTAATTTTTACAAGTTTCTAGGTCATTTTGGCCCTTAATATTAATGTGCAATCCATTGTGAAGCTAATTTTTCACCTAATCCTTATAATTAATTTTAATCATATTCACTAATAATTTTGGTAAATAACTAAGTTGACCTTATTAAAAATTATAATTTATTATAATTTCCAATATAAAATCCTGTTTTAAAATTCCAATCAAATATGTGTCATAATTTAAGTTCATATTAATATCGTAGATGGGACGACAATGCAAGCTTTCAAAGAAAAAATGTTCCAAAGATTTCTATGTTTTTATATATAATGACAAAGATAAATTTTTTATAATGACATAAATTTGATTAATTTATATAAAATTTTTCTAATTAAACATTAAAACAAGTAAAATATATAATTTTATATTATAAATAAATTAGTCAAAAAAATAGTTTTGAATTAAAATTAAGATCTTTTCACTATTAATGAAAAAGTGATTCTTCACAAAAAATATAAAAAAATCACCCAAAGATAATTTATTTGTTCATATTCCAAATAAGATTTTTATTTTGACATATATTATTTATAAAAGTTAAAAAAATGGATTTAAAATAGGTTCTTTATTAAAAGACGGTAAAACTAGTTTTATAAAAATATTGGTTTTTTATGTATAAAATTTGTTTTGTTCTTATATTATGTCTATAAAATATATTGGATGAATATAGAAAATATATTATTGAATATATAATATATATATATATATATATCATTAATATCACTCACTATTGGTAATTAATTTAATTTATTAGGTTAAAATAACTTTGTGGGCATAAAAATTGTTTTCTATAAAAACATTATATTTATATTAAATTATTTCTTAAATTCATTTATACTTAGTATAAATCCTATAAATTAATTTTATATTTTTATGAAACATATATTTTCATAATTTGTTTAATACTATTCATAACCTCTAATTTAACCTCTAGGTTATATCTTATTATATTATATAATGATGTTTATTTATATAATATTATTTCGTATAACTGAGTCTTGCGTGTAATGTTTATAATCGTAGAAAATCATTATTGCATATAATTAATTTTAACTCAGTATTGCGTGAAATGAAAGCTGTATCATGTGTTAATTTTACTAAAATAGTACATATATATTAAATTCTCAAGTTATTTTATTCCCTTACATTCTTGGAGTTTTGTGTCATACATTATATCAAATAAAATGATCTTCTTTTAGAATTTCAATGCATTATAATCTCACCAAATTAATTAAATTACATTCTCGCAATTTATTCATGACATTGGTGATAGATTGTTTGAAGTTTATTAATTTTAAATCCCACATCCTGAGAAAGCTTCAAAAAACATCCTCTAGAAAATAGTGAATTGGAAGTTCAAAGGTCACATGGAGTAACATATAAATTGGTCTATATTTTTAAGAACATTAGTGGAATGTAGAGATATTTACATAAAGGAAACACATAAATATTTATATGGAGTTATTGAGGCCATCAATCAAAAATAAGTAAATAATAAATGGATAGTTGAGATCCTTAAATCCATAAATATGTGGTGATTTAGAATACCATTAGTTTAACAAACATTAAGGTATTATTATAATATTTTTTTTATCATTTTACTAATGTTGAGTAATTATTTTACAACATATGAATATAAGGAAGTAGATTTACTTGATGTATTTCTATAAACAAAATTTCATCCAGTGGTTGTGCTTCGATAAATTTCCAATTCTTCCATTACTTCAAAAAATGGATGCCCAAAAATTAACTTTGATTCCTAAAGTAATAAAATTTAATTTTAATTGAACGTATGGCCCAAAAAATTGAACAGTTTAACCATTTACCTCTAACAACTCTCTAAATCCAATATGGGTAATACAATAATCTATAAACCTAAAAAAAGTAACACTCTGGTTTTATCATTAATATTTATCCATCAAATTTTTTAACTAAAAACTATGACACATTAAACCAGAAATTATATTGTTCATTGGTTAGTGTGAAACCTTTATCATCCTTTGGTCATGGGTTCAAGCCCCGTGGCCTTTTCTTACTAGATGGGTTGTCACCTGACATATAGGTTGTCGTTTTTTAAAGAAATATTTACATTATTTCTGAAATAAATATGATGGACATATTTGAAATTTAACCATTAAATATCCAAAAAATTTCAATACAACCTTTATAAATAAATAATCATCCATTTATTCTCATATAGGTCCATAAATGGTCGTGGTATTATCCCTAATATCATTTATTTTATTTCTAAATCATGAAAACGTATCTTGAATTTAAAAAACATTAGGTTTAATCTAGGTCCTTAATTTTCCAAATCCTTTAGTATGGTTTGTAAATAAAATTAGAATTATCCTAAGTGTATCCTATGGGAGTACCAAATGAGGTTCACAGTAAGGCATGTTGTTCTATACCAAGTTATTTCGAGTCAATCTCAAGGAACCTTGTCAGAGTTATTACCCCTAGGTCTATCTGTGCTAGAACTATTTCCACTTGTAGTATCATGATAGGGTTTTATTTCTAGGAATACCCACATAATATGTACTGTATAAAATAATATAATATGTTATTATATACAAATCCTAAAATTCTACATTAGTTATATGTTCAATAATCTACGTTATCCTCAATCTTTTTTCCATGGATGCTACTAAACATTATCTGATACTCACTATAGACACTCGGTCCTAGAAATCTGAAATTTGGTGTCTACTACCATTAGATTGGAAAAATATACAAGTAAAAATTATACTAAAGGATCTAATAGTTTATTTGTATTATTAAATTAAACAAATATAGAATTCTTTTATTAAAAACTAATACACTTATTGAAACATAATGTTTTTTCATCATAGGATAATAACATTATTACATAAAGTATATCCTTGAATATATTTCTTAGAACACCTCTTGGAATCCTTAGGAAAGGAAACATAATAAGGGTGATATCAAAACATCAGTAATGGTACTCTATAATAGAAGAAATAATGAATTGGTTTGAATAGTAAATATGGAAAGGTAATAACTGAAGACGCAATCTATATAATCAATAGACTGTGAAGGAAGTGCATAAAAAACTAGTATGATAAATAACTAAAAACATATTGTTTCAATAAATGGATGAAGAAAAATCAACTATTTCAAGGTCAAAGTAATTAAAATACATGAAATTTAATCAATACAGTATTTATTAAATGTATCAATAGATATGTTGACACAAAATCTCATGGATAAATAATAACTGACTCTAAATTAATGAAATGATTAATTATTGGAGGCCATGTTTCCTAGGTACATGGAACCATTACCATCAAGACCATTCACAAGATAGTTTATAATATTGTGTAAAACACCATATATGTCTAGAAACTAACTCATCCCATGATACAATCGATACATCAAGGGGAAATCTATTACTAGGACCCACTCGTCTCGATCTTATCCAAGTAATTCCTCATATATCGATTAATCAATTTCATAATGTTCCGTATAAAATTTACTTATTGAGTATAAGACACAAATTTAACAATATTTCAATAGTTACTCAAATCAATATCAAGTTTACAATATTTAAAAATGTTATACGGTTTTGGAAATGAACATATCCATCATAAATGATTTGGATAATTAGTGGAACATCAATGTTCCATGAATATTTCAAGGTAAATAAAAAATGAATCAAGTCAATGTCAATATTATCCTTGGTAAAATTAATCATTAACTATACAAAGGAAGGATAATTATAGTATCAAAACAACATATACCAATTAGAGGAATATATAAGGTTATTGTCATTGATGAATGAAAATACTATAAAAATATTTGTTTAAAAACATTCTTAAGGAAAAATTATTGTTTTCATGAAAAAAAATTAAAAAACATTTTCATTGAAAATAAATTTTCAAAAACATTTTCTTTAAAAAATGACCTATTAAAATTTAAAAGTAGGCTTCAAATAAATTTTTGTATATTAATCCTTACATTTCATATGAGTTAAGAAGAATATTAATTTTTCACAGGAAAAATAATAGAAAAATGCAATGTTCAGAAAGAGATAAGAATATTATATTTAAAAAATTTAAACAACAATAACAATAAAATCTTATTGAATAAAAGTTTCATTTAAGGGTTAAAAAATTTTCAAAAACTTTTTATAAAACTTAGTTTCTAGAAGAATACAGTTTCTCCATCTAAATAGGTAAATGAAGTGGGGTGTTTTTAAAACATCTTCTAAAATATTTTGAGTACAAAATAATAGAAAAAATTGAACTAATACATTAAAAAGTTCATGAATAACCAATGGAGAATAAAATTAAAGTGTTTATTTAACAACATTCATATAATTTCATCTAATGTAAATTCAAGTGTAAACAATCATGAATAAAATTGGATTATGAAGTAAACCCTTAAATACCATAAAATTGAAGTGAGAATAAATACATGATAAAATATATGTACCAACTATTAATAGACATTAATAAGTATAAAATAGTCAATATATATTCAAATTCATTTTACACATTTTCATATAATATTAACGATAATGAAATGTTATATAACCTATTAAAAATGATTTGGGTTATGAAATTTATTTTCCATGTGGTAACTATTTACTCAAATCACCATAGAAGAAAAAATTAAAATTAAAAATCAATATAACATGATTATAAACAATTTAGTTTATAATATTTCAAAATGGTATGTATATACAATGCACAAAAAAAGTTAGTGGTGAAGATGACATTTATCTCATGGATGTAAATAGTGAGATGAAAATCCTTGACCTTGGGTTTCCTTTTTTGGTGAACATCCATTAAAATATTATAGAAGGGTTTAAAACATTTCACTAACATATACCAAAATCATAATAATGAATTAATATCTTATTACCCATTAGTTATTAATCATTCATTATTTTTGCTATTTTGGGTGTTAATTGTCTTGTTTGTTGAGTATGTTTAAACTTGTTACATGTTGTTTTTTTAATTTGATCATGGTTTCATCATCTACGATATATAAAACATGATTTAAATATAATATATATTATGTATATATGTATTTAGAAAAATCCATAATATTTTGAGATAGGAAATTTAATGCATCATTCATAGTGTTGGTAGGTCGTACATATGTATGAATGCTGCTTTAATTCCTTATCGTGTTTTTAATGAATGAAAATTACATGATATCTATATATAAATTTAAATAATAATTATTGTCTTAGATGTATTTTATATATATTTCATAAGATTATTAAAAACATCATTTATAAATTCCATGCATAGTGAGAATGAATCACACTATTTTGAGGATGTGGTAGTCCACACTTCCACAAATGATGTTATAGTATTTACAAAAGATTGAAATCATAAATTTACGTTATATATATAAAAATTCCAGAAGAATAAATACATTATAAATATCATATATATCATATATAAACCGCATGTTCATCATAATTCCTAGCCATGATAGGTGGTAAAGTTAAAAACAACAATCATTGTTTCGTGAGGCAGTAATTCTCTATAAACATAAGTGTTACGTTTGTTACCCATTAGATGGATATGTGTGTAAGTGAAGGTTGAACACTTAACATAATAAATTATAACTGTATTTAAGAGTATTATTTTATTACGTAACAATGGAATAAAAATAATTTAGGGTATGGAGAATGATAATAAAATGTAAGAGCTTGAGGAAGGATGTTACCTCTTATTCAGGTATTTCCTTTTGGTTTTCACCAAAGGGGATTCTTTGGATATATTTATGCCCAAGTGGGGCTTCTAGGACTAGAGGATAGATTATTAAGACCATTTTTTTATATCTTGGTCGAGCCGAAGTGTATTGATAGGAGTGAAGAATTAGGAGGGATGAGTTCCTTTTTATAGTGGAGGAAGAGGGTCATTCTTGTAAATTTTTGGAATGAGAATTCCACCTACATTTTTTGAATGAATCTTCGCTCCAATAATGGAAAAACTTTAATCCAACTGATTATAGGATATATATATATATTCCCTTACAATGGAGTTTGGAAAATTTTATTGGTCATTTCCCCTTAAGATTATTGTTTTGTCCCTTGTTAATCTAATTTTTTCACTTAATTGTTGTAATTAATTTTAGTCACATTCACTAATATTTTTTGTCATTAAAAAATTTAACCATATTATAAATTATAAATTTTTCTTATTCTAAATATGGACCTAATTTTTATAAATACCAATAATATAATTGGGTATATTGTATATATATATATATATCATTAATATAAGTCACTAATTGTAATTAATTTAATTTTTTAGTGTAAAAAAACTTGTGGGCATAAAAATAGTTTTCTATAAAAACATTCCCTTTATATTAAATTTTTTCTTAAATTTATATATAATTAATTTTTAACCTATCAATTCATTTTATATTATTATAAACCATATATTCTCATAATTTAGTAAATCTTATTCATAACTACTAATTAAACAGATATGTTATATCTTATTATATTAAATAATAATGATATTTAATATATTATTGTTTTGTAAAACTCTGTATTTCAGGTAATTAATGTTATCAAAGAAACATGTTGTTTCATGTGACACACACTATGACAACCCTGGTTTTATTACAAACTTAAACATGATTTATTACATAAAACATCATTTGATACAACAAAGAAGATCGAGGGGTTTAGTGTCTTTGCGGCTTAGGATCATTACATAAAAACATAAAACATTAAATTAAACATTTTTATTGAAAACTTCCTTTACATGACCACTACATTCCCTCTTACTTAGCATTGTATGGGATAACCTAAGGACATGCATAAGAAAAGGGTGAGCTATAAATCCCATAAAGGGAATAAACATGGAATAACATGAGGAGTTGAATACATGTTAGACATTAGGAATATCAATAGAGAACAAGAGGAACATGAACATAAAGGCATGATAAATCATGATAAAGCATGATATTCATAACATGGAAATGTGGCAACAACACTTAACATGGAATTTGCATGAGCCAAGGTCCATTGCACATGGAGAATGATTAAATCCTCATTGCACATGAAGCATGAGTAAACACTCGTTGCACTTGAATTAGCATGATTCAACACTCATTGCACATGACGTATCATGATACTATACTTTACACAATGCATTGGAGCGCTATAAGGGCGCACCCTTCTTAAACATTTCATTTCATGCATAAGTGTGCCACATGGATCATAAAGCATGGATTCATAAAACATAATCATTTATTCCACGATAATGGAATGTGGAATTCATACATGAAAAATTATAATCAATAAGTAAATTTGAATAATGGTGAATACCCTTGATGGAGAAATGGTCATGGTATTCACTACACAATGACATTGTCTTAGAAAATCGGTGCGATTTCGGCAGCATAACGGCGTGACATAAGAATTCATAAAAAATAGTTGATCAGAGAGAAAGGGGTTCCTAATCATATTTAAATGTAATGGACAGTATGGAGGTCATATAGATACATGTCCCAACAATTTTAATGGAATTTAGATTCATGGTACAATAGTATTGCTTGAATGTAAATGAGGAGAGAGAATTTCTTTTCGGAATTTCAGCATAGTAACGGGTGTACATGGGAGGAATTTAATTAATGATAAAGGGTCTCCCATCATTCAAAAAATAAAGAGGGCAGTATGATGGAGGTGTGAAACCATACACCAACATTCATAATTTAAATTAAAAGGGAAAAACAACTTAAAGAAAATTGGACAAAAATGAGAAAGGAAGAAAAAACCCTTACTTGGAAGTGTGCTTTCAATGGCTAGAGAGAGGCTTGTGAGAGGATTCTTGGGAGAATGGGGCACCTTGGGAGGATTATATAGAGAGTAGGGCAGAGGTTGGACGAACTTCAAGGGCTTTTAGTGAGGAGGAAGTGGGATCCTGGGTGGGTTTATATAGGAAAGGTGAGAGAGTTCTTTATTATTTAGGTTTGGGTCCCCTTATATTAAATTAATCCAAACCACAAACCATCCCATGGTTTTTGCCAAAGTTTTTTGGAAAAGGGATGAGGAAAAAAATATTTTATAAGGCCAAAGTCCGAACTTCTTAAAATAATAGGGTTACTTATGTGGAGGTGAGTCACACTTCTATGGAAAACAATTTAAAAGACAAGGTGTTTAATAAGTCTTGAGGGGTCCATTAATGCTTTGAAAAGTAAGTCAAACAAACACATAATCACATTATTTTAATGTTAAATCATATGTTGGCCGAACATAAAGCTTAAAGTATTTTATTACATCACTATTGGGTCATTATGATGTCATAAAACACATTATATATTTAAACGGTATTTAATTTTTACCCAAAAATTTGACTGTGTCGTAAAATTATGTTAAATTAAACATTGGATATTTTTGACGTCCTGATTCCATAAATAACATTTATTTTATCTAAATAAATTTATGAATATGTAAATTTTCACTTTTAATATAGAAACCTACATTTATCGAAAATTCACGGGTTTTGACAGAAATGGATTTCAAACCTTAATAAAAATTAAAATTGCATTCATAAAATTATAAGATCATTTATTTTTAATAAAAATAAATTTAATAATAATTATTATATTTTATCAAAATATTATTTAATTCAAAAGTCCCTTAATTTAATAAAATATAATTCTTAATTAAATAAAAACTAAAATCATTATTTTTACTTTAAAAACTATTTACAATGTATCAATAATGACAAGATATTAAATTCATTATTATGTAAAAAATAATGTACATGATCATAGTACTATAGATTAGTTACATAACCCCTTAAAACAACCGTATAAGACCTAAGGGTAAGGTGTACGACGGTGATAGACTCTTGGGGTGGCTCGGATAACATTTCTCGAGGGGTAATCTCTATCAACATCCACTTTTCCCATAGACGGTTTTGTTCGAGCTTGACATGATAAAGCTTAGCTTGGGCTTGGTCAAGAGAGAATCCCAAGGACACCACCTATTTTCCGAGCTCCGACAAATGGGCTTCGTATGGAGCAATTCTACTGGATGATGCCATTGCTTCTTTTGTCTAAGTAAATTGGATTTGTTAAAGCCCTATATTTATACTAATCATGTGATCACTATTCAATGACTATATTAGCAACGGTCAAAATTATTAGCATAAAACCAAAGAATTTAACATTTTATATAAACATAAAGATATATTTAATTAGATTAAGAGGGATTTCCATTAATGAATCTTTGGGTCGTTACAATATTCCCTCGTTAAGAAATCTCGCCCTCAATATTTTCCTTTTCCCACACTAAAACAAATGTGGGTAACTCAGCTTCATCATTTCCTCTAATTCCCAAGTTGCTTCTTGAAACTTGTGGTTTCTCCACGACACCTTAACGAGGGAAATTTCCTTATTTCGTAGAACTTTTTCTCTACGATCTAATATCTTCACTAGTTTCTCCTCATAATAAATATCATCCTCCAACTGTACCACCTCATAAGACAGTACATGTGAAGGGTCTGGTATGTACTTCCTTAATTGGGATACATAAAAAAATCATGTACTTTGGCCATGGTAGGTGGAACTGCTAGTCGATAGGCGACATCCCTGACACGATAAAGAATCTCGAAGGGGACGATGCACCTTGGACATAACTTAACTTTATTTACAAACCTCATGGCCTTCTTCCATGGAGATATGCCTAGAAAAATCATGTCTCCAACATTAAACTCAAGGTCTCATCGACGATTATCTACATAACTCTTCTGTCGACTCTAGGCTACCTTGATATGCCGCTGAATGTTTTTCACCTTCTCCACTATATCTTCGACCATTTCTGGTCCAAGCAGCTTACGTTCACTGACCTCATCCCAACATGCTGGTGTTATGCACCATTTCCCATACAGGTCTTCATTTGGTGCCATTTGGATGCTCGAGTGGAAACTGTTATTATAAGAGAACTAAACCAGAGGAAGATTTTGATCCCATCCTCCTTTAAATTCCATTGAGCACGCTCTCAACATATCCTCAAGTGTTTGGATAGTCTACTCAGATTGGCCATAAGTTTGAGGATGATAGGCCGTACTGATGTTCAGTTCAGTATTCAGAGCATGTTGAAGACTCTTCCAAAACATAGAGGTGAATCTTGGATCTCGGTCAGACACAACAGATTGTGGTACTTCATACAAACTTACCACTTCCCTGATATTAATCTATGCCAGTTGATCCAATGAGAAATCCTCCCGAATAGTAATGAAGTGTGCAGCCTTTGTAAGATGATCCACGACAACACAGATTGAATTTTTGCCTTTGGATGTCCTTGGAAGTCCAGTGACAAAGTCCATGATGATGTTCTCCCATTTCTGTTCTATTATGGGAAATGGTTTCATAATCCCCATAGACTTCTTCCTCTCTGCTTTCACTTGCTGACACACCAGACACATTGATTTATATTCAGCGATCTCCTTCTTCATATTATCCCACCAAAAGATTCCTCAGATATCTCGATTCATCTTTGTGCTCCCTGGGTGAATAGAGAAATTTGAACTATGTGCATCATCCAAAAGTTCCTTCTTCAGCTTCAGACTCAATGGAACACATAGCCTTTTCCCAAATCACACAATTCAATCTTCATTAACATTATACACCGAAGATTTCCCTTTTTTGATAGCTTCCACTTTTTCCTAAATTCCCACATCATCATTTTGAGAAACCTTTATCCATTACAAAAAAGATGGTTGAGTAATCTTTTATGAAAGGATTGATAATGTCACCTTCTCTATGATTCCCATGTCCATCATCATCAAGTCTAAGAATATTGGATCCATCTCAATTCTCATCATTGATAGAATCGATGGATCCTTTCTACCTAGGGTATCTTACACTTTGTTCGCTTTCCCAGGGAGGTAATGGATTGAACAGTCATAATCCTTGATGTGCTCTATCCATCTTCTCTGGCGCATATTAAAATATTTCTATGTGAATATATTTTTAAGACTCTTTTGGTCAGTGTATATCTCACATTTCTTTCCATAGAGATAATGCTGCCAGATTTTCAAGGAAAAGATCACTACCGCCAACTCCAGATCATGCGTTGGATAGTTTCGCTCATGGATTTTCAACTGCCTTGAGGCATAAGATATCACTTTATTATCATTCATCTTCACATAGCCTAATCCCTTCTTTTAAGCATCAATGAATATCACAAAAAGTTCCCCACTTGTGGTTAAAGTGAGCACGGGCGCAGTGATAAGCCTCCTTTTCAACTCCTTGAAGATTTCTTCACATTAATCATTCCAAGAAAACTTTACTCCCTTTTGAGTTAGCTTGGTAAGAGGGTTGGACAATCGTGAGAAATTTATCACAAATTGTAGATAATATCCATCTAACTCCAAGAAGCTACAAATATTTGTTACTGATGTTGGCCTCAGCCATCCCTCAATTGCATCTATTTTAGAGGGATCCACATATATCACTTTGCTTGTGATGATATGGCCCCAGAATGAGACTTCCTTCAACCAGAACTCACACTTGTTGTACTTTTCATAGATCTTCTCGTTGCGCAAAGTCTCCAGTATAGTTCTTAAATGCTCCTCATGATCCTACTTGGTTTTGGAGTATATTAAAATATCATCAATAAAGACTACCACAAATTTGTCTAGGTAATCTCTAAAGACTATATTCATTAAGTCCATGAAGATTGTTGGTGCATTAGTGAGTCCAACAGGCATTAATATGAATTCATAGTGACCTTATCTTGTGCGAAAAGTAGTCTTGGGGATATCTTCCTTCTTCACCATTACTTGATAATATCCCAACCGCAAGTCCACATTAGAGAAGTATTGTGCTCCACGCAGATGATTGAACAAGTCATCAATTCTTGGGAGAGGATACTTTTTCTTTATCGTGATTTTGTTAAGTTCACGATAATCGATGCAAAGCCGCATTGACCCATACTTCTTCTTGACGAAGAGGATTGCTGCACCCCATGGTGAATCACTTGGGTGTATAAACCCTTTATCTACATTATCTTGTAGTTGTTTCTTCAGCTCTTCAAGCTCTACAACATCCATTCTATATGCAGTTTTGGATATTGGTAAAGCCCTGGGTATAAGTTCAATTGAGAATTCAACATCCCTTCTAGGAGTAAGACCAGGCAGTTCCTTGGGAAACACTTCAGCAAATTCCCTCATAATAGGCATTTCTTAAAGGATGGTTTCTTCTGTGTACTCAATTATCTAAGCCAGATACGCATGCTCATAAGTCAGAAATATCCATTCTTGAGATGATGGAGCTAAAGAAGATTCATCTTCCTCCTTACACTTGTGAAGAATCGAGGGTCGATTTTATATATAGAGTGTGATTTCCCTCTCCAGAAAATTTATGTTGGCTCTATATAAGGAAATCCAATCCATGCCAATAATTGCATCAAATTCCACCAGAGGGAGTATGACGAGGTTCTATAGGAAATTCAATCCATATATTATAATAGGGGATGACTTATATTTATGGGATGCAATGATTTCCCCATTTTTCGTACTCACCGACATCTTCACTTCCATGATTTTTGGTGGTGCTGGGATTGTTCTACTAAACTTTTTAAATATAAAATAATTCATAGAACCTAAATCAAAAAGAGAGTTTTCTATTATTAAATGAATAACTAGAGTACCTATCACCACTTTTTTATCGGAGTTCACTTCGTTAGAAGTGATGGAAAAAGATCTTGCTTGCGGCCTTGGAGGTTGTTGGTTGCCTCTGAAAACCCTTGGATTAGGGCACAGATTTGAAAAATGACCTGGTTCTTTGCATTTGTATCATTAAACAATGAATTGAGGTTCAAACGGATAATTCCTATCCTCTGTCGTATTCACGATTCTTTCTTGCTGACAGTTAATAACTAGGTGCCCTTATCTTCCAGACCTGAAGCATTTCTCATCCCCTTAAGGCAATTTCCAAGGTGATTCTTTCCGCACTTTTGGCATGTGGGGTGTTGGATCGTCTTAGCACTATTGGATTTATCCATCGGATAACTAGCATTGAATTCCACCTTACGCTTCCTATCCCCATGATACCCATGTGATTCTATGATCTCCATTTCGATCGTGAGGGCACATCAGACAATTTCCTCATAGCTATCGATTTCACAGATCGCCAATGCATTCTGCAGGATAGGAATCATCCCACCAAATAATCGGTCAACTTGTATTCGGGGGTAACGAAAAAGCCAGAAGCATATAGTGGCAGCCTTGTGAAGTTTTCCTCATATGCTCCAATAGATTCTTCGTCTTTTTTCTTGAGGGAATGGAAGTCCCTTTCAATCTTAAGCCGAAGGGTGCACGGAAAATACTTATCGAAAAACATCTTCAGTAAATCCTTCCATTCCAATGCCTCGATCTCATCCTCAGGCTCCATATTTTTTATCAATGTCCACCATTGATCAGCTTCACCCTCTATAAAATAATCCTCTAGGAAAACCTTCTCTTATTCAGTACATTGAAGGATGTAGAAGATCTTTTCAATGGAGTTGATCCATTGTTCAACGATCGTGGGATCGGATGATCCACTAAAAGCATAAGTCCTTTCTCTCATGAAGCTCTTGATAGTCACTTTTTCTTTATTATGGGGGGTTGAACGTTACTCTTGACTCATGTTTCAATTCAAAACATGAGTTAAATGAGAGAGATGCATGACAAAGTTCGTGATTCCCGCTCCCATTGGATTGGGCATCTCATTAGTACAGTCATCACACTGATCTTCACAACGGTTTCTAGCCTGAGTCCTCCTATTACCAGCCATTGGCTAGAATCAAAGGAAAGTTAGGGGTAACACATAAAGAGTAATCCAAAGACAAAAGCTGATGACTTATAAATAAACATTTATTTCCTTAACTCATGAGTCTATAGGCTTCAATCTAGGATTTTCATGATCTACCTTCTAACATATATTCTTAGGGGAAATTTTTTTTAATTCCCTTAATAAGTGTTCATACTAAGCTTTTGAATTTATCAAAACATATCCCCTAGAAGTGTCATAAACCAGAGTGTATCAAGGCCCGTTTTTGTGCACCAATTCCCGTTTGAGTCTAGGTCAAAGCGGTGTTTTCGGGTTTTACCCCAAGGATACATCTGTGCCAGATCCGCCTCTACCAGCTCGTATCCAGATAGGGATGTATTTTCTTGATAACCCACTTACTCAATACTCACCAAAACTTAGGGATGTTTTTATTATACTT
The DNA here is from genome assembly GCA_963277665.1 of Viscum album. Classification (NCBI taxonomy): domain Eukaryota; kingdom Viridiplantae; phylum Streptophyta; class Magnoliopsida; order Santalales; family Viscaceae; genus Viscum; species Viscum album. The sequence goes on along the minus strand of OY728155.1, from coordinate 912,719,121 downwards.
AGTCTTTTCTCTAAGTCTTTACTAGGGTTTTCTAATCCAAATCCCAAAAATAACTAAACCTATCCTCTGATACCAACCATGACAACCCCCATTTTATTACAAACTTAAACATGATTTATTACATGAAAATTTACTTGATACAACAAAGAAGATCGATAGGTTTAGTGGAATTTGGGCTTAAGATCATTACATAAAAACATAAATCATTAAATACAACATCTTTATTGAAAACATTCTTTACATGACCACTACATTCCCTCGTACTTAGCATTGCATGGGATAACCTGAGGACATGCATAAGAAAAGGATGAGATATAAAGCCTAATAAGAGAATAAACATGGAATAACATGAGGAGTATAATACATGTTAGACATTAGGCATATCAATATAGCCCAAGAAAATCATTAACATAAAGGCATGATAAAGCATGCTATTCATAACATGGAAATGTGGTAACAACAGTTAGCATGGAATTATCATGAGCCAAGGCTCATTGCACATGAATCATGAGTAAATCCTCATTGCACATGAAGCACGAGTAAACCCTTGTTGCACAAGAATTTCCATGATTCAAAACTCATTGAACATGACGTATCATGATACTGCACTTTACCCAATTCATTGGAGCTCTATAAGGGTGAACCCTTCTTAAACATTTCATTTCATGCATAAGTGTTGCACATGGATCATAAAACATGGATTCATAAAACATAATATTTTATTCCACGACAAAGGAATGTTGAATTCATACATGAAACATTATAATGAATAAGTATATGTGAAAAATATGAATACCCTTGATGGAGAAATGGGAATGGTATTCACTACACAATGACATTGGCTTAGAAAATCGGTGCGATTTCGGCAGTGTGACGGCGTGACATAAGAATTCATAAAAAATGGTTGATGAGAGAGAAAGAGGTTCCTCATCATATTTACATATAATGGTCAGTAAGGAGGTCATATATATTCGTTTCCAAATAATTGTAATGGAATTTAGATTCATGATACAAAAGTATTGCATGAATGTAAAAGAGGAGAGAGAAGTTCCATTTGAAATTTCGGCATAGTAACGGGTGTACATGAGAGGAATTTAATGAGAGAGAAAGGGTCTCCCATCATTCAAACATAAAGAGAGAAGTATGAGGGAGGCACAAAACCATACCCCAACATTCATAATTGAAATTAAAAGGGAAAATCAACTTAAAGAATATTGGACAAAAATGAGAAAGGAAGAAAAAACCCTTACTTGGAAGTGTGCTTCCAAAGGCTAGAGAGATGCTTTTGAGTGGATTCTTGGGATCTAGGGGTACCTTGGGAGGATTCTAGAGATATTATGGCAGAGGTTAGAAGAAATTCAAATGCTTTGACAGAGGAGGGAGTGGGATCTTGGGTGGGTTTATATAGGAAACTTGAGGGAATTATTTATTATTTAGGTTTGGGTCCCCTTATATTAAAATAATCCAAACCACAAATCATCCCATGGTTTTTCCCATGGTTTTTGGAAAAGGGAAGAGGAAAAAATATTTTATAAGGGAAAAGTCCGATATTCTTAAAATAGTAGTGTTGCTTATGTGGAGGTGTGTCACATTCCCATGGAAAACAATTTAAAAAGACAAGGTGTTTAATAAGTATTGAGGGGTCCAATAATGCTTTGAAAAGTAAATCAAACAAACACAAAATAACATTATTTTAATGGAAAAGAATATATTGGCCGAAAATAAATCTTATAGTACTTTATTACATCACTATTGGGTCATTATGATGTCATAAAACACATTATATATTTAAACGGTATTTAATTTTTACCCAAAAATTTGATTGTCTCAAAAAATAATAAACAATTCACCATTGGATAATTTCGACGTCCTGATTCCAAGAATTAATATTTATTTTACCTAAATAATTTTTAAAATATGTAAATTTTCACTTTTAAAATAAATACCTACATTTATCGAAAATTCAGAGGTTTTGACAGAAATGGCTTTCATACCTTAATAAAGATTACAATTGCATTCATAAAATTATAAGATCATTTTTATTTAACAAAAATAAATTTAATATTAATAATTATATTTTATTGAAATATTATTTAATTCAAAAATAACTTAATTTAATAAAATAGATTTCTTAATTAAATAATAACTAAAAACATTATTTGTACTTTAAAAATTATTTATAATGTATCAATAATGACAAAAATTATATTCATTATTATATAAAAAAATAATGTACATGAACATAGTACTATCGATTAGTTACATAACCCCTTAAAACAGTCGCATAAGACCTAAGGGTAAGGTGCGCGATGGTGAAAGTCTCTTGGAGTGGCTCGGATAACATTGCTCGAGTGGTAATCTCTATCAACATCCACTTTTCCCGTAGAAGGTCATGTTCGAGCTTGACATGATGAAGCTTGGCTTGGGCATGGTCAAGAACAATGCCCAAGGACGCCACCACTTTTCCGAGCTCTGATAAATGGGCTTCGTATGGAGAAATTCTACTAGATGAGGACATCACTTCTTTCGTCTGAGTAAATTGGATTTGTTTATTCCCTATATTTATTCTAATCATGTGATCACTATTCAACAGCTATATTAGCAACAGTCAAAATTCTTAACATAAAACCAAATAAGTTGACATTATATATAAACATAAAGATGTATTTAATTAGATCAAGAGGGATTTCCATTAATGAAACATTGGTTCATTACACAAACTAACTTAGTATTATGTGATTTTCAAGATATATCCTGGGTTAGGTTTAATAAAATATAAATTTATTTTTATATCTCGTGATATTATATTCCCTTACGTTATTGGTGTTGCATTTTATACACACTGTTGAATATAATGTTATTATTTTAGAATTTAGAGGCATTAAAAGAAACCATCAGTGATTTATAAATAGAGTTAAACATACTTTTTAGAGATTATAAACTTTTATAAAGATTCACTATCAATTTTAAGGGACAAAATCTCTTCTTAAACCCTACTGACTAGAAATTTCTTTAGTGATCACAGGGAAGAGGAAGATGGCTAAATGATTTAGGAATAGTATGTGAAGGATTTAATATACTAACTAAGATGATCATAGGTAAGATAATTTAAATAGTAAATGGTAGACCCTAGAGTAGCAATTAAAGAAATCTAAATCCCTTGTGAGAGATTGATTCAACTAACTCAAGAAGTTTTTTCTCAAGTTCTCACAAGAAGTTGTGGATACTGAACATAATGAAGACCACATTAAATAAGGTGTTGAGTTTTAATAATCAATCCAAAAAAATTGTAATAAGTATATGTTTGTTAATAGACTAATAGGGATTGAAAATCTATGGTAGTACTTTTTTAGAAAAAAAATTCAACAAGTTGAACATTTTTTTCATTTCATCGAAGATTGCCTCATTCAAGGGAGGGAATGAAAATTTGGTGATTTTAATTTATTGGATATAAATATACCTAAGACTACATTTCCATAGGAAGAATTATTTTAAGCTATTCAATATTATTATCAATAATATGATCTAATAGTTTAGGGACGTCTCATAACATAATTTGAATGAAATACAGTTCCTAAAAACATGCTTAGCATTTCATATTTTCATTAGAATAATTATATAAATTAATTCAATAATTGTAATCTCATTATGATATGGTGGTAAAAAAGGTACTTAATATATAATGTATGTTTTAATAGTATTTTATTCAGATCAAATGTAGTATTTTATGAACTTTTAAAAACAATGTAGTTATTTTACCTAATGATTTTCATGATTTTTAAAATGTAGTTAAAAAAAGAATATTAGAAAACCATTGAGTCAAAAATAAGTGGTATATTTATTTCAAAATTAACAATATATTTCAATTCGTTCATTATTGATTGATAAATCACATTATGGATTGAAACCCATGTTATGTTATCAAAAATCCTATGAAGGATGAATCATAAATTAATACAAAGAAATTGATGAAAATTGAATTCATATATTCTACAAAAAAAGTATAAAAATTTTCCCAAAATCTTATTATAATATGTAACTATTATAGAAAGTTTTAATATTGAATTAAAAATTTTAATTATAGAGAAATTGAAGGAAATTATTTTTTCGGTGTATATTGATGGTGTTTTTAATTAAAATTTTAGAATTTACTGTGAAAAACAGCTTCTAAACCTGAGAAAGAAGTGGCTAGGAATATCAATGTTGTGTATTTATTAATTATCAAAAACATATTTTATTGTGAAATAAAAAAATACTCTCACAATATAAATATTTAGAAATAAATCATGTAATGATAGATATAAGAAAGAGGTTAACAAATAATCTAAACACAAAGTATTATAACCCTTTATATGAATCTAAGAATTTCCCATATGACTTATAAGTCTATGGAGAAAGTAAAAATATGGGTAATCCTCTATGATAATTGATAAAATTATCCAATATATTATTTATCTAGAAATGGAAATTTTATTTAATGGCCAATCTAAAGAAAGAAGTCTAGTTCCCATGGACTTGCAAGAAGACAATGTTTGGAGAGAATCGAAGGGAAAGTCACCACACAGTCAATATTCTCCCAGAAGAATCCTATTGTGAGAAAAATGATAGGTGGACCTAATAGAATATTCCACAAACTATCGAAATTATTTTCTATAGGGGGATACAGAAAAAAAAACATGGTAGCATGACCATCAAGGTAGCTCAATCTCTCTTGCAAGAGGCTTTGTGAAGCTCTCGTTCTATCCACAATTGTATCATCTCAATCAACCCTAAAATAAACATTCAAAACACATAATAAAAATTTTTCAAGAAAAAAATAATACATGATGATCAAATATGATTTCTGAAATTATTTTATCAACCACCCCAAAAGAAGCTGGAGACTGCCGGCTATGGATCACCAAAAACAAAATCCACTCCTCAATATCTTATATAACTGTATGCCTTTTGAATTATTTTGAAAAATATGTATGAAAATTTGGTGTATTACATGTTTTCTAAATTGAAATTTCAATTCATTATAACAAATTTTTATTTGGTTATATCAAATAAACCAATGAATATATAAATATGTCATAAAAATAGGAGCATAAATTCATGGAGTATCCACTCAGTCAAAGCCCCCCCCCCTTCTGTCTCTTCCACCCCCTCACTCTCTCTCTCTCTATATATATATTTAATTTACATTTAAATGTTATATAAATGTATAGTTCAAGATAATATCTTTTATTTTGATCCATGGTTTAAAATGTTGGTGGATATCTTGAAAATCCTCAAATTAATTTGTTTTTCTGGAGTTTATCAGACACAATTAAAGTTCCAATAAGTATAGTAAGTTATTTTATCCACTTCATTTTATCTAACATTTCAACTCCTAACCAACATTTTGGTTTATATTTTTTCTAATTATTTTTTAATATAATATATCCATAAATTGTAATAGTGAAATTAAATAAACTCGGTAATGAAATTATTTGACCTAGAAATGTATAAAAAATTAAGAAGCAATGTATCATATAGTATTATATGGGAAAGTAGTGTGATAATATGTCATGTGGATAATTTTTACAAGATGATTTCATTAGACATATGGTATGTTTTCTCTTAGTATATTATACAATATGGTGAAAATATAGAGTTGTAAAAAACCAGGAGCAACAATGATGAATGATTCCAGAAAATGGTTTAAAAGGGATAAATAAAACAAAGAAGAACAAGAACACGTCAGATAATGAATAATGTGGTTTGAGAATAATATCTAAATCCAAAGAGAGGATTAATCACTTAAGTAAAATTACAATTAGAATTATATAGTGGTTTTCTTTTTGATTTCATAAAACCCTATCTCTAATGAGATATTAGATCAACGCTTTGAATAGTAACCGACATTGCTGCCATTAATGAATAGTATGTCCACAATGATGCAATTCCACAACCAACCAGGTCCAAGGGGTAACTGTTTCATTAATAGGAAGCCCATAGATCTATTTTGAAATTGTTAGATGCTTCTACAATAGGACTTTACTTCTACAGTTCATTGTCGATATCACCAGGTATATCTGCTACGGTATGTGGGAGTCACAACCTAATGTGTAGTATGGGCGGCCAAATGTTGACTCAACTTCATCAAAATATCATACTACATATATCAAATAGCTATAATTATATAAAAAAATATTTATATAAGGGTTATGAGTAATGTCACATGTTACGATACTATGGAATTTTTTTATAACATGTTTTTTGATACAATACATTCCAAACATATTTTATGAATGTTCTTAGTTGCTAACAACTCGTGTAGAAAATCCCCTATTACTCAATGTTGTTCTCTCATAATATAAAATTATATCCACTACTAATATTTTTCAATCCACGATCATAATGTACGAAATATTCCTTTATTATCCATTTATGACTTGTTTATAAATTTTATCTTTAGATAATATGAAATGTTCATATTATATTTGTATGACCATAAAATTATTTGTCACTTATAGTATAATAGGTTCATGATTCTCATATTTTAATAATTTATGTGATATTTGGTTAATAATTATAAATTATTTGTAATTAGGGATTATCATATATAGTATCATCTATATCAACATAGAGGGTTATCACTAAGAATCCACATAAATTCAGTCCATATTAAAATGATTTTAGAGATATATTTTATATTTCAAATTGAATTGATTATATTAAATTTTATCTTACATTAATAAATTAATTATTTGTATTTTGATTTCATAATTATTTATAGATCATGAAAATTTTATGAATTTCCCATATTTATATCTTATGGATTAGAAATTTCTTTATAAAATTTTTCATATCATTTATTCAAATTTTGGAATGATATATGTTGCATTTAAATTAATGTAATTCAACCAAACTAAATTATTAGTATTTATATAATTCCAATGTAATGATTGATTATACATTTTTTACATTCTAATACATTTGGATTTAAAATAATATTTAAAACCTCTTAAATAATTATTTGGGTTAGTCGGGTTCCATGTTAGGTTTTCAATGGCCTATGTTCTTAGGAATTTTCTATAAAGTTATGATTTGGTTAAATTATCATCATACCTTCTTAAGAGTTCGATTTCTGTTATTTGGTGTTAATCACTTGCATGAAATGAGTTTTGTGAAACATTTTCATATGTCTTTTTTTGGGTATGATGTCTAATCGTACAATTTTTTTTGTTATGTACGCATGATAAAAAATCAATTATACAAGAAATATATAATTTATTTATTTTAATTTGGTTGAATATTTATAAGATTCATAAAATGAAGGAATATAAGAATGCATGTATATATATATTATGTGATATTATAGAAGATGTATATTTTGATTTAGATGATGGGATAAACTAAATTCACTCTAAAATACCAAAGTGTTCGATTCCTCCAAATAATAATAATTTTCAAGATATTGATCAACCAAATGAACATTTCAAGCTAAAATTGGACATTCATGGTTTATTTTATGTAATTATTGTGTGAAAAAATTATTTTACTATAAGGGATAAACATTGCATTGGTAAGTGATCTTAGTAGAATTAGATTCCCGGATAAATGGACGGACGATGACTCATCAAATGAATTAATGAAAGGTGTTGTCCTCATAACATGTTAACACTAATGTGTAAAATTGTTAAATATCACCCCTTAAGAAGGGTAGAATCATGGTGACTAAAAATATTATATTATATTCCTTAATTTTCCTTTTGTTTGATTTTTAACCTTTATTAAATTGAGAAATCATAATATGTTAAACATTAAATAAAAGAAACAATAATTAAACATTTAAACATGACTGTAGTATATTTACATAGTTTATAATTCAATACAAGTAGTCTAATAAAACCTGAATATTTGAAAAATCAATCCTAAACATAATCAATAAACCATTGTTGGAAACAATATGGATTTATATGGATTCACTATTGGAGATTACAAGATGATATATCTAATCACAAGATTGTTTTAATTAAATATACTTCTCATTGTATAATCGAAAGAGATTATAGATTTAATGTTAAATATTTAAAGGTATAATTTAGAACCAAAAGGTTTCCATCTTATTAGGGATAAGACATGACATATAAAATTTATTTTTAGAATAGGATTTTCTATTAATTCTATATATTTGATATTGGGTGAAAACATTATTTTAATAGTTGATCAATATTTAAAATAATTTATGAAATTTGATGGACATGTTAATGTAGATGTTTCTCAAAATATTCCAACTGGATAGATAAAATTTATAAAGCCTTCTAGAGAGATTTTTTGTAGTATGATTCCTTTAAATTTTAAGGGTAAATTTTATAATATTATTATTAGACCAGTTATTCTCTATGTTTTTGAGTGTTATACTTTTGAAACATATCTTGAGAAAAAATTAAGGTATTAGAAATTAAAATGTTTAGATGGATATGTAGAAATAATACTATGGATAAGTTTGGAAATGAATGTGTTCAAGAGATAATTGGAATAGATATAAATGATGAGAATATGACTAAGACTACATCAAGATAGATTGGACATGTTAGAATAAGACTTAGGGATTAACCTATTGATAGAGTAAGATTTATAGAAAATTTACTTATTAAAACATATGGAGGTAGACATAAAATGAACCTTAAACAAATATTTTAAGATGATCTTGTTTTAAATGATTTAAATGAAATTATATTCTTTAATATAACTAATTTGAGACATTTTATCCATGTAACTCACAAAATTTATTTGGATTTTGAACTTATTTTTCATTTTTCACTATCGATTCCAATAGACAATGCATTTCTAGAACCACCACTGATTTCAAGTAGTACTTTTTTTCACCTAATTTAGCTATTTTTAGTTTCAACACCAAATCATTGATTCCCACGTGCTTGTTTGGAAAGTGGAATAAAATATTATTTTCCGTAGAAAACAGTAATAGATATTTCTACACGTCTAATTATGATATTGAGTTATGTTACATAATTGAGAAGATATGTAAATTATTTTGGTAAAATATATTCTTTCTAAAATCCATTAAATTTCTCCACAATACCAGATCTTGTGTTGGATCTCTTGGTGGGTATGTTGAGTCAAAAAGTATTTCGAATTTCCCATCAACAATTTGTTTTCGAAATTAAAAAATCACACATTTCGTAATCACGTATATTTTTTATCATGAATGTTTTTTTATAATCATTATCACTTGTATAATAACACAGTAATGAATCGTAATCACCTATATTGTAACCAGGTCATGCATCATAATCACTTTTATCGTAATCACATGCATTGTAACCACATGTACTGTAACCAGGTCTTGTATCATAACCATTTTAGGTATCGTAACCAATTCATGCACTGTAACCACATGAATCATAACCATGTGAATTGTTACTATGTTAAGTACCATATTATAATCATTCATCATAACCAGGTTAGTTATTATATCATAGTCATGAATCATAACCAGGATATGTATCATAACCATGTTATGTGTCATACTCTTATTGTGCATTTTATTCAATGAATCTTATACTGTTTAAATATTTTCCATCGTAACCATGTTAAGAATCATAACCAGGTTATAAACATTAGTCATGATATGAATTGTTATCATGATAAGCCTAGTAACCATGTTCTTTATGGTACTTTTTAAATGCATTATAGTCCAATCATAACTTCAATATGGATTTCTTGTTTCTCAGACTCATTGTTTCATACCATTTCACTTACATTATTATAACCTAAAACAATGTTGGTGAGTTTTTTTTTACCAATAAAAACGATGTCGTGTATTTTATTTTTTTGACCATTGTAATTACAGGTTTCCAAGTCCCTCTGATTTTTTTGAATAAATATGACTGTTGGAGGAAATATTACAGTTGGAACCTGAGGCCTATAAATAATAGGTCATTCAATCTCAAAAATAAAACTTTTTCTTTCATCAATTTCTAGAGAGAGATGATGTGACTTCTCTCTTGATTCGGGCGAATGCCTTAAAAATACAAGAAGTGATTCACTCGTTCAGGGTAATTATATTTATATAAGTGGTTTTTTCTTATTTTTTTTAGATCATTGTGTTAACAATCGAGGGGTTATGCTGATAAGAATATGTGATTCTGATCACTTTAACGAGGGCTTTAAATTATTTGAATGATAGAAGTGTTGATTACCTTTTTAATCGAGGGATTTCGGGGATTGGAAGACAGTCATGCCAATCATCTTATTGATGGCTTACCAAGGTGGTGGTAAGATATACCTTTTATCCTTAGTGAAAGGATACCCTACTCTTTGGGATAAAATAATTGTAATACATTTACTTTTCACTACTATTTGTAATAGAAAGTGAATCAATTTTTTTCTTCTTTATATCATTATTCATTTCCATTGTAATTCTTTAAATTATGATTCTTTCATTACATATTTTATTAATATATTCTATACACTGTATGGATGAGTCATTTAAATTTCTTTACTCTTATCATTTTATTCAATTAAAATATAGTATCTTTTCATTACTTGTGGTATTACAACATATCATTTCCTTCGGATCCAAGACATGTATGGTTAATTATATTTGTTGTGATTTTTTTAGTTTAATACCACTTAAACTATGTTACTTTTTTAGTCTTTAAATACAATTTTTAAAAAATAAAATTCAACCCCCCACCATATATTGTGCCATATAATGTACATATACATCTATATTAAAATCCCAAATTTGGAATTAGAGCAGGTTTTCCACTGATATGTTTACATTATTTATTTCTTTCTTTAATAAAATTGTATTTTTATTACAAATATATTGTTTATAATTATTTACTGAAGTAACGTGTGGAGTGGAAAAATAATTTTTTAAAAGATGGAATGAATGAATATTAGATCAATTGACAACCTCAATCAAAATAGACCCCCTATTTTTTATGGGAATGATTATGAGTACTAGAGAGATCGAATGAATATTTTTTTATTAATACTAGAGTAGAAAAGTCTATCATGTTTACTAGCTAATACAAAATCCCAGACAATGAAATCAAAACCTTCACCCAATAGGAGAAACATGAATATCAATTAAACTATAAGGTATGCAATAAATTGTTGTGTTCCATGACCCAGAATATGTATAGATAGATATTATCATGTGAAGAAGCCAATTGTATCTTGAAGAAATAAGAGGTTACACATTTTGGTACATCTAATGTTATTGAAACAAAAAGATCCATATTTCGAGTAGAATATCATGGGTTTTTTCTTATGGATAACCATTATGGAAGGTGAAAAAAATATTAATGACAATCGTCAAAAACCTTAAATATATGGTTGAATTGGGTCTTGATGATAAATCATATGTGGACAAGATAATCGATATAATGTAAAATGGGAGGGAATAAAAGAAGTATAGATACTGATAAGAATTGGAAGGTTACTCAAATAACTCTTGATGAGTTATTTGTAACACTTCTTTAGTACGAGACAAGAAAGAAAATAGATGAACATTTCAATAACTATATGAATGGTAATGGGAGTGATGCTTTTACTAATACATCCAAATCTAAGACACCATAAAGGATAACAAGATCCAAAGCTAATAAAGTTGATATTATATCAGTATCAAGTGATATTGATCATTGAGAGAATGAGTAAGCCAATATTACTAGAAGTATGAAAAAAAAATTGGAATGAAATACTTTTAATGAAAATTAAAAAAGAAAAATAGGAAGGACAAGAAATACATAGAAGTAACATGTTATGAATGTAAAAGGGTGGGTCATATTAGACCCGGTTTTCCTTTACTAACAAGAAAAGATAGAACGGATAAAAATTATGAATTAAATAAGAAAAAGTTTTATAAGTCAAAGTCTAAGAAAGTATTAAATGAAAATAATACTTAGAGAGATAGTGGAGGTGATCCATTTAAAGAATCATCAAAATATGAATCTTCTGGTCAGAATAATATAGGAATCATAGCTGGACTACCTATTGAAAATCATTATTTCCTAGCTAAGGTATACAATTATGAATCTACTACAAATGTGTCTTTAAATCAAAATTACACGAATGAAAAATATTCTCACTATTTGGATGAATAATATTCCTTAAAGGGGACAATTTACCTTCTTTTAAATAAGTATGTAGATTCTTCAAATTATATGAGAATGAAAATTATAAACTCAAGAAAAATATTGATAAGTAAAATTCTAGAATATCTATTATTAAAAAAATTTATCAAATATTTCAAAAGATCATGATAAGAAAACTCTTTATTTTGAAAATATTTCAGAAACAATTATGGTAGTGTGTTCTAAAAAATGATAAATTTCTCTAAGGACATTGAACAACTATATTTAATGAAAAAAATTTTTGAAACTAAAAATAATTCAAAAACAATTTCTTGATAGAGTGAAAAATTATTCATTAGAATAAAATATGAAACATTTTCTTTAAAATTGCATTTATCAAAATTCACCTTGGGGGGAAACAATTTGATAAAATTTATTCTCTAATTCACCCTCTTAGAAATAGTTCTAGAATTGGTTACACTCACTCAAAATCAATTTTTAATCATAACTATTTTTTTCATTAAAGATCTTCATTCTGTACTAAATGCCAACGTAGTGAAAATGGGGAAAATTATATTATATCTATAAAACTCAATCTTTCTAATTTAAAAAAGATCATTTTTAAAAACAAATGTGGATTCTTAACATTGTTTTAGCTAACATTTTCAGATCAAAACAAGTTTGGGTTCCAAAAAACTAATTATTTCTTTTTCAGTAAAAAATAAATGTACTAACAACAATAAAATTTGGTAAATAGATAGTGGTTGCTCTAGAAAAAAGAAGGAAAACATATATTTCTTTGAAAATATTATTTATATGAAAGGTGTAAGTGTAACATTGATAGATAATGCTCAAGAAAAGATCATTGGTATAAGTAATATTGTTATTTTTGGAGAATTTTTAATTTCAAATGTTTTGTTTGTCAAAGGTATTAGGATAAACCTTATAAGAATAATTAAATTATGTGATTAAGGTTACCTTCTAATTTTTAGGAATGATAAATGTTTAGTTCACAATTCTAGGGATGAATTCATTATTTCTACCCATAGGCATGACAATGTATACACAATCATCTTAGAAGACCTTAGGAGCTAAGACCTACCTTGATTAAGTGAAATGGAAGACCAATCCTAGTGATGGCATAGAAGGTTAGGGCATTATAACCTTAGGATCCTTTTTAAACAATAAAATAAAATACTTATTAAGGAAATACCATATCTAAGGTAGGATTATTCAAAATTTTGTGACAATTTTCAATATGGCATGAAAAATATAACTAGCATTAAATTAATCAATGATGTTTTTCCTTCTAATGCATTATAATTAGTGCACATGGATCTTTTTGGTCTAACACAAACATGAATCATTATAGGAAAATCCTATGTATTTGTTTTTGTTGATTACTACACTAGATTTACATGGATATATTTTCTAGAAAATAAATCTAAATCCATTCTTTAATTCAAAAAATTTAGAGTCCAAGTTAAAAATGATGAAAACCTTGCACAGATAACTATTCTATGTGATCATGGTGGATAATTTAAAATTTTGTATTTTGAAACCTTTTATAGTAACAAATGTATTACTCAAAAAAATCCCCACGAACACCTCAAAAAATTAGTGTTGTTGGAAGGAAAAATAGTATTCCTTAGGTAATGACATGAACTATGTTGAGTGAATACTCAATTTATAGGAATTTATGAGCTGAGGCTGTTAGTACTGCATGTTATACTATAAATCATGTTTTAACTAGAACTTTTCTTAATAGAACACCTTATAAATTATGGATTGGCCAAAAACACAATGTTTATTACTTCAGAGTGTTTTGATGAAAAGTATTCATTTTGGATACTAATGATAATTTACATAAATTCATATCCAAATATGATGAAGGAATATTTATAGGTTAATAAAAAACATCTAAGGCCTATAGAGTTTTCAAAAAAACTCTTATACTGTTGAGGAAATAGTTCATGTAAAATTGGATGAAACTGAACCCTTTTTTTAAATAATATTTACCTACATCAACTGATGTGTTTTCACAAACTAATTATTAAACTTTGATTGAAAACTCTTCTAAAAAGGGAAATAATTATTAAAATGGTTCTAAAACACTTACCGTAGAATACTTTCTACCTTATTTTGAGGAATAAGTTTTACAAAACCCAAATCAATTTATTCTTAGGAAATATCCTAATTATAATATCAATGGTGATGTAAATAAACCTGTTAGAACCATAAATTCCTTGAGAAATGAAATAAAAAATCTTTATTTTCTATCTAAATTTGAAATAAAACATCGAATGATCCCTTTGGTGATGAAGACTGGATTAAATTAATACAATATGAACAAAATGATTTTAAAAGGAATCATGTCTAGACCTTAGATGGAAGACCGAATGAAACAAATGAAATTGGGGTAAATGGGTTTTCAGAAACAAATGTATTGAAAATGGAATCATTATATGAAATAAAGAAAGGCTTGTTTCTAAGGGATATAATCCACAATAAGGAATAAACTATGAATAAAACCATGCCATGGTAGCTAGACTTAAACCTATTCGAATTATATTATCCTTTTCTGAATACATCAATTTCAATATTTTTAAAATGGATGTAAAGTGTGATTTTCTTAATGGTTTTGTACAATAAGAAGTATTTTTAGAGAAACATCCTGGCTTTATATATTCGAAACATCCTAATCATTTTTAAATCTTACAAAAGCTTTGTATGTCCTTAAATAAGCCCCTAGAGCATGGTATGATAGATTCACCAGATTTATTTTGAAAAAACAATAATGAAAAAGGTACTACTGAACCAAAACTTTTCATAAAAATGAAACAAAAATAACATAATTGGTCAAATATATATTGATGAAAGTATATTTGGATCAAATCATCAATCCTTAACCGATTCATTTGTGAATCTAACGAAATATGAGCATTAAATGAGAATGATGGGTGAGTTAACGTTATATTTTGGTTTTCAAATATCCCAAAAACTATAAGGAACCAATATATCTCAGCATAATTATGTCAAATACTTACTAAAAAAATATTGATATGACAACAATAAAAGTATTAGAACTCCAATCGGTACCTCAAATAAACATGAACTTAATGAAGCTGAGGAACCAGTGGATCAAACAACTTTTTAAGGTATGATAGGATGTTTTTTATACATGACAGCTAGTTATCCAGACATAATGTTTTCAGAGTGCATATTTGTGAGATGCCAATCTAATCCAAATTAATCTCTTTTAAAAGTAGTGAAAATAATTTTTTTCTACAACAAGGGAACTATAGATATAAGACTATTCTATTATTTTGGAAATGATTATCTTTTGAAAGTTTTTTTTGAAGATGACTTTGGTGGTTATAGAATGGATAGAAAGAGAACATCTGGAACATTTCATTTCTTCTAATTTACTTTAGTTTATTTGTCATGCAAGAATCAGTACATATTACCACATTCCACTACTAAAGCTAAAAATGTATTAAATGGAAGTTGTTTTGCTCATGTGTTGTGGATGCAACACACACTCACTGACTATGGCATGAGTTTTTCCAAAACTCAAATACCATGTTACCATACTAGTTCCATTTGTATTATTAAAAACCATACACATCACTCATGTTAATAACACATAGATATTAGGCATTACATTCTTAAGGGTCACACACAAAAAGGAGATATTGTTTTACAATTCATTGAAATGAAAGAACATCATACTGATATTTTCACAAAATCATTATCTTCTGATAGATTTGAATATATTTAATTGAAACTAGTAATGATCACTGTAATGTAATCATTCATGTATATTTTTTGTTTAACCGATCTCTTTACATTTAGTTACTCCTTTTCAATGTGATAGTATACATAATTTTATCAGTTTTACCTATATGTTTTTTTTTCAATTTTATGTTTATCAGTTTTTCTCCTTTTATGTTTTCTTTATTGTCTTTAATTTATCGGTTTTTAACTTATCAGTTCAACATGAATGTTGGTTTCACTTTCATTGGCTTCACTTTTTATTATTATGTTTATCTATTTCACTATTATCAGTATCAATTTTATCGGTTACATTTTTTTATCTTTTTCATATTTCAGCTTCATAATTATAGGTACTTGATAAGACTATCGGTATTGTGATACTTTATCAGCAATAAACTGTTTGCATTCAAATACATTATCAGTACTAGATTATTGGTGTTGGATTACATTGTCGGTATGGGGCTATTGGCATTGGATTATTCTATCAGTATTAAATAATGGGTACCGTCATATTTTATTTTATCATTTTTAGAATTCTTATCAATTTTACATTTTTATTATTTGTATTGTATTCATAAGAACATTATATGAAATCCATTACTTATATCTCAACACTCCAACATGTACAATTTCAAAATCCTTATATTGGTTGTTTAATTAGTTGTTTTAAATTCTTTATTTTGATTCCTAATCAGTTTTATTCGGAATATGATTATCTTTTAAAGAAAACATGATGAGTTCGAAATAATTCTTTCCTATTGGATCAATTAAATCTAATCATATCCATCAATATCATTTAAAAATAACCTATACCACATCAAACTCATATTTTTTCTCTTAGGTTCAAGTTCCCTATAAAGAGTCATCATGCTTTGTAATAGGTTATTACCTCAATATTTATAATTAGAGATCTACTCATATTTCATAATCAGGATGATCTTCAGGGTGCGAGTTAGTCATTCATGACTAAGTCTATTACTTCTTCTACAAAAAAATGTTTCCAAAATAATTCTCTTCCATGAACATTATAGGTGAAAGGTTAGTCTCTCAGTATTTTACGAGGCATTTGATTCGTCTTTAAAGGATTATAAGTTTTCAAAGGTGGGAATCCATTTGTGTGGAAAGACTAATTTCAGATTAGGATTTTGTGTATCATGTTGAGGAGTTTCTATTTTATGAAGCAGTTGAGATGTATCTGGCTCTAAATATTTATTTTATGATGTATGATAAGAAGTATAAAACCTCAAAAAAACCTAAGTATGTTTCTAGTTGTTCCATTTTACAGTGATTATTTATGACATTTTCATTAGCTACCCGAAGATGATGGAACTTTTGACAAGTCTAAAGCTGAAGCGTCATTTTTTAACATTCACGAGGACAAGAGAAAAGTGAGTCACTTATCAAAGGATAATAGA
Organism: Viscum album; assembly: GCA_963277665.1. Classification (NCBI taxonomy): domain Eukaryota; kingdom Viridiplantae; phylum Streptophyta; class Magnoliopsida; order Santalales; family Viscaceae; genus Viscum; species Viscum album. Next base: position 912,701,849 of record OY728155.1, on the reverse strand, counting down.
CTCATATCCCTCTTTATGTAGGGGTTTTTGGTGTTGGGAATGGGTGACAAGGAAACTTTCAATGTTTTATATTTGTATTTCCATGATTATTTCGTAAATATGAGAAAGTTCAATCTTATTGGGTTTATCTTCCTAACAGTTAAGAAGCTCAAATCTGGTGCTATAAAATCATAGCTGATCATGTTTCCCACCATTGTTAGTATGTTTCTAACAAAATTCTTGGTCTTGTGTAATATTGTAATCAATTCAAATCTAACTTCCTTCAACTATACCTTAATTAGTAAGGATATGACAAGGAGGATCATACTACGATTCAATCCTGAATTGAATTTTTTTGAGAACGATCGGGATTTTGAGAAAGAAAAGGATATTGTTGAAGGTAATGAGAAACATTCTATTTCATCCAAGATAACTTTGAATAAAATAATTGTTGTTAATACTACAACTCCTAAGACATCAAAGAAACAAAAGGTTGTATCTAATGAGGTTATAACCGAGTGGAGAAGGAAAAATAAATAAAGGAAAGAAGGGGATACTCTGTTTGGTTTGGAACCAACTAAAGAATCGTCATTCAAAATAAGATCAAAAAAGGATTTGAAATAAGAAGAGAATAAGCAGAGGATGAAGAATAGAAAGGCTCACGAAATCAACATTGATACTCAACTAAAAATAGATGAGCTATAAAAAACCAGAATTTTAATAAGGGAGCCATCAGTTCAGACTCAATCGGATCCAACAATAAAAGGAAAGGAAATTCATGATTCTGAACAATGGGATACATAATCTATTGATCAAGAATATGAAAAATAAGAAGAATAAGAATAATATGGGAAACAAGAACACGACCTGGAAGAATAATGGGAAGAGGAATAAGGACAAAAATAAATTGAAGTGAAACATAAAGAATATGTAAACGAGAGAAGTCGCACTATAGAATCCTCAGAAGTTCCTTCATTTAGTATTCTATACCCAGATCCAAGTCTTCCAAAGAATCCTCCCAAAAGGATTCTTCCAAAAAAGTTATTCAGATTTCAGATAATGAAGGCAAACAATTTGATAAGAATCAGAGTCAACCAGATCATGTTATCATCCCTTAGACTCATTTCATTGGTCTACCACAATACACTGAAAATGAATATTCTTCAAGAATAATCACTGTGAAATTAAGTCAGTATATTGAACAAGATTTGAATAGATTTGGGAAATTGATACCATTAATTCCAAAAGTTGCTTATATGGTTTAAATTATTTCAAATTCTCACAATGATAAAATGGACTCTATCAATGTTCTGATGGACATGTTTCTATGAATTGAAGCTGATTTCATGTTTTTCAAGAAAAGTGATGCTGATCAAATTAAGGCTTGAAATATAGTTCTGAAGTGGTCTTACAATGCTGATGATAGTATCAAGAATCATCTGGACAAATATGATGAATTAGTACACTGGGTAAATAAACTCAACTCTCTCTATCAAAAGTTTATTTCAGATTTGAAGGAAAAATTTCAAGATTTTCAATGACATGGTACCTCAATAGAAGTAGCCTCAGAAGATCTTGAAATTTAAAATGAAAAATTATAAAATGCGAGTAAGGAGGTAGTTTCACTCTCAAATAGATTTGTTATCCATGAAAAGTCCTACAAAATTAGGTTGGATGATTTCAATAACCAAGAAGCAAGGGAAAAAATAGGGAATTAAAGATTAAATATCTAGAATAAATCAATCATATTCAAGAAAAAAGGAATAGAAGTAAGAAATATTTGTTTTTGAACATTATGAGAAGATAATGGATCAACAATAATCCCTTGAAAAACACATGGAGGACATAAATAAGTTCAAAAAGATGAATCATATGATGTTTAATCTTTCAGAAAAATAGAACGGGAAAGAATAATTCTTGAACTCTTGTATTAATATAAAACATATTTCATTCAATGGAATGTCTATTGTTTCATTCTCTATTTCTATAAACTTTTTCAGGAATTGAATACATTCCATTATTATTTTTTCAAATTGAAAAGGGGGAGAATAGTTTTATAAAGATTAGTTTCATGAATAACTTATTATGGAGGAAAACAGTCATTTAAAATTGAAGAGAATGTGATCCCTTATGAGTTTTTTAAACCATGGTTTGAATTAGTTGTATTCACTATTTCTTTCTAAAGAGTTATTAAACTCAAGGGGGGAGAGTCTTTATTTTTTATGATGTTTTGTTTTGTTTTGTGAATTCTGAAAATGGGGACATTGTTGAGTCAAAATGTGTTTCGACTTTCCCTTCATTCATTTGAATAGAAAATCACAAATCACACATTTCATAATCACATATAAGGATTATCATGATCGTTTTTTGGCAATCATAATCACCTATATTATAACCTAGCCATGCATCGTAATCACTTGAATCGTAACTTGCTCAGGCATCATAATCCCTTATATTGCAATCACATGCATCATAATCACATGTATCATAACCAAGTCATGATTCATAACCAGATCATGTATCATAACCAGGGCATGTGTCGTGACCGCATGCATCATAACCATGTGCTTCATAATGAGGTTAAGTAATGCATCATAATCATGCATCGTAACCAGGTTTGGTATTGTATGATAGTCATGAATGGTAACCAAGATATGTATCATAACCCGGTTAGCTATCACACACTTATTATGAATTGTATTCTTTCATCATAACCAATTTAAATATTGTGCATTGCAACCATATTATGAATTGTAACAAGTATATAAGTTGTAATTAGGAAATGCATTGTAATCATGATAAGCATAGTAAACCAAGTTATGTATTGTACTTTTGAAATTCATTAGACTCTTATCATAACTTCAATATCGATTTAATGTATCTAAAACTCATTGTTTCATACCTTTTCACATAAAATTTTCTAACGTAAAGAAATGGTGTTGATTTGGTTGTTTACCAATCAAAATGATGTCGTGTATTCTATTTGTTTTAACTGTTGTAATTCCAGGTGTCAAAGTTCATCGAGTTTTTTTGGAGAAATATGACTATTGGAGAAAATATGACCATTGGAATTGAGTCTTATAAATAAGAGGTCATTAGAATCCGAATATACATATTTTTCATTAATCAAGTTCTAGAGAGAGATTTTGTGACTTTATTCATTCTTCATTCGAATGCCTTGGAAATACAAGAAATTAATATCTTATTTCAAGTTCTTATATTTCGATAAGGGAATTGTTTCTTCAGTTTTTGACTTATCATTGTGACAATGATCACAGGATTTTGGGGATAGGAATGTGTGCTCCCAATCATTATATAAAGGACATTAAATTATTTGAAAGACAGAGGTGTTGATTACCTTCTTATTCGAGGGCTTTTGGGGAAAGGAGAACTGTTTTTCTGATCATTGTATCGAGGGATTACCAAGGTTGTGGTAAGACCAACATTTTATCCTTTATGAAAGGATACCCTACTCTTTGGGATAAATGAATAGTGATACCTTTACTTTCCACTACTATTTGTAATAGAAAGCGAATCACATTGTTTCTTCTTCCTATTCTTATTAATTTCCATTGTAATTATTTCAGTTACTATTCTTTCATTACATTGTGTATTATTAGATTCTCTATGATGTATTGTAGATTCATTTACTTTTTATTACATTAATCTTTGTATTCAATTTGTATATAATTTTTTTTCGTTACTTTTGGTATTAAAACATATCATATCCATCATATCCAAGTCTAGTATGATCAAATTATATTGGTTGGGAATTGTATTCGTTCAAGACCTCTTAAACATGTTTACATTTCAAGTGTTTAAATAAAATGTTTTAAAACATACAATTCACCCCCACCCCCTTATTTTGCTATCTAATATACATATACATCTATATTAAGATCCAACCAGGTATGGTTTAATAAAATATAATAGACAGTCAGATGGAAAGGATGTTCAAGAGGGAATAGTAGTCCATGGATTAGTAGCAAATGACAGGGGAGTATCTTGCGGGATACTAGTTTAATATACTCCAGGACATTTTCACCATGATTTTATTGAATAAGGTGGTATTCAATAAGATATATATATTGAACCTGTTAAACAATAAAATAAATATGGTGTTGATTTTGAATAAACTATCATAGAAATTTGGGGGATAATTCTTTATTAGTTGAGAGACATGTATGGATGAAAAATATATGGTAGTAGTTTCTGATATAACTTTTCAATAAGATTAGAATTTTGTTAAAGATATATAAGTTGCACCCATTCATGGTGGGGGTGAAGAATTGAATTAATTGGACATTAATAAGCTAGTGACATCCTTTCTCAAGCTACAGATATTTTCACCTATTCAATATTATTATCAACAATATGATCCAACAGCTGATATAAGACTCATAACAATTTTAGATATAAATAATGTAAATCTAATGATGAAACAACTATCATTTCACATCGTTCTTTATAATAATTATAGGGAGGCAGCAAGAATTACAATATCACAATTATCTATTGGTAAAAATGGATCTCCTTCCAGTATATAGGTTTTTGGTAGATTTTTATTTTAAAGAAATACAACAATACATGAAAGAATTAGAAGACAATACACTTATTTAATTTGGTAATTTTATTTATTTGAAAAACCAAGACAAAAAATAAGATTTCACAGCATTTTAATTAATATTATGTTGTATATTGGATGTCAAATTTCAATTATGGTTCAATATAAGTAGTACAGATGGTGCCTTCATATTAATGAGTAAAATCTATATTGTGGCATACTAAATCTTACAAAGGATGAATTAGAAAACTGATATTCAGAAATTAAGTAATAATGATTTTAGATATCTTATTAAAAATAAGATAAAATATTTTGTATTAGAATTGTAAATTTTGAAACTCTCATATAAAATTTTAAAATTGATTTAAAATATTTCATCTCTGTGAAAATGAAAGAAATTGTATTTTTAGTGTATACTAAAAGTGTTTTTCTAACCAGAAATACAGAACTTGGTGTATAAAATAGCTTATAAAACTGATAAAAGCAGGGTGGTAAACATCAACCGTGTGTTTATAGTAATTACCCAAAAAATTATTGGAAATGAAAATAGTCTCACAATAATAGTATCATTAAATTAATCATTAAATTTATGGCATAATCAACAGGTTATAGAAGTAATATAATCAAAAAATAATTTTTAAGCCTTTCTAGGAACCTAATGGTGTCTCCACTCACATAAAAGTTCAAGGAGAATGTGAAAAAAAATAAGAATTATCTAAGTACATTAAATAATTTACCTAATATAGAAATTATCTCTAAAGTATGATTGATGCTAAAATAGAGGCTCTAGCTAGTTTCAAAGGCTTCATACAGTTTCTCATGATGCAGTAGGGAAGGGAATCATCTAAACCTAACCCTTTCTCCAAACCTTACCATAATTTTCTTTTCTATAAATTTATTTACCAATAATTTTTTCCCTTTCAAGACTATTTTCCTTTTTTACCCCACACTAGTGTTACCCAACCTAAAATTACAAATTTACATTCACATAAAATGGAATTAAATTTTGGGCACCACATAGATATAAAAAATGTCCAATTTCAACCTAAAACATCAAGAATAAAGGATAATATAGTTTTAAAGTAAATTGATCCCAAGGGTAATAGGGATGTCAATTCTATTTAATTAGAAGATATTTTTGGGTTTTTTTATTTTATTTTTGTGGTTTCTTTATTCTTATAGTCTATCATGTTATTTTTTTCATTTATTTTTACTTCCCATTTTGGGATGAGTGCCCAATTTTGAAATTAAATATTATATTTACTTTCTAATATCTTATGATAAATATATTTTTTATCTGAAATAAATACTCTATACTCGTTTCAATTTTCATTTCATGAATATAGATACTTATTGTTTTGAATATTTTATGGTTTATCTCTTATTACCTTAGGTCTTCTTCTTTTTTCTACTTTCAATCACTTTTTTATCTTTGGTTCTTTTTTATAACACTTTTGATATGATTTAAAATGGTTTTTTTTACAATGGAAAGGGGTAAAATTTGGCATATTTTATATATTTATGAAATATTATTTTATTTTTCTTTTTAAACATTTAATATTTTATCTTATTCAACTATCTATTTCTTTTGGTATAAAATTTTTTATTTTAAAAGATCTAAATAAAATTTTAGTAAAATTATTTTCGAAATAAGTGTTCTGTTTCATATTTAAATCTCATAAATTCAATTTTTGATTTGGATCTTGTTATAATTTTTCCAGGTTTGAATTTATATTCTAATTTTAGCCATGAATTTTTATTTCCAATGTTTTTAAAAAAAAAATCAATTTCCTTATTTTTATCATCACTCAGGAAATAATGTTGGGTTTAAAAAAATTTTATTCTCACAAATCATTATTATATTGAACAAAATATATTTTATTATCATCGATTGTGTAAAAAATTCTATAAATTATTTATCAAATTTATATTCTCGATGATCATTTTATATAATTTTTCAAAATAATAATAATGTTTTTTATGAATCTCATAAGATCATATCAATAGATTTGTTTACTCTAATAAATGGATCTTAAAAATCATGTTAATATCTTCTATAATTAATCAAAGAAGATACGAATAGATAAAATTTCCATGAAGATCATTTTTAATTGTTTTTCAATGACTCCTTAATCCCTATTGACAATTCTTCAAAAAAAATCTAAATATATTTCATGTACATTTTCAGCTTAGTAGATGATCTTCATGAACTGATAATTGTTTCAAAAATGATTCCAATACTCTACAAATAATTTTACTTAACAATAATTAAATATTTTTTTTCTTTATGTCTTAAAAGATAGAGGATTGATATTTTTGGGTGATTATAGAATGATATTATGCAAGGTTAAATTTCAACACTTACAGTGATAATATATATTAATGATTATATAAATATAATTGATAGTTCATCATGAAATGTGTATATGATCTTTCATCTATCCTTATTTTATACCAACTATCACACTCATTTTACAATTTCACTTCCTATAAAGTGCAATAATTTTGTTACGTATGGACCACTATTTTAAAACCTACACTTGACCAGGTCGCGACCAGTGTTTTTTTATTTGGTCAATTATATTAGGGTTTTTATAATTTATTATATTTTCAACAACCCTTAACTGATACAAAACTACTTAAACAATCATTTCTTTTCATTTTTTTAAAATTTCGATAAAATGTTTCTTCTTTCAATATAAAATTTTAATATAATATTAATATATATATATATACACTGGTTCAATAATCTATCTTAACTGATCAGAATTATATAACCTTAAACTCCTTCTATCTTAGGTTTAATCAATGGTCCAATTTTTAAAACATTCATTCAGACATTCATCTTCATGAAGATTGTGTTTATATATCATTTTTTCTCTCTCACTGTATTACCATGGATTATTGTAAAACCCAATTATCCTATATATTTTATCCTTTTAATTTAGCAATTTCAGAAGTATCTCTAACTCCCTTTTGAGTGTAAAATCAGCAATATTTAAAGATTACATATCTTGGCTATTTTAGTCAAGATGAGACTATGTCCAAGAATAAACCAAAACTCCGTATTTACATCATTTGTGTGTGTCTTGAAATTTATATTCATTATATAATTTTTTTATATAATTAATTTATATATAAATTTAGTTTTTTCCACCTTCCATTTTTATTATTGAAAAAATATTATTGTTCAATATAATTATTTTTATAGGATGAATGTTAGTGTTTATATGATTTATAATATATTTAATATAAATTTTATTGATTTTTATTTTTATTATAAAACTCAATTATATAAATTTCACAAAAAATTGTCTGGTTTTATTTAAAACTATTTTCATAACTATTTCAGTAGATTTTGATGTTTTTAAAGAGATTTTTAATTTATTATATTGATTAAATTATCTGATTAAAATCATTCCACCCTCTGATTATGATTTTATAATATTCATTCCATATTAATTCTTTTCATAGTATATAAATTCACCATGGATATAGAAAATATTATTTTTATCAAATACCCCACTCCCAGAAATATTTTTTATGGTTTGAGAATTCTATGTTGAGTATGATAAGTAGAAATAACTACAATCACATATATTATTGAAAAAAATTTCAGGATAAATAAATAATTCTCAATTTCACCCACCATTTCGCAAAAAAATTTCAAAATACTATGCATTTCATATATAAATGAGAATACTAAAATTTTGAGATGATATCTAAAAAATAATTTACCAAACACAAAAATACAACATTGACATTGTAAATGATTTTATGGTCTAATGAAAATAATTTTAGGATGATAATTTTTTCCTGAAGGTAGTTTTTCCTCATAGTGTCATGTGTAAATGATAGTTAGTTAGTTGGGTAAAACCCTCTCTATTTACATCATAGATTACCCTCTGTGATTCAACCATTTCTATTTTTTGGGTATCATGGCACATATTTTTGGGGCCTGTATATCAATGAAAATAATAGAAACTATATGATCATGTCAAAAAATGTAAAAACTAATTATAATTTGAAAACTAATATCAAAAGGTGATTTTAAATAAATAAAGGTATTAAAATAAGTTTTTATTGGAACTTATCGATGAAAAATAAGGATAAAGCATCAATAGGAAATGAAAAAATGAATGGTATTCCAAAAAAGTATTAAATGAAGAACAAGGTATGATCGAGGCATAAGAAGAACAAGAATTAGAAGAAACATAATATAGATTGGTATCGAAATCTTCACCATCCATTTTTAATATATTGAATCAAATTTTCCAAGGTGATTTAAGAGTTGACGTGGGATATCTCGTCCATGTGAAATGACGTTTGGCATAATTTTCTCTTTTATAATGCATACCATATTTACATGGCCAAAAAATGTTTTAGTAAAGTGTTTTATCTTTAAGTTTTACTTTTTTATGTATGTTTCCTTTTTAAAATAAAATGTACAATATGTAATAGATATTTGAAACTGAGAGATATGAACTTAAGTATAAAATTATTTTCCTCTTGTTCTATTAAAACATAAAATTCCTTTTCAATTTGATATAATCTATACCATGTTTCTTCTCTGCCCTAATGAATTGATAGTTAAATTTATATAATAATTTTTGTAAAAAAATTGATGTATTTTTTGTTGTGATTTCAAATAGAGAAAAATTGATGATTCTATTAGAACATTACTAGCATATTTTGATATTTAAAATTCAAGTTTTTAGTTATCTAACATATTTTATGTGAAGGCAAAAAATTGGCATGTGTCTAGTAGTACATGCATATGTTATCCTTATATGATCCAAGACCAGTACATGAAGACACTTATTCAATATAGAAGTCCAATTAATATATTTTAACTCCATGATTAAAGGTACAAGTCATTCCCTATTAGAAACATAAATGTTCAAGTAGTGTTCATTCGATTGAACATATGTATGGAAGTCACTTAATAGTAAAGAGCTTTAACAAGAAAGTGATGCAGTATGTGAAGGAATTGAATTAAATATAGAAAGTAATAAAGCTATAATGAATAATTTAGAATAGCTGACAATCTAAGGATTTCTATCACCTTTTGAGGAAGCCCAATTAAAATTTATTCCAAAATATCATTGAAAATAACTTCTTAGGAAGCAGTGACCATTAAAATCCTTCAAAAAAATATCAATATGGGATTTTTGTTATCTTTTATTAGCATTGGAATAATAATACATTATTAAAAAAATTGTTTTTAATAATGATTAAAATAATTTTAATAAAAAACTTTCTGTCATTAAAAATAATAATAATTTTAAAAATAACTCTATTAATAAAATATAATTAATTTTAACTCATATATAATAATTAATAATGCAATATTGATTAATGAATTGAAAAATAATTTAGTAATTAAATTAATAGAAACCAATGATAAATAATACCTTAATTTTTAGTGTAACTAATAATAATTAATTATGTAATTAACAATAATAAATGATCTAATTAATAAGAAAAAAACAATTATATCATTATTAAATACTTTATTTTCATAAATAAATAAATAATCACATAATACTTATTTTTCATTAATATTAATTATATTTTTTATTATTGAAAAAAATAATGGTAACAATAATAATTAATTGATTTATGTGATTTATCATTTATTATTAGAAGATTTCTCAATTAATTAATAATTACAACATTAATAAATAATGAAAACTTCAATTAATAATAATCAAACTCCTGATCAAATCTAAGTACGGATTAGTTTATGTGGTATAACAGTAGTATTGCAGCAATGTAGGTGTTCTTTCATGTACTATATCGAAGTACTATAATAGTGATACTATTTATAAAAATGTAACTTTTTAGACTATATAATTGGGCCTTCGGGACATTGGGCCTCTATACCATCACACTCCAATATACCCTAGTAGAACAATCGCTTGTAATATAATTTTTTAACCTTTAACAACATTTTTCTATCTGATTTCAATTCATCTAATATTTTATGTTCTATTATTAACATTTGTTAAAGAAATCAACATTAAAATAATTATTTTTTGAGGCTTTTGATGTCAGTTATTCTGATAATCAACATAAAAAGTAAAACTTTTAGACATTAAATGTTGATTTTCTTGATAACCAGTATAGAAAGTTTATGAATTTTTATATTATGATTTAGATTAATCACTTGGAATATAAAATGATACATATCAACTACAATTTTCAAAACCCAAATGACAATAAGGAAAATAAATTTAAAATATTTTACTTAATTTCATTGCTTATGGCACTATCCTTTGAATAGATATGTTGTTTGTTTATATTTCTCTTTTTTTGAGGAAATAACTCATGCGAAATCGAAAATGGTGATTGGTGACACATTTTAATCCTCAACTGGTATATATCATTTTGATAATTTATCTTTCTAAATCAATCAAATAATGTCTTCTTCACTATAACAATTAATCAAAATGCTTATCCATTAGTGAGAAAAATTGTTAACAATGGTATTTTTCTTTTAAATTTGATTATAAGGTGAAATTAATATAGGTGTAATATAAATATGAACTTTCAAAATTGTTTTATAAAAATTTATGTTTCAAACCCCTTCTAAAATATGAAATTTAGAAGTCCTTTAATGTTACTTTTTGGAAAACTAATGTTGAAATCCCTTCTAAAAGAAGAAATGTTGAAGGATTTTCACACAAAATTTTAGTAAAACCAGTACCGAATTCTATTTTTTAATAAATATTTAAACATACATAATTTTATACATTAAAACACAAAATTGAAGAACCAAACAGTTAAAAAATCAACACAAATAGAATAGGGAGAAACAAAACTCATTAAAAATATTAATAACATTTTTATAAATATATAGTTAAATGAAACTAAATCTCAAAGTTAGTCAAACATAAAAAATAGTATGCAAATAAATGTAGATGGAGTTTCAAACCATTTTATGTATATAAAAAAATATTATAAAAAACCAAAAAAAAAGTGTTCAGAATTTAAAAATATATAATATTTTTTTTGAAATTATAAGTTTTGTAATGATATTGACATTTCCAAAATCTTATATCTTTCTAGTCATAATTATATTTCAAATGAATAAAAAAATGTAGTACTTAGGTTCAAAACTACATCATTGATTACGAATCAATGTTTTGAAAAATATTTTAATAATAGAAACACAAGATTTGTTAATAATTAAAATTATTCACTCATATAAATGTTTTCTGCATGAACATTCACATAATAGATTTTTTCAAGATCTATTATTTAATAGTGAGCCCTATTAAACTAAATCCATATAATTTTCTAATTTAAAATAATAATTATCAAAACTTATATAAAAATAAAATATTTATGTCAAAATTATAAAATAATAGAATTAGGAAAACTACCTTAACAACTTGTTAAATATTCTTTAAACACTACTTAATAAAAATAATAACCAATATGCTTGACATTATTTTGGAAAAAAATGCACAACATCAAATTTATTCCAAAATATAAAAAATCATCAATTAATAATGTTGAATTTTTTGTCCTTAAAGAAATTTTTTTACTTTTATTACCTATGAAGTTCATATATTGAATAATAATAAAATTTATTATTAGATATTGTTAATTGATTTGCATGAATCTAATGTCATAATGTCCAAGTGTATATGTCGCATGGATAAGGTCATATTATTTCCCCTCTATGATGAGAACATAAAATTATTATAAAAATATTATTAAATAATGTCGTATGGTTGGGTAACATACAATTATGGGACACATAATGCATAACATATCAGTTGAAAGTACTCATAAGAATATAAGGGTTCTTCTCATGATGTTCTGGCTAGGTAATCTCCCAGATGGAAGATTGTGATAAAATACCCTCCAGTAGGAATTACTCTTATTTTGGTGATATAGGATATTTCTATATGCTATTATGTGGAATGGTCCTTAGACATTAATATTACCATTGATTCATTTCATGACTCACACACTAATATTTACTAACTAAAACTATCATAAAATTTGTTAGTAGGAAGTAGGGTATGTAGGGTGTGTCATGATTGACAAGTAATAAATGTATAAGTTGATAAAGGATTTCCCCTTTCTATCGTTATGTAATTTGATTTCCCATACCATTTTGGGAATAGAACTATCACCCTATGTTCTATAGCCCTTGTGTAGAGATTTATTTATTTCAGATAGACAAAGAATTATGTATCGAGAATATAGGTTTGTGACATTGATGTGATAATTGTTTGATGATATATTTGAAAAAAATGATTATAATACATAGTGGTAAGTCATATATGGCTATCATCAATGTGATATTAAGTTATTTCTATTGGTTTCCATAACTCGATACAAGATAGTAATATTGGACTTGAGGAAAACATGCCTAATTCCAATAGGAAATAATCATAGATGGTCACAAAATAAGTGTTTTTGATGGTCTCGATTAATTTTTATTTGAATTTAATTATTGTACTGAAATTTACTATCAAGATCGGGCAATATTTTTTTTCATGTTTTATTGATCTCTAATATTCAATGGGATATAAATAGTTTTCTATTTATTAATATATAATAGGTTTTATTTTATGAATATATGGAGAATAATTATTCTCCAAATTGTGAATAAAATATTTGTCTTATTTATTGAATATTAAAATAAATATATTTTAATTGTATTGTGAATAAAATATTATTTATATATAAAATATTTATTTTGGCATTCAACACCTTCTAGAGGAGTTTGAATTGAAAAATACATAGTCTGGCGAAAAATATTAATTAACAAGATAATTAAATAATACTTTTTTTGTGTCTGTTGGTGCGCAAAACAAAATAATAAAAATATAACTACAATTACATGGATTGAGGATTATTACAGGTTTTAAATTATATTTAATACCCAATAAGAGGATAAATAATATTTTAGCATAATCCCAATCTTAATAAATATAAGGTTATTTCTATTTTTTTGCATTGAATATCGAGAATATAGGATTTTTTGTACAATGAATTCTCTCTCGACTCATCCTTTCTTTCTTCCTCTCAAGAAAGAAAAATGTAATAGTTATACCTTTAAGAAGGAAGGATCTGGGATCAAAATGAGTAACAGAAGTCATTGGATATTTCATGATATTACTCTATCATCGATTGGTGTTTCTATGAGGTCAAAGTAACAAAAGTGGATCATCGTTAAAGGAATTATATCCTTCAATCCCCAAAATAAAACAAAGGAAATCCAGAAAGGTGTTTTTTTATGATCAATATCATCCACAAAGAAAGGTTCCTAAGCCATGTTAATCATTTCTTCTAATATTAAATAAATAAATTAAAAATTCTACATGAAATAGCATTTCTCTTGGTTTTGGGAATTTAAATATTAAAATAAATTTAACATACTACCCACCAATGTGTGATTCTCCCGTACACGGATAAAACAAGTTGTATCTGAGTTTTTATGCCTAAATTTATAGTTTTTTATTTTATTTTTGACCCATACAAAATCATGGATAAATTTTTTATTTAATATTATTCATTATTTAATCTTTTTTTAATTGACTAGTTATTTTCATATTAATCATGTTCATTTAGTGTTTAATTTTATTGAAGGCATAAGAATAGATGAAGAACAACCAAAGATTCCATCGAGAAGTTTCAAATTTTTTTCTAGTTAAACTAAGTTACATGACATGTAGAAAAAGTACACATCATGTACACATGATCATTATACCTAGAATAAATTTGTTATTAATTGAACTTTGGAATTTATAATACATTGTTCATTGATCGGGCCAACCTAGAATATAGAAATTAGATACACATCATGTATCTAGTATGTACATTCCATGTAGTTCAGCTGAGTTAATGGGTCAAAGCTCTGTGTAGGTAACTGGGATACACAAAAACTGAGGTACACCATCTGTAGCTAGATACTACATTCCATGTAGTATCCCAATTAATGAAATAATTAAATTCCATTAAATTTATAATTTCATCATTAAACCCATACTTTATTCATTGACGCCTATTATTTTTGATAATTTAATAATTGTTTTAAATAATTTTAAATTCCTGATTAAATTATTATAATAAATATACAAATATTTTTTTTATAATTTATTTTCTACAAATATCGTTGATAATTGGTATCTTCAAAATGAATTTGGATCTTCATTATGATAAAAGTTAATTAATTTATTAAGTTATTATTTAATTAATGAAATTTCCTTTTTCCTTAATAAAAAATTTTAGATAATGAAAATAATTTTAGCAATATATATTTATATATATTGCATGTATGAACATTCCTGAGATTGACCAAGACCAGTGTATGTATTCATATTAATTTAATTTAATTTAATTCATGGGCTTGCAATTATATTTTCTAAAATTAAATATGATTCCCTGAAAGTCAACCCTACCTCCATTATTATATAGGACCTGTTCTCCAAGGATATTTATGTAATACCCATTTAACCAATCCTTTGGTTCCCCTCACTTGCTTGTGAGTTATAAATATTTATAATAATTGGAGTTTCCCATGGAACGTGGAGGCAGTTAAAGAAAAAAAATATAATTATCACAACCTAGGTGTTACATAGGTGGACAAGTCAAATGTTATAACCCATTCCAAGAATAGAAACATGATTAATTTTACCTAGGTGAAGGGTTCATTTATTGTCCACTCATTAAATAAACTGTTAGAAAATTCCCATGAATGCGTCATTTAATTATTATTTTATTCCTATCTAAGAAATTATTTATTTTACGAATTCAAAATTGTGATGACATAAGTAAATGATTTAATGTGATAGGAATAAAAATAAATAAATTAATTTTAAATGAAATTTTTGTTAAACCTGATTAATTAATTTAGTAACATCCAAATAATATTAACAAGATGTGTAATGGACAAAAAAAGATAAAAATTCTGTATAATTAACTAAAATCCCTCAACCTAGTATTAATTCAGACTAGACCTTACATCACTTTATTTGGAACCTATCTTAATAGAACTATGAATTTAACCAACCATTTTTGGGACCCTTAATTTTATAAGGGGAGTTGTTAGGAAGTATTTTGGTTAAATTAAACATTTTGCATCAAGAGGTGTATCCCTTACTAAACATGATGTAATTTTGAGTCTATTTTTGTGGAAATATAGGTTAGTATTACATGATTGGAAAATCCACACAAAAAATCAAGGATTTTCATGCCCGTGGTTGGCAAAGACCTGCCTACCTAAATACCTTCATGTAACTTGAATGAACCTTTTTGTGGTTATGTGAATGGGAATATAGATCCTTCCCAATATAATTTTCTATAAAAAAGGTATTTGGATTTCAATTGTGATAGTTATTGAAAAATAATAAATTAGTGGGACATTTAATAAAAAAAATAATTTATTATTTCTCACAGAATTTGTAATAAAGAAAACTTATAATAATCTACACATTTAATTATAAAATAAAATCAGAATCTTATTATCCACACAATCCATATAATCAATATTAGAAAAATAAAATATCATTACTAGTAGTAACTTCCAAAAGTGGTTTATATGCCTTAGGGTGTTTTTGCATAATGAATAGAAATATTACATGCTAGAATCCTCACTTCCTGATATACCTACACAAGAGGTGAGTGATAATTATTTCATTTTTTTTTGAAAATTATTTGAGTGAAACAATCAACAATAAATGTTTTATGCATTCATGTATGTATTTTTAAATAATGAAGTCTCATGAAATCATGGATATGTATACCATTCTTGAACACCTTTGCGGTATTTACCAGGAGAGAATTAAACAAAAATGATTTGATATTTCCAGGGTGTTATTTCAAACCATGTTTGAAGATGGTGTCCTTATTGGGCCTCACATGGTAAATATCATATGATAAATTGAACACTTGTAGGTTATAGTGTTTAAAATCCATTAATAACTAGGCACCGATCTAAATTTTGCATAACCCCTCGGATCTTCTGTTGTTTTTTTGAAAATTTTAATGTGAACTTCATTGATAAGTATCTACCAAATCAACTCACTCTTATTCTTTGAGTAGATAAGGATATTAATCCTGAAACTCCTTCCACCATTATGGTGAGAAAATATAATGGGAAAGAAAAGTTATTTAATCCCAAAGAGACTTCACCCCTTCTAAGAAGAGGATGATCAAGGGGAATTCAAGGTAATGGGATGTTTTCTATTTCACATGTGGGTAGAATTTCCACTGGCATAAAAACTACACCCAGGAAAAGAAGTAATTGGAATCTTCAGGTGTGTTTTGTAATTAGTTAAATTTATCTATTTCTACAAATTGGGTATTAGATATAGCTTGTGGTTCCCCCATATGTATTAAAATAGAAGAAACAAGTAGATTTATAAAAATTGACCCAGGGGTGGTAGATACATGTGAATTCAATGGATTTCAAGTTACTTCTATAGCTTTTAGAGACTACTACCTCACATTGTCTACTCAAATGATCTTGGTCTTAAAGGTTTATTATTGTGTTCCTTTATTTACCCAAAAAAATATTTTTTATCTTAACTAGATAGTGATGATTTTATATTCAAAATTGGGAATAAATTTTTCAAACAATATAAAGATTGAATTTTTATGGTAATTAACATTTAAACAATGTACTTTATGTGTTTGATTCACAAACCATGTAATAGAACACAATAACGGAGCTACATCACCTGACTCATACCAAAACCATCTATGGAATCGCTAGATAGGTCATGTAAATGAAATTCGCTTCAAAAAAATACAACAAGATGGATATTTAGATTATTTTGAACTAAAAATGATTGTCTTATATCTCACATGAAAACAAGTAAAAATGACTAAATCCCCATTTAGTGGGAAATGTGTAGGGTCTAATGAGGATCATGAATTAGTTCATATCAAAGTTTATAGACCATTTCTTATTGATGAAAGGGGTTAGTACCCATACTTCATAACATTTATTGTTGATTTTCATCAATATGGATTTGAAAACATAATTTGCTATAAGTGATATTGTTTTGATAAATTCAAGGACTAGAAGAATGAATTTGAGAACTATATTGGCAAGAAGATTAAGAAGCTCTTCTTATACAATTGAATAGATTTTCATAATTAAGATTTAATGGACTACTTTCGAGAGTTTGGGATCTTGTACCAACTCACTCCTCCTAAAATTTTATAGTGCAATGGAATTCGAGAAAGTAGTAATCAAACCTTTTTAGACATGGTGAGATCAATGACGAATCACGAGATTATTCTTTTATCCTTTTCATGATATGAGTTACAAATACCTTCACACATTCTAGACCAAGTACCAACTAAATCAATAAATGGTATTCCACGTGAATTTTTTGGTTGAAGAATTACCATGTTATAAAATTTACATGTCTAGGGTAGTAAAGCCTTGTTTGAGGCCTCTTCAGGTAACCAAATTTCACCCTAAGGAACAAAGTGTAAAATTTTAGGATATCCCAATGAAACAAAGGTATAATACCTATATAAACCCTTAGAAAAAACAAGTAATAGTGGGAAGACATGGAATATTCCTTGATAGGGAGAAGGATTCTAAAAGGGATAGTGTGAGTGAGATACACGTCGATATGTTAAGGCTAAAGCTAACCAAGAGTCGAAATAAGACTATATTCCACAAATCCCCATGGATGAATAAATTATTCCACATATAGAAATAGTACATAGGAGTACAAGAGAAGTTAGAGAAACAAAATGGTATGTTTTTATATTAACTAAGGATGGTGTCTCATTATTAGTTAATAATAATGATCCTATAACCTACAATAATGTAGTAAGTGGAACATATGTTAAAGATGGAATGAATCTATGAATTCTAAAATAGATTCCATGTACAGAAACCTAGTAAACATTTTGGTAGATACGTCAGTATATTTAAATATTATTGGTTCAAACGGTTATTCATGATGAGATTTGACATGGAAATAAAATTCAATACCAATAATATGGGACTAGTTGCAAAAGGGATTAAACAGTGTCAAGGAATTTACTATGGAAAAATCTTTTTCAGTACTGCAATTCTTAAATTAATCAAAACTATACCTTCTATTATAGATTACCATGACAATGAGATTTGAAAAATGGATGTCAAAACATCCTTTATTTATGGTAACTTTCATGATTATTCCAACATGTTATAACCTAAAGGGTTTGGGACTCCAAAGGATGGAAGTAAGATTTTAGAATTTCAAAAAACCATTTTTTGGATTAAATCACGAATCTAGGTAATGTAATATCCATTTATATAAATCCATAATGGAATTTGGTTTCATAAACATTAATTGTGACCCTTGTGTCCACAAACAATTTAGTGGGAGTTCAATCAATTTCTTAATTATACATACTGAGGACATAATACTCATTGGAAACAAAATACCGGTCTAATGGTTTATTAAAGTGTGGATGAATAAATGATTATCTATGGAGGACACGGGTGTGGATAAATATATAAATGGGAAAAAGATCCATCATGATAGATCCATGAGGTTTCTCTTCCTATGTAAAGGTAAATACATTGATTATATACTATATCGATTCGGTATTGGACAAATAAAAAAGATATTGCTTCCAACATCACATGGAATTCATCTTTCTACTAAAATGTGTCATGATATGAATGAGGAAAGAAATTGAATGGAAAGGGTTACATACATATCAATTATTAAATCATTAATGTATGTTTTGTTATGTACTAGGAAAGATTTCGCTTATGCATAATGTGTTACAGGAAGATATAAAGATGACCCGAGTGTCCGCCTTTGAATGGAATTCAAGAATATAATTATGTATCTTAGGCATACTAAGGATATGATCATAGTTTATGGAGGAGATTATGAACTAATATTTAGAGGATATGTAGATGCATGTTTCTAAGTTGATTAAGAAGACATGAAGTTTTGAATGTGATACATATTAACTTTTAATAGAGTCTTTGTGAGCTAGAAGATATCAAAATAGGTTGTGGTCACATATTCTATAATAGATTTTGAGCATATTGAGGATTCTAAGGAAGATAAAGAAGCGTAATGGATGCAAAACTTCTTCCAAGATAATGATGTGGAACCTAGAAATAATTTTCCAATCACTGTTTATTATGATAATACTACCGGGGGGATCTTGAAAAAGAGACAAGGTCACATCTGTGGACGAAACACATACTTAAAATGTATTTTCTCTTGAGGTATTTTTCTCAAATAGGTGAGTTTACAATGAGCATAATTTCAGTGGAATACAATGCGGTGGACCACTTGAATAAATCTTTGACTCAAGAGAAACCTGACTATCATGTGAGTTCTAGTTAATTAAAAGTTACAGGCAATTGGATCTAGTACTTGTTATGGTTTTTTGGGGTAGGTGTCCTAGGAACAATTATTTTTACATTTATTACATGTATATTAGATATATTTCATATAAATAAATCTTCTAATTAAATATTTTTCATCGTTATATAGGACTCTAATGTAATATTGTCCTAGCATATACATCACCTTGATAAGGTCACAACAATACCCCAGAAAGATGATAACCTTGAAGTTCTATAATGACATTTTTAAATAATTCTTTGAATTTGGATAATGTACTCTGATGGGAAATATAGTACATATATTTTCATTTGTGATTACCTATTAGCGGATGAGGATTCTTTTCATGAAATATGTACTTATTAGTTTCCAATACGGGATATCATGTTAACAGACCCTCTCATAGTAATTCAACATGTTTTGGAGTCATTGGATATTTCTATCTGTGGGCATGTTTAATGGTTCCTACACATTATGATTATATTTTATACATGTCATGACACATGCATTTATATTTATAGAAAACAATCATCCCACAATATGTTGGTGTGAAGTAGGGTACATTGGGTTTTTCATGAATGACATGTTATAAATAGATAAGACAGGGACTTATTCCTTCGATGTAAATAGAATATGATATCTCATCTCATCGATTGGAATAGAACAATCCCCCTAGATTCTATGTCCAAGGTTTAATGATGTGATTATTTCAGATAATTGAGAAAATATGTATCTATCATATTGGTGGGTGACATAGATGTACAATCTACTTGAAGAGATACTGAGATAAAGGTATTATATTATACAAAAAGCATTCATATGTGGTTGTTGTTATTGAGATATTAAGTTCTTTCTCTTAGGAGGATTGAACCATCGCTATATGTTAATATTGGACATTATTCAATCTCACCTAATGCCAATGAGAAATAATCATAGAGGGTAACACACTAAGTATTTCCGATCATCTTGATTAAATTCTATTTGAATTTATTTATTGGTATAAATATTGTTCTCCAGACTGATGAATAAATTTATTCATGTTTTATTGATCGTTGATATTCACAATATAATAAATAATTATTTTTAATTAATATATAATCTATTTGAGTATATGAATATATATTAAATATATATTCATTATATTGTAAATTAAATATTTATTTAATTTATTGAATATTTTAATAAATATTTAATTATTGGATTGAGAATAAAATATTTATTTATGAATAGAGTATTTATTAAGGTGTTTAATAAATACTAGAGGTGTTCAAAAAGACCAATACTAAGCCTGGTGTAAAATATTAATTAATCATATGGTCAAATAATATTTATTATTAATAATTGTTTACAGATCCAAAAAATAATAATATTATTATTATTATATGGAATGTGGATTATTAAATGTTTTAAATGTTGTTTATTGGATAACCAGCAATTAAATTAAATTTTAAATTAAACCATATCTCTATAAATAGAATGTTATGAGTATTTTTTATTACATATAATATCAATAATAGGGGTTTTTCCCACAATTAATTGTATCTAAACATAACATTTCTCTCTATCACTAAATAATAAGAAAAATAAGATAGATCCCTTTAAGATCGCTGAATAATCGATCGATATGAGTAACTCAAGACAATAAAACCATCATGCTAGAACCTAGATAAGGATTCGAATATCTAAGAGTTAAAATGGGAATGTGTGGATTACCACTAGAGATATTTTATCCATTGTCGCACACAATATAATGAAGGAAACCTAAAAAGTACTTTTTTGAATGATTAACATCATCAATGAAGAAAGGTTCCTAAGCTAAGATAATCCTTTCTTCCAATATTAAATAAATTAATTTTAAATTTTAAATGTAAGGTACCTACTCATGATTTTTTGAATTTAAATATTAAAAATTAATTTTAATATATCTCCCACCATTGTATGCTTCTATAGTTCTCCAAAATAAAAAATAATAGTATAATAAATATATTTTCATAATTTTATATTTGATAATACCATCCAAAGAAAAAACTTTTAATTTCTCTGTTTTTTATTATTTAATATATATATATTTATATATTTATATTTATTTAATTATAACTTTTTGTTTCAAGTATTTCAAAAACAATTAAAATGTATTCTACATCCATAAAACAATCAAAAAATGTGCAATCATATTGGATGCAATGAGTGTTGATATTCCTAATTTGAAAAATAATTAATTAAGACAATATAACATGTATTTATTTAAATAAGTTATAATTTAAATTTAAATTAAAATTTACAGACATGGAAAACAACAGCAACATAGGTACTACGAGCTCATCTTTCTTTACAACATCAATGATGTCAATTTAAAAAATATTCAATGTATAATATTTTCCACATATATCATCTCTCATCAGAAAAGTATAAGAATTTATAATATATAAATAATTGTGTTTACATTTTTCCCCATCATCTTCTTGAAAGGTATGTGAAGGCACTGGAACCTAAAATTTATTTTTCATTTATAGTGATTCCTTCAATTTCAAATATATATAGATAGTGTAAGTGTAAGAAAATATTAAAATTAATTAAAAATTTAATGAAAAAATCAAAATAAAAAAATACCTCATATATCAACTAATTCAAAATATTATCTATCCAAAGTAAAAAATGACCAATACTCTATCCAACTAGGTATGCCTCCTCAATAGACAATCACACAATAGTAGTTGGATTAATAATATCATTTATCACTTTTATTAACTAGTCCAATTTCGTAAGGTGATGTTTTACCCAATACCCCATATTATATATAATTTCTTATGCAACAATATACGATTGGGGATCCTCAACATGAAACTCGTAATACATGGTTGGGATTGAACGAGGAGGTGGACGATCTAGGTAGGTAGATAGGGAAGGTTGTGTATGTCTTATCTCATCTTTAAGTAAATCTGATATAGATTACTTAGTAATATACTCTACTAACCCATTCAGGTGCCACATTCTAACTTTAAAATATTCTACATATCTTTTATATTCTTCCCTCATTAATGATTCACTAGGGGCACAACAAAATACTTTTTTAAAATTGATACCCTATTTATTCCACCTTATGAAGCTTGAGTATTTTGTAATTCCTAAAGTAATAGTAAAAATATTCATCCTACCCAAAGGGATAAAGGTACCCTATACTATTTTTTCTTAAAGGGAATTCTGATATCATATTTTCAAAAGTCATAGTTGTGAAATAATCTTAAAAACGATAATGCTGGTGAAAATTAACAATTAAATACTTATAATGTTATCAGCTACATTATTTGTTTGATCAGTAATATACTTTACCTTTTTTTATATCTCACTGACTTTCCCATTTTTTATGATGATGGGGAGTAGATAAATGGTCTTTTGGATCCTCTTTATAGCAGATACTTGGATTGGATGTCAATTCACAAAAAAAAAATCAGTAATTTATTTCTCCTCTAATAATGGATACCCTAAGTGTAAAAACGTATGACTGTATAGATTATTAGAATGTATATCTTAGTGTTTTTTCACAATTTATTATTACAAAATAAAATTAAATTTATTATAAATTAGTTATAAAAAAAATAAAAAAAAAGTTTTACAAACAAGAAAAACAGACCATAATATCTTCCTCCCACCAATTAGATACAAAATTCTTCCATGAATCTATATTCAAAAACTCATACCTAGGTCATGCATTTCCAGTTTTTACTCAAAAAACAATAAAATGAAGTTATATTTTGCTTCAAATCTCTCTGTCCAGTTTCCACAAAGTATGGACACATAAAATTAATTTCTTTCATCTCTTGAAAGTAAAATGTCATTTTCAATTTAATAGATGAAATATTATAAAATTTATAATATTTTATCCATTATAAAACTAAATAAATAAGTTTAGAAATTTTCCCATTATGTACTCCAATAATAGAACCTTCACTGAATGGTTGATTCACCTCTAATCAGGAAATAAAACACATATCCTATAATCAATGTATAATGTTAGATAAGTAGTAAACTATATCTAATTTGGGAAACTTAGGGGTTTATTGAAACTAAATTCAATTTTCAACCTCTGATATCCACATTTAGGTGGATATTTTAATAATTTTTTTATCCAAAACCTACTCAATTTATGTATTATTCTCACTAGAAAGGAATAAGAACTACATATAATTTTAAGAAATACAAGTTCCATTTCATTAAATATTTTAATTACTCTAGAAATAAAATTTATATTAATAAACATACATACCTAGGATCTCATAACTCTAACTCTATCATTAACAAAGATGTATTCTATTATATCACCCACGGTTTCAAGCACTTGACCTTTTATTTGATTATTTTATATATAAACAGTGATTAAGATATATTTTGGGAGTTCTGGATGCGATTTGGAATATTTCTTATTCTTATATAGATGTTCAAAGTTTGAGCATCATTAGTAAGAATCATGAAACACTTAATAATAAATATTGAAATTGAAACATTGGGTTGCAGGTATGAACATGGTTAGGTGCACTCTTTGGACGAACCATGTGGATACCTAGGATAAAATGTGAAATTTTGAATATAGGGGTTTAGCAGGCCTTAAAAATAATTTTTATAACCATTCAAGAAAACCATGTGAGGTGGGTTTAGAGGAATTATATAGTTTTCATTTAGTGCAATGTTTTCCTAACCATGCATCCTTACCTAGCATTATAGAAAATTAGATCCACATTTTGTGTATCTAATGTGATTTTATCTATATACCTCTAATTTTCCTCCTAAAAAAGTCATAACAAGGATTCAACATTATCCTTAGGTAGTGGAGACCATTCCTCCTCATCTAAGGCTTATTATGAGGAAAATCTATGTGCGTGCAGAATGGTTTTTTCTGTAATTTCTCATTCTTGGTGGGATTCATTAGTTTTCTTCTTCTTCTCTCTCTTATAATCATAGATCCAATCCATTGGGGATGGATCCATATTGTGTGATGGCAATCATGATGAGATATGGTTTTTTTTGTTTAAAGGGGAAAATATCAATTGATTGGGTTAGGATATTCACGCCTGTTTTTGGAGTTTTATACCATTCTTCATTTTTTCCCATGATTGTTAGGTATGTGGATTCACTCTCAACTAATTTGGATTATAACATGGAGGATTTTTTAAAATAGATTAAATTTATTGAATTGAATTATTAAATTGATTTTTTTTTCTTGAATGGAAAACCACTTTAGTGATGGTTTGTGTACGTTGTGAAATTCCTTTGATTTATAGAAAATTGTTTGGGTTCATGATTTTAAAAGGTTAGTTTCAAAATTATGGTTTGGTTTTGATTTGTGAAAAAGTATTGTGGTTTTTTTTAACAAAATGAATTTTTTATTTAAATGGTTAGGAATGGATTTAGATTACATGGTTGGTGTGTGTACATGTTTATTTGGGACAAATAAGTGAATAAAGTTTCCCCTATCAAAAAATGTGATGGATAATGCCATGAATTCTCTCCTATCGAAATGGTTCACCAAGTGATGGGTTGGTGAAAGGATTAATCACTACTCATGACTTTAAAGAGGTACATGGTCATATGAATGTAAAAATGTGTTGATGTGTGGATGTGGAATGAGTATTCCAAATATATATGGGAAATTTTATAAATAATTGTCTTCTTACCTTGATTGGAAAACTAGTTGACTTGGTAAATTTTCTAATCTTTGATATAAATTATTTTAACTTGGGATTCATCTATATTATATAAATTTTTTAATATCTTCTATCACAGTGTCTTGATTTGAGATGTTATTGGGGAAAGATTAATAATATTTATACTCACCTCCTTCTTGGGTACTTTGGTGAATTTTTATATGTTGTATTTCGGGAAATAGGTAAATGAATAATATCTCATTTCAATATTGTTGCATAATGATACCTCAGGCATGTCATGTTCGGTGGAATCTTAGAGATGGTTGGTAGTTTCTAATTCTTTTTTCTAGGTTTCCTTTTAGTTTTTTTGAATATTTTAATCATTTTACTCTGATATAGATGTTGGACTGATTTTGGTTTTATTTCTATTACATTGTACCCATTCAACATATAGGGGTTTGTTTGTTATGGTTATTTAGAATTTTTGTTTTATTTTCAAAAGTAAAATGCATCCCCTAATTTCTTTTGAATACCTTTGAATTTATTTACAGCCTTTGGTATCTTGGGGATGTAACTTAATGATAGTAAAACTCATCGCCTTTTCCCAAGCCAATGGGTGAGGGGTTAGATGATACGAATTTTATCAGTTAGTTTGGTCCTGGAGTTGGAAAATAGATCATATTAGTTATTGAGTTGTGTTCGTATCAAGGGTATAATATTTTTGAAACATGAAATGTTGAGCCTAAAAGGTGTATCTAGATTATTGGTGTTGAAAATCAAGTTACATGGGAGTTGGGTACATGAGTACCTTAAGAAACTTTAGGGATTTGTCACTACATCATCATGAGTTAAGATAATTAGATGATCATATCATGCATTGATAGTAATAAATTTCTACTCGGTGTGCATAATTAATTTTGGGTAGTGATTTATGATTTTGGGGAAAAATTTGGAGTTTGGATGTAGTTAAAATTTGTTTTTTTTTTCAAATGTGTGGTAAACATTAAAACATTGTTTGAAATTTGAAATGTATGAATTTTGGAAATCCATTTTATGATATGTGTAATGTGGTAAATTTGAAATTTATAAGCCTTCCACTTCTAGAGAGTGATACTTAGTGGAATTTTATTTTTGTTATCGATAATGGAACCATTTAGGTAACATAGAATCTAATAATAAGATGTTTCAGATAATGTAGTTGTACCTAAGCCATAGTTGAACCAATAGTTGTATTATAGTATTGTATATGCTTTTCATGTCATTGATAGATAGAAAAAATGGGTAAAATTGAGGTAGGTGGACCAGTCCATTCATTTCTAGAAGCATAATCCACCAATCATTTAGGGTAATTTAGAACCAAAAAAATCAGACAGTTGGCAAAATATACTGAATAAAATCATTTTTTTAAACCACAACAATTAATAATAATTTCATATTTTAAACGTAAATTCTAGAGGATATTGCACACTAGTGATGGGATTTATAAATTTATGATTTATGTTAACTTTTAACTTAAATGTGCATCCTTAAAGTGACTCATTGTTGAAATATGGATGATACTAGAGATTGACTCAAATATTTCCATGCATTGCATAAATGATTATACAGAGGTGGTCAATAAGGAAAAAAGTGGAAGAAAGATTCTTATCATGAAACATGGGAGGAGAAAGCATTTTGATACCTTTGGTGAATGGTGGGATCCGTAATGATGTTATTAACCAGAAGAGGGACCCATATTTCCATAGTGGTCGTCGGACTTAGAATCGGACATCTGGATCAGTGAATCTTCCTCCAAAACCAAAGAGTTTTCTAAGATGTTATTAGTGTGGTTATTTTGACTATATTAAGAATGATTATACAATGCTACGTAGATCTTGACACAGTTGCAAATAGATGGGTCATATTCAACACTATTTTGGCAGTGCTCCAATGTTGGGTGCTCGGGAAACATCTCAAGTTTCATAGACATTGCATGCTTCAATGGGATGCATGCTAAAGCATAGCTATCATCACCAGATCCAAGGAAGCCAAGGTGATTTGAGGAATACCGTGACTCCTAAAATAGTGTATTCTAAATAGGGTAAATATACCAAATGTAATCTATTATGAAATTTTTTTTGAGCTATGAAAATGATTGTGGATGATCAATCAGGATATTTGATGGTGAGAGGTATGATTCTGTTGAAATATACCCTAATTCAAGGTTTTATTGATATGGGTGTGTCCCATTCATTTATTATTTCTTAAGCTACTTATATTTTGGGTTTTAATGTTGAGATGTTTTCAACTTTTTTGAATGTTCAAAATCATCTTGGCCTAAGAGAATATCAAGGAATTATGTGAAAAAAATCAATAACTATTGATGGAGAAGAATTGATTTCGAACTTCTCTAAGATTATCATGAATTTCAATGACATAATTCTTGGTATGATTGGTTGAAAATGATCAAATATCTCATCTATTATTATAAATTAAAGGTTTTTCTTACAACTGATGATGGCATTGAGCATCTCTTTAGAAGATATCGGAATGTAAATTCCAGTGGAGTAGGATTGTTGGCACTGGTGGTTGGAACTATCTCATACCATCTAGAATCCTTGACTGTGGAATCTATGGATAATATTTAGAGTATATACTTACTAACCATAGTGGGCCAATTTCTATATGTTATTCGTGAATGTTTCTTGGGGTTTCCACCAAAAATAGAAGTGGAGTTTACAATTCATCTCCAACTAGGGACCAGTCCAACATCAATTTTATATTATTATATAAAAAAAGCAAAATTAAAGGAATTGAAATTCCAATTATAAGAGTTTGAAAGAAAAGGGTTCATTCTTCATAGTACGTCACTATAGTATGCACTGGGTTTTCTAACGGATGATTAAAGTCATATGTTTTCTATAGATTGTTGTTTGATTTACCTTGTTAAGATAAATAATCATTATCAACTTTTAAAAATTGATGACCTTTTTGATCAATTATGGTGAGCCCAATGGTTCTCTAAAATTGACCTCCGTTTAGGATATCACCAATTGTGGGTTCAGAAAAAGGATATATCAAAGCAAGAATTCAATGGTATGTATAGATATTACAAGTATTTGGTTATTATTTTTGTTATTATGAATGAACCGGCTATCATTGTGGAATTTATGAATCAGATTTTTCAAAGGTATATTGATTATTTTGTGGTGGTGTTTGTGGATGATATACTTGAATATTCTATAAAAAAATTTGATCATGAGAAACAACTAGATATTGTGTTGGGTTTCTTTCATGATCATCATCTATATGAAAAAAAATTTGATGTGTGATTTGTGGATAAAAGAGGTATGTAATTTTATCAACATTATCTCTAAAAAAGGAGTTTTTTGGGGATCCAGAAAGAAATAATTTGTAGTCTCTTAACAGATAACGAAGTGTGTCTTGGAGATATGTAGTTTTTTTAGCCTGGCTAGTGATTACCAATGTTTTTTCATGAAATTTCATGAATAGTATGACCAATGATAGCTTAGAAAAGTAAAACATTTCCATTCCTACAGAATTATTAATGTCAATAATATTTTCATGATCTTTTATATTTCCTTACATCATCATAGATCTTGATATTCCCAGAATCAGTACAATGGTATGTGGTGAATTGTAATGCTTTAGTATCAATTTTGGGGAGTTTTCTCGTGTAGGGAGATCATGTTGTTTCGTAAGGTTCACGGAATTTATGGTTTCATGAAAATAACTACCAAACACATGATTTGGAATAACATATTGCAGTCGATGCTTTGAATATGTGGTTTCATTTTCTCTTTGGGGATAAATTCAAGATGTTTATGTATCATAATTTATTGAAACAAAATTTCCCACAAGGATATTTGAATCTAAGGAAAACAAGAATGATAGAATACCTTCAAATTTTCAACTATGAATTGGTGTATACATCATTTAAAGGAAATTCAGTTGCAGATGCATTATGTAAGGAGTCATATAGTTTTTTGGTGAAATATTTTTCATATCAGTGGTAGATAATGTGGGTTATAGTCAATATACACTTGGATTGTGAATTATAAGGTAGTGTTGTAGTTTTATTCTCAATTTCATTTTTTCCTTATTTGGTTGTTATGATTATAGAGGCATATACATCAGATTTTGAATGATTTTCTATGAGGTGAAAACTCAATGGTGGGGAAACCATTGATGGATAGAAGCTCGACAGAAGTTTATTCTTGTGTATTAGAGATCAGATGGCCATACCTATGGATTGTCAAAAGAAACATCTTCATATTTGTCCACATTCCAAATAGGGTTATTCATCCTGTAATATGGAAGATGTAAATGGAACTGAAAGCAAAATTTTGGTTGATTAGATTGAAAATAAAATCGACTGAGTTTGTTTTGAGATGCCGAAAATATTAATTGGTTAAGGAAGACCACTAGTGTATAGTGGGTATGTTACAGTCTTTACCGATTCTAGTTTGGAAATGGGTACAGATAGTCTAGGATTTTGTGAAAACTCTCTCAAGTAAGATTCAGAAAAATGATTCAATAAGGGTAATAGACGATATTTTCAAAAAAAATCTTCCCATTTCATCCCTATTTGTGAATCTCATATGGTGGAGGACTTGTCCAAAATTGAAATCTCATATGTGAAAAAGATCCATGGCCTTCCAGTTTCAATAGTATCATATCGAGATTCCAGGTTCATATATTGTTTTTATAAATCCTTACAATAATACCTTGGGAATAAGTTGACTATGAGTATGGGGTAGCATCCTCAAACAAGTGGGAAATATGAAAAAATGATTCAAATGTAGAAAGACATTCTTCATACTTGTGTAATTTATTTTGGTGGATCATGGGATGAGAACATACTATTGTTGGAGTTCACATATATCAAAGTTTATAATGACTCAATAAATATGGGTCCTTTTGAAGAATTGTATGGGTGTCCTTGTTATTCTCGACATTAATGTGTTTAAACATGTGATACTTTACTAGTTGGATGGATCCTTCGTCAATAGAAAAAATAGAAATGATTCAATTGATCATAAAGAGAATAGATATTGAATGAAGGCATTATAAATCACATGTGGATCATGATTTACTCCCATTTTCATTTTAGATTAGTGATCATGTGTTCTTAAGAATCTCTCCAAGGCTTGGGAATTAGTGTTTTAAGAATTAAAAAAAAGTCATCTCCCCGATACATAATCACTTTTTAGAAACTTGAATAGGTTGGTGAGTGAGAATATCATTAGGATTTTCCACCAAGGTTCATTTTAATGAATAATCTGTTTCATGTATTTCAATTGAAGAAGTATCAACCTGATCATGACCATGTGATTCTGTTGGACATGTTGACCTTTAGCCAGATTATAAAATGTTTTTTGTTCTAGTACATGTTTTGGATAGAAAAGAGAAAGTCTTCTATGGTAAAATCATTGTTCTAGTGTGTGGTTTATGAAAAAATGTTCGAATTCAAGATGAAATGTGGGAGAGTGAAAAGGAAATGGTCAAGAAATAGAATAAACTCTTTCATTTAAAAGGTTCTTATCCACATTACAAGGGCATAAACATCAATGGTGTGGAGAATTATACACCCCCAATTTCAGGTAAATAACACTTTTTTTATATATTTTAAGTATATAATATCATTGGGTTACATTTTGGGGGATTCATAAGAGTTTCCATGTATTTTTGGAGATTTTTTGAGGAACATGGTTTGAGCACGGTTTGTAGAAACCATGAAACACCTCCTAAGATACTATGAAACTGAAACATTAGGCTCTTGGTAGACACGTGATTGGTAATATGGTCTATTGAAACCATGTGGCCACCTAGGATAAACTGTGAAATGATGGATATATGGGTTTAGTATATTTGGATCCCCATTTTTCTAACCATGTGATCCAATTGTTTTAGGTGGGATTGGAGGTAGTGGTTAGTGAATGGTTAGTGCATGGTTTTCCTAACTATGCATCCTAATGGTGCATCATTAAAAAATAGCTATAGATTTTGTTGATCTAATACATTTTACTCCTTAAGCTAATATTTTCCCAATAAATAGGTCATAGCTATAATTCCTCTTTATCCCTTGGCTATGGATATCATTTTTCTTGATCTGGGAGCAAATATAAGGTGATTATAATTGTGTTAGAGGCTTTTTATAGTAATTCCTCATTATAAGTGGTTTTCTTTTTTTTCATCTTTTTCCCCCTCTTAGAATCATAGATATAATATACTTGGGATAGATACATTTTTTTATTTGAATTATGATGATATATGGTATTTTCTATTTACGAGAACTAGATCTAAGGTCACTTTTTGGATTTTCATGTGACGATTTAATAGTCTTGTGTTATTCTTTGTTTTCTCCAATAGTTGTGAGGTATGAGGATTCACAGTCGACTAATATTCATTTTAACTTGAAGTATTGATTTCAATTTGATATAATTTAATGAATTAAATTATGAAAATTATTTCTGATTCATGATGGGAAAACATCTTTTGTGATTGTTTGTCCAAATTGTGAAATCGGTTGGTTTTATGGAAAAAAATTTTGATTTATGGTTTGAAAATAATAGTTTTAAATTTATAGATTGGTTTTGATGCATTAAAAGGGATTATGGAAATTTTTCAATAAAATAAATATTTCATTGAAATGTTTGTTAATGGGTTTCGCATATATAGTCATAGTGTGTTCATGGTAAATTAGGAAGGATAAGGGCGTGAAGTTTCCCCCATCAAAAAGTGGAACAGATAATGTCTTGAATTTTCCCCCCATTATTGTGGTTCAACATCTAATGTCTTGGTGAAAGGATGGCTCGACACTCACATATATATAAATGTATATGGTATCATACATGGGTAGGTGGGTGTATATGTGGATGTGGAATGGGTATTCCAAATAAAATTGTGAAAATGATTTAATGAGTTGTTTGATTACTTTATTATGAAAACTTATTGACTTGGGAAATTTTCATTCATTTGATATAAACTACATTAAATTGGTTTTCAAATATTTTATATAAATGTGATATCTTGTTCTATCCTAGTGGAGTGATTGGGGAAGAAATTATGGAAACCCTATCTAGTATTATACTGACATCCAATTTGGGAACATTGGTGTGTTTGCAGATATTATATATCGATACATGGGTAAAGGAATGATACCTCATTTATATAGTGATATATAATGATACATATGGAAAGTATTAATGAGTGGGTTCTTAGAGCTAGTTGGGAGATGGTATATGGGTATTCATTGAGATTTTAGGATTTTTTTCCTCATTATACTATGATATAATAATTAGTTTAATTTTGGTTTGGTTTGTATTACTTTTTAATCATGCATCATACAATGATTTATTTGGTTATAGCTATTTAGTTGGGTTGTTGAATTTTCAAAAATAAAAACCATCCACCGTATTCTTATGATTACATTAGAAACTATTAAAATAATTTGGTGTCTTTTGGATGTCACCTAAGACAAGTAACACCCACTACCACATCACATACCAATAGGTATGGGGCATGATGATATAGCTATTGTAAAAAAGTATGTTTACATATATTTTATTATAATGAAATAACATTAATACATAAAAAATTGACTGTTCATATTAGAAAATAAAACATTGAATGTTGTATTTTTTCCCAAGAAAATATGTATCTAAAGCTAATAATTATAAATATTAATAAAAAAATAACAGAAATGATTATCATTTAAAATTGTGTAATTTTCTGAACCTATATTTTATTATTATTAAGTAAATTTCATAAGTAAAAAAATATCATTTTTTGTAAAAGAAATACAATTATAAATATTTTAATGAAGTAAATCTTATACCCAAAAATGAATGAATTAACAAGTAATGACATGAAGAAACCAAGAAAAAGGGGCACCTCAAGAAAATTATCTACTTAGGATCGGAAAATCTCATCAGATGGAATGAGATAGGTGCACAAAAATTGATGAAGTTAAAAATTTTCAAGTAAAAAATGGATTTCTAAATCAAATTAATATAAATTTTTTTAAAAAATATTAATATAAAACATTCATATATTTAAATATTAAAGTTAACCAGTAATGTTTTGAATTGTTCCGATTTCACAAAAAAAATAGATTTTATGATTCATTTGAAGTGTAATGGAGTGATTTCTCATATCCCTTACACATGATTATTTCTTATCATATGGGTAATGTCTACATATCAGTCGTTGTTATCATCCTATAATCATGTAGTAGATGAATGAATTTTAGATAGGTCTTCAACATCATCAATATTTTCATTACCCAAATGAATATTTTCCTTTGTAAAATAATGTACCATTTATCATTTGATGAGTCAACACCATAAAATATTTTTTTTCAAGTGTTTACAAGGTAAATGATTCATCCATTCAACTAAATTTTTTCAAATCAATAGTATAAATCCATATTCATCCTGTTTTATATTGTTGTTACCATAAAACTAGATACACTTAAATACCATAACCTCATATATATTATAATCAATGTCCCATATATCCTAAAAAACACCAAAATGGTTTTAATATAAAAATTACGTTTTTATATTTAGAACTTTTAAAATGTAGTTCTTCGATAACAACTATTACTCCATTATTTTAAACAACAGTATTGTCTTCTTGGTTTATTTGGGGAAATTATACAACCATTAATATCAAAACAATCACACATGATCATGTAAACCCTTAGTCCTCCTACTAACTCTTTCATTATTTTTGATCTAGATAAATTAGAGTTGATTGTATCTCTAAATTATGATGAAAATGTGTTTAGATATTCATTCATTAACCACTCTTCATTTATTCTAAGATGTTTTACCTTCAATACAATAACATATTATTATATATATGGAATAACCCAACTAGTGTTTTCTAAAATGTATAAATATTCATGAATCACTTTATAACAGGGATTTAACTTTACCTTTATGTCACAAATCCCTTTACCTTAACCATAAACTATAAAATTTTGAGTTATAGGGAGACTAACGTGCTATAATTCATAAAAATAATCAATATATAAATCAATTACCTCTTATTATAAATATTTTTGAAAAATATAGGCCTCTAGTAAATACATATTCTTAACATATATCTTAAAATTATTCATATATCTTTCAAAAGGATGCATCAAATGGAAATAAAAAATCCTCATACTCTTATCTCTAATACTAAATGCACCAGCATATAGACCATTATATCACAAAAAGAATGATTAAATACATATCCATTCAAAACATTATATGGAAATCATAATTCTATAACACATATAACAAATATAGAACCATGAATTTGTTGTAAATTTAATTGAAAAGGAAACACAACCTAATGATATAATTTATAACATGTATCAAAAATATTCCACAAAATAATTTTTTTTTAAATTATAGCATCGATACAAGATAAACTTTTTATTTCATACTATTAACTTTAAATCATTTAATGACACCAAATTTTTTATATTTTAAGAAAATACACCAGGTACATTAATACCATGTGGGAATTTATAAAAATTTATCATCTCACTATCTCTTAATCTACTACATGATGAAGGCAAATATGCTATAATTCCTTTCATTGTGGGATATATATCCAAAAATAATGTCATGGATATTAATTCCACTATTTCTTTCAGTCCATAATTGGCCATCCCTTTCAGTTTAACAATGTTTTAATAAGAATATAGAATTTTTTTCTGGCATGAAAAATGCCAATGTTATGCTTTACTTATAGATATTTATAATAAATTATATTGAAAAAAAATGGATTTCTTTTTCAATGTATTTTAATGACGAACCTAACTTCAATTATTTATAAATATGACATCAATTGTTTCCACATTTTCATAATATGATTCATCGGACAATGGTCATGGTGAGAAATCATACTCTTGTAAACCATTATATGTCTTCCAAATCTTTGATAAGGAAAATTCATCAACAAAAATATATTATCCCCATGTAAATTGTTTTCTATCCACTACATAATTGATGATAATATGTCCCCTCTTTAAAAATTGGACAAGATTTATGTCCTTTATCATTATATCTAGATAATTTTTCACACGCACGAATATTTTTTTGGAAAATATTATAATTGAAAGAAAAAGAAAATACACTTTCTTATATACATCAAATACTATAATACATGTCTCCCAAAAAACATTAAAACATCATAAAATGGTGATAGATAAACATTAATAATATTTACAAGTTTTTCGAGTTATGAAATTATATATCCCATAGTCACATATTTCCTATTTATACTTATCTATGGGGATATATTGTAGAAAAACAACATAACAGTCCATGAACTATGTCGGAAATAGAAATTCTAACATGCATTTATTATATCATTATAATGGCCCATTATATGATTTCTAAATTCACTTCCAAAAATCCAAATATTTATTGTAATATATTTTCCATTGTGGTGAATTAGTAGTGTGATATGGGTTTTCATCAGATATGAGATCATTTGTATGTAATAATATCCTCTTTTAATCAATTGAATTTGCAAATAGAAACTTTAAATGTGGAATTATGAGAAGATATCAGATTGATAAAGGGTAAGGTTTGGTGCATATTCTAGATAATGGATTATAGTTAGACATAATATTTTTCCCTAATAATTAGGATCTATAATTTCATTTCCTTCTGTAAGTATTCCCTTTAAAGGTTCAATAAATTATATGATACTTTTACAAATTCAATAATGTTTTTATTTCAAGTTAAAAAAACTCATCACAACAAATAACATTATAAATTTAGTGCAAACT
The DNA here is from genome assembly GCA_963277665.1 of Viscum album. Taxonomy (NCBI): domain Eukaryota; kingdom Viridiplantae; phylum Streptophyta; class Magnoliopsida; order Santalales; family Viscaceae; genus Viscum; species Viscum album. The sequence continues at coordinate 912,665,525 of OY728155.1, read as the reverse complement.
ATTAATAGTGGTTTCTTGATATCTTCGTACAATCATTCCACATTTGTTTTTCCATGGTTTCAACACCTACGTCATAAATTAATTTTTCACAATGATACTATATCTCATGATAAAAATCATCATAATCATTGGATTCTTATTTGTTTTTTAATTCATAATGCTAGATCTAGAGTGTATAATTATGAATAAAAAAAATATAAAACCAGATAGTCTATGATTTCTACGTACCCAAATTCACTCATTTTGAAACACTTCATGCATGAATTAAAAACCCATTTCTTCAATGTTCAATTTAGAAATGTCTAAGAAAATTTCATTCCATTTTTCATATTCATCGCTAATTCATTGTGAATTTATCCATTTATGGTCCATTAGTTTCTTCAAATTTCATATTATTATAATTGAATATATTAAAATATATATACATTTAATCACATATATGAACAAATAATATTAAAACACATAATCATATGAAGATCTAAATATGAAAAAATATTTAACAAGTAATTTATATCTTTAAAAAATAAAAAATGAAAAACAAATAACAACTATAATAAAAATTAATAAAATATAATTATAATGAAAAAAACAATTTATAATTGAAAAAATTTTAAATAATCAATTTATACCAAAAACTAATTATAATTATAAAAATTTTATAAATAAAAACTATTATAAATACACTGTATTAAAAATAATTACAAATTACATTAAAAAAATAAATCCTAATCAATTTATAACTTTAAAAAATCGAAATAAACAAATTATTATTTAAAATAATACTCATAAAAAAATGAATGGAAGAATACAATTTATAATTAAAAATTAATCAATTGTTCTTCCAGAAAACTAACTTATGAAAAATGGATGTTGAAAATAGAAAATAGATACTAAATTATAATAAATTAAATTGATCGATGTGAAAATAGGGTATACATTGTTAGATTTAAGAAAAATGTTTTGAAAAACTATAATGGGCCATAATTTTATCAGTGTAATTTTCCATAAAATAATTGTGTTAAATTTGTTAATATAGTATATAGAACATGCATTGCATAATGAAAATGAAAAAAAAACATTATTATTTTGAACATTAAATTTGATGAATAAAAATGGCTATAAGAATTTAAAATATTACAATGGAATAATAAATAGAAAATAAGATAAGTAATATACAAAAATTTGGATCTTCTCGATCCACCAGAATAAGCACACAGATGAGTAACATTGTATAAATGAAGTAAACTGTTAGTAAGGTGGTATGTATTTTTAAAATGAAAATATATAACAACATGAGAGATAATGGAAGTCAATGAATAATTAATGAAATAATAAGTATTTATATGAAGTATGGAAGTCATATGAGTGTAAAAAATTTGATCATAGGAATAGTATTATGATCATTGGAATTGTAATTCAAATGCTCAGAATAGTAATAAGAATAATATAATAATATAATCGCCTTTAAAAGTGTAAAATAATATATAGGTATCCTATAAAAGGAAAATATGTCATATTTTTATCATGTTAAGTGTAAATAAATGTGTTAAAAATAATAATTTAATTGTTTCGTTTTTTATAGAACATATATAATTTAATTTCAATTTTATTATAAATATCATTATTTTTAAAAACAATTCTTTCTTAAAGGGATTTATAAATTAATATTAGTTTTAATTATAATGATAATATAATTTTATGAAGCCAAAATTAATTTTTCAAGTGGTGGAAATAATAGAATAAAAATTCTAAATTGGTATTTTTCAATTAAATGAGGATTTTATTTAAAAATTAAATTACTCATATATAGAAATTTATTTTATAAAATGAATTTAATTTTTTAAATCTACATGTCTAAAATTTTCTAATTTGATTTTTTTAAATAGTGGAATTTTTTTTGAATACTGAAATATGGTTAGTTATGATATTTATCATTATATGATGAATACATGAATTTTTAGTCATGGGTGAAGTAATAACCCATTTTTTATAAATCACTTGCACTAGTTGTAGTATATAGTCAAAATAATCAATATTATTGATAATTTTGGGCTAAAATAATAAATTAATGAATAAAATATTCAAAAAAGCATCCCCTCTCCTCCCCTAATTAATACCACCCAACACTACCCATTCTACTCAAAAATTATACTCCTTGGGGCTTGAAGGAGTTTAGCCCATTTCCATTCTCAATCCCCCCCCCCATGTCTTAGTTCTACTAGTATCCACAAAATACCAATTCCATGTTCGTTAAAAATATCAAAGAGGCAAGATACAAGAGGTAAAAATTTCAACTACCTCTTTTAATTTCTCTTATTTTATTTCATTCTCCATACCTCCCTCAGCCAACATGAAATAGTAACTATAGTATCATATATAAAATATATTGTTATTTTTTTAATAAAATATATTTCATCCAATGACTTATCTTCTCTTCTTTTCATAAAAATGAAAATATTTTCCGAAAGATGTCGTTTTATTGCATTCATTGAAGATATGCTTTGGTTTCCTATTACAGACTTCATGTAATGTTTACGTACAATTGTAATGGTTATAAATGACCTAAATAGTTTTATTATACATTTTTTCACATACATGAAGTAATGTATATTCACAATAACAAATATATCAAAACAGGTTCAGGATGGATGGTAAAACCTCCAAAATAAACTAACATAACAATGATAACATTATTACTAAATGAATTACATCTATATCAAAAAAAAGGAAAATAAATTGTGGGACCATTATCATTTATATAATTAAATAAATATTATTTCATTTCATTGATGTGTTTTTAATCCAATTGGAATAGAACATCAACATGTACACTTAAGTTATCTAACCTTGGAACCATGAAATGAAAGCCCCAAGAACAGTGAAATTGATATTTATAACTCATGGAAATGGTTATAAATGATCATAATAAAATTTAATAAATAGAATTTATATGAAATAAGTTTCCAGTTAAGAAATTTATGAATTAAATTTTATTATTTAGTACATTTAGTGAAATCATAAAATGAATCTCTAACATAAGTTAAAGGATCTATCCAAACAACATTTCCCTAGGTTTATGCTTTCTATATCATTAAAATGATTTATCTCTATATTAAAACTATATAAATATCCTATATTCTATATATTTCCCCACACATACAGATTGAGTTTAATTTACCTTTCATTGAATGTGTAATACTTGTTTTAATGTTTAACTTAGTGAGGCTAGACTATACAACCCATTTCCTTCCATGTGTAATTATTATGTTTATGATTTATGATTGATTTCATTTTTGTGCAATAAATAATCATGTACAATATATTTTGGTAATGTCTTGATAGTGATACAATGAATTGTGTAATGTTTAGTCTCATAAGGCGACATGTTTGAGACTAAGGAGTGAACCTATTCCATGGTGGTACTCTATCAAACATGTGAGGTTTCCTGGGTAGTTAGACTTGAATAATGATTTTGTATTTATTTATACAGATGACACTTTATTATTTTTCAATTATCTCATGATTATTTTATATTCATGTTATGCCTCTAAATTTTAGCCCATGTGACATTCTATTTAGTTAATAATTCTAAGCCTTATCACTCAAATGTTATGTTTCATTTTTATGTTTATTCTCTTCCAATGATTTATAGATCACTGCATTTATTTATGCATTCCCAAGTTTATCCTATATAGTTTTAGGATCTCAAGGTTATTTAGTATCTCATTGTTGATAATAAAATAATTTTTTTTGTTTTAGTTTCATGTTTGTATTTTGTAAACCTAGTATTCTAAAGACACTAGGAATGGTGATCAATGGGATGTATTTATATGAAATTTATGTCAAAAATTATCTAACAATATGTGTAAAAGGATTGGGTCATTGTAGTTGTAATAAGGGTTTGGGCTAGTTATTTTATTGAATTATATCTAGAATAATTTTGTGATAACCTTATAGATAAGTCTAATGATAATTCAATGCACGGGGTAATATACTAAAATTTTTGTGAAGTATAGAGTGAGTAGTTTCCAAGAAACTACATCTCTATCTGGATACTACCATTTGATGTGGCTCTAGAAAATTTTTACCTAGGGAGTGAAGACCCAAAAAAGGTAACGTCGATCATCACATGGTACATGATAATGTGGCATTATGTGTACTTGGTTTGGAACACCCTGAGATTGTGCATTGTAAAATTCACAAACTCTTTACTAATCATTATTAAGGATTTGAAAATTTATTAGTTTAGAAATCCTAATAGGAAAACTACCATGGATAACATATATTGAATCCTAGAGACTCATAAGATAGGATATACATACCATTTATAAGTTATTGTTTTTAGTTTTACAATTTCTTCTTTATATAAAAATTAGTTAAGTATCCAAATCCCAAATTTTATTTTATTTTTTTATTTAATGCAAGTATATAATATAACAGTTTACAAAGAAATGTGATGGGGAATGTGGTGATTACCTTAATTAAATGCATAAAAATTTGTGTCATGATGTAATTTATATTATGATTAGACCAAAATAGTCATCATGAATTTTATTTATTAACTAGAACATACTTCAGTTTCCAAACACATCAAAAAAGATATGGATGGTGTCTCATAGATGTTTAGGTGAAAAGATGATAAATAAAAGAATATGTGTTTCCCTTCATTTACAAAATGTGGAAATAGGAACCATGGGTAATGTAATAAAAGAAATAAAAGATGCATTTTGTGGAAATGGATGGAATAAAGAATCCAATTTATGAATCAAAATAATGATCCTAGATAAAAAAGATAAAGAAAAATAAAGAAAAAACTAAGGAACCACTAAATGTTTAATGTGATAGATCTGGGGATATTGGTCATTATTCAAGTAAATTACCTAATACAAGGTATAATAAGGATGATAAAGACTATAAATTTCTAAACCAAAGGAAACTAGAAATGTCCTTCCTTGTGATGATTCTGATCCAGTACTCCATTGTTCTGTGTGTCTGGTTCGTAGCCTAGTGAATCTAGGTTTTTTTTAAAAATTACCAAATCGCCACCCCAAATAAATTGATTTCAATGGGTAGAATTATATATTAATTGTACCATATGTTTTATTTATGGGAATGTACTTGTTATATAAAATTTGATATATACTTACATATAATTTTATTATATATTAGTGAAGAATTTTCATTATTTATATGATCCAAAAAAACTTTCGAGATAGATATATCACTTTTCACATCCTGAGTCATCCTCTAATTTGGTACAAGTGTGATGAATAGAATGACTCTCTTTTAGAAACTTCATATTATCACTGGATATTAATTCCAATTGAGTAAGCCAATCCAGGTCAAATTATTAAGACCAAGGATATAATCATGCTAGATGAAATGCCAATAATGGGAGATTAAATTGGCGTATTCCCTAAAGAATTTCCTAGCCTTACACCTGAATAAGGGATTGTGTTCCCAATTGAACTTATACCTAGATCTCTACCAATATAAAATCTTTCGTACATAATATACACCATTGAGTTAGAATAACTAAGGAATATGTTAGAAGAGAATCTAGAAAAGGGGTTTTATACACCTAAGTGATTCACTGTGTGGTGCACTGGTCATATTCATCAAGAAGAAGGATAGTCCAATGAACCCATATATTTATTATCTTGAACTAAACAAATCATGAAAAAGTACAATTGTTCCTTTCTATGGATATGTGAATTGTTCAATCACTTATGTTGGGACAGTTATTTCTCTAAGGGGGACCTTCAATCGAGATATCACTATTAAAAATAATGAAGAAAGATATTATCATGTTCACATATGAAACAAGGTATAGAAACTATGAGTTTATAGTAATTTCCTATGGACACACTAATTCTAAAAAAATTATGGACTTGATAAATAGAGTATATATAGAATACATCAAGAAATATTTGGTAGAATTTACATTTGATATTTTGATATACTCTAAAAGATAATATAAGCATGAGGATCATTTGAATACTATGCTAAAAACATTGAAAAACAATAATCTACATGAAAAGTAATGTAAACATGAGTTCTAAATAAATGAATTATAATTATTGGGAAATGTTACCACTTGAAAAGGGATATATGTTGACCCTTGTAAGACATAGGGTATTGACAAGTTACCCAACCCAGCATTTTTAATGGAGATCCCAAGTTTACATGGATTATTTATGTATTATAGGTGATTTTTGAGAACCTCATCACTATTTTAAAACCCACCAACCCAAATGACATCGAAGGGGGTATAATTTGTTTAGAAAAATTAATTTAAAGAGAGCTTCAAGGAGTTAAAAAATAGGCTTATCAGTACTTTAGTAGTTACACTACCAAGAAGTGGAGAAATTTTTGTGGTATATAGTAGTTCTTCAAAGAATATATTTTGAAGTGTTCTAATGTAAAATGAAAAAGTTATATCCTAAACCCCAATTCAGTTAATGTTTCATGAGAAGAACTACCAAACGAATAATCTTGAATTGGCTCCAGTGATATTCACATTATAGATATAGTATAATTTTCTATTGGGGAGAAGTATGAAAAATATATGAAACATAAGAGAATCAATTATATATTCATTTAGAAATAGGGTAATATACACTATCATAGATGGTTATAACTGAAACGGGGCTATCAATTCTCAATACACTACCATTTCAGGTTTGAAAATAAATCAGAAGCTTTTGTAAGTTGAAAGGATTGTGAAACCTTATCAATAATGAGAATTAAGAAGGATCCAAGATTCTTAGAAAATAAAACGATAGACATGGGGATCATAATGGAATGAACATCATCATTTCTTTATCAAATGATTTCTCAACCATCCCTTTGGGAGAAAATAATTTATTCTCAAATAAATGAGGTGAAAATTTAAAATATGGTAGAAGTTATTAGAAAATTGAAATACTTAGCGTTAAAAATTGATGAAGAAGGAGTTGTGTAATTTAGGACATAATTATGTGTAATAGAACACATTTACAAGACACATAAAATTGATTATAATTTAAATATGATTCTATAGTATAGATAAGTCGTTAGGTCATCTCTTATGGAACAATGAAAGGTTTATAGTGTGTACTTTTAATAAAATGAACAAAAAGGGGGTGTTTCCTTGTGACTAGTTTTAAAAATAGAATGACGTAATTTAAATAATTTAATAGTAGAAAAAATAGCGGATTATGAAAAAAAATGATATCTATGTGATCATTTCAATGTAACTACACCACTTGATAATTTCTTGGTTTTTAATTTATTATTATGTTTTGGAGTAATCCTTTAATTTAGGGTTAACCAAGATCTTGGGTACCCACAACCCCTAAAAGGATGCAAATAAGAATAAACCATGATAGAAAAATTGTATAGTCTAGTAACAACCCCTTATAATGAGTTATGGTCTATCAAGGAAGACTGAAATCTCAATTTTTTGGTAAATAATAGGATCCTTATGTTTTCCAATCAAAAAAACTCAAGTCACACACTTAAAACTACACACTGATCAGTTATGAAATAAAAAATTATTCAACTAAGGGTATCAAAACAAGTTAATATACATATAAAATAACAATTCAAAACCAATGTATACATAAAAATAGTATTCAATTATGTTCCCAAAATCCCTCTTCATGTGTGTAGCTCCCTTGTAATGATCACCCATAATTTATCCCATCATTGAGAGGAGGATGTTGCTCGTGTGGAACTCTTTATCCATCCTTGATCTCCATATGAGGATAAGAGAATACATAACATCTAGGATGAGGAGGAGACACCTCTAGGAATCTAAAATATCAAATATTTTCTTCTGGTTCGAACTCGCAAATGGGGAGCCCAATTTTTCAATTTATAGGAAAATTGGAATGTGGTTTTTAGCACCTAGTTTTCTATATACCACTTATTTATTTTGGACAAGTAGACATCTATATAACCACTTGAAAATTTTTTGGGATTCGTTGGAAGGCCTATTCAATGTCACCCTTTAAAATTTTAAGGATATTGGACATCATGATACGGAGATATTGTTTAAATACCGATCCTTACTTTTGAATTTGTGTATATTGTGTCCCCTAGACATATTGGTTCAGATTAGCCACAGATGGATGAGTTGTAACCCCTGAATTTTTTAATATGAACACAAAATTTCAGCCCATTTTCATACATGATTTTCAAAAAATGTTCAAAATATTGGACATGTGTCCCTGGGCTTCCATGTAGTTTGTCCCATTTTCCTTCTGGATCATATCCGGGGCCTCCAAATCATCTATACCTATAATGAAAATATCAGAAAATGTATAATCGAAACTTTTTAATATGGATAAAAAATAATAGAATTAAATCTGGATTTATTTTTTAAATTTGGAATTTAGAATACAAATCAAGTTTAATACAATGATGTAAGTATAAAAATAAAATAGTGAATCTTGGTATGATCACAACCCCACAACTAAATATTTTTACACCTGGGAAAGGTCAAATTTCCAAAAAGAATTATACATGTAGATATTTGAAATATCATAATGATTTAACATTCAATTAAAATTTAATTCCTGATAGAAATGTGATAAAATAAAAAATCACATCGAGGAGTTATTCATAGTGATCATGGAAAAAGACATCTCAAAAATTGTTTCGTAATGAAATTTCAATAGATTTATGATACTAATAAAAGAAAATAATTTAAAATTTAACAATTTCACGTATTATATATGTGTGTGTGTGAAAGCCATTTCATGCTATTCTTTACACATTCTATTGATTAAATATTAGTTATTTTAAAAATTGTATACTTACATGATCCTATCAACAAAACCCACCCTATGTCCATTGCAATTAAATATCAGGACACTCTCATTTAAGTATTATTAGAAGTCAAACTATAATCTCTTGACCTAGAAATACCCATATTTTTTACATTTCATCACTCCATACATTTATTATCTTTTTTCTTCGAAAGTTTCACTTGAAAAAAGTCTCTCACTCATCTCTCTACCCTTGTTTGATCTCATCATGACACTAATTGTAATAGTTATAACAAAATCAAAATGTGGGGAAGGGTGGTTTTGGACCAATCCATTATACAACCCTTTATTTATTTTTTCTTTTTAAGGGTGTAAAATAGTTAGATAACAGGTATACACGCATAATTTAATGTGGTAAAGTAATGAAATAGATCAGATAAGGAACGAATATATGGAAAAATCGTTTTGGAATGTGGAGAAAAATAAAGCTAACTTATATTTACCTTTTATTAAGTAAGATATTTTCACACTTCATGGTTGGGTGAAAAGGAGTGTGGAGAACTTAAGTGACAGAATTTTCTCTTAAACTAATCACCCAAAGGGTACCATTCTTCTCAAAGGTTCCAAAATTATAAAAAAAATTATATCATTGACAAAGAACAAAAATTCAAAATAAAGTCACACCATAGTCTTAAATAATTTCTGAAATGCATATTTCATAAAAAATGAAGGTTAAAAAAATATTAAATAGGTAAATTCATCATTCATTATCAAAAACTGTTATGATTATGTAGGAATAATTTTCCATGATAAAGTGTGCATAAAAAATTAACATTTAAAACAAAAATGAGGGGGAAAATGAGGGGGGTAGGTGATTATACTATATAGAAAGTGAAAAAGATAAAATGAAAGAAAGATGATGAAAGTTCTTAAATAACACAAGAATCTACCCATCCATCCACACCTAAAGTGTCTAGTGTCCTCACTATAATAAAATTGAATGTTAGAAGGAAGGATAAAACCTAGTGGGTTTCAATCATAGACTGCTTACTGAACATGGAGTTACTCCATCAGGGACAGCGTAATTGCTTTGTGTAAGTGCTTTAGTAGGGCCCCATTGATATTGAAGGTTTTCTTAGTTTCTTCATTTTGAACATGGATAACTCCAAATGGAGAGACCTTAGTAATAATGTATTTTCTAATCTAGTGGTAACAAAGATAACCTGGATGAAACATTATATTTTATTTATATTGGAGGACCTTCTTCCAAATGTGGAACTGATGATGAATGATGAGATGGTCATGGGAATCCTTGGTTATCCTTATAAATTTGAGAGTTCACTTATGAAAATCTTCTCATTTCCTCCAAATCTTGAATCTGCAACTTCCTTTGAGCACCTACACTAGAAATATTATAATTTCATTGTTTGATAGCCTAGTAGGACCGGTACTCGATCTCAATTGGGAGGTGAAAACTCTTTCCAAACACAAGATGATAGGCTGACATTCCAATAAATGTTTTGAAAGCTGTATGGTAGTCCCATAATGAATCATCATGTTGGTGACTCCAATATTTTCTATTGGGTTAATCCATTTTTTCAAGAATTTGTTTTACCACTCTATTTAACAACTCATCTTGTCCATTGGTAAGTGGGTGATAACCAATATACACCTGATGCCTAACCCCATACCGACCCAAAAAAGATTGCATTGTTCAGTTGTAAAAATCAAAACTCCGGTCACTGATGTTGAACCTAGGTAATCCAAACCTACATAAGATTTGGGTTCTCGAAAATTCCACAAATTTATTTGAATCATCTTTCATTATGGCTCATTCCTCTACCCAGTTTGACACATAATCAACTACGAGAAGAATGTACAAGTTACTAAATGAATTTGGGAGTGGTCACATAAATTCAATTCCCCCAATATAAAAAATATCATTAAATTGAAAGGGTTGTTGTGGAATTTTATTTATTTTAGAGACATTCTTCATTATCTAATAGTTTGTTGCTGACCAAAGTGGACCCCACAAGCAAGAGTGTGGCAGAACCTGAGGATAGACTAAAACTCACTATCAAGAACAAAATTCCTAAAGAAATGATCACTACATGCAGGATAGAGGTAGTGGTCATCCCAAATATACCAACATGAAAAAAACTTTATATGGGCAGGTTGGTTTTTGTGTAATTAGCATAAATTCAAGATTCTACCAAATAATTTAAAATTTTTGCATATCAATGAATAGAATCTTGCACTAGGTATAGTTTCTCATCAAGAAACATGACATTTATGGGAATAAATGGGTTGAGTAAATGTTAGATGATGAGGGGATCCAACTAATATAGTTTACCACCACATTCCCTACTCTTTTTTTATCTATAATATATAAATTGAATTTATAAATGGGGATAATCTTGTGAATGAGACATGGTTTGGCGTTCGGTTTCTTTAGGAGACACTAGAGGGGTGCATGGTCTGATAACACAATGAATTTGGACCCTAAAATGTATAAAATGAATTTATCCATGGATAACACAATTAAAATAAATTATTTTTTAGTTTTGGCTTAGTTTTCTTTGGAAGTGTCCAATGTGAATAAGGCATAGGCAATGACATTTGAATCTCAGTCAGCCCTTTATATTAAGATTGCCTCAAATGTATAGTTAGAGGCATTACACTTGAGCTCATATGGTAAATTACACTGAGGTGGTTGGATTACTGAGGGTGACATGAGACTCCATTTTAACTTATTAAAATCATTCCCACATTCATTATAAAAAACAAATTTCATTTCTTTTTGGAGAAATCAAAATTGGGAGTGAAATTTTACTAATGTCACAAATGAAATGATGGTAAAATCTATCATGACATTGGAAACACCACACATCCCATATATTTTTTGGGAATGATAAGGAATAAATTAATTCCTCTTTTGATATATCTAATTGGATACAATCCCCAGATATGAAATGTCTCAAAACTATACCTTTTCACACTATAAAATGGAATATCTTATAATTTAATATGAGATTATTTTCTATTCAATGTTGTAGGTGTGAACCACGACGACTCAAACATTGATCAAAAAAGGATATATAAAATGTGAAATCATCCATGAATACTTCCACGAGATTCTCCAGGTAATCCAAAAAAAATAATGACCATTCATTGTTATAAAGTACCCAAATAATTTCACATACCAGATGTCATCCTTCTATATGAAAATGTGCTAAAAGGTGAAAGAAAAGGTTTTTTACTATTCCTCATGGTAAATATGGTTCATAAAGTTTCCGCAATACCATTAAAAGAAATAGTATACAAGAATCCCTACTAAACTCTCTAGCATTTGGTCAAAAAATGGAAATCGGAAATGGTTATTCCTAGTGTGTTGGTTTATTTGGTGATAGTCTATACAGACACGCCAAATATTTAACATAGTAGTTGCAACCAATTAATTATTTTCCTTTTTTATTAATATAAGATCATTTTTAGGAACTTCTTGAACTGGAATGACCCATTGGCTATTAGATATAGGGTAAATGATTCCAAAATCTGATAATTTTTTTAACTTGTTTTTAAAAATAACTAGGAGGTTTGGTTTCAGTCGACGTTGTGACTGCCTCACTAGTTTATCCTCATCAATTAACAATAAATGATGTGTGAAGATTTATGGGATAATAATAGGAATTTTGACAAGTGTGTATCCCAAAGCCTTTTTATACTCCCTCAAAATTTCAAGCAGTCTTATTTCATGTTTAGAAGGGAGTGAACTAGAAATAATGAAAATAATTTTTTTTCCATTTTCAAGATAGAAAAATATTAAATCTTAATGGAGTTGTTTTAGTTACAATTAAAGGGGATTTGGGATTGATGGGAGTGTGTGTGAAAGTGAGAGGTCACTAATCCCATATAACTGCTCAATGGTAATATCCTTATATGTGGTATGGGATTTTACGAGCTTAACAGTATCATCGATGGTCATGTGATCCTCAGTTTTCAAGAAATCATTAATTAACAAACATGGATGACATTTTTCTAGATTGGTACAAAATTCTATGCCTGATCCATTTCCTAACATTTCAATAAATTAATAAAACATAGATAAGGCATTATAGGAATGGAAATAAGATTTTATTAGCGAAGAGAGTAATTCTATTGAATTAACAGAGAGAGGAATGTTCTTCTGAAGAATGCTTTCGGGAATCTAGGATTTTGAAGTGGAAAATGTCACCACAAAACTCCATCGATTATATAACATTATAGACCATAATTATAGTTTTTGGTAGTTTTCATGAAATATCTCCATAATATAATGGGGGCATGTCCATTAATTATATAATATTCTATTTTTAACACATAAAATCAGCTGGAAAAAATATATTTTTCATCCTAATAAGAACATCCACTAACACACCTGAAGGGTGTGTTGTACTCTGACTTTCATATTGAACAAAAATTATAATGGGATTCAGTTAACAAATATTAAATGAAGGCTAAATTGAGTGAGTCATCACATTTGTAGAAGCATCCAAATCATGCATATCATTGGAAGGGAATACTCCCCTATGGTGCACAAAATTTGGAATGTTCTAGGACTATTGAATTTGGTAGGATGTTATGTCTCTATAAATGATGAGACATTCCTCCCCAAGATCACCTTCTCATCCCCTTGAAGTCACCTTTAGTGTGTAAAAATATCCTTTATAATCTTGGTTTATTTTTTATTTTTTATCATGATATCATTCAAGGGGATGTTAACCTTCACATTTTTTAAAGTTTCCAAGATTTATTTATTGACTTTAGATTCTTTTTGTATTATTTTATGGGTGGCCCTCTGGGTAAATTTAGGAGGAATGGTTGGGATGGTTAGATTATAGATAGAAACACTGTTTCATTTGGAATGGATTCTCTCAAGACACGGTTATTCAACATTTGGAATAATTTCAATGAATGGGATAGTGTTTTCCATAAGAGATGATGAATCTAATGGAGGGTCATTTGGAACATAAGTGTTTTTCCACTCTGAAGGGTGATGGAACTAATATTTCTCATATCTCTAGGGTTAACTAATAGTTGAGAAGGTATTTTACCTATCCCGTGACTTTGGATTTCCCCCCACAGAATTAGAGAGTAGGCCTAGTAAGGTTTTTAGATCTTGTAAGGCATCTGGGTTGGTATGTTCGAATCAGAGATTGTTGGAAGCCATTTGTTTCATCATCTATTCTTGTCTAGGAACATCATTTGGAGTGAGTTTTTTGAAAACCCTTTGTGGTGGTTGAGGATTTATGGATGGTGGTGGGTGACTACTATGTCCCTAGTGGTTCCATATTTGTTTAGGTTGGTTTGAATTCCCCAATTGACAATAGTATTGGTTGTCTTTCAACCCAAGGTTTTGTGGATAGTAATTTTCTTTCCTAAAGGGTTGGTTATAAGGGCGTCTAGGAAATATTTCCACAAAACTCTCATAAGATTCTCTCAGTTAGAGGAATTGGTCAGAATAGTGGGTTCCATAAGAAAATATACCCCAATTTATTGGATTAAAAGATTTTTCATTCCATTGTGAATGAGTAAGTTATCCAATAATGGTACATATCGCTTCAAACATCATGTCTAACTTCTTCTCAAATTCTGTACTATTCACCTAATGGACACCTCAAATGGGTATGTTGGACCATGAACCAAATTGGTGTGTATTTTCTGTCATGTTCTAAATTAGGGTTCTAGCAGCAATTTGGGTATTTTCAACAAGCACACAACCTTTAGCAGCATCAATACTATTTTCATCAATATGAATTAAACCTTCATATTTGTATTAAAAGTTGATCACTTATTTAGTGGTGTGGGAATCTTGTAAAAAGCCTTTCAAATCATTCCTGGTATTCATGAAGAGTTTCCCCTTGAGATTTTCTTATACCAGATATTTCGTTTCCTATTTTTTTAGTTCTAGATTTTGGGAAGTATTTTTCAATAAAAAGGTCTTTCATGTCCACCCAGCCTCTAATTTGTGTATTACCATTATAGATATAATCATTTTCAGTGTATTCTAATGAAAAAAGGAATGACTTAATATTTACCTATTCATCCAAAATTGGATGTTTTAATATAGAACACATAGTATGAAATTATTTTATGTTCTTAGGATGATATTCTCCCATTACTCCATGGAATCTAGGTAATAAGTAAATTAAACTAGATTATAGTTCTAAATTTGGTGTCTGACCTTGAATTTGAATGTATGTTGGTTGGATATCAACATCTAATGAGGTTAGTTCATTTAGTGTTCTATTTTCTCAGCCATGTTAAGAATGTTTTTTTTGAATTGATGTTAGTTCCATAAGAAGAATAAGGGTCAAGAAGAGTTTTTAGATGTTGTTTTTCTACCTTCAAAGTGTTGTCATGTGTGTCCTGGTATCACTAACGTAAGATCCTCTTTGGTTTGCATTCAATAGGTGGTGAATCTCCTGGAGTAGAACACATCATGAACAGAACCTACACAATATTAATATTTTATAAATCAACTAAAAATAAAGGAAATAAGAAAATAAATATTTACAAAATTAAAAATATTTTTTTTAAAAAAATTCCCACTAAAAACAAAAGTCCTCCCTAAAAATGCTTCCAAGTTTGAATGAGTTGTCATGAAACATAAAATTGATTTTGATTTAACGATGATTATATTCTCTATGAAATACCCTAGGTTACCTCTAAATAAGAATTGATAGGTTTAGAGTGTTTATTTTTAATAAAAATAACAAAAATAGGGGGTGGTTTTGAAAACAATTTTAAAAATATGATGAATTAATTTAAATAGTTTAATATTTGAAAAACATGTGGATTATGAAAAATATATGAAACGTATGTGATCATTTATATGTTATTACACCACTTTAAAAGTTTATTATAATTAATTTATTATTGGGTTTTGGTATCATACATTGATTGAGGGTTAACCAATATCTTGGGTACCCACAACCCCTAAAATGGTGAAAATTGGACTAAACCATGACTTAACAGTTGTATAGTAAATTTCCATCCCCTTATCATGAATTAATGATTTTAAAGGAATATTTAAATATATATTGTTTGATAAAGAAGAGGAGTATTATATTTTCTAATCTAAATAACACAAATCACACACATAAAATTGCACACCGATCGTTTATGAAACAAAAAATGCTTCAGTTATTTTCATAAAAATATGTTAATATACATATAAAGGAACTATTAAAAATCACAATATGGTCACATACAAAATTAGAGAATTATGTTCTAGTAATCCCTCTTTAAGTGTGTAGCTCCCTCACAATACTCACCCAATATTTATCCCACCATCAAGAGGAGGAGGAAGATCGAGTGGAACTCATTCTTCATTATTTATCCCCCTATGAAAAGAGGGGCCTCCAGAACATATAGGATAAGGAGGAGACTCCTCTTGGACTCCAAAATTTCAGATATTTTCTTATGGTTCTAATTCAAAAATGGGGATCCCAAGGTTGCACATTATAATAAAATTGGAAGGTGTTTTTATCAACTTAGTTTTCTAGAAACAATTTGTGTCATGGTTTTGGATAAGTAAATGGCCATATCTAGACGTGTACTAAATAAGAGAGTTGTTTTTTGGCCTCTTTAATGTCTCTATGTCAATGATATATACATTGGAATTCTGTATTGGGTGATATTATTAAAATATTGAACCTAAATTTTGAATTCATGCATATTATTTCCCCTCAAAAGATTGGTCTTGATGGGAAACTAGATAGATGAATTGGGATTCAGTTTCTTGATTTGAGTTATATCCCATTATGTTTTGGATATTGACTAAAAAATATCATACCATTTAAATGCTCTAAATTTTTTAAATATTCAAAATATTGGACATGTATTCTTTGGATTCCATGCAGGTTGGACCATTTTTCTTCTAGATAATATCAGGGGACTCAAAATCACATCGACCTATAATGAAAATATCAAAACAAGTATAATATCTCCATTATAACAGTGATAAACAAAAAATAATTGAAACAAATATGAATTGAAATTTTTTAATATATTTGAAATTTTCAATACACATTATTTTTAATACAATGTTGTAACGGTGAAAAAGGAACTGTGAATCATGGTGTGATAAGTACCATTACATCCTGATATAAATGAGTTATTTTATGATGTACATAGCTTGACATTACCCATCAACCTAGAGAGTATTAATATGTATATAGATATATGATATATCAATTAGTGGGACTATATAAAGAATCATATCATGAAATACACATCAATATTCCCAAGTTCTCATCAAGTTAAGGTTTAATGGAAAAAATATAAGGGGTTGAAGAAACCAGTACCCATATATATATAGAAATGGTAAAACATACCCATGTACTTTTCCACTGATCTTCCAATTACATCCTCAAGAAATAATTCTATATCGGTTGTGAGGTATCATCTTACAAAGACGACTCATTTCATCTCTATTTGAGAGGACATCTCACCATATCAACTTGTAATGAAATATATAAGGGGAGTGGTGAGGCATCACAAAACATCATTATTAATTTTATCTAATCGACGTCCAAGATTTACCTTTATGTTTTGGAAGAGTCTCAAACACTCTTTAAAAACTAATTTAAAATTAATTAAACCTAATAACCTTTAAAATAATATCCAATTAGAGTAATCAATATAGAAATTAAAATACTTGTTGAGATAATTCTTAATACACAGGAAATGAGTATGAAATCAATATCTTACTATCGACGAGTTCTCATATGATAATAGTTTCAATGCAATAATCCATATGGAACCATATGGATCCCTTTATAGGAAATGATACAGAACACCTATATTCTAGGATGATGCTGAATGAATGAAATATGATTGGACATGAACTAGTTGAAAATGATAGAATGGGTCAAAACCATTCAGCGACGCTTCAGATCTATTAAAAGTTGAAAATATATATATAATGAATATCATCAATGAGACCAAGAGTTTCAGGTTGCGGATATACACTTTCTCTATATATCTCATTATAAGATATTCTTGATATTTAAGAATAATGGAAATTTAACCCCCATGTACATCAACACCTTTAAGATTCGTGCTCACATTACAGTTGTGGATTATCAACTAGAACTACCACCAACCCTATCTCAAGTAAATTATGTATTCCACATATACCTCTTGAGGAAGTATATACTAGATCCCTTGTATGTACTGAATTTTGAGGTGGTAAGACTGGAAAAAAGAAATATCTTTTGAGGAGTAGACAGTGATGATCTTGGACCATAAACATGTATTAAATAAGACAACTCACCTAGGTATGTTCTATTACAAGTCCATAAGTATGAGTAGGAATCATGGGAACTGGATGAATCCATGAATTATAAGTACCCTCACTTACTGTCTCTATAGTATATAAAATAATGTTTCAAAGATGAAATTTCTTATTGGGGAAGAATGTAATGACATAGATTTTTATCAATGGAATTTATCTTTGTATAATTATTCAAATTTAACAATTTAGATTAAATCACATGCTATAAAAAATGAAACCAATAACATTTTTTTAATTTAATAATTATATTTGGAGAATAAAAATACTCACAAGAATTGAAAATATTACAATGCGATAAAACATAAAAAATAAGGTAAATAAAATATGAAAATGTAGATCTTCTCAACCCTCTCCCCCATGTCCTAGTGCTACTAGTATCCCCAAAAGGCTAATTATAGGTTCTTTAAGAATTGTTTCAAAGAAGAAATATTCAAGAGGTAACAATTTAATCTACCTCTTTTAGTTTATTTTTTTCCTACCTTCTACTCACCTCCCCAATACAATGTGGAATTATAAATACAGTACCATATATATACTACAATTTCTTTATGTTAATGGAATATATATCATTAAATAACTTCTATAATACCCTTATTTTAAAAACAAAACAATCATTCACTATATATCGATTCAACGTCTTCATTGACAATGAGTTCTCATTTCCAATACCACCTTTATAGAAGGTTTATGTTCTATTATAATGGTCTAAAAAGACTAAAATATGTATATTATATATATTTTCACATTCTAAAAAGAATATACAACCATAATATTAATTGTGACAATACTAGTTTCTGAGGGACTGTAAAACTACCAATATAAAATAACAAAATAACATCAACATCATTAATAAATGAATTGCTCCTATTTAAGAGAAAAATGATGTTTTGGGACCATTCCAAATTATGTAAGAAATATAATAGTATTCCATATAACTTATATAGTTTTTGTCCCACTAGAAAATATAAACAATTATACATAACTGATCTGACCTTGGAACCATGAAATGAATGGCTCTAGAATAGTGAAATTGAGGTTTATAAATAATTTAAATTGTAATAAATGTGTATAATAAAATTATAATAAATAAATTTTATAAAGAAGAGGTTATGAATTAAGTAGTTAATGAATTTAATTTTATAACCTGGGACATTAAGTGAAATCATAGAATGAATCTAGAACATAAGGTACGAGATCTCTTTAGATTAACCAATTTTGACTGTGTTACACATTCTCTCTGTTTACCTCACTTTATCACTATATTAGTATTATAAACTTATTATATATTCTATATATATTTCCAACACATATAAACCAAGTTTAATTCACCTTCCCTTAATGGGGTAATACATCTTTTTTTATTTTCCCTATAGAGGAAAGACTATGAAACCCATTTCTTTCAATGAGTAATTCAAATGTTTTTTTAGGATTGATTTTATTTTTGTGGAAAACATAATCATATAAATTTTATGATGATTGGCCCAAGAGAGACCCCAGATTCATTGTTAAATGTTTTAGTCTCATGAGGTGATATGAATTGGATTAGGGAGTGAACCTAAACTGTAATGGGACATTGTCCACCATGTCATATTGTCTTGTCTATTATCCTTGAATTATTATTATGTAATGTTTTATTCTACTACCACTTTCTTATATTGCATCGAACTCATGATTCCTTGATCTTCATGTTATTATTATAAATTATTATTCATGATCCTTTCAATTTATGTTTTCATGTTATGCCTTATCACTCAAATGTTATTCTTTATTTCTCTGTTCATTCTCTTACTAGGATTTATTTATCACCCATTTTGTTTATGTATTCCCCAGGTTATTCTAAGAAATTTTAAGAGATAAATGGTATTTATGATTTCATTGAAGTGAATAAAAAATATATTTTGTTTTAGCTTAATTTATTTTATTTATAAACATAGTCTTTAAAATACACTAGGCCTCAAAATAATTGGGTTGTGTTTATTGGACATTTTGACAAAATTCATGTAAATATATGTGTAAATGGCTTGGGTCACTATAAAAATGAAATATAAATTTTAGTGAAAAACACATGGACAATATCCATGAGTTGAGTGGATTAAGGTCTTTGTGGACTAAATAATGATGAGGTTCATGGTAGAATAATAAAGTATAGAAGATTAAGGAGAAAAAGTATAAATGGAATTATAAAATAAAATGAAATTAAAAGATTATGTGGGGTTGGGTGCTGATGTGAGTAATGAGGATGAGAATTTTAGAAATATCATAGTGAAAAGATAGGAAGGTTTTCTTTGGAATTATATTTTTTAAAATCATTTACATTATTTTTTATCCCAATGTAAAAGATCTTCTCATTCCACTTTTCATGACCATTATGCAGCTATAATTCAAAATAGTATTTTTCTACTAGTGATCAATGAAGAAAAAAAATTAATAAATATACTAAATGATGAGAGTTTATTGATAGATAAAATGTTCAAATCATTGAAAAATAAGTGATAGAATGATGTTATGGATCAAAGAGGACTAGATCGAAAATATTAAAAGAGAGGGAAAGAGAAGTTATATAATGTATGTGAAAATATATTTGACCAAGATGTAATAATATTTAAGTGGTATTTAAAAAATTAAAAAAATTTATGAAACAATTGAAATTTTACTTTTTCATGATAAAAATTTTACTTTTAACGTTGGGTATATATATTGTCGAAGTTAAAAACCTTCTCCAATCAAGTTTTTCATTTCGATCTTTTATATAACGAACGACAAAACCAAATGAAAAATATTTTCCTTTTTGTTATATAAATAAATGATAATAAAACCGTTTTTCAATGGTTTTATCATTTTTTATATAAATAAATTTTGTGAAGACCCCCATTAATAGTAGTTATTTAAAAATGAAATCTTGAATACACTTGAAAAACAATAATAATCATTTTTTGGGAAATAAATTAATTTTATAAATAGATGAAATGGTCCTTACCTATAAAACTACACTACAACACTAATTATATATGTCCATACGAAATAAAATACTAGGACACAATAAGATCATATTATAAAAGTAGAACATTAATCCAATTCAGTTATCATTAATTAATTACCATTATCTAGTTGGGTTTTTTCTAAAAAAAAATGCATTAGGTACATGATTAAGTATTGGATATTAAAATAATGAGTCAAAATTAAATAAAAATTAAATATAATCATTCAATAAGAGAATAAATACATAAATAAATAGTAGAAATCCATTTCAAATAATTATGATCTCCCATATGGATTTAGATGTCCATTATTAGGTGATAGTTGATGATGAATAAACCCAATACCATAGAAGACATAATAGAATATAAGGAATGAGAATTAAATAGAGTAAAATTAATTTTAATTGATCTAATGAAATTATAATTTTACACCAATAAATAATAAAGTAAAGAATAAAAAAATCTACTTAGGGAAGGTCAAAACCCAGGTGGCGGCCTCTCGGTGGTTGAACCTCTCTACAAGGAATGAATCCTATTTATCTTGGTTGCAACCTTATATTTATAAGACTCTATATCTTCTTATGGATTCCATGGTACTATGATATAATTTAATTGAATTCCAAGTTAGTAAATATATCATTCCATCAAAATATATGTAAAAAACTTCATATCAAAGTCTTCTTGGAGAGTTTCACGGTGTGAAAAATGTTCACACTATGAAAGATGATGGCATCCTCTTTTTGTCACTTTTTCTCTTTATGTCATGTATTATGTTTATTTCCAATATAATATACGTGTTTTTTACATGATACATAATGTAAAACATCAAAAAAACTCCTTTTTCTCTGGTTCTTTAGTTCTGAGCCTCACAAACATCTCGTGATCATCTAACATCATGGGAAAACGTTATTAAATGGAAATTTTTATCAGTTTGTCTTAACTATTCGCCCTAATATTCATCATATTTATATTTTCACACCATGCCTCATCACATAGTGGTGAAGAGTTCCTTTCTATTTCCAATTTGTAAATATTTCCTCCTAATTGTTCCAAATGTTAGTCCTTCCATAAGAAAAAATAAAAAATTGATATCATGAATCAATATCATATCCAATCAATTAATATTCAACCAAGATTCATATAAAAACACTTGTAAGTATATATATAAAATATTGATATCAAATAAACACATACTCAAATATTTTCTCATCCTGGGGAAAAATCTCAACATCAAAATGCAAAATTTACATACATCAACAAGGTAATTTTCAAATAATGATGCTCATAAAAAATGTTATAAGTTAAGATTCAAAAAAAACAAAAAAAATTACCATGATGAATTCACAAGTCATGAATCATTTTTTTATTTTAATTTCAACACATTTCACCTTTTCACTTACAGATTTCATCTTTTTATCAACACCCCTTCCATTTATGATTTACCACATGATTATTGTTTCCTCACATCACTCATGGTAACAATTTATACTCATACCTCAAGTACATGAACCTAACCATATCCTTGAATTGAATCTATTTAATACACTTTGTTAAGATAAATATTACAAATTCTTCAAGAGGCATTTGAAATTAGGATGAGGTGTCTTTAAGGCTGAGGTTATGTAGGTAATAATGTTAAAAAATTAAGTAATGCTCAAGGAGGAGGCTAAAATTTTTATTATAATACATAATAAATATTTTATGAAATGATCCTCACAAAAATAGTTTGGAATCACGCATTCTCCCCAAAGAACAATGTAAATGATCATAAATAATTTTATCATACTAAATGATGACATTATCTTGTGGTATTTTTTTTAGAATTCATGTTTAGTACATTTCTCACATACACTGCCAAACGCCATATGATCTACCAAGATAGTCATTGGTCTGGTAATGATAAATTTTGATGCTCATAATATAAAACCCATTATTTTAAAAAAAAAATATCAAAATCTATTCCTTAGATAATTATAACATTCACCGCCTAACCCCATATGATTTTGAGATCATTGTTCTCATAATTGTGGATATTGAACTACCGATAAAACTACCAATTTTTTATTTATATTTTATTTATTAAATTTTTTTTACAACAAAAGGGTTAAAATGAAATAAAATTCATATAAATACGAAATTTTCCCAAAAATCGTGTCGAAGCACCCTTTATTCTCTTAACAAGACACCACATCCCATATCCTTCATGAACAACCCCTCTGTTGTACTCATTAAACAAAATATCATGAAAAATAAAAATATCTGGGTAGAAAAGGAAAATATTAACTTTTAACATAGTTTAATCCAAACAATTTTATACTTTTATTCTATAGTGCCAAGAAATATCAATTTGTAGGTGTGTCTCAAGGATAAGTGTTTTCATCAACAAATGAACCAATTATATCAAAAGTGAATTTCTATAGTAATACATTTGGAAAGATATCAATTCAACTTATAGAAGGTTTACATACCCAAAGGATCACTTATGAAATATGCTTATAAAATAATGGTAAATATTTTTTCTAGAACCCACTAAAGAATGGGAATAGAAAATATGTTAATAATGTCATGTAATGAACATTATTAATAAATTTACTCAGATAAATATTATAGGAACTAACATTGAGAAAAGAAATCATATCATATTTCATTTTCATAAAATTCAAAATTTATGTAATAAAGTGACTCTTAAAATATCCTTTTATATCTTTTTATTTTATGGGTATGATATTTCTAATTTTCCAACATGTAAAAATATATTTTATAAATTTCAATGTCTCATAGATTAGAAAGTAAAAGGTAAACAAATCAACCGTTTATAGAAAAATCTAATTCAATTAATTTAATTATAAAATTAAACTTATTTCATTTTATATATTTGGTTGAAAAGAACTATAGATATAAGAATTTAAACATGTAAAATGGTACCCCCCCCCCCCCCTTCTGTTGGATCATTTGAATGGGATTATAAAGTCTGGTTTGTCATAGTTTCACGATGTGAACTGTGATCTCACAACCTGAATTGAATTGATGACTTGATTTTTATCTATATTCAGTACTATACATGATTCCTTCCTCTTACGTTCATGGGAATGAAAAATATAAATTAATAGTGAAAGTACAATCCCTTTTAAAATTTAATATATGAAGCTTAAATAGATAAATAGATCAACCATGGTGAGTTCTATTTAAAACAATATAACAAAAATAAAATAAATCTAATTCATGGAAATAAATTTATAAATATGGGATTTCTCTCAGTAACTACTCTTTTATGGTCATTCAACTCAAACATTATATTTTTACATAATTCAAACGTGATATAGAGATAATAATTTTACAATTTCCCACATTTAGCTTTTTTATGCATCTAGGGTAGTCTTTTTATTCATCCACTATTGGTTCTTCTTAACTAATGGTGGGATGTAGTTGAAGGATATGCGTAATGAAAATAATAATAAATATAAATCTAGCTAGATCTTTTAGTTCACCTACTCCACCAAAAACATATTATGTAGCTTCATTATGTCAACATTATATACTAACTTCATGTGATGGAGTATCCTTTTTCTCCTCTTCCTCCTGAAAATATAAGAGGGAGTCTCATTGTTTTCTATTCTCTAAAAATCCAATGAGGTCAATGAATCACTGACCAATATCCTCATCCATTAAATATTCCTCATCATCATCTCCAAGAAACACAGTTTGTATATTATCATTAAAAGGTATATTATTTACAAGGAGATTAAAATTTGAAATAATTTGTGAAATTTGAGTAGTCAATTTTCCCTATTCTCTATGTTAGACATTAATATCATCCATAAACTTATCCAATATTGGAATATACATTGTCATAAAGTAGGTAGGTCAGTATTCAAAGTTTTTCTCATAATATTGTTGGAAGGAATGTTCATAATGGATATTTTTTTCTTTAGTTTTCTTTGTGTCAACAACATTTACATCCCCCACTCGATTTTCTTCTTCATTAAACTAATCTATATCTATATTAGAAACTATTGGTCTTTCGTTAACAAGATAATTTAAATTCTAAATTATATGAGAATGTTTACTTGTTAATTCTCCCAATTCACTAATCTTTAACTCATTATAATCTATTCTTTTGTTCACAACATCAACATATTGTGTGATCAATCCGAATAGTTTTCCATTTTAGTGTTTCTGATCCTATAACCTTTCAAAGTCTTTTTTGAGTTTGGATATCTTCTATAGGGTAGGTAGTTAGAATCTATCTACTTTTGTAGTTGGAATTCGACATATCCCTGATAATATGAATCATTTATTATACATTCTTTTTGTAACCACCATTTTGAGTTCAGTTATTCCTATAATTTAGGATTATTATAGGAAACCTTTGAGGCTTGTATGTCAATAACCAAGATGAATCAAGTCATATTATGCTTAAAATACATGATTCATGCCACCAATCATGTTCACAATGTGAAAATTATACAAGGCACGAACCAAGTAAATTAAATGAATTTGGAAAAGTGAAAATCGAAGGGTGCCCACACTTTTCTCGATGTGAATATGTTGCATTCCATTAAACTACCTTGGGGAGCCTAGATACAAATATTTTGATGTGTATTTTGATGGATAGTTCATTATTACTACCCTAAACAACCATTATTGGGGGGGATTTGACTAGGGGAACCATGGATGACCATAATTATTATAAATGTTGTTTTTAGCAAAGAGATATATGATCAATTCAAGGCTCAATGGATTTAACACCTGCGAGTCTTTTACTGAGGATTCAACCTAAAGATCATTATTCATAGATAGGTTTTAGTTATGATTTACATTATTATTCTGTGATTTAACATTGTATTTATATTAGTTTAATTATAGTGTCTTATATTTAAATATTTTTCTATTTATCATCTTTTATTCTCTCTCCTATGGATTTGGGTTTATTAATCATTGGAGATAACCTGATGATGGTTGGATATATCCATTGGAGAGAGTAGGTACAATTAAATATGGTGTGTACCCATATGAAATGAATTTTATTAACATATAGAATAATTTTTTTATTTAGTATCATCCTCTAATTTAATTAATTATTGAATTCACAATTGGATCACTAACTGTTTTTTTACAATTTTGAATAAAAATCAACATTATACATATAATTAGTCCATGAAAATTGGGTTGGATGACTTTTTCACATTTTAAATGAGCCCTTAATCCTTGTTATTTTAATTCATAAGACCATTTGTATTGAGATTCTAGGATATTATTGATAAAACATACCAGGATAATTTTGAATATTTTTATTATTGTGCAGTTATTAGATGTGAAAACTCTGTAAATGTATTTCAATTAAACCTAGAGAAACCACTATTAGACACCAGAATATATTTAATTAGTTATCCTACATTTATGTCTACATTTTAATTATTAAATTTTCATCATTTTATTTGATTAAAATTTTTAAACATTTAATTGAATGTATGATTGTAGAAAAAGAAAGAAAATGAATTAAAGAAAATTTTTTGAAGTCAATAGGTGAGGCATGACAATTTTAGTGATTTTTAGGATCACATTCTTGGGATACAATTGATTTTGATTTCATTCATGGTTGGTGTTAGAACTGGGTTAGTTGGGATCTTTGTTCTAGGTACCCTAAATTAATCCCATGATTTCATATTTGTAATGGTCATCTACTACTTTCAATTACAAAATTAGGTGACCCAAAACCCTATTTTAACATAATTTACCTAATCTATATAATGTTCATTCACATACTAGGGTAATTAAATGATTCAATAATATAATACCTCTCAAAATATAGAACATTTTCATTTAATGTGATATAAAATAAGAATTGGAATTAAGAAATATAGTAATAGAAATTCAAAAAATAAAAATATTATATAAATAATTCATATGCATTACTTCCCCCAACAGTCACATCACATAACATAGAATGGACTACTCACTCATTCTATAAATTATGAGAATGATCTGAATTGATTCCCATATTATATAGGTGGTGAAGAAAGGCGGAAAGGTTGAGATTTATGGTGGTACGTGTTTCTCTATCCACTGATCATCTATCCTTCTCATTATGATCTCCTAGATGCATCTAGTGTATGCTTATTAGGTTTAGTAAAGAAGACACTTTTCATAAAAAAGTGTCACACACCGACCCGTGAGTATAGATCAATTTAATTATTTTTGGCCTTAAATTTTTTTTTCGGTTGTTCAGGTGTGTCCCGGGTGATTTTTTTCTTTGAGTTATATTAAAACATGCACTTTTTGGCGTCAACGTTGTCGGGCGCACAGGCGGAGCGTGAAGTTGGAGTTTTTTGCCTTAAATTTTCTTTTCTGTGGTTCAGGTGTGTCTCAGGTGATTTGTTTCATTGAGTTATGTTAAAACATGCACTTTTTGGCATCAACGTCGTCGGGCGCACAGGCGGAGCGTGAAGTTGGAGTCGCACGACCTCGCCCTAACTTTTGCGCATCCCGTTGTCTTCGGAGTTTTGAAATAAAGAGTGTATATTTAAAACGTCTGTTTATTGTCGTGTCGTTTAAATTTTTATTGTGTTAAGAATATTATTTTGATTGAAATAATATGACTTCCTTTATTATTCTAATTTTTATCTTCATGTTATCATTGTTATTATTATTATTGTCATTCTAAATATTACAATTAAAAAGTAATTGTAACTAAAAATGTTGGAAATCATTTTTATTGTTTTGATTAATATTATTGTCATTATGAATATTATTATTATGATTATTTTTGTCATGAATTAATATTTGATTTGATTTTATTGATTTTTTTATTAATCTTTTTGTTTAATTTTATTTTTATTATATATATATATATATATATATATATATATATTTTTTTTTGTTTCTCTTTCCCCCTAACCCTAATTTCTGTGGCCTGATCTCTTCTCCACGCGCTGCCAACCTTCTTCAGCGCAGGACCCCAAAGCCTCTCCTCCTGCATCCCGGCACCTGTCCTCCTGAATGTTGCACCACCCACACCTCTTCCTCTTGATCGGGGCTGGAATCCATCCTCCCCTGTAGCGCCTCACTGCCGCCCCCTACATGTCCGACCATCGAACCCCTTGCTCGGCCTCCTCTTTGCAACCTGCTACCGTCACCCTTCGGACCCCCATGCTATGTGCGCAGCACCTTCGGCCAACGCCCCTGCTCCCTCCCCCCATTCTTTCTGCAAGCTGTCACCTCCCCTGCCTCGACCTTCCCTCACTACACCTGTCTCCCGTAGCACCCTAGCCGGCTCCTGGCTCCACCAAGCAGTGCCTCCCCTATTTACTCATGTGCGACTCGGCCTCCGCCTCCCATTCCATCCAGCCCGCACCCCTGTCCAGCGCGCACGGTCCAGCGTCGTAGCCCCCCTCACCCTCTCCTTCTCTTGCACACAGCAGCGGAGCCTCCTCAAGATCGGAAGAGGCCTACCCACCGCCAGTCCGCAGCGCCCTCTCCGGCTCCCCTCCGGCAGCCTGCCGCCGGTCTACCCTCTCGCAGTCCGCACACCCAGCCACTCCCGGCCAGGTTTCTTCTTTTTATTTTTAATTTTTTTATTTTATTTATTTTGTTTTATCTTATTACTATTATTATTAGTGTTCATATTATTATTTTGTTATTATTATTATTATTATTATAATTATAATTTTATATATTATTATTATTATTATTAGTGTTAATAATATTAATATTATTTTGTTATTATTATTATTATTATTATTATTATTAGTGTTAATAATATTAATATTATTTTGTTATTATTATTATTATTATTATTAATGTTAATATTAATATTATTATTATTATTATTATTATTATTATTATTATTATTATCAATGTTAATATTATTATTAATATTATTATTATTATTATTATTAATGATGATATTACTAATATTATTATTGTTATTATTATTATTATTATTATTATTTTGTTGTTGTTATTATTATTATTACTATTATTATTATTATTATTTTATCCTTATTATTATTATAATTATTATTATTATTATTGATATTATTATCATTATTAATCTTATTATTATTATTATTATTATTATTATCATCATTATTGTTATTGTTATTATTATAATTATTGTTATAATTATTACTATTATTATCATGATTACTACTCTTGCTTTCGCCATTTCTTTGTTAGGGGTTTTTATAAAATTATATTTGTTTTTGGTAGGTTTAGGATTTTTAGGACCCGCGTAGGGCGTTTCCGAGTGAGTTCCATCACCGCGCCTTGTTTTCGAGGTTCCATCATCACCGCGCTTTAGTTTCAAGGTGAGTGTTTCTTCCCGACGCTTGGTTTCACATGCTCTAGTGAGTTTTTCGATGTGTTTTGAGTCCTTGATATTGATTATGCAGAGTGTTGGACCTTATCACGTGGTTTCGGACACACGTTGTGTCATCGCGCCTTGGTTCCGGGGTTGTTTTGTCGTTGCGCTTGATCTTGAGGTAGGTTCCCTTTGCACTGCTTTTAAAATTTAAGTTATATTATTTCTTGCTGCTTGCGCACCCTAATTGTTCAAAATAAATATTTTATTAATTTTAATAAATATGAGATAATATACGATAATTAATTTTTAATATAAGAGGGTTAATTTTTAAAGGGTTATTTAGTGTCAAAAGGAGCCGTTTATTTTATACATGACACATGAAACATCCTTTTGACGAGCGGACACCCAATAATGAAAGAATGCCAGTTTGGATTTTAAACATAATTTAAGGAATATAAAATAGAGTTCTGGTTTAATGAGAAATGATTTCTTTTGAAGCATGAACAAGTACTTTGGTTCTTTTAAGATGTTTTCTGGTTGGCTCTTAAAGGATATTTGAAAAAAAAAACAAAATATTTTGGTTTGGTTTGGTTTATAATAATATTTTTAGCCTGTGAAGTAGTTTTTTTTGGGTTCTTTAAATGGTTTTAAACTGGGTTTTGTCTTATAATGAATTTGTAATTTTTTTGAGTAGTGATTGTGAAATGTAGTAAATGCCTGTTTGGCAGTTTATAGAAAGAGATGAAAATGTTTTGATAAAACCCCTCTTAGGACAACTCTCATGCCTTGGTCCCAATTGATTGTCTGGGAGGCCGCGCTTAGAGGCTCCCAGGTACGTGAGTAGTTTAAAGGAAAGAGGTTGTTTTACGGAGTGGCTCAGGGTGATGCCTGTTGTCCTTTATATATATATATGATTGGATGCTCGGTTGGCATCAGTTGGCTCACCCCCTTTTTCCAAACACTTGAGACATGGGAATCTTGCATATTGAGAGAATATTCTAAGAATGATTGTTGCACTGGTAGGTCATGGTACTGACCAGTGGCCCATAGTTGGTGGATATATTGGGTTTATTACTATGGGATTTTCCCTCGACCTGCCCGAGAGTGGATGGTCGAGCGTATTGTGCATTTTGATTTCATCGTGACATGTCGATAAGGATGATTTCTCATGTATTGATGTCTTCTGGTTTATTCTCGATCTCCTAGGTTCACCCATGTCTATTCTGCTTTTGTTGCTCACATGTATACCTACATTTCCCTTGTTATATGTTTTACTTTGTGCATTCTGGTTTATTGTTTTCCTTGGAAAGTGATAAATTGATTTTGATTAAGTTTCAAAAAAATTGTTTTCAAATGAAAGTATTTAATCCCTTTTGTACAAATTTGAAAATTTAAACATCACTTTCCCCTTTTCTGAAATGTCATTGACACTAATGAATTGAATCCAAATTTGGAAAATGGCTAAGGGAAATGGTTCGTACTTTGTTTTTAAGTAGAATATTATTAAAAACATACTTTTATAGATTTTAGTTCAAACTTGAAATGATGTTTCGTTTATTTTAAAGGTAGTGAATTGGGAATAGATATCGGGCTAGCCTAATGAGTTTTAATACTCACGCCTATATTTCTTTTCTGTTTTTAATGTTTGTGCATGCTATAGCTTGAGTGCGCTCGCCTAGGGCGACGCTTGATCGTAGAGTCAGAGAGCGACCCGCGAGGTCGTACGGAGTTGTTCGAATGTAGTGTTTGGTTAGTTTGATTCCTGTTTGTTCCTGTTTAGTCACATTATTTGGTTTACCTTTTCAGTATTGCTCTGTATTAATTTTGTTGTCTTATTTATTTATATTGGGAGAAGTCCTTCCCACAACCTCTATTGATACCCTGGTGCTTGTCGCCATCCCGGGAGGATCGGGAACGCCTCTCGGGCCATGTCGCGGACCATCTCAGGTGACCGGTTCAGGGTTGACCCGGGTTGGTTCGTGACAAAAAGCCTCATATCCATGTATTTGTTATCAATTTCTCAAGGGGTTCATAATGCATAATATTTATACAATGTGAAAGATGTGGTGCTGGCAGTTTCTATGAATTAGCTTCAAGCCTGATTCTTTCATAAAGTGAAATATATCTTGAGATATTTGATGTCTCAATCCATGAATCTAAATTTCAGGGATGGATGAGGTGGCCATATCCAAAAAATATACCATCATATATCAACTACATGACATGAAAAGGTTATTCTACAGTTTTTACTAACTACAATGGAATTAATATTCTAGGGTCGTGATGCTCTGATTCACATTGTGGGGTGAATAATCCTTTAGCTACTATATTCACTAATATTTTACTTATTAAATTATTATTAGTATACTTCCAAATATCAGAAAATATTTAAATATTAAAACATGGAATGATTAAACATTTATTCATAAAAATTAATTTATTAAAACACCCTAGCATTTCAGTATAAAATACACTTATCAAACACCCCCACACTTGAATTAAAACTTGTCCTCAAGGATGGAGTCACAATATAATATAATGGACTCTCACTCTAGTATGATTTAAATTCAATTTAAATAATATAAGTTGATCAAATAGGAAATTAAATATTCAAGAATCATAGAGGAAAATTCACTAATGCATCAATCACCAAAGAATGAAATCAATCAAGACTTTTAATTTTGTCCATTCAAATAATTGATTATTTTCATTCATCTATTATCATTTTTCAATTATTTATTAAAAAAATCCACATAAATGTTACCTCTCATTAATTAATATTCACATCATCAAGGAAACAATATGAATAATTTTCATATTATATCTCCAGAACATGTAATTTACCATAGGATTGCAAGTCATCAAACATATCCATCACGTAAAGAAAAAAATAAAAATTATTCATGAGTTCATCACTGTTTAGGATCAAATGACTCCAAGTATCTGGGAAAATAGGTAAATTATTTAATAAAGTAAATATAAAAAAGGGCATTTGACTCTAAATAAAACTATATGATATCAAAAGATAATCTCAACGAAAATATCCCTTTACATATTTCCTCTGTCTCTTCCCCCCAAAAAGCTAACAGTGGGATCATGATATATTTAAGCACAATGAATAAATCAACCTCTTTTTCTCTTTTTTCATTTTTTTCAAAAATTATGTTTAATAAAAATCTAATATCCACCACCTAACCACATATGATCAAATAATCATCGGTCTAGTAATTTTGACTTTTGATCCCCCTAAGGTAAAAAAAATTTATGTATTTATTATTTTTGTTTTTAATATATTTATTAAACAACATGGGTGAATAATGATAATGTATAATGAAAAATTTTCATGACCTCTCTCAAACTCATGGAAACCCCCATAAATATTTGGGAAATGGAAATATCCATATCCACAACAAAACTTCTCTCCCCCGTACTTATTATTTTAAATATCATGCAATATATTTAGGGAAAGAGATGAATGGGTAATATAGGATTGTAACTTGGACCATTTCCTATTAAGGATGTTGATGGTTTTATATGCATAAAGATGATTCATGTAATGTGGGACCAAGAGAAAATGGATAGATAAAAGATTCCTCAATCATACTAAATGTGATTATATTCAATCATATCATTGAAAATAGGAAATTAATATTTTACAATAGAACATGTCCGAGTATCTCAAGAAATTATGAGAAAAAATAATGAGAAATTATAGGATCATATGATGTATTGGGAATGAGAAAATGGTTTGGGAAAATCACATATATAAAAGAATATGAATAATAAAATTTATTAAAGGAAAAAACAGAAATTAATGGTAGGACAAGTCTTAGAAAAAATTCATTTACAAAAATCAACATGCTCCCATAAATCATTATTTTTAAAATCCTAATCCATATGCTTATCTATATCAATTTTTTTCCAATTTTATTTTAGAAATTTATTATAAATGTGAATTTAAACTCATGGGATGGTAATTATACCAGGAACTTTATACCTCACAGTCTAGTTGATTAAAGTGAAAATCATATTCGGGAGTTATATATAAATTTATATATTTATATAAATAAAATGTGTGGAATATAGATAAAATTATAGAATTGAAATTCATACTCCCCTATTTAATGAATCATATTTTCAAGCCATGTGATTATGTTTTCCTGTTGTGATCTTAATGGTCCTGAAAAATAAAAAAATACACAATTAGAAGCATAGTACATATCATTAAAACATAAAACATTTGGGGAAGAGTGCACGTATCTAAAAATAGAAATTAAATAATGAAATATCTAAAAACACATGTTTCTTCATGGAAGAACATTTTTTTAAAGTATTTCACTCAACCTTACCTCTTTCAACTCATGTAATGGATGGTAGGAAATAGTTTACTGAATTTAGATCTACAAAAAATCGAATCTATGATTCCTCTTGGTAGATGGGTCTTAAACCATTTTTTTGAAACTAATTGCATTCTACTACTAGTTAACACCATCTCAATTTCCGTGTTCATAATCGAATATTTCGTAGCCTTTGATGAATAATAAAATGGAAACCTATTGAATTATTGAACCCATTATCCTTATTTTAATTCCTTTTAGATTATGGTTCTTCACAATCTTTATATTTTTACAGTAATATCATACCTCTATTAATATTTTTCTTACATTATTCTTTACATTCTATAGCATCAACTATATCTCTTATTTTATGGAAAATATCATCCACAACATCTAGAGGACTCTCATTTTAGAACACATCAATTTTTTCTTATAATTTATTTATTTCCAACTATAATTTAAAATTTTTTTCTGGTCCTACAACTCTTAATCATAGATCCAAATTTTTCAAATCAATCATTTCCCATCTTGTACCTAGGAAAAGTCTTCTTAAAATTATTGGGAGCCTCTTCTCATCCATGTCCATCACTAAAAAATTCACCAAAAATAAAACTTTAATTATTTGATGATGAAATATTCATATATTCCTCACGGATGAATCACTATTGTATCATCTAATTAAATAATTACTTGAGTCTTTTACAACTCCCTCAATCATAAGATCTTGAATGTGTCTTATGACATAATATTTACATTAGCACCGTAATCTCATAAATAACTATAAACTTCATTAGAACCGATATTAATTGTAATGGAAAACTTTATGAATCACTTTTTTGTGGTAGGATTTGTAATACTATTTTTGAACATCTCCATATCAGATTAATGGTGGAAAATTATATAAGCATATTTTTCTTCGTCACCAGCTCCTTCATGAACATTTCAAAGATGGGCATGTTTGTGATTTCTCTAACCAATGGAAAGTTCATATCTAGATTTCTGAACCTCTCGATAACTTTTCATTACATTTATCATCCTTAACAATCTTAAGAAAATCAAGATATAGTAGTTGTGGATGGTATGGTGGTGGTGGTTCATCTTCCTTATATTCATAAATTTATCTGTGATTTCATTTATATGCCCCCACTATTTATTCTTCATTGTATATTGTAAAATATATATAACTTTCTTATATATTAATCCAACTTATAAGTGGTATAGATTTTAAATATATATGGGGATGGTAGTTTGGGCATCCCATAAGTGCTCCTCTGAGCCTTTTTCTATGTTTTTGGAAATCTGGTCGACTTGAGTTCTCAAGATCTTCATTGTAGCTCATTAATTTTGTGAGTCTTCTTTGAATTATTTTATTATAGTGACATAATTCTTTTTTTATATTTTCAACTCTTAATGTGGAACTCATGTTGTGGTCATAATGTTTGAAAGTGTTTCTTTTAGTGAATGGACTTGACTGGTCTGTATTGGTCCCTAGTGTTTTGGTTCAAAATGGTTTTTCTTGGTTGAAATCCTTGGTCTTGATTCTGGTTTTATTATTGGGTTTCTTTTTTCTAAAAACCCTATACATCATTTTCATAATTATAATCCAAATAATTCCCATCTATTAAATACGTACAATGGAATTTTGGTTGGCCATCATTGCATCAATTTTATTTGACATGAGATTCATTTGGGGTGAGAAACAATGGTTTTATACCATGTTCACTACTTATTGTCACCCTTCTTTTTGATTCCCTAGAAAACTATTACTGTAAATATCATCCAACAACTTGTAACTCTCATCTATAGATTTTCTCATAATCCAACCTCCTACATCATTATCAACTATCGAGAAATTTCCCTATGAAATTCCATTGTAAAAAGTTTATATTAGATTCCAAATTTGGAAGGCATGATGAGGACATTTTTTTTATCAAACCCTTAAACATATCCCATGAACTAAATAAATATTCTCTAGTATATTGATCAATATTTAGAATACTTAACCTCATATAAATTGAATATGAGGGTGGGAATGACCTTGTTAATAATTTTATTACCATATCCACCCAAGCGGTGATTGAATGTGGGGTAAGAATTTAGATCCACTCCAGTGATTTTTCCATCAATGAGAATCTGAATAGGCATAGTCTCACAACATCTCTTGTGACATTCAAAAATTGAAACATGTCAAAAATTTCAAGGAAACTACAAATGTTTGAGATGGGGTCTTCATGAGGTAGCTTGAGAAACTAGAGTGAATGTTTGATCATTTGGATGATCATCTGCAAGATCTCTAAATTTTTAGCAGTGAAGGTGGGGTATGATAATACTTAGCTTGACCACCATGTTTCAGGGTATTCAATAGTTTATCAGAGACCACCCTCCTATATTTTTTCCATGTACATTAGGTTCTACTCTCTCATCAAAATAATACTCTACTCCATGATATTAATCCCATCAATCCAAGACTCGATGTTCATGCACTACATCTTCATTTTCCTTCCAATGTCCGTAAATGGCCATTTCCAACTCTAGGTCATATGGAAATTGTCAATTTTATCATTCACATGAGTAGAGTATTCATGTAATGTATATGAACCTAAGTCTACAATGCAACAATACTAAGTTTTAAATAATGAATTAATAAAAAATAAAAAATATCAAGATACCTAATTAACTTCAACATAAAAGAAACAATCCTTGGAAATAGCACCAAAATTTTGAAATCCCATAAGGCATCGTTAAATTCATATGGAGATAAAAAAATTTAAAAAATAATAAATCTCAGAAAGCATAACTAAAAATTTAGTACCTGGAAATCCCAAGTGTCTAACTTATAGGGATGATCCTTATTCTCTAAATTAACTAATGGAATTCAAAAACTCAATTTACTATTTTTCTATATTAAAATAATAGAATCATAGAAAATAAAAGGTTTTGAAATCAACATGTGAGGCATACCATGTTCAATGATTTTTATATTTGTGTGATATGGATTCAATTGATTTTGGGTTCATTCATTTTTGGTGTAAGAATTGGGTCAGCATGAATCCTTGGTATGGGTTCCCTACATTAATCCTCCAATTTCACCTTTGGAATGGTCATCTACTAAGTTCAATTACAAAATTAGGTGACCCAAAACACTATTTAATCATATTTTACCTAAATTTTATATTGGTCATACATAAAATAGGGATATTAATTAATTTAATAAAATAATATTTCTCAAAATGAAGATAATAGTCCTTCAATATGAAAATAAGAATAATTGGAATTAATAAACATAGTTTCAACAATCTCAAACATGAAAAGAATATAGAAATAATCCCTAAGAAGAACATCACCCTAAAATCTAATCACCTATCAAAGAAAGGAATACTCACTCATTATATGTAATAGGATAATGATCATCACGGATACCTAGAAAATATTGATGGGGTAGAATAGTGGCGAAACAGGGCTCCATGTTGGGGTGTGTGTCTCTAGTCATTGGTCATCCATCCTTCTATTTATGTGCTCTGAGAATCATCTGGTTTGTCTATTAAGGGATAAGTAAATAATCCCCTATATTTTAAAACACTCATATCCATGTATCTATTTTTAGTTTTTGTATGGGTTCACGACATGTAATTTTTACATGATATGAAAGACATGGTGGTGGGGGATTCTACAAATTATCTTATATCCTAATTATTTCATGATGTGGAGGGCATCTCAAGACATGTAATGTTTCAATCTTCCAATATCCCATTCAAGGTTGGGTGGTTTAAGATTCTCCAAAAAATCTCATGTTTTGTATGATGTAAGCGATGTGAGAATTTCATTTGCTAGCTTCTCTAGACTACATTGTATTCAGACTGTTGGTGGTGCACTGGTCTACTTCACATTGCAGCATGATGCATCTTTATGACTTTATATTCACATATTTCTAATCCTTTTCTAATAATTTGTTGTATCCTACCAAAAATCACAAAAACAAGCCAAATATTACAATAATTAGAAAGATTAATCATTTATTTATAGAAAAACAATTATTAAAAAACCCTAAAATGTCATTATAAAATACACTTATCATCATTGTATGGAGATTATCAGGTGGTCATGTTGTTTTCAACGATGTAATTAATTGGTGGGATGATGTCTCCAAAGTTATAGTGCACTCTCAAGTGATTTTACCCTCCCCAGCCAACAAGGTTTCTTGATATAGGATCATGAGTGTTCTAGTTAGATACAATATCAAGCGGATGTCTAATGAAATGTGGGGAGATCCATGGAATTAGTAATTTGAGACATAGGGAACTCAATGAGGATCCTCTTTTGATGTAGGCATTATTTCATCCCTGAGATCTCCATTAGGGATCCCTAAATTTTTCAACAGGTCAATACAATGGGAGCCACAGTGTTTCCATGGGAATTGTTTTGTCCCATTGGGTGTTCCACATAGATATCCATGGTGTATTACATATATACTCACAAATCACCATGACTTTGTATTGAGAATAGTGATATCATGAGGGACACTATGCGGTGGAGCCCCAGTTCTAGGAAATGGGCAGTGACATGGTAATGTAGCCTGTGATTTATATGGGTGTGAAAATAGAAGGGTTCTTTGAAACATCATACCATATAGCCTTCAGGTATTCAACTTCTTGGGCCTTCAAGGGACATTAATATGTTATAAAATAAGGCTATTTGGTACCTTTCAATCCTATGGGGGGTTCCACTTGACCCACTAAGGTGTGTGGGTGTGTGAATATTTGGTTTTTGTAATCCTCTCTATCATGTATAAATTGTTTTTGTTATCAAATATTATTTATTATTATCAAACAAATAATCAATTATATAATTAAAAAAAATTATTATTATTAATTAATAATTATTATTTCTATTTGGTTGGGGGATTACAAACAACAAACATAAGCACACCCCTAAACCTCAGTTGTTATGGACTTATCAAATTCAATAATTATTCATAAGTAAAAACTAATCCTATTAGATTACATATAATGTCGGTTCAAAACCCATTAGGTGCAGGGACTATAGCAATACTGTAGTAACTGTAGTAGTAGTACTGTAGTAGTACTGTAGCAGCGGCGGCACTGTAGCAACGGTGGGCACTGTAGCGGTAGCAGGTCACTATAGCGACGGTAGAGTACTGTAGCGGCGGCGGGTACTGTGCAGTATTGTAGCAGCGCGGGTACTGTAGCAGTACTATTCACAGAGTGGGCTTTGGGCCACAAAATGGGCCTACGGGCCATGTAATGGGATAAATGCCCACTGGGCCTTCGAGCTATGTAATGGGTCTCCCTCTACCTAGTTAAAAGAGGTCTTTTCTTTGATTTAATAATTAATGAGGCTTCGGCCCCAACCTTTTAAAAAAAGTTTACGTATAATTGTTCTAAAGTCCTACATTTTCTATGGCCTATAGTTCTAACTAAAGATACCTCAAAGGCCCATTTTAATGAAATAATCCAATTTCCCAGGTACCCATCATGTTGTGTCTTCTTTTATCACACTATTGTAGAAGAACCATCCATCCACATTAGAAATATATTTTAGTAAAGGGGGGGTTGATAAGTGCCAACACCCCCCCCCCCCCCTCTTTTGAGGGTCATGTTTTATGCCTTTACTGTCGTTATTGTAATGTTCTACCTGAGTCGCAGTGCGCCACACATGTAAATCCATCTTGTCACCCACTATATCACACAACTCCATGTCATTTTTTTAGCCCATTATATTTAGACTATAATGAACCAATAAATCCCTCCACTAAATAAGAGAACAAATATTTGATCCCTAGTGAGATACATGATAACGTAGTGACTTTACCTCTCAATCAAGCCCCGAACATTATTAATTAATTAATAATATTGTAATTTTTTGTTTTTGTTTTTGTTATCACATTATTATATATTTTATTACTTTTTATTTATTTCACTAATAGAATATTATAATTAAGAATTCATTAACAATAGTAATAATAATAATATATCACTAGATTATTATTTCATTGCTCAAAAAGAGGAACTAAGATCCCATTTTGGAAACTCTTAAAGGATAATGAAAACACTTTTATAAAACTGACGATTGAGTGAGATTTTATGTAAAAATTTTTAATTAAATTAATGAATTTAATCCTATTTTTTATAATAATTAAACATTGTTTAATATTTTATTGTATATAATATTAAAAAATTCCAAAGTCGTGAATTTTTTATTAATTTACATAAATTCATAAATGTAGATAATATACTTCAAGACTATACTCATAAATATTTATAACCTGGGCTCAATTAAATATTTTTATAATGAAAACCCATTTAACGAAACTAAACAACAACACAATTAAATGATGTCACATTTATAACTAAATGTGTTAAAAGTGGTGGATCATTTTGGTTTAGAGATAAATATCATTGAACATTCAACACCCCAACATACAGTTTCTCATAAAACTCAATATGGTGGGTTGGGGCTATTTAAATGGTGAGTCATGGAAAAGATTTTCAATAATTCATAAAATAAAATATGTTTTTTAATTCATAAAAATGAATAATGATTCAAATTTATGGATTCATTCAAATATCACACTACAAAAGTTATATATTTTTGAAAGCCCCATCTTTTACATAATAATTCAATAAAAAATATTTTCCATATCTAAAATTAATTATGTATTGGGGCCACAAGGGTATTCAATGAGAGATACCATAAGTGAGGGGGTGAATAGGGTTATTAAACTCATTACAACTTAAATACATAATATTAAAACTCTAATCTTTAGATATTATATTGACCTCATTATTAGTAGGGTCATACTTAAGTTCTTCATTTAGTAATGATATGATTTTTATTTTCATTGCCTACTCATTTAACTAGTTTGATAAATGTTGGCCCAACCCACCCCCACTAATTTTTATCTTTCATAATATAATAAAACATATACACTAGACACAATAATTTATTTGGTTTTCTTATACTAGACTAATCCAAGGAGAATAAAATGAGAATATGCCAATGTACCAGGATCCACAAAAATCTCTCATTGGTGGTGGGTTTGCACTAAGGATCTCTATGTTTCTAGTCACTCTCCCCAAAATTATTTTGCGGTGGTATACTCCCCACCTATGTCCACTCCCGCACTCCCCTTTCTTGATTACTAATTCAAGAAATGAAAAAAACACTGAAAAACACACTAACTCAAAACATCATCACTTTAGTTGTTGATTGATAAATTATAAAAGGTTTCTCAAGATCTCAATGTATTGTTCCCTTATAGAACAATAATGAACATCGCCATAAAATAACATAACATTACATGAGTAATCACAAAAACAGGACATTCCTTCTTCAAAATGATATTAAAGGAGTTCTAATTATTTATTTAATCTTTATCTTATCTTATTTATAGAACACCTCTCTTTCAATAATAGATATACCAATGATGCTCTATTTCTACACAATATAATCTCTATTTTTTAGAGAGATAAAATTATCCATTATTCCCTTTTCTCTATTCCAAGATAACTTATCCATGTTGGCCTCATCATAGATCATTAATTTTCCATGAGTATGATAGGAAATCTCATCCAACAACCACCATAAAATCTGATTCAAATTTTTTTAATGATTTGTCATATTTTCCTTTTAAGAGAAAGAATATTAAAAATATAGAAACCTAAAGACTCATCTTCTTAACACCATGATAACTAACACTAGAATGTGGTGCTCGTCACTTTTTAGAACCATAAGCTAGATCTCCTGCCTTTATAGACACCTCCATGGTATGAAATTGTTTGCCAAAAAACATAATTTTAAACGTCATGCTCTTATAGCTCACACTCTGAAAACACATCGTGGAGAAAATATAATGATTCTCTAATAAGATAGTGGGTATAAATATAAGTAATGATATTATAAAATCTATAAATAAATTAAAATAAATTAAATTAAATTTTATAATTATCCCTTCTAATGTTAATTTATATATTCTTTTATGGGAAGTATCATCACAAGGGTTTTCCTTTCACCTAGACTAATTTTAACTCCATGAAGTGAAAAACGGAAGAAATCATTTGTAGGAGATGTTAAAGAGAATGGATACTCCCATAAGATCCATTCAAGGTGAGTTTCCTCCCATGAAAACAATCACCACTTATCTTACCCATATATCTTATATAGATTTTTTAGTTGGATTTGTAATTGGAAGTAATGAGGATATAATGATGTAAATTAGTAGATTCTATATTAATTATTGCATTTTAGAAATTTCATATTTCCATATTATTTAATTTTTATGGAATATTATTTACTAAATAATAAATTTTATAGTTAATATAAAAGTTTTCATAAAATTTAATTAATAATTACTAAATGATTTTATCAATATTGAATAATAGGAAAGCAGTCATTTATGATCCATTTTTTGAAGAATTTTATTTTTATGTGTGTTTTTTGTTTTGAACATAATTAATAAAATACAGAATTTTAATAATATTAATATAGTAAATAATTTAACTGTAAAAAAATAGAACATCACTTATTTAATAGATAATTTAGAAGAACTAAAATTAAGAACCCTATGGGTTTTAAAGAAGTGATTCCCCTATAAAAACAATATTTAATGTATGTTTCCATTTAAAAGAAAAATTCATAAATTTTTTAATTTGAATTCGAAAAAATGGAATTTATTTTTGGTTTTATCGTGATAATATTATACTAGTTGGTATTTTTTATTTTTTAATGGAAGGATTATTTTTTAAGTAAATAATACAAAATACCGTTTTTATAAATACTAAAACATTTATGCTATCATTGGGATATAATAAATGAATTATAAATTTATAAAAATATTTTTATTAATCAAATATGAATTTAATAATTATAATTATATATTTAAAATATAAATTTTAATTTATAAACTTATGTTTGATATTTTTGATTCATGTAATATTTTATTATAATAAAAAATATTTTTTGCCCTTTCTTCTTAATTAAATAATCACATGGTGAATTCAAGTTTTGTATTTCTTTAAAATCACATTTTATTTTTATTTAGTTATTTATAATCCAATTAATTTTATTAAAATCAATTACATATATAATTTTATTAATTTTTATTCTTAAATACTTATTTTCTAAAAAATTATTTTTACTCCTAATGTGCAGTAATATTAAAATTAATTTTTCAAAATCATTAAAAAAATTATTTTATAAAATTATTTCATATTTAAAATCATAATAATTAAATTAATAGATAATTTAAATCTTATGTTTTGTATTTAAAATAAATTACCAAGAAAAAAATTAGTTTCTGTGGTAAAAGAAAATTAAGGTAAAAGTTAAAACAAAGGAAAAATGGCCTAAAATTCCACAAAAATATTTTCAAAATATGTATTAAAGAGTTTTATTAACCCATTACTCATAAAACCATCATTATTGTAAATTTTTTTCACTCACATTCCATGAATAATTACTTTCATTTTAAAATTATTACAAAACAAACACTCCCCTCACTTATAAATCGGGAGTTCCACCACCCTTTTACACACAATATAAAATTACTATTACTATTGAAATAATTCCCATTTTAATTTAACTATATCCATATACCATGTTTCTAATCCCCTTTATCATGTTAAAATCCAAAAATCCTCAATTTCCTAGAGGTCCTCCAAAAGAGGTTTAAATTATCAATATGAGTAGAAGTCACTACATAAACTTTTCATCTTCTATATCATTTTATTCAAAAAAATAATTTACCCACCACAATATAGTTACATAAATAATATTAGTATACTTAAATGTTATTATTTTAATTTTATAACCATTATCCGCCCTTCTTACGTCCTTATGAAAATGCAAATGTCATTTGGGTGTACGTGAAGACTACCACCTCCAAAATGTGATGTTTTTAATTTCCCATAACATCCATACAATGAATGTTATAAAAGTGTATTTAACGAATAAATATTTTTTTTATAACATGTTTATTATTCTTAAAATGTAAACCATTTTTAACCTTCCTCTTGTTCTACGAAAAATGAAAACAACGTCTTTGTGTACATAAAGACTACAGCCTCCAAAAAACAATGTGTTTCATTTTTCATTACTGGCTCACATGTATGGTTATAAAAAATATATGATAAATATATATGATATTAATAATTAATAAATATCCTGAATAATATTCTGTATGGATAATAGAATAATTAACTACCATTATAATGTTTCTCATTGATATCGATAAATTACCTAAAATATGCTTGTCATATATTCCATTTTAAAAAACCATACCCCTGACTTCCATGAAAAAAGGGGAACATAATAAATAAATAGAACTACAATATTAAAAAATATTTAATAATCTAGGAATTTTTAAATTTTAATCAAATAATGGTATCTAATATCTTTATTATAAAGTACATAAGAATCAATCGAAATTACTAAAATTTGATGATGAAAACAATCACTAATTAACCAATATATATGTAGTGAATGAGTATAATTAAAAAGTAATAAAGGTAAAATATATTAATAGGGTAAGAAATAAATTATTAAGAATATTTTTTTATATCGGTGGTTAAAATTATATTGTGAAATTTGGGAGTAAAAGGGAAGTGCATTCTGATATCAATTTGGTGGTATGTTCTATATTAACCATATTCTTTCTTTATGTGATATATTTACTAACCTAGAAAAATATATTACCATATACTTCATGAAGTTATTGTAATTTTCAATTGCATACCATGTTATTCTTGTAAAAAAATTCTAATTTAAAATTTAAAAAATCTGTAAGGGTTTATTTTCCAATATTGTTTATTTTTTGTTTGGAATCTTTCACATCCTTATCTATATTTTTATTCTCAGTAACATTCATTTTCCAATTTTAAAATCCTAATTTTTATTATTTTTTATTATATTCATATTTCTATTAACCTATTTCAAAAACTACTTCATATTACTCTTTTATTAGTTTGGGTTTCCATAAATATTTTATGAAATATTATTTATGTTTGCATATTTTATCTCTCACTCTATGTTTGTGGACATATCCCTTGCCTCTTTTAAAAAGATCATTTATTTTAGATTTATATTTTGAAGTAATGTGTTAATAGTTCTTATAGTAATATTATTTAAAATTTTATTTAATATTAACTTGTGACATTATTTTAGATTAAATTTTATCTTCTTTATAA
The DNA here is from genome assembly GCA_963277665.1 of Viscum album. NCBI lineage: Eukaryota > Viridiplantae > Streptophyta > Magnoliopsida > Santalales > Viscaceae > Viscum > Viscum album. The sequence continues at coordinate 912,620,611 of OY728155.1, read as the reverse complement.
AATATGAATGTAACATTCTTTTAAATATTTTCTTTAATATTTCATTTTTCTGCTTCATTCATCACCTTTATTAAAGAAACTTATTTCTCAAAGATAATTTTTAATGTTATTATAATCATGTTTTTCATATATTTCATGATAAATTAATGTTTCTTATGTTTTACTAAGTATATTCTCAAATGATACCATCCACTTTTTTTCACTAGATGACTTATGATCATGTTATTTTATTTATTGATTGTGGAATGTTTTGAAATCCTATATGTTTTTTTATTCCAATATTAATGTTTTTTATTACTAAATATACATTATCATACATTTTCAATCCCTTATTATATTTCATATGTTAAATTCATTGTACTTATCAAGTGATGGGTGGGGCCCACAATAGCCCCTTAATGCATCAGAAGGTCTCATGATACAAACTAGATTAGGTATTTGCCATGTGCCTTAACAATTTATGTATGATATCTCAGAATGATGCCTGAATAGTAAGACTATGATATCTTACATTATGTATTCTATCAATATGAAACCAGTTATTATTATCCATGTGATTATTTATGTTTTCATTCCATCCATGGTTATGTCCATCTTTCATGATCTTAGTTATATATGTAATTTCATTATTGTTTATCTCTTCTATATTAATCATTCTTTCATAATTTTAGGATGGATTCTATTTTACATTATCCATTACAATTAATCATATCACTCCCTTTTATTTTTTCTATTTTACATAGGGTATCCATGAGAAATCATTGATTGATTTTTGAAAAATAATAAAAGAAATAATAAATTTCTCACTTGAATTTTATATAATATTTCATGTTTTCAATTTTAATGTGAGAATAATTTATGTATATAGTATCCCAAGTCTATTCCTCTATGTGATCCTATTTGATGTAATCCCTTGTATCACATACCAATGTAATAATATAACCATCGGCTCTAGGTTACTAGAGTTGTGGTTGTTGCATTTAGTATGAAAATAATTTTAATAGAAACATTGGGAAATAGATTTAGGAAAAAATATATTTGAGAACATAACCCTATAAAATAATCTAGATATATGTGTTAGTATATGAAAACATTTATGATTTTTTATAAAGTAAAGAAGGTGGGGTTTTTTAGAAATGAAATACTTATCTACATACAAACAAGTGGACGTAGGATCTGACGTAGATTCACCTAGGTGTGATAACCCTAAAAATAATGGTTGATTATTAACTTGATCTTCACCTAGTGTATGGAAAAGAAAAATAACTACACACTAGGTTTCAAACTCCCAACTAATATTCTTTGCATGAATCACATTGTCTTTAAAACTAATTATAAAGAACATTAATGGAAGTTTACAATATAATATATAACTAGTTATGTTAGATAATTTAATAAGAATATGACCATGGATAACCTAGATTATAACTTCAAGATTAATAATTTTGGTTATGAAAAAAATAATTTCGAATTTCTTCTTTTATGTTAATATTACCCTCTTATAGAATTATATATTTTTATCATACCATAAATTTTTTATTTCATGTAATTCTTCCAGAAAAGCGAAACTGATTCGATAATATATGTGTTAGATAATGCAGTGATTTTCCCTATGAGAAATTTAATGTGATAAAAGTTTGAGTAATGAATATTAAGATTATTTTTAACTACATATCATGAATTATGACTAAAAACAAAAATATAGTTAAATTTATAAAAACACAAAGTAATTGAATGATGGAGTTTCATAGGATTTTAAGTGTTAAAAACCATTGATGAAAGAAGATTCACTTCCCTACATGTCAGGAATGTGGGAAGAATCACCTAGAGAATTATCTTAAAATAAATGTGAGATGTTTTATGTGTAAAAAGGTATGGTATATAATAAATAATTTCTATTGAAAATTAAGAGTTCAGTTAACACGGTGGAAGGTAATAATGTTTATCATAAGGTAACACTAACATTTTAATGTATTAAATAGGGGTAAATTAGTAATTATCCATGTAAATTTTATAATAAAATAGAAACAAAGGTTTATAAAATTTAATAACATTCTATAAAAATGGAATAATTATCTCCCTATAATATGATAATTAATTATGTTCATTGTGATAATTAAGGTACACATATACTCCACACTACAGTTATGGATATCTTATCAGAGTTTGATTCTTTCCACACTAGTATATCTTGGAAGTTTTGTAATATAATAAAACCATCAATGTGAGGATTTTATTTAAAAAGAAAACATCTAATGATATGATTATTTAATACCATGATGAATTTTATTATAATTTTCTTTATATAAATCAAATTAATTCTTAATTTAGATGAATTTGATGTGGTCTTTGAAATGGAATATTTTTCATGATAAACTATATTAATTAATGAAATAGGGGAATCACATTATATATATATATTGACCTATAATCATCTATCCGTGAAATTTTGATAATGAACTCTTTATGAAAACTAATTTTATGGGTTATGATACCCAATCATAAGGGATACATATCTCAAATGATTATAGATCATTTCAATTTTGGGAAAATTCATATTATGACGTAAGATATGGTTTTTATATCCTTTCCAAATATAGTGAGGTTGATATAAAATTAAAAATTATATTTTCATTCATACACTTAGTTATTTCTGTCATTATTAAGTAGTAATTAATATTCTGAGGATGTAATTTATTTAAGAGGGGATATGACACCCAATGATTTTAATATTAACATCCCATGAAATATATATTATTTTTAATAAATTTTTTAAAACTTAATTACAATCTAATTAAAACAATAATAATTTTCATTAAGATACAATTTTATGTATTGAATATGATAGTTATAATATATATATTGAACTGTTGGGTATAAATAGAAACAAACACATCATGAAAACTATATAGAAAGAATAATCAATGGAATAAATTATTTGGATTTTTACATATGAGGATAATTTATCTGATCTTCTATGGGTGATAGAATAACCCGGGTTTCCCCTATTCCAACCCTAATTTGAACTCAATCTTGTTTGGATTGAGTGAAATCATTTATAGTAGAACTTCAAGATCATGGAAATCTCTATGAGATCTATGCAATATGATTATCCACCAATGATAACCACCACCACATAGCTTACCCTTAGATCTTATGTAGATATTTTTGGGGGAATTTATAAATAAAAGATGGGATGATATAGATATATAATTTAATGAATCTTAAATTAACATATATATTTGTACATTTGGTATTTCCAAAATATTTCATTTTAAAGAATTAATTTAACTAAATAAAAAATCATTTTATCTAATTCAAATGTATTGATAAAATTTAACTAATACATGATAAATAATTTGATCAACCATAATGAATTGGTCATAAAATAATTTATGATTTATTTTTTTAAGAATTGTATTTTATGTATTTTAAGTATTTTAAGCAAGGAAAATAAAATTAAAAATTTTATTATTATAATAAATAATTTCAAAGTAAAAAAAATAGTTTATTACTTATTTATTTGATATGTTGTATAAAATGAAATTAAAAACAGTTAAGGTTTTCTTGAAGTCATTTCCATATAAAAATAGTTTAAATGTATGTTTCCACTTAAAAGAAAAATTACTAAATTTTAGGAACTAAATTTGAAAAAATGAACCACTTTTTGGTATATAAATAGAAAATATTATCTTTTTATGGGTTTTTCATATTTTTCTAGAATGATTTATTTTTAGGTGAATACTACAAAATACAATTTTTATAAAAACTGTGAGCTTTATGACAACACTGTGATATGAAAATGAATTAAAAAAATTATGAAATAATTTTCATTATTATATATGTATTTAATAATTATAAGTATAAATTTAAAATATTAGTTCTAATTTTAAAATAAATGATGAAAATTTAGAAACTCATGTAATATTTTATTCAAATAAAAACTATTTTTGGTCATTTCCTTTAATTAAATAATCACTTGGTGGATTTAGGAATTGTATTACTTTGGTAGCTAAAAAAAATATTATTTTTTAGTAATAAATTATTTAATGATGTGAAAATAATGAACATTGATAATTTTAGGCTAAACAAGAATTTTATGCTTAAAAAACACATTTTCTAAAAATATATTTTTTACACGTTGTCTACACTAATGTAAAATCTAATTTTTCTCAACCATGAATTTTGTAAAAATAAATATTTCCATATTTTAAATAATAATATTCAAATTATCTGATATGTTCATTTTTTATTTTTCCCACAAAAATAAATTATCAAGGTTAAAAATTAGTTGTTGTTGTAAATGTAAATTATGGTAAAAATTAAAACTAAAGAGAAAAGGCCTAAAATTAATCAAAATATATCCATAAATGTATATTGAAGGGTTTTATCGACTGAATCCTCTTAACACTTCTATTACTGTCAAATTTTGGACTCACATTCCTTAAATAATGTCTTCTCGTTTTATATTATTACAAAAACACCACTCCCCTCACTTATAAAAGGATACTAAAATCACCCATTTACAAACACTATAAATTAAAATTCCTAATGTAATTATACCAATTTTAATTCCCATATATACATCAACCAGTTTTACCATCCCCTTGATCCAATAAAAACCCTTAAATCATCCAATTATAAGAGGTCTTGCAAGAGAAGTTTCAAATTCTCAAAGTGAGTATTAATCACTTTTTATATTTTTATTCAGCTATATATTAATCCTAAAAATATATTTTATCCAGACTAATATAATGATATAAATATTATTAGTACACTTAAATGTTATTATGTTAATTTTATATCCATTATATACACTTCCCACATAGAAAAAAAAGAACTTCATTCATTCGTGTGTACAACCTATCGCATCCAAAAATATATGGATTAAATTTTTAATAAATTTTTTTCATGGAAGGGTTTAAAATGGAATTTAAGTAATAAATTTTATATTTATAACATCATTGATATTTTAAAAAGTTATAAATTTTTCGTCCTATCTACAATTATTTGAAAAATGCAAACATTTTTCTTATGTATGTGCACACTACCGTATCCATGAAGTTACAAGTCTTTTTTCTTTCTCGTATTACTTAGATGGTTTTATATTTTTTTTGATGAATATATATATGATATTAAAAATTAATATATTTCATGAATATGATTTTTTAAGGATAACACAATAATTAAATATCATTATAATGCAAATGGCCGATATCAGTAAATTACCTAAAACAAGATTGTCATGGTTTCCTTTTTTGAAAACCATACTCATGAATTCTATGGAAAAAAATGGGAATAATTAAAAATAAAAATAAAAATATTGTACTATGTTGAATAATTTTTTAATTTATATCTTTCTATAAAATTACTAGGTCTGGAATAACTGTTAGATGGAAATTATGAAACAATCAAAATTTCTAACATCTAATGATGAAAATATATATTAATTAACTAATATATGTGTAGTCTGTGAGTATAATTGAATAATATAATGCATAATAGACATGAATAAGTTTTTATAATAATTTATTAAGTTTTTTTATTATATTGTAGGTTAATGATCTATCATGAAATTTTGGAGTAAATGGTAGGAGTTTTCTCATCATAATTTTTATTCATTGATATATTGCAATATTAACCACCTTATTTATTTAGGTGGTGTTAATACTACCCCATTACTATATTATACTATATCATTTGTGATTTTCATGTCATTTTAAATTCTATATCATGTTCTTCCCATAAATGTATTCTTATTTAAACATTACCAAATCTTTATGGGTTCCCTTTCCAATCTTGCCTCTTTTTAGTGGGTAATATTTCTCCAATATATCCATATTTTTCTTCCTAGTAATGTTATCCATTATTAAATTGAAATTAAAATATATATTATTTATTATGAAATTCATATTTCTCTTTATCTTTTGTAAAATGAAATAATATTTCTATTTTAATGACTTGGATTTCAATGAATATATTTTGAGGTATAATTTATGTTCATATCTCTTATCTTCCACTCTAAATTTGTGTTATTATCACTAATTTCATTTAAAAAATTAATTTTATACATTTATATTTTGGATTAATGTTTTTAATGTTATTCTAGTAATATTTCTGAAAAATGATATTTAAATTTAACTTGTGAATTAATTTTTTGTTTAATATTGATCTTATTTAAAAAAAGTTAAAGGAATTTTCTTTTAAGAAATTTCTATACTAATGAATTTTTCTCGTACAATCATTGGTTATATTTATGTAAATAATTTTTCCATGTAAACTTATAATGTTATTATAAATATTCTTCTCATCTATTTTAATAGCCATTGAAGTCTCTCATGTTTCACAGAGGATATTCTCTAATGATATCATCTATCTTTTTTACCAAGATGGATTATGATTATATTATTATATTTAATGACAGGGAAAAGTATTGAAATCTTTTGTGTTTATTATTCTAGCATATGTTTTCATTGATTACTAAGGAAAATTGATTATGAATTATATTTTTATTTATTACTTTCATATGGTTAACGTACGAGACTTATTAAGTGATGGTGGGGCCCACAATAGCCCCTCAATGCATTGGTATGTCTTATGAGACAAACTAGCATAGATATTTGACATATTCCTTACCTATTCATTTATGATGTGTTGGAATTATGCATTGGTGGGAATATTATGATGTCTGTCATTATTTAATTTATCACTATAAAATCCACTATTTTTTCCCATGTGATTAATAATATTATTATATCATCATTGATACATTCCACTTTAATGATATTAGTAATGTGAAATTTTGTTATTGTTGTTTATCTATGACATGTTATTATTTCCTTGTTTATTCAATATTAGTCAACAAGAAACATAATTCTTTATTGAGTATTAGAGCTCACCATTTTATTTTGTCCTTATCCACAAAGAACTCAAAAGTGAACTTTGATTGTTTTTTGGGATATTCCATAAATAAATAATAATGTTATTAGTCAAATTTTATGTTTAATTTCATGTTTAATTACGTAATGTAAGATTTGGGTATGTATTTTTTTCTCCAAAGACAACTAAATTGGGTGATCATGCATGATGTGGTCCCTTTTATGTTATACAAATGTCAACAAATAATCACCAACTATGGGTTACTAGAGTTGGCGTTGTTACACTCTAACCATGATCCTTACATTGAAGGGAATTTTTTACAAAATTAATATTAAATTGAAACTCAATTCATATAGGATATCTGTAGGGTTTAAGATATGTCTACTATGGTATGATATAGATGGTCAAAAAAAATCTATTGAAGATTAAACATCAATGGGTGAAAATTGAGAATTTTTATTTCTTCAAAAATTAGGATTTGAGATATTCAATACCTTATTTATGACCCCATTGGGATATGGTCTACAATTTTTGTTAATCAGAGCTATATCAAAGGAGTTATATCTATTTCAGTGTGTTGCGGGGTGTATCTAACTACAAAAATAACTATAATTTTTTTGTTTCACCTATGAAATCCCTACCAAAACAAGAGAAATAGAGTTTGATATTATTAATTCATATTTAAATTTTTTAATCAAATAGTTTATTTTTATACATGTTTTATACTATGATACTTTGATATTTTACAAATTCTTGATGGTAATTGTAGCTTATTTTGGAAAAGGAGTGCTTCTATAAATTGAATTAACTGCACAAAATTCATGCCATGAATAAGAATCAATACATATATCCATATATAACATTCCATGTTAGTACAAATCCCAATCTATGTAATAAATACGTGTTGTGAATGTTCTATATGGAGACTATTTTAGATTTTAACTACATTGACGATGTGTATTCCTTAAATACAAAACACTACTAAACTGATGGCTTGGTAATGAGTGTAGTAAAAGACATGAATCTTTATGAGTAAGAAAACTATTTTTGTGAAATCCACTCATGATGTAAAAGTTTCGACCATGTTATCTAGTAAATATTCTTAAAGATCCCATGAAATTAACACTATCTATAAACCCCATGAGACAAATAATGTTCACTAATTAAAATTCTCATTCAGTATGTAAATTAAAAAATCACAATGTAGATGTTTTGAGAAAGAAAAAGTCCATAAAGACTCGGTAGGTTAAAACCATAAACATAATGAGTTGATACAACATATTTATATTAAAGGTTCCTCTTACATTTAATAAAATAGCTTCTACTCTCTTAAACCTAGTTCCCTCTCTTTTTCATTCATTTGTAATCATTTTTCTATTGTAATCTTATTATAAGGAAGTATCTAACTACCTTTCATTATTTTTAACCCATTTCCCCTTCAATTACAATTATATTACATGTTCTTATTCTTCATAAAAGTAAGTGGTTTTATTTATATTTTTTTGTTTGATCATTACTTTTCTAATGAACAAGCCAATTTTTGAGCCTCCATTTTTCTTACTGAGTTTTGGTTTTTCCATGAGTGACTAATCTTCTTAGACATAGGGATCTAGAGTAGATATAAAAACACTTAATGAATCTATATATCAAAACATGGTTAATTATTTAGCTATGAATTAGGGTAATAAATCATATATATCGCATTAATTTTCATGATCTTGATCATAGGAATTGTAAAGGAAGGTCACTAACCTAATTAAAATAAATCCAGTTATGACCAATATCCAATTTCGTTCTCTAGTTATTGTTGTAGAGATTGAGTAACTAAAGAAGAGGGGTGTTAATTTAATTGCCAATAAAAAATTTTATTAAAAAATATAAAAAATAGCCCCCACGTTAATTAAAAATTATTGGTTAATTGAAAAATAGAATAATATATGTTTGATCTTACAAAAGTTTTATCAAAGTGGGAATGAGGATCAATTAAAATAATATTTGAAATCAATTTTTCCCTTAAAATAATTTTGGATAGTGAAATAATTTATATAAACATAGGTTAAGACAATCTATCAAAGTATATGTTTTTTTATAGATTTGAAAATAAGTTTAGCCGTTAATATGAAATTAAAAAAACATAAACACAAATCATAAAAAACAAGGGGTTCATTATCAAACCTAAACATAATCACTTCCACATACAAATCAACCACTACCAAGAAGATTATTATAATAATACTTATATCTAAAAACTAGATTATGTATATATATATATATAATGGAATATTGCATTACTAATATTAAATCCTCTTCCACAATTAAACATTAGAAGAAAAAAATACATAGGTCATACATTAACTATTCCATTGATTTTGTCGGTATATAGATAAATAAATTTGAAAGATTGTGTCTTTCACACTCTATTAAAAGATAAGGACATAGTTTGTATAAAAATAAGAGCAAAACAACACACTTCTAGAATAAAAATTATAAAATTGAGTGGGAAAACATGTTTATATGGGAATATGTAGTGATGGTTGGTCTGAATGTCTTTAGAAGATTGGGGTCCTCGTATTTGACATGGTGAGGATCTCAAACAATGTTTTCGAAAAAGTTAAGGAAAATATGGATTCATGAAGTTGTCTTTTCTCTCTATTAATCAATTTTTGAAAGGTAAATATTTTTTATATTCCACACTTTCAAACTTACATTTGTACCAGAATGTAAGTTCTTAGATCATTGTTTATCAGTTATCCTCTCTTCATATTCACACACAATAAAGTCGTCTGATATATTTATCTTTGAAGCTCCATATATTCATCAAAGAAAATTAATAAATATATCCTAAAACCTCATACTAATAAGAAAATCAATTAAATTATGATTTTTCCTTCAATACATCTGTGGAGTGGATAAGTAATAATCATTACCAAATCTAAATGGTACAGTCAACAAATGATCCCACAAACTAGTTATTGAAAGCATTAAATTGAATGAAGGATAGAATAACAATGATTGAATACCTGTGATATACCATCTCTGATAGTATCAAGGACAAATTCCATCATGTTATAAAAGTAGATATATCAGTGGTAGTACATCTGAACTAATAGTAGAATGATATTGCGGTAGCACATCTAGAGGTAACAAATGTCTGGCGGAATAAGAAATTGTGATGGTATTTCTGATAGTAAATGGTCAGGATGTAGCGTATCTGGCATTAAAATATCTACTGGTTGCATTTTTGAACAAACAGTGGCACAATATTAGTAGTATAAGAAGTCTAGCAGTAGCAGATGGCTATGAGTGGAATTGTTAAACTAATGGTATCACATTTTTACTAATGGTAGATATTTTATATACTTAAATAAATTTCATCGAATTATATTTAAAAAATATTATACTATAATAAAATAGTAATATTATTAGTAACGAAATAATCATGATTTGTGAGCATTAAAATAAGAAGATCCAAAAAAACTAACCCTTTTTGAGGATCACAAATCATGGTTTTTTATAATCATGAATAAAAAATATAATAAAAATTTGATGATTTGTAAGAGTAATAATATCTTCTTAACTTTCAATTTTCTAATGTGAAATATATTTTTTGAAATAGAGGTACAAAATAAACTTAATGTTAAAGTAAAATTTCATAAACAAATAGTCTATTCTCCCCCTTTTAGGATTATCAAAAGGATAATAAAAATAAAGATAAATAAATAACTCATGAGGAATATAATGAAATATTAAATAAAATACATAATTCATTGGATTGAATATCAAAATCTAATACAGGGGAAAATAAAAAATAATGCCAATCGAACACTAATAATAGATAAAGAATCTCCTAACTCTATATGAGGTAGTATCAACTTTTTCTATGACTTTATAGAGGCAGGAGGAACTAATGTAGGAGCTGAGGTTGCATAATTAATTTCAGGTAGCTCCTTGATCACAACAGGTCTGGGATTCCAAGCTCCTTCTACTAGAGACATGTTGAAAGGATGGAACTAGGGAGGTAGGGTTGTCAAAGATAGTGCAGAAGTGAAGGCTGACATTGGGATGGCTTCAGGTTCCTGAACTACTATCCTAGATTAATACAAAAAGGGATTTATGATATTCACAAACACCATGATGATATTTTCACTTCACTCAGTAGCACAGAAAAGGTATTTCTTCTATTTCATAAACAACTTTGTCAGATGATATATTACCTTTAGTTGGTCAACTTGTTCTTTGAATGAACTACTGATTGGATGAATTCTCAAGGTCTCATTTAAAAATTTAAAATAATAATTCAACTCATGTATGGTATATATTTTGGAAAGGTGGTATTTGATATATTTAGTGATTGTTTTCCTATCACTTTGATATTGATTCCAAAACCTCCTTACTAGTTTATATATATGCTCACCATGTTATCAGATTTTGTGAAGATCCTCCTAATGAGGTGTATAAACATCACCCATAATGGAATGAAACACCTCCATAACTATAGATATTATCACTTGGGAATAAATAAAGGAAGAAGGTGTTGAATTAGTGGATATAGAAGTAACTTTAGGAATAAATCTCTCCAACCTCTCCACAATAGTAGTTAGGCTAGCAGCAAAACTGGTCCACATCTCCTCTATAAAATATTTCGAGTCCTCAATCTCACTAGATAATCTTCTATTCTCAATTTCAACTTCATTAATCTTAAAAATAATTTTGGGATGAATATAGAAAATAAATAACTCAAACATGTTCCTGGTATAAGCTTCGCTATGCTACGTAAATTGAGGTGTATGGGATCTTATAACTCCATTGAAATTAGAAATCAACCTATAAATGAAATCTTCCAAATCATATCTGGTCACCAACTCTAATGGGATTAGATAAGAAGCATGAATTTGTGTAGGAAATCTCTTAAGATTAGGCATGAAAACCTCTTCATGGTCTAATATAGTGTAAGTAAAATAAGAAGGTAATTCTTGAAGATGATCAGAATCATCATTTTTGTCCACCAAATATCATTTTAGATCTCTTTCAACAACTGATATGGAAGTCAACATTTTTCGGGTGGAATGCCCTAATTATCACCACCATTTTCATCTAAATATATATTTTATATCACTAGTTCCCCACCACATGGGTAATTATCTCTATCATCACCCTCATTTCATGAGATAGTATGTGTAATACCTAAGACCTTGTAACTGAGATATGGATCCTCTTTGGATGATGCATCATCCTTAGCTAACACAATTGTTGCGTCCCTATGATCTACATCCGCTCTTCTACCTTCCTTAGACTCTGAATAATCAAGTACATTCTATACACAACCTTGGGACTGCTCCTCCTTAGTAGGTGTTATGACTCATCATCAAGTAGATTTTATAATAGGAGGATCTATAGGATCCAATATATGACTGAAATAATTCTTACCCATTGAAATGGATTGATCATTAAAATGAATTGATTCAAGATCATTGTAATATTGATCAATAGGACTAGGAATACCAAAATCAACATCATCCTCTTGAATCATATCATCATTAGTCTCATTTCTATGATCAGCACTACTATCATCATCATGACCAACATCACCAATATCTCCATTATCAACATCAGAAAAAAAAATACAACCCTTTCTAATATGGTTGAAGAAGATTATTCAACTTATGTTTTATTTTATAATTTGTCCTCCTCCTCAGCACCAACATCTAAATGTATCTCTCTATCAAAGAGTGAAACTAGTTTAATTTCAAGTCTATAAGACACAACTAGTCTTTGATAAATGTCTAGATCGCTTCCCTCCTAAAAAAATAGAAACCTATTCTTAAACTTCATCATCTTTATATTACTTGATATCATCATCAGAATACCCTAAAATCAAATATAGATCCAATAAATGGTCAAAAACATTCATAGGTCGAGTAGGATGTTCCACAAGATAAAAATCCTCGTAATGTTTTTCATTATCTTCCACCCATTTCTAGATCTATGGATTCCAGTTTTCTACCATTATTTTACAGAATATTTTTCATAGAAAATTAACCACAACTTATATTAACTACCTCTTCATCATCAACCAACCTCATGTCTTTTAGAATTGTTGTTTTTAGTTTAGGGTGAACCAGGGAGTTTTATATGAAATATAACTTTCACATCCTCATCATGTGAACCATAAGATATCAATATAGATTAAATTAATCACCTTTTTTCTTAAGGAATAAAAGAAATATATCCTAATACCTAATTTTTTAAAAATTACATTTCCTAATACATGGTATATTTTGGATTAATGTGAATATGAGAAAAAAGTCACCATCATGTCCATTCTAATCAGGTTTTATCACTTTACCTTCCATATTCAGTTGTAACAATGCATCCAAAAATACAAACAGCTCACTGTAACATGGTATAGAACCATTATATTCATCAGACACACTCTTGTGAGGTACATTTATTCTCTTGGTTTAGTTCCTCGCCTAGTTTTCCACATTAAATGTTACATTAGTCCATTTTTCCACGAGACCATATATGCAACTCCCCATATACCAAAGGCTACCAACTAGTAGCGAGGGGGTAAAGTGGGGAAGGTGGGAAGATTATACACAGAAATGTTAATAATAATATTTTTTGAAAAATACATATATAAGTGAAATGGAAATACTATAACTAGTGGAATCAACAACAAGAAATATTGTAAGCATAAAATAGAAGCATCCAAAATAATAATAAATAAGCTAAAAGGAATTAATACCATATATAGACAACATGCCATAATAGGTCATACAAGAAATATATAAATATTCAAGGTTTCTGAATACCCAATGTCAATACATACATATATAATAATGATGAAACAAAAAAATCAAACTCTATCTGATGCAAGAACCTTTAAGGTCCCCTTCCATTTATCCCATGAAAAAGGTCCATCTTGACCACAAAGTTCTATCTCCAGATCTCAGTAAAATACATAATCGAAATGTCATAAAATATATATGCACCTTGAGGGGATCATGTAGTGTGTGATAATAAATCATAGTAGACCACGACTGATGTATTCTTTTATCACATCAATGATTATGCATGTTTCGAAAATATAAATAAAAACCGTACATGCAGAACATATATGTAACCCACTTCCCTTATGCTCAATAGCCACAAGGAAGAGATCACCTGATTTGGTTATCATCGATAATCTTTGAATACATTCCCCTAGTTATATATATAATTTATAATCTATCTATATATATGAATATAGGGGAAAGGATCATTGTCAAAGCACCCAACGCTTACCCTGATGAAAAATCATCCTAGGTGAACCCTCAAGTTCTATGTCTAAAAACAAAACCCAAAACATCATTCCCTAAATCTCAATGTTTTTCCTCTATGGAAAACAAAATCAAGTACATGTTCCCTAGTACCTCATCTTATAAAATCCAGATCAACCTAAAGCCCAATTTCCTTTTTCACGTTGATGTCTTTCAACAAAATGATAACCATTTTCGGACTAATAACTCATGTCCCAAGGCACCATGACATTCATCCTCTCTATACCTCATCCCAATATCCTAAATTATCCTAGCGATCATTATCCCCCAACTGGTGTTGTAATCAACCTCAACCATGGTTACATCACCAGCCATGCGGATTTTTACTATGGGCACCCCCAAATGTATCTGATGGTCAAAACTATGTGCTAAGATGCATAGTCTATAGGGACTTGCACCCACACAAGTGGTCAACATCACCTCATATGAGTCTTATATATGTGAACATGACTCCAATGGCACATCATAAAACATATGATGAGTGGAAATCACCTAAAAATTATATATGACACATCATCTAGCACACCACACACCTTGGGACCATGTTAATCAATCATGATGGTCATCACCATCACAATTCAAAGGGACCATGCCCCAATCCTAAAAACCTTGTTTTTTTCAAAATAATGACCATGTATCCCAACCTGGTGATCAAAATCACCCTATGTAACCTAGGTCAATCCCATCCTTACCAATCACACTGCATTAGTCTAGGTGGACAACACCAACTCAGTCCATAGGGATTTAGCCTCATATTCCTATTAAAATCATGCATTCAATATAATCAATTTATTGGAAAATTTTCAATTTAATTAAAATAGACACTCGAACTAAAATTAAAAAGTATTATGAAGCTCATTTCTAAAATTGGAATTAGTATCAAGGTTAGGGAATGCTTAATGTCATCCCTAAACACCATTTCATTAATTTAGAAACAAACATCAATTAATTAGTATCACTCTCAGACAATACTCATAGGAATATATGGAACTCAGCACCAAAAAACTGTAAAATCTAGTATAAAGATATGTACCACCTAAAATATATTGGTAAAGGTTATCTCTTCTGATATCAACTTCTAAATTGAGTGAAATAAGTATAAATCATAGTTTTCGATGAATTCCCTAGAAATAGGGTAAAACATATCACACGGATTTAGTGAACCGTATAGTGAGATAAAAGAATAAAATAGGGTAGAAGATCATAGGCCTTACCAAGATGAATATGTAACCTCTAATGGATAAATTATCATAACTCAAACAAAAATGATTTCAAGATCTGTAGGGGAAGAAGGGGGAGGTGTGTGATCTCTCTGAGCTCATCCTCATTGTGTGGAGGGAAAAAATAAGTGGGTTAATCCCCCTATTTATGTTCTTAAAAAATGTTTCCCACAACTGACATGGTGTGTAATGTTTTACACAACATGTATTCAGTTCCTGATGTGTAACCCAGCTACACATCAGGTATTACTTGGGTATCCCACTGAGGCTTCATGACCTGATGCACGTTATAAATATAACTTAAACATCATGTAAGTGTTACATGATGTTTATTTCTAGATGGATCTATTTTCAATATCCTAGACCCTAAATCCTTCCACCAGTGTTTGCTCGGACCCCTGGGACTTCCACCAAAACATAAAATTTCAAAATTACCTAGAAAAAAACATATTAAAACCCTGGGATGTTACAATCTCACCACCTTAACATAGCTCATCCCTAAACTATCATGATTTACTTGTATATTTTAAAAAATATACCCATCTCATCAAAATTAATCTGGTGTTCCCCAGTCATCAGTTCATATGTCAATTACCCTCACTATTCTCACCAAATATGGAATTACCTACCTAGTCTCTTATTACCCACAAAACAAACATATTTTGTACCATATATCATCCAAGAACAAATAATTTCTCTTGTGATGCACTGTAACTCCTACACCTCATTTGGGGCTCAATTCATGCCCATGTCACATCTGACGCTCAACATGTCCCATATATCATCAAAGGCCTACCCCATGCCCATGTCACTGATGAAACCCATGAGAGAATGTTCACATAAAATGATAAAATATACCCGCACCAAAACAGATGATCTTAATAAGACTTCATTCCACACAGCTCATATATAACCCACATCACAGTGATGTCCAGATTCTTATTCACCTCATTTAAAACCACATTGCATTGGTTCCCAGATACTGACACGCCTCAAGTAAAACCAGAACCTATTCAACACCCATAAACAATCCAAGTTCCATGAACATAATATATATTTATATATATCATGCATATTAATTAATTCCAACCTACTAACCAATACCTGGACAGTAAAAAATCCACATCCATGAAACTTGTGCACCAAAACAGACCAAATCTGAAAATAATGTATTTCAATCATGCCCACTAAATACCAATAACTATATTCATCTCCCTGACCTACTATACACCAAGAAGCTCTACTGTATACACCTGGCATGATTCCCAACTACTTGTGTCTTCTCATCCCTATGTAGCTATAATAGCCAACATCTACTGACCCCACTACTGGGGTCACTGTATCTTCCTTGACCTCTTCATGTAGTTAAATCTAGGATACCAGCTCCAAGTGTCTCTCATATTCTGAACTCATATCCATGACTATGCCTTGATTCCTGAATCTAGACTGTTTGATATGACATCCCACAGAACTACTCTAAATGCTCTGTAAGAGCCCAAAATTTATCAATGGAATTTCCCTTATCATAATTATGTCATATATAATAAAGAACATGTATAACATAGAGAATCAAATAATAAAATTATAAATGAATAATCATACTTTAGTTAGCAAAAAACAAATAAAAATGAAAATTATTACAACAGGGTAATTAATAAAAAATAAGAAAATAAGAAGTGGAAAATTTAGATTTGGTCGAACCACTATAATGGTCACACTCCTAAAAAAAGTTGTAGAAATAAAACATAATATTAATAATAAAATATTTATTTATAATTTGAATGTATGTATAACCTTGTGATGAAATATAATTGTCTTATTAATGGAGTAAGATGTATTTATGGGAAGTAGTAAGCCCTTATGACCATTAGAAATATGACAGTATGAATAGTAACATAACACTTTGAATACTTATGTGACTGTTAGGAATAGTAATTTTTTGTTAGAATAGTAACATCATATATAAAAGTATAAATAAAAATTATTGATCTTATAGATGAATATATGATATATTTATATCATGGAATAAGTAAATAAATGTTTTAAAAATGATAAAGTATGTCTTTGTATTTTTGGGAAATGTAAATTTTTATTTAAAATATTATAAATAATATAATTATTTAAAAGAAAATTTACTTTCATAATAAAGATTCATAAATTAAAATTTTGAATCATTATAATTATAAGATAATTTTATCATGCCTTAATTAATTTTTGAACGTGTCATAAAATTTTTTACTATATTAAAATCGATATTTTTCGAATTAATGATGATTTTGATTAAAAAATAAATTTCTCATATTTTGAAAAAAAAATCATAAAATGGATTCAATTTTTGAAATATACACATTGAAAAATGGTTTTGGTGAACTTTTGGCACTTTTCTAAAATGTTGAATGTTTTGTAAATAGTGAAATACGGTAATTTACGGTATTTAATAAATATATGAATTTTTTATTCATGGATGATTAATGGATGATATAATAACCCATTATTTCGAACTCACTTGAAACATTTACTATATTTATTCATAGGAATCGGCATTATTGATAGTATTAATCAAAAATAATAATGTAATAAATAAAAAAATCAAAAATACACCCCTCTCCACCCCCTATAAATACCACACATCACCACACCTTATCCTCACACCTTCTAAAACATTTATCTTTTCTAAATTATAAATAATTTCATTACCAATCATCTTTCCCATGTCCAAGAGTATCTGGTTTTAGAAAAAAGACCAAATCTAGGTGAATGAAAAAGTTTTTAAACGATACAATATGAAAAGGGAGTTATCATACCTCTTTGGATTTGGTATCCTTGAGAAAAAGTTTCTCAAGGATACAATATGATAACTCCCTTTTCATATATATTCATTAATTTTATTCAGTTAATAGAATTTACGTCAAAAAATCTCTTCACTTATCCATTTATTTTAAAAATTAAAACATCGTCTGTGATATGTCGATTCACAAACTTCATGGATGACGAGTTTTTGTTTCCATTAACATATTACAGGATTATAATAAAACTGTTATTATGGTTAAAAAATATGTTATTACAAATTTTATAACCATTTTCATGTCTTGGAACTAATACATAAATTGAATGTTAAATAAAATTAAACTTGTTCATGATGATCAAAATCCACAAAAAATAAACAAAACAATTTTCATTAACGTTTTATCAAATGAATCATCCTCATACTTGAAAAAAATGACATATAGATATATCTATACTTATAGAAGTTAATTAATACCATTTAATTTTACATCTGGATAATTTTTACCTTCTGAAAAGAACTTCTATAATTATATATATGAGAACAGACCACGACACCATAAAATGATCACTCCAAAAATAAAGAAATTAAACATTTTAACTTATCCAAATGTCAATAAATAAACATAATAAAATTATAATAAATAAAATAATTATGTATGTGGTTATTTTTTATATAATTAATGTATCTAAGTTTATTATCCAAGTAATTAAGTGAATGTGAATAACGCTTTGAAATATAAGGGAAGGGATCTCTCTAAACCTCCAAATTACATTTGGGTTATACTTTATCTCTATTTAAACAAACGTATCTCAACATTATTATTATAAAACTATTCTAAATTATATTTATTTGTTCCAAAATTATGCATTCATTTCAATTCATTATTATTTTTTGGGGAAATACATGGTTTATAAGGTTTCATTCTTAATCCATCCTGATAAGAAATCTCGAATGAATTGAACTTATCCACTTATAATCCATTTTCAAGTAAAATACATAAACTACATAAACTATTTTAATCAAAAATCATTTTTTTTAATTCATAAATTTTATATTGAAAAACTATCAATGTTCATTATGATTTTATGTAAACTTTTATTCATTTTTCCTCTTTAATGACTCACTAAAGTGGCTCATTTATAAAGTTTACATAACCCTATTTTTTATGTACTCACTTCATTAAACATCAATATTCATCAAATATTCTTATTTTTATTTCATTATTCTCTTAAAATTATTTAATCCATTCTTATAAGGACACAGTTTGGATATACCCGATGGTTTTTCCATATGAAATGATTATGAAGCCCATTTATTTCATGGGGTAAACCTTATGTTTAATCATTTTATTGGATTATTTATATAGAACACATATGCAGGAAAATGTTATGATTGATGTGCTCAGATATCAATATAATGAATTTGGTAATTTTTTGTCTCCTGAGACATCATGAATGGGATTAATAAGTAAACCTAATCCATTATGGGAATTTGTCTACCATGTGATATAGTCTTTGAAGTTATCTTGGAATCTTGTTTATATCGGGTTATATTAAGCTTCCAAATTTCAATATTTCTCTTATCTTATGATTATAGGATCTAAATTTTATACTTCCACATGTTTATTCATGATCTATGCATTTTATGTTATCATGTTATTCCTTTCTAACTCATGTGATATGCTTCATTCCCATGTTTATACCCTTACTTGGCTTGTTAGATCATCCATTTTGTCTATTTTTTCCCATGGTTTTCCCACAAAAATATATGATCTTGAAGGTAGCTAAGATCTCATTATAAAGATTAAATAAAATATTTTTTTATATGAGTTTGATGTTTCATAAATATGTACCCGGTCTTACAATGACTCTTGAATTTATGATCCATAGTAAGTATTTAATGGAAAATTTTTCTTTAAATCATGAAATAATTTGTGTAAAAGGATATGTTTTATTTATATACTATTTAAAAATGGTATTTTTACTTTTGGGTATTGGGACTATAAAACATGCTTAATAATCAGAGGGATAATTTTCTCAAAATTTATAACTTAGTTTGAAAGTTATGGAATCACAAGTTATGATATACTTTTCATTTAACATTTTTACCCTTATTTATTGAATTTTTCCTTTTTATATAATATTAGATAAGCATTAAATCCCCATTAATTGTATTTTCTTTTTTTGGATAATCTTTGAGAATTGGAGGACCTATTCCAACAATAAATGTGAGAAGTAATGTGATTATTTCCCGAATAAAATTCAAAATCTTATGGGAATGGTAAATAAAAACTTCATGAAAGTAGTATAAAAACTAGATCAAGTTATGGATAACAATGTGAATCATGTTGAATAAACTTTGTATTCTAAGTAACAGTAATCTGTGGTCAAATCCTTTATATGAAATATGCATCCTATCTTTAGTGGATATTTTGATCCTCACATCATTGAATAATGGATTAACTCCATTGAGAATACATTATATGTGATCCAATAGTCATAAGAAGAGGAAATCATACTTGATTTATATATTTTTAATTAAGAATAATATTAGTGGTGGAAATTAATCAAAAAAATGTACTCCAAGGAGAAAATTGATTCCTTGGAGTAGGAAGGATTCGAGGAAATATTTTTCAATAAATGTTTTATCTAAACTCTTCATCTTAAGATTGAGTGGGAGTTCCTTAGACTAGAAAAAAAGTAAGACGGCTCTATTGGGGTGTATGGGGAAAATTACAAGTCTTGTACGATACACATCTGACTTTATCATAAATTTGAAATCAAGTTCGATAACTTCTCTGGTGGGTTAAATATGAGACTTTAAAAATAACTTGAATTTTAAGACTTTGACAGTTGTGAGGAGGTTGTCTGATGTGACCTTCATGTTGAGATAAATATTGGTGACTCTCAGTGGTCTCGTGGTCCTAGAGATAAAAGTGGAAAATATAGTTTAATATGGTGATATCAATATGGAAATCTCATAAAGGAAAGAAAAATCAGTATCCCACATGTCAAAAGTGTAGAAAGAAGAATCCAAGAAACTATCTATATGGAACTATAATATTCTTAAATAGTGGAAGATAGGTTCATAAGTCTAACTATTGCTTAATAAAAATGGATAAATCCACTATTGGGGAAGTGGAAAGGAAGGTTCAGATGAACACTATGACGATTTTGATATTCTTTAGCTTCAGAAATTATAGTAAATATCTAAGACAATTCTCTATTACAAGAATTTTCATAGGAAATCAACAATGATAAACTCCAAGGTAGAAGTTAAGGGAATTTTTTATCACTACTACTGAGGGGAATCAATAAAATGATGTGGTGATAGGTACAATAGTTATTCATTAAATAATAAAAATCATACTATTAATTCTTTTTCAATGCAATCTTTTATATCATTCAAGTTTAGTATAACTATTCAGACACCACCTCAAAATATAAAGGTTGAGTTATCTATGAGAACTGAAAGTGGGAAATTTATTTCATCCAAATTATATAACTCCTCAGTTTATTTTTGTGGAATAAACCTCGTAAAAAATCTCAAATTAAATCTTTTAGTGTTGTATGAGGTTATATTGGGCTTGGATTGGATATCTATATAAAATCCACCATTAATAATTAAGAAAGTGAAATAACACTTCACATCTAGAGGGATCATCAAATTCTATACAAGTTTAAAGCGAATGATAAATATTTCTCAGAATCATAATCTCATTTGTGGATATTATTTATTTTTGAGAAATAATATCTAGAAAAAAAGATAAAGAGTGGACCATGTAATACACCAAAAATTTCATGTAAAATTTTTTAAAATTAATTGAGATTTTTTCATGAATAGGCTCGGAGAAGGCACGTAATTCCAAGGCCGATAGTGGTTGGAATATATTTTTGAACTTTTTTTAGGTTCATTAAATAAATATGACTGGGTTTTTCTAACATTAAAACTAGTTCTTGGATCACAAATATGATGACACCATTGAATTTGGAGAGTCGGGATTCTCCTAGAAAGGGCCTAACATTGGCCGGCATGGTCCAATAGTGGAAAGTAGTTTTTTTTCGTAAATAAAATAATTGAGTAACGATTATTTTATTTTCAAATCCTTATAAATCCAAAATGGTAACTCAGATCGGAAATCTGAGTGTAACATTGAGTTTGTGAGGGAGTTTTTCCCTTATGCGGATCCTATCCTCAACCAGCGTGGGTCGAGGGTGAAAGTTGTTTTTCATAATTCTTAGAAGAAGAATAAAATAACTTAAAAGGTTATTTTATTTATTTTATTCATCGTAGAGCAGTGGCACGAAAATGCTATGGTGAAATGATGTGGCGAAGATAAATCTCATTAATGAACCTCATAAATTATTGATCGTAACAACACTGCAACATAGTGTAATCGGAATTTTGATTTGTGTTTTGTCATTTACTTTCCTAACAGGCATTGCAGGATTATTGGCATAATCCTGGGATTTCATTGATGCTTGGGTGAGTAGAGAAAATGAACAATGAACACACTTTCTTCCACCCTTTTAAGGATCACTAGCAATGGTGGGTTGTGGAATCAAGACCAAATAATGGAGGTGCATTCTCATGTTCTTCCTCGACTAAAAACTCTATCCCAGGTTGGGGTTTAAATTCTTAGTGAATTATTTTCCCCCATTCTCCTCTCTAAATGAAGAAAATGGATCAACCCTCTAACATGTTGATCAATGAATAGATTTTCCTTGTAGGGTTAGGAAAATGATGTTGGGGGTTTATAATGGCATTAAAATCATAGTGATTTTTTTATATGATATGGGTTTCCTCTAACGGGAAAAAATGCGATCAAACACGAACAATGGTCTGTTAGTTCTATTTGGGAGTTTTTGTGTTCGTTGTGATGAAACCCTAGAATTGATGGAAAGGAAACCTCGAGGAAGTAACAGGGATATAGGTGACCCAAGAAGTTCTAGGGAATAGATGGTTCAAGAATCAAAGTACCATATTTGACCTAGTGGCACGTGGATGACATCGCCGACGCTGTGGCACTGGAGACTGGTGACGGTGGACTGTGGTGATAGTTGTGTATGGGAGGTGTGTGCCCCGACGGCACGTCGGGTCAGTATAGGTCATGGCAAGATGGGGTCATGGTGGTGTGGCACTGCTCGGGAACTGTGTTGGAGGATTGGCCCATGTCTGTAGGCTACTATGAGTAGGTTTCATGCAGTCCCTGGTGGACCGTGTGTGGGCAGGAGGCAGTCAGCCTCAGTCAGCCTCATGGTGGTTCACCCCAGACACCTCGAGCATTCGGGCTGGAATCACGCCATCCCACCTTTGCTGGCCAAAATGACAAGGTGAATTGGGTATCCCAGGATATGGATAGAATAGGCCTTCCAGTGAGGGCTACGCTGGATAAAACCGAGTCTTTGTGGTGACCTGGAAAGCTATACCCACTGCCGAATCAGGTCGGGTCAAGCAACGCCTAATGGGCCTATTATAGTTTTCAGGACAGTTTGGATCAGCCCAGACCCAATCCAGTCTAGTCAGGTTGTCCAAACTGGGTCGGGTAATATGGGACCCCTACTTCGGGTAGGTCGGGTCGGCCTGACCATGTCAGACCGGGCTTGGACGCAACCACCCCCTGTTTACTAAAAGGCCAATTTCATTCAAACCGGGCATCTGATTGACATGACGTCTATGGTGTTGGGATCCTTGTGATAATACTTTCATATGGGAAGACTCAAAGTTAGATATTTTGATAGTTTATATATGACTAATGGATTGAGTCATATATTCTCCTAGAATCAAGTGCACTATAGAGATGTAATCCCATGGCTAGTTGTGACACGAAATATATGACGAGCATAGCTCAGCGGTTCCGCAGATGATTTTACTTGAGTGGTTCAGTAGACGAGCAGAAATCAGTGGTCTAGAAGAGGAGAATACATAATTGGTTCAGGAGACTAGCATACCTCAGTGGTTCAGAAAAGGAGTGTACGCCAGTGGTTCCGCAGATGAGTGTACCTCAGTTGTTCAGCTGACGAGCGTACCTTAATGGTTCATCCTATGAGCATACCATGGTGGTTCATAAGAAGAGAAACCTTAGAGGTTCCTTAGATGTGCATATATTCACAGTTAATCATAAGATAATACCTTAGTGGTTCAGTAGACCAGTTTACGGCAGTGGTTCAGCAGACGAGTGTACCTGAGTGGTTCAGTAGACAAGTGTACCTTAGTGGTTTAGCAGACGAGCGTAGCTTAGGGGTGCAGTAGAATATCATACCTCAGTGGTCCATCATCCCAGCAAATAGACCCTAGTGGATAATCAAGGATGATTCCCTCAGGAGTACAAGAAGAAGCAACTCTACGACTGATAGTCATACTTTCTTTAACTTCAGTTATACATGGTGTGAGTTGTCTTTGTTGTGTGCTTTTTCTATGTGCTTTTGTTGTGTGATCTTACTTTGTTGACCTTCTTTGTAGTATTTCCTTTATTTTTTGAGGTCCCTACTAAGTATTGTGTTAGTAAACATAGCACAAGCTTTTCCCACATGTGTCGTATCTCAGGAAATTGATAGACTCTTTGACGAAGACCTTGGCGGTTCGGGACCAGGTGGTGCTCAGTGAGACGGGATAGACGGGCATACATCTGGTATATAGGAATCTACCTCCACCTACCCTTCAGGTAGGGTCTTTATCAGATAGAATTTGTCAGTTGTAAATTATTTTTTAGTTTTTGGATTGTATTCTAGCCCATTTATACTTTCAATTGTAATATACTCTCATTAGTTGCCTCAATGACATTTGTTGATTATGTCCCATATTGTTAGCTTTGTGTGTGTGTTCAAGTTTTAAGGAAAATGCCTTCCTTGTTTTGGGATATTACATTTTGGTGCTTGTATTTAGTCAATGGCTTATGGAAGGTGGCCATGGGGTAGTCACAGAATAGGCCCTGGGGTATGGGTCGTGACAAAGTGTATTAGAGGAGGTCGGTTCTAGAAGAATACTGAGAGTATATAAATTTTTATGGGGTTATAATGTTAAGGGTTTTGAGTTCAGATTTCAAAATAGGAATTCAAGTGTCGGTGTGGAGGACAACATATCCATACACTAGGACCCTGAATTCTGCTTTTTGACTCCATATGTGGAAACACTGGTTGCATTCATCCATGGGTGTTTTCTCATAATCTTTTGGAGTCATAGTCGGCTTACTATGTATATTCAATTAATCGTGATTCATCTTGACCTCATTCTAGATGCCTCTACGCAAACATCCATCTAGGATTCCATTGTGTGGCCACGAGTATAGTCTGAAGGGAAATGAAGCTTCGGTACCGGGATCATTGCCCGAGACGGCACCTTAGGGTAGTTTCCCAGCGATACCACCACCTTTTGGTCACCAGTTACTACCGGAACTACCGGTATTGGATGCATGTAGTCTCAGTGCCTTACGCAAGTTCCGGCAAGAGAGAGCTTCTAGGTTTAGGGGAGAGACATATCCTCATGTCTCAAAGGATTGGATGGAGTTGGTGATGAGTGTCTTCCACTTAGTGAGGACACTACATGAATAGATTGTGGTTCTAGCAGCGAGCCTTCTGTAGGGATTTGCGAGGAGATGTTGGAGTTTGATTATCTAGACTCATGATAAGGGGGATCTCACCTTTTCTTACTATAAGAAACTTTTCAGGGAGGATTTCATCCACATTAAATTGTTCTCAATGCATATGCAGGGTATGATTCACTTACATTAGGGAATCCTAATAGTGGATGAGTACTCTGTGAGGTTTACAAACCTCTCCCATTAATCTATAGATATGGTACGCGGCCCTTTCTTTAGGGACCTAACCTTTAAGAAAGGACTATAATGGTAGATCCGGGGAATGATGATATACCTAAGAATCTCTATGCAAGATGGGGTGTTTTAGTGTGCTCTACTAGTGTAGAGCTTACTCACAAAGTTGGTACCGATAGTGGGAGCTACCGTTGGGAAACGGTTGGCCGAGTCATCCTTCGCGAGTAGCCAACAAATGACGCAAAAAACCGAATGGGCCAGACCTTTCAAAAGATGACCACGGGACCTAGGGTTGATAGTGTGGGGCTCCCAGAGATTATGGAGTCATCATGGGAGCATAGAATGCTATGAATATGGCGTACAGGGGAACAAGGCTTTGGATTGCCCGACACACCTTGCAGAGGATCGATAGACAGTCGAGGGACCAATAAGGTGGTGGTAGAGATAGAAATAAGGTGGTTCTCTAGGCGGCAGGAATAGTTGAGGAGAGGGATGAGTGGTAGGAGGTAGGCGTAGGTTTGGGTTAATAATACCCCCACCCCAAGGTGTTCCACCATGGGCTCCAAGAGCAGGTGGACGGGCACAGGCTCACCTTTAGGCCATCAAGGCCTACAGTCCCGACGTCCCATAGATGATACGAGGTACAATATATGTCTTATAAACTTTATATATAGTTCTTATAGAAACATGTTCGAGTCACTATTTAATTTCCATGCACATTGTTAGAGCTCTAATATTTTGATCGAGCCAGTGGCTCGATACTGACAATTAGAGACTATTAAGGGAAGGGATTCGATGGTCACACACTGGTACCGAAACAGTGAGCATACTCTTGGAGGCAAGAGCTTTGGCTGTGATCCCTTAGAAGTAGTTTTGAGGCCTTACTAGGTAATTATTGGTATGGATTGGCTATCAGCAATCCATACCAATATCAATTATTTTAGGCACACAGTGCGGTGTGTCTGTGGGGATGAACTAGGTTTTCCTTTATCAGTGAAAAGGAAACCAGAGCATTGCAAGATGGAATCAACCATAGAAGGGTTCATAAAATTACTCATCAGTTAACTAGCATGACCCTAAGTTTTAATGGATGAGACGAGTAAAAAATTTCTTATAATGGTAGGTGATTACAAGAATGTATTTCCAGGGGATGTTCTAGGACTACCTTATAACAGAGAGGTAGACTTCTACATTGATTAGTACCATAAGATGACACCAAAATCTACACCTACATATTATATGGTTCCTGATGTTATTCTAGATATGATGGTAAGGTTGGAGTATTTGTAGAGTGAGGGGTTTGTAAGGCCCATCATTTCACCATGGGAAGCCCCATTGTTGTTTTCCAAGAAGGAAGACATAATATTGAGGTTATGCGTGGAATTTTGGATCCTGAACTAGGTGACCATGAAGAATAAGTATCCTCTACTAAGTATTGATGACATCTTCAATCTGCTGAATGGAAGAAAATGGTTCTTAAAGATTGACCTCAGATCAGGCTATCACCGACTTCAAGTATGAGATGAGGACATCTCAAAGATGGCTTTCAGATATCGCTACATACACTAAGAGTGCATATAAATGCTATTTGGAATGATGAAATCCCCATCAGTGTTCATGGGAATCAGGAAAATGATCTTAAATCCATACATAGACCTGATTTTGGTGGTCTTCATTGATGACATGTTAGTGTTTTCAGTTTATAAAGAGGAACACGTGATACACCTAAGGTGGTTATGGACAAACTTTGAGAGCACCAGCTTTACAGATATCTCTCTAAGCATGAGTTATGGATAGAAAGGTCCATGTCATGGGAAATGTAATCTTAGAGGCTATAGTTGTTGTGGATCAAGGAATGATTGAGGCGGTGCTTAATTGGGAGCCACCCAAAAGTGTTGTCTAGGTCTAGAGTTTTCTTGGGTTGGCTGGGTACTGTCTGATATTTCTACCTGACTTCTCCAAAGTGGCAGCACCAATGAAGGCATTGATGAATAAGGGAAACCCATTCTTCTGGATATAAGGATGCCAGTAGCTGAGTTAGATCTGGACGAGTGCTCTTATCTTGAGGTTTCCATAAGAGGGAACCGACTATGTGGTGTACTGTGACATATCAGGAGTCGTGCTTGGTTGTGTCTCGATGCAAGGGAAATTTTTGATTTCTTTTGAAATTATAGTCTTTTTCAATTATTGTTGTAGTACATATTACTATTATTTTTAAAAATATGTGGTTTGATTTTTATTGTTTGAATTAATCATTTATTAAATAATGAACATGTCGATTGTTGTGCCTCTATTTACCTTGTCTAATTTTTTCTTTTTTCATGGATGATTATTCCTCCTATGGTTAGTGGTTGGGAGTAATTGTATAAACACTTAATTAATCCTTAAATCAAAAATTTGGAGATCTATTGTAAATTAATTAGTTTAAGAAATCTAATTTATTTCATTCCTTTTCATGATCCTAATCTTGGGAATTTAAGTAGAAATACCCTAACTTAGTTTTAATAAATCCATTTCAGTCTAATAGTCTATTTTGTCCTAAACTTTTAATGTTGTGACTTATGCCCCAATATCAGTGACCACCTCTAGAAAAAAGAGTGATTGCTATTCAAGGTGAATTGAATTGTTTTAAACAAAACCAATTGGAGACTATTGAATAGCATCAAAACCTAATGCATGATACTTTCCCAATATAGATTTCAAAATAAATTTTGCATAAGCTCCCTAAAATAAATCCCTAACCCTTCTTAATCAACTATATTATAATCCAATTTTTTAGTTTAAATCCAACTCCATCAAATTCACATGAGGAATCTCACTTATGTTCCAATCCCTAGGTCATAACTATTTATCATCACCTCCATATGGGTTTTAACCTGGAATTAAAATAATTTTCATGTCTCTGTAATATTTTTAGGGGGGTTAAATAAAAATTTTAATATGACCACCTTGTGAGGAATTGATAGTTAGTGTGCAGCTACTAGTTAGTTTTTCAGACTAACAATACATATAAAAAAATTATAAGATATAATAAATATAATAAATGTAAGAAACTATTATATATTATGATTTACATGTGGTGGACCCGAGAAGAATTATTATGACTATTTTGTGTGGGATTTGACTACTGTTGAGGGTGGATGATATATATAATTATTTTGGAATGTTTTGGTAGATATATTGATATATGTGAGAAATCATTATCTATAAAAATAATTCCTTGTATTGGAGTTATATATTAAACACACCACCAAAAATATAGAGGACTTTGGCTAAATGATGCAAAGTATTGAAGGTTTTAGTGAAAAAGTAGATAATGATTTTTCTTTTCTTATCTATTACCCAGCACGGATTAATATTTTGGTTCAGGTGAAAACATGTGGTGGTAAACATATTCTTCTATGTTTTTTAATGAAGGAATACTGAGTAATGATGTTTATTTTATTTTAATAGGAGTTTTTTTAGTTTTCTTATTCAATATATTTTTTAATTACTTTTAGCATGATCATTATCTCTTTTATTAAATATTTTATTTTTATTTTATTAAATAATTCATGGAATAATTTTTGATAATATATTATGGTTAATTGTTATGTTTAAATATAGTTCTCGATCACCCAATTATTCAAATAACTAATGTAATTAACCATATTAAAATGGATTTTTGGGATTAAAGAGATAATTCTAAACTAGGGGTTTAATTTGATTTAATTTTTACAAATATAAAACTACCCATTACATTACTCTAGGCCTCAAAATATCATAAATTGAGATTCTTAAAAAATTAGTGTGATATTATTCATTGTTTTAGTATATATTTTTAGATTAAATTTTTTATTATTCAAAATGATTGTATTTTCATTTGAGCTAGGTTTTTTTAGGTAAAAATTATATTCAACTTTATTAATAACTAATTTAGTGGAAGGATAAAAGTGTTAAACTGTACTTTTCGAACCAAATAATAAAATATGATGATTATAGATGGAAATTTTGTAAAATATATTTCTTTATAACCCCTGAATGTGTTAGGAATAATTATAATTTAGAAATTTTCATTTTTGAGATGTTTTTAATTTTATTAATGTTTTTTGATCAATATTGTATGTCTTATTTTTTATTTTTAATTACTTATTATATGTTTTTTAAAATTTTCTTTTTTTAGTTTTTGATGAAAATATTAAATTTCATAGTCATGTTATTGTTCTTGAAGACACCCTAAATCACAATCAAATAACTTTATCATGAAGTAAATATGAATAATGATTAAACTAGTTTTATTTCATTTCTAAAAGTGAATATAAATATTATTAAAATCAAGGTTTGGGTAAATGTGAAATATATTGTCATTAATTTATGGAAAAAAATAGTTTCATTATATATTAAGTTAATGAATATTTAAATTTTTAAAAATCATATGGTAGAAATATCAAAAAAATTATTTATTTAGTTTTTATAGAATAATAATATTATGTCTTGTATTGTATTTGATATCATCCCATAAAGTGTTTTTTATTTTTATTGGAGTCCATGGTAGGCTCATAACTATTATGATAAAAAAATTACTACCTAAATAATTTAAATGACCATAGTAATGATAAATTAAATAAAATAATTTACATGAGTTGATCATTGTGATAAAAATTGAAATTATTATTTAGGATTCATGAAATTTAATACAATATTTCTCAAATTTATTCCCTAATGAAAATGTAATTTTAATTTTATTTCATTCCTATAGGTGATTGAAATTATTCATGAAAAGTTTATAAAATTTATGTTTCCAAGCATAAATATTTTTTTATTAATATAAATTTATGAAATGCCTATCTTAATTCCCTATAGTAATTTAAATCATAATTTTATTGTGATATATATTATGATTACAGTGAGGAATGTGATGTGAATAATGAATATTCTCACACTATTGGGCTCAAGAACAAAACATAAGCATAAACACATGGGAAATTAAAAATTTTACACTATGATCGATATGAAATAATCATATATTTATAATCACCACCCAATAATCAAAATTTGGATCTATTTTGAATTATGTAAATATAAACAATATACTGAAAACATTACATCATTATATTTTGAATAAACATGTGTTTGGATTGTTTTCTATTATATATTCTTAAAGAAACCATATTTGGAATCCTATAGATTTTCCACACATGATCTAAACTCCTATTTATGTATCGATGGATTATTTTTGGTTGCTAGAATATATATTTGGTGAATCCTTCAATGTATAAATGATCGATGAAACACCGTTCCTTCGATCGGGGAAGTAGAACTTCATCCAAGGTGCTCATATTGACAGTTTCTCCTTCTAAAATATGGTATAGATTAGAGATATACTCCTAGATTTCATTGAGGAACATTACCCAATAATTTAGGCCTCATTGAACTTATATAGGTATGTTAACACTCTTTGAAATTTCACTTTTCCCCCTGAACATATATAATAATCTAAATAAGCATTAAATAATAGGTATAACCTAGTAACTATGTCACTAATGTCATAATTATTCTATCACATAATGGTAAAATAAATATAATGTTAGGTGACAAATTTTGGAAGCATTAACTCAGACTATCTCTCCCATCAGTATTAAAAAACCCTGACTAAAATATTCAGTCTTAAAATATTTTTCCTAGTATTCGCAAAGTAACTTATAAATAATATGAGTAAATATATTCAACTCATAATATTATAAACCCCAATAATAATGAATTTATTTATTTCTAATAGATTTATCAAACTCAGACAATATCCAAATCTCAAGATTGGCTCTGCCATTTTCAAAACCCTGATTCATTAGAATTGGTAAAGCTTCTTAATATGATTTGTGTGTAGCTTTCTATACCCTTATATTTATGACAATTAGTTCCACCAATAGACCATGATATATATCTAGAAACACATCAAGCCCTTTAATAATATAATGTTTAACCATAAAAGTGACCGCCACATATGAAAACATTATTTGTTATATAATCTATTTGTAATGAGGTATCTCATAAAGAATGATGTGTCACTTGTTTCACCAACCTTAATTGAATTATTTATTCTTTTATTTACCGTTATAAATAAATATTCTGTATTCAACCATGAACATGGATTTGGTGAAGGTACTACCATCCTGATCAACGGGGCCATGGATATCTCTCTATTTTTTGAAGATACACATTTTATCTTGATCATTAAATCAATAACATACCACCAATTACAAATCCAATTCATGTTTACCCCAACACAACATAAATATCATGGTTTTATAAACCTTTTTATTTCTTAGAACTAATATATAAATTGAATGTTAAATAAAATGAAACTTGTTCATGTTGATCAAAAACCACAAAAAATAAAAAAAACAATTTTCATTAACGTTTTATCAAATGAATCATCATCATACTCGAAAAAAAATGATATATAGATATATTTATACTTATAGAAGTTAATTAATACCATTTAATTTTACATATGGATAATTTTTACCTTTTGAAAAGAACTTCTATAATTATATATATGAGAACCGACCACGACACCATAAAACGATCACTCCCAAAATAAAGAAATTAAACATTTTAACTAATCAAAATGTCAATAAATAAACATAATAAAATTATAATAAATAAAATAAGTAGGTATGTGGTTATTTTTTATATAATTAATGTATCTAAGTTTATTACCCAATTAATTTAGTGAATGTGATGAATTCTTTGAAATATAAGTGATGGGATCTCTCGAAACCTCCAAATTACAGTTGGGTTATACTTTATCTTTCTTTAACCAAATGTATCTCAATATTATTATTATAAAAATATTCTAAATTATATTTATAAGTTCCAAAATTATGTATTCATTTCAATTCATTATTCTTTTTGGGGAAATAAATGGTTTATAAGGTTTCATTCTTAATCCATCGTGATAAGAAATCTCGATTAAATGGAAATTATACACTTATTATCCATTTTCAAGTAAAATACATAAACTATTTTAATCAAAAATTATTTTTTTAAAATCTTAAATTTTATATTGAAAAACTATCAATATTCCTTTCAATTTTATGAAAACTGTTATTCATTTTTCCTCTTTAATGAATCACTAAAGTGGCTCATTTATAAATTTTACATAACACTCTTTTTTATGTACTCACTTCATTTAGACATCAATATTCATCAAATATTATTATTTTACTTCATTATTCTCTTAAAATTATTTAATCCCTTCTTATAAGGACGCAGTTTGGATATACCCAATGGTTTTTCCATATGAAATGATTATGAAACCCATTTATTTCATGGGGTAAACCTTATGTTTAATCATTTTATTGGATTATTTATATAGAACACATATGCATGAAAATGTTATTATTGATGTGCTCAGATATCAATACAATGAATTTGGTAATTTTTTGTCTCATGAGACATCATGAATGGGGTTAATGAGTAAACCTAATCCATTATGGGAATTTTTCTACCATGTGATATAGTCTTTGAAGTTAGCTTGGAATCATGTTTATGTCAGGTTATATTAAGCTTCCACATTTCAATATTTCTCTTATCTTATGATTATATGATCTAAATTTTATACTTCTACATGTTTATTCATGTTCTATGCATTTTATGTTTCCATGTTATTCCTTTCTAACTCATGTGATATGTTTTATTCCCATGTTTATACCCTTACTTGGATTGTTAGATCATCCATTTTGTCTATTTTTTCCCCTGGTTTTCCCACACAAATATAGGATCTTGAAGGGAGCTAAGATCTCATTATAAATATTAAATAAAATATTTTTTTATATGAGTTTGATGTTTCATAAATATGTACCCGGTATTACAATGACTCTTGAATTTATGATCCATAGTAAGTATTTCATGGAAAATTTTCTTTAAATCATGTAATGATATGTGTAAAAGGATATGTTTTATTTATATACTATTTAAAAATGGTATTTTTACTTTTGGGTATTGGCAATATAAAACATGCTTAAGAAACGTAGGGATAATTTTCTCAACATTGATAACTTAGTTTGAAAGTTATGGAATCGCAAGTTATGATATACTTTTCATTTAACATTTTTACCCTTATTTATTGAATGTATCCTCTTTATAACAATATTAGATAAGTTTTAAATTCCCCTTAATTGTATTTTCTTTTTTTGTTGATGTTTGATAATTTGAGGACCTATTCCAACTATAAATGTGAGATGTAATGTGATTATTTCCTTAATGAAATTCAAAATCTTATGGGAATGATAGATAAAAACTTCATGAAAGCAGTATAAAAACTGGATCAAGTTATGGATAACAACGTAAATCCTGTTGAATAAACATTGTATTCTAAGTAATAGTAATCTGTGGTCAAATCCTTTATATGAAATATGCATCCTATCTTTAGTGGATATTTTGAACCTCACATCATTGAATAATGGATTAACTCCATTGAGAATACATTATATGTGATGCAATAGTCTTAAGAAGAGAAAATCATACTTGATTTATATATTTTTAATTAGAAAGAATATTAGTGGTGGAAACTAATAAAAAATTTACTCCAAGGGGAAAATTGATTCCCTGGACTAGGAAGGATTCGAGGAAATATTTTTCAATAAATATTTTATCTAAACTCTTCATCTTAAGATTGAGTGGGATTTCCTTAGACTAGAAAAAAAGTAAGACGGGTATATTGAGGTGTATGGGGAAAATCACAAGGCTTGTACGATACACATCTGACTTTATCATAAATTTGAAATCATGGTCGATAACTTCTCTGGTGGGTTAAATATGAGACTTTGAAAATAACTTGAATTTTAAGACTTTGACAGTTGTAAGGAGGTTGTCTGGTGTGACCTTCATGTTGAGATGGAGAATGGTGACTCTCAGTGGTCTCGTGGTCCTAGAGATAAAAGTGGAAAATATAGTTTAATATAGTGATATCAATATGGAAATCCTATAAAAGGAATGAAAAATCAGTATCACACATGTCAAACGTGTAGAAAGAAGAGTCCTAGAAACTATCTATATGGAACTAGAAGATTCTTAAATAGTTGAAGATAGGTTCATAAGTCTAACTATTTCTTAAGAAAAATGGATAAATCCACTATTGGGGAAGTGGAAAGGAAGTTTCAGATGAACACTATGATGATTTTGAAATTCCTCAACTTAAGAAAATATAGTAAATATCTAAGACAATTCCTTATTACAAGGGTTTTCATAGAAAATCAAAAATGATAAACTCCAAGGTAGAAGTTAAGGGAATCTGTTATCACTACTACTGAGGGGAATCAAGAAAATGATGTGGTGATAGGTACAATGGTTATTCATTAAATAATAAAAACATAATATTTTGTTCTTTTTCAATACAATCTTTTATATCATTCAAGTTTAGTATAACTATTAAGACATCACCTCAAAATATAAAGATTGATTTATCTATGAGAACTGGAAGTGGGAAAATTATTTTATCTAAATTATATAACTCTTTAGTTAATTTTTGTGGATTAAACCTCCTAGAAAAACTCAAATTAAATCTTTTATTGTTGTCTGAGGTTATATGGGGCTTGGATTGGTTATCTATATAAAAATCCACCATCAATAATCGAGAAAGTGAGATAACACTTCACATCTAGAGGGATCGTCCAATTCTATACAAGTTTAAAGCGAATGATAAATATTTCTCAGAATCATAATCTCATTTGTGGATATTATTTATTTTTGAGAAATAATATATAGAAAAAAAGGATAAAGAGTGGACCATGTATTACACCAAAAATTTCTTGTAAATTTTTTTAAAATTAAATGAGATTTTTCCATGACCAGGCTCAGAGATGGCACGTAATTCCAAGGCCCATAGTGGTTGGAATATATTTTTGAACATTTTTGAGGTTCATTAAATAAATGTGAGGGTGGGTTTTCTAACATTAAAACTGGTTCTTGGATAAAAAATATGATGGCACCATTGAATTTAGTGATTCGGGATTCTTCTAGAAAGGGCCTAACATTGGCTGGCATGGTCCAATAGTGGAAAGTAGTTTTTTTCAGTAAATAAAATAATTGAGTAACGATTATTTTATTTTCAAATCCTTATAAATCTTAAATGGTAACTCAGATGGGAAATCCGAGTGTAACATTGAGTTTATGAGGGAGTTATTCCCTTAGGCAGATCTTATCCTCAACCAGCACGGGTCGAGGGTGAAAGTTGATTTTCATAATTTTTAGAGGAAAAATAAAATAACTTAAAATTTATTTTATTTATTTTAGTCATTGTTGAGTAGTGGCACGAAAATGCTACTATGAAGTGATGAGGAGAAGATAAATCTCATTAATGAACCTCAGAAATTATTCAGCATAAAAACACTGTAACATAGTGTAATAGAAATTTTGATTTGTGTTTTGTCATTTACTTTCCTAACAAGCATTGCAGGATTGTTGGCATAATCCTGGGATTTCATTGATGCTTGGGTGAGTGGAGAAAATGAACTATGAACACACTTTCTTCCACCATTTTAAGGATCACAAGTAATGGTGGGTTGTGGAATCATGACCAAATAATAGAGGTGCATGCTCATGTTCTTCCTCGACTAACAACTCTGTCCCAGGTTGGGGTTTAAATTCTTAGTGAATTATTTTACCCCATTCTCCTCTTTAAATGAAGAGCATGGATCAACCCTCTAACATGTTGATCCATGAATATATTTTCCTTGTAGGGTTAGGAAAATTATTTTGGGGGTTCATAATGGCATTAAAATCATAGTGATTTTTTTATATGATTTAGGTTTCCTCTAACAGGAAAAAATGTGATCCAACATGAACAATGGTTTTTTAGTTCTATTTGGTAGTTTTTATGTTAGTCGTGACGAAACCCTTGAATTGATAGAAAGGAAACCTCAAGGTAGTAACAGGGATATAGGTGACCCGAGAAGTTCGAGGGAATATATGGTTCAACAATTAGAGCACCATATTTGACCTGGAGTCATGTGGATGACATCGCTGACGCAGTGGCACTGGAGTCCAGTGGCGGTGGCCCGTGGTGATGGTCGTGCGTAAGAGGCGCGTGCCCCGACAGGGCGTCGGGTCGGTAGAGGTTGTGGCCAGCTAGGGTCACGACGGTGTGGCACTACTCGGGAACCATGTTGGAGGACTATCCCATGTCTGTAGGCTACTATGAATAGGTTTCATGCAGTACCTAGTAGATCGTGTGTAGGAAGGAGGCAGTCATCCTCAGTCGGTCGCATGGTGGTTCACCCCAGAAACCTCGAGCGTCCGGGCTAGAATAAAACCATCCCACCTTTGCTGTCTAAAATGACAAGGTGAATTGGGCCACTGGGTATCCTAGGATATGGATAGAACCGGCCTTCCAGTGAGGGCTACGCCGGATAAAACCGAGTCGTTGTGGTGACCTGGAATGCTAGACCCACTGCCGAATCAGTTCGGGTCAAGCAAGGCCCAATGGGCCTGGCATAGTTGTCGGGACAGTCTGGATCGGACCAAACCCAACTGAGTCTAGTCAGGTTGTCCAAACTGGGTCAGGTCATATGGGACCCCCACTTCATGTAGGTCGGGTCGGCCCGCCCAAGTCAGACCGGGCTTGGACGCAACCACCCCCTGTTTACTAAAATGCCAATTTCCTTCAAACTGAGCATCTGATTGACATGTCGTCTATGGTGTTGGGACCCTTGTGATAATACTATCATTTGGGAAGACAAAAAGATAGATATTTTGATAGTTTATATATGATTGATGGCTTGAGTCATATATTCTCCTAGAGTCAAGTTCACTATAGAGATGTAATCCTATGGCTAGTTGTGACACGAAATATATGATGATCATCCCTCAAAGGTTCAGCAGATTATTGTACTTGAGTGGTTCAGTAGATGAGCAGAATTCAATGGTCTAGAAGAGGATAATACCTAAGTGGTT
Organism: Viscum album; assembly: GCA_963277665.1. Lineage (NCBI taxonomy): Eukaryota > Viridiplantae > Streptophyta > Magnoliopsida > Santalales > Viscaceae > Viscum > Viscum album. The sequence goes on along the minus strand of OY728155.1, from coordinate 912,582,697 downwards.
CAAGAGACGAGCATACCTCAGTGGTTCAGAAGAGGAGTGTACCTCAGTGGTTCTGCAGATGAGTGTACCTCAGTGGTTCAGCTGACGAGCGTACCTTAATGGTTCAGCATATGAGCATACCATGGTGGTTAATAAGAAGAGAATACCTTATAGGTTCTTTAGACGTGCGTATATTCATGGTTAATCATAGGGGAATACCTTAGTGGTTCAGTAGACCAGCTTACCGCAATGGTTCAGTAGACGAGTGTACCTGAGTGGTTCAGTAGAAAAGTATGCCTTAGTGGTTTAGCAGACGAGCATACCTTAGTGGTGCAGAAGATGATCATTCCTCAGTGGTCCATCATCCCAGCAAATAGACCCTGGTGGATCATCAAGGATGATTCCCTCAGGAGTACAAGAAGAATCAACTCTACGACTGATAGTCATACTTTCTTTAACTTCAGTTATACATGGTGTGAGTTGTCTTTTTTGTGTGCTTTTTCTATGTGTTTTTTCTGTGTGATCTTACTTTGTGGACCTGCTTTGTAGTATTTCCTTTGTTTTTTGAGGTCCCTACTAAGTATTGTGTTAGTAACCCTGGCACAGGATTTTCCCACATGTGTTGTATCTTAGGAAATTGATAGACTCTTTGACGAAGACCTTAGCGGTTAGGGACCAGGCAGTGCTCAGTGAGACGGGATGGACGGGCATACTTCTAGTATATAGGAATATACCTCCACCTACCCTTCAGGTAGGGTCTTGATCAGATAGAATGTGTCAGTTGTAAATTATTTTCTAGTTTTGGGATTGTATTCTAGCCAATTTATACTTTCAATTGTAATATACTCTCACTAGTTTTCTCAATGACAGTTGTGGTTTACGTTCCATATTTTTAGCTTTGTGCGTGTGTTCAAGTTTTAAGTAAAATTCCTTCCCTATTTTGGGATATTCCATTTTGGTGCTAGTATTTAGTCTATGGCCTATGGAAGGTGGCCATAGGGTAGTCACAGAATGGGCCCTGGGGTACGGGTCGTGACAAAGTGTATTAGAGGAGGTCGGTTCTAGAAGAATAACTGAGAGTCTATAAATTTTTATGGGGTAATAATGTTAAGGGTTTTGAGTTCAGATTTCAAGATAGGAATTCAAGTGTTAGTGTGGAGGCCAACATATCCATACACTAGGACCCTGAATTCTACTTTCTAACTCCATACATGAAAACACTGGTTGCATGCATCCATGGGTGTTTTCTCATAATCTTTTGGAGTCATAGTCATCTTACTATGTATAATCAGTTAATTGTGATTCATCTTGACCTCTTTCGAGATGCCTCTATGCAGACAGCCATCTAGGATTCCATTGTGTGGCCACGAGTATAGTCTGAAGAGAAATGAAGCTTCGGTACAGGGATCATTGCCCGAGATGGCGCGTTAGGGAAGTTTCCCAGCGATACCACCACCTTTTGGTCACCAGTTACTTCCAGAACTACTGGTATTGGATGTACGTAGGCTCAGTACCATACGCAAGTTCCAGCAAGAGATAGCTCCTAGGTTTAGGGGAAAGAAATGTCCTCATGTCTTAAAGGATTGGATGGAGGCGGTGACGTGTGTCTTCCACTTAGTGAGGACACTACTTGAACAGATTGTGGTTCTTGCAGCGAGCCTTCTATAGGGCTTGGCAAGGAGATGTTGGAGTTTGATTATCTAGACTCATGAGAAGGGGGCTCTCACCTTTTCTTACTACAAGCAACTTTTCAGGGAGGATTTCTTCCACATTAAATTGTGCTCAATTCGTATGCAGGGTATGATTCACTTACATTAGGGAAGCCTAATAGTGGATGAGTACTCTGTGAGGTTTACAAACCTCTCCCATTAATATATAGATATGGTACGCGACCCTTTCTTTAGGGACCTATCCTTTAAGAATGGACTATGATGGTAGATCCAAGAAATGATGATATCCCTCAGCATCTCTATGCAAGATGGGGTGTTTTAGTGTGCTCTACTAGTATAGAGCTTAATCACAAATTTGGCACTGATAGTGGGAGCTACCATTGGGAAACGGTTGGCCGAGTCATCCGTGGAGAGTAGCCAACAAATGACGCAAAGGACCAAATGGTCCAGACCTTTCAAAGGATGACCACGGGACCCAGGGTCGATAGTGTGGGGCTCCCAGAGATTATGGAGTCATCATGGGAGAATAGTAAGCTTTCAATATGGAATACAGGGGACCATGGCTTTGGATTGCTCGACTCACCATATAGAGGATCGATAGACGGTCGAGGGACCACCGAGGAAGTGGTAGAGACAGAAATAAGGTGGGCCGCTAGGCGGTGGGCATGGTAGAGGAGAGGGATGAGTGGTAGGAGGTAAGCGTAGGTTTTGGTTTCTAATACCCGCACCCCAAGGTGTTCCACTATGGGCTCCAAGAGCAGGTGGACAGGCGCAGGCTCAGCTTTAGGCCATCCAGGCCTACAGTCCCGACATCCCATAGATGATACGAGGTACAATCTATGTATTCTACACTTTATATATAGTTCATATAGACACATGTTCGAGTCACTATTTACTTTCCATGCACATTGTTAGAGATCTAATATTTTGATCGAGCCAGTGGATTGAACCTAATGATTAGAGACTTTTAAGGGAAGGGATTCGATGGTCACACACTGGTACCGATATAGTGAGCATACTCTTGGAGGTAAGAGCTTTGGCTGGGAACTCTTAGAAGTAGTTTTGAGGCCTTATTAGGTAATTATTGTTATGGATTGGCTATCAGCAATCCATACCAATATCAATTATTTTAGGCGCACAGTGTGGTGTGTCCGTGGAGATGGACTAGGTTTTCCTTTATCAGTGAAAAGGAAACCAGAGCATTGCAAGATGGAATCAACCATAGAAGGGTGCATAAAATTACTCATCAGTTAACTAGCATTACCCTAAGTTTCAGTGGATGAAACGATTCAAAAAATTTCTTATAATGGTAGGTGATTAAAAGAATTTCTTTCTAGAGGATGTTCTATGACTACCTTCTAATAGAGTGGTAGACGTCTGCATTGATTAGTACCATAAGACGACACCATAATCTACACCTACATATTACATGGTTCTTGAAGTTATTCTGGAGATGATGTTAAGGTTGGAGGATTTGTAGAGGAAGGGGTTTGTAAGGACCATCATTTCACCATGGGAAGCCCCATTGTTGTTTTCCAAGAAGGAAGACAGAATATTGAGGTTATGCGTGGAATTTTGGATCTTGAACCAGGTGACCATGAAGAACAAGTATCCTCTACTAAGTATTGATGACCCCTTCAATCAGTTGAATCGAAAAATACGGTTCTTAATGATAGAACTCAGATCAGGATATCACCGGATTCAAGTATGACATGAGTATATCTCAAAGATGGCTTTCAGATATCACTACAGACACTAAGAGTGTATAGCAATGCTGTTTGGAATGATGAAATCCCCAACAGTGTTCCTGGGACTCATGAAAATGATCTTAAATCCATACATAGACCAGATTTTAGTGGTCTTCATTTTGACATGTTAGTGTTTTCTATTTATAAGGAGAAGAACATGATACACCTAAGCATGGTTCTCGACAAACTTTGAGAGCACCAGCTTTACAGATATTCCTCTGAGCGTGAGTTATAGATAGAAAGGTCCATGTCATGGGGCATGTAATATTAGAGGCTATAGTTGTTGTGGATCAAGGAATGATTGAGGCGGTCCTTAATTGGGAGCCACCCAAAAGTGTTACCAAGGACTAGAATTTTCATATGTTTGATGGGTACTATCTGATATTTCTACCAGACTTCTCCAGAGTAGCAGCACCCATGAAGGCATTGATGAATAAGGGAAAACCATTCTTATAGATAGAATGATGCAAGTAGATGAGGCAGATCTGGATGAGTGCTCTTATCTTGAGGTTTCCATAGGAGGGCACCGACTATGTGGTGTACTGTGACATATCAGGAGTCGGGCTTCGTTGTGTCTCTATGCAAGGGAAATCTGTTATTGCTTTTGAAATTATTGTCTCTTTTAATTATAGTTGTAGTACATATTACTATTCTTTTTAAAAATATGTGGTTTGATTTTTATTGTTTGATTTAATCATTTATTAAATAATGAACATGTCGATTGTTGTGCCTCTATTTACCTTGTCTAATTTTTTCTTTTTTTCATGCATGATTATTCTTCCTATGGTTAGTGGTTGGGAGTAATTGTATAAACACTTAATTAATCCTTAAATCAAAAAGTTGGTGATCTGTTGGAAATTAATTGGTTTCAGAATTATAATTTATTTCATTCCTTTTCATGATCCTAATCTAGGGAATTTAAGCAGAAAGATCCTAACTTAGTTTTAATAAATCCATTTCAGTCTAATAGTCTATTTGGTCCTCAACTTTTAATGTTGGGCCTTATGCCCCAATATCAATGACCACCTCTTGAAAAAAGAGTGATTGCTAGTCAAGGTGAATTTAATTGTTTTAAACAAAACAAAATGGAGACTATTGAATAGCATCAAAACCTAATGCATGATACTTTCCCAATATAGATTTCAAAATAACTTTTGCATAATCTCTCTAAAATCAATCCCTAAACCTTCTTAATAAACTATATTATAATCCAATTTTTGAGTATAAATCCAACTCCATCAAATTCACATGAGGAATCCCTGTTATGTTCCAATCCCTAGGTCATAACTCTTCATTATCACCTCCATATGGGTTTTAACCTGGAATTAAACTAAATTTCAAATCTCTGTAATATTTTTAGGGGGGTTACATAAAAATTTTATTATGTCCACCTTGTGAGGAATTGATAGTGTTGTGCAGCTACTAGTTAGTTTTTCAGACTAACAATACATAAAAACAAATTATAAGATATAATAAATATAATAAATTTAAGAAACTATTATATATTATGATTTACATGTGGTGGAACCTAGAAGAATTATTATGACTATTTTGGGTGGGATTTGACTGCTATTGAGGGTGGATGATATATATAATTATTTTGGAATGTTTTGATACATATATTGAGATATGTGAGAAATCATTATCTATAAAAATAATTCCAAGTCTTGGAGTTATATATTAAACACATCACCAAAAAGATAGAGGACTTTGGATAAATTATTCAAAGTCTTGAAGGTTGTAGTGCAAAAGTAGGTAATGATTTTTCTTTTCTTATCTATTACCCAGCATAGATTAATCTTTTGGTTTAGGTGAAAACATGAGGTGGTAAACATATTATTCCATGTTTTTTAATAAAGGGATACTTAGTAATGATGTTATTTTATTTTAATAGTAGTTTTTTTTCATTCAATATCTTTTTTAATTACATTGAGCATGATCATTATCTCTTTGATTAATTATTTTATTTTTAATTTTTTAACTAATTCTTGGATTATTTTTTGATAATATATTATGGTTAATTGTTATGTTTAAATATAGTTCTCGGTCACCCAATTATTCAAATAACTACTGTAATTAACCAAATTAAAAGCGATTTTAGGTATTAAAGAGATAATTCTAGAGTAGGGGTTTAATTTGATATAATTTTTACAATGATAAAACTACCCATTACATTATTCTACGTCTCAAAATATCATAAATTGAGATTCTTAAAAAAATAGTGTGATATTTATTCATTGTTTTAGTATATAGTTTCAGATTAAATTTTTATTATTCAAAATGATTATATTTGCATTTGAGCTAGGTTTTTTATGGTAAAAATTGGATTCGACTTTATTAATAACTAATTTAGTGGAAGAATAAAAGTGTTAAACCATACTTTTCGAACAAAATAATAAAATATGATGATGATAGATGGCAATTTTGTAAAATATATTTCTTTATAAACCCTTAATGTGTTAGGAATAATTATAATTTAGAAATTTTCATTTTTGAGATGTTTTTAATTTAATTAGTGTTTTTTTATCAATATTTTATGTCTTACTTTTTATTTTTTATTAATTATTATATGTTTTTTCAAATTTTCTTTTTTTAGTTTTTGATGAAAATATTGAATTTCATATTCATGTTATTGTTCTAGAAGACACCCTAAATCACAATCAAATTATTTTATCATGAAGTAAATATGAATAATGATTAAACCAGTTTTATTTCATATCCAAAAGCGAATAAAAATATTATTAAAATCAAGGTTTGGGTGAATGTGAAATATATTGTCATTAATTTATAGTAAAAAAAGAGTTTTATTGTATATTAAGTTAATGAATATTTATATTTATAAAAAATCATATGGTAGAAATATCAAAAAAAAAATTACTTTTTATAGAATAATAATATTATGTCTTGTAATGTATTTGATATCATCCCATAACGTGTTTTTTATTTTTCTTGGAGTCCATGGTAGGCTCATAAGTATTATGATAAAAAAAATTTATGTTTACTACCTAAATAATTTAAATGACCATAGTAATGATAAATTAAATAAAAAAAATTACATGAGTTGATCATTGTGATAAAAATTGAAATTATTATTTAGGATTCATGAAATTTAATACAATATTTCTAAAATTTATTCCCTAATGAAAATGTAATTTTATATTTATTTCATTCCTATAGGTGATTGAAATTATTCATGAAAATTTTATAAAATTTTTGTTACCAACCATAAATATTTTTGAATTAATAAAAATTTACGAAATGCCTATCTTAATTCCCTATAGTAATTTAAATCATAATTTTATTGTGATATATATTATGTTTACAGTGAGGAATGTGATGTGGATCATGAATATTCTCACAATATTGGGCTCAAGAACAAAACATAAGCATAAACACATGGGAAATTAAATTTTTTATACTATTATCAACATGAAATAATCATATATTTATAATCACCACCCAATAATCAAAATTTGGATCTCTTTTGAATTATGTAAATATAAAAAATATACTGAAAACATTACATCATTATATTTTGAATAAACATGCGTTTGGATTGTTTTCTATTATATATTCTTAAAGAATCCATATTTGGAATCCTATAGATTTTCCACACATGATCTAAAATCCTATTTATGTATCGATAGTTTATTTTTGGTTGCTAGAATAGATATTTGGTGAATCCTTCAATGTATAAATGATTGATGAAACACGGTTCCTTCGATCGGGGAAGTAGAACTTCATCCAAGGTTCTCATATTGATAGTTTCTCCTTCTAAAATATGGAATAGATTAGATATATACTCCCAGATTTCATTGAGAAACATTACCCAATAATTTAGGCCTCATTGAACTTATATAGGTATGTTAATACTCTTTGAAATTTCACTTTTCCCCCTAAACATATATAATAATCTAAATAAGAATTAAATAATAGGTATAACCTAGTAACTATGTCACTAATGTCATAATTATTCTCTCACATAATGTTAAAATAAATATAATGTTAGGTGACAAATTTTGGAAGCATTAACTCAGACCATCTCTCCCATAAGTATTAAAAAACCATGACTAAAATATTCAGTCTTAAAATATTTTTCCTTATATTCGCAAAGTAACTTATAAATAATATGAGTAAATATATTCAACTCATAATATTATAAACCCAAATAATAATGAATTCATTTATTTCTAATAGATTTCTCAAACTCAGACAAAATCCAAATCTCAAGACCGGCCCCGCCATTTTCAAAACCCTAATTCATTAGAATTGGTAAAGATTCTTAATATGATTTGTGTGTATCTTTCTATACCCTTATATTTATGACAATTAGTTCCACCAATAGACCATGAGATATATCTAGAAACACATCATGCCCTTTAAGAATATAATGTTTAACCATAAAAATGACGGCCACATATGAAAACATTATTTGTTATATAATCTCTTTGTAATGAGGTATCTCATAAAGAATGATGTGTCACTTATTTCACCAACCTTAATTGAATTATTTATTCTTTTATTTACCGTTATAAATAAAGATTCTGTATTCAACCATGAACATGGATTTGGTGAAGGTACTACCATCCTGAAAAATGGGGCCATGGATATCTCTCTATTTTTTCAGGATACACATTTTATCTTGATCATTCAATCAATAACATACCACCAATTACAAATCCAATTCATGTTTACCACAACACAACATAAATATCATGGTTTTCATCATGTATCAGTGTACCTGATTGAATATGTAATGCCCTGACCCCAGTTACCCAGAGTCGGTGCATTATTTTAATACATTGGCATGATTACAAGGAATAATGTTCCGAAGGACCGATCAGTTTATCAGTCTTGGAAAATAGAATACATACATGAATGTTACATTACACTTTATAACATACAAAACAACATAAATAATCCTTTATGAACTCCATTATTCCCTTGGATTAACCTTGAATATCAATCACAATACACTTCTTGGAATCCTGGGAAAACATAGAAAGGGGTGAGATCAAATGCTCAATAAGGGTAAGCAATATAGCGGAAAATGAAATAAATATTAAGCATGGTGAATAATTGATACCACATGCCTTTACCAATAATAAACATGAATAATTTTATGGAAATAAAATGAGTTGAGTAAATAATGACATAATAAAACATAATAATGGGTATTCTACTAGTCGAATGACCACATGAACCATCAATATTATTTCCATAATGAGGGAATGTATAATTCCAGACATTCTAAAACATTTTGTCAAGGCCTCGGACAAGTCATCTACAAATGATTAAGGAATCATCCAAAACCATAAATCAAATTGGGAAAAAGGCCTCGGCCAATGCCACGTCTAGTAGTTTCATGAGACCTATAGATGCCTCGAGGAGCTATAGCGGGATCCACCCATCACTTAATATGTCCAATAAATTCCTCATATGAAAATGTTGAGACATAACATAAACATTCATATAAGAAATAGAATACGAAATGTAAATACTCTAACCATAAACCATGAATGGTATAAAAATAACACATCCACAGACAAACATATCACAAAACCTTCAATACAATATGTAAGTTTTGTATCATAATAAACCAAATTCAAAATTAGTTTAAAATCCATTAAAATATTTGACATAGATGGAAAGGATTTGTAAAACTCTTTGATTTAAATATCCCTTTTCATGAAAACATTTAAAAGTCACACAATTTAGAAAAGAAGACATTTAAAGACATTTTTTAATCAAAGTCTCCCATACCACTTTGAAAATTTTTAAAGTAATTAACATTTTTAAACATTCATTTCCATTTAAATAAATCCTTAAAACAAATTGCAAACATAGACATTAATAAAAATGGTTTACAAGAATAAATCTTTAAAACATTTAAAATGTTGTTTACATGGATGAAATCAAAACTATTTGAGAGAAATATCTCTTTTTTTGAAATCATTTAAAAGTAAAATAATTATAAAAGAAAAAATTTAATTTGAAAATATTCTTATAATCTTGTAAGGGAAGCTTTGACGATTTTAAAATGGAGGAAAATAGCCTCATCTGCTGTATAAGTTAAAAAAAGACATTCTTACCTTAATTTTGTCGAAATGGTTAAAAATGACCTTGTTTGGAAAACGAGGGAATGATTCCTTTATAAACATATTATAAAAGGTCAAACAAGTTTATAAATGACATTAACTCATAGTCTATAAAATTTTAAGAATGATTTGAAATACATTTTTAAGAATCATGGATGTGGATTATAAAGGGGTCCCAATAGATAATTATGTATAAACAACCTCAGATAATGAAGAGATCGTGAAATAAACCCTTACCTTGTACTTTTCCTTGGTCTAGGGTAGGTTAAACTCCTGTATAATAGTGAAATAATTTTTATTGAATTATATAATAATTATATACGTTAATATGATATCAAATATGATCTTTTAACATTTATTTTTTAATAATATCTTAGTATTAACGTCATTACAGATGTTAACAGATTCATTTTCTTTTATATTATTTTTTATGTCATGCATATTTGTTATGGATGGGATGTATCTTATTCATATCCATAATTATATCATGTCTCTAAACATTATTTTTAATCATCAAATAAAAATTAGTATTGAATGGATATGATGGGGAAAGAATATCATCTCATTCGTGGAGACGGTAGTCCGTACGTACGCACGAGGGACAATATCATTATTTTGATATTAAAATAAAATATAATTGGATGGTATATCATATATAAAAAATCATTATCATGTTATATTTATTATTTATATCAATAACACATCATTATCATATCATCCAAATAATAATGTTTTGAATATCAATTACACCACGATGTGGAGACGGTAAGCCGTACGTACGCACGTATGGTGACATTTCATTCAAAAGATGGATAAAATACTGAATATGGTTGTACCATATTTATAATAACATAATATTATATAGAATATACTGGAGTTATTATGTTATAATGGAAATAACAACGAAAGAATAAGTGGAAGAAGAAAGGAACTTGAAAGAGGGTGGTGAAAACATTACCTCTTCTTCGGGTTCTTCCTTTTGATTTTATCAAAAGGGCTCCATAGGTTGGCTTTTTGATGAAACTAAGACCTCTAGGTTGAAGTGAGGGATATTTATAGGATATTTGGGCAGGGTTTGTCGGAACCAAAATGCTTTTAAGGTACGAATAATTGGTTATAAGTGGTGTCATTTTATAGGGGGGAGGAGGCACTAGTGCAGAAAAAGTTTTTTACGTCACCATTTTTTACGTCGGTTATATAAAACCGACGTCATAATATGTAAAAAGAGGTTTTTTACGTCGGTTATTTAATAACCGACGTAAAAACCTGTGTTTAGTACACCTTTAACGTCGGTTATTTTTATAACCGACGTTATTAATCGCGCGGCTTCGTTTTTTACGTCGGTTATACATTAACCGCCGTAAAAAACAGAAGCGGGGGGCGTTTGTTACGTCGGTTATTCAATAACCGACGTAAAAAACACGGTTTTTGAAGGCCTTTTTACGTTGGTTATAAAATAACCGACGTAAAAAAAGAATCCGCAGATGTTTTTGACGTCGGTTATTGAATAACCGACGTAATAAAACGCGGATTTTGAGCCCCTTATAACGTCGGTTATAAAATAACCGACGTAAAAAAATAATCGGAGGAAGGTTTTTACGTCGGTTATTGAATAACCGACGTTATAAATGTTTTAAAAAAATTATAACGTCGGTTATTGAATAACCGACGTGATAACTCATTTAAAAATTTACCCAGACCCGTGGAATGTCATTCGCGAGTTTACCTTCGACAGTCGCGACTTGTCTCTCTCGCGCGTAAACTCGAATCGGCTCGTCCATTTCGTGGGTTTAGATTCGTTTTGCGATCATCGTTTCTCATATTTAATCTCCTCGGATCAATCATCTAAACTCGCAGCACTCAGGTAATCCTCCCACTCGTTCGTTTTTTTTCGCGGATAGTATATATATATGTGTTGTGATTTTTTTGTTGAAACTAGCTAAGATTCTTCGATTGCGAACCCTTTTAACTCGTTTTGGCACCATAATCTTATTTATCATCCCAGGGGGGTGGGAGGGCTATCAAGAGGGTTGGGGGGTGTCCAGGGGGGTGTCCAAGGGGGTAGGGTGTGGGGGGTGGTGTCCAGGAGGGGTGGGGGGCTGTCCAGAGGGGTCGGGGGGTGTCCAGGGGGGTTTACAAGGGGGTGGGTGGGTGTGGGGGGTTGTCCAAGGGTGTGGGTGGGTGTTGGGGGGTGTCCAGGGGGTGTCCAAGGGGGGTAGGGGGTGGGGGTGGTGTTTAGGAGGGGTGGGGGCTGTCCAGAGGGTTGGGGGGTGTCCAGGGGGGTGTCCAAGCAGGTCGGGGGTGGGGGTTGTGTCCAGGAGGGGTGGGGTGCTTTCTAGAGGGGTCGGGGGCTGTCCAGAGGGGTCGGGGGGTGTCCAGGGTGGTGTCTAAGGGGATGGGTGGGTGTGGGGGGCTGTCCAAGGGGGTGGCGGCCTGTCCAGAGGGGTCGGTGGGGTGTCCAGGGGGGTGTCCAAGGGGTTGGATGGGTGTGGGGGGTTGTCCAAGTGGGTGGCGGCCTCTCCAGAGGGTATTTGGGGTTGTCCAGGGGGGTTTACAAGGGGTTGGGGGATGTCCAGGGGGTGTCCAAGGGGGTAGGGGGTGGGGGTGGTGTCCAGGAGGGGAGGGGGGCTGTCCAGAGGGGTCGGGGGGTGTCTAGGGGGGTTTACACGGGGATGGGTTGGTGTGGGGGGTTGTCCAAGGGTGTGGGTGGGTGTTGGGGGGTGTCCAGGGGGGTGTCCAAGGGGGGTAGGGGGTGGGGGTGGTGTTTAGGAGGGGTGGGGGGCTGTCCAGAGGGTTGGGGGGTGTCCAGGGGGGTGTCCAAGCAGGTCGGGGTGGGGGGTTGTGTCCAGGTGGGGTGGGGGTGCTTTCTAGAGGGGTCGGTGGCTGTCCAGAGGGGTCGGGGGGTGTCCAGGGTGGTGTCCAAGGGGATGGGTGGGTGTAGGGGGCTGTCCAAGGGGGTGGCGGCCTGTCCAGAGGGGTCGGTGGGGTGTCCAGGGGGGTGTCCAAGGGGTTGGATGGGTGTGGGTGGCTGTCCAAGTGGGTGGCGGCCTCTCTAGAGGGTATTTGGGGTTGTCCAGGGGGGTTTACAAGGGGTTGGGGGATGTCCAGGGGTGTCCAAGGGGGTAGGGGGTGTGGTGTGGTGTCCAGGAGGGGCGGGGGGCTGTCCAGAGGGGTCGGGGGGTGTCTAGGGGGGTTTACAAGGGGGTGGGTGGGTGTGGGGGGTTGTCCAAGGGTGTGGGTGGGTGTTGGGGGGTGTCCAGGGGGGTGTCCAAGGGGGGTAGGGGGTGGGGGTGGTGTTTAGGAGGGGTGGGGGCTGTCCAGAGGGTTGGGGGTGTCCAGGGGGGTGTCCAAGCAGGTCGGGGGTGGGGGTTTGTGTCCAGGAGGGGTGGGGGTGCTTTCTAGAGGGGTCGGGGGCTGTCCAGAGGGGTCGGGGGGTGTCCAGGGTGGTGTCCAAGGGGATGGGTGGGTGTGGGGGGCTGTCCAAGGGGGTGGAGGCCTGTCCAGAGGGTCGGTGGGGTGTCCAGGGGGGTGTCCAAGGGGTTGGATGGGTGTGGGGGGATGTCCAAGTGGGTGGCGGCCTCTCTAGAGGGTATTTGGGGTTGTCCGGGTGGGTGGGGGGCTGTCTAGAGGGTTGGGGGATGTCCAGGGGGTGTCCAAGGGGGTAGGGGTGGGGGTTGGTCTCCAGGAGGGGCGGGGGGCTGTCTAGAGGGGTCGGGGGGGTGTCCAGGGGGTTTACAAGGGGGTGGGTGGGTGTGGGGGGCTGTCCAAGGGTGTGGGTGGGTGTTGGGGGGTGTCCAGGGGGGTCGGGGGGTGTACAGGTAACACATGTTTATTTCTTGTTTACATTTAGTTTTTTCATATAATGTTAGATATTGTAAATTTTTTACTTATTAAAACATGTATCAAACCAAAATGATAAATCAATAAAAACCGTAAAGAGGAGAAGTCCTGGGCGCACCGGTTGGCCGGTGGTGGATCACCGGTTGGCCGGTGGTCCAGAGCAAAGCTGTCTGGACCACCGGCCGGCCGGTGGTGATCCAGCAGCCGGCCAGTGGTCCAGACAGGAACGCTCTGTCTGGTCCACCGGCCGGTCGGTGGTGAGCCAGCGGCGGGCCGGTGGCACCAGGCAGTGGGCAAGTCTACTGCCTGGGTCCTCCGGCTGGCCGGTGAGCTCACACCGGCTGACCGGTGGACTCAGTGAGTCCACTTTTCAGCTTTCTTGGGCCAACTCCTTGGCAACCTTTTGCCTGTGTTTACCATGTTTATCATTGTTTAACATGCTTACCATATTACCAATGTTTACTATTATGTAATTTAGTACACTTTTCTATTTTCTGATTAAGTAGTATTACAATATTTGAATTTTTATATTTGTGAACTAATGTTTGTTTTTTTGATTTGAAGGAAAATGACAGATCAATCAGTTGATCAGCCACATGATTCTGGAGATGATCATATTGGCCATACATCTGGGGAGGAACATTTACATGCTCCTATTACGAAAAAGAGTTCAAAGGTTGGTAAGCGTGGGTGCACACGTTTACCAAAATTATCACTTGCCCGAACGAAGGAGGAGAGGATAGTCGTGGAGTTTGATGATGATGATCTTCCTAGAGGTCCAAATGATAAATATTTTAAGGGTTTTGTAGCAACTCAGGCTAAGAGAAAAGTAAGCATTCTCTATGATGATTGGAGAAGTGTGGATAAGGCGATAATTTCTCAGCTGTGGGAGACCATTTTGGTAAGATCTTTTGCTATTGTTTGATTGTTCTTTAAATGTTTCTAGTATATATAATATTTTTAACCTCTTTTTTATCAGATGACATTTGATATTCTTGACACTAGAGGAGTCAGGAAGAAATGCTTATCGTTGGCTGCTAGGAGATGGAGGGATTTCAAATCAACCCTCTCATCTGATTTCATTTATGGTCATAGGAGTCGTGAGAATCCATGTCGTATATATCCTTTTATAGATGAAGACACATGGAGACAATTTTTTGAAAGTAGAAGAAAAGAATCATTTTTGGTAAGGGCAATGTAAACTTTTATAAGCTTTCTTATATAAATGATCTTATTATTGTTTTGTTAATGATTACTTATTCTTAATTTACAGCAAACAAGGAAAGCTCATCAAGAGATCCAATCTAAAAATGTATACCCTCATAGTTTATCTCGGGGAGGGTATGCATTCTTGGAAGAACAAATGATGGCAGAAAAATTTCAACAACTAAGAGCTGAGTCTTCAAGCTCTGGAGAGGTGGCCCCTCCATCCCCTCCATCTAGACATGAGAAATGGAAAAGAGCTCGGAAGGGCAAAAAATGACAATATCTTTCGGAAGAATAGAGACTCGTAGTTGAGAGGATTGTAAGATATCTATTTTATTTATTTAAGTTTACTATTTTTGTCATATATTTCCAATCATTATAGAAATGTTCAATTAATTATTACAGGACTCTCTTGAGGAGCAGAGTTCACAGGGGACATTTACACCATCTGGGAGGGAAGATATTTTATCTGTGGCATTGGGAAAGCCCGAACATCCTGGCCGTGTAAGAGGATATCTGGAAGGTGTATCGGTAAGAAAAGTGTTGCCACGTTCCTCAACTTCTAACGTTGAGGGAGTTTATAAAAAAAATAGAATCCTTGGAGGCTGAAGTCCAAAATATTAATGCGACAATGGAGGACAAGATTAGAGCATCGGTGCAGTTTATGTTTGCAGACTTGCAAAGACAATTTCAGGGTGCAGCTCCCACTCCACCTCTCCCAGTAGCTCCCACTCCCCCACCTCATCCTGCGGACCCCATTTTTGATCCTCCTCATCCTTCGCAGCTACCTACTTATTGTGAGTTGTATGTTGATGATCCTCAACATCATATAGTTGCATATGGGATGGTATATTGTATAGGAGATACAGTTCATCATCAACAGTTATAGGTAGAGAATCAGAGGGTCACTGTACAGGATATTATAGATAGATCAGCTCGGATACCATTACCTACAGATGAGGTGACGACAGTTGGACATAGTATCGGCCATTTTTTACTTTGACCATCCAGACTTCTTAGACTCATTACCATAGAGGTATGGATGTTATATCTTTTATTTTATATTTTTATTAATGTTTTATCATTTGAAAACTAATATATTTTTCAATTTATTTTTACAGGAATACTTCAAAGGTAAAGAAATACTGTATAGACAACAACAAAGACAGATAGCTATGACATCAGATGCAGATACTAGCAGTCTTGACAAATTGTCAAGATATTAAAATTTGTTGGCGGATCATTATGACTTTACAATGGAAGCTCATGTCTGTGGACGTGAACTAAGTGTGGGGATTATGAAAACTGATATCATGGAGTTTGTCACTGGAGATAAGTTGGGCATCAACGCGGTGCAAATTTTTATCATGTAATTCTTAACACCTTTTCCTTGCGTTATATTTATTAAAAATGTATACTTATGTCTACTTTGTATTAGGTATCTGTATAAAATTTGTGAGAGGAATGAGCTGACAGATGTATATGGATTCGTGGACCCACAATTGATTTCCCCTGAAGCATGTGCATTGGATGAGGAACAAAGAATGCTTTATATTGCTGATAGATTTGAAACGAATGTAATCACACAGTGTTGGATGATGCCTTTTTGTGAGAGGTATGAAACACATCCCTCTCAAAGAGTTAATTATCTTTTAACATAAAAAACCACTAACGTTAAATTTCCTTTTATCAGGGATCATTGGATGTTAGGGGTTTTTTTCCCTAGGGAGAAAACACTTTATTGGATATGCTCTCTCCATGATGATGTGCGAGAAAGTTTTAAGAATATATTGGAAACGTAAGTTTCAATTTCACAATAGTTTTATATATTATAATGAATTTTAAATTTACCCCATTCGTATTATTTTCTAACAGGGCATGGGTCCACTTTCAAAAAAGCGCAAAGAAAAGGAATTTCAAGATCAAATATGTACATGTGAAGGTAAATATCAATTTATAATTTGTACATTTTGATTTATTACATAAAAATAATATATTGAATTTACACTCATTCAAACAGAAATGTCATGAGCAACAAGGCATCATCGAATGCGGATATTACATGTTAAGATTTATGTATGAAATAATAACAACTAGGACAGTTCTGAGTTTTGACCTGGTAAGATTTCCTCTTTCTCATAATATTTCAATTTTATTTATTCATTATACACGTTGACTACTATCCTTTTCCTTTGTAGCTTTTTATGACCCTCAACCCTTTACTGCTGAAGATATCAAACACTTACAAGTGGAGTGGTCAAATTATTTTACAGGTTTGATTGACTTTTAGTTGTTTGTAATGTAAAATGTAATTTTGAATATTGTCAATGTAATTATGTATTTCGTAGTCGTTTAGGTTGGATTTAGTTTTTTTTTTTGAAGTTGACAGTGTAAGTTTTGAATGTTATATAAGTGAATGTTTAATTTTTCTCTACTTCTTGTTTTGGTCTACTGTTGATGGTTTTTCTGGTCTGGATTTTGGTACGGGGGAGAGGTTCCAAGGGGGTGGGTGGGTGTTTGGGGGGTGTCCAAGGGATATGGGAGGGGTGTCCAAGGTGTGTTTGGGGCTGTCCTAGGGGTCGGGGGGTGTAAATGAGGGTGGGGGTGTCCAAGGGATATGGGAGGGGTGTCCAAGGTGTGTTTGGGGCTGTCCAAGGAGTCAGTTGGGTGTAAATGAGGGTGGGGGGGGGGGGGCTGTCCAAGGGGTGGGGGGTGTCCAAGTGGTGGGGGGTGTCCAAGGGATATAGGAGGGGTGTCCAAGGGGTGTTTGGGGCTGTCCAAGGGGATGGGGGGGGTTCCAAGGGGTAGGGGGGTTTCCAAGGGGTCGGGGGGTGTCCAGGGGGTGGGGGGTTGTCCAAGGGGTGGGGGGTGTCCAAGGGGTGGGGGGTGTCCAAGGGATGTGGGAGGGGTGTCCAAGGGGTGTTTGGGGCAGTCCTAGTGTTCGGGGGGTGTAAATGAGGGTGGGGGGGCTGTCGAAGGGGTGGGGATGTCCAAGGGGTGGGGGTGTCCAAGGGATATGGGAGTGGTGTCCAAGGTTTCTGGGAGTTCTATCCAAGGGGCCGGTTGGGTGTAAATGAGGGTGGGGGGGCTGTCCAAGGGGTGGGGGTGTCCAAGGGGTGGGGGCGTGTCCAAGGGATATGGGAGGGGTGTCCAAGGGGTGTTTGGGGCTGTCCAAGGGCTCGGGGGGTGTCCAGGGGTCGGGGGGTGTCCAAGGGGTCTGGGAGGGCTGTCAAGGTGTGGGGGGGTGTCCAATGGGTGTTTGAGGCTGTACTAGGGGTCTTGGGGGTGTAAATTAGGGTGGGGGCTGTCCAAGGGGTGGGGGTGTCCAAGGGGTGGGGTGTCCAAGGGATATGGGAGGGGTGTCCAATGGGTGTTTGAGGCTGTACTAGGGGTCGTGGGGGTGTAAATGAGGGTGGGGGGTTGTCCAAGGGGTGGGGGGTGTCCAAGGGTTGTGGTGGGGCTCCAATGTGGTGGGGAGGGCTGACCAGGTTGTTAGGTGGGTATAGATGAGGGTGGGGTTCAGTTGGGGCTTGGGGGAGGGCTGGCATGGTTATTTTTGTTGTTTGGTTTCTGGTTGCTTTTTGGTGAGAGTAGTGCAATTATTTTTTAAAAAAAAATATCGCTTTCACGTCGATTATTTTATAACCGACGTGGTAAATAAATCGGTAGGGGTTTATCACGTCGGTTTTTTCGAGAACCGACGTGATAAACCGTTCCCGGGCCTTTTATCACGTCGGTTCTTAATATAACCGACGTGCTAAAAGGCCTGGGAATCGATTTACCACGTCGGTTATTGGATAACCGACGTGCTAAAACGTTTCCCAGGCCTTTTTATCATGTCGGTTTCTTAAATAACCGACGTGATAATAGGCCTGGGGAAGGGTTAATCACGTCGGTTATGTCATAACCGACGTGATAAACGATATCCTAGGCGTTTTATCACGTCGGTTTAGAAAATAACCAACGTGATAACCCCCCCCCCCCCCCGCACATATTTATCACGTCGGTTATTAATGAACCGATGTGATAAACACCGTGATGTTAGGGATGTTACGTCGGGTTTTAAATAACCGACGTAAAAACGTTATTTATAACGTCGTCCGTATTAACATCGCCTAAAAACTGACGTAAATAATGAAAAATAACCGACGTAAAAAATGTTTTCTGCACTAGTGAGGGGCTCTTTAGGAAAAATGTAAATTATTATTTTATTATAAATTCATATTCGGTTTATAATGGCTCAAAAGTGGATTATTAAAGGCCTATGGTGGGGATAGGTTGAAAATAAAACTCAACCAATAGGTTTTAGACGGGTTTGGGTCACTTTATTAACCTTATCTTTTAGTTTTAACTCCAAGTTAATTAGTTTGGCATTTACCATGTCACTATGCATTTTTATATTATGGTTAATAAACTAACTATATACTTCCAAGAGACCATAAGTGGTCCATTAATGATACACCTATCATTATATAAGTCCTTTGGCTGGACCTTAGAGTTTTAGAAATAGATTATCAATTAATAATATAATATGTTTTTTAGAAACTCATTTATGATCAATTTTGACACTATTCAATAATTGATTTTTTTTAAAGTCTTAAAAACTTTATTAATTAAACAAAATTCATTTAAAAAATAATAACATGTCATATTAACTAATAAAATTATTTTATGGCATAAAAACGTTCAAATTATATTTCTTTTAACCTTTATAATACCAATTATTTGATTATTTCATTAATAAGGAAAATATTGCATCATTATTGTGTCATAAATAAATTTAATTATTTAATGTCTAAAAATTATAAATAAAATACCATTATGTAGGAAATTGTTTTATCTTTCTAATGAATATTTATAGTCGAAAATATAACATATATAACCATATCTAAAAATTGTTTTTCTAAAAGATATATGCTTATGTCATTTTTGTATTTACTTTAACTTAATTTAATATAAAGTGTCATTATCACTTACAAGTGGCAACAAGAGGTTCCAAAATCAACCCAAAGATTTACATGGTCGGACATCTAACAAAACATAGTTTTAGGACACGTTTTAGGGTAATTTAATATTATTATAATATTATTATTTTTTTACCCTAATTTAACGGATTCACCCTTTAACCATAGTAAATAAAATATTTACCGAAGTAATTATTCAAAATGTCTAAAAATAGGAGTTACATTTTTAAACAATTTGGGAATAATTATTACAAATATGGAATCCATTTTTTCCAAATTCAAAATACTGAAGTGGCAGAAATTAATTTAAAACTAATTCCCGCTGTCAAAATAAAAAGCATGTTTTTAAGAAACAATAACTATTAAAAGATTGACACTTGTTTATGTCTGGTTTAAATGTGAAATTATGTCCAATTATCAATATTAGATTAAATGGTAAAAAGATATTCTAAATATACTTTATAACCACTCAAATTCATAATTTATCACTATTAATTATTTCGATTAAAAAAGTTGTTTTTAATTAAAATTTAGTAATTTTCACTATTCATCAAAATATGAAAGTTATCAAAAAAGTACCAAAAATACACCCTAGTCTAATTTCGATATTCCGAATCCAAAAATAAAGTCCGTTTTGAAAGATAAAATGTATAAAATTTCAAAAAGTGTGTATTACTATTCATAACGGCTAGTTTGATTGGTTGTGTTGTGTGTGAGAACTCGAAGTTAAGTACAACACACGCTATTGTATTATTCAAATAGAAGAGTAATTTGGAAGCTTGGGGTGTTACATTCTACCCTCCTTCAATAAATTGTGTCCTCGTAATTTATGCTTAGTACTGAAAACATGGGGTTGACATTTCAAAATATCTTAGTTGAAATCCCACATCGAAAAATGGATTAATGAGGCCTCTATTTAAAATAAATAGTGGTAAGTATGAAGGATACCAAAATTAACACATACTAGGGTTCCATGTAGGAAAACATGAATATGGAAGAGAAATATTACTATCAATATCTGATTGTGAGTGGTAGAGAACATGGCTATGAAAAGGCCAACAATCACAAAGCCATAAATTTGTGATGATCAAAGGTACCATCTAGGACAATGTTTTTGTCCTAAGTTTCTTTTCTTAACATTGAGGAATTTATTTGTGAGATTGGCCAAGATCATAAGGAGATATACTTACTTTATAATTAGAGTTTTATCCATTATTAAATTTCTACCACAAACTCATCTTTCACCCCAAAACATAATACAACTCAAAAATATTCTTTTTATCCTAATCGTATAGGGTTCCAAATATAATGAATTTATAATTCACATATCAGACCCTTTAAAAACTACATTATACCATCCAGGGACTTCACGTAGTACAGTGGTAGGTGATAAATCCCAATCGCACTATGGTTGTGGGTTCGATTCCTGCAGCTTTGTCCGACGTGACGGGTTGTCTTATGGTCCCGCGTGTTACCCTTTTATAAAAATCCAAAAATAACCTTTCAAACATAATCCATTACAACCTTAAAACTTATCAAATATACTTCTATCCAAACTCACATTCCAAAATTTATAAGGAAGTTAAACACATTGAAGATATTTTTTTCCATGTAATAACAAGTGACCACCTTCATCATGTATTATTTTAAAACATGGTAACATCCTGAATTACCATAAAACCTTATTGATTACATTCATGATCCCTTATTCTTTATGGAATACTGGATATACATCCTCTATCCATAAATGTTGTAAACTCCAACAATGAAAAATAATTAATGAGTTTCATGGCAGTCATGAATATCCAATATAATTTATTCTAATCAACCATCTCTTATTCAAAAATCACTACCACATTATTACGACCATATTAAGGATTACCTTTCCTTCAACCATGTATTTTACCAAAACTGCATCACACTATTAAGCCACTTTTCGTAGAACCATATAATATCAAATCCTCAATAAAATAGTATTTCAGTACAATCTTTATTTATCTCCATAATTCATATAACCAGTATGTTATTGATAAAACACTCAAATCAAATAATCTTATAATAACAACATAAGAACACTAGTCATTCTTCTTCATCTGAGGTAGTATCATAACTTGATTATTATCCAATATCATCATTTGGGGAATACTCTGATGACTTTTACATTGGTTCACGTAGTGTCCCAACTCTTTACAGACGAAGAATTGTACATTTGAAACCTTTTTCTGACCCTTACAGTCATGTACTTGGTGTAATTTTTATCCACACTTATAACAAACTCCCATTCCCTTCAAGAAAGTTCTAAGGTGTTTCTTCCCACAGTTATCACATGTGGGAAAATTCTTCTTTTCCCTCTTACCTTTAACAATATTTCTCTCTTCCATCCTTTTCTTATCTTGATTACCTTCAAATCAATAGGACTCAGAAAATTCTTTACTTATCTTATTAACACATGATACTATTTCTTCATATGTTCAGAAAACATGAGATACAATTTCCCTTCTAAATGTTGGATTAATACCATAGAAGATATGATCCTTCATACTCTTTGGATCATATGTATTGTTGGAATTCACATTCCTTCAACTAGGCGCCATTTCTATACAATGGCATACACTAGGTTAGTTTATGAATTGCAATGAATAATTCCAAACATGTAAAATACTAACGTAAATTGAATAGTTTATGGATATAATCCATAATCATAAAAATGTTTTCTTTGAGTTAGTATATACTCATTATCCCTTCATAATGGTTTGTAAAAAAATAAGAATTATCATATGCATATCCCCCGGGAGTGTCGTAACCAAGAGTACAGCAAGGCTTGTTTTCGTGCACCAATTCCCGTTTGAGTCTAGCTCAAAGCGGTGTTTTCGGGATTTACCCCTAGGTACATCTCTGCTAGAGCGGCCTCTACCAGCTCGTATCCATACAAGGATGTATTTCTTGGAAAACTCACAAAATCTATACAATACCAAAATTCTAGGAAGTTCTTCTATACTAATCATCAAAGTATATCTTAGGGTAACGTGTTATAATCATAGTTTATCTAAATCTAGTTTCCAAGGTTATTTCTAAACTTCCTCTGATACCAACATTAACGCCCCAACCCCAGTTACCTAGAGTTTTTGCATTATTTTAATATATTCGCATGATTACAAGGAATCAAGTCCTGAAGGACCAATCAGTTTAGCAGTCATGGAAAATAATTTACATACATGAATGTTAAGTTACACTTTATAACATACAAAACAACATAAATAATCCTTTATGAATGTCATTATTCCCTTAGCTTAACCTTGCATATCATTCACGATACACTTCGTGGAATCCTGTTAAAAATAAAACATAGAAATGGGTGAGCTCAAACGCTCAGTAAGGGTAAGCAATAAAGTGGAAAATGACATAAATATTAATCATGGTGAATAATTGATACCACATGCCTTTACCAATAATAAACCTGAATACTTTTATGGAAAGAATATGAGTTGATTAAATAATTCCATAATAAAACATAATCATGGGTATTTAATTAGTCGAATGAACACATGAACCATCAATATTATTTCCATAATGATGGAATGTATAATGCTAGACATTCTAAAAAATTTTGTCATGGCCTCGGCCAAGACGTCTACAAATGATTAAGGCCTCGGTCAAAACCATAAATCAAATTGTGAAAAAGGCACCAGTCAATTGCACGTCTAGTTGTCTCATGAGACCTACCGATTCATCGAGGAGCTATAGCGGGCTCCACCCATCACTTAATATATCCAATAAATTCCTCATATGAAAAGGTGTAAACATAACATAAACATTCATATAAGAACTAGGATACGAAATGTCAATACATTAACCACAAACCATGAATGGTATAAAAATAACACATCCACAGACAAACGTATCAAAAAACCTTCAATTAAATATGGAAGTTTTGTATCATACTAAATAAAATTCAAAACATGTTTAAAATCCATTAAAGGATTTAACATGGATGGAAATGATTTGTAAAAATCTTTGATTGAAATATCACTTTTCATGAAAACATTTAAAAGTCACACAATTTAGAAACTAAGACATTTAAAGACATTTTTGAATCAAAGTATCCAATACCACTTTGAAACTTTTTAAAGTAACAAAAATTTTAAAACATTCATGTCCATTTAAATAAATCCTTAAAACCATTTTCCAATCATGTACATTAATGAGAATTTTTTAGAATTAAAAATCATTAAAACATTTAAAATGATGTTGACATAGATGAAATCAAAACTATTTGAGAGAAATATATCTTTTTTTGAAATAATTTAAAAGTCACATTATTATAAAAGAAAACATTTACTTTGAGAATATTCTTATAAGCTTTTAAGGGAAGCTTAGATAATTTTATAACGGTGGAAAATATCTGCATCCACCGTATAAGTTAAAAAAGACATTCTTACCTTAATTTTGTCGAAAAGGTTAAAAAGGACCTTGTTTAGAAAATGACAGAATGATTCCTTAATAGAAATATTATAAAAGGTCAAAAAAGGGTATAAATGACTTTAAACCATATTCTGTAAAATATTAAGAATGATTTGAAATACATTTTTAAGAATCATGGATGTGGATGATAAACAGGTCTCAGTAGATAATTACGTATAAACAACCTCGAATAATGAAGAGATTGTTAAATAAACCCTTAACTTGTAATTTTACTTGGTAGAGGGTAGGTGTACCTCTTATATAATGGTGAAAAAATTGTTATTGAATTATACATTAATTATATACATTAATATGACATCATATATGATCTTTTAACATTTATTTATTAATAATATCTTAGTATTAACGTCGTTACGGGTGTTAACTGATTCATTTTCCATTATATTTTTTGTTATGTGAGCCATATTTTTTATATATTGGATGTATCTTATTCATATAAATAATTATATCATGTATCTAAACATTATTTTTAATCATCATATGAAAATTAGTCTTGAATGGATATGATGGGGAATGAATCTCATCGCGTTTGTGGAGACGGTAGTCCATACGTACGCACGAGCGACAATATCATTATTTTGATATTAAAATAAAATATAATTGGTTGTTATATAATATATAAAGATTAATTATCATGTTATATTTATTATTTACATAAATTACACATCATTATCATAACCATCCAAATAATAATGTTTTGAATATCAATTACACCACGACGTGGAGACGGTAAGCTGTATGTACGCACGTATGGTGACATGTCATTCAAAAGACAGACAGAATACTTAATATGGTTGTAACATATTTATAATAAAATCACAGTATATATAATATAATGGAGTTATTATTTTATAATGGAAATAACAATGAAATAAGAAGTGGAAGAACAAAGAAACTTGAAAGAGGGTGGTGAAAACATTACCTCTTCTTCGGGTTCTTCCTTTTAATTTTATCAAAAGGGCTCATTAGGTTGGATTTATGATGAAACTAATGCCTCTAGGTTGAATTTAGGGAATTTTATAGGATATTTGGGCATGGTATGGCCGAAAAAAAGGCTTTTAAGGTATGAAGAATTGGTTAGAAGTGGTGTCCTTTTATGAGGGGGAGGAGGGGCTCTTTAGAAAAAACATAAAGTATTGTTTTATAATAAATTCATATTCTGTTTATAATGGATCCAAAGTGGATTATTAAAAGTATAAGTTGATTGTAGGTTGAAAACAACTCAACCAATATGTTTTATACCGGTTTGGGTCACTTTATAAACCTTATCTTTTATTTTTAACTCCTAGTTAATTAGTTTTACATTTACAATGTCACTTTGTATTTCTATGATATGTGGTTAATAAAACTACTATATACTTCCAAGATACCCCCAAGTGGTCCATTAATGATACACATATCATTATATAAGTTCTTCGGCAGAACTTTAGATTTTTAGGAATAAAATATCAACTAATAATATAATATTTCCTTTAAAAACACATTAATGACAATTTTGAAACTATTCAATAATTGATTTTTTTAAAGTCTTAACAACTTTATTAATTAGAAAAAAATTCATTTAAGAAATCCTAACATATCATATTTATCAATAAAATTATTTTATGCCATCAAAACTTTCAAATTATATTTATTTTAACATTTATAATACCAATTATTTGATTCATTCATTAATAAGGAAAATACTGCATCATTATTGTGTCATAAATAAATTTAATTATTCAGTGTCTAAAAATTATAAATAAAATACCATTATGTAGGAAATATTTTTATATTTTTAATGAGTATTTATAGTCGAAAATATAACATATATAACCATATGTAAAAAATGTTTTTCTAAAAGATATATGCTTATGTCATTTTTGAATTTACTTTAACTTATTTGATATAAAGTGTCCTTATCACTTACAAGTGGATCCATGGGTTTTAAAAATCCACCCAAAGATACCCATGTTAGAAAATCTATCAACCAATAGTGTTAGGACACGTTTTAGGATAATTAAATATTATTATAATATTATTATTGTTTACCCTTATTTACCGGATTTTCCCTTTAACCATAGTAAATGAAATATTTACCGAAATAATTATTCAAAATGTCTAAAAAGACAAGTTGTCTATTTACACATTTTGGGAATCATGATTCCAAATATGGAATCATTTTTTCCAAATTCAAAACATAAAAGTGGTAGAAATTAATTTAAAATTAATTCTCGCTGTCAAAATAAAAAGCGTGTTTTTAAGAAACAGTAACTATCAAAAGATTGACACTTGTTTATGTCCGGTTTAAATGTGAAATTATGTCTAATGACCAAAATTAGATTAAATGGTAAAAATATATTCTAAATATACTTTATCAACACTCAAATTCATAATTTATCACTATTAATTATTTAGATTAAAAATGTTGTTTTTAATTAAAATTTAGTAATTTTCACTATTCATCAAAATATGGAAGTTATTAGAAAAGTACAAAAAATACACCCTAATATAATTTAGATATTATGAATACAAAAATAAATTCCATTTTGAAAGATAAAATGTATTAAATTTCAAAAAGTGGGTATTACTATTCATAACGACTAGTTTGATTGGTTGTAGTGTGTGTTAGAACTCGAAGTTAAGTACAACACACGCTACTGTATTATTCAAACAGAAGAGTACCACTGAAGCATGGGGTGTTACAGAATTATTCATGTTGATATTGATTTCATGTTGAGAGACCAAAAAAAATTATCACCTATAGGAATATCCAATGACACTTGTAACATAACTTTCTCCTATTTACATGTCAGTCCTCAAGATCTATTTTACTCAAGATCACCAAGCATGAAATTCATAAGAATAAGTCTCAATATATATGATATCCCAATACCTGATAGTTAATAATCATCCTTGTCCCATTATTTTATTGTGTCTCTACCATATTACATATATATTTTATTACATTCACTGTATCTTGAGGTTCTCATAATAGTCAGGATCTATAATTACCCATTGATGCATAATAAATCTTAGGAATTTTCCATGTAAATAGTGTTTGAAAATGTATTTTTACTATTATTATAATATAATATCATGCATAACTCTCAATATATAGGATATGGTAATCAAAAAGTACTTCATAATTTGGGTCTCGACAACACAGTTTTACAACACTCCCACTTTCACTAGATAAAACATTCTAACTATCAACTTGTTAGATCTCATATACTAAAATCATGATTCTGAAGAGTAATTAATTTAGTTAATGGTCCCACTTCATTTTATTACATTTTTATTCTGTTATCTATTACTTCACCTACATAATTAGAACTCCCTAAAGAGATAGTATCCCCTAGTATATTATTTTTATCCTATATCATAACCTTCAAATATTTTCTAGTACCATTATCATAAGCTTATAAAAATAATTATAATAATAATTAATGGATTTCTAGATTTTATTCCAATAACTAGAATAGATAATTTCACATTTTTAATTCCTCTTTAGCCGCATTAGAAGTTGTAACATACTCATTATTTATAGATATTGATACCACTGGCTACAGTGAGATTATATTGATCATTTACACATCTTAACTATTATATTTGATCAATTGAAACATTTTAATACTAGTTCAATACCAACCTTGTTGACAAGTGTTCCTTCCTCTCTAAATAATAGGTACATATCCTTTTTAAATTTCAAATTCTATTATATAAATCTAACTATTTTACATGTTGGTCTATAGAATTATTTGATATTTTACTACTATAAAATATGTATTGGAAATATCATGTCTAGTATATATTATA
Source organism: Viscum album (assembly GCA_963277665.1). Lineage (NCBI taxonomy): Eukaryota > Viridiplantae > Streptophyta > Magnoliopsida > Santalales > Viscaceae > Viscum > Viscum album. The sequence goes on along the minus strand of OY728155.1, from coordinate 912,554,912 downwards.
GAATATGTGATCGATCTATTTTTGATTCATAGTAAGTTATACTCATCATATTAATATCCTTATATGTGTTGTACACTTCTACATGGAGAGATTTATTCCATGTGAAATCGGAAATATTCTCTCTCAAAAAAATTTAAATTTTAATGCTGAATTTTTTAAGTTTATATAATTTTATGTGGTCTATGAAAACCAAATATATAACTCTATAGATATAATTCCCTAGGTTTTTATGATAATTTAGGCTTTGAAGATATATTTTAATCATGTCTTAACTACCTGTAATACTATTCAATTAATTTCCATATTTTATAAAACATATCTATCTTAGAATACTATATTTCTCCCACAAAAATCTTGTATACACCTGAAGGAATTTCATTCTAGAAAAATATTCAATGTTCAGAATGATTACAATAATCCATAAATATATTTCTGAAACATTCATTTCTTATTTGAATTCTATGGTGTCACCAACCCTTTCTGGTTTCATCGTTTATACACTTTCAAAGAAAGGTAGTCTTGACATCCAATTTCCAATAATAAAATCATAGAAAAAATATATAAAAAGTATATTTATAATGTATTTATGTATCATGATATGGTATAACCATAGATCCTTATTAGCAACATGCTTGTACCACCCAAGTATAGTTTCTCTGGAATACCCACCAACGGTTTTAAATCATCCATAGATACTTATCTTAATGAAAAATTTTATTTTAGTACATGGAATCCATGTTATGATTTGTTTAAACATTCAAATCCTAGAATGATTACTTATAATACTTAATGAGAGGATTCATCATTCTGAATTAATAATATATCATCCCTTGAGTGAAAATCGTGCCAACCTTTTGGTTCTATTCATCATATATAATACTACTCTCTGGAATAAATCCTCTTTAAAGAGATATAATGGAACTTGTTTTTATGCCAACTACTCGTGAATATTAAGCCTGGACTTTATAAAGGTCAATATTTCTCCCACTATCTCCAATAGAGATGAAAATTCTCTCATATAAATATAGTCTTTCATTTAACTAATGAATTTATATCCTAGTAATTTATTGAATATCCTATATGAACATTAGAATAATTTGAGAGATGCAAAGTCTTTTTTCTTGATACAAGTTTTTTTATTGACATAGGTTTAAAAAACTATTTTCCAATAAATACATGTTCTATGACATAATTGTCACAACCCTGTTTTTTATGATATATTTTTAAATATAAATTCAATCTCTTTCATATCTTATAATGCACACAACATTGGGTTTAAATGAAGCATGATACTCTATTAAAATAATGTTATTTATATATGACCATTATAATATTACTATTATGTTAGGGGGAAGGAATAGAACTTACTAAATTTTGAAAAATATATGTTTTAATAATTTTTAAAATAAATTAAACTGATATTTTATGATTATAAATAAAATATAAATCATTTGAAGTAAACATATAGGTTTCCAAAAAATTAGTTTTTTTGTTAAAGTTCATTTAGTTACGATTTATACCCATAATTTAAAATTAATTTTTACTAAATTTAGAAATTTTATTCTTGAAAATTATCTATTATTTTGAAATCATAAAATTGAAATTATCTTAGGGTTAGTTTTTGGGATTTTTCTGAAAACAATTAATTTTTTTATGAATAGTGAAAAGTGTGATTTTTATTAAAGTTGCCTTTTGTTTTAAAAAATTAAAATTCAAATTTCATTTTAATGTAGTTTTAGAAGTAATATTAGTAAAATTATATATTTATTAATATAATTTTTTCTATTGGAATCAATTCCATATTGAATTTTGATTCTAAAACATTCTCTACTTGTGGAAATTTTTTCTTTGGAAACCATTTTTCATCGGGTCTATGGGTTTAACATTAAATTAAATTGTACCACTTATATTAATAGAATTTGAAAAAATATATTCAAAATGTGGAATTAGGATAATATATGTAATCTAATAAGTTCAAATCACTTTTTTTACCATAATGAATAGTGAAAATAATTAAAATTATATTCCACGGTTATGGTTAAAATGGGTTTATCGATGGATTAAAATAAAATGATAAGAGTTAAAAGTAACCGAAACTTATATAATTATTACCGTATGGACATATTATGAATTTATATCTTCTAATGTTCTAAAATAGTCCATTTTGGATACTTTTTTCTTAGAAAAAATGTGGGTGGGATTCTTTCTTTTGAAAAATTCCATATGTGCCTTCTCCCACACTTATAAAAGGACACCATTTATTCTCTCTATTAAACACATCCAAAACCCATTGGTTTGAAAAAAAACCTTCACCGTTAACTTCCATAATTCATTCCTCACATCCTTGAATCCCTTTTTTTATTATACATCCAACCTTGGAAGGCTTTTAGTCCAAACATAAAGAAGTTTTCCAAAGAAGAGGTAACATACTTAGTCAAGATTTTTTTATTTATACTTCATCATCGTTATAATATTATTAAATCATGGCAAAATTATAAATTTATTATCTGAAATATAATTATATTTTAGGTTTAGTTTGTGAACTATAACCATTTCCTCCTCCCTTAAATGGGAAATGAAATTGTTGATCGTGTGTGTGATGGACTACCTCCTCACGAACCAACATAATTTACTTTACATTACAACCTTTAACAGATGTTTATAATGATTTGTTTAATTTTAATATGTAAAATTTTTGGATATAATTATAATTCGGAAGTAATAATACCATATATACATTCTTATGTTCCATTCAATAGAGAATATGATAATGTCGCTCGTGTGTATGGAGGACTACAGCCTCATGAAGCGATATGATTAATTTTTCACATACACTTTACATGGAAGGAAATAAGGAATAATTTTATGTTAATATATGATATTAATTACATATAAATAATTCTTGAAATAAATATATCATATATATACTTACCATACCATCCACTAAATAAATGATAAAGTCTTTCTTTTTTTCAGTGGATTACCACATCGCAAATCATTATGACTCAATTTTACTAATGAATCACATGGATGGTATGTATAAGTAATATATAAAGAAATAATATTATATTTAAGATATAATTATCATATTATAAATATAAAATAACACATACCTTATTTTCAACATGATCATCAAAAAATAGAATCATTATTTATAGAAACGTACGATCTACCGTCTCGAAGATTATAACATAGTTCATTTTTCATAACCATATATAATGGATGGGTTTAAAAGTATATTTTATTTATAAATATGATTATTATTTCATAATTACCATTTTTTATAGGATTAAATAATAATCCCTTTAATCATAGTTAACTTACTAAATTGTTTTTAGACATATTAATTATTTGTCATCAAAACATCAAATATGAAATTAATTGTTTAATTAATTGAATATGATATGGTAAAAAATAAAATAAAACAAAAATTTAACTTGAAAAGTTATATTGTGAAATTAAATAATTAATATAATTTTATTATTCATAAATATAAGAAACACACGTGAAGATTCATGCACTTGGTAAGGGGTTTCTTAACTCAATTTCCTTTTATTGGGTTAAACTAATAATTCATTGATTATGTTATTCTAAGAGTATGTGTGTAATTAACTTTGATGATTTTATGTTTTATTTTCAATTTTTATGATTTTTTTCATTTCATACCCCTAATTACTTTATTAATTAATCACCACTTCAACAGTAATATCTTTGTAAGTCTTTCATCTCAAAACTTCCTTTTTGTGAGAAAAGTTCATTTATGCACCAAATTTCTTTTAAATGTTTTATTCACTTCCCCTGTAACTATTATATCATTAATAATTTATAAATCATGATATTTTAAGTTACAATTCAATTACATCATCATGGGAGTTATGATTAGAAAGAGACAAAAGTAGTAGGGTCTTATGTTTCAATCTCATCTTAATTAGGATTTTATATCCTTGAATTTCCATTATTGGAAATTATTTTTGTATTTCCTAATAAAACCATTACATTTTATATTCATTTGTATATTCTTAAATTTTTCATGTAATAGTAACATTTTATAATATGTGTTACAAAAAAAATTTAAGAAATTTTTTTGTAAGGAAAATATACATCATTTCCTCTTATATTGAAAACTATTTCAATTAGATGTCCATTTATTCTTTGATGTTTATTAAAAAAATGTTTTTAAAATTATTCTATGACTTTTTAAAGAAATTTTTATCCATTTTGACATTTTATGAAATTTAAAATGTATATTCTTGTCATTTTATGAATAAGGAACTTCTTAAATTTCTACTGAAAATGTGAAGACAATATTTGTTTTAACATCCACAAAAAGAATACTATTTTCCTCCATCATTTTTCATTAAAAATAATTTATAAGTTTACAAGGTTATTTTCAAAGAAAATTATTTCAATATAATTTTCTGATTTTTTTTTTCAAAACTACTTTTCAAATTGAAAATGTTATTTTCCCTATGTATTTTTTCAATATTTTAAAAAGTATTTCTGTTTAACAATGATAACAACAATTGATGTTATATAGTTATTCAAATATTGTATATATGTCTCATAAATATAGTCTTTCGAATGCCTTCTTTATGAAATTTTCCATTGATTATGACATGAAAGAAGATTATGCAACCCGTTTCTTTCCATTGGTAATTATTATTTTTATTCCTTATGATTTATTTCTATTTTATGAAACATATTAATTATTTACATGTAATTATGGACGCACCCAGATATAACTCCAATGAATTGGTTAAAAATTTAGTCCCTTGAGGCGTCATGTATGAGATTAGGGATTAAACCTCATCTACTATGGGAATTTGTGCACCATGTGATATTTTCTTAGTAGTTATACTTTACACATATTTATGTCACATTATACATTGTCACAACATTCCCTATGATTCCAGGATCTTATGTTACCATGTTATTTATGTTATTCTCCCATGTTTTTAATCATGATCCTTTAATTTTATTATATCTTGTTATACTCAGAACTCACATTTTATGTTTTCTTATCATGTTTATTCCCTTACATGGCTTTTTATCTCTCCCCTTTTTTATTTATTACCTAGGTTATCCCATGTAGTTTCAATATATCAATGATGTTTTAGGATATCATTATAGATAATAAAATAAGTATTCTATGTTTTTAAGTTTGATGTATTATGAATTTAGTTTTTTTAAAACACTAGGCCTTTATGTTCTTTGTTTTGTATTAATTAATATTTACATTTAATAATGGTGTAAGAATATGTGTAAAAGTGATTAGGCCTCTATTTCTGGGATAAGAAAAAACATTTAGTTATCATTTAGAAACTAAGATGATAAAACTATTATGATAACCCTAGTGCTATGTATAAGTATAATTCAAATTATAGAAAAAATATCATGGAATAATAATGATGTATAGAGTGGGTGGTTTCCAAGAAATTACATCACTATCTTAATACTACAAGTGTACGTGTTTCTAGAACAGATGTACCTAGGGGTAATAAATATGAAAAATAATCAACATGATTTACTTGAGAATTACTTGGTATAAAAAAATGGGTCTTGTTGCGCACATGGTTTGACACTATCGATGGATATACCTTTGAAATTTAAAAACTATTTATGATCCATTATGAAGGGATTGAATGAATTTTTAGTTAATAAAACCAAATTACAAACATTACCATGGATAACATAGATTTAAACCTAATGTCCCATAAGTCAGTGCATAATTATCATTTATAAGTTATTATTTTTAGAATTATATGTTTCTCTTTTCTATTTTAATTCATTCTCATATTTTTCTTTATCTTTTTAGTTAATAGTGGGGAATAGAAGCAATCATGATAATAACTAATGTGATGACAATTGTACTTATTTACCCAAAGTGATTCCTAACCTTATGGGAATAAAAGTTAAAAATCTTATGAGCATTCCAAATGAGTGAATTTTGATAATGGTTTTGTTACTACCAATGGCCTTTGTGATGTACTGCTTTCTATGAAATTTCATTTGCAGAAATGTTTTTATGAAAAAATATTTACCGATAAAATATTTTTTAAGTGATTATTTAAATTTCAAGAGGTGTTTTATTATGTTGAAGTATATATAACATTTATGTTTAATGTAAAGGATTATTTGAAAAAAAATCTATTATGTTTTTGGAGATGTAACATGAAGGGTATGAGATAAAATTTTAGGTCAAAACATTCTTTTCATATTGAGGTTGTTTAGGTTAGTTCAAATATAGGGTTAATTATTTAAAGAATAATCTATGTTGAATATTTTGTTTTATTATTGAATTTTGGATATTTAAATATTCATATTCATTGTTGGAATTATCTTACATTGACATTACCATTATATCTTTAATAAATATAGAATTAATGTCTTTTTATTCTTTTGTGGATTATGTGATCTAATAGAATTTTAATTTAGTTCATTGGTCATGGAAAATTCATCATGGATACTTTTTTTGCGGAAAAGATAAGATTTTGGAGGAAAATGGTTAAAGGATGAATATTTATTAATCAAGAGATTTTATTTCACATGGACTTTTTCTATCTATTAAAATAATCTGTAAACATTAGGAAAAAGAACATGAAACAAAAAAATATCATTCACTTTCATATCCAATGAATCAGGGGACTTTTAATTCATCAGAGATGTATTGTTTTGTGTTTATTGACATTCTCATGATCATTCACCTTCACGTGATCGATGACCACAATTGTTGAACTCTCTGTGAGATGGTTATTTTAATAATTCCAAATCATTGCTGTATTTATGAAAATTTAGTCTTTTGTTAAAATTGTTCTAAAAGAGTTTGTATATATTTAATTCATGTTTACATATGTTTATCTATGTTACATTATGTATTACTGGTGACCTGGAAGTATTCTGAACAAAACAGACACTTTGTGAGAATTTTATGTCTTGACTCACCGTTAGTTATATTCCATGTCACCGATGACAACGGTCTCACCAAACGGTCACACCGATAGGAATGGTCACACCGATGAAGAGTAAGTCACCGATGACAACGGTATCACCAAATGGTCGCACTGATAGGAACGGTCCCACCGATCAAGAGTAAGTCACCGATGACAACGGTCTTACCAAACGGTCGCACCAATAGGAACAGTCGCACCGATGAAGAGAAAGTAACTGATGACAATGGTCTCACCAAATGGTCGCACCAATACCAATGGTCTCACCAATGGCAATGGTCACACCGATAGCAACGGTCGCACCGATGGATACCAAAGATCTAAAGAGATACCGATGATCATGAGTCACTGAAACCGATGATCATGAGTCACCAATACCGATGATCAATGAGTTACTGATGCTGATGCTACCGATAATGATGCAGATTCAAAATGACTCACTGATCTCATGACTCACTGATAGTAATGAAAACTGTTTGAATTTCTATAAACTCTTATTTAATTCCAATAGTGATATTTTATGTTTTTAATGAAATTAATGATATTTAATGTTAATTGTTGGCATGTCAGGGGACTTTACCTCATACCTATGAAAAGGTAATCATTCCCATTGCTGGAGCTCATGGAATAAAAAAGAAGATCGAGCTGCAGTAAAAAAAAGGTGTGTGTGTGAAAAGTCATAGAGATAGAATTATTCCATGAACACACATACATGAAAAGAAGAACACATAGAGGAACTCGAAAAGTGCATTTCAAGATCTTCAAAGAACTATCATGTATGAAATCCAGCACTACTGAGGAACACATGAAGAACGCTGGAAATCAGAGAACACACTCACTTGTGAAGGACATAAAGCTGAACCATGATACTCTGTTTTCTACAGAAAAACCATAGAAGGACTCAGAAGGATTTCTGCTAAATCCAACGAGTCCAGAGCTGCACTGGCAATCACTAGAGCTTTCAAAACATTCATATACTCTCTCTAAGTGAATTGTTATTTACTGTTGAGCAGTTTGTGTACTCTTTATATCTTTTACACACACACTGTCTCCTGTTCTGAACTGGAGGATACTAAATACTCATTCTAAACCCCATACATCATATTGTATCCCACTGAGGATAGTGGTAGAGGTCAAGTGTGACATGGATAGCTTGTGTGTTGTTGTCTTTGTTTTCCCATGAAGAAATGTGGTAGAGGTCTTAGGACATGGATAGTATTTTACTGTTTTTAACCCCGATCCAGGGTGTGGATAAAATTTTAATAAATTGTTTGAGAGGACTAAGTCTCTGCTTGAGAGTGAACCTCTTGTTTATATCTACTTTTCTTATTAGTATAAGTCTAAATAATACTACATATATCTTTTATATTCTGATGTTGTTACGTTGAAATACAAATCTATTTTAAAGTTACTTTGATAGTTAAATTAACAAGTGTTTATACATGTTGTGAACCAGTAGGTTAGCTTTAAAAGCTAATTTAATCTTGTGATTAAATTTTCTGAGATCTAATCAATCTTTAAGAAGCTAATTGAACATTTAAAATTTGTATAAATTCACAATAGTTTAACTTTGTTTTTAAATTGGAGTCTTTTAAGGGAAATCATTTTAACAAAAAAATTAATTGGATATCAATTTACCCACTCTTGAGTATCCACTCCGACCAAAATTTCATATCAGATGAATTGTTCTGTTTATCAATGCTTTAAAATACTCTTTTTTGCAACTGTGATTTTAGTTATATTTTAAAGATCTTAAATTTATGTTAGTTTTAAATTTCATCTCTTTAAATTTATTTGCTAAACTCTAGTTATGGATAATAGACTAGAAGGTGCTGCTACCAACATGACACTTTTCTTTAATGGTACTAATTATGCCCATTGGAAACTGAAAATGAAAATTCATTTAGAAAGTGTGGGATTAGATACTTGGACTGCTATAGAAACTGAATATAAGATTCCAGCAACTGTTAGAACTACTTGGGATGAGGCTACTAAGACAGCTTATAATAATAATTATAAAGCTATGAATGCTTTGTATTTTGATTTAGGAGATGAAGAGTTCAATAGAATATCTGCTTGTAAACCTGCCTATGAAATATGGGACACTTTGAGTGTTTCTCATGAAGGAACAAATAATGATAAAGAAATGAGATTGAATATATATATTATTAAATATGATAATTTTAAAATGAAGACTAGTGAACCTATCTCTGACATGTATCTCAGGTTCAATGAGATTGTCAATACAATGATCACTCTTGGAAGAGATGTCATTTCTAAGGAACAAATCATTAGAATATTGAGATGTCTACCAGATAGATGGAGAGGCACTTCTGTTTCAATCAAAGAATCATGTGACATTGGAGCTATTCCTATTAAAGAACTAATTGGTAAGCTTATGAGGTATGAGTAAGAACTCAAGGTGAATAGGGAGGATGATGATGAACCCAAAAGTATGTATGTAGCTTTTCAATCTACTACTTCAAACAGCAAGGACAAAGACCAAGTTCAAATACAAACTGAAAGTTCAACAAGTGAAGATTCAGACTCTGACAATGATGTAGAGATGGCTCAAATAGCTAAGAGATTCAAGAAGTTTTATAGGAAGAAGAGATTCTTTAGAAAATCAAATTACAAATGAATGTATGAAAACAAAGGAAATTGGAAAAAGGATTGCAAAAAGCCTGATAAGAATGATGAAGTTGTATTCTATGAATGCTAAAGGAAAGGTCACATTAAAGATGACTGTCCAAAATTGAAGTTCAAATAGAAATATGACTACAAGGACAATAAGTACAAGAAATCCATGAAAGCTACTTAGAGTGCTTCAGAAGACAGTACAAGTGAATCTGAAGTTTCTGATTCTGAAAAGAATCGTTCCAACATGTGCTTCATTACCAATACCTCTGAGGTTCATGTTTCCCCTATACCGAATGATTATTATTCTGGAACAGATTCTGAATCTAAAAACATGTCTAGTGAGGAACGTTTTGAATATTGTAACATGCTATAAGAAACAACTAATGAACTTAAGGACAAATATAAGTCATTGAATAAACAGCATGCTCTCACTGCCAATATTAAATATAACCTTGATGTAGAAAAGGGAAATAATTCTCAACTGATAAAGTAAAATACTAAACTAAAGTAGTCTAATGAGAAATTAAAGAAAGACTTAGAAAAATTTACAAATGGAAAAGATACACTTACACAAATTATAGGAAAACAAGTGTCACCAAAATATACCACTGGAATAGGTTATAAACCTAGACAGAGACATCTTACTATGACTATATTTATTCCTAAATCTGTACAAAACTGTGCTAGTTCTAGTTCTGATAATTCATATGCCTCAACTATTTATTCACACAGTTATAGATCAAATAGAGTTTATCTTTCAAAATATGTTGAATCTATTAATTATATGGGACCAATAAGATAAATTTGGATACCTAAATCTTTGATTACTAACCTATCTGGACCCAAGAAGATCTGGGTACCAAAATCATTTTCCATCTAAATCTGTTTTGTATGAAACATGTTTGAAGAGTTATCACAAGAAGATATGGTACATGGAAAATGGATGTTCAAGACATATTTCTGGAGATTAATCATGCTTCATGAGTTTAATCAAGGGTGATGGAGGCCATGTCACCTTTGGTGATAATTCTAAAAGAAAAATCATCAGCCTAGGATAGATTGGTAACACTGATTCAGTTTTGATTTCTAAAGTTTTATTTGTTGATGGACTTAAGTATAATCTGTTAAGTATTTCTCAATTATGTGATGATGGATTTAATGTGAAATTTGAAAATGATTCATGTAATGTGTTTAACTCTAAATTTTTTTAAATATTCTCTGCTTTGAGAAATGAAAATGTTTATGTTGTTGATTTAAATTCTTTATCCCAACAAAATGTTACTTTCCTAAATGCTTTTCATAAAGAATCTTGGCTTTGGAACAGAGGTTTAGGACACTACAATATACATTCACTTAGAAAAATGACTAGGAAGAACTTAGTTAGAGACCTACCCAAACTTGAATTCCCAAATGACAAAGTTTGAAATCCCAGTCAAAAGGGAAAGCGACATAAGGTTTCTTTTAAATCAATGAAATAAGTTTCAACTTCTCAACCTCTCGAGTTGGTTCACATGGACTTGTTTGAACTTTCTAGAGCTTCTAGTTTAAATGGGAAGAACTATGTCTATGTCCTAGTAGATGAATTTTCTAGATATACTTGGGTATACTTCTTAGCTCACAAAAGTGAAGCTTGTTCATACATTATTAAATACTCCAAGTCTATAGAAAACCTTAGTTGACTTAAGATTAAGACCCTAAGAAGTGATCATGGTCGTGAGTTTGAAAATCATGAGTTTGAATCTTATTTCTCAAAAAATGGCTATAGTCACAACTTTTCTGCTCCTAGGACACCTTAGAAGAATGGTGTAGTAGAAAGAAGGAATAGAACCCTTCAGGAAATAGCAATAACTAGTCTTAATGAGTATGATCTACCTATTTATTTTTGGGATGAGGCTGTGAATACAGCTTGTTATATTATTAATAAAGTCTTAATTAGACCTGTTCTTAAAAAGACCCCTTATGAGTTATGGAATAATAAGAAACCTAAAGTTAGTTACTTTATAGTCTTTAGATGCAAAGTCTTTATCCTCAATATAAAGGATAATCTAGACAAGTTTGGTTCTAAAAGTGATGAAGGAATTTTTCTTGGTTATTATTTAACTAGAAAATATTATAGAGTCTTTAATAAAAGGACCAAATGTGTGGAAGAATATATTCACATCAAGTTTGATGAAACTGATCCACATGAACCTAAACTATCTCTTGAGAATCTTGAAAAAGATTTGAGTATTCTGGACCTTTATGATAAAAATAAAGAACCTGAGGTAAAAACATCTAGTTCTGGACATATGCTAGAATCTTCTTCTGTTGAACTTGAACCTATAGATGAACTTGAAATTTCTAGTCCTACCTTTAACAAATCAACTAGGATTCTAAAGAATCATGTTTTGGATACTGTTGTTGGTAATCTTGATAGAGGGACACAGACTAGAGATTCTCTAAGAAACCGGGTTGAACATCAAGCCTTTCTTTCACAGCTAGATCCTAAAAATTTCAATGATGCACTCAATGATGAATTTTGGGTAATTCCTATTCAAGAAGAGTTAAATCAATTTGAAAGAAACGAAGTTTGTGAATTAGTTGACAAACCCAAGGACACTTTAACAATAGGCGCTAAATGGTTTTTTAGAAGCAAAGTTGATGAGTCTGGAAACATAGTTAGAAACAAATCTAGATTATTTGCACAAGGATATAGTCAAGAAGAAGGTATAGACTATGAGGAAACCTTTTCACCTATATCTAGAATAGAATCCATTAGGATTCTACCTGCCTATGTTTATCATCTAAATTTCATGTTATATCAAATGGATGTTAAAAGTTCTTTTCTAAATGTTTTTATTGTTGAAGATGTTTTTTTACAACCACCTAGATTTACTAATCCTCATTTTACAAATCGAGTTTTTAAACTTTCTAAAGCTTTATATGGTTTAAAACAAGCTCCAAGATCTTGGTCTGATAGACTTAGTAGTTTTCTTATTTCAAAAAGTTTTACAAAATGGATTGCTGATCAAACTCTTTTTATTAAAATAATTTCTAAAGATGTTTTAATAGTACAAATATTTGTTGATGATATTATTTTTTTATCTTCTAAATATTCTTTATGTACTTATTTTTCATAGAGTATGCAAAATGAATTTGAAATGAGTTTATGGGAGAACTCAAATATTTTCTTGGATTTCAAGTTTTCCAAAATGAAAATGGTATTATTTTGAATCAAAGTAAATATAAAAAGGATCTTTTAAAACATATTGGTTTGGATAGTATTAAGGAAAGTGATACTCATATGAGAACATTCTGTAAATTGGATGCAGATCAAACTGGGAAACCAGTGGATCAAACCAATTACAGAGGTATTATTGGAAGCTTACTTTACCTTACTACTAGTCGACTAGATAGTATGTTTAGTGTGTGTATGTGTGTAAGATTTCAAGCTAATCCAAAAGAATCTCATTTACTTTCTGTTAAATGAATTTTCAAATATCTTAAACATACTTCCAATTTGGGATTGTTTTATCCCAAAAGACAATATTTTGATTTTTTCACGAACCAACCCGGGTTGACCCTGAACCGGTCACCTGAGCCGGCCCGCGACATTGCCCGAAGGGCGTTCCCGATCCCCACGGGCTGGCAACTAGTGTCGGGCATCAAAAGTATACAGGTGGGAACAAGTTAGCCCAAAATAAAAATAAATTAAGCAGCAGAAACAAATGGTACAAAAGCAAATAAAGAAAGAGCAGCCAACAATGCCACTAACCTGACCACGACTAAAACTCCCCGTGACTCTTTGGGTCACCTTCCAATACCACAACCAACATCGATCAAGGTGAACAACAGAATCTGGAACCTACAACAGAACTAAAAACAGGAAAACACTATAGGCATGAGTATTAAAACTCAGTAGGTAGGCCCGACTAAATCTATTCCCAATGCACATACCAATAAATAAAGAGTTTATCAATTTCAGCTTTGAACTAAATTATATAAAATATAGTTTCCACACACTTTCATTTCTAAAACAAGTAACAGTCCATTGCCCTTTTTACTTTAGAAGAAGTCTAATGTTGAAAGAAGCAGGTGCATTGCATTTTTAAAACATTTTATGATCAATTTATAAATCCAAACTTTAGTTGTTAGTCAAAAGAAAAATCACACACAACACACACTAAGGGAAATGGTAAAAGTGGCACACAAGGGTCAGCAACCGAACTCGACCTCTCAATCGTCCGCCACACACAAGCACTAAAAGAAACATGGGTCGAACCTAGGAGATCGTGAACAAACCAGAACGTACTATACATGTGACTCATCCTGAAGGCATGCCATAACTCATTGACGTCTTAACGCCCATAATACTACCCGGCTTATCCATACATGGCCTAACCGAGGGGCCCAATCCCCACATCAGCAATAACTCAGTATTCCCCTGTTATGGGGCCACTAGCCAGTGCGTGGTCTAAACTAGTACAGCAATCGTTCTCAGAAAATTCACTCAATATGCCAGGTTCCCATGTCAGCACAAGCAATAAAAAGGGGGTGCGTCTACAATGTAAATAAATCAGTCACGATGCACAAACATCACATATAGCTCACGCAAACAACGCACACCAAAGATCACCCCCGAGTGGGATTTCCAAGATAATGCATTTCATTAAAGTGCCAAACGGGCCTTCACCAATTTTAATGTAAAACTTCATTTCTCAAAAAACTCAAAACACTTGTTTAGGAGAAATTATTTATCTTTAAAACTAGAATAATGTTTGAAGTTCCATGAATTATGTTTAAAGGTCAAACAGGCATTCTTTCAAAACTGGGTGTCCGCCCATCAAGAAAATGTCACAATTGTTCGGTATAAAATAAAAACCTCTTTTCACACTAAATAATAATTTAAAGTTTTATTATCTAATATTATTTCTAATTCATTAAAAATTAATAAAAAAATAAGAAATTAATAAATTCTAAATCTAAAGGTAAGTGCAATGGAGGACCTACCTCAGCTCGATGTCCAAACACAAGGGCGTGTCACGCCTCGCACAGACGCACCAGCATGCACAAGCCGATGATCGCGGTAACGCGGGGTTACCCCGCCAATGCGCTGCAACCGAAAAGATAAATAAAATATGTGAACACGGACTTAAAATAATCCAAACGAACAAACAGCGCAAAAGAACCACCCCGACACATTTTCAAAACACAACTTGCATTATCTGTACCATTTAATAAACCACTTTAGATTTTATAACACAAATTCAAAATAGTAACCCATGACTTATGCACCCCATACCCTATTCAAAACTCTATTTTACGTCCAAAATTACACAATGCTGCATCAAAAAAAACACAATTTACCCCACTTGCACAGACTAATAAACTATCTACACAACTAGGTAAACCATTTTCACAACTGACCAAACAACTAAGAAAATTTATTAAACAAATTCAAAATGTGCCGGATGACTCAAAATATCATGAACTCACTCAAAACTTCTAAACGCACTGTGACGTCACACCAAAACACAACTGCAACCCTTAAATATTTTAATAAACCAACGACATAGTTTATAAAACACTACAAATGGCTCAACATGGGTTTCAAAAGAACTAAACACTCGCATCACATAAATACATTACTAAACACTTCAAAAAACATAATTAAACATCAATAAAAACCATATTTTCACAAAGCAGATTAATCACCTAACATACTGAATTGACTAAACAATAAAAATAAAACTCCAGATAAAGATTATGCGCCAAGACCATACCTTGGGTGTTGAAACCCCAAATTTTAGTGCGAAACTTCAACTGTTCACCAATCGCACAATAACAAATTCAACTAAATGCTATGGAAAGGGTGCGGGAAGCTGGATGAGCAAGATGGATTGGTTTCGGATGTGTGACACACCATAAATTCCACCCAAGAATGATATGTGGCAACCAGATAAGGGGAGTGGCGCGAAAGGGAGGGTGCGGAGCAGCGTGTGCTGCTTGCTGGACAGGAAGGTGTGCCGACTTGGTTTGTTGAAGGAGAAGTAGGAAAGGGGGTGAGGGTATCCGGTCGGGAAGAAAGGGGGCATCGCGGTTGTCCGGTGCGGAGTGTGGTTCGGATAGGTAAAGGTGTGGCACGAATTGGTTTTGCAAGCAGGAGGGCCATTGCGGTTGGGGATGGCAACATGAGGTTACAAGGAGAACGGGGGTCTGGTTCAAGGAAGAAAAAAAAGGAGCGAAGAGGAGAAGTCAGGGTTGGGGCGTTGTGCAGGGGCATTTACCGGTGGTGCTGAGTAGGGAGTGCCAACGAGGGGGCGAGTGTGGAGGTGGTGCAAGCGGGAGCTGGCGGCGGAGGCTTGCTGCGTTGCACTGCTAGGGGGCGGCTCGCACGGTGCGGTGAGGAGGCAACGGGGAGTGCGCAGCAGGGGCATGATGCGGGGAGAACAGGGGGAAAGGAAGGGATAAGTGGGGTGCGGCTCGCGGCGCACAGCAGGAAACAGGAGGGTTGGTCGCACGGTGCGGTGAGGAGGCAACGGGGACTGCGCAGCAGGGGCATGATGCGGGGAGAACAGGGGGAAAAGTAAGGGATAAGTGGGGTGCGGCTCGCGGTGCACAGCAGGAAACGGGGGGGCTGGTCGCACGGTGCGGTGAGGAGGCAACGGGGCAGCGATGGTGACCGGCAGGGTGGTGGCGCGGGGCAGCGACGGTGACCGGAAGGGTGGTGGCACGGGCCTGGCAGTAGTGGGAGGTGGAAGCTGGCGTGGCTGGGAGGAGGGGAGGCCAACGGAGGAGGCGAGGCACACGGGAGAAAAGAGAGGGATAGAGATGGGGGTGGCGGCGCAGCATACCAAAAAAACGCAAAAGGGTCAGTTTAGGGTTAAGGTAAAATGAATAAATAAAATAAATAAATAAATAATAATAATAATGATAAAACATAATAATATTAACAATAAAACTAATAAATATTAATAAAACAAATAATAAATATTGATATTATTTCGTATCCATTTCATTTTAAATAACAATAACATCAACAATAGAGTTAGAAAAGAAAAAGTTTCTTTCTCTATGACAATACTATTATTATTCTTGGTAAAAAAAGAGAGAGATAATAATATTAATAATATTAACAACAACAAAATATTACTAACATTAACTAAATGTTAACCAAAAGAAAACTTTGTCCCATTTCATTTTTTTTTAATGATTATAATACTTGGTCAACCGCGCAGTCCCCAGGACCGAACGCACGATCGCCGCTAGTAGTGCGGGGACCGCGCACCAGCACGAGACCCGCCAAAAACATCAACCTTTGAAAAAAAATTAAAACCAGGGCCCAACTAACCTCGTCAAAATGACGTTGGACCAAGTAATTAATAAAAATAAAACAAAATGATTTGGTGTTTGCCGTCGGGGTGTGACAATTCTCCCCACCACAGACACTTTCTGCCGCCAGAAAGTCACTAAGCCAACAGTTGACACAAGTAGAGTCTATGCCCAGACAAAACCAAAGGAAAACGTGATCCTTAGAGTAACAGTTCCCAACATACGTCACACTCAACCAATTCAAGGAAAATCACTGCCTGAAATTGAGGGGAGAACATGAGAGGGTTCTCCCCACCACAAGAATTCACTAATACTGAAACCATTGAAACTCGAACAACCCCCCCCCCCCTAGGGTGGTAACACGGGAGCTCCCAAACCAAACTCATCCCACCTTCTCAACGCTAACGGAACAACTCCACCAAGACTTAAAAGAGAAACCTAATACAGAGCAACCCGGCAAACCCGGGTCCCAAAACCCATCTTAACATCTCTACATTATCCAAACAACACCCTCGTCACAACTAGGAACCAGGGAACCCCCAACATGAACCTACAACTCATCCACCTAAGTTGAGTGGGACCACTGAGATTTAAACAAAACACCACCACAAGGCCACCTAACATATCGGGGCACCAAGACAATGAACACCCTATAACAACACTGTTGGAACTAAGAATTCCGCAAAACGATTTAAAACTCCCATCACATCCAACTCCCTTAGTGCGAGTGAGACAGCGCTTCCACTAAAACTCGGAACTCTCAACACTGAGCAAAAACCCCCAACACTCAAATCTCCAACTGATCACTAATGAAGTTAGGACCAACCCACACAAGGAAAAAAACCCTCTTTAAAAAAAACAAATAAATATAGATGTCACACTCAGAAGAATGCAACTACTATGATCACAAAAGTATGATTTCATCGCACTATTATCGCAAAAAAAAAATAACTTACAATAGCGTGAGAACAAGGACAAGGAAACCTTGAATGTCTCTATTCCAAGACAAAATATAATGATCCAAGAAAAGGTCTCACATGCCACTGACGCCCTGACTGTGTGCGAGCTTCACCCCGAGACCTGGGGTTGGGGCTCTGATGGTAGAAGCATCTTATGCCTCACAGTCAGGCATGAGAATCCCCCAAACAGGACTCCTTATTCGAACTACACTAATTTCAGAACCTTTCCCATTGACCCGAATGGTCACACAATAGCAGGACTTCGTAGGAATGAGATGAACTGGATTAGGATGCTTGAAATGACCACACTGATGGCACATTAAAGAATAGTATGAAGAACCAAAAGTCCACACCGAAAAAAATGGATTTATTCAGAGGTAGGTTCCTCTCGTACACCCCGCTTGCGAAATAGGGAACCGCTACGAATGAAGAAAGGTGCTGGATTTTACAAGCACTTGCGCTCCAGATGTCGACTACTTAAAGCAGCGAACACAGGCCTTCACATTCTCAGATATGATCGATTGGATGAATGTGGACTTCAACACCTACCACATCAACCCAAAATCCAACCATGAGGAGGCATCAAACCTTCACCGGTCCAAAACTAGACCCTCAAACAGACCTGAGGCATCATGGACTTGAACAACCTTGAGAGTTCCCAACATCCCGAAGTCACTCTCTAATTTCCCAAACCACACAACTGCCTCTAACGGACATCAATCACCTCGATGAACAGGCAACGCATTATAGGAACCAGAATTAGGCATGACTCATTAACAAATTTCAGAGACTTTTCTGGGTGTCAAATTCGGAACAACACATAGGGCACAAAACCAAAACCCAGAATCAATCCAAAACACAATCGAGATAAACACCCCAAGCCGAGACAACCGGCCCAGAAGTTAAATGAATATAAATACAATCAAAATCCTCTTTTTCAAAATCACCATTTTCATTTAAAACATTAAAACTTCTTTATTCCCAAGACCATTTTTTTTCAAAAACAAAAGCCATTTTTCACTGGTCATAAATCCATTTGTCATAGAAAAATCAATTTCCAATACCTTTATATTTCAAAAACTCACCCATGGAATCCCATGAATCATCACATGTGTGTCCATCCATTTCTATCCACATCGTCCATGAATAAGTGCCCCCATTCACTTTTCGTTCATACCCACACACATGTGATCCTCCATAAAGAAAACCAACGGTCACACAAAGCCACCCTTTACCAACTCCAAACAAACATTAACTTTCAAACCAAAGATCCTTTAATTTAAAAAAATACAATTTACCAATTTAAAAACATTTTAGATAAAACATCTTCATTTCAAGATACACGTTCATTTAAAAAAGCACACTTACACCAACCTGATCCAAACAAAACACAATCCACAACGAAGAACCGAAATGAGGAACTAGCAGTCGCACTCAACCTGGCGACATGGTAGTGAGCCACACCCAGGTAAGCAGCAACAACTAGGAGGAACTCAAACTGTGCACTCGGACTACACATGGGTCACTACTCCATGTGAGGTCACGACGTGACACTGGCTCCCCTCCATTGTCATTCCTCAATCCAAAACAAAAGTAGAAGACTCAAATCCCAGACTGCCCTGGTAACTCGAGAATCAGTGCGAGCAAGAGTTCGCGACGCTCTTCCCACACATACCACCCGAATCCCGACAGTCCTAATCTCCATCTACCAAACACCCCAAATGACAAGAACCTGCTTCTGATACCATTTTGTCACGAACCAACCTGGGTTGACCCTGAACCGGTCACCCGAGCCGGCCTGCGACATGGCCCGAAGGGCGTTCCCAATCCCCACGGGCTGGCAACTAGTGACGGGCATCAAAAGTAAACAGGTGGGAACGATTTAGCCCAAAATAAAAATAAATTAAGCAGCAGAAACAAATGGTACAAAAGAAAATAAAGAAAGAGCATCCAACAACGCCACTAACCTGACCACGACTAAAACTCCACGTGACTCTTTCGGTCACCTTCCAATACCACAACCAACATCGCACAAGGCGAACAATAGAATCTGGAACCTGCAACAGAACTGAAAACAAGAAAACACTATAGGCATGAGTATTAAAACTCAGTAGGTAGGCCCGACTAAATCTATTCCTAATGCACATACCAATAAATAAAGAGTTTATCAATTTTAGGTTTGAACTAAATTTTATAAAATATGGTTTCCACACACTTTCATTTCTAAAACAAGTAACAGTCCATTGCCCTTTTTACTTTAGAACAAGTTTAATGCTGAAAGAAGCAGGTGCATTGCATTTTTAAAACATTTTACGAACAATTTAGAAATCCAAACTTTAGTTGTTAGTCAAAAGAAAAATCACACACAACACACACTAAGGGAAATGGTAAAAGGGGCACACATGGGTCAGAAACCGAACTCGACCTCTCAATCGTCCGCCACACACAAGCACTAAAAGAAACATGGGTTGAACCTATCAGATCATGAACAAACCAGAACGTACTATACAGGTGACTCATCCTGAAGGCATGCCATAACTCGATGATGTCATAACGCCCATAATACTACCCGGCATAGCCCTACATGGCCTAACCGAGGGGCCCAATCCCCATAGAAGTAATAACTCATTATTCCCCTGCTATGGGGCCACTAGCCAGTGCGTGGTCTAAACTAGTGCAGCAATCGTTCTTAGAAAATTCACTCAATATGCCAGGTTCCCGTGTCAACACAAGCAATAAAAAGGGGGTGCATCTACAATGTAAATAAATCAGTCACGATGCACAAACATCACATACAGCTCACGCAAACAATGCACACCAAAGATCACCCTCGAGTGGGATTTCCAAGACAATCCATTTCATTATAGTGCCAAACGGGCCTTCACCAATTTTAATGTAAAACTTCATTTCTCAAAAAAATCAAAACACTTGTTCCGGAGATATTATTTATCTTTAAAACTAGAAGCATATTTCAAGTTCCGTGAATTATGTTTAAAGGTCAAACGTGCATTCTTTCAAAACTGGGTGTCCGCCCGTCAAGAAAATGTCACAAGTGTTCGGTATAAAATAAACATCTCTTTTCGCACTAAATAATAATTTAAAGTTTTATTATCTAATATTATTTATAATTCATTAAAAATTAATAAAACAACAATCAATTAATAAATTCTAAATCTAAAGTTAAGTGCAATGGGGGACCTACCTCGGCTCGATGTCCAAACACAAGGGTGCGTCACGCCTCACACAGACGCACCAGCACGCGCAAGCCGATGATTGCGGTAACGCGGGGTTACCCCGCCAATGCGCTACAACTGAAAAGATAAATAAAATACGTGAACATGGACTTAAAATAATCCAAACGAACAAATAGCGCAAAAGAACCACCCTGACACATTTTCAAAACACAACTTGCATTATCTGTACCGTTTAATAAACCACTTTAGATTTTATAACACAAATTCCAAATAGTAACCCACGACTTACGCACCCCATACCCTATTCAAAACGCTATTTTACGTCCAAAATTACACAACGTTGCATCCAAAAAAACACAATTTACCCCACTTGCACAGACTAATAAACTATCTAAACAACTAGGTAGACCATTTTCACAACTGACCAAACAACTAAGAAAATTTATTAAACAAATTCAAAATGTGCCGGATGACTCAAAATATCATGAACTCACTCAAAACTTCTAAACGCACTGTGACGTCACACCAAAACACAACTGCAACCCTTAAATATTTTAATAAACCAACGACACAGTTTATAAAACACTACAAATGGCTCAACATGGGTTTCCAAAGAACTAAACACTAGTATCACATAAATACATTACTAAACACTTCAAAGAACATAATTAAACATCAATAAAAACCATATTTTCACAAATCAGATTAATCACCTAACATACTGAATTGACTAAACTATAAAAATAAAACTCCAGATAAAGATTATGCGCCAAGACCATACCTTGGGTGTTGAAACCCCAAATTTTAGTGCGAAACTTCAACTGTTCGCCAATCGCACAATAAAAAATTCAACTAAATGCTACGGCCGGGGTGCGGGAAGATGGATGAGCAAGATGGATTGGTGTCGGATGTGTGCCACACCAGAAATTCCATCCAAGAAAGATATGTGGCAACCAGCTAAGGGGAGTGGCGCGGAAGGGAGGGTGTGGAGTGGCGTGCGCTGCTTGCTGGACAGGAATGTGCGCAGACTTGGTTCGTTGAAGGAGTAGTAGGAAAGGGGGTGACGGTATCCGGCCGGGAAGAAAGGGGGCATCGCGGCTGTCCGGTGCGGAGTGTGGTGCGGCTAGGTAAAGGTGCGGCGCGACTTGGTTTCGCAAGCAGGAGGGCCAATGCAGTTGGGGATGGCGGCATGAGGTTGCAAGGAGAATGGGGGTCTGGTTCAAGGCAGAAAAAATAGGAGTGCAGAGGAGAAGTCAGGGATGGGGTGTGGTGCAGGGGAATTTGCCGGTGGTGCTGAGTAGGGAGAGCCAATGAGGGGGTGAGTGTGGAGGTGGTGCAAGCGGGAGGTGGCGGCGGAGGCTTGCTGCGTTGCACTGCTAGGGGGGGCGGCTCGCACGGTGCGGTGAGGAGGCAACGGGGAGTGCGCAGCAGGGGCATGATGTGGGGAGAACAGGGGGGAAAGGAAGGGATAAGTGGGGTGCGGCTCGTGGCTCACAGTGGGAAATGGGAGGGCTGTTCACACGGTGCGGTGAGGAGGAAACGTGGAGTGCGCAGCAGGGGAATGATGCGGGGAGAACAGGGGGAAAGGAAGGGATAAGTGGGGTGCGGCTCGCGGCGCACAGCAGGAAATGGGGGGGCTCGTCGCATGTTTCGGTGAGGAGGCAACGGGGCGGCGAAGGTGACCGCCAGGGTGGTGGTGCGGGGCGGCGACGGTGACCGGCAGGGTGGTGGTGCGGGGCTGGCAGTAACGGGAGGTGAAAGCTGGCTCGGTCGGGAGGAGGGGAGGCCAACAGAGGAGGCGGGGCACACGGGAGAAAAGAGAGGGATAGAGATGGGGGTGGCGGCGTAGCAGACCAAAAAAATGAAAAAGGGGCGGTTTAGGGTTAAGGTAAAATGAATAAATAAAATAAATAAATAAATAATAATAATAATAATGATAAAACATAATAATATTAATAATAAAACTAATAAATATTAATAAAACAAATAATAAAGATTGATATTATTTCATATCCATTTCATTTTAAATAATAATAACATCAACAATAGAGTTAGAAAAGATAAAGTTTCTTTCTCTGACAATACTATTATTATTGTTGGTAAAAAAAAGAGAGATAATAATATTAATAATATTAACAACAACAAAATATTACTAATATTAACTAAATGTTAACAAAAATAAAACTTTGTCCCATTTCATTTTTTTTGTATGATTATAATACTTGGTCAACCGCGCAGTCTCCAGGACCGAACGCACGATCGCCGCTAGCAGTGCGGGGACCGCGCACCAGCCCGAGACCCGCCAAAAACATCAACCTTCGAAAAAAATTTAAAACCAGGGCCCAACTAACCTCTTCAAAATGATGTTGGACCAAGTAATTAATAAAAATAAAACAAAATGATTTGGTGTCTGCCGTCGGGGTGTGACAATTATGGGGGTGATTGTAACATCCCCAAATGATAAAGGGTTAAATGACTAAATGATATGACTCATGTCAACAAGGTGCACCTTCCTTTTCGGGAGCTTGTCTGATTAGAAATCCATGGTTAAGCGTTCTTGTCATGGAGTAGTGATCAGGATGGGTGACCTCCTGGGAAGTTTCTCGGGGTGTGTGTGAGTGAGGACAAAGCACACTGGAAAGGACATGTGTTGGCCTATGGGGACTATCATTAGTCAGATGACCCATGCAGACATGTGGGTGGACCCGGGGGTGGACCCCACGTGTCTGCGGGGCAACTAGTGGTACCTGGTGGTCCAAGACCCGACGACCATGTTAAGGCGGGGTGGTTGTGCTATCACTGGGACCCGGTTGTCACATTTGGTATTAGAGGAGGAACCCAGCCTTAAGTGCACGGTGCACTGCCTGGGTTGAGATGTAGGGCCCACAACGAGGGCATTGTGCTCTAAGGGGGGGTGATTGTAACATCCCCAAATGATAAAGGGTTAAATGACTAAATGATATGACTCATGTCAACAAGGTGTACCTTCCTTTTCGGGAGCCTATCTGATTAGAACTCCATGGTTAAGCGTGGTTGGCCTGGAGTAGTGATCAGGATGGGTGACCTCCTGGAAAGTTTCTCAGGGTGTCTGTGAGTGAGAACAAAGAACACTGGAAATGACATGTGTTGGCCTGTGGGGACTATCATTAGTCAGATGACCCGTGCAGACATGTGGGTGGACCCTGGGGTGGACCCCACGTGTCTGCGGGGCAACTAGTGGTACCTGGTGGTCCAAGAACCGACGACCATGTTAAGGCGGGGTGGTTGTGCTGTCACCGGGACCCGGTTGTCACAGCTTTAATCAGTTATTCAGATGCTAACTTTGCTGGTTGCAAGCTAGATATGAAGAGCACATCTAGAACATGTCATCTTTTGGGAAAGTCCCTAGTATCTTGATGTAGTAAAAAGAAGAATTCTGTAGCTTTGTCTACGGCTGATGTAGAGTATATAGCTGCTGGTAGTTGCTACGCAAAGATTATGTGGATGAAACAAACTCTTTTAGACTATGGATATGATTTTACGCATGTTTCAATCAACTGTGATAACAGTAGTGAAATTAACATATAAAAGAACCATGTGTCTCTCTTTAGAACCAAACACAATGATGTAAGGCACCCCTTTTTGATAAACCACTACCAAAAAGGTGATATTACTCTTGAGTTAATAGGTACTGAACATAAATTAGCTGACATTTTCACCAAGCCCTTATGTTCTGAAAGGTTAGACTTGATTAAACAAGTGTTGGGTATGATAGATCTGTAAAACCGATCTGTGAAACCAATCTGTGAAACCGATCTATGAAACTGATATGTGAAACCGATCAGTGAAAACGATCAGTGAAACTGATCTGTCAAACTAATCTATCAAATCGATTAATGCTACTGAGTGGGTTGTACTATTTTTAAAATCATTTTTTCCTCTTTAAAATGACTCTGTTTTACTTTATTGATATTTTATTGTTTTTCAACCCTAAATGATATAAATAATGACCCGCGGCTATTTCTTTTTCTAAGAGACAGTTGACCTTTCATTTCCCGCCGAACTCTCTCTTCTCTTTCTGTAACCTGGGCTTTTTGAATCTTTCCAAGCCTCTCGATTGTCTCAAACCTCAGAATGGCCATGAAAAAGAGACAGAGCGAGGAATCTAAAGGATATTCTCCTGTCTATCCTGCTCAAGGTGAGTCGAGCAGTACGACACAAATGTCTATAAACCCAGAGCTCGAAAAATGTGAAGTTATAGCTAAAAAGGAAATATGTTCAGAATGGGTTTTATCTAGCAAGTCTATTCTCTTGATAGTGTTGGAAATGGAAGGTTGGAAGAATTGGTTCTGCGATAATAATCGGGTCTTTTACCCAAAGAGGGTGCATGAGTTCTATTTAAACATGAATATTATATTTGACAGTATAGAGGCTGTGATATTGTCTTCTATAGTAAAAGGTAAAAGGATTACTTTTTCATTGAAATAGTTGGATGAATGGTTGGGAGTACCTCATAATAGAAGATATGAGAATTATGTTGGTAATATCCCTCTTACTACTGATTACTTTTCTTATGAGCAACCCATGGAGTTATTGACTGGGAAGTCTGAATCGATGAAGAAAACTGCTGCTGAGTTGGATGGTGAGAATAGAATCCTATTTAAATTTATTCAACATCAAATATGTCCTAGAAAAGGTGACTTTTCTTCAGTAAAGTATCAGGTTGTTTTTCTGTTATTCCATTTTTTGAATGGTGAAAAGTTCAATTTGTGTAGATATTTTGCTGAGCATATTGTTGAGATGATAAAACCTTTAAATAAAGAAACTATTTTTGTTTTATTCTAAGCAAATTTCTTCTATGCTGAAATTCTTGGGCTGTGTGGATGATGGAGAGGAGTGTACCTCATCAATTAGCTTATAGTTCAACAAAGTTATTTGTAAGAGAATGAAAATAAATTGGATACCATGGAAGAAAGCTTGGGTTACTGATGAAAAAAAATTATATGAGTCCTTCAATCCTACTGATCATCCAAGGAGACCAAAGGAGATAAGAGATCCCAGTTTAAAACCTAGTGAGGAAGTGATTTATTCAGATGAAGAAGAGGAAGCAATAGTTCCTAAGGAGACTGGTGAATCTAGTAAGAAAGGAATAGAATAATAAGAAGAAGCTAAAGATAATCTGAATGCTGAAGAGGAGGTTGAATCATCTCTTGATTAGAGGAGTGATCCTGATACTGTTAGCTCGAAGAAAAGAAGGATGGAATTTGGTTCGGCAAGCCCTCCTCCCACATTACTAGAGATTGAACCTCTTTTAGATGGTGAAGAAGAAGATGAGACTGATAAATCACCCTCTGATGAGTATGAATCTGGATATACAGACAGATCAAGTGAGAGACCAATTAATGATGATAATGATAATGATGATGATGATAAAGGAAATGAGGGTGATGAGGGTGATGCTGATGCTGATGGTGATAGTAGTAGCAGTGATAGTGATACTGGTGATGCTAATTATACTGATGCTCGACCTATAGAAGGTCAGAATGTGATCCAAGATGATCCTAAACCCCAACCAATTTATCAATAAAATGTCCCGGAGGCTGAGAGGACAGAACAGTTGGAGATTGATGACGATGAGGAAGTCCTTCCTGAAAGTTATGGATGAGCTCAGTTTGGGAAACCTATATATCCTTCATGCAAAGCCACATGGGAAGAACATCCAGGTCTTTCTGTTCTGGGATTAGATTACCTAGAGGAAGAGGAATGTGTAGAAGTGGATCTTGCAGGAATAAGTGATTCAGTTAAGGCTCAATTAGTTGCAAATTTTTTGCAAAGAGCATATGTCAGACCTGATTCTTCAGTGTCTCAAGCTAGACCTGATCATGCAGTTGCTAAATCTGACATTGAAAAATTTAAGGTCGAATTGATTCAAGATGTTAGAGAGACTATGAAAGATAAGTTATATCATGTTCCTGCTTCTGCTCCTATGACTTTATCCTAAGCTGTTATGGATGATTTGGCTCAAAGAGTGGTAATCCTTATCAAACCAGACCTGTGTAATTATAGTGAGTCGATTGGCAGACACATTACCACTTTGAATCAAACACTCACGGATTTAGGCAGGAATCTAGTTTCTCTGTTAGGAGAGTTCAGAACAACCATCTCTGGTATGATTGAAGTATTAAAAATCAGATAGAACATTTGAAGAACGCATATTTGAGGAAGTTAAAAGCTGAGATCACGCAAGTTGTTGCTCAGCCTAGTTCTTCAAAAGTAACCAAGATTACTAGTCATGAGCTTAATACTTTAATAGATTTTGTTAGATAATAGATGGAAACTCTTGGAAAGATTTTGGATTTTGATTCTTTGAAAAAGATGAAAGAGCACAATGATCATATTCATAAAATGGTGCAGCTGTATTCAACAGGTGCTACCAATGCTCAAAAAGAGATTAAGGAGAAAGTGGATCATTATTTCTCTAAGATCTACACCAAGCATGAGTTGAATCATCATTTTAAAGTAATGTCTGATAATTTGAGACTCCCTCTAGTAAGACAAGATTTTAAGGCTCAAGTTCAGAAGTTAAAGGATTTTACACCTACTTTGAAAAATTTCATGCAGAATAAGGATGATTTTGAAAAGTCTATGAAGTACGGTGGAGAAGTAATTAAGGACTTCATCAATTTTCTCAAACCCAACCTTCATGTGCAAGCTAAGGCTATTGTTTTTCCAACTGATGAACCTCTTCATTCATCACATGTTGCTCCTGGTCAGATGTCTATTTCTCTGGCTCTCTCTTGTATTGGGCCAGTCTTTCAACAGACTCCTTCAAAAAGATCTTCTACTCTGCAGAAGGTGACCTTGGAACCCACAATTCATCCAGCTCGAGTTTTCCTGCCTCCTTTCCCTATCCGGCCAGTTCAACCTTCCACCCAGCCATCTTCTGGACCATCCATTCCTCCAACTACCAAGGACAAAGCTCCCTTGCAAACCGAGAAATAGATGCTTCTGTCAATTTTTGATAGGGTATCTATTTCTTGTACTTTTTACTTTTGTATGTGCTGTTTATAATCATTTTAAAACCTTATTTTTCTATGGAATATTCTTTCTTATCTTCCTTATCTCTTCTTTTTGATAATCCCAAATGGGATAAATCAGTAAGCTCATGTATATGAGTGGGTGAACTGAATGTGAATATGAGCCCATGCTGGATTTTTACTACATGCATGCATACACAGGGGGAGAAATGACTTATCTGTCTTATATTATATGGGGTGAATGACTCAGTTATATATGTTCTATTTTCTATTCTTACCCTATTTTATCTTTTGGAATATACTCTTTTTATATAGGGGGAGCATACTGAATGACACACTATCTTCCCTCTTTATTTATGTCATTGATTTGTGATTATCAAAAATGGGGAGATTGTTGAACTCTCTATGAGATGGTTATTTTAATAATCCCAAATCATTGTTGTATTTATGACAATTTAGTATTTTTCTCAAATTGTTCTAAATGTGTTTATATTTGTTTAATTCATGTTTACATATATTTATCTATGTTGAATTATGTATTACTGGTGACCTGGAAGTATTATGAAATGAACAGACACTTTGTGAGAATTCCATGTCTTGACTCACCATTAGTTATATTCCAAGTCACTGATGACAACGGTCTCACCAAACGGTCGCACTGATAGGAACAGTCGGACCGATGATGAGTAAGTCACAGATGAAAACGGTCTCACTAAACGGTCGCACTGATAAGAACGGTCGCACTGATGAAGATTAAGTCACCGATGACAACGGTCTCACCAAACCATCACACCAATTGGAATGGTCGCACCGATGAAGAGCAAGTCACTGATGACAACGGTCTCACCAAACGGTCTCACCAAAACAAACGTTCGCACCATCTTCAACGGTCACACCAATAGCAACGGTCGCACTAATGGCTACCAAAGATCTAAAGAGCTACCGATGATCATGAGTCACTGATACCGATGATCATGAGTCACCGATATCGATGATCAATGATTTACCGATGCGGATGCTACTGATACCGATGCAGATTCAAAATGACTCACTGATCCCATGACTCACTGATAGTCATAAAAACTGCTTGAATTTCTATAAACTTTTTTTTAATTCCAATGGTCATATTTGATGTTTTTAATGTAGTTAATGATATTTAATGTTAGTTGTTGGCATGTCAGGGGACCGTACCTCGTACCGATGAAAAGGTAATCATTACCATTGCTGGAGCTTGTGGAATAAAAAGGAAGATCGAGTTACATTAAAAAAAATGTGTGTTTGTGAAAAGGCATAGAGATAGAATTCTTCCATGCACATACATACATGAAAAGAAGAACACACGAGGAACTCAAAAAAGAAATTGAAAGATCTTCCAAGAACTCTCAGGCATGCAATCAAGCATTACTGAAGAACAATCGAATAACTGTGGAAATCAGAGAACCCACTCACTTGTGAAGGACATCAAGATGAACCACGATACTCTGTTTTCAATAAAAAAAACCACAGAAGGACTTAGAAGCATTTCTACTAAATCCAATGAGTCCAGAGCTGCACTACCCATCACTAGAGCTTTCTAAACTTTTATATACTCTCTCTAAGTGAATTGTTATTTACTTTTGAGTAATGTGTGTACTCTGTGTATCTTTTACACATAGACTATCTCCTTTGCTGAATCGGAGGATACTAAATCATCATTCCAAACTTCATACATCATACTGTATCCCACTAAGGATAGTGGTAGAGGTCAAGTGTGACCTAGATAGCCTGTGTGTTGTTGTCTTTTTTTCATGAAGAATTGTGGTAGAGGCCTTAGGACCTGCATAGTATTGTACTTTTGTTATCCCCGATCCAGGGTGTGGATCAAATTTTTTTTATTTGTTTGAGAGAACTAAGACTCTACTTGATACTAAACCACTTGGTTATATTTATTGTTCTTTTTAGTATAAGTCTAAATAATACTACATATATATTTTATATTACATTCCTGTTACTTTGAAATACAAATCTATTTTAATGTTACTTTGATAGTAAAATTAGTAAGTGTTTATACTTTTTGTGAACTAGTAGGTTAGCTTCAAAAGCTAATTTAATCAAATGATTAAATTGACTGAGATATAATCAATATTTAAGAATCTAATTAAACATTTACAATCTGTATAAATTAACTACAGTTTAACTTTGTTTTTAAATTGGGGGCTTTTAAGAGAAATCATTTTAACAGAAATTTTAATTGGTACTTAATTCACCCCCCTCTTGAGTATCCACTCCAACCAAAAACTATCATTGTCCAAAAATATTTATTATTTTCCTCCATGTAAATATTTTCACTTCCCATCAATTTTATCTTATGTGGAAACCATGTTATGTGATGAATTTTGTTTTTATATTTCACACTTTTTAATAGAATGTTTTATTAACCCTTTTTATGATATAGGTGTGTCCACAAATAAATTATCAAATATAAAAACCATGATTATTGAGAAAAATTTAAAATTTTGTGTATAGAAGTTTTTAATGGGTATGATTTAACACCCTTATATTTTAAAATATATTTATTTTTAAATAAATTTATCTTATCTAATAGCTTGTGATGCATGTAACACTAGGTTTAAATGAAACTTATTACTCTATTAAATTGTTATTATTTAAGCATGGCCATTATAATATTGTTGTTAAGCTAAAGGATATGAACTAGGCATACTAAATTATGAAACTTATATGGTATACACACACATAAAATAAATGCAATGTTTATCAACTAATTAAAATTAAATTACAAACCTTTTTAAATAAAAAGAATTTTAAAAAAACATTTTTTTGTTAAACGTGGTAAATTTGAACTTTATACACATAATTTAAATTTAATTTTTACTAAATTCATAAAATTAATTTTTAAAAATTTTCTTCATTTTTTGAATCATAATTTAATAATATATCTTATAGTGAATGTTTTGGATTTTTTCAAAATGTTTCATTTTTCAATGAATAGTAAAAAATATTTATTTTTATTAAAAACTTCTATTTTTAAATTATTTACAAGTAACATTTTATTTTAATGTGGTTTTAAAAGTAATATTAGTTAAATTAAATATTTATTATTCCAATTTTGGCTATTTGAATCAATTTCATAAGGAATTAGGATACTGATACATTCTTTACTTATAAAAGTTATCTCTTTAGAAAGCTATTTTTCATCAAGTCTATGAGTTTATTTTTAAATAAAATTTTTACAATTCCATGAATGGAATTTGGAAAAATTGAGTAAAATTTCGAATAATAATAATTTATATTATTAAATAATATTAACTTAATTTTTTACCAAAATGAATAGTGAAAATAATATAATTATTTAACTTCGTTAAGGTAAAAATGGGTTTATCATGGTGATAAACTGAAAATAAAAGGATTAAAAATACCCATAACTTGTTCAATTCTTATTTTAGGATCATATTTTGACCTTATCTATTCTAATTATCAAAAATGGTCAATTTTTGTATCGGTTTTTCATTTGAAAATCATTGATGGAATTCTTTCTTTTCAAAAATTCCAAGTGTGTCTTCTCCCCTGCTTATAAAAATGACACTCCCTCTCCTATCAATTCCATAATTACAAAACACATTGGTTTGGGAAATACCTTCCAAATTCACATAATTACTCCCATTCCCTCATCCAACTATTTTTTTATCATAAATTCATCCGAGGAAGTAATTTAGTGCAAACCTATATAAGTTGTCTGAATAAGAAGTAACGTCCTTAATCGAGATTTTTATTTTATATCATCATCCACCTATTACTAATAATATTATATAATTCAGATATCATAAAATAAGAATATTAAATATATTTATATGTTTTTAAATTGATTTTTTAGCCAAAAACCATCTCCTCCTCCCTTATATGGGAATCAAAACTCTTGATCATGTCTATAACAACTGACTTCCTCGTGAACTGGCTTAATTCTTTCTTCTACACCGCTTCTCTTGCATGAATTTAATGATTTATATAAAGTTTATTTGTTATTTTTTTATATAATTATACTAATGGGATTATAATATCACATACACTTTCTTATTTTCCATTCCATATAAAATATGATAATGTCACAATTTTGTATGGTGGACTACAACCTTAGGAAGTTATGTGATTTGTTTTTCACTTATTATTTACATGGAAGGTAATAAGGTATTATTTTATGTTTATATATGATAATAATTAAATATTAATCATTCAAGAAAATAAGTTTATCATATAATTTCTTACTTACCATCCATTAAATAAAAGATATTTTCATTCGTGTGTATAGCGGACTACAACCTCGAGAAGTGATATGATTTTTTTACTACCTTGTCATATGAATAATACATTTAAGAATTTTTTATATAAAAAATATGATATTTATGTTACAATTATAATATATAAATTATAAAAAAAATTACCTTCTTTCCATAATGATCATTGAAAAAATGAAACGTTACTCATGCGAATGTACAACCTACCATTTTCATGGTTGTAACATAGTTCATTTTTCATAATAATATTTCATAGATGTTTTTTAAATTAAAATTTACATATAAAATGATAATTGTTTCATTATTTCTATTCTGAAAATGATTATATAATAATATATTTGACTATAGAAAACTTACCTAAGTGATTTTGGACATATGAGTCATTTATCAATAAAACATCCAATGTCAAATTAATTGTTTATGTAATGGAAGATGACACAGTAAAAAATAAAATAATTTGAATAATAATAATAAAACTTAATTACAAAGTAAATAATTTAAATATTTTTATTATTCATAAAGATTAATAATGTACGTGATGATTAAGGATTTAGGAAAGGAGATTCTCAACTTAAGTTGCATTAATTGGGTTAAACCTGTAATTCATTGATTTTGTTATGATAAGATTGTGACTGTAATAAAATTTGATTCTTTTATTCTATATTTTCTGTATTTTATGTATATTTATATTTTATATACATAATCAATTCATTAATTAATCCCCACATAAATGGTAAGATCTTTTAAGAGTTTCATCTCAAAAATTCTTTCATTGAGACCCATGTTCTTTTATAATCCCAATTACTTTTAAATGGTGCATATAATTCCCCTAAAAATATTATATCATAAATCCTTTATACTTAATTATATTTTAATTTATAATTCATTTACTTATTTCTTGAGAGTTATGATTCAAAATCTTCCAAATCGGTAAGTGTTTATGTTTTATTATGTTTTAATCACATTTTAATCTAGAGTATCTATTATTGAATTTACATGGTTGTATATTATTTATAATTTCTTAATAAAAACCTTTAATTTTATTATCCTATATTTATTCATGAAAATTTCAAATAATAGTACCATTTTCCTTTCTTTTGTACTTAAAAATATTCAGAAGTTTTCTATGAAAAATCTGGTATATTTCACTC
Organism: Viscum album; assembly: GCA_963277665.1. Classification (NCBI taxonomy): domain Eukaryota; kingdom Viridiplantae; phylum Streptophyta; class Magnoliopsida; order Santalales; family Viscaceae; genus Viscum; species Viscum album. Next base: position 912,521,405 of record OY728155.1, on the reverse strand, counting down.
TTTAGTCGAAAATGATTTCTCTTCCATGTCCTTGTATTATTAAAAGTTTATTAAAAAGAGTTTTAAAAATTATTCTATAATTTTTTAAACTCATTTTTATCCTTTTTAATTTTTTACAAAATTTATTAAAAGGAATCTTCTTGTCATTTTCTGAATGTGGAACTTCGTGAATTTTTATCAAAAAATATGAGAGGAATCATTGTTTTAAAGTGTATGGCAGGAATAATATTTACCAAAATAATTTTCCTTGAATATTACTTTATAAGTTTCAAAATACATTTTCAATGAAAAATATTTCCACAATATTTTGTGAATTGTTTCTTAAGTTATTTTCAAAGTGGAAAAGTAATTTTCCACAATAATTTTTTTATTATTTTTAAATCTATATATTTTTATCAATGAAAACAAAATTTAATGTTATGGAATACTTCAAATACTATATATATTTTACTTACATATATACAGTTCTAACTCTACCTAACTTTTATGGGGTAATACACTCCTTATGTTCATCTCTCAAATACCTTCGTTATGAAATTTTCCTTTTATTAGGATATGAGACAAGATTATACAACACATTCCTTTCCATGAGAAATTATAATGTTTATTCCGTATTATTTATTTGCTTTCATAGAACAAATAAATCATGAACAAATTCAGATGGGAGAACCCAAATAGATATCAATGAATTGGGTAAATCTTTATTCTCCTGACATTTCAAGTATGGGATTAGGGATTAAAAATTATTCATTATGCAAATTTGACCACCATGTGATATTTTTAGGGAAGTTATCCTTGACTCATTTTTATGTCATGTTATATATTTTTTCCACATTTATTATGATGTTATTATGTTATGATATTATGATATTGTATTCTTTATATTATTATCCCACGTGTTTACTCAAGAGCCTTTACTTTTATGATATCATGTTATACTCTTGAATCTCATGTTATATTTCCTTATCCTATTTTTCCCCTTATTGGGATTTTTAACTCAACTCATTCTTTATGTATTCCCTAGGTTTCCCAATGTTTTTTAGGATCTCAATTAGATTTTAAGATGTCAATATGGATAATTAGATATGAATTCCACGTTTTATGTTACTTTAGATGTATTATGATCCTAGTTTTCAAAAGACAACTGGTATTTAAAATCATTGTGTTGTATTAATAGATATTTATGTTTAAGAATCATGTAATAATATGGGTAAAAAAATATTGGGTTGATATAATAATGAATTTGTTTCCTAATACTACTCACATGATATACATTTTTTGTTATTTTTAGCATATGAATATGTTCTAACATTTTTATTTGTGAAACAAGTCCCGAAAAGATAATAAAAGAAATTAAATGACTTATAAGTCTCATAATTGATCACATTTCTGCTTAAATTCATGGCTATGATGTGTATAATGTTTATTAATAAACTCTCAATATAGTTTAATGATAAAATAATGTATGTAAGACTCATCATTGATCATTATATTACTAACATCATCTGTCTGATGTGTATAAGTAAAAGTGAGTTTAGGAATATTTCCACACTATATTTTAATAATTTATGAATTATTGGTATATATATTGTTTGGTTCACAATATGATGCTTCTACAATATTCATACCAATCATATTAATTTTTTATCTTTTAAATTCCTCCATTTTCATAAAGAAATCTCATGCAGAACATGAATCTACATCAAGATTCTACTAGAAATAGTTCACACATATCTTATTGAACTAGTTCTAGAAGATTTTAAACTCTATCACCTTTAATGGTTAATGTGATTTTATCATTATACATTATAATAACTCTTTTATAATATCTAATAGTTTTCGGTTATGAATAGATTAAACCCCCTTATTGGTATTTCCATAACATTTTCATTTTGATTTACATGACCAATATTTATATTTCCATAACTCAGTCTCACTGAGTTTTACATTTTATATTCATTAATTATTACTAATGATTCGATTAGTTGAGTATGATACACCACAGACAACATCGATTCCAAAATTAAATAGTGTCTTGATGAGTTTAATGTAAAAATAAGATAAATTTTATCGTTATGATCAATTTAAAATAATAGTTTAAATGGAATCAATAAAATTAGACCAATAAAAGTTGTGTTCTTCTCATCACTGACATATGAATCACCCTTTCTCATCTACATAGAGAATTAAACTTATTGTAATGTTTATGAACCTACTTATTTATGTTATTAGGATATAAATATGTGACACACATCTAGTTTCTAATATCCAATAAGTGAGACTAAAATATCACATGCAATGATTAATACACGTGAATTTGAAGCCACTTTTTTCTTATATATTAATTAATCAGGGTTCCTCTTTAAGCTACCATTCATTCCGTATGTGAAGAAAATATGAACCAATTATATACGATCCCTCTTTATCTTTGGTTTCATATAAATTCATTATAAAATATCCCTTCGATTAGAAATAGTTATGGGTTTGAGACCTTGTATTTAAATTTTTTAAACATGTCAACTAAATATTTGACTTTATTAAGATCTCATTAACTTCTAAGACCATCCAGAAAATATACTAAATCAGTTTCTCTATACAATTTGTTTTATAATCCTAATAAAGTAAATTAACTGATTAATTATTATTAAATAATTGTATGTACTGAAATATCAGGATTAATCATTCAATTTATGCTTGTTTAGTGTAATAATAATACGATTCATTTACCACTTCACTTTCTCCTCACACACTTCTTAATGATCATGATTCATATTTTAAAAGTCTTCAGTAATGATGATGCACTTAGGTAATGTTTAATATTATCAATATAGATATTTTTTAGCTTTTTTTGATTTATTTAGGTTTATTAGTTATGATATTCATTTCTTTTTTTGTACAATAATAACATTTTTTTGAGACAACTTTGTGTTTTATCAATTGAAAAGATTATTGAATTTACTGTAGTGGGTGATTTGGGAATAAAACCATCACTTGTACAAAGTTTTTCCAACTCCCTATTAGATACTAGTATATTTTTTTCCTTAACCCTTTCTGATTGTCAAAAGTTGTTCGAGGCTACTCATTATCCTCAAAGAAAAATTTTACTTCACAACAAGAATTTCATACTCAAAACTAATCAAACGTGCTTGAATTGATACTTTAAGAAAATTATCCATTATTTATTTTTTATGTATATAAATTAACCAAACATTAATCTAATACTTGATGTTATTTGTGTGAATAAAAATATGTGATTTCATTTAAAATTGATATTTTATTTCATAAAATGTGTCATATATTCAATTTCAATAAAACATACTCTGATTATCTTGATACTTTAGAAAATTAATTCTTTATTCAGTTTTTTATGTGAATGAATCAAATGCATGTAAATTGGATAGATTGTGTGGATTAAATGACTCAATGTGTGTTATTTTTAGTATAAAATTCACATTTTAGCTTACAACATGCGTCACTTAGTCAAAACCAATAAAATTAACTCATATTTTCTTGATACATTAGGAAAAGGATCTATGATTCATTAGTGATGTGTGAGAATAAACCATTCCTTGATCCAACACATTGTGTGGTCGGTATGACTCGAAGTGTGTGTTTTAAATATCCTAGTAAAATATTTTTCTTAAAATGAGCATAAAATAATTATAATTGACCCAAAATGCTCATACTGTCTTTAAATTTTATAAAAAATAATTCATGATTCATTTTTGATGTATAAGAATTAACTCCACATCATGCTAACACATGGTGAGAATATATTGATTGAAAGTACATGTTTTCAGTATTAAAGTGAAATTTTAGTCTAAAACACATGTCACATACTAAAAAATTAGAAAATTAGGTAATATTGTCTTGATACTATAAAAAATCTGAGGTTAATTCTTTATGTGTCTAAATTAATATCAATTCAATCCTATACATGGTGTGGCTGGTAGGACTGAAATTGTGTGTTTTCTTTTAATAATGTATTTTTTGTTCAAAAACTCAAGTCACACACTCAAAACCAAGAAACTTTACTTTTATTTTCTTATTATTTAATGGATAATTTAAAAATCATTAAGGGTATGCATGAATTAAACACATATAAATTCATCACACCGTGTGGTCGGTATTATTTAAAGGGCATGTTTTAATTTAAAGGTAACATTTTTTCTCACAATGACTATCACATGTTCAAAACCAAGAAAAAATGATCAAATTGTATTCATAAATTTCTACAATTATCTAGGAATCATTAATGACAACTATGAATCAAATTCATATCAATCTAACACACGATGTGGTCAATATGATCTAAAGTGTGTGTTTCCATTTAAAAATGACATTTTATTTCAAAATGTGAATCACATAATCAAAACTAGGAAAAAATAATCATATTTCCCTAATATTTAATTATAATGATCAAAAATTAATTTATAATGTGTATTAATTAACCACACATCAATGTGAAACATAGTGTGGCCGATATGACTGAAATTGTTTGTTTTCAACAAATAGTGACATTTTAGTTGAAAACATGTCACACACTCCAAATCAATAAAAGACACTATGATTCTCTTGATATTTTTTAACAATGATGCTTAATTAAATTTTTATATTTATGAATCTATCTCATGTTAATATGACACATGGTGTGGCTGATGTGACTAAATGTGTGTGTTTTCATTTAAAATTGACATATTAGTTCAAAAAGCATGTCCCATATTCAAAATTGAGAAAAATGTTAGTTTTATTGAAACTTTTGTAAAAACATTTATAATCCATTTTATAAATATAGGAATTAATTTTATGTAAATCTAATACATATCGTATCTAGTATGACTGAAAGTGTTTTTTATTTAAAAGTGGCTTTTTAATTTAAAATGTGCACCACAAACACAAAACCAAACAAACATGTTTGGATTGTCTGGATAGTTTTGAATAAATATTTATAATTCATTTGTGACATATAGGAATCAATTGTATATCAATCCCGTAAAAATGGTGTCCAGTATGGATCAAAGTGTTTTTTAGTAACATTTTATCTCACAACACACATCATATAGTCAAAACAGATAAAACAAGCTTAAATTTCATTGATAATTTAGGAAAATGATCTGTGATTGAATTTTTATGTAATCAAATGTGTATCAAACCAACACAAAGTGTGGTCACATTGATTGAAATTCAATGTTTTCAGTTTAAAAGTGACATTTTATTTGAAAATGGGAATCCCATAGTAAACAACCAAACAAATATACTTGAATTGAATTGATACATTAGGATAATTATATGTGATTCATTTTTGGTGTGTATGAATTGACCTTAATTCAATCTATCAAATTATGTGATCAGCATGACTGAAATTGTGTGTTTTCATTTAAGAACTACATTTTATTTCCAAACGTGTGTCACATTATCAAAACCAAGAAAACACACTCGAAATTTCATGATATTTTAGGAAAATGATTGATAATTCATTTATAGTGTTTAGGAATTAAAAACACATCAATTTGATACATTTTGTCAACAGTATGACTGAAATTGTGTTTTCATTAAAAAGTGACATTTTAGTTCAAAACATATATCACATACTTAAGCCTGTGCAAATGTGCTCTGATTTTCAAGATCTTTATAATTACTTTTTCATTTTTGACTTGTAGTAATTGACGTTATATAATTCAACTTAAAATTTAAAATTTATTATAGGAAAATTCCATTAAAATTTGTTTTAATTTTTATATTGTATTATTTCTAAAATAAACATTATTTCTATTATAGGAACACACTTCTTTTTTTAGGTTGTGTTGATAGTCAGAGAAGGATTACTACGACAATTTTTCTTAATATTGGATGTAATTATTTATTCATTTAATTAAACTATACATCAATTTAATAGATTGTAATAAAATTATTTATTGTAATATTTATATTAGAATGATTATGAAAAGTAAATTTTAATTCTTTTTAAAATATAATGTAGCATTTGGACTGAAATTTAAATTTCTTTTTATGTTTATTACAGACTATTACATAGTGTTGAAAATTTAACTACTATAATTTTATAATAGTTGGGATTTTTCTTTTCGAGTGCTACCATTAGAATTAATAAAAGAAAAAAAAATTTAATAACACTCAAAAAATCAGAATATTTTTAGCATTAATAAAAGTGATTTATAGATCTGATATTATATGATGAAGTTCTTAGGGTTCCAAATAAAATTAAAAGTTATTTTTTGATTAAAATTTAAAGTAGAGTTATTCAAAATTATCATTTAAATATATTGAATTTTTAATGAATAAATATTGATGAAAAAAATGGGTGTTATTGATGAATCATGTTGGTAATTAATTAGGAAGTATGAATGGAAGTATTTGGGAAGTAATTGATACATTTGGTAAAATTTTAATGGAACATGGTTTTATGGAAAAAAAAGCTTCAGTTTAGTGTTCACATCATTATGTCTTAAACAAATGGATGTTTCCTTATTTTTTATGGATTTAATCTAAAGATTGGTACATATGTCTACTATTTGTGGTATCTTCCTTGTAGAAAAGTTTTAGTAAAAATCTATTTTTTATTAAAAATAATTAATGATGGTCATTATATAGTTAAAAAATTAAAACACATTCAAATAATAAATCTAATTATAATAGTAAAAATCATATATTAAAAAAAATAGACAAAATAAATAAATGTATTTATCAATTTTACTTAACAAAAAAATGATTTTTACCTAAAAATGTAAAAAAAATTAAAATAATGTTATAAAATCTTTCCTGAAGTGAATCTGAAACTGAAAATGGAATCACACCGGCTAAATCATATAAAGATTCTATAGAACACCTGAATATAAACCACCTAAATCATGTTCTTTAAACATCGCAAGTCAATTTCTTCCCTAGAATATCCCCTTAGACTTTGTAGGTTCTAGAACACTAACCCACCAAAAATTATATATAATATCAAGTATCAAGATGAACAGCATCTACAACTCCTGGAATAATCCAGAACACATGACCACACATTCCTAGATGATAGCTCTATGAATGAAATAATAACCATATATCTGATGTCACATGCCTCACATAATAATATTTACAGAAGCATCGCCAAAATTATTCAGTGATTTCATTATTGTGTTTAGGAATGTTTAGTAGTAGATTAAAAGATTTTATATGGATTCACCATCAATTAAAAAGGATATTAGATTTTTTAATCCTCTATTCCCTATAAATTTCCACTTGTAAGATAATTAAATTGATTTTAAGTTCATAAATGTGGATATGGATAAATGATTTATCTAAATTATATGTTGGGTTGGTCCAGGTCATGTTTGAATATCCAACGGTCGGGAAGCATTCTAATTCATTTAGTGATGGTTCTATTTTTAGTTATCTCTGTTTTGAGGTTAAAATTACAGTTGAATGTCTCTTTTGAGTTAGATTTTGTGTTATAGTCTTTGTGGTGTAAGGGATGTAATATAATGGTGTGGATTGAGCTGAATATAGTGGGGGAACATCCTAAAATGGTATGGATTTAGGTGTCTTGGTAGTTAAGATTTGTAGAGGATTGTTTCCAAACATGATCAAATGGATTTTGGGAAGTGAATAGTAGATTCATGATTGTTCAAAGGTTTGGATTGAACCTAGTTTTTCAAGGATGAAAAATGACTTAGGATGGAAGAATTTTATGTTCTGGTTTATGGAGTTGGGGAAGAAGACTTTGTTTGGATTGTTTAAATTATTGGGGGAGGTTTGTGGAGCTATTTGAAAGTTCGTATAAGTGTATGAGAAGTAGGATAAAGTGTTTTGGGAAATATAGAGATTAAACTGGGTGTTTATAGAGGATTTAGGGAAGGTACATGGCCTGAGGGACCATGGATAATCCCTAGGTTACTAGTGGAATGGGTTATACAGGAGGTAATCAGGGATTAATTGTTGAAGCATGGTCACCATGAACTATGCAGTTAGGTTATTTATCCACTTAAAATCCCTCCCAAGTTCTCTATTTTACCCATATTTGGGTGGTTATAGATTCATGTATTCCCTCTTTCACATGGCTCTCAAATATAGGGTTATTTATATTTTATTTTGTTAGATCTATTCTCTCAAGAATCATTAAATGTTTTGGTGTCGGATCAAAGGTATGTTACTCATTACTTTTTATCTTCTCTCTCCATATATAGGGTTTTCACTTGTGAATTTCACTAATTCATGGTGAAACCCGTTATATTGATGGTATTTTATGGTTATGTGTTTAAGAAGTCTCTAAATATCTAGGGTCTTAGAAATGTTCTCACGTCTTTGCTTCTTCATCGGATTAAGGTTAATGGATTCTCACTCAAGCAATTGTATTCCAAATCACGTGATCTTAAATGTCTCATTTTAATTAAATTATTTTATGGTGCTAAAATAATTTCATTATGGTGGTGTGATTTTGGGGATAATGGATTTTAGTATTAGTTTTATTCACGAAAAAGGAGTTGATGGATTTCAAGGTGCGGGTGTGATTTCCATGAATTCGAGAGAGTTGTAAAGTGTGGTTGAAAGGGGGTATTAACAGTATTTTTGAGAGTTTATTTGAATTATTAGGATTATTTTTATTGATGGTATTATAAATTTCATTAGAAAAAATAGTTTATGTAATGGTAATTATGAACTGGATTGTACATGTGATGTTATTTGGGTGGTGCTTCGAGTTACACAGTTGATATTATTTGGAAGAGTTATTGAGTTTTCAGTTATTGTTATTGTGATTTCTTGTAATTGATAGATGATATTGGATTATGTTGGGTGAGGCCTTGAACATGAGATGTGGAAAAATCCCACTTGGTTTTGGGGACTTTATCGGTAATAATTAGGTGAGGTTTTGGTTAACTCCTGATTTGGTATTTGGGCCTTGTTTGTAATGGAAAGGTGATGTTTTAGGGTAGTTGGTCCACTCATGAGTAGGATATAATAACTCTTAGTTATTGTTCATGGTTTCAAACCCCTTGGGTTTTTGTTGTGAACCATAGGAGTGTGGTGTTTCATATAGAAACATAATATTGATTTTGTGTGGGTTATGGTTTTTTATAAAGCTTTTTTATTGTTAAAGTACTTTATTATGGTTTTATAAACTAATATGGGATTGGGGTATGTTTTATAAAATTAAATTTTTGATATTTGGATTTTCATATTCATGTGGGAAAAGTTAAGTCTCAGGGATATCCTATAGGGACTTGTACTCGCCCCCTACATGTGCATCTTGGAACACATGCAGATGTTGTTGACTAGAGTTTCAAGTTTTTGGGATGTTGGTTCATTGTATGGGATGAAGTACCAATGATCATCTATTGGAAACTGGTGGAGTATGGTTCATTAGTTTTAGTCAGGTCATTCATGTAAATGCCCTGACTATAACAACCCATACTTTACATACATTGTTATTACTTCAAAATTGAAGCACACTTATTACAACATATAACAAAACCAGGAAAGGACCGTATAGGTATAGTGTCTTTAGAAAATGGGAAACATAAACAGCTGGTTCATAAAGCGTCTATAATGTCTCCCATTTATTTCATCATATCTATAGTCCCTTTTGGCATATATTACTTAATAACCTTCTTCCTGACCTGGGGAAATAAAACATAAAAAAGGGTGAGCTCAAATTCTCAGTAAGGGTAAAAAAAGAAATATCAGTCACATCATATTCATAAGAACATAACATTTGGGAAATCTTAACCTGCAAAAGAGATTATAATATCATAACATGGGATAAATCATGGTAGTGAAATGTAATCCCAATAATCATAACTTAAAACATGAAACTTTGTGGAATACACACATAATCATAGAGAATCATTTCTTATTAGTCAAGACTCATTTCCAAGACTATCTTAGTGGAAAAAGTCCATTTCTGAACCGAGTTCACTCCTCGTTTCAGTCCTGTTTCACTGAACCGGTTTAAGATTCTGTTCCAGCCATGTCTATCTCATGAGATATAAAATATTTACCCAATGCATTGGATGGAGATATAGGTCCCACCCATCTCATAATTATACCATTCTTATGTGTGCCACAAAATCATAAACCATACATCATAGCATAACCCATGTAATAAAAATGGGAATCTTAAACATCGTGAAATCATAAAACAATTCATATAATATAAAGGAATTCATAAAAATATTTCCATTACAACATAATCAAATCCATGTAATAATAGGGATAGAAACAGAACCCTATATTATCTTAGATGGAAAATAATTTTGATAAAACTCTTGAACTCCATTCTTGAGGAAAATATCCTTTCTACTTCAAAAACATTTTCATTTCTTAACATGTCATACAATTTTATACAAAAAGAAGTTGATTAAAAAATAAACTTGAAAACTTGTAAAGGAAGCTTCTTGGAAATAATTTTTTAAAAATCCATTCATGTCGTATAAGTTAAAAAACATTCTTCTCGTACTTTTGTCGAAAAAGTCAAGAAGTACCTCGTACGAAAAACAACAAAAGATTCCTTTCATATCCTTTACTAAAAACTCACTGAAGGGTAAAATTGGATTTAAAAAATTGTAGGTGGATGGAAACAATATTACATATTGAGGGAACATGGACATGGATGATAAAATACACCCCAGTAAATACCAAAGTATAAACAATCTCAGATAAAAATGAGATTGTGATATTTTCCCTTACCTTAGGTCCAATTTTCTTCGTAATTGTCTGAACCTCCTGTATAATGATATAAATAATTCTATTGACTTATTCTAGAATCATACTTATTTTTATGATATCATATATGGTCATATTCTTAGCTTCTTATTAGTAATATTTCATTACTACTTGTTATTCGGGTGTTTATGACTTTTTGTTCTTATGCGTGTTTTGTCGAATAAATTATTATTTTACTTTTTAGGTTATAGATACCTCATTCCCAGAATGGTATTATTTTAATATATATCATATTCATTCATTCAATTCATTTATATAATCATTATGCAATGAATATCGTGTAGAACGAGTCGCATCGCATCGTGGAGACGGTATTCCGTATGTACGCACGAGCGATGATATCATTCCCATGATAGTGGAATTGTATTAGAGTGTATATATACTATTTCATAATCAATATAAATTTAAAATAATCACATATAGTCATTATTTACACCATTATACCCATCCAAGTAAGGTGGTGGTGGAAAATAGATTACACCACGGCATGGAGACGGTATTCCGTACGTACGTACGTGCGGTGATTTCATTTTCTGAAGGATGGATTGATGGTGAAATAGGGTTGTTTCATACTTATAATAACATATCCGTATATGAGTGATACTGATGTTATTACTTCATAATGAAACAACTAAATAAGAAGAAGTGGAAGAAGAAATAAAGATGAAAGAATCGGTAACGGACATTACATCTTCTTTGAAGCGCTTCTTTGAGACCTCCTTTTAGGGCACTAAAATTGGTCTTTGAAGAAGGCCAGGACCTATAGGATGTCTCTTGGGAAGTGGAGTGAAGAAATTTTCAGGGGTTGGCCGAGCTTGAAGGCTCAAAGTGGTGTGAGGAAGAGAGGGAGGAGGTGCCCTGTTATAAGGGAGGAGAGGGGCATCTTTGGAATAACCAAATATATTATTTTATTATAAAGTTAAATTCGGTTTCTAATAGCTCCAAATTGATATATTTCGAAGATAAGGTGGGTATGGGTCTAAATCCTCTCATCCAATAGAATTTAGACACGTTTAGGTATCAATTTTAACCTTATCATTTAGATTTAACTTTAAGTCAGATAATTTAACTTTTACCGTGCCTTCTTGTTTTCTTACACAATAAGGATAATAAACATACTATACCAAGACAAAATAACCCCAAGTTGTTTATTATTAATATATATAACCTTATCTAAGTCATTTGTCCGAATCTTAGATTTTTAGGAATAAAATAACAATTAATAATATAATATTTGTTTTAAACAGTATTTTATGTCAATTTTGACACTATTTAGTAATTGATTTTTGTGAAAATCATAACAGAATAATTAGTTATAAAAAAGTTAATTAAAGCAATAATAACATGTCATATTAACCTATAAAATTATTGGAATTCATAAAAAGTCTCAAATTACATTTATTTGGGTATTTATAACATCAATATTTCAATATTTCATTAATAAGATAATTACTCCATCATCGTTGTGTCATAAATAAATTAAATTATTTAATGTCTAAAAATTACAAATAAAATACCATTATGTATGAAATTGTTTTATCTTTCTAAGGAATATTTATAGTCGAATTTATCTTATGTATAACCCCATATTAAAAATGTTTTACTTATTAAACTTTGATTTTAACTATTTTAACCCTTCTTTAAATAAATTAATAATAAATGTCCTAATCTAATCCAAGTGGGCCTAAATGGTCATATTTTATTCCTAAGGTTTTTTTTGTTCGAATTACACTTATCCAATAGAATTAAGAAATGTATTAGGGTAATAATAATAACACTTTTACCCTTAATTACCCTATTTACTTTTAACCGTGGTAAAAAAAGTAAAAAGTTAATATTCACCAAAAATTATTTTCATCTCATTGTACCAAATTTTAGTCCTTGATATTAACCGTGTCTCTCGGATTTTCGAAATTCCACTCACAGAAGCAGTAAAATTAAGTTTTATGAAAAATTCAGTTTTTTAACTACCACTTAGTGGTTTCACTAGTCATCAAAAATTGAAAGTTTTCAGAAAAATACCAAAATTTCACCCTAGGATAATTTCAATATTCTGAATCCAAAAATGAAGTCAATTTTCAAAAATAAAAATTATAAAATTTCAAAAAGTGGTTATTACTATTCATAACGGCTAGTTTTAATAATATTTTAATAACATATCGTTGTTTAGTGAAACTCGGTATTGCGTACGACGCAAGCTATTGAGGAGGGTCGTGGTTGCGTGTAAAGTAAGCCAAGCTAGTGTAGTGTTTAGTGAAAGATTCATTTGATAAAAACAATATATTTCTCCTAAAAGTCTCGGGCATTACATTCTACCCCCTTAAAATGAATTTCGCCCTCGAAATTCGTCACTTTGTAACAAAAAGATGAGGATACCTTTCCCTCATCATATCCTCAAGCTCCCATGTAGCTTCTTCTAATTGGTGGTTACTCCATAAAACTTTCACCAATCGAGTGGTCTTATTCCGCAGGACTTTTTCGCTACGGTCCAGAATCTCTATCGGTCGTTCTTCATAAGAAAGATCTTGCTCTAGAGGTACAACTTCTGAGCTGAGTACATGTGAAGGATCAGGTATGTACATTCTTAGTAGAGATACATGGAACACAACGCGAACTTGAGAGAGATTCGGTGGAAGCGCCAACCGATAAGCTACCTTTCCAACACGATCCAGTATTTTGAAAGGACTGATATATCTAGGGCTCAACTTCCTCTTCTTTCCAAATCTCATGACCCTCTTCCAGGGAGATATTCGTAAGAACACTTTATCACCCACATCAAACTCTAGGTCTTTTCTTCGGTTGTCGGCATAACTTTTCTGTCGACTCTGAGCTGCTCTGATGTTTTGTTGAATGGATCGGACCTTTTCTTCCATCTCATCAACAAGATCAGGTCCTAATAGCTTTCGTTCCCCAACTTCATCCCAGTTAGTTGGATTCCTACATTTAATTCCATAGAGAAATTCATAAGGAGCCATCTGAATACTGGAGTGAAAACTATTATTATAAGAAAATTCCACCAAAGGTAGGTGTTTATCCCAACCACCTTTGAAATCCATAGAGCAAGCTCTCAACATATCTTATAGAGTTTAAATTGTTCTCTAAGACTGGTCATCTGTCTGAGGATGATAAGCAGTGTTGAATCTCAACTCTGTATCCAGAGTATGCTGAAGACTTCGCTAGAACTTCGAGGTAAATCTCGGATCCTAGTCAGATATAATATAAAGTGGTACTCCATGCAATCTTACCACTTCCTTTACATATATCCTAGGAAGATGATCCAGAGATAAATCCTCTCTAACAGTAATGAAGTGTGCAGACTTTGTAAGACGATCAACTATGACCCAGATAGCATTATTGCCTTTGGATGTTTTAGGAAGTCCTGTGACAAAGTCCATAGTGATGTTTTCCCATTTCCATTCAGGTATGGGTAATGGTTGTAACATCCCCTTAGACTTCTGTCTCTCAGCTTTAACTTGCTGACAAACCAAGCATCGAGAGACATATTCAGCAACATCTCTTTTCATTCCATCCCACCAGAAGTACTCTTTCAGGTCCCTATACATCTTCGTGCTTTTATGATGAATAGAGAATGAAGAACTATGAGCCTTATCCAGCAGCTCCTACTTTAATTCGGGGATGGGAGGAACACAACTCTGATTCCTAAACATTATTATCCCATCAAAATCAAGGTTGAACTCAGGAATATTTCTCACCTTCTTTTTTAACTCTACATCTTCTTTATGTGCCTCTTTAATCTTCACATGTATAGATGGTTGAACATTCATTTGATAAAGATACTATTTTCCCCCTTCCATTATAATTCCAAGATCCATCCTTTGTAAATCCATAAATATATGATCTTTTGTGATCCTCATCATGGATAAACTAGCATGGTCTTGTCGACTTAATGCATCTTCCACCTTGTTTGTTTTCCCAGGGTGGTAATGGATGGAGCAGTCGTAATCCTTAATCAGCTCCAACCATCTTCTTTGGTGCATATTCAGCTCCTTTTGTGTGAAAATATACTTTAAACTTTTATGATTAGTATAAATATCACACCTTTCACCATAAAGGTAATGCCTCGAAATCTTTAATAAAAATATTACCACAGCTACCTCCAAATCATGAGTTGGGTAATTTTGCTCATGGATTTTCAACTGTCGTGAGGCATAAGCTATCACCTTATCAATTTGCATAAGAACACACCCCAATCCCTTCTTGGATGAATCACTATAGATCACAAACCTTTCTCCACTACAAGGCAATGTGAGCACAGGTGCACTGGATAACCTTCTTTTCAACTCCTTGAAATTCTCTTCACATTCCTCCGTCCAAACAAACATAACTCCTTTCCGAGTCAACCTGTTGAGTGGATTAGATAATCATGAAAAAGCTTTCACAAAACGTCGATAATATCCAGACAAACCAAGAAAATTTGGATATCAGTTACTGTTGTTGGTCTCGACCATCTTTCGATAACCTCTGTTTTTGCTGGATCCACAGATATCCCCTCTGTTGAGATTATGTGACCCAAAAATGAAACTTTTTGAAGCCAAAATTCACACATGGTAAATTTGGAATAAATCGTCTCCTTTCTCAGGGTCTTAAATATAATTCTCAAGTGATCTTCATGTTCTTCCTTGATCTTTGAATATACCAAAATATCGTCTATAAAGACTACCACAAACTGATCAAGATAGTCTCTAAAGACTCTATTCATCAGTTCCATGAAGATAGCAGGGGCATTAGTAAGACCAAATGGCATCACTATAAATTCTTAGTGTCCATACCTTGTACGGAAAGCCGTCTTTGGTATATCCTCCCTTTTGACCCTTAATTGATGATACCCTGAATGAAGATCAATCTTGGAAAAGTATTGAGCTCCGCGTAGTTGGTCAAATAAGTCATCAATGCGCGGGAGATGATATTTTTTCTTGATAGTGATCTTGTTAAGTTCTCGATAATCAATGTAGAGTCTCATTGATCCATCTTTCTTCATAAAAAACAGAACAGGTATTCCCCAAGGTGACACACTAGGGCATATGAATCCCTTATCAAGATTTTATTGGAGTTGCTTCTTCAATTCCTGCAACTCAATTGGGTCCATTCTATAAGGTGTCTTTGAAATAGGCAAAGCACCCGGTACGAGTTTTATTGAAAACTCAAATTCAAGATTTGGTGGAAGACCTGACAATTCCTCCGGAAATACATCATCAAACTCCCATACAATGGACATATTATTAATCATGAGTTTCTCACCAACCATTGGAGATAAATTACCCTCATTTAGTGGAATCAAGACCCATAAGATGGAAGAAATTTCCACTAGAAGGTTATGTTTATCCTTGCATCGATAGACGATCATAGATTGATCTGGAATATGAAATGTGACTTCCCTTATTTGGAAATTGATATGAGCTCCATATAAAGAAAGTTAATCCATTCCAAGAATCACATCAAATTCCACTATAGGATGGATCACAAGATTTGCAGGAAGCACTTTCCCACAAACTTCAATCGGGGAAGAATTATAAACTTTTGATGTGACTGTTGTTCCATTAGGTGTTGTCACAGCTAACTCAACATCTAATTGTTGAGGTAATACAGTGCTACCCTTAGAAAACAATTCAGAAATAAAAGATTGGGTGGATCCAGAATCAAATAAAACATTTTCTACTTTAGAGTGGATGGTAAGTGTACCTTTCACCACATCGTTATCGTACTCCACATCGCTGATAGAAATTGCATGTGACTTTCCTTTTACTTTAGCCTTAAGATTTTGTTGATGTCAATCATCATAAACAACCCTTGGATTAGGGCATTTATTGGCATAATTCCCCATATCCTTGTACTTGAAACATTGAAGTGCAGTAGGTTCATTCTGTGTGTCCCTTCCTTTGTTTGCATCATTAGATATCTTCTTCCCATCATTACGGCATTCAAATGCCCAAGGACCTTCCTTTCCACATTTGAAACATTTACATGTCCCTTTAAGACAACTCCCTCCATGTTTCATTCCACACTTTGAGCATAAGGGAAAGATCATCTTCTTTTCAGTGTGCTCTTTAGATTTTCCTTTGAATTCCATTTTCCTATACTTATCAAACCCATATGACTGATGGGTTACTCCTATCTCCATATCAACTTTGAGAGCACATCGAACGATTTCCTCATATCTATTGAAGTCCCTTATGGCTAAGGCCCTTCGAAGTCTTGGTTTTAAGCCACTAAAGAATCAATCGATCTTACTCTCAGGTTGGATAATAATACCAGAAGAATACCTTGAAAGTCTTGTAAAATTTACTTCATAGGTACCAACAGATTCATCATCCTTTTGATTTAGTTCAAGAAACTCCTTCTCCATCTTTGTTCGGAGAATATGAGGGAAGTACTTATTGAAAAATAAGTTCTTGAACTCGTCCCATTCCATGGACTCAATTTCATCCCTTTGCCTCGTATTCTTAATAAGATTCCACCATTGATCAGCATCTCCTTCCAAACGATACACTGCTAGGATGACTTTATCATGTTCATAACATTGAAGAACTGAAAATATATTTTCAGTAGTACTAATCCATTGTTCAGCAACTAATGGATCAGTAGACCCGCTTAATGAAGGCGGACGCTGCCTCATAAAGGATTCAACAGAATATTGCTCCTTCCTTTGCTCGTTTGTAAGTCATGCATGATTCATAGCTTGAGAAAGTTGTGTGAGCATGGCGATAAGATTTTGCATTTAAGCTCCCATAATGTTTGGTTGCTCAGGGGGACAATCATTGCATTGCCCGTCGCATTCCGCATTAACACGGTTCCTTCGGTTTCTGGCCATTGACTAAAACCAAGAAGAATAGTGTGAGCAACACTAATTATAATAGTAAAACCACATAATCAAGAATAAAATTTCACACTTATGGTATTATCTTAGGTTATTCATGGCCATTTCTAAAACACTAATATTGTGTTATATGCTTAGACTTATCCTTAGGTTTCTTACTAACGCTTTCGCATCCTAGTTTCCAATGTTTACTATACCTTTCCTCTGATACCAACTATAACGACCCATACTTTACATACATTGTTATTACATCAAAATTGAAGCACACTTATTACAACATATAACAAAACCAGGAAAGGACCGTAAAGGTATAGTGTCTTTAGAAACTGGGAAACATAAACAACTGGTTCATAATGTGTCAACATTGTCTCCCATTTATTTCATCATAATTATAGTCCCTTTTGGCATAACTTACTTAATAACCTTCTTCCTGACCTGGGGAAATAAAACATACAAAAGGGTGAGCTCAAATGCTCAGTAAGGGTAAAAAAAATAAATATCAATCACATCATATTCATAAGAACATATCATTTTGGAAATCTTAACATGAAAAAGTGATCATAATATCGTAACATGGGATAAATCATAGTAGTGAAATGTAATCCCAATAATAATAACTTAAAACATGAAACTTTGTGGCATACACACATAATCATAGAGAATCATTTCTTATTAGTCAAGACTCATTGCCAAGACTATCTTAGTGGACAAAGTCCATTTCTGAACTGAGTTCACTCCTCGTTTCAGTCCTGTTTCACTGAACCGATTTAACCTGCCGTTCCAGCCATGTCTATATCATGAGATATAAAATATTTACCCAATAAATTGGAGGGAGATATAGGTCCCACCCATCTCATAATGATACCATTCTTATGTGTGCCACAAAATCATAAACCATACATCATAGCATAACCCATGTAATAAAAATGGGAATCTTAAACATCATGACATCATAAAACAATTTATATAAGATAAAGGAATTCATAAAAATATTTCCATCACAGCATAATCAAATCCATGTAATAATAAGGAGATAAACAGAACCATATATTATCTTAGATGCAAAATAATTTTGATAAAACACTTGAACTCCATTCTTGAGGAAAATATCCTTTCTACTTCAAAAACATCTTCCTTTATTAACATGTCATACAATTTTAAACTAAAAGAATTTGATTAAAAAATAAACTTGAAAACTTGTAAAGGAACATTCTTCGAAATAATGTTTTAAAAATCCATTCATGTCGTATAAGTTAAAAAATCATTCTTCTCATACTTTTGTCGGAAAAGTCAAAAAGTACCTCGTACGAAAAACGACAAAATATTCCTTTCATATCCATTACTAAAAACTCACCGAAGGGTAAAATTGGATTTAAACAATTGTAGGTGGATGGAAACAATATTAAATATTGAGGGAACATAGACGTGGATGATAAAATACACCCCAGTAAATACCAAAGTATAAACAATTTCATATAAAAATGAGATTGTGATATTTTCCATTACCTTAGGTCCAATTTGTTTTGTAAGTGTATGAACCTCCTGTATAATGATTTAAATAATGTTATTGACTTATTCCATAATCATACTTATTTTTATGATATCATATATGGTCATATTCTTAGCTTCTTTATTAGTAATATTTCATTACTACTTGTTATTCGGGTGTTTATTACTTTTTGTTCTTATGCGTGTTTTGTTGAATAAATTTTTATTTTTCTTTTTAGGTTATAGATACTTCATTTACAGAATTTTATTAGTGTAATATATATCATATTCATTCATTCAATTCATTTATATAATCATTATGCAATGAAGATCATGTAGAACGAGTCGCATCACATTGTGGAGGCGGTATTCCGTACGTACGCACGAGCGATGATATCGTTCCCACGATTGTGGAATTGTATTGGAGTGTATATATACTATTTCATAATCAATATCACTTTACAATAATCATATATAGTCATTATTTACACCATTATACCCATCCAAGTAAGGTGGTGGTGGAAAATAGATTACACCATGGCGTGGAGACGGTATTCAGTACGTACGCACACGCAGCGATTTCGTTTTCCGTAGGATGGATAGATGATGAAATAGGGTTGTTTCATACTTATATTAAACTATAAGTATATTATTGATACTGATGTTATTACTTCATTATGAAACAACTAATCAAGAATAAGTGGAAGAAGAAATAAATATGAAAGAATCGGTAACGGACATTACCTCTTCTTTGAAGAGCTTCTTTGAGACCTCCTTTTAGGGCACTAAAATTTGTCTTTGAAGAGAACCAGGACCAATAGGATTTACCTATGGAAGTGGAGAGAAGAAATTGTCAGGGGTTGGTCGAGCTTGAAGGCTCAAAGTGGTGTGAGGAAGAGAGGGAGGAGGTTCCCTTTTATAAGGGAGGAGAGGGGCACCTTTGGAATAACAAAAAATATTATTTTATTATAAAGTTAAATTCGGTTATTAATAGCTCCAAATTGATATATTTCGAAGATAAGGTGGGTATGGATCGAAATCCTCTCATCCAATAGAATTTAGACAAGTTTAGGTATCAAGGTTAACCTTATCCTTTAGATTTAACATTAAGTTAGATAATTTAACTTTTACCGTGTCTTCTTGTTTTCTTACACTATAAGGTTAATAAACTTACTATATCAAGCCAAACGAACCCCAAGTTGTTTATTATTAATATATATAACCTTATCTAATTAATTTGGCTGAACCATAGATTTTTAGGAATAAAATAACAATTAATAATATAATATTTGTTTTAAAAACTATTTTATGTCAATTTTGACACTATTTAGTAATTAATTTTTGTAAAAATTATAACAGAATTATTAGTTCGAAAAAAGTTAATTAAATCAATAATAACATGTCATATTAACCTAAAAAATTAGTGGAAGTCATAATAATTCTCAAATTATAATTATTTTGGTATTTATAACGTCAATTATGTCAATATTTCAT
Organism: Viscum album; assembly: GCA_963277665.1. Lineage (NCBI taxonomy): Eukaryota > Viridiplantae > Streptophyta > Magnoliopsida > Santalales > Viscaceae > Viscum > Viscum album. Next base: position 912,500,866 of record OY728155.1, on the reverse strand, counting down.
TAATAAGATAATTACGGCATCATCGTTGTGTCATAAATAAATTAAATTATTTAATGTCTAAAAATTAAAAATAAAATTCCATTATGTATGAAATTGTTTTATATTTCTAATGAATATTTATAGTTGAATTTATCTTATGTATAATCCCATATTAAAAATGATTTAATTATTAAACTTTGATTTTAACTATTTTAACCCTTCTTTAAATAAATTAATAATAAATGTCCTAATCTAATCCAAGTGGGCCTAAATGGTCATATTTTATTCCTAATGTTTTTGTTGGTCGAATTACACTTATCCAATTGAATTAGGACTTGTGTTAGGGTAATAATAATAACACTTTTACCCTTAATTACCCTATTTACTTTTAACCGTGGTAAAAAAAGTAAAAAATTACTATTCACCAAAAATTATTTTCATCTCATTGAACCACATTTTAGTCCTTGATATAAACCGTGTCTCTCGGATTTTCGAAATTCCACTCACAGAAGTGGTAAAATTATGTTTTATGAAAAATTCAGTTTTTTTAACTACCACTTAGTGGTTTCACTGTTCATCAAAAATTGAAAGCTTTCAGAAAAATACCAAAATTTCACCCTAGGCTAATTTCAATATTAAGAATCCAAAAATGAAGTCCATTTTGAAAAATAAAAATTATAAAATTTCAAAAAGTGGTTATTGCAATTCATAATAGCTAGTTTTAATAATATTTTAATAGCATATCGTTGTTTAGTGAAACTCAGTATTGCGTACGATGCAAGCTATTGAGGAAGGCCGTGGTTGCGTGTAAAGCAAGCCAAGCTAGTGTTGTGTGTAGTGAATGATTCCTTTGATAAAAACAAAATATTTCTCATAAAAGTCTCGGGTATTACACTGACCTTATTATCCCATAATCAGTGGTTACTTTATTACATTATCATAATTTACAAGGAATTTTATACCAAATGACCGAATAGTTTTATAGTTTTGGAAAACTAGATAAGTAATTAAATATTACAATAAAATTGAAAACATAAAATACAGAATAGTAACTCCATTGAAAACCCCGTTATTCTCCTAGCTTAACCTTTTATGTGAGTCATAATATACACCGTAGAATTATAGGAATATAAAACATAAGAAAGTGGTGAGATCATATACTCTATAAGGGTATTCATACAGAAGAATCTAACATAAATAATAATAAATGATTATGGAAAGGTAAATAATTGAAACACATGTCATTAAACAAATAACATGAGCATAATATGACAGAAATAAATGTAATTAAAATAATTCCCTGATAACATGAGCTAAATATTATCCATGGATATAAAAACTAATCAGATAATCACATGGGAGCCAATAACAAATCTTATAATGAAGGAATGGTTAATGTGGGATATCATAAACTTGCGGTCAAGGCTTCGGGGAAGACTTCATATATAAAGGGGTAAGGCCTCATCCAATACCCAATGTAGTTTGTCTTATGAGACTTACTGATGCATCGAGGGGCTATAGTAGGATCATACCATCACATAAAAAGTCCAATTCATTTATTATAGGAAATCATATAATCATAATAAACATATAAATTCATATTGAAACTATCATATGAATTTATAATAACTTTCCCCAATCAATACAAATAATCAAAAACTATCCAATGAAATATGGTGGATGGTATCAAAATACTACTTTCCCAGTCAAACTGATTATAAACCATTCAATAAAATGTGGTAAGTGGTATCATAATTATTTTACCTCAATAAACAATAAGATTTAAGATTGGATGTTTACATAGAGTAAAATACTTTATTAATATTATTTAAAAAATAATGAGTAAAATGACCTTTTTACGTTGAAATCACATATATTTAAAACACCTATAAAAGAGAACATTTTATTTGAAAGTAAAATTGTAATATTTTAAAGTAATCATAAAAATGATAAGGCTTCATTAAGGTGGTAAAATAATCTAATGGTGTATATGTTTAAAAACATTCCTTCCATATTTTTTTGGGGCAAATTCTTAAAGAACCTTATTTGGAAAATGAAAAAATGATTCCTTTATAAACATTTTTTAAAATGTAAAACATCAGTTAAAATGGATTTAAATATTAATATGACAGTATTAAAAACATTTTCTGAAAATATTATGATAGAACCTAGATATTGATGAGAAATATTCCCCAGTGTATACTTAAAAATAAACAATATGCAATAACCATTACATTGTTAAATAACCCTTACCATAATCATATCTAAACCACTATTATATTAGATTAAAAAGAATTATTATCTTATAACATAATCATATTAATATTTTCGATATCCAATATAACCCCCTTATTACATTATACCACTCTTTTATTAATTATATTTTATTCATTTCATTGTTTTAGGTGTTAATTTATTGTTTTATAATGATTGTTTTGTCTTGAATGTCCCAATTATCTTTCATAGGATGTAGATAAAATATATAAAAAATAATATTAACGTCATGAATATCATATTTAACCATTAAATTCAATTTTATAATGATTCTTGAATGTTGAACAGATAAAATGATCACAACTCTTTGTGGAGATGGTAAACCATATGTATGCACAAACGATTATATCATTTCAAAATGGATAAAAGGTTATGGAAGTGTCTGGTATATTAATTTTACAAAATCAAAGTAATTTAATAAATATCATATATATCCATTATTTATATCATTTTAATCATCTAAAAAAATAAGTTATGAAAAATGAATTACACCATTACGTGGACATGGTAAGTCACACATATACACATGTGGTGCTTTCATTTTTCATAAGATGCATAAAAATATTATTGTTTCATAATCATCATAACATATAATTAAATAGATGATAATATATTTATAATTTTAGGATGAAAAAAACACATGTAGAAGAATTCAAAGAAGAAATGAACTTGAATGAATTGGTAAACATCATTACCTCTTCTTAAGTAGACCTCCTTTAGATTTCTAATTAAGTGATCTAGGGTTGAAATTTTTTGAATACCAGGACCTCCAAAACAAGTATAAAGATGTTGGTAAAAAAATATTAGGTATTAGTATATCTATATGGATTAATTAGGTGTGAAAAAATGAGGGAAAGTTCCCTTTTATAATTTATCTGAGGCACACTTTTAGAATTTCTTAAATGATTAAATTGTAATAAATTAAATTATCCAGTAAAATACCTCCAAAAGTAATGTTATTCGAATAGAAGGTATGATATAGTTTTAATATAATAAAAATAGAATTTAGATAATTTTATGTTTAATTTTTAACCATATCATTTTCATTAACCCCTTGGTTAATTATTTTTGACATTAACTCTCTAAAAACTATTTTAATTATAAAGGGTTAAAAATTTTCCTATAATTGTAAAAACGACTCAAGAATGGTACATTTATGATTTTTTAAAATATATTATATATATATGGCCAAATATAACCTTTTTATGAATTTTAAATAATTTAATAAATTATTATTTTGAAAAATTATCATTAATGTGTATGTTGTCACTGTTCATTTAATTTCACTTCAAATACATCAAGAAAAAGGTAAAATTTAAATATAATGATTTTGAACATATATAATGATTCAGATAGATCTATAAATATGTTATTAATATTAAATCATCAAAATTATATCAAAATTTATATTTTTAAAATCCTTTATTTTATTTTTCTATTAAATAAATACATAATATTTTCGTATTGCACAAGTATTTAAGTTAATTATATAATTTCAAAAATTTATTATTAATTTATATAATTAAAATAATTTCATAATATAAAAAATGAAATTTAGGTTCGCTAGTATCTTTCTTTTTTCCAATATGGTCACATAAAAAAATTTAAAACCAAAGAGAATGAAATTTTGTAACTATCCTTGATTTAAATAATATATAAGTCATATTCATGGAAAAGTGTCCATTTAATAACTCGAATTTGATCCTTAAGTGATTAGTGTTGAATAATCTTTATCTGATAACAATTTATATGAATAACTATGACCTTATCACTTATAATTAACCAAAATTAATCGAATTTACTCTTTAGTGAGGTGATAAATTTTTCCACAGTTACTATTCATTCCGACAAAAAATAAAAATGGGTAAATTTCCAAATCTGAACCTCTTGATTCTAAATATGTAATTTATTTTTTCAAATTCAATACTTATTATAGGTATAAATTAATTTCAATATAATTTCACAAAATGTGATAAAAATCACATTTTTTAATAGAATTTTTAAGTATAAAATTGGATTTATTCTTATTTCATGAAAAGTAAAAATATTATATCAATGTAATCCATTTTATTAAATATATAATATATATATATATCATTAAAATAATTCAACCATAGTGACTAATAAAATTTATTTTTATAATTATATTTCATGCATGAAAATAGTGTTTTAGAACATAATTCGTTTATTATAATAATAATTATTTTTATTTTTATTTTTATTTTTATTATCTATAGAAATTGATAACCAAAAAAATTATTTTATAATTCAATAGACTGTATACTTTTAAAAATTTATATATTCATATTTGTTCCCACCAATGTAACAGATAGGATATAATAGTCACATAATAATAGATAGCAGTTTGTTTGAACTCGGAGTTTCAAGCATCATAAGCTATTTGATGATATTAAATCAATTTAAAAAGATAAATACCTTAAAATATTAGGGTGTAAGACATTTTATAGAGTTATATATGTATCATGGAGTTTATATCCATATCATCGTATCATTTTTTTATTTAGTAGTACTATATTAATTTACACTCATAGAATTTCATTATGTACTGGTTTACAAAGATACGAATATTATGAGAGATGGGTTTTCATATGATTCCCCTTGATAGGTGAGTCATTTTTTAATATAATGATTTTATTGGTTAGAAAAAGACATCAAGGATTGATAAATATTCTAAATTTACTCAGGTTTAGGATTGAGGATCCAAAGCAGTTTAAGGTGTTACATTACTGGGTCTATGTTTAGTGAGTTGATAATTCTTTGTGAACCTGGAAATTATGTTTTCTCGTAAACTAATGAGAAATTATATATGTTCTATGCCAATTTTTAATGATTAATGATATTTTATGATGTGATTAGTCTACCAAAAATGATTAAAGGTTTAATTCAGTAGTATTATAGTGGAATTATTATACAATTCATTGGTAAATTGAGTAAAATTGTGAAAAAATGTTGTTGTATGAAAAATATATTTAAAATAATTAAAATAAAGTTTTAAAAACTATCCTATGAATTTAAAACTATAGTCATGATAGTTAAATCATATGAACTTATTTCTTGGAATATTTGGTCACACAAACCCTATAGAAAAAAACCTGATGATGAATCACCTGAATATTATTATGCCAACATCAGAAGTCTTCTCTCTCTATGCTAGAATTTTAAACAAGACTATGTTGGTTCTGTAACAATGAACAGCCAAAATTTTGAGTAATATCATGTATCAAGATGAACCTCAACTAAATCTCCTTGAATAATCTGTAACATATTATCACCACATGCCAAGATGATATCTCTACAAATGAAAGAATACCCATGGACCAGATGTTACATATATCTCATTATAAATATGAAGGAATCAATGATGAAATGAATTATTGAATTGGATATTGAGTTTAGAAATGGTTTTTTGAAGATTAGATAATTTTATATGGATTCAATAATGAGTATAATATATTATCTCTTCATAAAATATAGTTAGTAAAAAATTATAATATGATCACATGGAAGAGGAATATGGGTAAATGATTTAGGAAAAGTATATACTAGGAATAATAAAGTAACTAAGATGACCATGGGAAATAGAAGTTCAAGAGGATATGGTAGACCCCGGTGTAGTAATTGAAGAAGAGAAAATACCTTGTGAGATATATATTTAAGAAACCAAAGAAGAGTATTTTTCAAGTTCTTTCAAGAAATTGTGTATACTAAACCTTCTGAACACCATAGTAAATATGGTTTTGAGTTTGAATAAACTATCCAAGATATTAGAGAGTTCCAGTTGATTTTTGATTGGGCTTGAGAATCTATGGTGGTGTTTTTTTAGAAAACTTTTCATGAATATGAATTTCTGATACATGGTTAAGAAGATTCCCACATTTAGGGGGAGGAATGGTAATTTTTTTATTTGAATTTATTGGATATGAATAACCATGAGATATCTTTTACATTGGAATATAAAGTTTCATCTATTCTATATAATTATCAAGAACATGATCCAACATTTGAGAGAGGTCTTATAACACATTCGAACAAAAATAAATTCTATAATTATATGGATATCCTTTCATAAATATCTTTGGAAGAATATCACAAAGTTATTTAAGAATTGTAATTTCATGATGAACTGTTGGTAAAAATGGTTCTCCTTCTACAGTGGAAGTGTCAGCAGGATTTTATTCAGAAGAAATTCATCATTTTATAATGTTTCAAAAAAGAGCATGCATATTTTATCCTCTAATTTTCAATATTTTTAAAATCTATTTATAGAATAAGATTTTAGAAAATTTTAAAAAATATTAATTAGATTATTTGATGCCAATCAATCAACATATTTAAGTATCAGTAGTGGAGATAGATAATTCACATTAAAGAGTGAAATCCATGTTATGGTAGCCTAGATTTTTCTAAGCCTAAATCTTAAATTTATATTGAATAATTGAGGAGTGATGATTTCATATCTTCTATAAAAAATAGTTAAAAAATACTTCTATTATCCCAATATAAGTTTCAAAAAACGTTTATAACTTAAAAATTGAAGTAAAATATTTTATTATAGATAAATTGGAGAAAATTATTTTTTAGTGCCTATTTGAAGGAGTTTTTCATACTGAAATATAGAATTTAGTGTGGAAAAACGATTCTAAAATAGAGAAATAATTGTTTAGGAAACTCAATGATGTGTATATAGTAATTGAAAAAAAAACTTTTCTGATTGGTAAAGTGAAGAAAATTGGGGAATCTTCTATTGAAATTGATAAAATTATCCAATATAGCACTGAGATAAAAATGGTGACTGATATTTAATGGCTCGTATCACGAGAGAAGTACATATGTAGTGGACATTCAAGAAGAAAAAATATGAAGGGAATCCAAGGTAATGTCACCACACCATCAATATTCACTAGGAAGAATCCTTCTGTGAGAACAATGAGCTGTATACCTTAAATAACCGTCCAATGTTGTTGGAGAAGCTGATACAGAACAAAACCTAGTAGCCTTTCCATCAAGGTAGCTAAATATTCGTACAAGATGATTTTTGAAGTTTCTTCTCTATCCCTAGTTTTCTCAGCTCAATCAACCCACACTCATATATTAATTCCCATAATCAACCATTTTAATGCAAAACTAATATATGGTGATTAAATATAAAGTATTAAATTCTACCATCAACCACCACATGGGAAACTAGAAAGTACCCACTCAAGATCACCGAAAATTGAATACAATCCTCAATATATTCCTCCACCTTAAGGATTTTGGATTGTATTAAAAAACATGTAAGCCAAGCCTTCATGGTTCATGTTTTCATCACCTAAATTTAACTTTTTTTATTATAATTTATTATATTATTATATCAATGAAATAAATGAAAACAAATATATGTCATAAAAACTGGAGAAAAAATATTTGAGTATCCCCTCAGTCAAAACCATACCACCCCCTTATCTCTCTACCCTTCCATCTCTCCATCTATATATATCCTTTTTCATTGAGAGTTCTAGAAAATTATGGGTGAAGATTATTCCTTCAAATTAGACACATGATTTAAAAATATGGTTAATCTAATTCGTGACCGCAAATAAAGTGGTCGATTCTTGTGGTGTTTATAAAACACAAAATAATTATAATAAGATTGGTATGCGTTTTTAGCCATTTAATTTTATCTAATATTTCTTCTCCTAGACAACCTTTTGTTTCATATTTTCTTCTATTTTTAAGGAATATAATATTTCCACAAAATCCAATAGTGAAATTAAATAAACCCAATGATGAAATTATTTGATCTTGAAATGAAAAAAAATTAATAATAAAAGTATCATATAGTATAATATGGGAATTTCATGTGGTATGATGTGATGATGATCAATATTGCTATAACAATTCATTAGTCCTGTAGTAGGATTCGTCTTATTTTATTGTACAATATGTGAAAAATATAGTGTTGTGAAAACACTAGGGGAATCAATAATGATTGATCTCAAAAAAGATAGTAAAGGGAAGAAAACAAATCAAGAAGAATAAGAACAAGGGAAAAAATAATTTACGTGGTTCAGGAATAATCTATATTTCCACAAAGATAATAATTCCTTCACTAAAATTGGGAGAATAATTTCAGAGTGATTTCTTTTAGTGTTCATAAGACTCCAGGTTGAAAGAGATCTTTATCCAACATAGTCAATAGCATCCAACGTTGTTATTGTTCCCACATAGTAATTACACTATGAGACAATGTTGTAACCACCAAAAACTAAATTGTTATAATATTAATGGTAGGAAGTCCATGAAGCTACAGTACCAGTATAACATGTTGCTACAATGGGTCTGCACTTTTACAATGCCAGGTCGGTATCACCAATTATCTCTGATATAATATGTGGGAGTTTTATCCTATTGTGTAGTATGGTCCACCAAAAATTAGCACAAATTCATCCATGGATCATATTACACTTTTCTGGCATCTATAATTATATAAAACAAATTCATATAAGGTAATTTAGTAATGTTCATGATACAACGCTTTTAAAAATAATTTTTTAAAACATGTTTTATGTTATAACACATTCCATACATATTTTACAAAAAAAATTAATAGATAACAACTTGTGTGGACAAGCCCATATTACCCAAATCTGGTGTATCATCCTAGAAAATAAAATCCACTAATCATATTATGTGATGCATAATAAAAATGAATGACATATTCCATTGTGAACCATTAATGACTTGTTTACAAATTTTATATTTTGATCAAATGAAATTCTCATATTATATACTTATAACATGGGATATTCATGATTTGAAAATTTTAAATATTTATGAGATATTTAATTAATAAATATGAATTGTTTCTTTATAGGAATTATCATATAAGGAATTATATATGTCATCTCGTAGGTATCACACCATATATATCCACTACTTCAGACCATACTAAAATGATTTTGGAGATAAATTTTAGTTTTAAAAGTGAATACATTATATTCAATTTTATCATATATTAATAAGTTAAGTATTCATATTTTTATTTTTAATTGTTTATAGATCATGAATAACATATGAATCGTTCATATTTATTTCTTGATGATTTGAGAATACATAATAAAATTTTTTCAATCATTCATCTAAATTATTGAATGTTATATATTTAATTTTATTTAATGTAATTCAATCAAAATAGATGATATGGATTTCTATAATTAAAAATTAATGATTAATTTTTATTTTCTTATTCTAACATATTTGGATATAAACTAATCAATTAAAAATTATTAAATAATTAGTATATCTAGTAGGTTTCTAGGTTTTGTTTCTCAATGGCCTATGTACATAGTATTTTTCTGTAAATTTGTATGTTGGCTAACTACAATAATACCTACTTTAGGTTAAGATTTTTGTTTTCCTGTATTTTAATCACTTGCATGAATTGAGTTTTTCGAAATATTTCCATATTTCTTGTTTAGGTATGATTTATAATATGATAATTAAAACTTTTTATTGTGTAAGAATGATGAAAATAAATAATTATATAAGGGATATATAATGAATATCCATTAATTTGGTTGAATGTGTATAAAATTCATAAAATTAATAAATAGAATCATGCTTGTAAATATATATATATATATATATATATTATGTGAGATTAAATAAGATGTATATTTAAGTTAGATGATGATATCGACTAAATTATCTCTCAAATTACAACGTTTAAGATTCCTCCTGTTAATCATACTTTTCTAGATATCAATCATCCAAAAAATGATTCAAAAATATTGGAAACTCATGGTGTATATTATATAAGTCTTCTATGATAATATTTATTATATTATGAGAGATAGACATCACATGGGTAAGTGACCCATGTATAATTAGATTCCTGGAAAAATTTATTGTGGGAGATTCATCATATGAATTTGAGAAAGTTGTCTTACACATAACATGTTAACACCACGGTCCAAAAGAGTTAAATATCACCCCTAAGGGATGGTAAATCTTAGAGAATACAGATGTTAAATTTTATTACCTAATTTACCTTTTTTTTATCTTTTCCCTTTGTTAAAATAATGAATTACAATATATTAATCTTTCATATAATTTCAACAACAATTAGAATTTAAAAACTGACCACAGTAGATTTACTTGGTTCATATTTCAATATGAGTAGTCTAATCAAAGTTGATAATTTTATATTTCATTACTATATATAATCAACCAGTCACTATTATCGATTACAAGGATTAATATGGATTCACTTTTAGAGATTATAAGATGAGATATCAAGCTACATTATATTTCTGGATGATATAGTTATCATTGTAGAATCCAAAGAGATAATCAATTTAAATTGAAATCTTAAGATTGAGACTTTAGAACCAAAAGTTTTCCATCTTAATTGGGATAAAATAAATTATATAGACCATAATTTTAAAAAAGGATTCTCTAGTAATTACATATGTGTTTTATTGGGATACCACGTTATTTAAAATGTTGATCGGTATTTAGAATCATTTCTAAAATGTAATGGAGATATAAATATATATGACTCTCATGACATTAAATTGGATGGATAAAATGAAGAAAGTCCTATAGAGTGCTTTGTGGTAGTAAACTTTATTTGAAATTAAAGGGTAAATTTTATAGAACTGTTATTAGAAAAATTATTCTATATGTTTGTGAGTGTTAGTAACAAATGTGTTCAATAGAAAATTGGAGTGGCTTCAATTGACAAGAAAATGACTAAGACTGCATTAAGATGGATTGGACATGTTAGGACAATACCAATGGATGTACCTATTAATAGATTACGATTTATAAAAAATTAAATAATTAAAATAAGTAGAGGTTGACCTAAAATGAAACTTAAACAAAACATTAAATATATTGTTTAAAATGATTTAAATGAATATATAGTCTTTAATATAACTAATTAGAGTTGTTTTATCCAGGTGCTGACAAGATTTAATTGTATTTAATACTTTTTTGTTGTTGTTCACTATTTATTCCAGTGGACACTACCTATTTCTAACAACCACACATTCATGGAATAATTATTTTCCCTCCATATTAACTTTTTCCTAGTTTCAACTCTAATAAATTAAAACTTATGTTCTTTTTTAGAAATAGAAATAATTTTTTAGCTCCCTTAGAAGAAATGAATATATATTTATACTTGTTTAAAGATGAAATTTATTTAGAGTATATAAATGAGAATATGGGTAAATGATTCAGCCGAAGGATATGCTGGTTATAAGATTGTAAAATACCCCACAACAATTGATCATATGTTGGATCCCTTGGTGGGTATTGTAAAAAACTAGGTACTTAAAAATAATTTGTTTTCATTATGGACGTAGAAAATTAAATTCATTATATATGTATAATGAAATAAGTGGTATTTATAGAAATTAAGGAATCTATAAAAATATAACAGTAACCTCACCGATGAAAATATGAATAAGATTTAGGTTTCTTATGAATGCAAATGTAATATATTTATATCCTAGAATATGTTAATTAATGTTTTGAAAATGATAAATTAAGTGTTGTTATTTTTGTAGCACATAAATTTTTTAATATAATTATTTAAAATAAAATTTATCTTTATAGAAAATAATTATAAATTAATATTTTTTTCTTATTATTATAAAATAATTTTATGATACCTTAATTAATTTTTCAAATTGTCATAAAATGAGTTATAATTTTAAAATCAGTATTTTTGAATAAATAATGATTTTAATTGAAAATTACATTCATAATATTTTGAAAATTATATTTATAAAATGGATTTCATTTTTTTAATTCTACATTCAAAAAAATGGTTACGGTGAACTTTTTGTATTTTTCATAAATAGTTGAATTTTTTTGAATCTTGAAATACGATAATTTATGGTATTTAACAAATTCAAGAATTATTGTGGAATTGATGATTTATGTATAATTTAAGCCTAAAATATAGAACTCTAATTAGTTATTTTAATATATTTAGTCATAAGGTTCAAACTATTCAATGTTTTGAGCCAAAACAATTAGAAAACACCCCTCTCTTCCACTTCAAATACCACCCCTCACCACATTTTCTCCTCACAGCTCCAAAACCTTGTAGATTGTTTAATTTCTACCCAATTCCATTCTCGAGATTCTTCCCACGTCCAAAACTGACTGGTCTTACCAAAAGTGCATAACCAAGTACCATAAAGAGGTTTCCAAGGAGAATAAGTTTAAGAGGAAAAATCCTCTTTTATTTTCTATTAAATTTCATTTCAATTTATTTTACTTTTGTGTTCTCTCCTCACCTCCCCTAATAAAGTGACATGATAAATCTAGTATCTTACATATACTATAATTTTCTTATTTTAATATAATATCAATCATCAATCCCTTCCTCTTCTCATCTTATTCTAACAAATTAAAACATTGTTTGTGATGTGTCGATTTACCATTATCGTGGATGATGTGTTTTCATTTTATTTTACCGACTTCAAGGCTGGTCATAAAAAGATTTTTAAGGTTAAAAAATATTTTATTATATATATTATAATTTATATGATGTTATGGACCAAATATATAAACATGATATTAAATAAAACTATATAAGTTCATGATGGTCGGAAAAACAGCCAAAATAAATTAAATCATTTTCATTAATGTTTTACCTAATGGATCACCCTCATTTTAGAAAAAAATTATATATTGTATAATTTTAAATTATGGAAACATATCAATACTATTTCATTCCACTTCGGGATTTTTTTCTTCCATTCAACAAGAAAACTCATAATGAATCAACCAGGGAAACATGGAAATAAATGCACCAGAATAAATAAAATAACAAAATATTATTATCAAATGGGAGGAAACATGTTATAAAAAGAATATAAAATGTATTATAAATATTAATATAACTATTAAATAAACTAATAACACTTTTTAAACCATTATATATGTGTTTCAAACACATTTTAATGATGTCAAACCCAATATAGAGAACTTTTATTTAAAATTCCTCTTTTAAATTTCTATTTTTAAAAAAATCAAAAGGAATAATTTTATGCTACAAGTATTTACGTTTTATGGATATTTTTTGGTTGTTGGTTATTTTATATAATGAAGGGTATCACCTATGTCTCCTTAAAATGCATTGGCTATATTTATTTATAAGTTGGTCTTAATGGTTATTTCAAGTGTCACTGTGATTGTTACATCATAAGGTAGCCAAGAGGGTTACATCATAAGGTATCCATGAGGTTTACATTGTAAGGTATCTTAGAGGTTTACAAATCATATGAAATATATGAGGGTTAAAATCTTAAGTATGTAACTCCCCAAGTTACCTAAATGGTTTATTTATTTTCTCTAAATTGTATGGATATCTCTTGTTTTCACAAGGTAATTATATGATACATTATGGGTCAGAAGTATGTCTTCATAAAAATGATTTTATATTCCTTTCTTTTATGTTCCTTTCCGAGATTTTGTTTCTCATATCAATTTTTAAAATGTTTTTCACCAGGTTTAAGGATGGGTAGGAGAAAAGAATAATCCAAGAAGAAGGTTGGGAAAGTTTTTCGGGAAAATATTTCAAATTTAATTAAAAAAAATTGTATTATAGAATAAAGGGATAATGTTTTAGTAGTACCCACTTTGTAAGAATGTGTGTTTATATGTATGAATTATATACTAATTATCTAAAAATATTAACGAAAAAGAACTTTGGCAATGTAATAAAGTGAATTCTAAAATAATTTACTAAATTATATAATGTTTAATGCTAGGTCCTTATAGGTATGTTAGAAAAAATCAATTTAAGATCAGATAATTAGAGGGAATAATTTGTTTTAGAGATAGTAGTATACACTAAAGTTGTAGTTAAAGAAAAGAACAATCTCTTTTGAGAGACAGGTTCAACAAACTGAAGAAGACTTTCCATGTGTTTTTATACAATAAGTTGATACTCGAGAAGCATCATATACTGAACCTATTAAACAGCATAGTAAATATGGTGTTGAAATTGAAAAAATTATCCGAGAAATTTGGGAAGAAATCCTAATTAGTCAAGAAACTCAACTGGATAAAAAAATATATGGTTCGGTTTTTAGACAACTTTTCTAGAAGATGAGTATTTTTTCATGATTGAGAAGATTCGTACATTCAAGGTGGGGGTAGATATTTGAATTTAATAGATATAAATGACCGTGTGACATCCTTTATAGAGGAATATGTATTTTCACCATTTTAATATGACTATCAAGTATATGATCAAATAGATTATGGAGGACTCGTAACATATTTAGAAATAAATAATGTAAATATAATGATGGCATACCTATCATTTAAAATATAAATTTGGAATTTTTTAAAGTTGTGATTCAATAATTAAAATCTCATGATGGTCTAGTGGTAAACAATGATCTTATTCTAATGTAATATTTAGGTATAATTTTATTCAAATGACTGCACCAATCAATGAAATTTTCATTATAAAATGTACATATATTATCAGCTAATTTTTTTACTTTGTTAAACTTGTTAAATATTATTATTTCACAACCATTGACTCAAAATTATGTGGTATATTTGATTTCAAATTTCCATCATATTTCAATATCAGAAGTGGAGATGGTGCCTTCATATGAAGGAGTAAAACTCCTACTAAAGTTCCCCAAATCCTTCCAATGATGAATTCTAAAATTGAAATTCAGAAATTAAGGATTCATGATTTTAGATCCTTTATTAAAACTTAAGTAAAAAAATATTGACAGTGTCTTAGTACAAGTTGTAACTAACTTAAAAGATTTTACAATTGAATTAAAATATTTAATTTTAGATAAAATGAAGGATATTTTTATTATTTCATCCTAAAGGGTTTTTTCAAATAGAAATGTAGAATTTTTTTGCAAATAGATTATAAAAATTAAAAAAGAGTGTTTAGTAATCTCAACCATGTGTCATGAGAAATTATCAAACGTTTTTTCATTGCGAAAGAAAAGACTCTGGTAGTAGGAATGTTAAGAAATAACTCATTCAATAACTAATATAACTAAGAGTTTATATAAATAATAAAATAAAAAATTATTTTCTAATCCTTTATATGAACTCAAGGATGACTCTTACTACTTATAATTTCAAGAAGAAAGTGTAGAAAATCAAATATTCATTTATGTTCGTTGAAAATATTATCAAATATGGATTGCGATGGAAAGATAAATTGATGCTAATACAGAGGGTCTGACATATTTCAATTACTTCATGTGGTTTCTTATGATGCATCATGTAGGAGGACCATATGAAACTAACCCCTTTAACAATCCTAAATAATCTTTTTGTTATTTTAAAATTCTCTAATAGCCATTTTTTCATTTTCAATAGGATTTTATAACTTTTTACCTTGTACCAGTGTTGCTCCACTAGAAATTCATAATTTAATTTCACATAAATAAGCCTTAAATTATTTTTTACCATAAATATATACAATATTTCCCTTCTATCAACCTAAAACATATAACATAAATTCCAATGTAGTGTTATAATAAATTGATCCCAAGTGTAATAGTGATGTAAATGATATTTAATGGGATGATTATATTTGGTATTTTTTTCTTTTAATGTTGTGCTTGTTTTTATTTATTTTGGTATTCTAATAATCCATGATTTAATAAATTTTTACTCCTCTTTCTGGGCCATGTACTACTTTATAAAATAAAATATTGTCTTTCCTCTCTAATCACTTATGCTAAATCTATTTTTTCGCACAACCATTATATACTCATTTAATTTTTTTCATTCGTTGAATATATATACTTATTTCTTTGAATCAATTCTAGTTTATATATTATTCCCTTGTATCTTCATCTTTTTTCACTTTTAAATGGCCATTTTAATTTTGGTTTTTATTAAAACCCTTGTGATATGTTCTTAAATAGTATCCTTTTTAACTGCATAATGGGGGATAGAAATATTCATCACTGATGTATTTATGAAATATTATTTATATTATTCTTTTTAAAAATATGATATTTTATCTTATTCATTACTATAGTTATTTTAGTATAAAACACTTGAATTTAAAATCATTGATTTTAATTATCATCAAATTCTTTATGAATTAATGGTTGTTTCGGATAATAAAATAACTAAAATTAAATTTTATTTATTTGGATATATGTTTACATTTACCAAGATTTATATTTTATTCTAATTTGAGCCATGATATTTTATTTCACATGTTTTTTATGATTCTATTTATTTCATGAATTTTTATCATCAAAGAGTTAATAATGTTTGTTTCACTATGTTTTGATTCTAAAAAATCATTATAATTTTGAAATTAATATATTTTATTAATATCTTAAAGATTTATTATTTTTTATAATGAAAATATATGAATTATTTATTGAATTTATAGTCTTGATGACTATTGTCGATAAAATAGTGAATACATTCATTTGTAACTCTTATGATTTTATCTATAGTTCTTTAGAATCCAATAAAAGTCTCTTCCCAACCCTCTAAATATATTTTATCCTCATTAAAATAAGATATGAGAATCTAAAATGACCAAAAACGTCATATTTAAGGGTTTTTCTATGTACTTTAATCCCTATTAAAAACACTTTAGAAAATTTATACAAATATTTAATGTTCATTTTCACCTTATTTCATAAGGTTAAATAGATTCTAATTGTTTCTTAAATGATTCCAATATTCACTAAATATTTTTAACTAATAATAATTCAATGTAATTTGATTCTTTATATATTTGAGGATATTGGGGTAGGTATCCAGGGTGGAGATAGAAAGATTATATGAAAATGTCAATTTTAACTCCTCCAATGTATATATATATTGAGTAAGATATAAATATAGAAAATAGGCAATCATGAGAAGTATCTAAGATCTTTTAGACATTATTATAATATACTATCTCTCATACTCAGTTTACATTTTTAGTTTCTGGAAATTCTACCAAATATGTTTTGTTCATACCACTATTCTAAACCCCAGACTAGACCGCGTCTCTGATAGGTGGGTTTTCTGAGATAGTCCATTATATTAGGCCATTTTGACCTTTCATATGGTTTTCACCACCCTTATCTTATGAAAACCCATTTGGACTGGAAATCAATTTCAATTTTTAATTTTTTTTAAAACATTTTCTTATTTTAATAACAAATAGTATTAATATATTAGTATATATATATATATTAGTTCAATCATTCATCTTAGCTGATCAGACCAATATAACCATAAACTGCTCCATTATCTAGTTTGATCACCGGTCTGATTTTAAAAACATTCATTCAGAATTGTATCTTATTATAGCTTGTGTTTAGATATGTATTTTTCTTTAATTTTATTAACTTTTATTATTATAAAACCTCATTATCTTATTTTATCTATCCTTTTAATTTTCTGATTTTGGAATTAGTTTTTACTCCCATTTGAGTGTCCAATCACCAATATTTGTAGATTATGTTTCTTGGATATTTTAGTCAAGAGGATACTATGTGTATCCTTAGAAGATAACATTGAATATAAATCTATTGTATCTATCTAAAAATGTGTTTTAATCATTAAATTTTTCTCTTCAAATAATGTCTACAGTTCTTTAGTTTATTTTCCATTCATTTTTATTATATATTGAAAAGTATTTTTCAACATAAAAATTATTTTCATGGGTGATAGATGGTGTTTAGATTTTTTAAAATATATTTAAAAAATAATAAAGTAATTTTGTGGTTTTATTTTCATCATAAAACTCAATTAGATCAATTTCAAAAAAAAATTGTTTTATTTAAAACTATTTTCATAACTATTTCCACAAATTAAGATTTTTTTTAATAGTTTTCATTTGTATGATTTTTTTTAAATTAACTGATTATACTCATTTCGCACTCCTATTAAACTTTAGTAAGGGTCATTTTATATTACTTGTTTTCTTGTATATACATTTTCTATGGGAAAAACAGTATTTTCATCTAATCCCCCACTCCTAGAAATATGTTTTATGAGTTTTGAATACTTTGTTCAGTATGATAATTAAAATTATATATAGTTACATCTATTATTGTTAAAATGATCATGATGTCTAAATAATTCCACCATCACCCATCATGGATTCAATAAGTTATGAATGAAATAATTTCATATTAAAATCAAAATACTAAATTTAGATGATATATAACAAAACTATTTCCCAAATACACCAAAAATTTACTAAAATTGTAAATTATTTGAAGGTATTATGAGAATAATTTTAGGATGGTTCTTTTGTGAATAAAATGGTTTTATCCTTATAGTATCATGTGAAAAAGATCATAAATGTATTGGGTTTTACCCTTTTAGTTTACATCTTATATTTTCCTATGTGGTTCAACCCTTTATGTTTTTTAAGTTTCATAGTACAAATATTTTTGTCTTTTATATCAATTAGAATCAATGAAACCATCCTATAGTGTGAAAAAATGGTTCAAGTAATAATAATTTTAAATCTAAAATCAATAAGTGAGTATAAATCAATAAATGTATCAAAATAAATGTATATTGGTCCATCAATGATGAAGATTAGGGATAAAGATTAATTTGGGAGAGAAAAATGAATAGAATATTGGATAATTGTCAAAAAATGAACAAGTTGAGATTGAGACATAAGAAGAAGAGGAATTAATAATAATTATATTAGGGATTGAAATAAAAATCTTAACCATCCTATTTTAATCTATTGAATCCAATTATCCATGGTGATTTAAGAGTTGAAGGGGAAAATATCTTACTTGGGAAATGAATTTTGGAATATGTTTTTATTTTATAATTTATATCATATTTACTTAACCATAATAAAGTTTTGTTAATGTCTTTTATCTTTCTCTGTTCCATTTTTATATATAAATTTTTTAAATAAAATGTTTGGTAAGGAATAAAAATATAAAACTAAGTGACAATAACTTAATCATAAAACTGGTTTACTTAAGTTATAACTAAAACATCAAAACCATTTCAATTTGATATAGTTTAACCATGTTTTTTTCACTACTATCACAAACTGAGAGTTGAATTTATTTAATAAATTTAGTAAAATATTATAATGTACTATGTGTTGTGATCATAAATAGGGAAAAATTTTTGAGTCTTTCAGAACATGACTAGAATGTTTTGATTATTACAACACATGTTTTTATGTATTGAAAATATTTTATGTAAGTGAACTAAAATTGAAATATTTTTAGTATAAAAAGCATATGTTAACTTGGTACAAACTAAGAAAAAACCATGAATACACCACTTCAACTTAGAAGTTCTATCAACATATTTTAACTCTTTGACTAAAGGTACAAGTCATTCTCTACCAATAATTTTCATCTCTTCTTTTGAAGTGAGGCAATCCTTAAAATAGAAAATATAGTTCAACATATTAATGTTAATACTAATACACTTAAAGTTCACTGATTTTAAGGTTTATTTTTGATTCAAGTGAAAAAAACTCTCACATCATTTTAATACCATAGAATATGGACCTAAGGACTCATCTCTCCCCCTCTCCTTGGTGTTCTCGTGACATGTAGCTATAAACTCCAATAAAAAAGCAACATATTAGCCACTTGAACATCCACAAGCTAATAACATAAAAGTATAAAGCTTTACTAAGTTTTTGAAGTAATATTTGAAGGAATTGAATTCAATATACCAAGAAAAAAATCTTTAAACATGGAGATAAAACTAAAAAATATTAAATCATTAAAAATGTAAATAAAAAATGATCAGTAATAAAATGCACCATGAATACAGACATAAAAAAACATAACTGCAAGAAATGAAAAGCATATAAAAATATCACTAATTATGATCACAAATTGTTATTTTACTTCCCCATCATAAAGTGAGATGCCTAATTTTCATATATAATATAAAATAAAAGTGAGTAATCCTTAAGGAAAATATAATCAATATTCATTGAATAATAAGCCATAAGAATCTTCTGAGATCGAATTATATTTAGAATGATTTGTACAACATTATTTTAATGGTCCCTATAAATTCCATAAACCATGAAAGGAAATAAAATTCACTTATTACAAAATAAGGAAATGACGCCTTATCTTTCAAATCATCAAACATATTCAATTCTTGTAATGATTTGAAAAAAAGATATAATATCCCAGGGATGGGTGGGAATAGATTATTAGTGTTTTTTTTAGATTATAATAAAAAAGGTATGGTATTTATTGCTGAAAAAAATAGGGAAATGAAATGTATTTAATTTAATTTTTTACAAATGTAATTAATGAAGAATATAATACATGAATGTTAAATTGACAAATATTCAAGAGAATTCATTATTTTTTGTGATTAATCCAATTTTTCTAGAGAATTTTGACTAATCTCTTTGTGAAGTGGATATTTTTTCACTTATCATGGAATACAGATAGTATTTGATAACATACAGGGAAAATATTACACAAATTTCATGGAAAATGCACTTATGAAAACCCATATCTAGAAGAACGTTTTAATGATGAATGATTACTATCATTTGTATCATGGTGATAGGAAATTATAGTAATGTATTTATACAACAAATGGTGACGTAAAACATCAGACATCGTCTTAAAAAAGAACAATCATGCACCGTACAAATTTCATGAACAAGTTTACAAAAGCATGAAATGATCTAGAATTGTGCACTAAGGAAGCCAATTCATGGTGGGAATCCCCAAATACCCATAAATAGAATCTATTGATGCTTCAATCAGAGGGTCCTGCATCCTCAAAAGTTTATCTATGAGAAAAATCAGAATAGTTGAAATAAACACACATAGTAAGGAGGACTAGTAAGTGAAAACTATAAGGAGTAATGGAAAATTAAAAAGCTATATTTTCTCCTATTCAATGTGAGGACTAGGACTTAGGCCTATCTATTAAGCTATTATTGAACTGTGGATGTCTATAACCTTATGAGGAATCAAAAAAAATATTTAAAAAAATATAGTGGAAACCTTGCGAGGAAACCCCAAGTGCCACTGGGTTTATCAGAATCATGATGTTATGCATGGGGCATTGCAACCTTATCATATTTATAGGTTTTTTTATTTGAACATCAAGTGTATTATATAAGGTGGGTTTTTCTCTGTGTGTCACAAAGACTTTAGGATCATGTACTATGCCTAAGTGCCTTTGGACTTACAAACCATATAATGTTACACCTTATACCAGATTTAAATGGGGGAAATAAATAAATATTTATGGCCTTTGATATTACAGGTCATTGAATTTAAATTGTATGATAATATTTCTAATCATATTCAAGTTTAATTTATGAAAAATTATCTATAAAAACATGAAAATTCAAAAACATATCATCATATGATTCACTTAAAAATACATGGTGATTATACTAAAGTTAACCTCATAGCTCATGATTATAAAAAAATAATTCATATATTTAATCATGAAAATTAAATTTATATCTATGTTAACTTTATTTATGGTTATGTTAGAGATGCATTCGATAGATATGATTTTAAATTTCTTCTCTTCAAATCTCAAATATATAATTTCATTGATAGTTAAATGAGTTAAAGTGTAAGTACGTATTGAATGTATAACATATTATATACTCACTATATTTGTATAATATCTAATTAAAACTAATAATAATAAGGGATTTCATCCACACTGAAAATAATAATATTGATAATGCACACCTATATTCATAATGTTTTTGTTTATGTTTAATATATTGGTATTTCTCTAGATGAATATATCCGAAGAGTTTGGTGATGAAATTTCAACTCAATTTATCTATGGTGTTGATGAGTTGAATATTGATTAAATTGGAGGTAATGATATCCTCTATCTACTATATTGTGATGTCAATATAAAGATTAAATAATTATTCAAAAACTGACAATAATAAACTATTCGATAATATTATTCACAATTCTCTTCTTCAACTATAATTCTAAGGTGTTTTTATGAAGTAATTAACTTCAAACATACATTTCAATTTCTATTATAGTAGTACATATTATTGGAATTCATAAAAAACTACTCTATTAAAACTTGATGTTATGTTATTTTATTATACTATTAGTGGGATACCATGTGTGTACATAGTGACAAAATAATAGTTCACTTGAAAACACTTTTCTACCACCTTAATGATAACATTGAAGCTTGTGATTATAAAATTCATAAATTAATTCACATATTTAATCATATAAATTAAATTTATTCAATTTACATATCAATTAACCTTTTTGATGATTATATTAGAGATTTATTGGATTAATATAATTTTAAATTAATTCTCCACGAATCTCAAATATTATATTCCATTAATAGTTCAATGAGTTAAAGTGGTTTGATATCCTGAAAATAAAATTAAGCATGGTTATTTAAATGTTTGAATTGAAAATAATTTTTTTAATGATTACATGAAATTTTAATTTTAAGAAAAAATAATTATTACCAAGGAAGGATGTGATAATTCAATCTAAATATAAATTTTACATGAAATCTTAAAACATATATTAGGATGACAACAAACTGGTGGGGTGAACATGAAATTTGGAGCCCATAAATCCTAACCCATTTAATTTTTCAAAACTTGAACCCATTTAATTTTTAAATATATCACCCTACTTTTACCCTATTACATTTTAAAATACCCATTAAATTTATAAAAGACATTAAATTACCAATTTGAAATTTTTAAAATTTTAAAAATCCTTCTAAAATTTAAAATAAATAGATTTAATGTTAAATAAATTTCTTTTTATAATTGTATAATCCTTTAAAAAATAAATACAGTGAACTAATAATGATTAAATTAATTATATTTTTAATTAACTAATCTTACCCTATAAAAACCTGATTTACCACTACACTAATACTATTTAATCAGACCAGGTAATGTTACATACTCGTTGTTATCCATAAACATATCTTATAATCTATATATAAATTTATAATAAAATGTTTTATTTTCAAAAATATCTTACCATATATAAATTATTATTATATATCCATTATTACAAATTAAATTTTCATTTTATTATTAATTTTCACATTAATTACAAATTAAAAATTAATTAATAATCAAATTATCATTTATTAATAATTATACACTGGATCAAATCAAGGTAGTGATGAGTTTATGTAATATTATAGTGGTACTGCATCACCATAGTAGGGCCTGTATTTTTTGAAAGACTATATAAGGGTATTGAAACAGTGATAGTATTCATAAAAAATCATATTTATATACAATGTAATCAGACCTTCAGGCCATAGGGCTTCTAGACCATCACACTCTTCAATGCACTAGTAAAAAATTAGCCTTAAAAGTCATTTTTTGTCTTTTAACATTGGTCTTTTATTTGGAGTAAATTCTTTTGACATTGTAAGTGATATTATTAATTATAGTTAAATAAACTGATGTCAAAATAATTATTTTTTAGGCTTTTATGTTGATCATTCTGATAATTGATTTCATAAGTTAATCTTTCAGACCTTCATTGTCATTATTTTAGATAACCAATGTGGATAGTGAATGATTTTTTATATTTAGATATAGATTTATCAATAGGAAGAAAAAAAAATACATGTGAAATAAAAACCATAAAAAAAATTAAAACAAAAAAAACTTAAAACATTGACTTAATTTCATTGCTTGTTGTTGTTTCCTCTAAATTGATATGTTGTTTATTGATATTCCTCATTATTTGACAAAAGATCTCAGGTGGAATCCACAATGGGAATTGGTATGATATATTATATTTTGGCTGGTAAATCTCATGTAGAAAATTTATCTTCCTAAATCAATCAAAAGAAGTTGTAATCTCCATAAAAAGCATCAAAAAGTTTATCTACTAGTGGATAAAACATCTTTAATGTTTGTTTTTTTTGGCCTTCAACGATGATTAAAAGGTGGTTTTTATACCAAGGAAATAGAAAGTGGGAAATTCAAAAAAAAATTATAAAAAATAATTCTAAAAACATTTCTAAAAAATAAAATATAAAAGGATTTAGATGCCTATTTTCTATAAGAAAGTGGAAAAACATCTAAAAGAAAAAATATTGAATCCTTTCCAAGTCTGTTTTTAGTAAAAACGATGTTGAGAGGTGGTTTTTTAAAATAATATTGAAAAATACATAATTCAATACATGTAAACACAAAGTTTAGAAAAAAACAGTGGAAAAACCCACACAAATATAATAAGGGGTAACAAAACTCATTATAAACTTTTCCAACATTTTTTACAAATATATTGATAAATAAAAAAATAGCCAAATTAGTCAAACATAAACAATAGTGTGAAAATAAATTTTTAATGAGTTTTGTTGGTCAGAGGGGATACACAAGAGGGGGGTGAATTGAGTTACAATTAAAATTTCTATTAAAAATATTGTCTATTTAAAATCCCCTGATTTATAAAATAAGTTAAACTGTAGTGAATTTATACATATTGTAAATGTTCACTTAGCTTCTCAAAGATTGATTAGGTCTCAGTTAATTTAATCACAAGATCAAACTAACTTTTAAAACTAACCTACTAATATACAATAAGTGTAAACACTTTCTAATTTAACTATCAAAGTAGCTTTAAAATAGTTTTGTATTTCAAAGAAATAGTAGCAGAATAAATAAGATATATGTAGTATACTTTGAACTTAAACTAAATATGCAAAGCAGATATAACAAGAGGTTTAATATCAATCCGAGAATTAGTCCTCTCAACTTTATATAAATTTGATCCACACCCTGGATCGGGGTTAACAACAGTTTACAAAAATATCTAGGCCACGCAGGTACCTCTACCACTGTTCTACGTGGGAAACAAAATAGAGACCAGGCCACACAAGGACCTCTTCCATAGTTGACGTGGGTAGACATGAGTTAAGATTTTTGGAGTGAGGATTTAATATCCTCCAATTCAGTGCAGGAGATAGTGTGTGTATAAGATATACAGAGTATGCCACACTGCTCGAAAGTTAATAAATAAATCACTTAGAGAAGATAGATAAGAGTTTATAATGCTCTAGTGATTATCAATGCAGCTCTAGACTCCTTGGATTCAGAAGGAATGCTTCTGAGTCCTTCTCTAGTTTTTCTGTTGGAAAACAGAGTGTCGTAGTTCATCTTGTGGTCTATATAAGTGAGAATGATCTCTTGATTCGTCGTGTATTCTTCAGTGGTGTTGGATTTCAATCATGAGAGTTCTTTGAAAGTCTTGTAATCTCCTTCTTGTTCAGGATTTTTGTTCTTGTTTAGCACAGTGCTATTGGGTGTATGTAAGTTCTTGTTGTTGTATATTCACACTTGCACGCTTCCCTTCATGTTCGTGTACTGCATCTTAATCTTCCTTATATTCCACGAGTTCTGGAAGTAGGAATGATTCACTTTTCATAGGTACGAGATACGGTTTCCGGACATGCCAACAACTATCATTAAATAACATTAATTGAATTAAAAACATCAAATATGATCATTAGAATTATTTAAATAATATTGATAAAAGTTAAGAAACAGTGTAACAGTGATTATGTAAACAGTGTCTTCTTCACGGTATAGTCTTCGCAGTATGTGCTTCACGGTATGAGCTTCAAGTTATGAGCTTCATGGTATGAGCTTCATGGTATGTCCATGTCACGGTGTCTGGCCCATGTTGAGTCCTTCACGATGTCTGGTTCATGGTGTCTGGGTCACAGTGAGTCCTTCACGGTGTTTGGTTCACGGTGTCTGGGTCACGGTGTCTGCATCACTGTGTCTGGGTCACGGTGTGTCCTTACTTAGACAAATATCTATATTTGGACTTAGACAGTAATATGTAGAATATGGATTAAGTTTAATCATTAGAGAGTAAAAGAACAAGAAACATAAATATAAAGGCTTTATAATATATGTGAGATTTGTGATCATGCATAAGACTTTTAAATAATAAAGAGAGTAATTAACATCCATAAGATTTGTTATCATAAAAACATGATGTGCAGTTATTATGGAGATTGAAGAGAATTAGCAAGATGTGAAATGAAGATTGAGATTAATTAACATTAATGGGATTTGTGATCATTAAAACATGATTAACACATGAGGAGTCCAAAAATATCCCCCTTTTTGATGATCACAAATAATATATAGTCAAAATGTAAATGAAATGTAGTATTAAAGAAACTAGCATATTAGAATAGAAAAAATCATTATAGTACTGACACTTGTAGTTTTTCTCCCCCATTTATACTTGTAGTTTTCTCCCCCTTTTGGGATTGTCAAAAGGTAGAGAAAATTGAATGAAACAATGTAGTCTTCATTAAAAATATCAAAAGAGATCATACAAGAGAAATAGAAACAGGAAACAATAAATGACATCCCATCAAAAAAAAGGAAAAGAGTCTTCAGAATCTTCAGGGATCCACCTTGTCCTTGCCTTTATCAACAGCAGGAGCTGGTGCTGATGTTGAAGAAGGCAAACATGCGGTAGACAAAGAGGGTAGAGGTAGACCTTCAAAAACAAATGGAGCCAAAGTGGGAGCAGTAGAAGATCTAGGTTGTGGTTGGTCAAGAATGACTGGATGAATCTGAGAACGAACTTGGCTAACTATCATGGCAGTTTAGGCTAAGGTAGGTAGACTAGGTCTAAGAGGTGCAGCAGCTGGAGCAACAATAGCAGTACTTTGTACATGAATATACGGCTTCAAAAGATTGATGAAATCAGTAATTATTTCACCACCATATTGCATATCATTTTCAAAACCATCCTTATTCTCCATAAATTTGTCCAACAATTTGGTGAACTCTATAAGTTTCTGATCATGAGCTTTAAAAGATTTAGTCACCAGAGAGATTCTCAAATTTTCCACAAGATATCTAAAGTGATATGTCATATCACTTTTAGAGAAAATTCGAGAAAGATACATATCTATTTTCTTTGTGATATCTTGTTGGGAATCATTTTCTATCTTAGAATGAATCCTAACCAAGTACAATGCTATATCACTGTTCTTAACCACTTATGACAAAGAAGATAGATCTAAGCCACTAAAGGCACTCCGAAGTTCTTCCTTGATTATGGATTTCAGCATGGAATAATCCAAAGGAGATGTGGAGGTCTGACCAAAAGCAGGTGAAGGCTTGACAGCTTCGGTTAGAACTTCGAACTGTTTCAGAACTTTTTGCAGACATCCAGTGTATTCATTTGTAAGCTTATTCAGATTTTTTACAAGTTCCCTCATGCATTCCAGCATCTTGGTGTGTCTTTTTCCAATCTTTTAATCAAAATAAAGTAGATATGGATGAACTTGAGACACAATCTTCTTTGCAAGAAGGGAATCAGACGTCTCAGGATAAGAAGCAGTTGGTTCAAGGGTAGAAAAAGGAGTAGGCACTGATCTCAAAGATAACACATTATGCAAGTTTGATATCATATTTTTTAGATTTTCAACATCAGTACTCAGCAGCTTATTCTCAACTCTGACTTCTTTAATTTCTCGGATCATCCTTGGATGAATATGAAAGACAGTATTTTCCAAGAGAATTGATGCATATAATTGACTTAACAGAGTCACTGGATGAGGTTGAGTGGATAGGATCTTCTCAACTCCAGCTAACAGAGTCTCTCCAAAAACTTTCAGATCATCTATGGTCACAAAGGAGTGATGCTCGTGTAAAGGTGCAGGTAAAGATAGAGTTTCAGATTCTGGTTGAGGTTCAGATCCATCTTCAGAACCAGATTTTGATTCAGAATGAGGTTGGATCTCTGGTTTTGGATGAGCTATAGACTTCAGTTGAAACAGAGAAGAAAGATCATCTTCAACAGGATCTGTCACAATGGTTGCTTGCTATTCTGAATCAAGAAAAACCAATTTTCTTGCAGCATGATAATGAGTTTCTAGATTGACATCCTCACTAGAAGCAGGAGCATCTTCTTCTCTCAGACCAAAAACAACTTCCTCTCCTTGAGGTATTTCAGAAGAGACAGCAGCAGGGACAACAGCCCTTTCCTTTTCAACCGGAACTGTTTCCATTGGAGGTCTTCCAGCTTCTTCTCTAGGTGATACTTCAGCTGTTACTTCCTCTTCTTATTCTTCTTCTGAATACTTAGCCACTTCATCTAGTTCCAAACAAAGGTCAGATAGATTTTTAGGCCTTCTTGGATAGTAAACAGGATTAAACGTTTTATACAACTGATCATTATCCTCAACCCACTGCTTCTTTCAGGGGTTCCAGCTAATCTTCATCCTTCTGATGATAGGAAAGGATAGGCAGAAATCAAAGTCCCCTAAATTTTCTTCATTCGGTCCAACCATCCCTTTGGAAACTAACATAGCTGATATCATCCTTGATTAAAACAAGGAAGTGTATTTGGATGTGACTTTGATCAGCTCACAGATATGGTTAATAACATACTTGCATAGATTTATCTTATGGCCATTCTTCAACAAGTGAGATAGGAACACATGCTGATACTTCATCACAGAAAAATTTCTTTTTCTCAGTCTAATCAAATTCTGAACAAACTTGAACAGAAGTCTTGTCTCCCCATCTAATTCAGAAGCTATGGACCTTCGCTTGGTGCCATTCTAGTCAGGCTTTCCAAAGCATTCTCCAGGTCAAAGATGTTGGAAGTTGGAGGAGGGTCTCTCTGGTAATCCTCACAAACTCCTTCATGTCGAATTCTTAGGCATGCATCCCATGACCTTGAAGAGAAAGAGCACTTCTGACCATTTATCCAGCTTGTCACCAAAAATCTTTCTCCAAACACAAAATAAAACTTCACATATTGGTAGAATTGAGATACCAATCTCATTTAAATCAGTCTATTCTGTCTAGTGAACCATTCAAGCCATCCTTGTTCTCTTAAAACTTTCAAAACTAAAGATCTGTTAGTGAGAAACCACTCTGGGAAAACCTCTTTTCCATGTACAACTGTACGGAATACTAGATTTGTGTTTAGAGGTTCTTCGGGGTCTATCCTCGGTGTCCTCTTCTATTTTTTAGAGTGGTGCTTCTCAGACGCGGGTGAAGATGGGCGCTTCATACATGGCATTCACTGAAGGTTCGGGCGAGAGGGAAGAGAAGGTTCAGGAGAGAGTTCGGGTAAGGAGTCTAATGAAACCCTTATGTTTTATCATTTGGGAATGTCAAACGTCATAAAAATATAAACACGGGAAATCAAATATCGGTGAAATAAAAATTACCATGATATGGGTTAAAATAAGAATATAAATAATCTTCACGGTGAGACCATGAGTAGGCATTTCGGTTTGATGAAAACTATTCATCATAGTGAGATAGTTGGTAGTCGTCATGGTGAGACAGTGAGCATTCTGTATAGTCACGGTGAGACAGTGAGTTGGCAGACCGTGAGCATAAAGTCTTGATGGTGATACTGTGAGCATAAAACAGTAACTTAGAAACAGTGAATATGAATCTGTAAAGTAAAGTATCAATCATTAAGATCAGTAAGATATTTACTTATGATTAATCATACCAAGATCATGTTTGATGTAGTCTAATATTTCAGAATTTAATGGTTTAGTGAATATATCAGCATGTTGATATTCAGTACCAATGAATTACAAAGTGATATCTCCTTTTTGATAATGATCCTTCAAAAAGTGATTTCTTACATCAATATTTTTTGTCCTATAAGGAGAAACAAGATTCTTAGAAATATTAATAGCACTTGTGTTGTAACATTTTATTGGGACATGTCTGAATTGATATCCATAGTCTAGTAATGTGTGTTTTATCCACAAAATTTGTGCACAACAACTACCCGCAGTTATGTATTCATCTTCTGCAGTAGATAATGCAACAGAATTTTGTTTCTTACTACACCATGATACTAGTGACTTGCCTAATAGGTTACATGTTCCATAGGGGATTTTTCTATCTAACTTACATCCAGAAAAATCAGCATCAGAATAACTAACTAATTCAAATGATTGTCCTTTGGGATAGAATAGTCCTAAATTGGGAGTATGCTTGAGGTATTTGAAAATTATCTTTACATCATTAAAATGTAACTCTTTAGGGTTTTCTTGAAAACAAGCACACATACACACACTAAACATAATATCAGGATGACTAGCAGTCAGGTAGAGTAGACTTCCCATCATTTCTCTATAAGTGGTTTGATCAACAGATTTACCATTTTCATCAGGATCCATCTTACAGGTGGTACTCATGGGAGTGTCACTACCTTTTGTTCTATCCAATCCAAAACATTTTAAAAGATCTATAGTATATTAACTTTGAGTTAAAATAATTCCGTCATCATTTTGAAAGATTTGAAATCCAAGAAAGAATTTAAGTTCACCCATTAAACTCATTTCAAATTTATTTTGCATCATTTTAGAATAATCAATACATAATGTAGTTTTTTTAAGATCCAAAAATAATATCATCTACATAAATTTTTACAACTAAAACATCTTTAGAAATTCGTTTTATAAACAGAGTAGGATCAGTTATTCCTTTTGTAAAACCTTTGGAAATTAGAAAAGTACTTAATCTATCATATCATGCTCTTGGAGCTTGATTTAAATCATATAAATCTTTTGATAATTTAGAAATATGATTTGGAAAATGGGGGATTTAAAATCTAGGTGGTTGTTCAACAAAAACATCCTCAGCAATAAATCCCTTCAAGAATGCACTCTTGACATCCATTTGATATAGTTTGAAATTTAGATGTGCAGCATAAGCAAGTAAAATCCTAATAGCTTCTAATCTAGCTACTAGAGAAAAAGTATACTCATATAAAATACCTTATTCTTGACTATAGCCTTGTGAAACTATCCTAGCTTTATTTCTAACTATTTTTCCAGATTCATCTACTTTATTTTCTGAACATCCATTTAGTGCCTATTGTGAAAGTGTCCTTAGGCCTTTCAACAAGATTCCAAACTGTATTTCCTTCAAATTGATTGAGTTCTTCTTGCATATAAATTACCCAAAATTCATCATTAATAGCATCATCAATGTTATTAGGTTCAATCTGTGACAAGAAGGCTTGATGTTCAACCTAATTTCTAAGAGAAGCTCTAGTCTATGTCCCTCTATCAAGATTTCCTACAATAGCATCTAAAGGATGATTCTTTAGAATTCTAGATGATCTAGTAAAGGTAGGACTAGAAACTTCAGGTCCTTCTCAAGGTTCTGGTTAATTAGGAGTAGATTGTGTAATATGTCCAGAACTGGTTGTCTTTATAGCAGGTTCATTAGATTTGTCATTAAGGTCCAGAATAGATAAATCTTCTTCAAGATTTTCAAGAGAGGTTTTAAGCTCATGTGGATCAGTTTCATCAAATTTGATGTGGACATATTCTTCCAGACTCTTGGTTCTTTTGTTGAAAACTCTATAAGCCTTTTTGGTTAAAGAATATCCTAAAAATATTCCTTCATCACTCTTAGAATAAATCTTATCAAGATTATCTTTTGTATTTAGAATAAAAACGTTGCAGGAAAAGACTCTAAAGTAACTAGCTTTAGGTTTTCTATTATTACACAACTTATAAGGGGTATTCTTAAGAACTGGTGTAATTAATACTCTATTAATAATATAACAAGTTGTATTCATAGCTTCATCCCAAAAGTAAATAGGCGGGTCATATTCATTAAGCATAGTTCTAGAAATTTCTTACAGGGTTCTATTTCTTCTTTCTACTAAACTATTTTGTTGAGGTGTCCTAGGAGTAGAAAATTTATTAATATAGCCATTATGTGTGCAACAGGATTCAAATTTATGATTTTCAAACTTAGGACCATGATCACGTCTTAGGGTTTTAATCTTATGTCCACTATGATTTTCTACAGATTTGGAGTACTTAACATTGTAAGAACAATCTTCACTTTTGTGAGCCAAGAAGTATACCCAAGTATATCTAGAAAATTCATTTACTATGACATATAAATAGTGCTTCCCATTTAAGCTAGAAACTCTATATGGTCCAAACATATCCATGTGAACCAACTCGAGAGGTTGATAAGTTGCAACTTCTTTCTTTGATTTAAAAGAAACCTTATGTTGCTTTCCCTTTTGACAGGGATTACAAACTTTGTAATTTGGAAACTCAAGATTGGGTAGGTCTCTAACTAAGTTCTTCCAAGTTAGTTTTCTAAGTGAGTGTATATTTTAGTGTCCTAATCTTCTCTTCCATAACCAAGATTCTTTATGAAAATCATTTAAACAGGTAACATTTTGTTTAGCTAAAGAATTTAAATCAACAGCATAAACATTTTCATTTCTTAGAGCAGAAAATACTAAAACATTTTTATAATTAAAAATATTACAGGAATCATTTTAAAATTTGAAATTAAAACCATCATCACATAATTGAGAAATACTTAACGGATTATATTTCAGTCCATCAACAAATAAAACTTTGGAAATTAAAACTGAATTAGTGTTACCAATTTGGCCTAGGCTGATGATCTTTCCTTTAGAATTATCACCAAAGGTGACATAGCCTCCATCAATCTTTTTTAAACTCTTGAAGCATGAGTAATCCCCAGACATATGTCTTGAACATCCACTGTTTAAATACTATGTCTTCTTGTGGGAACTCTTCAAGTAGGTTTCCTACAAAACAGATTTAGATAGGAAATGATTTTGGTACCCAGATCTTCTTGGGTCCAGACAGGTTAGCAATCAAAACTTTAGGTACCCATATTTGTTTTATGGGTCTTATATAATTTATAGAATCAAAATATTTTGAGAGATAAACTCTATTTGATTTATAATTATGTGAATACCTACTTGAAGCATATAAATGTCAAGAACTAGAACTAGCAGTATTCTGTCCAGATTTAGGAATAAATCTATTCTTAGTAATCTGTCTCTGTCCAGGTTTGTAGCCTATTCCAGTAGTGTATTTTGGTGCCACTTGATTTCCTGTCATTTTAGTAAGTGTATATTTTCCATTTGTGAACTTCTCTAAGTCTTTACTAAGTTGCTCATTATACATTTTCAGTTCAATGTTCCCTTTTAATAGTTGACCATTTTTCTCTTTTTCAATAGTATGTTCGGTTTTAACAGTTGTAGTGAGAGAATGCTATTTATTTAATGATTTGTATTAATCCTTAAGTTCATTACATGTCTCTTCCAGCATATTACAATATTCAAATAATTCCTCACTAGTCATGTTTTCAGAATAAGAATCAGATTCTGCATCATCTCTAAAATAATAAGAATTTAACACAAGAGTATCTGAAGTTACCTCATATGTGTTTTTCATGAAACACATGTTTGCATGATTTATTTAAGAATCAGAAATTCCAGAATCACTTGTGCTATCTTCAGAAGCACTCCAGGTAGCCTTTATAGCCTTTTGGTACTTACTATCCTTGTAATCATATTTCTTCTTGAATTTTATCTTTGGGTAGTCTTCTTTAATGTGTCCTTTCCTTTTGCACTCGTAGCAAACAACTTCATCACTTTTATCTGGCTTTTTCCAATCCTTCTTCCAATGTCCTTATTGTCATACTTTCCTTTGTAATTTGATTTTCTGAAAAATTCCTTCTTCCTATAAAATTTCTTAAACCTTCTGGCTATCTGAGCTATTTCAGCATCACTGTCAGAGTTTGAATTTTCACTGGTTGAACTTTCAGTTTGTATTTGAGCTTTTTCTTTGTCCTTATTCTTTGAAGCAGTAGTCTTGAAAGCCACAGATTTTCTCTTAGGTTCATCATCTTCCTCTTTATTCACCTTTAGTTCTTCCTCAAACATCATAAGCTTACCAATCAGTTATTTGACGGGTAGAGCAGCAATGTCAAATGACTCTCTGATTGAAACTGATGTGCCTCTCCATCGTTCTGGTAAACATCTCAATATTCTCATAATTTGTTCCTTTGCTGGAATAGCCTTTCCGAGTGAATTTATTGTATTGACTATCTCATTAAACCTGAGATACATATTAGAAATAGGTTCATTAGTCTTCATTTTAAAATTATAATATTTAATAGTATAAGAATTTAATATCATTTCTTTAACATTGGTTGTTCCTTCATGAGAAACACCCAAAGTATCCCAAATTTCAAAAGAGGTTTTACAAGCAGAAATTCTATTAAACTATTCATCTCCTAGAGCATAGTATAGGGCATTCACGGCTTTACAATAATTATTGTAGGTAGTCTTTGTAGGTTCATCCCAAGTTGTTCTTTCAGTTTTTGAAATTTTTTATTGTGGCTCTATAGCAGTCCATATAATAAAACCCATTCTCTCTAAATGAATTTTAATCTTAAGTTTCCACTGAGAATAGTTTATACCATTGAAGAAAGGTGTCTTGTTAGTAGAAGAACCCTCTAGTCTATTGTCCATAACTAGATTTTATAAAGTATAATTAAAGATATAAAATTTAGAACTACCAGAAATTTAAGATCTTTAAAAGATGCAACTAAAATCACAGTTGAAAAAATAGAGTATTTCAAAAATCCTTAAACAAAAACAACCTCTGATACCAATTGTTGGTCTGAGTGGATACTCAAGAGGGGGGTGAATTGAGTTCCAATTAAAATTTATGTTAAAAATATTGTCTATTTAAAATCCCCTGATTTATAAAATAAGTTAAACTGTAGTGAATTTATACAGATTATAAATGTTCACTTAGCTTCTCAAAGATTTATTAGGTCTCAGTTAATTTAATCACAAGATCAAACTAACTTTTGAAACTAACCTAATAATTTACAATAAGTGTAAAAACATTCTAATTTATCTATCAAAGTAGCTTTAAAATAGTTTGGAATTTCAAAGAAAACGAAGCCGAATAAATAAGATATATGTAGTATACTTTGAACTTAAACTAAATATGCACAGTAGATATAACAAGAGGTTCAGTCTCAAGCTAAGACTTAGTCCTCTCAAATTTATATAAATTTGATCCACACCCTGGATCGGGGTTAACAACAGTTTACAAAACTGTCCAGGCCACGCAGGGACCTCTACCACTGTTCTACGTGGGAAACAAAATAGAGACTAGGCCACACAAGGACATCTTCCACATCTGACGTGGGTAAAGAAGAGTTAAGAGTTTTGGAGTGAGGATTTAATATCCTCCAGTTCAGTGCAGGAGATAGTGTGTGTATAAGATATATAGAGTACACCACACTGCTCGAATGTTAATAAATAAATCACTTAGAGAATATAGATAAGAGTTTAGAATGCTCTAGTGATTATGAATGTAGCTCTGGACTCGTTGGATTCAGCAGGAATGCTTCTGACTCCTTCTCTGGTTTTTCTGTTGGAAAACAGATTGTCGTAGTTCAGCTTGTGTTCTACAGGAGTGATAATGATCTCTTGATTCATCGTGTATTCTTCAGTGGTGTTGGATTGCATTCATGAGAGTTCTTTGAAAGTCTTGCAATCTCCTTCTTGTTCATGATTGTTATTCTTTTTCAGCACAGTGCTCTCGGGTGTATGTAAGTTCTTCTTGTTGTATATTCACACTTTCATGCTTCCCTTCATGTTTGTGTACTGAATCTTAATATTTCTTATATTCCACGAGTTCTGGCAGTAGGAATGATTCACTTTTCATAGGTATGAGATACGGTTTCCTAACATGCCAAAAACTATCATTAAATAACATTAATTGCATTAAAAACAATAAATATGACCATTATCATTATTTAAATAATATTGACAAAAGTTAAGAAATGTTTTTACCGTGATTATGTAAATGGTGTCTTCTTCACGGTATAGTCTTCACGGTATGTGGTTCACGGCATGAGCTTAACGGTATGAGCTTCACGGTATGAGCTTCACGGTATGTCCATGTCACGGTGTCTGGGTCACGGTGCATCAATCACGGTGTCTGGTTCACGGTGTCTGGGTCACGGTGAGTCCTTCACGGTGTCTGGTTCACGGTTTCTGGGTCACGGGGTCTGGGTCACGGTGTCTGGGTCACGGTGAGTCCTTCACGGTGTCTGGGTCACGGTGTGTCCTTACTTACACAAATATCTGTATTTGGACTTAGACCGTAATATGAAGAATATGGATTAAGTTTTATCATTAGAGAGTAAAAGAACTTCAAACTTAAATATAAAGGATTGATAATTTATGTGATATTTGTGATCATGCATAAGACTTGTAAATAATAAAGAGAGTAATTAACATCCATAAGATTTGTTATCATTAAAACATGATGTGCAGTTATTATTGAGATTAAAGAGCATTAGCAAGATGTGCAATGAATATTGAAATTAATTAACAGTAATAGGATTTTTGATCATTAAAACATGATTAAAACACGAGGAGTCTAACATGTTTCAATTTGTATGATGTATATAGCGAAACATCATAAAAACCCTACAACATAAAGTGTAATAATTTTAAGAATAAAACAAATTTGTTTAAATTATAAGTGTTATAATTAAACTAACCTTTTCAAAATATATTATTGTTTTAGTTGTAATTATCTTATAAATAAATCAAAAAACATATTAATCACAGTCAACACTCCCTCTTTGATAATGAAACTACAGTTTTTAAAATTTATTTTTAAATAGATACACTAGATTTGTTATAAAAATAAGTATTCACTGATTTAAATGTTATCTACCTAAACATTAACGTATTCATTTTTTCTGGATCTGTTGTGAAATGGTGATCCTTTTTTAACTCAATCCATGACATGTTTCAATTTCAAATGTTAATAATAAAAACATATATAAAATGAAAATATTAAGAATAAAGACTAATATATTAGAATAAGGCTTATTGGTTTAAGAACTTGTTAAACCATATTGAAACACCACCCAATAATGATAATAACCAATATTATTTACATTCATTGGGGGAAAATATGCATAACATACAATGTATACTAAATTATAAAAAATCATAATTAATGATACTATAATGAATATTGGTTCATAAATTCATATTTTCTCTTAAAATCCAAGGAATAAAAAACCAACATGTAATCTCGATGTTTTTTAATCTTTTAGATTTATATTCAATTATAAAATTTTGGTTCATTATTACACAACTATTGAAATGTGATCAAGATCCATAAAACCATAAATAGATGTAAAATTATATTGGATTCCAAGAGTGTGGAGGTTCCTTATTAAGAAAACTAATTAATTAAACAAAAATAATATATTTTTACTTAAATAAATTCAAATAATAATTGAAATTCCCTTATATGGAAACAACTACAACACAGGTATAACAAGATCCTCTCCCTTTACAACATCCATGATGTGAGTTTTAAAAATATTTAATCTTTAATCTTTTCCACATGTATCATCAATCATCAAAAAATTATAATCATCATCTAATATATAAAAATATTTATTAACTTTTTTTACCAGTCAATTTTTAGAGGAGTACCTAAAGGCACTGGAACCTAGAATTTTTATTTCTATTAAATTGATTTATTAGAATCTATAATATTCTATATAAAGTTAGTGTAAGAATATATTATAATTAATTATAATTTAAATGATAAATAAAAAATGAAAAACAAATCATACCTCATATGTTAACTGATAGAAAATATTAGCAAGTTATAGTAAAAAAATGAGCAATACATTATCCAACTATGGAAACATCCTCAATTGGTAGTGACACTGGAGCAGTTGGATAAAAATTATAATTTACCATTACCCTTACCTAATTTGAATGAATAATCAATTGAAGTATATAATTCCCTAGATGATGTACAGTTCTGTATGTTATAATATGTACATGGGGATCCCTATCATGAAACTCACAGTACACGGTAGGTATTGAATGAGGAGGTGGTGGATCTGGATGGGTAAGCAGCACAGGCAGCATCTATCTCATTTCTTCTATGAATATAATAAAAAACGGATACCCTCTTTATTCCCTCTAACATGGATTGAGTGTTCCGGTATTCCTAATTTAGGGGTAACAATATTAAACCTATCCTTAGTGAAAAATGTCCCTTATATTGTTTTATCATGAAGGGAATCCTAATATAATATTTTTCAAATTCATATTTGTTAAATATGTTTAGAAATAGTAATATTGAAGAAAATTAAAATTTAATTACTTACAATAATATCATCTACTTCCATTCTTGGATTAGTAATATGGATCCCCTTTTTATCATTCACTCCCTTTTCTATTTTTTATGAGAGGGGGAGTGTATGTAGGGTCATGGAACCTATTTCAAGTTTATATTTCTGATTCTTTTAATGGGGGTCAATTCCATTCTTCTACCCAATAGTGATGCACTACTTTCTTTTTTGTCCCTCATTCCCTCTTTCTATAGGCAGATGACTTGCATCACTTTTATCAGTGATATAGGATCCTTGATCAAAATATTATAATGGGGTATCAATTTCTCCTTCCATGGATTTGTAATTTCTATGTGTTTCCTAGTTTGGGTCTCCCTCAATGATTAATTAATGTTCATAAAACTCATTTTTGGTTCCATATTTATGTCGATTCCAATTAATTATGCTTCTTATGTGTAGATAAGAAGAAAACATTGGTCTATGTGAGTAGAAACATTGGGAATTTATGGATTTTGGGTACATTGGGAACATGTAAAGACTTCCTCTTTATGAGGGAATAACATATGAGGCATCTCAGACGTGAAACTGAGGTATCTTGTGTCATTCATGAGGTAGTTGATGTTAGG
Source organism: Viscum album (assembly GCA_963277665.1). Lineage (NCBI taxonomy): Eukaryota > Viridiplantae > Streptophyta > Magnoliopsida > Santalales > Viscaceae > Viscum > Viscum album. The sequence continues at coordinate 912,461,977 of OY728155.1, read as the reverse complement.
GCCATATGTCTTTCAAGGATTTTTACCATACGAATCCCATTATTATTTCATGGGGTAAGTATTTTGGGTTAAGTCACAGGTTCTATGTCTCATAGAGATGGATCAGGATGCCCAATTGAGGTGGATAGGGCCTTTAGTTTAACATCCTGAGTAGATCATATGAGTGCAGGTTTAATGCCTTTGGGGGATAGGATGGGAGTAGGTTTAACATATTGAGGGGATAAGAGGGATGAAAATTTAATGTCGTGAGGGGTAAGGCTTGGTGAATATTAAAAGTATTATAGGGAGGGCATGGGGACACCTTGTAACACCCCAAGAATTTATAAATAAATTTAATATTTAATACATGAAATATTGAGTCTCTAAAAAACACCAAATTGTTATAACCTATCTAGTAAACATAATTTCTCCACCTTGGTGATTTGAATTTCGAAAAACATACATACACGGTTGTGTTCAGTAAGATATTTAGAGTCTAATAATACAAACATAATTTTTGATGAATAGTAAAATACCCTTATTAATAGTAATATTAATAGTAATATGAACTTTATGGATAGTAAATCATATTATTATTGTCTTATGTTTAAACGATAATGAGATCTTGATTAATTTTTCAAGGTGACATAAAATGATTTATAATTTTAAAATTGTTGTTTTTAGAATAAATTATGATTTTGTTTAAAAATTAAATTAATAATATTTAGAATATTATTCTTAAAAAATGGAGTTCAATTTTGAAATATACACCTCAATAAAATTTTGGGTTCATTTTTGTGGTTTCTCTAAAATACTTTACTTTTTATGAATAGTATAATATGGTAATTTATCGTATATAAAAATTATGAGATAAATTCACTATTCTAGCATCCTGGATGATGTAATCACACATGTTTAGAATGCACATAAACTTATTAATATTATGGGTCACATGAATCAACATTATTTTCGTCATGAGGGAAATAATACAATAATGAATAAGATATTCAAAAATACCCCTCTCATCCATAATAACCCCCCCCCCAACTCCCTCTTGTCTTCACTCCTCTCAAGCCTTGTTCTTTATCTAAATTCTTCCCAAATATCTTCTAAGTATCCTTACTCAAGTCCTCCATCCCTTGGTCTTATAAAAAGACAATAACCTCTACCCTAAGGAGGCTGTCAAGGAAGATAACTTCAAGACGTAAATTCCACATCTCAAATCTATTATTTCCAGTGCCTTTCTTTTCTATTTCTTTCCTCACCTATCCTTATATAGATGTTATTATAACTATATTACCTTAATTTTACTATAATATTGTTATGTTAATGTAATAATTCATCATCATCTCTCATTTTCCCTTATTTTATACGAGAAATGAAAACATCACCTGAGATGTGTTAATTTGCCACATTCAGGGATAATGGGTTTTAAATTTCAATTAACATCATAAATTCTGCTCATGAAACTATTTTTATGATGGAAATAGATTATTATATTCATTATATATCCTATATAAGGTTAAAAAATATTTTTTTACAAATGGTATTAATTTATAGAACAAAATGAGTTCATTGTGATCAAAAATCACCAAATAACCCAAAAGATTATCATTAAATTATTATATAATGATTCATATTCACTCCAAATAAACAAATAAATTTTATAACTATGTAATATTTAAGATTTCACTAATCACATATCACTTTATCTTTGGTAAACCATTCTCATTACACATGAATATAAGTAAACCAATCCTGAAAACTAAGGAAGAAAACGCTCCCAAACAATGAAATTGGATCTCTTTACCCATCCAAAGGCCATGAATGAACCTAATAAGGTTATAATAAATAAATTACATGTAGATAAGTTTATGGAATCAATAATATATGAACCTAAATTTAATTATTCAGTTCATTAAGATCTAGTGAGGAACACCTTCGGACATAAGGTACAGATTCCCCACCCAAACTTCCATTTTCATTCGGGTTACTATTATTCTATACTTACCTCAATTAAATTCATATTTATTCACATTTAATACTCATTAATTATATTTAAATGTTCTATATATGTTTACCAACTAGTATTATACTTTCATTTATGGGGAGTTATATGTTTTAAAAGTATCTTTCAAAAATTCTTCCTGAAATACAACCTCGATTCAAGATAATTTTTCAAAATCTTACCTATTTTAAAGGGAACTATATCATATGTTTCTAGAAACCATTATCATTATAAAATAACTCATTTTATTATAAAAATACTTTCTTATTTCACTTATGTTTTTATATAATGTTTTTTTCAAAAAAACACTTCTTTTCAAAGTAAAAGAGTATTTATCAAAAGAATTACACGATGATTTTATAAGAGTATATTCATTTATATAAAAACTATTGTTTATTATTTTGTATTATTAGGATTAATATTTTATGGTATCATCTATCATATTTAATTGAATTTTTTATGATTATTTTTATTGTGGATGTGCTATCATAAAACTATTCACCAATTTAGGTTGAATGGTTAGTGTTTATGCATAATGTTTGGGAAAAGTTATTTACATTTCATATGTTAGTTCCAATATGATTGTATATGATTATTATGTTTAACCCCATTCATATTAGGAATGTATAGGAATTACTAAGTAATGGTTGGGTCCCTCTATAGCCCCTCAGTGAATTCTTAGGTCCCATGAGACAAACTACACTCTTGGCACAAGGCCTTGACCAAATGGTTATTTGTGGTCTTGGCGTGAGCCCTTGATGGTATGTTTATGATGTCTGGACTTATGCATTCCCTCATTATGAAACTAGTAATAGAAATTTCATGTGGTTATTCAACTAGTATAATATCCATGATTATGTTTTATTGTAGCGTTATTTATTCATCTCTTATTCCTGCCAAAAAATTTTCAAGTTTAGTTGTCAAGGAATGTGTTTTTATTTATTCACCATACCTAATGTTTATGATTACGATATCTTCCATTTTATTGTTTACCCTAACTGAGAATATGAGCTCACCCATTTTTATGTTTCATTTTTTCCAATACATGAAGTGGTATATTATGATTGACTTGTAGGGATAATCTTAGAGTGGTGGATGTTCTCAATAGAACTTTTATGTTGTTTTTCCTTTAAAGTTGTAATGATGAAATTATGTATGTATCTAGATTTATAAATCTACTAAAACAATTTTTCCTTTGGGATATGACATTCTTGTAATAATTCCAATGTACTGTATTAAAGAACCAGCTCCATGCAACTAGGGTCTGGTCATTACAGTTGTTATAAGAGGAAGTTTAGTAGAAAACTTGGAAACTATATTTAGAAAATATATATTAGAGAACAAAACTCTAAGATAGTATTTGAAGATAAGTATACCAGAACATCTTGGAATTCTGGTAAATAAGAGATTATGTGGATCTTACTATAAAATACATCCATGTGTGGATACTACAAGTGGATGTAGTTCTGGAATAGATGTACCTAGGAGTAACAACTCTGGAAAGGTGTTTTGGGATTGACCAGGTTATCCTGGTACATGACAGTGGGCCTTACTGTTTACATGGTTTGACACTCTCTGGGGATATTATTAGGATAATTCATATTTTCTTTTCAATCCATTATAAAATATCTAAATGTAAATTTTTCATCAAAGAAACCATGTTTATGAGATTATTAATGTATCATATTTCAATTTATGATAACTATTTTTCTACATTGCGATTATATATTATAATTTATAACATAATCAAGTGTATGTCATTATTTATAAATGGATCCTAGTGGAAGGAATATAAACCACGTGAATGTGTGTATCCTGTGTAGGGATTTCCCTCTGATGCAAGATAATGATGATGTCTCTGGTTCTGTAATTGCTGATGGGAAATTTATAACTATACTAGGACAGCTGACTCAAGTTATGAACAATAACATTACCTGTATAGAGCATCCAGATCAACAATGTGGAGGAGCTATGTTAGACTATTTTATACAACAACAACCTCCATCATTTCATGGTACTAAAAACACATTCGTAGTAGAGTAGTGGATAAGTACATTAGATCATATATTTCTCACTTTGGGATGTAACGAAATAGAGAAGGTTGTCATAGTGGTTTATCATCTTTTGGGAGATGCGGATCAGGGGTGGTATTTAATTAAAAACCTAAATGAGGAGGAAGAAATATAATAAATGTAATGGAGGGTTTTTAAGGAAATATTCTTACAAAAATACTTCCTTCATGAATAGTGAGGAGATATGAAAAGATGATTTCTAAATCTGAGGCAAAAAAAGAGGATGAGAATATCAGAAAGTATGATGATAACATCACAAGGTTATAATGACATTTTGTGGACTAAATATGTAATACAAGGAGCAAGGTTTATCAATTATTTGATTTTTTAAAACCATTACTATAAAGGGAACTAGTCTCCCAATGTTTCTCATCATATGAAGTTATAGTCTCATGTGCTATTAAGATGGAAAAAATAAGTCTCTATGTCTTATGATTTTAAGGTAAAGTAAAAGAATATTAGGGCTACTGAAAACTCTAGAAAAGTAAATAAGGATATGGGAAATAAGGGAAGATCTGACCTTCCACCCTATGATAATTGTGGGAAGAGACACCCTAGTACTTTCATGGAGGGTATGGGTGTTTGTTACAGGTGTGGAGAAAAAGGCCACCTATCTCAGGACTGTAAGGGGAATAAAGAAGCTACCAATATTCAATGATACACTTACAATGATAGGATTAATTGTGAAAATGATTGTTCAAGGTGTCAAAGAAATGTTTCCCAAAGAAGTCCAAGTGAGAAATTCCAAGCTTATATAATCGCAACTGCTAATATTGCAGTCCCAAATGATATGGTGGTAGGTACTTTAATTGTTTCCATAAACATAGACAATGCTTTATTTGATTCTATATCATCGAATTCATTCATATATTCCTATTTTTTCAATAAAAATAGATATTTCCAATTTGATTTAATAAGTGAGTTGTTAGTAAAAACTTCTAAGGAAATTATCATTGTAAAAAATAGGTGTCAGGTAGTCCCTATTATGGTATATAAAGATTCTTTATGTGCTAATTTTATTATCATACCCATGATTGAATTTGATATAATCCTCAGTATGGATTGTATTTTTAATCATGATGTGAAAATCTATTGCAATAATAAGGAGGTTACAATTTTTGAGAATGATGTATAATCCCTTAACTTTAGAGTAGAAACATCGCCATCTGATTCTTATCTACATCCACCACCAGTTGCTCTACTGAATTAAATTATTAAAGAAGATGAGAATGCAGTATATATGGGTGAGGTAATGAATATTCATATTTTGTATGTACCTATTGTGAAAGAATATATTGATATTTTTCTAGAGGATTTGCCTATACATCCTCTGAAGTGATAAGTTGAGTTCCCTATTTATCTAATTTCTAGTTCAAGGCATGTATCAAACAATCCTTATAGAATAGAAACTATAGAATTAGTAGAACTAAAGAAAAAACTAAAGGAATTAAGTGATAATGGATTTATTTCCCTAGTGTTTCTACTTGGGGATCCTTTATTCTTTTTGTTAAAAAAATATTGATTTATGAGGTTTGAATTAACTAAAACTAGATCAATGTAATAAAAATAAGGAAAAATTATCCCAAACCTCACATTGATGATTTTTTTGATCAACTTTATAGAGGCCAATATTTTTTGAAGATTGACCTTTTATCTAGATATCATCAGTTGTGAATGAGGAAGGAAGATATTCCAAAGACATCATTTTAAACAAGGTATGGGAATTACGAGTTTATAGTAATGCCTTTTGGACTGACTAATGAACCCTTTATTTTCATGGATCTAATTACTGCAGTTTTCAAGGAAACTATTTAATACTTTGTGGTTGTATTTATTGATGATATCTGGGTATACTCTAAAAGCTACTAAGACCATGAAAATCACTTTCGCACTATTCTGTACCCTCTTAGAAGAAATGAATTGTATGGGATATTTAGGAAGTGAGAATTTTGGCTTCAATCGGTTTTACTTTCTGGGCCACATTTTCTATAAGGATGGAATATTTTTTGATCCAATGGAGATAATGGCTATTTAGGAGTGGCCTACACCAACGAACACAACTAAGGTATATAGTTTTATTTGTTTAGGAGGTTATTATAAATGTTTCATTCATAACTTCACCCATTTAGCAAACATGTTAACCAAGATTACTCGAAAAGGGGTTATGTTTTCATGGACAAAAGAATGTGATGAATGTTTTGAATAATTAAAGAAGATATTACTGTATGTTTTTATCCTAACTCTATAATTAGGGAATGATGGTTTTGTGATATATATTGATTCATCAAAGAAATGACTTGGTTGTATCCTTATACAGGATGATGGTGTTATTTCCTATGCTTCAGGGTAGTTAAAAATTTATAAAAAAAACTATCATACTCATGATCTTTAGTTAGATATTGTGATATTTTCTCTGAAGATATGGAGACAATATTTCTATGGTGAAATATGTGAGATATATACTGATTATAAGAGCTTGAAATATATCTTCTCATAGAAGGAACTCAGCATGGGGAAAAGGAAATGGATTGAACTATTGAAGTATTATGATTGTTCCACACACTACCACTAAGGAAATGAAAATAAGGTAGTTGATTCATTGAGTAGGAAAGATCATGGATTTCTAAAACAAAATGAGGATTGAAAGGGATCCTATGTTTATGGATCCAATAAAGATGGATATGTGAATTATAAAAGAAGGTGAAACATAACTAATTTTTCATTTGTTTCCCTATCCATCTTTATTGTAAAGGATTAAAACATCTCATCCTGGTGATGAGAATCTTCAAAAGAAAATTAAAAGTGTGAATGATGGGAGGTTGGCTAACTTCATGTGTGAAGATGGAATTCTGAAATTTGGGTAGAGGATATGTGTTCCCTCTATACCCGAGATGGAAAGGGGTTATTGTATGATGCTCATAGCATGAATTTCTCAATACACCCTAATATCACTAAAATGTATAGAGATTTGAAGGAACATTTCTGGTGGGACAAGACGAAGCAGTAAATTGTTGGTCATTTATCAAGATGTTGAGTATCTCAACAAGTGAAGGCTCAAAGTCAACATTCAAGATGAGTAATGCAACCTATACCAATTCCTACATGGAAATGGGATAACATCACCATGTATTTTTCCACTATATTTCCCAAAAATCTAAGGAAAAATGATGTAATATGGGTAATTGTTGAACGATGTAGAAATCGGAAGATTTTCTCACTATAAGGGAGGATTTTCCATTGGAGTGCCTAGCAAGACTCTATATCAATGAATTTGTGATGCATCATGTGGAACATCTCTCAATCTTTTCTGATCATGATCCACTATTTATATTGAAATTATGAAAAACTTTTCAGAAGTATTTGGATACTAAACTTCAATTGAGTACTTTTTATCACCCTCAAACTAACGGAAAATCAGAGAGGACGATCCAAACCTTAGAGGAAATGTTGAGGTCATGTTAACTTGACTTTCAAGGTATGTGGGACCAATATGTACCTATATTTGAGTCTTCCTATAATAATATTTTCCATTAAATTATTCAAATTTCAATATATGAAGCATTGTATGGAAAGAGATGTCATAAAACAACATGTTGGGATGAAGTTGGAGAAACGAATATTGTGGTCCCAGAGCATGTGGAGGAAAAATAGAAGAGGTAAAGAAAATTGAAACCCATATCAATGAAGCTCAAAGTAGGAAAAAGAGTTATGCTGGTAATTGAAGGAAGGACTTGGAATTTCAAGTAAGAGATCATTTGTTTCTGAAGGTATCTCCATGGAAGGGTGTTATAAGATTTGGGAAGAATGGGAAACGGAGCCCTATGTACATTTGACCTTTTTAAATTTTGTAGAGATTCAAAACTGTGTCTTATCATTTGGAAATGTTTCCTAGCATGTAAAAAGTACACAATGTGTTCCTTGCCTCATTTTTGAGAAATCACAGGCCAGACCCAACGCTTTTCCTCGCATCAGAATGTATAGAATTGGAACCTGAATTTTATTACTGTGAAGAGCCTATCCAGATTCTAGACACTATAGAATAGGTGTTGAGGAATCAGATGACTTAACTGGTAAAGATACTTAAGAAAAATCATAAGATCGAAGAGGTAACATGGGAGCCTAAGGATCTTATGATGAAGATATATCCAAATATTTTTATGAGGTAACATTATATGAATTTTGTGGAAGAAATTTTTCTAAGGATGGGAGAATGTAACACCCCATGGATTTAAAAATAAATTTATTACTGAATGTTTTAAACATTGAGTCTATACAAAACACCATGTTTCTATAACCTATCTAGTAAACATAATTTTTCCACCTCTATGATTTGAATTTAGAAAAACATACATATACGGTTGTGTTCAGTAAGATATTTAGAGTCTGATAATTCAAACTTAATTTTTGGATAATAGTAACATACCCTTATGAATAGAAATATTAACAGTAATATGACCATTATGAATAGTAAATCATATTATTATTGTCTTAAGGTTGTAAGATAATGAGATCTTGATTAATTTTTCAAGGTGACATAAAACGAATTATAGTTTTAAAATTGTTATTTTTTAAATTAGTTATGATTTTAATTAAAAATTAAATTAGTCATATTTATAAAATTATTTTCCGAAAATGGAGTAAATTTTTGAATTCTACATTCCTAAAATGGTTGGGGTTAATTTTTGGGATTTTTCTGATAAAACTAGAATTTTTTATGAATAGTAAAATACAGTAATGTACTGTGTATATAAATTATTAGTTAAATTCACTATTACTATCATCATGGATGTTGTAAGAACAATTTCTTTGAACTCACATAAACTTATTAATATTATGGGTCACATTAATCAACTCTATTGGTTTTCTTAAGGGAAATAAAAAAATAATGAATAAGTTATTAAAAAAACACCCATCACCTCCACTATAAAAAACACCCCCTCATTCCATCTTCTCTTTAATCCTCTCAAGCCTTGTTCCTTGTATAAATTCTGCCCAAATGTTCTCCTAACCTCCTCCCCCACTCCCACACCATCCCTTGGTCTCATAAAAGGACCACAAACTCTTCCCTAAAGAGGCTCTTAAGGATGAAAACATCAAGAGGTAAATTCATGTTCTCATTTCTTTTATTTCGAGCTCCTTTCTTTTAATTTTCATTCTTCACCCATCCTCATCTAGAAGTTATGATAACTCTAGTACCTTAAATGTACTAAAATTTTGTTATGTTAATGGAATAATTTATCATCATCTATCATTTCCCCTTCTTTTATACTATAAATGAAAACACCATCCTAGATGTGTTAATGTATCACATTCAAGGATGATAAGTTTTCAATTTCTATTAACATCTTCAATTATAGTCATGAAACCATTTTTAGGGTTGAACTATATTATTATATATGTAATATATCCTATCTATGTTTCTTTGATCTTTTTTTGAAATGGTATTAATTTATAGATCAAAATGAATTTTTTGTGATAAAAAATCTCCAAATAACCTAACAATTATCATTAAAGTTTTATATAATGATTCATCTTCACTCCAAATAACCAAATGAGTTTTATAACTCTATAATATTACGGATGTTCACTAATCACATATATCTTCAATTCCAGACAACTATTATCATTCAACCTAAATATAAGTAAACCAATCCTAAAAAATAAGGAAGAAAATGCTCCCAAACAATGAAATTGAATCTCTTAACCCATCAAAAGGACATGATTTAACCTAATAAGGATATACTAAATAAATTACATGTAGAGAAGTTTCTGGAATAATTAATTTATGAACCTAAATTCGATCATTCATTTCATTAAAATCAATTGAGGAATGCCTTCATATTTAAGGTACATAAATTAATTTACTAGAATCCACATCAAGATGGCACCAGGAATGAGTTTCATGAACATGAATTAATCTTTGAGCAAGACCTGAACTAGGAAACAACTTCCAATGAGGTATCCATGGAAGTAGAAAACAACTTTCGATCATACCATTTCATTCAAGTATCCTACATCACCTATAAAAGTGATGGAATCCTCACACATTTGGAAATCATGAATGTGAGGTAACAATGAAAACAACTCATTGCCACCATGTGTAAGGACAATGATGTACCCTGGTGAAATTTTGTAAAATAGATATGGTTAACCTGATGTGAAACTCTTCTCATAAACCATGGGTACTAATATCAATTATAATACAAATTGATTTTCATGTAACTGGATCTTGAAATTTGGTGCAATGCACTACTAAGAAAAATGTGGTCCTGACATGAAACTCTCCTACTACTTGGGGAAGATAACATTGGGATTTCTCGTTCAATGAAATCATTAGTGTGGATATTTTCCCTATTTCAATAATAACTTGTGATGATGGGGAATTGGGAATCTCTATCAATGTACCTATATTGATGTTTGATTCTATATTGTCTATAGGAATCAATCTACAATAGATCCATGATCAAATTATCATAGGCATCGGGGCTAGAGAACCAATGATGCAGTAATCTCACACAACTACACTCTTGCCATGGGCTCCACATTTCACATGGATATTGGTCACCCACACCTCGTCTCACCATATAATACCATCCAGAATAGGTTGATTGATACCCTAGTGCACTAGTATGAGCATAATGGGGTCATTCCCATAAGGGGCATTCCCTCAAAGACCTTACGGCATTGGTGCCTCACTGAAACTGCCTTCCCCCATGGTATTCAAAGGGGGAAATCACCTCCCATTCTGATGGAAAACCACATCAAGAGCCTATCCCAGATTACTATTACAACTCACACCCTTACATCATGGAGGTAGGGCACGTTTAAGCCGCCCCTACAGTGGCCACCACCCTGGATCCCCTAGGAGGGATCTTACCAAGAATGATCAACGCCATCAATGACCAGTCTCAGAATAGAAAAAATGGTTTTATTTCATCCCCACTTCCCTATCTGTGGTTTAGAACACCCTATGTAAATTCTAGGGATATACCAAGGATAGTGCCCAACAATGATCACCTTCTACGGCTCAAGTGGGCCCTTACACCGCTGATTCATCCTACCAAACCCCTAAAACTGGTGAATAGATATCTATGTTTTCCCACCTAGGATTGAGACCCCATCCACATTAGAGGTAGTATGGATTGACACTCTCAATCATCGACATCACCCAAAATTATTATGGTCCATCCTATGAAAAATATAATTAGTGTAGAGGTCCTCATCATGCCCCCACCAATCAATACAGAGGTTGTCCTCATTCCATCATTAACCAAACCAGAGGCCCTCCCCACTCCATTACCAAACATTATTGAGGTACTCTCGACATTTTAATCAACAATCCTGGAGTTCCTCCCTATACCTTCACCAATCAATGTGGAGTTTCTACCTTCTTAGTCAAAAATCAACATGGATGTACTCCCCTTGTCCTTATCAACTAAAGCAAGGTTCCTCCCTGCTCTATCAAAAACAAACACGGAGTTCCTCCCCATGCCAAATACATACCATTCCCCATAGAAATATTCTAGGGTGAGAGGAAAGAAACCCTCTATTAGAGGAGGAATCTTGGGTAGTGTAACTTCATTGTCGACCCCTCAGATTATGAGGTAACATACCACTGAACGATGAAACCTTTACCCCAGATACCATATTTTGGTTTCAAAGTCCAATAATTGATATTTTTTACCATAGAATATGTGGTAAACAAGATTCCTAGACCCTTGAACATATACCAACATGTGGAGGATGTTTTGGCCTCTTTTCAAGGGATCACAGTGCATCCATCTCTTTTTCCTCCATTTTTCATCATACCTAACTTCACAGAGTCTTGATTGACACCCTAAAATGATGGATATTTCTCTATCAAACAATAAATCGATGCCACCACCCTCACCCATGAGGCAATGGTGAACACCCCTTCTTATAGGGTTAAGATGATGAGGTTGGAACCGTTCTCAAGAGACATTCTATGGTGAAACAACCATTTTACTTTGGTAGTGACTCCTCTCCTAAAAAATTAAAACCAAATCTCTTCTATGTTAGTGAAACCACCTCTATATCATCCCTCTCCAATCGGGGAATGTTCTGACCGATAGTAGGATTCTTTCTTTGAGAAATAGGGTGTGTGAGAGGTTCTACCCACTGACTAACTATCAGTGGTATTCTGGACACCTGAAGCTATAGGATTTTTCATCTTGAAGTCCCATACTATAGACCATGTATTCTGTTTCTTCCAGATCATCTAGTATACATATCAATGCCTCCATGATCAATAGTGGAACTATCTTTTGGTTCACGATTATCTCAATTACATCAAGTAGTAGTGTCAAATGGTTTAAAGTGTATCACTCATAGTAGATCAGTTCCCAAATTCAAATGGATACCACCAAACTCTCCAACAAAACCCTATAAAGATTCTCATTGTTCTATTAATAGACTTGAAAGAGGCATATCTGAATGCACATATCAAGGGTTAGGGGTAGTATGTGGCCCTTGATATTTTTTCCAATTTGTGACAATGACATAACCTAAATTCCAAGATATCTTTTGATAAGAAAGATTACCATCATACTTCCATCATAGTAAACATGATCATCTCTGACCCACTATTGGATTAGGAAGATAGGGACAATGATGAAAGTAATGATAGGGAAGACTCACTCCAAGGGGCAGTGTAGTACCCAGAAGACCTCAGAGAAGGTCTCTTTACTCATCAGCATAGACATCCACTTGCCTTATAATTACACCCAATGAGGAATTACTACCCATCCTTCAACACATGGACAAAGGTAAGGGTCTCATAGAGCCTTATAAACCAAACATGGATACACCCTAGGTATAGTAAAAACATATGATAGTTGCCTTACCTTAGAAACTCTTGGAGTACAAAAGGATCAGTTTCGACATCATTGTAGAGAAATTCTCAAACTAGATCAATGTTTCAAGGGAACTTATCTCTCCTCCAATAGGACACCTAGTCCTCCTTGTTTATATGACCCAATTTAAAATTGGGGAACCTGTGATTCTGGTCATGGCTGATACTAGAGGATATGGAGAGCTACTATGATATAAGTCACCATTCCCACATGAGCAGTGTAATTATATGCCTTTGGATCATGACCACATCACAACTAGTCTTTATGACACCACCAATGCATTGGTGGTTGAAAATACTCCCTAGGATGACTTTATGACTTCTATGACCACTCACCTTAAGGAACCAAAAAAATAATAGGTGGTGATCCCTCTTAACGTAAAGATGTAATTGTCATGGGTAGACAATGTGCGAGAACCCTTAGGGTTGGGAAACCCCAACTTGACCCTATTTACAGGGATGGGTGTTTTGCACGGAATCCGGGGATGACCTCCTGGATGGGAGATTCAAACGTTCCGATCGGTTTCTAACGGGTTTGTTCATAGAACCAGAAACATCCAATGATTCCACATCCGTTTGGACCTACTTTCCAAAGGCAGGCGCTCATTAGCTTGTGGACTAATGAGACTTAGGAATTTGCATTGGTCGAGAGGATGGGAGGTCGGACTCATCACACCTTTTTTAGGGGAATTATTGTCTACTCCGGGACTCTCTTTATAGATTTAAGTTATGTTCGTGAATCCTTATTATATTAACAAGTATAAAATGAGCTTTCCTTTAGTTTTAACAATCAATGATTAAATATGCAAGAAATTTAGAGAATCATTTATATGTATTCGAGGTTCTTCATCAATAGAGAATCATCTACATCTGTTTAGAGATTCTTGGTCAATGGTATCCTTCAAAATATTTATATAAAAGTCTCTTGGTCATTATGATGACCAGTCTGGTTTTAAAGCCACTCAGTGGCGCACTTGAATTTTATCGTCATTCAGAAGGACAGAAATTATTTCAAAGTTGAGATCGAACCCATAAATGGGCTACCTACGTATCCTTTGTTTTGGAAAAGGAATCAGAACCCACGTAGTTTGAGAAATGGAGTATGATGTTTCTGATTGATGGCTCAAAGATGAATGTCATAATTACTTTTACACTCTAAGCTCACGTGAGTCATGCTCGGTGTGAGAAACAAGAGGTATTGGTAAAATATAGACAATTGTGCCATGAAAGATGCAATCATAATAATTTTTTTGGGGCTTATGTATGGATGACTGCCCAGATAGATGAAGGTTTAGGATTTACTTTTAGGGAGAAAATCCATGAACAGGGTCCATAAAGTTATATGTGCTTCATGGAGATTTGAATACTCTAATCTTGGGGCTTACTCTTAAGGAGTATGCCCAAGTTAGGAGGGGACTTATGATTGGGTTTTACTCCTGAAAAAGAAACCCAAATCAAAGGTAAATTATGACTGGTTAAGAGAAATTTAAGGGGACTTGGGGGTTATTCCTGAAAAGGAGACCCAAGGTTAAGGGACTTGGGGCTTACTCCTGAAAAGGAAGCCCAAGATTATGACTGAGTCATATTCCTAAAAAAAGGAGACCTAGGTTAGGTATTAAGGTTTGGGGCTTATTCCTGAGGAGGATGCCCATATTTGAGGTTGGGAACTTTAAGAATTTGGGGCTTATTCCTGAGGAGGATGCCCAGATTAAAGGTTTTATCACTGGGGATTATTCCTAAAAAGGAGACCCAGGTTAGGATTCTCTCATCTTAAAGGATGAGGTTGAATGAATGAACTCTCCGTATTTTAGTGACATAAGGATATTTAAATCACTAGACTTTGAGAGAGATTCCACAGAATTCCTTTCAGATAAGAAAGTCAAATCAAGAAATCATGCCATAAATGGCTTTGAAGAATGTCTTGAAGACTGAATCTTGAAAAGGAAAGGTGAAATGGCTTAAGAGGGGTAAAAATTGGCAAGATGGGCACCCAAAAAGATAGGGGCGCGCAAGTCTTACAAGGCGTGCAAATCTTCCGTGGGCGCGCAAGTATTGGTCGCGCAGGTATACCTGCGCGACACATAGTGTACTTGCGCGATTTTCAACCAGCATTGAAATAATTGAGAGACTCTTTTTTAAACCCTTTAGAATGTTCTCGAGGTTCTTCCAAAAAAGGGACGTGCAATTTATATTGAAGGAAATAAGTCGGCGCGCAAGTGTTTGATCAGTTTCAACACTTAGGCCTTCCTTCTTCTCTTTAGATCATCCGTTCTAGGTAAGAAATTACCTTAGAAGTGTTCCGGAAGCTTTGAGAAGAGACTTGGGCGTCGGGAGCTTCAATCCGAGTTTCTGGAAAAAATCCTCTCGAATGGGGGGCCACAGGGTCTATTTATAGGCAAAAGAAGACCCCGGGCGGTTACCAATTAGGTCGTGCAAGTCACCTGCGCGACCAAGGTAGCCGCGCAAGTACACTTGCACGCCAGTTAGATAACTTGCGCGGTGAGGTTGTTGTTGATCCTTTCTTCCTTCCTTTGTTGATTTTTTAATGTTTTCTTCAAAGGTTGAATCACTTTGGACTAAGGTATTTCCCTTTTTTTCAGTCGTTAGACTCTGTGACGGAAAGGAGCGTTAACAAAAGTCCCCCCTCAGAGTTGGATCCGGAGAGAAAAGAGGATTTGACTCTGAGGTGAAAAGAAAAACAAGAAATCTGGTAGTTTAAAGTCATGAATGTCGGACATAAAGGGGCTAATGTTTAAGGTCGAAATAGCTTTGACCATAATGGATTAGAATTGACACAATTCCTTGAAAGTTCATCTGAAAACATACTACCATACTCAAGTATGAGGGAAAAAATGTAAACTATGGCTTAAGAATATTTGAATCTGAGGAATGATATGAAAAAGAGCTAAAAGTCATTAGAAGAAGTAGTTTCCAAGAATGAAGTTACTATTATTTAACAAAACCTGTTAGGGGGTTGAAATATGCAGGGCCACCTAAGGGAATTGGCTGCATGGTTAAATAAATAGCATCTTTCGGCTGACAAGTCTGTTATGTGGACTGTTTATGCAAGGCCACCTATGGGCACGTGCTGCATAGTCAGGCAAAAGAACTCCCAGAAATTTACTTTCCTAGTGCTAAAAGCAAGTGAAAGTTTATGGAGATTCAAATTTTCTAAAGTATAGAGTTTTTTGTATGGAAAGAGGTACTTGAATATGGAGAAGATATTTCCAAACAAGAATATCGAAGAACTGGATGAATATCACTCCTACGAAGGTCTGACCCAAACGTAGGGAAGAAGAATAAACCATAGACTTGAATACTTTCAGATCATGAAAAGGGATATGGGACAAATATATTAAGGATGGCTATTTTTTGTGGATCCCTACATACTATCGTTTAAGACAAATAAGGAAAAAAGAGGCATTCTTCCCAAGAATGAAGTTACTATTATTTAACAAAACCCGTTAGGGGGTTGAAATATGCCGGGCCACCTAAGGGCATTGGCTGCATGGTCAAATAAATAGAATCTTTCGGCTGACAAGTCTGTTATGTGGACTGTTTATGCAAGGCCACCTATGGGCACATGCTGCATAGTCAGGCAAAAGATTTCTCAGAAGTTTGACATTTTTGTGACTAGAAGTCATGAAAAGGGTTATGAAGATCTGAAAATATTTAAGGTTAGGATTATAACACATAAAGATGGGTATTGTCCAATGTATATAGAGATACATAGGTCAATGATAACCATAATCATGTTGTGGTTGGGTCCTGAATTGAAACTTGGACTTCACTACGTATCTCATAAGAATGAGAATCAAGCCATACGTAGTTCTTGAAATGCAGTTTAACGTCGTGCTGGACGAAAGTATGATAAATCTTAGTTTAGGGTCATAGAATTCAGACCATAATAATGAATACACAGTGTGTGTTTTCATGAGGATTTTTCAGCCAAGGGACTGAAAGTGAAATTTGGGGTTAGGCCCAAAAGACTTGGGGCTGGATTCGAGGGATACTCGAACGTTCCTACGTATCCCATAAGGATGGGAATCAAGCCCACGTAGTTCTAGAAATGCCCTTTGTACAAATTTGGTTCGTACATGTGAAGGGTGAAAGGGGACTTTAGTGCAATGATGGTTTAACCTGAGATAAAAAGTTTAGGCATTACCATGTATGCACATAGTCTTTTGAAAATGAAACATGATTTAAAAAATCAATGTCAATAATGGTTCCTTCTCAAATGAGGAAATCAAAGAATATTGTAGTTTATTGTCATACCGGACAAAAGTGTTGTATAGTTTAACGTAATATAACAAGGACGAAAGTGAATCAATGTAAAGATATTGATTCCAGGGGCGGTTTCACAAATCAACATCATATGAGGTGGTGGTGAACCTATGTGAAGAGATTTTTTTTGGGCTTGAACCCTGGGAGGTTGCCTACATACCCAGCCTGGAGGGCAAGGATCAAAGTCCGTGTAGTTCAATTAAAGAATGAATTAATGATCAAGTTGTTCTAGTGGACAATGATCTAATAAAAAATATTGTTGGGACTTACACATGGTTAGTGGCCCAAAGGGAATGTTATGGTTGATGTTCGCTCTAAGCTCACGTGAGTCATACTCGGTGTGAGAAACAAGAGGTAATAAAAACCTAAACGATGTACAGTTTAATGTCATGTAGGACATAAAAAAGGGACTATACAGTTTAAAGTCTTGTAGTTAGGACTATTGGTGCTGCATAGTTTAGTGTCATGTAGCAGGGACAAAATACAGTTTAATGTCATGTAGGACCTATCAAGGATTTTCTGTACAGTTTAGCGTCATGTAGTTAGGACGATGGGGATAAAATAGTTTAACGTCATATTGGACGAAAGGGGGACTGTGCAGTTTAATGTCATGCCGTAAGGACAAAATAACACACCATTTATGTCATGTTGGACGAAAGTGTGAATAGTTTAAGGTCATATGCATGGACCGTGGATGGTGCAGTTTAATGTCATGTTGGACCTTTGATGATTATATAATTTAACGTCTTTTCGGACGTGAGGGACTTTTATACATTTTAGCATCATGTAGTTTAGGACGTCACAGTTTAACGTCTTGCTGGACATAAGGGATTTTCAAATAGTTTATGGTCATATACATGGACCAGGGATGATGCAGTTTAAGGTCATGCTGGACGGTTTAGGGAACTTTTTCACAGTTTAATATCGTGTGGGACGAAGTTGCAGTTTAAAGTCATACTGGACCATTGCTGTATAGTTTAACGTCATATAGCAAGGACGAACTGGTGATGTACAGTTTAAAGTCATGTAGCTAGGACTAAGGTGAACCAATATGAGGATATCAGTTCTGGGGACTTTTTACAGTTTATCGTCATGCTGGACGTTGGAAGTTCCACACACAGTTTAATGTCATGTTGCTAGGACACAATATAGTTTAATGTCATCTCGAACAAAATATAGGAACTTCTGTACAGTTTAACGTCATGTAGATAGGACATAATACAGTTTAGTGTCATGTAGGACAAAAGTGTGAATAGTTTAAGGTCATATGCATGGACCGTGGATGGTGCAGTTTAATGTCATGTTGTACCTTTGATGATTATATAATTTAACGTCTTTTCGGACATGAGGGACTTTTATACAGTTTAGCGTCATGTAGTTTAGGACGTCACAGTTTAACGTCTTGCTGGACATAAGGGATTTTCAAATAGTTTATGGTCATATACATGGACCAGGGATGATGCAGTTTAAGGTCATGATGGACGGTTTAGGGAACTTTTTCACAGTTTAATGTCGTGTGGGACGAAGTTGCAGTTTAAAGTCATACTGGACCATTGCTGTATAGTTTAACGTCATATAGCAAGGACGAACTGGTGCTGTACAGTTTAAAGTCATGTAGCTAGGACTAAGGTGAACCAATATGAGGATATCAGTTCTGGGGACTTTTTACAGTTTATCGTCATGCTGGACGTTGGAAGGGCCACACACAGTTTAATGTCATGTTTCTAGGACACAATATAGTTTAATGTCATCTCGGAAAAATTATAGGAACTTCTGTACAGTTTAACGTCATGTAGATAGGACATAATACAGTTTAGTGTCATGTAGGACAAAATATGAACCAATGTGATTGTTTTTGGATTTGGGAACAATATTTTGTGTTTATACAAAATACTTATTCAGAAATCTGGCATTAGTTGGAGTCGTGATGTGTTCTCCATCCATTGAGATTAGAGAATATGCTCCATTGGAGTAGACCTTATGTATTGAATAAGGTCCTTCCCATTTTGGTTCAAGCTTGGGAGGCTTCTTTCCTGGTATCATTGGTGCTCTGAGAACCAATACCAATTCTCCCTGAATGAATGAACGAATACAAACTTTCTTATTAAAAGCTCGTGCTATTCGATTCTGATAGATTTCCAAGTGGTGCAAAGTGCACAATCTTTTCTCATCTAACTGTTCCAATTCATTCAATCGCTTTTGGGATTGCTCATCTGTAGATAACTGATCACAAATGGCTATTCTGAGTGAGGGCAATTGAACTTCAATTGGAAAGACTACTTCTGTTCCATATTATAATGAATATGGAGTTGACCATGTTGCATTGCGAGTGGTAGTCCGATAAGCCCATAAAGCATGAAAGAGTTTATCAGGACATGACTTCTTATCATTATCCACCATCTTTTGCAGTATATTTGAAAGAGTCTTGTTGGAGGCATCTATCTGGCCATTAGCCACTGCATGATATCGAGATGAATGGTTGGACTTAATGTTGTATTCTTGATACAATTTCGTTACCTCAGAAGAACAGAAGTTGGTGCCGTTGTCCGTCAATTTGGTATGAGGGACACCAAATCTAGTAATGATGTTAGACTTGATGAAGCTAACAATGCATTTAGAATTGACTTCTTTGAGAGGTACTGCCTCTGCCCATTTGGAAAAGAAATCAGTAGCAGTAAGAATGTACTTAAACTGCTTGGCCGTAGCTGAAGGGTAAGGTCCCACCACATACATTCCCCATGTGGAAAATGGCCATGAGTATTTAGCTGTATGAAGCAACTCTGGAGGTTTATGAATGAAGTTGGCATATACTTGGCATGAATGACACTTCTTTGTGAAATTAACACAATCTTGTATCATTGAAGGCCAAAAGTATCCAAGCCTTCGAATTTGATCAGACAGTCTATGTCCAGACTGGTGGGAACCACAGACTCCTGCATGCACTTCTTTTATGACAGCCATTGTCTCTTCACCATCAATACATCTGAAGAGAACTCCATCAAAACCACGTTTGTAAAGAATTTTCTCGAGGTGGTTTGGGCTATCATAAAGAGTAAAATTGACCACACGTCGTCGAATTTGTTCTTTCTCAGCTCTATCAGGTGGAAGTGTTCCATTTTAAAGGTATTCCCTGATAGGTGACATCCATCCTGTAGTATGACCATACGATTCAGGAATGGGACTAATTTCATTAATTTCCTTTTTTGTAACTTGAACATAAGGTGAAATTGCACGACAGTGGGCAATACAGATGGTTGTCTCGTCCCGATTTGGATCTGCTAAAGTTGTGGCTATATTAGCCAGTGCATCAGCTTGAGCATTTTGTGATCTTGGGACATAAAAAAATATCGGTTCTGAAAGGAATTCTGACATTAACTCTCTGACGTAATCATACAAAGGGATTAATTCTTCTTTTCTGATGGCATAATCCCCATTGACTTGTTTGATTACCAGGTCTGAATCACCTTTCACCTTTAAGTGATTTACTTGTGCTTGAAGTGCTAACTCCAAGCCTGTAATGAGAGCTTGGTATTCAGCTTCATTATTGGTACCACCTTCCCACAACAAAAAGGAATAAGGTAACACTGCCTTATCTGGAGAAATGAGCACAATTCCAAAACCAACTTTGATGAATTTAGGATTTTCCATTTTCTTCCCTGTTGGACTTCTAGAAGCACCATCAAAATACATTTCCCATGTTTGAGGACTCTCTTGAATAGAGAAAACTTCCTCATCAGGGAGTTCGATATCTGAATACGTGTCTTCCACTGAAGGATGTTCAGCCAGGAAATCAGCCAGAGCTTGGCCCATAATTGCCTTTTGAGACACATACTGGATGTCGAACTGCTGTAGAATAACCGTCCACCTTACCAGAAGTCCTGTAAGCATTGGACGACTAAGGATGAATTTGAGTGGATTATTACGAGATACCAATTGGACCTCGTGATGTTGCAGGTAGTGTCTCAGTTTCTGAACTGCAAAGATTAATGCTAGGCAGCCCTTTTCAATACTTGAATACCGGGTTTCTGCTTCAAGCATAGTTCTACTGAGATAGTAGAGACTATTTTCATTCCCAGCATCATTCTTTTTAGCGAGAAAGGCACCCAATGATCGCTCTAAAGCTGTCACATAGAGGATAAGAGGCCTACCCTCAACAGGCAGCATGAGTACTGGAGGACTCAAGAGGTATTTCTTGAGAATATCAAATGCTTTTTGACATTCTTCAGTCCACTGGTAAGTGACTCCTTTCTTCAATAATTTGGTAAAGGGTAAACTTTTTCCTGCCAAATTGGCGATGAAACGCCGAATATAGGCTAAGTGTCCTTGAAGTCCTCTTAATTCTTTCAAATTCTGAGGAGGTGACATACCAAGGATTGATTTGGTCTTCTTAGTATCGACTTCAATACCACGATGGCGTACAACAAAGCCGAGGAATTTTCCTGAGGTTACCCCAAAAGCACATTTTAAGGGGTTCATCTTCAAATTATGTTGTCGAAGCTTGTGGAATATGACTTCCAAATCAGCCAAGTGATCAAAACGTTGTTTGGATTTAACCACCAAATCATCTACATAGCATTCAACAAACTTCCCTAGAAAAGGATTGAAGATACGATGCATGGCGCGTTGATATGTTGCACCTGCATTCTTTAAACCAAATGGCATCACCCGGTAACAAAACACACCTTGAGGAGCTCTGAAGGCTGTATATTCCTCATCTTCTGGGGCCATTCGGATCTGATTATATCTAGAATATCCATCCATGAAATAAAGTACTTCATAGCCAGCCGTCGCATCAATTAAGAGTTCTGTAATCGGAACTGGGAAATCATCTTTAGGACAATACCGATTAAGATCTCTGAAATCGATGCAAACCCTAATTTGTCTGTTCTTCTTCTTTACAGGGACAATATTATCCAACCACTTTGGATATTGAACTTCTCTGATGAAGTTAGCTTTGATAATCTTATCCACTTCAGCCTCGATTTTGGAAGCATAGGTTGGGTGTGTTCTTCTCGCGGCTTTCTTGAATCCTCGATGTTCTTTTGGAAAACCCAAATGATGGGTGGAAACATCAGGATCAAGGCCAGGAATCTCTGTATAATTCCAAGAAAAAATTTCTTTATTTTTCTTTAGAAAAGAAATATACATCTCTTTCTCTTCAAGGGTCATGGCCGCACTAATTAAAGTGGGGCGTGGATCTTTCTCTGTACCCAGATTTACTTCTCTGAGTTCATCCACAGTGGTAGAGATACCCTCTTCAAATGCTGGAGGAGCATCTCTAAGATCTTCCTCTTCCTCTTCATCATGTGTTATTTCTTCCGTTTCTACTTGCAAAGTAGATGAAAAAACGAAATTCTCATGATCATAAGAGATGTCAAAATTTTCATATTTTGAAGAAGAAGCTTCCATTTCCGACCCTGTTGATGATAAAGGGTCTTCTTTGGGAAATAAAGAGGAGATGATGGATTGAGAATCGACATCAATATTCACCTCTGGTGTTGCTATAACTTCTTCTGGCCTGATTAGCGAAGTATAGACTTGTTGGATTTCAGCAGACGAAATGAAAACGTCACCACTTATGCTTTCATCACTGCTTGGTAAGTTACCAATTTCTCCCATGCTGTCTGGCTCGATTGCCGTAATTGACATTATGGATCTTTCCATAAGAGTATTTTGATTTGGGCCTATTTTGTCAATTTGACTGATAGGTAACACATAATCTGTACTCACATGTGAAAATGGATTTATTGGAATTTTTTCCAAACCATATGGAGCATTAACTTTGGTAATTTCCTTCATTGTAGATTTTTCTCTTCCCTTCATGTGATAAAATTCCGCCTCAATGTATTGAGACTCACATGTATTGAACGGGGCCTTATCACCATACAATGTTCCAACTTGACCATCGAAACAGTATTTGAGACATTGATGGTATGATGACGGAATAGCTGCATGCTGATGTAGCCAGGGTCTTCCAAGAAAGATATTGAAACCTGAGTCTTGATCAACAATCATGAAATCCGAATTGGAAACAAGATCTCCAAACTGAGTTCTGAGCGTAACTTCTCCCAGTGGTTCTTGTTCATTTTTATCATATCCTTGCAACATCATGGTAGAAGGAGATAAATCAGATTCCGTGAGGCCCAATCGACAAAGTGTGCGAATGGGCATGAGGTTGACTCCTGAACCATTGTCAATGAAAGCTCTTCGAACATCTATACCATTGACTTTTCCAGATAAGTACAAAGGTTTTATGTGCCCATGCACAACATCATCTTCATCTTTATCAGTAAAAGATATCACTACATGGCATTCTGTAGTATTATTCTCTATGTGATAGATTTCAGCTGCCGCAATTTCAGCTTCAAACTCCTGAGGACTTGACAAAGCTTCGATGAGTGCTTCCCGAAGATCTCTTGACAGATTCAAAGCATCCAAAATTGATAACTTGGCTGGTACTTGGGCCAAGTGTTTCAATATATCATACTTTTGATCTAGAGGTCTGCGTTTCCCAATAGGAATATGCGGTTTAGCAGGTACCTTGGAAGCAGATGCTTTGGAAGCTGATGCATCTTGTATTGAAGTTGGAAACATCTTTGGTTTTGGAAGATTAGACTGATTAGATCCATTTACTTGATGAGATAAAGAAGATGGAACCTTTAATCGGTCTTCCAAAATAACTGTGCCGAAGCTGAGTTGGCCATTGGCAGAAGAACTTGCTTTTTCTTTTTGAGCTCGCTGAAGGGCTCTACCACGAGTTTCTGCCTCATATACAGTGCTAGCAGGGGTAGAATTAGAGTAGTGGCTTCGGAAAGATCCACGTCTTCCCCTATATCCTGAACCTCTAGAACTTCCTCGGGTTCCCTTATTTGATACAGGGAATTCAGGCTCATCAAGACTGGAATATGAATCTGTTAATTGAATCATATTAACAGAACCAAAGATTAACTCTTCGTCTGATAAAGACTCTGCCTGGTTAGCCTGTTTAGGCTATGCCGTTTGGTGGGACGGTGCCTGTGGCTTTGAAGTAGATGGCATGAAATCTGCCAGAGTCAAAGACAATTTAGTCTTTGATACATACTCATCTTCTCCCGATTCCTCTTTCTTCTTTGAATTGCACTGCCCTTTTGAGGATTTGTCTTTTGATGGAGGCTTTACTGCAGCTTTTGTAGGAGACACAATTGGCTTCTTCAATTGTGTTCACAAAATGGAATGGGTCCGATTGATTGTCTTTCTGACCATCCAATAATCATATTTTTTCGCAGTTTTGCTTTTGACTTCCTGCCACTCGCCTCCTTCCTCTGGATCTATAGCAGTAATACACGCTACATGAGCTGAAGAACCCTTCAATTTGACTTGTCCCAAGTTGACCATCTTTTGCGGGAGGTATTTAAAGACAAAACACTCCTGGATGGGTTTCCCCAACATTTGATGAAAGGGAAAATAATTGGGACGGTCTTCATCTCCTTCCTTGTTTGGCCTCTTGGGCACTGGTAATTGAACCAAATTATTTTCCAGGGCTGAAATGAAGTAACCAGGAACTTGCTCACTTCGGAAAGAGTATGTTTTACTCTTCATATCCTCAAATTGTTTTCGTCGTTGATCTTTTTGATCATTTGGACGAAATAGCCATTGTTGTTGGCGTTCAGGAGGTGGATCCCTTCGAGAAGATGAAGTTTTTGAAGTAGAAATAGGTACAGGTTCCTGTTTAAGCATAACTGTAGCAGTTTCTGCTTTACCCATTCTTCTTCCTGGAGCTGATGGAATTACACGAGATTTAACCTTATCCTGTATAAGGGAATCTTCAATCTGTTGAGCGATTGAAGTAAGGTCTCGAAACCCTCCTGTGTATTTCACAGGGATCAATGGCTTGCGTAATTCGTCACGCAAATTTGCCACACAGATTGGCAACAATTCCTCCTGAGGGAGTGCTAAACTCAAGGAATACGTTAATCCCTTCCAACGAGCAATGAAATCAGAGACTCTTTCATTTTCCCTTTGCTTGCAGTTTGTAAGATTGAAAACTGTCATTTTTGGCAAAGTTGAGCTAAACTGAAGAAGGAATTTTTGACGAAGATCCTCCCATCTGATGACTGACCGGGATTGCAAGCTTGTATACCAGACAAAAGATGGTCCTTTCAAGGTTCGTACGAATCATCTGAGTTTCACTGCTTCTTGCTGCTCTGGAGTTCCCATCATAGGATCACAACAAGACACGTAATGCGTCAAATGTTGTTCAGGGTCGCCTGATCCATTGAAAGTAGGGAAAACAGGGTTTCCAAAACTGGATGGAGGAGAAATTGAATCTACCCATTCAGGGTAAACTTTCTTTTCAGGTTGAACTTGCGCCCGTTTCCCTTCCATAGTTTCTAACCGAGCTGTTAATGACTCAATAGTAGTTATTAACTTTTGAGAAACGTCAGGTTGAACTTGGTTTTGGGTAGGTGCAATGAATGGAGCTTGGACAGACGTGGTGGTTGGTGCTACAACTGATGGTAGTGCTGCCAACCGTTGTTGCGTTTGACCCGTAGGATTAGACCTCTGAGGGTGTACTGATAAAGGAGGATATTCTTGATCCATCTCAGTAGTTACAACAAATTCCTTCGGTTGTCGGACTTCAGAATTCTTAAGAAGAAGACTACTCTGAAGTAGTTCTGCATTCAACCTTCTTAATTCTTTCATTTCTTCCTCCTTTTGTGCAAAACTTTGCTCTAATGAGAGCGATTGACCTCCTTCAGAGAAAGGGTGAGAAGTAACCTGATTCTTTCCTTTCCCCTTATTGGATCCTTTTCAGAGAGGGGGAAGTCGGTTACTTGAAGGAATACCCAGATTTTGGGTAAGCCTTTGATTACGTGTGCGCACACCTTCTTCATTTAGGTATGTGGGCACGACTTCTTGAGCAGGAACCTCTTCGTCTGATCCCTCTGATTGAGCCTCATCTGGTGAATCAGCAGCAACAGCATTGATGACATTAATGGATGCATATTGCATGGAATCCTTTCTATCAGTATTTTTGTGATATTGTCTCCTTCCATGTCCATGATGAAACATGGCATTCCGTTGACTTGATCCCTCAGGAATTTCTTGGAGAACCGTCACTTGGAGAGAATATCCTGACAGCTTGGCTCTTCGTTCCTCTTGAGGCTTATTCCCTAATCGAGAGAATACTGACTTTCTCTGAGGGAGGGATTGAGGATTTGAAAAAGTCCCCAGTCCGATGGACTGGGGATGTTCCTGCTGCTTCCGCTCAACTCCTCGAATCCCATTTGTTGACTCTGAGGGTTGGGTTAGAGAAGTCCCCAGTCTGGAAAGATGTGGTGTCTCTTGACATGCTATGTCTGAGATCTTCTTAAAATCTCTCTTGATCTTGCGAATCTTAGTTCGTAAATTAGCTGGATGCATTAACATGTATCCACTTTTATCACCTGGTTCAACAGACCGTTGAATGATTTCCGAAACTTCTGTCATTTGATGACGTGTTTGCTCCAGATGAGAGGCTTGTGCAATATTCTTGCCTGCTTGATGTAGGAGCAATTCAACAACTTGTTCTCTATATACTTGATTTTGAGAGGAACTAGTTTAAGCCTGTTCTTGAGAAAGATTTTGATTATGAAAAAAGCTCATTGACTGTGGCCGGCCATGGGCAATAACATTGCATGAGACCATTTTCGGTGGGCTTTGCTGACCGGAAAGCACTGTGAAATGTAGTTCTCCGTGAACACCCCATACTCTGATATGAACATCAGATGGAGCATTGGAAATTAACTGACGCAATCTTCTTAGTGTGCCAAGGCATGAACGTTGAAGGGTTCTCGGTTTCTTTTCAGCCTTTGGATACCGAGAGACTGATAGAGATGCCAAATCAATCTGGCGTTGTAACCCTTCTATTATCTTAAGATGATTTTCATATTCATCGTAAGATAATACCTTCTTCTTTAATTGACAAAGAGTTTTCCATATGTTGAGACAAATATCATGGATTCCATCATCCGTCAACATCTTTGGAATGTCGTATTGGGAGTCAGCCAAAGGCCAAAACATGACTGGTACTTCACTTTTTGCAAGTTTTTTCCTCATGTTCAGCATTTCCTCTTTATCATTAAATTAAGATTCTTCTACCTGTTTGGACCAGAGTTGGTGTTTCCTTGTTGCTTCATCGGATTCAACAAGATTGGTAGAGAAATCACTATTCATGCTGGAAGATGAATGACCCAGGGATGGTTCGGAGAATAACCTGAACCCCAGGCTATCTTCTGATGGAGAAAGAGTTTCACCTGCCGATAGTAAAGCATCAGAAATTACTGGTTTTACATTTGCAAGTTCCTCGAGATAGGAGGTCTTTCTCGTCACTACATTGCCTTCTGAAGAATTTTCGAGACAACGTGAATCACTACTGCAGAGAGGGATTTCGCAGCGAAGTTCATCACCATGAGGAGGACCGTCATGATGGGTTACAGTAAAAGATGAAATCTCTTGCTCCTTGTCCTTCTGACCACACAGAGGGTTCCTGTGGCTCTCATATGAAGAAGAAACTTCAAGATTGACCGAATTTTCATGAAGAAAGTCTTCATGAGGAAGTGTATATTGAAGACCTTAAGAATTACTGTTCCTGTTATTGGGAACTGAGGGAGTAGAATCTTGAATTCCGACAGATAAATGTCTGAGGGCTTCAAGAACTCCAGCATCGAGCAAGGCCTTGTTGCAGATTGGCCTTTGATATCCTGACTGTGCTGGGCGGATCTTTTTCTTAGATGTCTTCTTACTCGCTTTAGAAACCACTTGATGATGAAAGTGATTGCTCTGAGCAGGTGTATGTGCCTGATCAGGAAAGATGGTCAGGTTAGGCTGACGATCTCCACTCAAATCAGGTGTATGTGCCTGACTTGGTTGTCCGTATGATATGGGGGAGTACGCCCCATAACCCTCTTGGACTGGAACAGATGTGTGTGTCTGTTCCGGAGTGAATCATTGATGTGTCACTCCATTGCTAGGGATAGATTTATGTGTCTGTCCCTGAGATGATGCTGAAGCTGTTATGATATCCTGGCAAGCATCCAGTATATGAGCAGGAATTTGCTTCTGCTCTTTCACCATTGACAAAATATGTTTGGTGACTTCAGCCGCCGGAATGGGGATATACGTCCATTCCAGGCTTGGAGTAGGTGTATTTGCCTACTCCTGTCCTTCTTTTCCTGTCAGTGAATCCTGACAGTACTCAAGTGTGGAGGCAGAGAGTTGAGTCTGCCTCCTGTTTGTCGTCGGGACTTTCCGACTGACTTCTCCGGGCGCTACCAAGCGAGACTGTTGGTAGGTCTGATTAGTATTAGCAGGTGTATGTGCCTGCTGATTACACTTCCCCAAACGCGGTTGACGAGATCGATCATATGTAGTCAGACGAGCCTGCTGACTAACTGGTGATGTATAAGCAGGTGTATGTTCCTGCCTATGGTACTCCGCCGGAATTGCCTGGCGGGATAGGCTTGATGCTGCCAGATGAGTCTGCTGGACAGCGGAATTAAAACGAACAGGTGTGTATGCCTGCTCGTTGTTTGCCACCAAGTTAGGTTGGTGGACTTCTCCGGAGATGGCAGGGATGACAACCCGCCTATTGTTAACCGGATTCCGTCTCTGGCAGTTCATCTTGCCTGCTCGGGTTCGAGGAACCTGAGCTGAATTCCTGGAGTCGTTACCCTCATCATGTTGAGGGCGCACTACCACACGAGTCTGGCGGCGATTGTTGATGGGAGCCCTTGATAAGGACTCCTGTCTTTTTGAATTAAGGTCCTGCGGGACCTGCTCATTCACTTCCTCAGAGTAAGGGAGTGAATGGAAATTGCATTCCGAGGATAACGACCCGAAACGGTTGGAGACGGTAGTCATCACCGCCTGCTTCTTGATTGCTGGCCGCCATTGTCCGGACGACCAGGTAGAGTTGTTAACTTGGAGGGCTTGACGAGTGGCCTCTAGAGTTGGGATTGTACCGTTGCGACGGTACTCCTTAACCAGTGCATTAGAAACCCAGCGTTGAAGATGCTGAGTTGGTGATGTCATCCTCATAGTGGATGACGTTCCAGCAGGAGTAGCAGCATTGGTTTTCACAGCAACAGACCTCACAGTAGAGGTGTTCACAGCAGCAGTATTCACAGGGGTGAATTTAAGGAAAGCCATTTTGAAGAAGATCTTGAGAAAAGAGTGCTTGTTCCATGTAACAGACATAATCAAGATGAATCCGGCCACTGCATCTTTTGGATGAGCACATGTCAATGATTTCTTTGTTGGCCCAAGGGGCCTAACAAATAAGAAGAACATCACTTTAACTTGGTTAAGGATTCACGTCGGGTTCACCATTTTTGTTTCGCACGGAATCTGGGGATGACCTTCTGGACGGGAGATTCAAACGTTCCAATCGGTTTCTAATGGGTTTGTTCGTAGAACCGGAAACATCCAATGATTCCACATCCGTTTGGACCTACTTTCCAAAGGCAGGTGCTCATTAGCTTTTGGACTAATGAGACTTAGGAATTTGCATTGGTCGAGAGGATGGGAGGTCGGACTCATCACACCTTTTTGAGGGGAATTATTGTCTACTCCGGGACTCTCTTTATAGATTTAAGTTATGTTCGTGAATCCTTATTATATTACCAAGTATAAAATGAGCTTTCCTTTAGTTTTAACAATCAATGATTAAATATGCAAGAAATTTAGAGAATCTTTTATATGTATTCGAGGTTCTTCATCAATAGAGAATCATCTATATCTGTTTCGAGATTCTTGGTCAATGGTATCCTTCAAAATATTTATATAAAAGTCTCTTGGTCATTATGATGACCAGGATGGTTTTAAAGCCACTCAGTGGGGCACTTGAAGTTTATCGTCATTCAGAAGGACAGAGATTATTTCAAAGTTGAGATCGAACCCATAAATGGGCTACCTACGTATCCTTTGTTTTGGAAAAGGAATCAGAACCCACGTAGTTCGAGAAATGGAGTATGGTGTTTATGATTGATGGCTCAAAGATGAATGTCATAATTACTTTTACACTCTATGCTCACGTGAGTCATGCTCGGTGTGAGAAACAAGAGGTATTGGTAAAATTTAGACAATTGTGCCATGAAAGATGCAATCATAAGAATTTTGTTGGGGCTTATGTATGGATGACTTCCCAGATAGATGAAGGTTTAGGATTTACTTTTAGGGAGAAAATCCATGAACAGGGTCCATAAAGTTATATGTGCTTCATGGAGATTTGAATACTCTAATGTTGGGGCTTACTCTTAAGGAGGATTCCCAAGTTAGGAGGGGACTTATGATTGGGTTTTACTCCTGAAAAGGAAACCCAAATCAAAGGTAAATTATGACTGGTTAAGAGAAATTTAAGGGGACTTGGGGCTTATTCCTGAAAAGGAGACCCAAGGTTAAGGGACTTGGGGCTTACTCCTGAAAAGGAAGCCCAAGATTATGACTGAGTCTTATTCCTAAAAAAAGGAGACTCAGGTTAGAGATTAAGGTTTGGGGATTATTCTTGAGGAGGATGCCCATATTTGAGGTTGGGAACTTTAAGAATTTGGGGCTTATTCCTGAGGAGGATGCCCAGATTAAAGGTTTTATCACTGGGGATTATTCCTGAAAAGTAGACCCAGGTTAGGATTCTCTCATCTTAAAGGATGAGGTTGAATGAATGAACTCTTCGTATTTTAGTGACATAAGGATATTTAAATCACTATACTTTGAGAGAGATTCCACAGAATTCCTTTCAGATAAGAAAGTCAAATCAAGAAATCATGCCATAAATGGCTTTGAAGAATGTCTTGAAGACTGAATCTTGAAAAGTAATGGTGAAATGGATTAAGAGGGGTAAAAATGGGCAAGATGGGCACCCAAAAAGATAGGGGCGTGCCAGTCTTTCAAGGCGCGCAAGTCTTCTGTGGGCGCGCAAGTATTGGTCGCACAGGTATACCTGCGCGACACATAGTGTACATGCGCGATTTTCAACCAGCATTGAAATACTTGAGCGACTCTTTTTTACACCCTTTAGAATGTTCTCGAGGTTCTTCCAAAAAAGGGACGCGTAAGTTATATTGAAGGAAATAAGTCGGCGCGCAAGTGTTTGATTAGTTTCAACACTTAGGCCTTCCTTCTTCTCTTTAGATCTTCCGTTCTAGGTAAGAAATTACCTTAGAAGTGTTCTGGAAGCTTTGAGAAGAGACTTGGGTGTCGGGATCTTCAATCCGAGTTTCTGGAAAAAAATCCTCTCGAATGGGGGGCCCACAGGGTCTATTTATAGGCAAATGAAGACCTCGGGAGGTTACCGGGCGGTTACCAATTAGGTCGCGCAAGTCACCTGCACGACCAAGGTAGTCGCGCATGTACACTTGCGCGCCAGTTAGATAACTTGCGCGGTGAGGTTGCTGTTGATCCTTTCTTCCTTCCTTTGTTGATTTTTTAATGTTTTCTTCAAAGGCTGAATCACTTTGGACTAAGGTATTTCCCTTTTTTTCAGTCGTTAGAATCTGTGACGGAAAGGAGCGTCAACAATGGGTGACCCACTAAAAGACCTAGCACATTTTTCATCAAGGTGTAGTTCGATGTTGGGGACCCCATAATAGTTGGAGGCCACAAAGATATGATTCTTTTTATAGATTAATGAAGGGTATACAGTCGTTTGGTACATCCAGATATCCATAAGGCCCGTTACTAGCCGAGGAGGATCTCTGGTGATAGTTCCTTTACCATTTATACTCCCCCATGTGCAATAAAATCATCTTCAAACTCTTCTAAATAAAATAGAGTTCTGATGAGTGAGTCTTCGACTTTATCGCCCAATGGAAGGTACTAACATACTCACTCGACATGTCTCTGTCATAGGAAAAACTTCCCAGGATGTGTATTGGGAATGTTAAGAGTGATATGGTTTCTACCATCATCACCCAGAATTATGCAAGTAGATTATGGGGGTTCTTAGAAAAGGTTTAGTGTCTAGAAGAATCCTGATAGTCGATTGGAAAATATTCAGGACCATTACCCCTTCCAACTCCTGTGAGAAGACCCATGAAGGAAAATATTTATATTTTCATTCATGTAGAGTTTCTTGAGATGGTATACCGACTACCCCCATTTTCAGATGAGCTTTATTTGGTGTAGCCTCATCCAACACATCCCCACTTGGCACAGTCTCACCAAGTCCAGCCGCCTTGATGAGAGAATGTGGCTCTGACCCCTAGTCAAGCATAACCTCTCTGGGTTCATTTCATGGATAGAAGATTAAAAAATTATTCATTTAGTGACGCATAATTTCTATAATAATTCTTATAAGTCCAAGAGAATGAAATCCTAAAACCACAAGAATACAGCAGGCCCCATAAGGCTAGAATCATTGGTCGCCCCAATCATTAATCATACCACAGAATCCTCTAACACACCATTAAAGAATTCCATGTCTCCAAAGGTTAGATACAAGACAAATTATATCCTATAATGGTCAATCTAGGAAATTTTTCATCATAGGTGAATCATGTCACCACTTACCGCAATAGAGACAATAAAGGCTCTAGTGAGTGTAAGTTGGCCCCTAGCCGTGGGACACATAAGTATGATGATTGGTTGGTTCTCAATGTAGTCACTCACATTCAAGGTTTTATCCATGACCAATTAAGAAACACATAACCCATTGTGGTTTTTTGTGCCTCCCATGGCCATTACATCAACATATGAGTCACAATATGTAATGGCCCGGGAAGTGGCTCATTATGTAATTTTCCTGAAGCTTGATTCTATTAAACGGTTCTACAGAAACAGTGGCACTGGTCCTGGTGGCACTGTGACTATTGCACCGGTCACGGTCGCACCATGATGGTGCCACCGGTCTAGGTCGCACACCAAAATAGTGGCACCATGACGGTGACACTGTGATGGTCGCATCATGATGGTCGCACCTCTGATGGTGGCACCGTGACTGTGGAACTATTACAGTGTCTCACTGAATGGTGTCCCAGCCTTCGTTCTTTTTCTAGTTTCCAACATTTTCCACTCTCACAACATATCTTTTGATATAAAAATGTTCTAATACCCCTTTAAAATCCATTTAAAATCCATTAAATGATATCTAAAATCCTCTAAGATCCGGGAAACCCTTGACATACCATGATGTGTGGATTTTCCTCAGTGTCACACCTCTTTACTGTACTTTCTAGTTCCACCCATATTACGTGTTTTCCTCTTTTTAAAGGAAAACATTTGACTCACAATCATTATGGTCACCTCTCCAATGAGAATTATTGAAAAAAATCAATTCCATCATGTTTAACCGCACAACCATGTGGTGAATCCACGATCCACATTTAAAGTTGTTCAAGATTTTCATATCGCGTAACTGTAGGATCTCTACTTTTATCGCACTATAATTATTTCATTCTTCTACTTGGATTGTTTATTTATTCTCCTTGGTGCGTTTGGAGTCCCCCTTCCCGAGGAAAGTGGTGCGCCTGTGATGGAGCTTTTCTACTAACCCTTGGAGTCCTCAAAGATCCTCCACTACAAGTCATGCATCCCCAATTATTGGTGCATGGAGAGAAACATTGATTTTTGATCATCTAGGTAGGGTTATTCCTTCGTATCTCTTTACTTTGTATCATGTGGGGTGGGTATGATAATCTTTCCTTTGGGAATGGATGAAACCAAACGTTAAAAATGATAACAAACGGACTTTTAAAGATTGAAGGTGTGTGTTTTATGATTTTATTGTACTCTTTTACCCTTTCCTATATGTTGTGAATTTTATGGGCTTGCGTCCACTGGAAATCATGGCCATTGGTGGTCTTTCCTTTCACAATAATGGACCTCTTTCTTCTATGAAGTTTGAATAGCTGTAACATGGAAAATTGGTTATTCACATAAAATTGATTGATTAAATAAATGTCCAGTGGATAAGAATCCTTGTGTGAACACCCCAGTTATCCAAAAAAAAAGAAGAAACTCAATGAATGGTGTGATAAAATATGGAAATTCTATAACTTTGTCTTGGAAATATGTGTTTTTATTCTGGGTGATCCTTATGGGGTGACATGGATGGGGATGGGGTCACCTGTTGTGGTGTAGAAGTCTGTTTATAGATCTAAGGTCGTGTGGGTCCATATGGTGGGGATTGGTTTGGTTATAGTACTTTGAGGGATCTCAGGGATCCCTTTTGTTTTTGTGACTTTACAAGAGAACTGGGTGTGAATGTTTAAATTAATGCTTTTCTATTTTCCCTTCCTTTGCATGTGGTTATGAATGTTAGTTTCTTGGAGGTGAATATTTATTTAAATGGAATTACTTGAATATGAAAACAAGAATGGGTTCAAGGGGGAGTTGTTCTCTGAGAATGAGTTATGACTTGGTTGTGGTTGTGGTGCTTCTTATGAATGAATAGTAATGAGGGTGTTTGTGTATGGGATGGTTTTGGAACACCAGGGTTGGGAAGAGTGCTTGATTACCTATATGTGTAATTTAGTTCTTATGTTTCTTATTCGCACCCCACACAAGTTGAGCACTTCTTTCCGAACACCAGCATTTCAAGGGGGGAGTGTGTTTTTTCCAACACTCTTATGAGAGGCGGGTTATTATCACTTTTTCTGCTCCCTTTCCTGAGTATCTCAGGACTCTTCAGGTAGGTTGTGATGGCCTGAGGTCCATTATAGTCCAAGAATCTTCAGGCAGGGAATGTTTTGGTGCTTATCCCAGGTGTGTACGAGTGGGTTAATTCCCAAGTGTCTTTTGGATGAGGCCCAGGTGTCCTTGGGCGTGGTATTAGTTGTTTGGGCCCATGTGTCTTTGGGTGTGGCAGTATTTTTTCTTGCAGAGGTTTGTGTGGGCGTTGTTATGATTAGTTGTAGTGGCCCAAGTGTTTGTGAGTGGGATGTGTGGTTGTGATATCCCAGGTGTGTGTGGGCAGGGAATAGCAGTGGGACTGCAGCGAGAATGGCAGGGAAGGTCTGACGCGTGTGATGTCTTCAATAACCAGTGGAAAAAGTGGTGTGGGGTACCCAATAATCAATGTGATTTTACTATTACCTTACTTGACTTGAATTATTTGGGGAGTGTTCCTTGGAGAGTTTTGGGGGGATAGTTTCCTTATTAGGTGCTTGGATATCTCGTTTTCTAATGGAGAATTAGAATTCATCCCCACTTGTGCAGGAGAGATTTTGGTTTTCCCTACTGAGTATACCTGTATACTCACCCTTTGAATATAAAACTATTTTTTTTGTTTCTAGAAGAACTTTGAGGACCGTGCGGGACTGTACTAGTTCAGACATTGGGATAGTTGTAACAAGTAGAACTTACTCCTAGGTCTGAAAAGAGAGATATGAAGTACTCGTTCTGGGAGGACACACTCAATAAGTACCTTAAGAACATGATGCTCAGATGAGGATCACAACCAAGTCATGGGGTGATTCTGACAACTCGGTCTGAGCTAATCTTTTAAGAAGAGGATCGGCACCTGGGTAAAGTTGGTCATGTCGATACCAAGAACTCTACCTAGGGTTCTAGTAATGAATAGAGGATCTAGATCTAAGTCTCACAGAGGGGATTCCAACAACTCTATTCAGGAAGTCCTGCTGAAGGGATCATATTCCTATATGTAGGAAATGATACCGGGAACCTTCAGGAGAAAGACCAAGGGGGCGAACCCTAAAGAAACTAGTCCAAGTCACAGAAGGCAGTTGGATCAAGCCTTGAAGAATTTATTACAAGTCGTGTAGTATGGTTACACGCCGTGTTCCTTGACCCTGGGTACTGCCCATGTAAACGGCTCGTGTCATCCATTCAGGCTGTTTAAAACAAACTACATGGCATGTAGAAAAAGTACATGTCGTGTTCCTTGACCCCAGGTACAACCCGTATAACCGGCCCATGTAATTCAGCTTGTTGGATAGAAAGAAACTACACAGCAGGTAGAATAATCACACATCATGTTCGAGCACTTGGGGATCGCTCCGTGTACGCTGGCTATGTACTCGTACACGATCTCTGCCTGTGTCTGTGTTGCCTTCCCATGTACCAGTAAATGGGGTATCTCGTGTATCTGGTCGGGTCCGGCTGGGGAGAGGTATACACGGTGCGTCCTTGGCCGTGTACCCTTCCCGTGTCCCTGTACTCCCAAAGTACACGCCAGGTGAATATGCCGATGAACACACGCCGTGTAGCCCATACTACATGGTGTGTAGTCGATAAATTTCCAAAAGTGTCATATTCCTCTGTGTGCCTCGGCTGATCCTCTGGATCTTGATCCAACCGTTCGATCATCATGAAACTCCGGATTTGGGGTCGTCCCACTCCGACAAAACTGATTCTGTCAGTTTTGGGCTCCCGATCGGTCTTGATGGCGCATCATGATCCGTCCGCACGAAAACACTCGAAGAACGGG
This sequence comes from Viscum album, assembly GCA_963277665.1. Lineage (NCBI taxonomy): Eukaryota > Viridiplantae > Streptophyta > Magnoliopsida > Santalales > Viscaceae > Viscum > Viscum album. The sequence continues at coordinate 912,425,360 of OY728155.1, read as the reverse complement.
AATTCCGAACCACACTGATTTGTCTGCCGATGTCGCCATCACACCTCTGATAGGTCGTCTCGAGGTTGGATCTTTGGTTTCATATCGTTGCGCCAACAAACGAATGTGAAATGATCGATTACCTCCAAGAAACTGTAGAACACACACAAAGAACACGTAGGAATATGGAGAGAAAAACGCAACAATCGATAGGGATGAACCTCAATCGATGTTTGTGTCGATCTTGGTTCGTCACCGTTAGACGGTTGAATGAAAACCAAAATTTATTTCAAGAATCAAATCCCCAAGATTCCTGAAAAAGCCCATCCTACAAGAACGATCGATTCTTGGGATAATCTGTCCGTGGATTAGTATGTGTTCATTGTGGAAAACAAAAACGGGGAAGAAATCACAATTTAAACATCCTACCTGGATTTTACAGCGTTCGTCGGCGATGATCCTGTCGCTGCGTCGTCGTCGCCGCGTTGGGAGGTTTTCTCCAGAGCCTCCAGATATGTCAAGGGTTTTAGGGTTATGAGGTTTGTAACCCGGGACCCCTGCGCCAACCATTAATTAAAAAGGTAAGGTATATCTGTTGCAGCAGATTTAAAATATTTCGCTGCAGAATAAAATATTTTTGTTTAAATATTTTATTACTCCTATGTCCCAAAAAATAGATTTCCCTACCGACCTGCACCTGCCGAAGTTAGGCATTGCCTAAGGTAAAAAAGATGTTCCAAACGCAATGGTGCCCTCGGATTTTTGATCCAAGCACCCGTTCGGGAGTTATTCCACTTTTTTAGGAAAACCGCACGCGCGTGTAATTTAATTATTAAATTAAATTTAAACATTTGTTCTGGGCTCACTAGGCCTCGGAACTACACGTCGTCTTAGAGCCTGGTCACAAATTAATTCCTATATAATATTAAAATAATACATGGAAAAATCTGGGACATTACATCACACCCACCTTAGGGATTTTACAGCCCCGAAAAGCCAAAATAAGGGCTACTCAAAAAGATGTGGCTATTACACGTGAATATGAGCCTCCTGCTCCCACGTGCTCTCCTAGAGATTCCTATTCTGCCACGAGACACGCACCAAGGGAATATCTCATCCACGAAGGATCTTCTCCTGTCAATCCTCTATCTCTACTGGGTACTCTGCAAATGTCATCCCATCATCGATGTCCAGCTCACCCCAGTCGATAACGGGCGATGGATCATGCACTTACCTCCATAGCTGCGACACATGGAAGACGTTGTGTACTCGGTCCATCTGAGGAGGTATATCCAAGCAATACGCCACCTCGAAAACTCTACTCAGAATTTGAAAAGGACCAACGAACCTCAGAGATAGTTTGTCACCTCGGCCAAATCTCTGCAATCCCCGTCGAAGTGAGATCCAAACGAACACATGGTCTCCCTCCTCGAACTCCAGGGGCCTCCACCTCCTATCGGAATATGATTTCTGCTAACTCTGTGCATTCTTCATCCACTCCTACATGACCTTCACCTTCTCTATAGTAGATCTCACTATTTATGGGCCCATGAGTGCTGGATCTCCTGGGTCAGTCCAGCAATGTGGCGACCTGCAAGGTCGCCCGTATAGAGCCTCAAATGGTGCCATACCAATAGTGGAATGATAACTATTTTTATAAGAAAATTCCACCAGTGGTAGGTGATCCTCCTAGTTATGACTGAAGTCAAGTATGCAAGCTTGAAGCATATCCTCCAGGACCTGGATGGTCCGCTCTGTCTAACCATCAGTCTGGGGATGAAACATTGTGCTCAAGCGCAACTGAGTCCCAAAAGCTTCCTGCAATCCCTTCCACAACTAGGATGTGAAATGAGCATCACGATCTGAGACGATCGTGGATGGAACTACATGAAGTCGAACTATCTCCTGCACATAGAGGCGTTCCAGGCTCTCTACTGATCTCTACTCCCATATAGCTAGGAAGTGGGCCGACTTGGTGAGTCAATCAACGATCGCCCAGATGGAATCATGTCCCCTGGATGTACGTGGTAAACCAATCACTAAGTCCATGGATATTCCATCCCACTTACACTCTGGCACCTCAAGGGGATGAGTCAAGCCTGCTGGCACCTGGTGCTCAGCCTTTCCTTGTTGATAAGTAAGGCACTGAGAAACAAACTCTACCACACTCTTCTTCATCCCTTGACACCAGAACTGATGTCGGCGGTCCTGATACATCTTTTCCACGCCTGGATGCACCGCCGAAGGAGATGTATGGAAATCCCGTATAACCTCCTCTCGTAACATCACTGGTACTACCGTACGCCCTCTGAAATGAAAAACGTGCTCCCCACCTTCTAAATAACCATCATCAGCATCACATGTGGATACCTAAGCACGTAGAGTCTCACAGCTAGCATCCTCGAGCTATGCTTCCCTGACTCGTTGTAAGAGTTGAGGGGTAACAACCATCAACTAAAGGTAATCTCCCTCATATCCATCAATGAAGGATAACTGTAAAGAGACCAACTTCCTCGTCGCCTCATCCAGCAACTACAAACTAGATTTTATGCTGAGAGCATCTACCAAGATGTTCCCCTTCCCAGGTGTTTAAATGATCTCAAAGTTGTAATCCTGGAGGAACTCAAGCCATCGTCATTGTCTCAAATTAAGATCATTTTGAGAAAAGATATATCTAAGACTCTTGTGATCAGAGTAGATGGTAAACCGCTCTCCCATTAGGTAGTGTCGCCACATAGTCAATGTGAAGACCACTTCTTCCAACTCAAGATCATGGGTCACGTAGTTCTGCTCGTGTGGACTTAACTGACATGAGCCATAGGCAATCACCGCTTGCCTCTGCATCAGGACACAACCAAGCCTGGTTCATGATGCGTCACAGAACACTACGTACTTGACACCCTCCTCTGGTAATCTCAAGATCTGGGCGCTCGTCAAACTCTGTCTAAACTACTGGAAAGCATATTGGCATCTCTGAATCTAGACGAAAGGCTACCCCTTTTCGGTCAAAGATTTCATGGGTGCTGCAATCATGGAGAAATCATGGATGAATCTCCGATAGTAGCCTGCCAACCCAAGGAAACTCCGCACCTCCGTCAAGCTCCGGGGTGGCTCCCATGCTAGCACTGCCTCCACCTTGGCTGGGTCCACCGCTACCCCATCTACAGAGATAATGTGTCCCAGAAAGTGGACCTCCTATAACCAGAACTGACACTTTGAGAGTTTCCCATACAACCGGTTCTCTCGGAGTGTGTCTAGAACCATCCTTAGGTGTCTCGCATGCTCCTCCTCAGATGCATATTACACAAGGATATCATCGATGAAGACCACTACAAACTGGTCATGATAGGGCTGAAAGATCCAGTTCATGTGTCCCAAGAACACTTCCGGGGCGTTCGTCACGCCGAAGGGCATCACCAAGTGCTCAAAGTGACCGTAGCGGCATCGGAAAGCCGTCTTCGGTATATCCTCTTCCCGTACTTGAAACTGGTGATAGCCTGATCTTAGATCAACCTTCAAGAACCATCGTGCCCCTTTCAACTGGTCTAAGAGGTAATCTATCCTTGGTAGTGGATACCGGTTCTTCACGGTCACCTGATTCAAGCACCGGTAATCCACATATAGCCTCAAGCTCTCGTCTGCCTTCTTGGCAAACAGCACTAGGGCCGCCCAAGGTGAAACCATGGGTCTCACAAAGCCCATCTTCTGCAAGTTGTCCAACTGCACCGTTAGCTAACGAAGCTCTTCAGGATCCATCTGATGTGCCGATGCTGATATTGGTGTCTTACCGGGTTGCAACTCAATGCAGAAATCTATCTCACGATGGGGAGGTAGCCCAGGGACATCCTCCGAAAAGACATCCTCGTACTCAGCCACTACTTCTGGAAACTGGAAACTCATAACATCTGTTGTTCCAAGGGCTAGGCTAGCCAACTAATGTGAAATTGGTTTTTCCCTCCTATGCATGAGTCCATCATGCGCTGCTTAAGTCTCTTTTTCTCCGATAAAAGGGAACCTCGTTCCATCACTATGGACACACCTCACCCTTCGCCTAAAACAGTCGATCTAGGCATGAACTGTGGATAGCCAATCCATACCAAAAATGACATTGTAAGGCCTCAACGCTACCAAAAAGAGGTACCAACCGAAACTCTCACCTTCAAGGGTCAGGTCACACTGTCTACAGAGGTGTGTGATCTCTAAATCTTCTCCAGTCGGTGTTTCTAAGAGTAAGGGTCGAGTCAATGGCTCAACTGGAATCTCAAGGTCTCAAACAAGATAAGCAGCCAGAAAGGAATGACTAGAACTTGTGTCTATCAATACAACAGCCAAAGTAGAAAAGAAACAGATAGTACCTCTAATCATTCCGGGAGTAACTGAGTCATAAGCCTCTGCCACCTGCAGCTGTCTCTGACTCTGTCCACCAGCTCCTTGAGCCTGGGGTGGACCTCCTGGGGGTGGTGGGCATAAAAGGTCAAAACGTTGACCACCTCCAGCTGCTCTCCCAGCTCCCCTACCATGTCCTCTATCTTGCAGATCTTTCTGCTCCACACGTTGCCTCTGCCTCGGTGGTCCATCCACTGCTCTCGTGTCAGTAGTAAGGTGGGTCGGACAATCTCGAGTGAGATATCCCCTGCCATCACATGAATAGCATCGCCTCTCTCGAGGCTGGATATATGTGCCCTACGAACCCTGTACAGTAGATCCCCTATCCTGGGATCTCCTCTGGAAACGTCTCCCACGCCTGGGTCCCTGACGTTGGCTCCCTACTGCCAAGGTCTCTGCTCCAGCTTGCCCACTACTAACAACTGTCGGTTGTCTCTGCTCTTCCAAGAAGCTCTCGACCACCAAAGCCCACTCGAGCACCCCAGCATAAGTTGGGATGCTCATAGGGATGATGCTAGCTTAGATATCTCTATGCAAGCCCCGCTCAAATGTCCGACCTATGAAGTAATGATATCTGACCAAAACCATCGAGTACCGCGAGAGTTCGGTAAATCTTGACGAATAGTCAGCCACTGTCATGGTTCCCTGTTGGAGCTAAAGAATCTCCAGTATGTGTACTTCTCTCAGGGTAGCCGGTGAAAACTCCTCTTGGAAGAGATTCTCAAACTCTGACCATGCAAGAGTCGCCTCGTCGTGGGTCTGGATAACCAAACTCCACCATCGCCCTACCGAGCCCTGGAGAAGGCTCGCAGCCAGGATCACCACCTGTTCTGCTGGTGTCCTGACCAAACGGAAGACTCTGGTCACAGCCTCAAGCCAGTCCTCTACTACCTGAGGGTCAGGCTCACCTCAAAACCTGGGGGTTCTCTGTCTCCGAATCTTGCGGAGCACGCTTAGCCTACGATCCTCCTCCACTGGTACAACATGCACTAAACATTGCTCCACAGGTGGCGGGATAACTAGCACACCACCCGATGGTAAAACTGGGGGATCTTGTCCTAGTATCAAGGCTTCATCACTGATGGGGTCATCCTCGTGATCGATCTGCTGGATTCTAGCAGGTGCGCATCGCGAAGGCATCATGTTAAAGAAACAAGATATATCTCAGTCAGTGAGTATATCTGGAGATCTGACTCCAAAAGGACATGGAAACCACAACACATTCCTATATGATTTATGTAGCATTATTTTTTCCCTGAAACTAGTGTTCTCATGTTCCAAGTCGTAAAACAAGTTATCAGAGTCCCGGTGTATGGATACGTCGGTCGCCCGCACCATCATTGGGGTCCCTGACCTGAAATCCGAACTTGGAACACTCAACACTGTTGCCCCAAACCAACTCACAGACTCTCGGTCCTAAGGTAGAACTGAACACCTCTGATACCACTCTTTCACGGCCCATCCAAGTGGGGCCCAAGCCGCAAATCCCAAATCCCACCGCTAATAGGCCAGGGGCTGGTGACTAGCACTGAGTAGGTATGCTACTATAATGGGAGGCATTGCCTATAAACTTGTACACATACACACACATCTCCAAGCCCACAAAGCTAAAAAGTAAAAACTATTAAAAGGAAAAGATGTATGTATACACTAAAACCCAACCACCAAGTATAGAAGGAAAGTAAAGTACAAGATAGTAAAACCCTGGGCCAAAAGTACAACCCACCAAAAGAAATTATGTAACAAAGTCCACCCTATAAGGAAAGGTACTAGGACTGCAATCTGTAGCTGTAGGAACACACCTCAGCCCGCCTGATCTCACTGAGTATCATCTGGTCCTAGTCTTCCAAGTATCCTATCAAAGGCTCGCTCGTCTGTACAAGACACGACATGTGCGGGAAGAGCCCGTGCAGGGGTGACTATAACAATACCCAGTAGGACACCCTGAAACCACAAAGGAAATTAAACAAGGGAAAAACCACAAAGGAAAGATACAATCATCTCCACACAGTATATGTCTACATAACATATAACAAGAATATCCAGATATACTCATGCACGATCAACTATCGCGAATACCACCACTAAGATTCAGCTTGAAGATTCCACTAAGCATGTAACAAGGAGAACACACTCCTAGGTCTGAAGAGAGAGATACTAAGTACTTGTTCTGGGAGGACACACTCCACAAGTACCTTTAGAACATGATGCTCAGATGGGGATCACAACCAAGTCATGGGGTGATTCTGACAACTCATTCTGAGCTAATCTGCTAAGCAGTGGATCGACAACTGGGTAAAGTTGGTCACGTCGATACCAAGAACTCTACCTAGGGTTCCAGGAATGAATAGAGGATCCGACTCTAAGTATCACATAGGGGATTCCAACAACTCTATTCAAGAAGTCCTGCTGAAGGGATCATATTCCTATATGTAGGAAATGATACCGGGAACCTTCAGGAGAAAGACCAAGGGGATGAACCCTAAGGAAACTTGTCCAAGTCACATAAGGCAATTGGCTCAGGCCTTGAAGAATTTATTAAATGGCGTGTACTATGGTTACACACCGTGTTCCTTGACCCTGGGTACTTCCAATGTAAATGGCCCATGTCATCTGTTCAGGCTGTGTAAAACTCAACTACACAGCATGTAGAAAGGTACACGCCGTGTTCCTGACTCCAGGTACTGCCCGTGTAACTGGACCATGTCATTCATTCAAGCTGAGTAAAACCAAACTACATAGCATGTAGAAAAAGTACATGTTGTGTTCCTTGACACTGGGTACTTCCCGTGTAACCGGCTCGTGTCATTCGGCTTGTCGGATAGAAAGAAACTACGCGGCGTGTAGAAGAATCTCATGCTGCGTCTGAGCACCTGGGGATCGCTCCGTGTAGGCTGGCCATGTGCCGGTACAGGGTCTCTGCTCGTGTCTATGTCTCCTGCCCGTGTACCAGTACACGGGGTATCCCGTGTATCTGACCGGGGAGGGGTTTACACGGTTTTTCCTTGGCCGTGTACCCTACTTGTGTTCGTGTACTCCCGAAGTACACACCAGGTATATCCTCCGATGAACACACTCCGTGTAGCCCATACTACACGGCGTGTAGTCGGGAAATTTCTAGAAGCGTTTTCTTCCTCCGTGAGCCTCGGCTAATCCTCTGGATCTTGATCCAACCATCTAATCATCATTAAACTCCGGATTTGGGGTCATCCAGCTCCAACGAAACTGATTCTGTCTGTTTCGGGCTCCCGATCGGTCTTGATGGTGTGTCACGATCCGTCCGCACAAATACAATTGAAGAATGATAATTCTGAACCACACTGATTTGTCTGCCTCCTTCGGTGCCACACCTCTGATAGGTCGTCTTGAGGTTGGATCTTTGATTTCAGATCGTTGTGCCAATAAACGAATGTTTAATGATCGATTATCTCTAAGAATTCATAGAACACACATGAATAATGTGTAGGAATCGAGAGAGAAAAACACAAAAATCAAGAGGGACAAACCTCGATCGATGTTCGTGTCGATCTTGGTTTGTCACCATTAGAAGGATGAATGAAAACAAAAATTTATTTCAAGAATCAAATCCCCAAGATTCCCACAAAATACCATCCCACAAGAATTATCGATATGCATGCTAATATATTTGTGGATTAGTCTGTGTTCATCGTGGAAAACAAAAATGGGGAAGAAATAACAATTTAAACATCCTACCTGGATTTCGCGGCGTTCGTCGGCGATGATCCTGTCACTGCGTCGTCGTCGACGCGTTGGGAGGTTTTCTCCAGAGCCTCCACAACTGCCAAGAGTTTCAGGGTTATAAGGTTTGTAACCTTGGACCCTTGCACCAACCTTTAATTAAAAAGGTAAGGGATATATGTTGTAGCATATTTACAATATTTCGCTGCATAATAAAATATTTTTATTTAAATATTTTATTACTTTTACGTCCGAAAAACCAGATTTCGCTACTGACCTGCGTCAGCCGAAGTTAGGCCTCGCCTAAGGTAAAAACGTTGTTCCAAACGCAACGGTGCTCTCAAATTTCTGATCCGGGCACCCGTTCGGAAGTTATTCCACTTTTTCAGAAAAACTGCACGCGCGTGTAATTTAATTATTAAATTAAATTTAAACATTTGTTCCGAGATCACCGGGCCTTAGAACTACACGCTGTCTCAGAGCCTAGTCTCGAATTAATTCCCATATAATATTAAAATAATACATGAAAAAATCCGGGACATTACAAATTCCCCCCATGATTCGATGCAAGGGTTATGGGCCTACTGAATGACCAAGTGAGACTACACTGATTATAGGGGAGATACCCTATGAAAGAAACATGCATCATAATGACTTTTTTTCTAGTGTATCTTGTGTATTTTGGGGATTTAAAATGAATAAAGATTCTATGAAATATTAAAATAAATATTCTACACTACTCGGGCTTAGGCATTCCTTGTTTACCTTGGAACTAGGGCACCTAGACGATGACCATGAGTAGTGTAGGTGATCGAGGCCTAGGAGGTGGATTTGGTTGATCATCAAAGGGATGACTGAGAGGTAGATGATGATCAGTGGTAGAGGATGCTTCATCCCTTTCAGCGGAAAACCCTCAGGAAGTACAAGGGCAGCGTCTCGGACATGGAGACAGAGAGTTGGCTCAAGGAGCTGGTGATAGGTTTCATCTTGATTTGGGCTCCTACGGAGTACTGAGTATTTATGGTTGTGATCCAGATGTAGGGAGAAGCGCATCAGGGGTGGATGATCTATCTTTGGGAGAAGAGAGAGGTTGAGGTTACGTGGGCTGACTTTGAGAGAGAGTTCCGGGCAGAATTTGTCTCTTCCACGATGAAGGATAAGAAGTGGCAAGAGCTACCCTTCCTTCAGTAGGGTAATATGGCAGTGAGCGATATAGGGATCAAGTTCAATGTTCTATTTTTCTTTTCTCTGTACCTATATCTGGATGAGGATTCTTAGGGATATGTTTAGAGGAGGAACTCTGATCTTCTCTTCAGTATGATGTTACTCCCTTCATCCTACTGACGTACTTGGAATTCCAGAAGAAGGTAATAGTGCTAGATAGGATGCACACATTGGGAGGTGTACCACGAGAGGCAGTCTAGTTGGGCTCGTCAAAGGGAAAGGTCGATAGCAGTAAGCCTCCAGCATCAGGGCCTTCTAGGTTTTTTCTAATGGGCAGCAGGACCCAGCAGTTCCAGTTTCGATCTCCCAGTCCTCGCCCTTTCCTTTTGCAACCCAAACCAAGATTATTCATCTATATAAGTCATGGGAAACTTTAGAATCAGTTCCCGGACTGATTATAGTACAGTGTGGGTGGGCCGGTCCAACACCCACCTCAATAGCAGCATTTTCCAGCCAAGCACTTTCAGCAGCAGCAGAAGGGAAAACAATCTCCTACTCCTTCGAGAGCAGACATTTCGGGAAGAGTTCAACCATAGGGAGATCCTCAGGAACCTAGAACAGGGTGTGATTGGGGAGTTGGCCGATAGTCAAGGGGCATAGGAGTTGTGTGTGGTAAATTACACATTGTAGAGGAAGCAGTTCTAGCAGGGCCGAAAGTTTTTTGAGGTACAATCTGTCTTCTCACCACTCCTTTATCTATCTTGTTTGATTCAGGAGATTCACACTCCTTTATTACACCCAATATAGCCTAGTATTTCGGTCAAGTCGCATAGAGACTTCCCATACCCCTGGTTTTGAGTATTCCAGTTGCAGGTCATAATAGCTTGTCTAATGTTTGTTGAGAATGTAGACTGATGTTGGGACCACATCAGTCTGATGGAGACCTTCTATTATAGAAGATGCAAACGTATGATGTCATTCTAGGAATTGACTGGATGTTCTCTATATGTGATGTTATTGACTCCTTCAGAAGAAGGATCATGTTTTCATATGTGAGCAGACAACGTGTGACCTTTGTCGATTAGTGGGGTTTCCAGGAGGGACTCCAGCAAGTGAATCCCCTTGTTTCATTGTTAGCCAAGATATCAGTACAATTGGTAGATACAGAGATCCCAAATGTCTCGGGGATTGTCAGCGAGTTCATGGACATATTCCTTGAGGAGGTGGTGAATCTAACCCCTCGACATAACGTTGAGTTCGGGATAGACATGCAACCTGGTGCCCGTCTAATTTTGATGGCTCTATATCAGATGGTACTTTTTGAGTTGTAGGAGTTACGGATTTATATCAATGATCTGATGAAGAAGGTTTTTCTTAGACAAAGATCATCAACATGGGGTGCTCTATTATTGTCCGCAAATAAGGTAGATGGTGGTCCCGGGAAATTTATAGGCTACCCACGACTGAATCCGATAATAGTCAAGAACTGTTACACTCTCACAAGGATATACATTCTTTTTGAATAGTTGTAGGGAGAAGGATGGTTCTCCAAGTTCGACCTATGGTCAGGATATCACCAGTTGAGGGTGAAGGAGGGTGACATCTCAAAGACTGCCTTTAGGTGTAGATATGGAACTTTGAATTTGTGTTAATGTCGTTCAGCGTTACAAACGAGTAATCTGTGTTCATGGGGCTCATGAACTCCTTCTTCTAGGAATATTTGGACTGGTTCGTAGTCATATTTATTAAAGACATCCTGATCTACTCAAGATTAGAGGAGGATCACACTGAGCATCTGAGGATGGTTTTAGAGGTCCTCTAACAAAACCAGCTCTATAGTAAATTCTCCAAGTGCATGTTCTAGACATGAGATGTGCACTTCCTTAGACAGGTGGTGTCCGAGTAGGGAATAGCAGTTGATCCATCAAAGGACAAATCGGTTGTATCTTGGGTCGCACACAAGAACGTGGAAGAGGTTCATAGTTTCTTGGGACTAGCAGGTTACTACCGAAGATTCGTTCCCAACTTCTCCCAAGTTTCAGCACCATTGACATCCTTGACCAAGAATGACCAAGATTTTTTATAGATTGATTAATGCCAAGAGTGTTTTAGTTATCTTAAGGGGAAATTAGTTAGTTCCCTAGTGCCAAGGTTCCTAGAAGAAGGGGTAACATTTGAGGTATTTTGTGATGCTTTAGGCCAAGGCTTGGGGTGTGTGCGGATGAAACAGTAGGGGGCGATCTCTTATGGATCTTGGCAGTTAAGAACCCATGAGAGTAACTATACCACCCATAATTTGGAGCTCGCAGTGGTTGTGTTCGCACAAAAGTTGTGGAGGCACTACCTTCTCGGGGAACGATTTATGGTCTTCACGGATAACAAGAGCTTGAGGTATATCCTCTCCCAGTGGGACCTAAAATTTCAGCAGTGATGGTGGATGGAGTTTCTTCAGGACTAAGACTTCAAAATCACTTACACTAAAGGTATGGAGAATGTGGTGGTTGATGCCTTCAGCAGGAATTCATATAAAGATGCAGTTTGAGAGTCGGCAGATGCGTGGAAGGAGATGGAGGAGTTGGATACCCTACACCTGGATGCAAGGGTGGAAGATGGTAGAGGTTGTCTGTTCCAGATGACAGTGAAGTCCTCTCTATTGTAGAGGTGGAGGAGTCTCATTGGCAGGACTTAGAGGCTGAAGTGATGTACGATTGTGTTAGCCATGGCAATGCTCTAGAAGGATGGTCAGAAGATGGGAGGAATCATATGATGTTTCATGGGAAGTTTTTTATCCCATTAGAAATGAAAAAGAGAGTTCTTTTTTGAGTTCTAAAAATCACTTTTGGTGGTGCACCCAAGAGTTTACAAGATGTATCGAGGCTTGAGGGGTCAGTTTTGGTGGCCTGGGGTGAAGTGGACAGTGTCAGAGTTTCTGGAAAAGTGCCTTGTATGTCAGCAGGTGAATGTTGAACACTGCATCCTAGGAGGTCTATTACACCCTTTAGTTTTTCCCAACCTGAAGTGGGATTTCATCTTGATGGATTTCATCACAGGACTACCCAAAGTTCAATGGGGTTTCATTTCCATCTGGGTAGTGGTGGACCAGCTGATGAAATTGTCTCACATCCTGGCAATTAAGGAGTCGGGTGTGGTGGATTCCCTAGCACAGTGGTACATGGATGAGGAGGTGTGGTTGAATGGATTTATGTGGTCCATAGTCTCTGATCGGGATACCCGATTTACCTCATGGATCTAGAAAGGATTATAATATTATTTGGTCACCCTGCTATTCCTCAGCACTACTTTCCACCCCCAGACAAATGGGTAGACAGAGCGCATCATTTAGACATTTGAGGATATGCTACACATATGTGTTTTTGTCTTTGGGGGATCATGGGTGAGACACTTGTCTTTGATAGAATTTTCCTACAACAATAGCTATCACTCTACAATTAGTATGGCTCAATTCAAAGATTTATATGGGAGGCCATGTTGCTTACCCCTGTACTGGACAGAGGTCGGGGAAGTAGGTGTTCATGGCTCAGAAGTGGTGCAGAGCACGACAGAGAAGATTCATCTTATATGAGAGAGGATGAAGGCGGTCCGGGACCAGCAGAAGTTATATGCTGATATTAGGAGGATTCTCTTGGATTTCGAGGTAGAGGACCACATTTTCTTGAAGGTCTTTCCTTGTCGTGGACAATGGAGGTTTGGAAGGGGGAGTAAGCTTTCTCTCAGGTTCTTCAGACCCTTCGAGGTGTTGCGGCTGGTCAGTGAAGTGGATTATTATCTTGTGCTACCACCACTGCAACTGAGGGTGCATGAAGTCTTCCATGTGTCTTAGCTCCATCAGTATCTACACGGTGATTCGCACGTCCTCGACTGGTGAAGGCTAAATATCGAGGATGATGAAACATTTGTAGAGAGACTAGTGATGAATTAAGTTCGTGAAGAGAAGGTTCTTTGTGGGTGAACCATTCCCTTGGTTCGTTTGTTATGGAGGCATGGTGGCCATGAGGAGAATACCTAGGAGCAAGAGGCACATATGTGTGCCCATTACCCAGAGATGTTTTGAGTTTTCTTCTATTTTGCTTCATATTTTTCATGATGTAGTGCCTAGCCATGTTAACTATGAATCTGTCGATATCTTTGTTCTCTTAATGTTTTTGAAGGGTCCGGATGGTGGGGAAAGGATGAATCAATCACTAATAAAGACGCATTAGAGTGGATGTGATTAAACCCGTGCAGGCGAGTCAGTGCTGCCCAAAGAGGATAGTATCTGGGCAGGGGGAAAGGACTCCCTGATCCATATGTCATGGTAGTGAAACCCTTATATGTTTGTGTGGTTACTTGAGGGATAAGTGTTCCTAGATGTCGATGGGGTTTACTCTTGAGAGGTATATTTCGAGGTGGTTGTTCGGACCCCTATCTTTTTTTTTCGAGTCTAGTTTAAATTTTTTAGGATGAGAATACATTGAGAAGTATCTAATGTAATGGCTCTAGTAGTGGCTCATTAAGGACTTTTCCTGAAGCTTGATTCCATCAAACGGTTCCACCGAAACAGTGGCATAGGTCATCGTGACACCGTGACAGTGGCACTAGTCACGGTCGCACACTGAAACGGTGGCACCCTGACGGTGGAACCATGATGGAGACAGCGTGATTGTCTCATCATGATAGTGGCACTACATACGGTGGCATCGTGCCCATGGTACCATTACGGTGTCTCACCGAACGGTGTCCCACCCTTCATTCTTTTTACAGTTTCTAACTTTTTCTTCTCCCGCAACATATCCTTTGACGTAAAAAATTTTTAATACCCCTTTAAAATCCATTTAAAATACTATAAAAGATATCTAAAATCCCCTAAGATCTGGGAGGCCCTTTACTTACCAAAACATGTGGATTTTCCTCAGTGTCACACCTTTTTCTAGTACTTTCTAGTTCCACCTTTGCTATGTTTTTTCCTATCTTTAAAGAAAACCCTTTGACTCATAGTCGTTATGGCCATATCTCTTATTAGAATTATTAAATGACAAATAATTCCATCATGTTTAACTTCCCAACCGCATGGTGAAACTATGATCCTACGTTAAAGTCGTTTAAGATTTTTATATCCTGTAACTGTAGGATATCTCTTTTTTATCGCACTAGAATTCTTTCATTCTTCTTCCTGGATGGTTTCCTTCTTCTCCATGTGGTGCTTGGGGTCCCCTTTCTGAAAAAAGTGGTTCACCTATTCCAGAGCTTTTCTACTCACCCTTGGAGTCCTTAGAGTTCCTCCCCTACAAGTCGTACACCCCAATTCTTGGCGCGTGGAGAGAAACTTCGATCATTGGTCATCTAACTCGGTTTATTCCTTGGTCTCTCTTTACTTCGAATCATGTGGGGTGGGTATGACAATATTTCCTCCTGGAATGGATGAAACCAAACCTTATCAATTGTATGGGTGTGTGTCCACTAAAAATCATGGTAATTGGTGGTCTTTCCTTGCACACTAATAGACCCCTGTCCTATGTGATGTTTGAATGGTTGTAACATGGAAATTGGTTAATCATGTAAATTTGGTTGATTACATGAATGTCCAGGGGACAAGAATCCTCGTTTGATCACCCTGGTTAACCAAATGAAAATAATAAACACAATGAATCGTGTGATAAAATCTAGAAATTCTCTTACTCTGTCTTGTAAATAGGTGTGGTTGTTCTTCTTGTTCCTTGTGAGGTGACATGGATGGGGATGGGCTCCCCTATTGTGGTGCAGAAGTTGGTTTGTGGATCTAAGGTCATCTAGAGCCATATGGTGGGGCTTGGTTTGGTTCCAGTACTTTGAGGGATCTCACGAATCCCTTTTGTTATTATGATGTTACAATAGAACCGGGTGTGAATCCTTAAATTGTTGATTGGATGTTTTTCCTTCCATGGATTTTGTTTATGCCTGTTAGTTTCCCACTGGTGAATAATTGTTTAAATTGAATCACTTTAATATGAAAATGTGAATGGGTTCGGTGGGGAATTGTTTTCTGGGAATGAGTTAGAACTTGGTTGTGGTTGTGGTTCTTCTTATGAATGAATAATAATGTGGGTGTTTTTGTATGGGCTAGTTTTGGAATCCCTATGTTTGGAAGATTGCTTGATTACCTATATGTATAATTTAGTTCCTATACTTCTTATTCGTGCCCCACCCATTTTGATCACTTCAGGCCGAAAACCCCCATTTCAATGGGGGAGGGTGTTTTTTCTGACACTCCTATGAGTGGCTAGTTATTAGCTTCTTTAATGGTCCCTTTCTCAAGTAGCCGAAGACTCTTTGAGTAGGCTGTGAAATCCAGAGGCCCATTATATCCCAAGATTATTTGGTAGGGAACTTTGTAGTAGTTATCCCAAGTGTGTGCGGGTAGGTTGTTTCTTAAGTGTCTTCAGGATGAGGCCCAGGTGTATCCAGGTGTGGCAGTAGTTGTTCAGGCACAGGTGTGTTCAGGCGTGGCGGTAGTTGTTCTGGCCCGAGTGTGTGTGGGCATGGTTACGATTGGTTGTTATGGCCCAGGTGTTTGTGGTCAGGATGTGTGGTTGTGATAGCCCCAATGTGTGCATGCTAGGTATGGTAGTGGGACTACAGTGAGAATGGCGGGGAAGGTTAGACACGTAGGATATATTCAATAACTAAGGGAAAAGTGGTGTGGGGTACCCAAACATCGATGTGTTATTACTATTACCTTACTTGAATTTCATTATTTGTGGAGTGTTTATTAAAGAGGTTTGGGGGGTTTAGTTTCCTTATTCGGTGCTTGGTTATCTCCTTTTCTCACAGGGCATTATAATGCCTCCCCACTTGTTCATGAGAGCTTTTAGTTTTTCCTATTGATTAACCCGGTATACTCACCCTACATATATAAAACTATTTTCAGGTTTCCAGGATGACTTTGAGGACCATTTGGTACCAAACTAGTTCGGACGTTGGGATAGTTGTTGTTGATGTTTTCTTTTCTTTGGTATTTACCTTTGGAGTTTTCTTTTATTGTAGTAATTATTATTTGAAACATGCATGTGGGAATTTTTTGTTTTGGGTTTACTTTTACTTCTATATTTGGTGTTGTTTGGGACTTACTATCTTATCTTCCAATCCTACTAAATAAAATGGGTAATTCCTCCCATTTTGTGTATGATTCCATACCCTTGGCGCTAGTCTCCACTCTGGGGCCTATTAAAAATGGGTCTCGGGGGTCATTATCTCTCCTTTAACTTGAAGAAGTAAGGGTCTGGAAAATCTATTACCCCTTCCCTCACCTTGGTGAAGTCGGTTCGTGACACAATCCTCTATGTCCTGGAAGAATAGGAACTGATAGTACAAGGGAAACCAAAGCTCCCCACCAGTGTTGAATCCATCTTACACTCTTTCATACTTAATGCCTCTTTAATTAGGAGATGCACGCAGGGTCCACCCAAACCTAGAAAAGCCCACCGATGATGAGAAAAAGTATGCCTCTATGAATTACATCAATCTAGTAGAATACTTCATGATTCTCGATAATAGGGAATACCATGTAAACCCCTAGGGTACCTACGATCAATTCCATCGAAGGAAATCCCAAGGATATGCGAGTCATTTGAATGATCAGGATAACCAGGTCGTTCATGAAACAGAGACTAGGTTGTTAGTTTTTCATAGATATTAGAAAGAACATTAATTCCCATCCACCATATCAAATACACCTCCACATCCAACCATGTTAGTTGACTGTGCAACTCAGCGACCACTACACCTCAATCAGAAGCACCCATCTAAGGCCCAACCTAGCTGATAGATTGTTATCCATCATTTATTCTAGTCAAATCATCTAGAATGAAATAGTAGCTAGTAGATTATTAGGGTAGGCTAGTTAGTCAGCAATAGAACATCTCCAGTACTAACTAGGCCCCCACGTTTTAGTCGATAGAATTTTTTCACCCCTTACCAAAGAGAGACCCTCGGAAAGAAAAGGCATACCCCTTGCTCAGAAGTAAAATGTGTTGAAGCACCTCAATGAACTTCCCATGAGGATATCAATCCTCAAGAACCTAAACTTATTGGATGAAATGTGTGAGGTCCTTAATAATCATTTGAAAATACCCTCCATTTTTCTATTTAAGTAGCTTCTCTAGAGATATACTATTCATAATAAGCCAAGTAAAAGGGATTCCAATCCATCATCTTGTTTTCTGAGGATGATGAGGGTTTCATCTTGTAGGGGAACATATTTCTTATGTACATCACATTCCAGTTTAATGGATTGGACATCTGTTTCTTCCTAGTGGATGTTGATTCAGGGATCAACCTCATCTAGACACAAATGCACCATAATATGGGACTGATGAATGTGTATCTGACTCCCTCTAACCTGACAATTAACAGTTATGATAAGAGCGAGCCAAAAACTTGTGGAATGATTCAACTAAAGACCTAGTTCAGCGGTTTGATATGAAGAACTATATTCATGGTACTGTCATAAGATACCTCATATAACACACTATTGGGAAGACTTTGGATTCATTTACATACAGAAATTCCCTCATCATATCATCAGTGGATCACGTACTCTGTTAATAGTTGAGTAAGGGTACTCCATAGGGATACATCCCCCTTTAACTATTGTGAGCCCACTATCTAGATTCCAATTACTATAATAGATAAGGAAATTAGGTATACACCAATGATGTTGAGTGTTTAAAATACCCAAATGATCTAGAAACCACTAAATTTAGTTCATTGGAAAACTCGAAAGATAGTATTTTCTCTCAATACATTCATTGGAGCCCACAATTCTAAAATTAGGGGATTGTTTTTTGTCTCTAATATAAAAGGTTTTGATACTCCCATGAAGATGGAACACCCAAAAAATACCCCATACTCATGGACTAAATAGAACCAACTGATACCAAAATCCACTACTCATCTAATATACCTATAGATTTTTCCCATGTCCACCAATTCATGACATTCCTGCATGTTTTACAATGAAAGGGTGGAATTATGATGTTTGAACCACCTCCATTGCTTTGAAATCAATCTCGGACCACGTGATTGGAGACCGGATGGAATTGGATTGAAAACTTCTATTTCCACAGTCTCAATAAAGCAGGAACCCCTCAGTAGGGATTTTGGGTTAGACAAATTAGTTTTTAGTGCTTCTCCAAAGATAGATATCTTGGAAGAGCCATTTCCTCTCTATTTTACACATATATTAGAAAATAAACATGATTTGGAATATTCTTATCCTACATTTGAAGAGTTTCTCCCAACACCATTAATGAGTTAACCCAGGTGAACCATGATAATAAGGAATATCCAAGGCCAACATTGATCAGTGAAACCATGCCTCCAGAGGAGTAATAGCAGTATATGGACTTCTTGAAATATAACCAAAATTTATTTTCATGGATCTATGATGATATTATAGGAATATAAATTTACTTTATCATCCAGAGTCTCATAATCCTAATGAATCGTCATGGGTTGAAATATCCTCCCAAAAAGATGCACCTCTCTCATAGTACCATGTTTGAGGATGAAGTCGGCAAGCTTATTAAATCCAACTTCATTAAGAAAGTCCAATACACTACGTGTATAGACAAATTCATCCCAATTGTGAAGAATGATGGGTATATCAGAGTAGGAATCAAATTCTAGGACCTCAACTGCTATTTTCTGAAGGATCGTTTTCCCCTTCCAGTGGAATAGCTGTTGATTGATTCCATAGTAGAGTTATGGGAACTCTCTATGATGTATGGATAATCTAGGTACAATAGTATCTAGATGGCCCTTGAGGATGAGTATTATTTATCATTCATGGAAATATTAAGTAATTTCTACTATCAGGTGATTCCCATTGTCCTAAATAATGTTGGAGGCACCTATCAGTGGTTCATTCAACACATCCTCAAAAAATTAATTTTTAAAACATTTGGAATGTTATGTGGACAATATGGTAATCAAATCTAGCCAGCATCATGAACATCTCAAGGACCTTTAGAATGTGTTTGGATTCCTCTGCTCCCAACATTTTAAGATTAATGCCTTGAATTGCACATTCAAGTTCACCTATGGAATGTTTTTTGGATTTGTCGTTTCGTTTATATGTATCAAGATTTACATCAACAAGATAAAGTCCATCAACCATATTCCTCCCCCTGAGTAACCTTTATAAGTTTTTAGGCCTCCAAGGCCACTTAGCCTTTATATACAGATTTTTTACGAATCAATCCATAAAGTTATATATATTATTGAGTCTTTTGAAAATGGAAATTTCTTTCTATTGGGAAGAGGAGTTACAGTCTTCCTTTGAGGATGTAAAAAATTACTTGTTGCATCCTCCAGTTCTGATACCACCCAACTCATGTAATACATTAGTCCGTTATTTGACCACACTAAAATGGTATCTTGTTTCCCTTATATCCCATAAAAATAATTATGGTAGTGCTAACATCCTCTACTATCCTATATACACGATCCTCATCACAAAGACCAAACACACCCCCATGGAGAAGAGTTTCCTCATTCTGGTTTTTACAGTTCAAAATTTGTGACGCTATTTATAGTATTATGAGATACAACTAGTGTCTTGATTAGACTCAATAAATTATATCCCCAATCACTCTATCCTAATAGGATGACTGGCATAATGGGAAATTATCCTCTATAAGTTTTATATCATTTTTTTCAGGTATAAGACCATCTTATTCCTGGCACTGGAAGACATTATGGATGCACATCCATCCCCCAAAGAACTACCCTTTTGTGTTTATTTCCCAAATAAAGAAATTATTTAAGAGGATCAGGTTTTACCATGTTGGTAGATGTCTTTTGATGTTGCCTTCTATATCCCAACTAGTAGAAGGCTCAATGACCCCAAGATCAACAAATCAAGCATGGGGATTATCTTTATCACTTCAGCATAGGTCATCCTACCATACTAATTCCTATTATAGGAAGATTACACCAACAATAAGGAAGAGTATCAGGCCCTCATTACTAGTCTCAAGATGGCTCTTAATATTGAAGTCCATAGCTTTCATGTAAAGGTAGGTTCATATCTATTCATTAAAAAGATTAAAGGTGACTATATCAATAAATTGTAAGAGATTTCACCCCTACTAGAACGTACTCATTAGTTGATGTCCTAGTGCCCATCCAAGAAGATTGTAAATAAGATTCCTCGGTTTCAAAATAGTCTATCCAATTCCTTGGAAAGCCTAGCCATATCTCTTGAATAATCCAACCCAAATGGTGTACCCCTTCCTTTTGTACAATGAATGGTCATCGCCCCCATCAATTCAGATGGTGAAAAACAGTAGGTAAACTAGATATCTGTTGGTTCCTCAATTTTGGGGCCTTTATATTCCCTGGAATATATGGAAATTCCTAATGTGATAGCTCCCATAATTGAGGATCACCAGCATTGAATTATCCCACAAGACTGAGATGAGTGTGAGCAGATCCACCAATGTGTAGCTAGGTTCACCCTCTAGAGTGGGACTATCCTTGGGAAGAACCTCTACATATGTGGAATTCATGGGATTATAATCAATTATATCCAAGGATACAAGATCCCTCAGGACATGAAAATGTTCATGTTGGATCATGTGGTACCCATCAGGCATGATTGAATCTCTCCAATCATATTAAGAGGTTGGGATAATTTTGGACCACCATGGTTCATGACTTTAAAGAGTTTTCTATGAGTTGTCATGCATTTCATATACATTCCAACTTTGTACATCGGTGGCTGAAGATTATTAACACCACCAAGTCTTATTGTCCCTTCATTGTATGGGGACTTAATGGCTTAGGTCCATTCCTTCTAGTGAGAAACCTCCAGTATAGGTTCATCATGACTGCACATGACTTCTTCTATAAATGGTAATAATTTATTCCTCTCAAGGATGTCAAAACCTGCTCTAGGAGTGACTTCATGATCTCCCACATCACACATGGATTCAGAGTTCCTCGTGTTTTTCACACAAACAAAGACACTAACTTACGAGATTCAGATCTAAATAAATTGTAAAATAAGTACAAAATCTATCCCAACCACACTTCTCACTACCACATGATTCCAAATGGACCAATTGATACATTCAACAAGACCCTCTATAGAATTTTGTAGAATATAGTGGGCCAAAAATAGAAGGATATTTCCTAACAAACTTTCCAATACCCATTAGTCCTATCAGATGATGATTCATAATTCCAACCAGATGATTCCATACTCCCTGGTATAAGGAATGGATGTAGTGTTCCCATCAAGGTTCGGTTTACATTACTATGAACAAAATTATTTGACTATAAGATTCCATATTTAAGGGAAGAAATTCTTCTAGCTTATTTCGAATCCCTCTAAGAGAACAGTCTTATCCCTTAAAAAATCTAGAGAGGTACTAGAATAGGATAGCTAAAGAATTCAGCAAGGTAGTTTTCTTATGATTCTTAATTAAGGGTGACATGCTACTAGCTCATAAAAACACTAATGATACTTGAAAAAAATGCCAAATTTGGATCCCATGTGGGAAGGACCTTACATCATCTATAAGGTTAATTCCAATGGATCATACTCTTTGATCACTATGCATTAAGGTTGTATTACACCTCCCACCAATTACATTTTTCTCAACTATTACTTTGTGTAAGGAGACATATGGTCTAGGTTGTATAACCTTAAACTTTTTACAACCTATCTAAGTTCTAAGACCCTAAAGTAGTAGTTTTCTTGCTCCTAGCTTCATTAATGTAAACTATCACCCTAGTGGTTCAGGCAGTATGACATTAAACTGTTTGCAAACAATCCCAACTCTATGGACCTAAACAAGATTATATCTAGGTCATAGCCACATGAGCTTAAACTATTTCCCAAGTGGTATTGGTTGTACAACCTTAAACTTTTTGCAATAGATCCAATATTTACAACCCTAAACTAGTAGCATCCTAGGTTATCATTGCATGACCTTAAACTGCTTCCTCGATGGTCTGATATCTAAAATCATAAAATAATAGAAAATTTGTTCTAAATTTTTTGAACATAAATTATTTCATTTGAATAAGTTTCAAGGTCCAATCCATATAACCCTAAATTATTCCTAGGTTTCCTCGGAGACAATTTCGTGGGGAATTGGGTGGCCTCCTAGGCCTCTCCATTCATGTCGAGTAAATCTTACTTCATTTTTGAACACGTTCCATAGCCCCACGGTCTTAGAATTATAACCTTATGCAATTTGTGACTGGTACGAGATCTAGAACCTTAAATAAAAAGTATCCCTATGGTATATTAATTATGAACTTGAACAATTTTCATCCCCTATAGTCTGAGCTACTTGGCTTTAAACTAGTAATAACCATAGTCTGAGTTGTGTGGATTTAAGCAAAAAATCACAATATCCTAAGAACATGATGTTAAACTAAAATATTACCACATATGGAGTTGGGATTCTTCATATAATAAGTGTGATTTGTAAATACTTACACCATAGAAAATTCGTATACTACATATGATAAGTATGGGATGATCACAAACTAATTTCCTCGATGCACACCATTAAGATATAGCCTTATCCTATGCAATAAAC
Source organism: Viscum album (assembly GCA_963277665.1). Classification (NCBI taxonomy): domain Eukaryota; kingdom Viridiplantae; phylum Streptophyta; class Magnoliopsida; order Santalales; family Viscaceae; genus Viscum; species Viscum album. The sequence continues at coordinate 912,402,540 of OY728155.1, read as the reverse complement.
AAAGGATTCCTCATAAAATATGCCTGGGATAAAAATCATTACCCTGTATAAAATTAGGATGCCTCATATGATATATATGGGATGATCACAAACTAACATCTTCAGCGCACAATGTTAAACTACAGCCTCACCCTATGCAATGAACACTTGATGAATCATACAATAAGTGTTGGATGATAAATATTTTCCCCATATAAAATAGGGATTCCTCATATGATAAGTATGAGAAGATCAAAAACAAATTTCCTTTGTGCATGATGTTAAACAATAGACTTACCCTATGAAATGAATGCATGATGCCTCATACGACAAGTATAATATGACCAAAAGGGTGAACATCATCCATACATGATGTTAAACTATAGCCTTAACCAATGTCATAATCATGGGATTCCATTATCAGAGAATATTTCATCTTCTTTTGGAATCATTCTCCTACCATAAAGTGTTCTAGAACTACTTATGGCTTGATTCCCATTCCATGGGGTACATACTGATGCATAGACATTCTGTCTCCAAGCCCAGCCATAAATTTAGAAAAAATCATCCCTTTTTGACCAAGTTACAGCCTAAGAATTATGACCCTAAACTATGTTTAGTTTGACTTTAGGTATTTTTGTGGTATGTGGGCATTTAATTCCCTCCTTTAACTTCATGTTTTACCTCTTTCTTGCCACAAAAACATATTCAAAACAAATTTCCCATTAATATAAGCATCATGACATTAAAATGTCAGCCAATATTACAAGAATCATTAATTCAAAACGTTTTTTCAATTTCCCATGCTCCAAGATCTATGATCTTAAAGTAGGAGTCTTAGTCTAAGAATTATAACCATAAATTATTCCAAATCACCTTCCTTATCCCCTTAACATCATGGTTTTCTTCATCTCCAGTGTTCTAGTAATCCAATTCCCCACCACTTTTTGGAACTATTTTGTCTTGACTCTCATTATCATGGGATACGTAGTGATGCTTGAATATCTCATCCTAGGACCATCCCCTTAATCGACTCATCATGGGGAATTTCCTTCCCCAGTAACATGATGTTGACCCAAGGTATGATTTCTCAAGTTTGCGTGGTAGAGGGTCCCTTTGTCCCACATTTCAGGCCATGTTATCACTCTTTTATTCTACATAAAGATCCTTAGAAAAATCATTACCCCCTTTAGTTTGATCCATGTGACTTTAAACTATTAGTTACCATAGTCCAAGACCATTGAATTTAAACTAGTAGAAACCATAGTTTTATCATTATTCCTCTAAACTACTGAAAACTATAGTTTTGTACTTATGAATTTAAACAAGTAGCAACCATAGTCTGGGCCCTGTAATTTTAAACTAGTAGTAACAATAGTTTGAGTTACATTAATTTAACCTAAAAAACCTATCTTACTCAATGCATGATGTTAAATTGTGATCTTAACCCATACCAAACTGGGATACCTCATACTATAAGTATGAGATGACCAAAATCATTACCCCATACAAAACGGCGATGCCTCGTAATATGAGATGTCTTGATACCCTCACTCGAGAGGATGTCATCCTTCTAGAATTGATCTCCTACCGCACCATGACCCATAACTATGTGTGGATTTATTCCCATTATCTTTGGGTGTGTTGTGATTCCTAGATATTTCATTCTAGTCATATCCTAACCATTAACTCAATTCATGGTATTCACCCTCTATTCTATCCTTGATTATCACCTATCCTTGTGTTCATCCAACACATTCAAGCACTTGAAAGAGTAGATCCCAGGACACCTAATATTACCTCTAATACATTCTACATTTTTACTTCTTCGCTTGGTGCTTTCTCTAATTTGGATAATTTTCATCATCATGATAAAAAAGGGTACTCTAATATAATGGTTCTATGAGACATTGTCTCACCTACCATATTTGGCTCATGCAGGGATGGATATTTATTAACAAATAGTGGTTTTCGTGTTTCAAACTTAGTTAACGATCTATCCCTCATTTGTTCCCCCCATTCCAAACTGATGTGGGTGTATAAACTATGTATTGAACATGGTCAATATTTATTCCTTGATCATAAGTCATTCTCCTTTCAATATCAATGTATTTAAAGTCTCAATTTCCTTCAATGGACTTATTTTCCACTTTGGCCGCTCATTGTGTTCTCCCCCACAAGCAATAGGAATTCTGTAGTTACTCTTGTTTCTTGCACCGAGCTTGGATCACATGGGCATAGTTTTCGGGAGGAATTTATATTCAATATTTGAGCAAGTTTGAGATGCACAAGTGACCCTATGACCAATCATCAAGACCTTATGTTGTTGGAAAGTTGTCTCATAAATGTTTTGTGTAGTGTTAGGTGTCATCCTAGGACCATCTATTCACATCTAGTAACCTTTCTTCAATACCACACATATTACTTTGAGACATGAAACCCAAGTACAAGAATCACGAACATGAACTTTTTGAAACTCCTCCCTTATGATTTTTGTGGTGCAGTCCCCCACTCAGACTCCCATTCACACTGAGTTGCTACTTTTTCGTGTTGTGATAAACACATTAGGGTACCCCTTGGTCCAAAATCTATAACCTTAAACATAGATACCATTTTATGAAATCTAAAACCTTAAACTATGATCCCAATTCCAAGAATCATGAATATGAACTATGTGAAAATCTGATCAAGAATACGTTATGTGAAATTTGGCACTCTTAGCCACCAATACACATCAGGTTGTCACTCCACCACACTACACATATCCTTTTGGGATACTCACCCCATAGTCCAAGAATTAGAAGTTTAAATTGAATGATATTTTCCACTAAGATACTCAATTTGTAAATCCCTCTTAAGATCCTCATTTATATTGGTTTACCTCCCCCTGTTCTACACATATTCCATTCGAAAAACAAAACCCCTCTTTTTTTGTTCTGAACACTACGACCATAATCTACGATCCCGACATTATTATCACAAAATTTTACACTATATGACTCTAAATACTATTTAAATAATGTTAAAATAGGTGACGCATATTCCTCACTATTTTCCTATAAATTGTGTGTACATCATCCTTATTACATGACATTAAACTATAGAGTATCGTAGGCACTTTTTTGAGAATATCCTTCTTTTGGTGTCTGCTACCTGATGCATCATTCATGTTATTTTAACATCATTTCACATCCAAGATAACTATCTCCCTGGAAGATGAGTTTGAAATTTATTTATACCTATATTCCTACCATAAATTCTCAAGTCCACAATGGCATAATCATGAGAGTGTTGGATACAATTCGAACATTCCATCACTTCATCACCATGATTTCTGTGTACCACTATTTTGATCCCCATACTCTTACACTTATGAAAGTTACCCCTTAAGGGTAATGGTTCCAGGACATTTTTTATCACCAATAATCTTGGTCCATGCCATATAAAAATCTGAAAACATTTTGAGATAAGCCTCGTGTTTCGAAAATCTTCAATAATCAAACATCGTCTGTCTTTCCACATCCTCTGAAAAACAATTATGGGTGATATGTTTTGAACATGGTTACCCACTATTTTCACACCACCCCCTTTGTGTTCCAAATCATGGGTCTCTTTATTCATTCTCTTCACTATCATTGTTCGAGTAGAATTCAATTCCCCTAGAGTTACCCTATTCATGTACTAGTGCACTTTGAGAAAGCAAGTCAGATGTTTTGATGGACACATCCTTGAGACATATATTTTCTATATCAGGTTTATTTTTGTGGTTGATTAGCTAATTTAGACACTCAGTGTTCATCTATTTCCTAAAATTCTCATATCACTGATCAATCACACAGCATCCCCTTGTTTCTCACACTGAGCATAACGCACGTGAGATTTGTGGTTGAAATTTGGTTGTATCATGATTATGATTGAAGTGAAGTGGTACAATATGTGGAAAAAGAAAAATATACTTATATACAGGAGATAAAAACAACTAAAAGGTTTGTGATATTCAACCACACACTAGAGCCTCTCTCTTATGCAAGAAAAAGTACTTCCTATGGCTATATCCGGGAAATCTAGTGCTCTATCCTGCCTAGCCTCCAACACATAGCCTCTTGGACTTGTTATAGCCTCATGAGATATGACTCCTCCTCCATATAAAAGAGGTGAATCTCATTATCCTAGATCATCACTTCATCCTTCTCATCCTATTACTCATCAATCTGTGATACTTTCTCTTCTGCTCGAGCCTCAGTCACCACCAGCTGATCCTTCGGCATAATGTTGATCTTTTTTTGAGTGTTGATAAATTTCATATGCTTTTTCACCTACTCCTCTAGATGTTATATTTATTTATCATCCTATTGTCTCTTTATAGTGACATAAAATTTATCCTTATTCTATTAAACATAATATTAATTAATCTCTAAATTCACCCACTCATCAAGGTAGTCCTAGACTAGTGCATTGAGAGCTTGAGCATCCACCCCTTTGGTGCCCTGGTTGTTCAGCCAATAGAAAAGTGACTACATCCAGCTCGTCAATTATGGATCAGGGGTTTGGGTGATGAAGTTTTGTTTTATCTTCCATTCCCTTCACCAGAAAATGCATTTCTCTTTGGAAACATCATACTTTTATTCTTCTAGATTCTTTGGTGGTGCACATTCATATTCTGGGAAGGCAGTGAGTACTGCAGTGGTAGGGTCCTCATCTAGGATCTTATAAATGGGTCTAGATCCAGGTTAAAAGGGGGTATATCCCTATATTATCCTCCTTCAGAATCACCATCTCCACCAACCTCAATATCCAACCCTCCAAGGGAATCACCTACAACTGCCAGATGTTTCCATCCTGGGACCACGTTCGGGTCATCATTAATGACCTACTCACCAAGAGTTGGTGCAACCACTAAGGGGGTCTACCAGATTCCCCAAACATAGCCTCTTGCAAAGATAACAGTCACTTGAGTACTTCATAAAACAAATTCATGCCGGTAAGTATACCTAGTGATGACGTGTTAGATAACCATGACCTATGTAAGGGTAAAAAAATTATAGAGGGGGACCATTTGGGTGAGGTTGGGTCTTAGAGTTTCAAAAGTGAATGACACTATAGGATATCCCTTGATACTATTGGGTAAATTGATGACTAAAGTTGAACCCCTTACTTATGGCTAGGTGGATTCCACATAAGAATAAATAAACACATTGATGAATTAAAATCAATAGCACTATAAAGGTTTAAAAGAGCTATGTTGGTTGAGATATATTTTTACCATGAGGTAGAGGGATGTTAATAATGAGTCACTATGGGAGATCTTCCAATTTAGAGTTCAATGCCAGCATAGAGATGCAAAGGCGTTGTCCCTCATAAATTACTGCGATGAGTGATACCTATGAGGTCACCAGTCCAAACTATTGGTCAGTCCCTCTAACTGCAAGAGACACATGAACAAATTTTGAGGCATTCCCACTGATATCTACTAGATAACCTTCTCCCCTCCAGTTGGGACCCCCTGGTCTCTTTCACCATTCTCGTATATAGGGATAGTCCTAGTTAGAACCTCTGAGAAAAATGGAAAGAAGGGATAAAAGATACATATGGGTCAAAAAATAAATCTTACCATGAGATGTTTGACCAATTAAACATCATTTCCATGGGATATATCACTACCCTACTAGGGTGTTCCCTAATCAGTGGTCAATCCCCATGAATCCTCATCATTGGTAACCTCTATATCCATAATAGGGGAAACCCCCTCATTTGATTCTTCAGTAAAAGGCATCTTTTAAAGATCATGCTCACCACCAAACAGCATGCCCATCGGGCTAGAGGGAGGGTCGAGTCTCCCATTATAGTGTGAAAATTTTTCCATAGTTTATAGGTGCACAAACCTGTCATCGAAGTGAACCCTAGTGGTAATCCTATCAAGACCCTTTTTTGAAAGCATGATCACTTCCCAAGCTAGATTTTACCAAATCTTATCTACCATTAGGTTCATCCTCAACATCTCCTAGGCCGCCCAAAGTAGTGTGAAAGAAGAATCAGTGGTTTCTGGAAATAGGTATGATAGCTTCTTCCTATGGGACTCTATAGATCTTATCATCCCATAATGAGTTCCCTCTACTACTCCCATGTCCATTTCTAAGTAAATCCCTCCCCTTCAAGAGATGGGGGTGAAACATTGCCTTTCACACCCCCCACTACATACATAGCTAGATTCACCGAGGGTTGGATAGCCCCTTGTAGAGAATCCCACCTTCCACACTGTTTCTCTTGCAGCTCGCTTGAAGGAAAATTTATTGTTATATGATAATAATGGACTGTGATGTGTATGGAACAACCCATTTTCTAGCATATTTCTAGTAAAGTCTAGTGTTGATGTTTATTGGTGGTAGTATGATGACTTCTCTTATAACATCTCCTGTGAACATCCACCACAGCTAAGGAAGGATACAAGGATGTCTCTCCAAATTGACACCCCACATAGACACCATTTATCTATGTTTGGATGCAAATGAACTTCCAAGATAACCGATATGGATTATATGGTTTACTGTACATATTTCCATCAGTCATGTTCACCAGTACTTTTCCTCGAAAAGTCTTTAGGTATTCCCTCGACTCCAATATCCCTTCCAAGTTATACCCCATATCCCCAACCAGGGTTAAGAATATGTGTATGTGTAAATTCATGGAATTGGATAAAACGGTGGCTCTGAACTCATTGATATCAAATGGTCAAGCCTCATTGATGTTGAGAAGTGAAGTTCATGGACCAGTATTCAAGGGAGTGATGGAATTATAAAATTTATAGCCCCAAAGGTGCACAGCAATCCAGCCATAAAATAATGGAAAAGGACCATATATCCACCTAGGAAATATTCCTCTAGAAACATGGACTAATATTTTTTAGAGTAGGGAAATAACTAATACCCCCATGATTTTCCTGGTTTCTATATGTGATGATCACTGAAATCAAGAGCATCTCAGGACATAGACTGATGCACTTGTACCACACTAAAGGCATCCAACTACTGAGGAAAGTGGATAGGAATTAAGTGTGGTGAATTATCAACTCCCATACATCCACCTTGTTGTATCCCCACTTCTCATACTACCCTTCTGATAGGATCATCTAGTATGATCATGGATCCCTCCTCTGTACTGCCACCAGAAACTACTTTGGTTGCCCTACCATCTTCATGGTAGGATGCTTCTTCAAAAACATCCCCAAAAATATCTTGAATGTTATTTCCCAATTACTGGATATTTTTTTCCCAGATCCTTCTTTTAAAGATGTTTTCATAGTGATCTAGACACTCCTCGTTCTCTGGTTGCTCCCTAGTAATTGTCCATGTATTCCCACTCAGCCTGTAGACAGTAGTGTCCTCATGCTCCTAAGAAGGATGACTAGTAATGGTGATATTCTAATGGAAAATATCATCATGAAGGTTGAACCATAAATGAGACATATTGGATTTTATGACTCATATTACCACCTTATACATTATCCAAAATTTATAAAGCGGTAGGACATTTCATAGTAGATAATTTATTTGGGCCCTGTCCAGTAGCCCAGGTGTTCTTGGTAGTCAAAAAATGACCCTTATAGCCCACGGAATCACCAAGTTCCCTTCCATATCATCCCTACGGGTGGCAGCAATAATGAAAGTATATTTGATATCAGCTAGGTTCTCATTGTTGGATATTTCCTTATGTTTTATGAGTTCTATAACTAGATCAAACAACTATGGGTTTTTTTCATGAAAAGTATATCATGTCATGAAGTTTTGGTAGATTTCATACCATGGTCTATCATTTCATGCAAGTTTATTAAAAAAAAGAATAGTTTCATAAGAGTCATGGTCAATTCCCTTGATTTCATGCAAAGGGTGAATTCATCACATGATAGATGTCTTTTAATATGATTATAACCCATAAATTAAGTGTGGAATGATAAATAATTACCCCATATAAAATTGGTATACTTCATATGATAAGTATGGGACGATTATAAACTAAAATCTTTAGTTCATGATGTTAAACAATTGTATTACCCTTCGAAATGAATGTAGGATGCCTTATATGAATCATGTGAGATGGACAAAAGGGTGAACATCCTCCTTGCATGACATTAAAATATATACGTACTATTTTGACAAATTCTACTGAATTTTTTTTATGCTGGAAAAGGTTTTTATTGAAAGGGTTATCTTTTTTTCAAAGAAAAGAAATCAATACACTTTGTAATTGTTCCTAGTAGAATCATTATCATAATCAAACTACTAGACACATAATACTTAATAAATTCCATCATCATGTGAAGAATTTTTCTAGAAATAAAAGGTTTGTTGGACTCACCTTGGGTCTAGAATGAAAAGTCGGTCATAATGAGAAGTTGAATCGGAGTCATCATGGCTATGTTGAAAATATAAATATTCTTTGTTGTTCTTGGAGTTATCATAAATCATAAGTCAATTAGAAAACTTGTGATTTAATCCTAATGATGGAAAGGCTAAGAAATAATGCTTCTATTTTTATTGAGGTTTGGTTGGAGAGAAAGAAGCAGTTGGAAATATAGGAAGTCATAATATTTTATATTATAAGCTAGGCGATGTTATTTTCATAATAAATATATTCCAAGTCATGAGTATGTAATTATATAAGATAAATATTGAATAAGAATGAATTTTATGACTTTTTAGTCACATTTCATTGGTGTGAGATCACTCGATGTAGAATTTTTTGCAGGTCATGATGTTTTTGTTCAGAATGTGAACAAATGGACATGTTTGATTCCATTCAGGATAATAAATCAAAATATATAAATCTTAGTAGAAATGTTTTTTGTGTACTGTAATAAAAAAAGAAAATAACTTCATGAAGTTGAAGATGCTAACATTGGTTCATAAGACTCAGTGTGCCACTGATCACCAAAGTGACCCTAAAACTGATCATCAGATACAGTGCTGATTGTAAAATAAAATCAGATGTAAAAAAAAGTTTGTTGAAGTAGATAAATAATAAGAGTTTTTTAGGATCAATTATGAATCTAAATTTGTTAATAAAAATGTAAAATCATATCAAATATCAATAAAAAATGTAGTCAATAATATTCATCAAGATGAATTATTGGTTGATTTTCAAATAGTTCAAGATAAAATAAAAATATGATATACTTTCACGTGGTTTAAGAGTCATCAGATTAGAACTAACGTATATTTTTAGGGTTAATCATAGACCAATCCATCAGGTGATGACACAGAAAAAAATCATCAGGTGTTGGACTCCATCGGACATAGGATCATCGGTTTGAGGAAAAGAAGAAAAGAATAAATGTTCATAGAAATTTCAAATGTTTTCCCAATGGGGATCTTGAAAGGTTTATAGAATATATTGTGAAGTTGATGATGAAGTTTTTCTAAGAATTATTGGTATCTTTAGATGTTTTTACTATGTTTATTGAAAAAAACAAAATCAACTAAATTCTCATGTCGTAGAAACAAGTTTCTACAATAATTCTTTCTATCTTTTATATTTAATAATTGGGATAAAGCATCAGAATGGGTAGTTTGTTCTCAATTTGTTTTAAACATAGTAATTAGAATAATTTTTCTTTTCATATGATTCAATTAAGTATGGAGAAATGTAATTAATATTATGTCATCTTTATTATAATGAGAAAATTGAAGTGGAAATTGTAATCGGGCTGAATATTGTTTAAAAAGTCTGAAGCATGGAGAAGTATTGAGAAGATTCAAAAGTTCTGAGAAATATCGTGAAGAGTTGAGAAGTACTAAATAAGTAAAATATGTATCTGAAATGTAAGCAAACTTTATGCTTCGGGAAATTTTATTGAGTAGGAAAACATTTTATATTCGTACCTAAACCAAAATTAGATCACTTATAAATAGAGGATGTACATTATACTCTCGGATACTTTTATTTTTCACAGGTGAAGAGATAAGGTGGAGTACTAGAATATTTTAGAGAGAAAGAGTTTTCATATTGATAATTATTAAATAATTTAACTATATATAATAATATGAAGAAGAAAGAATATTTATTTCAGAGTTTCCAGATCGGACTGACCAATCGGACTGGGATTTCTGGACAAAGGCAGAAGTTGAAATTGTTTCTGAAGTATTCTGGAAGATATGTATTTCTGGTCTAAGTAATTGGACTAGCATACCAGATTGGGTGCTGGAATGAGTATCATTATGAAGACTAGAGAAGTTCTTACCTACTGTAGGGTAGGAAAGTGAAGATTTTATTTTGAATATCATATTTGTGAAAGTTGACAAGGTAGCACAGTAACATGTTTTGAAGCAACGGGTGAATGTTTTTAACCTTGTTATACAAATTTGAATTATATCGTTTTGTGCTACTTGAAGAAAATTCACAGTTGTATTGATCATAATTCTACATAAGTGTAATGGTATATACTACTTGTCTATATCTACACAAAAGTATTGTTTTCTAGTGGATTGTGTGGTATCAGATTGTTTTCATACCATATTAAGGACATAGCTACTCATGGTGAATAGTGAACCATATTAATTCTTGTGTTCCTATGGTGTTTTTTTCCGCAAGTTTATAAATCATAAATTGGAGGTGAATCTTTTTTCAAAATTAAGTAAACTTAAAAGAAAAATATATCATTGATTCATCACCTCCCCTGCTCAATGATATATTAATCTGGGCTGGGAAATCTCAATTGGTATTAGAGCCAAGGTTCGCTTCATTTATTCTTTGTTGAAGTTTTTGAAAGAGAAGTTTGGATAGAGAATCTGAATTTTGTGAATATTATGAGGATTTTTGACTTCAATGATAAAAACTATCATATCTAGAAAGATAGAATTTTTCCATATCATATGTATTTTGGGTATGATGATCTTGAAGTTGTAACAGATGGATTTCCAAATATTGATGAAAATGTTCATCTTAGATCTTTTTAAAATAAGAATCTTGATAATGATGGAAGGGATAAGAATTATTTACTCTCATAACATTCTGAAAGTATGTTTTTAAGAGTGAAGGGTGTTTCCGCTTTTAAAGGTATCCGAGATAAGTTGAAGAACACATAGAGATGGAATACAACGGTGAATAAAGAAAAGTTATAATCTGGAATCTGAAGTATGAATATCTCAAGATGGGTGAGTATAAATCTATTGGTGGATTTTTTTTATTAGGTTAAATGACATTTTTAGCACTATTAGAGGTCCTGGTGAAAAGTTGGAAGATTCTACTATAGTTGAAAATATCATGAGAATTATTCTAGATAATTTTGATGTGAAAGTTTCATCATTGTAAAATAGAGATACAAAAACATTATCTATATATTATTTTCATAGTACTCTTATTAATTATGAAATGATAAGGGAGGATGTTATTAAACAAGAAAATATGATCGTGAAATGCAATTCAAGGCTACCAAGAATGAAAAGTCTAAGAATATTTTTGAAGAAGAGGTTGGAGATTCTTATTTCAAAAATGAGTTTTGTAAAAATATTGTTGAATTTTTTTCCATGCTTTATAAAAATATGATAATAAGTATAGGTAAATATAAGGGTAACCTTCTCTTGAAATGTTTTAAATGTGGAGCTATTGTAAACACAGTAGATAATGGTCCTTGAATAAAGAAAGTAAAGGATTTTGAAGAAAATTATAGAAGGCTGATAAGATCAAGGAAGAAACATGGTGATAAGTATAAATATTATTTCAAAGGAAAAGAAAAAAAATTATCCAAATTAAAAAAAGAAACTTTTTGTCTGAAGATGATGAGGAATAATAAAGTGATACTAAATATGAAAAATATATTGAGCATGTTGGAGAGAATTATTTTACTACAACTATTAACAATCAAGAGTTCAGAAGCATCAATTATAAAGAAGAAGAAACACGATTAGAATTTTATCTAAAGGATGAATTGAAAGAATATCTGAGAATGATTTGGAGTCTTGGTAAAAAATAAATAATTTTCAAAATTAAAATTCATCAATAAAAAATCAAGAAGTTTTTCTTGATGATAATTTAATGTGTCTGGAAGAGATTTATGACTTGAATAAATCTCTTGAGAATGAAAATAATTCTAATGAGTACCTAGAAGTTAAGCTGAAAACTAAAGAATAATAATTGGAACTTGTCAAACAAAAACATTCTTAAGATGAAAAGAGGGTTAAAGGATTCAATGATTCTATTTCTATATTTAGTGAGAGAACTAGAAATGGTAAACCTAATAAGGATCAATATTTTCCTTCCAAGTTTGAGAAGAAAGTTTAAATTGTTTCTAAGAAGAATAAAGATGGAAAAGTTATGTATGTGGCCAAAACCAAATAGTTGAGAAGTCATAAGTTTCTCTAAAAACTCTATGTATGAAAATGATTCAAAAAATTCTTGTTCTAATAAAGTTAAAAATAAAACCAAGATTAAAAGGAAGATTCAAGGTGATAATATAATTTTTGGTGGTCAATAAATTTTAGACAATAAAGTTATTAGGAAACATGGTCACCACTCTAGACAGTATGGAAGTTACAAAGGAAAATATTCTTTATAAGGGTATTGATAATATTTTTTGTGGATTCATACATATGGAAAATTTTTATTTTTTTAATTAAAAATATTACAACTATTCCAAAAAATTTGAAAAAGAAGAGTTTGAGGGGGATTTAATCACCTCAATAGAAGAAGTCTAATATGGATGTTCTGAAAAATTTTGAGAGCATTGGTGTAAAAGTTGAAAATAGGTTCCAAACTCTAGGAACTATTTTTGAAAGATGTGAAAAACCTGGAAATCTCAAAAAAAAGGATATCTTATTTTGTTTTCATCATAATAAAATATTCTTAACCATTCTCAAAATCCGGATTTGAAGAAAGATAATGGGAAAGAATAATCTCTTGTTGTTGAAGTTGCACTCAAATATACAAAAGGATAATGACCTTGGATATTATATATTTGGAATTATTTTTATATGATAGGAGACATAAATTTTTTAATAATTTGAAAGATTTAAAAGAATGAATTGTGAAATTTTGAAATGATGAATCTCTTAGAATAAAAGGTGTTGGATTAGCCATAATTGGGGAAGAAAATTGGAAATACAAGGAATATTTATTTCTTGATGGGATAAAACACAGCCTTATATGTTTTTAACAACATTTTGGTGAAGGAAAAAATGCTATTTTTAGAAAATATGTGTTTTCTTTGAAAATGAAGAAGATAGAATGATAGTTATAGTAGGCCAATTTACGAAATGAAACTTTTCCAAGATGGTGAGATTCAAATATCTTTTTACATGAGTATGATAGAAGAGGATTAGATATGGCATAAAAGGATAGGAAAAATGTGCCATAGAAACCTGGGTAAGCTATAAAAGAATGTGTGTGCATGTGGAATTCCTGATATGTCAATAATAACAGATTATTGTTGTGAGATTTTTCAGAAGGGAAAGATAACAAACTTTGTGCATAAGAAAGTTGGAATTTGTTAAAAAGTACCCTTATAACTTATTCATTATAATATATGTGGTCCCATGATAAAATAATAAACTCAATAAGGTAATTAATTTATTACTTCCATTGATGACATTACTTGCATTAATTGTGTTCTTTATATGAAACATTAATTAGATACTCTAAAAAATTAAAAGTTTTATGAGGAAAGCTAAGAAGAAATGTGATTAGTCAATAAATAAGGTTGGAATCGAAAATTTCGGTGGATACAAGAAAAAATAATTTTAATTTTATCTAGAGAAACATAGAATTCTACATGATTTCAGGACACCTCTTCCTCTTCAATAAAATGGTGTTGTTAAAAGTAAAAAAAGAAGTCCTATTAAAATGAGAGAATAATGTTACTTGTTTATAGACTCTATCATTACTTTTTGAGGAAATACATGATCACTAAAATTTATATTCAAAACTAATTTTTATATAGGCCAAGTATTTATATGGATCCATAAAAAATGTTTTATGAAAAAACTTTAAGTTTGAAACACTTAAGAGTTTTTGGGATTCCATGCATCATAAAGAAGAAAGGTGGAAAACATGGGAAGTTTTATCATAAAGGTATAAATGGAATTTTTCTTGGATATTATCTATAAAGAAGAGGATATATATTTTTCAACAAATAAATAGTAAGATTAGATAACTCTATTGATGTCAAAGTTATTGAAAAAACTAAAGAATATGTTAAAAAACTCATACATATAAGGAAGATGAATAGAATAAAATAATTGTTTTAAAAAAATTTAATAAAGATAAAAAAAATTGTAATCCTACTCAAGAAGTTTAATTATACTAATCTACTTATATTGATAAGTAAGAATCTCAAAAATCTCATCCCATGTTGAGGAAACTAGTGGAATATGAAAACATTATTAGTGATCAACATCAAAAACATTAACCAAGAAGAAAAAAATAAATTACACATACTTCCTTATATTTAAAAGTTGATCTCAAATATGTGAATAAAGATTTTGAGCATCCATAATGGGTTTATGCTATTAATGTAGAGCTAGATCAAATACAAAAGAATCATACATGGGAAATCATACCTAAACCAAATAACAAAAATATTATTGGAACAATGTGGGTTTTCTGGAACAATATGAATGAAGATAGTTAAGGGGTAAAAATATTGAAAAATTATTGTGAAAAGGTTACTAATAGAAAGAGGTTATTGATTTTGATGACACCTTTGTGTCGATGATAGGTTTAGAAACTATTATAATCATTCTTTCTATTGTTTCACAATGAAGTTACAAAAAATTTCAAATGGATGTGAAATCAATATTTTTGAAAGGTGATCTTGATGAGGAAGTTTATATTAAAAAACCATGTGGCTTTTTTGTTGGGAAGGATGAAATTTATGTGTGTGAAAGGAATTAATACTTGTATGGTATAATATAAGCTTTGAGGGAATGGTATTCAAAATTTGATACCTTCTTAAGAAATATGTGGTTTATAAAAGGATGGGTTGATAGTAATATTTATATAAAATAAAGTCATTAGTTTTCCCTCATGGTAATGGTTTATGTTGATGACATTATATTTTCTCAAAATGATGAAATAACTTGTGAAATATTTTCTAAAGAGAAGAAAAGGTTCTCTGAGATGTCCATACTGGGTAAAATGAATCCTTTCTTGGGTTAAAAATTTCCCAAAATAAGAAACCGGTAATTATTTCTCAAGAAAAGTATTCTAAGGAACTTCTTAAGAAGATCAACAATGAATATTAGAAACCATTTTCCACACCGATTTAGTAGGAACCAAGTTTTCTAAATATAGATATGACTTGTAAGATGCCTATAAAGAGTTTTGGAAGCTCATTAGAAGTGTTCTATATTTGAATTCTTGAAAACATTATATTTTTTATATTGTTACCTTTTCTGGAAGACTCTAGAGTGATCCAAAAGAATCACATATATTTTCTGGAAAAATAATTCTCAAATATATAAAAGGCAAAATAAATTTCAGAATAAGGTATGAAAACTTAAAAAGTATTAATTTTTTGGGTATTTCGATATTATTTTGGTAGGAAATGTTGATGATACAATATCCACATATGGTGTAGTTTTATTTATAGAAAAAAATTGTTTTAGTTTCAATAAAATGAAAAAAATAACTCTTAACACGGCTGAAGATGAGTATGTTGCTGACACTCAACCTGCTACCCAACTTATATGGATGAAAATATAGATAGAATACATACATACTGAAGTAACTTTACACTTACTCTTGGGATATTATAATCAATTTTTCGTAAAACATACTAGAAATATGGTACTACATTATCATTAAAAACATATTGAAATTAAATATCATTTAATCAAATAGAATGTGGAGAATAATGATTTAAATTTGGATTGTGTTCCTACATCGTAACAAGTTATAGAAATTTTCAAATAAGCAATTAATGAATGAATAATTTTATAAAATAGTGTTTAAAATGGGCATTTAAACTCTTTATAATCAATGTTAAGGTATGTGTTTACATACCCCTTATCATCTAGTCTTGGGATAGTGTTTTCAAGGGGGTGGTTTAATAAATCTATCCATTAATATGTGCTAATCCTTTTAAGGGAACATGTATATAGAGGGAGTTGTGGGTAATATATGAATTCATAACATCAAGGTGTGAAATATTCTAACTATTTTTTATAGTGGTTTAAGGAGTATTTTTTTATAAGAAATTGAAATAAATAAATAATGATGTGAAGAAAATAAGAAGATATTTCATGAGTCACTACTTTTGGATAGCAAGGTTTTGTTGTAAATAATTATTATTTTCTACAATGAGTTCTCTCATGTAGAATTATAATTTTTGATAATTGATCCATTTATTAAGATTAAAATTTTTAGTGATTTATGAATCTTGTTTGAAAAATAAATCCAAATGGGGGTATTTTTGGGACCAAGTAGGGTGGAATTTTTTTTGGAAATTGGAAGATGGTTATCTTAAAAAGATTGTATTTTGTTATCAAAGAAAATAATTCTATTGACTTTTTAATTTTTTCCAATCAGACTCACCATCATAATAATACTATCTGAAAAAAAAATATTTAATATTTCTCATCGGCTTGTGAATATTTTTTCTGGAAAGAAAAGGTTCATCATACTCACCTCAGATCCGAAATAAAATGTTGATCATAATGAGAAGCTGAATCAGAGTCTTCAAGTCTTTGATGAGAATCTGAGGACTATTTGTTGATCATAGGCTTCTTATAAATCAAAAATATACTAGAAAAAAATTTATTTAGTCTTTATGAAGGAAAGGGGTAGACACTTTTTGTCAATATTATTGAGGTTCGGTTGGAGAGAAAAGAAGTTTGAGGAAGGATTGGAGTCATAATACTCTCAATTATAATTCAAACAATTATATGCGGATATTAAACATATTCAAAGTCTTGATATAAGATAAAAAATATATTATAAAGAAGTTTCTAAAGGTAAATATTTTTTGTCTTATTTCATTTGTGTGAGATCACCAGATGCAGAATTGTTTGAAGTATGCGATTTTTTGGAACATAAAAACATGAAGATTCTAGTGTTTATTTTTTCTAACAAAAAAAGATATAAATTATTATAGAAAAAAAATTTATCTATCGTAATCAAAAAATAATGAATTTTTTGATGTCGAAGGTGCGGACATTGGTTCATAAAATTCAGTGTGCCAATGATCACTGAGTTGACCCTAACACTAATCTTTAGATACTATAGGGATTTCAAAATAAAATCAGAGGAATAAATTTTTTTTGAAGCAATTCAATAAGAAGAGTTGGTAGGGACTAATGGCTAAATTAAATTTTCTGATACCACTAAAAAATTGGATTAATGATCAATTAATAATGGATTAAACCATTTTCATCAATATGAAATTTTAGTTGTTTTTTACACTGGGTCAAGAGAAAATAAAGCATTGATATGATTTCAAGTGGGTCAAGAGTCATCAGAATGGAACTGACACTAATTTTTTGAGTGAAGAATAGACCAATCCATCATGTTCTAACTAAGATAAAAATAATATTAGGTTTTGGACCTCAATAGATGCAGCATCATTGGTTTGAGGAAAATAATAAAATAAGAATTATTTTAAAGTAATATTAAAATTGTTTAAAGAGGTATCTTGAATGGTTGTTATAAGATGTTTTTATGCTGATGTTGAAGTCCTATCGATAATTTTTTTATATTTATAAGATTTGACAATGTTTATTTAAAAATCCAAATCAATAGAAGCCTAATGAAGTTGCAACATTGTTCTGGTATAATGGTTTCAATGTGCAAAATTTCACAATTGGTATGGAGCATTAGAAGGGGTAGTATTTCTTTGTTGGTTACAAGAATTCTAATGATAATACATTTTCTTTTCATATGTTTCAATTAATTTTATAGAAATATAATAAAAAATCTATTATATTCATCATAATGAGAAAATTGGAATGGAAATTTGAATTAGACTAAAGATTGTATAGAAGATATAAAGCAAGATAAAGTTATAAGAAGGTAAAAAAAAGTTTATAGAATAATTGAGAAGAGTTGAGGAGAACTAGAGAAGTCAAAGATGTATATAAAATGTAAGGTAAATTTATTATTTATGAAAATTGGGTGATCATAAAACATTTCAAATTCCCTCCTAAAACACATTTGGCTCACTTAAAAAAGGAGGAAGTATATTGTGCTATTTGACACTTATATAGTTCATGGATGAAGAATGAAGTTGGAGTTCTGAATGATTTTAAAGAGAAGGAGTTTATAGATTTATAATTCTAAGGAACTTTAGTAGATAGAATAAAGAAGAATAAGGAATATCATTTTCATAGTTTCTGGATTAGACTGATAATTTTGACAGAGATTTCCGAACTGAGGTAGAATTGTTTTAGAATTGTTTCATAAGTATTCTGAAAAAGATATATTTCTAGACCGGTTAATTAGAATAGAATATCTAAATGGTAATTGGATTGGGTATCATTAAAAAGTATAGATAAGTTCTTACCTGCTTCAATTTAGTAATGTGAATATTTTTTAAGAGAATATTTTTGAATGTTTTCAGGACATCATAATAACATTTTTAGTAACTTTCAAATATTTATTAATCTTCTACACATGTTTTTATTACATCATTTTATTCTAAATGAATTAAAACACTATTTTATTGATCATAGTGCTTCACAAGTGTAAGGGGATATCCTACTTGACTGTAACCACACAAAAGAATTGTTTTCTAGTGGAATTTGTAGTGTCGGGTTGTTTTCATACCATACCAAGGACATAACTACACTTTATGAGTAGTGAACCATGTAAATTATTTTGTTCCTGTGGATGTGTTATTGTTTTCTTTTATCAAGGTGGTAACTCTTTAATAGGAGGATAAGGCTGTTTTAAATGCAATGAAACTTAAAAGAAAAAAAATTTTATGATTCACCCCCTCCCCCTCTTAATGATGCATTGATCCTGGATGGGAAATTTGACTCACCCCATATCATGAACATCGGATTCTATCATTAGAAAGGATTTCCCCTACTTAAGAAAACGGTATCATACGAGGCCATGTTCCTGAACTACATTTGGATTAATTTAAATTTCATGGGATACATAGAAATTCCTATATATTTTTTCCCCAGTCCAATCCACAAAGTTAGTAATATTTGTCCCTTTTGGACCCATTTACGATCCAAGCATTATGATACATAACTATGAGAAGTTAATCTCAATGTATTTTTGTGATATGTGGGATTCTACTTCCCTCCTTTCACATCGAGATTTACCTCTTTCATTTCATATAGACATCATTAAAATGAATGTCCCTTTAGTTCAAGCATCTTGACTTTAAACTATTACCCAATAGTCCAACCATCGTGACATCAAATTTTTTTCCAATTTCCTTTGGTCCAAAATCTATGACCTTTATCTAGGATCTTTGGTCCAATAATTATGATCATAAACTATACGCACATAGATTCATTTTCCCCTCATCTATATGGTTTTCTTCAAATATGGTGTTTCATTGAGCCAATTCCCAACCATTTTCTATAACTATATATGTATTGATTACCATTCTCTTGGGATATGTAATGATTCTCAAATTTCTCATCCAAGTCATATCCCCTTCATTAACTCACCATGGGGCCTTCACTTCCCCATCAATATGATGTCGACCCAGGGAACGCTTTTTCGAGTTTGTGGGGCATAGGGTCCCTTTGGTCCTCATTTTACATTAGTTTCACCATTTCTCTTTCTAACTCTTTATATTGGGAAAAGTGTCATAATTATGCCTAAGAGAGATGAACTACATTATTTTTTCCCCAATATTCCAACTTTCTAAAGGCGGTCATCTTCTATCACATTCATCAGTTATGTAGGCTCCTTGATCAAAATAGGATAATGGGATGTCAGTTTATCCTTCTACGGATTCCCCTATAGATCTTGTTTCCTAGTCTGAGTCTCCCTCAAATATTATGTTATTTTCATGAAACTAACTCCAGGTTTTATATTTTTGTGGATGTTAGTTAATTATGATACTTCTATGTTGATAGGTTGGTGACCTTTGGTCAGGGTGAGTAGGAATGTTTGGCATGTTTGCATGTATGTCCAGAATTTGGGTATATTGGTAACATGTAAATTATTTCTCTTTAGGAGGACCTCTCATATGAGGCATGTCTAGCACAAAAACAAAGGCATTCCATGTCATCCATGAGGTAGTTGATGCTAGAGGTGTAAGTATTCCAGATATTTTTACCTCAATCCTCTTATGTTCATTGCATTGGGTAGGGATTCTGGGTCAGGTACCATGTTTTGAAACTTGTGGATATTGATTAGGATTCCCTTTTGAGGTGGATTTGGGCTTGAGTTTAACATCTTTAAGAGACATAGTGGGTGTAGGTTTTGTGAATCATGAGGAAAGGATGGGAATAGGTTTAATGTATTGTGGCAATAAGATGGGTTATTATTTAAATTAATTCAAGGATATGATGGTCACAAAGTAAATTTCTTATGGGGATAGGATGGAGAATCCTTGTAGTGGACGATCAAGGTTGTGTGTGTCCCCAGGCAGGAATATGTCACACCTAAGTAGAGTGTTACCAAAAATGGAATATCTCACATTAGTTTTGGATGGTTGTTGGGATCGAACCTCCTAAAGGTGTCCTAAATTCCCTATTAGTAATCAAGGATCAAAACCCATGTAGTTTGATTCCACAAACTGGACTGGTCCATGCAATTTAACATCATATAGTAAGGACACTCATGTCATGAAAGTATCATCAGCGAGGGATGGTATGGGGATTATGCATTAAAGATTCTTGGTTTAGGGGAAGAAATATTTGGGGAGATGGAGTGGGGATAATTCATGGGAGCTTCCAAATACATGATCATCTCGGGAGGTTTATGGTGTGTGAGGGGTGTCATCCCATGATGATAGAAAATGGGTAATCCCACGTTCATCACATGGGGTAAGAGGTGTGGGGTTTTCCAATGTGTGTCATAGATTTGGAATCTAGTGTTCGTGACATACTGTAAGGAAATAGTATAACATCATGTGATGGGGATGTTCTTTGGAAATTTAACATCATATGACTAGGATGTAGAGCTATGCATTTTTATATTATGTAGCTCAGATGTTTTGGGGGATTAAACTTGGTGGAAACCAAATCAAGGCATGGGGAAGAATCAATATAAATAATCTCTTCTATGAGGGGTAACTGGTTTCCCAATATGAATCCACCTTTAGGGATTACATGTCCACCACCAATGTAATCCCTAAATGTGGATTCATATTGGGAAACACAACTATGGGATGTTTCCATTAGGAGGACTGACATTAGGGTACCCATTACTTGGAGAAATATTCATTAGGGTACCTATTATTATGATTAATTGGTAGGATAATGGCTACACTAGAAGCATAGGGAATGTTTCTTGTGAGAATAGAAATTTGTTTAGTGAATCTCTTTGCATTAAATATAAAACATATATGAGTAAGAGGATCTAGCATAATGGAAACGCATGGATTAAAATGGAATATTTTTCTTGCAATATTGGAGTTATGCACATTTTGGGTTTGCACAAAGGTGGGTTATCTTACATGCACCCATCCATCCTTGGGAGGTGTTGCGTGAGGTTCACTCTACCACCTTCAATGTCATTATATGGGACCATATGAGATATGTCATGCAAGTTGTCTACCTTTGTGGGTCCATTGTCTCTGGGGTTTCACACTATCGTGGAAGAGGATGGGTTACACACATGATAGTGGTGGGTCACCTTCCAATGAGATTCTTCCAAGGTGGTGGTGTAGTTGTATTTATAGCTAAAATACTTTCCAATTGGTGTGCATCTCTATGGGCGTGGAAGTAGTTTTCGCCCTTCTAGGTCCTTTTTTGTGGGGAATGACTATGAAACATGTCAGATCGGATGTCTCCATTGGTTCACAAGTGGATGGTTGTATTAAAGGATACACTAAAATGGTGGTATTTCATGAAATCACACTTTTTTGTGTGAATCATCCTTTAGTATAATTTTAGCCTCTAGGGAATCCATGTAAGTCATCATCATCTTTGGCATGCAAGTCTCCTGTG
Organism: Viscum album; assembly: GCA_963277665.1. Classification (NCBI taxonomy): domain Eukaryota; kingdom Viridiplantae; phylum Streptophyta; class Magnoliopsida; order Santalales; family Viscaceae; genus Viscum; species Viscum album. The sequence continues at coordinate 912,380,497 of OY728155.1, read as the reverse complement.
CATAGATTTATATCAATGCATGTAAATTTCAAAACATTCATGACACATGATCCTTAGCTCTGGAATGGGTATTTGGGGTAGATCACATTCTTGGTTCATCCAAAACAGACTAGTAGAGGGGACTGACTTGTTTTTAGCATCAAAGATCACAACTTGGATTGGATATTAATTAACTAAATTTTCAAAAATTATTTTCTCCTCTAATAAAGGATATCCTCTGTGTAAAAAATTATGAGGGTATAGATTTTGAGAGTATATCTCATAGTTAGTTTTCTAAGAGGCATGTTATATAAAAAATGAAAACAAGTTTTCAGGTAGTTAAAATTAACTAAACAAGTAAATTTTACAAACAATAAAATTATACCATAAAGGGTTCCTCCTGCCGATTAGAGACACACTTCTTCCATGTATTTGTATATATAAACTCATACTTAGTCCATGTATTTTTCTTTTTTTACTCCCAAAACTATAAAATGATGTAAAAGTTTATATAAAATATCTCCAACTAATTTCTAAAAATGTAAAACATATTTTATTAATTTCATACATACCTTGAAAGTAAAATTCCATTTATAATTGAATATATGAAATATTTATAAATGTATAATATTAATCAATTATAAAACTAAATAAATAAGTTTAGAAGTATTATTGTTATTGACTTCCATAACAGATCATTCACCAAATGGTTGTTTCTCCACCAATCTAGGAATAAAAAACATATCTGACAATAACATTGTATAGTCAAGTAAGTCCTAAACTGAATGGAATTAGATGTAGTTGGGTGGTCATTCGTAGAAATGTTAATTATCAACCTTTTATCTCCATGTGCATGTGAATATTTTGAGAAATGTTTAATCTCATGCATACTATATTTATGTATAATCCTCTTTGGGGAAGAAGAAGAGATGCATATAATTTTAATAATTACAAGTTTAACTTTAACGAATAATTTAATTTCTATAGATATATATATTAGTATTAATAAACACACTAACCTCAATTCCCCTTCCCACGTTTTTTCCATTTTGACATATTTATGAAAATATAAAAAATTATGTGTTCCTATAGTTGATTAAAGTTAAATAATTTTAATCTATAAAAAATGATTATTTATAATATAAAAAAAACCTTGAATGTTATATTTTTTAACCAAAAAATGTGCAAATAAATTTAGTGAATATAAGAATTAGCAACAAAAAAATGAAAAAAATGATTATCATCCAAAAATGTGTTATTTTTGTACCTATATTAGATTAAAAATAAATAATTTTCATAAGTGAAAATTTAATTTTTCATAATATGAATTAAATTATAATTATTTTATTAAATTTCATCATATACCCTAAAATTAAATAATTAACATGTAATGACTAGATAAAACTAATAAAATATATCCCCTTACCGAAATTAACTTCTTATTATATAACAGTTTCATCAAATTGAATGTGATATGTGCACACTAAAATGGGGAAGATAAAATTTTTCAACAAAAAAATGGATATCTGAATCTAAAGAATATAAAAAATATTACGAAAATAGTGGTCTTGATAAACATACATATATATATTTATCAAAGATAAAAAATAAAATTTGGAATTTTTTTGATTTCATAAAAAAAAATAGATCACCTGTTCATTAAGAGAATAATGGAGTGTTTTCTCATATCCCTTATACATGATAAATTCTTATTGAATGGAAAAAATCTGCATCACAATCATTGTTATCATTAGGTAATTATATAATAGATTAATAAATTTCAGATAAGTCTTCAACATCATCGATATTATCATCTACCAAATAAATTTTTCCCATTTATAAAAAATGAACCATTGATCATTTGATGGGTAAACAACAAAAAATATATTTTTTCATGTGTCTCCATGATAAATGTTTCCTCCTTACAACTAAATATTTTCAAATCAAAAAATGTAAATCTATAATAATCATGTTTTACACCATTATTACCATCAACCCTGTTACAATTAAATACAATTACCTAAAATTTAGTATAATGAATCTCACATATATCCTAAAAAACTCCAAAATATGATGCTGATATAGAAATTGGGTTTTTTATCATTGGAGCTTCAAAAATGAAATGCTTCAGTGACAACCATTACTCCACTATTTTAAACAGTAGTCCTTTCATCCTGGTTTTTTTAGGTAAATTATGTAACAATTAATATCAAAACCATACCATGTGATCACATTAACACGTGGTCCACCTGCTAACCATTTCATTATTTCTGTTGATGATAAATTAGTATTGATTTTCTCCTTACACCCTGAATATAATGTGTTTTTATGTTCAATAATCAACCAATTTTCATTTATTCTTCGGTATTAAATCGTCAATCCAACAATATGTGATGATATATATAGATAAACCTCACCTATGTTGTTAAAAATGTATAAATGTGTATGCATAACTTCATCACAAGGATTTAACGTTACCTTTAATCCATGAATCCCTTTACCTTCACTATAAACTATCAAATATTGAGTTATAGGGAGACCAATATGCTTCTCATCGGACAAATAATTAGTACAGAAGTCAATTACCTATTTTGATATATATTTTTGAAGAATATAGGCCTCTAGTCAATTTAGATTCTTAAAATATCCCTTTAAAATTTTTATATACATTTCAAAAGGGTACATCCAATATAAATAAACAGACCCTCATATTCTTATCCCTCACAAAAAATGAATCAGAAGATGGAACCATTATATAAAAAATGATGGTGGAAAATACATTTCATGTATTATGATAGATTCATTCTCCAACACATATAGTAAAAATGGATTTATTCCTTTTAAAAAATTAAATTTAAAATACAACAAAACATGATGATGGAATTACTCATAGGTATAAAAATTATGACACACAATTAAATAGAATGAAATTATTGCATAAACACATGATAAACATTAAATTTCATACAATTAACTCTAAATCCTTCAATGAAATAAATTTTTTCATATTTTAAGTAAATCCACTTGGTAAATTAATAACATTCATACATTGATAAAAATTTATATTCTCACTCTTTCTTAATGTGTGGAAGGATGAAGGAAAATGTATTCTATTTCTATTCGTTGTGTTAGTTAACTATAAATGTATTACAATGGTTATTTTGTCCACAATTTCTTGAAATAAATATTTTTTCTTTTCCTTTTATGTTTAAAAATGTTCCTATTAAACCATCACCAATTTGTTTTCTCAACATTCATAATGTCAATGTTTCATTTAATGTATGAAAATTTTCAATAAGGTATCTTGAATAAATTAGATTATTTCTTCCATGTATTTTTTTGATGACCTATACTTACTTTATTTCCATATACAACATCCATTGTTTTAACCTTTTCATAATATTGTTCTGCTAAAAATGGTTTTTCGAAAAAATAATATTCTTGTAAACCGTTAGATGTCTATTTAATCTTTGATAAGTCTTATCCATTCTCAAAAATCTCTGATGTCTCATGTACATTGTTTTTCTTCCAATATATAATTGATTATATAAAGTAACCTATTCAAAAATTAGACAATATTTATGTCCTTTAACATTGTATCAAGATATTTTTCCACGTTCAAGAAATTTTTATATATTCAATATTATCATAGATTGGAAGGTAGTGTACTCTTAATTTCATGATTTAAATACTATAACACATGTATCCATCAAAATTTTTAAATCAGTATTCAATGGTAATTTATAAACATTAATATCATTTCCATTTTGTGGTCTAGAAACTTTCAATCTCATCATAACATATTTCCTTATTATACATATATATAGGTAACAGTTATAGATAACAAACATAATAGGCCAGGAATAATATTGGATATTGAGACTATTAAATGGATTTATTCCTTCATTTCATAGACCCAATACATGATTTAGAACTAAATTTCCAAAAAATAAAAAAAATGGGATCAAATCTTTTCCATTATAGTGAATCAGTAGGGTGATGTAGGTTTTTATCAAATATGTTTTTATTTTTATATAATCTTAGTCACATTACATCATATTAATTTAAAAAGAGATGATTAAAATAAGGAATTATTATATGATACCATATTTCATTAGTGGGATGTTTGGTGCTTGTTCTTGGGAATTGGTCATGGTAAGATTTATTATCAATTTTATATTTCCATGTCCAACATATAGGAAATTCAGGTAATCTTACATATTCCTTCCTATAAAACAAAAAAAATTAAAGTAATCATGTATCTTTTTATACCCCACTCCCATTGGATATAATAGTTTTCTCTAGTAGTTATAATTTTTAATCTCTTTCCCTTCTATAAGTATCTCTTTGAAAAGTTCAATAAATTCAATGAAACCTTTTTCAAATCAACCATGTATTTGATTCAAGTAAACTAATCTCAGCACAACCAATAATACTATAAATTTAGTCAAACCTGAGATGTAACACCCCAGGTAAATAAAGAATATGAAATTTTTATATTTATCCCATTTTTTTTACTAAAATGTTAATATTAATTTAAAGGGAACGTTGTGCTTGATGTCTTACCCAATACGCAACAACGAGTTCCTTTGAAATCTTACATTGCACTCTAATAATAAAATAAAATTATTTGAAATGTTAGTTAACACGTAGCTGTTGTATTGGTGGGAATGAATAGAAATAACTAAAATATGATTATATATGTTTGTTAAATGTTTTTACATTTATCCAATAAAGGATAATGGCTTAAAATACGAAAAGAATTCAATTTTAGGCATATATACTCTAATTTTCACTAAAGGTCCACTTATCAACTTTTGATGGCGAACCGTCATTAAATATAGTTTTGGTCACTCTTATACATTGTATTGGACCAAATAAAACTCTTCTTTAGAATCGGGACATCAAAATTCACTTTGTGTAAATTTTTGGTATTTTTCCGATAAAGATCATTTTTTTAATGAATAGTGAAAAATGTTGTATTTTAATTCAAAACCTAATTTTAATCTAATTTATTTATATTATTAGCTTATATTTTGAATTTTTTTCAAAGTGAAATTAGAATATATTTTTACCATTTAATCCAATAGCGGTCTTCGGAATTAATTTCATCTTGAAATTGGACTTAAACTAGTGTCAATCTATTGATACTTATTGTTTCATAAAAGCACGCTATTTCCTCTAACAGAGGGAATTAATTATTAAATTAATTAATGTAACTTATATGTTTTTAATTTTTAAAAATCGACATCATTTTTTAATTCGGAATATCAAATATAGCCGAAGGTAAATTTTTTGTAATTTTCTGAAAAACTTCAATTTTTGATGAATAGTGAGACCACTAAGTGGTAGTTAAAGAAACTGATTTTTCGTTTAAATGAAACTTTACCACTTCTGTGATTTGAATTCAAAAATCTGACATACATTGTTGTCATTAAGAAGTAAAATTTTGTTCAATGGGATTAAAATAATTTTTTGGTGAATAGTAACTTTTAAGTTTATTAATCGCGATTAGAGGTAATTAGTGTAATTTAAGGTAAAAATAAAGTTTTAATAATATAAAATGACCTATACACATGTCCTACCCTCATTGGATGTGTCATGGACGACCAAGACAATCCATGGGTCAACTTGGGGACTCCATGGAGCCACTTTGGTTGGAAAATGACATTAATACCATTTTTTTAATGTTAAAATTAAAATGTCACAAACATGTGTGGTTTTACTAAAACAATTTTTATATGAGATTATAAAAGTCAGATTTTTACTATAAATATTAATTGGAAAGATAAAAATATTTCCTACATCATAGTATTTTTTTTATAATTTTTATACATTAACGAAATTAAATTATTTATGACACCATGATGATGCAGCGATTACCTCATTATTTAATGATTTAAATAAAATGGAAAGATATTGTAAAATCTAAGACCTACACATGTAATAAACTTATTGGATGAGTGGATTTAGAACCCTTATCACCTTATCCTCTAAAAAATCAATGTGGGGCCTTTAAAATCCGAAACTCATTCTAAAATAAAGTAACATTTCCTTACTTTCCAAGAGTGCCCCTCCTCTCCTCTTATAAAAGGCCCCCACCTCTACCCCCTTACCCACACCTCTCAAGCCTTTGGTTCGGCCAACCCCTGCCCTTGTTGTCTCTCCAAATCCCTCTATTACTCCTAGAAGCCTCACATTGGGCATGAGTCTTCCCAAGGAAGCCTTTGAGCTCAAATCAAAAAGAGTTACCCGATTTAAAGGTAGTGTCTTCTCTTGTGTTATTTTGTTTTATTTTGCTTCTCCAACCCCATAAACTCTTATTATTATTTTATTTTGTAACACCTAAAGTATCTTCAATATACTAGGATGTTGTTATAAGAATAATTAGAGATACACTTACACACACCTACATCTAATGGTTAAAGAACATACTGTTTCTGTGGATGGCGAATTTCTGCCTCATGAAACGATGATTGTTCAACACTCATATAACACCTTAAAAGGTGGCCATTAAGATGTCACTATATTTATATATGATATATAATATGTTTATGTTTTACTTAAGCTTCTGTATTTTTCTTTTGTGTCATACCTTTATGGTTTCCATTATGGGTAAAACACGATAATTTCATTTTAGGAAGTGCGGACTACCGCCCCCTCAAAGTGATTTGATTCGTTAATGCCATATGTGGGATGTATAAAGGATGGATTTAAAGTTATTATATATAATGTATGTTAAATATAAATTTTGAATATAATTCTGTAATTAAAATATAAATACCTCTCATTTGGTTTTAATTCCATTAATATGACATAGAAATGAAAGTAGTCTTCATGCGTACGTATGGCTTACCGTCTCCATGAACGGTGCATTTCATTTATTACCTATAAATGATTATTTAATATTATAAATACTTGTATATTATGTATATATATGATATATATGATATCCAAATCTTGAATATCATTCTGGATAGAATGAACCTTTGACCATACGAACAACATGTAATTGTAAGAAGTCCACTTTCGACTTAAGAACCAAATATCGACAAAACAAACATTATTAACTTAAATGATTACATAATGTTTATAACATGGAAATAAGTGATATAAAAGGATTAATTAAATTGAAAAAGGTTCTTAATCAAGTATAAATTAACTCAAGTTTATTATTCAGGACGTTAAAGAATGATCGAGTCAAGTCGGACCCGAGGTAAGGAATCCTACCTCTCTTTATTTTAAGTACACTCTTTTATGTCATTCCTTTTAAGATCATCTTTCTTATTATTGGGATGTTATTTTATATTAATATTAATGTAATTATTATATTCATATGATGTGAAACCCTATTTTCTCTCATCAATCCATTTTGGATGTTTTGAGTGGTGCCGTTAAGCTGCGGAATTTTCGTAAGAGATCCAACCTCTCTCTTTCCTTTTAAGTACTCTTCTTTATGTCACTTCTTTAAGCACCTCTTTGTTATGTGTGGGGATGTTATTTTATATTACTATTTCTGTAAATTTTATGTCAATATTATGAGAGACCCTATTTGTTCTCATCAATCCATTTTTGGATGTTTTAAGTGGCGTCGTTAGGCTGCCGAGTTTTCGTAAGGGATTTTTCATCTCACTTTTATTCCCATGAGATTTATGCTACATTTTCCACCATTTCCTTTGAGTGGTATATGGACTTCACATTATTCTACTCTTTGTGTAATATACTTTCGTTTATGAGTATTTGCATCAATGTTGTATTGTCCTTCTTTCATGGGGTGTATGTTTTGAAAGATACCCAAGTCGGTAAGAGAACCTTTCACCCTCCTCTTTTTAAAAGACTTCTTTTGTTATGTCATTTAATTTACATCTTATTATGTTGGGATATGTTCTTATATATCCTTATTGATTTAAAGTTTATAGTGATGAGATACCATTCACTCTCTCATTGACTAATTTTCTGAATTTTGAAGTGATGTCGTTAAGTTGTCGAATTTTTTTTACAAGGGAATGTCTTAACCCAATTTCGATTTCTTTGGGTTCAACTTGTACTTATTGAACATGTAATCCTATGAATATGTGTGAATTACCTATGATTGTTTCACACATAATATACACTTATATTGGGTGTATTTTTATTTCTCACACATAATTATGTGATAGATTTATCCTTAATTTAAGGATTCCATCTTTATAAAGGATTTCATTTCAATTTACATTTCTATTGAGACTTCATTGTTGTTATGCACCAGTTCACTCTTACATGGTGTGTATATTGTCCTTTGACATATTATATCATGAATCCCTTTATTCTCATGATATTATAAAGTTCGTATTAAATGTTATTCCACAATTATTTGTATTCAAGAGTCTCTCATTTTGTTAAAAACTCTTTAACAAAAATATCATTTTAAATGTTTTAAATATTTATTATTATAAATATTTATCTTTAATGTCCATGTTTTCAAAATGGTTTTCAGTATTTATTTATATGGACATTAATTTTTTAAAATTATAATTCCAATAAAAGCTTCAAAGTGGTATGGGACACTTTGATTCAAAAATCTCTTTTAAATAATTTTTGAAAATGGATTGATTAATTCAATATCTTGGAATTACTTATTTTGATTGAAAATGAAATGTTTTTATTGAAATATTAATATTTTCAATATTTTATGTGTAATGATGGTTCTTGGACATTTTACGGGTGGTTACGTGATAAACCATATGACGGGTGGTGTCGTGAATACCAGGATGGGTGGTTACGTTATAACCTCCAATGCATTGGGTATGGAAGTAGGCCGTATGGCTATTCCATTAAGTATGTGTGGAAGTCGATCATATGGTTATTCCATTTAAGTACGTTTATGTCCCAAGTTACCTCTATATGTTATGTGTTCTTTATATGGGTTTTATGGTAACCTTTTGGTTACAAAAGGGGTAAGTAATGATATTTTATTCAGTGAAGAGTTTTTACTACTTCCTAAAGGTGAACGGAATTACTTTGATAAAGTATACATGGTTTGCTTTTTTCTTTGAAAAAACTAACAGTTTTCATTATTTGTGTATCCCTTGCTGAGCTTTTTATGCTCACCCCAAGTTTTTTTTTAAATGTATTTCACACGACTTAATGTGGAATAGGTTCAAGGATGGGATCAAGGGAAAGTCATGCTATCTAATACATGGAACTAGACATGTTTCTTTTTAATATTTTCTTTACGGAAACTTAGTAGAAGTGTCTACTATGTAATCTTTTGAGATGTAATAGTTATGACCTAATTCTCTAAAACTATAAACCTGAAAATATCCACAATGTGAATTATTCATTTAATTCAATATTAAGTAAGGTTTAAGGCTGGGTCCTTATAGTTGGTATCAAAGGTCGGTTTAGATAACTTTAGAGGTTAGGGTATCCTCTAAGCATAAGTGACATTACCATAATGGTTAGGATTTTAGAAAGAGTCCTAGTTTTAGATAAAGTGAATGAGTAAGTATATCTTAGTGTTTATCTTCCTCATTAGTACATGATGGTTTTGTTGATATACTCACACTGACATTTCTATTTTTAGAAAATGGATGGATCTAGAAGCAACCAAAGTGACAATGGGTTTGAAGGAAACTATGGTGGTTCTCTGATTAAGAGACTAGATGAAATGGGGGATTCAATGAGGAATCTCTTAGTTGTTCTAAACCAACTATCAAGGAGTCATGATCAACCACTTGAACCTTGGTGAGTTCTCTAATGCATCATGTATGAGATGACCAACTCGATGTGGAAGTTCAGGTAATAATTATAAAGTTAACCATTAGGGTTTATATGATCCTTACTTTTTAGGTAATTATGGGTTACTCTATGATATGATGGAATATGAAAGGAATGAGATAAAATTGAGGTTAAAATAAGATATGGTTTTTTTTGAAGATTTTATCTTATTTTGGGGAATGTTTTAAGAATTATATAGTTTTGGAAAAAGGACAACACGCAGACCATGTGACAACCTGTCGCGTCGGACAAAGCAGCGAGAATCGAACCCACAACCAAAGTGCGACTGGTATTTATCGCCTACCACTGGACTACGTGAAGTACCTGGTTAGTTTGACTGACTCTTTTTAGTTAGATTATTTTATGAATTAAGAGTAAGTTGATTTTTGGTTATCTATGGAAATTTATTAACCTATCATGGAGGATATGTGATTAGGTTAATTACTTTTCAATACGAGACTTTAAGAGCAACTGATGTTGTTTAGAGATAAATGTTACGATTTAACTTGAAAGACTATGTTACTAAATCCTTCATATATTTTGGTTTCAATCTGATTTTCGTTTACTTTGAATAATTTTATGTACAAATTCTTTATCGAATGGTCCTCGTTGAACTTTGGGTTTTGTTGGAAAATTTTGGAGATTAAGAATAGATTTTCTTTTTATAAAGGGTTATCCTATTCTGGATTATCTGATATTGTACTAACCTTTTTGTTTTTGGTTTTGGATAAAGTCTAAATACATGGGAAGTATATAGTTCTCTTTTGTGGATTATGTTATTCTCTAGAAGTTGATTATAGTACTCTTAATGTGAACAAGTCTTCCTAAATACTCGTCTTTTGGAGAAAATATGAGTTTGTGTAAGAAATATAATAAAAGATGAAAGTCAACATGATAAGTAATTATGTTTCCTTATGAATAAATTCCTCAATAAAAAGTAACTTAAAACAAAAATGTTGTCTATTAACTTTTCCTACTGGGAAATCGAATACCGTTTAACCCATCACAAGTTTGTGATTTTCTTGTGGTTAACTTTCTCCTAAACATGTTTTCTATCACTCTCCATCAGAACATGACCCTTTGTTTTTTTCCTCCATGTCCATATTTTCATACTTGTAATCCTAGTATGGGTTAACTCGGGTGACCTTTGTACTTCTCTTTATTAATTTTAATGTGATTGTTTTACTGACTCTTGTTCTGATGTAGAATTTTCAATAAAGTTTCCAAGCCCAATTTTAAAATTGCGAGGACACAATTCCCAAAAGGGGGGAAGGATGTAACACCCCGGGTAAATAAAGAATTTGAAAATTTTATATTTATCCCATTTTTTTGAATAAAATGTTAATATTAATTTAAAGGGAAGTCTATGCTTGTTGGCTTACCCAATACGCAACAACGAGTTCCTTTGAAATCTTATGTTGCACTCTAATAATAAAATAAAATTATTTTAAATGTTAGTTAACACGTAGTCGTTGTATTGGTAGGAATGAATATAAATAACTAAAATATGATTATATATGTTTGTTAAATGTTTTTACATTTATCCAATAAAGGATAAAGGCTAAAAATACAAAAAGAATTCAATTTTAGGCATATATACTCTAATTTTCACTAAAGGTCCACTTATCAACTTTTGATGGAGAACCGTAATTAATTATAGTTTTGGTCATTCTTATACATTCTATTGAACCAAATAAAACTCTTCTTTAGAATCGGGACATCAAAATTCACTTTGTGTAAATTTTTGGTATTTTCCCGATAAAGATCATTTTTTAATGAATAGTAAAAATGTTGTATTTTAATTCAAAACCTCTTTTTAATCTAATTTATTTATATGATTAGATTATCTTTTTAATTGGTTTCAAATTGAAATTAGAATATATTTTTACCATTTAATCCAATATTGGTCATTGTAATTAATTTCATCTTGATATTGGACTTAAACTAGTGTCAATCTTTTGATACTTATTGTTTCATAAAAACACGCTATTTGCTCTGACAGTGGGAATTAATTATTAAATTAATTCATGTAACTTATATGTTTTGAATTTTGTAAAATAGACATCATTTTTTAATTTGTAATATCAAATATATCCTAGGGTAAATTTTTGGTAATTTTCTGAAAAACATCATTTTTTGATGAATAGTGAAACCACTAAGTGGTAGTTAAAGAAACTGATTTTTCATTTAAATGAAACTTTACCACTTCTGTGATTTGAATTTCCAAAATCCGGCATACATGGTTGTCATTAAGAATTAAAATGTGGTTCAATGGGATTAAAATAATTTTTTGGTGAATTGTAACTTTTAATTTTATTAATCGCGATTAGAGGTAATTAGTGTAATTTAAGGTAAAATTAATGTTTTAATAATATAAAATGACCTAGACACATGTCCTACCCTCATTTTATGTGTCATGGAATACCAAGAAAATCCATGGTTCAACTTTGGGACCCCATGGAGCCACTTTGGTTGGAAAATGACATTAATACCTTTTTATTTAATGTTAAAATTAAAATGTCACAAACATGTGTTGTTTTACTAAAACAATTTTTATATGGGGTTATACAAGTCAGATTTTTGACTATAAATATTAATTGGAAATATAAAAATATTTCCTACATCATAGTATTTTGTTTATAATTTTTAGACATACTAAATTAAATTATTTATGACACCATGATGATGCAGCGATTACCTCATTATTTAACGATTTAAATAAAATGGAAAGATAATGTAAAATATAAGACCTAAACATGTCCAAAACCTATTGGATGATTGGATTTAGAACCCTTATCACCTTACCCTCGAAAAAAATCAATGTGGGACCTTTAAAATCCGAAACTCATTCTAAAATAAAGTAACATTTCCTTACTTTCCAAGAGTTCCCATCCTCTCCTCTTATAAAAGGCCCCCACCTCTACCCCCTTACCCACACATCTCAAGCATTTGGATCGGCCAAAACCCACCCATTTTGTCTCTCCAAATCCCTCTCTTACTCATAGAAGCCTCACTTTGGGCATAAGTCTTCCCGAGGAAGCCTTTGAGCTCAAATCAAAAAGAGTTACCCGATTTAAAGGTAGTGTCTTCTCTTGTGTTCTTTTGTTTTATTTTGCTTCTCCAACCCCCTAAACTCTTTTTATTCTTTTATTTTGTAACAACTACAGTATCTTAAATTTACTATGATGTTTTTATAAGAAGCATTCGAGATACACTTACACATACCTACATCTAATGGTTAAAGAATATATTGTTTCTGTGGATGGCGAATTTCTGCCTCACGAAACGATGATTGTTCAACACTCATATAACACCTTCAAAGGTGGACATTAAGATGTCACTATATTTATAAATGATATATAATATGTTTATGTTTTACTTAAGCTTCTTTATTTTTGTTTTTTGTCATACCTTTATGGTTTCCATTGTGGGTAAAACACAATAATTTCATTTTAGGAAGTGTGGACTACCGCCCCCTCAAAGTGATTTGATTCGTTAATGCCATATGTGGGATGTATAAAGGATGGATTTAAAGTTATTATATATGATTTATGTTACATATAAATGATGAATATAATTCTGGAATTAAAATATACATACCTCTCATTTGGTTTTAATTCCATTAATATGGCATAGAAATGAAAGTAGCGTTCATGCGTACGCACGACTTACTGTCTCCATGAACGGTGCATTTCATTTCTTACCTCTAAATGATTATTTAATATTATAAATACTTGTATATTCTGGATATATATGATATATATGATATCCAAATCATGAATATCATTCTGGATATAATGAACCTTTGACCACACGAACAACATGTAATTGTAAGAAGTCCACTTTCGACTTAAGAACCAAATATCGACAAAACAAACATTATTAACGTAAATGGTTACATAATGTTTATAACATGGAAATAAGTTATATAAAAGGAATAATGAGATTTAAAATTTTTCTTAATCAAGTGGAAATTAACTCAAGTTTATTATTCAGGACGTTAAAAAATGATCGATTCAAATCAGACCCGAGGTAAGGGATCCTACCTCTCTCTTTTTTAAGTACACTCTTTTATGTCATTCCTTTTATTCTCATATTTCTTATGATTGGGATATTATTTTATATTACTCTTACTGTAATTTTTATGTTCATATGATATTAATCCCTATTTTCTCTCATAAATCCATTTTGGAAGATTTGAGTGGCGCCGTTAAGCTGCTGAATTTTCGTAAGAGATCCAACCTCTCTCTTTCCTTTTAAGTACTCTTCTTTATGTCACTTCTTTAAGATACTCTTTGTTATGTTGGGGGATGTTATTTTATATTCATCTTTCGGTAAATTTCATGTAAATATGATGAGAGACCCTATTTGATCTCATCAATCCATTTTTGGAAGTTTTAAGTGGCGTCGTTAGGCTGCCGAGTTTTCGTAAGGGATTTTTCATCTCACTTTTATTCCCGTGAGATTTATGCTAGATTTTCCACCATTTCCTTTGAGTGGTATATGTACTGCCAATTATTATACTCTATGTGTAATATACTTTCATTTATGAGTATTTACATCAATGTTGTATTGTCCTTCTTTCATTGGGTGTATGTTTCGAAAGATACCCAAGTCGGTAAGAGAACCTTTCACCCTCCTCTTTTTAAAAGACTTATTTTGTTATGTCATTTAATTTAAATCTTATTATGTTGGGATATGTTCTTATATATCCTTATTTATGTAAATTTTATATTTATCAGATACCATTCACTCTCTCATTGACTAATTTTCTAAAATTTGAAGTGATGCTGTTAGGCTGTCGAATTTTTTTTACAAGGGAACGTCTTAACCCAATTTCGATTTCTTTGGGTTCAACTTGTACTTATTGAACATGTAATCCTATGAATATGTGTGAATGACCTCTGATTTTTTCACACTTAATATCCACTTATATTGGGTGTATTTTTATTTCTCACACATAATTATGTGATAGATTTATCCTTAATTTAAGGATACCATCTTTATAATGGATTTCATTTCAATTTACATTTCTATTGAGACTTCATTGTTGTTATGCACCAATTCACTCTTACATGGTGTGTATACTGTCCTTTTACATATTATATCATGAATCCCTTTATTCTCATGATATTATAAAGTTCAGATTAAATGTTATTCCGAAATTATTTGTATTAAAGAGTCTCTCATTTTGTTAAAAACTCTTTAACAAAAATATCATTTTAAATGTTTTAAAGATTTATTATTCTAAATATTTATCTTTAACGTCCGTGTCTTCAAAATGGTTTTCAGTATTTATTTATATGGACATTAATGTTTTAAAATTAGAATTCTAATAAAATCTTCAAAGTGGTATGGGACACTTTGATTCAAAAATCTCTTTTAAATGATTTTTGAAAATGGATTGATTAATTCAATATCTTGGAATTACTTATTTTTATTGAAAATGAAATGTTGTTATTGAAATGTTAATATTTTCAATATTTTATGTGTAATGATGGTACTTGGACATTTTACGGGTGGTTACGTGATAAACCATATGACGGGTGGTGCCGTGAATGCCAGGACGGGTGGTTACGTTATAACCTCCAATGCATTGGGTTTGGAAGTCAGCCGTATGTCTATTAAATTAAGTATGTGTGGAAGTCGACTGTACGGTTATTCCATTTAAGTATGTTTATGTCCCAAGTTACCTTTATATGTTATGTGTTCTTTATATGGGTTTTATGGTAACCTTTTGGTTATAAAAGGGGTAAGTAATGATATTTTATTCAGTGACTAGTTTTTACTACTTCCTAAAGGTGAAAGGTATTACTTTGATAAAGTATACATGGTTTACTTGTTGCTTTGAAAAACTAACAGTTTTCATTATTTGTGTATCCCTTGCTGAGCTTTTTATGCTCACCCCAAGTTTTTTTTTTGAAATTTCTTTCCGAGGACTTAATGTTGAATAGGGTCAAGGATGGGATCAATGGAAAGTCATGCTATCTAATACATGGAACTAGACATGTTTCATTTTAAGAGTTTTTTTTATGGAAACTTAGTAGAAGTTTCTACTATGTAATATTTTGAGATGTAATAGTTTTTACCTAATTATATAAAACTCTAAACCTGAAAATATTCTCAATGTGAATTATTCATTTAATTCAATATTAAGTAAGGTTTAAGGACGGGGCCTTATAGTTGGTATCAAAGGTCGGTTTAGATAACTTTAGAGGTTAGGGTATCCTCTAAGAATAAGTGACATTACCATAATGGTTATGATTTTAGAAAGAGTCCTAGTCTTAGATAAAGTGAATGAGTAAGTATATATTAGTGTTTATCTTCCTCATTAGTACATGATGGTTTTGTTGATATACTCACACTGACATTTCTGTTTTTAGAAAATGGATGGATCTAGCAGGCACCGAAGTGAAAATGGGTTTGAAGGAAACTATGGTGGTTCTCTGATTAAGAGACCGGATGAAATGGGGGATTCAATGAGGAATCTCATGGTTGTTCTAAACCAACTATCAAGGAGTCATGATCAACCACTTGAACCTTGGTGATTTCTCTAATTCATCATGTACGAGATGACCAACTCTATGTGGAAGTTCATGTAATAATTATAAAGTTAACCATTAGGGTTTATACGATCCTTACTTTTTAGGTAATTTTGTGTTACTCTATGATATAATGGAATATGAAAGAAATTAGATAAAATTGAGGTTAAAATATGATATGGTTATTTTTGAAGATTTTATCTTTTTTTGGGGAATGTTTTAAGAATTATATAGTTTTGGAAAAAGGACAACACGCAGACCGTGTGACAACCCGTCGCGTCGGACAAAGCAGCGGGAATCGAACCCACAACCAAAGTGCGACTGGTATTTATCGCCTACCACTGGACTACGTGAAGTCCCTGGTTAGTTTGACTGACTCTTTTTAGTTAGATGATTTTATGAATTAAGAGTAAGTTTATTTTGTGTTATCTATGGAAATTTATTAACCTATCATGGAGGATATGTGATTAGGTTAATTACTTTTCAATACGAGACTTTAAGAGCAACTGGTGTTGTTTGGAGATAAATGTTACAATTTAACATGGAAGATTATGTGACTAAATCCTTCAAATATTTTGGTTTCAATCTTATAATGGTTTAATTTCATTAATTTTATGGACAAATTGTTTATCGAATGGTCCTCGTTGAACTTTGGGTTTTTTTGGAAAATTTTGGAGATTAAGAATAGATTTCCTTTTTATAAATGGTTATCCTATTCTGGATTATCTGATCTTGTACTATCCTTTTTGGTTTTGTTTTTGTTTAAAGTCTAAATACATGGGAAGTATATAGTTCTCTTTTGGTTAAAGTCTAAATACATTGCACTCTAATAATAAAATAAAATTATTTTAAATGTTAGTTAACACGTAGTCGTTGTATTGGCAGGAATGAATAGAAATAACTAAAATATGATTATATATGTTTGTAAAATGTTTTTACATTTATCCAAGAAAGTATAAAGTCTTAAAATACGAAAAGAATTCAATTTTAGGCATATATACTCTAATTTTCACTAAAGGTCCACTTATCAACTTTTGAATGCGAACCGTCATTAAATATAGTTTTGGTCACTCTTATACATTCTATTGGACCAAATAAAACTCTTCTTTAGAATCGGGACATCAAAATTCACTTTGTGTAAATCTTTGGTATTTTTCCGATAAAGATCATTTTTTAATGAATAGTGAAAATGTTGTATTTTAATTCAAAACCCCTTTTTAATATAATTTATTTATATGATTAGATTATCTTTTGAATTGGTTTCAAAGTGAAATTAGAATATATTTTTACCATTTAATCCAATAGTGGTCATTGGAATTAATTTCATCTTGAAATTGGACTTAAACTAGTGCCAATCTTTTGATACTTATTGTTTCATAAAAAACACGCTATTTGCTCTGACAACGGGAATTAATTATTAAATTAATTAATGTAACTTATATGTTTTTAATTTTGTAAAATATACATCATTTTTTAATTCGGAAGATCAAATATAGCCCAGGGTAAATTTTGGGTAATTTTCTGAAAAACTTCAATTTTTGATGAATAGTGAAACCACTAAGTGGTTGTTAAAGAAACTGATTTTTCATTTAAATGAAACATTTCCACTTCTGTGATTTGAATTTCAAAAATCCGACATACATGGTTGTAATTAAGAAGTAAAATGTGGTTCAATGGGATTAAAATAATTTTTTGGTGAATAGTAACTTTTAAGTTTATTAATCGCGATTAGAGGTAATTAGTGTAATTTCAGGTAAAAATAATGTTTTAATAATATGAAATGACCTAGACACATGTCCTACACTCCTTCTATATGTCATGGCCGACCAAGACAATCCATGGGTCAACTTGGGGACCCCATGGAGCCACTTTGTTTGGAAAATGATATTAATACCTTTTTATTTAATGTTAAAATTAAAATGTCACAAACATGTGTTATTTTACTAAAACAATTTTTATATGGGGTTATACAAGTCATATTTTTTAATATAAATATTCATTGTAAATCTAAAAATATTTACTACATCATAGTATTTTTTTTATAATTTTTAGACATTAACTAAATTCAATTATTTATGACACAATGATGATGCAGCGATTACCTCATTATTTAACGATTTAAATAAAATGGAAAGATAATGTAAAATCTAAGACCTACACATGTAATAAAACCTATTGGATGAGTGGCTTTAGAACCCTTATCACCTTACCCTCTAAATAAATCAATGGGGGACCTTTAAAATCCGAAACCCATTCTAAACTAAAGTAACATTTCCTTACTTTCCAAGAGTGCCCCTCCTCTCCTCTTATAAAAGGCCCCCACCTCTACCCCCTTACCCACACCTCTCAAGCCTTTGGCTCGGCCAACCCCCTCCCATTTTGTCTCTCCACATCCCTATCTTACTCCTAGAAGCCTCACTTTTGGCATAAGTCTTCCCAAGGAAGTCTTTGATCTCAAATCAAAAAGAGTTACCCGCTTTAAAGGCAGTGTCTTCTCTTGTGTTCTTTTGTTTTATTTTTCTTCTCCAACCCCCTAAACTCTTTTTATTATTTTATTTTGTAACAACTACAGTATCTTCAATATAATAGTATTTTGTTATAAGAAGCATTCAAGATACACTTACACACATCTACATCTAATGGTTAAAGAACATACTGTTTCAGTGGATGGCGAATTTCTGCCTCACGAAACGATGATTGTTCAACACTCATATAACACCTTCAAAGGTAGCCATTAAGATGTCACTACATTTATATATGATATATAATATGTTTATGTTTTACTTAAGCTTCTGTATTTTTCTTTTGTTTCATACCTTTATGGTTTCCATTGTAGGTAAAACACGATAATTTCATTTTAGGAAGTGCGGACTACCACCCCCTCAAAGTGATTTGATTCGTTAATGCCATATGTGGGATGTATAAAGGATGGATTTAAAGTTATTATATATGATTTATGTTACATATAAATGATTAATATAATTCTGGAATTAAAATATACATACCTCTCATTTGGTTTTAATTCCATTAATATGACATAGAAATGAAAGTAGCGTTCATGCGTACCTACGGCTTACCGTCTCCATGAACGGTGCATTTCATTTCTTACCTATAAATGATTATTTAATATTATAAACACTTGTATATTATGGATATATATGATATATATGATATCCAAATAATGAATATCATTCTGTATATAATGAACCTTTGACCATACGAACAACATGTAATTATAAGAAGTCCACTTTCGACTTAAGAACCAAATATCGACAAAACAAACATTATTAACTTAAATGATTACATAATGTTTATAACATGGAAATAAGTGATATAAAAGGATTAATGAACTTGAAAAAGGATCTTAAGAACGTATAAATTAACTCAAGTTTATTTTTCAGCACGTTAAAGAACGATCGAGTCAGGTCGGACCCGAGGTAAGGGATCCTACCTCTATTTTTTTTAAGTACACACTTTTATGTCATTCATTTTAAGCTCATATTTCTTATTATTGGGATGTTATTTTATATTACTCTTAGTGTAATTTTTATGTTCATATGATTTGAAACCCTATTTTCTCTCATCAATCCATTTTGGAAGTTTTGAGTGGCGCCGTTAAGCTGCTGAATTTTCGTAAGAGATCCAACCTCTCTCTTTCCTTTTAAGTACTCTTCTTTATGTCACTTCTTTAATCTCCTCTTTATTATGATGGGGGATGTTATTTTATATTCCTCTTTCTGTAAATTTCATGTCAATATGATGAGAGACCCTATTTTATCTCATCAATCCATTTTTTAAAGTTTTAAGTGGTGTCGTTAGGCTGCCGAGTTTTAGTAAGGGATTTTTCATCTCACTTTTATTCCCGTGAGATTTATGCTACATTTTCCATCATTTCCTTTGAGTGGTATATGGACATCCCATTATTCTAATCTTTATGTAATATACTTTCATTTATGTGTATTTAAATCAATTTTTTATTGTCCTTATTTCATGGGGGTGTATGTTTCGAAAGATACCCAAGTCGGTAAGAGAACCTTTCACCCTCATCTTTTTAAAAGACTTCTTTTGTTATGTGTAACACCCCAGGTAAATAGAGAATATGACATTTTTTGTATTTATCCATATTTATGAATAAAATATTAATATTACTTTAAAGGGGATGCTATGCTCGATGGAGTACCCAATACGCAACAATGAGTTTCTTTGAAATCTTACGTTGCACTCTAATAATAAAATAATATTATTTTAAATGGTAGTTAATGTCTAGCCGTTGTAATGGCGGGAATGAACAGAACTAACTAAAAAATGATTATATATGTTTGTGAAATATTTTTACTCTTTACAATAAATTATAGAGGATTAAAAATGCGAATGAATCCAATTTTAAGCGTAGACAGTCTAATATTCTTTAAAAGGTCGATTAACCGCCTTTTGATGGAGAACCTCTTTTAAATCCACTTTTTGACAATTTTATGTGTTATATTTGACAAAATAAAATTATTCTTTATATTTGGGACATCAAAATTTACTTGGTGTAAATATTTGGTATTTTTCCGAAAAAGTTCAATTTTTAATAAATAGTGAAAAATGTTGTATTTTAATTCAAAATCTTTTTTTAATCTAATTTATTTATATGATTAGATTATCTTTTTAATTGGTTTTAAAGTGTAAATAGAATATATTTTTACCATTTAATCCAATGGTGGTCATTTTAATTAATATCACTTTAAGATTGGACATAAACGAGTGTCAATCTTTTGAAAGATATTGTTTCATAAAAACACGCTATTTGTTTTAATAGCGGGATTTAATTATAAAATTAATTAATGCAACTTCTATGTTATGAATTTGGTAGAATAGACATCATTTTTGAATTTGGAATATCAAATATAGATTAGAGTGAATTTTTAGTATTTTTTTGAAAAACGTCAATTTTTGATGAATAGTGAAACCACAAAGTGGTGGTTACAAAATTTGATTTTTCGTTTAAATGGGACTTTACGAATTCTGTGATTTGAATTTCAAAAATCCAATTTAAATGATTTTAATTTTTAAGTAAAATGTGGTTCAATGGGATGAAAATAATTTTTTATGAAAAGTAACTTTTAAGTTTTATTAATCGCAATTAAAGGTAATTAGTGTGATTTAAGGTAAAAATGATATTATAATAAAATGAAAATATATTGAAACTTGTCCTAACCCTATTGGATGAGTTATGGCCGTCCAAGACAACCCATTGGACGATTTTTGGTACCCCATGGAGCCACTTGGGTTTGATAATGACATTTATGCCTTTTTTAAAGTTAAAATAAAAATGTCACAAACATGATTTTTTTTACTAAATCAATTTTTACATGTGGCTATAAAAGTGAGAGTTTTGACTATAAATAGTCATTGTAAAGCTAAAAATATTTCATACATCATAGTATTTTTTTATAATTTTTATACATTAAATAAATTAAATTCCTTATGACATCATTATGATGCAGTGATGACCTCATTATTTAACGATTTAAATAAAATGGAAAGATAATGAAAAATATAGGACCTACACATGTCAAAAACCTATTGGATGGGTGGGTTTCGAACCCTTATCACCTTATCCTCGAAACACATCAATTTGGGACCATTAAAATCCGAAAACCATTTGAAAATAAAGTAACATTTTATACTTTTCCAAGAGTGCCCCTCCTCTCCTCTTATAAAAGGCCCCCACCTCTACCACCTTACCCACACCTCTCAAACCTTTGGTTCGGAAAATCTCTGATCATTTTGTCTCTACACATCTATATACTAATCCTAGAAGCCTTAACTTAGGCAGTAAGCTCTTCAAGAAACCATTTTGGTTCAAACCAAAGGGAGTTACCCTATTTTAAGGTAACGTCTTCACTAGTGCTCTTCTGTTTTATTTTGCTTCTCCAACCCCCTAAACTCTTTTTATTAATTTATTTTGTAACAACTCCAGTATCTTCAATATACTAGGATGTTTTTATAATAAGTATTCGAGCTATACTTACACATACCTTCATCTAATGGTTAAAGAACATACTGTTTCTGTGGATGGCGAATTTCTGCCTCACAAAACGATGATTGTTCAACACTCATATAACACCTTCAAAGGTGGAAATTAATATGTCACTCTATTTATATATGATATATATTATTTTTATGTTTTCCTTATGCTTATGTATTTTTCATTTGTGTTATACCTTTATGGTTTCCATTGTGGGTAAACACGATAATTTCATTTTTGGAAGTGCGGACTACCGCCCCCTCAAAGTGATTTGATTCGTTAATTCCATATTGGGATATATAAAGGATGAATTTAAAGTTATTATATATGATGAATGATACACCTAAATGATGAATATAATTCTGTAATTAAAATATACATACGTCTCATTTAGTTTTAATTCCATTAATATGACAAAGAAATGAAAGTAGCGTTCATGCGTACGTACGGCTTACCGTCTCCATGAATAGTGAATTTCATTTCTTACCTCTAAATGATTATTTAATATTAAAAATACATGTATATTATGGATATATATGATATATATGATATCCAAATCAGTAATTTTATTCTGGATATAAAGAACCTTTTACCACACGAACAACATGTAATTGCAAGAAGTCCACTTTTGACTTAAGAACCAAATATCGAAAAAACAAACATTATTGACATAAATGATTACATAATATTTATAACATGTCAATAATTGATATACATGGAATAATTAACTTGAAAAAGGTTCTTAAGAAAGTAGAAATTAACTCAAGTTTATTATTCAGGAGATTAAATAATGATCGAGTCAAGTCGGACCGGAGGTAAGGGATCCTACTTCTCTCTTTCTTTTAAAGTATGCTCTTTTATGTCATTCCTTTTAAAGAACATATTTCTTGTTATTGGGATGTTATTTTATATTACTCTTACTGTAATTTTTATTTTAATATGATGAGAGACCCTATTCGCTCTCATCAATCCATTTTGGAAGTTTTGAGTGGCACCGTTAGGCTGCCGAATTTTCGCAAGAGATCTAACCTCTCTCTTTCTTTTTAAGTACTCTCCTTTATGTCACTTCTTTTAAGCTATGATTTGTTATGTTGGGGGATGTTCTTTTCTATTCCTCTTTCTATAAACTTTATTTTAATATGATGATATACCCTATTTTATCTCATCAATCCATTTTTGTAAGTTTTATGTGGCGCCGTTAGGCTGCTGAGTTTTCGTAAGGGATTTTTCATCTCACTTTTATTCCCGTGAGATTTATGCTACATTTGCCACAATTTCCTTTGAGTGGTGTATGTACTGCCCATTATTTTACTCATTGTGTAATATACTTTCATTTATGAGTATTTACATCAATGTTGTATTATCCTTCTTTCACGGGGTGTATGTTTTGAAAGATACCCATGTCGGTAAGGGAACCTTTCACCCTCCTCTTTTTAAAAGACTTATTTTGTTATGTCTTTTAATTCACATAATATTATGTTGGGATATGTTCTTCTATATCCTTATTGATTTAAATTTTATTTCCATGTGATGAGATACCCTTTTTATCTCTCATCAACTCATTTTCTGAATTTTGTAGTGACGTCATTAGGCTGTCAAATTTTTGCAAGGGAACTTTTTAACCCAAATTTGATTCTTTGGGATAAACTTGTACTCCTTGAATATGTCGTTCTATGAATACGTTTGAATAACCTTTGATTTTTTTACACTTAATATCCACTTATATTTGGTGTATTAGTTTGTCACACATAATTATGTAATTGATTTATCCTTAATTTAAGGATACCATCTTTATAATGGATTTCATCTCAATTTACATTTCCATTGAGACTTCATTGTTGTTATGAACCAATTAACTCTTATATGGTGTGTATAATGTCCTTTTACATATTATATCATGAATCCCTTTATTCTCATGATATTATAAAGTTCTGATTAAAGTTTATTCCGCAATTATTTGTATTCAAGAGTCTCTCGTTTTGTTAAAAACTCTTTAACAAAAATACTGTTTTAAATGTTTTAAAGATTTGTTATTCTAAACCCTTATCTTTAATGTCCATGTTTTCAAAGTGGTTTTCAGTATTTATTTATATGCACATTAATGTTTTAAAATTATAATTCCAATAAAATATTCAAAGTGGTATGGGACACTTTGATTCAAAAATCTCTTTTAAATGGTTTTTGAAAATGGATTGCTTAATTCAATATCTTGGAATTACTTATTGTGATTGAAAATGAAATGTTGTTATTGAAATGATTATATTCTCAATATTTTATGTGTAATGATGGTACTTGGACATTTTACGGGTGGTTACGTGATAAACCATATGACGGGTGGTGTCGTGAATACCAGGACAGGTGGTTACGTTATAACCTCCAATGCATTGGGTATGGAAGTCGGCCGTATGGATATTCCATTAAGTATGTATGGAAGTTGGATGAATGGATATTCCATTAAGTGATATGTGTGGAAGTCTACCTTATGGTTATTCCACTTAAGTATGTTTATGTCCCAAGTTACCTTTATATGTTATGTGATCTTTATATGGGTTTTATGGTAATCGTTTGGCTATAGAAGGGTAAGTAATGAACTTTTATTTAGTGAAGAGTTTTACTACTTAGAAAAGGTGAAAAGTATTACTTTGATAAAGTATACATGGTTTACTTGTTGTTTGAAAAACTAACAGTTTTCATTCTTTGTGTATCCCTTACTGATCTTTTTATGCTCATCCCAAGTTTTTGAAATTTTTTTCACAGGACTTAACGTGGAATAGGGTCAAGGATGGGATCAAGGGAAAGTCATGCAACCTAAAACATGGAACTGGACATGTTTCTTTTTAAGAGTTTTTATTTTATGGAAACTTAGTAAATGTTTCTACTTTTTAATCTTTTGAGATGTAATAGTTATGTCCTAATTCTCTAAAACTCTAAACCTGAAAAGATCCTCAATGTGAATTATTCATTTAATTCAATATTAAGTAAGGTTTAAGGTCAGGGCCTTATAGTTGGTATCAGAGGTCGGTATAGATAACTTTAGAGGTTAGGGTATTCTTTAAGCATAAGTGACATGACCATAATGGTTAGGATTTCATAAAAAGTCATAGTTTTAGATAAAGTTAATGAGTAAGTGTATCTTAGTGTTTATCTTACTCTTTAGTACATGATGGTTTTGTTGATATACTCACACTGACCTTTTTGGTTTTAGTAAATGGCTGGATCTAGCAGGCACCAAAGTAACGGTGGATGTGAAGGAAACTGTGACAGTTTTCTGAGCGAGCAACTGAATGATATGGGAGCTGCAATGAGAACTCTTGTGTTTATCCTCAACCAACTATCTGGAGTCATGATTGACCACCTAAACCTTGGTGATTTCTATAAGTCATCATATATGCGAGAAACAAATCCCTACGGAACTACAGGTAATAATCATAAAGGTAAGTGTGTTCAAAAACCTATGTGTCATAGATGTGGAAAGAAACACCTAGGAAAATGTTTCAAAGGGACAGAAATATGTTATAGATGTGGAAATGAAGGTCATAAAGCAAGAACCTACCATGGAAAAAGGAAGCATCCAGTTGACTCGAGGAAAGGGAAATAAGTTCTTTCTGAGGGATCAATTGAATGTTTTAAATGTGGTGTGCATGGTCATTATACAAACACATGTCCTATGAAGAAGTTTCGGGAATGGGATCACCAAGATCGTACAAATATTCGCTTACCAATACCTAATGTCATTCCGATTGAGGATGAAGAAACTGAAAATGACCAATCAAAGGTTTGGATTATTTCTTAACTTTTGTTTTCCTATTTTGGAAACATGGGATATGATTCATGATTTTTCTTGTAGGAAAGAAGTATTTCAGAATAACTTGGAAAGGAATGGTTAATAGATCATGAAGAATTTCGAATGAGTAAG
This sequence comes from Viscum album, assembly GCA_963277665.1. Classification (NCBI taxonomy): domain Eukaryota; kingdom Viridiplantae; phylum Streptophyta; class Magnoliopsida; order Santalales; family Viscaceae; genus Viscum; species Viscum album. The sequence goes on along the minus strand of OY728155.1, from coordinate 912,354,288 downwards.
AAGTCAACATATAAGGGCTTCAAGAGTTATGGTGAAATTCTTAAGAGTATTATGTCTCTTTTGATGATGGGGTACATTAGAAGACTTTTTATATTATGTGTAACATTGATGTTTGATATATGAAAATTTTATTCAAATAATAGTAATCTGTTCTTTTGTGGACATAGTTATAAAGAACCATTTGGGTTTATATGATCCTTACTTTTGAGGTAATTATGGGTTACTATATGTAATAATGGAAAGTGAAAGTCATGAGATAAAATTGAGGTTAAATTACATTATGTTTATTTTTGAAGATTTTATATCATTATTGGGGAATGTTGTATGAATTATGTAGTTTTGGAAAAAGGAAAACACGCAGACCGTGTGACAACCTGTCGCATCGGACAAAGCTGCGGGAATCGAACCCACACCCAAAGTGCAATGGGTATTTATCACCTACCACTGGACTACGTAAAGTCCCTGGTTAGTATTACTTATTCTTTTTATTTAGGTGACTTTATTAATTAAGATTAAGTTGATTTTGGGTTTTTATGAAAATGATTAAATTATCATGTAGGATATGTGATTAGGTTAATTACTTTTTAATACGAGACTTTAAGAGCAACTGATGTTGTTTGGAGATAAATGTTATGATTTAACTTGGAAGACTATGTGACTAAATCCTTCAAATATTTGTGTTTCAATCTTAGTTTGGTTTACTTTGAAGAATTTTATGGAAAAATTGTTTATCGAATGGTCCTCGTTGAACTTTGGGTTTTGTTGGACAAATTTTGGAGATTAAGAATGTATTTTCTTTTTATAAAGGGTTATCCTTTTCTGGATTATCTGATCTTGTACTAACCTTTTTAGTTTTGGTTTTGGTTAAAGTCTAAAGACATGGGAAATATATAGTTATCTTTTTTGGATTATGTGGTTCTCTATAAGTTGATTATAGTACTCTTAATGCAAACAAGTCATCATAAATACTCTTCTTTTGGAGAAAATATGAGTTTGATTAAGGAATCTAATAAAAGTTGAAAGTCTACATGACAAGTAAGTATGTTTCATTATGATTTAGTTAATATCAAAAATAAATTCCTCAATTAAAAGTAACTTAAAACAAAAATGTTGTCTGTTAACTTTTCCTACTGGGGAATCGAATACCATTTAACCCATCACAAGTTTGTGGTTTTCTTATGGTTAACTTTCTCCTAGACATGTTTACTATCACTCTCCATCAGAACATGACCCTTTGTTTTTTCCTCCATGTCCATATTTTCATACTTGGAATCCTAGTATGGGTTAAATTGGGTGACCTCTGTACTTATCTTTCTTTATTTTAAAGTGATTGTTTTACCGACTCTTATTCCGATGTGGGACTTTCAAGGATGTTTCCAAGCTCAATTTTAAAATTGTGAGGACGCAATTCCCAAAAGGGGGGAAGGATGTAACACCCCAGGTAAATAAAGAATATGACATTTTTTGTATTTATCCATATTTGTGAAAAAAATATTAATATTACTCTAAAGGGGATGCTATGCTCGATGGTGTACCCAATACGCAACAATGAGTTTCTTTGGAATCTTACGTTGCACTCTAATAATAAAATAATATTATTTTAAATGGTAGTTAATGCCTAGCCGTTGTAATGGCGGGAATGAACAGAACTAACTACAAAATGATTATATATGTTTGTCAAATATTTTTACTCTTTACAATAAATGATAGAGGATTAAAAATGCGAATGAATCCAATTTTAAGCGTAGACAGTCTAATATTCTTTAAAAGGTCGATTAACCGCCTTTTGATGGCGAACCTCTTTTAAATCCACTTTTTGACAATTTTATGTGTTATATTTGACAAAATAAAATTCTTCTTTATATTCGGGACATCAAAATTTACTTTATGTAAATTTTTGGTATTTTTCCGAAAAAGTTCAATTTTTAATAAGTAGTGAAAAATGTTGTATTTTAATTCAATACCACTTTTTATTCTAATTTATTTATATGATTAGATTATCTTTCTAATTGTTTTTAAAGTGTAAATATAATATATTTTTACCATTTAATCCAATGTTGGTCCTTGTAATTAATATCACTTTAATATTGGACATAAACGAGTGTCAATCTTTTGAAAGATATTGTTTCATAAAAACACGCTATTTGTTTTACCAGCGGGATTTAATTATAAAATTAATTAATGCAACTTATATGTTATGAATTTGGTAAAATAGACATCATTTTTGAATTCAGAATATCAAATATAGCTTAGGGTGAATTTTTAGTATTTTTCTGAAAAACATCAATTTTTGATGAATAGTGAAACCACAAAGTGGTGGTTACAAAATTTGATTTTTTGTTTAAATGGGACTTTACCACTTCTGTGATTTGAATTTCAAATATCCAATTTAAATGATTTTAATTGTTAAGTAAAATTTGGTTCAATGGGATGAAAATAATTTTTGATGAAAAGTAACTTTTAAGTTTTATTAATCGCGATTAAATGTAATTAGTGTGATTTAAGGTAAAAATGATATTATAATAAAATTAAAATATATTTACACTTGTCCTAACCCTATTGGATTAGTTATGGCCGACCAAGGCAACCCATGGGACTATTTTTGGTACCCCATGGAGCCACTTGGGTTTGATAATGACATTTATGCCTTTTATTTAAAGTTAAAATAAAAATGTCACAAACAAGATTTGTTTTACTAAAACAATTTTTACATGTGGTTATACAAGTCATAATTTTGACTATAAATAGTAATTGGAAAACTAAAAAGATTTCCTACATCATAGTATTTTTTTTATTATTTTTATAAATTAAATAAATTAAATTCTTTATGACATCATGATGATGCAGCGATGACCTCATTATATAACGATTTAAATAAAATGGAAAGATAATGAAACATCTTGGACCTAAACATGTCAAAAACAAATTGGATGGGTGTATTTCGAACCCTTATCACCTTATCCTCGAAACTCATCAATTTGGGACCATTAAAATCCGAAAACCATTTGAAAATAAAGTAACATTTTATACTTTTCCAAGAGTGTCCCTCCTCTCCTCTTATAAAAGGCCCCCAGCTCTACCACCTTACCCACACCTCTCAAACCTTTGGTTCGGCCAATATATAATCATTTTGTATCTCCACATCCCTATCCGCACCCTAGAAGCCTTAACTTAGGCAGGAAACTCTTCAATAAACCCTTTTGGTTCAAACCAAAGAGAGTTACCCTATTTTAAGGTAACGTCTTCACTTGTGCTCTTTTGTTTTATTTTGATTCTCCAACCCCCTAAACTCTTTTTATTCATTTCTTTTGTAACAACTACAGTATATTCAATATACTAGGATGTTTTTATAATAATTATTCGTGCTACACTTTCACACAGCTTCATCTAATGGTTAAATAACATACTGTTTCTGTGGATGGTGAATTTCTGCCTCACGAAACGATGATTGTTCAACACTCATATAACACCTTCAAAGGTGGCCATTAAGATGTCACTATATTTATATATGATATATATTATGTTTATTATTTACTTATTCTTATGTATTTTTCATTTTTGGTATACCTTTATGGTTTCCATTGTGGGTAAACATGATAATTTCATTTTAGGAAGTGCGGACTACCGCCCCCTCAAAGTGATTTGATTCGTTAATTCCATATATGGGATGTATAAAGGATGGATTTAAAGTTATTATATATGATTAATGATACATATAAATAATGAATATAATTCTGGAATTAAAATATACATACCTCTCATTTAGTTTTAATTCCATTAATATGACAAAGAAATGAAAGTAGCGTTTATGCATACGTACGACTTACCGTCTCCATGAACAGTGCATTTCATTTATTACCTCTAAATGTTTATGTAATATTATAAATACATTTATATTATGGATATATATTATATATATGATATACAAATCAGGAATTTCGTTCTGTATATAAAGAACCTTTGACCACACGAACAACATGTAATTGCAAGAAGTCCACTTTTGACTTAAGAACCAAATATCGACAAAACAAACATTATTAACTTAAATGATTAAATAGTGTTTATAACATGTCAATAATTGATATAAAAGGAATACTTAACTTGAAAAAGTTTCTTAAGTAAGTAGAAATTAACTCAAGTTTATTATTCATGAGATTAAAGAATGACCGAGTCAAGTCGGACCCGAGGTAAGGGATCCTACTCCTCTCATTCTTTTAACGTACGCTCTTTTATGTCATTCCTTTTAAAGATCATCTTTCTTGTTATTGGGATGTTATTTTATATTACTCTTACTGTAATTTTTATGTTCAAATGATGAGAGACCCTATTCTCTCTCATCAATCCATTTTGGAAGTTTTGAGTGGCGCCGTTAGGCTGCGAATTTTCGCAAGAGATCTAACCTCTCTCTTTCTTTTTAAGTACTCTCCTTTATGTCACTTCTTTTAATCTCTTATTTGTTATGTTGGGGGATGTTCTTTTATATTCCTCTTTATATAAACTTTATGTTAATATGATGAGATACCCTATTCGATCTCATCAATCCATTTTTGTAGGTTTTATGTGGCGTCGTTAGGCTGCCGAGTTTTCGTAAGGGATTTTTCATCTCACTTTTATTCTCGTGAGATTTATGCTACATTTTCCACAATTTCCTTTGAGTGGTGTATGTACTGCCCATTATTTTACTCATTGTGTAATATAATTTCATTTATGAGTATTTACATCAATGTTGTATTGCCCTTCTTTCACGGGGTGTATGTTTTGAAAGAAACCCATGTCGGTAAGGGAACCTTTCACCCTCCTCTTTTTAAAAGACTTCTTTTGTTATGTCTTTTAATTCACATACTATTATGTTGGGATGTGTTCTTATATATCTTTATTGATTTAAATTTTATTTCCATGTGATGAGATACCCTTTTTATCTCTCATCAACTCATTTTCTAAATTTTGTAGTGACGCCATTAGGCTGTCAAATTTTTGCAAGGGAACTTCTTAACCCAAATTTGATTCTTTGGGATAAACTTATACTCCTTGAATATGTCGTTCTATGAATATTTGTGAATAACCTCTAATTGTTTTACACTTAATATCCACTTATATTTGGTGTATTCGTTTGTCACACATAATTATGTAATTGATTTATCCTTAATTTAAGGATACCATCTTTATAATGGATTTCATCTCAATTTACATTTCCATTGAGACTTCATTGTTGTTATGCACCAATTCACTCTTATATGGTGTGTATACTGTCCTTTGAAATATTATATCATGAATCCCTTTATTCTCATGATATTATAGAGTTCCTATTGAAGGTTATTCCGCAATTATTTGTATTCAGGAGTCTCTCATTTTGTTAAAAACTCTTTAACAAAAATATTGTTTTAAATGTTTTAAAGAATTATTATTCTAAACCCTTATCTTTAATGTCCATTTTTTCAAAGTGGTTTTCAGTATTTATTTATATGGACATTAATGTTTTAGAATTATAATTCTAATAAAAGCTTCAATGTGGTATGGGACACTTTGATTCAAAAATCTCTTTTAAATGGTTTTTGAAAATGGATTGCTTAATTCAATATCTTGGAATTAGTTATTGTGATTGAAAATGAAATGTTGTTATTGAAATGATTATATTTTCAATATTTTATGTGTAATGATGGTACTTAGACATTTTACGGGTGGTTACATGATAAACTATATGACGGGTGGTGTCGTGAATACCAGGACGGGTGGTTACGTTATAACCTCCAATGCATTGGGTATGGAAGTCTGTCGTATGACTATTCCATTAAGTATGTATGGAAGTTGGCCGAATGGCTATTCCATTAAGTGATATTTGTGGAAGTAGACCTTATGGTTATTCCACTTAAGTATGTTTATGTCCCAAGTTACCTTTATATGTTATGTGATGTTTATATGGGTTTTATGGTAATCTTTTGGTTACAGAAGGGTAAGTATTGAACTTTTATTCAGTAAAGAGTTTTACTACTTTGAAAAGGTGAAAAGTATTACTTTGATAAAGTATACGTGGTTTACTTGTTGTTTGAAAAACTAAGAGTTTTCATTCTTTGTGTATCCCTTACTGAGATTTTTATGCTCATCCCAAGTTTTTGAAATGTTTTTCACAGGACTTAACGTGGAATAGGGTCAAGGATGGGATCAAGGGAAAGTCATGCAACCTAAAACATGGAATTGGACATGTTTCTTTTTAATAGTTTTTATTTTATGAAAACTTAGTAAAAGTTTCTAATTTGTAATCATTTGAGATGTAATAGTTATGTCCTAATTCTCTAAAACTCTAAACCTGAAAAGATCCTCAATGTGAATTATTCATTTAATTCAATATTAAGTAAGGTTTAAGGCTAGGGCCTTATATTATGTCATTTAATTTACATCTTATTATGTTGGGATAGGTTCTTCAATATCCTTATTGATGTAAAGTTTATAGTGATGAGATACCATTCACTCTCTCATTGACTAATTTTCTGAATTTTGAAGTGACGTCGTTAGGCTGTCGAATTTGTTTTTACAAGGGAACGTCTTAACCCAATTTCGATTTCTTTGGGTTCAACTTGTACTTATTGAACATGTCATCCTATGAATATGTGTGAATGACCTCTGATTGTTTCACACTTAATATCCACTTATATTGGGTGTATTTTTATTTCTCACACATAATTATGAGATTGATTTATCCTTAATTTAAGGATACCATCTTTATAATGGATTTCATTTCAATTTACATTTCTATTGAGACTTCGTTGTTGTTATGCACCAATTCACTCTTACATGGTGTGTATACTATCCTTTGACATATTATATCATGAATCCCTTTATTCTCATGATATTATAAAGTTCGTATTAAATGTTATTCCGCAATTATTTGTATTCAAGAGTCTCTCATTTTGTTAAAAACTATTTAACAAAAATATTGTTTTAAATGTTTTAAAGATTTATTATTCTAAATATTTATCTTTAACGTCCATGTTTTCAAAATGGTTTTCAGTTTTTATTTATATGGACATTAATGTTTCAAAATTATAATTCCAATAAAAGCTTCAAAGTGGTATGGGACACTTTGATTCAAAAATCTCTTTTAAATTATTTTTGAAAATGGATTGATTAATTCAATATCTTGGAATTAATTATTTTGATTGAAAATGAAATATTGTTATTGAAATGTTAATATTTTCAATAGTTTATGTGTAATGATGGTACTTGGACATTTTACGGGTGGTTACGTGATAAACCATATGACGGGTGGTGTCGTGAATACCAGGACGGGTGGTTACGTTATAACCTCCAATGCATTGGGTATGGAAGTCGGACATATGGATATTCCATTAAGTATGTGTGGAAGTCAACTGTATGGTTATTCCATTTAAGTATGTTTATGTCCCAAGTTACCTTTATATGTTATGTGTTCTTTATATGGGTTTTATGGTAACCTTTTGGTTACAAAAGGGGTAAGTAATGATATTTTATTCAGTGGAGAGTTTTTACTACTTCCTAAAGGTGAAAGGTATTACTTTGATAAAGTATACATGGTTTACTTGTTGCTTTGAAAAACTAACAGTTTTCATTCTTTGTGTATCCCTTGCTGAGCTTTTTATGCTCTCCCCAAGTTTTTTTGAAATGACTTTCACAGGACTTAATGTAGAATAGGTTCAAGGATGGGATCAAAGGAAAGGCATTATATCTAATACTTGGAACTAGACATGTTTCTTTTTAAGAGTTTTTTTTATGGAAACTTAGTAGAAGTGTCTACTATGTAATCTTTTGAGATGTAATAGTTGTGACCTAATTCTCTAAAACTCTAAACCTTAAAATATCCTCAATGTGAATTTTTCATTTAATTCAATATTAAGTAAGGTTTAAGGTCGGGGCCTTATAGTTGGTATCAAAGGTCGGTTTAGATAACTTTAGAGGTTAGGGTGTCCTCTAAGCATAAGTGACATTACCATAATGGTTAGGAATTTATAAAGAGTCCTAGTTTTAGATAATGTGAATGATTAAGTATATCTTAGTGTTTATCTTTCTCATTAGTACATGATGGTTTTTTTGATATACTCACACTGACATTTCTGTTTTTAGAAAATGGATGGATCTAGCAGGCACCAAAGTGACAATGGGTTTGAAGGAAACTATGGTGGTTCTCTATTTAAGAGACTGGATGAAATGGGGGATTCAATGAGGAATCTCATGGTTGTTCTAAACCAACTATCAAGGATTCATGATCAACCACTTGAACCTTGGTGTGTTCTCTAATGCATCACGTATAAGATGACCAACTCGATGTGGAAGTTCAGGTAATAATTATAAAGTTAACCATTGGGGTTTATACGATCCTTACTTTTTAGGTAATTATGGGTTACTCTATGATATGATGGAATATGAAAGGAGTGAGATAAAATTGATTTTAAAATATGTTATGGTTATTTTTGAAGATTTTCTCTTGTTTTAGGGAATGTTTTTAGAATTATATAGTTTTGGAAAAAGGACAACACGGAGACCGTGTGACAACCCGTCGTGTCGGACAAAGCAGTAGGAATCGAACCCACAACCAAAGTGAGACTGGTATTAACACCTACCACTGAACTACGTGAAGTCCATGGTTAGTTTCACTGACTCTTTTTAGTTAGATGATTTTATGAATTAAGAGTAAGTTGATTTTGGGTTATCTATGGAAATTTATTAACCTATCATGGAGGATATGTGATTAGGTTAATTACTTTTCAATACAAGACTTTAAGAGCAACTGATGTTGTTTGGAGATAAATGTTACGATTTAACTTTGAAGACTATGTGACTAAATCCATCAAATATTTTGGTTTCAATCTTAGTTTGGTTTACTTTGAATAATTTTATGGACAAATTGTTTATCGAATGGTTCTCGTTGAACTTTGGGTTTTGTTGGAAAATTTTGGAGATTAAGAATAGATTTTCTTTTTATAAAGGGTTATCCTATTCTGGATTATCTGATCTTGTACTAACATTTTTGGTTTTGGTTTTGGTTAAAGTCTAAAGACATGGGAAGTATATAGTTCTCTTTTGTGGATTAGGTTATTCTCTAGAATAGTACTCTTAATGTGAACAAGTCTTCCTAAATACTCATCTTTTGGAGAAAATATGAGTTTGTGTAAGAAATCTAATAAAAGATGAAAGTCAACAAGATAAGTAATTATGTTTCCTTATGAATAAATTCCTCAATAAAAATTAACTTAAAAAAAATGTTGTCTATTAACTTTTCCTACTGGGAAATCGAATACCGTTTTACCCATCACAAGTTTGTGATTTTCTTGTGGTTAACTTTCTCCTAAACATGTTTTCTATCACTCTCCATCAGAACATGGCCCTTTGTTTTTTTCCTCCATGTCCATATTTTCATACTTGTAATCCAAGTATGTGTTAACTCGGGTGACCTTTGTACTTCTCTTTCTTTATTTTAAAGTGATTGTTTTACTGACTCTTGTTCCGATGTGAGATTTTCAATAAAGTTTCCAAGCCCAATATTAAAATTGCGAGGACGCAATTCTCAAAAGGGGGGAAGGATGTAACACCCCAGGTAAATAAAGAATATGAAATTTTTATATTTATCCCATTTTTTTGAATAAAATGTTAATATTAATTTAAATGGAACTCTATGCTTGATGGCTTACCCAATACGCAACAATGAGTTCCTTTGAAATCTTATGTTGCACTATAATAATAAAATAAAATTATTTTAAATGTTAGTTAACATGTAGCTGTTGTATTGGCGGGAATGAATAAAAATAACAAAAATATGATTATATATGTTTGTTAAATGTTTTTACATTTATCCAATAAAGGATAAAGGCTTAAAATACGAAGAGAATTCAATTTTAGGCATATATACTCTAATTTTCACTAAAGGTCCACTTATCAACTTTTGATGGAGAACCGTCATTAAATATAGTTTTGGTCATTCTTATACATTCTATTGGTCCAAATAAAGCTCTTATTTAGAATCGGGACATCAAAATTCACTTTGTGTAAATTTTTGGTATTTCTCCAATAAAGATCATTTTTTAATGAATAGTGAAAATGTTGTATTTTAATTCAAAACCTCTTTTTAATCTAATTTATTTATATGATTATATTATCTTTTGAATTGTTTTCAAAGTGAAATTAGAATGTATTTTTACCATTTAATCCAATAGTGGTCGTTGGAATTAATTTCATCTTGAAATTGGACTTAAACTAGTGTCAATCTTTTGATACTTATTGTTTCATAAAAACACGTTATTTTCTCTGACAGCGGGAATTAATTATTAAATTAATTAATGTAACTTATATGTTTTGAATTTTGTAAAATAGAAATCATTTTTTAATTCGGAATATCAAATATAGCCTAGGGTAAATTTTTGTTAATTTTCTGAAAAACTTCAATTTTTGATAAATAGTGAAACCACTAAGTGGTAGTTAAAGAAACTGATTTTTCGTTTAAATGAAACTTTACCACTTATTTGATTTGAATTTCAAAAATCCTACATACATGGTTTTCATTAAGAAGTAAAAATGTGGTTCAATGGGATTAAAATAGTTTTTTGGTGAATAGTAACTTTTAAGTTTATTAATCGCGATTAGAGGTAATTAGTGTAATTTAAGGTAAAAATAATGTTTTAATAAAATAAAATGACCTAGAAGCATGTCCTACCCTAATTTTATGTGTCATTTCCGACAAATAGAATCCATGGGTCAACTTGGGGACCCCATGGAGCCACTTTGGGTGGAAAATGACATTAATACCTTTTTATTTAATGTTAAAATTAAAATGTCACAAACATGTGTTGTTTTACTAAAAAATATTATATGGGGTTATACAAGTCAGATTTTTTAATATAAATATTAATTTGAAATCTGAAAATATTTCCTACATCATAGTATTTTTTTATAATTTTTAGGAATTAACTAAATTAAATTATTTATGACACCATGATGATGCAGCGATTACCTCATTATTTAACGATTTAAATAAAATGGAATGATAATGAAAAATATAAGACCTACACATGTCCAAAACCTATTGGATGAGTGGATTTAGAACCCTTATCACCTTATCCTTGAAAAAAATCAATGTGTTACCTTTAAAATCCGAAACTCATTCTAAAATAAAGTAACATTTCCTTACTTTCCAAGAGTGCCCCTCCTCTCCTCTTATAAAAGGCCCACACCTCTACCCCCTTACCCACACCTTTTAAGACTTTGTATTGGCCAACCCCTTCCCATTTTGTCTCTCCACATCCCTCTATTACTCCTATAATCCTCACTTTGGGCATAAGTCTTCCCAAAGAATCCTTTGAGCTAAAATCAAAAAGAGTTACCCGATTTAAAGGTAGTGTCTTCTCTTGTGTTCTTTTGTTTTATTTTGCTTCTCCAACCCCCTAAACTCTTTTTATTCTTTTATTTTGTAACAACTACAGTATATTCAATATAATAGGATGTTTTTATAAGAATCATTCGAGACACACTTATACACAACTACATCTAATGGTTAAAGAACATACTGTTTCTGTGGATGGTGAATTTCTGCCTCACGAAACGATGATTGTTCAAAACTCATATAACACCTTCAAATGTGGCCATTAAGATGTCACTATATTTATATATGATAGATAATATTTTTATGTTTTACTTAATCTTCTGTATTTTTCTTTTGTGTCATACCTTTATGGTTTCCATTGTGGGTAAAACACGATAATTTCATTTTAGGAAGTGCGGACTACCGCCCCCTCAAAGTGATTTGATTCGTTAATGCCATATGTGGGATGTATAAAGGATTGATTTAAAGTTATTATATGTGATTTATGTTAAATAAAAATGATGAATATAATTCTGTACTTAAAATATACATACCTCTCATTTGGTTTTAATTCCATTAATATGACATAGAAATGAAAGTAGCGTTCATGCGTATGTACGGCTTACCGTCTCCATGAACGGTGCATTTCATTTCTTACCTCTAAATAATTATTTAATATTATAAATACTTTTATATTCTGGACATATATGATATATATGATATCTAAATCATGAATATTATTATGGATATAATGAACCTTTGACCACACGAACAACATGTAATTGTAAGAAGTCCACTTTCGACTTAAGAACCAAATATCGGCAAAACAAACATTATTAACTTAAATGATTACATAATGTTTATAACATGGAAATAATTGATATAAAAGGAATAATTAACTTGAAAAATTTTCTTAAGCATGTAGAAATTAACTCATGTTTATTATTCAGGACGTTAAAGAACGATCGAGTCAAGTCGGACCCGAGGTAAGGGATCCTACCTCTCTTTTTTTTAAGTACACTCTTTTATGTCATTCCTTTTAAGCTCATATTTCTTATGATTGGGATGTTATTTTATATTACTCTTACTGTAGTTTTTATGTTCATATGATTTGAAACCCTATTTTCTCTCATCAATCCATTTTGGGTGTTTTGAGTGGTGCTGTTAAGCTGCTGAATTTTTGTAAGAGATCCAACCTCTCTCTTTCCTTTTAAGTACTCTTCTTTATGTCACTTCTTTAAGCTCCTCTTTGTTATGTTGGGGGATGTTATTTTATATTCCTCTTTCTATAAATTTCATTTCAATATGATGAGAGACCCTATTTGATCTCATCAATCCATTTTTTGAAGTTTTAAGTGGCGTCGTTAGGCTGCCGAGTTTTCGTAAGGGATTTTTCATCTCACTTTTATTCCCGTGAGATTTATGCTACATTTGCCACCATTTCCTTTGAGTGGTATATGTACTACCCATCATTCTACTATTTGTTTAATATAATTTCGTTTATGAGTATTTACATAAATGTTGTATTTTCCTTCTTTCATGGGGTGTATGTTTCAAAAGATACCCAAGTCGGTAAGCGAAACTTTCTCCCTCCTCTTTTTAAAAGACTTATTTTGTTATGTCATTTAATTTACATCTTATTATGTTGGGATATGTTCTTCCATATCCTTATTTATGTAACTTTTATAGTTATGAGATACCATTAACTATCTCATTGACTAATTTTCTTAATTTTGAAGTGATGCTGTTATGCTGTCGAATTTTTTTTACAAGGGAACGTCTAAACCCAATTTCGATTTCTTTGGGTTCAACTTGTACTTATTGAACATGTAATCCTATGAATATGTGTGAATGACCTCTGATTGTTTGACACTTAATATCCACTTATATTGGGTGTATTTGTATTTCTCACACATAATTATGTGATAGATTTATCCTTAATTTAAGGATACCATATTTATAATGGATTTCATTTCAATTTACATTTATATTGAGACTTCATTGTTGTTATGCACCAATTCACTCTTACATGGTGTGTATACTGTCCTTTGAAATATTATATCATGAATCCCTTTATTCTCATGATATTATAAAGTTAGGAATTAAATTTTATTCCGCAATTATTTGTATTCAAGAGTCTCTCATTTTGTTAAAAACCCTTTAACAAAAATATCGTTTTAAATGTTTTAAAGATTTATTATTCTAAATATTTATCTTTAATGTCCATGTTTTAAAAATAGTTTTCAGTATTTATTTATATGGACATTAATTTTTTAAAATTATAATTCCAATAAAAGCTTCAAAGTGGTATGGGACACTTTGATTCAAAAATCTCTTTTAAATGATTTTTGAAAATGGATTGATTAATTCAATATCTTGGAATTACTTATTTTGATTGAAAATGAAATATTGTTATTGAAATGTTAATATTTTCAATATTTTATGTGTAATGATGGTACTTGGACATTTTACAGGTGGTTACGTGATAAACCATATGATGGGTGGTGTCGTGAATACCAGGACGGGTGGTTACGTTATAACCTCCAATGCATTGGGTATGGAAGTCGGTCATATGGCTATTCCATTAAGTATGTGTGGAAGTAGACTGTATGGTTATTACATTTAAATATGTTTATGTCCCAAGTTACCTTTATATGTTATGTTTTCTTTATATGGGTTTTATGGTAACCTTTTGGATACAAAAGGGCTAAGTAATGATATTTTATTCAGTGAAGAGTTTTTACTACTTCCTAAATGTGAAAGGTATTACTTTGATAAATTATACATGGTTTACTTGTTGATTTGAAAAACTAATAGTTTTCATTATTTGTGTATCCGTTGCTGAGCTTTTTATGCTCACCCCATGTTTTTTTTTGAAATGTCTTTCACAGGACTTAATGTGGAATAGGGTCAAGGATGGGATCAAGGGAAAGTCATGCTATCTAATACATGGAACTAGACATGTTTCTTTTTAAGAGTTTTTTTATGGAAACTTACTAGAAGTGTCTACTATGTAATTTTTTGAGATGTAATAGTTATGACTTAATTCTCTAAAACTCTAAACCTGAAAAGATCCTCAATGTGAATTATTCATTTAATTCAATATTAAGTAAGTTTTAAGGTCGGGGCCTTATATGAGAAGAGTGGTTTCTCAATTTATTTGTACAGTCATTCAAAACATGTTTTTTCAATGGTTTCCACACCTATATCATGAATTAATTTCTCAAAATGATCCTTTATCACATGTTAAACATCTTCATCATCATTAGATCATTACTTATTTTTTATTTCACCATGCTACATCCATCATGTATAATTACAACAAAAACCATAGAAAATATGATGGTCATCGATTTCTCAGTACCCTAATTACCTCATATTCAAACACTCCATGCATGGATAAAAAAACACATATTTAATTTCAAGAATTAATTAAGAAAATTATAAGAAATTTTCAAACCATTTCTCATATTCATCACTAATTATTCATCAATTTATCCAATTATGGTCTATTAATTACCTAAAATTCCTCAATATAATAGATGAATATATTAATACATATAAAAATTAAAACACATATATAAAATAATAAAATTAAAAAATGTGAGCATATAAATATGTAAACATGAATAAATTTTTAAATGGTGATTTATAGTTTAAAAAAAATTTAAAAATGAAAATAAAACCATAAAATACTTTTTAATCAAAATTAAATAAAATGAAAAAAAAAACATAAATGAAAAAAAAAATCAACCAAAAACATATTATAATGATAAAAAAAATATACATACAAACAATTATAAATACAAATGATTAAAAAATTCAATAAAAAAATTTCAATCATAATAAATTATAATAAAAACAATTTTAATCACAATAAATTTGTAACATAAAACGAATTTTAACAAAAAAAATTATAATGGACAATATGATGCATACAAAAAAATGAATGGATAGATTCAAATTATAATTAAAAAATAATTAATTGATCTTCAAAAAATTTAAAAAATAACATACAAAATATAGAGGTTGAAAGTGGAAAATAGTTACTAAATTTAGATCAATTCACTTGGGGGAAGTGAAAATAGGTCCAAGGCTACAAAATTGAAGAGAAACCTTTTCAAAAACTGTAATGACCTATAATTTTATTGGTGAAAATTTCCTTCTTATAATTGCGTCAAATTTAGTAATGTTGTATAAAGCACAAGAACCACATGATGAAATAATAAAAACATTTTATTAATTTCAACATTACATTTAATGAATAAAAATGTCCATAATAATTGAAAATATTACAATGTCATAAAAAATAGAAAATATGGAAACTAAAATATGAAAATTCAGATCTGGTCGATCCCCAAAAATAAGCGCACTCACCTATAACATTATAGAAATGAAGAAGAATTTTAGTAATGCAATATGAATTTTGAAAATGAAAATATATATAACCTCGAGATAGAATATAATTGAATAAATAATTAATGAAACAATATGTATTTATTGGAAGTAGGAAACCCATATGACCATTGTAGATAAGACCATTGGAATACAAATCTAACAATTAGAATAGTAACCAATTGTTAGAATAGTTATCCAACCATTAATATTAGTAATCATACCAATAGAATAGTATCCTCACCTATTTAAGTGATAAATAGTATTTATGTATCCTATAAAATGAAAACATGTTGTATTTTTTTACTTTTAAGATGATACGTTTCCCAAAAGAGAAAAACTCTTATTATTAAAAAAGGGTAACAAGATTATAGAATTCTGAAAAACAGAGACTTACAACTCCCTTTGAATAAACGACATGAGATCATCAAAATTCTGGTCAGACACTGAATATTCACGCCATCAGCCACTTTTTTTCAATCCCATCCTGAGCCGAACCGAAATGAAATCTCAAAAATAATCCTGATTGGCCAACTTTCATCATTTAAATCTGTATCCAGTATCGGATCCCACCTTCTGTTTCCTTCCTACCTTCTTTTTTAAAGACTTAGGAGGCTTGCCAGCCTTCCTTTTAGGAGCTGGAGTCCATTAAAGAATATTGCTAATTTCATTGGCATCAACCAATCCACTTCTAGATCCCACCTTACATGCATGTCATATTTATATCATGGTAAAAGTAAATAGATGTGTTATAAATAATAATTTAATTGTTTCCATGTTTCTAAAACCGACAAGTTTTTATTTCAATTTTATAATAAATATAATGTTTTAAAGTAAATTTTATTTTTTAAAATACATTTCTAAATTAATATTATATTTAATTATAATGATAATATAATGTTATGATACCATAAGTTATTTTTTAAAAGGTTAGAAAATCGATCGTAATATTAAATTTTAAACATTTCAATTAAATTGAGATTTTATTTAAAAATTAAATTTATCATATTTGTAAAATTATTTTAATAAAAATTATTTCATTTTTTAAATCAAGTCATTGAAAAATGATTAAGGTTAATATTAGTTGTTGTTTTAAAATGGTACAATCTTTACTAAATAGTGAAATACGGTAAATCACGGTATATAAAATTATAATCTAAATACATAAATATTTAATCATGAATGATATAAAAACCTATTAATTAAAATACACATGTACTAGTTACTTTATATAGTCACAAAAATCAATAATATATATATTCTTGATCCAAAATAATAAAATAATGAATATCATTTAAAAAAACACACATATCCTCTCATTATAAATACCACACTTTCTTTTAACGCATTCTAATCCTTGGAGAAATCCAAAATTCTATTCATTTACCTTCACAAACCTATACCCCATTTCCATTTTCTTATGGTATCTCCAAAAGTAAAATTCCAAGTCCCTTAATATGTTTTTCAAAGAGATGAAATTGAAGAGGTAACACTTTCAACTACCTCTTTTAATTTATTTTTCTTTCATACCTTATCCCCTACTCGATCATCCAACATGAAATAGTAACTCTAGTATTATATATACATTTTAATTTTTATTGTTTTAATGTAATATATATAATACAATCACTTCTATTCTCTTTTTATTGTAAAAATTAAGACATCATTCGTAATATGTCGGTCCCCCGCCTTTGTTGATGATGATTTTTTGTTTCCAATCACTTCCTTCATGGTAGGATTAAGTTCACTAATAATGGTTAAAAATGACCAAAATATGTATATTATGTACTCATTTATATTATTTAAATAATGCATAATCATAATATTAAATATAACGAAACTATTTCATTATGGACTGTGAAACGACTAAAATAAACTAATTGAACGATGTTAACATATTTACTAAATGAATCAATCCTATATCAGATAAAAAATGAATTTTTGGGGCCTTTACAATTTCTATAATAAATTTAATATTATTTCATTTTACTTTTTTGTTTTTATTCCCATAGGAAAATAACATCAACAATTATACATAAGTGATCTGACCTGGGAACTATGAAATGAACTCCCAAAGGAAAGTGAAATTGAGATTTATAAATCATTGAAATGGTTATTAAATAAAATAATGAAATTATAATAAATAAAATATATATGGAAGAGGTTATTAATTATGTAATTAATTAATTAAATTTTAATTCGTAGGACATCAGGTACAAGAAAAAAATGAATGCAGAACATAAGGTAAGGGATCTCCCCAGACCACCCTATTTCCTTTAAGTTATGATTTCTCTCTTGTTTTATCATTGTATCTCTCTATTATTCTTATGTAATTATTCTATATTATATATATGTATGAAAAATACATTATAATTATAATTAACCTTACTTTGAATGGGTAATACATGTTTTATTGTTTCCCTTAGTGAGGCAAGACTATGCAGTCCATTTCTTTCCATGAGTAATTATTGCATTTATGAATTATGATTGGTTTTATTTTTATAGAACACATAATCATGTACATGTTATGATGATAAATACCTAATGGTGCTTAAATAAATTGGGTAATTTTTTATTCTCATTAGAAAATATGTATGGTATTAGGGAGTGAACCTAATCTTTGATGGGACACTACCCACTGTGTGTTGTTACCTTGGTGGTTAGTCTAGACTTATTATTATGTCATGTTTTATGTTTCTTCCAATTTCCTTGTTTCGATAATATCAGGATTACTTCCTCTTTATTTTATTCTTCCAAATGATTATTAATGATCTATTCCATTTAGGTTATCATGTTATTCCATATTAATCATATTTTATGTTTCATTTATATGATTATTTCCTTATTAGAATTTCTAACTCAACCCTTTTGTTTATTTCTTCACCAGGTTATCCTATGTAGTTTTATAAGATCATGTGGATTTAGGTTCTCATTATGTAGAATAAAATAAATGTGTTTTATTTTAGTTTAATATTGTTATTTTATAAACATATTATCCCAAATGCATTTGGCCTTATGATCATTGGGTTGTATTTTTTGTATATTTATATAAAAAATCATGTAACAATATGGGTAAAAGGCTTGCATTGTGATTTTTAGAATCAAATAAAAGTTTTGTTATTTAGGGGATTATTACTAGAATAATTTATTGAGAACCATAGAGATAAGCATAATGTTAAGTCAAAGTATATGAAAATAGAATGTAATTTTGGGGAATTATATAGCAAGTGGTTTCCAACAAACTACACCCCTCTTTGAATACTACAAGTGGATTGGCTCTGAAAAAATTCTACTTAGGGGGTAAAAACAGAATAAGGTCACATTGACCATCACACAGTATAAGATAAAGAGGCCTTACAACTCACCTGGTCTAGAACACCCAAGGGATATGCTTTGGAAAATTTATAAACTCTACAGAACATTATTATGGACTTCAATAAATTATTAGTTTAGAAAACATCGTATGAAAATCTCCATGGATAACCTAGATTCAATCCTAAGGAATCATAAGTTATGATATACTTATTATTTATAAGTTATTCATTATATTTCTATATTTTCCTTTATATATACATATTAGATAATTATACAAATCATTAATTTTATTTTCTTTTTTGTTAATGGAAGGAAATTAGATAACATGTGCCAACAACCAATGTGATGGGAAAAGAGATGATTTCCCTAAAAAGATACATAACCTAATTTGATCTGATGTAACATATATTTTTATTATTCCAAACTAGTTATTGTGAATTATGAGTAATAGTTGGAATATATTTGACTTTCCAAATACGTCAAAGAGGATAAATATGGTGTCTCATAGAAGATCAAGTGAAAAAAATGATAAAGAAAATAAGGTTTTTTCCTTAAATGTAAAAAATGTGGGAGGATGCAATAAGGGGAGTGTATTAAAGTAAATAAAATATGCATTATGTGTGCAACAAGTGGGAATAAATTAGTTAATTTTCAAATCAAAATGAAGAGTCTTGTTAAAAAGAAAAAGAGAAATAAAGCTCAACTTAAGGCACAACTAATAGTTAAATGTTGTATTTTTGGGGATCTTGGTAAATATCCATGTCTTTACCCTAATACATGGGCTAATAAGGATGAAAAATTATAAGAATAAATAAACAATGGGAACTATGAAGGTCCTCCACTGTGATGATTATGATCAAGCACTCCATAGTTCTGTATATTATTTTTCTAGTGTAGTGTATCTGGGTTATTTTATGAAATCATCGAGTCGCCACCCTAAATTAATTGATCTAATTTGAGAAAACTTATGTAATTTTTGTATCACATGTTGAATTATATGGTAATTGACATATTTCATATCTTTTTATACTTTTATTAGTGGAATTGTATTTAATATTGGACATGGATTGGGTGTCTTTATATAAATTTAATATTAATTATTGGGAGAGGGAGGCCACTCTTCGCATTATGATAGATTATGTTGATGTATTCGCTAAACATTTTATGGCCTTCCTCTTAACCAATATACTGAGTTATTAATTAAACTTATACCTAGATCTCTAACCATTTCAAATCCTCCTTATATGGAAGCTATAATTTTATAGTGATTACCTTTGGACTCCCTAATGCACTAATAGTGTTTATAGACATTGATGTATATAGTATATAGATATTACCATAGAAAGTTTTGGTAATATTTATAAATAATATTCTAATATACTTCAAAACTAATGAGAAGAATGATGAGAATTTGAATATTTTAATAATGAATTTTCAAAAGGAGAAGAGATATGAAAAGTAAAATAAATGTGAGTTCTGAATAGAGTAAGTATCATTATTAGGGCATGTTATCAAAATAAAATGGATATATACTAACCCTTATAATACAAAGGATATTGAGGAGTAGACCATACCTAAATATATAATAGAAATTCATAGTTTCCTTGGACTAGATTGGTATTATTGATGATTTGTGGGAAAATTCTAAAGATTTTCAAAGTCACTAACAATGCTAAATCGGAAAGGGGTACGGTTTTTCAAGACCAATTAATTTTAAGAGAGCCTCAAGGGGTTGAAAATGTTGTTTATCACTACACTATTATATAAATTACCCACAAGTGGGGAACATTTCATGGTATATAGTATTTCTTAGAAGAAGGGATTGGGATGGGTACCAATGGAAAATGATAAATTATAGCCTATACCATAAGTCATTTTTAGGTTCGTGAGAATAACTACCCAATATATGATATGGAATTAGTTGTAATGATCTTCACATTGAAAATATAGAAGAATTATCTCTATGGGGAGAAGTGTGAAATATATATATGGAATATAAAATCCTCAAGTAAATATTCACATAGAAAAAGATTAATATGATCTAACATAGATGGTTAGATCTGATCAAGTATTATAACTTCTCAATCCACTACCACAATGGGAATAAAATAAAGTGGAAGATTATCTATGTTGAAAGGATCCTTAAACCTTATCAATAATGAGTATTGATAAGTATCTGATATTCTTAGGCATATAAAGGATGAACATGGGAATTATAAAGAAAGGAACTTCATTATTCCTTTCTTAAATGATTTCTCAGTCATCCATTTGGGAGAAGATAAAGGGTGGTCAAAGAGATGATTTAGAAATTATGAAGAAGGTGGATGTTATAAGAAAATTTAAATCTTGAGAGTATAAAATTTATTAAGATTAATTTGTAATATATAGGTCATAATTTTATATAACATCAAATAAGAAGATAAATAATGATCTATTGTATGATGCACATAGCCTGACCTTCTCTATCCACCCAAAGAGTATGATGATGTATATGGATCTCTGAGATAACTATTGGTAGGATGATATAAGTAAAGATAATTCATAATACACATCAAAGTGCATGGTATGTCAGTTTGAAGGTTGAAATGAAAAATTCTAAGTTGATGATGCAACTGTTACCCACACCTACATATAAATGGGAATACATCACCATGGACATTATCACTGGTCTTCTAGAAAAATCCCTAGGATATAATGCTATATGGGTTATGGTGGATCATTTTACAAATTAATCACTCCTTTTGATTTCAAGTACTTATCACTCGGTCAACTTACATGGATATACATCAAAGAAGAAGTGAGGCTTCATGGAACGCCATTATTTATTATATCTGATCAAGATCCAAGATTTACCTCCATGCCCTCAAAGAGGCTTCAACATGATCTAAACATTGAGTTGAACTTCATTATGACTTACCATCCCCAAACTGATGTCCAATATAAGTGGGTTATCCCAAAACTGAGAGACATTTTGAGGGAATTCTCTATGGACTTCAAAAGAGGATGGGAACATCATCTTCCTATATTCTGGTTCCCATACAATAATAATTTCCACTCATGCATCCAACTGTATCTATATGAATCCATTTAGTTTAAAAGATGTAGAACACCTATATTCTAGGATGAAGTTGTTGAATTAAAGATTATGAGTCCTAAAATTGTTAAATAAATTGTAGAAAAGTTTAAAACTAATCAGCAACACATCAGGTCTACTCAAAGATGACAGAAGAGCTATATTGACAATATTCAATGAGGCCTAGAGTTTGAAGATGTGGATAAGGTCTTCCTCAAAATTCTCCCTTGGAATAGAGTAATGAGATTTGGGAATAAGGGAAATCTAATAACTAAGTAAATCAACCCCTTTGAAATTTTTGAACCCATTGGAGTTATGGATTATTGACTAACACACACACTAACCCTGTCTCAAGTACACAATGTATTCCATTATCTATTTTGAGGAAGTACATACAATATTCCTTGCAAGTATTGAACTATGGTGTGGTGTAGCTGGAAAATTATCTATCTTATGAGGAGAATCCAATGAAAATCTTGGATTGTAGGGATTATGTTCAATGAAACAAGAAAACTCACCTAGTCTAAGTACTACGATGAAACCATAATTACGAGGAGGCAACATGGAAACTGAAGGAATCCATGAAGTAGAAAAACTCTCACTTTTTTTAAAATTAGTATTTAAAAAATTTCTAGGATGAAATTTATTAAATGGGAAGAATGAAACAACCTAATATTTTATCATAGAATTTATCTTCTTATAATTGTATCAAATTTTTTAATATAGTATAAGTCACATTCACCACATATTGAAACCTACAACATTTTATTAATATTAACACTACATTTAGAGAATAAAAATTTACAAAAAAATTGAAAATATTACTATGGAATAAAAAAATGAAAATAATGTAATGAAAATATGAAAATTTGGATATTCTCAATCCACTAGAATAAGATCCATTTCAAAGAACACTGTAGAGATAAAGGAGAATGACAGTAATAAGAATTCATTTTAAAAATAAAAATATATATAACCTCGATATAAATATAACTAAATTAATAATTAATGATATAATATGTATTTATAGGATGTAGTGAACCCATATAGTCATTAAAAATCTGATCATTTGAATAGTAATATGAATGTTGGAATAATAAACTAATTGTTGGAATAGTTATCTAACTATTATAAATAGTAACCTGGCTGATAACATACTATCCTCACCTATTTAAGTATTAAATAATATTAATGTATCCTATAAAATGAAAATATGATATATTTATATCATGGTACAAGTAAATACATTCATTAAAAATAATAACTTAATTGTTTTAGTTTTTGTAAAACATCAATATTTTAATTTCACTTTTATAATAAATATAATGATTTAAAATAAGGTATTTTATAGAATATATTTATAAATTAATATTAATTTTAATTATAATTATGAGATAATTTTTTGTTTCCATTAGAAAGTTTTTTAGGGGTCCAAAAAATGATCATATTATTATGATTCACTTTATTCAATTAAATAAAAATTTTATTCAAAAATTTAATTTCTCATATTTAGAAAATTATTTTCCTAAAATGGATTTTATTTTTTAAATTTAAATATCTAAAAATGGTTGGGGTTAATTTTTGGTATTTTTATAAAATAGTGTAATTATTGGTGAATAGTAAATTATGGCATATTATGGTGTATAACATTATAAAACAAATAAATGAATTTTTGAGACATGGATGATGTAAGAACCCATTAATTAAAACTCAAATGCACTATTCACTATATATATTCATAAGAATCAATACTATTGATATTCTTGAGGCTAAATAATATACTAACTAATATAATATCCATAAAACAACCATTTACTCTTATAAATACCGCACCTCATGAACCCTACTCCTCACACATTATAAGCCTTGGATCTAGAAACAATTATACAAAATTACCTTCCAAATCTCTCCCGCTTGTTTTAGTGCTATCGATATCCCAAAATACCAATTCTATGTTCTTTTAGAAGTTTTTCTAAGTGTATAAGTTCAAGAGGTAACACTTTCAACTATCTATTTTAATTTATTTTTTTTTCTTACCTTCTACTCACCTCCCTCATCTAACATGGAATAATAACTCTAGTATAATATTTATACTATAATTTTATTATTTTAGTGTAATATCTATCATCAAATAACTTATCTTCTTCTCTTATTATAAAAATGAAAAAATTATCCATAATATGTCAGTTCACCACCTTCATCGATAATGAGTTTTCATTT
This sequence comes from Viscum album, assembly GCA_963277665.1. Classification (NCBI taxonomy): domain Eukaryota; kingdom Viridiplantae; phylum Streptophyta; class Magnoliopsida; order Santalales; family Viscaceae; genus Viscum; species Viscum album. Next base: position 912,329,962 of record OY728155.1, on the reverse strand, counting down.
TCCATTATCACCTTAATGTTAGCTTTAAGTTCTCTTATAATGGATAAAAATGAACTAAATATTTATGTTATATATTTTTTCATATTCTGAAGAGAATATATAACCATAATATTAAATGCAACAAATATAGTTTGTGATGGATGTTAAAACCACCAAAATTAACTAACCGAACAATGTTAACATTTTTACTAAAGGAATCACTCCTATGTTAAAAAACAAATGATTTTTTGGGAGCATTCTATTTTATGGAAGTAAGTGAATATTATTTCATTTCACTTATAGACTTTTAGTCCCATTTTAAAATGACATCAATAATTATACACAATCTATCTGACCTTGGAACAAAGAAATAAACGCCCTAGAATAGTGAAATTGAGCTTTATAACTCGTTGAAATGGTTATAAATGAGAATAATAAAATTATAATAAATCAAATATATATATATATATATATTTGTAAGAGGTTATGAAATAAGTAATTAATTAATTTTATTTGATTATTCTAGACATTATGTGTAATCATATAATAAATTTAGAATATAAGGTAAGTAATCTTTCCAAACCACCCTATTTCCTTTAGTTTAACCTTTCTCTCTCCATACCTCACTTTATCTCTCTATTATTTTTCTATAAATATTCTATATTCTTTATGTATGTCCAACACATATATACCAAGTTTAATTCACCTTCCATTGAAGGGTTAATACATGTTATAATGTTTCCCTTAGTGACAAAAAACTGTGAAACCCTTTTCATACCATGGGTAATTATTACATTTATGTATCATGATTGATTTACTTTTTGTGGAATATATAAGCATCTACATGTTGTGATGGGTTTACCTAGATAGTTATCCAATGAATTGGGTAACATTTTAGTCACATGAGGTGATATGTATGGGATTAGGAAGTGACTCTAATTCATGATGGGGATTTATCCACAATGTGATATTGTCTTGGTGTTTAGCCTTGACATGTGATTATTTCATGTTTCATGTTAGCTCCAATTTCTTAAGTTCCAATGATCTCCTGATTCAATTATCTTCATTTTATTTCTCTAAATGATTATTCATGAGCCATTCCATTTGTGTTATCATGTTATGCCTTATAACTCTAATGGTATGCTTCATTTTTATGTTTATTCCCTTACTGAGATTTATATCTCATCCAATATTTATGTATTCCCCAGGCTATCCTATTCAGTTTTATGGGTTGAATGGGATTTAAGAGCTCATTGTGGAGAAAAAAATATTGATGTTGTGTTTTATCTTTATTTTATTTATTTTATAAGCCTAGTATTCAAAATAAACTAGGCCTCCCAATATTTGGGTTTTATTTGTTGGAAATTTATGTCAAAAGTCATGTAACAATATGTATAAATGGATTAGGAAATTATAAAAATGAAATATAAAATTGAACGAAACAAACCGTGGAGATAGACCTTTAGTCAACTCGATTAGGGTTTCCATGGACCGAATAACGTTGAGGGTCACAAAAAACAATGAAGGATAGAATATTGAGGAGAAATTATTAAAAAAAGTTTAAAATCATACAAAACTATAATATTGAGTGTGGTCAAGTGTTTTTTTGAGTCAATAGGATTAGGGTTTTAGAAAGATCATATTAAAAGTATAAAGATATTTTCATTAGAATTAGAATTTTTTTACATTTTTTACATTGGTTTTTTATAAACCCAATATTAATGGATTCCCATGCCAAATTTAATGTCAGTTATGAAAATACTGATGTTAAAAATCTGATGCTAAATCACCTTTTACTACTAGTTATTGATGAATAAAACCAATAATAAATAAACTAAATTATTGGATCACATTGAAATATATAATTTTCAAACGATTTAATGAATAAGAAATTAAATTTTGAAATGGATCAAATAGGACTAGATAAAAAATATTCAAAGATATATAATGAGAAGTTATATAATGTACATGAAAATAATTTCAAATGTGATGTGATAAAATTTATGTGGGATTTTAAAAATTGAAAATGTGCTGTGAAAAAACTGAAATATCGATTTTTTATGATTAAAATTTTACTTTTAGCATTGGGAATATATATCCAACGTCAAAACACTTCTCAGATTAAGGTTTCCAGGTAAATTATTTTTATAACTGATGTTAAAACCCTAAGAAAATTGGTTTTCACGTCATTTATATTAATAACTGACATGGAAACCATTTTATATTGGTTTTTAACATCATTCATTTAAATAACTTATTTGAAAACCCCTTTAAAATTTGTTATTTAACTACTAATGTTAAAACCCCAATTATAAAATCTATTTTTCTACTAATGATAGCAGTGTTGTGAAAGAGTAATAGTGATTCCATGATGGGACAGATATGTTGTAAGGATATTAGTGACCAATCATGTAGTTTGTGGTGGTTGGTGATGGAAGGAATTTGTGAGATGATGTCTCAAGAGTTTGAGGTAAATCTCAAATGATTTAACCTACCCCACACTCTCTGATTCTCGATGAGAGATGGTGAGTTTCCTTACTGTACACAAAGTTTAGTGGATTTATTGATCATTGTGGGGATATCCTTATGAAGCTCCATGGAATAGGTTAGGTATACTATAGTGCTCTCCATATAGAGCCTTTGTTGTAGGTGTGGAGATTGGTTTGTCACTATGTACTCCATTGGGAATCCTTACAAGCATCGATGGTTCAACACATAGGGCCCCATAGTCTTTCCATGTGCATGGTGTCACCCCATTAGGAGTTACACTTAGATAACCATGGTGTAGGACTCACATAACCATGATTAACTATGATGTGGTGTTGAGTATTGTGATGACATGAGGGTCACCTTATTGTGGAGCCTCGATTCTAGACAATTGACAATGACATGGTCAGGTATTCCATGATAATTGTGGGTGTGATAATAGTAAGGTACTTTTGCAAATAATACAATAAATACTTTAGGTATTCAACTTCTTATACCTTCAAGGGCCATTAATATGATATAAAATAGTTCTAGTGAGTGTCTTTCAATCCTTACAGAGAGGTATGAGGCTTGAACTACTAAGGTTTCTGGGTGTTTGCATGTTTGGTTATTAAAATCTCCTCTATCTTGTATAAATTATTATTATTATTATTAATTATTAAGAATTATTATCAATAAAATTATAAATCACATCATTATTTTTAATTAACAATAAATATTTCTTATTTGGTTGAGGGGATTAAAAACCAAAAAAAACACACGCACCCATAAACCTTAGTGGGTCAAACTTCATCTCATTCCATCGGGAATTAAAATCAGAAACTAAAACTACTTTGTTATATAATTGGTATAAAGGCTTAATTTTTCTATATCCCATAGGGACAACTGAAGATGGTCCAAATTCTCATTTTGAATAAATGACCAGATTACCCTGAGACCCACTACATCATGTCTTATTTCATCATGTTGTCATAGGACAACCCTCCATCCTAGATCAGAAATCCATGTGGGTGAAGGGTGGGTCAATAATAGCCAACAAACCACCCTATTTTGAGTGTCCTACCAGTTGAATACATCACTTCTATCATGACGTACTTCCTGAGTCATGGAACACCACCCATGTCAATCCACATTGTCACCCACCATGTCGCACCACTCTTTGATGCTTCTATATCCCAATAAATTTTCGCCATAATTTACTGTTAAATCCCCCCTCTAGAAGATACCCCCATGATTGGAACCCTAGTATGATACATTATAACTTGTTCATGTTATGTCTTAGGAAATCCCCAAAACTGCATTAATTAATTTGAATAATAATAATAATAATAATATTATTATTATTATTATTACTCTTATTACAGTATTATTATTTGTTATTATTATTTATTTTAGTAATAAATTATTCTAAATAATATTTCCATAATGATAGTAACAATATGTTTTTATTGTTACAAATAGATTATTATTACAATGCTCAAAAAGAGGAACCTAAATCCCATATTGAATTTTTTTAAATGATAAGGACCACTCTCTTGTAAAACTAATCTTTTAGTTATATTTTAAGTAACAGTTTTGTATTAATTTAATTAATGAAATAACGGATAGAATAAAAATTAAATATCCTTTAAATTATATTATATATATATATATATTAAAAAATTCCCAAAATCAATTATTTTTTTATTAATTTATAGAAATTAATAAATGAGTATGATTTATTCCATTGCTATACTAATAAATATTTATATCACAGTCTCACATAAATACTTTTTTATGAAAAATAAATTTTTCAAAACTCTAAAACATAATTAAATGAAATAATATTTAAACCCAATGGTGTGAAAAGGGGTGGGTTACATTGTATTAAAGATAAATCTCACCCTACATTTAACACCCCAACATGAGGTTTTTCATAAAAATTAGCATGAAAGGTTGAGGTGGTTTAAAGGGTGGGTTTCTTTAGTTGTAAGAGTGTTATAATAATTCATAAAAATATATAATTCTTTTAATTCATAAATATAAATAATTCTTCAAATTCAATAATTCCTTAAAATATCAAACTATAAAGGAATAATTTTTTGGAAACCTCGTATTTTAATATAATAATTCATCAAAATGATAGTTTTCATATCCGAAATTATTTATACTATTAGGACCATAATATAAATTATTGAGAGATAATTTTAGGGGTGGGGTTAATTTGGTTATGAAAATTATTATAAATTAAACAATTAATCTTCAAACACTAATAATTCAAAATGATATTTATCTCATTGTTCATAGGGATAGACTTATTCCCTTCTTCCAATGATGATCCAATTTTTATTTCCCTCGTATTTTCCTTTAACTAGTTTGATAAATTATGGATTAACCCACACTCTTAAATTTATGTCTTGATGAATTTAAAAAAACATATACTCAAGACACAAGGATTTACCCGGTTCATCCATACTAGGCTAATACAATGAGCATACAATGAAAATGTGTTAATGTAATAAGGTCCATTAAACTCAGTCTTTGGTGGTGGGTTTAATCTAAGGAAATAAAAGCCTAGGGTAAATCCCCTTAAAATGATTTAGGGATGGTTCACCACCAACCTAAGCCCGCTCCCTTACTTATTTCTCTTTATTACAATATAAAGAGAGAAAAAAACAACTTTGAATCCCACACCAACCCAAAACAACATTACTGTAGTTGTTGATGCACCGAGTATAGATATGTTCCCCTTAATATCCAACTATTTCACCTTTATAGAACAACTATCAATATAACCATAATAATTAAATCATCATACATGACTCATCGTGGAAACTCTATATTCTTTATTATGAAAGATATTCAAAGTATTCCAATTATTTGTTTAATATACATCTTCTCTACTTTCTAGAACACCTCTCTTACAATACCAGATACATCAATGGTTCTCTATTTATGCACAAAAAATAAATATTTTATTTATATAGATAGATATATCCATAATTACTTTTTTCTATTATAATAGAAATTCAACATGTTTCCCTCGTCAAAGATCTTTAATTTTCCATATGTATGATGGGAAAACCCATCCAATAATCACCTTTAAATCTGACTCAAATTCATTCAATTAATTATCATATTTCAATTATAAAATAAATTATATATAAAATATAAAACCTATAAACTCATCTTCTTCTCTCCATAAGAACTAACACCATAATGTAATTCTTATCTCCTTTTGTTACCACAAAATAAAACCCATGCCTTCATAAAAACCACCATGGAATGAAATTGTCTATTGCAACATGTAATTATCAACCTCCAACTTTTATGGATCATACCCTCTAGAAAACCATAATTGAAAAACCATCATGATTGTCAATTAAATTAGTGGATATAAATATAAGTAAGCTAATAATGAAATATATGTGCCAAGAATAAGAGATGAATCAAATTGTATAATTCTTCATTAGATTACATTAAACATAATGTATTCATAGGTGTCCATCATTTTGATGAATAAAACTTATCTTTTTATGGGCCTTTATGTTCTTCTAGATATTTTTTTATTCTATGGTTATAACACAGGGATATCAAGATAAGGGTATAGATGGTCACAGAAAACCCCTATTTAGAATCTTTCCCAAGTGTTTAGGACTTTGTGGGACCCATCATGTGGTTTGGGTAATGTCTGAGTTTGAATGACCACTAACAAATAAATAAATTTATTATTATTTGATTTTATAATATTAGGATTTGAATTTATTTACTTGTAGCATTAACAAGTTTTCCAGTGAATATATGAATAAATATTTTACAAATGAATATTTTAGTCATGGATCATTTAATATTTGTAGGAGAGATAAGTTGAGCTAATGACTCGTAAATTTATCATGTAAAATTATTTTAAGGTTAAAATTATGTGACGTAATACTTATGAAATTAGTGACATAATTACTAGGTCATACGTATTATTTAAGGCTTCTTTATATGGTTATATATGTTCAGGGGAGAAAGTGAAATTTAAAAGAGTATTAACATATCAATACAAGTACAAAGTTGAAAATTTTAGGGGTGCTATTAATCACATAAATCTGTGATCATATCTCTCCCCTATCCCATATTTCACAATGATAAGAAGTCAATCTATGAATCCTGATCCATGTACTTTTTCCTAGATTGAAGGAATGATGTTGCATAAATTGTTGATACACAGAAGGATTTTTAAATTCTCTATGCTATCACCCAAAAATTAAATACCGATACATCAATAGGATTTAATAGAATGTGTGAAAAACCTATACAGTTCTATCTATGCTTCCTTCAAGTAGTGATCATTGAAAACAAGTGGAACCAGAATTTGATCAAAATTTAATGAGGTACGGTTTTGATATTATTTTGAATGTTTTTTAAATTCACCCAAGATCCTAAGGTTGATTATTGGGTGGTGTTACTCTATATATGATGTTTTCATGTTGATTACATTGTAAAAAATTTAATTCCCCATGTGTTCAGGATTTTGTTGTGTGCCTGACACCAATAGTGTGAGAATATTCAAGATTCACATCACATTCCTCATTGTAACTATAATTATATATCATTAAAAGAATTTTTTATCATCAAATTCACTCTAGGGAATGAAAATTGTCATTTTATCAATTTTATGATTTCTAAAATATTTATGGTTGGTAAAAAAAATTTATAAAAAATTTATTAATAATTTAATTCTCTTATAAGAGTGAAATAAAATTAAAATTACATTTAGATTTACATTAGGGAATATATTTGAGAAATAATTTTTTTCATAAATTCTAAATAATAATTTATTTTTTATCAATAATGACCATATCATGTAAATATTCTTATTATATTAATCTTAACTATGGACATTTAAATACATAATGTGGTAAAAATAATATTTTTGATCATAAAATTTATGAGCCGACCATGAAATCTCATAAAAATAAAAACCATGTGCGGGATGATATCAAATCAATTACATGGAACAATATTGTCATTCCATAAAGACAAAATAAATAATATTTCTTTAATGATATTTCTAATATAAGATAAAATTTTGATAAATATAAATATTATTCAACGTAATATAAAAATACATTATTTTTATACCATCCATCAAGGACGCAATATTTCATATTTACCCCACCCTTGAATTTAAAAATATTTATATTGACAATTGTAAATTAAATAAAAATATTTTAATAAATATTTACATTCCCTTAAAGGAATGGAATGAATTATTTCATCATGTTTTATGGAGTCTTCAAGATGAATAACGTGAATATGGAATTCAAAATTTTCATCAATGTATGACAAATAAAATAAAATATATATAAGAAGTAATATAAAATAAAAAATAAAACATACAATGTTTATTGAATATAATTACCAAAAAATAAATATCTAACATGAGAATTTATATATTATCATTCTAATTAACACCTTCTGGGTTTATAAAGTAATAGATGATATAGAAATTCACTATATCATTAGCATATTTTATGGTTTGGTCTTCAAATTTTGGATTTACACTTTTATCCATACCTAAAATTAGTTGTTAATAAAGATAAATATAGTGTTTTAGCATAAAAACCCTAGTTCAAAAGTAAATATAATCATTTTGAATAATTAAAAATTAAATCTAAAACTAAATAAGATAACTATGAATGAGATCACACTAAGTTTTTATAATTTCATGTTAATGAGATTTTGAGGCATGGAAAAATGTAATGGGTAGTTGTATCATTGTAAAAATTGAATCTAATTAGACTCCTAGTCTTGAATTATCTCTTTAGTAACTAAACTCCCTTTAATATGGTTAATTACATCAGTTCAATCAATAATTGGGTGATCTAAAACCAAATTTAAACATAACTCTTAAACATAATTAATGATCAAGAAATATTCCAAAAATTATTTAATGCATTAAAAAATTACTTAATCAAAGAGATAATAATCATGCTCAAAGAAATAAAAAATTATATTGAACAATGATTGAATATAAAAAACTAACGCTAACTACTTTAAAAAAATATCAATACTTCGTTACCCTTTATTAAAAAACAAGGAACAATATTTTTACCACATAATATTTTCACATGAAAAAAAAGATTAATCCATGTTAGTTAAGGTATATTAAAATAAAAATCATAAACTACTTTATCTCCATGACCATTGAGGTTTTGGATCCTCTATCCAAATTCCTCTCTCTTTTTGGTGATGTGTTAACTAAAAACTCCAAGATAAAGAACTCCTTTAATAGAGAATTATTTATCATGTATCTCAATATATCTATCACAAATTCCCAAAAAATTATGTATCTCATACTCCCTTAATAACAGTCAAATACCACTAAAAATATTCATAAAAATATTTCCAAGGTCCACTACATGTCACCCCTCAAACAATGAATTTCTCCCATGTTTATTATATTTTTTGTATCTAATTTTTTTCTATTTTAAGTAGTGTCAGGATAAAACACTAACTGTCCACTACATGACATAGTTGATTCCTCATGGGGAGATTAGATTAGAAATTAATATGTAGCCCAACTAACACTATTGCGGAGGCTCACAGAATAGTGGAAGTCTAGGGTCAAACCCACATGGAGGTGATGAAAATGAATTGTGACCTATGTATTGGAACCTAAGAGGTATTCCTCATGTGAATATTATGAAGTTGGATTTAAAATAACAAATTGTATTATCTTATAGTTGATTAAGAAGGTTTTGAGATCAATTTCAAGGATCCTATGTAAAAGGGTATTCCTAAATCAAGATTGGGAATGTATTATGGATTAGGTTATGAATTTGTTAAAGAGTCTCCATTTGGTTTTTTTCAAACTAATTGGATATACTTATACTACCAACAACTCATTAGTCTAGAGGTGGTCGTCGATCTTGGTGCATAAGTTGAATCTTAAAAATCATAGAACAAAACACGTTATTGGACCTTAGTAGATTTATTATAATTATGATATGGTCCTTCCTTTATAATTACCTAGATAAATATCAAGAAAATATATTAAATAAACATTATTTGTCAACCCAATTCCTTTCCAAAATATTACCAATTTTTTTAAGTATTCAGTAAGTGTTTCTATCCCTACTGTCAACCCATAACCCTGAGAATATTAGACATGAAAGGAAAAAGAAATACTAGTCAAGTGAAAAGAGGTGGATTAATTGGCATATTCATTAAGTAAGAAATGATCAAATAAAATAAAAGTAATCAGACCACTTACTTGTATGAATAAGAAGAATGTGTACTTCAATTTGAATTAAAAGTGGAAACAGATTAAAAATAATAGAGGGAATTTTGAAACTTCCGTGGAATGATATCATGTTAGCAAAATAATTACAAAAGAAAGAAAACAAGAGTGAATGAGGTAAAATATCATAAAAGCTAAAACTTTTAAATTTCATAGGTTCCTTTAATATATATAGAATGTATCAACTCATGATGTGAATGGTTTTCACATCATGAGTCTTCATGGACTTCTTCTTTATCAAAACCTCTACATCATGATTTTGTACTTTATGTCCTGAATGGGAATTCAAAGTATTCAGTATTTAGCATATCCTTAGATTCATGGATCGAGTGAATTCGCAGGATCTATGGGAAGGATGACCGAAGACTAAAATCAATAATTTCACATCGTGAGTAGATTTATTGTCCTAATTTTTCTTACCACAAAAGATTCATGGTTTATACTAGATTCATGAATCATTCTTCATCTTTACATGGTTCTATATTCAAGGAATACACATAATGAATGTAGCTCAAATCCTAAACATTCTTCACCCTAAAAATTCCTTTTCTATATTGCTTTCATAGCTCAGGTTCTTTCCAGAAAAGGTATGTTCTCTAATAAGACACATTATGATTCTCATTCAAAATGTGAATTGTCTATAATTTATACATGAACTACCTTTACAAAATGAGCTTAAATTTCCTTTAAGAATCCTATAAATATAAAATTATAATACTATGAAACATTAATGAAACTAAATTATTTTATTCCTAAATGTATATATGAATTAAGAATATAAGATTCTCCCACACATGAAAAAAATTCCTCAAGAAAAAATCCAAAAATTAATATCAAAGGAAATAATTTTTAATAGGAAACAAGCATTGAAACATGAAAATGAAACTAAGTGTAAGAAAAAAGTTGTTATTCCTCCAAAATCATCTCTATAAAAAAAATTCATGATTCATGTTCATGTTCATTATTCTAAAACCATTTTTATTTAATTGAAAATTTTCAACTTTTTCTTAGATGACTATGGCCTTGTTTTAATTTACCTCACCATGAATTTAATCTCATCAATCTAAGTAAAATAGAATCAGATTTTTGTGTATACCCTAAATACATGGTCTAAACCATAATATTGAATTTAATTTAACATATACACTCTTTAAAAACCAAGAAAAATAATCATGTGGAATTAATTGTGGTTCAAATTAATCTAAAGTCGAGGGAATGTGGGTAGATTATAAAAATAAAACTCAAAAAATTGGGTAGCCTCTAAAGAATCAAGAATGATAATCAAGAATAGTGTAATGAAGAAAATACTCTAGAAAGTAATGTATCCACATGTCCAAAATCTTAATAAAGGTCCATGAAAATGGCATGAAAGTATAATGAAGGTACCATAGTTTCTTTTTCTGGGATTCATGTTTAGGATATATCTCGTATCCACCACCTAATCACATATGATCTGTCATGAGATTCTTTAGTATGGTAATGGTGATTTTTGACCTTCCTAAAACACAAACCATTATTTTATTTTTTATTTTTTTATTATTATTTTGTTAGAAATGGGATAATAATGAAGGTATATAAGAAGTTAACATGGACCACATCCCACAGATCAGGTGAAAATACTATCGCATATCTCCTCAGTAACAAGAATCTTATGTCTAGTCAAAATGATCATTCCCCCACTTATTCAAATGAATATCATACAATATACCATAGAGTATTTTATGTAGAGTTAAAATTTCTATAAACATGTATCGATCCTAACAACTCCATTCATGTAAACTATAAGAAAATTAGGTTCGATATAAAGATGGGTCTTAGTGAAAATGGGATCAATCAATCGAAATGCCTAAATCATTTTAAAAGTTAATTTGTTCATACATAGCCTCTATAATATACATATATAAGATATGATAGGTTTAAAAGTCTCATGTGTCTCTCAATAAATATACTTATAAAATAATTAGAAAAATTAGGTTAATAGTCCTCTCAAAAATTGGAATAAATATAAAAAGTCTCAATAAATCGAGGCATAGTAACAAGTAACATGTTAATTAAAAATAAATTTTAGGAATTTAGAATAAGAATTAAAATACTTGACTCAAAAATATTACTAAAATTATAAACATGAATAAATAATATACTTTAACAATTTCTGTAGAAACTTCATATTTTATTTACATGGGTGTAATGATATTTCAAGTTAAAGCATGTTATTAATGAAAAATGTCTCATAGACAATTGAGAACATAAAAAATCCAAATATAAATTCAATAAATATTTATAATATCCCCCCCCCCCACTAAATTGGAAGTATTTTCCATACTATTTTTGGAAGCGATGTGGGAGAGATGGAAATAAATGTAGGGAAATAACTTGTATGCAAAGAATTAAAATAGTGTAAGGAATCAAGATCTCTTTGAAGTGGATGCAATGCTATGGGTGGAATATTGGAATAAGATGTGAATATGGACTAACTAAAAAAATTATAGGAAAAATTATACAAACACTAGATAAATGATTAGTTCACAATATATTTCCATAACCAAATAAAAAAAATGTATCGGTTAACACAAGAGTAAAAATTAATTTCATATCACACAAATTCAATTACCATTGTACAAAAAAGAACCTTAATGAACTACCTAGTCCAAAAAAGTCATCTAGAAAGAAAAAGAAAAGGATCTAAACTCACATAGCTAAGATATAAAAGATTATACAATGGATTTACTCCAATGAAGTTCTAATAATGACATCGTCTACTATATGGACAGACACAGAGAAATATGAATATTCCATTGACTCATAAGTTCTCGAACTCTAAATGGAACTGGAGAAAGAGGATACCATCTCTAACGTTCTTTTTAGAGGATTCAAATAGTCAGAAATGGTCTGACCAAACCACTGATGTTGAAAGTAGAGCATACGAGTAGATCTCATGGGAATCTCTTGAAGAGGTCCATGAAGAAGATCAATATAAGGGAAAACATCATGAGGGAGGCTAATTAGAATCCTAGTTTGTGTTTTAAAAGTAATGGAAGAAGCAAAATAATATGAAATAGCACAACTATATTAAAGAGGTATAGAGAATGAGTAATAAATTTGTTGGTAAGAAAAAAATTGTCCCTTACATTCTATAAACTAAACAATACAAGTCAGAGGTATGGAATACAATGAAACAAAACACACCCATAGGGAGTAGAACATGGGTAAACTAAGGAATAATATATTAAGAGTGCGTACAATCTTTATAAGAAGTGTTTGTAGTCTCCTCGCTATTGATGGGTGGAAAATATATCTTTTAATGTTTATATCAGTGATAATGGCTGTAGAAGGTTGATTAAATGCTGGAACTGGAGTTGGGTTCTGGCGATAGGCTTGGTTATCAAAGGGGGTACTAGATTAGATGCTAGAGGATGTGATTCACTGATCCCAATGGAGGTTGTGCGTTTGGAAGACGTATTAGTGAATGGAACATTATATAGATTCCAAACAGTAGGGAACATTTTCCCATTGAGTTTGCATCACTAATTAGTCCCTTTTAAGAACATGGTAGGTAATCTATAGTGGTATCTCGATAGAGGGAATTTTGGGTTCTGTGGTGGATGGTATGGGTACTGATCTCGACGTCATCCCGGATATAGTAGTAGGTGAGTGGGTAGTATGGGTGGAAGATGGAGGAATATGGGAAATGACAGATGGTATTGTTAGTGTCTCAAAGAATGTGATCTATAGGTTTTGACAAAAGGTGTGTTGGTTCTCCAGAATGTAATGTAGAGCACCCCCAAAATATTGCTTTTTTCCAAAGGGGTGGAGTATATGGCTCAGTCTGGGAATAGGTGGACACCTTGATCCTATTAGTGGGTGACTCAGACTTGGTAGTTATTGGGATAAACCTAGTTGTGGGTGTCTAAGGTAAATGTGTTATTGAGGCACTCGGAGATGGAACCTCATTAGTGGACTTGGTGTACTCCAAGGACTACACATAATGCTTCCCTATCTTCTGAAAGAGCCCCATGTTGTGGATAAGTACATTATCTATCAATTACATTGGTCTTAATGATGGTAAGGGATGTAAAGACTCGAAAATGCCAAGATTCTATGCCAGGTTCATAATAAAGCTCCCCCTCCCACTACACCTGACCCTCATAATAAATAGTGAGTCAATGGGCCATGTTTACCACAAGGGATCCCATGAAGGTAGAAAGGAGTACCTAAATCTGACTAATGGCCCTATAATAGTCACCCTAAGCTATCCATGCATGGGTCCACGAATGATGAATATTCTTCAGGGTGGCACCCTCAAGCTGGGTTCTTTTTACAATATGTGGTTTATGGAAGCTCACAATGTCTTGAGCTATCACCACCTTGTTCATTTGGAATTCTATCTTATTAATTTCTAGAATTTGTTCCACATAGTCTAGTGAGGTGAAAAGATCAACATAATAGACATCCAAACCAACTTTAAATCCCCCTAGAGTGATCTCCCATGAATTGCATCCCAATATGAAGGAGACATGAATGATATCCATTTTGAACATGGCTAGGAACTCATTAAAGAGCTCTCAGTATGTCTCCACATGCACCTAAATGATATGAGAAAGGTGCATCTATCCAATGATCTCTATGACTTCCTTGTTCAAAAGGATCATTTGAAGTATAGAAAGTCCAAGAATCTTGTTAGTCTATATGGGATTGGCCAGAAAATGAGCCAAATGGACCTGATGATGGGGGCTAGAAAATTGTAGGGGGGATAGATTGATAACTACTATGTATCAGCATGGGAATAGTGTGAGGTGGAGTGGGAATAGTGGAAATCTGACTTAGGAGAAGAACATGATGTGAAGAACTAGTAGTAATGATCCACATGTGGTAGTGAATGATTCTATACTAGTCATTATGGGGGTTCATAACTTTGGTTCATGCATTTGGAAAGTATAAATCCACCTCCTTTACTACATACCATTTTGGTGAGAAATGAATGGGGAGTAGTGAAGGTGGTGTGGCCGAGAGAGGAGGGTGGTTGAGTGAGGTGGGTGATCATCATGGATGGAGGTGTGGATTAGGGAGTGGTGGGGGTGATGTTTTGAGATAGGGGAAGGGAAGATGAATCGGTAGTGTGGTGTGTTGTGAACCTAAGGTTCATGACTTCAGTAGGTGATATGTGGAATTCATTCATGAATTATAAATTCATGAATTTATTTAGCTGGTTTTGTTCCTCTTAAATCATAAGAAACTCATGAAGTGAATACATAGTGAATTAGGCTAAATAGAGGCTCTTAGTGTGGGTATTCAACCCTCAACTCTAGAAAGGTCACCCAATCTTCCAAATATCCTTAAACGTATTCTATCCTAATGAAAAAACCTGGGTTACCTCCCAGTCAGTGCTTCATTTAAATTTGATAGATAGAACATCCTTGATTGTCTTGTAAATTTTAATGATAAGACACTCCCTTATTGAAATTGATCTTGTTAAATTTTCATCCTTTGTTCATTGAATTTGAATGGAGGTCCCTTACAATGTTGGATTTCCAATGTTCTATGTGGGAAGACTTTAATTATGTTGAATGGTCATAACCATTGGGATTTCAATTTTTTGGGAAATAAATTTAATATTAAAATAAATAAGAGTACTTTGTCTCCCGATGTGAATATCCTTTGAGAAATTCCTCGATCATGCCATTGTTTTTTCTTTATATATTTTATAATTTTCATAAGTGTCATGTATTATTTCATCCAGCTTATCTAGTTATAATAACCTTTTATTCCAACTCTCTATGCATCTAATTTTATCTTTTTAAACACCCAAAATGAGCGATGTTCCAATTCAACTATCATGTGACAAGGTTTACAATAAAAAAATCCAAAAGGGTGTTGTGCTACTGGGTGTTTGTTAATTAGTGTCATATTTCCGTAGATCATCATTTATTTTTGTCCACCAATCCTTTTTACTTTCATTAATTATTTTCTTAATGATTTATTTAATTTCAAGACTAAATAGTTCCAATTTCCCACTATTCTATGATTTTTAAGGGCTGCTATTACTGTATCAAATTCCATACTACTCAAGCATCATTTTTATATAATGGTTGTTGAAGTGGATTCCCCAATCACTGATGAATAATTGATGAAATCCAAATTGAGAAAATATATATTTTTTTATAAAATTGTTTACCACTTTGTATGTGTTAAGAGTGGTGGCTTTAGCTTCTGACCACTTCGAGACATAGTCTACACAAACCTAGATGTAGAATTTTATATAAGAATTGGGAAATGGGACTAGTAAATCTATGCCTCAAACATCAAATACTTCAACTTAAAATATGAGATTATATGTAATTTCATGTATTTTTTCAGTTATTCTTATTTCCTAACATCAATAACAGATTTTCATGAATCTCATTATATCTCAATGGAGAGTAATCCAGAAAAATCAACATTGGAGAATTTTAACAACAGTGTGATTGAACCATGTTGTTATCTAGTTGATAAAATATAAAAAAAGCATAACACATATTGAATTTAATCATCTATGATACAAACCCTCATTAAATAATCAATACATTACTTAAATAATTATGGCTCATCCCAGTAACAGTTTGATGCATCTAATAAGAAATTTTTCTTCTACTAATAAGAGAAGTTTTGTCAAAGGGTCCCAGTGGATAGATGTTTTATTATATCATAAAACCATGGTTAATATTGTACATCCACATAGAAGATTATTTCTTCATGTAAGTCTTCTGAAATTGTCACCTCTTTGTTATATTCAACATTGAGTGGATTAAGATTGGATATGTGATCATCAATAACATTCTAAGACCCCATTATGTCATTGATGATAATTTCAAACTCTTATAGTAATAGGATCCACCATATAAAGCTTGGTCTGGTATCCTTTTATATTTTTAAAATACTTTAATTCTGTATAATTGGTGAAAACAGTGACTATAGTGAGCTCAAGGTATGATAAGAGTTTATCGAACCCAAAAAACTGCTTGAAAAGGATTAATTTATATGGTGGTGTAATTGGGTTGAGAATTTTACAAAGTATGAGTGTCATAGTAGATGGGTCAAAAAATATGTTCAATCTACTATACTAAGATAGTGCCTACTACAAATTCACTTGTGTCACACATCATCTCTAAATACTTTTCCCAATCACAAGAGATAATAATTATAGCTTCCATCAGATTTTATTTCAAGGTCTCAAAGGCTCAATGAAATTATTTAGTGAATTCATACAAGTTGTTTATATCATGAAATTTCATTAGTGGATGTGATATCTAAGCTAAATCCTTGAAAAAGTGATGTTAGAATCCATTATGGCCAAAAAAAACTCTTGATCTCTTTAATGGTGTAATGTTCTGGTATTTCATTAATGAAGTTGACCTTAATTAGGTCTTATTCTATGTAATTCATTGAAATGTTATGCTCAAGGAATATTCCTCCTTGAACTATAAAATTAAATTTTTCACAATTTAGTAGGAGGAATGTTTATTCACAGCCTTGCAGCATGATTTCAAAATTACTCAAACAAACCTTGAAGTATCATCCATAAATGTATAAATCATCCATAATGATCTTTAAAATCTATTTTTTATAAATCATGAAAAATATGTTTCAGGAATCATTAGAAATTTTATAGTGTGTTACACATTTTGAGTGATATTCATTGATAGGATAATTATCTGAATGGACTAGTGAACATTGTGTTTGAATAATCACCCAATTAGATAGGGATTTTAATGTATCTAGGGTATCCATTTAGGAAACAATATAATTCAGGACCAAATAATCTCTAAAGAATATGATCCACAAATGGGAGAGGAAAATATTTCTTCTATATCACTATATTGATACATTTATAATCTATAGAGACTCACCATCAAGTAATGATCTATGTTGGGTTTAATTCATCTTAGTTGTTTTTAATTATAATGAAGCCTCACTTATTAATCCCTACATAAACAAGGCTCACCCATTCACGATTGGGGATGGAGAAATAATACTGATTTCAAGAAGATTCATAACTTCCTTCTTAAACACATCCTTCATGGGTGTTGTGACCAACCGTTGGGTTTTTAATTTTGGATTATATCCTTCTTCTTATAATATTTTATGAGTGAAAATTGTAAATTTTATTCCCTTGATATCATCAATGCTTCAAGTAATTGATTTATTATGTATTTTAAGGACATCAAATAATTTTCTTCTCTTTTTATTGAGTTAGTTCAGGGCTTATAATTATTTGTATTTTTTTCATAGTCTCTAAGAATGAGTATTTAATAGTGCTTGGTATGGTTTTTATCTCTAATGTTGGTGTCTTAATAATCAAATGTGCGAATTCAGGAAAAGGGTCTCTTGGAATAAGTTTGATGAAATCAATATCCTTTATGTCACTATTATCCTCTTTATTAGGGGAATATATCTCTTTCTCATCTTTTAGTGCCATAAAATTATCATCTTCATCCTTCAAGAAAATAGCTTGACACTCGAGTGAATATTTACTTTTCTTAGCTTCTTTGACTATATTAAAAGATACTTGTTCTCTAACCTATTCAGAAAATAATTATACCTTGATTCACATTGATAATCACTTTACCAGTCCCAATAATTGGTCACCCAATAATTATAGGAACATTATCTTCATCTTCTATGTCTAGGATGAGAAATTTATCAGGGAAAATGAACTTACCAACCTTAACTAAGAAATAACCAAGAAGTACACCAAGATATTTTATAGATCTGTTATCAAGATAAATTACTGCATATGTCAACTTAAGGTACTCAATTTCTAGTCTTAGAAATATTCTCATTGTCATGAGATTTATTATCTCACCAAGGTCACATAAATCGTTTCCAAAATTGCACATCCTAATGGTGCATGGGATCGAGAAACTACCGGTGTATCTCATATTTAGTGAAAGATACTACAGAAAAACTACAGATAGTTCTTCATTCATGGATATAACTCCTAATAATTTCATTTTTCACTTATTTTAGAGAAACTACATTAAAATTTCATCATAAGAGAACATCTATAAAATTGATTTAGCAAAGGTAATATTTATGTATTGTTGTTTAAAAATATCCAAAAAAAATTGTAATGGTTATCTATATTCCCTAATAGCATCCTTTCAGGGAATTCAAGAGGTGGAATGTTTTGTGGAATTCTCACATATATATATTCCTTAGTGGGATGCTCTTGTTCCTAATTTTTTCTCCTATGGTAACTTTTTATTTAGGATTTTGTAAATTTGTTTCTTTTTCTTATTCAATTATTACCTCATTCATCTTTGACTCATATTTCTTCCACTCATTGCCTTTATAGGGATGTTTAAAATTCAACAATTTTATACTTATAAGGATCATAGACTTGGACACTTATCTTAGATGGGTCTTGGTATTATTGGGTGGTGTTACAGATAGTCGATCTAAGAGAGTTTAGTAAATTTACCTGACTTTATGTTCATGGTTGTGGACGGATGATATTTGATTTTGAATTTTTTTTATTACATAATAATTATCTAGTATTCATTATAAAAAAAATAAATAATAATATTCACTAAGGTTGAAAGTAGAGGTTGGGATGATTGTGGCTGTGTAGGTTCAGATTGATATAATAATTGTGGTTGATGGTGTGGGAACTGCTGGTCCCAAGAGGGAAATAATTATTGTGGAAATGGTTTTTGTGGGTGAGAAGCTTGGTATTGAGGTGAGTTTCTATGAATTATTTAATTTATTTATAGAGTTTGACCGCTTGTTTTTTTATAATAACCTTTATTGGTAAATATTTGTTGTTGAAGAGGTCTTTGTAGGTAGTAAGGTTCTTATTATTGTTGTGATTGTTGATTATAATAACTCTAATTACAACCCTGAGTTTTTTTCACTATTCCTGGTCAATAGTCTTGATATGGGTATAGGCCTCCATACATCTTACATTCTTGGATCTATATAACAATAGTAGGTGGTGGTGTTTGGGGTTGAGGTAACTGAATGTTTTCTAGCTTCTTCATAAGTTCTTAGACCTAGGCTGCAGAGCTTGTGATTTCGAGGAATGCACATTGTGAATGTATTTCACATCATAATCTTTCTTCATCTAGGAAATTCATGACCTGTATTGATTTCATACATCAGGATTTATCCTAACAACTTCGTTTCTCTAGAAATACAAGTTGTGTGTTTTCTTCATGGCATGAATTGTTGGCAATTTATGTAATTTACAATAGCACTCCCTTTTCAAAATGAGCTTTAATTTACAACAAGAATCAATCAAATATAAAATTATCATATTATAAAACATGTTTGAAACACAATGATTTGATTCATAAATTTATATATAAATTAATCATATTAAATACTATTTATCATGTATTTATAGGGATAGTAATGGTGAAACAGAAAAATGTAGTTGTGTTTGTTGTGAGATACACCCCACAATATACTAAAATGTATATAACACCTTTGATAGAGATTTTAATGACATAAATTTTAAACCATATCCCAATGGAGATATAAAGAAGGTACCCAAACTCTCAAATCCTCATTTTGTGGGAAATAGAAAAGAACCATTTTTTACCCCTTGATCTTCAATATTCAATAAAAAAATCTGGTTCTATCTTATATCATACCATAATGGGCATTTCATAAGCCCTATAGGTATCCTTTATGAATTGATCATCACTTTTGTCTTTTTTTCCTAAAAAATCCTTCATTTCAAGGATCAAGGTTATAGTGTAATAACCCTAACTCTAGTAACCTGAAGTCGGTGACTATTTTATTACATTAGTATAATATACAAGGGATCACATCACACATGACCGCATAGTTTATAAGACTTGGTATACAGCATATATACCAAAATATCACATTAAATTTGTAAACATTAAATAAAACATAAAATTAGAGTGATGACTTTTTAATTCTTATGGAATATCCCTAAAATCAATCAAATTTCACTTCTGATTACCCTAGGGATAAGAAAAAAATATAGTGAGCTTTGATAATCAATAAGGGATAATTTATAGTGGAATACATCATAGAATAACCAATTCATGAATAATATGGTTGAGATAAACAATAATCAAATGTGTCATATAACTAATATCATGAAAGAGGAATGTATCCATGATGATATAATAATATAATTAATCATGTGTATAGAAATAGTATGTTTTGTGGTGATAAAATAAATAATGATTGACATCATAATATTACTATCAAGGCCTTATTCTAATAAATCATAATTAAATAGTTAAGGAATTATGCCAAATACCCAAGCTAGTTTTTTTTCATGAGACCTACCAATGAATATAGGGGCTATTGTGGGCCCCACCCATCATAGAATAAGTCCAATTCAATGAAATTATGAAGTTAATAAATAAAAATATAATGAAAAATCAATTTTCCATATAAATAAATAAATATCTAAACTAGAATAATAAAACTATAGGATTTAAATACTTTACTAAGTTGATAAATAGAATAATATGATCATAAGTCATCCTGGGTAAGAATATAGATGGTTTCATTAGAGCATAACCCTAGTTAAACATGAGAAACCTCAATGGATTTTGACATAGATGAAAAATATCTTTATAATATTAATAAAAATTTACTTGGAAAAAGTAGTTTCTTAAATATAACCAATGAAAGTGGTGGAAAATGCATTATTAAAGAAAATTATTGAAAGAATATTCCTTTCACATTATGTAAAGAAGGTCAATGTAAATAAAAAATAATGTCACATGTCACTTTTAAATATCATTTTCAAGAATGTTACTAGAATATCTTTTAAATCATTACTACAAAATAGAAATTTCAAAAAAAGATATTTTTTTTAAATGAAATTAAGTCTAAGTCCACAAATGTGGAGAGAAAGATAAAAGATGTGAACAAAAATAATATTTCAAAATATCTTAATTGAAATCCATGTCATTAGAAGAGTAATATGATATTATTTTTAAAAAAGGTAAAAAGAAATATGAAGACATAAATAAATAATAAAAATTTTAATTTTAAAACAATAAAGGATAACATTCTCAAGAACAAAAAAAATATGGATATAGAGGAGAAATATTCTTTACCAAAAGAGGAAATATTGGAAAAGAAACCCTTGTAGCTTTGGTAAATTTTAAATAAGAATCCATTGAAGGGTAGAACATGATATGGGATTAAAAATGACAATAAATTAATGAAGTATGTAGTAGAATATAGTAATGTGGTATTATTTACACCACATAAATACATAATTTGGTGAATATAGAACATATCTCAATGAATTAAAATTAAGATGATAAAACTATTAAATTTTACTCCTAACATTCAAGAAATATATTTAACCTCATATATAATAAACATAAAAATATTAATCACTTAATTTAGAAACATATTCATATTTTTTACTTTTTATATTATACAATTATACTCATTAACTACATATATTAGTTAACTAATATTTATTTTCATCATCATATGTTAGTAATTTTGATTTAATTCATACTTGTTTCATAATGGCGATTTTAGACCTCATTATTTGATAGAAAGTTCATAATTCCAAAATTATTCAATATATTATAATATTTTTATTTAAATGGTTTATGAATTCCAATTTTATCCATGGAAGTCATGAGTATGGTTTGTGAAAACAGAATCCATGGCGACCTTATTTTGGGTAATTTACCAATATCGACAGGTTACTTTATAATGATTGTTAATTCTTCTGTTATAATATAAGAATATTATTAATGAATTATATTACTAATTAATATTATATATATTCATCAGTTAAATTTTTAGAACCATCTACGTAATGCAGGGATGAAAAATGAAACATGCCACTTCGGGGAGGCGGTAGTCTACACGTACAGACAGATGACGTTTTTATTTTTCAGAGAATAGGTGGATTATTGAAAATGTATTACCATTTAAAATATTAAAAAAATTATAATTATAATATTTATTCATTAAATCCCTATTTTAAACCATCCATGTAAGGTAGTTATAAAAAACTAAATACATCCCTTTGTGGATGTTGTAGTCTGCACGCACGCATAAATGGATTTCTCATTTTTCTATATCAGAAGGGTATATAATGGTTATACCATTAACATAATAACATTTAATTATACTAATAATATTGATTTCATTATATTAGGGTGGTTAAAATATATTTTTATGGGAAATATATATAAGAATAAAAGCTTAAAAAGTGATTAGTACTCACATTGAGAATTTGAAACGTCTCTTGTAAAACCTCTTAGAAATGGATAATTTTGGGATTTTCATTCAATAAATTGGATGATAAAATTTTTAGAGGTATCTATGGGAATTAAAAAATATTATAGTTTCAATAAGAATTCTAATTTAGGGTGTATGTGAAGGGTTGGTGTCAGTCTTTTTTTTAAGTGAGGGGAGTGGCGTTTTTATAATAATATAAAAGGAAAAGTCTCTATTCAAGGAATGTGAGTACAAAATTTGAAAATAAATGATGTTTTATGAGTATTTAGTCAATAAAAACATTCACCCAAAATTTAGAGATAATTTTTTATGAATATTAGTAATTTTATCCTTAGTTATAAATTTTACATAAATTTACTTTTATCGTGATAACTCATTTTTAACCATGGTAATTTATTTTAATGAAAAAAAATTAAGATTTAATATATCAAATAATTTGAAATTATTATTTAAAAATAAAAAAAATTATAAAAAATCAATGTTGTGAAAAATAAATTTTTATATTAGTTCACACAACGCGTAAAAATCATATTTTTAGGAAATGTGTATTTTTAATAATAATAATTATGTTTAGGATAAAATTATAAAAGTTTTCTACTTTTCTAAAATTAATTGTTTTATTACTAAAAAATATTGTTTATGTTTCTTTCAAATAAATATTAATGCAAAACCAACACTCTGAATATTTAATTAAAATAAAAGACCAAAAACAGATTTTATTTGAATAAAGTATTACTTGAGTTCAAAAATGTTAAAAATTGGATTATAAATTAAAATTAAAATTTTAAATGTATAATTTTAATTATAAAAAAAATATGATAAGGAAAAATGTTTTATGATTTTTTTAATTCATTCATATATCATAATAATTTCATAAAACTCCTAGTATTTGTAAAAAATAGTATTTTGTTCTATTCACCTAAAAATCAATCATTCCACACACAAAAAACCCAAAAATACATCCTGATATAATATTATCATTCCAAAACCCAAAATGGAGTTCATTTATTCAAATTAAAATATTAAAATTTATTAATTTTTCATTTAAATTGAAACATATATTTGAAACTATTTTTATAGGGCAGTGACTTTGTTAAAACCATAAGTGTTCTTAATTTTATTTTATATCAATTATCAATTAAATATGTGTTAAAATATATATTTTGTATTTAAATTGAATATTATAATATTCTTTTAAAATGTTCAATTTAATGTATTGATTTTAAAATACTTTATATACATAAAAATATTATTCTTAAAAATATTAATGATAAATGATGTTATTAATAATTATTTAAGATTGATCAAATAGTTTAACAAGTATTAATTAAATTTTCTCAATAAATTTGTATTAAAAATTTATTATTTAGTTAAATTCATTATTTAAAATTAAATAGTGTGAAAATTCAAAATGTATAAAATATATGTATTAATATAAAAACATTTACACTATATGTTTATATCATCCCAACTTCTACTTATAAATACCCTAAAAAACATCCACATGAGGTATAAGGGTAAGATAGGTGGTAATGGTATTCGCAGGTGAAGACTCATCTTGAATTGATCTTTTATAGATTTTCATGAGCTTTAACTTCTCTTATAAGTGATTTTAATCAATCCACACTTGATATAGTTCATCTTGGGATTGATCAAGGGAAAACCCTAGTTATGAAACCCCCCTTCTTAGCTTTGATAAATTATCCTTATAAGTAAGACTTTAACTACTTGATTTTTTTCAAGGTTGGGGTCAAAGCCTCATTTTTATTAATAAAGTAAAGCAAAGACCTCTTTTAATTGGGTAGAGGGAGACCCATTACATAGCCCGCAGCCCCAGTGGGCTTGTAGCCCATTACATAGCCCATAGGCCCAAATTTTTGGCCCAATTCCCATTCTGTTAATAGTAACCCGGTTTCTATAGTACCGTCGCCGCTATAGTGCTCTGTCACCTCTAGAGTACCGGCCGATCAACAATCCCACAATTGCTACAGTGCTCTGCCACCGCTACAGTACTGCTACAGTACCTGCACCTGATGACTTTGACTACTTTAATCTTTTTCATATTCTTTCTGTATATATTTCTCACATGAGCCTCAGCCTAGTTGGTGAGGACTCGGAAAGAGCATCCAAGAGACCCGAGATCAAGTTTGGGTGGAGACATATTTTTCAAGATACCGTAGTAGGAACTGTAGCAGTACTATAGTAGGCACTATAGTAGGTATTTTTCAGTATTGAACCATCCAAAACTATTCATACATCTGGGCATCTGGGCCACTGGTTTGGTCCTCAGGTCCTGCATGGCCTTCAGGCCAGTTGTCTCACAAGGCCTTCGGGCTACCTTAAGGCCTTATGGCCACCCCAAGTCCTTTGGGACACGTGATTATGCAGACGTACCAGTCAGACGACAAGGGACAAGGCTCCAGATGAAGATTCAAGGCAGGCGCATTCACTAGAGCATAGCTAACCAGAATTGGAAGAAAGAGAGGGTATGGAATTGCCATTATTACCAGTCTTATGTAGCATTGCATAGGACACCTATCTGATCAGCCCTGTGAAGGTGGAGTGCTGATCATCATGATATATGTGGGGGAGGAGCAGTTCCAAGTTGTCTTGTCTGGGTGTTTCCCCCAAATACAAACAGGTCATGTAATTTTCTCTGAGCCTTCAGGCCTTGTAAGGGTTCCACCGCACCCCTTGAAAGGTGGATTATCAAAAATAAAAAAATTAAGGCTTTCGGTCTATTCAGTCTATATAGATTTCATAATTTGGTTATTTCTATTTATACACACCAATTTAATATCTATAATATAACAATCTTATTCAATACATAAAATTATATCTTAATATAAAGTATTTTTTTATTTTATAATTGTTTTTAAAAGGATTTATTAAAAATAATATATATTTAGTGGGAAGTAAATATTAAAATCACAAGGTGTTGTATCCCCCCTTAAACAAATTGCATCATTACAATTTTAATTACTAAAAACTAATGAAAAAATAGATAAGGCTGTGAATCGAGATATAATTTCTAATTTGATATTAACCTTACTATATTGAAAAGGATATATAACTCATATCTTCCCTTACAAAAGTAATATCCCCAAAATTGAGTTTCTCTCTAATCATTAGAGAAAAACATCCCTCGTGATTGGGTATCATAACTCATATAATTAGTTCTCATAAAGAGTTTATTATCATCATTGCACTAATAGATTATCGTACTTTGTTTTGTTATATGTAATGTGACTACCCTATTTCATTAATTAATATGGTGTAAATGGATATAAATAATCAATTTCGAAAATCACATTAAATTCATTTAAAGGAATAATTAATAGTATTTATATAAATCACATTCTCATAAAATTCATCTTGGGATAAAATAATAAAATAATTATAAGTTTATTGGATAATAAAATCATCATAGTAATTTTTTAATTATTTTAGTAAAATTCCTATATAAACTAGTGTTCCTAGAATCAAACTCTAACAAGATATCCATAACTATAAAGTGGATAATAAGTGTACCCTAATTATTATAATACACTTCAATAATTATCAAAACATAGGACCTTAATTATTCCCATTGTATATAAGTCTAATAGTGTTTATTAACCCTTGATTCCTTTGTATTAGGAAGTTGACATGGATAATTCCCAAGTTCTATATATTTGATACATTCAAATGTTAGTGTAACCATAGGATGAACTTTATTTACTTCCATAATATTAACCAAACTCATCTTTTTTCCTTAGAAATAAGTTGTTATATAAACTCTTTTTCCACATATAAAACATATCTTAATCCCTATAAGGCAATTATATGGTTGATTTTTCACACATTCATGACATGTAAGAAGGTGAATCTTCTTTCCCCTATGGGTTTTATCACTTAGACATTCATGAAACTCTATCATTCTCTTATTTTGGGTGTTTGTAAATTAAACTATGTTCAAGTTATTAATCATAATTCATGATAGATAATTATACATGACCATAATAATCCCCACTCTATATTTTATCTCATTTAATTTCTAATAGGTACAATCACTTAATTATCCGTCAAAAATATTTTTAACTCGGTTTCTATTTTCTCCGGTTATTAAATCAAATAAGATATTTTAAGTTCTTAGAAAATTACTAATTTTATAAGTGGAAACTATTAAAATAGATGAGGCGATTCATAAATTTTTTTCATAACCTAACTTATGGATCTTAATGTTTTAATCAAGGTTATCCATGGTCATATTCCTCTTAATTTATCTAACCTAACTAGTTATATATTACATAATAAATTTCCATTAAAATAATTTATAAGTATTTTTAAATAGAATGTGAATCAACCAAAGCATATCATCATGGATTTTCAAACCTTGTGTGTAGTTAGGTATTTTTACATACACTGGGTGAAAATTGAGTTAATACTCTACCATCCTTTTCAGGGTTATTATCCCCTAAGAACATCTGTGTTAAAGGCCGCATCCACTTATTTTTATCTAGACAAGGATTTTATTTCTATGAAACCCCACATTATATACTTTACTAAAGTTTTAAATTTTTACATATACTAATAATTTTCTCTAGAGTATGTCATAGGGTTAGGTTCTCAAATCTATATTTTCCTAAATCTAGTTCCCAATATTTCCATTAAACATCTCTTTATACCAACCATAACAACCCTGACTCAAGTAATCCAGAGTTATTGGTTAATTTATTACTATGGTATATGATAAAAGGTATTAAATTAAATGGTATCGAATAGTTCAATAGCCTTGGGATACTATATGCATAAATAATTTTCACATTGCATCTGAAAACTTGAAATATAACTTAAAATTTATATGATAACTTTATTATTTCTTCTATTATATCCCAAAAAACAATCAAAGTTCACTCATGGGTACCCTATGTGTAACATACCAGGTAAATAAAGAATAAAGAATATTCATATTTATTAATATTTTTGAATTAAATATTAATTTTATTTTAAAGGGGTTGCTATGTTTGATAGCGTACCCGATACGCAATGATGAGTTTCTTTGAAACTTACGTAGCACACTAGTAATAAAATAATATTATTTTAAATGTTAGTTAACAAGTAGCTATTGTACTAGCGGGAATGGATAGAAATAACTAAAATATGATTAGATATGTTTTTAAATGTTTATACATTTACCCAATAAAAGATAAAGGCTTAAAATACGGAAAGAGTTCAATTTTAGGGCATATATACTCTAATTTTCACTAAAGGTTCACTTATCACCTTTTAATGGTGAACCGTCATTAAATATAGTTTTGATCACTCTTATACTTTATTTTGGACCAAATATAACTCTTCTTTAGAATCTGGACATCAAAATTTACTTTTTGTAAATTTTTGGTACCTTTCTGATAAAGTTCATTTTTTTATGAATAGTGTAAAATGTTGTATTTTAATTCAAAACATCTTTTTAATCTAAATTATTTATATGATTATATTATTATTTTAATTGGTTTTAAAGTGAAATTAGAAAATATTTTTACCAGTTAATCCAATGGTGGTCATTGGAATCAATTTCACTTTGAAATTGGACTTAAACAAGTGTCAATCTTTTGATACTTATTGTTTCACAAAAACACGCAATTTGTCATGAAAGCGGGAATTAATTATTAAATTAATTAATTTGACTTATATGTTTTGAATTTTGTAAAATGGACTTCATTTTTGAATTTGGAATATCAAATATAGCTTAGGGTGAATTTTTGGTAATTTTCTGAAAAACTTCAATTTTTGATGAATAGTGAAACCACTAAGTGGTAATCAAGCAAACTGATTTTTCAGTTAAATGAAAGTTTACCACTAATGTGTATTGAATTTTGAAAATCCGACATACATGGTTGTCATTAAGAAGTAAAATGTGGTTCAATGAGATTAAAATAATTTTTTGGTGAATAGTAACTTTTTTTCATTAATCGCGATTAGAGGTAATTAGTGTAATTTAATGTAAAAATGATATTATAAAAATGTGAAAACACCATGACACTTGTCCTACACCTATTGGGTGAGTCATGGCCGACCTAGACAAGCCATGGGCCAACTTGGGGACCCCATGGAGCCACTTTAGTTGGAAAATGACATTAATATATTTTTATTTAATGTTAAAGTGAAAATGACACTAACATAAATTGTATTACTAAAATAATTTTTGAGTGGGGTTATACAAGTCCAAATTTTGATTATAAATAGTAATTGGAAAGCTAAAAAGATTTCCTACATCATAGTATTTTTTTATAATTTTTAGACATTAAATAAATTAAAGTATATATGACATAATAATGATGCAGTGATGACATCATTATTTAACGATTTAAATAAAATGGAAAGATAATGAAAAATATAAAACCTACACATGTCCAAAACCAATTGGATGAGTGGATTTAGAACCCTTATCACCTTATCCACGATTTATATCAATGTGGGACCTTTTAAAACCGAAACACATTTTCAAATAAAGTAATATTTCTTTACTTTCCAAAAGTGCCCCTCCTCTCCTCTTATAAAAGGCCCCCACCTCTACCCCATTTCACACACTTATCAAGCCTTTGGCTCGGACAACCCCTGCCCAATTACTCTCTCCACATCCCTCTACTCATCATAGATGATTCCCTTTGTGCATAATCCTTTCAAAGGAAGCCTTTAGGATCAAATCAAAAGGGAGTTACACTTTTAAAGGTAATTCATTCTCTCTTGTTCATTTGTTTTATTTTGCTTCTCCAACCCTCTAAACTCTTTTTATTTACTTATTTTGTAACAACACCAGTATCTTCAATATACTAGGATGTTGTTATAATATTTATTTGAGCTACACTCTCACACAACTACATCAAATGTTTAAAGAACATACGGTTTCCGTGGATGGCGAAATTCTGCCTCCCGAAACGATGATTGTTCAATACTCATTTAACACCTTCAAGGGTGGCCATTATGATGTCCCTATTTTTATATATGATATATAATGTGTTTATGTTTTCTTTAAGCTTCTGTATTTTTCATTTTTGGCATACCTTTATGATTTCCATTATGGGTAAACACGATATCTTCATTTAAGGAAGTGCGGACTACCGCCCCCTAAAAGTGATGTGATTCGTTAATGCCATATGTGGGACGTGTAAAGGATGGATTTAAAGTTATTATATATGATGTTATACTGGAATTATAATATACCTCTATATCATTATTATTTCTTTCCATTAAAGTATGAGATAGAAATGAAAGTAGCGTTCATGCGTACGTACGGCTTACCGTCTCCATGAACGGTGCATTTCATTTCTTATCCCCAAATGTAATGTACTATTAAAATTACATGTATATAATGTATATATATAATTAATGATATATCTAAATGATGAATATAATTCATGAATTAAAATATACATACCTCTCATTTAGTTTTAATTCCACTAATATAACAATGAAATGGAAGTAGCGTTCATGCGTACGTACGGCTTACCGTCTCCATGAACGGTGCATTTCATTTCTTACCTCTAAATGATTATGTAATATTATAAATACATGTATATGCTGGATATATATGATACATATTATATCCAAATCGGGAATTTCATTCTGGATATAAAGAAATTTTGACCACATGAACAACATGTAATTGTAAGAAGTCAACTTTTGACTTAAGAACCAAATATTGAAAAAACAAACATTATTAACTTAAATGGTTACATAATGTTTATAACATGGCAATAAGTGATATAAAAAGAATAATGAACTTTAAAAAGGTTCTTAATCAAGTATAAATTAACTCAAGTTTATTATTCAGGACGTTAAAGAACGATCGAGTCAAGTCGGACCCAAGGTAAGGGAACTTCTTAACCCAACTTCCATTCTTTGGGTTAATATCCTACTTTCAAATTATGTCATGATATTATTATGTCTTATTTTGTATTTTTACTTTATTTATGTGTACCTATAGTGAATACACATAATAGATCTATTTTATTTTAAAAATGATCTTTTTAAGGGACTTCGTCTCAATCTCCTTTCATTGAGGCATATTTTGTTTTATACACAACTTTATTTTATACGGTGTATAAAATCCTTTGACTTTTACTTTTATACAAAAGGAATCTTTTTCTACGAAGCGTTTTACTAAACGACAAAAAGGAATGTTTTTTTTAACGTACACGGTGACAACGACCTTTTTCCACCACCGCGAGTATTATTTGATCTTTGGCTTTCTCAACAAGTCATAATGTTTTTAGAATAAAATAAATACCATATACTCTTTTCTGTATTTTGGTATTGAAAATGGTTTTGAAAAAGGATTCTACTATGTCAATATATTTATGATATATTGTGATTGAAATGTGGAAATGTTATCATTCCTTTATATTGGTTTTATGTTTTATGATTTTATATTGGTACTTGGACATTTTAACAGGTGGTTACGTTATAAACCATATGACGGGTGGTGCCGTGAATACCAGGACGGGTGGTTACGTTATAACCTCCAATGCATTGGGTATGGAAGTCGGCCGTATGGATATTCCATTAAGTATGTATGGAAATTGGCCGTATGGCTATTCCATTAAGTGATATGTGTGGAAGTCAACCGTATGGTTATTCCACTTAAGTATGTTTATGTCCCAAGTTACCTTTATATATTCTATGTGTTCTTTATATGGGTTTTATGGTAATCCTTTGGTTACAAAAAGGTAAGTAATGATACTTTATGCAGTGAAGATTTTTTTTACTACTTCATGAAGGTGAAGGTATTACTTTGATATAGTATACATGGTTTACTTGATGTTTGAAAAACTAACAGTTTTCATTCTTTTTGTATCCCTTACTGAGCTTTTTATGCTCACCCCAAGTTTTTCGTAATGTTTTTCATAGGACTTAAAGTGGAATAAGGTCAAGGATGGGATCAAGGGAATTTCATGCTATCTAAAACATGGAATCTAGACATCTTTCTTTTTAAGAGTTTTTATTTTATGGAGACTTAGTATAAGTGTGTACTTTGTAATCTTTTAAGATGTAATAGTTATGTTCTAATTCTCTAAAACTCTAAACCTGAAAAGATCCTCAATGTGAATTATTCATTTAATTTAATATTATGTAAGGTCTAAGGCTGGGGCCTTATACTATGGATAACAAAGAAAATAAAAAGGTGATATGCGATTCTCAATAAGGGATAATGTAAAATAGACTCTATCAAAGAATAAACAAAGAATGAATAATATAGAAGAGATAAACAATAATAAAAGTTTTCATATAACTAATACCATGAAAGAGGAATATATCCAAGGATGAAATGAAATCATAAATAATCTCATGGATAACAATAACTCATTTCATAGTTACATAATGCATAATTTCAGATATCATAATCTTACTGTTAAGGCCTGATTATAATACATCATACATAAATGGTAAGTCACATGCAAAATACCTAAGACAGTTTGTCTCATGAGACCTTTTGATGCATTAAGGGGATATTGTGGGCCCCAACCATAACTTAATAAGTCTAATGTATTGACCATGTGAAATAAAAAAATAAAAATACAATTAATGATCAACTTGACTTAATAATCAATAAAAATTCATATTAGAATAATAAGCATATAGGATGTTAAAACATTCCCCAGTCAATAAAGGAAATAACATGATAATAATACATCCATAGAAATAATGTGGATGGTATCATTAGAGTATATACCTAGTAAAACAAGAGAAACATAAATGGATCTTAAAATAGATGGAAAAGTCCTTTAAAAGTGCATTAAAAATCATTGGGAGAAAGAAATATCTTAATGAAAATTGATAAAGGCACCAAAAAATTCATTTGTATAGAAAACATTTAATATTCCTTTCATGTTTTTTAAAGAAGGTAAAAGTTAATCAAAAATGAATTCACAAGTCACTTTTAAATATAATTTTCAAGAATATAGATATAAATAATTTTAACACATTACAAAAAAATCATGAAAAAATGAATTTTTGATAATAAATAAGTGGTA
This sequence comes from Viscum album, assembly GCA_963277665.1. Classification (NCBI taxonomy): domain Eukaryota; kingdom Viridiplantae; phylum Streptophyta; class Magnoliopsida; order Santalales; family Viscaceae; genus Viscum; species Viscum album. The sequence continues at coordinate 912,296,971 of OY728155.1, read as the reverse complement.
TGTCCATGAGCATGGTGTGTAAGATAAAAGATAGAAACACAAAGAATATTTCAAAATATATTTATTGAAACCTATATTGTTAAAAGAGTAATATGACTTAATTTTGATAATTGTTCAATAGAAATATGAATATCACCAAAAATAATAAATATTTGGATTTAGAAATATGAGTGGAGACCATTTATGGTAAAATAAATACATATGTAGAGGAGAAATATTCTCAGTTAAAAAGAATTGAGATTGGAAAAGAAACCCTTATAGGTTTGGTTGCATTTAAAATTGAAAATATTTAAGGTAAGAACATGATATAAAATTTAAAATTACATAAATTTCATGAATTGTGTAGTATAATATTTTCATGGGGAAGTATATACATCACACAAATAATGAAGATGGTGAATATAGAACATATCTAAAAATTGAGATGAGAAAACTCTTCCCTTTTACTCTTTACTTTCACAATAGAATTTTAACCACATGTATAATAAAAATAATCATCTTAATAACTTATTTTAGAACTTTATTCATATATATTACCTTTTATATTGTTTAATTACACTTATTCACTACAGATATATTATTTAGTGAATGTTTATTTTCATCATCAGATCTTAGTAATTTTGATTATTTCATATGTGTTTAGTAATAGTGATGTCAGGCCCCATTATTTGAAAATAAGATAATCATAACAAGATTCTTAAATATATTATAATCTGTTTTTTTTTAATGATTTATTATTTCCAATTTTTTCTAGGGAATTCATGGGTATGGTTGGTGAAATTGGAATCCATCATGAGATTTTTTCAGGTAATTTACTGATATCAATGAGTAACTTTATAAGGATAATTAATTCTAGTGTTATCCTTCTAGAATATTATTCACAAAATATATTACTCCTTAATATCATAAATATTTATCAAAAATTATATTTATAGTCATCCATGTGAGGTGGTGATGAAAAATGAAACATGTTTTTTTGTGGAGGTGGTAGTCCATACGTTCACACAGATGACATTTTCATTTTTCATACACTACTACAAAAACGGGCAAGCGAAGCGCCACCCTTTATCAGCGCTAAAAAAGTGTTGATAAAGGGGGGGCCTTTACCAGTGCTTTTTTTAGTAGTGCTGATAATGATGGGATTTATCAGAAATGATAAAAATTTATATTTAAAAAAACATGAAAAATAATATATTGTTATATAAGTATATTTATATTGATATAAATATAATATATATTTTTTAAATATGTTTTAGATAAATATAAATAGATTATTACTTTTAATATATATGAAATTTAGTGAAAATAGATTTAAAATATTTTAAAAAATATTATTAAATCAAAATTTCCTAATTATAATCAATTAATAATCATTTAATAACAATCTAAGGACACAAAAATTCAAAAAAATGAGTAAATGATCGAAAATAAGTTGAAAATGTAACTCAAACTTCGAAAAGCCATAACTTTTGATTCGGGTGTCTGTTTGAGCTCTACAGCATATCAAATCGAAGCATGCAACAAGATCTATTCGCTAAGGACCCACAATATACTTAGGTCAAATTTTTCAAGTCCCAAAAAGGCCTATAAGGCCTCTAAAACTGAGTTTTTAATCAGGATACCCCGATTGTTTAACATTAAAACAAGAATAACTTTTGATCCAGATGTCCTCTAGGCCTGTACCACATATCATATATAATAGTGTTTCATTTTATTTAATTTTACTGGTTGTGGATTAGAAGTTGTGGTCATTTTAACATTCTATGGCTTTTCAAATACATATATATATATTTGTATATATATATATATATATATATATATATCTGTTTGTGTGTGTGTCTCTGTGTGTTTGTGCTGTATTTAAATATGTATTTATTTATTTATTTATTTATTTATAAACACACATAAAAAACATATTTTATAAATGAATTTAAAACTAATCTTATAAATATATATTAATATAAAAAAATGTATGGATAAAAAATTATATCTAAACATATATATATATAAATATATATAAATATATATTAATATATGAATAAATATAAATAATAATATATGAATAAATATATATGTATTAATATAACTTAATTCATTTATATTAATATTAATCTATATTAATATATGATTAAATATAACTATATATATAAAAATATAAATATATATTAATATACGATTAAATATATATATATATATATATATATTAATAAATGAATAAATATATATGTATTAATATAACTAAATATATTTATATTAATATGAATCTATATTAAAATACGAATAAATATAACTTTATATATAGAAATATCATTAAATAGAGAAAAAATTGAAATGGCTTAGTGGTAAAGTTGCAGGACCACAAGGGGAAGGTCTCAGGTTCGAGTTCGGGTGGAAGTAAGGAGGTACAAATGGACATGTTGGGTGATACGCGGTCAAGGGCAGTGTGCGGGGGAGTGGGAGGGGGTCTGCCTAGCGCTGATAAAGGGGGGTTAAGTGCTTTTAAAAGCTCCCCCCCCCACACACACACATTATATATTCTTTTTTATTTTTTTAAATTTTTTTAAATTTTATCAGCTCTTTTCAAAAGCACTGATAAAAGGGACCCCCCTATCCTCACCTTGATTAATAGCGCTTTTTTTAGCATTATTAATGCACTTTTCTAGGGCTGATAAAGGACATATTTGTAGTTGTGATATAATAGGGAGAAGGTTAAAATGGTTTAACATTTCATAATGTTAAACGTGTTACAAATAAAATATTTATTTATTAAATAGCCTTTTATAACATTCTATGCAATGAATTAATGAAAAATGAAATACATCACTTTATGGAGGTGGTAGTCCACAAGTACGCATGAACAAAATTCTCATTTATCTATGGAAGTATAAAGGGTGTATAATGGTTATACCATTAACATAATAAAATACATCACTTTATGTTCTAAATGTAGCATGTGTAATCAACATAGGGAGGATGCTAACCATCTTTTTCTGTCCTGCACGACAGCCTCTGCTTTATGGATATACGTTCTGAATCTTTTTCATTACAGATGGCCAGATATTGATTCTATTTGCTCGTTTCTTAAAAATTGCATTAGATATTATGCTTCTCTGCAGATCAAGAATATCTTCCTTGCGGCAGTGGCGGAGCTTCTGCATGTGATCTGGTATGCTCGTAATGATTTTATTCATAACAACCACTCATTTAGTCTCAATGCAGGTAAAGCTCGGATTCTTATTGCAATTCATGAAGCCGCTTCAGTCCAAAAGGATTCTTGCAACAACATGGTTGATGACTTTGTGATCCTTCGACATCTATGTATTCCTGGAATATATCCAAAGCCCAAACACTTCTTTGAAGTTTTCTGGCAAGCCCCGATGCCAGGATGGATTAAAGTGAACGTCGATGGAGCTTCCAAAGGCAATCCTGGCCCTGTAAGTTGTGGTGCCATCTTCAGAGACTCATCTAGTCAATGTCAGGGCTGTTTTTATGTTGGTTGTGGTCTTTCTTCATCGCTTGAGGCTGAGATGCTGGGTGTCATCCATGCGGTTGATTTCGCGCTTCAAAGAGGCTGGAGAAAGCTCTGGATTGAAAGTGATTCCACCACTATCGTCCAGGCCATTTGGAACGGAACCACTCATCTTGCCTGGCTGCTTACCACTCTTTGGATGAAGTGTCTGAACTTACTTCACGGGATTGATCATATTGCTACTCATGCATACCGTGAAGCAAATGCTATTGCTGACGCCCTCGCCAACAAAGGTATTCAGCAAAACATGACTTGGATCGACACTCTTCCTGCTGACTTATTACCTCTCTTTGAGAAAGATTGTAAAAAAAATCCCATCTTTCTGATCTTTGTAATCCTTTTTCTCTCTAATATATTGTTCTTTGGTCATTGACCGAAGCATTACCTTTAAAAAAAATTATATTATTTTGGTAAAAATATATTTTTAACAGAAATATATATAATAAGAAAAATTTATGTAGCGACTCTTACTCACATTGATAATTTGAACCTTCTTTGGATGACCTCTTGAAAATTGATGATTTATGAATTTTACTTTGATAAAGGGCATGATAAACTTGGTAGAAAGATATAGGTAAAGTAAAATGGGTAGTATTTCAAGAGTAATTTTAATTTTAGAGTGTATGTACAATGGTGTTGGAATAACCCTTTTATAAGTGATGGGGTAACATTTTTATAATAATATAAAATGAAAAGTCATTATTCAAGGAATCTGAGTGAAAAAATTGAAAATAATAATTGTTTTAAGAGGTTTTTATTGATAAAAATATTCACTATGTATTTATGTAAAAAATTTGAGGAATTTTAGGTATTTTATCCTTAGTGTTAACTTTTACCTTTATTTACTTTTACCACGGTAACTCATTTTTAACCTTGGTAATTTATTTTGAAAACCATAATTAATATTGAAATAATCACCTAATTTAAAAATTAGGATTTAAAATATGAAATAATTTTATCAAATAAAAATTTTGAAGGGTGAGAAAATTTAATTTTAATATTAGTGCACACGATCAGTAAAATATTTTTTTAAAAAAATTATTTTTTAAGCATAAAAATTATATTTAGGATAATATTAAAATTTTCATTGATTTTCATAAAATTAATTGGTTTATAACTAAATAAATATAAGTTGTTTTTATTTTAAGGAAATCAAAAATTGAAATTCATAATGTGATTATTTAATTAAAATAATAGTCCAAAAATAGTTTTTATTAGAAAAATATATTACTTAAATCCAAAATGTAAAACATAATTTTCTATATTAAACATAATTTTTTAAATGTGTAATTTTATTTATCAAATTTATATTTTATTAAGAAAAAAATTATATTTATAATTCATTTTCGTATCTCAATGATGTCATAAAAGTTATGGTATTTATAAAAATGATATTTTCTATTATTCACCTAAAAATTTATTATTCAATAAAAATATAAAATCATACAACCTAATATAATATTATCATTATGAAACCAAAAAATGAGTTCATTTTTTCAAATTCAAATTATAGAACTTAGTAATTTTTTATTAAATAGTGATATATAATGAAAGTTGTTTTTATAGGGAAATGTCTTCTTTAAAACCTGACAGGTTCTTAATTTTATTTCATATCAACTATAAATTAAATAAGTCATAATATATATATTTTTATACATTGAATCGGATTATTATAATAATCTTTTAAAAAATTTAAATTTAATTTATTAAGTTCAAAATAATTAATATACATAAAAAATAAACTTCATCAAAAAATAGATCATAAATGGTTGTATTAATAATGTATAACATTGGTAAAATTGTTTAATAAGTACTAAAAAATTCTTAATGATTTTTCATTAAGTAAAAATATTAATATTTAGCTAAATTAATTATTTAAATTTATATAATATGTAAATATGAATTGTTAAAAATGAATGTATTAATATAAAATCTATTAAATTACATGTTTATATAATCATAACATATACTTAAAAATCACACTAAAAACTTCTGCATAATATCTAAGGGTATATAAGTGTTGATGGTTGTCATGGGTGGAAATTCAGCTAGCATATGTCTTGTGGAAATTTCCATGATCTTGAAATTCTCCTGCAAATGATTTCTCCCAAGCCATACTTGACGGAGTTTGTCTTGGGACTGGTTAAGGGAAAACCCTAGTGATGTTACCTCACATACAAGCTTAGATAAATGATATTTGTAAGGATGAATTATGGAATTTGATTCCATTTATTCCTATATTTACATAGATTTCATAATGTGGTTACTTCTGTATATCCCCACTTAATTAATGGAAAATATTGAGATTTTCCCCACGATGTATTTTTTATGGTTTGGGACATAAAAGTTATAGGATGTTAATTATAAGTTACAAAGGCTAATATCACACCATGGAGGTGTCTATGAAGGTAAGTGTTCTAGTTTTATATTCGAAAATTAGATGAGAATCTCATTGTGGTGTTAGTTCTCATCGCGTGAATAATATGAGTTTGTGGGTTTCTATATTTTTTAGTATCTTTTATATTAGATGTGAAATATTAAAATTCATTAAATGAATTTGAATTAGATTTTTTGGTGATTATTGGATGGGTTTTCTGATCATACTCGTGGAAAACTTAAGATCCTTTGTGAGGGAAACGTTGAGAATTTCTCTTGGAATAGATAAAAGTGAATTATAGATATTTATGTCTCTATAAATAATAGAGATTTTTATTACATAGTAATATAGAATCGTTTATATATCCATTATTATAATAGAGGTGTTCTAGAAATTAGATTATATGGATATTAAATAAATAATTGGAACACTTTTAATATCTTTACAAAGAAAGAATGTGGAGTTTCCATGATGACTTATGTAAGGTAATTAGATTTTCGTGGTGGTGTTCACAATCGGTCTGTGAAAGAGAAACACTTAGAGATCGAGGGGAGCCTTTCTATTCTTGGTTCATCAAAAACTATAGTAATTGTGTTTTGAGTCGGGGTGTGTTTCAATGTTCTTTTCCATTCATGAAACAGTAAGGAAGAGAGGGGAGTAAGAGAGTGGGGCTAGGTAGCTAGTGAACTATCCCTAAATCATTTTAAGGGGAGTGACCCCAGGATTGGAGTGTTTTAGCATAAACCCACCATCAATGAGTGAATTTAGTGGATCCTAGTACTTTAAAACATTTTCATTGTATTCTCCTTAGATTATCCTATTATAAGTAAACCAAGTGAATTCTTTTGTCTTGTGTAATTGTTTTTTTATATTCCCCAACACATAAATTGGTGAGTGTGGGTTGGGCCATCACTAGTCAATGTAGTCAAAGAAAAAAAGATAAGGGAAATAAAAATTAGATCACCATTAAAAGAAAAACTTAAGTCTAGCCCGACTAACAGTGAGGTCTATATAATTTGGAACCATTTGAGTTTGAGGATTATGTATTTAAGTTGGAATAGGTTTAATTCCACAATCAACCCCCACCCCCTCCCACTTAGGGTATCTTTTAAAAAATAACCTTGTGGGCCTAATAGTATAACTAATTTGAATATGAGAAATATTATTTTATTGAACTATCAAAGTAAAATATGGGGTTGTCAAAATTATTAGTTTTATAATGTGATATTTGAAGGAATTATTAAATTTGATATATTATTTAAATTTATGAATTAAAAAAATTATGTATTTTTTTGAATTATTATAACTCTTTTCCAACTTGAACCAACCCGATATTTAAACTGGATCAACCCCCCAAGTTTAGTTTTATAAAAAACTGCATGTTGGGGTGTTGAATGTTGGGTGAGATTTGTCTTTAAACCAAATTGACCCACCCATTTCCACACCCTTAGTTTAAAATATGATATCATTTACTCAGGTTGTTGTTGAGTTTTTATAAATGTGTTTTCATAAAAAAATATTTAATTGATTCCATAATATAACTATTTATGAGTATTGTATTGAAATACTTTATTCACATTAATTAACTTTATTAAATTAGATAAAAAATTGATTTAGGGATTTTTAAAAATTATATATATATAATAAAATTTTAAATAGCATTAAATTTTTATTATATTCAGTATTTTAGTCATTAAATTAATCAAAAAATATTACTTAAAACCTCACTAAGCCTCAGTTTTAAAAGAGAGCGGTCATTATCCTTTAAGAATTTTCAACATGTGATTTAGGTTCCTCTTTTTGTGCATTAAAATAATAATGTATTAGTAATGATAATATATTATTACAATTATTAATACATTATTAATGATAATAAGTTATTATAAAAATAAATAAAAATAAAAAATTATAATAATGTAATGAAAATAAAAATAATAATATTATTATTATTATTATAACTATAATTGATTAATTAATGCAGTTTCAAGCTTGCCTGAGAGGTAAATTCGTCATGTTATCCTGCATCTCTCTAGGTTTGAAAACGTGGTGGTCTCAATTAGAGGGGGGTTTAGGGGTTAATTATAGCCAAAACTCAATGGGATACAACATCGGTAAAGAGTGGTCTGACAAGGTGGGTGAAAATGTGGCTTGACATGGGTGGCATAATGTGAATTAGGAGGCACGACACGATAGCAGTGGTGGAGGAACTAGGAGGGACACTCGAAAGAGGGGGCATGTTGGCGCTTATCAACCCACCCTTAACCCACATATATTTCAAATGTGGGATGGAGAATTTCCCTAAAACGGCATGATGGAAGAAGACACGATGTGGTGTTCTTGGGGTAAACATGTCATTTATTCAAAATCTGCCATTGGACCATCTTCAGTTGTGTCTATGGATCATAGACAACTTGGGCCTTCAGAACACTTTTATTTAATAATAAATGTTTAGTTTTTTACTTTTCATTCCTTATGTAAAGAGATTAGTCTTGATCCACTAAGTTGTATGGGTTGGTGGGTGTTTGTGGATTGTAATACCCTCAATTGAAAAAATGTTATTATTATCAATTAACAATAATAAATTTTATTAATTATATAATAAATAATGTGATTTATAATAATTTTCATATTTAGTAATAATATTAATAATAATTTATTCTAGATGGAGGGGATTATAATAACCAAACCGGCACACACACAGGCACCTTAGTGGTTCAAGAATCATCCCTCCCTGAAAGGATTGAAAGACACCCACTATCCCTATTTTATAACATATTGCTGGCCCTTAAAGGCCTAAGAATTTGAAAACTTGAAGGCTCTATGCTATGATGCATTGAAACACCTTGTTATTATTTCTCTCACATGAATCATAGCCAACTGAACCACATCGTGTCCCATTTCCTAGAACTAGGTCTCCATTGTATGGTGTCCCTCATGTTATCACCATGCTCAGCACCACATCATGGTGCTTGGTGAGTCTTGGTGGCTTTCATTATGGAACTCTTTGTGGAACACCAAATGAGGTGACACCATTCCCATGGAAATGTTGTGGTGTCGTATGTGTGGACCTTCCAATGCCCATACAGCTCTCCAATGGATCCCCTAGTGATGAACTAAGCCCCATTATTACAATTGTGGCTTCATATGGACTTCACTATTGTGAACCTTACCAGCAGCATGGACATCCACATGGATCTCCCCATAAAGCTCAAGAAATCAACCCGGCATTTTATCTATCCAGGACACTCACTATCCCACACCAAGAACCTGAGTGGGTAGGGGCGGGTTAAATCACTTGAGTGTTCCCTCTGATGCCTGATATATTATCCAACCAATGTCTTCCATTATCAACCACTGCACACTATGCAACCACCAACCAATTTCCTAACATAATTGATAAATGTATTTTATGTACACATTTTAGGGTGTTTTAAATCATTCGTTTCTATAAATAAATTATTAATATTAAAAAGTCTTTTACTATTTGAATTGTTTTTTTATTTTTGTTAGGAAACTAAATATTATTACAAAATTAAAAAAAGTAATATATAGGGAAAAGGTCAATGCAATCTAAATAATTTGGTGAATGAAATTTTCACAGCATGTACATCATACACGACATTAGTTTTTTAAGATAAGGTAACCCCAGATAGCCATGAACTGGAGATTTTTGGATTGACACATTACAAATCATGAGATACATTTCACATCATGAAAGAATCAAAATAAAAATTTAATTCATTGAAGTTATCCCCACTACATAATTCACATTGTGTAAAAAATACATGTCATGAACCCATTAGGAAATAGAAAATAGATACATGGATATGAGTTTTTTGATTTTAAGAGGCATATTTATTGATCCCTTCAGGAACACACAATACATATCTCATAGCACTGAATGAGACAGATATATGATCAATGACCAAAGACATGTGTGCCACCATGGAGACTTTCTTTCCCTCCATTCTTCACCACTAATATTCCCTAGGTATTTTTGCTTCTCTTTATCATCATGTTTAGCATGAGAAATTATTTCTTTCTATGTTGGGTGATTTGATTATAAGGGGAAGTTCTTCTTAATGATTATTTCTATATTCTTTTCATGTTTTGGATTACTATATATCTGTTTCTTAATTTCAATTCTTATTCTTTGTGTATTTCATGACCATTTTCAATGTAATGAGGAGTATTATTTTATTACACCAATTAATTTCCCTAGTTTCTATATGACCATTATGCATATTTTTTCAATTATTTTTAAATAGGGTTTTGGGTTGCCTAATTTTGAAATTAAACCTATTAGATGATCATTACAAAGGTGAAATCGCGAGATTAGTGTAGGGTACTTAGACTAAAGATCCCTACTGAACCAATTCCAATACCAAACACAAATGAATCCAAAATCAATTGAATCCCTAGCACACAAACTGGAAAATCACTGAACCTATCATGACTCACCTATTGATTTTAAAACCTTTTCATTGATACAATTTGATTATTTTTCTATAATAAAATAATCAGCTTCATTTTTGAGTTCCTTTAATTAATCTAGTCACCTGTATCATCCATGTGGATTCGATACTTGGGATTTCAATGAACTATATTTTTGGTTAGGATGTCTAAGTTTTATTATTTACTAAACTTTTACAGCCCCGTAAGAATTTAATGATGCCTTACGAGCTATTTAATTTTTGGTGTTATTGTAAGAGATGGTTAATTTTATTTTTATGTTAATTAGGAATCTTGATAATTGTTTTAATTTTAATTAATTATTTTACACATAGTCTTATCATGATGTAGTTTAATGTTTAAATACATTAAATGAATACTCCACTCATGGGTAAAGGAAAATTGATGATCTTGTATGTGACCTAGAGTTAGAAAGAAACATTCATAAGAAAATAATGTAAAAGGAAGAGGATGGGTAATAATAGGGAATCAATGATGTATGGGATCAATATCAAGGAGTTGAATGTGATTTAAGTGATAGAGTATGACCTAAGCTACAATGAAGAAATACAGGGGGATCTTTGATCAACTACAAAAGATCCTTAAATGTGGGGATCAACCCAATTATTCTCATATCCCCTATTTCTAATAAATATTTTAAGATCAAGCAGATATTCATCCAAATGATCATACATTCACTCCATTTTTTCAGGCAACCACATGAAGACCCCAACTCACACATTGGGAGTTTCCTTGAAATTTATGACATGTTTAAATTTTAGAATGTCACAAATGATGTTGTGATATTCCAACAATTTAGATTCTTATTGAAGAAAAAATAATTGGAGTGGATCTAATGTCCACCCCATCATTCAATCACCACTTGGAAGGATCTGGTTATAAAATTCTTAAAAAGGATTTTCTTATCTTCAATGTTAATGGAACTATGTGTAAGTATTCTAAATTTCAACCAATCTACAAAAGAATATTTATATACTGAATTTAATAGATTCAAGGGATTCATAATATTATTTCCTCATCATGGAATCAAAATTTGGATTCTAATACAAACTTTTTATAAAGGACTTTCATAGGGAAATTACTCGATAGTTGATGCTACTGTAGGAGGTTCGATTATGAGAAAATCACCGAAGGAGAGTTATGAGTTTTTGGATGATATGTCCGTAAATATTTTTCAATTATATATAATAGAATGGTGGCAACAAGGATTAAACATGGTAGACAATAACTTGGTTTTTTCCCAAATGAATGCCATGTCAAAGAAACTCAAAACAATTATTGCCATACAAAATCCCCAAGGTATGTATTGGGAAAATGGGAATTATTTGAATTATAATAATCACAATTATTCATAGGATTGGAGGACACGACAACCACAACATCAAAATTAGAATCAAGGATAAATATTTCATCTAGTACAAAAATGTTTTTAATCTCAACACGATGAGCTAACACTAACAAGTAGAGTTCATTCACTAGATGAGACCATTGAAAACTTTATGAACACCACAAAAACTAAACATAAAGAGTGGGAAGCATAAAAAGGATAAAGGTACTGTAATGAAAGAATTTAAATATGAATTAAAAAACCAATGTGGTGTAATGAAAAACTTGGGAACTCAAGTTGGTCATATTTCTAAAAAACTTAGAGAAAGGCCTAGATGAGTACTTCCAAGATGGACAGACTAGCATCCCCTTATAGATATGAAGGATGTATTAATTAGAAGAGGGAAGAATATAAAAGGAAATTTTATATGTTTTACAATACATAATGAATAGTAACCAGGGTAATAAGTAAATAAAAGCACCGAGAAGCTATGGAACTTAAGGAAGAGGAAGTACCACCACCATACCAATCACCACTACCATATCTGGATCGGTTTTAGTAGGTAAAATTTGATCAAAGTGAATAAAATTTCATAGTGATGTATAAAATATATATATATCAACATTCCTTTTACTAAGTAAACCACAAAAATTTCCATTTATTAAAATTTTATAAATGATTAGGTGAAAAAAAAATTAATAATTAATCTCCATTCAAATTACAGGGGAATGTTCAGCAGTGGTATTAATTATCCTATCAAAAAAGAAATGTGGTCTAGTTAGTTTTTTTCTTCTAATTAATATTAGTTAAAATGAGTTTGTTAGTGATTTATGTGATCTAGTTTCCAGTGTAAATATAATTTCATATGACACATTAAAGAGATTTGTATTGATATAGAACTAACCAACCCAAGTTAAGATTCAACTAGATGATATAACACTAATATATCCTCAAGGAATACTTGAGGATTTAATCATCAAGGTAGAAAAGTGTTATTTTCCATCAGATTTTTTGGTGATGAACATGGATGAGGAGAAGGTCCCAATAATCTTGGGAATATTGTTCCTACCTATTGGAAGGGAACTCATTGATGTTAAAAATTGGGAACTATGTTTAAGAGTTAGAGGATCAGATGTAAAGTTCAAATTACACTAGGAAATGAATAAATCAGAAGAAAAATTTGATGAATTCTCAAATTATAATCTACTATATGTTAAGGAAGTTTTTGTCCATGGAAGAAGAACTAAAGTAGATGCTATGGAAAGTAAAGAAAAAAGTAACAAAAACTTTATGAAAGTAAAGTGATTTCTATAAAAACATGAATATATGGTAAGAAATTTCATCCAATTGGAATTCAATGAAATAGGAATGTTTTGGAAAGTCAGTGACGTTCCATTTAATTAATCAAGAAGGGCCATCAACTGTTGGATTGATCACATGGAAATTGAGGAGTTAACCAATATAAGAATAAAATTAGTTTCATAAAAAGGGTTAGGACCCATCTACACAAAGGAATCACTGATTCAATATTTTTATGATCTATATTAAGAAACCTATTTCCTATGATCTATCATGTGAGATAAAAGAGGTAAGGTAAATAAAATGACATAAAATAAAAGAACTTCTGGGAGAAAACTTGAGTTTTTAGGTTTTTTAATTATTTATTTTCTATTTTTATGAACATGCACTCTTCCCCAAATATTATAAATTTAATTGATATGTCCAGTAATTTCACTTGTGTATCTTTATTTTTTTAGGACCATTAAGACCTTAAAATAAATTAAGCAGTATATTGTATGAAAAAAATCTTTATTAAAAATGGGAGTGAGGTTTTCACTTCTTTAATTTTCTAATATATTCTTCACATTTTGTTTTTTTAATTACTTAACTGTCAATAGCATGTCTGCACTTGATTATCACTTTAATTAACTAAAGTAAGAGACCTAAATATCCAATGAAAATTATCATGCCATGAATTTAAATTTACTTTTATAATAAATTTGAATGAGAAAGATGATAGAAATAATTATTAGGGATAATAATATGGATTAGGATTTTAAAAATCATAATTTAGGGGAGTATGTTGATTTTGGTAAATAAAATTTCTTTGAGATTTTTCTTGATTTTAATTTTTAGTATTTTTATTAATTGATTTTATTATTCATATGCTTTTTCATGAGTGATTGTCCCAACCCATCATCCCATTATTGAGATATCCTCTTTTCCTATAATTTCTCATTATTTTACCTCATATTTTCTTGAGATAATTGGATATGTTCTCTTCTAGGAATTTTATTTCATCTTATCAAAGCTATGCCTAAATAGGTCACTTTTAATATGATTGAGGCATATTTTTTATCCCTTTATCCATTAACCCACCTTAAATTAATCATTTTTATTCCCATAGAATCTATGAAGATCCTTTTAAGGATATTATCAATGTTACAAGCCTATCTTATCCATTCCTCCCTTCTTCAAAATATTTTTCTTGATGCTTAAAAGAATAAGTATGGGGGAGTTATTTTCTATGATGGATAGGGATATATTCATTGAGTGGATATTTTTGGAGTTTCTCGTGATTTTATGAGAGGTCATGATATTTTTCATTATACATTATCATTATTCACCTCTCTTTATAAAGACAATATATTAAAAAATTATTAAAAAACAAATATATAAAAACGGGTTTTGTATTAGGAGGATCAAAAATTACCATTACCAGACCAATGATCTTTTAATCATACGTGGTTAGGTGGTGTATGTGATATTTTTCATAAACACTATTTTTTAAAAATTAAATAAAAAAGATCAACCGAGGATGATTTATTAATTTTTCGTACTTTTATCATAAGAACACTTTGAGCTTTTTCTAGGAAAGAGAGGGATAAAATATATAAATGGATATTTTTGGTAGAGATTATCATTCAGTATCATGTAATATGATTTAGATTCAAACCTCCTTTATGAGATTCACTTTTTACAAAATTTACCTATATTCCCTAAGCCTTAGAGTCAATTGATCCTGAACAGTTAATCCCTCATGATTAATACTGATTTTTGTCTAGAGATGGTAGAGATGTAAGTTGGCTTGCAAGCCTATGGTAGGTGACATGTTCTTAAGATATGTGAGGAATAATATTCACATTTATACCTTAATGATGAGTAAAAAAATTAAATTAAGGAAAACTGAAAGTGTCATTCTTAGTAATAAGGAATTTAAAAATGATAATATATTAAGGGAAAGGTTAGGTAATTTGAAAGGATAAAATTAAAATAGCTGATTGATTTGTTTATTTAAAAATATAGGTGTTGATGAATTTTCCTAAATGAGAATCAAATATTTAATTTTCCATTATATCAATTGATTTTATTGAAATTTGATATAAATTGTTGTAGAGTGAGATTCTATTGTAGTATATTAAAATTCCATCATTGAGGAACAATCTAAATTCATGTCTGGGGGTATTTGATAAGTGTATTTTATGTAGACATTTTATGGTATTTTAATTCATTAATAACTGTAAATAAATGACTAATCTTTCCAATTATTGTATTGTTTGGATTATTTTATAATTTTTTACTAGGATACTATAGATTAATTAAAAGGGAAAAAAATAGGTGAATATAATAGCTAAAAGACACTTCGTGCCACATCATGAATTGGAGTAGGGTGACACCAGAATTTTAAAGCCAATACAATCTATAGAATCTTGTGAATGACATTTTAATGCTTTTTACATCATACACAATGTGAGATTTTTGGAAGAGGGTCACCCTATCTAGTTGTGAATTGGAGATTCGCATATTCACACATTACATGCCGAGACATACCTTTTACATCATTAAAGCAATGGGATAGAATTTGGTTCATATAATTCATTTCCACCACATCTTTCACATTGTGTAAAAATTACACATCATGAAACCATTGAAAAAATGAAATTAAATACATGGATAAGAGGGGGTTTTAAACCAATAATATTATTTATTAAGACCGTCATGAACACACTAGGTGTATCTCAGAGCTCAGAACGAGATGTATGGAAGATCAATGTTAAGAGACAGGTTCACCGCCATATATCCTTTCTTCACCACTATTCTTCATAGTTGATATCCCTCGGTTAACCATGTTACTCATTCTCATCATGTTTCTCATGAGAAAGTAGTTTTTCCTATATCGGTTTATGTGATTATTAGGTGAAGGGATGCTTGGGGATTATTTCTAAATTATTTTCAAGTTTTTTATTGCTCGAACTCTATTTATTAATTCAAATTCTTATTCTTTTCATATTTTATAACCATTATCTATGTTAAAATTAGAATTATTTTATTGTGTCAATTAATTTCCCATGTTTGTATATGATTATTATGCATATTATATCGATTATGTTTGAGTGGGGTTTTGGGTCACCTAATTTTTTTATTGAACCTAGTAGATGGCCATTCCAAATCTACAATCATAGGATTAGTGTAGGTTAACCATAATAAGGATCCATGTTAACCCAATTCCAACTCCAAACATGAATGAACCCCAAATCAATTGGATCACTAAAACATAAACCATAAATTCAATAATCCTGGAATAACTCACTTATTGATTTCAAAACCTTATCATTGTTGTACATTCCTTATTTCTCTCCAATCAAACAATAAATTGTGTTTTTAAATTAATTTAAACTAATTAAATGAAACAGATTAGAAATTAAAATGAATATATAAAAATAGGAAAATAAAAGAGAGAGATTCATATGTCCAATGGTTGTTTCTATAAGGTTAATTAAACTTCATTTACAGAATAATCACATCCAATAGTTTCACAATCATAAAAATATTCAAGATCAACTAGGTCTATTTTGTAAAAATTATCCTAGCTTCTCAATCCTAATGGTTAAATGAATTAAATTAACTATGATTAATCAATGCCTAATAAAAAATATAGAATAATCCAACCAAATGATCATGAATTAATTATCTTTTACCATGATGGATTTCATTCATCATTGGACACACATGGTCAGTGATCCAATAGATAATGTGATAATTAACTAAATCACATCACAATACTAAAGTATCAAATTATTTTATAAGTTAATAGAAATAATTTCATATGGGTATGCACCCCCTTTAAGCTGAACTTCTCTCTCCTATGGATCTATTCAACCATTATCAGGTGATCTCCAATGACAAACAAACCCAAATCCATAGTAGAGATAATAGAATATAAAAAATGGAAAGGGATTAAATAAAATAAACTAAAATTAAACTAATTAAAATCGTATATTAAATCAATGAAAAATAAAGGAAACCGTAAATAAAATCGATCTATTAAGAATGTAATTGGGATCGGAAGCCTAGTGGAAGCCTCTCGATGGAAAAACTTGCTATGCATTGAATCAATTATAAATATCTTTGACAGAACCCATATTTATTATCCTGATGGTCATCCATGATTTCCCCAAGTCAAATAAAATCTTTAATTATTATTTTGGGTAGTAAAAATGAATTCACTATTTAAATATATGTCAAAATATTCATATCTAGCTATTCCTGGGAAGTTTGAGGGTGTAAAACATGTTAACATCATGAAAAGTACATTCGTACTCTAATTTTAACTTTTTCTAATTCATTTCAGGTACTTGGTTAATTTCTTGTATGTTTTACACATTTTGAACTTGATTTGTGAATTAAATCATGTGTTTATATAACTGAAATTCTTATTTCATCTTGGTTTTTCATGAATGAGCCCTGGAGGTGTCCAATATGTAACCTAAATCATGGGAAGCACTAAAATAATAAGGTTGATCATAGTAAAAATATATTATAAATGATTCATATTCTTCTGGATATAATTAATTCCAACCTCAGTAGTGGAGCGATGCCTACTACCAGTCTTACGGAGTATTTACTAGCTAACAAAACTACCAAGGAAGATTCTGGGATGAGCGGCACTCGAAAGTAAAACTATAAAAATTGATCACAAAGTATTTTGAAGTTATAAATAAAAGGATATATTATAATGAATCCAAGCTCATTCAATAGGGAGAATTGAAAACTAAAATTTCTTATATCACTTACAATTTTAATTCTCTTTTTAACAACATACCAATCATTTCTAATACAAATACATATTTTCTTGAAGATTAATATTTGGTAGAGGAATTAAATATTGTTGACATAAATAAATAATAAGAGAAATGAATTCAATAATAATATTTGTTCCAAAAATATAATGAGTAAATCTTAGAAAAAAGAATTACCATCTTGTTGAAAATGTACATTCCTATGTTCGATAAGAAGATGTATGATCATAAGGCCCAATATAGTGAATAGGGATAATTGACCACCAACCATTATCAAATTATTTTAAATTTAAATTCCCTTTTAAATAATATACCTTTAAATGATAATATAGAAATTGAGTGGCATGGAGATGATGATGAGGAAGATTTCACTAAGAAATTATAAGCTTTTGACATAATAAAAAAAGAACAAAAGGAGTATGAGGATGTTTAAGAATAATTTTTTTATAATGATTACACCTCTCAAAGTGTTGAACCACTTGATTTTGATAAAGAAGAAGAACCTCAGGCTTCCCTTTATTGCATACAAACAAACTTATAAGAACCAATGGAGGTTGAAGTAGAACAAGTTGTAGAATGAAAGGTAAAAGAAAAATTGATGGAAGACGTTTTTAGTTAAAGATGCATTGACCTCACTTGATTTTTAGAAGATGAAGAATAATTGGACTCCCTCTTACAATTTCAATAAAAATAAGCTAAAAATGGATGCTCCATCTTAAAGAGTCATTCCAGAATGTGAACCTTCTAATAAAATAAAGATGTTATACTGGATAAATTGAACTACAAAAAATAGTCAGATTTTTATTTCCTATTATTTTCATTACATCCATACTCTTATTTCATCCCACCATTAGTAAATAAGAACCAATGTAGGATGAATTGAAAGACTACCCTGGATGCACAACAAAACAAGATATTGGAAAATCCAAGACGATTAACCCTATATCATGTTCCAATTAGCTATTAAAGGTAATGGTCAAGATGAGTGACCATAAAAAGAATAATCTACTATGAGAAAAATTACATTTTTAAATTTATGTATACTACTTAGATTTATTTTATTATTATTAGTTTAGTTGAAATAGATCTCCCCATGGTCGATCTCTTTATCTGTTAGATCCAAATATTTTAAATTTTAAAATTCTTTATATATTCACTTTTTATTTTTATTTTCCAAAACCATAGAAGAAAGAAAAGGGAAGTATTTAATGTGCTACATATAAGGAAAATTCATGTTATGAGTTCAATTCACTTTGTGAGATCACAGTTCACATCCTAAACCTGGGGAAGACAGAACCAGCGAATCTCCTTCAAAAGCATCAATGGAAGGGGAGTACTATTTTACATGTTTATATTATTACATCCCTAGTTTTCTTTCACCACATGATTAAATAATTTAGAAATTAAATAAGATTAATTGTCACATGAACTTATATGAGTTTGATAAAATTATTGGATTTGTTTCCTTAGAATTGCAAATCTTGGAGGCATCGGCACTTAGAAAAAATATTTTGACATATCGGAAAATTTCAAATACCATTCCCATAAATGAAAAAGATAAAAATGGATATTTTAATAGTAACTTTGTTACTTAAATTTTTAATTTTATTAAAATGATTACTGATGTGATTTATTTTCTCAATGTTAATTCTTGTAAGCTTTCTTTGAGTAAATTTATTATTAATGTTCATGCCAAGCCCTGATTAATTTATAGTCTATTCTCATTATCGAGAGGATTCTAGACCAATTATTTCCTATTATTTTCTAATAATATTTCTTGATTTATCCTTATGGAATATAAACCTACTAGAACTTTTAATGATATTGTGTTGAAGATATGATTGTACGAATTTACTTTTTAAATGATTAAGGAATTTTTTTAATGATCTCATTTATCATTGATACCCACATATACATTGATCTTTATCTATACCATATAATTCATGGATGGCCTTATTAGGATTAATCTAGTTTATAAGTCATTGTTTTAATTTACCACAAATTTCTTTGTATTTTGCATGATATTCAAATGAATGAGTGTGGGGAGGGATTGTTCATGCTAGAAATGGGATTTGGTATCTTGATTGGAGATTACAAGATATTTCCATGGGATTTTGTTTGGAAAGGTTAATATTTATATTCATTGTATTTCATTTTTTATCCCTCTGGTTGTTAAAAAAAATGGGTTGTTTCATGGGTGTGTCAATAATCACCAGTACCAGACTAATGATTTCAAAATCATATGAAGTTAGGTGGTGTATTTGAGACTTTTCTTAGGAATATCTTTTGAAAAAAAAATAAACTAATGGGTTGTTTGTTTGGGGGGTAAAAATTTACCATTACCCGACCAATGATTCTCTTGGTAGATCATATTGGATTAGGTGGTCTATATGAGATTTGTCCAAAAAATGACTTCTGAAAAAACAAAAAAAACAATATAGGTTCATTTTTTATTATTATTACATAGTTTATGATCCTTTAATTTTTCTTTGGGGGGTGTGTGAGATGAAATTCAATTTTACTGAGGATTGTTTCATTAAACTTTTATTTTTCATATCATGTATTATACTGAATAGTTTATCCTCCTCCTTGAGACTTGCTTGATTTTTAACATCAATACCCACCTACCTTCAAACTCAGAGACATTTGATCCTAATTTAAAATCCCACATGATTAATTGTGATATTTTTATTAATGGGGTGGATAATGTTGATTCAATGAAATCATATAGGTAAGATCATATATTTGAGGTATGAGCATAATTTTATTAAATCGTTACTATGAGTGATGATATGTAAATCATAAATGGCATAAGTATTCATAAAAGGTTGAAATCTGTAAGTGAATATTTTAAATGTATTCAATTGAAAATTATAAGTGAATCTTGTTTTGTGAATTCCTCTTTGAGTATGTTTTGTTTTATTATAATATTTAGTTATAACTTGTTTTTGTGAGCATCATAATTTGAAAATTATCTTGTTGATGTTTGGACCCTTTGTGGTTTGATGTTGGGATTTTACTTGAGGAAGATAAAAGATTTGAGTATGGGGTTATTTGATATCTCTATTATATATATATATATATACATGTCTTTTTATATGAATTTTAGATGAATATTAATTGATTGAATATGAGATCGATTCCTAATTTCAATGTTTTATGTATTTTTATGGCGGGACCAACATTTCAAACAATATAGAGGTTTTAAAACAAAAAGGCACTTCGGGATGAGATAATATAATGAAATTAGAGTGAATATTGAATGCAAAAAGATCAATATTTACATTTAATGAAGGTTTCCCATAAGGTTGGATGATCAAAAATTGTTTGAGACGCTCATAACTAAAGAAACATAGAAAAATGAGTTTTTTGTTCTAGAAATACATGTTTCACAATATGTATCTTGTACATGACATGTAAATTATACAAGTAATGAACCTACTACATGATTTGAAGAGATAAAATGCACAAAAATATGAGTCCCACAACTTTCATAGAGTGAACATTTTTTACACCGTAAAACTCTCCAGGCGGACCTAGATATGAAGGTTTTTACATATATTTTGATGGAAAGACATATTTAGAGACTCAAACATCAATTAAATGATATATTTTACATTCAGAAACCATAAGAGGATATATAGTCCTATATATATATGGTTCCATCCAAGATAAATCGAATTTATTTCAAGCATAGAGGTTTGACCACCTGAAGGCTGCCACTAGGGTTCTAACCCACCATTGTGAGGTTTTTTCTGGTTTAGTTAATTCTAATTTGATGTAACATTGTACATTAATTAGTTTAATTCAATTTTCATTAATTTTATTTCATTATTGTACGTTATATTAAAGTATATATTCTATTTTTTTTGGTTCATTCATTGTTCAATATCACCAAACAATATTCAGATAAATCTATATGGGAGAGAGAAATCGGTTGAAATGGATACATAAAAAATTGTTCTATTTTTTCACTTGTGAAATGATTCTATTAAATTATTATTATGTTTTGACTTGTTATTTGTATACTTATTAATAAAACATGAGCCAAGTGTAGTTAGAAACAGATGAAACTCAACATGGTAAAGGTAATTAATTCACATTCATTGAATTGGATTATTCTTCTGCTTTTACAATATGATCCTAATGCATCCTAGTATATAAATTCATTTGTCTAGGAATAATTATGGTTCTAGGGTATATTTATCAGGATTTACCCTTTTATCTATTGATAAAATTGATTTGTTTCATATCTAAAGAGTATTTTTGTTTTTCAAGAGTGGTTGTGATTTATTTATTAAATAACCAATGTTAAAGGGGTTTTCACATCAACTATTTATATAACCGATGTTAAAACTCAATGAGATAGGGTTTTCATATCAGTTATATAAACAATTCACATGAAAACATCAATTCGAGAAGGGTTTTTAACTTTGGTTATATATATATACCGAATGTTAAAAGTAAAATTTAAATCATGAAAAATCGATATTTCAATTTTTTTATAGCACAATTTCAATTTTTAAAATGCAACATATGTTTTATTAAATCACAGTAAAACATTTATTCATGTACATTATATAAATTCTCATTCTCTATCATTTAATATTTTTGATCTAGTCCTCTTTACGTGACATCAACATTCTATCACTTCTCCATTCAATAATTTAAACATGTTATTTATCAATATTCTCTCAACATTTAGATTATTTATTATTGGTTTTCTTCATTGATCACTAGTAGAAAAATAAGATTTAGTATCAATGATTTCATGTTAGTTTTATCATAATTGGCATTAAACGTGGCACGGTAATCCTTTAATGTTGGTTTTATATAAAAACAATGTTAAAATATTTTTAAAAAATATAATTCCCACAAAAATCTCCTCTTCTTTTCAATGTGATCTTTCTGAAACCTGCATCCTATTGAATTGTAAAAGAACATAAATATACTCAATATTCTAAATTAATTTTATTTAAAACTTATTTTTATATTATTTCTCCTTAATCTTCCATCCTTCATTGTTCTTCCGTAGCCCACAACATTATTTGGTCTATAGAAATTCAAATCTACTCGACTCACGACCGCACTCCATGGTTTTTTCATTTGATTTTCTATTTCATTTTTAAAGTGACCCAAACATTTTACACAAATTATTATATGGTTTCTAACATAAATTTCCAACAAATACAATAAAAATATTTTGATTCATAGTGTTTTAAGAAGACTAGGTTTATAAAATAACAACATAAAGCTAAAACACAATATCTTTATTTTATTCTCCAAAATGATCTCCTAAATCCCCCTGATCTCCTAAAACTACATAGAATAACCTATGGAATACATAAACAAAAGGGGTGATATATAAATCCCAGTATGGTAATAAATATTAAAATGAAGCATAACATTTGAGTGATAAGGTGTAACGTGGTAACATAAATGAAATGGCACATGAATAATATTTTGGAGGCATAACATGAAGATAAAGGAATCATGATATCATTGCAACATATGAAAGTTTGAATATCATAAAATATGATATAAGCATAAATCATGGCTAACTGCCAAGACAGTATCATATTGTGGATAGATTCTCATCATGGATTAGGTTCAATCCATAATCTGGTACATATCTCCTCATAAAACTAAAACATTACCCATGCATTATAGAACTATCTAAGAAATCCCATCATAACATATACATTATTATGTGTTCCAAAAAATTAAAATCAATCCTAAATTATAAAAATAAGAATTTCCCATGTAAACAAATGAGTTGCATAGTATTACCTCACTAAGGGAAACTTTAAAACATGTATTACCCCTTTAAAGGATAGTGAATTAAACTTATTATATATGTGTGGTACATATATTAAAAATAGAAAATATGTATATAAGATGAATAGATATATAAAGTGAGGTAATTAAAGAGAAAGTGTAACCCAAAGGAAAAGGGTGGTTTAGAGAGATCTCAGACCTTGTGCTCTAGATTCATTCTATTTTTTCACTTTATATCTAAAATTATCAAATTAAATCCATTAATTACTTAATTTATAACCTCTTAAATATATATTTTATTTATTTTAATTTTATTATGCTCATTTATAACCATTTCAATGAGTTATAAATAACAATTTCACTATATTGGGGGCATTTATTTCTTATTTCTATGGTCTGGTCACTTATGTATAATTATTGATGTTATTTTTTAGTGGGAATAAAACTATATAAGTTAAATGAAATGATATTAATAATGGTCCTATAAATAATTTTTTTTCTAACATAGGATCAATTCATTTGGTAAAAATATTAATGTTTTTCGGTTAAATTATTTTGGTGGTTTCACTATCCATCCTGAACTTGTTTTCGAAAATTTAATATTATGGTTATATATTATTTCTAGAATGTGAAACAATATATAATACAAATATTTAGGTCATTTTAAACCATTATAATTTAACTTAATCCTTCCATTAAGGTGGTAATGGGAAGCAAAAACTCATCATCAACAAAGGCGGTGAACTAACATATTATGGATGATGTTTTCATTTTTATTATAATATGGTAAGAGATGTGATTTGATGATAGATATTAAATTAATGAAATAAAATTACTATTATGTATATGATACTAGAGTTACTATTCCATGTTCGATGAGGGGGTGATTTGAAGGTAAGAAAAGAAAATAAATTAAAAGAGTTCGTTGAAACTGTAACCTCTTGAATTCCACTTCAATGAAAAACTTATTAAGGAACATGAAATTGGTATTTTGGGGATGCCAATAGAATTAGTACATGTTGGAGAGGATTAATAAGATCCAATTTTCATATTTTAGTTACCATATTTTCTATTTTTTTCCCATTGTAATATTTTCAATTCTTATGGCCAGTTTTATTCTCTAAATGTAATTCAAAAATTAATAAAATGTTATTAGTTTTATTATATGGTTAATTTGATTTATAATAAATTACTAAATTTGATAAAAATATAAGAATATAAATTCCATTTATAAAATTCTTGTACTTTACATTATTCCACCTTAAGAAAATTTATCCTCAAAATTTCATTTTATATACTAAGGTGAAAACAAATGAGGGTACTTCTGCTTCATAGATTCTTCTGGATTCCATATAGCTTCCTCATAAGTGTGGTTTAGCCATAGTAAATTGACTACAAGAGTTTTATTTTTTCCTATAACTTTATCTCTATGGTCCAATATCTACATTATCTACTGATGTGTAAAAAAAATTCATGAATCCCTGGTCAATATTTTATTTACATAAGCATGCAATATAGTGTACACCCAGGGTCGGTCTTGAGGAGGTGGCTCACACAACCCTAAATTTCAATTTTCACTATTTATATTTTATTTAATATAAAACTAAATAATTTAAAAAGGATGATTTTTAAAGATACGTGAAATATTGAAATGTATATATTTATATAATGCAATGTTGATAAAATAAATGTAGATAGAATAATGTTAGAAAGAATGTAGATCCTCCCAGGGGAATACCTAGAGTGAACCTTCATCGTCTCTTTATTGGTATTAAATATACTAAATTAAAAATGATCCATAGTATGAAAGAACATCATCTTCTTACCATGTTGTTAATATATGATTCACTCAATGATCGCTAAGAGACCACACATCCACATCCTCGATCAAGGGATAAAATAATAAAATAGAAAGTTAAGCCTCGAGTGGCAAGTGGGGACACAAAGGCACCTTTCAGAATAAGATACCACTCAACCAGAATATACAAAATTAATAAAAATTAATAATGATACCTCAAAAACATGGTTTCAACATTAGATTTTTTCCATAGGAACTTCCTTGGATTAGTTACTCATGATCACAAGTATAAGAGATCATAATGGAGAATAACAAGGTGGAAACACAAAATATAAAAATAAGAGAATGGAGGAAGAAGAAGATTAAAATATATTAAAAATTCATAATACTAATACAGAAAAGAAGAATCTACAAACTATAAAAAATGGACTAAAAAATCCAACACATTGAAAAGGATATGCGATGCATCTTAATAGGAAAAAGGTATGAAATTTTGGCTCTTTATTTTTCTTCCAAACTATTTCACATGGTAGACCAATTTGATGACTGAATTTTAGAAATATTTGTTCTTAAAAGTTGTTAAAATATGTCTTTATCATTTGACCAAAAAAATTTAGCTTCATTCACCATGTTTATAAGATATTCTATTCCATTTACACTGAAAATTTATCCTCACTAAGTAGAATATTTGAATTTATAAAATCTGATTTCTCATGAATTTTTTTCTTTGATATTGGAAGAATCAAGTGGGTACATGGTAATGAAATTTGTTCCACTAGATTCAATATTTATGAATGTCGAATTATATCTCCATTATGCCTTCCATTTAAAAGTTATAGGCTCAACTTCAAAAATATCTAGATCTATTCACAGATTTTGAGGCTTAAATTGTGAGCATATTTTGGGCCTCAAAATATTGGATTCATCTCTTGGTCCAGAAGAATAAAATTAAGCCCAATATTTTTTTAATCCTAAAAAAATAATTGTATAAATTAAATAAGTGTATAAAAAAATTATGTCTGAAATACATAAAAAAATTAAAATAATACAATTCCAAAATTATGTCATTTAGGAATTTAGCTAAAAATGATTCTAAAACCATAAAATGTGACAATTGACCTTTAAATAAAACTTTTTTGGGATTAAAAACATTGAAATTAATATTAAAATAATTTCAATATTTTCTCTACCAATTACCCTGAATTTAAACCATTCTTTTCCTCATGTATAAAATCTCATCATTAAAAATAAAAGGGTGATTATATTACCATTATTAAAATTTTAAGGAAATAAAATTAAAAAATAATCTATATCAAATAAAATTTTCAACTGTACCATAAAATATCAATTCATTTTTCCATTTTCCAATGAAATAATTCAATTATTTTACTTTCTCCATTTTGAAAATGGTGAAACTTATTTTTTCATTCATTCAAGCTACTTAATTCATTATTATTAATCATAAAAATTCATGATTTACCACACTTTTTAATACTTTGACTCATCACTAATGATATAAATTCATGTAGAGTTATAATAATATCATGAGAACATAATCCTTATCTATAGTCTTGTAAAGGTACAACTTTCTCTAGTTTTTAAAGACAAAAGATACCTGAAATAATGAGGACTTCCATTAATGGTTCAAATAACTCTAAGGCTTAAGATAGGTATGAATTGATGTTTAAAAATTACAGCTCTAGGGGGGAGGTTTATCTATTAATTACAATGAATAATATCATAAATGAAATTTCAATGAAATTATCCCCTTAAAATTAGTAGCTCCCATTTCCCCCAAAACCCATGGTAAGGTCATGATCAAAGTAAACCATAATAAATCATTTTTTCACCATCTTAAATTTTTCACTACTTTTATACTCTTTTTTTCAATGAAGATTTTTTTTATTTTTCATAAGTTATGATTAGAATAAACCTGACATAAACCACCTAACCACATATGATAAAAATCATAGGTCTAGTAATGGCGATTTTATTTCTGAAATCAGAGCCCTTTTTTCATTTTTTGGGTTCCATTTTTCATTTTCTCTTTTTTTTAAGAGAACAAAATAATAAATATAATAATTAATATAAAACACTATCAATCCCCACATATATCACCCCCATACTTATTACTTACAATATATATCATCCCTTACACTATGACTCCCTTAAAATCCACACTTCAACTTAAAAATATCATAAAAATACTAAGAGGATGGTAAGAATAGATAAAAATGGATTGAAACATTATTCATACCTAACAAGTTCATTCATGGTGTCTATGGGATAAACAACGATTTATGTAAAGGTTATATTTAAGGATAAAGGATTTTCAAAATATGACTCCATAATTATAAATGTGTTTCTTTACATTCATTACTTTGATAAGTTCAAATGCATGTTCTGGTTGGAGACATGTCCCAAGACCACTCAAGAAATATTATCAAGAATAAAATAGGATGTACTTGGTCAAGAAATCTTATCAGGAATGGAAATATGATATTGGATAATCACTCATGGAATAACTAATAAAAAAATTAAATTCACATGAATTTCATAAATTCAAATCATAAAAAATGATAGGGAAATTGAATGTAAATGAATCAACAAATTCCCTCAAATCATGAGTCCAAATTTTAATATTCATGTTTCACTTTAACCATATGGTTCTCTATTTTACTCATTCAATATCATAAACATTTAAATCTAAAATATGAAATCACAGTATTCCTAATAAACTCATGTCTCCTAGATAAGTCATGTAAAGCATAAATCCAAGTGTGGGCGTGGAAGTTTCTGGTTTACAACTCAAAATATAGTTTTGGAAAAAAATTTAATAGAGTTTAAAAGATAAACATTAAAATTATACTCCCTTTCTGAGGATTCTTAGTCATTTTTATTCTACTATTTGGAGATTCCTTCTTCCATTATGAACCTATAAAACAAATTACTCAATTAATCTCAAATATCATATCATTTATGCTCCAAAAGATATGAGGGAGTGGCATATATGCTAGACTAATTCCTAAGACTAAAATTGAAATATAAATTCCTATAAAGTAAGTAGAAAAGATAAGTCAAGGTATAATTTCCCATGTGGGCCCTTAATTTTTACTACCTCTAGAGGACAGTACCTGCTGTTATCCATGATATTATTATTGGTGGGTCTTCATGGATTTGAACCACCACATGTGTATTTTCCCAGCTTTTTTTTCTTCTTTATTGGTGAGGAATGATCCATGGATAGAGTATAACAGATCTGATCTCTTAACAATTGGGTATTTTTTTTATGGTGGAGGTAGGATGAAGTATGGATCATCCTCTTCCTTGGTTTCTACTTGTGAAACCCTCTCTTTTTCTAGTGTTAGAACAACATGGGATGCATAAATAATAATTTCAAAATATATGTTAGAATGTATTATTAATTCTATATAATTTAAACATGAAGAATGTAAATCATATTTCCCCCTTTTAGTGTGACCAGCCTCTATCTATATTTCCTCTAACTCAACTACTTGGATCTCTTTATGGGATTCCTCAAATGCGTGTACATCAAAATTATATATCTCTATGTGTTATTCAACAGGTTCAGGTTTAGTTTCTTCATCTTCTTCTAAGGAATTGAAAGTCCTGACCAAATAAAAAAATTTAAAACTATAATGATTTATTCTGAAATAAAGTTGATTAAAATTATAAAATAAAGAGTTTAAAGAAATGTCATATGCCTAAGTTTGTTTTGGTTTAATCACTTATCCAATAGTAAGTTCCTCTTGAAGTTGGATATTAGTGGATGTATTTAGGTAGTTAGGATCCTCCATACTTTCTTAAAATTACACCACAGGGTTGGTTTCTTTATCTTCTATGGATAGAAATAGGTATTCAGGTTATGATTATTTAATCTTTTAGAATGGAAGATATCACTGCATTTCATATTCTACCTAGTTACTTTAAAATTGTTCTAAATCATTCCCTATATTTCTATCAAAACATGATTCTTCATCTTCACTCTCTAGATCTTCATGGTACTCCATGATTTGATGTTAGAGATGGTTGGTTTATTGATGGTCCTTGATTTGGGCTTCAACTTATTGGATGTATTCAGTGAAATTGGGGAAAACTAATGGTACTTCTTTCTTGTTCTCGAATGTTTGTAAGTCTGTTCGATGCCCATCGATCATTCTCATAAAATCCAAATGTGAGATATATGTCTTTATGCTGCTTTGCTTCTATTTTACCATTATCATAACAGCATCATCCCTTTATTGTAGGATCTCCTCAGTATAATTTGTTTCTTCTTATTTCACTTGTAAGTAATTTTTCCATTTATTGATATAATGATCATTTGAAAATGTCATGGAAAAAGATTTTTTTATGAAAAAAATATGGGTGGAAGTGTTGTGTCTCCACAGAAATTGTTTCAAATTGATGTTCATGGATTTTTCATGAATCATCAGTCAATATTTTATTTACCTGAGCATAGAATATAGTGCACACCCAGGTTTGGTCGCGAGGAGACAGTTCGCCCAATATCAAATTTCTACTCTCACTGTTTATATTTTATCTAATATAAAACTAAACAATTTAAAGTTGAAAACTTTTAAAGATTCATGAAATATTGATATTTATATATATATATATAATGCAATGTGGAAAAAATTAATATGGATATAATGATGTTAGAAACAAAATATTTCCCTAGGAGAAAACCAAGAGTAAACCTTCATCATCTCTTTATTATATTCAAATATAATTATTGAACATGCTCTATCATATATAATAAAATCCTCTTCTACCCATGTTTTGAATATATGATTCACTCAATGATCACTAAAAAACCACACATCCACCTCCTCGATCGAGGGAGAAAATTGTAGAACAGAAATCTAAGCCTCTTGTCGAAAGTAGAGACACAAAGGCATCATTCCCACTAAGACCCCCTTTAGACAGACTATAAGAAAATAAGAAAATTAGGATTAGTCCCCAAGGAACTTTCTCAGGTTAGTTACTCATGATCATGAGTATAATAGATCGTATTAGAGAAAAATGAGGTGGAAACACAAAAGATAAAAATAAGAGAAAAAAAGAAGAAAAAGATTAAAATATATTAAAAATTAAAAATACTATTACAGATTAAAATAACTATAATACTATAAAAAATACATAAAAAGTTTCCAAAACTTTTAAATGGATATGAGATACATTTTTATAGGAAAAGGAGTGAAAGTTTGGCTCCAGATTTTTATTCCAATGGTTTGTGTGTGGTAGACACATTTAATGATAGAATTTGGGAAATATTTATTATTTATAGTTGTTCAAATATGCCTTGAACATTTGAACACAAAATTTTAGCATCATTTTATTTGTTTTAATGAATTTTTATTCCATTTAATCTAAAAAAAATTTCTAGGTAGAATCTTTGAACTTATAAAATCTAATTTCTTATGAATTTATGGCATTAATATCAATAGAATAAAGTAGGGACATAGATATGAAAGTTGTTACACCATGTTTTATTTTTATCAATGTCAAATTTCAGCACCATTTTTCCTTCCATTTATAAGTTATAGGTCCAACTTAAAAAATATCTAGATCTATGAACATATTTTGAGGCTTGAATTGTGATCATATTTTGGGCCTCTAAATGTTGGATTAAATCTTGGTCTAGAAGAATGAAATAAATTCCAAGATATTTTTGTGCCTACAAAAAAACTTCATAAATTAAATTTGTGTTTAAATTTTTATGTATGAAATACACAAATAAATTAAAATAGTTAAAAACCAAAATCTTCCATTTTTTAAATTAATCTCTAGATGTTTATAAAACTATAAAGTGCGACAATTTATCTTAAAATAACACTTTTTTGGGATTAAAAACATTGACATTAAAATTAAAATAATAGGAAATATTTTCTCAACCAGCTAATACTCATAAGAAAGTTCATTTTCATTTTATATCACCTCATAATATAGTACATTTAATGAATTCGATATGTATTTACTCAAGAGGGATACATAGAATACATCATGTACTTGAGACTAGGTTTGTGGGTGTACTAGTTGATAATCCAGAGTTCATATGTGATCATTAATCTTAAATGGGTTAATATACCTTGTAATTAGCTTTCCCTTCATTCCAAATATCATGAATCTATTTTGAAGGGATATTGAGAGGAAGAACTTATCCCAAAACTCACACTCTAAGTCTCATCGATGAATATGAGTATATCTCTTCTGTAAACTTTTATTAGACTAGATGTAATGCTAACTAGTTTTGAAATTTTCTACTATTTCCTATTCCATTTCAGGTCCCAGAAGCTTTTATTCACCAACTTCAACCTGGAATACAAGTATTCTATATATTTTCTGATAAAGGGATTCATATAGATCCATTTGAATACTTTATTGGAAACTATTATTGTGCGAGAACTCAGTAAGAGGAATATGTTTATCCCATCATAATTTAATTTCCATCGAGTATTCTATTAATGGGACTTCCAGTTTCTAAATATTTCACTTATATTGGCCATTATTTTTCGATTGATTAGTCATACTAAAGTTCAAAATCATCTTTATATCATGTTAGAGACTCTTCCATAACATAAAGGTAAATCTTGGATCTCAATCGAACACAATTGATAATGGTGTTCCATGTAGCCTCACAACTTATCGGATGTGTATCATTCAATTTGATCAAGTGATAATTCCTCAATAATTATAATGTAGTGAGAGGTCTTTGTAAAATGATCCACCACAAACCATATAGCATTATTTCATGTGGATGTCTTTAGAGGACTAGTGATAAAGTATGTGGTGATTTTTTTTCATATTTATATGTAGGTATGGGTAATGGTTACATCATCCCCTTATAATTTTTCCTTTAAACCATTACTTTCTAACATACCGAGAAATTTAATGTCTATTTCATTATCTCCTTCTTCCTATTTTCCCAAAAATAATTTTCATAGAGATCTTTATATATCTTCATACTCTCTAGGTGGATAGGGAATGTTGATCTATGTGAATCATAAAATATCTCCTTCTTTATCTCGGGATTTTATGTTATATGTATTCATCACCAAAATATTATAACTCCTTCATCAATTTTTAACTCTAATGATTTCCCTTTCCTTATGACTTCCACCTTCTTCTAAATTTACATATCATTTCTTTTAGCATCTCTAATCTTCTCCGGAAGGTATGGTTGACGAATCATTTGTGAAATGAATGATGGAGTTCCTTCCTTTATGATTCTCATCTACATTATTTTCAAGTATACCAATATTGTATCCTTATCAATTATTTTTATTGATATGGTTATAGATTCCTTTATACATAGAGAATATACTACTTTATTTACTTTCTTGAGATGGTAGTGGATTTTGCAGTCAAATCCCTTGGTCAGATTTAACCATCTACGCTAGTTCATATTAATATATTTCTACATTAATATATACTTGAGTCTCTTATGTTCTGTATATATTTCACACTTCTCCCCATATACATAATTTCACTTGATTTTAAATGTGAATATCACTACATCCTAGTTCTAGATCATGCATTGGTTAGTTCTTCTCATAATCCTTCAACTTACATGGGGTATAGTTTGTCACTTTATCATTTTTCATTAGTAATCATTTGAATACCTTCTTTGAATCATTACTATATACCATGAAAAGTTCACCACTTGTGGTAGTGTAAGTACTGGTGTAGTGATAAGCCTATTTTACAACTACTTGTAGTGCTCTTCACATTCATTGGTCCGGACAAATTTTAACCCCTTCCAAGTCAACTTGGTTTGTGAGTTTGATAATCCTGATAATTTTCTCACAAATCATCGATAATACCCAGCTAATCCAAGGAAACTAAGGATTACAATTATAGATGTTGGTCTAGTCCACTCATAGATATCCTTATAAGGGTCTATCGATATCCCTTTACTAGTGATAACATTCTCCAATAATGGTAATTCCTCTATCAAGAACTCATATTTACTGTACTTTTCATATAGATTCTCCTCTTTCAAAGTCTTTAGCAAAGTATTCAAATCCTCCTCATTCCCCAACTTAATTTTGGAGTATAACATAATATCATCTATAAAGACAACCACAAATTTATTGAGCTAATATATAAATACTTTACTCATAAATTCAATAAATATGGTTAGAGCATTAGTGAGTCTAAAGGGAATCACTATGAACTCATAGTGTCTATACATTGTTTCAAAGGTAGTCTTGGGAATATCTTCATTATTCTCTTTTAATTGGTGACTGAAGTTCCACCTTAGATAAATAATAGACCCCATATAATTTAATGAAAAATTCAACTATCATTGTAAAGGGATACTTTTTCTTTATTTTAATTTTTTTTGAGTTAGATATAATCAACATAAGAGCATATTGAACTATCATTCTTCTTGATAAATAGGACCATTGCACACCACCGTGAAGCACATAGGTGTATAAAACCATTTTCTAGATTCTATTATAACCATTTATTTATTTCGAAAAACTCAAGTTCTATACTCTGTATTTTATAGGGGTAGATATTCAGATATATGTTCAATTGAGAACTCAAACTCTTGGTCAGAACGAGGGAAAGATAATTCTTCAAGGAATACATCAGAATAATCCCTCATAATGGAAATTTCTTCTAGAATGATTATCACCATAGTATTAATCATTTGATCTTGATATTCTTGCTCATAAGGAAATAATAACAACACTTGAGATAAAGGTTCCAATGTAGATTCAGCCTCTTCCTTACAGTTGTACAAAATTAGAGGAAGACTCGGGATGTGAAGAGTGATCTCCCTCTCCCAACAATTTATATTGTCTTTATTTAAAGATAGTCAATCCATGCCAAATATAACATCAAATTAATCTAAATGATTTATAAAATGATTTATAAGAATTAAATTCCTAAGAACATCAACATATGATACAATAATCATGGAATTTTTACTTGCTGAAATCAATTCATTATGGGTGGGGACTCGATGGTTTTAGAAAACAACCCACATACAGAAGATTTTAAACAAGACATAAAAAACTATAGAGTGTTGGATCCTAATACTCATAGTTCAGGACCTTCCTAGTTCCCTTGTATTAGTGATTTATAGTCTTTATTATTCTTATTATCACTTATATTAGGTCATTGAATTGGATAATGACCAAGATCCCCACATTTACAACATTGAACTATTAGTGTTTCTTTAGGTTGAGATTTATTTCACTTCATATTTTCAACCATACACTTCATAATTTTCTTCTTTGTACCCTAATTTTCCAAATATAAAACATATTTTATTTATTTTAATATATTACCCTTAGTTCCTGTTTCCACATTTTTGACGTGTAATGAAACAAATCATATTTTATTTATCATATATTTTCCACATGGCTGAAGAGGGATCAGACCCTTCAGTTCTGCTACCCACTATGTCTGTCCAAGCTGGTGATATTGCTAAGAATGAACCTGTTTCTTATTCTCAGTTTGTCACATGTGCCCATGGATTTAAAGCTGATGCAGCTTCCAATATAGGGAATATTGTGAATGCTTTCTCTAAACAATCAGAGCAGTTCACTCCCGCTTTTAATGCTCCAACAATTTCTGACATGGCTTTGCTCAATTTGAATTCCATTCCTGCATCTCTTGATCCAATACAGGTAGCCAGTGTTGAGGTTTCTCCTCCTAAACATGCAACAAGTTATGTGTAGGACCTGAATGCTTCTTATAAAACTCTTGAAACAAAGCAGGTGACCAGTGTGGAAGCTTCTCTTTCTACCCATGGTGTTACTGATTTGTCCGAGACAGAGTTCACTGTCCAGATGGCTATTGGACAACATGTGAGTGCTCCTTTGGGTGGGATTATTTCTCACACTCCACCCTTAATTGTGCAGGTCGTAGCACCCAAAAAACATCATGAAATGGAGAATCTAGCAGTGGTTAATAACACTGACTAGGCTACTAATCCTAAAGACATGAAAGTTGACTCATGGAAACAAGTTTTAACCCGTAGCAAAAAGAAACATGATGAAAGAATTGAAGAAGAGAAGAAGAAAGAGGTGGCATAGGACGACAGTTTAGATGAAGATCTGGAATCTCTACTTCACCAAGTGAAAGAATTAGAACACCGATACAGTAGAGGGAGAGGACGGAGGGGACGCGGGTGCATTGATGTCAAACTATGGAATGAGTTGCGGGACAAAGAACGGTTAATCGTTGATAAAATTAGAAAGAATATTGGCCATCCAGAAGGAGGCACGTGAAATTACTGTCCTTTGAATATGGTTGTACTTGATACTCTCCTACTTGGGTTTTTTTATAGGATAATTGGGGACTCATCCCCCACCTTTAAAAAAACAAAACGTTTTTGAGACACCATCCTTATCTTCTTTTATGTGTTTGGAAAATCAATTTTGTTATAGTTGCTAATTTTAAATCATTATAACTAGTTTTTAATAGTGACAAGATATGTTTCATCAGCTCATATTAGGTTAGGCATATCGTT
The DNA here is from genome assembly GCA_963277665.1 of Viscum album. Taxonomy (NCBI): domain Eukaryota; kingdom Viridiplantae; phylum Streptophyta; class Magnoliopsida; order Santalales; family Viscaceae; genus Viscum; species Viscum album. The sequence continues at coordinate 912,261,099 of OY728155.1, read as the reverse complement.
AAAGAAATCATCACATTTCCTATCACATTGGTTGTTATAACATGTTCTCTTATTTCCTTCCATTTACTAAAAAAGAAAATAAAATTAGGGATTTTAATAATTACCTAATAAGTATATAAAAACGAAATTGTGAACTTAGAAATACTAACATATTGATGATATATATATCATAACTTATGAGTTTATATGATTCAATATATGATATCCATGGTATTTTTTCTATTAGGTTTTCTAACCTAATAATATATTCAAGTACTTTATAACGGTTCATAAATACTTAGTGAATTTTTCAAAACATATCCCCAGGTGATGATAAATGTGACCTTTTATGATTTTATCCCTAGGTACAATTATGTTATATCTACATCCACTTATAGTATCCAGATAGAGATGTAGTTTCTTGGAAACATCTCACTTTATGCATCCCCAAAATTCCAATATGCTTTCCTATACATAGACTTGTCGTTAGACTAATACCTGGGGTAATAACTAAATTATTCTCGTCCAAATACCCAAAAATAACTATGTCAATATCAGATACTAACTATAGTGGCCCAACCATTTTACACATATTGTTACATGATTTTTTACATAAATGTCCAAAAAAACGCAACCCAATGATCATAAGGTCTAGTGTATTGGGAGGAATAGGTTTATAAAATAAAAAAAGGAAACTAAAACCAAAAAAATCATTATTTTATTCTTCATAATGATATCCTAAATCACCTTGATCTCCTAAAACAGCATAGTATAGACTGGGTAATACATAAACAAAAGAGGTGAGATATAAATCCTAGTAAGGGAATAAACATGGAAATGAGACACAACATATAAGTGATAAGGAATAACATGATAACGTAAATGGAATGGATCATTTATAATAATTTGGGGGAATAACATGAATATAAAGAAATAAGAGATCATGGAAACATAAAAAAGGTTTAGTATCATAAAACATGACATAAGCATAATTCAAGGATAACTGTTAAGACAATATCTATAACATCCCTCTTTTTTAAAACATAACTTTTCATTACATTTTACAAAACCTAGGATCTTTAAGGTTTAGTGTCTTGGAAACCAGGAACTTAATATTTGATGACATAAAACACTCTTCTTAAACACTTAAAAGGATTCTTCATTGTTCATACTAATTTCATTACAACATCTCATAACTAGGGAGCATACATCAAAGGAAAGGGTGAGCAGAAGTCCCAGTAAGGGAAACAAGTGAAACATTTTACATGTGAACTTGAGATACATCAATAAAATCATGATAAATAACTTTAAGTCATGAGAAAGAGATCATGAGGAATATAATAATAAAAATAACGTGTTTCATAACATGAATATGTGTCTACAACATTTAACCTAGATAATCATTTCTGTATCACCAAGGTCCATCCCCAAGGTGTCATTAATAAATTACCAAGGTTATTCACCACGGTATTGTTAAAATGGCCATCTCTAGAGATTAAGTCTTTACCCAATGCATTGGAGCGCTATTAGGGCACACCCTTAATTTGTCTTTATTATCATGTGAGCCACATATATCATCATCATACATTTCATAAATAACCCATATAGCATAAAATAAATGGGTTTCATTTCATAATCATAACGTTTTAAAAACATATTTAAAGACATGATCTTTATGTCACTTTAAACCCACGGAAAAGGAAAGTGGGTTTCATGTATGTATATCCCAAAATTAAAATAAATCATTTTGATATATATGTAAATACCCCTATATAATAAAGATCTTTAAGTATTCAATTAATAAAATAAAATAATTTGAGAAAAAGAGAAAGACATTTTGAGACGAAAATTCTACAGCATAACGACTATGTTACAGGGTTTTAGAAAACATTGAAAAGAGAGGGTACATGGGTCACCCAGTCAAAAATGTTCCATAAAACTGTAGGGTGACAAAATATAAAGTATTTAATAACATTTTAATTAAATTTAAAAGATATACCATATGAAATGAAGAACTTGAAAGGAAGTCAAAAATAAGATTTCTTTTATGAAAATTCAGCAGCCTAACGGCATTACTTAAAACATAAAAAAATGAATTGATGAGATCAAATAGGGTCTATAAACATATAAACATAAAAAAGGAAAGTATTATAGATATATAAGATCATATCCCATTATAATTAAAGGAACTTTAAATAAATGACATGAAATTAGAACTTGAAAAATGAGAAGGGTGGAAGAATCCCTTACAAACATTCGGCAGCCTAACGGTGCCACTTAAACATTCATAAAAAAATGATGAGAGTAAGAGTGGATCTCTCATAATATGATCATGAAAAGGGAATTAATATAAATATAAAAGAACACCCCCAACATAATAACATGGGTCTTAAAAGAAATTACATAAACCAGAGTACTTGAAAAGAAAGAGAGAGGTAGGATCTCTTACCTTGAAGAGTAACTTCAAAATCCTAATGTTTTGGACCTTGCGAGGCTTGAGGGAACCTTGGGAGGACTCCTTGAGAGGTAAGGAGACTAGAACATCATTGAGGAGGATTTTGGAATGGAAAGGATGAGAGAGGTATTTATAGGGGAAGTGAGGGGACAAGGCATTAATGGCCAAGGGACACCTCATTGGTGGTATTGGCAAAACCATGGGCTTGACTATGGTCTTTTCCCATGGTATTGGCCACTTGGGACACCTCATACCTTATCTTACTATTAATAAGTCGACTAGAATTATTGCATAATTATTACAACCTTAATGATGTCATTAAACACGCGAAACCCAAAAAATGTATTTTCACTATTCACTGAAAATTCAACTTTCTCATAAAAATCCCAAAATTTCACCTTAACAAAATATAGATGATCTGATTTAAAAAATGAACTCTATTTTATGAAAATAATTTTCTAAATATTTTTAATTTAATTTTTAAATAAAAAAACTATTCACTGAAAATTCAACTGTTTCAGAAAATTCCCATAAATTCACCTTAACCTAATATCGATGCTCTGATTTCAAAAATGAACTCCATTTTATGAAAATAATTTTCTAAATATTTTTAATTTAATTTTAAAATAAAAAACACTATTCACCCAAAAACACTATAACTTAACAAATACTTTCTAGAACAGTTATTTACCAATTTTATTGAATCACATTACTTAATCAATGTGTCTAGATTATATTAATACTTTCTTAAGTGTGGTTACTTAATCCATTTGATCACATTACTAATCATAAGCGTAAAATCACTATTCATAATTTACTATTCATCAAAAATTAAATTGATCTTATTTGACTCTAAATTGCATACTAAACACAACTATAGAGACCATTTTTTGAAAATAATTACACATTTTTAATTATTTAAGGTTAACATAAATATTTTAAAAGATCCTTTTTCCAAAATTCATCAATAATATACATCCTATATTTATCTGGACCCTTGAAATTCACAAACTTCACCATAAGGAGAAATGAAAACTTTATTTATCTCAAAGGATTACACAAGTCACTTACGGTCTCGTTACATATCCCCTTATAACACTAGAATAGGACCTAAGAGTAAGGTGTGCTAGGGTGATATAATTTTGGGGTGGATCGGCCAACATTGCTCGAGTAGTGATTTCTATCTTCTTGAACTTCTCACGAAGGCAATTCTATTCCAGCTTCACACGATGAAGTTCGGTTTGGGTTTGGTCCAGAGCAAATCTCAAAGGTGCTACCTCCTTTCGGAGTTCCGTAAGATGGGCTTCGATCGGCCCAAGACTACTGGATGGGGCCATTGAATTATCTTTCTATATTAATTAATCATGATCAATTGTATTTTCAAATAATAATCGCAACATTTAGTTTCCAATTGTCATATTGACCAACAGTCATATAATAGTCGAAACCCAGCGATCTTATTTTAATTATACTCATTTTATTAAATCAAATAGTTTTGTTGAGTATAAAATGAAATAACACACAAAGTTTGGGAACAAAATTTATTCAAAATTTCGGGTCGTTACAATCTTCCCCCCTTAAGAAATTGTGTCCTCACAATTTTAAAATTGGGCTTGGAAATTTCATTGAAAGTCCCACATTGGAAAAAGATTCAGTAAAACTATTACTTTAAAAGAAAGAAAGGGAAGTACAAAGGTAACCCAAGTTAACCCATACTAGGATTTAATGTAGGAAAACATGGATATGGAAGAGAAAAAAAACGGTTCAAGTTCTGATGGAGAGTGATAGAAATCATTATTAGGAGAAAATTAACCACAACAAGATCACAAACTTAAGATGTGTTAAACGGTCTTTGATTACCCAATGGGAAATGTAAACCAACAATGGTTTTGTTTTACATTCATTTTCATAATTTTGAGGAATTCATTTAATATATAGAATAAAAACATAAGGAAATATACTTACCTTCAAGTAGAGTTTCATCCCTTAATAAGTTTCCACCAAGACTAATATTTTCTCCCAACAATGAGCATTCAAGAAGACTTGGTCTCATCAAAAGCACAAGAATCATCTTCTATAGAATCATATAATCCACAAAAGAATAACTATATTTTTTCCTTATCTTTAGTCACCAACTAAAACTAAAAAGGTTAGTACGAGATTATATAATCCCCAAAAAGGATAATCCTTTATAAAAATAAAAATGACTATTCATCTCCAAAATTCAGCAAAAGTACCCAAAGTTCCAAAAAGATCATTCAATACACAATCATCCTTAAAATTATTCAGAATAATCCAATCTAAGATTGGAACCCAAAACGTAGAAAGATTTAATCACATAGTCTTCCCAATAAATCTTAACACTTATCTCCAAATAACATCGACTACTATTAAAGTCTCATACTAAAGTTTAATTAACCTATTCACATATTCTCTATGCTAGGTTCAACATTTTCCATGAAAACCCCAAATCACCATATGTCCACAATAAATACATAAAAAATCAACCATTCCTCCTCAATTTAAATCCTGTAGTATTTAATTTCCCTAAGGTATATAGTACTCCAAAAGAGAAAACATAGTCCAAAATAAACTTTATCATTTAATCACCAAATCATTTTCTTTTACAAAGGATATCCATTTGATAAAACATATGTTTCCAAAATCAACTTATTCTTGATCCATAACAATAGCAGGTGAATTAGTTTGAAGGGAATAAAAACAAAATCATAATTCCCATATCTAGATTGGAAGGTAGTTTTTGGAATATCATCATTCTTTACCCTCAATTAATGATAACCAGAATGAAGATCAATCTTAGAGAAGAATTGATCCCCAGGAAGTTGTTCAAATAAGTCATTAATTCTTTGAAGAGGGTATTTATTCTTCACTGTGATCCCATTCAGTTCTCTATAATCAATACATAGCCACATCGATCCATCCTTCTTCTTCACAAATAGAACTGGTGCTCCCCAAGGAGACACACTTGGTCGGATAAACCCCTTCTCAAAAAGATCTTGGAGTTATTTCCTTAATTCCTCTAGATCCACATTTTCCATCCTATAGGGGGTCTTTGACATTGAATGAGATCCAGGTATGAGTTCAATAGAGAACTTCACCTCTCTTTATGGGGGAGGTTTGCGTAACTCCTCTGGAAATACATCAACATTTTCCTAGATGATGGGGACATTTTCTAAAATAATAAATCCTTCATGAGAAACTTAACTCATTTACGAATCTTTTAACTAAAAAGGATTTTATGTCTTAAAACTTCAGGCCTAGACAATTAGACTTTTCTATAATTCCATCATAATGATTCATAAAAAGCCTTCAATTAACCAAACATATCCTCCAAGAGTGTCGTAACCAAGAGTGAAACAAGGCTCGTTGTCGTGTACCAGTTCCTGTTCGAGTCTAGTTCAAAGTGGTGATTTCGGGTTTTACCTCTATGTACATCTGTGTCAGAGCCACCTCTACCTACTCGTATCCAGACAGAGATGTATTTTCTTGATAAACCACTTACTCAATACTCACCAAAATACCAGGAATATTTCCTAAATTTAAACTTTTATATAGGGTTATTCTAAATCTTTCATATCCTTATTTCCATAAATAACTAAACTATCCTTTGATACCAACTATAACATCCCTCCTTTTTATTACATAACTTTTCATTACATTTTACAAAACCTAGGATCTTTAAGGTTTAGTGTCTTGGAAACCAGGAAATTAATACATGAAGACATAAAAAAATTTCTTAAACACTTGAAAGGCTTCTTCATTGTTCATCCTAATTTCATTACAACATCTCATAACCTGGGAGCATACATCAAAGGAAAGGATGAGCATAAGGCTCAGTAATAGAAACAAGAGAAAAATTTTACATGTGAACTTGAGATACATCAATAAAGTCATGATAAATAACTTTAAGGCATGAGAAAGAGATCATGAGGAATATCATAATAAAAATAAAATGTTTCATATATTGAATATGTGGCTAAAACATTTAACATAGACAATCATTTCCGTAATACCAAGGTTCATCCCCAAGGTGTCATTAAAAATTTACCAAGGTTATTCACCATGGTATCGTTAAAATGGTCATCTCTTGAGATTAATTCTTTACCCAATGCATTGGAGCGCTATTAGGGCGCACCCTTAATTTGTCTTTACTATCATGTGATACACATATATCATCATAAAACATTTCATAAATAACCCATATAGCATAAAATAAATGGGTTTCATTTCATAATTGTAACATTTTAAAAACTGCTTTAAAGACATGATCTCTATGTCACTTTAAACCCACAGAAAATGAAAGAGGGATTCATGTATGTAAATACAAGAATTAAAATAGAACATTTTGATATATATGTGAATACCCCTGTAAAAGAAATATCTTTTATTATTCACTTAATAAAATAAAATAATTTGAGAAAAGGAGAAATACATTTTGAGACAAAAATTCAACAGCATAACGGCTATGTTACAGGGTTTTAGAAAACATTGAAAAGAGAGGGGACATGGGTCACCCACCCATAAATGATCCCTAAAACAGTAGGGGGAAAAATTTAAAGGATTTAAGAACATGGTAATGAAATTTGAAAGATATACCATATGAAATGAAGAACTTGAATGGAAGACAAAAATAAGATTTCTCGTATGAAAATTCGGCAACCTAACGGCGTTACATAAAACTTCAAAAAAATGAATTAATGAAATCAAATAGGGTATATCATCATATGAACATAAAAATGATAGTATGATATATATATAATATCACACCCCAACATAAGAAAAGGAACTTGAAAGAAATGACATAAAATTAGAACTTGAAAAATGAGAAGGGTGAAGAATCCCTTACAAAAATTCGGCAGCCTAACGGCGCTAGTTAAACTTTCATAAAACTAAATGATGAGAGTAATAGGGGATCTATCATCATATTATCAAGAAAATGGAAGTATTAGGAATATAAAAGAACACCCCCAACATAATAAATTGGGTCTTAAAATAAATGACATAAATGAGAGTACTTGAAAAGAAAGCGAGAGGTAGGTTCCCTTACCTTAAAGAGTAACTTTGAAATCGTGATGTTTGGGACCTTGGGAGGCTTGAGGTCACCTTGGGAGGACTCTTTGAGAGTTAATGTGGCCAGAACCTCATTGAGGAGGATTTTGGAATGGAAAGGATGATATAATGTCTTGGTATTTATAGGGGAAGTGAGGGGACAAGGCATTAATGGCCAAGGGACACCTCATTGGTGGTATTGGAAAAACCATGGGCTTCACGTGGTATTTTCCCATGGTATTGGCCACTTGGGACACCTCATACCTTATATTACTATTCATAAGTTGACCAGAATTATTTCATAATTATTACATCCTTAATGATGTCATTAAACAATCGAAACTCAAAAACTGTATTTTCACTATTCACTGAAAATTCAACTTTTTCAGAAAAATCCCAAAATTTCACCTTAACCAAATATAGATGATCTGATTTCAAAAATAAACACCATTTTATGAAAATAATTTTCAAAATATTTTTAATTTAATTTTTAAATAAAAACAATATTCACTGAAAATTCAACTATTTCAGAAAATTCCCAAAAATTCACCTTAACCTAATATCGATGTTCTAATTTCAAAAATGAACTCCATTTTAAGAAAATAATTTTCTAAATATTTTTAATTTAATTTTAAAATAAAAAAACTATTCACCCAAAAAAACTAATACTTAACAAATACTTTCTGGAACATTTATTTACCTATTTTATTGAATCACATTACTTAATCAAGGTGCCTAGATTATATTAATACTTTCTTAAGTGAGGTTACTTGATCCATTTGATCACATTACTAATCATAAGCGTAAAATCACTATTCATAATCTACGATTCATCAAAAAATACGTTGATCTTATTAGACTCTAAATTTCATACTAAACACAACTTTAGAAGACCATTTTTTTAAAATCATTACACATTTCTAATTATTTAAGGTTTACATAAATATTTTAAAACATCCTTTTTTCAAAATTCATCAATAATATACATCCTATATTTATCCGGATGCTTGAGATTCACAAACTTCCCCATAAGAAGAAATGACAATTTTATTTATCTCAAAGGATTACACAAGGAAGTTACGGTCTCGTTACATAGCCCCTTATAACACCAGCATAGGACCTAAGAGTAAGGTGTTCTAGGGTGATAGAATTTTGGGGTGGCTCGACCAACATTTCCCAAGTAGTGATTTCTATCAACTTGAACTTCTCACGAAGGAGATTCCATTCTAGTTTCACACGATAAAGTTCGGCTTGGATTTGGTCCAGAGCAAAGCCCAAAGGTGCTACCTCCTTCTCGAGTTCTGTCATATGGGCTTCGATAAGCTCGAGACTACTGGATGGGGCCACTGAATCTTCTTTCTATATTAATTAATCGTGATCACTTGTATTTACAAACAATAATCGAAACATTTAGTTTCCAACAGTCATATTGACCAACAATCATATAATAGTTGAAACCCAACAGTATTATATTAATTATACTCATTTTATTAAATCAAATAGTATTTTTGAGTATAAAATAAAATAACACACAAATTTAGGTAATAAAATTTATTCAAAATTTTGGGTCGTTACAACGTCACATGTTGGATAGAGTCCTGTCGTGGATTAGGATCACTCCCTAATCCCATACATATCACCTCATGAGAATAAAACATCAACAAATTCATTATATAACTTTATGTTCTTGACCACCATAACTTGTACATGATTTTGTGAGCCACAAAAATGAAATCAATCATACAGAATAAATGTAAGAATTGCCCATGGAATGAAATGGATTGCATAGTCTTTCCATACTAGGGGAAACCTTAAAAAATATATTTCCCTTTCAAATAAAGGTGAATTAAACTTTGTATGTATGTTTAGGAGTTATATACAGAATATAGAAAAATTATATAAGAATAAAAATGATATAATGCATGTTAAGGAGAGATAAATAAAATCCCAAAGGAAAGGTTGTTTGGAGAGACCCCTTACCTTATGTTCTGGATTCATTCTATGCTTGCACTAAATGTTCGGAATAATAAAATTAAATTTATAAATCACTTAATTAAAACCCTATTGCATATATTTTTTTATTATAATTTATCATGCTCATTTATCACTATTTCAATGAGTTATAAAGTTCAATTTCACTGTTTTGGGGGTGTTCATTTGATAGTTCCTAGGTAAGATTAGTTGTGAATAATTGTTGATGTTATTTTCAAATGGGACTAAAAATACATAAGTAAAATAAAATAATATTTATTTACTTACAGAAATAGTAATGGTCCAAAAAATTAATTTATTTTTTCAACATATGAGTGATTAATTTATTAAAAATGTTAACATCGTTCACTTAATTTATTTTTTTAGTTTTACCATCCATTACAAAATAGTTTCATTATATTTATTATTATGATTATATACTATTTAAATAATGTGAAACAATATATAATATAAATATTTATTTCATTTTAACCACAATAAGTGAACTTAAACCTTCCATGAAGGCGGTAATGGGAAACAAAAACTCATCGTCAGTGAAGTCGACGAACTGACATATTATGAATAATGTTTTAATTTTTACAATAAGAACAGAAGAGAAGTGATTGGATGATATATATTACATTAACAAAATTAAGTTATATTTTATATAAGAGATATTGGATTTACAATTCCATGTTTAATGTGGGAGGTGATGATCAGGTAATAAAAGAAAGGAAATTAAAATAAGTATTTGAAAGTGTTGCCTCTTGAATTTCACCTCTATGAAAAAATTCTTAAGGAACTTGGAATTGGTATTTTGTGGATAAAATTAGAACTATGACATTAATTATAGTTTTTTTAAGTAAAATGGGTAGAATGTTTGAAAGCTCCAAGTCTCAGAAGGTGTGAGGAGAATGGGTGGTGACTGATGGTATTTGTAAGGGGAGGAGAGGTGTTTTTTAATATTATATTGATTAGAATATTATTTTATCTCAGGATTATAAATATTATTGATTATTTTGACTGTATAAAGTACCTAGTGAATTTTAGTTTGAAATAATGGGTGCTTAAATCATCCATGACTCAAAAATTCAAGTATTTAGCATATAATGTTAAATACTGTAATTTACCATATTTCACTGTTCTACAAAAATTAAACTCATTTAAAAAAATAAAACTAATAATTTTTCAATTTTTAGATTTTAAAATTATAATCCATATTATGAAAATAAATTTATAAATATGATATATTTAATTTTTAAAAAAATTCCTCAATTAGTTGAAAATTTATAATATTAATGTTATAAACAATGTGATGGCCCTTTGAAAAAATACTTATAATCTCATAAAATTATCTTATAATTATAATTAAACTTAATATTAATTTATAAATCAATTTAATAATATCAAATTTATTTTAAATCATTATATTTTTTATAAAATGGAATTAAAACATTTATGTTTTATAGAAAATCAAAAAATTAAATTATTATTTTTAACACATTTATTTACTTGAACCATGATATAAACATGACATATTTTCATTTTATAAGATACCTAAAAATTATTTTTTTTCTTCCATAGGTGAGTATTTTATTCTATATGTCTGGTAACTATTCCTAACAGTCATATTACTATTCCAACGATCGGATTATTATTCCAATGATCATATTTGTAATGGTTATATGAGTTGTATGCTTCCTATAAGTATCTCTTATTTCATTCATTATTCATTCACATCCATTGTGTATCAATATTATATATATTTTCATCCTAAAAACCATACCTCTTTACTAACATTCTTCTTCATTTCGATAGTGTTATTTTTGAGTGCTCTTATTATGGTGAATCGAGCATATCCACAATTTCATATTTCAGTTACCTTATTTTCTATTTTTTATTACATTGTAATATTTTAAAATATTATGGTCATTTTTATTGTCTAAATTTAATGGACAAATTAATAAAATGTTTCTGGTTTCATTATTTGGTGTATGTGCTTTACACTATATTACTAAATTTGAAACAATTATAAGATGGAAAATTTCATTGATAAAATCTTGGTTCATTAAAGATTTTAAAAACATTCCTCTTAAATATTATAGTTTTCATCTTATTTTCACTCCCCTAAAGTGAATTGATCAGAATTCAGTAACTATTTTCCATTCTTAACCTCTATATTTCAAAAGTAAATTTTTTTATTTTGGAAGATTAATTAATTACTTCTTAATTATAAATTAAATTAATTCATTAGTTTTGTTTTTATGCATCTTATTATCAATTATAAATTCTTTTATTATTTTTTTTAATGTTATAAATTGATTATGATTAATTTTTTTATTGTAATCTTTTTTGTAATCGTTTTTATTTATAATTGTTTTTATTTATAAATTTGTTATTTTTATAATTATTTTGTGGTTGAAAAAAATCACTTATTTATTGTTTTTGTCATTATAATTTCTTTTCATTATTTTTTTATAGTTTTAAATTATTTTTCATTTTTAAATTTTTTTTAATATAGATTTTTTTTAAAAAAAATTATGCATGTTTAGATATTTATTTTCTTATACGTTTTAATTTTATTTGTCTATATATGTGTTGAAATTTTTATATTTATTAATATATTCATCTATTATATTGTATAAATTGACGTAATTAGTTGACCATAATTGGATAAATTCATGGAGAATTAGTGATGAATATGGGAAATGGGTTGAGAATTTCTTAGAATTTGCTGAATAAAGTCTCGGAAATAAATATGTGTTTTTCAATCCATGTATGAATTTCTCGAATATGAGTGAATTAGGGTATAGAAAAATCAAATACCATCTGATTTTTTATGGCTTTAGTCATAATGATACACATTGTATCTCACATGTTGAAATAAAAAATAAGTAAAGATCTAATGATGATGAAGATGTTTATCATGAGATATAGGATCATAATGAAAAATTAATTCATGATGTTGGTGTTGAAACCATTGAAAAAATAAGTGGTGTATGACTGTACAGTGATAATTATAAACCACTACTCTAAATTTTAACTAAATTTATTGTGTTATTAGATGTTTTGAGATTAGTTAACTTGAAATCAAGACATGGTAGGTGTGATAAAAGTTTCATGGAATTTATTTAACTTTTTAAAGGGATACTTCTAGAAGGTAATGAGATTCTATATTCTAATTATTAGGGAAAAATATTATATCCAATGGGATTGAGGTATAAAAAGATACATTCTTTCCCAAATTACTATGTGTTATATAGGAAGGAATATGAATGTTTATCATAATGTCTTAAATGTGGAGCATCACAATATAAAATGGATGACAAATCCAATCTTGATTTGTTTCTATTAATAGACACCAAACCTCATGATAAAGAAATATAGTATCTTCTGATAATTCCTTATTTGAAGTGTCTCTTTGAAAATTTAAAAGATGCAAAGAGGAAAAGATGACATACAAATGATTTTATATTTGATGGAAACCAATTTCACCCTACTACATCACCGCAATGGAGAATACTTTATTTCAATTTGTTTTATTTTGGAAATTAATTTGTAAATATTATGAATGGGTCTATGAAAATATAGGATCAATTCATATCAAATTCTTAATATCTAATATAGTTCATGGCCTGTTATGTTGTTTTTATACAACTTATCCCTGTAGATATTTATAAAGAGGAAATATGTGATGACAAGCTTGATGATTTTTAGACCAAAACATCTTGTAAATGATATTAATGTTTATTTATCACCATTAATTGATGATTTAATATTTTTATTGGAAACAGGTGTTATAGTATTTGATTTATAAAAGAAATAGTATTTTTCTTTGCATGTTATGATAGTTTTTAATATAAATTACATTCCTGTATATGGAAAATAATCTAGATACTGTGTTAATAGACAAAAATATTTTCTAATTTGTGAAAAGGGTAAATTATATCATCCATTATAGAATTAAAGAAAAAAAACGTACATGGTACATCATATATTTTTGTAAAGGGGTCAACCTTATTTAAGAATAAAAATATATTTAATGGTTTATAAGAGTATGATTTTTCCCCACAACCATTATTATCTGAAGAATATTATAAAAAGGTAAAATAATTTGTTGTCACATTTGGAAGGAAAAAAATTATGGTCTCCAAAAAAATACATGGAAGAAGAAATCCATTTTATTCAAACTATACTATTGGAAATTTTTAGATGTAAAACATAACATTGAAATTATGCATGTTGAGAAAACAATTATCCCAGTTTAATCAGAACATTGTTAAACATAAAAGAAAAGAAAAATTATGGATTGAAATCAATACTGGACTTAATAACCATGGGAATATGTTTGGAGTTTTCTCACGCAATAAAAGGAAATAGAACATATTTTCCTCCATTTGATCACTCATTAAGCAAGAGTGAGAAGATAAATTTATACCAACGTATACCAATTATTAAAGTACCATGTGGGTTTTTTTAAAATGTGAAAATTTTGGTGTCATTAAAGAATTTAAAGTTAATTCTATTAAATCTGATGTTTATCATGTATTGATGTTACAATTTCTACTAATTTCATTACGTGACATATTTTTATTACCTATCAGAAACTCTATTATTAGGTTTTGTTACTTTTTAAATTCACTTTCCAATAAAGGAATTAATCCATATTTTTTATATGTGTTGGATAATGAAGATTTATTCATTATTTTGTAAAATTAAATGTATTTTACACTATAGTTTTTCAATATAATGGTCCATTTCTGATTCATTTTGTATGATAGATAAGAATATATGGTACTTTTTATTTATATTAGATGTATCCTTTTCAAATATATATGAAAATTTTGATGGTATATGTTAAGAATCTATATTTACCGGAGGCCTTTATTGTTCAAAAAAATATATCACAAGAGGTGATTGAGTTTTTTACTGATTATTTTCCTAAAGTGGAGGATTTTATTCTCCCTATAAGTCAACATTTGATAGTTTACAGCGAATGTAAAGTTATTTTTGGCTTAATGGTAAAGATAACTCCATGTGATGAAGTGATGTATGCACATTTACACATTTTGAACAATATAGGTGAGGTTTTTTCATGTATATCACCACATATTTTTGGATTGAAGTTATGATATCCAATAATATATGAAAATTTGATGATTAATGAACATAAAAAAGAATTTTTTTCATGGTTTAAAGAGAAATTCAACATTGGTTTATCTATATCATAAACAATGAAATGGTAAGAAGGGAGACTAAGTGTTAATGTGATCATTTGGTCTGGTTTTGATATTAATGTTTATATAATTTACACAAAAATCTATGATGATATTACTACTATTAAAAATAGTGGATTAATGGTTATCATTGAAGAACTACATTTTTCGAGTGTCTAAGAAAGAAACCCAATTTCTATATCAAGATCATATTTTTGGGGTTTTTTAGGATATATGGGAGATTCATTATACTAAATTTCAGGTGCTAGTATTTATGTGTTACTGATTTAATGGTAAAAGTCGTGTAAAAAATAATGAGTATATATTTACACTTATTTAGGAAATGATTTAGTTTTAAGTAGGAATAATTTATCACAGTGGCACATGAAATATAAATATTTTATGTTGTTGACACATCAAATGTTCAATGATCTGTTATTTTTCAAGGGAAAAATTCATTTGGGTTATGAGAATATTTATGATATTGAAAACTTATCTGAAATTTATTCATCTATTACATGTTTACCTATTGATAATAATGACTGTGATATAGACATTTCCCATGCGATAAGAAATGATCACATAAAACGTATATGGGAAAACAATTAGTTACTCTCCTAATAAATCAATTAATCAATTTTTTTGTGAAATCAAAACAATTAAAAATTTTATATTTTAACATTTATATTTAAATATATAAATTTTTAGCATTATTTCTATTTTCTTAATATTTTTTATATTCATTAGATTTAGATATCCATTTTTGGGATGAAAAATTTTACCTTCATCATTTTTTTGTGAACCAATCTCATTCCATTTGACAAAATTATTCAATCATATATGGATCATTTATGTGAGGGGATATCTTTTCTTGGTTTCTTTTAGACATTACCTATTAATTCTTTAATTTTCAAGTATATGATTTTATTCAACAAAATATTTATAAATTTCTTTCTCTTGTGAGCAATTACATTTTAATTTATGATTTGTTTCTAATACAATATAGGTAAGAAAAATTACATATTTTTAAATGATAATAATTTATATCATTTTGTTGCTAATTTTTATATTCAATAGTTTTAGTGACACATTTTTTTGGTTAAATAATCCAGCATTCAGTGTTTTATTTTCAATTATGAACAACCAATTTTTTATTTATTAAAATTATTTAATTTTAATCAAATATAGGTACGCAATATTTCTAATAGTAGCAAAAAACTTTTTAAATGATAGACATAGGGGAAAGGTAAATGAGTTGTGTAAGTTTCTTCCTATAAATATATATCTACAGTAATTAAATTATTTAATGAAATTAAACATGTATTTATTAAAATTATGTGCAGATATTATTCTTTTTTGGATAGGATGATACCTAAATATAGTAGGCATGATATTACATGTTTCCCAAAATCTCCAATTTCACATGGTGATCAGATGTTGATAATTAAATTTTATTATAAAGGCCACCCAATTGGACCAAATTCCACATAGTATAGGACTTACCTGACGATATAGAGTCATTGTAGGATAATTATTCTATTCTCTGATTAGATGAATGTCGACCAGTCGGCAAAAGATAAGTTATGGGAGTCTATAACGGTAAATTTTCTAAACTTATTTATTTATTAGTCAAATGGTTTAAATATTATACATTTCGTAATATTTTATCTATTCAATTATAGAAGGAATTTTACATTAAAGAGATGTAAGAAAATAATGAAATCTTTATATCATTTTTTGAAATAAGATGGAGAGATTTTAAGTCAAAATTGTATTCATTTTATAGTTTCAGGAGTGAAAAAATTAAAATAAATGACTTTATTATGAGTTTATATATATAGAGACATGTAAAAAGATTGTCTTCAATCGATGGGAGGAAGCCTTTATGGTATGCTTTTTTTGTTTGTAAAATTTATTTGTTTAATTATATTTAATTACATGATAACTTATTTATTATTTATTATGTAACATTACTCTAGGAAAATTCACTAATATATACAGTCTTGGAATCTATACCCTCATACATATTCACACATAGGGTGTCCTTTATTAAAGGAGAAAATAATTGCTGAAATATTTAGTTAATTAAGATCCAAGCCAAGTAGTGGATCCAAGTAGGTTCCACATGATGCTATATCTACTCCCAATCATCATAAAAAATGTAAAAGGGTTAGAATGATTAAAAGGTTAAGTATATTACCAATCCAACAAAGGAAGTGGGTAATAAGATTGCAAGTACTTAATTTTTAATTTTCTTCAATATTACTATATTTTAAAATTATTTCACTAATCTGACTTTTAAAAATACTATTTTAGGATTCCCTTTAGGGGAGAATGATATAGGGGACCTTTATCCATGAGGTTAGGATGAATATTCCTACCAATAATTTAGAAAATCCAGAACACTCACGTTTCTTCATAGGGCATGAAGAGGGTATCAGTTTTAATAATGTTTTTGGTCACACCCCTAATATACCATCAATAAGGGAATAATATAAAAGAGAAATATATTCTTTGAAGGTTGTAATGTGAAACTTTAATAAGTTGGTATAGGGTATAATTAAATCATTTATATTGGTAATACTTGTAGAAGAGACGATAAATACACATCATACACTATCGGCCTTCCTAGATCTTCCACCTCCTCATTCAACCCCAACTATGTACTATGAGTTGTATACTAGGGATCCCAATGCACATATTGTAGCAAACAGAATTGTAAATTATGTAGGGGATTATGTACATCATAATATTATTGATGTTGGATTATGTAAGAGTAGTGGTAAATGATATTATTTATCCAATTACTCCAGTGTGACTGCCTACTGAGGAGGTGTCCAGAGTTGGATAGAGTATTGGTTATTTTTTACTTTGGTGAGATAATATTTTCCATCAGTTGACATATGAGGTATGTGTTGTTTTTTATTTTTTATTTATCATTAAGTTTATCATTTATTATAAAAAAATTACACTTACCTTATAAATAAGTATCTAAAAGTAAAGGAATCACTATAAAGAAAAATAAAATTTCAGGTTTTAGTGCCTTCAGATACTCCTCAAGAAGTTGATGGAGCAACATTGTTAACACACATTTATATATATTAGATAATTATTATACTTTTTTGATGAGTTTTCATATATGTGGAAAATATTGTATGTCAAATATTTTTAAAACCAATATCATGGATGTTTTAAAGGGAGACGAGCTCATTGTACTCATGTTGCATTTTTTTTCCATGTAAGTAAATTTAAATTATTATTTAAATTTCTTTAAGTAACCATATGTTATATTGAATAAGTAAAATAATTTTATAATTAGGAATCTCAACAATTTTTTATCCAATATTATTTCATATTTGTTTATGGTTTTATGAATATATAATGCATTTTATGTAATACTTGAACTGAAATGTCAAAATTGAATATATATATATATATAAGATTAAAAAAGAATTAGATTACATGTTGGTTTTTCCCATTCCTTGTAAGTTAATATCAAATATAAAATTATGAACTAATATTATTTATACTATTATATTTTGGTTCCAGGCACTGTGGAAGTGTGTGGTGCTGGGCAATATATTAAAATTTCATTTAATATTTGAATTCCCAAAACCAAGGGTGAGGATCTTGCATGTCAAATTTATTATGAATTTATTTAATATCAGGAGAAAATATTTCCTTTGATTTGAAATATTTTTTCATTGGTGATGCTAATAATCTAAAAAAGACCCTTTCTGATTTCCATTGTTGCATTGTGAGGATATAAGGATAGAATCCCTCTAAAGGTGATTCACACATGCTCCTTTGATCTCTGAAAAATGTCAATTGATGTCTGGGTAGTAGCATGGTGAGTCAATTTTCATGAATTGCTCGTGCTGATCACTCTTCCTTTAATCTTAAAGGGATCTCTCTTATGTTTCTCATTCTTGAGAAGAATAGATAAATGAGGAGTCAAGAGAGAATTCATTGTGTGAAACTATTCTCTATTCTCTATATTAGATCTAATAAAAAATAGACATAACCTTCTATTTTTAAATATAGGTTTTAGGTTAAAATAATGCTTAATTTCATATTGTCCATTAAATAACATTTAAAACCTTTAATAATCTTTATTCTGTATATTGTTGTTATTATTATTATTATTATTATTATTATTATTATTATTTTGTTGTGCATGCCAACTTCTGAAATAAATTATATTATTTAACCATCTTGTTAATTAATATTTGTCACCAGACTTATTCATGGTATATTTGAACTCCTATACATTTATTGAACACCCAAATCATAAATAAATATTTTATTCAAATTCCAATGAATATATGTTTATTAAAATATTCAATAAATTAGAGAAATATTTTATTCATGATTCATTGAATGAATATTCTATATATATTCACATAATCAAATAAATTATTTAATAATTAACAAATATTTATTTATTACCTTGTGAATATTAGCAATCAATAAAAACTGAAAAAAAATTATTCATCGGTCTTGAGAATAATATTTATTATAATAATTAAAATTCAAATAGAATTTAATCAAGATCATTGGAAACACTTATTGTGTGGCCCTCTAGGATTCATTCTCATTGGTATTAGGTGGGCATGCTTAAAGTCCAAGATTACTCTATAGAAATGGGTTGAGACCCCAAGAGAAGAACTTAATATCACAATGATGACAACCACATATGAATGCTTGTTGTGTAATATAATCATTTTGTCTCAATATCTCATCAAGAAGGTTTCACATCCTTGTCACCAACCAATATTCTTGATACATATTTATTTAAATATCAATAATAAACACATCATTACACCATGTCTATAGAATTTAGTTTAACGGTTATATCTCAATCAAAGGGCTAAGATATCATCTTCTAAAATATGGAAGGGACAAATTATTCCCCAAATTATCCATTAACGACATATCAATCATGATGCATCCTACGTACCCTACTTACCACCAACATATTGCATGATGGTTTTGGTTAGTAAATCTAAGTGTGTGAGTCATGACATGCATAAATGATAATCTAAAAGTCTAAGGACCACTACATGTGCTCACAAATAGAAATATTTGATGACACCAAAACATGCGGAATTCCTAATAGCGGGTCTATTTTCATAGTCTCCCATATTAGAAATTACCAAGTGGAAACTTCATGAGAAGAAGCTTCATCTACTTATGAGTACTCATACCTTATAGTCTATGTACTATGGGTCCCATCATAGTACTTCAAACAAATATAGTACATTTTTTAAGAATATCATCCTAGAACTTCAAGGTTCTCATCATAGTAGAGAACTGTAATGACCTTATCAATGAGACGTATATTCGAGGACATTATTACATTAGATTCATACAGAACAATGAACAATATATAGTAATAAGTTTTATTGATATTGAATATATTTAATATACATGTAATCAAAGTACAAATAGTCCGTCCTAGGACACCGACTCCAACAAACTCCCACTTAGAATAGATCTAATTGCATATAACTTTCAGTCTGCTAGACCTCACATAATAATCATCTTTCTGTTAAGTCAAGGTTTTATTCAAGGGGTCCTCCGTATTGTTTTCTATGGAAATAATGCTCACCTCAAACTCACCTCTATAAGAAAAATCCCTCAAGAGATTATTCTTCTTTAGTATGTGCTTTTTATGCTGACGTGACCTTGTATCTTTTGCGAGATCCACTAATTCAATATTATAACAATAGAATGTGATTGGATCTTTACTACTAGGTACCACATCAAGATATTGAAAGAATTTTTGTATCCAAACTACTTATTTAGCTACCTTAGAAGCCATTATATACTCAAAATCTACTTTAGAATCTTCAACCACAACCAATTTTGAGTTCTTCTAGCTCACAACACCTCTATTCAAAGTGATGATGTATCATGTTTAGGACTTCATTTCATCTAGATTAGTTTTGAAACTATCATTTTCGTATCCTCTCATGACTTATTCCTCATCTCCTCTATAAACTAGGATCATATCCTTAATATGCCTCAGATACTTAAGGATAGTCTTGAATTCCATCCAATGATGATCACATGGGTCATCTTGATATCTTTTATTGTACTTAATGCATGTACAACATCTAGCCTAGTACATAGAATAACATACATGATTAATCCAATTACTGATGTTTGTGGTATCCTTATCATTATATTCAATTCCTCAAGTGTCTAAGGATGCATTTTCCTATAAATATGAATGATGTGTGACACTAAAAACAATCCCCTCTTGTATTGTTCAGTAATGAATCTATTTAGTATCTTGTCAATGTATGTACTTTGATTTAGGTCGAGCACCCTATTAGATCTATCACAAGGGATATTAATCCAAAGTATATATGTTGTCTCGCCCAATTCCTTCATAGATAAGCATTCATTCAACCAATCTTTAATATATTGTAAGATTGGTATTTCATTTCCAATGAGTAATATATCATCAACATATACTATTAAGAAAACAATTTCACTCCCACTAAACTATTTGTAGACATAAGGCTCACACTCAATCTTTATAAAACCAAATTACAATATAGATTTATCAAAATGAATGTTTTATGACCTATATTCTTACTTTAATCTATAAATTGATTTTTACAATTAGAAAATCATGTTGAAATCCTTTAGAATCGCAAACCCTTCGGGTTTTATTATATAGACATATTTCTAAAGGTTCCCATTAAGGGAAGATATTTTGAAATCCATTTTTTAAATATCACTGTCATGGTAAGCTATAATGGAAAGTATAATTATAATGTGTTTTATCATTGGAACTGGTTAAAAGGATTCATTAAACCATTTTGAAAATAGTCACACCTTTTAGGTACTGAATTGTCTTTTCATTTCCAGTTTCTTCTCAAATAACCATCTACAACCAATGGGATTTACATCCATTAGATGATCTGCCAAAATCCATACATGGATTAGGTATATATAATCCATTTAAAAATTCTTTCTTTATTTCCACTTGGAAAAAAAATTTCTACTTAATGGTTCCTTGTAGGTTAAAGGATCATTATTATCAACTAATACTGAACCACCATCCTCAGTAAATATAAAATCATATCGATCTGGTTCTCTAACCTATCATGTAATACTATGTAGAACTTCTATCTTTGGAATAGTTTTTTCTGCCATGTGGATTTGTGGAATCTATTCTTATGAAAACTCTTGTGTACCTTGAGCCTCGACGTCATCAAAATCTATCTCACTCCCACTATCTATTTTAGATATATTCTCCCTCTAAAGTAATATAGAGTTCCATTCTACTATTACCTTTTTTTCTGAGGTTTCATATAGGTAATATTCACTCATTTACTTTTGGTATCTCATAAAGGTACACTTTGTGACTCGAGGTGAATGTTTGTTACCTAAAGAGGCCTTAACAAATACTTCACTACCCTACACATCTATATTCAAAAACATGGTTTTTATTCCACTCAAAAATTCATATGAAATACCATTTATCGATTTAGTCAGTACTTAGTTTAGTATGTTTGCAGCTATTTGTAACCCATATCCTCAAAAATACAATGGAATACTCACATGAATCATCATTGATCTCACCATTTCCAATAAGGTGTGATTCCTCCTTTCACTTAAACCATTCCACTAAGATATGTAAGGAGGATTGAGTTGGGATAAGATCCCAAAATCTTGTAAGTAATCAATTAAGTCTAGATTAAGATATTACCCACCATGGTTTGAGTATATATTCTTAATCTCCTTAACAAGATGGTTCTAAACATCATTCATGTATTCCTTTATCAAAAAAATTTGACTTATACCTCTTTAAGTATACATATCCATATATACTAAAATCATCAGTAAAAGTTATCAAGTATGAGTACCCACCCTTTTCTTCAAAAAAAATGCTCTACACACATCTGTAAAAACTAATTCATGAAGCTCATTAGCCCTTTCAAATTTCCCAATAAATGGGGATTTGGTAATTTTTCCTTGTAAACATGTGTGACATACACCAAGTGGTTTTAGTTCAAAAGAATCTAAATATCAAACTTGATGTAATTTTATCAGGTGATTTTTGTTTACATGACCTAGCTGATGATTCCAAAGTTTGGTGAGGTATGATTCATGTGAAGTAACTTTGTAATCAATTATCATTACTTGGATCATGTAATCCAACACATAAATACAATTATTTAAATGTTTCTTTTCATAAAAAATTACATCTTTATAAAATATGCAACATTTATTCCCAAATTTGAAAATAAAACCATCTTTATCTAGTATAGATATATATCTATAATGTTTTTGGTAATAGAAGGAACATAATAACAATTGTTTAAAATGGAGATCATTATTGTTGAAAATGTGAGGTGTTATTCCCTAATAGATATAGATAAAAGTTTATCTCTGTCGGATTCTTGTAGATTTACCTCTCATCTACTGATGTTCCTATTTTGAGACCTCCCACCTCCAATTTTTATAAATAGAAATATTTCACCCGATAAAAAATGCATCTGAAGCTTCCCCTTGCTTCTTTGGTTGGGTGTAGTTTTTCTTCTAGTGTCCCTACTTACCATATATAAAATTGACAATATATGGTTTCCTTTCTTTCTCCTTTATTTCCCACTTCTTGGAAGGGTGTGAAGAAAATTTAGGATTAAAGAACATCACTTTCCATTTATATTTTTCACCATAAGGATGGAAGGATTTTCATGATTCATATCCTTATCTACTTGGTAAAGAAGTGTAAAAAGATCTCGTAGAGAGTGGCCAATTTTGTTCATATTAAATTTTACAAAATAATAGAGAATCTCTAAGGGAGTGATTCCCAAATGATATTAGTTCCCATTTCTTTAGTAAGTTTAATCCCTAGAACCTATAATTTCTCAAAGTATCCAATAAACTTGACTACATGATGCCCAATTGGGGCTCCATGTCTAAGCTTTCCTAAAAGAGTACCTTGGAAATCTCAAACAGTTCTTGTCTAGATCTCTCTTTGTAAATAACCCATAGGTTCTCAGTAATGTTATATGCATACATGCTTTCATGAGGCTTCATGATTTCATTATAAAAATATAAAGGTATTAAACATTTATAATTTACCTAATTGCTCAAATGTTTTTCATGGAAAATGAACTCTTCATCACTCACTTATTGTGCAAGTAGACCGGGATGTGAGGATTCTAGCATGTAATATCTTTGTTTCTTAGGAAA
Organism: Viscum album; assembly: GCA_963277665.1. Taxonomy (NCBI): domain Eukaryota; kingdom Viridiplantae; phylum Streptophyta; class Magnoliopsida; order Santalales; family Viscaceae; genus Viscum; species Viscum album. The sequence continues at coordinate 912,237,192 of OY728155.1, read as the reverse complement.
AATTCTTCAAGGTAACATGGTGTCATTTTTTGGTTTGATTGTGTTTGTTGAAAAAGTAGGTTTTCAAGGTATGTTGAGAAACTCTGCAGAAATTTTTGACATGGTGTATTTAAAAAGATACAGGATGAAGGAATGGATTCTCTAGAAGCAGTACAAAAAAGTGTATACACATGGTGATGTCGTTTCCCAGTGTTTGACAATTTATTGGGGTCCAAAATTTTGGGGAGGTATAGCATCACAAAAAGTTGTTTTCCTTGAATTCCTTATGAAAATATGGAAAAGCCATGTGTTTCAAAAAGATGGACATTGAAAGGGTGTTTCTAAAAGGATCAAATAATGTTGATAGTGATTTACATGACAGCATAGAGCATTGTGAACGGCGAAGGTGAGGAGCATTGTTGTAGCTTGAAGAGTTTCACAGTGATATTCGTAATAATAATGTGTATTTTGAGTAGATAAATGTCTAGGATCATCATGGTGGAAAAAGGTAGCATCGCGAAATGGTGCTTACATGGCTGGAAGGTTTTGGAATCAGTGCAAATGCCTATAAATAGGCCTCTACCCCCTTGAGAAAATTGGCAATACTTAACAAAAATCTTAAGGCTTCAAAATCACGAAGGTGGTTTGTGAAGAAGTATCATGCGAAGAAGTTTGTGAAGGCTATAAAATCCAAAAGAATGCTTTGAGCATCATGAAAGTAATGAAATTCCCAAATTCTAAGTAAGCTTCCCGGAAGGATGGGGCTTCATGAAGGCAAGTCGAGCTTCATGAAATAGGTTTGATTTGAAAAGGATAAGTGAGCTTCGTGAAAGGAAGGAACTTCATGAAGCATATTTGAGCTTCGCAAAAGAGTAGCTTCGTGAAGGAAGTGAGCATCATGAAAGTTGTTAAGAAGGAATTTCCTAGTAAATATGTGGTAAAGTGGTATTCATCAGTTGGATTATAGTTGAACCTCAATAGATCATCAATATATAAATGAGGATGTATTCATTAGTGATAATTAAGATACATACAAGTACATTAACTTTGTGTGAATCGCTTCCAAGAGAAGTGATAAAAGTAATAGGAAGACGGTGATCCTTTCTACCGATAGTGAGATAGAGAAAAAGAAATAGGGAGGGACCCTTGGGAAAGTAGTGAGCTAACCCTAAACCTTGTAAAGGCAATTTTACCAAGGTATAGACAATATTTATCTTGAACCACCATTATTGGCAGTTATCCTTATTGTATTTGGTACAATCGGAACATTATTGTTTTATACTCCTTGAATGTATCCCAGTAAAGTTGAACCAAGTAAAAATTGTTGTGTATCGTGCATGATTTAATTTACACTAATATATTGCTACATAAAAGAGAGATAAGAGTGTTTTCTTTAATGAGGAAACAAGATATGAAGGGGTAGTGGTTTTAATTTTTCATACCCTAATTCACCCTCTCCCCCTCCCCCTCTTAGGGTATTTAACCTAGTTGGGATAATACTGTTCATGATGTAAAATAACCTGAAGACATCCAAACCACTCCTGGAAGTTAAAACCAATGAGGAGATTGTCTTTCACTAATATTGATTATCGTGATAGTGTGCATGAAGATATTTCCATTTTATTATACAATTAAAAGATAATATTATTAGTACTATCCTTGATTAAAAATTTTGTGAGAAATAATAAATTCATTGATTTTATTAAATCCCTCACTATTTTTTCATGTCTCAATAACCCTCATCATTGACCTCAAAATGTCTTATTTCTAGGAAATTCAAGTTTAAAGGATCCACATTCCCCTTCACATAACCTCAACAAAGGTTTTTCAAGATACTTGAATGTATTTAGGTAAACCGGTCTTTGCTAAATATGATTTTATAGCTCCTTTATCCATTGATTGGATTCCCCAATCTTAAAATCTTGACTTGGATTTCAACAGTACTTTCCTCCAAATTACATCAAGTCTATAAAGGTATACTCCTCTTGAGGTAAAACGGTTAAGTCAATCAAAAACCTCTAAAATAAATCGCCTTATAAAAGTAATTGTCCCATCATGGTTTGGTCAAACACTTAGTTCTATTGATTTTTGGTCCTAATAAAGTAACAAAAAGCTTAGTCTAACTTAATATTAGGTTAAGGGATTTTAATTAATTATGCACAAATTTTATCTTGTTTTATCCTTTACATGTTTTTTTAATATTAAGTGTATGTAACATAATTAATTAAGCATGTTAGATAAAACTTTAATGAGTAATTCTTTTAATTAATTTTTGTATTTTCAAATTAATTCATTAATTATTGTGATTATGTTCTTTCATCCATAAAATAAATAATTGCATGGATAGGAATAAATAATTAATTAAATGACTCATTCATGATCATTATCTAAAAGTTGATTTAATGAGATAACATTAAATCATCCATTGACCTAGGGGAAATAACTCCTATTTCTAGTCTTGGCATGAGTTACAACATTCCTTCTATCCACCTGTGTAACACCTAGGTTGGTATCATTATGGTTTTGTCTTGAAAAACCTACTCACACCTTGGTAAAATTCATTAATTCTAAATATTTATAACTCACACATTGTTGAGCGGAACCAAATTATTTGTTAAAGGGAGATTACATAAATATCCTTAGACACACATGTCCTGCATAATAATAGAGGGATGGGTGATTCAAAGGCCATCATATTTAATTTAACAATAAATAATTGAAAACTCGTGCATTAAATTAAATTAAATAAATTCCAACACATACACTAGTTTTGGTCAAGCTTATGGATAGTCACACATGCAATGTATATGAAAAAAGAAACGGATAACATTCATTTATTTATTCATTATTTATTATTAAGATAAATACACTTTAATTAATTAATTTATTTTCTTTATTCTTATTAACCTTCCAAATTAATTTTGGAGACACCAATCTTTACTGAAATTCACTAAAAATAAACGACAGAACCAATAGTTACAAATTATTTATAATAAATTAATGAAGCATTTATAATTCTTTAAAAATATTATTAAATTGTCAAAAAAAATAGGTGTCAATCAATAAATTAAGGTTTTAATATTAAATTATTCAATTTAATGTAATTTAATTCTTCCATTAGTTGAGATACTAAACAGCATGTACAATCCAGCTATACATTGCGTAATGGGGTTTTCTTGTATCCCGATTACATGCATAGCGATTCAGCATGTTAAATCGGTCATATAACATGACTTGTACAGGCCAGCTACATGTTGTGTATCCACATTCCATGTTCCAGGTTGTCCTATTCAATACACAGCATGCAATAAATGCACTGTGTGTAATTAACTACTTGTCACTTCTAGGTAAAATGTGCATGGTTACACAGCGTTTACTCTGACTACACAACATGTAACCCAATTTTACCGGCCAGAAATTTGGAAATTCTCAATGGAATATCCCATCATTATTCATCTATTATTAAACCCTTATAAAAATGAAACACTAAACAAACATGATTAATATATCGATAACATTTTAATTCAAATCAGATTAAATAACAAATAATATCAAAAAAATCAACCACGATTGCGTATGGATCAATAATCAAATAAATAATTATAAATTTAGACATCACTACTCTATTTCCACTTTTTAGTTATGGGCACTATAGAAGCATGAAGTTTTGAGTGATATTTGAAAAATTATTTTGATATTTAAATGGCCGAATCCAAGAGTGTGGATCTTGCACATCAAATTCATATTTAATTTATTTAATATCAGAAGAATCTATTACCTTGGATTAAGGACCATTATTCACCATTGATTTTGATCATCCAAAAAAGACCCTTTTGGATTTCCTTTGTTGTGTTGTAAGGATCCAATGATAGAATCCCTCTAGTGGTGATCCACATGTGATCCTTTGATCTCTGAGAAACATCAATTTATTTTTGGGTGCTATCACAGTGAGTCGACCGTCTTATGTTACTTGTGTTGATCACTCATCCATCAATATTGAAGGGATCTCTCTTACATTTCTCATTCTTGATAGGATGAGGAAAATGAGGAGTCGAGAGAGAATTCATTATGCGTAACAATTTTCTATTCTTGATATTCCATGTAATATACAATAGACATAATCATCTATTTATAGAAATAATATTTAGGTAAAATATTATTTAATTTCATTTCGGCTATTAAATAACATTTAAAACATTTAATATTTATCATTTCATATAATAATAATAATATCATTGTTATTTTGAAGTGCGCTCCAACTTCCATAATAAAAAATATTATTTCACAGTCTTGTTAATTAATATTTTTCATCGGACTCAGTCTTGATTTTATCAAACTCCTCTAACATTTATTGAATACCTGAATAAATATTGTATTCATAAATTCATATTTTATTCACAATCAAGTGAATAAATATTTATTAAAATATTAAATATATAAAATAAATATTTTATTCACAATCCATTGAATAAATACTATACATATATTCACATAATCAAAAAAATTATTTATTAACAAAAAAATTATTACATTGTGAATATTAGTGATCAATAAAACATGAATAAAATAAATCCTCGGTCTTGAGAATAATATTTATTCTAATAATTAAATTCAAATAGAATTTAATCCATATCATTGGAAACACTTAGTGTGTGACCCTCTAGGATTCTTTCTCGTTGGAATTAGATCATTTTTCCTAAAGTCCAAGATTAATATCTAGAAACGGGTCAAGTCACCCAAGAGAAATAAATTAATATCGCAATGATGATAACCACATAGGAATGCTCACTATGTAATATAATCCCATTTTCTAGATATCTCATCAATTATAAAACACATTCATGTCACCAACCTATATGCTCGATACGTCTTTTTTACAATCAAAAAATAAATATGTCATTACACCATAGCCATGGAATTTAGGGTGATTGTTCTATTCCAATAAAAGGGTAGATATATCATCTTCCATAAAGACTAAAGGGACATATGTTTCCTTGACTTATCCATTAATGACATGTCAATTGTGAAAAACCCAACGTACCCTACTTCCTACCAACATATTGTGTGACAGTTTTGGTTAGTAAATCTAAATGCATGAGTCATGACATGAATCAATGATAATATTAATGTCTAAGGACCATTACACACACTCACAGATAAGAATATCTAATGACCCCAAAACATGTGGAATTTCTTCTAACAGGTATGTTCTTATAATCTCCCATCTTGGAAATTACTAAATGCTGACTTAATGAGAAGAAGACTCGTCTGCTTACGAGTACTCGCACATGAACATCTATGTACTATGTTTCCCATCATATCATGATATCTAACTGCAAAACATTATTTAATAATATCGTCATAACACTTCAAGGTTCTCATTCTATTGGGGAACTGCTATGACTTTATAAATGTGACTTACACTCTATGAAATTATTACATTAGAGTCATGTATAATAATGAACAATATGTAATAATAACTTTTATTAATATTCAATATATCGTATATACGTATAATAAAAGTACAAACAGTTGGTTCTTGGACACTAACTCCAATATTATTAATGCTATGTTTTTTATATTTTTTTAGACATTTAATGTTATGCACATTTTCCTAAAATAATTTAAAGAATATCGATTATGATTTTTATTAGGTTGTGTTCGCAGATGATTCAACAAGTTATTAAAGTTGTAATCCTTATTTTGTTCTTTTATTTTTTTTAATCTTAATATTTTCATTTTATCTTAGTTTTGAAAATTAATATCTAAAATTAAAATAGTTCAGGGATTTATTTCAATAGGGATCACTATTCAACAATGGATCTCAAAAAAATGAATATGTAAAAGTCTAGGTAGATAACTTTTATACCAGTGAATACTTGTTTTTTCTAACAAATCTTGTGTTTCTAATTTTAAAATATTGTTTCACAAAAAATAGTTTCATTGTTAATGTGTGTGTGTTGAATGTGATTATTATTATTTTATAATTAATTTATAATGTAATCACGACCATGAAAACAACATATTTTTCTTAGTTTCATTATAACACGTATAATTTAAACAAATATGTTATATTTTTAAATTCAAAACACTTTATGTTGTTGGGTCTTCTAGGATTTTTCTCTGTATAAATAAACTGACATGAAACTCATTCAAATTTTATTTAAAGAATATTTTTTATGTTTGAATAATTTGAAGATTTATTTTCATTTAGATATATATTTGTAAAAAAATGTTGTGGAAGTTTTTAATGAGTTTTGTTTCCCATTGTTCTATTTATATTGTTTTTTCTTCTGCTTGGTTCTATGATTTGTGTTTACATGTCTAGAATTGTGTATTTTTCAATACTTTAAAAAAATAGCTTTCAACATTTGTTTTACTAAAAACAATGTGAAAATCCGTCTATATTTCGTCTTTTAGAAGGGATTTCAACATCGATTTTAACAAAACTATCATCAAACTTCATATATATTTCATATTTTATAAGGGTTTTCAACATTGATTTTTATAAAACAATGCTCAAATCCCCACTTTATATGCCATCTATATTAACGTCACTTTATAATCGTTGTTGAAAGGAAAAAAAATCAATGTTAAGGTTATTTTTTCCACTAGTAGATAAAATTTTTGATTGTTTATTTATGGTGAATAATACATATTCCAATTTTGTTAGGAAGATAAATTTTTTGCATGAAATTTACCAGTAGAAGATTAAAATGTATTACCATCCACCATTTTGGATTCCACCTGAGATCGTTCCTCAATAGAAGAGGAATATCAAAAACAAAACATATCGATTTGAATGACACTACCAAAAGCAACGAAATTAAATCAATGCATTAAGTTTTTTTTTATTTTTATCATTTGGTTTCTACAATTTTTAGTTCAAATGTCTCGTGTTTTCTTATAAGTGAGTAATCTAAAACTACATATTAAAAAATCATACACTTTCCACTTTGGTTATCCAAAAAACCAACATCTAAAGTTTGAAAGTTTCACTTTTGACATCGATTATTATTAACTACATTAGTATTATTATTTATAGTTATTAATTATTACATTATTATTATTTATTAATTATTATTAATGTAATAATTATTATTTATTAATTATTACTAATTACATCATTATTATTTATTATTATTATTTACATTATGAACAAAATAATATTTCTAAGAATGTATTATTTTTACCATATTATCATTCCAATGTTGAAAAAAGTGAGCATGAATCCCATATTGATATTTTTTAAAATATTTCAAGGGTTACTACTTTATAAAATGAGGGTTTTAATGCGATTTTAAATAATATTTTTTAATCTATTTTAATGAAAAATAATATCATACATTATAAAAAAAATATTGTTTAAAATTTCACACTCCCTAACTCTCTCTCTATAAACATTTATATAATAGAACCATTTAATTATATATTTTAGAAATCCAATTTAAAAAACCATTTTTGTGTTACCCCAACACTGCCAGAGTCTGTCACCATCATCTAAGACACCCCTCTGCCAAGACCAAACAACCAGTCATCAACCATTCCAACCATTGATGTCGTGCTCCCACCTCGACTCCATCCCTTATCATGCAGCTTTAGAGCCTGATGATGCGCATGTCGCACCACTAGCCAACTCCTCTCTACCTGCAGACATCGATTCCTTACCACTCATCGATATTGATCTCCCCACCCCCACCCATCTACCAACATGTCGAGACCTCCTACCTTTACCTTGTTAATGGAATTTTAATTTATCAATAATGTCCATGAATTAATTATTATTATTTAAAATCCTTCCATTCCATCCCATACTAAATTTGGAGAGAGAGAAAATTTCGATTTATAAGTGAGTTTGGCTAACCTCATTGCCACAACCTTACTTGAACAAGATGTGTTCTATGGGTTCGTACTTACCTGTTTGATACAACTATAAAGACAATGACCTAAACCTAGTTGAAGATTAAATACTCTATGATCATAGCATGAATAGAAACTTAAGGTCTCTCATGGGGTCACCTTCAGGCCAAAAAGGATCGTTATTATCTATTTACCTAGATGGTTAGGTTTGTTATAGAGTTTTTTGATGAGTGTTAGCTTACATTTTTTAAATAAACTGAATCGAGCATTGAATCTCTCTAATTTTAGGTGATTTACCTATAGATGTTCAGTTGATTGAGACATTGCTTGCTGATTTGAGTTTCTGTTTTTATGTCATGAGCACACCAAGGAGGGGGATAAATCCTTCCTCAACTTATCCATTAATGACATGTTAATCGTGATGCACCCAACATTACCTTCTTCCTGCCAACATATTGCATGATGGTTTTGGTTAGTAAATGATTCATGACATACTTCAATGATATTATTAATTTCTAAGGACCATTACATGCACTCACATATAGTAGTATCTGATGACACAAGAACTTGCAGAATTCTTACTGGTGGGTCTATTCTCATAATATCCATTCTTAAAAATTACTAAGTACAAAATTATTAAGAATAAGCCTCATCTACTTATGAGTAATCATACATTACAATATATGTACTATGTATATCATCATAGTACATTATCCAACTATAGAATATCATTTAATAATATCATTATATAACTTCAAGGTTCTAATCGTAGTGGGGAATTTTTATGAACTTATCAATGTGATGTATATTCTAGGAAATTAGTACATTAAATTCATGTATAATAATGACAAATATATAATAATAAGTTTTATTAAATTTTAATATATTGAATATACATGTGATCATAGAACAAACAGTTGGTCCTAGGACACCAACTCCAACAAACTCCCACTTGGACTAGAGCCAACTGCCTATAAATTTCAGTAAGCCAGACCTCAAATGATAATCATCTTTCTATTAAATCAATTATTTATTCAACAAGATTTCCACGTTTTATTTCATGGAAATAATGATCATGGAAACCATACCTCTCCGAGAAAAATTCCTCAAGGGGTGATACTTTTGAAGTGTGTGCTTCATTCTCTGATGTTGCATTTTCTCTTTTATGAGATCCACCACTACAATATTATCACAATATATTGTGATTGGATTTTACTTCTAGGTACCACATCAAGATCTTGGATAAAGGTACACATCCATAATAATTCTTTTTCTACCTCGGAAGACATAATATACTTAGAATCTACTATAGAATCTGTGAACATCACTACACCAAAATCAGAGTTCATGGGTGGTTTTTTAGTAGCGGTTTAATAAACCACTTCTAAACCATTTGTTTTTTTAAAACACCCAACACTTCTCCCCTGACCCCCCCCCCCCACACACACACACACACACGCACACAACCCCCCCCCCCCAACCCCCCGACCCCCTAAATCCCTACCCCTGCCAGTCTCGACCCTCACCGCCCCTCACTGCACCTCACCACGCCTCGCCACCCCTTGCTAGTGGTCACTGTTTGTCCCAACCTAACCAGTCACCACCCATCTCCACCAGTCCCCACACTCATCAAAGATTTAAAGATATTAAAATTTTTATTCAATAATTTAGTCTACATTATCTATGACAACTGAATCTATTTGGGTGGTTTCATCTTTATTGTAAATATACTCCCCATAAATTCTACCCTTATATAAATTTCATATGTTTATATATTTTTTCAATAATAAATGCTCATATGAATAGACCTCCACAAACACTAAAAACGGGCTTCAAACTTCTTCATTATTCTTGTATTCTTAGTCTTTGCTAATTCTTCAGCATGATAACCTTATTGTTGTTGGATTGTTTTACAACTCTTTAAGGATCCAACAGGGGGACTGCTCGTCTTAATCTTTATAATATCATTCCATTCAAAGTAAATTTTTATTAAGGAAAAGAAGAAACCCAATACATCAGCTACGGGGGTCTATTGTAATGCAAACCAAGGGCATCCCCTCTGATAAGATTGATGCATTATGGCTTTAAGCTACTAGTATGGATAATATGCACATTCATTGACCTATGGTCTTCCATGGAAGCCAAGAAATCAGCCACCTTGTTCCCCTCTCGCCAGGTGTGGGATAGGATAGTGTTATGTCTAATCATCACATGACATCTTCTGACGATATATTCAATGTTCCAAGGTGTGGGAAGATTTCCTTTCAGCACTTCAATAAGGACTAAAGAGTCCACCTCCACTTCAGATATATCAACCTTTTCCTTAGAGCAAACAGTGAGCCATGTGTAAGGGGCACGGACTTCTGCCAGGACGGTTTTCCCTCTCCCAAAGGATCATGAGAATGCCAGCACCACTCCTCCCCTTGAATCTCTGACCACCCCCCCCCCCCCCCCCCTCCTGAGATCATCCCTGTTTTGTAGGCTCCATCCGTGTTGAGGTTGTTCCCAAGGACAGGAGGATCCCAACTGATCCACTTCCCAGTCACAAGGGGAGGGACAAACTGAGCTATCTGCATGCATAGGAAGGGAGGATTCTTCTTCCAGTCCTTGTTACAAGAGATCAGGTCCAGGAGCGCAAATCGAATACGAGCGATGATGGCTCTACCTGTTGGGATCTCACCTTAAAACCTAGCTTGATTCTGGGATTTCCAGATGCACTAGCACCCCACGCTGAAGGATGCGGCACGGGCCAGACGAGCCTTCTCCGTGGCCAACGAACCTTCGAACCACCTCTCCAGGAATAAAGATAGTGACTCCTCAGTATTGCGATACTTTTCGCCTCCAAGGAAACTCCAAACTGCATGATCCCAGTCGCCACTAAAAAACAGATTCACCGACCTTTCCTCCCTTCACCGGTTGCAACAGTGGAACCCTGAGGCAAAGCTAAGCCCGAGTTTCTTGATATTATCATCAGAGGCCACCGCCAGATGTCGTATCCACCAAGATAGGAATTTCATCTTCTTCGGTATCATACGACACCAAACCACCTCATTCCATCGATCGACAGGTCTCGAGGAAGACCGAGACTTCCAACTTTGGAAGTTTTTGTTTCTAAATTCCCCCGTGGGCGAGAAGGTAAATATGAATTTTTCCCTCCCAGTGTTCAGGTCAATGGAATCGAAGGTCTCCTGTTGTTCCTCATTCAGAACCGCCTTGATGAATCGAGGGTGATCGCGATCTTCCTTAAACGTGATCATGGGGGCCAAACAGCCTGGGAAGGCCAAAACAGAGCCTGCCCAATTGGTGTTCCAGAAAGAGATATCCCCTGCTCCCACAATCCATCGAGAACTAGGAGATAATGATCAGACCAAGGGAAGGACTTTGGACTAAAGAGTAGAAACACTATTGGCCCCTTTCATCTCTTTTAACACACTATATATTTATATATTTTAGTTTTAGTTTCAACTTAACCACTATAATAGATTTATTTCAACATGATTTAATAGTGTAGTGGGAAAAAAATACATGAGAAGGATTTGGGTTAAATATCAAAGGATCTTTAGATTATCTTTCAATCATTTGGAGTCATCACAGTGGTAAGGAAATTCTCCAAAAAATCATCTTCCATAATTATGACAACTTCTTACGAAGATTATATTTCGGTTATTTATAAATTTTTTAATTTCCCATTAAACATCAGACATTTCATACAGAGAATATATTATCTTATTATATTTAAGGTATATCGCCCATTATTAATAATCATTATTCAAATTTATCATCAAATCCTGATGAATTTTAATTTTCTTTTATAACAAATTAACATTCTCTTTTTTCTTTTTTACCTTTAATTCCAGTTGAGTAGTTTTTTTATCCATAAATAATTTATAAAATTTCTTCAATGAAGGAATACTTTAGTAACAATACTCTCAAAGACTTCACCCTCAATAACTAGCCTTATATATTATTCATTAATCATAGAAATTTTATCTTGTAAAATTGAAACTATTTCTACTTTTTCGTTCAAATTTTTTGTGAGAATAATATAGAAACCAAAAATCTTAGATAATGCAATTTCCATGGGATCAGTATCCTTTTCTAGCTATGAATTTCCATCTAAAATTCCCTTAATTAGTGCCAATATGTATGCAACAACATCAATGTGTACCATATAAAGATAATCTTAAAAAATAGAGTAAAAATATCTAAGTGATATATCAATAACATACTTTTATATTTTTCATATCAGGAACATGATTTAGTAGAGTAATGATAATCAATAGATTCAAATATACACGTATCACCCTTACTACCTTTATCTAGTGTATATTCCTCTATATTTTATGAAAGTTTACATAGATTTATTTCATCTTTATTTTTTCCATTTTTTAAATTATTGAATGAAAATATAATTTATATTTAATTAAGAAAATTGATTGAATTTTTTTATCTTAGTTAAATGTTCAACACCACTAATATACACATTATCTATTTGGATAAAAATACTATATCATGAAGAATATACATCTAATAAGAGGTTTCAATTTTCCTAACATCACTTGAAATTCCTATTGGTTTAGGTTTAGACACTTAAGTGGTCGCTACACCAAAATGAAACTTTAACGACAATTTAATAAATCGCCGCTACTTTTTTTAATAATGTGTTGGCAGTTGATTAAAAATCACTTCTAAACCTTTTATTTTTTTCAACTAGTATATATGAAAATATTAGTGTTGCAATGGTGGAAGGAGTATATTAAGTAATGATGGAGTAGGAAACTGACATGATTTAAGTGGAAAATGATTGTACGTGCAGTTATCCATTCATTTATCAACCACTTATGTAATTTTTTACAGTCGTTCATTATTATTTTTTTATTTATTTTTTTATTTCTTTTTATATGTTATCATTTCTATTTTTTTTGCATGAATTTTTTAAGTTATATGTTGTGAACTTAATTTTATTTGATTAAATGACATAAATGACAAGGAGTAAGTGTTATACTCATGTTAGTCAACTCTATATCGATGTTCCATTCACCACACCGATAGATGGTGATCAATATGTCTCCATGCCTACAACATTTGTGACACCATCATCTTTCCTCAATATACCATCTCTCACACCCTCCGTCAGCATCCCATCAGTAGCTCAGTTGATGCCTTCCAATTCAGTAACCTTAGTAGTGAGGGAGCAGGGCACCACTCTTAGTTATTCATAAGGATATTAGAGGGTTACTTTTATAGGTAAAAATTTTAATATCAATAAATTTATTGCACTTTTTTATACTACTAATTTTTCCTCATAAAATATCAAACAATGGTTCTATAGAGAAAAATATTAAAATTTCATATGTATGGAATCTAACTGAACTAAAGGTTGTTGTCCAATTTGATTCTTATGGGATCCCTATTGATGACACCTCGGGATTACTTAGCCATATTCTAGGATAGCTGGTGGTGGAGCTGGTTACCCTTCCCATTACAAATGATGATTGGAGGAATATAACTTTATCTTGAAAAAATAAAGTTTTTGATTCACAAATAAAGGTAATTTTAAAACATTATGGTGTAATTGAATATCATTATGTTATTAAATTATAATATTTTCAAAATGAATATCTATGTGCAGATGTTTATCCACTTTACTGTTGCTGATTTGCTACCACGAAAGTGGACATTGAAAATTTAGGGTAATAAATGGAATGATTTTAAATGGATAATATGGAACAAGTTCAATGTTACTTCATTGAGCTCCCAAAAAATGTATGATAAGGAACCCAATGGGGTACCTAGAGAGAAATGGAATGTTTTTATTGATATCCATCGAGATGAGAAGCACATGGTATTTAAATATATATTACTATATTAATCTATTTTTACATTTATACATGTATATGAAAAGATGATGAAATTTCCTAAATTACTATTAAATTACATTTTATTTATTTCAAGATCTTTCAAGGAAAAACTCATCGAGTCGGGATAATAAAATCATCCCTCACACTCTAGGGTCAATAAGTTTTTCTAGAAGTCAATCGACATAAGTAATATTCTAATTAGTTTAAATATTTATTATAAAATATTATCTATTTAATATATTAAATTTTATATTTATCTTTGTTTAATGCAGTGACAGATTTTAGGCCACCAAGAATCCTGAACAGAAGTATGGTTGGATGTTCATAAAAATTCTAATCAGAGTTTTGTTAACAGGTCTAACAAAGAAGTTGGGGTATGAATTAATTTTTCATTATAATAACTTATTATTAGTTTTCATTATGTTAATATATATTTATTCAAATTTTAATAATAATTTATTTATAGGTAAAAATTAAAAAACTATGGGATTACAATCCTATGCAGCCCTACTCATTCTACCAAGACGACATAGTTGGGAAAGTCCTTGGAAAGGAGCATCCTGGTCGAGTGCACAGGATTGGTTTTAGACCAGTGTCATCTGAGATCTTTGGTAGGAAAATAGGGATTGAAAGTGCATCTACTCCTGGTTTTAGTATCTCCCTACCCCAAAATGATTATATAAAGTTTGATTCTATATAAAACACAATTTAGGAATAAGGGATGAGATATCCATTTTGAAGCAAGTGTTGTTTGATTTATATTAGAAGATGACCAGATCTGTCCCCAAGGATTTTGCAGTGATGACTTGTGGTGATCAGGTAAATCACTCAACTTCAAAATTGTTTAGTTTACAAAATTTTATTGATTTTAATTTTAAAAATAAATATACAACATTGTTTAATTTTCAATATAATTGTCTTACAGGTGTCGTTAGTAGGAAGTAGAGTTGGAGATAGGGAGGGTAACGAGAAGAGTTCATTATTGGACAATAATTAGTGAAGAGGGTTTGTTCATGTACAATGTGTGTATTTTGTATCTTTTTCTTATATTTTATATGGGATCGGGACAACAGGTTCCCTATGCATGTGTTTTATAACCATGTGTTTATATGTTGTTTTTAAACTAGCTATGGAGATTGAAATTTCTTTATGATCATATATGATGTTTAGTTTCTTGTCTCCCTTTTACATATAGGTTGATCTAACTATTATATTCTACTATTTCCCACTTTTTTTCATGGTGCCTTACTTATTATGTTTATACTCACAACTTAATTTTCCTTGCATGCATTATTTTTTTCTTATACAGAAAACTGATAGATTGGTGGTGTCCTTAGTGGACCTAGTATCTATGGAACACAGATGTCAGTGGAGGCACTGACCATGTTTGATGGTTATACATAGGGATCTTGAGTTGGGAACTCCTATTCCTTTCGATTTTAGTTGTTTCTAGATTGGGGCCTACATTTCTTCTTCTTGGTTAGGCATGTATTTTACCCTTTTCCTTTCATGTATATTTATTTATCTCATTCTGATTTATTTTCTAGAGGTTTCTACATAAATTTTTTACACCATAGGGGTTTTATTTTATTATACCTATGCACTATTTCATGGAGTTCAGTGTGTGTGTGTGTGTGTGTGTTCATGTACAATAGTATAAATCATTCCACTTCAATGATATCCTTACTTTGTGCATGTCTCTTTCCCTTCACCTATTTGGGGTGAACATGTGGTGTCACTCTCAGCTTACTGTTGTCCCAAATAGGGACCCTATAGGTCAAGTCATGACAAAAACCCCATGGTTTACTCCAAGACTATAATCTCTATCTAACCCCATCCATTATAGGAAAGTTTATACCCATTTCCAAATCTCACATCACAACCCAGTCCTATTAACCAATGATCATTCTATGTTATCTCTCACAAAACTAAGGTCCTATATCACTTATCCATAAAATGTTATCTCAATCCAATAGCATATAAGATAACCCATATTTATTAGATCTCAATATTGATGTGTTGGGTGATCTCCCTTTTGGGAGATTTTTGTACTCTATTTTTGTATGGACCTTATTTATTGAGCTCTATCGTGTTGGTCTTAGATAGGATATGGGGATGTAATCAGTTAACTCAGACTTGTGGATTCTTGTCGGACTAGGCACATAGAGGTATCAATGTTGTTTTTCATGTTCTCATCAAGGGGTTGGATAAGTGTTGAAAATCCTAGGATTTCATAAAGTATTTACCCATTGTATAAATCAAAGTCAGTTTTAATCCTCTCTTGTAAAATTTTAGCTCATTTATGGATATTTAGAGTGATTTCTCTTTTGGTATCTTCATGTTGTTTTGGGTGTATCATCCCTTTGAGGATTCAAATTTTTATCATAGATGGTTCTTTATGGAGTGTGATCTGGATATCTTATTTGGGTTGTATGGATGTATTGTTGGAACATTTTCGCTTCATGTTCAACCATTTTTGTGATATTTTTAATGGGTGGGAGACCTGTGATAGTTAAATAATCTCAAATTCATTGTGATTTTATCTTGGATATTACATTTAGTTGTTTATATTCCATTTATTATTCTTTTTGTTCTTGTTCGGCTTAAATTCTGGTGATGTTCTAGTTGTAGATTCAGGGGTTGTGAAATCTACTACTTTTTTTTTAATTCACAATTTAGTGGTAGTTTAGACAGCCACTAGATATAGTTTTTATTTTTTGTGACGATTTAAATTGTTGCTATATTATGGTATTTTTTGGAGTGTGGTAGTTAAAACCTCCACTAAATATGGAAAACTTTTATTTATCAGTGTTTTTATCCATTTTAGTGGTGGATTTTTTGGGTGAAAACTTGTAAATGTAGCAACGGTTTTAAACCGCCAGTAAATTTTCATTATTTTTTTATAGGAAGAACTACCCCTAAAACTAAAAAAACTAAAACAAAATACATTTTCTTCAATTATTTCTAGTAACATATGCTAAATGGAAGGAATTTCCATGTGTTGAATGCAGACACAAGTTTTAGTTGTAGTTTTTTGAAACTGTTGCAGAAGCATATAGCAGCAGTTTTAACCGCTACAAAATTGATATTTTGTTATAGAGAAAAGAATACATTGATCTCTTCTAGCACATAGCACGTCCATTCAAAGTGAATATGTATCTTTTTTGTGACTTCATGTCATCTTGAGTAGTTTGGAAACTAGAATATACATATCCTATGATGACTAGTTCCTCATCTCCTCCATAAACTAGTAACATATCCTTATTACACCTCAAATTCTTAAGGATGTTCTTTACTTCCATCAAATAGTGTTCACCCGGGTCCTTGTGATATCTTCCTACTCTACTTAATGTACAGACAACATCTAGCCTAGTACATAGCATAACATACATGACTGGTCTAATCACTAACATGTATGGAATCCTTATCATTCTATTTCTTTTCTTATTTTTATGAGGACACATTTTCCTAGAAATATGAATTTCATGAGACACTGGAAACGATCCCCTTTTGTATTGTTCCATATTGAATCTCTTCAGTATCTCTTTAATGTATGTACTTTGACATAGGAAAAACAACCACTTGGATCTATAATGATGGGTCTTGATCGCATGTATATATGTTTCCTTACCCAGTTTCTTCATAGTGAAGTATTTATTCAACTACTCCTTAACAGAGTATATGGTTGGTATTTTATTCCTAATAAGTAATATTTCATCAATATATACTATTATGAAAATTATTTCACTCCCACTACACTATCTATATACATAAGGATCATACTCATTATTTATGAAACCAAATTTTGTTATAAATTTATTAAAATTAATGTTCCATGACCTATATTCATAATTAAATCCATAAATGGATTTTTGAAATTGTAAAATATTTTTGGAATCCTTTGGAGTCACAAACCCGTCAGGTTTTATCATATATTCATCTTCCTGATGGTTCCTGTCAAGGAAGTTCTTTTTGATATCCATTTTAAAAATCTCATTGTCATGATATGCTACAATGGTAATTAGAATTATGGTGTATTTTAGCATTTAAAATGGTAAAAAAGGTTCCATTTTAGTTGATGTCTTGATGTTGATTTAATCCTTTTGTAACCAGACACACATTATAGGTACTGAATTATCCTTCCATGTCTATTTTCTTTGTGAATACCCATTTGAAACCAACAGGATTTATATCCACTAGAGGATCTACCAAAATCTAGGCTTGGTTTTGTTATATGGAATTCATTTCATAATTCATGGATTCTTGCCACATGGCAGCATTTGTACCACTTACTGATTCCTTGTAGTTTAGAGGATCATTATTGTCAACCAATAATGTGTCACCATCCTCAGTGACTTAAAAACCATATTGTTATGTTTCTATAACCTCTCTTGTACACCTACACAATACTTCTTTCTTTAGAACAATTTCTTCTTACAAAGGGATTTGTGGAATCCATTATTGTGCCAACTCTTGTAAACCTTGAGCCTTAACTTCATTGAAGTTCATCTCACTCCCACTAACTATTTTAGAGACATGATCCCTCTCATGTAATATGTCATATCTTGGGTTCATATAAGTAATATCCCCTTGTTTCATTAGGGTTTCCTATAAAGGTACACTTTGTGTCTCGGGATGCAATTTTGTTACCTAAAGAGGCCTTAACAAATGCTTCACTACCCTACACATGTAAATTTGATAACATGATTTTTTTCACTCCAAATTTTTTATAGAATGCTATTTATCGATTTAGTTGGTACTTGGTTTCGTATGTGAGCATCTTTTTGTAATTCATATCCCTAAAATTATAATGTAATACTCAAATAACTCATCATTGATCTCAACATGTCCAACAAGGTGTGATTCCTTCTTTCTCTTACACCATTCCACTTAGGTGTGTAAGGAGGAGTGAGTTTGGATAAGATCCCAAACTCCTATAAGTAATAAATTTAGTATTGATTAATATATTATCTACCAGGGTATAAGTGTTGTTTCTTAATATTCTTACCAAGATGGTTCTCAACATCATTCATTAATTTCTTGAATTTATCAAAAGAATCCTACTTATACCTGATTAAGTATAAATATCCATATGTACTAAAATCATCATTAAAATTTTTGAAGTATGATTACCCACCCCTTTCTTTAATATAAAATGGTACACACACATCGGCATGAACAAATTCAAGAATCTATTTATCCCTTTTTCATTTCCCACTAAATGGGTCTTTGGTCATTTTTCTTTATAAGAATGTCTGATGTACACCAAGTAGTTTTAAGTCAAAAGAATCTAAATATCCATCTTGATGTAATTTTTTCAATTTCTTTTCATTTACATGACCATGCTGAGGATTCCAAAGTTAGGTGTGGTATGATTCATGTGAAGTAACTTCGTTATTGATTGACATTACTTTTTTCGTGTAATCCAACACATAAAAACCGTTATTTAAATGTGTCCTACCATAACAAATGTAATATTTATAAAAATGAAACATTTATTCCCAAATTTGAAAAGAAACCCATATTTATCTACTCTAGATATAGAAATAATGTTTTTGGTAACTGAAGGAACATAATAAAAATCCTTTAAAACTAAGATCATTCCAGTCGACACCATGAGGTGGTAGTCCCCAATAGTTATACCAACAAGTTTAGATTCATTGGCATCACATAGACCTACATCCCCTTGATCCATTTTTCTATATCTACTTGGTTCTTATATTTGAATATATATGTGTGCACCACAAGAAGTATCTAATACCCAATTTGTATAAATATATAAATTTAACTTAATAACAAACTCACGTGATTCTTCCCCTTGCTTCTTTGGATGGGTGCAATTTTTCTTCCAGTGTCCCTTCTTGACACATACAAAACTTCCATCATCTTATTCCCTTGCTTTCCCATTTATCTTCCTCTTCTTATAAGGGAGTAAAGAAGATCTGGGGTTAATTCACTTCGCTTTCCATTTCTGTTTGTTCCCTATAATGATGGAAGTACTTTTGTGCTTTGTATCCTTATATACTTGGTGAAGAAGAGTGGGGAAATATGATAAAGACTTATCAATATTGTTCATATTAAAATTTATGAAAAAACTAGAGAAGATATAAGGGATTTATGTTGGAATGATATCGATTCCTAGTTCTTTAGGGATTTTAAACCCTATAACCTATAATCACTCGATGTATCCAATGATCCTGACTACGTGAGGCCCAACTGGGGCACCCTCTCCAAGATTGCTCTAAAAGAGCACCTTGGAAATATTAAATAGTTCATGTCTAGCTCTCTCCCTATAAAGATCATGAAGGTTCTCAAGAATACTATGTGCATTCAAGCTTTCATAAGGCTTAATGAGTTCACTAGACATAGATGAAAGAATCAAACACTAAATTTAGACCGTTTTACTCAAATATTTGTCACAAACAAGGAACTCTACATCACTTGACTCTTGTGCAAATGGATTAAGATTTGATGAATCTAGAATGTAATATTATTATTCATGATGAAAAATAACCTGAAGGAATCTAAACCACTACTAGAAGTTACTACCGGTGAGAAGATTGTATTTCTCAAATATTGATCATAAGGATAGTGTGGATTAAGAGACTTATATTTTTTTCTATAATTAAAATAGTATATTACTAGTACTTTTATTGATCAAAATTTTATGATAAATCATAAATTAATTGATTTTATTAAATCTCTTGTTAGTTTATCATGTCTCAATAACCCTCACCATTGAACTCATAATTTATAGTTGCAAGTACATTTTAATGGCACATGAGCCTCATCCCAATTGTTTAGGTATCCTTATGTGCATCCACAAGACCTAGGTTCAAAACCAGGTAGAGTCATATTTCTGGTACTGTTGAATCATTGTAGGAGTGTTGTCATAGTACTGTAGCGGGCTGTACATTGTGTGGTACTGTAGAAGAACTTCACATTGTACAGGTACTCTAGCATATTGTACACTGTACAGGTATTGTAGCAGAACTCTACACTGTATAGGTACTATAGAATAACTATACACTATGTAGGTATTGTAGAAGAAACTGTAGTAGTTACTGTAGAAGGTGATGTTTGGTACTGTAGCAGCTGGAACTATTCACCTTGGGCCACTGGTTTGGGCTTGGAGTCCTTAAGGCTTTCGGTCCACCCTGGCCTTTGGGTCAGTTGGTATTTCGGGCCACATTTAAGGCCTTCGGGCCACCTCAAGGCCTTTGGGCCACATGTAGTGTCCCCAGACACACTACAAAAAAGGAGCAGCCACTGAAGAGGATTTAGAGAAGGTGCACTCACCATAGCAGAGCCAAATAGATTTGTCAGAATGAGAAGGTATGACTATGCCATCGGGACCAGCCTTTTCTAGCACGGGAAGCCTAGCCAGATGACCATGCGAAGGTGGAGAGTTACTATCATGATGCAGATAATAGGGAGGGGTAGTTCCTTTTAGATAGTCTGGTTGAATTCCCTAAGACCTTTGTGTCATGTAATCTCCTAAACCTACGGGCCATGTAATCTCTGAGCCTACGGGTCTCGTAAGGGTTCCCCCTCATCCCTTAAAAGGGGGGTTATCAAACATCAAAAAAATTAAGGCCTTCGGCCATTTGGGGGGGAAAGTATATTCTACTAGAAAGGATCCATATCCTTCTTCGCATAACCCTAACAAGGGTTGGTCAAGAAACTTGAAGGTATTTCAGCAGGCTGGTCTTCGCCAACTACAGGCATGCAACTCCTTGATTCATTGAGTATATTCCCCAATCCTGAAATCCTGACTCGGGTTTCCTAAAAATTTTCCTTAAAATTACCTTAAATCTAGCAATGGATAACCCTCTTTATTTAAAATGTTCAAGTCAACCTGAAACCTTCATAAAAACCCCTTTTAAAATTAAGCGTCCCAACAAAGGTTGGTCAAACACCTAGTTCAATTGAGTTTTGTTCCTAATCAAGTAATGGTAGTCTTAGTCTAACGTAATATTAGGTTGAGGGATTTTAATTAATTATGCATAAATTTTATCTTTTTTTATCCTTTACATGTCTTGTTAATATTAAATTGATGTAACTTAATTAATTAACTATGTTGGATAAAACATTTAAAGATAATTCAATTATTTAATTTTAATCTTTTTTCATTAATTCATTTATTTATGTGTATGTGGTATTGCATCCATAAAATAAATAATTGCATAGATAGAATTAATTAATTAATTAAATGACACATTCATGAGCTTTATCTAATGGTTGATTTAGTGGGTGAACATTAAATCAACTATTGACCTAGTGGAAATAACTCTTTTTTGGATCATGGAATGAGTTACAACATTACACCTGACCACCTGTGTAACACCTAGGTTGGAATCATTATGGTTCTTTCTTAAACCACCACCACACACCTTAGGAAACTAAATTAATAAGAAATACTTATAACTCACATGCAGGTGAGGGTAACCAAAGGATTAGTTAAAATGGGGATTATATAAATATCCTTAGACCCAAATGTCTGACATAACAATGGAGGGAGGGATGATTCACATTCCATCATATTTATTTTAATAATAAATATTTGCAAACCCATGTATTAAATTAAATTAAATTAATTATAATTCATACATTATTCTTCGTCAAACTCATGAACAATCACACATAACATGTATAACAAAAAATAAATGGATAATATTCATTTCTTTACCCATTTTTATTATTAAGATAAACATGCATACATTAATTAATTAATTCTATTTCGTCTTACTGACCATATGAATTATTTTTTGGAGATACCCATCATTAATGGCATTCATAGAAAATAAATAGTTGAACCAATTGTTGAATATTTTCTATAATAAATTAATAAAGCATTTAAAATTCTTTAAAACTACTATTAAATTTTCAAACAAAATATGTGTCAATCAATAAATTAAGGTTTTAATGTTTTAATTTTCAATTTAATGTAATTTAATTTTTCCATTAATTGGGAGACTATAAGGTGTGTAACATCTAGCTACACATCATGTACCTCAGTTGTCATGTATTCGGGGTATATGCTTTTGATTTCGGCATGTTAACTTGGCCAGACTACATGATGTGTACATGTCAGCTACATGCCATGTATCTTCTTTCCATGTGCCAGGTTGTCCTAATCAACACACAGTGTATGATAAATGCATCATGTGTAATTAACTACTTAGCACTTCTAGGTATAATGTGCATGGGTACATGGTGTGTACTCCTATTACAGACCATGTAACCAAGTTTTACCAACAAAAAAATTGACACTTCTCAATGGAAACTCTGATCATTCTTTATCTGTTCTTAAAAATTTAAGAAAATTAAACACTAAATGAACATTATTAATATATCAATAACATGTTAGTTCAAATCGGATTATAGAATGAATAATATGAATTAAAAAATTCATCCATGATTGCAAATGGATCAACAAAAAAATAAATAATTATAAATTTAGACGTGATCACTCTAATGCCACTTGTTGGTTTCGGGCTCTATGGATGTGTGTGGTGGTGGGTGATATATAAAAAAATTAATATTTCAATGATTAAAACCATGAGAGAGGATCTTTCACATCAAATTTATAATTAATTTATTTAATATAGGAAGAAATGATTACATTGGATTAGGGACCTTTCTTCGTTGATGATTTTGATCATCCAAAAAAACCCTTTCAAATTACCATCATTTTGTTGTGAAGATATGAGGGGAAAATCCTTTTAGTAGTGATCCACAGGTGCTCCTTTGTTCTACGAACAATTCTAATTGATGTTCAGGTGCTAGTACGGCGAGTTGATTATTTTTTATTACTTGTGTTGATTACTCATCCTTCGATCTTGAAGGGATCTCTCTTACATTTCTTATTCTTGAGAGGGAAAGAGAAAATAAGAGTCGAGAGAAAATTTGTTTTGGGTAACAATTTTCTATTCTCGATATTCAGTGTAGTATACAATATACATAACCATCTATTTATAGAGATTGGGTCTAAGTTAAAATATTATTTAATTTCATGTCTCCATTAAATAACATTTAAAACCTTTAATAATTATCATTCCATATGTTATTATTCTTATTATTATTATTATTTATTATTATTATTATTATTATTTTTCAGTGTGGGCCAACTTGCAAATAACAAATATTATTTAACTGTATTGTTAATTAATATTTCAAATCAGACTTGGTTTTGGTTCGTTCGAACTCCTTTAGCATTTATTGGATGCCTAAATAAATTTTTTATTCATAAATAATTATTTTATTCACAAATAAATTTTTTATTCCCAATCAAGTTAATTAATATTTAGTAAAATATTCAAAAAATAAATTAAATATTTAATCAGAATCTAGTGAATAATTATTTTATATATATTCACAAAATCAAATAAATTATTTATTAAGAAACTAATAACTATTTATTACCTTGCGAATATTAGCGATCAATAAACTTGAATAAAATTATTCCTAGACCTTGAGAATAATATTTATTCTAATAATTAAATTCAAATGGAATTTAATCAAGATCATCAAAAACACATATTGTGTGACCCTCAAGGATTCTTTATCGTTATCATTAGGTGGACTTGCCTGAATTTCAGTATTACTATCTAGAAACATATCAAGGTACCCAATAGAAAGAACTTAATATCACAATGATGATGACCACATATGAATGATCACTATGTAATATAATCCCTTTGTCTAAATATCCTATCAAGCAGGTTGCAAGTCCATGTCACCAACCTATATTCTTGATATGTCTTTCTATGACTATCGAAAATAAAAACATCATTACACCATGACCACTAGTATAAAATGTGGATTTAACATCAAAAATATGATGTCAGTTTCTTATTAAATGATGTAAAATATGTTTGTGGAGACTTTTTTAAATTGGTTCTATTTAAAACTAATGACAAAAGGGATTTAAATTGATTTTTTGGTGTCCGTTTTTTACAAAAATGAAGCCAAAAATACCCATTGATATCATTCTTCGTGTTGGTTTTTAAATAAACCAATTCCAACAAGTTAAAAAATATATTTTTGGCATCGGTTTAAAAAACAATCCAGTAATACAAAAAAATAATATGTTTTATATTATTTCCTAAGATTTAATTTTACTGGTCATCAAGATAAAATGAAGTTATGGATCAAAAGTTATGATCATAGGAATTTGAACATTATAATACTTTTAACATATGTTTTTTTAAGAAATGATGTTAAAATCCTATTTTTATGTTATTTTTAAACAAAACAATCTAAAATAATTACCAAGAATTAGATAATTTTCTAATCTTCAATTTAATCGGTCGTGGATATCAAATGGAGTTACAGATCAAAATTTATGGCATTCGAGAGTTATACTTCTTTAATAATTCTCTTAAGGAAGTTTAACTTCGTATTTTCATAACTTTTGATCCCTAACTTCGTTTTAGCTCTACAACTAGTCAAATAAAAGATTATGAAATTATCTAAAACATAGTTAGATTTTTTAAATTTATTAGAATAATTTTTTTAAAATTTTAATTAAAAAAATATTTTTTAAAACTTTTTAGTGTTGGTTTCTTTAAAAATCGATGCCAAAGATGATACAGATGGGAATTTTTTGTGTCAGTTTTGTAAAAAAAACCAACACCAAGAAGTATCCACAAATACACGGGACTGATATTCCAATTTTTTTTATAATGCATGTTTCTATTTTTACAATCCCACCAAAATTTTAATACAACGCCATTGAAAATACTTTCATCTACTATATATAAATCCATTTTTTCTTTCATTCATCGTTTTCAAACTCTTCAATTGAATCAAACTTTCAGTGCGGCTTCAACTGATGATTTGAATATGATATCTACTCTAATAATTTAATTTATTTTTTATTATTTTCAATCATTTCTAAAAAATTTGATAATATTCCTTATAATGATGAATTATTTTTATGATCGAGTTACGAATAAAAAACATAGGGATGAGATTTACCAACCGAGGTGCAAAATTAATTATTGGTCACCATTTTCAAAATCTCATTAGTTATACCCTAAAACTAATAGATATGATGATAAACAACATATCATTTTGACTAAAACTCCTAAGAGAATTTAAATATGTTTGAATCCTTAATTTTATTTTATTTCATTTGGTGTATGTAATTTTCATTCATTTTTCTCATGTTTTTTTGAAATGAGTTGTATCTATTGAAACTTTGAGAATTTCAACTTTAGATGGACATATCTATAAGGACTCGGCCTTAAAACATTACATAATCTTGAATTAAATGAATAATTCACATTGAGGATATTTTAAGGTTTAGAGTTTTAGAGAATTAGTCCATAACTATTACATCTCAAAAGATTACAAAGTAGACACTTCTACTTAGTTTCCATTTATTTTCATAAAATAAAAACTCTTAAAAAGAAACATGTCCAGTTCCATGTTTTAGGTAGCATGTCTTTCCTTGATCCCATCCTTGACCCTATTCATCATTAAGTCCAGTGGAAAACATTTCAAAAACTTGGGATGAGTATAAATAGCTCAGTAAGGTATATAAAAAGAAGGAAAACTGTTAGTTTCTCAAAACAACAAGTAAATCATGAATACTTCATCATAAGTAATACTTTTCACCATTATGAAGTAGTAATTACTCTTCACTGAGTAAAAGATCATTGCTTACCCTTTTTTAACCAAAAGATCACCATAAAACCCATATAAAGAACACATAACATATAAAGGTAACTTGGGACATAATCATACTTAAATGGAATAACCATATGGTCAACTTCCACAAATATCACTAAATGGAATCGCCATACGACTAACTTTCATACCCAATGCATTAGAGGTTATAATGTAACCACCTATCCTGGTTTTCATGGCACCATCCGTCATTTGGTTTATCACGTAACCACCAGTCAAATGTCCAAGTACCATTATAAAATCATAACACATACAAAAAATATAAAGGAAAGAAAACATTTCCACATTTCAATCACATTATATTGACACATAAAATCCATTATCAAAACCATTTTCAATACCAAAATACATATAAGAGTATATGGAATTTATTTTCCTTTTAAAAACAATATAGCTTGTTAAGGAAGCCAAATATCAAATAATACTCGTGGTGGTGGAAAGGTCATTGTCACCATGTACGTTAAAAAGAAACACATTTTTTTCATTTAGTAAAATGCTTCATAGAGAAAATATTCTTTTTGAATAAAATTAAAATTCAAAGGGGTTTATACACCGTATAAAAGAAATTTGTGTATAAAACAAAATATGCCTTAACGAAAGGAGATTAAGACGAAGTTCCTTACCTCGTGTCCGACTTGACTCGATCGTTCTTTAATCTACGGAATAGTAAACTAGAGTTAATTTCTACTTGCTTAAGAAAATTTTTAAAGTTCATTATTCCTTTTTTATCACTTATTACCATGTTATGAATATTATGTAATCATTTAAGTTAATAACGGTCATTTTTTCGATCTTTGGTACTTGAGTCAAAAATAAACTTCTTATAATTACAATTTGTTCATGTGGTAAAATATCCATTATATACAGAATTATATTCATGATGTAGATATAATATATATCATATATATCCAGTATATACATGCATTTATAATATTACATAACATTTAGAGGTAAGAAATGAAATACATCATTCATGGAGACGGTAATTCGTACGTACGCATGAACGATACTTTCATTTCCTTTTCAAATTTAATGGAATGAAATCACAATGATATAAAGGTGTATTATAATTCAATTATAATATCATTAAATCCATCCTTTATACATCCCACATATGGCATTAACGATTCCAGTCACCTTGAGCGGGCGGTAGTCCGCACTTCCTAAAATGAAATTATCACGTTTATCCATTATGGAAACCATAAAGGTATGAAATAAATGAAAAATGCAGAAGAATAATAAAAACATAAACATAATATATATCATATATAAATACAGTGACATTTTAATGGCCACCATGACAGGCGGTATGATATAATTGAACAATCATCGTTTCGTGAGGCAGTAGTTCGTTGTCCACAGAAAAAGTATGTTCTTCACCCATTAGATGGAGGTGTGTGTAAGTGTATCTAGAATAATTCTCATAAAAACATCCTAGTATATTCAAGATACTGGTTTTGTTACAAAAGAAAAGTATAAAAAGAGTTTAGGGTGTTGGAGAAGCAAAATAAAACAAAAGGACATAAGAGAAGACATTACCTTTAAATCGGGTAACTCTCCTTGGTTTGAACCAAAAGGGTTTCTTGAAGAGATTTATACCTAAGGTAAAGCTTCTAGGATGAATAGAGGGATGTGGAGATATAATATGAGCAGGGTTTAGATGATCCAATGTCTTGAGAGGTGTGGGTAAGGGGGTAGAGGTGGGGGCCTTTTATAAGAGGGAGGAGGGTTACTTTTGGAAAGTCTTGAAATGTTACTTTATTATAAAATGATTTTCGGAATTTGAAAGGTCCCACAATGATATAATTCGAGGATAAGGTGATAAGGGTTCGAAATCCACCCATAAAATAGGTTTTAGACAAGTGTAAGTCTTATATTTTACCTTATCTTTTCATTTTATTAAATCGTTCATTGATGAGGTAATCACTGCATCATCATGGTGTCATAAATAAATTAATTTATTTAATGTCTAAAAATTATAAAAAATACCATGATGTAGGAAATATTTTTATATTTCCAATTAATATTTATAGTCTAAGAGATCATTTATATAAACAAAAATAAAATTTTTTTACTTAGGTGATACATACTTTGGTTATATTTTCCTTTCTTTAAAAATGATATAATAAAAGGTCACTATCACACTAAAGTGATTCCATGGGGTCCCAAAGTTAGAACAAGGACTCACAGGGTAATTCATGACTCAGAAAAAGGATTTGGACACAATTTTGGGTCATTTTATATTATTATGATATTATTTTATTACCCTTAACTACCCGATTACTAATTAATCACGCTAATTAAAGATAATTGTCGTCGTTACTATTCATAATGTCCAAAAACAAAAGAGTCTTAATTACATAATTTGGACCTTTTGATTCCAAATATGGAATCCATTTTACCAAATTCCAAACACATAAACTGCATTAATTAATTTAAAAATAATTCACATTGTCAAAACAAATAGCGTGTTTTTAAGAAACAATATCTATTAAAAGATTGACAATTATTTATGTTCAATTTTGAAGTGAAATTAATTATATTGACCACCATTGGATTACATGATAAAAATATATTCTAATTACACTTTAAAACCAATTAAAAAGATAATTTAACCATATAATTAAATTAGATGAAAAAGTAGTTTTGAAGTAAAATGCAGTATTTTTCACTATTCATTAAAAAATGAACATTGTCCGAAAAATACCAAAAATTTATCCAAAGTAAATTTCAATGTCCCAATTCTAAATAATAAGTTTATTTTGATAAATCAAGCTTATGAAATTTTCAAAAGTTAGATTTAAAAATGTTTTTCCATCAAAAGGCAGTAAAACAATATTTTAAAAATATTAGAGTATTTTATGCTTAAGATTGGATTTATTATCATTTTAAGCCTCTAAAAGACTATATAACTCATAAATAGACATAGATATGAAAATATAATATTCTTTACTTACTTATTATGTAACATCCTTCCCCCCTTTAGGAAATTGTGTCCATGTAATTTATTTACTTATCGAATAAGTGAGGGTATTTATCCCTCATTGCATTTTCAGATTCCCATGTTGCCTCTTCAACTATATGGTTTTTTCATAGAACCTTTACTTGATGAATCACTTTATTCCGCAACACTTGCTCCTTGTGGTCAAGAATCTGGACCGGTTGTTCCTCATAAGATAGATTCTCTTCCAACTGAACTACCTCTGGACTCAAAACATGAGATGGATCTGGCATGTACTTCCTTAACATTAAAACATGAAAACATTATGTACCTGGGACAAACTTGTAGGTAATGACACTTTGTATGCAACTGATCCAACTTTCTCCAGGATTTCATAAGGTCCAATGAACCTTGGAATCATCTTTCCTTTCTTCCCAAAACGCATCACACTTTTCCATGGAGATACTTTGAGAAAAACATGATCACCTACCTCAAAAGAAAGATCTTTCCACCGGTTATCCGCATAACTTTTCTGCTGATCTTGAGTTGTTCTCATGTGCTTCTAAATCAACTGAACTTTTTCCACCATATCTTCCACCAATTCTAGTCCCATCAGCTTCCTTTCACCTACTTCATCCCAAAAAGTTGGAGTTCAACACCGCTTCCCATATAATGCCTCAAATGGAGCCATCTGTATACTAGAATGAAAACTGTTATTATAAGAAAATTCAACCAAAGAAAGATGTTGGTCCCAACTTCCCTGATAATCCATCAACCAAGAACGTAGCATACCCTCCAAGGTTGGAATTTTTCATTCTGACAGCCCATCTGATTGAGGATGAAAAGATGTACTAAAATTTAATTCAGTACCCAACGACTTCTGAAGGCCTTTCCAAAAGTTAGAAGTGAACATGGGATCACGACCAAATACAATGGAGAGGGGAACTCTATGTAATCTGACTATCTCTTTAAGATACAATCAAGAAAGTTGAACTAGGGAAAAATTATCTTGTATAGCAAGGGAATGAGCAGATTTAGTCAAGTGATCAACAATAACCCAGATTTCATTATTACCTCAAGGTGTCTTCGGTAATCCCACAACGAAGTCCATGGATATATTTTCCCATTTCCACTATGGAACCAGTAAAGACTGAAGCATCCCTTTCATTAAATTCTTCTCTTCTTTAACCTGTTGAAAAGTCAAACACTTCACAGTAAAATCAGCAATATCTCTTTTCATTCCATCCCACCAGTAATACTCCAGAAGATCTCTGTAGATCTTAATACTTCTAGGATGAACTAAAAATAGGGAACTATGAGCCTCACATAACAACTCATTCTTAAACTGTGAATCACAAGGCACATATAATCTATTCCCAAACCTCAAAACACAATCATTATCAATGTTAAATTCAGGCAACTTACCCTTATGAATCAGCTCTACCTTTTTCTGCAACCCACTGTCTTCCTTCTACGCTTGCTTAATTATGTTTGATAGAGATGATCTCACTAACACCTGAAACAAAATAGAAGAACTTCCTACACCAACAACTTCTATTACAAAGTTCATCAAATCCAAAACCAAAGGATCTCATTCCAAACATAGCATAGTTAATGAAGCATTACTTTTTCGACTCAAAGAATCAGCCACTTTATTTGTTTTTTCTGGATGGTAATGAATTGTATAATCGTAATCCTTGATTAATTCCATCCATCTCCTCTGTATCATGTTCAATTCTTTATAAGTGAATATACAATTTAAACTTTTTTGATCGTTATATATTTCACAATTTACTCCATAAAAATTATGCATCCAAATTTTAAAAGAAAAAACAATAGCAGGTAATTCCAAATCATGTGTAGGGTAATTTAACTCATGAGTTTTCAACTGACGTGAAGAATAAGCAATTACTTGATCATTCTGCATAAGGACACATCCAATTCCTTTCAATGAAGCATTACTGTAGATAACAAACTCACCATTTCTGGAAGGAAGTGCTAAAACTAGAGCATTTACCAATCTTCTTTTCAATTCCTAAAAACAATCATCACATTCTTTTGTCCAAATGAACTTAACACCTTTTCAAGTTAACATAGTAATTGGAATAGATAACCGTGAAACATTTTCAACAAACCTCTAGTAATAACCTGTTAGACCAAGAAAACTATGGATCTTGGTTATATTTGTAGGTCTTGGACATTCTTCAACAACTTTTTTTACCAGGATCAACAATTATGCCATTTTTTTAAAGAATGTGAACAAGGAAAGAAATTTTTGAAAACCAAAACTCACACTTTCTAAATTTTCAATACAGTTTCTTTTCTTTTAAGGTTTTTAAGATAACCCTTATATGAATTTCATGTTCCTATTTACTTTTGGAATAAACCAAAATATCATCAATGAAAACAACTACAAACTTATCCAAGAACTCATGGAAAATTCTATTCATTAGATCCATTAATATAGCAGGTGAATTGGTTAAACCAAAAGGCATAACTAAAAATTCAGAATGGCCATATCTAGTACGAAATGAGGTCTTCAGAATGTCTACTTCTTTTACTTTCAACTAATGGTACCCTGGCCTCAAGTCAATCTTCGAAAAATACTGAGCTCCCTGGAGCTGATCAAACAAGTAATCGATATGAGGAAAATGATACTTGTTCTTAATAGTGATGTTATTTAACGCTCTATAATCAATGAAAAGTCTCATTGAACCATCTTTCTTTTTAATAAACAAGACTGGATCACACCATGGTGATGTGTTAGGTCGAATGAAACCTTTATCTAATAACTCCTATAATTGATTCTTTAACTCTAAAAGTTTAAATTGAGACGTTCAATAAAGGGGTTTTGAAATCGGCTTAGAATCAAGAACTATGTCAACAGTAAATTCAACTTCCCAATCAGGTATAATACTAGGAAACTCATCAGGAAAAACATCAAGATACTCATTTACCACTAGAACATCATTAATATGGACAGTTCCTTTGTTTTCAACAATATGTGTAAGGTAACATTCATTTCCTCTATTTACTAGTTTCTCAGCTAACTGATATGTTATCAAAAGCAAGGGTTCATTCTTGTACAAAATTTTATATATTTCTGAAAAGAAACCTATTTACCTCTGCATTCAATCTTCACATGATAAATAGAAATCCAATCCATGCCCAAAATAACATCAAACTCTACTAGAGGCAAAACAATAAGGTTTGCAGGTAGATTTTTTTTGCACACAAGGATAGGAAGGTTCTTATAATTTCTTTTTGTCTCAATGTTTCCTCCAGGTGTTTTTTCCATAAGTTCAGGATTCATATCTTGAGATGGAATTCCCAATTTACTAGAAAACTTCTCAAAAATGAATGAATGTGTAAAACCTAAATCAAAAAACACATTGGCACAATCTGAACAAACAAACAGTATAGTTGATACTACTTCATTCGATGGACCAACGTCTGCTGAAGTAGTTGCAAAGGATTTCACCACCCATTTCTTCTTGTAGTCTGGCTGCTTTCCCTCCATTGAGTTCTTTTTTAGACACTAATTTTCATAATGACCCATTTAATTACACTTAAAACATCTTACCACTGTCATTTTATTGCCTGCTTGACCATCTTCCTTACAGTTACGAGCAATATGACTAGACTTACCACACCGAAATCACTTTTCAGACTTGGATAAACATTCTCCAGGATGAATTTTACCACACTTCTCATAGAATGGATATTTGGTTTTCTTAACTCCAGACTTCTTTGTTGAATTCTTTCCCTTCACCTGCCAACTAGACCTCTTATTATTTTTTTTCAAAGAACACCTGATCATCGGCAAACTACATTTCCACCTTCACCGCACATCGAACAAGTTTTTCATAAATTTTGAACTCGCGAGAAGCTAAAGACCTTTGATAATTTGGCTTTAACCCTGAGTAAAAGCAGTTGATTTTACTATCATGATCTCATATGAAATTTGGATCATACCATGCCAGTCGAGTGAACTTTGATTCATAAGCAGCCACTGAGTCATCCTCATGCATTAATTCTAGTAATTGTTTTTCCATCCTAAGACAAACCACCTTAGGAAAATATTTCTCAAGAAAAATACCGTTGAATTCATCCTAGTCAATATCATCAATCTCCTCACTATCCCTGATATTTTTCACCATCGACCACCACTGATCAGCTTCTCCTTCAAAACGGTAAAAAGTGAGACTAACCTTTTGATGTTTCAAACACCCCATGACATCAAAAATCTTTTCCAGTGCTTTAATCCACCCTTCTTCTAGCACAGGGTCTGATGATCCTCTAAATGATGGGGGATGTTGCCTCATGAAATTCTCCACTACTGACATGTTCCTTTGTGGTTGATCTGGCTGATCTCGTGTATGGATACCACCACCATTTATAGACTGAGTTAATTGTGTCATCACTGCAACAAACTATTCAGTTCCGATTCTGACCATCTCAGGTTTCTAATTTTGAAGGTTGTTTTCCTCCTGATGTCATCCCAACATAGCTACCATGTTCCCTCTGTAGAAAACCATTCTGAACAAACATATATTAGATGAAGCAACATGGTAATCTTCAAATTCTATATCATTTCAATTTGACCATAATGTGTAAAAAAATATTTTTGGATAATCATTTAATATAATTCTAACTCCTAAGGTTATCTAAACCGACCTATGATGCCAACTATAAGGACTCAGCCTTAAAACATTACATAATCTTGAATTAAATGAATAATTCACATTGAGGATATTTTCAGGTTTAGAGTTTTAGAGAATTTGTCCATAACTATTACATCTCAAAATATTATAAGGTAGACACTTCTAATCAGTTTCCATTTCTTTTCATAAAATAAAAACTCTTAAAAAGAAACATGTCCATTTCCATATTTTAGATATCATGTCTTTCCTTGATCCCATCCTTGACCCTATTCATCTTTAATTCATGTGGAAAACATTTCAAAAACTTGGGATGAGCATAAATATCTCAGTAAGGGATACAAAAAGAAGGAAAAGTATTATTTTCTCAAAACAACAAGTAAATCATGAATACTTCATCATAAGTAATACTTTTCAGCTTTATGAAGTAGTAATTACTCTTCACTGAATAAAAGATCATTGGTTACCCTTTTGTAATGAAAATATCACCATAAACCCCATATAAAGAACACATAACATATAAAGGTAACTTGGGACATAATCATACTTAAATGGAATAGCCATACAGTCGACTTACACACATATCACTAAATAGAATAGCCATACGACTGACCTCCATACCCAATGCATTGGAGGTTATAACATAACCAACCGTCCTGGTTTTCATGGCACCACCCATCTTTTGGTTTATCATGTAACCACCCATCAAATGTCCAAGTACCAATATAAAATCATAACACATAAAAAAAATATAAAGGAAAGAAAACATTTCCATATTTCAATCACATTATATTGACACATCAAATATATTATCAAAACCATTTTCAATACCAAAATACACAAAAGAGTATATGGTATTTATTTTACTTTTAAAAACATTACGGCTTGTTAAGGAAGCCAAAGATCAAATAATACTCGCGGCGGCGGAAAGGTCATTGTCACTACGTACGTTAAAAAGACACATACTTTTTGTCATTTAGTAAAATGATTCATATATAAAAGATTCCTTTTGAATAAAAGTAAAAGTCAAAGGGTTTTATACACTGTATAAAAGAAATTTGTGTATAAAACAAAATATGCCTCAATGAAAGGAGATTGAGATGAAGTCCCTTACCTCGTGTCCGACATGACTCGATCATTCTTTAATCTACTAAATAATAAACTAGAGTTAATTTATAATTTCTTAAGAACCTTTTTCAAGTTCATTATTCCTTTTATATCACTTATTAACATGTTATGAATATTATGTAATCATTTTAGTTAGTAACGGTCGTTTAGACGATCTTTGGTACTTTAGTCATAAATAAACTTCTTATAATTACAAGTTGTTCATGTGGTAAAATATCCATTATCTCCATAATTATATTAATTATTTAGATATTATATATATCATATATATCTGGTATATACATGCATTTATAATATTACGTAACATCTAGAAGTAAGAAATGAAATGCACCGTTCATGGAGACGGTAAGCTGTACGTACGCATGAATGCTACTTTCATTTACATTTCATATTTAATGGAATGAAATCCCAATGATATATATGTATATTATAATTCCAGAATAATATCATATATAATATCATTAACTCCATCCTTTATACATCTCACATATGGAATTGACGATTCAAATCCCTTTGAGGGGGCGGTAGTCCGCACTTCCTAAAATGAAATTATGACGTTTATCCATTATGGAAACCATAAAGGTATGACATAAATGAAAAATACAGAAGAATAAGGAAAACATAAAAATAATATATATCATATATAAATACAGTGACATCTTAATGGCCACCATGAGAGGCGGTAGGATATAATTGAGCAATCATCGTTTCGTGAGACAGTAGTTTGTTGTCCATAGAAACAGTATGTTCTTCACCCATTAGATGGAGGTGTGTGTAAGTGTAGCTCTAATACTTATCATAACAACATCCAAGTATATTTAAGATACTGTTGTTGTTACAAAATAAAGTAATAAAAATAGTTTAGGGGGTTGGAGAATCAAAATAAAACAAAAGGACATAAGAGAAAACATTACCTTTAAATCGGGTAACTCTCTTTAGTTTGAACCAAAAGGGTTTCTTGAAGAGATTTATGCCTAAGGTAAGGCTTATAGGATGAATATAGGGATGTTACTACATAATATGAGCAGGTTTTGGATGAGCCAATGGCTTGAGAGGTGTGGGTAAGGGGGTAGAGGTGGGGGCCTTTTATAAGAGGGAGGAGGGTTACTTTTGGAAAGTATTGAAATGTTACTTTATTATAAAATGGTTTTTGGAATTTGAAAGGTCACAAAATGATATATTTATATGATAACTTGATAAGGGTTCGAAATACACCCATCCAATAGGTTTTTGACAAGTGTAAGTCTTAGATTTTACCTTATTGTTTGATTTTATTTAAATCGTTCATTAATGAGGTAATCACCTCATCATCATGGTGTCATAAATAAATTTATTTATTTAATGTCTAAAAATTATAAAAAAAATACCATGATGTATGAAATCTTTTTATCTTTCCAATGACTATTTATAGTCTAAGATATAATTTATATAAACAAAAATAATTTTTTTTTACTTAGGTGATACATACTTTGGTTATATTTTCCTTTCTTTAAAAATAATATAATAAAAGGTCACTATCACATTAAAGTGATTCCATGGGGTCCCAAAGTTGTCACAAGGCATCCCATGGTTGGAAATGACTCAAGAAAAGGATTTGGACACAAGTTGGAGTCATTTTATATTATTATGATATTATTTTATTACCCTTAACTACCCAATTGCTAATTAATCACGATAATTAAAGATAATTGTCATCGTCTCTATTCATAATGTCCAAAAACAAAAGAGTATTAATTACATAATTTGGAACTTCTGATTAAAAATATGGAATCCATTTTACCAAATTCCAAACACAAAAATTTCAGTAATTAGTTTAAAAATAATTCTTGTTGTCAAAACAAATAGCGTGTTTTAAAGAAATAATATCTATCAAAAGATTGACAATTGTTTATGTCCAATTTCAAAGTGAAATTAATTCTAATGACCAAAATTGGATTACATGGTAAAAATATATTCTAATTACTCTTTAAAACCAATTTAAAAGTTAATCTAACCATATAAGTAAATTAGATGAGAATGCAGTTTTGAAGTAAAATGCAGTATTTTTCACAATTCATTAAAAAATGATCATTGTCTAGAAAAATACCAAAAACTTATCCAAAGTAAATTTAAATGTCCCAATTCTAAAGAATAAGTTTGTTTTGACAAATAGAGCTTATAATTTTGCCAAAAGTTATATTTAAAAACGTTTTTCCATCAAAAGGCGGTAAAACAATCTTTTAAAAATATTAGAGTATTCTATGCTTAAGATTGGATTTATTCTCATTTTAAGCCTCTAAAACACTATCTAACTCATAAATACACATAGATATGAAAATGTTTATTCTGTACATACTTGGGATATTACAATATCTTTTGATCTGTGACTCCATTTTAGCTCCACAACCAGCAAAATTGAATATTAGGAAATGGTCTAAAATATAGTAAACTTTTTCTTTAATTACCAGTGTCATTTTTTAAAAACTGACGTTGAAAAAAAAAATTAAAATTTTTGGCGTCGGTTTTGTTAAAAATCAATGCCAAAAATTATATCGATGGGTATTATGGGCCTTGGTTTTGTAAAACAAATTGAGGCCCAAAAACCAATGTAAATCCTTTTTTTCATTGGTTTTAAACAAAACTGATGTCAAAAGGTAAACATTTTAATTTTTTATTTCGGTTTATAAAAAAATGACATCAGAAGTCCTATTTTTTATGTTAATGCCTTTTAGTTAAAAATTGACGTTAAAGACAATTTTTTCTACCAGTGGACCATGAAATGTAGGGTGATGGTTCTATTCCAATCAAAGGGATGAGATATTAGCTTCCACAAAGATGGAAGGGAAAAATCCTTCCTCAACATATCCATTAATGACATGTCAATCGTAACATACCCAGCATACCCTACTTCCTACCAATATATTGTGTGACGATTTTGGTCAGTAAATCAAAGTGTGCAAGTCATGAAATGAATCAATGACAAACTTAAAGTCTAAGGGCAATTACACACACTCACAGATAGAAATATATGATGACACTAGAAATGCAGAATTCCAACTGGTGAGTCTATTCTCATAATATCCTGTCTTGGAAATTACCAAGTACAAGCTTCATCAAAAGAATCATCATCCACTTACAGGTACTCACACCTAACAGTCTATGTAATATGTGTCCCATCATAGTATGTTATCCAACCATAGAATATTATTTATGAATATCATCATTTCACTTCAAGGATCACATCATAGTGGAAAACTTCTATGACCTTATCAATGTGATGTATAATCTAGGTCATTATTACATTATAGTCATATAGAATAATGAACATTATATAATAATAAGTTTTATTAATATAAAATATATTCAATATACATGAAATCAAAGTACAAAGAGTTGGTCCTAGGTCACCAACTCCAACATTTTTAATTCTGTATTTTTTATATTTTAGTAGACATTGGATGTTATGCATATTTTTTCAAAAGAGTGTAATGCATATTGGTTATGCCTATATTGGGTGGTGTTTGAAGAAGATTCAACAAGTTGTTAAAGCAGCAAGTCTTATTCTATTATTTGGTTTTTTAATCATAATATGTTATTTTTATTCGATTTATGATAATTAATATTTGATGTTAGAACATGTCATTGATTGAGTTAAATAGGCATCATTATTCAACAGTGGATCCATAAAAAATTGAATATGTGAATGTTTGGGTAGATAACTTTTATATCAGTGAATACCAATTTTTTCTAATAAATCTATTATTTATATTTTTAAAATATTATTTCGAAAAATTTGCGTCATCGTCCACAAGAAATTGTTGAATGTGATTATTATGTTTTTTGATTCATTTATAAGATAATCATGACCTGAACAAAAACAAATTTTGAAAAGGTTGGTCTCATTAGAATACTTAGAATTTAAACAAAAATATTATATTTTTAAATTCATAACACATTATGTTGTAGGTTTTTTATGATGTTTCACTATATATATCAGATGACTTGAAACACCTTCAAAATTTATTTGTAGACTATATTATAAGTTTGAATAATTTGAATATTTAGTTTCATTTAGATATATATTTGTAAACAATGCTGTGGAAAAGTTTAATGAGTTTTACTACCCCCTGTTCTATTTCTGTTTTCTGGTTCTCTGCTTTTTGTTTACATATTTGGAATTGTGTGTTTTCAATATTTTTTAAAAAAACCAGATTTAAAATTCAATTTTACTAAAAACTAATGTGAAAAGCCTCTATATTTTGTCTTCTATAAGGGATTTCAACATCGGTTTTTCAAAAAAAAACTAGCATTGAAATCCTTCTATATTTCATATTTTAGAAGGGTTTTCAATATGGATTTTTATAAACCAATGATAAAAGTACCACTTTATATTCCATATGTATTAACGTCACTTTATAATTGACGTTGAAAGGAAAAAAATATTAAAGGTGTTTTTTCCACTAGTCGATAAACTTTTTAATGATTTTGTTATGGCAAAGAAGAATTATTTCAATCAAGTTAGGAAGATGAATTTTCTGCAAGAGATTTACTAGCCGAAGTTTAAAATGAGTTACCGACCACCATTGTGGATGTGACATGAGTTCTTTCCTCAAAAGAAGAGGAATAATAACAAACCTCATATCGATTCGAAGGACCCTACCACAGACAATGAAATTAAGTCAAAGCTGTGAGTTTATTTTTCTTGTTTTCATTTGGTTTCTGAAATTTTTAGTTCATATGTCTCGTGTTTTCTTTCAAGTGAGTAATATACATCTAAATATAAAAAAAAACAGTTTCCACGTTGGTTATCCAAAAAAACGACGTCTAAAGTCTGAAATTTTCACTTTTGACGTTGATTATTATTAATTATATCATTATTTATTATTATTATTATTAATTATTACATCATTATTTATTTATTAAAATTATTATTATTATTATTATTATTATTAATTATTACATCATTATTATTGGTTAATTTTTATTAATTACTTCATTATTATTTATTAATAAATATTAACTACACTATTATTATTTATGATTATTATATACATTATTAACAAAATAATATTTTTAAGAATGTATTATTATTACCATATTATCATTCTGATGCTGAAAAAAGAGAGTTGAATCCCACGTTGATTTTTTTAAAGGATTTTGAGTATATTTTTTTAAAAAATATTGTTTATTTTTTAAAGGAATTTCAAATGTGACTCTTTTATAAAATGAGGGTTATGGTGAGATTTTTGATAATATTTTTGAATCGATTTTAATGAAACGTAATATCACACATAATAAAAAAATATATTGTTTAAAATTTTACCCTCTCTCTCTCTCTCTCCTGATAAATATTTATAAAATAGAACCATTTTTTTAGAAATCTAATTTAAAAACCCCTTTGGGGTTACCCCGACACTGCCATCGTCCGTCGGCATCATCTAGGGCAGCCTGTCGCTGCCAAGACCAAACCACTTGTCATCAACCTGGCCAGCCTCCTCTACCGCGCACCTACCTCCATCGTGCACCCACCTCTATCGTACACCTTTTTCCTTTGCATCTCGTCTTCTGTGGATGCTAACCTCGATGATGCACCCACCGCACCACCAGCTGACTCCTCGCCACCTGCTGACGCTGATTCCTCACCTCTCCTCGATGTCGATCGGGCACCCCATCTGTCGACATGGTCCTCTTCCGAGACCTCCCACCTCCACCTCTTTAATGGAATTGTAATTTATCAATAATTTCCATGAATTATTTATTTTTTTGTTAAAATTACACCATTCCCATCCCATACAAAATTTAGAGAATGGAATTACTATGGTTTATTTGTGATTTTCGTCAGTCTCATTATCATGACCTTACTTGAACAAGATATGTTCTATAGGTTTGTACTTCCCTATCTGATACAACTATCGAGACAAGGACTTGAACCCAGTTGAATATTGGAGACTCTATAATCAGAGTGTGATTATTACTAGCCAGATGTTTCTCTATGGGTACATTTGGGCTCTAAGAGGATCGTTATTAGTTTTTCACTTGGACAACTAGGGTGATAGGGTGATTATGGAGTTGTTTGAGGAGTTTCCTACGGTTTCCTCTTAAACAGCTTCATGTCCTGGTCCTCATCCTCTAGAATAGGGGAAAATACAGATTATAGATTTTTCTAAATATGGATGTTTTGAAAGATAAAAGTGTCCCTTCCATGGTTTGGAATGGGTGAACTTTATTTCCTTTCATGGTTTATGGAATGTATAGGGCCCATAAAAAGAATTCCTGACAAATCATGGGAAATGTAACTCAATCTCAAAAAAGGATTTTTGCTTGTTATTCAATGAATTGTTATTAAATTTGTATTTGGGTTTCTTCCCCTTGCTTTCAGATTATATATGACAAGTTGGAATCACACTTTATCTTTCTTAATTATTCACCTGGATAGCTAGGGTGCTAGGGTGATAATAGAGTTGTCTGATGGGTTTCCTACGATTTCCTCTCAAACAGCTTCATGTACTGGTTCTCATCCTCTAGAACATGGGAAAATGTGTGTTATAGAGTTATGTGAATATGGATGTTTTGAAATATAAAATTTTCTCTTCCACAGTTTGGAATGGGTAAGCTTTATTTCCTTGCATGGTTTATGGAAATCATAGGGCCCATTAGAAGAATGTCTGACAAATCAGGGCAAATGTAACCCAATCTTAGAAAAGGCTTGTTGATTGTTATTCAATGAATTGTTATTAAATTTTTCTTAGGGTTTCTTCCCCTTGATTTCAGATTATATCTGAAAAGT
Organism: Viscum album; assembly: GCA_963277665.1. NCBI lineage: Eukaryota > Viridiplantae > Streptophyta > Magnoliopsida > Santalales > Viscaceae > Viscum > Viscum album. The sequence continues at coordinate 912,195,300 of OY728155.1, read as the reverse complement.
GGGCATCACACTTTATCATCCTTAGTTTTTCACCTAGACAGTTAGGGTGCTAGGGTGATTATAGAGTTGTCTGGCGAGTTTCCTACGGTTTTCTCTCAAACAACTTCATGTCCTGGTCCTCATCCTCTAGAATAGGGGAAAATTTGAATTATAATGTTATTTTAATATGAATGTTTTGAAAGATAAAGTGTATCTTACACTGTTTGGAATGGGTGATCTTTTTTTCCTTGCATGGTTTATGGAATGCATAGGGCCCATTAATATAATTCTTGAAAAATTAGGGGAAATGTAACCCAATATCAGAAAAGTATTATTGCATATTATTCAATGAATTGTTATTAAATTTTTCTTGGTATTTCTTCCCCATTATTTCAGATTATATATAAAAAGTGGGCATCACACATTATGGTGAGGAATTAGAACACTGTGTGATCATAGTTGGTGATCTTCTTATATGTTTTTTCATTTTTCTTTTGGTTATGTTGTTTTTTAGGGATGCATTCATAGTGAATTTTGTTGCTGATATATTTATAGATGTTGTGGTATTGTTGTTTTTCAAGATTTTTTGATTTTTTATATATATTCTTGTGGTTAATGCTTTGTTTCTTTCTATATTGAATTCAATTTCTTCATATATTTCTTAACTGCCTTGTTGATGCTCTCTTCTTTTATATGATTGCCCTGTGGACGTTCAATTGGTTGTGCCACTGCTTACTGATTTGAGTTTCTGGGTGTACATCATGATCACAACAAGGAGAGGGTGAGAGATGAGTCCTTATGTCCCTATGTCATGTTCTTAAAATGATTTTAGGGTTATGTTTTTCTTACAATGTCAGTAAACCTTGAAAACAACACACTGCAAGTGTACTCCCTTTTGTTGTCACTTATATGTCCTCCTTACCATTCATTCCTATTTTAGCTGTTCTAAAATATCAATTAATTCAACATTCATATACCATGCCTTTTTCACTACAAACTAAACCGAACATTTAAGATCTTGGGTTTTTTGTGATTGCTCTATAGATGTTCAGTTGGTTGTGTTACTACTTGCTGATTTGAGTTTCTGGTTGTACATCATGAGCACACTAAGGATGGGGTAGATATGAGTTCTTAGGTCCATATTCCAAGGTTTTAAAATGATTTTAGGGTTTTGTTTCACTTATAGTGTCCATAGACCATGAAAAGATCACACTACAAGTGTACTAGTATTGACATCCATATGTTGACCTATTTTTCATGTTTAAAGGATTGTCTCACTTCAAAAGAAGAGATGAAAAGTATTGGTGGAGAATGAATTATACCTTTAATCATGGAGTTGAAATATGTTTATAGAGAATTTGGGTTTAATCGGTGTCTTGATGTATTGGTCTTGGTTTGTTCGAGGTTAACATATGCTTGTTATACTAAACATATGTCAATTTTTAGTGCACTTACGTAAAATATGTTAGATACATAATAACATGTGTTGTAATTATCAAGACACACCAGTCATGTTCTGAAAGACTCAATAATTTTCTCTATTTGATTATCACAACACACAATATATCTTACTAAAATTCTTAAATAAATTCAACTTTCATTTCATCAGGGTAGAGAAAAAAAACAGTTTATACTGTATCAAAGTGAATGGGTTTTGATGTTTTAAACTCATTTGAGGGCCTCCTTTATTGTTTTAAACTAATTTATTTTAGTTTTTCAATTATTATTACTTGTCCCATTTTGTCACATGATAGGATGGTTACCCTGATTTTTACTGATATACAAACCCCCATAAAGTGTACCATGAAACACAATAAACTGAAAGGGTCAAATCAAAAAGGACAATCTAGGATGTAAACTGGAAGGGTTGAACCCAATAAACCAATGATCTTTTATACATGACACTAGGGATAAAACTATCCTCTTCCCAAAATTATCATCTTAAAATTATTCTCATAAGAACTTCTAATAATTTAAAATGTTAGTTAAGTATTGGTGTATTTGGGAATAATGTTGTTACATATCATCTCAAAATTTCAGTATTTTGATTTAAGTATGAAACACTTACCTTTTCATAACTTTTTGGAACCATGTTGGGTGAACATGAGAATTGTTCATATATCATGATCAGTTTTACAAGGATATATGTGATTATAGATATTTCTTCTTATCATACTCAACATAGTATTCAAAACTTATAAAAAAGATTTAGGAGTGGGGGATTTTATGCTAAGAATGTTTTTCTATATCCATAAGAAATTTATATACTAGAAAAAGAGTAATATGCAATGACTCTTATGAAATCTTAATATACATGTTTTTTCATAAAAATTGTGTCATTTCTTGCTGTAAAACACAATTTACTTATGTATGCACCTTCACGTACTGAAATTGCATTTTTATTCAATATTCATACAATTCCATTAACTGTGTATACATGTATTTACAAATACATCTAGTCTCATATTCTATATATGTAGTTAATATCTGGAACTACATCTCCACACAACATACAATATGAATTCACTAGGAAAAAATGTTATCATGTACTAAAAATGCAATATATATTACAAAATATCTATATTCTTAGCATGAAATATACATATGATTCTATATAAACAGTAACATATATACATTATGGATTATGGAATATATGAATACTATTTACTATGGACTCATGTGTAATTTATAACTCTAATATTTTATTTTCTCCTATATAAAATTTTATTGCATGGCTTTGATGATGATGAATCATTAAAGATTTATAATTATTATTCCTATGATTTCCTTTATGAAAAATACCTTTCTACTGATTATTTTCATTGGAATATCCTCTAACAAATGAATTATTAATTTCTTTTTCATTTCAGGTAATCAGGATATGAGGGGTTACAAATAATACAGAATTCATCCCTATTTCCTTCACTTGCAATGAAGAAAATTTACATCAAGTGCAAAGTTTTTATTTAGGTGATTTGATTAATTTATTTCTTTCCCTTTTGAGCTACATTTTCTAAGAATATTAGATTTCATAATTTCATTCATTTTTGGCCTACCATCAATGAATGTTCATTAATTTTTCTTTTCCACCCTTATAAATTTCTATAAAAATTTAAAATCCTTTCGAACTCATTTTTTTAATTGAAAAATTAGAGGTGATTGTCTTTAAATAGCTTTATTCTTAATTGTAATATTTTTTATTGTGCAATTATTTCATGTATAAAATTATTTTACATACCATATTCAATTTATATAATTTTATGAATTTATAAGTGTTGAAGAGTGGATTGACTCTTTACCCTTGCAAATGAATCATTTTAATTATTAAGAACTTATGATTGGTATTTTATTTATTCCATTGGAACCCTAAGATCCCGTCGGTAGGGGGTGAGTCACGTCAGGATCCTTCACGCACGAGAGGTGTCGACGACGGAGAGGGAGTAGTAGTTGCTGGAAAAACCATTGGATCCATAGGGGATGAAGGTCAGTTGGGGAACCAGTGATGGAAGCGGATCTTCTATGGAGGGAGGGAGGGGTGACGACAAATTACCTATGGATTAGTAGTCATGGAAGTTTATCTTTTCTTTATTTTGTCTTGTTTTGTAATCAAGCTAGGTATGTTCAGCTTGAGGGGAGTGTTTGTGTTTTTTTTTCTTTTTTTTTCTTTACTTTGGTTTGATTTCTTTATGTGTCCAAGCTAGGTACATCTAGCTTGAGGGGGAGTGTTGGAGTCTACATCCCACATCAGACTTGTGGTCTGATGTGGTCCTTATTATTCATTATAAAATAACCTCACGACCTCCCTTAGAGAGAAAACCTTGGGCATTCAATCCACCCCCTTATTGTTCTACAATTTGAAACATGTTCAATGATTTCAAAAAAAAAAAAAAATTAGGGTGTTCAAACTATTAATTCAAGTCATTTTTTACTACAAAATTTTCATGAAAAAGATGACACTCAAATAAATCACTCTGAGTGTTCCCATATAAAGGGTTTGTGTTGATTATATTGATATCTAGCAGTGAAGGGTAGTGGATGAAATTTATTTGTTTATCTATTTCTCTTTCATGTATGAAAAACTCTTCTAATAGCAGATCATTATAAGCCTAATAATTTTGTATCATTGTTTGTGTTGAAAATTTTAAATTTGAATTTTATTTTTTAAACTGTATTTTCATTTTCAATGTTTGGTGTCATCTTGAAGTGACTATTTAATTGATGTAATTATTCAATGCATTGAATAAACTCTATATTTATTTTATAAAAATGTCACTTTTTTAATTTTCCATATTGAATTGCATTCTTTAAACTATCTTCATGATTCATGTTGTTTAGATATATTAGTTTCACACATGCACACTTCTTATTCCTACATAATTTTTGGCTAATTAACACTAAATACATGCATATATTTTTGTATGATATGCTATTATTTAAAACAAATCATAGATGTATTTTTATAGAAATATGTAAATATAAAATTTTTTCATTTGTTACATAGAATTCATATACTACATTTAATTTCATACATTTGTTACAAATGAATAAACATTTGTATATGATTTCAGGAGTAAGAAAGAAATAGTTTGTGTGAAAGATTCTATTCATGAGTACAATTACCATAATTTCATTGTACATCAATCATATTAATGAACCTTACCTAATTTAAAGTTAAATTATTTCTATTTAATTATATAATAGATAAAAATTTCTATTCGATTATATAATACAAAACACACTAACTTTTTTCTTTATATATATGATTTCCATGTATCTATATTTATGATGCATCAAAAAAATTTGAACATTCAAAAATTTGATTCTTTTTTGAAAATTAAGCATAGTAGTGTAGACTCATGTGATCGCACAGTAAAAGTACTAGTTCTTAAATAAATTCAACTTTCAGTTCATCAGGGCAGATAAAAAAATATGATTTAGACTGTATCAAAGTGAAAGGGTTTTGATGTTTTAGTTAGAACCAGAGTAAAATAGTTTTATGCTAAATTTCATATCTCTCGATTTCAAATTTTCATTCCTTCTCACACTTTTGATTTTTTAAAAACATACATGAAAAAGAAACACCGAAAGATAAAATATTTTACAAAAAATCTTTATTTTGGTTAAGTAGATATGATATGCATTATAAAAGAAAAAATTCTGGAAAACTTCATTACACATGGAGAACATATCCCCATTCAACTCTTAAATTGACTAGGATAATTGGATTCAATAGATTAAATAACGATGGAAAATATTTTGATGCCAATATCGTAGTTCTTCCGATTATTCTTCTTCTTATGATCGAGTCTAAACTTGGTCTTCATTTGACACTTCTTTGACATACCCTTTATTTTTTTGTCCTAATGATGCTTCATCCTTATTCTTCATAATTGAGGGATCAATCAACATTTATTTTGATAACCTTATTGCTTTAATTTCACTTGTTGATTGTAGTTTTTCAATTATTATTACTTGTCCCATTTTTTTCACACCAAAGGATGGTTGTGTTGATTTTCATTGATATACAAGCCCCCATAAAGTGTACCATGAAACCCAATAAACCGAAAGGGTTGAACTGCAAAGGACAATCTAGGATGTAAATAGAAAGGGATGAACCTAATAAATTAATGATCTTTTACACATGACACTATGAATAAAATACTATCTTCTTCACAAAAGTATCATCCTAAAATTATTCTCATAAGACTTTCAAATCATTTACAATGTTAGTGAAGTTTTGGTGTATTTAGGAAATATTCTTGTTAGATATCATATCAAAATTTTATTATTTTGATTTAAGTATGAAACGCTAACTTGTTAGCGCCATGGTGGGTGACCTTGAGCATTGTTCATATATCTTGATCAGTTTTACAAAAATTGATGTGATTATCGATATTTATACATATCATACTCAACATATTTTTCACAACTCATACAAAAATATTTCTGGGAGTGCAATATTTGAAAGATCTCAACCTTTCTGGAGATGTATCATGCACTTTTTTGTACAATTTTACCCTTGTTTTGGTTATACCTTGGTTTTGTTTTTATTTGGGGTTGTTTCAGGTGAAATTGGAGAAATTTGGAAGCCTATGGGGTTGTGCACGGTTAGAGGAAACTATATGGTTTTCCCCAAGAAACTGTGCAACCACCCTCCCCAAACCATCCACCCCGAGACATTGAGAGTTTGCATAATTGGTGCACGATTTGTCAAACAATGTGTCACTTAGGAGAAATTGTGCACCTCCACCAAAGAGATAGTGTGTGCCAAAGTTAAACCCCCCAAAATTTTATAAATAATTCCCAAAACACCATATTTTTAACCCAAATCATCCCAACTCATCCTAATAAAATCTCTTTCATTTTTAAAAGGCTCTATGGAGTATTACAAGCCTCCTCAAATCTCTTTATTGGAGAATCAGATATATGGTTGAAGTATTGACTCTTTGGTAAGTGATTTCTTCCTTTCTTTGATTCTCCTCTCTCCCATATTTCTCTCTCGTTAGAGAGGAATGATTTTTCCTCCATTGGAAATTGATTTAGATCTAGATTTTGATAGATCTTGTTTTGTTGGATATTGATCCTAGGTTTTGATTCTAGATCTATTCCATCATTGTAATTTTCACCATTCGACATCAAATTGAGGGTTGTTGGTTGATGAGTGTTCATCAAAAATCTTGAGGTAGTGATCTAATTGTCAATTATCGTAGTCTTGATTTTAATTGTATGTATGTAATTGTGAAATTTCAATTGCCACATTCGGCAATTGCAATTGCCACATTGGACAATTTCATTATAAATTGAATTAATTAATTGATTTCCCTTGTGATTATGAGGCCCTTCATGGATTCTATTTGAACCATTGAGATGATGAGAATGGCTTGACGACAACCCATGGTGTGTTCCAAATATTATTGTATGATAGTTAAGAAATATACAAAGGGAAATAACAGAATTATTAAATTGGTTGAATAATGGATTATGAAAATGGTTGATAAATGGAATTATGAAATTGACTGAATAATGGATTATGAAAATGGATGATAAATGAGTTATGAATGTGGAACCATATGTTGTGATTTTTGTGAATGATGTGAACAATTAGTTCTGGGATAGAGACTGTCACTCCAAATTGTAGGACCCCGGGACACCCTGAGAAGGGAGGGGTGAATCAGGGTGACCAATTTTTCTTTTAAAGTGATGGATCTTGTTCCCACGTTGGTAGGAACTTGTTGAACCTGTGTGATGATTATGATTAGAAATCAAACATTCACATGCACTGAGAAGACACGGCCCTTTTTACTTGGTTCACCACTAAGGGATACGTCCAAGGAGCATATGACGATAGGTTGTCGGTCGTACCTAAATCCACTATGCTTCACTAGCTATAGATTACAAAGGTTCGGGTACAGTCACTCTTTCCCAGGCTCACTGCCTTTACAAAGCTTCAGGGATAGCTCACTGCTTCCCTCGGGTCACTCCCGTTGACTCCCAGTGGCTCACTGCCGTTGGTGAAGTCCCACTCAGTTTATAGATATGAAGGTCTCTTCATCATTTTCATAAGAATGCATCATTTGTTGTATGTAGATTCTCTATTGAAGTCCGATTCTCACCAGAAGAAGAATATCACTTTTCCTCGAATGTATTGGGTAGTCTCTCGGCTTTCGTGCAGCTCTAAACAGGCCGGTGGGATTCAGTAAAACCAGGCACGCTTCTCCAAGACAGTCGCACAAGTCCCACTACGGCTTGCAAGTCCAAACTGGCGCGCAAGTGTCATCAACGCACCTACGTGACGCTTCCTTCCCCGACTTCAAACTTTCGTGGTCCACTTCCTTTCTCTTCCAAACCGCCTTGGGCGCACAGCCAACATCCGGCGCGCAAGCTCTACTTGCACGACAAAACTACCACCTGCGCGACTCGACCACCTGCGCGACGAGAGCTCGAACAATCTCGAAGTCTTGAGCTCCGTGAAAAATGAGAAGGGGTGGTCCAGTATTTATAGGCAAACTGTACCCCCTGCACGGCGGCGCGCAAGTCCCTCGACGGCGCGCAAGTCTTGTCTCCAGTAACCTTTGTCGCGCAACTCACTTGTGCGACCCAACCAATACTTGCGCGACCTTATTTCCTTAGCCAATTTTTGACGTTCTGATCCTCAAAAACATATGGCGTGCAAGTCTTCTATCCTCCAAGACCTTAGCGCGCAAGTACCTTTTCCAAAAACACTTAACTTTATTGGCTGATTTTCAGGCCCAAAAATTTGGCAAACACTGGGAAACGGCGCCACCTTCACTACGGTTTTCTGCTTTGAACGGTATGATCTCTTTTTTGGTACACATCCTGAACATCCACTGAGGATTGACAACAAACACAAACCATACGCCAAATCATGCTTTGAAGACCCTGGTTCGAACAATCTCCCCCTTTGGGTTTGTTGGCAATCAGAATAAATTCAATAGATCTCCAACCATGAGCATACCCAAAACGCAAGAATCAACTCATCCAACACTCTAAGTCTACGTGAGCAATGCTCGGTGTAGAAAACAAGAGACGAATCTTGAATTGGGTTCCAGTGTTTTGAAATTCTCCATGACGCCCGATTTTAGCTTCTTAAACTTCTCATCACAATCTTGCCTTGAATTTCTTGCCTTGAATTTATTCCTTTCTCCCCCATTGACAATAAAACCAAATACCGATAAGTTTTTCAACGTTCAGGTCAAGCCATACTCCCCCTGGATAGTATCTCCCCCATAAACCTGCATCACAGCCATAAGCAGATAAAAACAGTTAAAACAAATGGGGAGAGGGGATTTCCGGATCCTCCTTATGCAGTAGGAGGTGGTTGAACACCGAGGTTCAACCGATGCTTCTCAAACACAGCCGTGGACAATGGCTTGGTCAGGATATCAGCCACTTGCTCATCAGTTCCAACATGATCCATTCTAATCACACCTTGTTCAACCTTTTCTTTGATAAAATTATACCGTATTTCAATATTCTTTGTACGAGAATGCTGAACCTGATTCTTCGTAAGATCAATTGCGCTTTTGTTATCACAGTAAATCACCATTGGATGTTGCACCTTATAACCAATATCTATTAGTTGCTGCTTCATCCAAAGTAGTTGAGTGCATGCCTTTGTGGCAGAGATATACTCAGCTTCAGCAGTACTAAGAGAAGTACTTTCTTGTTTCTTGCTCAACCAGACAACACATTTCTGCCCAATATAGAAAGCTCCACCACTAGTGGACTTTCTGTCTACCAAATCACCAGCCCAGTTAGCATCAGAAAATGTGGATAATTCACTGTCCCTACCTGCAGCAAAAAAATAACCCGAAATTATGTGTACCTTGAATGTACCTCATGATTCTTTTTACTACTGCCATATGTTCCTCTTTTGGATTACTCTGAAAGCGGGCCGCAAGGCATGTGGAAAAGACAATATCTGGCCTTGTCGCTGTCAGATACAGTAGGCTTCCAATGATCCTTCTGTACATGGTGGGATCAACAGATTCCCCATCCTCATGATTTCCAAGTTTAGTTCCAACTACAATTGGAGTTGACATTGGTTTGGAGTCTTGCATATTGAACTTCTTCAGTAGCTCTCTTGCATATTTTTCCTGAGAAATGAAAGTGTATTCCTTCTTTTGAATCACCTGTAGCCCCAAGAAATATGTGAGCTCCCCAATCATAGACATTTCAAATTCTGATTTCATGTGATTGGCAAATTCATACACTCATTTCTGCCTACTGCCACCAAATATGATATCATCAACGTAGACAAGAACCATGAATTGATCTTTTGGAGAATTCATCACATAGAGATTGTGATCAACTACTCCTCTTTTGAATTCCAACTTCTTGAGATATGAATTCAGTCGTGAGTACCACGCCTGTGGTGCCTGCTTCAAACCATATAGATCTTTCTTCAGTTTGCAGACCTTTGTTTCATCAGTATCCAAAACAAAGCCCACTGGTTGTTCAATATAGACTTCCTCTTCGAGTACACCATTCAAGAATGTTGTCTTGACATCCATTTGATATACTTTATATCCTCTTTGGAGTGCCATGGCAAGGAAAAGCCTGATTGACTCCAGTATAGCCACTGGAGCAAAGGTTTCTTTAACATCAATCCCTTCAATCTGGGAGTATCCTTTACATACCAGTCTTGCCTTGTTTCTGATGACACTTCCTTGCTCATCAAACTTATTTTTGAAGATCCATTTGGTACCAATCACATTGTGAACTTACGGTCTCTGGACAAGATCCCATGTCTGATTCTTGTCAATCTGATCTAACTCTTCATTCATGGCTTTTACCCAGGATTCATCCTTTGCAGCTTCTTCAAATGAGGATGGCTCCACAACAGAAAGAAATGCAGTTTGTGTGTTATTCCTCATCCTCCTTGTCTGTGTAGGTGCATTCATGTCTCCAATTATGTTAGATGGATCAATTTATGCTCTTCGATTTTTCTTATGAGGTTCAGACGCATTCTCACCATCCAAGATTTCTACTTCAGATTCTTCGTCTGAGTCAACATCATGATGTGACGCTTGAGTATTTTGAACACCTTCCTATATTTCTGTATTTGTATTTATTTCATGTTCACATTCATTCTCATCTTCTATTTCATCAGTAAAGGTACCATTTAAAGTATTTGGAGTTTTTCCTTCAATGATCTTAACATCATTTCTTTCCACAATCCTCCCCAAGCATTTATTGAAACACTTGTAATCTTTGCTGTTTATTGGATACCCAAGAAAAATTCCTTCATCAGCATTGTCACCATACTTTCCTTGGTTTCCTTCTTTATTCCGGATGAAACATTTGCTTCCGAAAACATGAAAGTATTTCAATGAAGGCTTCCTTCCATTCCACAATTCATATGGTGTCTTTATTTCTCCCATATAAAGCCCTGTTTGATTCTGAATGTGCATTGCAGCCTCAACAGCTTCTTTCCAGTAATGGCAAGAGATACCACTCTCAATCAGCATAGTCCTAGCCATATTGTTGACCTGTCGATTCCGGCGCTCAACAACTCCATTTTGTTGCGGAGTTCCCACAGCAGATACCTCATGCTGTATTCCATGTTTTTCTAAGTAATTTTCAAACTCAATGGACGTGTATTCCCCTCCATTGTCAGATCGCAGGACTTTTATTGTCCGGCCCGTATCGTTCTCTGCAATTCGTCGATAAGTTTTCATACAATCAAGCACTTGTCGCTTCCTGTGGATAACCATTACACAATCCATTCTACTATAATCATCAATGAAATGGACGAAGTACCTTTCTTCATAGGTTCCAGCAACATTTATTGGGCCACATACATCTTTATGAATGAGATCAAGAAGATGCGATGCCCTTTTCTTCTTTGGTCGATATGAACTACATACCAGTTTCCCACGAATACAAGCATCACAAGACTTTTCCCATTCACGTTTTAGAATGGGAATATCCATGACTATATTTAAATTAGATATCTTTTCCATGTCTTGTTGGTTAATGTGCCCTAGCCTTCGATGCCATAAATTATTTTCTTCTTCAACAGACAAATATCAAGAGTTCACTTTACTGTCAACCTGATATAAATTTCCATCTGTTCTACTGCCTTTCATAAGAGAATTTCCTGTTTTTCCTTTTATGGTGCAGACTTTTTGATTGAAGGTTACTATGAGCCCTGAGTCACAGAGTTGACTTAAACTCAGGAGATTGTGGCGTAGACCGTCCACGTAAAGAACCTCAATCTTCTTCAGCTCCTCGTTGGCGAGAGCAGTATTCCCGCTGCCTTTGATCTTCAAAGCACCGTCATTACCAAACCGTACTGTTCCATCAACCTTCTTTTCAATGTTCATCAAAAGGTCAGCATTTCCCATCATATGGGAAGAGCATCCACTATCAAGGATCCAGGTGCTGCTGCTTTTTGTAGCTTTGAGTGCTACTTCTGCAAGATTGGATTTCTCGATCTTCTTCTTCTCTTTCCATGAGATATTGGATTGATCATAGGATAATGGTGGCCTTTTAATACATTCTTCTACATAATCTGATTCTTCATACCCGTGATCTTCTTCCAGAGGGGAAAAACTGTTTGTGAGAACAACATCATCAGGAGGATGAGCACAGTCCCGTCTTTGAGTTTTGTATGAATTCCTCCTGTCGTACCGCTGCCTACAATACATAGCTTTATGGACATAGTTAGAAAAATTAAAACAGTAAACATAAAAGATATTTCTTCTATAAGATGGAGGATATGAAATCGGTCTCCTTTGTTGACTTCCCAGATCTTCTCCATTAAAGTATCTCCTTGCCTCTTCGCAATATGTCATGGCATGGCCCAGATAGCCACAGAACTAACACTTCAAGTGAGGGAATGTCTTCTCACCTGAATTTTTCCTCATACCTTCATCCTTGTAAGAATAGTTGAACTGCCTATCATTTCTGAATGTTTGAGGATAATTGTCAGTTATCCTTCTAGTTTGGATTGAGGGTTCCTTTTTCCGCACTTCAGGCAATGTTTCGACATGTTCAACCTTCGTTTTGTCTTTATTTTGGCTCTATTTATTTCCAGCAGTTGATGTATCAGTTTCATAGCCAATTCCACTCCTTCCCATGTAGGCGGGTCTTTGAACGCTCAAGATTTTTTCAACCCTATCTGAACCACATTTGGCTCTTGCCAGTAACTCTGCATCTGAGAATCTTCTAAGAGGTATTTTCTCCCTTGATTCTTTTGAAAATGATTCAGTTTAAAGTTTACTTCTAAGAGTAACAACTTCCTCCTCAAGACCCTCAGCAGTCTTGGACTTTTCTTACAGTCTTGACGTGAGGTCGTTGATGACCTTTCCCTGCTCCTCAATTCTCAGTTTTATATCCACTACATCATCATTGCTTTCAAGGATTTTAGACTGAACATTCACAAATTCTTCCAGACGTTCAATTTCAGTTTCAACTTCATCAACATATTCTGATGATTCTTTGACCATTTCCTCCCACTTATTACATATCTTACATTTACTCTCAATCTTGGAGAAGGCATCCTTAATTTGAATATTTGGATTACCAATCGTTGTAGTATGATTATCTCTGTCTTTATTGATTAAGGATTATGATATTTCATTGGTAGCCATCAAGGAAGCATGGTTTTTGGTTTTAAATTCTGGTTCTTCTTCCTCACAAAATTCAATATCATCATCTTCTTCTTCACAGACAAAACTCTTCCTCTGCATTTTCTTTCCAAATTTGAAGTCACCCTTTTTGAAAAACCTTTTCCGAGGGTTCTCAATGTCTTCAGCTTCGCTCTCATCATCATCTAACTTTCTTTGGCACTGAGAGGCAATGTGCCCAACTCTTCCACAATGGAATCATGCAAGAGGTAGCTTACCTCTAAATTTACCTTTTCCCTTTTTTAACTTCTTGGCAATGAGGGAAAGAATTTCTTTTTCTTAGTCATATTCACCACCACTATCTTCTGAAATTTTCAGTTTTTCCATGGCTTTCAATGCCATTTCCTTGCTCACGCGAGTCGTGGCATCTTCGGGTTTGACTCTCATCTCATATTCCACTAAACTACTTAACAAATCGTCCAGAGATAGTTTAGATAGATCTCTTTCTTCGAGTGCTGACACCTTTCCATTGTACATGGGAGGAAGTCTTCTCAAGATTTTCATTATGATATCAATGTCTTTGATTTCTTCTCCAAGACCTCGAATTGCACCCACTACTTCAGTAATTCGATTAAAAAATGAGTCTGCATTTTCATTGGGGTGCATCTTTAGGTTGTCAAACCTGTTGTGTAAAACTTGAAGTTTTGCCTCCTTTACCTTGCTATCTCCTTCATAAATGTTTTCAAGTTTATCCCACATAGACTTTTCTGAAGTGCAACTCATCACCTTTAGATAGATCTGATCGGAAAGAGCTGCAGTGAGTTCATTTTGTGCTTTAGCATCAGCATCAAGAATTTTCCTGTCTGTGTCAGTCATAGCAAGGCCTGTTGGATCAGTAACTTGTATTCCTTGCACAGTAGAAAACAAAACTTCCATTCCAAGAGATCTTAGATGAGATCCCATCCTATTCTTCCAGATCTGAAAATTATTTCCATCGAAAAGAGGGACTCCCCTAACATTGACTGCATTCTCCATGGCGACAAAGGAAAGATTCAAACCCAACAACCTTTATCCTATGATACCACTTGTAGGACCCCGGGACACCCTGAGAGGGGAGGGGTGAATCAGGGTGACCAGTTTTTCTTTTAAAGTGATGGATCTTGTTCCCACGTTGTTAGGAACTTGTTGAACCTGTATGATGATTATGATTATAAATAAAACATTCACATGCACTGAGAAGACACGGCCCTTTTTACTTGGTTCACCACTAAGGGCTACGTCCAAGGAGAATACACTGACAGGTTGTCGATCGTACCTAAATCCACTATGCTTCACTAGCTGTAGATTACAAAGGTTCGGGTACAGTCACTTTGTCCCAGACTCACTGCCTTTACAAAGCTTCAGGGATAGCTCACTGCTTCCCTCGGGTCACTCCCGTTGACTCCCCCTGGCTCACTGTCGTTGGTGAAGTCCCACTCAGTTTATAGACATGAAGGTCTCTTCATCATTTTCATAAGAATGCATCCTTTGTTGTATGTAGATGCTCTATTGAAGTCCGATTCTCACCAGAAGAAGAATATCACTTTTCCTTGAATGTATCGGGTAGTCTGTCGGCTTTCGTGCAGCTCTAAACAGGCCGGTGGGCTTCAGCAAAACCAGGCGCGCTTCTCCAAGACAGTCGCGCAAGTCCCACTACGGCGTGCAAGTCCAAACTGGCGCACAAGTGTCATAAACGCACCTGCGCGACGCTTCCTTCCCCGACTTCAAACTTGCGCGGTCCAATTAATTTCTCTTCCAAACAGCCTTGGGCGCACAACCAATATCCGGCGCGCAAGCTCTACTTGCGCGACAAAACTACCACCTGCGCGACTCGACCACCTGCGCGACGAGAGCTCGAACAATCTCGAAGTCTTGAGCTCCGTGCAAAATGAGAAGGGGTGGTCCAGTATTTATAGGCAAACTAGACCCCCTGCGCGGTGGCGCGCAAGTCCCTCGAAGGCGCGCAAGTCTTGTCTCCAGTAACCTTTGTCGCGCAACTCACTGGCGCGACCCAACCAATACTTGCGCGACCTTCTTTCCTTATCCAATTTTTGACGTTCTGATCCTCAAAAACATATGGAGCGCAAGTCTTCTATCCTCCAAGACCTCGGTGCGCAAGTACCTTTTCCAAAAACACTTAACTTTATTGGCTGATTTTCAGGCCCAAAAATTTGGCAAACACTGGGAAACGGCGCCACCTTCACTATGGTTTTCTTCTTTGAACGGTATGATCTCTTTGTTGGTACACATCCTGAACTTCCACTGAGGATTGAAAAAAAACACAAACGATACGCCAAATCATGTTTTGAAGACCCTGGTTCTAACAATCTCCCCCTTTGGGTTTGTTGGCAATCAGAATAAATTCAATAGATCTCCAACCATGAGCATACCCAAAACGCAAGAATCAACTTAGCCAACACTCTAAGTCTACGTGAGCAATGCTCGGTGTAGAAAGCAAGAGACGAAGCTTGAATTGGGTTCCAGTGTTTTGAAATTCTCCATGACGCCCGATGTTAGCTTCTTAAACTTCTCATCACAATCTTTCCTTAAATTTCTTTCCTTGAATTTATTCCTTTCTCCCCCATTGACAATAAAACCAAAGACCAATAAGTTGTTCAACGTTCAGGTCAAGCCATACTCCCCCTGGATAGTATCTCCCCCATAAACCTGCATCACATCCATAAGCAGAAAAAAACAGTTAAAACAAATGGGGAGAGGGGATTTCTGGATCCTCCTTATGCAGTAGGAGGTGGTTGAACACCGAGGTTCAACCGATGCTTCTCAAACACAGCCGTGGACATTCTCTTGGTCAGGATATCAGCCACTTGCTCATCAGTTCCAACATGATCCATTCTAATCACACCTTGTTCAACCTTTTCTTTGATAAAATGATATCATATTTCAATATGCTTTGTACGAGAATGCTGAACCTGATTCTTCGTAAGATCAATTGTGCTTTTGTTATCACAGTAAATCACCATTGGATGTTGCACCTTATCACCAATATCTATTAGTTGCTGCTTCATCCAAAGTAGTTGAGTGCATGCCTTTGTGGCAGAGATATACTCAGCTTCAGCAGTACTAAGAGAAGTATTTCTTGTTTCTTGCTCAACCAGACAACATATTTCTGCCCAATATAGAAAGCTCCACCACTAGTGGACTTTCTGTCTACCACATCACCATCCCAGTCAGCATCAGAAAATGCGGATAATTCACTGTCCCTGCCTGCAGCAAAAAATAACCTGAAATTATGTGTACCTTGAATGTACATCATGATTCTTTTTACTGCTTCCATATGTTCCTCTTTTGGATTACTCTGAAAGCGGGCCACAAGGCATGTGGAAAAGACAATATCTTCCCTTGTCGCTGTCAGATACAGTAGGCTTCCAATGATCCTTCTGTACACGGTGGGATCAACAGATTCCCCATCCTCATGCTTTCCAAGTTTAGTTCCAACTGCAATTGGAGTTGACATTGGTTTGGAGTCTTGCATATTGAACTTCTTCAGTAGCTCTCTTGCATATTTTTCCTGAGAAATGAAAGTGTATTCCTTCTTTTGAATCACCTATAGCCCCAAGAAATATGTGAGCTCCCCAATCATAGACATTTCAAATTCTGATTTCATGTGATTGGCAAATTCATCCACTGATTTCTTCCTACTGCCACCAAATATGATATCATAAACATAGACAAGAACCATGAATTGGTCTTTTGGAGAATTCTTCACATAGAGATTGTGATCAACTCCTCCTCTTTTGAATTCCAACTTCTTGAGATATCAATTCAGCCGTGAGTACCATGCCTGTGGTGCCTGCTTCAAACCATATAGAGCTTTCTTTAGTTTGTAGACCTTTGTTTCATCAGTATCCAAAACAAAGCCCACTGGTTGTTCAATATAGACTTCCTCTTTGAGTACACCATTCAATAATGTTGTCTTGACATCCATTTGATATACTTTATATCCTCTTTGGAGTGCCATGGAAAGGAAAAGCCCGATTAACTCCAGTCTAGCCATTGGAGAAAAGGTTTCTTCAACATCAATCTCTTCAATCTGGGAGTATCCTTTACATACCAGTCTTTCCTTGTTTCTGATGACCCTTCCATGCTCATAAAACTTATTTTTGAAGATCCATTTGGTACCAATCACATTGTGAACTTCCGGTCTCTGGACAAGATCCCATGTCTGATTCTTGTCAATCTGATCTAACTCTTCATTCATGGCTTTTACCCAGGATTCATCCTTTGTAGCTTCTTCAAATGAGGATGGCTCCACAATAGAAAGAAATGTAGTTTGTGTGTTATTCCTCATCCTCCTTGTCTGTGTAGATGCATTCATGTTTCCAATTATGTTAGATGGATCAATTTTTGCTCTTCGATTTTTCTTATGAGGTTCAGACGCATTCTCACCATCCAAGATTTCTACTTCAGATTCTTCGTCTGAGTCAACATCATGATGTGACCCTTGAGTATTTTGAACACCTTCCTCTATTTCTGTATTTGTATTTATTTCATGTTCACATTCATTCTCATCTTCTATTTCATCAGCATAGGTACCATTTGAAGTATTTGGAGTTTTTCCTTCAATGATCTTAACATCATTGCTTTCCACAATCCTTCCCAAGAATTTATTGAAACACTTGTAAGCTTTGCTGTTTATTGGATACCCAAGAAAAATTCCTTCATCAGCATTGTCCCCATACTTTCCTTGGTTTCCTTCTTTATTCCGGATGAAACATTTGCTTTCGAAAACATGAAAGTATTTCAATGAAGACTTCCTTCCATGCCACAATTCATATGGTGTCTTTATTTCTCCCATATAAAGCCATGTTTGATTCTGAATTTTCACTGCAGCATCAACAGCTTCTTTCCAGTAATGGCGAGAGATACCACTCTCAATCAGCATAGTCCTAGCCATATTGTTGACCTATCGATTCCGGCGCTCAACAACTCCATTTTGTTGCGGAGTTCTCACAGCAGCTACCTCATGCTGTATTCAATGTTTTTCTAAGTAATTTTCAAACTCAATGGACGTGTATTCCCCTCCATTGTCAGATCGCATGACTTTTATTGTCCGGACCATATCGTTCTCTGCAATTCGTCGATAAGTTTTCATACAATCAATCACTTGTCGCTTCCTGTGGATAACCATTACACAAGCCATTCTGCTATAATCATCAATGAAAAGGATGAAGTACCTTTCTCCATAGGTTACAGCAACATTTATTGGGCCACATACGTCTGTATGAATGAGATCAAGAAGATGCGGTGACCTTTTCTTCTTTGGTCGATATGAACTACATACCAGCTTCCCACGAATACAAGCATCACAAGACTTTTCCCATTCACGTTTTAGAATGGTAATATCCATGACTATCTTTAACTTAGATATCTTTTCCATGTCTTGTTGGTTAATGTGCCCTAGCCTTCGATGCCATAAATTAATTTCTTCTTCAATAGACAAATATCAAGAGTTCACTTTGTTGTCAACCTGATATAAATTTCCATCTGTTCTACTGCCTTTCATAAGAGAATTTACTGTTTTTCCTTTTATGGTGCAGCCTTTTTGATTGAAGGTTACTATGAGCCCTGAGTCACAGAGTTGACTTACACTCAGGAGATTGTGGAGTAGACCATCCACGTAAAGAACCTCAGTCTTCTTCAGCTCCCCGTTGGCGAGAGCAGTATTCCCGCTACCTTTGATCTTCAAAGCACCATCATTACCAAACCGTACTGTTCCATCAACCTTCTTTTCAATGTTCATCAAAAGGTCAGCATTTCCCGTCATATGGGAAGAGCATCCACTATCAAGGATCCAAGTGCTGCTGCTTTTTGTAGCTTTGAGTGCTACTTCTGCAAGATTGGATTTCTCGATCTTCTTCTTCTCTTTCCATGAGATATTGGATTGAGCCTAGGATAATGGTGGACTTTTAGTACATTCTTCTACATAATCTGATTCTTCATACCCATGATATTCTTCCAGAGGGGAAAAACTGTTTGTGAGAACAACATCATTAAGAGGATGAGCACAGTCCCGTCTTTGAGTTTTGTATGAATTCCTCATGTCGTATCGCTTCCTGCAATACATAGCTTTATGGAAAAAGTTAGAACAATTAAAACAGTAACCATAAAAGATATTTCTTCTATAAGATGGAGGATATGAAATCGTTCTCCTTTGTTGACTTCCCAGATCTTCTCCATTCAAGTAGCTCCTTGCCTCTTCGCAATATGTCATGGTATGGCCCAGATAGCCACAGAACTGACACTTCATGTGAGGGAATGTCTTCTCACCTGAATTTTTCCTCATACCTTCATCCTTGTGAGAATAGTTGAACTGCCTTTCATTTCTGAATGTTTGAGGATAATTGTCAGTTCTCCTTCTAGTTTGGATTGAGGGTTCCTTTTTCCGCACTTCAGGCAATGTTTCGACATGTTCAACCTTCGTTTTGTCTTTCTTTTGGCTCTCTTTATTTCCAGCAGTTGATGTCTCAGCTTCATATCCAATTCCACTCTTTCCCATGCAGGCGGGTCTTTGAACGCTCAAGATTTTTTCAACCCTCTCTGAACCACATTTGGATCTTGCCAATAACTCTGCATCTGAGAATCTTCTAAGAGGTATTTTATCTCTTGATTCTTTTGAAAATGATTCAGTTTCAAGTTTACTTCTAAGAGTAACAACTTCCTCCTCAAGACCCTCAGCAGTTTTGGACTTTTCTTCCAGTCTTGACGTGAGGTCATTGATGACCTTTCCCTACTCCTCAATTCTCAGTTTTAGATCCACTACATCATCATTGATTTCAAGGATTTTAGACTGAACATTCACAAATTCTTCTAGACGTTCAATTTTAGTTTCAAGTTCATCAACATATTCTAATGATTCTTTGACCATTTCCTTCCACTTATTACATATCTTACATTTACTCTCAAGCTTGGAGAAGGCATCATTAATTTTAATCTTTGGATTACCAATATTAGTAGTATGATTATCTCTGTCTTTATTGATTGAGGATTCTGATATTTCAATGGTATCCATCATGGAAGCATGGTTTTTGGTTTTAAATTCTGGTTCTTCTTCCTCACAAAATTCAATATCATCATCTTCTTCTTCACAGACAAAACTCTCCCTCTGCATTTTCTTTCCAAATTTGAAGTCACCCTTTTTGAAAAACCTTTTCCGAGGGTTCTCAATGTCTTCAGATTCGCTCTCATCATCATCTAACTTTCTTTGGCACTGAGAGGCAATGTGCCCAACTCTTCCACAACGGAAGCATGCAAGAGGTAGCTTACCTCTAAATTTACCTTTTCCCTTTTTTAACTTCTTGGTGATGAGGGAAAGAATTTCTTTTTCTTCGTCATCTTCACCACCACTATCTTATGAAATTTTAAGTTTGCTCATGGCTTTGAATTCCATTTCCTTGCTCACGCGAGTCGTGGAATCTTCGGGTTTGACTCTCATCTCATATGACACTAAACTACTTAACAAATCGTTCAGAGATAGTTTAGATAGATCTCTTTCTTCGAGTGCTTACACCTTTGCATTGTACATGGGAGGAAGTCTTCTCAAGATTTTCATTACAATATCAATGTCTTTGATTTCTTCTCCAAGACCTCGAATTGCTCCCACTACTTCAGTAATTCAATTAAAAAATGAGTCTGCATTTTCATTGGGGTGCATCTTTAGGTCGTCAAACCTATTGTGTAAAACTTGAAGTTTTACCTCCTTTACCTTGATATCTCCTTCATAAATGTTTTCAAGTTTATCCCACATAGACTTTGCTGAAGTGTAACTCATCACCTTTAGATAGATCTGATCGGAAAGAGCTGCAGTGAGTGTATTTTGTGCTTTAGCATTAGCATCAAGAATTTTCCTGTCTGTGTCAGTCATAGCAAGGCATGTTGGATCAGTGACTTGAATTCCTTGCACAGTAGAAAACAAAACTTCCATTCCAAGAGATCTTAGATGATATCTCATCCTATTCTTCCAGATCTGAAAATTATTTCCATCGAAGAGAGGGACTCCCCTAACATTGACTGCATTCTCCATGGCGACAAAGGACAGATTCAAACCCAACAACCTTTATCCTCTAATACCACTTGTAGGACCCCGGGACACCCTGAGAGGGGAGGGGTGAATCAGGGTGACCAATTTTTCTTTTAATGTGATGGATCTTGTTCCCACGTTGGTAGGAACTTGTTGAACCTGTTTGATGATTATGATTAGAAAGCAAACATTCACATGCACTGAGAAGACGCGACCCTTTTTACTTGGTTCACCACTAAGGGATACGTCCAAGGAGCATACACCGACAGGTTGTCGGTCGTACCTCAATACACTATGTTTCACTAGCTATAGATTACAAAGGTTCGGGTACAGTCACTCTGTCCCAGGCTCGCTGCCTTTACAAAGCTTCAGGGATAGCTCACTGCTTACCTCGGGTCACTCCCGTTGACTCCCCCTGGCTCACTGCCGTTGGTGAAGTCCCACTCAGTTTATAGACATGAAGGTCTCTTCATCATTTTCATAAGAATTCATCCTTTGTTGTATGTAGATGCTCTATTGAAGTCCGATTCTCACCAGAAGAAGAATATCACTTTTCCTCGAATGTATCGGGTAGTCTGTCAGCTTTCGTGCAGCTCTAAACTGGTCGGTGGGCTTCAGCAAAACCAGGCGCGCTTCTCCAAGACAGTCGTGCAAGTCCCACTACGGCGCGCAAGTCCAAACTGGCGCGCAAGTTTCATCAACGCACCTGCGCGACGCTTCCTTCCCCGACATCAAACTTGCGCGGTCCACTTCCTTTCTCTTCCAAACCGCCTTGGGCGCACAACCAACATCTGGCGCGCAAGATCTACTTGCGCGACAAAACTACCACCTGCGCGACTCGACCACCTGCGCGACGAGAGCTCGAACAATCTCGAAGTATTGAGCTCCGTGCAAAATGAGAATGGGTGGTCCGGTATTTATAGGCAAACTAGACCCCATGCGCGGTGGCGCGCAAGTCCCTCGACGGCGCGCAAGTCTTTTCTCCAGTAACCTTTGTCGCGCAACTCACTTGCGCGACCCAACCAATACTTGCGTGACCTTCTTTCCTTAGACAATTTTTGACATTCTAATCCTCAAAAACATATGGCGCGCAAGTCTTCTATCGTCCAAGACCTCGGCGCGCAAGTACCTTTTCCAAAAACACTTAACTTTATTGGCTGATTTTCAGGCCCAAAAATTTGGCAAACACTGGGAAACGGCGCCACCTTCACTACGGTTTTCTGCTTTGAAAGGTATGATCTCTTTGTTGGTACACATCCTGAACTTCCACTGAGGATTGACAACAAACACAAACCATACGCCAAATCATGCTTTGAAGACCATGGTTCCAACACAAATACCCATGGGTGTCAGACTTCTGCTCTAGTCCCCCAAGTAATATATATTTATGCATGTGAACACTGACTTGTGGGACAGGGGTTTCCACTCCAAATTCCCATGGGGTTCCAGACTGCAACTCTAGGCCCCCATGTTATATATATTTATTGGTAATGATCATTTAGTTGTGGGAAAAAGCTTGTGTTGTGAAAAAAGTCGGGAGCAATGAAGCGATGAAAGATTCACAGAAGAGTAAAAGGGAAAAAATAGAAGAATGAGAAAAAGATTTTGGAACACATAGATTTACATGGTTTGGAAAATGATCCCTATGTTCATAGAGAGGAAGAAATGTCACTAGTTTTGGGAGCACAATTACAAGGAGATCTCTAAGAGTTTCTCACATAGAAACCCTAGCCCGAAATGGGCTAATAAAGATAATGATGAAACATTATTCCACCAACCACACAGAAAGTCTATTGTGTTATAGTCGAAGGTGGTTGGAAGTTCACTTCGCTATAGTGTCATGACCACCCAGTCCAAGGTGCTAAAGTGACAGGCAACTGGACATCTGCAGAGCTACAATAATGTTGTCTCCAAAGTCTGATCTTCTATAGCAGTTGTGAAAAAGTTCTCACTACTATAGTGCTTTTTTTATGTCGGTCATTCAGCTCTGCCACAGTTAGCTAGTGTTTCTACAGTGACCTAAAATTTGGGTCGGGACCTTCAGCCCCTGGACCCCTAGAGAAGGGGTGAATTACCCTTTGCAATTCCCAACAAAACCACCATGGAGCTCGACTCATGGAGTTGTAGACTGGTGCGCGGTATAGGCCACAAACATTCTACCTGACAACATCTAAAGAGGACCGAGGTACACCAATCCAACAAACTGCTGCTCCAAATACTCACAGGGTGCTAGACTGCTACTCTAAAACCCTAATTTTGAATGTGAATTTTGAAAATAAATGATTAATGAAATCCCATGATAGAATGAAATATTGATATTCTTTTGGTAGATGGTTCAAACTTCAGCAAGATCCAAATCAGGTATTATTGGTTCGGGTATCACTATGAACCCAGGGGACTTTTTGGTTAATTAAAGAATAATTTTAACGTGAAAACTATTTAACTTATCTTTTTTACTTTTCTCCTTATACAACTGTATACACCATTATATATTGGATATTGTTTTAGATGCTATTGGTGGTGGCCTACTGAGTTTTACTCACAACCTACTCGGTCTGCCTGATCGGTACCTGAATAGACTTCATGTTTGTAGGTCAGGATAAGGGTAAGAGCCCTATGATAGATGGATGTGTTGAGATTCGCAATGGTGCGTGGATTAAAGAACTGAACATGATGTCATAACCCACTTGAGAGTTTTCAACGTGTCTTTATTTTGGGTTTTCATTTGACACTTGATAAATATGTAACATGACATTTCTACTACTTTGGTTTATGGTCATTGTTTCTTATTCTGGATTCATCTTGTGTTGGATAATTATTGATTATGCTATAATATTGGTTGTTTTTTATTATCTTTTGTCTATTGGCTATTTATTTACACTATCTTGGTGCTTTTATAAAGAGGTTATAGTCTCCCTTCATTACATATTAGACCCTTGCTTCTAGATAGAAGCCTTTAACATACGGGGGGATGCACCTGAGGTCTTGTGGCCAACCTGCTCGGGGCACTGGCATGTGACACCCTGGTCGGGATGTCATAGGATTTGACACAAAGAATGTTTTTTTTGTATCCATAATGAATGTATATACTAGAAAAAGAAGTAATATGCAACTACTCTTAGGAAATCTTAATTGGAGGGTGGAATGAGTTTAATCAGATAATTTAAACAGTCTATAAAATGAAAACTCTTTAAAAAAACCTAATTTGGGGAAATAGTTATGAAAAAGGTTCTAAATAAAACTATAATTTTTTGTGGAATTTATTAAACTCAGTTTTATAATGAAAATAAAACCTCTACTAAAATATTATTAAAGTTATTTTAAATTTTATAAACACCAACTATCAACTTTGAAAAAAAAATATATTGAAAAATCCATTTTTATAGATAATAAAAATGGAAGCGTAATTGACTAAATAACTGTTGAAATTAATTACATAAAAACATTCAATGATGAAAATAAATTTCAAGATAGACACAACATATTTAAATAAAGAGTTTGGGTATAATCTTGAACTTAGTCTCCTCTATATCAAAATAGCCAAGATAAAAAATCTATAAATATTGGTGATTGCACACTCAAATGAGAGTGAGAACTGATTCCAAAAGAAATGAATTAAATGGATAAATAAAATAGGATAATCTTGTTTTAAAATAATCCAAGTTAATACAAAGATATAAAAATATATATATATAAACACAAGCCACAAGAAGATGAAATTATGAACTAATGTGTTCATAACAAGCCTTGTGATCGAACCAGAGAGAGGAGCGGTTGAAGGTCAGATTGGTCTGATCGGTTAAGCTGGATGATGGAACTAGTGTATATATATTTTATTATTTTATTATCATTTTATATTAAAATATGAAAAAGTTTAAAAAAATTTAAAAAATTCAATGAATGGTTGGTCTGATTGGTTAAGGGGGTCGAACCTAGATAAAAGGCCAAAAGGGACTAATAACATGGACCGGATTGAAAAATGCACTGATCATAGCCTGGTCAGTTTTGTTTTTTAAAACTGTTTTATGAACATAACAACTTTGGTATACTTTCTAGTAAATGAAAATGTAAATCGAGTGTGAGAGCTAGTATATAACAATTATGGATGAAAGATCTTAGATACATTGTATGAGTGCATATCCTCTATATTTAAAGATTCCTCAATATATCTAGTCATTAGAAGAGTTAAAATTGACTTTTTCATAGAAGGATTCTATCTCCATCCGGGATACCTTCTCCTCTATCTTCAAATACTTAAAGAATCAAATTATATTTAATTATTGTTAGTTGAAACTATTTAGTTAATGTTGGAATCATTTAAGAAATAATTAGAAGTTGATGAAGCTCACACACTAACCTAAAAATGAACTTTAAATTTTCTGGGAAATTTTCTGAAAAGTTTTCAATAAGGATTAAAGAGTGGTCAAAAAACCATTATAAATTAAATTATTGGTCATTTGATCTTTTTATAGCTTCTTTGATTGAAGATAGAAGCTATTCCTAGGGTTGTGAAGAGTGGTTTATAGGATTCCACAGAGCTGTTGATAAAATCATAAGAGCTATGGATGAATGTCTTTATTATCCTAAGGAAAAACTTCTATAAAATGGTAACCACGACTAGAAATTTGATAAATAATTCCTAGATTTCTCAAACTAAGAAAACTAATAAATCTTCAATATCATAATAAAATATATTAATTTCACAATAATAATGATTTTTGAGAATCAAAACATAGTGTAACAAACATTCATTCCTTTTTTATGATAAAAAATCATGAAATCAATAAAATCATAAAAAAAATGTGAAATAAAAATTCATGGCTCAAATTAATATTTAATATGAAACTTGAGAAAATTAAATCAATATACCAATCCAAAATTGAATTTAAAAGATTTTACTGTGCAATACAACACTTAATACTCAAAGAATTTTACAAAAATTAAAATCAAGGATTTTAAATTAAAGTGTTTTAAACTAAAACAACTAGATCATTGAACAAGATAAAATATAAAATGTTTAAAAGGAAAAGTATAAACCATAATTCATGAATAAATAAAATATGCCAAATTGTATCCACCTTTTCATTCTTAAAAAATAAACCATTTTAAAACATATCACAAGGGTTACAAAAAACCAAAGCTAAAAAAGAGTTTGGAAGTTGAAAAAAGAAAATACATGGGCATATGAGATAAACCAAAATAGATTCAAAGTAATAATTATCTATATTCACAAAAGGAAAAATGAAATGAGTATATATTAATTATGTGAAAAAATAGATTTAACACAAGTTATTGGAAAGGAAAAAAAATATTTTATTTCATAAATGGGTGACCCAAAAAGAGGAGTAAAAATATAGGGAAACTTGGCTTGATAGACTACAAGAACAAACAAAAACAACCACAACACTAAGAGAAAAAAATACCAAACAAATATTCCCATTCAATATCAATGACAATCACTAATACTCTTGGTATAAACTTCCTTTAAAACTATATTCTCCTTTAAGTTAGATGTTTCAGGTTGATAGAGAGGGAAAATTGTATCTATGTAGGGTCCAGAAGCATTTATGGCCAATCGAAGTGAATGTAAATTAGTAGTTTCAGGTTGAGTAATAGTGGTATGAGGTACAAAGGGAAAAAAGGTCTGGAGAAGGAAAAATTGGTTGGTAATGAACTATAGAAGAAGGAAAATTTGGGTAATTCATGGTGAAATGGTTAGGTTCATATGATCCCCCGCCTTGATGCATCATAAGAAACTGTATGAATCCTCTGAAACTAGCTAGATTCTATGTGTTAGCATCATTATCTCTTTCCATCTCAATTTCATATAGATAATTTTTTCAATGGATGTAGATGATTCCTCAATTTTCTACACTTTCTCCTTGGACTTATAAGTTAGTGGAGTCATACTTAGGTTCCTAACAAGGCTTAGAAAATACTTTGTGATGTAATTCTTACTTTAACCTCTTTCTTATATCAGTCATTGCATGAGTTATTTCTTAATATTATTATTGTGAGATTTTTTTATTTTGCAATAAAAAAAGTGTTTGATAATTACTCCAGACACATGGTTGAGATGCCTTAACACAGCTTTCTCAACTTCGGAAGCTTTTTGATACACCATATTCTATGTTTCTATTTGAAAAACACTTTAAGGAGACACTAAAAACACAATTTTATTCATTTCCTCTAAAATGAAATATTATACTTTAATTGTAAAAGTTTCTTAGTTCTAACTTCTATTGTTCCACTTCCAACATTTTTTAACTGATTTTTTAGGGAAGATCTGAAATCATGAATCCCTAATTGCTGAATATAAATTTTTCAATTCATCCTTGGTAGGATTTGGGGTACCACAATATGGGTTTTACTCCTTGATATGAACGCACCATATCCACTGCTGATATCGAAATATGATGGAAATTTGAAATCAAATATAACACTTAATTTTGAGTCAAAGGTTGTGAAATTTTATTCTATAACCAGGTTTTAAAAATCAGGAAAATGAGATGATAAAATAGGTACATTTTCCTCTAAAACTTTAATTGATTGCTTCATTTCTTCTGAATAAAATTCTACCAACACTTTTGCACTAGTTGGAGATCCATTTTTACCACTAGATATTCATGATATTTCAATTCTTGAATTAATCCATGTAATTCTTCCATATGAGGATTTGAAATGATAGGTATGTCATCAATAGCTTTATTTCATTCCAAATATGTTATGAGTCCTCCCTCAACTCTTTTATCATATTCTTGATAATCATCTTGAATCGGTGAAAATATATCTCTTCTATAAAGGATGTCATGGACTCATTAATGGCCAATAAATTTAAATTTCCACCCTTCCACCCTAAATGTGTGCATTTTCTAAAACATGAACAAAATACTCATCTTCTTGAACGGTTGTCTCAAAAACCACTACCATAGATTTTTGATCCATATGTGTCTCTTGACTAACTGGTGCTGCTACCCTAATTCCTAGGATAGTTTATTCAAACTCAACACCATACTATGGTGTTTAACAGGTTCAGTATATGATGCTTCTTGAATACCACCTTATTGAATAAAAACCTTAGTAAACACTTCTTCATTTTCTTGAACCAATCTCCCATAAGAGATTTCCTCTTATTTAACTACCCCTCTATGGTATGATATTGTCTCTTGAACTTCCTCTTCCCTATGATTACTAGTCTTAAATAACTTTTTTCTACCATACCCACCAAGGGATCCATCATATGATCGGGTATTTTAGGTTGATTTACTGGATTATAACCATTATATCCTTTACCGGAATCATTTACCCATTTTCTCATTGATGTAATCCAACTCAATTTCATCCTCATACAAGTACAAATATCTAGTCCTATCTTCTAAGGGAACTAAAATTTAGTTCCACTTTCCAAACAAGAACTTAGGTATCAATTCTTTAGAGATTCAACCGTAAAAAGGTAAATTGGAGGGAAAATAAAGTGTTCCTTGAAAATAGTTGTAGTTAGAAAGAGGCAGTGTCTACTATAATAAATAGTAAACAACAATAAAGAAGTCTTAAATCCAATTAAATTTGGTTGAATACATTGATGAAACGTCACTAATTAGTTCTATTAAAGACCATATTTTCATTGAAATCATTTAAAACATAATCATCCTGAATGATTTGATAAGGATACTTTTAGTTCCACCTCCACTTCTTTTAATAAGTGTATTTTTCATAAATCTTAATATGTTAATAGATGCATCCATAGGTCTTCTTATAACATGTAAAAACTTTCTTAATGTAGTCTCAGTCCTCTTCTCGTAAATTGGAGCCACTCCAATTTTCTCTTGAACACATTCTTTTCTAATCATATTTTTCTTAGTATGACTACATTCTAACATTTTCATTTCTACTACCATTATTTTTTTTGTTCAAGGTGTCCTTCCTAAGTTCAACACTCACAACCATATTGAATAGCTGGTCCAATTACAGTCCTATAAAATTTACCCTTCAATTTCAAAGGAATTTTACGACCACAAAGCACTCAAAAAGTCTTTCTCTATTTTATCCATACAGTTTGAATCTGATGAGATACATATGCATTAATATCTCAATCACATTGCAAGAATGTGTTTAAATATCGATAAACTTTTAAAATAATGTGGTCTACCAATCTCACATCTATCACATTATAGAGAATCCTTTACTAAAATGACAGTTTATATATTATTTACTGTCCCTACTGAGATAAAAACCATTTGGTTCTAAAGTCTCTCTCCAAAGTTGTGTCTTTAAATTGATATTCTCTTTGAATTCTTTGACGAGAACTATATCATCTGAAAAAATCATGCAATTAGATATCTCATCTTTTAATCTCTAATAGTGAATCCATATAAATCCTTATAGGCTCTAATGGTGAGTGAGTGATTGTGTATAGGAATGATTTATTGAATGTGCACCTTTGATTAAACTAATTGTATTGAAAGATGAACCAAGTAAATCTACTATGTTCAAGTTTTACTTTCTAATTGGTGTTGCATTTATATTGAAGATTAACATATTATGATTGCTCATTTAAATAAAGGGTAAAGGTCCAACAAAAGGTAAATTAAGGAATGGAATTTAAAATTTGTATTCACCCTGATTCACCCTCTCTTAGGGGGTGATCTTGTACACTTTTGGACCTTGGTGTTAACATGTTACGTAGACAACACCTTTCTTGAATTCATTTAATGTATCATTATAAATCCATTTCTTTGGGAATTTAATTCTACTAGGGTAACTTACCCAAGTGAAGTCTGTCTCTCATAATAAAATAACTATTTTCATTTGAGACTTGCATAAGATATATCATGAGTGCCCAATTTTGGTATGAAACATTTTTTTGGTTGATTTAAATCTAGAAAAGTATGATTCTCAGGAGGCTATCTAGCACTTTGGTATTTCCAAGGGAATTTAGTTGATCCCATAATCTAACTTAAATATGCATATCATTGAATCTCACACACACACACACACACATATATATATATATGCATGCATGCTTATATTCATTATTTTTATGAATCTTATACACAGTCAACCAAATTAACATACAATAATTATGAATCCCTTATATAATTAATTATTTTTGTCATGCTCACAAAATAAAATGATTTAATTGTAAGATTAGACACCATACCCAAACAATAAAAATGAAAACGTTTCATTCAAGTGAATAGAATCCTAGAAAATAGAAATCCTACTCTTAAGTAGGTATGATGATGAAGTTAACCAACATACAACGTTTCAAAAAATTCCTAAGAACTAGGCCATTGAAAAAACTGACAAGGAACCCTACTAACCATACTCAATATTCAAGATGTTTTAATTGATTGTTTTAAATCCAAATATATTGGAATATAAAAAAAGTACAATCAATATTTACTTTGGAATTATAGCATGCCAAATCATTAATTTTGATTGAATTACATTAAATCAAATGTGATATCTACTATTCAATAATTTAAATGAATGATATGAAAATTTTGAATAAACATTCAACAATCAATAAGTTATAAACATGAGAAATTCATAAATTTTTCATGATCTATAAACAATTAAGAAATCAAAATATAAACACTTTATTTATTAATGTATGATCAAATTTAATATAATGTATTCACTTTGAAACCAAAATTTTATCTCCAAAATTATTTTAGTATGGTCCAAAGTTACCTGGATACTTCGTGTGATCCCTACATAGTGACATAGATGATTCCATATATGATAGTTCCTAAATACAGACAATTCATATTTGTTGATCAAATATCTCATAAATATTTAAAATGTGAGAATCATGAACATCTCATATTATAAAAGATACATACTTCAACCCTGAGTCATGGGGACTTGTCCAAGAAGTTGTTAGCTATTAACAGCTTTCATAAAATATTTCTGGAAAGTCTTGTAGAAAACAATATGTTTTAAAATCTTATTTTTCAAAGTGTTGTAACATCCAACATTACTCAATCTCCTTGAATGAATTTTTTTTATTTGATTCTAGATGTTGGACCATTGTAGTATGCTCCTTGGATGAAATTGAGAAAACTGTTGGTGGCCCATACTGCACATTAGGCTGCAACTTCCACATACTGTAGCAAAGCTAGCCGGTGATACCGATAGGGGACTGTAGTAGTGTAGACACATTATAACAGCATGTGACAGCGGTATTATAGCTTTGTGAACTTTTAGCCACCGAAAGTGTAGTAGCTTGGACTGGGGTGGATGTGGCACTATATCATAGTGGAATTACTATGCAGGCACTGTAGCAACGTGGGTTACTATTCACAATGTGGATTTAATAGTTCATTCAAGCTATGGTCTTATGAACCCCAAAAAATCTATTTGTAATTTTGCTTCTAATTTTAGTGAAGTAATTATGACTCTCTGTGGACATAGAGGTTATTTTTGAACCACGTAAATCATTTCCACCCATGTTCTAGTTCTTCTTCATTTTATTTTTCCATTTTAATCTCTTTTATAAGATCATTTGTCGTTGTTTCTCTCGGTTTTTTCACAACACAAGATTTTCAACATATTTTAAAATACATTAAGACCAATAATATGATAGGACTAATGAACTCATCTAGTAACAATGATCAACATCACATCGTAGCACATGATATTCCCATATAATACTATACGATACTTTGCTTCTTAATTTTTTTTCATTTGTAGATCAAATAATTTCATCATCAGGTTTATTTAATTTCAGTATTATATTTTGTGGATATCTTATGTTCCTAAAAAAGTGAAAAAAATCAAAACAAAAAAGGTTGGTCAAGAGATGAATTTTTAGATAAAATAAAGTTTCTAAAAACACTTACCAAGCTTCTTATAACTGTATTTTTGTTTGATAAACTCCACAAGAACCAACCAATTGATTTGTGGCTGCTCAAGAGATCTAACAACTTTTTAAATCTTGGATCAAATCTAAAGGACTTATCTTCAACCATAATTTTCTAGAACTCTCAAAGATAAAGTAAATATATATAGAGAGGGGGGAGAGGGAGGGAGGGGCTTTGACTGAGGTGATCCTCCAAGAATTTTTTCTCTTGTTTTTATGTCCTCTTTTTTGTTTTCCTTGGTTTATTTGATATAATCACGTTAACAATTGTAAAAATTAAATGAAACTTTGGGGCTGAAAACCAAAACTTCGCAGTCTTAGCTTACATATTTTTTGAAACAATCCAAAATCTATATAGTGGAAGAAGATATTGAGGAGCAGATTCAGTTTTGGGTGAGCCAGAGTGGGCAGTCACCAGCTTCCTATGTGGTGGTTGATGGTAGAATTTCATCCTTCATCTTTGATCATCATATATTTGTTTTTTAATGAAATTGGTTGAGTGTGGGCCATGATAGTTGAGTGTGGTTTGATTGAGCTAAGAAAACTAGGGATAGAGAAGAAGCTTCAGAAAGCATCTTAAAAGGAGATTGAGGTACCATGATGGCCTTGCTACCAAGTTTTGTTCTGTATCCCCTTCCCCAAAACAATCTCCCCTATTTTTGGAATCTTCGTTAAGGTTTGCATCTAGTTTTTCTCATAGGAGGCTTCTTTCTGGTGAAGATTGATTATATAGTGAATTTCCCTTGGATTCTCTTCAGATGTTATCTTCTTGAATGTCCATGGGATCTGGACTTCTTACTTGAGATGGGCCATTAAATAACAATCTACCTTTCCATATCAATACTATATTAGATAATTTTATCAATGGTTGTAGATGATTACCTAATTTTTTCACTTTCTCCTTAGACTTATAAGTCGGAGAGGACATTCTTAGGTTCTTATCAAGGCTTAGAAAATACTTTGTGATGCCATTCATGCTATAACTTATTTTTTATATTAGTCATTGCATTAGTTATTTATCAATATTCTTATAGTGAGAGTCCATTTTTCTTTCCCAATCAGAAAAGAGTTTGATTATTACTCAAAACACATCATTGATAAGCCTAACCACTTATTTCTCAGGTTTAGGTTCTTCTTGTCACGCCAAATTCTAGATTTCTATTCGAAAAACACCTTAAATAGACACTGAAAACATAATTTCATTGAATTTCTCTATAATGAAATATTTTACATTAATTTTTCAAATTTATAAGTTAGGTACAACTTCTAATGGGATGCAGGTAACATTTTTTAACTATTTTTTATAGAATATTTGAAATAATCAATCCTCAATTTCTTAATATCAATTTCTGATTCATCCTTGTCAGGATTTGGGCTACCATAGCATGGGTTTCACTCCTTAACGTGATGTATCCATCTCCACTACTAATATTGAAATATGATGACATTTTTTGCATCAAATACGTCACATAATTTTGACTCAAAGGTTGTGAAATATTCTTCTATAACTAGGTTTTAAAAATCCGGAAAATTAGCTGATAAAATAGGTACGTTGTTTTATAAAACTTCATAAAATGTTTCATTCCTTCTGAATAAAATCCTACTGACACTTCCACGGCATAAGGAGCACCATTTTTTATGTCGGATCATCATGAGATTACAATTCTTGAATAACTCCCTAAAATTCTACCAAAGACAGATCTGAAATGATTGGCATATCATTAAAAACTTTATTTATGTCCAAATGTGTTATGACACTTCCCTAAACTGATAGATCATATTCTTGATAATCATATTGAATAGGTGAAATTTTATCTTCCTGTGTAAAGGAATTCTCAGGGTAATTTATATCTAATAAATTCAAATCACTAAATTCCCATTCCTCCCCCTTAATGTTGGAATCCTATAAAGCATGAAAAAAATGTTCATCTTCATGATAAGTTTTTTCAAAAACCACTACCATAGATTATCTATCCCTATGATTCTCTTAACCAACTAGTGCTTCTGACCCGAATTTATAGGATAGTTTATTCAAACTCAACACCAAATTTACTATGGTGTTCACTAGGTTCAGTATACATAGCTTCTTGAGAGAATTTGAGAAAACTCTTCTGGAATTTCTTGAATCAGTCTCTCATAAGGGATTCCCTCATCTTCAATTACTACTCCAGGGTCTATGATAATGACTATAACACTAGATACTTATAAAAAATAATAGAAGACGAAGAATACAAGTATATAAAGAGGGAGATGGGGATTGGGAGTGACCCCTCCAATGCTCTCATGTCGCTTTCCAAGCCTAATAGTCAATTCCCGTATATACTATCGCTACCCATTCTCTTCCCCATGCCTTCTTATTTATAAAGGATCCTATTTGATCCCTTACCACCATGTGACCCCTCTAAAAACAATATCCCCCCACCCATAATAGACTCTAACTCCCCCAAAAAACTATCCATTTAGAAAAATACCCCTCCAAGAGAAAATACCCACTAGCCCCTCTCCAAAAAAAACTCAAATAGCACATTAGGTATCTATCACTGTCATCCCTTCAAATTCATCTTGTCCTCAAGGTGAGGAACTTGATGAAGTCTTAGGGAAACCGCCACCCCCCATCAGCGTACTGTCTCTAAGAAATCTGCCAGATGGTCCTTCCAAATTTATGGCGAGGTACCCCATCATCATTTACTTTCCTAGAAATCTTCTAGATGGTCCTTATGGTAGTGTTGTCCAAATAAAGTTTGGTGTGTTGGCTTGGTGTGATATTGTAGTGGATAAAAAATAGGTGACTTATAACCCCATGTCAAGGTGTCGATAACCACTCATATCCACGCGGCATCAGTCATTGCCAAGACCGAGGGTCGCTCCCTTGCTGCTCACAATCCTTTCACTGTTGGTCCAACGTGAGATTTTTTATAGTCATCGTTGATTTAATGTATTCTATGGCCTTAATTGACTTGTAACCATTGGTTCTAGTCATTAGAGAAAGTGAAACTGTCCTATAGCCACCCCTGGTAGGATGTGTGTTTGCCTTTGAAGCCTGTGCTGACTGATCAACCACCAGAACTAGTGTTGACTGTGCTAACGGTGGTAGCATTGTAGGAAATTCATTACACAACAATGTAACATTAGCCGTATCATTTTTCTCTAATACCGTCGGCCCTATGGTCACCCCTGACAACATCGGAGGCACCTTTTTCATCATGGGAGGTCAAGAAACAGTCGCACACTGCGGAATCTACTCTCAATGTTGCTCAAGAGTGTCGAAGAATTCACAAACAGCAGGGGCGTAAGTCATCGCTTGTTCGTGTTTGAGCTGACATTGATAGATCTAGGATAGAGTTTCTTGGATCCACCTAAGTTGTTGTACCACCTCATCTTGTGATATCACCATCCTTCGGTAGTATTATACGCCCCCAAAAAAATTGGAACACCCTGTGTAGATCCATTTTTTTCTTTTTTTCCTTTTTTTTTGGGATAGAGTAACCAAAAAAATTATCGGACGGTGTACTGGACTCTCACGAGTCCAACTGTAAGAATGCCTCTTAGCACAGACAGCGATCCGAAATAGACAAACCACTAGAGAGTGGAAACCGACTTCCTGGTGATGTGTGGATCCTCGGGTCATGATTTGGGAGCAGGCGCCACTGCTGAAGAAGAAATCGGACGTGAGCAGGATGAGGCTAGCACCTCAGATGCAAGTAGAAATCAGCATGGTGTGAGGCATCTGACGGAAAATGGTAGGGTGAGACACCTCATACTCAAGCAGGAAGAGGCGTCACCTTCTGTAGAAGCTGGTGGTAATGGATGTGTGTGATGTCTGGAAAGAGTCGGCTGGGCGTCGTGGTGAAAAACGTGAAGATGGATTTCATGATGTGTCCAAGGGGACTCCCGATAGCATTTAAATCATGGAAGAATAACTGCAAGCCAGTAGCAAGTCGAGGTACAACAAGTCGTGCAGAGATAGAGAATCACTGCAGGAGGTGTTGGCTGGAGGAAGAAGGCAGGTCAGACTAGTTTATAAAGACCAGAATGTTTGCAATATATAAAATAGAAGATAAGCAGTAGAATACAAGAAGTGGAGGAGGGAGATGAAGATTGGGAGAGACCCCGTCAAGCCCGTAGGCCACTTTCCAAACCTAATGGTTGATTCCCAGATATACTCTAGCTTCTCCTTCTCTCCCCCATGCCTTATTATTTATAAAGGATACTATGGGATCCCCTTCCACCATGTTACCCCTCAAACAATATCCCCTCCCCCCATAATAGACTCAAACTCCCCCAACAAACTATTCCTTTACAAAAAATACCCCTCTAACAAAAAAGACCCACTGGTCCCCCTCTAAAAAAACTCAAACAGCATAGTAGGTCTCTATCTGTCTACCATTTCCTCTAGAACTTCTCTTTCTTGTGATCATCTTTGTTACTGTATTACACATAGCATATATTTTTTCTAAATCATCTACCCATCTTCATCTTCCATGTGATCGTCTTAGAAATTTCTAGTGATTAGAGGTTAGGAAGAGCTAGTATCCCTTCGACTTGACATTGAATCCATATAAAATCATGTAATCTCCAAAAAACTATTCCTAAATACAATCCCTAACTCTCTGATGGATTTCAGTGATGTTTCCTTCAGCTTTTGTTATGAGATACGTGTGACATTCGATCCAAGTGTCTTCTTTCTTTTAGAGAGCTAGCATCCAGGAATGTGGTGATCATATTTCAAGGCTTATTTAGGGAGTTTTTGGAGACATTCTGCTTGCTACTTGATATTACTTACAATTTTGGTGGTTCAGTGTTACAAAATCAACAGACTCGACACACATTCTAGTTACGAGAGAGAATACTTCTGTTGTTGGCAGAACAAGATCCAGGTGATTCATCTTCAGGTTTTTTTCTATATGAGCTGTGTGTGCTGATCTTCCAGGAGGGTGGGTGGTATGCTTTGGCCGGAACGATTCTAGTTTATTCACTTTAGGAGAGTTTTTTCAACATTATTTTAATTATTTTAAATAAATCTTTCATGCAATAATGTTCCTTTACAATTTTTCTCAACATATCAAGGACTTGTTTAATACTTCCACTATAGTACTACTAAATTAAATCTTAAAAATTTGTTTGGTAGCCTAATAACTTCATCACATAGTATCAATCATTAAAACTCGAAATAAAACATATATTAATTCCCAATACATCATGACAAAACATAATGTCACTACCACAAAATTGGGTAAGGCCAGTGCCACAACTTTATCAGCGCTAACGAAAAAGTGCTGATAAAGGGGGGTACCTTTATCAGTGCTGATAAACGTACCCCTTTATCAGCGCTTTTTTTAGCGCTGATAAAGGTACCCCCTTTATCAGCACTTTTTTTAGTTGCGCTGATAAAGGGTTCGTCTTCAAAAAAAATTTAAAAATAATATATTAATATATCAATATATCAATATAGTTATATTGATATAAATATAATATATGATTTTTAAATATATTTTAGATAAGTATAAATATACATTTACACTTAATATACTCAATATATAAGATATTTAGTGAAAATGACATATAAAAAAATTAAAAAAATATTTTTAATTAATAATTTTCTAATTATTATGGATTAATAGTCATTTAATAACAAATTGAAGACTACAAAAATTAAAAAAATTAAAAAAAAGATCCAAAATATGTTAAAAACGCAACTCAAACTTCAAACGGCCATAACTTTTGATTCGGGTGTCCGTTTGAGCTCTACCACATATCAAATCGAAGCATGCGATGAGATCTACGTCACTATTACCTAAGGGGACCTTGGTCAAGGTTTTTTCGAGGCCAAAAAAGGCCCAGAAGGCCTCCAAAACTGAGTTTTTAGTCAGGGT
The DNA here is from genome assembly GCA_963277665.1 of Viscum album. Taxonomy (NCBI): domain Eukaryota; kingdom Viridiplantae; phylum Streptophyta; class Magnoliopsida; order Santalales; family Viscaceae; genus Viscum; species Viscum album. Next base: position 912,157,410 of record OY728155.1, on the reverse strand, counting down.
AACCCGATTTTTTAACATTTTGTGGATTTCCAGCCTCGTTTAAGGGGGTATTATTGGCTTTTTTGGGTGGGGACTGAATTTATTCCAAGGTATTACATTCATATTGATATTATGTATTTGAAATTTTATAGTTTTTTATAATTCACAGCTATTTATAATCAAATATATAACTATATGCACATATTTTTTATATATTCACACCAAAAATTTTAATTTTTTAAATAAATAATTAAACATATTTACATATAAAATATATTAGATTTATCTAAATAATAACTAATATCCATTTTATTTAAAATACCAATATATGAATATTTATATAACTATATATTAATATAATTATATATATATTAATATAACTATATATCTATTAATATAACTATATATATATTAAAATAACTATAAATATATATATTAATATAACTATAAATATATATTAATATAACTATATATATATATATTAATATAACTATATATATTAATATAAATATATATTACTATACGAATAAATATATCTAAATATATATATATAAATAAATAGATATATCATAAATAAAAGAACAAATCAATATAGGGCAGTGGTAAAGGCTTTAGGTGTGCATGGGGGAGGTCTCGAGATCAAATCCGGGTGGAGGAAAGGGCACGCACGCAAGGGTGATTTAGAGGGGCTAGAGTTGATAAAGGGTGTATGCAGTGCGTCTGGCATTGGAGGAGCAGCAAAGCGCTGATAAAGGGGGGCTCAAGCACTGTAAAAATCCCCCCCCCTCGTGATTGGCAATATTTTTTAATTTTTTTTTAATTTTTTAAATTTTTTTTAGTTTTATCAGTGCTAAAAAAAGCGCTGATAAAAGGGGTCTTTATCAGCGCTTTTTGGAGCGTTGATAAAGGAGACCCCCCCCCTATCTTCGTCGGCATTAATAGTGCTTTTCTAGTGCTGTTAAAGGCCATTTTTAGCGCTGATAAAAGCCATATTTGTAGTAGTGTGTTCAGGTTTACAAAACATTATCAACTCACTGAACACGGACCCCGTACTGTAACACCCCGACCTGATTTGGATACTCAAACCTGACCCTGAGTTGAGTATGAATGTTTCTCAGTCCATGACATTGTTCCTCGACCTATAAAAGCTCGATAGTAAAAATAAATGAAAACCCAAATCACATAATATATGTATCTCTGTAAAACATCACACAATAAAAATATATGAATGTAAATGCATACGAAACTACCAAATACAACAATGATACAATAATATAGTAATAAACTCCATGATGAATATACAACTCTATAAAAAATCACCTAGATACAACTGATGACCCATCCTTTACTAGTGTCCACTAAGCAATCATCATTACTATATCCCATCAAATGAACCAGATGCAGAATTGATGGGAGTCACAGCGACAGAAATGGTTTGTAGATGAAGAAAAGACATAAGAAAAAAAACACATGAGACACAAAGAATTATGTGGTTCGGGAAATGATTCCTACATCCATAAAGAGGTAAAATAACTTCACTACAAAAAATATGGGATCACAATTTACAGGGAGTATCTTAGAGTTTCTCCCAAGAAACTCTAGCCCAAAATGAGCTATAAAAGGAAGAAGATGATCCACTATTCCACCAACTGCACAAGAAGTCTGCATCTCTACAGTGAAAGGTGGATGGAAGTTTGTGTCACTACAGTGCCGCAACCACCCATGTCAAAAGTACTATAGTGACCAATGACTGTAAGTCCAAGGAGCTGCAGTATTGTTGACTCCAAATCTGAGTAGTCATGCCAAAGTCCACTCTACTACAGTGCTTTATCGGTGTCGTTCGATCATCTCTACTATAGTGGTCAGAGTTTCTATAGTCCCCCCAAAAAATTAGGTCAGAGGACTTCAACCCCCAGACCTCTATATCAGGGGAGAATTTCTCCCTGCAACCCCCAACGAGCTCACTATAGAGCTCAACCCACGAAGATGACAACTTAGTGCGCAGTATGGGCCAGAAGCATTCAGCCTAACAACATTCAAAGTAGATTGGACTAAACCAAATCCAATAGGACCAACGTCTAAGAAACATGCAGCTCAAGTCAACATATGCATGTGCACCAAGATGCGCATGTAGGGGGTGAGTAGAAGTACCGGTAGGATATCCCTAATAATTCTCATTAACCCCATGAATGTGAAATCAAGAAATCTACAAATGCATTTTATAAAACATGTCCCGAACCGAATTAAGTTTATAAAACCATTTGAAGGAACTTATAAACAAAACACCACACACTTGTTTTCTTAACCAAAACCCAAGGGGTTCTAAAACGATGAGAAATAATCAAGAATAATCATCTCTTACTCACGAGTGGACTGACTACCTCTAAACCTTTCCTTGTCATTCCTCACAATGTCCTTACACTCAAGTAAAAGTTTACCACAACCACACCTCATTCTTACCGATGAGGTCCCTACACCCAATTAAGAGTTTTCCACATATCATGTCCAAGACCTCACACAACATAAATAAAAAACATCAATCAATTACATGACATAACAATAATATTAACTGACAACTCAATGCCTCGTCTAAATAACATCAACTGTGCAACTCAATGGACTACCCAAATAACATAACTTATGCAATCCAATACACAATTCCAATAATATCAACCATATTTTCTAATGAAAATTCACAATATCAACAATAAAAATAATCCCAATAATGAAAATAAACTCTCAACCATAATTTTAAGACCCCCTTTTGAAGCACACTTTACAATTCTCCTCAATTCCTGGAAATCACACCCGCACCCGGAAATCCACCGACTCATTTTTCACCAATCAAAATCATGTTAAAACCCATTTTCCCCAAAATCAAACCACGATAATGAAATTATTTTATCTCCATAAAACAATTTAATTAAAACTCGACATTCATTCTCATAATGCGATTTGGCACACAATAGCACGAGTGAAAACCAACTTACCTCAACTCGATGACGAAGCCATGATACGCCACAAAATCGAAGACCCTCACCCTTTATAGCCTTCTTAAACCCCTAAACACAAAACCCCATCAATCTAATGGGTTTCACCATGCCTTAGCAAAACCCCCAAGTCAAAACCCTTGATCTAGATACAGCATAAAAAAGTAAGGAGCAACATACCTTTGATCTGACATCCAAACCTTCAAAGATTCAAGGGAGAAGATATCCAAAAAAATAAACCAAAAAACACCCTAGAGTTGAGATCAATATGAAAGAGAGAAGAAATGTGTATAGAACCACCCAAATACAGGTAAAATATGACATTTGGGAGGGATTTTAAGTAGCTGCATGACCCGACTACACAGTTCTAGGTGACTATGCATTAACCATGTATCCCTCTCTGTCTCCCTAACAACTCCTTTCACCACTTGCCTAGGGATTATGAATGGTACCTCAAGCCTTAAACCTTCCCAAAATCTTCCTAAAACACCTAATATAATCTTAAAATTCTCATAAAGAGTTTATCCTACATTTCCGACACTTCCAAGCACTTCCAAACAACTAAACACACCTCCCCAACTATTTAAACCATCTAACCCAAATCTTTTTCCTCAACTCCAAAAATTGGACCTTACAATTCTTCCATCCTAAAACATTTTTATCCTTGAAAAACCATGTACAAGACAATTCAATGAACAATTCAGAATCCACTATTTTCTGCCCAAAATCTATTTGATCATATATGGACACTATCCTCTACTGAACTTAACTACTGGGACACCTAAATCCATTTTATTTCATGATGTTCCCTTTCCATATTCAGATCAATCCACAACATTAAACTACTATACTCACACCACAAAGGATATAACCCCAAATCTAACCCTGAAGGGACATTCAATCGTTATTCTATCCTCAAATCAGAGAGCATGGATAATGGAACCATCACCAAATGAATCAGAATGCTACTCGGCCTTTGGAAACTCAAACCCAACCTGACCGGACCCAACATAAACATTTTTTAAATCATTTATGCACTTCAACTCAGTTTCATCCTCTTATAGTAGAAATTTCTAGTGAGTAGATGCTAGGAAGAGCTAGTATAACTTTGACTCATGGTGAATCCATATAAAATCTTTTAATCTCTAACTAACCATTCCTAAACACAATCATCAACTTGTTGATGGATTTTAGTGATGCTTCCTTCAGATTTGTTAAGATAGACAAATGACATCAGATATAGGGGTCTTCTTTCTTTCAGAGAGCTAGAAATCAGTCATGTGGTGATCATTTGGTCAGGCTTATTCAGGGATTTTTAGGTGAGGTTCAACTTGCTACTTGATATTACATACGATTTTGGTGGTTTAGTGTTCCAAAACCAACAGAGTTCAGGCACACATTCTAGCCAGAAGAGAGATTTCTAATGTTGGCAAAACAAGATCCAAGAGATTCACTTTAGTAGAGTTTTTTAAACATTATTTTAATTATTTTAAATTAACAAATAATGACATGCCCACTAAATTAAACATTTTTTTAATACAACCCCCTTCCTTTAAAATTTTACTCAACATATCAATGGCATCTCTAATACTTCCAGTCATACTTCCAAATCAATTCCTAACATGATTCATCAACAATTTCTATTTTTTATCAAATATATATTCATTAAATATTCAATATATTTCCATGATAATTTGGAATAACTCTGCCTTAAATTATCTTCAAAATATATCTTCAAGTTTGTTTGGTACCCTAAGCACTTCATCATATAATATCAACTAGAAATCACTTTTAACGATGCAAAAAAGTGTTGATGTTGTGAGTGTCCTTAAAAAGCTGGCACTTTTACCGGCACTAATGCTAGAGCTGATAAAAGCCCTTCCCAGCTACTGTATAATTCCAGCTGTTATATTCGCAACACTTCGTATCAGTTAGTAACTAGCATAAAAAACAATTTACTATGCACTAGAAATATTACATTAAATATAAAAAACATTTTAAATTTACATAGCATCATAATTCTAATGAAAATATTACATTAAAGAATTTCAGTACAATAAAATTACATTGATGTAAAGTTTAATTTCAAATTAATTACTGCCAATATTTAAAACAACTCTTGTAGTAAGCCTTCTATAATGATCAACACAACCTCGTAAAAAAGAAGTGTATGCCTGTAATAAAATTAACATTTATTTTAGCAATAGTACTTAAAAAAATTTAAAAAAAAATTTAATTGAAATGCTCTATAATACATTATAAGTTTCATTTGGAGACAACAGTATGGTAGCTCCATGAACTTCCATCCATTATCTACTATATCACCTTGGATATGTGTGGTTGCAGTACTGTAACAATGTAGACTTCTAGACACCTTTCCCTGTAACACAATGTGATTTCTGTGTGATTGGTGGAATAGTGCTTCATCTTCTTTTTTAGACCATTTTGTTTTAGGGTTTCTATGGGTCAGAAACTCTGAGATACTCTGTGTAATTGTGCACTAGAAACTAGTGAAATTTCTACCTCTGTGGACATAGGGATAATTTCCTGAACCACTTGAATCTCCATGTCCCATGTGATTCTTATATCTTTTCTTCATCTACAATCCTATTTTTTTGTTGTGGCTTCTAGCATTTTCCCAACAAATTCATTTCATACAAGATATTAAAATCCTAAAAAATAGAAATCCAACTCTTAAGTAGGTATGATGATGAATTTATCCAACATACAACTTTACAAAAAAAATCAAAGTAATTAGGCCATTGATAAACCTGACATGGAACCCTACTAACCATACTCATAATTCAAGAGGTTTTAATTGATTATTTTAAATCCAAATATGTTGGAATATAAAAAAAAGTACAATCAATCTTTACTTTGGACTTATAGCAAGCCAAATCATAAATATTGATTGAATTAGATTAAATTAAATGTAATATCTAGCTTTCAAAAATTTAAATAAATGATATGAAAATTTTGATTAAGCATTCAGCAATCAAAAAGATATAAATACAAACAATTCATAAATTTTTCATGATCTGTAAAAAATTAAGAAATCAAAATATGAATAATTAATTTATTTATGTATAATCATTGTTAATATAATAAATCCACTTTAAAACATAAATTATATCTTAAATATTATTTTAGTGTGGTCTGGAGTCATATGGATGCTTGGTGCAAGCCCCACGCACTGACATAGACAATGCCATATATGATAGTGCCTAAATACAAACAATTCATATTTATTAATTAAATATATCATAAATATTTAAAATGTGAGAATCATGAACATATCATATTATAAGAGACACATACTTTTACGATCATATAAATATAATATGAACATTTCATATTATCAAAATATAAAATTAGTAAACAAGTCATAAATGGATCTCAAAGGAAGATTACATACATTAGGATTGTGGATCACATAATATGAGTAGTGGATATCATTTTCTAGGATGATACAACAACCTTGAGTCATAGGGGATTTTCCACACAAGTTGTTAGCTATTAATGGCTTTCGTAAATTATGTTGGGAATGTATTGTAACATACAACATGTTTTAAAAACTTATTTTTCAAAGTGACATAACATGAAACATTATTAAATCCCTTAATATGAATCTATTTTATATAACTCTAGATGTTGGACCAGGGTAGTCCATTCCTTAAGTTGAGACAAAAGTTGTTATCTCATACTACACACTAGGACTCAACTCTTGTATATTGTAGTTAAGCTGACTGGTGATACTGACAGGGCATTGTAGCAGTGGAAACCTATTGTAGTAGCATGTGATAGCAGTACTATAGCTCCATGACTACCACCAATACTACATCATCTTGGATTTGTGTTGCTGCGGCACTCTATCATAGTGGACTTACTGTGTGGGTATTGTAGCAATGTGAGTTACTATTCACAATGATTCTTTAATAGATCATTCAATCTAGGGTCTTATGAACCCAAAAAACATCTTATTAATTCTTCTCCTAATTGTAGTGAAGTTATTCTACCTTTTTTTGGACGTAAATATTATTCCCAAACCACTTAAATCATTGTCTCTTATGTTATTGTTCTCCTTTTTTTGTTTCTCCCTTTTACACTATTTTCTTAAATCATTCGTCATTTTTGTTCCCGGTGTTTTTGAAACACTGTATTTTCCACTTATTGTGCAATAAAATAAGGCCCATCATACTACAGGAAAAATGGACTCATCTAGTAACAATGATCCACATCACATCGTAGCACACCACTTTCTCATTACAATTCATCATTTATTTTTTTTCATTTCTAGATCAAATAATATCATCACTGGGTCTATTTAATTTCACTATTGGATTTTTTTGACATTTATGTTTCTAAAGAAAGTGAAAAAATATAAAAAAAAGGTTGGTCTGGAGAGGAATTTTTAGATAAAATAATGGTGGTAATAACACTTACCAAGCTTCTTATAACTATATTTGTGTTTGATAAACTCCACAAGAACCAACCAATTGATTTGAGGATGCTCAAGAGATCCACCAACTTTTTAAATCATGGATAAAATTTGAAGGAATTCTCTTCACCCATAATTTTCTAGAACTCTCAAAGATAAAGAAAATATATAGAGAGAGGGAGAGGGAGGAAGGGGATTTGACTGAGGGGATCCTCCAAGAATTTTTGCCCTTGTTTTTATTGCCTCTTTCTGTTTTTGTTGGATTCATTGATATAATTACATTAACAATTATAATAATGAAAGGAAATTTTGGGGCTGAAAACCTGAACTGTGCAGGCTTGGCTTACATATTTTTGGAAACAAACCAAAATCCATGTAATGTTCTAACCCAGTGCACCATTAATATGGTGGTTGGATCGGTCGCCACATGACCTTAAGTGTGCCTCCCTGTACGCCAAATGTTGCTGACTAGCAGTAAGGGTGTAAGTCTAGTAAGTGGGGATACTATACTCCCTTATCAGAGTTTTTTAGTGGTATAAAAAGTAAATAACAATCAACAGTGGAAGCAGTAATACATAATTGAAAAAGCATCAAAAGACAAATTTCATATAAATGAGAAAAAGTATCCAATGCTAGTTTATACTATAGATGAATGCATGGAATGGAATTGATACATTATGGAAAGAATTAAACATAATAACATTCTTTTCAATATGATTCAATGAAAGGCTCAAGTAAATAAAAGAACTAAAATCCCAAAGGTGATCTCCACGAGCATCATGAGCTCCAGCTCAGTCCTTTGCTCCTATCACTTAGGTACAAGAAAACAACAATAAGCAAGGTCCAAGGACCTGTAAACAAGAAAAGTCTACTCAGGTACCCCAGTGTAATGGTAGCCCAAATTGGGTGTGAGATATAAATCTCAGTAGGTCAGCAACACTAGTGTCTAGCCCAATCCTGACAGTGTGATATAAATTAAATATGGTGCAAGAATGCATAAATATAGTAAGCAGTGCAATGTAACTAAAATACCCAAGTACTTGTTTCATCACTCAGTTGGTGTATGGACATGTAATCCGTTCATTAATTGAGTATTACCAATTTATTCTTAATTCACAAGTGACCAAGTCACCTACCAAGTCTAAAGAGTTTCATCCAATTTAAAATAGGCCTAAGTAATGACCAGGCTCGATGGGCTTTAACCATGGCACCTACTTGTCAATACTAGACCCAAAGAGTGTATCCAAGGCATCCTATGATGGTATTTAGTAATAAAGTCCCAAGGTGATAAACAAGGAAACAACATCATAAAAGTATAAGTAGTGAAGGCCCCAAGACCTAACAAGGCAATCTAACAATGATATCCCATGAGGGAGTTCAAGGGTAATAACCAAGGTAAGGTAGATCTCACAGAACACTAACCCAGTAGTATCTGAGCCTAGCTAAGGTGAAAGGGTGTAATCCAAGGATTTTAGTCTAAGTCATTCCATGATGAGGTGCCGACCAAGTCCAAGGAGTGCATCCAAGGTAAAACGGGGCTAAGAAAGAACTGGGTCCAAGGAGTGTATCCAAGGCATCCTATAGTACTACATGGGGTACCCAATAGTTGTATACCGAGAATCCAAAGCTAAGACAAGGAATGGGATCTAGGTGAGTCTGAACCTTAGCAACCTATCCCTGAATTTGGAATGAGGTACATGAGTGCTCATGGTATTCTCCGATCAGAACCCATGACAAGATCGAGCCTAACAATTCCTATTTAATAAATAAGTCATTTAATAATTCATTTTGGTCTAGGAATTTCCATCCACTAGTGTGGAATGGTCTAGTAGCATTGCAACCATTTATTTATTGGTTCAAGCCTTGTATTCCATTATTTTGGAGGGGTCAAGTAGCATTGCAACCATTTATTTATTAAATCCATTAAGGCATATTCAATAATCAAGGATCACTCCACTACCATCCATAAACATGTAAATGGGTACTATGGACGTGCAACCTTTATTCAATTACTCTTAATAAGGCTAATTGATATACTCATTATACTTGCCAATTCACATTTCACATTTAATTGTCAATTCAAAGAACTTTCCTTTGGCGGGTAACATGATGAGCATACATGGTACTTTCCTTTATGAGATTAATAGGATAAGTTAACCATTTGATATAGAATTCTTACCTTAATAAATGGCATGCCAAGGTACACCCGAATGATAGATTGAATGTTTCAAAAACACTAAACGAAAATATTTAAAACATCGCACATGGTTAAATCCAATTCAAAACTAGGCCAAGCACTTAGGCGGTGCCTTGGCCCTTTTAATTATTTCAAAAAGGTAACCTTATTTTTATAATTCCATTAAGGCCATGTCCTAAACTTGAAATATTTTAACATAACATCAAGGAATAAGAATTATAAACACAATAATTCAAGAAAGCAAGGTCTAACAACTACTTTTTAGATTGAAGGCAGTGTACCTCCGTTGGAGGGGTTTTATTATAAAATCATGATATTACTTATCACACAAATCATTTATCACCTTTAGCATCTTAAAATTGAAACATGATAAACTACATTTAAGAGAATTCAATATAGATACTTCACTGTATGAATTTAAATTCTAACTAAAGTCCAATAAGTAATTAATTAATGCATTTATAAAATTAGAGGACTTGGTAAGGGACTCTACCTCAAGGTGGAACCCCCAGCAATCCCTCTAGATCTTAACACTTTGTAACTACAAGAAGCTACTCCCCCACTGAGCATATGCACCTTCGCATACATATAAAGACACCTAGCCCATATACACACACTCACATGTCCATGAGCATGTGCAGGGGGATCCTTACATGTATGCTTATATGCATACACTATCCTCCACTCACCCACACATGAATTTTACATATATATATATATAGGCACACCTTACCCCATATGTGAAATTCACTCCCATGGGTGAAATTACATGTAACGAGGGAACCTACATACAAATATATACCTACCTATGCATACACAGACAAGTCACCCTTAACTCGGAGACTCGAAACCACATGAAACATTCCAACGCACTATAATATAGGAGAAAAGAAAACATAAAGCATCTATAAAACTCAATTTAGATGGTGCAAAACAACTAGTAGTATTAAACCCTTACCTCAGATGGCAGCGACCAACCAAATCACCCCAAAACCACATGACAGAGTTCAATGCACTATACGCAACATGTCGGGAACTCATAAATACCAAAATCCCCAAATATTAACTAGGTGAAATAAAGAAGGAGGTATAAAACTTACCCCAAACCATTGGCAGTGGATCAAAACCATCTGAACTGCCTCACCTTTGGCGGCAGTTTCTAGAACACACACCAATGAAACCCGGGGGGGCCATCCCCACTAACCTAGAATAAAAGATATTAGAAAAAATAGGGGTTATCCCTAAACCCTAGGTTCGTCCGCACCACATCGGGAACTTGTTAGGATGAAATGAAGCTAGAAACATGGGGGAAGGAAGGGATAGTACTTACCATGATTATTGGAATGAAAACCCCATGGAGACCCGGTTGGAAACGAACAAGGAGAGTGGGTGTCGACGGTAGCATCGTGCATCGAAGGGGAGAGCCCCCTTTCGGATGCGTCGCTATTTTGAGAGGGGATAGGGAGAGTAGTTTTGGTTTTATTTTATTTTTATTTTAATTAAATTTAATTTAATTAAAACAAATCAAATTCTAAAAATTGGGCATCACACAAGGTTTTAATCGCACGGTTTTCAAAACTGTGTGCAAATCGTGCAGATTCTACTGTCCATATGGGATGTGGTGCACAGTTTAAAAAACTGTTAGCAAGCCGTGTGGAAAGCCACAATCCCTTTTAAAATAGGGCTGCACAGTTACCTGCAGTGGACCACACGGTTTAGCAGGTCATGTGCAAACCGTGCACCCTATGCTATCTTTAGAAACTTGAAGTTTTTCGGGTCTAAAACTCATGAAACTTCTTGAGCCACTCAGGAGACTTATCGGGACTTAACCCAAGTCCAAAAACAACATGTATAAGTGTTTCAAAAGTGATAATTAATTTCCAAATCTCATATTTAAATCCAACCCATACAATAATTGAAAAGGTTCAAAAACCTTTGTATTTTTATCCGGTTTAAAAATGCGGGATTCTACAATCTTCACACCTTAAAAACTTATCGTCCCTGAGAAGCCTTCAGGAACAATGTAAACATCACCCGACCTATAAGGGTCATAAAGGTTCATTTCAATGGTCGCACTGCATTCTCAAATTCCCAACGTACCCTTAAACATCCACCTAAGCAAGCGGTACAAAGCCATTAAAACTCAATCCAACACCCAAAGTTCAACTTAAACACACAAACAAAACTTACATGATCCCGTTTAGATAGAGACAAAATCACATCATCATCTCAATATACATTCAATTTATGGTGTTCACCCCATATGTCTTAACATATAAAGGGGAAGATTCCAAGCCATGGCACCCCCACCATTGGAATTGTTGTACAAGGCACAACTCTAAGTGTTATTTTAACCCTCATATCATCAATTCGTCAAAAGGAAACGGTTGTATTCTGATCGACCTAAAAGAAATGTTTGAGCAAGCTATCTCAGAAGACACTACAGACCTAGAGACCACACTTTACTTCACCTGGAGATGTGCTTTAAAATGGTCCCTTACAACCGTAAATATTGAAATAAAGGAAGATAAAATGAGTTGATTCACTTGGAATACTTATCTTGTAGAAGTCTGGCTTAGGCAGTCAGATCAATTCAAAAGAAATGGTTGGATTCCATGAGTTCGTACAAGTCATTCCTACATGGGAACCCAGAAATCACTCAAGACTTACCTTGCCTCGAAGAGAACTATGCTTCAGCGTGTAACATTGAAGAAGATAACCCAACAATCTCAACAACTTTTAAAGATTTAGTGTGGCATAAGATTGTGCATCAAGGATGATGTCAAGATAAGGGACATAATCATCTCTTAATAAGAGTACACTAAGAGGATTTAAGATTGGGTTTCCAATCAAACATACCAAGAAACTAGAAGTTAAAATAGTCGAACCAAATCAAAGTTATGTTTCTGTGCAAGTAGTGACACGATTTAAGACTTGCAAGCATCAAGGGTATTCAAGAAACCCGACCATTTCACAATGGTCCCCTTAGGTTGTGACCCTTCTACATGGAAGGAAAAATTTACCAGGTTTAGCACAACACTACCCACCTTAAGAGTGTCCTAGCCGAAAAGGAAGGGAAATTAACTACTCATAAGTGGGTTAGATCATAATGAGATTGGTGTGTCAAAACCCCCGAGTATTTCAAAAAACCTACCCGGTTATTGGAATGAAAATGATTCTTTAATGCTCAAGTCACTCTACCTAGAGATGACCTGAGATCATACTCAATAGTATAAGAAGATTTATTTCAGATTCATATTACCTCATATGACCCTTTTTTCCTAGACAACGCCATACCAAGGCATCCATCACTAAGAAGAAGAGAGAGTCAAATGTCCTACGAAGCGACAAACCATGCCCAAGGCATATATAACCAGATGAAAAAGAGAATTAATCGATGCTCAAGCCCATAACATGGTCAAGAAACACATGACCACCCATCTAAACACAGGTTTCATTGGAAAATAAAAGTCCTACTAGGGACAACGACACCCAAACAGAACCAAAAGTGAGAAAATTCATAGCGCTAGCAAGACATTTAGGATCTAAGGGTGCTTCCTACCATAGGTTAGCCCCTTACAAAGAAAAAGTTTCAACCCTGACATCATGTCACATCAAACAATGTCACTAGGCTAAAAAACTGATCATAAATCCATTGATATGGAAAATAACACCTACGAAAAGTACTCACACTTATGTTCCAAGGAAACTCAAGAGAAGTTAGAAATACCCTTACACGAGGGTTTTAAATAGTGGACACCAATATAGGTTCCATTTTCAAGCCTCATATATTTAATCACATTTAATCTTTGATAATCAAAAGATTTAATCAAAACATCAAAGTACCATTTTCAAATCAAATCACAAGGTACTTGATTTTAACCAATTCCCCAAGGGAAAAACAGAAAAATTTTATAAAACATTCATTTAAAAACATTTTACGTTTGTTTAAATCTGATCATTTTTAGGAAAATTATCAAAATAAAATCCTTTTAAGCAAATAAGACAACCTATGAGGGTCCCATTTTAACCAACCTGGGTTCTCTAAAAAGAAACCCAATAATATTCGCACAAATTATTAAAATTTAAACACCATAATGGGTCATCTCATAAAAACTCTCCTCAACTTATCTAATTGGGTCCAATTTCATTTTAAAAAGATAACCATTTTATTTTAGATCAAGTCAAACCTCTTTCACATTTATTAGAATATCACCAGGCCTCATGCCATCACATTTATTATGGGTAGTCATTTCCCAATTCATGAAGCACCCATTCACTCCATAGATTAAAAATTGGCTCCCATTAATCAATACCAATGTCAATTAAGAATTTAACATGATCAACATAATGGTCCAAATTATATGGGTGGCCACCTACTAACCTACAAAGTGCCCATACACTTTACAGTTTGGAATTTGGCTCCCTTTAGTCAAAACCAACATAACTTAGCAATGAATTTGATAGTCTTATTACAATGGTTAAATTACATGGGTTACATTTTCCCAAAAATAAGGCACCTATACACCTTACAACTGGAAACTAATTCTTGTTATAAATTAAACCAATAAACTTAGCACATGCTACCATTTACATATATCAAAGTAAGCTAGCATGTCATGTCACTACAAGTAGCTAACGTAGAGAAACAAGCTTAACTCACATAAGCATAGAATTTTAATCACAGGAGCATGCTATAACAAGCAGTAAGCATAAAAGGAATGCTAATTTATTACCTAAACAGGTATAAATCTAAGCATGGAATATCAATAAGGTACTGAATCATACTTAGCACACAACCTATTAATGAAACTAAATTGAATAGCATATATACATGCCATGTGAATTTCTATGTTCCTACTGTGATGCATGTACTGAAACATCTTTTCCATATCAGGCCAATGAATGTTTACAAAATTCCAAAAATTATAAGCAGTGTAATGTACAGAAGTCACTTTAGGTGAAATCATATCAATTGTAACGGTGAACAACATAAATGGAAATCCCCGCCCTGGCCACATGGTTATTCCCCGTACGTGGGGTGATCAATCCCAAAAATGAGTATTAACCAAGCACTGAAAATTTCCTAATCTCTTATTTACCAACCCAAAATAGTAATGCAAAAGTAAAAACCACTTCTGATACCACTTTCTAACGTCCTGACCCAGTGCACCACTAAGACGGTGGTTGGACCGATCGCCACATGTCCTCAAGTGCGCCTCTACATATTCCAGAGGTTGTCTACTAGAAGTGAGGGTGTAAGGATCATCAATGGGGAGACTATACCCCCTTATTAGAGTTTCATAGTGGTATAACAATGTAAATAACAATCAACATCGGAATCATTAATACATAATTGATAATGAAGTGGAAGATATATTTCATATAAATGAGAAAGAGTGGCCAATGCTATTCTATACAATAGATGAATGTATGGCTTGGCATTGATACATTATAAAAAACATTAAACAAAACATTATTTTCAATAAAATTAAATGGAAGACTCAATGAAAGAAAAGAACTAAAATCTCAAAGGTGATCTCCTTGAGCATCCTGAGCTCTAGCTTAGTCCTTTGCTCCCAATTCTCGAGTACAAGAAAATAGCAACAAGCAAGGTCCAAGGCCCTATGAAAAAGAAATATCTAATAAGGTACCCCAGTGCAATGGTGGCTTGAGTAGGGTGTGAGATATAAATCCCAATAGGCCAGCCCCACCAGTGTCTAGCCCAATCCTGACAGTGTAATATAAATTAAACATGGTACAAGCATGCATAAATATAGTAAGAAGTACAATGTAACTAAAATACCAAAGAGCCTCATTCATCCCTCAACTGGTGTCTGGAGATGTAATCAGTTCATTAATTGAGTATTAACAATTTATTCTAAAGTCACAAGTGAGAAATTCACCTACCGATTCCAAAGAGTTTCCTCTAAGGTAAAACGGGGCTGAGCAGTGACTGGGCCTATAGGCTTTAACCAAGGCCCCTACTTGTCAATACTGGACCCAAGGTGTGTATCCAAGGCATCCTATGATGGTATTTAGTAATAAATCCTCAAGGTGATAACCAAGAAAACAACATAGTAATAGTATAATTAGTGAAGGTTCAAAGACGTAACAAGGCAACCTGACAAAGATATCCAGTGAGAGAGTTCCAGGGTAATATCCAAGGTAACGTAGATCTCACAAAACACTAACACAGTAGTATCTGGGTCAAGATAAGGGGTAAGGGTGTAATACAAGAAACATAGTACAAGTCATTCCATGATTACTTGCTTATCGGGTCCAAGGAGTGAATCGAATGTAAAACGGGGTTAAGCATGGACTGGGCCTATCACGACCCGCCTTCACCAAGATGAGAGAAGGGACAGCGGACAACCATACCCTTCCTTCCTCAAGTTGAAGGAGAGATAATGACCCCTAAAACCTACCTTCAATAGGTATCAGAGTGGCGACTAGCACCAAGGGTATAAAATCATACAAAAAATGGAAGGCATTACACTTTTTAAGTAGTATGATTGGGAGAAAAGACAGTAAATCCCAATCATCATCAAAACTTGAAGTGAAAGTAAATCCAAACAATCCATTATCATATCCTTGATACAATAATAAGTTCTATGAAAAATACAAGAAAACTCCAAATGAAAGTACCAAAATAAAAGGGAAACACCAACATCAACGATCCCAGTGTCTGAACTAGTATGGTCCCACATGATTCCGATGTCCGGTTGGAAACCTGAATGCAGTTTTATATACGTATGATGATCATACAGGAATACTCAGTAAAGAAAAACAATGGATCTCATTCACAAGTAGGGAGGAATTCTAATGCCCTGTGAAAAGGAGATAACCAAAGCACCTAGCAAGGAAGCTATCCACCCAAACCTCACCAAGGAACACTCCCCAAATAACTCAAGTAAAGTAAAGTAATGGTGATAACTCATCAATGTTTGGGTACCCCACAACACTTTCCCACTAGTTATTGATGACATCCTATGCGTCAGACCTCCCCCGCCATTCTCACTACAGTCCCACTGCCATACCCGACCTGCACACACCTAGTGTACCGCAACCACACATCCTGCCCGTAAACACCTAGTCTACCACAACCACACATAACCACACAAGCATAAACCTGGTCCAGAAGAACTACCACCACACCCAAAGACACCTGGGCCCAAACAGCTACTGTAACACCCGAAGACACCTGGGCCTCATCCCAGAGACACTTGGGAAACAACCTGCCCACACACACCTGGGCTAACCACCATAACTACCCTATCTGAAGAATATTGGGCTACAATGGACCTTAGTCCATCATATCCTACTAGAAGAATCTTGTTCTACTTAGGATAGGGAGCATAAAATAAGCTAATAACCATCCACTCATAGGAGTGTTGGGAAAAACACCCTGCCCCATGAAATGGGGGTGTTCAGCACGAAGTGATCAACTTTGGTGGGTTGAAAATAAGAAACATAAGAACCAAATTATACATATATATAAAAAATCACTCATCCTAACCTAGGGGTTATAACACTAGCCTATACACAAATACCCTCATTACAAATCATTCATAAAAATCCCAACATCCACAACCAAGTCACAACTCATCCCCAAAAAACAATTCCCCATTGAACCCATACTTTTTATCACATTCAAATGGTTCCATTTAAAATAATTCCTCACTACCGGAAAACTAACAGGCATAGCCACAAGCCAAGGAAAAACAATCAAGCATCAATTTAAGCATTCACACCCGATTCTCTTGAAAAGTCACAACAACAAAAGGGATATGTGAGATCCCTAAAAGTACTGGAACCAAGACAAGCCCCAACATACATCCCCACATATCCTCAGATCCACAAACCAAAAACTTTACCACTATAGGGGATCCCATCCCCATCCACGTCACCCCACAAGCATCAAGCAGAAAAACCACACATGTTACCAAGACAGAGCAAGGGAGTTTTTTCAGATTCAAACATATCTTTCATTTATTTTATTTTATTTATTTATTTTATTTATTTTATTTGGTTAACTAGGGTGACCATACAAGGATTCTTATTCATTGGGCATCCATTTAATCAACTGAGTTTACGTGATTAACCAGTTCCCATGTTACAGCCATTAAATCATAGAATTAACCAGAAAAGGAAAATAGAGGATCATTAATGCACAAGTAAGGACAACCAATGGCCATGATTTTCAGTGGACATAAGCCCGTACAAATCACAATATATAGAGGAAGATAAAATAGTACAGTAGAATCATCAAACACACCCCTTAATTCTTTAAAAACCATTTATTATCTTCGTTAAGGATCAGTTTCATCCATCCCAGAAGGAATTATTATCATACCCACCCCGCATGATACACATTTAAGAGAGACTAAGGAAAAAACCCTACTTGGATGATCAACGATTGAAGTTTCTCTCCACACGCCAAGAACTGGGGATCCACAACTTATAGGGGAGGAACTTCGGGGACTCCAAGGGTGAGTAAGAATAGCTCCAGTACAAGCACACCACTAGCATCACGAAGGGGGACTCCAAACTCACAAAAGAAAGGAAAATAGACCAACCAAGAAGAAGAAAGAATTCCCAAGCAATAAAAAGGTGAGATCCTGGAGTTACGGGATATCAATTTTGAACGGCTAAAAAGGTGGATCGTGGTTTTACCACATTGTTGGACAGTTACACAATATGGAATTAATTGTTATTTAATAATTCTCAATGAATAGGTGTCCATAACAGCTGTGCGTCAAAGGATTTCCTTTAATTAGGGGAAATGCGTAACATGGGTGGAACTTGAAAGTACAGGGAAAGGGTGTGAAACTGAGGAAAAGGACACATGTTTTGGTAAGTCAAGGGTCTCCTGGATCTTGGGGGATTTTGTAAATCATTTATGGTCTTCTAATGGCTTTGAAAAATGGTACCAAAACAATTTTACATTAAAAGATACATTGTTGAGGCAGAACTAGGAAAACTCAAGGAAATTGGAAAAAAGGAAAAGGCCAAAAGGGAAGAAATGGTGCCACCATAACGGTGTCATATTCATGGTGCCACTATAAGCGGTGCCACCATTTCGGTGTGTGACCATGACGATCTGACCATGATGGTGCCACCGGTTCGGTGAGACACCGTAATGTGGTTCCACCGTTTCGGTGTGCGACCATGACGGTGCCACCGTGTTGGTGTGAAACCGTGATAGTGCCACCATTTCAGTGTATGACCATGACGGTGACACCGTGTCGGTGTGTGACCGTGACAGTGCCACGGTTTCAGTGTGCAATTGTGATTGTGTGACCGTGATGGTTCCACCAAGACTAGTGTCACCGTAAAGGTGGAACTGAGTTTTTGGAAAGGTACTGGAATAGGAAGGTCCAGAACATTGCATTAGATATCTCTTAAGCTTTTCTCATCCTTGAGAATTTAAGGATAAACCCAAAGAAAAGATAGGGGTATAAACAACCTCCCTGTAAGATACCTCTCATGAGTAAACCTCCTCGGCATCTAGGAGCACCTCTCCCTCAAGTAACCATATAAACATGTAATGGTCATACCATCCAGACATATGGATTATGGATTACCATCCTCTGTGTCAATATACTATCCACATTGGGTGGAACTAACTCACCTGCATGAGTTTAACCGCACCCACTTTAATGTGTCTTGATTAGGGAGCAGGTCCTGCCCTCCCCAAAGTTAAGACTCTTCACACATATTTAGAGAACAATACATTTCATAGATAAATAGTTCAAATGATGCATCACATAAAGTACGAAACAAATTAAAACAAAATCTCAAAATAGCTCTGGTTACTAGGCGTGCATTTGTGCTTCTCGTTCCCAAGTACTCTCCTCAATGGCACCATGCCTCCATAACACACAAACCAAGGGGATGCTTCCTCCAAGAAGAACCTTCTCCTCATAGTCTTCAATCATCATTGGTCTCTCTACAAATGTCACGCCATCCTCGATATCCAGCTTCCCACAGTCGAGAACGTGTGAATCATCATGTAGATATCGATGAAGCTAGGACACATGGAAGATGTTGTGCACCCTCTGTAGCGGCGGTGGTAGCGCTAGCTGATAAACCACTTCGTCGACCCGCCGCAACACCTCGAATGGTCCAACAAACCTGGTAGAAAGCTTACTTCCCCTTCTGAATCTTCGTCACCCACGTCGGGGAGAGATCTTCAAGAACACGTGGTTCACAACCTCAAACTCCATGGTTATCCTTCTATGATTGGCATACGACTTCTGCCGGTCATGAGCCACCTTGATCCTCTCCCGTATGAGATTGACTTTCTCTATGGTGATTTGAACCACCTTTGGTCCAAGAACACCTGCTACCATGACCTCTGCCCAGCATACAAGTAAGCGACATGGCCTCCCATAGAAAGCTTTGAATGGAGCCACACCAATGGTACAATGATGGCTTTTGTTGTAGGAAAACTCTACCAGAGTAAAGTATTGTACCCACGATCCCCCAAAGTCCAAAACACATGCCCATATCATATCCTCCAATGTCTGGATGGTGCGCTCTATCTGTCCATCTGTCTGGGGTTGGAAAGCAGTGTTGAGGCATAACTGGGTACCAAAAGCATGTTTTAAACCTTTCCAGACCTGTGAGGTAAACCGGGTGTCCCGGTCAGAGACAATGTACATCAGAACTCCATGTAACCACACCACCTCATCTATGTACCTATGTGCTAAGGCATCCACTGTACTTGACTCTTTGATTTCCAGGAAGTGAGATGATTTTGTCAACTGGTCCACCACTACCCAGATTGCATCACAGCCTACTTGAACCCTGGGTAATCCCGTGATGAAATCCATTGAGATGTCATTCTAATTCCACTTGGGGACATCTAAAGATTATAAAAGACCTCTTGGGACGTGGTGTTTAGCCTTCACCCATGGAAACATTAGGCACCTTGCCTCAAACTCTGTCACTATCCACTTCACCCCAGGCCACCAAAACTGACCCCTCAAGCCTTGGTATATCTTGGAAAATCCTAGGTTCCCCACCAGGGGTGAGTGGTAGAACTCACCGAGAACTCTCTCGTGCATCGTCTTTGGAAAAGAAACTTTCCTTAGAAAAGAATCTGATTCTGACCATCCTCCGACTACCCTTCCAGAGCATTTCCTTAGTTATCCTGATTGTGCATCACTTCACTCTCTAAGTCTCCCCACTAAGACTCCTCCACTGGCCGAAATAGATAGGACTGCACTATCATCTGAAATAAACAACCCCTACGACCATCCACCTTTGCATCCAGGTGTAGGGAAGACAACTCCTCTATCGCCTTCCAATCATATGCCGACTCTCAAACCGCATCCTTTTGCGACTTCATGCTCAAGGCATTATCCACCACGTTCCCCTTTCCTGAGGTGTTGTAAATTTTGAAGTTGTAGTCCTGAAGAAACTACATCCACCTCTGATTTCGCAAGTTCAGGTCCCATTGGGAGAAGATATACCTCAATCTTTTTTCATCCATGAAGACCATGAAGCGCTCCCCGTTGAGGTAATGTCACCACAACTTGAGTGAGAACACAACTGTTTCAAGTTCCAGATCATGGTTGGAATAGTTACGCTCATGGGTACGTAACTTTCTAGACCCATAAGAGATCACCCCCTACTGTTGCATCAGCACACACCCCAGGCCTTGGCCTGAAGCTTCATAGAACACCTCAAATGTCACCCCTTCTTCTGGAAACCTTAGCTTTGGGGTAATAAGAAACTTCCCCTTTAGATAACATAAGGTTGCCTCACACTACCCACTCCACATGAAATCCAAGTCTTTCTTGGTCATGGTTGACAATGGTGTGAAAACTCAGGAGATGCTGGGAACGAATCTTCGGTAGTAACCTTCTAGGCCTAGGAAACTACGAACCTCCACCATGCTCTTGGGTACTGCCTGAGAAACAATTGCCTCAACCATTGACGGGTCCACCACTATTCCCTGCTCGGACACCACGTGTCCAAGGAAGTGTACTTATCGCATCCAAAACTTGCACTTGAATAATTTCCCATAGAGCTGGTGCTGTCAAAGGACCTCTAAAACCATTCTCAGATGCTCAGCGTGGTCCTCCTCTAATCATGAGTTGATCAAGATTTCATCAATAAACACGACTATGAACCGGTCAACATATTCCCATAAGATGGATTTCATGAGCCTCGTGAACACGACTGGCGCGTTTGTAACGCCAAACAGCATGACCATGAACTCAAAGTTCCCATATCTGCACCAAAAGGCACTATTTGAGACGTCACTCTCCTTCACCCTCAACTGGTGATATCTTAACTACAGGTTGATCTTGGAGAACCATCATGCCCCCTTCAATTGATCAAAAAGGCCATCTATCCTCGGGAGAGGGTAACTGTTCTTGACCGTTACCTGATTCAGTCTTCTATAGTCTATACACAGCCTGAGACCACCATTTGCCTTCTTGACAAACAAGATTGGAGCGCACCATAGTGATGCGCTTGTTCAAAAAAACCCTTCTTCATCAGATCATCAATCTGAATCTGAAACTCCCATAGCTCAGAAGGCGCCATCCAATAGGGAGCCATCAGAATCGGACGGGCACCGAGTTGCAAGTCTATCCCGAACTCAACATCACGTCAAGGGGGTAGAGTCCCCACCTATTTAGGGAAGACTTCCTTTAATTCACTAATTATCCATGGTACATCCACCATTTCTGTATTTTCTAACTCCATTGATAGCTTGGATAACAAGGAAAGAAGGGGCTCCACTCGTCGGCTGCGTTCCTGGCAACCTCGCTTACCGACTAAAGTCACAAGTCGTCAGCCCATATCCAAAAACACGACTCTTCTTAGAAAGTAGTTGATAACATCACATACAGAGAACATCCAGTCGATGCCTAAAATTACATCATACAGATGCATCTGTAGTAAAAGAAGGTCCCTAGAAGACTGATGTGGTCCTAACATCAGTCTACATCCCTGAAAAACATGAGACTAGCTGGTCTGACCTCTGACTGGGGTACTCAAAACCAGGGGTGTGGGAATTCTCTCTGAATCTATACCCAAAGCATCATCTAGACTTCTTGTAACCAAGGAGTTTGAAGCTCTTGAATCAAACAAGTCATAGGCAAGAGTACTAAACAAGCTGATCGTACATCAAACAACTTTCGGCCCTGTTGGAACTGCTACCTCTGTGGTGTGTAACTGACCATGCCCAGTTCCTCTACCCCTCGGTTATTGGCTGCATCCTCGAAAATGCCCTGGTTGAGGTCCTTAAGGAGCGCCCTGAGGCCGGCCTCCTCCTGCAACATCTTCTCTTAGAGGAGCGAGAGCTCGCTGTCCTTGCTGCTGCTGCTGAAAAGGCCTTCCCAGAAATTTTTGCTGCTGAGGTGGGCACTGAACCTGCCCACCCCCATTATATTTCACTTGGTCTGGGCAGTAATTCTGAAGGTTCCCATGACTTCCACATATGAATCATCTTGGTCCTGATCCCGCAAGTAAAGGTAGATCACCGGGAGATCGGAACTGCAACTATTGGGTCCTGCTCCCCACTAGCTGAAACATGGAAGGCCCTGACGCTGGAGGTCTGTTGCTAACGGCCTTTCCCTTTGATGAGCCCAACTGGATCCCCTCTCACAACACACCTTCCAGCGTGTGCATACTCTCCACCAATGACGCGCCGCTCCCCACATCTGGCTTATGGTCATAGGAACCCAATACTCTTTCATATATTGGATCAAGCTGAAATCTATCACCTGCTCCTCGAGCCAGCTCTCTGTCTCCATATCTGAGATGCTACCCTTGTACTTCCTGAGGGTCTTCCACTGAAAAGAATGAAGTTTCCTATATTACTAATCATAATCCTCCTCTCAGTTATCCCTCTTCCAATCAGCCAAATCATCTTCCTAGGCCTCGATCGCCC
Organism: Viscum album; assembly: GCA_963277665.1. Taxonomy (NCBI): domain Eukaryota; kingdom Viridiplantae; phylum Streptophyta; class Magnoliopsida; order Santalales; family Viscaceae; genus Viscum; species Viscum album. The sequence continues at coordinate 912,133,894 of OY728155.1, read as the reverse complement.
ACACTACTTGTGGTCGTCGTCCGGGTGCCATAGCTGCAAGGTAAACAAGGGATGCCTAAGCCCGGGAAGTGTAGAAGATTGCTTTTAAATTTTTTTCATAAACTTTTTATTTTTTTAAATCCCCAAAATACCCAAGACACACAAGAACACAAGTCATTGTGATTCCTATACCTTTACTAAGGTCTCTACCCTGTAATCAGTGTAGCCTCACTTGGTCATTTGATAGGTCCAGATTCCTTGCATCAAATCCTAGGGGTCCATAAAATCCCATGTCCTATCCGGTCTTCCATGGCCTATTTCACACACCAAGATTTCCTAACATTATTTCCCTACCATCCCATGAAATATCCACTATTCCTAACCCTATAATCTATCCTATCTCTCAACCATCCCCCTATGATACCATTATGTCACAACCCGCCTTCACCGAGATGAGAAAAGGGACCGCGGATTACCAGACACTTCCTTCCTCAAGTTGAAGGGGAGATAATGACCCTTGAAACCCGCCTTCAATAGGTCCTAGAGTGGAGACTATCACAAAGGGTATATAATCATACACAAAATGGAAGGCATTACCCTTTTTAAGTAGTAGTATTGGGAGATAAGATAGTAAATCCCAAAAAAAATTAAAACAGGAAGTGAAAGTAAATCCAAACAATCCATTCCCATAGTCATGTTCCAAAAATAAGTTCTATGAAAAATACAAGAAAACTCCAAAGGAAAGTACCAAAAGAAAAGAGAAACAACAACATCAATGGTCCCAGTGTCTGAACTAGTACGTTTCCGGCCAATTATCAAATTCCTACTAGAAACCTGAATGCAGTTTTATATACATAGGGTGAGCATACAGGTATACTATGTAACACCCCGAGATTTTATGGGAAATATTATTTTAATTACTTTGATGTCTTGTGTTGTATGCTACACCAATATTATCTTGTGTTATACGCAACACCATATTAGCTTGCAGTATACGCAACACTATTCTTGGATCGTTTTAAACACAATTTCAAGTTCATTTTATAGAAGTTATTCTACGCAACATTGAGTGTCTATATATATATATATATATTCAATATATAAATGAAATATGGTTGGATTCTAATATACATAAGAACAAAAGAATCTTGCACTACATTCAACCCTGACTTGGCTTTCATTACACGCAATCACACCTTCCACGATATCATGTGTTGTACGCAATACCGTGTTTCACTAAACAACGATATGTTATTAAATTATTATATAAACTATTCGTTATGAATAGTAATACCCAATTTTTAAAATTTTATAAATTTTATTTTTCAAAATGGACTTCATTTTGGGATTCGGAATATTGAAATTAGACTAGGGTGAAATTTTGGTATTTTTCTGAAAACTTTCATTTTTTGATGAATAGTGAAAACACTAAGTTATTGGTTAAAACCGAATTTTTATTTAAATAATCATTTATTTTCTTTAAATTTATTTTAGGTCAAAATAGATACATAATACTTATATAAGTTCAATGTAATTCATTGGAGTCATTTTATAATAATTTTATATATATATAAATTTTATTGAACTTTTCACCGTCTTTTACCCACCTCCTAGGAGCATTTGTAATTGTACATAAAATATAATTTCACCGCTTCTATGAGTTGAATTTAGAAAATCGGAGAGACACAGTTAATATCAAGGAGTAAAATATGGTTCAATAAGATAAAAATAATATTTGGTGAATAGTAACTTTTTACTTTTATTTATAATGGTTAAAAGTAAATAGGGTAATTAAGGGTAAAAATGATATTATTATTACCCTAAAACATGTCTTAATTCTATTGGATAAGTGTAATTCGATCAAAAACAACCTTATGAATAAAATATTACCCTTTAGGTCCACTTGTATTAGATTAGGACACTTATTATGATTTTATTTAAAGAAGAGTTAAAAGAGTTAAAATCAAAGTTTAATAACTAAAAAAATTTTAATATAGAGTTATACATACGATAAATTAGACTATAAATATTCATTATAAAGATAAAAATATTTCATAAATAATGATATTTTATTTATAATTTTTAGACATTAAATAATTTAATTTATCTATGACATAATGATGATGTAGTAATTACCTTATTAATGAAATATTAACATAATTGATGTTATAAATACCCAAATAAATGTAATTTGAGACATTTTATGAATTAAAATAATTTTATAGGTTAATATGACATTTTATTATTGATTTAATGAATTTTTTCGAACTAATCATGCTGTTATGATTTTCAAAAAAATCAATTACCAAATAGTGTCAAAATTGACATAAAATAGTTTTTAAAACAAATATTATATTATTAGTTGTCATTCTATTCCTAAAAATCTAAAGATCAGCCAAATAACTTATATAAGGTTATATATATTAATAATTAACCAATCGGGGTTTTTTTTTCTTGTTATAGTAAGTTTATTAACCATATAGTGTAAGAAAACAAGAAGACACGGTAAAAGGTAAAGTTATTTAACTTAGAGTTAAATCTAAATGATAAGGTTAAAATAGTAACCTAAACTTGTCTAAAACCTATTGGTTGAGATAATTTCGACCCATCCCTACTTTATCTTCGAAATAAATCAATTTGGAGCTATTATAAAATGAATATGACTATTATAAAATAATATTTTAAGTTTTTTCTAAGATGACCCTCTCCTCCCTTATAAAAGGGAACCTCCTCCCTCTTCTCTTTACACAAATTTGAGCTTTCAATATTGGCCAAAACCTGGCAATTTTCCTTATCAACTTCCCCAAAAACATTATAGAGGTTCTGGTCTCCTAAAAATACCAACTCTAGTGCCTCAAGAGGAAGCTTAAAAGAGGTGCGTCGAAGTAGAGGTAATCTCTTCTACCGATTCTTTAAAGTTTTCTTTCTTCTTCAACTTCTTCTTCTTCTTTAGTTTTTTCATTATAAAGTAATAAAATCAGTATCAATAATATACTGATATTTTATTATAAATATTAAACAACCCCATTTCACCTTCTATCCATCCTACGGAAAACGAAATCACCGCGCGTGTGTACGTACAAAATACCGTCTCCACGCCGTGGTGTAATCTGTTTTTCCACCACCACCTTACTTGGATGTGTATAATGGTGTAAAGAATAACTATATATACTTATTATAAAATCATAATTATTCTGATATATTATATCATCCACTCCAATTCAATTCAATAATTATGGGAATGATATCATCACTCATGCGTACGTACGGATTACCGTCTCCACGACGTGATGAGATTCATTCTCCATGTTAACCATTAAAGAATGATTATAAAGTACATATAATTAATAATAATGAAATATATGACATGATAAATCTACTGTATTTATGTATATATATATGTCATCTACTTACATCCATTCAATTCAACAAGGAAAGGAAAACAATGTTCATGCGTACATACGGCCTACCGTCTCCATGAACTGTGTATTTCATTTCATTTATATATCTATTATATATATATATACTGAATATATATGATATATAAATAATTATTCAATTTATGGAAGTAAGTAAATCATGATATAAGTAATAATAATATCAAGAACAACAAGTCCAAACACGTACGATAAATAAAATGATTTTACCCAAAACACTATTTTAACATTGAATTTACAAAAGAACGGGTGATATAAAGTCATAAGTTAACCATATATGATATAATAACAATGAATATTATTCTATAACAAGTCAATGACATTATTTAAATCATTATACAGGAGGTTCGGATACGTACGAAGCATATTGGACCTAAGGTAAGGGATAATTTTGTAATCTCATTTTTATCCGAGATTGCTTATACGTAAGTATTTACTGGGGTTATATTTTTCATACATTTCCATAAAAATGTTTTTCATAATGTGTTTAATATTATTCCATGTATTTTTAAAGTCATGTTTACCCCTCTTTGACTTTTACTTTGTGTTATGGAAGGAATCTTTCTTTTGTTTACCATATAAGGTACTTTTTGACTTTTCCGGGAAAAGTATGAGAGGAATGTTTTTTTAACTTGTATGATGTGAATGGATTTTTACGGTTTCATAACGCCTTATTTTCATGAAGATTACTCTACAATATTTCATGACTATTTTCAACAAAATCCTTCTCTTTTAAAATTTCATGGCATTTTGTGGAAAGAAAATGATTTTGAAGAAGAAAGTATATTTTCCTCAAGAAATCATTTCGAGTGTTTTATCAAAACAATTTCCCATATAAGATGACATTATTTCATATGTGTATGTTTCAAGTATAATGTCTCTATGATTTACATGGTTTTACTTTTTTTATGATGAAATGATATCCATTTGTTTTATATGGATTATGTTATGATGAGATGATGTTTATGAAACCCATTTTATTATTTGGGTTATGATGAATGATTTATGTTTATATTGTGGAACATGTAATAATGATTTCATTATGAGATGGGCGGGACCTATATATCCCTCCAATTAATTGGGTAAAGATTTATATCTCACGATATAGACATGGCTGGAATGGTAAGTTAATCTGGTTCAGTGATACCGGACTGGAACGAGGAGTGAACTCGATTTAGAAAGAGACTTTGTCTACTAAGATGGTCTTTACAACAAAGCCTTGGATACTAAAGAAATCATATCATGTTATTAATGGTTTTTCACAATTAAATGTTTCATTCCCATGCTATTTTATCATGATTGATGTTCCTTTATGACTTATACCTTGCGTACTGCCATGTTTTATTTCACAACTCAATATTTTGATGTGTAAACTTTATGTTCATGTTTTGAAGTTAAAATGTATATGGTTTGTTTTATTTTCTCCATGCTTACCCTTACTGAACATTTGAGATCACCCTTTATATGTTTTCTTTTCCCCAGGATATAAAGAAAGGTTTTAGGTAAGAAAAAAAAGAAGATCGTTATGGGAGATGTTGAAGATATTTCACCAAGATTAGAATATTATATTCCGAGTTTCCAAATACAATAAACTATTATGGTCCTTTGGTGTTTGTTTTTGTTATGTATAAGGTATTCCTAAAAAGTAATGTAATGTCCATGTATGTCAAGCTTTGGGTCTTTACAGTTGGTATCAGAGGAAAGGTTTAGTTAACCTTTGGAAACTAGGATGCGAAAACTTTAATGAGATTCATAGAGATATTTCTATGGTATGTCTAGGGATGTCCCTAAGGTTAAGTATAAGTATAGGTTATAGTCCTAGAATAAAGGTAACGATGTTATAATTAAACCTAAGATGTTAGATATTGAAGGTACTCCCCTTTTATTATGTTGTTTTCCTATCATGATTTTTCCTCTCACACTATTCTTTTTGGGTTTTAGACGGTGGCTGGAACCTGAAGGAACCGTGTTGATCAATGTAATGGATGATGCAATGATTGTCCTCTTGAACAAACCAATGTTATGGGAGATGGAGTGATAAATCTTATTGTTATACTTACACAAGCTATGAATCATTCTATACTTCCAAATGAGCAGAGAAGGGAACAATATTCTATTGAGTCCTCCATGAGGCAATGTCCACCTTCTTCTAATGGGTCTTCTAATCCACTTGTTGCTTAACAATGGATCAGTACCATTGAAAAGATATTTTCCATACTTCTCTGTTCAGAACATGAAAAATTCATTTTAGCTATTTACCATTTAGAAGGTGAAGCAGACCAATGGTGGAATCTAATTAAGAATACAAGGCCCCAAGATGAAATTGAATCCATGGAATGGAATGAGTTCAGGAACTTGTTTTTCAATAAGTACATCCCTTGTATTCTTCGAACAATGATGAAGAAGGAGTTCCTTGAGCTTAAGAAAAAGGATGATGAATCGGTTGGTATATACAAAGAGAATTTATCAAGTCTTGAAAGATATACATATGGATTTATTATCAAACCTGAAAGTAAAGTTGATCGATTCTTCATTGGGTTAAAACCAAGTCTTAAAAGGGAATTAACGATAAGAGACTTCAGTAGCTATGAATAAATTGTGTGTTGTGCTATCAAGGTAGAACTGGAAGTTGGTGTTACATATCTATCTCATGGTTTTGACAAGAAAAGAAAGATGGAGTTCAAGGAGAAATATTAGAACAATGGTGAAAAGAAGATTAATGTTTCTTTATGCTCAAAGTGTGGAAAGAAGCATGGTGGAGATTGTCTAAAAGGTACTAGAAAATGTTGTGGAAAAGAAGGTCATCAAGCAGTTGAGTGTCGAAGTAATGGGAAAAAGGTAGCTAATGATTTGAATAGAGAATGCTCCACCAACACTTCAATGCTACAATTACAAGGAAATGGGGCATTATTCTAACCAATTCCCTAATCCAAGGGTTAATGATGATCGACATCAACAACCTCTTAAGGCAAAGGACAAGGGGAAGTCACATACGATCACTGTTATCAATGTTGAGTATGAAAACGATGTGGTGGAATGATTATGTGTCTATGTAAAGGGATTCCAAAATAATGTTATGGAATCTCATTTATAGTATTGTGGAACATTGGAATATCTATGTAATGGTTTATTGTGGTTTTCGATAATTATATGGTACAAGTAAACATTAAAAGTGATTGAAATATTTTTAGAATGTAGATGATATGCACATAATGAATGGATAAGGAGAAAATAATATGTTTGATAGTATTCATGATCTCATGATTGATATAAGGACTAAGTGATATCATGGTTAGAGTATATAGAATATTTGGGATTTTGGTATGTGGAAAGAGTTAACTTTTAACTACATTAATGTTTTCACTAAGATTCAATGGGTATTCATTTTTTAAGAGAATACATGATTAAGGCATTCGAATGTTTGTAATGTGACCAACAAGACATATCTTATGATATATGGGGATAAATGACGGTATTTACATGCTTGGTTGATGACCTCTCTATCAATCTTTTACCTTATACTGTGAGTTTGGGTAAGCCTAAAGATTGGAATAGATTAAGTTAGACATCAGATAGTATTTTTTAAGGCTAGAACTTTTTCTTATTATTTTTTGAATGTTATAATGGTATTGTTTTAGAAAAATGACAACCTGTAGGACGGGTGACAACCCGTCGCGTCAGACAAGGTTGTGGGAATCGAACCCACCACCGAAGTGAGACAGGCCTTTATCGCCTACCACTGGCCTACAGAAAGTCCTTGGTTAGTAGAAATTAGTTTTATATTATTAAAAGGTATGATAGATGAAGTATAAGTTAATTTTTGGAACTATATACGATTAATCTCACTATAATATGGACTTATGTATATAACTTTTTCTAACCTTATGTTTGCGACATATGAAATGAACTATCATTATATCGCATGATCTGCTAACACTTCATAAAATACAAATTCAACTTCATTTGTTTAAGAGATGAAGTGGAAACTGTTCAAGGCACGAGCAACGGTGATATTGTACCAAAATCAGGTTAGTATTTCTTTTAAAAAAATTCTTCAACATTTGGGAAATGATCTTGAAAACCAAAAATGTTTTCCTAGTGCCCTTATATCTGATGAATAAGATGGTACATTAGATCATCACAAATTTATGGCTATGTGACTGTTGGCTTATCCATATCCATGTCCTCTACCACTCTTCATCAGAAGTTGATGGTTATATTTCTCTTCCATATCCATATTTTTACCTATGTTGTCCTATGTGGAAACCCAGTGTTGAGTTACTTTGGGTGACCGTTATGATTCTAACTTTACTTTTTAAAATGAATTTTTAGTATTACTTTTTATGATGTGGGTTTCTATGAAAGAAACTTTCAAGTAGTAAAACATTTATCACCCCGGCGAATTTCGAGGGTGAAATTCATTTTAAGTGGGGTAGAATGTAACACCCCGAGATTTTATGAGAAATATTATTTTAATTACTTTGATGTCTTGTGTTGTATGCTACATCAAGATTATCTTGCGCTATACGCAACACCGTATTAGCTTGCAGTATACGCAACATGATTCTTAGATCATGTTAAACACAATTTCAAGTTCATTTGGTAGAAGTTATTCTACGCAACATTGAGTGTGTGTATATATATATATATATTCAATGTATAAATGAAATATGGTTGGATTATATTATAAACAACAACAAAGTAATCTTTCACTACATGCAACCCAGACTTGGCTTGCATTACACGCAATCACGACCTTCCACAATAGCGTGTGTTGTACGCAATACTGAGTTTCACTAAACAACGATATGTTATTAAATTATTATATAAACTAGCCGTTATGAATAGTAATACCCACTTTTTAAAATTTTATAAATTTTATCTTTCAAAATGGACTTAATTTTTGGATTCAAAATATCGAAATTAGCCTAGGGTGAAATTTGGGAATTTTTCTGAAAACTTTCAATTTTTGATGAATAGTGAAAACACTGAGTTATTGGTTAAAACCGAATTTTTATTTAAATAATCATTTATTTTATGTAAATTTATTTTAGGTAAAAATAGATACATAATACTTATATAAGTTTAATTTAATCCATTGGATTCGTTTTATAATAATTTTATATATATATAAATCTTATTGAACTTTTCACCGTCTTTTACCCACCTCCTAGGAGCATTTTCAGTTGTACATAAAACATAATTTTACCGCTTCTGTTAGTTAATTTCAAAAATCTGAGAGACATGGATAATATAAAGGAGTAAAATGTGGTTTAATAAGATAAAAATAATTTTTGTTGAATAGTAACTTTTTACTTTTATTTACCACGGTTAAAAGTAAATAGGGTAATTAAGGGTAAAAATGATATTATTATTACCCTAACACATGTCCTAATTCTAATGGATAAATTTAATTCAACCAAAAACAACCTTATGAATAAAATATTACCCTTTAGGTCCACTTGTATTAGATTAGGACACTTATTATTATTTTATTTAAAGAAGAGTTAAAAGAGTTAAAATCAACGTTTAATGACTAAAACATTTTTAATATAGGGTTATACATAAGATAAATTCGAATATAAATATTCATTATAAATTTCAAAAGATTTCCTACATAATTATGTTTTATTTATAATTTTTAGACATTAATTAATTTAATTTATTTATGACACAATGATGATGTAGTAATTACCTTATTAATGAAATATTTACATAATTGATGTTATAAATACCCAAATAAATGTAATTTGGGACTTTTTATGAATTCCTCTAATTTTACAGTTTAATATGACATGTTATTATTGATTTAATTAACTTTTTTTGAACTAATCATGTTGTTATAATTTTCTCAAAAATCAATTACCAAATAGTGTCAAAATTGACATAAAATAGTTTTTTAAAAAAATATTATATTATTAATTGTTATTATATTCCTAAAAATATATGATTCGGACAAATTACTTATATAAGGTTATATATATTACTAATGAACCACGTGTGGTTCGTTTGGCTTGTTATAGTAATTTTATTAACCATGTAGTGTTAGAAAACAAGAAGATGCAGTAAAAGTTAAATTTATTTATCTTAGAGTTAAATCTAAATAATAAGGTTAAAATAGTAACCTAAACTAGTATAAAACCTATTGGTTGAGAGGATTTAGACCCATCCCCACGTTAACTTCTAAATAAATCAATTTGGAGCTATTATAAACCGAATATGACTTTATTATAAAATAATATTTTAATTCTTTCCTAAGGTGCCCCTCTTCTCCCTTATAAAAGGGAAACTCCCCCCTCTTCTATTTACACAATTTTGAGCTTTCAAACTTGGACAAACCCTACCCATTTCCCTTATCAACTTCCCTAGAAACATTATAGAGGTTTTGGTCTCCTCAAAATACCAACTCTAGTTCCTTAAGAGGAAGCTTAAAAGAGGTGTGTCGAAGTAGAGGTAATATCTTCTACCGATTCTTTCATGTTTTCTTTCTTCTTCAAATTCTTCTTATTTATTTTTTTCATTATAAGGTAATAAAATCATTATCAATAATATACTGATATGTTGTTATAAATATTAAACAACCCCATTTCACCTTCTATCCATCCTATGGAGAACAAAATCATCGCGCGTGCATACTTACGGAATATCGTCTCCACGCCATGGTGTAATCTGTTTTTCCACCACCACCTTACTTAGATGGGTATAATGGTGTAAATAATAACTATATATAGTTATTATAACATCATAAAAATTCTGAAATATTATATCATCCACTCCAATTCAATTTAATAATTATGGGAACAATATCATCGCTCGTGCGTACGTATGGATTACCGTCTCCAGGACGTGATGAGATTCATTCTCCATGTTAACCATTAAAGAAAGATTATAAAGTATATATAATGAATAATAATGAAATATATGACATGATAAAGCTACTGGATTATTTATATATATATTTCATTTACTTACTTCCATTCAAGTCAATAAGGAAAAGAAAACAACGTTCATGCGTACGTATGGCATACTGTCTCCATGAACGGTGTATTTCATTTCATTTATCTATCTATTATATATATATATATATTGAATATATATGATATATAAATTATTATTTACATTCTGGAAGTAAGTAAATCATGATATAATTAATAATAATATCAAGAACAACAAGTACAAACACGTACGATAAATAAAACGATTTTACCCAAAACGCTTCTTTAACATGGAATTTACAAAAGAACGGGTAATATAAAGTCATAAGTGAACCATATATGATATAATAACAATGAATATGATTCTTTAATAAGTAAATGACATTATTAAAATCATTATACAGGAGGTTATGATATGTACGAAGCATATCGGACCTAAGGTAAGGGATAATTTTGTAATCTCATTTTTATCTGAGATTGCTTATACGTAAGTATTTACTGGGGTTATATTTTTCATCCATGTCCATAAAAATGTTTTTCATAAAGTGTTTAATATTCTTCCATGTATGTTTAAAGTCATTTTTACCCCTCTTTTTCCTTTACTTTGTGTTATGGAAGGAATATTTCTTTTGGTTACCATATAAGGTACTTTTTGACTTTTCCGGCAAAAGTATGAGAAGAATGTTTTTTTAACTTATACGACGTGAATGGATTTTTACGGTTTCATAACACCTTATTTTCATGAAGCTCGCTCTACAAGATTTCCTGACTATTTTTAACAAAATCATTTTCTTTTAAAATTACATGGCATTTTGTGAAAATAAAATGATTTTGAAGAAGAAAGGGTATTTTCCTCAAGAATTCATTCCAAGTGTTTTATCAAAACAATTTTCCATCTAAGTTGAAATTATTTCATATGTGTATGTTTCAAGCATAATGTATCTATTATTTACATGGTTTCACTTTTCTTATGATGTAATGATATTCATTTGTTTTATATGGATTATGTTATGATGAGATGATGTTTATGAAACCCATTTTATTATTTGGGTTATGATGAATGATTTATGTTTATGTTGTGGAACACGTAAGAATGATTTCATTATGATATGGGGGGCCTATATCTCCCTACAATGAAATGTGTAAAGATTTATATCTCATGAGATATACATGGTTGGAATGGTAAGTTAATCTGGTTCAGTGATACAGGACTGGAATGAGGAGTGAACTCGATTTAGAAAGGGACTTTGTCCACTAAGATGGTCTTGGTAGCAATGCCTTGGCTACTATGGAAATTATATCATGTGATTAATGGTTTACCACAATTAAATGTTTCATTCCCATGCTATTTTATCATGATTTATGTTCTTTTATGAATTATTCCTTACGTACTGCCAATATTTATTTCACAACTCAAGATTTTGATGTGTAAACTTTATGTTCATGTTTTGAAGTTCAAATGTATATGGTTTGTATTATTTTCTCCATGATTACCCTTACTGAGTATTTGAGCTCACCCTTTGTATGTTTTCTTTTCCCCATGATATAAAGAAAGGTTTTAGGTAAGAAAAAAAAGATCTTTATGGGAGATTTTGAAGATCTTTCACCAAGATTAAAGATTATATTCCGAGTTTCCAAAGACACTAAACTATTATGGTCCTTTGGTGTCTGTTTTTGTCATGTATTAGGTATTTTGAAAAAGTAATTTAATGTCCATGTATGTAAAGCTTTGGTTCTCTACTTACTCAGTAGGGTAAACCAAAGGCTCTCGTGCACAATTGGGCAGGCATTTTAATGCCCCGTGAAAAGGGATATAACCAAAGCACCCATCAAGGAAATTATCCACCCAAACCTCACCAAGGCACACTCCCCAAATAACGCAAGTCAAATAATGTAATAGTAATAACACATCGATGTTTGGGTACCCCGCACCACTTTCTCACTGGTTATTGAAGACATCTGACATATCAGACCTCCCCCACCATTCTCACTGCAGTCCCACTGCCATACCCCACCCGCACACACATGGGCTACCACAACCACACATCCCACCTATAAACACCTAATCCACCACAACCACACGTAACCAGGCCTGAAAACACCTAGGCCAGAACAACTACCACCACACCCGAAGACACCTGGGCCCGAACAACTATTGTCATGCCCAAAGACACTGGGGGCACATCCTAGAGGAACTTGGGAAGCAACCTGCCCGCACACACTTGGGCCAACCACCACAACTACCCTTCCCGAAGAATCTTCATCTATAATGGATTTCAGGCTATCACAGCCTGCCCGAAGAATCATGGGATACTCAAGAAAGGGAGCATAAAAAGATCTAATAACCAGCCACTCATAGGAGTGTTGGGAAAAACACCCCCCAATGAAATGGGGGTGTTTGGCACAAAGTTCTCAACTTTGGTGGGTCGTGAATAAGAAACATAAGAACTAAATTATACATATAGGTAAACAATCACTCATTCCAACCTAGGGGATACAACACTAGCCTATACACAAACTCCCATTGTTACTATTCATTCATTAAAAGCACAATAGCCACAACCAAGTCACAAATCATCCCCAAAAATAAATTCCCCATTGAACCCATACTTGTTATCACATTAAAATGGTTCCATTTAAAATAATTCCTCACTACCAGGTAACTAACAGGAATAGCCACAATCCAAGGAAGGAAAAACAATCAAGCAGTAATTTAAGCATTCACACATGGTTCTCTTGTAAAGTCACAACAAAAAAAGGGATCTGTGAGATCTCTCGAAGTACTAAAACCAATACAAGTCCCAACATATGGCCCCTAATGGCCTCAAATCCACAAACCAACAACTGAACTACAACAGGGGATCCCATCCCCATCCATGTCATTCCACAAGCATCAAGAAGAACAACCACACATGTTACTAAGACAGAGAAATTGAGTTTTTCAGATTCAAACACATCTTTTATTAATTTTCCTTCTTCTATTTGGTTAACTGGGGTGAACATACAAGGATTATTATTAATTGGGCATACATTTAATCAACTGAGTTTATGTGATTAACCAGTTCCCATGTTACATCCATTCAATCATAGAATTAACCAGAAAAATAAAACATATGATCATTAGTACACAAGGAAGGACCAACAATGACCATGATTTTTAGTGGACATAAGCCCATACAAATCACAACATATAGAGGAAGATAAAAGAGTACAAAAACGTCATCAAACACACCCCTTAATTCATTAAAAAACATTTATTATCTTCGTTAAGGTTCGGTTTCATCCATCCCTGAAGGAAAAATTATCATACCCACCCCACATGATACACAGTTAAGAGATATTAAGGGAAAAACCCTAGTTTAAGGATCACCGATCGAAATTTCTCTCCACACGTCAAGAACTGGGGATGTTCGACTTGTAGGGGAAGAACTTCAGGGACTCCAAGGATGAGTAGGAAAGGCTCCAGTATAGGTGCTCCAATAGAATTGGGAAAGGGGACTCCAAACACAACAAAGAAACCAAAAGAGACCAGTAAAGAAGAAGAAGTAATTCCCATGCGATAAAAAGGTGAGATCCTAGAGTTACGGGATATCAATTTTGAATGTTTAAGTAGGTGGATCTTGGTTTTACCATGTGGTTGGATGGTTACACATGACGGAATAAATTTTTATTTAAAAATTCTCATCAGATAGGTGTCCATAACAGTTGTGCGTTAAAGTATTTCCTTTAATTAGAGGAAAATGCATAACATGGGCGGAACTAGAAACTACGGGGAAAGGGTGTGACACCGAGGAAAAGGTCACAAATTTTGGTAATTCAATGGTCTCCCAGCTCTTGGGTGATTTTAGAAATCATTTTTTGGATTTTAATGGATTTGAAAAAGGGTATCAAAACACTTTTACGTCAAAAGATACGTTGTGGGGGTGGAACTGGGAAATCTCAGGAAACTGGAAAAAAAAGGCAATGGAAAAAAGGGAAGACATGGTGCCACCATAACGGTGCCATGGTCATGGTGCCACTATAAGCGGTGCCACCGCTTCGTTGTGGGACCATGACGGTGCCACCATTTCGGTGAGACACCGTAAAGCGGTGCCACCATTTTGGTGTGCGACCGTGACGGTGCCACTGTTTCGGTTTGCGACCGTGACAGTGCCACCGTGTCGGTGTGCGACGGTGATGGTGCCACCCTTTTATTGTGTGACCGTGATGGTGCCACTTTCTCATTGTGTGACTGTGACAGTGTGATCGTGATGGTGTGACCGTGACGATGCCACCATGACTAGTGCCATTGTAACGGTGGAACCGTTTGGTGGAACCGGGTTTTTGGCAATGTACTGGACGAGGATGATCCAGGAAATTACAAGGTCCAAGGAGTGTATCCAAGGAACCTACTTGTAAATTCTATATCCAAGGAGTGTATCCAAGGAATCTAATAGTACAACATCGGGGAACCAATAGAAGTATACTTGACATCCAAAGATAAGTCAAGGAACGATATCTAGGAGAGTCTGAACCTTAGCAACCCGTCCTTGAATTTGGAATGGGGTACACTAGTGCTCATGGTATTCTCTGATCGGAACTCGTGACAAGCTCGAGTCTAACCATTCCTATTTAATAAAGAAGTTAGGAAATAATTCATTTTGGTCTAAGCCTTTCTATGCATTAGTATGTAAAGTTCAAGTAGCATTGCAACCATTTATTTATTGGTTCAATCCTTGCCTTCCATTAGTGTGGAAGGTTCAAGTAGCATTGCAACCATTTATTTTTAAATACATTAAGGAATATTCAATAATTAAGGTTCACTCTGCCACCTTCCATCAATATGGAAAGGGGTGATACAGACATGCAACCTTTATTCAATTACTCTTAATAATTCTATGTGATATACTCATTATACTTTCCAATTCACATTTCACATTTAATTTTCAATTAAAATCACTTACCTTAGGTGGGTAACGTGATGAGAATACATAGTACTTACCATTATGTGATTCATAGGATAACATTACCATTTAATATAGAGGCCTTACTTTTATAATGTTCATGCCAATGTACTCCCGAACGGTGCCCGGAATGTGTTAAAAACACTAAACAACAATATGGAAAGCATTCCACATGATTAAATCCAATTCAAAATGAGGCCTAGCACTTAGGAATTTCCTTGTCCCTTTTAATTATTTCAAAAAGGTAACTCTATTTTTCTAATTCCATTAGGGCCATGTCCTAAACATGCAGTATTTCAACATAACATCAATTCCTAAGAATTATAAACACAACAAGTCAAGCAAGCATGGTCTAACCACTATTTTTTATCTTGAAGGAAATAAACCTCCATTGGAGGGGTTTTATTATAAAATCATGATTTTACTTATCACGCAAATAATTTATCACATTTATCATTTTAAATATGAAACATGCTAAACTTCATTTAAGAGCATTCAATATAGATACATCACTACATGAATTTAAATTGTAACTTAAGTCCAGTAAGTAATTAATTAATGCATTTATAGAATTAGAGGACTTGGAAAGGGACCCTAGTTCAAGGTGGGACCCCCCAGCTGTCCACTCCGGCTCTTAATGATTTCTAACTACGAGCAGATGCTCCCCCACTGATCCTATGAACCTTCGCATACATATAAGGACACCTAGCTTTTATGCACACACCTGCATGGCCATGAGAATGAGCAAGGAGATCCTTATATGTGTGCTTATATTCATGCACTAGCCTTCACTCGCCCATGGATGCATTTTCCACATATATATATATAGTCACATCATTCCCCATACGTGCAATTCACTTCCATGGGTGAAATTACACGTAATGGGGGAACCTACATACATATATATACCTACCTATGCATACCCAGGTGAGTCTCCCTTGACTCAGAGACTCGAAACCACATGAAACATTCCAATAAACTACATGATAGGTGCAAAGAAAACTTAAATCATCTAGAAATCTCAATTTAGATGGTGTGAAACAACTAGTGGTTTTAAAACCTTACTTCGGATGGTGGCGACAAACCAAATCGCCCCCAAAACCACATGATGGAGTTCAACACACTACTTGCAACATGCTGGGAACTCATAAATACCAAAATCCCCAAATATTAACTAGCTGAAACAATCTAGGTGGTATAAACCTTACCCTAAAACATTGTTGGTGGACCGAAACCATCTGAATCACCTCACCTTTGGAAGCAGTTTCCAGAACACACACCAACGAGACCCGGGGGGGGCCTTCTGCAACAACATAGAACAAAAAAATCCAAAAAAATCAAGGTAATCCATAAACCCTAGGTTTGGCCTCACCACATTAGGTTCCAGTTAGGTCGAAATGAAGATAGAAAAAAGGGGGAAGGAAGGGAGAGGACTTACCATGATGATTCGAATGAAAAACCCATGGAGATCTAGCTAGAAATGAATGAGATGGGGTGCTGAGGGTGGCATCATTCGTCAAATGGGAGATCCCCCTTTGGGCTACATCACGATTTTGAGAGGGGAGAGGGAGAGTTGTTTAGGTTTTATTTTATTTTTTAATTTAATTTAATTTAATTTAATTTAATTTAATTAAAACAAATCAAATTCTAAATAATGGGTGTCTCACATGGTTTAACCCGCACGGTTTTCCAAACTGTGCTCAAACCATGCAGAGTCTACTGCCCGCACAGGGTGAGGCACATGGTTTATGAAAACGTGTGCATGCCATGCGCAAAGCCACTATCCCTTTTAAAACAGGGATGCACAGTTACCTTCGGTTGGCCACATAGTTTATCAGGCCGTGCGCAAACTGTTCGCCCTCTACTATCTTTAAAAATATGATGTTTTTCAGTTCTGACACTCCCAAAACTTCTCTAGCCACTGAGGAGACTTCTCGAGCCTTCACCAAGTCCAAAAACAATACGTATAAGTGTTCTGACACTCGGAATTAAGTTCTAAATCTTGGATTTAAATCCAACCCGTCCAGCAATTGAAAAGGTTCAAAAACATTCATATTTTTCTCTTGTTTATAAATGCGGGATTCTGCGATCCATAAGGTGGAAAAAGTTATTGAGTGGATTCAGTTTTGGGTGTGCTGGAGTGGGTTGTCACCATCTTCCTATGTGGTGGTTGATGGTAAAATTTCATCCTTCATCTTTTATCATCATGTATTAGTTTTTACATGAGGGGATCCTCTTAGAATTTGTGCTATTATTTTTATGACCTCTTTCTGTGAAAGCTTCTTTAAGGTCTGCATCTCATTGTTCTCACAGGAGGCTTCTTCCTGGAGAATATTTCCTATGTGGTGAATTGCCATTGGATTCTATTTAGACGTTGTCTTCTTCCATGTTCATTGGATCTAGAGTTCTTTCTTGAGATGGGCCATTTAAAAGAAATCTCCATTTCCAGCTCCATACCATATTGGGTAATTTTATCAGTGGTCATATATGATTCCCCAATTTTTTTCACTTTCTCCTTAGACTTATAAGTTAGAGGGGACATTCTTAGGTTCTTAGAAAGTATTAGAAAATACTTTGTGATGCAATGCTTTCTATAACCTGTTTCTTATATCATTCATTGCATGAGTTGCTTCTCAGTATTCTTATTGTGAGAGTCCATTTTTCTTTCCCAATCAGAAAAGTGTTTGATAGTTACTCCAGACACATGGTTGAGATGCCTAACCACTTCTTTCTCATGTTTAGAAGTTTTTTGCCACACCAAATTCTAAATTTCTGTTTGAAAAGAAACTTCAAGAGACATTGAAAACATAAATTTCTCTATAATGAAATATTTTACTTCAATTTTCAGACTTTCTAACCTAGGTGCAACTTCTACTGGGCTTCTTGTAACTTTTTTTAACTGTTTTTTATCAATCTAAAATCATCATTCCACAATTGCTTAATATAATTTTCCAATTCATCCTTGGAAGGATTTAGGCTATTGTAACATGGGTTTCACTTCTTAATGTGAAGTCTCTATCTCTACTACTGATATTGAAATATGATGACAGTTTAGCATCAAATATGCCACTTAATTTAGACTCAATGGTTGTGAAATATTCTTCTGTAACTAAGTTTTAAATATCAGGCAAATAAAAAGATAAAATAGGTATGTTAATTTCTGAAACATCATAAAAGGTTGCACTTATTATGAATAAAATCCTACTCACACTTCCACAACAGCATGAGCACTATTTTTACCACCGTATCATCATGTGATTAAAATGCTTGAATGACTCCTGGAAATTCTTCCAAAGATAGATCTAAAATGATAGGCATATCATTATGAAATTTATTTCTGTCCAAATGTGTTATGAGACCCCCCCCCCCCCCTCAATTGTTGGATCATATTATTTATAATCATCTTGAATAGATTAAAATTTATCTTCCTGTGGAACGGATGTCTCAGTGTAATTTATATCCAATAATTTCAAATCACCAAATTCCCATTCCTCCCCCTAAATGTGGGCATCTTCTAAAGCATGAACAAAATGTTCATCTTCTTGAAAAGTTGTCTCAAAAACCACTACCATGGATTCCCTAGCCTTAGGAGTATCTTAACCAACTGGCGCTTCTGTCCCAATTTCTAGGATAGTTTATTCTAACTCAACACCAAATTTACTGTGGTGTTTGGTAGGTTCAGTATACACAGCTTCTTGAGAGAACTTTAGAAAACTCTTTGGGAGTTGCTTGAATCAGTCTCTCATAAGAGATTTCCTCTTCTTCATTTACTACTCCAGGGTATACCATTGCCTCATGAACATCTCTTCCCTGTGATCATCTTAGTTACTGTATTATATCCAACATATACTTTTCTTGAATAATTTACCCATATTCCACATCCCTCTACTCATTGTAGAAATTTCTAGTGAGTAGAGGTTAGGAAGATCTAGTATCCCTTCGATTTAATAGTGAATACATATAAAATCTTGTAATCTCCAAAAAACCATTCCTAAACGAAATCCCCAACTCACTGATGGATTTCAATGGTGATTCCTGTTGGAAGTATTAAACTCTTATTCCTTGGACGGCACCTACCATCCATTGTTGGGATAGAGGCTTGAAGAGTTCCATGAAGACGGATTGACGTGTGTGGATTCGGAGGCTTGGGCGGCACCTACCACAACCAACTGCGGACTTGTTTTATCCTCTGTTTGATTTTAGTTGTGTGATTGTAACCCTATAAATAGGGAGTACGGTGTGTGTTGTAATAATATATGAATTACAGTGAGAAGAAATAATACAAGTTTGTTCTGCTGTGTTTGTGTGTTGCGATCACCTCCAGTGATCTGCGTGTGCGCGGTTTGAGTTTGCCGCTGCAATCGATCCTCCATCAGTGGTATCAAAGGGAGGATGAAGTTCCCACTTCTGATAACCACCTTCAGTGGTATCAAAGGGAGGTTGAAGTTCCCGCTGCCAATAACCATCTTCAGTGGTATCAGAGCATCGAAGGTGATCTGAGCGGACATATATCCGTAGTTTGTACTCTCGATCCGTCTGTTGCAGCGCAGAGAGGGATCCGTGATATCCCATTCCAATTAGTTGCAGCGACTAATTGAAGAAGACGATGAATATTACCAACTATTCATAATCCGTGTGTTAGAATTTCATCCCACTTTTTTTTAAGTTTTCAAAAGTAAAGTTACCTTTTGATTTTATCATTTGTCAAAAGGTGGTTCAACTTTTTTTTCTCTTTCTCTACATTTGTCTCCACTACCCTCTCTCCAATTATGATTTTTTTAGCTTATTTTGGTTTCCACTCATATCCCTTACTCAAAAAAAACTCCCTCATTTCTATATCCCTCCGCCCATCATACAACCAAATACAAAAAAAATCCAATACTATTCCAAAACAAAAGGATTTTGGTGAACAAAAAAAAATATTGTTTTAGTATAAAATTTTTCAAAAACAAATTGTGATCTTCAAAAAAAATCAGTAGCAATTAAAAAAACATTGCAATTACTCTATTAAAAAAATGATTCTCCTGGATAGTGACTTCAATTTCGTCGATTACTTCGACTAATTTTCAGACATTGACGATGATGATGGACGACCTCCACCTTCATCTTGTAACCCGAAGCTGAATCAATCGTGTGCAATTGAATCCACTGAAGAGATGGAATTGATGTCCAATGAAGATGAATTTTTGAAAGTCAAGAGCTTGGTCGACGTTGTATCTATCGAACCATCTACCACTGCAGACACCTTCCCAAAAGGAATCAAAGAACATTATTGATATCAAACGCAGAAGTATTCTTGAAAGTTGGGACTGACATCAACGTTGTATTCGGCGAACCATCCACCAGTTCGGGCTTGAAGCATCAAAGCCCCATGTTAGTTCCTCTGGTGAGAAATAGCGATGCCACCTTCCAAGGCCTCCAAGTCCCGATGAAGCCCCGCAGCAAGGGGGGACATTTCGAAGAATATGAACCCCAAGACAAAGGGTTTCGTGAACAAGAATCTGATCCTAAAAGAGGAGTACGAGATTAAATAATTCCATATCGAGGAAATAAATTCTAATTTGATTCCTACTGCTGATATTTTGTTGCTGTGATCACCTTCAATGATCTATTTATTTGCTGCCACATGTGCTATTGATTTTACTGCAGCTAATGACTATAGTGAATTCATTATACCAGTTGGTTACCCACCTAGACATAATGTAAAATTATGGGTCGTAAGGAATACGAGTTTAAGGGGGGATGTTGGAAGTATTAAACTCTTATTCCTTGGATGGAACCTACCATCCACTGCTAGGATCCACGAAGACGGATTGATGTGTGTGGATCCGGAGGCTTGGGAGGCACCTACCGCAACCAACTGCGGACTTGTTTTATCCTCTATTTGATTTTAGTTTTGTGATTGTAACCCTATAAATAGGGAGTACGGTGTGTGTTGTAATAATATATGAATTCCAGTGAGAAGAAATAATACAAGTTTGTTCCGCTATGTTTGTGTGTTGTGATCACCTCCAGTGATCTGCGTGTGCGCGGTTTGAGTTTCCCGCTGCAATCAATCATCCATCACTTCCTTGAGCATTGTTACAAGAGGCGTGACATCCGATCTAGGGGTATTATTTCTTTCAGAGAGCTAGAATCCAAGCATATGGTGATCATATGTTCAGGATCATTCAGTGAATTTTAGGTGAGGTTCAGCTTGCAACATGATATTACTTACAATTTTGGTGGTTCAGTGTTATAGAACCAACAGAGTCTAGGGGAATGTTCTCGTCAGGTGATAGAAGACTTCTGATGTTGGTAGAATAAGATCCAGGTGATTCATCTTCAGCTTTTTTTCTATAGGAGTTGTGTGTGTTGATCTTCTAGGGAGGTGGGTTGTATGATTTAGCCGGAGCGATTCCATTTTCATATTCACCTCAGGATATTTTTTCTAACTTTACTCTAATTCTTTTAAAACAATTTTTCATGAAACAATGTACCTTTACAATTTAACTCGATGTATCAATGACTTGTCTTATATTTCCACTCTAATACTAATGAATTAAATCGTAAAACTGTGTTTAGTACCCTATGCACTTCATCACATATTATAAATCATTAAACCTTGGTATAAAATATATATTAATGCTCTTTACTTCACGAAAAAACATAATTTTTAGGTTGGCAAAACATTATAAATTCACTAAACATAGACCTGGTACTGGAACACCCCAACGGGATTTGGCTACTCAAACTTGACCCTAAGTTGAGTCTGAATGTTTCTTATTCCTTGACGTCATTCCCCAAGCACTAAAAGCTCTACAGTAAAAACAAATGACTCACCTGTCATGGGGATCAAATCTCTGTAAAACAGTACGCAACAAAAATCTATAAATGTAAATGCATATGATACCACCAAATAAAACAATGATACAATGATATGATAATAAATTATATGATATGCAATGATATGATAATAAATTCCATGATACATATACCACTATACAAAAGTACCTGACTACAACTAATGACCCATCCTCCACTAGTGCCCACTAGACAATCATCGTTACTCTATACCATCCAATGAACCAACATCCAAGCCACATGAAACTCAAGTCAACATCTGCATGTGCACCGATATTCACATGCAGGGGGTGAGTAAAAGTCTAAATAAGATATCCCAAATACTCCCCATGTACCCCATTAACCCCATGAATGTGAAAAAAAAGCTACAAATGAATTTTATAAAACATACCCTGAACCTATGTCAGTTTATAAAACCATATGAAATCACTTTAACAATAAACAAGATTTAGAACAAGCAATAACCTACACACAACATCAATATTGTGTTTATAAACTAAACACCACACACTTGTTTTATCAACCAAAACTCAAGGGGCTCTGAAACCATGAGAAATAATCAAGAATGGCCATCTCCTACTTGCGGGTGGACTGACTACCTCTAAACCTCACATTTTCATTACCGACAATGTCTTTACACCCCATTAAGAGCTTACCACAACCTCACCTCATTATTACTGATGAAGTCCCCACACCCAAGTGGGAGTTTTCCACATTTCATTTCCAATCCCTCACCCAACATAAATCAACAACATAAATCAATTATAGAACATAACAATAACATCAACTGATAACTCAATTCCTCATCCAAATAACATCAACCGACAACTCAATGCCTCGTCCAAATAACATCACTTGTGAAATCTAGTGCACACTCCCAAAAACATCAAGTATATTTTCTAATGAAAATCCACAACATAAACATTAACAATAACCCCAATAACACAAAGAAACTTTCAACCATAATGTTAAGACCCCTTTTCTACCACACTTTACAATTCTCCTCATTTCTTGGAAATCACACCTGCACCCAGAAATCCACCAGCTCATTTTTCACCAATCAAAATCATGATAAAACCCATTTCTCCAAAATCCACCACCATAATGAAATTATTTTATCACCATA
Source organism: Viscum album (assembly GCA_963277665.1). Taxonomy (NCBI): domain Eukaryota; kingdom Viridiplantae; phylum Streptophyta; class Magnoliopsida; order Santalales; family Viscaceae; genus Viscum; species Viscum album. The sequence continues at coordinate 912,110,631 of OY728155.1, read as the reverse complement.
AAATAATTTAATTAAAACGCCACATTCAAGCTCATGTTATTTGGCACACAATAGGTTGAGTGAGAAGCCAATGATGAAGACAAGAAACACCATCAAATCCAAGACCCTCACTCTTTATAGCCTTGTTAAACCCTTAACCACAAACCCCTATCAATTTAATGGGTTTAACCATGCCTTAGAGAAACCCCCAAGTCAAAACCCTAGATTTAGAGAGAGAAGAGAAAAAGTAAGGAGCAACATACCTTTGATCCAACACCCAAACCTTCAAAGATACAAGGGAGAAGAGATCTGACAATATAAACCAAAAAACACCCTAGAGTTGAGAGCCCTATGAAAGAGGAAGTAAATGATACCAGAACCACCCAAATACAGGTAAAATAGAAAATTTGGGAGGGATTTAAAGTGGCTTTATGGCCCAATTGCAAAGTTTTTGATGATTAGGTGTCAACCATGTATCCCTCTATACGTCCCTCGTAACTCCTTCCACCACTCACTTGGGGATTATGCATGGTCCCGTAGGTCATGCACCTTCCCAAAATCCTTCTAAAACACCCATTATAATTACCCCCCCCCCTTGAACACTTTCTCCTATATTGCCTACACTTCCATGTACTTTCAAATAGCTCTAACACACCTCCCCCAACTATTTAAACCATCCAACCCAAATATTTTTCCTCAAATCCAAATATTTTACCTTACAATTCTTCAATCTTAAAAAATTTTACATCCTTGAAAAACTGGGTTCTAGATATTTCATTGAATAATCAAGAATCCAATATTCACTGCCCAATATCCATTTGATCATGTATGGACAGCATCCTATACCGGATATAACTACCGAGACACCTAAATCCATACCATTTCATGATGTTCCCCCACTATATTTAGGTCAATACACATCATTAAATTACTATACTCACACCACAAAGGATATAACACCAAATATAACCCAAAATATACATTCAAACACTATTATAACTTCAACTTAGAGAAAATGGATAACAGAACCATCACCAAATTAATTTGAATGATACTCAGCCTTTGGCTACTCAAACCTGACCTGGCCTGACCCAACATATACATTACCTGAATCATTTGTGCACTTTTACTATGTTTCATCCTCTTACAAGTAGAAATTTCTAATGAGTAGATGTTACGAAGAGCTAGTATCCCTTTGAGTCGATGGTGAATCCATATAAAATCTTGTTATCTCCAACTAACCATTCCTAAACACAATCGTCAGCTCACTGATTAATTTTAGTGATGCCTCCTTCACTTTGTTATGAGTGACTGGTGATATCAGATATACGGGTCTCCTTTCTTTCAAAGAGCTAGAATCCTGGCATGTGGTGGTCATATGTTCATTATTATTCAGTGATTTTTAGGTGAGGTTCATCTTGATACTTGATATTTATTACAATTTTTGTGGTTTAGTGTTCTGAAAACAATAGAGTCTAGGCACACATTCTAGGCAGGAGATACTAATAATGTCGGCAGAACAAGATCTAGGAGATTTACTTCAAGAGATTTTTCTGATTTTATTTTAATTCATTTAAATCAACACATAATGAAAGGCTCACAAAAATGAACCTTTTGTTCAATGAAACCATGCTGCTTTAAATTTTACTCAATGTATCACGACTTCTCTAATACTTCCAATCATACTTCCAAATTAATTCCCAACACGACTCATCAATAATTTCCATTTTTTCTTTAATATTTATTTATTAAATATTTAATACATTTCCATGATAATTTTGAATAAATAGACCATAAATTATCTTCAAAATATATCTTCATATTTTTTTGGTACCCAAGCACTTCATCATATAATATCGGTGCTACAAATCACTTTTATCAGTGCTAAAAACGTTTATGTTGTGAGTGTCTTTAAAAAGAAGTCTCTTTTATTGGCGTTAATGCTAGCAATGATAAAAACCCTTCCCAACCACAATAGAATTTCGATAGTTATATTTGAAACACTTTGTAGCAGTTGGTAATAAACATATAAAAACAATTTAATTTGCAGTACAATATTACGTTAAATATAAAAAAACAATTTAACTTTACATTTCATCATAAATCTATTATAAATATTACAATAAAGAAATTCAATACAATACAATTGCATTGATGTACTGTTTAATTACAAATAAAAAATAATTATAACCAATTTGAAAACAACTCTTGTATTAAGCCTTCTCCAAGATCAACACAACCTCGTACAAAAGAATTGTGTGTCTATAATAAAATTAACATTTATTTAAGCAATAATACATAATAAAAATTAAATCAAATTTTAATTGAAATTCTCTTTAATCCATTATAAATTTAAATTGGAATGATATGTGGTCAATTCCTACAAGTCACAAAGGAAAAATACGTTGTTATAAAGTATCATGAAAATTAGAGACCATATGCATGGTTTTGAGTATGTGACGTGTGTTTTGAACTAAAATTCCATTTTAAAATGAAATCAAACTTTCAGTCATACCCGTCACACTATGTGTCAGATTGACTTGTTAATTCCTACACGTCATAAATGAATCATCGACCTCTATCCTAAAATATCATGACAATCTAAGTGTGCTTACTAGGTTTTGAGTATGTGACACATGTTTTGAACTAAAATATAGTTCTTAAATAAAAAAAACACATTTTCAGTCATACTGACTACATAATGTGTCAGATTGAGTTGAGTTTAATTCCTACACACCACAAATAAATCACAGATCATAGTCAAGTATTGAGACAATTTGAGCATATTTGTTTGGTTTTGAGTATGTGGTGAAACTTTTTAACTAAAACATCACTTTTAAACTCAAAACATACTCTTTCAATCAATCCAACCACACTATGTGTCTGATTGATGCACATTTTATCACATCAAAAATGAATCAGAGATCATTGTCTAAAGTATCATGATGATTTTAGTTTGTTTGATCAGTTTTGACTATGTGATGTGCGTTGTGTGCTAAAATGTTATGTTTATACTGAAAAACACATATCGACCACATTGTGTGCTGAATTGATGTACGATTGATTCTTACATGTCACAAATGAATTAAAAATATTTTTCCTAAATTATCATGATAATCATAGCACATTTTTTTGGTTTTGAGTATATGATTCCCATTTTAAATTAATGTATCACTTTTAAATAAAAACAAACTTTTATTCATACCGGCTACAACATGTGTCAAATTGATATGTAGTTAATTCCTACATTTCACAAATGGATTATCATTCTTTTTTTAAAAGTATCAAGACAACCATAGTGTGTTTACTTGATTTTGAACAAGTGGCACATTTTGAACTAAAATGTCAATTTTAAATGAAAACACACACTTTCAATCACATCAACCTCACCATGTGTCATACTAACATGTGGTTTATTTCTACATGTCACAAATGAATTATGGATCATTGTTATAAAATATCAAGAAAATATGAGTGTATTTTCTCGATTTTGATTATGTGACATGTTTTCAACAAAAATGACATCTTTGAACGAAAACACGTACTTTCAGTCATATCGGTCACACTATGTATCAGATAGAGGTGTGGTTAATGCATACACATCACAAATGTATTGTCGATAATTGTAATCAAATATCAAGACAATCTGAGCATGTTTTCTTAGTTTTGAGTATGTGATGCACATTTTGACCTAAAATGATATTTTTAAATGAAAACACACACTTTTTTGTCATACCGGCCACAACGTGTGTTGGATCGATCTGCAGTTATTTCCTACACATCATAAATGAATCAAAAATCATTATCCTAAATCATCCTGATAATTCGAGTCTATTTGCTCAGGTTTCACTATGTGATGCATGTTGTGAGAGCTAAAATGTTGCTTTTAAATGAAAACATACACTTTCAGTCATATCATCCACATTGTGTGTTGAATTGATGTGCATTTAATTCATATACAAAATAATTGAATTATTTATTTTTTCCATAAATATAAATATAATAAAAGTACATTTTTTTGGTTTTGAGTGTGAGACACATGTTTTGAACTAAAATGAAATTTTTAAATGAAAACATGCACTTACGGTCATACCGACCACATCATGTATAGGATTGACTTCATATTTATTCCTACACATCAAAAATGAATCATATATTTTTTTTCTAAAGTATTAGGACAGTCTAAATGCATTTTCTTAATTTTTTATGTGAGTTTCATTTTAGACTAAAATGTCACTTTTATACTGAAACATTGTACTTTCAATCAATTCGATCATGTCGTGTGTTAGATTGATGAATAGTTAATTCTTGTACATTACAAATGAATCATGAATCCTTATAATAAATTATCATGAAAATTTGAGTGTGTATGCTCAATTTTGATTATGTGTCGTAGGTTGTGAGCAAAACATGTTACTTTTATACTGAAAACATGAACTTTAAGTCATATCATCCACATTCTGTGTTATATTAATCTGTGGTTGATTGTTACACATCAAAAATGAATCACAGATTCTTATCTTAAATCATCAAGAAAATCCGATTACATTTTCTTGATTTTGACTAAGAGACACACATTGTGAGATAAAATGCTACTTATATACTAAAAACACACACTTTGAGTCATTACATTCACACCGTGTATTGAATTTACATGAATTTGATTCATACACATCAAAAATGAATCAAGAATTGTTTTCCTAAAGTATCATTAAAATCGGAGTGATTTATTAACTTTGAGTATATGATACATGTTTTGAACTAAAATATCAATTTTACATGAAAACAAATATTTTTAGTCTTACCAATAACATCATGTAATATATTTATGTTCGGTTAATTTATACACATAAACAATAAATCATGGATCATTTTCCTAAAGTATCAATCTGAGCACATTTGATCGGTTTTGAGTATGCGACACACGTTGCGAACTAAAATGCTTCTTTGAGGAGAATGAATAGCCTCAAACAAATTTGTACAATCTTGAAGGGTGTAGGTAGAAATGTATACAATCACTCCAAAGGGAGTGGTAGAAAATGTATACAAGTGATAGTCTCATGCCCAAATCACCCACTGCAGTAAATTCAATAAAAAAAATTTTATTGATAAAACACAAATTTGTCTCACCACCATGTTATTAAATGGGATTATACCCAAAATGGAATGCATTACATTACTACTAAACATAAATAAATCAAATAAATCATAAAAATATACATGGAGAGAAAATTAAACAATACCTGAGTGCGTCATCCTTTCCAAAGACTTTTGAAAGATGAATCATGATCTTTGAGAAGTGTGTGAGAAGAAAGTGAAGTGAAAAAATGAATGAAATTATTATTACACTGAATATTCATAATTTGAAATATGAATAATGATCTTTCATTACAGCCCATTCTTTCATCCTAATCAATTAGTTAAACTATTTATTTTTATGATTATAAAACAAACAATATAGAGAAACTGATTCTGTATCTTTTGGGTAAGGTTTTACAAGTTAATAAGAACTTAAGAAAGTCAAATATTTAGTTCTTATTGTGAAAGAATTTAAATAAAAGTTATAAAACCCATGACTATTTCTAATTCAATAGATCATTTACAATGAATTTATAAGAAACCAAAGGAAAAGATGGATCACATAGAATGCGTTCCTATTTTATTCACATAGGATATGATTGGTCATTTGAAGAGAAGCCGCAATGAATTAAAGTATAAGAAATCAAAGGATTCAACTTCATATGTATTTATCATTGCATGTGATATTTTAGTCTTACTTCTTGGGAATTATATACTAGATTCATGTCACATATTTGAATCAAAATACAGAAACCAATTAGGTTCAAAAACATTATAATAAGTAAGGTGGATTATCTAAATAACTCAGAAAGGGTTATTCCTATGTCACTGATGAGAAGAACATGACTTCTTTTTTTACAATTTTATTGATTCTAGTTGAACTATTATTTTTTATTGAGCATAACCAAAACATTTATCTTATGTTTCCATTCAACACATCAAGACACTTTCATTTTGGAAGGGATGTTGTTTTTGGTGTATCGTACTAAACTAACAGTTTTATGATACTTGAATTGTTAGTAATAAATGATGGATATAAAATGTAAGACTCAGTAATGATGATTTATGGGAAAATAAATCTTGGTCAAGTAAATCTAAAAGAAAATTTTAGGGAAACACCAAGAAGTGTGTTTAGAATCTTCATGAGATAAAACTATTAGATATTATACATGAGTTCTTATAAGGTATAATGAAAAACAACACCTTAAACGTTAAAGGTGATAAAGTTGAAATGATTATAGAACTAGTTCAATAAGATATGTGTGAAATATTTCAAGTAAAATCTTATGGTAGATTTATGTTCTTTATGAGATTGCTTTAAAAAATTGGAGGAATGTAAAAGTGATGAAATGAATATGATTGGTAAGGAGATTTTAGATGCATTGGGCAATGAACCAAACAATATCGTAACCAATAATTCATTGATCATTAAAATATAGAGTGGATTTATTCCTAAAATCACATTTCCTTATACACATCAGACCAATGATATCAGTAAAGGAATAACCAATGATGTGTATTAAATGAATTCATTAATTATTAAAATATAGAGTGAGTTTATTCCTAAACTCACATTTCCTTATACACATCGTATCCATGAATGTAATAATAAATAGGATCAATGATGCGACTTATAAGTTATGTAAAGTATTTCATTATTTCTTCGAGATATGTTTCACAAATAACAACATTTTACCATAACCATATGCTAAATATAATGAGAAATGGATATCATATGATTTATATATGAAATAAATGAATTATTATAAAGAACCATGATATTTTACACATATTATTACATGATTCTTAAACATAAATATCCATTAATACAACACAAGAATCATAAAGGCCTATTGTCTTTGGAAAACTAGGTTCATAATATATAAAAAAAATTAAAATATGGCAACCTTATTTTGTTCTCCATAATGAGATCCTAAAATACCTTTGAACTCCTAAAATATCAAAGTATAACCTAATGAATACATAATAAAATGGGTGATCTAAAAATCCCAAAAAGAGAATAGACATGATAATGAAGCTCAAAAGAGAGCTGATGAGAGAGTGAGAAGCTCAACATCTCTGCCCTCTCGGATGACCTAGCTGGACATGGATGATTTCTCAGCCCCTCCCACTCCTAGGGAGGGGACCCTTTATTCCTTTACACCTCTTCCTTAGGGTTTCATCCCTCCCCCTAATTTGAGATGGATTCCTTGGTTTCTTTAAATCCCACTCTTCCCTATGGTTTTAGGTTTTTATAGATGGAGCTACATCCCTATTGATTTCTCCATCAAAGTTCACAATGGATTCTTCCATCCTTAACTTTTTATTATGGTTTGATTTGGTCTGTAGTGTCCCCTAGTTGGTGACTTCAATAGATTCGTTAACGAAACATGGGATTTACAACATCCAGTGGGGGTTGGTCTGCTCAATCTATAAAGTTTCCTTATATGTTTCAAAGATAAAGATGACATGGTGCATGCTTGGTCAAGTGCCCATTTGTACCTAGATTCTTCCCATTTCTACCTTCTAAGGTGGTTTTTTGACTTCCATTTTAACCATGATCCATCTTCCTCAGTGATTTGGGTTCACCTCTGTAACGACCCGAAATTTTGAATAAATCTTGTTTCCTAATTTTGTGTGTTATTTTATTTTATTTTTTTTATACTCAACAAAAATGTTTCATTTGATAACATGAGTATAATTAAAATGAGACCGTTGGGTTTTGACTGTTATATGACCATTGGTCAATATGACCGCTGTAAACTAAACGTTTCGATTATTGTCTCTAAATACAAGTAATCTTGGTTAATTATTATAGAAAGAAGATTTGATGGCCTCACCCAGTAGTCTTGGACTGATCGAAGCCCATCTAACAGAACTTGGGAAGGAGGTAGCACCACTGGGCTTTGTTCTGAACCAAACCCAAGACGAACTTCATCGTGTGAAGTTAGAACGGAATCGCCTTCGCAAGAAGTTTAAACTGATAGAAATTACTACTCGTGTGATGTTGGCCGAGCCTCCCTTGGATTCTCTCACCTTAGCACACCTTACACTTAGGTCCTATGCTGGTGTGATAAGGGGCTATGTAAGGAGACCATAACTGCCTTGTGTAATCCTTTATTTTAAATAAAAATTGGGATTTCTTCTTATGATGATTTTTATGACTTTTCAAATGTCCGGAGAAATATAGTATGCATATTTTTGGTGAATTTTAGAGAAAGGATATTTTAAAAAATGTTTATGTAAACCTTAAATAATTAAAAATGTGTAATGATTTTCAAAAAATGGTCTTCTACAATTATGTTCAGTACGAAATTTAGAGTCTAATAAGATCAACTTAATTTTTGATGAATAGTAAATTATGAATAGTGATTTTATGCTTAGGATTAGTAATGTGACCAAATAGATTAGTAATCTCACTTAAATAAAGTATTAATATAATTTAGGCACCTTGATTAAGTAATGTGATTCAATAAAATGGTTAAATAACGGTTTTATATATTATTATTCAAGTATTAGTTTTTTCGGGTGAATAGTGTTTTTTAATTAAAAATTAAATTAAAAATATTTAGAAAATTATTTTTATAAAATGGATTTCATTTTTGAACTCAGAGCTTTGATATTATGTTAAGGTAAATTTTGGGGATTTTTCTGAAAAAAAATGAATTTTCGGTGAATAGTGTATTTATTTAAAAAATAAATTAAAAATATTTAGAAAATTATTTTTTATAAAATGGAGTTTATTTTTGAAATCAGAGCATTGATATTTGGTTGAGGTGAAATTTTGTGATTTTTTCTGAGAAAGTTGAATTTTCAGTGAATAGTAAAAATACAGTTTTAGGGTTTCGGTATGTTTAATGACATCATAACTGTGTCATGATGATGTCATGATATATTTTATGCGTTGTCCGACCAAAGGTGATGAATTATTGTATTGGGGGCCCCATGTGGCCTAACTCCATTGGAAGTACCATGGGAGGGCTCATGCTTTTGAGAAAACCACTTTTGAGGTGTCCCTTGGCCATTAATGCCTTATCCCCTCACTTTCCCTATAAATACCAAGCAATCATCTCATCCTTTCGACTCCCCACTCTCCCCCAACGAAGTTCTGGTCTCATTACCTCCCAATAGGTCCTCCCAAGGTTCCCCAAGCCCTCAAGGTCCCAACCTTTGAGTTTTAAGAGTTACGTTTTAAGGTAAGGGATCCGACCCCTCTCTTTCTTTTCAAGTGATCTCTTTTATGTCAATTATTTAATGATCCATGTTCTTATGTTGGAGGATGTTCTTTGATATTCACTATACTGTCCTTTTTATGTTCATATGATGATAGACCCCCTCTTACTCTCATCGTTTCATTTTATGAAAGTTTAAGTGGCGTCGTTAGGCTGCCGAAATGTTTGTAACAGATTCTTTCACCCTTCTCATTTTCAAGTTCTATTTTCTTATCAAGTATTTCAAGTTCCTTTTTATTATGTTGGGGTATGATCTCTATATCTATCATACTGATATTTTATGATCATATGATGAGAGACCACATTTTATCTCTTCAATTCAATATTTTGAAGTTTTAAGTGGCGCTGTTAGGCTGCCGAATTTTTAAGTGGTTCTTTCACCCTTCTCATTTTTCAAAGTTCTACTTTCATGTCAAGTCTTTCAAGTTACTTTTTATTATGTTGGGGTATGATCTCTATATCTATCATACTGATCTTTTATGATCATATGATGAGATACCCCATTTGATCTCTTCAATTCAGTATTTTGATGTTTTAAGTGGCGTCGTTAGGCTGCTGAATTTTTAGGTGGTTCTTTCACCTTTCTCCTTTTTCAAAGTTCTAATTCCATGTCAAGTCTTGAAATTTTATTTTTATTATGTTGGGGTATGATATATAAATCTATCATACTGATATTTTATTTTCATATGATGAGAGACCCTATTTTATCTCTTCAATTCAGTATTTTGAAGTTTTAAGTGGCGTTGTTAGGCTGTCGAATTTCTAAGGGGTTCTTTCACCTTTCTCGTTTTCAAGATCTATTTTCATGACAAGTATTTCAAGTTCCATTTTATTATGTTGGGGTATGATCTCTATATCTATCATACTGATCATTTATGTTCATATGATGAGAGACCCTATTTGATCTCGTCAATCCATTTTTGGAAGTTTTAAGTGGCGCCGTTAGGCTGCCGAATTTCTAAGGGGTTCTTTCACCCTTCTCATTTTCAAGATCTATTTTCATGACAAGTCTTTCAAGTTCCTTTTTATTATGTTGGGGAATGATCTCTATATCTATCATACTGATCATTTATGTTCATATAATGAGAGACCCTATTTGATCTCGTCAATCCATTTTTGGAAGTTTTAAGTGACGCCGTTAGGCTACCGAATTCTCATAAAAGAAATCTTATTTTTTTTCTTCCTTTAAAGTTCTTCATTTCATATGGTATATCATTCAAATTTCATTACCATGTTCTTAAATACTTTATATTCTATTCCCCTACTGTTTTATGTATCATTTTTGAGTGGGTGACCCATGTCCCCTCTCTTTTCAATGTTTTCTAAAACCATGTATCATAGACGTTATGCTGCATAGTTTTCGTCTCAAAATGACTCCCTCTTTATCTCAAAATTATTTTATGTTATTAAGTGAATACTCAAAGATATTATTTCTACAGGGGTATTCACATATATATAAAAATGTTCTATTTTAAATTCTGGGACTTACATACATGAAACCCGCTCTCCCCTTCCGTGGGTTTAATGTGACGTAAAGATCATGTCTTTAAAGCAGTTTTTAAAACGTTATGATTATGAAATGAAACCCATTTATTTTATGATATATGGGTTATTTATGAAATTTTTGATGATGATATATGTGGCTCACATGATAATAAAGGAAAATTTAAGGGTGCGCCCTGATAGCGCTCCAATGCATTGGGTAATGATGTGACCACTAGAGATTACAATTTTCACGATATCTTGGTGAATAACCTTGGTAATTTTCAAATGACACCTTGGGGATGGACCTTGGTGATATGTTCATGATTTTCTATATTAAATGATGTAGCCACATCTTCAAGTTATGAAAAATGTTATTTTTATTATGATATGCCTCATGATTTCATTCTCATGCCTTAAAGTTATTTTCATGACTTTATTGATGCATCTCAAGTTCATATGTAAAATGTTTCGCTTGTTTCCCTTACTGGTCCTTCTGCTCACCCTTTATTTTGATGTATGTCCCCAGGTTATGAGATGCAGTAATGAACCTAGGATGAACTTAAGGAGAAGCATTTCAAGTGTTTAAGAAGAATGCTTTATGTTGTTTTCATGTATTATGTTCCTGGTTTCCAAGACACTAAACCTTAAAGATCCTCAGTTTTGTGTAATGTAATGAAAGTTTATGTTATAAAAAGGCAGGATGCTATAACCTCCCTAGTTTACCACTCCCCTTTCATAACCCCTCCATTCATAGGATGGTTGGGGGCTTGCTTGTGTGTTTCCTCTGTGCGGACCAAAGAACCCAAGGTATGTGCCACCTCATTTCCCCTCGAATATATGGGGAGGTTTATTCTTTGAAGGCTTCTATTAATTTTGTATGGATTGAAATAAGAGATTATCGTCATAAGAAAGAGGTTGTTTACGAACCATGGATGTACTATTGTGATATCTGCTCTCATCTGGATCATCTGGCCCTAAAATATCTCTATGTAAAGGGTGTGGAAGGAAGATTTATAGCTACTATTACTACCCTTTTGGTTGATTCTGATGGATTCTTCCAAAAATTTGATGATTTTCCCCTAACTGCAATCTGGTGTTGAATAACATCATACAACAGGGTGGTTCCATTGATGTCAACCTAGGAATACATTAAGTATTTGGACCATCAATCAAAATCATGACATGTGAAAATGGTGCTAGGATTCACACACATTACCCTATTATTCTTCAGTCACATCCTCTTCCTTTGGGTAATGGGGTGGTGATAGAAGTCTAGAAGGTTTGTGTCTTTCTCATGACCTGACATCCTCGAATTTCCAACTAATCTTGATCATGGAAGGGAAGGTTGGTGATGGGAATGCAGGTATGAAGGCCCCATCTAGGTTGGAAAATCAAAATAAATTTTATCTATTATAGTGATCTAATATTGAAAATGATGATGAGGGTGGCAATGGTTTTCTTTAGAAAAAGGAGCATATTCTTTCTTTAGTGGAGGTAGCTGACCATGAAACCAATGAGTTATAGGGAGAGCTTACTGCTAAATCCATCGAATAAGTCACATACATAGATGTAGATTCTTAGGCTTTATCATTTGAGAAGGAAAAAAATTATCAAGAGAATATTTTCATGGCATGAAAAAAGGGAAGAAAGGCGTCACATATTTTGAAGGTTATACAATGATTCCTGGGAAGTATACTATATGATGGAAAGATTACTCTAATTTGCTTAAGCCTATGGTGACTTGGTCGGCGGGGAAAACCATATACTCTAAGGAGTCTGGGCTCATAAATATACATACTTAATTTGAGGATAATTAGGGACTCCCTAAGTAGAATGGGGATCTGGTATAAATAAGCAAGGACATGGGAGAGCAAGAGAAGCGTGAAACTAGAGTCCAAGAATTTTTATAACCTAAAGTGGTTGAGAGATTTGAGGAAGAGGAATATCAGAATGCCACTCACAATAGTGATGAACAAAAGACCCAGGGAGGAGGAGACTCGAAGCCAATCAGCAACTCCCTTGAGGCTAATATTTCTTTACAGGAGGCCAATCAAGAATTTCCGGTTCAAGATGAAGGCTCAAAGGCAATAGAAGAGCCTCAGCCAGGTACAGTTTATGGGACTACCCACTACCCCTCAAAATTCTTGGGAATAATAAAAATCAAATATGATAAATTTGGATTGGTTTTATAAGAAAAAGTGCTTAAGAGTGTAACCCGAGAAGATATATGAGGATGTGGAAAATTTGAATAAGGAGAGATCACTACATGGTGTTCATCCACAACTCTTGAACTAGTTTAAATTGAAACTTTTGTGTATTTTAGAGGAGTTGTAATCTATCTTGCTTTCCCATGATGATTTTTAGAAGGTATTGGAATTAATTTTGTTCAATATTGGAGACTCTCTATGGATCAATCCAAAAATTGACATTAGGAAACTATCTTGGAAGTAGATTATGGTTCCCCTTAGTTGTGTCTGGTTCACTAGTCTTAGTGATAGAGACTTGCTTATCCCGGTATGTTTTCTAGTGGTTTTTGTTAGTTTAGTAGTGGTTCAATGTTGGTTTTGTTTAGGTTCCCACTCAACCCTTAAAAGTGGTTGTTTTTTTAAAATGAAATAAAAATGGAATTTAGATAGTGACATGATAATGAAACATAACATGCGAGACAAGAGTATAACATGATATCATAAAATTAAAGGATCATGAGTAAAAATGTGTGAGCATAACATAAATAACATATTATTATAAGATCATAGCATCATAGGAAATGTGGAAACAACATATAACATAACATAAACATGATTCAATTCTAACTCCCAAGATAATTTCACATGCTATAGAAAGTCCCATAATGTATTAGGTTTACCCCCTAATCCCATACATGATGTTTCATGAGACTAAATATTTACCCATTGCATTGAGAACTATCTGGGTGCACCCATCCTAAAATTTTCATGATTTATGTGTGACACAAAAATAAAATCAATCATAAGGCATAAACATAGGAATTACTTAGGGAAATAAATGGGTTGTATAATTTTATCTCATATCATAATCAAAATAAAATTTCATAATGAAAAAATTTGAGAGGTGAACATAAAGCATGTATTATCCCATAAAAGTAAGAGAGAGTGAGAAAGGTATATATGTAAGATACATATATATAGTATTTGAATATTTTCGTAACATTAAAGTTTCTTAATGTTGATAAATATAAATACTTTTAAAAAGATTAAAAAACATTCATGAGGAAAATAACATTTCCTCTTCTAAAATCAATTTTTAAAGAATAACAAAATATTGTGGAAATCCTTTTCTTTGAAAATAACTTTGGAAACTTATAAAGGAACCTTAAATTAAAATGAATAAAGGTAATATTGTTCATGTCGTAAATGTTTAAACAAAGATTCTTTTCACATTCTCAATAAAAAGTCAAGAAGTACCTTATTTGGAAAATGATAAGAAAACTCATTTTAAACCATTTTGTAAAAAAGTAAAAAAGGGTGAAAATGACTTCAAATAGTTATAGAATAATTTTAAAAACATTTATTTAATACACATTAAATAATACTTGGACATGGAAGAGAAAGAGTTTCGACCGAAGAGAGAAATAAAGCTGATTTTCCTTAAAACATATTCTCAGTATTTTTAAGTACCAAAGAAACGAAAATGGTATTATTACTTGAAAAGTTAATTAATAAATAGAGGAGAATAAAATAGAATGTTTTTATTATGAATTGATAAAATAATTTCCAACAATGGGAATTCAAACATAAACAATCCCAGTTAAAATGAGATTGAAACATAAACCCTTACCCCTTTTGTAGATTTTGAATCATAACTCCCATGAAAAAAGTGAATGAATTTTAAATTATAATATCAAGAAGTATAAATTATTTATGATATAATATGTAAAGGGTAAATATATACACCATTTAAAATAAATTAGGTGCTTAAAAGAACATGTGTCTCAATGAAGTATGTTTTGAGATGAAACCCCTACAAAGATCATACCATTGAAGTGGGGGTTAATTAATGAATTGATTATTCATATCAAATGTAAATCCATATAAAAAAGTGGAAATAAAATATTAAATAATTAATTTTCGATATGCACATAATCTTAGCATATCATTAGAGTAGAAGTTTAACCCATTGAATGTAAATTGAGTTATAAAATCCCTTACCTCAAGCCTGAATCATCATGTGCATTCCTCATCTTTTGGAATAATAAACTTATGTTAATTATATAATTTTTTAATAATATTTTCCAAGTTTATTATTCGTTTTATTTTAATTTTTTACCACGTCATATTCAATTATTTAAACAATTAATTTCGTATTGGATGTTTTAACGATAAATGACTAATATGTCCAAAATCACTTCAGTAAGTTGACTATGGTAAAAGAGATTATTATTTAATAATATATATAATGTTAATTATGAAATAATTATCATTTTATACATAAATTATACTTTTAAAAGAATCAATGAAATATCATTATGAAAACTGAACTATGTTATGATCATGGAGATGTTAGGTCATACGTTCACATGAGTAACATTTTTTGATGATCATGATGGAAGGAAGGTAAGTGTTATTTTCTATTTCCAGGATGATAAGTATATCGTATTTTTACTTTAAATATTCCTTACGCATATCACCCATTTGATGCGTTAGTAAAAATGAATCACATCGCTTTGCGAGGTGGTAGTCTGCCGTACACACAAACAATGTTATCATTTATTCAATGGATGTTAAGGTAAGAAATTATATGATATATTTATTTTATAGAATTATTAATATATAATTATTATCATACATAAACATAAAATTAGTCTTTATTACATTTTATGTAAAGCCTAAGTGAAAAACAAATCACATCGCTTTGTGAGGTGGTAATATCGTACACACAGGTGATGATACTGTATTCTATACGAAATGGAAATTAAGAAGGTGTATGTGATATTATATTTATATAAGTATGATGATATCATAAATTTCATAAATAAAATTTAAATACATCATTATATCCATCCTTGATAAGCATTTATGAAAAATGACTTACATCAGTTCGTGAGATGGTAGTTCACTGTACACACAATTGATGATTTCATTTCTCATTTGAGGGAGGAGGAGATGGTTCTAGGTCATGCCCTCAACATAAAAACATCATAGTATATAAAATATAATGAGGTTTTTCTGTCATCATTATTTTATAATATTATAATGAGTTGGTTGAAGAAATAAAATAAAAAGCTCGGTTAAGGACATTGCCTCTTATTCAGAAAAATTCTTTAGGATTGCACTAAAATCATTCCAATGTTCAAAAAAAGGATTCTATGATAAAAGGTGTAAATTAATGAATTTATATGGGTAGGTTTTTTCCAAATCAATAGGTTTTTGAAGTGTAGAAAGGAGAGGAGAGTGAGTGACCTTTTATAAGTGGGGGAGAGGACACACTTGGAATTTTTGAAAATGAAGAATTCCACCCATTTTTTATCATTCTAAAAGTCACTAAAATAAACTATTGATGAACCTTATAATATATAAGGTGGAAGTATGACCATTAAATATAAATTATACATGTTTTGGGTCATTTTTAACCCCCTAGTAAACCCATTTGTACATTAATCATGATAAATAATTTTTATTGTTTTCAATATTCATTATAGTTAAAAATTAAGTTGAAATTATTAAGTAATATAAAATATTATTATTATAAATTTACAATACATTTTTTCTAATTACATTAATAGAATTTTATATTTTTATTTAAAATTAAACTGGAGACTCGATGAAAAAACGGGATTCCAAAGAGATTTTTTTGTAAGTAGATAATGTTTTAGTATCAAAATTCAATACGAAATTGATTCAAATGACCTAAATTGGAATAATAAATATATAACTGAACTTATATTTCATTGAAAACCACATTAAAATAAATTGGGACTTGAAAACTATTTAAGCAAAAGACAGTTAAAAAAATTAGTATTTTTCACAATTCATAGAAAAATGAAAATTTTCAGAAAAAATCCCAAAGATTCAGCCTAAGAAATGTTTGAAAAAATGATTTAAAAAATGAAGTGAATTTGGTAAAATACAATTTATAGAAGTGGTAAAAAAAATAATTTTTAATTATGCCTACAAATCTCAAACAAACCACCTTTAACAAAAAAAATTGTTTTTCAGAAATTTTTTTATTTTCCCTTCAAATGGTTGTTATTTTATTTCTAATTAGTAGATAAACATTGAATTTATTTTATACATGTGTAAACCATATAATTTTAATAATTTAGAATTCTTATTCATACCCTCCAACTTAATTTCTAGATTATAATGTTCATGTTCAAATAATAAAATTTTAATAGAGTATCATGTTTTGTTTAGACTTGTGTTTCATGAATCACAAGCTATCGAAGTGGTTGAATTTATTTAAAAGGAAATATATCATAAAAACAAGGGGTTTACATTTTCACCCCTTAAACAAATTCATCCTCGCAATTTGAACTTGTGCTCAATAATCAAGGGTTTGACATTTGAAAATTTCTTTGTAGAAAAACCCACATTGTAAAAATGATTAATAAAATATTCTCCTAAAAAGAGGGAAAGGAAAACATGAAGGTCATCACATAACTAGGTTTCCATATAGGAGAAAATTGGTGGGAATTGACAATATGAACATGGAATAAAAACATAAATATTTTTAAAATATAGGTCATTGATCACAAGAAGGTGAATGAACATGAGAAAGTATATAACCACAAAACATTAAATCTGTGATGAATTAAAAGACCACTGATTCATCGGATATAAAGTTAATAGGACAATATTATTGTTTCAAGATCCTTTTCCTTGAGTTGAGGTATTATTTTACTATCTAGACTAAGATCAATGGAAATATACTTTCTTGATTAATAGAATTTCATTCTTTAACAAATTTCTACCACAATATCATATTTTCCTCCAAACGATGAGCATTCAAGATGAATATTTCAAGTCTGGAACACTAAAATAAACTTATAACGGATCACATAATATATAAAATAACAATAAGTTATTAATCCTATGTTTATTAAAACCATAATGGTTAACACAATGTAATATAATTCCCAAAATTAATATGAATATATCATTCTATAAAGTTCAATAAAAAAACTAAAGGTTCAACATAGATCATTCTTTAAATAAATAAACCTATATCCCAACTAACCTCAACAACCTCAACACGAAAGATGGTTTTAACCTCAAACTTTATCTCATGGCCTTCAAGTTACATCTCCAAAAACATAATAACATTTTCCCCAAATAAACCTTTATATTAAACCTAAAGGTTATATATACTTCAACCTAATAAAACATCTCCCGAAATGTCATTAATAACCTAAAAAAGATTTGATCACTTAATATTTATTCATTAAAACATTTATGAGGTGTAAATTTTATGATCCAATAAAAAAAATAGTTTTCATTAAATTAAGTAGAGGGTTTAAATTTGGTCCCAACAAATCGGACAACGGTTTAATCTAAGTTCAGATAACCAAGTTACGATCATTCAAAAACAATTTAGGGATTGAAAGAGGTGAGTTTTCAGGTATTCAAATTTGAATCATATTTCATATATATTAAATTATACCCAGGTTGCATCATGGGTGACAGTTTTCAATGAAATACGTTATTCATCGGGAACTCAAGCGGCGGAAACAATATTTTCTGACCGAAGTCCATTCCACGTTTTCATGGAAATTATAATATTATAAAAAATATATTATTGTATTATGATATTATTATTAATAATCATTATTATTAATTTATTATAATAATCATTATTATTACAATATTAAAAGGCTATCTGCTTAGCCTTTGGGATTTGGAAGAAAGGGGAGGCGAATTATTTTTGGGGGGTAGTGAGTCAACATAGGCGTAATAAAAAAATGGTGTAAAGTGGGGGTGACTGCTTTTTTTATGTGAAAAAAAAAACAAGTTTTAAATATATATTTTTCTAATTCAAAAAAGGATGGCACGTGCCCCCCCACCCGTGTGTCCTACCTTCTTCCCCGACTGAGAAAGGGAGACAGAGTCAGGCCGCCGATAGTGTCTTCTCAGCCACCTGGTCGCCACCACAGGTGCTCCGCTGTCCTGGACCCCCTCTCGGCTTGCCGCCCCTACCGCGTCGCGCCATATAGCGACTCGAACGGCCACCGCCTCCACCTCCCTCAGACCGCGCTGCCTCTGTTTGAGCCCACATTGTCATGTCGCCTGATCAAAACACTGTCGTGGCTTGAAACCCCCCTTGTTGCGCCACTCGCTGGCGAGCCGGATGCCATGATGAAGTGGCTAGATCCCACTGTGGCACCACTCGGCTTCGACTGTTTATACCCCACTACGACATTGCCAGATCCCGACCGACCCACCCCTGACAAAGGCACCGACCCAGCCGCGCGAGATCCTTTTTTCACCTCCATCTAGTCACGAGAAGCTACCCTCAAACAAGACCACCAGCACTGTCGACTCTCGATGGCCTTTCCTGGCAAACCGCACCGGCCGCGTGCCCCCACCCGGCCACTGCACCCCATCGATGTGGTCTGGATGGACTTGTCTGGCCCAGAACAGCCCTATATGGGATTTTCCTGGCATGGAATGGGCCTCTGCAGGTTCGGCCTAACCCTCATTGGCCCTGCGAGGGGTTTCAGTTCTCGGGTTAATCAAAATTAATTTAATTAAGTAATTTAATTTTAGTATTTAATTAAATTAATTAAAATTTTAATTTTTGGTTTAAAGTATAATATTTTAATACCCTAATAGAAAAATTCATTTAATTTAGGTATTAAATTGAATTAATTAATTAATTTAGTTTTTGGTATTAAA
The DNA here is from genome assembly GCA_963277665.1 of Viscum album. NCBI lineage: Eukaryota > Viridiplantae > Streptophyta > Magnoliopsida > Santalales > Viscaceae > Viscum > Viscum album. The sequence continues at coordinate 912,090,986 of OY728155.1, read as the reverse complement.
ATTAAAGTAATATTCAAACTGAATAAAAAAAAATTGAATTTGATTAATTCATTTAATTTATTTAAATTCCCCTCATACTTTAAATTTATTACAATTCAATTTTTATCACGTGTTTATTTATTATACCTACTGGTCTTGAGCTAGCAACCATACCCGTGTATGTCTGGATTAATTGCTTTAATTATTTATTACATGCATACAATCATTATAATAAGTAGATAATTAATTGATGGTCTGCGCATCGTCTTATTTTTATTTAATAAGTATAAGGGTTTGCGTGTCCATCATTATCTATATGTACATTGAACTCCCGAGTTCCCCTCGCTTGTGTGCTAGTATTTTTGTACCATGATGAAGATAGTGTAAGATGTAGACAATGCCAAGTCAAGGCGAAATCTAGATGAGAAGTGGATACACTGGATGGGGACGAGCTGCCTCGTGAGTCAAGATACAACTCAGGTATGATTCCCCTAGGTCATGGTTAATCCATTAAGTTTAAATGGATCAACCAATAGTATATGCTCAAGGCCAGTTGGATATTTTAATTCTTTTATGAACTTTTTTATAATTTTATTCATTTTCATGACGACGGGAAACACATAAAATAATAAACTATAAAATGCATAAAGACGTGATGAATGTTTTTCTATTAAAGTTTAGTTGTGAGCATGACAACATAGAATGAACAAATTAATATAAATATATTATATTCATTGAGGAAAAATAATAAAACACCCTCAAATAAATATTAAGTCACAAATGCCTTATGTCATTCAAATTTCAACAAAACCAGGTGTTTTGGGTGCTCGTCAGCCAAAGTTGAGGATGCCTCTTTCTACGAAGGAGTTCTTATAAGGGTGATGAGTTGACTTAATTGAAGTTAGAAGCAAATAACTAGACAAATATATCTTTTTGAAACTTTAGAGGCAAGAGTTGAGTAAATCATTTTATGATTTTAAAAGTTGGAACTTCACTCAATAGATTAAGCAATTGCGAGTTAATATGATTGGTCATTCAAATTCCAACCTTGAACACCCTATGTAGTAGTGTATCCAAAGCTGGTAAACTATGAGGAGAGGTTTAAGGATCATTTCCAATAGAATACTCAAGCGACCGAGTATTTTGATTTTAGTACAGAGGGTTTCTAGAATTTGATAAAATAGTATGAGACATTTAATGATTTAATAATCACCAATGTTTAAATCGGTAATCAAGATAAAAGTACTAAACTATGGGATTTTATTTTTGTACGAAATTGCAAGTAATACCAAAAGATACACTGTGATAATATTGGAAAAATAAAATTTACAATCTAGCACAAGTTTTCAAAGAGTAGTATATGCACTTGTTTATAATAGTATGATATAGGAAATTCAATTTGCTGGCGTCCCAAATACTTGTTAAGCCATCTCAGGAAGAATGAGTGAGAAAAATGCTTACAGGAGACTCATGTGCAATGTATATGATGGCTATTTCATAATTCTTTCATCAAAATATGATGTAAGTTGTGGATAATATATCAGGAAATGGATAATATTTCATGTAGTATTATCTTTGTGACGTTTACAAGGAGAAAGTGAAGCGAGATACGAATGAGTGATGATTACACTGGCTATGTGTAAATTGAAAGGCAGATCGTGATCTTTCAAAACATCTCATTCTTATATCATTTTATCCCATATAATTTAGTCCCCTTTAATATTAAAAAACAAGTAGTATGGAGAAAAACACTTTTAACCTTTTGGGTAAGGTTAGCCAAGAAATAAAAACATTAAAGAAAGATTGATCTTTTGTTCTTTTACTGAATAAGTTGAAAGATGAGGCAAAAGGCCAATGGAAAGTGCAACAACAAAGACACCTTCACAATGTCCTTCAAATAAAATAGGTGTTTAACATGTGGTTACTTTCTTCACATATCATGAAATAAATCAATGGATGTTCACAAGAAATAAACTGAATCAAAGAATCAAGTAGCTGCTTCCTCTTTAGGTATATTCATCAATTATTATTAATGTTTATATTATACTTACTGGGTATTAAATACAATATGATTTTCACATGTGTGTATTTGAATATAGTGACCAGGTATAGAAACGTTACTAGAAGTAAGGTGTGCTCTCCATGCAGCTGAGAATGGTTGGTTCCTAAGTTAGTGGGGAGAAGCACACAACTTCTAATTGCTGAGTAAATGATTCAAGTGGAACTTTTATTGAGTACATCCAAAACATTTATCTCATGTGTTCTTTGGATACAAGGATACATTGTTTTAGTTCATTAAAATATGTTTTTTTGGTGTCTAATACTAAACTAATAGTTCAATGATACTTGAATAATTGGCAATACTCGATGAATATAAAATGTAAGACTTATATACCTAGTTGTGGAAAGATAATTCTTTGTCAAGTAAAACTAAAATTGGATGTCAAGGATATACCCAATATGTTATTTAGACTCAATGGAGGTAAAAATCTTATGTATCATCGACATATATACTTATTTAGTTTGGAAAAAGAATCCTTTAGAAATAAAGGTATGCCATAAAGCTTTTCAAACTAGTTCAGTTAGAGATCATGAACTATTCTAAGGGTAAGCTAGTGGTCAATATATTTGATATTATTCCTTTAAGATTTTTAAGGAATATCAAAGTGAAGTTTGGTATATGCATGGTAAGAATATATTAGATGCTTCAGGCTGGCATGTTGAAGAATATCTTGACGAAGCATTCATTGATCACTATAATGTATCATGGAGAAAATCTAAAATTCACATTACCTTATCTAGATCAAGATTATGATTATAAAAATTAGGATAGATGACGAGTCATACATGTTAACATTGATACAAAAACTTTAGCATGGAGCATTTCTTAAATGCACATTTCTTTATACACATTAGATTCATGATGTATGTAAGAGGATCATTAATGTTAAAACTCATGGATTGCAGATACTTCCATTATGCATCAAAAATAATAACATTATCCTATAACCATACACTAAATATCATGACATATAGATATCATATGAGTTACAGTATAATGGAAATCCATTATGTCATAAGAACATGTATTTATATGCAAAAATTCTGTTAGGATATAAACAAACTTGCTTTAAAAAAAACACAATGTGCATCTAAAGTAACTATCCTAAAGTTTCTTAGGATATTTCAGAAATCCCTGTGGTAGAAAGGCTATAGTCAAGTGATTGACTATATTTATATAAAAGGTATCACATATCTATTTGAGATACATGGAGCAAGATTGACTTTGGTTTAGTCAATTCTAAAGATGCACAAATAGCTGACATATGAACAAGTTCTACAAGAGGTGGGAAAAGGGAATGTTCTATAGACACATACTGCACATGAAGGATAAAACCATGGTAATGGTTGTATATTCCTCATGGATGGTGATGTTTTACTCATTGAGAATAATGATTCCTACAATTAGGTTGTCTATGGAATTTAACTAAAATTGACAATATCAATTAAAATTCAATAATTGATTCCATGTATCAAAGTACAGAGGGATTCTTATTTTGAATACTATGGTGGGTATTCAAGTGAGATGATACGTGGGTGGTACGAGTGTGGTACCAATAAGTTTTGATTGGTAATACCAATTAATTATGCCTAAATCCATTAGAATTTTACTTGTCATAACTATTTTCTATGACCATTTTATTGAGCATTGCATGTCAAGACCACCAATCGTGGAAGGTGTCTATATGATGTAACCAGAAAGGGATGGTGATACCATAGAATTCCAATAAGGGGTGTAAGTTACTCAAATCAAGTTCAAGATTAAATTAAGAAACAAGATTATAGAATATTCATTTGGAATGAATCTTTTCCATGTTTTTACTAGAGGTTATTGGGAGTGACACTATTTTCCAAGTGAAATATGTTTGGTAACACCTGGAAAGAAATAGTTGGTCTTACAGTTAGTTAAGACCAGAATAAAAGTAACACTCCAGATATTGACATAATGTAGAAACTGATGTTCTAGGGAACATGATCTACTTAGGTATATTTAATAGTTTCTTAGACATAGTCAATAGTACATATACTGGCATGTTATTGAAAAATACAAGTTGGAACAATTCGAGAGATAATTGTTACTAATGTCACAAGGAATATATCTCACGAAGAAGACATGCATGGACATAGGAGGAGATTAATGTAGTGATTAGAGTTACATAAGCTTATATGATGGATCAATATTGTATGCCATTATATGTATACAAAATGATATTTCTAGTATATACTTTATAGTAGGAAAATATCAGTCGTATCCATGAGAACTGAATGGGAAGTAGTAAAAAATATTCAATTATTCTTAAAGAATTACAAAGGATATATACCTGGTATAAGGAGAGGAAAGGAGACTACTTTTTAAGGGGACAAAAAATTGTATTCCTTTATATCAATGTTATATAATATTGTATTTAGGCTAATTTAATGAGCAATATAAGCTCATACAATCTAGTTGTATCCATATCTATAAATATCGAGTTCATTGCAACTTCGGTGGCAGCTAAAGAAGCAGTGTATAAAACAGAATGTTTTTTCTAGTTCTAGGAAGACCGAGTAATAAAATTATTATCATAATGTAAATTATGTTACTCTTACTATCCAATATTTAAAGTTTTGATAGTGGACAAAATTGAATCACATAAATTAACGAGGCAGTACTCCACTGTACTCAAGAAAGACATTATCATTTATTCAATGGATGATGAAGAAAGAAATTGTATGATATATTTATTTCAAATAATGATTAATAATTCATTAATATCATATATAAACATCAAAATAGTCCTTATTATCTTTCATGTAAAGTGTAATTGAAAAATTAATCGCATCGCTTCACGAGGTGGCAGCCCGCCTTACACATGAGTGACATTATCATATTCTGTATGAAATTGAAAGTAAGGTGTATATGATATTATAATTACATAAGTATAATGATATCATAAATTTTATATATAAACTTTAAATACATCATTATCTCCATCCATGAAAAGAAGTGGTGGAAAAAGAATTATGTCGGTTCGCAAGGTGGTAGTCCACCGTACACACATTCAATGGTTTTGTTTCCCATTTGAGGGAGGAGGACATGGTTTTAGGTAATTCAATAAACATAAAATTTCAGTATATGTAATATAATAATGTTATTATATAAGTATTATTTAATAATATTATAAGTAGGTGGGATAATAAACAAAAAATATCTAGGCTAAGGACGTTACCTATTCTTCAGACAACTTCTTTAGGATTGCACTAAAAGCCTTCTTAAGTTGGATTTATGATAAAAAAGGATTATGAGATGAGGGAAATAATTAAGAAAATTATTTTGGTATGTTTTCTTTAAACTAATGGGTTTTTTAAGTGTGTAAAAGAGAGAATATAGGGTGTCCTTTTATAAGTGGGGGAGAAGACATATTTGGAATTTTTCAAAAGAAGGAATTCCACCCATATTTTTACCATGTAAAAAGGATTAAAATTGAATAATTTTAGAACCTTATAAGATATAAGGTAAAACTATTATTTTAAAATAATAATTAGACAATTTTTGGTTCATTTTTAACCCTTATATTTTTAGTTTAACCCTTGGTAAATCTGATTTTACCATAACCATGGTAAATATTTTTTACTATTTTCACTATTTATTATGGTCAAAATTAATTTGATCTTATAAGATAATATAAATTATTCTGATTCAAAATTTGGAATCAATTTTTACAAATTACATTCACATAAGTGGGAAGTTTTAATTTAAAATTAAATGGGAAGACTCGATGAAAAAGTTGACTTCCAAAGAGATATGTTTCCCAGGTATAGAATGTTTTAGTATCTAAATTAAATATGAAATTGATTCCAATGAAAAAAATTGGATTAATATGTAATGACCCAGACCCTCATGACCCCTTCCTTTTCCAATTATTGGCACGACCGATCGGCGTGACCGATCGACGAGACTGATCGGTGTCACCCAGCCTTGGCGGGCTTTTCCTTCTACAGTTTTTCCCATAACCCCACTTTTAGGCCTTTTTAACTTTTTGAAGCATTTCAAGGCCATTTTAAGCCCATAATTAATATCTAAAAAATTAAAGAAGCCTCCCTACTAAATAAAAATTAATCCAGTCATGTGTAACCACCCAACCGTGTGGAAGAACCACGATCCGACTTCCAAGGCATTCAAATTTCTTATCCCGTAACAATGAGATTTTATCTATATATCGTAGAAGAAGTTCTTCTTCCCCTTTATTCCTTTTTGGACAACTTATCTCTTCTCCCTAGTGTGCTTGAAGTCCCTCCTTCCTGAGACTTTTGGTGCGCCTAGACTGAAGTCATCTGCTCGTCCTTGGAGTTCCCGACGTCCCTCCCCTGCAAATCGCACATCCCCTGTTCCCAGCGCGTGGAGAAAAACTTCAATCATTGATCAATTAGGTAGGGGTTTCACCTTCATCTCTCCTTTCTATGTATCTTGCAGGGTGGGTACGCAACTTCTTCTATAGAATTGGATGAACCAAACTTTAATTAAGACAATAAACGGACTCTAAAGAATGAAGGGTAGGGGTGTGATCGATGATGCTGCTCTGTTTTTTTCCTCTTTCATGATTAATGATTTCTGAATTGTGCGGGCTTATGCCTACTAAAAATCATGGCCGTTGGTGGTCTTTCTCTGTGCATTAATAAACCCTTACCCCTTGTGATGTTTAAATGTCTTGTATTTTGGTTGTGAACCTTTTGCTGTGTAATGGAAATTGGTTAGTTATGTATATTCGGGTAAATAAATTGGAAGCACCAGGATCAACTCCTTTTCTATGTTAACCCCGGTTTAAGCCTAGTGGAATTGAAACCATGGAGTGTGTTAAATCTTTTAAATCTGAAAATACCTACATGGGCCTGCCTTGTGTTGGTGGTAGTGGTTTGGTTGTTTTCACGGGCCGTTTGCGGGTGACCTTATGGTTTTCTTGGATGGGGGCTTAGATTGATGGGGCGATGCGGGTGGGGATGGGGTCCCCTGTTGTTATACTTTGAGGTTGTATGATCACTCTGCTTATATCACAAATGGGGGTGGGATCCTCTGTTGTTGAGAAACCGTTGGCTCCTAGATTTTGGGGACATGGGGCTGTATCTCAGGGTTTCTTTGGTTCCAGTATTTCGAGGGATCTCACTTATCCCTTTGTTGTTGTAACTTTGCAAGAGAACCAGATGTGAATGCTTAAATTGCTGTTGGATATAACTTTTTCCCTTGGTTTGTGCTTATGCTGTTAGTTGCCCAGTAGTGCAGAAACTTATTTAAACATTGTTACTGAACATGAAAGCAAGGATGGGACAAATGGGGATTTGGTTTTATGTGAGTTGTGACTTGGGCATGGGTGCTGTTCTCTTCTCTTATAAACGAATAGTAAGGATAGTGTTCTTTAGGCTGCCTGAATAAAAACCCAGATTGGGTGAGTGCTTGTTACCTATACATATACTTGTATTTTTTTGTGTTTCTTATTCGCGCCCCACCCAAGTTGAGCACTTAGTGCCGAACACCCCCATTTCATGGGGGAGGGTGTTTTTCCCAACACTTCTATTAGTGGCTAGTTATTATCTCCTTTCTGCTCCCTTTCCTGGATAACCCAAGTATCTTCGGACATGCTGTGATGGCCTAAAGTCCGTTATTAGCCCAAGAATCTTCGGGCAGGGTAGTGTGGTGGTTGGCCCAAGTGTGTGTGGGTAGGTGGTTTCCCAAGTATCTTCAAGATGAGGCCCAGGTTTCTTCGGGCGTGGCAGTGGTTGTTCTGGCCTAGGTGTTTGCAGGCGTGGTTACGTGTGATAGTTTTGGCCCAGGTGTCTGTGGGTGGGTTAGTAGTTGTGGCCCAGGTGTGTGTGGGCGGGGTATGGCAGTGGGACTGCGGTGAGGTTGTGGCCCAGGTGTCTGCGGACGGGGTATGGCAGTGGGACTGCGATGAGAATGACGGGATTAGTTCAATGCGTAGGATGTCCTCAATAACCAGTGGGAAAGTGGCGTGGGGTACCCAAACATCGATGTGCTATTACTATATATTATTTGACTTGCGTTATTTGGGGAGTGTGCCTTGGTGAGGCTTGGGTGGTTAGTTTCCTTGCTAGGTGCTTGGTTATCTCTTTTCTCACAGGGCATTAGTATGCCTCCCCACTTGTGCATGAGAGTCTTTGGTTTTTCCCTACTGAGTATACTTGTATGCTCACCCTACGTATATAAAACTGCTTTCAGGTTTCCAGGAGGACTTTGGGGATCGTGTTGGACCGTACTAGCTCAGACCTTGTGAAAGATCCTTGCAGTTGTTGTTGTTATTTCTTTTGGTATTTTGCCTTGTAGTCTCTTATACATTGTGGATTTTACTCTTGTAACATGCACTAGGAATGGTTCTTGGATTTACTTTGTACTTTTAGTTTTGGTGTTGTGGGATTTACCATCTTATCTCCTGATACTATTAAAAGAAAAAGGGTAATGCCTTCCATTTAGTGTGTGATTTTATACCCTTGGTGCTGGTCTCCACTCCGGGACCTATTGAAGGCGGGTTTCGGGGGTCATTATCTCTCCTTCAACTTAAAGAAGGAAGGGCCTGACAACCTGCTGACCCTTCCCTCCTTTTGGTGAAGGCGGGTCGTGACAGAATGGTATTAGAGGCAGGTTGAGAGATAGGATGGATTCTGGAGTTAGGCACAGTGAGGATTGCATGGGATGGTAGGGAAACAGTGTTGGGTGACCTTGGTGCATGAATTAGCCCAGGGAAGACCATCTAGGACACAGGATTTTAGGGCCCCTCGTGATCCGATGCAAGAACTCTGGACCTACCAAATGACCAAGTGAGGCCACACTGATTACAGGGTAGAGACCCTAGGAAAGGTACATGCATCATAATGACTTGTGTTCTCGTGTTTCTGGGTGTTTCGAGGATTCAAAAATAAATAAAGAAGTCAAATAAAATGTAAGAACAATATTCTTCACTACTTGGGCTTAGGCATGCCTTGTTTACCTTGCAGTTATGGCACCTAGGAGATGACCACGAGTTGTACGGGAGATCGAGGCCCAGGAGGTTGACTTGGCCGATCAGTAGAGGGCTGATCGAGAGGAGGAGGACGACCAGTGGTAGAAGATGCTTCGAGCCTTCCAGCGACAGACCCTTGAGAAGTACAAGGGTAACACCTCTGACATGAAGACGAAGGGCTGGCTAGAGGAGCTGGTGATAGCCTTCGGCTTGATCCGGGCTCCGACCGAGTACTGGGTTCCTCTGGCCATCAGCCAGATACGGGGAGCAGCATGTCAGTGGTGGACACTCTACCTGGGGGAGAGGAGAGAGGCTGAGGTGGCATGGGCTGATTTCGAGAAGGAGTTCCGGGCGGAATTCCTCTCTTCTACGATGAAGGCAGAGAAGAGGCAGGAGCTACTCTCCCTCCAGCAGGGGAGTATGTGGGTAAGGGAGCTGGGAATCAAGTTCAAGGATCTCCTCCACTTTGCTCCGGACCTCTTTCCGGATGAGGAGTCTCGGGAGAGATGTTTAGAGGAGGCGCTCCGATCTTCCCTCCAGTACGTCATTAACCCCTTCACCTTTCCGACATACTTGGAGATCCAGAAGAAGGCAAAGGTGGTGGAGAGGATGTACACGCTGGGTGGTGTGTCACGAGAGGGGATTCAGATAGGCCCGTCGAAGGGAAAGGCCGTCAGCACTAGACCTCCAGCATCAGGACCCTCTAGGTTCCGACCAGTAGGGAGCAGGCCGCAACAGTTCCAGTTCCGGTCCCTTGGTCCTCGCCCTTTCCCTTAGGGCCCAGGACCAACGTGTTTCGACTGTGGAAGCCATGGACATCTCCGGAATCAGTGCCCGGACCGAGTTCAGTGCGGAAGTGGCGGACAGGCCCAACACCCGACTCAACAGCAGCTTCCAGCTAGGCCCTTTTAGCAGCAGCAGCAGGGGCAGAGAGCTCCCACTCCTCCGAGGGCTGACGTTGCAGGGGGAGGCCGACCTCAGGGCACTCCTCAGGGACCTCGACCAGCATGTGGTCGGGGGGGGGGGATGACAGTCGAGGGGCAGAGGAGTTGGGCGTGGAAAGTTGCACGCCGCGGAGGCAGCAGTTCCAGCGGGACCATAGGTTGTTCGAGGTACGATCAGTTTGTTCAGTACCCTTGCTTATGCCTTGTTCGATACCGGAGCTTTACACTCCTTTTTTTCACCCGGTCTGGACCATGCTCTGGGTCTAGATGCCGAGATAATTCTAGTGCCCCTGGTGCTGAGCACACCAGTCAGAGGTCAGACCAACTTTTTATCTATTTGTAGAGGATACAGACTGATGATAGGGCCACATCAGTCGGTCAGGGATCTACTACTGTTGCAGATACAACCATACGATGTCATTCTAGGCATCGACTGGCTATTCTCTGTAGGTGACGTCATCGACTATTTCCAAGGAAGAGTTGTGTTCTCAGACTTGGGTAGCCGACGTGTTACTTTCACCAGTGAGCGGAGTGGCTAGAAGGGCAGCAGGCGAGAGGAACCCCTCCTCTCCTTGTTAACTGAGCTGTCAGTAGAGTCAGTGGATACTGAGATGGTGGAAGTACCAGGGATCGTCAGTGAGTTTATGGACACCTTCCTTGAGGAGGTGATGACTCTACTCCCTCGACGTGCTATCGAGTTTGGGATAGACTTGCAGCCTGGTGCTCGTCCGATTTCGATGGCTCCCTACCAGATGGCGCCTTCAGAGCTACGGGAGTTTCGGATTCAGATCGACAATCTGATGAAGAAGGGTTTTGTTCGATCGAGTGCGTCACCATGGGGTGTTCCTGTGTTGTTTGCGAAGAAGGCAGATGGCGGTCTAAGGTTGTGCATAGACTACAGGAGCCTGAATCAGGTAACGGTAAAGAATCGCTACCCTCTTCCAAGGATAGACGATCTCTTTGACCATTTGAAAGGTGCAGGATGGTTCTCGAAGATCGACCTACGGTCTGGATATCACCAGTTGAGGGTGAAGGAGGGCGACATGTCGAAGACGGCCTTCAGGTGCAGATATGGGCACTTAGAGTTTGTGGTCATGCCTTTCGGTGTTACAAACGCTCTGGCTGTGTTCATGGGGCTTATGAACTCCGTATTATGGGAGTATCTGGATCATTTCATAGTTGTGTTCATCGACGACATCCTAATCTATTCAAGATCAGAGGAGGACCACGTGGAGCACCTGAGGACGGTTTTAGAGGTCCTCTGAAAACACCATCTCTATGGGAAGTTGTCGAAATGCAAGTTCTGGACGTGAGAAGTGCACTTCCTTGGGCACGTAGTGTCCGAACAGGGGGTAGCGGTGGACCCATCAAAGGTTGATGCGGTTGTTTCTTGGGTAACACCCAAGAATGTGGCAGAGGTTCGTAGTTTCCTCGGGTTGGCAGGTTACCATCGGAGGTTCGTACCCAACTTCTCCCGAGTTGCAGCCCCTTTGACAACCTTGATCAAGAAGGACCAGGTTTTCGCGTGGAGTGAGAAGTGCGAGGCAGCCTTCAGTTATCTGAAGGAGAAGTTGGTTATTTCCCCAGTGCTGAGACTACCAGAAGAAGGGGCGGCGTATGAAGTGTTCTGTGATGCTTCAGGGAAAGGCCTCAGATGTGTGTTGATGCAACGACAAGGGGTGATCTCTTATGGGTCTAGGCAGCTATGCCCTTATGAGCCTAATTATGCCACCCACAATCTAGAACTTGCAGCGGTCGTTTTTGCACTGAATTTATAGCGGCATTACCTCATTGGAGAATGCTTTGTGTTCTTCACAGATCACAAAAGCTTGAGGTATGTCTTCTCCCAGTGGGACCTAAACTTATAGCAGCGAAGGTGGATGGATTTCCTCTAGGATTACGACTTCGAGATTTCCTACACTTTAGGAAAAGGTAATGTAGTGGCCTATTCTTTGAGCAGGAGGTCGCAGAAGGATGCGGTCTGAGAGTCAGCATACGCTTGGAAGACGATGGAGGAGTTGGCTGCCTTGCACCTTGATACGGGGATGAATAGTTGTAAAGGTTTCCTGTATCAGATGACAGTGCAGTCTTCTCTTTTGCGGTGAGTGGAGGAGTCTCAGTGGGGAGACCTAGAGTGCGAAGTGATGCATGGCCGAGTTGACTAGGGAAATGCTCCGGAAGGGTGGACGGAGGATGGTCAGAACCAGATGCTTTTTTGAGGAAAGTTGTTTGTTCCAGAGGCGATGCGCGGCCAGGTTCTTAGTGAGTTCCAAAAATCACCCCTAGCAGTGCACCTGAGAGTTTCGAAGATGTACCAGGGTCTGAAGAGATAGTTTTGGTGGCCCAGAGTAAAGCGAGCAGTGGCAGAGTTTGTGACCAAGTGCCTAGTGTGTCAGCAGGTGAAGGCTGAATACCGTGCTCCAGGCGGGTTGTTGCAACCTTTAGATGTCCCCGAGTGGAAGTGGGACGACATCTCGATGGATTTCGTCACGAGACTACCCAAAGTGCAAGGAGGATGCGACGCCATCTGGGTAGTGGCGGACCGCTTGATGAATTCAGCTCACTTTCTGGCGATCAAGGAGTCGAGTACAGTGGATGCTCTAGCACGAAGATATTTGGACGAGGTAATGCGGTTGCATGGAGTTCCGAGTTCCATAGTCTCAGATAGGGATGCACGATTTACCTCACGAGTCTGGAGGGGTTTGCAGCATGCTTTTGGCACCCAGCTGCGTCTTAGCACTACTTTCCACCCCCAGACAGATGGGCAGACAAAGTTCACCATCCAGACCTTGGAAGATATGCTACGAGAATGCATTCTAGACTCAGGAGGATCATGGGTGTGCCACTTGCCTTTGGTAGAGTTTTCCTACAATAATAGCTATCACTCTACCATTGGCATGGCTCCGTTCAAAGCCCTATATGGAAGGCTGTGTCGCTCACCCGTGTGTTGGACTGAGGTTGGGGAAGCAGGTGTTCTTGGCCCAGAGGTGGTGCAGAGCACGATACAGAAGGTTCAGCTTATACGAGAAAGGATGAAGGTGGATCAGGACCGGTACAAGTCATACGCCGATAATAGGAGGATACCCTTGGAGTTCGAGGTCGGGGACCACGTGTTCTTGAAGGTCTCCCATCAGCGTGGACAACGGAGGTTCGGAAGAGGAAGTAAGCTTTCTCCCAGGTTCGTCAAACCCTTTGAGGTGTTGCACCGGGTCGGCAAGGTGGATTATCACCTGGCGTTTCCACCACACCTGCAAAGGGTGCACGATGTCTTCCATGTGTCCCAGCTTCGTGGATATCTACACGACGAATCCCACGTCATCGATTGGGGAGAGTTAGACATCGAAGATGATGCAAACTTCGTGGAACTACTAGTGATGATCGAGGGTCGTGAGGAGAAGGTGCTTCGTGGACGAACCATCCCATTGGTTCGCGTGTTATGGAGGCATGGCGAGCTTGAGGAAAGTACCTGGGAGAGGGAAGAACAGATGCGTGCCCAATACCCCGAGCTGTTTTGAGTTTTATCCTGTTTTTTCAGTACTTGTTGCTGTGTAATGCTTACATTGTCGGCTATGGATGTGCAGTTTCCTTTTCTGTGGATGTGTGTGTGAAGTGTTCTAAAGAATGGGGATGGGAGGACCTGATCCCTAGTTAAGACGCATTAAAGAAGATGCACCTAAACCCATGCGGGCGAGTCAGTGCCACCCAAAACGGATAGTATCTTACCACGGAGGAAGGGAAAACCCTCTCCCACTGGACTGGACAGTTTATCCCTTTTTTTTCATGGTTTCACGGGGGAAGGGGCAGCAGGGCGTTTGTGTTTGTTCAGGAGATAAGACGTTCCTATGTTAGAGAGGTTCACTCCTAAGAGGTATCTTCCAGGGTGGTTGTTCGGATCCCCCCCTCCTTCCTCCAGGTCTGGTTTTGATTCTTGAGGGAGAGAATGGTTTGACAGGTATCTGATGTAATGACCCAGACCCTCACGACCCCTTCCTTTGACAATTATCGGCGCGATCGATCGGCGTGACCGATCGGTGTCACCAATCCTTGGTGGGCTTTTCCTTCTACAGTTTTTCCTGTAACCCCACTTTTAGGCCCTTTTAACTTTTTGAAGCATTTCAAGGCCATTTTTAAGCCCATAATTAATATATAAAAAATTAAAGAAACCTCCCTACTAAATAACAATTAATCCAGTCATGTGTAACCAACCAACTGCGTGGAAGAACCACGATCCGACTTCCAAGGCGTTCAAATTTCTTATCCCGTAACAACGGGATTTTATCTATATATCGTAGAATAAGTTATTCTTCCCCTTTCTTCCTTTTTAGACAACTTCTCTCTTCTCCCTAGTGCGCTTGAAGTCCCTCCTTCCCAAGACTTGTGGTGCACCTAGGTTGAAGTCGTCTGCTCGTCCTTGGAGTTCCCGACGTTCCTCCCCTGCAAATCGCACATCCCCTATTCCCAGCACGTGGAGAAAAACTTTGATCATTGATCAATCTAGTAGGGGTTTCACCTTCATCTATCCTTTTTGTGTATCTTGAGGGGTGGGTATGCTACTGATTCTGTAGAATTGGATGAACCAAACTTTAATGAAGATAATAAACAGACTCTAAATAATGAAGGGGAGGGGTGTGATCGATGATGCTGCTATGTTTTTCTCTTGTTTCATGATTAATTATTTCTGAATTGTGCGGGCTTACGCCTACTGAAAATCATGGCCGTTGGTGGTCTTTCTCTATGCATTAATAAACCCTTACCCCTTGTGATGTTTAAATGGCTTGTATTTTGGTTGTGAACCTTTTGCTGTGTTCTTTAGTCTAGCTGAATAAAAACCTAGATTGGGTGAGTGCTTGTTACCTATACATATACTTGTAGTTTTTGTATTTCTTATTCGCACCCCACCCAAGTTGAGAACTTAGTGCCGAACACCCCCATTTCATGGGGGAGGGTGTTTTTCCCAACACTTCTATTAGTGGCTGGTTATTAGCTCCTTTCTGCTCCCTTTTCCGGATAGCCCAAGTATCTTCGGGGAGACTGTGATGGCCTGAAGTCCATTATTAGCCCAAGAATATTTGGGTACGGTAGTGTGGTGGTTGGCCCAGGTGTGTGCGGGCAGGTGGTTTCCCAAGTATCTTCGGGATGAGGCCCAGGTGTCTTCGGGCATGGCAGTAGTTGTTCTGGCCTAGGTGTTTGCAGGCGTGGTTACATGTGACAGTTGTGGCCCAGGTGTCTGCGGGCGGGTTAGTAGTTGTGGCCCAGGTGTGTGCGGGCGGGGTATAGCAGTGGGACTGCGGTGAGGTTGTGTCCCAGGTGTCTGCGGGTGGGGTATGACAGTGGGACTATGATGAGAATGGAGGGATTGGTTCTATGCGTAGGATGTCCTCAATAACCAATGGGAAAGTGGCGCGGGATACCCAAACATCGATGTGCTATTACTATATATTACTTGACTTGCGTTATTTGGGGAGTGTGCCTTGGTGAGGCTTGGGTGGTTAGTTTCCTTGCTAGGTGCTTGGTTATCTATTTTCTCACAGGGCATTAGTATGACTCCCCACTTGTGCAAGAGAGTCTTTGGGTTTTCCCTACTGAGTATACTTGTATGCTCACCCTACGTATATAAAACTACTTTCAGGTTTCCAGGAGGACTTCGGGGATCGTGTTGGACCGTACTAGCTCAGACCTTATGACAGATCCTTGTAGTTGCTGTTGTTCTTTCTTTTGGTATTTTTCCTTGTAGTCTCCTTATATATTGTGGATTTTACTCTTGTAACATGCATTGGGAATGGTTCTTGGCTTTACTTTGCACTTTCAGTTTTGGTGTTGTGGGATTTACCATATTATCTCCCAATCCTATTAAAATAAAAAGGGTAATGCTTTCCATTTAGTGTGTGATTTTATACCCTTGGTGCTGGTCGCCACTCCGGGACCTATTGAAGGCGGGTTTCAGGGGTCATTATCTCTCCTTCAACTTAAAGAAGGAAGGGCCTGGAAACCTGCTGACCCTTCCCTCCTTTTGGTGAAGGCGGGTCGTGACAAATAAATATCTAATTGACCCAATTTTACTTTTAAAACTTAATTAAAATAATATTGGTCTTGTAAATTCTTTAACCAAAAGGTTGTTTTTAATAAAAATCAGTATTTTTCGAAATTCATGAAAAAATGAAAATTTTCAAAAATTTCTCAAAAAACCACTCTAAGATAATTTTGATACGATTAATTCAAAAATTAAGTTCATTTTACAAAATATATTTTCTAAAATATGTAAAAATTAATTTTAAATTACGTGTACAAAGCGCAACTTAACCGCCTTTAACAAAAAACCCCTTTCTAGAAATTTTTTTCTTTTCTTTCAAATGGTTATTATTTTATTTATAATCAATAGATAACCATTGAATTTATTTTATAAATGTGTAAAACATATAATTGTCATAATTTATTAATTCATATTTATACCATCAAACTTAACGATAAGATTATAATGACCATGTTTAAATTATAAAATTTTAATAGAGTATCATGTTTCATTTAAACTTGGTGTAGTGTGCATCACAAGCTATCGAAGAGGTTGAGTTTATTTAAAAATAAATATATCATAATTTTTTTTTGTTAAAATTATGTCACAAAACATGTGTTTAGAAGAATTTTTTTAACCCTAAGTTAATAAACAAAATTGTATAATGAAAAAACACAATGCATCTCTGGAATTATCTTAAAGTTTAAATAAGATATTTGATAAATTACTAATATTGAAAAATCTATAGCTAAGTGAAAGAATATATTTCTATGATAGGATGCATATCTCTATTTTAGATAGTGGGATAAATATTGACTTTGATAAATTTAAAGATCGAGATGCATGAGTAGTTGGCATATGAAGAAGTTCCATAAGAGATCATGGAAGGGTAGTTATTCTAGAGACATGTATTATATAGGATGAATAGAACCAAAAGGTTGGTATTATTTTCACTACAGGGGATGATATATTATTAATTCAAAATAATGAATTCTATAAGGAAGAAGAGTAAGGAAACATGCTTTGATTGGAAATTTTAAACAAACCTTATGATGGATTCCATGCATTAGAATCTAATTATGTATTTAGATAAGTTTCTATGGATGATGTAAATTTGTTGGTGGGTATTCAAGAGAAACTATACATGGGTGGTACAAGAGTGGTACTAATAATGCTCAATTGGTTATACAATTTAATGACACTAAAATATATTAAAATTATACTTGTTATAGAAACTATCTATGGCTGTTATATTGGACATTAGATATCAAGACCACCTTTCTTTAAAAGTTTCTATATGATGAAACCAGAAAGGGTAGCTGACACCATATAATTCCAATAATAAATACAAGTTGTAATAATCTATTTATGGATAAATTCAAGTATCTTGAACATAGAATATTTGTTCAGAATGAAATTATGTTAGGTGTCTACAAGTGGTCAGTGGGAGCACTATAATATCCGTAGATAGACATGTTTGATACATATGGAAAAATTTTGATTAGTCTTACAGGTAGTTAATACTAGATTAAATTAACTCTTCAAATATGGACTTAGCATACCTAGGGAAAATATCAACTGAGGTAGATCTATGGGTTTCTTAGACCACATCAAAGTATATAAATTGAAAAAAATTGGAAAATATAAGTTAGACAATTTTGAGAGAGAATTGTTTCTAAGGTCACATGGCATAAGTCTATCCAAAAAGACATGTATAAGACATTGGAAGAGATTAATATGGTGAGTAGAACTTAATATATTTTAGTGATGGATCTATCACATATTTCTTGATATATAATAGATATGATATTTCTAATTCATATATTATAGTAATCAAATATCAAATAAATCTCATAGAACTACATGGGAAGTAGTTAGATTTATCCAATAGTATTTGTAAAGTAAAAAAGGATATGTACATGATATTTATATAGGAAGGAACACCAGTAATCAAGGGGGTATTAATCTAGTCTTATTATAGATCAATTGATCTTATATCATAGTTAGGCTAAGTAAATTATTGAGATAATCTCATTGTATCCAGTGGTATCCATATCTATAAATACCGAGCATGTTATGTATTTTAATGAAGCTAAAGAATCATTATAAATATGAAATGATCTATTCAAGTTATTATAATAATATCTAGAAAGTAAGCTATTATCATCATATAAATTTTTATAAGCTTATTATAATTGTGCTAGACAAGATGCCAAGGTTGTGATAGAGGAAAAAAGGGATATAACTAGGGATATCATCTCTTTGGGTTATTTTACTCAAGGAGGTGAAGTCACAAATAATAGAGTATCCAATTAAAAAAATGTGGCAATCCCAATAACAAATGTCATTACTCTCTAGAATCATGATTTTATCATGTGAGAGCTAACAAGTTGATATTTATCAAGTTCTCTATAGTTCAAGTGGGAGTGTTGTAAAATTGGGTACCCTAGACCCAAATTGTGCAGTAATTTTCGATTACCATTTCATATATATAGATAGTTATGCATGATATTTTCTTACCATAATTGTGAAAAAAAATTCATACACTATTTACATTGTAACGTCCTTATATTATTTATTGTTTAAATGGGTTATAACAGACCCTATCTATAATTATAACCTCAAGATACGATGACAATAGTCATAAATATTTATCATGTGGTATAGATACATAACAATAATGGGATACAGATGAATTTTAAATATTTGGTATTGGGGATCATAATTATTGATACTTCTTCTTATGAATTCCATTCTTGGTGATCTCAAGTAGAAAATATCATATGGACTAACCTGTCAATAGGAACACTTTATGTTACAAGTGTCATTGGAAATTACTATATGTGAACAGGTATATTGGTCTCTCAACTTGAAATTAGAATCAATGTGCATCATTTGATCCTGTAATTTTATGGAAGATGAAAACTATGACATTTATGTTGTGGTGTGTTAAAGTTACATCTGGTATGTCATTAGTGGTATGGTATTTATTGAATGATCAAGATAATTTTTTTCTCCTAGAAATAAAGATATATATCGAGCCCAGTTGATTAGGATGGTAATACCTTTACCAAATCCATAACCATGGTTGAATAAGGTATGTTTATTCAAAATGGTCAGTAAAATAATAAATAAAGCAATTAAGGATGGTGACACAAGTGATGCATCCTACTTTATTGGATACCACATTACAAAGAGATTATATTACACATAATGTATTCATAGCTGGCTATCATTTTTATGATGAAACCTTATATTCTTAAGGGACTTGATGTGTTGATAGATACTACTCTTGGTATATGGGTATAACTCAAGGCTATCAAGATATGGGTATAGAGGGTCACAAACAAACCCTATTCAAAATATTTATTAATTCTAATAAATTAGAATTTAGGACATGGTGGGCCCCATCATGAGGTTTGGGTAATGTATGAGTTTGAAATATCACTAAGAAATAAATATATTTATTATTATTTGAGTTCATAATAATAGGAAATGGATTTATTTACTCATATTATTTATAAGTTATTCATTGACTACAAGAAAAAATATTTTATGAATGAATATTTTAGTCAAGGTTTGTATAATATTTATGGCAGATATGAGTTGACTTAATGACTCAAAAAATTATCACATAACATTATTTTATTGTTAAAATTATGTGATGTAATATTTATGAAATTAGTGAAATAGTTACTAGGTCATTCATATTATTTAATTCATATTTATATGGTTATATATGTTTTGGGGGACACAGTGAAATTTCCAAGAGTTTAACTTAACTATATAAGTCCAGAGTGGCCTAAATTCATGGGTACTTTCTCACTTGAATATAGAAGCATATCCATCCTCTATTCCATATTATATAGTGAGAAGCAATTGATTTGGGCACCCTAATCCAATTTCATCTTCTTCAATCGAAGGAACAATGTTACAGTGATCATTGATAGGTTGAAGGCTTCGTCAGTTCTCTACGCTTGCACCCAAAAATTGATTATCAATACATCAATAGGATTTTACATATGTGTGGAAAATCTATAAGGTTATATCTATGGTTCCTTCATGTAGTGATTTTTTACAATGAGCGGAACCCATGTTCAATCAAAATCAAATTTGGTATGGTTTTGATTTTATTTTTCATGTTTATTTAATTCACCTAAGATCCTATGGTTGATTATTGGGTGGTGTTTCTCTAGAGATGATGTTGTGCTGTTGATCACAGTGTAAAATTTTTAATTTCCCATGTGTTTATGATTATGTTGTGTTCCCAACACCAACATTGTGAGAATATTTAGGATTCACATCACATTCCTTATTGTTACTATAATTATATATCATAAAATTATTATTTTTATCATCAAATTCAATCTAGGGAATGAAAATAGTCATTTGATCAATTTTTATGATTTATCAAATATTATGGTTGGTAACAAATATTTTATAAAATTTTCATGAATAATTACATCCACTTATAGGAATGAAATAAAATTAAAATTACATTTACATTAGGGACTAAATTTGAGAAATAATTTATTCAATTTCATGAATCCTAAATAATAATTTAATTTTTATCAACAATGATCATCTCATGTAAAAAAATTTATTCTATTTATCATGACTATAGTCATTTAAATAATTTAGATGGTAAAAATAATATTATTGATCATAAAATTTATGACCCTACCATGAACTCTATGAAAAATAAAAAAACCTTTCAGGGGATGATATCAACTCAATTACATGAAAAAATAATTTTTCCCATAAAGACTCAATAAATAATATTCTTTTATTGATATTGCTAATGTATGATAAAAATTTGATAAATATAAAGATTCTTCAACTTAATATACAAATACATTATTTTTATACCATCCATCAAGGAAACAATATTTCATATTCACCCCAACCTTGATTTTAATAATATTTATATTTACTTTAGGAAATGAAATAAAAAATGTTTAATAAATATTCACATTCAATTCAAGGGATGGAATGAAATTATTTGATCAGGTTTTATGGTGTCTTTAGTACTAATAATACAAATATGCAGTTTAACATTTTCATCCATGCATGATAAAATAAAATGAAAAATACATAAAATAAGTAACATAAAAAATATAGTATTTATTGAAAATAATTAAATATATATATATTTATTTATTTAACATGATATTTTCTATATTACCATTATTCTTAACACCTTCAAGGTTTATGAAAAAATAGAAGATATAAAAATTCACTATATCATCATCATTTTTCATGGTTTGGTTAGAAAAGTTTCGTTTAACACTTTTATCCTCCACTAAAATTAGTTTTTAATAAATATTAATACATTGTTTTAGCATAGAAACCCTAGTTAAAAAGAAAATACAACCATTTAGAGTAGTTAAAAATGACATCTAAAACTAAATAAGAGAACCATGAATGATGGTCACACTAAATTTTTATGAATTTTCATTTTTAAAATTTTGAGGTGTATGGGTAGTTGTATCATTGTCAAAATTGAATCAAAGTAGACCCCTTGTCTTGAATTAGATCTTTGATCACTAAACTAACTTTAATATGGTTAATTAATCTAGTCCATTCAATAATTGGGTTATCCAAAACCATATTTAAATATAACACTTAAGCATAATATATCATTAAGAAAGAATCCAATAATTAGATAATGCATAAAAAATAAACTATTTAATAAAAAAGATAATGATCATGATCAAAGATATAAAAAAGATATTGTATAATGATTGAATAGAAAAACCTAACACAAAATACTATTAAAACAAAATAAACTTCAATACTCAATCACCCTTCATTAAAAAACTTAGCACGATATGTTTACCACATCATGTTTTCACATGAACTAAAATATTAATCCATGTTATGTAAGGGATAATGAAAAAAAATCATAAAATACTTGATAACCACAACCTTCAAGCCTTTGGATCCTATATCCAAATTCCTCTCCCTTTTTGGTGATGTGTTGACTACAAAACTCTAAGACAAGGCACTCCTTTTATAGAGAATGGTTTATCATATATCTCAATATATCAATCAAAATTTTACAAATAATTCTATATCTTATCCTACCTTAATAGTGATCAAATTTCACTCAAAATAGTAATAAAAATTCATCCAAGGTTCACTACATGTCACCCCTCAAAGATACATGTCCCCCATGTTCATTATATTTTTTAAATATTAAAATTTGTTGTTTTAAGTAGTGTCAGGCTGCAACACTAACCGACCACCACATGACATCATTGAATCCAAATAGGGAGATTAGATTAGAAATTTATATGTAACCCAATAAAAATTGTTGTGTAGGCTCACAGAATAGTGGAAGTCTAGGGTTGAACCCACATGGAGTTGAAAAAAATTAGTTGTGACCTAGGGATTGGAACCTAAGAAGGATTCCTCATGTGAATTTGATGGATTTGGATTTAAAATAAAAAATTAGATTAGATTATAGTTGATTAAGAAGGATCATTGATCTATTTTAGGGATCCTATTCAATGTGTATTCTTAAATATTGATTGGATAAGTATTATGGTTTAGGTTATGAAGTTGTACAAGAGTCTCCAATTCGTTTTGGCCAAATAAATTGGATCTACCTAGACTAGCAACCACTATTTGGTCTAGAGGTGGTTGTCGATCTAGGTTCATAAGGATAAATTTCAAAAGAAGATAATAAAACATGATATTGGACCTAACTAGATTTATTCTATTTAAGTCAGGGTCCTTCCTCTATAATTACATAGATCAAGATCATGCAAAGGAATGAAATAACATTATTTCTTAACCCAATCCCTTGCCAACATATTACTGATGTTTTGATTTAATAATTAATTAAGTGTTTCTACCCCTACTATCAACCCCTAACCCTATGTAGATTAGCCACACATGGAAAAATAAAAACTGTGCAAGTGAAAAGAGGCATAGTAATTGGAATATTCATTATGTGAGAAATGATCAAAACAAATAATAGAAATAAAACCACTTACTTGTATGAAAAAGAATAATGTTCACTTCCATTGGAATTAAAAGTGAAAATGAGTTTAAAATAATGAAATGCATTTGGTAACATCCTTGGAAAGATATCACATCAGAAAAACAATTACAAAAGAAATAAAAGGAGAGTGAATTAGGTAAAAGATCATAAAAGTTAAGAATTTTAAATGTTAGAGGTTCCTGTAATATAAATTGGTTGGATCAACTCATGATGTTAATGGTTTTCATGACATGAGAATTCATGGGATTCTTTATTCTCAAAAATTTCACGACGTGAGTATGGAATTTATATTATGAATGATAATTTTATGTATTAATAATTCAACGTCTCTTAAGATTCATAGATCTAGTTAAAGTTGCGGGATATTTGGGAAGGCTGGCCAAAGACTGAGATTGATAATTTCATGTTGTGAGTTGATTTCACATCTTTATTTTCTTTTCCCCAAAGGATTCTTGGATTATACTAGATTCATGACTTAGTCTTTAGCTTTCTAGATTTATTTCTTCAAGGAATACACATCATAAACATAGTCCATGCCCTAAATATTCTTCATCTAGAAAATTCTTGTCCTGTATTGATTTCATGGATCAGTTTTTGTTTAGATAAGGTCTTTTCTTTGGGAATACACATCATGAGTCTCATTCAGAGTGTGAATTGTCTACAAATTTTTCACTCCCTTTAGAAAATGAGCTTAAATTTTCTATAATAATCAATAAAATATTTAAGTATCATAGTATAAAATATATATGAAACTAAATTATTTGATTCCAAAATGTAAATATGAATTAAGACTATCAAATTCTCCCACACTTGAAAAAAAAAATTTCCTCAAAAAATAATCATCCCAACAAGAAACTCAAAGGAAATAATTTTTAACAGTAAATAAGTATTGAAACCATGAAAATGAAACTAAGTGTTAGAAAAAGGTGTTATTCCTCCAAAAATAATCCCTGCAAAGAAAATCTTTCATGCATCATAGTAAGGTTCCTTATTTGAATCCATTATTTCTTTAATTGTAAATTTTAAAATTTTCCTTAAATAACTATTAACATGTTGTAATTTACCTCACCATGAATTATATCTCATCATTCTAAGTAAAATAGAATCTTAGTTATGCTCATACCCTAAGTACATTCTCCTAACCATATTCTTTTATTAGATTTAACATCTCCACTCCGTAAAGACAAAAAAGGTAATTAATAACTAGGGATTTATTATGGTTCAAATGACTATAAGGCTGAGGGTGGGTGGGTAGAAGATAAAAATTAAATTTAAAAAAGATTGTAAACTCTAAAGCACTATGCATGATAATCAAGAATTTTATGATGGAGAACATCCTCTAGAAATTAATGTCTCCACATGTCCAAAAGCTCAAAGAAGGCCCATGAAAATGGAATGAAAGAATAATTAAGGTACCCTATTTCCTTTTTTCAAAATTCATGTTTTGGAAAGATCTCACATCCACCACCTAACCACATATTATCTTTCATGAGATTCATCAGTCTGGTTATTTTTATTTTTTACCTTCCTAATACACAACTCATTATTTTCTTTTTTCTTTTTTTATTGTTTTTTATAAATAGAATAATAATGATGGCATATCAGAAGTAACCATGAACCACATCCCACATATCAGGTGAAAATACCACCGCATACCTCCTTAGAAATAAGCATCTCATAATCAGAAAAAATGATCACCCCCCACTTATTCAAATAAAAGTCATGAAATATAACAAAGAGTATGGTATGAAGGGATAAAATGGATAGAAATATAGCCAAATCCTAACAAGTTTATTAATTGAAACTATAGAAAAAATAGGGATAATATACAGGTGGGTCTCAGGGAAAATGGGTTCATTTAATCAAAATTCCTTGATGTTTTTATAAGTGCATTTTTTCAGTCATAACCTCAACAAGATACCAATGAAAGTAATGATAAGTTTACATGTCCAGAGTGTCCCTCAAAAAATATACTCAAAAAAGAATTTAAAACATTATGTTTATAATCCTCTTAAGAATGGGAATAAATATAAAAGGGGAAATCACCCAGGGCATAGTAACAAGTAATAAGTTAATTAATAAATAATTCTATAAATTTAGAATTAAATTAAAATACTTGACTCGACAATCTTGATAAAATTAAAAATATGAATAAATAATATATTTTAACAATTTCCTTATAAAATTTCTCTTTTATTTACATGGGTGAAATGATATTTAAAGTTAAATCATGTTTTCAAATAAAAATGTCTCATAGAGAAATGAGAAAAGACAAAAATAAAAATTTAAATTCAATAAATATTAAGAATACCCCCTCACACACTTAAAAAG
The DNA here is from genome assembly GCA_963277665.1 of Viscum album. Taxonomy (NCBI): domain Eukaryota; kingdom Viridiplantae; phylum Streptophyta; class Magnoliopsida; order Santalales; family Viscaceae; genus Viscum; species Viscum album. The sequence continues at coordinate 912,065,663 of OY728155.1, read as the reverse complement.
AAATAGTGTCAACACTATTTGTGGAAGTGATGTGGGAGAGATAGAAATGAAGGTAGGAAAAGGATTTTTATGGAAATAATTGAAATAGTGTACATAATCGAGTGCTCCCAGAAGTGAATACAATGCCATGGAGAAAAATATCAGAATATGATGTGAATCTAGACTACCTGAAAAAATGTTAGAGAAAAAACTACACCTATATTGAAGAAATGATTAGTTGAAAATATAAAGACGAAATAAAAGAAAAATAATGGAAAAGTGAACCTGGGAGTCAAAATGAATGTCACATCATAAAATTTAGGGACCATAGTACAAAGAAGCACCTGAATGAACTACCTAGAAAAAACCTCTAGAAAGAAAAGGAAAAGACCTAAATGGACACAGCTTAGACTCAAAATACTAGACTATGGGTTGCCTCCCATAAAGTGATAATAATGAAATATTCAGCTAGATTAATGGACACAGATCAGTCAGAACAGTCCATCGGCTCAACAGTTTTCTACCTCTTGCTACACAACTAGAAATTCAACAATTTGTGACGGGGAAATTTCGATGGGTTCCCGTTGGAAAAGGTCATTTTTGACGGGGTCCTGTTACAATTATCCCATTTCTGAAAATGGCTTCACAAATACATTTTTTTTGCAACGACCCATCACAAATAAAGATATTTGTGGTGAGAATTTGTCCCATCACAAATAGTTTAGCTGGGTTTTAAAAAAATCATTTCGCGACAAGCCTGTCGCAAAAAACTAAAAAAATAAAAAAATTATAATAAAAGAATTAATATTATTAAAATTTTAAAAAATAATAAAATAATAACAATAATAATAATAATAAAATTATAAAATAAAAAAATAAAAAATAATATATGGAAGAATAATAATAATAAATAATAAATAATAATAATAAAATAACAAAAACTAATAAAATTTGTAAAAATATAATTAAAATAATAAAAATATAGAATACAAAATATTCACAATAATATGAAAATTAATAATAATAATAATAAAACAATAAATAATATAATCTAATAATTAAAATATTTAATAATATAATATAATAATTAAAATAATAAATAATATAATATAATAATTAAAATAATAAATAAATAATATAATAATAAAAATAATAAAATAATAAAAAACACAATATTCACAATAATATAAAAACATACTATATATAAATATAAATATATGGAATAATAAAATTATTAAAAAAAGTTTTACATTCAAATGTTTATCATAAAAAGTAAATAATTCACTATGGGGGTAGTCATTTAGAGGAGCTGGAGGGGCTGGAGGAGGGAACTCCATCCATAAACTATGAATCAGACATCGCATATACTCTATCGTCTGCTCATGCTACTACTGCTGCTATCGACACATCTCTTCCTACTGCTGTTACTGCTGTCAATGGAGCTCTTCCTACTCCCCAAGCATACTCACTATAAGGTCACACTAAGCTCGCAGCTGCTCCTCATACTGTGTAGCAGATTATTATGACTCTCCACAAGCTACATGAAGACATCACAACAGTACCATAATAACTCCCAGGCATCAATCGAGAGTCGATACCAATAACTCAACCCTTCATGAAGGCATACTGGGTCACCTGCATCTATGCTGCATCATCAAATCTTACTATAATGGTTTGATCCTCGGTCTCAGCCTAAATCTTATTCTATGTCTAAGATGTCACATTCTCATATGACTCCTTCAATTTCAATTTAAAATCAAAATAGTTAAAATATTATTTACAGCTAATTTTAAAACTCAAAAAAAAAATACTGACCACAATCTAACGCTGGTGATCAGCTCTAATCTCTCCAGTGAATTGATCACTATATATCCTCTTATAAACTTCATATTTCATAATATTGGGCTGTTCAACTTCCTATATGAATATAAAATAATCAATTTACATTTAGAGTTATATAAATTATTTTAAAAAGGTTCTGACCATATATTTCTTATGCGTACTGAATGTACGACTACCTACTCGATATGTCACCTCCTATATCCCCTGATTTTGTCAACATAATGATGATCTTCTCTATAAACAACCACCCATCTATTTTGAACATAATCCATCCCAAAATTGAGATGAAATGTAATCAAGTTAGTGAGTATAACATGACTAATCAAGCTTTTTGACTCTTTCTTTCCTCCTTACCGTCCTCCTCAAATTGGGTAAAAACTAATGGTAATGCTCACGTATACATCCCTCCCATGAATCCTAGATAGAGTCACATATACTATCATTGATGGGATTCCATAAAACCTAAAAAAATTAATAATATAAAGCTATTAATTAAATAAATTTTAAAATAAATATTATTTATTTACGTATAAAGAAATGATCGAACTTACGGAACTGAACATCAATGGAAATCTATTCCCATGTAACCCATGCTTCAGAAAAATAATTCCGCAATATAGCACTCCCCTATCTAAAAACTATATGCAAAAATCAATGAAAAAATAGAATGAATAATCAAGAAATTAGTATATAAATAAAAATAATGATGATTAATGAAAAAGAACTAAAATACACAAGTGAACATACCTATGAATGCATGAATCGAAGTCAAGATGTGGACATCACTTGGGGATACAGTTAGGAATCATCAATCTTGCAAGACCATGACCGCTCCAAGTCATTACTGAACCACCAATAGTCTGAGGTTCAGATGATCCAACATCATGCGCATCACCAGGTAGATCATCCTCCTCCAACTCATGAAACATATCTGAGTCCAACTGAAACTAAAAATGATTTTTTTTAGAAAATATTTGATAAAAACTATTATATATAGATATATATTATATATGATTATAACCAGTATTTAATTGTGTCAATATTCATCTCCATCCTCATCTTCATATATAAATGTGTCAATATCTTCATATTCCTCTTCAAAATCATCAATTTTCATATGAGTTTCAATTTTATCATCTCTTTCCATTTCAAAATCATTTCTTACATCAATAACATCATCGTCACTATTGACCCTTAACTGTGGGGTATCATCATCGATATTTGTATAAATTTGTGGAAAAAATGAATTTGGAGTATTCTCTTGAAAAGTTTCAATTCCTTGAACTTTAGAAGAACTACATTCACTTTGAATAAAATAATTTTCTAGAAATTTCATTTTTATTATGCTTAACTAATCAACTAACTCTCTTAAAGTATCATAATAATTTTCATATTAAATTTGATGTGCCTGATGATCCAATAAAAATGGTTCACTTATTTTAAGAAGGATTTTATATTTAATATCAATGATTCCATGGATCGAATAAACACACAACCCTCTCTCAGTATCTAACCACTAGTATTTAAACATCATTATGTAATTCTTTCCAAGATAGCACAGTTCAATTATTTCTTCTAGCATGTCATAAAATTAAAATTCAATTTCTTTATGATGAGATCCTCTCTAGAAAACACCACTAATATTTAACCATTCACCACATATACATTATAATATTTATCAGCATGTTGAGATACCTAATTTTTTTTTTAAAAATTATCAGTATAAAAAGTAATAATTTTATTTTATATGTTAAACCATAAATAATTTATTTTAATAGTTTTTGAAACCAGTAGGAAAAATTATTTTGCAGACATTCTCCAAGAGCAGCTATTTAAATTTGTGGAAACTATTTCTTAATATGATTATCTTATAATCTAAAAATATAATAATAATAATTTACTGTAACAAACATTTTAGAATAATTTATAGGATCACTCACATTAAAAATGGTTTCATTTCTTCATAGTTGAGAAGAACATATGTATGAGCTCTATGATGTTCATTATCTGAAATTTATAATTCTGGAACTCCACCAAAGCCATGTTTGGGCTGATTAAAAACCGATAATTGAATGTTCATTTCATCATCAACATTTTCCACATTATGGACAATGTGGTTATGTTTTAATGGATATTAAAATTGAAAATAATGGGCATAAAAAAAATAAATTTCCTCTCACAAATAAGTTTATGCAATTGATTCTTCAATCGATACTATGTTACATACTTTTTTCTTCAATTTTTACATGCATCTCTCAAATGGGTACATTCATCAGAAGAGTAATAGACCTCCAAAATTTTCTTTATGTGGAAAATGTAATATCAAATGATCAATTGAGTCAAATAAATATGGTGGGGAGATTTTTTCCAGTTTACATAAAATTTAAACCACATCTTCTTACAATCTACTTGATACATCATTTTCTATTGTCATTGTACAAATGTCTCAGAAAAAAATATCATATGTCTATTAGCGTATCATAAATAATAGAATTCAAAAAACATCTTAATCCAATTGATATAAGTCTTTCCATTATAACATGAAATTCATGAACTTTTAATCTGGTAATATGACCATTTCTGACACATTTGGACAAATTGGAAACATAACTATTTGGAAGTCTCAAATCTACAATCCACTGATAAAATAATAATTTATTTTATTTGGAAATTTTAGAAGCTAATTTTTGATTCATTAACATATATGGTCTGACATTTTCAGACAGTTCAAGTTCCGGTCACCCACAAATTTAGCAAAGATCTAATTATGCCTTTACATTATCTATTGTCTTACCTGGTGTGTCCAAAACTGTATAAAATATATTATAAATTTAATTCTTCTAAATATTCATGACATCCAACATGTGATGGACCAATGAATCATACCAATATGGAAGATCCCAACAAATGCTCCATTTTATTCAATTATGTTCTTTCCTAATGCTATCAAATTTCTGTTGGTTTATAGTTAGTCCCAATGTAATGGTAGGTAATGAAGAGACAAAATATTTTGACTCCATTCCTAAGACCATTGTAGGAGGTCCATCTTTTTCAATTGTGTCTTTTCTGAAATGATATCCATTCCTCCGAAAAGGATGATCGCTTGGAAGAAATCTGTGATAACAGTTGAAAAAAATTGTATTTTCTTCTATTGATGGGCATAAATTCTTTTCTATATCTCATATTGTATAGACAGGATTTTAGATCATGTGTACTCTATCCAGATAACATGTCATATATTCAGAAGTTACTAAATTTATACATCAATGCAGTTTTTAGTAGGAAATTTTGTTTCACAGCAACATCATATGTATTGACACTATTACTCTATAATAAATTTAACTCATCAATAAATAGATTCAAATAAATATAGATATTCTTTTTTAGATGTCCTAGAAATAATAAGGTCAAAAAAATATATGGATCCTTCATCAACATCCAAGGAGGTAAATTGTATGGAGTTATTAAGACAGGACAACAAGAATATTGACTACTATAAGAACTAAATGGACATAAACCATTAGTAAAAAGACCCAATCACATGTTTCGAGATTCTAAAGCAAAATACAGATGTACTTGGTCAAAATGTTTCCATGAATCACCATCAGAGGTATTATTTAATCTTTTACCAAATTAAATATTAGTTTTGTGCCATGACATCAATGTGGTTGTGTTTTGAGGCATAAATAAATGCTATAATCTTGGTGGAAGTAGGAAATACCTCAACTATTTTATAGGAATCAATTCATACTTCCCTAGTTGAGCCTCTTTATACATTGATTGTTCGCATGTATGTCAACTATCCAATGACTCATTTTCATCATAGTATAAGATGCAATCATTTGAACATGAATGGATCTTTTGATAACCATTACCCAGATTATGAATCATCATCTTGCTCTCATATAAATTTATAGGCAACACATTTAGTTCAGGTAACAGTATTTTAACCAAAGAGAATAACTGATCAAAAAAGCTATTTGATATTCCATTATTTGATTTAATAGCCATAAATTTTGTAACTGCTTCAAATTTTCTTATCTTGCAACCATGATATAATGCATCCTCAACAGACCTCAACAACTCATAAAATTGAGATGGTTCCAACTCAGGAGTTAAATTAATATCATCCAGAGTTTTAGTTTGTTGAGAATACAGACTTGTCACATCAGGTACAAAATTTTGAAACTGTGATGGATCTAGAACCAAATTATTAGTACCTTATCTGGAATTGTGTTTACCATGTTGATACAAAAAACATAATCTGTTCAAAAACCAAAATGAAAACCCCTAGTGTTTTCAAATGTGCAAAACCTTATCAGATTATATTTCATACATGGACACTTAATTGTTTCTTTTTAAAAAAATTCTGATTTTGATGATGTAAATGATAAAAAAGTTTCAATAACCTCAATATATACAGGATTTATACAAGAACCGTTTGGATTCTAGTGATGATTTATCCAAGCGCGGTCATCTAATAATTACTATTTTCGACCTCCTTGTTCCATATTTCTCTAAAAATATGAAATAATTATTTTTTATGATTAATCTGATAAAAGAAAAGCACAATCCAAAAAAAAAGATTTTTTTCGTTAATTATTCGTAAGTATTCCGAATTGTTAGTAATTATTGTTAATTATCCCTAATTATTTCTAGTTATTTCTAATTATTAGTAATTATTGCTAATTATTCCTAATTATTCCTAATTATTTCTAATTATTTCTAATTGTTCCTAATTATTCCTAATTATTTATAATTATTTCTAATTATTCCTAAGTATTTCCAATTATTTCAAATTATTTCTAATTATTCCTAATTATTCCTAATTATTGCAAATTATTGAGAAATATTACTAATTATTCCTAATTAGTGCTAATTATTTCTAATTATTCCTCATTATTACTAATAATTCATAATTATTATTAATTATTCCGAATCATTGCTAATTATTGCTAGTTATTGCTAATTATTCAAAATTATTGCTAATTATTTCTAATTATTCCTAATTATTCTTAATTCTTACTAATTATTCTTAATTAATCCTAATTATTTCTAATTACTCCTAATTATTCCTAATTATTGCTAATTATTAGTACTTATTGCTAGTTATTCTTAATTATTCCTAATTACTAAAAATTATTCCTAATTATATCTAATTATTCTTAATCATTCTAATTATTTCTAATTATTGCTAATTATTTCTAATTTTTCCTAATTATTTATAATTATTCCTTATTATTCTTAATTATTTCTAATTATTGATAATTATTCATAATTACTCTTAATTACTCCTAATTATTCCCAATTGTTCTTAATTGTTACTAATTATTCCTAATTATATCTAATTATACCTAAGTATTCCAAATTAAAATGAATTATTCCAAATTATTCCTAATTATTGCTTATTATTCCTAATTATTCCTAATTTTTGCTAATTATTCCTAATTATTTCTAATTATTGCTAATTGTTGCTAATTATTCCTAATTCTTCTTAATTAATCTTAATAATTCATAATTATTCTTAATTATTCCTATTTGTTCTTAATTTTTCCTAATTATTCCTAATTATTCCTAATTATTCCTAATTATTTCAAATTATTCTTAATTATTAGTGAGTATTGAAAATTATTCCTAATTATTCTTAATTATTCACAATTATTGATAATTATTGCCAATTATTGAAAATTATTCCTAATTATTGCTAATTATTGATAATTATTTCTAATTATTTCTAATTATTGTTAATTATTCAAAGTTATTGCTAATTATTGTAAATTATTGCAAATTACTGCAAATTATAGCTAATTGTTCCTAATTATTCTTATTTATTAGTAATTATTCTTAATTATTCCTAATTATTCCCAATTATTGCTAATTATTCCAAATTATTCCTAATTATTTCTAATTATTGCTAATTATTGCTAGTTATTATTAATTACTCCAAATTATTCTTTATTATTTTTAAATATTAGTAATTATTGCTAATTATTCCTAATTATTAATAATTATGGCTAATTATTCCTAATTATGGAAAATTATTCCAAATTATTAGTAATTATCTATAATGATTCCAAATTATTAGCGATTATTCCCAATTATTGCTAATTATTGCTAATTATTGCTAATTATTGCTAATTATTTCTAATTATTGCAAATTATTGCTAATTATTGTTAATTATTTCTAATTATTCCAAATTATTTCTAATTATTAGTAATTATTCCTAATTATTACTAATTATTCCTAATTATTAGTAACTATTCCAAATTTTTGCTAATTATTGCTAATTATTCCTAATTATTTCTAATTATTCCTAATTATTGAAAATTATTCCTAATTACTGCTAATTATTTCTAATTAAATATAATTATGGCTAATTATTACTAATTATTACTAATAAACAATAATTATGACAAGTTAACACTAATTATTGCTAATTATTACAAATTATTGCTAATTAAAACTAATTACCACAAATTATTGCTAATTATTGCTAATTATTGCTAATTATTAGTAATTATTACTAACTTTTTGTAATTATTACTATTTTTTGGTAATTATTACAATTTTTTATAATTATTGCTACTTTTAACTAATTATTACTTATTATTTCTAATAATTACTAATTATTAATAATTATTACTAATTATCACTAATTAACATTAATTTTTATTAATTTTTATTGGTTTGTAAGAAATTATTACTAATTTCAACTAAATATTACTAATTTCCACTAATTTTTACAAATTACCACATTTTTTTTATAAATTATCACTAATTATGAATAATTTTTATTACTAATTATTGTTAATTATTACTAATTATTACTAATTATTACTAATAGTACTAATTATCAATAACTATCACTAATTATCATTAATTTTTATAAATGTATCACAATTTATGATTAATTATTACTAATTACATATAATTAAAATAAATTATTGCAAATTAAAACTATTTAATTTTAATGAATAACATTACTACATATTATAACTAAATAGTTCTTAGAAAATAATGAAAAAACTAATTAATATTAATTAAATCTAATTATTGCTAATTAATAATAATAGTTACTAATAATAAATAAAATAAATTAAAAAAAACCTTGAAACTGAATGTTTTGGCAGATTTAAAACATGAAAGTTGAACCCTTGCAATGTTTCAAACTAAAAAAAATTAAACTAAAAAATATTAGAACATAGAGGGCGATAGAAATTTAAAGAAGTTGTTAATGAAAAAAAACGAGGGGAGGGGGTACATATAGGATTGATCATTTGCGACAGGATCATTAGCAATGAGAGCCCATCGCAAATAGTTAAGTGGAAATTAATTGAGGCAGCTATAAGAAGTAGTATTTGTGATGGGTCCTGTCGCAAATACTATCTTATCAGCACATTATTTATGACAGGTCGTTGCAAATATTTCTTTTGCGACAGGCCGTCACAAATATATTTTTTTTGTGACGAGAACTGTCGCGAATACTATCATGCCGACACATTATTTGTGACAGGTCGTTGCAATTAATATCTTGCCGACATATTATTGGTGACAGAGATCCTCCCCGTTTCAAATAACTGAAACCCGAGAAGAGTATTTGCGATGGGGGTTTAGCCCCACTTCGCAAATACGCTTCCCAAGATGAGGCGTGCATGGCGCATGAAAGGTATTTGCGACGGATCATCGCAAATTCCTCTTTTTTATGGACTATTTGTGATGGATCAAAATTCATATCATAAATAGTCTTTTTTGATAGACCATTTGCGACGGGCCCTACTCTGTTCACAATTGACCTATCGCAAATAGTCGAAATTCTCGTAGTGCTAGAACTGGAGGAAGAGTATGGTAGCTTTAATGATCACTTTAGAGGATTCACCATGTCAGAAATGGATGGACCAAACCACTGGTTTGGAGAGCAGAGCATACGAGTACCTCTCATGGGAATCTCATAAAGTGGTCCCTGGAGAAGATTGACACAAGGGAAAACCTCATGAGGGAGGCTAATTGGTATCCCAGCTAGTGTGTTAAATGTAATGGAAGAAGTAGAAGAACGCGACATAGCACAACTATATATAAGAGGGGATAGAGAATGAGTAAGAATTGTGTTAGTAGAAAAACATTATATCCCTTAAATTATATAAAGTAAAGAATACATGTCAGAGGTAGAGAATATAATGAAACAAAAAGACGCCCATATAGAGTATAATAGGGGTACACTGGGGAATAATCTAAGAAGAGTAGGTAGAATCTCTATAAGAAGCATCTGTAGTCCCCTCCCTAATAATGGGTGGTTAAAGTTAGTTTTCCATGTTTATATTAGTGATAGAGGTGGCAATCGGTGGATCAACTACTGGAAATGGCATCATTGTGCTGGCAGTAGGCTCGGTCATCAAAGAGGGTAGTGGTTTAGATGTTGGAGGAGGCGAGGTGCCGATCTGGATAGAGGTTTTGTGTCTAGAAGCTAGAATGATGAATGAAACCTTATATGGAGTCCTAATAGCATGACACATTCCCCATTAAGTGTGCATCACTAAAAAGTCTTGTTGAGCAACAAGGCCAATAATCTTCAGTGGGAGTTTGGTAGAAGGCTTTGTGAGTTCTATAGTGGATGGGATGGGTATAGAGCTAGAAGTTAGACTAGATGCAGTAACAGGTGAGTGGGTATTATTGGTGGTAGCTGGAGAAGTATGGGCAATGGGGGGTGGTAATGTCGATTGATCAATGAATGGGATCTCCAGGTGATGACAAAAGGTGTGCTTGCTCTCCAGAATGTAATGTAGAGAACCCTCAAAACATTGCATCTGCTCCGAAGTGGTGAGGGATAAATGGATCAATTTGGGAAGTGGGGGACACCTTGATCTTAGTAGTGGGTGGCTTATAACTGGTAGTTAGTGGCTTGAACTAGTAGTGGGTGGATGATGTACAAGGGTTGTTGAGGCATCTGGAGTCGGCACCTCCTCAGTGGACTCGATGTACTTAGGATCCCACTCATACTAATTCCTTATCTTTTTAAGGAGCCCCATATTGTGGATCATCACAAGATATACAAACTAAATTGATCTTAATTATGATATGAGTTGTAAATATTTAAAAATCCTAATATTCTTGGCCAGGTGCGTAATAATTCTCCCTCCCATAAGCATGTCGTGGGTTCGCCTCACCCGACCCTCATATTACAGATCAAACTAATGGGAAAAGTTCACCACAAGGGATCCCATGAATATGGAAGCGAGTATCTAAATCTTTCTAACAGCCCTATGAGATTCACCCTAGGCTAACCATGCATGGGCCAAATCCTGATGAACAATCTGCAGGGTGGCACCCTGAAGCTGGGTGCTTTTCACCGTATGTCGTCCGTGGAAGCACACAATGTCAAGAGCTATCACTACATAGTTCTTTAGAGAGTCCATATTATTAGGGTTTATCCTTAGTACCACATAGGATAGAGATGTAACACCCCTGTAATTTGTTTAATAATTTTAAATAATTTAAAATTAAATGTTTTAATTAATAATAGTACTTTTAAATAATTATAATTTATAGCTTTCAAATTAATTAATGTTCTAAAAATACAAATACTACTATTTTGTGAAAAATAATATTTTAATATCCATATATGAATTTTATTAATAGAAAATTTAATTAAATATTTTAAATAATAACACATATATTAGCTATTATAATTATTTTAAGAAATACTAAATTATGTTACGAATATATTCACTATAAATATAACACCCCAAGATTTTGTGGAATGTTCTTCTTAAATAATTTCAATTCATTAGATATCTTATATGTACAAAACACTGAGTCACAATGAAACAAATCTTTGTTATAACCTAGCTAATAAACATATTTTTTTTGCTTTTTTGGTTTGAATCTCAAAAAATGGACATACACTGTTGCGATTAGTAAGTTTTTTAGAGTCTAATAGGATCAACTTAATTTTTTAGTGAATAGTAACTTGACCCTTATGAATAGTAATATAACATTATGAATAGTAACATGACCCATATGAATAGTAATGTACTCTTATGAATATCATCATCACCCATGTAAGTATACATAAAATTTAGGCACTTTATAAATGAAAGAGAATATTTTAAACATTAATAATTAAGTGTTGGTATTTTTGAGAGCAATAAATATTTAATTAAAAATTTATAATTAATAAATAAATTTAAAAAATAATACATAAAAAGTATTCATAAATCAATATTTTGTTGTCCTATGATTTTGGGATAATTTAATGAGACCTTAGTTAATTTTTCAGGGTATTATAAAAATATTTATAATTTAAAAAACTATATTTTTCGAGTAAATGGTGATTGTAAATAAAAACTAAATTTATATTTTTTATTAAATTATTTCTATAAAATCGAATTCAATTTTAGATTATACACATTGAAAATGGTTAGATGGAATTTTAGGGTTTTTTCTGAAATACTTGAATTTTTGGTGAATAGGGAAAATACGTTAATTTAAAAAATATAATAAATAAATGATTTTTTTGCATCATGATTGAGTCATGGATAATGTAAATGGCCATTAGTTCAAAGTCACATTCACTTATTACTATTTTTAGTCACAATAATTATGAATATTCATAGTCATGATCCAAAATAATTAAATAATGATTAAAATAATGGAAAAACCCTCCTCTCCCCCACTATAAAAACCACCCCTCAACCCCCTCTTCCTCTCACACCACTCAAGCTTTGAAACTTTCCTATGTTCTGCAAAATACTCTTCCCAATCCCCTTACTCATGTACAATACCTTATGGTCTCACCAAAAGTCCAAAACCAAAGGCCTTATGGAAGTTCTCAAGGAGGAGTACTCAAGAGGTAAACCTCTTTTCCTTTTTCTTTCAATTTCTTTTACAAGTTCCATTCCGTTGTTTCTATCACTTTATATCCCCTCATCCAAATTCTATGATAATTAAAATAAATTACGTGTACTAGAATTATATTATTCTAATGGAACATTTCATTATCATCTCTCTTTCCGCCTCCTCTTATACTAAAAATGAAAACACCATTTGAGATGTGTTAATTTATCACACTCAAGGACAACTAGTTTTCAATTTCTATTACCATCTTCAATTCTAGTTCTGAAAAGTTTTTTATGGTTGAACCAGATCATAATATATGTAGTATATCCTATTTAATATTCTTTAATCATTTTTTACACAAGGTATTAAATTATTAAACAAAATTAGTTAGTGGTGATCAAATAACCACCAAATTAATCCAAGCATTTATCATTAAAATTTTATCTAATGATTAATCATATCCAAAATAACCAAAGTATTTATATGATAATTTAACCTTATAGATAATCAATAATAACTCATAACTTCAATTATGGATTTCAATTTCCATTTTACCTGAACTTTCATACTCTTATACAAGTGAACCGATCATGAAAACTAAGAAAACATGCCCCACTAAATGATGAAATTGAATCTCTTAAACCATCTAAAAGTACATAAATGAACTTAATAAAGATATAATAAATAAATTACATGTATATAAGTTTTTTATATTATTAATTAATGAATCTAATTTGATTATTCAGGACATGAATATCAAGTGACAAATACATTCTGACATAAGGTAAGGGTTTCCTCATCTCACTTCCATTTTTTTAAGATATTCATTATTCACTACTATTATTTGAGTATGGTGTATATATACTGACTATTAATGTATCATATCATGAATCTATAGATTTTCATGTTATTAAATGAATAATTTTATGATTATTAATTTTGGGGCATCTGATTTGATTGATTAAAAAGTGGTAAGGATTTTCTACCCGAACCTCCATTTTCATTTGGGTTACTCTTATTCTATACTTACCTCAATGAAGTTTTTATTTATTCTTATATACTCCACATAAATTCTCTTTTAATGTTCTATATATGTGTACCAATCATAATCCTTATTTATTATGGGTAATTACATATTTTAAAATAATACTTCAAAAATTATTCCCGAAATACAAGCCCAGTTCAAGGGAACTTCTCGAATGCTTACCCATTTTCAAGGGCGCTATATATTCTATTTTAATCCATAATTATTTTTGTAAAACCAAAAATTTTATCATGAAAAAATATCATGGTTAATTTCTGGTTTTACGAAAACAAACATACCTTTCCACTTTAAAATCTCTTCAATATTTTCCTTAAACCCCATAAAAATGTTTTATTTATCAAGATTCATAAAAACTATTTTTTACATGATTTCACATAAATGGGACATAATTTATGCCCCAAATATAATATCAATATCCTTACCTTTTCTTTTATGGGATATACATGTTTACAATATTATTTTTATGACAAATATAAATGATTTTCCAAAATAACTCTTCTTTCCAAAGTAAAAAAGGATTTTTTTCATCTCACTTCAACTTTTTTGAGATTACCTTATTAACCACTTATTCCTTGTATGTGGTGTGTGTACTACCCTTTTGTATATAATATAAAGAATCTCCTTATTCTCATTACATTATAAGGGATTATGATTTTAATGTTTTATGGTGTTATGTGAAACTTTGGAATGTTAAAGGATTATTTCCTCAAGAAATTTTCAATGGTCTCATTTAATAGTATCTTCACCTATATCAACATCCTTTATTGAATATTTTACTTCATTAAGGTTTATATATTAATATATCAAATACAATATATTTTTGAAGGGTTTATGATTAGTTTGATTATGGATGTGCAATCTTCGTACCATTCACCTTATTACTCCAAATGGTTAGTGTTTATGTTTAATGATTGGGGAAAGTTATTTACATTTCATATGTTAATTTCAATATGAATGTATATATTGTTTAAGTTTATCCCCATTCAAATGAGGAATTAATTGGACTTAGAAAGTGATGGGTGGGGCATGCTATAGTCCCTTTATGCAATGTTAGGTATCATAAGACAAATAGATATGGACTTGGCCGAGGGTTTTCCCATTTTCAGATATGGTTTTGGCCGATCCTTTAATCATTTTTAGATGTCTTAGATAAGGACATGATGGTATGTTATAGAATGGATGAAATATGAATTTCCCTTATTATGATATTATTAATTGATAAATCATGTGATTATTTGACTAGTATATTATCCATGTTAGAGTTTCATATGATCAGTTATATGGATTTTTTACTCAACTTTCATTCATGACATATTATGCTCATGTTTTTTAAAGGCATGTGTTTTCAGTTATTCAACATCCATAATGTTTATGTTTATGATAACTTACATTATGTTACTTACCCTTACTGAGCATCTAGGTTCACCCTTTTCTTATTCTTTTTTTCCCTATGTTATGATGAAGAAAACTTTGAATAAGATTTCAATAATGTAGTTTATTTCATATTGTATCATGTTTTATTTTATTCTTCCAATGTATTATGGGTATCATGACTGAAATATAGTCTTCCAATACTACTAAACTGACTGGTCATTTAGGATTTGATTCCATGTAATCATGCTAATATATTAAAATAATACACTAGATCTGAGCTTCTAGGGTCGGGGCATTACAGTTGGTATCAGAGAAAGTTTATCTGCAACCATAGAAACTAGATTTAGAAAACATAGGTTAGGGAACATAAGCCTAAGATAGACATTGAGGATAAGAATATCAAAAAATTCTTGAATTTTGTTAAGGTAAAGATTATATGGATCTTCCTGTCAAATAAATCCCTATCTGGATACTACAAGTGGACATGGTTCTGGAATAGATATACTTTGGGGAAACAACTACAACAAGGTGTTCTGAGCTTGACTCAGGGTAACCTGGTACACGATAATGGGCCTTACTGCACACCTGTTTTGACACTCCTCAGGGATATTCTTAGGATAATTCAAATTTTTCTTGCATACCATTATGATGGATTTATGCTTCCAAAGTAACCAAAGTATATGGTTCTATGGTTTATGATTCATAAATTTATGTTATGTAATATATCACTTTTAGAGTTATAAAACGTTCATAATTTTATAAGCTAATATAGTATATGAAATTTTTTAGAAATGGCACCTAACATAATGAATGAGAACTCCACCAATGCACATGATAAAAAGTGTATGAAGAATAATATATTTCATGGTATTAAGCCAAAATTTTGAAGGGAGGTAGTCTCCAAGGTATCCTCATCATGTGAGGAAATAATATCATGTGATAACAAGATAACTAAATAATTCTGTAATTCCTTTGGTTTTAAAGGGAAGGAAGATAAGAAAAGGATGGAAGAGGAAGAGATGGATAAAGAGAAGAAGGGAATGAAGAGTTTTCCCACATGTGATAACTGTGGAAAGAATAACCTTGGAAAATTCTTGAAGTGAAAGGGAGTTTTTTATTAGTGTGGATAAAAAGGACACCAAGTTCGTGACTGAAAGGGCAAGAAAAAGGTTTTCAATATACAATGATTCAACTATGAGGAGTGGGACACAACGAAAATCAATGTCCCAAGAATCAGAGAAATATATCCCAAATGATGGTATTTTTATAATGATCAAGTTATTCAACTACCACATATAAAGATGAATAATTAATATGTATATTCAAGAATTATTTCATTTGAATATTTTATCAGTAATGTATTGGTTATAAGAATTATGGAATATATGAGGATTGTATTATAGTACCTTTTCATTAAGTATTTGAGACAATATATTGAATGGTACCAATAAATGATATTTAGTAGAAAGTTAAACTTTTTGGAAAACAATTGTTTGAGGGAACGATAACCCTTAATGTATTTCTGATGTTGAGATAATGATGAAGAAATGACTGATTTTTAAAATTACTGACTACCTTGGAACTAAATATTAAATTGTCATTAAGTGGTCTATGATATCATAGATGGTGTTTAAAACACTTTTGTATTTAAGGAATATATCCAATAACATATATTATACTTAAGGAATATGGAAGAATGCATGTTTCCAATAATGTTTTATGGTAATTCGAGTTATTAATATATTTCAAGAGGATACATTATGAAGTTATTCACATGTTTGGAATGTGAAAATTTAGTGTTCCATCATGGTTAAGATCATCTTGGAAATTTAGTGACCATCTTTCTTAAGTGTTGAATAATTATATTTTGGAAATTTTAACCATTTATGAATTGTTTAAGTTGATCATTATATGAGGTTTTAGAGGTTAACTTATTACTTCATGACATGACGAAACATGTGCTAAGAGATGATGTATTGATAGTTCAAGGCTCAATTAAAGGATAAGATTGTGTTTATGAAATAGAAACTTATATTTATACTCTTATAGAGTGGAATAATTTTTCAATTCAAGTAAAAGAGTCTTAAATAAAATTTTTCCTTATTACTATAATATCAATGAATTTTTTTACAGTAGTTTATTGTTTTGTAGTAATCAACTTTCATCCAAACATGTTCTCTATTAATTTTCATCAAAACTTCATAGTTTGATTTTTGTCCATGTCTTGGTTTTTTACTTCCAAATAATCCCACCCCATTCAAAAGCATAATTTTTGTGGTGACCACCTCATTTCCCTTAAGTTATTTTTAATGTTATATTTTATTAACCCTAATTCTGGTGTGGGTTTCCCAAAAGGGAATTTTCAAGTATAACCCATTAACATTCAAAGTGAAATTTTGAATTGTGATGACACAATACTCTTGAGGGAGAATAATGTAATACCCCAATATGTTTTTTAACAATTTTAAATAATTTAAAATTCAGTGTTTCAATTAATAATAAAACTTATAAATAATTATATTTTATAGATTTCAAATAAATTAATTAATGTTCTAAAAAGTACTATTATTTTATGGAAAATAATATTTTAATATCAATATATGTATTTGATCAATAGATTAATTAATTAAATATTTTAAAGAATAATACATATATTGACTACTATAATTATTTTGACAAATACTAAATTATGTTATGAATATATTCACTATTAATATGACACCCCAAGATTTTATAGAATATTCTTCTTAAATAATTTCAATTCATTAGATAACTTATATGTGAAAAACATTGAGTCATTGTGAAACAACAATTTGTTATAACCAATCCAATGAACATAATTTCGCCACTTTTGTGTTTTGAATTTCAAAAAATAGACATACACTGTTGCGAACAAAAAGTTTTTTTGAGTTTAATGAGATCAACTTTTTTTTTTGGTGAATAATAACTTAACTCTTATGAATAGTAATATACCCTTATGAATAGTAATCCACCCTTATGAATAGTAACATCTCCCATGTAAGTATAAATAAAATTTAGGCACCTTATAAATGAATATAAATATTTTAAACATTAATAATTAAGTGTTGGTATTTTTATGAGCAATAAATATTTAAATATAATTTTATTATTAATTTATTAATATAAAATATAATTCATAAAATGTATTCATAAATCAATATTTTTTTCCTGTGATTTTGGGATAATTTAATGAGATCTTAGTAAATTTTTCAGGGTATTATAAAAAAAGTAATAATTTTAAAAACTATATTTTTTGAGTAAATAGTGATTATAATTAAAAATAAAATTACTATTTTTTAGAAAACTATTTTCCTAAAATGGAATTATTTTTTGGATTATACACATAAAAAAATTGTTAGGGTAAGTTTTCAGGATTTTTTTGAAATACTTGAATTTTTGGTGAATAGTGAAAATACGTTAATTTACAAAATATGCTAAATAAATGAATTTATGCATCAAGCTTGAGTCATGGATGATTTATATGCCAATTGGTTTGATCTAACATGAACTTATTAATATTTTTAGTCATAATAGTCATGATTATTTATAGTCTTGATCCAAAATAATGAAAAAACCCTCCTCTAATCCACTATAAAAACCACCCCTCACCCACTCTTCCTCTCACACCACTCAAGCATTGAACCTTTCCTAAGTTCTACCAAATAATATTCCCAAGCATTTTAATCATGTCCAAGAATTGATGGTATAACTAAAAGGTTAAAACCAAAGGTAGTAAGGACATTCTCAAGGAGGATTACTCAAGAGGTAAACCTCTTTTCCTTTTTCTTTCAATTTCTTTTACAAGTTCTATTCCATTGTTAATCTCTCGTCACATCCCCTCATACAAATACTATGATAATTAAATTAAATTAAATGTACTATAATGATATTATTCTAATGGAATATTTCATCATCATATATCTTTCCCCCTCCTCTTATCCTGAAAATGAAATCACAATCTGAGATGTATTAATTTATCACACTCAATGACGATGGGTTTTCAATTTCTATTAACAAATTCAATTATGTACATGAAACTATTTTTATGGTTGATATAGATCATAATATATATAATATATCTTATTTAACTTTCTGTAATTAGTTTGTACACATGGTATTAAATTATAAAAAAAATGAGTTTGTGGTGATCGAAAAACCCCAAATTAATCCAAGCATTTATCATTAAAATTTTATCTAATGATTCATCCTCTACATAATAACCAAAGGATTTATATGATCATTTAACTTTATGGATGATAAATAATAAATTATAACATAAATTATTGATTTCAATTTCCATTTTACATGAACTTTTATACTCATATACAAGTGAAGCGATCATGAAAACTAAGACAACGTGCACTCCAAAATGATGAAATTGAATCTCTTAACCCATATAAAAGGAAATAAATGAACTTAATAAATATATAATAAAAAAATACATGTATATAAGGTTTTTTTATTGTTAATTAATGAATCTAATTTTATTATTCCAGACATTAAGATCAAGTGTAGAATACATTAAGACAAAAGGTAAGGGTTTTCTCATCTCACTTCCATTTTGGTGAGATATTCATTATTCACTACTATTAGTTGAGTATGGTGTATATATACAACCCATTGAAGTATCATATCATGAATATATTTATTTTAATGGTATTAAATGTATCATTTTATGATTATCAATTTTGGGTCATATGATTCGATTGATTGCAAAGTGGTAAGGATTATCTATCTCAACCTCCATTTACATTCAGGTTACTCTTATTCTCTACTTACCTCAGTGAAATTATTATTTATTCTAATGTAATCCTCATAAATCATGTTTTAAAATTATATATATTTTTACCAATCAAAATACTTCTTTATTATGAGGAGTTACATGTTTTAAAAGAATCTCTCAAAAATTTCTTCTCGAAAGACAAGCCCGGTTCAAGGGAACTTCTCAAATTTTACCCATTTTCAAGTGCACCGTATATTCTATTTTAATCCATAATTTTTTTTGTAAAATAAAATATTTTATCATGGAAAAATATCATGGTTAATTTATGGTTTTATTAAAATAAACATTCCTTTCCTCTTTATAATCTCTTCAATATTTTCCTTAAACCACACAAAAATGTTTTATTTCTAAAGCTTCTTAAAAATAGTTTTTTACATGATTTAACTTAAATGGGACATAATTTATGCCTCAAATATAATATCAATATCATTACCTTTTCTTTTCTATTATATACATGTTTAAAACCTTATTTTTATAAAAAATATAAATGATTTTCCAAAAGAAATCTTCTTTCCTTAGTAAAAAGGATTTTTCTAATCTCACTTTAACTTTTATGAGATATATGCCTTGTTAACCAATTATTACATGAATATGGTGTATTTAATTACCTTTGGTATATCATATAAAGATTCTCCTTATTATCATGATATTCTAAGGGATTATTATTTGAATGTTTCAAGGTGGATGGGACACTTTGGTATTTTTAAGGATTATTTCCTCAAGAATTTTTCAATGGTCTCATTGAATAGTATCTTCACCTATGTTAACATCCTTTTTTGAATCTTGTACTTCATTGATGTTTATATATTAATATATCATATAAAATATTCTGTTGAAGGTTTTTTGATTAGTTTGACTGTGTATAGCTATCTTGATACCATTCGCCTTATTAATCCAAATGGTTAGTGTTTATGTTTAATGATTAGAGAAAGTTAATTATATTTCATATGTTAGTTTCAATATGAATGTATATATTGTTTATGTTTGATCCCCATTAATATGAGGAATTAATTTTACTTATAAAGTGAGGGGTGTGGCCCGCTATAGCCCCTTGATTCATCAGAAGGTCTCACGAGACAAACAGATATGGACTTGGCCGAGGCCTTTCCCATTTTCAGATATGGTTTTGGTTGAGGCCATAATCATTTTATATGTCTTAGATAAGGACTTGATGGTATGTTGATGAATGGTTGACATATTAATTTCCTTCATTATTATATTATTAATTGATAAATCATGTGATTATTCAACTAGTAGAATATCCATGTTAGAGTTTCATGTGAATAGTTAGATGGATTTATTTACTCAGCTTTCATTCATGCCATATTATGCTCAAGTTTTTTTTAAAGGTAGTATTTTCAGTTATTCAACATGCCTAATGTTTATGTTTATGATAACTTCCATTGTGTTACTTACCCTTACTGAGCATCTGACCTCACACCTTTCTTATGTTTCCATTCCCGTGGTTATGAAGAAGAAAAAATTGAATAAGATTTCAAGAATGCGGTTTATTTCATATTGTATGATGTTTTATTTTCTTCCTCCAATGTATTATAAGTATTGTGACTGTAATCTTGTCTTGTAAGATTTATAAAATGATAAGTACTTTTATATTTTAATCATTTTAATCATGTTAATGTATTAAAATAATGCACCGTCTCCGAGCTTCTGGGGTTAGGGCGTTATTGTTGGTATCAAAGGAATTTAGTTAAAACCATGGAAATTAGATTTAGAAAACATATGTTAGGGAACATAACTCTAAG
Organism: Viscum album; assembly: GCA_963277665.1. Classification (NCBI taxonomy): domain Eukaryota; kingdom Viridiplantae; phylum Streptophyta; class Magnoliopsida; order Santalales; family Viscaceae; genus Viscum; species Viscum album. The sequence goes on along the minus strand of OY728155.1, from coordinate 912,044,022 downwards.
ATAAAATTTTAGTACAAGAATATAATAACATCCTATAATTTTGGTAATGTATATATTATGTGGATCTTCCTAGAAAATAAATCTATGTCTGGATACTACAAGTGGACGTGGTTCTAGAACAGATGTACCTAGGGGAAACAACTCTGATAAGGTGCTCCAAACTTGACTCGGGATAACCCAGTAAATGATAATGGGACTTACTGCACACCTATATTGACACTCCTGGGGGATATGATTAGGATAATTTACATTTTCATACATTCTATTTTGATGTATTTATGCTTCCAAAGTAACCAAAGTATATGGTTCTTGGATTTATGATGCATAAATTTAAGTTATGTGATATACCACTATTAGAGTTATAGAAATTTCATAATTTTATAAGCTAATATAGTATATGGAATTTCTTAGAAATGGCGTATAACAGAAGGAATGAGAACTCTGCCAAAACATATAATGAAAAGTGTATGAATAATCATATCTTTAATGATATTAAGCCAAAATTTCAAAGAGAGATACTCTCCAAGGTATACTCATCATATGAGGAAATAATATCATGTGTTAAAAAGACAAGTAAATAATTATAAGAGTCCTATGGATTTAAAAGTAATCAATAGAAGAAAAGTATGGAAGAGGAAAAGATGGATAAAGGATAGAAGGGAATGAAGGATTTTCCCACATGTGATAATTGTGGAAAGAATAACCTTGGAAAATGATTGAAGTGGATGGGAGTTTTTTATTAGTGTGGAGAAAAAGGACACCATGTTTCGTGATTTCAAGGTTAAGAAAAAGGTTTCTAATATACAATGCTTCAACAATGAGGAGTGGGACACTATGTGAAACAATGTCCCAAGCATTAGAGAAATATACCCCAAATTATGCTATTGGATAATAATCATGTTATTCTACTAACAAATATTAAGAGGAATAATTAATATGTATATTCAAGAATTATGTCATTTGAATATTTTATCAGGAATGTACTGGTTATAAGAATTATGGAATATACAAGGATTGCACTAAGTAATTTTTCATTAAGGATTTGAGACCATATATTGAATGGTACCAAGAAAATATATTTAGTAGAAAGTTAAGATTTTTAGAAAACACCTGATTGAGGGAAAGGAAACACTTAATATATTTATGGTGTTGAGATAATGATGAAGAAATGACTGATTTTGATAAGTATTGACTACCTTGGAACTGATTATTGACTTGACGATAAGTGGTCTATGCTATCATCAATGGTGTTTAAAACACTTTTGGATTTAAGGAATATATCCAATAACATGTATATTACTTAAGGAATACAAAAGAATGCATGTTTCCCAAAATTTGTTATGGTAATTCGAGTTATTACCATATTTCAAGAGGATACATGATGAAGTTATTCATATGTTTGGAATGTGAAAATTTAGATTTGCATCATGGTTAAGTTCATATTGAAATTTTAGTGACCATATTTCCAAAGTGTTGAATCATTATATTTTGGTAATTTTAACCATTTATGAATGGTTTAAGTTGATCATTATATGAGGTTTTATAGGTTAACATATTACTTTACCACATGATGCAACATGTGCTAAGAGATGGTGTATAGATAGTTCAAGGTGCAATCAAAGGATAAGATTGTGTTTATGAAATAGAAACATATATTTATACTCTTATAGAGTGGAATAATTTGTCAAATCTAGTAAAAGAGTCTTAAATAATTTTTTTACATATTATTATAATATCAATGATTTTTTTACACTAGTTTATAGTTTTATAGTAACCAAATTTCATCTGAACATGTTCTCTATCACTTTTCATCAGAACCTCAAAGTTTAATTTTTCTTCCATGTCAAGGTTTTTACTTCCAAATAATGTCACCCCATTTGAAAGAATGATTTTTTTTGGTGACCACCTCATTTTCCTTAACCTCTTTTTAAGATTATAGTTTATTAACCCAATTTCTGATGTGAGTTTCCCAAAAGAGAATTTTCAAGCGTCAACCTTTAACTTTCAGAGTGGAGTTTCAAATTGTGGGGGAATAATTCTTTTGAGGGGGGATAATGTAACACACCAGTAATTTTTTTAATAATTTCAAATAATTAAAAATTATGTGATTCAATTGATAATAATACTTATAAATAATTATAATTTATAGATTTCAAATTAATTAATTAATGTTCTAAAAAAACAAATACTATTATTTTGTGTAAAAGAATATGTTAATATCAATATATGTATTTGATCAATAGATTAGTTAATTAAATATTTTGAAATATAATACATATATTGATTATTATAATTATTTTGATAAATACTAAATTATGTTATGAATATATTCACTATTAATATGACACCCTAAGATTTTATGGAATGTTCTTCTTAAATAATTTTAATTCACTAAATAGCTTATATATGGAAAACAATGAGTCATTATAAGACAAAAATTTGTTATAACCTATCCAATGAAAATAATTTTACCGCTTTTGTGTTTTGAATTTCGAAAAACAGACATACACCATTACGATCAAAATGTTTTTTAGAGTCTAATAGGATCAACTTAATTTTTTAGTGAATAGTAACTTGACCCTTATGAATAGTAATATACCCTTATGAATAGTAACATGACCCATATGAATAGTAATGTACCCTTATGAATAGTAACCTCACCCATGTAAGTATAAATAAAATTTATGCACCTTATAAATGAATTTAAATATTTTAAACATTAATAATTTAGTATTGGTATTTTTGTGAGAAATAAATATTTAATTATAATTTTACAATTAATAAATTAATTTAAAATATAATTCATAAAATTTATTCATAAATCATTATTTTTTTCCTATGATTTTGGGATAATTTAATGAGATCTTAGTTAATTTTTAGGGTATTATAAAAATCGTAATAATTTTAAAAACTGTATTTTTTGAGTAAATAGTAATTGTAATTAAAAAGTACATTTCTATTTTTTAGAAAATTGTTTTCATAAAATGGAATTCTTTTTTTGATTCTACACATAAAAAAATAATTAGGTTGAATTTTTGGGATATTTCTGAAATACTTGAATTTTTGGTGAATAGTGAAAATACGTTAATTTACAAAATATGCTAAATAAATGAATTTATTCATCATTATTGAGTCATGGATTGTGTAAATGGAAATTTTTTTGAACTCAAATGAACTTATTACTATTTTTAGTCACAAGAATCAAGACTATTCACAGTTGTGATCCAAAATAATTAAACAATGTTTAAAATAATGGAAAAACCCTCCTCTCATCCACTATAAAAACCACCCCTCACTCCCTCTTCCTCTCACACCACCAAGCTTTGAACTATTCCAAAGTTCTAAAAAATACTCTTCCCAAGCCCCTTCCTCAAGTAAAATACCTACTAGTCCACCAAAAGGCCAAAACAAAAGGCATTAAAGAGGTTCTCAAGAAGGAGTACTCAAGATGTAAACCTCTTTTCCTTTTTCTTTCAATTTATTTAACAAGTTCTATTCCATTATTTATCTCTCCTCACATAACCTTATCCAAATTCTATGATAATTCTAGTACCTTACATGTAATTTAATGATATTATGATAATAGAATATTTCATCATCATCTATCTTTCGCCCTCCTATTATACTAAAAATGAAAACACCGTCGGAGATGTGTTAATTTATCACACTCAAGGATGATGGGTTTTCAATTTCTATTACCATATTAGATTATGGTCATGAAACCATTTTTATGGTTGAACCATATCATAATATATATTATATATCCTATTTAATGTTCTGTAACCAGTTTGTACCCATGGTATTAAATTATAAAGCAAAATGAATTTGTCGTGATCAAAAAACCACCAAATTAATCCAAGAGTTTATCATTAAAATTTTATCTAATGATTCATCCTCTCCAAAATAAAAAAAGGATTTATATGATCCTTTAACCATTTGGATGATAAATAATAACTCATAACTTCAATTCTGTATTTCAATTTCCATTTTACATGAACTTCCAAACTCTTATACAAGTAAAGGGATCATGAAAACTAAGAAAATGTGCACTCTCAAATGATGAAACTGAATCTCTTAACCCATATAAAAGGAAATAAATGAACTTAATAATGATATAATAAATAAATTAAATTTATATAAGGTTTTTTTATTATTAATTTATGAATCTAATTTTATTATTTGGGACATTAAGATCAAGGGTAGAATAAATTCAAACATAATGTAAGAGTTTCCTCATCTCACTTTCATTTTGAGAGATATTAATTATTCACTACTACTAGTTGATTATGGTGTATGTATACTACCAATTAATGTATCATATCATTAATATATTTATTTTCATGTTATTAAATGTATTATTTTATGATTATTAATTTTAGGGAATATGATTCAATTTATTACAAAGTGGTAAGGATTTTTTATCTGAACCTCTATTTTCATTTGGGTTACTCTTATTCTCTACATACCTCAATGAAATTATTATTTATTATTTTTTACTCCTCATAAATTATATTTAAATGTTATATATATGTGTACCAATAGTAATCCTTTTTTATTATGGGGAGTTACATGTTTTAAAATAATCTTTCTAAAAAGTTTCCCGAAATACAAGCCCAATTCAAGGGAACTTCTCAAATTATTACCCATTTTTAAGTGAACTATATATTCTATTTTAATCCATAATTATTTTTGTAAAATTAAAAATTTATCATGAAAAATATCATGGTTAATTTTTTGTATTATGAAAAAGATGTGCTTTTCTGCTTTAAAATCTCTTCAATATTTTCCTTAAACCGCACAAAAATGTTTTATTTCTAAAGATTATTAAAAACACTTTCTTATATGATTTCACTTTAATAGGACATAATTTATGTCTCCAATATAATATCAATATCCCTCCCTTATCTTTTTTGGGTTATGCATGTTTACAATATGATTATTATGACAAATATAAATGATTTTCCAAAAGAACTCTTCTTTCCTAAGTAAAAATGATTTTTCTCGTCTAACTTTAACTTTTATTAGATATATCCCTTGTTAACCAATTATTCCTTGCATGTGGTGTATGTAATGACCATTGGTATATCATATCAAGAGTATCATTATTCTCATGATATTCTAATGGATTATTATTTGAGTGTTTCAAGGTGGTATGAGACACTTTGGAATGTTTAAGGATTATTTCCTCAAGAATTTTTCAATGGTCTCATTTAATAGTATCTTCACCTATGTCAACATATTTTGTTGAATATTGTACTTAATTGTGGTTTATATCTTAGGATATCATATAAAATTTTTTTAATGGTTTTTTATTAGTTTGATTATGGATGTGCTATGTTGATACCATTCCCCTTATTGCTCCAAATGGTTAGTGTTTATGTTTAAATTCGGGAAAGTTATTTACACTTCATATGTTAATTTCAATATGAATGCTTATACTATTTAAGTTTTTCATCATTCATATGAGGAATTTATTTAACTAAGAATGTGATGGTTGGGGCCTGCTATAACCCCTCGATAGATCAGCAGGTCTCATGAGACAAACAGATATGGACTTGGCCGAGGCCTTTCCCAATTTCAGATATGGTTTTTGCCGAGGACTTAATCATTTTTAGATGTCTTGGCTGTGGACTTGATGGTATGTTTCAGAATGTACATCATATTAATTACCCTCATTATGATATTAGTAATTGATAAATCATGTCATTATTCGACTAGTATAATATCTATGGTATTGTTTCATGTGATCAGTTATATGGATTTATTTACTCAGCTTTCATTCATGCCATACTATGCTCATGTTATTTTAAAGGCATGCATTTTTAGTTATTCCCTATGCCTAGTGTTTATAGTTATGATAACATCCATTTTATTACTTACCCTTAATAATCATCTATGATCACCCTTTTCTTACGCTTCCTTTCCCCAGGTTATGAAGAATTTTTTTTTGAATAAGATTTAAAGGATATAGTTTATTTCATAATGTATCATGTTTTATTTTCTTCTTTCAAAGTATTATGGGTATCATGACAGTAATTTGGTCTTCCAAGACTGCTAAAATTTTCGGCCCACTGGGATTTTATTCCTTGTAATCATGCCAATGTATTAAAATAATGCACCGGCTATAGGCTTCTAGGGTCAGGGCATTACAGTTGGTATCAGATGAAGTTTATCAGCAACCTTGGAAACTAGATTTAGAAAACATAGGTTAGGGAACATAAACCTAACATAGAATTTAAGGATAATAATATAAGAACATCCTAGAATTTTTATAAGGTATATATTATGTGGATATTCCTAGCTAATAAATCCCTATCTGGATACTACAATTTGATGTGGTTCTGGCACATATGTACCTAGAGGCAAAAACTCTGACAAGGTGTTCTGACCTTGACATCGGGTAACCTAGTACACAACAATGGGCCTTACTGCACACCTAGTTTTACACACTCAGGATACATGCTTAGGATAATTCACATTTTTCTTACATACCATTATGATGGATTTATGCTTCCAAATTAACCAAAGTATATAGTTCAAGGATTTACGATGCATAAATTTATGTTATGTGCTATACCATGATTAGAGTTATAGAAAGTTCATAATTTTATGAGCTAATATAGCATATGGAATTTTTTAGAAATGGTAGCTAACGGAAGGAATGAAAAATCCACCAATGCATGTGAAGAAAAGTGTAAGAAGGATCACATATTTCCTGGTATTTAACCAAAGTTTTGAAGAGAGATAGTCTCCAAGGTATCATCATCATATGAGGAAATAATATCAAGTGTTAACAAGACAAGTAAATAATTATATAAGTCATATTACTTTGAAGGGAAGCAAGATAAGGAAAGGATAGAAGATGAAAAGATGGATAAAGGGAATGAAGGGAATGAAGGGTTTTCCCAGATGTGATAACTGTGGAAAGAATCACCCTAGAAAATTCTTGAAGTGAAGGAATTTTTTTTATAAGTGTGGAGAAAAAGGACACTATGTTCATGATTTCAAGGCTAAGAAAAATGTTTCTAATGTACAATGCTTTAACTATAAGGAGATGGGACATTATGAGAATCAATGTCCCAAGTATCTAAGAAATATACCAGAAATGATGATATTGGATAATGATCCATTTATTCTACTACCACTGATGAGGAGGAATAATTAATATGTATATTAAAGAATTATGTCATTTGTATTTTTTATCAGCAATGTACTAGTTATATGAATTGTGGAATATATGAGGATTGTACTTCAGTACTTTTTCATTAAGGATTTGAGACCATATGTTGAATGGTACCAAGAAATGATATTTAGTATAAAGTTAAACATTGGAAAACAAATGATTGAGGGAAGGAAACCCCTTAATATATTTCTGATGTTGAGATAATGGTGAAGAAATGATTGATTTTGATAAGTACTGATTGCCTTTGAACTGATTATTGACTTGTCGATAAGTGGTTTTTTCAATCATCTATGGAGTTTACAACACTTTTGGATTTAAGTAATATGTCCAATAACACGTATCTTACATAAGGAATACCGAAGAATTCATTTTTCTAATAAGGTTTTATGGTAATTTGAGTGATTACCATATTTCAAGAGGATACGTGATGAAGTTATTCACATGTTTGGAATGTGAAAATTTAGAGTTGCATCATGGATAAGTTCCTCTTGGGAATTCAGTGACCTTATTTATAATGTTTTGAATAATTATGTTGTAAAGTTTAACCATTTATGAATGGTTTAAGTAGATCATTATATGAGGTTTTAGATGTTAATGAATTACTTCACCACATGATGCACCATGTGCTAAGAGATGATGTATAGATAGTTCAAGGAGCAATCAAAGGATAAGATTGTGTTTATGAAATAGAAATGTATATTTATACAATTATAGAGGGGAAAAATTTCTTAACTAAAGGAAAAGAATCTTAAATAAAATTTTGTCATTTTATCATAATATCAATGATTTTGATTAAACTAGATTATATTTTGGTATTAATCAATTTTCATCTGAATGTGTTCTCTATCACTTTTCATCAAAATTTCATAGTTTTATTTTTTATCTATGTTCGGGTTTTTACTTCCAAATAATGTCACCCTATTCAAAAGAATAATTTTTTTGGTGACCACCTCATTTCCCTTAACCTCTTTTTAAGAGGATATTTTATTAACCCTGTTTCTGATATGGGTTTCCTATAAGAGAGTTTTCCAGCATCAACCTTTAACTTTTAGAGTGTAGTTTCTAATTGTGAGGATGTAATTCTATTGAGGGGAGAATAATGTGGCACCCCAATAATTTGTTTAATAATTTTAAATAATTTATATTTAAGTGTTTTAATTAATAATACTACTTATAAATAATTATAATTTATAGCATTCAAATTAATTAATTAATGTTCTCAAAAATACTATTATTTTTCATAGAAGAATATTTTAATATCAATATATGTATTTGATTAATAGATTGTTTAATTAAATATTTTAAATAATGATACATATATTTATTATTATATTTACATTCATTAATAAAAAATTATGTTACGTATGTATTCACTATTAATATGACACCCCAAGATTTTATGGAATTTTTTTCTTAAATAATTTCAATTCATTAGATAGCTTATATGTGAAAAATTCCGAGTCACTATGAAACAACACTTTTTTATAACCTATCCAATGAACATAATTTTTCTTCTTTTGTGTTTTTAATTTCAAAAAATGGACAAACACCATTACGATCAGTATGTTTTCTAGAGTCTAATAGGATCAACTTAATTTTTGGTGAATAGTAACTTAACCCTTATGAATAGTAATATACCCTTATGAATAGTAACATGACCCATATAAATAGTAATTTAACCTTATGAATAGTAACCTCACCCATTTAAGTATAAATAAAATTTAGGCACCTTATAAATGAAAGTGAATATTTTAAACATTAATAATTAAGTGTTCGTAATTTTGTGAGCAATAAATATTTAATTTCAATTTTATAATTAATAAATTAATTTAAACTATAATTCATAATATGTATTCATAAATCAATATTTTTTTGTCTTACGATTTTGAGATAATCTAATGAGACCTTTGTTAAATTTTTAGGGTATTATAAAATAATTATAATTTTAAAAACTCTATTTTTCAAGTAAATGGTGGTTGTAATTAAAAATTAAATTTCTATTTTTTAAAAAATTATTTTCATAAAATGGAATTCATTTTTTTATTCTACACATTGAAAAATGGTTAGGGTCAATTTTTTTTATTTTTCTGAAATATTTGATTTTTTGGTGAACAGTGAAAATACATTAATTTACAAAATATGCTAAATAAATGAATTTCTACATCATGCTTGAGTCATGGATGATGTAAATGGTCATTGGTTCGAACTTACATGCACTTATTACTATTTTTAGTCACAATAATCAAGACTATTCATAGTCTTGATCTAAAATAATTAAATAATGATTAAAATGAAGGAAAAACCCTCCTATCCTCCACTATAAAAACCACCCCTCACCCCCTCTTCCTCTCACACCACTCAAGATTTCAACCTTGACTAATTTCTACCAAATAATCTTCCCAATACCCTTACACACATCCAAGACCTTATGGTATCACCAAAAGGCCAAAACCAAAGGCCTTAAGGAGGTTCTCAAGGAGGAGTACTCAAGAGGTAAACCCCTTTTCCTTTTTCTTTAAATTTCTTTTACAAGTTCCATTCCATTCCTTCTCTCTCCTCACCTACCCTAATAAAAATGATAATATAATTACAGTAACTTACATTTACTATAATAATATTATTCAAATGGAATATTTCATCATCGTATCTCTTTCCCCCACCTCTTATACTAAAAAATAAAACACCATCTGAGATGTGTTAATTTATCATACTCAAGGATGAAGAGTTTTCAATTTCTATTACCATCTTTAGTTCTGGTCATGAAACCATTTTTATGGATGAAACAGATCATACTATATGTAATATATCCTATTTAATTTTCTTAAATCAGTCTGTACACATGGTATTTAATTATAAAACAAAATGATTTTGTGGTGTTCAAAAAACCACCAAATTAATCCAAGTTGTTATCATTAAAATTGTAACTAATGATTCATCCTATCAAAAATAACCAACGAATTTATATGATTATTTAACCTTATGTATGATCAATAATAACTCATATATTCAATTATAGATTTGAATTTCCATTTTACATGAACTTATATACTTTTATACAAGTGAACTGATCATGAAAACTAAGAAAACATGCACTCCAAAATGACAAAATTGAATATCTTAACACATATAAAAGGCCATAAATGAACATAATAAAGATATAGTAAATAAATTAAATGTATATTAGGCTCATTAATTATTAATTAATTAATCTAATTAGATTATTCAGGACATTAAGATCAAGTGCAGAATATATTCATACATAAGGTAAGGGTTTCCTCATCTCACTTCCTTTTTTTTGAGATATTAATTATTCACTACTATTAGTTGAGTATGGTGTATGTATACTTCCCATTGATATATCATATCATGAATATATCTATTTTCATTATATTAAATGTATCAGTTTATGATTATTAATTTTTGAGCATATGATTTGATTAATTACAAAGTGGTAAGGATTTTCTATTCGAACTTCCATTTTCATTCGGGTTACTCTTATTCTATACTTACCTCAATGAAATTATTAATTATTATTATGTACTCCTAATAAATTATGTTTTAATTTTCTATATATTTTTACCAATCATAATCCTTCTTTATTATTGGGAGTTATGTGTTTTAAAATAATCTTTCAAAACTTCTTCCTAAAATACAAGCCTGATTCAAGGGAACTTCTCAAATGCTTACCCATTTTCAAGTGCACTGTATATTATATTTTAATCCATAATTATTTTTGTAAAATAAAACATTTTATCATGAAAAAATATCATTATTAATTTATGGTTTTATGAAAACAAACATTTTATTCCTCTTTAAAATTTCTTCAATATTTTCCTTAAATAGCACAAACATGTTTTATTTCTAAAGCTTCTTAAAAACTATTTTTTATATGATTTACCTTAAATGGGACATCATTTGTGCCTCAATTATAATGTCAATATCCTTCCCTTTTATTTTCTAGGATATAAATGTTTATAATCTAATTGTTTTTACAAATATAAATGATTTTCTAAAAGAACTCTTCTTCCCAAAGTAAAAAATGATTTTTATTGTCTTACTTTAACTTTTATGAGATATAAGCCTTGTTAACCACTTATTAAATTCATGTGGTTTATTTACTTACCATTTTTATATCATATAAATAGTATCCTTATTCTCATGATAATATGAGGAATTATGATTTGAATGTTTCATGGTGATATGGTACACTTTGGAATGTTTAAGGATTATTTCCTCAAGAAATTTTCAATGGTCTCATTTAATAGCATCTTCACCTATGTCAACATCCTTTATTTAATATTGTACTAAATTGAGGTTTATATTGTAATATATCATATAAAATATGTTTTTTAAGGTTTTATGATTATTTTGACTATGAATTTGCTATCTTGATACCATTCACCTTATTACTCCAAATGGTTAGTGTTTATGTTTATTGATTAGGGAAAGTTATTTACACTTTATATGTTAGTTTAAATATGAATGTATATATTGTTCAAGTTTATACCCATTAATATGAGCTATTTATTTGACTTAGAAATTTATGGGTGGGGCCTGCTATAGCCCCTTGATGTATCAGTTGGTCTCATGAGACAAACAGATATGAACTTAGCTGAGGCCATGCCCATTTTCAGATATGAGAACTTAATCATTTTTAGATGTATTGGACAAGGCATTGACGGTATGTTTCTGATTGTTCGACATATGGTTTTATCTCTTCAAGATATTAGTAATTGATAAATCATGTTATTATTCGACTAATAGAATATCCATGGTAAAGTTTCACGTGATCATTTATATGGATTTATTTAGTCATATTTCATTCTTTCCATATTATACTCAAGTTTTTTTTAAAGGCATGTCTTTTTAGTTATTTACCATGACTAATGTTTATATTTATGATAACTTCCATTATATTACTTACCCTTACTGAGTATCTGAGCTCACCCCTTTCTTATGTTTCCTTTCCCCATGTTATGAAGAAGAAAACTTTGAATAAGCTTTCAGGGATGCAGTTTATTTCATATTGTATCATGTTTTATTTTATTATTCCAATGTATTATGGGTATCATGAATATAATATCATATTCCAAGACTACTAAACTGATTTTTCCTTAGGTATTTGATTACTTGTAACCATTCCAATGTATTAAAATAATGAACCGGCTACGGGCTTTTGGGGTCGGGTCATTACAAGTGGGGAAAAAAAATCAGCAGAATAAACACCCAAACTAACTTTGAAGTCACCTAGCATGATATCCCATGACTTTCCTCCCAATATTAAGGAGACATGAATGATATCTAGCTTGAAAATGGATAGGAACTCAATAAAGATCTCCCAATATGTCTCATAATCCACCTTAATGATATGGAAAAGTGCATCTATCCAATGAGCTCCATGACTTCCTCATCCATAAGGATATTCTTATGAACAATGAGGCCGAGACTATTCTTAGTTTGAATGGTCTTGTCTAGAAAATGATCCAATAATACATGATGATGGGGGTTAGAAAATTGAAGGTGGGGATAGAATGGTAACTACAGGGTATCATCTTGGGAATAATGGTAGGTGGATTGGGAATAATGGGAAGTTGACTGAGAATAATAACCTGATGTGGATGGCTAGTAAGAATGATCCACATGCAGTGGTGAAGGATCATGTTCCATTTTCTAGGGCACAGGGGGTTCTTCACATTTGGATGTTTTTTTGGAAAGAAGCAGCCCACCTTCTTTGGTGTGAACCATTATTAAGAGAAATGAATGGGGGAGTGGAGGTGGTGTGACCGAGAGAGGAGGGAAGTCGGGTGAGGAGGGTGATCACCATGTATAGAGGTACAGATGAGGGAGCAGTGTGGGCAATGTGTAGAGATAGGATCAAGTGAAGAGGATGTTATGGAGTAGGGTGTTGTGAACCTAGGGTTCACAACTTCAGTAGGTGATTTTTGGAATTCAAGTTTTGAATTATAAATTCATGGAATTATTTATCTAATTTTGGTTCTCTTAAATACCAAGAAACTCAAAACTTGAATAGTTAATTCAAAGAGTGATTTAAGCTAAATAGAGGCTATTTTATAGAAGTATTCACCTATTAACTCTAGAAAGATAACCCAATCTTCTAAATCTACTCAACAAACCTATTATAACCTAATAAATAAACCTAAGTTTCCTCCCAGTTAGTGTTTCATTTAATGTTGAGAGCTAGACGTTACTTGAGTGTCATGTGGATTTTAAAGATAATACACACCCTTCCTGAAATGGCTCTTGTTAAATTTTCATCCTTTTCCATTGACTTTGAATAGAGGTCCCTTGCCTTGTTGGATTTCCACTAATCCATAAGGGAAGAATTAAATTATGTCGAATGGTCCCGACCATCGGGATTTCAATTTTTTTGGGAAATAAATTTAATCTTGAATTAAATAAGTGTACTTTTTATCCCAGCATGAATATCCTTCAAGTTATTCCACAGTTATTCCATTGTTTTTTTCTTTATATATTTTGGAATTCTCATAATCATCGTGTATTATTTCCTCTAGCTTATCTAGTTGCAATAACCTTTGCTTCTAATCTCTCTAAGCATCTAATTATACATTTTTGATTACCCAAAATGAGAAATGTTAAAATTCAACTGGCATGTGACAGGGTTTACCTATAAAGACCCATAAATTTTAACAATTTTGTTTTCTTAAATACTTTGAAATTTTACAAGTCTGTGGTTTCTGACAGCACTTGAGTCCAAGGCCCAGTGTGCCCGGAATCAATTTCTGAAGTTTTTTTCGGGTACGTTCAGTAAACGTACGTGCAGGTTTTTCTAACTTTTGAACTAGTGCTTGGAATTGAAATTTGAGGACACCGATGAACTTGTAGCGCCGATATTTACTTAAGGGGACCTTTACTGTAGTTGCGTTTTTTCAAGTTGAAAGTTAATTTTTGGGGTTTAATAAAATAGTTGTGAACAATTTTATTTATCTTGGGTAGTTAAATCCTACATGGGGAAATTATTGGTGGGGCCCACACCCACATAACCTCCCATGAGAGGATATTTGTGAGGTGGGGACCACACAATCCTTAACCTTTCATCTCCCCATAACTCCCCTTAAACTCCCCATTAATACCCCCTTATTTATTATGACAACTCCCCCTTAATGAAGTGATCTCTTCACCTTCCCTCTCATCCATTAATTTGTGCCAAATCTTTTAATTAAATACTTATTTAATTAATTAATCTAGTTTTGAATCAATTTTAATTGGTTGGAAAATATTTTTGAAAATAGGGGAAAGCCTCATTTTAATATTTTTTGGGCAAATATTTTGGTGGAACCTTTGGAATTACAATAGAGCTTCATCCTTCCACAAAGAACGACACCCTATTCAACGAAGAATTTCGATTACACAAAGAATGATGATGTGGCTTCCTTCCTCTTTTCTACAACAGGTGAGGAGATGCCGTTTCCTCCTCAGACGCACCCCGACATCATCTAAAAATCATTTTTCCGCGACTCTGCTCTTGAAACTGAGGTAGGGGTTTCTACAATTTCAAAGTGAATATTTTGCACCCGTTCTTTGTTGAATTTTCTGGATTTTCATCGGCCTTACGTTATCACCTAATGCGGAGGGCGCGGGCCGAACGAACACGGCCCGACGACGCTTCGATGGTTCTTGGATATTTTGATGGCGACAGTGACAGAAGGGATGACGGTGACCGAAGAATGCGGCGGCTGTATGTCGGCCGTGTGGAGAGGAACCGCGGCCCACATCTGCGGGCCACTCGGCCGAAGAAGAACCAGCGAGCCAAAGCTGGCCGGGCTGGAAGAAATGCGATACCCCAAGGCACCGCGCTGCGGAGGACTGTGGCCTGCACCGGTGGAAGAACCGGCTGGCTCGTCGGTCGGCCAGGTGGATGAAGGTCGCGGCACCCATGGTGCTGCGTAGGGAGACCACGGCCCACGCATGCGGGCCGATTGTGCCAGGAAGGCCGGCTGGTTAGGAGGGAGGTGCCGCTCGGCGCCACCGGTTTGGGAAAGAAGGCCCCCCCTCAGACCGCTCAGCCCCTCTGGACCGAGCCGCACTGAGCCGGGCCGCGCCGCGCTGAGTTGGGCCACGCCGCGCCGCGCCGGGCCGGGTCGTGCCCCCCAGGCCGGGACGGGCCGCGTGATTCACTGGGCCAGTCCGACCCTATACTGGGTCAGACCCGCCATAACCGGGTTGGCCTGACCCGCCAGCCCACTGAGCTTAACGGGCTGGGCCTGTTTTCACTTAAAGGTGAATAAGTTGAAGACCGCGCGTCCGATCGACGCGCCGTCTGCGGAACTGGGACCCTCGTGACATGGCGGTCCTTTTGCGATACTCTAGGTGAGTTTTGGAAAACTTTGGTTAATGGCTGGGTTTGGAACGAGCGTATTTCCAACCGGGCCCCCGGAGCAAAAATGCTAACAACTCTCAAACCGGGCGTTCGATTGACGCACCGTCTGTCACGTTGGGTTCCTTTTGACGAAATGGAACTTTGGGATACATCAACTCTGGACTTCGTGATAGTTGATGTATCGACCCCTTGGCTCAAGGAGCGGACCCTCCCGGAATCGAGCGTGCTGTGTGCGGGAACCCTAGAGCTGGATACGACTGCGACGACTACCGTACTGGGATCCTCCGTGGGTTCGACGATGATGGATACTGTACTTGTATCCTCCGTGGGTTCGGCAACAATGACTAATGTACTTGGATCCTCTGTGGGTTCGACTACGATGACTACTATACTTGGATCCTCCGTGGGTTCGGCAGCGATGACTGCTGTACTTGGATCCTCCGTGGGTTTGGCAGCGGAGACTTCTGTAGTAGGATCCTACGTGGGTTTGGAATAGGAGATGATTCAAAGGCTACATCTAATCATCTCCACCCCTCTTCATGAGTTGTATACCTGTATGACCTGTGTCTTGACTTTCAATCATTACCATCAGTGTGATTGACTTCTTTCCTAAGTGGACTGGGTTGTACTTGGGCTTGAGAGTTGGAGCTGAACTGGAATTGATGACTTAGGTATATATATGGACATATACCTAAGTAGAGTTGGTTGATATTTTCATGAATGTATCTTTTCTTTGTGGTTTATCCTTCATGGATTCTGGGAGACCTTCGGGGGTCTTGGGGTCCCTCCTGAATATCGTTATACTCACCCCTGCACGGGAAATGCCCGCACTACGTTGTGTTGGATGCAGACGACGGACAGTACTGACCGTGGTAGAGACTTGTGGAACTGGACGGTACTCGGAGGTGGACCACTTGGCAGGACATACATGGAGCGGACGGACGGACCCGAGGTGCCGGGGAGACCATATGAACCCACCCTTCAGGTGGGATTCCCGGAGGACGACTCAGTGGTTACTGCTTTACTTTACTGCTGTTATACTAGACTTTTAGTTGTACTATACTTACTGTTGGGCTTATATTTCCAGCCCCTTACTTTCCAACACTTACATTTGTATAGAGTTTTACTTTGTGCTTACTTCTATTGCATACTTTTTGTGTCTGTTTACTATATAAAGGCAATGCCTTCCCTTTTTATTGGGATTTACGCCTTTAGTGCTAGTCTCTAGCCCCTGGCCTATGGAAGTCGGGCTTGGGGTAGTCACAGCACGGGCCCCGAGGACAGGTCATGAAAAATTGTTATCAGAGGAGTCAGTTCTACCGCAGAACTCAAGACTCTTATCATTTTTTTCTGTGAATCAATAGTGTTAAAAGTATTGAGTGTGGTTTTTAGTCGAGGGAGTCTGTGTTAGTGTGGCGGCCTACGTATCCATACACCAGGACCCTGACCTCTGATTTCTGACTCGGTGCATGAAAACACTGATTGCATGTGTGTTTCAAAAGTTTTATTTGTGATTACTTTGTGTCATCTCACCAGGTATACTATTTGATCACGACGCACCTGTTTCTTTTCAGGATGGCTCCACGAAGGCAGCCAGCTAGGGTTATAAGTCGCGTACGAGATGGCAGCCCACCGAGCGACGAGGCCTCGGTGTAGGGCCCCATCACAGTGGAGGCACCAACGATACCACTACCCGCTAAGCCACCGATACTACCAGCCCCATCAGTAGAGAGTGCACATTTCCTGAGTGTGTTGCACGAGTTTCAGCGACAGAGGCCGCCCAGGTTCCGCGGAGAGACAGACCCACAGGCAGCCAAGGATTGGCTGGAGGCTGTCGTTATGGTTCTTAGATTAGTAGGGACACCAGCTGATCTTATGGTGATCCTTGCTGTGAGTCTCCTATAGATAGCTATAGGTAGATGGTGGAGCTTGGTGCTCTAGGTGCATGACGAGGCATCTCTACTTTGGACAGACTTCAAGAGTCTCTTCTTCTTGGAGTTTGTTCTCGCCACCCTTCGTGCGGTGTGGATCCAGGAGTTGCTTCATCTACGGTAGGGCAACATGATAGTAGCTCAGTACTCAGTGAGGTTCACCGACCTCTCATGCTACTCCATAGATATGGTATGAGACCCATTCTTTGGGGCCCGTACCTTCGAGTAGGGACTCAGGGACGAGATCATAGGTTCGACGATTCCCCTCAGCATCCCGACACAGGTGGGGGTGCTGGAGCAAGCTCTTCTAGTGGAGAGTTTTCTCACCGAGCAGACACCAGCAGTGAGACCCACCACAGGGCGACACATAGCGGAGTCTTCTGCAGCCAGCAGTAGAGAGATGTCGCAAAGGTCTAAGCAGACCAGGCCATCAGGTGGGTGACCTCAGGATACTGGTTCGGATGTGCAGGGCACACGAAACAGAGCCATCCATACGAGGGGCAGGCAGTGCTATGCATGCGGCAGGCAGGGCCACATGGCTCCTGATTGCCCGACCCGCCATTCAGATAAGAAGAAGAAAGTAGAGGGACCTCCCAGGCAGAGGTAGAGGTTCGACCATGGTGGTCCACCGTGTCACGAACCAGGCCGGGTCACCATCCGACCCGGCGCCCGACCCGGTCCACGGCAAGGCCCAAAGGGCATTCCCGATCCCCACGGGCTGGCACAAGTTCCCGGGTATCGTAAGTAACAAGTGGGAACGGTTTTACCCGAAATACAAGACAGAAAAACAACCAACCAGATAAATAACTGAAACTGAAAACAGACTACAAAACACACTTCTAAACTATAAACAGGTTTAGGTCTACAATTCAGCTAAAAACCCAAAATGAACAACAACAGGAATAGAGAACTAAGCTCCAAAACCAACCTCATGTGACACGAGAAGTTGCATCCCCAAGCTACCAACACCAACCTGCACACGAAGACCAACGGAAACCAGAACCACCATCGCTGAGCACAACGCACAACCTGGAATACACAAGAAACAAGAATCTACATACACCCAAGGGTGTATGTAGGGTGTGAGCTAAAAGCCCCGTAGGATGCCACCGAGGAAAAGTTCCATGCCACAACATCAAAAGACAATTTAAAGTGCTTATTCAAAATTATACTTTCAAAATGCTTTTAAAGAAAACATTTACAAACCAAATGCTAAAGGAAAACACTAAAAAGAACTCATTTGACAAACAAGATTTTTAAAGAGGAAGAGGAAAGTTCATTATGGGCACACACACACACACATACTCACACACACACACACACACACACACACACACAAGTGGTCCTCCATATGCCGATGGAAGGCACCACGCCATCGATGGTAGAGAACTATTGGTAAATCCCCTAAGGATCATCTAGCTCGAGTGGGACCCTAGAACCTCGTGTCTCGATGAAACGTGGCTTAGAAGGCCACGACCCTCAGAAAACGTGGCTTAGAAGGCCACGACCCTCAGAACACATGGCTTAGAAGGCCACGACCCTCAGATATCATATGTTTAGTTAGTGTTGCAATCGTCAATCCAGATAAGTGAAACAGGGATGATACCCATCCAGTTCACTAGCGCACTAGTTCTAGTCCGCCCACCTAGATACCCAGGGTTTTTCCATGTGCTCAAACAAGTTTCATATTCACATAGTATATTTCTTTCTCATTTCGCAAACCAAACAGGATATTGCACGCAAAAGTCACCATATTCATACCAAAGCACTATTTCAAAGATACACGCACACGACATGTCTCATTTTATAAAAATACACCACTTTAAAAATGAACGCGTATTCAACTCCTACAAAGCACCATTTTAGCATCATATAAATGTACCAATAAATCATTTGAGTTATTATTGAAATCATTTCAAGAAAAACCAAGAAGACTTTACACTAAAAATAGCTTGATTTTATATAGAGGCGTCACTTTAAAACTTGATACACGAGGTAACCATGTCAAAACTTGTTTTCCATTATTCAAACAATTTTGCATTTCAACTTCAAAAGTACACAACAAGGAAAACACACCAAAAGTGATTCATATACTTTAAAAATGACTATTAACAGAAAACACAAACACCTAAAGTGACATGAAAACACCTTTCGCACCTACCGAACAACCCTCAAAAACCTTTCAACCATGTTTCGCACTCAAAACGCCACCTAAATAAACAATTCCTCAATTTATAAAACATATCGCATGAAAAAGAAACCATTACAAAATCAATTTCACAAATCAACCCTTTCAAAACCTCTTTGGCACTCTATAAACAATTATTAAACACTTATAAAATTTACCACAACCGGATTGAAAGGAAAAACATGACAATTTCTAAAGACAAGTGCAATTTTCATCACACACGCATGTTACACCATTTTTTTAAACGCATTTCGCAAAACCTCTACAGCACTACCAAAACATTATAAACATAATTCGCATCATGAAACTAAACCATAGAACATATTAAGTTAAACTAAACAAACAAATTAAATTATATAAATGATGTAAAGACATGGAACCACCTACCTCAATGCAGGAACAAAAGAAAAAAGATTCGGCGCAATACTCCCGCTGCGCAAAGGTCGCACTGCACGAAACCGTCAAAAAGGTCCTAAAATAGTAGACAAAAAATTCTCATCGCCAACCCATCACAACATCAGCAATATAATAATTTAACTAACAATAAAACAAATTCAATAATAATTAATCAAATTGAATAATGAATAAGAAAATTTGATAGTAATTAAACAAATAGATTAACGATTAAACAAATTCAATTATCTAAATTGATAAACAATTAAACAGATTAAATAAAATGATTAACCAACCTAATAATAATCAAATAATTTGGTTAACAATTTTAAAAACATGCGATAATAACTGAATATATTAATTAATAACTAAACAAATAAATAATAATTAAATAAAATAAATCCAACCATTATCGCGGAAATGTCGGGATCCAACCGAGGGGCGCGCAGCGGCTGTCCGGCGAGTGCGAGCCGGGTTGCGGGGGTTGTCCAGCAGTGCGAGCGAGAGTTCGGGATAGCGAGACCGGAAGAGGGTGGGGATGGTCGGATTTTTGGGAAGAAGAAGGGTGAGGAGAGAAAAGAAAATAAAATAAAATAAAATAAAATAAAAAGGGGGGAAGATGGGTGTGCTGGGCGTGGAAGGGAGGAGAAGGGGAGAGTGAGGCGCGCTGGAAGGGAGAGGGGAGAGGGGAAGGAGAGAATGAGAAGAAAGAAAAAAAAGAAAGGAAGAAAAAAAATAAAAAAGAGATAAAAGGGGAGGGGGGGTCTGCGGGAGGAGAAGGAGATTGGGGTGGGGTGCGCTGAGCAATTGGGGTGGGGTGAGGCGCGCCGTGGGAGAAGAGATAAAAGAGAGGGAGGAGAGAAGGAGAAGGGAGGAGAGAAGAAGAAGGGAGGAGAGAAGGAGAAGAAAACGTGGGGGAGAGGAAAGAAAAAAAAGAAGGGGGGGGGGGGTGGCGGCTAGGGTAGGATTAGGTGGGTTAAAAAAAGGATTAAATAAAATAAAAAAAAGGAAATGAAATAATAAAGATAAAATAAATAAATAAAAAATTGGAGAGATATAAATACATATATATATATATATATATACATGTATATATATATATGTGTATATGTATACACACACAATAATAATAATTAAACTATTCTAAAATAGAAAATGTTAAAGGATTTAATAATATAAGTTAAAAATTGAAAAGTAATAAAAATACTAATAATATCTATAATAACAAGGAAATAAGAATAAAATAAAAGAAATACTCGCTTAAAACGTTAATATTAATAATACCAAGTAAGACCACCTGTGTACCGGGCATGCCACAAGGCTTCACCCATGTCGTGCCCATGCGTCGGGCAACGTCAAGCCCGCGTCCATTTATCAGCGCAAGTGCGTACCACTAAAATCACGCTCAGCTCGAACTCCAACAAAACAATTACAAAAAGGCAATAAAACTTATGTGATTAAAATTAAAATTAAATACATACCTCAAAGTGAAGACCAGATGTGACAATTCTCCCCACCATGAAAACTTTCCATCCCCGGAAAGCCACAGCTAGGGTTGAGGCACAAAGAAGAAACTGATACCCCACTAAAGTTCAAAGAGGATCTCTACAACCAACAAGAGAAAAGTAGAAAAAGCAACGTGCTCAGAGAAAGTGTCTCAAATACAACATCAAGAAACCCATAAAAAGACTTTCTGATATGTGTCGCCTACCCCAAAGAGCTAGAATGCCTCCAGTTGACTAACCGAGGAAGGGAACCCTCTCACCCACGGAAACCAACTTCACAAGCCGAAACATCTCAAACATTACTAAACGAAAACCACACCATTTGGCTAGAAAAAACAACAAGGTCAAACCACGTCCACATATCACTTTTATCACTTATCACCAATCCATATTTAAAAACAGAAGCTATAGATCAACATGGGGAGGCGCGAGGGGCTCCCCACCATTTGGAACTCACTAACGCTCGAGACGAGACTGGAAAACTAACACGGGGAGGTTCGAGCGGACTCCCTGCCATTAAAGAAAATTCCAGCACTGATTCATTCTCGAGACATTTGTGAGAGACCCAATGTGGGTCTCCCCACCATTAAGAACATACCAACGCCCAAGAAGAGACTAGAAGACCAACATAGGGAGGTCCGAGCGGACTCCGCACCATTAAGGAAAGGCCAACACCAATTTATTCCAGAGACCTTTGTGCGAGACCCGTCTTGGGTCTCACTACCATTAGAACAAACAGAGGATACAGAACTTTGAAAAAAATTCTTGATGGTGACCAAACACCCCACCACAAGGGGCGGGGAGGGGGGGGGGTGACTACCGGGGCGTCAAAAGCATGTCCCAAGATAAACCAACATTTCCACATTCCTGGATGAGAATTATTTAGATTTGATACATATTTACTCAACAAACCCCATAAGGCCACTAAAGCAATTACATCCAATGGGACGTGACCCCCAAGACTTTAATGCACGATACGAACAATCCTCCACATGGTCACGAAAACCTTATGCAACCAGACGACTCATACGAACAAAACAACCATAGAAAAAAATTTAAACTGCTTTCACTTTCAACACCGATGCCAGAAATGAAATCGGGGTTTTATACAATCCTGGGGTTCCTGACCATGCGCCAGCTTCACTCCGAGGCCTATGGATGGAGCCCTGATGTTTGAAGCATCTCATGCCTCACAGTCAGAAATTGAAGACTCCAGAATGGAGCATCTCCTTTTGGTGTCACACGCAATCATATTGCACCCGAGGCAACACCATCAAACACAACACATTACAGCATCTGACTAATTATACGCGGAACATTCACCAACACCAGAGTTGAAATGGTGCATGTGCATCACCCTTTATCACGCTGAATGAGAACATGACACCACCAATCATCACCTGAACATGATCATTGCTGTTGAGAGGAACATTACGCTGATAAGGACTTTAAACCGCGTCTTGAACACCACGTGATTCCTACAAACGACCATAGCAGCCTCATACGACTGGGTCTGCCAAACTAGTAACCTAACAAGAACCTTTCCTTAAACGAAAAAAACTAAAGACCAAAGGTCATTTAGGACGATAGACCGCACCAACAACTTAGGGTTGCTTCCACCTTTTCCCCACTGGAGTCTTCTTTACCACTTCCAAACCACCATTGACTATCAAAGGGACCTCACGCTGCAAGAGGTCACCGAGCATGACTCTTGCAGCCGATGTATATACTGCAAAGCACTTCAAGACACTGGTCAACACTTAAAAATTCGGAACCGCCTTCACTCTTCCCCGCTGGATTTCCTTTCGCAATTTACAGGGGGAACCTTCAAACATGACGACGTCAAACTTCATATCTGACAAGTCGAGACACTCAATGAGACCGAAACTCCCCTCAGTTCCCCTCGCATATGTTATTCTGCTGCGAGAGGATCCGCTTAACTGAAGGAAAAAAAGAATAGACATAGCATTGTCACTAAAAAGGAAGAGTCCTTACTTTAGTCAACTGGAGGGTCAGCCAACAGTGAACTATCTATGGCCACACGTCATCTGTACATTAACTTTTTATTGGGGACGTACACTAGACGAGAAGGAGAACCATGGACCCAACCGAACTGGTCCAATGGTCCAGACATACCACAAGAGAACACCAAACGTGCAGGGGAAACCACTGCAAGGGCTCCCCGATGTACTTTTCAAATTAATTAACTAGCTACACGCTTGCGTACCAACTTACAAATAAGAATTCAAACTCAGGACATAA
The DNA here is from genome assembly GCA_963277665.1 of Viscum album. Classification (NCBI taxonomy): domain Eukaryota; kingdom Viridiplantae; phylum Streptophyta; class Magnoliopsida; order Santalales; family Viscaceae; genus Viscum; species Viscum album. Next base: position 912,020,201 of record OY728155.1, on the reverse strand, counting down.
GTCATTCAGAAAGGATCCTCGGCTCAAAATTCCTCACAGTTGACACTTCCAAAACACAAGGACACGTCACACAAACAACGATTACAAAAAAAAAACACCAAATTTTTCATTTAACAAAACTTTTTGAAAATATGCAAAGTTGGTGGGTTGCAAAAAGACCAATGGTGTCCCATGGTCCAAACACATGCATGTTCTCATGCCGCAACGACACCCACCTCATGTCCATCCAGGCACTCATCCACTCGTTCCATTAACCATGTATTTTTCCCATATACACCCATGCATGTGGTTGCCCACGAGAACACCAAGGGTCAAAACCAAAGCTTTCTGTTTTTCAAAACCAAAACATCCAACCCACACTTTTCAAACCTTTCACATCATTTTCTTTTTAAAGCATTTCATTGGAAAATATTTTCCATTACCAAAACATTTTTACTTAAAAACCAAATTCTCACGAATCCAAAACAAAGAGACAAGAAACAATGCAGGAGGAAACTATGGTCAGCGGATGATTGGAACATATGGTTGGCGGCCATACGCCGATCACGCCACTGGCCACAGAGAGCATTTTAGGACAATGTCTTCGGAACCACAAGGCTTTCCAAACCCTGAGAGCTCATTAAGACCACTGACCTTACTCCCTTTTCCATTTCCCATAGACAAGATTAACCGCAATGACAAAAAACACAGACAAACCTCAACATACTTTGGTAACTTGAGTCCCGCCACGAGGTGTGCTGGCTAGGCACCTTACTCGTAGTCAGGACATCGAGTCCCGACAACCTTAACTTTGCTATACACTCACTCTATCTCAAAATAACATGACCCAAGAGATAAAACCTTGCGCTCTGATACCATTTTGTCACGAACCAGGCCGGGTCGCCATCCGACCCGGTGCCCGACCCGGTCCGCGGCAAGGCCCGAAGGGCGTTCCCGATCCCCACGGGTTGGCACAAGTGCCTGGGTATCGTAAGTAACAAGTGGGAACGGTTTTACCCGAAATACAAGACCGAAAAACAACCAACCAGATAAATAACTGAAACTAAAAACAGACTACAAAACACACTTCTAAACTATAAACAGGTTTAGGTATACAATTCAGCTAAAAATCGAAAATGAACAACAACAGGAATAGAGAACTAAGCTCCAAAACCAACCTCATACGACATGAGAAGTTGCATCCCCAAGCTACCAACACCAACCTGCACACGAAGACCAACGACAACCAGAACCACCATCGCTAAGCACGACGCACAATCTGAAATACACAAGAAACAAGAATCTATATACACCCAAGGGTGTAAATAGGGTGTGAGCTAAAAGCCCAGTAGGATGCCACCGAGGAAAAGTTCCATGCCACAACATCAAAAGACAATTTAAAGTGCTTATTCAAAATTATACTTTCAAAATGATTTTAAAGAAAACATTTACAAAGAAAATGCTAAAGGAAAACACTAAAAAGAACTCATTTCACAAACACAATTTTTAAAGAGGAAGAGGAAAGTTCATTATGGGAACACACACACACACATACTCACACTCACACACACACACACACACAAGTGGTCCTCCATATGCCGACAGAAGGCACCACGCCATCGATGGTAGAGCACTATAGGTAAATCCCCTAAGGATCATCTAGCTCGAGTGAGACCCTAGAACCTCGTGTCTGGGTGAAACGTGGCTTAGAAGGCCACGACCCTCAGAAAACGTGGCTTAGAAGGCCACGACCCTCAGAACACGTGGCTTAGAAGGCCACAACCCTCATATATCATATGTTTAGTTATTGTTGCAATCATCAATCCAGATAAGTGAAATAGGGACGATACACATCTGGTTCACTAGCGCACTAGTTCTAGTCCGCCCACCTAGATACCCAGGGTTTTCCCATGTGCTCAAACAAGTTTCATATTCACATAGTATATTTCTTTCTCATTTCGCAAACCAAACAGGATATTGCATGCAAAAGTCACCATTTGCATACCAAATCACTATTTCAAAGACACACGCATGATCAGGAGTTAGCAGCAGTGGTCTTCGCCTTGAAGATGTGGTAGCACTATCTGATGGGTGAGCGCTTTACAGTCTATTCTAACCACCAGATTCTCAGGTACATATTCTCACAGAAGGACCTGAACCTGAGATAGTGGCGGTGGATCGAGTTCCTCTAGGACTATGAATTTGAGATAGTCTATACTCCTGGGAAGGGTAACATTGTAGCTGATGCTCTCAGAAAGAGATCGGGCATTCAGCTACTAGGAGAGGCGATGGAACTGCTAGCCGTGTTGCAGGTATCCTTTGTGGATAGAGATGGAGAAGCCTTTCTACAGTCTCTCACAGTCACTCCTCCACTCCTTTAGTGAGTCAGAGAGGCACAGCGTGGGGACGTTGACTATGAGACGCGACGTTCTCAGATATCCATAGGGCAGGCGCCTGATGGATTTTCTGAAGGAGGGAAGAATTTCATCCTCTTCATAGGATGTATGATTTTACCAGTTGCACTATAGGATGAAGTGCTGAGGGAGTTTCACACTTCCCCTCTAGCGGTACATCCATGAGTGGCGAAGATGTACCAGGACCTTAGACGACAGCACTAGTGGCCGGGTATAAAGAAGGTTGTAGCAGAGTTCATTTCAAGATGCCTCACTTGTCAGCAAGTGAAGGCGGAGTACCAGGTATTCGTAGGCTTGGTACAACCCTTAGAGGTCTTAGAGTGGAAGTGGGATGGGATATCCATGGATTTCGTGACGGGGCTTCCACATACATCCAGAGGACACGACTCTATCTGGGTGATCGTAGATCGACTCACCAAGTCGGCCCACTTCCTACCGATCAGAGAGCAGGGATCAGTAGAGAGATTGGGACACCTCTACATTCAGGAGATTGTATGGCTTCATGGTGTGCCACCAACTATCATCTCTGATCGAGATGCTCACTTTACTTCCCAGATTTGGAAGAGGTTACAGGAGGCATTTGGGATGCAGCTGCGTCTGAGCACCGCCTTCCATCCTCAGACAGATGGTCAGACTGGGAGGACCATAAAAACACTCGAGGACATGCTCCGTGCATGTGTCCTTGACTTTGGTCATAGCTGGGAGGATCACCTACCATTGTTGGAGTTTTCTTATAACAACAGCTACCATTCCACCATCGGGATGTCACCATACGCGACATTGTGCGACCGACCTTGCAGATCACCTATGTGCTGGACTGACCCTGGGGAGTCAGCACTCGTAGGACCAGAGATGGTTCAGGCTACGATGGAGAAGGTGAAAATCATCTAGGAGAGGATGGAGACTACATAGAGCTGACAGAATTCCTACACTGATAGAAGGTGGAGACCACTGAAGTTCGAGGATGGCGACCACGTTTTCCTACAGGTCTCATCATGATGGGGACTATGGAGATTTGGCTGGGGCATCAAGTTATATCTGCATTTCATCAGACCTTTCTAGGTCCTCAACAGAGTAGGCGAGGTGGTTACCACCTAGCCCTTCCACCTCAGTTGCACTGGGTGCATGACGTCTTCCACGTATCTCAGCTGAGGAGATATGTGCATGACCCGTCCCACATCATCGATCACGTGGATTTGGACATTGATGACGGGGCGATGTTTGCGGAGGTCCCGGTGGAGATCGAGGATTGACTGGAGTGGGTCCTACATGGACGGTCAATTCCTCTGGTGCGCATCCGCTGGCAGCACAAGAATCTCTATGAGAGCACATGGGAGCGGGAGGCTCAGATGCGTGTATAGTACCCCCATTTGTTTCCCTAGAGTGTGTTGTAGCTTTTCGGGGAAGTAAAACCCTGAGGTGGGAGTAACGTAAAGACTCGGAAATTTCAAGTAATTTTTTTCATAAATACTTTGGAATTTTATGAGTCTGTGGTTTCTAACGGCACTTGATTTCAAGGCCCAGTGTGCACAGAATCAATTGCTGAAGTTTTTTTTGGGTACGTTCAGTAAATGTACGTGCGGGTTTTTCTATATTTTGAACCAGTGCTCAGAATTGAAATCCGAGGACACTGATGAACTCACAGCACCGGTATTCTCTTAAGGGTACCTTTACTATAGTTGTGTTTTATGCGGGTTGAAAGTTAATTTTTGGGTTTTAATAAAAAATTTAAATAAAATTGTTGTGAACAATTTTATTTATCTTCGGTAGTTAAATCCTACATGTGGAAGTTATTGGTGGGTCCCACACCCACATAACCTCCCATGAGATGATATTTGTGAGGTGGGGCCCACATGAGCCTTAACCTTTCATCTCCCCATAACTCCCCTTAAACTCCCCATTAATACCCCCTTATTTATTATGACAACTCCCCCTTAATGAAGTGATCTCTTCACCTTCCCTCTCATCCATTAATTGGGGACAACTATTTTAATTAAAGACTTCTTTAATTAATTAATATAGTTTTGAATAAATTTGAATTGGTTGGCAAATATTTTTAAAAATAGGGGAAAGCCTCATTTTAATATTTGTTGGGAAAATATTTTGGTGGAACCTTTAGAATTAGAAGAGTGCTTCATCCTTCCGCGAAGAACGACACCCTCTTCGATGAAGAACAACGATTCCACGAAGAACGATGACGTGACTTCCTTCCTCTTCTCCGAAACAAGAGAGGAGACACCGCTTCCTCCTCGGATGAACCCCGACGTTGTCTACAAATCCTCTTTCCGTGACTCCACTCTTGAAACTGAGGTAGGGGTTTGTACAATTTCTAAGTGAATATTTTGTACCCGTTCTTTGTTGAATTTTCTAGATTGTCATCGGCCTTATGTTATCAACTAACGCGGAGTACACAGGGCGAACAAACATGGACCCAAGACCCTCCGATGGTTATTGGATATTTTGATGGCGATGGTGACATAAGGGATGACGACGACCGGAGAAAGTGGCGACCGTATGCCGGCCGTGTGAAGAGGAACCGCGGCCCGCATCCGCGGGCCGCTCGGCCGAAGAAGAACTGGCTGGATGAAGCCGGCCAAGCTGGAGGAACCGCAGCGCCCCATGGGGCCACGCTGCGGAGGATCGCGGTGCGCACAGGGTGGGCCGCTCTGGTGGAAGAATCGGTCGGCTCGTCGGCCGACCGAGCGGATAAAGGTCGAGGCACCCATGGTGCCACGAAGGGAGACCACAACCCACCCATGCGGGCCGCTTGATCCAGGAATGCCGGTCGACTTCGACTAGCACCACCGGTTCGGGAAAGCGGGGTGTCGCACCCCCCCCCCCCCTCGGACCGTTCGGCCAGGAGGGCCGCGCCCTGCCGGGCCGGGCCACGCCGAGCCAGGCCGGGCCGCGTCGAGCTGGGCTGGGCCGCGCCCCGCTGGGCCGGGCAGCATGATTCACTGGGCCGGTCCGACCCTCTGCCGGGTCGGACCCTCCAAGACCGGGTTGACCCGACCCGCCAGGCCACGGGGCTTAACGGGCCGGGCCCGTTTTCACTTAAAGGTGAATAACATGAAGACTGTGCATCTGATCGATGCGCCGTCTGCGGCACTGGGACCCTCATGACGTGGCGATCCTTTTGTGATACTATAAGTGAGTTTTTGACAACTTTGAAAAATGGCTGGGTTTGGAACGAGCATATTTCCAATCAGGCCCCCAGAGCAAAAATGCTAATAACTCTCAGACCGGGCGTCCAATTGACGCGCCGTCTATCGCGTTGGGTTCCTCTTGATGAAACAGAACTTCGGGATACATGAAATCTGTACTTGATGATAGTTGATGTATCGAACCCTTGGATCGAGGAGCGGACCCTCCCGAAATGGAGCGTGTTGTGTGCAGGAACCCTAGAGCTGGCTGCGACTGCGACGACTACTGTACTGGGATCTTCCGTGTGTTCGACGATGATGGATACTGTACTTGGATCCTCCATGGGTTCAGAAGCGATGACTACTATACTTTGATCCTCCGTGGGTTCGGCAGCGATGACTACTGTACTTGGATCCTCCTTGGGTTCGGCAGCGATGACTACTGTACTTGGATGCTCCGTGGGATCGACAACGACAACTTCTGTACTAGGATCCTATGTGGGTTTGGTAGAGGAGATGATTCAGAGGCTTCATCTAATCATCTCCACCCCTCTTCGTGAGTTTTATAACTGTATGAGCCGATTCTTGACTTTGAATCATTACCATCGGTGTGATTGACTTCTTTCCTGAGTGGACTAGGTTATACTTGGTATCGAGAGTTGGAGGCGAACTGGAATTGATGACTTAGGAATATGTATGGGAATATACCTAAGTAGAGTTGGATGATATTTTCATGATTGTATCTTTTCTTTGTGGTTTATCCATCGTGTATTCTGGGAGACCTTCAGGGGTGTCGGGGTCCCTACCGAGTATTGTTATACTCACCCCTGCACGGGAAATGCCCGCACTACGTTGTGTTGGATGCAGACGACGGACATCACTGACCGTGGTAGAGACTTATAGAGCTGGACGGTACCCGGAGGTGGACCACTTGGCGGGACGTACACGGAGCGGATGGATGGACCTGAGGTGCCGAGGAGACCATCTGTACCCACCCTTCAGGTGGGATTCCCAGAGGACGACTCAGTGGTTGCTACTTTACTTTACTACTGTTGTACTAGATTTTCAGTTGTACTGTACTTACTGTTGGGCTTGTATTTCCGGCCCCTTACTTTCCAGCATATACATTTGTATACAGTTTTACTTTGTGCTTACTTCTATTGCGTACTCTGTTGTGTCTGTTTACTATATAAATGCAATGCCTTCCCTTTTTATCGGGATTTACACCTTTGGTGCTAGTCGCCGACCCCTGGACTATAGAAGGCGGGCATGGGGTAGTTACGGAACGTGCCCCGAGGATGGGTCGTGACATTACCATAGACAATATAGAAGGGTGTTATTCCAATGAGTGTTTTTTAAGTAGTGTGATACACCCATAGAGCATCATCTGATTTCATGCTCCAATCCATTTGATTTTCAATGACTATTTTCTTATGAATTTATTTAATTTTCTGGTTGGATAGCTCCACTTTACCGCTAGTATATGTGTTGTATGGGGGTTCTAATGTTGTATTGAATTCCATACTGCTCAAGAATCCCTTTTATGGAATGGGTTTTTAAGTAAATTCCCTGATCACTGATGAGTAATTTGTTAAAATCAAATTGAGAATAGATATCATTATTTAAAAAATTCATTACCACTTTTGATGTGTTAAGAGTAGTGGCTTGGGCTTCTAACCACTTTGGGTTGTGGTCAACACAAACCAAGATGTACAATTTTCTGTAAGAATTGACAAATGGTCAAATGAAATATATTCCCCAAAAATCGAAGACTTCAACTTAAAATATGGGATTTTGTGTCATTTCATGCATTTTTCCAATGATTCCTATTCACCAGCATCAATCATAGCTTTGCATGAATCTCTCTACGTCCCGATGAAGAGTGATCCCAAAAAAATGCTCTTTGGAGAATTTTAGAAATCGTGCGATCAGACCCATGGTGTTCTCTAGTCGATGACACGTGGAAAAATAATAACACTTTGAATTTCATCTTCTATAATACAACATCATATTAATCCATCAACAAATTACATAAACAATAATGGGTCTTCCCAGTAGCAGTTTGACACATCTGACAAGAATTTCTTCCTCTATTGATACAAGAAGTGCTAGAAAAGGTTCCCAATGGCTATATGGTTTTCTATATTAGAAAAACATGGTTGATATTACACATCATCATAGAAGAATATTTTTTTGGTGAATTTGTCTAAAATTATCACCTCTTTGTTATCTTCAACATTGGGTACATGGATTTTGGATAGGTGATCATCAATAACATTTTCAATCCCCATTATGTTATTGATGATAATTTCAAACTCTTATAGTAGTAGGATCAACCATATCAACTTTACATCGACATCCTTTTTATTTATAAAATATTTCAATTTTGCATGATTAGTAAAAAACGATTCTTGTGAGCTCAAGGTATGATCAAAATTTATCAAACACAAAAACCACTATAGGGGGATTATTTTATATAGTGATGTAATTGGTTTGATAATTTTTAATAGTAATATTAGATAAGTAGATGGGTCATAAAATATAACTAATCTTCTATCCTAAGATAGTGCCTACTATAAAGTCACTTATTCTACACATCAACTCGAAATCCTTTTCCCAATCACATGAGACAATAACTATAACTACCACCAAGTTTTCTTTAAAGGTAAAAAAGAATCATCAAAACTATTCATTGAATTCATACAAGACATATTTAACTATAAATTTCATTGGTGGATATTATATCTAATATAAATCCTTGAAACATTGATGGTAGAATCCAACATGGATTAGAAAACTTTTGATCCCTTTAATGGTGTCAGGTTTTGGTAGTTCTTTAATGACTTTAATCTTTATTGGGTCATCTTCTATGTCATTATTTTAAATCTTATGCTCAAGGAACATTCATTCTTTCACCATGAAATGGAATGTTTCAAAAATTATCACCAAACATTTTTTTCACAATGTTGGAGCATGAGTTCTAAATTACTCAAACAAACCATGAAGGATCATCCATAAATGGATAAATCATCCATAAATATCTATAAAAACATATCTACCATATCATGAAAGATAGTTTTCCTACATTGTTGGAATGTTTTTAGTGTGTTACACATTATGAATGACATTCATTGATAGGAAAAAGTTGTGAATGGATTGGTGAACATTGTGTTTGAATAATCACCCCGATCAATAGGGATTTGATTTTATCTGGAGTATCCATCTAAGAAACAATAGAATTCATGGACAGATAATCTTTCAAGCATATGATCCATGAATGTGAGAGGAAAATGGTCCTTCTAGATCACAATATTAATATGTCTATAATCAACAGAGATTCACCATCTTGTAATGGTCTGAGATGAGTTTAATTAATATTTATTGTTTTTAATTACAGTGAAGCCTCCATTATTTGGCACTACTTATAGTGGGATCACCCATTCACTATTAGAGATGTAGAAAATAATATAGTTCTCAAGAAGCTTCAAAACATCCTTCTAAACACATTATTCATGGGTGGCATGAGTAGCCTTTGGGGTTGGAAGTTTGGATTATATCCTTCTTTTAGTAATATTTTGTGAGTGACATTTATAGATTTGATTCCCTTGATATCATCAATGATCCAAACCAATGAGTTCTTATATATTTTATGTAAAGACCTAGAAATTCTGTATATATTTTTTTTATTTATTTGAAATTATTAAAAGACTGCGAAATTTGACAGCATGAGACTCTGAGTTCCGGAGATCCTGGAACGGAATTCCAAACTTTTTTTAAGATATGTTCCATAAACATGTGAGTGGGGTTTTCTATCTTTTAAACTGGTGCTCGAATTGAAAATCTAAGGGTACCATTGAATTTTCAGTGCCGAGATTTGTTTAGGAAAAGCATAACTTTGACCAGAATGGGTCGGGTGAAAATTTAATTTTTGGAATTTTGGGAAAAAATAATAAAATAACTATAAATTATTTTATTCTTTTTATCCACTATTGAGTAATAGTTAGCGGAACCATAGTGTAACAATGATAATTAAATTAATAATAATTAATGACTCGTTTCTTTGGTTGTGTAACATTAACGCTCATGTGATTACTTGGTTTATATTATGGTTCATTAATGAATACAATGTGGAGTGGTTTATTTTTATTTAATCAATCCATTGGAGAAAATATTGGTAATCGTGTGGAAACCTCTGACAAAGCATCGAAAACTTTCCTCTTCAATGGAGAATGGTGAACGAATGATGATCACTGGAGGATTCTATCCAGGGATTGATGAGAGGCGAAGAACATTGAATGACAAGGAACACAAAATTCTTACCATCACCTGCAATGGATTCCCTTGAATCTTGGTAGAGGTTTTATGTGTTTTATATCCTTCTTTTCCCATTCTTTAATAATATAAAGAACACAGATCAACCGACCAACGGGTTGATTTGAGATTCATTTTTAATTGTGGGATGTTGTTGCGGGGTTACACTTTGGGGTTTTTCTGAATCTTATAATGATTATTATTCCACCCCTATGATAAAATGCTAATGCAGTGGGAACGGGCCAATCTGAACAAGGCCCAGACCCTGCGCTGCTCTTGAGTTTTGTGTGTTCTTCATGGGTGACCGAGCAACGTGGCAGAAAGGCAATTATATGGGCTTCACAGTAAAGGCGGGGACCTGAGAGTCCCATAGGCATAGACGGGAAGAAAAATGGACCACCAGAGCATCTCGGGTGGCCTGTGCAAGGTGTCACCGATGCGGTACCACCGACGACCGGCGGTGGTGGCCTGCCTATACCGGAATCGGGGAGAAGTGGCACCCGCAGGCACTGCGGTGGAAAGATCTGTGGCCGAATAGCCACGGTGGGTGGAGACGTGGTGCTGGCACACCCCATGGGAGAGGAGCGTCCCGCTCGAGCCACTCGGCTGGCACAATGACCGGCTCCAGCAGGCCCTTTCGAGAGGTGGGGCAACGCCCCACTGGCACCGCAAGCTGGGTGAACCAGACACACCACGTCCGGGCCAGAAAAACTAGCCCGCATCCATGCGGGTCAGGTTCTCCAAGCGGGCCAGGTCCTCTAGGTGGGATGGAGCCACCGGTCCGGCCATACCCATGGGTCCAATGGGCCAGCTAGGCTGGAACCCTACCAGACCCAGACCCGACCGACCCAGTTTCACAAAAACTTGAGTAACACGCAAATCGGGTGTCCGATTGACTTGTATTCTATGGCGTGAGGACTCTTGCAATGAGGCGGTCCTTTTGAGATACTCCACTTGGGTTTTGGTAGAAGTTGGAGTATGGCTGGGTTGGATCAGACTCGAATCCAAACAAGCCCTATTAACCTTTTTTCTATGTCTCACTGACTGGGCGTCCGATTGATGCATCGTCTATCGCGTTGGAACCCTTACTAAATGACATTCATTTGGGTTACTTATTTGTGGGACTTTGTTGAAGTTGATGTATGACTGATATCTTGAGGATCAGAACCTACGGAACTCATGCGCTCTAAGTGAGGGAATCCATTGGCAGGCTATCAAGTGAAGAGTGACCCTCCATGGATCGGCATGAGAGTGACCCTCTGTAGATTGGCAGTAGTATAACCCTCCATGGATCGGAAATGGTGCGACCCTTTGTGGATAAATATGAGAGTGACCCTTCCATGGATTGGAAGTAGTGAGACCCTTTTTGGATCAGCAGTAGTGTGACCCTTCGTGGATCAGTAGTATCGCGACCCAACATGGACCAGCCATAGAGAAACCATTCTCAAATCAGTAGTCGAGCCACCCAGAAGAATTAAATAATCTATTATAAGACTAATCATCTTTATTCTAGTTATATAAGTTGTAAACATGGTGTGAGTTGTATTTTACTTTAAGTTTTGTGATTGAGATCATGCTTTGTGGTTTTTATTTTTAGGAATTCTGGGAGACCTATGAGGGTCTCAGGGTCCTTACTGGGTATTGTTATACTCACCCCTACACAGGCTTCATCCGCACCTTGTTGTGTCTTGTCCAGATGACCGATAACTTGATTGAGACTTTGGGAGCCAGGGCTAGATGGTTCTCGGAGGTGGTTGATTAATGTGGTGAGCCTCAGTGATGAGGTGTACCTACCCTTCAGGTAGGATCCTTAGTAGACTATATCTAGTGCTTGTTTTTCATTTTTTTGTACTTTCTTTCAGTTTGGTTTTTATACCGTCCCTTTATACTTTTAGTTCACACTTTTACTATCATAAGTTCTACTTTTTGGTTTTGATTTTTTGAGTACCAAGTCTCTGTGTGTATAGGTTTAAAGGAATTTCCTTTCATTTTTGGGATATGCCTTTCCGGTGCTAGTCACTAACCCCTGGCCTATGTATGGTAGGCTTGGGGTAGTCATGGCACGGGCCCTAGGGGATGGGTCATGACAAAGTGGTATCAAAGGGTGGTTGGTTATATGAGAAGAACTCAGAGTCTGTGTTTTCAATGGAGAAATAGTTTTAAGTGTCTTGAGTTCGGATTACAGTTCGAAGAGTCTAGTGTTGGTGCGGTGGCCGACGTATCCATACACCAGGACCCTAAATTCTGATTTTTGACTCAGTACATGAAAACACTATTTGTGTGAGTTTTAAAAATGTTTTTCTTTTGATATATTTTGAGTTATCTCAACAGGTATAACTTATTGATTGTGGCACATCTGTTTCTTTATAGGATATCACCACATAGACAACCTGCCATGATTCCAGTCAGAGATCACGATGATGGCCCACCGAGCGATGATGCATCGGTGTAGGGCCCTCTTACAACATTAGCACCTTCGGGTGGTGTACCTACAACACATCCACCCGTAGGAATAAATTTCAACCAATCCCAACAGTGGACCATGAACGCCGACTGAGCACATTTCACAAGTTCTAGAGATATAGGTCTCTGAGGTTTCAAGGGGATACTAATCTGCAAGTAGCTGATGACTGGATGGAGGCTGTGGCATGAGTTTTCTACTTGGTTGAGACACCGGCAGACCAGATGGTGATCCTAGACCCTAATCCCTTTTTGGGAATAGTAGGGAGATGGTGGAGCCTAACGATTTATAATCATGAGGAGATGACTCTTTCCTAGTTAGACTTTGAGAGCCTATTCATGGCGGAGTTCATACCAGCGACTCTATGCTCTGTGCGTATTCAGGATCTACTGCACTTACAGTAGGGAAACCTGATAGGGGCCCAATACTCGGTGAGGTTTAGTAACCTCTTCTGATACTCCACCGACACGGTACACGACCCTTTATTCTAGGATCAGACCTTTGATAAGGGTCTCTAACAGGATATTAGATCATCGATGATATCGCTCAACATATTGATGCAAGCTGGAGTGCTAGAGCAAGCACTATTGGTGGAGAGATTCCTAGCTGATCAGGAACCAACGGTGAGAGCCACCATAAGATGACAGGTGGCCGAGTCATCTACAGCAGGTAGAATGTAGATGACATAGAGGCCCAAGTAGGCAAGACCTTCCGAAGGATGACCCAGAGATATAGGGTCAGAGGTGCAGAGCTCACAAGGTAGAGGAGGTTAGTAGAGGAGCAGACTGTGCTACTTGTGCGGCGGGTTGGGTCAAATGGATCATGATTTTCTAGACTGCTGTATTGATGATCAACATATGGTAGAAGGACCACCATGGTAGAGATAGAGGTTCGAGCGAGGAGGTCCGTATATTGGCAGACGTAGTAGAGGAGTTGCCTGTGAAGTAGGAGGTGGGCGATGATTTGAGGTACTACTGCCACCATAAACAGGCATTCCACCCTGACCTCAGGAAACAGGTGGATAGGGATGAGCTCAAATTTGGGCAGTTGAGGCCTATGACCACAGTACTTTGGAGATGATTCATGGTATGATCTGTTTCTACTCCACCCTAGATAGAGTTCTTATAGACACAGGTTCTAGTCACTCTTTTATTTCCACGGATCTCATTTGGAGCTCGGAGATTCTGGTAGAGTCATTGTCTTGATAATTATGATTAGAGACTCATATGGGAGAGGATTTGAGGATTATGCACTAGTGTCGATAGTGTGAGCTTACTCTAGGAGGCGAGAGCTTCAGCTAGGATCTCCTAGTAGCAGCATCGAGCCCTTACGATATCATCTTGGGTATGGACTGGTTATCCATATTCCATTCTCAAATTGAATATTTTATGAACAAAGTGTGATGTGTCCATGAGGATGGGACCATAATTTCCTTCACTGGTGAGAAGGAAACCTTTACAGTATAGGATGGAATTTCTCGAAGGAGGGTGCAGCCGATAACTCGTCAGTTGGCTAGCCTCACACTCAGTGTAGTCGACGAGAGGATTCTGAGCTATCCTTTAGTGGTGGAACAATATGTGGATGTCTTTCTTAAGGATGTTTCGGGACTAACTCCTCGCAGAGAGGTAGACTTCTACATCGACCTGTACTCTGGGATGACACTGATATCTACACCAGCATATCAGATGGATCTTGTGGAGATTCATGAGTTGAGGGTACAATTGGAGAAATTGCAAAGGAAGGGGTTCATAAGGCCCAGTGTTTCCCCATGGGTAGTCCCAATTTTGTTCACCAAGAATGTAGATGAGAGTTTGAGGATTTTTTTGGACTATTGGTGCCTGAACTAGGTGACTGTGAAGAACAAGTATCATCTACCAAGGATTGATGACCTCTTCGATCAACTGACGAGAGATAGATGGTTTTCAAAGATAGACCTTAGATCAGGCTATTATCAGCTTCGAGTGAAAGATGAGGACGTACCGAAGACAGCCTTCAGATGTTGGTATGGCCACTATGAGTTCTAGTGATGCCTTTCAGAAAGACTATCGCCCCAGCAGTGTTCATGGGACTCATGAACAGGATCTTCCAGCCATACCTCGATCGATTTGTGGTGGCTTTCATTAATTAAATCTTAGTGTACTCTATGTCGGAGGAAGATCATGCCACACATATGTAGATAGTCCTTGATACATTATGAGAGCACTAGTTTTATGGAAAGCTCCTGAAGTTCCAATTCTGGATATGAGAAGTCCATTTTTGAGGATACATTATCTCTAAGGATGTAGTTGTAGTGGATCTAGAAACAATAGAGGTAGTACTTTCTTGGGAGCCACCCAGGAGTATGACTGAGGTGTAGATTTTCCTAAGGTTGGCTGGGTACTACTGAGGATTTGTACCCAACTTTTCTAGAGTAGCAGAACCCTTCTAAACTTTTACAAAGAAGGGTAAACCCTTCGTATAGCTTGAAAGATTCCAGTAGAGTTTCGAGGAGGTGACGTAGAGACTAACGAGTGGCCCCATCTTGATACTAACAGAAGAGGGTGTTGGGTATGTAGACTACTGAGACACCTCATGGACCATACTGGGATGTTTCCTGATACAGAAGCATGCAGTGATCTCCTATAGCTCATAGAAGCTAATGCAACATGCGAAGAACTATGCGAACTATGAACTCGAGTTCACAATAGTGGTCTTTTCATTAAATACTTGGTGGCACTACTTGATGGGTGAACGGTTTAATGCCTACTATGATCAAAAGAGTCTCAGGTATATCTTCTCATAGAAGGACCTGAACCTGAGATAGTGGAAATTTTTGGAGTTCCTTTAGGACTATGACTTTGAGATAGTCTACACTCCAGGGAAGTGAAATGTAATATCTAATGCACTCAGCAGAATGTCGAGTTTACAGTTGCTGAGCGAGGAGACTGAGCAGCTAGCCGTGTTGCAGATATCCTTTGTGGATAGTGATGGAGCAGCTTACCTCTAGTCTATGACCATCACCCCCACTCCTTCAGCATGTTCGGGAGGTACAACATGGGGATGTTGACTGAGAGCTCCGAAATGCTCAGATATCTTTAGCATAGGCTCAGGATGGATTTTCGATAGGTGGGGATCACATCATCCTTTTTAGAGGACATACTATGGTACCAGTGACGTTTCAAGAAGAGGGATTGAGGGAGTTCCATACATCCCCTTTAGCGATACATTCTGGAGTGGCGAAGATATACTAGGACCTATGACATCAGTACTAGTGGACAGGGATGAAGAAAGCGGTGGAAGAGTTCGTTTCATGATGCCTCACTTGTCAGTAAGGGAAGGTAGAGCACCAGGTTCTAGCACACTTGACTTAGCCACTGGCGTTACCAGAGTGGAAATGGGATGGTATCTTGATGGAATTCATGAATGGGTTACCACATACGTCCATGGGCCATGACTCTATCTTGGTGATCGTTAACTGACTCACCAAGTCATCTCACTTCCTACCCATCTAAGAGTAGGCATTAGTAGATGGATTGGGATGCCTCTACATCTAGGAGATAGTATAGATTCACGGGTACCATCAAAGATCATTTCAGATCGTGATGCTCATTTTACATCCCGGTTGTGTAAGGGATTACATGAGGCATTTAGGACTTAGATACGCTTGAGCACCACCTTTCACCCTCAGACATATGGTCAGATGGAGCATACCATACAGACACTTTAGGACATGCTTCATGATTGCATCCTTGATTTTGGACTAGTTGGGGGGACCAACTTCCACTAATGGAGTTTTCATACAACAATAGATATCACTCTGCCATCAGCATGGAACCATTTCAGGCTTTGTAAGGGTGACCATGAAGATCACCCCTATGCTGGACAGACCTAGGGGAGTCAGCACTTATGGGTCCGGAATTGGTACAGGCTACCACTGAGAAGGTGTAGAACATCTAGGAGTGGATGAAGACTACACATACAAGGCAGGAGTCTTATGCCGACCGGAGATGGATACCCTTGGATTTCGAGGATGGAGACCATGTTTTCCTATGGGTATCACCTCTACAAGGACTACAGAGATTTGGTCAGGGTGTAAAGCTATCTCAGAGGTTCATCGGACCTTTACAGATTATTAGAAGAGTTGTAGAGGTGGTGTACTACTTATCTCTTCCCCTACAGATGCCCTGAGTGCATAATGTTTTCCACGCGTCGCAGTTGAGGAGATACATGCATGATCCGTCGCACGTCATTGACTGGGGCGAGCTAGACATTGACAATGGGGCGACGTTCGTAGAGTTCCCAGTGGAGATAGAGGATTGACAAGACCGGGTCCTACGGGGATGGTTGATCCCTCTTGTGCGAGTACGGTGGCAGCACGAGAACCTATAGGAGAGAAAACGAGAGTGTGAGGCTTATATTCGTACTCAGTACCCCCATTTGTTTTCTTAGCCTTTTTGTGGATTTCAGGGACATACATCCATAAGGTGGGGATAATATAAAGTCCCAAAAATTACGTATATTTATTTATTTATTTATATGTAATTATTGTGAGACTGAAAAATTCGATGACATGGGATTTTGAGGTCTAGAGAGCCTGAAACAGAATTTTGAACTTTTTTTAAGATATGTTCAGTAAACTTACGAGTGAGATTTTCTATCTTTTAAATTAGTGATCAGATTGAAAATATGAGGGAACCGTTGAATTTAAAGCGCCGAGATTTTCTTAGGCAAAGCTTAACATCAACTAGAAAGGGTCTGATGAAAAAGTTAATTGTTGGATTTTCAGAAAAAAAATATTAAAATAACTATAAGTTATTTTATTCTTTTCATCCACCATTGAGCGATAGTTGTCGGAACCGTAGTGTAATGATGGTCATTAAATGAATAAAAATTAATGACTCATTTATTTGGTTGTGTAACCACACTACTTGTGTGATTGATTGGTTTATTAATTATGGTTCATTAATGAACCACATTAGTGAATGAAACGCGAAGTGGTTTATTTTTATTTAATCAATCTGTTGGTGAATGGATTGGAAATTGTGGGGAAACCTTTGATGAAGCGCTATTGACTTTCCTCTTAAACCGAGAATGGTGAAAGAATGAAGATCAATAGAGGAATCGATCTAGGGATCAATGAGTGGTGACAAATTTCAAAAGACAACAAACGTAGAATTCCTTCCTTCATTCACAACAGATTCCACTGAATCCATGCAGAGGTTTTATGTGTTTTACATCCCTCTTTTACCATTCTTGAATAATATGATGAATGCAGATAAACTGACCAATGGGTTTATTCATGATTCATTCTTAATTGAGGTAGGTTGTTGTGGGGTTACACTTTGGGGTTTTTCTTAATATTATAATGATTATTATTCCACCCCTATGATAAAATGCTAACACAAAGGGCATGGGTGAATCCGAACAAGGATCAGAACCTCCGCCGCTTTTGAGTTTTGTGCATTCTGCATGGGAGACTAAGAAACATGGAATCAAGGGGATTTCGTGGGATTTGCAGTGAAGGCGGTGACTCGGGACGCCCATAGGTATAGACGGGAAGGAAAACGGACCACTAGAGCATCTTCGGTGGCCCACAGAAGGTGGCACCATTGCGGTGGTGGTCGGCCCGTGCCGGCCACAAAGAGAAGTGGCCCCCGTAGGTGCCGTGACAGCACGAGCCACGACAGAAAAACCATAGCGGGTGGAGACACGGTGCTGGTACACTGTGTGGGAAAGGAGCATCCTGCTTGGCCCACTCGTTGGGTGCAATGACCGGCTTCAGCCTGCCATTTCCGGAGGTGGGGCGGCTCCCCGCTGGCGCCACCAGCTAGGTAAACCAGACCCACCACGTCTGGTCCAGAAAAACCATCCCACATCCACATGTGTTGGGTTCTCTAGGCAGGGTGGACCCACTATCTAGGCGGGACCCATGGTCTCAACAGGCTTGTCGGGACAAACCCCTACTAGACCTAGACCCGACTGACCCTGTTTCACTAAAAATTGGGTAACTCACAAACTGGGTGTCTAGTTGATGCATCCTATATGGAATGAGTACCCTTGCAATGAGGTGGTACTTTTGAGATACTCTAATTGGGTTTCGGCATAAGTTGGAGTACGACTAGGCTGGATCGTACTCAAATCCAACCAAGCCCAATTTACCTTTTTGCCTATATCTAACAGACCGGGCGTCTGATTGACACGTCGTCTGTCGCATTGAAACCCTTACGACATGACAATATTTTGGGTTAATTCTTCATGATAATTCATGGTAGGTGAGGTATGACTGATATCTTGAGGATCAGAAACTACAAAAATCAAGCGCACTAAGTGTGGGAATCCAGTGGCTGGCTATCAAGTGAAGAGAGACCCTCCGTGGATTGACATGAGAGCGACCCTCTGTGGATCAACAATAGTGTGACCCTCCATGGATTGGAAATGGCACGACCATTCGTGGATCAACATGAGAGAGACCCTTTGTGGATCGGCAGTAGTGTGACCCTATATGGAACAACAATAGTGAAACCCTTCATGGATCAGTAGTAGTGCAACCCGAAGTGGACCAATCGTAGAACGACCCGTCAAGGATCAAGGGTAGAGCGTCCCTTTGTGGATCGATAGCATAGCAACCATTATTGGATCAGTAGCCGAGCCACCCAACATAATAAAATGATCTAACTTAAGACTAATTATCTTTTTTCCTATTCTCTATGATTTATACTTGGTGTGAGCTGTCTTTTACTTTACGCTTTGTGATTGAGATCATGATTTTTGGTTTTTCCTTTGAAGAAATTTGGGAGACCTTTGGGGGTATCAGGGTCTCTACTGGGTATTGTTATATTCACCCCTACATGGGCTTCTCCCGCACCTTGTTGTGTCTTGTTCAAAAAATTGATAGCTTGACTGAGACTTGGGGATCCAGGGCTAGATGGTGATCAGAGGTGGTTGATTCACGTGGTGAGCTAAAGTGATAAGTTGAACTAACCCTTTAGGTAGGATCCTTGGTAGACGATCTATAGAGCTTTTTTTCCTTTTTGTTGTACTTTTTTTAGTTGGGTTTTTATACTGGCCCTTTTTACTATTGGTTCACACTTTTACTATCAGTAGTTATACTTTGTGATTTGATTTTGTTGAGTACCTGGTCTGTGTGTGTATATTTTTAAAGGAAATACCTACCCTTTTTGGGATATGCCTTTCTGGTGCTAGTCGCCAACCCTTGGCCTATGGAAGGTGGGCTTGGGGTAGTCACAACACGGGGCCTGGGATACCGATTGTGACATTATAAGGACCTCAAAAAATCTTAACCTATTATTATTGAGTTATTTTATAGCTTATAATGATTTGTAGTTTTCACTTAGTCTCTAAGAATGTGTATTTAAGAGTTCCTGGTAAGGTTTTATCTCTAATATTGGTAACATAATAATCATAGGTCTGAATTCAGGAAAAGGGTCTCTTGTAAGTTGTTTGATGTCATCAATATCCTTATAGTCACTACTATCCTCTTATCCAATGGAATATATCTCCCTCTCATATTCAATGGCCATAAAATTATCTTCTTCATAAGTCATGAAAATAACTTGACACTCGAGTGAATATTCACTTTTCTTAACTACTTTGACCAGATAAAAAACTGCTTGTTCTTCACCAACTCATAAGATAAGTCTACCTTGATTCAAATCAATGATCATTTTACCGGTCATAAGAAATGGTCTCCCTAGAATGAATGGAACATCACCTTTTTCCTCCATGTATAGGATAAGAAAGTTAGTAGGGACAATGGAATTACCAACATTAACTAAGAAATCCCCAATAAATCCACTGAGATATTTTATAGAACTGTTAGCAATCTAAAGTGATACTTGTGTCATCCTAAGGTCCTCGAGTCCCAGTCTTAGAAAGATTCTCATTGTCATGAGATTTATTCTCACACCAATATCACATAAAGCTTTTCCAAAATTACACATCCCAATGGTTCATGGTATTGGGAAAATTCCAAGGTATATTATATTTGGTGGAAGCTTCTTCTGAAAAAAATAAAGATCATTCATTATTCATGCTGATAACTCCTAATTCTTCCATTTTTCTCTTATTTAAGGGAAAAACCTTTAAGAATTTATCATTATAAGGCATTTATAAAATGGATTCAGCAAAGGGAATATTGATGTGGATTTGTTTAAACACCTCTAGAAATTTTCTGTAACAGAACTCTATCTTTCCAAATTGAATCCTTTCTAGGAATGTAATATGGGGCATGTATGGTAGAATTTCCACATATATATCTTCTTTAGTGGGATGCTATTGTGCCTTATCTTTTTCTCCTACACTAATTTCTACTTCAGAATTTTGATTATTTTTTTATTTTTTTATTCAATTATTACCTCATTAGGATTTGACTCCTCTTTCTTATACTCATATTCTTTATAGGGTAGTTTAAAATTTGTCGTTTTTCAACTTCAAAGGACCTAACTTTGGCCTATTTTCTTGTACAGGTCTTGTTATTACTAGGTAGTGTGCTCAGTAGTCAATCTGAGAGAGTTTTGGAAATTTACCCAATTTTATGTTCAATTTTTTAGACAAAAGCTCTCTGATTTTGATTTTTTTATTACATATACATTCTCTAGTCTTACTTCTGAACAAATTCCATAAGCAAATTTTATAAGTTTGGAAGTGGAGGTTGGGATGCATGTGGCTGTGTAGGTGGAGCTTATTGCTTTAATTGTTGTTGTTGGGGTGGGAATTACTAGTCCCTAGAGGGAAATAGTTATTGGGGAAATAGTTTTTGTTAGAGAGAATCTTGGAATTAATGTGAGTGCCTAGGAAGTCCCTAATTTATAAGTAGATTTTGACCACATCGTTGTTGATAATAACCATGATTGGTCTATTGTTGATAGCGAATAGGTATTTATTAGTAGTAATGTTGTTTCTATTATTGTTATTTTTTATATTAATTAATTTAATTACAATTTTGAGTTTGTTTTCCCATATTCATGATCCATAATCCTGATATGGGTGTGGGCCTCTACAGATCTCATATGTTTAGATATCTATAATAATAGTAGGTGGTGGTGTTTGTGGATAAAGTAACTGAAAATTTTCTTTATTTATCATTTGTTCTTTGACTTAGGATGAAAAGCGGGTGGTTTCTTATACTTGGTGTAACCCATAGCTCGAAAGTCCTCAATTATTTTTACAATGGATAAAATTGTGTGAAATTTCATCAAGAAGAGTTCTTCCTACTTTGGTTGTTTTCAACATGAGTCCTCCATCAGTGGTAGCATCCACTATATTGAAATATGTGGGTTGTTAGCCATGGTAAAAATTTTGTAGTTGGAGCTAGATGTCAAGCCCATGGTGTGGGAACTTTCCTGTCAATTCCCTAATTTAATCCCATGCCTCCCTAGTGGATTCTCCATCTACTTGGGTGAAATTATGAATATCATTTCATAGATTCTAGGTTTGTATGGGTGGAAAATATTTATCTTGTAATTTATTTTCTAAATCATCCCATGTAGTAATGGACTTGAGATATTGGATTTTTAGCCAATCATTGGATCTATAACTTAGCGAAAAGGGGACAACTATGATCTGAATAAAGTTTAATGACACACCTTTTTTCTTGAAGGTATCACAGATTTCTAATAAATTAAATAAATTACCATGTCTATCCTCACTCAAAATTATATGGAATTGGTCCATATTCTAGATCATATGAATAATACCAGGTTTTATTTCAAAGTTGTGTATCTGTATAGGTGGGAGAACGATGTTCGGTGAAACACCACTGATAGATGGAAATATATAGTCTATAATGGTGTATTTTGGAAGTATTAGTTGTGCCCCCTTGTATTCAAGTGGCACAAATTTTTAGTTTTTTAGATTGGAAGCAATAATATTTTTATGCTCAGCTATAGTTGTGCGATGATGTGCATATATATATCTTTATATTTTAGGTTTGAAAACAAGTGATTCATAATTTTCTAGGCTACTTGATCATGCCAAACGAGCCTGGATCATACACTTTTCATGCAACATGGATGAGCCAACTAATCTATAGATAAGATTTCTAAGAAAAAAAGGGAAGGAAGGGAAATTAAGGCAATCCATTGTTCGAACACAAAAGTCATTATACTGAATCGTGATCCTTAAAAATGTTGAAAAAATTGGTTTGGACTCCACAAAAAATTATTGATTCCACTTGGGGTGATCAAATTAAATATTTTTATATAACCCAACTAACACTATTGATAAAGCAAATAGAAATGTTTGAGTCTAGGTTCAAACCCACATGGAGGTGATGACAACAGGTTGTGACATAGGAATTGGAATATAAGAGGGATTCCTCATGTGAATTCGATGGAGTTGGATTTAAACTAACAAACTGGACTAACTTTTAGTTGATTAAGAAGGTTTTGGGATCAATTTTGGGTAGCCTATTCAAAGGGCATTCTTAAATCTATCTTGGGAAGGTCTTATGGGTTAGGCTACAAAGTTGTTCGAGAGTCACTAATTGGTTTTCATCAAACCAATTGGATATAATTAGACTGGAAACCACTCTTTTTTCTAGAGGTGGTTTTCAATATAGGTGCATAATACAGAATATAAAAAGTAGAGAAAAAAATAGGTTATTGGTCATAACTAGTTTTATTCCAGTTAGGTTAGGTTCTTTCCTTTGAAATTACCTAGATCAGGATCATGTAAATGAATGTGATAAATTTGATTTCTTAACATAATTCCTAGCCAATGGATTAACCAAGTTTTGATTTATGGATTAATTAACTGTTGCTACCCCTACTATTGACCCCTAACCCTTGGCGAATTTGGCATGCACGGAAAAAACAT
This sequence comes from Viscum album, assembly GCA_963277665.1. NCBI lineage: Eukaryota > Viridiplantae > Streptophyta > Magnoliopsida > Santalales > Viscaceae > Viscum > Viscum album. The sequence continues at coordinate 911,997,078 of OY728155.1, read as the reverse complement.
AATTAGATAAGAGAAATAGAGGACCAATAATTATCATGTTCATTAGGAAAGAAATGATCAAATCTAAAATAGAAATAAAACTACTTAATTGTAAAGAGAATAATAACATGTATTGTAATTGGAATTAAACGCGGCAATAGTTTCAAAATAATTAAAGTTAGTTGGAAAATTCCTTGGAACAAGAGCATACCATAAAAATGATTATAAATAAAAGAAAAAGAGAGAGAACTAGGAAAAAGAGAGTAAAAAATGAATGTTTTAAAAGTCATGGGAACCTTTAATATAGATATGTTGGATCAACTCATGATGTGAATGTTTTTAGCATAGTGATTATTTATGGACTTATTAATTCTCAAAACTTCCAAATCCTGAGTTTGGAATTCACATCATGAATGGGAAATTTAAGTCTTCGACATTCTGTATCGCCCAAGATTCATGGATCGAGTTAATTTCATGGGATTTTTGAGAAGGTTGACTAGATACCATGGTCGATACTTTTACATCATGAGTGTATTTCACATATTGATTTTAATTTCCCTAAAGGATTAATGGCTTCTACTAGATTCACAACACGACCTTCGATTCACTGTAGTTTTTTCTTTTAGGAATGAACATTGTGAATCTAGTTCACATCCTAAACATTCTTCATCCAGGAAATTTATGAACAATATTGATTTCATAGCTTGGGATTTTTTCTAATAGGTTATATTCTCTATGAATAAATGTCGTGAGTCTCATTCATGGCATCAATTTTCTACAATTTCTATAATTTATATCAGCACTCCCTTTGCAAAATGAGCTTCAATTTCAAGCAAGAATCAATCAAATTTCAAAGTATCATAGTATAAAACATGTATGAAACTCAATGATTTTATTCAAAAATGGATATATGAATTAAGAATATTAAACACTATTTATCATATTTTAGAAGGACTGGTAGAGGTGAAACAAAAAAATACAGTTTTTTTTGTAGTGAGATACACCCCAAAACACACTAAAATGGTTATAACACCTTTGATATAGATTTTATTGAAATAAATTTTAGAACATATCCCAATATACATGCTCTCAAATCCTCATTTTGGGGGAAATAAAACATTACCATTTTTTCACCCCTTGCTCTTCAATCTTCTATATAAAAATGTTATGATGTCCTATATCATACCATAATGGGTTTATATTAATACATAAAGGTATATTATATGAATTGAGCATCACTTTCATATTCATTTCCAAAAAAATCCCTTCGATGTAAGGATCATGGTTATAGTGTAACGACCCCAACTCTAGTAACCCAAAGCCGTTGATTATTTTATTACATTGGCATAATATACTAGGGATCACATTACACATGACTACATAGTTTATAAGTATTTTGAGACTACATACATACAAAAATCACACATTACATTTTTAAACATGAAATACAACATAAAAAATGAGTGATAATTTTATTATTTCCTTAGGTATATCCACAAAATCAATCAAATATCACTTATAAGTACCCTGGGTATAAGAAAAAAATAGGGTGAGCTATGTTACTAAATAATGGATAATGTATAGGGGAAGATATCATAGAATAACCAAGTCATGAATAATATTATAGAGATAAACTACTATGAAATGTGTTATATAACTAATATCATAAAAGAAGAATGTATCCATGATGATATAACAATATAATTAATCACATGGATATAATAGAAGGTTTTATAGTGATAAAATGAATAATTATGGATATAATAATATAACCATAAAGTATTTATTCTAAGACATCATACTTATATAGGTAAGTCATATGACAAATACCCAAGCTAGTTGTTCTCATGATACATAATGATGGATTGAGGAGTTTTTATTAACCCCACCCATAAATTAATAAGTACTATGAATTCACCATATGAAAGTAATAAATAAAAATACAATGCATAATCAATTTTACTTAGTAATCAATAAAAATCTGTACTAGAATAAAAAAATACAGGATTTCAATACTTTCCCTAGTTGATAAATAGAATAACATGATCATAAGATATCTTGGGAAAGAAGGTATATAGTATCATCTGAGAATATCCCGAGTGAAACATGAGAAACATAAATGGCTGTTGAAATAAATGAAAAAAAGTATAATAGAACTAAAAATTTACTTGAAAAAGTATTTTCTCAAAGATAACCAATGAAAGCAGTGAAAAAATGCAGTAGTATGGAAAACACCCTTTCACATTTTTTAAAGAAGGTCAAACTTAATTGAAAATGAACTCACAAGTCACTTTTATATATCACTTTTAATAATATTACTAGAATATATTTTAAAAAATTACTTCAAAATAAAATGTCAAAAATAGAATTTTTAAAATAAATTATGGCTAAGTCCACGAATGTGGAGTGGAAGATCAAATATATGAACACAAATATTATTTCAAAATATCTTTATTGAAACCCAGACCATTAAAAGAGAAATATGATTTCATTTAGAAAAGAGGTAAAAATAAATATGAAGATCACAATAAATAATAAATATTTTAATTTCAAAATAATAATGGGGATCATTATTGGGAAGAAAAATATGGAAATATAAGAGAAAGATCCCCAACCAAAAAGTGGCATGATTGGAAAAGAAACCCTTACGAGTTCAATAAATTTTAAATAAGAAGCCATTGAAGGGTAGTAAATGATATGGAATTCAAAATAACATGTATTTCATGAAGGATATAATAGAATATAGTCATGGGTTAGTATATACACCACATAAATAATGTAGGTGGTGAATATAGAACATATCTCAACAAATGAAAATTAAGTTGAAAAAAATATTACCTTTTACTCCCGACATTCATGAAAGATATTTAAGATCCTATATAATAAAAATAAAAATATTAATAAAATATTTTAGAACCTTATTAATATCTATTACCTTTTATATTATATAATTATAATCATTAACTACACATATATTAGTTAATTAATATTTATTTTCATTATCAGATGTTAGTAATTTGAATGTTTCATACTTGTCTCACAACAGCGATGTCAGAACCCATTATTTGATAGAAAGTTCTTAGTTAAAAAATTATTCAAGATATTATAGTAATTTTATTTAAATTATTTATGAATGACCATTTTTTATATGGAAGTCTTGAGTATGGTTGGTGTAAATGGAATCCATGAAAAGCTTGTTTCGGGTAATTTACTGATATAGATGAGTTAAATTATAATGATTGTTAATTATTCTATTATATTGACATATTATTATTCATGAAATATATTAACTATTAATATAATATATATTTATAAAGTATTATTTTAGAACCATCCATTTAATTCATGGATTAAGAACGAAATATGTCACTTCATGGAGGTGATAATCTACACATACACACAGTCGATGTATTCATTTTTCATATAACAGGCAGAAGGTAGAAAATTGATTACCTTTTTAAAATATTAAACATGTTATAAATATAATATTTATTCATTAATTTCCATTTTCATACAATCCATTTAAGGTAGTTATGAAAAATAGAATACATATGTTTTTGGATGTGGTAGTCTGCACACATGCATGAATGAAGTTATCGTTTTTTCAAGGAAGAGAGAAGGGTATATAATGGTTATAACATTAACATAATATCATTTAATTATACTAATAATATTTTTATAATTATATTATGTAGGTTAAAATATATTTTTATTATAATTATATAGAAGAATAAAAAATTAAAAAGTGATTAGTACTCATACTGAGGATTTGAAACTTCTCTTGCATTACCTCCTAGAAATGAAGGATTTATGTATTTTCCTTAGATTAAGGGGATGTTATAATTGGTAGAGGTATAATGGGAATTAAAAATTTTATATTTTCTCTAGGATTTAAAATTTATATTGTATTTAAAGGGGTGGTTCCAGTCTCCTTTTTAAGTGAAGGGAGTGGCGTTTTTGTAATAATATAAAATGAAAAGTCACTATTCAAGGCATGTGAGTCCAAAATTTGAAAATAAATGAGGTTTTATAAGTATTTAGTATATAAAAACCCTCAACACACATTTATATATATGTTTTGATGAAACTTATGCATTTTTTCCTTAGATTTAACATTTACAAAAATTTCCTTTTACCATGATAACTCATTTTTAACCAAGGTAATTTATTTTAATGAAAAAATTAAGATTGAACATATCAGATAATTTGAACATTATAATTTAAAATATAAAAAAATATTTATAAAAAAATTAAAGGGTAAGAAAAATTAATTTAAATACTAGTGCGTACAGTGCATACAAGCCATTTTTTTAATGTGTATTTTTAATCATACAAATTATGTTTATGATAAAATTATAAATTTTTTTATTCTCATAAAATTAATTGTTCTATTACTAAAAAATAATATTTATTTATATTTCAAATATATACAAAACTGAAATCTACAATGTGAATATTTAATTAAAATAAATGATTTATTTTTTTTATTTGAATAAAATATTACATGAGTTCTAAAATATTAACCATAGGTTTATAAATTAAAATTAATTTTAGTTATTAAATACATATATGATAATGGAAAATGTTCTATGATTTTTTAATTCATTCTTATATCATAATGATTTCATAAAACTCATAGTATTTGTAAAAATAGTATTTTCTATTATTCACCTAAAAATCAATCATTTCAGAAAAATATCAAAAATAAATCCTAATATAATATTATCTTTACAAAAACCAAAATGGAGTTCATTTTTTCAAATTAAAATGATAAAATTTCTGAATTTTTCTTGTAAGTTAAAACATATATTTGAAACTATTTTTATAGGGAAATGACTTCATTAAAACCTTATGTGTTCTTAATTTTATTTTATATCCATTATCGATTAAATAAGTGATAACTATTTACTTTTTTAATGAGTGTGTTTAGTTGATCCTTTTATATTTAAGCATTATCATTGTATGCTCCATAAATTGTTGAGTGTGGGTTGATCCATCATTAATCAAACTAGTTATAGGAAAAGACAAGGTAAATAAAAATTGTATCATCATTGAAAGAAAAACTTAAGTCTGACCCTACTAGAAATGAGGCTAAGATCATTTAGAATGATTATAGTTTGAGGATTAAGTATTTAAGTTAGAATGAGTTTCATACCCTGATTCACCCTCACTCCACTCAAGGTATATATTACTAAAGACCCTTGTGGGACTAATATTATAGATAATTTTGGATATAAAAAATATCATTTCATTGAATTATTAGAGTAAAATATGGGTTTGTTAAAAAATTATTACTTTTATAGTGTAATATTTGAAGAAATTATTAAATTTGAAACATTATTTATTGTTATAAACTAAAACAATTATGTATTTTTATGAATTATTGTAACTATTTTCCAACTTTAATCAACCCACCCTTTATACTGCCTCAACTCACCATGTTGGGGTGTCGAATGTTGGGTGAGATTTATCTTTAAACCAAACTGACCCAACCCTTTACACACCCTTTGTTTAAAATATGATACCATTTACTCAGATTTTTTTTGAGATTTTTTAAATGGGTTTTCATAAAAATACATTTAAATGAGTCTAAACTATAAATATTTAAAAGTATATTCTTGAAATACATTATCAGCATTTATGATTTTTTTTTTAAATTAAAAAAATCCCTATTTAGGGATTTTTAAAAATTATATATATATAATAAAATTTTAAACAATATTTAAATATTATGATATCCAATATTTCACTCATTAGTTTGATCCTAAAATATTAATTAAAATCTCACAGAAACCTCACTTTTAGAAGAGAGTGGTACTTATCCTTCAAGAAATTTCAATATGGGATTTAGGTTCCTCTTTTTGAGCATTGAAATAATAATATATTCATAATAATATATTATTATTACTATTATTAATACCTTATTAATGAGAATAAATTATTAGTTAAATAAAGAAAAATAAAAAATTATAATAATTTAATAATAATAATATTATTATTAATTAATGTAGTTTGGACCTTTCCTGAGAGGTAAAGTCACTATATTATTTTACATCACACTAGGGTTTAGATCCTAGTGGTATCATTTAGAGGGGGGGTATATGGGTTAATTATGTCCAAAATTTAATGGGATACAATATTGATAAGGAGTGGTGCAATGTGGTGGGAGAAAATGTGGCTTGACATGGGTGGCGTGCTGTGACTCTGGAGGCATGCCGCAATAGTAGCGGTGGAGGCACTATGTGGGACAATTGAAAGAGGGGGGTGTTGGTGATTATCAACCCGCCATTCAACCACATGGATTTCTAATGTGGGATTGAGAGTTTTCCCGTGACAGAATGATGGAAGAAGACATAGCAAGGTGAGTCTTGGGACAATCAATTCATTTATTTAAAATCAGCCTTTGTGAATCTTCAGTTGGGATTATGGACCATAGATAAATTGGGCCTTTAGACCACTTATATGTAATAAAATAGGTTTAATTTGTGCTTGTCATTACTTATGGAAAGAGACGAGGTTTGACCCACTTAGGTGTATTGGTGGGTGGGTGGGTGTGGTTTGTAATCCCCTTAATCAAATAAACATTATTATCATTAATTAGCAATAATACGTTAATTACTTATATAATTAATAATGTGATTGATAATAATATTTAATATTTTAATAATAATAATAATTTATACTAGATAGAGGGGATTACTATGAACAAACATGCACACACCTAGACACCTCAATGGGTCAAGCCTCATCCCTCCTTATAAGGATTTAAAGACACCCACTAGACCTATTTTATAACATATTAACGGCCCTTAAAGGCCTAAGAAGTTGAAGATGCAAAGGATTTGTGGTATGATGTGTCGAAATTCCATTCTATTATTGTTCCCACATGAGTCATGGCCAACATAACCATGGTGTGGTAGATTTTTTTGAATTAAGGCTCCACCACATGGTGTCCCTCATGTTATCACTGTGATTTGAACCGTGTTATGGTGTTTTATGAGTCTTTGTGTCCTGTAACATGGAGCTCTATGTGGAACAACCAATTAGGTGACATCGTGCCCATGGAAATGTTGTGGTTCCATATATGTTGATTTTTTTATGCCTGTAGGGCTCCCCAATGGATCCATCAGTAATGAACTAATCCCCACACCTACAACAGAGGCTCCTCCTCATGGAGTTCCCTAAGGTGTACCTTACCTGTGTCATGAATCTCTATATTAATTTCCCCACAATTCTCGGGACATCCACCCGACATTGTATCTAACCAGGACACTCACCATCTCACATCAAGAATCCAAGTTAGTGGGGCCAAGTATAATCACTTAAGAGTGTCCTCCAACTCTTAATACATCATCCCGCCAATTCCTTCCATCACCAACCACCACACACTGCACAACCGCCCACCAATCTCTATGTGCCTTGATAAGTGTATTTTATGAAAACATTTTAGGGTGTTTTAAAACAATGATTTCTATAAATAAATTATTAATATTTATAATTATTTTATTTTTTGACTTATTTTTTTTTAATTTTTGGTAGGATAATATAGATTATTAGAAAATGAAAAAAAGAGGCATATATAAGGAGAAGGTCAATGGGATCTAGAGAAGCTGGTGAATGGAATTTTTACACTGTGTACATCATACATGACGTGAAATTTTCAGAAGAAGGTCACCCCATCCAATCATGAACTATGGATTTATGGCTTGACACATTATATATCATGAGATAAATTTCACATCATGAAAGTATCAGAACCAAAGTTAATAAGTAGAAGATTCTGCCATCACAAATTTCTCATTGTGTAAAAATCACACATCATGAACCAATTAGGAAACTAAAAATAGGTACACTACTATGAGGGTTTTGACATTGAGAGGCTTATTTATTGAACCCTTTAGGCACACACCAGATGTATCTCAGAGCTTGGGATGATATGGATAGATGATCAATGACCAAAGACATGCAGACCACCATGGATCCCTTCTTTACCACCATTTTCACCATTGATTGTCTTTGGGTATCCATGATGCTCGTTCTCATCATGTTTATCATGAGTGAGTATTCTTTTTGGTGTCAGGTGATGTGATTATAGGTGTAAGTGCTTCTTAGGGATTATTTTTATATTCTTTTTATGTTTTGGATTACTATAACTCAATTTTTTAATTCCAATTCTTCTTCTCTTTGTATTTCATGACCATTGTCTGTGTTATGAGGAGTATTATTTTATTATATGAATTAAAATCCCTATTTTAGGTTTAAATATTTTATATATTAGTTAAATTATGTTTAAATAGGTTTTTGGGTCACTAATTTTGAAATTGAACCTAGTAAATGACCATTCCAAATGTATAATCACAAGATTAGTGTAGGGTACATAGACCTAGGATCCTTACTGACCCAATTCGAACACCAAACATGAATGAAAAAACAATCATTTGAATCCATATCACACGAACCTTAAAATCACTGAACATGGTATGCCTCCCCTATTGATTTAAAAACCTCTTCTTTTCTACACTTTCTTTCTTTTTATTTAATCAAACAATCAATTTTGTTTTTGAATTCCCTTAATTAATTTAGAGAACATAGATCATCCTTATGTGTTCAATGATTGGTATTTCCATATACTAAATTTTTAGTTATATTGTCTAAGTTTTATTATTTACTAAATTTGTGTGTCCCCATAAGAATTTAATGACACCTTACAGGCTGTCAAATTTTTGGCATTGTTATTGGGGATGGTTTCTTTTATATTGAAATTAATTATAAATATTGATAATTATTTTCATTTTAATTCATTATTTTACACTTGGTCTTTTTAGGATATAGTTTTAGGTTCAAATACTTTGCAGAAATAATCCACTAATAAGAAAGATAAAATTGATGATCTTTCATATGAATCGTTGTTGGAAAGAACCATTCACAAGAAAATAGAGGAAAATTAAGTGATTGAGAAAGAACGGGGCATCATGGTTGGAAGAGACCAATATCAAGGAGATGAATATGGTCTAAGAGATAAAGTAGGACATGAGTTACAAGGAATAAATACATGGGGTCTCTAATCAATAGTAGAAGACCCTTAAACATGGGGGTTAACCCAAGTATTCCCATATCCCTCGTCACTACTCGATATTTTTAGATAAAGATGATAGTCATCTAAATGATCAAACATTCACTCTAATTTTCCAAGCTACCTTATAAAGGTTACCATTTATTAGTGATTCTTTTAGCACTCATAAAGATGTTCTTTATCTTGTCATTTTTTTAGTGTTGATAAATGTCATCACTGTTAAAGGTCTCTTTTAAAGTAGATCTCCACTATACAAAGTGTCAATACAAATCACTCCTGAAGGTTGTCATGCTCATTTGGTTGTAGAGTTTTCTCACATAGTTGTCTGAAGAATGTGATAAATTGGTGTACAACTACAATAACTTTTTTGGGTAATAATGTACTCAATTCCAATGGTAGTAATTATTGTAACAAAATATGTGAATCATGAATTTTCAATCCATGTAACCTATGATGGTTTAAGTAAAAAAACATTATATGTTACTTGAATACCCACAAGATACATTCATATGTTTTAAAATTAGAAGGAATGTATATTTATCCCTATTTTTAATTGAAAAAATTTATAGATCATACTTTCCATTCTCATCTAGCCAGAGATTACACTTTATGTTCATTGTTTGTAAGTCATTTTGATCATTGTGTTGGTCATTCAATTTTCCATGCTCATTAAGAAATGTGAAAATCAAATTTTCCCAAACATTCTTCTCAATATGTATAACATCATATCACAACAAATTAAATTTCCAATATGAAAGTTTCAAGAATATAATTTTTTTCCGTTATTATGTTCCAATTTCACTTGATGATTCACTTTGAACTCATTTCCCACTATCATTGAAATGACGAACCTTCCCAAATTCTATTTCAAAATTTTCAATTTGTGCCAATATTTCAGAACCTCTCAACAAATTTGGATGTGGTCTGTGATCAATAAAACCATTGAATTTTGAATTGTTCAAATAAAATATATGAGATGCAAAGAGAAATATTTGATGAAGAAAGAAGCACCATTTTTTACTATAAGGTAGTTGTTCGGGCTCAAAATCAAAGTTACAAATAGTATATTCCAATCCCATGCAAGTGTTCCAACCAGATAAGTTTCCAAGTCTAGGGAAGTCACTAATGGTCCACATTAAAGCAACATGCATTTCAAACATTATTCCAAAAGATGCATCATATGTGTCATCTTCGATTCTCTATAACTCCTATAATTCTGCAATTTGAGGCTGCATGTATACATCAATATCATTTCAAGGAATTTTTTTGTCAAGGAATTATCATCAAAATTATAAAATAATTTTTTTTCATACACATCCATGGAAATATATTATAAGGGATCAAAAGAACTGTCCAAATGTTATAACTGGTGATCAAAGCCCCAAATGGATTGAATCCTTCGACACCTAATCCCAATCACACATTCATAGGATCAGATAAGAAATTTGGATGTAATGAATCAAATTTATTCCATGATTTTGAATCTCTTTGATGTATCATTAACCCATCATTGTTATTATATATAGAATACCAATTCACGTGCTTGGTGTTTTTTGATGACATGAATAATATTTTTAATCTAGTTTTTTAAGGGAAGTAATGAAAAACCTTTATAGGTGTGTTCCTTTTCTTCATCTTTATAGTAGTACGTCGATTAAGACTTCTAAAATCACACAATTACTACCATCTAGAAGAAGAACATTATTTTAAATACTATCTACTTGAATTCTATACCTAATAAAGCAAACAATCATTGGGACATGCATGTATTTTTTAATAATTCAAACCAATATTGTTAACAACGTTTCTCATCATAAAAAGGCATAAGGATATTATCTTCATAAAATTAATCATTCAATAATTCCAATATCATGGGAATCGCCTTATTTTTAATTCCACATGGGCATTTGATATGGTAAAACTTCATCAGAAAAGAATGTTTTGAATATTTATGACAACCACCATAAAAATCTTGATTTCCATCATTAACTAAATCATGAAACGCATTTTTTTTCTCAGTGAATTTCTCTCTCAGATTATTCTATAAAGAATCAAAAGGAGGATCCAATGATACATTATAATCTTGATTTGGTTGCCCTATAGTTCAAAAAACATTAGTTATCAAGTTACTCTTTATAGTACCCTCAACTAGTTGTTTTGATATATTTTGATGATGATGTTGTTGTCCTTCAATACCAAACACATTATTTATAAGGCTTTATATTTTATTGTCCATTGTCGATGAAGTTGGGAGATCCTTCTGTTGATTGAGATTAGTTCTCAAACTTTCAATGGGTCAAGCCTTATCCCTCCCTAGAAGGATTGAATGAAACCTATTAGCCCTATTTTATAATATATTAATGTCCCTTAAAGGCCGATGAAGTTGAGGACCCAAAGGATCTGTGGTATGATACATCAAAGCACCCTGTTATTATCACACCCACATGAATCATGGCCAACCTGACCACATCTTGGTCCATTTATGATAACTGAGGCTCCACAACATAGTGTCCCTCGTGTTATCACTATACTAAGCACCAATTCATGGTGTGTTGTGAGTCTTTGTGGGTGACACCATGGAGCTTTATGTGGAACACCCAATGAGGTGACACCATACCCATGGAAATGTTATGGTACCCTATGTATTGACCTATCGATCCCCACAGGGCTCCCCAATGGAGCCCCCAATGATAAACTATGCCCCAAAACTACAATGGAGGATCCTCATGGATTGACCTATGGTGCACCTTACCTGATCCATGGAGATCCACATAGAGCTCCACATGGAGCTCCACATGGAGTTCCCCATAATGCTCGAGACATACACTCATCATTTTATCTAACCAGGACACTTACCATCTCACACCAAGAATCTGAGTGGGTGGGGTATGGTTAAATAACTTGAGAGTTCCCTCCAACTCCTAAGACATCATCCCACCAATTCCTTCCATCACTGACCACCACACACTATGTGACTGCCCACCAATTTCCCTACACAATTGATAAGTGTATTTTATGTAGACATTTTAGGGTGTTTTGATATATAGAGTTCAGTAAATAAATTATTAATCTTGCTAATTATTGTATTGTTTGAATTGTTTTTTATTTTTGGTAGGATACTACATATTATTAGAAAATGAAAAAAAATAGGAACATATAGGTGGAAGGTCAATGGAGTCTGGATAATCCGATAAATGACATTTTCACACCGTGTACATCATACTCGATGTGAGATTTTTGTGAGAAGGTCACCCCATCTAGCCATGAACTGGATATTTATGTCTTGGAACATTACATGTCCTGAGATGCCTTTCACATCATGAAAGCATCATAATAGAAGTTAATTTAGAGAAGACACTGCCACCACATCTTTCACATTGTGTAAAAATTACACATCATGAACCCATATGGAAACTAAAAACAGATACATGGATATGAGGGTTTTGACATCGAGAGTCTTATTTATTGATCCCTTTAGTAGCACACCAAATGTATCATAGAGATAAAAATGATATGGATAGATGATCGATGACCAGAGACACACGTACCACCATGGATCCCTACTTCGCTGCTATTCTTCACCATGGATCTTCTCAGGGCATTCATGCTTCTTGTTCTTATCATGTTTAACATGATCAAGTATTCATTTATGTTTTAGGTGATGTGATTATAGGGGGAGTTTTTCTTTGGGATTGTTTCTATATTATTTTCTTGTTTTAGATTACTGTAGCTCTATTTTCTAATTCCAATTATTCCCATTTTCATATTTCACGACCATTGTATGTGTTCTGTGGAGTATTATTTTATTACATCAATTAATTTCCCTAGTTTTTGTATGACCATTATGTAGATTAGGTCAATTATGTTTAAATAAGGTTTTGGGTCTCCTAATTTTGAAATTGAACATATTATATGGCCATTCTAAAGGTGAAATCATAGGATTAGTGTAGGGTACCCAGACCAAGGATCCATGATGACCTAATTCCAACACCAAACATGAATAAACCCAAAATCAAATGAATACCTATCACATGAACCTAAAGATCAATGGACCTAAAAGTATCACCTATTGATTTAAAAATATTTTCTTTGATACACTTTCATTTTTTTCTCTAATCATAAAATCAATTGCATTTTTAATTCCTTTAATTAATTTAGAGAACATGGATCATCCATGTAGGTTTGACACTTGGGCTTTCCGTGTTTTACATTTTTAGTTAGGTTATCTATGTTATATTATTTACTAAATGTGTGTGGTCCCATAAGAATTTAATAATGGATTATGGGCTGTAAAATTTTTGGTGTTGTTTTAAGGGATAGTTTATTTTCTGTTGAAGTTAATTTGGAATCTTGATAATTGTTTTTATTTTAATAAATTATTTAAAACTTGGTCTTTTTGTGTTGTAGTTTCAAGTTTAAATGCTTTGCATGAACACTCCACTCACAGGAAAGAAAAAATTAACAACCTTTCATATGAAACAGAGTTTAAAAGAACCATTCATAAGCAAAGAAAGGAAAAGAAAGAGGCTGAGAAATAATGGTGCATCATGGCTGGATGAAATCAATATCAAGGATCTAAGTATGATCTAGGCGATATAGTAGGACATATGATATATAGAACAAATATAGGGGGAATCTCTGATCAACCACATAAGATCCTTAAACATGGGGGTTAACCCAATTATTATTATATCCCCTGTTGTTACTAAATATTTCAAGATCAACCTGACATTCATCCAAATGAGAATACATTCACTCAAATTTTTCGAGATACCTTATGAAGACCCCAACCCACACATTGGGAGTTTCCTTGAAATTTGTGACATGTTTAAATGTAATAATGTTACAAATGATTCTATGAGACTATGCCTCTTCAGATTCTCATTGAAGGAAAAAATCACGAGAGTGGATCCAAAGTCTTCCCCCATATTCAGTCACCACTTGGGAGGATCTGGTAAGAAAATTCTTAATTTTTTCTCCATTATCAAAGTCAAGGAATATGCAGGTAAGTATTATAAATTTTGAGAAATATACTGAAGAATATTTATATAGTTCATGGGAGATATTTAAAGGTTTCATAAGATGATTTCCCTATAATGAAATCGAAATTTGAATTCTAATACAAATATTTTTTCAAGGAATTTCATAAAGAAATCGCTTGATAATTGATGATTCTACAGGAGGTTCAATTATGAGAAAATCATCAAATGAGAGTTATGAGTTGTTTGATGGGATGTATAGAAATAGTGTTTAATTTTATCTAGAATAAGGGAGAACAAAAATATTGTATATGGTAGATAACAGCTAGGTTTCCACCCAAATGAATGTCATGTCAATGAAGCTCGATGCAATGATAGACAACCAAATTCTCCAAGGTATGTATTGTGAATATAATAATTATTTGGATTATAATAATCATAATTATTCATAGGGATGAAGGCCAAAAAAACACAATAAGGAAATTATAATCAAGGCCAAGGATTTCATCCAAGACAACAATGTTTTTAACCTCAACATCAGGGGCCAACACTAACCAGTCGAGTACATTCACTAGAAGAGACCCTTGAAATCTTTATAACCACCATAGAAGCTTTACGTAATGATTTGGAAACATAAAAAAGGATCAAGGTACTACAATCAAATAATTGAAATCTGAATCATAAAACCAATGAGCTATAATGAAGAAATTAGAAACTCAAGTCAGTCAGATTTCCAAAAAACATAGAGAAAGGCCTAGAGAAGTACTTCTAGGATGCCCAGACTAGCACCCCCATGTAGATCTGAAGTTTTCATTACTTAAAAGTGGGAAGAAGATACAAGCAATTGATATAGATTTTACAAGACATAATGAATAAAAACCAATGGGAGTAAGTAAATAAAATCATAGAGAATCTACAGAACATAAGGAAGAGGAAGAATCACTATTATACCAACCACCACTACCATATATGGATTGATTTAAGTAGGTAATGTTTTATCAAATAAAAGAAAATTTCTTATATATTTTGAAAAATCTATATATAGATATTCCATTTTCTGAGGCAATCATCATCATCATCTAAATTTTTATTCATAGAGAAGGGGGGAGAAAGATCCAATAATGATGGATCTTAAGGAAAAAAGTCTACAGGGTCATAAATGGTGAAGAAAAAGGGTATCCCCTCTAATAATATTATTCCTCATTGGTATCAGGCTATGAAGGCCATGCAGAAAAATAATCTATGATTCAGGAATGTCAAATGATGCTAGATAATCTGTCGCCTGGTTTCCCTCCTTCTAGATGTGGGATACATTTATGTTGTTGTTGAGGAGATTGTGGAACTTATGGATGACATACTCAATGGATAAAGGGACAAAACTAAGACCCTGGAGGGAATTATGGATGAGAAAAGCTTCAGTTTTAGCCTCTATGAGGTCTATCCCCCTTTGCCAGCACACTGTGAGACCAGGAAGCATAGTTTTTACCTCTGCTAGAAGTGAAGTGAAATAGACCAAATAGGTAGAAAAGTACAAGATGGGCAAGCCATTGGAGTCACAGAAAATCCCCCCTCCCCCCCTCCATGAATGATCCCCAAGACACAGGACCCATCAGTGTTAATCTTTAGTCCCCAAAACAGGAGATTCTATCTGACCCATTTTTCGTAGGAGAGGCTAGTGATGGGAGTATGGTCCTACATGGAATGAAAGAGTCGTTGTGGGGTGGGGGCCTCCCTCCCAGTACTAAATGCCCTAACTAGATCAATCAGTAGGTTTTTTACTAATAGTGATCACACAGGTAGAGGAAGACACTCCATCATGAAGGTATCTGTTTTTGGCCTGCCACAAGCACCAACATCCTACATGTAAAACCAAGGAGCACGCCCTTTTCTTTGGGCCCTATACCCTTGATCTATGGAACTAGTGAGTATAAAAGGGTTGATCCACCATGGTTGGAATAAAAAAACTAGTAAAATCACCAAAGCATGTCCAAATATCTTTCTCCCAGTCACTCTCAAAAAACAAATGATCCAAACCTTCTTCCTTATTATCCTTGCAGAAAGAACATTGAGAGTCCATGATCAAGCATACTACCAAGAAAGAAAAGTGATCCAGGCAGTTTTTACCTTCCAATTAATATTGGCTTTAATGATATTGGTAGTTATTTATGGGATTTAGTCACCTGTGTAAATATAATTTCATATGCCACATTCAAGAGTTTGGGATTGAGAGAGATGAAACCAACTCAAGGTAAGCTTCAACTAGCTAATAAAATAGTGATACATCCTAAAGGACTACATTAGTATTTCATCATCAAGGTAGAAAAGTTTTATTTTATGGTGGATTTTTTTTGTTTGAAATTGATGAGTAGAAGGTCCATATAATCTTAGGAAGACCGTTCCTAACTATGGAAAGGGCACTGATTGATGTTCAAAATGGGGAACTATGTCTAAGAGTTATATGATCATAAGTAAAGTTCAAATTGAACTAGGAAATGAATATATCATAATAAAAAATTGATGAATCCTCAAATTATAGTATTCCAGATGTCTAGTATTTTTTTCCTTGTAAGAAGAGCTGAAGTAGATACTGTAGAAAGTAATGAAGAAAGTAAGAAAAAGCTTATGAAAGGTAAGAGGTTGTAGGAAAAAGGTGAAGATAGTGTAGGAACATTCATCCAAGTGGAATTAAATAAAGGAGAATAGTTCTTGGTAATCATTGAGTTTCCATTTAATTATTCAGTATGTTTCATGAACTATTGGATTGGGCCCATGGAAATTGAGAAGGTTTTTACCAATACAGTAATAAAATTAGTTTTAGAAAAAGGGAGAAGACCCATATACACATAGAAATCACATATTAGATATTTCGTAGATCTGTATCAGGTAAACTCTTTCATATGATCCATAAAATGAGATGAAGGAGGTAAGGTTGATCCAACAATGTTAAGCAATAGCGCTTCTCTGAGGCAACCTGAGTTTTTAGGATTTTTAATTATTTATTTTCTATTTTTAAGAACATGAAATCATCCCCAAATATTTTAAATTTAATTGATATGGATTTTACTTTCACTTGTGTATTTTTATTTTTTAGGACCATTAAGACCTTACCAGGAAGCAAGAAACATATGGCATGAAAAGAAGCTTTTTCAAAAAGTGGAGTAATCATTTCACTTCTGTAAGTTTATACTATATTCCGTTCATTTTATTTATATAATTCTTTAACTACCAATATAATTCTTGCACTTTATTATCACATTAATCAACTTAACTAGGAGACATAAACTACCAAGTATAATTACTATTCCATGAATTTTAATTCACTTTTACAATAATTTTGAATAAGAAAAATGAGAAAAATAATCGGTAGGGATAATCATATGGATTATGATTTGAAAAATCATAATTTAGGGGAGAATTTTGATTTTGTTAAATGAAATTTATCTAAGATTTTAGTTTCCTTTAATTTATGATATTTTCATTAATGTATTTTATTATTCATATGCATTATAATGAGTGTTTTTACCAACCCATCGAATCATTCCCAACACATCCTATAATCCTTGAATTTCTCATTATTTTATCTCATATTTTCTTAAGATACTTAGACACATTCTCTTATAAAACTTTCATTGCATCTTATCAAAGGTATTCCCAAATAGAACCACTTTTAATATGACTGTGGTGTCTTTTGTTTATCCCTTTATCCTTGTACCCACCTTACATTAATAATTTTTATTCTTATAAAAGCTATGAACATATTTTTTAGGAAATGAACCAAGTTACAAGCATATATTTTTTATTCCTTGCTTCCTCTAAATATATTTCATGATATTTAAAAGAATAATTATAGGGGAGAGATTGTTTATGGTGGATAGGTATATTTTAATTAAGAAGATATTATTGGGGTATTTCATGATTTTTGGAGAGACCATGATATTTTTTATTATAAATTATCACTATTCACCTCTCTTGGTAAAAAAATATATTAAAAAATTACTAAAAAGATAAATATATAAAAAAACAAAATGGGTTGTGTCTTAGGTGGATAAAAATTCACTATTACTAGACTGACGATCTTTTGATCATATGTGGTTAGGTGGTGTATGTGAGATTTGTATTAAACACAATTTAAAAAAAATAAAATGAAATAAAAAAGAATAAGAGTGAGTGATTTATTAATTTTTAATACTTTTATCATGATCCCACTTTGAGGTTTTGGGGGGAAAGAGAGGGAGGACATCTGTAAAGGGAGATTTTTGTTGAGATTATCTTTTTATATCATTTAGTATGCTTTAAAGTCAAACATACTTTTTATCTTTACTTTTTAAATCATTTACCTACCATCACCAAGAATTAGAGTCATTTTATCTTAAATGGTGAAGACCTCATGATTAATAGTGATTTTTTTCTTTATGTGGTGGAGATGTTAGATGCCTTGCAAGCCTATGGTAAGTGACATGTTCTTGAGGTATGTGCTAAAATTTATTCACATTTGTACCTTGATGATGAGTAGATAAATTGAAGTGAGGTAAATTGAAAGTGTAATTATTATTAATAATGAATTGAAAAATGAAAATAGATTAATGAAAAGGATTAGTTATTTTAAAGAATAAAATTAAAATACCTAATTGATTTATTTCTTGGAAAATTGAGGTGTTGATGAATTTTTTCATGTGACACTAGAATATTTAATTCTCTATCTGATCAATTTATTTTATTGAAATTGAATTTAAGTCATGGTATAGTGAGATTATTTTGTAGTATATTAAGATCCCATCCTTGAGGATGAGTCTGAATTCAAGTTTGGGGGTATTTGATAAGTGTATTTTATGTAGACATTTTAGGGTGTTTTAATACATTGATTTCTAAAATTAAATGGTTGATTTTTCCAATTCTTATATTTTTTGAATTTTTTGTGATTTTATCCAGGATACTACAAATTATTTGAAAGAACAAAAAAGATACAAATATATGATCTAAAAGACACTTTATGACACAACGTGAAATGGACGGATGCGACACCAGAATTTTGAATCCAATGCAGTCTGTAGAGGTTGGTGAATGAAATTTTCACATCGTGTACATCATAAAATATGTGAAATTTTTGGGAGAAGATCACACAGATATCTGTGAACAATAGATTCATGTCTTGACACATTAAACATCATGAGATACCTTTCACATCTTGAAATAATTAGGGCAAAATTGAGTTTTTAGAAGTTGTCACCACCACATATTTCACTTTCTGTAAAAATTACACATCGTGAACCCATCAAGAAAATAAAAATATATATATAGATTTGAAGGCTAGGACAATACGAGGATTATTTATTGATCCCTTTGGGAATACACCAGGCACTTCTCGAAGCTCAAAATGAGATGGGAGGACTATCGGCGTCCCGAGATGCACACGCCACCATAGATCCCTACTTCATCACTATTCTTCATAGTTGATATTCTCTGGGTATCCATGATACTATTTCTTATCATATTTGAAATTATTTATTATTCCTTTATATTTAGGGTGATGTGATTGTATAGGGAATTTCTACTTAGGGATTATTTCTATATTCTTTTCATGTTTTAAATTATTGAAACTCTATTTCTTAATTCTAATTCTTCTTCTTTTCATATTTCATGACCATTTTCTATGTTCTGGGGAGTATTATTTTATTTCATCAATTAATTTCTATAGTTTTTATATGAAAAAATATGAAGATTAGGTCAATTATGTTTAAATAGGGTTTTGGGTCGCCTAATTTTTTAATTGAATCTAGTATATGGTCATTCCAAAGGTGAAATAACAAGATTAGTGTAGGGTACCCAGACCAAGGATCCCTTCTGACCATATTCCAATACCAAACATGAATGAACCCAAAATCAATTGAATCCCTAGAACATGAACCTGAGATTTGCTGAACCTGGAATGCCTCACATATTGATTTCAAAACCTTTTATTTGTAGCACTTTCTTTCTTTTTCTCCAATAAAATAATCAAGTTTTTTTGAATTACATTAAACTAATTAAATAACACAAATTACATACTCAAAATTCAGATAGAAATATATAAAAATAGAAGAGATAGATTCTGGTGTCTAAGGGTCGTTTCTCTAAGATTAATTAAACTTTATTTACAGAGTAATCAAATCCAATAGTTGGTAAATCATAAAAATATTTGAAATCAACTTGGTCCATTTTATCAAAACAATCCCAGCCTCTCAATCCTCGTGTTTATATGAATTAAAATAATAGGGACATATTAAGGTATGATTTAAAATGTAGAAAAATAATCCAACCCAATGGTGATGAATTAATTACCTTTTACCATACTGGCTTTGATTCACTATTGGATACACATGGTTAGTGATCTAATGGAGAATGAAATAATTAATTAAATCACAACACAATACTAAAGAATAATATTATTCTATATGTGAAGATAAATCATTTCATATGGGTATGCACACCCTTTAACTGAAACCCCACTCTCTTATGGATCTATCCATCCATTTTTTGGTGATATCAAATGATGAATAAACCCAAATCCAAAAGAGAGAGAACAAAAGAAAAAGAATGGTAAAGAGATTAAATAAAAGATAATAAAATAAATTATAGAAAATAAAATGTTAGGTAAAATAAGAATAAATGAGAGAATAATGAAAAACCATATAAGAAGAAAAATCTTCAAGTCAAAACCCTAGAGGAAACCTCTTGGTGGAAATATACCCTATGCCTTGAATCAATCATCTATCTATTTTTTAGAACCCATATTTATAATCCTAATGGCCATCAATGGTTTCCACCATGTCAAAACCCATGTTTAATGGTCGTTCTAGGTAGTAAAAACAAAGTCTACATTGAAATATATGTCAAAATATTCATATCTAGGTCACCATAGGAAGTTTCATGGTGTGAAACATGTTCACATTATGAAAAGTATGGGACTCCTATGATTTTATATTTTTCTACTACATATCATGTATTTGGTTAATTCCTTGTATATTTTACACATTGTGAACTTGATTCATGATGTGAATCATGTATTCACAACACTAAAATCCTTTTTTATACTTGGTTCTTCCATTATGAGCCCCAAAAGTTTCCATAGAAATACTACAGCATGGGAAGCACTGAAATTAGAAGGATGGTCATAGAAAAAAGATGGATGAAATGATTCATATTCTTCTGGATACAATGAAACCCAACCTCAATAGTGGAGTGATATCTACTAACAGTGCAACTGGGGAGATCCTGACTAACAAAACTACCAAGGCAGATCATGGGCTGAGCAATACTTAGATGGAAAGCTATCTAGATTTGTCTTGCAGTATATTGAATTTGTGAACAAAAGGATATATTATAATGTGGTCAGTCTCAGTGAACACGGAGAATTGGAAACTCAACATTCTCATGTCATATAAAATTTAAATTATCTTGTTAAAAACATACCAATAGTTTCTAATATAGATATAGATTGGTTTGAAGAAGAAAAATATCATGTGGAGGAATTCAATGTTTTTGACACAAAGAAATATCAAGATAAATGCATTCAAGAAGACCATTCCTTCCCAAAAAATATGATGAGAAGATATTAGAATAAAGAATTACCATCTTGATGAAAATATACGTTCCTATATTAGATAAGTAGATGGATGATCATGAGGCACAACATAGTGAATAGGGAGAATTGACTACCCACCATTCTCAAATTATTTCAAATTTAAATTCCCTTTAAAATAATTTACCTTTAAATTTTAATATAAGAACTGGGTGGCTTAGAGATGATGATGAGGAAGAGTTGGTTGAGGAAAGTCAATCCTTCGACATACAAAAAGAAAACCAAAAGGAGGATGAGGATGTTAAGGAAGAATTTATTGATAATGTTGAGACCTCTCAAAGTGTTGAACCTTTATATTTTGATGAGAAAGTAGAACCTCAGGCTTTCCTTATATGCATACAACCAGGCTATGAATAACCAATGGGGGTTGGAGTGGTACAAGACATAGAATTGAATGTAGAATAAAAATTGAAGGAAGAGGATGCTTGTCAGAGATTCATTGACCTCATTATATTTTTAGAGGCCAAAGAATAATGGGACTCCCTCTAAAAATTTCAGGATGAATAGTAGAAAAAGGATACTCTATCTCCAGAATTCATTCCAAAATTTGAACCTACTGAATAAAAGGAAGATGTTATGGTGGATAAAGTGAACTAGAAAATCTATTCAGATTTCAATTTTCTATTATTTTCATTACATCTATCCTTAAAATTTGTACCATCACTTGTTAAAAATAACCAATGGGGGAGGAAGAGAAATACTGCCCTGGATGCACAGAAAATCTATATGTGGTAAAACCCAAGATGATTAGCTCTATATCATGTTCCAATTAGCTAAAAAAGGTAAATATTGATCTAAAAAACCCTAAAAAAGAGAATATACCAAGAGGAAAACCAAAATTTTAAATTGATTTCAAGAAATTAGATTTATTTTATTTTTATTATATTAGTTTAAATAGCACTCCCCATGGTCCATCTCCTTACCAGTTTGAGCCTAATATTTTAAATTTTAAAAGGGCTTGTACTTTCACTATATATTTTTATTTTTCAGGCCCATGATAGCAAAAAACATCACTATAACAAAATTTACTAGCATCATTTGTTATTTTTTGATTTGGGAGAGGTTTAAACTACAACTGTAACATCCCAGGTAAATAAAGAATATGAAATTTTAATATTTATTAATATTTTTGAATTAAATAATAATTTAAAGGGGTTTATATGTTCGATGGCGTACCTGATATGCAACAACGGGTTCTTTTAAATCTTACGTTGCACACAAGGCTGAGTCATACTAAAATAATAATAATATAAAATTGTTATTTTAAATGGTTGATTACGCCTAGTTGTTGTATTGGTGGGAATGAACAAAACTTACTAAAATTTGATTATACCTGTTTTTTAAATGTTTTTACATTTATCTAATAAAAGTTAGAGGCTTAAAATGTGAATTAATCTAATTTTAAGCATAAATACTCTAATATTATTTAAAAGGTCGATTTACCTCCTTTTAATGGTAAACCCTCTTTAAATCCAGTTTTGATCACTTTTATATGTTATTTTTGACAAAAAAAATATTCTTTAGAATCAGTACATCAAAATTAACTTTGGCTAAAATTTTGGTAATTTTTTAGATAAAATTCGATACTTGATGAATAGTGGAAAATACTATATTTTAATTCAAAATTGTATTTTAATAGAATTTATTTATATGTTTAGATTATCTTTTTAATTGGTTTTAAAGTGTAATTAGATTCTTTTTTTACCTTTTAATACAATTTTTGTCATTGGAATTAATTTCACTTCGAAATTGGACATAAACAAGTGTCAATCTTTTGATAGTTCACATTTCTTAAAAAAACACGCTTTTTGTTTTGAAAAAAATAATTAATTTTAAATTAATTAATCCAACTTCTTTTTTTTTTAATTTGGTAAAATAGAAATCATTTTTGAATTTGGAATATCAAATATATCTTAGGCTGAATTTTTTTTAGTTTTCTAAAAAACTTTAATTTTCGATGAATAGTAAAACCACTAAGTAGTAGTTAAAAACTGAATTTTTCATTTAAATAAAATTTTACTGCTTATGGGAATTGAATTTCAAAAATCCGACATACACAGTTGTTATTATTAAGAAAAATGTGGTTCAATAAGATTAAAATAATTTTTAGTCAATAGTATCTTTTGACTTTTATTTACCGTGGTTAAAAGTAAATAGGTTAATTCAAGGTAAAAAGAATATCATAATAATAAAAAATTACTTTCACAGTTATCCTCACCTTATTAGACGAGTCATGGCCGACCATGGGAATCTTTGGGTTGATTTTGGGACCCCATGGAGCCACTTAAGAGTGATAATGAAACTTTTTTTTAATTAACTTAAAGTGAAGACAAAAATAAAATAAAAAAATATCTTTTAGTAAATTAATTTTTACATAGGGTTATATAAGTTATCTTTTAGACAATAAATATTATTTGAAAATATAAAAAAATTTATACATCATGGTAAATTTTTTATAATTTTTAGACATCAAATAAATTAAACTATTTAGGACACAATAATGATGCAGTGTTTACCTCATTAATAAAAGATTTAAATAAATAAGATTCTAAAGATTAAAATAATGTCCAAAACCTAAAAAATTCTTATTATATGATTTTATTTAGACCATGATTCATCTTATCTTTAATTTTAATAAGTTTTGGACCTTTAAAAATCAAAAATCATTTTATAATAAAATAATATTTTCACACTTTCCTAAAGAGCCCCTCCTCCCCCTTATAAAAAGTCTTCACCTCTAACCCATTACTCACACCTCTAAAGCCCCTTGTCTCGTCCAAAACCTTCCCAAATAAGCTCTCACAATTCTTCTCTTCCACCTAGAATCCTTACCTTAGGCAGAAGGCACTTCAAGAAGTCTTTTTGGTTCAATCCAAAGGGAGTTACCCGAATTAAAGATAACCGTTTCTCTTAAATTCTTTTCTTTTATTTTACTTATCCAAACCCTAAACTCCTTTTATTATTTTATATTGTGAAAACAACAGTATACTCAATATACTAGGATGTTTTATGGTAAGTATTCTAACTATAATTACACAAACCTCCGTCTAATGGGTAAAGAACATACTGTTTTTGTGGATGGCAAACTAACGCCTCACAAAACGATGATTGTTCAATTATCTCCTACCACCCCTCATGGTAACCATTATGATATAACTGTATTTATATATGATATATATTATGTTTATGTTTTCTTTATATTTATATATTTTTTATTTATAGCATATCTTTATGATTTCTATTATGGGTAAACACGATAATTTCATTTGAGGAACTGTGGACTACCGCCCCCTCAAAGTGATATGACTCGTTCATGCCATACGTTGGATGTATAAAGGATGGAGTTAATTAAATTATATATAATATTATACTGGAATTATAATATACCTATGTATCATTATTTTTTCATTCTATTAAATATGAAATAGAAATGAAAGTAGCGTTCATGCGTACGTACGACTTACCATCTCCATGAACAACGCATTTCATTTCTTACCTATAAATGTTATGTAACATTATAAATACATATATATACTGGATATATATAATAAATATGATATATAAATCTTTAATATCATTCTGGAGATAATGTACTCTTGACCACATGGACAACTTGTAATTATAAGGTGTTCATTTAAGACTCAAATACCAAATATCAACAAAACGACCTTTATTAACTTAAATAATTACATAATGTTTATAACATGGTAATAAGTGATATAAAAGGAATAATAAAATTAAAAAAATGTTCTTAATCAAGTATAAATTAACTTAAGTTTATTATTCAGTAAGAACAAGGAACAAACGATTCATGTCGGACACGAGCTAAGGGGTTTCTTATCTCACTTTTAATTCCATGAGATTTCCATTGTTTTCCACTTAGTTATTGCATGTGGTGTATTGTATACTACCAATTGATATATATTACCATTATGCTATTTATATTCATGGTATTTTGTGATTCATTTAGTGGTTATTAACTTTTTTTCATATGAATCGATTACTTACAACGTGGTAAGGTTTTTCATCTCACTTCTTATTCCCATGAGATTCAAGCTATATTGACACTATTTCCTTTTGTGTGGTGTATTTACTGCCCATGATTGTATTATTTGTGTAATATAATTTAATTTATGGGTATATACATCTTCATTGTATGATCCTCATTTCATGAGGTGTATGTTTCAAAAGTTACCAAATCGGTAAGGGAACCTTTCACCATCCTCTTTTTACAAGACTTCTTTTAGTTATGTCTTTTAATTTACATCTTCTTATGTTGTGGTATGTTCTTCTATATCATTATTGCTGTAATTTTATGTCCAATTGATGAGATACCCCTTTCTCTATCATCCACTCATTTTCTAAATTTTAAAGTGACGTTGTTAGGCTGTCAATTCTCTGTAAGGGAACTTCTTAACCAAATTTCAATTCTTTGGGTTAAACTTCTACTTGTTGATTATGTAGTGCTATGAATATGTGTGAATGAGTTATGATTGTTTTAAACTGAATATACAATAATATTGAGTTTATTTATATTTTTCACACATAATTATGTAATTTATTTATCCTTAATCTCAGGATACAGTTTTTATAAGGATTTTCGTCTCAATTTACATTACATTGATACTTCATTATTGTTATGCCCCAATTAACTCTTATATGGTGTATATATTGTCCTTTGGAATATTATATCATGAATACCTTTATTCTCATGATATTATAAAGTTCTGATTCAATGTTATGCCTCAATTATTGGTATTCAAGAGTCTCTCGTTTTTTTAAAAACTCTTTAACTAAAATATCATTTTAAATGTTTTAAAGATTAATTCTTCTAAATATTTATCATTAATGTCCATGTTTTGAAAATGTTTTTAAGGATTTATTTATATGGAAATTAATGTTTTCAAATTATATTTTATTTAAAAGTTTCTAAGTGGTATGGGACACTTAGATTCAAAAACCTCTTTATTAAGTGTTTTAAATGGTTTTGAAAATTATTTGATAAAGAATTGTTTATTTCAATATCCTGATTTGATATATTATGATTAGAATGTGGAAATGTTATCTTTCCTTTATTTTTGTGTTATGTGTCATGATTATGTTATGGTTATTGGGAATTTTTAACGTATATGGGTGGTTCTGTGATAAACCTAGGGTGGGTGAGCTCGAGATAGCTCTCCAATGCATTGGGTAATGTGATGGAGGTAAATGTTAATGTTTCTCCTAATAGATTTAGGGAATATACTATGATGGGTATTCCAATGTAACTCCCTACATAGCTGTGATAGATACAATGTAAGTATTTTATGTATTCCATAAGTTACCTTTATGATTTATGATTTTTGTGTGTTATTCATAAATATTATGATTTCATAAGGTATGTTATTATTGAAAAGTATGGTTTCATTGTTTTATAATTATTGATGAGCTGATATTTTCATTCCTTATTTTATATCCCTTACTGAGCTTTTTATTCTCATCCCATGTTTTTGAGATGTTTTCAACAGGAATTAAAGATGAATAAGGGTCAAGGATGAGATCAAAGAAAAGTCATGTTGTCTAAAACATGGAACTAGACATGTTTCTTTTTTATTTTATGAAAAAATGGATACTGAGTAGTAGTGTCTAATTGTAATATTCAAGCTGATATGTAATAGTTATAGCCTAATTCTCTAAAACTCCAAACCTGAAAACATCCTCATTGTGAATTATTCATTTAATTTAGGATTATGTAATGTTTAAGGCTATGTCCTTAAAAAACTATATGGTTTCATGATAGTTTCCAAAAACCACCACTAAAGTTGGCATTACCATCCAATTTGTGTCAGTTTTGTCCACTTAGCGGTGGTTTTTTTTGAACCGCTGTGAAACCTTTATTTTCTGGTGTTTTCTTCATTTTTAGCACCAGTTTACCCTTCCAAAAAATTCAAAGGGGATACCAATGGTTTAAACCGTTGCTATTTTCTGGGTATTTTTTGGGATGGGAAACCACCTCTAAAAAGGAAAAATCACCACTAATTATTTTTTAGTATTATATAGCATCAGTTTAAACCACATCTAGAAAATAATTTGGAATATATAGTGAAATTTTAAACCACTTCTATATACCACTTTTAAAAAAAATACAACTCTAGAAACTACAGGCCCAAAATAGAAAAAAACAAATATTAATTTATATAAATAGTAAAAAAACTATTCTAGTATAATAAAAACATAATCAAAACATTTCAAGTTCAATTTATAAAAAAACATAATACAAAAAATCCTGAATATAAAAATAATAATTAACAATAATTAATTATCATGATAAATGTTATTTGATGTTACCATTGAGTTTATTTGGATGGTTGGTTCATAGATTTCCGTTAATTTGACCCTCATGCTACATAAATGATATAAAGGAACTATAGTGGAGTGTTTACAAGCATTTCATGGACAAGTGAGCTAAGTTATAACCCTTGGATCCCTCTATGATAAATTATAGATTTTTAAGGTAAGTAAAAGTGGTGGTGTCCTTATGAATTAGTGGGAATTTTAAAGAGGTTGGGTGTGTAGATGTAGCTACCCTAGCTT
The DNA here is from genome assembly GCA_963277665.1 of Viscum album. Lineage (NCBI taxonomy): Eukaryota > Viridiplantae > Streptophyta > Magnoliopsida > Santalales > Viscaceae > Viscum > Viscum album. The sequence continues at coordinate 911,968,856 of OY728155.1, read as the reverse complement.
GTGTAGAATTTAGTTTTGGGTGTTTTTTAACCCGTGAGAACCCTTGTACTTTTAAGTTTGTTCTTGGTATGTTTAATATTATCATTTTGAATAGTGATTTATTAATTATGTCTTAAGATTATCTATGCTTCGATTTTATATAGGTGCCTTGTGAAATGAGTTGGTTGAGCATTCCAAACATTGGAATATGATTTTATAGAATGGTTATCTGGATTGGGTTGGATGATGATGCCAACAATGTTGGGAACTGTGATGGAAATTTGGTTTGGCTATTCATGTCAACCATAGACTTGTGATATGTTATCAAACATATTATGTGTTTTGCTTCTAGAATTCATTCCAACCATGGATATGAATATTGTGATAATTGGGTTACATGAAGAGCGCGGGGAAATCATTCCATCCATGGATATGAGTTATATATCATGTCATGTCATCATACACATTTATAGTGTATGTGAATATATATGATGTGATTTTATTATAATAACATTTTTATATAAGTATAATGATTTTATTTATATGTTATAGAAGTTTTAAATCATATCCAATATGAAAGAGGATGTGAATATAAAAGAAAAATAAGGGAAATGATTTATACTTATAAATATGAACTTCGAGTTCCAACATCCAAACCTTCCTTATTTGGAGGACTTAGGGTTTTGACTTAAAATAAGGAGATTATAAACCTGATATTTAATTTTTAGGGATGGAATATGGAAAATGAACTTCTAAAACATCGAGCATCGGGTGTGTCTTTCAATAGGTATAATGAAACACCTTTTCTTTATTAGAGTGACTGGAATTTTTGAAAATACCCATTCCTTAATCTATAAGGATTATAATTTTATAGGGCAAGTGAAACAAAAAGATACAATGGATAAATAAATGCCTTTAATTCCTTCACCCAGAAACTTATGTGACAAGGTTCCAATATATTTTAAATATAATTTATCACATTAATATTTACATATTGATAACATCTTAAAGTGTACTTGAAAACCCCCAAAATACCTTCACATAAGCTCTAAGGGTGGGATAACAAATTTTCATAGTCAAGGGTGGTGATTCATATAGTATAAATATTAAACCCACTTAGTTTTTCTTGTATTTTTCATCTATAAAGATGCAGGTAATATAGACCAACTCAATATATATTGTGGAGTATATCTATGAAGTAGTTTGGAATTCCCAAGAATGTTGATGAGAATATATTTATATGATCTCTCATGGTTTATCCATTATAAATAACATTTAATATGTTGTAAGAAGTTATTGGAATTAATAATAATACATGAAGAATAACCATTTGGAAAATCAAGTAAATATGATATAGATATTTCATCTTATAACATGAATATATTCAAGATACTCATTATGCAAAATTATTATAGTAGATTGTTGCATTAAAAAGGTTTTAAGGTAACATTACATTTTAATTATGGCACCCCATTATTTGGGTTCTCTCTGATATCAGCTTTCCCCTAGGGTTTCCAAGGCCCTCCTTGGAAAAGATAATCTCCCCCTCTTCTTCAGTGTCCCCCTGTTCTATTTTTTATCCTTCTCATTCATGCCCTTTCTTCACAGAATTTCTTCTTTTTGTTTTTTTCTTCTTATCAAAGTTTATGCACTGTGCAAGACCTAGATCATTCTATCCCTACTCCAGCCTTAGGGGAATCTATGACTCTCTTAGTCAGAGCCAGTGTGGTGGTTACAACGAGGATTTGGGGTTTGTGGGTTGGTGGGCGATGAGTTTATAGGCACTACCAGAGTTAGTTTATTTTTGTTTGCTCTGCTTCTTGGTTTCTTCTTTCTCGATGATAGTAGTGCTCAGAGTCCTCAGATGCTCAAATACCTACTTTGAACATTCATTCCTTGGTACCTATCCCAGTAATATCTGGTGTGGCAACCTCTTTGGGGTTTTGGGATCTTTGGTGTGACGACATTAGGGATCATGGATTGTGCTGAATCAGTATGATCTTGCATCGATGGATATTGTTTGATAGCTCTGCTTGGTTTTTCTTCCTATAAGTTATCGGTGAAGGTTTTTTGTGTTATTCTTCAAGTGATTGTTTACACATTCGAAGAATTTTTCCATTTGGTTTCCAGTTCGGTGATTTTTATTTTTGGTGTGGTGATGGAGTGGACATCATTGATGATGAAAAGGGTGTAGCGATGATGGTTCTTCTTGTTCAGTTTGTGAAGACTGAATTTCTTTTTGGTGACTATGGTTATGGTATTTTTTTAGGCATGAATGAATGTTCTTTGGCGATGAGGAAGGACTAGACATTGGCGGGTGGTTCTCGATGGTGCTATTTTTGTTATGATACTTTCACGATTGCATTTTTCAAGGGTGTTTTCATGGTGGCGACATGATAAACACTCCGAAGGTGATGGATAGTGATGACCACAATGATGGTTTACCAGGATGATGATATTGGTTAGTAGGTGACATGACTTTGGCTATCATGGGTGGCGCATGGCTTGAGGCCTCCTTGGGTTTGGTTTTTTTTTGAATTTCAAATTTAGCCTTGGAATCATGTAATTTCTGACTCCTGCTTGATTTATGTGGTTTCCAATTATCCTTAAAGCATCTCTATTGAAAATAAAAAATAGAAATTTCATAGAGGTAACATTACAATTAGAGAATAATTTTTTGGAAATTATAGAATGATGGAAATTTTATCTCTGTGAATAATCTAGTTAAAGGTCTGATGTTTGAGAGGAGAGTGAAGCTAACAATATATATATTTCACAAACCAGATAAATACTAGTAGGATGTCAAGATGTAGGCTGACCAGCATGTTAAGTTATCCATGTAGTACTTGGGGTTATCAAGTGGAATTCATAACTGAATAAAGTTTATAAATGTTTGAAAGAGACTATAGATTTTAAAAAGAACAATAAAAGGTAGAATTTCAGGGAGTTCTAAAACAAAAAAAACAGAAGTGCCTAAGAATGATTTTTATGAGGTAAAATTTGGAATAAAACATAGAAAATGAACCAAGCATATAAATTTTTATGCAATATAAGGAAAATACATATATCCCTGCTAGAAACCACAACATGGTTTCTGAATCACCATATTACTGTTAGTATGTCATAAATTTAGTTAGACATCATCACTAAATCCAAAGTGAACCCTAATCACTACCTGATGAACTTTTATCGACATTGTCTCTATCTCCATATCCACTCCTTACTACCGACACCTTCAGGACAAATTTCTTGATAATTAAATAGTGTTTTATATTTAAATTTAAACATAAAACCAATAATCTTTTTTGTACTAAATGATTATGAAGTTGTTTTATTTACCTTATAACTACCATACATAGATGTAATATCACTGAGGATATATCCATTTATCTTCTAATATAATTCTTTAAGCACTATCTGTAGAGTAACAACCTTTTCATCTTGCATCATTATATAACCCCCATGTAACTGAATTGTGATTTGTATTTCAATAAACTCCCCATGAGCTTATCGAGGTTGGAAGTAACTACAACTAGGAGTAGATGATGTTGTAATCCCCAGTGTCCTTCCAAATACTGTAGATAGTAATAGTCCTAAACCCATCCCACACATGGGACTAGGATGCTCCTTCCCAAGGACTTTACCAATTGTATCATCCCTAGAGACCGAGAAGTACTGCATGGGATCGACATCACATAGTTCTTTTATTTTTAACTATAAATAAAATATCAGTCATATTTGAAGCAATACATATTAACATAGTGAGAACTGACAATAATTTGTTACAATGAAAAATGAATTCATACTCTATCTTCTTTGGTAGGATCATTCACATAACTCCCATCAGATTTTGTCTGAACATCAAACTGAAGTTCTATTTGGGAGACTTGGTTCCCTAAATTAATTCAGTATATTAAAAAAAGATAAATAAAAAATTTAATATATGAAATGGATAATGTTATTTTATAAATATTTAAACTAATAAAAATATTCCCAAATTCGATTTGTTTTTAGAAAAACTATTTCACTCGGCAGTGTTGGGGATGATTTGTTTAACCCAACTTGATGCATATTACCTTCAAAAATCCTAAAATAAATAGAATATAATTTAATAGTAATGTATGAAATGTCATATCCTTTTAATATGAATGTATATATGTGAAATGAGATTAATATATTAATATATATTTTAATAACACATGATTTTCATGATGATGGCTATCAACAAACACCTTCCTCTACAATATAGGTACCCCTTAAAGTACCTTATCATAATTTTGTGGAGTGGTCAATGGTATATCACTGAATTCATTCCATAATATCCATTTAAAATATTCCCATTTCTTACCCAAATTTTTCAACATCCACTTTCGTGCTATAAGACCAGTAATGGTAAATTGGAATAACATCTATAAAAAGTGATTCATTTTTAAAATATTAGAATTTAATTACATAATGACATTAAATTACACAAAAATCTATTAAAATTACCATTATCTAGGAATAAAAAACATGATTTTACAAGATTTAGGCATATGCCTCCAATAAGAATAGGTAATCAGAAGGGTAACCATCTCCACACAATCTAACATAGAATCTATCCAAATAATCATGCAGCATCATCCATGGGAACCCCATAAAAGTTAAATAGGACTACTATCTACAATCCATTCAGATTTTATAAATCTAAATTTTTTATATTTCTCTCCATAGTAACATTGTTTACATCTTTTATGAAAAAATAGTTAGTAGTATAAAAAGGTGTCATAACTTTATTCATGTTAAAACTTGTAAAAATAACCATAACCCTCCCATATCCTTGTAAATAAATAGGATTGACGACCTATTCCCTCACTGTTGAACCTACTGAATAGGGAGGCAATGTCCCAGATAATGATGGAATGGAAAATAAGGGTGTTGAAAACACCGATGGAATAGAGGAGGGTGTAATAGAGACCAACGAGGGGTATATGGAGGGTATCTTAAATACTTTATGGAGGGAGACTGATGAATCATCATCTATTGGTGAGGTTGAGGGAACATCAATTGGGAGTTGATTGGAATCAGTGAAATGCTTCTTCCTTAGCATTCATGTCATTTAATCAAATAAAATTGACTTCATAACATATATTTCAAAAAAATAATGAATATACAAATATAAATGATAACATATGAACAATACTAAAAAAAATTATACAGAGATATGATAATGAATGACTGCACATATAACATAAGTGGTTGATAAATTAATGGATGACTGCACATACAATAATTTTGTCCTTAAAATATGTCATTGTCTTGATCCATTATTACATAATCTACTTAATCCACCATTCTAAGACCAATATTTTCAATATCACAATGGAAAATTAAGTTTGTTTCTTATTGTTGATGGGATTCTATGTTAGGGATAAAATCTTCCACTTCATCACCCATAACATACGAGTCTCTTTATTTAATGTGAACAAATACACTCTCCCCTTTGTCTACGACGTCTTCCACATAATATACCATTTTATATTGCGATGATAAGATATACAGATCATGTAATCCACAATCACCGATATCTATCAAGAAAGTTAAGTTCACATAAGTAAATTGCAAGTAATCTCTTTTAATACCCCTGGTAATGTGAACCCACTTGCATTTGAATTAAATAACTGAAAAATTATCATGGTAGTTTAATTAGATAATATCAGTCAACTTTCCATAGTATAACAATTATAAAACTATAAATATACCACTATTATGTGTTTTCAAACCCTCTTCTTAGTTTACGGTATGAAATTTAAAGCCATTCACATTGTAAGCATCGAATTTTATAGCCTGTTTTAGAGGAACTCGAGCCAGAAACTTAAAATCTTCTGAAAAATCAGGCTGTGTATTAGAATTCATGATCTAAAACAATTAATATACATTATTAGATTTAAAAAATATGTTTCAACCTAAAATCTATATTGATTTAAATATTTATGAACTTATACGACATTTAAACTATTCTAGAAGATATTTATTTATAGATTTTGTTATATCTTTCTCATTTCATGTTTGGATTCTTATTATTCTCTTTATTTGTATCATGAGAACTTCAATAAATGGATCTAAACTTACACTATTCAGCATCACATATCTATGTATCTATAATAATCTCAAGTTTGTCAGTGTAACATTTGAGATTCCCCTAACTGATCATCCAATAGTAGGAATGATTTTTTATTTCCCATGTAGTTAAGTTTGAGTTGATGTGTAATCAACACATCTAATTCAATTTAATTTTTTCTCAATATCTTCCAAGTATCTAGAAAAAAAGGTAATACAACCCTCTACTAAATTTCCATTAGATTGATATTTTTTTTATCAGCTATGATTTGAAATAACCAAGATATCTATGAAATAAAATAAATCAAACATAATTATACACTTTATGATGTTCCAAGAATTTTTTACTTAATACGAAAAATATATAAATAGAGTACCTATCAATTGGATACATCCATCAATAATGTATGGGGCCTCCTAATTTAGTTTCCTTGACCAAATTCATTGTTAAATACATAATGATATAAAAAAATTATGGAGGAAAGATCATCTGCATTGCACAAAGTTTCAATACAAATATATCCTGAAGGATATCAATCTCATATGGTTACAGAGTTTTCACACATAGTTTCTTGAAGAATGTAAAAAATTGGAGTAAAACTGTGGTAACCTTTTCAGGTAATAATGTACACAATGCCAATGGTAATAACTGTTGTAAAAAATATGCAAATCATGAATTTTCAATATATGTAACCTAGAGTGTTTTAAGTCAACACACCTTGATATGTTACTTAAATACCCATCAGATACCTTCATATGTTTTAAAATTTTAAGGAATGTACCTTTATCCCTATTTTTCATTCAAAAACTTTTTCAGAGCATACCTTTCATTATCATCTAGCTAAAGATCACACTTTATCTTCCTTGTTTGTAATTCCTTCAAAGCATTGAGATGGTACTTCAATTTTCCATGCTCATTAAGTAATGTGAAGACCAAATTGTTACAAACATTCTTCCCAATATACATAACATCAATATTATTCCACAATAAATTAAATTCCCAATATAGAAGTTTAAAGAATATACTTTTTTCTTCCATTATTGCATTCCAATTTCACTTGACGATGCACTTTGAACTCATTTAACACTATCATTTAAATGATGAACCTTACCAAATTTTGTTTCAACATTTCCAAGTTGTTCCAATATTTTAGAACCTCTCAACAACTTTGTATGTGATATATAATTAATAAAACCATTGAATTTTGAATTGTTAAACTGAAATATATGTGATACATAGAGAAATATTCAATAACACATGAAACACCATTTTTTAATCTAAGGTTGTCATTCAAGATCAAAATCAAATTTACAAATAGGAAAATCCAAACCAATGTAATTTTTCCAACAAGATAAGTTTCCAAGTCTAGGTAAGTAACTAATGGTCCACATTAGAGGAGTGTTCATTTTAAATGTTGTTCTAGAATATGCATCATATATATCAACACCCTTGCTCTATAACTCATATAAATTTTCAATTAGAGGCTGCAGGTATACATCAATATAATTTCTATACTTTTTTCTAGTAAATAATCATCAAAATGATAAAATACATTGGATTCATATGCATCCACATAGGTATATTATAACGGATCAAAATAGCCTTCCAAATTCTATAACTTGTGGTCAAAGTCCTAAATGGGTTGAATCCATTAGCAGTCAATCCCAATCTCACATTCCTAGGATCATATGAGTAATATGGATGCAATTAATCTAATTTCTTCCATGATTTAGAATATCTTGGATGTCACATTAAACCATATTTTTTATTATCTATAGAATTCCACTTCATGTACTCAGTGGTTTTCAATGACATGAATAATATTTGTAATCAAGGTTTAAAAAAAAATTAATGAAAAAACTTTATAGGTGTGTTATTTTAATTTTTTTTCATAGTAGTATGTTAATTCAAACTTCCAACATCACTCATTGACTTCTATCTAGAAGAATAACATATTTTTAATCATATTTACTTGAATCCTCTCCCTAGTAAAGCATACTAGGACAAGCATGTATTTTTGTATAATTCAGACCAATCTTGTTAACAACTTTTTTAATATCATAAAAAGACTCATGAATATTGAATTTAGGAATTTAATCTCACAAAAATTATAATATCATGTACATCACCTTATTTGTAATTTTTTACAGGAATTTGATATGGTACAACTTCAATAGAAAATAATGTTTTGATATTTCAGACATCCTCCATACAACTCTTGATTTCCATTGTTAACTAAATCATGAAATGAATTTTTCTACTCAATTAAGTTCTCTATTACATTATTATCCATAGAATCAAGAGGAGGATACAATAATATGTTACAATCTTGATCTGGTTTTCTTTTAGTCCCAAAAACATCACTAGAAATGTTTCTATTTATAACACCATCAACTGGTTGTTCTGATATGTTTTGATGTTGATGTGATTTTCTTGCAATTCCAAAAGCATAATTTATAGGGTTTTTTATTTCATTTTCCATTATTGATGAATTTGGGATCTCATTCTATTTATTTACATCTACAATCAAGATTTCTATAATGTTTGATTCTCTATGAAAAATCCAACACAAATATTGAGCAATGAATTGCTTCAATATGAAGTGTTCATAAACTTCATGTCTCTTCAACCATATTATAAATTTACATTTAGGACATGGAAATATTATTTTCCCATCAATGAATTGATTGGAAATTGAAAAATTGAAAAACCATCCAAACATTAGCATACCGAGGTGTGTTCCTCAATAACGTGATCTAAATTTTATCCATATATATCACAATGTGCCTACACATTGTTAGAAAATATTAAAACACATAAGTATAACTAAGTAGTAAAAGAGATATATGGAATTGAAAAAAAAACACAACCCAAGTAGTTATAAGAGGAGTAATATAAGTGCTAAAAAGGTCAAAGTAAAAAAAAGGAAGTCAATTATGGATAGTATTATGTAAAATAGAAGCAAGAGAAAAGCCATATAGTAATTAAGAAACACACAAATATTAATAAATAAGAATCATCCCCTCATGGGTTCACAAGACTCCTTGGGAATAAATATAGTAACACTAATCTCAAGAGAGTCTCACATATTTAAAAATATAGTTTTTTAAAGTGTCAATCGTGCTTTTATAAAGAGCGGTAGAAACCAAGAAATTTTAACACCATTTGAAAAATACATTTAAAATGTTATTTGAAAATAATTTATCAAACCCAAAATTAAATACCAATTTATAAATCTAACTATTTCTATAAAATCACTTTTGAAGGAAATACATCCCTCTTTAAAGGAAGTCAACTGGTTTTAAGCCCCCATTTTTCAAGACCAAACTTTCACCTTTTTAAAACATTTCATGCCACTATCAGACTTATGGTATCAAAACCATTTAAAAAAAATATTCAATTTCAATGACCTTAAATTCATAAAACATGCCTATAAAACAACATACACACATTTTAAAGACACAACTGGTGTCTAACACCCCCTTAAATATTCAATTACCATTATAAAAGCCACTTGGAATTTTAACAACCACTTGGAATGTGAACTATTTCTATACCAAGTATTTACACCATTTGAAACCATTTAAATACAAACATGAGTTTATTATAAAAAAACAATTCCATGAGAAACCATTTTCATGAGCTTCGCTCGACTATTTTCACAAGATCTATGCATGTGACATGTCTATGCCAAGCACAAGATCCATTTGTAAATTCTCTATATAATAAAATAGACTTATAAAATTATTATAAAAAAATAATAAATAATTTAAAATCATATAAGAAATATAAACCATGCATTACAAGGGAATTCTATAGAAATTAATTCAAATGTAATCAACATTGGAATTGAGAAGATAACCTATTTATATTTTTAGGGTGTATATAAAAAACATACCAATTTTTTTAATTTAAAATGAAATTTAAATTCCCATATAAAATCAATAAAAACTATATGACATCTAAAAAATAAAAATTACATTTCAATTTAAAAAAAAGTTATAGAGAAAAGATAATTTCGATACGAAAATTGGGAGTTTCCAAAAAAAGTTATAACCAATTAAAATGGAATATGTAAATTGAATAAATATACTAGAATAAAAGTAAAATTAATTGGATGAATCTATAGGAAATAATGAAACACATAAAATAATATTTTGGAATATAGGGAAATAAATTCAAAAAATAGAGGCAATCGAGAGAGATTCTGTCACGACCCGACCCTACCCGGGCTCGAACCGTAACTACCCCAAGCCTGCCTTCATAGGCCAGGGGCTGGCGACCAGCGCTGAAGGCACAATAACTCGGGGAGGCCTTTGCCTAAGTACCTGTACACACACACGCAGCAAACTCAATGCAACAGTGCAGAGTAAAAGTAAAGACAAGAAAAGTAAAGGGAAACTGCTATATATATACCACAAAGTGCATCGACCTCTACAAGTACAAAGAAAGCTGAAGGAACACTGAAAAGAAAAGGGAAAAAACACGCGCCCAACCAAAAAGTTCCACAACCCGGCAACAGGTAAACAAAAAGAAACAACTAACGGGTCTCCCACCTGGAACCCAGCCACGACCACCACACGCAGTCTAAGCTCCCAAGCTCCCACGCTCCACTAAAGTCACGCTCCACTTGTCCGTCGTCTGCAAGGGAACACCAAGTACGGGCAAAGCCCAAGCAGGGGTGAGTATAAAAATACTCAATAGGATACCCTGAAGGCTCGAGGGAGAAACAAAAGGAGGTACCGAAGGGTGAGTAGTAGAGATAACAAGGTAAAAGTAAAGGAGTCCAACCGAGGGTGCAGCAAAGAGTCCAGCTCAACCCAACAAGAGGAAAGAAGGTAGACTCGTCCAGACACAAGGAGCTGGAAACGGTGAGAATACGAACTTCTCATCGAGTCTTCGCTACCTATAGTAGGATAGTAGACTTGTCTAACCATGAGAAGCTAGACACGGAAAGCACGTGGCATAGCTCGCGCGTCTTCGCCTCTCCTGGAAGGAGAGTAACCAAACCCAAGAAGTGGGTACCGGAAACAAGGTATATACATATCCTTATGCTCTTCCAAGAAGCCCGAACAAGATCGTAAGGGGATCTCCATCCCGTAGCTCAGCCCAAGAAAACAAGTAGCCAACATTCCCAGATGTAAACTCCATCGATGCCCAGCATCCTGCACATCTACCCTGAACTACAAGTCAAGGGGATCAAACCACCGCACCTCAACACTATCCGCTTTGGGTGGCACTGACTCGCCCCCAGGGTTTTAGGTCATGTCACAAGGACGTGTCTCGGTGGGGGAAAGCGCCCCTTGTACTTGAGAGTTCGGGGGGAACGTCAAACCACAACTCGTCATTGCCCCGCAATCGAGAGGTCTCCTCAAAGTCAAAGTCGTTCCATCACCGAACCGTACAACCAAGGGTCCCGGTTCGGTGGTCACAGAGGAAAGCCACAGACTAGCCTAGTAGAAAGGACTAAGTCTGGAATGCCAATAGGTGTCCCACTTCCCAGCCCTGCTGGAGGGTAATTCATAACCAGATATCGGGTGACCCACTGCCCAGCCCTGCTGGAGGGTAAACCCTAACACATCATCAAGCGACCCACTGCCTAACCCCGCTGGAGGGTAGGCCATATTAAGACAATGGATGACCCACTGCCCATCCCTGCTGGAGGGTAAACCATAATACATCATCAGGGGACCCACTGCCCAGCCCTTCTGGAGGGTAAACCATAATACATCATCAGGCGACCCACTGCCCAGCCCTGTTGGAGGGTAAACCATAATATATCATCAGGAGACCCACTACCGAGCCTTGCTGGAGGGTAAACCATAATACATCATCAAGCGACCCACTGCCCAGCCCCGCTGGAGGGTAGACCTGGAATAAGTCGACATGCGACCCACTACCCAGCCTTGCTGGAGGGTAGACCTGGTATAAGTCGACAGGCGACCCACTGCCGAGCATTGCTGGAGGGTAGACCTGGAACTAGACGACGAGCGACCCACTGCCCAGTCCTGCAGGAGGGTAGACCCTAAGAGGTCGTCGGGTGACCCACTGCCCAGTCTCTGCTGGAGGGTAGACCCTAAGTGGCCGATGAGTAACCCAATGCCTAGCCCCACTGGAGGGTAAAACTCAGAACTACCCTGGCCATCTCTACTGGAGGGTACAACACTGGCCAACCGATCACGGAGTGGGTATCACACAGCCACCCAACTCCAGAACAACTCTCCCAAAAGAGGTTCAGCGCCTGTTCCATCACGGGGTGCCACTAGCACCGCTACTGGTCGATCTATCGAGAACGAAACCAGGGGGAGACCGCTCAACCTTGCTGGTCAAACAAACGGCACAGAGAGATCCTCTCCATCGCGAGAGGTCAAAGTACGAAAAGTAGAACACAACACACACTTGGGGCCCACATAACGTGTGGCCCCAAGTCAAACCCAAACCAAGCGCACAAACAGTCTCAGGTACAAACCACACGTACCACCAAGCGTTCTCGTATACTCCCAGAGTATACCACGTTTTCAGCCAAGGGATATCGTGCACCCGGCACCCAATGTCAACGCGAAGGCGTGACGTAACAACTCCACCTCAAAGGCCCAGGAACAGCCAACCACATCTCGTGAATCATTTACATCACTCTCCCAAGAGTGCGCGATCACACGCCAAGGGTCCGTTACAAACAAGGTAGGACAAACCGCCACCGGAGCACCTCTCATGCTCCACATTCAATAAGATCATGCAAGAGGCTCCGCACAACCAAACGGATCGCATCGTTGTAATCCTCGCGGAAAAACACTCGAGATAGACTACTTACTCGCCTCAAATGGATATCCGACAGAAAAGTCGCCAACACCGCCTCACGCCCAAACGACGTCCCGTGATCCCGAGCCTCAGCCCCGAAAACAGTCGGGCGCATCACACCAATGCAATCCCCTCGAAAAAACACGTCAAAAGCACTACTCACTTGAGTGTAACGGATATCCGGAGAAAAAGATGCATTCCGGCGCACCGCACACGAGCGGTGCTTCATGGGACCCGCAACCCAGTCCCAAAAATCAATGAACGGATCACACCGTTGCGATCCTCTCGAAAAAGTACACAAGATGGACTACTCAGTCGTCCAAAATAGTCGCCCGGTGATAAGGGTGGAAAGCGTCGACGCCCAAACGTCCCTCGTGGGCCCCGCACCATCGTGCCGAAATAGGGCGGTCAGACTGCGCCAACGCGATGCCCTCGGAAAAACACCTAACGTCGACTGCTCGCACGCCCCGAATGGACGTCCGGTGAAAAAAGGCGTGAAAAGCTGCACGCAGCTCGAAAGACGGGCCGTGGGGCCCACGCCTCAAATCCAGTCTCAATGCCCAAAACCGCCCTGGAAACCTTCACCCCTGCGCCAGGGTCCTAACTCAACTGACAGCACTCAAAGCGGACGTCGCATGCGTCCGCGCCGCTCAAAACAAGATTCCCGGAAAGACGTCAAACCCCTCGACGTACGTGTCACGCCACCGAGGCCTATCGTTTAGGGAATTAAAAATTACCGAAAGCATCTAAAAAAGTCTGACTCATCGATACGGTTCCACCGCCGTAGACGGCGCATCAATCGGACGTGCCGTTTAAGAGTTACGGCCCCCCGAATGCAAGGGGGCCAATCTGGGCCGGTCCACCCCGACCGGCCCGGTCCGAGCCACCGGCCCGCTGGCCGCGACCCGCCTCAAACCGCCAGACCCGAGCGGGTCCGACCCTCCTCATCTGACCAGCCAAATGGCCGGTATCCTATTGCAACACAGGACCCGCCTCATGCAGGTCCTTGCCTCCTCTGAAACGGACCGGCCGAAGCCGGTCCTCGTTGACCCCAGGAAGACCCGCGCGCGGGTCTTTCCTCCTCCGCCGACCGCGATCGGCGCGCCGGCCTCCTCCGCGGCACCCCGGCGATCCGCTCGTCCATGGACGCTCACCGTCGTCCCCAGAACCCGCGCTCGCTTGGTCCTGCACTGAACCCCCCGCACCACCGACCGCCGAAGCCACCCGTGCGCCGCCTCCTCCGCTGAGCCGCGCCGCCGCTCGAACCCGCCGGAACCCGAAAACCCGCGATCTTCGGCGGATGATTGCGGACGCCACCGAGCTCGGAATTCGATTCTGAAAGAAGCGACAGAAAGAAAAAATTGTGTACTACGCTTCCATGGGCTTAGTTTGAAAAGAAAACAACAAATCGATGCTAACATTGGGGTTCAAAGGGAGGTTCGGGAATTAAAACGCAAATACATAACCCTACCTCGTGGGCATTGCCCGGAGCTTCGCCGCCGAACCACCGCCTTGCCAGAGCTGCCTCGCCGGAGTTCGCCTCGCCGGAGCTGCCTTGCCGGAGGTGAAGGAGGGGGGAGGGTTTGAGGAAGAAGAAGAAGAAGAAGAAGGGGGGTGGGGGTGTTTAAGTACAAATCACTTAAACGCCCGCCCGACAGCCCCGAACCCAAAATTTCGATAGGGTCAGAGTTAATCCTCCCCTAGTCTAAAAACCATGCTCCGAGTGCAACGACGGTCTCGTAATTTTATTCTAAGACCCCATTCAAAAGTTATTAAACTTAGCGCCCGAGGCCGCCAAATTACGAAAACGCCCCTGGGGCCATTTTTCATAGACGGCCCGCGCCCACAAAACTGACACCCCTCCTAGGGTAAACGGCATGCTCCGAACTCAATGGTGCCCTCGGTTTTCCAATACGAGCCACCATTTAAGAGATACACGTGTTTCTCCATTAAACGAATAAATTAATTTATTAATTTATCCGTTTAACCTTCCGAAAGCGAGAGAGGGGTCCAAACATCCCGCGCCGACATGTTTTATGTCGTTCCTAGGGTAAACACCCCATTACGGACCCATCCGTACACTCAGATATCTTATATGAAGCTCTGTTTAGGAGTTATCGCATTTATTTAGCATTTCCAGTGTGAACGCACTGAAAATTTATTTCCAGCCACTCCGGGGCTCGGAATCACACGCCGTCTGAAGGCGCTGCTCTGGAATATTATCAAGAATATTCCAAATTCTTTCGTTACAAAAACTGGGTTCTTACATCATTCCCTTCTTCAAGATTTTCGTCCCTGAAAAGCAAAACTAGGGAGCAACACAGGGTACTAAGCCCACACATGGCTTTCCCATACCCAGAAGAACCCACGCATAGATCTGCGTCACCGCACACAGACCAAAGGATTGATCTGTTCACGCTAGGTCGGCCCTTGCCGACGTTGTGCACCCACTCCAGACTTTGGGGTTAGGGCAAGGCGGTAGGGTATCTCTCCATCCCTTTTCATGGTCTCAAATGGCCCGAAGGCCCTCGGGGTGAGCTCACCTCCCCAGTCAAACCTCTACACCGCACGTCGCGATTGGAATCACCCCCTGCACCTGAAACAAGGCCCGGTGATTCCCACCCCCAGAATATCCATATGGTGAAATACCCAAGGAAATCTGGTCACGCTAGGTTCCACAGTCGATGCACTCTTACACACTCAAAGGCGAAGGAGTCAACACCATCGACTAAAGGAAAAGGTCTCACGCCTTTTTCCTTACCAACACAGGGTTACACCGACGCCCTACGTCACCCTAGTAACACCTCAAACAAGGAGCAAGGAGAAAATCCTTTCACGCGCTGAGCCTAACAATTCTACTGAAAAAAGTAGAAGATTCGTAAGGGGTACCTCTCACCATCCCATGCTCTGCAGGATCGTAAACATCCAAAGCTCGCGGCTGTCCATGGTCTGAACTGTCAGCTCCCGGAGCCTGACGTGGACCACCTAGTAGTGATGGGGAGATCTCGTAAATTCGTCCCCCACTACCAGCTCCTCCCACTCCTCTTCTAGCACCACCTCTCTGGGTACTACTCCTATCACGGCGCTGCCTCTACCATGGTGGTGCGCCTGCTGCCTGCCCGAAGCTCTCAGGAACTCGGGTCGGGCAGTCTCATGCCAAGTGACCTCGCCCGTCACAAGCATTGCACCGGTGCTCTCTGGGCTGCCCTAGTGTCCTCCGGCGCCACTGTGGTGTACGACCACGGCCCAGGATCCACTCACGGAAGGGCATCCTCAGCTGAGGCCCTACGCCTTTTCGCCATAGTGGTATACGACCACGTCTCCGGAACCGGTAGTGGGAAGGCCACTTGGATCGAGGTCCTATCCTCCGGCGCCTGCTAACTATGGTAGACGTCCCGACTCCATCGCGCCCACTGCCACTACCAACCGCAAAACATGACAGGAATCCCCCTATCACCAGCGCCTGCTCTAGCACCCTGGAATATGTGGAAATTCCCAAGGGTACTATGACAGCATGAATCTCTCGGTGGAGACCCTGCTCAAAATTCCGCGCTCAGAAGTTGTCGTCATGGACCAAGTCCAGGTAAAAGCATGCACGGTCTGCAAAACTAGCCGCGTACGCGGCCACCATCATCCCTCCCTGCTGAAACTGTAGGAGCTCCTGAATCCGAAAGGAGTGCAAGCAGGAGGGGTAAAACCCCTCACAAAACAACAACTGAAAGTCGTCCAACGAAACCAACAACTCGTCAAGAAACTGAGTCACCAGACTCCACCAATGCCAAACTACTCCACGAAAAAGGGTGGCTACCAAATCCACTCTCTGATCTGTCGGCGTCTGCACAAGCCTGAAAAGGTGAACCACTGCCTCGAGCCAAACCTCTACTGCCTGAGAGTCTGGCTCACCACTGAACCTCAGCGGTCTCTGCCGCTGTAACTCACGGAGCATGCTGAACCTACGCTCAAGCTCAGCCTGCTCTGCTAAAACTGCCTGCTGCTCAACAGGTGGGGGTGTTGCTACTGGCCCACCCGGAGAAAGGGGCTCACATGATGGGTCCTGGACTGTGGCCTCGTAGCTCACAGGGTCGTCATCACGAACCAAAGCTGGTATCCTGGCTGGCTTTCCTCGTGGAGACATCCTGAATATTATCAAGGAGTGCCACGGTCAGATGAGAATATATGTATATAACAATACAACAACAACGATGGGGAGCTGACTCAAGAAGGACGGTCAAAGACTCGATCCTATGTGATGCACAAACCAATTTTCCCTGCAACAAGTGTCTCAGTATGCCGAGTCGACAAGCGGGTTATCAAGGTCCTGGTGAATGGATATGTCGGCCGCCGCACCATCACTGGACTCCCTAGCCTGAGAGCTGCTCTCGAGACATGTTAACATTGTTGCCCTATATCCCACCAATTCCTCTTTTAGGGACGTCCGCACAACGTCCCAAGGAACGAACCACCTCTAATACCACTTTTTCACGACCCGAACCTACCCAGGCTTGAGCCGTAACTACCCCAAGCCCTCCTCCATAGGCCAGGGGCTGGCGACCAGTGCCGAAGGAACAATAACTTGGGGAGGCCTTTGCCTAAGTACCTGTACACACACACGCAACAAACTCAATGCAACAGTGCAGAGTAAAAGTAAAGGCAAGAAAAGTAAAGGGAAACTGCTATATATATACCACAAAGTGCATCGACCTCTACAAGTATAAAGAAAGCTGAAGGAACACTGAAAAGAAAAGGGGAAAACCACGCACCCAACCAAAAAGTGCCACAACCCGGAAACAGGTAAACAAAAAGAAACAACTGACGGGTCTCCCAACTGGAACCTGACCATGACCACCGCACATGGTCCAAGCTCCCAAGCTCCTACGCTCCACTGAAGTCACGCTCCACCTGTCCGTCGTATTCTAGGGCACACCAAGTACGGGAAAAGCCCAAGCATGGGTGAGTATAAAAATACTCAGTAGGATACCCCGAAGGCTCGAGGGAGCAACAAAATGAGGTACCGAAGGGTGAGCAGTAGAGAGAACAAGGTAAAAGTAAAGGAGTCCAACCGAGGGTGCAGCAAAGAGTCCAGCTCAACCCAACAAGAGGAAAGAAGGTAGACTCGTCCAGACACAAGGAGCTAGAAATGGTGAGAAGATGAACTTCTCATCGAGTCTTCGCTACCTATAGCAGGAGAGTAGACTCGTCCAACCATGAGAAGCTAGACACGGAAATCACATGGCATACCCCACGCGTCTTCACCTCTCCTGAAAAAAGAGTATCCAAACCCAATAAGTGGGTACCAGAAACAAGGTATATACATATCCTTATGCTCTGCCAAGAAGCCCGAACAAGATCGTAAGGGGATCTCCATCCCATAGCTCAGCCCAAGAAAACAAGTAGCCAACAGTCCCAGAAGTAAACTCCATCGATGCCCAGAATCCCGCATGTCTACCCCGAACTACAAGTCAAGGGGCTCAAACCACCGCACCTCAACACTATCCGCTTTGGGCGGCACTGACTCGCCCGCACGGTTTTAGTTCGCGTCACAAGGACGCGTCTCGATGGGGGAAAGCGCCCCTCGTACTTGAGAGTTCTGGGGGAACGTCAAACCACAAATTGTCACTGCCCCGCAGTTGAGAGGTCTCCTCAAAGTCAAAGCTGTTCCATCACCGACCCGTACAACCAAGGGTCCCGCTCCGGTGGTCACGGAGGAAAGCCACAGACTAGCCTAATAGAAAGGACTAAGTCTGGAATGCCAACATGTGTCCCACTGACCAACCCTGCTGGAGGGTAATTCATAACCAGATATCGAGTGACCCACTGCCCAGCCCTGTTGGAGGGTAAACCCTAACACATCATCAAGAGACCCACTGCCCAGCCCCGCTGGAGGGTAAGCCATATTAAGATACTGGATGACCCACTGCCCAGCCCTACTGGAGGGTAAACCATAATACATCATCAGGGGACCCACTGCCCAGCCCTGCTGGAGGGTAAACCATAATACATCATCAGGCGACCCACTGCCCAGCCCTACTGGAGGGTAAACCATAATACATCATCAGGCGACCCACTGCCCAGCCCTGTTGGAGGGTAAACCATAATACATCATTAAGCGACCCACTGCCCAGCCCAGCTAGAGGGTAGACCTGGAATAAGTCAACAGGTGACCCACTGCCCAACCTTGCTGGAGGGTAGACCCGGTATAAGTCGACAGGCGACCCACTGCCCAGCCTTGCTGGAGGGTAGACCTGGAACTAGACGACGGGCGGCCCACTGCCCAGCCCTGCAGGAGGGTTGACCCTAAGAGGTCGTCGGGTGACCCACTGCCCATTCTCTGCTGGAGGGAAGACCCTAAGTGGCCGATGAGTAACCCACTGCCCAGCCCCGCTGGAGAGTAAAACTCAGAACTGCCCTGGCCATCTCTACTGGAGGGTATAGCACTGGCCAACCGATCACGGAGTGGGTATCACACAACCACCCAACTCTAGAACAATTCTCCCAAAAGAGGTTCAGTGCCTGTTCCATCACGGGGTGCCACTAGCACCGCTACTGGTCGATCCATCGATAACGAAACCAGGGGGAGACCACTCAACCCTACTGGTCAAACAAACGACACAGAGAGACCCTCTCCGTCGCGAGAGGTCAAAGTACGCAAAGCAGAACACATCACGCACTTGGGGCCCACACGACGTGTGGCCCCAGGTCAAACCCCAACCAAGCGCACAAATAGTCTCAGGTACAAACCACACTTACCTCCAAGTGTTCTCGTATACTCCCAGAGTATACCACATTTTCGGCCAAGGGCTATCGTGTACTTGACACCCAACGTCAACGCGAAGGCGTGACATAACAACTCCACCTCAAAGGCCCAGGCACGACGAACCACATCTCGTGAATCATTTACATCACTCTCCCAAGAGTGCGCGATCACACGCCAAGGGTCCGCTACAAACAAGGTAGGACGAACCGCCACCGGAGCACCTCTCATGCTCCATATTCAATAAGATCGCGCAAGAAGCTCCGCAAAACCAAATAGATTGCACCATTGTAATCCTTGTGAAAAAACACGCGAGATAGACTACTTACTCGCCTCAAATGGATATCCGACATAAAAGTCGCCAACACCGTCTCACGCCCAAACAACATCCCATGATCCCGAGCCTCGTCCCCGAAAACAGTCGGGCACATCTCACCAATGCAATCCCCTCAGAAAAACAGGTCAAAAGCACTACTCACTTGAGTGCAACGGATATCCGAATAAAAAGATGCATTCCGGTGCACCGCACACGAGCGGTGCTTCATGGGACCCGCAACCCGGTCCCAAAACTCAACGAACGGATCGCACCATTGCGATCCTCTCGAAAATGTACACAAGATGGACTACTCACTCGTCCAAAACAGTCGCCCGGTGATAAGGGTGGAAAAACACCGTCGACGCCCAAACTGCCCTCGTGGGCCCCACACCATCGTGCCGAAATAGGGCGGGAAGACTGCGCCAACACGATGCCCTCGGAAAAACACCCAACGTCGATTGCTCGCACGCCCCAAACGGTCGTCCGGTGAAAAAGGTGTGAAAAGCTGCACGCAGTTCGAAAGACGGGCCGTGGGGCCCATGCATCAAACCCATTCTCAACGCCCGAAACTGCCCTGGAAACCTTCGCCCTTGCGCTAGGGTCCCAACGCAACTGACGGCAGTCAAAGAGGACGTCGCATGCATCCGCGCCACTCAAAACAAGATTCCCGGAAAGACGTCAAACCCCTCGACGTACGTGTCGTGCCACCGAGGCCTATCGTTTCGGGAATTAAAAATTCCCGAAACCATATCAAAAAGTCTGCCTCGTTGATACGGTTCCACCGCCTTAGACAGTGCGTCAATCATACACGACGTTTAAGAGTTACGGCCCCCCCGAATGCAAGGGGGCCTATCCAGGCCGGTCCACCCTGACAGGCCCGGTCCGAGCCGCCAGCCCGCTGGTCGCGGCACGCCTCAAACCGCCGGACCCGAGTGGGTTCGGTACTCCTCATCCGACCGGCCAAATGGCCGGTCTCCTGTTGCAACGCAGGACCCGCCTCATGCGGGTCCTTGCCTCCTCTGAAACGGACCGGCCGAAGCCGATCCTCGTTGACCCCAGGAAGACCTGCGCGCGGGTCTTTCCTCCTCCGCCGGACGCGACCGGCGCGCCGGCCTCCTCCGCGGAACCCCGGTGATCCGCTCGTCCACGGCCGCTCACCGTCGCCCCCAGCACCCGCGCTTTCCTGGTCCTGTGCCGAACCCCCCTGCACCGCCGACCGTCAAAGCCACCCGCGCGCTGCCTCCTCCGCCGCCGCTCGAACCCGCCGAAACCCGAAAACCCGCGATCTTCGGCGGATGATTGCGGACGCCACCGAGCTCGGAATTCGATTCCGAAAGAAGAGACGGAAAGAAAAAATTGTGTACTACGCATCCATGGGCTTTGTTATAAAATAAAACAACAAACCAACACTAACATTGGGGTTCAAAGGGAGGTTCGGGAATTAAAACGCAAATACATAACCCTACCTTGTGGGCGTTGCCTGGAGCTTCGCCGCCGAACCGCCGCCTTGCCGGAGCTGCCTCGCCAGAGTTCGCCTCTCCGGAGCTGCCTCGCCGGAGGTGAAGGAGGGGGGAGGGTTTGAGGAAGAAGAAGAAGAAGAAGAAGGGGGTGGGGGTGGGGGTGTTTAAGTACAAATCACTTAAACGCCCACCCGACAGCCCCGAACCCAAAATTTCGGTAGGGTCGTGGTTAAGCCTCCCCTAGGCTAAAAACCACGCTCTGAGCGCAACGGAGGTCTCAGAATTTTATTCCGAGACCCCATTCAAAAGTTATTAAACTTAGCACCTGAGGCCGCCAAATTACGAAAACGCCCCTGGGGCCATTTTTCACAGACGGCCCGCACCCGCAAAACTTACACCCCTCCTAGGGTAAAAGGCATGCTCCAAACTCAACGTTGCCCTCGATTTTCCAATCCGAGCCACTGTTTAAGAGATACAAGCGTTTATCCATTAAAAGAATAAATTAATTTATTAATTTATCCGTTTAACCTTCCGAAAGCGAGCGAGGTGTCCAAACATCCCACGCCGACATGTTTTATGTTGTTTCTAGGGTAAAAATCCCATTCAGGACCCATCCATACACTCGGATCTCTTATCTGAAGCTTGGTTTAGGAGTTATCACATTTATTTAGCGTTTCCAGTGTGAACGCACTGAAAATTTATTTCCAGCCACTCCGGGGCTCGGAATCGCACGCCGTCTGAAGGCGCGGCTCTGGAATATTATCAAGAATATTCCAAAGTCTTTCGTAGAAAAAACCGGGTTCTTACAGATTCCCCTTACCATAAGTACAGGGTTTCTTTTATACACTTCATCCTCATTTATGTTATAATATTATTTAAAAAAAAATTTAAATAGACATATTTTATTCTTATTTTTATTATTTTTGATCAATTTTATAATTAATTAGTATTATTTCATTATAAAAATAATACATAAAGAAATGATAGTTCAAATAATTCCATGATTTTTCAAAAATAAAAGTATTGATTATTTTTTCTTAGTACATGAGTTATATCATCTACAAAAGGATAAACAGAAATAAATACATATTTATTAAGTATATATAATAAAGTAAAAACTCAATTATGGTAGTGATAATTAAAGAATAATGAACATCCATTTAAGTGGTAAAACGTTACCTGAATGAAAATGTTGAATGAGGAGATAGATAAGATATATGTACTATTTATTTTTTATATTAATTTTATAAAGACATGATATAAATTTTATTATATTTATCTAATTATAATTTATATTAGAAAAAATAATGAATAGGAAGTGAATTATTAATTAAATAGAAGTGTGAGAGTTTCTATATAATATATGAAAGTAAATATTAATCAGGGACCTTACTAAGCATGGATGGGCAACACCCCAACCCAAGTGACCCGAATAGTGCTCAAGTGAGGATATTCACATCATCTCAGATGCAACCCCTAGTATTATAGAGGTTTCTAACTACTGATGAGGGACAAAAAAATCCTTTCAGAAAATATTCCCTCAATATAAGAGAGAAAGGGACATGAATGATTCTATGTAAAATTTGGATTCAACCATCTATGTGGGGGATAAACTAAATATATATGGACATTAAATAGTGATCTAGGAGATCCCCCATTATGTATAATATAAAAATAGATAACTACCTACATGATGCATTAATTATAAATAGTATAACAATAATAAAAAATAAATATTATCATATGAAATTCATAAAAATAACATGCTTCACACTAGCTAAAATATATTTAGAATGATTGAAAATAATGATATATAATTGCATCTAGACTAACTCAAAATGTATATTTAATCAATTATTGGCCTCTAATAACCAATCATACCTAGACAACATGACTTTTTCAATACAATACATGAACCAAAAGTGAAAAATGAAGATTACCCTTATACTTTGAGACCCAAGTTATGTATACAAGTAGTTGAATTCAAAATCGATCCAATAAACAACCAACTCTACCTAGAATACCCAAATACACATCATTATGAGTAAGAAAAATTGTGATAGGTTAAAGGGAGGAAAGGAGGAGAAGAGAATATGAAGAAATGAGGTATTACCACTATTTTAAATCAAAGGGAGAAGGGGGTAGGGGAGAAGGGGGAGAAGAGAGGCTGGAAAGGATGGATCATAGGAGAAGGGGTTGCAGGTGGTGAGGGATCGGGCTTGGACTTAGGTGGATCAAGGGAAACTGGAGTGCTTGTGAGGTATATAGTGAGGGAGAAGGCTCGATGGATTAGTGGTGACCATAGTGTCGTCTCAGGCTTAGGCTTGGTGTGCTCGAGGGGAATAGGGGAAATCAGAGCATCGATAAGGGATTCGGGGGCTTGGGGAAAACCAGAGCACCAGAAAGGGGGGAAACAGTGGTGGGGAGGGCACCAGTAAGGGCTCAAGGTCGGGGGTGGGTTCAGGGACAAGGGTGGGTCTCAGGGTGAAGTGTGTTTATTTTAATAAATAAATAACATTTAGTGCAGTTTTTGGAAAACCATCACTGAATTCATTCGATTTTTTAGAATCAGTTTAATAAACTACCGGTTGAAAAAAAAATTGTGTAGTGTTAGAAGCATGTAAAGTTCTACATATATGAAAAATTCATTTCATGAGTTAAATTCATGTCATAAGATCACAATTCACATCATGAACTTGGTATATATAGAACCTGAGAATATCATTTAAAAGCATCAATGGAGGGGGAGTACTGTTTGACAAGTTTATATTTTTACATCCCTAGTTTTCTTCCACCACATAATTTAAAAAATATCAGAAATAAAATAAGTTGAATTATTACATGAACTGATTTGAATTAGATAAAATTCTTGTATTCTTTTCCTTGTACTTTCTAATCTAGGAGGAATTAGCAGTTAGAAAAAATATTTTGACATGTTGGGAAATTTGAAATATCATTCCCATAAATGAAAAATATATAAATGGATATTTCAAGAGTTACTTTATTACATCAATTTGTAATTTTATGAAAATTATTTTTGATATGATTTATTTTCTCAATGTTAATTATTAGAAACTTTTTTTGAGTAAATTTATTATTAATGTTCATGCCATGACCTGATTGAGTTATAGTCTGTTCCCATTCCTGAGAGGATTCTGAACTAAAAATTTCCCGTTATTTTCTAATAATATTTCTTCAGTGAACCTTATGGAATATAAACTAAATATAACATGAATTGATATCTTATCAAATCTATGAATATACAAATTCACTTTTAAAATGATTTTGTAATTTTTTTATGATCCATTTATCCTTGAGACACATGTGCACATTGATCTATCCTTATACCATAGAATCCATGTATGACCTTGTTAAGATTAATCCATATAACAAGTCATTATTTTTTTCCTATCCAGAGCTTTTTATTTTTCATGATATTCAATTGAATGAGAGTAGGAGAGTGGTTTTCTTGGTGGATATGGGATGTGGTATCTTTCTAGGAGACTACATGGTGTTTACATGAGATTTTTTGGAAAGGTTCATATTTATATTAATTTTATTTAATTTTTTATCCCTATTGTTGTTAAAAAATGGGTTGTTTCTTGGGTATGTCAATAATCACAATTACCAGACTGATGATCTCAAAATCATATGGGATTTGGTGGTGGATGTGAGACTTATCCCCGAAAAATATTTCGAAAAAATGATAAAAGAATGGGTTGTGTATTAGGAGGGTCAAAATTCACCATTACCAGACCAATGATTCTCTTGGTAGATCATATAGGGTTAGGTTGTGGATGTGAGATCAATCCTAAACATGAATTATAAAAAAATATAATAAGAGTGGTTCATCATTAATTATGCTTATATAGTTTATGATCCTTAACTGTTCACTTTGAGGGGTGAGTGAGATGAAATTATATTTTAGTGAGGATCATTTCATTACACTTGTCTTTTGGATATGATATGTTATACTAAAGAGTTTAGCCTCCACTAAAATACTTACTTGATTTTTTACATCAATACCTACCTACCCTCAGCCTTAGATACTTTTTTTCCTAATTTAAAATCCATCATGATAAATTGTGATATTTGTATTAACATGGTGAAGAAAGTCGATTCAATGAAAGAATATAGTTAGGAGCATATGCTTGAGGTATGAGCATAAACTAATTAAATTTTTATCATGAGTTCTGAGAGGAAACATTCATGGTGAGGTAAATCATAAATGGCATGTGTATTAATAAAATATTGAAATCTATAAGTGAAAATGAGAAATACATTGAATTGGAAAATATAAATGAAGCATTATTTGTGAATTCATTTTTTGGTATGTTTTGTATTTTTAGAATCTTTAATTATAAATTTTTTTATGAGCATCAAAATTTAAAAATTCCCTTATTGATTTTTGTGCCCTTTGTATTTTGATGTTGAGATTTTTCTTGAGGAAGAGAAAATATTTGAGTATAGGGGTATTTGATATATCAATTATATATACATATATATATATATATCAATATTTTTTATATAAATTTTAGTTGAATATTAATTGATTGAATATGTGACTGATTCCTGATTTCAATATTTCATTTACTCTTATGGCATGGCTACATTTTGGGAGAATATAGATGAAATTAGGATAATTTGAAAAGATAAAGGTACTCTGTGCCACACTGCTTTGTAGCACAGTGTGAAAACACAAATATGATGAATTTAAGAGTGAATATTAAATCCAAATGGATCAATTTTTCCATTTAATGAATGTTTCCCATGGTTTTGGATGATCACATGATGTTTACGAGGCTCAGAACTGAAGAACTAGAGAAAAATGATTTTTTCAGTGCTAGAAATAAATATTTCACATTGTGTATCATGCACACTATGTGTAAAATATTCAAGTCATGAACCTACTACATGATGTGAATATAGAAAATTTTTAAAAATAGGAGGCCCACAACTTTCATGGTGTGAACAATTTTCACACCATGAAACTCTCGAGGAAGACATAGATATGATGGTTTTTACATATCATTAGATGGAAAGATATCTTCAGTGACTCAAATTTCCATTAAAGTATATCTTTGACCCATGGAAGCTATATAAGGATATATAGTCTTATAAATAAAGGGTTATGATTAAGATAAAGGGATTCATTCTAGGTGTTGAGGTTCAACCACCAGGAGGCTTCCACTAGGGTTCTGACCCACTGTACTTAGGTTTTTTCTACTTTCCTTAATTATGATTTGATGTAACATTAGAATATCATTTGTAAAATTTCAGTTTATTTAATTTTATTTCCTTATAATTACTTTTATTTAATTATCTATTCTATTATTTTGGTTTTATTCATCATTGGTTATCACCTAACAATAATCAGATAAATCCATAAGGGAGAGAAAAATCGGTTGAAATGGGTGTGTACCAAATTTTTCTATTTTTTTCTTCAATTTCATAATGATTATATTCAATTATTCTTATGTAGAAACTCATTATTTTTCATATCTATTATTAAATCATAGACCAAGTTCATTTGGTAATAGACGAAACCCAACATGATAAAGGTAATTAATTCATGATCACTGAATTAGATTATTCTTATGCTTTTTCAAAATGATCCTAACATGTACTAGTATTTTATTTCATTTAGTCATAAAGAAGTGTGGTTATAGGGTATATTGATAGGGATTGAAACTTTCATTGATTAATAAAATTTATTGATTTCACATCTTATTAGTATTATTTTTTTTTTCAAGTGTGGTTGGGATTTCATTATTAAATAACCAATGTTAAGGGGGTTTTAACATCAGTTATCTATAAAACTAGAGTTAAAACCCAATGAGAAATGGTTTTCACATAAGTTATATAAATAATAAACATGAAGCAATCAATTAAATAAGGGTTTTAACTTTGGTTATATATATAATCAATGTTAAAAGTATAATTTCAATCATGAAAAATTGATATTTCAATTTTTTCATAGCACAATTTCTATTTTTAAAATCACAAATAAATTTTATTAAATTATGATCAAACATGTTTTCATGTAAAATATATAACTTCACATTCTCTCTCTTTCAATATTTTCAATCTAGTCCTATTTTATCCAAGACAACATTCTATCATTTCTTCATTTAATGATTTTAATATGATCTCATCATTTAGTTTATTTATTATTGGTTTTCTTCATAGATCATTATTAGAATAAAGATGATTTAGTATCAGAATTTTAATTTCAATTTTTTCATAACTGACATTAATAGTGGAATGGGAGGCATTTAATATTGGGTTTATAATAAAATGATGTTAAAATATTTTAAATAAATCTAATTCACACAAGAATATTCTTATATTTTCAATGTGATATTTTTTAATTCCTCATCCCATCGACTTGAAACAACACCTAAATACACTCAATATTCTACTTTCATTTGATTTTTAACTTCTTTTTGTATTTTTCTCCTCAATATTCCATCCTTCACTATTATTTCATCACCCTTAACATTATTTGGTCCACAAAAAGTCTAATTCTCTAAACCCACATTCGTGCTCCACGATTTTTTTGTTCAATTTTCAATTTCATTTTTATAGTGACCCAAGCCTTTTACACAATGTTTTACTTGATTTTTGACATAAATATCCAAAAAAATAAAACCCAAAGGTTGTGAGGCCTAGTTTCTTTGGAAGACTAGGTTTATAAAATAACAACTTGAATCTAAAACACAATATATTTATTTTATTCTCTAAAATGATTTCTTAAATTACCTTGATCTCCTAAAACTACATAGAATAACCTCAGGAATATATAAACAAAATGTGTGAACTATAAATCAAAATAAGGGAATAAACATAGAAATGAAGCATAACATTTGAGTGATAAGGCATAACATGACAACATAAATGGCATGGATCATGAATAATAATTTTGAGGCATAAATTAATAGAGTGGAATCATTGGATCAATGCAACATAGGAAAGTGGAAATAGCATAAAACATGGCATAAGCATCATTCAAGGCTAACTGCCAAGACAATATCACATGGTGGAAAGTGTCCCATCATAGATTAGGTTCACTTCCTAATCCCATACATATCTCCTCATGAGACTAAAATATTACCAAATTCTTTGGATCACTATCTAGGCACACCTATAATACTATGTACATTCTTATGTGTTCCACAAAAAGGAAAATAATCATAAATAATTAATGTAAGAATTACCCGTGGAAATAAATGGGTTTCATAGTCTTTCCTCACTAAGGGAAACATTAAAACATGTATTAACCCTTTAAAAGAAGGTGAATTAAACTTTATATATATGTTTGGGACATATCTATATAATATAAAAGAATTATATAAAATTAATACAGAGATAAAGTGAGGTAAGTTGAGTGAAAGCATAACCCAAAAGAAATATGGTGGTTTGGAGAGATCCTTGAACTTATATTCCAGATTTATTCTATGATTGCACTTAATGTACTAAATTATCAAATTAAACTGATTAATTACTTAATTCATAACCTCTTACATATATATTTTATTTATTATAATTTTACAATGCTCATTTATAACCATTTCAATGGGTTATAAAGCTCAATTTCAATATTCTGGAGGCGTTCCATTCTTGGTTACAAGGTTAGATCACTTGTCTATAATTATCGATGTTCTTTTACAATATGACTAAAAATAAATAAGTAAAATAAAATAATATTCAATTTCTTACAAAAAATTAAAATGGTACCAAAAATTCATTTTTGTTCAAACATATGAGTGATTCATTTAGTAAAAATTTTAATGTCCTTCAGTTAGTTTATTTTAGTGGTTTTACTATCCATCGTGAATTAGTTATATTAAATTTAATATTATGGTTATATATTCTTTCCATAATGTGGAAAAATATATAATATACATATTTAGATCATTTGGAACCATTATAAGTGAACTTAAACCTTCCATGAAGGAGGTAATGGGAAATGAAAACTCATCGTCAAAGAAGGCGGTGAATCAATATATTACGGATGATGTTTTCCTTTTTATAATAAGAGGATAAGATAATTGATTTTTGGATAGATAATAAATTAGCATAATAAAATTCATAGTATTCATATGATATTGGAGTTACTATTCCGTGTTGGATGAGGTAGGTGAGTAGAAGGTAAGAAAAAAAAGAAATTAAAAGATTTGGTTGAAAGTGTTACCTATTGAATTTCGCTTTTTTGAAAAAATTATTAAGGAACTTGAAATTGGTATTTTGGGGATACCAATATCACTAGGAAATGTGAGAGAGGATTGATGAGATCCACATTTTCATATTTTAGTTACCATATTTTATTTGTTTATACCATTGTAATATTTTTAATTCTTATGGCCTTTTTTTTATTCTCTATATGCAATGTTAAAATTAATAAAATGTTATTGGTTTCTTTATTTGATGTATGTTATTTATGCAAAGTTTCTAAATTTGATATAATTATAAGAAGATAAATTTCATTTATAAAATTATGGGTCATTACATGTAAGGACCCCAACCCCAGTTTCCTAGAACTCGTGCCTAATTTTATTACACTAGCATATAAACAAGGAAGACACATCATGATGGACCGAATAGTTTAGTATTTTTGGAAAACTAGATACATACATAAGTTTTACATTACAACTTGAAAGTAAATACAATATGGAAATTCCTTTAGAAACATCCATTACTCCTAGATTATCCCCTCAAGTCATTCATAATATACTTCTTTTCATCCTTGGGAAAAATAAAACATAAGAAATGGGTGAGATCAGATACTCAGTAAGGCTACGAAATACAATGGAAGAATAAATAATATGGCATGGTGAATAACAAAAAGTACACATTCCATTAAAACATAATCTTGTGCCTAAAATAGATGGAATAAAAGCTGAATAAATAATTCCATAATAAAAAATAACCATGGGTATTCTACTAGTCGAATAATTACATGGACTATCAATTACTAGTTTCAAAATGAGGTAAAGCATAATGTGGGATGTCATGACCATACTGCCAAGGGATCATGACAGGACCATACATAAACGAGTAAAAACTCAAAATAGTTTGTATCATGAGACCTTCCAATGCATAAAAGGGCTATAGTGGGCTCCATCTGACAATTAATAAGTCAAATACATTCCTAACATGAAAGGGGTGAAATATATTCAACATATATATTCATACTGATACTATAATATAAAATGTAAATAACTTTTCCCAATCAGTAAACATAAACACTAACCATTCAGAGTAATATGGTGAATGGTATAAAGATAACACATACACAATCAAAATAATCATAAAACATTTATTAAAATATTTTAGATGATATCATATAATATTAATCCAAATTAAACAAAATAATCAACAATAGTGTTGAAATAGATGAAAATACTTCTAAAAAATCATCGAGTAATTCTTGAGAGAAATAATCTTCTACTTTGCAAAGAAGTGTTCTTTTGGAAAAATATTTGTATAAAAATAAAAGTGGAATAAGATAGTTTTTTCATAATATAAGAGTGATTTTATAAAAATAATGGTATCTTAAAATAGAGTATAGAGTGCACTTGAAAATAGGTAAGAATTTGAGATGTTCCCTTGAATCAAGCTTGTTTATCGAGAAGAATTTGAGAAATATCATTTTAAAGAATGTAACTCCCCATAAAAGAAAGAAGGATTATGATTAGTACATATATATATATATATATAAAATTCACACAGAATTTAAGATAATTACTTTAGAATAATTAATAATTTCAGTGGGGTAAAGAGAGAAAAGGAGTAACCCAAAAGAAAATAGAGGTTAGAGTAGAAACCCTTACCATATTTCCAAATGTGTTATGAACTTGATATTAAGGACATGGAATATGAAGTTAGATTCATAAATAATTTAATTAACAATATATTATACATGTATTTATTTTATTATAATTTTACTAAGCTAATTTATTGCTTTTTGATAAGTTATAAGATTGGATTTTATCATTCTAGAGTGTTTGTTCCCTGGATTTCATGATCAGTTCACTTGATTATAAGTAATGGAGTTCATGTAAAATGGGTATAATTCTTTATAATTGTAATTAAATGTTTTTAATGAACAACCAGGAGTTTAATTGGTATTATGTGTTATTTTATCCATATATGAGGATGAATCATTAGATAACTTGTTAATGATAATCGTTTAGCTTAATTTTAGCGGTTTTTCGATCACAATGAACTAGTTTTGTTCTATTATTTAATATCATGTATATAAAATGTCTCTAGAAGCTTAAATAAGATATAATACATATTTTATAATCTGGTATAATCATAAATATGGTTCCATGACCCCACTTTAATGATAAATTAAAGAAATAAAGTTTATGATCCACAAAGGTTGTAAATCAGCACCTCCCGGACGATAATTTCATTTTCATTAAATTAAAATAGAGAAAAAGAGAGATTAAGGAGACTAATAATGGATATTAAATTAACATGATATAATTATATTATATAAATGATACTGGAGTTATCATGGTCATTTTTACAGAGGAGGTGAGGAGGGGATAAAAAAATAAATCGAAATGAAATTAAAAGAAAAATGAAGAGGGTTTATCTCTTGAATTATCCTCCCTGAGAACCTCCTTAGGGGAAGGGGTTTATGTATTTTGGATAGAACAAGAGCTCTTAAAAATGGGGAGAGAATAGGGAAGAGTATTTGGGAATAATTTTTACAGGCTTCAAGGCTTATAGGTGTGAGGAGAAGAGGGGGTGAGGGGTGGTATTTATAGTGGAGGAGAGGGGTGATTTCTCATTATTTTATTATTTTTCTCAAGACAATCAATAATGATTATTTTTGTCACTAAATACAATAATAAGTGAATGTGAATTCAAAAAAAAGGGTTCCTACATCATCCATACATCAACTATGTCTCCATAATTCATGTATTTAGCATTTATCCAATGTTATTGTATTTTACTATTCACCAAAAATTCAAGTATTTTAGAAAAATATCATAAATTCACCCGAACCATTTCTCAATCTGTAGAATTAAAAAATGAACTCCATTTTATAAAAAAATATAAATATTATAAATTTAATATTTAATTAAAATCATCATTTACTCGAAAAATACAGTTTCTAAAATTAAAACTGATTTTATAATAGTTTGAAAATTAAAAAAGGGCTCATTAAATTATCATAAAATCATAACACAAAAAATATTGACTTATGAATACATTTTATAAAAAATAATTTTCTTTTAAATAATTTTCTTTTAAATAATTTTTATAATTATTATTAAATGTTTATGAGTCACAAAAATACTAATACTATATTAATTTTTTTTAAATATTAATTTACTTATACTACGATATCATAATTTTATTTATGTGATGTCTAAATTTTATTTATACATTCATGGGTGAGGTTAGTATTCATTTGGCTGATTTACTATTCATATGGGTCATATTACTATTAATAAGGGTAACATTACTATTCCAAAGGGTCAAGTTACTATTCACAAAAAAAATTTTGTTGATCCTATCAGACCCTAAATATCTTACTAATCACAACTGTTTATTTCCATTTTTCTAAATTAAATCCATGAAAGTGGAAAAATTACATTTAAGGCTAATCTCACAGGTGAGGCGAGAAGGTGGGTAAAAAGAGTGTTCAAAAGTTCAATAAGTCTTTATATCTAATTTCAATATAAAAAATTATTCCAATGATCTTAATTGGATTAATATATGTATAATTGAACTATTGTGATTTTAAAAATTAATTTAATGTATAAAAATTATTTAAACAAAAAAACACTTTTTAACTACAATGGAGTATTTTTTCACTATTAATCAAAAAATGAATCTTCTCATAAAAATACTAAAAATTCACCCAATATTAATTTTGAAATTCCAAAAAAAATAATTATGTTTATTTTAACAAATTTAATTTCTAAGGGTGTTTAAAATTAATTTTATTATATTTCACAGAAGGACATAAAAAAGTAATTCTTTTAAGAAAATAGTATTTCTAAACATATAAATATCTTACCAAAAATTATACATTTCATTATAAATATGTTTTATTTATGTGAAGAAATTATAAATAACATTAAATAGTAGTTATTACTATTAATATTACTGTGTTTAATAGCTATGTTATAACTATCTTTTTTAAATAATTAAAATAACAAAGTGTTGTTTCATAGAGACTCGGGGTTGCGTTCATTACATTCTATATTAAATTTATTTTTAAATTCTTGGGGTGTTACATTATCCCCTCCTTAAATAAATTGTTCCCTCTCAATTTGAAATTTCACTTTGAAATTTAAAGTTTGATAATTGAAAATTCCCTTGTGGAAAACCCACATCAGAAATAGGGTTAGTAAAATGTCTTCTTAAAAAGAGGTTAAGGTAAATGAGGTGGTCAACACAAAATTATTCTTTCAAATAAAAGAATATTATTGGGAAGTGAAAACATGGACATGAAAGAGAAATATAACCATAAAGTTATGATGGAGAATTATAGAGGACATGGTCATTAGAAAGTTAATAATCACAAAACAAAAAACTATAGTTATGGAAAATCTCATTGATATCTAAAAAAATTATAATAATAGGAATTTTTTTTAAATCTATTTTCCTATAGTTGAGGAATTATTCCACCCTATAAGAGTATAAATATATGTTTCTATTTCATAAACACAGTTTTATCCTCTGATTTCACCTTGAACTATCTATACTTTATCTCTTAGCACATGTTGCATCATATGGTGAAGTAATATATTAACCTATAAATCCTCATTTAATGATCAACATAAATGATTTCATAAATGGTTAAACTTTTCAAAAATATAATGATCCAACACTTTAGAAAAACGGTCATTGAATTTCTATAATTAACTTATTAATCATCATTAAGTGGCTCTTAATAATCACAAACCAACTTGTGAATGCATTCTCCTTGTATTCTCTTAAATCCTGGTAATATCTTAAATTACCATAAAAAATTATTTAATATTTTTATGCTTCCTTATTCTTTATGTTAAACATAGGGAATTGGATATATTCCTTAAATACATAATGTTGTAGACTCTACCAATGATAGCATAAACCACTTTGTAAATAGTCCACTATTTAGATCCAAGATAGTAACTACTATATAATTTCCATTTTCCAAATAAATCATCTATTTATTATGAAATCTATATCTCGGTATCAAGAACATATTAAGGATTTTCTTTCCATCAACCATATACTTTCACAAGATATTAAATTGCTACTAAGTCACTTTTCCTTGGTACCATCATACATTCTTAAATCCTTAATGAAACAGTATTGTAGTATAATCCTTATATATCTCATGATTCTTATAACCAAATAATTATAGATAAAATACTAAAATAACAAAATTATTGAATAAAAAAAATCATATAAATCAATACTCTTCATATGGTGTGGTAGCATAGTCTTGACCATGATCCACTATCCTCTTTTGTTGTATATTTTTTGACGCTCGAGACATTGATTTTCATAGTGTCCTGTATCCTTACAGTTAAAGCATTTTACATTGGAAAAATTTTTCTTAGTCTTGAAATCACAAGCACAGTGTCCTTTCTCTCCACACTTTTATCAAAATAAATTTACTTTTAAGAAAGTACCAAGGTTTTTTTCCACAATTATCACATGTGGGAAAACACTTCTTTCCCTTCTTCCCTTTATCCATCATTTTCCCAGTTATCCTATTCTTCTTGTACTTTCTTCTGAAGACATAATACTTATAAAACTCTTTCTCCTTCTTTTTAGAACATGATATTATCTCCTCATATGAAGATAATTTTTGAGATACTAGTTCCCTTTGAAATATTGTCTTAAACCCATCAAAGAAATGATCATTTTTACTATTTAGATTATTAAATTGATGTTCTTCCCATTCCATCTGATAAGATCCATTTCTAAATAACATCATACACTATATTAGATCATAAAATTATTAAACATAATTTATAATCCCAATACTAGTGAAAAAATTGACATAAATTGATAAACTTATGCATAGCTAATCTCATAATCATAAGCATGGTTTCATTGGGGACATGCTTACTTTTAAATCATTCATAATGGTTTGTAATTAAAATTTTAATTATCCTAAGCATATCCATCAGGAGTTTCAAAATAGGTGTGCAATAAGGATTGTTGTTGTGTACCTGGTTACCCCAATTCAGGCCTGGGACACCTTGTCATAGTTGTTACACCTAAGTACATATGTGCTAGAACCACTTGCACTTATAGTATCCTGAAAAATATATATTACTAGGAAGATCCACATAATCTCTACCTTACAAAAATTCTATTATTTTTTTCTATTATTATCCTCAAATTCTATCTTAGGGTTATGTTTCTAAATATACATATTCTAAATCTAGATTCCAAGGTTTCTACTTAACTTCCTATGATACCAACTCTAAGGACCCTGACCCAAATTTCCCAATGTCGATGCATAATTTTATTTCATTAGAATATAAACAAGGAAGAATCATCCTAAAGGACAGAATAGTTTAGTAGTTTTTGAAAACCAGATACATACATAAGTTTTACATTACAACTTGATAGGAAATACAATATAGAAATTCCTTTAGAAACATCCAAAACTCTTAGATTATCCCTGTAAGTCATTCATGATATACTTCTTCTCATCCTGGGGAAAAATAAAACATAATAAAGGGTTGAGATTAGATGCTCAGTAAGTTTAACTAATACAGAAGAAGAAAAAATAATAAGGCATGGTGAATAACTAAAAGTACACATTCCATTAAAACATAATCTTGTGCATAAAATAATAGGAATAAAAGATGATTAAATAATTACATAATAAAATATAACCATAGATGTTATAGTAGTTGGATAATAAAATAGAATATCAATTAATAACTTTATAATTAGGTAATTCATAATGCGGGATGTTATAACCATATGGTCAGGGCATCCTTCCAAGACCATACATAAAAGGGTAAAAACTCAAACTAGTTTTTTCTCATGAGACTTATCGATGTAATGATGGGATATAGTAGGCCTCACCCACCACTTACTAATTATAATTCATTCCTCATATGAAAGGTATAAAATATAATCAACATATACATTTATATTGAAACTAACATATTAAATTTAAATAACTTTCCTCAATCGGTAAACTTAAACACTAACCATTTCGAGTAATATGGTGAATGGTATGAAGATAAAGAATCCATATTCAAACTAATAATAAAACAATAAATAAAATATTTTATATTATATTATAAAATATTAATCCCAATTAAACATAAGAATCAACAATAGTGTTAAAATAGATGAAAATACACTTATAAAATCATCGTGTAATTATTCAGAGAAATTCTCTTTTAATTTACAAGGAGGAGTTCTTTTGGAAAAACATTTGTATAACACTAGAAGTGAAATAAGATAGTTTTCTCATTAAAAAATGAGTTATTTTAGAAAAATAATGATGACTTAAAACAGATTATATAGTTCACTTGAAAATATGTAAGAATTCGAGAAGTTCCCTGGAATCGGGCTACTTTATCAGGAAGAATTTGAGAAATATCCTTTTAAAGAATGTAACTCTTCATAAAATAAAGAAGAGTTATGATTGGTACATATATATAGAACATTAAAATATAATTTATGTGAATTAAATAATAATAATTAATAATTTAATTATGGTAAATATAGAAAAAGTGTAACCCGGTAGAAAATGGATGTTTGGGTAGAAACCATTTCCTTATGTTTGAATGTGTTATGCACTTGAACTTAATGCCCTAGAATATGAAATTAGATTCATTGATAATTTAATTAAGAACCTATTAGACATGTATTTAATTTATTATAATTTTATTAAGTTTATTTATAGATTTTTTTATAAGTTATAAGATGGAATTCCGTCGTTCCAAAGTGTTTGTTTCCTTGATTTCATGATCGGTTCGCTTGATTATAAGTAATGGAGTTCATGTAAAATGGGTACAATTATCCAAAATTGGAATTAAATGTTATTAATGATCAAAAATTAGTTTAATTGGTATTATTTATTATTATTTTTTCATATATGAGGATGAATTATTAGGTAACATGTAAATGATAATCATTTAGCTTAATTTTAGCAGTTTTTCGATCACAATGAACTAGCTTTGTTCTATTATTTAATATCATTTATATAAAATGGATATAGAATAGAATATAATATATAATTTATAATTTATAATCTTGTTCAACCATATAAATGGTTTTACAACAATACCTGAAGGAGAAATTAAAGAATGAAAGTATGTCTTCCACAAAGGTTGTAAATCGACACCTCTCAGATGATTATTTCATTTTTTTAAATAAAATATAGAGATAGAGGGAGATTGATAATGGATATTCCTTTAACATGATATCATTATATTATATAGATTATACTAGATTTATCATGATCATTTGGATAGAGGATGTGAGGAGAGGATAAGAAAATAAATTTAAATGAAACTAAAAGAAAATAGAAGAGGGTTTACCTCTTGAATTATCCTCCTTTAGAGCCTCCTTAACGGAAGGGGTTTTGGTCTTTTGGAAAGAACAATAGCTTTTGGATGTGGGGAGGACTAGGGAATAGTATTTGGTTATAATTTTTACAAGATTCAAGGCTTATAGGTGTTAGGAGAGGAGGGGTGAGGTGTGGTATTTATAGTGGAGGATAGAGGTGATTTATTATTATTTTATTCAATATTTTATTATTTTTTTGAAGACAAGAAATAGTGTTGATTCATGTGACTAAATATAGTAATATGTTCATGTGAGTTTGAACCAAGGGTGCCTACATCAGTCATACAACATCTATGACTCTATAATTCAGGTAATTTAGCATTTATCCTAAATTATCATATTTTACTATTCACAAAAATTCAAGTATTTAAGCAAAATATAAAAATTTAACCCTAACCATTTTTAAATGTTTAGAATTAAAAAATGAACTCCATTTTATGAAAATAATTTTTTAAATATGAGAAAATGAAATTTTAATTAAAATCTTCATTTACTCGAAAAATATTGTTTTTAAAATTATAACTGATTTTATAACACTCTAAAAAATTAACAAAGGCCTCATTAAATTATCATAAAATAGTAAGTCTACAAAATATTGATTTATGAATACATTTTATGAAAATGAGTTTTCTTTTAAATTATTTTTAAATTTGTAATTAAATATCCATGACTCACAAAAATATCAACACTTAATTAATAATTATTTTAAAATATTCATTTAATTATACCATGATATCATAGATTCATTTATGATATGCCTAAATTTTATTTATACATTCATGGATGAGGTTACTATTCATTTGGCTGATTAACTATTCATAAGAATCATATTACTATTAATGAGGGTAACATTATTATTCTGAAGGGTCAAGTTACTATTAAAAAAATTAAGTTGATCCTATTAGACTCTAAATTTCTTATTGATCACAACCACTTATGTCCCTTTTTTGAAATTAAATTCACGTAAATGGAAAAATTGTGTTTAATGATAACCTCGTAGGTGTGGCGAGAAGATGGGTAAAAAGAATGTTCAAAAGTTCAATATGTTTTTAAATCTAAATTCAATATAAAAAAATTATTTCAATGATATTAATTGGATTAATATATGTATAATTGATCTATTTTGATTTTAAAAATTAATTTAAAGTGTAATAATTATTTAAATAAAAAAAGAAATTTTTAACTATAATGCAGTATTTTTCACTATTCATAAAAGAAATTAAGATTCTTAGAAAAATACTAAAAATTCACACTATGTTAATTTTGATATTCCAAATAAAAAAATTATGTTTATTTTACCAAATTAAAATTCGTAAGAGTGTCTAAAATTAATTTTATTATTGTTCATAGAAGAACATAAAAAGCAATTCCTTTAAGAAAATAATATTTCTAAACATATAAATATTTTACCAAAAATTATACATTTCATTATAAATATGTTTTATTTATGTTAAACCACTATAAATAAAATTAAATAATAGTTATTACTATTAATATTACTATGTTTACTAGATATGTTATTACTATCATTTTTAAATAATTATAATGACAAAGTGTTATTTCATAGAGACTCGGTGTTGTGTTCATTAAATTATATATTAAATTTTTTTTTAAATCATTGGTGTGTTATATTAAATTATTCCCCCTTTATAAATTTAATCCTAAAATTTTAATTTTATATACTAAGGTGAAAACAGGTGAGGGTACTTATGCTTCATGGATTCTTCTGGTTCCCATATCGCCTCCTCATATTTATGATTTTGCCATAGTACTTTGACTAGGAGAGAAATCTTATTGCATAGAACATTATCTCTATGGTCCAAGATCTTTATTCTCTGCTGATGGGTGAGGATTTTTTGTGAATCCCTAGTCAATATTTTATTTACCTAAGCATGCTATACAGTGCACACAAAGGGTTGGTCTCGAGGAGGCAGCTCACACAACATCAAATTTCTATTGTCACTATTTATATTTTATCTAATATAAAACCAAATAATTTAAAGATTAAGATTTTTAAATATGAATTAAATATTGAAATATATATATAATTCAATTTGGATAAAATGAATATAGACAGAATGATGCTGGATAGAAATGAGATCCTCTCAGTAGAACACCTAGAGTAATCTATCATTGTCTCTTTATTAGTTTCAAATATACATAATGAAAATGATCCATAGTATGAAATAACAACCAATTATTCCCATGTTTTGAATATATGATGCACTCAATTATTTCCAAGAGACCTCACATCCACCTCCTCAATCGAGGGAGAAGATTGTAGAAGAGAATTCTAAGCCTCGGGTGGCAAGTGGAGACACAAAGATGCCTTTCCCACTAAGATACCCATTGTACTAATTCTAAGAAAATAAGATACATTAATAATTATATATCAAAATCTTGGGTTTAACACTTTATTTTTTCCTTTGGATCTTCCTCAGGTTAATTAAACATGATCATGGGTATAAGAGATCACAGTGAAGAAGAATATGGTGGAAACTCAAAAGTTAAAAATAAGAGAATTTTGGAAGAATAAGGGTAAAATATATTAAAAATTAATAAAACTATTATAGAATAAAATAAACTACAAAACTATAAAAAAATGGTCAAAAAAAGTTTCCAATACTTTGAAAAGGAGATGACATCCATTTTTATAAGAAAAATGGTTGAAATTTTGGCTCTAAAATTTTATTTAAACGGTTTTCATATGCTAGACCCATTTAATGACCGAATTTCAGAAATATTTCTTATTTATTGTTATTAAAATATTTATTGAGAGTTTTACCACCAAATTTCAGATTCATTATCCATGTGTATAATAAGTTATATCCCATTTACACCAAAAAATTTATTCTGGCTAGGAAAAACCATTAAATTTCTAAAATCAAATTTCTCGTGCATTTATGGACTTGATATAAATATAATCAAGTGGGTACATAGTTATGAAAGCTGTTACATCATATTAAATATATATAAATGTCAAATTTTAGCTCTATTTTTCAACCATTTATGATTTATAGGCCCAACTTTAAAAATATCTAGATCTGTGCCTAAATTTTGAGGCTTGAATTATGAGCATATTTTGGGCCTCCAAATACATAAATAAATTAAAATAGTTAAAATCCAAAATTAGACCATTTTTGTAATTAAGCTCGAAATGCTTCTAAAACCATAAAATGTGAAAATTAACCTTAAAATAACACTTTTGTAGGATTAAATATATTTAAATTAAAATTAAAATAATTGAAAATATTTTCTTTTTCAATTTCCCCACATATAAACCATTCTTTTCTTCAAGTGTAAAATCTCATCATTAAAAATAAAAGGACGCCAATGTTATCATTATTCAAATTTCATGGCAATAAAATTAAAAAATAATCAATGTCAAATAAAATTTCCAGATTTAACATCAAATATCAATTTAATTTCCCATTTTCGAAAGAAACAATCGATTCAAGTATTTTAATTTCTCCCTTTTGAAAATGGTGGAAATTATTCTTTAATTCGTTCAAGCTCTTTAATTCATTATTATTAATCATGCCAAATCATGATTTACCTCACTTTTGAATATTTTTAATCATCACTCGTGATATTAATTCAATTAGAGCTATACTCATATCATGAGAACATTATCCCTATTCGTAGGAATGTAAAGGAACTACTTTATCTATTTTTTAAATACAAAAGACACATA
Organism: Viscum album; assembly: GCA_963277665.1. Classification (NCBI taxonomy): domain Eukaryota; kingdom Viridiplantae; phylum Streptophyta; class Magnoliopsida; order Santalales; family Viscaceae; genus Viscum; species Viscum album. Next base: position 911,927,192 of record OY728155.1, on the reverse strand, counting down.
AAATCATGAGTAATTACATTGAAGGTTCAAATTAATCTAAGACTTAAGGTTGGTAGGAATTGAGCTTTAAAAATTAAGTCTCAAGGAGGAGGCTTATCTCTTAATTAAAATGAATGTTATCAAAACATAAATATCAATGGAATTATCCCCTTCAAATTAGAAACTCCCATTTCCCCCAAAAATCAAAGTAAAGTCTTAATAAAAGTAAAGCATAATGAATGATTTATGAACCCTCTTGAATTTTTCACTACTTTTATACTCTTTTTTTCATCTTCAAATAATTGTTTCATTCTATTTATTTTTCTAATGTTATTATTAAAATAAATTTAACATCCAATACCTAACCAAATTTGATAAAAATCATAGGTCTAATAATGGTTATTTTTTTGTTTTCCCAAATCACAACCCTTTTTTCATTTTTTGGTTCTTTTTATAATTTTATCTTTTTTAATAGGGGAAAATAATAAATATAAAATGAATATAAAGTTTTATCAATACACCCATGTAGAACCCCCACAATTATTCATTACAATTTATATCATCTCTTACACCATGACTCCCTTCACCCCCACACTTCAACTTAAAAATATCGTGAAAATATTAAGAGGTTAGTATTGATGGATAAAAATGGATTGAAACATGGATCATCCATAACAAGATAATTCATAGTCTCTATAAGATAAACAAGGATTTATGTAAAGGTGGTATTTAAGGATAAGGGATTTTAAAAATATTCCATAATAATTTTAAATGTATTTTTGTACAGTTATAGTTTTGACAAGTTCAAATGCAAGTTCTAGTTGGTGACATGTCTCAAGACCACTCAAGAAATATGATCAAGAATAAAATAGGAAGTACTTAGTTTAGAAATCATATAGGGGATATAAATATGATATTGGATAATCATAAATGCATGAATAATAATAACAAATCAATTTACATGAATTTCATAAATTTAAATCCTGAAAAATGATAGGAAAATTTCATTTACATGAATCAACCAATTCCCTCAAATCATGAGTCCTCGTTTTAATATCCATGCTTTACTTTAATCATCAAATTATCCATTTTAATCATTCAACTTCATTAAACTTGAAATCTAAAACATGAAATCATAGGATTTATATGAAACACATTTCTACTAGATAAGTCATGTAAAGCATAAATCCAAGTGTGGGTATGAAATTTTCCATTTTAAAGCTCAAAACATATTGTTTGAAAAAAATGTAGAGAGTTTAAAAGATAAACATTAAAAGTGAACTCCCTTTCTGATCAATCTTAGTCCATTGTATTTAACTATTTGGTGTTTCCTTCTACCATCATTAACCTATAAAATATAATTACTCAATTAAGCTCAAGTATCATTCCATTTAAGCTAAAAATAATAGGGAGTGGGATGCATGATAGAATAATTCCTAAGACTAAAATTGAAATCTAAATTCCAAGAGAGAAAGTAAAAGGGATAAGTCATGGTATGATCTCCCACGCGGTCTTGAATTTTTACTACCAGTAGGTGAAATACCATTTGTTATCCATAATGTAATAATGTGTGGATCTTCTTGGATTTGAACTACCACATGTGGATTTTCCCAGCTTGTGGTTATCCTTTCTTAGTGTGGAATTATACAAGGATAGAGTATACCAGATACAACCTCTTCATAGTTAGGTATTTCTTGCATAGAGATGGTAGGATGAAGTATGGATCATCCTTTTCCTTGGTTTATAATTGTGAAACCTCTATTTTACCAATGTTGGATCAACATGGACTATATGAATTCTAATTTAAAAAGTGGGGTTAGAATGTATTGTTAATTCAATAGAATTTAAACATGAATAATGTAAAAAAAATTCCTTTCAGTGTGAGAAACCTCTATCTTGATTTCTTCTATTTCAGCTACTTGGATCTCTTTACGGGCATCCCCAAATGCATGTTCATCAAAATCAGGGCACTCCATGTGTTCTTAAATAGGTGATGGTTTAGTTTATTCATCTTATTCTAAGAAAAAATGGATTGACTGAATCTGAAAATTCAAAACAATAAGGAGTGATAATAAAATCATATTAAATAAAATTATAAAATAAAGAGTTCAAAGAAAGATCATCTCCCTGATTTGTTTATGGTTCAATCACTTCTTCAGTGGTAAGTTCCTTTTGATGTTGGATCTCAATGGAAGTTTTAGGTAGTTGGGATCATCCATAATTTCTTCAAATTCCACCACATGTGTGGTTTCTTTGTCTTCCATGTCTAGAAATAGGTAGTCATGTTGTGATTCATCAATCTTATATATGGTAAGATCTCTCTTCATTTCATCTTCTGCCCATATGATTCATTCCTCATATTCCTATCAACACATGAGTCTTTATCTTCACTCTCTAGCTCTTCATGGTACTCATTGATTTGATCTTTGAGATGATTGGGTTATTTATGGTCATCAAGTTAGTCCCCAACTTCTTGGATTTCTTCGGTGAAATTTTAGAAAACCAGTGGCACTTCCTTCTTGTCCTTGAATCTTTGCAAGTCAGTTTAGAGTTCATCAATCATGACCATAAAATCTTGAGGTGAGATCCATGTCTCTATGTATCTTTTCTTCTATTTTAACATTATCAAAATATCATCATAACTTCATTGGAGGGCCCCCTCAGTATAATCTATTTCTTCTTCTTGTAACTTTTAATTAATTTTTCCATGTATTGAAAATTTAATCATTTGAAAATATCATGGAAAAATATTTTTTTGAGTGTTTTTTTATGAAAATAATATGTGTTCAAGTTTTGTGTCTCCCCAGAAATGAAACCAAATTTATGTTCAAGGATTTTTCCTGAATCTCAAGTAAATATTTTATTTACCTAATCATGCAATATAGTGCACACCCGGGGTCGATCTTGAAGAGGCACCTCACACAACCCCAAATTTCTATTGTCACTAGTCATATTTAATATAATGTAAAACTAAATAATTTAAAGAGGATGATTTTGAAAGATTCATAAAATATTTATATATATATATATATAATGAAATGTGGAAAAAAATAATGAAGATATAATAATGTTTGATAGAAATGAGATCTTCCTAGGAGAACACCTAGAGTAAACCTTCATCATTTATTTATTAGTTTAAAATATAATTAAAGAAAATGATCCATAGTATTCAGGAACAAAATCTTCCTCCCATATTTTTAATATATTATGCACTCAACAATCTCTAAGAGATAACACATCCACCTCCTCGATCAAGGGAGAAAATTACAGAAGAGAAAGTTAATCCTTGGGTGGTAAGTGGGGACACAAAGGCGCCTTGCACACTAAGATATTACTCAAACTAACTATATGAAAATAAGAAACATTAAGAATGATAGCTCAAAAAAATTGGGTTCAACACTGTATTCTTCCCCTGGGAATTTACTCGGGTCATTTACTCATGATCACAGGTATAAGAGATCACAGTGAAGAAGAATGGGGTGGAAGCACAAAAGATAAAAATAATATAATAGTGAAAGAAGAAGAGTAAAATATTTTAAAAATGGAAAATATTATTGAAAAATAAATGAAACTAAAAAAATATTAAAACAGATAAAAAAATTTACAATTCTTTGAAAATGAGATGAGATACATTTTTATAGGCAAAAGGGGTGAAATTTTGGATCTGAAATTTTCTTCCAAAATTTTGTGCATGGTAAACCCATTTAATGACCTAATTTCGGAAATATTTATTCTTGAAAGTTGTTCAAAGGGTCTTTCTCATTTTTCAACCAAATTTAAGCTTCATTATTCATGTATAAAATATGTTATATCCTATTTACACCAAAAATTTGTTCTAGCAAGGTAGAATCTTTGAATTTATAAAATCCAATTTATTGTGCATTTATGGCCTTTATATCGATAGAATCAAGTGGTTACATAGTTATGAAAATTATTCCACCAGATTCCATCTTTATAAAAGTTGAATTTCATCTCCATTCTGCCCTCCATTTATGAATTATAGGCCCAACTTCAAAAATATCCATATATGTACATAGATTTTGAAACATGAATTGTCAGCATATTTTGGGCCTCCAAATATTGGATTCAGATCTTGGTCCAAAAGAATTAAATGAATCACAATAATTTTTTGATACTAAAAAAATAATTTAAACAATTAAATCAGTGTATCAATAGTTATGGTTAAAATAAATAAATTAACTAAAATATTTAAAATCCAAAAGTAAGTCTTTTTTTCAATTAAGCTCGAAATGCTTCTAAAACCATAAAATGTGACAATTGACCTTAAAATAACACTTTTATGGGATAAAAACATTAAAATTAAAATTAAAATAATTTAAAATATTTTTTATGTCAGCGTCTCATCATAAGAGAGATCGTTTTTCAATTATACCACCTCTGAATTCAGTACATGTAAGGGATCTGGTATATAATTCTCCCAGAGGAATACATTTAATACATCATGTTCTTGATACAAGGTTGGTGAGAGTGCTAGTTGATAATCCACAACTCCAATGTGAGCATGAATCTTAAAGTGTTCGATGTACCTGGGACTTAGTTTTCCCTTCTTACCAAATATCATGACTCTCTTCCAAGGGGATATGTAGAGGAATACCTTATCCCAAATGTAAAACGATAGGTCTCATTAATGATTTTTAGTATAGGTCTTATGTTAACTTTGAGAAGACTCAATGTACTACTGATTAGTTTTAAAATTTTATACCATTTCCTCAACCATTTCAGGTCCCAACAGCTTTCATTCACCAACTTTAACCCAGTATACAGGTGTTCTGCATCTTTTCCCATAAAGGGATTCATATAGAGCCATTTGGATGCTTGAATGGAAAATATTATTGTATGAGAACTTGACCAAAGAAAGATGTTGATCCCATCCCCCTTTTAAGTCCATTGAGCATGATCTCAATATTGCTTATAGTTTCTAGATAGTCTACTTAGATTGGATATTATTTTAGGGGTGATAAATCATATTGACGTTCAACTTAGTGTTTAGAGATTGTTGGAGACTCTTCTATAACTGAAAGGTAAATATTGGATTTTGATTAGATGCAATTGATAATGGTGTTCCATGAAGCCTCACTACTTTTCTGATGTATATCATTACAATTTTATCAAGTGAGAAGACCTATCAAATTTTAATGAAGTGAGTAGTCAATATAATATAATCTAACATAACCCATATAGAATCATTTTCTACAGATGTCTTCATAAGACCAGTGACAAAGTCCATGGTGTTGTTTTCCCATTTCCATATAGGCATGGGTACTGGTTGAATCATTCCCTTATAATACTTCCTTTTAACCTTTACTTGCTGACATTCTAGGAACTTTGATTTGTATTACATGATCTCCTTCTTCATACTGTCCCACCAATATTACTATTAGATATGTTTATACATCAACATACTCTCTAGGTGTATGGAGAATATTGATCTATGTGCATAATATAATATCAACTTAATCATGGGATTTTATAGTACACATAGTTATGACCTAAATCTTACAACTCTTTCTTCATCAATTTTTAACTATGATTATATACATTTTTTTATAACTTCCACCTAATTCTAAATTTCAATATCATTTCTTTGAGAAACCATAATCTTCTTCTAAAGGTATGGTTGAGAAATAATTTGATAAAGGAATGATGAAGTTCATTCCTATATGATTCCCATGTCCATCGTTTTCAAGTCTACGAATATCAGATCCTTCTCAATTCTTATTAATGATAAGGTTATAGGTTCCATTATACATAGAGTATATGAAACTTTATTTTCTTTCTCGAGATGTTAGTGGATTGAGAAATCATATTGATCATATCTAACCATCTACGCTAGTGCATATTAAGATATTTTCTTTTGTGAATATATACTTCAGGCTCTTATGGTCTGTATATATTTCACACTTCTGCCCATAGAGATAATGCTGCAAAATTTTCAATGTGAAGATCACTACAACCAAGTCTAGATCTTGTGTTGGGTAGTTATTCTCATGAACCTTCAAACACCATGGGGAATCAGCTATAAATTTATCCTTTTTCACTAGTACATATACCAAGACCTTCTTCGAAGCATCGCTTTATACCAAGAAAAGTTCCCCACTTATGGTTAGTCTAAGTATCGGTGCAGTGATAAGCCTCTTTTTCAACTCCTTAAAGCTCTCTTCACATTCATTGGTCCAAAAAAATTTACCCCCTTCCAATTTAGTTTGATAAGTGAGTTTGAAAATAACTATAAGTTTCCCACAAATCATAGATAATACCCAGTTAATTCAAGGAAACTACGGATCTCTATTATAGATGCATGTCTAGGACACTCCTTGATAGAAATTATCTTAGAAGGGTCCCCAAATATCCCTTTATTGGTGATAATATTCCCCAATAATGAAACTTCCTCTATCTAGAACTCACATTTACTATACATTACATATAGATTCTACTTTTGAAAAGTATTTATCCCAGTATTCAAATTCTCCTCATGTTCCTCCTTTATTTAGGAGTATATTAGAATATCATCTATAAATAATACCAAAAATTTATTGGGGTAATCTCTAAATAATCTATTCATAAATTCCATAAATATTGTTGAATCATTAGAAAGTCCAAATGAAATCACTATGAACTAATAGTGCCTATACCTTGTTTCGAAGGCGGTATTGGGAATGTCTTCCTTCTTCACTTTTAATTAGTTATATCTCGATCAAAGTTCCACCTTAGAGAAATAAAAGACAGCATATAATTGATCAAACAATTCATCTATCTATATAAATGGATACTTATTATTTATATTAATTTTTTTTAGCTCAATATAGGGACGCATAGAACTATCCTTCTTCTTGAAGAAGAGGATCGATGCACCCCATGGTGAAGCACTTTGGTTTATAAAACCATTTTCTAGATTCTCTTCTAACCTCTTCTTCAGTTATTTTAACTCAATGGTGACCATTCTATAATGAGGATTTCATATGGTTAGATATCTAGGTATAATTTCAATTGATAACTCAACCTATTGGTAAGGGGGAAGTCCATACAATTTTTCAAGAAATACATCAGTATAATACCTCATAATGGGCATGTTTCAAGCATGATTCTATCTTTGGTCTTATTCATTTGAGCTAGATATTCTTTCTCATAAGGAAATAATTCCTGCACTTGAGATGAAGGTTCCAAAGGAGATTCATATCTTCCTTACACTTGTAAAAAATCAAAGGATGACTCAGAATATAAAGAGTGATCACCCTCTCCCAATAGTTTATATTATCTTTATATAAATATAGTTAATCCATACCCAATATAACATAAAATTTATCTAAAGGAAGTATAAAATGATTTATAATAAGTACATTACCCTAAACATCAATATGTGATACAATAATCAAAGAAGTTTTACTTGATTAAATTAATTAATTTGGGGTAGTGAGTCGATGATTTTAGAAAACAACCCATATACACTAGATTAGAAACAAGACATACAGAACTATGGAGTGTTCAATCATATGCCTCATAGTGCAGGACCTTCTTAGGTCCATTGGTTTAGTGATTTATAGTCATTATCATCCTTATTAGCTCTTTCATTAGGTCATTGACTTGGATAATTACCAAGATACCCACATCTACGACATTGAACTATTAGTGGTTCCTTAGGTTGAGCTTTATTTCCCTTCATATTGAAACTTCATTATTATTTGGAAATTGGATTCTTTATACCCTCCTTTTCCACACATAAATCATATTTTATTTTCTTTAACACATTCCCTTTGGTACCTATTTCCACATTTTTGACATGTAGGGAAATAAATCTTATTTTCTTTATTATATTTATCACCAAAACTTCTATGATACACCATATTTATCTCCTTTGATGTGAATGGAAAGTCAACTCAGTTCTGGTTACTAATCGTAGTTCATGATAACTAGTTTGGAATAATCAAAGGATATGTTACATCATCTTACATCAGGTTAGGTATTTAATTAGGTATATCATTACATTTCCCATCATATTGGTTGTTGTCACATGTTCACCTATTTCATACAATTAACTAAAAAATAAAATAAAATTAGGTATCTTGATGAATAACTAATAAGTATATAAAATTAAAATTGTGAACATATAAAGAATAACTTATAGATGATGAATATATCCTAAATTACGAGCCTATAGGTTTTAATCTAGGTTATCTATGGTATTTTTTCTATTAGTTTTTATAACCTAATAATCTATTCAAGTCTATTAAAATGGTTCATAAAGTGTATGAGAATTTCCCAAATTAGATCCCCTAGGAGTGTCAAAACAAGTGTGTAAAAAGGCCTCTTTTCATGTATCAGGTGATGATTGATGTGACCTTTTGGGGTTTTACCCCTTTAGGTACAATTGTTCTAGAACCACATCTACTTATATTATCCAAATAAGGATTTAGTTTCTTGGATACCACTCACTCTATACTTCACCAAAATTCTAGGATATTTTTTTATACTTAGACTTATAATTAGAATTACAACTAGGGTTATAACTAAATTATTCTATTCCTAATCCAAAATAATAACTATAGAAATCTATGATACCATATATAATGAACCAATCCTTTTACATATATTTTTACATGATTTTTGACATAAATATCCAACAAATACATCCCAATGATCATGAGTCTTAGTGTATTTGGAAGACTAGGATTATAAACTATCAACATAAAAATAAAATAAAACATATTTATTTTATTTTCCTAAATTACCTCTTAAATCCTCTTACGATCCTAAAACTACATAGGATAAATTGGGGAATACATAAACAAAAGGGGGAATATAAAGCCCAGTAAGGTAATAAACATAGAAATAAAACATAACATATGAGTGATAATACCTATCATGATAACATAAATGCAATGGATAAAGAAAAATAATTTGTAGGAATAAAATTAATATCAAGTAATCATTAGATCAAGTAAATATAAGAAAGTTTCAGTGGCATAAAACATGACATAAGCATAAGTCAAGACCAACTGTCAAGACAACATCATGTATTGGATAGAGTCTCATCATGGATTAGGTTCACTCAATAATCCCATACATATTGCCTCATGAGACGAAAAAATTGACCAATTAATTTTATCACTATTTATGTTTGACCATAATAACATGTAAATGCCTATGTGTTCTGAAAAAAGGAAATCAATCATAAATCATAAACGTAAGAATTACCTATTGAATGAAATGGGTTGCATAGTCTTGCCTCACCAAGGGAAACCATAAAACATATATTAAATCTTAAAGGGAAGGTGAATTAAACTTAGTATTTATGTGAGGGAGATATATACAAAATATATAAGAATTATATAAGAAGAATAGATAGTTAAATCAAGGTAAGTAGAGAGAAATAAAACCCCAAAGGAAAGGTGGTTCGTAAAGATCCCTTACCTTATGTTCCAAATTTGTTATATTCTTACAGTAAATGTCCCAAATAATAAAATTAAATTAAAAATTTACTTGATGAAAAACGTATTACATATATATTTTATTTATTATAATTTTATTATTGTCATTTATAACTATTTTGATGAGTAATAGAGCTCAATTTCACTGTTTTGTGGGTGTTCATTTCATGGTTTCGAGATCAGATCACTTTTGTATAATTGTTGATGTTCTTTTCCAATTTGACTAAAAATACATATGTGAAATTAAATAATATTTATTTTCTTATATAAATTTTAATGTTCTCAAAAATTAATTTTTTTTCGACATATGTGTGATTCATTTAGTAAAAAAGTTAACGTCGCTCGGTTAGTTTATTTGGGTGGTTTTACCATCAATCGTGGACAAGATTTTTTATATTTATTATTAGGGTTATATATTATTTAAATAATGTGAAAAAATATATAATATACATATTTAGGTCATTTTTAACCATTATAATGGGATATAAACTTTCCATGAAGGAGTTAATTGTAAACAAAAACTCATCATCAACGAAGGCGGTGAACCGACATATTACAGACAATGTTTTCAATTTTACAATAAAAAAAGAAGAGAAGTGATTGTGTGATAGATATTCCATTAAAAAAATATAATTATATTATACATATGATACTGGAGTTAATATTCCATATTGTACAGGGGAGGTGAGGATAAGGTAAGAAAGGAAAATAAATTAAAAGAGGTGGTTGTAAGTGTTACCTCTTGAATTTCACCTCTTTGAAAAAATTATTAATGGACATGAAATTGGTCTTTGGTGGATACCATCAGTACTATGATATGTATTAAAGGTTTTATAAGTGAAATGAATCAAATTTTTCAAGCTACAGGTCTTAGAAGGTGTGAGGAGAAGGGGTGGGGGGTGATATTTATATGGGGAGGAGAGGGTGTTTTTTGAATATTGTATTCATTAGTTTATTATTTTTTCTCAAGATTATCAATATTATTGATTATTGTGACTATATAAATTAAATAGTTCATTTTAGTTCTAAATAATTGGTGCTTCCATCATCCATGACTCAAAAATTCATGTATTTATCATATAATGTTAAATATCACAATTTACCATATTTCACTATTTACCAAAAATTCCACTATTTAAAAAATACCAAAATTTACCATAACCATTTTTATATGTGTATAATTTCAAAATAGAATCCATATTATTAAAATAATTTTCTAAATATGAAAATTTTAATTTTTAAATAAAATTATCATTTAATTGAAAAATACCCATTTTAATATTATAATCAATATTCTCACCCTTTAAAAAATTACTTATGGTATCATAAAATTATCTTATCCCTATAATTAAAATTTATATTAATTTATAAATCCATTTAATAAAATAAAATTTATTTTAAAATGTTATATTTATTATAAAAGTGTAATTAAAAAAAATTTATTTTATAAAAAATGAAACAATTAAATTATTATTTTTAACATGTTTATTTAATTGTAAATTATAAAAATTATATATTTTAATTTTATAGAATACATAAATATTATTTTACACTTCCATAGGGGAGGGATACTATTCTATCAGTCTGGTTACTATTCAAAATAGTTGAATTATAATTCCAAAAGTCGGATTACTATTCCTATAATTAGATTTGTAACGGTCATATGAGTTCTCTACTTCCTATAAATACCACTTATTTCATTCATTATTCATTCACTTCCATTGCATCTTATGGTTATATATATTTTCATTTTAAAAAATCACATCGTATTATTGACATTCTGGTTTTTTTCTACAGTGTTATTCATAAGTGTGCTTATTCTGGTGGATCAATCATATCCACATTTTCATATTTCAGTAACCTTATTTTCTATTTTTTATTCCATTGTAATATTTTCAATTCTTATGCCCCTTTTTATTCTCTAAATTTAATGTTCAAATTAATAACATGTTCCTAGTTTCATTATGTGGTGCATGCGCTTTATACTACATTACTAAATTTGACACAATTATAAGAAATAAACTTTCATTGATAAAATACTGGGTCAGTACAGTTTTTGAAAATGTTTCTCTTAAATCTTACAGTGTTCTCCCTATTTACACAACCCTCAAGTGAATTGATTAGAATTCAGTAACTATTTTCCATTTTTTACCTGTATATTTTGTAAGTTAATTTTTTATTTTTAGAAGATCAATTAATTATTTGTTTATTATAAATTGAATTCATCCATTAATTTATTTTTATGCATCTTATTATCAATTATATATTTTTTTTAATATTATAAATTCATCATGATTAAATTTTTTATTGTAATTTTTTTGGTTGTAATTGTTAGTATTTATAATTGTTTTGATTTATAAATTTTTTATCATTATAATTTGTCTGTGGTCAATTTTTTTTAATTTTTTCATTTAGAATTGTTGTTGTTGTTATAATTACTTTTAATTTTTTTTTATAGTTTTATATTTTTTTTTCATTTTTAAATTGTTTTTTAAGAAATAAATTATTTATTAAAAAAATATGCATGTTTACATATTTATATTCTTATATGTTTTAATTTTATTTTTTTGTATATATGTTCAAATTTTTATATGTATTAATATATTAATCTATTATATTGTGGAATTTGAAGTAATTAATTGGCCATAATTGAATAAATGCATAAATAATTAGCGATTAATGTGATAAATGGGTTGAAAATTTCTTATAATTTTCCAAATGAAGTCTCAAAAACAAATATGTGTTTTTTTCCATGCATGAAGTGTATGAATATGAGTGAATTAGGGTATAGAGAAATAAAATACCATCTAATTTTCTATGGTTTTAGTCATACTTACACATGTTTGATCTAGCATGTTGAAATTAAAAAAAATTAAAGACTTAAGGATGATGAATATGTTTAACACGAGATAGAGGACCATCTTTAAAAATCAATTCATGATATAGGTGTTGAAACCATTGAAAAAAAAATCTTTAAAGGCTATATAGAGATAATAAGAAACCATTTTTCTCATGTTACAATAAATTTATAGTTTTATTGGTTATGTTGAGATTATTTAACTTGATAGTAAGACATGGTTGGTATCATAAATGTTTCATGGAATTTATTGAACTTTTAAAAGGGATACTTCTGAAAGGCAATAAGATTCCAAATTCAAATTATTAGAGAAAAATATTATATCTAATGGGATTGGGGTATAAAAAGATACATTATTTCCCTAATGACTATGTGTTTTATATGAAGGAATGTGAAAGTTTATCATAATTTATTAAATGTGGGACATCATGATATAAAATGGATGAAAAATCCAACCGTGATCAATTCTCAAGAATAGGTACCTAACCTCCTGCTAAATTAGTCTGGTATCTTCTAATAATTCATCATTTGAAGAGTCTATTTACAAATTTAAATGATGAAAAGAGGTTAAGATGACATATAAATGAGTGTATATCTGATGGAAACCTATATCACCCTATTGATTCACCATAATAGATAATATTTGATTACAAATTTTTTTCATTTTGGAAATGAACTTGTAATTATTAGAATGGTTCTGTGAAAATATAGAATGAATCAATATCGAAGTCTCAATATATGACATATTTTTTGGTCTGTTATGTTGTTTATATACAACTTATACCCATATATATGTATAAATAGAAAATATGTGATGAAAAGTATGATGAGTTCTAGACCACAACAACTTGTAAATGTTATTAATGTCTATCTATCACTAGTAATTTTACAATTTAATTTTTTTGGGGGAGACAGGTGTTATAGTATTTGATTCATACAATAGTGTATTGTCTTTTTCATGATATGATAATGTTTACTATAAACTAATTTCATTCACACTACTACAAAAACGGGCAAGGGAAGCGCGCCCTTATAACAGTGCTAAGCAAAACCGCTGATAAAGGATACCCTATATCAGCGCTAAAATTATAGCGCTGAAAAAGCTAATGTTTATCAGCGCTTTCTTGGCGCTGATAATAGTAATATTTATCAGCGCTAGAAAAGCGCTGATAAATATGATCTGTATCAGCGCTAAAATTTTAGCGCTGATACAGTTGGTCTTTATCAGCGCTCAAAAGGCACTGATAAAGGTTCCCCTATATAAGCGCTAAAAAAGCGCTGATACAGAACACCTCTATCAGCGCTCAAATTTCAGCGCTGATATAGGGTATCCTTTATCAGCGCTCAAAAAGCGCTGATAAAGGTAGCCTTTATCAATGATTTTTTAGCGCTGATAAAACCTTAGTCGACTTTTTTATAAAGTCGGTCGCACAGTGCCCTCGTTTTATCGCAGCTAAAGCCCTCGCGGAACCATAACCCTGCTACTCTTCTCCCGAATACCGCTGCTGTGTTCACTTCGCCGGAGCTTGCCGCCCTCGGTACACTCGCCGTCCTCCGCCGCCCGCAACACCCTCGGCCGACCTCCACCGCCTGCCGCCCTCGGCTGCCCGCAACACCCTCGGCCGCCGTTCTCTGCCGCCCTCGGCCGCCCTCGGCCGCCCTCGGCCGCCCTCGGCCGCTCTCCGCCGCCTCCGCCGCCCTCCGCCTCACTCGGCCGCCCTCGGTCGCCCTCCGCGGCCGCCTTCCGCAACCCGCAACGCCCTCGGCCGCCGCCTTAAGGTAACAATCTATGAAGAAGATGTATATGTTTTCATATAGATAGATTGTGTATAGCCGATTCTCTCTAAGTGTACTCATGATGATGTCCAGATGTTGGGAATGATCATCATTATTTTGGTATTACACCAATATGTCATCCATAAAACAACTACAATCTGGTCTAGGTACAAGTGAAATATTCAACTCATCAAGAGAATAAATGCCATGGGGAATTCGTCAACACAAATTTTATTATGAAGAATTCATAAAAACTATACATGATTTTAAAATTAGTTTATAGTATATCAGAATTTCTCAACCTCAAATGATGATAAACAAACCTTAGATCAATCTTAGAGAACAATATGGAACCCCTCAGCTGGTCAAATAGATCAAAAATACAAAGAAGTGGATATCTGTTCTTAATTTTCATCAGATTCATATTCTATTAATAGAAACACATATGTAATGTTCTGTCGTCCTTCTTGGAAAATAAAACATGAGATCCCCAAGGTGACATACTCGAGCAGATGCGCCCTTCATAATCTAACTCCTCTCATTGAGTTTTATGTTCCTGAATCTATTCTTGTTTCATTCTGAAAGGCGTTATATAAAATGGCTCAACTCCACGCATCAGCTCAATCATGAACTCAAAGTCTCTTTTAGGTGGTAGCCCTGATCAATTCTCATGAAACACATCCTAGAACCAGTCTACTACTGGGGGAAATATTTCTTGTTTCAATCCATTATCATCAAGAAAAATATTCGTAAACTGGTCTATGTTCTCACCTAGTTGTGGAAGAACTGGTCCTAAATGGTCTACCAAGATATCCCATTCTCCATAAAAGACATGGGCTCTACCCTTATGAGGCATGACAGTCACTCATCTACGGTAACAATCAATGTGATATTGATTAAATACCAAAAATTACATCATCACTATCTATTCAATACATATCATATCAAGCATGTATAAATCCAAAATGAAACAATACTCACAAACCATGAGGGAACATCCCTTACGAAGACAGATGCCTTCTAATCACACCCCCAATGGTGTGTTGACCAACATGATCCCACAAAAGTACTCTAACACAAAACAGAAACCATTTACCAAGAGATAAGATATAAAATAATGAGAGGATCCCCTATTACAAGTCTCCTTTAGGTTCCCCTATTCGGTGCTCTGTACCAATATAGATCATCCATCACTACCCATATTACAAGTGTTCATGTAGAACCTATATATATAAACCATCATGATACATGATTGACACTTCACTAGTGGTCAAAGTCATAGGCCTAACATGTGACCAGACCTACCTCATTGATTGAAGATGACTAAAAACCTCTCTAAGAGAAAAATCCTCTCACATAGATACTTTATCCACCACCACCCTAGTGGAAGATATCATAATGGTGAATCCTACTATCATAATATGTACCACTAGATCATTCAATTGAAACCGCCCTACCACCACTACAAGTCTCCTTTAGGTTCCCCTTGGAAATGAGAACCTGATCCACCACCTCAACAAACCTCATAAAAAATATATTTACCTGGGACTTAATCTCACATCTAAGTCCATCCTAATTTTTTTTTCATAGATACCTTATCTCCTGTCAACATTAGATAAAAACATTACTGGTATGTGAAGAATCTAACATAATCTATCATTATCAAACATAATTATGTCAAACATATTAAATATTCATATTTTCATTTCCTCAATGTCGTAGGTTAAAAGTGCTCCATGAACATATCCTAGATTTTCTTCCAAGTCATTCCCTCCATATGCCCATCCCAAGACTAAATATCACAGTAGATCATTGTTGTCCCCCATAACATATACGCTACCAACTCTACCCTATTCTACTAAGGAGTAGAAAAGTTATCTAGAATATTCTAGATGAACTAAATTTAGAACTTATCTACCTTGGGTCCACCCTCTCCAGAAAACATCAGAGGGTGTTGCAACTGAACCTCTATTTTCAAGTCAAACAAACTCGGCACTTCCAACCCTTGTCATTTCTTCATAAATTGTATAAAACAAGAAAGGTAATCCAAAAACTACTATTCCCTCTATCACTCATGATTAATGGGGGAACCTGTACCACTACTAGAATGAATCCTGAGTGCATATACAAATCATAATAGAGATGATAATGAATTTTAAATTGTATAATGGATTATTTATTTTAATTATTCGTTCTTTATCTCACATGCATTCTAAATATAGTTTTTGTATCCTGAGTGCCTATACAAATCAGATAGAAGCTCTAGTGGATGCGTTTGGTTTCTCTCTGATAAAGGTATCTCTCATCGATTGGAAATCCTCTATCTCCTGTTATATCCTCCTTATAGAGTGATAGATAATCATCTTTTTAGTGAATCTAATATTCTTTTTTATGAATCTTGATTATAGGTTAGACTACTTGATCTCCTTCCAAGGAAGTGGTTCCCTTCTACTGTATTTGGAAGTCTTATTTTGTGTACTTGAACCATAAATACTAATATTTGAGATTCAAATAGGATGAAGATGAATAAAGATTGGATGGATTCTAATCGTTTAACAATAGAGTACGAGAACGGAGTGAAAGAGTTCATCAAGTTTGCAAAGGATCACACAAAGGATCCTTCTCAAATCCTTTGTCCGTGTTTACGTTGTTGTTATTCTAGACTACTTACTCCAGAGGAGTTGGAAGAACATTTGATATGTCACGGAATAGATCGGAGTTATAAATGCTGGAATAAACACGGAGAAAAAGCGAATGTAGCTACTGGCTGGGATAAAACTGCGTTTTATGGATCGTCAGATATGAATACAAATATAGATAATGAAGAAGACCGTATGGAGGATGTGATTACAGATGTCAATGATGATGAAGATCTTATTGAGGAAATGACAAAGACAATTCAAGATGAACCCCGTGATTTCCCAAAATTGTTTGAGAAGTTAAAGAGTTGTGAAAAGACGCCATTGTATGCTGCTTGCACTAAGTATACAACATTTTCAGCTGTACTGAAGTTGTATAAATTGAAAGCAGGAAATGGATGGAGTGATGTCAGTTTTACGGAACTACTTTCTCTCTTGAATGACATGCTCCCGGAAGATAATGAGCTCCCAATCCGGACATATGAAGCTAGACGAATGCTACGCTCGATGGGAATGATTTCTGAAAGAATACATGCCTTCCCGAAAGACTGTATATTGTTTTGAAAGGAGAACGAATCACTTACAGAATGCCCAAAGTGTGGTGCTTCTCGATACAAGAAAGATTAATCCAATCCTACGAAAGTTGTATGGTACTTTCCAATCATTCCAAGGTTTAGGCGTTTATATGGAAGTGAAGAAACTGCAAGACAATTGTCGTGGCATGCAGATAAAAGAAATAAAGATGGGTTATTACGTCATCCGGCCGACTCTCCTCAATGGAAGAAAATTGATCATGAGTATCCTGAATTTGGAAAAGAGCCGAGAAACCTTCGTCTTGCGTTATCTACAGATGGAGTGAATCCTTTTGGTTTTCAAACCAGCACTCATAGTACATGGCCTGTTATGTTGCTAAATTATAACTTGCCACCCTGGTTATGCATGAAGCGAAAATTCATCATGTTATCTATGCTTATATCAGGACCAAAACAACCAGGTAACGATATTGATGTTTATCTGACTCCTTTGATCGAGGATTTGAAGTTATTGTGGGACTCAGGTGTAATGTTGTATGATGCTTATAAAAGTGAATACTTCACGTTGAGAGCGATGTTTTATGGGACAATAAATGATTTCCCTGCTTATGGAAATTGGTCAGGCTATAGAATTAAAGGAACTCAAGGGTGTCCCGTGTGCGAAGAAGATACATAATCAATTAGGTTGAAACATTCATCGAAATCTGTGTTTCTAGGACATCGTAGATTTCTACCTCGTCGGCATAAGTACCGATCTTGGACGACATCATTCAATGGAAGTTCAGAAAAACGCACAACACCGTCTCCACTAACAGGTGATCAGCTGTTTGAGAAAGTAAAAGATATGAACAATGTTTTTGGTAAACCATTTTCGAAAAACCTTACGAAAATCAGTTGTAAAAAGAGATCAGTTTTTTTTGAATTACCATACTGGAATTGTTTGTACGTCAGACATTTTCTTGATGTGATGCATGTGGAAAAAAATGTATGTGATAGTGTTATTGGAACGTTGCTAAATGCCCCTGGCAAAACAAAAGATGGAATTAAGGCAAGGTTGGACATGGTTGACATGGGAATACGAGAAGAGTTGGCTCCCGTGAAAGGTGAAAATCGAATGTTTCTTCCTCCTGTTGCTTATACTCTTTCTAGGGCAGAGAGATATCAGTTTTGCAACTTCTTTAATGATGTAAAGGTTCCAGAGGGGTACTCATCAAATATCAAGAACATTGTGTCAATGAATGATTTGAAGTTAAAAGGTTTGAAATCACATGATTGCCATGTTTTGATGCAAGATCTAATTCCTATAGCTTTACGTTGCATTTTACCCAAGAATGTTCGTCATACGTTAACCAAACTTTGTTTCTTTTTCAAAGCTATATGTAGCAAAGTTTTAGACCCGGGGAAATTTCCAGCTATGGAAAAAGAAATTGTCATCATATTATGTGAATTAGAAATGTTCTTCCCGCCAACATTCTTTGATATGATGGTTCATTTGATGATTCACTTGGTGAGAGAGATTCAACTTTGTGGTCCTGTGCACTATAGATGGATGTATCTTGTTGAACGGTATATGAAGATTTTGAAAGGATATGTCAAAAATCGAAGTCGGCCAGAGGGTTGTATAGTGGAGCGATATATTGTTGAGGAAGCCATTGAATTTTGTATTGAATACCTATCTGATGTGGAAAGCATTGGTCTCCCGAAATCTCGTCACACTGGACGCATTGAGGGTGGGGGAATTTCTAGAAGAGAAGTTGTAACAATCAGTATTACAGATCGGGAGCAGGCTCATCTTTATGTTTTGCATAACAGTTGGGAGGTTTCTCCATATATTGAAACTCACAAAGAAATTCTTAGGCAGTTGAATCCATCGAGGGCTGAAAAATGGTTAGCAGATACACATAATCACCAGTTTATAGGATGGTTTCAGGACCATATTTTTAAGCAGTTGGATGAAAATCCGAATTCAATTTCCGAACGACTTCGATGGCTAGCCACTGGACCAAGTGTGTATGTATTATCTTACAGTGGGTATGTAATTAATGGTTATACATTCTATACGGATGAACATGATGAAGAGAGTACCATGAAAAATAGTGGAGTTACACTAGTGGCTGAAGCGATGCATGTTTCTGGTAGTAAGGATAGAAATCCAATTTATGCAAATATGTCATACTTTGGCATTATCAAACTAATATGGGAGTTGGATTATACGATATTTCAATTGCCGATTTTTCAATGCAAATGGATTGATAACAATAGTGGTGTTAAAATAGATGAATGGGGATTTGTGAAAGTTGATTTTAGTAAAGAAGGGTACAAAGATGAACAGTTTATAATGGCATCACAAGCGGTACAAGTTTTTTATGTTCCAGATCCCGCAAACCGAAAGTGGTCGATTGTTCTGTTATCGTCCAAAACTATTGAGGGTTTCGATGAAAATTCAGTTGAGGACGATCCTTTTAGTGGTACGTCACAATCAATTCGGAGCGGTCCCAATGCAGATGATGTTTTTTATGTTAGAGGAGACCACAATGAAGGGATTTGGATTGTCGATAGAGGTGTCAAATCTCTTCAACCTTTGAAAAAAAGAAAGAGAGTTCAGTAAACAGGTTATATTTTGTTTGTAATATAGATCTTGTTATCTCATGTTATTATCTTATCATTACAGAATTTATGTAATTTGAATGAACTGTTCAACCACTTTTGCAGATAATGACTTCTGCACATTCTGGTGCTCCTAACCTTGAGACTGAACAAGTCTCTCAAGCAGCTGCTCCTGCGGCTGCTGCTGCTCCTGCAGCTCATGCTGCTGCTACTGTTGCCCCTGATGCGGCTCCTGCTGCTCCTACTGCTGTGGCTCCTACTCCTCCTCCTGCTGTGGCTCCTGGTGCTCCTACTGCTCCTGCTGCTGCTCTTACTGCTGCGGCTCCTGGTGCTCCTACTGCTCCTGCTGCTGCTCTTGCTGTTGCGGCTCCTTCTCTTAGTGTTGAGGTCCAACAACCATCAGCACATGCCGTTGATATCATAGTAGATGAACATATAGATGATTTTGATATCGATGAAATGGTCGGGAATGAAGGACCGACGTCGCAGAAATCACAGGTGCGTCGTAGTTTGACAGTGTTAGCCAAAATTCTTAAGGCGAAAAGCAAAGGCATCAAATTTGAAGTCGGATGGAATGCACGAGGCCAACATGTGAATCCCAACAAGGCTATGTTTAGCAGTTACATTGGAGTTGTCACTCGGCAACACGTGCCGATTGACATAGATTCATGGCACCATGTTGTGTCCGGGTTGAAGGCTGTGATCTGGGAAGAAATTACGGTAACATTATGAATTTATTTCTTTAATTAACTAGAAAATAAAATGATGAAACAGTGTCTTACTCTTCTCAATCTCTTGCAGAGTACATTTATAGTAGACGACTCACACAAGGATTATGTACTAAGGCTTGCAGGAAAGATTCATCGAGGTTTTCGTACTATTTTAACAAGATATCACCTGAAAGATTCTAAAGGTAAAATAAACCCGCACCCACCCATTGTCTATGCGCACCTGATATCCCAATAAGCGTGGGATGCATTTATTGGCCGTCGTGGGGATGAGAAGTTTCAGGTACATTGTGAGTGATAATACGTTGTTTGAGGATACCTGTATTCATCACTTTGATTGTCAATATTTCATTTATGAAACAGAAACTCTGTACTGAAAATAAGGAACGTGCATCAAATCCAACATACCCCTATCGTAAAGCAAGGATGGGGTACGCTTCATTAGAAAAGAAAACGGTACGTATTGTAAATTTACAGTAATATTGTTAGGTTCCAATAAACAACATCATAATTATCTTTCTATGTTTATATGTAGATTGATGAATCTAAAACCAAATGCACTTCTATCCCACGTCATGTGCTATGGAAGGAGGCACGTGTGAACAAAGAAGGGAAGTTAATAGATGAGAACACACAAAAAGTGTGGGAAATATGTGTAAGTATGACACGATGATAAAAAGATTTGTTTAAAATTGCTATTACATAAAAATAATTAGTTTTTTTCCTATATCTGACAGTCACAGGAATCAGCTACTCCTGTAGCTGATACAGACCTATTATCGACGGCTTTGAAGTAGCCAGAAAAATACGGTCGTGTCAGAGGTGCAGGGTTTGGGGTGACACCCCGAGTATATTTTGAGAAGAAGAAAAAAATGGATGATACAGAGAAAAAATTGGATAAATGAGCGAAAAAATAGCAACCCTTGAAGAAAAATTGCAATGGCAGGGAGAGTTTCTAGCAACTTTTATGGGTGGGAAGCAAAGGGAGGACACAACTCAGGAACAACCACCGCATGAACATCCTGCCCCACCCCCCACCAGCTTTGAGGCGAGCCATTCACCTAAAAAAATGTCTTAGCTGTGGTAATCAATATTCTAATAACGGTTCCCATGAAATATGAATCAGACAAACACTGATAATTTATCTGTACTGATCTTCTACAGGGTGATAATGATTGTGATTTATATCTGTCAACACCCACCTATCACCTTGTAGCGAGGGGTACAATGTTCAATATCCCAGATGCCACACTGCATAATAGACAACTTTCAAAAGATCATCTGAAAGTGACGATTACTGTAGCTCATGAGCCAAATGTAATGATACCTATTCTACTTGATGACGATGATATTCATACGGTCGAAAAGGCTATTGGGACATTCATTGCATGGCCGGCACAACTTGTAAGAGTACATGCAGACAAAGAGGTATTTATTTCCTTTTATTTTCAAGCTAAACCCTTAACATTTAATGAAAAGAGTGTCTGAATCAATGATTGTTGTTATAGACGGAGAAAGGAAAGGGGGTGACTAACATCGGCTCGAAACCATCTAAAGGATCGACCAATCGATCCCAAGGAGCTACTGAAAGCACAATAACACCACCTGTTCTCTTTCCACATTTACTAGCATTGAAGACTCATGTGGATACGAAGCTAAAAGATGGTAATAGTCATATAGTGATTTTTGAAGATAATATATACGGAGAGGAAAGTCAAGATTTCGTTGCTGCTGAAAATGTAAATGAAATCCTTGAAAACGGTTGGTTAGGCGTCACTGTTGTAAATGTATATATGAGGTATGTTTCCATGAATTGATTTTCTAAAAGCTGATCTAATGTGCAAATTATGACTAAATACATTTTATATTGTTGACAGACGCATTTATGAAAAAACAGTTGAAGGGATTTTCCCATGAGCCAAGATTTGGACTGGTTAGTCCTCATATCACATCAACACACCAAACAAAAATAGAGTCATCAAAAAGGGATGCAATAGTGAACGACTTGCTGAAAACATTTGAACGCAAGATTACAGATGACAGACTTTTCCTAATACCAACCATGCAGGGGTAATACTCTACGATTAAAGCATATCAATTATATTTTCACTTTTTTTATTACTTATTCCTTTTTGTGTTTTTAGGCAACATTGGTTGCTAATTGCGGTGAACTTGGATACTCCGAAGATTTATTTTCTGGATTCAAAGCTAGGATATCCATCAAACCGACCATACATGATGGAGTTTGTGAATCTGTAAGACACTACATCTTACGTTTTAGGTATAAACATCAAGTAATATAATTTTTATTATCTTTTACCAAGGATTCTGTTATGATAGGGCTGTGTGTCAATATCGTCTAAAAAAAGGAATGAGGACAGGGGTTAAGCATAGGGAGGCGAGCAAGTACTACGTCTGGACAAATATCAGGGTATATATAATAAAATTTCACTATCCAAACACATCTCAACACAAGTTATTTATTCTCCTAATGATCAATTTTTTTGCAGTGTCCAAAACAAACAAACGATAATGATTGCGGTTATTATGTTTGTAAATTTATGAAAGAGATCGTTTTTCATCATCAAACTAGCATCTCTAAAGAGGTATTTTCAAAAACAACTACTAGTTCGTTTAAGTTATTTGTTAATTCTTTATTTTTTTATTTTGCAGTACTACTATGACTGCCGAAAAGCCTCATACTCACAAGACGATATAGATGTGTTCAGAAACGAGTGGGCCGCATACCTGATGACAGATTGTACACAAATACAATGAAGATCTGACTTGGGGACATGTACAATTGGTGGTCATTTTTGAGAGGGGTTAAGGGGATCAGAAGATGAAATATTGTTGTATGTAAATGTTCGTAGCAAAATTGTAATTGTTATTAAATAAAACATTCTTTCTCCAATGAGTCATTTTTCCATTTTAACAGATGATATGAACCAGCAACATGCAAGAATGTTGAACCACTAAAATGGTCGCTCTCTTGTTTAAAATGGACACCACTTTAATTGAAAACAACAACTGACCTACGGAAATCCGACCAGACGCATCTGGATTGCCTTCATCCTTTAGGAGAACGATCCACGGGTCCTTGGTGATGTGTACGAGTCAACTCCGCCTCAATCCGAGGCACGGTGTGACCGCTACCACCCAAAGGGTCTCTCTCTTGTTTAAAATGGACACCACTTTAATTGAAAACAACAACTGACCTACGGAAATCCGACCAGACGCATCCGGATTGCCTTCATCCTTTAGGAGAACGATCCACAGGTCCTTGGTGACATGTACGAGTCAACTCCGCCTCAATCTGAGGCACGGTGTGACCTCTACCACCCAAAGGGTTGCTCTCTTGTTTAAAATGGACACCACTTTAATTGGAAACAACAAATGACCTACGGAAATCCGACCGGACGCATCCGGATTGCCTTCATTCTTTAAGAGAATGATCCACAGGTCCTTGGTGATGTGTACGAGTCAACCCTTCCTCAATCCGAGGCACGGTATGACCGCTACCACTCAAAGAGTTGCTCTCTTGTTTAAAATGGACACCACTTTAATTGGAAACAACAACTGACCTACATAAATCTGACCAGACGCATCCGGATTGCCTTCATCCTTTAGGAGAAGGATCCACGGGTCCTTGGTGACGTGTACGAGTCAACCCCACCTCAATCCGAGGCACGGTGTGACCGCTACCACCCAAAGGGTCGCTCTCTTGTTTAAAATGGACACCACTTTAATTGGAAACAACAACTGACCTACGTAAATCTGACCAGACGCATCCAGATTGCCTTCATCCTTTAGGAGAACGATCCACGGGTCCTTGGTGATGTGTACGAGTAACATGCAAGAATGATGGACCACATTTCTTTGTCATTTGGACAAAAAAACCAGTAAAATCTCTAAAATACCTTCATATCATGCATGAACCAGTAAAATCTCCAAAATACCTTCATATCACGCAGTTCTGAAAAGAGTCACTATTTAAAAGAAAGTCACAAATTTAGATACATCTCGAGATGGTCAGTTTAAATACATTTTGAGGGACACTACTAAATACATTCTCAGATATGCACACATTCCCCACTTTTAGATCGTTGTCTACTATAATGATCTTCCAAACAAGATATGCATTAGAACGCTCATGATACATAGAGCAATTCACTGGCCACCTTCGAGAATGATCTGAAGCAAAAACCATGACAACATTATGTTTTTCCTTGAAAATTCTCTTGGCGAACTGGAATGGCAACTCACTCTTGTGATTTTGCGTCTCTACTTGTCTCTTCATGTGTGCAGCTATTGCCATTCCACTTCGCTAAGAGAATTTTCAAGGAAAAACATAATGCTGTCATGGTTTGGGATTCAGATCATTCTCGAAGGTGGGCAGTGAATTAATCTATGTATCATGAGAATTCTAATGCATATCTTGGTTTTCCTTAAGTTTCAGCAGAATCCGAATGCGTTTGGTTGGTTTGTCGTATGTCAGTTCTTGATTTCACTTAAAATTAAGTCCATTTTTAACAAAACATAGACACTGTGAGTGGTGTCGGCCACATCGGGCCTCGGATTGATGTGGGGTTGACTCGTACATGTCACACATGAGTCATGGATCGTTGTGTAAAAGTATCAACACAATCATAAGCCGTTAGATCGGTTTGGCGTGTGTACGTAAAATATTGTCCCTTTTAAACAAATTACATACACTTGGAGTGATACCGGTCACACCGTGTCTCAGATTGAGGCGGGGTTGACTCGTACACATCACATATGACCCATGAATCGTTGTCCTAAAGTGTCAACACAATCCGAAGGCGTTTGGTCAGTTTCCCGTATGTCAGTTGTTGATTTCTCACTTAAAAATAAGTCCATTTTGAACAAAACAGAGGCACTTAGAGTTGTGTCAGCCACAACAGGCCTCAGATTGAGGCGAGGTTGACTCGTACACGTCACATTTGAAGGTGAGTATGCATACAAGATAGTTGACCTTCTTAGAGAAGGGTTTCTGGAAGAGTATAAAAGACATGAAGCAATGAAGATCATTAGAGTGTTGGAGAAAATGTGGTTGCTATAAACAATGTGGAAATCGGCTTGTGAAAAGCGACCTAAGTTACAACTTGCAGGTATTGTACTCTATTTTTTTCTGGAAGGTATCAGTTTAAATGCATTTTGGAATGATCATTTCTAGCCATTGTCTTTTAGGTTTTTTTGACAGCCGAGGGGAAAGGGTGGGGTCTGCAGACATTGGAGGATATGTCGAAGGGTGATTTTGTGTGTGAATATGTTAGAGAAATGTTAACTCCCACAGTTCTGAAAAGATTCACTTTTTAAAAGAAAGTCATGAGTTTAGATACATCTCAAGATGGTCAGTTTAAAGACATTTTGAGGGACACTACTAAAGACATGCTCAGATATGCACACATCCCCCACTTTTAGATCGTTGTCTACTACAATGATCTTTCAACCAAGATATCCATTAGAACGCTCATGATACATAGAGCAATTCGTTGCCCAACTTTGAGAATGATCTGAAGCCCAAACAATGACAGCATTATGTTTTTCCTTGAAAATTCTCTTGGCGAACTGGAATGGCAGTAGCTGCACACATGAAGTGACAAGTAGAGACGCAAAATCACAAGAGTGAGTTTCCATTCCAGTTCGCCAAGAGAATTTTCAAGGAAAAACATAATGCTGTCATGGTTTGTGCTTCAGATCATTCTCGAAGGTGGCCAGTGAATTTCTCTATGTATCATGAGCGTTCTAATGCATATCTTGTTTGGAAGATCATTGTAGTAGACAACGATCTAAAAGTGGGGGATGTGTGCATATCTGAGCATGTCTTTAGTAGTGTCCCTCAAAATTTCTTTAAACTGACCATCTTGAGATGTATCTAAACTTGTGACTTTCTTTTAAATAGTGAATCTTTTCAGAACTGCGGGAGTTAACATTTCTCCAACATATGCACACACAAAATCACCCTTCGACATATCCTACAATGTCTTCAGACCCCACCCTTTCCCCTCGGCTGTCAAAAAAACCTAAAAGACAATGGCTAGCAATGATCATTCCAAAATGCATTTAAACTGAAACCTTCCAGAAAAAAATAGAGTACAATACCTGCAAGTTGTAACTTAGGTCGCTTTGCACAAGTCGATTTCCACATTGTTTGTAGCAACCACATTTTCTCCAACACTCTAATGATCTTCATTGCTTCATGTCTTTTATACTCTTCCAGAAACCCTTCTCTAAGAAGGTCAACTATCGTGTATGCATACTCACCTTCAAATGTGACGTGTACGAGTCAACCCCGCCTCAATCTGAGGCCTGTTGTGGCTGACACAACTCCAAGTGCCTCTGTTTTGTTCAAAATGGACTTATTTTTAAGTGAGAAATCAACAAATGACATACGAGAAACCGACCAAACGCCTTCGGATTGTGTTGACACTTTAGGACAACAATTCATGGGTTATATGTGACATGTACGACTCAACCCCGCCTCAATCCGAGACGCGGTGTGACCGATATCACTCCAAGTGTATGTATTTAGTTTAAAATGGACAATATTTTACGTACATACTCCAAACTGATCTAACGGCTTCTGATTGCATTGATACTTTTTCACAATGATCAATGACTCATGTGTGATGTGTACGATTCAACACCGCATCAATCCGAGGCCCGGTGTGGCCGACACCACTCACAGTGTCACTGTTTTGTTAAAAATGGACTTAATTTTAAGTGAAATCAACAACTGACATACGGAAAACCAACCAAACACATTGGGATTCTATTGAAACTTAAGGACAACTATCCATGGGTCAAATGTGATGTGTAAGATTCAACCCCGCCTCAATCAGAGGCGCGGTGTGACCGGTATCACTCCAAGTGTATGTATTTAGTTTAAAATGGACAATATTTTACGTACATACGCCAAACCGATCTAACGGCTTCTGATTGCGTTGATACTTTTTCACAACAATCAATGACTCATGTGTGACGTGTATGATTCAACACCGCATCAATCTTAGGCTCGGTGTGGCCAACACCACTCACAGTGTCACTGTTTTGTTAAAAATGGACTTAATTTTAAGTGAAATCAACAACTGACATAAGACAAACCGACCAAACGCATTGGGATTCTATTGAAACTTAAGGACAATTATCCATGGGTAAAATGTGACGTGTACGAGTCAACCCCGCCTCAATCAGAGGCGCGGTGTGACCGGTATCACTCCAAGTGTATGTATTTAGTTTAAAATTGACAATATTTTACGTACATACGCCAAACCGATATAACGGCTTCTGATTGCGTTGATACTTTTTTACAACGATAAATGACTCATGTGTGACGTGTACGATTAAACACCGCATCAATCCGAGGCCCGGTGTGGCCGACACCACTCACAGTGCCTCTCTTTTGTTCAAAATGGACTTATTTTTAAGTGAAATCAACAACTGACATGCGGCAAACCGACCAAACGCATTTGGATTCTGTTGAAACTTAAGGGAAATGATCCATGGGTCAAATTTGACGTGTAAGAGTCAACCCCGACTCAATCCGAGGCCCGGTGTGGCTGACACCACTCAAAGTGCCTCTATTTTGTTCAAAATGGATTTATTTTTAAGTGAAATCAACAACTGACATACGGGAAACCGACCAAACGCCTTAGGATTGTGTTAAAACTTTAGTACAATGATCCATGGGTCATATGTGACGTGTACGAGTCAAACCTGCTTCAATCTGAGACGTGGTGTGGCTGTTATCACTCCAAGTGTATGTATTTTGTTTAAAATTGACAATATTTTACATACATACACCAAACCGACCAAACACATCCGGTTTCTATTGAAACTTAAGGACAACGATCCATGAGTCAAATGTGACGTGTACGAGTCAACCCTGCCTCAATCCGAGGCCCGGTGTGGCCGAAACCACTCAAAGTGCCTCTGTTTTTGTTAAAAATGGACTTAATTTTAAGTGAAATCAACAACTAACATACGACAAACCAACCAAACGCATTCGGATTCTGTTGAAACTTTAGAAAAACGATACATGGGTAAAATGTGACATGTAAAAGTCAACCCCGCCTCAATCCGAGGCCCGGTGTGGCCGACACCACTGAAAGTGCCTCTATTTTTGTTAAAAATGGACTTAATTTTAAGTGAGAAATCAACAACTGACATACGGGAAACTGACCAAACGCATTCGGATTCTATTGAAACTTAAGGACAATGATCCATGGGTCAAATTTGATGTGTATGAGTCAACCCCGACTCAATCCGAGGCCCGGTGTGGTCGACACCACTCAAAGTGCCTCTGTTTTGTTCAAAATGGACTTATTTTTAAGTGAAATCAACAACTGAGATATCCACCTCACATGTAGTGTAGACCCTCCCCCAAGACTTGGCATGAATTTTTGAGATACACAAACATGGGGTGGATTACATGGCTTTCCTACATGGAATATATCCCACTACACGTCTTTAATGAGCCAGCTACGCAGTTTATCCCTTGTACAGATACACAGGAAGAATCACACGAGATCGACGTCATGTACTAACATAGGGCAAGGGTGCATAAGAGGACACAAGATCAAAGGGTAACACGTATATGTTTTTTAACATGCCATGTAATTTCCTATTGATATGACATGTATATTCACACAGGCAGCTGAACATTGGAGTTACCCAGGGTAAAGCGACAAGGCATGTGACCCTTTAAATGACACATAATTTTATGTACCATGATTGATCTCTTTGAACACTATATCAAGGACATATTTCATTAGGGTTGGCTCCCATGATCCTTCCTAGGATGGTTTTGGTATCTTTTCCGACTTATGGTAGTACGATCGCTTCAGCAGGACGTCCTAGACATAGTTGGAGTCTCTCTGAATGTCCTGGAGTGAGATCATATATCTATTTTTGAGGTCCAGGTAGAGTCATGTATCAACGCAACCAATCCTACCAGACATCGATCCTATATATAGAATGTTAATCTTGATGTCTCATTACAGTCCCCCAATTTATGATATGTTACCTTTTTTGTATTAATATACATAATTACTAAGGGTGATGGTTGGGAGAGTTAGGATATCCTTTTTATGTATTGCAGAATGATTCAAGGAGCACGGGCTCTGCACGATTTGTCAAAACCAAGTGGAAATCCAAGGAGAAACAATGCATAGTAGAATGTTCTAATATTTATCTTCTGAGTTGTGTAGGAATATTTTGTGATACTATGTAATGAGGTAGTTTTGGTTTCTGGTTAGATGGTATCTAACTCATGGTAAGAATACTGTTTGGTTGGGTTGTGATCGGTTGATGACATGCTTTTGGTTGATATACTGGTTTTTGTGCAGGTCTGTGGTTGATATACTGGTTTTTGTGCAGGTCTGCTCGACTGGCTGTACTAGTGCAGGTTTTTTATTAGCAGCAGGAAGGGATTTAACAGCGCTTTTTTAGCGCTGTTAAAGGCGACATTTAACAGCGCTAAAAAAGCGCTGTTAAAGGAGATATTTAACAGCGCTAAAAAAGCGCTGTTAAAGGCAACATATAACAGCACTTTTTAGCGCTGTTAAAGGTATCCTTTAACAGCGCTTTTTTAGCGCCATTAAAGGTGACATTTAACAGCTCTTTTTTAGCGCTGTTAAAGGTGACATTTAACAGCGCTAAAAAAGCGCTGTTAAAGGACCCCCCCCCTTTATCAGCACTGAGCTTTACAGCGCTTTTCTAGCGCTGTTAAAGCCTGATTTTAGCGTTGTTATTGCCCATTTTTGTAGTAGTGTCATATGGAAACTAATATAGAAATAGTTTTAAGGGACATAAATATTTTCCAATTTGTGAATAGGGGACTTCATATCATCAATTTTAGAATGGAAGAAAAATAGCTTATATGGGACATCAAATATTTTTGTGAAAGAATCATCCTTATTGATGATTAAAAATACATTTAATGGTTTACAAGAGTGTAATTTTTTCCCACAACCATTATTATCTGAAGAATATTATGAAAAGTTGAAAAAAAATTCATGATGTGTTTAGAAAGAAAGGAAGTTCAAGTATTCAAACAAACACATGAAAGAAACTACCCATTTTATTCAAACTACCTTATTGAAAATTTTTAGATATAAAACATAACATTTAAATTATTCTTGTCAAGAAAAAAATTGGTACAGTCTAATTAGAACATTGTTAAACATAAAACAAAATACAAAAGATGTATGGAAAGAAATAATGGACTTAATAACCGTGAGAATATGTTTGGATTTAGCTCCAACAATGAAAGGAAATAGAACATTTTTTCTTTCATATTTTCACACATTAAGAAAGAGTGAGAAGATAAATATTTATCAATGTCTACATGGTCTTAATATACCATGTTGGTTTTTTCAAATGTGAAAAATTTGGTGTCAGTGAAGGATTTAGAGTTAATGGTATGAAATCTAATGTTTATCATGAATTGATGCAACAATTTCTACTGATTTCATTGCGTGAGGATGTTTTCTATACTTATCAAAAATTATATCATCAGGGTTTTATTCCTTTTAAATTAAATTTATAGTAAATAAATAAATCCATAGTTGTTATATGCGTTGGATAATGATGCTTTCTTCATGCTTTTTCAAATAGAAATTTACTTTCCACCATTGTTTTTTATATAATGGTCCATTTTCTAATTAATTTAGTATGGTAGATAAGAATATGTGGGACTATTTATTTATATTGGATGTATCCTTTTAAAAGATATATGAAAATTTAGAAGGGATATGTTAAGAATATTTAGTGAACAGAGGCCTTTATTGTTAAAAATATTTATATCAAAAGAGGTAATTGAGTTATATAATGCTTATTTGTCTAAAGTGGAGCACATTGGTCTCCATATAACTAGACATTTGATAGACTATAGTGAAGTTAAAGGGATTCATGGATAAAAGGAAAATTTAACTCTATGTTATGAAGTTATGCATGTACATTTATACATTTTGAACAACATAAGTGAGGTTTTTCCAAATATATCATCACATATTTTTGGATTGAAGGTACGATATGCAAGAATAAATGAAAATTGGTTGATGAATGAACATAAATACATGTTTTCTTCATGGTTTAAGGAGAAAATAAAAAATTATTTATCTATATAAAAAACAATGAAATCGTAAGTAGGGGGACTAAGTTTTAATGTGATCATGTGCCCGGTTTTGATATTAATGGTTATATAATTTACATACACAAAAACAGGACAACAGGACTACTATTTAAAATAGGAGAGTAATTATTGTCGTTGAAGCACTACATTTTTCAAGTTCCAAATATAAGAACCCAATTTCTATATCAACATCATATTTTGATGTTTTTGAGGATATATGGTAGATTTATTATACTAAATTTTAGGTACTATTTTTTAAGTGTAACTGGGTTAATGGAAATAATTGTTTAAAACATTATATGTATGGATCTACACTTGTTGATTTTAAAATATTTAGTTGCAAGGAGGAATAATTTATTATTCTGACACATGAAAAATAAATATTTTATGTTGTTTACCCATCAAATGATCAATGATATATTATTTTGCAAAAGAAAAATTCATTTGTGTGGTGAGAATATTGATTATATTGAAGACTTATGTGAAACATTTTACTTAATAATTTTGTTGTGCACCTATCTCATTCCATTTGATATAATTTTTCAATTTCAAGTAGATCATTTATGTGAGGGGATCTATTTTCTTGGTTTCTTTTAGACATTATATGTTAGTTTTTTGTTTTCAGGTTTACAATTTTATTCAATAAAATATTTATAATTTTCTTCCTCTTATGAAAAATTACATTTTTACTTATGAAATTTATTTATTTATAATCAAATATAGGCATAAAAATTACACATTTATGGATATTAATCATTTATATCATTTTTATTGTTATTTTTTATATTCACTAGTTTTAGTTACATGTTTTCTTGGTTAAAAAAAATCCAATATTCAATTTTTTATTTTCAATTATGAACAATCAATTTTTTATTTATTATAATTATTTAATTTTAATCAAATACATGTACAATGAATTTTTTATAGTAGCATACATATTTCTAAATGACAGATACATGGGAAGGGGGATAGAGGTATGTGTGTTTATTTATATAAATATATATATATAGTAATTAAATTATTTAATGAAATTAAACTTGTATTTCTTAAAATTATGTGTAGCTATTCTTATTTTCTAGAGAGGATGATACCTAAAGATTTTAGGGAAAGGATTACATGTTTATCAAAAATTTCATTTTCATGTGGAGATCAGAGGTTGATGATTTACATTGTTGAGAATAGACACCCAATCGGCCCAAATTCTATAGAGTTTAGGACTTCCCTGACTATATAGAGTCATTTTAGGATAATTATTTTTTTCCTTGGTTAGAGGAGAGTCGACCAATTGGTGGAATATCTATTATGGAAGTCCATAACGGTAAAATTTCTAAACTTATTTATTTATTTTTCTAATGGTTTAACTATTATAAATTTCTTAATATTTTATCTATTCAATTACAGATGATATTTTACTTTCAAGAGATATAAGAAATTAATAAAACGTTTCTATCCTTTTCAGAAACCATATAGAGAGATTTTAAGTCAATTTTGAATTCATTTTTTAGTTTTGGGAGTAAAAAAATGAAAATTAATCACTTAAGTATGATTTTATAGATACAGAGTCATGGAAAAAGTTTGTCTCCAATTGGTGGGAGGAAGCCTTTATGGTTTGTTTTTGTTGTTTGTAAAATTTATCTGTTTAATTAATTTTAATTTCATGATAACTTAATTATTTTTTATTATGTAATAGGCCTCTATGAAAACTCACCCAGATATACAGTCTCAGAACTAATACCCTCATACATTATCACACAAAGGGTATCCTTTATTCGAGGAGAAAATAATCACTGAAAAATTGAATGGATTAAGATCCAATCCATATAGTGGCTCCGAAGAGGTTCCAAATGAGCCTTTATTTACTCCCCATATCCATAAAAAAATATAAAGGGGTGAGAATGATAAAAAAATGGTATGTATATTACCGGTTCAAAAAAGGAAGTGGCTGGTAAGATTGTATGTAATTAATTGTTAATTTTATTTAATATTATTATTTTTTAAAATAATTTCAATAATTTGAATTTTGAAAACATTATTTCAGGATTACCTTTAGGATAAAATTATATTGTGTACCTTTATCCCTAAGGGTAGGATGAATATTCTTATTACTACTTTAAAAAATCCAGAACACTCGAGTCATGTCAAAGGACATAATGATGGTATCAGTTTTAAAAAAGTTTTGGATTGTGCCCCTAGTGTAGTATCAATGATAGAATAATAAAATATAAAAATAGATTATTTTAATACTAGAACGAGAAAATTGAATGATTTGGTATAGGATAGAATTATATCATTTGTATCAGCTATACTTGCAAAAGAGATGAGACATACACATCCTACATTGCATGCCTGTCCAGATCTTCCACCACCTCGTTAAACCCCCACTGTGTATTGTGAGCTGTATTCTAGGGATTTTCATGTATGTATTATATCATAAATAATTGTAAATTATTTAGGGGATTATTTACATCATAATCTTATACAATTGGATTAGGTAAGATTAACGTTAAATGATATTATTGATCCAACTGCTCTAGTGTGACTACCTAATGATTAGGTGTCTATAGTTGGACATAATGTTGGTAATTTTTAATTTGGAATTCTAATTTTTTTCATCAGTTGACATATTAAGTATGTGTTATTTTTAATTTCTTATTTATCATTAAATTTAGAGTTAATTATAATATTTTCTTACGCTTACCTTATATAGAAGTATCTGAAATTGAAGGAATCATTGAAAAGGATAGGAAATTTTAAGGTTATAATGCCTTAAGACACTCCTCAAGATGTTTATGGGGAAAAAAGTTAAAACACATTTGTATATATTAGATAATTATTATACTTTTTTATGATTGATGATATATATAGAAAAGATTATATGTTAAATATTTTTAAAAATAAAATCGTGGATGTTTTAAAGGGAAATGAGCTCATTGTACCTGTGTTGCAGATGTTTTCCATGTAAGTAAATTTAAATTATTATTTTAATTTATTTAAGGAAACAAATTTTATATTAACTTAATTAATTACTTTTCTAATCAGGCAGCTACACACTATTTTTATCCTATATTATTTCACTTCTATTTATGGTTTTATGAATCTATAATAAATTTAAAAAGTTGTGCAATACTTGAACCAAAACATTAGCATTGAATATATATCTGAAATATTAAAAATAACATAGATTAAATGTTGGTTTTTTTCATTTCATGGCTCGTAAGATAAATTTTACAATTATGAACCAATATTCATTATACTATTATTTTTTTGGTTCCAAGCGTTGTGGAAGCATGTGGTGGTGGGAGATATATTTAAATTTCTTTTAATATTTCAATTTTTGAAACCAAGAGTGAGGATCTTGCATGTCAAATTTATAATTATTTTATTTAATATCATAAGAAACAATTACCTTGTCTTATAAACCATTTTTTGTTGATGATGTTGATCATCCAAAAAAGACCCTTTCAGATTTCCTTTGTTGTGTTTTGAGGATTTGAGGATGGAATCCCTCTAGCGGTGATTCACACATGCTTCTTTGTTCTCCAAGTAATCCCAATCGATGTTTGGGTGCTAGAACGACAAGTTTATTATCATGTGTTACTCATGTTGATCACTCTTCTTTCGATCTTGAAGGGATAAATCTTATGTTTCTTGTTCTTGAGAGGAAGAGAGAAATGAGGATTTGAGAGAGAAATTTTTTGTGCGCAAAAATTATCTATTCTCGATATTCAATGCAATACACAATAGACATAACCATCTATTTATAGAGATATGTTTTAGGTTAAAATATTATTTAATTACATGTCGGACATTAAATAACATTTAAACCCTTTAATAACCCCATTCCATATATTATTATTATTATTATTATTGTGACCTGTGACAATTTCTAAAATAACAAATATTATTTAATCATCTTGTTAATTAATATTTTTCACCAAACTCAGTCTTGGTTTGTTCAATATTCTCTACAATTATTTAATACCCAAAACATAAATAAATATTTTATTCACAATTCAGAAAATAAATATTTATTAAAATATTAAATAAATTAAATAAATATTTTATTCATAATTAAGAAAATAAATATTTTATATATATTCACATAATCAAATAAATTATTTATTAATAAAAAAAATTATTTATTGCCTTGTGAATATTACTGATCAATAAATCTTGGATAAAATTATTCCTTAATCTTGAGAATAACATTTATTCCAACAATTATATTCAAATAGAATTTAATCAAGATCATCAAAAGCACTTAGTGTGTGACCTTATGGGATTATTTATTGTTGGAATTAGGCAGGATTTCCTAAAGAACAAGATTACTGTATGTTAATGTGTCAAGGAACCCAAGATAAAGAACATAATATCCTAATTATGACAACCACATAAGAAAACTCACTATGTAATATAATCCTTTTTCCTCAATATCTCATCAAGCAGGTTTCACAACTATGTCAGAAACCTATAGATTTGATATGTCTTTATTTTACTATCTTGAATAAAAAATTTGTTAAACCATGGTCATGGAATTTAGTTCTATGGTTCAATTACAATCAAAGGATAGAGACATTAGCTTCCATAAATATATAAGGGACAAATCCTTACTCAAATTATCTATTAATGACATATCAATCGTGATGCACCCAATATACCCTAATTATCACCAACATATTGTGTGGAGATTTTGGTTATTATGTCTAAGTGTGTCTGTCATGAAATTCACCAATGATAACATTATTTAATAATATCATCACATAACTTTAAGTTTCTCATCAAAGCGGGGAACTGCTATGACCATATCAATGTGATGTACATTATAGGAAATTATTACAATAGAGTCCTGAATAACAATGGGAAATATATAATAAAAAGTTTTACTAATATTTAATATATTGAATATAAATGTAATCAAAGTACAAACAGTTGGTCCTAGGACACCAACCCCAAAAAAATCCCACTTGGACTGGATCCAACTGCCCATAACTTTTATTCCTATAAACCTCACATGATAATCATGTTTCTGCTGAGTTAGGGATTTATTCAAGGGGTCCTCCACATTGTATTATATGGAAATAATGCTCACTACAGCCTCACCTCTTTGAGAAAAATCCCTTAAATGATGATACTTCTCATGTATGTGCTTCATCCACTAATGTGACCTTTTCACTTTTTCAAGAACCACCACTACAGCATTATAACAATAGACTATGATTGGATATTTATTGATAGGTACCACATCAATCTCTTGGATCAAGATTCATATCTATACTACTTCTTTAGATACCTTATTAGCCTTAATATATTCGGAATCTACTGTAGAATCTGTGACATAACCTACTTTGAACTCTTCCAGCTCACAACACCTCCATTCAAAGTGAAGATGTTTCCCATTTGTGACTTCATGTCATCTTGATCAGTTTGGAATTAACATATTCATATCCTCTAATGACTTGTTCTTTACCTCCTTTATAAACGTGGAACTTATCCTTAGTACACCTCAGATACTTAAAGATAGTATTTACTTCCATATAGTTGTGGTCACGTGGTCCATATTTATATATTCCTACTACACATAATTCATAGGTTACATCTAGCATAGTACATAACATAACATAAATTATTGATCCAATCACTGATTCATATGGAATCCTTGTCATTCTATTTAATTCCTCATGTGTCTCAGTACACATTTTCCTGGAAACATGAATGTCATGTAATGCTGGAAACAATCCCCTAAAATTGTTGAATCAGTTTTGACAATTAAGGATACTAAAGAATATGTTGACAAGATGATGTAAAGGTCAATAAGGGTGGATAACAATGAGGAGAAAAGTAATTGTATTGACAAGAGAGATATAATTTTGATCAGGGGATTCAATGCCTGGAAGATCAGTCAAGAGGAGTACATCCAGTCTTGGGACAAGCTGGCGTATCGGTTTGAAGATATTTTGAGGGATGATCTAAATTCTCAGGTTAGTATTATTTCTTGGTAATTATGAAGGGAGATCAAATCTAATAGACTTAATTTGTCCTTTAATGGTTTCGTTATGTCCTTTAGTGCTTGAACTATGGTTTCTCACTTTTTCCTTAAAAGTGTTTTCTATAATAAAAAATTAATTTTCAGTCTTATCAATGTATGTACTTTGACTTAGGCCGAGCGACCTCTTAGATAAATCAAGATGGACCTTTATCCCCTGTATATATGTTTCCCCTCCCAAGTCCTTCATAGAGAAGAATTTATTCAACAACTCTTTAATAGACTATAAGACCGGTATTTCATTTCCAATGAGTAATATTTCATCAAAATATATGTATCAACTTGGGTTTTAACCTATAAGACTTTGGAATATTTCAAGTAATCTTTCCAAATATAGGTTCTAAGTCGACATGGGATTCTGAGGCTCGGAGAGCCTCGACATGGTGATATTAAAAATATTAAATATATTTTATCATATGTATGCAGTTTACTAAGAAATGTAGAATAACTCCCGAGTGGAGTCTTGAATCAGAAATCTGAGATCGTGGTTGAGTTTAGAACATCATGTTTACCCAAGGAGTAACATAAACTTTATTGGTGCTGGGTGTCGGGTAAGCGATGAGTTGGGAATATGGAGTTAAATGGAGGATATTGATTTAACAAAAGTAAATCACTATGCCTCACCTCCATCCCCTTGGTGAACATGATATGGGGATCTGAGTCCCCTCTCCCCCTTTGTACGACAAACTAACTAAGGCACAGAGGTGCTACCAAATCCCATTTTTGAGGTCGATTGTCGCTAGATCGAGAGTCAACATGTTCTGGGCAACATTCCTCACCCGAAGCCTCATTATGTCTCCACAAGGTTTGTGACTTTGAGTTTTAATTCATGATCCCCTTTTTATGCTTAATTTTTAGATTATAGATCCCTTAAATGATTGCTAGAGACCTCAGGTGGGTCAATTTGTATGTTTCGGGGAAAATCGGGATGATTTGGGATACTCGTGGGGAAATTCCCAATGGAATTCCCATATACACAACATGCATGGGATCACACTCCTGAAGATTCCAAAAATCCTACCGAGCGATCCTACTAGATAGGGGATCACCTCTCATGTAGTTTTGGTCATGATGATTTGGAGAACTTGGTCTAGGGAAATGATATTCTTGTAGATCCCACTGCAACCTATATGGAGGGATGAGACAACTCCAAAAATATGATATAAGATCCCACACCAACCTCTATAAAGGGATTCCACAACTCTATCCAAGCACAACCTATCAAGGGTATCACAATCCTTTACTAAGGACATAATGCCACACTATACCCTCAAAGAAATAGACCAAGGGAACTCACTCAACCACTAATGGTATAAAAAAATTGAACCCAAGTGACCAAAACATCACCTCACCTTGAATCCTCTAGGCCCAAACTACAGACACCATTGCATTCTACAAGGAAAACTGCTTATGATAGGTTACTCATATGACTAAATCCAAGCCCTGGAAGTGGAGATACGTTGGGTGTAAACTCCTCTAACAGGAGACTATACGGCATGTAAGGGGTCCTACACAACATGTGAACTAGCCAGAGCACCCGATCATGTAATCTGAATATACAGTTTGGATGATCATGTGGGCTTACATGACATGTATGGGTGGTACATAGTGTTTCTCGCCTCACCCAATCCCTTAACCATGTCTTCCCTTTACACGGTTCATCCAGTCGTGTATCACACACAGTTTGTACCCAAGGTACAAAGCATGTCCTAGATAAACGAACCATTATCCATGCCATCTACCCGTCTTTGGAACCTTGTGCTCATTTACTTTGGCTATGTACTTTCACACAACCGTGTACTTTCACATGACTCCCCTGGATATATCATGTGGCACATGACCTGGGGTCACTACAGGGAGTGTAACCCCAGTACATAGTGTGTAGTCCCCAAAAAGCATCTTCCCAAAATGTGAAGAACACACGTTGTGTTCCACTACACTACATGATGTGTGGATGGGAATTCAATTAATAATTTCCCTACGAGAAGCTCAAATCATACCTATTTACCCCAAAACATACAGATCGACCCACATGTGGTCCCTAGAAAATTTATAAGGGATCTATAGCCTTAAAACTATTCATAAAAAATGGGACCGGGGGTTAAAATTCAAAATCACCTACCTCATGGTTAAACTCCAAAGCTTCGAGTGAGGAACGATGCTCAGAACACACTGATTCTCAATCTGGTGATAGTCAACATCAAAAAACAGAATCTGGTAGCACCTCCTCACCTCAATTCATCCATCTTCCAAAGGGGGGGAGGAACTTAGGCTCCTCTTATCATGCACACCAAGGGGGAGGTGAGAGATATTGATTTAATTTTATTAAATCAATATCCTAATTAACTCTCTTTTTCCAACTCACCTCCAACCCAACACCTGACACTGAAAAAGTTTATATGGCACCTTGGGTAAACATGACATTCTGAACTCAACCATGGTCTCATATTTTCAATCTAAGAATCCACTTGAGAGTTATTCTGTGATTCCAAATAAAATCTTCATGCTTGATAAAATATATTTATTATTTTTTATATCACCACACTAGGATTCTACAGGCCTCGGAATCCCGTGCTGAATCAGTACCTGGATTTGAAAATATTTCTAGAAATATTCCAAAGTTTTACTGGTCAAAACCTAGGTAGCTACATCCTCATCCACCACACCTCGATACTATCCAATTTTCATGGAACTGTCTCATCTGCATGGTTTTGGATCACATCCCAAAAACAAGTCTTAGTGAATCAATAGTCCCTAATTCTTGTCATTTTGAAGCCATGTCAAACTGCACCACGTCTTCCTCAAGTGTATCACAAAAAAACCCGACACCAAATACACGAGGGTACCAACGAATAATTAGGGACTCCCAAGTTCCCACACTGAGTCTCAAATCATAAATATAATATCGTGGTTGAGTTCAAAATGTCATGTTTACCCTTAGTGTGACATAAATTTTTTCATTTCTGAGTTTTGAGTTAGAGGTGAGTTGGAAAGAGGGAGTTAAATGGAGGATATTTGTTAAATAAAATTAAATCAATATCCCTCACATCCCTCCCCCTTGGTGCACATGATAGGAGGAGTTGAATACCCTCTCCCCCTTTGGATGAAAAACATACCAAGGTAAAGAGGTGCTTCCAAATCCCATTTCTAACACTAATCCTCTCCATATCAAGAATTAGTGCATTCTGGGCATTCTTCCACACCCAAATCTTTGGTGTTTCACCGCGAGGTAGGTGGTTTTTAGTTTTAAGTCTCAATAGCCTTTTTATGCATTGTTTTAAGGTGGTAGAGCCCTTAGATTCTTGATAGGGACCCCATGTATTTCGATCCGTGTGTTATAGGGAAAATGAGGATGATTCGTGCTTCTCATAGTGAATTTTTTCAATGAAATTCCCATCTA
Organism: Viscum album; assembly: GCA_963277665.1. NCBI lineage: Eukaryota > Viridiplantae > Streptophyta > Magnoliopsida > Santalales > Viscaceae > Viscum > Viscum album. The sequence continues at coordinate 911,886,026 of OY728155.1, read as the reverse complement.
AACAGTGTACAGTATAGTGGATCACACTGTGTGTTCTTCCCATTCCAGGAAGATGAGTTTGGGAGACTACATGTTGTGTAACCGAGTTACACACTGTGTAGTGACCGGAGTTTGTGTAGCCATAGGACATGGCTAGGGGAGCTGTGTGAATGTACATGGCTATGTGAAAGTATACAGACAAAGTACAAGGGCACGAGGTGCCAGACACAGATAGATGGCACGACCAAGGGGTCTTTTATCTAGGACATGTTGTTTACCTTAGGTAGACGTTGTGTGTGAGACATGAATGGTCAAATCATGTGAAGGGAATACATATTTAGGGGCTCAGGTGAGGTGATACATGCCATGTATTACTAATAAACACTGTGTAATCCCACATGGTTAGCCAATTCATGCATTCATAGGACATTTTTGGGCGTTTAGGAGGGGTCATGATCCATGTAGATCCCCTTACACGTCGTGTAGTATCCTATTAGAGGAGTTTCTTCCCATATCATCTCCTATTTTGGGGCTTGGATTCAGGCCTATGAGTAGAATATCCTAAACAGTTTTCCACATAAAATGGGATGGTGGCCACAGTTTGGGCCTAGGATATGTGAGGTGAAGTGATATTGTGGGTCACTTAGGTTCATGTTGTTTAGACTAGTAGTGGTTGAGTGATTTCCCTTGGTCTATTCCTTTGAGGGTACAGTGTGGAATTACATCCTCAATATAGGATTATGATCCCCTAGATAGGATGTGCTTGGATAGAGTTGTATCATCCCCTTGGAGAGAATGTAGTGAGATCCTCTATCATATTGTTAGATTTTTTTATCCCTTTGGAGAGGTTAGGGTGGGATCCTCTAGCATATTATTTCCCTAGACCAAGTTCTCAAAATCATCATGACCAACATTATATGAGCAATGATCCCCTATCTAATAGGATAGCCAAGTAGGGTTTGTGGAAACATCGATAGAATGATCCCCTACATAGTAGGCAGTTTCAGTAGGGTTTTGGGAATCATTGGGAGTATGATCCTCTGCAAAGTAGGAAGTTTTAGTAGGGTTTGTAGAATAATTTGGTATACTATCCCCTACTCAGCAGTTGGTTTTGGAAGGGTTTTTGGCATCATTGATGATATGATCCTCTACATTGTAAGTTATACTAGATGAGGTTTGTGGAATCTTCGTGACCAACACTACACGAGCGAGAATCCTCTATCTAAGTGATATGATCTCCAGGATTTCATATTGGGTTTTTGGGGTCCCTTAGTGGATCTTGGGAGTGATCCCCTATCTAATTGAGATCTTTGGGTTACCATTTTGGGTTTGTGGTTTCCCCCAGTGGATCCTAGGAGTGATCCCTTATCCAAGGATACGTGGTTTCAGTTTTCCAAACTAGGTTCTAAGTGTCCCCTAGTGGACCCTAGGAGTGATCCCTTTTCTAAGAGATGAGACATTTCTTGGTTCCAATAGGGTTATTATAGTCTCTCATCAAGTATGGGTGAGATCCCCTATTTGAGTAGTGTGATCTATTGGGTTCCAACATGAGTTTTTTAGTGGAGAGATCTGACGAGCATGTTCTCTCAGATGTGTTCCCTTTGGGATGGCTGTGTTGTGAAATTGACTTAGAGATTCCTGATTGAGTGGTATCTCTTGGATGTGCCTTCAGGGTTGGATGATTCTTACCCAATGGAGTGTATCACTTGGACGAGTTTCATTTGGGATGATAGAGCTTGTGGAGTTTGTGCTCCTAGATGATTTTTTCCTTCTAACCTCGAGTAGGAACCTGTCACTGGCTATGAGGTCAGAACCTCATGAGACTTAGAGTTTGAGAAGAGTATATCTGGGTGTATTTATGGGATTCCTTTTAGTGTGTCCATTTTTATTGGCTCATACACCATGTGGTATGAGCTGACTAGTCATGTATAGCTAAGGATGGTTTCGAGATAGAGTTTCTGCCTCGTTTGGGTTGCCTCTAGCTAAGCCAAGCGGACTATTTCCTTTTAGTAACTTCTTTTTCTTTTGATTATTTGGGTTTCCTACAAATTATTAGTATACTCACCCCTAAATGATCTTTACCTACACATGTTGTGTCTTGTACAGACCACATGCCTTTCAATGGAGTCCTAGGAAGACCTGAAGCAGGTAGATCTTAGTGAGTTAGAACAGCCAGGGTATTTACTAGAGATTGGCCTAGGAGATTTTTTGTGAGAGAATTTGACCGAAATCCCCTCCATCTGAGTAGGTTGGAATCTTTTACTATTTTCTTTTAGTGGGCCTCTATTTTCCCTTTTTTACTTCTATATTACTCTAGTTTGGGATAGATGTTTACATGCATTTCATTTCACTTTATTTTACCTATATACTGTTTCATGGAGATGTTTTTGGGTGTGTGTGTGTATAGGTACCTTAAGAAAAGGACTCCCATGTGTATGATATTCCTACTCGGTGTTGGGTGCTATCCCATGGACTATGGAGGTGGGCTTATGGAGTAACAGTTCGAGCCCCGTTGGGTCAAATCGTGACAACATACTATTAAGAAAATGACTACACTCCCACTAAACCATTTATAGACACAAGGCTCACACTCTTTCTTTATAAAAAAAAATTACGTTATATATTTATCAAAATGAATGTTACATGACCTAGATTCCTAATTTAGTCCATAAATGGATTTTTTATTTGTAAATCTTATTGGCATCCTTTGAAGTTAAAAACCCTTTGGGTTGTATCATATAGATATTCTTCTAAAGGTTCTTGTTAAGGAAAGATGTTTTTAAATCCATTTTCCAAATATCATAGTCATGTTAATCTATAATGGAAATTAGAATTTCTATGGATTTTAGCATTCTAAATAGTGAAAAGGTTTTATCATATTCAATGACTTGATGTTGTTTAAACCCTTTTTCAACCAGTTGTGCCTTATAGGTACTGAATTGTCCTTCCATTTCTATTTTCTTTTTGAATACCCATTTACAACCAATGAGCTTTATATCCACTATAGTATCTACCAAAATCTTAACTTTGTTTTGGTGTATAGAATCTATTTCATTATTCATGGATTCTTTCCACATGGAAATATCAGTGCAACTTATTTCATCCTTGTAGTTTAGAGGATCATTATTGTCAACTAATATTGAGTCACCATCCTTAGTGATTATAAAACCATACTGATCTGGTTCTTTAACCTCTCTTTTACTCCTATGTAGTACTTCTTTCTCTGGAATAATTTCTTCTTCCATGGGGCTTTGTGGAATCTATTCTTGCATCAACTCTTATGTACCTTGAGCCTCAACTTCATCGAAGTCTATATCATTCCCACTATGTCTTTTAGATATGTTCTACTTCTCAAGGAATATGGAATGTCTTTCCACTATTACCTTTTTTTCTGAGGGGTCATATAGGTAATATATCATCATGTCCTTGTGGTATCCTATAAAGCTACACTTTGTGACTTGTGGTGCAAGTTTGTTACCTAAAGATTCCTTAACTAATGATTCACTACCCCACATATTTAAATTCAACTTCATGGTTTTTCTTGCACTCTAAAATTCATATAGAATACCATTTATCTATTTAGTCGGTACTTGGTTTAATATGTGTGTAGTTGTTTATAAATTATATCCTCAAAAGGATAATGGAAGACTCGCGTGACTCATCATTAAACTCACCTTATCCAACAAGTTGTGACTCCTCTTTTCTTTTACACCATTCCACTGAGGTGTGTAAGGAGGAGTGAGTTGGGATAAGATCTGAAACTCCCAAAAGTAATCAATTAAGTATCGTTTATGATATTCAGAACCATGGTATCAGTAGAGTTTCTTAATATTCTTACCAAGATGGTTCTCAATATCATTCTTGTATTCCTTGAATTTATCAAAAGAATCTGACTTATACCTCATTAAGTAGACATATACATATCTACTAAAATCATTAATAAAAGTTATGAATCATGAGTACCCACCCCTTGCTTCAACAAAAAATGGTCCACACACATTGGTATAAACTAATTTAAGAATCTATTTAGCCCTTTCACCTTTCCCAATAAGTAGGGCTTCAGTCATTTTTACTTGTAAACATATGTGATATAAATCAAGTGGTTTTAGTTCAAAAGAATCAAAATATTAATCTTAGTGTAATTTTTGAAGTGTTTTTCATTTATATGACCCATCTGTTGATGCCAAAGTTCGGTGGGGTGTGAGTCATGTGAAGTAACTTCGTAATCTATTGCCATTACTTGGTTCGTGTAATCCAATACATAAATATTGTTATTTAAATGTTCCTTGCCATAAAAAAATCCATCTTTATAAAAGATGCAACATTTATTCCCAAATTTGAAAATAAAACCATATGTATCTAGTTTAAATAAAAATAATAATTTTTTTGGTGACTGAAGGAACATAATAAAAACCTTTTAAAACAAATATTGTTCCAATCAACAAAGTGAGGTGGTAGTACTTGAGGGCTATATAAATTAGTTTATATTTTTTGGTTTCTCTTATATCTATGTCCCCTTAGTTAGTTTTTCTAAATCTACTAGATTCTTGTATTTGAATACATATCTGAGAACCATAGGTAGTATCTAATACCCAATTTTTAGAAATAGATAAATTTCACTTGATAACAAATGCACCTAAAGCTTCCCCTTTCTAGTTTGATTGTGTGCAATTTTTCTTATAGTGTCCCTTCTTGCTACATATGAAATATACAATATCTTGTTTCCTTGCTTGCCTCTTGATCTTCCTCTTCTTGGAAGGGTGTAAATAAGCATTGTGATATAAGAAATTCTCTTTCCATTTCTATTTGTTCACCATAAGGACATAAGGAGTTTTGTGCTTTATATCATTATCTACTTGGATATAAAGAGTGAGATGATTTGGTAGATACTTCTCAATGCTGTTCATATTAAAATTTACAACAAAAATAGAGAATCTATGAGGTAGTTATTCCAGAATGAGATTAGTGCCCGGTTATTCAGGGATTTTAAACCCTAGAAACTATAAGTACTCAATATACCCAATTAGCTTGACTATTTGAGGCCCAGTTAGGGAAAACTATCCAATATTTCTATTAAATATCACCTTGGAAATCTCAAATTGTTCATGTCTAGATCTTTCATGTTTAATACCTTGGAGGTTCTCAAGAATCCTATATGCATTTATGCTTTCATGAGGCTTCATGAGTTCACTAGAGGTAGATTTAAGTATCAAACATTCAATGTTGACCTCATTTCTCAAATATTTTCCATAGATAAGGAAATCTTCATTACTGACCTCTTGTGTAGGTGGGTTAGGTGTGAGGATTCTAGAACATAAGATTTAGGTTCATGATTCAAAATAACTTGAAAGCATATAAACCACTCTTGGGAGTTACAACTATTGAGGATATTTTATTTATTTAATATTTATCATAGGTATAGTGTGGATAAAGTGAATTCCTTTTTATTATACAATTAAAAGAGAATATTATTTTTACTTTGTTTTATTATAAATTTTGAGATAAATAATAAATTAATTGATTTTATTAAATCTCATAATATTTTATCATGCCTCAATAACTCTCGCCATTGAACTTGGAATATCTAGTTGCTAGGAAATTCTAGTGGAAAGGATCCATATTCCCCTTCACATAACCTCAAAAAGGGTTAGTCAAGCTGCTTGAAGGTATTTAGGCAAGCATGTATTTTCCAACTGTGGGCCTGCAACACCTTGATTCGTTGAGTGGATTCCCCAATCCTAAAATTCTGACATAGATTTCCTCAACACTTGCCTCTAAATTACATTAATTCTAACAAGGGCTACTCCTCTTGATGTCAAATGGTTAAGTCATCCCAAAACCTTCATAATAACTCCCTTTATAAAATAAAGTGTCCCAATAATGGTATGTCCTGGAAATCATTTTTTTCATTTTCTCAAAACCGGTTTATGGGTTACCGGTAACCATACACAAAACAAACAACCCAACCACACTTTCAACCATCCAATTTAAAAATTCAAAAACCATGCCATCATTTCAAACGCGAGTACCGAGGCGTCTCGGTCAGAACGTCACCTCGAGCCATACCCCTATAGCGTTCATCGCCGCCGCAGCCAAAGACGTCGGCGAAAACCCTCAACCAGCGCCGTCAAGCCTTCAACAACGCAACAACACCGCCACCGATTTCAATGAGGGAGGAACCCTCAGCACAACTCATCGTCATACCGGAAAATCACCAAAAAAAAGCAGGACCGTCGGAAATCAAACCACCGCCGAAACCGAAGACACTGCCGGTTCCATTGCGGCTTCAAATTCTCATTCACCCAGATTCACCAAAGCCATGAACAATTCCCGAAGAAACTCGTCCACACAGCCGCTGCAACACCGACGATGTCACCAGACCAAAACCAGAACACCTTGGCAGCCCAGCAAAAGCATCCGCATAAAACAAATCAAGCCAAACTCGCATTCAAGCACCATAATCTTGGTCTTGCATCTATAAAATAAACAATTTCATAGATACAAATAATTAATTAATTAAATGGACCATTCATGATCTTTGTCTAACGATTGATTTAATGAGCGAACATTAAATCAACCTTTGAACTAGGGAAAATAACTATTGTTGTCGATCTTCACATGAGTTACAACATTCCACTTTTCCACCTATGTAACACTTAGGTTGGAATCATTATGGTTCTATCTTGAACTTCCTACACATGGATTGGGAAACTCTATTAATTATATATATTTATAACTCACAGATAGGTATTGGGAACCAAAGGATTGGTTAAAGAGGGTGACATAAATATCCTTGGACACACTGGTCCAACATAATAATGGAGGGATATATGATCCGCGGGACATCATATTTAATTTAATAATAAATAATCACCAACCAATGCATTAAATTAAATTAAATTAATTCCAATGCATAGACTAGTCTTGGTCAAGTTCATGAATATTCATACATGAAATGTATACACAAAAATAAATGGATAACATTCATTTCATTACCCGTTCATTATTAATAGGATAAACGTGCTTGCATTAATTAATTAATTAATTCTCTTTCATCTGATTGACTATTTGAATTCATTTTAGAGATACACAACATTAATGGCATTCAAGGAAAATAAATGGAAGAACTAATAGTTAAAAATTTATTACATTAAATTAATCGAGAATTTATAATTATTTAAAACTATTATTAAATTTTCAAACAGAATAGGTGAAAATCAATAAATTAAGGTTTTAATGATACAATTTTCAATTTAATGTAATTTAATTCTTCCATTAAATGGGAGACTACATGATGTGTACAATCGAGCTACACGATGAGTACCTCGGTTTCCATTTATATGAGTTACATGATTAGGGCTTCGATGTGTTGACCCGACCAGACCACATGATATGTACATGACAACTACATGTTTTGTATCTTCTTTCCATGTGCTAGGTTGTATTACTCAATACACCATGTGCGGTAAATGCACTGTGTTTAATTAACTGATAGATGCTTGCATGTATAATGCACATGGGTACATGACATGTACTCCGTGTACACACCGTGTAACCTAGTTTTACCGGAATTTTTTTGGAACTTCTCAATGGAATCTTGAATCATTCTTCATCTATTCTTAAACCTTTAAGAAAATGAAACACTAAAGGAACATGATTAATATATTGATAATATGTTAATTCAAATCAGATTAAAGAATGAATAATATTAAACAAAAAAATAAACCATGATTGTGTATAGATCAACAATCAAATAAATAATTATGAATTTAGATGTGACCTCTCTAATACCACTTGTTAGTTCTGAATTTTGCAAAAGCATGCAATGGTGGGTGATATATTAAAATTTATTTTAATATTTCAATGCATGAAACCAAGAATGAGGATATTTCATATCTAATTTATAATTAATTTATTTAATATTGAAAGAAATGATTACTTTGGCTTAGGTAACATTCCTCATTGATGATGATGATCATCCAAAAAAGACCCTTTCAGATTGTCTTTGTTACGTTTTGAGGATCCAAGGATGTAATCCTTCTAGCGATGATCCAAATGTGGTCCTTTGATCTCTGAGCAACGTTAATCGATGCCCAGGTGCTAGCGCGGTCAGTCGATTGTCCTGCATTACTTGTGTTGATCACTCTTCCTTATAACTTGAAGGGATCTCTCTTACGTTTCACGTTCTTGAGAGGATGAGAGGAAGGAGGGGTCGAGAGAGAATTCATTGTGAACAAAAATTCTCTATTCTCGACATTTGATTCAATATATAATAGACATAACCATATATTTTTAGAGATAGGGTTTGAGTTATAATATTATTTAATTGCATATCCGTCATTAAATAACATTTGAAACCTTTAATAATCTCCATGACAAATGATAATAATAATAATAATATTATTTTGTAGTGTGCGCCAACTTGCGAAATAAAAAATATTACTTCACCATCTTGTTAATTAATATTTATCATCAAACTCGGTCTTGGCCTGTTTAAACTCCTCTAACATTTATTAAATGCCCGAATAAATATTTTATTCATAAATAAATATTTTATTCCTAATCAAGTTAATAAATATTTATTAAAATACTCAACAAATAAAATAAATATTTTAGTCACAATCCAACGAATAAATATTTTATTTATTTTCACATGATCAAATAAATTATTTATTAATAAAAAATAATAATTTATTACCTTGTGAATATTAGTGATCAATAAAGCTTGAATAAAATTATTCACTGATGTTTGGAATAATATTTATTCTAATAATTAAATTCAAATAGAATTTAATCGAGATCATTGGAAACACTTAGTGTGTAACCCTCTAGGATTCTTTCTCATTGGAATTAGGCGGACTTTTCTAAAGTTCAAGATTACTATCTAGAAACAGGTCAAGGAACCCAAGAGAAAGTACTTAATATCTCAACGATGATAAGCACCTATGAATGCTCACTATGTAATATAATCTTTTTGTCTAAATATCTCATCAAGAAGGGTGCACATCTGTGACACCAACCTATATGCTCGAGATGTCTTTCTTTGATTATCGAAAGTAAACATGTCGTTACACAATGGACATGAATTTTAGGGTGATGGTTCTATTTTAATAAAAGGGATAAGATATCATCTTCCATAAAGAAGAAAGGGACAAGTCCTTACTTGTTTTATCCATTAATGACATGTCAATCATGATGCACCCAACGTACCTCACTTCCTAATAACATATTGCTTGACGATTTTGATTACTAAATCTAAGTGTGTGATTCATGATACACATCCATGAGAATCTTAAATTCTAAGGACCATCACACACACTCATAGATATTAATATTAATTGACACCAAAACATGAGGAATTCCTATTAGTAGGTCTGTTATCATAATCTCTCATCTTGGAAATTACCGACTGTGAACTTCACGAGAAGATGCATCATCCTCTTAAATGTACTCACACCTGCCATTCTATGTATGATGTGTCCCATTATATCACATTATCCAACCGCAAAAAATTATTTAATAATATCATCAAAGCACTTCAAGGATCTCATCATAATAGGAAACTTCTATGAAATTATCAATGTGATATATACTCTAGGTCATTATTAAATTAGATTCATGTAAAACAATGAACAATATGTAATAAGAAGTTTTATTAATATTCAATATATCGAATATTCATGTAATCAAAGTAAAATAATTGGTCCTAGGACACCAAATCCAATTTTATTAATGATGGATTTTGTATATTTTAGTAGGCATTGAATGTTATGCATATTTTCCTAAAATAATGTTAAGCATATTGTTTATCCTCTTTATTGGGTGTTGTTTGAAGAAGATTCAACAAGTTGTTAAAGTATTAAGCCTTATTGTATGCTTTTAGTTTTTTAATCTTAATATTTTAATTTTATATGAGTTTTGATAATTAATATTTGAAATTAAAATGGGTCATGGATTGAGTTCAACAAGGGTTTCTGTTCAAAAGCGGATCTAGAAAAAATTAAATATGTGAAATTTCAGGTGGATAACTTTTATATCAGTGAATACTTGTTTTTTCTAACAAATGCAGTGTTTCTATTCTTAAAATATAGTTTCAAAAACGCAATTTCATCATCAATGAGGGAGTTTTGAATGGGATTGTTATGTTTTTCAATTCATATATATGATAATCATGACCAAAATAACAACAAATTTTGAAAAGGTTAATTTCATTATAAAATTTATAAATTAAAAAATATGTAATATTTTTAAATTCATAACACTTTATATTGTAGGTTTTTTATTATGTTTCTATATATAAATCAAACTAAATGAAATACCTTAAAAATGTATTCGTATATTAGTTTCTAAGTTTGAATAATTTGAATATTTAGTTTCATTTAACTATATATTTGAAAAAAAAATGTTGTGAAAGTTTTTAATGAGTTTTATTTCCCCTTGCTCTATTTGTGTTGTTTTTTTCTGCTGCTTGGTTATGTGACCTGTGTTTACATGTCTAGAATTATGTATCATTCAATATAAAAAAATTACTTCAACACCAATTTTACTAAAACTGTTTTGTAAAGCCTTTAATATTCAATCTTTTAGAATGGATTTCAACACCGGTTTTACAAAAAAATTGTATTGAAAGCATGCAATATTTCATATTTTAGAAGGATTTTCAACATCTATTTTTGTAAACCAATGCTGAAAGTCACACTTTATATGACTCTGGTATTAATTTTCTATATAATCGACATTGAAAGGCAAAAAAACCAATGTTAAAGGTGTTTTCCACTAATAGATAAACTTTTTGATGATTTTTTTCAATGGAGAAGAAGACTTCTTCTGATCAAGTTTGGAAGATATATTTTTTACATGAGTTTTACCAGAGAAAGTTTAAAATGTCTTACCAAACACCGTTTTGTTTGTCACATGATTTATTTCCTTAAAAGAAGATGAATATCAACAAACAATATATCAATTTGAAGGACACTACCACAAGCAATGAAATTAAGTCAAATATTTATGTTTATTTTTCTTGTTGTCATTTGGTTTCTACTATTTTTAGTTCATATGTCTTGTGTTTTCTTCCAAGTGAGTAATATTCATCTAAATATAAAAAAAAATCATACATTTTCTGCACTGTTTATCCTAAAAATCGATGTTAAAAGTCTAAATGTTTTTCTTTTGACGCCATTTATCAGAATAACGGATGCCAAAATACTCAATAAAAGTTATTTTAACACCGATTTATTTAACTAATGTTACGGATAACACTTATAACATCATATGAATTTATTTCAGATAGAAAACCAATGTCAAAGGTCAAAAAATTACATTAAAGGCTATTTTTCTTCTAGTGTATTTTGGAGTGTGATGGTCCATAGGCCCTATGGCCCAAAGGTCCAATTACATAGTATGAAAAGCTCATTTTTATGAATGGTATTGTTGTTACTATACTCCACTACAGTACATGCACCAATACCCGTACTAATATGGTGTTGTAGTACTACTATAATACAACATAAACTCATCCCTCCCAAGATTTGATCCCGAGTATGATTGTTATTAATTGATAATTTGATTATTTATTAATTGGTAATTAGTAATTGATGTGGTAATTATTAATTAATTGAAAATTTAATTAATAAAAATTGATAAATAATAATAATAATATAATTATTATTATTTACATTATTATTATTGATAATTAATAATATAACTATTACTAATAAAAAATTATTATCATGTGATTATTATTTATTCATGATAGTAATGTAATTAATAATGATATCAGTGTTATTATTTTTATTATTAATTGCATCATTGATTATTATTAGTTTCATAATTAATTATTATTAGTTACGCTAACACTTAATGTATTATTAATTATTGGTTTATGTTAATTGCATTACTAAATTATTGTTTAACGCATTATAAAATACTACATTATTAGTAATTAGTTATTTGTATTAATAATTATACTGTATTAATCAATTTATTATTTTAATTATTGATTATTATTAATTAAATAATTATTATTTACATTACTAAAAAAATTATTATTAAGAATGTATTATTATTACCATATTATCATTCCAATGTTGAAAAAAAGTGAACATAAATCTTACATTTAAATTTTTTAAAGGATTTCAAGGGTCACTCCTTTATAAAATGATGATTTTAATTAGATTTTAAATAATATTTTCAAAATAAATTTTAACAAGAAGTAATACTATATATAATAAAAATAAATATTGTTTAAATTTTTACCCTCTCTCTCTGTATAAATATTTATAACATAAAACCATTAAAATATTTTTTTAGAAATCCCATTTTAAACCCTTTGTTGTTATCACTTTTATTATAATTCAATAAAATATATTATAAGTTTGTACGTAGATGGTAAGATAATATTAAAAAGTAAACACTATATTATAAGTTTGTAATTAGATAGAAAGATGCATTCCGGAATAACAATGAGTATTTGATACCACCCGATCCGATTAAATAGGAGTACTGTAGTGGTTAATCGAGTTTTTTATAGGGTTAGAGCAGGGAATTAAAAATCCAATTAAATTAATCATTATTAACTCATTTTCTATATTTTTGTAAAGGACTATAAAATTATAAAAGATATTTATTTAACATGAAATCCATTTATTTTAAAATTATAAATGTTTTTTAAATTTTTAAAATTAAAAACAGGTGTTTAAATGATTTAAAGGTGGTTAAATGGACATTTCAAAATGTAATAGGGTAGGTGTAGGGTAATAAATTTATAAATTAAATGGGTTCCAATTTTGAAAAATTAAATGGGTTAAGATTCAGGGGCTCCAAATTTCATGTTTACCCCACCTGTTGGTTGTCATCCCAATATTTGTTATAAGATTTCATGTAAAATTCACATTCAGATTCAATTATCACATTCTACCATGAAAATTTAGATTATTTCTTTAAATTAATGTTTCAAGTAATCACTAAAGAGAAAAAGTATAATTCATGCATTCAAACAACTACACTTAGGTTTATTTTCAAGATATTGCTACACTTTAACTCATTTTACCATTAGTGAAATAAAATATTTGATATTTTTCAGAGAAGTAATTTATTACAGTAGTTCCAAGGCTGGGGATAAATAAAACAAAAATCCTACTATAAACCAATAAATAATAACTCGGTAATATTTGAACCTGATATCTCGTTGAAACCCTACAGAGGCGCTATGAACCGAGGTGGACACCGGGGGCTTCAAATAAGTAATTTAAAATTAGGTTAATCCAATGAATCTCTAACATAATCATAAACAAATTGAATTGATATATAAATTTAATAAATTGAATTGACATTATTAAATATATGAATTAATTTATGTTTTTAATAATCATGGGTCTAGAGGATAACTTTAAGATAATATACAAGTGTTTTCAAGTGAACTATCATTCTTCCCTAGTGTACCAGCATGAGATCCCACATATAACATAACATTAAGTTTAAAGATAATTATTTTAATATAATAGAAAATGAAACGTAATTTTGAAGTTAATTGCTGTATAAAATAATCTAAAAGTTACAATTGAAGAAAATCATTCTGAATAATATTTTCAAACAGTTTATGCCAACCAGTTTTTCAATATTCATTATCTCTTCATATTAACATCACAATACAGTGGAAATGGGATATTGTTTCCTTCATTCTCTGTGCACCTACCTCCGCCGCATCTCATCTCATGCATCCGTCGAGCCCAACGATGCACCCACCGCACCAATGGTTGAATCCTCACCACCTGACGACTCTAATTCCTCACCACTCATCAATGTCGATCGGCACCCCATCTTCTGACATAGTCCTCGGTAGAGACCTCCCGCCTCCACCTCATTAATGGAATTATAATTTATCAATAATTTTTATGAATTAATTATTTTTTTTGTTAAAATTTTTCCATTCCCATCCTACACCAAATTTGTAGAATGGAATTACTACGGTTTATAAGGGAGTTTTCTCAGTATCATTATCACGACCTTACTTGAACATTATCTTTTCTATAGGTTCATACTTCCCTGTCTGATACAACTATCGATACAAGGACCTAAATTCAGTTTAATATTGGAGACTCTATAATCATAGTGTGATTACTGGCTTGAGGTCTCTCTTGGGGTACCTTTGGGCTATAGATGATTGTTCATAGTTTTTCACTTGGATAGCTAGAGTGATTATAGAGTTATCTGATGGGTTTCCCCTAAACATTTTAAATAATCTTTTCCTACTGTCTCCCCTCAAACAGCTTCATATCTGGGTCCTCATCCTCCCAAACAGGGGAAAATCTAGTTTTCAAGTATCTTTTACTCTCATCTGTTGTCACTTCTTGGTCCTTTCCATTTATGCCTATTTCAGTTGTTCAAAAAATAATCATAAATTCAACATTCACATACCATGCCTTTTTCATTACACTAAACCGAACATTGACAAACTAAGCCTACGCATCCCCCGCGATCTTATACTTGTTTTCCAAAGCACTCTAGAAATTGAATATGGTTTGATGTTTTTAAAGATAATTTGTCACTTCCACAATTTGGAATGGGTGAATTTTATTTACTTGTACGGTTTATGGAATTCATAAGGCCCATTAGAAGAATTCCTGAAAAATCAGGGGAAATGTAACCCTATCTTAAAAGAAGTATGTTGCTTGTTATTTAATGAATTGTTATTAATTTTTTCACAGGGTTTCTTCCCATTTATTTTAGATTATATATGAAAAGTGGGGTTCACAATTTCTGTTGAGGAATTATAAGAACACTTTGGGATCATATTTGGTAATATTCTTATATGTTTTTTCCTTTTTCTTTTGGTTATTTGGTTTTTTAGGGCTGCATTCATGGTGCATTTTGTTGTTGAGATATTTGTAGATTTTTTGGTATTGTTTTTGTTAAATATTTGTTGCTTTTTTATTTTTATTTATATGGTTAAATATATTTTTCTTGTTATATTGAACACAATTCCTTCACATATTGCTTAACTTTATTTTTGAAGCTCTTTTCTTTTATATGATTTCCCTGTGGATGTTCATCTGGTTGAGTCACTGCTTGGTGATTTTATTTTCAGCATGTATTTTATGAGCACAAAAGGAGAGGGCGAGAGATAAGTTTTTAGGTCCATATGCCATGTTCTTAAAATGATGTCAGGGTTATGTTTTGTTTGCAGTGTCTGTAAAACTTACAAACAACACACTACAAGTGTACTCCCTTTCATTTTCACTAATTGTTCTTCTTTACCATGTGTGCATATTTCAGCTGTTCTAAAATATTCATTAATTCAACATTCATATACCATGCCTTTTCACTATAAACTGATCCGAAGATTGAATCTCTCTGCTTTTTTGTGATTAACCTGTGAATTTTCAGCTGCATGTGTCGCTGCTTGCTGATTTTAGTTTCTAGGTTTACTTCATGAGCACACCAAGGAGACAGGGAGAGATGAGTCCTTAGGTCCATATTCCTTGGTTTTAAAATGATTTTAGGGTTTTTTTTCTCTTATAGTGTCCATGAACCTTGCGAATAGTACACTGTAAGTGTATTGGTATTGACATTTATATGTTGACCTATATTTCAGGTTTAAAGGATTTTCTCACTTCAAAATCAGGGATGAAAAGTCTGGACAGAGAATGACTTATACCTTTAATCAAGGAGTTGAAATATGTTAATGGAACTTCGATGTTGAATAAGTGTCTTGATGTACTAGTCTTGGTTTGTATGAGGATAACATATTCTTATTATACTAAAAATTTGTCAATTTTAGTGAACTTACATAAAATATGTTAGATACATAAAAAAAGTGTTTTAATTATCAAGACACGCCAATCATGTTCTGAAGGACTCAATAATTTTCTCTATTTGATTTTCACAACAAACAATAAATTAAAACACTTTACTAAAATTCTTAAATAAATTCAACTTTCAGTTCATCAGGGTAGAGAAAAAAAATTTAGACTATATCGAAGTGAAAGGGTTTTTAAGTTTTAGTTATAACTGGAGTAAAATAGTTTTACACTTAAGTTCAGATCTCACATTTTTAACTTCCTATTACTTCTCACACTTTTGATTTTTAAAAATAAAACATTCATGAAAAAGGAACACCGAAAGATAAAATACATAACTAGAACATTATTTTGGTCAAGTAAATATGATGTAAATTATATAAGAAAAACTTCTTCCAAACTTCATTGCTCATGGGGGATATATCCCCCCTTCAACTCTTAAATAGCCTTGGATAATTGGATTCAATATATTAAAAATGATGGTGTAGAATTTTATTCTAATCCCTCTTATATTTATTCTAATTCTTCTTCTTCTTATGCCTGGATCTTAACTTGTTCTTCTTTTGATACTTCTTCGGCATACCATTCATTTTTATTGCCTTACTGAAGCTTCATCGTTATTATTCGTCATTGAGGTACTCGTTTATTGCTTTAAACTCACTTGTTGATTGTAGTTTTCCAATTATTATTACTTTTCCCATTTTGTCACATGATAGGATTATTGCCTTGATTTTAATTAATATAAAAGCCCCCATAAATTGTACCATGAAACCTAATAAACTGAAAGGTTTAAACCGAAGAGGACAATCTAGGTTGTAAATTGAAAGGGTTGAACCTAAAAAACCACTGATCTTTTACTCATGAATCTATGAGGACAAAACTATATTCTTTAAAAAAGTATCATCCTAAATTTATTCTCACAATATGTTCTAATAATTTATAATTTAAGTGATGTGTTGGTGTATTTTGGAAATAGTTTTGTTAGATGTCATCTCAAAATTTTACTATTTTTATTCAAGTATGAAACACTTACTTTCATAACTTTTTGGTTCCATTCTAGGTGACCTTGAGAATTGTTCATATATCATGATCATTTTTACAAGAATAGATGTGATTATTGATATTTATCCTCATCATACTCAACAATGTATTCCCAACTCAAAAAATATATTTTTAGGAGTGGGGGATTTGTTGCAAAGAATATTCTTTTATATCCACAGAGACTGTATATACTAGAAAAAAGAAGTAATATGCAATGACTCTTACAAAAGCTTAATATGAGTGTGACATGAGTTTAATAAGATAATTAAAAAAAATATAAGCAATTAAAACTCTCTTTAAAAACAACCTAATCCATGGAAATAGTAATGAAAATAGTTATAAATAAAACCAAACATTTTTTTATGAAATTGATCAAACTCAGTTTTATAATGAAAAAAACCGCAAAACTTCTATAACATTATTAAAGATATTTTAAAACTTTTAAAAACTAAAAATAAACCTTAAGAACAAATTTTATATTGAAAAATACATTTCTATAGATAATAAAAATAGAAAGTGCAACAAACTAGAGAACTATAGATATTAATTACAGAAAAACATTCAATGATGAAAATAAATTGCGAGATAGACATAAAAAATTTTAAATCAAGAGTTCAGGTCTAACTTGAATTTAGTCTCCTCTTGAAAAAAATAGACAAGATAAAAAATCTGTGAATATTGGTGATTTCACACTCGAATGGGTGTGAGAAATTCTCCCAAAATAAGTGAATTAAAATGATAAATATTTTGATGGGTGTTCACTAAATTTTTTTAAATAAGTTTTCATAGGGTTTCCTCTCAAGGTGATGGACATCCTCAGACCACTCACAACTTCATGGAAGACCAAATGTCCTAGTTCTCACATAGAATAGGGGAAAATCCTGTTGAAAAAAGTGTCCAATTTCTTTCTTATTCGGGTGTCTTTTACCATGAACCAGTTGGGTGAGATGTATGTTTGTGAGATATTTTTTTTTCATGGGGTGTCCTAAAGAATAGTTTCAGACCATGAATCATGCATTACTTCATGCTTCTGGAAGGTCTTATAGATGGTGTTGGGTACCCTAGTGTTTCTGAGTACATCTTTTCATCCACAGACATAAGGGAAGTCTTATCACACTATCTAGGTGCTAGAGGACATGCTTAGAGCATGCATCATTGATTTTGGTTGGTCTTGGAAGAAGTAATTATCATTCATTGAGCTCACCTATAACAATAGTTATCAAATGACTATTCTGATGACACCATATGAGGCTCTTTATGGTAGGGCATGAAAATCACCTCTATGGTGGACGGAAGTAGGGGAGTCTGAGTTTTTGGGACCGAGTCTCATGCATGAGACGTTGGATCATGTTTAGTTGATTCAGAAATGTATGACTATGACTTGGAATTGGCAGAAGTCATACAATGATCAATATCGACGACCCCTTGAGTTTATAGTGGGTGATCGTGTGTTCTTTTGGGCATTTCCGAGATTGGGTCACCATAGGATTTGGAGGTAGGGAAAGTTGGCACCTAGGTTTGTTTGGAATTTTGAAATTGTGGAGAAAATCATGTCATTGGAATATCTATTGGCTCTTCCAAAGAGATATAGTGTTGTGCACAATGTTTTTCACATGTCACAACTTCGGCATTATCACCCCAACCCTTCTCATGTGATTGATGTTGATGATATCCATCTTGAGGCTGATATGTCCTTTAAGGGGCATCTGATTCATGTTATGGATCACATAAAGAAAGTGTTGTGGGGAAAGATTGTTTTGATAGTTTGAGTTTTTTGGCAACATGACCGTGTTCAGGAAAAAATATGGGAGAGAGAAAAAAATTCTAACTCAGTGACTTGATCTTTTTACCTCAAAATCATAGAGATGATTGGGAACACAACTCAAGAATGAGTTGTTATAAGGTCGGGAGATTAAAATATCCCAACATTTATAGAGATGTATTATGCTTGTTTTTAGGTACTCTTTTACCATTATTTTAGTTATATCTTCGTTGAGTTTTTATTTGAGGTTATTTTGGGTGAAATTTGAGAAATTTGGAAGCTTGTAGAGTTATACATTGTTGGTGCATGGTTAGGAAAAACAGTGTCATTTACCTCAGGAAACCGTGCAGTTTTCCCCAGGAAACTGTGCATCCATTTCTGGAGCCACAAGAGGTGGTGCACGGTTTGACCAAACCGTGTGGCCACTCTCCCCAAACCATGCACCCTGAGATAGTAAAAGTTTTCATGTTTGATGCTTGGTTTTTAAAACTGTGTGCCACTTAGGATAAATCTTGCATCCCATGAGTAGGGGTGCATGGTTTGGAAAAAGGTGTGTCTCCACCCAAGAAACCATGCACGCAAAAATTAAACCCCTGAAAATTTTATGAAAAATTCCTGAACCCCCTTTTTTTACTCCAAATCATATCATTCATTTTTGGAGGCTCCCAGGATAATTATAAGGCTCCTCGAACCCCTTTCTTAGAGAATCAAATATCTGGTTGAAAGATCGAATCCTCTTTTGTAAGTGATTCCTTCCTTGTTTTTATTCACCTCTCTGCTTACTTTCTCTCCCATTGGAGAGGAATGGTTTTTCCTTTATTGGAAATTGGTTTAGATCTAGGTTTTGATAGATCTTGTTTCGCTGCATATTGTTCCTAAGTTTTGATTTTAAATCTCCTTCTCCATTGTGATCTCAACTGTTCTACATCAAATTAAGAATCGCGGGCTGATGAGTGTTCATCAACAATCTTGAGTTAGGTGGTCTAATTGTCAATTCTCATAGTCTTTATTTCAATTGTGTATGTAATTGTGCAATTTAAGTTTCCAAATTAGGAAATTTCATTCCAAATTGAATTAATTGATTGATTTTACTTGTGATTATGAGACCCTTAATAGATCTTGTTGGAACCATTGGAGATGATGAGACTAGCTTGACGACACCCATGAGATGTGTCAAATATCATTGTATGATAGTTATGAAATGTAAAATGGAAAATAATGGAATTATGAAATTGGTTGAATAATGGATTATGGAAATGGTGGAAAATAGAATTATGAAATTGGTTGAATAATGGATTAGGGAAATGGATGATAAGTGAGTTATGAATGTGGAACCATGTGATGTGATTTTTGTGAATGATGTGAACAATGAGTTGTGGGACAGAGACTATTGTTCCAAATACCCATGGGGTGCCAAATTTCTACTCTAGCCCCCCAACTTATATATATATATATATATATGAATATGAACACTGAGTTATGGGACATGGATTATCATTCCAAATACCCATGGGGTGCTAGACTGCTACTCTAGGCCACCAAGTTATATATATTTTTTTCTTGTGATCACTGAGTTGTGAGATAGATACTGCTAATACAAATACCCATGGGGTGCCAGACAGTTGCTCTAGGCCCCCAATGTATGAATTTGAACTTGGAAATTAAATTATTATGGAAGCCCGTGATAGAATGAAATGTGATATCCCTTTGGTGGATGGTTCAAACTCTGACATGAGCCGAAGTAGGTATGATTGGTTTAGGTGTCACCGTGAACTCGGGAGCCTATGTGGTTAATTAAATAATAATTACAATGTGAAAATTGTTTACCTTATCTTTTGAACATTAATCCTTATACAACTGCATACACTATTATAGACTGGTGTAACATCCCGACCCGGCTCACCCCTAAACCAGTGGTTGGATTGGTCACCACATGACCTCAAGAACATCTCCTCGTATGAAAGAGGCTTCCAACTAGGAGCGAGGTTCTAAGGATAGTTAGTGGGGAGACTATACCCTCTTATCAGAGTAAAAATAGTGGAAAATATCAGCAAATGGTGGAAGTAGTGTGAATAAAAACAAATCAGCAGAAGACATAACTTACAAATCTTGTATAAAACAAAATGGCCAACACCAATTTTATACAATTCATTCATGTTATGATGGTACAACTATGAAAGCGTTTAACAATACACCATTCTTTACATATAAATAAATAAATATAAAAAATGACCCAAAGCCCCAAGGGTGATCTCCTCGAGCATCCCGAGCTTCCACTCGGTCCTCTCCATGTAACACCCCAAGCTTCCATGGTACTCTTCTATTTGAATAATACAATAGTGTGTGATGTATGCAGCACCAAGTTCAAGCGCACCACGACCTATCAAACTAGTCGTTTTAAAAGGAGTTGTGAATGGTAATACCCACTTTTTAAAATTTTATAAATTTTATTTTTTAATTTTCACTTATTTTTTGGATTCAGAATATCAAAATTAGCTTAGGGTGAATTTTTGGTACATTTCTAATAACTTTTATATTTTTATGAATAGTGAAAAACACTAAATTTTAATTAAAAACAACTTTTTTAATCGAAATAATTTATAGTGTTAAATTGTAAATTTGAGTGTTTTAAAGTTTAATTAGATTATATTTTTATCATTTAATATAAATTAGGTCATTATATGTAATTTCACATTTTAATTTTAAATAAACACATGTCAATATTTTGATAGTTTTTACTTCTTAAAACCATGTTTTAGGGTTTTGACAACGGGAATTAATTTTAAATTAATTTCTGTAACTTTTGTATTATGAATTTGATAAAATAGATTCCATATTTGGAATCAGGAGGTAAAAATTTTGTAATTAGGTAACTTTTATTTTTAGACATTACAAATAGTTACTTCAGTAAATATTTTATTAACCATGGTTAAAGGTTAAATCCAGTAAATAAGGGTAAAAATAATATTATAATAATATTAAATTACCCTAACACATGTTCTAACCCTATTGTATGATACATATCTGACCATAGGCATCCTTGAGTCGATTTTGGGACCTCATGCAGCCACTTGGGAGTAATAGTGACATTTTAAATTAATTAATGTAAATTAAAGGCAGAAATAACATAAACATGTATCTTTTAGTAAAACAATTTTTATATGAGGTTATATAATTGATATATTCTCCAATAAATATAAATTAAAAATCTAAAAAGGTTTCCTACATCATTATATTTTATTTATAATTTTTAGACATAATATAAATATATTTATTTATGACACAATAATGATGTAGTATTTCCCTTATTAAAAAAACAATCAAATAAATGATATTATAATTATTAAAATAAATATAATTTGGAAGTTTTTATGTCATAAAAGAACTTTCTAGGTGAATATGGAATGTTAGTTTTTATTAAATAAATTTTTTTTGAAGTGATAAAGTTTTTACAACTTTCACAAAAAACAAAATACCAAATAGTGTCAAAATTGACATAAATGAGTTTTTAAAACAAATACTATATTATTAAATGTTATAATATTCTTAAATATCTAAGGTATGGCCAAAAGAAATAGATAAGGTTATATATGTAAATAATGAACCACTTGAGGTTCTCTTGGCTTTTTATAGTAATTTTATTAACCATTTATTATAATAATACAAGAATACATCGTAAACGTTAAACTATTTAACTAAGAGATAAATCTAAAAGATAAGGTTAATATGGTGACATAAACTTGTCTAAAACATATTGGTTGAGAATATTGTGACCCATACCCACCTTATCCATGAAATAAATTTTTTTAGATCAGTTATAATCTTAATAAGATTGTATGATAAATTAATATTTCAAACTTTTCCTAAAGTGAACCTCACCTCTCTTATAAAATGATCCTTCCACTTCTCTTAATTTCACACCTCCAAAGCCATTTGGATCATCCAACCACTGATTAAATATCCTCCCAACTACCCTCACTTCAACTTAGAGTCCTTAATTTTATCAGAAATCCAACTTAAGGATCCCTTTTGATCAAATCAAAAGGAAGTACCTGAAGAAGAAGTAATTATTTCATCACCTATTTCAAAGTTATTTTCTTCTTCCACATCCTCTTTCTTTGTTGTCTCCATAAAAAAATAACAAATATGGTACCTTATACATACTGTAATGTTATTATAAAAATGTTACAACCATATTATTATTCTATCTATCTTATGAATGACAAAGTCACCATACGTTCGTACGTACAGCTTGTCGTCTCCACGTCATGGTGTAGTTTGTTATTCAACACTTAATTATTTGGATGAGTATAATAATGATTATAATTGATGTAAATAATAAATATAACTTTTTAATGATTTTTTATATATAATATACTATCCAATTATATACGATTCCACCATCAATAGAATGGTATTGTCTCTCATGCGTACGTACGGATTACCGTCTACACGAACACGATGAGATTCATTCCACATCGTCACCATTCAAGAATAAATTTCATTTTATGATTAAAAAATAATTTTTAAGAACTTAATATCATTCTGGATATGAATAAAATACAACATATCTATAACAAACATGACTTATGTAACAAAACATATAAAGGAAAATGAATCAGTTAACACCTGAAACAATGATGCTACTAAAATATTATTAACAAAGCAATATTAGAAGATCATATATGATATCATATTTATGTATGTGGTTCTTGTATAATTTAATAAAAAATATTTCACTATTATATAGGATTTTAATGTACCCTCGACCAAGGAAAAGTACAAGGTAAGGTTTAATTTTACAATCTCTTTATTATCCGAGGTTGTTTACATGTGAGTATCTACTGGGACTTCTTTATCATCCACATCCGTGTTTCTTAAAAATGCATTTCAAAACAGTTTTACTATTTCCTAGAATATGGGTTTAATTCATTTACACCCATGTTTTACTTTCTATAAAATGTTTTGTAATGAATCTTTCCATCTTTTTCCAAACAAGGTACTTTATGACCTTTTTAACAAATTTGGTAAGAATTTTTTTTAACTTATACAGCGGGTATGACTATTTTCCGCTGTTATAACATCCTCAAAGATTCCCTTATATGATTATAATAATATTTTACAAATAAATTTTTTCTTTTATAATTATGTTACTTTTAAATGATTTCAAAATAGAAAGCGATATTTCTCTCAAATAGTTTTGATTTCATCTATGTCAACATATTTTGATGGATTTTACAATTTTTGAAGTTGATTTATTATGATACAAATCTTCCATATTGTATTGAAGGTTTTTTGATATATTTGACTGTGGATGTGTTATTTTTATACCATTCATGGTTTATGGTTAAAGTATTAACATTTCATATGCTAGTTTTAATATGAATGTTTATGTTATGTTTCAACCTTTTCATATGAGGAATGCATTGGACTTAGTAACTAACGGGTGGAGCCCTCTATAGCTCCCCGATGCATTGGTAGGTCTCATGAGACAAACTAGTGTCTTGGAATAAGGCCTTGACAAAATCTTATTTGTAGTCTTGGCATGAGGCTTTGACTATGTTGTTATGATGTCCGACATTATGCATTCCATCATTATGAAATTAACTATTGAGATTACATGTGATTATTTGACTAGTAGAATATCTATGTGAATAAGTAAATGGAATTATTTGATTTATCTTTGCCATATTATTCTGAAGTTTAAGTTTAAAAGGCTTTTGTTTTAGTCTTATACATTGCCTTAAATGTTTATGCTTATTTATGATAGTTTCCACTATATTGTTATCCTTACTGAGCATCTGAGATCACCCCTATCTATGTTTTTTTTATAGGATGTGAAGAAGTATATTATGACTGACTTGCAGGGATAAGATAAGGGATATGAGTGTGTTCAAAGGAGAAACAATGTTTTTGTTTCTCATTTCATAATGTAATATAAAACTTATGTATGTATCTAGTACTTCCAAAGATACTAAACTGATCGGTCTTTCGAGATTTGATCCCTTATGATCATGCCAATTTTATGTAATAATGCACCGACTCTGGGTAACTAGGGTTGGGGCATTACAGTTGGTATCAGGGGAAGTTTAGTTCAACCCTTGGAAGCTAGATTTAGAAAAACTCTGATTAGAGAACATTACCCTAAGATAAACTTTGAGAATTAGTATAGAAGAACTTCCTTGAATTTTGGTAATGTAGATTTTTTTTTATTTTACAAGAAATAAATTCGTTTCTAGATACGAGAAGGTAGAGTCAGATCTGGCACAGATGTAACTAGGAGTGAATACTCTGACAAGGAGTTTCATTCTTGACATGGGGTATCTTGGTACATAACAATGGGCATTGCTGCACTCTTGGTTATGAAACTCCTAGGGGATATGCTTAGGATAATTCACATTTTCTTTACAAACAATTATGAAGGATTTATGAGTAAATACTTCCTTAAAGAATTTTTTTTATGATTATGGATTATATGCATAAACTTTTCAATTTATTTTTGGTATTTTACAATTTTGGAATTATATATTGCGATTCATAAACTGAACAAGTGTATTCCATTATTTAGAAATAGTGCCCAGTAGAAGGAATGAGAACTCCAGCAATACGCGTGATCCAAAGAGTAAGAAGGATCATATCTTTCATGGTCTTAATCCAACATTTAGAAGGGAAATAGTCTACCATGTATTCTCACCATATGATGAAATAGTATCATGTAGTAATAGGATAAGTAAATAATTCTCTGAGTCTTATGGATTTGAAGGGAAGCCAGAGAAGAAAAGAATGGTATAGAGAAAGATGGATAAATGGAAGAAGGGAAAGAAGGATTTTCCCATATGTGATAACTGTGGAAAGAATCACCTTGGTAAATGCTTGAAGGGAATGAGAATCTGTTATAACCATGGAGAAAAAGGACATCAAGTTCATGATTTTAAGGGTAAGAAAAAAGTTTCAAATGTAAAATACTTCATCTGCAAGTAGTTGGGTCACTACGCGAATCAATGTCCCAACTATCAGAGTATACCCCCAAATGATGCTATTGGATAATAATCATGTTATGATATTACCACATATGAACATGAATGATTAGTGTTCTTAGGTTGTTATTAAAGAATTGTGTCATTTGAGTATTGTATTAATGATGTACAAGTTATAATAATTATAAAGTATATAAGGATTGTACTACAGTACATTTTCATTAAGGATTTGAGATTTTATGGTACCAAGTAAAGTGACATAGTTTCAAGTTATACATTTTGGAAAATATATGGTTGGGGGAAATATAACTCTTAATATGTTTCTGAAAATGAGATAATGATTTTGGAATAAGATATGATTTATTTGGATGAATTATATTATATATTCTTGACTACCTTGAAACTAATTAATTGTTTGTTTATTACATCATTGTTGGAGTTTACAACATTTTTGGATATAAGGAGTATATCCAGTATTCAATGTTTTACAGAAATAATAAGAAAGTACATACATATTCAAATAAGGTTTTATGATAATTTAGATTGTTACCATGTTTTAAGAGAATATATGGTAAAGGTATTCACATGTTATTACATGAAAAAATAGATCTTCAATGTGTTTACCTTCCTTATAAATTTTGGACAGTGAGTTTAGACAGAAGTATTTTGGATGTGTCTAAAAGTTGGAATTGATTAATTTGGACATTGGATACTCATATTTAACGTTAAAATATTTCCTAAGATTATTTATGTATTTTTATAAAAATAATAACATGTAGGTCGGGTGATAACTCATCGCATCAGACAAAGCTACAAGAATCAAACCCACAACCAAAGTGCGACAAGGCTTTATCACCTACCACTAGCCTACGTGATGTTCTGGTTTGTATAATGTAGTTTTTTTAAATGGTCTGATAGATGAATTATAAATTCAATTTTATGGAACCCCATAATATAATGATAAATATAATATTTTTGAGTTCTATTATCTTTTGGAGTCAAAGATGATTTTGTGGTAGAATTTAGTTAAAGGATGGAACTCTACTCGTCAAGTATTTTTTTTTTTCTTATTCTATGAAAAAATTAATTCTTATACTTTAGGGAAAGGATCTTAAAACTAAAAATTTGTTATCCTAATACCTTATGTTTTGTTGAACTGATGATATTTTAAATCATCATTGATTTATGTCTTTGAGGCCCTCAATTTTCCATTCACTTATTTGTGATTGATGACCTCAATCACTCCCTATAAATATTTACAATTTTTGTCCAATTATAATTTACACCAATGTTATATTATTTGAAATCCTAATTTTATGGGGACTTTTTCATTTCCCTTTCTATCTTGTTAAGACAGAATTTTATTAACCCTATTTCTGATATGGGTTTTCCACAAAGGTATTTTCTATTTTTTAAAACCATTTATTTTCAAAAAACAATTTCAAATTGCAAGGATGAAATTTATTGAAGTAGGAAAGAATGTAACATCCCAAGATTCCACATTACACTTCTCTTTGAATAATATAATATTGTGTGATGTACACAACACCAAGTTCAATCACACCACGACCTATCAAACTAGTTGTTTTAAAAACAATTATGAATATTAATACCCACTTTCTAAAATTTTATAAATTTTATTTTTAAAATTGGACTTCATTTTTGTATTAATAATATCAAAATTATATTATGGTTATGTTTTAGTACTTTTCTGATAACTTTCATATTTTGATGAATGGTGAAAACCACTAAATTTTAATTAAAAACAAATTTTTTAATCCAAATATTTTATAGTGTTAAACTATACATTTGAGTGGTTTTAAAGTATCATTAGATTATATTTTTATCATTTAATATAATTTAGGTCATTTTATGTAATTTTACATTTAAATTGTACATAAACACATGTCAATCTTTTGATAGTTTTTACTTTTTAAAAACCCGCTTTTTGGTTTTGACAATGGGAATTAATTTTAAATTAATTTATGAAACTTATATGTTTTGAAATTGAAAAAATAGATTCCATATTTTTAATCAGGAGGTCTAAATTGTGTAAATAAGTAACTTTTAATTTTAGACATTATGAATAGTTACTTCAGTCAATATTTTATTTACCATGGTTAAAGGGTAAATCCGGTAAATAAGGGTAAAAAATAATATTATAATAATATTTAATTACCCTAAAACATGTCCTAACCCTATTATATTATACATTTCCAACCATGGGAATCCTTGGGTAGATTTGGGGACCCCATGGAGCCACTTGGGAGTAATAATGACATTTTATATTAATTAATGTAAAGTAAAGACAAAAAACATAAACATGTATCTTTTAGTAAAAAAAAATTTATATGAGGTTATAGAATTTATCTCTTAGAATATAAATAGTCATTATAAATCTAAAAATATTTCCTAAATCAAGATATTTTATTTATAATTTTAATACATACTATAAATATATTTATTTATGACACAATAATGATGCGGTATTTTTCTTATTAATGAAAGAATCAAATAAATAATATTATAATTATTAAAATAAATATAATTTAAAAGTCTTGATTCCATCCACTATTTTTATAGGTGAATATTAAATTTTAGGGTTGATTAAATAAATTTTGTTTGAAGTGATAAAGTTGTTATGACTTTCACAAAAACAAAATACCAAATAGCGATAAAATTGACATAAATGAGTTTTTAAAATAAATGATATATTATTAAATGTTATAATATTCCTAAAAATATAAGTTTTGTTCAAAGGACTTATATAATGATATATATGTAAATAATTAACCACTTGTGGTTCTCTTGTCTTTTTATAGTAAGTTTATTAACCATTTATTATAATAATACAAGAATACATGGTAAAAGTTAAACTATTTAACTAAGAGTTAAATCTAAAAGATAAGGTTAATATGGTGACATATACTTGTCTAAAACCTATTAGTTGAGAAGATTTAAACCCATACCCACCTTATCCATGAAATAAATCCTTTTTGAGCCATTATAAACTGAATATGATTGTATAATAAATTAATATTTCAAGCTTTTCCTAAAGTGACCCTCACCTCTCTTATAAAAGGGTACTTCCCCTTCTCTTAATTTCACACCTCTAAATCCATTTGGATCGTCCAAACCCTTCTCAAATATTCTCACAACTACCCTTAATTCAACCTAGAGGCCTTACTTTGATCATAAAGCCAACCTAAGGATCCATTTTGATCAAATCAAAATGAAGCACCTGAAGAAGAGATAATTACTTCATCACCTCTTTCAAAGTCCTTTTCTTCTTCCACTTACTCTTTTTGTGTTGTCTCCATACCAAAATAATAACTCTAGTACCTTATACATACTGTGATATTAGTACAAATATGGTACAATCATATTTATTGTTCTATCCATCCTATGAATGACAAAGTCAGTATACTTGCGTACATACGACTTATCATCTCCACGTCATGGTATAGTTTGTTACTGAACACTTAATTATTTGGATGGGTATAATAATGATTATAGTTGATGTAAATAATAAATATAACTTGTTAATGATTTTTTATATATGATATATCATCCAATTACATATGAATCCACTATCAATAGAATGGTATTGTCACTCGTGCGTACGTACGGATTACTGTCTCCACAAACGCGATGAGATTCATTCCCTATCGTTACCATTCAAGAATAAATTTAATTTTATGATTAAAAAATAATTTTTAAGAACTTAATATCATTCTAGATATGAATAAAATATATGATATCCATAACAAACATGACTTACATAACAAAACATATAAAGGAAAATGAATCAGTTAACACCCGAAACAATGATACTACTGAAATATTATTAACAAAGAAATATTAAAAGATCATATATGATATCATATTTATTTACACTACTGGAATTTGGGTTTTTCCCAACGAAAGTATACCAACGGTTCAATTAAACCGTTGGTATACTCAGCCTTTGCCAACAGTTTACTGAAACCGTTGGCAAAGGGAATTCCAGTGACCCCTTTCCCAACGGTTCTATAGAACCGTTGGGAAAAGGGGTGCTAAACTTATCCCTTTCCCAACGGTTTATTGAAACCGTTGGGAAAGGTTGCCTTTGCCAACGGTTTTTACAAACCGTTGGCAAAGGTTTTTCCCAAATATCAACCCCGATCTGCTCTCCCTCATTCGAGACAGAGCCCTAATTATCCTCCGCTCCCGTGCTCTCGCAAACCCCCCGTCCGAACATCATCGACCCCCGTCCGAATAGGTACACCCCCCATCCGAACAGGTAAAAATTGATCTCAATCAAGTTGTTGTAGTTGTTTTAATGAATTGATTTTTCCATTAATTAAAACATAAACACTATGGTTCCATTTTTATAGAAGCTTACATGCCAATGGTGGACAATTTTATAATGCATGTAGATTCTATTATTTTTAGATTTCTTCTCTTATGGATATGTGTTGGTTTTCCACATGGAATGCCTTGACTATCTACTTAGCATGATAGAGGGTTTCTTTTGGAAATTTCCAATGGAAATTACATGATCCTATAAACATTTTGATGAATTTTCCTAACCTATATGGATTGTCTGATGTTTCTCTAATGATCAAGGACAGAATGTTTGGAGGACATCATAAGTCCTGACTGGTTGATCCTAGAAGCAATTTCATGATAATGGATGTAATGCCTATAGGGAATCTCTTGATTTTGATGATCTTCTCCATTTTCATCAAAAGACATGTTTGACACACTGGGAGGGAAACTCTAGAGTCAGTGTGACATGTCTTGAAGGGTGATTTATGTCCATAGTGACATGATTTGAGGACATCACATGACCTAGTTGGTGTTCCTGGAGGGTGTTAAGGGAGCCATCTAACATTCCTGACATTTAATATGAGACTGAGATAATATTTATTGATTCCCCTATATATAAGGAGATACATATCTATTGGAAAACATGTAGTATGTATGGTGAGAATTAAAGGATTTTCATTACAAGGGTGGCATATTCATGGGTGCCATCTGATTTTATTTGACATGTCAAGGGGACATCAAATGATCAAAATAGGTTTCCAATGGAATGTATTGTGAACAGGATGAAATTTCCTAGTGCAATAAAATTTCATAGGTGATGCATGTTATGAACATTAGGGTCAACATATATTTCCTTCACCTTAGTCTCCCATATTTTAGTATTTCATCCATCCTTTTATCCCAAATTCCATAGATTTATATATTATTTTATTATATTATGTCTCAAATTATATAAAATATGTGTTTGATGTTCTTCACGTGACCTATCATAATTCCTTCTCATAATCTATAGTGATCATGGTAAGATCCCATGCATGATTCATGATCACTCAAATTATTCTGCAGATCATACATAATGGAAGCCTTACAGGATGTGAGATGATTATATCTATGAAATCTACTCAGGTACCTGGTGAGGAAGTGCATATTAATTCAAAAAGGTAAATCGCATATGAGGATACCCTACTAATATGGTTATGGGATGAGGCATGTTCTGATGTGATAACACATTAAGTTCTTGTTGGTTTTACATTTTTTCAATAAAACATTAGTATGTTTTTTCACATGTGTAGTTGATACCATGATTATTTTCTTCCTTTATCATTTACTTAAATGTGTTTTCTATTAAAGTTCAATCCTATTGAATTGTTTATGACAAAATGACTTATATGAATTCTTTTTACAGAATGGACAGAAGTTGGATGTATGAAACCGATCGTATCTCAAGCGATTTTCAAAACAATTTAGAGAGCTTTATAGATTTTTCATTTCACAATGCTTCAGATAGTGGTCGCATACACTGCCCATGTTCCAATTGTGTTGGTAGACCTTGGTTGAGTCGTGAAGAAGTCAGCTACCACATAACCAGAAATAGTTTTCAAGAAAACTACTTTGTGTGGTATCACAATGGGGAGAAAATGAAATCTCAAATTGGTGATGATCGAAATGAAAGGACTGGAATGGATAATTTGTTAAATGATCGGTTTTCGTTTATTCGTCATCATGAAAAAGAAAGGATTTTGACTCAAGAAGACGTAGATATGAGGACAACTGATTCATCTAGTGAAAATGATGATATTGATAGGGTGAAAAAATTGAATGATGCTGCCACGACTCCAGTATATCGACAATGCGATAAAATGAAAAAGATGGAATTTTTAATCCGATTGTTTCATGGAAAAACTATGTATGGGATTTCTAATACAGCAATCGATTACATTCTTACCCTCTTGAAGGATTTACTTCCAGATGATGCATATATTCCCTCAAACCACTATATGGCATGGAAGTTAGTTGAAGAACTTGGATTTTTCAGAAATAAAATTCATGCTTACCCGAAAGATTGCAGTTTATTCTGGGAAGAAACCGCTGAACGAAATGAATGTATAAAATGTGACACATCCCGCTGGAAGTCAAAATCTGATGGAACACCATCCCGCGTTCCACAGAAAGTAATGTGGCACTTTCCATTGATCCCCAGACTCCAGAATCTTTTTATGTCTGATGACATATCAATAAAAATGAGATGGCATGATACCGAGAGAAAGAAGACTAATGATGAATTGGTTCATCCTGCAGATAGATTTTCATGGCAGAGATTTGATGCTCAACATCCTGATTTTGCAGCTGACGTGCGTAATGTGAGGCTGGGTCTTTCATGCGACGGTTTTAATCCGTTTGGGCAGATGCTTACTTCGCACAGCACATGGCCAGTTTTTATACACATTTATAATCTTCCCCCATGGTTGTGTATGAAAAAATCTTTCAATTTCATGAGTATACTCATATCTGGTCCTTCTGATCCCGACATTGATATTGATGTATACATGCAACCTTTAATAAAAGATTTGAAACTTCTTTGGGATGTGGGTGTGCGCACATACGATGCATGTTCGAAAGACATATTTCAGATGCGTGGTGCACTTATGTGGACGATCAATGATTTTCCGGCTTATGCAATGATGTCTGGATGGTGCACGAAGGGAAAACTGTCATGTCCAGTTTGTATGAAGAATACACAATCCAGAAGACTGAAACATCGTTGTAGTTTCAGTTTTATGGGACATCGACGATTTTTTCCAAAGGATCATCCATATAGAATGAATCGTCGAAGATTTGATAATACTATAGAGACCGATGATCCACCTCAGCGTATGTCTGGAACTGATGTGCTTAATGAATTGAAAGATTTCAGTTTTTCATTCAGGAAGGTTCAAATGAAATCTGGAAAGAGAAAGAATGTTTCCACAGAAACCTGTTACAATTGGAGGAATAGGAGTATCTTTTTTGATTTGCCTTATTGGTCAACCAATTTGCTATGTCATTGCTTAGACGTAATGCATATTGAAAAGAATATATGTGAAATGTTGCTTTCAGTTCTTCTAAATGTCAAGGGGAAGACAAAAGATGATTTACGATCTCGACGTGACTTGGTGGATTAGGGCATCAGACCAGAATTGCATCCTGTGCGTATCAGTGAAAATAAATGGCAACTTCCATGTGCTTCTTATGTGATGACACATACTGAAAAAAACAATTTCTGGAAGTATTAGAGACTATTAGAGTTCCTGATGGCTATTCAAGCAACATATCTAAACGGGTCAACAGAAGAGAGTTGAAGCTAAAATCTTTGAAGACTCATGATTATCACGTTCTACTGCATGAGTTGCTTCCAATAGCAATCTGTCATCTTTTGTCCAATAATGTAAGGGTGGGTGTTATTCGGTT
This sequence comes from Viscum album, assembly GCA_963277665.1. Lineage (NCBI taxonomy): Eukaryota > Viridiplantae > Streptophyta > Magnoliopsida > Santalales > Viscaceae > Viscum > Viscum album. The sequence continues at coordinate 911,852,712 of OY728155.1, read as the reverse complement.
GTGCCATTTGTTTAGAGATCTTTTTGCTAAGAATTTGTCCAAGTCTTTCTTGAAAAAAATGTTGACAGATACCCCATTAATTTTGTGTGAGTTGGAGAAAATATTTCCCCCATCATTTTTCACATGCATGCTGCATCTGACTGTCCACATTCCAACTTAAATACTTCTCGGAGGACCTATTTCTTTTCGTTGGATGTATACAACTGAAAGAAATATGTTCACATTAAAGTCTTATGTTCGAAACAAGAATCATCCCGAAGGTTCTATCGTGAACGGTTACTTAGCTCAAGAATGTATGGATTTCTATTCGATATATTTGTCTGATCTTACTACAAGAATGAACAGACCAATGAGAAATGAAGAAGAACAATATGAGAAAATTGAACCCAGTTTTCCATCACTTCCTCAAACAGGAGGAATTCTTGGATCATATACATTGAATACATTAAGCCATGAAGAGCGGGAGATGGCACATCGCACAGTTTTGTTCAACTGTGATTTGTTCGATGACTATATCAGGTAACAAAATTGAATATGTATATCTTACATATATATCTGTTAAACTATTCATATTTTTTTATCTACAGGGAACATAAAACAATGATAAATAGGAAGCATCATTCTTTATCTTTGAGAAGGAGAGAGACTTTGCATAGCAAAGAGTTTTCTGCTTGGTTAAAATTGAAGGTAAAAATATTACTGTTTAAATTAATTATTTCAATATTTACTTAAGTTTAACTGTCATTTATATTGCAGGTATTGAGTTTGTCTGCTGACTCTGTCTCTGAGGAAATAAGAGCTTTGGCTTTTGGTCCTAATACCGTGGTTCGTGACTGTAAATCAATTGTTATCAATGGGTACATATTTATTGTCACTGAACGAGCCAAAAACATGAGAACACAACATGATGGTATTATGGTTACTGCCAAAATAGATTGTTATGCCAGTGCATCAGATAGTAGACCTCGACTTGAAAATGTGGGTTATTATGGAGTCGTTGAGAAAATAATAATATTGGATTATTACTCTCATGGACGAGTCACAATGATGAAATGCCATTGGTTTGATTCGATGACGAGACATGGCACATTTATTGAAGATTGTGGATTTCGAGTAATTAATATGACCCGCACTCTTTCTACCGAAGAACCATATGTGTTGGCATCAATGGCTAAACAAGTTTTTTATGTCAAAGATCAACTTCAACCTGAATTTGGTGTCATAGTTTAAGTAATTCCAAGACATATTTTTGATGATGCTGATGATGGAATTGACACTGTCCCTATTGCCATTGGAACCAATCCATCTATTTCTTTTGATGACTCCAATAGCTCAATTGTCGGAGTTGATTGTGAACCTGAAGTTGTGGTTGGAAATATATAGAATCATTCATCCATGTTCTAAATTCTTTTGGTTTACCTCGAGTTGGGTCGTTAAGGTTGGTAATATTCATATTTATTTAGTATTGATCACAAATATGTTTTAGATGACTTGACCGTTATGTGAATTTTCAATGTTTATTGGTTGCTGTTTTATTTGAATTTCATTTTCTAATTTGGAATTGAACTGTATTCAAACTAAATCAAACAATATTTCTAACTTGGTGAACATTACAACTTGTATGTTTTATTAAATTCATTCAAGGTCTTCTAAAACAATTGATAGATAAATTACCAATGAATCCCCTCATTCCCTCATATATTTAGTTTTTTGGTTTACACATTAATTTCCTTTTTCTAATTAATTACATATTTGTTTTCAAATGCAGTAAATTTAGCCAATTGAAGAGAGACGAAGAAAAAAAATGGCGGAGAACAATCGTCGGATGGAGGAGCAGGGCGTTCCACCATTAGTGCCTACAGTGAGTACTTTATTTAATATATATATATATATATATATATATTTACAGAATATATAATGTCATGTGATTAATTTTTTTGTAAAATTTTTTGTAGGATCCACCGTTACGTCGATAGTTATTCGACGAGGAGCCTAGTACTGGTCCTAGTACTCAGGCCGGTGGTACGAGGAGGGTTCGTACCAGAGGTGGACGTAGAGCTGCGCGTGCTCGACTAGACCCTGACCCTCCCACTGACATTTCAGCCTTCCCACATTCTGATCCCGGTGTGTCGTTAGGGACACACGGGGTATTTAGGCCTCTCATGTTTTCGCTACCTTCTGCATATTCTGCCCCATCATTTTCACATCGCATGATGATTCCCACTCCCCAGTCAGCATCAGGTCATACAGTTGTTCCATCTTCTTTTCCTTCTACTTCTATCTCTCCAAGCTTTTATATTCCATTGTCTTCGACTCCTGTTCCACTAGAGGGTGTTCCATCAGGTTCTGTGGATCCGGTTCCACTCATTGATCAGACTAGCGCAGGTATATTTATAAAACCCTAAAAAAATTTATAGCAATATTTATTTTCATTATAACATGTTTTGATAAAATATTTGTTTTTCTTTCATGACAGATACATCTACTGACAGGAGGCGGGGGCGGGGCTGTACACGCATGCGTTCGGTGTGGAACCGTCACACACAGGTTATGGTGGAATATAATGAAGACAATCAGATGGTTGAGAAAATAGGGCAGCAATGTCGGAGTTTTCTGGCGACGCTTTCCAAATACTCCGACATCATTCCCGTCAGCCCGCTGTCGTGGAGACATTTGCCACATGAGGTCAAAGATAGAGCTTGGGCAGAGATGTGGGTAAAAAAATCTGTTGTACTTAATGCCATGAATTATTTTTGTATTTATATGAATTAATATTTTGATTTTAGCTTCGATTTAATTTTCCTGATGGTGAGGGTGCACGACTGGAACGTCTAAAGGATTTAGGCGAGATTTGGAGAGCCTACAAGCATGAGCTGTATATTGGCTGGCGTGCTAGAGTTGGCACTGAGTTAAAGGCGGTACCAGTCATGGATGATTGTCCTATAGAGCAGTATCGTCAGATGATTACTCATTGGATGAGTACCCAATTTAAGGTATGAATTACATTTGAGGTATTTAAATAATAAATTTCAAGTTTTTAATTAATATTATCCTTTGCATTATCGAATTTTATTTAGGAATCATCTGGAAAAAATAAAAAAAAACATTGATGCAAAAAAATACCTTCATACACTAGGACGCACGACGATGCCAGATCATGAGAGGCAGCAGGTATGACAATTGTTTATAAGTTTTCTTTACGACTTACATTTTCTTTTGTTTCCTCAATTATTTAATCATTTTCTAAAGTTTTTATATAACTTTTGTTTTCAATTTCATTGTAGAGGAAAGTAAAAAATATTGAAGGACATGTGCCTCGAGAAAAACTGTTTTGCTCGAGTAGACGGAAAAAGGATGGAAGTGCTGTCAACGAAGCGACTCAGCAGCAGATTGTAAGTTTTAATCTGTTGATTTTATATTTTAATATCTATTTTGTAACTTAATAATATATTTATATTTGTAACAGGGTGCTTTAGAGGCCCTCGATGCCCAAGAAGCATACATTTTTGGGCCATCTGATCACTTACATCAGGTGTTGGGAGAGGATCATTCTGGAAGAGTACGCTGCCGACCTAGGATAGCCCCGACGAGGTATTGGCCTGCCTCACACTACTGAAAAATGTACCTATCCCCACGGTTTTCACCAAAACCATGGGGATAGACCCCCCCCTATACCCACGGTTTTGGAAAACCGTGGGTATAGGTAAATTTTCATGACCTATACCCACGGTTTGCCAAAACCGTGGGTATAGGGGGCTCTATCCCCACGGTTTTGGAAAACCGTGGGGATAGGTCCTGAAAAGTCACCTATACCCACGGTTTCCCAAAACCGTGGGTATAGGGGGGTCTATCCCCACGGTTTTGGGGAAAACCGTGGGGATAGGTCTGGGATAAAATACCTATACCCACGGTTATGAAAAACCGTGGGTATAGGTCAATTTTGTGTGCGCGGGAAATTTTTTTTTCCGCGGGAAGGAATTTTTTTTTGGCGGGAACCCTATACCCACGGTTCTTCCCTCTATACCCACGGTTTTTATAACTATATTTAACTAAATATATATATATATACATATATGTGAAGTTAGGGTAGTGGTTAGACGCGGTGTTTGCAGCGAAGAGGTTGCGGGATCGAAACTCGGCGCATGCATTTTTTTAGGACCTATACCCACAGTTTTGAAACCGTGGGTAAAAGCCGTTGACACCGTGGAAATTGTCTATGTTTCGGTGACACGGTGGCAGGACACCTATACCCACGGTTTTCCAAAACCGTGGGTATAGGCTGGGGACCTATACCGACGGCGTTCCAGCCCACGGTTCCCAAAACCGTGGGTATAGGCTATACCCACGGTTTTGGGGGCTATACCCATGGTTTTGAACTGTGGGTATAGGCCGTTTTTTCAGTAGTGTCAGGTACGAGTTGTAGTGCCACCGAGCTGCAGCAAGTTAGGGCACAGGCAGAACAGGCTGAGAAAAGGGCCACAGAGATGGCAGAACAGTCTGCTAGGGCAAACAGTGCATTTATGAAATTTATTGAAGTTCTACGTCCAACACTTCCAGCAGAGGCCAGACCAGCGATTGATGAATACATGTCATCGATACATTCTATATATGGTGCACCAGGTGGCAGTTCCAGTGGTGGTCAGGCCGATGTCCAGCTTGAAGATGATGATGGCGAGGAGTCTGATGCGGAAGAGGAGGGAGATGAGGAGGGTGAGGAGGAGGGCGAAGGCGAGGAGGAGGGCGCTGTGGAGGGTGAGGACGATGAGGAAGACGATGACGAGGGTGATGATGATGATGATGATGGTGATGCTGATGCTGATGTGGGACATATTGATCCGTTACATTTTTGACTTATATTACTGAGATTTGATGTTTAATCTATTCTAGTTGTTGGTTTTATCTAGACTCGTAGTATAGTATTGGAGTTGAGTTATTTTTATATATTGTCTGTTTTTATGGATGTTGTTGTCTTTTAGTGGTTGTGTGTTTGAGAACTCCCTGGACAACCCCCCTCATTCTTGGACCCTGGACAACCCCCCCTCCCCCTTGGACCCCGAACACCCCCCAAACACCCCCCGGACAGCCCCGCGGACAGCCCCTTGGAAAGCCCTCCGTACAGCCCCCCACCCTCCACCCTGGACCCCGGATAGCCCCCCGGACAGCCCCCCGGACAACCCCCCCACCCTCCCCCTTGGACCCCGAACAACCCCCCAAACACCCCCCGGACAGCCCCCCGGACAGCCCCCTGAACAACCCCGAACAACCCCCTGAACAACCCCTGAACAACCCCTGAACAACCCCCTGAACAACCCCCAGACAGCCCCCTGAACAACCCCGAACAGCCCCCTGAACAACCCCCAAACACCCCCGGACAGACCCCGCACAGCCCCCCCACCCTCCTCCTTGGTCCCCGGACAGCCCCCCGGACACCCACCGGACAGCCCCCCCGGACAGCCCCCCGGAAAGCCCCTCCACCTTCCTTAATTTCATTAGCTCTGAAATGTTTCATAGCACGATCAACTAAAATATAATCCATACTAAATATGATATAAAAATATTCTATATGAATTTCCATAAGATTTTAAGTGAAAACAAAAAGTGACATACGAAAAACTGACCAAACGCATTCGAAATGTGTTGATGCTTTAGGAAAACGATCCATGGATCATATTTGACGTGTACGAATCAACCTCGCCTCAATCCGAGGCGTGGTGTGGCCGAAACAACTCAAAGTGTATGTATTTTGTTTCAAAAGGACATCATTTTAAGTGAAAAACATCAACTGGCATACAGAAAACCGGCCAAACGCATTCAGATTGTGTTGATACTTTAAGACAACGATCCATGGGTCATTTGAGACGTATACGAGTCAACCCCTCCTAAATCCGAGATGCGGTGTGGTCGGGACCACTCTAAGTGACTTTCTTTTGTTTAAAATGGACAGTATTTTAAGTACATACGGAAAACCAACCAAACGCATTCGGTTTCTATTGAAACTTTAGGAGAACGATCCATGGGTCATATGTGACGTGTACGAGTCAACGCCACCGCAATATGAGGCGCGGTGTGACTGACACCACTCAAAGTGTCTCTATTTTGTTTAAAATGGACTTCATTTTTAGTGAAAACAACAAATGACATACGGAAAACCGACCAAACGGATTCTGATTGTGTTGAAACTTTAGCACAATGATCCATGGGTCATATGTGACGTGTACTAGTCAACCCTTCCTCAATCCAAGGTGCGGTGTGGCCGGCACAACTCAAAGTGTATGTCTTTTGTTTCAAAAGGACATCATTTTAAGTGAAAAACATCAACTGGCATACGGAAAACCGACCAAACGCATTCGGTTTCTGTTGAAACTTTAGGATAACGATCCATGGGTCATATGTGACGTGTAAGAGTCAATGCCACCTCAATCCGAGGCGCGGTGTGGCTGACACCACTCAAAGTGTCTCTATTTTGTTTAAAATGGACTTCATTTTTAGTGAAAACAACAAATGACATACGGAAAACCGACCGAACGGATTCTGATTGTGTTGATCCTTTATCAAAATTATCCATGGGTCATATGTGACGTGTACGAGTCAACCCCGCCTCAATCCGAGGCGTGGTGTGGCTGGCACAACTCAAAGTGTATGTCTTTTGTTTCAAAAGGACGTCATTTTAAGTGAAAAACATCAACTGGCATACGGAAAACCGGCCAAACGCATTCAGATTGTGTTGATACTTTAGGAAAATGATCCATGGTTCATTTGAGACGTGTACGAGTCAGACCCACCTAAATCCGAGATGCGGTGTGGCCGGTACCACTCTAATTGTGTCTCTTTTGTTTCAAACGGACAAGATTATAAGTGAAATAAACAACTGGCAGACGAAAAACTGACCAAACGCATTCGGAATCTATTGAAATTTTAGGACAAAAATCCATGGGTCATATGTGACGTGTACAAGCCAACCTGGGCTCAATCCGAGTCACGGTGTGGTCGGGACCACTCTAAGTGACTTTCTTTTGTTTAAAATGGACAGTATTTTAAGTACATACGGAAAACCAACCAAACGCATTCGGTTTCTGTTGAAACTTTAGTATAACTATCCATGGGTCATATGTGACGTGTACGAGTCAACGCCACCTCAATCCGAGGCACGGTGTGGCCGACACCACTCAAAGTGTCTCTATTTTGTTTAAAATGGACTTCATTTTTAATGAAAACAAAAAATGACATACGGAAAACCAACCGAACGGATTCTGATTGTGTTGATACTTTAGAACAATGATCCATGGGTCATATGTGACGTGTACGAGTCAACCCCGCCTCAATCCGAGGCGCGGTGTGGCCGGCACAACTCAAAGTGTATGTCTTTTGTTTCAAAAGGACGCCATTTTAAGTGAAAAACATCAACTGGCATACGGAAAACTGGCCAAATGCATTCGGATTGTGTTGATACTTTAGTAAAATGATCCATGGTTCATTTGAGATGTGTAAGAGTCAACCCCGCCTAAATCTGAGACGGGGTGTGGCCGGTACCACTCTAAATGTGTTTCTTTTGTTTAAAACGGAAAAGATTATAAGTGAAATAAAAAACTGACAGACGAAAAACCGACCAAACGCATTCAGAATCTGTTGAAATTTTAGGACAACGATCCATGGGTCATATGTGATGTGTACGAGCCAACCCGGGCTCAATCCGAGTCACGGTGTGGTCAGGACCACTCTAAGTGTCTTTCTTTTGTTTAAAATGGACAGTATTTTAAGTACATACGGAAAACCAAACAAACGCATTCGATTTCTGTTGAAACTTTAGGAGAACGATCCATGGGTCATATGTGACGTGTAAGAGTCAACGCCACCTCAATACGAGGCGCGGTGTGGTCGACACCACTCAAAGTGTCTCTATTTTGTTTAAAATGGACATCATTTTTAGTGAAAACAACAAATGACATACCGAAAACCGACCAAACGGATTCTGATTGTGTTGATACTTTAGCACAATGATCCATGGGTCATATGTGACGTGTACTAGTCAACCCCGCCTCAATCCAAGGCGTGGTGTGGCCGGCACAACTCAAAGTGTATGTCTTTTGTTTCAAAAGGACATCATTTTAAGCGAAAAACATCAACTGGTATACGGAAAACCAACCAAACGCCTTCGGTTTCTGTTGAAACTTTAGGAGAACGATCCATGGGTCATATGTGACGTGTACGAGTCAACGTCACCTCAATCCGAGGTGCGGTGTGGCCGACACCACTCAAAGTGTCTCTATTTTGTTTAAAATGGACTTCATTTTTAGTGAAAACAACAAATGACATACGGAAAACCGACCGAACGGATTCTGATTGTGTTGATACTTTAGAAAAATTATCCATGGGTCATATGTGACATGTACGAGTCAACCCCGCCTCAATCCGAGGCGCGGTGTGGCCGGCACAACTCAAAGTGTATGTCTTTTGTTTCAAAAGGACGTCATTTTAAGTGAAAAACATCAACTGGCATACAGAAAACTGGCCAAACGCATTCGGATTGTGTTGATACTTTAGGACAACGATCCATGGTTCATTTGAGACGTGTACGAGTCAACCCCGCCTAAATCCGAGACGCGGTGTGGCCGGTACCACTCTAATTGTGTCTCTTTTGTTTCAAACGGACAAGATTATAAGTGAAATAAACAACTGGCAGAAGAAAAACCGACCAAACGCATTCGGAATATATTTAAATTTTAGGAAAACGATCCATGGGTCATATGTGATGTGTACGAGCCAATCCGGGCTCAATCCGAGTCACGGTGTGGTCGGGACCACTCTAAGTGACTTTCTTTTGTTTAAAATGGACAGTATTTTAAGTACATACGGAAAACCGACCAAACGCATTCGGTTTCTGTTGAAACTTTAGGAGAACGATCCATGGGTCATATGTGACATGTAAGAGTCAACTCCACCTCAATACGAGGCGCGGTGTGGCCGACACCACTCAAAGTGTCTCTATTTTGTTTAAAATGGACTTCATTTTTAGTGAAAACAAAAAATGACATACGGAAAACCGACCGAATGGATTCTGATTGTATTGATACTTTAGCACAATGATCCATGGGTCATATGTGACGTGTAAGAGTCAACCCAGCCTCAATCCGAGGCGCGGTGTGGCTGGCACAACTCAAAGTGTATGTCTTTTGTTTCAAAAGGATGCCATTTTAAGTGAAAAACATCAACTGGCATACGGAAAACCGGCCAAACGCATTCGGATTATGTTGATACTTTAGGACAACGATCCATGGTTCATTTGAGACGTGTATGAGTCAACCCCGCCTAAATCTGAGATGCGGTGTGGCCGGTACCACTCTAAATGTGTCTCTTTTGTTTAAAACGGAAAAGATTATAAGTGAAATAAACAACTGACAGACGAAAAACCGACCAAATGCATTCGAATCTGTTGAAATTTTAGGACAACGATCCATGGGTCATATGTGACGTGTACGAGCCAACCCGGGCTCAATCCGAGTCACGGTGTAGTCAGGACCACTCTAAGTGACTTTCTTTTGTTTAAAATGGATAGTATTTTAAGTACATACGGAAAACCAACCAAACGCATTCGGTTTCTGTTGAAACTTTAGGAGAACGATCCATGGGTCATATGTGACGTGTACGAGTCAACGCCACCTAAATCAGAGGCACGGTGTGGCCGACACCACTCAAAGTGTCTCTATTTTGTTTAAAATGGACTTCATTTTTAGTGAAAACAACAAATGACATACGGAAAACCGACCGAACGGATTCTGATTGTGTTGATACTTTAACACAATTATCCATGGGTAATATGTGATGTGTACGAGTCAACCCCGCCTCAATTCGAGGCGCGGTGTGGCCGGCACAACTCAAAGTGTATGTCTTTTGTTTCAAAAGGACGTCATTTTAAGTGAAAAACATCAACTAACATACGGAAAACCGACCAAACGCATTCGGATTGTGTTGATACTTTAGGAAAAAGATTCATGGGTAATTTGAGGTGTGTACAAGTCAACCCCGTCTAAATCCGAAACGTGATGTGGCCGGTCCCACTCTAACTGCGTCTCTATTGTTTAAAAGGGACAAGATTGTAAGTGAAATAAAAAATTGACATACGATAAACCAACCAAACGCATTCGAAATCTGTTGAAATTTTAGGAAAACGATCCATGGGTCATATGTTACGTGTACGAGTCAACTGCGCCTCAATCCGAGTCACGGTTTGTCCGAGACCACTCTAAGTGTATCTATTTTCTTTAAAATTGACTACATTTTAAATACATATGGGAAACCAACCAAATGCATTCTGATTGTGTTTATATTTTAGAACAACAATGCATGGGTCATGTGTGATGTGTACGAGTCAACCCCGTGTCAATCCGAGGCGCAGTGTGGCCGGCACCATTCAAAGTGTCTCTCTTTTATTTAAAAAACACTTCATTTTAAGTGAAAACAACAACTGACATACGAAAAACTGACCAAACGATTTCAGAATATGTTGATACTTTAGGAAAACGATAAATGAGTCATTTGTGATGTGTACGAGTTAACCTCGCCTCAATCCGAGGCACGGTGTGACCGGTATCATTCCAGGTGTATGTATTTTGTTTAAAATGTATATGATTTTGAGTAAAAATATATGGTGTACAAAAAACCAATCAAATTATGAATTGAATTCCGGATTCCACATATGATTGTCATCTAAATTTTAAATTGAATTATAAATGAATTATGTATGTTTATAATTATGTTATGAATTCTAATTTAATTATGGATGAGTATATTTCCAGGATGCATTATATGTGTTGGTTGGTTGGTTTGTATTATTTAAATGTGTTGGTTTGTTCTCTATATGTATGCATTGTATATGTGTTACAGTTACAATAATTGGATTGAAAATTGAATTGAAAATGAAAATTGAATTGAAAATGAGCCCAAAACAGACTTGCTGTGCCAAAATGAGCCCAAAACAGACCTGCTGTGCAAATTGCAGGCTGCTGTGCAATTTGCACAGCAAAGCCTATGCCAACGGTTTCAAACCGTTAGTATAGCCCATATGGAGCTGTTTTTACCAACGGTTTAATGAACCGTTGGGATAGCTTTTGGAATTGGTGTTTTTACCAATAGTTGGTAGAACCGTTGGTAAAAACCTTTCCCAACTGTTTTCAAACCGTTGGGAAAGAAAATATTCATGGGAATCCCAACGGGCCAAACCGTTGGGAAAGGATTTTCCCAACGGTTTGGCACAACCGTTGGGGTAGGTTGGTTTTTTCTAACCTATCCCAACGGTTCCTTGTAAACCGTTGGGAAAAGCCTTTCCCAACGGCTTACTTCCCCACGGTTGGCAGAACCGTTGGTATAACATATACCAACGGTTCAGAACCGTTGGGAAATGATGGATTTCCAGTAGTGTTATGTTGTTCTTGTATAATTTTAAAAAAATTACTTCACTATTATACAGGAGGTTAACGTACCCTCAACCAATAAAAAGTACAAGGAAAGGGTTAATTTTACAATCTCTTTATTATCCGAGGTTGTTTATACGTGATTATCTACAGGGAATTCTTCATCATCCACATTCATGTTTCTTAAAAATGTATTTCAAAACATTTTTAATATTTCCTAGAATATGGTTTAAAGTTATTTATACCCTTTTTTTGAATTTCAATAAAATGTTTTTCAAGGAATCTTTCTGTCATTTTCCAAACAAGGTACTTTATGACCTTTTTGACAAATTAAGGTAAGAATGTTTTTTTAACATATACGGAGGGTGTGGATATTTTCTACTGTTATAACATCCTCAAATCTTCCCTTACAAGATTATATAAATATTTTCAAAATAAATGTTTTCTTTTATAATTATGTGATTTTTAAATGATTTCAAAATAGAAAGAGATATTTCTCTCAAATAGTTTTGATTTCATCTATGTCAACATCCTTTGATGAATTTTACACTTGTTTGAAGTTGATTTATTGTAGAGACCCTAAGCTTGACATACATGGACATTACATTACTTTTGCGGAATACTTAATACATAACAAAAATAGACACACAAGGACCGTAATAGTTTAGTGTCTTTGGAAACTTGAAATGTAATCTTCTAATCGTGGTGAAAGATCTTCAACATCTCCCATAAAGATCTTCCACTTTTTGTTTCCTTACCTAAAACCTTTCTTTTGATCCTGGGGGAAAATAAAACATAAAAAGGGTGAGTTCAAATGCTCAGTAAGGGTAATCATGGATAATATAAAACATACCATATACATTTGAACTTAAAAAACATGAACATAATGTTTAAACATCAAAATCTTGAGCAACGACATAAAACATGGAAGTACATAAGGCATAGATCATAATGGAACATAAACCATGATAAAATATAATGGGAATAAAACATGTAATTGTGGAATACATTAAGCACATGTAATGATTTCCATAGTAGCCAAGGCATTGCTGCCAAGACCATCTTAGTGGACAAAGTCCCATTCTAAATCGAGTTCACTCCTCGTTTCAGTCCTGTAACACTGAACCAGATTAACTTACCGTTCCAGGTTCCAGCCATATCTATCTCATGAGATATAAAATCTTTACCCAATGAATTGGAGGGAGATATAGTTCCCACCCATCTCATAATGAAATCATTATTACTTGTGCCACAAAATAAACTTAAAACATTCACCATAACCCAAAGAATAAAATGGGTTTCATAAACATCATCCCATCATCTCATAATCCATATAAAACAAATGGACATTTCATCATAAGAAAAGTGAAACCATGTAAATCATAGAGACATTAAACTTGAAACATACACATATGAAATAATGTCATCTTATATGGAAAATGGTTTTGAAAAAACATTTGAAATGAATTCTTGAGGAAAATATCCTTTCTTCTTCAAAATCATTCTCTTTCCACAAAATGTCATGCAATTTTAAAATAAAAGGATTTTGTTGAAAATAGTCATGAAATTTTTTGGTGGAAGCTTCATTAAATAAGTCTTTATAAAACTGTAAAAATCCTTTCATGCCGTATAAGTTAAAAAAAATTCTTCTCGTACTTTTTCCGGAAAAGTCAAAAAAGTACCTCGTAATGTAAACAAAAGAAAGATTACTTACATACCATGTAGTAAAAGTCAAAAAATGGGTAAAAATGACTTTAAACATACATGAAAACAATTTTATAAAACATGGACATGGATGATAGAAATAACCCCAGCAAATACTTATGAATAATCAATCTCAGATAAAAATGAGATTTTCAATATTATCCCTTACCTTAGGTCTGATATGCTTCATACGTATCCGAACCTCCTGTAATATGATTTAAATAATTTCATTGACTTATTACAGAATCATATTCATTGTTATGATATCATATATGGTTCACTTATGACTTTATATTACCTGTTCTTTTGTAAATTCAATGTTAAAGAGCGTTTTGGGTAAAATCGTTTCATTTGTCATCCGTGTTTTGACTTGTAATTATTCATATGATTACTTAGATCATGATTAATTAATTCCAGAATATAAAACATGATTTATATATAATATATATTCAGAATATACATATATATAATAGATTGATAAATGGAAAGAAATACACCGTTCATGGAGACGATGGGCCGTATGAACGCATGAACGTTGTTTTCGTTTCCTCATTAAATTGAATGGAATTAATTGGATGACATACATATATATATACATAAATACAGTATCATTATTATGTCATATATTTCATGATTACTTATTATATATACTTTATAATCATTTATGAATGGTTAATCATTGAGAATGAATCTCATCACGTCGTGGAGACGGTATTCCGTACGTACGCACGAGCGATGATATCGTTCCCATGATCGTGGAATTTTATTGGAGTGTATGTAGACTATTATATAATCAATATAACTTTACAATAATCATATATAGTTATTATTTACACCATTATACCCATCCATGTAAGGTGGTGGTGGAAAATAGATTACACCACGGCGTGGAGACGGTATTCCGTACGTACGCACGCGCGGTGATTTCATTTTCCGTAGGCTGGATAGATGGTGAAATATGGTTGTGTCATACTTATAATAACATATCAGTATATGAGTGATACTGATGTTATTACTTCATAATTAAACAACATAAGAAGAAGAAGTGGAAGAAAAAATAAAGGTGAAATAATCGGTAACGGACATTACCTCTTCTTTGAAGCGCCTCTTTGAGACCTCCTCTTAGGGCACTAAAATTAGTCTTTGAAGAAGACCAAGACCTCTATTAGGTTTATAGGGAAGTGGAGAAGAGAATTTTTCAGGTGTTTTCCGAGATTGAAGTCTCAAAGTGGTATGAGTAAGAGAGGGAGGAGGTGCCCTTTTATAAGGGAGGAGAGGGGCACCTTTTGAATTCTTAAAAATATTAATTTATAATAAATCTAACCCCACTTAAAAACCTCAAAAAATGACTCATATTCGAATATAAGATGAGATAGGGTTGTAATCTCATCAACCAATAAAATTTAGATATGTTAGGAAATTATTTTAAACATTATCAACTTGATTTATCCTTACTTAATCAATTTAATTTTATTTGTGGTAATAACATTCTAAATTTTAAATTATAAAAAAAAATTACTTATTTGTTGTGAATTTTCCATAATTGTATACTTTATAACATTTTAGACCATATAAATTTAAATTTATAATTTTTAAATATTTTTTTAATAAACAATTTTATAATATGTTATTTTTATAAAATATCAATAGTGTCAATTTTGACACTATTCATTTATATGAATTTAAATAAAATATATAAAGAATATATGTTCGAAATAAAAGATTTAATAGATTCATAAAAGGCCATATGTATCTATTAAATTAGTGGAGCACATTAAATAGTTAATATAATATTTATTTTATTATTTTTAAAACCATTTATTTGGTTTATCTCTTAATAAAATAATTACTACAACATTTTTGTATAATTATTTAATATACTTATTTGTTGCATAAAAATTAAAAATAAAATCCTATGATTAAGATATATCTATTACCTTTCACAATAATACTTTTACTAGAATTTATCATCTTAAAATCACAATATTTACATTGTTATATTTATTAAATTATGAAGGTGACAACTTTGGCATCATTTAAAATAATATAATATAAGTGTCATAATCACTTTTATAAGACTCAAAACGGTTATATATTAAGTAATTGGATTCTTATGGTATATATATACACTACCAATAAGTTTTGGTCAGGTTTTTGGGCCTTTTAATGGGTATTATTATTTCAATAAAAACTATATTACTGATTTTTCACTTAATAAATAATTTCTGCATCATTAATGTATCACCATTAATGACAATTATTTAATCCCTAAAAATTCTAAATAAATTATCATGATTTAGATAATTTTATTAGATTTCTATAGACTATTCATGTTTTAATTTTTATGATGTTTATCACTAAAATAATATTATTATACTTACAAGATTTAAGAGAGTGACATGTTGTCACTTTCTTTGGTTTTAATAATAATTAAGTTATTTTCATGGAAAAAAGTCCATTAAATGATTCTAATCCGACCCTTAAGTGATATGGGTCGACTTTTAGCCATCCAATAAAATTTTGTCATGTGTTAGGGTAATTTTATAATATTATATTTACCCTTAATTACCCGATTTACCTTTAACTATGGTAAATAAAATTTACCATAGTTACTATTCATAATTCCAAAAAATAAAAAGTAGCTTATTAACATAATTTGGACCCACTGATTCCAAATATGGAATCCATTTTCCCAAATTCAATACACAAAAGTTGCAGAAATTAAATTAAAATTAATTCCGTTGTTGAAAGAAAACAGGTTTTTCTTTAAAACATTGCAAAAGATGGAATTAATTTAACCTACGAATTCAAGGTAAAATCAATGATAATGACATAAATTATATTAAATGGTAAAAACATATTCTATTTATAATTTAAAACCATTAAATATTATAATTTAACCACATAAGTTATTACGATGAAAAAAGTTGTTTTTAATTAAAATATAGCATGTTTTTACTATTCATTAAAATATGAAAGTTATCAGAATAATATGAAAATTTTATCCAAGGTAAAATTTTATATCCTGATTCCAAAGAATAATTTTATTTTGTAAAATTAAACTTATAAACATTTAAAAAACTATATTTAAAGTGGGTGCACCATCAAAAGGCGGCAAAACTACATTTTTTAAAAAATACTTATTTTACCCGAAAAATTTATTTTGTTCTTATACCATGTTCTAGAAAATGTGTAAGATGAATATTAATGTTATAAAATTCAAAATATAGTTAATACTATTCATAACGGATAGTTCATAATAATATTATAATAACATATTGTTGTTTAGTAAAACCCGGTATTGCGTACAACACATGCTATCGAAAAAGGTCGTGATTGCGTGTAATGCAAGCCAAGTCAGGGTTGCGTATAGTGAAAGACTCCTTTGTTGTTTCTTTATAACAAAATCCAACCATTTTTTATTTATACTTTGAATATATATATATATACTCAATGTTGCGTAGAATGACTATTATCAAACGAACTTGAAATTGTGTGTAACACAATCTAAGAATAGTGTTGCGTATACTGCAAGATAATACGGTGTTGCGTATAGCGCAAGATAATCTTGTTGTATCGTACAAAAGAAGATATAAAAGAAATTAAAAAGAATATATCTTATAAAATCTCGGGTTATTACATTTATTATGTTAAAAATATTCCATATTGTATTAAAGGTTTTGTGATATGTTTGATTGTGGATGTGTTATTTTTATACCATTCATGGATTATGGTTAAATTATTAACATTTTGTATGCTAGTTTTAATACGAATGTTTATGTAATGTTTCAGACTTTTAATATGAGGAATTCATTGGACTTAGTAAGTGATGGGTGGAGCATGTTATAGCTCTTCGACGCATCAGTAGGTCTCATGAGACAAACTAGTGTCTTGGCACAAGGCTTTGACAAAATCTTATTTGTAGTCTTGGAATGAGGCTTTGAATATATGGTTATGATGTCCGACATTATGCATTCCATCATTATGAAATTAGCTATTGATATTACATGTGATTATTCAACTAGTAGAATATCCATTTGAATTATTTGATTTACCTTTTCCATATTATGCTAAATTTTAAATTTAAAAGACTTTTATTTTAGTCGTATACATTGCCTTAAATGTTTTTGCTTATTTTTGATAGTTTCTACTATATTGTTATCCTTACTAAGCATCTGAGCTCACCCCTTTCTATGTTTTATTTTTTCCAAGATGTGAAGATGTATATTATGACTGACTTGTAGGGATAAGCTAAGGGATATGAGTGTGTTTAAAGGAGAAACAATGTTGTTGTTTCTCATTTCATAATGTAATATAAAACTTATGTATGTATCTAGTACTTCCAATGCTACTAAACTGATCGGCCTTTCAGGATTTGATCCCTTGTGATCATGCTAATGTTATGTAATAATTCACCAACTATGGGTAACTAGGTTCAGGGCATTTCACTCCACTTATCTCTCAAGTATATTCAAACAACACAATCCTGCAAAAAAATAGAATCTACTTGGGTACCCCAGTGCAATGGTGGCCCGATTAGGGTGTGAGATATAAATATCAGTGGGCCAAGACCACTAATGTCTACCCCAAATCTAGAAATTCATTAAATAATTTAATCATTGTGAAATCATTCATAAATAAAGTATGCAGTACAATGTAACTATATACCCAAGTACCTACTTCAACCCTTAGTTGGTGTCTGAACCTACATTATGCATTTTTCATGCATACACAACAGTCATCACACATTCATTTCTATTTATTAATTATTCAATCCTCATTAAATTATATAAGTCTTGAGACCAGTCTAATCCTGAAATCCCCCGTATAAGTCACTCACAACAAATGACTCTAAAGACCATCTAAGAAATAAAAGTAAAGACCAAATACAATCGTGTTCTTTGGCTTGGATAACGTGTCATAAGATTTTCCATTTAATCTTTCATATAATATGTCTGAGACCATCCACTAAAAATAGTGATTCTCCCAACAAATACCAAAATCTGATCCCATCCACTAAATATAGTGATTCGCTCCGGGGTCAATATAGTGATTCTCTCCTGGGTTCATCCACTAAAAATAGTGATTCACCCAATTCATAAACAAGTATAAGTAAGATCTCATCCACTAAACATGGTGATTCTCCCCTGGGTCTGTCCACTAAACAGTGATTCACCCAATTCATTAACAAGTCTGAACCCGTCTACTCAAGCAGTGATTCGTCCAGGACTTTAACAATTAACATGCACGTCATAAAAATCTCAACTCAAACAAGCTGAACAGGGTTCAGATATTTAGAAACCATATCACAAGGGATATCATATATTTAAACAAATCAATCCTAAACAACTTAAGGCATGGGAAACAAAAACTCGTCAAAAGAAATCCTTGGCCCAATCGACCTTAAACAATCAAACTAGGGAAACATACCCATGAGGTTTCCCTTAATCAAGGTAAAAAAAAATTTCTTATTTACAAGAACGCATATTCAATTCATTCACAATATGTACCACATCTCATAATTAATTTACAAAATTAGTTATCTCAATATAATTTCACTTCCCATAATTAATTCCCAAAATTAATTATCCAAATTGTCACTACAAATGCACATCTTTAATCCATCATTAAATATCTCTATTTAGTCGAAACAACATATCGCAATAAATTTCCAGATCAATTATCTCATTCATCTAAATCAATATCTCATAATTAATCCTTTGATTAATTTTTTAATATTCTAGTCACAAGCACATAATTAATTAACCCTTAATTATCTCCATTTATCTCACTCAATAGCTTATAATTATTCCCCCAATTAATTATCTCAATTAAAATTCTCAAGGAACATAATTAATATACAAAATTATTTATCTTAACTTACCCAAATAAAAACATCATTTAATTATTTAATCGTATCACTTTAACCAATTCAGCAATACATGCTTAAAACCAAAACATGGTCATGTCCTCATTTATCTCATGTGGGCATCATCATTTAATAACATCAAAATCCATGAATCAACATATCACATATCACATTTAGAAATTTAACCAAACTTACTAAATTCACATTTGAAATTCATTCAATATAAATACCTCACTGCATAGTTTAAATATCAACAAAAAGTACAGAAATCATTTTATTAATGCATTTATTAAAGTTGGAGACTTGATAAATGATCCTAAATTGGGGTGGAACTAATTCAATACTCAATAGCTTAATATACGACGACAACTAATCCAGAATAGGTATGCAGTTTCACGCACACACACCGACACACACACACACACACAGATATATATATATGTGTGTGTGTGTGTGTGTGTCTGTGCGTTTTCTACAACATTGATTAACAATTCACCAAATCAATAATAAGAGACCATAACCAGTGCAGTAAGGTCTACACACCTACTGCTATATACTAGGGACTCAGATAAAATATTATACTCCAAGATAGATGGTGCAAAACCAAACAGTGGAAATAAACCTAACCTTTGAATTTACATCGGTGAATTGAATCAGCCTGAACGACCTTTCATTCAGCGGCGGTTGCCAAAACGTGGACCAACAGGTCCCGAGAACCTCATTGCACAACCTTAGAATCGAAGAACACCAGAAAATTCGGGTTACCACAAAACCCTAAAATCAGCCAAAATGTAATCATACACCAAAAACATGTTGAATCGCCAAAGCGATGAAGAAAAACATGAGAGAATATTGTACCTTGAAGGATCAGACCAAACTCAAGAAGAAAATTAGAGGAATCGATCACGGATGGAGAACCCAAAGGGGGGGGGGGTCGCACCGTACATAATCTTCTAGGAGAGTTGCGTGCACTGCTGTAGGTCATCCGGGGGTCTCACACCTACTGTGAATCATGATCAGTAGAAGGATGCACCATAGGAAGAGCTCCAGCCATGTGGAGGTGCAGATGAGGACTTCCATGGAGGAGATGTGGTGTGCGACTTATGGTGGCTGAGAGGGGGGTGCACGCTGTTGCAGGAGGTCTGGTCGAGGGAGGTCTCATGCACCACAAGGAGGAGGTCCGGAGGAGGAAGCCGCTCCATAGAGAAGAAGGGAGGAGAGGCCACACAGAGGAGGCCTTCACACCTACCTGTGTGTTTCACCTCAAAGGGGAAGAAGGAGGGGATTTCTTTTCCCCTTATAATTTAATCCCACCTAAAAAAACTAAATCACTCCCATAATTTAATTGAAATTAAAACTAGTCAATTAATATAGTAATAATATTAATAACAGTTATAAGGAATAAGAAGAGTGGTGAAATTATTATTATTAAACCCTTTCATCTATTCCTTTAAAAGAAAAACCCCCTATTTAATTACCATTATTAATAATAATTATAACCCTCATCACCCATAATAATAATAATATCCTTATTATTATTATTCAATCCTTTGATAAACCCAACACCTCCATGTAAAAAAACACTTATTCATAAATTATTTATTTAATTAAACGTTTCTTTGAGATACCTAAAATCCCATTAATTTTATATAAATATTACACCACATTAATCATGCAATTAAAATCTTTTATCATAAATGTTACACCCCATTAATCATGCCACCAAATATCTTTTAACATCCAAATAATTTATGACACCATAATAATAATAATAAAATTATTAATATTAAAACATTCTTCTATCTAAACAAAAATCTCCCATTTAATATTATTTATTTAAAATAAATAAAATATTAAACTGGGTAAGCTACACGGGTTGGACCACAACTGTGCGCAGCCCTTCCAGATCCATTAAAGTGGACTTTTCCAGATCCAGTGCTCCCGAGACATATTGGGACACCCGTAAAAATTATC
Source organism: Viscum album (assembly GCA_963277665.1). Classification (NCBI taxonomy): domain Eukaryota; kingdom Viridiplantae; phylum Streptophyta; class Magnoliopsida; order Santalales; family Viscaceae; genus Viscum; species Viscum album. Next base: position 911,831,757 of record OY728155.1, on the reverse strand, counting down.
GGGTATTCACCCAAGTCCAAAAACAACACCTTTAAGTGTTCCAATACTAGGAATAATGTTATGGGGCAGGGTTTAAAAAAATGACCCATCGATAAATGGAAAAAATTAGAAAACATCTGTAATTTAAACCTGGTTCAAAAACACAGGACTTTACCATTAGATATTGTTTTAGACGCTATTGATGGTGACCTAATGAGTTGTACTCACACCTTACTCAGGCTTCCTAATCGATACTTGAATAGACTTCATGTTTATAGGAGAGTGTAAGGGAAAAAGCCCTATGTTAGATGACTGAGTTTAGATTCGGGATGGAGCATGGATGAGGGAACCAGGCATGATGCCAGGACCCGCTTAAGAGTTTTCATTATGTCTTTATTTTGAGTTTTCATTTGACACTTGACCCATATATGACATGAAATATTTACTGCTTTGATTTATGAACATTTTTTTCTATTATGGATTCATCATGTGATGTTGGATAATTATTGATTATAGTATTATCTTGGTTGTTTATTATCTTTTAGATGTTGGTTATTTATTTCCCTTGTTGTGCTGCTTTGATAAATAGGACGTAGTCTCCCAACATTACATATTATACCCTTGTTACTAGTTGGAAGCCTCTTGCATACGGGGAGGTGCACCTGAGGTCTTTTGGCTAACCGGCTCGGGGCACTGGCATTTGGAACCTGGGCTGGGACGTCACAAGATTTGACACAAAGAATGATTTTTTTAATATCCAAAGAGAATGTAAATACAAGAAAAATAATTAATGTGACTCTTATGAATGCTTAATATGTGGGTGAAATGTGTTTAATTATATAATTTAAAAAATCTAATCAATTAAAACTCTCTTTAAAAAAACCTAATCCATAGAAATAGTTATGAAAATAGTTTTAAATAAAACCAGACATTTTATTTGTAGAATTGACAAAACTCAGTTTTATAATGAAAATAAACCTGCAACTATAATATTATTGAAGATATTTTAAAACATTGAAACACTATCAACCTTGAAAATAATTTTTATATTGAAAAATAATTTTTTATAGATAATAAAAACTAAAAGGGAAAAAAACTAAAGAAATGTAGAAATTAATTATAGAAAAAAAATTCAATGATGAAAATAAATTGCAAGATAGACATAGTAGATTTAAATGAGGAGTTTGGGTCTAATCTTGAACTTAGACTCCTCTTGAAAAAAATAACCAAGATAAACAATCTGTAAATATTGGTCATTGCACACTAAAATGGGAGTGAGAAATGCTTCCAAAAGAAGTAAATTGAGGATAAATAAAAGAGAATAATGGAGTTTTACAATAATCCAAGTTAATACAAATAGATCAAAAAATAGATATATTAACACAATTTGCAATAAGATGAAAGTTTGGATGAATGTTTTCAGAACCAAACCAGTGATCGAACTGGAGAGGGGAGCGGTTTTAGGTTAGATTGGTATGGTTGGTTAAGTTAGATGATAGAACCGGTGTATATATATTTTTTAATATTGTATTATTATTTTATATTAAAATAAGAAAAATTTTAAAAAAATTTAAAAAAATGTGAAGAACTGTTGTTCCGATTAGTTTTGCATCAGTTAAGGGCGGCCAAAGCTGACGGAAAGGCCAAAATGGCCTAATAACATGGACCGGATCAGAAAACCCACCAATCGTGGCTTGGTACGATCTAGGTTTTAAAACAGTGGGTCGGACATAACAACTTTGGTAGACTTTCTAGGAAGTGTAAATGTAATCATAGTGTGAGAGCTAGTACATAACAATGATGGTTGAAAGATCTTAGATACTCTGCATGAGTGATTATGATTAATATTTATAGATTCCATAATATATATAGTCACCCAAAGAGTTAAAATTGACCTTTTCATAGAAGGATTCTATCTCCACCCAGGATACCTTCTTCCCTATCTTCAAATATTACAAAAGGTCGGGGAAGAGAAACTATTGAGCTACAAAGAAACACGCAAAAACACACATGTAGGAAGCAGAGGTGACTCGAACCCGAGACCTCCCCAAAGAAACAATTAGAATCTGTTGAAGCTCATACACTAGGATGAAAATGAAATTTAAATATTTTTGTAAATTTTATGAAGAGTATCAATAAGGATTAAAGTGCTATCGACAAACCATTATAAATTAGCTTTTTTGTCATTTGAGCTTTTCATATCATTTTTAACTAAAGATAGAAGTTGTTCACAGGGTTGTGAAGAACCTTTTATATGATTCCATAGAGCTATTGATAAACTCTTAATAGCTATGGATGAATTTCTTCATTATTCTATTGACAAACTTCAATAACATGGTCATCATGACTAGAAATTTGATAAATAATTCCTATATTTTTCAAACCAAAAAACTATCTTCATTATTCTATTGACAAACTTATATAACATGGTCATCATGACTACAAATTTGATAAATAAATCCTAGATTTTTCAAACAAAGAAACTAATAAATCTTCAAGATCTTAATAAATTATATTAATTTTACAATAATAATGAAACTTGAGAAAAGTAAAGCCAGATCCCAATCAAAAATTGAATTTAAAATATTTTACTACAAAACACAACACTTAATGCTCAAAGAATTTTATGATAATTAAAATAAGCACTTAAATTCATGTGTTTTAAACTAAAAGAACCAGAACATTGAACAGGATAAAATATCAAATGTTTAAAATGAAAAGTATAAATCATAATTTAAAAATACATCAAATATACCAAATTTTATCCCCCTATTCATTGTTAAAAACGAACCATCTGAAAACATATCACAAGTGTTACAAACAAAAACCAAATATAAAAAAGGAGTTTGAAAGTAGAAAAAAGAAGAAGATGCAAGGGAATAAGAGATAAAACAGAATAGATTCATAGTAATAATTATCGATATTCACAAAAGGAAAAATGAAATGAGTAGATAATAATTGTGTGAAACAAAAAATAGACTTAACAAAAGTGATTGGAAGGGAAATAAAATATTTTATTTCATAAATGGGTACTTGACCCAGAAAGAGGAGTGAAAATACACAGAAACTTGGCTTGATAGATTACAATAACAAAAAAACAACAACAACATTAAAAGAAAAAAATCCCAAACAAGATCTTCCCATTCAATATCATTGAAATCACTAATACCCTCAGGATTGATTTCCTTTAACACTATATTATCCATTAAGTTAGAGTTTTCATGTTGAAAAAGGGGGAAATTTGTATCTATGTAGGGTCCAAAAGCATTTAAGGCCAATTAAAGTAAATGTAAATTAGTAGTTTTAGGTTGAGTAACACTGGTATGAGGTAAAAAGGGAAAAAGGCTATTTAGAAGGAAAAAAATGTGTGGTAAAGAACTTTAGAAGAAGTAAAAACTTGGTCAGGTGTTGTGAAAGGGTTAGGTTCAGATGATCCTCCACCTTGATGCATCATAAGAAGCTGCATGAAGCTTTTGAAACTAGCCAGAGCCTCTATATTAGCATCATTCTCTCTTTCCAGATCAATGCCATATTGGATAATTTTTTCAATAGATGTAGATGATTACTTAATTTTTTGCACTTTAACCTTGAACTTATAAGAGATTTGATACATCCTTAGGTTTCTAAAGGCTTAGAAAATACTTTTTGATTCCATTCTTGTTATAACCTGTTGCTTATATCAATCATTTCATGAGTTATTTATTAATATTCTTATTGTTGGAGTATTTTATTTCCCAATCAAAAAAGAGTTTGATAATTACTCCAGACACATGGTTAAGATGCCTAACCACTCCTTTCTCAGCTTTAGAAGCTGTTTGACTCACCAAATTATGTGTCTATTTTTGAAAAACATTTTCAGGAGACACTAAAAACACAATTTCCTTCATTTTCTCTGAAATGAAATATTTTAATTCAATTGTAAAATTTTCTAAGTTAGTTGCAACTTAAACTAAGCTACTGCCAACATTTTTTAACATATTTTTAATAGAATATCTGAAATCATGAATCCTTAATTCCTGGATATAAATTTTCCCATTCATCCTTGGCAAGATCTAGGCTACCACAACATGGGTTTTACTCCTTAATATGAAGGAACCATCTCCACTATTGATATTGAAATATGATGAAAATTTGACATCAAATATACCCCTTAATTTTGAGTTAGAGGTTGTGAAATATTTTTTTTGTAACCAGGTTTTAAAAATCAGGAAAATGAGCTGATAAAATAAGAACATTGTCCTCTAAAACATTCATTGATTGTTGCATTTCTTTTGAATAAAATTCTACCAACACTTATACACTAGTAGGAGCTCCATTTTTACCACTAGATCATCATGAGATTACAATGCTTGAATGAATTCCTACCAAAGAAAGATGTGAAATGATTGATATGTCATCAGTAGCATTACTTTATTTCTGTCCAAACATGTTATGAATCCTCCCTCAACTCTTGGATCATATTCTTGATAATCATCTTGAATAGGTGAAAATATATCTTCCTCTAGAAAGGATTTTTTGGGCTCATTAATTTCCAATAAATTAAAATCTCCACCCTCCCACCCTGAATGCATGCGTAATCTAAAGCATGAACAAAATTCTCATCTTCTTGAAAGTTTGTCTCAAAACCCACTACCATAGATTTTAAATCCATATGATTCTCTTGACTAACCAACACTTCTCCCCCAATTTCTAGGATAGTTTATTCAAACTCAACACCATATTTACTATGGTGTTTAACAGGTTCAGTATATGCGGCTTCTAGAATACCACCTTATTGAATAAAAACTTGAGGAAACTCTTCTTGAGTTTCTTGAACCAGTCTCCTGCAAGATATTTTCTATTCCTTAACTATCACTCCAGGGTCTACTATCACCTCTTGAACATCCTCTTCCATCTGATTATCAGGTCTTAAATACCTTTTTTCTACCATATCCACCAAGGGATCCAATAAATGATCTGGTATTTTGGGGTAATTTATCGGATTATAACCATCATATCCTTTACCAGAATCATTTACCCATATTCTCATTTATGTACTCCATCTCAATTTCATCCTCATATGAGTAGAAATGTCTAGTCTTATCTTCTAAGGGCACTAATCTTTTGTACCTTTTCCAAACAAACACTTAGGTATCAATGCTTTGGAGATGCAACAAAAAAAGATAAATTGGAGGGCAAAGAAGTCTTCCTTGAAATGAGTGGTGGTTAGAAAGAGGCAATGTCTACTAGAATCGATAGTGAAAAAAGTCTTAAATCTAATTAAATGTGGTTGGCTACATTGACTGAACATCACCAATTAGTTCCACTGAAGACCATATTTTCATTAAAATAATTTAAAACAAGATCTTCTTGAATGATTTGTTTAAGATTCATTTTAGGTCTACCTCCACTTCTTTTAATAAGTGAATTGGTCATAAAGCTTAATTTGTTAATAGTTCCATCCCAATGTCTTAACACATTCAATTGGAGCTACTCCAATTTTTTCTTGAACACATTCATTTTCAATCTTATCCATCTTAGTATGTCCACATCTTAACATTTTCATTTATACTACCTTTATTTTTTTGTTCAAGATGTTCTGCCAAAGGCCCACACTCACAACCATATAGAATAACGAGTCTAATAATAGTCCTTTAAAATTTACCCTTCAATTTCAAAGGAATTTTGTGACCACAAAGCACTCTAGAAGTCTTTCTCCATTTTATCCATCCAGTTTGAATATTATGAGAAACATCTGCATTAATATGTCCATCACATTGCAGAAATGTGTCTAAATATTGATAACTTTTAAAATAATGTAGTCTCCCAATCTCACATCTATAGCATTACCGAAGAATCCTTTTCTAAAACGAGTCTATATATTCTGTCGTATTCCTACTAAGATGGAAACATTTTGGTTCTAAAGTATTTCTCCAAAGCTTTAACATTAAATTGATAATCTCTTTAAATTATGCAAGAAGAACTACATCATAAAAAAAACATGTAATTAGATATATCATATTGTAATCTCAAATAGGGAATCCATATGAATCCTTTTAGTCTCCAACAATGAGTGAATGATTATGTTTAGGAATGGTTTATCTAATGTGCACTTTTGATTAGACTACTCTTATTGAAAGATAAACCATGCAAATCTACTATGGTCGCATTTTACTTTCTAATTGGTGTTGCATTTATATTGAAGATTAACATATTATGATTGCTCATTTTAAGAAAGGGACAAGATCCAAAAAAAGGTAAATTAAGGAATGGAATTTAAAATTTGTATTCACCTTGAGTTACCCTCAGGGGGTGATCTTTCACACTTTTGTACCTTGGTGTTAACATGTTATGTGGATGACACCTTTCTTGAATTCATTAAATGTGTCATCCTCAGTCCATTTCTCCGGGCATCTAATTCTACTAGGGTCACTTACCCAAGTGAAGTCTGTCTCTCATAATAAAATAACTATTGTCATACAAGACTTACATAAGATAAATCATGAGTGTCCAATTTTGGTATGATACATTCATTTGGTTGATTGATATATAGAAAAGTATGAGTGCACATGAGCCTCATCCCAGTTGGTGAGGACTCCTTAAATGCATCCAGGAGACCCGGGATCAAATCCAGGTGGATGCTAATCTCGGGGGTACTGTAGCAGGTACTGTGCAAAACTGTCACAGGTACTGTAACGTGAACTGTATCAGGCACTGTTTGACACTGTAGAAGTAGAGTGTAAAGACCCGTAAAATTCAAGGGAAATTTTTTCTTAATTTTCTTTGGAATTTTACAAGAGCGCGGTTTCTGACGGAACCTGATTCCGAGGCCCGGAGTGCCCGAAATTAATTTCCGAAGTTTGGCTGGGGTACGTTCAGTGAACGAACGAGCGGGATTTCCTAACTTTTGATCCGGTGCTCGGAATTGAAATCCGAGGACACCGATGAACTCATAGCGCCGATATTCGCTTAAGGAGACCTTTCCCGAAGTTGCGTTTGCCTAGGAGGAGATGTTTAATTTTCTGGATGAAATGAAGAGTAAAATAAATTTGTTATACAATATTTATTTTATTTATCTTCTTAAGTGGTTATATCCTAAGTGTGGAAGTTGGGGTGGAATCACAAATTCCTAACTAACCAAGTGAGGATTAAGGTGAGGTGGGGCCCACACGAGCCCCAACCCTTCACCTTCCCCTTAACTCTCTTCTACCCCCTTAAACTCCCTTGCACTTAATGTGCCAAAACCCCTCAAATTCCCTAACTCCCCTCTCTCCCTCTTAAAGGCTTGACAACTTAACTTTTAATTAATTATACAACTCATGTATAATTAATAAGTGAGTTTAATTTTGAGTTTTTGAAATTCAAACTCTTGAATTCCAAAGGTTGGGTTGTGTTAATAAAATAAGATAGAGTCTTATTTTATTTTGGTTTTAGTTTTGTCTCCTTGAGAGAGTTGGGAAGGTTCTTCTTGTTTCTTCATCTTCTTCAACCTCGACGAAGAACACGAAGAACGCCGTTCTTCAACGAAGAACTTTTCGCCGAAGAACACGGTTCTTCCGCGACGCCATAACCGACGTGTGACGTCAATTTTCAAGGTAGGGGGTTTGTCCTTTTTAAATTACGTGTTTTCATTCCCTCGAACATGAAAGAATAATCCGTTGGGCGTAGTTCCAAATTTTATTAAAAATTGTGAAACATTCATTGTTGTATTTATACGATTGGCCAACTGATATCGTTATAACGAGAGGAGACCGGACCGCACGAACACGGCCGATTCTCCTCCCCCTTCTATTCTTTCGTGTTAATTTAGCGGAGACAGCGCGGTGTCGTCGCAACCGCGCAGGAACAAAAGAATTAATGGCCGGAGCGAGCTGCGACGAAGAAACGCGGTGCCGACGCACCGCGTCGTTGTTTACGAAAGAGACCGCGGCCGGAGACGGGCCGCAGCGGAACAAGGAGGCGACCGACGGCCAGCCGGGCCGCCGGCGCCGGAGATCATGAAGGGCCGCGGACCTACGGCCGCGGCGGAGCAGCCAGAAGGCGGCCGGCCTCGCCGGCCGCCGGAGATCGGGGAAGAGCCGCGGCTACGGCCGCGGCGGAGAAGAAGAAGGCGGCCGGCCGCGCCGGCCGCCGGTTTGGTTAGGAGGCGGGACCCGCGGGTCCCGCGTGAGAAAGAAACGGCCGGCCTTAGGCCGGCCGAGATCCCAAAAAAGGGGGGGTTTACCCCCCGCGTGCGGCACATGCGCGGCCCCCTGGCCGCGCCGCCGCTGGCCGGACCGCGCCGCCGCTGGCCGGGCCGCGCCGCCGCGCCGCCACCGGCCGGGCCGGGTCCAGCGGACCGGGTCGGTCCGACCCGGTTCGGTTCGGATCCGGGTCGGGTCGACCCGGTTCGGGTCAGACCAGGGGGGGTCGGGCCGGGTCGGCCCGGACCCGGACCCCCCGTTTTCGAGACGACTTCGGTCTTTTGGCTATAACTTGAGCCACGGACCTCCGATCGATGAACCGTCTGCGGCAACGCGATCCTTGGATCGAGACGGTCGTTTCGGTATACTATACTCAAGGCGCACCTTCTTTTTCGGGAGCCTACGTGGTTAAAACTCCGTAGTTAAGCGTGCTTGGCTTAGAGTAGTGATCAGGATGGGTGACCTCCTGGGAAGTTTCCCAGGGTGGGTGTGAGACGGAAAGGCTGATATCTTTCAGACTGGACGTCCGATTGACGAACCGTCAGCTGCGATGCGATCCTTGGATCGAGACGGTCGTTTCGGTTTATCGTACTCAAGGTTTCGGATTACTTTGAGTTCGGCCGGGTTGGTTCGCTCACGAAACCAACCGGGCCTTCGGAGCGGAAACGCTCATATCTTGAGCTACGGACGTCCGATTGACGTGCCGTCAGCCGCGTTGTGTTCCTCTTAGTGAGACGGATCTTTTGGCATACTCCGCCCAAGGTTTGGACGCAGGTGGAGTACGGTCGGGTTGGTTTTGCCTTAAAAACCAACCGGGCCCCGGGGACGAAAATGCCAATAACTCTCAGACCGGGCGTCCGATCGACGCGCCGTCTGTTGCGTTGAGTTCCTGTTGACGATACAGAACTTTTGGATACATCAACTCTGGACTTTGTGACAGTTGATGTATCAGCCTCTCGGAACGTGGAGCGGACCATCCGAACGAGCTTGCTGTGTGCGGGAACCCTAGTGCTGGCTGCGACTGTTACTGTGACTACTACTGCTGCTACTGCTACTGTGACTGCGACGACGACAGTACAGAGATCCTGTGTGGATTCGACGACGACGACTACAGCACTCAGCGATCCTACGTGGATCAGTGCTAGAGGTCCTGTGTGGGCCCGATCCTGTGTGGATTCGACGACGACGACTTCAGCACTCAACGATCCTACGTGGATCAGTGCTACAGGTCCTGTGTGGGCCCAATCCTGTGTGGGTCCGATCCTGTGTGGGTCCGCGCTCAGCGGTTCTGTGTGAGCCAGCGCCTACAGGTCCTGTGTGGGCCCGATCCTGTGTGGGTCTTTGCGGGGGTTAGTTACCTATCGATCCTTCGTGGGTCCGACAACTTAGATGGATCAGAGATCATCTTTATCGTCCTTTGGTTAGTTACCTATCGATCCTTCGTGGGTCCGAAGACTTAGATGGATCAGAGATCATCTTTATCGTCCTTTGGTTAGTTACTTATCGATCCTTCGTGGGTCCGACGACTTAGATGGATCAGAGATCATCTTTATCGTCCTTTGAAGAAGTATACATGTGTGAGCTGAATCATGTTGCTTTCCTGTGTGGATTGTGTTGTGCTATCCTGTGTGGATTACGTTTTGCTTTCCTGTGTGGAATACGTTTACTTTCCTGTGTGGACTGAGTTGTACTTGGGCTCGGAGGTTGGAGCGTATTTTGAATTTGATGACTTAGGTATATGTATGGGCATATACCTAAGCAGTGTCGGTTGTTACTTCGTGATTGTACCTTTCTTCGTGGTTTATCCTTTGTGGATTTGAGAGACCTTCAGGGGTCTCGGGGTCCCTACTGAGTAGCTTATACTCACCCCTGCACGGGCTTTGCCCGCACTACGTTGTGTTGGATGCAGACGACGGACCGCGTTGACCTTAGCTGAGGCTTGCAGAGCGGGACGGTACCCGGAGGTGGACCACTGGGCGGGACGTGCACGGAGCGGACGGCGGGACCCGTGGAGCAGAGGAGCTATCTGTACCCACCGTTCAGGTGGGATTTCCAGTGGACAGCTCGGAGTAGCGGCTTTTACTTTTCAGTTGTTGTTTTCCCTTTCGAGTTGTACTTTACTTTCAGTTTGGGTTTGTATTCTGGCCCATTTACTTTTCCGCACTTTCAGTTGTACTCTGCTTTTGTTTAGTGTTTACTTTCCGCTTGCTTACTCTGTGGTGTTTGTTTACTTTACAAAGGCAATGCCTTCCCTTTTTACCGGGATTTACGCCTTGGTGCTAGTCGCCAGCCCCTGGCCTATGGAAGGCGGGCTTGGGGTAGTCACGGCACGGACCCCGAGGGCGGGTCGTGACAAATTGGTATCAAAGGAGTTCGGTTCTACCGCGAACTCTGATCTTTTCTATGTGAAGCAATAATGTTTAGCGTATTGAGTGTGGTTATCAGTCCAGGGAGTCCAGTGTTGGTGCGGCGGCCGACGTATCCGTACACCAGGACCCTGACTTCTGATTTCCGACTTAATGCACGAAAACATTGATTGCGTGTGTGTTTCAAAGTTTTCTTTGTGATTTCTTTGTGTCAGCTCACCAGGTATACTGTTTGACCGTGGCACACCTGTTTCCTTTCAGGATGGCCCCACGACGGCAGCCAGCTAGGGTTCCGAGAGTCGAGCGTGACGACAGCCCACCGAGCGACGAGGCCTCGGTGCAGGGCCCTTTGTCAGCAGTGGCACCGGCGGTAGCTCTACCCGCCGAGCCCCCGATGCTTCCAGCAGCAGCCGCTGACAATGCACGTCGCCTCAGCGCACTGCATGAGTTTCAGCGCCAGCGACCGCCCAGGTTTCGCGGGGAGACGGATCCCCAGGCTGCAGAGGACTGGCTGGAGGCAGTGGTACGAGTGTTTAGGCTACTGAGGACACCAGCAGACCTCATGGTGATCCTCGCTGCGAGCCTACTACACGCAGCAGCAGGACGATGGTGGAGCTTGATGCTCCAGGTGCACGATGAGGCATCTCTTCTTTGGACGGACTTTGAGAGCCTCTTCCTCTCGGAGTTCGTCCCAGCCACCCTTCGTACGGTGCGTATCCAGGAGCTTCTACAGCTGCGGCAAGGCAGCATGACGGTCGCTCAGTACTCGGCGAGATTTACCGATCTCTCGCGCTACTCGACCGACATGGTACGGGACCCATTCTTCCAGGCCCGGACCTTCGAGCAGGGTTTGAGACACGAGATCAGGGCATCGCTGATCTCCCTCAGCATACCGACTCAGACAGGAGTACTGGAGTGGGCCCTTCTGATCGAGAGCTTCCTTGCTGAGTCTACACCAGCACAGAGACCCACCGCAGGGCGGCACGTAGCGGAGTCTTCGGTAGCAGGTAGCCGACAGATGACTCAGGGGTTCAGACAGACCAGACCTTCAGGCAGACGACCTCAGGGCACTGGCTCAGCAGTGCAGGGCACACAGCGCGGAGCCAGTCTTTTGAGTGGAAGACAGTGCTTTGCATGCGGCAGGCAAGGCCACATAGCTCGTGACTGCCCGACCCGCCATGCGGAGGAGCAGCAGACGGTTGAGGAACCACCTAGGCAGAGGCAGAGGTTCGACCGTGGCGGTCTGCAGGGAGGAGGCGGACGAGGCAGAGGAGCTGGCCGAGCAGTAGGTGGTGGACGACGCTTTGAGGCTCTACCACCACCACCACCAGGAGGTTCACCCCGACCCGAGGGGAGAGCTCAGCTTCAGGCAGCCGAGGCCTTCGATCATGGAGCTCTGGGAGCCGATGGATAGGAGCAGAACTAGTGGATACATCCTTTGTACTTCTGGTTCCTTGTTGCTTTTGTGTAGCGTCTTGTATTATGAGCTGCAATAATAAAAGACGCATACCTTTCTGATATTTTCGTTCCTGTCCTCTTTCGTGATGTTACTAGGAGGTTCCAGTTTTGGCTGTTGACTTGACCCTCACTTGTGAGACATCTACTGGAGGAGACCCAGTTACCACACACTGATGCCGACAGTGTGACTCAACCCTTGGAGGCGAGAGTAACGGTTGAATCTCTTAGTAGTAGCGTCGAGGCCTTACGACGTCATCCTTGGTATGGATTAGTATCATCCATGTTAGGATTGACTATTTTAGGCAAAGAATGTGGTTCATCCAGGGGATGAGACCAGATTTATCTTATCGGCAAAGAAGAAATCTTGCAGCTCCTGTGGGACCTAAGATGGTCCAGGTCATCCAGGGGCGGATGAGTACAGCTCAGAGCCGGCAGAAGTCTTATGCTAACAGGAAGCGGAGGCCACTGGAGTTCGAGGGTGGCGACCACATCTTCTTGCGGGTCTCACCTCGACGTGGTATTCAGAGATTTGGCCGAGGCGGCAAGTTATCTTCGCGCTTCATCGGACCCTTCCAGGTCCTCAGCAGGATTGGTGAGGTGGCTTATCGCCTGGATCTACCACCTCAGTTGCACCGGGTGCACGATGTCTTCCACGTGTCTCAGCTGAGGAGATATGTGCACGACCCGACGCACATCATTGACCATGGGGAGCTTGACGTTGACGATGGGGCGACTTTTACGGAGGTCCCAGTGGAGATAGAGGATCGACAGGAGCGGGTCCTACGTGGGCGATCGATTCCTCTTGTGCGCATCAGATGGCAGCACGGGAGCCTCCAGGAAAGCACATGGGAGCGGGAGGCTCAGATGCGTGCTCAGTACCCTCATTTGCTTCCCTAGTTTTGATGTATCTTTACGGGGACGTAAAGCCCTGAGGTGGGAGTAATGTAAAGACCCGTAAAATTCAAGGGAAATTTTTTCTTAATTTTCTTTGGAATTTTACAAGAGCGCGGTTTCTGACGGAACCTGATTCCGAGGCCCGGAGTGCCCGAAATTAATTTCCGAAGTTTGGCTGGGGTACGTTCAGTGAACGAACGAGCGGGATTTCCTAACTTTTGATCCGGTGCTCGGAATTGAAATCCGAGGACACCGATGAACTCATAGCGCCGATATTCGCTTAAGGAGACCTTTCCCGAAGTTGCGTTTGCCTAGGAGGAGATGTTTAATTTTCTGGATGAAATGAAGAGTAAAATAAATTTGTTATACAATATTTATTTTATTTATCTTCTTAAGTGGTTATATCCTAAGTGTGGAAGTTGGGGTGGAATCACAAGTTCCTAACTAACCAAGTGAGGATTAAGGTGAGGTGGGGCCCACACGAGCCCCAACCCTTCACCTTCCCCTTAACTCTCTTCTACCCCCTTAAACTCCCTTGCACTTAATGTGCCAAAACCCCTCAAATTCCCTAACTCCCCTCTCTCCCTCTTAAAGGCTTGACAACTTAACTTTTAATTAATTATACAACTCATGTATAATTAATAAGTGAGTTTAATTTTGAGTTTTTGAAATTCAAACTCTTGAATTCCAAAGGTTGGGTTGTGTTAATAAAATAAGATAGAGTCTTATTTTATTTTGGTTTTAGTTTTGTCTCCTTGAGAGAGTTGGGAAGGTTCTTCTTGTTTCTTCATCTTCTTCAACCTCGACGAAGAACACGAAGAACGCCGTTCTTCAACGAAGAACTTTTCGCCGAAGAACACGGTTCTTCCGCGACGCCATAACCGACGTGTGACGTCAATTTTCAAGGTAGGGGGTTTGTCCTTTTTAAATTACGTGTTTTCATTCCCTCGAACATGAAAGAATAATCCGTTGGGCGTAGTTCCAAATTTTATTAAAAATTGTGAAACATTCATTGTTGTGTTTATACGATTGGCCAACTGATATCGTTATAACGAGAGGAGACCGGACCGCACGAACACGGCCGATTCTCCTCCCCCTTCTATTCTTTCGTGTTAATTTAGCGGAGACAGCGCGGTGTCGTCGCAACCGCGCAGGAACAAAAGAATTAATGGCCGGAGCGAGCTGCGACGAAGAAACGCGGTGCCGACGCACCGCGTCGTTGTTTACGAAAGAGACCGCGGCCGGAGACGGGCCGCAGCGGAACAAGGAGGCGACCGACGGCCAGCCGGGCCGCCGGCGCCGGAGATCATGAAGGGCCGCGGCCCTACGGCCGCGGCGGAGCAGCCAGAAGGCGGCCGGCCTCGCCGGCCGCCGGAGATCGGGGAAGAGCCGTGGCTACGGCCGCGGCGGAGAAGAAGAAGGCGGCCGGCCGCGCCGGCCGCCGGTTTGGTTAGGAGGCGGGACCCGCGGGTCCCGCGTGAGAAAGAAACGGCCGGCCTTAGGCCGGCCGAGATCCCAAAAAAGGGGGGGTTTACCCCCCCGCGTGCGGCACATGCGCGGCCCCCTGGCCGCGCCGCCGCTGGCCGGACCGCGCCGCCGCGCCGCCACCGGCCGGGCCGGGTCCAGCGGACCGGGTCGGTCCGACCCGGTTCGGTTCGGATCCGGGTCGGGTCGACCCGGTTCGGGTCAGACCAGGGGGGGTCGGGCCGGGTCGGCCCGGACCCGGACCCCCCGTTTTCGAGACGACTTCGGTCTTTTGGCCATAACTTGAGCCACGGACCTCCGATCGATGAACCGTCTGCGGCAACGCGATCCTTGGATCGAGACGGTCGTTTCGGTATACTATACTCAAGGCACACCTTCTTTTTCGGGAGCCTACGTGGTTAAAACTCCGTAGTTAAGCGTGCTTGGCTTAGAGTAGTGATCAGGATGGGTGACCTCCTGGGAAGTTTCCCAGGGTGGGTGTGAGACGGAAAGGCTGATATCTTTCAGACTAGACGTCCGATTGACGAACCGTCAGCTGCGATGCGATCCTTGGATCGAGACGGTCGTTTCGGTTTATCGCACTCAAGGTTTCGGATTACTTTGAGTTCGGCCGGGTTGGTTCGCTCACGAAACCAACCGGGCCTTCGGAGCGGAAACGCTCATATCTTGAGCTACGGACGTCCGATTGACGTGCCGTCAGTCGCGTTGTGTTCCTCTTAGTGAGACGGATCTTTTGGCATACTCCGCCCAAGGTTTGGACGCAGGTGGAGTACGGTCGGGTTGGTTTTGCCTTAAAAACCAACCGGGCCCCGGGGACGAAAATGCCAATAACTCTCAGACCGGGCGTCCGATCGACGCGCCGTCTGTTGCGTTGAGTTCCTGTTGACGATACAGAACTTTTGGATACATCAACTCTGGACTTTGTGACAGTTGATGTATCAGCCTCTCGGCTCGTGGAGCGGACCCTCCGAACGAGCTTGTTGTGTGCGGGAACCCTAGTGCTGGCTGCGACTGTTACTGTGACTACTACTGCTGCTACTGCTACTGTGACTGCGACGACGACAGTACAGAGATCCTGTGTGGATTCGACGACGACGACTACAGCACTCAGCGATCCTACGTGGATCAGTGCTATAGGTCCTGTGTGGGCCTGATCCTGTGTGGATTCGACGACGACGACTTCAGCACTCAGCGATCCTACGTGGATCAGTGCTACAGGTCCTGTGTGGGCCCGATCCTGTGTGGGTCCGATCCTGTGTGGGTCCGCGCTCAGCGGTTCTGTGTGAGCCAGCGCCTACAGGTCCTGTGTGGGCCCGATCCTGTGTGGGTCTTTGCGGGGGTTAGTTACCTATCGATCCTTCGTGGGTCCGACAACTTAGATGGATCAGAGATCATCTTTATCGTCCTTTGGTTAGTTACCTATCGATCCTTCGTGGGTCCGAAGACTTAGATAGATCAGAGATCATCTTTATCGTCCTTTGGTTAGTTACCTATCGATCCTTCGTGGGTCCGACGACTTAGATGGATCAGAGATCATCTTTATCGTCCTTTGAAGAAGTATACATGTGTGAGCTGAATCCTGTTGCTTTCCTGTGTGGATTGTGTTGTGCTATCCTGTGTGGATTACGTTTTGCTTTTCTGTGTGGAATACATTTACTTTCCTGTGTGGACTGAGTTGTACTTGGGCTCGAAGGTTGGAGCGTATTTTGAATTTGATGACTTAGGTATATGTATGGGCATATACCTAAGCAGTGTCGGTTGTTACTTCATGATTGTACCTTTCTTCGTGGTTTATCCTTTGTGGATTTGAGAGACCTTCAGGGGTCTCGGGGTCCCTACTGAGTAGCTTATACTCACCCCTGCACGGGCTTTGCCCGCACTACGTTGTGTTGGATGCAGACGACGGACCGCGTTGACCTTAGCTGAGGCTTGCAGAGCGGGACGGTACCCGGAGGTGGACCACTGGGCGGGACATGCACGGAGCGGACGGCGGGACCCGTGGAGCAGAGGAGCTATCTGTACCCACCCTTCAGGTGGGATTTCCAGTGGAAAGCTCGGAGTAGCGGCTTTTACTTTTCAGTTGTTGTTTTCCCTTTCGAGTTGTACTTTACTTTCAGTTTGGGTTTGTATTCTGGCCCATTTACTTTTCCGCACTTTCAGTTGTACTCTGCTTTTGTTTAGTGTTTACTTTCCACTTGCTTACTCTGTGGTGTTTGTTTACTTTACAAAGGCAATACCTTCCCTTTTTACCGGGATTTACGCCTTGGTGCTAGTCGCCAGCCCCTGGCCTATGGAAGGCGGGCTTGGGGTAGTCACGACACGGACCCCGAGGGCGGGTCGTGACATAGAGAATATTCCCCTGTTTGGGCCTTTAGACCACCGATTTGGTCCCCGAGTCCTTTAAGGCCTTCGGGCCACCCAGACCATCGGGTCAATAAGGCCTTCGGGCCACCTCAAGGCCTTCAGGCCACCTTATGTGCAGATGCAAAACCAAACAACCTACAAGGAACAAGCTTCAGAAGGAGGAGTAAGGAGCTTTCACCATTACAGAAGCCAAACGAATTGCAAGAATGAGAGGGTACGACACCTGCCATCGGGACAAGCATGTGCATGCATGTGAAAGCCTAGACGAACAGCCATGCGAAGGTGGAGAGCTGATTTCACGATGAAGATGCTGGGGAGGAGTAGTTTTAATTAGTTAGTCTGAGTTGTATGTAATGTTTGAAGCCTACGAACAATAAATTCCTCTAAGGCCTACGGGCCATGTAATACTTACGCCTACGTGCCTTGTAAGGGTTCCACCTCACCCCTTAAAAGGTGGATTATCAAAAATCAATAAAAAATGAAGGCCTTCAGGCCATTGGAAGAGAAAAGTATGATTATCGGGAGAAATCTAACACTTTGGTATTACATAGTGAATTTAGTTGATCCCATCATCTATCTTAAATATGCATCTTATTGAATCTCACATAATATATATATATATATACATGCATGCTCACATGCATTAATTTTATGAATCTTATACACATTCAACCAAATTAGAAGACATTAATTATAAATCCTTTATATAATTAATTATTTTTGTCACACATTAAAAAGATTTAATTGTTAGATTAGACAACATACCCAAACAAGACATATGAAAATGTTCCACAAAAATCATTTCATGCAACTGATTAAAATACTAGAAAATAGAAATCCTACACTTAAGTAGGTACAATGATGATGTTATCCAACTTACAACATTACAGAACAAGCCTACGAACTTAGGCCATTTAAAAACCTAACATGGAATCCTACTAACCATACTCTTTATTCAAGAGCTTTTAATTGATTATTTTAAATCCAAATATGTTGGAATATAAAAAAAAGTACAATCAAATAGTGCATCAGAATTATAGCAAGCCAAATCATCAATTTTCATTGAATTACATTAAATCAAATGTAGCATCTAGCGTTCAAAATTTTAAATGAATGATATGAAAAATTTGATTAAGCATTCAACAATCAACAAGATATAAATATGAAAAATTATTAAATTTTTCATGATCCGTAAACAATTAAGAAATCAAAATATGAATACTTAATTTATTAATGTATGATCAAATTTAATATAATGTATTCACTTTGAAACCTAGATTTTATCTCCAATATTATTTTAGTATGGTATGAAGTAACATGGATGCTTGGTGTGAGCCTTGCGTGCTATCATCGATGATGCCATATATGTTAGTTCCTAAATAAAAACAATTCATATTTATTAATTAAATATCTCATAAATATTTAAAATGTGAGAATCATGAACATCTCATATTATAAGTGAGACACTTTTATGATCATATACATATAATATGAACATTTCATATTATCAAAATATAAAATTTGTAAACAAGTCATAAACTGATCGCAATGGAAGATGTCATACATTATGATTGTGGATCACATAATATGAGTATTGGATATCATTTTCTATGATGATACAACAACCCTGAGTCATAGGGGATTGTCCACACAAGTTGTTAGCACTTAATGACTTTCGTAAAATATGTCTAGCATGTATCGTAGCATACAACATGTTTTAAAAACTTATTTTTCAAAGTGTTATAACATGAAACATTACTCAATCCCCTCATATGAATCTGTTTTATATAATTCTAGATGTTGGACCGATGTAGTCCGATCCTTAGATAAAGTTGAGGCAATTGTTGGCGGCACATACTGCACACTAGGCTACAACTTCTGCATACTGTAACAAAGCTGACCGAGGCAATATAGCAGTTCAAACCCATTGTAGCAGCATGTGACAACAGTATTGTAGCCCTGTGAACTTCTTGCCACTGATACTATAGTAACTTGGACTTGGGTGGTTGTAGCACTCTGGCAACGTGGGTTACAATTCACAGCGTTGCTTTAATAGCTCATTCGAGCTGGGGTCTTATGAACCCCAAAAAAATCGCTTTGTAATTATTCTCATGATTTTAGTGAAGTGATTCTGGCTCTCTGTGGATGTAGAAATTATTCCCGAACCACATAAATCCTTGTCTCTCGTGTTCTTGTTCTTCTTGGTTTTATTTCTCCCTTCTACTCTCTTTTCTGAGATCATTCGTCGTTGTTGCTCTCGGTGTTTTGCAACACTATATTTTCCACATATTGTACAATTCAATACGACCAATCATACTATAGGACTAATGAACTCATCTAGTAACAATGATCCACATCACATCGTAGCACATGACTTTCCCATATAATACTATACGATACTTTGCTTCTTAACCTTTATTTTCATTTCTAGATCACATAATTTCACCACTGAGTTTATTTAATTTCACTATTGGATTTTGCAGACATCTTATATTCATAAAAAAAGCGAAAAAAAATCTAAACCAAAAAGGTTGGTCAGGAGAGGAATTGTTAGATAAAATGGAGTTGCTAATAACACTTATAGAGATTCTTATAATTGTCTTTGTGTTTAATAAACTCCACAAGAACCAACCAATTGATTTGTTGCTGCTCAAGAGACCCACCAACTTTGTAAATCTTGGATCAAATTTGAAGGACTTCTCTTCACCCATAATTTTCTAGAACTCTCAAAGATAAAGGAAATATATATAGAGAGAGACTGAGGGAGAGAGAGAGGGAGGGAGGGGCTTTGACTGGGGATCCTCCAAGAAGTTGTGCTTTTATTTTAATGACCTCTTTCTGTTTTCATTGGTTTCTTTAATATAATAATGTTAACAATTGTAATAATGAAATGAAATTTTGTGGCTGAAAACCTGAACTGTGCAGGCCTGGCTTACATATTTTCGGAAACAAGCCAAAATCCATTAGGTGGAAGAAGACATTGAGGAGCGGATTCAGTTTTGGGTGAGCCGGAGTGGGCAGTCACCAGCTTCCTATGCGGTGGTTGATGGTAAAATTTCATCCTTCATCTTTGATCATCACGTATTAGTTTGTGCATGAAAATGGTTGATTGTGGGTGGTGGCAGTCGAGTGTGGGTTGATTGAGCTGAGAAAATTGGGGATACAGCAGCTTCGGAAAGCATCTTGCAAGGAGATTGAGCTACCTTGATGGCCAGGCTACCAGGTTTTGTTCTGTATCCCTTTCTCCAAAAGCATTGCCCCAGTTTGTGGATGCTTCTTTAAGGTCTACGTCTCGTTGTTCTCGCAGGAGGCTTCTTCCTGGCGAAGATTGACTGTGTGGTGACTTGCCCTTTGATGCTCTTCAGACGTTGTCTTCTTGCATGTCCATGGGATCCGGATTTCTTGCTTGGGACGGGCCATTAAATAGTAATATCCTTTTCAAGCTCAATACCCTATTGGATAATTTTATCAATGGTCGTAGATGATTCCCCAATATTCTGCACTTTCTCCTTGGAATTATAAGAAAAGTGTTTGATAATTACTCCAGACACATCGTTGAGATGCCTAACCACTTCGTTCTCTGGTTTAGAAGTTGTTTGCCACACCAAATTCTAAATTTCTGTTTGAAAAACACCTTCAAGAGACACTGAAAACATAATTCCCTTCAATTTCTCTGTAATGAAATATTTTACTTCAATTTTCAAACTTTCTAAGTTTGGTGCAACTTCTACTGGGCTGCTGGTAACATTTTTTAACTGTTTTTTTATAGAATATCAGAAATCATCAATCCTCAATTGCTTAATATCAATTTCTGATTCATCCTTGGCAGGATTTAGGCTACCATAACATGGGTTTCACTCCTTAGTGTGAAGTCTCCATCTCCACTGCTGATATTGAAATATGATGACAGTTTGGCATCAATTATGCCACGTAGTTTGGACTTAAAGGTTGTGAAATCTTCTTCTGTAACTAGGTTTTAAAAATCAGTCAAATTAGCAGATAAAATAGGAAAGTTGTTTTCTGAAACATCATAAAATGTTGCATTTCTTCTGAATAAAATCCCACTGACACTTCCACAGCTGCAGGAGCGCCATTTTTACCACCGGATCATCACGAGATTATAATGCTTGAATGACTCCCTGGAATTCTGCTAAAGATAGATCTGAAATGATAGGTATATCATTATGAACTTTATTTCTGTCCAAATGTGTTATGAGACCTCCCTCAACTGTTGGATCATATTCTTGATAATCATCTTGAATAGGTGAAAATTTATCTTCCTGTGGAAAGGATGTCTCAGGGTAATTTATATCCAATAAATTCAAATCACCAAATTCCCATTCCTCCCCCTGAATGTGGGCATCTTCTAAAGCATGAACAAAATGTTCATCTTCTTGAAAAATTGTCTCAAAAACCACTACCATAGATTCTCTAGCCCTATGAGTCTCCTAACCAACTGGTGCTTCGGCCTCAATTACTCGGATAGTTTATTCAAACTCAACACCATATTTACTGTGGTGTTCAGCAGGTTCAGTATGCACAGCTTCTTGAGTGAACATGATAAAACTCTTCTACAGTTGCATGAATGAGTCTCTCACAAGGGATTTCCTCTTCTTCCATTACTACTCCAGGGTCTACCATTGCCTCTTGAACTTCTCTTCCCTGGGATCATCTTAGTTACTGCATTAAACCCAGCACATACTTTTCCTGAATCATTTACCCATCTTCCTCTTCCCTGTGATCATCTTAGAAATTTCTAGTGAGTGGAGGTTTGGAAGAGCTAGTATCCCTTCGACTTGATAGTAAATCCATATAAAATCTTGTAATCTCCAACAAACCATTCCTAAACACAATCCCCAACTCACTGATGGATTTCAGCGATGCTTCATTCAGCATTTTTACGAGAGACGTGTGACTTCCGATTCAGGGGCCTTCTTTCTTTTAGAGAGCTAGAATCCAGGCATGTGGTGATCATATGTCCAGGCTTATTCAGGGAATTTTAGGTGAGGTTCAGCTTGCTACATGATATTAATTACAATTTTGGGGGTTCAGTGTTACAGATCCAACAGAGTCCAGGCGCACATTATAGTCAAGAGAGAGAAGACTTCTGATGTTGGCAGAATAAGATCTAGGTGATTCATCTTCAGGTTTTTTTTTCTATAGGAGCTGTGCGTGCTGATCTTCCAGGAAGGCGGGGGTTGTATGCTTTAGCCAGCGCGATTCCTGTTTCAAATTCACCTCAGGAGAGTTTTTCTAACTTTATTTTAATTCATTTAAATCAATTTTTCATGCAACAATGTTCCTTTACAATTTTACTCAATGTATCAATGACTTGTCTAATAATTCCACTATAATACTACTGAATTAAAAGCTTCAAACTTTGTTTGGTAGCCTAAGCACTTCATCACATAGTATCAAACATTAAACCTCGGCATACAACATATAGTAATGCTCATTACTTAATGACAAAACATAATTTTTAGGTTCGCAAAACATTATCAACTCACTGGACATGGACCCGTAACACCCCAATCTGATTTGGCAACTCAAACCCGACCTTGAGTCGAGTTTGAATGTTTCTCGCTCCTTGACATCATTCCCCAACCACTAAAAGCTCGATAGTAAAAACAATTGGCTCACCTGCCACGGGGAACAGTATGAAAACCCAACTCACATAATATTCGTATCTCTGTAACATAGTATGCAACGAAAATTAATGAATGCAAATGCATAACACACCACCAAATACAACAATGATACAATGATATGATAAACTCCATGATACATAAATCACTCTAAACAAAAGCACCTGACTACAATTGATGACCCATCCTCCACTAGGGTCCACTAGACGATCATCGTTACGCTGTCCCATCCAATAAACCAACATCCAAGCAACATGCAACTCAAGTCAACAACATCTGCATGTGCACCTAGATGGTGAGTACAAGTCCCGATAGGATATCCCTAAGACTTCCCATGTACCCCATGAATGTGAAAATCCAACGAGGTACAAATGCATTTTATAAAACATGCCCTGAACCCATGTCACTTTAACAATAAACATGCTTTAGCACAAACCATATCCCACACAACATCAATATTGTGTTTCTTAACTAAACACCACACCCTTGTTTTCTCAACCAAAACTCGAGGGGCTCTGAAACCCTGAGAAATAATCCAGAATGGGCATCTCCTACTCGCGAGTGGACCGACTACCTCCAAACCTCACCATGTCATTACTGATAAGGTCTTTACACCCATGTAGGAGTTTACCATAACCTCACCTCATTCTTACCGATGAGGTCTCCACACTCAAGTGGGAGTTTTCCGTATCTCATGTCCAAGCCCCCAATCAACATAAATCAAAACCATCAATCAATTACATGACATGACAATAACATCAACCGACAACTCAATACCTCATCCAAATAACATCAACCGTGCAACTCAATGCACCGCCCAAATAACACCACTTGTGCAATCTAGGTGCACAATCCCAATAACATCAACCATATTTGCTAATGAAAATTCACAATATTAACAATAACAATAATCCCAATAACACAAAGCAACTCTCAACCATAATGTTAAGACCCCCTTTTCAACCACACTTTACAATTCTCCTCAATTCTTTGAAATCACACCCGCACCCGGAAATCCACCGGCTCATTTTTCACCAACACAACTCATGAAAAAACCCATTTTCCCCAAAAGCACACCACCATAATGAAATTATTTTAGCACCATAAAAAAATTTAATTAAAACACCACATTCAAGGTCATGCAATTTGGTACACAATAGCGTGAGTGAGAAGCCACCTATCTCAACCCAATGTCGAAGCCATGTTGCCCCACCAAATCCAGGACCCTCACTCTTTTTAGCCTTCTTAAACCCCAAATTGCAAAACCCCATCAATCGAATGGGTTTCATCATGCCTTAGCAAAACCCCAAAGTCAAAACCCTTGGTCTGGAGAGAGCATAGAAAAATTAAGGAGTAACATATCTTTGATCCAACACCCAAATCTTCAAAGATTCAAAGTTGAAGAGATCTGACAAAATAAACCAAAAATCACACTAGAGTTGAGAGATCTGTGCAAGAGGGGAGAAATGAGACTAGAACCACCCAAACACGTGTAAAATAGATAATTTGGGAGGGATTTTAAGTGGGTGCATGACCCAACTACACAGTTCTAGGTGATTATGCGTCAACCGTGCTATAAGATCACGTCTTTTTCTAGGTATGATTTTTTTAAATTTTTTGATTAAGATGGGTTGTTTTGAATTTAGTTGAGAACTTAAATTAATTCAAAACCTCTAAAATTTATACACTATGTAGCTGTTTTTCACCACGTTTCGACATGTCACAAAATAAGATTTCACCACATGAAATTTTATTTCATAACGTGTAATATTTCACCACGTGAAATTGGATTTCACAACGTGTAATATTTCACCCCATGAAAATGGATTTCACCACGTGTAATCTGTAATTAATGTTTTTTAAAAAAAATTGACAGGATTACCGTGGGGAAAAGGGGAAATATGTTATAATTTTTACATAATGTGAAATGAGAATTCAAGTTGTGTAATGTTGACGCTCAGCATATTAAAAATGTGTATCCAACATCACATGAACCTCCGTACATGCCTTTCTTTGTGGCAGACGCTCCGCACACCACCATTTTTGACCCAAGGCACCCCGTGCACCTCTGCCATGGAACGAAACACCCACACACACTACAATATTCAACCGAAGACCCTCTTCACATCTCCCTCTTTGCAGTGGGTCATCTTTTATTGATTCTCATGAGTTCTCTTCGATTTGGAAGTGATCTCACATCGGATCTTGGATATCCGAACATAGATTTTTAAGGTACACCTTCCGGTTATTGATCTTCTTGTAGGTCCATTGCTAACAGACTATCTGGTTCTTGTTGAGAGAAATCCATAAGCTGATTTCTATCATAGATGTATGGTATTTGTCACCACTTCCTCTGCTTTCAAGGAATCAAATCTAAATATTTTTCTTCAACGTGTTCTTGAGTGTTTACACTCAATTTGGAGATATTCGTCGGCAAGTGTTCTTTATCACTGATCTTGAGGTAGGTGGTCTAAATTCTAAATCTCATATTCATGATTTTGATTATGTATATGAAATTTGTAGAATTGTTAGAGTTATATAGCAATTATAATCCCTAATTAAATTAATTAATTGAGATGAATGTGAAATTGTGAGATTTTGGGATCGTTGAATGTGATAATTAATAAGAAAATTAATTACTTGATTTTGAGATTACTAATTTCAATAATTAATTATGGGAATTAATTATGATGGAATTGAGATGTTTGAATTGAGTAATTAATTGCGGAATTGATTACGGGTTATGGATGTTATGAATTGAGATAATTAATTGGGAAATTAATTATGGGATATTTCTATAGTGATTTGAGATTATTAATTTGGAAATTTATTTATGGGATATTGATGCCATAAAATGAATAATTAATTGGTGAATTAATTATAAGACACTAAAATAGTATGTTTGAATAATTAATTAATGAATTAATTACTGGATGTTGATACTGTGGAAAGATTAATTAATTGTTGAATTAATTAATGGATGTGGATTAATTAATTTATGAATTAATTAATGGAAGCTACGATGGGTAATTGTGATAAGAAGATTAATATGATTAATCATGGTTGATGTGATAACATGAGAACATGTGATGATGATATACATGTGAGGTTGTGATAAGGAATGATATATTTTCATAGTTGATAAGAGGGGTGTTAGACATGATGATCTACGCCAATTGTATATCTATCGCAATGGTTGATAATTTGGATGTTTGACATGATGATTTATACCAATGAGATATGCGCATAGTTGAGAATTGGGGTATTGGACATGACATTCTAAGCCTATGATGTATTTGCAAGATTGCGATTTTGGGGTGCTAGACATGACGTTCTATGACATTGTTATATACGCAGGATAGATAAACAGGGAGCTAGACATGGAGCTTTATACCCAAAAACATCGACATTGGACTAAGGTTCTAAGTGGCCATGATAATGAGATTGAAATGAAATGGATAATGAAATCCCTCCTGTTTAAATTAATTGTGAATTGAATATGTAACATGGCTCAGACCTGGTGTGGACTAGAGTAGGTATTGGGGTATGGGTGTCCTTAGGAACCCAGTGGTCTATATAGTTAATAAAGATTAATTGACAATGTGATAACTATTTAGTTACGCATTGTAATTATTATGTTATACAACTACATACACTTTTTATTGACTAAATTTATTGGTGGTGGCCTACTGAGTTGTACTCACACCCTATTCGGACTGTCTGATTGGTACCCTAATAGACTTTATTTTTGTAGGATAGGTTAAGGGCAAGGGCCCTGGATTAGATTGCTGATTGGGGATGAAGCATAGACGAGGGAACTGGGCATGGTTAAGGACCCTCTTGGGAGTCATCAGTGTATTTACTTTTAGGTTTATTTTAGACACTTTGACACTTACTTTGACATGAAATGTTTCCCTTTTAGACGAGTTCTGTGTTTCCGGTTTTGGTTATCTTGTGACATTGATATTGTTTATGATTATATATGCTTCCGCATTTCTTTATTTATTTTTAACTGGTGTTTTACTCTAATAAAAGAGGGTATAGTCTCCCCATGATAGACTTACTAAACCCTCACTTCTAGTCTATAGACTTTGGCATATGGGGAGGTGCACTTGAGGTCATGTGAACAACTGGCTTAGGGAATAATTGTTTGGCACCCAGGTCGGGACATTAGAAAGTGGTATCAGAGCCCTCATTTTCTTTCTTCTTCTTTTGTCTTACTATTTCGAAAATGTAGACAAGAGACTAGGAAGAGTCGGGTCTTGGTAATGAGCTCGTATATGGGAGTTTCAAACCCATATATTGGGGAAAAACAGAGTACTCAGGGTGGGATTGTTGTTATTGATGTTTGCTATTTTAGCTGAATATTATTTCATGTTGGGTGACACACTTTTCATGTGATGTGATTATTGTTTTTGGTAATTGTTGAGAATTGAATCATAGCCCAGAAAGGCACGAGATTTGAGTCTGCATGCATCATTCTAGGCACTTAGGATTATTTTGAGAAATGCATCATTTTAGGCATGCATGAGAAAATGAGTTATAAGTAAGTAGTTGAACTTAGACTGTTTTTCCTTGCTGTGATTTTAAATTGGGAAAGGTTCCTAATATGAAATTTATCATGGTAAAATAAAAAAAGTTAATAAATGAGTGTATAAACAAGAAACTTGATTAATGAGAATGTGTTTACCTTTGTTAACCAGGACCTAGGTGCATGATAGTTAAGGGTAGTGATAACGTCTCAGTTTTGACCGTGTGGCGAGACTTGGGGAAAACGCTTGTTGTAGCTTATTGTGTTTTCCTCTTATGTAAATGTGTTAACTTCATGAACTATGTCCTAATGTGTGTGTTTGTATTTGTAGAGATATGCCTACACCATGGCGCTTGTTGAGAGGACGACCAGAGGACATGGATATGGATGATCCTCCAGTGGTGGAACCTAAGGCACCGATAGTGCCGGTTGAGGAATTCAGAGAGCAATTCTGAGAGAACTTCACTTGTTTTATGCAATTGATGGAAAGAGACCTAGGGCTGGTTGTGAAAAGCATTTCTAATCTGAAAAGAGAGTTTCAAATGCAGCAAACATTGATTTTTACAAGAGATGGTGGACCTGGGGGAGATGAGTTTTGGGTTTAGTCAATCGAGATGATACTTGACCATCTAGAGACTCCGGCTGAGAGGAGGGTCATCTTAGCCGCTTATATGCTACGGGGATTAGCGAAGCGCTGGTGGGACATTCAAGCACAGAATAGACATGCTGATGGAATGCTTTGAAAGAAATTCTTGGAGAGATTTTTGTAGAAGTTTTACCTAGAGACGTTGAGGTAGGAAAGAGTAGCCAGGTTCATGTAGTTGACTCAAGGGAGCATGTTCATGATAGGCTATGTTGGACACTTTACAGATTTGCAGTGCTTTGCTCCAGCGTTGGAAAGATATGAGATGAGTACAATGAGATGTTTCCTGGATAAGTTTATGTGCGAGATTAAGTCCCAAGTTAACCTCTTTCAGTTAATGAAGTTCGTTGAGGTGGTGGATCAGGCTCTCATAGCTGAAGGGAACCAGAGAGATGCTTCTAGTGCTAGATAGATAATTTCTACGGGACAATCAGGAGGGACGTCTTCCGACAGCAGGAAGTGTTGTTATAAAAACTTTATCTAGAGCATCAGGAAGCATAGTGGTCAGTCAGGGGGGATCAGATGTACAGGATTTTACTCAAGTGATTTCCATCAGTGCGGTAAGCTGAGACACTTTCAAAAACATTTTCCCTGACCACTATTTGGAGTGTCGATCTTGTATAAAGACAGTTCATACATAGAGGTTCTGTAGGAAACCGGGACAGATGATTAGTGATGGAGTATCTAGACAAAACTAGTGTGCTGAAAGGGGATGTTCCACCCCATATCAGGTAGGTAGCTAGAGTTATACTGGCAGAGGCGCTAGAGGCAGTGAACATAATGCTTCTGGGAAAGAGCGCCCACATCAGTAGAGTGGTGTCGCTCAAGGGAGTCAGATTTCATCACATGGAAGAGGGGAAGGATAGTCTCATGTGGTGCATCCTATACCTGTGAATAGAGAGGCTAGGCCATCAACAAAGAGAGGTACTATTCTTGCAGCTTCTGCATTAGTTAGTGCCTTGTTTAATACTAGTGGATCTCATTCCTTTATATCTTCTAAACTTGTTAATGGTTTGAGACTGGAGATGGAGTTTGTGAGTAGGGTTATGACAATAGATAAAACATTGGGAGTATGGTCTAGAGACATCTGTACGTGAAAGATATATTCTCTTGAGATCAGGGAGTACTATTTTCTATGAGATCTCTATATTCTTGATATGACGGGCTTTGACCTAATTATGGTTATAGTTTGGATAGTCACATACCAAGACCACATAGAATATTACCATAGGAGAGTTACATTTACATCTCCTAAGGGTGAAAATTACATGCACTAGGGAGAGTGAGATATCCAGGCAGGCTGAGCAGGGATAATTACTCAGAAACTAGGAGAGCTCACGACCCAAGTTGCAAGTCTATTGCTAGATGATTGGGGTGTGTTGATGCTCCTTTCCATCATAGAGTCCAAAGAATGGAAAAGGGGAATACCTTAAGCACAAAGAGGGTCACCCTTTGAAGAACATAAAAATTTGACAAAGGCATGGACAAGGAACCCATTTGGAGGAAGCCGCGCAAGTTTCCTGCGTGTCGTGCAAGTAACTTGTGTGCCACCTTTGGGTCGCACAAGTCACTTGAGCACCCTATTCTTTTTTTTTTCACCCAAGGTGCCCGGTGGCCTATAAATAGCCCATGTGGCCCCCCCCATTTCTAGGATGAATTTTCCAAAACTCAGATTCAAGCTCTAGTCGCCCAAGTCTTCAACTCAAATCTTCCGAAAGCTTCTAAGGTAACCTTTTACCTAGAATGGAAGACTTGAAGGAGTAGGATAAGGCCTAACTGTTTAGAATTCATCAACACTTGAGCGCCTAAGTATCCAGACCTCCTTAAAAGTGGAAACACTTGCGCGCCGCCCTACCCTTTCAATGAAACTTGTGCACCTCCCTTTTTGGAAACATTTTAAGATAATACTAAAGGCTTGAGTTAAGTCTCGCCCAAGTATTACCCTATAGATTCTTCATTGCCTAGGTGAACCCATGCTGCGCAAGTATACTTGCGTGACTAAGACTTTCGTGCCAAATGATTTGTGTGGCTATACTTGTGCGACAACTTTATTTGTGTGACTCTCTCCCGTTCACCTCTCCTCTTCAAGATATTAGCCCTCAAACAGCTTTTCAAATCCATTTATGGCATGGTTCCTTTATTGGATTCCTTATATGAAAGTAATTCTGTGAGAACCTCTCCCAAAACCTCATGACTTACAAGATTTATGTCACCACGGTTAGGGGTTTCCTATATAACCTCATCCTTTAAGATGAGAATATCTTTTGATTTCGGGCATCCTCTTCAGGAGTAAGCCTCAAGTTCCCCTGGTTTTGGCCTCCTTCTCAGGAGTAAGCCCCAAGTCTCAAGTCCCCTTAACCTGGGACTCCTTCTCAGGAGTAAGCCCCAGTCATAATTTATTTTGATTTGGGCCTCCTTCTCAGGAATAATCCCCAATCTTAAGTCCCTTTTAATTTAGGCATACTTCTCAGGAGTAAGCCCCAAGTTAAAACTAAAAATCTTCATAAAGTAAAAATACCTTTATGGACCCTTCTCCTGGGCTTCTTTCCTGAAGTAAGTCCTGGTCTTCATCTACTTGGCCAGTCATACATACGTAAGCCCCACATCATTTCTCAAGACTGCATCTTTCACGGAACCATTGTCAAGTTTACTGATACCTCTTGTTTCTCAAACTAAGCATGACTCATGTGATCTTAGAGTGTACAAGTAATTACAACATCTCTTTTCGGGCCATTAACCATGCATAAACCCCATATTTCTTTACTCGAACTACGTGGACTTTGATCTCTACCTTAAAATTAGATTACGTAGGAAGCCTTTATAAGGTTCAAGCCCATATTTCATTAATTATTTTCCTTCCCATATGACGTTAAACTATATCCTTCTTATCAAACTACATGGGTTCTGATTCCTTTTTAAACAAGGATACGTAGGTAACACATCTGCGGGTATGATCCCAACTCTGAAAAAATCCCTGTCTTTCTGAATGAAAATAAAATTCAAGTGCCCCACTGAGTGGATTTAAAACCAGTATCGTTATCATAATGACCAAGAGATTTCTATATAATGTATTGAAGGATACCATTGACCAGGAATCTCTAATACATACATATGATTCTCCATCAATGAAGAACCTCAAATACATATAAAAGATTCTCTAAATCCCACACATATCAATCATTGATTCCTAAATCTAAAGGAAAACTCATTTTCATACTTGGTGAATTAATAAGGATTCGTGAACATAACTTAAATCTATGAGAGAGTCCATGAGTAGGAAATAATTCCCCCCCAAAAAGGTGTGATGAGCCTGACCTCCCATCCTCTTGACCAATGCAAATTCTTAAGCCTCATCGGTCCACAACTAATGAGAACCTACCTTTGGAAAGTAGGTCCAAATGGAAATAGAATCATTGGATGTTTCTGGTTTTATGAATAAACCCATTAGAAACCGATTGGAATGTTTGATCCTTAAACAAAAAAGGTCATCCCCATTTTCAGAAGAAACAAAAAATGGTGAACCCGACCTGAAACCTTAACCAAGTTAAATGATGTTTTTCTTATTTTTTAGGCCCCTATTAAACTCAATATGAGGGCCAACAAAGCAATCAATAACATATGTACTCATCCAAAAGATGTAGTCTGGCCAAACCTATCTTGATTATGTCTGCTATATCAAACATGCACTCTTTTTTTAGATCTGTCTGCAACATAGAATGACTTCAATAAAGTTCACACCTGTGAATGCCTCAGCCGCTAATCCTACTGGATCCTCATCCTCTATGAGGACGACATCACCTACTCAGTGTATTCAATGCTGGGTCTCAAATAAATTGGTGAGGGAATACAGTCAACACGATACCATCCCGACTCTGGAGGCCGCTCGACAAGCCATCCAAGTTAACAACTCGCCCTGGTTGTCCAGACAGTGACGACCAGTGGTCAAGAAGCAGGTGGTGCCAACCACCGTTTTTAACCGTTTTGGGTCGTTATCCCTAGAACGCAACAACCAGTCCCTCCCATATTACAGGGAGGTGAATGGAGAGGTCACTCATGGCCTCAGTTCAAGAATACAGGAGTCCTTCCTGTGGACTCCCACCAATAATCGCCGCCAGACTCATGTTGTAGTGCCCCCTCAACATGATGAGGGTATCACCTCTATGTATTCGGATCAGGTTCCTCAGACCTGAGCATGCAAGATGAACCGTAAGAGGAGAAATTTGTTCAACAGGGAGCAGGTTCTTACCTCTTCCCCCTCCTGAGAAGTCCATCAATCTAACATGATGGAAAACAACGAACGAGCATATACATCTGTCCGTCCTGATTTCACTGCCCAGTAGACTCATCTGGTAGTAACACACCAATCCCTCCAGGAAATTCCGGTGGAGTAATATAGGAAGGCACATGCACCTGTTTATAATTCATCAGCCAGTCAGCAAGCTTGTATGACTGCATCCAAAGAAGCTCGCCAATCAAATGTGGTGACCACCTGTAAACAAGCACATACACCTGCTTACACTCATCAATTCTGTCAGCAGTATCGTCTGCCAGTATTGAAAAAATTTCATCAATCATATTTGGTGGAAAACAATCAGTAGGCACATACACCTGCAATTCATCAAGCTAACCAACAATCTCGTTTGGTAGCACCTGGAGATGTAAATTGGAAATCCACAATGACAAACAGGCGGCAGACACAACTTTTCCCCCCCACACATGAGGACTGTCAGAATTCCCTGACAGGAAAAGGAGGACAGGAGCAGGAACACACACCTACTCCAAACACGGAATGGACGTATATTCCCATTCTGGCAGCTAAAGTCACCAAGCACATTCTGACAATGGTGAAAGAGTAGAATAAAATCTCTTCCCAAATTCTGGATACCTGTCAGAATATTATAGCAACTTCAGTAACATCACAGGAAAAGAAACATAAATCTATCCCTATCAGTGGAGTGACTCATCAACATGTCACTCCGGAGTAGATACACACATTTTATTCCAGTCCAGGAGGGTCATGGGGCATACTCCCCCATGTCATACGGACAATCAATTCGGGCACATACACCCGATTTAAATGGAGATAATTAGCCTAACGTGACCATTTATCCTGATCAGGCACATACACCTGACCATAATAACCACATTCATCAACAACTGGTTTCCAAAATGAGTAAGAAGGTGTCCAAGAGAAAGACCCATCTAGCATAGTTGAAAAATCAAGATCCAATCTGCAATAAGGCCTTGCTCAATGCTAGAGTTCTTGAAGCCCTCAGACAATTGTCTGTTGCAACTCAAGATTATACTCTCCCATTTCCATATTCCGGAAGTAACAACAATAATTCTGAAGGTCTTCATCATACACTTCCTCATGAAGGCTTTCTTCATGACAATTCGGTCAATCTCGAAGTATCTTCTTCAGATGATAGCCACGATAACCCTCTGCATGGCCAGAAGACCAAGGAGAAAAAGGTTTCATCTTTTTCTATAACCCACCATGGTGGTCCTCCCAATGATGATGAAATTTTCTACGAAAGTCCTCTCCGCAGTAGTAATTCGCATTGCTTAGAAAATTCTTCAATGGACAATGCAGTAATGAGAAATCCCTCTTATCTTGAGGTAGTTGAAAATGCGAAGCCAGTCATGTCTGATGCCTTACCACTACCAGGTGAAATACTTTCTCAATCAGAAGATAGCCCAAGGTGTAGGTCATTCTCTGAACCACCCCTGGGTCATTCATCTTCTAATTTGACAAATTAATTCTCTACCAATCTTGTTGAATATGATGAAGAAACAAAGAATCACCATCTTTGGTCCAATCAGGTAGAAGAATCTTCATCAAATGACAAAGAGGAAGTGCTGAAAATGAGAAAACAACTGGAAAAAGGTGAAATACCAGTCATGTTTTGTCCTTTGGCTGACTCTCAGTATGATATTCTAGAAACGTTGACCGAATATTGTATTCACGATATTTGTCTCAACATATGGAAAACTCTTTTTCACTTAAAAGAGAAAATATTATCTTATGATGAATATCAAAATCATGTTAAGGTAATAGAAGGGTTGAAACTCCAAATTGACTTAGCATCTCTCTCAGTTTCCTGACATCCAAAAGTTGAAAAGCAGCAGAGATCCCTTCAACGTACATGCCTTGACACATTAAAAAGGTTGCGCCAGTTAATTACCAATTCGCCATCTAGTATTCATATCAGGGGATGGGGTGTTCATGGATCATTGCATTTCATTGTGTTATCTAGTCAACAAAGCCCGCCAAAAGTGGTCTCATGCAATGTTATTGCCCATGGTTGGCCACATCTAACTGGTTTTGTGTGTAATCAAAGTCTTGCTCAAGAACAAGCCTCAACTAGTTCTTCCCAAAGTCAGGCATATAAATAAAAATTTGTCGAATTACTCTTACATCAAGCCAATGAGAATATCGAACAAGCTTCTTGTTTAGAGCATGCGCATCATCAGGTGACAAAGGTGTCAGAAATAATCCAATGGTCATCTGAGCTAGGTGATTTGAGTGGATGTAGGATGATGCATCCGGCCAATTTCTGAACTAAATTCCGCAAAATCAGGAGAGCTTTTAAGAAAGTTTAAGATGTAGCAGCTCAAGAGCCACCTCAGCTTACCAGACCGGGGACTCTTTTAATCCAAACCTCGGGATCAACAGACAGGATTTGAGGAGTTGAGAAGGAAAAACTAGAACAGCCCCTGTCCACCGGACTGGGGACATTTTCAAATTCCCAATATCTTCCTCAGCTAAAGTTAGTCTTTTCTCGAGCCACAAGAGGAACACAGAGATGAATTATCAAGAGATTCCCTCCAAATTATAGTTCATCAAGAAGTTCCTGATGGATCATCCAAACAAATGGAAATGTCTCATAAAGGACATGGAAGAAGGCAGTATCACAGAAGCACTGACAGAAGGCCTTCAATGCATTATGCATCGATAAATGTAATCAATACCGCTGTCACTAATCCCCTAGAACATGAGGCTCACTCAAAGGAATCAAATGAAGAAGTTCATATTCAAGAGGCTTTACACACAGAAATGAATGAAGGAGGTGTGCAAAACCAAAAGACAGAGGGTTGCCTAGGGGCAAGACATTCCTTCGGGTAATTCCCTTCCATACTCCAGAAAGGCACATACCAAGGAAAAGAGTAAAAGTCAGGTTACATCCCATCCTACCTCTAGAGAAGGACAGTCACTCTCATTAGAGGAAAGGTTCGCACAACAAGAAGAAGAAATGAAGGAATTAAGGAGGTTAAATGTAGAACTACTTCAAGGTAGTCTTCCTCCTAAGCATGATGGAGTTAATCAATCAAGAGAATTTGTTGCAGCTACTAGGATGGATCATGAATATCCCCCTTTAAAAGTACACGCTCACAGGTCCAATCCTATGGGTCATACGCGACAACAACCAGCAATACTACCATCAGTGGCAATAGCAGTCACTACACCCGTCCAAACTCCAGTTATTGCACCTGCTTAAGTCCAAGCTCAACAAGATGTTTCTCAAAAATTAATGACTACCAATGAGTCATTAACAGCTCGATTGGAAGATATGGAAGGAAAGCGTGCACAAGTTAAACCAGAAAAGAGATCTTACCCTAAATGGGTGGATGCAATTCCTCCCCCATCAAATTTTGCAAATACCACATTCCCAATTTTTAATGGTTCGGGAGATCTAGAACAACAGTTGACACATTTCGTTTCTCGTTGTGATCCTATGATGGAAACTCCTCAACAAAAAGAAGTAGTTAAGCTCAGGTGTTTTGTACAGTCATTACAAGGACCTTCTTTTGTCTGGTATACAAGTTTTCAATCTCGGTCAATTACTGGGTGAGAAGATCTCTATCAAAGATTTCTTCTTCAATTTAGCTCATCGTTGCCAAAGATGACAGTTTTTGATCTTACTAATTGTAAGCAAAGGGAAAATGATAGAGTTTTAGATTTCATTTCTCGCTGGAAGGGATTAACATATTCCTTAAGTTTAGCACTCCCTCAAGAAGAGTTGCTGCCAATATGTGTAGCAAATATGCGTTGTGAATTAAGAACACCGTTGATCCTTGTGAAATACACAGGAGGGTTTTGATACCTTACATCAATTACTCAGTAGATAGAAGACTCTCTTATAAAGACTAAGGCTAAAACTCATGTAATTCCATCAGTTCTAGGAAGGAGAATAGGGAAAGCAGAGGCTACTGCAGTTACACTTAAACAAGAACCTATACCTGCTTCTACTTCAAAACCTTCATCATATCGAAGGGCTCCACCTCCTGAGCATCAACAACCATGGCCGCCTCGTCAAGATGATCAAAGAGATCAAAGGCAGAAACAGTATGAAGATTTAATGAACAAAGTATATTCTTTATGGAATAAAGAAGTTCTTGGTTACTTCATCTCGGCTCTGGAAAACAACCTGGTTCAGTTTCCAAGGCCCAAAATACTGAAAAAGGAAGGATATGAAGACCTCCCCAACTATTTCCCATTTCATCAGATGTTGGGACATCCCATTCAAGAGTGTTTTTTCTTCATAGACCTCCTGCAAAATATGGTGGACTCTGGACAAGTAAACCTGAAAGGTTCTTCAGCCCAAGTAGCATGTGTTACTGCTACTGATCCAGAGGAAGAAGGAGGGTGGCATGAAGTCAAAAGTAAAAATGCGCAAAAATATGATGATTGGATGGTCAGAAAAATGATCAACCGAACTCATGCCATTTTACGAACACAATTTAATCAAACAATTGTGTCTTCTGCTATGTCTGCCACAACAAAACCCCCTTCTTCAGAAGGAAAATCCTTAAAGAAGCAGTGTAATTTGAAGAAAGAAGAGCAGTCAGAAGAAGATGAGCTCATGTCAAAGCCTAAGGTGTATTTTACTCTGGCAAATTTTATGCTATCTGTTTCAAAAGCACGGGCACCGCCCCACCAAACGGCACAACCTAAACTGGTTCATCAGGCAGAATCTTCATCAGATGAATAATTGATCTTTGGTTCTGTTAATATGATTCATTTAAGAGATCCTTATTCCAATGACAGTTTTGATTATGATGAGCCTATGTTCATTGTATCTAATAGAGGAATTAGTGGAAGAGATAGAGGTCTAGGATACAGGGGAAGGCCTGGATATTCCAGAAGCCACTATTTCAATCCTACTCTTTCTAGAACTATATATGTGGCAGAAACTCATGGAAAAGCCCTTCAGTTGGCTCAACAGGAACTAGAAAGTTCTTCCACATATGGAAGATTCGGTTCTGACAAAATTATTTTGGAAGAACGGTTAAAGGTCACACCTTCTTCCTCTCAGCAAATAGATAGACTTAGTTGGACTAATCTACCGAAGCCAGGAGTGTTTCCACTTCCTGCCCCGATACGGGATGCATCTACTGCCAAAGAATCAACTTCCAAGGCACATACAAAACCACATTTT
The DNA here is from genome assembly GCA_963277665.1 of Viscum album. Lineage (NCBI taxonomy): Eukaryota > Viridiplantae > Streptophyta > Magnoliopsida > Santalales > Viscaceae > Viscum > Viscum album. The sequence continues at coordinate 911,794,790 of OY728155.1, read as the reverse complement.
CATGATGGGAAACACAAACCTTTGGACCAAAATTATGATGTATTGAAACATTTTTCCCATGTAACGACCAAGTTATCAATTCTGGATGCCTTGAATCTATCAAAAGATCTTTAAGAGGCGCTTATTGAGGATTTGTCAAGTCCTCAAGAATTTGAAACTGAAATTGCTGCAGCTGAGGTCTACCATATAGAGAATGATTCTGTAGAATGTCATGCAGTGATATCTTTTACAGATGAAGATGGAGATGATGTTTTACATGGACATATCAGACCTTTTTATCTATATGGAAAAGTCAATGACATGGACATCCGACAAACTTTCATTGATAATGGATTAGGAGTCAATATCATTCCTATTCGTACACTTCATCGATTGGGCCTCACTGAATCTGATTTATCTCCTTCTACTTTTATATTTCAAGGATATGATAATAATGAAGAAGAACCTCTGGGCGTGATTACACTCAGAATTCAGTTTAGAGACTTTGTGTCTAATTCAGATTTCCTGGTTGTTCGTCAGGACACAACCTTCAACATTTTTCTTGGAAGACCTTGGCTACATCAACATACAACCGTACCTTCGTTGTATCATCAATGTCTCAAATATTGTTTCAGTGGTCAAATTGGTACATTGTACGACGACAAGGCCCCATTTAAAACATGTGAATCTCAATACATTGAGGCATAATTTTATCACATGGAGGGAAAGGAAAAATCCATGACAAATAAGGTTACAAAAATTAATGCTCCAAATTGTTTGGAAAAGATTTCAGTAAACCCATTCATACATGTGGGTACAGATTTTTTGTTTCCTATTAGTCAAATTGACAAGATAGACCTAAATCCAAACACTATTATGGAAACTTCCATAATGTCAATTACGACAATCAAGACAGACAACATGGGAGAAATTATTGATTCACCAAGCAATGATGAAAACTTAGATGGAGATGTTTTCATTTCATCAGCTAAAATCCATCAATTCTATACTTCATCAACCAGGTTTGAAGAAGTTATAGTGATACCAGAGGAAAATAATGATGTTGATTCTCAATCCACCATCTCCTCTCTATCACCCCAGGAAAACCCTTCATCATCAATAGGGTCAGAAATGATAGCCTTTTCATCAAGATGTTCAAATTTTAACTTCTCCCATGACCATGGAAATTATGCTTTGTCATCTACAATGCAAGTAGAAATAGAAGAATTAACACATATTGAAGAATAAGAGGAAGATCTCAGGGATACTCCTCTAGAATTTGAAGAGGGTATCTCTGCCACTGTGGATGAACTCAGAGAAATAAATCTGGGTACAAAAAAAGATCCACGCCCCACTTTAATCAATGCAGCCATGACTCTTGAAGAACAAGAAATGTATACTTCATTTCTAAAGCAAAATCGATATGTATTTTCTTGTAATTATATAGAAATGTCGGGTCTTGATCCTGATATTTCCACTTATCATTTGGGTTTTCCAGAAGAACATCGAGGATTCAAGCAAGCAGCAAGAAGAACACACCCAACTTATGCCTCCATAATTGAAGCTGAAGTTGATAAGATTATCAAGGCTAACTTTGTTAGGGAAGTTCAATATCCAAAATGGATAGATAATATTGTCCCTGTGAAAAAGAAGAATGGACAAATTAGAGTTTGTATTGACTTCAGATATCTTAATCGGCACTGTCCCAAGGATGATTTTCCAGTTCCGATCATAGAACTCTTAATTGATGTAATAGCTATCTACGAAGCTCTTTCCTTCATGGATGGTTACTCTGGGTACAATCAACTATGAATAACCCCATAAGATGAAGAGTCTTCAACCTTTAGAGCTCCTCAAGGTGTGTTTTGCTATCGGGTAATGCCCTTTGGCCTGAAGAATACAGGTGCAACGTATCAATGTGCCATGCACCATATCTTCAAACCCTTTTTAGGGAAATTTGTCGAATGTTGTGTGGATGATTTAGTGGTTAAATCCAGACAACGTTCTGATCACTTGGCCGATCTGGAAATCATATTCAACAAACTTCGATAACACAATTTGAAGATGAACCCCTTGAAATTTGCATTCGGGGTAACCTCAGGAAAATTTCTCGGTATTGTTTTACGCCATCGTGGTATCGAAGTTGATCCTAAGAAGAAAAAATCAATCCTTGACATGTCACCTCCTAGAAATCTGAATGAATTAAGAGGAATTCAAGGACACATGGCCTATATTTGGCGTTTCATTGCCAATTTGGTAGGAAAGTGTTTAACCTTCACCAGATTAATGAAGAAGGTTTTCACCTACCAGTGGATAGAAGAATGTCAAGAAGCATTCGATATCCTCAAGAATTATCTCTTGAGTCCACCGGTATTAATGCCACCTGTTTAAGGAAGAAAACTTATTCTCTATGTGACAGCTTTAGAGAGATCATTGGGTGTCTTCCTTTCCCAAAAGAATGATGTTGGGAATGAAAACAACCTTTACTATCTCAGTCGGACTATGCTTGTGGCAGAAACTCAATATTCAAGTATTGAAAAGTGATACCTAGCATTAATATTTTCAGTTCAGGAATTGAGACACTACCTGAAACATCATGAGGTCCAATTGGTATATTACAATAACCTTCCCAAATTTATCCTTAGTCGTCCAATGCTTACAGGACGTCTGGTAAGGTGGGAAGTAATTTTGCAGCAGTTTGATATCCAGTACGTGTCTCAAAAGGCAATAAAGGGCCAAGATCTGGCCGATTTCTTTATTGAACACCCATCTGTGGAAGATACATCTTTAAATATTGAACATCCAGATGAGGAAGTATTCTCTATATCAGATAATCCCCAAACATGAGAAACGCACTTTGATAGTGCCTCTAGAAGTCCAATAGGGAAGAAAATGGAAGATCCTAAATTCAATAAAGTTGGGTTAGGAATCGTGCTTATTTTCCCAGAAAAGGCAGTGCTACCCTATTCATTCTTGTTGTTGGAAAGCGGTACAAACAATGAATCAGAATATCAAGTTCTCATCGTAGGCTTGGAAATGGTGCTTTAGGCATAGGTGAATCACATGAAGGTAAAAGGTGATTCCGATTTGGTAATCAAACAAATCAATGGGGATTATGCCATCAAAAAGGAAGATTTAATCCCTTTGTATGATTACGTCAGATATTTAATGGCAGAATTTCCCTCGGAACCATCGTTTTCTTTTGTCCCGCGATCACAAAATGCCCAAGTTGATGCATTGGCTAATGTAGCCATAGCCCTGGAAGATCCAAACTGGGACGAAACAATTATCAGTATTTCCTACCATTGTGTAGTTTCACCTTTTGTTCAAATCAGAATAGAGGAAATCAATGAAATTAGTCCATTTCTAAACATTATGGTCATACTACAAGATGAATGACACATATTAGGTAATACCATCAAAATGGAACACACCCACCTGATAGAGCTGGGAAAGAACAAGTCTGGCGATGTGTGGTCAATTTTACTCTTTATGATAGCCTAGATCACCAAAAAATTCTCTAAAAGTGAGGTTTTGATGGAATTATCTTCAGATGTACTGATGGTGAAGAGACAATGGCTGTCATGAATGAAGTACATGCAGGAGTTTGTGGTGCCCACCAGTCTGGACATAGACTTTCTGGTCAAATTCGAAGGCTTGGATACTTCTAGCCTTCAATGGTGCAAGATTGTGTTGATTTAACTGCAAAGTGTTATTCTTGCCAAATATGTGCCAACATCATTCATCAACCCCTGAAGTTGCTTCATACAGCTAAATACTCCTGTCCGTTTGCTACATGGGGAATGGATGTAGTATGACTTTATCCTCCGACTACAACTAAGTAGTTTAAGTATATTCTTACTGCTACTGACTTCTTTTCCAAATGGGCAGAGGCAATAACTCTCAAAGAAGTTGGTGCTAAAAGCATTGTTAGCTTTGTCAAGTCTAACATCGTTACCCGATTTGGTGTTCCTCATACCATATTGACGGATAATGGCACCAACTTTTGTTCATCCGAGGTAAGAAAATTGTATCAAGAATACAATATCAGGTCCAACCATTAATCTCGGTATCATGCAGTGGCCAATGGTCAAGTAGAGGATTTTAAGAAGACTCTTTCAAACATACTTCAAAAGATGGTGGATAAAGATAAGAAGTTACATACTGATAAACTTTTTCATGCTCTATGGGCTTATCGGACTACCACCCACACTGCTACAAGATAAACTCCATATCCATTAGTATATGGAATGGAAGCAGTCTTGCCTATTGAAGTCTAATTACCTTCGCTTAGAGTCACCATTTGTGATCAGTTATCTACAGATGAAAAATCTCAAAAGTGATTTGATGAATTGGAATGACTAGATGAAAAATGATTTTGCACATTGCACCATTTAGAAGTCTATCCGAATCGAATAGCACAAGATTTCAATAAAAAAGTTTGTCTTCATTAATTCATTCAAGGAGAATTGATATTGGTCCTCAGAACCCCTATGATACCTAGAAAGAAGCCTCCAAAGCTTGAGCCAAAGTGGGAAGGACCTTACTCAATACATAGGGTCTATTCCAATGGAGCTTATTCTTTAATCTCAATGGATAGAGAACTCATTACAACTCCAAATAATGCAATATTCTTGAAGAAGTATTTTGTGTAACACAAATACACCTATTGTCTTTGTTGCATGACATTAAACTACATAGTCCCCTATATCATCCAACATGATGTTAAACCATGTCCCCTTTTTTGTCTAACATGACATTAAACTGTGCATCGTCTGAGCTGCAAGACGTTAAACAGCCAAACACCCCATGTATATGACACATGACATTAAACTGTAATCGCCTTGAATCCCCAAGCCCACATACAATAGTCTTGGGGTTGGTGACTTATGCTGAGTCAAAATATCACTAACATGGGAGGCCTTAGATAAGTACTTATACACATGCATGCATCTCAAATCCTATACAAGGCTGAAATTTAAAAATAACTAAACAATAATGAATGCATACATCTAAATCTCACAAAAAGATCATGACAAGAAGGAATGTAAGTTAAAATGGTTTAAATACAATCCCACCACAAAGAGTATGAAAAAAAAAGTTCAACCTAAATGTAAAATTGGGACAACTATTAGAATATTATAGGAACACACCTCGGTTTGTGTGGTCTCACTATGCATTGATTGGTCCTAGTCTGTCAAGGACTCTATATAAAGGTCGATTGCCTACAAAAGGCACAACACATGTGGGGAAATCTCGTGAAGGGGTGAGTATAAAATTAGCTATTAGGACACCCCAATACCCTAAAGAATAGAGAAAAATAAATATAGTCAGATCTACATGCGTATATTTCTACAACACATATAATTAGAATATCTAGATATACCCAAAAAAGAAACCGAATCTAAAGGTAAATCAAAACCTTGGTATCCCGCCTTGGATTCCACATAGAAGGTTCCAAAAAGAACTAATTATATAGAAAACACTCCTACGTTTGAATTCATTGATGTCATCTGTTTAAGAGGTATTTATCGTCGGGCCTCACCATTTGATGTACATGATGATAGTCTATAAAGATATGATAAACTGATGAGGATCTCTCAAAAGGCCCTGGGAAGATACCAACAATTCAATATGGATTAAACTTATAATTAAAGTAAATTTTCCTATGTAGTGTTAGTCACATTAATACCAATAACTCCACCTAGGGAATGAAGATAAATAGAGGATATCACTTCGAACCACACATAGGGATTCTAAGGACTCTATCATATAAGTACCACTGAAGGGATCTTTATCATGTGAGTAAGATGAATTCCATACTATCATTCAAGGAAAGAGAAGAGGAATTAATCCTAACACAATGTTTATAATATATAGAGAGAATGGATCTAAGACATGTATAAATAAGTACATAGCGTGTAGAAGGGTTACAAACCATGTCCCTTGACCTCGAGCCCTTTCCATATAAACGACCCTATGTCTCATGCCATGTCTATGTCTATGTAGAAGTTCATGACATGTATGATACCTATGTATTCTATGAGTGTGATAGTATATGGAATTCTGTGTATACATGTTCCCTTGTAGGGGAGTACATGGTGTGCTCCAACCTGTGTACCCTAACGTTTGTCAGTACACCCTCTATGGTACACACTGTGTTGCTGGGGAGAGGCCACACGTCATGTGACAGGGTCACATGTAGTGTGGTAATTAACTATATTCGAAAACCCTATTTTCCAAAAAGGGGGGCCCACACGACATACATGTTCGAATTACATGCTGTGTAATGAGGAATTTCCATGAATTCCAAATCCAATGCACGTGTCTTAGGCCGCTCCTCCAAAAACTAATTCAGAAACCACCAAACCAGATAATTAAAGATCCCATATCATCTGAGCCTCTTTGATGATGAAAAATGTGTTCCAACTATTAAATAAATTATTAAAATGGATATAAATGTTTTTCATATTTTCATACAGAAGAACACTGAAGAACACAAAATATGGTATCAAGAGCTATCCAATTCATCATCGCTTCTATGGTTTCACCACCATTGTGTCGTACTAATCCCTGATATATGATAGTAAATCCCCATGCCATGAAACATGTGTATAATGATCGATTGATTATGATATGTCAAACATTGGGATGAATGAAGAACACATATGATTAACATAGAATGATGTGAGAAAAAATAAAACAAAATCAATAATAATGGACCTCAATCAATGTTTTTATCGATCTTGGTTCATTTCTATTAGAAAAATAATTGAATAATCTTCATCTAAATCAAAAACTATTCTCCTAAATCACAATTAAACTAACCCACCCCACAAAACATACAATCTATGGATCAATCCATTGGGTTTTTTATCTATGTTTTTCATAGAAAATAATATTGAGAAACAAAAAAAAATTAAAACAATACTCCTACCATGATTTTGATCAATCACCAAAGATTAAAGGGGTTGTACCTTGATTTCTGGTGAGATCTCCAAATTATTTTGAGAATCTATCATCAATCCATGATCTTTTCCTCATTTATCTAAGATAAATCCTCCAATTCTCTCTCCAACAACTCTCTAATGGTCCTAGGGTTATGCAACTAAACCTGGAATTAAAACATAACCATCTTTTTAAATACTCTCTTATCGTTGCATCAATAAAAGGAATTGAAATAATTTGTTTTATTATTTTATTTATTTTAGCACCTATAGTGAAATTTTCACAAAGGATCTGCGCCAACAAATTTTTTTTCACATATAGCGCAAACCGTGCAATCCGAACTCAACGATGCCATTAGATTTCATATTCAATCCTTTTTTTAGAATTTATATCAAATTTTCATGAATATTGTGTGCACATACAATTTAATATATTTAATATATTTCAAAAAATCATTACATGCACACCAAACCTTGAAATTTCATATCATCTCATCACTTAGTCTAAAAAATAAGGTATACGATATCTAAAAATAATATATAGAAAATCTGAGTCATGAGATTATTATTATACCAAACAAGTGTAAATTAAAATGATTAATTATGATATTTTAGTACGTCATTTTCAATAAGTTAATCTAGTTTTTTTGTATTATAAAACAAATAGTATGGAGAAACTGATTTAGTATATTTTGGTTAAGTATTTTCAAGTGACAAAGAACATAAGAATGTTAAATATTTAGTTCTTATGGTAAATAAGTTTTTGTAAAATATTTAAAACCAATGAATTTTTATATTTTAAGTGATATTTTATAATTAATTTATATGAAACCAAATATAATGAGGGATCTCATATAACATGTTCGTATTTTCTTTTCATATAGAATAAAAGGTTACTTAAATAAAAACTAGAATGAATTGAAGTATAAGAAAGAATAGGCTTCATCTTCATTTTTACTCATCATTACATGTGATATTTAATTCATACTTATTGGAAATTAGATACTAGATGTGTTTTTCATATTATTATCCAAATAATGTAACCAAGTTGGATCATAAAATTACAACATGTAAGGTGAATTCTATTAGTAACTAAGACACAACGATTCTTAGGTTAGCGATCAGAAGAACACAACTTCTGTTAGTCCATGTTTATTGATTCCAGTTGAACTATTATTTTATATTGATCATAACCAAAACATTTATATTATATTTCTATTCAATACTGTAACACCTCCAGCCCGGAAGCCACTAACCTAGTGCTCCAAGTTGGGTGGTTACATGACCTTAAGCACTCCTCCCCATATGCCAGGGGTTGCTAAGTAGTAGTGGGGGTCCAAAAGGTCAACTAGGGAGACTATACTCCATTTTATCAGAGTAATCCACAACATAAGATAGAAAAAATAGCGGAATAATAACCAATCATACAAGATAATGAATAGACAACCATTCCCCAAAACGGGGTACAACTATGTCCTATACTAAATATGGCATGTCATGCTACAAGTGAAAAAGTGAACAAAACCCAAAATGAAAACAAACTGAAAAATCCCCCAAATGGCCCCAACACCAAGTCCAGGTCCTCCTCCGTGAATACTTATGCCAACAAAACTACCTATAAAGGTCCTTTCCCCTTCTCCTTAACTAAAAACATGAAGTCTCCTCAGGTTCCCAATGGAAGCTTGAGTAGGGTGTGAGTAAAATTCAGTAGTTCACCACCAACTGCGTCTACCAAATATCTAGTATAAACAATTGGGCATGAAAAAGGGAAATGAATAATAAACGACAAGAAAATATTAAGTTCCCCTAACCAGTTTGTGTCCATTACCATCATTTATTTCCATTCCAATATCTTTTCATTTCATCCCATTTCCCATTACATACCATTTCAAACACATTTAACATGGGTTCATCAAACACAACAAGTTACACGGGATTAAAGTAAAAAATCACATGCACAAGGAAAAACACATTGTTACCCTATCTCACTAAGACTGACTTTCTCATAACAACCATATCCTCACCTAGAAGCTTTAGTCTAGGTGGATGCAACCTTTAAGGGAATAGAACCTCAGTACCCTTCCCTAACTCATGCATTAGGTGTGGAGTTTAGAACCTCAGTCTAACTCAACACATGGGTGTAGAACCTCAATTCAATACCCCACTCTACCAATCCATGTGCACATGCTATACATATATGTATCCATTAACCATTCACACAACATCCCAACCATTTCCCAAGGGAAACATAAATAATAAAAATAACATAAGATTTAATACCATTCCTTAACCCATTAACACATTTACCATGTTTCAAACCATTTAGCCACTTATCCTAGTTCCCATTTTATTATTCTTATCTCACTAGGAATTCTTTCATTGGGTCTATCTCACTAGTCTTCATTCATTATGCCTAACTCTCTAGGCATCACTACCTGGATTATAATCCATTTCACTATGTTAACCCAATATCCCTTAGATTATTACTAAGCCTAGGTGCCTTACCTAGATTATACTTCAATACCATCAATCACATCAACATGTTTAATAAGGGCTCTACATAAACACACAAAAATCTCACTTGTTCTTCACAAATACCTAGGCCCGGGAAAGTAGGCACACCCCATGGGTGGCCCTAGATTAGTCTCGTCAACCTCAATGCATCCCATGGGGATCATGAGGGTTTCCATTTACCTTCATAATACTAGTTTACCTAAACATTCCAAGGGTGATCAAGACATACCAAGAAACACCCATGAGCAAAACCACACATGCACAAATCCCCAAATAAACCATTGGATATAACTTATAGACCACCTACCTTGATTTATCAGGTTAACGCACTCTTAATTGAGCCCATAGATTCCACTTCAACCAACCTTTGAAGCTTCAACCTAAATCTCACTCAAATATTTGGGTTTTAGAGCTTCGAAAAGGGAGGAGAAGAAGATGACAACCCTAAACTCAAAAGAGAAGAAATGATGAGAATATTATTACCCGGAGCTTTGATCTGCAACCAACAGCACCAAAAACGCCTTAGAAATGAAGGAGATTGATCTCCTGGAGCCCTTGTGAGATTTGGTTCGTTCCATGGGTGAAGAGGGGTGAATGAGGAGGAAATCCCAAGATGGGGTTAAAAATCTCATAATGCCAAAATTGTAATTTTTTAAAGATTTTGAGCTGCACGGTTTACCCTCACGGTTTTCTAAACCGTGCACAAATCGTGTAGTGGCCACTTTCCAAAATCTCACCTCCCTCATGGTTTACTGGACTGTCTGCATGGTTAGCACTAGAAGTGTGCAGACCATGCAGGCTCCCCAGAAATCCACTTTTTCTCCATTTTTGTGTCATGAACCATCAGAACATCCCCAAGCCTTTGTAAGGACTTGGTTAAGAACTTAATTAAACAAAAAGAGGGATTCAAACCAAAACTTAAATGAGAACATATATTTTCATGATCTAGGATCTTACAACCTCTCCACCTTATAAGAGATCTTCCTCGAGCAGAGCTCCCAATCTTTTTAAACTGCTAAGGAAAAGAGATCAAGACACTGAGCTCGCATATCTGATTCTTGCTCCCTTTTTTCTTCTTGAACATTCCCATGCTTCCATAGTACTAACAATAATGGAACAAGTTTTCCCCACAAGACTTTCTCACTATGATCCACAACATGAACTGGATGCTCCTTAATGGATGCATCAGCCTCAAGCACAACATTATAAACATCCACCACATGAGTTGGGTCAGGGACATACCGCTGGAGCTGTGACACATGAAAAACATCATGTGTCCCACTATACCACTGTGGAAGATCCAATTTTTATTCCACTGGCCCGATCCTCTACACAATATCAAACGACCCCACATACCTAGGTTCCAACTTTCCCTAATTTTGAATCCATAGGTGACCCAACCTTGGTGACACCCAAAGGAACACATTATCACCAACTTCAAACTCAATAGGTCTACGCCTCTGATTCGTATAAGCCTTCGACCTACTTTGATTCATTGACATCCACTTCCGAAGCAACTCAACTTTCTCCAAAGTCTCCTGCACGAGACTCGGTCCTAACATTTCAGATTCACCAGCCTCCAACCAACACATCAAAGATCTATATGGCCTCCCATAAAGAGCCTCAAATGGTGCCATCTGAACTATATCTAAAAAACCCATTGTTGTATGAAAATTCAAAGAGCAGCCGATGCTTCTCCCATAAACCACCAAAATAAAACACACAAGACCTCAACATGTACTCCAGTAGTTGGATTGTGTGCTCTGACTACCCGTCCATTTGAAGGTGGAAAGCCCAAATCAAAAGCACCTTCGTACCCAGTACCTTCTGAAACCCTTTCCAGAAGTGTGATGTGAAATGAAGATCATGATCTGAAAGTATAATCTGCGATGCACCATGAAAATGAACTGTTTCCCAGACATAAAACTCACCCAATTGGTCAAATGTGTAAGTCTCCTAAATCGGTATGAAATGGGCCACTTTCGTAAGCCGATCTACAAAAACCCATATTTCATCATTATTCCAAGGCATCCTCAGGAGACCCAACACAAAATCCATCATTACATCATCACACTTCCATTATGGAATTTCCAATGGATGTAATAAACCACCTAGGTGTTGATACTCGACCTTCACCTGAAGACATGTAAGGCACTATTCCACAAATACTGAAACTTTATTTTTCATTCATAGCCACCAAACCTGTCTGTAGAGATCACAATACATTTTGGTCAAACTAGGATGCACTTCCCATTTTGATTCATGGAACTCCCACAAAAACTCGTCTCGCATGTATACCGGCACAACAACATGACCACGAACACAAACAACCACTTCCACTCCGACAACCCAACCAGAAGGTAGCTCCCCACCTTAAAGTCATTACTTTATATCCAAAAACTCAGGATCGCCAAGCTGACATTCCCTAACTCGACCCAGAAGCATTGACTCAACTGCCACATAAGTAAGAATCACCTGACTTGTTTTCTTTTACATAGCAAGTTTCATCTTCACAAACTAATCCATCACCTTCCACTCGATGGTGGATTCCAGAACCATCAGGTTCTGATCCTTCCTTCTCAAAGCATCAGCAACATTTCTCCCTTTCTCTGGTGTGTATAGAATCTCAATGTCAAAAAACTAGAGATAGTCGTCCCATCTTCACAGTCTAAGATTTAAATCCCACTGCAAAAAGATATACTTTAGACTCTTGTGATCAGTATACACCGTGAACCATTCCCCCAACAAGTAGTGCCTCTATAAATTTAAGGCAAACACTACTACAACCAACTCAAGATCATGAGTGAAGTAATTTCACTCTTGGGGTCTCAATTGCCTTGATCCATAAGCCAAAACATGCTCATATTGAATCAACACAGCCCCAAGACTGATACCAGATGCATCACAAAATAGAAAATACTTCCTACTTGGCTCGGGTAAGATCAAGATCGGTGTGGTCATCATATCATTTTATACTCTTAAAAGGAATTCTCACATGCCTCATACCACTAAAACTTGATTCTATTATTGGTCAAGCCCAACAGTGGTGCTGCAAAATGAGTGAAATCTTAGATGAACCTCTGCTAATACCCGACCAAACCTCGAGAACTCTGAACATCTGAAACACTCTTGGGTTTCTCCCTAGACAGTACAGCCTGAACATTACCTAGATCCACTAACACAACTTCCTCAAAGACGATGTGACCTAGAAAATGCACTTCTCCAATCTAGAACCGTCACTTTGACAGCTTGGAATATAGTCGATGCTCTCTTAGTGTACTCATAACGATGTCAAGATGTTGGGCCTGATCGTCATGAGTTTTCATGTAAACCAATATGTCATCAACAAAGATAACCACAAAATGATCCAAATAAGTGTGAAATATTAGGTTCATCAAATCCATGAACCTCACCAGTGCATTGGTCAAGACACAAGGCATCACCACAAACTCAAATAACTCGTACCGGCTCCTGAAAGTTGTTAGCAGTATGTCAGAAGGCCTCACCCTCAACTGGTTATAACCCGATCTCAGATCAATATTAGAAAACACCGATGGACCCCTCAGCTAATCATATAAGTTATAAATTCTAGGAATAGGGTACCAATTTTTCACTATTGGATTTAACTTTCGATAATCAACACACAACATTAACAACCCATCTTCCTTCTTTGAAAAAAGCATAGGAGAACCCCAAGGAGACGTACTAGGATGTATGAACCCCTTACGCTCCAACTCCTCAAGCTGAACTTTAAACTCTTGGAGTTACACCATTTCCATTCGGTATGGAGGAATATAAATTGGCTCCGCTCCCAGTAGAAACTCAATAATGAACTCAACATCCCTCTCAGGTGGAAACCCCGAGAAATCCTTTAGAAAAACATCATGAAACTGATCCACTACTATAGGGAAGACAAACTATTCCCCTCTTTCATCATCAACCATAAGACAAGTTACTTGAGCCATGAGTGTACCCAACTGCTAACAAAATAGTCCTTCATGACCTTATAGAACATCCCACTCTCCACGATAGAGATAAGCATCACCCTCAAGTGACCTAAATGATACCCAATGACAGAACAATATATGTGTATCTGATACAATACCAACTAGTACATCCCCAATATCATGTCAAATCCTGACATCTCAAGAATGAACAAGTACCACAAGAAATGATACCCACCGACTTCTAGAGCACATCCCTTACACTACCTGATATCTTCCTTTATCACCCCCAATGGAGTTTCAATCGACAAAACCCTATACACTCTCTCTACAGGAAAACCAAATGCTACCACAAACTAAGTAGAAATAAAATACTGCGTGCCACCATTGTCAAAAAAATCATTAGAAAGCATAGATAATAAAAGATCATACCTCAAAAAGTCGATGGACCAACCTCACCATCACCAAGTGCAGACTGAACTACATGAAGCAGACCTACCCATTTACCCTGGGCTCCAACATGTGTGCCCTGCACTGCACGACCCTGCAGACGTGAGTGATCTAGCGCTAGAGTTCCACATCTAATACTCCTACCAGTATGGCCCATGGAGATCCAATTGTATGCCTGATATAGAGAAAATGATCCTTTTCCTTCTCTTGGTATCTACCTATCACCAACATTCATTCTCACCTGGTGAGGGTTCCTGCAGAACCTCTACAGGTGTCCCAATATGTCACAGGACCGACACTCAACTGTAGGTCAAGAACACTAGCCACACATGTGCCCCAGCCTGTGAAACTGATAGCAGAACACCAGATCACCACTCTAACAGGTTGACCCTCTCTTCGGACCACCTTGCACACTTCTGACCTACCAGAATCTTCCAAAACGACACTTATGGCCCTTGAAATATGCACCACTTTTTTGCCCAACTGGCACGACAATCCCACTAACTGAAGCTCCCTTTAGGTTCCCTTCTGAGATCTGCAATTTTTCCACTACCTCTGAAAACCTCATCAAGATAAAGATATTCACCTGAGAAATGATATGATTTCTCAAACCATCTTAGAAATGCCACGTAAGTACTGCCTCATCCCCCGCCAATGTTGGAAAAAAGCGTCGTAGGTAAGTGAAGTGGATGGAATACTTTATCACCGACATCAATCCCGGAGTCAAGCTCTTGAACTCTGCAGCCCGCTCTTTCCTCAAAGTCTCTGGGTAAAAATGATCTAGAAACATTTCATGAATTTTTTTCACAATATTCCCTCATCCTACTTAGTCTGATCTAGGATATACCACCAATGATTTTCTTGACCCCACAACATATAAGCTTCAAACTTGACTCACTTCCCATCAGGAGTCTCCAGATGATTGTGTATCATCTAGACAGAATCAATCCAGAACTCTTCTACCTCTCGCTCACACACTCCTCTAATGGACAAAGGGTGTTGTGACTAAAACTCTTTGGTCAGTTTAGACATACTCAGCACAACCCGCCCTGGCTCTCGATCCATAATCTACATAAAAAAAGCCATGTTCTCTCAGAACTGCACTTCTCAACTTTACTAGATCACCATGTTCTCTTGCTCCTCTACTGGAGGAGTTTTCTCAACAACATCCTCTTTTTTCCCAACCGACTTTTGATATCATAGTGTAATTTCTCTATATTTCTCAACACGAGGTTTACAACTATGGCATCCCGCCATTTTATAACATAACTTTCATTTCATTACACAGAACTGAGGATCGTTAAGGTTTAGTGTCTTGGAAACAAGGATCATAATACATAAAAAAAACATAAAACATTCTTCTTAAACACTTGAAAGGATTCTCCTTTAGTTCATCCTATGTTCATTATGCATCTCATAACCTGGGGACATACATCAAAAGAAAGGGTGAGCAGAAGGCCCAGTAAGGGAAACAAGAGAAACATTTTACATGTGAACTTGAGATACTTCAATAAGGGCATGAAAAGAACTTTAAGGCATGAGAAAGAAATCATGAGATACATCATAATAAAAATAACATTTTTCATAACTTGAAGATGTGGCTACAATATTTAATATTGACAATCGTTTTGTTTCACCAAGGTCCATCCCCAAGGTGTCGTTAAAAATTACCAAGGTTATTCACCAAGGCGTCGTTAAAATGGTTATCTCTAGAGATTAAGTCTTTACCCAATGCATTGGAGCGCTATCAGGGCGCACCCTTAAATTTGCCTTTATTATCATGTGAGCCACATGTATCATCATCAAACATTTCATAAATAACCCATATAGCATAAAATAAATGGGTTTCATTTCATAATCATAACGTTTTAAAAACTGCTTTAAAGACACGATCTTTACATTACTTTAAACCCACAGAAAGGGAAAGCGGGTATCATGTATGTAAATCCCAGAATTTAAAATATAACATTTTCATATATATGTAAATACCCCTGTAGAAATAGGAGCTTTGAGTATTCACTTTATAACATAAAATAATTTTGAGAAAAGAGAGGCATTTTGAGACGAAAATTCTGCAGCATAACAGCTATGTCACAAGGTTTTAGAAAACATTGAAAAGAGAGGGAACATGGGTCGAACAATCATAATTGACCCATAAAACAGTAGAGGGACAGAATAAGAAGGATATATGGACATGGTGATGCAAATTTAAGGACATACCATTTGAAATGAAAAACATGGAAGGAAGACAAAAATTTGATTTCTCTTATGACAATTCGGCAGCCTAACAGCGTCACTTAAACTTCAACAAAAATGAATTGAACAAATCAAATAGGGTCTCTCATCATATGATCATAAGAGATCAGTATGATAGATATAGAGATCATACCCCAACATAATAAAAAGGAACTTGAAATATTGGGCATGAAAATCGAACTTGAAAAAAAAATGAGAAGGGTGAAAGAATCACTTAAACATTCGGCAGCCTAACGACATCACTTAAACTTTCATAAAACGAAATGATGAGAGTAAGAGGGGATCTCTCATCATATAAACATGAAAGAGCAGTAAGAGGAATATAAAAGAACATCCTCTCACATAAAAACATGGAGTATAAAAGGAATGACATAAAGGAGGTTACATGAAAAGAAAGAGAGGGGTCGGATCCCTTACCTTAAAACGTGACTCTTGAAACTCCAATGATTGGACCTTGAGGGCTTGGGGGAACCTTGAGAGGACTCCTTGGAAGGTAATAAGACCATAACTTCATTTGGGGAGAGTTGGGAGTGAAAACAAAAGGAGGAAAGGGTGGGTATTTATAGGGAAAGTGAGGGGACAAGGCATTAATGGCCAAGGGACACCTCACATGTGCTTTTCTCAAACCCATGTGCTCTCCCTTGGCATTTATCAATGAGTTAGGCCACATGGGCCCCCCAAAACAATAATTCATCACCCTTGGCCGGCAAACCCTCAAAATATCTCATGACATCATCATGACATCGTTATAATGTCATTAAACATACTGAAACCCTAAAACTGTAATTTTACTATTCACTGAAAATTCAACTTTCTCAGAATAATCCCAAAATTTCACCTTAACCAAATATCAATGCTCTGATTTCAAAAATGAAATCCATTTTATAAAAATATTTTTCTAAATATTTTTAATTTAATTTTTAAATAAAAACACTATTCATCGAAAATTCATTTTTTTCAGAAAAATCCCCAAAAATTACCTTAACATAATATCGATGCTCTGAGTTCAAAAATAAAGTCCTTTATATAAAAATAATTTTCTAATTATTTTTAATTAAATTTTTAATTAAAAAACACTATTCATCCAAAAAACTAATACTTGATTAATAATTTATGACACCGTTATTTACCCATTTTATTGAATCACATTACTGAATCTAGGTGTCTGAATTATATTAAAACTTTCTTTGAGTGAAATTACTAATCCATTTGGTCACATTACTAATCATAAGCGTAAAATCACTATTCATAATTTACTATTCATTAAAAATTAAGTTGATCTTATTAGACTCCAAATTCCTTACTGAACACTTTTGTAGAAGACCATTTTTTGAAAATCATTACACATCATTAGTTATTTAGGGTTTTCATAATTATTTTAAAATATCCTTTTTTCGAAATTCATCAATAAAATACATTCTAAAATTATCTAGACATTTGAAATTTCACAAACATCACTAAAGGAAGAAATCTCAATTTATTCACCCAAAAGGATTACACAAGAAAGCTAGGGTCTCGTCACATAGCCCCTTATAACACCGACATAAGACCTAAGTGTAAGGTGTGCTATGGTGAGAGAATCTGAGGGAGGCTCAGATAACATTGCCCTAGTAGTAATCTCTACTAACGTGAACTTCTCCTGCAGGTGTTTCCGTTCAAGCTTGACATGCTGGAGTTCAGCTTGGGCTTGGTCCAAAGCGAAGCCCACAGATGCTACCTCCTTCCCAAGCTCTGATAAGTGGGCTTCATAAGGGTCGAGTCTACTGGATAAAGCCATCGACTCCTCTTTCTGCATTAACCATTAACATCTTATTAAATCAATAAGAGTAAGTTAATATAATACTCAAAAATATTGGGTCGTTACATTCTTCCCCCCTTAAGAAATTTCGTCCCCAAAATTTACACTTGAGGCCTAGTCGAAAAGGTGAGGGTACTTTTGCTTCATTGTTTCCTCAGGCTCCCAAGTCGCTTCTTCATACTTGTGATTCCTCCATAACACTTTCACAAGGTGGGTAGTCTTGTTTCGTAGGACCTTGTCTCTACGGTCCAAGATCTCCACTGGCTGCTCCTCATAAGAGAGGTCATGTTCAAGTTGTACCACCTCTGGGTTCAGTACATGCGAAGGGTCGGGTATGTACTTCCTCAAGAGAGATACATGGAAGACATCATGAACTTGAGCTAGGTTCGGTGGAAGTGCTAGATGATAGGACACTGCTCCTATGCGATCAAGGATTTCATAGGGGACAATGTACCTAGGGCTGAGCTTCCCTTTTTTCCCAAACCGCATGACTCTCTTCCATGGAGAAATTCGAAGGAAGACTTTGTCACCAACACCAAACTCCAAGTCCCTTCGACGATTGTCAGCATAGCTCTTCTGCCGACTCTGGGCAGCCTTTATGTGTTGTTGGATGGCATGAACTTGTTCCGTCATTTCTTTCACGAGATCAGGCCCAAGAAGCTTCCTCTCACCAGTTTCATCCCAACAAGTAGGAGTTCTACACCGCTTTCCATATAGAGCTTCATAGGGTGCCATCTGAATACTCGAATGGAAGCTGTTGTTATAGGAGAACTCAACTAATGGGAGGTGTTGATCCCATCCACCTTTAAATTCCATTGAGCATAATCTCAACATGTCTTCGAGTGTCTGAATAGTCCTTTCAGATTGGCCATCAGTTTGAGGATGATAGGCCGTACTAAAATTCAATTCAGTATTCAGAGCATGTTGAAGACTTCTCCAGAATTTTGATGTGAATCTTGGGTCACGATCAGATACGATGGATAGTGGTACCCCATGCAGCCTTACCACTTCCTTAACGTATATCTTGGCAAGCTGATCCAGAGAGAAATCTTCCCGAATAGAGATAAAATGGGCTGTCTTGGTGAGACGGTCCACAATAACCCATATCGCATTGTTTCCTTTGGATGTTTTTGGGAGACCAGTTACAAAGTCCATGGTGATATTATCCCACTTCCATACTGGTATGGGTAGCAGTTATAATACCCCCTTAGGAAGTTGTCTTTCTGCCTTTACTTGCTGACACACCAGGCACCTTGTAGTGAAATCAGCAATCTCCCTCTTCATGTTATCCCACTAATAATGATCACGAAGGTCTCTATACATCTTAGTGCTTCCCGGGTGTATAGAGAATGTAGATCTATGAGCTTCATCCATAAATTCTTTCTTTATCTCCAGAATAGATGGAACACATAGTCTTGTACGAAATTTCAATACACCTTCTTGATCAATATTGAAATCAGGGAACTTCCCATCCTCTACAGCCTCAAACTTCTCCTGCAGCAAAGGATCTTATTTTTGATCCTTCTTGATCCTCTCTAGTAATGAAGGTTGAGAAATCATTTGGAATAGGGTTGATGATGTCCCTTTCCTTATAATTCCCATGTCCAGTTTTACTAGATCTTTAATCAAGGGATCTCCTAAGATCCTCATTGTTGCCAAAACAACAGGATCTTTCCTGCTTAATGCATCCGCGACTTTGTTTTCTCTTCCCGAGTGATAATGAATTGAACAATCATAGTCTTTAATAAGCTCCAACCATCTCCTTTGTCTCATGTTCAATTCTTTCTGTGTGAAAATATACTTTAGACTTTCGTGGTCAGTGTATATATCACATTTCTCCCCATAAAGATAGTGCCTCCATATCTTTAGAGAAAAAACAACTGCCGCCAGCTCTAGATCATGCGTAGGATAATTCTGCTCATGAATCTTCAACTGTCGAGATGCATAAGCAATTACCTTGTCATTTTTCATGAGGACTGTAATGGCCCGGACCTCCCTGGTCCATTACTTTGTGAAAATGTGGTGTTGGAGGTGTTCCGGGAGGACAAGGTGACTTATCCCCCAGCTGCTGCCTACCAGTAGCTCGGTCTACCGGTAGCTACTGGTTACCGGTAGCTCGGTCTACGGGTAGCTGCTGATTACCGGTAGCTCGGTCTACGGGTAGCTGCTGATTACCGGTAGCTCGGTCTACCGGTAGCTACTGATTACCGGCAGCTCGGTCTACCGGTAGCTGCTGCCTACCGGTAGCTCGGTCTACCGGTAGCTGCTGATTACCGGTAGCTCGGTCTACCGGTAGCTACTGATTACCGGTAGCTCGGTCTACCGGTAGCCGCATCCTACCGGTAGCTGGGTTTACCGGTAGCCACGGCATACTGATAGCTCGGTATACTTGTAGCCGCAGTCCAGCAGTAGCTCGGCTAATACTTTTCCAAATTTCACGAATGAACAGTGTTTCCAGACTCAATAAGAGCTACCGATTCCATACTTTGCCAAATTTTGAGTATGTGAACAGTGTTTCCAGCTTCGCAAATTTGACGTTTTCTTTGACGTAAAATACTTTTAAAACCTTATTTTTAGGACTTTAAGGCCGATTCAAAGGCCATAAATCCTATATTAATTATTCCTAAGGCCGGGATGTTTTTTTTTACTTGGTCAAACCGCGTGGTTAATGCGATCCGTTTTTAATGAAGAATAAACCGGATCTTAAACTGTCGCCTCTCTAATTTTTTTAAAAGGAACGAGATATCATTCTTCGTTGTTCTTCCTCCTGGTTCTCATCTACGAGACGCTAGAACCTTGCAATCATTCTCGTAGGAGTTTCACAATCAAACGTTACTCATATCAGTTCCGCTCTGTTGATGCAACCAAGTTGTGTCGATCGTTCTTCGATATAAGGTATGTTTTATCATCGTTCCTTTGGGGATCACCTTCTCTTGTTCTTCCTTCCATATTAGCATGTAATCTCCATGGTTCTAATGGGTTTTCTTGGGGTTGGTTGGTACTGTCGTACCGTGGCGTCCTCCGGTGGATGCAGCTGTCGTGAGGAGAAGAGGACTGTGACCCGTTGTGTGGATAAAGGACGTCAAGAACTCTTCGAGGTAGGGGATTCATGGATTCTCAAATTGTATACGTGCAATCGTAGAATTAGCATGATTTATCTCTTTGGATCACAATGAAATTGACCTAATTAAATACTTGAACCGGATTAAAAGAATTGGTTGATCGTATGTTGTTACTTTGTACCGTGATAACGGTTTGCCTCATATTTTCCTAGATAGAGTGATATCTATGATTTTCTTTAATTTGTTGCTCGTTCATGATGGAAATTGATAAAGAATGTAAAGCCGGAATTATTTGTTAAATAATTGGCTAAAGATAAAGAGGCATGTTAATGAATCTGTTAATTCAATATGGATTAGAGAACAGATTATGTGGGAATTTCTAAAAGGGTTCTGAGTTACCCTCTTGTTTGTTAAAGGGCCGAGAGCCCACTTTGTGATGTTTTTTTTCCTGCTGCTTGTGCTGTGATGTGAGCCTGGATGGCTGTTGTGATATGTGGAGGCATGGAGACTTGTGGTTGTGGCAGCGGATGACGCCTAGTGTGGCGAGATGCATCGGTTTATGCATATGGGTGTCGGGGAGGACACCAAGGGTGATGGTATGAGATGAATGTGATGGTTTGATGTTGGTGGTTTGGTTTGGTTGCTTATCTGCTTTAATTTTCCCCACTTCTCAAGGCAGCTGGTCTTGCTTACCCTCTTTCCGAAGGAGGCGAAGACACGCGGGGTATGCCACGTGCTTTTCGTGTTTAGCCTCTCGATGGAGGATGGGTCTATGCTCTTTCTATAGGCGGCAAAGACTCGATGGGTAGTATATCTACTCACCGTTTTGAGCCTCCTTTGTGTTTAGAAGCATAGGATGTTTTTCTAGAATGCCTGGGAATGTGGAAAAGTAATTCTGTAATGAATGTTTGATTAAATGGTGATAATCCACGGGGATGGAGAAGCTGGAATTTAATAGTAATGTGAATCCTAAAAAGGAGCAGTTTTGAATGTGATGCCAATTTAGTTTAATGTGGTAAATTGTTCATGGTTAATTAATGTTTAAAGAATTAATTAACGTACAGTGGAATTGATAAAATTAGAATGGAGTAATCTAATAAAGCTCTTCAAATGGTTGTGTGCTTATAGGATACCTAGTCTTAGAAGTAGCAGCCTGGAGTTTGAGAGACGTTAGCTGCAGTTGTGCCTATGACTAGGTAATGCCCATAGTGTGGTTGTGAGTTATATATATTCTGTAATTTTTGTGTTTCTATACGCTACTCCACCCTGTCGGTAAGGGCAACTGACACCCCTGGGATTCTGAGCCCTGGTGGGGGGGGGGGGTGTTTTCCCCAATATTCTGATGGGAGGTTGAATGGCTGACTACCCCCTTTGGCCCCGCTCTCTTCTCTTGGTAGATACTTGTGCCATGAGGCAAGCGGTTAGTTACCCCATATATGTGTGTAGAGGGTTGTAATGGCTTGTGGTTATTCACACGCATATATTCTGGATATAGTACCCTATGGACTACTATAAGTGTAACGTGTATAGGCTGTGATGGCTTGAGGATCCTTACTCGGAGTATGGGTTGTAATGGCTTGAGGTATTATACCCGACGTATGATACACGTTATGCGAGCTGTGGTGGCTCCCAGAAATTACCTGGTTACCTTTGGTTGTGAGGACGGTGTGGTGCTTCACCCAGGTGTCTGCGGGCAAGCCTATGTGGTGCACGAGGTGCAGATTGTGGAGCTTAGGCCAGGTGTCTGCGGGCAAGCCTTTGGAGAGAGATGCACAGGACGTATGTCGTTGGGGCAAAGCGGAAAACCAGTGGGGAAGTAGTAGCGGGGTACCCTTGATATTATTTACTATATGCTATATTCTTGTATGCGTTACTTGGTGAGAGTAGTCATGGTGAGGTTGGGAACATAGTATACCTGTTTAGATAATGAGTTAGTTTCACTTGTTGTTCACTAGGATTTAGCATGCTTTCTTTACTTTTGCACGAGAGTCTTGGGGAGGATCCTACTGAGTATACTGTTATACTCACCCTATGTGCATATAAACTGTTTTTCAGGTCACTTGGAGAAGGTTGGAGATCAAGCTGGTTACTACTAGCTTGCAGTTGGAGGAGGAGCTGTTCGGGCTTGTGGTCGCTGCCGTTTTTCTTTCTTTTGGGTACTTTTAGTTTTCCTTTTCAGTTGTAGTACTTTTGCATGACATTTCATATATGTACTTGGTTTCCTTTTTATATTTCAGTTCTGAGTTGGAGTTGATTGGAGTCTATTCTATCTCTCTCTTCTGCTTGTGTTCTCTTAGAGGGTAATGCCTCCCATTTGTACGTTATTATACCCTTGGTGCTAGTCGCCAACCTGGGGCCTACTGGAGGCGGGACTCAGGGGTCATTATCTCCCTTTTCACATTGCCGGCCCAGGAGGGGTACACTTTGTGGGGAGGGGGTCGTGACAGAGTGGTATCAGAGGTCTGGTTGAGGGATAGGATGGAGTTTGGAGTTAGGCACAGGTGAGGATGCATGGGATGGTAGGGCAACAGTGTCATTCATGTTTAGCAAGTGGGGTAAACACTGGAGACCGGCAGAGACATAGGCGTTCAGGGCCCCCTATGATCCATTGCACGGACCTTTAAGTTTACGGTGGCTACTAAACAAAGTGATACTGGTTGCAGGGTAGAGACCTAGGAAAGGATCATGCATCATTATTCTTTGCGCCTGTGTTTGAATGGGTAGACCTTGGGATAGGTAACCTAAAAATTAATAAAACAAAATAATTAATTAATTAATGTTGAGTCATCCATATTCCAGGCTTAGGAGCTCTAACAGTTGTTATTTTACAGGTATGGCTCCAGGTCGACGTCCTCGTCAGATTTGCGCAGAAGGTGCCCAGTAGGCTGTTCCAGCAGATCGCCGCCGGGTAGAGGTTGACGATGATGACACTTGGAGGAAGACACTCCGAGAGTTTCAGCGCCAGAGTCTACAGAAGTACGAGGGCTCTGTTTCAGATGCAGTCACAGAAGACTGGTTGGAGGAGGTCGAGATAGGCTTCAGTTCGATTCGTGCTCGGAAGGAACACTGAGTGTCCTTGGTTGTGACGATGTTGCGTGGAGCAGCGAGACAGTGGTGGTTCTTGTTCCTCGGGGATCGTGAGGAGTCAGCGATCTCATGGGAGGAGTTTCGAGAAAGGTTTAGAGTCGAGTTTCTTTCATTGACTGCGAAGGCGTCCAGTCGCCAGGAGCTTCTTACCCTTCGACAGGGGAGCTCCAGTGTTCGAGAGTTTGGAATCCGTTTCAGGAACCTTCTACGATATGCTTCAGACCTATTACCAGATGATGAGGCCAGGGCGAGGCATTTCGAGGAGGCTTTGCGTCCAGAGATCCAGCGCCAGGTCACCCCATTTATGCTGAAGACATATCTTGAGGTGCTGGCGAGGGCAGAGGTTGTTGAGAGGACTTTGACCAGGACCGGATCGTCACGAGAGGGGAATCGTCATGATTCCTCACGAAGCAGAGCTGTGGTCCGGGGTTCCCGGTTTTCAGGGCAGAAGAGTTTCCGTTCACCTGGGGGTAGGTCCCAGCCCTTCCCATCTCGTTTCTCCGGAGGTAGCAACTCTCAGACCTATGCCAAGGGATCAGGCGCTTGTTTTTCTTGTGGTGGACGTGGTCATCAGCAGCGGGAGTGCCCAACATTTTAGAGCAGTCATCATGCACTAGGCGCTCCACTCCAGGTTCCTCCGTTGAGGCAGTTCCAGCCGAGGCAGCAGCAGCAGGTTGCACCAGCTTTAGATCACCAGAGGGTAGATGGAGCAGGCAGAGGACAGCCCCATGACGCTCCCCGTCCTTAGAGAGCAGAGCGCGACCGTGGTGGTGGTCGTCATCAGGGTCAGAGAGGCCGTAGAGGTGGTTGTGGTCAGCTTCATGCTCTAGTGTTGCTAGCTCTAGGCGAGCCAGACGTCGTCCGAGGTACCCTTTGCTTGTTTTCTACCTTGGTGTATGCCTTGTTTGATTCAGGAGCGACACACTCCTTTATATCCCCTACCCTTGTCCACACTTTGGGACTTGAGGTAGAGAGGCTTCCAGTGCCCTTGGCGTTGACTACGCCAGTTGGAGGTCGAGCTAGCTTGTTTGAAGTATGTAGAGACTGTGAGCTAGTGTTGGGGCAGCACCGCTCTTGGGGAGATTTCCTATGTTTACGAATACAACCATATGATGTCATCCTAGGCATGGATTGGTTGTATTCGGTGCAGGATATTGTGGATTGCTACAGGAAGAAGGTCGATTTCTTTGATGAAGACGGAGAGGAAGTAGTGTTTGTTGGTGAGAGAGATCCTCGGATGAGTCATAGACGAGTTTCATCCTTATCATCCATGATGGATGGGATGGTGCTGAGTTCTTCAGAGGTTCAATAGTTGGCGTTTCCTAGGGTCGTATAGGAGTACCCTGATGTCTTTCCAGAAGAGGTTGTATCCTTACCCCCTCGACGAGAGATCGAGTTTGGGATCGAGCTACAGCCAGGAGCGTCTCCTATCTCTATGTCTCCGTAAAGGATGGCCCCTTCTGAGTTACGAGAGCTACGTATTCAGCTCGATGGTCTGTTGCAGTGTGGTTTTGTTCGGCCAAGTGTGTCACCGTGGGGTGCACCAGTTTTGTTTGTGAAAAAGGCTGATGGCAGTTTGCGGTTGTGCGTCAATTATCGTCGCTTAAAAAAGTGACAATAAAGAACCACTATCCTCTCCCGCGGATTGATGACCTATTCGATCAACTGAAGGGTGCAAGTTGGTTTTCAAAGATCGACTTGCGGTCAGGATATCATCAGATGCGTGTAAAGGATGAGGATATCCCGAAGACTGCTTTCCGCTGTCGTCATGGGCATTATGAGTTTGTTGTAATGCCATTCGGCGTGAAGAATGCTCCAGCTATTTTCATGGGGTTGATGAATGCTGTGTTCCGTGAATTCCTGGACAAGTTTGTTGTGGTTTTCATCGACGACATCCTTGTGTACTCCACATCTGAAGAGGAGCATGCAGAGCATCTACGAGCCGTTTTGGGAGTTCTTCGCCAACATCGGTTGTTTGGGAAGTTGTCCAAGTGTGAGTTCTGGGCTCAAGAAGTTCGTTTCTTGGGACATGTTGTGTCCCAACAGGGAGTAGCTGTGGATCCTTCGAAGATAGAAGCAGTGGTGTCTTGGCCAGCCCCCAAGACCGTGTCAGAGGTGCGAAGTTTCCTTGGTCTCGCAGGCTATTACAGGAGGTTTGTGGCTAATTTCTCCCGAGTTGCGACTCCTCTGACAGCTTTGACCAGGAAGGATCAAGCGTTCATATGGACTGATCAGTGTCAGACAGCTTTCGAGTATCTAAAAGAGAAGTTGGTAAGTGCTCCAGTCCTTTGTCTTCCAGCGGAGGGAGTCCAGTTTGATCTTTTCTGTGTTGCTTCACATCTGGGGCTAGGCTGTGTTCTCATGCAGCAGAGGTCCATTGTTTCTTATGGGTCTCGGCAGTTGAGTCCCCATGAACGCAACTATGCCACCCATGATCTTGAGTTGGCAGCCGTGGTGTTTGCTCTAAAGTTGTGGAGACATTACCTCATTGAAGAGCGCTTTGTGGTTTTCACCGATCATAAGAGTTTGAGGTATGTTTTCTCTCAGCGGGACTTGAACTTGAGGCAGCGTCGGTGGATGGAGTTCTTGCAGGAATACGACTTCGAAATATCGTATACACCTGGGAAGGGAAATGTTGTTGCTGATGCACTGAGCCGAAAGTCACGTAGTGATGTTGTGCGTGAATCTGTTGATTCTTGGAGAGTGATGGAAGAGCTATCATCTTTACATCTTGATATAGGAGAAGTTGGGGGAAGAGTTTGTTTTTTCCAGATGACGGTGCAGTCATCCCTGATGCAGAAGGTGGAAGAGTCTCAGTTGGGTGATCTAGAGGTGGAAGTTTGGAGAGACAGAGTTGTATGTGGTGAGGCCCCTGATGGTTGGTCGGAGGATGAACAACACCGAGTGTTGTATCATGGAAGGCTTTTTGTTCCCTTGGCGATGCGCGAGACGGTTCTCCGAGAGTTCCATAGTTCACCCTTGGCAGTACATCCTGGTGTGACGAAGATGTACCGATCCTTAAGGAGTCAGTTCTGGTGGCCTGGGCTGAAACGTATGGTTGCAGAGTGTGTGTCTCGATGTTTAGTCTGCCAGAAGGTGAAGGCCGAACACCGTGTTCCTAGTGGTCTTCTCCAACACATAAAGATTCCTCAGTGGAAGTGGGAGGACATCTCAATGGACTTTGTTACAGGTTTACCTCGAGCTCCGGGAGGACATGATGCTATATGAGTGGTAGTGGATCGTTTAACTAAATCGGCCCACTTCATAGCAATCAAGGAGTCGAGCTCAGTGGAGGTTTTGTCGAGGCAGTATCTGGAGGAGGTGGTGAGGCTTCACGGAGTACCTAGGACGATCATTTCTGATCGAGATCCTCGTTTTACCTCTAGGGTGTGGAGAGGTCTCCAACATGCTTTTGGATCTCAACTATGCCTTAGCACTGCTTTTCATCCTCAAACGGATGGTCAGACAGAGCGAACCATCCAGACTCTTGAAGACATGTTGCGCTCTTGTGTTCTTGATTTTGGAGGTTCATGGGTGAAGCACTTACCCTTGGTAGAATTCTCTTACAATAATAGTTTTCACTCTACCATCAGTATGGAGCCGTTTGAAGCCTTGTATGGCCGGCCATGCCGTTCTCCGTTGTGCTAGACTGGGGTCGGAGAGTCAGCAATCCTCGGACCAGAACTAGTGCAGAATACAACATAGATGGTTCAGGTGATTCGTGAGAGGATGAAGACAGCACAGGATCGTCAGAAATCATATGCTGATCAAAGAAGGAGACCGTTAGAGTTTAATGTTGGGGATCATGTGTTTCTAAAGGTGACTCCCCGTCGTGGGCAGCGAAGGTTTGGTCGTGGAAGTAAGCTTTCTCCCCGGTTTGTTGGGCCTTTCGAGGTGTTAGCTCGTGTTGGATCTGTGGCGTATCGAGTAGCACTTCCCCCTCAAATGAGTCGGATACATGATGTTTTCCATGTATCGCAGCTCTGTCGTTATCTTCATGATGAATCTCATGTTATCGATTGGGGAGAGATCGATATTGACGATGATGCAACCTTCGAGGAGCGACCTGTGGAGATCCAAGACCACAAGGAGAAGGTGTTGCGTGGGCGTTCTATCCCCTTAGTTCGTGTCCTATGGCGACACGGTGGCATGGAGGAGAGTACCTGGGAGCGTGAGTCACAGATACGTGCTCAGTACCCAGAGTTGTTTAATGTTTAACTCTTTCCATGTAATGACGTTTCCTTTATGGTTAGACCTTTCATGTTTTATTTATGTACCTTTGATGTGATGTTATGTTTGAATTGTTTGGTTATGGATTATTTGTTTCCATACTCTCAGATGTCATAGTTTTGTTCTAGCTTTTGAACAACTCATGGTGGTTTTCCCCTGAGAGGTATCTTATGGGGTGGTTGTTCAGACCCCTCTTTTCTTCTGGGTTGGTTTTTAATTCTCGAGGACGAGAATGTTTTGAGAGGTATCTAATGTAATGGCCCGGACCTCCCTGGTCCATTACTTTGTGAAAATGTGGTGTTGGAGGTGTTCCGGGAGGACAAGGTGACTTATCCCCCAGCTGCTGCCTACCGGTAGCTGCTGATTACCGGTAGCTCGGTCTACTGGTAGCTGCTGATTAGCGGTAGCTCGGTCTACCGGTAGCTGCTGATTACCGGTATCTCGGTCTACCGGTAGCTGCTGATTACCGGTAGCTCGGTCTACCGGTAGCTGCTGATTACCGGTAGCTCGGTCTACCGGTAGCTGCTGATTACCGGTAGCTCGGTCTACCGGTAGCCGCATCCTACCGGTAGCTGGGTTTACCGGTAGCCACGGCATACTGATAGCTCGGTATACTTGTAGCCGCAGTCCAGCAGTAGCTCGGCTAATACTTTGCCAAATTTCACGAATGAACAGTGTTTCCAGACTCAATAAGAGCTACCGATTCCATACTTTGCCAAATTTTGAGTATGTGAACAGTGTTTCCAGCTTCGCAAATTTGACATTTTCTTTGACGTAAAATACTTTTAAAACCTTATTTTAAGGACTTTAAGGCCGATTCAAAGGCCATAAATCCTATATTAATTATTCCTAAGGCCGGGATGTTTTTTTTTACTTGGTCAAACCGCGTGGTTAATGCGATCCGTTTTTAATGGAGAATAAACCGGATCTTAAACTGTCGCCTCTCTAATTTTATTTAAAAGGAACGAGATATCATTCTTCGTTGTTCTTCCTCCTGGTTCTCATCTATGAGACGCTAGAACCTTTCAATCATTCTCTTAGGAGTTTCACAATCAAACGTTACTCATATCAGTTCCGCTCTGTTGATGCAACCAAGTTGTGTCGATCGTTCTTCGATATAAGGTATGTTTTATCATCGTTCCTTCGGGGATCACCTTCTCTTGTTCTTGCTTCCATATTAGCATGTAATCTCCATGGCTCTAATGGGTTTTCTTGGGGTTGGTTGGTACTGTCGTACCGTGGGGTCCTCCGGTGGATGCAGCTGTCGTGAGGAGAAGAGGACTGTGACCCGTTGTGTGGATAAAGGACGTCAAGAACTCTTCGAGGTAGGGGATTCATGGCTTCTCAAATTGTATATGTGCAATCGTATAATTAGCATGATTTATCTCTTTGGATCACAATGAAATTGACCTAATTAAATACTTGAACCAGATTAAAAGAATTGGTTGATCGTATGTTGTTACTTTGTACCGTGATAACGGTTTGCCTCATATTTTCCTAGATAGAGTGATATCTATGATTTTATTTAATTTGTTGCTCGTTCATGATGGAAATTGATAAAGAATGTAAAGCCGTAATTATTTGTTAAATAATTGGCTAAAGATAAAGAGGCATGTTAATGAATCTGTTAATTCAATATGGATTAGAGAACAGATTATGTGGGAATTTCTAAAAGGGTTCTGAGTTACCCTCTTGTTTGTTAAAGGGCCGAGAGCCCACTTTGTGATGTTTGTTTTCCTGCTTCTTATGCTGTGATGTGAGCCTGGATGGCTGTTGTGATATGAGGAGGCATTGAGACTTGTGGTTGTGGCAACGGATGACGCCTAGTGTGGCGAGATGCATCGGTTTATGCATATGGGTGTCGGGGAGGACACCAAGGGTGATGGTATGAGATGAATGTGATGGTTTGATGTTGGTGGTTTGGTTTGGTTGCTTATGTGCTTTACTTTTCCCCACTGCTCAAGGCAGCTAGTCTTGCTTACCCTGTTTCCGAAGGAGGCGAAGACACGCGGGGTATGCCACGTGCTTTTCGTGTTTAGCCTCTCTATGGAGGATGGGTCTATGCTCTTTCTATAGGCGGCAAAGACTCGACGGGTAGTATATCTACTCACCGTGTTGAGCCTCCTTTGTGTTTAGAAGCATAGGATGTTTTTCTAGAATGCCTGGGAATGTTGAAAAGTAATTCTGTAATGAATGTTTGATTAAATGGTGATAATCCACGGGGATGGAGAAGCTGGAATTTAATAGTAATGTGAATCCTAAAAAGGAGCAATTTTGAATGTGATGCCAATTTAGTTTAATGTGGTAAATTGTTCATGGTTAATTAATGTTTAAAGAATTAATTAACGTACAGTGGAATTGATAAAATGAGAATGGAGTAATCTAATAAAGCTCTTCAAATGGTTGTGTGCTTATAGGATACCTAGTCTTAGAAGTAGCAGCCTGGAGTTTGAGAGACGTTAGCTGCAGTTGTGCCTATGACTAGGTAATGCCCATAGTGTGGTTGTGAGTTATATATATTCTGTAATTTTTGTGTTTCTATACGCTACTCCACCCTGTCGGTAAGGGAAACTGACACCCCTGGGATTCTGAGCCCTGGGGGGGGGGGTGTTTTCCCCAACATTCTGATGGGAGGTTGAATGGCTGACTACCCCCTTTGGCCCCGCTCTCTTCTCTTGGTAGATACTTCTGCCATGAGGCAAGCGGTTAGTTACCCCATATATGTGTGTAGAGGGCTGTAATGGCTTGTGGTTATTCACACGCATATATTCTGGATATAGTACCCTATAGACTACTATAGGTGTAACGTGTATAGGCTGTGATGGCTTGAGGATCCTTACTCGGAGTATGGGCTGTAATGGCTTGAGGTATTATACCCAACGTATGATACACGTTATGCGAGCTGTGGTGGCTCCCAGAAATTACCTGGTTACCTTTGGTTGTGAGGACGGTGTGGTGCTTCGCCCAGGTGTCTGCGGGCAAGCCTATGTGGTGCACGAGGTGCAGATTGTGGAGCTTAGCCCAGGTGTCTGCGGGCAAGCCTTTGGAGAGAGATGCACAGGACGTATGTCGTTGGGGCAAAGCGGCAAACCAGTGGGGAAGTAGTAGCGGGGTACCCTTGATATTATTTACTAGATGCTATATTCTTGTATGCGTTACTTGGTGAGAGTAGCCATGGTGAGGTTGGGAACATAGTATACCTGTTTAGATAATGAGTTAGTTTCACTTGTTGTTCACTGGGCTTTAGCATGATTTATTTACTTTTGCACGAGAGTCTTGGGGAGGATCCTACTGAGTATACTGTTATACTCACCCTATGTGCATATAAACTGTTTTTCAGGTCACTTGGAGCAGGTTGAAGATCAAGCTGGTTACTACTAGCTTGCGGTTGGAGGAGGAGCTATTCGGGCTTGTGGTCGCTGCCGTTTTTCTTTCTTTTGGGTACTTTTAGTTTTCCCTTTCAGTTGTAGTACTTTTGCATGACATTTCATATATGTACTTGGTTTCCTTTTTATATTTCAGTTCTGAGTTGGAGTTGATTGGAGTCTATTCTATCTCTCTCTTCTGCTTGTGTTCTCTTAGAGGGTAATGCCTCCAATTTGTACGTTATTATACCCTCGGTGCTAGTCGCCAACCCGGGGCCTACTGGAGGCGGGACTCGGGGGTCATTATCTCCCTTTTCACATTGCCGGCCCAGGAGGGGTACACTTTGTGGGGAGGGGGTCGTGACAAGGACGCACCCAAGCCCTTTCAGAGATGCATCGCTAAAAATAACGAATCCTTCTCCGATAGAGTGTAGTGTTAACACAGGTGCAGTAACCAATCTCTTCTTCAGCTCTTGGAAACTTTCCTCGCATTCCTTTGTACAGATGAACTTAACCCCTTTTCGAGTCAACTTGGTTAGTGGATTAGAAAGCCGTGAAAAGTTTTTCACAAACCTCCTATAATATCCTGCTAAACCAAGGAAACTACGAATCTCAGTTACTGTTGTGGGTTGAGGCCACTCCTCCACAACCATTGTCTTTGCAGGGTCAACAGAGATTCCTTCATTGGTTACGATGTGCCCCAAGAAAGCCACTTGTTGTAACCAAAACTCACACTTGCTGAACTTCCCAAAGAGCCTCTCCTTCCGCAGAGTTTTCAATATAACCCTTAGATGATCTTCATGCTCCTCACGACTTTTTGAATATATCAAAATATCATCAATAAAAACTACCACAAAGTTATCAAGGTAGTCCCTAAAGACTCTATTCATCAAATCCATGAAAATAGCAGGAGCATTAGTCAAGCCGAAGGGCATAACAGTAAACTCATAATGCCCATATCTTGATCGGAAGGCAGTCTTTGGAATATCTTCCTTCTTCACCCTCAGTTGATGATAACCAGATCGAAGGTCAATCTTAGAGAAGAATTGAGCCCCACGAAGTTGGTCAAATAAATCATCAATTCTTGGAAGAGGGTATCTGTTCTTCACTGTGATCCCGTTCCGTTCTCTATAATCAATGCATAGCCGCATTGATTCATCCTTCTTCTTCACAAAGAGAACTGGTGCCCCCCAAGGAGACACACTCAGTCGGATAAACCACTTCTCCAACAAGTCTTGGAGTTGTTTCTTTAGCTCTTCTAGCTCCACATTTGCCATTCTATACGGAGTCTTTGATATCGGTTGAGACCCAGGTACGAGTTCAATGGAGAACTCTACCTCTCTTTCTAGGGGAGGTCCAGGTAACTCCTCAGGAAATACATCCATGTATTCCTGAACAATCGGAACATCTTCTATTTGTATGCTCCTTCTTCCTTCTTCATCATCACTGATTAACTCCATAAAGAAAGCTATAGGAGGTGCTTCTAGATAGGGATCAGTTCGGGATATCTCTCCTTGGAAGATAATTGTAGGTCGTTCATTCAAGACTACTGAGATTTCCTTACTTCTGCATTTGATCTTAGCATTATACTTTGAGAGCCAGTCCATCCCTAGTATAACGTCGAATTCCAACATGGGAATGACTACTAGATTTGCGATAAGATTGTGCTCACTAAAGTAAACACTAGAGTCTCTAAACACTGTTGATGCATGGATAATCCCACTTGGAGTCTTGACTGACAACTCTACCTCTAGCAGTTCGGGGATTGATTCTATATTCCTTGCAAACTTGGAGGAAATAAAGGAATGCGTGGAACCAGAATCAAATAAAGTACTCACTAGTTTTGAGAGGACGACAAGAGTACCTGCTACCACATCGTTTGGAACTTCAACTTCAGTTGTTGTGATAGCGAAATCACGACCTTGCTCCCTTGGCCTCTGCTGAGGTTGATGGTGATTCCCCTCCACCTCCCTCGGATTTGGACATTGGTTAGCAAAGTGCCCAAGCTGTCCACACTTGAAGCATGTGACTTCGGGTAGGGCCAGAACCATCTTTCCTCTGTCGTTAGTGTTGGGAAGCTGAGGCTTCACCTCACTATGACAATTCTGAGCAATATGGCCTCCTCTTCCACACTTGTAGCACTTACCACTTCCGTTCAAGCAGTTCCCCAGATGATTATTCCCACATTTATTGCATGTGGTAAGTTGCATTTTCTTTCCACCTCTTCCCTGATCAAAAGACTTCCCTAAACTGGGCTCCAACGATATCTTCTTTTCATTTGGCTTATGAGACCACTATGTCTCACCAAACTCCAGCTCGACTTTCATAGCACTTCGAACTATTTCTTCATAGCTATCATAGTCCCTGTTGGCTAGATTCTTCCGCAGATGAGGTCGTAGTCCTCCAAAGAATCTATCAACCTTCCCATTAGGGTCCATGACAAAGCTTGAGGTATAACGGGAAAGCCTTGTGAAGTTCATCTCGTAGCTTCCGACAGATTCGTTCTCCTTCTTCTTCAGCTCGAGAAACTCTTTCTCCATTCTCGTTCTCATGGAACGAGGGAAATACTTGTTAAGGAAAATTCCCCGAAATTCTTCCCACTCCATAGCTTATATCTCTCATCGTGGCTTCGTGTTTTTGATCAGTGACCACCACTGATCAGCTTCTCCCTCTAGGCGGTAAACAGCAAGGGTGACTTTTTCTTGTTCCGAACAATGAATTACAGAAAAGATCTTTTCAATGGAGCTTATCCATTGTTCCGCAACCAATGGGTCAGTAGATCCACTGAAGGTTGACGGTCGTTGACGCATGAAGGACTCAACAGAGTGTTGTTCCCTTCGTGGTGAGGTCGGCCTCTCAGCTTGATTCAAGTTATTACTCATAACTTGAGTCAGTTGGTTCATCATTCTCATGAATGTTTCCATTCCGGCTTCCATCGGAGGGCCGTCAGCACATGGTGCATTGCGGTCACCATCGGCACGGTTCCTCCTATTTCCCGCCATTTTCTAAAAGAATAAAACCTTAGTAAGAAACTTATTTCATTTATGAATCTTTTAACTAAGACTTCATGCTTAGACAATTACACTTTTCTATAATTCCTTCATAATGATTCATAAAAAGCTTGTGATTAACCAAACATATCCCCCGGGAGTGTCGTAACCAAGAGTGCAGCAAGGCCCATTATCGTGCACTAGTTCCCGTTCGAGTCTAGCTCAAAGCGGTGTTTTCGGGGTTTACCCCTATGTACATCTGTGCCAGAGCCGCCTCTACCTGCTCGTATCCAGACAGGGATGTATTTGTTTGATAAACCACTTACTCAATACTTACCAAAATACTAGGAAGTTTTCCTATATTTAAACTTTTCTATAGGGTTCTTCCTAAATTTTTTATATCCTAATTTCCACAAATAACTAAACCATCCTTTGATACCAACTATGGCATCCCGCCTTTTTATAACATAACTTTCATTTCATTACACAGAACTGAGGATCGTTAAGGTTTAGTGTCTTGGAAACAAGGATCATAATATATAAAAAAAACATAAAACATTATTCTTAAACACTTGAAAGGATTCTCCTTTAGTTCATCCTATGTTCATTATGCATCTCATAACCTGGGGACATACATCAAAAGAAAGGGTGAGCAGAAGGCCCAGTAAGGGAAACAATAGAAACATTTTACATGTGAACTTGAGATACTTCAATAAGGGCATGAAAAGAACTTTAAGGCATGAGAAAGAAATCATGAGATACATCATAATAAAAATAACATTTTTCATAACTTGAAGATGTGGCTACAACATTTAATATTGACAATCGTTTCGTTTCACCAAGGTCCATCCCCAAGGTGTCGTTAAAAATTACCAAGGTTATTCACCAAGGCGTCGTTAAAATGGTCATCTCTAGAGATTAAGTCTTTACCCAATGCATTGGAGCGATATAAGGGCGCACCCTTAAATTTGCCTTTATTATCATGTGAGCCACATTTATCATCATAAAAAATTTCATAAATAACCCATATAGCATAAAATAAATGGGTTTCATTTCATAATCATAACGTTTTAAAAACTGCTTTAAAGACACGATCTTTACATTACTTTAAACCCACGGAAAGGGAAAGCGGGTATCATGTATGTAAATCCAAGAATTTAAAATAGAACATTTTCATATATATGTGAATACCCCTGTAGAAATAGGAGCTTTGAGTATTCACTTTATAACATAAAATAATTTTGAGAAAAGAGAGGCATTTTGAGACGAAAATTCTGCAGCATAACAGCTATGTCACAAGGTTTTAGAAAACTTTGAAAAGAGAGGGAACATGGGTTGAACAATCATAATTGACCCATAAAACAGTAGAGGGACAGAATAAGAAGGATATATGGACATGGTGATGCAATTTTAAGGACATACCATTTGAAATGAAAAACATGGAAGGAAGACAAAAATTTGATTTCTCTTATGACAATTCGGCAGCCTAACGGCGTCACTTAAACTTCAACAAAAATGAATTGAACAAATAAAATAGGGTCTCTAATCATATGATAATAAGAGATAAGTATGATAGATATAGAGATCATACCCCAACATAATAAAAAGGAACATGAAAGATTGGACATGAAAATCGAACTTGAAAAAAGAATGAGAAGGGTGAAAGAATCACTTAAACATTCGGCAGCCTAACGGCGTCACTTAAACTTTCATAAAACGAAATGATGAGAGTAAGAGGGGATCTCTCATCATATAAACATGAAAGGGCAGTAATAGGAATATAAAAGAACATCCTCTCACATAAAAACATGGAGTATAAAAGGAATGACATAAAGGAGGTTACATGAAAAGAAAGAGAGGGGTCGGATCCCTTACCTTAAAACGTGACTCTTGAAACTCAAAGGATTGGACCTTGAGGGCATGGGGGAACCTTGGGAGGACTCCTTGGAAGGTAAGAATACCAGAACTTCGTTGGGGGAGAGTTGGGAGTGAAAAACAAAGGAGGAAAGGGTGGGTATTTATAGGGAAAGTGAGGGGACAAGGCATTAATGGCCAAGGGACACCTCACATGTGCTTTTCTCAAACCCATGTGCTCTCCCTTGGCATTTATCAATGAGTTAGGCCACATGGGGCCCCCAAAACAATAATTCATCACCCTTGGCCGGCCAACCCTCAAAAGATCTCATGACATCATCCTGACACCGTTATAATGTCATTAAACATACTGAAACCCTAAAACTGTAATTTTACTATTCACTGAAAATTCAACTTTCTCAGAATAATCCCAAAATTTCACCTTAACCAAATATCAATGCTCTGATTTCAAAAATCAAATTCATTTTATAAAAATATTTTTCTAAATATTTTTAATTTAATTTTTAAATAAAAACACTATTCATCGAAAATTCATTTTTTTCAGAAAAATCCCCAAAAATTACCTTAACATAATATCGATGATTTGAGTTCAAAAATAAAGTCCTTTTTATAAAAATAATTTTCTAATTATTTTTAATTAAATTTTTAATTAAAAAACACTATTCATCCAAAAAAACTAATACTTGATTAATAATTTATGAAACCGTTATTTACCCATTTTATTGAATCACATTACTGAATCTAGGTGTCTGAATTATATTAAAACTTTCTTTGAGTGAAATTACTAATCCATTTGGTCACATTACTAATCCTAAGCGTAAAATCACTATTCATAATTTACTATTCATTAAAAATTAAGTTGATCTTATTAGACTCCAAATTCCTTACTGAACACTTTTGTAGAAGACCATTTTTTGAAAATCATTACACATCATTAGTTATTTAGGGGTTTTATAATTATTTTAAAATATCCTTTTTTTCGAAATTCATCAATAAAATACATTCTAAAATTATCTAGACATTTGAAATTTCACAAACATCACTAAAGGAAGAAATCTCAATTTATTCACCCAAAAGGATTACACAAGGAAGCTAGGGTCTCGTCACATAGCCCCTTATAACACCGGCATAAGACCTAAGTGTAAGGTGTGCTATGGTGAGAGAATCTGAGGGAGGCTCAGATAACATTGCCCTAGTAGTAATCTCTACTAACTTGAACTTCTCCCACAGGCATTTCCGTTCAAGATTGACACGCTGGAGTTCGGCTTGGGCTTGGTCCAAAGCGAAGCCCACAGATGCTACCTCCTTCCCAGGCTCTGATAAGTGGGCTTCATAAGGGTCGAGTCTACTGGATGAAGCCATCGACTCCTCTTTCTGCATTAACCATTAACATCTTATTAAATCAATAAGAGTAAGTTAATATACTACTCAAAAAGATTGGGTCGTTACAACAACACATACCATTAAACTTTCATAGTTTCCTAACAAGAAGGCTCTTCACCATCCACTATAACCGTTAACATTCTAAAAATATCATCCGGCCCATCTCTACAGTGGGCCATGGTACACAAGGGGTAAACAACCATAAACCAACACAAGTCTCACACAACATGTTACCTACAACATTTTCAATTTATTACAAACCTTTATTTACACATATTTTATTAATCTTCACCTATCATTCTTTTATATTCACCTAATTTCATTGTTTCGTTTACAATATTTTCCCTCTTCAATTATCACAATGCAAGGTGCATTTCATCTTTCATGACTCACATACCCAACCAATGTTTCCCTACCATGATGCATGTCACATATATCTCTAGGTTCCAAAAATGATGCATGAATTCACAACCTCGTGCCATTGAGGCCATGAGCCAAATATCATAAAACCATTACATCACACAACATGTGCATCACTAAATTGTGAATTATCATCAATTCTATCATCGAAAAATAAAGAACAACAATTCTCACCCTAGGTGAATTGGGTTTTCCCCTGTGCATGAGTTAACTAATTCTATGAAGGATCCCATTACCAAGGCCTGAATCATCCTAACTCCCATCAACAATACCAAATAACAAGATTCTAGAGAAGGAGAAGAACAACCTCCTCTGATGCCACTTTGTAACTTCCCCAACCTGGAAGCCACAAAACCGGTGCTCCGATCCTGGTGGTTACATGACCATAAGCGCACCTCCCCATACGCCAATGGTTGCCGACAAGCAGTGGGGGTCCAAAAGGTCAATTGGGGAGACTATACCCCCTTTTATCTAAGTAAGCCACAATAGAAGATACATAAAATAGAAGAGTAATAACCAATCATACAATAGCATGCATAAACAATGATTACCAAAAATGGGGTACAAACGTGTCCAATAATAA
The DNA here is from genome assembly GCA_963277665.1 of Viscum album. Classification (NCBI taxonomy): domain Eukaryota; kingdom Viridiplantae; phylum Streptophyta; class Magnoliopsida; order Santalales; family Viscaceae; genus Viscum; species Viscum album. The sequence continues at coordinate 911,755,907 of OY728155.1, read as the reverse complement.
ATATGTCATGTCATGCTATGAGTGAAATAGTGAACAAAACCCAAAATGAAGACAAACTAAAAAATCCCCAAAATGGTCATGAAACTAAGTCCAGGTCCTCCTCCATGAATACCCATGCCAACCCAACTACCTAGCAAGGGCCTTTACCCTTATCCTGACCTACAATCAGGAAGTCTGCTCGGGTACCCAACAGCGACCCGAGCAGAGTGTGAGTATAACTAAGTAGGCCCCCACCAATAGTGTCTATAAAATATTCGGTATAAAAAATTGTGCATGAAAAATGGAAATGAATAATAAATAAATAAAGATTAAGTTCCCCTTACTAGTTTAGGTACATTACCATCATTTATTACCATTACTATATCTTACCATTCCATCCCATTTCCCATTACTTACCATTTAAAACTCATTTAACATGGGTTCATCAAACAAAAAAAGTTACACGGGCTTAAAGTAAACCATCACATGCATGAGGAAAAACACATTGTTATCCTATATCACTAGGTCTATGTCACGACCCGATCCAATGGGGCTCAAGCCGTGACTCCCCATGCCCACCTCCAATAGGCTAGGGGCTGGCGTCTAGCGTCGAGTAGGCTACCACACACAAGGGAGGAATTAGCCTAAGGTACCTGTACACACGCACCCAAATACACCTCCATGCAACAGTGCAAAGATATATAAAACTGAAAAAATGAATCCATACATCTATCCCACACCAGAGTACAGAAAAAGTAAAAAAGGGAAAAACAAGGCCCACCAAAAGAAAACTACATAAGTGTCCAACCTGCTCAGAAGAAGGGAAAACACTGCCAAAACACCTACCAGTAAGATCCTCGGCACAAATTCGGTTAACACCCCAGTCAAACCAGCTCCCTAAGCTCTGCCTGCTCTGGGTCCTCCTAGGACTTCGTCGAAAGGCCTGTGGTTTGCACAAGACATAAACATGTGTGGGAAAATCCTGTGTAGGTGTGAGTATAAAAATACTTAGAAGGCACCACAAAAACCCAAAAAAAAGAGAGAAACTGAAAGGCAACAGTCCGCTCATCCTAGCCGGAGGGAACCCAGATGAGAGAGAAGCTTCATCTCATGACCATCCTTGGCTAAAAACAACTATTCAACTCAATCCAGGTGTATACCCATACATACAACTTGAACATCCGCTTAGGTATACACCCAAACATATACCGTGAACATCCAGATATACTCAGATCATGCACCAAGCCACATGAGGTACCGATCATATTACCAACAATGGTTCACAACCAGAAGAGCACACTCCATGATCACTATCATCCCAGATGACACTTATCCGAGAGATACATTTCATCGAGTCCCACATAAACATCTCAGATGCTCACTCGAGAGATCATGCTCGTCAGATATCGTCACTAAGAAACCCATGCTGAAACAGGAAGAACAACAAACTCCTCGGATAGGGGATCACTCCTAGGGTCCTCTAGGGGATACCAAAACCCACACCAGTATTCGAAGATCTCAAAGACAAAGGATCACTCCCAGGGTCTGTTGGGGGATACCATAACAAGATCTGGCATTTGACAGAAACATGTCACTCAGATAGAGGATCAAAACCCGTTTCACGACAGTCACGAAGATACCGAAACCCCATATGGTACATCTCGCACTGTAGGGGATCAAACTAACAATGCCACAACCCTACCGACACCACGCACTGAGTAGGGGATCGTATAAACAATGATACCACAAACCTACTATAATCCTCATGCTGAGTAGGGGATCGTATACCCGACGATGCCTCAACCCTACTGAGCACGGCCCACTGTGTAGGGGATCATATTCTTGATGATGCCACAAACCCTACTAGGCTAACCTGCTAGATAGGGGATCACCGCCCATGGATAAGCAGTCACAGTGATACCAAGAACCCCATATAGGGAAACGATGCTAGAGGATCCTACTCTAGGTCCACCGGAGGGATGACAAAACTCTAACAAATTAAACATCCCATCGAGTGGATCATAAACCTATATGAAGGTTGTGATACCATGCGAACCCTCGTAGGAATGAACCAAGGGAGTACCCTCAACAACTGCTGATCCAAACATCGCTAACCCGAGCGACCCGCCACAATGCCACACCGCGCACCTCCAAGGTCGATATCGAGGCCACCATCGAGAACTACGTGGAAAAACATGCAGGATATGCTGTTTACTCACCCAAAATGGACAACTGGTGAAAAATGCACTATTCACCGTAGTCAGCTCATGTGGGGCCCACACTACGACCCCAAAACTCATCAAGAAGATCTTACCACTGCGATCCCCTTGGAAAAACATGCAGAATCAGCTACTCGATCGTCCCAAACGGACACCCGGTGAAAAAGGTACTATTCACCAAAGCCAGCCAAGGTGGGGCCCATGCCTCGATCCCGAAACTCATCAAACAGATCACACCATTGCGATCCTCTTGGAAAAACACACAGGATTGACTATTCATCTGCCAAAATTGGATTCCTGGTGAGAAAGTTGCATTTCTCTATAACCACCCAAACCCGGCCTCATGGGGCCCGCACCCCAAACTCAGGCCCAACACCCGAAAACCAATAAGAAAAGTCCAACGTACCATCAGGGTCTCAATGCCACTAACAACACATCATTCGGATGCTCTGGGTAGAAGATACAACGACCCGAAGTCGAATAATAATAAAATATTATTATTTTATTCGACGTTTCAAGCTCACAGGACACGATCCCAAAACTTAAAACTCTCAAACCTACACCGAAGGGTTCACCTCGTCGCCAGGGTCGCGTTTCCATAGATGGCGCGCGATTCTGATTTCCAGGGAGCAAGATACAAGGGTTTTAAAACCCCCGTATACCAAGAGTGGGCTGGACCGGCCGCCGCCGCCGCTGGCCGCTCCACCGCGGCGCGGCGCAGGGCGCGCGTGGCCGACCCCCCCCCCCCCCCACAGTGGTCGCCGCTAATTAGTGTCGGACCACTGAACCCTGTGGCAGACTGATCACATTTCTGCGGCCCACCGCCCCGGGCCGCCGCCGGCGCCGCCGTGCCAGTGTCGCGCCGGCGGACCTTCCGAGGGCCGTCAGGGGCACCCCTGGGGTACATATGTGCATCCGAAGACATCCGCGTGCCCCTCAAAACCGGATCTACACATATGCAGGCTCAAAAAAGAGGAAAACCAACGAAATAGGGATTTAGGATTTTAAAACTCAAACCGCCTACCTATTGGCGGATCGCCGATGCTTCGGGTGCAGAAGGACGCCCACGATGCCCGCGACGCCCTGAAGCTCGATCCAATGATGATCGGTGCTGAAAATGGACGCTCGGGGCTCGATTCAACGAAGAACGGAGGGAGAGGGTTCATTTCCTACGTACAGGGAGGAAAAGGGGTGGGAGAGATTGATTTGTTTTTATTTTTTTAAATAAAAACTAAATTCGAGCTCCCCGCCAACACGCCTCTGACCCGGCACCCGACACCAACTAAAATTATGTCATGCTTAGGGAAAACACATCGTTCTGAACGCAATGGTGAAATTGGAGTTTTTATCCGAGACTCCTTTCAGAAGTTATTCGAGCCGACGCTCGTAAATAAATTTTTCCATTTATTTACGAAAACGGCCCTGGTGGCTTTTCTCCATAGTAGGCCCGCGTCTGCAATGTTTACACCCCGCCTAGGGTAAACAACACGCTCCGGACGCACCAATGCCCTCATATTCCCATTATGACATACCGTTTATGAGATATCACACTCACCCCATATATAGTATAAAAATATTTAATATTTTTATAAAATTAATTCCGGGCACACCGGGTCTCGGAATCGTATGCCATCTTCGCGCCTAACTCTGGAATTATTCATAGGAAGATTCCAAAGTCTGACTGGGCCAAAGCCCGAGTCACTATATCCTACCCATATTAGAACATTTTGTCCTCGAAAATCCCTAAGCACAAGGAAATCAACTGGACTCTCAACTGGGTCTCCCATGCCAGTGAGTTTGCTAACAAACACCGCTGCCAGAACACATAAGTCAGAGGGACTCATCCACCACGCCTCAACACTATCCTATTTGGGCAGCACTAACTCACCCGCACGGTTTTGATTGCATAAAAAAAACGCATCCTTGTGGGGTAAGGATCCCTCTTCCTCATGCATTTGAAGCACGTCGAACAACACCCACATAGGGTTTGACCAACGCCCTGAACAAACCTCGAGCAAGCAACGAAAAGGGAAGAGTACCGCTAAATTGTGTCTATAAAACTACTGCAGAAAGTAGAAAGGATTAAAGACGTACCTCTATCCATCTGCGGAGCCTCTGGGTCAACAACCTCTAGGGCATTCAACGGACCTCTCCCTCATTCCCCAGCTCCCTGAGCTTGGTGTGGACCACCTGGGGGTGGGGGTGGTGGCAATTGATACTGCCTACCACCTCCTTCTACTGCACCAACTCCATCTCCACATCCGCCACCCTGCAGATCTCCTTGCTCGAGACGCTGCCTTTGCCAAGGTGGTCGGTCGACTGACTCCCTCTCAGCAGCACAATGGGTGGGACAATCTCTAGAAATACGTCCCCGATCGTCGCAAGAGTTACACCGCCTCTCCTGCGGCCGACCAAAACTGGCCTGCGAGACTTATGAGCCCTGAACCTCAGATCCTCCATCCTGGGGTCGCCTCTTAAAATGTCACGCACGTCTAGGCCCCTGAGTCTGTCGTCGGTTACCAGGTTCCGATCCGACTGAAAAAGTCTCAACTCTCACATACCCAACACTAACAGGTGGGGTCTTCTCAGCCATAAAGCTCTCCACCACTAGGGACAGCTCCAGCACTCCAGCATAGGTGAGCAGACACAAGGAAACCACAAATTCTTGGATTTCCCTGCATAGGCCCTACTCGAAGGTATGAGACCTAAATAACGGGTCCTGAAGCATATCCAGGTAGTAACGTGATAGGTTTGTAAACCTCGCTGAGTACTCCGACACGGTCATGCCCTCCTGTCGAAGCTGTAGAAGCTCCTGGATCTGCACTGACCTCAGTGTCACTAGTTAGAAGTCTTCCCTGAAGAGCCGCTCAAACTCTACCCACGTGAGCATCTCCTCGTCATGGGACTACGTCACAAAAATCCACCATCGCCTGACCGAACCATGCAGAAGGCTCGCTGCTAGGACCACCATCTGATCTGGGTGTTTCCTCACCAGGCGGAAAACTCGGGTGACTGCTTCGAGCCAGTCATCAGCTGCCTAGGGGTCTGGATCACCCCAAAACCTCAGAGGTCGCTACCTGTGGAACTCGTGCAGCACACTCAGCCTGCGCGCAACCTCATCCTGCTCTTCGGGCACAACCAGCTACTCGACAGGTGGTGGCTCAACTGGCGGACCACCTGGAGTTCTAGCCTTAGAACCTGCGCCCTGGTCCATAGCCTCTACATGGGGCGGATCATCAGAAGAATCCTGCTATGGAACTCTCACTGGCTATCATCGTGAAGGCATCCTGAAATAAAATGAAGACACACCATGGTCAAAGAGTATATCTGGAGAGCTGACTTAAGAAGGACAAGGAAAAAACCCAAAACCCAGTCCTATATGATGCATGTACCGGTATGTCCCTGCGACTAGTGTCCAAATCTCCTGATTCAAAAGGAAGGTTATCAGAGTCCAAGTGAATGGATACATCGGTCGCCGCACCAAAACTAGAGTCCCTGACCTGAAATCTGAACTTGAAACACCTTGACACTACCGCTATGAAACCCAAACCAAACTCACAGCTAGACCAGCTACGCTCTAAGAACCCAAAGGTGGAACCTCCTTTGATACCAATTTGTCATGACCCAACCCAATGGGGATCAATCCGAGACTCCCCAAGCCCGCCTCTAATAGGCCTGGGGATGGCGTCTAGCGCCGAGTAGGCTACCACACACAAGGGAGGCATTAGCCTAAGGTATCTATATACACACACCCACATACACCTCCATGAAACAGTACAGAGATATATAAAACTGAAAAGAAAAATGCATGCATACATCTATCCCAAACTAGAGTACAAAAAATGTACAAAAGGGAAAAATAGGGCCCACCAAAAGAAAACTACAAAAGGGTCCAACCTACTAAGAAGGAGGGAAAACACTACCAAAACACCTGCCGGTAAGCTTCTCGGCACAACTCCGGTAAAAACCCTGTTCAAACCTGCTCCCTAAGCTCCGCCTGCTCCGGGTCCTCCTAGGACTCCGTCGAAAGGCCTGGGGTCTGCACAAGACACAAACACGTGGTGGAAAATCCCATGCAGGGGTGAGTATAAAAATACTCAGTAGGCACTGCAAAAAACTAAAACAAAAGAGAGAAATTGAAAGGAAATAGTCTGCTCATCCCAGCCAGAGGGATCTCAGACGAGAGAGAAACTCCATCTCGTGACCATCCTCAGCTAAACACAACTAGTCAGCTCAATCTAGGTGTATGCCCATACATACACCTTGAACATCCACTCAGGTATACACCCAAACATATACCATGAACATCCAGATATACTCAGCTCACACACCAAGCCACATGCGGTATCGACCACATCACCAGCAAAGGTTCTCAACCAGGAGAGAAAATTCCACGATCACTGTTATCCCAGATGACACTCGTCCAAGAGATACACTCCATCGAGTCCCACACAAACATCTCAGATGCTCACCCGAGAGATCACGCTCATCGGATATCATCACTGAGAAACCCACCCTGAAACAGCAAGAACAACAAACTCCTCAGATAGGGGATTACTCATAGGGTCCTCTAGGGGATACCAAACCCACACCGGTATACGAAGATCTTGCAGATAGGGGATCACTCCCAGGGTCTGCTGGGGGATACCATAACCTGATCTGGCATTCAACGGAAACACGCCACTCAGATAGAGGATCGTCACCCGTGTCACGATGATCACGACGATACCAAAACCCCATTTGGTACATCTCACGCTGTAGGGGATCAAACTGAAGATGTTGCAACCCTACTGAAACCACGCACTGAGTAGGGGATAGTATAACCAATGATACCACAACCCTACTATAATCCTTATGCTGAGTAGGGGATCGTATACCCGACGATGTTTCAACCCTACCAAGCATGGCCAACTGCGTAGGGGATCATATTCCCGATGAGGCCATAAACCCTACAACGATAACCTGCTAGATAGAGGATCACGGCCCATGGATAAGCGGTCATAGAGATACTAAGAACCCCATCTAGGGAAACGATGCTAGAGGATCCCGCTCTGGGCCGACTAGAGGGATGCCACAACTCTAACAGATTAAACATCCCATTGAGAGGATCACAAACCTATACGAAGGTTGTGATGTCGCATGAACCCTCATAGGAACGAACCAAGGGAGTACCCTCAACCACTACTGATCCAAATGTCACTAACCTGAGCGACACGCCACAACGCCACACCGCACACCTCTAAGGCTGATACTGAGGCCAAAATCCTGATCCACATGGAAAAACACGTAGGATATGCTGTTTACTCACCCGAAATGGACAACCAGTTAAAAAGGAACTATTCACCAAATCCAGCTCATGTAGGGGCCCACACTATAATCCCGAAACTCATTAAGCGGATCATACCACTGCGATCCATTCATAAAAATACGCTGAATCGACTACTCGATCGTCCCAAATGGACACCCGGTGAAAAAGGTACTATTCACCAAAGCCAGGCCGGGTGGGGCCCATTCCTCGATCCCGAAACCCATAAAACAGATTGCGCCATTGCGATCCTCTCAAAAAAACACATAGGATCGACTATGTTGTACATCTCGTTCCCCTCGTTGTTTGATTTTCATGATCACAATCACCTTTCTTATTTAGACTAACTTTGTTTTTAAGTGTTGTGGATGATAGGCAAAAGATTGCCAAAGGATTGGCCCAAGAATGGACAAGAAATGGACTGAAATTCAGTCCACCGGCCAACCGGTGTGATAGCACCGGCCAACCGGTGGAACTGGCAGAGGGATTGCCCACTGCCAGGTTCCACCGGTCGACCGGTGGCTCTGTCACCGGTCGACCTGTGGCACCCAGCCCAAATAGTGCCAGCTACTGCCTCACCACCGGCCAGCCGGTGGCTCTGGCACCGGTCAACCGGTGGCCCCTGGACAGGAATCCCATGCCATTTTGCAAACACCGGCCAACCGGTGGGACTGTACCGGCCAGCCGGTGGAGCCAGTCAAACTAGCCGTTGCAGTTTGACCAGGCTGACCCACTTGGCTCCCAACGGCTCTTTTAGCCTCTCCAACGGCTCCGAAGCCTCCCCAAGGGTTCCTAGCCTATAAATAAAGGCTGAAGAAGCCCCGGACACTAACCGGAACGATACCCAAGCCACCGGACACATTGTTGATCATTTTGGCGAAGCTCCGGCGGATTGTTCCAAGAGAACCCCAAGTGCTCCATCCATTTCCACATCCAAGAGCACCACTCAAGAAGCTTGGGAGAGCACACTAAATCAACTCCATCATCCAATTGGCGCCCAAGTCTTCCCAATTACGGTTTTATTGTTTATTCATTTTGAGCTGAAAATTGGGTTTGTGCCTACAAACCCCAAACCCTTTTCTCATCCCCCTTTCCTTTGGGTTCTCACACCACCATTAAGGTGTGAAGAGGTTTCTTCAAGCCTTTCCTTTTAAAAGGCTTGTGTCACCGGTGAGCTAGCCTTCACCCGTTAAAAAGGCTAGTGGGTTCTTGCTAAACCATCAAAAGCAAGTGGGTTCTTGCTAAACCACAAAAAGCAAGCTGTAATAGGTCCTAGTGCTACCTCAAAGCCTAGTGGGTTTCTTGCTAAAACCATTGAAAAGCAAGCGGTAGGAATCTGTCAACGGTTGAGTTGGGAGCGGAGACGTAGGCCGGGTTTTGGCCGAACTCCGTTATCAATTTCTTGTGTGATTGCCTTCTTTATTTCCGCTGCATTTCAACTTTGATTTTAAATTTGTTTATCATTTTTTAAAAGGAAATTCACCCCCCCTCTTGCCATCATCTCCCCGTTTTTCCGACCCAACATTTGGTATCAGAGGAAGTATTTGAATAATTCCTTACCCGGTTTCAAATTAAAGATCCTATTTTTTTTGATGGCTTCTACCGCTTCTTCTTCTCAAACTCTCGAATGACATTCTTTGGATCGTGCTCCATTCTTTGATGGAGCCGATTATTCTTTTTGGAAAACCCGCATGACCACTTTTTTAAAAAGCATTAGCTATCCAATTTATAAAATTTTTATGCATGGTTTTATGCTCTCTTCTCCCGATGAGTCTCAATGGACCCCCGCCGACATTGCAAATTTCGAGCTTGATGGCAAAGCCATGAATGCTCTTCATTGCGGGTTAGATAGAAATGTTTTTGATTGTATTTCTTCTTTCACTACCTCTTATGATATTTGGAAATGTTTAGAGCTAACCTATGAAGGTACTAGCATGGCTCAAAAGCAAGAACCGGCTCAAAAGCAAGAACCCGCTCGAAAGCTAGAACCCGATGCAAAATCCGTACCCGTTTGCCCACCTCACAAGAAAAGGGCCAAGAAGAAGAAGAAGAAGGCTTTAAAGAAAACTTGGAGTGATAGCTCCTCCTTCTCTTCTTTCTCCTCGAGCGACAATGGTAATAATTGCCTAATGGCAAAACACGAGGTAACTTCTTCCGATTCCTCATCCTCCTCCTCTAGTTCTTCTAATTCATTTAATCATTTATCTTATGAAGAACTCTCACACGCTAGAGATCAATTAGAAAAAGGTTTTCATGCTTTATCTTCAAAATTTGTTTCTTTGAAAAAGTCTTTCAAAAAACTCTCTTCCGAAAAAGAACAACTTCTTAAAGAGAAGGAAGAGTTGACCCTTAAAATCCAAAACCTCCCGGATATTGATTCCATGGAATCAACTATCAAAGACCTTAGGGAATCTTTAGCCAAGTTCACCCAAGGGGAACAAAATTTGACCAAATTATTGGGTTCTCAAAGGGTTTCTAGAACCACCCAAGGGCTAGGATATTCCAATATAGCTTCCTCCTCCCATGCTCCAACTATTTTTGTAAGGGGGAGCTCTAGTTTTAAATTTTGTAACTATTGTAAAAAACCCGGGCACCTCATTTTTGAGTGTAATTGCAAAAATGCCCGGTACGGCCAACCCAAATCGATTTTTTATTCGGACGAATTCTATAGGAGAAGACCCGCCATGAGACAAGTATGGATTGAAAAATCCCTTCTAGCGAGTCTCTCCGGGCCGAAAAACATCTCTTTTCAAAATCCCTCTCCCCGATGACTTTTTGTTTTTATTTAGGGGGAGTTAGGATCTTTTAAGCTTTTTTGTTATTTCAAGATTTTCAATTCCAACTTTCAATTCCAACTTTCAATTTCAACACTTGGTATCAATTTTTCATTTCAAAATATTCAATTCGAATTTCTCACTCAAATCTTTCAATTCATTTCTGATTCAAAACTCTCAATTTCAACAAATTTCATTTGGTTTCAAATTTCAAAATTCAATTGGTTTTTGATTCAAAACTTTCAATTCAAACTGTTATTCAATTTTCATTTCAAAATTTTCAACAATTGATATTATTTTCAATTGGTTTAAAATCTTGTTTTTCATCGATTCCCTCAATCAAGTTTTATGCCCCATTCTATTTTGATAATCACAAAGGGGGAGAAATTTCTTGATTGATTGGGGGAGAATCTTTTCTATCATGCTTTGTTTTATTTTCAAATTATCCTTTAAGCATGTCTTTCATTTATGTTTTTAATTTAATTGTTTTGGTGATTGTGATCATCAAAATAGGGGGAGATTGTTGTACATCTCGTTCCCCTCGTTGTTTGATTTTCATGATCACAATCACCTTTCTTATTTAGACTAACTTTGTTTTTAAGTGTTGTGGATGATAGGCAAAAGATTGCCAAAGGATTGGCCCAAGAATGGACAAGAAATGGACCGAAATTCAGTCCACCGGCCAACCGGTGTGATAGCACCGGCCAGCCGGTGGAACTGGCAGAGGGATTGCCCACTGCCAGGTTCCACCGGTCGACCGGTGGCTCTGTCACCGGTCGACCTGTGGCACCCAGCCCAAATAGTGCCAGCTACTGCCTCACCACCGGCCAGCCGGTGGCTCTGGCACCGGTCAAACGGTGGCCCCTGGACAGGAATCCTATGCCATTTTGCAAACACCGGCCAACCGGTGGGACTGTACCGGCCAGCCGGTGGAGCCAGTCAAACTAGCCGTTGCAGTTTGACCAGGCTGGCCCACTTGGCTCCCAACGGCTCTTTTAGCCTCTCCAACGGCTCCGAAGCCTCCCCAAGGGTTCCTAGCCTATAAATAAAGGCTGAGGAAGCCCCGGACACTAACCGGAACGATACCCAAGCCACCAGACACATTGTTGATCATTTTGGCGAAGCTCCGGCGGATTGTTCCAAGAGAACCCCAAGTGCTCCATCCATTTCCACATCCAAGAGCACCACTCAAGAAGCTTGGGAGAGCACACTACATCAACTCCATCATCCAATTGGCGCCCAAGTCTTCCCAATTACGGTTTTATTGTTTATTCATTTTGAGCTTAAAATTGGGTTTGTGCCTACAAACCCCAAACCCTTTTCTCATCCCCCTTTCCTTTGGGTTCTCACACCACCATTAAGGTGTGAAGAGGTTTCTTCAAGCCTTTCCTTTTAAAAGGCTTGTGTCACCGGTGAGCTAGCCTTCACCCGTTAAAAAGGCTAGTGGGTTCTTGCTAAACCATCAAAAGCAAGTGGGTTCTTGCTAAACCACAAAAAGCAAGCTGTAATAGGTCCTAGTGCTACCTCAAAGCCTAGTGGGTTTCTTGCTAAAACCATTGAAAAGCAAGCGGTAGGAATCTCTCAACGGTTGAGTTGGGAGCGGAGACGTAGGCCGGGTTTTGGCCGAACTTCGTTATCAATTTCTTGTGTGATTGCCTTCTTTATTTCCGCTGCATTTCAACTTTGATTTTAAATTTGTTTATCATTTTTTAAAAGGCAATTCACCCCCCCTCTTGCCATCATCTCCCCGTTTTTCCGACCCAACAAACTATTCATTCACAAAAATCGGACTCCTGGTGAGAAAGTTGCGTTTCTCCGTAACCGCCCAAACCCGGCCTCATGGGGCCCGCACCCCAAACCCCGTCCCAAAATTTGAAAACCAACAAGAAAAGTCTTCCGTACCATTAGGGTCTCAACGCCACTGATGGAAGAACAATTGGACGCTCCGGGTAGAAGATACGACGACCCGAAGTCGAATAATAATAAAATATTATTATTTTATTCAATGTTTCAAGCTCCCGGGCCACGATCCCGAAACATAAAACTCCCAAAACAACATCGAAGGGTTCTCCTTATCTCCAGGGTCGCGTCTCCATAGAAAGCATGTGATTCAGATTTCAAGGGAGCAAGATACGGGGTTTTTAAAACCCTCGTATACCAAGAGGGGCCCGAATCGGTTTGAACCGGCCGGTCCGGCCGACCCGGCTGCTGCGACGCAACCAACCCCCCCCCCCCCCCCCCCACCGCTGGGGTCACCGCTAATTGGCGCCAGACCGCTGCCCCCTGTGGTGGCCCAATCACATTTCTGCGTCCCGCCGGTGCCAGCACCGGCGGACCTTCCGAGGGCTGCCGGGGGCACCCCAGGGGTCCAAACGCGCATTCGAAGACATCTGCGCATCCCTGAGACCAGATCTACACATCTGTAGGCTCAAAACAGAGGAAAAAAAACCAAATCAGGATCTGTGATTTTAAAACTCAAACTTCCTACATGTTGGCGGATCGCCGAAGCTTCGGGTGCAGAACGACGCCCACGATGCCCTGATGCTTGATCCGCTGACGATTGGTACTGAAAACGGACGCCTGGGGCTTGATTCGACAAAAAACAGAGGGAGAGGGGGAGAGGTTTCATCGCCTGCACATAGAGAAGAAAGGGGGGGGGGAGAGTTTGATTTCTTTTTATTTATTTTTAAATAAAAACTACATTCGAGTTCCCCGCCAACACGCCTCCGACCCGGCACCCAGCGCCGACTAAAATTATGTCACACCTAGGGTAAACATGGCGTTCTGAACGTAATGGTGGACTCATATTTTCGATCCGAGACTCCTTTCAGAAGTTATTCAAGCTGACGCTCATAAATAAACATTTCCATTTATTTAGGAAAACACCCCTGGTAGCTTTTCTCCACAGTAGGCCCACACCTGCAAAGTTTACACCCCACCTAGGGTAAACTGCACACTTCGGAGGCAACTGTGCCCTCAAATTTCCGTTATGAGCTACCATTTAGGAGATTTCACACCCCCTCCAGGTGAATAGTATAAAAATACTTAATATTTTTATAAAAATAATTCCTGGCACACCGGACCTCAGAATCGCACGCCGTCTTCGCGCCTAACTCTGGAATTATTCATAGGAAGATTCCAAAGTCTGATATGGTGAAAACCCGAGTCTCTACAGTCTAAATTCTTCATAACAACTATATCCTCACCTAAAAGTCTCATTTTGGGAGGACATATCCTTTAGTGTAATAGAGCCTCAGTCCCCTTCCATAACATGTACATTGGGGGTAGAGTTTAGTGCCTCAGTCTAGCTCGACTCATGGGAATAGAACCTCAAGTCAATACCCCACTCTACCAAACACATGCACATGCTATACATTTGTGTATCCAAAAACCATTCACACAAAATCACAACCATTTCCCATGGAAAAAATAATTCATAACAATTATATAAGAGTTAATACTATTCCCAAACCCATGAACACATTTACCAAATTTCAAATCATTTAGCCACATAGCACGATTACCCTTTTATTATGCTTATCTCACTAAGAATTCATTCATTGTGCCTATCTCACTAGGCTTCGTTCATCATGACTAACACACTAGGATACATTACCAGGCTCATAATCCTTTTCATTATGATCTTTAATCATTTCCATGTTAACTCAATATCCCTTAGGTTATTACTAAACCTAGGTGCCTCACATAGCTTCTACTTCAACATCATCAATCACATCAACATGTTTATCAAGGGCTCTACATAATCACACACCAATATCAATTGTTTTTTTACAAATCCCTAGGTATAGTAAAGTCAGTACACCCCATGGGTGGCCCTATATTAGTCTCATAAACCTCGATGCATCCCATGGGGATCATGAGGGTTTTCATTAACATTCTTAACAAACATTTTTCCTAAACATACCAAAGGTGATAAAAACATACTAAGAGACACCCAATTACAAAACCACACATTCATATATCCCCAAATAAACCATGTGATATAACTTTTAGACCACCTACCTCGATTCTGAGGGTGAACACACTCATAATATATCCCTTAAATTCCACTCCAAGCAACCTTTGAAGCTTTAACATAAATCTCACCCAAATATTATTGTTTTAAATCTTCAGAAAGGGAGGAGAAGATGATACAAACCCTAAAATCAAAAGAAAATGAAAGATGAGATTATCCTTACCCTGAGCTTTGATCCGAAACCAACAACAACAAAAATGACTTAGAATTGAATGATATTGATCTCTTGGAGCCCGTAAGAGATTTGGTTCGTTCCTAGGGTGAAGAGGGTGAATGTGGAGGAAATCCCGAGTATGGGTTAAAAATCCGAGAGTGGTAGAATTTTATTTTTTTTAAAAGATTATGGGCCGCATGGTTTACCCATTAGGTTTTCCAAACCGTGGGATAATTGTGTGGAGGACACTATCCAAAATCTCACCTCACACACGGTTTCCTGGGCTGTCCATATGGTTAGCACTAACCATGCACAGACTGTGCAGCCTACCCAGAAAACCCCTTTTTCTTTTTTTTTCGTGTCTCGAACCCTTGGGACATCCCCGATCCTCCTTTAGAACTTGGGTATGCACTTAATTAACAAAAACAAGGGATTCAAACAAAAACATAAATGAGATCACACCTTTCCATGACTTGGGATCTTACAAAAACAACAAGACACTATTTCATTTTGGAATGGATGTTTCTTATGATGCCTTGTACTCTACTAATAGTACACTAATTATTGAATAATCAATATTAAATAATAAATATTAAAATTAAGACTTCATAATATTGAGTTATGAAAAAATATAACTTGGTCTTGTTAATCCAAAATAAAATATTAGGGAAATACCAAGAAGGGTGTTTAGACTCTTCATGAGATAAAAATATTTGATATTAGACATGATTTATTATAAGGAATAATGATAAAAAAATATTCATTATATATGATAAAGATTAAATGATTTTGAATCCACTTCAATAATATATGTGTGAACTATTTAATGTATAATCTTGAGGTAGATTCATGTTCTTCATGATAATACTTTAAGAAATATACACAATGTTAAATCAAATAAATTATTATGATTGGTGAGAATATTATAGATGCATCAGAAAGTGATACAAAAAATATCTTAATGAATAATTAATTGATAATTAAAAATTATAGTGGATTTGTTCCTAAATTCACATTTCCCTATAAACATTAGACAACTGATTTTAGTAAGGGGATGGTCAATGATGAGTTTTAAATGCATTTTTTGATCCTTAAAATGTTGAGTGGGTTTATTCATAATCTCAAATTTACTTATAAACATAATATCCATGAATGTAAGTATAAATACGATTAGTGATGAATCTTATATGTCAAGAAAAGTATCATTATATATTCCAGACATTTCTACCAAATAACAACACTATCTAATTGTCATATGCCAACTATAATGAAAATTTTATATCATATGAGTATAGTATGAAATAAATAAATTATTATATAAACCAAATCCTTTCTATGCATATTATTACATGATTTTTAAACATAAAAATCTATTAATAAAACTAATAAATCATAAAGGTCAAGTGTATTTTGAAAACTACGTTCGTAATACATCAAAAGAAATATAAAACATGGAATCCTTATTAAACTTTTTATAATAATCCCTTAAAAATCCTTTGAGTTCCTAAAAATATATGGGATAACCTGAGGAATATATAAGGAAAGGGTTGATTTAAAAATTCCAGTAAAGTAATAGGTAAGATAAGGAAACATAACTTGTGAGTCAATAGTATGACATGATATCATAAAAGTAACAGCTCATGAGTAAACACATGGGAGGGTAACATATTTAACGTTGTATCATAAGATCATAGCATCATATGAAATATGGAAACAACATATAATATGGGATAAAAATGTGTTAAGGATGAAATTCAAGATAATATCACATGGGAAAAAACTCTTAAAATGGATTAGGTTTACTCCCTAATCCCATACATGACATCTCATGAGACTAAAGATTTACCCAATGCATTGAGTGCTATTTGGGTGAACCTATCTTGACATGTATATTATTTATGTGTTCCATAAAAAGGAAATTAATCATAACTCAAAAAATAGAATAATTATTCATGGAATGAAATGGGTTTCATAACCATGTCTCATATCATAATCAATGGAAGATTTCATAATAAAGGAATCTGAGAGATGTACATAAGGCATGTATTTCCTTATCAAAGTAAGGGATTGTGAGAAAGGTATATATGTAGGTGAAATATATATAGTACTTGAATCATTATATAGCAGTAAAGGTTGGTATATTTGATAAATTGAAACACTTTTAAAATATTTAAAAACATTCTTAAGGAAAATAACCAATCAACTTTAAAAATCACTTTTGAAAAAAGAAATTCAATAAATACTGTAGAAATAATTTTTTTTGGAAATAAAATTATAAACATATAATGAAACCTTCATGGAAAAAAACGGTGAAAAATACTCTTCATGTCATACATGATTAATCAATGTAACCTTTCATATTTTTTGTAATGACTAAAGAAGTACCTCATTTAAAAAAAGACAAGAATATTCTTTTTAAACGATTTAATAAAAAGTAAACAAGGGTTGAATTATGTTAATTATTTACTTGATTAAAAAAATATTTAATATATATTATTCATTTTATTTAATTTTTATAATTTCATACTAATTACTTACACAATTGATTTCACATTTTCTGTTTTAGTAATAAATTACTCATATGTCCAAAAAAACATTCATATGTCGAATATGATTGAAGAGAATATTATTTAATTAGATAAAGAACTATAATCATGACATAATTATATTTATTATACATAAACTATAATTTTAAAACCATCTATTAAATATGGTTATGAAAAATGAACTACATTACGATCATAGAGATGGTAGGTTGTATGTTCTCATGAGGAACATTTTAATTTTTCAACGATCAAGATTGAAAAAGTTAAGTATTATTTTATTAATAAAGTATGCAACTTTTATCATAAAAAAATATCTATCCAAAAGAACCCTACAAATACCATCCAAGTGATGAATTTTTAAAAATGAATCACATTGCTTCGTGAGGTGGTAGTCTAACGTACAAGGGAATGACATTATTATTTATTAAATTGATCATAAGTTAAGAAATAATATGATATTTTATAGATTTATTAATATGTAATTAATATAATATAACAACATAAAATTTTTACTTATTACATTCAATGTAAATAGTAAGTGAAAAATTATTCCCATCATTTTGGGAGACGATAGTCGGCCATACACATGAGTGAAATTATCGTACTATCTATGTAATAGAAAATAAGAAGCCATATGTGATATTATAATTACATAATTATAATGATATAAGAAATTTCATACATATATATATATTTAATAGGAAATTATATCTATCCATGATATACAATGATGTAAAATGAATAACATTGATTTTATAGGTGGTAGTTCACCGTACACAAGATCAATGGTTATGTTTCCCATTTAAGAGAGGGGGGAGATGGTTGTAGATAATGCAATCAAGGTAGGGGGAGATGGTTGTAGATCATGCACTAAAAAAAACATCTAATTATATAGAAGATACTTATTTTATTAAATTGTCATGATTTAATAATACTAGAATGTGGTGGAAGAAATAAAAAAACAATAATCTCATTTATGGACATTCCCTCTTATTCAGAAAACATCTTTAGGTTTTTATTTTATTCCAAACTAGGTTAGATTTCGTATCAAAACAAGGATTATATGATTATTATATATTAGTAAGAAAGTTATTTCGGTATTTTTCAGATGAACCGATGGGTTTTTATAAGTATAAAGCAGAGGAAAGGGGTGGCGTTTCATTAGTGGGGGAGAGGACACACATGATATTTTGGATAATAAAGAATTACACCCATGTTTTTATCATGCCAAAAAGAAAAAATGCACAATTTTTAATCCATATAATGTATATGATATAATATTACCATAAAATAGAAATTGTATATATTGTTGATTTATTAAACATTATCGTTTTAGTTTATCTTTTGATTAAACTCATTTTACCTTAACAATGGTAAACAATTTTTACTATTTTCAATATTCTTTATAGTAAAAACAATATGTTGACCTTATTATATAACATAAATTATTCATATTCTAAAATTTAAATTCATTTTTAAAAATTTCATTCATATAAGTGGAAAATGTTTAATTGAAAATTAATCCTGTAGACTCAATGAAAAAGCAGGTTACCAAAGTCAAATGTTTCTTATATAGAGAATGATTTAGTATCAAAATTAAATAAAAAATTTATTAAAATTACCTAATAGTAATAATAAATTTATAATTAAACAAATTTACTTTTAAAACTACAATAAAATAAAATTGTACTTTTAAATTATTTAAAACAAAAAGTTACTTTTTGTTAAAAATAAATAATTTTCACTATTCATATAAAGTTGAAATTTCTCAATAAAATCCCAAACATTGACCATAATATATATTTGAAATTATAATCTCCAAAAAAAATTATTTTTTAACATAAATTTTCTAAAATCAGTAAAAAAATAATTTTAAATTATGTGTACCAAGTAGAACTAAAACAACTTTAATACACAAAAATATTTTTTAAAAAATATTTTATATTCATTTATACTATTATTATTATTTTTTATAATTAGTAGATAACCATTTAATTTATTTTATACATGTGTGGACCTTATAATTTCCATAATTTAGTAAGTCATATTCATACCTTCCAACTTAATTTCAATATTATACTGGCTGTATTTAAAAATCAATATTCTCATAGAGTATCATCTTTCGTTTAAACCTGGTGATTAGTGAATGAAAAAATATCAAAGACATTAACATTATTTAAAAATAAATATATCATAATAAATCTTGGTGTTACATTATAGCACACTTAAAAAAGTTTAATCCTCACAATTTGAAGTTTTTATCATTAATCAGTCGTTTAACATTTCAAAATTTCATTGGGGAAAAACCTACATCATAAAAAGGGTTAATAAAACATTCTCTTAGAAAGAGGAAAAGTTAAACGTGAAGGTCATCCTATAACTAGATTTCCACATAGGAGAACATCATTGGGAATTTAAAATAAGGAAGCGGAGGAAAATTTTAATTATTTATGGTGGGTGATATAGTTTATTGATCAAAAGAAGGTGAATGACCCTAAGAATATAAATAGACACAAAACTATAAATCTATATTGAATTAAATGAACAATGATTCATCATATATAAAGGTAATTTAGTAAATTTTTTGTTTCAAGATCCTTTTTCCAAAATTTTATTCATTCTTTTACTATCTTTACTAAGAAAAATTTAAAAATTATTTCTCAATTAATATGATTTCATCTTTTAACCAATTTCCACCACAATCACATCTTTTCCTCAAAATTATGAGTATTGAAGAAGAATTTTTCATGAGTGGAACTGTAAAATAAAATTGTAACTGATCACAGAGTCAAAAAAAGAATCATTATATATTCATCCTATATTTACTAAAATTGTAATGGTTTGAACAATATATGATAATTCCCAAAAGAATATGAATATATCCATCTCCATAATTCTATAATGAAACTAAAGGTTCATCATAGATAATTATTTAAATAATTTACCCTATTACTCCACTAACCTAAACAACCACATCTTGAAAGATGTGTTTAACCTCAATGTTTATCCCATACTGTGTAATTTACATCCCCAAAATCATAATATCATTTTTCCAAATTAATCCTTTTTGTTTAACATAGAGGTTATATATACTTTAACCCAATAAAAAATCTGATGAAATTTCATTAATAACCTCAATGTGATTTTATCACTTAATATTTACTCATAAAAACGTTTATGAAGAAATATTGGAATACCAACTAGTATATCATGTAGGATAGTTGTATGCACTGCACCCTTATCACCCTTTGGTTGTGGTTCAAAACCGACGACCTTGTCGAATGTGATGAGATGTCACCATGATAGAAGGTTATCCATTTTATAAAACTATTGAAAAAATTATTTGATAATCAAATTAAAAATTCACCATGAGACTATAAACTTCTCAATAATATTAATAAAATAGGTAAAAAAATACACTAGTTATCAAATATCTTTTTAGACCACTATGTTTTTCTTTACATCTCATTTCCTTCAAAAAATCAATAAATTTGGATTAATAGTAATTACCTAAACATTATTCACATATCCAACATTATATTCTCTTAAATTATGTTTTTTTCCTTGGATTTTATTCTTACATTTATACAACTTTCTAGGTCACCATTACAATTCAATTAATTATTGAAATATCTATAGAAAACTAAAACATAAAAATTTATAGATGTTTCATGATTCTTAAAAAATACAATTAATAAAAAAATAATTCTAAAACATAATTCCTAAATATTAATACATAAATATTATAACCCACTCACTTCAATAATTTACATGTAACATGTCATTACTTGAAAAAAAATTTAACCCTTGCATTCGGGAATTAACTTGGATAATTCCCAAGTTCCCCACATTTATAAAATTGAGAGGTAAATGGTATATTAAGATGATTCTAGATTTACCTCCATTGATATCTTCATTTTACATTGTATATTAAATTATTTATCCGCTTATTTTCCCCAAATATAAAATCATTCAATCCCTTAAGTCATTTTCTAGGGTGTGACTTCCTAAAATTTTGACATATAGGAAGTTGAATCTTCTTTTAATTATCATCCTCATCCCATTAACTTTTCTAAGACTATATCATTCTCTTATATGGTGAGTTTTCTAATTCAAAAATATTTTATTTGTTAATCATAATTCAAGATACCTCATTTGGAATGATCATAGTATGTATAACTTCTATTCCCATTAGATTTAACAACTCTTTGGGTAAATCAATAAATTTCCCATCACATTTGTAATTAGAATTCTTTCTTAAATTTCCCACCATTAACGAAAAGGATAAAAGAACAATATGAGTATTCATTAACATACCAAAGGGAAACTTATAAACCTAAAAGGAATAAATTATAAGTGATATATATTCCCTAACATATGGGCCTATAGGTTTGAATATATGTTATCCATAGTAATGTTTCCTACTAGATTTTATAACCTAAGAATTCATTCAAGTCCTTCATAATGGATCATAAAGAGTTTGTGAGTTTCAATATCATATCACCAGGGAGTGTCAAACTAGGTGTGCAGTAAGGTCCTTTTTCATATACTATGTAACACTCGATTCATGCCCGAAACAAATATTTAAGAGTCATTTCTCGTTAGTACATCTGTAATAGAACCATTCCCACTTTTAGTATCAATATGATGATTTAATTTCTCATAAACCAATCAATCTATACTTTACATAATATTTAGGATATATTTCTATATTTTTAATTTTACATATACTTATCCATAGGGTTATTACTAATGTTTTATTATCATAGTGTATAAAGGTTTACTAAACATTTTATTTGATACCAACTATAGGGACTGGATTTTTTTACACATGTTATTACATGATTCATAAAAATAAACATCTATTAATAAAAAACAAGGATCATAAATTCCTAGTGTACTTGGAAAACTATGTTTATAATACATCAAAAATAACATAAAACATGGAATCCTTATTTAATTCTCCATAAGAAGCTCCTAAAATATATTTGAGTACCTAAAGCTACATGAGATAACCTAGGGAACACCTAATGAATGGGGTGAACTAAAAATTCCCCTAAAGTAATAAACATGATAAGGAAACATTACATGTGAGTTAAGAGTATAACATGATATCATAAAAGTAAAGGTTTATGAGTAAATACATGGGAGAATAACATAAATAACATGGTATCAAAAGATAATTACATCATATAAAATGTATTAATGACATATAACAAGACATGAAAAAGGATCAATGCTACATCCAAGACAATTTCACATGGTGTAAAAAGTACCTTAATGGATTAGGTTTACTCCCTAATCCCATACACAGTGCCTCATGAGACTAAATATTTACCAAAATAATTATAGTGTTATTTGGGTACACCCATCATACTATGTACGTGATTTATTCATGAGACCAAAAAGAAATCAATCATAAGTAATAAACATAATAATTAACCATGTAAAGAAATGGGTTGCATAATATTGTCTCATATCATAATCAAAGGAAAATTTCTTAATGATGGAATATTAATGTTTAATATAAGGTAAGTTTTATGCCATAAAACTAAGGGATAGTGAGAATGATATATACGTAAGAGACACATATACAATATTTTAATCATTCTATTTCATAAAATATTGTTTTCATTGATGAATATAAATATTTTTAAAAATATTAAACAAACCATGTGGAAGATAATATTACCAAATTGAAAATCACTTTTGAAAAAAATTAAAAAATTAGAAAATATTATAGAAATAATTTTATATAAAAATTTATTTATAAACATATAAAGTAATATTCAAGAAAAATTATTAGAGAAATTTTTTTTCATGATGTACACCGAAAAACACTTATTATTTTCACATTTTTTGAAAAATAAAACTAGTAGATTATTTAGAAAATGATAAGAATATTCCATTTAAACAACTTTTTATAAAACACTTAAAGGATAAAATTACACTAAAAATCGTATAATTTTTCTAAATTTATTTCTTAATACACTTCTAATAATATACGGACAAAGTAGAGAAATATTTTTTGATCAAAGATGAAAATAAATTTAATTACACTTAAAATAATTTTATGAATATTTTTAATTACCAAAGATAGGAAAATAGAACTATTACTTAAAAATTTCGTGAACAAATAAAGGAGAGTTTAGGCAATGATAAATAATTTCTTTTAATGGAAATTCATGTTTAAATAATCCTAATTGAAATTAGATTGAAACATAAATACTGACTGTATTCCTTAGTTTTAAATCCCAACTCCCATGAATGAAATAAATTAATTGTAACTTAATGTATCAAGAAGCATAAAATATTCATCATACAATTTTTAAAGGGTTAATATATAGATCATTTAAAATAAATTAGGTGCATAAAATAACAGGTGTCTCAAAGAATGTTGTTTTGAGATGAAGTCCTTACAAAGATCATACTGTGGAAATAGATATTTCATAATGAATTAATTACTTGTATTAAATTAAAATTCAAAAAAACGTTTAAATGTAACATAAAATAATAAAATTTCATTTTACCCATAATATTATCCAAAAATAATTATTTATGTATCATTTTTTCCCAATGAATAAAAATATAGTTAAGAGACTCCTTACCTCAAGCATTAATCTTCTTGAACATTATTTATATTTATGAATAATAAACTAATGATAATTATTTACATTATTAATAACATTTTTCATGTTTATTTTTCATTTTATTTATTTTTTACCATGTCATATTTAATTACGTAACTAATTAATTTCACATTGGATGTTTTAACGGTAAATGACTCATATGTCCAAAATCACATTGGTATGTTTAATAAAGTAAAATATATTATTATTTAATTATCTCAAGCATGGTAATAATTTCATAACTACAATTTTTACTCATAAATTTTAATTTTATAACCATCCATCAAATATATTTATGAAAAATGAGCTATATTACAATTATAGAAAAAGTAGGTCGTACATTCGTATGAGTATCATTTTCATTTTTCAATGATAAATATATAAATATATTAAGTGTAAATTTAACTTTAAATTATGATAATTATATAAAAAATATAATTTATTTCTTTAAATGTTCCTTACACTTACAATCAATATGGTGCAGTAGTAAAAAAAATCACATCGCTTTGCAAGGCAGTAGTTCATCATACACATGAAAGAAATAATCATTTATTAAATGGATTGTAAGGTAAGAAATTATATAATAAATTTAATTTATATAATTATTAATATTTCATTTATATCATATATCAATATAAAATTAGTTCATTATTACCTTTCATATAAATTGCAAGTGAAAAAAATCACATCACTTCATGAGGAAATATTTTGTCGTACACACGAGAAACATTATCATGTTCTCTATATAATATATTTTAAGAAGTAATCTATGATATTATCACTCTATAAGTATAATGATATCATAAATTTAATAAATAGACTTTATATATATCATTATATCAATCAATGAGAATCTGTGATGTAAAATGAATTATATCAGTTCGTGAGGTTATAGTTTATTGTACACATGATAAAAATTATCATTTCCCATTTTACAGAGGAGGATATTATTGAAGTTCATGCTTTAAATATAAAAAATCTAAATATATGAAGTATATTATGGTTATTATATCATCAATATTTAACAATATTATAATGACGTGGAATAAGAAATAAAATTAAAATCTCAATTAAGGATGTTACATCCTATTTGGAAAATATATGTAGGTTTTATCTAAAATTATTCCTATGTTTCATCTATAATAAATACAGGGAAAATTGGATGAAGGAATCAATGTAAATAAGTAATTTGAGCATGTCTTTTCTAATTATATATGGTACACACAAGTGATGTTATTGTATTCTATATGGAATGGAAAGTGACAAGGCATATATGATATTAAAATTCAATAAGTAAAACTATATCATAAATTTAACATATAAACTTTATATACATAATTATATCAATTCATGACAATAGGTGATGGAAAAAAATAATGTCATCTCATAAGGAGGTAGTCTGTTGTACTCATGATCAATGATTTTGTTTCCTATTTGAAAGGGAAGGATATGATTTTAGGTCATTCTATCAATAGAAAAAAAATCTATGCATATTTAATATACTAAGGTTATTATATCATCATGATTTACCAATATTATATGGAAGTGTAAGAAGAATTAAAAAAAAGTTTGGTTAGGGATGTTACCTCTTCTCAATTTTTTTTGGGTTTTTTTCAAGAATACTCCCTTGATTTTTTTGTGATACAAAAAGGATTATGGTATGAGGATATTTAATTAAGTAAGTGATAAAGATAGGTCTTTTTTGAAACAATGGGTTTTGGAAGTGTGTAATATAGAGGATATGGGGTGGCCTTTTATAAGTTGGGGAGAAGAAACACATCGATTTTTTTTTAAATAAAGAATTCCATAAAAAAATTTCCATGAAAGGGGATAAAATATAAAAAATGATTGAACCATATAATAGATAAGGTAAAAACAATATAATAAAATAATAATTATAAATTTTTTGGATCAATTTTTACCCTTATAGTTTTTTTTAACTCCTCGCAAACCTATTTTACCTTAAATGCGGTAATTTGTTTTTACTATTTTCACAATTTATTATGGTAAAAAATTAATTTGGAATTAGTAGATTACATAAATTATTACAAATAAATATTTTTAATAGATATTTCTAAATTACATTCAGATAAGTGGTGCATGTTAATTTAAAATAAAACCTAAAAACTCAATGAAAAACAGGTTTCCAAAGGGAAACTTTCTATAAGTTGAGAGTGTTTTTATCATAATTCAATATGAAATTGATTGGAATGACCTAAAACAGATTATAAAATATATAATTGAACTAAATTTACTTTTATAATCACTTTTAAATAAATTTTTCCATTTAAATTATTTAAATAAAAGGCATCTTTTAATAAAAATCATTATTTTTACTAATAATTGGAAAATGATTATTTTCCAAAAAAACATGAAAAATCACCCTAATATAATTTTTATATCCTAATTTAAGAAACTAAATTTATTTTGTAAAATAAATTCTATAAAATTAGTAAAAATTAATTTTATACTATGTGTATAAATCACAACTAAACTACCTTTAACAAAATAAACTATTTCTTAGAAATCATTTCTTTTTCTTTCAAATAGTTCTTATTTTATTTATAATCATTAAATAACCATTGAATTTTTTACAGTTTTTTAAACCATATACTTTTAATAATTTATTAATTAATTTTCATAACCTCAAACTTGATTGCTAGATTATAATGGCCATGTTTAAATAATAAAATTTTAATAGAGTTTTGGGTTTTGGTTAAACTCGATGTTATGTGAATCAAAATATATCGAAGATTAATAATTTATTTAATATTAACTATATCAAAAAAACTCTTGTTGTTACAACCATAACACAAAATTTTTTTTAGATATAAATAGTTTTTTACCCTAAGTCAATAACAAAACTTGAATCAAGAAAAAACATAGTGCATCTATGAAATTATCCTAATGTTTATATAGGATATTACATAAATACCTAAAATAAAAAATCTATAGTTAATTAAAATATTATATTTCAATGATATTACATGTGTATTTATTTGAGATTTCAAGAATTATATTTACTTGGATAAATTCATTTTCTAAGATGCATTAGTAGTTTGAATAGGAACTAGTTATACAAGTGCTCATGGAAGACGAGTTATTCTGGAGACATGTATTGTATAGGATGAATAGAACCAAAAGGATGTTATTATTTTCACTATGGTGGATGATATATTGTTAATTAAGAATAATTAATCCTAAAAGGAATAAGTGTAAGAAAATATGATAATATTTTAATTTTTAGACAAATCATAATATGGATTACATTTATTAGAATATAATTTTTTTATTAAAATATGTCTCCTAGGATGACGTAAAACTATCGGTGGGTATTCAAGAGATACTATACATGTGTGGTACCATAGTGGTACAAATAAGGATCGATTCATTATATCATGATGTGGTACATAAATCCATTAGAATTTTACTTTTTCTAGAAACTTTCTATGATCATAATATTGGCATTGGTAGTCATGAACACCATTAACTAAAGGTTCATATACAATGAAACCAAAAAGGGTTAGTGGAAACATAGAATTCCAATTTGAAATGAAAATTGTTGTAATATATTTATGTATTAATGTAACCATACTAATCATAGAATATTTTATAGAATGAAATTATAGCATGTGTCTATGACAGGTTCGTTGGAGAAATATAGTCTTCAAAGATATATTTGTTTGTAAACATATAGAAAACATTTGATTAGTCTTAAAAGTAATTAATACTAGATTAAAATAACTATTATAAGATTTACACTGAATATAAAACTTGCGAAAAACATCTACTATGGTAGATCTATCGGTTTTATAAACCACATCAATGTTTATAAAATGAAATTGTTTTGAAAGTAAAAGTTATTAAAAATTGAGAGAGATTTTTTTCAACTGTAACATGAAATAAATCACTCTAAGAAAATGTGTATAAGCAATAGGAGGAGATTAATATAGTGAGTATTACTTGATATAATTCAGTGATTGACCTATCACATATTCCATGGTATAAATATATAATATATGATATTTTGAATACATATATTATATTAGTTACATATCAAATAAATATAAGACAAATATATAGGAAGCAATTAAACTTATCCAATAGTAACAGAAATGTAGAAGGGATATATATAACATGTATTTGTAGAGGAATAAATAGTAGTCATCAAGGGGTATTAAACTGGTCTTTCTATGTATAAATTGATCTTATATCATAGTTATTATAAGTAAATTATCAAGAGAATCTCATTGTATCCATTGGTATCCATATATATAAACACCTAGTATGATACAAATTTTAAGGCAACTAGAGAATAATTATAAATATTAAATGATCTATTCCATTTCATGGAATAATCTCTATAATGTAAGTTATTATAAACATATAAATTTTTATAAGCTTATGATAATGGTACAAGACACGATTCCAAGGATATGACAATGTTTTAAAGGGATATATTAGAGGATATCGTCTCTTTAGGGAGTTTTAATCAAAGGGGTAAATTCATAGATTATAGATTAACCATGTATGAATATTTGGTAGGTCTATTTACTAAATTAATTACAATAATGAATAAATATTTTATCATTAGAGGGCTAAGAGGTTGATAGTTTGGGAGTTGGCTTTAGTGCAAGTGGGAATGTTGTAAAATTTGGTTCCCTAGACCCAAATTGTGAAATAATTTTCTATTACCATATCATGTATATAGAGACTAATGCACTATATTTTCATACTATAATATTGAAAATAAATATTCAAAGAATATTTACATGGTAATATCCATAGATTATTTATTGTACCCATGGGTTATAATAGATCCTAGCTATAATAATAATATTAAGATATGATGAACGTAATAATAAATATATGGCATATTGTATAGATACATAACACTAATAAAACATGGATGAATCTTAACTATCATTTTTTTGGGGGATCATAAGTATTGATACTTATTATTATAAATTTCATGATTGGTGATATCAATTAGGAGAGATCATGATGACTGATCTGTCAATAGTAACACCTTATGTTACAAGTGTCATTGGATATTCATATCTTTTTAAATGTGTATTGGTATCTCAACATGAAATTAGTATCAATGTGTATCATTTTATCATGTACATTTATTAAAGATTAAAACAATTACATCTATGTTGTGATGAGGTAAAATTGCATTGGGTGTGTCATTTTTGGTATGATATTGATTGAATAATCAAGATAAAATTTGCTGCTTTAAGAAATAAAGAGATATATCATTCCCAATTGATTATGATGGTAGTACCTTTAAAAAATCCATGTCCATGGTTAAATATTGAAATTATATTCATAATGGTATGTAAAACAATAAATGAAGTAATTAAGGATTGAGACACATGTGATGTATCCTGCTTTATGAGATACCATGTGAAAAATATTATATTACACATAATATATTAATATGTGGATTTCATTTTTATGATTAAAATTTATCTTATTATAAGACTTAATGTGTTTCTAGATACATATCTTTATCTATGGGTGTCACTCACAACTATCAAAATAAGGGTATAGAGGGTCACACAAAAAGTGTATTTAGAAGCTTCTAATTTCTAATGAATTATAGTTTAAGACATGGTGGGACCTATCATGAGGTTTGGGTAATGACTTAGTTTTAACTATCACTAATAAATAAATAAATAATTTATTATATTATTTTATAATAATAGACTTTTAATTTATTTACTCAGTGTAATTACAAGTTATTTAGTGAATACAATGTAAAATATTTTACAAATGAATATTTAATCAAGGTTTGTTAATATTTATGAGAGGTAAGATACAAGTTAATGACTCCCAATTTTATCATGTTACATTATTTTAATGTTACAATTATCTGATGGAATACAAATGACATTACTGACATAGTTACTAGGAAATATATATTATTTAAGTTTTATTTAGATGGCTATATATGTTAGGGGGAAAATATTCAATTTCCAAGTGTATTAACATACATATATAAGTCTCAAGAGGCATGAATTAATTGGTACTAGTACTCACTAGAATCTAAGTGTATATATACTCTCTCTCCCATATTATAGAGTAAGAAGGTTTCAATCTGAGCACCCTGCTCCATGTTCTTCTACTTAGAACAAAGAAATAGTGTTCTAATTATTTTTGATTCACTAAAGGGTTCATATATTATTTTAAAGAACCCAAAATTACTTTTGATACATAATAAAGATTTTAGATCATGTGTGGAAAATATAGAGTTATTTATATGGTTCCTATAAGCCGAAATCATTTGGAATGACCAGAACATTCATTCAATCATAATCTAATATGGTATTGTTTTGATTTAATTTTTCATGTAAATTTAATTCACCCAAGATCTAAATGTTGGTTATTGGGTAATGATTCATTTGATATAATGTTGTGATTTCAATAATGGTGTAATTTTTATTCCCTTGTGGTTCATATTTTTTTGTTTTCCGGACAACACAATGTGAGAATATTTAGGATTCATACAACATTCCCCATTGTGACCATAATAATATATCATAAATATATTTTTGGTCATCAAATTCTATATAGAGAATGAAAATATTAATTTCATTAATTTTTATGATTTCTCAAATATTAATGGTTGGTAATACAAATTTTATAACATTTTTATGAAAAATTCCATTAGGTTATTGGAATGAAATAAAATTAAAATTATATCAAAATCAAGGAATGAATTTTAGAAATCAGTTATTTTATTTCATTAATCCTAAATAATAATTTATTTTTTATCAACAAAGATCATATCATTTAAAAAATTATTATATTTTTCATAATGATTTCCATTTAAGTAATTTAGGTAGTAAAAATAATAATTTTTATAATATAAGTTCTAATATTTCCATAAACACTAAGAAAAATAAAAAACACTTCATGAGATAATTTCAAATCAATTACATGACATAATATTACTATTCCATGAAGACTCGATAAATAATATTTTTTAATTGATAATGATAATATATTAGAAAACATTAAAAAATATATAAATAATCATCAAATTATTTTTAAAAGAAAATATTTTTATACCATTCGTCAAGGAAAAAATATTTTATAGTCACCCCATCCTTGATTTTAAAAATAATTATATTCTCTTTGTGAAATGAAATAAAAATATTTTAAAAAATATTCATATTTACATCAAGGAATGTATTGGAGTTATTTAATCATGTTTTAAGGCATATTCAAGACCATTGAAATGAATGTGAAATTTTACATTTTCAACCATGTTTGATAAAATAAAATGAAATATACATATAAGAAGTAATATAAAAGTGAAAAAAATAAAACATACAGTATTTATTGAAAATCATTACAAAAAAAAAACATATGAAACATGAGAATTTAAATATTATCATTATTCATAACACCTTCAGGGTTTTTGAAGAAATAGAAGTTATAAAAACTCACTATATCATCATCTTATTTCATGGTTCAGACACCAATATTTTGTTTAACAATTTTATACTTACCTCAAATTAGTTTCTAATAAAGATCAATATAGTGTTTTATCATAAAATATGTACAAGACCAGTGAAATTTTATGTCACATTGAAATCATTCACTTACAATATGTTCTGACTAAATTGATTTGGTTTTTCATCATTCAACCACTTATAGTGGTGGTATTTATTATTTTAATTTGGTGTATTTCTACATTAAACACTGTATTTTCATCTACCTCAACCATGTAATTTTTTACCACGATCCAAATAACTATAATATTTTCTTCAAGGAATGGGGTTGACTTATTTGATTGGTTTTCATGATTACTATTTAGGCAGTCATGGTGGAATAATATTTTATTAATTAATAAGAAAATAAAACAATCCTTTATTAATGGTTTTATAGTGTGAAACCATGTTTATTAATATTTATCATGGCAAGTATTACATACCTAATTATACTAACCTTTTTAGCTACGTATAACTCAAAATCATATCATTTTGTAAAATCAATTCAAAAATTCAATTAGAATAGTAAAGTACTTCAAAACCAAATACTCATTGTCCATCATTGATAAATAAAAAAATCACTTGAATGTGTAAATAATGGTGAATTAATGTGAATATATAAATGTAAAGATTAACTAAATAATGTAAAATAGTATAGAAAATAATAGATATTAAAATGTTTTGCTCTCGCTATTATGTCATTATATATGAAGGATACTTGTATATATGATCACTGTTCTGGATTAATCTCTATTATCTATGAATGATATAATAAATAGGATTAATGACATGAGATATTGGTTGTTAATTAATGATCATGTGAAATTCACCAAATGGGGATCACCACCCATGAGAAATTAATGCGTCAACATTAATCATATAACTTGTTTATAAAACATCAATTATTTTAAATAAACCAATATATTTCACCATTACATTAAAAAAAATAATGATCTATAGTGGAATATACAACATATTTTTTCATATATTTAATAAGATAAATAGTATCACTTAAGACACTATTATTTATATAGAACTCTATTAGCAATTAAATAATATGAAACTCTTTCATATTTATATATATAATACCTTTTTGAAATTTATCCTTACGATCTATCTCAACTCAATTCATTTGGGAACATAATATAATAATGGTTAGATTTCCATATTGAAAACTACTGTTCATTATTTAATTATTAGTATCTTTCATATGTTATATAAGATAATTTTATTATAATGGAATCAAATTGGGAATTTCAAAAATTGTATTTTTTGTAATGATTTTATGGATTTTTGTCACATTTTAAGGATGAAAAAATTGAATAGATGATTTATGTAATGGCCGAGACCCTCATGGTCCATCCCTTTTCCAAATTCTAGATCTTAATGGTGGTGTCTTGGTGGTAGGATGTCATTTTGGTGTGCGACCGATCGGCGTGATGCAATCGGTGTGTCACCGATCGGCGTGACACGATCGGGGTCTCACCGATTGCTGTGACACGATCGGCGTGTAAGTGATCGGTGTGGCACCAATCGGTGCGACCAATCAATGGGCCACCGATCGGTGCGACACGATCGGTGTCACACAGCCTTGTCAAGTTTTTCTTCTACATTTTCTTCCATAACTCTACTTTTAAACATTTTTTTTAACTTTTTGAAATGGTTCATGGCCGTTTTTAGCCCCATAATCAATGTTTAAATTCCTATGAGTGGGGAGACCCACAACAGACCTAGTTATGTGTCTGTGTAATGTTACCATATGTTTATATAAAATCCTTTAAAGTCACAACTGTTACCACATTTTCCCGATCAGATTTATTAAATAAAAATTAATTTTATCGTGTGTAACCACTCAACCGCGTGGTGAAACCATGATCTGACTTTCAATTCGCTGATGATATTGATATCCAGTAATGCTCGGGATCATATTTTAATCAAACTATATTTCCTCCTTTTCTTCTGCTTGGCCGGGTTCGCTCTTCCCTTGGAGCGTTTGGAGTTTCCTTTCCGAGGCTTTTGGTGTGCCTGTGCTAGAGCTTTCTGCTCATCCTTGGAGTCCTCGTTGTTCCTCCCCTGCAAGCTGCACATCCTCAGTTCTTGGGGCATGGACAAAGAATTCATCGTTGATAATCCAAGTAGGGTTTTCCTTCATCTCTCTTTACTGTGTATCATGCGGGGAGGGTATGCTATTTGTTTATGCATGATGGATGAAACCCAACATTAATGAAGATAACAAACGGACTTTTAAAGAATAAGGGGGGGGGGTGATCGATGTTTCTTCTGTATTTTCCTTACCCTTGATTATTTATGATGTGAATTGTGCAGGCCTATGACCACTGAAAATCATGGATGCTGGTGGTATTTCTTTGTGCATTATTGAACTTCTGTCCTATGTGATGATTGAATGGATCCAACATGGGAATTTGGTAAATCACGTAAACTCGGCTGATTAAATGAATGTCCAGTGAACAACAATCCTTGTGTGATCACCTCGGTTATCCAACAGAAAGAAGAACCTTACGGATAATATGATTGAAACTGGAAGTTTCCCCACTCTATTTGGTAGTAGGTGTGTTTTCCTGCTAGATGATTATGAGGTGATGTGGATGAGGATGGGATCCTCTTTGTTGTATTATTGTTGGTTGTGAATCTGAAGCCATGTGGGGCTGTATCTCGAGGCTTGGTTTGGTTCCAGTACTTTGAGGGATCTCACTGATCCCTTTGTTGTTGTGACTTCACAAGAGAACCAGGTGTGAATGCTTAAATTGTTGTTTGGATGTTTCTCTTTTTCTGGCTTATTGGTATGTCGGTTAGTTTCCCAGTAGTGAAGAACTCACTTAAATGGGATCACTTGAACATGAAAACACGAATGGGTTAAATGGGGAATTGGTTTTGGGAATGAGTTGTGACTTGGCCGTGAGAGTTTTGACTTTCTTTTATGAATGAATATTAATGAGGGTGTCTGTGTATAGGTTGGTTTTGGAAACCCTAGGTTGGGTTGAGTTCTTGTTACCTATACATATATTTTTAGTTTTTATGTTTCTGATTCGTGACCCACCCATATTGATCACTTCATGCCAAACACCCCCATTTCATGGAGGAGGGTGTTTTTCCCAACACTCATATGAGTGGCTGGTTATTAGCTCATTTTCTTAACCCTTTCCCAAATATCCCAAGATTCATCGGGCAGGCTGTGATGGCCGGAGGTTCATTATACCCCAAGGTTCTTCAGGCAGGATAATTGTGGTGGTTAGCCCAGGTGTGTGCAGGAAGGTTGTTCACAAGTGTCTTTGGGATGAGGCCCAAGTGTCTTCGAGCATGGAAGTAGTTTTTGTGGCCCAGGTGTTTGCGGGCGGGGTTACACGTGGTTGTTGTGGCCCTGGTGTTTGCAGGCGGGATGTGCGGTTGTGGCCCAGGTGTGTGTGGGTGGGGTGTGGAAGTGGGACTGCAGAGAGAATGGCGGGAGAGGTTCGATGCATAGGATGTCTTAAATAACTAGTAGGGAAGTGGCGCAGGTTACCCAACATCGATATGTTATTACTATTTTATTTCTTGACTTGCGTTATTTGGGATGTGTGCCTTGGTGAGGCTTGGGTGGGAAATTTTCCTTACTAAGTGTTTCAGTTATCTCTTTTCTCACGGGGCATTAGAATGCCTCCCCACTTGTGCATGAGAGCTTTTGGTTTCCCTACTGGGTATACTTGTATGCTTACCCTATGTATATAAAATTGCTTTCAGGTTTCCAGGAGGACTTGAGGGATCATGCAGGGTTGTACTAGTCCAGACGTTGGGACAATCGCTGTTGCTGTTTTCCTTTATTTTGGTACTTCCTTTTGGGTTTTTCTTGTACCTTGTAGCATTTACTTTTGGAACATTCATATGGGAATGGTTTGTTTTGGCTTTACCTGTATTTCCACTTTTGGTATTGTTGGGATTTTCTATCTTTTCCCGCGATCCTATTAAATAAAGAGGGTAATTCCTTCCATCTTGTGTGTGATTCTATACCCCTGGGTCTAGTCGCCACTCTGGGACCTATTGAAGGCGGGTCTAGTGGGTTATTATCTCTCCTTCAACTTGAAGAAGGAGGGGTCTGGCAACCTGTTGTCCCTTCCCTCATCTTGGTGAAGGCGGGTCGCGACAGAATGGTATCAAAGGAAGAGGTTTGGGGGATTGAGAGATAGGATGGAGTCTAGGGTTAGGCACAGTGAGGGTTGCATGGGATGGTAGGGCAACAATGTTGGGTGATCTTGGTTCGTGATATAGGCCTAGGAAGACTGGCAAAGACATGGGATTTTAGGGCTCCCAGTGATCCGATGCAAGGAATCTGGGCCTACCGAACGACCAAGTGAGGCTACACTGATTGTAGGGTAGAGACCCTAGTAAAGGTACATGAATCATAATGACATATGTTCTTGTATTTCATGGGTATTTTGGTGATTTAAATGAATAAGAAGTCTAAGAAAATTTAAAAGCAATCTTCCACACTACTCAGGATTAGGCATTCCTTTGTTTACCTTGCAGCTATGGCACCCTGACGGCGACCAAGGGTAGTACGGGAAATCAAGGCCCCGAAGGTTGATTTGGCTGATCGACAGAGGGATGACTGAGAGGAGGAGGAAGATCAGTGGTAGAGGACACTTCGTGCCTTTCAGCGGAAGCCCCTTGGGAAGTATGAGGGTAGCATCTCAGACATGGAGACAGAGAGCTGGTTAGAGGAGCTGGTGATAGATTTCAACTTGATCTGGGCTCCGATGGAATACTGGGTTCCTCTACTTGTATGCCAAATGTGGGGAGCAACATGTCAGTGGTGGACGCTTTATCTTGGGGAGAAGAGGGAGGCTGAGGCCATGTGGGCTGACTTCTAGAAGGAGTTCCGGGCGGAATTCCTCTATTCCATGATGAAGGCTGAGAAAAGGCAGGAGCTACTCTCCCTCCAGTAGTGGATCATGTCAGTGAGAGAGTTGGGGATCAAATTCAAGGATCTCCGCCACTTTTCTCCGGACCTCTTTCCAGATGAGGAGTCTCGGGCAAGGCATTTGGAAGAGGCACTTAGACCTTATCTCCAGTATGCTGTTACTCCCTTCACCTTACCGATATACTTAGAGGTCTAGAAGAAGGCTGACATGGTGGATAGGATGCACACACTGGGAGGTGTATCACAAGAGGGAATCCAGTTGGGCTCATCAAAAGGGAAGGACGTCAGTAGCAGGACTCCAACATCGGGGCCCTCTAGGATTTGACCAGTAGGAAGTAGGCCTCAACAGTTCTAGGTCCGATTTCCCAGTCCTCGCCCTTTCCTTTCAGGCCTAGGACCAAGATGCTTCATCTATGGAAGCCATGGGCACCTTTAGAATCAATGTCTGGACAGAGTGAAATATAGTGGGGGTGGGCAGGTTCAACACCCACCTCAGCAGCAGCTATTTATAGCTAGTCCCTTTCAGTAGCAGTAGTAGGGGAAGCAAGCTCCCGCCCCTCCGAGACCAGACGTGACGGGAGGAGGCTGACCGCTGTGTTCCCCTTAAGGACCTCTATTAGGGTGTGGTTGGGGAGGTGGCCTAAATCCAAGAGGCAGAGGCGCTGGGCATGGGCAGTTGCATGCTACAGAGGCAGCAGTTCCAGCAAGGCGATAAGTCGTTCGAGGTACGATCAGCTTGTTTAGTACTCTTTCCTATGCCTTGTTCAATACAGGAGCTTCACACTCCTTTTTTGCACCCAGTCTGGCCCATTCTCTGGGTTTAGATGCTAAGAAACTTCCAGTGCCCCTGGTGCAGAGCACGCTGGTCGGAGGTCAGACCGCTTTGCTTTATGTTTTCCGAGGGTGCAGACTGATGATAAGGCCATATCGGTCTATCTAGGATCTTCTAATATTGCAGATACAACCATATAATTTCATCCTAGGCATTTAATGGTTGTTCTCTGTATGTTCCATCATTTACTGCTTCTGAGGAAGGATCGTGTTTTCGGATTTGGGTGGCCGACGTATAACTTTCATCAGCGAGCAGGGTTCCCAGAAAAGCAGCTAGTGAGAGGATCCCCTCCTTTCCTCATTAGCTAAAATATCAGTAGAGTTGGTTGATGCAGAGATGGTAGGAGTCCCATGTATTATCAGTGATTTCATGGACGTCTTCCCTGAATAAGTAGCGACTCTACCCCCTCGTTGTGATGTTGAGTTTGGGATAGACTTGCAACCTGGTGCCCGTCTGATTTCGATGCCTCCCTACTGGATGGCGCCTTATGAGTTGCGGGAGTTGTAGATTCAGATTGATGATCTGATGAATAAGGATTTTTTTCGACCAATTGTGTCACCTTGGGGTTCTCATGTCTTGTTCGCAAAGAAGGAAAATGGTGGTCTCAAGCTGTGCATAGACTACCAGAGACTGAATCAGGTAACAGTCAAGAATCGTTACCCTCTCCTGAGGATAGACGATCTCTTTGACCAGATGAGGGGAGAATGTTGGTTCTCAAAGATCGATCTGTGGTCTGGATATCACCAGTTGAGGGTGAAGGAGGGAGACATCTCAAAGACTGCCTTTAGGTGTAGATATGGGCACTTTGAGTTTGTAGTCATGCCATTCGGTGTTACGAACGCACTAGCTGTGTTCATGGGACTCATGAACTTAGTCTTCCGAGAATACCTGGATCATTTTGTAGTCGTGTTTATTGGAAACATCCTGATCTACTCAATATCAGATGAGGATCACACGGAACACCTGAGAATGGTTTTAGAGGTCCCTGATAGCACCAACTCTATGGGAAATTGTTCAAGTGCATGTTCTAGAAGCGAGAAGTGCACTTCCTTGGGCATGTAGTGTCCGAGAAAGGAATAGTCGTGGACCCATCGAAGTTCGTGGCGGTTGTATCTTAGGAAGAACCCAAGAGCATGATAGAAATTCGCAGTTTCGTAGGTCTGGTATATTACTACTTGAGGTTCGTGCCCAACTTCTCCCAAGTTGTAGCGCCTTTGACTGCCTTGACCAAGAAGGGCCCGAATTTCGTGTGGAGCCGGCAGTGCGAGGAAACCATCAAATATCTGTAGGGGAAGTTAGTTAGTGACCCGGTGTTGAGGTTACCATAAGAAGGGGTAGCATATAAGGTGTTTTGTGATGCTTCAATACAAGGCCTCAGGTGTGTGCTGATGAAACGACAAGGGGTAATCTCTTATGGGTCTAGACCGTTACGTCCCCATGAGCTTAACTATGCCACCCACAATCTGGATATTGTGGCGGTCATGTTTGCACTAAGGTTGTGGCGACATTACCTCATCGGGGAGTGCTTCGTGGTCTTCACAGACCACAAAAGCTTGAATTATATCTTCTCCCAGAAAGACTTGAACTTACGGTAGCGAAGGTGGATGGAGTTCCTTCAGAACTACGACTTCAAGATTTCCTACACCTTAGGAAAGGGGAATGTGGTGTCTGATGCCTTGAGCAGGAAGTCGCAGAAAAATGCGGATTGAGAGTCAGAAAATTCTTGGAAGGTGATGGAGGAGTTGGATGCCCTGCAACTAGATGTAAGGGAAGATGGTGGTAGAAGTTTTCTATTTCAGATGATAGTGAAATCCTCTCTCCTACGATAGGTGGAGGAGTCTCAGTGGGGAGACATCGAGAGTGAAGTAATGCATGACCAGGTTAACCAAGGTGATGCTCTAGAAGGGTGGATGGAGGATGGTCAGAATCATATGCTTTTCAGAGGGAAGTTGTTTGTTCTGAAGACGATGCGTGAGAGAGTTCTTGGTGAGGTTCACAACTCACCCCTAGCGGTGAATCTAGGAGTTTTCAAGATGTACCAGGTTCTGAAGAGTCATTTTTGGTGGCCTAAGTTAAAGCGGGTGGTGGTAGAGTTCGTGGCCAGGTGCCTAGTGTGTCAGTAGGTGAAGGCTGAACACCGTGTTCTAGGCGGTCTGTTGCAACCTTTAGATGTCCCCAAGTGTAAGTGGGACAACATCTCGATGGATTTTGTCACAAGATTACCCATGGTTCCAAGGAGGCTATGATGCTATCTGGGTAGTGGTGGACCGGTTGATGAAGTTGGATCACTTTCTAGCGATCAAGGAGTTGGGTGTAGTGGATGCCTTATCCCGGAGGTACGTGGATGAGGTGGTGCAGTTGCATGGAGTTTTGAGGTCCATAGTCTCAGATAAGGATGCATGATTTACCTCACGAGTCTGTAGAGGATTTCAGCATGCCTTTGGCACCCAACTACGTATTAGCAGTGCTTTCCACCCCCAGATAGATAGAAAGATAGAGCGCACCATCCAAATAATGGAGGATATGCTACAGGCATGTATTCTGGACTCTAGGGGATCGTGGGTGCGACACTTGCCTCTGGTAGAGTTTGCCTACAATAATAGCTATCACTATACCATTGGCATGGCTCCGTTTGAAGATTTGTACGGAAGGCCATGTCGCTCACCCGTATGTTGGACCGAGGTCGGGGAAGAAGGTGTTCTTGGCCCGGAGGTGGTGCAGACCATGACGGAGAAGGTTCAGCTAATAAGGGAGAGGATGAAGGCGGCCCGAGACTGACAGAATTCATATGATGATAATAGGAGGATACCCTTAGAGTTTGAGGTCAGGGAACACATATTCCTAAAGGTCTCCCCTCAGCATGGACAATGGAGGTTCAGTAGGGGGATTAAGCTTTCTCCTAGGTTCTTCAGACCGTTCGAAGTATTGTGGAAGGTCAGAAAAGTGTCTTATCAGCTAGCACTACCACCGCTTCTACTGAGAATACATGACGTCTTCCACGTGTCACAACTCCGATGGTATCTACACAACGATTCACACGTCCTCGACTGGGGAAAGCTGGACATCGAGGCCGATGTGACGTTTGTGGAAATACATGTGAGAATCAAGGATCATGAGGAGAAGGTGCTCCTTGGAAGGACCATTACCTTGGTTCATGTGTTATGGAGGCATGGCGGGCTCGAAGAGAGTACCTTGGAATGGGAGGCATAGATG
Organism: Viscum album; assembly: GCA_963277665.1. Lineage (NCBI taxonomy): Eukaryota > Viridiplantae > Streptophyta > Magnoliopsida > Santalales > Viscaceae > Viscum > Viscum album. The sequence continues at coordinate 911,715,803 of OY728155.1, read as the reverse complement.
CGCACCTAATAACCAGAGCTGATTTGAGTTTTTTATGTTTCATTTTTTGCTTGTTTGTGATGTAATGCAGACCTTGTTGGTTTATGAGCTGTTTTATTCCCCTACCGTGTGAATGTTATAAAAAGTCCTGATATGTGGGGAAGGGAGGACTTGATCCCTAACCAAGACACATTAAGGTGGATGCGATTAAACATGTGCGGGTGAGTCAGTGCCACCCATAGTGGATAGTATCTTGACATGGAGGAAGGAACTCCCGAAACTGTGTGTTGGGACAATATGGACCTTGAGTTCAGTGTGGCTATTTGGGGTGGTTTTGTCCTCGAGGGGTATGTTTCAAGGAGGGGTTTTTGGACCCCTCTCTCCTCTTCAGGTATAGCTTTGATTCTCAAGGACGAGAATAGTTCGAGAGGTATCTAATGTAATGGACGAGACCCTCATGGTTCATCCCTTTTCCAAATTCCAGATCCTAAGGGTGGCATCTAGGTGGTAGGACGTCATTTCGGTGTGCGACTGATCGGCGGGACGTGATCGGTGTGTCATCGATCGGTGCGACCGATCAGCGTGACACGATAGGTGTGTCACTGATCAGTGTGGCTGATCGGGGTGACACGATTGGTGTGTCACCAATCGGTGTGACTGATCGGCCAAACACAATCGGTGTGTCACCGATCGGTGTGACCGATCACCATGACACGATCGGGGTCTCACTGATCATTGTGAAACAATCGACGTGTCACCGATCGGTGCAACTGATCGGTGTGACACGATCGGTGTCACACAGCCTTGTCGAGTTTTTATTCTACAGTTTTTTCCATAACGCTACTTTTAAACCTTTTTTTTACCTTTTTGAAATGGTTCAAGGCCATTTTTAGCCCCATAATCAAAGTTTAAATTCCTAAGAGTGGGGCAACCCTCAACGGACGCAGCTGTGTGTTCGTGTAAGGTTCCCCTCTGTTTATATAAAATCCTTTAAAGTCACAGCTGTTACCACCTTTTCCCGATGAGAGTTATTAAATAACATTTAATTCCATCGTGTGTAACCACACAACCATGTGGGGAAACCATGATATGCATTTAAAACTACTGAAGATCTTGATATCCAGTAACGCCCAGGCTCATCTTTTTATCACAATAGCTTTCCTCTTTTTCTTGTTCTTGGCCGGGTTCGCTCTTCCCTTGGGGCATTTGGAGTTTCCTTTCCGAGGATTGTGGTGAGCCTATGCTGGAGCTTTCTGCTCATCCTTAGATTCCCCGAAGTTCCTCCCCTGCAAGTCGTGTATCCTCAGTTCTTGGGGCGTGGAGAATGACTTCATCGTTGATCATCCAAGTAGGGTTTTCCTTCATCTCTCTTTACTATGTATCATGCGAGGGAGGGTATGCTATTTGTTTCTGCGGGATGGATGAAACCCAAAATTAATGAAGACAACAAACCGAATTTTAAAGAATGAAGGGGGGGGGGGGTGATCGATGTTTCTGTTGTATTTTCCTCACCCTTGATTATTTATGTTGTGAATTGTGCGGGCCTATGCCCACTGAAAATCATGGTCGTTGGTGGTCTTTCTTTGTGCATTAATGAACCTCCATCCTCTTTGTTAATTGAATGGCTCCAACATGGGAATTTGGTAAATCACATAAACTCATCCGATTAAATGATCGTCCAGTGAACAACAATCCTTGTGTGATCACCCCAATTAACCAACAGAAAGAAGAACCTAATGAATAGTATGCTTGAATCTGGAAGTTTCCCTACTCTGTTTGGTAGTAGGCGTGTTTTCTTGCTAGATTCTTATGAGGTGATATGGATGAGGATGGGATCCTCTTTGTGGTATGATTGTTGGTTGTGAATCTTAATCCCTGTGGGGCTCTATCTTGAGGCTTGGTTTGGTTCCAGTACGTTGAGGGATCTCACTGATCCCTTTGTTGTTGTGACTTCAAAAGAGAACTGGGTGTGAATGCTTAAATTACTATTTGGATGTTTCTTTTTCTCTAGCTTGTAGGTATGTCGGTTAGTTACCCAATAGTGCAGAATTCACTTAAATGGGATCACTTAAACATGAAAACAAGAATGGGTTAAATGGGGAATTGGTTTTGGGAATGAGTCGTGGATTGGCCGTGAGAGCCGTGTCTTTCTTTTATGAATGAATAGTAATGAGGGTGTTTGTTCTTAGGTTGGTTTTGGAACACCTAGCTTGGGTTGAGTTCTTATTACCTATACATATATTTGTAGTTTTTATGTTTCTTATTCGTGCCCCACCCATGTTGAGAACTTTATTCCAAACACCCCCATTTCATGGGGGAGGGTGTTTTTCTGAACACTCCTATGAGTGGCTGGTTATTAGATCCTTTTATGCACCCTTTCCCAAATAGCCCATGATTCATCGGGAAGGCTGTGATGGCCTGAGGTCCATTATAGCCCATTTTTCTTCGGGCAGGATAGTTGTGGTGGTTGGCCCAGGTGTGTGCGGGCAGGTTGTTCCCAAGTGTCTTCGAGATTAGGCCCAGGTGTCTTTGGGCATGGCAGTAGTTGTTCTGGCCCAGGTGTTTTCAGGAGGGGTTACGCATGGTTGTTGTGGCCCAGGTGTTTGCAGGTGGGATGTGTGGTTGTGGCCCAGGTGTGTGCGGGCGGGGTGTGGCAGTGGGACTGTGGAGAGAATGGCGGGAGAGGTTCGATGCGCAGGATGTCTTCAATAACCAGTGGGGAAGTGGCACGGGGTACCCAACTTCTATATGTTATTACTATTATATTTCTTGACTTGCATTATTTGGGGAGTGTGCCTTGGGGAGGCTTGGGTGGGAAGTTTTCTTTGCTAGGTGTTTCAGTTATCTCTTTTCTCACGGGGCATTAGAATGTCTCCCCACTTGTGCACGAGAGATTTTGGTTTCCCTACTGAGTATACATTTATTCTCACCCTATATATATAGAACTTCTTTCAGATTTCCAGGGGGACTTCAGGGATCGTGCAAGGTCGTACTAGTCCAGACGTTGGGACAGTCATTGTTGCTGTTTTTCTTTCTTTTGGTACTTTATTTTGGGGTTTTCTTGTACCTTGTAGCATTTTATTTTGGAACATGCATATGGTAATGGTTTGTTTTGGCTTTACCTGTATTTCCACTTTTGATGTTGTTGGGATTTACTATCTTATCTCCCGATCCTATTAAATAAAAAGGGTAATTCCTTCCGTATTGTGTGTGATTCTATACCATTGGTGCTAGTCGCCACTCCGGGACCCATTGAAGGCGGGTCTCAGGGGTTATTATCTCTCCATCAACTTGAAGAAGGAAGGGTCTGGAAACCTGCTGTCCCTTCCCTCATCTTGGTGAAGGCGGGCCGTGACAATCCAGATGAAATTTTTGTGGAGGATATTTTGGGCTAAATTTTAAGTGGAAACTATGAACCTCTATTTAAAGTACAGAGGGGTTCTACCCGTGTTCTGGTGGGTTAGAAAACGAGTCACTCATGAATTCACAACCACTAGATGATTTATAAAATCCCACATTATTTTTTAGGGGATGGAGTGAGTCACTTTTTAAATTTTACTACCTCTAATGTTTTGGTGTTATTTTATCCATGTTTATGTTGGTGAATCAAAATTTATTTGGGAACAAAAAAGATTTATAGTTTATTGATTTGATGATTATTTTAATAAGGTAATTTTTATTTTTTCTATAAGGGTAAATTTTTAAAACCATTAACATGGTCTAGTTGAAACCTTCTAGGATTCATTAATTCCATGTGTAAATACACATTAAAATTTTATATAAATATTCATTAAAACAAAAGTAATAGGGTATAGTATATCTCAATTACAAGGTTGAACCCACAAGTAATTTGTGATTCCAATCCTACAAAATCCTATTTCAAAAGTAAAGATAATAATTTTGGATAATTAAAATGTAAATCTATAACTAAATAAGATAACTATGAATGATTAGAACATAGAAGTTTTATGAATATCGGTTTAAGAAATTTTTATTTGTAAAAAATTTAATGGAAGTTATATAATTTTCCTAATTGAATCAATGTAAACCCCTAGTCTTGAATTAGTTCTTTAATCACTAAACGTACTTTAATATGGTTAATTAATTCAGTTAATTCAATAAATAGGTGATCCAAAACCATATTTAAATGTTAAACTTAAAAACAATATATGATCTATAAATAATACAAGAATTGGTTAATGCATTAAAAATAAACCATTTAATCAATGTTATAATGATAAATATCAAATAAATAAAAAAATATATTGAATAATTATTTAATAAAAAAATAACAAAAACTACAAATAAAACAAAATAAACCTAAATACTCAGCCACCCATCATTGCATAACATGGCACAATATGTCTACCACCTCGTGATTTCACATGTTTAAAATTGTAATCCATTGTAGTCAAGGGATAGCAAAAGGAAAATAAAAAAAATACTTTATCACTATAACATTAAAGCTTTTAGATCCTCTAGCCAATGTCCTATCTCTATTTGGTGATGTACTGAATAAAAAACTACAATATATGGAACTCCTTTTATAGTGAAAGATTTATCATATATCTCAATATATCTATCAAAACATTCAAATTAATTATATAATTAATTCTCTCTTAAAATCTCTCAAATCCTATTCAAAGTATTCACAACAGCTCATCAAAGGTTTTCCACAAGTCACCCCTCAAATATAGAAGTTCCCTATTTCTTATTAGATTTTTTATATCTTAAAATTTATTTTTTTAACTAGTGTCAAAATGAATCAATGACTGATATATTAAATACATTGTTGATTCCACACAGGGAGAATAGATTAGATATTTATATGTAACCCTACTAACACTATTGGGGAGGATATCATAATAGTTGATGACTAGGGTCAAACCCACATTAAGGAGACAGTAATGAGTTGTGACTTAGGGATTGTAACTTGAGAGGTAATACTCACTTGAATTTGATGGAGTTAGATTTAAAAAAACAAAGTGGATTTGCATGAAGTTGATTAAGAAGGTTTTAGGAATAATTTCATGGATCTTATTCAAAGCGTATTCCTAAATCTATCATTGGGAATTCTTATGGATTTTGATATGATGATTTTAAATATTCCTAATTTTTTTTGTCAAACCAATTAAATTTACCAATACTACAAACCACTCTTTGTTCTAAAGGTCATTTCCAATGTACGTGCATGAGGTGAAACTTCAAAATATGAGAAAAATATGATATTAGAAGTAATTGGATTTCTTTATAATTAGGTTATGGTCAATTAATTAAAATTAACCAATTAGGGATTACGGAAAGACATGTAATAAATTTGATTTATTAAACCAATTTGATATGAATAGGTTACCCATGTTTTTTAATCATTAAATAACCCATACTATCAACCCCAAATCTATGGAGGATTTACCATTCATGGATAAAAATATAGGCAAGTGAAATAAATTCATAGTAAGTGGCATGTTCATTAAGTAATAAATAATAAAACCCAAAAATCTAAATTAGACCACATACATTAAGGGAATGAAACATGTAATGCAATTGGAATTGAAAGAAAAATGCATTCTAAACAATAAAGGGAAGTTGGAAACTACATTTGAATGATAGAAAAGTATTAATAAAATTTAAACACAATTAAATGAGATATAATTTGGTATAATATTGTAAATGTTAAACGTTTTAAATGTCAGAGGTGTTTGTAATATAAATAGGATTGATCTACTCATTAAGTGAATGTTTTTTTCGTCATGAGTCTTCACAGACTTATTATTTCATAATAAATTCACCTCATGAGTTTGAAATTTAAATTGTGAATGGTAATTTTAAGTATTAATCATTTATTATCTCCCAAGATGTATAGATCAAGTTCCATTCACGGGATCTTCAGGAAGGCTGACCAGAGACTGAGGTCAATTCTTCCATATATTTAGTGTATTTCATGCCTTGAGTTTTCATGCCCCAAATGATGCACTATTTTCTATAGATTTATTACTATTTCTTCAGCTTTCAGTCATTATTTCTTCACAGAATACATTTCATGAATGCAGTTTACATCCTAAATTGTCTTAATCTAGAAAATCCATGGCCTATAATAATTTCATGGCTAAATTTTCACCAGAAAGAATCTATTCTCTAAGAAAACTGTTTATAATTATTATCATTCATAGTGTGGATTGTCTACAATTCTCGTAATTTATTGCTCCTATACCTTTACAAAATGATCTTAAAATTTCTATATGAATCAATAAAATATTAATGTGTAAAAATGTAAAACATCTATGAAAGTAAATTATTTTATTCCAATATATCAATATATATATATATGAATTAAGTATATCAAATTCGCCCAGAATTGAATATTTTCACGTTCTTAAGAGAAAATTATCCCAATAAAGATACCAAAGTAAATTATTTTTTATATGAAATAAGAATTGAATCCTCGAAAATGAAACCAAGTGATTGAAAAAACGTGTTATCCCTCTAAAATGATCTATGTAAAGAAAATTGGACATTCCACATGGTCATGTTTCTTGTTTAAATACCTTATTTATTTAATTGATTTTTTTTAAATTTTTCAAAGATAACTATGCCCATGTTTTAATTTACCACACCAATAATTTTATCTCATTAATGAAAGTAAAATAGAATCCCAGTTATGATCATGCCCTGAATATATGATTCTATCTATAATATTGTGTTGAATATAACATCTAAACTCCACAAATACCAAAAAACAATTAATCATGGGGGATTCATTATGGTTGAAATGTATTTGAGGCTATGGATAGGTCGGTAGAAGATAAATATCATGTTAAAAAAAGAGGGTAAACTTTAAAGCATCATGCGTGATAATAAATAAGAGTGTAATGAAGAACCTCTTCTAGAAAGTATTGTCTCCACATGTCCAAAATCATAAATTAGGACCATGGAAATTGTATGGATGTATAATGAAGGTACCCAATTTTTTGGATGTCATGTTTAGGAAAATTCTCACATCCACTGCCTAACAATATATAATTGTTAATGAGATTCATTATTCTAGTAATTGATATTTTTGACCTTCCAAATAAATGATGAATTATTTTCAATTTTCTTTTTGGTATTATTATATTTTTATAAACATGATAATAATGAGGGTATATCATAATTAACCATGGAAAACATCCTATATACTAGGTAAAAATACCAAAATACATATCCTCAAATAAGAGGATCTTGTGTCTACCAAAAATGACCCCCACTTATATATATGAAAATAATGAAATATACCAAATATTTATGGTATGAAGGGATAAAGTGTCTAGAAACATTAATCCATCAAAATAAGTTCATTCATAGAAACTATATGAAAAATATGAATAATGTATAGGTTGTTCTCAGGGAAAATCTGCTCAATCAATTGATATTCCTCCAACATTTTAAAAGCGAATTTGTTAAGTCATATCCTCTAAATGTTGCAAATGAAAATTATGATAGGTTTAGATGTACCAACTATCTATTAATAAATATTCATATAAAAAATAAGAAAAACTATTATTATAATCCTCTCAAATATGGGAATAAATATAAAATAATGTTTAATCACTTAAGGCATATTAACAAGTAAGAAGCTAGTTAAGAATACAATTTCATCAATTTAGAATCAAAATTATAATACTTGAATCATAAATCATGATAAAATTCTAAACCAATAAAAATAATATATTTTATCAATTTTTGTATAAAATTTATCTTTTATTTAAATGGGTGAAATGATATTTCAAGTTAATGTATGTTTTTAATGAAAAATGTCTCAAATAAAAACGAGAACAGGAAAAAATGAAAATGTAATTGAAATAAAGCTTAAGAATATCCCCCGATGCACTTAAAATGAAATAGTTTCTATTTTATTTGTGGTATCAATGTGGGAGATATGTAAATTAATGTAAAAAAAGTTTTTTTATGGAAAAAATTAAAATAGTGTAGGTATTCAAGATCTATGTAAATTGAATGCAATTCCCTGTGGGGAATGCCAGAAGATAATGTGATTATAGAATATAGTCATAATTGTAAGAGGAAAAAGTATAGCTACATAAGATAATGTGATTATAGAATATAGTCATACAGGTTCTCCAAAATGAAATATTGAGAACCCCCAAAATATCTCATCCACTTCAAAGGGTTGAGGATAGATGGCTTAGTATAGGGAGAGGGGGAAGGATCATTCCTAGTATTGGGTGAATCATACCTGGTTGTTTTCACCTCAACCCAGGTAGTTGGTGGATGAGGTGTAGGGGATGCTAAGGCATCTGGAGATGGCACCACATCATTGGAATTTGTGTACTAATAAGCCTACTCACAATTCTTCTCCATATTTTTATGGAACCCCATATTGTGAAGCATCACATGATCAACTAAATTCATCAGTACTAAAGATTATAATGGTAATAATATTTAAAAAACACATAGATCCATGGCCAAATGCTCATTAATTCCCCCTCCGATAAGCGTGTTGTGGGTTTGGTTCACCAGAACATTATAATACAAAGTCAATTAATAGACAATTTTCACCATGGGGGAACCATTGAAAATGTAAAAAGGAGTACCTAAATTTGACTAATGACCCAATGAGAGTCATCCCAAGCCATCCATGCATGTTCCAAAGCCCGATGAACAATCCACAGCGTGAAACCCAAAATTATTGTATTCTTCGCTGTATGTGGTTTGTGGAAGCTCATAGTGTTGCGAGATATCCCCACTCAGTTTTTTGGGAAGTCCATCTTATTATTATGTGTCCTAGGTGCTTCATATTCTATTTATTGATATAAATTGACAATAATAGACTCAAAACCCAACTTTAATGTCTCTTAATATGATCTCACACAGCTTCTCTCCCAATCTAAAGCACACATGAATGATATGCAGCCACATAGAGTCTAGAAACTCATAAAATATCTCAATGTAGGTCTCATCACATACCTAAATTATACGGGAAAGGAAAATCCATCTAATGGGCACCATAAATTCCTTATCCATAAGGATATTTTGAATTACAGGAAGGTTGAGACACATGTTGGTCTGCAGTGTCTTTGAAAATAAATGATCCTAGAAGAAATGATGATGGAGTTTAGAAAACTACAGGTGAGGATATATTAGTAACTACTAGGTATTAGGTTGTGAATACTTAATGCATATTGATAATGGTGGGAATCTAACTAATAATAATAACCCTATGTAGAGGGCTGGTAGGAATGACTTACATGTGGTGGTTAAGGATCCCATGTCAGTCACTTAGCCATTGGTGGTTATTTACATTGGGCCACACATTTGGAATTCATTAATACACCACCATTGGTGAAGACCATTATATAGGTAAATAAATGAGGATGAGTATATGTGGTGAAACCTATAGAGGAGGGAGATGATTATGGATGGAGGTGTGGATGAGATATCAGTTGGGTGATGTGAAGAGATACAGTGAAGGGAAGTGGAAATAACTGAGTGGGGTGTTGTAAACCTGGGGTTCATGATATTAGTAGGTGATTCATGGAATTAAAATCATGAATTATAAATTCATGACAAGAATAATAAATTATAGAGATTATTTATCATGTTTTTTTAATCTCATATCCCAATAAATTTGAAACATGAATAGTTAATTCATATGATGAATTAAGATAAACATAAGATCTTTTATAGAGTCTTCAACTCTCAACTTTACAAAGATCATCCAATCAACTGAATATCTTCAATCCTATTCCACGCATACAAAAAAACCTTGGTTTCTTCTTAGTGAATACTTAATTTAAAGCTGATAGCTATATGTTCTCCAGTTTTAATGTGAATTTTAAAGAGAAGACATACCCTTCGTGAAATAGCTCTTGGTAAAATTTGACCCATTTTCTATTGACATTGAATAGAGGTCCCTTATATTATTAGATTCCCACAATTCAATAAGGTAGTACTACAATTATATAAAATGGTCCCAACAATAAATATTTCAATTTTATAGGAAATTACTTTAATCTTGAATAAAACAATAGTACCTTATCTGTTGAGGTGAATATCCTCCAAGTGGTGCTTCACTCTTTCAATTGTATTATTTTTCTTTATATATTTTTTAATTTTCAGATATTCCAATTCTTATTTCCTCTATCTTATCTAGTTATAAATTTTTTTGATTCCTGGATCTCTGAGAATATAATTTTATCTTTTTTATTACCTAGAATGATTGATGTTCTAATTCAACTGGATGGTGACATGGTTTACCATATACAATATGCATGGGTGTTTTAAAAATGAGTTTTTTATGTAGTTTTATATACCCAAATATAATCATCCAATTTCATAAACCAATCCTCTTACCTTCAATTGCCTATTTTCTTAAGGATTTATTTAATTTCCAAATTAGAGAGTTCCACCTGACTATTATTCTATGGGTTGTAGGGGTGCCAATTGTTTATCGAATACGATAATTCTCAAGAATCCCTTTTAAAGAATGGTTATTGCAGTGAATTCCATGGCCCCTAATGAAATAATTATGGAAATAAAAATTGAGAAAATATTTTTTTATTTACAAAATTAGTTACCTCTTTGGATGTATTAAGAGTGGTGGTTTCATCTTCTAGTCACTTTAATATGTAATATTAATATACCAAGATGTTAAATTTTCCATAAGAATTGATAAATGGTACCATGAAATCTATACCCCAAAAATTAATGAAATCTACTTCAAATATGGGATTCTATGAAATTTCAGGTCTTTTTCCAATGATTCATGTTCACTAGAATCAATCAAAACATTTAATGAAGCGTTTTCCATCCCGAGAGAGAGAGAGAGCAAGAATGAAATCTACTTGAGGGAATTATACCAATAATAAGATCATACTCATAGTGTTCCCTAGTTAGTGACGCATGAAAAAATTCAACACACTCTGATTGATATCTTATATGATACATCATTTTATTAAACCATCAACCTATTGATTAAAAAATAGTGGCTCATCCTAGTAGTAGTTTAATACATCTATTAAAAACATAATCCTTTGCTGATTGGAGAATTATAGGAAGAGGGTTCCAGAGGCTATATGAATTTCCATATAATCAATAATTGGTTGAGATCACACATCCCAAAAGAATATTGTTTCATCGAGGAATTCATCTAAAATTTTCACCTCTTCATTATCTTTGACATTGGTTAGTCGGAGTCTTGATAGGGGATTAGTAATAAAATTATGAATTCCCTATATATCTATGATAGTAATGTAAAATTTTTATATTAGTAGGATACACCATGTCAACATTATTTTTAAATACTTTTATTTTGAATATAATTTAATTTGGAATGATTAGAGAAAAAAAACTATAGAGAGAATGAGGTATTATCAGATTTTGTTATTCACAAAAAAAACTACAAGAATATTCTTCTATATAGTTGTGTAATTATTTTTTGCATCATTAAAAGTATGGATGAAATATTAAATTCATTGGAAAACATAACCAACCATTTTCCTAAGAGATCACCTACTACATAGTCACTTTCATCCCGCGTCAGATAGAAATACCTTTACCAGTCACATGAGACAATAACTAGAATTGCCACTTGGTCATATTTCATGGTCTCAAAGGTCATTGAAACTCTTAAATAAATTAATATGGTTAATATTTTATTATAAATTATATTAGTGGATGTTATATTTGAGATAAATCATTAATGAAATGATGGTATAATTTATCATGGCCAAGAAAACTCTTTATCCCTATAACTATTGAAGGTATTGGTAGTTATTTAATGACATTTATCTTAATTCTTTCATCTTCAATTTCGTGCTTTGAAATTAAATTTCCATGGACAATTATTCCGTTCCCTACAAAATTTAATATTTCCAAATTTATCACCTTAGATTTTTCTTCGCAATATTGCATCATGAGTTCTAAATTACTCAAAAAAAAACCATGACTGATCATCCATAAATGGGTAAATAATTGATAAATACATATGAAACTCATATTTCATATCACCCAAGATATGTTTCATGCACTGTTTTAATTTTTTTGGTATGTTACACATTATTAATGTAATTCATTGATAGGTGAAAGTTCTAAATGTGTAGGTGAACATTTTTATTGAATAATCAATCATGTTGATAGGAATTTGATTGTATTGGGAGAATCAATATAATAAATAATATAATATGTCCCTAGAAAATATCTAAAGCATCTAATCCATGAATGGGAGAGAAAAATGGTCCTTTGGGGTTACTATATTGATATTTATATAATAATCATAGACTCACCATCCAATAATGGTCTGAGTTGGGATTAATTCATCTTCATTGTTTTAAATTATAGTGAAGCCAATATCCTTTACAAATAGAAGTTGTTGGCTCACCCATTAACTTTCATATATTTAGAAAATAATATTGTTATCAAGAAGCTTCCAAAGTTCATTATTAACCACATAATTTAGGGGTGGGGTGATCCAGCTTTGGGGTTGGAATTTTGATTTATATCCTTATTCCAATAATATTTTGTGACTAAATGGTGTAGAGTTGATTCTATTGATATCATCCATGATCACAGACATTGAATACTTATTTCTATTAAGTATTTCAAATATATTATCTTGTTATTATTTTTTTAGTTCAAAACTTATCATATTTGGTAGTTTGTTGTTAGTTTCAAATAATATATATTTCAGAGTTCTTATTAGGGGTTTTATCACTAATTATAGTTTCTTAATAATCAAAGGTGTGAATTCAAAAAATGGTCTCTTATAAGAGGTTCGATGTAATAAATATCCTTATGGTCAATACTATCCTCCTTGTTAAGGGAATATATCTTGCTCCCATATTAAAGAGACATAAAATTATACCCATCATTAGTCATAAAATATCTTGACCCTCGAGTTAATCATAACTTTTCATAGGTACTTTGACAAGATCAGAAACTAATTTTTCTTCATCGACATAGAATAATAGACTACAATTATTTACATTGATGAGAATGTTATCTATCATGATAAATGGTCACCCTATAATGAGGAGAACATTAACCACTTCTTACATATCTTTGATAAGAAATTCACCAATGCAAATGAACTTTCCAACCTTAACTAAGACATCCTTGATAATTCCATTGGGATATTTGATAGATAAATCTACAAGATAACGTTCTAGTAGTGTCATCTTTGGTCCATGATTCCTAGGCATATAAACATGCTCATTGGCCTGAGATTTATCCTCACACTAAGATCTCAAAAATATTTTCAAAAATTTCACATCCTAATGATGAATGAGATCAAGAAACTACCATGGTCTATCATATTTTGTATTGCCCCAACCCCAGAATCCCATAGTCATTGCCTTAATTTATTATATTTTTATGGTTACAAGGAATCAAATCTTGAAGGACATAACATTTTGGAGGTTTTGTACGACAATATTACATATACGGAACCAATTTTACTTTGGTAATAAAAAAGTTAATACATAATAAAATAAAATTCCCATCATCCTTGAAACCCACTCCAAGAATTCATCTTCATACCCATGGGAAAGGGAGAAAAATAAGGGTGATCACAAATGATCATTAATGAAAAATTATAGTGGAATATATCATTAATTAATAATGAATAAAAAATATTCAATGAATAAAATATGATTTTATAATTCCATATAAATAAACACACGATCTTAAAAAATGACCACATAGTATTTTAACAAATAAAATAATAAAATGGAATAAGTGTAATGATAGAATGCATAATGATGGATAGTTTAACTATCAGTAACTATCCTTGATATAGCTACTGTCAGGATCTATCATTATGGATGTTTATGTCTGTGGGATTAAACCCATATGATATTTGTTAAGATCTTTCCTCCTGATAATTTAAAACATCTTTCAAATAAACGTGAAGGGGTTTTCACTATCTAATTTCATATCATGAGACTACCATGAAATGAGGTGATTTAATTAAAGAGTCTACAACCCATATAATTTATTTCAAAAACATCCCTCACATATTTAATAATCAATTTAAATCAACAATAATTTTCCTTATCAAATATCCATATTTATTAAAGGATACAAATTTATTAGTATTTCCTATATAAATCATATACCATTCAAAGTAGGTAATATATGAAAAAATGGAATACAGTTTAGGAAATAATTATATCCATGATAAATAATGTATATATTTTGGGTAAATGAATTTTCAATGATCACTAGAGATTTAATAACTTAATGGGAAGTTAATAACTATGAAAAATGATTCAAGGAAGAGAATATCAATACTATCCTTGGTCAAAAAAACCTTAAGCCATCGAGATAGTGATTAAAGGTAATATCAATAAAAAATATACCCATTTTATGATAATTAAAAAATGGTTTTTTACATTGATTAATGGTAATGACATTAAAATATCATTAAAAACAATCTTGAAGAAAATAATTTTTAAACATCCCAAAGTGTCCCATACCACTTTGAACCAGTTGAGTCATAATACCCATGAATAAATAACATTAAATGAAAATTATTTAATCTTCATGATAAGGATATTCTTGATATGACATGTAAATGAAGCATTATATACACTATAAAAAAGAAGATAGGCGTATAACATAACAATATGTCTCGAAGAAGTGAAATTGTGAAAGAAAATCCACTACCGCTTTGGTAACATTGAAAATATAAACCCCATGGAAGAGAGATACTAAAATGGATATGTAAATACCAATAAATTTAATGAAAATAAACAAAATATAAATTCATGGGAATTATATAAACATAATAATAAAAACAAGTGGTGAATATGGCATGTATCACATCGAAATAAAATTTAGAGATGAAAGACCCTTACATTACAATTATTTTTAACAGAACTCTCTTTATAATCATGTATAATGGTTTTAATAATGTTATTATATTATATAATAACCATAATCATATTTATAATATCATATGTTATCTTCTCATGATATCTTATTACCCATTTATTAATAATCTGTAACTATTTTCTTTTTTTCAGGTTTTAGTAGGCTTGTTTTTTTAATATGTTTTGAATTATTTTTACTATTAAATTGATCAATATTTAATAATCTAAATAATGTAAAAAATATTTAAATATCATATATATTCATTATATGTTAATTAATATTAATTTATATAATTTTGAGACATGAAATGAAATGCATACTTCCTGGAGATGGTAATTTGAATGTATGCATGAACGCTGCTCCATTTTTCAATCCTATTTAGAAAGTAAGTGATGTTCATATTTATATTATAATTCCATTATCATAATTTTTTTTATATATATTGAATACTTTTATTAAAAACTTCTTTAATAAATTCCTTGTAATGTTTGAACGAATCACATTGCTTTGAGGACGCATTACTCTACACACCAACAAACAATGTTTTTGTATTCCTAAAAAATGGAAAACAAAATGATATATGTTATATAATAATAAAATAAGAATAACTAAATTAAAAATATAAAATAACTAATATATAAACTATAAATATATTATTATTACACACATTGAAAGGTGGTAATGGAAGAACAAATGACATCTATTAGCGAGGTGGTTGTTTGTCTTACACATGAATGATGATTACGTATCCCATTTGATAGATGTTTGAGTGATTTGTAGTCATAACCATAAAATATAAATTTATCTTTATATTGAGGATACTAAGTTTATTATATATTTAAGATATAAGAATAATTTAAGGGTTTGAGAAGGAAATAAAAAAAATGTTTACATCGATGAATGTTAATTCTACTTTCACATAACTCTTTTTGGTTTATACTAAAAGACTTCCTATGTTGGATTTATGAAAAAAGTGAGGATTATAAGATTGGGGGGGGGATTTTTTTAGACATTTTCTCAGGTTTTGGACCATCCAAAAGGTCTTTAAATGTGTGAATAAGTGAAAGAGGTTGAGTTCACTTTTATAACTGGGGAGAGGTCACATTTGGTATTTTTGAAAATATGTGTGTGCTCCCCACATTTAAAATGGCCAAGAAGCTTCCATAACTACCAAAATTATATACATGAAGATTTATGGTTGAAATATTTCTCAAAAATTTGTTTTTAACAATTTTAGGGTCATTTTTATACCTTCTATTCTATGCTTACACATTAAGTAAACTCTTTTATACCATAATCACTATAATTAATTTTAAATACATTCACTCATTATGTTGGTAATAAATTAAGTTAAAATTCTAAGAAATTATAAATTTTTATGATTAAAAATATTTATTCTATTTTTTCAAATTCAAAAAATATAATTTTACAGAAATTAAATTAATATTAATCCCACAAACATGGCAGGAAAAAAGGTTTTTAAAGTGAAAATGCAAAATAAGGTTACTATGTTTTTATATGAAAAATCAACATGAAATTATTAAAATGAACTAAAATATTTTAAATTATAAAAAATATATCTAATAAAACTTTATAAAAAATTAATAATATAATTTAACCCGTTAAATTATTTATATGAAAAATATTCTTCTTATTAAAATTCAGTATTTTTCACTATTCATTAAAATATAAAAGTTCTTAGAAAAATAACAAAACTTCACCCAAAATAAATATTAATACTACAATTTCAAAAATTATGTTTATTTTTTCAAATATAATTTATAAAAGAGTTAAAATTTTGTTTTAAAATAGGCGTGTCATTAAAATGACGGAAAACCTCCTTCAGAAAATTACTTCTTTTTTTTTGCGTATTATTTGATTTATTCTTATCGTTCGGCCGCTAGTGCGCCGGGCCGCCAGGCCGGGCCGCACCCAAGCGGGCCGGACCCGGACCCGGTTCGGGTCGACCCTGGGGGTATCGGGCCTGGTCGGACCGGGCCCGAACCCCTTAATACCGAATCTTTTCCGGTCGGACGCCCATATTTTGAGCTACAGGACTCCGATCGACGCACCGTCAGTTGAGATACAATCCTTGGATAGAGATGGTCGTTTCGGTATATCTCACTCAAGGTTTATGAATACTTTGAGTTCGGCCGAGTTGGTTCGTTCACGAAACCAACCGGGCCCTCAGAGCCGAAACACTCATATCTTGAGCTATGAGCCTCCGATCGATGCAACGTCAGTTGCGATGTGATCCTTGGATCGAGATGGTCGTTTCGGTATATCTCACTCAAGGTTTCAGAATACTTTGAGTTCAGCCGAGTTGGTTCGTTCACGAAACCAACCGGTCCCTCGGAGCGGAAACACTCATATCTTGAGCTACGGACGTCCGATTGACGTGCCGTTGACTTTGTTGGATTCCTCTAAGTGAGACGGATCTTTTGGCTTACTCTGCCCGAGGTTTGGACGCAGGTGGAGTACGGTCGACTTGGTTTTTCCTTAAAAACCAACCGGGCCCCTGGGACGAAAAAGCCAATAACTCTCCGACCGGGCGTCTGATTGACGTGCCGTCTGCGACGTTGAGTTCCTGTTGAAGATACGAAACTTTGGGATACATCAACTCTGGACTATGTGTCAGTTGATGTATCAGTCTCTCGGCTCGTGGAGCAGATCCTCCCGAACGAGCTTGCTGTGTGCGGGAACCCTAGAGCTGACTGCGTCTGCGTCTGCGACTGTGACGACGACGACTGTACAGAGATCCTCAGTGGATACGAAGACGACGACTACAACACTCAGCGATCCTACGTGGATCAGTGCTACCGATCCTGTGTGGGTCCGATCCTGTGTTGGTCAGCGCTCAGCGGTTCTGTGTGAGCCAGTGCCTAAAGATCCTGTGTGGGTCCGATCCTGTGTGGATCTTTGCAGGGGTTAGTTACCTATCGATCCTGTGTGGATCAGATCCTATGTGGGTCATTACGGGGGTTAGTACCTATCGATCATTTGTGGGTCCGGCGGCTTAGATGAATCAGTGGATATATCTGATCATCTTGATTGTCATACGAAGAAGTATACCTGTGTGAGCTGAATCCTATTTTACTTTCCTTTGTGGATTGTGTTGTGCTATCCTGTGTGGATTACGTTTTGCTTTCCTGTGTGGACTGGGTTGTACTTGGGCTCGGATGTTAGATCCGAACAATAATGGATGTCTTAGGTATATGTATGGTCATATACCTAAGCAGTGTCTAATTTTACTTCGTGATTCTATCTTTCCTTTTTCGATTATCCTTCGTGGATTCTGGGAGACCTTCGGGGGTCTCGGTGTCCCTACTGAGTAGCTTATACTCACCCCTGCACGGGCTATGCCCGCACTACGTTGTGTTGGTTGATAACGATGGACAATACTGATCGTGGTTGAGGCTTGCGGAGCAGGACGGTACCTGGAGGTGGACCACTGGGCGGGACGTACTCGGAGCGGTCGGCTGGACCCGAGGAGCAGTGGAGGCTATCTGTACCCACCCTTCAGGTGGGATTTTCAGTGGACAGCTCGATGTTGTGGCTTTACTTTTCAGTTGCTGTTTTCCCTTCCAGTTTTACTTTACTTTCACTTTGGGTTTGTATACTGGCCCACTTACCTTTCCGCACATACTGTTGTACTCAGTTTTACTTAGTGTTTACTTCTACTTCTTGCTTGCTCTGTGGTGTTTGTTTACTTTACAAAGGCAATGCCTTCCCTTTTTACCAGGAATTACGCCTTGGTTTTAGTCGCCAACCCCTGGTCAATGGAATGCGGGCTTGGGGTAGTCATGACACGGGCCCTGAGGACGGGTCGTGACACATTAGTATCAGAGGAGTTTGGTTCTACCACAGAACTTGGGACTCTGATCTTTTTCTATGTGAATCAATAGTGTTAAGAGTATTGGTTGTGGTTATCAGTCCAGGGAGTCCAGTGTTGGTGCGACAGTCGACGTATCCGTACACCAGGACCCTGACTTCTGATTTCTGACTTAATGCACGAAAACATTGATTGCATGTGTGTTTCATGTTTTCTATGTGATTACTTGTGTCAGCTCACCAGGTATACTGTTTGACCGCGACACACCTGTTTCTTTTCAGGATGGACCCACGATGGAAGCCGACTAGGGTTCCGAGAGTTGAGTGTGACGACAGCCCACCGAGCGACGTGGCCTCGGTGCATGGACCTTTGACAGCTGAGGCACCGGTGATACCTTTACCCGCCGAGCCACCGATGCTTCCAGCCCCAGCCGCTGACGATGCACGTCGCCTTAGTGCACTGCATGAATTCCAGCGCCAGCGGCCGCCCAGGTTCCGCGGGGAGAGGAACCCCCAGGCAGCCGAGGACTGGCTGGAGGTAGTGGTACGAGTTTTTCGGTTAGTGAGGACACCAGAAGACCTCATGGTGATCCTCGCAGCGAGCCTACTGCACGTGGCAGCAGGCCGATGGTGGAGCTTGATGCTCCAGGTGAACGTTGAGGAATGTCTTCTCTGGACGGACTTTGAGAGCATCTTCCGCTCGAAGTTCGTCCCAGACACCCTCCCTGAGGTGCGCATCTAGGAGATTCTTCAGCTGCGGCAGGGCAGCTTGACAGTCGCCCAGTACTCGGTGAGATTTACCGATCTCTCGCGCTACTCGACAGACATGATACGGGACCCATTCTTCCGGGCCTGGACCTTTGAGCCGGGATTGAGGCATGAGATCAGGGCATCGCTGATCTCCCTCAGCATTCCGACTCAGGTAGGAGTACTGGAGTGAGATCTTCTCATTGAGAGTTTTCTTTCTGAGTCTACACCAGCGGCGAGACCTACCGTAGGGTGACACGTGGCAGAGTCTTCTGCAGCCGGTAGTAGACAGATGTCGTAGAGGTCCAAGCGGGCCAGGACAACGGGTGGACGAACACAGGATACTGGCTCGGAGGTGCGGGGCACACGCAGCAGAACCAGTCTTACAAGTGGAAGACAGTGCTATGCATGCGGCGGCCAGGGCCACATGGCTCGTGGCTGCCCGACCCACCATGCAGAGGAGCAGCAGACAGTTGAGTAACCACCTAGGCAGAGGTAGAGGTTCGACCATGGCAGTCCGTAGGGAGCAGGTGTATGAGGCCGAGGAGCTGGTCGAGCGGCAGGTGGTGGACGACGTTTTGAGGCTCTACCACCACCACCACCAGGAGGTCCACCCCGACCTCAGGGGAGAGCACAACTTCAGGCATCTGAATCTTATTATCATGGAGCTCCGGAAGCGGGTGGACTAGTGCAGGACTAGCTCCAGGCATAGAGGCCTTTTCCAATAATGCCTCTAGCGTCGTAGTTTGTGTTGCCTTGTGTCCTTGTACTTTGAGTTGAAGTAATAAAAGACACTTGCAATGGTGAAGTTTTCTTTCTTGTCTTTTGTTTGTTATTATTAAGAGGTTCCAATTAAAAACTGTTGACTTGACCCTCACTTGCGAGATTCTAACTGGAGGAGACCCAATGACCACACACTGATGCCGACTGTTTGACTCAACCCTTGGAGGCGAGAGTAACAGTTGGATCTATTGGTGGCAGCGTCGAGGCCTTACGACGTCATCCATGCCATGAATTAACTAATCATGATAGGATTGACTGTATTAGGCAAGGAACGTGGTTCATCCATGGGATGAGACCAGATTTCCCTTTTTGGCAATGGAGAAATATGTGCAGCTTTGCAGAACGTTAAGGAGGAAGGGGAAACCCTTCGTATGGTCAGACAGATGTCAGAAGAGCTTCCAGAAGCTGAGACAGAGATTGACCAGTGCCCCTATCTTGATGTTTCCAGAGGAGGGAGTAGGGTACATAGTCTACTGCGATGCATCAGGGACCAGACTCGGATGTGTCCTGATGCAGGAGCGGGCAGTGATCGCCTATGGATCACGTCAGTTGAGGCCGCATGAGCAGAACAACGCTACCCATGACCTGGAGTTAACAGTAGTGGTCTTCGCTCTGAAGACATGGCGACACTATCTGATGGGCGAGTGCTTTACAATTTTTTTCTTCTTCTGACCATCAGAGTCTTAGGTACATCTTCTCTCAGAAGGACCTGAACCTGAGACAGCGGCGATGGCTCAAGTTCCTCCCGGACTATGACTTTGAGATAGTCTATACTCATGGGAAGGGGAACGTAGTAGCCGATGCTCTCGGCAGGAGGATGGGCATTCATCTACTTGAGGAGGCGGCAGAGAAGCTAGCTGCCTTGTAGATATCCTTCGTGGATAGAGATAGAGCAGCCTTCCTTCAGTCACTCACAGTCACCCCACCACTACTGCAGCGGGCCAGAGAGGCACAGCGTGGGGACGCTGACTGTGAGACGTGGCGTGCACAGATATCCTCAGGACAGGCACCTGATGGTTTCTCCTTTGGATCAGAGCACGACGTCCTTTTTAGAGGACGTACCTTGGTACCAGTTGCTTTACGGGAGGAGGTGCTGAGAGAGTTTCACACTTCTCCTTTGGCGGTACATCCTGGAGTGGCGAAGATGTTCCAGGATCTCAGATGACAGCACTAGTGGCCGGGCATGAAGAAGGTTGTGGTGGAGTTCGTTTCTCGATGCCTCACCTACCAGCAGGTGAAGGCTGAACACCAGGTACCAGCAGGCTTGGTACAACCCTTGGATGTCCCGGAGTGGAAGTGGGATGACATATCTATGGACTTCGTGACTGGACTTCCATGCACTTCCAGAGGTCACGACTCCATTTGGGTGATTTTCGACCGACTCACCAAGTCGGCACACTTCTTACCCATCAGAGAGCAGGGATCAGTGGAGAGTTTAGGAAAAATTTACGTTCAGGAGATTGTACGGCTTCACGGTGTGCCACCATCTATCGTCTCTGATCGAGATGCTCACTTTACTTCCCGGATTTGGAAAGGGTTGCAGGAGGCGTTCGGGACGCAGCTACGTCTGAGCACTGCCTTTCACCCTCATACAGATGGTCAGACAGAGAGGACTATTCAGACTCTCGAGGACATGCTCCGTGCATGTGTCCTCGACTTTGGTCACAACTGGGAGGACCACCTACCCTTGGTGGAGTTTGCGTACAACAACAGATACCACTCCACCATCGGGATGGCACCATATGGGGCATTGTACAGACGACCTTGTAGATCTCCTTTGTGCTGGACAGACCCTGGGGAGTCAGCACTTGTGGGACCGGAGATGGTCCATGCCACGACAGAGAAGGTCCAGGTCATCTAGGAGCGGATGAGGATAGCTCAGAGCCGACAAAAGTCTTATGCTGACAGGAGTTGGAGGCCACTAGAGTTCGAGGATGACGACCACGTCTTCTTGCATGTCTCACCTCGACGTGGATTATGGAGATTTGGCCAGGGCGGCAAGTTGTCTCCACGCTTCATCGGACCGTTCTAGGTCCTCAGCAGGATTGTCGAGGTAGCTTATCACCTAGCTCTACCACCTCAGTTGCACCGGGTGCACGACGTCTTCCACGTATCTCAGCTGGGGAGATACGTGCACGACCCAACGCACATCATTGACCATGGGGAGCTGGACTTTAATGATGGGGTGACTTTTATGGAGGTCCCAATGGAGATCGAGGATCGACAGGAGCGGGTCCTACGTGGACGGTCGATTCCTCCTGTGCGCATCAGATGGCAGCACGAGAATCTCCAGGAGAGCACTTGGGAGCGGGAGGCTCGGATGCATGCTCAGTACTCACATTTGTTTCCCTAGTTTATGATGTAACTTTACGGGGACGTAAATCCCTGAGGTGGGAGAAATGTAAAGACCTGTAAAATTCAAGAGAAATTTTTTTCATAATTTTTTTTGTGATTTTACAAGAACGCAGTTTCTGACGGCACTTGATTCTGAGGCCCGGTGTGCCCAGAATTTCTATCCGAAGTTTAGCTCGGGTACGTTCAGTGAACGAACGAGCGGGAATTTCAAACTTTTGAACCGGTGCTCAGAATCAAATTCTGACGGCACCGATGGAACCGCAGCATTGGCAATTGCTTAGAAACACCTTTTTCAGAGTTTCGTTTTCACGAGAGAGGTTGGTAAAAATTTTGGAAGTTAAAATAAAAATTTAACTACAATTTTTATTTTTCTCTAAGTGGATTTAAGCTTTGGGTTGAAGTTGGGTAACTAACCAACTTCCCATGGATGGTTATGAGGGTGGTGGGGCCCACACAAACCCCACCCCTTCACATTCCTTAACTCCCTCAACTCACAATTAAATATGATAACTTAAGTATTAATAACTTATGTTATTAATGAAGAGTGAGTTTAGTGTGTGTGTTTGAAATTCAAACTAATGTATAGTTAATAAATTAAGTGTGGGCTTAATTTATTTTTGGGTTAGATTTTTGTGGTGGAGTATTTGGGAGAAAAGGGCTAAGGACTTGAGGAACTTCTACGTCTTCGACGAAGAACGCGAAGAACACATCGGTCTCCGACGAAGATCGTTGAGTTCTCAGAAACCGATTACGCGATGCCGTGTACCGCGACGCTGTCGACGTCTTCTTTCACGACGTCTCTTCCCGCGATGAATCCTCGTTCAACGAACCTCCATTCAAACTCGCACGAGGTAGGGGTTTATGCGATTTATTTTCGTGATTTACTCCTGTTCATTATACACGTATAATTGGACCACATGCTATCAATTAATGGGAGGAGGTCGGACCGCACAAACACGGCCGACCCACCTCCCTTTCTTTTTCTTGTTGTTGCGGTACGATGGTAAGTTACGCGGTGCTGTCGCACCACGTGGGAACGAACGACAAGAATGCGCGATGCCGACGCGCCGTGTTTTTTTTAAAATATGAACCACGTCGCGGCACCGTCCCGCCGCGCCGGAGAACCGCAAAAGCACCGCTGCCGGAGAGGGGCCGCGGCGGAGGGGTGCGGCGCCATCGCGCCGCACCGGACGAATGAAGGCCGCGGCCGGTACCGGGCCGCGGCGGAGCGTGGAGAACGGCAGCCGGAAATGGACCGCCAGCGTCGGAGCAGGACCAGCGGCCGGAAACGGGCCACCGGCGTCGGAGCAGGGAGGGGACTGGCTGTCGCCGGTCCCGGGCCGCCGAGCCGGGCCCGGCCACCGGGCCGGGCCGCGCCCAAGCGGACCGGACCCAGACACGGTTCGGGTCGACCCTGGGGGTATCGGGCCGGGTCGGACCGGGCCCGAACCCCTTAATACCGAATCTTTTCCAGTCGGACGCCCATATCTTGAGCTAAGGGCCTCAGATCGATGCACCTTCAGTTGCGATGCGATACTTGGATCGGGACGGTCGTTTCCGTATATTGCACTCAAGGTTTCGGAATACTTTGAGTTCAGCCGAGTAGGTTCGTTCACGAAACCAACCGGGCCCTCGGAGCGGAAACGCTCATATCTTGAGCTACGGGCCTCCGATCAACGTACCGTCAGTTGCGATGCGATCCTTGGATCGATACGGTCGTTTCGGTATATCGCACTCAAGGTTTTGGAATACTTTGAGTTTGGCCGAGTTGGTTCGTTCACGAAACCAACCGGGCCCTCGGAGCGGAAACACTCATATCTTGAGCTAAGGACGTCCGATTGACATGTCGTCGACTTTGTTGGATTACTCTAAGTGAGAAGGATATTTTGGCTTACTCCACCTGAGGTTTGGACGTAGGTGGAGTATGGTCAGGTTGGTTTTTCCTTAAAAACCAACCGGGCCCCTCGGACAAAAAAGCCAATAACTCTCAGACCGGACGTCCGATTGACGTGCCGTCTGCGACGTTGATCTCCTATTGAAGATACATAACTTTTTGATACATCAACTCTGGAATATGTGTCAGTTGATGTATCAGCCTCTCGGATCGTGGAGCGGATCCTCCCAAATGAGCTTGCTGTGTGCGGGAACCCTAGAGCTGGCTGCGTCTACGTCTGCGACTATGACGACGAAGACTGTACAGAGATCCTCAGTGGATACGACGACGACGACTACAACACTCAGCGATCCTACGTGGATCAGTGCTACTGATCCTGTGTGGGTCCGATCCTTTGTGGGTCAGCGCTCAGCGGTTCTGTGTGAGCCAGCGCCTACAGATCCTGTGTGGGTCCAATCCTGTGTGGGTCTTTGCGGGGGTCAGTTACCTATCGATCCTGTGTGGGTCAGATCCTATGTGGGTCATTGCGGGGATTAGTACCTATCGATCCTTTGTGGGTCCGATGGCTTAGATGAATCAGTGGATATATCTTATCATCTCTATTGTCATACGAAGAAGTATACCTGTGTGAGCTGAATCCTGTTTTAATTTCCTTTGTGGATTGTGTTGTGCGATCCTGTGTGGATTACATTTTGCTTTCCTGTGTGGACTGGGTTGTACTTGGGCTCGGATGTTGGAGCTGAAAAAGAATGGATGGCTTAGGTATATGTATGGGCATATACCTAAGCAGTGTCGAATGTTACTTCGTGATTGTATCTTTCCTTTGTGGATTATCCTTCGTGGATTCTGGGAGACCTTCAGGGGTCTCGAGGTCCCTACTGAGTAGCTTATACTCACCCCTGCACGGGCTATGCCCACACTACGTTGTGTTGGTTGCAGAAGACGGACAGTGCTGATCGTGGTTGAGGCTTGCAGAGCAGGACGGTACCTGGAGGTGGACCACTGGGCGGGATGTACTCGGAGCGGTCGGCTGGACCCGAGGAGCAGTGGAGGCTATCTGTACCCACCCTTCAGGTGAGATTTCCAGTGGACAGCTCGACGTTGTGGCTTTACTTTTCAGTTGCTGTTTTCCCTTCCAGTTGTACTTTACTTTCAGTTTGGGTTTGTATACTGGCCCACTTACTTTTCCGCACATACTGTTGTACTCAGTTTTACTTTGTGTTTACTTATACTGCTTGCTTTCTCTGTGGTGTTTGTTTACTTTACAAAGGCAATGCCTTCCCTTTTTACCAAGAATTACGCCTTGGTGCTAGTCGCCAACCCCTGGCCTATGGAAGGCGGGCTTGGGGTAGTCACGACACGGGCCCCGAGGACGGTTCGTGACAAATTATTTATATAGAAAGATTGTTTCGAATTAAAATTTCATATATTTCACAATTCATCAAATTATGAAAGTTATCAGAAAAATACTAAAACCTCACCGAAAGTAAAAATTTATATTACTCTTTAAAAAAATTATTATATTTTTTAAAATAAAATTTATAATATTGTCAAAAAATTAGATTTTGAAGCTATACGCCATAAAAAGGTAGAAAAGATACCTTTAGAAAAATATAGCTTCTTAAGTGTGAAATTAGATTAGTTCTTATCTTATGCCTATAAAATTTATTGAATGAATGTAATATAAATTTTATTGTATATATAATATATATATTTCATTAATATAATTATCTAATAGTAGTTAATTAAGTTTATAAATATAGAAAAAACTTTTGTACATAATAATAATTTTTATACCAAACATTCCCTTTATATTAAATTGGTTTTAATATTTATTTCTAATTAATTAGTAGCCAAATAATTTTATATACATATAAACAACATTTTCTACCTTTATTTAATACTTTTCAAACATGTCATTACATCGTCTAGTTTATAATTATCATATTAAATAATAATAATATTATTAAATTTTAGTTTGGTAAAACTCATTTTTGTATATAATACAAAATATCGAAGGAAATTGGTATTGTGTGTAACACAATCTAACTTGGTGTTGCATGTACTGCATAAAAATCTCAATGTCATGTGTGTCATCAACTTAATTTTCTATTGTTGACAAATCAAGATATAAAAAAATATTATCAATGGAAAATATTATAATGTCTAGGGGTGTCACATATTTGGTGGATGATTCTACTAAAAAACTACAGATCATTCTTCATTCAAGGAGAAAACATTTAATTCTTCCATTTTCTCTTTTTAGAGGTAAAATCCCCAAAAAAATTACTATAAACAAGTATCTAGACAACATATTCTGCAAAGGGAGTATTGATGTGGTGTTTTTTAAACATCTATAGATATTTTTTTAATGGGCCTATATCTTCCCTTATCATCTTCTCTCTAGGATTGAAAGAGGGGGTATGTATGGTTTCATGTCCACATGGAAGCCTTGTTTAGTTGGATTTTGTTTTTTATGATATTTTTCTACTACACTCACTTCTATGTCAGGATTGTTTTTGAATTTTTCTTCTTTTTATTCAACAATTACCTCAGTCATCTTTTAATCCTCTTTCTTCCACTCATACCCCTTATAGGCTGTTGAAAATTTATCTCTTTTTTTCTTTCATGGACCTTGGACTTGGCCTCCTTTCTTGGATGGTTCTTGGTATTAAATTATGCATTACAGTTGATCTAAGAGAGTCTTATAAATTTACTTTACTTAATTTTCAAGGTTGCAGAGGGAAGCTCTTTAATTTTGATTATTTTTTCTTGCATAGTCATTCTACAGTCTACCTTATAAAAAACTCAATAAGATGATTTTCTAAATATTATTGTGTATTTTTGAGGATTTTGGAAATGTAGTTAGAGCTTTCTGCAAGAAGTTTTGTTGCTGGGGTGGAAGAAATATGTCCCTAGAGGGAAATAGTAATTTAGGAAGTAGTTTTTCTGGGTAAGAATCATGGATTTGAGGTGGGAAGATAGGAATTCCAATATTTATTTATAGAGAATGACCACTTATTTTTTGATAATAACCTTGATATGTCTATTTATTTTGTTCAAGAAACCTTTTTTTATAAATTTTTCTTGTATTATTTTGGTTTTTGATTGCAATTTATATATTTATAATCTTGAATTTGGTTTCCCTCTATTAATTTCTGACTATCCCGTTATTAGTGTGGGCCTCCACATATCTCACATGGTTGGATCACCATACCAGGAGTAGTTTATGGTGTTTGGGGTTGATGTAACTGAAATTTTTCAATATTTTTCATATTTTCTATGACATGGGATGCAAAGAAAGTGGTTTCTTCTACATGGTGTGACCCATTCCTCATAGGTCCTCAATAATATTTCCAATGGATACCATTGTGTGAAATTTCATCAGGAGGATATCTCCCTACTTTTTTTTCATAATATGATCTATCCATCATTTAAAGTCTCCACCACAGTGTAAGTGGTAGGTTGTAATCCATTGTTAAAATTTTGTAGTTGGAGCAATATGTCAAGCCCGAAGTGTGCAGACATTTATGTGATTTCATTAAGTCATTCCCATAACTCCCAAGAGGATTGTCCATCTACATGGGTGAAATATTGAATATAATTATATAGAATCTAGGTTAATGTTGGTGGAAAGTACATATATAGTAATTTGTTTTCTAAATCATACCAAGTAGTAATGTACTTAGGATCCTATATTTCAATACAATCCTTCTATATATCATATAGAGAAAATGGAAAAACTCTGAGTAGGATATAGTTTGATGATACATGTATATCCCTAAATGTGCTATAAACTTTTAATAAATTTTCTAAATGCTCATGTGGATCCACATTATGAAATCCATTGAATTGACCCATATTCAAGATCATATGAATGAGTTCATGTTTTATTTGTAAATTATGTGCCTATATAAGAGATTAGATAATGTTAGGTGAAATACAATAGATGGATAGAAAGCCATAGTCAATAATGGATCACTCTGGTAGTAGTGGTTCTACTCCTTACTATTCAACCTACATAAATTTGGAATTTTGTAGATTAGGAGTATTAGGATTATTTTGAAAATATATGGTTGTGTGACGATATACAAAAATATATCATTCTATTTCAAGTTTGACAGAAAGTGGTTCTTTATTTTCTAGGCTCCTAGATCATGTCAAATGGGCCTTGATGATGCAGTAATCATGCGACATGGATGAACCGACTAATTTGTGTGAAAGAGTTATGATAGATAATATTAAGGAATAGAAATTAATGAAATCCAAGGCTTGAACTCATAAGTCATTGTATTAAACTATGATCCTATAAAATTGTTCCAAAATTAGACTTGTCATTACAAAACATTTTTGATTCCACATGGGAATATCATATTATAAATTTATATGTAACCAAACTAAAACTATTGATAAGGATAACAAAAAAATGCATGTCTGGGGATGATCCCATAGTAAGGTGAAAAAATGGGATGTGAACAAGGTATTGTAATCTAAGAGAGATCCTCCTATGAATTTTATGATGTTGGATTTAATATAAAAAAGTGTATTATATTTCAGATGATTAATATGGGTTTTGGATTAATTTTGGAAATCTTGTTCAAAGGGTATTTCTAAATATATCTTTGGAAGGTCTTATGTATTAGGCTATGATTATATTCTAGGGATACCAATTGGTTTTGGTGAAACTAATTGGATCTAACAGTTCTAGAAATCTCTTTTTTTTTCAAGGTCATTTTCAATTGATGTGAATACGGTGAAAATTCAAAAGTAGAGAAAAAATAGTTTATTATTCATAATAGGATTTATTCCAATTAGGTTAGGTTCCTTCCTCTCAAATTCCTCAGATTAGGATCATGGAAATAAATATGATAGTTGTGATTTGTTAAACTAATTCCCAGAAAACGTATTACCCAAGTGATAACATATGAGATTTATTATATTCCTAGATAAATATGATAGTTGGGATAACGTATTCGTTAAGTGTCACCACCCCTAATAACGACTACTAACCCTATGCAGATTTTTTGTGCACGGAAAAAGAAATATTATATATGAATAATTGATTGAAAATAATTATATTGTTAATTATGTAAGAACTGATCAAATAAAATAATATAAATCAAACCAATTAGTAGTTTGAAGAATAAGAGCACATACAATAATTGGAATTCGATGTAGTGATGTGTTCAAAACATACTTCCTATGAATAAGATAAAAACAAAAAAATAATCACAAAAAAAATAAAAAACAGTGTACTATCTAAAAAATAGTAAAAAAATATTATTTTAAATTTCAAATGCACCGGTAATATAAATAGGTTAGATGAACTCATTATGTGAATTGTTTCTTAAAAGCTATTTATTATAGACTTCTTCCTTCTCAAAACATTCACAAAGTGTGTTTTGGAGTTTACATCATTATAAGGACATTTAAGTCTTCAGAATTTGGTATCTCACATGATTCATAGAGAGATTTAATTTCATGGTATATTTGGGATGGTTGACCATATACTGAGGTTGATACTTTCACATCGTGAGTGGATTTCACATCGTGGGGTTTTTACCAAAGGATTCATTAATTGTACTGGGTTCACGATATTGAATTTGGTTCACTGGAGTTTTTTCTTTGAGGAATAAAGATATTTAATGTATTTGAAATCCTAAATGTTCTTTATATGGGAAATTCATGGACTCTATGTATTTCATAGAATAGGATTTGTCCTAGCAGTGTCTGATCTTTGGGATTAAATGTTGTGATTCTTATTTATGATGGAACTTTTCTACATTTAGTGCAATTTATAAGAATAATCCCTTTGTGAAATGAGATTCCATTTCCTACTAGAATTAATCAAATATAAAAGTATCATAGTATTATACATGTATGGAACTTAATGATTTAATTAAAATATGTCTAAATGAAATATGCATATTAAACACTTTCTCTCTTACTTTGGCAAGGCTGGTTGGGGTGAAACATAAAAATTATAGTTGTCTTTGTAATGAGATACACCCCATAATACACTAGAATGGCCCTAACTCCAATGATATAGCTCTGATTGACACAAAATTTATACCATATACCAATGGATTCATAAATAAGGTACACAAGCACTTAAATACTCATTTTTGGGGGAATTAATAATAACCATTTTCACCCCTTGATCTGTAATCTTCCATAAAAACATGTTGTGATGAACTGTACCATACCATAATGATTATATCTCAATCCCTACACATATCATCCATAAATTGATCATCCATTACATCATCACTTCTAATAAAATTCCTTTTGATGCAAGGATCATTATAACAATGTAACAACCCCAACTCTAGTAATGTAAAGTCAGTGGTTATTTTATTACATTGGTATAATATATAAGGGGTGACATCATACATGATTGTGTAGTTTTTTCACCTTGGGATACTACATATATAAAAAATATCAAATTACATTTTTAAACATGAAATAGATCATAATATTTAAGTTATATCATTATTATATCTTTTTTAATATCCCTAAAATCAATTATAGTTCACTATTGAATTCCATGAGGATAAGAAGAAAAATAAAAGGGTGATATATTATTCTCAATTAGGGATAATTTATATCTCCATATGTCACAAAATAACTAAGACATTAATAATATGAAAGAGATAAAAAACAATCAAACGTTTCATATAACTAATATTATGAAATTAGAATACACCTATAATGATATTAGAATATAAATAATCATAAGGATAGAAATATTGGGTTCTATAATGATAAAATAAATAATGACAGACATCATAATATTATCATCAAGGCCTCATTCAATGACATAATATGTAAATAGATACAGTGTATACAAAACACCATAGATAGATTGTCTCATGATACCTACTAATGCATCAAGCAAAATTTTTTGGCCCACTAAATACTTAATAAGTCCAATTCCTTAACTGTATAAAAATATTGAATAAAAATTCAATGAAAAATATATTTTACTTAGTAATCAATAAACATAATTATTGGAAGAATAAGCCTATGGGGTGTTAATAATAACATGATCACAAGCCATCTTAATAAAGAAGTTATATGGTATCATTAGATCATATCTCTAGTGACAAGTGAGTAACTTCAATGAACGATGACATAGATAAAAAAATAGAATAACATTAAAATTTTACTTGTAAAATATAGTTTCTTAAATATAACCAATGAAAGTGGTGAAAAAAATACATTATTATAGAATTTTTTCAAAATAATATTCCTTTAAAATTTTGTAATGAGGGTAAAAGTTAATCCAAAATGATGTCACAAGTATCCTTTACAAATCATTTTTATTAATATGAATATTATACCTTTTAAAAATTACTTTGATAAAGAGAGGTAATAAAATGAAATTTTTAAAAGAAATTGGGGAACTATCTAAAAATATGTAGATGAAGATAAAAGATGTGATCACCAATAATATTTTAGAATATATTTATTAAAACCCAAGTCTTTATATGAACTAAATGATTTCATTTTGAAAAAAAATAAAGACAAATATTAAAATAATAATAAATAATGAATATTTTATTTTCAAAATAATAAATAACAACATTATAAAGGAGAAAAATATGGATATATAAAATAAATATTCCCTACTAAAAAGATGCCATATTGGAATAAAAACCCTTACAGCTTCAGTAACATTAAAATTAGAAGACCATAAAGGGTATAACACGATATGGAATTTAAAATCTCATGAATTTAATGAATTATAATTTAGAATATAGTCATGTGGTAGTGTATACACTACATAAATAAATAATGTGCTTAATATAGAACATATCACAATGAATGAACATTAAGATGAGAAACCCGTGACCTTTTACTAACAAATTTTATGAAAGACATTTAACCTCTTACATGGTAAATAAAAAAATATTAACCAATTATTTTATAACCTTATTGATTTATATTACCTTTTATATTCCTAAATTATATTCATTAACTATAAATATATTAGTTAATTATTATTTATATTCATTTTTAGACTTTATTAATTTTAATTTTTTCATCATTGTCTTGTAATGATGATCCCATACCATTTTCATTGATATAAAGTTAAAAATTCCAAAATTATTCAAAATATTATAATATTTTTATTTAAATGATTTATTAATTCCAATTCTCCCCATGTAAGTCATGAGTATTCTTTGTGAAAATAAAATCAATGATGAGCATGTTTCATGCAATTTATCGATATGGACGGTTACTTTATAATGAAAGTTAAATATTGTTTTATCCTAATGGAATCTTATTCATAAAATATATTATTTCTTAATATCATATATATCAATAATATAAAATTTTATAGAGATCCATGTAATAAATAGATGAACAATGAAACACATCACTTCATGGAGGCAGTAGTCAACACACACACACACATAATGTTCATTTTTCATTTAACATATAGAAGATTGAAATTTGTTTCAATTATTAAAATATTAAAATAATTTAAATAATATATTATATAATCATTAAATACATTTTTTAAACAATCCATTTTAGGTAGTTATGAAATTTTAAATACAACTCTTTGTGGATGTTTTAGTATTCATGCACGCATATAAACAAAGTTCTCATTTTTCTAAAAAAGTGGGAAGGGTATGTAATGGTTATACCATTAACATAATAACAATTAATTATACTAATAATATTCATATAGTTGAATTAGGTTGGGTAATTTATATTTTTTAGGTGAAATATATTTAATTTTTAAAAGTTAAAAAATTGATTAGTACTCACATTGAGAATTTGAACTTCTTTTGCAAGGCCTCTTGTAAATGGGGGATATTTTGATTTTAATTGGATTAGGGGGCTACCAATAATATTTTCGATATGTATGGGGAAAAATTGTTATAGTTTCAATAGTAATTATAATATAGAGTGTATATAAAGGGGTGATGTCAGTCTCCTTTTATAAGTGAGGGGAGTAGATTTTTTGTAATAATTTAAAATGAAAGATAACTATTCAAGTCATGTGAGTACAAAATTTGACAATAATCGAGATTATATGAATATTTATTAAATTAATACATTCACCACAAATTTAGAGATATGTTTTGGGGAATTGTAGTACTTTTATCCATAGTTTTAACTTTATCCAAAATTTACTTTTACCGCGATAACTCATTTTTGTACCCGATGTTTTCTTTAATATGAAAAATAAAGATTTAACATATAAGTTAATTTGGACATTATGATATATAATATGAAATTAATTTTATAAAAAAATTAAATTGTGAGAAAAAATTAATTTATTATGAGTGCACACAATGAGTGAAACCTAAATTTTTAGAAATGTGTACTTTTATGCATAAAAATTATGCTTAGGATAATGTTATCACTATATTTTTTTTCTTAAATTTAATTTTTTTATTAATAGAATACTATTTATGTGGATTCAAAATAAATCCCAAACTTAAATCTATATGCTAATATTTTATAAAATGAAATGACAAAAAATGTTTTTAATTGAATAAAAGATTACTTTATTTCCAAAATCATAAACATTTTTTTCTAAGTTAACATTAATTTGTTTAATTTATAATATTAATTATTAATTACATATATGGTATGTTAAAATTTTATATTATTTTTTAATTCATTAATATTTCATAATGATGTCATAAAACTCATAGTATATATATAGAAATAGTTTTTTTATTATTCAGTTAAAAATCAATCATTCCAGAAATATAAAAAAAATCCTTACTATGCTAATATTATCTTTCTAAAACCCAATATGGATTTCACTTTTTCAAATTAAAATAATATTTTTTTTAATTTTTCTCTTAAATTTAATCATATATTTGAAACTATTTTTATATGAAAATGACTTCATTAAAACCAAAAGTGTTATTAATTTTATTTTATATCAATTATTAATTAAATAAGTGTTAAACTATTCATTTTATAATTTAAATATATTATTTTAATATTCAATTAAAAATTTGAAATAAAATTTTCAAGCTAAAAATAGTTTATTTACATAGAAATAAAATCATTTGAAAAAATATCATAATTGGTTTTATTAATAATTTTTTATGATAATGAAATTTTTTAACAATTATTAATTAAATTTCATCAATACAATTTTTTAAATAAAAAAATTATTATTTATTTTATATTTTCTAAATTATTTATTATAATATTCATTTAAATATTTTGGAAATACCAAATGTATAAAATATATGTATTAATATAAAATTCATTTCATTATATATCTATATCAACCCAACTTCTTCTTATAAATACGATAATATACTCCCACATAAGATTTAAGGGGAAGATAAGTGGCAGTGGTTTTCACTGGTGGATACTCACCTAGCATAGATCTTTTATATATTTCCATGAGATTGAACTTATTCTATAAACAATTTCTCTCAATCCACACTTGATAGAGTTCAGTTTGGGTTTGGTAAACATGAAACCATCATTACTCTTCCACCATTCCTAGATCAAACAAATGAGATTCAAAAGTAATTTTTTCTACCAATTGATTCCATTTATTCATATTTCTATATAGATTTAATATTTTGTTCATTTATATTTATACCCTTCAATTCAATATCATTATTATAATTATCATATTAAATATTTAAAATTTTTTCTTAATAAAAATTATTATGGTTTTTCTTGGTTTTGAATTGTGTGTGAAACAAGTTGTACAAAATAATATTTATTTAGCATGAATTTAATATTAAAATCCTAGAGTGTTATATAAACCCCATTAAATAAATTTATTCTTGAAAATTTTAACTACTACTCGATAATGAAAAATTAGTTAAGGGTATGAATCCTGATATGATTTTTAATTTGATATCATCCTCATTGTCTTTGTGAAGGATATAAAACTCATATCTTCCTTCATAATAGGAATTTCCCCAAAACTGAGTTTCTCTCAAATCATTTGGGAAAAAATCCATTCTGATTTGGTCTTGTAACTCATAAAATTAGTTTTCATAAAGAGTTTTATCATCATCTATGTACAGATAGATGATAATAGGTTTGTCTGATATATGTAATGTGATTCCCCTAATTTTGTAATTAATATGGATTCTATGGAGATAAATAATCCATTTCCAAAATAACTAGAAATTTATCTAAAGTAATAATTATTGATATTTATATGAAGAACATACTTATAAACATCATCTTGGGATACAATAATGGTATAATTAAAAAATTTATCTTATAATCAAATCATCATAGTGATTATTTCATTCTCTTAGAAAACATTGTAGATATGTTATTGTTCCTAGAATCAAACTCTAACAAGATATCCATAACTGAAGAGTGGATTATAACCATACCATAATTATAAAAATGCACTTAAATAACTATCATAGCATGGTAACATTATTATCCCATTCATATATAAGTTTATTATTGTTTATCAACATTTGTATCCCTTGTATTAGAAAATTTACATGGATAATTCCAAAGTTCCTCGCATTTAAGACATTGAAATGTTAGTGTTATCTTAGGATAAACATTTTTTACTTCCACCATGGTAATTGACCTCTTAATTTCCACTTATCAATAAGTTGTTATAAACTATATTTTCTTACACATAAAAAATATCTCAATTCCTTTAAGACAATTATATAGCTGATTCTTCCCATATTCATGACATGTATGGAAGTGAATTTTCTTTATCCATGGTTTCCATCACATAAACTCCCATTAAAATCTATTATTCTCTTCTTTTTGGGTCTTAATAAATTCATCTATGTTCATGTTGTTTATCATAATTCATGATATAAAGTTAGACATAACCATAAGACTCATCACTCTAACATTTATCTCATTTAATTTCCCATATAGATAGTCTTTTCATTATCCATCACATCTATTATTAACTTAGTTTCTATTTTCTCTAGCCAATACATAAAATTAGGAAATTTGAGGTATGAGAAAAATAATAATTGAATAAGATTAAACTATTTACATATATGGGTAAATTCATGATCATTTTTCTTAACATAACCAATGAATCGTGATGTTTTAATCTAGGTTATCTGTGGTCATATTTCTATTGCGTTCTTTAACATAACATGTTTTATATTTCATTATAAACATCTATTACAATAATTTATAATACTTTATAATGATAATGTGAATCAACCAAATGATATCATCTAGGTGTCTAAAAGCTAGTGTGTATCACTTTATTATACACCATGTGATGATCGAGTTAATACATGATCAACCATTTTAGTGTTATTACCCCTTGGTGTGTCTTTGTCAAAGCCTACATCCACTTGTCTGTATAGAGACATGGATTTCATTGTAAGAAAATATCACGTTCTGTAAATTACCAAAATTTTAAATGTTTCACTATATTAAGACTTATATCTAGAATATTTAATAAGTTTCATTTTATTAATATATATTATCCTAAATTTAGTTCCCAATTATTCTATTAAATTTTTTTGATACCTACCATAAAAACCCCAACTCTACTAACCCAAAGTACGAGAATAATTTATTAAATTACTTTACGATGCAATGGATTGAAACAAAATAGTATTTCATAGTTATGTAGTCTTTGGAGAAGATATAAATAAGTGACTCTAAAATTACATTTGAAAACATGAAATACAACTTAAATTTCCAGTGAGTACTTTATTATTTCTTCTAGTATATCCCAAAATTCAGTCAAATTTTAGCACTTGGTACCCTAGGGATAAGAAAAAAATTAAAGGGTGAGATATGATTCTCATTAAGGTATAACATACAATAGAAGATATTGGAGAATAAATTAGGAATGAGTAATATATAATAGATAAACAATAATTAAATTTTCTATTAAACTGATATCATAAAAGAGGAAAATATATGTGGATGGCATAACAACAAAAATAGTCACTTGGATCGAAATAACTGGTTTCATAGAGATAGAATTAATAATTTCATATTTCATAATCATACTATCAAAGCCTCATGCTAAGACATCATACTAAAATAAGTAATTCATATTCTAAATACCTAAGATTTTTTTCTTATGAGGCCATTCGATTTAATGAGGGGCTATTATGGCCCCACCCATCTTGTAATAAGTCCATTACATTTACTATATGAAATAAATAAATATAAATAAAATACATGATCAACTTTCTTTAGTAATCAATAAACAAATATATTTTAATAATAAACATAAATGAGTTTTAAACATTCCCCAATAAATTATTGAAATAACATGATCATAATTTGTCTAGAGAAAGAAAGTGAATTGTATCATTAGAAAATAACCTTAGTATAATAGGAGAAACATTAGTGGGTCTTAGAATAGACGAGAAACACATTTATAAATGCATTAAAATATCACATCGATAAAGATGTTTCTTAAATAAAGTTATTTAAGGTAAGAGAAAAATGCATTAGTATGGAAAACATTTAAAAGAATATTCCTTTTATATTATGTATAAAAGGTATAGGTTAATCAATAATTAAGTCACAAGTCAATTTTAAATATCATATTCAAGAAGATAACTAGAATTAATTTTAGAAATTTATTTCAAAATGTAAATATAAAAATTGAAATTGTGAGGGCTATGTACATAAACATGGAGAGGAAGATAAAATATATAAACACAAATATTATTTCCAAATATCATTTTTAAACTCCATATCATTAAAAGAGTCAAATGACTTCATTTTGAAAATAGGTAAAGAAAAATATAAATATCGCATGAAATAATAAATATTTTTACTTCAAAATAAAATGGAAAATGTTATAGGGAATAAAAATATAGATATAGAGGTGAAATATTCCTGACAAAAAAGAAGTGAGATTGGAAAAGAAACCCTTGAAGCTTTAGTTACTTTTAAATTAAAAGCTTTTTAAGGTAATATAATGATATTTCATTAAACATAATATTAATTTCATGATGGATATGGTATAATATAGTCATGAGAAATATATACATCACATGAAGAAAGAAAATGGTGAATATAGCACATATCTCAAAATTGAGATTTGAAAACTCTTCCTATATACTATTGACATTCACAATATCTCATCAACCACTGGTATAATAAACATAATAATCTTAATCACTTAATTTAGAACATTAGTTATATATATTACCATTTATACACTTTCATTATACATATTTTCTACACATATATTGGTTAGTTAATGTTTATTTTCATCATCAGATGTTAGTAATTTAGATTGTTTCATAAGATTTTAATAATGGGGATGTTAAAACAGATTATTTGATAAAAAATACTTAATTCATAGAATATTCAAGATATTATAATATTTTTATTTTCATTATTTATGATTTCCTATTTTTTCCATGTAATTCATTGGTATGGTTTGTGAAAATTGAATCAATAATGAGCTACTTTTAGGTAATTTACTGATATCAATGATTTAATTTATAATGATCATTATTTTTTTAACCTTCCAGAATAATATTCATAAAATATATTACTCCTTAATATCATATATATTCATAAAATATATTTTTATAACCATCGATGTGATGTGGTGATGAAAAAAGAAACATATCACTTTGTGAAGGTGGTGGTCTGTACGTATAAAAAAATTATGTTTTCATTTTTTTTATTGAACAAGAAAGGGTTAAAAATGGTTTAACTTTTAAGAATATTAACCATTTTCAAAAGAAGATATTTATTCATTGAATAAACCTTTATAAAAATCTATGTAAATCGTTTGTTAAAAAATGAAATACATCACTTTGTGGAGGCGGTAGTCCTCACATATATATGAACAACATTCTCATTCTTATAAGGAAGCGTGAAGGGTGGATAATTATTTACAAAATTAATATAAAAAAATATTTATAATGATAATATTTATGCCAATATATTAAGGTGGGTAAAATACATTTGGAATATAAATTTATAGAAGAAGAAAAATTTATGTAGTGACACTTACTCATGTTGATAATTTGAATCTTATCTTAAAGGACCTTTTAAGAATTGAGGATTTATGGATTTTAAATTTATCAATGGGATGAAAAACATGGTATAGGGATATATGGAATGTATATTGGGTAATGTTTCAAGGGGAATTTTAATTTTATCATGTATGTAAAAAGAAGTGTAATCCCCCTTTTATTAGTGGGGGGAGTGACATTTTTGTAATAATATAGAAGTAAAAGTCATTTTAAAGACATGTGAGTGAAAAAATTTACAATAATGATGTTTTTATGAGGATTGGATAGAGAAAAATATTTAATTAATATTATTATAAAATTTTGAGGAATTTTATGCCTTTTTAGTGTTAACTTTTAACTTAATTTACTTTTATTATAGAAACTTAACTTTATCCTTGGTAATTTATTTTATAGAATAAAATTAAGATTGAATGTATCACTAAATTTAAATATGATTAGTTTTAATGTGAAATAATTTTATCAAAAAAATTAAAGGGTGAGAAAATTTATTTTTAATATGAGTTCAGACATTATGTAAAACCCATATTTTTAGAAAAAAATTATTTTTAAGTGAGCAAATTATATTTAGGATAAAATTATCAATGTAATTGATTTCATAATATTAATTAGTATATAAATAATTAAATAAAAGTTATGTGGTTTTAAATAAATCCAGAATAGAAATCCACCATGTTAATATATAATTAAAAGAAATGACCAATAAGAGTTTTCATTATAATTGAATATTACTTTGATCCAAAATATCAACCATAAGTTTCCAAATTAAAAGTAATATTTTAAATGTGTAATTTTGATAACTAAATTATTATATGATTAATAAATTTTTTATTTAAATTTCTAATTCATATTTATACCCTAATAAATTCATTAATGTTATGGTATTTATAAAAACAATATTTTTTATTGTTCACCTAAAAATTATTCTTCCTAAAAAAATCTCCAAAATCCATATTAATATGAAATTATCATGGTGAAACAAAAAATGATGTTCATTTTTTGAAATTAATATTATGAAATTTAGGAATTTTTCTTTTAAATGGAAACATATAATGGAAACTATTTTTATATGGAAACAACTTCTTGAAAAATTGAAGTTTTCTTAATTTTAGTTCATATAAATTATCAATTAAGTAATTTATAATCTATTATTTTTCATTCAAATTTTTTATTAAAATAATATTTAGAAATTAGAATATAATATATGATTTTAAAAATACATAATATTCCAAAAAGTTAAATTATTCAAAAATAAATCATAAATTATTGTATTCCTAAGGTTTAATATTGATAAATTTATTTAATATGTAATAATTAAGTGTTATCAATACTTTTTTATTAAATACGAAATTCTTATTTACATTAAATTGTTAAAATTAAATAATATTGAAATTCAAAATGTATAAAATGCATGTGTTAATATAAAATATATGACATTACATGTTAATATCATAATAATTTATACTTATAAATCCCACTCCAAAATTCTGCATAAGATCTAATGGCATGATAAGTGATGATTGTTTTAGTCGGTGGAAACTCAGCTAGCATGGATAATCTAGAAATTTTCATGATCATTAATTTCTCTTACAACTGATTTCACCCAAGCCTCACCTGATAGAGATATTCTTGGGATTGGTCACGAGAAAAACCTAGTGATGTTTCCTCCCTTACAAGCTTAGATAAATGAGCCTTGTAAGGAATAATTCTATAATTTGATTCCATTTCATCTTATTTCTCCATATATTTCAAATTTTTGTTACTTGTGTTTGTATCCACTAATTTAATAGAGAATACTGATGTTTTCTCCATTTTTTATTTTTCAATGTATGGGCCATACAAGTTAGAGGTTTATAATTACATTTTGAAATGGACAATGGCACATCATTGAGGTTTCTATGATGGAAGGAATTATAGTTTGTGGTTACAAAATGGGATGGGCATCATGTTCTTATGTTAGTGTCATAAAATAAAAAATATGATTTTGTAGGTTTCCATATTTTTAATATCCTTTCTTTTGGATGGGAAATATAATAATTCCTTGAGAAAATTTAACTCATATTTGAAGGTGATTATTGGATGGTTTTCCCCTCATACTCAGTAAAATTGACAATCTTTGATGACACAGACCTAGAAAATTTATCTTGGAATTGAGAAAATGGAATTATGGGTATATCTATCTCCATAAATAATAGGGGTTGTTGTTGTGTAGAAATAGAGCATCATTGATATATTTGGTATTGTAAGAGAGGTGTTTTAGAAAGCAGATAAAATGGATAATAAAAAAAATAATTAGAACTATTTTAATATCTTTCCAAATAAATAACTTATGGTTTCCATGATGACTCATATAGGGCGATGTTATTTTTATGGTGATTTTCATAGTCGATTTGTGAAGGATGAATACTTGGAGATCATAGACTGATTATCTATAAATAGAGCATTAACAATTAAAGTAACTTT
Source organism: Viscum album (assembly GCA_963277665.1). Lineage (NCBI taxonomy): Eukaryota > Viridiplantae > Streptophyta > Magnoliopsida > Santalales > Viscaceae > Viscum > Viscum album. The sequence goes on along the minus strand of OY728155.1, from coordinate 911,673,917 downwards.
TTTTTGGGATAGTGTATGTTCCAATTTTTTTTTTCTTTTATTGAATTAGAAATCAATATCGGGTGGGTATTATAGTGGATCTAGGTTGGTATTGAAGCTTCCCTAAATACTTTTAAGGTTGTTAACCATAGGATTGGAGTTATATAGGAAAAACCCAACACCAAAGTTTGAGTATAGTGGATCTAGGTATATTGAAAAATTATCATTGTATTTTACTTGGATTATCCTTGTATAAGTGAACCAAGTAAATTATTGTTTCATATTTATATGTTTTTGTATATTTTTTAAGATATATATTGTTGAGTGTGGGTTTCTCTATCATTAATCAAACCTTTTAATGTAAAATTGAATGGAAATAATAATAATAACATCATTGAAATATGAAATTAAGTCGAACCCTAAAAACAATAAGTGAATGATCATTTAAAATGATTGTACTTTGAGGAATAAGTATTTAAGTTGCAATGATTTTAATACCCTGATTCACCCCCTTCCAACACACACACACTCTCACTATCAGGGTATATCTCACTAAAGAAACTTTTAGGCCTAATATTATAACTAATTTTTGATAAACAAAAATATTATTTTATTGAATTATTAGAGTAAAATACGAGGTTGTCAAAAAATTATTAATTTTATTGTGTGATATTGGAAGGAATTGTTGAATTTGAAACATTTTCTAACATTATGAATTATAAAACTTATGTATTATTATGAATTTTTGTAACTCTTTACAAACTCCAATCAACCCATGATTTAAACCACATCAACCTTCCATGATGAGTTTTTTGAAAACCCATATGTTGAGGTGTTAGATGATGGGTGAGATTTATCATTAAAATAAACTAACCAACCCATTTTCACACCCTTAGTTTTAAATATAATTTCATTTACTCATGTTTTTGTTGAGTTTTTGAAAATGGGTATTCATTAAAAATATATTTAAATTAGTCAATTTTATAAATATTTATGTCTATAGACATGAAATATGTTATCGTCATTTATTAATTACTATAAATTAATAAAAATCACAATATATAGACTTTTAAAATTATATATATATATCTAATAAAATTTTTAATTGTATTTTATTTTTATTATATATATTAATTCATTAATTAATGTTATCAAAACAATATAACATACAATATTACATATACATAAGTTTTACAAGGGAGTGGTCTTAATCCTTTAAGAATTTTCAGCATGGGATTTATATTCCTCTTTTTGGGCACTGAAATAACAATCTATTAGTAATAATATATTATCACTATTATTAATGAATTATTAATGAACTTATTGGTGAAATAAAAAAAAATAAAAAATTATAGTAACTTAATAAAAATAAAAATAAAAATAATATCATTATTATTATTATTATTAATTAATTAATTAATGCGGTTTGGGGATTGCCTGGGATATATTGTCACCATGTTTTCCTACAACACACTAGGGTTCTAATAATGGTAGTATCCATTAGAGGGGGGATTTATTGGTCAATTATAGACAAAATTTAATGTGCTACAACTATGGTAAGGTGTGGTTCAACATCGTGGTGATGACATGGCTTGACATGGGTGGTGTGATGTGACTCAAGAGGCATGTGATGATAGTAGCAATGGAGGCACCAGATGGGACACTCAAAATATGGGGGTATGTAGGAACATATGAACCGAAAATTCACCCACAATTATTTTTTACGTGGGGGTAGGGTTGTCCTGTGACAACGTGATAGAAGAAAACAAGACACAATGGGTATCAGGGAAATTTTTTTATTTCTTCAAAAAGGGGACTTTGGCCCACCTTTAGATTGTACTGTGGGCCACCGACAACTTGGGCCTCCAAACTACTTAAATGTAATAAAATATTTTTAGTTTCTTCTTTCCATTCCTTATGGAAAGGGAGGAGGATTACACCCACTAATTTGTATGGGTGTGTTTTTGTGATTGTGGTTTATAAGCCCGTCAATCGAATAAATATTATTTTTAATAATTAATAATAATAATATAATTAATAATACAACTAATAATGTAATTGACAATAATTTTACATAATTAAAAATAATAAAAATAATTTATACTATATATAGTGGATTGAAACATCCAAACATACACACAGAAAAAAAAACATAGTTGTTCAAGCCTCATCACTCCCTACAAGGATTGAAAAAAACCCTCTAGCCCTATTTTATATCATATTAATTTCCCTTGATGGACTGGAAACTTGATAAACCCAAGAATTTTTGGTATAATGCATCAAAAATACCTAATATTATCACACTCACATGAATCATTCCCAACCAGACCACATTGTGGCCCATTTCCTATAAATGGGGCTCCATCGGATGATGTCCCTCATGTTAGCACCATTCTCAACCCCAAATCATGGTGCATTATGCGCCTTGGTGGCCTACACCATGTATCTCTTTGTGGAACACACAAGAGAGTGTCACAATGCCCATGAAATTATTTGGTTATCTATTTGTTGACCAGTCGATTCCCGTAAGGCTCTCTAATTTATCCCCTAGTAACAAACCAAACCGCACACCAACAATAGAGGCTCCATATGGAATGCCATATGGTTCACCTTACCTGCACCATGATGCTCTACATGGATCTCCCTAAAATACTCGAGACATATAATTCAAATTTTACCTTACTAGGAATCTCACCATCCCAAATCTATAATCCATGTGTGTGGAGGTATGTTAAATAACATGAGAGTTCCCTTTAATTCCTAAGATATCATCCCACCAATGCCTTCCAACACTATCCTCCACACACCACACTACCGCCCGCCAATTTCTCTGCACTATCCACTTTTTCATCATTCCATTTATCCATAACTTTCATAACACCACTATAACTATAAGAAAAATAGATTTTAACATTGGGGTTCTAAATTCTGCTATTAAATAACCAATGTTAAAGGGGTTTTCACTTACTTTATTTATATAACTAATGATAAAACCCAATGTGAAATGGTTTTCACACTAGTTATTTATATAAATGACTTAAAAACCCTTTATCATGGGGTTTTAACATCAGTTATATAATTAATCTAAATGAAATCCATTATGTGAGAATGGTTTTTTTACTTCGGTTATATATATACCCAAAGTTACATGTAATATTTTAATTTTTCAAAATCGATATTTAAAATTTTCTACAACATAGTTTCAATTTTTACAATCCCACATAAATTTTATTACATCATGATCAAACATATTTTCACATACATTATATTAATATTCATTCTTTTATCTTTAAATTTTTTTTTATTTATTCTTATTTGATCCCTTTAAACATTTTATTTCATATTTATTCGATGATTTAAATAAAGAATTTATAAATATTATCTAATTATTTAATTAATTTATTATTGCCATTCATAATTGATCACTAGTAGATAAATAATATTTAGAAATGGATTCTTAACATTAGTCATTATATAATAAACATTAAATGTGGAATGGGAAGCCTTTAACATTGGGTTAAAAAAACCGATGTCAAAATATTTTTCAAAAATCAAATTCCCACAAACATCGTCTCAAATATTCAATATGATATTCTTAAAAACATTATCCTTTTGACTCAAAATATAACCCTCCCACACTCAATATTATAATTTAATTTTATTAGAATCATATTATTGTATTGTTTCTCCTCAATCTTCCATCATTTATTGTTCTTCCACAACCCTTGAGATTATTCAGTCGACAGAAAACCTAATATTCTTTACTCGCAGTCGTGCTCTATGTTTTTTTCATTCAATTTTACATTTTTAATAGATCTCCAATACTTTTACAAATATTTTTATATGATTTTTAGGAAAAATGATTAAAAAAATACAACCCACATATTATGATTCCTAATGTATTTGAAAAAATAGTTTTACAAAATAACAATAATAATCTATAACACAACATATTTATTTTATTCCCCATAATGAGATACTAAATCCTCTAAAGCACCTAAAATCTCATTGGATAACCTTGGGAATACATAAACAAAAGGGGTGATATTTATATCCCAATAAGGGAATAAACTCAGAAAGGAAGCATAATGTTTTATTGATAACTTGTAACATGATTAAATAAACAACATGGATCTTGAATAATCATTTGGATGTATAGCATGAAGAGAAAGAAATCATGATATCATTACAACATAGGAATGTGGATGTATCATAAAACATGACATAATCATAAGTCAAGGCTAACCACCAAGACAATATCATAAGATTGACAGAGTCCCATCTTTTATTCAGTTCACTCCCTAATCACATACAAATCATCTCATGAGACTAAAACATTACCCTATATATTTGAGTGGTATTTGGGTTCACCCATCATAATATTTATATTATTTTGTGTTCTAAAAAAAGGAAATCAATCATAAATAATGAACATAATAATTACCCATGGAAAGAAATAAGTTGCATGGCCTTGCCTAACTATGGGAAATTTTAAAACGTTTATTGCCCATTTAAAGGAAAGTGAATTAAATATTTTATATATTTGTGATACACATATACCTAATATAGAATAAGTGTATTAGAAGAATATAGAGATAAAGTGAGTTAAGGAGAGATAAGTCTTAACCAAAATGAAATAGGCTGGCTTAGAGAGATCGATTACCATATGTTCTATATATGTTATGTGGTGAAACCGAATGTCCCAAATAATCAAATTAAATTCACTAATTACATAATTCAGAACCAATTCTGTATATATTTGATATATTATAATATTATTACACTCATTTATAACCATTTAAATGAGTTATAATTCTATATTTCACTATTATGGGGAATTCGTTTCTTGGTTTTAAGGTTATGTCACTTGTTTATAATTTTTGATGTTATTTTACAATTTAAAAAAACACTAGAAGTGAAATTAATTAATATTAATTTTATGCTAATGTCATTCTGTTAGTTTGTTTTGGGGGTTTTACTATCCATCCTGAATTAGTTTTTTACATTTCATCTTATGGTTATATATTCTTTCTATAATGAGAAAAAATAAATTATATACATATTTATTCCATTTTTATCCATTAGAAGTGAACTTAAACTCACCATGAAGGCATTAATTTTAAATGAAAACTCATCATCAACGAATGTGGTGAACCAATATATTATAGATGATATTTATATTTTTACAATACAAGAAGACGAAAAGTGATTTGATGATAGATATTACTTAAAATAAATCTAATATATATTTGATACTAGAGTAGCTATTACTTGTTATATGAGGGAGGTGAGTAGAATTTAAGAAATGAAAAATAAATTAAAATAGGTAGTTAAAAGTGCAACCTCTTGAATTTTTCCACTATGAAAAACTTCTTAAGGAGCTTCAAATTAGACTTTTTGGGAGACCAATAGCATTAGGAAATGTGGGAGGTGTTTGGTAAGGGAAATGGATAGAAATTTGGAAAGTTCCAATGTTAATAATGTGTGAGGATAAGGGGTGGTATTTATAAGGGGTAGAGATATGTGTTTTTTCAATACTATATTCATTAGTTTATTATTTTGGCTCAAAAATATCAGTTATAACGATTAATATGACCATATATAGTGACTATTACATGTAATTTTTAACTAATGGGTTCATACATCATAAATGACTAATTAAATCATGTATTTAGCATATATTGTTATATACCATAATTTACCATATTCCCTTATTCACAAAAATACCCTCTATTTTAGAAAAGTACCAAAAATTCACGGTAACCATTTTTTGATATATATATATTTTAAAAATTAAATTTATTTTGTGGAAATAATTTTCTATGTATGAAAATTAAATTTTAAAACAAAGCCCCCATATAATTGAAAATACAAATTTTAATATTATGATCTTTTTTGAATATTTAAAAACTTAATTATGGCATCATAAAATTATCTCAACATTATAATTAATAATAATATTATTTTATAAATCCATTTAGGAAGAAATGTTATTTTAGAGAGTTATATTTATTAAAAAATTTAATTAAAACATTTTGGTCACATAAAAACTCAAATAGTTAAATTATTATTATTTACATATTTATTTACTTGTACCATAGTAAAAATATATTGTATTTTCATTTTATTTGATGCCAAAATATTACTTTATACTTACATAAGTGAGGGTACTATTCAATCGATTCAGTTTCTATTCACAACAGTTAGATTACTATTCTAATGGCCAGGTTACTATTTTAATGGTTAGATTGCTATTCTAATTGTAAAATCTCTAGTAGTCATATGGGATCCCTACTTCCTATAAATACATATTATTTCATTCTTTTTTTCTTTGGGTTTATATGAAGTTTATATATATTTTCATTTTCAAAATCATATTTTGTCACTAATATTCTATTTTATTTCTATAGTTTTGTTCATGAGTGAACTTATTTTCTTGGATTGTGATTATCAACATTTTTATATTGTAGTTACCTTATTTTATATTTTTTTATCCCATTAAAATATTTCCAATTATTTTTGACATTTTCATTATCTAAAATTAATTTTCATATTAATAATTTGTTGTTGGTTTCATTATGTGTTACATATTCTTTATACTGCATTACTAAATTTGATATAATCATAAAAATGAAAAATCTATTAACGAAATTAGGGTTCATAACATTCTTCCTCCCTAAGAAATTTCATCCTTGAATGTTCATTTTATAAACTATTGTGATAATAAGGGAGGTTATTTATGCTTCAAGGATTAATCTAATTCCCATGTTACATCCTCATATTTATGGTTTCACCACTATGGGAGTTGTCTTGTTTCATAGAGCTTTATCTCTATGGTTTCAGGATCTTAATTGGATGATCCTCATAAGAGAGTTAATTTTCTAGATGTACCACCTAAAAATATAGTACATCTAAGTGATATAACATTTACTACCTCGAGAAGGATATATGGAATACAATGTTTACTATAGATAGGGTTGGTGGTAGTGATAGTTGATAATCCACAGCTTCAATGTGATAAAGAATCTCAAAGGGTTTGATGTACCTATTACATATATTTCCCTTCTTAAAAAATCTAATGAATATATTTTATGTGTATAGGATTAGGAATACCCTATCCCCATCTTAATATTCTAGGTCTCATCGAGGATTCTCTATATAGCTCTTCTATTTTCATTGAGCAGACTTGATGTGTCACTGAATGTTTTTTGACCTCTTCTACCATTTCCTTGACAATTTATGGTCCCATCAACTTTCATTCACCAACTTCATCCCAACATTCAGGTGTTTCTCATCTTTTACAACAAAGGGTTTTATATGGATCCATTTGGATTCTTGAGTGGAAAATATAATTGTACGAGAACTTGACCAAAATAAGATGTTGATACCATCATCCTTTTAAGTTCTACATGAAAGTCCTCCACATTTACTCTAGTGTTTGGATAGTATGATTATACTGGGCATTATTTAGGGGTTGATAAGTCATATTGAAGTTCAAAAAAATGTTTATAGTAGTTTGGATACTCTTACAGAACATTTTAAAAAATATTAGATCTTGATTAGATACAATTGATAATGGAGTTCCATACAGTATGACCACTTCATAGATGTATATCCTTACATGTTGATTGAGTGAGAAGTCCTATTGAATTTCAATGATGTGAGTACTCATTGTATGGTGATCCTCTACAAACCATATATCATTATTTAGAATGGATGTATTGGGAAGACCTTTTATGTAGTCCACAATGATTGTTTCCCATTTTCATGTAAATATGGGTAATTTTTGCATCATACCATTATAATATTTCATTTCAACCATATATTTTTCACATACCAGGAACATTGATGTGTATTCTATGATCTCATTCTTTATATTATCCTACAAATAATTCTCTCATATATCTCTATAAATCATTATAGTCTCTATGTGGATAGAGAATGTCGATCTATGTGAATCATACTATAGATACTTTTGTATGTCATGATTTGATGGTGCACATAGTTATGAATTAATCTTACAAATTATTCTTCAATAATTTTGAACATTGAGGATATCATTTTCCTTATAACTTCCACCATCTTCTTAATTTCTACATCATATCTTTGAGAATAATTTATCTTCTCTTAAAGGGATGGTTGAGAAATCATTTGAGAAAGAATAGTGACGATCCTTACTTTATGATTCCCATTTCCATAATTTTCAAGTCTAAGAAGATTGGATACTTCTCAATTCTCATTATTAATAAGGTTATATGATCCTTTATAACTAGAGAATATGTCACTTTATATTCTTTCCCGGGATGGTAGTGGATTATGTAGTCATATTTTTTTACTAGATATAACCATCTATACTAGCGCATATTATGCTCTTTTTATGTAAATATATATTTAATCCTCCTACGTTAAATAAATATTTCAAACTTCTCCCCATAGAGATAATGCCACCATATTTTTAACATGAAGAACACTACAACCAACTCCAGATCATGTGTTGGGTAGTTCTTCTCATGAACCTTCATCTTTTTCTGGTAATAGGATACCACTTTATCATTTTTCATTATTACACATCTGAATCCCTTCTTCAAAGAATCAATATATAACATAAAAAGTTCCCCAATTGTTGTTAGTGTATGTAGGGGTGCAGTGATAAGCTTCTTTTTCAAATCCATAAATATCCCATCACATTCATTAGTCTAGAAAAACATTTATCCATTACGAGTCAACTTGGTTAGTGAGTTTGAAAATAATTATAATTTTCTTGTGAATTGTTGATAATACCCAGCTAATCCAAGGAAACTACATATCTCTATTACAGATGTTGTTATGGGTTACTCCTCAATTTCCTTTGCCTTATAAGGGTCCAAAAAAATCCCTTTTATGGTGATAACATGCCCCAATAATAATACTTCCTCTATCTAGAAATCACATTTACTATACATTTCCTATAGCTTCTCCTTTTTCAACATCATTAGCATAGTATTATAATATTCTTCATACTCCTCCTTGTTTTTGGATTATATCAGAATATCATCTATAAAGACTTCCCCATTTTTTTCAAGGTAATCCCTAAAGACTTTATCCATCAAGGCTATAAATATTTTTGAAGTATTAGTGATTCCAAAGGGAGTAACTATGAACTTGTGTCTATATTTTATTTTGACGGATGTCTTGGGAATATAATACTTATTTAATTTTAATAGGAGATATCCTAACCAAAGGTCCATCGTAGAGTAATAAGGGTCCCTATGTAATTGATTGAATAGTTCATCTATCCGTTGAAAGGGATACTTGATCATTGTCACATTTTTATTAATATTAAGATAATAAATGAAGGGGATCATTGACCACTCATTCTTCCTGACAAAGAGGATCAGAGAACCATATGTTGAATCATTCGAGTGTATAAAACCCTTTTTTAGATTCTATTATAAAAACTTATTCAGTTCTTCCAAATCAATAGTGGCCCTTCTTCAAGAAGGAATTAGTATGGGGAAAGATCCAAGTATAATTTATATTGAGAACTCAACCTATTGATCAAGAATAAGGCTAGCCAATTATTTAGGGAACACATCTGTATAATTCTTCATAATGGGCATTTCTTCATGACTGGTTCTCTCTATAGTATTAACCGTTGGAGATAGATTTGTATTATATTAATGAAATAATACAAACACTTGAGGTGAATGATGTAAAGTATATTCATCCCCTTACTTACACTTGTACAAAATTAGAGGATGACTAAGTATTTGATGAGTGTTCTCCCTCACTCAACTGTTGATAATGGATTTATATAAATATAGCCAATCCAAGCTGAATATGAAATAAAATTCCACTAAAGGAAGTATAAAATTATTTATAAGTACATTCCAAAAAATAATAACATGTGATACAATAATCATATAATTTTTCCCAAATAGAATAAATTTATTTGGGGTGGTGTGTCAATGATTTTACAAAACAACCCAAATACACTCTACTTGAAAAACTATATATATAACTATAGTGAATTGGATCATAATAATCACAATTGAATCCCATATTAGTTCCCTTAGATTATATATTTATGTTATTTATCATCCTTATTAGTCCTTGTATTAAGCATTGAATTAGATAATGACCAACATCCCCACATCTACAATATTAAACTATTAGTGGTGCCTTAGGTTGAGCTTTATTTTCCCTCATCTTTTTAACAAATATCTTCATTTTGTTTTGGAAATTAGCTACCTTAGTCCATCCTTTTCATCATATAAAAAATCCTTCTATAACTTTAATACATTCCCTTTGGTTTATACTACCACATTTTTGACATGTATAAAAAATATTCTATTATTTATCTTCTTTATCACATTAACTTTTATGAGATGACATCCTTCTCTTCAATTGTGTTTTTGGAAACTCAAATATGTTCTAGTAATTTATTTTAATTCATCATAACTAGTTTTTCATATTTATAAGATATGTTATATCATCTCACATCAGGTTATGAATATTGTTAGTGAAATCCTCATATTTACCATCACAATGGTTATTTGCACATGTTCTCCTATTTCATTCCACTAACTAAAATTTTTATAAAAAATAGGGATTTTGATAATTAAATAAAAATAATATAAAAAGTAAATGGTGAAATTATAAAGAATAATTTATAAAAGATATTTATTCCCTAAATAACAAGTCTTTAAGATTAAATCTAGGTTCCCTATGATGGTTTTCTAATTATATTTTATAACCTAATAATCTATTCATGTGTCAAATGGGGGAGTCTTAGCCGATGAGGATCATGGTCAGCAGATGGGGTCAACTTTATGTGGTAGGATGGGGGTGTTTGGGCTCGTTGAGGGATGTGACAATGGGGGTAATCTTAGGTAATGGAAGTGGAAATTAGGGTTTATCTAGAAGGTGGAACATGATCATTGAAGGGTGTGGAGAAGTGTGTTTCTTTAGGTAGTAGGAACGGGGGTTGTCAGGTAATGGAGGGATGAAGCAGGGTTGTTCTTGTTAGTGGAGGACTAAGAATCATGAGGTTTTGTGGGTGTCATGAAGTGATGGATAAGTAGAAGTAGACAAATGATATAAAATAATAATAATAATGGATTCCTACAAAGGCATAGATGGGGCTGAATCAACAACACCCAGATCTACAAGGCTACCAAAGAAGGATGAACAGAGGGTATGTAATATTCCATTGAGAATAGGAACCATGCATGCACGGGGTAATTCTGGTCGTGTTTCCTTGTATGTTTAGGAGTTTGATCATAAAAATATAATATATATATATATCTGTGTGTGTGTGTGTTGGGATAGTTTTTATTCTAGTGTCTGTTCCATTGGGTCTTCAGACCATTTATTAGACATTGTTCCTCTAGAACTGTGGGCCATATAAGGGATCCCTCTAAACCCAATAAAAAGTGGATTATATAATAATAAAAACATCTAAAATCCTTCAGTCTACTGGGAGTATACAATTCCATCATAATTGTTTGTGATGAGTTTGTGAATTTTCCAAATCATATCCCCTAGGTGTCCCAAAATAGGTATGTTTTAAGGCCTAATGTTTATATACCAGGGGATGATTGGTGAACCCTTTTGGGGGCATCACCCACTATGTAAAATTATTCTTGTGCTACATCCATATGTTGCATTCAGATTAGGATGTAGCGGTTTAGAAACCACTCTTTCTATAAAACAAAAATATTCTAGGATATTTTATTGTAATTATACATATAATTATACAAATAACTATGGTTATAAATAAATTATTCTAGTCCTAATCACAAAATATAACAAGACCAATAACATTTTATAATTATAGTGACCCAATACTTTTACAAATATTGTTATGTGATTTTGGACATAAATGTCTAACAAATAAAACCAAGAGAAAATGAGGCCTGATGTATTTGGAAGAGTAGGTTTATAAAACAACAACATAAAACTAAAACAAAACATATTTTTTTAATCTCCACAATGAGCTTCAAAATACATTACTCTCGTAAAACAATATAGGATTACCTGGTGAATACATAAATACCAGAGAAGAGCTATAAAGACCAACAAGGGAATAAATAAAGAAATGAAACATAACATGTAAATGATAACACATAACTTGATAACATATATGGAATGGATCATGAATAATCAGTTGGACGAATAAAATAAAGATTAAGGAATTGAGATATAATATAACAATAGGAAAGTGGCATCAGTATAAAACATGAAAATGCAAAGGTCTAGAATTATCATGAAGACAACATCACATGGTTTACAAAGTCCCATCATGTAATATGTTCGCTCCTTGATCTCATAAATATCTACTCATGAGTGTAAAACAATACCAAATTTATTTGAGAACTATTAGGTATTTCCAATCAGAACATGTACATCTGTATGTGTGCTAAAGCAAAAAAAAAAGAATTACCTATGGAATGAAATGGGTTGCAGAGTCTTTCCTCACCAATGGAACCCCTAAAACATGTATTAACCCTTCAATGGAATGTTAATTAAAAAATGTATATATTTTTGAAACATATATAGAATATATAATAATTATATAATAATAATAGAGATATAAAGTGATGTAATGATAGAGAAAGTATAAACCAATGAAAAGGTTGTTCGAAGATATCCCTTACTTTATGTTCCAGATTCAATATAAGATTGCACTTAATGAATTAAATAATAAAAATAAATTTATCAATTAATTAATTTAAAACTTCTTATATATATATATATTATTTATTCTCATTTTAGTATTATCATTTATAACCATTTCAATGAGTTATAAATATCAATCACACTATTATAGGTGTCTTCGTTTCATGGTTCCAAGGAAAGATCAGTTGTGTATAATTATTGATTATATTTTTAAATGGTACTAGAAATATAGAAGTGAGATAAAATAATACTAATTTAACTAAAAAATTTGAATGGACCCAAAAATTCATTAATGTTTTGATATAGGATTGAATCATTTAGTACAATTGTTAATATCATTCGGTTATTTTGTTTTGCAGTTTTACTGTCCATCACCAACTAGTTTCATTATATTTATTATTAGGACTATATATTATTTCAATAATATTAAAAATATATATAATAGACATATTTATTTCATTTTTTACCATTATAAGTGAACTTAAACATTCCATAATATATATAATGGGGAATGAAAACTCATCCTCAAGGAAGGTGGTGAATTAAAATATTACAAATAGTATTTTAGTTTTTATAATAATTAGAGAAGATAAGTGACTGGATGGTAGAAATTACATTGAAAAAATAAAATTTTATTATATATAAGAAACTATATTTACTATTCCATGTTGGGTGAGGGTGTTGAGGAGATGGTAATAAAACAAATTAAATGAACAGATTTAGTTGAAAATGTTACCTATTGAAATTTTCATCTTTGAAAAACTTATTAAGGAACTTGGAATTGGTCTTTCAGGGAGAATATAATCACTATAACATAATGGGATTTTTAAGGTAAGGGTGTAGAATTTTGGAAAGATATAAGGATTATAAAGTGTGAGGAGAATGGGTGGTGATAGATTGTATTTATAAGGGTGGATAGTGTTATTTGAATATTATATTATTTAGATTATATTTTAGCTTAAGACTATAAATAGTATTTATTTATCTAATTAAAAAACAATGAAATGGATTACAGGGTGAATATGTGTTAATTTGGTCACATGGACTAGTTTTGATATTAATGGAACCATAATTTACCTAACAAACGAAGATAACAAGTCTGATATTTAAAATAGTGGAGTAATGGTTTTTACTGAAGCACTGAATTTTTCGAGTGATAAAGATAAAAACAATATTTCTTTATCAACATCATATTTTTGAATTTTTGGGGATATATTAGAGATTTATTATTAAAAAATTTAGGTACTGGTATTTATGTGTAACTAAGTTAACGGTATCAGTGGTGAAAAACATGATGAGTGTGGATTTACCATTGTTGATTTAAAAAGATTTAGTTTAAAGGAGGAATAATTTATCGTAATGACACAGGGAAAAACATTATGTTTTTTACCCATAAAATGATCAATGATTATTTATATTTCAAGGTAAATAATTTATTTTGTTGATGATAATATTTATGATGTTTAAGACATATCAGAAATCTATTCATATAATACATGATTACCTGATGATAAAAATGACTATGATGTGGATATTTTCCATGCAACAATAAAATATTATGTAGAAGGGATATGGGTAAACACACCATTACTCTCCTAATAATGCAGGTAATCTAGTTTTTTTAAATCTAAATAATTCAATATTTTTTTACATTGATATTTAAATATACAAATGTTTATAATGCCTACCATTTTTATAATAATATTTATATTCATTAGATTTAGATAACCATTTTTATGTTGAAAAATTATGCATTCATAATTTTTTATGTACCTATCTCATTCCATTAGATGAAATTCTTCAATCGTAAGTATATCATTTATGTGAGGGTAACTCTGTTCTTGAATTCATCAAGTCAATACATGCTAATTCTTTTTTTGGGTATATGATTTTATTCGATAAATATTTATTGTCTTTTCATGTTATAAACAATTATATTTTTAATTATTACATATATTTACTTGTAACATAAAATAGGTCCACAAAATTAGGAATTTTTAGATGATAATCATTTCTGTAATTTTTTGTACATTTTATATACTCACTAGTATTTGTTATACATTTATTTTGGTTAAAAATCCAACATTCAATGTTTTATTCTCTATAATAAACAATAAATTTTTTATTTTTAAAAATTATATAATTTAAATCAAATACAGTTACACATAATTATATATAGTATCATACATATTTCTAAATTGTATAAATTGGGGCAGGAGAACTGAGTTATGGCTGTTTCTTCCTATAAATATTTATCTATATTGATTAAATTATTTAATGAAATTAAACATGTGTTTACGAAAATTATGTGCATGCCAAATTATTTTCTAGAGGGGATAATACCTAAATATGGCAGGCATGAGATTACTTGTTTACCAAAATTTTCACTTACACGTAGAGATCATGGGTTGATAATTAACATTGATGGGAATGACCACCTAAGTGGCTAAAATACCATATATTTTAGGACTTACCAAACTATACAGAGTTGTTATAGGATAGTTATTTTATTCCATGATTGGAATAGCATCACCCAGTAAGTGAAATATCTATTCTGGGAGTCCATAATGGTAAATATTATAATTTTTTTTATTTTTCAAATAGTTTAAATATTTTATATTTCATAATATTTCATCTATTCAATTACATAAAACATTCTACTTTCATAAGATGGACAGAATTAATAAAAAGTTTCATTCCTATATAGAAACAATATCAATATATTTTAAGTCAAATTTCACTTCATTTTATAGTTTTGGGAGTAAAAAAATTAGAAATCCATGAATTAAGTATGATTTTATAGATACCGAGACATGGTATATTTTTACTCCAATTTTTGGGGGAATCCATTATGGTCTATTATTTTTGTTTGTAAAATTTATTTGTTTAATTACTTTTAATTATTTAATAACTTATTTATATTTTCCTATGTAACATTACAATATGAAAACACACCAAGTGATATAGTCATAGATTATTTACACTTATACATTGTAACTTGGAGGGTTCCCATTATTAGTGGATAAAATAATTGCCACAAATTTTAGTTAATTAAGATCCAAGACAATTATCGACTTCGAAGAGTTTCCGCATGACCCAGTATCTACTCCCCCTTGTCATAAAAAATGGAAAATTGAGAGATTGATAAAAAATGAATTATATTACTGATCCAAAAAAGGATATAATAGATAATATTATAAGTAATTTATTATTAGTTTTTTTAATATTAATGTTTTTTAATCTAATTTCACTCAAATGAATTTTAAAAAAATTATTTGAGGATTCCCATTAGTAAAAATGATACATGGGGATTTTATCCCATAGGGTAGGATGAATATTCTTACCACTACTTTAAGAACTACAGAACACTTGAGTCATGTCAGAGCATTTAAAGAGGGTATTAGTTATAAAAATTTTTTTGGTCATGCTCCTTGTACAGAAATAGTGAGGAAAAATATAAAAGCGAAATAAATTCTTCAAAGGAAACAATAAGACACTTGAATGGGTTGATAGAGAATATAATTCCATCATCTATATCATTAACACTTTCAGAAGAGATAATACATACTCTATATTCAATTCCTACCTACCCACATCCTCTACTTCATCATTTAACCCCAATAGTATATTATAAGATCCATGTTGGGGATACCCATGTGTGAATTGTAGCAAACAAAATTGTACATCATCTAGGAGATTATGTACATCATCAGATTATCTAGTAAAATAAATTAAGAGTAATGATAAATGATATTACTGATCCAACAGCTCTCATTTCCCTTCATACTAAGGAGATGTACAAAGTTGGTTATATTGCTAGTCATTTTTAAATTTTGATAGCCAATATTTTTCATTGGTTGACATATGAGCGATGTGTTTTTTTTATTTTTTATTTATCATTAAATTTAGAATTAATTTTAATGTTTTAGTAAACACATAATATAGAGAGTATCTTAAATAAAAGTAAACACTATAATGAAATGAAAAGTTTTAGGTTCCAGTGCTTTTGGATATTCCTCAAGAACATGATGGGGAAACCAAGTTTACACAAATTTTAATATATTAGATAATTATTATACATTTTTTATGAATTCTGTTATATATATGGAAAAAATTATATGTTAAATATTTTAAAAACTGATATCATGGATGTTGTAAATGGATAAGATCTCACTGTAACTAGGTTATAATTGTTTTCTATGCAAGTAAATTTCAATTATTTTAAATTTTTTTTATTATTAAACATATGTTATATTTACTTAATTAATTAATTTTCTAATTATGCATTTATATAATCTATTAGTACAATATGCTTACACATTGATTTAATTTTCTATATATCTATAATAAATTTCAACCATTGTGCAATAATTGAACCAAACTAGAAGATTTGAATATATATCTTAATTATTTAAAAACAAATAGATTACATGTTTTTATCTATTACTTTACTAGTGAGAAAAAATATATAGTTATGAACGTATATTCATTTACAATTATTAGTATTGTATATTTATATTTTAGTAGACATTGGATTTTATTCATATTTTTCTAATAAGAATATAAAGAAAATTGCTTATGCTCTTTTTTGGGTGGTGTTTGATGAAGATTTAACAAGTTGTTAAAATAGTACGCCTTATTCTATATTTTAATTTTTTTAATTATATTATTTTCATTTTATATAATTTTTTAAAATTAATAATTGAAATTACAACAGGTCAAGGATTGTGCTCAACAAGGCACACTTTTAAATAGTGGATAAATAAAATTGATTGTGTGAATGTTTAGGTAGATAACATTTATATCAATTTATTCATCTTTTTTCTAAAAAATATAGTGTTTCTATTTTTAAAATAATTTTAAAAAAATATTTATTCAACTATGAGGAAGTGTTGAATGTGAGTATTAAAATTTTGATACAATTATATGATTACCATGACCTGAATTCCAAAATATTTTTCAAATGTTAGTTTAATTATAACACATATATTAATAAAATATGATATATTTTTAAATTCATTAGACTTTATGTTGTAGGATTTTTATTATATTTCTTTATATACATTAAACCACATGAAACACATTCAAAAAAATTTTCAAACTATTTCTAATGTTTCACTAATTTGGATATTTAGTTTCATTAATCTATATATTTATTAAAAATGTTGTGAATATATTTAATGAGTTTTGTTTCCCCATATTCTATTTGTGCACTTTTTTCTACAGTTTTATCATAAAAATTTATTTTACTTGTATGAAATTATGTGTTGTTAATTATTTAAAAAAAATAGTTCTCAAAACCAATTTTACTAAAAAATGACTAAGAAAGACTTTTATATTTACTCTTTTAGAAGGGATTTCAACATTTATTTTATAGAAAAATGGAATTAAACCCATCTATATTTCATATTTTAAAAGTTTTTTGAACTTTAATTTTTATAAACCAATTCTAAAAGTCCTAATTTGTATGCCACATTTATTAATTTAATTTTATATTCATTGTTGAAAGGAAAAATAACCAACTTTAATTGCGTTTTTTACACTAGTGGATAAAATTATTGATGCTTTCTTATTTGAATACGACTTCTTTTGATAAAGTTAGGGAAACAAATTTATTCATGAGATTTACCATTCGATGTTTAATATTATTAACAACTGCCATTATAGATTCCATAATAGTCCGTTTCTTAAAAAAGAGGAACATCAACCAACAAAATATCGATTTAGAGGACACTAAAACAAGAAATGATATTAAGTTAATTCATTGGGTTTATTTTTTCTTATTATCAGTAGGTTTCTTAAATTTTTAGTTTATATGTCTCGTGTTATCATCCATTGAGTAATCTATATCAAAAAATAAAAAAAATCATACACTTTCCACATTGGTTATCCAAAAAACTAAAGTTGAAAGTCAGAATGTTTTTCTTTTGATGTTTATTTATAGAATAACTCACATCAATAGCCATGAAATTAATTATTTTAATATCAATTTGTTGAAAAATTAGAAAAAATAGAACATACATTGTCAAATTAATTGAATTCAGATATAAAATCAATGTTAATGAAAAAAAATGTTAATGGTATTTTTTATACTACTGTATTTTGGATTGTGATAGTCCAGAGGCCCTATGACCTGAAGGTCCAATTACATAGTGTAAAAAGAACATTTTTTATAAACAGTATCACTGTTACAATACCCCTATATAGTACCTTCAATAATTCCTGCACTCCTACGGTGCTTCTGTACTAATATAGTATCACATAAACTCGTCCCTACCCAGATTAAATCCTTATTCTGATTATTATTAACTGATGATTTAATTATAAATTAATTGGTAATTGTTAATTAATGTGGTAATTTTTCATTAAATAAGAATTTAATTAATAATAAATGATAAGTAATAATAAAAATTAATTATTATTATTTACACTACTATCATCAATAATTAATAATATTACTATTATTAATAATAAATAATTATTGTGATATTTTTATTTATTTATGACATAAATTTAATTAATAATGATATCATTGTTATTATTTTTTTATTAATTACATCAATGAATATTATTTATTACATAAATAATTATTGTTAGTTACATTAATACTTATTGTATGATTTCTTATTTGAGTCTGTTAATTACATACCTGAATTATTATTGGATTCATTATAAAATATATCATTATTTATTATTAGTTATTGGTTATTATTAATTATATTATATTCATCATGTTATTATTTAAATTATTAATTATTATTATTTACATGAGTTACAAAGTAATATTTTTAGGAATATATTATTATTAGAATGAGACTATTACAATAATGAAAAAGAAGAACATGAATCCCATATTGAAAAATTTTAATTGGATTTCAAGGGTCCATCCATTATAAAATGAGGGTTTTAATGAAATTTTATTTAATATTTTAGAATAAATTTAATGAAAATTAATATCCAATATAATAAAAAAAATATTGTTTATAATTTTACTGTCTCTCTCACACACACTCTCTCTCTGTATAAATATATATAATATTGGTCCATTTGAACAAATTTTTACAACTCCCATTTAAAAAACCTTTTGTTATTTTTCGTTTTATTATAAATCAGTAAAATATATTATACGATTATATATAGATTCTAATATGAAATGACAAATTAAAAATTATAGTATATGTTTGTATATTAATGATAAGATATGTTTAGGGATAACAATAAGTATTTAGCATTACCTGATCCGATTAAATATGATTATTGTAGTAGTTAATCATGGTGTTTATAGGGTTAGAGTAGTGAATTAAAAATCCAATTAAATTAATCATTATTAGTTTATTTTAAATATTTTTTAAAGGATTATAAAATTATGAAATATATTTATTTTACTTGAAATCCATTTATTTTAAATTTATAAATAAATTTCAAAATTTTAAAATTGAAAACAAGTATTTATATGAGTTAATTATATTAAATGGGTTTTTTAAATTGTAATAGGGTTGGGATAGGGTAATAAATTTAGAAATTAAATGGGTTCTTTTTTTTTGGAAAAATTAAATGGGTTAAGGTTTAGTGGCTCCAAATTTCATGCATACCTCACCCGTTGGTTATCATCTCAATAAATTTTATAATTTTGCATGGAAAATTCACATTTAGATTCAATTACCACATTCTTTTAGTACCATTTAGATTTTTTCTTAAAAATTAAAAAAATCATCTAATAACTAAAGGAAAAAAATATAATTCACACAACTAAACATCTATGATAATGTTTATTTTCAAGTATCACTACAATTTATCTCATTTAACTATTAATGAAATAGAATATTTGAGATTTCAAGATAAGTAGTTTTAAAATTACCTAATACAATGACTGAATAACATTATCATAAACAATGGTAATTGTTATATAAAGTTTATAAATTGAATTTATATAATTAAATATATGAATTAATTTTGGTTTTTTATAATCACGGGCTTCAAGGTTACTTTAAGGTAGTATCCAAGTGTTTTAAAGTGAACTATTATTCCACTCCTACATACGCCCATGTGATCCCACATATAGTATAATGAAATAACGTAACATTATGTTTAATAAGAGTTTTTTATATAAATTTCACTAACATATACATCTATAATAGAAAATGAAATGTATTTTTTGAAGTGGAATATAGCTTACGAAATCTATGAATTGCAGATGACAAAAAGCATTGTGAATAATATTGCAAAGTATTTTTTTCCATTTAGTTTTTCAATCTTCATTCAATATTCATGTTGAAATCACAATATAGTGTAAATAGTTTACCATTTAATCATATTTAATCTATATATAAATCTTCAATATTGATGACGATTTGAGGATACATTTATTCATGAAACTATTCTAATATATCCAACTAATAAAACCACAATATATTGAAAATAAACATTAAATTGATGAATGTATGTGTGTACTATCAATATTATTGTTATCAATAATGATTCATGCCCTTCTGGTTATCAATTTGAATTAGATATGATACACAGAGAGAGTGTAAATAATATATTATACTTTCAAGATGTACATACACATTAACTCATTTAACTATCGATGAAATCAAATATTTTATATTTTAAGAGAATCAATTTAAAATCAACTCAACCAATTCATCTCTTACATAACCATAAAAAAGTTAATAAATATATAATTTTAATTCACCTAATAAAATATATGAATTATTTTTTGTTTTAAAAAATTATGAACATCGAGGTCAACTTTAAGATAATCACCATGTGTTTTTAAGTGAATCAATTGATGATTTTTTTGAATGTTCATGTTTTACTAAAAAATTAGTTAGAAATTTATTTTAATATGATTAGAAATATCATCATATAATTTAAATGTAAATATCCTCAATCCTTAAAGTCTTAAATTTTTATTTATTTTTATTTTTTAACTCGGTTATGGGGTAACCTTAAATCTCCCATAAGCCTAGAGGCACTTAGGACCAGTACATGACTATAAAGGCCTACAGACACAAAAGTTAGTCCCCTCCCTAGATAATACACATGATCCTCAGAGCACATGTCCTACAAGGTTTATCAGCTAGAAGTGTTGTCTACTAAACTACATGGTTCCTGATACCGATGGCGTAAATCATACCCTCTCATTCAGCCAGTGCACCTATGATATATATATATATATATATCATAGACCTTTCTACCCACTAATGCAGCAAAATTGGAAAATATAGAAATTGGAAAATGTCTAATGGAGTAAACAAGTTAATGTGCATCAAAATTATATTTTCATTCCCTTTGAACAAGCCAAAAAAATTATATCGGATGCATGAAAAAAAATATGTGTCGAAAAAATAAGTGTTGACCCTATAATTTTGTAACCTGGAAAACCAAAAAGGAAAAACCACAAGACCTAATACAAAAAATAGAATCCCCTAATAATTAATAGTAAATGAAAGAAACTCCCAAAGATGTGGGGGATCTCAAGAATAATACACTAATAAAATAGTGGATCAAATGAAGAAAGAAGATGTAGTATAAAGGTAGACTAAAACAAAAAAACATTGTACAATAGACAAATCTAAATAAATCAGTCCATGTAGAGAAGGGGTCCACTGTTTGATTAAAAGGTCTCAAAGAAAAACAGTTGGATAAGATCAAATACACCTGCATTTTAAAACCAATCATACTAATGGAATTTCATTGGTTGTGGATTTGAAGACAATTTTCAAAAACCCAAACTTCATTGTGACTAGAATGGAGAGAGATGTGTCACTCTTGGGACTAAAAATTGTGGCACGTCTAAAGAACTTGATCATCTTGAAATATTTTAAGCCTAATATTTTTTTATGTGGAATGTAATAGTTCCAGATAAGGTGGTTCCCCAGAAAAATACGTATCTAAATAAACTCGGGATCACTACAAACCCTATAATCAATGGTAATGTATAAAATTTACCTCTAGGTAAAATCATAGTTAACAAGTCTTTAAACTTTTTATCTATAGATTTCATATCGATATTAAACTATCTCCAATAAAGGAAATTTCAGATCCTATGATACTAAAAATCAAAATTTTTTAACTTCTATGAAAGGTAGAATTATTTCTTAAAAAATAACACTCATACTTTCAAAAAATAAAACATGAAAATCCAGATAGAAATTTAGCTCTCGAATAAAAGTTTAAATAAAAAAATATTCATTTTGTGCCTCTGCAACTATAATAAAATTTGAATCATAGGTAGATAATATAACACTTATCTATAATCTAGACTACCAAAATACAACTCCCCCTACCAATGTAAACAAATTCACAAAAGTAGACTTGCTTGAA
The DNA here is from genome assembly GCA_963277665.1 of Viscum album. Lineage (NCBI taxonomy): Eukaryota > Viridiplantae > Streptophyta > Magnoliopsida > Santalales > Viscaceae > Viscum > Viscum album. The sequence goes on along the minus strand of OY728155.1, from coordinate 911,650,949 downwards.
TCCATATATCCTTCTATATCTTAATATTTAATGCCAAATAACATTGTTTCCCCATTTCCAAAACACAATCTCATATCAGAGTTACTATGAAGATAATGAAATATATACATAACTTCTTTCTAATGCCCTCTAACAAGATTTTAAAGAAAATGAATGACGATACAAACTACATGATCTATTCTAGGTCTTGTACATATCATCACATACATCAACTAGCCAACAATAGAATAACAAGAAATGTGTTATATCTCCTCTATTTCTTCATTATTATAAGGTTAAAGACTGTAACTAAGCTTAAAATGTCATGTAAGAGGAGTACTGACCATTTTTTCTATGTCTATAGAAAATATATAGAGAAACTTCTAGATATATCTATCTAGAGATAACCATAATTTCTTGTACTTTTATTCGTAGGAGATACACATGAAAAGAAGTTGTCATGTTATCCCTAAGTATTTCATCAAAAAAAACTGAAAAATATCCTTATTTTATCTATCAATTCTAGTAGGATGATAGGTAACAATAATAATATCTTCAACATAAATAAATATTATAACAAAATCATCTTATAAAAATATTTGAACAAAAACACAATGATCATAAGATATTTTCTGTAAAATCTATTAAAAAATGACAGAATCAACTTCTTATACCACTATTTTAGAGATTTCTTTAAACCGTAGAAACACTTCTTTAACCTGAAGAGGTAATTCTCTTTACTTGTTGAAAAAAATACTCACTTTCTTATTTATATAAATTTCCTCCTCTAAATATCCATAGTGGAATGTTTTCATTACATCCATCTACTCAATCTGCAGAACTATACAAACATCCAAACAAAGAAAAAACCAAATGGAAGACGTATTGAAAAAAAGAGATAAAATCTCATCAAAATAAATAAATATTTTTGAAAGAATCCATTAATAACATACCTTAACTTATATCATATATCATTACTTGGTTTTTTATATTTAATCTGATAAATTCATTGAGTTTTCAAAGCTCTCTTAGTTGTAGGTAACATCCCTAGCTCAAAAGTATGGTTTTTGAATAATTATTTAATCTCATCATAAATTTCAATATCCCATCTATCCTTATTATCATATTCTATCACAATATAAAAAGGTTTTGTTTCTCCCCCATTATCGAGGAGAACATACTCATTAGGTGAATACCATGTAGAAGTGGTTTGATGTCGATATGATCTTCATAGTGGAACTACAGGTTCATTACAAACCCCTAGAACTGGATCATCAGAAAAAAAAGGTGAATAAAAAACATAAACTCTAACTTTCTCACACTGAACATCTTTCTACACATAAACACAATCATCAGAATAAAAAACATGAGGTATATTTGAATCATAAAATTTATCATGAGTGATAAATCCATCAGAAGTTTGTGAAGAATATTTTCCCCCTTATCAATATATATAATATTTTGATCCTCCTTAAACACTGCATCATGGCCTCTGACAAGTTTCTATAAATCCAGATCATAGAACCAGTATCATAACTCGTCTTTAGAAATATGGAAAAAAAATCCTAATATCCAAAAACACATAAATGATCATAAATTATCTATTTCTCATTTAAAAAACTGTCCATTGTATTTGTATTCAAGTAAACCACATGTGATAAATTGATAATAAAAGTAGTAGTAAATAAATTATCTCCTAAAAAATGTCTAGGAAACTTAACTTCTAGAATAAAACACAAAACTCATTACAATAAATTCATATTCAACTATTCAACTACACCACTTAGATGAGGTGTTTTAGGAGGTGTTTTTTGAAGTTGAATACCTTTATCCATGCAATACTGATCAACTCGAAAACAATACTCACCCCCATTGTCTATAAAAATATATTTCAACTTCATAACAGGTTCCCTCTATGTTGAAACCTATAATTGGTTAATAACACCGAGAACCTAAAATTTTGCATTCAAAACATAATCCCAAAGATTATGTAAGTAGTCATCAAAAAGAAACATAATATAAGTACCTGCACTAATGGTTATAGGCTTTAAATAACTACATAAATTATATTGTACTAATTCATGTACTTGTTAATTAATGTACCAAGGATGACCACTAAAACCCACTCTTCTCTGTTTTTTATCCCTAGAGTGGTCACACATGTCCAATTTCACACCCTTAAAACATCTATGAAAATTTTCCTTAGACAAACAACTCATCCCCTTATCACTAATGTGGCTTATCCACTTATTCCATAACATGGATAAAACACCACACTCAACAAGATAATTTGTATCACAATAAATAGATGCTCTAGTCCATAATAAACATGATTACTTCATGAATTAAACCGAAATCCTGGAACCCTTGTAAATATTTCAATATCTATCACCATATTTACTAATAAAACTGCAATCGTCAATAATACTGGTAGAAACAACATTCATAATAATAGTAGGTACATGTCTAACTTTATAAAAAATCTTCTTACTTTCTATGATAGTCTCCAAATAAATAGCCTCGATATATATAAAATCATATTGACCATCATTACCCATATTCAAGAAACCAAAATTTTTTGGGACGTAATATTTAAATAATTCATTCCTTTATGTCACATAAAAAAATACCTCTATCAACAAACAAAAAAGAATCATAATAAGAAATATTATTAGAATCATAAACAATAACAATATCTCCCTATGTATTAGAGGTAACATGATTATATCCAACACCATTCTTATTTTTTTTGATTTTCCTTGATTCTATTTTCACTTTACAGCTGATAGAAAAAGATTATAATATATAACTTCTTACAACTATTATGATATTAATACTCTCTCTCCTTAGACATGAATTTTCTTCTAGTTATGCTGTAACGACCCAAAGTTTCATTAATGAAAGTCCCTCTTGATCCAGTTAAATGTTTCTTTATGAAAAATGTTTTTATAAGATGTCAAATTGTTTAGTTTTATGTTAATATTTGTGACCATTACTTTTATATCCGTTGAACAGTGATCACTTGAGTAGTATAAAAATATGGCTTTAACGAACCCAATTTTACTCAGACAAAGGAAGCGATGGCCTCATCCAGTAGAATTGCCCCATACGAAGCCCATTTGTTAGAGCTCGGAAAAGAGGTGGCGTCTTTGGGATTTTCCCTTGACCAAGCCCAAGCTGAGCTTCATTATGTCAATCTCGAATGGGACCGTCTACGGGAAAAGTGGAAGTTGATAGAGATTACCACCCAAGCGATGTTATCCGAGCCGCCCCAAGAGTCTGTCACCATCGCACACCTTACCCTTAGGTCTTTTGCGGCTATTTTAAGGGGTTATGTAACAAATAAGTAGTACTATGTTCATGTGCATTATTTTTGTATATAATAATGAATATAATTTCTAGTCATTTTTGATACATTGTAAATAGTTTTTAAAGTACAAATGGTGTTTTTGGTTATTATTTAATTAAGAATTATATTTTATTAAATTAAGGGATTTTTTTTGAATTAAATAATATTTTAATAAAATATTATTATTAATATTAAATTAATTTTTATTAAATATAAATGACCTTATAATTTTATGAATGCAATTAAAATTTTTATTAAGGTTTGAAAGCCATTTCTGTCAAAACCCGTGAATTTTTTATAAATGTCGGTTTTTATTTTAAAAGTGAAAATTCACATATTTAGAAAATTATTTAGATAAAATGAATATTATTTTTGGAATCAGGACGTCGAAATTATCCAACGGTGAATTTTTCATAATTTTCTGAGACAGTCAAATTTTTGGGTAAAAATTAAATACCATTTAAATATATAATGTGTTTTATGGCATCATAATGACCCAATGGTGATGTAATAAAATAACATAATCCTTATATTCGGCCAATATTTGTTTTATCATTAAAATAAGGTGATTTTGGGTTTGTTTGACTTACTTTTCAAAGCATTAATGGAGCCCTCAAGACTTATTCAACACTTTGCCTTTTTAAATTAATTTCCATGGGAGTGTGACTCACCTCCACATAAGAAACCCTAATTTTTTAATAAGTTCGGACCTTGGCCTTGTAAAATATTTTTTTCCTCTTTCCTTTTCCAGAAACCATGGGCAAATACCATGGGATGGTTTGTGGTTTGGATTATTTTAATATAAGGGGTCCCAAACCTAAATAATAAAGAATTCTCTCACCTTTCCTATATAAATCCACCCAATCTCCCACTTCCTCCTCACTAAAAACCCTTGGAGTTCGTCCAACCTCTGCCCTACTCTATCTAGAATCCTCTCAAGGTGCCCCAAGCTCCCAAGAAGCCTCTCACAAGCCTCTCTCTAGCCTTTGGAAGCACACTTCCAAGTAAGGGTTTTTTCTTCCTTTCTCATTTTTGTCAATTTTCTTTAAGTTGTATTGCCCTTTTAATTTCAATTATTAATGTTGGGGTATGGTTTCTCACCTCCCCCATACTGCCCTGTTATTTTTTTAATGATGGGAGACCCCTTTCTCTCTCATTAAATGCCTACCATGTACACCCGTTACTATGCCGAAATTCCGAAAGGAACTTCTCTCTCTTCTTTTACATTCAAGCAATACTTTTGTATCATGAATATAAATTCCTTTTCAATTGTTGGGAAATGTATATATATGACCTCCTTACTGTCCATTACATGTAAATATGATGAGGAATCCCTTTATCTCTCATTAAATGCCACCCATGTACACCTGTTACTATGCCGAAATTCCGAAAGGAACTTCTCTCTCTTCTTTTACATTTAAGCAATACTTTTGTATCATGAATATAAATTCCTTTTCAATTGTTGGGACATGTATATATATGACCTACTTACTTTCCATTACATTTAAATATGATGAGGAACCCCTTTCTCTCTCATCAACCATTTTTATGAATTCTTATGTCACGCCGTTACGCTGCCGAAATCGCCCCGATTTTCTAAGCCAATGTCATTGTGTAGTGAATACCATGCCCATTTCTCCATCAAGGGTATTCACCTTTATGAACATTTACTTATTGATTATAAAGTTTCATGTATGAATTCCACATTCCTTTATCATGGAATAAATGATTATGTTTTATGAATCCATGTTTTATGATCCATGTGGCACACTTATGCATGAAATGAAATGTTTAAGAAGGGTGCGCCCTTATAGCGCTCCAATGCATTGGGTAAAGTATAGTATCATGATACGTCAAGTGAAATGAGTGTTGAATCATTCTAATTCAAGTGCAACGAGGGTTTACTCGTGCTTCAAGTGCAATGAGGGTTTACTCATTCTCCATGTGCAATGAGCCTTGGCTCATGCTAATTCAATGTTAAGTGTTGTTGCCACATTTCCATGTTATGATTACCATGCTTTATCATGCATTTATGTTCATGTTTCTTTTATTCTCTATTGATATGCCTATTGCCTAACATTTATTATACTCCTCATGTTATTCCATGTGTACTCCCTTACTGGGCTTTACAGCTCACCCTTTTCTTATGAATGTCCTCAGGTTATCCCATGAAATGCTAAGTACGAAGGAATGTAGTGGTCATGTAAAGGAAGTTTTCAATAAATATGTTGTATTTCAAGTTTAAAGTTTTTATGTAATGATCCTAAGCCCCAAAGACACTAAAACTCTCGATCTCCTTTGTTGTATCAAGTGAAGTTTTATGTAATAAAGCAAGTTTAAGTTGTAATAAAAAGCGGGGTTGTCATAGTTGGTATCAGAGGATAGGTTTAGTTATTTTTGGGATTATGAAACCCTAGTAAATCCTTAGATACAAGACTAAGTATAACAAAAGAATCCCTATGTTTTTGTAAGTACTGAGTAAGTGGTTTATCAAGAAAATACATCCCTGTCTGGATACGAGCAGGTAGAGGCGGCTCTGGCACAGATGTATCCTAGGGGTAAAACCCGAAAACACCGCTTTGAGCTAGACTCGAACGGGAACTGGTGCACGACAACAGGCCTTGCTGCACTCTTGGTTACGACACTCCCGGGGGATATGTTTTTATTAATTCACAAGCTTAGTATAAACCCTTATTAAGGAAAAAATTCCCCTAAGAATATATGTTAGAAGGTAGATAATGAAAAGCCTGGATTGAATCCTATAGACTCATGAGTTAAAGAGATTAAAGTGTATTTATAAGTCATCAACTTTTGTCTTTGGATTACCCTTTATGTGTTACCCCTAACTTTCCTTTTATTCCAGCCAATGGCCGGTAATAGGAGAACTCGGGCTAACAACCCTTGTGAAGATCAGTGTGATGATTGTACTAATGAGATGCCCAATCCAATGGGAGCGGGAATCGCAAACTTTGTCACGCTTCTCTCTTAGCTAACTCAAGTTTTGAATAGAAACATGGGTCAAGAGGAACGTTCAACCCCCCTAAGAAAAAACAAGTCGCTATTGAAAGATTCACGAGACAAAGGCGTCCTACTTTTAGTGGATCATCCGATCCCACGATCGCTGAGTAATGGATCAACTCCATTGAAAAGATATTCTCCATCCTCCAATGTTCTGAACAAGAGAAGGTTCTCCTGGAGGCTTATCATATGGAGGGTGAAGATGATCAATGGTGGACGTTGATCAAAAATACGAAGCCTGAGGAGGAGATCGAGGCTTTGGAATGGAAGGAATTCCGGAAGATGTTTTTCGATAAATATTTTCCGCGCACCCTCCGTCTTAAGATGGAAAGGGACTTCCTTTCCCTCAAGAAAAAAGATGAAGAATCTGTGGGAGCGTACAAGGAAAACTTCACAAGGCTTGCACGATACGCTTTCGGCTTTGTCGTTACCCCTGAATGCAAGGTTGACCGCTTCTTTGGTGGGCTGAAGCCTAGCTTGCGGAAAGCATTAGCGATCCGTGACTTCGACAGCTATGAGGAAATTTTCCGATGTGCCCTCAAGGTTGAAATGGAGATCGAAGAATCACAGGGGTATCATGGGGACAAGAAGTGTAAGGTGGACTTCAATGCTGGTGGTCCCATGGATAAATCCAACGACGCTAAGAAGTTCCAGCACCCCACTTTCCAAAAGTGCGGAAAGAAGCACCCTGGAAATTGCCTTAGGGGGACGAGAAAATGCTTCAAGTGTGGAAGGGAAGGGCACCTAGCTATTAACTGTCGGCAATAAGGACCCGCAACTGCGATAGAGGATAGGAACACTCCGTTTGAACCTCAACGTGTTGTTGAATTCTACAAATGCAAAGAACCGTGTCATTTTGCAAATCAGTGACCTAATCCAAGGGTTTTCGGAGGCAACCAACAACCTCCAAGATAGCAAGGAAGAGCTTTTTCCATCACTTCTACCGAAGTGAACCCCGACAATGAAGTTCTGATAGGTACGCTAGTTATTCATTCAAGAATAGCGAATGCACTTTTTGATTCAGGTTCTACGCATTCTTTTATATCTCAAAAGTTTAGTAGAACAATCCCAGCACCACCACAAATCATGGAAGTAAAGATGTCAGTGAGTACGGCAAATGGGGCAATCATTGCATCCCATGAGTATAAGTCCTCCCCTGTTATAATATGTGGATTGAATTTCCCGGCGAACCTCATCATACTCCCTCTGGTGGAATTTGATGCAATTCTTGGCATGGATTGGCTTTCCTTATATAGAGCCAACATAAATTGTCAGGAGAGGGAAATCACACTCCATATGGAGAATCGACCCCCGATTCTTTACAAGTGTCAGGAGGAAGATGAATCTACTTTATCTTCATCATCTCAAGAATGGATATTACTGCCTTATGATCACACATATCTGGCTCAGATGATTGAGTCCAAGGAAGAAACCACCCTTGAAGAAATGCCTATTGTGAGGGAATTCTCTAAAGTGTTTCCCGAGGAACTTCCTGGTCTTCCTCCAAGAAGAGATGTTGAGTTCTCAATTGAACATATACCTGGGGTGCTACCAATATCCAAGACTCCATATAGAATGGCTGTTGTTGAGCTTAAAGAGCTGAAGAAACAACTACAGGAGAATCTGGATAAAGGGTTTATACGCCCAAGTGCATCACCATGGGGTGCACCAGTCCTCTTTGTCAAGAAGAAGGATGGGTCAATGCGGCTTTGCATCGATTATCATGAACTTAACAAAATCATGATAAAGAACAAGTATCCTCTCCCAATAATCGATAACTTGTTTCATCAGCTGCGTGGAGCACAATACTTCTCCAAGGTGGACTTACGATCGGGATATTATCATGTAAGGGTGAAGAAGGAAGATATCCCCAAGACTGCTTTTCGTACAAGGTACGGGCACTATGAATTCATAGTAATGCCTTTCAGACTCACCAATTCTCTAGAAATATTCATGGACTTGATGAATAGAGTCTTTAGAGATTACCTAGACAAATTTGTGGTAGTCTTTATAGATGATATTCTAATATACTCCAAAACCAAGGAGGACCATGGGGAGCATTTAAGAACTGTACTGGAGACATTGTGCAAGGATAAGATCTATGCCAAGTACATCAAGTGTGAGTTCTGGTTGAAGGATGTCTCATTCTTGGTCCATATCATCACAAGCAATGGGATATATGTGGACCCCTCCAAAACAGATGCAACTGAGGGATGGCTGAGGCCAACATCGGTAACTGATATCCGTAGCTTCTTGGGGTTAGCTGGATATTATCGACGATTTGTGAGAAATTTCTCACGATTGTCCAACCCTCTTAACAAGATAACTCGAAATGGAGTAAAGTTTGCTTGGAGTGATGAATGTGAAGAAAGCTTCAAGGAGTTGAAAAGGAGGCTTATCACTACACCCGTGCTCACTTTACCCACAAGTGGGGAGCTTTTTGTGGTATTTAGTGGTGCTTCGAAAAAGGGATTAGGATGTGTGCTGATGCAGAATGATAAAGTGATATCCTATGCCTCAAGGTAGTTGAAAATCCATGAGCGAAACTATCCAACGCGTGATCTAGAGTTGGAGGCTGTGATATTTGCCTTGAAAATCTGGCGGCATTATCTCTATGGAGAGAAATGTGAGATATATACTGACCACAAGAGTCTTAAATATATTTTCACATAGAAAGAGCTTAATATGCGCTAGAGAAGATGGATAGAGCTCATCAAGGATTATGACTGTTCAATACATTACCACCCTGGGAAAGCGAACAAGGTGGCAGATGCCCTAAGTAGAAAGGATCCAGCTATTCTATCAATGATGAGAATTGAGAAGGATCCAATCTTCTTAGACTTGATGAAGATGGATGTGGGAATTATAAAGAAGGGAACATCATCAATGCTTTCACAAATGATTGCTCAACCATCTCTTTTGGAAAGGTTAAAGGATACTCAAAAGGATGATGCGGGAATCCATGAAAAAGTGGAAGCTATCAAAAAGGGAAAATCCTCAGAGTTTAATGTTAATGAAGAAGGAATTGTGCGGTTTGGGAATAGACTATGTGTTCCATCAAGTCCGGAGCTGAAGAAGGAACTTTTGGATGATGCACATAGTTCAAATTTCTCTATTCACCCAGGGAGCACAAAGATGTATCGAGATCTACGAGAAAACTTTTGGTGGGATAATATGAAGAAGGAGATCGCTGAATATACATCAATGTTCCTGGTGTGTCAGCAAGTGAAGGTAGAGAGGCAGAAGTCTAAGGGGATGATGCAACCATTGCCCATACCAGAATGGAAATGGGAGAACATCACTATGGACTTTGTCACCGGACATCCAAGGACATCCAAAGGAAACAATGCAATCTGGGTTGTTTTGGATCGTCTTACGAAGACTGCACACTTCATTGCTATTCGAGAGGATTTCTCTTTGGATCAACTGGCACGGATATATATCTGGGATGTGGTACGGTTGCATGGAGTACCACTATCTATTGTGTCTAACCGAGATCCAAGATTCACCTCTATGTTTTGGAAGAGTCTACAACATGCTCTGAATACTGAACTGAACTTCAGTACGGCCTATCATCCTCAAACTGATGGCCAATCCGAGCGGACTATCCAAACACTTGAGGAAATGTTGAGAGCATGCTCAATGGACTTTAAAGGATGATGGGATCAACATATTCCTCTGGTTGAGTTCTCTTATAATAAGAGTTTCCACTTGATCATCCAAATGGCACCATATGAAGCCCTGTATGGGAAAATGTGTAGAACACCGGCATGTTGGGATGAGGTCGGTGAACGTAAGCTGCTTGGACCAGAAATGGTCGAAGAAATGGTGGAGAAGGTGAAAACCATTCAGCAGCATATCAATGCAGCCCAAAGTCGACTGAAGAGTTATGCAGATAATCGTCGACGAGACCTTGAGTTTAAAGTCGGAGACATGGTGTTTTTAAGCATATCTCCATGGAAAAAGGTCATGAGGTTTGGAAAGAAAGGGAAGTTAAGTCCAAGGTACATTGGCCCCTTCGAGATTCTTGATCGTGTTGGGGCTGTGGCCTATCGACTAGAACTTCCACCTACTATGGCCAAGGTGCATGATGTCTTTCATGTATCCCTCTTAAGGAAGTACATACCGGACCCTTCACATGTACTCTCTTCTGAGGTGGTACAATTGGAAGATGATCTTTCTTTTGAGGAGCAACCAGTGAAGATCTTAGATCGTAGAGAAAAAGTTTTACGAAATAAGACAATGCCCCTCGTCAAGGTGTTGTGGAGAAACCACAAGTTTTAAGAAGTAACTTGGGAGTCGGCGGATATGATGAAGTTGAGTTACCCACATTTGTTTTAGTGTGGGAAAAGGAAAATTTCGAGGGCGAAATTTCTTAAGGGGGGAATATCGTAACGACCCAAAGATTCATTAATGAAAATCCCTCTTGATCCAGTTAAATGTTTCTTTATGAAAAATGATTTTATTAGATGTCAACTTCTTTAGTTTTATGTTAAGATTTGTGACCGTTACTTTTATAGCCGTTGAAAAATGATCACTTGAGTAGTATAAATATATGGCTTTAACGAACCCAATTTTACTCAAACAAAGGAAGCGATGGCCTCATCCAGTAGAATTTACCCATACAAATCCCATTTGTCGGAGCTCAGAAAAGAGGTGGCGTCTTTGGGCTTTTCCCTTGACCAAACCCAAGCTGAGCTTCATTATGTCAAGATCGAACGGGACCGTCTACGGGAAAAGTGGAAGTTGATAGAGATTACCACTCAAGCGATGTTATCCGAGCCGCCCCAAGAGTCTGTCACCATCGCACACCTTACCCTTAGGTCTTATGCGGCTATTTTAAGGGGTTATGTAACAAATAAGTAGTACTATGCTCATGTGCATTATTTTTGTATATAATAATGAATTTAATTTCTAGTCATTTTTGACACATTGTAAATAGTTTTAAAAGTACAAATGGTGTTTTTGGTTATTATTTAATTAAGAATTATATTTTATTAAATTAAGGGATTTTTTTTGAATTAAATAATATTTTAATAAAATATTATTATTAATATTAAATTAAATTTTTTTAAATATAAATGACCATATAATTTTATGAATGCAATTTAAATTTTTATTAAGGTTTGAAAGCCATTTCTGTCAAAACCCGTGATTTTTTTTATAAATGTCGGTTTTTATTTTAAAAGTAAAAATTCACATATTTAGAAAAGTATTTAGATAAAATAAATATTATTTTTGGAATCAAGATGTCGAAATTAGCCAATGGTGAATTTTTCATAATTTTCTGAGACAGTCAAATTTTTGGGTAAAAATTAAATACCATTTAAATATATAATGTGTTTTATGACATCATAATGACCCAATGGTGATGTAATAAAATACCATAATCCTTATGTTCGGCCAATATGTGTTTTATCATTAAAATAATGTGATTTTGGGTTTGTTTAACTTACGTTTCAAAGCATTAATGGAGCCCTCAAGACTTATTCAACACTTTGCCTTTTTAAATTAATTTCCATGGGAGTGTGACTCACATCCACATAAGCAACGCTAATTTTTTAATAAGTTCGGACCTTGGCCTTGTAAAATATTTTTTTCCTATTTCCTTTTCCAGAAACCATGGGCAAATACCATGGGATGGTTTGTGGTTTGGATTATTTTAATATAAGGGGTCCCAAACCTAAATAATAAAGAATTCTCTCACCTTTCCTATATAAACCCACCCAAGCTCCCACTTCCTCCTCAATCAAAGATCTTGGAGTTCGTCCAACCTCTGCCCTACTCTCTCTATAATCCTCTCAAGGTGCCTCAAGCTCCCAATAAGCCTCTCACAAGCCTCTCTCTAGCCTTTGGAAGCACACTTCCAAGTAAGGGTTTTTTCTTCCTTTCTCATTTTGTCAATTTTCTTTAAGTTGTATTGCCCTTTTAATTTCAATTATGAATGTTGAGGTATGGTTTCTCACCTCCCCCATACTGCCCTCTTATTTTTTGAATGATGGGAGACCCCTTTCTCTCTAATTAAATGCCTCCCATGTACACCCGTTACTATGCCGAAATTCCGAAAGGAACTTCTCTCTCTTATTTTACATTCAAGCAATACTTTTGTTTCATGAATCTAAATTCCTTTTCAATTGTTGGTACATGTATATATATGACCTCCTTACTGTCCATTACATGTAAATATGATGAGGAAACCCTTTCTCTCTCATTAAATGCCTCCCATGTACACCCGTTACTATGCCGAAATTCCAAAAGGAACTTCTCTCTCTTCTTTTACATTCAAGCAATACTTTTGTATCATGAATCTAAATTCCTTTTCAATTGTTGGGACATGTATATATATGAAATAATTACTGTCCATTACATGTAAATATGATGAGGAACCCCTTTCTCTCTCATCAACCATTTTTATGAATTCTTATGTCACGCCGTTACGCTGCCGAAATCACACCGATTTTTTAAGCCAGTGTCATTGTGTAGTGAATACCATGCCCATTTCTCCATCAAGGGTATTCACCTTTATGAACATTTAATTATTGATTATAAAGTTTCATGTATTAATTCTACATTCTTTTATTGTGTAATAAATGATTATGTTTTATGAATCCATGTTTTATGATCCATGTGGCACGCTTATGCATGAAATGAAATGTTTAAGAAGGGTGCGCCCTTATAGCGCTCCAATGCATTGGGTAAAGTATAGTATCATGATAAATCAAGTGCAATGAGTGTTGACTCATGCTAATTCAAGTGAAACTAGGGTTTACTCATGCTTCAAGTGCAATGAGGGTTTACTCATGCTCCATGTGCAATGAGCCTTGGCTCATGCTAATTCAATGTTAAGTGTTGTTTCCACATTTCCATGTTATGATTACCATGCTTTATCATGCCTTTATGTTCATGTTTCTTTTATGATCTATTGATATGCCTATTTCCTAAAATTTATTGTACTCCTCATGTTATTCCATGTGTACTCCCTTACTGGGATTTACAGCTCACCCTTTTCTTATGAATGTCCTCAGGTTATCCCATGCAATGCTAAGTACGAAGGAATGTAGTGGTCATGTAAAGGAAGTTTTCAATAAAGATGTTGTATTTAAAGTTTAAAGTTTTTATGTAATGATCCTAAGCCCCAAAGACACTAAACCTCTCGATCTCCTTTGTTGTATCAAGTGAAGTTTTATGTAATAAAGCATGTTTAAGTTGTAATAAAAAGAAGGGTTGTAATATATGCTCTTTACTATATACATTTTACCTAATTCATTTCTTATCTTCTCCCCTTGTTACTTATGAATAAAATATATGAAGTTGTTTTTTCATGAGCACATCCCCTTTCCTCTTCATTAAATATAGAATACATAAGGGAAAAAAATGTCACAATACCATTAGGAGAATAACCAAATAAAGCAACATGCAAATTCTACCAAGAATAAAGTACTGTATTATGAAACCAAACCGCTAAAACCAAATCAACAATACAATTGATCAAAATAGCCATAAATTTCTCTCAAATAGTAATAAATAGAGTTACCTTCTTATTACTTCAATATCATCACTTTTTTTCAAAGAAACAATTTATTTTTTCTAGTATTCGAAGCATAGGTAATCTCAAGATTTTCCCAAAAATTTCTAGAATGAGAGATGTTGACAGTATGGTTCATCAGATTATCTTAGATCCACTTATGAGTGATACTAAAAACCATATGAAGTTCAAAATACCATTCTCCCTCATACAATTATTTGGGATTCTGAGTACTAAACACTGGAAGATAAATTCACCTGAAAAAAAAGATCCATAATTTTTAATGAAAAATTGATGATGGAACACATATAATATTTGATGGAATATTCCTCCCAGAACACATGGGTTTTATGATGTAATCACATAAGGGATAATGTAGTAGGCCTATAAGACCATGGGATGGATGAAATTGATCAAAAATAGTGGTATCAAAGCCATGGTGTAGCCCATTAGTGATGTAGGGTAATGTATTCCACCAAAACTAGTTTGATAACATTAATGATGGATCAGGTTTGAGTATGTGGATCCATGATGGTTCCTTATTTTGATTTTTTTTGAAAATAGTTGGAAGATGTATTGAACCAATAGAGAGAGAAATGGTGGTGCAAGTGTAAGATGATTTGGATCAAATGGATTGTTTTTTAAGGGAAGGTTTAATTCTGTGGTATTATTATTTTGGTTAGGATTGTTGGGTGAAAAACAATACCACATAAGTTTTTATAAGGGTTATGGATGAAAAATAAGATTTTATAGGAAATTACTCCAATTACCCATGGGTTTTAGATGGAACCCCATAAGGGACTATGAATTGGTCCAAAAATACCTTGGGCTGGAGGAAATATATCCTAAAAAGAACACCTACATCCACCAAATCCAACCACCTATGGATGTTGAGCCCGGTGACATGCTCACAGCATCACTGACCAACTCCTCAACTCCAACTGACATTAATTCCTCACAACTAATCAATGAATATTGGGCCCTCATCTACTGATATGTTCCTCGATTGACAGATCTCACCTCCACCTCATTAATGAAATTTTAATTTATCAATAAATCTAAAAAATATTATTTTCTATTAAAATGTTTCCACTTCTATCCCACACCAAATTTAGAGAAAGAAATTTATTATGTTTTATAACTTCTTTTAACCAACCTACGTATCATGATATTACTTGATCAAGATATATTTTATAGGTTCATACATTCCTATCGGGTATTTCAATTGATACAAGGACCTAAGCCTTGTTAAGAATTTAGTGCTCTATCATCAGAACATGAATATTTTCCTAAAGTCCCTCTTGGGGGAACCTTCAGGCCATAGTGGATCATTCTTATCCATTCACCTGGACAACTAAGGTGATTATAGAGTTTTCTGAGGGTTGTGCACTCAGTTTTTTTAAATGTAGGGATTCCTCACAAGGTAATGGTTGTCCTCATACCCCTCACAACTTATTGGATAAATAGACCTTCTAGTCCTCAAATAGAATATGGGAAAATCCGTATTGTCTTGTTTTTTACTCCCTTTCATTGTCACTTATTCGTCTTGCCTAACATGCGTATTTTTTTATAGCTATTTTAAAATTTTTGTTAATTCAACATTCATATACCATATTCCTCATGAATTTTATTTGTGAAAAAATAAAATTAAATACATTTATTTTCCTTATATTATTCACCATAAAATACCATTCCTTTTTCATTATAAATAGAACTAAACAATGATATTCTAATCATCCCATCCCCTATGATGTTATAATTGTTTTTGAAATCAATCTAGGAATATAATATTATTGTTGTTTTTAAAGAAACATTGTTTCTTCCATGGATTTGAATGAGTGAATTTTGTTTCCATATATGGTTAAAATAATGTCATATAAAACATGGGAAATGCTACCATATCATAGAAGAGTGTTCTTTATCATTATTCAATGAATTGTTATAAAATATTCCATAGGGTTTCTTCCCCTTGATTTCATATTTATATATAGAAATTGGGCATGGAACGTTTTGTTGAGGAGGAATAATAACTTCTCTTGATCATAGTTGGTGATATTATTATATGTTTTTCCATTTTTTGTGGTCATTTAGTTTCTTAGGGGTAAATTCAAGGGGAATTTTTTCACTATTCTATTTGAATATTTTTTTTGTATTTTTGTTATTAAAGATTTTATGTTATTTTATGTGTATTATTATGGTTAAATGTTTATTACTTTCTAAAATGAATTCATTTTTTCACATATTTGTTCACTTCCCAGTTGAACTATACTGATTTTTTGTGATCTTATTGTGAATGTTTAGCTAGAAGAGATATTTCTTACTGATTTGATTTTCTGGTCTTATGTTATGAGTATACCAATGAGAAGGGGAGAGATGATTCTTTAGGCCCACATTCCATGGTCTTAATTTAATTTCTGGGTAATATTTCACTTCCAATGTTAGTAAACATTGAAAATAGCACAATACAAGTGTACTAATATTAAAAGTGATAAGTTTAACTATATTTAATATTGAATGGATTCTATCTTATTATAACGAGAGATGGAAATTTGTGACGAATAATGAATTATACATTTATTCAGAAATTTTAAAAAGCTAAGAAAATAAAACTCTCTCTAAAAACAAAATAATCCATTGAAATAATTATGAAAATAGTTTTAAATAAAACCAATTTTTTTTTTAAATTCAAAAAAACACTTTTTTATTATTAAATTAAAATTTCAAAAATACTATAATAATATTAATTTTTTTAAAACTTCTAAAAACTAACTATGAACCATGAAAACAATTGTATCAAGAAATTATTTTATATAATTAAAAAAAATAAAAAGAAAAAATTAAATAACTATAAAATATAATTACAAAAAAAATCAATGATGAAAATAAAGTGCAAGATAGACACAACATATTTAAATGATGAGTTTGGATCTATGCCTGAACATAGTATCATCTTAACCAAAATATCCATGATAAAAAATCTATAAATACTAGTGATGATGCACGTGAATGAGAGTGATAACTTATTCAAGAATAATTCAATTAAATGGATAAATAAAAGAGGATAATAGAGTATTAAAATAATCAATATTAATACAAAGATATCAAAAAATATATATATAAACCCAAGCTAAAAGAAGATAAATGTCTGAATGAATGTTTTCAGAACCAGACCAGTAATGAAACTAGTGAGGGGAGTGGTTTGAAGTAAGATAATTATTTATCAATTAATATGGATGATCAAACTAGAGGATATATATAATTTAATAATATTTAAATTTTTTATATTAAAATAAAAACAATAAAAAAATTAAAACAAAAATCCAGGAATGATCAGTATGATGATTTTTTCATAGATTAAGGGTCGAAAAAAACTATTGAAATATCAAAATAGCCTAATAACATGGACTAGATTGTAATACACACTGATTGGTAGCCTCTTCCGGTCTGGGTTTCAAAATATTTGTATGGACATAACAACATTGGTAGACTTTCCAGTAAGTAAAAATGTATACTGAGTGTGATAGATAGTATATAACAGCAATGGATGGAAGATCGTAGATACTTTGATTTATTTATTATCCTCTGTATTTATATATTCCTTAACATATATATTATTTTGAAGATTTAAAATTTACCTTTTTATAAAATTATATTATCACCACTCAAGATACCTACCCCTCTATCATCAATCAAATTTAAATTAATTTTTGTTTGTCACAACTATTTATTAAATGTTGGAATCATTTAAGAAAAAATTAGAGGCAATAAAATCTCATTCACTAAGATGAAGAAATTAACTTTAAATATTTTTGGAAATTTTATGAATTGTTTTCAATAGGTATTAAAGATTCTTTGATAAACCATAAAGAATGAACTTTTGGTTCATTTGAGATTTTAATAGCTTCACTGATTGAATATATAAGTTGTTCATATGGTTGTGAAGATATTTTTATAGGATTAAACTTTTATATAGATTAAATCCTAAGAGATATGGATTAATTTCAACAATATTCCAATAAACATCTAAAAATGGTCATCAAGACTAAAAATTTGATAAACAATTCTACGATTTAAAAAAAACTAATAAATCCAAATGTTCATAGTAAAATATATTAATTTCATAATAATAATTATTTGTGAGAATGAAATCATATTGAACCCAACATTATATCCTTTTTATGATAAAAAATAATGAAATTAATTAAATCATAAAAATGTGAATTAAAAATTCATTGCTCGAATTAGAATATAATATTAAAATAGAGAAAATTAAAGCTATATCCAAATGAAAAAATTTAATTTAAGATATTTTACTAAGGAACATAAAACCTAATTCTAAATTAATTTTAAAATAATTAAAATCTTTCCATTTAAATTCATGAATTTTAAACTAAAGGAATCATAGCATTGAATTTGAAAAAATATCAATTGTTTGAAAGGAAAAGTATAAATCATAATTCATAAATACATTATATATGGAAATTTTTATCCCCCTTTTAATCATAAAAAAACAATTTTAAAACATATTATAAGGGGTGTAAACAAAAACCAATTCTAAAAAAGAGTTTGTAAGTAGAAAAAAATGATCATAAAATGGCATAAACAATAAATCTAAATAGATTCAATAAAATCAATATCAATATTCACTAAAGGAAAAATGAAATTATAAGATAATAATTGTTTAAAAATAATATATTTAGAAAAATATATAGGAATGTAGAGACAATATATTATTTCATAAATGGGTACTTGGCCCAAAAATAGGAGTTACAATATGTGGAAAAAAGACATGATAGACTACAAGAACAAAAAAACAACAACAACACTGAAAGAAAAAAACGAAACAAAATATTCACATTCAATATCACTAAAATCACTAATAATATTATTTTAAATTTTATTCAAAAATAAATTCTCATTTATATTAGAGGTTTTTATTTTAAATAGGGGGAAACATTGTCTATTTTGGGTACAAAATTATTTAAAGGGAAATTGAAGTGAAAATAGATTAGTATTTTCTGGTTGAGTAACGTAGTTTTAGTGTAATATAATAACCATGTTCTTTTTATTAAATTCATACATGATTTAATGACATAAAATTACACTTATTAAAACCTAAAGGATCTAGAGGCCTAGTGTCTTTGTAAATTATGAACATTACATAACAACTTAAAACATGTAATACAACATCAATATTGAAAAATTATTTTACATGACCACATCATTACTTCATACTTAATATTTCCTGGGATTACCAGAGGACATACATAAGAAATGGGTGCGTTATGAAGAAGAGTAAGGGAATAAACATGGAATAACATGAGGAAGATAATACATGTTATAAAATAGTCATATCAATGGAGCATAAAAGAAAAATGAACATAAAGGCATGATATAGCATGATAAACATAACATGGAAATGTGGAAATAACTTAAAACATCACATCATAGGTTGGGGATAAACTACCAATACATCATAGTGGACAAATTCCAAAAAATAAATTAGGTAAACCCACATTCCAACATGTCTTATCATGATACTAAACATTACCCAATGCATTAGTGCACTATATAATTCGGGGCGTACCCATCACTTTCATTTCAATTTCATGTTTAAGTGTGTCACATAAATCATTAAGCATGGATTCATTCATCATCATAATTTATTCCATGGTAAAGTGGTGTGGAATAAAGACATTTAATCCCTAAACAAAAATGTATATGTGTAAAAAAAATTGAACACCCTTGATTGTGAATGGGTATGGTATTCACTACATAATTTTTTTGGAATATAAATTCACGGTGCAATTTTGATAGCTTAACGACATGACGTAAAAAATCATAAAAAGGGTTGATGATAGAAAAAGAGGTCTATAATCATATATACATGAAATTAAAAGTAACAGGGTCATATAAATACATTTTCCAACATAATTAATTTATAAATAGATGGCATAACATAATAAAGAATCATTAACAAAGAGTGGAAATGGAATAACTCTTATGAAATATTGGCATGGTAACAGGTGTGTGTGGGAAGGATTAATGAGCGATAAAGGGGTATCTCACCATTAAAAAATAATATGGGAATTATAGGGGAGGTGAAAAGACATACCCCATCATTTTTAATTGAAAATAAAATGGTGTAACAATACAAGTAAACATGGATAAAAATGAGAAAGGATAGAACCCTTACTTGATAGTGTGACTTGAGAAGCTATAAGAGGAGATTATTGAGAGTTTGGGACACCTTGGGATGATTATAGATAGGTTGGGACATAGTAAGGACGAGTTCCAAAGATTTTTATTGAAGATAATTGGGATCTTGGGTGGGTTTATATAGGAAATTAAATAGGAATTTTTTAATATTTCATAAACTTAGGTTTTGGAATCTATATAATTAAATAATAAAAAAACACAATCCTTACCTTGTTTTTTTTAAATAGTTTTGTCCAAATAAGAGTGGAAAAAATTAGTTTATAATTCTATGGAATGAAGATATTAGGATATTATCCTTTCTTATGTGGAGGTGAGTCACATTATTAATGAAATGAATATAAAATTATAAAATCTATAATACATTTTAGAGGATTCACTAAGGCTTTATAAAATAAGTCAAAAAAATATAAAACCACATTATTTTTAATTTAAAACTTATATTTTTTTCATGAAACATTTTATTACATCACTATTGGGCCTTTATGATGCCATAAAACACACTATATACTTATATGTTATTTAATTTTTACCCAAAAATTTGATTATCTTAGAAAACTTTGAAAAATTCAACATTGGATAATTCTGATGTCCTAATTTAAAAAATAATATTTGTTTTATCCAAATAATTTTCTAAATATTTCAATTTTCACTTTTAAAAAAAATCTATGTTTATTGAAATTTGACGGGTTTTGGAAAAAACAGTTTTTAAACCTTAATAAAAATTACATTTGGCCTCAAAAAATTTTTATGTTCATTTATATTTAATAAAAATAATAAAAATAATTTATTTTATTAAAATATTAATTATTAATTCATTAAAATATATTTTTAGTCCAATTTGAATATTAATCAAAGTAAGTATTTGTGCTTTAAAAACAATAATAAAATGAAAGTATATTCATTTTTCTATAAAAAAATGTGTACAGAATCATAATTATAGGGTCTTGATACATTTCCCTTTACTACAACAACATACACTCTATGTGTAAGGTGTGTGATGGTGGGGATTTCATGGAGTTGTTCGGTGAACATGGTTTGGGTCTTAATTTTGATCAGCTTGAACTTTTCTCATAAATGGGTTCACTCGTATTTAAGTTGTTGGATCTCAAATAGGGATTGCTCTAGAGAAAAGGTAGAAATAATATCTCCCTCATAATCTCTAATAAATTAAATTCATAGGGAATTATCCTAATGGTTGAGGCCATCACCTCCTTTTTCTGTGTCGAATGGATTTGTTAAAACCCTATATTTATTCTAGTCATGTGATCACTGTGAAATATCTAGTTTTTCCACAGTAATGATAATTAATAGTCATTATAATTAAAAAAATGAGTGCATGTGTTTTCTATATCCAGTATAAAAAATAAGGCATTTATGTATATAAAAAGGTAAATTTCACTTATAATAGTTCAGGTCGTTAGAATCTTCCCCCTAAAGAAATGTTACCCTCAAAATTTTCATTTCCCAAATTAAATTAGATGAGGTTAACTCTATTTCATTGACTCCTCTGATTCCCACATTGCTTCTTTAAACTTGTGGTTTCTCCACAACACTTTGACCTAATACATTGTCTTATTCTTTATAACTTTGTATCTATGATCTAAGAACTTCACTGGATTTTCCTGATAAGAGAGGTCAATCTCCAATGGTAAAATCTCTAGATTGATTACATGAGAGGGGTCTAGTATGTAATATCTCAAGAGGGATACATGAAGTAAATAATGCACTTGATATAGGATAGGTTGGAGTGTCATTTGGTAGGCCACTACTACGGTGTGATCAAGGATCTCAAAAGGGTCGATGTACCTTTGACTAAGATTTCCATTCTTCTGAAATCTATTTATTATCTTCCATGTAGATATGTATAGGAATACCATGTCTCCCACATCAATGTCAAGGTCTTGTAAAATATTTTCATCATATCTTTTAAATTAACTTTGAGCAGCCTTGATGTGCTGTTAAAGGGTCTGAACCTTCTCCACCATTTCTTTAACCATTTCAGGACCAAGCAATTTTTTCCCCAACATCATCCCAACATGCAGGTGTTCTTCACCTCTTCCCATAAAGGTCTTTATAGGGAGACATTTGGATTGTTGAGTGGAAATTGTTGTCGTTAGAGAACTCATCCATACGAAGATGTTGATCCCATCCACATTTTAAATCCATTGAGCATGCTCTTAATAGGTACTCAAGTATCTCGATAGTCCACTAAGATTGGACATCAGTTTGAGGATGATAAGTTATGCTGAAGTTTAACTAATTATTCAATGCATGTTTAATTCTATTTCAGAACATAGAGGTGAATCATGGATCTCAATCAAATTCAATCGATAATGGAACACCATACTTCCAGACCACTTCTTTTATGTATATCAGTGCAAGTTGATCCAATGAGAAATCCTCTCGAATCACAATGAAGTGTACTGTCCATGTAAGATGATCCACCACAACCTAGATAGCATTGTTTCCTCTATATGTCATAGGAAGCCCAGTGGCAATGTCTATAGTGATTTTTCCATTTCTATGTATGTATGGGTAATGTTTGCATCATCCCTTTAGTTTTTTTCCATTTATTTGTTCACTTACTAACATTCAAGGAATCTTGATATATATTCTACGATATCATTCTTCATATTGTCCCACTAATAGTGTTCCCAGATTTGTCGATACATCTTTGTTCTTACAGGGTGGATAGATAAGGTTTATCTATGTTCATCATCCAAAAACTCCTTCATTAACTCGGGATTTGAGGTTACACATAGTCTTGACCCAAATCTTACAACACATTATTCATTAACATTGAACTCTAGGGATTTCCCTTTTCTAACAGTTTCCACATTATTCAAAATTCTCACATCATCTCTTTGAAAATCCTCTAACCTATCCATAAGGGATGGTTGAGAAATCATTTGTGAATGGACTGATGATGTTCTTATTTTTATGATTCCCATGTCCATTATCTTCAAGTATAATAAGATATAATCCTACTCAATTATCATAAATGAAAGAGTTACTATATCCTTTTTAATTGGAGTGTCTTCCACTTTATTCACTTTCCCCCGATGGTAGTGAATTGGGAAGTCCTAGTCTTTGATCAGCTCTAACCATCTTCATTGGTACATATTCAACTCTTTCAATGTGAATATATAATTGAGGCTTTTTTGATCCATATTTATTTCAAAATTATCCCCAAATAGGTAATGTCTCCAAATATTCCAAGAAACTATCACTATAGCCTACACCAGCTCATGTGTTGGATAGTTCCTCTTATGAAATTTCAACGGACTTAAAGCATAGGTATTGAATTTTTCATTTTGAATCAACACACAAACTAGATATATCTTCAAATCATCACTGAATACCATGAAATTATCTCCCCTTGTTGGTATTATGAGCATAGAAACAGTGAAAATCCTTATTTTCAACTCCTTGAAGCTCTCATCACATTCATAATTCCAATCAAATTGGACTCCCTTCCGAGTTATCTTGTTTAGAGGTTTGGAAAATCCTGACACATCTCTAAAAAATCAACAATAATACCCAGCTAATCAAAGTAATATATGGATATCTTTCATAGATTTTGGACTTGTACATCCTTCAATTGCCTCAATCTTTGAAGGGTATACATATATCCCATTACTTGTAATGATATACCCCATGAAAAAGACCTCATACAACCAAAACTCAGATTTTTATGTACCTGGAATTAATCTTTTCCTTTCAAAAGGACTTTAGCATAATACCGAAATGCTCCTCATACACCTTACTTTTGGAGTATATTAGAATATCATCAATAAAGACTACCACAAATTTGAAAAGGAAATATCCAAAGACTTTATTCATCAAGTCCATGAAGATTTTTAGAAAATTAGTGAGTCCAAATGGAATCACCATGAAATCATAATACCCATACCTTGTACGAAAATAGTCTTAGTGATATCCTCCTTCTACACCCTTAATTGGTAATATCCCAACCATAGATCCATCATGGAGAAGTATTATGCTCTATGTAGCTAATCGAACAAGTCATCAATTCATGGAAAAGTATATTTGTTCATTATCATGATTTTTTTGTGCTCATGATAATCAATGCATAGGTGCATTGACCCATCATTCTTCTTAATGAAAAGGACTGGTGCACCCCATGGTGAAGCACGTGGGCATATAAACCAATTATATAGATTCTTCTATATTTGTTTCTTTAGCTCCTTATGTTCCAAAAAATCCATTCTATATAGAGTCTTGGATATTACCAATGCTCCAGGTATAAGATCAATCAAGAATTAAACATCTATTCTAGGAGGAATACTAGGAATTTTTTTTGAAACACATCAGTGAATTACCTTACAATATTCATGTCTTTCAGGATGGTTCCTTCCTTAGAATTGATCATATGATCACGATACACCTGTTAATAAGGAATTAATATCCATGATTGGGATGATGGTGCTAAAGAATATTCCTCATCCACCTTTCATTTGTACAGAATTGGTGGATGATTCGTAATATGGAGAGTGATTTCCTTCTCACGGCAATTTATGTTGGCTCTATGTAGGTAATGCCAAACTATGCCAAAAATTGCATCAAATCCCACTAAGTTAATTCTAATAAGGGTCATCGGGAAGTCCAATCCACAAATTTTGATAGGGGAGGAGTTATATACATGGGATGTTATAATTTTCCTGTTTTTTATTTTCACTAACATCTCTACTTCCATGCTTTTTCGTGGTGTTTGGACTGTTCTACTAAACTATCAAGATATAAAAGAATGCGTAGAACAGAAATCCAAAATTACATTATCTATTCTTTTATGAATAAATATAATACCTATCACCACATCATCTTCGGGATTCACTTTGATGGTAGTGATGAATAATCTCTCCCTTACTGCCTTGGAGTTTGTTGGATATCTCCCAAAACCCTTGTATTAGTGAATTAGTTTGAGAAATTCTCGGGTTCCATGTAGTTTTTGAGATGAACAGTGCACTGAGGGTCTATTAGAGCATTCTTCTCATCCATCACAGTAGTGGGTTTATCTTTCTGGAAATAACTGTCGAGGTTCCCTTCCTTCCCACACCTAAATAGTTTCCTCTCCCCCTTCAAGAAACTTCCAGGGGGCTTCATTCTATACCTTTGGCAAGTGGGATGTTGCAATTTCTTAGAACCATTAGATCTATCTATCAGACCACCAGAATCTGACTCCACCTTCCACTTATTATCCCCATGATACCCCTAAGAATCATTGATCTCTATTTCAACTTTGAGTGAACATCATAAAATTTCCCCATAGCTATCAATGTGACGAATCACTCAGGATTTCCTTAGGCTAGGTTTTAGCCCTCCGAATAAGAGGTAAACCTTGAATTAGTTGGTAACGACAAAGCCAAAGGCATATCGTACAAGCCTTGTAATGTTTTACTCATATACTCCGATGGATTTGTCATCTTTTTTCTTTAGGAAAAGAAAATCCCTTTCCATCTCATGTCAGAGGGTGTGGGGAAAATATATATCAAAAAAAAATTCTGAAAATCATTCCAACCCATAACCTCAATCTCTTCCTCCGAATTTTTAATTTTGATCAATGTCAGCCATTGATCAGATTAAACCTATATATAATAAGCATCTAGAAGAATATTTTTTTTTCATATCCTTTATGTATAGATAAGATCTTCTCAATGGAGTCGGTCCATGGTTCTGTGATTGAGGGATCATATTATCCATTGAATATTAGAGGCCACTGTCTCATAAAACTCAAAATTAAAACTTGTTATTTATTAGGAGGGACATTCCTCTTGATCTAGGTTTATATTCAAAACTTGAGTTAACTCATACAGTATCCTAAAAAATCATGTGATTCCCACTCCCATTGAAATGGGCATCTCATTAGGATAGTCATTACATAGATCTTTACATCAGTTTTTATCCCAATTCCTCCGATTACCCTCCATTGGATAGAATAAAATGAAAATTTGGGGTAATTTTTTAAAACTATTAAATTCATAAAGGAGAATCCAAATACATTAAATTGATAACTTGTAAATTACATTTATTTTCTTAACTTGTGAATTTCTATGATTCAATCTATGTTATCCATGATTTTTTTCCTAACATATATTCTTATGGGATCTTTTCCCCTTAACAATCGTTCATACTAAGATAATGAATTTACCATGGAATATCCCCCCAAAAGTTTCAACCTATTATTGCACCATGACCCATTTTCATGCACTAGTTCCCATTTGAGTCTAGCTCATATCTGTGTTTTTAGGTTTTACCCTTAGATACATCTGCACTAGAGAAACATCCACCGATTTGTATCCAAATAGGGATGTATTTTATTGATAAACCATTTACTCTATACTCACCAAGATTTAGGGAATTTTTTCTTATACTCAGTCTTATCCCTAAGGCTTTCACAAGAGTTTTTTAATCCTAATCCCAAAAAAAACTAAACATTCTACTGATACCAATGATAACATCACTGTTATTTTTATTACATTCAAACATGATTTAAAGACATAAAATTATACTTAATTCAAACCAAAGGATCAATAATTATAGTGCCCTAAGAAATTAGGAACATTAAATAAAAATTTAAAACATTAAATACAACATCAATATTGAAATATTCTTTTACATGACCCCAAAATTATTTTTTACTTATCATTGAATGGTATAACCTGAGGACATGCATAAGAAATGGGTGAGCTATAAATACCATTAAGGGAATAAACATGGAATAACTTGAGAAAGAAAATACATTTTAGAAAATAGACATATCAGTGGATCATAAAAGAAACATGAACATAAATACGTGTTATAGTATGATAATAATAACACGGAAATGTGGTTCCAATTTAAACCATTACATTATTGGCCAATGATAAGCTACCAAGACATCATAGTGGAAAAATTACCATAATGGAATCAAGTAATTTTTTTTCAACATGTCATATCATGACACTACAAATTACCCAATGCATTAGAGAGCTATATAATTTCGGGTGCACCCGTCACTTTCATTTCATTCTAATGCTTTAGTGTGCCACATAGATCATAAAGCATGGATTCATTCATCATAATATTTTATTCCATGATCAAGGGGTGTGGAATACATACATCTATGTTCTCAATAAAAAGTAATTTGTTTATAAAATTTAACACCCTTGATAGGTAATGGTCATGGTATTCACTACAAAAATGTTTTGGAATAGAAATTCACAGTGCAATTTTGATAGCCTAACAGTGCGACATAAAAAATCATAAAGAGTTTTGATGATAGATAAAGAGGTATCTCAACATATATACATAAAATTTATAGTAATATGGTAATATAAATACATGTCCCAGTATAATGAATTTGGAAATATAAGCCATAACATAATAAAAAACTTGATGAAAGAGAAGAAATGAAATAAATCTTATGAAATTTCAACATGGTAATGGGTGTACATGGGAGGGATTAATGAGAGAGAAATGGTATTCTCATCATTAAAAAATAATAATCAATGTATGTGGTATATGATAAAACATTCCCCATCATTTTTTATTTAAAATCAAAGGGTGTAACAATATAAGGAAACATAGATAAAAGTGAGGAAGGAAGGAACCCATACTTGAGTGTGTGACATAAAAAGCTTTAAGACGACCTTCTTGAGACCATGGGGTTCTATGAGATTATTCTATATAGGGGAGGAAAAAGTAAGGATGTGCTCCAAGTATTTTTATTGAAGAGATGTGGGATATTGGTTGGTTTTATATAGGAAATGAGAGGGGAATTCTTTCATATTTCACAAACATAGGTTTTGGACTCTATATAATTAAATATTCATAACCAGAACCATACCATGGTTTTCTCAAATGGTTTTTATCAAATATGAGTTGAAATATTATTTTATAAGGCCATGGACCGAAGATATTAAAATATTTTCCCTTCTTATATGGAGGAGAGTCACATTATTAAAGAAATGAACATAAAATCATAAAATATATTATACATTTTGGAGGAATCACTAAGGCTTTATAAAATCAGTTAAAAAATATAAAATAACATTATATTAAATTAAAACATATATATGGTCGAATATCCATTTTATAGTGTTTATTACATCACTATTGGTCCATTAGGATGTCATAAAACACACTATTTTTTATATGGTATTTATCTTTTACCAAATAATTAAACTATATTAGAAAATTATATAAAATTCACCATTGGATAATTTCTCTATCATGATTTCTCAAATAATATACATTTTATCCAAAATTTTTTCTAAATATGTCAATTTTCACTTTTAATGTAAAAAACCAATATTTATTGAAAACTTAAGGGGTCTGACAAAAACAAATTTTAAACCATAATAAAAATTACAGTTGGCCACATAAAAATTAAATGAAATTTTATATTAAATGAAATTAATTTAAAAAATATAATTTATTAATTCATCAAAATTGATTTCTTAATTCAATTTGAATATTAACCAAAAAATAATTTTTGTTTATTTAAAAATAATAAATTAAAATTATATTCATTATAATAAAAAAAATAATGCACATAATCATAATGTTTGGGTATTGATACATATCCCTTTATTACACCAGAATATTCCCTACGACTAAGGTTTGTTATGGTGGGGATTTCAAGGGGCAGTTTGGTGAACATGGTTTGGGTTGTGATCTTGATAAGCGTGAACTTCCCCCATAAATGGTTTCACTCATGCTTTAGTTATTGGAACTTAGCTTGGAATTGGTCTATAGAAAATCCCATAAAAAAATATCTCTAAGAAGTTCTAATAAAGAGTCTTTGTAGGGAATGATCCTTCTGGTTGAGTCCATCACCTCCATTTTCTTTGTCGAACGGTTTTTTAAAAACCATATATTTATACTAATCATATGATCATTGTTCAACGACTTTATTATCAATGGTAATGATACATAAGAGTCATTATAATAAAACAAATGGATTGAATGAGTTTTCTATGGCCATTTTACAAAATAATACATTTAATTTAATCAATAGGGAAATTTCACTTAGAATAGTTTGGTTCATTATAGGTACAAAGAGAAAAAAGTTCTTGAAATGGAGAAATTAGTTGGTAAAGTACTATAGAACAAGGAAAAACCTAGTCAACTATGGTTTAAGGGTTAGGATTAGATTCTCCACTACATTAATGCATTATAAGAAGATTCATGAATACTTATAAATAAAAAATATCCTTTGTATTAACACCAATCTCCCATTCAATCACAATTCCATATTGGATAATTTTTTTAATTGATTTAGATGATTCCTCAATTTAATTCACTTTCTATTAGAAATTATATGTTTGATAATATATCCATAGTTTC
Organism: Viscum album; assembly: GCA_963277665.1. Lineage (NCBI taxonomy): Eukaryota > Viridiplantae > Streptophyta > Magnoliopsida > Santalales > Viscaceae > Viscum > Viscum album. The sequence goes on along the minus strand of OY728155.1, from coordinate 911,621,511 downwards.
ATAACAATTCAAAAAAAATACTTTTTAATAATGTAATTTCTATAACCTATTCCTTATATTGTTCATTCCTTGAGATATTCGTTAATATCCCTATTGTGATAGTTTTTTCTTTAAAAAAATCTATTCGATAATTACTCCAGAACATGGTTGACATGCCTAACCACCCCATTATCAAAATTAGATATTGTTATCTACCCCAAATTCTCTGTTTATTTTATAAAAACACCTTTATGAGACACGAAAAACACAATTTCCTTCATTTTATCTGAAATAAAATATGTTTACTTCAATTGTAAAATTTCCTATGTTAGTTACAACTTCTACTGAGCTACTATCAACATTATTTAACTTATTCTTAATATAAGTTATAAAATCATGAATCCTTAATTACTGAATATCAATTTTTTAATTCATCTTTAGAATTATTTGGGCTACCATAAAATTGGTTTTAAACATCAATATAAAGTAACCATATCGACTACTGCTATTTATATATAATATAAATTTGACATCAAATATACCACATAATTTTGATTCAATGGCTGTATAGTATTATTTTTTACCATGTTTTAAAAATTAGGAAAATTATATGATAAAATATGGTCATTTTAACATTCAATGATTACTTAATTTCTTGTGAATAAAATTTTACCAACACTTCTACAGTACCAAGATCTCAATATATACCACTAAATAATCATGATATTTTAATTCTTGAATGACTCCTTCTGTAAAATATAGGTGTGAAATGATAGGTATTTCATCATAACTTTTACAGTATTTTGGTCTAAATATGTTGTGATTCCTCCCTCAATTATTTGATTATATTATTGATAACCATCTTGATTCATTAAAAATATATCTCTCTATAGAAAGGATATCGAAGGATCATTTATGTATAAGAAATTCAAATCTCTACCCCACACTAATTGGGTGTTCCTTATTAAGCATGAAACAAATTATCATCTTCATGAAAAGATGTCTCAAAAACCACTAGCATAGATTTTTTATCCATATGAGTCTCTTGAATAACTTACACTTCAACCCCAATTTCAACGAATGTTTATTCAACCTCAACACCATATTTACTATGGTGTTTAATAGGTTCAGTATATGAATCTTTTTGAATATGACCTTATTAAAAAGAAAAAACATTTGGAAATACTTCTTATGTTTCTTAAACCATTATCTAACAATATATTTCATCTTTTTAACTACCACTCTAGGTTCTACTATTTACTCTTGAACTTCTTCAAACCTATGATTATCTAGTCTTAAATTAGATTTTATACCATACCAACCACAATATCTAATAATTGATCTCATATTATAGGTAATTTAATGGATAACAACCACCATATACTATACTTGAATCTTGTACCCATCTTCTCATTTATATAATCCAAATAAATTTTAACCTTATTCAAGTATTAATATCTAATATTATCTTATAAGTTCATAAAAGTTTTTCCCTATTTCCAAACAACAACATAGGTATCAATGATTTAGAGAATAAATCGAAAAAAGATAAATTTGAGGGAATGTAAGTCTTCCTTCAAATGAGTGGTGGTTAGAAATAGGCAGTTTCCACTTAAGTAAATAGTAAAAAACAATAAATAAGTCTTAAATAAAATTAAATTTGGGCAGCTACATGGATTAAACATCACCAATTAGTTCTATTAAAGATCATATTTTCATTAAAATCATTTAAGATAATATCATCTTGAATTATTTATTTAAGGGTTCTTTTTGGTCTTCCTTTACTACTCTTAAAATTTTATTTTTCATAAAGTTTAATATATTAATAGGATAATCCCTAGGTATTTTTATATCATGTAAAAGCTATTTTAAAAAAGTCTTATTCATCTTCTCATAAACTAGATCCACTATAATTTTCTATTGAACACATTCATTTATAATCTAATTCATCATAATATGTCCACATGTCCATATAAACATTTTTCATTTCTTCCACCATTATTTTTTTTCAAGATATCCTAACAAAGGCCAATACTAAAAACCATATATATTATTTAGTCTAATATTGGTACAATAAAATTAATCCTTTGATTACAAAGGAATTTTATGTTCCCAAATCACTCCAGAATGCCTTCTCTATTTTTCCTTGTAGTTTGAATCTTATGATAGTCATCTATATTAACATATCCATCACATTGGATAAATGAGTCTTAATATTGATCAAATTTTAAAATAAATTTTTCTACCAATATAACATCTTCAACATTACTCTAAAATCCTTTGATAAATTACATTCTATATATTCTATCTTATTTCTACTAAGACATAAACCTTTGGGTTCTAAATTCTCTCTCTAAATCCTTAACATGAAATTTATAGTCTCTTTGTATTCATCCTGTAGAACTATATCATGTTCACAAATCATGTAATTATAAATCTACTCTTGTGATATAAAATTGTTAATCTATATAAATCCTTACAATCTATAGTAGGGAATGAGTGATTATGTTTAGGAATGATTTACAGAATGTGATTCTTTGATTATACTACTCTTATTGAAATATGAAGCAAGTAATTCTACTATAGTCACACTTTACATTCTAATTTTTGTTGGATTTATGTTGAATATTAACATATTAGGACTTATCATTTGAATAAAGGGACAATATCCAACAAAATTAAAATTAAGGAATATAATTTAAAAAATTTATTCAACACCATTCACCTTCTCTTAGGGTGTTACCTTTTCACACTTTTTGAACTCAGTGTTAATAATTTTTGTGGAAAAATCCTTTCTTAAATTAATTTAATTAATAATCCTCAGTCCATTTATTTAGGTGTATAATTATAAAAGGGTCACACAACCAAGTGAATATTTTCTATTATAGTAATATAATAATCCTCATACAATACCTCTATAAGATAAATCAGGAGTGTCCAATTTTGGTATGAATAATTCATTTGGTTAATATATATCTATAAAAGTATGATTACTTGGAGGAATCTAAAAAAATTATTTAAGGGAGAATTTATTTGATCCCATCAACTAAATTAAATATGAATCTTATTTAATATCACATGAAATATATATGTATGCATTCTGTTATTCATTAATTTTATGAATCTTATATATATTCAACCAAATTAATAATCATTAAGTATAAATATATTATACGATTAATTATTTTTCTCATTCATACACAAAAAATATATTTTATTATAGGATTATATAGTATAACTAAACAAAACATATGAAACTTTTTATAAAAACTCATTTATTGCATGTGATTAAAATAATATAAAACATAAATATTACTCTTAGGTAGATACGAGGACAATGTTTTCCACCTTACAACTTTTAAAAACTCCTATGAACTTAGGCCATTGAAAAACCTAACATATAATCCTATTAAATGTACTCATTATTCAATAGGATTAAATAAATTATTTTAAATCCACATAAGTTTATATATATAAAATGTTCATTCTATATTTAATTTGGAATTATAACAAGTGAAATAATCAATTTTGATTGAATTACATTAAATAAAATGCAATATCTAGTGTTCAAAAACTCCAATAAATGATAACAAAAATTTTATTAAGAATTCAACAATCAACATGTTATAAATATGAAAAAGTCATAATTTTTTTTAATATATAAACAATTAATGAATAAAAAATCTGAATGATTTTTTTAATGTATGATCATATATAATATAATGCAATTACTTTTAAAGATAAATTTTATCTACAAAAACATTATAGTATGGTCTCAAGTTACATGGATGCTTGGTGTGATCCTTATGGATTGATATATACGATTCCATATATGATAGCTCATAAATACAAAACAATCATATTTAATAATTTAATAATAACTTTCAAAAAAATTGTAATCATGAAAATAACATATTTTTAGTGACACATACTTTATGATCATATAAATATAATATAAAAATTTCATATTATTAAAATATATAATTTGTAAACAATTCACAAATAGATCCAAATGAAAGATGTTGTGCATTTTTATTGTTGATAAAAAAATATGATTATTGGATATCTTTTTCTATGTTGATACAATAGCCTTGATTCGAAGGGTCTTATCCACTTAAGTAGATAGTTATAAATGAATTTTGTTAAATACTACTAGCATGTATTGTAACATTCAAAATGTTTTAAAAACATATTTTTCATAGTTACATAAAATTAAACATTAATCAATACACTTATATGAATATTTTTTATATAATTTATGATATTGGACGAGTGTATTACAATCATTGGATGATGCTGAACCAACTTTTTTCGGCCTATATGGCACACTTGGTTGCAGCTCCTGCGTACTATTTTAGTGTCGATCAGTGATACTGATAAGGCACTACAGGTGTGTAGAACCATTATAGTAGCATGTTATTGTTTTAATATATATCCAAGAACTTCCTACTAATTATTATATAAAATATTGGACATGGGTGGTTTTGGCACTTTATCATAGTGGACTTGCAATGTAAGCATTGTAGGAACATGGGTTACTATTCAAAACCTTGATTTTAGAGCTTATTCGATCTAGGGTTTTATATTATCTAAAAACATCATTTTTAAATTCTAATCCTGATTTATGTTATCTATTTCTATCTCTCAATATATTTATATATTATTCCCAAACCACATAAATCATTGCATCACAAGTTTTGGTCCTTCTTTGGTTTATATTTTTGTCTCCCCTTTACACTCTTTTTTGAGTGCATTTTTAATTGTGGGTCCTTATGTTTTCATAACACTATATTTTCCATATAATATACATTACAAAAAGACCAATAATATTATAGGACAAATGAAATCATCTATAATCAATGATCCACATCACATCATAGCACATGACTTTCCCATATAATACTAAATGATGTTTTTCCTCTTAATTTTTCCCATTTCTAGACCAAATAATATCATCATTTATGCTATATAATTTAACTACTGGATTTTGAGAATGTTTTATATAAATAAAAAGTGTAAAAAATAGAAACCAATAGGTGGGTCATGATAGGAATTGTTAGATAAAAATATTTGGATAATAAAACATACCATGATTCTTATAACTTTCTTTGTGATTGATAAACAACACAAGAAGCAACCAATTGATTTATGGCTAATAAATATATAAAAGAACTTTGTAAAAATTAGATGAAGATTGAAGGAATTATCTTCACCCACAATTTTATATAACTCTAAATGGTAATGGGAATATAGATATAGAGAGGGAGAGAGACAAAGAGGGATGGAGGGGCATTAACAAAGGGGATCTTCTAAGAATTTATACTCTTTCTTTTATGACCAATTTCTGTTTTCATTGGTTTTATTATATAATCATGTATTTAATTATAATAATGAAATGAAATTATTGGTCTGAACACATTAATTGTGAGGTCTTGTCTTATATATATTTTGAAACAATCCAAAATCCATAAGGTTGAAGAAGATATTGAGGTGGAGCAAATTAATTTTTGGGTGAACTAGAGTGGGATGTGCCCAACTTCCCATGTGGTAGTTTTTGGTAGAATTTAATCATTATTTGTTGATCATAATGTATTATATTTCCATAAAAATGGTTGATTTAGGTCAGTGATAGTTGAGTGTGGGATGATTAAGATGAGAAAACAAGGGATATAGTAGCAGCTTTGTATGATTCCCCAATTTTATGCGCTTTCTCCTTGGACTTATAAGTCATAGTTGACATTATTATGTTCTTGGAAAGGCTTAAAAAATACAATGTGATGGATTTATTTCTAAAACCACTTTCTTATATCAATCATTTCATGAATTATTTCTCAATATTATTATTATGATAATCTAATTTTATTTTATAATTAGAAAAGTGTTTGATAATCACTCTCAACACATCATTGATATTCCTAACCACTTCTTTCTCAGGTATAAAAGGTATTTTACAAACAAATTCCTAAATTTCTATTTTTAAAACACCTTCAAGAAACACTCAAAACATAATTTCCTTTAATTTATCTATAATAAAATATTTTAATTTAATTTTAAAACATTCTAAGACAGGTTCAACTTCTACTAGACTACTAGAAACATTTTTTTTAATATTTGTTTATAGAAGATCTAAAATCATCAATCATCAATTAATTAATTACAATTTATGATTCATCCTTAGGAGGATTTGGGATACCATAACATGGGTTCCACTTATTATATGGAAGTATCCATCACCACTATTGATATTGCAACATTATTACTATTTGGAATCAAATAGTCCACTTTATTTTGACTCAAAGGTTGTGAAATATTATTATACAACTAGGTTTTAAAAATTAGGAAAATCAGTTCATAAAATAGGTATGATGTTTTATAAAACATCATAATATACTGAATTTCTTCTTAATAAAATATGACAGTAACTTCCACAAAATCATGACACCATTTTTAGCAATGTATCATGATGATATTACAATTCATGAATGACTCCCTAAAAGTCTTCCAAATACCAATATGAAATAATTGATATATCATTATAAACATTTTTTTGTAGATGTGTTATGAGACCTCCCTCAATGATTAGATCATATTCTTGATTAACAAATTGATTTTGTGAACATTTATCATCCTATGTAATGGATGTATTAGGGTCATTTAAATCAATTTTCACAAAAAAATGTTCCCTTATAATTTTACTCAATGTATAAATGACTTCTCTAATACTACCACTCTAATACTATTAAAATTAAATATTAAAATAGTATCCAAACCACTTCAACACATAGTATCAATCATTAAACCTTGAAATAAAACATGAATTAATTCTCACTAATTCATGACAAAACATTATTTTCATGTTCGAAAAACATTATCAACTCATTGAACATGGACCCAATACTGTAACACCCAAACCTGGTTTGGCTACTCGAACCTAACACTAAGTCATGTTGTAATGTTTCTCAATCCTTGGTGTCACTACTTGAACACTAAAATATTGATAGTAAAATTAAATGACTCAACTTCCATAAGGAATGGAATTAAATCCCAACTCACATAGTATTTGTATCTTTATAAAATATTATGCAACAAATATCTATGAATTTAAATATATATTACACCACCAAATACAATAATTATACAATTATGTGGTAATAAAATCCATGATATATATAACACTATATGAAAAGGACCCAACTATAACTGGGGATCCATCCTCCACTGGACAATCATTATTACTCAATCTCATTCAATGAACAACATATAAGCAATACACAACTCATCTCAACAACATCTACATGTACAACAAGATACACATGTAAGGGGTGAGTACAAGTCCCCTTATGATATCCCTAAAACTTCCAATGTACCCCATGAATATAAAAATACAACAGGATACAAATTAATTTTATAAAACATTCCCTAAACCCAAGTATGGTTATAAAAAAATGAATGAAATTTAATAATAAACAAACTTTTTCAAAAACCATAACCCACAAAACATCAATATATTTTTTAAACTAAAAAACACAATTCTTCCTAAAGAAAAACTCAAGGGGCTCTGAAACCATGAAAAATAACCATGAATGGTCATATATTACTCATGAGTGGACCAAAAACCTCCAAACATCAACTTTTAATTACTGAGGATATCTTTACCCCCATGTAGAAGTTCACCAAAACCTCACCTCATTATTTCAAATGATGTCCCCACACCCATGTTGGATTTTTCCATATCACATTTAAAATTCCTCATCCAATATAACTCAGTGACATAAATAAATTCTATGACATAACAATATCATGAACTGAAAACGTAGTTCCCCCATAGAAGTAACATCAACCATTAAAATAAATACAGCACCCAAATAACTTCACTTGTCCAATCAAATACACAGCCCCAATTAAGTCTACAATATTTTCTAATGAAAATTCACAACATCCACATTAATTATAACCCCAATATTTCAAATAAAAAACTCAATCACAATTTTAAGAACCCCTTTTAAAACACACTTTTCAATTATTCTCAATTATCAAAAATCACACCCGCACCCAGAAGTCCATTAACTCCTTTTTCACCAACACCACTCATGCTAAAACCCATTTTATCCAAAATCACACCACCATAATGAAGTTATTTTATCACTATAAAACAATTTAATTATAACACCTAATTCAATCTTGTGCGATTGGGCCTAGAATAGCATTAATGAGAAGACACTTACATCAACTTGATGAGGAATCCAAGATGCACCATAAAATCTAAAAACATTTACCTTGATATACTTATTAAACCCCTAACCAGAATACCCCATCAATAGAATGGGTTACACTATGCCTAATAAAACCCCCCATTTCAAAACCCTAGATCTGAAGAGAGAAGAGAAAAAGTAAAGAGTGAAATACCTTTGATCTAAAACCCAAAACAACAAATATTCAAGGGGAAATATATTTGAAAAAATCAACAATAAATCACCCTAGAGTTGAGATCCTCGTGTAAGAGGGAAAAAATGAGACTAAAACCACCAAAAAATGGGTAAAATATAAATTTTTTATGGATTCAAAGTGGTTATATGACCTGAATGTACAGTTCTAGGTGACCATGCGTCAACCTTTTATCTTTATCTACCTCCATAATTTCCCCTTTCACACCTCACCTTGGGATTAGGCATGATCCCTAAATCCATGAAACTTCCCAAAATCCTCAAAAAAAACATAGTTCAATATTCAAACTCCCTCGAAAACTTTATCCTCATTATCTCAAACTTCGTAGTACTTCCAAAAAGCTTAAAACACCTCCTCGTCTATTTAAACCATACAACCTAAATCCTTTCCCCCAGCTCCATAAACCAGACCTTACAATTCTTTCATCTAAAAATATTTTTCATCCTCAAAAAACTAGGTTCCATCCAATTCATTGAATAATAAATTGTACACTATTCACTATCAAAAATCAATTTGATCATGTATGTACGCCATCATCTACCAAAAATAACTATCTTGACACCTAAATCCAAACAATTTCATAATGTCCCCCCTTCAAATTCATCCCAATACACTTAATTTAATTCCTATACTCAAACCAAAAAGTCTATATACCTAAATTGAACACAAAAGAGACAATCAACAAGTATTCTAACCTTAAATCAGAGATCATGGATAATGGAACCATCAAAAAAAAATTTAAAATGTTGCTCGGCCTTTGGATGCTCAAACCTAACCTGGCCTAACCCAACATATACTTTACCTTGTTCATTTACTCATATTCTTATTTATTCCCTTCAATTTTGTTCCATACTCTTACAAGTAGATATTTCTAGTGAGTATTTGTCCTGAAGATAGAGAATCACATTCACTCGATGGTGAATCCGTATAAAATCTTGTAATCTTCAACTGAAAATTCCAAAACACAATCATCAACATGATAAAGGATTTAACTATTGATTCCTATAGATTTGTTATGTGAGATGTGTGAAATTAGATATATGGCCATTCTTTATTTCATAAGGCTAGCATCAAATCATTTGGGGATCATATTTTTAGGCTTATTAAGGGTGTTTTAGGTCTGGTTGAACATTATACTTAATATTACATACAATTTTGGTGGTTTTTTGTTCTAGAACCAATAGAGTTTTGGCGAAAATTGTAGATAGGTTGGAGACATATTATTTATGGAGAACAAGATCTAGGTGATCAACTTCGAGAGAGTTTTTATAAATTTATTTTTATTATTTTAAATCATTTTTTCATAAAAACATCTTTTTGTTGAGTAAAACTGATAATAAGTTTTTATTTTTTGTAGGATTTTTTTCTTAAAATAAGATTTTTGATATTTTAATAATATGGATTATTTGAATTTGTTTTAATTTTCTACCCATATGATAACCACAATAATTTTTTTTAAATAAAAAAATAATTTTGAACTAAAACCTTTCTATAAGATAGCTCTCACAACTAGTGGAAATATAGAACAATTTTTAGATTAAATACTCAAACAAAAAGTAAACATCAATTTCTTCCAAACTTAATGACATTCCCACTAAACTAAACCTTGTGGTCAATGCATCCATGTTACCTTAAAATTTTACTCAATGTATCAATGAATTCTCTAATACATTCAATAATTGTAAAGACCCGTAAAATTCAAGGGAAATTTTTTCTTAATTTTCTTTGGAATTTTACAAGAACGCAGTTTCTGACGGCACCTGATTCCAAGGCCTGGTGTTCCCAGAATCATTTTCCGAAGTTTGGCTCGGGTACGTTCCATGAATGAACAAGCGGGTTTTTCTAACTTTTGAACCGGTGCTCAGAATCGAATTCCGAGGGCACCGATGGAATTGCAGCACCGATATTTTCTTAGAAACGCCTTTTCCGGAGTTTCATTTGCTCAGGTGTGGTTTTTAATTTTTTGGGGTTAAGTTAAGAAAAAAAATAAAAGTGGTGCGACACTTTATTTTATTTTACTTAAATCCACTTAAAGCCACTTAAGCCAAGTTAAGCGGATAAGGTGGGACCACGATATCCTACCCACTTGGTAAGATATTTGTGAGGTGGGGCCCGCACGATCCCCACCGTTTCTTTTTCTCTAAGTAACACACCCGTGAAAACCTCTTTTAAATGAAAGTCAACCGATGCGTTTTCTTAAATTCTAAATGCCCCTATTAATTGGGCAGTTAAGTCATTACCATTTATTCATCGAATTAATGGTTCGTTTCTTAACTTTGAATTTCTAATCGTTGGCATGGGAATAAAATAAGACCAATACTTGTTTCACTTGAGGGTTGCTTGTTGAGAGGATTGGGAGGAGCTCTCAAACTTGAAGATCTTCATCCTTCTTCACGAAGAACACGAAGAACGTGAAGAACGCGAAGAACGCGAAGAACGCCGACCTTCGACGAATGGTGACGAAGAACGATGAACCCTCGAAGATCGATGAGACGACGCCGTGTACCGCGACGCCGACGATTCTCCTTCCGCGACGTTTCTTCCGCGACGTTCCTTCCCCACGACAATCTTCGATCAACAACCAATTGAGGTAGGGGATTGCGGTTCTTTAAATTCATTGTGAATTATATCCTCGTCATGGTTTCTTTTGTTGCGTCTTAAATCTGTGTGATTTTAATCCTCAGAGTTTGTCTGTTCAACGCCGTGTACCGCGACGACAGCGATGCCCCTTCCGCGACGCGACGATCCTCTTCTTCCGCGATGGTCATTTCCGCAACAAACTCACATTCGATGACAACGTTGAGATAGGGGTTCTTGTTCATTTAAATCTTTGTGATTTATACCCACGATGTTTGATTAAATTTTTGTTGTGAGACTTTTAAAACCGCTAACGCGGTGGGTGCGGACCAACAAACAAGTCCGAACCCACTGCCCTTTTCGTTCTTGCTGTGCGGAATGGCGGACGATGACAAAACAAGCCGCACGGGCGATGTGAGGTCCTCGTAGTGAAGGACGGACCCCGGGAGGGCTTTTGGCGAAGACGACGTGCAATTCCGACCACCGGAACTCGTCTGGTAGTCCGCGGAGCAGCCCGCCGCCGGGAGGAGCCGCCGCGGCTGAAGCCGCGGTGGCAAGGCGCGGTTCCGCGACTGCACAGGACCGGAGGGGCACGGGACGCGGACTGCTGCCGCGTCCGCTTGTAAGGGCGGCCCCACGCGGGGCCGCGACTCCATCACGCAGGGGCAGCGCACCCCCCACTCCGCTCGGCCGTAACCGGCCGAGCCAACCCGCTGGCCAACCGGACACCCGGGTCGGGTCGACCCGGTTCGGGCCGACCCAGGGGGGGGGGGTTGGGCCGGGTCGGTCCGGGCCCAGACCCCCCGTTTTCGGACCCTCTTTAGTCTTTTTCCCATATCTTGAGCTACATATCTCTGATCGACGCACCGTCAGCGGGGATGTGATACATGGATTGAGATGGTCGTTTTTACATATCACAATTAAGGTTTTTGAGAACATTGGGTTCGTCCAGGTTTGTTCGTACACCAAACCAACCGGGCCCTCGGAGCGGAAACGCTCATAACTTGAGCTCCGGACGTCCGATCGACGTGCCGATGACTTTGTTGGATTCCTCTAAGTGAGGCGGATCTTTTGGATTACTCCACCTGAGGTTTGGACGTAGGTGGAGTATGGTCGGGTTGGTTTTTCCTTAAAAACCAACTGGGCCCCTGGAACGAAAAATCCAATAACTCTCAGACCGGGCGTCCGATTGACGCGCCGTCTGCGACGTTGAGTTCCTGTTGATGATATGGAACTTTTGGATACATCAACTCTGGACTATACGTCAGTTGATGTATCAGCCTCTCGGTTCGTGGATCGGACCCTCCCGAACGGGCTTTCTGTGTGCGGGAACCCTAGTGCTTGCAGCGACTGCGACGACGACGACTGTACAGAGATCCTCAGTGGATTCGACGACGAAGACTACAGAACTTAGCGATCCTACGTGGATCAGTGCTACAGATCCCGTGTGGGTCCGATCCTGTGTGGGTCAGTGCTCAGCGGTCTTGTGTGGTCCAACGCCTACAGATCCTGTGTGGGTCTTTGCGGGGGTTAGTTACCTATCGATCCTTTATGGGTCAGATCCTTTGTGGGTTATTGCAGGGGTTAGTTACCTATCGATCCTTTGTGGGTCAGATCCTTTCTGGGTCATTGTGGGGGTTAGTACCTATCGATTCTTTGTGGTTCTGACAACTTAGATGAATTAGTGGAAATATCTGATCATCTCTATCATCATACAAAGAAGTATACCTGTGTGAGCTGAATCCTGTTTTGTTTTCCTATGTGGATTGTGTTGTGCTATCCTGTATGGATTTATGTTTTGCTTTCCTGTGTGGACTGGGTTGTACGTGGGCTCAGATGTTGGAGTTGAACAAGAATTGATGACTTATGTATATGTATGGGCATATATCTAAGCAGATTCGGATGTTACTTTGTGATTGTAACTTTCCTTTGTGGATTATACTTTGTGGATTTTGGGAGACCTTCGGGGGTCTCGGGGTCCCTACTGAGTAGCTTATACTCAACCCTGCACGGGCTATTCCAGCACTAAGTTGTGTTGGTTGCAGATGACGGACAACGCTGATCGTGGTTGAGGCTTGCAGAGCAGGACGGTACCTGGAGGTGGACCACTGGGCGGGACGTACTCAGAGCGGTCGGCTGGACCCGAGGAGCAGTGGAGGCTATCTGTACCCACCCTTCAGGTGGGATTTCCAGTGGACAGCTCGACGTTGCGGCTTTACTTTTTAGTTGCTGTTTTCCCTTCCAGTTGTACTTTACTTTCAGTTTGAGTTTGTATACTAGCCCACTTACTTTTCTGCACTTACTGTTGTACTCATCTTTTACTTAGTGTTTACTTCTACTGCTTGTTTGCTCTGTGGTGTTTGCTTACTTTACAAAGGCAATGCCTTCCCTTTTTACCGGGATTTATGCCTTGGTTCTAGTCGCCATCCCCTGGCCTATGGAATACGGGCTTGGGGTAGTCATGGCACGGGCCCCGAGGACGGGTCGTGAGAAATTGGTATCAGAGGAGATTAGTTCTACCGCAGAACATGGGACTCTGATCTTTTTCTATGTGAAGCAATAAAGTTAAGCGTATTGGCTGTGGTTATCAGTTCAGGGAGTCCAGTGTTGGTGCGGCGGCCGACGTATCCGTACACCAGGACCCTGACTTCTGATTTCCGACTTAATGCACGAAAACATTGATTGCATGTGTGTTTTAAGTTTTCTTTGTGATTACTTTATGTCAGCTCACCATGTATACTTTTTGACCGTGGAGCACCTGTTTCTTTTCAGGATGGCCCTACGACGACAGCCATCTAGGGTTCCGAGATTTGTGCGCGACGACAGCCCACCGAGCGACGAGGCCTCGGTACATGGCCCTTTGACAGCTGAGGCACCGGCGGTACCTTTACCCGCTGAACCACCGATGCTTCTAGCCCCAGCCGCTTACGATGTACGTCGCCTTAGGGAACTGCACGGGTTCCAGCACCAGTGACCGCCCAGGTTTTGCAGGGAGATGGACCCCGAGGCAGCCGAGGACTAGCTGGAGGCAGTGGTACGAGTTTTTCGGTTAGTGAGGACACCAGCAGACCTCATGGTGATCCTCGCAGCGAGCCTACTGCACGTGGCAGCAGGCAGATGGGGGAGCTTGATGCTCTAGGTGTACGATGAGGCATCTCTTCTCTGGACAAACTTTGAGAGCCTCTTCCGCTCAGAGTTCGTCCCAGCCACCCTTCGTGCAGTGCGCATCCAGGAGCTTCTTCAGCTACGGCAGGGCAGCTTGACAGTCACCCAGTACTCGATGAGATTTACCGATCTCTCGCGCTACTCGACAGACATGGTACAAGACCCATTATTCTGGGCCCAGACCTTTGAGCAGGGATTAAGACATGAGATCAGGGCATCGCTGATCTCCCTCAGCATTCCGACTCAGGTAGGAGTACTAGAGAGATCCCTTTTGATCGAGATCTTCCTTGCGGAGCCTTCATCAGCAGCGATACCTACCGCGGGGCGGCATGTAGCAGAGTCTTCTCCAGCAGGCAGCCAACGGATAACTCATGGGTCCAGGAAGACCAGACCCTCAGACAGACGACCTCAGGACACTGGCTCAACAGTGCGGGGCACACAGCGTGGAGCCAGTCTTTCGAGAGGCGGACAATGCTACACATGCGGCGGGCGGGGTCACATGGATCGTGATTGCCCGACCCACCGTGCCAAGGAGCAGTAGACGGTTGAGGGGCCACCCAGGCAGAGGCAGAGGGTCGACCGTGGCGGTCCGCAAGGAGCATGCGGATGAGGCAGAGGAGCTGGCCGAGCATCAGGTGGTGGGCGACGTTTTGAGGCTCTACCACCACCACCACCAGGAGGTCTACCCCGACCATAGGGACCTGGCGGGCAGAGACAGGCACAGCTCCAGGCAGCGGAGGCCTACGACCACGGCGTGCCCGAGATGATTCGAGGTACTATCTGTGTCTATTCCACCCTTTCTACAGTTCTTATAGACACAGGTTCGAGTCATTCTTTCATAGCCGCTTCCCTTGTTTGGAGCTCGGAGATTCCGACAGAGCTGTTGGCTCGATCCTTACGGCTAGAGACTCCTTCGGGAGTAGACTCGACGATTACGCACTGGTGCCAGCAGTGTGAGCTTACTCTTGGAGGTGAGAGCTTCGGCTGGGATCTTCTTGTAGAGGCATCGAGGCCTTACAAAATCATCTTGGGAATGGATTGGTTATCTACATTCCATGCTCAGATTGACTGTATTAGGTGCAAGGTGCGATGTGTACACACCGACGGGAGCAGGTTCACCTTCACCGGTGAGAAGGGAGCCTTTGCAGCATAGGATGGACTTCAGAAGAGGAGAGGACATCCCACCACTCATCAGTTGGCTAGCCTCATCCTAGGAGCAGTTGACGTGCGGAGTCTTAGTTTTCCTACAGTGGTGGATCAGTATACAGACGTCTTCCCCGACGACATTCCAGGACTACCTCCTCATAGAGAGGTAGACTTTTATATTGACATGTACCCCGAGACAGCCCCGATATCGACTCCAGCATATCGGATGTCTCCCGCCGAGCTTCGAGAGCTATGGGTACAGTTGGAGGACTTGTAGGGCAAGGGATTCATCCGACCCAGTGTTTCACCCTGGTCTTCCCCGATATTGTTCGCCAAGAAGGCATACGGGAGCTTGCGACTGTGTGTCGACAATCGTCGCCTGAACCAGGTGACAGTGAGGAACAAGTATCTGCTAACGAGGATTGATGACCTCTTAGATAAGCTCAAGGGAGCACGGTGGTTCTCAAAAATAGACCTCAGGTCAGGCTATCATCAGCTTAGAGTTCAGGACAAGGACGTGCAGAAGACGACCTTCAGATGTCGGTATGGCCACTATGAGTTCTTGGTTATTCCATTCGGCGTAACCAATGCTCCGGCAGTGTTCATGGGCCTCATGAACAGGATCTTTCAGCCATACCTCGATCATTTTTTCGTGGTCTTCATCGACGACATTTTGAAATACTCGACGACTGAGGAGGAGTACGCCTACCACTTGCGGGTTGTACTAGATACACTCCGAGAGCACCAGCTTTATGGAAAGCTCTCGAAGTGTCAGTTCTGGATACGTGAGTTCCACTTCTTGGGACACGTCATCTCTGAGGCGGGAGTTGCGGTGGATCCTGCGAAGATCGAGGCTGTACTAGCTTGGGAGCCACCCAAGAGCGTGACGGAGGTGAGGAGTTTCTTGGGACTAGAGGGATACTATCAGAGATTTGTACCATACTTCTCCAGAGTCGCGGCACCACTTTCATCTCTTACGAAGAAGGGGAAACCCTTTGCGTGGTCAGACAGATGTCAGCAGAGCTTCCAGGAGCTGAGACAGAGATTGGCCAGCGCCCCTATCTTACGGCTTATGGAGGAGGGAGTTGGGTACGTGGACTACTGCGATGCATTAGGGACCAGAATCGGATGTGTCCTGATGCAGGAGCGGGCAGTGATCGCCTATGAATCACGTCAGTTGAGGCCACATAAGCAGAACTACGCTACCCATGACCTGGAGTTAGCAGAAGTGGTCTTCGCTCTGAAGACATGCCGACACTACCTGATGGGAGAGCTCTTTACAGTCCTTTCTGACCATCAGAGTCTCAGGTACATCTTCTCTCAGAAGGACCTGAACTTTAGACAGCGGTGATGGCTCACGTTCCTCCAGGACTATGACTTTGAGATAATCTATACTCCTGGGAAAGGGAACGTAGTAGCCGATGCCCTCAGCAGGAGGACGGACATTCAGCTAATTGAGGAGGTGACAGAGCAGCTAGCCACTTTGCAGATATCCTTCATGGATAGAGATGGAGCAGCTTTCCTTCAGTCTCTCACAGTCACCCCTCCACTACTGCAGCGGGTCAGAGAGGCACAACGTGGGGACGCTGATTGTGAGACGTGGCATGCATAGATATCCTCAGGATAGGCACCTGATGGTTTCTCCTTTGGAGCAGATCACGACGTCCTTTTCAGAGGACGTACCTTGGTACCAGTTGCATTATGGGAGGAGGTGCTGAGAGATTTTTACACTTCTCCCTTGGAGGTACATCCTGGAGTGGTGAAGATGTACCAGGACCTCAGACGATATCACTGGTGGCCGGGCATGAAGAAGGTTGTGAGAGAGTTTGTTTCTCGGTGCCTCACCTGCCAGCAGGTGAAGGCAGAGCATCAGGTACCAGCAGGCTTGGTACAACCCTTGGATGTCCCGGAGTGGAAGTGGGACGGGATATCTATGGACTTCGTGACTGGACCTCCACGCACTTCCAGAGGTTACGACTCCATTTGGGTGATTGTCGACCGACTCACCAAGTCGGCTCACTTCTTACCCATTAGAGAGTAGGGCTCAGTGGAGAGCTTGGGACGTCTCTACGTTTAGGAGATTTTATGGCTTCATGGTGTGCCATCATCTATCTTCTCCAATCGAGATGCTCGATTTACTTCCCGGCTTTAGAAGGGGTTGCAGGAGGCATTCGGGACGCAGCTACGTCTGAGCACCGCCTTTCACCCTTAGACGGATGGTCAGACGGAGATGACCATACAGACTCTCAAGGACATGCTCTGCGAATGTGTCCTCAACTTTGGTCGCAGTTGGGAGGACCACATACCCTTGGTGGAGTTTGTGTACAACAACAGCTACCACTCCACCATCGGGATGGCACCATACGAGGCGTTGTATGGCTGACCTTGCAGATCTCCTTTGTGCTGGACAGACCCTGGGGAGTCAGCACTTGTGGGACTGGAGATGGTCCAGGCCATGACAGAGAAGGTCTAGGTCATCCAAGAGCGGATGAGGACAGCTCAGAGCCGTCATAAGTCCTATGATAACAGGAGGTGGAGGCCACTAGAGTTCGAGGATGGTGACCACGTTTTCTTGCGTGTCTCACCTCGACGTGGATTACAAAGATTTGGCCGAGGTAGAAAGTTGTCTCCACGCTTCATCGGGCCATTCCAGGTCCTCAGTAGGTTTGGCGAGGTGGCCTATTGCCTGGCTCTACTACCTTAGTTTCACCTGGTGCACGACGTCTTCCACGTATCTCAGCTGAGGAGATACGTGCACGACCCGATGCATATCATTGACCATGGGGAGCTGGACGTTGATGATGGGATGACTTTTGCATAGGTCCCAGTGGAGATCGAGGATCGACAGGAGCGGGTTCTACATGGATGGTTGATTCCTCTAGTGTGCATCAGATGGCAGCATGAGAACCTCTAGGAGAGGACTTGGGAGCGGGAGGCTCAGATGCGTGCTCAGTACCCACTTTTGTTTCCCTAGTTTATGATGTATCTTTACGGGGACGTAAAGCCCTGAGGTGGGAGTGATGTAAAGACCCGTAAAATTCAAGGAAATTTTTTTCTTAATTTTTTTTTTGGAATTTTACAAGAACGCAGTTTCTGACGGCACCTGATTCCGAGGCCCGGCGTGACCAGAATCATTTTCTGAATTTTGGCTCGGGTACGTTCAGTGAACGAATGAGCGGGGTTTTCTAACTTTTAATCCGGTGCTCAGAATCGAATTCTGAGGGCACCGATGGAATCGCAGCACTGGTATTTGCTTATAAACGCCATTTCCGGAGTTGCGTTTGCTCGGGTGTGGTTTTTAATTTTTTTGGGTTAAGTTAAGAAATAAAATAAAAGTGGTGCGAAACTTTATTTTATTTCACTTAAAGCCACTTAAAGCCACTTAAGCCAGGTTAGGAGGATAAGGTGGGACCCACGATATTCTACCCTCTTGGTAGGATATTTGTGAGGTGGGTCCCGCACGAGCCCCACCGTTTGTTTTCCTCTAAGTAACGCACCCGCGAAAACATCTTTCAAATGAAAGTCAACCGATGCGTTTTATTAAATTCTAAACGCCCCTATTAATTGGGAAGTTAAGTTGTTACAATTAATTCATCGAATTAATGGTTCATTTCTTAAATTTGAATTTCTAATCATTCGCATGGGAATAAAATAAGACCAATACTTGTTTCACTTGAGGGTTTCTTGTTGAGAGGATTGGGAGAAGCTCTCAAACTTGAAGATCTTCATCCTTCTTCGCGAAGAACACGAAGAACGTGAAGAACGCCGACCTTCGATGAAGGGTGACGAAGAACGCCGAACCCTCGGAGATCAACGACGTGACGCCATGTACCGCGACACCGACGATTCTCCTTCCGCGACGTTTCTTCACCGACGTTCCTTCCCCGCGAGAATCTTCGATCAACAACCGATTGAGGTAGGGGATTGTGGTTCTTTAAATTATTTGTGAATTATATCCTCGTCATGGTTTCTTTTGGTGAATCTTAAATCTGTGTGATTTTAATCCTCGGAGTTTGTCTGCGCAACGCCGTGTACCGCAATGACAACGATGCCCCTTCCGCGATGTGACGATCCTCTTCTTCCGCGACGGTCATTTCCGCGACAAACTCATGTTCGACGACAACGGTGAGGTAGGGGTTCTTGTTAATTTAAATCTATGTGATTTATACTCGCGACGTTTGATTAAAATTTTGTTGTGAGACTTTTAAAACCGCTAACACGGTGGGTGCGGACCAACGAACAAGTCCAAACCCACCGCCCTTTTCGTTCTTGGTGTGTGGAACAATAGACGATGACAAAACAAGTCGCACGGGCGATGTGAGGTCCTCGCAGTGAAGGACGGACCCCGGGAGGTCTTTTGGTGAAGACAACGTGCAATTCCGACCACCAGAACTCATCCGGTGGTCCGCGGAGCAGCCCGCCGGCATGCCTCGCCTGCACGACGGCGACATCGGTAGGTGGCGGCAGCACCGGGCGCGCCACCGGGAGGTGCCGCCACGGCTGAAGCCACGATGGCAAGGCGCGTTCCCGCGACATCGCATGACCGGAGGGGCACGGGATGTGGCCGGCTGCCGCGTCCGCTGGAAAGGGCGGCCCCACGCGGGGACGCGACTCCATCACGCGGGGGCAGCGCGCCCCCCACTCCTCTCGGCCGTAACCGGCCGAGCCGACCCGCTGGCCAACCGGCCAGCCGGGTCATGCCCAGGCCGAGCCGGGCCGGGTCGCGCCCAGCCAGGTCAGACCAGGACCCGTGTCGGGTCGACCCGGTTCGGTCCGACCCAGGGGGGTTGGGCCGGGTCGGTCCGGGCCCAGACCCCCCGTTTTCGGACCCTCTTCGGTCTTTTGCCCATATCTTGAGCTACAGACCTCCAATCGACGCACCGTCAACGGCGATGTGATCCTTGCATCGAGACGGTCATTTTGACATATCACACTCAAGGTTTCGGAGAACTTTGGGTTCGGATGGGTTGGTTCGTACACGAAACCAACCGAGCCCTCGGAGCGGAAATGCTCATAACTTGAGCTCCGGACGTCTGATCGACGTGCCACCTACTTTGTTGGATTTATCTAAGTGAGACGGATATTTTGGCTTACTCCACCCGAGGTTTGGATGCAGGTGGAGTACGATCGGGTTGGTTTTGCCTTAAAAACCAACCGGGCCCCTGGAACGAAAAAGCCAATAACTCTCAGACCGGGCCTTCGATTGACGCGCCGTCTGCGACGTTGAGTTCCTGTTGACGATACGGAACTTTTGGATATATCAACTCTGGACTATGTGTCATTTGATGTATCAGCTTCTCGGTTCGTGGAGCGGACCCTCCCGAACGAGCTTGCTATGTGCGTGAACCCTAGTGCTGGCTGCGACTGTGACGACGACGACTGTACAGAGATCCTCAGTGGATTCGAAGACGACGACTACATCACTCAGCGATCCTACGTGGATCAGTGCTATAGATCCTGTGTGGGTCCGATCCTGTGTGGCTTAGCGCTCAGCGGTCCTGTGTGGGCCAGCACCTACAGATCCGGTGTGGGTCCGATCCTATGTGGGTCTTTGCGGGGGTTGGTTACCTATCGATCTTTTGTGGGTCAGATCCTTTGTGGGTCATTACGGGGGTTAGTTACCTATCGATCATTTGTGGGTCAGATCCTTTGTGGTTCATTGCGGGGGTTAGTACCTATCGATCCTTTGTGGGTCCGACGACTTAGATGAATCGGTGGCAATATCTGATCATCTCTATCATCATACAAAGAAGTATACCTGTGTGAGCTGAATCCTGTTTTGCTTTCCTATGTGGATTGTGTTGTGCTATCCTGTGTGGATTTACGTTTTTCTTTCTTATGTGGAATGGTTTGTACGTGGGCTCGGATGTTGGAGCCAAATGAGAATTGATGAGTTAGGTATATGTATGGGAATATACCTAAGCAGAGTCGGATGTTACTTCGTGATTGTAACTTTACTTTTTGGATTATCCTTTTTGGATTCTGGGAGACCTTCAGGGGTCTCGGGGTCCCTACTGAGTAGCTTATACTCACCCCTGCATAGGCTATGCCCATACTACATTGTGTTGGTTGCAGACGACGGACAATGCTGATCGTGGTTGAGGCTTGCGGAGTAGGACGGTACCTGGAGGTGGACCATTGGGCGGGACGTAATCGGAGCGGTCCGCTGGACCCGAGGAGCAGTGGAGGCTATCTATACCCACCCTTCAGGTGGGATTTCCAGTGGATAGCTCGACATTGCGGCTTTACTTTTCAGTTGCTATTTTCCCTTCCAGTTGTACTTTACTTTCAGTTTGGGTTTGTATACTGGCCCACTTACTTTTCCGCACTTACTGTTGTACTCAGTTTTTACTTAGTGTTTACTTCTACTGCTTGTTTTCTCTGTGGTATTTTCTTACTTTACAAAGGCAATGCCTTCCCTTTTTACCAGGATTTATGCCTTGGTGCTAGTCACCAGCCCCTGGCCTATGGAAGACGGGTTTGGGGTAGTCACGGCACGGGCCCCGAGGACGGGTTGTGACAATAATACTTCCAAATTCATTCCCAAAATGATTCATCTACAATTTCAATTATATTTCTCTAATATTTATTCATTAAATATTCAATATATTTCTATATTTATTTTGAATAAGTCTACCATTAATTATCTTCAAATTTTATCTTCAATTTTTTTGGTACCCTAAGAACATCATAATATAATATCGGCGATAGAAATCACTTTTATCAGTGATAAAGAAGTGATGATGTTGTGACTGTCTTTAAGAATAATTCTCTTTGATTAGAAATAATTCTAGGATAGATAAAAGCCTTTCCCAATAGATATTGAATATAAGAAGTTTTATTTACAACACTCTATTGTAGTTAATATTAACAATAACAAACATGTTTAATTTTTAGTACAAATATTACATTAAATATAAAAAACCTTAAATTTACATTGCATCATCCTTAAAATATTAATATTACATAAAATAATTTTAGTATAGTTCAATTACATTTATTTATATTTGACTTAAAAATAAATAATATTAAAACAAATATTAAAACCAAATCTTGTAGTAAGGCTTCAACAACGATCAACAAGGCCTTATACAAAAGAAGATTGTTCCTATTATAAAAATAATGTTTATTTTAGAAATAATACATAATATAAATTAAAACAAATTTTAATTGAAATTATCTAGAATCCATTATATATTTCAATTTGAATTATATGTGGCCAATTCATACAATTCACAAATGAAAAATCAGTGGTTATAAATTTTCATAACAATTAGATCTCATTTTCATGATTTTTTGAGTATGTCACATGTGTTTTCAAATAACGTTTTATTTTTATATGAATACAGACATTCAGTTATACTATTCACATTGTTTTTTAGATTTATGTGTTGTTAATTCCCACATACCATAAATTAGTTATCAATCTCTATCAAAACAAATCATGATAATCTAAGTGTGTTTTTTTGGTTTTGAGTATGTGATACACGTTTTGAACTAAAATGTAGTTCTTATATGAGAACATGCACTTTTGGTCATACTAACCACATAATGTGTCAAACTTACATGAGGTTAATTATTACAAACCATAAATTAATCATGGATCATTTTCAAAAAGTATCAAGAATATTGGAGTGAATTTTTTTGGCTGTGTGTTTGTGATGTACATTTTAAACTAAAATGTAACTTTTAAACTCAAAACATGTAAATTCCGTGAATCCGGACCCACTGTGTGTTGGATTGATTCAGATTTGATTAAGTAAAAAAATAATTATAGATCATTATCCCAAAGTATCGATATTATTTAATCTTGTTTTATTTGTTTTGATTATGTAATGTGTGTTGGGAGCTAAAATGGTACTTTTATATAGAAAAACACACTTTCAATCATATCAGCTACACTATGTGCTGGATTTATGTATAGTTGATCCATAAAAATCAAAAATGACATAAGAATATTTTTTTAATGTATCATGAAAATTAGAGAATGTTTTTTGGTTTTTATTTTGTGGTGTGTGTTTTAAATTATATTTTTAGTATTAAATGAAAGCACTCTTTTTTTTTCATACCAGCTACAACATTTTTCAGGATTCCATGTGGTTAATTCATCCATTTCACAAATTTATTATCAATATTTTCCTAATGTGTCATGAAAACTAGAGTATTTTTTCACTATTTTTTAAATTCAATGTGAATTTTGAACTAAAACAGTCCATTTAAAAAGAAAAAACACACTTTCAGTTACATCATCCACATCATGTGTCATATTAACATGTAGTTGATTTATACATGTCACAAATGAATTTTGTATTTTTATTATAAAATATTAGAACATTATTAGTATTTTTACATGATTTTTATTATGTGACATGTTTTTAATAAAAATGTAATTTTTGAATGAAAACACACACATTCAGTCATATCAGCCACAAAATGTGTTAGATTGATTTGTGATTAATTCATACACATCAAAAAAATGAATTTTCAGTCATTATACTTAAATATAAAGACAATTTGTGTATGTTTTTCAGTTTTATGAATGTGATGAAAATTGTGAACTATAATGTCATTTCAAAATAAAATCACACATGTTCTATAATACAAGACACACCTTGCATTAGATTGAAGTACAATTAATTCCTACATGTCATAAATGAAATGCTTATGATTTTTAATAATTTATCAAGATAATTTGAGCCTATTTTCATAGGGTTTACTGTGTGATGCTTGTTGTGAGCTAAAATGTTACTGTTAAATGAAAACTTTTACTTTCAATCATATCGACAACACTGTGTATAAAATTTATGCACATTTAATTCCTACACACCAGAAATGAATTACCAATATTTTTACTTAAATGTCTAGATAAAAAAGTAAATTTTATTTTATTTGAGTGGGTGACACATATTTTGAACAAAAAATTCATTGTTTAACGAAAATTCACACTTCTAGTCATACTGGCCACAATGTGCATAATATTGACTTTAGATTAATTCATAAATGTAAAAAATGAATCTTGGATAATTTTTATAATGTATCAAGTCATTATGAATGCATTTTCTCAATTTTGGGTATGTGACATGCATTTTAGACTAAAATGTCAATTTTATACTAAAAACATGTACTTTAATCAATATGGTCACACTATGTGTCAGATTCATGTGTAGTCAATACTTATACATAAAAAATGAATCATGAATCATTATCACACATTATCAAGTCAATCTGACTGTGAATGCTGAATTTTGATTATGTACCGTATGTTATGGGAAAAAATATATTTTGATACTAAAAACAAGATCTTTGAATCACACCATCCACATTGTGCATTATATTTCCGCTTGGTTGATTCTTAGTCATCACAAATGAGTCACTAATCCCTATCCTCATGTATCATAAACATCTGAACACAGTACCTTAATTTTGACTAAGTTACATGTGGTGTGAGAAAAAAATGTTACATTCATACTAAAAACACACACTTTGATTCATTCTAGCCATACCATGTATCAATTTTACATTCATTTGATTCATACAAATTAAAAATGAATCTTTGATTATTTTACTAAATTATCAAGATAATCATAGAATGTTTTCTTATAATTGAGTATATGACACATGTTTTGAAATAAAATATCAGTATTAAATGAAAAAAATTTATTAGACGTACCAAAAAAAATTGAATCAGATTTATGTGTGTTCAACTTTTATAAATAAAAAATAAGTCTTGCATCATTGTCTTAAAGTATTAATATGATCATGTTTGATCAGTTTTGAGTATGTGATACACATTGTGAAATAAATTTTTTCTTTAAGGAGAATGAATAGCCTCAAACAATATTAGAAAATATCAAAGGGAATAGTCATAAATTTTACAAAGAACCCTAAAGGGAGTTGGAACCAATGTATACAATTGATAGCTTCATTCCAAAATCACCCACTACTGTAAATTCAATAAAATGTTTGTGTATGAATAAAACATGAATTTTTCTCACCATCATGTTATTAAAAGGGATTGTACCCAAATGGGAATGCCTTGCATCACTAATAATTATAAATATATAATATAAATATTAAAAATATCTATAGAGAGAACATTAATTAGTATCTGAGTGAATCATCTGATTCAAAGACTTTGGAAATATGAATCGTGAAATTTGTGAAGTGTGTGAGGATAAAGTGAAGTGAGAAATGAACGAGATTATCATTACACTAAACACACATAAAGAGAATTATGAATTATTATATTTTAGTATATATAATTCTTTTATCCTTATCAATCAATAAATACAGTTTTGTTTTGGATTATGAAAGAAACAGTATGGGGAAAATGCTTCAGTATCCTTTGGGTAATGTTAACAAAGATAATAAAAACTTTATAAAGTAAAATATTTAGTTCTTATGGAGAAAACATTAAAATACAAGGTTGAAAACCCATGACTACTTCTAATTCAAGGGATATTTTGTTGTTAATTTATAAAAGACCTTACATAAATTGGGATCGCATAGAATGGGTTCCTATTTTCTTAGCATATGGAGAGAAAGGTCACCTAGAGAGGAATCAAAATGAATTGAAGTATAAGAAATAGAGGCTCTAAATTCATGTATATTCATCACTTAATGTTATATTTTCATCACACTAATTGGTTATTAGATACTAGATGTGTGTCAAGTATTTTCATCCAAATATATTAATCATGTAGGATCAGAAACATTATAAGATATGACATGAATTCTCTAAATAACTGAGAAATTGAATTTTTAATGATAGTGAAGCAAAGAAAAATACTTTTTTTATATATTATTGATTCTTTTTGAACTATTATTTTCTAATTAGAATAGCTTAAAAATTTATGTTATGTTTTAACTAAACATATCATGAAACTATTTAATTTTTGAATAGTATTTTTTTGTGGTGTCTCGAACTCAACTAATGGTTTAGTGGAACTTGAATTATGAGTAATAAATTATAAAAATAAAAATTAAGTCTTAGTAATTCTGAGTTATGGAAAAAAATTCTTGGTAAAGAAAATCTAAATTTTTTTTAAGGAAATAATTTAAAGGGTGTTTAGAATCTTCTTGAGATAAAAATATTAGATATTAAACATGAAGTTCCCGGATCAGTGTGAATCACTGAGAGGGGGAGGGAATGAATCTGTGATCCTTTTTAACTTTTTAATAATTTATTCTTTTTAATTAAACATTTATATCTGGTTAAAGCCTCGATCCACACTTCTTGTGTCTCTTAGCCTTACCTCGAGTGATGTTGTAAATGTAAAGGCACTAAACACAAGAATTCACAAGGTTCGGTTCATATACCTACTCCGTATTGTGTTGGTTATTATTTATAACACATATTCTCCACTATAATCAGATGAGTAATTACAATGGTCAATACAGAGTCACATTGTATCTCTCTTGATTCCCATAGGAGGATCTTTATACTGCTTCCCACAGTGTTACTAGAGTTCCACTGGCCTGCTTCAGAGTCCCACTAAAGACTTCTTCCTCCTGGATTTCAAAAGATATGATTATTTATTCACTGTGGATGGATCTTTTGATCTTCCATCACGAGCTTTCTTAATCACACTTTCTCATGAATCTATTCGAGAATATTCAATAGCCTTTTATAAGGTCTATTGGCCTTGCTCAATAACTCAGATCACCTTTCTGATCAATACTCAGTATCAACAATGCTCAAGAAATTTTTTCTTCTTCTGATGAAGACCCATCCTCACTAAGATGTGTTCCAATGGTGCACACAACTTCTTCAAGAATATAATATGCAAGAATGATCATTCACAATATCAGCAATTTCTCTCTTAGTGGATTCTCAAACACTGTCAACTCAGATAAAAGATCTTCCTTAACTCTTTCTGGCTTCACTATCAATACTCATTCACTTCATGCATGGATTCAACAGGCATCTCAAATTATTCTCACACGTTCATGTGATTGTGCAAGTTTTCATGCACATATAATATGTATCTTATAAACCAAAACACTCCCAATTTTCTTGTAAAAATATTTTAGGTTTAGTCTCATGGACCGTATTCATTCTCAATATGCACACAATCACTTTTATTTTTAAATTTTCACACACACTTATTCTTATGATTTGGGTTCAATGAATATTAATTATGTGCATGCACTTCCATTGTTATGTGTGCATGGGCATGCATGGGTATTTAGATAAGATGTTATTTAGCCTGAATGTCCCTCTTGTTCTTTTTCTTCTCAAGTCCACACCTACTGTCTCTTCTTTATTTTTTTATATTTATTATTCTTTGTATGCACTTGGTTCATGTTACTTTGGGTTTTATATGTATTTTTCTTCAAACTCGAATGGGTGTGTGAGATTTTATCCTCAATAGGGTTGTGTATATATGCATTGTCTTTCTCTCTTCCTTCTTAAAATGATGCACATGGGTGAATTTTCTCAATGCATGTATGTACATGCTTCACCATTTTATGAAATCACCCGAACCCTCGGGTTTCTTCAAATAAAGCACACCCAACTCGAATGAATAGTACAATCAGGTGTGAGTTCTTAACTATTATTCTTCCTGAAAAAACTAGAAGCATGGATGTTCTTCTTCAAGAAAACCACGGAGCATGAGTCTTCTATATAAAAGAGTGCATAATTCCATCACAGAACCTGAGGTTCATGGGTCTATCATCAAAAAACTCTACAATGGTGTGTAACACCGGTTGTTTAGCCTGAGGTATCACCTCCATGAATCACGTCAAGAGTTTGGAGTAAAACCTATTGCGTGTTTAGGGATTTTTTTCACATAGAATTAGTTTAGTGTTCCTCTACTTCTCAAGGATGTTTCGAGGGTTCATAACGCCTATTGAAAGCCCGCGGTTCTTCTTCTTCATGTAGCATGGCTGTGTGGAAACTCTCAGTGACCTATTTGTTTTTTAAAAAAGAATATTTTTGAATATATTCATCAACAAAGCCTTGGTTGAGGGCTCTCTTATTTTTAGGTGAGTATAGACACTTCTCAACATTCAAATATCATGAGATATTCCAAGAGGATCGTACAAGATCCTTGGCTTTGAATATTTTCAAATGCGGGATAAGATTTCCTGAATTTTTTGGTTTGTTTCTATTCAATTTCAGTTCCTTATTTCTTAGTGCAATCTTTACGTGCATGAATATTCAAATGCATGAAAATCATCTTTCATAAGGCTTTGATCTTCATGATGTGGCCTTGAAACTCTATTTTCTTCAGCCACATACTATCCCTTTATTTTATTGCATGCATGTATTTGTTTCCTCTCGAAGATCATCATGGATAATGTTAGATCATGAACAATGGTCAAGAGCTTGATCATAGAGGTTCTATGTCTTCTTCGGTGGACTGGTTCACGTCGGGTGGCCGGAGGATGAAGACAACACTACAGAGGGATCATCTAATGGTACTAGTTCAAACAGATGTGGTGCTAATGGATGGAATACATGGATTGTATCACGGGATGCGAGATGCGACATGCGGCCATGATCTCACACGAGATCTAATGAATGGCCGAGATTGCATCTGTGCGTTAAAATGTCACCCCACATCGAAACGTAACGTGTTTTTAATCGTTTTTAAATAAAATGTTGTGGAAAACTCATCACATAAATATCTTCCCCCCTCTCCCAATGTTTCCACACCCTGGTGTTCTGAAGGTGCGCTTTTGCGACCACTCTTGCCTCCTCATGTGCACTCTTGGCGCCCACTATGCACCGTTCCACACCGGTTAATCATTGTATGTGCTCCTATGGGCTTATACATGGCCTATATGCACTGCTCCTCTTGTAGGACTAGCCATGAGGTTTCCCTTAGGCATGGTTGACCCTCAAGTCCCACATGTGCTTGAGGTTGAGGTCCTCGGCTAGCCTCCTTGGTTGGCCAATATTTTTAATTTAAGTCCCTACATGGTTAAAATCCAAGTGTACAAGAGTGCATGGACACATTCTACCTAGTAAGCCCATTTATTGGTAATGAAGTTAGTTGATTCCATACTGAGTCCTTCCTCCTCTCTTCTTCATCATCGAACAACATCATTCTTTTCTTTTTGGAATAACAAATCCATGATCTTCAACATCCCTTTAATCCAATCATGGATGATGCGTGGATCATTTCTTCATTCCTCATGTATTAAAGAATAATTCACGACCTTCTTGTTGTGAGGGATGTGTTCTCAGTTAACACATATCTTAAAATTTGAGGAACAACTCACACAGTCATCTGATTTGGTTCACAACTTTCATCCCATTAAAAGTCATTGGATGGATCTTTCACTTTAATCATGCAATAAAGTATTTCATGGGGTACTTGAAGATGGTGTAAACATGTATCACATTGATACAAGTCTTTGAAACTTAGGAATAACTCAATAATCATCTGAATTGATTCACAACCTTCTTCAATAATAAATGTGGGATCTTCATTGAATTATTAACATCACATTAAGCATCACCACTTCAATCATTGGACCAACTTCAATCATCACCTTTCCATACACGTATAGAAAATTTATTGGTACTTGACTCCTTATTGACAAAAAATTCAACACCATGCTCTACAATATCCCCCTTTGTATTTTTTTTCAACATCACTTAAGCATGCATTGTACGGGTCAATATGTGTGCCAATTTTTCTCCCCCTTTTTGGAAACCAAATTCAAAGGTGTAGTGGGATCTGTTCAAACCATGTTCTCCCCACTTTGAATAATATCTTCTTGAATATTTATGAGAGATATGGATGATGTCACATAGTTCACTTAGTAAAGAGCCCTTAGTAAATCAAATGTAAGTCTACTTTGGGCTAATCGGGTGTAGAAAACAAGAGAGATATGACAATGTTTTTCAATGCTATCCATTAACATCCATATATGTGAAATCATGCTCAGAGTGTATCAATTCTCTGACTAAGGGATTGTAGATAATCAGATTTATCAACGAAATGATAAATCTTTCAAATACTTCACCAAACATATTAAAAAGTTAAAGTGAAAAGATAAAGCTTCCCCTTTCATCCCATCTTTTCATCAATCAATCACTCCCTCTTAATTGATATGATAAATACAATTAATAACTAGTGATCAATGTGTGATGGAAATACCTCAGTTTAATATTCTCGAGATGATATGAATTTTCAGATTTGTTATGACATAATCCTTGATATCATCTCCTTCATATTCTTCCCTCTCAATGGGTGAAATCCCATTGATTCATCAAGGTTGAAAATATCATCACATATTCTTCCAGATATTCAGGTTGATAATATTTTACTATGGAAAATTTCAAGGTAATATCAAATCATGAATAATGATTCCACTTTTCTCATTCAAGTTTCATTTTAGGAATGACCTTCATGTTCAATTACCTGCAATGTAAGAACACATTTAAAAAAATATAAGGGAATAATATGGAACACTTGTGATCTTCTTAATAGAAGCATTGTGGATGATAATTTTCTCTCAACCCAAGAACTCCATTCATTGTAGCTCTAAAGTGTCTTGTACTCTTCATGTTGGGGTTTCCTCTCCATTTGAAATTTTTATCATTCTTTGTCAGCATAGACCCTTTAATTCCATTTACCTTCAAATTTTTTGGAATATTTGTCTTTACTTCTGCCAGTAGTGAAGTAGCTTCTACTGGTGCTTGTTCTTCAATTTTCAGCAACTTAATTTGGCCTAGTAAAATATTAATACATTTGTTTTCATGATGTCCAGCCTTCTTGAACCATCCATGTAGTAGTTGTGAGGAACTTGGGTTGTCATGTGATGACAATCTCCCATGAAATTTAAATTTTTCTTCATGTGGAATGACATATATTCCTTTTTCCTTTTCTTTATCTAGTTCTTCATATTCTTTTCTTTGCAGTTCTCTAGAAATTTCCAATTGATTAGGCAAGATTACTAAAAAATATTTCATAACAATTTCTTTTTTGGAGCATCCACATGGATTCTTCATTGTATTCAAGTTACCTTTGTTAGGAAACTTATTAAGATTATCTTCAGGAATGTCTTCAGTCAATCCCATCTTCTTCTGGATTAATTCTCCTTTTAGTTTCGTCTTACTTCAATTCATTTCCACAGATTGTTTGCTATGATCCATTTTATGTCCTTACTTTCCACAATATATGCATATTTTCATTGTGGAGATGAAACTCTTAGAATCCGGCTTGAACTTATTCTTGGGGATAATTTATTTCACTACTTTCTTGACTTCATTGTATTGCATAATCCCAATGTAATACCTTTCAAATCCTTTTTCTTTCTCCTATTTTTTTGTGGTCTATGCTTCTTATCAACATATGCCTGAGGCATGGTTGGGCTAAACTAGTACTCATCTTAACAATGACCACTTCTATTACAATTATCATAGAAGTCTTCTAGATACTCAAATATGTACTAGATAGACAGATTATTCTTCATATGTGTTTTTTTCCTTTGCATTGCAGGATGCATCATTTCTGGATATCTACATTCCATGGATGTAGGCATTTTATAATTTTCTTATGCTGATGTGTTATTCTAGAAATCATTTTCCTGATGCCCAAAATTCCATCAACACCAAAAATAGCCAATAAATATCTTTCTTTTTTTTCTATAGTATTTGTCTGGATAGATTTAGTGCTTTGTTGTTTCTAGAATTGTATTTCTTTCATTAGAGAATTCATTTGGGATTCGTTCTACTTAATCATCCCAATATCCATCCATGAAATTTATATGGATGTATTAACATTTTTATCAATGCACATATTCCCATCTTTTAGCATTGAACATGTACTTGCAGATTCAACTATATAAGTAGAAATAGAAATGACTAGGTTATAGGATACCTTCTTCTTGGATGATGTTTCCATTGGATTAGAGGATGATCTGATGTGCCTTTTGGAATCATATTCCTTAATGAAAACCTATGTGGAAGTATATCTTCTTTCAACTATTTGGGAAGTTCCTACATGGAGTGATTGCTGATTCATCAATTTCACCTACAGCTCTAAACACTTCATGTTGAGGGAGTTCTTCTCATCATGAACTAATCTTAGCTTTCTTTCCCAATTCACCTTCATCTTTATCTTTTGTTTTTCATGCATATTTTTTACTTTTTTCAAATAGATATCAAGATCCTTTACCTTGTTAGCTATGTATTCTAGTTGAGTATCTTTTACAACTATAGAGAATTTTTTAATACTTTTCTAATGCATGGAATACTTCTAAAAATACCATTTCAAAGAATTATTTATCACAAATAATTATTTGAAATTATTCAGTAACTTCATCAATTCTTTAATTGGAAAGAGAAATTGTTTCTTTCATTTCTTTCACATGTTTTGTGAGAGTTTTGGATATTCCAACCCTTTTAGACAATGCTTCTTCCATTGCATCAGCTTCTTCTTTCAGCTGTAAATTTTCATCCTGAATAGAACTAATGCTTGCACCAATATGTCTTGATAATTCTTTAGGGAATTTATTTAGATGACATTTGAGTGTAGTTTGAACATCACTAATTGATTTATCATCATCATATCTTAAAAAATATTCATCAAGAGAATAATAAGTATTATCACATGTTGTACCTTTCAGATTACCTTTAGTAGAAGGTGTATTCCCATTAGTAGTAAGATTCTTATTCATCTTCCATGACTATTTCTTCTTTAAATTATTTTGAGTCTTGGAAGATATCTATATTTGATGTTGCTCACTTATCTCAAATCATCACATCATAAAGACTCCCTTGGATCTTTTAGAGGTAACCTCGCTCTGATACCAATTCAAGTGCCCAAATCAGTGCAAATCACTGAGAGGGGGAGGGGATGAATCAGCGATCCTTTTAAACTTTATAATAATTTATTATTTTCAATTAAACCTCTATGGATAGTTAAATCATAGATCCACTCTTATTGTGTCTCTCAACCTTACCTCTAATGATTCTATAAATGTAATGGCACTGAACACAAGGATTCACAATGTTCGGTTCAAAGACCAACTATTTGTTGTGTTGGTTATTCTCCCCAACATAGATTCTATACTATAAATAGATGATTAATTAAAATGGTCGATATACAGTCAAAATTTAATTCTCCTCAGTACCATAAGAGGTTCTTTATATTGCTTCACATAGTGTTACTAGAGTCTTATTAGCCTGCTTCAGAATCCCACTGAAGACTTCTTCCTCCTTTCTTTTATAAGAGATGATTCTTGATTGACTATGGATAGATCATCTCATCGTCCCTCATGAGATTTCTTAATCACACTTTCTCGTGAATCTCTTCAAGAGTCTTCAATAACTTTTGATAATTTCTGTTGGCCTTGCTCAATAACTATGATCACTTTTCTAATCTGTGCTTAGTCTCAACAAAGCTTGGGAAATTATTTCTTCTTCTGGTGAAGACCTGGACTCACTAAGATGTTTTCCAATGGTGCAAAGAACCTCTTTGAGAATATAATATGAAAGAATGATCTTGCACAATATCATCATTTTCTCTCTTCTTGGATTCTCACACACTGTCAACTCAGATAAAAGATCTTCTTTAACTCTATCTAGCTTCCGTCTTAATACTCATTCAATTCATGCATGGATTTCATGGGAATCTTAAATACTCTTCACACATACATGTTATTGTGCAAGTTTACATGCACATATAATATGTATCTTGTAAACCCAAACACTCCCAATTTTCTTGTATCAATAGTTCAGGTTTAGTCACATGAATTGTCTTCTTTCTTAATATGCACACATTCACTTTTCTTTTGATATTTTTTATACACACTTATTCTTTTGATTTTGGTTTAGTGAATATTAATTATGTGCATGCACTTCCTTTATTACGTGTGTATGGGAATGCATGTGTGTTTTAGATAGGATGTTATGCAAACTGAATGCCTATCATGTTCTTATTTTTCTCAAGTGCACACCCATTGTCTCTTCATTATCTTTTTATATTTATTTATCTTTGTATGTACTTATTTCAGGATACTTTGGGTTTAATATTATTTTACTTCAAACCCGAATGGGTGTGTGAGTTTTTCTCTTAAATAGGGAAGTGTATTTGTGCATTGTCCTTCTCTCCTCCTTCAAATTATGCACATGGGTGCATGTGCTCATTTCTTGTATGTACATGCTTCACCATTTTATAAAAACACCCAAACACTTGATTTTCATCAAATAAAGCACACACAACTCAGATAAATCATGCAACCAGGTGGAAGTTCTCACCTCTTCTTCTTTGGGAAAAATAGGAAGCATGGTTGTTTTTCTTCATTCTAACAAGGGAGAAGGAGTTCTCCCTCATCATACAGGTAGTGCACAGGTCTTCTATATACAAGGTGGAAAACCTCTTTCATTGAACATGAGGTTTGTGGTTCTGTCATCGCAAGGCACTACAAGAGTGTGTAACAATGGCTGTGTATCCAACAGGATCACCTCAATGAAGCACATCGAGAGTTTGAATGAAAACCTATCGTGTGTTTGGGGGTTTTTTCGCATAGAAGTAGAGTAGTGTTCATATTCTTCTTAATGAAATTTCAAGGGTGTGTAACACCTATTGATTTCTTGCAGTTCTTCTTCTTGTCATAGCAGAGATGCGTGAAAACTCTCAATGCCCCATTTTTCTGAAAATAGATGCTTTCTCAATATATTCAACAACAAATCCTCATTAGAGGCTCTCTTATCTTTAGTCGAGGATAGAAACTGCTCTGCATTTAAATATTGTGATATATACTGAGAGGATCATACGAGATCTTTAGCTTTGAATATTTTCAAATGCATGTTATGATTTGTAGAATCTCTTTGTTTGTTTCTGTTTAATATGGGTTCTTTATTTCTTGGTGAAATCCGCACGTGCATGAATTTTCTAACGCATTAAAATAATATTCCTGAAGGCTTCGAGCTTCATGAAAAGGCCTCACAACTTCATTTTCTTCAGCCAAAAACTGTCTCTTTATTTTGGTGCATTCATGAAAATGAAATTTCATTCATGTATTCATTTTATCCAGACGATCTTCATGGATAGTGTTAAATCATTAATAGTGGTCAGGAGCTCGATTATGGTGGTATGATGGCTTTTCTGGTGGACTGGTTCACGTTAGGTGTCCAGAGGATGGAGATAATGCTACTGGGGGATCATCAAACGATCTTGGTTAAAAGAGATTCATCACAGATAGTTGGTTGGATTGGATTGCATTGCGGGATGCGGAATATGACGTGCGATAAAGATATCAAATGAGATCTGAGGGATGACTGAGATTTCTTATGTGGGTTAAAATTTCGTCCCACATCGAAATGCACCAAATTTTGTAGGTTCTTTAAATAATAATCCATTAAAACCTCATCTCAGAATTCTCTTCCCCCTCCCCTGGTGCTGCCCCATACTGGTGTTCTATAGGTGCACTTCTAAACCCACTCTTACCTCATCGGGTGTGCTCCTAGAGCCCACAATACACCTTTCCGCATGGTTTTATCACAGTGTGTGCTCCTATGGGTATATACACAGCTTTCATGCCTTGCACCTCTTGCTGGGATGGCCTTGAGGCATCCCTTAGGTGCGGTTTACCCTTGGGTCCCGCATGTTCCGGAGGATTAGTTTGGCCTATATTTTTAATGTAAGTCCCTAATTAGTTAAAAACCAAGTGTACCAGAGTGCATGGACACCTTCTTCCTACTAAGCCCATGCATGGGAAATGCACTTAGTAGATTCCATACTAATCCCTTCCTCCTCTCTTCTCCATCTTCAAACAACATCCTTATTTTCTTTTTGAAATAACAAATCTAAGATCTTCTACATTCCTTTAATTCAATCATGGATGATTGAAAGAGCGTTGTCGCACGCGCTCTCAAAAGAACTTCAAAAGTGAGTTACGTTGGATAAAACTCCAAGCACAACATTCTATGAAGCTAATGTTTAGTTTACTTGGTGTAGCATAGGGGGCTAACCAAGGTCGTCTCTCAAAGGAGGAAGTGAATTAAAACATCTTATTAGAGGTATTCTAAAAATAAAATAAAAGAGAATAAAAACACTACTTGAAAGGATGGGGGTGGTTGTTTATAGTTTATGAATCTAGAAGAAGTTTGCTGGAAGAAGATTGTATAATTTTTTTGTTTTTAGTTTTGAAATGAATTTCAATTTAAATGACACAACAAGAAGATGTTTTTTTAGAAATCTATTTAAAAAGCGTAATCGATCTAACTCTACCTCTTCAATTTATTATTAATCATTATCATTTAAATTAACATTCACTTAATTATGATCCCTTAATTCGTTAAATCCCGAACCCTACGAGAATTAACTTTACCACAAAGATGATGTGAATTTAAACCTAGGCTAACTTTGGAACGTGCAATCGCAGCACCCTGCTTTGATTGATGTTCTAAGATTAGCTTATGATCAGTGGTAAATTAAGGCACATATCCATTCTGGAAATGAGGATGAATTGTGTTTAGGGATTATATTTGAACTCTACAAATTTATCCCGTGTGGTCTTGTATTACCGATTAAGATCGCGCTCTCACAATTTACACAAAATCCCGACCTCGCGTGTTTTTGTGTTAATTGTTCAATTGCTTGCTTAGTTTCTTACAATTTAAAAACATAATTCATGGATCATATTAAGTGAATTACAGTAGGCTCAATGATTCAAAATAATTAAATGAAGAGGGTAGAAGATAGATCGATCACTAAAAATTACTCTTCCATGGGTGGCGTAATCATCGTAGAAGCGTTTTGCATGTGCAAAGGTTTATAATGGGTATAACCCAATATCGCTTCTACTCAAGAATTCCAGCCCCAAGAGGAAGATTGAGAGAAGAATAAATTTAAATAAAACAGAGGAAAAGGGAAGAAATAAAAGAAGAATAAAGAAGTTTATTACACAAACAAAACAATTACAACATGAAGGAGAGAAGGAGGCTTCGATGAGAGGATCCTTGCTTCAAGAGCTACCTCTCTTACAATGGTTGGAGAGTTTGGTTGAAACCAATTCTCCTCTGCCTCCAATCTCCCAATGCACGAACCAGCCTCTCCAAATGAGAAAATCACTAATTTATAGAGTGGAGGGGAGGCTAGGTTTAAAGTGGTTTCAAGTGTGAATGCAAAATCTCGGCCAAATATTTTAATGAAACTTGCACCGCCCATTTGACCACCAAAACGCGTGAATTGTCCGGCCTTCCAGAAGGATGATTTGTGCCACATCATGTCCCCGAGCTTTCATCAAAATTTGGGCTCAATCCAAGCCCGTATGTAGAATATATGGCCCAAATACAGAACCTTCTCCATTCTGGCGAGCCCAGCCCAACTTTGACTTCATGGCCCAATTTCAACAACCAAATGAACTCTTTAGCTTTAGTGTCCTGAATAAAAGTTGTAGATAATTAAGTTAGAAACACTGTTACAAAATTTCAAATTCAAATAATAAACATAAAAATATATATCTTCGAAATACTACAGTGCACTATTAAGGGTAAAACTGGAATTTTCACCAAATTTTCAAATGAATGATCAAATCCCAAATATTTAATAAATAAACATGTTTAACACAATGTGAGGAAATTATATCATTTATTATCAATAAAATATTCAATAAAATAGTGTTTTATCAATGATCCATGGGTAATTTCTTCATTACTCATTCATTAAAGCATAATGCATAGGCTTGTTGTTGTGAGGGATGTGTTCTCCATTAACACATATCTTAAAATTTGAGGAATATCTCAAACAATCTTCTAATTTGATTCAAAAAATTCATCCAATTAGAATTCATTGGATGGATCTTCCACATTCATCATCCAATAATGTATTGCATGGGGTTCTTCAAGATGGGGTAAACATGTATCACTTTGGTAAAAGTATTTGGAACATAGGTCTAGCTCAATAATCATCATAATTGATTCACAACATTCTTCCATAATCAACGTGGGATCTTCACTAAATTACTAACATCACATTAAGCATCACAACTTCATTCATCGACACAACTTCTATCATCACCATTCCATATACACATCGACCATTTATTAACACTAGACTCCTTATTGACAAAAAATGAAACACCACGTTGTACAAAATATGATTTCATATAAGGTATAATTATAATGACACCTTATTTGTAATAATTGATAATGTTGAAAACATTCTAGATATATTTAAATAAGATATATGAGAAATATATCAAGTGGAATCATGAGTTAGATTCATATTCTTCATGATATTCCATTATTTAATTTGAGGAATGTAAAATTGAAGAAATTTATATGATTTTTAGGAATATTTTAGATTCATTAGGAAATAATCAAAACAATATCTTAAAAAATAATTCATTGATCCTTAAAATGCAGAGTGGATTTATTCTTGAACTCACATTTCATTATACACATCAGATCAGCGATGTTAGTAAAGGAATAATCTTTGATTAGTATAACATGAATTAATATACCATTAAAATATAGATTGGTTTTATTCCAAAACTGAAATTTACATATACACATCATAGACAAGAATATAAGTAAAAATATGATCAATGATCAGACATAAAGATTTTCATTATCTTTTTGAGACATGTTTCATAAATAACAACATTAACCCAAAACCATATTCCAACTATAATGAAAAATGGATATTATATTATTTAAATTATTAAATAAATACAATATTATTTCAACTAAATCCTTTTACACATATTATAACATGATTGTTAAATATAAATAACCATTAATATATCTTAGGGATCATAAAGGACAAGTGTATTTGGAAAACTAGGCTGATAACACATCAAATGGAATATAAATCATGTAATCCTTATTTTTTTGTCTATAATGAGATATTATAATCCCTTCAAACTCCTGAAATAGCAGGACATATCCTGTATAATATATTGATAAATGGGTCAGAAAAAAATCCCAATAAAGGAATAAACATGATAAGGAAACATAACATATGATTCAAGAAAATTGCATGATATCATAAAAGTAAAGGGTCATGAGTAAATATATGGGGGAATAACTTAAAGAATGTGATATCATATGACCATCAAATCATTCTAAATTTGGAAAAAATATAAAACAATACATAAACAAAAGTTAAGTCTAACCACCAATTCAATATCACATGGTGGAAAAAGTTCCATAATGGATTTGGTTAACTCACTAATCTCATACAGGATTTCCCATAAGACTATAACATTACCTAATAAGTTGAATTTTATTTCAGAACATCCATAAAAACATGTTCATGATTTATGTGTTCCAAAAAATGGAAATCAACCATAAGGTATAATCATAAAAATTTCCCATGGAAAGAAATGGGTTGCATAATATTTTCTCATATCATAATCAAAGTAAATTTTCATAATGAAGGCTTCTGAGAGATGAAAATAATTAATGTATTACCATATGAAAGTATGTGAGAGTGATAAAGGTATATATATAAGCAACATATATACAACATTTCAAATATTACATAGCATTAATGGTTTTCATCATTGATAAATAGAAATAATTTTAAAAGAAAGAAAACATTCATGAGGAAAATAAACATTCCACTTTGAAAATCACTTTTAAAAAAAACACAGTTTATTATTGAAATTATTTCATTTTTAAATAAAATTGTAAAACTATAAATGAATATTCAAGGAAAATTATGGTGTAAAATAATTTTCATTTCATACATGTTAAAACAAATATTCCTTTCAAATTTTTGAAAGTACCTAATCTTGAAAATAAAATGTAGATTCCATTTAATCCATTTTGTGAAAAATAAAAAAGGCCAGAAATTAATTTTAAAAACTAATAATTACAAAAAACTTTTTCAATACACTTTAATGAATACCTGAACATGGAAGAGAAAGGGTTTCAGACCAAAGAGGGAAACAAAGTCGATTTTCCTAAATAATTTTTTCTTAATATTTTTAAATATTAATGAAGGAAGATAGCAATGTTAATTGAAATGTTAATAACAAGAGGATTATAAAATAGAAGTTATTAAATAGTAAATTATAAAATAATTTCCAAAAATGGAAATTCAAGCATAAATAATCCCAATTAAAATGTGATTTAAACATAATACCATATCACTTTGTAAGCATTAAAATCATAACTCCCATGAACGATTTAAAAAAATTGTAACATAAAATATAATGAATTATAAATTATTCATAATATAATATGTTGGGGGTTGATATATAAACCATTGAGAATAAATTATGGGCATAAAAGATAATGTGTCTCGGAGAATGAATTTTAAGATAAAACCACTACAAACATCATACCATTGAAGTGGGGATTAATTAATTAATTATTATGTTTGTCAAATTAAATTAAAAATAAAACATTATTAAATAACCCATAAAATAATAAAAAGTCATTACACACATAATCAAGGAAGTAGAGGTTTAACCTAATGAATGGAAATTCAGTTAAGAAACCCCTTATTTCAAGGCTAAATAATTATGTGCGTTTCATATCTTCTTAAATAAAAAACATATGTTAATTATTTTATTTCTTAATAATATTTTTCAAGTTAATTATTCCATTTAGTTAATTTTATTTATATTTTTAACTTCAATTACTTAAAAAAAATTCACATTGGACATTATAATGATTAACGACTCATATATCCAAAGTCACTTCGGTAAGATAAACATGGTAAAAAATATTCTTACTTAGTCATATATATGATTTAAATTAGAAATAATTATCATTTTTATACATAAATTAAACTTTTAAAATCAACCATGAAATATGGTTATGAAAAATTAACTATGTTACAATCATGAAGATAGTAGGTCATACATTCTCATGAGTATCATTTTCATTTTTTAACGATCATGATGGAAGGAAATTAATTATTATTTTGACAATATATAATAATAATTATATCATAAATAACATATTATTTATTTAAATTTTGTTTACATGTATCATCTGTGAGATGTGGTAGTAAAAATGAATCACAACGCTTTGTGAGGTGGTAGTATTTCATTCACACGAATGGCACTATCATTTATTCAAAGGATGGTAAAGTAAGAAAGTATATGATATATTTATTTTATAGAATAATAAATATTTCATTATTTTCACATATCACCAAAAAATTATTCTTTATTACCTTCCATTTAATGAATAAGTGAAAAAGGAATCACATCCCTTCATGAGGCGGTAGTCTGCCGTACACACGAGTGACATTATCGTATTCTCTAGAGAATAGAATATAATAAGGTTTAAGTAATATTATAATTCCAAAAGTATAATAAAATAATAAATATTATATATATATATAAACATTAAAAAATTAATTGTATACATCAATGAGAAGTGGTGATGGAAAAAGAATTACGCTAGTTCATGAGGCCGTAGTTCGTTGTACACACAATCAATGGATTTTCTTCCCATTTGAGGGAGGAGTGGTTGGTTTTAGTTAATGAAATAAAAATAAAAATATAGAATTAAATGGAATATATTTAGGCTCTTATATCTTGATTATTTAATAATATTATAATAATATAGTAGTATATATAAATAAAAAAACTTAGTTAAGGATGTTACCTCTTATTCAGACAACTTCTTTATGGTTTCCCTAAAAGTATTCCTATGATGAATTTATTGTAAAAAAAATATTTGAAGGATGATTTGAGGTTATTAAGGAAGTTATTTTGGTAATAATATTTGTAAAAAGTGGGTTTTTTTGTATTTAAGAGAGAGTATAAGAGGCCACCTTTTATAAGTGGTGGAGAGGAACCACTTGAATTTTTTTAAAAGAAAGAATTCCAACCAAATTTTTGTCATAAAAAGGCTCCAAAATAGTACATTTTAAAAACATACAATATATAATTTCGATATATAACCATAAAATTTTAATTTGACATGTTTGTGTCATTTTTTACTATTATCTTTTCAGTTTAACCCCCCTGTCAACCCGTTTTTACCTTAACCATTGTAAATAATTTTTATTGTTTTCATTATTCATTATTGTAAAAAATAAATTTGGCCACATTAGATAATATAAATTATTCTTATTCTAAATTTGGAATCCATTTTTCTAAATAACATTCATATAAGAGGGAATTTTTAATATAAAATTAAACCTGAGGTGTAGGCAAAAAAGCAGGTTTCCAAAGGGAATATTTTCATAAATGAAGAATGTATTATTATCAAATTTAATTGTGAAATTGATTCCAATGAAATAAATTAGATTAATAAAAAATTATTTAATAATTTTTTTTAAACTACCATAAAATAAATTCAAAATCGAAAATTCATTAAAAAATTGTTCATTTTAAAAAAATCATAATTTTTCACTATTCATAAAAAAATGAATGTTTTTCGAAAAACAAATTCAAACTAATATAATTTTAAAATTATGATTTTAAAAATTAAATTTATTTTTAAAATATAAGTTTCTAAAATTATTAAAAAATACTTTAAATTCTTTTTATCAAGCACACCTAAAACACTTTTAACAAAAAAAATAGTTTCTTAAAAACATTTCATTTTTCTTTCAAATGGTTCTTATTTAATTTATAATTAGTCTATAAACATTGTATTTATTCTATAAATGTTTAATGCATATAATTTTTATAATTTATTTTTTCTTACTCGTACCCATAAACTTGACACTTAAATTATAATGTCCATGTTTAAATATTAATATTTTTATATAGTATCACATTTCATTTATACCCTGTGTTACATGCATCACAAGATGTCAAAGAGGTTGAATTTATTTAGAAAGAAACATATCAAAAAATGGGGTTTTACAATGTACCACCTTAAAAAAAATTGTATCCTCATAGTTTGAACTTATGCTCAGTAATCAATAGTTTTATAATTGATAATTTCATTATGGAAAATCCCACTTTATAAAAAGAGTTAATAAAACATTCTATTTAAAATTTGGAAAGGTAAATACAAAGGTAATCAGATAAATAGGACTTCATATAGGAGAAAATTAGTGGTAATATACAATATTGACATGGAGGAAAGACATATATATTTTTGGAGAGTGAAAAATTTTATTTATCACAAGAAGTTGAATGATCATGAGAAAGTCAACTACTACAAAACCATAAATCTTGGATGAATTAAAAGACCACTAATTCATTGGATATGAAGGTAATAGAATAATATTTTTGTTTCAGGATCCTTTTCCTTCAGATTATGGATTCATTTACTATCTTTACTATGACCAAGGTATATATAATTATTTGATTAGTAGAATACCATCCTTTAAATAATTTCCAATATAACATTATTTTTCCTCCAAATGGTGAGTATTCAAGACAAAATTTTCATGTTTGACAAAAAAAATAATCTAATGGATCACATAATCCATAAAATTATAGCAAGATATTCATCATATTTTTATTAAAACCATAATGGTTAGAAAAATATAAGATAATTCCCAAAATGAACATGAATATATCAATATCTAAAATTCAATAATAAAGTTAAAGGTTCATTATAGATAATTCATTAGCTAAATAAATATATATTATAACTAATATCAAGAAAATCAACATGGAAAAAGGTTTCATTCTACAATTTTATCTTGTACCCTTCAAGTTACATATCAGAAAACATAATATAATTTTCCCAAATAATCCTTTATGTTAAACCTAAATTTTATATATACTTCAACCTAATAAAACATCTACTGAAATGTAATTAATCCCATAAAAAATAATTTATCACTTAATCTATATTCAACAAAACATTTATGAAAATATAATTTAATACTAACCAATACATAACATATTCTAGTGGTAGGTGATCCATCCTTATCTCCCATTGGTTGTGGGTTCAAACCCGATTGCCCTACCAGATGCAATGAGTTGTAACTCAGCTTCTGAGTTATCCTTTTCCTAAAAATATATAAACAATTATGTGATAAAAATATGCATAATTCACCATTACACTTAACATTCAAAATAATATGAACAAAATCTTCAAAAAATCATTCAACAAATAATTTTTTTAACCACTATGGTTTTTTATATAGCTCATTAATTTCCATAATAACAGAAAATTTTAATAGACTATAATTACCTCAACATCATGAACATATCCAAGATTAAATTTTCTTCAATTATGTTTTTACAAATATTTTCACCTTTATATTAAATCACTTTTCTATGTCATTAGTAAAATTTAATTTATTATTTAGAATAATTAATGAAATCTAATATATA
The DNA here is from genome assembly GCA_963277665.1 of Viscum album. NCBI lineage: Eukaryota > Viridiplantae > Streptophyta > Magnoliopsida > Santalales > Viscaceae > Viscum > Viscum album. The sequence continues at coordinate 911,577,018 of OY728155.1, read as the reverse complement.
ACAATCCCAAGATGATTTGTAATTCATATAAAAGTCCATTTATAAATAAATAATTCTAAAACAAAATTCTTGAATAATAATACATAGATTATTCAACCTATTTTCTTCAATTATTGACACGGAATAGGTATTTACTTGACCTAGGAGTTAATTATCTGATTAGTGTATTGACTTGGATAATTACTAGGTTCCCCGTATTTATGATATTGAAAATAAAATGGTATGTTAGTGTGAAATTAATTTTCCTCCATTGATATATTTGTTTTTCCTTGGAAATTAGTTTCTTTATTCACTTAATTTACAAAAAAACATTTTCTAGTCACCTTAATACATTTTCTAGGGTTCCTATTCCTACATTTGTAACATTATGAAATTGAATCTTATTTTCTTTATCATCCTTAGCACAAAAAATTCAATGAGATTCCATCCTTATATTCTTTGGTATGTTTTGAAATTAAACTATATTCCAATATTTAATTAAAATATAATATTACACATTTGGAATGATCACAATATGTAAAAACTATCATCCCTTTATTTTAGAAATATATTTAGGTAAATCAATATATTTCTCATCAGATTTTTTATTGGCCAGATTTATTCTATTTGTCATCATTAATTATAAGGTTAAAAAAACAATATGTTAATTCATTAACATTCTAATGGGATATTTATAAATCTAGATGTAATAACATATAAATGATAAGTATGATCTAACTTATAGGCCACCAGTTTTCAATCTACATTATCCATGGTAATGTTTCCAATTAGGCTGTCTAACCTAAAAATTCATTTCATGTCATACATAAAGGCTCGTAAGGATTTTCTGAATTTCCAAAGCATATCCCCCTAGAGTGTCAAACCAGGTGTGTAACGAGACCAATTTTTGTATACCAGGTAACACATGATTCAATCCCATCATTAATGTTTTGATGTCATTATCCCTAGATACATGTGTTCAATTACAAAACCCAATTTTAGTTTCAAGATAGTTATGTAATTACTCAAAAATCAACTCACTCCATACTTCACCAATATTATAGGATATTTTCAGGTAAATAGAATTATCCTTAGACTTATCCATAGTTTTCTCACTGAAGTTTTCTCATCCTAATTTCAAAATCATAATTAAAACTTTTTTTTTCTAAAAGACTATATTTACCCATGAATTTTTACACATATTATTACATGATTCTTAAACACAAACATCCATTAATACAACACAAGGATCATACAGGCCTAGTGTCATTAGAAAAATAAGTACATAATAAATCCCAAGAAACATGGATTCCTTTTTTAATTATTCATGATGAGTTCCTAAAATCCCTTTGATCAACTAAAACTACATGTGATAACATAGGGAATTCCTAAAGAATGGGGTGATCTAAACATCCCAATAAGGTAATAAACATGATAAGGAAACATAACATGTGAGTCTAGTGTATAACATCATATTAAAAAAGTAAAGGCTCTTGAGTAAACATGAGGGATAATAACATAAGTAACATGGTATCCTAATATCATAGAATCATAGGAAATGTGGAAATAACATATAACTTGATATAAACAATATTCAAGGATAACTACCAAGACAATATCAAAAAGTGAACAAATTTCCATAATGGATTAGGTTTACTCCTTAATCTCATAAATAACACCTCACGAGATTAAATCATTAACTAGTTCAATGGAAAGATATCTCGTCACACCCATTTAAACATGTTCAATATTTATGTGTTCCACAAAAATGAAATAAATTATAAATAAAAACATAATAATTTCTCATGGAAAGAAATAGGTTATATAATCTTGTCTCATATCATAATCAAAGGAAAATTTCATAATAATGGAATTCAAAAGATGAAAATACGTTATGTATTACCCCCATAAATTTAAGATAGATTGATATAGGTATATAGGTAAGATAAAAATATAAAATATTTAATTCATTACATAACATTAAATGTTTTTTTGTTGGCCAGTAGAACTACTTTTTAAAATATTAAAAAACATTCCTGAGGAAAATAATCATTCTAATTTTGAAAATCAATTTTGAAAAAAAACCCAAAATATTTTGGAAATGATTTTAAGTCAAATAAAATTCTAAACATATAAAGATATATTCAAGGAAACCCATGGAGAAAAATATTTTTTTTTTCGTAAATGTTAAAATAATGATTCCCTTCACATTTTTGGTAAAAATTTAAGAAGTACCTCGTTCAAAGAATTCCAAGAAAATTAATTTTAAAACATTTTGAATTAAGTAAAAAAAGGGTAAAAATGAATTTAAAAAATCATATAAGAATTTAAAAAACCTTTTTTAATATACTTTATTGAATACATTGACAAGGATGAGAAGGGTTTTTGATCGAAGAGAGCGATAATGTTTATTTTATTTAAAAATTATTTCTCTATATTTTTAAGATATAAAGTTAGTAAAATGGAAATATTATGTGAAAATTTCATTAATAACCATTGGATAATAAAATTTAAGTGTTATATTATGAAATTATAAAATAATTTTCAATAATAGGAATTCAACCATAAACAATCCTGATTAAAATGAGATTAAAACATAAACCCTTACCACCTTAGTAGATTTGGATCCATAATTCCCATGAATTATGAAAATGGATTTTAACTAAAAATATCATGAAATTTAAAATATTTATTATATAATATGTAAAGGTGAAGTATATACACTATTTAAAATAAATCAAGTTCGTAAAATAACATTTATCTCAAAAAAAGAAGTTTTGAGACGGATTTGTTATAGAGATTATACGGTTGCAGTGGGGATTAATTAGTGATGTAATTATGTGTGTAAAATGTAAATCCACATACAAAACAATAAACAAAACAGAAAATAATAAAAGTTAATTACACATAACATCATATCATAACATAATCAATGAAGTATAAGTTAAACCCAATGAATGGAAATTGAGTTAAGAAACATCTTGCCTCGTGACTGAATAATAATGTGCTTCAATTGTCTCACTAAATAATAAAGTTATGTTAATTATTTATTTCCTAAAAAAACTATTTATGGTTTATTATTCCCTTTTATATTTTTTCCATGTCAAATTCAATTACATAAAAAATTAATTTCACATTGGATGTTTTAATGATAAACGACTCATATGTCCAAAATCACAATAGTAAGTTGAATATAGTTAAAGGGATTATTATTTAATAATATCCAAAATGGTAATCATGAAATACTTATAAATTTTATGCATAAATTATACTTTTAAAACTATATATGAAATAAGGATTCAGAAAATAAACTACACAACAATCATGGAGACGGTAAGTCGTACGTTTGTGTGAGTAAGGATTCCATTTTTTGACATTAATGATTGAAAGAAGGAAAGTGTTATTTTATTAGTAAAATATGATGATTATAACATAAAAATAATAATATTTATTTAAATGTTCCTTATACATACCATCCATGTGATGAGGTAGTAAAAAGTAATCGCATTGCTCCATGATGTGGTTGTCTATCTTATACATTAATGATGTTATCATTTTTTCAATGGATAGTAAGGAAAGCAATTATATGAAATTTTTATTATCCATAATGATTAAAATGTCATGAATATCATATATCAACATAAAATTAGTCCTTATTAACTTATATTTAAATCATAATTGAAAAATGGATCACATGTATTCGTGAGGTGGTAGTGCACCAAACACACGAGTGGTGTTATACTAATCTCTATGAAATGGAATGTAAAAAAGGGGTATTCAATATTATAATTCTAGATGTATAAATATATAAAAAATGTTATATTTGATCTTTAAATACATCAGAATTTCTCTTTGTGGTAAGCGTTAATGGAAAAAGAATTATTTCAGTTGATGATGGTGGATTTATAGTTCAATTATGGCCAAAATTTAATGGGATACAAAAGCGACAGTGAGTAGTGAAACCTGGTGGGGGACAATGTGGCTTGAAATGGGTGGAAATCCATAACTCAAGAATCATATCGCAATATCAGTGGCAGAGGAACCAATGTGGACACTCAAAAGAGGGGTGTGTTGGTTCTTATCAACATGCCCTTCACCCGTATGTATTTTTGATGTGGTGTGAAGTGTTTTCATACGAAAGTGAAATAAAAGAAGTCACAATGTAGTAGATCATGGTAAAATGAGTTCATTTCATCAAAATGGTCATTTAGACCATCTTCAGTTGGTCCTATGGGCCCTCGACAACTTGGGTCATTAGAAAATTATATATAATAAAATAGGTTTAGTTTTTCTTGTTATTTATTGGGGAAATAAATGAGTCTTTACCCACTAAGGTGAATGGGTTGATGTGTTTTTTTGGTTTGTAATCCCCCCTACATAATAACCATTATTATTAATTACTAATACTAATGTTATTATTATTGTGATTGATAATAATATTTTATATTTAATAATAATAATAATAATAATAGTTTATAAAATATAGTAGGGATTACAATAACCAAACATGAACACACCCAGACAACTATGTGGATCAAGCCTCATCTATCCCTACAAGGATTGATATGCACACTGTATCCCTATTGTATAACATATTAATGTCCCTTTAATGACTGGGATGTTGAGGACCTGAAGTCTCTAATATATGATGCATTAAATCACCCTGCTATTATCATACCCACATGAATCATGGCCAACTCGACCATGTCGTGGTCTTTTTTCTAGAACTAAGGCTCCCCATCATGTTTCATATCATGTCATCACCATGCTCAGCACCACATCATGGTGAGTTATGGGTAGATATGGCATGCACCATATATCTCTATGTGGGACATCCAATGGGTGGCACGAAGCCCATGGAAATGTTGTGGTTCCCTATGTGTAGACATGTCGACACTCAAAGGGCTCCCTAATGGATCCCCCAATGACAAACCAATCCCCAAACTTACAATGAATGCTCTTTGAGGATTTCCCTATGGTAAACATAACCTATGCTATGGATCCCCAAATGAAGATACCCATAATCCTTGGGACATATAATCGACAATATATCTAACTAGGACACTCACCATCCTACATCAAGAATCCTAGTGTGTTGGGGAAGGTGAAATCACTTGAGAGTTCCATCAAACTCCTAAGACATCATACCACTAATTCCTTTCATCACCAACCACCGCACACTGTGTAACCACCTGCTAATAACTGTACACCATCCTTTACCCCATGATGTCATAATTCTACCACTTTTAAAACACTATTATGAAAAATAGATTTTAACATTCTAGTTTTAACATCAATTGTTAAATAACCAAAATTTAATGGGTTATCACATATATTATGTATATAATAGACCATAAAACCCAATTTAAAAGGGGTTTCACATTTTTTATTTACATAATTGATGTCAAAACCCTTTTTCACAGGTTTTAATTTCTATTATATAAATAATAAACATTAAAACCTCAATCTGTGAAAGGTTTTAAAATAAATTATATATATTCAAAACGTTAAAATTAAAATTTAATAAATAAAAATTGATATTTCAATTTTCTCATAGAATTGTTTCTATTTTTAAATCCTGCCTAAATTTTATAACATCACAGTCATTCATACATTCATGTACATTAAATAACTTCTCATTATCTCTCTTTAAATATTTTTCATCTATTTTTCTTTTATATAGATCAATACTCTATCACATCTTCAATTGATGATTTTAACATTATATTTATCAATATGATCCCATCATTTTGTTTTTTAATTATTGGGTTTCTCCGTTGATCACTACTAGAAAAATGAGATGTAGAATTAGAGTTTTAAAATTATTTTTTTATTACATAAATTAAAAGTATCATGATAATCCTTTAATGTATGGTTTATAATGAACTAATTTTCAAGTATTTCTAAAAAAACTAATTACCATGACCATATATTAGACTATTTATTGCAATCTATCTAAAACTCTCACCCTATCAACTTGCAACATCACATGACAACACTCAATCTTATACATTATTTGGATTTTCCATATCATTTTAATTTTTTTTACTTAATCTTACATAAATAATTTTTATAGTGACCCAAGACTTTTACACGTATTATTAAATGATTTTTGACATAAATTAATAACAAATACAAAAAAATATAATTTGAGTCCTAGTGTCTTTGGAAGATTAGTTTTATAAAATAAAAACATTAATCAAAAAGTAAAAAATATTTTTTTATTCACTATAATTAGATTATAAATTTTCTTGATCTCCAGAAACTGTATAGGATAACCTAATGGAATACATAAACACAAGGGGTGATCTATAAATCCCAATAAGGGGATAAACATAGAAATTTATCATAACATTAGAGTGATAAGACATAACATGATAAACAAATCTAATGGATCATAAATTATCGTTAATAGGAATAACATGAAGATAAAATAATCATGAGATCATTTTAATATAGGAAATTGGAAGTAACATAAAACATAAAATAAACATAAGTCATGGCTAACTGCCAATACAATATCACTTTATAGATAAAGTCCCATTATGGATTAGGTTCTCTCCCTAGTCCTATACATATCGCCTCATGAGACTAAATCATTAATAAATTCATTTGAGCACTATTTGGTAATACCCATCATAAAATGTGCATTCTTATGTGTGCCTAAAAAAGGGAATCAATCATAAAGCATAAATATATAAATTACCCATGGAAAGAAATAGATTTCATAGTCTTATCTCAGTAAGGGAAACATTAAAAGATTTATTACCCCTTAAAAGGAATGTCAATTAAACACGGTATATATGTATGAGAAATTTTTACAGAATATAGAATAATTATATAAGAATAATATAAAGATAAATTGAGGAAAGGGGAGAGAAAGTGTAACCCAAAGGATATAGGGTGGTTCAGAGAGATCCCTAAACTTATGTTATAGATTCATTATGTTCATTCACTTAATATAGTGACTAATAAAATAAAATAAAATAATTAATTAAAATTTTATTATGATCTTTTATAACCATTTTAATGATTTATATATCTCAATTTAACTATTCTGGGGCGTTCATTTCTTAGTTCCAAAGTCAGATCACTTGGGTATAATTGTTGATATTCTTTTCCAAAGGGACTAAAACTCTAGAAGTGAAATGAAATAGAATTTATTTACTTATATAAATTGGAACAGTCCAAAATTTTTATTTTTGTTCTAATATAGGAGAAACTCATTTAGTTAAAATGATGACATAGTTAAGTTAGTTTATTTTGGTGGTTTTATCATCCATGACTCTAGTTTTGTTACATATAATATTATGGTTATATATTCCACCATAAATATAAATAAAAAATAAAAAAATACATATTTAGGTCATTTTGAACAATTATAAGTTACCTTAAACCTACCATGATAGTGATAATTGGAAATGAAAACTCACCATCAACGAAGGTGGTGAAAAGATATATTCTGGAGGATGATTTTGTTTTTAAAATAAGAGGATAAGAGAAATGATATTGGGATAGATATTCCGTTAGCACAACAAACATAAATTATAAATATGATACTAGAGTTATTATTCCTTAACATATTAAAGAGGTTAGTAGAAGGTAAGAAAATAATATAAATTAAAAGAGGTGGTATAAACTATTGCCTCTTGAATTTCACCTCTTTGAAAAAATTCTCAGGGAACTTGGAATAGGAATTTTTGGGATACCAGAAGCACAAGGACATATGGGAGTGGTTTTGGAAAGGAAATTGGTAGAATTTTGGCATGATCTGTGTGTGACGATAAGGGGTGGTGTGGTGTGGTATTTATAAGGGAGGAGAGGGTGTTTTTTGAATATTATATTCATTAGTTTATTATTTTGGCTTAAGACTATCAAAACAATTGATTATTATAACTATATATATTGAATTGGGAATTTTAATTTTATCTAATGGGTTATTACATCATACACGACTCAAAAATTCATGTATTTAGCTTATATTGTTATATGCCATAATTTACCGTATTTCATTATTCACAAAAACAATCCATTGTTTTATAAAAATACCAAAAATTAAACCTGAGAATTTTTTAACATGTATATTTCCAAATTATATCAATTTTATTTCAATGTTGTTTTGAATATAATAAATTTAATTTTCATATAAAAACTCATTTAATTGAAAAATACCAATTTTAATATTACAATCCACCACCACCAAAGATTATTTTTTTATCAAAGGAAAGGAAGCATACCAGAGTAAGGAGACACATGTCCCGGGGGAGATGTCCTGGGGGTCTAAAGTAATGGAGGTTGAGGGCATCCCTAATGACAAGAGCCATGCTCTTGGGGGGAAGTGATCTTGAGTTATAGTAACATGTGAGCTCGTCACTGGGTCCCGCCATAGAGGCTAGGAAATCTACGACTCTATTTCCCTCCTGCCATGTGTGAAGAATCTCCATCTGGGAGTAAATGAGACAATGAAACTTATGGATAATATATGCGATGCGACATGGTGTAATGACACCACTTTGAAGAGAACGGTGAAGAGTAGTGGAATCAGTCTCAATGACCGAGAGGGTGATGTTCCTATCACCGTAGAGAATAATACCAGTGAGCATTGCATTTGATTCCTCCTGAAGGGGATTTCCACTACCATAAAAGGCCGAGAAAGAAAGAATTGAAGTCCCATTTTGGTCCCTGATAATACCTCCGCCTCGTATGATCCCCATCCCATATGTGCCATAATAATTGAGCTTGTGACCAGTTCTAGGAGGTATCCAGCGCACCCAGTGTCCTTGTGGGGTTATGGGAACGAGAAATCTGGCCCCCAAAAAGATCCTAAAAGAGGGCGCTCCATTTCCATTCTTGAATAGCCAAGTAAAATAAAAAACAATTTACTTTGTTCTGTAAATGATCGCTTCCTGCGAGGTGATTATACCCTCATGCCTTGCATGATTTCAGGCATGAAAGATGTTCCAGCACCCTGCTAGCAGGATTTTCACCCTTTCCTTCTTCTCAATGGTAGTATCATCCCCCTAGAACCATTCTTGTAGGAAGTCATTACTAATAGTGACCAAGCAGCAGATAAAATCACCGAAGGCCTCCCAAACCGCACGTGCCCATGTGCCTTCGAAGAAAAGGTGGAAAGCAGATTATTCTTGGCTATTGGAACAACAAGCACATCTGGATACCAGGGAAATTCCATGCCACTTTACATTATCATCGGTGAAAAGGGCCCGATTCCGAACACACCACAAGAGGAAGTTCATCTTGGATGGGACTTCCTTTCACCATAGCAGGTCGCCCCACTCATCTGTGTTGAGTCATTTCCCAGAAATGGATAGTATCCCTTGCAGGAGAAAACACATTCCGGTGAAGCATCAAAAATACAGCAGTCTGGGTCACTGTTCATAACAATGGACTCAAAAAGTTTTCACTTGGGTTCATCCAAGATCACATTAATAAACTGAGGGTCGATATTGATATGCTTGAATGAGATATTTGGGTCCAGACACCCATAAAATGCTAATATAGATCAAGCCCAATTGTGGTGCCATAACTGACATCACCACTCCCAATAATCCATCTATTATGCACCTGTAGAGTGGTAATGTGTGTCTGGACAGAATGCTATAGAAGAGATACAGTCCCTCTAATTGAGTCCAGATTCCTATCATACTTTCTTTGAATGAAATTTCCCCATAAATTATCCCCCTTGATAGCCTCCCATGGTAGTTTCCCAAGCATGCATTCCATGGTAGAAGCCATATTTTTCACATTAATGCCTCCCTCTTGAGCGGGTCTTTCCAGCCTCCTCCAGGATGCCCAGTGAAGCCTCCCTTCAAAGTGTGCATACCATAAAAAGGAATTGAATATATTCTCAATATTATGTATTACCCCCTTTGGGACTATAATTAAAACATTTAATTTATAGAAAAAATCAAACTATTAAATTTTTATGATTAACATTTATATTTACTTGTACCATGATATAAATATGTCATATTTTTATTTTATAGTATACCTAAAAATTATTTTATACTTCCATTGGTGACTATAATATTCTATCCGTTAGGTTACTACTCGTAATGGTGAGATTACTATCCCAACAGCCATGTTACTATTCTAATGTTCATACTACTATTCTAACAATCATATTTGTAATAGGAACATAGGTTCCCTAATTATTATAAATAACTATTATTTCATTCATTATTCATTTAATTCTATTTTATATCATGGTTATACATATTCTCATTTTCAAAATTTATATTTCATTATTAGAATTATGATTTATTTATACAGTGTTGTTTATGAGTGCAAATATTCTAGTAGTTTCAGAAGGGCTATATTTTCATATTTTATTTGCATTATTTTATATTTTTTTATCTCGTTCTAATATTTTGTATTATTATTTGAATTTTAATTCTATTAATTTAATTTTCAAATTAATATACTTTTATTGGTTTTATTATGTGGTGTTTGGGAATTATACTACATTACTAAATTTGATACAATTATACAAAGAAAATTTTCTTTGATAATGTTTTGGGTTGTTACATTCTTCCCCATTACGAAATTTGATCCTTGAAAAGAAATTTATGTTAACATGAAAAAAATAAAGGGTAATTATACTTCATGGATTCCTTCAGTTGACATTTCACCTCCTCACACTTATGGTTTCCCTATAATACTTAGACTAGGTTATTTTTCTTATTTTATAGAACATTATCTCTATGATCAAAGATCTTTATTGGCTGCTCCTCATAAGAATGGTCATTTTCTATTTGTACCACCTCAGTATTTAGTACATGTATTGGATCTATTATATACTTCATTAAGAGGGATAAGTAAAATACATCATGTACTTGAGAGAGGGCTGGAGGGAGTTATAGTGGAGAAGCCACAGCTCCAATGTAATCAAGAATCTTAAAAGGGTCAATGTATTTGGGACTTAACTTTCCCTTATTCCCAAATCTCATGAATATATTCCAAGGGTAAATATGATATAAGGCCTTATCCCCAAACTCAAACTCCATGCCTCATTGAGGAATACCAAAACAGAACTTATTTCAAATTTGAGTAGATCAGATGTGTTACCGATTGGTTTTGTCTTTTTCTACCATTTCTTCAATAATTTCAAGTCCCAGCAGCTTTCATTCACTGACCACATCCTATAATTCAGATGTTATAAATATTTTCCAATAAAGATATTTATGTGGATCCATTTTTTGTCTGGACTGTAAACTACTATATTATGAGAACTCAACTAGAGGAAGATGTTGATCCCATGCACCTCTGAAGTACATCAAGAATTCTCTCTTCTTGTCTTCCAGTGTCTGGATAGTCTGCTCAGATTTTCCATCACTTTGGGGGTGAAAAGTCATAATAAAATTCATCTATTTTTTTAGATCATAATGGATACTCTTCAATAACTTATACGGAAATCATGGATCTCAAATAAATACAATCGATAATGTTATTCCATGTAGCCTCACCACTTTTTTGAGGTATATCCTTATAGTTTATCAAGCGACAAGTCCTTATAATTGAAATAAATTGAGTGATTCTAGTAATATTATCCACCACAACCCATATAGAATTATTTCTTGTGGACCTATTAGGAATAATAGTGACAAAGTACATGGTTATATTTTACGATTTCCATATAGGTATGTGTAATGGTTGCTTCATCCACTTAGAATTATTCGTTTCAACCATCACTTATAGACATACCAAGATATTTGATGTGTATTCCATGATCTCCTTCTTCATATAGTCCCATTAATAGTGATATTAGATATCTATATACATCTTCATACTCCCTGGGTGGATGGAGAAGGTTGATCTATGTGCATTATACAATAGCTCCTTCTTTATCTATGGATTTGATGGTACATGTAGTTATAGCTTAAATCTAACAACTCACTATTTATCAATTTTTAACTCCTAAGATTTCCACTTTCTTATAACATCCACATCCTTCTGAATTTCTACACCATCTCTTTGAGAATCCTAATCCTTCTCCTAAAAGGATGGTTGAGAAATCATTTGAGAAAGAAATGATGAAGTTCCTTACATTAATATTCCCCTGTACATCATTTTTAAGTCTATGAAGATTAGATCCTTATGAATTACCATTATTTATAGGGTTTTATGATCCATTATATATAGAGCATATTCCACTATATTTTTTCCCAATGGGGTATTGGATTTAAAATATATAGTCCTTGATAATATATAACCATTTATATCGGTTCATATTAATATCTTTTTATGTAAATATATAGTATAGGTTCGTATGGTCCATATATATTTCTCACTTCTCCCCATAAATATAATTCTTCCATATTTTTAATGAAATTATCATTGTAAGCAACTCCATATCATATTTTGGGTAGTTCATCCAATGAACATTCAAATTCCTTGGATCATAAGCTATCAATTTATCATTTATCATTGGTTTATATCCCAATCTCTTATTAAAATCATTATTCTATGCCATTTAAATTTCCCCACTTGTCAGTAGTAGATGTACAAGTGCAGGGATATGCCTCTTTTTCAACCCCATGATTCTCTCTTTACATTCATTGGTCTAGAAAAGCATTACCCCCTTCTAATTTAGCTTGATTAGTGAGTTTGAAAATACTAAGAGGTTTCTTAAAAACCATCAATAATACACATGTTGTTCAATGAAACTGTGAATATTCATTATAGACACTATTATAAAAAATGTCTCAATAGCCTTTCTCTTATAAGGGTCCACATATATCTCTTTACCGGTGATAACAATGCAAAATAATGATACCTCCTCTATCTATAACTCCCAATTATAGTAAATTGTAAATAGATTCTCCTTTTACAATGTCTTTATCACAGTATTTAAATGATCTTATCCCCCACCCCTTACTTTTTAAGTATATCAAAATATAATCTATAAAGAATACAGAATATTCTCATCGTATTTTCTGAAGACTATATTAATCAAGTCTATAGACATTTTCATGGAATTAGGGAGTCCAAATGGTGTCATTGTAAACTCATAGTGTCCATACCTTATTTGAAGGGTGGTCTTAGGAATATCTTCCTTCACTTTTAATTGGTGATATCCTGACCTAATTTCAACTTTATTGAAACATTGGTACCCATGTAATTGAGAAAACAATTCATCTATCCATGGAAAGGGATGTATTTTCCATAACATTATTTTTTTGAGTTTAATATAATCAATGAACGGGCACATTAACTCATCCTTCTTCTTGACTAAGAGGACTGGAACACCCCTTTTTGAAGAACTCATGTGTATAAAACCCTTTTCAAGATTATATTCAAAATTCTTATATATTTATTCCAAATCAATTCCAGACATTCGGTAAGGAGGATTTTATATGAGAAGATATCTAGGTATATGTTCAATTGAGAACTCAACCTTTTAGTCAAAACTAAGGCTATGTAATTCTTCAAAGAATACATTAGTATAATCCTTAATAATAGGAATGTATTGAATCATTATTCTCTCATTGGACTCAACAATTTGAGCTAGATAATCTTTATAAGAATTAAATAATTTCACTTTTAAGATGAAGTTTCCAAATTATATCCATCTCCAACATTACATTTGTATAAAATCAGATAATGAATACTGATATGAAGAGTGATCTCCCTCTTATGATAGTTGATATTGTATTTATATAAATAAATTCATTGCATGTCCAATATAACATAAAATTTCACTAAGGGATTCATAAAATTATTTTTAGTAAGTAAATTTATATAAATATAATCATGTGATACAATAATAATAGATGTTTTCCATAATTCAATTGATTAATTTGGGGTGGTTAATCATGGACTTTAGAAGACAACCTGGATACACTAGACTAGAAACAAGACATACAAAACTATATAGTGATAGATAATAATCATTATAGTTTAATCCCATCCTATTTCCCTTGATTTGGAAATTTTTATTCTTTATCATACTTATTATCCCTTTTATTAAAGAAATGACTTGGATAATGACCAATATCCTCACATCTACAAAATTGAACTATTATTGGTGCCGTAGGTTGAGCTTTATTTCCCTTTTCTAACCAAACACGTCATTTTAATTCAGAAATGGGTTACCTAATTACCTTAATTTCCTCACATAAATCATATTTAATTCCATTTAAGACATTATCCTTTGCACCTCTTCCACCATTTTTAACACGTAGGGAAACATCTTGTTTCTTTATTATCTTTATCACCAAAAATTTTATGAGATTCCATCCTTCTATTATATCATGTGTTTAGAAACTCAACTATGTTCAAGTTATTAATTGTGATTCATAATAACTATCTTTTCATAATCACAAGATATGATACATCATCTCATAATAGGTCACAAATATTTTTACGGAAATCATCACATTCTCCAACACAATGGTTTTTGAAACATGAAATCTGTAAAATTAGGGGTTTGAATACTTAATTGATAATTATAAAAAAAAGGAAATAGTTAACATAGAAGGAGTATCTTATAAATGGTAATTATATCTTAACTTATGATTTTCTAGGTTTCAATGTAGGTTATCCATGGTAATTTTCCTATTAGGTTTTCTAACAAAATAATTTATTGAATTCCTTAATAATTGTTTGTAAAGTGTTTATCAATTTTACAAATCATATCCCCTAGGAGTGCCAAAACATGTGTGTAGTATAGAATCTTTTTTCATGTATCAAGTGATGATTGATGCACCCTTAATGGTGTTTTACACCCTATGTATAAATGTTCTAGATCAATATCCACTTGTAGTATCTATCAAAGGATTTATTTTATTGGAAAACACTCACTCTATACTTCACCAAAATTATAGGATGGTTTCCTATACTTAGACTTATCATTATTCTCTTCCCTTGGGTTCTCACTAAATTATTCTACTCTTAATCCCCCAAAATATCTATACCATGATTTTATACCAACTATATAATCCCAATACTTTTATAGATTTTGTTACTAGATTTTTGACATAAATATCCAATAAATACAACATAAATATCATTAGTCTTAGTATTTTGAAATACTAGGTTTATAAAATAAAAATATGAAACTAAAAAACATATTTATTTTATTCTACATAATGATATCCTAAATCTCTTTGATCTTCTAAAATTACATAGGATAACATAGGGAATATAGAAAAAAAGGTGAGCTATAAATCTTAGTAAAGGAATAAACCGAAAAATGAAACATAAAATATGATTAATAAAGAATAACATGATAACATAAATAGAATGGATCATGAAAATTCATTTGGAGGCATAACATGAAGATCAAGAAATCATGAGATCATGGAAATATTGTAAATTGGAAGTAGCATAAAACATAAATAAGCATACGTCATGGTTAACCACAAAGAAAACATTACATGGTGTACAGAGTCCCATCATGGATTAGGTTCTCCCATTAATCTCACACATATCACATCATGAAACTAAAAAATTACCCAATTCATTAAAGCTCTATCAAATATTTTCCATAATAATATGTATATTATTATGCATTTAAAAAAATTAAATCAATCCTAATGAATAAATATAAGAAATACCCATGGAAAGAAGTGGATTTTGTAGTCTTTCCTCACTGAGGAAAATCCCGTACCTTATGTTATACATTCATTCCACACTTTTACTTAATGTATTAAATAATAAAACTAAATTCATTAATTACATAATTCAGAATCACTTCAAAATATATTTTATTTATTATAATTTTTTTACGATCATTTATAATAATTTCAATGAGTTATAAAGAATAATTTAACTATTATGGGGGAGTTCATTTCATGGTTCCAAGGTCAGATCACTTATGTATAATTGTTGATGTTATTTTACAATGGGAATAAAAATAAAGAAGTGAACTGAAATAATTTTTTCCTTCCAAAAATTATACTGGTCCTAGAAATTAATTTTTGTTCCAAAATAGGATTTATTCAATTTAGTAAAAATGTAAATATCATTCAGTATGTTTATTTTGGCGGTTTTACCATCCATCACAAACTAGTTTCATTATATTTAATATTATGATTATATATTCTTTTCAAAAAGTGAAACAATATATAATATACATATTTAGGTAATTTTAAACCATTATAAGTAAAGTTAAACCTATAATTAAGGTAGTAATTGGAAACAAAAACCTTCATCAATGAAGGTAGGGAACCGATATATTATGGAAGATGTTTTTGTGTTTTCAATAAGAAAATATTAGAAGTGATTGGATAATATATTTTACATTAATAGAAAAAATTTATAGTATATATATGATAGAAGAGTTATTATTAAATTTTATATGAGAGAACTGAAGAGAAGTTAAGAAAAGAAAATAAATTAAAAGAGGCGGTTGAAAGTGTAACCTATTGAAATTAACTTCTTTCAAAAACATCACAAAGAACATTAAATTAGTCTTTTGGGGAGACCAGTAGCACTAGGACACATGGGAGAGGTTTATGAAGAAAAATGGTCAAAATTTTGGAAATCTACATGTCTTATAATGTTTGATGAGAAGGGGTGGTAGTATATATGGAAAGAGTGGGGTGTTCTTTTAATATTATATTCATTAGTTTATTATTGTGGCTCAATATTGTCAATAGTATTGATTCTTTGAACTATAAACAATTAATAGTGCAATTTATTTGAACTATTGGGACTTTACATAATCCATGACTCCAAAATCATGTACTTATCTTATAATGTTAATTACCATAGTTTACTATATTTCATTATTCATAAAAAATCTCTCTATTTAAAAAATTAATACTAGCCAATTTTAAATATTTATATATAAAAATCAATTCATTTTATGAAAATAATTTTAAAAATATGATTAACTGACTGAAAAATAATTTTTTTTATGAAAAACACGATTATAGAAAATTTGGGAAACCTTCCAAGTTAAAAACATGAAATTAGTCTACACCATATAAAATAAATGAATCATTAATGTTAAGTATAAGCCTATTATAAACCTTACCTCTATATAGAATATAGTGGAGAGTACATACCATCATGTCTGGGTTATCCATGATGAGGTCTTCAGAAATATAGGCCATCTAGTTCCCAAGTTTGAATAAAATCTTCCAAAGTAATCTTCGTTTCATTAAAGCCACATGTTAAGATGAGATATTTCATATTGATCTAATCAAATTGTTTATTATTAATTTCTGGTCAAATTATCCTCTCAACCATCCTTTCAAATTATTCCAATGTTGTGTTGACCTCAAATTCCTCCCCGATCATTTATTTATTGTAATTAATTATGACCTCCCACTCATCACACTCCACCATTTGATTTTCTATCAAAAAAATAAACTAATTTTTCCAACCTTGTCATGAGACATGGTTGTTTTTTCAAAACCTTATTTCATTTGGAATACCTTTATTCCATCAGTTTAGATAATTGATATTAGTCTCAAAATCCATTATACTTATATTTTTATTATAATGAAACTCTCTAAGTCCCTACTTCCTTTCCAACACTTCTTCTTACTTGGGTTGTGTAGGCCTCTTCAATGAACATCATCAAAAATATCCATCGAAACATAGATAGAAGTCCAATCCTTTGAATCTATCCCATAAAATCTCAGATCATTATAGCGGTTCTTCTATGGTGTTGAGTTTTTTACTACCCATTCTCGCTTCAATTGAATCCCTTTGATATAATACCAAACCTTCAACCTCAAGACCTTAAAAATTATTACTAACATTGGTCATCAAATTGTATCTACTTGACCACATCATGCTTGATGCATTAATCCATTCATCATTTCCTTAAAAAATTATTGAATCTTCATCACCTGTTGATTTACAAACCACCTTATATTTCCCTCCATATGTGGTGTACACTGCCTTCATAGCGGATTCCACCAGACCTGCATTTGATTTAACCTTAGTCCCTACTTTATCCACCCCCAAATCATGTTTCATATTTAAAAAATGTTAGTAACCTTTGTATTTAGCTAGAAAAAACCTTGGCTCTAAGATAGAGAGCCCCCTTTCAACTCCAACACCCAAACCATCCCGCATTCGTATCATAATATCCCTTCCATGAATATGAGAAATTTAATTTTTAAATAAAATCCTCATTTGGTTGATAAAATATCAACATTAATATTATGATCGATTTTATAAACCTTTGAAAATTTAATTTTGGTCTCATAATTTTATCTTATCATTATAATTAAAATAAATATTATTTTATAAATCCATTTTACAAGAAAAAATTATTTTAAATCATTATATTTATTATAAAATAAAAATAAAATCACTAATGTTTATCAATAATTGAAATAATTAAATTATTATTTTTAACACATTAATTTACATATACCATGATCTAAATATGTAACATTTTAATTTTATAGCAAATATAAATATTATTTTACACTTCTGTAAGTTTGGATATTATTATATTGGGCTGTTTACTATTCCTAACAATTAGATCACTATTCCAACATCCAATATACTATTCCAATGGTATTATTACTATTCCAATGGCCACAATTATATTGGTCATGTGGGTTACCTAGTTCTTATAAATACATATTAATTAACTAATTATTCATTCACTTCCATTGTCTCTCAAGGTTATATGTATTCTCATTTTCAAAATGAATATTGCATTACTAAAATTGTACATAATTTATATAATGTTATTTGTGATTAAACTTATTTTGGTGGATTGATAAGATCCAAATTTTTATATTTTAGTTACCATATTATTTATATATTATTCCAATATAATATTTTTAATTCTTATGGCCATTTTTATTCTCTAAATGTAATGAACAAATAAATAAAATATTGTTCATTTTATATTGTGGTGCATGTTCTTTATACTACATTACTAAATTTTACATAATTAAATGATGGAAAATTCCTTTGATAAAATTTTGGGATGTTATAGTATTTTAAAATTTATCTTCTATCTTGTGGTTTTCAACATATTTCAATATCCATTGATTGAATTGATTAAAATTTGGTAACATGTTTCTATTTTCCTCCATATTTTGTAACTTTTTTTAAAGATAAATTAATTATTTATCAATTATATATTACATCAATACATTCATTTAATTATATTCATCTTATTGTCAATTATAACTTTTTTTAATTATCTTAATGTTATAAATTTATTATGATGAAAATGGTATTTTATTTTAATTTCATTTTGGATGTTAATATTTGTATTTATAATTATTTGTATGTACATATTTGTTTTCATTATAATTTTATTTGTGTTTGATTTTTTTTTTAATTTTGTATTTATAAGTTTTTTTGTAATTATAGTAAATTCTTATTTGATATTTTTATAGTTTTATATAGTTTTTGTTTTTAAGATATATATTATTTTTTAAAATGTTATGTATGTTTATATATTTATCTGATTATATGATTTAATTTAATTTTTTTACATATGTGTATAAATTTTTATATGTGTTATTATATTCAACTATTATAATGTGGAATTTTAAGTAATTAGTGGACTATAATCAGATAAATGCTTGACAAAATGGCGATGAATATGAATAATGTGTTGAAAATTTCCTATGAAATTATAATTGAGGTATTGAAATCAAATATGTTCCTTTCTTTCCATGCATGATGTGTTTTAATATGAGTGAATAATAGTAAAAAGAAATAAAAAAACATCTATTTTTTATGGTTTTAGTCAAAATTATACACACTGAATCTGGAATGGTGAAATACAAACATAACAATCTAATGATTATGATGATGTTTTATAATGAGAGAGAGGATAATTTTGAAAAATTAATTAATTAAGTAAGTGTTGAAACCATTGAAAAAAAGAGTTCACATACTGTATGAAGATACTAAGAAACCATTATTCTTAGGATGCACTAAATTTTTATTATTATTTTTTGTGATGATATTTGTTATCTAGAAAGAAAAGAATGCTTGTATTAATTAACGATTCATGGAATTTCATTAATGTTTAAAATGGATACTTACAGAAGGAAACAAGATTCCATATTCTAATTATTAGAGAATAATAATTTTTCCAATATGATTGGGGTATAAAAATATACATTATTTACTTAACAATTGTGTGTAGTATAGGAAGGAATATGAATGCTTATAAAAATTTCCTAAATGTGGGAGATCCTGATATAAAATGGATGACAAATCCAACAATGATTAATTCTTAAGAACATGCACTAAACCTCCCACAAATGAAATCTATTATCTTCCAATAATTCCTCATTTGAAGCATGCATTTTTAAATTCGAATTATGAAAAGAGGCTAATATGACATAAAAATGAGTTCATGTTTTATGGAAACCAACATCAACCTACTAATTCACCGAAATGGAAAGTATTTGATCACATGTTTTTTTGATTTATGAAATGAATTTAGAAATGTTAGAATGGGTTTGTACAAAGATCAAATGAACCCCTATTAGAGCCTCAATATCCAATATATTTTGTGGCCGATTATGTTGTTTTTCAATAACTTATCCCTATATATATTTGTGAAGAGAAAATATGTGATGATGATCTTGATGATTTCAACACCCCAAAAACTATGAAATGATATTAATGTTTATCTATCACCATTTATTGATGATTTTAACTTTTTAGGATACATGTGTTATTGTATTTGATGCATAAAAGGAAGAGTATTTTATTTTTCTTGTTATGATAATATTTACTATAAACTACTTTACTACATATGTAACCATATCTAGATATACTATTAAATTACTTAAATCTTGTCTAATTTGAGATGATGTGACTTTATATCATCAATTGTAGAATGGAAGAAAAATAGTCTATATGGGACCTTGGATATTTTTGGGAATATATCATCTTTATCAATTATTAAAAAGTCATTTATCTATTTAAAATAGTATGATTTTTCCCACATGCATTTCCATCAGTAGAATTTTATGAAATGGTTAAAAACATTGATGTCACTTTTTGAAATAATGGATGGTTGGGTCATCAAAAAATACAATAAATAAACTTCTTATATTATTCAAACTAACTTATGGGACTTTTTTAGACATAAAATGAAACATTTACAGTATGTATGTTAAGAAAAAAATTTGTGATGGACTAATTAGAAAATTGTTTAATATAAAAGTAATTACAAAATATGTATTGAAATTAATATTGTACTTAATAACCATCGTAATTTTTTTTGTAGTTAGCTCCCATAATGAAAGGAAACAAAATATATTATCTATCTTCTTGTCACAAATTAAGGAAAAGTGAGAAGATAAGTTTCTATCAATGTATGAATGGTACTAAAGTATAAATTTCTTTTTATTAAAATGTGAAAAATCAAATGTAATTAAAATATTTAAGGTTAATGTTTTGAAATCTAATGTTTATCATGTATTGAAGAAACAATTGCTATTAATTTCACTATGTGGCATATTTTCTATAGCTTTTGGAAAGTATATTATCATGTTTTGTTTCTTTTTCAATTTAATTTCTAGTAATGGAATACATCCACATTTTTTATATATGTTGTTGAATAAATATATCCTCATACTAGAAATGTATTTTCAACCATTTGTTTATATAATGGTCCATATAATGATTAATTTATTACTATAGATAAGAATATTAATGACTTTTATTTACATTGAATACCTCCTTTTGAATGATATATGAAATTTTTAAAGAGTTGTGTTATTAATTTCAATGAAAATAGGCCTCTATTATTCAAGAATATGTTTTAAAAAGGCAATTGAGTTATATATAGATTATTTATTATAAGTAGAGAACATTGGTCTCCCTATAACTCGATATTTCATAGTTTAGAGTGATGTTAAAGGGATTTGGGGAATAAAGGTAAAGTTAACTCCATGTGATGAAGTTATGCATGCACAATTATACATTTTCAACAACATAGGTGAGGTTCTACTATATATATAATCACATATTGTTGGATTTAAGGTACAATATACAAGTAGAAATGAAAATTGGTTGATGAATGAACATAAAAAATATTTTCTTCAAGGATTAAGGAGAAAATAAAAAATGATGTATCTATATCTGAAACAATGAAATGGTTTGTATGGGGACCATGTGTTAATGTGATCATTGTTCTAGTTCCATTTTAATGGTTAAATAATTTTCACACACATAATAGGATGATAAGGATATTGTTTCAAATATTTTAGTAAGGGTTATTGCTGAAGCACTTCATTTTTTAGGTGCTAAATATAAAAACCCAATTTCTATGTCAACATTATATGTTTTAGTTTTTGAGGATATACAGGTGATTGATTGTTCTAAAATTTTGGTGCTATTATTTAAGTGTAACTAGGTTGATGTGGACAATGGTTTAAAACATGATGATTTTGGATTTACACTTATTGTTTTAAAAAAATTTACTTGCAAGGATGAATCAATTATCATAGTAAAACATGAAAAAATATTTTATATTATTGACCCATCCAATTATAAATGGTACATTATTTTCCATTGTAAAAATAATTTGGGTGATGAGAATATTGATGTTGTTAATGTATTATCTAAAATTTATTAATCTATTACATGATTACCCAATGAAAATAATGATTGTGGTGCATACATTGTCCATGTGAAAAGAAATGGTCATGAAGAAAGGATATGGGAAAAAATCCATTACTCTCATAATGAATATCGTAATCTATTTTTTATGAAACTAGCATAATTAATATTCTTATTTTTTAACTTTGATATTTAAATATATAGATATTTAGAATTCCCAAATTTTGGTAACATTTTTTATTTTCATTATATTTAGTTATCTATTTTTTGGTTGAAAATATTTTACAGTCATCATTTTGGTGTGCACCTATATCATTCCATTCAATTGAATTTTACAATGATAAGTAGATCATTTATGTGAGGGACTCTATTTTCTTGGATTCGTCTTTTCATTAATTTTATGTTATTTCAATTTTAGGTATATGATTTTTTTAATAAAATATTAATAATCGTCTTCCTATTATGAACAATTAAATTTTCACTTATAATATTTATTTATTTTTAATATAATATAGGTAAAAAATCTACAAATTTTTATATGAGAATAATTATTTCAATTTATGGTTGTTTATTTTTATATTCACTACTTTTATTTACCATTGACACCTGACAAATAAACATCTGCAAAATCCCAATGGAAGAAATATCTGAATATGGGTATTATTTTCCCTAGAAAAGAAATGATGAAAGGGGGTGGTTGAATATTCATGAAGCCTCTGAGAGACTCATGATCACATGACCATTTCAAGGTCACCTAAAGGTCCCATGCATGGTGCATCACCCCTGGCTAGTCCTGTAGAGTCCTCTTCAACAAAGCTACCTCCTCTTGTGAAGGTCCCCAAGACAACTGAATGAGCACCCCCAGGACACATGGTTTTTCATTGTCATGATCATTAAAAACCATCCAAAATCCATCAAAAATAAATATGGGTAACCTTATAAAGTTATATCACACTATCGATCATGAAGCTCATGTGTCGGGTCATCATTTGGAAGAATAAAATACCTTGGTGATATCATAGTAACCTTGGATGACCTATGAGACTTCACCAAATAAAATGAAGGAGATAAAGGAAAAAAGGTTATAGGGGTTAGAAATCATTGAAAGTCATGTGATTCTCACCCTGAGAGATCTGTGAGACACTACGAACCCTCTTAGAAGCCCCTGGCTTGTCAGCCTTGCTGCATGAAAGTCCTCAAGAGTGTTAAGAAAACTACGAGGTGGTCTAAGGATAGGCGGGTAGACCTGTCCACTACATGATTACACACTCTCCATTTGACCCATATTGGTCAAGAGATACATCATCAAAAAATATAGTAAAAATAGAAGATATTAATCATTACAACTTTAATGATCTCTGATCATTGTAATATAAAACATAATAGATATAAAGAGAGGAGAAGAGAGGGGTTTTCAATCGCTGAAAAACATGAGGTGTGCCCTTAGATACCTGAAGGACACTATGGGACCTCCAAATTATGTTAGCATCGTATCATGAAATCCATCTATCTTTTCAGCCTCGATGCATGGAAGTCCTCAAGAGTGTATATAAAACTTCAAAATTCTCTAAGGATGGGTGGATTGACCTGTCCACAACATGATTTATCACTCTCCATATGACCAATTTTGGTCAAGTGAGAAATCATCCAAAAAATGAGTAAACATCCTATATATTACTCATGCCAAATCTCATGATACCTGACCCTTGTAAAATAGAACAAAGGAGATTGAAAGGGTGGAGGAAAGAGGGGTTTGAGATCATTCAAAGACATGTGATGTGCCCCTAAAGACCTGCGTGAAGTCATGAGTCATTAGCGACACATACACCTCACCTTGTAAAAGCCCCTGGCATATCAGCCGCACCGCACGGATGTCCTCACACATATGCAGTAAACATCGTGGAACTCTAAGGATGGACAGATAGATTTTTCCATGAAATTTTGGTTCACCCCCATGAAACCCATATTGGTCACATGACACATATGCAAAAAAATAGATTCAATACCCTCAACAACACACCTTCAATATCACATGACTCCCAACCTTTGTTACATCAAACAAAGGGGATTAAAATGGAAGATTTAAAAAGTAATAGAAGTTTCTAAAAGTCATGTGATGTAACCAACAGACCCAAAAAATTATCCCATGAGTCCCCAGGATAAGTCACCCAAGGTCTCACGAGTGTCTTCAAATAGGCACTCTGATCTACTGAGGACCCTCGTACATGTCATCACAAAAACATGGAGGTCATTTGACATAACTGTATGATTGAAAAATTCTTCGATAATCATTAATAATATGATAAAGGATATGTTGATGGATTTGACTAACGATCAATAAAAATAAGGTGCTGCACTTGAAGAATTCCACGACAGAGACTCCCAAAACCGTGTATTGTGAGGCTCCTTCACTGACTCCATCCTGGACTTTCACCAGATACGCCACACAAAATGATGAGTAATATGGGTGGAGATTCCTATAAATTTCCCACCACAACATGAATAAATTGTTGGATTTAAGATCAACTATACACCCAGGCGATACCAAATTTGGATCTCGACTTCTATAGGGTTGTCAGGGCAACCGATCCCAAAATCGGTCAGCTTTCTGTCGGGTAATATACCGGCAGGCTGTCAGAGTCGACATGCGCTAGAAATAAAGTGCTTCGCATGATCACTCATAGATCACACGAAGAACTTCTGGTAGGAAATGCAGAGAACATATCACATGTCCTCCAAATCACACAAGACTCAAAGAAACCGACATTGAATGAAAGCCACCTGGGACACACGGAATACTCCATACATACTAGGATGAGTCACATACCTCTCTTGCAGGCACCACTCTGATCTTTCAGACCTCGTTAGTCCATCACTAAGGACTTGAATCATCCTCAAACACATATCCTAAATCATTTAAGGGTCCCCCATCACATCAACTGTGTCTTAGAAAAGCATATGGGCATGAAAACAAACCCCTCACGTCACCCTCTACTCACATCAACTATGACTCGAGATGCCATCCAACCATGTTGGCCAGGTCTTGCGGTGTCTCCCGGAGGTGTGATTCAAGACACACAAAACCTCTTGGGCTATGCCACACTGTCTCTCTGGAAACAATCCATATGTGTCAAATCAGGTCAAGCGATAACCTAAAAGAGGTTCCAATAGGGTCTTCTGACTTCTTCCATACAAGAAACTGGATCACTGAGGAATCGCAGGACTTGAAAATGTTGTTTTTCCTCAACATTTAAGCCCCAATCAATAGTGAAACCTTAGTTTGGTAGCCCCGACATAAAATGAACTATGAGAACTCTAATTCCTACCATAACTAGGATATGTAGTAAGACTTCGTAATTCTCTTTCTCTATACCAAACACCCCATAGTATCTTTTAATATATAAGTACCATAACCATAATCCATGAGGATTATCATATGTTCCACATTATTTCTCACCCCAAGCATGGATCATGTGGGCTTAGGGGGAAGCAATGTAAACCTCACTATAATTGTAAATCTCTACTATCCAAGGCAACCCCAGTGTGTAAGCCCCAACATAAAGGGTACTCATATGAATATGATTCATACCATACTCAGGATACATAGGGTAATTCTCTCCAATGTTTGAGCTCCATATCTATCATCCATTGATATCCTATTATCTAAGTTCCTTACTCAAATAAATAAAATTTCTTACTTTCTATACATTATATATCATATAGATCGTGGCTCACCTGAGCTTAGGGAGTTTCGGTAATCATGTCATCTACACCACTATCCTCTATATTGACATAGAAAACCCCAATATATATATGTCTAGAAGGAATGAACTAATAAAATCTGATTATCTCTATATTTGAGATACGTAGGACATCCCTCTAGGACCAGAGCTTGAAGGTGTCCTATAACACCCATATAAGTCCTTCTGCATGACGTAAAATTGCACAGGTTAAATGAACTATGTGGGTTTTGATTCCTACAACAACTAGAATATATAGGACACCTCATAACAGCTTAATCCCATCCTAGGAATATTAATCACCTCCTAATAAGGGATAATGATTATAAGCACATGGTTGTATGGTTTCAACACATAAGCAACTACCTATTACCGTAGAATGATGAAGAACCTCAAACCATTTCATCAGGGTAACTAGTCCCCTATCAGGATTAGGAAGAGATTCATGAAAATCTCTTAAATCTATAAGAGATCCCTAGAGTACGAAATAATTCCCCCAAAAGGGTGTGATTAGCCCAACCTCCCATCCTCTTGACCAATGTGAGTCACTAAGAGTCATTGGACCAAAAAACTAAAATTACCTCCAGCCTTTTGAGAGCAGGTCTATACCCAATCGTGGATGTGGAAACCACTGGGAATTTTTGGGAAAAGTGAAAATGGTAATGCAACGAGTGAAACCCATTCCACATCATATTTCCCAACGAAAAAATGGTGAAGCCACTGTGAATTATCTCCAATGATAAAATGATTAGGTTATAATGTTTTTGGATAATTTATTTTTGAAAAACCAATATAAACAATGAAATAAGACCAGAGTGATCTTACAAAATGATCCTATGTAACTAGGGTTTTCTTATATCCATCATCATTTTGATAATTCCAAACAAGTGGAATGGGTGAATCGGTAATAAAAGAACAAATGAGTTAACCATGTATATATGTTTGATAATATTATATCTATGATACTACACTAATTCGTGAACTTGTTCTTTTCCATCTATTTAGTTGCAGATACAACTTCAGCATCTCATTTCAAGATGATGTCGTCATCATCCAGAATTAGGTTTGACAAGTCCTATGAAAGTACAACATCCACAGTTTGCAAATCAATATCACCATCATGGAGAGTCCAACCAAAGGTATTGAGTATGATGGTTTAGTAGAATCATCAATATGGTACGATCCCAACCATGGAGTCCACTCATGAAGTCCTCCAAACATGAAAGTTAGTGATCCCGCATCACCTAGGGAAAGTTGTTGCAACACATGAGGCTCTCTTCACCACAACCAACATATTCGAGAGCTTATCCTTGGTTCACGATAACAACCACCTTATATATCTAATGAAGTTGGACTAGGAAGCTGAATACAGCTTCCTTTAGGTTCAGGAGCCCCCCAGAAGGGCTCCTTCTAACTGCTATCACCGACACCATATTATCGGTACCCCATAGTTACATGCTGTGGGTACCATCTAATTCATAGTGCCTTCTGAAATCGATCCATGGGTTTTAATGAAAAGTCATTAGATGATAAATGTGTTGGATATCCATGATAGGGTTCATATCCCCACTCGCACCAATAATGACTGCATGCATAATCAGGTAGGGACCAGCCAGTAGGCTCATATCACTGCTTTCTCTAAACAAGTCATCAGGAATATTCTTGTAGAAAGCATGGGGGAGACACATATTCTTACCCTTTTATACGAATCCCATCAACATACCCTGATGAAATAAAGAGTAATGAAGTTGGTGCATATCCTCGCTTCAATATAATACATCTTCTAGTTCATCATAGAGACAAAAAATGTGGAGGATCATATCCCAGAACACACCTTACTAAAATCACAATACATTTTAGATACATCTTATAAACTCTATAGGTTTATTCTGGCACTGTTGCAGATGAAGGGACAGATGCATACTTCGATCCCTATAGCCATAATAGCACAACACACTGATTATTGTGAACAAGTGGATGTACTGGAGCAATATCACACTCTTTCTCCCACCTGGGAGAATTATTGGCATATTCCAAAGAAGGGAGAGGTATTATATCAAGCTCAAATCCCTATTCCAACTAGGGCCAACAAGGTGAGAGTTGTACATGCCTTGGGACAAGGGAACATGTCTACTGAAGAAGATTAGCAACTTACTTCAAAGTCCTAGGATCAGG
This sequence comes from Viscum album, assembly GCA_963277665.1. NCBI lineage: Eukaryota > Viridiplantae > Streptophyta > Magnoliopsida > Santalales > Viscaceae > Viscum > Viscum album. The sequence continues at coordinate 911,548,591 of OY728155.1, read as the reverse complement.
TATATATCCTCATTTTGGATGAGACTCACCAAGTGAGAAGGGAACAAGCCTTGAGAAGGGATCAAATTTCTATCAATGGATTTATCCATCATATTTTAATAGATCATCTAAGTTAAGCGCAAATTCCTACTTTTGTCGATGAACGACTGCATTAGCATCAATCCAAGTAAACACAGGGGAGGCCCATATTCCTTCTCCCATTTTGGATATACATTAGTTTATTCATACAGGGAATGCATATTCAAATAAAAATCATATTCCTAATTCAACAGGGGCCAACCAGCTGAAAATAGCACATTCCTCAAGGCAAGATCATACCACTTCCAAGAAAGACCAGCAGCATATCTCAAAGGCCCACGATTGGGATCATACATCCAACTTGATTGGGGCTAGTCAATTGAGAGTGGAACTTTCCTCATGATAGATTCATGTCCATGTCAATAATGAGCCAATATATTGTAATATTTAAACCAATTCTTAGTAGTGGGCTAATACACACATGGAACCTGACGGTTATATACATTTTCTGGTAACTTTCATGCAGTAGGCTCATGTCCCTGAACAATCAGAAAAGGAAGGTCATCATATTACGACCATGATGTAGAACATGAACCATACTGCTAATTTTCTCAATATTAGTTTCCTTGGGGTTGTTAGAGACACATTCCCAATGCCACAAGTGTCTGTCGACTCTTCTATTGAGCAAGAAGCAGGAGATATTAATTACCACAATAGTCCTCTTTGTTGTAGTTTGGATATGGATCGTAGGGACTCTACTCCTTCCTTCCATTGTGGTTAACCTCCCCATGGTTATATCTCTAGTAGGCTAGTGAATTCTCCCTTTTAATGGACTCTACTTTATAGAGAGGTGGATGAAAACCTGAAACCTTCATAGAGAGAGGTGCTCTAAAAGTTAGGGTCAGTCGTATATGGTTCCCCATCAACTTCCAGCAAAAATCCATTCCTATTAGTGGATGACCATTAGATCCATCTTCTATGGTATGACTGGGTGGAGGCATGTAAGTTTGATAAGAAGGAGGCCGACATTAAAATATGGAGAAAGTTATCTAGAAACAACCTCCCCATCATGTTCTATCTCCTCTATACTTTCATCGATGAGGTCCCAGATGAGCTAGAAAAGAAGTGAATTCATTATATACACTAGAATATATTGGATACTAATCAGTGACAGATGGATCTATATCTTTCTTATCCTTGATATGAGTGTCACCTTTAGATAATCTGGATAATCTATTTCCATCCCAATATAGTTACTATCTCTATGGACTAGTATCTAAAATCAAAAAATCACAGTTTGATCATGTAACACGCTTTCCGCCATTGCATAATGACACTTTGTTAGCTAATAACTGAATCTACATTAGGAATTTAATTTTAGGATAGGGAATGTATGGAGCGTTACACTTCACCGCTCCCCTAAATAGTAGATCAATTCTGATACAACAACCTACAATTTTATAGCCTCTAGTGAAATCAGGGGACTAGGAAACATTTGGGCCAATTGGTCACTTAAACATAATGTCTCTACTCCAATAGTGACTAGACATTACAGATAAAGAGATAGGATAGCAAACAAGACTTCAAATTGGGACCCTCAAAATAATAATATGTCATTTCAAACATGGAGACTGAAGTTATGATCACCCAGACAACTCCCTATGAAAAATGATTCTCATCATGGGACACCATAACACCCAACTCCTAAAAGAACAATATTATTCCACATCATGTTGGAGTTTATTGTATCAATGGTATCAGTAATCCAGTAGTAGACCTAGCCTATCGATCAAGAAGAATATATTTCACTTCCTCCATCTCTTGAATCTTCAATTCCTAATAGAATTTGGGATGCATCAGTAATAGTTGCAAACAAAACACAGCCTGCTGGGATGGGGGAATTTATTTGTTCATCACCATCTCTAGCTTCATCATCCACTGATAGGACCCTAGAAACATCATCAAGGATCCATGAAAAACTCTACCACACTGGGTTAGGGGTATTTCTATCTTCATAAATATCCCAAGATTCGTCAAATCCTTGACCAGGTCCATTGGATCCTCAATATTGGACCAATCAGTGCCAAATGTGTCCTTGAATGACCCCGACCCCATAGGGATGGGATAATTTTCATCATCATCACCACCACATAGGGAATCAATATTCTCCAGATTGAAAGAAATGATTCAACAGTTGGTATCCCACAAACAGCGATACACACCTATGCTGGTTGGGGTCCATTCAGAAACCCTAACTGGGAACTCCCTTGAGATCATTATTTATTGACCAAATTTGGAGGAATTAATATAGAAGATAGTTAATCCCCGCTGGGATTGCAATTAAAAAAATACCCAATAAGGCCAATGGTTCGAATAACAACCTTTATGGAAGATGTGCATAATCATCCTATTACATCGTAATAAATGGAACGACCACCATTTCACGATATGCCTCTTTTAATTTTGTCATTTTTGATGTGCAATATACTAATAACGATGCTAATATAGAAGGTATTGATATAGAAAACATACCTCAGGAAGAGGGTGACCTGAATGCACTGAATTAGGTTGCACACTCCAAGAACCATAGACAGCTCTAACACATATAAATTCTGAATATTGAGTTGCCACCCCTAGATGAAATGCTTTCAAGGGGAAGGGTACAACCATGTCTCAATCACCTCCCAAGAGGGATGATGTTCCTTACCCACATGACCGATTGTCAAAATATGAGGGTGAAATTCAAGATCTTGTAAAACTTAATAAGAAGTTACTCTGTGAAAATATTCTCATGGGGTATCATCTATATGTAGATACAAATGTTCTCCCTCCTGAAACTAATCCATCCTCAATATAATATTTTGAATTTATGATTGGATCTGGGTCTAGGTAGCTATCCCACATACACAAGGAAGTAAAAAATGATCATGATATCCCTTCATTGTGGAAACAACCTCTCCTTTTCTAGGATATCCATTTAGTCCTAGGATGAATTGGAATTTGGTAATGCCTAGAAATGGGGCCCCCTCTTCAACCCCCATAGGATCCTTATGGCTGGAATATGGTCAAGGACATAGTTCCCCTAGAGATCCATAATATTATTGAGTCCCTCACTACTTGAATGGAATCCATGGAAGGGCGGTGTGTGCCTATGCATCATAAAAGGAAGCCATATCCTGAATGGTTCGATGATACCCTACCTCTTCCCAGCTTTGGAAATCCTAACTTCTATACCTTTGATGGTGTAGGAGACACCGATCAGCATCTAACACACATCATGTCCTAAAGGGGGATGATGATGGGGCCTTGAGATCAACATGATGAAACCAAGTGAAGCTGTTTTGTACATAATCTGATAGGTCCATCCTTCATTTGGTATAGAAATCTTCCAGCAAGATCCTGGTCTGGATGAGAATACATCCTTCATTAATCCCTTTATCAATTTATTTCTACACTAATGAAGATAATGATAGTCAACCTGACAAACTGAAAATAGTTTCATAATGATAGGGTGTCTTATTTCATAGCAAGTTGGAAGTGTATGACATAATCACCCAACATCCCTCTCTCTTAAGAGCAACTACTAGAAATATATGACAAAAAGCTTAGGGATGAGTTGCAGACACCCCTAAGTCCATTGAAGTGTCTAGGTGGATTCTGTGAATTTAATTAAATAGCACAATACCTTGAACATGATATTAATTAGACCTATCCAAAGCTCAACTCATGACTACGATATAGGTAAAAAGGCCATCTGGAATGGAAGAAACAGCTATCACTCTCAGGATAGTAGTGGAACCTATGCAGTTTCCTAGGTAGGCCCCAAACTGCCCTGCACATCCTATTGAGTAGTGGAAACTACATAATCACCCTTGTCTAGAATCATAGAGGGAAATTAGGGTTATCTTGGATTTTAGTAATAGGTTAATAGGATTTACACCTTCCAGAATGATTTGGTCCCTGGTTATTTCTTGGAATCCATGGATAATAACATGCTCACACTTCCACAACCTAGGAAGATCGATTAGGTCAACCTCATTGAATGTCCTGATTAATACCCTTTCCATAAAAGGCTGGATTATAATATCCATTATTGTTTCATCTTCAATGATGTACTTCATGGCATGATCTATTCCAAAGAAGAGGTGTGGGATAATTCCTCATAGCAAGTGGCTTGCATAACCGTGGTCCAACTACAAGAAGATGATGATTGATAGGAGGTCCTGACAAGATGTGCATCAAAATTTGACAACTAGATGGTTCAAAATACAATTTATTGAACCCATTTCACTATTAGAGAATAGTTTCATAGGCCAACAGTAGCTCCGCCACCCATGAAAGAGGCATCATATGCGCCTCCCAAAGGTGGTCATGACCACCAGCGGTGGAATTAAACAGAAGAGGAAGATTCATATTCTCCCAAAAATTAGGCATTAAACCTTGTTGATTCCCTCCCTATAGAATTGGTATCATGGGAACCACCCCACCAAATCAAATCCTCATCATACAAAGAATTCATTTTTTGTTCAGTTAACAAAATACACTTGACAAACCCTTTCTCTAACAATGGGTATACCCCCCAAATATAGTTTTCTGACATATAACTGAGGAACATGAGGACACATGCAGTAGATATGAGCATATAAGGGACAACATAGATGTGATTGGACTCATTATTCTATTAATTTCCCCATATAGGACATATATACAGTTGAGACTCATGGGAAGGCACTCCAACAGGCTCAAAGGAGGTGAGGAGGTTCCTCAGAGCCTTCCAATAGTCTCCCTCATCTGATTGTCTTGGATGAACACCTAACGGGGGTCCAATATTATCAACCCATCCAAAAAGGAAGGCCAAGGTGACCTTCACATCTAGAAATAGATATTCCCTCAACCTCCACATATGCACCATGTCCATCTACCTCAACAGCTCCAGCTCCTGAACTATGTTCCAAGGAGAAGCCCCATATAAGAAAGTGTAGATATCTTGCACAAAATTATGATTTTTTGAAAAATATAGTTGTTGTACCAATCATGATCTTGATACTGGATGCACTCCATATGTTTGACGAACTCAGGGAGGCACTCATCGAATCCCACTAGAGCCCACAGGAATTCGAGAGACAATTCGTTGCCGATGAGGTATATCCAGTCGAGACTATATCGTTAGGATGTCATGTTTCCATCTCATTTATTCATCACGATTAAGAGGAGGCCATCCAAGGGCACATCAGACCCTTATAAATTTATGTTAGACTCAATAATGTCAGTTTCCAATGGGTATTGATTGATAACTGGTTAGGGATCAATCTTAACCCATTGCAGACCCTCCGACGACTGGGGTAGAGTGAAGGGGACTTATCCACTACAAATAATTCTATATAGGGATATGAAAATTGTGATTAGAGACCCATAAAGAAGATAAAACTCAAATCCCAATTTGGAGAACTCACATATAAGGACAAGCTCATGGTTATATAGAATTATACCACATATAATGTCCTGTTTTGGAAGGCCATGACTCTATTTCCACATCATAGTACCATCAACATTCCATCGATTTCTGAAGAACCCCATCAATGGAAATGTTGTCATACTACAAGGTGACATTTCCCACTTTGAGACTTGTGAATCCACATATGCTTAATTTTATTTATACAAGAAGGAAGGTAAATAGCCAATGGAAGATGATGATGTAAAGGTTGCAGCCACCAATGGATTAGGGACCACCCCTATGAATCCCTAGAGTATGCTTGATGATGATTATGTGCTCCCCATAAACATAGTATAAGTAGAAGATATGACCCAAAAGATCCAAACCTCCCCTATCCTGAGTGAAAATCATCTCCAACATCACTCAGCTACATCATAGATAGTGGGGGAGGGTGATACCCTTTCTAATGGCCTCCCTTGACCTAATACAGAAAGAGAGGCTCCTAGACAACAACCATTGCCTAAATATGTCTCCACAGACTCAACAATGGATTTGGATGATCTAAGAAAATCCCCTCTATCTTTGGAGAAAGGCTTATCCACTACCATGGACAAGTTCATGAAGATAAATCTAGGGATATAAGAAGACCTACTCCCTACCTTGATTTGTGCTTCCATGCCTCTTTAAGAGCAAGATATGTATATTTCATTTATGAAGTAACACTGATATGTGTTTTCTTGGAACTACACAAAAATTCCTAGATTGAATCCAGAAATGCCTACACATCATCTCTGACTACCCGATGAGCATTATTTCTTCAAGAAAATAGCCATGAAGATTCACCCCTCTCATGCCACCAATGTAGAGGCTGAAGTAGACAAGTTGATCAAATCTAGTTTTTTCCAGGAAGTGAAATACGTGAGATGGATTTCTAATATCTTCCTTATCAAGAATTATAATGGAAATATTACGGTCTAAATTTACTTTAGAGACCATTATTCTAATTTACTAAAGGATGATTTTCCATTACTGGTCACATAACTCTTGATTGATGCAACTACTGGCTTCTAAGCCCTTTCCTTCATGGATGGGTACTCAAGGTATAATCAAATAAAGATGGAATCCAAAGATGAATAATCCAGTACCATTAGAACACCTCAAGGGATATTATTCTATAAGTTCATACCTATTTATTGAAGAATGTAGGTGTCACATATCACCACACCATGCAACGCATATTTAAGCCATTCATGGGAAGGATAATCGAGTGGTATGTCAACGACCTAGTCGATAAATCCTAACAACGATGTGATTACTTCATAGATCTCCGATAAATATTTGAAAAGGTGTGAAAATATATACTAAATTTGAATCTACTAAAATTTACCTTCGGGGTAATGTCTGGAAAGTTCCTCAGCTTTGTGGAATGCCACAGTGGCATAGATTTTGACCAAGGGATGACCAACACTATTTTGGAAATGTCACCCACCAGGAACATGAAATAACTAAGGTTACTCCAAGAGAACCTTACCTATATTTGGAAATTCATAGGTAACCTAGCCAGAAAGGCTCTCCCCTTCACCAGGTTAATAAAGAATAAAGTTTCCTACCAATGGGATGATGATTTTCATAAATACTTCAAAATCCTCAAGCAGTATTTGCATCACCCATCATTTTTTATGCCTCCAATGGAAGGGAGGCCACTTATGATATATGTGGCTGGAATGGAATGATCATTGGGTGCCCTTCTCCATCATAAGAATGATTTGGGAAGCAATGATAGTCTCTACTACTTCAAATGGATCATTCTAGGTACTAACACTCGATACTCCGATGTCTATACGAATTTCCTTTCACTTATCTTCATTGTGAAAATTTTGAGACACTACTTGAAGAACTATGAGGTCCACCTAGTCTCTTACATTGATCCACTCAAGTATATACTTGGTCACCAGATATTGACTAGGGACATGGCTCAATGTGTTGTCATTATGTAGTAACATGAAATCTAGTTCATAACACAAAAGTCAATGAAAGAGAAATCTCTGTCAGATTTCCTCACAACACATCCTACCTCGAAAAATAAACCAGAAGACACCGAGCTCCATGATGAAGATGCATTTTATGTCCATGAAACTACCCAAACATGGGAGATGTAATTTGATAGATCCTCCCAGAGTCTAATCGGTACCATAATAGAGAACCCTAAGATCAATCAGGTTGGCCTGGGAATTGTATTTATCACCCCTGAAAAAGTGGGTTTCCCCTACTCTTTCTCACTATCTGAAGGATGCACAAATATTGAGGCAAAATACCAATCCCTCACCACTAGATTGGAATTATCCCTACAGATATACATATCCTACTTGAATATAAAAGGAGTCTCGAAACCAGTAATAAAGTAGATCAATGGATGATATTCCATTAATAATGAAGATCTAGAACCCTGGATATGTTAGGGGATTAAGTGTGGAATTCACCTCTAATACCACATTTTATTTTGTCCCCTAATAATAGAATTCTCGCACTGATGAACAAGAAAATGCATCTATCATCCTGGATGACCCTAATGAGAAGAAAGGATCCTTCTGTATCACACATTGAAGAATGGTCTCATCGATCATCATATGTGATGTGGAAGAGATCAATCAGGTAAACACCTCCCCATGTCTTGATGAACCAATGACCACCCCTAGATGGATGGAGTCCATAATCAGCTATATTTGAGAAGGGAATCTCTTAGAAGATCATGTTAGAAAGGAATATAATCGGTTTTGGGCAGTGAACTTCACTCTTCAGGATGACCCAAATGAGAAAAAATTACTCTATATGTGTGGTTTGATTGGATTCTCCTTAGGAGCATAGATGAAGTGGAAGTTCTCACATTCATGAAGGAAGTCCACATAGGCTCTTCTGAGACCCATGAAAATGCAGTAGATTGTCTCCTATCAATTTTTCAATTTTTGGAGCTCTGTTAATGTGTTTTGCATCACTCGGGTCGAATCCTCAGTGATGATACTTTTTAATAGTTGATTGTGTTGTGATTGGGGGGGTTTGTTTTCAATGATTAATTGAAATGATTGATTCATTAAGACTGATTTAACAATATGATAAATATTTTTGTGAGTTCATCATTAGGTAGTGAAGCTTGTGATATCCTTGATCCTTGCTTTATAATGCATTAAATTAACACCCATGTCATAAGTTGATGTTGATTGGAATTCCCAAGTGTTAAGGATTTAATCCAAGCCTTAACATAACTTAGGGTTTTAATATTAATCATATCTTATTTATGTTAGTGTATTTACTATTCCAATAATACATGGAAATCATAGGTCAAACAAAGCATGTCATTAATCCTTGATATTTTATGTTTAACATACCCAATGTTAATTTAAAGAATATTCATCTAGCAAAATCTATCAATCACTTAACATCACAAAATAATGACTCACACCAATGGTAGATTCCATCATCCATTAAGATGGTTATTAATTTGGTAATATCTATTTATGGTGATGAATTATTAATTGAACAAAAAGAACAGTATAAGAAAAGCATTGTGTTTCGAACACACACACACGAATGTTGATGAGAATTAAAAATGAACTTTATATTTAATGAGAAAGCAAAAGGAGGGAAGGATTTTCATCTTGATTTCAAATATTTAAAGAGAATTAATATCTAATAATATAGGGTGTATTATTAAAATATAATGTGAAGAATAAACTTTCATTAAATAAGAATTACAAAAAGAACACCTATGATATTACAAATGAAGAAAAACAAAAAATCAAATGAATTCAAAGATAAGAGGAAGGGTCACTCAAGTGAAATCCTGAGTTTTCAGGTCATAACAAGATTTCGTCAGATCCTTGGTCGAAAAAATTGATCCTCCTCTGTTTTGAATTCCCATCCTCTTTCAAGGAGAGGAGGGGGAACTATTTATAGCCCATGGAATTGGACTGTTTGCATTCCAAAACAAACCCTACACTTGAATCGCCAATTTGATATTTCAGATAGCAGAATCTAGAGAAATCGTCTTCTTAAAAGATGTATATAATAAAATTATCAGTCTAACCTCAAATTTTGGAGGTAGTTGAACCTATGGATATAACTTTATGGAAATTTTCATAAACAGTGTTAAACTATTAATTTCGATCCTTTCTTTTTCGATGGCCTAAATGTGAATGGATTTTTGAATTGGATTATGCCATAAAATTTGAATTCTTTATTCAAAAAAGTAAACCACATGTATATCCTCTTCCATAAGGAATGATATTAGCTCAAATGGATGTGTATATCAGTAGAAAAGTCAATTATGGTGTGTTGATTTTATTTCTCATACAAAATGGTGGGATGGACTTAATATAATTATTTTGGGAAATTTTTATTAAATTTGGTCCCTGGGAGTTTTATTTGTGACTCCTTACATTGTTCCAAAAAATTTGGACGATAATAAAGAAATTTGAACTTCTGGATTGAGCCCAGTAATTCAATCTTTTTAGTTGGTCTAGTTACATCACAAATTCATTGGGCCTTCTTGTATAGTCTACATGGCCCTTCAAATGGGATAATAGGACAATATATATTTCTAATGATATGTGGGAAATTGAATAAGGAATAATACAAAATAAGAAACATACCATTTGGATTAGCAGGGTGATATTTATTGTTAATATAATAAACTAACATGAATTTGGATGAATTCAAATAGTGCTGAAAAATTATATTGAATATTTAAACATTAATATTTAAAATAAATTATGCACATTTCATATAAAATAAGTAAATGGAGTATATAAAAAGTTATAAATAAGTGGATAACATCAAATCTCCCACACATAGACCTTTTTATCTCCTTATGTGCAAAAAATATAAAAAACATTATAAAATCATTTTCACTCACCAACAAAATATTAAAAAAAAATTCCCCAATCAGGGGTGGTTTACACCATTTCACTCATTGATATTGAATTCCACTATAAATTGTTACAGAAATTATATTCCTAAAGCAATTAATTTTTCATGATCAAATTTAGAAATAAAAACTGTGGGCTCGAAAAACATACTCCTCTCATGATGATAAAAATTTATTTCTGGAGGTTCACTCATTCACCAACCAAATGTAAAAATCATAGAGTTTGAATGAACTCCCAGCATCCATTACCTATCCTAAAGTTCACAATAATGAAGATGTATTTTAAGGTGTTTTTCTTTGGCTTTGGGATGGTAGAAATATAATGTCCAAGAGACGGAAGAAGAGGGGTAAAACACCAACATGGAAAAGGAAATGCACAATATTTCTAAAATAAAAACCTGGAAAGAAATAGAAACACATATTTATAAGGGAACAATTGGGTGTATCAATAAACAATAGTGGAAGAATAATTTAAGGAAATGAGAAGCTAGAATTTTCAAAAAAATACAAAACTTCTCCCAATGACATAAGTGTTCTTTTTTTTTGCATTTTTTGAAATTTGAACTTGAAAAAGATCTCACACTCATCTCCCAACCCATGTTTGATCTCATCACGACACTAATTTTAATAGTTATAGCAAGATTAAAGGTTGAGGAAGAGTGATTTTTGACCCACCCCTGACACAACCCTTTCTTTTTTTCTTTTTTGATTTTTTTATTGATTTTTTAACACCTTCCAATAAAATTTACAAAATTACATTAATGAACTTACATTCTCCAAAACTCATTGAATGACAACCTCTCCCCCACACTAAAATAGATGCTTTCCCTCAATCATATGGTAAAACGTTGAAAACCAATAAAAGGGCACCCAAAAATTAATTTCATTCTCCCCAAAATTAAATTTAAATAAATAATACAATATAAATCCATGTAGATGTTGGGTGAGATAAGGTATTGGGCTTGTAACGTGTCCATCAATGGAAATGTTTTCATAGGATCGAAGGGGAATTCAAAATGAGGATTGTTGTAAGGAAAATGAGAGGCTATTTGGCTATTGTGATTTTCACGCGGCTCAGAAAATGCCTCTATCATATTAATGTACTATAAAGTAGTAAATTCAATTAGAAGGTCCACAAACTCAAGACTCATAAATGGGGGAAAAATTACTTTTTGAAAAGATTTTTGTAGGTGTTCTTTCCATGAAATATAATTTTGTTCCTCACAGTTGGGGAAAATCATTTTTCAAATAAAAAATTGAGCATTCAAAATTTGTGGGTTTTGACACAATATTATTTATCCAAATATATGATGAAAACATAAAAAAATTTATATGAACCCATGTATTTTGACTCCCCAAAATGGTTAGATTTTTTTTTAAATTTGAATGTGAGTAATTATGACGCTTGATTTTCCATATTTTTTTCATTTATTTATTTATTTTAGTATTTTTTTAAAATACAAACCAACAAAAAAGAGGAAGATAGAAAGAAAATAAATTGATGATGAAAGTGATAAAAATTCAAAATTGAGGAACAAGAAAAAGAAAAAGGAAGAGAGAGAGAGAGAGAAGGAGGAGGAAGATAAAAAGAGGGAGTTAAAGGGAAAGAGGTTACCTATGGTTTAGATTTGGTTGGTTTCTATCTCTATTCGGAGGTGGGTTTACTGTGGATCTGATGGAAGTTTATGTTGTACCTGATCTATGTGTCCTCCCATGGAAATTCTTTAACTGATGTCTGTTAACTGTGAATTTCCTTTTTAAAGATGGTTTTTAGACATTCACTGCACCAAATGGGTAAACAAGAGAAACAATAAAAGAACCTTCCCGATGAGAATTAATGTTACCTGGGTGAATCCAAAATCGCGAATTGAAGAGAATTACATTTTCACTGTCATGAAATACCTTTATCAGGATGTGTTTATCATGGAGTGCCTTGAATTTTTTCATTGTATAGATTATAATTCTCATAAGAAGAAAGTCAATGCTCCTCCAGTTTAGCCAATCACTTCAATCATTATTCACCAAATTTTTCAAAATTAAAATTACATGTTTTCACATCCTAAAACGACTTATATTGGATTTCAAATGGAAAATGACATGCATTACCAAAAACTAGACTAAAAGGAGACATCCCAATGGGTGTTTTATAGGCATTTCAATAAGCCTAAAGTGATTCAACTAGTCTCTCAGGCTAGTGTTTTCGGGTGGGCTTAACAATTCTCTCAAGCACTATTTTCAGTCCTCTATTAGAGAGTTCAGCCATGCCATTTGATTGGGGGTGATATGCAGTAAATTTTTTATGTACAACACCATTCTTTTTAAAAAGAGATTCCATGGTTCTATTACAAGAAATGGGTTCCTAAGTCACTTATCAAGGAACGGGGAGTTCCAAATCTAGGGAATATGTGGGTTTTTAAGAACTCAGTAACAGTATGTGAATCATCCTTTCTAGGGGGTTTTTCCTCTACCTTCCTAGAAACACAATTGACTGCAAGAATAATGTATGAGAATTAATTAGAAGGAGGTAATAATCCCATGAAATTGATTCCCCAAACATCAAATATCTCACAGAACATTAAAGGCTATTGGGGAATTTGATTTATTTTTGAAATTGTGCCAAAATTATTTCAAGTGGGAAATCATTTAAAGAACGCATATGAGTCCTTAAAGAGTGAAGGCCTGAAGAATCCAGAGTCTAGGACCTCTCGGGAGGTCCATTTTGGTCTAAAGTGTCCATGTCTGGGAAGTGAGTGAAAAAATTATCAGATGGAGGAATGCTCATCTTCATCGACACATATTCTAATTACTATGTCTGCCCCAGTTTTACAAAGTTTATTTTCTTCCCAAAAATAGTATTTTGAATCACTTATCAACTTCATTTTTTGTTATTTTGAAAACTTTTTAAGAAAAAAATAGAAACTAATTAATTTAACATTGGGGAGTAACATGGTATTTTTGGAGTGAGAGATGAAAGGTTCTCAGTTGGAAATTCTGGATCAATTATTTCATAATGAGAAGAATTAGAAATTATACTCCAGTGATTATCCATAGTGTTTTCATTCCAGGTCTTTCTTTGACTTCAAGTTCAAACTCTTGGAGCATTAGGATCAATCTTATTAGCCTCAGTTTGGAATCAATTTTCTTGAGTAAAAACATTATAGCAGAATGGTATGTGAGGATGATGATTTTGGCACCTAAGATATAGGGAAAAAATTTATCTAAGGAAAAACCACTGCTAAAAGATCCTTTTCAGTCACAGTATAGTGAGATTGATTTTAATCCAATGTTTTTGAGACGTAATAGATGACGTGAGGAATATTTTTTTTCTTCTTTGACCAAGAATATCCCCAACGGATCTATCAGAAGAATCACACATCAACTCAAAGGGAAAAGACCAATCTAGGGGTTGGATTATTGGGGAAGATATAAGAATAGTTTTGAGTTCAATGAAGTCTCTCTTGAAAACCTCATCAAAATGGAATGTGATAACATTTTTGAGCCACCAATTGAGTGGGAGGGAAGTACTACTGTTGTTATGGATAAATCACCGATAGAAACCAGTATGACCGAGGAATGAATGGATGTCTTGAACAAAAGTGGGTTTAGTAATTTGTTGGATCACTTCAATTTTGGAATGATCAACTTCAATGCCCTTTTTTGAAACTATGTGTCTGAGAACAATCCCATTTGAAACCTTGAAGTGACATTTTTCAAAATTTAACACAATTTTACACTTGATATATTTTGAAGGACTATGGAGAATGAATTAAATCAAGATTCAAATGACTCACCATAAATGGTAAAGTAATCCATGAAGAATTCCATGCAATGTTCACTGAATTCTAAAAAATACTCATAATACACGTTCGGAATGTTGCACGATAATTACAAAGGCCAAATGGAATTATCCCTTATGAATATGTTCCAAAGGGGCATGTGAAGGTAGTATTTTCTTGGTCCTGAGGTGCCATTGGGATTTGGAAGTAGCCGGTGTATCCATAAAGAAAGAAATAATGTGACTTTCCATCCAATCATTCAAGAATTTGATCAAGGAGGAAGAGGGTAGTGATATTTTCTTGTTTCAACATTAAATTTCCTATATTTGATGCACACATGCCATTTTTTCTTCACATGAGTTGTGACTACCTCTCCATGTTCATTTGTGACAACAGTTATCCCACCCCTCTTAGGTAAATATTGAATTGGGATAACCCATTCACTATCAGAAATTGGGTAGATAATACCATCTTGAAGAATCTTGGTGATATCCTCCCTAACTACCTCATGTATGAGCGTATTGAGTATTCTTTGCAGTTGTCTAGTTAGTCTGGATGATTTATCAAGATAGATGTGATGTGGGAAAAGAGCAGGTCTGATTCCTAGTATATCATATAGGCTCTAACCTAAGGATTTTTTATTTTCCTCTAACACGTGAACAAGTTTGGAATCCTCAATTTTAGTATGTGAAGCAAAGATAATGACAGGATAAGAGTGATCATGAAAAAAGAATGCATATTTCATGTTTTAAATAAGAGGTTTCATATCAATCTCATCATTCATTTGTTGGGTAGACAACTAAATAATGGAGGAAGGGATTTTAGTTGGTTTTGTTTAATTTTCCTTAATACTATCCAAGGTAGACCAGTAGAGATCAGAGTTGATGTGGGATTTAAGAGAGTTTTTATGATCCTCTAGATTGATAAAGTCTATGAATGACAAGTCCACATCAACTTCACCATTTATAACTTGGTTAATAATGGTTCAGATTTCCCAAGATCCTCTCTCATTAAAACATGATTAAAATGATGGAATAGGGTTCAATTTACTCTCATAAGTGTCCTTAGAAGCATGGATTAAGAATGTAGAGTGATACTCAGATGAGTATTGCATGGATTGGAAAATGTGGAACTTGACCAATTGGTCAAAAAATTCTAGGATAAGATTCCTGAATAGACATAAATCTTGGTTCTCATTTTCATTAGGAATGGTCTTCTGAGAATTAAGGGAGATCAAGAAGAGTTTGTCTCACCTTCCATGTTAAGGACATAAAAATCAGCGGGGAAGATAAGATGATTCACATGAACAAGGACATCCTGGATTATACCATCAGGACTAGTAGTTCCTTGATTGGAAAATTGAATTAAAACACTTGTTCGATGTAAGAGACCTAGAAAAAGGTTGGAGAATAAGTATTTGGGCATGAAATTAATTGAGGCTCTTAGGTCTATGAGTGCATCATCGAATTTGGAACTTCTAATTTGGAATAGAACCGTAATGGTCGCTAGATCTTTTCACTTTATCGGAATAGACTGCTGGGTGGAAAAAATTCTAAGGTCCTAAGTTACCTCTTATGGGTGTAAAATTCTTTAAAAAACATGGCGTAGTTAAGAATTTGATTTATAGAATCTAAAATGGGAATGTAGACTTCAACATGTCTAAACATGTTGAGAATTTCGGGATCAGATTCAAAGGAACTCTTTGGCATATAAATGTCTTGAGAAAAATGAATTAGGTTATTATATGGAATGGAAGGAGGTTAGGGAATGGATTTAGATTCATTTTTAGGTTTTTTTTATTTTCATTTTATAGGTCAACATTTAAAGGGTATTTGTAGGACTCATCCTGAGGCATAGAAATTACCTTTCCCGATCAAAGTGCAATTTCACTTACATTGCCCTTGGGGTTGGGTAACAGTTGAGCTGGGAGTTGGGAATAATTTAATTACTGTTTCTGGATCAAGTGGGATTCATGTTGACCAATTTGGGTTTCAATGTTTTTGAGGCTAGAATGAGTGAAGGAGGAATGATATTCCACTCCACTTTCCCATGGTAGCTTGGAAGAAGAGGCTTATCCCAAATTGGGATTACCTTGATTTAGGTTCTTGTGAAAGATATTGTATTGGGTTTGGTGTTGGGAAGGTTCATTAGGATAGTGGAATCCAGGAGGAGTAAGAGGAGGATTGATCCTTGGAGGTTAAGGAACAAAAGGGTAAGGTTGTTGGAAGTTACCAACACCTTGACCATTCTGGAATTGGTTTGGGTTTTGAGGAGGGAATTGAGGGGGGTGAGAAATGGGATTGACATACCTCAAGACTTGGTTGATGGTATAAGAGAAGGGATCATAGTGGGGTTGGTTGAATTTCATAATAAACTTACTTGATTGATGAGTTTTGGGGTTCCACTAAGTATATGCTGCATTGAGAACCATTGTTCTGGATGAATAAAATGTATCCTCCTGATGTTGTGTACATGTGTCAGTTGAATGAGATGGGGATCTACAGATTCCATAATTCTTGATAGGTTTAGGGAACAAAGATTTTGGAGAAGATGAGGTTTGGGATTTGGAAGCCACATCTAGTTGTCGCACAAGACCTGTATGTTCACTCATCCACTCTGTCATCTTGTTCAGCTCTATCAATTGACTAGCTGGGACTTTTTTAACTTGAGAATGTGCTCGAGTATGGATTTTGTTTTTATTTTTTATCTATGTTTCTAATGAGAACTTTTGCAGCTGCATGAGTTTTATCAAAAAGAGCACCACCACTTGCAGCATTAATGAGATTTCTCTCCATAGACAATAACCACTCATAGAAGTATTGGATCAAGATTCGGTCAGAGATTTGGTGGTGTGGTCTAGTCTCCACAATCTTTTTGAACCTCTCACAATACTCATGAAGTGATTCATTGGGGAATTGATAGATACCAATAATTTCCATTCATATGGAAACAATACGAGAAGAAGGAAAGAATTTCTCTATGAAAAGTCATTTCATGTCAATCCATGAGTTTATGGAACCAAGAGGGAGGCAGTAGAGCCATGACTTGGTGGAGTTAGGTAAGGAAAAAGGGAATGATCTATGTTTTATTTTTTCCTTAGAAACCCCTTGAGGCTTCATGTAAGAGCACACCACATGGAACTCTTTATGGTGGAGATGTGGATCCTCATTGGCTAGCCTGTGGAAATGAGGTAGAAGAGGAATCTAACCCAAGTTGAGTTCGAAGTAAGCCTCTATGTTTGGATATTGAATACTGAGGGGTTGGTATTTCATATTAGGGGTGTCAAGTTCTTTAGGGGTTTGTTCCCTAGGATTATACATATCTAATTAAATTGGTTGGAAAAGGTTTTTATTATGCATAATGGTACTCTTAAGTTGGAAAAGTGTTTGCTCAATTTCAAGGTCAAAAAAAAACCGAGCGATTTTTTATAAGGATACGGGGAATTCAGAGAGATTTTGGAAGAAATAGAAAGATGGGGTTTTCTTTGTGTTTTTTTCATTTATGATTTTAACTAGAAGGTGGGTTTTTCTTTGTGTTTTTTTCATATTTTTTTTAAATTGTGTTTTTTTTGTTTTTTTGTTATTCTTACAATAACCAAAAACTAAGGACTACTTAATGCACCATCCCCGAAAATATATCCATTTGAAATCACGGTCGATTGTCACATATTTACCATTCAAGGATCTAAATCTCTCCTAATGTGTATAGAAAAACTTTTGTAGAATCATCAATGATGATACTCTTTAATAGTTGATTGTTTTTAGTTGATTGTGCTGTGATTGGGGGGTTTGTTTTTAGAGCATAATTGAAATGATTTATTGACTAATATTGATTTAGAAATTTAAAATATATTGGGTTGAGTTCATCATTAGGTAGTTAATCTTGTGATATCCTGAAGCCATGATTTATATTGCATTAAATTAACACCCATGTCACAAGTTGACGTTGATTGGAATTACCAAGTGTTAAGGATTTAATCCAAGCCATAACATAACTTATGGTTTGAATATTAACCATATCATGTATATGGTAGTGTATTTATGGTTCCAATAATCCATGGAAACAACATTTCAAACGAATCATGTCATTAATCTATGACATTTCAAGTTAACATACACAATGTTAATTTAAAGAATATTCATTAAGAAAAAGCTCCCAATCACTTAACATCACCAAGTAATGACTCACCCCAATAGTAGATTTAATCATCCATTAATATGGTTATTAATATGGTAATATGTGTTTACGGTGATGAATTATAAATAGAACAAAAAGAACAGGATAAGAAAAGTGGTGTGTGTTGAACACACACGCATGAAGGGTGATGAGAATTAAAAATGATCATTAGATTGAATGAGAAAGCAAAAGAAGGGAAGGGGTTTCAAATTTATTTCTAATATTTTAAGAGAATTAATATTTTAGAATAGAAGGTGGATGATTAAAATAGAATATGAAGAAGAAACTTTCATTAAAATAGACTTACAAAAACAACACTTACGAGATTACAAATGAAGAAAAACACAAAAGAAAATGAAATAAAATAGAGGAGGAAGGTTATTTCAAGTGAAAACATGAGTTTGGAATTTCCTCCTAGGATTTTGGTAGGTCCTTGGTTGTTCCAATTGATCTCATCTATTCTGAATTTCCATCCTCTGGTAATGAGAGGAGGGGGAAGTATGAATAACACAAGGAATTGGACTATTTTCATTCTAAAAATACCCTCCACTTCCATCGCCAATTTGATTTTACATAAAGATGAATATAGAGACATATTATTCTTCAAAGTTGTAGATAATAAAGTTTCAATTGACTCTCAATATTTGGTGGCATTTGGACTTACGAAGCCAAAGTTATGCTGGTTTTAATAAACAATGTTAAACTGTCTGTTTCCATCCATTCTTTTTCAATGTTCTAAATGTGAATGGATTTTTTAATATAAATATTCCTTCAAATCAAAATTATTTCTTCAAAAAATTTGTCCAAATATATATCCTATTTTACATTGGATAATATCACCTCTAATTGATGTGTATATTTGGATAAAAGTCAATTTTGGGGTTCTAATTTTATTTCTTGGACAGACTGGTGGGCTTGAATTAATATAATCATTTGGGATTCTTTTTATTGGGGTTGGGACTTGAATGTTTTATCCATGACTCCTTGAATTGTTCCCAAAATGTTTGTGGATAATAAAGAAATTTGGACTTTTGGATTGAGCTCAGTAACTCAATCTTCATAGCTGGTAGACTTTCATCACAAATTAATTGGGCCTTCTTGTTTAGTATATATGACCCTTTAAATATAAGAATTGGACAATGATTAATTCTAATGATATGTGGAAAATTGAATAATGAAACCTAAAAAATAATAACCACTCAATTTGGATTAGTAGGGTGACAATTATTATTAAAAAATTAAACTGACTTGAATCCGGATGAATTACAATATTACTCGATAATTATATTGAATATTTAAACATCAATATTTCACAAAAATTATTCACATTTCATATAAAATCAGTAAAGGGAGTATATAAAAAGTTCAGGAAAAGTGAATAACATCATCCCATAAATTTGGAACTAGCCTCTCCCACCAAATGAGGAGGTTGGGATATTACTGGAAAACCATGATACAAGACTGTGTGGAATCACAAAGAAATTTCATGCACACCCTATCCATGAAAACATCAAACATAAGCCCTAGAAATTGCTCCATACCACTAAATATTCATGGCCAGTTTCCATTTAGGGTATGGATGTAGTGGGTCCATATCCCTCGGCCATCGCTAGGTAGTTCAACTATATCCTTATTGACACCAACGTTTTTTCCAAATGGGCTGAGGCGTTACCCCTCAAGGAAGTCAGGATGAATAATATCATCAGCATCATGAATTCCCACATCATCAATAGGTTCAGAGTCCCTCAAAAAATATTGACGGACATGAGAACTAACTTCTTTTCCACATAGTTGAAGAATTTGTACCAGGATTACAGTATTTAGTCCAATCACTCATCCCACTATCACGTGGTAGCAAATGGATAGGTAGAGGCCTTCAATAAGACCTTATCAAACATACTCTATAATGTGGTCAACAAGTATAAGATATCTTTCTAGATAAACTCCTCCATGTGTTTTTGGGCCTACCATACCACCATGTGTACGAAAACCCAAGAAATTCCATACTCACACTTGTATAGGACTGATGAAGTATTTCCCATAGAGGTTCATCTTCTCTCACTCTGAGTAGCCATTTACAAACAACTCTCAGATGATGAAAAATCATAGAAATGGATAGAAGAGTTGGAACAACTAGAGGAGAAGAGGTTGTGCACATTGGAAAACCTCAAAGTCCACCAGAATCAGATAGCCAGAGCTTTTAATAAAAAGGCTTACCTACACTCATTACTTTTAGTAGAATAGGTGTTGGCTCTCAGAAACTCAATGATATCAGGATTGAAACCCCCAAAATTGGTTCCCAAGTGGGAAGGACCTAATATCCTACATAAGGTCTAATATAATGATTCCCATTCATTGGATTCCATGTATGGGGAGTATGTCACACTACCCACCAATGCAATATTTCTTAACAACTAATTTTCATAAGCTATTAATAAAACAAGAATCCACATCAGAGTAATACCCGTTATTTGTCTTGACCAAATAACATTAATTTTTACAGAGTTCTTCCTCACTGAATGATGTTAAACTACATGTAACATCTCATCATTACCACATGATGTCAAACCGCACGTAATATTTCATGTTTACCGGAGGACATTAAACTATGCAGAATTCTTCCTTAACGAAAAATATTAAACTGTACATCAAAAATCATTAATTCATGAAGTAAAACTAAATAGATCCATAACTCCCCTTCTCTTTTAAATTGGGTAATCCATCATCCATGCCACTTGATATTAAAAAGCACGGTTCCATGAGAAATATGTGTGGCTTGATTCTCATTTTCCAGGAGATATGTAGGGATGACTTGATCCTGTATCCTGGTCCAACCAATAAATCATATAAAATTCCCTTATTATACCCCTATCTTATCTCTGCACTATAGAGAAACCCATGATGCTCCTTATTTCTCACACTGATCATAGCTCACATGAGATTAGGAATCATGGTAGGGACGTGACACCACAAGCAAGGCATAGGGGTGCATAACGGGTCTATTACGGTTCTAAATGAAAGACCATAAAAGGTGTACTGATTTTCTTATCGTAATACATTAAACAGTATTCCCATTCAAAACTACATGTGGTTTGATTCCCATCCTCATGAGATACATAGCAACACACAGACTTCCTCTCCTAGGACCAACCGTAACGTTCTCCCCAATTCATGTCATTCATCCTTATTGCATGATGTTAAACATCATAGAATTATAATAACTATGTGTAGCATTGCTAATACCCATACAAGTTATATAGTGGCACCTGGATCTCTAATACAAATCCCAGATGCAACTATCAACAGAGATAATGCCCACCTCTACATATGGGTCAGACCTGAGTAGAGCATTTCCTTTCCCAGAACTATGTGTGTCTTGGTTCTCATCCTCGTGAGATACATAGTGTCTCCTAGACATTTTGTTTTTTGGAACAACCACAGGTATAAATTTTTTTCCTTTTTTTCATATGTTTTCCTAGAAATATGAATGGTTTGGTCGAGACCTATTTGGTCCTCGTGCACGTCGGGTTTCTTGACAGCACCACACTGCACATATCTATGTTAGGAACTCCATCTTTAGGTCTATCTGACATGACCCTAAACTATCTGCACATTTCACAACTATATGACATTATAATTTTCCCTATAGTTCAATCCACAAGACAATAAACCACATCTCAAACTTCATCTTCATCACAATACATTCAACTGCATGGCCTTTCAAAACTACGTGTGGATTGATTATCATTTCCATGTGATACACAATGATGAAAAAGACCCCATATTTGGGCCCAAAGACAACATTAAAACTTCTCAAGTTGGTTTCTACATCCTCCCTGCATGATCTCAAACTACCTGGAAATACATCCTTACCACATGGAATTAATTTAAATTGAAAATTTATTGGCTGTATGACATTAAAACTGCATGAAAAAAATCCCCACTACATGAAAATAAACTATGCCAACCATTTACCATTTTTCATTCCTTATCAAAGGACCATAAAAGAATTACCTTAGTCATCTAGTGTACATGGTTCTTTTACCATATTTTAAAATAACCTCAATCCATGGTCTAAACATCACATTCTACATGCCTTATATTGCTGTAATACTTTCATTTCCCTTGAAAAGTGAAAATGATACCTCTCGGTTGGCCCTAATACTAATGTAGAAGGGCTCAAAACCACTGACAAGAGTCATCTTGGCCTAACATTAAAGGCCTCCTAATTTTGGTAAGCTTGATGTCACCAAGTTGAAACCTAGCTCCCCATTGTGTTTTAGGTTATCCCCATAATGATTGTCTCATATCATTTCTCATGATCTGAGGAACTCGAGCCATGGTTTACAACATTTCCACCTCCCGCTTAGAACAATGTTGGATGAGTATTGACCCTAGGTATCCTAATTAGCCTCTTGTGCAACATTTCCCATATTTTGTCCAAATTTCAAGACCTTAAACTACTAGAAAAAAGAAGTGTAACATGTTAGGTTGAAAACCCACAAAGGTAAACAAAAGAAAATTTCAAGTATCCACCAACTAAAATATTCATCTTGAGAATTTAGGAAAAAATTAAGGTAACAATAAATAAGGCATAAATCTCATATGGCTTACTATATGACCCTTGTAAAATTCAAGATATTCTCATTGGACCCCATAGACTAGTAAAAAATTGGAGAAATGATTTTTCACATCTCCTCGCTATGAGAATATGTTTGATCGGTGGTGGTGTAACTTTTAGGTTACTCGAATGATTATTGGATTTTACATTTCCCATAAACCCCACTTCATGGTATAAATAACCATAGGTCATATCAAACCATTCATTTCTACTAGAGAAGAAATGAGATCTCTCAACTCATCTATGCTATTGACGTAGAAGGGTTCAGACTGACTGAGTAGAGACATCTTGGCCCAACATTATAGTCTTTCTGATTCTTCTGATCCTGGTGTCATCATGGTGGAACTTATAACCCCATTTTATTTTAAGATATCCCTGACTTGATTTTCCCATGCCTTCCTCATGACTTGATCACTTTGGAATATGATTTACAGTCTCCATATCAGACTATCTAGTATGATCTGATATCCTAGAAATTACATCACCATGTTTTGTTCCCATTATCAAGTTCAAAATGAGACCCTTAATTCTTGATCCATTTGGTGGCCCACATCCCATGATTCGAATCCATAAAGAGTAGTTCATGAGATGTTCAATTGGAGCTAAATGGACCTAGGGTAATAGAACCTTTCCTAGATAGCCTTCCTTCCATAACCATCTTAATCATCTATATTTTTGAGCCTTTGAAAATATTCCATATCCCCTGGAAAGGAAAATATATCTCTTAGTTCATCCATGCTACCTATGAAGAATGGCTTAGAACAACCGACCCGAGATATCTTAGCCTAGTTTAAAGGGATCCCTAATCCTTGGGAGACTCAACCACACAATGGAGGAACCTGACACCCAATAGTGTTAAGGGGCACACCCAGAATGTCTACCCCATTCCATATTACTCAGCTCAAACTTCCAGGTTTTGATTTATATCACCAACCTTCCAACTATCCAGGTGATCCTACCTTCCCTATCATTTCACCATTGACCGTATTTACTACTATAAACATCTTATTGCCCTTGGAAAAGAGTACAGATCAGTTTTTTCAAGCCATTATATCGATACACAAGGCATTTAACTCGCCAGCTAAAGGCATCTTCTACTTGTAAGAGAGAAACTCCAATCCTCTTGAGGTCTAACAGCAGCACAGTAGAACATAACAACCCCTAGTGTTTAGAGTAATCCCTCGTCTGCCAGCCCGATATTCCATATAATTCTTGGAAATAAGACTATAAACTACATGGAAGGATAATGGTTCGAGATAAAATATCTTAAAATAAAGAAATAGATGGTCCAAGATAAAAGACTTTAAACAAAAGCAACAGATTGTCCAACCTAAAAGACCATAAACTAATGTAATATATGGTACAAGCTATATAAATTAATCTAAATAAATAGATGGTATGAGATATCTACCTTAAAATAATGAAATAGATGGTATGTGATAAAAAACATAAATTAATGAAATAAATTTTTGGAGCTAAAAGACTTTAAACTAAAGAAAAAGATGGTTTGAGCTAAAATATCTTAAAATAAAGTACATGGATATCATCCTAAAAACCCTTATAAGGCCTTATTATGCTCAATATAATTTTAGAAAATATGAAAATAACTCATTCTTCAAGACATATCTCCTACCTAGATGATCCCTCTATAAATCATTCATTCGTGAACATACAATGAAAAGCAAGGGATGGGGGTCGACAAAAAAGCCATAGAATATCAAGATATCATACAAGATAGAAAAATTGGATAGTAATCTCAGAAAAGAAACTCATCCATTCACAGTATAAAAAAACAGTGGAATCTTCATATTTCAAAATCTCTCTTAAATTTTGGAAAAAAATGGATTGTATTGAAAAATTATGGGATGTAATGCAAAATATTGCATCATGACAAAAGATGGTCGACAACACTAGTCTGGTCAACAATAGTCTTGCAGGAGCTATCAATTGATCATCAGAGTATCACCTTCCCAGCCTCTTCCGCATCTACCTAAAAGCAGATAACATCAACCAAAGTATTCAATTATTCATCCATCCTCTTAGAATATTCCAATGAGGTTGGTGATTTCGAAATATTGTACTTTAGATGAGATATCATCTCTTCATGACTCTATATTTGTGTCATCTAAGCATCCATAAAGGATTGATGTTCAAAAGGAAACTGGTGAACCTACTCCAGTGACTCCACTACCTCCCACATTTGTTTGTGAAGGGAGTACTCATCCAAGAGACCATGAAATCCCCTTTCATGTGTGGTCAAATCTCTTTATGTCAGGGTTATCCACTACATAATTTTGTACCGAGGATGCAGATTGAAACCGTCCACCCCTAGATTAAGAAATAACTAGAGAAGTCGCTCCCCATGATGGAAGAATGTCTCCAGAGGAGTCTTAGTAATCAAGATGTAGATATTATCCTAGATTAGAATATGATGTGATTGAGCCTCGACAACCAGAAAAGTGGTTTTAGCATAAGGATGACTAACTAGATGGATCAATGTGGAAATCAGAAAATAATCTTGATACACCTCTCTCTTGACAGGTGTATAATCTGTAACCTTGACCAAAGGACTGGTCTCCTCAGCATAATCTGACTTACCATCTGAATTACCATCATTAGAGTGAGGTCACTTCTTGAACACCTCACCTAAGTCCTCAATCAATTCAATATATTCCACAGATAGGGGCATTGGTGACATAAGGGGCCTATCCCCATGGTAGACCAGTTGGCCCAGCACCCCATTGGGATAGGCTATCACCCAATCCTAGGAATAATCTTGGTGAGGAAAGTGAGAGCATCAATTGGAAGAAATATTTTCAATGATCTAGTATCTTCATAGGTTAGTATCTTCAAAAATTGTAGGATAATTCTAGGATGTCGCTCCACTCAAATGATGTCCAAAGGAGTATGGGAAACTACTTGAACATAGCCAAACTATCAGGAAAATCGGTATGCCTTGTATGGATCCTAGATAATCAGATCGCCCACCCTGACTGCTAGGATTCCATCTCAATGATAGATCATATAGGATCTCTCTTCAAGAGAGTCCCTCCCATCATAAATAATCAGACTTCCCGAAGCATAAAAGGTAGAAAAGTCAGAGCTTTCAAATCATCGTAGTGCACATTTAACCTTATAGGGGATAGATACATAGTTGCAACCCCATATATGTTTAGTAGTCTATGGAAAGATACAAGGTATAGGATCCTATAGATATTTTGTTACTAGTTAAAATGGATGTACTCCCCTATCTAGCCGAAAAGAACTATAGAGGACCACCAATCCGGTAAGGAGTGCTGACTTGTTGGACGTGACCTAACATCTAGTAGAGGATTGCATGAACCGATTCCACCAGGTTATGGTGTCACCCTTCTACAACACATTTCAACATTAACAATGTGCTAATGAATGTTCTAAAGTGCGTATCCTCATCTGTAAAGCACCACCCATTTAGGAACATAGCAAGAAAACCTACCAACCTAATGTCCAAAGAAACCTACAGGTTCACTCAATATCCCCATGAGGTGTAGTCCCTAGCTTCTAGAATGGACCAAGATGAGCCATCACTATCATAGACAAATTGAGAAGGGCATTGATGGGGGAGGATAAAATTTGATCTCACTCCGCTTCCACACATAAAAATATTGATCCAATCACTGAAGGAAATAAGTGGCTGCACTGTCATCTCTCTCTCTAGATTTTTATTCCAAATAGAGAATATCTTCTTCACTAAAACCACAATCTGTATAGGATATTCCTAGACATCTTCATCAGGAAGAAATTCATAATACATCTATCTGAGAGAAGGGATGCTACCTAGTTGACAAATATCGAATAAAATGATACCCACCTCATCATGAGGAAGATGAAATGTGTTGGTTCCAAGACACCAGCGGATAATCATTTCACGAAGGAGGTCGGGTTGGAGATAAATGATGAATTGATATATCCATACACAATCTATAAGATGATCCCTATATATATCATAAACAAATTCATAATTGCACCGCCTCATCCAAAATGGACATGCCCATTCATTAGATGAATTTCCACTAAGATGGAGATACCATTTTGAGTACCATCCACCATTAGAGGCGTACAGAGAATAGGTGAATATGATTGATTGATTATAAGAAATGGGTTGTTGGGAAAGGTCATGTTCATCTAGAATCAGGGGAGAACTGGCCAATATATAATAAAATCCCTATGATTGGACTATAACAATTAGACTGACATTGGTAATTGTTTCCTAAACACGGTCTGGGGGAGGTATAGTAGTATCATCCAGTAATCCAAACTCGTATAGTGGAAGTCATTCTGATAAAGGGATAATTCTGAATGATGGATGAAAGGAACCTCTACAATACCTCATTATCAGTACACACATGATAGTGGGGATCCACATTGTGATTACTAGTAATTATTGCCCTCTGGTTAGCCACAAGGGAAGAACCTTGATGAGAACCGTAATCCATCTAAAAATAATTAAATGAAATATATCAGATAAAGAAAATATAATGTCTTTTCAAAAGAAAATAGGGACATGGAAATTTCAGTGGTTCCATGTTCATCACATAGCTCAGTAATGGATTTGAGAACCACATAGAGGGTTCACATATCACCCATCATCGAGAGGACTTGTGGGGAAGATAACCCCTACAAGGCATCACATGCATCGAATGACCCACCTAGATAATTGTGATCACGTTACCTGAATATGGTCACAAGAATCATTAATAATTGAAATATAAGGCCAATGAGTCTCGCGAAACCACTTGAGGTGAATATGGATTTTACATCCTAAGTCTAAGGAATCATTAAAATGTAGTTCATGGTCAAAGAAAATGGGTGCCTTATTAGACTGCAGCCTTGTGCAAGAGATTTGGATGAAAGTTTTCATGGAGAAGACTTGCGGGTAGGGTTCATGATCAGGGTTCATGGTAGGGTCTCATGATGGGAGAAACTATGGGAGCACTCTGAGAATAGGTGGTCATTTGAATGCATTTTAATCCACCACCCATATATATTCAATTCACAGAATACCAAATGTTTCCTAGTATACCAATCATCACCCAAAGAACTAGTTCGTGACATCATAAAATGTTCAGATGGGCATTAGTTTTCCTCAGAATCGAGTCCTTATCCCCTCAGACATCACTCCTGATGAGGGTAATATATTGATATAAGGCCCCATCCTTAAACCTTACTTAATCTTGAGTTATTACAGGATTACACATTGAGGATCTTTTCGGGTTTAGAGTTTTAGAGAATTAGATCATAAAACTTGCATTACATTCCACATATAAACAAAGTGGTTACATAAAGATAGTATTCTTCTTTCCCATCAATGGAAACATATTTAAAATAAAACATGGATTCTTTCTTGACACTTCATTGACACTATCATCATACCATGTACCTTTCCCTTGACCTGTGAATAACATTTCAAAAAAACTTGGGATGAGCATAAAAAGCTCAGTAAGGGATATAAAAATATATGGAAAGGATACATGGGTACATATATACATAAGAATGAAATCATACTTTACCCACAAAACATAAGCACTTTAACATACCTCATAAAATCATGAATAAATCATAGAAATCATAAGACATAAAGGTAACTTGAGGCATTCATAACATTCATACGTAGGGAGTAACCCTCTTGGTTACGTTTGGAATACCCATCACAGTATATTCCCTAAATCTCTTCGGAGAAACCATAACATTTCACTCCTTCGCATTACCCAATGCATTGGAGAGCTATATCGGGCTCACCCGCCCTTAGTTTATCACGGAACCACCCGTCTTCATAATAATGCCCAAGAACCTCAACATAATTGTATCACATAAAACATGCATAAAGGAAACATAACATTCCCACCTTTCAATCACAAGATATCAATACAACAAATTGATATTAAAATGTTATGAAAACCATTTTCAATACCAAAATAAAAGAAAAGTAAAACATGGTATTTATTTTTCTTTTAAAAAAAAGGTATGGCTTGTAGAGGAAGCCGAAACTCAAATAATGGTTACGGCGGCGGAGAAGTCGTTGTCGCCGCATACGTACGACAAAAACCTTACCTTTATCGTTTAGTAAACTCTTCGTATAAAAAATATTCCTTTTGAAAAACATAAAAGTCAAAGGGGTTTATACACCATATAAAAGAAGGTTGTGTATAAAACAAAATATGCCTCAATGAAAGGAGATTGGGACGAAGTCCCATACCTCGGGTCCGACTTGACTCGATCGTTCTTTAATTTCCTGAATAATAAACTTAAGTTAATTTCTACTTGCTTAAGAACTTTTTTAAAGTTCATTATTCCTTTTATATCACTTATTTCCATGTCATGAACACTATGTAATTATTTAAGTTAATAACGGTCGTTTTAACGATCATTGGTACTTGAGTCAAAAATAAACCCTTTATAATTACAATTTGTTCATGTATCCATTATATCGAGAATTATAATCATGATGTATATATCATATATATCCAGTATATACATGCATTTATAATATTACATAATCATTTAGAGGTAAGAAATGAAATGCACCGTTCATGGAGACGGTAAGCCGTACGTACACATGAACGCTACTTTCATTTCTATTTCGTATTTTATAGAATGGAATCATAATGATATAAAGGTATATTATAATTCCATTATAATATCATATATAATATCATAGTTCCATCCTTTATACGTCCCACATATGGTATTTAACGAATCAAATCACTTTGAGGGGGCGGTAGTCTGCACTTCCTTAAATTAAGATATCGCATTTACCCAGAATGGAAACCATAAAGGTATGCCCAAAATGAAAAATACAGAAGCTTAAGGAAAACATAAACATATTATATATCATATATAAATATAGTGACATCTTAATGGCCACCTTTTAAGGTGTTAAAAGAATTTTGAACAATCATCGTTTCGGGAGGCATAAATTCACCATCCACGGAAACAGTATGTCCTTTAACCATTAGATGTAGGTGTGTGTAAGTGTAGCTCGAATTATTCTTATAACAACATCCTATTATATTGAAGATACTGGAGTTGTTACAAAAGAAATGAATAAAAAGAGTTTATGGGGTTGGAGAATCAAAATAAAACAAAAGGACTCAAGTGAAGACATTACCTTAAAATCGGGTAACTCCCTTTGGTTTGAGCTCAAAGGCTTCCTTGGGAAGACCTCTGCCCAAAGTGAGGCTTCAAGGAGTAAGATAGGGATGTGGGGAGACAAAATGTGCAGGGTTTGGCCGAGCCAAAGGCTTTGGGAGTGTGTGTAAGGAGGTATAGGTGTGGGCCTTTTATAAGAGGAGAGGAGGGGAACTCTTGGAAAGTAAAGAAATGTTACTTTATTTGAAAATGATTTTCGGATTAAAAAGGTCCCAAATTGATATAATTCTAGGGTAAGGTGATACGAGTTCTAAATCCACCCATCCAACAGGTTTTGGACATGTGTAGGTCATAGATTTCACATTATCATTTCATTTTATTTAAATCCCTTATTAATGAGGTAATCACTGCATCATCATGATGTCATAAATAATTTAATTTATTTAAAGTCTAAAAATTATTAAAAAACTACTATGATGTAGGAAATATTTTTAGATTTCCAATGAATATTTATAGTCTAAATTATCATCTATGTAGACAAAATTAAAAATGTTTTAATCAGGTGATACATTCTTGTTATATAAAAAGATAACAAGTCACTTTCCACAAAAGTGATTCCATGGGGTCCCCAAGTTTGGCACAAGTCATACCATGGTTGGACATGAGACAACCATTAGAATTAGGACACATGTTGGTGTGATTTTTTATTATTATGATATTATTTTATTATCCTTAACTACCCGATTACTCATTAATCAAGATAATTAAAGATAATTACCGTCGTTACTATTCATAATGTCCAAAAACAAAAGATTCTTGATTACATAATTTGGACCTTATGATTCCAAATATGTAATCCATTTTACAAAATTCCAAACATAGAAATTTCAATAATTGATTTAAAAATAATTTCTGTTGTTAAAACAAATAGCGGGCTTTTTTGAAACAATATCTATGAAAAGATTGGCATTAGTTTATGCCCAATTCCAAAGTGAAATTAATCCTAATGACCACCATTGGATTAAATGGTAAAAATATATTCTAATTTCACTTTAAAACCAATTCAAAAGATAATCTAATCATATAAATAAATTAGATTAAAAAGAGTTTTTGAATTAAAATACAACAGTTTTCACTATTCATTAAAAAATGAACTTTATCGGAAAAATACCAAAAATTCACACAAAGTAAATTTTGATGTCCCAATCATAAAGAATAAGTTTATTTTGACAAACATACATTATAAAATTTTCAAAATATAGATTTAAAAATGGTTTGCCGTTAAATGGTAGTAAAACAATCTTTTAATAATATTAGTGTATTCCATGCTTAAGGTTGGATTTATTTTCATTTTAAGCCTCTAAAACACTATCTAATTCATTAATAGGAATAGTTAAAAATATCTATTATTCATTACTTACTTGGGATGTTACATCCTTCCATCCTTTAGAAAATTGCGTCCCCGTAATTTATTTACTTATCAAATAAATGGGGGTACTTATCCCTCATTGCATTTTCAGATTCCCATGTTGCCTCTTCCATCATGTGGTTTTTCCAAAAAACCTTTACCTGATTAATCACCTTATTTCTTAACACTTTCTCCCTGTGGTCAAGAATCTGGACCGGTTGTTCCTCATAAGATAGGTTCTCTTCCAGCTGAACTACCTCTGGACTCAAAACATGAGATGGATCTGGCATATACTTTCTCAACATCAAAATGTGAAAAAAATTGTGTACCTGAGATAAACTCGGAGGTAAAGCCACCCGGTATGCAACTGATACAACTCTCTCCAGAATTTCATATGGTACAATGAACCTTGGACTCAGCTTTCCTTTCTTACCAAATCACATCACACTTTTCCATGGTGAGACTTTGAGAAAAACATGATTACCTACCTCAAAAGTTAGATCCTTCCTCCTATTATCCGCATAACTCTTCTGCCTGCTCTGAGCTGTTCTCATGTGTTTCTGTATCAGTTGAACTTTTTCTGCCAACTCTTCTAACAATTCTGGTCCCATAAACTTCCTTTCACCCACTTAATCCCAGAAAGCTGGAGTTCGACACTGCTTCCCATATAACGCCTCAAATGGTGCCATCTGTATACTGGAATGAAAACTGTTATTATATGAAAATTCAACCAAAGAATGATGTTGGTCCCAACTTCCCTGATAATCCATCAAACAAGCTCGTAGCATATCCTCCAAGGTCTGAATTGTTCATTCTGAATGCCCATCTTATTGAGGATGAAAAGCTGTACTAAAATTTAATTCAGTACCCAACGACTTCTGAAGGCCTTTCCAAAAGTTAGAAGTGAACCTGGGATCATGATCAGATACAATGGAGAGAGGAACTCCATGTAACCTGACTATCTATTTAAGATACAAACGGGAAAGTTGATCTAGGGAAAAAGTATCTCGTATAGCAAGGAAATGAGAAGATTTAGTCAAGCGATCAACAATAACATAGATTGCATTATTACCTCGAGATGTCTTCAGTAATCCCACAACCAAGTCCATGGATATATTCTCTCATTTCCACTCTGGCACTGGTAAAGGCTGAAGCATCCCTTTTGGTAACTGCCTCTCTTCTTTAACCTGCTGACAAGTCAAACAATTCACAGTAAAATCAGCAATATCTCTTTTCATTCCATCCCACCAGTAATACTCCCGCAGATCTCTGTACATATTAGTACAACCAGGATAAACTGAAAACAGAGAACTATGAGCTTCATATAACAACTATCTCTTCAACTGTGAATCACAAGGCACACACAATCTCTTCCCAAATATCAAAACGCAATCATTATCAATGTTGAATTCAGGCAACTTACCTTTCTAAACCAGTTCTACCTTTTTCTTCAACTCACTGTCTTGCTTCTGTGCTTGCTTGATTCTATCTGATAGAGATGATCTCACTGATACCTGAAACAAAACAGAAGAACTTCCTGCACCAACAACTTCTATGCAAAATTTCATCAAATCCTCAACCGAAGGATCACGTTCCAAACACAACATTGCTAATGAAGCATTACTTTTTCGAATCAAAGCATTATCCACTTTATTTGATTTTCCCGGATGGTAATGAATTGTACAATCATAATCCTTGATGAATTCCAGCCATCTCCTCTGTCTCATGTTTAACTCTTTCTGAGTGAATATATACTTTAAAATTTTGTGATCAGTATATATTTCACACTTTACCCCATACAAATGATGCCTCCAAATTTTTAAAGCGAAAACAACAGCAACTAATTCCAAATCATGTGTAGGGTAATTTACCTCATGAGTTTTCAACTTTCGTGAAGCATAAGCAATTACCTGATCATTCTGCATTAGGAAACAACCAAGTCCTTTCAATGAAGCATCACTGTAGATAACAAATTCACCATTCCTGGAAGGTAGTGCCAAAACTGGAGCATTCACCAATCTTCTTTTCAATTCCTGAAAACAATCATCACATTCTTTTGTCCAGATAAACTTAACACCCTTCCGAGTTAGCTTAGTCATTGGACTAGATAACCGTGAAAAATTTCTAACAAACCTTCGGTAATAGCCTTCCAAACCAAGGAAGCTAAGAATCTCAGTTACATTTTTCGGTCTTGACCATTCTTCTAGAACTTTTGTTTTTGAACGATCAATAGTTATCCCATCTTTAGAAACAATATCACCAAGGAAAGAAATTTGTTGTAACCAAAACTCACACTTGCTGAATTTTCCATACAGTTTCTTTTCTTTTAAGGTTTTCAAGATAACCCTTAAATGTCTTTCATTCCCCTCTTTACTTTTAGAAAACACCAAAATATCATCAATGAAAACCACCAAAAACTTATCCAAGAACTCATGGAAAATTCTATTCATTAACTCCATGAATACAGTAGGTGCATTGGTTAGCCCAAAAGGCATTACTACAAATTCATAATGGCCATATCTTGTACAGAACGCGGTCATCAGAACATCTGCTTCCTTTACCTTCAGCTGATGGTACCCCGATCTCAAGTCAATCTTTGAAAAATACTGAGCTCCCTGGAGCTGATCAAACAAATCATCGATATGAGGCAAAGGATATTTCTTCTTAACAGTGATGTTATTCAAGGATCTATAATCAATGCAAATTCTCATTGAACCATCTTTCTTTTTAACAAATAAAACAGGAGCACCCCATGGTGATGTGCTAGGTCGAATGAAACCTTTCTCTAATAAATCTTGCAATTGATCCTTCAACTCTAAAAGTTCAAATTGAGCCATTCGATAAGGGGGTTTTGAAATTGGCTTAGCATCAGGAACTAAGTCAACAGTAAACTCAACTTCCCGATCTGGTATTATTCCAGGAAACTCATCAGGAAAAACATCAAGATACTCAATTACCACTAGCACATCATTAATATGAACAGTTCCTTTATTTTCAATGATGTGTGCAAGGTAACATTCATTTCCATCTTTTACAAGTTTCTTGGCCTCTTGATAAGTTATCAATAGTAAGGGTTCATTCTTGTACACAAACTGAAAGTATTTCTGAAAAGAAACTTCTTTAGATCTACAGTCAATCTTAGCATGCTAAATAGAGAGCCAATTCATACCCAGGATAACATCAAACTCTACTAGAGGTAGAAAAATAAGGTTTTCAAGTAGGTTCTTTCCATAGATAAGGATAGGAAGATTCTTATAAATTCTTTTTGCCTCAACATTTCTCCCAGGTGTTTTTACCAAAAGTTCAGGAGTCATTTCTTGAGATGGTATTCCCATTTTACTAGAAAATTTTTCAGAGATGAAAGAATGTGTAGACCCCGAATAGAACAACACATTGGCATAATCTGGAAAAACAAACAAAGTACATGATACAAATTCATTTGATGGCCCGACATCTGCTGAAGTAGTTGAAAAGGATTTCACCACCCCTTTCTTCTTGTAGTCTAACTGTTTCCCATCACTCAAGCTCTTTGTCGGACACTCATTTGCATAGTGACCCATCTCATTGCACTTAAAACATTTCACTAACTGTAAATCAAATTTGGTCTTACCTTCACCTTGATCTTTTTCCGTGAAATCATGAGCCTTATGTCCCATCTTACCACATCGGTAGAACTTTCCAGAATTCAGAAGACATTCCCCAACATGCCTTTTTCCACATTTATCATAAACTAGAAACTTAGATTTCTTACCATCAGTATTTTTTGAAGAATTCTTCCCTTTCTCCTTCCACCTTGGTCTCTTCTTCTGCTGGTTGTTATAGAACACTTGATCATCGGCAAACTCCATTTCCACCTTCTCAGCACATCGAACATGCTTTTCATAACTTTTAAACTCACGAGAAGCTAATTCCCTTTGATATTTTGGCTTTAATCCTGAGTAAAAACGATTGATTTTACTATCAAGGTCTCAGATAAAATTTGGAGCATACCTTGCCAATCGAGTGAACCTTTCTTCATAGGTAGCCACTGAGTCTTCCTCTTGCCTCAATTCAAATAATTGTTTTTCCATCCTAAGTCGAACAACCTTAGGGAAATACTTTTCAAGAAACATACCTTTGAATTCATCCTAGTCGAGAGCATCAATCTCATCAGCATCCCTGATATTTTTAACCATCGACCACCACTGATCTGCTTCACCCTCCAAACGGTAAATAGAAAGACTAACCTTTTGATTGTCTGAACACCCCATGAAATCAAAAATCTTCTCTAGTGCTTTAATCCACCCTTCAGCTAGCACAAGGTCAGATGATTCTCTGAATGATTTGGGATGTTGCCTCATGAAATGTTCCACCACTGACATGTTCCTCTGTGGTTGATCTGGCTGATCTCGGGTATGGATACCACCGCCATTTATCGCTTGAGTCAACTGCGCCATTACTGCAACAAACTATTCTGTTCCAATTCCGACCATCTCAGGATGCTGATTCAGAAGGTTATTTCCTTCTGCATGCCTTCCTAGCACTGCTTCCCTATTTCCTCTACGGAAAACCATTCTGAACAAACATGTCTTAGATGAAGCAACGTGGTAATCTTCAAATTCTATATCACTTCAATTTGACCATAAAAAAATATTTTTGGATAATCATTTAATATAATTCTAACTCCTAAAGTTATCTAAACCTACATTTGATACCAACTATAAGGCCCCAGCCTTAAACTTTACTTAATCTTGAGATATTACAAGATTACACATTGAGGATCTTTTTGGGTTTAATGTTTTATAGAATTAGATCATAAAACATGCATTACATTCCACATATAAACAAAGTGGTTACATAAAGATAGTATTCTTCTTTCCCATAAATGGAAACATATTTAAAATAAAACATGGATTATTTCTTGACACTTCCTTGACACTATCATCATATCATGTACCTTTCCCTTGACCGGTGAAAAACATTTCAAAAAAACTTGGGATGAGCATAAAAAGCTCAATAAGGGATATAAAAATATATGGAAAGGAAACATGGGTACATATATACATAAGAATGAAATCATACTTTACCCATAAAACATAAGCACTTTAACATACCTCATCAAATCATGAATAAATCATAGAAATCATAAGACATAAAGGTAACTTGAGGCATTCATAGCATTCTTACGTAGGGAGTAACTCTCTTGGTTACGTTTAGAATACCCATCACAGTATATTCCCTAAATCTCTTCGGAGAAACCTTAACGTTTCACTCCTTCGTGTTACCCAATGCATTGGAGAGCTATATCGGGCTCACCCTCCCTTAGTTTATCACGGAACCACCCGTCTTCATAATAATTCCCAAGAACCTCAACATAATCGTATCACATAAAACATGCATAAAGGAAACATAACATTCCCACCGTTCAATCACAAGATATCAATACAACACATTGATATAAAAACGTTATGAAAATCATTTTCAATACCAAAATAAAAGAAAAGTAAAAAATGGTATTTATTTTTCTTTTAAAAAGAAGGAATGGCTTGTTGAGGAAACCAAAACTCAAATAATGGTTATGACGGTGGAGAAGTCGTTGTTGCCGCATACGTACGACAAAAACATTCCCTTTTGTCGTTTAGTAAACGCTTCTTATAAAAAATATTCCTTTTGAATAAACATAAAAGTCAAAGGGTTTTATACACCATATAAAAGAAGGTTGTGTATAAAACAAAATACGCCTCAATGAAAGGAGATCGAGACGAAGTCCCATACCTCGGGTCCGACTTGACTCAATCGTTCTTTAATGTCCTGAATAATAAACTTGAGTTAATTTCTACTTGCTTAAGAACTTTTTTTTTAAGTTCATTATTCCTTTTATATCACTTATTTCCATGTCATGAACACTATGTAATTATTTAAGTTAATAACGGTCGTTTTAAAGATCATTGGTACTTGAGTCAAAAATAAACCCTTTATAATTACAATTTGCTCATGTATCCATTATATCCAGAATTATAATCATGATATATATATCATATATATACAGTATATACATGCATTTATAATATTACATAATCATTTAGAGGTAAGAAATGAAATGCACCGTTCATGGAGACGGTAAGCCGTACGTACGCATGAACGCTACTTTCATTTCTATTTCGTATTTTATAGAATGGAATCATAATGATATAAAGGTATATTATAATTCCAGTATAATATCATATATAATATCATAGTTCCATACTTTATACGTCCCACATATGGTATTTAATGAATCAAATCACTTTGAGGGGGCGGTAGTCCGCACTTCCTTAAATGAAGATATCACGTTTAACCATAATGGAAACCATAAAGGTATGCCCAAAATGAAAAATACAGAAGCTTAAGGAAACCATAAACATATTATATATCATATATAAATAGACACCTTTGAAGGTGTTAAAAGAATGTTGAACAATCATCGTTTCGGGAGGCATAAATTCACCATCCACAGAAACAGTATGTCCTTTAACCATTAGATGTAGGTGTGTGTAAGTGTAGCTCGAATCCTTATTATAACAACATACTAGTATATTGAAGATACTGGAGTTTTTACAAAAGAAATGAATAAAAAGAGTTTAGGGGGTTGGAGAGGCAAAATAAAACAAAAGGACTCAAGTGAAGACATTACTTTAAAATCGGGTAACTCCCTTTGGTTTGAGCTCAAAGGCTTCCTTGGGAAGACTTATTCCCAAATTGAGGCTTCAAGGAGTAATAGAGGGATGTGGGGAGACAAAATGGGCAGGGTTTGGCCGAGCCAAAGGCTTTGGGAGTGTGTGTAAGGGGGTAGAGGTGGGGGCCTTTTATAAGAGGAGAGGAGGGGCACTCTTGGAATGTAAAGAAATGTTACTTTATTTGAAAATGATTTTCGGATTAAAAAGGTCCCATATTGATATAATTCGAGGTTATGGTGATACGGGTTCTAAATCCACCCATCCAATAGGTTTTGGACATGTGTAGGTCATAGATTTTACATTATCATTCCATTTTATTTAAATCCTTTATTAATGAGGTAATCGCTGCATCATCATGATGTCATAAATAATTTAATTTATTTAAAGTCTAAAAATTATGAAAAAAATACTATGATGTAGAAAATCGTTTTATCATTCCAATGAATATTTATAGTCTAAAATATCATCTATTTAGACAAAATTAAAAATGTTTTAATCAGGTGATACATTCTTGTTATATAAAAAGATAACAAGTCACTTTCCACAAAAGTGATTCCATGGGGTCCCCAAGTTTGGCACAAGGCATCCCATGGTCGTCCATGAGACAACCAGTAGAATTAGGACACATGTTGGTGTCATTTTTTATTATTATGATATTATTTTATTATCCTTAACTACCCGATTACTAATTAATAAAGATAATTAAAGGTAATTACCGTCGTTACTATTCATAATGTCCAAAAAAAAGAGTCATGATTACATAATTTGGACCTTCTGATTCCAAATATTTAATCCATTTTACCAAATTCCAAACACAAAAATTGCAATAATTTATTTAAAAATAATTCCCGTTGTCAAAACAAATAGCGGGGTTTTTTGAAACAATATCTATGAAAAGATTGGCATTAGTTTATGCTCAATTCCAAAGTGAAATTAATCCTAATGACCACCATTGGATTAAATGGTAAAAATATATTCTAATTTCACTTTAAAACCAATTCAAAAGATAATCTAATCATATAAATAAATTATATTAAAAAGAGGTTTTGAATTAAAATACAACATTTTTCACTATTCATTAAAAAATGAACTTTATCGGAAAAATACCAAAAATTCACACAAAGTAAATTTTGATGTCCCAATCACAAAGAATAAGTTTATTTTGACACACATACCTTATAAAATTGTCAAAATATAGATTTAAAAATCGTTTTCCATTAAAAGGTAGTAAAACAATCTTATAAAAATATTAGTGTATTCCATGCTTAAGATTGGATTTATTTTCATTTTAAGCCCATAAAACACTATCTAATTCATTAATAGGCATAGTTAAAAATATCTATTATTCATTAGTTACTTGGGATGTTACAATTGACATCTTCCAAATAAGCATAAAAAAATTAAAAGTGTGGAAATACCTGAATATGGATATTATTTCCACTATTAAAGAAAGGAAGAAAGGGGATGGTCGAAGGATTCCATCAGATGAATCGGGACCAGCATTCATAGTAACAATGATGATAGGTGTAGGGTGTGATCGAGTGAGATGCTTCTGTCTTTCACTATCATGAATAATGATCTGTATGTTCTTCATTTTCTACCTCTCATCTTGTAACCTCTTTAACCTCTTGACTTACAGTTGGTGAAAATACTTTTCACCTCATGTAATGACTTTGTTACTTATTTTCATTAATAAATATTTGGTGTATGAGTCGGTCCCCACACATACTCAAATATTTTTGATAAAGGTAGTGGTCAAAGATTCATGAAACCTCTAAGAGAATCACGATCGTGTGATAATTTAAAGTTCACGTGAAGGCCCCACACATGGAAAATAACCTATAGCTAGTCCTACATATCCCTCTTCAATAGATCCTCATGCTCTTGTGAATCCCCCCCAAACAACTGAATGAACACATCTAGGCTACATGTTTTTCATTGTAATTTTCATGAACAACCTTTCAAAATAATTTTAAATTAAATAAGGATGACCTTATAAAGGAAGAGACCCCCAGAGTTCAGAAAACTCATGAACCAGGTCATAATTAGGTATAATAAAATCCCTTGGTGGTATATAAGAAATCCTACATGACCTACAAGTCTTCACCACAAAAAATGATAGAGATAAAGGGAAGTAGGTGATAGGGGTTCACAGTTTCTGAAAGACATGATATGCACACCCCAAGCGAACTGGAAGACACCGTGAAACCTCACGGAAGCCCCTTGGCTTTTCATCCTCACCACATGTAAGTCCTCAAAAGTGTCTAGACAACTTTATGGTGCTCAAAGGATAGGTGGGTAGACCTATCCACTACATTCTTGCACACTCTCCATATAACATATATTTTTCAAGTGATAAATCATCCAAAAACTATGTAAAACTCCAAGATATTACTCATTCCATCTCTAATGAACGCAAACCATTGTAAAATAAAGCAAAGGAGGAAGAAAGGGAGGATTTTATAGGAGTTAGAATTCACTGAAAGACATGTGATGCACCCAAAGAAACTTGAAATACACTATGGGACCACAGAATCATGTCCGCCTCATCTTGAAAAATCTCTCAGGCTTGTCAGCCTCACCGCAAGAAAGTCCTCAATAGTGTCCAGACAACTATGCGATGCTCTATGGACATATGTATAGACCTGTCCACTATATGATTGCACACTCTCCATATGACCCATATTGGTCAGTTGAGAAATCATCCAAAAATTGTGTAAAAATCCTAGATATTACTCGTTCCAACTCATGTGGTCCCTAGACATTGTAAAATAAAACAAAGAAGATAGAATGGGAGAAGGTGATAGGGGGTTTTAATCATTTAAAGACATGTGACATTCCCCTGGAGATCCAAGAGACCCCTAAAGTACTTGAAAACATGTCTGATTCACCTCATGAAAGCCCCTTGGCTTTTCAAAATCTCTACACAAAAGTTCTCACATATATTCAGGAAACTCCACAATGATCTAAGGATGAAAATATAAATTTTTCCATGAAATGATCATGCACCCCCATATGACCCATATTGGTCATGCGACACAACTCTAAAAAATAGAATAAAAATCATCAACAACACACATGAAATCTTGCATGACCCACAACCATTGTTACATCAAATAAATGGGATTAAAATCGTGGAGGCGATAGGTACTCGGGGTCATTGAAATGCATGAAATACACCTAGTTCACCCGTAGTGCTACCCCATGAGACCCTATGAGAAGTTTACTAAGGTATAAAGAGTGTCTTCCAATAGGCACTCTGATCTATTGTTGATCCTTAGACATGTCAGTATAACAACATGGAGGTCCTTCAACACAACTACATGATTTAACAAGCCTTTAATAATTAGAAATAATCAGATAAAGGATTTGTTGATGAAGGATACTTGTCATCATTAAAAATGAGGTGATGTCCTCAAAGCAGTCCACAACAGAGACATGTGAAATAGCGTGGCACCATGCCCCTTTACTGACACCATCCTGGGCTTGCGCCAGATATGCCGCAAAAACTAGTGAGTATCATGGGTGAGATTCTAATAAATACCCCACCCCAACATGAATAAAGTTTTATTTTTTTTGATTTCATTGACGCACAAAATCTATAGGAATCAGTTCATGACTTTTGTGGTCTTCTAGGGGAAACAGATCATGTGACCTACCAACTTTCCATCAAGTAATATAATAGCGGGTATCCAGAGTGGTCATGCACTAGACATAAAGTGATTCACGTGATCATTAATATATCACATAGAATACTTAAGGCATGACATGTGAAGAATATACCGGAAGTCCTCCAAATCACGTGAGACTCAAAGAAACTGACACTGAATAAAACCATGGCATTCTCAATACATGGTTTAGAACAAATAATAAAGAGATAAGGATTAAGTGAAAGACATTATCATTTCTCCCCCATGTACTTCACATGTGTTAGCTAAATACATGAGACAACACCAGGACATGTCACCCAAATAACACGACACTCCTCCAGCATGCCACATGGGTCACACAGAATACTCCAGACATACCATGATAAGTCACACGACTCTCCTGCAAACAACACTCTAATATTGCAGACTCCTTGCATCCATCACTCAGGACAGGTGATATACTCAGACAGATCTCTTAAATCATATAATGGTGTCTTCTAATGTAATATGAGTCTCACAAAAGCATCTAGGTATGACAACCAACCCCTAAAGACACCCTATGCTCACGTCATTAGAGATTCACGATGCCCAAAAGACATGTCGTCCAGGTCTCACAGGGTCTCCCTGAGGTTTCAGTCAAGACACACAACACCTCTTGGGCTATTCCACACTAACTCCTATGACACCATCTAAACATGTAAAGTCATTTCATGCGATAACCCCCAATATGTGCCAATTGGGTCTTGCAATGTCATCTAGATAAGAATGATAGATCACCAGGGAATCCCAGGATTTGAGAATGCTATATTTCCTTATCATGTATTCCTCGATCAATTGGGAAACCACTGTTTGTAAGCTCTAACATTAAATGAAATATGAGAAATCCGATTCATTCCATAACCAGGAGACATATGATTCCTTCCTAAGGCTTGACTTCTATACCAAACACCCTAAGGATAGTTCTAATATAAAATTCCCATAACCATATTCCATGAGGTTGATCATATTATCCCCATTGTATATCACCCTGTTCATGGCTCACATGGTCTTAGAGTGATAAAATGAACACCTCACTGGCATCCGAAATATATGCTATCTAAGGAAACCTTAGTGTGAATTACCTGACATAAAGGGAACTACAATTACTATGATTCCTTCCATACTCATGATGTGTTTCATTCCTCTCTCTATGGTTTGAGATCCATATCGATCATCTAGGGAAATCCCAATATCTATGTCCCTTAATAAATAAAATAAAATTGGTTTCTTTCAATCCCTTGTTTCTCACACCAAGCATTTCTCACGAGAGCATAGGGAGTTGTAGTAATCATGTCATCAACACCATGAGTCTCTATAATGACACGGGAAACCCCAATATATATAATTCCTAAATTAATGAACTACAAAAACTTTGATTATTTCTATATTTCGGATACATAGGATGTCCCTTCGAGACCTAATCTTGAAGGTATCCTAGAGCACCAATATAAGTCACTCTATAAGACCTAAAACTGTATGTTTTAAAAAAACTATATATGTTTTGATTCCTTCAAAAACCAAGTTATGTAGGATTCCCCATAATGTCATAATCTTATCCTCAAAATATTAATCGCTTCCTCATATGGGATCATGTTCCAAAGCACATGGTTATATAGTTTCAACACATAAGAAACTGCCTATTACCATAGAATGATAATCAACCCTAGACACATACGGATAGACTCACTCAACCGATCCTGGTCTTTTTCATATAAAATAGAATTTACCTAAATTAATTTCATTACGGTAACTAGTCCCGTATCTAGATAAGGAAGAGATTCATGAACATTTCATAATTCTATAATAGAGTCCTAGAGTGGGAGACAATTCCCCCCAAAAGGGTACAATGATCTCAACCACTCATCCTCTCAACCAATGCAAGTCCCTAAGATTCGTTGGGCTTGAAACTCCAGACAATCACAAGAATTTGAAAGTAGGTATGTACCCAACTACAAATGGGGGAACCATTAAGATTTTCAGGGAAAAGTGACAACGTTAAAGTGATGGGTGAAACCCATTCCATGACATATTTCTTTACAAAATACTTGCACTATTTTTTTGTTCAATAATATCACATTCAATGTTTTATTTTATATTATGAATAATCAATTTTTTATTTAAAATAGTTATTTAATTTTAATCAAATATAGTTACACATACATTTTTACAATAACATACATATTTCTAAATGATTGGACCAAGAGAAGGGGGACTGACGTATATGTGTTTCTTCATATAAATATATATCTACAATATTAAATTATTTAATGAAATTAA
Source organism: Viscum album (assembly GCA_963277665.1). Classification (NCBI taxonomy): domain Eukaryota; kingdom Viridiplantae; phylum Streptophyta; class Magnoliopsida; order Santalales; family Viscaceae; genus Viscum; species Viscum album. The sequence continues at coordinate 911,504,448 of OY728155.1, read as the reverse complement.
ATAATTGTTTATTAGAATTATGTGAGGTCCATGTTCTTTTTTATAGACGATTATACATAATGATGGTAGGTATGGGTTTACATATTTATCAAGAAATTTACATGCACTTTGAGATGAGAGGTTGATAATTAACTTTTATGAGAATGGCCACCCAACTAGCCCAAATTTCATGAAGTTTAGGACATACCTAACTATAAAGTTTAATTGTAGGATAAGTATTTTATTCCCTGGTTAGAGGATCATTGACTAGTTGGTGAATGATATATTAAGGTATTTAATAACTTTAAAATTTATAAACTTATTTAATTAGTCTTCAAATAATTTAAATATTAACAATTCTTAATATTTCATATATTCAATACATTTGACATTTTTATTTCAAGATATGAAAGAATTTAATAATAAGTGTATATCCTTTGTGACAACCAGATAGATATATTTTAAGTCAAATTTGACTTCATTTTATAGTTTTTTGAGTACAAAAATGAAATTCCATGACTTAAGTATGTGTTAATAAACTCAGAGACATGGGATAATTTTTTTTGTAATCAGTAGGAGGAATCCTTTATGGTATGAATTACTTTTTTGTAAAATTTATATGTTTAATTAATGGTAATTACATGAAAAATTATTATTTTATCTTAAGTGAGGAGCCTATTAAAAAAGTCACATAGGAAAACATTCTATGAATCTATACACTTAAACATTTTCACTCAAAGGTTTTCATTTATTGGAGGGGAAAATAATTGATAAAAAAATTAGAGAATTAAGATCCAATACAAGTAGTTCCCAATGGTTCCAAAAACATGTTGGGCCCCTTGAATGGTCATTCTTAGATGAAAATAGCATAAGACCTATCCCAAAGACACATTCTAGATCTAATTATCATTTTGTGCACATGTTTTGAAATTTGTGCACAAATATAGAAATTTGTGAGCAAGATATTTGTGCGCTAAAATAAATATGGAGTTTGGATAATGCCCTAGAGGATGAAATTATGCCAAAGTATAATTCATGAATAAATGGTTGATTTCATGAAATTCCACCATTTGTGTTTAAAATGTCACAAAAACATCCACTTGTGCACCAAAGGTGACGTCCAATCTGACTGGTTTCATGACTGCACCATAGAAGCAAAGGAATGAGAAGTGCACCAACCAGTTTTTCACCTATGGAGTTGCAAACTACGTCAAATTTTCTCGAACTTAAGTAGAACCTCACCCCCACCATGGGAGTACCTCTCCATAAGATGAAATTTCACTCTCATGTTCCCAATCCCCCCCACCCACCTCCTCTACGACAACGTGCAACCCCAGAGACAATAGACCCTCAAAGGTAGAGGACTTGTGTAACAGATCCTCTGTGGTACCAAATAATGACTTAGCATGTTGTAGAGTGATCCTCACACAACACCTCCCACGTATAGTGAGGTTCATTCATGAGAATCCATCTTCACACAACCCTGGCCTCCGCATAACTCCTATATTTCTCATAACTATTCCTTTTGAATCCATGAGTTTCCCTTGTTCTAGATCCTCTTGCTCACACAACATTGGTACTCAACACAATAAGGTTATGCAAAAAAAATTTAGTCCCATTCCCAAAATTACCTATTATTTTAGTGCATCAATTATCCTACCTATTTCTCATATTATTTGTTACCACAATTATTATTTCCTTTTAATTTTAGGTACACTAATGTCAGTCTAACAAACAAAAACTCCTCTATGGCAGTGCTTACACCATCTCCAAACTAGAGGTGTATGGGTGGTGAACACGTAAACACAAATGATGGAATCATCATTGAAAACCAGTGAACCCACTTAGAAAATGTTACTTATTCTAAATCTTCCTCTCACATTGAAAAGGTCCCCCTCCAGGTCTAAGTCCCAACCACCTTCGATCTGCATGACATAATATTAAATATCTCTATGTACAAGTTTTATGATATTAAACTACACAACAACGTCCATAGAACATGATGTTAAACTATTACCATACCTTGGGTGATGAACATTGGGTTCCCCATGAATGTCCCCTTGGGATAACCCCACACCTCCTACCCTATGTGATTAATAGAAGATTCCCCATGTATGATCATCATGGGATACCACCCCTCCCGCATCATCTCCCTTAAGGGATGATCATGTATTGGGAATCTCTAATGTGTAATCCCCACAACATATTTTTAAGTAGAGAATATCATGTATCAAAAATCTTAAATGTATAAGCCTCATTCCATCCCTCATTATCACACCTTTCATGACATGAAAATCCTTACTACATGATGTTAAACTATATGGATCTATTCTATCACAAAACTTTAAATTATGGCATAGAACTACATGATTTTTCATCCCTATTTACTAACAGGGTATGTAGGATGCCTCAATGAGGTTAAATCCCAACAGCCATCTAAAAATACGGTGAGATATTTACTTTCAGGAATAAAATCCACTTACACGAGTGTGACATCTTCCCCTTGGGGGACACTCTCAACCTCCATTCTCCCCTATAAGAATTCCCAATCCTATCCCTACAAGACATTAAATATGTTTTCATCCTATCAACTCAATAATTTAAATATGTTCCAATATTTTCTCCACAAGAATTTAAACATTCACCCATCCTATCCCTATAAGACTTTAAATGTACACTCATCTCATCCACTTAGAACAATATACTTTATCCCTAATTTGACTCAATAAGGTGTCTTTATTCATCTCCAAAAGATGTAGAACTTTTGACATGACCTAGAATCCAAACCCCTTGAAATTTAAATGAAACTCCTAATGGAAAAATACCTTGAATACTTATGCAACTTGAATTAACAACCTCATTGATGACATGGGATGCCTCAAGTTCTTCACCTGATGTGCCTCGTATGAGATGTAATTCTCAAGGGGAAAACATTACTGGTTCCCAATGTACCTAACATCCATACATGCCAAATGTTCCTACATGTCCATAACAAAGGTTGTTTCCCTATAAATATAAAAGTATAATAATTTACCAACATCTATATCAAGATGGTACCTAGAACAAGTTTCACAAACATGAATTAATGTTTGAGGAAGATCCAAACTAAGATACGAGCTTCAAGGGAGAATCCATAGAAATAAAAACTAATATCCCATCAATTTTTTTCGATCAAGGACCCTAAATCACCAATGAAAGTGATTGAGGTTTCCTGAATTTGGAAAGTCGGAATGCGTGGAAGTAAAAAAAGTATTGTGTCTCTACAGGGTGGAAGGATAATGCTATGTCTTGGAGAAATAATTAGAAACAAAACTAGTGGACCATAGATAAATATAAGGAAAAAGGGTCCTACTTCAACACAAATGTGAAAAATCATACCTTGGGTCGACATCATGATGTTGGGGATAGAAACCCCCAATGAAGACTCAATGAAGGGATTGGATTCATGATGAGATATCAGGTAATTTTTACATATCCCATGCGAATAGGAATCAATCCATTTGTAGTTATAAAAATTGGTGGGAAATTGTATTATTAGAACACCTGAGTTGAAGCAAAACGTTGGAATGAGAGGAAATAGAAGCTGAGTATGTAGAGTTTAAGGTCATATTTCTTAGATATGGGCTTCTAGTTTATGTTCATGTATCTTGGATGAGGGGCAACTGGAAAAAAATGTGATGTCAAGATGATTAGAAGAATGGATAATAGTTAAAAGACACGATTCTTGGGCTAAACAGAATTTTTTCCAAGGATATTTGTATGGAATGAAAGAGGTAAACCCCAATATTAAAGGAGGGAATCACAAGCCCATGTTCCAAAAACATTCCTCAAGACGAACCACACAGAGTTAAGGTACATAATGATCGAAACATAAATGCTCCCAAAAGGGATGGATATTTCTAACTATTTTCAGAGCCTATAGATAAAATGTCTATGAATCACTATATATCTTTTGGAATGGGAATCATGCTACATGTAGATCTAGAAAATAGCATGGTAGGAGACAAATGTTAGAAATATGTGAAATCCTTGCTGACCAGGGTATCACATGTTTATGACATGGGGTAAGGCTACAATTTTACATCATGAATGGAGGAAATTCACCCTTTTAGCCATATCATACTTTTTGTATGAGGCATACAATATTTTTCTCACATGTTAAGGCTATATTTTAACATCCTCCACTGAGGAAATTAGTTTGTGATCATCCCATATATATCATATGAGGCATCCGGATTTTATACTGTGTCATTATTTATAATCCCACACTAATTGTATAAGAAATACTCACATGAAAAGATGTCACTCATTCAATGAACTCACCCTTTGCATGAAATCTTGAGTTTTGTTGACGACTCTCATGCAACTCTTCTTTTTACGAATCAACATGCATGACCCAGTGGAGCTTTCCATAAACTCTTCCAATGTTGAATGACCTGACATAGTTTTCTTGAACATACCCTATAGTTTTTCACTATAGTATTAAAACTCACATAACATTAGAAAATTTCAAACTATGAATAAAAAGCTGTGATTGAAGCTTCATTCATTGTTGCAATAAGTTGGAGAATTGAGATGGTGGGGAACCCATAAATTCTTCAGTCCAAATGGGTAATGTTTTAAAATCAATCACTCTTAGTCTTATTGTATAAGGCCTAGAAAAAATATCTACTGAGTAATTCCCCACCACTATACAAATTTTTTCTCATGGATGATGTGGTTATTACATCCATCTATGTCAACATGCTATGTTTCTGGTTCAACCGTGATGATGAGATTTTCCATTAGAATATCATTGTTCAGGTTATCTTTATCGTGGTCATGAGGACACTATTGTATATATACTGAGTGGGTGGATGAGGATGGTTACTAGGGAGAAATCAAAGAATATGGAGTTTCTTTCTCACTACACTATCATTTTTTATAGAAGCATCTTGAAAAGCATCAAGGAATTGTACAATAATTGGATATGTTGGTTGAAGGCAACTATACCGATGAGTGGACCTTGGAATACTGGGTATGCTTCACCCTCCAAGTTTATGGGAATGATCTACATAATATCTGGATATATAAACAGTGTGGACGTCCTAGTTCCATGCATACCATCAATAGGAGATTCTACTAGTGCTACTCAGTAATTGGTCCCTAGATAAAAATACATTCCACCTACATCATGTTCATTTACATATCATCTATTGGGGCCTAAACTGCATCATCATGATTCTACTAAAGGGGTTTTTGTATTAAAATTCATCTAAGCACCAAATTACTAGCTTGATAGCTAGAAGACCACCCTCACAATATAGATTCATTAGGATGCATTAAATAAAATTTTAGAGAATCATAACCAAACCCTTTGATTGAGACATCAAATTCAAGATATTGCTGGGGATTTTTTGAAGAATGATCCCCCCATGAAGATGTGAGGAAGACCAAAGAAGTGTTCGGTGGTGCATTAATGGAGGATTTCGGGATCATACTGGTTGATACCAGAAGAAGGAAAGTATGAGCAATGTGGATAAAATAGGGTGGAGGGACGATAATCAAGAGTTTACTAAACAACATTCCTAGCCACTTTCCTCAATGTTTGGATAGTTATAGTGAATAGTCATGTGCATGGGTCTATATCTAAGGATTCTACTGATTTCCGCAATCATAGTGTCTAGAAACTAGGTAAACCTAGGGTTACCTGTGCTTTTATGGCACTACAACCAGTTGGGCTATGAGGAAAGTGGGAGCATGCCTAGAAAGATCAGAAGTCCTTTCTTGTTTCTAAATGGCTATATTATGGTGATCATTGGTAGTAAGAATTTCCAAATTCCATCACTCCCCTGAATGCTGGTTTGTGACCTTCAATGATCTACAGTGTTAGGGTTTATATAGTGGCGCTCAATGAGGATTGGGTCATAGTTAATATTAGAAATGTCAAGATTTTCCACATCCACCAATTCTCAACCTAGTTGATGAGATGTTGGTAAACTCATAGGGGATGATAGAGTAGCGAGAATACAAACATAATTTCAATGTCAGAGTACTGGTGACTAAGATTGATGAAAATATGTACTATGAGTCATACAATCTATCTCATTTTTCCTAGTAGTTTTGATGAATCTAGTATCCAATGAATAGAGTCTATATGGTGGTCTATGAGGAGTCGCATCCCTATATCTTATAATAGATGTGGTGGATGTTCAAAGGAGACGAAATATGAGAAGCAAACATTTTACTTCCAACCTACATCAACACGGGGAGTTCTGAGACACATGATGAAAAATGGGTTGCAGCATACCCATGTGTGATCCTTCAATAGTGAAAATGGGTAACTAGAACTAAAGTGAGGTAGAGGATGAATAGGGACGTAGGTGGGTGACATTGTGGGGTTTTATCCAACCATCATGGGATCTAGTTGTGGCTATAGTTGGGGTAACACAAGGCATTGTTGCACCCCTTCCTCCTAGAAGGAAGGGCCTTCCTCATAAATGGCCATGAGAGTAGGAAGATAGCTCCTTGGCTAGGACAAGAATATCTAGGGAGGATACAAAATGAAGCTATAGTATTTACAATAACCATCCTCAGATGCTTCTTTCTCTGTGCTCTGTTCAACCTAGGGGATGTTGTGCATGAACCTGATGATGGAGAAAATGTGGTAGAATCTGGCTTAGGAAGGTATGAAGATTCCAGATGTGTGGATTTCTTGGACTACCCCTAGGGTGAACATACACAAATTTTTTACATACCAATAAGATATGGATAACGTTCCACAACATTGTGGTAGGCCTGACCTTCCCTATAGCCTGGTGTGCGTATTGATTAGTTGTTGGTCTATTCCTGAAGAGATATTATCTACTAAAGAGGTATATTTGTAGTTATCCTATAGCATTGATATTGAGATTACTGGTGATGAGGAGTCTTGGGGACTAGCCACTGATCATGAGACTCCTAGAGAGTGGTGACATAACCCCAGATGTGGATTTTGACTTGGTCAAACTTCTCAAGGTAATACAAGTTTTTTGAACTATCTGTCTCATCTATCGCTTCTCCCCCTTTTCTTAGAGGTTCTAAATAGTATTTTACTTATATAGGAAAAGGATAAGAGTGACCAGTAGATCCCCATCAATGTAAGAAAATGTGATCCAGATGATATAAGTGGGTATGCCTCAAAATATGTTCTAAGACCTGCAATAGCTGGAGAGCCCACCGAGCAAGTCAAAATAGTGGCCTCAGAGGCCCTAGTCCTCCAAGTCACTTATTTGGAACTATACCCAAGTATCTCTATAGAAACATTAACAGTAGACTGGAAGGTTGCCCGAAGTGACTCATTATTGAGATCCCTATACCTCAATGTAACACTATATCTCGCTAAAACTAGAACACTAAAACCTTCATGGAGATATTGAGATTAATTCACTGATGTGTTTTTTTTGTTATTATAAAGCTTCCACATAGAAATATTTGATGGTTATAACACTATTAATTTAAGTACCCACCAGTATCATGGGGTCTTTTAAGGTGGAACCCCATTTTAAATCTCCAAGACCCGACCTTTTCCAAATGTTCGCCCGCTGTAAGTCCTTTACCCTTACATAGGGAATGATTACCCAATTAATCATCACTATGAAGACTAAACTACATGATTTTTTTTTCATTTAGTGCTCATGAAGGTGTTCTCTCAGAAAGAGGTTAATGATAGGGAATCTACAAAACCACACTTAGCGGCCATGCTAACTCTTGGGGAGATAGACATCCAAGCTGACCTGACCTTGGCCTCAGAAGGAAATCCCTTTGAAATTGAGGTGGTTCCATTAGAGGAGAGGAGCTTGAGGTTGGAGAAGGTAATGCTGTTGATGGAGGGTTATATGGGGATGTCTCCACTCTAGATATGGAACCTAACCCATCTAAGAGGATCCCAACGTAACACCCTATTGTTGAGGTCCTTACTATATTAAAAAAATATGAACCTTCTCCAACTGAGGAACTAGAATATTATTGGCTTGATGTTATCAAAGAGAACCACTTCATATAGAGAATGGTATAGAGGATCACAAAATTCTTCATCACCCAAACCCCATCGTCATATATCATGAGATGTATAGGATCACTTTTCCACTATTTATCCATCATAGGCACCAAAGGTGTAGAATCTCGTACTCTCCCTAAGTTATTCTGTGGCTAGAAATCTAATCATGTGAGTTTCTAGATATAAAAATTTGACATTTCCTAATATAAGGATAAATTTAATGGAAACATGAAGCTCTATTAGGTCAATTAAGAAATCAAATTTCAAGAGGAGCGAGTGAATGCGTATGTGGAATTTATCATCACCCATGTATAGATAATCAATCAGCAAAAGTCTTAGATAGTAGAAACTAAGGATTTAGTGGAGGTGGTGGTATCTCATATTAATGAGTAACAGGATGAGAAGAACCAGGTGAATATTGGGGATGATAAGTTTAATCCCATGGAGTAGGGGGAGACAATGATCGTGAGGCTATAGAAAACCCTAGAGTTCATGCGCTAGAGGCTGGTCGGACTGGAGAACTTGATTATTGGGGTAAATCTGTATGAATAGATTTTGATAACACAATGAAGAGGATCTAGTGTGTGGATGACCCTCACAGATTTTTTTAGTTTTTTTATTTCTCTTATACATGGGAATGTTTATTTTCTTTTATATTTTACCATAACACTTCGATCATTATCATGAGACAACCGATGATCAATCTCTAAGCTCACTTGAGTCTTTATCAGTGTGAGAATCAAGGGACAACCATGTGATTTATCACTTATATGAAATTTTCATCATTGGTCGAACACTAAGGGAATGAATTATTTTATAGACCACCTCGATTATCATGATAGATAATAGATATGGTTAGAGGATGGGCCCCTCTAAATAGCCGGATTTCTTTATCAACGTGTTCCATTGCACAAATGGGGTAACTCTAAGGGTGTTGAATTCAACCCAAATAAAGATATTGAAGGGACTGAATGAGTAATCTGATGATTTAGAAAAAAATGGGGAGTTATGATGATGGATGGTAACTATTGACCACATTCGAAACATAACACCGATTATCATCTTTTATAGGATAGGGACAGATAGATGAGTATCGACCACTGACCATGTTTAACACACATGACCTATCTCTAAATGATTTTATATGTCTTTGGTGCATGTTCCCAAGATGGTAGGTTATCCAAATTTCTAGGCACAATTACCATTAGGGGGACTTCAGATGTGGAAGTGGAAGGGGGTCCAAATATATGGACAAGTGAAGTGTGGGGGTGAACTGATGGAATGTTTTAATGGAATAAAAAACACTCGAAAATACACCATCATGGATTTAATCACATTGTGTAGTTCTATTGGTCTGAAAAAAGGAAAAATCATCTTACAAGGGGAGTTTCATCTCGAATGTTGAGTGATATTCAAATAACATGAACGACACAGTAGGTGACTAGCACTGATGGAAATGGATTCTTAGGAAAAAATCCTAAGATTCTCTGTAGTTTAATCACATGCAATGAAGTTTATGGACACACAGTTTTGCATTATATAGCGAGGAAGAGGCATCACATAGTTTAACATTGTTTGACTAGGATGAAGAGTTATATAGTTTTACATAATGGTAACAGGAAATCAGGATATAAGTTTAACGTTGAAGAGTTTGGACTGGAAAAATATGTGTGGTGTCTCTTAAGGGGGATATGTGTGGCATAGGGGGTGGTAACCTGACGTGATTGAGGTTCTTAAAAGGTCCTTCTTCATTAAATATCTTGAAGGAAACTTGTACATAGTTTATGTTCATGATGCATACACTATAGGGTGAGTATATCAAAAGGATATTCACAACATGGTGGTGTATAGTATGATGTGAATTGAGTTCCAAGAAGAACTCACACCACATAAACATTCTTGGGGGGATTTTCACATAGTTTAAAATCATTTTTATTTGACCTAGGCTCCTAGTATATGTTCAGAGAGTTTTGACCATGGTCTCTTAGTTTAAAGTTTAAGAGGTTGGATCAATGGGTTCCCTAAAGTGTTTAGTGTAGCATGAAACTATAGTAACTCTATGTGAATGGTGAGACAAGGGGGGACCTTATATATGAAAAACATAAGGGGAGGGTTGGAAATATTTTAATTTCATGATTATTGGACTTGGGTTGTGTGACTCAAGGGAATATGTGTGGTATCAAAGAATGGTTACTCAATGGGAATGGATTATCCTGGGAGTCTACTTGAAACTATAAAGAATATTCCTAAGACAACATGCACATAGTTTAATGTCATGATTCCAGGACCAAGTGGCATTGGTGAATCTCTTCCATTTGTGAATCTTGAAGAGAACTACTTCCTATATCATAATCCCACAAGATTCATGCTTGGTGAGATAAAAAATGAACAGTGCATAGTTCCCATTTCTTGTAGGGGAGAATACAACAAGGGGTGAAAGTGTATAACAAATCCTTTAAGAGAAATTGTGACTTTCAAGACCTAGATTTTGAATGGATAATGTATGAAGTGTGGGGAATGATTATTTACCACATTCAAAACATAGGTTCTATAACCAATCCAGTTTTGAATGGGGTTCAAAAATGCACAATTGACTGTTCACTAAGTTCTAAACACGATAACCAATATTAATTACCAATTTTCCTTCGAGGCATGAGCCAGGGATGGAATGTGATTCTTTTTGAGGTAGAACTAATCAATTAGGTGGACTACTCATATTGGGAGGATTATGATTATCTAAATCAGAGAAAGTTCCAAGTGCATAAGTAGAAATGGTGAATATCCTAAAATAAATATTAGGTTCCCTATGAGATATTCCTTCATGTGCTAAAATGAACTGGATAAACATGCGGGTGTGAGATAATCTAGAATTTACTGGAGGGGGAAAGAGCACAAAATTGGTTAATGTTTATGATGGGACCAAAATGTGATATATGGGAGTCACTATGCATCTTAGGAGAATGGGAATTAAGACATATGTAGTTATGGGTCGTGGTGTGGTAGGATATTGACACTAGAAGTATGAAATACCCTCTATTGTGGTTATCAATCCATATCGTATGGGGAATCCTAGTTTGGTAGAAGGCATTCTGGTATTGTATGGGAAAATATTTTTGGTAATTTCATACTTATCATATGAGAAATCCCAGTTTGGTACAGAGTAAGATCACAATTTAACATCATACATTGATTATGTTAGGTTTTTTAGTTCAAATTCATGTAACTCTAACTATTTTTTTAGTAGTTTAAATTCATGAAGCTAGGACAATGGTTTCTACTAGTTTAATGCCATAGGTCTCAGACTATGTTTTCTACTAGTTTAAAGTCATAGGGATCACACTATGGTTTTTATTAGTTTAAAGGCATAGGAATTTGAATATTATTGATACTAATTTAATGTCATAGGTATTTTACTAAGGGAGAATAGGTGTCCTAGGACGGATTGTGTGGCATAAAATTTTTATAACTTAGAATAAAAGGAGGTATAAAGGGTTCCTCTGTCACACAAATAAGAAAAATCACACCCTGGGTCGACATCATATTGATGGGGAAGGGAAGGCCCCATTATGAGTCAATGAAGGGGATGGTCCAAGGATACGATATTCAGGAGTCACTATGTATCCCACAATAACAATAATTAATCTATAAATAGTTCTATAAAGTGATGGGGTACTGTCTCTCTAGAAAACCATAGATGAAGAAATCCATGTAGATGAGGGGTCAAGGAAGCTGTGTGTACATAGTTTAAGGCCAAAATTCTTGGACCATGGATATTAATTTATGGTCATAGATTGTGGACAAGTGGGAATTGGAAAATATTTTGAAGTGGTGATTCCTGGACATCAGCTAAAATTTTAAAGTAATCATGCTTGGAAAAAATAGATATGTGTTTCAAGGATGTTTTCATGGAACAAAATAGGTAAAAAAATGTCATGAAAAGAGGGAAGTGTAGGCCCACATACCACAAAAATACATTGAGATAAAATTTACATATTTTAGGTTAATAATTATAGGACTGTAAATGTTTCCATTAAAAGGGGTGAATGTTGCTAACTTTGGGGCTAGGCCAAGAGACAGAATGTCTATGTGTCACTATGTATCATAGGGAATGGGAATCACACCACATATAGTTCTGAAACATGGAATGGTAGGATACCAATTCCAAAAGTTGGGGAAATACTCTCTAACAAGGTAATCCCATGTTCATGACATGAGATAAGGCTACAATTTATCATATTGCGGGGAGGATGTTCTATCTTTTGGCCATCTCACACTTGTCATATGAGGATTCCTTCATTTCTAGCACAATGAAAGGATGCAGGTTAACATTGTGCACTGAGTTCATTAGTTTTTATTCATACCATGCGTACAATACAAGCCATCCTAATTTTATACAAGGTAATACATTATCATCCCACACTTATTGTATGAGGAATCATATATTTAGTTGTATAGGTTAGGGATACATTTTAACATCATGCATTGATGAAGTTTCCTTTTGATCATCTCATTCTTATCATATAAGGCATCCCAATTTTATATCGTGTAATTCCTTATCATCCCACACTTATTGTATGATGAATCCTAGGTTTTTTCACATGGTAAGGATGTATATTAACATCTTATGCTGATGACATTAGTTTTTCATCATCCTATACTTATCATATGAGGCATCATGATTTTATATTGGGTAATTATTTATCATCCCACACTTATTGTATGAGGAATCCCATTTTCATAAGGGGTAAGATCTTAGTATAACATCATGCGCTAGTGATGTTGGGATTTTTAGTTTGAATACCTACAACTCATACTATGGTTTCTTCTAGTCGAAATATTAGGAGCTAAGACTAAATGGGATGAAAATATTTTAAGTTCATAATACTTGGACCATAGGGATACTGTTAGTTTAATGTCATAAATTTTATACCGGTCACAAATAATTTATGGATGTATTTCCTAGACCCTGGGGCTTTTGAATATGTGTCACATCAAAGGAAGAGACACCCAATGTGAAAGAATAGGCCTAGGAGGCCACTCAATAGCACATTAAAAAATCTCTAAGATAACCTACACATTGTTTAGGTTCATGAGGCTTGGACCTGATCACTTAGTCCAGGGATATTATATTTGGGTCAAAGAAATTGGACGATAGTTGATGTTAGTTTAAGGTCATAGAGATCAGACAATTGGGAAATATTTTAAGGTAATGTGGTCAGGGTCATGTATGTTTTTATTTAAAAGTCATAGAGATCAGAACGGTTTCAAAAATATTAAGGAAATACTGTCTAGACCATTGGGGTGGAATTTTAAGTTCATGATACTAGGAAAACGGTAGATACTAGTTTAGGGTCGTAGATCTCATAAAGTTTGAAAATATTGTTGTACTACCAAAACCATTGGGGTGGCGATTTAAGGTAATGCGACTTGGACAAAGGCATCTTCTAGTTTAGGGTCGGGGATCTCGGACTAGTTGTAAACAGTTTAAGGTCATACTTCCTGGACCATAGGGTTCTTTACATGAAGTACTACTTCGGAAACATGGCATTGGTGGCAGGTATGATAAGCTCTCTATCCATGGTGATCAAATAATATGATCCATTGGAATATATCTTATCGATGATGTAAGGTCATTCTCACACGGTCTCCAACTATGTATTATTTTTACCAATTATCATTGGGGTTCAATGATTTAGTTAAATGTCACCCTAGAAGAAGGAGTAGAGGTAAACCTTCTTATTGAACACTCTCTCTATCCTATTCTAGTTCCCCTCTGGATTGTTCAAGGCCTCGATCCTATTCTATTCAAGGGTTTATAACTCATCCAGATAGAAATCTACCCTTAAATATCATTTCTTATGGTCATAGATAGCTATTCAGAGTGTGGAAATTGATCCTAGATGGAAAATACTACCTCAGCTCTATATAATAAGTACTATGGAGTCATTGGTGTGGAATTATAAATCATCAACTGATAGGACCAAAGGGAATTGATATTTTTTTCAGGAATAATTTTGTTTTCTATCCCACCATGTTATATAAAATATTATAAAGGGTCTTGTTGAACTCCTCATTCTATAAATTATACTGTGTGGTGTAGTGTAAAGTATGGTTGGACCGGATGTTATACTTGGCATAGAATTTCCTTTTCTTGGTATCTCAGAGTTGGTGTCTCTATCATTAAGAATAGATTTAGGAACTATGAATCAATCAATGATTTGGGAGCTCAAAAACTGAATCAGAGACCCAGCTTTTACTTACATGAGGAGAACTGCTACTACCCATTTTGAGGAGAATTCTGGTGTGATCAGGATGAACATTCTTTGGCTGGTTTTCAATAGCGATCATGGCCCCAAAACATTGATTACTTATTCTGTGAAGTGAAAAGGATACATGGTGATGTAAAAAAGCTCTACTTGTCCAAATACAATGTCGGAATGTATCTAAAATAAATTAAACCTCATATTGAACTTGATGAAATCATAGAACATGGTGATCCAGAAGTATCCCAACCACTGAAACTAATGGGAGATCTTTAATCCCACCTAATGGGTTCTATAGGATCCGACATGGAATTCTTGAATAACATGATAGACCTCATATACTCAGATAAAAAAGAGTATAATTCCATTTAACACACTTATGGAGAGGTTTTTCCCAAGGCTAGGCCTCCTTTAGAGGGTGAACTATGCTACACATTAGCAGATCCACCCATGGTCAAATTAGTCTCGTAGGATAATTCCATACTAGACATACACAATAAAGGGATCTATCTAATCAGAAATTTCCTCAACTGTGGGTGGATTTGAAATCCATGGAAAAGATACAATAGTATCCCATTGGTTTACCAATTGGTTTCCATCATCTGAAGTGGCTGGGGAAATGGACCTTTAATGCACCACATGAATGGCCAAATCATCTAAGTGGTGCTCTATAAAAAGTTGTGGACCGGACTTTGAAGGTATCATCTTCACCAATCTATGGCCAAGTAACATGAGGTACCTTCAACTTGGATAATAAATGGTCCATCAGCTAACATGTATGATCCAGTAGGGTTATAAGCTCTTTATTTTTTTCAATGTAGTCACCTTTGAACTTTTTGATTAGTAGCTAGAAGTATCCCTTCAAAAGAAATCAGGGGACATCAATATCAAGAGAAAGATCAAGACCATTAATGAGAGACCTATACTCTTCCTCATTACTAGTGTACCCTTCTAAATATAGGAATGAGTACGACAAGACGTCCTATGCTATAGTGATGAAGAAGATCCTTAGGGATTCTTTATTGATCTTGGGGTCATTGATCCTTTTAACGGTTGAGATCATAAATGTATCATATAAATGCTTCTCAAATCATGGTACAACCTAATCCACTGAAATAATATTTTCATATCATAAATCAACATCCAAGTAAAGTTATTTGGGGGCTAGATGTGTATCCATAAAGTCTATCAGTTCCTATCCTTTGACGACAATCTACGAGAAAAACCTAATATCAATCTATTGGAGGATAATCTACCATCACCCTGATCATCCTTTTAATATGGGGTGATTAAAGATATACACATTCTAGTAAACTAAGGACACCATGTGTATCATGTGATGCTACAAATAGTGTTGTAGGTCCATCACTAAAAAAACTAGCGTGAGGAAACACCTCTCTATTGGAGAGTATCTGGTCTCCATGTCGAGGAGAATGTGGATGATATAGTACAGGTTTTATACCTGTCCTCATTGTTTTTCTAGGATATAAGGTCACCAAGGGACCATTATAAGGCGATCACATAAAGGACCAATGGATTTCGAGATACGGGTGGCATTATAACTGGAGGCTACAATAGGTATCTGATTATGTCCTCAAAGGAAGTCTATCACTCCTCATCTCACCAATAAACGAATACCTTTTTGTTGATCCTCGACAATTAATTACACTTTATTTATTAATTCACAATGAATCGGCATATACAGTCTATGTTTCCTAAGACACCCCACAACTCATGGAGGTTACTCAAGGGAGGCTTCTAGATAGTGGTATTGATATTCTCTTGTAAAATCGTGATATCTTTGTGCCTAATGATGATGCTGAGAAACATTCTAGATGTGACACAAAATACACACTTCAGGGGGTTCATCATCAAATATATGGAGAGAATAAATCACAAAACATTTTCAATGACATTTATATTTTACTAGATCTAGCATGATTTGGCCACCATATCATCCACATAGCATTCCACCAATGTCCTAAGGATTATCTTGAATATGTGGAGAATGGATCGCTGATAAGTGGATCCATCATTCTTCCGGACAAATGGAATCAAATAAGTGCATAAGGTTCCTTGGGGTTCCATAAAAGTTGTATAATCATCATCCTTAAGGGCCTTATGAAGATTAGTGTACACAGAGTATCCATCCATGAAGGATAGGGCATGAAACTCAGTTGTGGTGCTAATCAATATATTTGTCTCTGTGTGGGGAAAATCAACCTTTGAACAATAGAGATTTGGGTCCTTAAAGTTTATGAAGGCTCTAATATGACCATTCTTCTTATTGACTTTGATATTGTAGTCCAACAACCTGGGGTACTATAATTCCATAATGAGTTGGCTTTAATAAGATAATTTACTTCAATCTCTACCATGACACTATAAGAGGGGTTTATCATTCTATGAGTCTCTTTAAACTTGTGATGATTCACTGGGAGGCTGAGATGGTGTATAGTGACTTGAGGGTCTAGATTCGAAATCTCATCATAACTCCATGAGAATACATCAGGGTTCTATTTTAGGAATTCCACATACTACTATTTCACATATGGAGTCATTGCTACATTGATCAATGTTGGCCTCAGATCTTCCTCAATAACAAGGTTCACCATGGATAAATCATAAATGGCCAGGGATACACCCTATTCAAATGAAGGATATACGTTATTCATATCCTCTTTATTTTTTGAGATATGGGAAATAGAGGCATTTAGTGGCTATTCTAGGATAGCTGTCTTAGGGGAAGCACCAGAGACTCCTTCAGCAGATCTATAAACCTTAGTGAGTGGTAACTTCTTTTTTAAATTTTGGTGAGAGAATATATTGATCCAATTCATTCTAGTCTCTGATTCTGAGTTCCATGATTGATGTCAAAGCAATGGTGATAGGTTTATCTATGTGGTTTCAGACCTTTTTTCGGAACATTCTGGAATTTAGAAAATTGATGGACATGGGGGATACCTCATGGTAATTTATAGGAGTATTGGATTCTAGTATCAGTTAGAACAATCCAGTTTATGAGTATGAGTTAATCTCCATCAGTTCCTTCTTATTGGTAACACCAAAACACTTTCTCTTAGAGGTAATAAATAAACCCCCAATGTATGGTGTTGTGGGATCTGAATGATGAATCTGGAGAACAAAACATTCTTTCAAGTATTCTCATAGACTAACTTTAGTGTCATCATGATCATTAGGGGAATTTACATGCTCATCTTTGTCGATATAATCCTCGTTTCTTTATCTCTTATAGTAAAAAAATCCATATATTGGGCCTCACAAGGTTCAAAGGGTGATACATCACTTTAGAGTACCCCTACTCAACCATTGTGGGAGTAATTGATACAATGGTTATATGAATAGGGTCCCACCTCATGTAAATGATTTTTTTTTTCAAATATATGTGTTAGGGGTGTTATCTTGTGAGACTACTATGAATTCAATTCATAATAATAGACCTCCAAACTATGAATTTAGAAAAATATTTACACACATTTTCTTCTCACTCTTATCATAACCCTGAATTCTCATTTTTTATGGAGTCAGATAACATTCTGTCCACCCTAGCTTATGGAGTGTCTGGTTTAGGATGTGGTCCATCCCAAAGATGGTGTCCACTAGGAAATGGAAAATCTCCACACCATTAAATTTTTGTATGATGTAAAATGTGCATATGTTCCCTTGCATGATGACATGATCTTCTTCCCCGAAAAATGAGTCGACGGCTAGACATCTTTCTGAACTTCCTTTAAAAAGTAATCCTTTACCGAAACTATTTCAGTTTCAAAATAGATTGGATTTTCAAATCTTCCTGAAGGGACACATGCCTTTATATTGATAAGTGGAGGTCCTCAAGGATTGATATCCTCCTAGGTATGTCAACTATTTTCTTCAACATAACGTACTAATAAGATAGGATAATACCTTTTCCTACCAAGGGTTGCTCTTTGGTAGGGGTTTAGAGGTTCTCATTGACTAAACCCTAATGTTCTAGATAGTACAAGAAAATTTCTACTGTTGATAGGATTGAAATATCTAAAAAACTATAGGCTGCTACTACTGACTAGCTAATATTCCCAGAACAACTATCGGATACCCATTGGTCAGATGTGGTTAGGCCCTATATAGGTGCTTCTAATTGTGAATGGGTAATGGATGAGCTACACAATCAACTAACATGGTCAGTTAGGTAGGCATACCTGACAAATCTGACTGGGAGGAAAGTACGTTCTTAGTTATTCAAAAAACATATTTTCCGATCTTAATTTTTCAAATGACCTGGTTTGCCTGATCATTTTGATGGATCACATATCCTCGTCCTTTCCTTCAACTACATCAATTGAAGGCACCCTAGGGGTTTTCATGGTATTGTTCATTATCTGGAATCATGAAGAGGTCTAATCACTTGATGATATTCAAAAAGTCATACTCCTTCTCATAATCAATGGTATTTTCTAGGTTGGGGGGGGGAACTTTGGAACATATTCTAATTAAATGGGAATGAAGTTGGAAATAGTGTTGGATAGATTCTATACTGGGAAAGGGATTTAGATTCCCTTACACCATTGATGCCTATTCATCTAATACATTGAGTATTGCGACATAGATGTTTGTTAAATGGTTGGAGGAGGTACAACAACCACAAGAGGTTCTATATTTCTCAAATGGGAATAGACAACACCATAAGCATGAGCATCTTCCTTTTAATCCAACCACCCATCATACTTTTATGTCCTGTGGATGAGTGCCTTTTCCCACATACAAAAGCATTCACTGTCACTATCAAGGTTAATAGAGACATGTTTCACCTATATTGGGAATTTTCCTAGATTGACCAATCCATAATCGAGTTGGTTCTAGAGAAAATATTTGAACATATAGCATTCTTTGATGGTGTTCATGAGGATCATGTGGTATGGGAAATGATTGGGGTGTCTAGTGAGTCTATCCACCTAGGTCCTCTTATAGTCTAGACGCTTTTGGATTCCTTTCTATTGGGTATAGATGAAGTGTCCCAGAACATGTGAGTCCCGTAATTAAATAGTATGTTTTATTATATTTAGTAAATGAAACATGTGATCTGGGACTTGATGGGGGTCCAGAGCCACATTTTCTAATTGAGGCAGCTACTCTTGGAGAGGTTGTGCAGAGTGAGGCTACACCTGTTGAGGCTATACCATGAGTGGCTCATCCTGAAATTGGGGCAATAAGGATACTATCTCAAGACCCTCTACATGCATGACAGTATCTATATCTACCTTAACAGTTTTTCTAACTTGAGTTGGAAGGGGAAATTTGTGTGAATTTTGTCTAGTCCGCTACATGGATTCTTCCAAACCCTAATAATTTTCTAACCACTCCTAGAATCTACAAGGATAATTTTGGGTGATGAGGGTAGGAACTAGATCAATATAAACAATCCCCATACAAATCATGATTAGATGATCTTGACAGAGTGTCATGTCGAGTGAGTATGTGAGCCCCTCCCACTAGGCAACAAAGTCAGTGACAAGCTCATCAGGCCTCTGTTTTCATTGTAAGGGGTTGGAGATACTATTCTTATGCATGATTTAGCTGAAAAATTAAATTAATAATCATGGGTGATCCTCATCGCTAGTAACGGACCCTATGGGAATGTGGGTATACCAATTGAATGCAAACCCCTCCAATGTCAATACAAATCATTAGAGTCTAGCATCATCCCGCTGTTTTGGGTTCCCCAACATTGGGACACACCATGAATCAAAGTGGCATAGGTGTTTTAGTGGGTCACCCATCCCAGTAAATGGGGTGAAGATAGGGTTACCAAATCTAAGAGTTCTTGCACATTGTCCACCCATGACAGGAATAACTTTCCATTCGGAAGAATCACCACATTTTGTGTTTCCAATGCCTCAAGGAAAGTGGTTATAGTAGCTATCAAGCCTTCATGGTGAGTATTTTCAACCACAAATGAGTTCATGGGATCATCAACTTGGGGAACGATGTGGCCTTTATCCCGAGGAAGATAATATTGCTACTCAGGTAGGGTTGGTGACTCATATCTCAGTCATCATCCATATCCACTACCTTTTTCCATGATCAAATGCACAGGGAAACCAATTTTAAATCAAGGCATATGAACAAGGAGGAATGGGTGTCCTAGAGATTGAGAGATGGGGTTCCCTACAACATTGAACAGGTTTGAGCATCACACTGAAATGAGGTCAGTGGTAATCCATTTTCACTTCTAGATCTAATAGACCAAGGAATCTATGTTCTGAATCACCTTTCAATGTAGGATTGGATGGTTTTTAAGGCTCGATGTGTCCCTTTTCACAGTCCATGTGTTGATAGATGGTAATTAAAAAATCATTGGGGGACTTACGAGGCTCAATACCTATCTCTAATGAAGAGTGAAGACACCTAACATGGAGTCTTATTTGTACTTTTCCACCCCTTGGGGTAGTTCTTCCTTTACATATCCTATCATGGTGTCCCTATCACACTAATAATAGGGAGGGTCGATTATGATCATGCTTACCGTGATGGTATTTAGTGGAAAATATTCACTATCGATATATAGGCCAGACTGAATGTCCAATCGTAATCATAGTATAGAGATGAAATGAAGGGGAAAATACTCCCCCATCCTCAAATTTGTACATGCAGAGATACCTCACCCATGAATTTATAGATAATAGTGAAACTCATTCCATAAGTTTTTTTTTTGAGATTCTAGTTGTAGATATATGAATCATGGTGTGAAGTTATCAGGATTACTGCAATTTTATCCTTTAGGAACCATTGTATGATGTAATTAAGATGCTCATTGACCCCTAGATAGGTCAGATGTCAATAAAGGATGGGGTGATATGTCACACAAATGATCTGGATAAAACAAAATACCTTTCCCTTAGTGAGGGTCTTCAAGATAATATTGTCTTCAGTTATAGGCAACCAAAACATGACTGATAGCTGGTCGGAATTCAGAAACTCTCTAAATCCCTCTTTCTCAAAGAAATTGTCTTTATCTTGAATGGTCTATTCCCCAATTGCAGTGGACTAAGATAAAAGTGAAATTACTGATGTAGATCATATCTTATGCTAATTTATTTGTAGAGGAATTTTTGTGTGATTCAAATGGCCACTGCATGATATAATATCTCTTGGTGGTGGAACCAACCTCATCATCACATCCATATCGGATGGGGTGTTCACCACTGGCTCATAGGAAAGGGTGAATACATCGATTTGTGTTTTGGTGGAGTAATTTTAATCATTTTTGGGTGTCAATAGATACTCATAAATCTCTCTAACTTCTTTTCTGGTGGAATAGATGAGGGAAATAGGTGACAAAGGAAATGGCTGCACAGTGAGCCCCTAGAAAGAGATCAAAACATCATCCACCTTCAGTTTCTTATAAGGTGATATTTGGATCTTGTGGACCCCAATTTCTAGGATCATGAATATCAATTTTTAGGATTCTGGCCTAGAATCTTTCAATTGGTGTGAAGGCTCCATAATTGACTCTTTTTTTACCACAATATCTGAAGGGTTCGATGATGGCACGATGCTACCCAGGATTCCCTCTCTAATGGAGGGTGTTTTCCATTCTACTTTAGGATGGTTCTTGTGAGTGGGGTATGTGTTCATCATGGGGAGGAACTCTATGTTTGATGTTGATTTAGTAGGTTGGACCCATGAATTCTTTGATATGGACATGGTAAGGACCTTCGTGTTGATTGTTGATAGTGTAGGGAGGACCTCCTCTTTGATTGGTGGTGGCATGAAGAGGAAATCCATGTTGGTAGACAAAAGTTTAGGGAGGACCTCTATACTAATTTTTAGTGGATCAGGGTGGGCCTCCACTTTGGTTGATGATGGAATGGGGATGACCTCCATGATAATTGGTGGTGGTTTAGGGAGGACCTCCACATTAATTCTCCTTTTTATGGGACGCCCTGTAATGGTTGTTGGTTATTCCAGTGACTGAGAGAGTTAACCCATCCTACCTATGATGTGGTAGGGATATTGGGCCCTGGAAGGAAAACAAAAATATCTCGTAACTAGTTTTAGGGTCCTGGAAGGATGTAGTGGTGGTTATAGGGGTCACTAGAGTCGTATAATCTTCCCCTTATCAGGCAATATCTTTTGTCTTACCTTGGTGTCAGCACTGTGTCTTCTGGATTTGGGAGGACAGAGTGGGGATGAAATTGATCAGTTCATCGGCCTATGAGACTAGTTATTTCTAGAATTGATGGGTCCTGGTGGGATCCTCCTTTGTTTATCTCGATATGTGGTCCCTATAGGAACAACTCAAACCTCCCCTACTCCTCGATGTAAGGGATGGAAATTTCATAGTACTCCAAGGATAGGCTCTTGAAGTGGGTTTTCCATCGGAATGGGGGGGGGGGGGTTCCCCCTATGCGGCCCTCAAGGGAGATGATGCCTATGAGGCATCAATGACCTGAGGACATGGAGGGACATGTCCCTTATGTTAATGAACCATTTTATCTCATACTAGTTGAGTGTCGATCACCCTTCTCTGTATGATCTCAGAAGCTCAGACGGTGTCTCGGAAAACAGTAGCCATGGAGGAGGTGGGGATGTGGTAAGAGTGTAATTGTGTCAGATTGCCGCATCAAGGTTTCTACTACCTCTGTACCTATGACCATTTTGTAATTGATCTACTATATCTTGATTCCTATAGATAATTTAGAATCAGCCATCAATATAGGTATAGTGATAGTGATTCCCAATTCCCTAAAGTCGCATGTCCTACTTGAAATAAAATAAAGGATCCAAACTAAAGATGTTAAAGATTGAGGATTCCCAATGATATATACCCCATTTTGTAGGATAGTTTCATTCCAAACACAATTTTTTTCTCATTAAGGCATGTTACCAAATTTTTGGATCTAGTGACATGAAAATATGATGGTGTTTCTACTCTACTAGTCCTCATGGATAAGGATACGAGATTCACATTGGTTTCAAAAAAAATTATTCTTTTATCAGTATATAGATTCATCCTTCCACTTGGTCATGACATGCTGCTTTCATTGTTTCATTGCATTACCACTTTAAAAATGTGGTAATATGCAACCACTTTCATCAGTGATGTAGGATCCGTGATCGAAACGAGATGATGAAATGTCAGTTTCTCCTTCCATTGATTCCTCCATGGAGATCGTTGCCTAGTATGGGTCCCTTTCAAAGATTAATTCATATTTTTGAAATAGGTTCTTCATTCCATATTGATGTGGATTAAAATAATTATGTTTATTGTATCTCGACATCGTAACAACATTTAGTTAGGGTGAGTATGAATGTTGTTACATCTAGATGCATGTCTAGATGCTGGGTGCATTTTTCACCTATAATGTCTTACACTTTAGAAGGGAATACCATATGAGAAATATCAGTCATAGAAATTGAGGTATCCTATGTTATTTACATGGTATTTTATTCCCCAAGAAAAATTATTTAGTTGATTTTTACCTTAGGCGCCCCATGTTAATACATGGGATATAGATTCTAATTTAGATCATAAGATCTACATCTTATAGAGATGGATCCGGACACGTTATTGAGGTAGATTAGTGAAAAAGTTTAATTTATTAAGGATATAATATGGGAATAGGTTTAAATTATTTCAAGTAAATGATGGTTGTGAAGACAGGATGGGAATAGATTTAAAGTCTTTCGAGGAAAGGATTGGAGTAGATTTAATGTCTTATTGTCACAAATCAGATCTGGTCACCATCAAAACTGGAACCCAACACGGTCTGTGACAAGGCCTGAAGGGCGTTCACAATCTCCACAGGCTATAAAATGTTCCAAGGTATCATAAAAAAAAATTGGGAATGATTTACCTGATTTTATAAACTCAAAAGAACAAACAAACCCAATAAAACAAATTTGGAATTTACAAATAAAACCATCCATTACAAAATTTCAGAACTAAATTACATGGTTTAAAAAAACTATCGAAGACTAAAAAAAATGTTTGAAACCATGAATGACAGACCAAGAACCATTCTCATGGCAAGAGGCACCTCCCTTAAACCATCTCTACAAGACAGCACCATGAAGGACCAACAAGAAACTCGAACCACTGGCACTAAAAATTGTACCCAAACCTACGACAAAAACAACCAAGTCTACTTACACCCAATGGTGTAATTAGGGTGTTATCCAAATCCAAGTAGGATACCTCCACTGAGATATTTTATGTGATAAACATTTATAGATGAAAAGCATGCATGTTTTTAAAATATGAAATGATAGCTCCAATTTCTAAAAGATAGAACATTAAATAAAAATATATTCATATGGGATAATATAAAGAATAAAAAAATTTAAAATAAATTCAAATGCTATGGAATTTCTCATTCAATCATACCGTAAGCCGACTGTAAGCACAATGTAACTAATGAGCACAAGTAGTGGGAAATAACCCCCAGACACTAGCCTGTTGTTGGTCTCAGGTACCTTGTATCTCTGTGAAAGTTACCATCACAAATATCTGTTCTCATGCACAAGCCGCTAGTAGGGAATCTGACCATAACCTATTGGTACCCCATCATCATAATAATAGTTTAGTTATTGTTTTAAGCTTCAATATCACCATGTGAAATTGAGGCCAAACCCCACCAGATCACTAGCATACTAGTAAGCGTCCACCCACGTAGATACCTGGGCTTCCCACTTGTGATCTAACAAGTTCAACAAGCCAAGAAATATAATTTTCACAAGAAAATACCTCTTTCACATCACACATTCGCCAAACATCCCACATGTACATCACAAATGTCACATCATCCCCATTTTAATTAAAATTGATTTTGAAATTAAACTCACACCAAAATAGCCCACAACACATTTCACATTTCTTTAAAACATAAACAAATCCTTTAGAAAAATTTATAAAATCATTCCAAGATAGTGAAAATAACATAACATCCCACACACATGCCACAAAATACTCCGTTCATGACAAAATTCATTTTTCACATCACACCCTCACAAAACAACCCACACCGCGTTCACATCTCTTGCACACTTTAATAAATCATTTAAAAAAGTTATAAAACATTTCCAAGATGTAACACGACACAAAACAGTCCATTTAACATTTAAAATTGACTATATCAAAATATAGACAAACCAAAATTGTTTTCCAATATGGTTTCAACTCTTAAATAAATCATTAAACCATTCAAAACTTTCATAGAACAATTCTAATGAGTATTCCCAATCTTTCCACATGAAACCAATTTCAAACCTCACTTTCCAAGCCAAAATCACAAAAATACCAACCCAAAACCGAATTTTAATCCCTAGAGACATTTTCTAAACCACTCAAAAGTGTCATAAAATTACCTTGAATAACACCACAAAAGAAACACATGAAAACACACATTTTTATAAAATAATCTCATGAAGTATAACATGTTTTTACACATAAAACCCATTCAAAAACCCTCTATAAAAACCAAAATCACACCATGACCCTACCAAAGCATAATTGGTAGCCTGAACAACATTTATTAAACAACGTGAATATGTCAGAGAATAATCCAAATAATAGGACAAGAGTTTGACATGGAAATACACCCAATTTAAATAAAAATGAAACTATATAATTAAATTCTTAACCAAATATATCAAAAATAGCTTTAGAACCACACAAAAACGTATTAGGATCATGAAGAACAAGTAAAACAAGAAAACCATCTCATCATTAAATGGTTACATATGGAATCACCTACCTTTTGAGTCAAAACCCTTGAATCTTGGTGTGAAACCTCAACCGAACCTCCTCCACACCATAAGGAAGTGAAAACGAACCAAAAACCATAATATTTCACCAAAAGACCCCAAATTAAACCATAGGTATTAACCCTAACTTCTGGACACTCTAGAAATTCATGAAAGAGGGATGAAACCCTAAGAAGAAGGAATGAAATTTAGGGAGAAACACTTACCCAAATAAATCTTGAAGAAAACAACCCAAATACACCATTATCTAAATTTCAAAACAACCATAAATGAACGTTAGGTTCACATAAGGCTGTGGAGGTCATGTAGGAACTGTAATTGGAGAAAAAGTGAAAAAATAGGATTTATGAAAGAATCAATTTACCTCTTCAAATCTGGGAGATTTGAGAAATCCAGAGAGGTTCCTCCCACATTATTGAGGAAAATGAGCTCCAAAGAGGGGTAGGAAAGAATGGGGCGCACCTTTGGTAAGTGGGCTCAGGTGAGAATTAGAATAACAAAAAAAATTGAATGAGATATTAAAGAATGAAAAAAATTGTTTAAAGCTGGAAATGGGCTTTCGGGGTGGCCCAACACCTTAATAAAAAAACCAAATCCATCATTATTATGGATTCTTATGGGCTAAAAATTGATATGGTGGTTTTCCTATGCCAAGGGATTATAGTTGTGAAGTAGAATGAGTGTAATAGTTTTAAAAATGAAGGATTTATAAAAGATACAAAATTTATTTTTAAATCTGGAGACATGCTCACAGTTTGGCCCATATTTTTAAAACCCACCATTTCCATCAAAATAAATGGAAACCTCATAACAAAGCAAGGGTATAAATTAAATTAATAATACCTTTAAAATATTTCATGTATATGAAAATTCTCCCAACATAAACTTTCCACCATCAGAAATCCACAAAAAGGCCAAAGGGAAAAACCAAACCCAACTAAAAGGCCAAAATGGACTCATTTTCCATGTTTCGCCGCCACCGAAAAAGAAAAGATATCTCTAGTTGATCTATCAAGGAAGGAATAATCTCACAATCCAAAACATACTCCACATTCATATTATTATCAATCACATTACTAATTCATCCCAAAAAAACACCTCAAACACTATCTGAATAAGACTAAAGAAGTTTACTCAAACGAACAACAACATCGAACAAGGTTACATTGAATTTACATTAAATAAATTGTTGGGCACTATCCAATCCTGACATTTACCCAAGGAGGATGTTAGTATTTAGATAACTTTGAAAGAGACTACCTAACACCAATCCATGTCCAAGGACAAAACTGGGTTACTGATATGGGGAGACACAAATGGGATCCCCACCATAAGAGATAACTTAAATTTTCCCGAGATGGAATTGGGACACTGACAGGGGGAGGCCTGAACGGACTTCTTGGCATAAGGGATTTGGGGAGGGCGGAAAGGTGGAGGGGCAGGGCAAAAGGTGGTGGTGGTGGGGGAGGCAGCGGCGAGGGGGAGGGTAGTGGATCTGATCGCGTGCATGGGGATGAACAACATTTTGATGATGCGGGAGTGGGGGAGGGAGCTCGGGGTGGGGGCGGGGGAAGAGAGGGTAATGTTGTCGGACTTGAAGGGGGATTTGTGCCAGTGGGTGGGGCTGTGGCACCCTAGGCTCGTGGTTGGGTTGCGGTCATGAAGGTTTTTTTAATTGGTGGTGAACAATGTGATCATCAATGGCAGTGTTGTTAAGGATGACCATGATGTGTATGAGGATGGAAATAGTCTGCTGCTTTCAGGGGAAGTCATCTTAGGCGATCAATCCATTTTTCATTACTTCTCTCCCTCAATTTTCTGGTGCCTGCGACGATTGGTTTCTTTTTGGTTATGTTTTGCGGTTAGCACTGCTTCAAGTAACTGCTACTCTTATTATAATTATAATTGTATATTTATTATAATTATTATAATATAATAATTGTATATTTATTATAATTATTATAATAAATATACAATTATAATTATAATAAATATATACAATTATAAAAATTATATAATCATTATAATAAATATACCTCTAGAATGAAAATAAATATAATTATTTATTATAATTATAAAAATTATATAAGTATAATTCTCCATTTATTATAATTATATAGTTATTATAGTTATATATTTATTATATTTATAATTATAAAATTACTATATTTATATTGTAATTATTATTTTATATTTATTATTATTATATAATTATTATATTTAAATTATATATTTATTATAATTATATAATTGTTATAATTATATCTTAGTTATATTTATAATTATATAATTATTGTAATTATAATTTTATAATTATTATAATAATATAATTAGTATAATTGTATATTTATTATAATTATATATTTATTATAATTATATGATTGTTATAATTATAATAAATATAATTCTAAATTTATTGTATTTATTATAGTCATTATATTTATTATAAATATATTTATTATAATTTTATTTGTAATTATATAAATATATATAATATATATATATATATATATACGGGGAGGGGTGGTGTTGTGAGAAAAAAACCCAAGAGCGCAAAATGAATTGGCACTCTAGGGTAAATGTGTCGAGCGCCAATTCATTTGGCGCTCCACACACCCATTTATTAAAAAAACAAACCCAGTAAAATTAAAAAAGACCCTCTATTCTAATTTTTCCAATAGGGAAAAATCCATCTCTTCATGTTTTTTTACTCCCATTAGTTGTCACTTATTGGTCATATTAACCATGTGTGTTAATTTCAATTGTTTTAATTATTTCCTCTTAAAGTGGTAGATATTTCAGAAAACCCATATCATAATGTCAATAGAAAATTTTTATGGGTATTGGGGGATGCCAAACATGAACTGGCTTCTTCAGTGCAGAGTTCTAGATCATTTGGTGCTTCTGGAAACATGTTTATGGAATTTTTAAAACTGTGTGGTGGTTGTGGTTTAAGAATATTTATGATGTTTTACCTCCCAATTTGATTTATAAATACCTCCTTTTACTATGTGAGTACCATGGAATAGATGTTAGTAATCATTAATCTTTAAACTGTTCTTCTAGGTATGGGATTTCATAAGTGAATTTTCCGTGAAATTTATGTTATATCTTCACTGTATGGTAATAAATAATGTCTCTAGTCCATGATATATTCAAAAAATAACCACTTCACTACGATATTGATAAAAATTAGCAAAAAAAATTGGATTCATCACGAATTGTAATGAATTATCTAATTATATGTTAGTTCAAAATGAATATATCATATTCTTCATGAAACCCATTTGTGAAAATATAAAATTAAACAGACTTATTTTCCCTATATTTTTCACCACAAAATACGATGCCTTTTTCATAATAAAATTAACCAAACAATTATCAGTTAAGACCACACATCACAAGTGGTCTTATACTTTCTTTTGAAAGAACGAAAATAATTGAATATGGTTGATGTTTTGAAAAATAAAGTGTTTCTTCAACAGTTTGAAATGGGTGAGTTTAATTTCCAAGAATTTTTTATGGAATCCCAAGGGCCCATTAGAAGAATGAAAAAAAATTAGGGGAAATGTAAGACTGTCGTAGAAAATTCTTATTTCTTGTTATTCAACAAATTTCTATTAAATTTTATACAGGGTTTCTTACCCTTTCTTTTAGATTATATATGACAAGTGGGAATCACACATTAAGTTGAGAAAGTAGAAGAACAATTTCTTATCACATTTAGTGATCTTCTTATATTTTTCTAATTCTGTTTGTGGTTATGTTATTTTTAGGGCTTCATACATGGTTCATTTTTTATGTTGATCTATTTGAATTTTTTTGTATCGTTGTTGTTAAATATTTTATTCTTTCTTATTTTTATTTTTTTTGTTAAAGAGTTGTTTCTTGGTATATTTAATTTGACTCCTTCACATATTTCTTCACTACCCTGCTAAAGCTCTCTTCTTTATCAGATTTTCTTGCAGATGTTCAACCGGATTAGCCACTAATTGTTGATTTGAGTTTTTTTTTGTACTTCATAAGCACACTAAGTAGAGGGGGGTAACAAGTCCTTAGGTCCATATACCATGGTCTTAAAATGATTTCACGGTTATCATTTTCTTGCAGTGTTAGTAAACCATGAAAATATCACACTACATGTGTATTGGATTTGGCATTAACATGTTTTCTATATTTCATGTTTCAAGTATTTTCTCACTTCAATAGAAAAGATGAAATGTCTTTGTGGAGAATTACTTATAACTATAATCAAAGAGTTGAAATATATTAATGGAACTTGTCTATTGAAGTGGTGTCTTCATGTAATGTCTAGATTCATACGAGGTTATCATATGATTTTCATACTAAACATATGTTAGTTTTAGTTCACTTACATATAATATGTTAGATACATAAAAAAATTGTTGTAATTTTCAAAACATGTTATTTATGGTTTGAAGGACTCAGTATTTTTTGTCTATTTGATGACCAAAAAACATATCACATCAAAATATTATACTAGAATTATTAAATAATTTCAACATTCAGTTCATTAGTGAATTGAAAAAAATGGTTTAAACTATATCAATGTTAATTTTCTTTAGGTTTTAATTATAACTATAGTAAAATAGTTTATGGTTAATTTCATATCTCTCAATTTCAACTTTATATTCCTTCTCACACTTTTGATTTTAAAAAAAAACATACATGAAAAAGGAACAAAAAAGATACAATACCATACTAAAACATTATTTTGGTTAAATAAATATGATATAAAATATAAAATAAAAAATTCTTCCAAAATTCATAGAACATTGAGGATATATATCCCATCAAATCTTAAATTTACTTGGATAATTTTATTTAACATAATAAAAAAGGATGGTGAATATTTTGATGCCAATGCCTCTTATTTTTCTTATAATTCTTATTCTACTTATGCCCCAATATCAACTTCTTCTTCGTTTGATACTTATTCAGAATACCATTCATTTTTCATGCCACAATTATGCTTCATCCTTATTATTCATCCTTTAGGGAACAATCAACATTTAATTTGATAATTTTATTTTTTTGCGCTCACTTTTTGATTTTCATTTTTAAATTATTATTACTTTTCTCATTTCTCACACAATAGAATGGATTCCTTGATTTTCATTGACATACAAGCCCCCATAAATGTACCATGAAAGCCAACTATCATGACCTGACCTAAAAAAGACTCATGTTGTCACTTACCAAGCCCACCTTCAATAGGCCAGGGGCTAGTGACTAGTGCTGAGTAGGCTATCACCCACATGGGAGGTTATAGCCTAAGGTACCTGTTCACATGCACCCACATACAACTCCTTACAGTAGTGTAGACATATATATAAAAACCGAAAAGAAATACACGCATACATCTAACCCACAACTAGAGTAGAGTAAAAGTACAAAAGGGAAAATGCAGTCCCACTAAAAGAAAATTGAAAAAGAGTCCAACGTTCTCCGAAGGAGGGGATCACTGTCAAAAGAACCTGCCAGAAAGATCCTCGGCATAGATCTGGTAAACATATTGGTCAGTCTAGCACACTAAGACTGACCTAATTTGGGTATTCCTGGCACTCCGTTGAAATGCCTATGGTTTGGACAAGACACAAAACATGTGCGGGAAAATCCCATGAATGGGTGAGTATAACGATACTCAGTAGGAGCCCCCCAAACCCCAAAAGAAATGTCAGCAACTAAAAGGAATCAGTTTGGTCATCCCAGCCAGAGAGAACCTGAATGAGAGAAAAAATCCATCTCGAGACCGTCCTCATCTAACCTCAACTAGATAGATCAAACAAGTATATGCCCTTACATATAACAAGAAAGTACAGATATAATTGTATCAGGAATCAACCATCACGGGGTTCTGACCTCATTTCCAATGTCAGATTCTACACAAGGTTCCAAGGCAACAAATATCCAAGAGAACAAGTTCAACATGCTCTGTCATCCTAGATGACACCTGTCTATGAGATACATTCCATCAGATATCATCATTAATGATGTCACACTAAAACTTAATGGAAACACAAAACTCCTCACATAGGGGATCATTCCTATGTTTTACTAGGGTATACAAGAACCCAAGCCGATAACTCAAAGGTCTCTTAGATAGAGGATCACTCCCATGATCCACTAGGGGATACTACAACCTGATCTGACATTTCACAGATCACAACACACAGATAGAGGATCATCTCCCGTATAAAGGTTTGCTCGAATATGTCGATAACCCCATCTAGTATATCTCATGATTTAGGGGATCGAACTGATGATACCACAAACCCAACCAAAATAGCACACTGAGTAGGGTATCATATACCTAATGACTCCAAAACCCAAATAATACCTCCCAAAATGTTGGGGGTTATACTCATAATGATTCCTCAAACCCTACGGGGTTTTACTAGTATATAGGGGATTGTCACCCATGGGTACGCGGTCACAACGACACCAAGAATCCGATCTAGGGAAGTTAATTTAGAGGATCCTACCCCAGAATCACCAGAGGGATGCCACAACTCTATATGGAATTCATCTTATTGAGGGGATCATAAACCTGTACTGGGGTAGTAATGCCACAATAACTCTCATAGGAATAAACCAAGGGAGTTCCCTCAACCGATTTTTGTCCAAGAATCGCTAACCTAAGAAACCCACACCATCGTCACACTACGCAATTCCTAGGCATAGACTGACGCCACTATCACGTTCTACATAGAAAAATATGCAGGATATGCTATTTACTTTCCTGAAACAGAAAAACGGTGAAAAAGTTACTATTCACCATCGAATGTCTGAGCAGGACCACACCGCGATTATGAACCTCATAAAGTGGATCACACTGTTTCGATCACCTTGGAAGAACCCATGAGATCAATTACTCGTTCGTCCAAAACATAAACCAGATGAAAAAGTGATGTTTCTCCTTAAACTCTCAAACTCGGCCTCATGGGGCCCCCACCTTGATCTTAGTCTCATCACCCAAAATATTTCTTTAAACTCCTGCATTACCATCAGGATCACAACGCCTTGGACGACATGTCAATCGGACGCTCCTTGGAGAAGTTATGGCGGGTCGATGCAAAATAATAATAAAATATTATTATTATTTCAACGTTTCATAGCCCCATGCCACAAAACCAATTCATAAAATCCCCAAAACCAACTCAAAGGTTCCTTCTCAATGCAAGGATCACATTGCCACAAATGGATTTCTAATCAAACTTCTGCTTTGTGAGTTACGGGGGTTTAAAGAACCCTCATAAAAAATCTAGCTGGACCACCGATGGCTCATCGGAAACCGCCGTCGCCGCCTGTCCAAACTGCCATGCCACCCCTTCCGGAGCCACTATGCCACCTCACTTCCCACAAGACTCCACTGCACTCTATCGTTCCATCTATAAAGACCTATAAATTCCTTGTAAACTTTTTTATTAATTAAATAGGAATTTTACAAGACTGCGAAAATTGACTCCGTGTGATTCTGAGGCCCGGTGTGCCCGGAATAAATTTCTGATTTTTTTCAGGTACGTTCAGTAAACGTTCATGCAGGTTTTTGTAAAATTTGAACTAGTGTTCGAAATTGAAATCCGAGGGCACTGTTGAACTCGAAGTGTCAGTATTCTTTTAAGGAGACGTTCACCTCAACCGTAGTAGGTCGAGGGTGAAAGTTATTTTTTCACTTTTCGTGGGAAAATTAAAATAAAATTATTTGAACATTTTATTTTTATTCTTGAAACCCCTCTACATGGGTTATGGATGTGGGGACCACTGAGCCCAAAACCTCCCGATTTGAATTTAAGGGTGGGGACAAACCGAACCCCATAAACTCCTTCATTAATATGGAGATAACTCTTGAACTCCCCTTTAGTGGGAGATAAAACTTGGTATCATCGCACTTTAATGGTGCCAACCACAACATAATTAATGATGTAAATTTAATTTTGTTCCAAAAATTAAATTGATGAAACACAACATATTGGCTACTTTTATTTTTTGGGGTGGAATTGGGAGTACTGATTGGAAGAAGAGAACCTTGGAGGAATTCTTCTTCTCCAACGAAGAATGCTTCTCCAACGAAGAACACCAACGTTATCCAATGTCTTCAACTTCTTCCTCGGGACATCCTCCAACATGGGACATCTTCAATCGACCAACATCCTTCCCTCCACATCGATTTCATCAAACAAATGAGGTAGGGGTGTGTTTTAAATTAATTAATGTTAATTTTCCCCTCACATTGAATCATCCCCCTTGAGCCACTTGATACCGCTCTAACGCGGAGGGTACATTACAAACAAACAAGGCCCGACCCCTCTTCCGTTATTCATGAATGGTGTGTTTTTCACGATGGGGGAAGGCCTCTTTGTGCCATGGTGACGAAAAAAGTGCATCCGGCCGAACCGGCCACCAGCGAAGGCGGTGCGCACAACCGTGCCACGCGGAGGGGACGACTGGCCATCTGGCCCGCCTTGGCGGACCGCCGCACCATGACTGCCCCACCACACTATAGCCACCCCGCCATATCGTGGCCTCTGCGCTGCCCCATGCTGCCTCGCGGCCTCCGTGCTACCCCACACAGCCTCATGGACTCTGTGGCCCTCGCAGCCTCCACGTCGTCCCGCCTCGCTCCGTGGCCCCTCGCAGGTTCCACACCACCCCGTGCCGCTCCGCGGCCCCTCACGGCCTTCACGACCCTCATGGCCTCCATGGCCCTCATGACCTCCGCGGCCCCCTCGCAGCCTCCATGGACCCCTCATGGCCTCCACGTCCCCTTACAGCCTTTGAACCGCCTTGTGCCGCCCTGTGGCCACACCGCCCCACCCAGGCCGGGCCGCCAGGCCGGACCACCCAATGCAGGCGGGGCCGCCCAGCACAAACCAGTTTCGACCCTATACACTCTTTTGGCCATAAATTTGGCACCAGGTGTCCATTTGATGAAACTTCTATGGAGCTGGAAACCATGGAGCGAGATACTCTATTTTGTATACCCCACTTGAGATTTGGATAATGTAGGGATATGATCGAGTTGGATCGAGCATGAACCAACTGGGCCCTCTAGACTAAAAGGCTAATAACTTACAGACCAGGGGTCTGATTAAGGAACTTTTTATTGCATTGAGACCCCATAGACATGGATGTACTTTGGTTTACTTCATCGTGGGACTTCATGGACGTTGGAGTATCGACCAGTGGGTTGATGAGTGGACCCTCCCGAAGAGGAGCAAGCTTAGTGAAGGAACCCAGTAGTTGTTTGTGACATGAAGAATGAATATCGATCCTGTGTGGGTCAACACCGAGTGATCCTGTGTGGGTCAGCACATAACGATCCTGTGTGAGTCAGCACTGAGTGATCCTATATCGGTCAGTGCCTAGAGATCCTTTGTGGATATAACGATGTACTGACAATGTACTAGGATCTTATGCAGGTCTAACGACATATCCACGAGGTACTAGGATACTGTGTGGGTTTGAAGATGTACTACTATCATCTGTGGGTCTGATGATGATTAGGGGTCCTTCGTGGATCTACCTCTTAACAGAGTAAGATGATTCAGTAGTTACATCTAATCATCTCTACTATTGTACCAAAGAAATACCTGCTGTGAGCTGAGTTCGTACCTATGTTTTACTTCCCTTCATGGTAATACCTTGGTGGTACTCTTTTGTGTAACGTGCCTGTGCGGTACTTACCTTCGTGGTATTTCTTCCTTTTTGGAATAGTTGATCTTTAGACTTTTGGGTTGGACCCTCTTTTTCCTCATGATTGAGATTGGTATACATGGTAACTTAGGTATATGAAAGGGAATATACCTAATTAGGGTTTTCAGTTGACTTCAAACATTATGGTTTATCCTTTGTGGATTTTGTGAGACCTTGAGGGTCTTAGGGTCCCTATTGAGTATCGTTATGCTCACCCCTGCACGGGCTATGCCCGAACCTTGTTGTGTTTGGTGCAAATGAAGGATAGCACTGATCAAGGATGAGGGTACCAGGGCTAAACGGGGCCCGGAGGTGGACCATACGGTGTGACTTTACACAGAGGAGATGAGCATACTTAGTGTTCTAAGGAGGTGATCTATACCTACCCTTCAGCTAGGAACCTCGAAGGACAACCCAGTAGCTGCCTTTTGTTTTCTTCAGTTGTATTGTATTTCAGTTTTTCTTGTACCATTACTATTGGTCTTGTATTCCAGACCCTTTTTACTTTCAACAATCTTTTTTTCTATACAGTTTACTTGTGTTTGTATCTTGTTTTGTTCTTGGTTGCGTGTGTTTACAAGTTATAAAGGCAATGCCTTCCCGGTTTTATGGAATACGCCTTTCGGTGCTAGTCGCTAGCCCCTATCCTATAGAAGGTGGGCTTGGGGTAGTAACAGCACATGCCCTAGGGGACGGGTCAGGGAAAATTGGAATCAGAGGAGTCAGTTATACCTTAGAACATAAAACTCTGATATTTTTAATTGAAATAGTGTTAAGTGTAGTGAGTGAGGTTATCAGTTTAGGGAATCCAGTGTTGGTGTGGCGACCGACGTGTCCATACACCAGGACACTGACTTCTGATTTCTGACTCAGTGCACGAAAACACTACTTGCGTGTGTGTTTTGAAGAGTCTCTTCATGATATATTTGAATCAGATCAGCAGGTATAACTTATTGAGTGTCGATCACCTCTTTCTTTTCAGGATGCCTCCATGCAGAATGCCAGATAGGGCTCTGAATATAGTATTTACTGACAACCCACTAAGTGATGAGGCCTCGGTGTAGGGACCTCATCCAGCAGAGGCACCAGTGGTACCATTACCCGTTGGGCCATCGATGCCACCAGCCCCAACAGTAGATGGTGCACACCACTTGAGCGGGTTGCACGAGTTCCATCTC
Organism: Viscum album; assembly: GCA_963277665.1. Lineage (NCBI taxonomy): Eukaryota > Viridiplantae > Streptophyta > Magnoliopsida > Santalales > Viscaceae > Viscum > Viscum album. The sequence continues at coordinate 911,467,525 of OY728155.1, read as the reverse complement.
CAGAGGCCACCCTGGTTCAGGGGAGAGATGAACCGACATGCGACTGAGGATTGGCTAGAGGCTTTGGTGAGAGTCTTCTGACTAGTAGGGACATTAGCCGATCTTATGGTGATCCTTGCCGCCAGTCTTCTACAGGAAGAAGCAGGAAGATGGTGGATCACGATGCTTCAGATTCACGATGAGGTGATGCTTCTCTGGGCGGACTTAGAGAGCCTTTTTCGGGTAGAATTTGTCACAACGACTCTTCACGCAGTGCCCATACATGAGATTCGTCTTCTATAGTAGGGAAACATGATTATGGCTCAGTACTCAGGGAGATTCACTGACCTCTCACGCTACTCTATTGTTATGGTATGAGACCCATTCTTCAGGGCCCAGACCTTCGATAAGGGACTCAAGTAGGAGATCAGGGCTTCGATGATCTCACTCAGTATCCCAACGTAGGTGGGAGTGTTAGAGTGATCCCTCTTAGTGGCAGTGAGAACCACCCCCAATCATCACACAGTAGAGTCTTCTGAAGCCGGGAGCAGACAGATGTCACAAAGGTCCAAAATGACCAGACCTAGAGGTGGACAACCACAGGATTCAAGGTTTGTTGTGCGGGGAACCCGAGGTAGAGCCAGTCATGCCAGGAGCAGGTAGTGTTACTCATGAAGAGGGTAGGGTTGAATAGCTCATGACTGTCTGACCCACCGTATGGATGATCAGTATATGGTCTAAAGACCACCCAGGCAGAGACAGAGGTTTGACCGAGGAAGTCCACATGAAGTAGGAAGACGTGGAAGAGGATTTGGTTGTGCAGCTGGCAGTGGGCCACGATTCAAGATGTTACTGCCACCACCACCAGGTGGTCCACCCTAACCGCAGAGAGCATGAGGATAGGGGAATGCTCAAATCCATCCAGTGGAGGCCTACGATCACGGCGCTCCGGAGATGATACGATGTACAATTTGTGTCTACTCCACCTTAGCTGCAGTACTTATACACACAGGTTCCAGTCATTATTTTATTTCCACTACCCTCGTTCAGAGCTCGGAGATTCCTATGGATTCGTTGGCTCAATCATTACAGCTATAGGCTTCTATGGGAGAGGATTCGACGATTACGCATTGGTGCCAGGAGTGTGACCTTACTCTAGGAGGCGAAAGCTTTAGCTAGGATCTCTTAGTAGTGGCGTCGAGGCCTTACAATGTCATATTGGGTATGAACTGGTTATTTATAGTTCATGCTCAGATAGACTGTATTAGGCGCAAATTTTGATGTGTCCATATGGATGAGACCATGTTTACCTTCACCAGCGAGAAGGAAACCTTTGCCGTACATTATGGACTTACCCAGAGAAGAATACAGCTGATCACTCATTAGTTGGATTGCCTTATCCTCGTAGTGGTTGATGTGGAGATTCTGAGCTATCCTATAGTGGTGGACCAGTATGCGTATGTCTTCCCTGAAGATATTCTTGGTCTAACTCCTCACAGTGAGGTGGACTTTTACATTGACTTGTACCTTGGGACGACACCGATATCTACACCAGCGTTTCGGATGGCTCCAGCAGAGCTTTGTGAGCTTTGAGTACAGCTGGAGGACTTACATGGGAAAGGCTTCATTCAGCCCAGTGTTTCTCTTTGGGCAGCCCTGAGTTTGTTCGCCAATAAGGCGGATGGGAGCTTTAGACTTTGTGTCGACAATAAGCACCTGAACCTGATGACCGTGAAGAACAAGTACCCAATATCGAGGATTGAAGACCTCTTTGATCACATGAAAGGAGCACGGTGGTTCTCGATGATAGACCTCATATCAGGCTATCACCAGCTCAGAGTACGAGATGAGGATGTGCAGAAGACAGATTTCAGATGTCGGTACGACCATTATGAGTTCATGGTTATGTCATTCAGTGTGACCAATTCTCTAGGAGTGTTCATGGGACTCATGAATAGGATCATTCAGTCGTACCATGATCACTTTGTAGTAGTCTTCATTGATGAAATTCTGATCTACTCGACTACTAAGAATGAGCATGCATATCATTTGCAGGTAGTACTAGACACAATCTGAGAGAACCAGCTTTATAGTAAGATCTCAAAGTGCCAGTTCTAGATCCAAGAGGTTCACTTCCTAGGACATGCCATATCGGAGGCTGGAGTGGTAGCAGATCCAGCGAAGATTGAGGAGGTACATGCTTGGGAGTCACCCAGGAGTGTGACGGAGGTACGAAGTTTCTTGGGTTTGGCCAGATACTACCTAACATTTGTACAAGATTTCTCCAGAGTTTCAGCACCACTATCAGCATTGAAGAAGAAGTGGAAACCCGTCGTGTGGTCATAGATATTCTAGCAGTGTTTTTAAGAGATGAGGCAGAGGCTGACTAGTGCCCCAATCTTGAGGCTACCGGAAGAGGGTGTAGGGTAAAAAGTTTACTACGACGCATCAGGGACCAGTCTTGGATGTGTCCTGGTGCAAGAGAGAGCAATGATCGCATATGGTTCTCGATGGCTGAGATAGTATGAGAAGAACTACACTACCCATGACATGGAGTTAACAATAGTGGTCTTTGCCTTGACGATGTAGCGACACTACTTGATGGGTGAGTATTTTACAGTCTACTCAGATCAAAAGAGTCTCTAGTATATCTTCTCTCAAAAGGACCTAAACCTAAGACAGTGACGTTGGCTTGAGTTCCTTCAGGACTATGACTTTGAGAGAGTCTATAATCCTGGGAAGAGGAACGTTGTAACAGATTCAATCAGCTGGAGGTATGGTATAAAGCTAATAGGTGAGGCGACAGAGTAGCTGGACACTTTGCATATATACTTTTTGGATTAGGATGGAGCAGCTTTCCTTCAGTCTCTTATAGTCACTCCCCCACTTCTTCAACGAGTCATGGAGTCATAGCGTGGGGACACTGACTATGTGATTTAACGTGATCAGATATCTATGGGATAAGCACTTGATGGATTTTCTGAAGGTGGGGAGCATGTCATCCTCTTCAGAGGACGTACCATGGTACCAGTGTCACTTCTAGAGGAAGTGTTGAGGGATTTCCATGCATCCCCTCTAGCGGTACATCCAGGAGTGATAAAGATGTACCATGATCTTCGATGACAACACTGGTGGCTAGAATGAAGAAAGAAGTAGCAGAGTTTGTCTCTTAGTGCCTCACTTGTCAGCTAGGGAAGGTGGAGTATCAGGTACCAGTAGGCTTGGTTCACCCTTTAGAGGTACCAGAGTGGAAGTGGGTTGGGATATACATTAACTTTGTGATAGGACTTCCACGTACATCAAGAGGTCATGATTCTATCTGGGTGATCGTCGACCGAATCACCATGTCAACACACTTCCTACCGATTATAGAGCAAGGTTTAGTAGGGAGCATGGGATGCCTCTATGTGTAGGAGATTATGCAGCTACATAGAGTTCCCTTGACGATTGTATCCAATCATGATGCATGTTTTACTTCTTGAATATAGAAGGGGTTGCAGGAGGCTTTTCGGACGCAGCTTTGTTTGAGCACTGCCTTCCATCCTCAGATGGATGGTCAGATGGAGCAGACCATTCTGACCCTCGAGGAAATGCTACGTGCTTTCATCCTCGACTTCAGTTGCATCTGGGAGGATCCCTTGAATTTGGTGGAGTTTTCATACAACAACATCTATCACTCCACCATTGGGATGACACCTTTTGAGAATTTGTACGGTCAAACTTGTAGATCACATTTGTGTTGGAATGACAAAGGGGAGTCAGTACTAGTGGGACCAGAGATGGTACAACCTACCACAGAGAAAGTGTAGATTATCCAAGAGTGGATGAAGACTGAATAGAGTAGGAAGAAGTCTTATTCTGACAGGATACAGAGACCTCTGGAGTTCTAGGATGGTGACCATGTCTTTCTATGGGTCTCACCCTGATGAGGTTTACAGAGATTTGGACGAGGCGAAAAGTTATCTCTGAGGTTCATTGGACCTTTTCAGGTCCCCAGTATAGTTGATGAGTTGGATTACCACTTATCTCTTCCCCCTCAGTTTCACCGAGTGCACGACGTCTTCCTCATATCCCAGTTAAGGAGATACGTGAACGACCCTTCTCACATCATCGACCACAACGAGCTAGACATTGACAGTGGGGTGATGTTTACGGAGGTTCCAGTAGAGATTGAGGTTTGAAAAAAGCAAGTCCTTCATGGGCAGTCAATACCTCTGGTGCGCGTTCACTGGCAGCACAGAAACCTTCATGAGAGCACATGGGAGAAGGAGGCTCAAGTTCGTGCTCAGTACCCCCACTTGTTTTCCAAGTTTTGTGTTGTGGATTTTGGGGACACAAATCCCTAGGGTGGGGAGAATATAAAGACCCAGAAATTCCATGTAATTTTTTTATTAAATTGGAATTTTATGAGACTGAAAAAATTGAGAGCGTGTGATTATGAGGCCCGGTGTGCCCGGAATGAATTTCTAAACTTTTTTTTCGGGTGCGTTTAGTAAACATGTGAGCAGGTTTTTGTAACTATTGAAACGGTGCTCGGAATTTAAATCCAAGGGCACCGTTGAACTCACAGCACCGGTATTCACTTAATGATACTTTCACCTCGAATACAGTAGGTCGAGGGTGAAAGTTATTTTTTCACTTTTCATGGGAAAATTAAAATAAAATTATTTTAACATTTTATATTTATTCTTGAAACCCCTCAACATGGGTTATAGAGGTGGGGAACACTGAACCCAAAACCTCCCACTTTGAATTTAAGTGTGGGTACCACCAGAACCCGCTAAACACATTCTTTAATACGGAGATAACTCTTGAACTCCCATTTAATGGGTGATAACCGTTGGTATTCTCCCACATTAATAGTGCGAACCACAACAATATTAATGACCTCAAATTAATTTTGTGCCAAAAATTAAATTGATGAAACACAACATAAAGGCAACTTTTCTTTTTTGGGGTGGAATTGGGAGAAAGTATAAGAATAGGAGAACCTTAGAGGAATTATTCTTCTCCACCGAATAATGATTCTCCAATGAAGAAAACCGAAATTCTCCAACTTCTTCGACTTCTTCCTCAGGACATCGTCCAATGTGGTACGTCTTCAATTGATTATTGTACTTCCCTCCTCATCAACTTAAACAAACAAGTGAGGTAAGAGTTTGTTTTAAATTGATCAATGTTAATTTTTCACCTCACATTCAATCATCCTCCTTGAGCCACTTGCTACCACTATAACACGGAGGGTGCAGTCCAAACAAACATGGCCCGAACCCTCTGTCATTCTTCATGATGGAAGAATGAAAATGTTTTCCGCAGCGACGAACGAAGTGAGGCTGGCTGAATCGGCCGCCGGTGAAGGCGCAGCTCGTGACCGCACTGCGAGGAGAGGACGACTGGCCATACATCCATCCATGACGGACCCTGGCACTGCAACCAGCCCACATCACAATGACTGCCCCACCAAATCACAGCCTTCACACTGCCTCACGCTGCCCCGCACTACCTCGCGGCCTCCGCATTGCCCTGCGCCACCCCATGACATCCGCGGCCCCTCTCGGCCCTCATGGCCTCTGCGCCGCCCCACGCCATCTTGCGACCTCCACGGACATCGCCCCATCTCGTGCCGCTCCATGGCCCCTCGTGGCCTCCGTATCCCTCGTGACACTCACACCGCCCCACATTGCTCCGTGGCCCCTCACAACCTCTACAACACTCGTGGCCTCTAGGCCGCCCAGTGCTTCCTCACGGCCTCCCCGGCCCTCACGGCCTTTGCGGCCCCCTTGTGGCCTCCACGACCCGTTTGACAAACAGTCTACAACGCTAGAAACCTTGGAGCAAGACGATCGCATTGGTATACCCCACATGAGATTTGGATAAAGTTGGGATACGGTCAGGTTGGATTGAGCATGAACCAACCGGGCCCTCAGGACTAAAAGGCTAATAACTTACAGACCGAGCACCCGATTGATGCACCATCAATTGTATTGAGACCCCTAAGACGTGGCGGTACTTTGGGTTACTTTTTCCTGAGAATTCATGGTAGTTGGACTATCGACCAGTGGATTGAGGAGCGGACCCTCTTGGAGACAATCAAACTTAGTGTGGGAACCCAATAGCAGGTTGTGACATGAAGAATGAATAGTGATCCTATGTGGGTCAACACCAAGAAATCCTGTGTGGGTAAGAACATTGCGATATTGTGTTGGTCAGCACCGAGAAATCTTATATGGGTCAGCACCTAGAGATCCTATGTAGGTCTGACGATATACTTGCAATGTACTAGAATCCTGTATGGGTATGACGATGTACTAACGAGGTACTAGGATCCTGTGTGTGTCTGACGATGTACTACGATCCTCAATGGGTCTGATGATGATTAGGGATCCTTATTGGATCTACCTCTTAACAGAGTGATATGATTCAGTAGTTACATCTAATCATATATACTACTATACCTAACAAATACCTGGTGTGAGCTACGTTCGTACTTGTGTGGTACTTTCATTTGTGGTAATACCTTGGTGGTATTCTTCTTTGTAACGTACCTGTGCAGTACTTCCCTTCGAGGTATTCATTCCTTTTTGGAATAGTTGAGCTTTGGACATTTGGGTTGGACGCTGTATTTCTACATGATTGAGATGGGTATACTTGGTAACTTAGGTATATGTATGGGCATATACCTATGTAGGGTTGTCAGTCGACTTTATACTTTTTGGTTTATCCTTTGTGGATTTTGTGACTCCTTGAGGGTATCAGGGTCCCTAATGAGTATCATTATACTCACCCAAGCATGGGATATTCCCACACCTTGTTATGTTTGGAGCAGATGACGGACAACGCTGATCGAGGCTGAGGGTACCAGGGCTAGACGGGGCCCAGAGGTGGACCATACAGTGTGATGATATGCAGAAGAGATGGGTAGACATGGAGTGCTGAGGAGGTGATCTATACCTACCCTTCAAGTAGGAACCTCGAAGGAAGACCCATTAGATACCTTTCTTTTTCATCAGTTGTATTGTATTTTAGTTTTACAAGTACCATTATTATTGGGGTTGTATTCCAGCCCCTTTTTACGTTCAACACTCTTTTTTCTATACTGTTGACTTGTGTTCGTATCTTTTTGTGTGCTTGGTTGCATGTGTTTACAAGTTATAAAGGCAATGCCTTTCCGATTTTAAGAAATACACCTTTCGGTGCTAGTCGCCAGCCCCTAGCCAATGGAAGGCGGGCTTGGGGTTGTCACGGCACGGGCCCTGCGGAACGGGTCGTGACACCATCATTGAATTTCGCCACTCCCACCACTGAAATCCAGCCACACCGCCGCAATCTGGCCATGCTGCAAGAAAACTTCCATAGACCACTAGAAGCACCCTGGTGCTCCAAATTCAATCTGAAACATGTTTTGGAAAGCTCGGGACCCAAACTACATAACCGTTATAACGATATTAAGAGAAACAACACATAAATGGGATCTGGGGTTTTAAAACACAAACCACCTACCTCATGGGAGAAAAATTGACGTTTGATCCTAGATCGGTGCTCCAAACCTGCTGCTACAATATCCCGGAGCGTCCACCATCAGAATTCGATCTCATCGGTGCTTCGTTTTTTCATTTCTCTGGTTCTTCGTTGAAGAACGAAGAAGCTATCATGTTTCCTCCTACTTCACCCCAACTTGAGAGGAGGGGGGGGGGCAATTGATTTTATTTAATTAATTAATCAGTCAAAAAACGTCTATGCCCCCAACGAAACCTCTCGGTTTAGAAAATATTAGGTCACCCCTAGGGTAAACACGACGTTCTGAACTCAACAGTTCATTCATAATTTTGATGCGAAGCGCCGTTCAGGAGTTATTTATGTCGATGTCTATAAATAAATAAATTTATATATTTATGAAAATTTGATTTGTCACCTTTTTCTACAGCAGGCTCACGCCCGTAAAGGTTATACCACACCTAGGGTAAAAGCCATTCTCTAGATGCAACTGTGCCCTCATATTTTTTTTATCTGAGCTGCTGTTTAAAAGATAACTCATTTCCTCCATGTGCATAGTATAAAAATATTAATTATTTTTATAAATATAATTATGGGCACCCAGAGCCTCAAAATCATAAGTAGTCTTCACACCTAACTCTGGAATTTTTCGTTGGAAAATTCCAAAGTCTAAGAGGTCCAAAAACTGAGTTTCTATATCCTCTTCAACTTAGGACATTCTTTCCCTAGAAATCCATAACCACGAGGGAAAGAAACAAAACTATGAATAGGGTTTCACACACTAGCGAGTTCACCCAAAAAGAATCCCAACAAAGCCACCAAGTGTTCCCAGGATACTAATGAGCACACACTCTGGGGAACCCAAGTCATTTCTCACAAACTCCCAAACACAGAATCCTACAATAAATAGAGGGAGAAGGAATTTTCTTCATCAAACATTTGAATCATGTCGAAAAACACCATTACAGTTTCATACCAACTCCCTGAACGAATTGTGAGCAAGAAAAAAAAGGGAAGATTACCACCTAACGGTGTCTAGAAAAACTAATGCAGAAAGAAGAAAAGACAAAGATCATACTTCTATCCATTCGCAAATCCTCGAGGTCAATAACCTCTCAGTCCTATAGTTGTCCTCGCCCCTGTCCTCTGGCTCTCTAAGCCCAGTGTAGACCACCTGGGGGTGGTGGTGGCGGTAACTCATTCCACCTTACACATCCCACTGCTGCACTAGCTCCATCACTAAGTCTGACACCCTATGGTCCTCCATACTCAAGATGCTGCCTCTACTAAGTCGGAATGTTGATCGACTCCCTCTCAGCTGCATGGTGGGTCAGAAAATATCTTGCAAGTTATCATAGGCCATCACAAACGTAACACTGCCTCTCATACAGCTAACCAAAATCAGCCTAAGATCCATGAGATCTCTAATCCTTAGTTCCTCAATCCTGGGGTCACCTCCTAAAATGTAGGTCATGTCCAAACACCTAATCCTGCCGTCAGCTACCAGATATGAAACCAACTGATGAGGTCTTAGATCCCATGTGCCCAGCACTAACGGGTGGAACCATCTTAGCTAGAAACCTCTCAACTACAAAGTTATACTCCAGGAATCCAAAATAGGAGGGTAGGCACAAGGAAATCACACCTGCCCAGATGTCTCTATGTAGGCCCTACTTGAAGGTCCATCCCCTAAAGGACATGTCTCAAACCGTATCCAGGGAGTAATGTGACAGTTCTATAAACCTCACTGAGTACTCTGACACGGTCATGCCCTCTTGCAGAAGCTGAAGAAGCTCCTGGATCCACACTAACCTCAGTGTCACCAGATAGAACTCTTCCCAAAGAATCCACTCAAACTCTATCCACATGATAATATCCTCATCATGGGACTGTGTCACCAAACTCCACCATTGCACGACTGAACCTTGTAGAAGGATAACTGCTAGAACCACCATCTGAACTAGAGGTGTCCTCTCTAGGAAGAAAACTCTGGTGACTTCTTTGAGCCAGTCATCAGCTGCTAGGGTGTATAGATCACCCCGATACCTCAGTGGTAGATGCTTGTGGAACTCATGCAGTGAACTCAACATGTTTTCATCCTCGTATTACATTGTCTGGACAACCGACTACTCGATAGGTCGTGGCTCAACTGGCAGAACACCTGGCGGTGTGGCCATAGAACATGTTCCATGCTCCAAAGCCTCTACTTGGGGAAATTTTTCACCACAATACCACTGCAGAACCCTCGTTGGGTATCGTCGTGGTGGCATCCTGAAATATAATCAAGACACACCACCACCAAAGAGTATATCTGGGGAGCAGACATAATAAGGATAAGAAATACCAAAAACCCAGTCCTATATAATTCATGTACCATTATTTCCCTATGCCCAGTGTACTAATCTCATGAGTCAAAAGGGTGGTTATCAAAGACCTGGTTAATGGATATGTCAGTCGTTGCACAAAAACTAGACTCCCCGTCCTAAAAGATGAACTCAAAACATCCTTACACAAACACTATATAACCCAAACTAAACAGACATCTATAGAAACTACACTGCAAGATCCCAAAGGTGGAACCTTCTCTGATACCACTCAATCATGACCTGACCCAATGGGGCTCGACCTACGACTCCCCAAGCCCTCCTTTAATAGGCTTGGGGCTGGAGACTAGCGCCAAGTAGGCTATCACACACATGGGAGGCCTTAGCCTAAGGTACCTATTCACAAAAACCCACATAGAATTCTATGAAAATGATCAGATATATATGTAAAAAATGAAAATAAATACATGCATACATCTAACCCACAAGCAGAGTACAAAAGAAGTACAAAAGGTAAAATACACTGTTGAAAGTGGGTTCCCTAGACCCAACTTCTGTTGTACTTTGATTACCACTATATGTATGCAGTTTGTTATATATACATGTGTTTATCTTTCCATAATAGTGTTGATAATTCTGAATCCACTTTGTTTATGGAAATTTCCCTAGATTACATGTCGCATCAAAGGGTTATAGAAGATCTCAGGCTATAATGAGAACCTTGAGATGCCATGACAGTAATATTAAGGTAATTTCCTATGGTCCAGTTATATCATTCTGAAAGGACACAGATTATGTGTGACTATTAGGTGTTGGGGATCATAAGCATTGAGACTTATTCTCATGAAGTTCATACTTGATGATCACTAGTAGTTGAGATCACGAGGACATACCTGCATAATAGGAACACCACATATTTCAGGTTCCATTGGTTGTTCCAATCTACGAACATGTTTAATGGTCTCCATACTTGAGATCATTATCAATGTATGTCAATTAATTGTGTACTTTTATGCAAGCCGAAAACCATGGCTATGAAGTCGTAGCAATGTAGTTTGTGTTGGGTACGTCATTGGTGACATGACATTGATTGAATGATCAAGATAGGATTTGTCACTTCTGAGTTGAGAAGGAGATATCTCGGGCCTGGATGATTAGTATGGTTTCCCCTTCATTAAATCCATGGCCATGGTAGTGGAATGTAAGATTTTCTAGACAAATCAACAAATAAAATAAAGCAAGATAAAGGATGATGACACTAGTGTGAAATCTACTTTATTGAGATATCTATGACGAAGAGATTATCTTACACAGACCATGCTCGTAAAAAATTATTCGTTTCTTTGACTTTACATTATCTCTATAAGGGCCTTGATGGGTTTCTATACCCTGATCTTGGTTAGTGAATATTATTCACTACTATTGAGATACGTGCCTAGAGGGTCACACACTATATCTCTTTGAGAATCTTCCATATTCTGTGAATTGGAATATTGAACTTGGTGGGCCTTCCCAAGGGGTTCTCGTATTATCCATGTTCTATGGATCACCAATTAATAAATAAATTGTTTAATTTTTTAATTTTGGAATAATTTGTTGAATTTATTTAAAACATGTATTTACAAGTGATTAAGTAAATAAAAAGATAAAATATTATTCGAACGTATTTAAATATCCACAGTTTGTTTAATATTTTTTAGGAGAAGTGAGTCGTGTTATAGACTCAATATTATCACACAATATATATATTTAATATACACACATATATATATTATAGTTACTAATAAAATTATAAATAATATTTACAACATAATTTAATTTATCATAAATAAGTATTTATAAAACTTATACTGTCCATATCTATTACACGGGGGCCGAGAACCCACACGGGGTATTTTAGAATATCTCTATATAAGTAAGAGAGATCCTCTTCCTATATAACTATTCATGTGTTGTAATTGAGATCCTATTTCTCCTCTAAGAATCTTGAGAGATATTCTCTCAATAATGGAAGATCATTAAGCTCATCCTTCTTGGATTGAATATTCTAGATTGCGGTGATCACCACTGCATCGAAGAGATCATTGGTGTATCACGCTAGCACCCAGATTCCAACAAACGATGTGTGATAATATTTAATAGGCATGTGTGGATGATCTAGAGGGTTTCGATGTCAGAGTCTTCAAGAAACAGTTGCTGGCATTCTGTGAAGGACTTGCACACGTCAGATTTGAACAAGGTGCATGTTCAATTTTATTTTTGTTCTTTGTCAAATCCACGCATTTTCCTCAGACTGTACTATAATAATATCATTGAAGTCAATGCTATTATGTTTCTCTAGTGATGTGAATAATTATAAATTCCTGTCCCATCAGCTTTTTCTACCCATCCTGGTACCTTATTGTGGTATCAGAGGAATGCATGGTTTCTCAAAGTCAATGAAAAAAAATAAATTGCATTAATTTTAAGTATGTGGCATTAAATAGGTTCCAATGGATCCGACCATACATCAATCCATTTCTGAATGGACAAGTTACTTCCATTTGAAAATTTTAATTGGATCAACATCATCGGTTTTAAGAAATTTGGATTTTATGTGTATGAAGAATTCATTTTTAATTTATTCATGTGTTCTTCAAAGTACTGAAATTTGTCCACGCTTTGGTTAGAATCCGGTCACTGGAATTTTTCTAGTGGGGTTATTATAGGCGTTAAATGAAATATATTATTATATAATATTATTTTAATTTTCTAAAATAAAAATAAAAATTAAAAAGGGGTAGTCATTTAGACTTGAGGTCAAGTCATTTTTTTCATAGAATTTAGACTTTAGTTTAAAAAAGGGTATAGGCCAAGACCCAATTGGGTCATCTGTTTAAAAAAATTAAAATGGGTGGGGTTTCTTTTTTCAAGAGAAAAATGAAAAAAAATATGAGAAGAAAACCCGTAGGTCTTCTTCCACAAACAGAAGGCCTCCCCCCTTGAATCCCTACCTCTTCTTCCCTTACAGCTGGACCGAGAGGCACACCATGCCATGCCACCATGGGCTGCCTCCCTTCACGCCGCCATGTCTCAATTGTACCACAACGCACCCGACCTCCCTTCCGGCTATGCCAGCGCCACCTCGCCATCCTGGTTGGATTGAGACCTCCAGGAGGACCCCACGTTGTGTTGCCTCCCCATCTCGGTCGGACCATGCCAGGCTATTGCCGTAGTTGAACCCCGAGCATAACCTTTCAACAGTCTCGCGCCGTCCCAAAGGATGCCCCCAAGCACTACTATCTCATCCGGACCAGGACGCTGCCCTTCATGGCTCGCTGGAGCAGTGTTCCGCCAGATTGGAACGCCTCGCCGCAGCTTTTGAGGCTCGCCGAGTAGCGTGTCACTGCCATCGCACCTTGATGGATGAGTCCACCGTGGACCTTGTCTAGTCACACCTCACCAGAGGACGCTGCCGCTGTGGGGTTGTTGTTGGAACATGTTCCACAATCATGCTACAGTCTCACTATGGTCCTACCACGGTCTCATCATGGTCATCCAGTGGTCACGCCGTAGTCACGCTGCGATTTGGCCCTACTCATGTAAGACACCCTTGTGGCAGTTTTCAGTCCTGGAAAACTCCTTACCATGCTAGAGGTAACCCTGTTGATTAGTTTTAACAAAATTAGTTTTTCAAAATTAACTTAATTCGAATTATTTTGGGGTTTATGTTTAACTAGAATCTGAAACATTAATTTAATTTATATTAAAATTAGATTAATTGTTTACTTTATTTTTTAGAATTAATACTAAATTAATGGTTTAATATAATTTTTAGAATTAAAATTAAATTAATGGGTTGATTTAATATTTGGAATTAAAATTAAACTACACTATTTGAACTGATAAAATAAATTAATTGAATTTATTTAAAAATAATTTAATTTGTTAGAGCGCCCTCATACTATTTAAATTTATTGCAGTTTAACTTTAATTGTGCATTATTTATACCGACCGGTCTTGAGCAAGAAACTGAACCATGCATGTCTGGTTTATTTATTTAATTATTTATTCAATGTGTGTGATGATTGTAATAATTAATTAAATAAATGATGGTCTGCGAATCATCTTTTAATTCAAATATGTATAAGGGAACGCACGTCCAATGAACTAGTTGTATTTTTTACCCATAGACCCCCTCGCCTGCTTGAAAGTATATTTTTAATTATACGATGATGATCTGAGACGCAGACCCTGCACAGTCGAGGCAGTAATCCAGGGAGGAGCAAAGCACTTTTAATTGGGGCTAGCTGCAACATGAGTCAGGTGTTCACTCAGGTATAGATGCTCCTAGGTGAAGATTGATCTATTATGGATCGATCATAATAGAATGGTCAATACCAATCAAATTCCTTGATTTACCATTATGCATTGTTTATTGTTTTATGTGAGTGCATGATTATTGCTTGATCACATAGAATAGTAAACAAGATAAAAAATTCATAAATAAGTGACAAATGTATTTCTATTTCATGTTCATTTGTGAGCGTGACAATCTAGTTAGAACATATAAATATAAAAGGATTATATTCCTAAATAAATTTGAAAATACCGCAAAGATATATTAAGTCCAAATTCCTTCCATTTTTCACATTTAAACAAAATTGGGTGTTTGGGGTGCTCGTCCGCCATAGTTGAGAGCGCCTTTTAATACCAGTACATTTTCATGAGAGAAATAGGTCGACTTAACTAACGTGAGTAGTCAAGGATTATCCAAAGCTAAAATTCTATCACTTTAGAGACAATATATTGAGGGAATAAATTTTAGATTCCAAAAGATGGGAATTTTCTCAACAAAACAAGGAACCACGATTCATGTGGTTGGCCAGCCTAGTGCCTACATTCAAACCCTCTGAGTAGTGGCATAACCATAGATTGAAGACTATGAGGGATGTTTCGAGGATTCTTTCCACTAGAGTACTCAAGAGACAGATTATTCTGAATCTAATAATGAGGGCTATTAAGGTTCACTAAAATTGGTGGAGACATTAAAATGATATAATAAATTATTAATCATTAATATCAAAAGGTAATCAAGACAAATTACTAACTGCTAATGTTTATCTAATATTGATTTCAAATTGAAATCACCAACACCAAAAGTACTTTATCACTGCGATAATTTATGGATATATAAAATATCATGACCGAAAATAACTTCAAGGAGTGGTACATGCACTTTCTCATAGTACTATGCCAAGAGAGGAGGTTATATGTGCTGGAATCCCCAGTTCCTACTGAGCCTCTTAAGGGAGAAATTAAGGTAGAAAAAGATAAATGGAAGAAGCATGTAGAGGATGCACTTGATGTTCAATGCCTCATGTTTTCATCCATGTCCAGCCAATAGAAAAAATGAATTAGGATGAGGATGCCTATGAGATGCTTTCACATCTCTAAGAATTATTTTTGGAGAGGACCAGCAAGGAAAAGTATGAGATCTCAAGATCCCTTTATAAGTGAAGACTACCAAAAGGACACCAAGCTGGTCCTCATGTACTCAAGAGGATTGGGTATATTGAGAGGCTTGAAGCGCTTGGGTTCAACTTGAACCAAAAACTAGAATTGGATCTCATTAATTCCTCTTTACATCCAATCTTTTTGACTTTAATTGTCAATTATAACATGAATGATATGAAAAAGTTACTCCCCGACCATTTGGATTTAGTTTTCCAAACTGAAAAGGAAATGAAAAATTCCAATTCAACTATCCTTGTGGTGAACAAAAGAAATAAGGGCAAGAAAAAGGGGTCTAAGTCCAAGTCAATGCCAAAGACACCAATGCATCATCCTACAAAGAAGCCAAAGATTCAGAGGCAAAGTAATGAGAAGGAAGCACTCTGCTTTGGATGTGGCAAAAATGGCCACTGGAATGAGAATTGTAGAGCTTGGAAGAAGAAGAAAACTAATGCTTCTACTTCAGGTATTTTTTTCATTGAATGAAATCTATATTTATCTAAAAGTTGGGTATTTCATATGGCATGTAGCTCAAAAATTTGTATTCATATACAGGAACCAAGTAGGTTTAAGAAGATTTCAAAAGGTGAAGTGGATATCTGAGCAATTAATAGTGCATGTCTGACTGCCTTGGTAGTGGGAGATTATCACTTAACAATGCCAAGTGGTTTGGTTCTAGTTTTAAAAAATTGCTATTATGTACCTTCTGTAACTAGGAACCTTAGCTCTGTATCATGTTTAGACACTATGGGATTTTATTTCAAGTTGGGATGTAAATGTTGTCTCTTTTATAGGGATAACATATTTTATGTTATGGAAAATATTAACAATGGTTTGTACATGCTGGAACTTGAGAACCCCATAATTGAAATCAATGAAAAAACCAACCAACATGACTAATATGTCACCGGCCTATGGATCTTCCGGGTAGGTCATGTAAAAGAGAAGCAATTGCATAGATTATATCAAGATTGTTATTTATACTCAGTATAGTTAGAACCCTTTGATGTATGTCAAGCTTGTTTACAAGGAAAAATGACCAAAGCACCTTTCTCTGGAATAGGATAAATCGCCAATACAGTACTGGAATTAATACACTCTGATATATGTGGTCCATTTCTTATAGAGGTAAGGGGTATTTCTTCATACATGATTACTTTTACCAATTACTATAATAGGTATGGATGTATCTACTTAATGCGGTATAAGTCTGATTCCTTTTTGATTTTAAAAAAATACAACAATAAGGTAGAAAACCAACTTGGTAAGAAGATAAAAGCACTCTGCTCAAACTGAGGTAGAAAATATCTTAACCAAGACTTTGTTGATCACTTGAAAGAGTATGAGATAGTATCCCAACTCACTCCTCCTTATACATCATAATGGAATGGTGTTAGTTAAAGGAGTAATTAGACCTTTCTTAACATTGTTATATCAATGATGAGCCATGAAACTCTTTTATTATCCTTTTGGGGATATGCTTTGTAGACAAACTTATATACCCTTAACCGAGTACCAACTAAAGATTTAGATCATATTTTATATGAGTTATGGTATGGAAAGAAACCCAGTCTGATAGACATACGTCTATGGGGATGAAAAGAATTTTTCAAGACTTTACCCAGTGAAGAATTAGCATCCAAAATCATGAAGTGCATATTTATAGGTTATCCTAAGGAAACCAAAGGATATCTTTTATATAACCCTTTCAATAGAAACGTTTTTGTGGAAAGACGCGCCACATTTCTAGAAAGGGAACACATTTATATTGGAAATAGTGGGAGAAATATTGACTTCGATGATGTTAATGCTCCAGATGCATAAGAGTTGGTAGAGGAACAATTTACAAAATAGAATGTGGACGAATAAGTTGTTCCTGAGACACAAATACTATTTAGGTCCACATGAGAGGTTAGAGAACTAGAGCATTATGATTTTCATTTCACCGCGTCTGGTGACACATTAGTCCTTGAGGATGATGAAACTCTAACATAAAAGGAAGTAGTAGAAGAAAAATAATCTTCTAAATGAAATGAAGCCATGAATTCTGAGATGGAGTCCATGTACCAAAACCGAGTTTGTATTTTGGTAGACCCTCCAGATGATGTAAATCCCACTGAATGCAAATGGGTATTCGAAAATAATCTGGACGTGGATGGTGATGTTAATACCCTTAAATCAAGACTGGTGGAAAATGGTTTCAGGAAACATTAAGGCATCGACTATGACGAAACCTTATCACTAGTATCAATGCTTAAATCTATCATAATACTTCTTGTAATATCATCTTTTCATGATTATGAAATTTGGAAAATGGATTTCAAAACTACTTTTCTAAACAGGATGTTGGTTGAAGATATATATATGACTCACCTCAAAGGGTTTGTCAAGTCAAAGAATGATAATAAAGTATGCAAGATATAGAGTTCCATTTATGGGTTGAAGTAGTCATCACGGTCATGGAATGTTCTTTTTGATGAGGCCATAAGATAATTTAGTGTTTTTAAAAAAGAAATCAAGCCTTATGTCTATAAAAAGTTTGAAGGGAATTCCATCATTTTTCTTGTGTTATATGTTGATGACATATTAATTATAGGAAAAAAGGTGCAAGTATTACAGTCAGTTAAGACTATGTTAAATGAATTATTCTCCATGAAAGACTTAGGTTAAGTATCCTACATTCTAGTGATCAAGATCTATCAAGATATACCTCAAAGTCTGATTGGGATAATTCAAAGTACATATATTAATAAGGTAATGAAAAAGTACAATATCGAACAATCCAACCGAGGATAGTGGCCCATGTCACATGATATAAATCTCTCCAAGAAAATGTCTCCACAAACAGTTGAGGAGATTTAAAGAATGATTAGAATCCCTCATGCCTCGGTAGTGGGTTCTATAATTTATTCCATGCTATGTACTAGGTTTGATGTCACTTTTCTTTAATAATGGTAGGTAGATATCAATCCAATCCAGCAAAGCTACATTGGGAAGCTGTTAAAACTATCCTAAAGTACTTGAATCATACAAAGGATATGTTCCTGGTGTTTGGAGGAGTTAGGAAAGTAGTAGTGAGAGGATACACTGATGCTAGTTTCCAGATCGATCATGATGATCTGAAATCACAGTCAGGCTACATGTTTTTCCTGAACTGTGGTGTGGTGAGCTGGAGAATCTCAATGACAGCTCTTGTTTCCAATTCAATAGCGGATTTCGAATATATTGTAGCTTCTAATGTAGCAAAATAAGTAATATAGATACACATATTTATCTCAAACATTAGTGTTGTTCCTAGATGTGCAGACCCTATTCCAGTATATTGCGATAAAACTATTGCAATGGTTCTTGCCAAGGATCCCAAGTCTCACGGGAGGATAAAGCATATTCTTCAGAAATTTGATCTCTTGAGGTATTTTACTCAAAGTGGTGAACTCACATTTAGTGGAGTATTCATAGAGGATAACATGGAATACCTCTATACTAAATCCATTTCTCAGTAGAAGCATGATTCCCATGTGAGATCAAGCCAATTGAGACTTGTTAGCAGTTGAATCTAGTGCAAGTGGGAGTGTTGAAAGTGGGTTCCCTAGACCCAACATGTTTTGTACTCTGATTAACACTACATGTTTGCAGTTCTTTTATATATACATGTTTTTATCTTTCCACAATAGTGTAGATACTTCTGCATCCTGTATGTTTATGGAAATGTCCTTAGATTAAATGACGTATCAAAGGGTTATATAAGATCCCAGGCTATAATGAGAACCCCAAGATTCCATGATAGAAATCATAAATTAGTGTCCTATGGCCCAGTTAAATCATTATGAAAGGACATAGATGATGTGTGACTATAAGGCGTTGGGGCTCATAAGCATTGAGACTCCTTCTCATGAAGTTCACAGTTGATGATGTAAAGTATTTCAGATCATGAGGATAGACCCACATAATAGGAACACCCCATGTTTCAGGTGTCATTGGTTGTTCTTATCTACAGACATGAGTAATGGTCTCCATATTTGATATCATTATCAATGTTTGTTATTTCATTGTGTATTTGATGTAAGGGTAAAACCATGGAGATGAAGTCGTGGTGAGGTTTTTTGTATTGGGTACGTCATTGGTGACATGAAATTTATTGAATGATCATGATAGGATATGTCGCTTCTGAGTTGAGAAAGAGATATCTCAGGCCTGGTTGATAAGGATGGTTTCACCTTCATTAAATCAATGTACATGGTAGTGGAAGGTAAGACCATCCAGAAAAATCAAAAAATAAAATAATGAAAGATAAAAGATGTTGACACTAGTGTGCATTTTTATTTATTGAGATATCGATGGTGAAGAGATTATATTACACAAACCATGTTTCTAGGAAGGTAGTCATTTCTTTGCCTTTAACATATCCTTATAGGGACCTATATGGGTTTCTAGACACCACTCATGGTTGGTGAATATTAATCACTTCTATTGTGATAAGGGCCTAGAGGGCCACACACTATAACACTTTCATAATCTTCCATATTCAGTGAATAGGAATAAAAAACTTTGTGGGCCTCGTCAAGGGGTCTAAGTATTATCCAAGTTCTATGGATCACCAAGTAATAAATAAATTCATTAGCTATTAATATTTGGAATAATTTGTTGAATTTATTTATAACATGTATTTACAAGCTATTAAGTAAATACAAAGATAAAATATTATTCAAACAGATTTAAATATCCACAGTTAATTTAATATTTTCAGGAGAAGTGAGTTGATCTATAGAATCAATATTATCATGCAATATATATATTTAATATATATATATATATATTGCAGTTAGTGATAAAATTAAAAATATTATTTATGCAAAATTTAATTTTCCAAAAATAATTATTTATAAAACTTATACTGTGAATATCTATTGCAAAGGGGCCAAGAACTTGTACCAGGTATTTTAGATATTCCTTATATAATTAAGAGAGAGGATCTTCCCATGTAACTATTCATGTGTTGGAATTGAGAGCCTCTCTCTCCCCTTGGATTATAGAGAGAGATTCTCTCAATAAAGGCAGATCTTCAATCTCATCCTTCTTGGATTGATGATTCTTGCTTGTAGTGATCACCACTGCGTTAAAGTGATTTTTGGTGTGCCACCCTAGAACTCGGATTCCAATTAACGATGTGCATGAAGATTTAAGAGGATTGTGTATACAATCTAGAGGGATTCAATATCAGTTTCTTCGATCAATGGTTGCAGGCATCCTGTGATGGACTTGCACACATCAGATTTAAACAAGGTACATGATTGTTTTTATTTTTGTGCTATGTCAAATCCACATGTGGTCCTTGGACCGTACCAGGATTAGATAACCAGTGCCTGCATTTTTATGTTTCTCTGGTGATGAAAAAAAAATTATTCCCGACCCATCGGCTTGTGCTGCCCGTCCCGATACCTTACATATAAGACAACCAAAAGAAAACTACAAAAGCATCCAACCTGTTTAGAAAGAGGGGATCACTGTCAAAAGAATCCACAAGAAAGATCCTTATCCCAACTCCGGCAAACACCTCGGTCGGTCTAGCACACTAATCTACACCTGCTCTGGGTCCTCCTAGGACTCCATTGAAAGGCTTGTTGTCTGCACAAGACACAAAACACATGAGGGAAAAGCCCGTGCATGTGTAAGTATAAAAATACTCAATAGGCACCCCAAAAACCCTAAAAGAGAAGTGAGAAACAGAAAGGCATCAGTATGCTCATCCGAGCTAGAGGGAACCCGAATGAGAGAGAAACACCATCCTCTGGTAAACTAAACTAGATATCTCAAATAATGATATGCACATACATATACCAAGAACATCGCGATATACTCATATTAGGCACCAAACAGCATGAGGTTCTGACCTCATCACCAACATCAAATTCTACATGAGGTTCCATGTCTACACATAACCAGTAGAACATGATTGTAAATCTCTTTCATCCCAGATGACACCTATCCGTGAGATACATTCCATCAAATATCGCCATTAAAGATGTGATGCCAAAAATTAGCAGAAACACCAAACTCCTCAGATATGGGACACTCCTAGGGTCTACTAGGGGATACAAGAACCCAAGCCGATAACCTGAAGGTCTTTTAGATAGAGGATCACTCCCAGGATCCACTAGGGTATACTACAACCCAATCTGATGTTCCACAGATGAAAACACCCAGATAGAGGATCGTTGATTGTATAAATGTGGGATCGATGATGCCGAGAACCCCATCTAGTATAACTCACAAATTCGGGGATCAAACTGATGATACCACAAACCCGACCGAAACCGCATGCAGAGTTGGGGATCATATACCCGACGATTCTGCAACCCTACAAATACCACCCACTGTATAAAGGATCATACTTCCGATGATTCATCAAACCCTACAGGGTTTCCCTACTAGATAGGGGATCATCACCTAGGGATAAGTGGTCACTACGATACCTGGAACCCGATCTAGGGAAGTGAAGCTAGAGGATCCTACCACGGAATCACCAGAGGGAAGCCAGAACTCTATCTAAAATTCATCTTATCGAGGGGATCACAAACCTATAATGGGGTTTTAATGCCACACAAACCCTCAAAGGAACAAACCAAGGGAGTTCACTCAACCACTGATGGTCCAAAAGTTGCTAACACAAGTGACCCACAACATTTCTACAATTCGTACCTCCTAGACCTTAATTAAGTCCACCATCACGTTCTACATGAAAGAACATGCAGTATACGATATTTACTTGGACGAAATGGACAACCGGTGAAAAAAAGGTAATATTCACTCTTGCATGTCTGATTAAGACCACACCCTTATTATAAAACTCATCAATTGGATCACACCATTGCGATCCCATTGAAAAAACACATGAGATCGACTACTCATTCATCTATAATGGACACTGGATGAAAAAGTCATGTTTCTCCGTAAACACCGAAACAAAGCCTCGTGGAGCCCGCACCCTTATCTCGGTCCCATCACCCAAAATATATCTTGAAACATCAACTTTACCATCAGGATGACAATGTCACTGATGACAAGTCAATTGGACACTCCATGTAGAAGTTAAGGCGGGTCGAAGGTGAATAATAATAAATATTATTATTATTTCAAGATTTCATATACCTGGGCCTCGAACCCAATTCATAAAATTCCCTAAAAAATATAAAATGGTACACCTTGACACAAGGATAGGGTCATCACAAACATATCGCAAATTAGAAATCCGGTTTTCGAGTTACGAGGGTTTAATGAGCCCTGATAAAAAAAATATGGCCGGACCACCACAGGGTCACGGGAAACCATCGTTGGTCCTTGACCAGAATACAGAACCGCCCTTCCAGAGCTTCTGCGCCACCTCTCTCCCCACCATAATTTTCCACGATCTTCCACATTCAAATGTGTCATCACTGGATTCTTCCATTTCCACCGCCAGAGTCCGGCCACACTGTTGGAATACTTCTATGGACCACTGGGAGCACCACAATGCTCCAAATTCAGATCTCAAACATGTTTTGGAAAACTCAGAACCCGAAATACACAACCTTTATATTGATTTGAATAAAAATGGCACATAAACAAGATATATGATTTTAAAACTCAAACCTCCTACCTCATAAAATAACATTAACGTTTGAGCCTATATCCACACTCCAAACCTCTCGCTGCATTATCCGGGAGCATCCATTGTCCGAATTGGAGCTCATCGGCGCTTCATTTTCTTGATTCACCAGTTCATCATCGAAGAACGGAGGATCTTCCATAGTTCCTCCTGCTACTCACCAACATGAGAGGGGGGGGGGGGTGTTAATTGATGTTATTTAATTTTTATTTAATTATTTTAAATCAATCAACTAACTTCTACGCACACGACGAAACCTACTGGTGCAGAAAAGATTATGTCTCCCCTAGGGTAAAAGCTGTATTCAGAATTTCAATGTGAGGCTCCATTCAAGAGCTATTCAAGTTTAAATCCATAAATAAATTTATTTATTTATTTATGAAAATGCCATTGGTCACCTTTTTATATAGTAGGCCTGCGCTCGCAAAGATTATACCCTAAACAGGTAAACGACATGCTCCAGACACAACTGTGTCCTCAGATTTTTGATTCGAGCTAACTTTTGGATATAACTCATTTACACCACCTGGATAGTATAAAAATACTTAATATTTTATTAAAATTAATTTTGGGAACACCAGGCCTTGGAATCGCATACCATCTTCACATCTAGCTCTAGAATTATTCGTAGGAATATTCCAAAGACTGATAAGGCCAAAACATGAGCCCCTACACCAACAAACTGAAACGGTTCAACCATAAAGGAAAATGTAAGATGTAATATAAAAGGTTGAAAAAATAAATTGATGATATTTTACACATGACACTATAAGGAAAAAACTATCATCATCACAAAAGTATCATCCTAAAATTATTCTCATAAGACCATAAAATCATATGCAATTGTAGTGAATTGTTGGTGAATTTGGGAAATTTTTTTATTAGATATCATCACAAAGTTTTATTATTTTTATTTATGTATAAAACACATGAATTCATAACTAGTTGGTGCTAAGGTGGATGACCTTGAGAATTATTCATATATCATGATGCATTTTACTAGATTAGATGTGATTATAGATATTTATACTTACTATACTCAACATAGTATTACAAAAATCATAAGCAGTTCTAGGAGTATGTGATTTGAGACCAAAAAAGTTTTTTTTATATCCACATAGAATGTCTATTCAAGAAAAATAGGTAATATACAAGTACCCTTATGAAAGATAAATAAGAGTTTGAAATAACATAAATGAGATAATTTAAACAATCGATGTAATTAAAGCTATATAAAAACAACCTAATCTATGGAAATATTCATGAAAGTAGTTTTAAATAAATTCAAACAATGTGTTTTTTAAATTGATCAAACTTGTTTTTATAATGTAACTAAAACCGAAAAACAAATATAATATTATTAATGATATTTTAAATCTTCTGAACACTAACTATCAACCCTAAAAACAATTTTTATACTGAAAAATAATTTTCTATAGATAAGAAAAATAGAATGTGAAACAGACTAAATATGTATAGAAATTAATTACTGGAAACATTAAATGAGGAATGAAAATTAAAAGAATAAAACTACAGATTTAAATGAGGAGTTCGTGTGTAATCATGAATATAAACTCCTCTTACCCAATATATCCAAGATAAATTATCTGAAAATATTTGTGATTACACACTCAAATGGGAGTGAGAACTGAATCTAAAAGAAGTGAACTAAAAGTATAAATAATAGAGGATAATGGAGTTTTATAACAATCCTATATAAAATATATATATATATATATATATGTATATGTATATATAAACACGAGATGCAAGATGATGAAATTATGAATGAATATTTTTAGAACAAGACTGGTAAATGAACTGTAGAGTGGAGCAGTTTAAGGTTCGATTAGTCTGATCAGTTAAGATAGATAATTAGAATGATGTATATATATTTGTTATAATATATTATTATTTTATAATAAACTAAGAAAAAGATTAAAAAATAAAAAATGAAAATAATGGCCGGTTCAACTAGTTTTTCATTAGTAAGGGTTACTAAAACTAGATGAAATGAGAAAATGGCTTAATAACATAGACCGTATCAAAATCTCCCCAATCGATGGCTTGGTTTGGTATGGTTTTTAATACAGTTGAATGGACATAATAGCTTAGATAGAATTTCCAAGAACTAAAAATGTAAACTGAGTGTGTGAGGTAGTATATAACAATGATGGTTGAAATATCATAGATACATTCCATGATTTACAATCAATAATGTTTATAGTTACTTCAATATATATAGTCATTAGAAGAGTAAAAATTTACCATTACATAGAAGCCTTATATAACCACTCGGGATTCATGATCCTCTATCCTTAAATAATAAAATCATAAAATTATATTTAGTTCTTGTCAGTTTAAACTTTTTAGTGAATATTAAAATCATTTAAAAAAATTTATAAGCTATTGAATCTCATTCACTAAGACAAAAATAAACATTAGGTTTTACTAATTTTTTATTGAGGAGTTGCGTAAAGGGATTAATGAGTCATTGAAAAACCATTAAGAACGAGTTTTTTTGTCCATTTGATCTTTTCATAACTTCTATTATTAATGATATAAGTTGTTCAAATGATTTTGAAGATCCATTTACTTGATTCCAAAGAGGTATTGATAATATCTTAAGAGTTATGGATGAATGAATTCATTATTCTGTTAAAAAACTTCTATACAATGTTCATCAAGAATAGAAATTTTATTAATAATTCCAAGATTTTTGAAACCAAAAAAACTAATGAATCTTTAAGATCATAATAAAATATATTAATTTATAAATAATAATTATATTTTAGAATCAATATATAGTGAACCCAAAATTATTTCCTTTTATGATGATAAAAAATCATGAAATTAATAAAATCATAATAAAACATGTGAAAAAAATTCATTGTCAAAATTAGATTTTTATATGAAACTTGAGAAAAGTAAATGCAGATTGAAATCAAAAATTAAGTTTAAGACATTTTAATGTGAAAAACAACACTTAATGCTCAATGAATTCTATGAAAATTAAAATCATAGATTTTAAATTCAAGTGTTTAAAACTAAAATAACTAGAGCATTGAACAACATAAAATATAAACTGTTTAAAAGCAAAGTATAAATAATAGTTCATAAATACATCAAATATTCCAAATATTTTCTCCCTTTGTGTCATTAAAAATATAACCATTTGAAATCATAGCACAATGTTTATAACTGAAAACCAATGTTAATAAAAGTTTGAAAGTAGAAAAAAGAAGAAGATACAAGGGTATAGGAGATAACCCATAATATATTCAAAGCAGTAAGTATATATAGTCATAAAAGAAAAAATAAATGATGTAGATAGTAATTTTGTGAAACAAAAAAACTTATATTGAATAATATATTGCAAAGGGAAGAAAATATTTTATATCATAAATGGGTACTTCTCCCATAAAGAGGAGTAAAAATCATGAAAACATGACTTGATAGACTACATGAACAAATAAAACCCACCACAACACTAAAATATAAAAAAAATACCAAACGAAATATTCCCATTCAATATCATTTACATCACTATTACCCTAGGGAAAATTTTTATTTTAAACTAAATTCCCCATTATTTTAATGGTTTTTGGTTGATATAGGGGAAAATTATATCAACTTAGTGTCCAAAATAATTAAGTCCAATTGAAGTGAAACTAAATTTATAATTTCAGGTTAGGTAACACTAGTATGAGATACAAAGGAATAAAGGTATTGAAAAAGAGAAATAGTTAGTAAAGAACATTATATAAAGAAAAAAACTTAGACATGTGTTGTGAAAGTGTTAGGTCAAGATGATCCTCCAACTTGATGCATTATAAGAAACTTTATAAAGCCTTTGAAACTAGATAGAGCCTCTATATTAGCATCAATCTTCAATTCCATCTCAATCACATTTTGAATAATTTTATCAATGGATGTAGACGATACATTAATTTTTTTTACTTTATCTTGAAACTTTTATGTAAGAGAAGACATCATAAGGTACCTTTAAAGGCTTAGATAATACTTTGTGATGCCATTATTACTATAAACTCTTTCTTATATCACTTATTGCATTAGTAATTTATTAATATTCATATTTTAGAGTCATTTATTACACATTAATTTCTTTTGATAAATGATATAGACACATGGTTGAGATGCAAAACCACTCATTTATCATTTTTAGAAGTTGTTTGCAACACCAAATTATGTGTTTTTATTTTAAAACCACCTTCAAGAGACACTAAAAACACAATTTCCTTCATTTTCACCCAAATGAAATATTTTACTTCAATTGTCAAATTTTAAATATTATTTTAATCTTATATTGGTCCAATAATATCATTTTTAACTAATTTTTAATAGTATATACTAAATCATGTATCCTTAATTGCTAAATAATAGTTTTCAATTTCAACCTCGTAAATATTTTGGAGACAACAGCATGGTTTTTACTCCTTAATATTAAGGCACCATCCCCACTAATTATATTTAAATATGATGTAAATTTGACATAAAATTTAACTCTTAATATTGATTCAAAGGTTGTAAAATATTACATTCTATCAATGATTTAAAAATAAGGAAAATGTGCTCATAAAATATGTACATTCTCATCTAAAAATTTTATTGATCACTACATTTTTTGTGAATAAAATTCTACCAAAACATTTACATTAGAAAGAGATCCATTTCTACCACTTGATCATCATGAGATTGTAATGCTTGAATAAACATATTCAATTTAGCCAAAGATATATGTGAAATGATAGGTATTTCATCAATATATTTTATTTATTTTTATCCAAATATGTTATGAGTCCTCCCAAAACTCTTGGATCACATTCCTGATAATCATCTTAAAACATTGAAAAATTTATTATCCCCTAGAAATGATGTCTCACACTCATTTATGTCCAACAAATTTAAATATACTCACCACCCAGAATATGTACATCCTCTAAATCATGAAAAATGATCATCTAATTGAAACGTTTTCTCCAAAACCACTACCATATATTTTTGAGCCCTATGATTATAATAACTGGTACATATTCCACAATTTATAGGGTATTTTATTCAAATTCAACATCATAATTATTTTTTTGTTTACTCGGTTAAGTATATACAACCTCTTGAATACCAAATTATTGAATTAAAACATGAGGAAACTCTTTTTGAGTTGGATGAACCAGTATCCCACAAGATATTTTATTTTCTTTAACTATCACTCCATGGATTTCTATTTTCTCTTTGACTTCATATTCCCTCTTATTATCATGTATTAAATAACATTATTCTATCATACCCACCTAGGTATCTAACACATGATCTGATATTAAGGTGCAATTTACTATATTATGACCATTATATCCTTTACATGAAGCATTTACCCATCTTCTCATTTATGTACTCCAACATAATTTCATCCATATATGTGTATAAATATCTAATATTATATTCTATCGGAACTACACTTTTGTTCCTCTTTTCAAATAAGAATTTTGGTATCATCTCTTGGGAGATAAAACTGAAAAAAAGTAAATTAGAGGGAATATAAGAATTCCATGAATTGATTGGTGGTTAGAAATAGGTAGTTCCCACTAGAATAAATAGTGAAAAACAAAAAAAAAGTATTAAATCAAATTAAATATGGTCAGGTACATTGATCAAACATCACAAATTAGTTCTATTGAGGTCTTTTTTTATTAAAATCATTTGAAACAATATATTTAATTATTTTTTAAAGTTTACTTTTAGATATTCCTCTACTAATTTTCATAAGTGAAATTTTTATTAAGATTTATTTGTTAAAAAGTGTACCCCTAGGCCTTTTTCTTACATGTCTTATATATCTTAATATAGTCAGAGTCATCTTCTCTCCAATTGGATCCACTCCAATTTTATTTAAAAAAATTAATTTTTAATCTTAACCATATTAGTAATGCCATATGTCCATCTTAACATTTTCATTTCTACTAATTTTAATTTTATGAAGATTTCCTATCAAAGACATACAATCACAACCTTAGAGAATATATTTGACAATAATAGTCCTATAAAATTTACTCTCTAATTCCAAAATAATTTTTTGACCATAAAGAACATAAGAATACCTTATTTATTATATCCATCAAGTTTGAATCTTATAAGAGACATATTTATTAATATATCCCTCACATTATAGAAATGAGTCTGAATATTGATCAAATTTTAAAATAAATTGATCTCTTGATCTCAAATTGATGTAATTATTCAAAAATAATTAACTAATATGACGGTCTATATATTTTTTGTTATCGCTATTAAAATAGAAACCTTTTTTTTAAAGTCTCTCTGCAAATCTTTAACATTAAATTGATAATCTCTTTGGATTATGCAATGAGAACTATATCATCCACCAAAGTAATATATTTAGATATATCCTCGTGTAATCTCCAATATTGAATCAATATGAATCCTTGTAGTCTCCAACAGTGAGTGATCTATTATGTTTAGGAATGATTTATCGAATGTTCACCTTTTTTTAGATAATTCATATTGAACTATGAACCAAGAAAATGTATTATGTTATTTTTTTACTTTATAATTTGTGTTTCATTTATATTGAATATTAACATATTAATATTCCTCATTTTAATTAAGGGACATGATCGAAAAAAGGTAAATTATGGAAAAGAATTTTAAATTTGTATTCACCACTAACACAAAACTAGGCATTAAAAAAAGCGCTGATAAAAGTACTCATTTATCACCGCTTCTTTTAGCGTTGAAAAAGGTACCCCCTTTAACATCACTTTTTTTAGCGCTGTTAAAGGGTACCCCTCTATCAGCGCTTTTTTTTATTAGCACTGATAAAAGGGGTTCTTTATCAGTGCTTTTTTTTAAAACCGCTAATAAAGGGTCTAATTTCAAAAAAAAAATCATAAAAAAAATATATTAATATTAATATTTATAGATATAGTTATATTGATATAAATATAATATATATTTTTAAATATAATTTTAAATATATTTTAGATAAGTATAAATATACAGTTACACTTAATATTTAAGATATTTTGTGAAAATGGCTCATAAAAATTTTAAAAAATATTTTTAATTAATAATTTGATAATTATTATGGATTAATAGTCATTTAATAACATTTTGAAGACCAAAAAAATAAAAAAAATTAAAAAAATATAAAATAATATGTTGAAAGCGCAACTCGAACTTCAAACGGCCATAACTTTTGATCCGTGTGTTCGTTCGAGATCTACCACATATCAAATCAATGCCTGCGATGAGCTCTACGTCGCTGTGACCTGGGGGATGCTGGTAAAGGTTTTTTCAAGGCCAAAATAGGCACATAAGGCCTCTAAAACTGAGTTTTTAGTCGTGATACCCTTATTTTCTTAACATTTTGCGGATTTTCATCCTTATTTATGG
Organism: Viscum album; assembly: GCA_963277665.1. Classification (NCBI taxonomy): domain Eukaryota; kingdom Viridiplantae; phylum Streptophyta; class Magnoliopsida; order Santalales; family Viscaceae; genus Viscum; species Viscum album. The sequence goes on along the minus strand of OY728155.1, from coordinate 911,437,159 downwards.
GGGTATTATTGGATTTTTTTGGTGGAGACTAAATTTATTCCAAGGTATTACTTTCATATTAATATTTTGTCTTTGAAATTTTATCATTTTTTATATTGCACTGCTATTTATACTCAAATATATAACTATATGTAAAGTTTTTTTATATATTCACACCTAAAAATTTAATTATAAATATAAATAATAAAATATATTTACATATAAAATATATTAGCTTTATCTAAATAATAACTAATATCCATTTTATTTAAAATACAAATATATGAATATTTAAATACCTATATATTAATCTAACTATATATATATTAATATAACTTTAAATATATATTGATATAACTATAAATATAAATATATTAATATTACTATAAATATATAAATATATATTAATATAACTATATATTTATATTAATATAACTATATATTTATATTAATATAAATATATATTATTATACGAATAAATATAACTAAATATATATATAAATAAATAGATATATCACTAATAGGAGAACAAATCAATATAGGGGAGTGGAAAAGGCTTCAAGAGCGCAGGGGGGAGGTCTCGAGATCAAATCCGGGTGGAGGAAGGGACGTGTGTGCATGGTTGAATCAGGGGCTAGCGCTGATAAAGGGTAGAGTGGTGCGTGCGAGGCACTAGAGGGGGCAGAAAAGTGCTGTAAAAGGGGAGCTTGAGAGCTATAAAAGCCCTCGGATTGGAAGGATATTCTTAATTGTAATATTTTTTAACTTTTATCAGCGCATAAAAAAAGCACTGATAAAAGAGGTCTTTTTTCAGTGCTATAAAGAAAGCACTGATAAAAGGGGTATTTTTTCAGTGCTATAAAGAAAGCACAGATAAAAGACCCCTTTATCAATGCTTTATTTTAGCGCTGATAAAAGACCCCTTTTATCAGCGCTTTTTTGAGTGCTGATAAAAGGGGTCTTTATCAGTGCTTTTTGGAGCGCTGATAAAGGGGACCCCCTTTTCTTAGCCAGAATTTAGAGAGCGTTTCTATCGCTGTTAAAGGCCATTTTTAGCGCTGATAAAAGCCATATTTGTAGTAGTGCACGCTGATTCACTCTCTCTTAGGGGTTGATCTTTCACACTTTTGGACCTTGTTGTTAACATGTGATGTGGATGACACATTTCTTGAATTCATTTGATATATCATCCTCAGCCGATTTCTTTGGTAATCTAATTCTATTCGGATCACTTACCCATTTTAAGTTTTTATCTCTCACGAACCAACCCTGGTTAACCCTAAACCAGTCACCCAAGCCGGTCTGCGGTAAGGCCCAAAAGGTGTTACCGATCCGCACGGGCTGACAACTAGTGTCGGGCATCAAGTCTAACAAGTGGTAACAATTTGACCCATAAAAGAAAAATAAATAAACATATAAATAAAAAACAAAACAACACAGATAACCACTAATAGTGGAAAGAAGATAAACTACACATACATCCATGTGACTGTCTAATACACCACCAAACTCAAATAAAAGTTTACTCTGAGGGGTCTAGGCTGGGGTTCATGCGATCATGAGGGAAAACCCAGGGGTGCCGTGCATGATAGATTGGGAGAAGGGGGGCCACTACATGTGAGGGAGTGGGAGCAAAGGGGCCACCGCACGAGAGAGAGAGTGTGGATGGATGGGAACCCAACCAGAGCACTGGTGAATGAGGGGTCTAGAGGGGAGGCCATGAGTGCATGAGAAGCGAGGTGGGTGCATTGCACCTTGAAAACCAATGGGGAAGGGAGGCACTATATTTACACTATGTTTGGTATTTTATTAGTAAAATAAAAGAAATGATTTCATAATTCCTAAAAGAAAAAAAATAAAAGAAATTATTTTGATTTCACTTCATTTTGTTTGGATGTGTAATTTAGTAAGGAAAAGAAATTATTTTCATTTATCACCACCTTTTTTGGTGACAATTTTAAAAAGAAAAGAAAATAAATTAATTTGGGGAAAATGAGACAAATAACCATTTTTATGAAATAACACATACACCCAAGATTAAAGGTAATACTTACACAAGATAAAAAATAACAATAGATTATATCTCCACGGATAGAACACCTATCACCATGTCTACTCGACATCAATAAATTATGTTAAATTATATAAATAACTATTTTTAAAAAATGTGTTTTTAATACCTTTTTAAAAAAAAATCAAAACAAATTAGTTTTGATTTTAATCAATAATTATCTTTCATATCACCAAAATTTTCTATACATTAAACTACAAACATATATTAGTAAAAAAATTAAAAATTAAAAAATAAAAAATAAAAAATATATATTCACCGATCCATTTCATAAAAAATACAATACAATATTTGTTTTTATTTTTTATAATTGATTTATATTTTAAACATTAATAAATAATGGAGTTTAACTAGTTTGAAATTAATAACAAAAATTTTAGACAAAAAAATATATTGCTCCATTATTATGTATTTCATGTTATTGAATTTTATTTATAAAATCTTCTTTACAATATTAATATAATATATTGTATAAAAATATAATGTTTCTTTTACAAATTTTATATAATAATATAAATGGTCGGTCATATTCATCAAATTATATTAACACAAATATCAAATTAATTAATTTACTAATATTATTCATAATCTCAATTATTTGTATAAATCATAAATTTTGTAATATAGACTAATATAAATCAATGATAAACCCATAACAAAAATATGAAATATAATTTATAAGAATTAAAAAAAATTGGATCTTGATAAATTTTCAATAATATATAAATTAATATGAATGGTATATCAAGAAATAATTATAAGTTGTCCATTACAAGGAATTGTTTTTTATTATATTATTTACAATCTGTATGGATATTAGTATGTGCATTACATAAATATATGAGAATATAATGTATTCATAATTTAAATAGCAATCTCGTATTGAAATAAAAAAATAAGTTGAAAATTTAAACCATTAATTTAAAAAACAACCAATTGTAAATCAATATATTATTAAAAAACTAATTATATGAATTGAAAAAAATGAATTAATTATAACAATAATGCATAATAAAGATGTAGGGGATGGGTGAGGATTAAGTGAGCGATCTGAAAATAAAATGTCAAAAAAAATTAATAGGATGGTGGAATGAATTAATTTTATGGAATGATGGAAACAAATAAAAGCTGATTATGATGAGCATGAAGAGATGTAGGAATTAAAGTCATGAAGCAGGTTTTTATATACATATACATGGATAATAAGAGAAATTTAAAATATATCTCAACCTTCAGTCTGATTTCCGTCAGAATCTTCCCAATTTTTGGATTGTAAATCGTGGGTCACAGAGAAATGGGTTTCTCCCCGTTTCTTCCCCTAACATCTCTCTCCCATATTGTGACCTTTCCAAATGAGAGAAAGGATTTTCATTCTCCACAAATCATTTCTTTTTTACCCAAATATTTTATGCCAAACGTGCACTTAGGGTTTTATAAAAAAAATTATAATAATAATGATAATAATAATAATAATTACACCATAAATTATAATATTATTATTATCAATATAATAATAATATTATTATTATTACAGTGCAAAAATTTACCTTGTTTTATTTCTATAAAATTTTATTTATTTTAAACATTAGGAAAATGCACGGACACCTGGGCTGACTGTGTGGTTAATGCCAACCGTGTGTTCCCTGGACACTGGTCTGAAACCCACCAAACTCATCAAACACCAAAAATTTTGAACCATAACTCAAATCGAACCTCAAAGGGGCTAACCAAAGCCAAGAAATAATAAAATAAAATAATTCTTAAAGGTCAGGGTGGAATAATTCTCCCCACTAAAAAACTTTCATCCCCCAGAAAGTCACTAAGCTGAACGTTATTCAAAAATTGAGTCCATGCCCGAATAGAACCAGAAGAAATATGGAATTTATGGGGTGACAATTTATTCCCCAATTAACACCTAAACGATCTTGAAGAAACTACATCAAAAAACCAAGGGGATAACAGAAGAGGATTCTCCCCACCATAAGGATTCTACTATCATGGAAATTTAAAACCTAACCACACTACCCTAGTGTTGGGGACTATGTGGTAACTACCAACCAATCCAAAACTTTCAATATAATGAGAGAGTATAACCATAAAAAGAAACATAAACAAAACAAAAAACTCAAACACAATTACAAACATCAATTTTTTTTCACAAGCACTGAAATGTCCAAATGATTACCACTAAACCAAAACCATCCCATATAAGTCTAAACATATGTTGTGAAATATGAAAGATTCTAAAATCCACACTTCGAAAAATGATACTATTTGTAATATAATAGAATAAGTACATCACACTCCTAAAATAAAATGACGAGATTACAATGATGGTAAAACTTTAACATCGTAGAAATAAGAACAAAAGGGATCGAAATGTTCTAGTCCCAACATATAACTCAAAACCCAGACTGAGGCTTCACACCCCCAGAAACATCTGAATGCGTGTAAGAATCACCTTGAGATCTCTAGATGGGGCTCCGATGGAGGAATCCTCTCGAGCCTCACAGTAAGGCACTAGCATCCTCCAATTAAAACATCCTTTTAAGGTGATGCTTTCTAAAAAACTTCTCCAGATGACCCATATAGACACAACAATGGCATGTCTTCGATGGGTTGTGACAAGATGGATTTGAATGACCTAAACATACACAATTATGGCACACCACTAAAGGGTCTAACAAAATGGAATCCAAAACCACTCCAGATGATTCTTTAGAAACAAATCCCTCGGTAATCTTCTCCTCACTAGATGGGGATACTTCACAAATGAATAGAGGAACCATATTACCAACCATATTTGTTTTGGAGACCAAATCATCAATAAAAACTTCATCAACTAGCTTCTCAAAACAATGGTCCCTAGAAGAGAGGACCCACTCCTTGATCTTTGAATGAAGACCCCAGATGAATAGTGAAGTTTTCATCAAATCCATTGACGCTTCCACCAGAGAAAAGGAAACATGTTCCTTAAAATGGTAAACATACTCTTTCACCATCCATTGGACTTATTGAATGCACATGATCTCTTCCCTTTTATTCATCTTCACATATTTAGGTAAGAATCAATGGATGAAGACATATTTAAAGACATCCCACATCATCCTAGATTGCATTGACGGTGGGGTGAACAACTCCCATTCATCCAATGCCAAGCCTTTGAACAGACCCTATAATGTAACACCCCGACCCCAGTTACCCTGTGTTGGTGCATTATCACAAAACATTGGCATCATAAAGGAATAATTTACCTAAATACTAATCAGTTTAGTAGCCTTAGAAGTACTAGATACATTCATAAGATTTACATTACGTCATGGAATGAAAACATCAACAAAATTTTTCCCCTTTGAACACACTTATATTCTTAGTATATCCCTACAAGTCAAAAATAAAATACTTCTTCACATCTTGGGAAAAATAAAACATATAAAGGGGTGAGCTCAGATGCTCAGTAAGGATAATGATATAGCATAAACTTTCATAAATAAGAATAAACATTTAAGGCAATTTATAAGACTAAAAAAAATCATTTTAAACTTAAAAATCGGCATAACATGGCAAAATATGATCAAATAATTCCATTTATTTATCAAATGATATTCTACTAGTTGAATAATCACATGTAATATCAATATCCACTTTTATAAAGATGGAATGCATAATTCCAGACTTCATAACCACATCATCAAGGCCTTATGCCAAGACTACAAATAAGATTTTTGTCAAGGCCTTGTGCCATGAAACTAGTTTGTCTCATGAGACCTACTGATGCATCAAGGAGCTATAGTAGGATCCACCTATCACTTACTAATTCTAATGCATTCCTCATAGGAAAAGGTTTAAACATAACATAAAAATTCGTATTAAAACTAGTATAAGAAACGTCAATAGTTTGTCCAAAAACCATGAATGGTGTAAAAATAACACATAAATATTAATATATATCACAAAACCTTCAATACAATATAGAATATTGTTATCATAATATATCAACATCAAACAATCTTAAAATCTATCAAAGGATGTTGAAATAGATGAAATCAAAACTTTTTTTAAAGAAATATCTCTGTCTATTATGAAATAATTTAACAATAATATAATTATAAAAGAAAACATTTATTTTGAAAATATTCTTATAAGCTTGTATGGGAAGATTAAATGATGTTATAATGGCAAAAAATATCTACACCTGCTGTATAAGTTAAAAAAATACATTCTTACCTTAATTTTGTTGAAAAGATCCTAAAGTACCTGGTTTGGAAAACAATGGAAATATTCCTTTCAAACCATTTTATAAAAATTTAAAAAAGGGTATAAATGAATTTAACCCATAGTCTAGTAAATAGTAAAAATGTTTTAAATACATTTTTAAGAATCATGGATGTGGATGATAAAGAGGTCCTAGTAGATACTTACATAAAAACAACCTCGGATAATAAAGAGATTGTGAACTTAACCCTTACCTTTTACTTTTCCTTAGTTGATGGTATATTAACCTCATGTATAATAGTTAAAACATTTTTATTAAATTATAAAGAACTATATACATAAATATGATATCATATATTATCTTATAATATTTCTTTGTTAATAAAATTTTAGTAGTATCATCATTTTAGGTGTTAACTGATTCCTTTTCCCTTATATGATAGGTTAAGTAAGCCATTTTTATTATGGATAGGATGTATTTCATTTATATACAGAACTATATTATGTTCTTAAACATTAATTGTAATCATAAAATGAATATTATTCTTGAATGATTATGATGGGGAATAAATCTCGTCGAGTTCGTGGAGATGGTAATCCGTACGTACGCAAGAGCGAAAATATCATTCTTTAGATATTAAAATCATATATAATTGGATGGTATATCATATATACAGAATCATTATCTTGTTATATTTATTATTTACATCATTTATACTGATTATTAAGCCCATCCAAATGATGAAGTGTTTGAATAACAAACTACACCACAACGTGGAGATGGTAATCCGTGCGTACGCACATGTGGTGACTTTGTCATTTATAGGATGGACAGAATAATGAATATGGTTGTACCATTTTTATAATACCATCACAGTATATAGAAGATATTAGAGTTATTATTTTAGAATGGAAACAAAAAATAAAGAGAAAGTGGAAGAAGAAAAGAACATGAAAGAGGTGATGAAATATTTTCCTCTTCTTTGGCTTATTCGTTCTGATTTGATCAAAAGGACTCCTTAGGATGGCTTTCTGACTAAATAAAGGCCTATAGGATGAATGCGGTATAGATGAGAGGATATTTGGGTAGGGGTTGGCCAAGCCAAATGGCTTTAAAGGTGTGAATTTGGGAGAAGGGGAAGTGCCCTTTTATAAGAGGGGTGAGGGGTACCTTAGGAAAAGATTGAAATATTATTTTATAATAAATTAATTTTCAGTTTATAATGGATGAAAAAACATTTATTTAGAGAAAAAGGTAGGGATGGGTCTAAAACCACTCAATCAATATGTTTTAGGCAGGTTTGGGTCACTATATTAAACTTATCCATTTAGATTTAACTCTTAGTTAAATAGTTTGACATTTACCATGTCTCTTTGTATTTTTATCTTATATGGTAAATAAAAATAGTATAACAATACAATATAATCCAAATTGGTTCATAATTAATATATATAACCTTATCTATGTCCTTTTTTAAATCCTTAGATTTTTATAAATATTATATCAATTAATAATATAATATTTGTTTTTAATACTCTTTTATTTCAATTTTGACACTATTTGGTATTTTGTTTTGGTTAAAGTCATAACAACATGATTACTTCCATTTTTTTTAATAAACCCTAACATGTCTTATTAACCTATAAAATTAGTGCAATTCATCAAAAGTCTCAAATTAGATCTATTTAGATATTTATATTATGAATTTTTTTAATCTTTTATTAATAAGGTAATAACTGCATCATCATTGTGTCATAAATAATTTAATTATTTAATATCTAAAATTTATAAATATAATACCATTATTTAGGGAATATTTTTATATTTATAATGAATATTTATAATCTAATTTATCTTATGTATAACCCTATATTAAAAATGGTTTAGTTATTAAACATTGATTTTATCTCTTTTAACTCTTCTTTAAATAAAATAATAATAAATGTCCAAAACTAATACAAGAGGACCAAAGAGGATCATATTTTATTCATAAGGTTTTTTTGGTCAAATTATACTTATCCAATAGAATTAGGACATGTGTTAGGGTAATTATGATATCATTTTTACCCTTAATTACCCTATTTACTTTTAACCGTGGTAAATAAAAGTCAAAAGAAACTATTCACCAAAAATTATTTTCATGTTATTGAACCAAATTTTACTTACTGATATTAACCATGCCTCTCAAATTATTTAAATTGAACTCACAGAAGAGGTAAAATTATTTTTTATACAAATTTTCAAATGCTCTTAGGAGGTGGGTGAAAGACAGTAAAAAGTTGGATAAAATTTTATATATCTAACCTTATTATAGAATGACTTTAATGAATTACGTTGAATATATATATATATATATATATATATCTATTTGACCTAAAATAAAATAAAATAAAATAACTAATTATTTAAATAAAAATTTGGTTTTAACCAATAACAGTGTTTTTTCACTATTCATCAAAAATTGTATGTTTTCAGAAAAATAACAAACATACAACCTAAGCTAAATTCGACATTCCGAATCCAAAAATGAAGTCCATTTTCAATGATAAAATTTATAAAATTTCAAAAAGTGGGTATTACTATTCATAACGGCTAGTTTGATTGTCCGTGGTGTGGTAAAACTCCACATTGTACACAACCCAAGCTATTGCATTATTCAAAGAAAAACGTATCGTGGAAGCTTGGGTGTTACAAATAAATCATGCATTCTGACAGATTTGGGAGTTCCCTCTAGTATGAAGATTTGCTCAACCTCATCAATGCACTCCACTACCACTAACAGACATTGATCACCGCAAAGAATGGGCTACGTCAGAGAAGAACCAAAAATTGGGCATAACAAATTTGGCAATTTAGGAGACCTTTATGGATGGAATTTTCTGGAAAACATATAGAAAACAAATGGAAACCCAATATCATGCTGAAACAACATCATTAAAATCACCATCATCTAGAAACAACAAAACAAATATAAATAAGGCCTAAACATTTCTTTCAAAGGTACCATTTTCATTTAATTTTCAGAACTACCTTCATCTAAGATAAATTTCCCCTTTAAAATAACTTTAGAAAAATAATTACAAGCCTTTAATGTCAAATACACACCCAAGGAATCCCAAAAATCATTGCACATGTGTTCATCTGTCTCCATTCATATGTTCCAACATAGACATTCCATACACATACCCCCACATGTGGAAACATCCATAAAAAACACCATGGGTCACACAAAGCCATTTAAAAGAGAGAATCTTCATTTCAAAACAATTTTCATCTTCAAAAGCGCACTTACACCTACCAAAACAAAGATAAGGCACAACTTACACCAAATTACCAGAATGCGGGACTAGCATCTATGCCTAACTCAACGACATGTTAGTGGGAAAAACCCCAAGTAGGTCATAATTATAAGAGGGACTTGATCCATGCACTTAGACTCCACATGGTTCACTACTCTAAGCAGCACAGATAACACTAACAACAGAATGTAGATAAATTGAAGATACATCCATGTGACCTTCTAGGTCACCACCCAACTCAAATCGAAGTTCACTCTAAGATCCATTGATTAGTCACTAAAAGTGGCTAATATTAATTGTTAATTTATTTATATTCATTGTTCCAAAGTCCATAAACATTGTTTTTAGTTCATTACATAAATAGAACTTCATTTCTCATCTTAAATGCAATTCATGTTTAAAATGCAAATTTGGGCCCAATCATTCATTTGTTTTTGGACAATATTATATTAATTTTCTGAATTTGAAATTTTGAGATATGATTGATCACCTGTTCTGGAACATTTTATCTTTTAGGTCCGATGGATGAGTCCCAAAGGAAGATGGAGAATTTTGCGCCCGAATTTAGAAATTTGCTAATGAAAGCATAATGGGCCTAAGGCCCATCAAAAAAATGTGGGGCCCACAAACCAAGCCCAATGGAGCTAAAATTTATACTGTGGAAATATAAAAATATGAGGATCATTTTATTCAACTGTGGACGGAGCTAATTCTGAAGTTTTCATGATGATAAAGGGATCTGAAGTTGAGATTTAAATGGTGGACCCGACATTAATGCACATAAAGCCGTCCCACCATTTCGACCATAATATCCAAACAGATGAACCAAATTTCCTGAACTTTTTAAAAATGCTATAGGACACATGAACGAAGATATTTTTCTTCTACTACCTTTGTTTATTCGACATCCTTAAATTCCAAATCCATACGTCAAAATGGTGGATGAATCTGGACGAAATTTCCGGGTCAACTTTGAAACGTCCAAATCCCTTGATTTTCTCACCATCCATTTTACTCTCTAAATTAATGGGCATGGAATTTATTGTGGTGGGGTGTCTCTAAGGCTCTTAATATTCCTTTATAATTAGATGCTGGTGAAGGGAATTAGAATCTAACATTTTTCTTAGAATCCATGTTTTTCTTTCAATTGTAATTTCCCACTTTCATTTTGTAATGGAATCGTCAATTTCTCTAATGTATGTTTTTCATTCACATTTAGTATTTTAATAAAATTTATTATTCTTCACGTTTTATTTTCCTCTTCTTCACACGTTGATACCATTGAATCGAAGTGTCAATTTATTCACACCCACACTTGTGAATTCATCACACAACGGTGGAGTGTTCATTTTGATTAATGTTTTTCTTCTTCAATCCCGCTTCTTTAAGTCAACTTCCAGCTTCCATTGGTAGAATAACATCAATGGAGGGCTAACCTTTTATGGGTTGATCCTAGTGAGTTTAATGGGCTGGATTGAATGTTATTTGATGTTTTTAAATTTTTAAATTTGTTGTTTATTTTAAGAGTTCCTTTCTTTGATTTATCTTCTTCTTTGTCTTCACCGACTTTAACGATAACACATATTGAGTGCTAGTACGATACAATTCCTTAGAGTGATCATTTAATTGATTATCTAAGTGAATTGTTGATTAGACTTGAAATTGTGTATAGATTAAATAAGAGAATGATATTGAGGGATTATTTCATTTAATGGATACCTCTTGAACCGATGAACAGAAAATCAAATGAAAAACAAATACATCCAATCAAGACCAAGAGACAACTTAGGATAAACTCATATTAATTAGTTGTTTTAATTCAAGTAATTTTATTGGTTTTGTTCTTTAAATTAAATCAATATTTCTTCAAATCAATCAACATCATAGTTGGATACTTCATAGCCAATCCCGTATCTAATCTTAGTGTCTCAAGGTTTCTTCTTCAGTCCCTATGTATTCGATCCATACTTGTACTTCAAAGACGGATTTTACTGGTAGGGTAAATTTGGGCGCAACCAAATTTTGGCGCCGTTGTCGGGGACCCAAGTAAGTACCTTAGACCATTGTCTTCTTTTCTCACCCCAAATTCTCTATTCTCACCCTAATTTCTCTTCTCTTTTCCCCTTTCTATTTCTGTGTGTCCAAAAAAAAATCCCAAAACCAATTTTCAATCAATTCCAATGGATTATATTCGAAAATACACCTTCAAAAACCAATGCTGTAATGAAGTCGGAAATCAATATTGGGAAACAACTCACATAGGGAATTTCATTGACCAAACTTTAATTGAATACACCACACCAGATGAGATGTACAATTAATGGGATGCTGACTATTTAAAAGATAAATTTTGGTACCTATCAAGAATGACTGAAAATATAAATAATGAAGAAGTACATGATATAAAAACATCTATCAACTCTATTCCTGAAAAAATTCTTGAACGATTGTGTAATAAAATGGAGATAATGAATTCTGAGGTTTCATATTTTAGGTTTGAACTACAAAACTTTAAAACATGTGAAGAACTCACTTTAGAACTTGGGAATTCAGAGTTAGATAATTAATTGAATTGTTCAGGAAATGTTTAAAGTCAAGCTGAAGAGTGTTTAAATCGGGAGGAAATTGATTTTTTGAATTCAAAAGATAATAACTTGACATCATGGATTGAGTTTCCTGAACATGGATCCATTAGTGAATTTTTAGGACCACAAATCACTGAAAAATTGGGAGAAATACCAAACATTGATCCCGTACACACTTCTGATATTCAACTGGACAATTTTCAAGATGAATCTTATTTTCAAAATGAACCAATTCTTTCTAAATGTTCTAGAGAAGAAACTGATTTTGATTTAATTTTTCAATCTCCTTTAGGAAATTTCAATGAACCCAAGCTAAAAATTATTTTACTTTCTTCCGAGCTCAAGAATCCCACTATAGTAGATAAGAAAGACCTTGTATTTGTAGTTAATTCCTCTCAAGAAACCAATAATGTTGGAATGGTCATTGATGTATTAGTAAATACTAGAAATTCAACCGAATCAACCATTACGAAATTTTCTTGGACTTCTACACTCATTATTGACCATGGGATTTCACATGAATCAAATTCTAAAAAAACCAATCAGAATCAAGTTGAAGTGGACAAAAATGGGGTCTTAAAAATGGTTAAAGTTGGAATTGGATAATTTGGGGGTACAAGTCGAGCCAATGACGTTAAACAAAAGCATTGCATGTGAGGCAACCCATGGTTTTCATGTTTTCAAATCATTTTGAATCATTTTCTTTTTCATATAAAAAATTACCATAGAATGTTGACCTGTTCTTCTTTTATGAGTAAGGATGGGTATGAAAGGGGAGCGCCATATTCATCGGTGTCACGTGGCGTGATCTCTAAGTAATAACTTACCCATAAATCTAAAAAGAAGACAATGTATTATCAGTTTATTTTTTTGTTTATTATTATGTTTTTATAGGTTAAAAAAAATAAAAGGACATGTCGTAAGTCATAAGGAGAATCCATTCACCACCATCCAAGCCGCTGAGACTCAAATCCAGGAGTGAAGGGAGACTGTGGCATGCACTATCATCATCAACCACCAGGTGACTTCATTCCATGATTATCATTTAAAATTTACTCATTGAAATCCTCCCCTACCCCCTTCTAACTATTATTTTTTTTAAACACTGGGGACAATGTTATTCTAAGTTGGGGGGAGATAAAAAATGATTTTTTAATTATTTTTTGAATAAAAACATGCATGAAAATAAAAATTCCATTAACCTTAAACATGATAACATACATTGAAAACTCTAAAATTGGATATCAAATAAATTTTGCATGCCTTTATTCAGATTTTAATGCAAGTTTAAGTTCATTAGCATAGTTTTTGGAAAGTGCGGTTGTCCGATGTGATTTTTCAATGTTTACATTTTCATCCTCTTAATAAAAATGCCACAATGCACATCTACTGGATCTTGGGTGTAAATTTGAGTTCTTGGGTCCCTTTCATTATAGCTTAGGGTTCTGGGGTCACTTTTAGTTTAATTTGAGTATCTAAAAAAAACAAAAAAAAAACAAATTTTTTTGACCACATAGGGCAATGTTTTGTCCAAATGTGTGGCATCTGACACTTGGGGATCGTGACTCCATAGTTTTCTTGCCCAGAGTTAGGCTTTATAACTCTATTGTAGAGCATGAAATTTACAATATGTGTGGCGTCCGGTACTTAGGGATCATGACTCCATAGTTGTCTTGCCCAGAGCGAGTCTGTTCATATCTATTGTGGGTAAAAAAATCATCAAAAAAAATAAAAAAAATAGATACTCATATTAAGGTTTAATGCGATTCCCACCTAGCGCTTCCATTTTTCCCCCTTGAACAATAAAATGGGCCCCATATCTTTTGTGATGCACAACACTTTATCATGCTTAATTGAAATTGGATGAAATGTGGCGATGAATTTGAAACAAGGAATGGGCTTGGGCTTGGGATATGCTTATGGAACTAGCTTGTTTTAAATGATTTTTATGGGTTCCATAATTTTTTTGGTGTGAGATATTTGGGTGAGCAATGTGTATTAAAATGTTTTTGGAAAAGGGAATTTAATTTCATATTTGTAATATATTTTGCTCGGGACTAGCAAAAATCAAGTTGGGGGGTGTGAGTAGTCACTGAAAGTGGCTAATATTAATTGTTAATATATTTATATTCATTGTTCTGAAGTCCATAAACATTGTTTTTAGTGCATTACAAAAATAGAACTTCATTTTTCATCTTAAATTCAATTCATGTTTAAAATAAAAATTTGGGCCCAATCATTCATTTGTTTGTGGACAATATTAAATTCATTTTGTGAATTTGAAATTTTGAGATATGATTTATCACTCTGTTTGGAACATTTTATCTTTTAGGTCTAACGGATGAATCCCAAGGGAAGATGGAGAATTTTGCGCCCGAATGCAGAAATTTGGTGGAGAAATCATAATGGGCCTAAGGCCCATAAAAAAAATGTGGGGCCCAAAATACAAGCCCAATGAAGCTTAAATTTATACAGTAGAAAGATACAAATATGAGGATCATTTTATTCAACTGTAGCCAGAGCTAATTCGGAATTTTTCATGATGATAAAGGGATATGAATTTGAGATTTAAATGGTGGACCCGACATTAATGCACATAAAGCCGTCCCACCATTTAGAACATAACATCCAAACGGCTGAACCAAATTTCCTGAAATTGTTACAGATGATAGAGGACATATGTACGAAGATATTTGTCTTCTACAAACTCTGATGATTCGGCTTCCTTAAATTCCAAATTCACATGTCAAAATGGTGGACTAATCTGGATGAAATTTTCGTGTCAACTTCGAAACGTCCAAATCCCTTGATTTTCTCACCCTCTATTTGACTCTTTAAATTAATGGGAATGGAATTTATTGTGGTGGGGTTTCTATAAGGATCCTAATATTCCTATATAAGGAGATGGTGGTGAAGGTAATTAGAATCTAACATTTTTCGTTGAAACCATGTTTTTCTTTCAATTGTAATTTCCCGATTTCATTTTGTAATGACATCGTCAATTTCTCTAATGTAAGTTTTTCATTCATGTTTAGTATTTTAATAAAATTTATTCTTTTTCACTTTCTATTTTCCTTTTCTTCACACATTGATACCATTTAATTGATGTGTGAATTTATTCACACCCGCACTTGTGAATTCATCACACAATAGTGGAGTGTTCATTTTGATTAATTTTTTTCTTCTTCAATCCCACTTCTTTAAGTCAACTACCCGCTTCCATTGATAGAATAACATCAATGAAAGGCTAAAATTTTATGTGTTTATCCTAGGGAGTTGCGTGGGATGGATTGAATGTTATTTTATGTTCTTAAATTCTTAAATTTGTTCTTTATTTTAAGAGTTCCTTTCTTTGATTTATCTTCTTCTTTGTCTTCACCGACTTTAATGATGACACATTTTGAGTGTTAGTATGATCCAATTCCTTGGAGTGCTCATTTAATTGATCCTCTAAGTGAATTGGTGATTATACATGAAATTGTGTATGGATTAAATTGGAGAATGATATCGAGGGATTATTTCATTTAATGTATACCTCTTGAACCGATGAACAGAAAATAAAATGAAAAACAAATACATCCAATCAAGCCCAAGAGATAACCTAGGATGAACTCACCTTAATTAGTTGTTTTAATTCAAGTAATTTTATTTTTTTTGTTATTTAAATTAAATCAATATTTATTCAAATCAATCTACACCATTGTTGGCTACTTCATAGCCAATCCCGTATCTAATCTTAGTGTCTCAAGGTTTCTTCTTAGGTCCTTGTGGATTCGATCCCTACTTGTACTTCAACAACCTCTTTTACCAGTAGGGTAAATTTGGGCGCAACCATCCATCCATCACCAATAGAAACTGATTTTGAAAAAAGTAAAATAGGCTTCAGACCCAAATTCCTATGAAGGAAATCCAAAACAAACCACTGAATATAAGTGTTTTACCCAAACAATCCCTAAAAATTAGTTTGAAATATAGATATAAAATAGGGTTTTCACATTTTAATAAAAAAACATCATTTCCCAATTTTAAAATCTAACACAAAGACAAATAATTTAAAAATTCAACTAGAATTTATAAATGAAAACCATGAAAACTGATATCAAAGCTATGCTAAAATAAAATATCTAAACAATTAAAGGTGGAAATAAAAAAGTACAATAGAATGTGAACCAGTAATTTAAGTAATTATGTAACCATGGGTGATAAGAAACATCCCTAGAGGACCCTTGGATATACTCAGTTCAAAACCACCTGTGGGAATATGGTGAGTCCCCTACAGGGTTGGTCCATGGCAAGGCCCTAAGGGCATTCCCGATCCCTGTGGGTTAGAAACTAGTACCAGGAATCATGAATAACAAGTGGGAATGATTTATCCCATAAAAGAAAAACAAATAAATAAATAAATAAAAACTAAACAACAAAAATAACTACTAATAGAAGAAAGAAGATAAAATGCAAAAACCTCCATGTGACCTTCTAGGTCACCACCCAAATCAAATCCAAGTTCACTCTGAGAGTGATCCAGAACTAGCAGAAAATGAAATTGAAAATGTAAAATAGGCATGGGCACTAGTGTTCTTCATAGGAAAGAAAAAAAGAAAGTGTTTCTTTTCCCAAAAAAATCCATATAAACCTGTTTGAAATAAATATATAAATGAGGGTTATGAAATTTTAATAAAAAACCTCATTTCTCCATTTTAAAATCCAACATAAAGAAGAATCATTTCCAAAATCAATTTCTATTTATAAATGAGAACCCAGAAAAGTGATACCAAAGTTGCGCTAAAAATAAAATAGGTAAAAAGTGTGAGATGGAAATTAACTAGTAAAAAAGAAAGCAAAAAAAATGTAAGTAATTAAGACACCATGGGTGATCCTAAACATACCCAGAAGACAACTGGAAATAATCAGTTCAGAACCACCTGCTGGAATATATTGAAGCCCCTAAGTCAATAAAAAACTGGATACTCAAAATATCATCACTAGGGGCACAACCCACATGGACTAACAACAAATTCAGGGGGTACTAACCCATATAATCGGGGTTGGTCTGAAAATGTCACTTGATCCCCTAAAATATACCTAGGAACACATGGTGTAAAAATACTATTTAAGTGGGAATTCACACAAATTACCTTGGAAATATATTTTTAATAAATTCTACCAACATGAAAATACCATTCGCATCAAGCTATAGATGTTTTAGATGTGCAAATAACATTTTGAAATTAATTGAAAACATGCATGTTTTTAGGGAATGTTCTGGAAAGAAAAATGTTGGAAACACCGACCTCAAATCATGTGAAGATATAATAAAACTCAAACATAAGGGAGTGTGAGACCTCGAGGACCAACCAGGTACACTAGAAAATGAAGATAATGCACGAATCAAGAACCGAGCCATTAATGTTTGGATAGCCTGAAGAAAAACACAAAAAAATGGAAAGGAAATATACTCAAACTAGAAGAGAAGAGGGCTGCCGGTGAGGGGAAACATGGCCACATCAGAGCAAGGTGGAGACGCTGCGAAGGGGGGCTGACTAGAGTGCTAGTGCATGGAGGGGTCCTGGCTGTGATTCATGTGCTCATGAGGGAACAACAATGGGTGAAACTCATGGGAGAGGGGGAGCATGGGGGACATCGTGCGTATGAGATATGGAGTAGGGGGGACACCACATGAGAGGGCGATGCATCCAGACAAAGCGCCGGTGAAGGAGAGGTTCATAGGGGAAGCTGCACACGTAGGAGTAGTGGGGTGGGTGCATTGTGCTGTGAAAAACAAGGGGGGAGGCGCTAGATTTAGGGTTTTTTAAAAATATATAACAATAATGATAATGATAATGATAATAATAATAATACAAATGATATAATAATAATAATACTACATCATTTAAACACTCTTATTATATTAAAACAAAATAATATTTATTTAATTTTTTAGCAATAATAACATCGATGATAATTTTAATAATAATAATAATAATAACACATTAAATAATAATATTATTATATACACAAAAATAATAATAATTTTATTACAACGAAAAAATTCTCCTTGTTTTATTTTTATAATAATTTATTTATTTTAAACATTAGGTAACTGCACGGGCACCTTGGCCGACTGTGCGGTTACCGCCAACCGTTTGGTGCCTGCGCACCGGTCTAAAACCCAACAAACTCATTAATCATCAAAACTTTTAAACCATCACTCAACCCGAACCTCGATGAGGATAAACTAAGCCAATAAATAATAAAATAAAATAATTTTAAAAGATCAGGGTGTGATAGTATCTCATAATTAAATAACTATTGTCATACGAGACATACATAAGATAAACCACAAGTTTCCAATTTAGGTATAAAAATATCATTTGAAAGATTTATTTCTAGAAAAGTTAGATTATTGGGATGAATATAACACTTTGGTATTTTAGAGATAATTTAGTTGATCCCATCATCTAACTGAAATAGTCATCTTCTTGAATCTCACAAAATATATATATGCATGCATTCTTATTTTCATTAATTTTACTAATCTTATACACATTAAACAAAATTTACAGAAAATAATTATAAATCAATTATATAATCTATTTTCTTTCATACATACAAAATAAAAAGATTTAATTTTATGATAAGACATCATACAAAAACAATACATATGAAAAATGATTCACAAAAATTGTTAAACACAAGCGATTAAAATACCAGAAAAAAATCCTACACTTAAGTAGGTATGATGATGATGTTAGTCAAATTATAACATTATAGAATAATACTAAAAACATAGGACATTGAAAAACCTAACATGTATCCCTAACAACAATATTAAGTATTCTAGAGTTTTTAATTGATTAATTGAAATCCAAATATGTTAGAATTTTTAAAAAGTACAATCATTCTTTTTGTTGGAATTATTGAAAGAAAAATCATCAATTTTAATATAATTACATTAAAATAAATTAAATATCTATCATTCAACAATTTAAATAAATGATATGGAAATTTTGATTAAGAATTATACAGTTAATAAGATATAAATATGAAAAATTCCAAGAAACTCATGATTTATAAACAATTAAGAAATAAAAATATGAACAATTCATTTATTAATGTTTTAATATAATTTTTTCTATTTTAAACCTAAAATTTATTTCTAAAACGTATTTAGTATGGTCTAAAGTTATATGGATTCTTGGTGTGATCTGTACGAGCTGACATAAATGTTTCCAAATATGATTGTGCCTATATACAAACATTTCACATTTATTAATTAAAATTTTAAGATGTGAAAATCATGAAAATATAATATCATAAGTGAAGCATACTTTTGTGATCATATAAATATAATATGAACATTTCATATTATAAATGAATATAATTTTTTTAACTAAGTCATAAATGAATCACAATAGAAGATGTCATAAATTATGATTGTGGGTCACATAATATGAGTAGCGGATATCATTTTATATGATGATACAACATACCTGAGTCATAAGGGCTTGTCTACATAATATTATAGCCATTAAAAACTTTCATAAAATATGTTTGGCATGTATTGGACCATACACCATGTTTTGAAAAAATATTTTTTAAAGTGTCAAGACATTGAACATTACATAATCTATTTATATGAATATGTTTTTATATAATTCTAGATGTTGTACTAGTGCAGTTATATCCTTGGAAGAACTTGAGAAAACTATTGGTAGCCTATACTGCACACTAAGCCACAACTCCCACTTACTATAGTATAGTTGATTGGTGAAACCGATAGGGAACTATAGCAGTGTAGAACCATTTTAGCAGCTTGTGAAAGCAGTGTTATAGCTCTGTGGAAATCATGCAACTAATATTTTAGTATCTTGGACTTGGGTTGCTGCAACACAATATCACTATGGACAACTGTATGGGAACTATAGCAACATGTGTTTTTTTCACAACGTTGCTTTAAGATCCCATTCAAGGTATGGTCTTGCGAACTCAAAAAATATCACAATGTAATTATGCTCCTGATTTTTGTGAAGTGATTCTATATCTCTTTGTATGTAAATATTATTCCTAAACTATGTTTCCTCTCATGTTTTTTTCTTCAATTTTTTATATTTTTTCCCCTTTACTCTTTTCTCTTAGATATTTCATCATTTTTCTCCCATTTTGTTCCCAAATCTAGATTTTCTACATGTTGTACAATACAATAAGACCAATAATAGTATAAGAATAATTAACTCATCTAGTAACAATGATTGACATCAAATCATAGAACAAAACATTTACATATAATATTATATAATACTTTGTTTCTTAACATTTTTTTATATTTATAGATTAAATAATTTCATCACTGGGTTTATTTAATTTAATTATTGGATTTTGTGGGCATATTATATACCAAAATAGTTTAATTAAATCTAAACCAAATGGTCAGCCAAGAGATAAATTTTTATATAAAATGAATCGGATAATAAAAATTACCTATCTTCTTATAATTTTATTTGTGTTTTATAAACACCACAAGAACCAACCAATTGATTCATGGATTCTCAAGATATGCACCAACTTTTGGAATCTTTGATAAAATTTGAATGGATTCTATTCACACATAATTTTCTATAAGTATCAATGATAAAGTAAATATAGAGATAGATATAGAGGTAGAGATAGAGAGAGAGGGAGGGGCTTTGACTGAGGGGATCCTCCTGTATTTTTGTCTCTTTTTTATGACCTATCTATATTTTCATTGTATTATTTATTATAATCACATAAACAGTTGTAATAATGTAATAATATTTTATGGCTAAAAACCTGACATTTTAGGGATAAAAACCTGAAATTTTCTTGACTGGCTTTAATATTTTTGAATACAATAAAAAATCCATAAGTTATAATAATATATAGAGGAGTAGATTTAGTTTTGGGTGAGCTAGAGTGGGAAGTCACCAGATTCCCATGTGGTGGTTGATGGTATAATTTTATCCTTCATATTTGATCATCATGTGTTATTTTGTGCATAACAATTGATTATTATGGGTGGTGATAGTTGAGTGTGGGATTATTGAGCTGAGAAAACTAGGGATTGAACAGAAAAATAATAAAGTATCTTCACGGTGATTTAGAAACATTAATGGCCAGGATACTAGGTTTTTTGTATCCGATTATCTAAAATCATTTCTCTTATAACATCCCAAGTAAAGAAAGAATATTAAATTTTCATATTTACTAATATTTTGAATAAAATATTAATATTACTTTAAAGGGGATGTTATGTTCGATGGCGTACCCAATACGCAACAACGAGTTTCTTTGAAATCTTACATCGCACACTAATAATATAATAATATTATTTTAAATGGTAGTTAATGCCTAGCCATTTTAATTGTGGGAATGAATATAACTAACTAAAAAATTATTATATATGTTTGTAAAATATTTTTACATTTATCCAATAAAAGATAGAGTCTTAAAATAAGAAAAGAATTGGATTTTAAGCATAAATATTTTAATGTTCTTTAAAAGGTTGATTAACAACATTTTGATGGAGAACCCTTTTTAAATATACTTTTTCCACTTTATATGTTATATTTGAAAAAATAAAATCCTTTTTTAGAATCAGGACATCAAAATTTACTTTGTGTAAATTTCTGTTATTCCGATAAAGTTCATTTTTAATGAATAGTGAAAAAGATGTATTTTAATTCAAAACCTCCTTTTAATCAAATTTATTTCTGTGGATAGATTATCTTAATAATTTGTTTTAAAGTGTAATTAGAATATATTTTTACCATTTAATCTAATGGTGGTGATTATAATTAATTCCACTTTGAAAATGGACATAAACAAGTGTCAATCTTTTGATAGATATTGTTTCTTAAAAACACGTTATTTGTTTTGACAGTGGGAATTAACTATATAATTTATTAATGAAACTTATATGTTTTGAATTTGGTAAAATGGAAACCATTTTTTAATTTGGAATATCAAATATAGCTTAGGGTGATTTTTTTGTACTTTTCTGATAATGATCATTTTTTAATAAATAATGAAAAATAGAGCATTTTAATTCAAAACTACCTTTTCATCCAATTTATTTATATAATTATATTGTCACTTTAATTGGGTTTAAGGTGTAATTTAATTATTGTTTTATCATTTAATACAATTTTTGTCATTGGAAGTAATTTCACTTTTCAATTGGATGTAAAAACAAGTCAATCTTTTGATAAGTTTTACTTCTTAAAAACCCGTCATTAGTTATGACAACGACAGTTATTTTTAAATTAATTACTGAAATTTCATAGTTTGGAATTTGGTAAAATGGATTCCATATTTGGAATCAGATTTTACAAATTATGTAATTAATACTCTTTTGTTTTTGGACATTATGAATAGTAACGACGGTAATTATATTTAATTATCGTGAATAATTAGTAATCAGGTAGTTAAGGGTAATAAAATTATATCATAATAATATAAAATGACCCCAAAATGTGTCCAAATCCTTTTTTGAGTCATTAACGACCATGTACTGCCTTTCGACAACTTAGGGACCCCATGTAATCACTTTTGTGTGATTGTGACCTTTTATCATATTAATTTTAAAGAAAGGGAAATATAATAAAAATATGTAATACCTATGTAAAAAAATTTTAATTTTGTTTATATAAATGATATCTTTGACTATAAATATTAATTTTAAATATAAAAATATTTCATACATCATGGTATTTTATTTAGAATTTTTACACATTAAATAAATAAATTTATTTATGACACAATGATGATGCAGTTATTACCTCATTAATGAATGATTTAAATATATGATATTATATGTATTAAAATAATTTTGTTTTGAAACTTTGGATGCTATCCACGAATTATATATATAATTATGACATGTAAAATATATGTTAATGCTTTAATTTTGAAGGAATAAAGCTTTTATGCCTTTATCAAAAGTCAGCTACCAAATAGTGTCGAAATCGGCATAAATGAGTTTTTAAAACAAATGTTATTTTATTAAATGGTATAATAGTCTAAAAAAATCTAATATTATTCCAGATGAAATTTAATATATTACTAATATAATTATGGATACAATTAAGGGACTATTGGAATTTTAATGTAATTATTATGACCTTATAGTTTGAAAATAAAAAAACACGTGGTAAGAATTATTAATTTTATCTAAGGGTGAAAATGAAAAGATAAGGTGAATTAAATTACCTCCACTTGTCTAAATCCTATTAGTTGAGTTTATTTCTACCCCTTATCCTATTATCCTTGAAATATATCATTTTGGAACCATTATAATTTGAAAAACATTTTATAATAAATTAATATTTCATGACTTTTCAAGAGTGCCCCTCCTCCCTCTTATAAAAGGCCCCCACCTCTACCCCCTTACCCACACCTCTCAAGCCCTTGGATCATCCAACCTATGCTTATAGTGTCTCTACACATACCTCTATTACTCCTAGAAGCCTCAATTTGGACAGAAGTCTTTCCAAGGAAGCCTTTGGCTCAAATCAAAAAGAGTTACCCGATTTAGAGGTAATGTCTTCTATCGAGTTTCTTTCTTTTATTTTCCTTCATCACTAAAAACTATATTTTTATTATTTTATCCCATAATTACACCATAATAATAAATATACTAGGATGTTTTTATGATAAGTATTCTACCTTTACTTACACACACCTCTGTCTAATGGTTAAAGAATATACTGTTTTTATGGGTGGTAAATTACTGTCTCACGAAACGATGATTGTTCAATATTCTTTTAACACCTCTCATGGTCGACATTATGATGGAAATATATTTAAATATGATATATATTATATTAATTCCCTCTCTATGTTTATTTAATGTATATTTAAAACATACCTTTATGCTTTTCATGTTGTGGAATTGCGATAATTTCAGTTGAGGAAGTGTGGACTACCGCCCCCTAAAGTGATGTGACTCATTCATGCCAAACATGGAATTTATAAAGAATGTAATTAATTAACATATGTTACATATATAAAATATATATTATATTGGAATTATAACATATCTATGTCTCATTTATTTTTAATTCCTTTAATATGAAAAATAAATGAAAGTTGCGTTCATGCATACGTACGGCCTACCGTCTCCAAGAACGGTGCATTTCATTTTTTATCTCAAAATGTTATGGAATGGTATGAAGTTAATATATAATGGATATATATGATATTTAAATCATTAATAATATTTTGGATATGATGTAATTATAACTACATGGACAATTCTTTTTCAAACGAATTCATTTTTGACTCATGTACTGAACTTCGACAAAACGTATGATATGAACTCACATAATTAACTAATTATTATAACATGATTATATGTGATATGAATTGAATAATAAACTTTTAAGTAATTACATAAGAAATTATAAATTGACCATAGTTTAATATTAAGTAATATAAAGAACGAACGAGAACAAGGCAGACTTGAGGTAAGGGATCCTACCTCTCTCTTTCTTTTTATGTACTCTCTTTTATGTAATTTCTTTTAAGCTCCTCTTTCTTATGTTAGGGGATTTTATTTTATATTCCTATTAATTTAATTTTTATTTTCTTATTATTAGAGACCCTATTTGATATCATCAATCAATTTTTGGAAGTCTTAAATGGAGTTGTTAGGCTGCCGAATTTTCGTAAGGGGATTTCTTATCTCACTTTTAATTCTATGAGATCTCCATTGTTCGCCACTTATTTGTTTAATGTGGTGCATTTTGTACTTCCATTTGATATATATTATTAAGATTCTATTTATATTCATGGTATAATGTGATTCATTTGGTTTTTATTATCTTTTCTTCATATGACTCGATTGATTACAACGAGGTAAGGGGTTTTATCTCACTTTTTATTCCCGTGCATTCATGCTAAATTTGCCACTATTTCCTTTTGTGTGGTGTATGTACTTCCCATGATTTTATTCTTTTTGTAATATAATCTAATTTATGGGTATTTACATCTTCATTGTATGACATTTCTTTCATGGGGTGTACGTTTCGAAAGTTACCCAAATCGGTAATGGAATTTATCACCCTCCTCTTTTTAAAAGACTTATTTTTGTTAGGTCTTTTAGTTTACATATTATTATGTTGGGATATGTTATTATATATCCTTATTGATATTAAATTTCATTCCAAGTGATTATATACCATTTTTGTCTCTCATCAACTCATTTTATTAATTTCAAAGTGACGTCGTTAGGCTGTCGAATTTCTCTAAGGGAAATTCTTAACCCAATTTCAATTCTTTGGGTTAAACCTCTACTTCTTGATTATGTCATGAAATGAATATGTTTGGATGACCTCTGATTGTTTTACACTTAATATACACTTATATTTAGTTTATTTATATTTGTCACACATAATTACGTAATTGATTTATCCTTATTCTAAGGATACCGTCTTTGTACAAGACTTTATCTCAATCTCTTTTCATTGGAGAATCTTTTGATTTCTACACGACATTATTTTATATGGTGTATAAAACCCTTTTGACTTTCAATTTCATTCAAAAGGGTTCTCTTTACATGAAGATTTTTTCTAAAAGAAAAAAGGAATGTTTTTGTCTTACATATGCAGCGACAATGACTTCTCCGCCGCCGTGACCATTATTTGAGTTTTAGCTTCCTCTAAAAGCCATAAATTTTTTAAATGAAAAATAAATACCATTTTATACTTTTATTTTATTTTGGTATTGAAAATGGTTCTAATAATTTTTTGATTATATCAATGTGTTGTATTGACATCTTGTGATTGTAATGTGAACATGTTATGTTTCATTTATGCATGTTTTATGTGATACGATTATGTTATGGTTCTTGGAACTTTTTTATGAAGTCTGGTGGTTTCGTGATAAACTAAGGGTGGGTGAGCCTGATACAACTCTCCAATGCATTGGGTAACGTGAATGAGTTAAACACTAAGGTTTCACTGAAGGTATTTAGGGAATATACTATGATGGGTATTCCAAACGTAACCATGAGGGTTACTCCTTACGTAAGAATGTTATGAATGCATCAAGCTACCTTTATGTCTTATGATTTCTATGATTTATTCATAAATATTATGATTTCATGAGGTATGTTAAAGTTCTTATGTTATATGAGTAAAGTATGATTTCATTGATTCTTATGTATACATGGACTAATGTTTTCTTTTCGTATGTTTATATCCCTTACTAAGATTTTTATGCTCATCCTGTGTTTTTGAAATGTTTTTCACAAAACTTAAAGATTAAATGGGTCAAGGATGGGATCATGGAAAGACATTATATCTAAAACATAGAACTAGACATATTTATTTTTATAAGTTATTATTTTATAAAAAAATGGAAACTGAGTAGAAGTGTCTACTTTGTAATCTTTTGAGATGTAATAGATATGTCCTAATTTTCTAAAACTCTAAACTTGAAAAGATTCTCAATGTGAATTATCCATTTAATTTAAGATTATGTAATGTTTTAAGGCCGGGTCCTTATATTTGGTATCATAGGTCAGTTTAGACAACTTTAGGGATAATGAGTTTTCATTAGACACATGTTTAGTCCCTGTGTCTATTATTTCAGTTAAATCCTTGTTTTATAACATTTTCAGATCAAGGAAAGTCAGTTACAAATAAAAGGAGGAGGATCTCAAATGGCATTCCTATATCTTCCTGATGGCTTGCTTGTAATAATTATTGCAATGTCTTTTTCATATGATTGTAGAACTTTTTCTAGCATACAACTCACTTGAAAGCAGTTGTTTGAGATAACAAACACCTCAACTATACCTCGATATCATTTTGGATCATGGGATGTATTTAATCAAATCCCATATTCACAATATTCTCATATTTTCATGAAAGTTAAATATTATCAAGGAATTTTAAAATATTTTACCTTATCCCATGATTTCGAAGCATATTATGATTTTGAAAAAGGTGCTGAATAAGGTGACCCTTGCGCAACCTATTTATATTTTATTTTAAAATACAGTCTCTCAGCACATACTTATGGTATTTTAAGAGGACCATTTTTTGAAAGTTTCAACTCAAATTCGGTCCGATTGTTTTATGAAAACCAAGTATTATCAGATGTTTTGAAATTATATGTCATACATGACTATTTTCCAAAACTATTTTTCTGTAGACACCCATATGACCCAAGTTCTACAAGGTGTATTTGGATGAAGGAAGAAAATGATTTTGAAGGATCCCGAAATCATGGTTGTAATGCATGTACCATCTACCCACGAGAACATGATGATGATGAAACTATATGGACACCATGATGAAGGTATGTTGTTCTTTCTATTAGTAATTGTTTTATTTTATCCTTTTGAGGATAAATAAAAAAAGAAAATATATAGAAGGCTTCATGAATTAAAATGTCGAGGTATTAATGTGTTGGGATGAAAATGAAAATGTATAAGAAAACCATTGAGATTAAAACATGTCAGGGTTATTTTTGAGTTTTAAAGGAATGACAACCCATAAGATGGGTGACAACCCGTCGCGTTCGGAAAGGCCATAGTAATAGAACCCACAACCGAAGGGTGACAAGGGTATATCGCCTACCACTGTCCTACGTGAAGTCCCTGGTTAGTATGTCTTATTATTTTTTTAGTTAAATGATTTTATGGATCAATAATAAGTTTATTTTTTGAACTTATGTGTTATCAAATGTATATCCATAATATAGAAAAATTATTTGTTGATTAAGTGATAAATGTTTTTGTGGAAGATGTTCTCCCTTTTGAGGAAACACTATATGCTTAAGGAAGAGAGAATACTATGGGATTTCAATTGTGAAATAATGGTAGAAATTTTAGTTTGGAAGAATCTATGTTTTTATTGCGGACATATGATGATTTGTTTTATTTATGAAAATGATTAACCTATCATGGAGAATATGTGATTAGGTTAATTACTTTTCAATATGAGACTTTATGAGTAATTGATGTTATTTGGAGATAAATGTTAAGATGTATCTTTGAAGACTATGAAGTTAAATCCTTTGAATATTTCAGTTTCAGTGTTAGTTCGGAATAATTTTAAAGAATTTTATGGACAATTTTTTATTGAATGGTCTTGGATGAACTTTGGGTTTTGTTGGACAAACTTTGGAGATTAAGAGTAGTTTTTTTGTAAAAGATTATATTTTTTTGGGATTATCTGATCTTCTACTAACCATTTTGGTTTTGGTTAAGACATGGGAAATATATAGTTCATCATTTATGGATTAGGTGATTCTATAGAAGTTGATTATAGCACTCTTATTGTGAACAAGTCATCCTAAATACTCATATTTTGGAGAAAATATGAGTTTGTGTTAGAAATATAATAAGAGATGAATGTATACATGACAAGTAAGTATGTTTCCTTATTTTTTAATTAAGACATTAAATAAATTACTCAATTAAAATTAACTGAAAACAAAAATGTTGTCTGTTAAGTTTTCCTACTGGGGAATCAAATACCGTTTAACCCATCACAAGTTTTTGATTTTCTGGTGGTTAACTTTTTCCTAGACATGTTTTCCATCACTCTCCATCAGAACATGATAGTATGTTTTTTCCTCCATATCCATATTTTCATGGAATCCTAGTATGTGTTACCTCAGGTGACAATTTTAATTCTCTTTCATTTTTTAAAGTTATAGTTTTATTGACTTCTTTTTCCGATGTGGGGCTTTCAAGGAAGTTTTTGAGCCCAATTTTAAAATTCTGAGGATGAAATTTCCAAAAGGGGGGAAGGATGTAACATCCCAGGTAAATAAAGAATATTAAATTTTAATATTTATTAATATTTTTAAATAAAATATAAATATTTCTTTAAAGGGGATTCTATGTTCGACTGTGTACCCAATATGCAACAACGCATTTCTTTGAAATCTTACGTCGCACACTAATAATATTATAATATTATTTTAAATGGTAGTTAACGCCTAACCGTTGTAATGGAGGGAATGAATAGAACTAACTACAAAATTATTATATATGTTTGTAAAATATTTTTACATTTATCTAATAAAATTTAGAGGCTTAAAATAAGAAAATAATTTGATTTTAAGCATAAATATTCTAATGTTCTTTAAAAGGTCAATTAACCGCCTTTTGATGGAGAACCATTTTTAAATATACTTTTCCACTTTTATATGTCATATTTGAAAAAATAAAATCCTTATTTAGAATCTGGACAACAATATTTACTTTGTGTAAATTTTTGTTCTTCTAATAAAGTTCATTTTTTAATGAATAGTGAAAAATGCTGTATTTTAATTCAAATACTCATTTTAATATAATTTATTTCTATGGTTAGATTATATTTTTAATTGGTTTTAAAGTTTAATTATAATATATTTTTACTATTTAATCCAATGGTGATCATTATAATTAATTTCACTTTGAAAATGGACATAAATAAGTGTCAATCATTTGATAAATATTGTTTCTTAAAAACAAGCTATTTGTTTTGACAGAGGGAATTAAATATATAATTTATTAATGGAACTTATATGTTTTGAATTTGGTAAAATGGAAATCATTTTTGAATTTGGAATATCAAATATATATTAGGGTGAATTTTTGGTACTTTTCTGATAATGTTCATTTTTTTAATGAATAGTAAAAAATACAGCATTTTAATTCAAAACTGCCTTTTCATCCAATTTATTTATATAGTTATATTATCCTTATTGATGGTTTTGAGGTTAAATTTAATTATGTTTTTATAATGTAATACAATTTTGGTCATTAGAAGTAATTTCACATTTCATTTTGATGTAAAAACAAGTCAATCTTTTGATAAATTTTACTTCTTAAATACCCGTCTTTGGATTTGACAACGGGAATTATTTTTAAATTAATTACTGCAATTTTTTTGTTTTGAATTTGGTAAAATTGATTCTATATTTGGAATTATAAGGTTTAAATTATGTAATTAATACTCTTTTGTTTTTGGACATTATGAATAGTAACGATGGTAATTATCTTTAATTATCGTGATTAATTAGTAATGAGGTAGTTAAGGGTAATAAAATAATATCATAATAATATAAAATGACCCCAAAATGTGTCCAAATACACTTTTTCGAGTCATGGACGACCATGGACAGCCTTGGTCCAACTTAGGGACCCCATGGAATCACTTTTTTGTGATAGTGACCTTTTAATATATTTTTTTTAAAGAAAGGGAAATATAAAAAAAGTATGTAACACCTAAGTAAAACAATTTTAATTTTGTTTATATAAATTATATCTTTAACTATAAATATTCATTTTAAAGATATAAATATTTCCTACATCATGGTACTTAATTTTGAATTTTTAGACATTAAATAAATAAATTTATTTATGACACAACGATGATGCAGTTATTACCTCATTAATGAAAGATTTAAATATATGATATTATAAGTGTTAAAATAATTTTGTTTTGAAACTTTGGATGATATATACAAATTTTATTGATAAGTATGACATGTAAAATATTTGGTAATTCTTTTATTTCAAAGGAATAAAGCTTTTATGCCTTTATCAAATAGTGTCAAAATTTGCATAAATTTGTTTTAAAAGCAAATGTTATTTTATTAAATTGTATAATAGTCTAACAAAATATAATATTCTGCAAAATTACATATAATATATTAATAATATCATAATTATAAAATTGTGGGACTATTTTAATTTTAAACTAATTATTATGACCTTATAGTTTGAAAATAAAATAAAGACATGGTAAGAATTATTAATTTTAACTAAGGGTTAAAATGAAAAGATAAGGTGAATTATATGATGTAAAATTGTCTAAATCCTATTGGTTGAGTGGATGTATACCCCTTTTCCTATTATCCTTGAAATATATTATTTTTGAACCATTCTATTTTGGAAAAAAATTTATAATAAATTAACATTTCATGACTTTCCAAGAGTGCCCCTCCTCCCTCTTATAAAAGACCCCCACATATACCCCCTTAACCACACCTCTCAAGACCTTGGATAATACAAACTCTACTAATATTGTCTCTAAAAATACCTCTATTACTCATAGAAGCCTCACTTTGGGCACAAGTCTTTCCATGGAAGCCTTTGGCTCAAATGAAAAAGAGTTACCCGATTTAGAGGTAATGTTTTCTCTCAAGATTCTTTCTTTTATTTTCCTTCTTCACTCAACACTATATTATTATTATTTGATCCCATAATAACACCAGTATCCTAAATATTCTAGGAATTTTTTATGATAAGGATTATACCTGCACTTAATCACATCTCCGACTAATGGTTAAAGAACATACTATTTTTGTGGGTGGCGAATTACTGCCTCACGAAATGATGATTGTTCAATATTCTTTTAACACATCTCATGGTGACCATTATGATGGAAATATATTTATATATGATATATATTATATTTATTCACTATCTATTCTACTTTACATTATATTTTAAACATACTTTTATGCTTTCCATGTTGTGGAACTGCGATAATTTCATCTGAGGAAGTGTAGACTATTACACCCTCAAGTGATGTGACTCGTTCATGCCAAACATGGAATTTATAAAGAATGTAATTAATTAACTTATTTTACCTATATAACATATATATTATACAGGAATTATAATATATCTATGTCTCATTTAGTTTTAATTCCTTTAATATGACAATGAAATGAAAGTAGAGTTCATGCGTACGTACGGCCAACCGTCTCCATGAACGGTGCATTTCATTTTTTGTCTCCAAATGTTTTGGAATAGTATGAAGTGAATATATACTGGATATATATGATATTTAAATCATTAAAAATCTTTTGGAGATTATGTAATTATAACTACATGGACAATTCTTTTCAAAAAAAAATCCTTTTTGACTCATGTACCGAACATCGACAAAACGTATAATATGAACTCACATAATTAACTAATTATTATAAAATGATAATATCTGATATGAATTTAATAATAAACTTTAATGGATGTCCTTAAGAAATTATAAATTGTCCTAAGTTTATTATTAAGGAATATAAAGAATGAACGAGAACAAGTCAGACTTGGGGTAAGGGATCCCACCTCTCCCTTTCTTTTTAAGTACTCTCTTTTATGTCATTTATTTTAAGCTCCTATTTATTATGTTAGGGGATGTTATTTTATATTAATATTAATGTAATATTAATGTTATTATTATTATATACCCTATTTTATCACATCAATCCATTTTTGGAAGTTTTATGTGGCGTCGTTAGGCTGCCGAATTTTCTTAAGGGGATTTCTTATCTCACTTTTAATTCCGTGAGATTTCCATTGTTCGACACTTATTTGCTGCATGTGGTGTATTGAGTACTAACATTTCATATATATTATCATGATTCTATTTATATTCATGTTATTATGTGATTCATTTGGTGTTTATTATCTTTTGGTCATACGACTCGATTGATTACAACGAGGTAACAAGTTTTTATCTCACTTTTTATTCCTGTGAGATTCATACTACATTTGACACTATTTCCTTTTGTGTGGTGTATGTAATGCCCATGATTGTATTATTTGTGTAATATAATTTAATTTATGGGTATTTACATCTTTATTTTATGACACTTCTTTCATGGGGTGTATGTTTTGAAAGTTACCCAAATTGGTAAGGGAACCTTTCACCCTCCTCTTTTTAAAAGACTTTTTTTGTTAGGTATTTTAATTTACATATTATTATGTTGGGATATGTTATTATATATCCTTATTACTGTATATTTTATTTTTAAGTGATGACATACCCTTTTTATCTCTCATCAATTCATTTTCTGAATTTTAAAGTGACGTCATTAGGCTGTTGAATTTCTGTAACGGAACTTCTTAACCCAATTTCAATTATTTGGGTTAAACCTATACTTCTTGATTATATCGTGCTATGAATATTTGTGGATGACCTCTGATTGTTTTACACTTAATATCCACTTATATTTAGTGTATTTATATTTTTTACACATAATTATGTAATTGATTTATCTTTAATCTAAGGATACCGTCTTTGTACGAGACTTCATCCCAATCTCTTTTCATTGAGGCATCTTTTGATTTCTACAGGAATTTATTTTATAAGGTTTATACAAACATTTTGACTTTTAATTTCATTCAAAAGGAATATTTTTACACGAATCATTTTACTAAAAGACAAAAGGAATGTTTTTGTCTTACATATGCGGCGACAACGACTTCTCCATCACCGTGACTATTATTTGAGTTTCAGCTTCCTCTACATGGCATAACTTTTTTAAATGAAAAATCAATACCATGTTTTACTTTTATTTTATTTTGGTATTGAAAATGGTTCTGATAATGTTTTGATTATGGAAATGTGTTGTATTGATATCTTGTGATTGTAATGTGGAAATGTTATGTTTCCTTTATGCATGTTTTATGTGATACGATTATGTTATGGTTCTTGGGAATTTTTTATGAAGTCAGGTGGTTACATGATAAAATAAAGGTGGGTGAGCCCGTGATAGCTCTCCAATGTATTGGGTAATGTAAAGGAGTTAAACTCTAAGGTTTCTCTGAAGAGATTTAGCGAATATACTGTGATGGGTATTCCAAACGTAACAACGAGGGTTACTCCCTACGTAAGAATGTTATGAATGCCTCATGTTACCTTTATGTCTTATGAGTAATATGATTTACTCATAAATCTTATGATTTAATGATGTATGTTAATGTGCTTATTTTTTATGAGTAATGTATTATTTCATTGATTCTTATGTATACATGGATTAATGTTTTCTTTCCGTATTTTTATATCCTTGACCGAGCTTTTTATGCTCATCCCAAGTTTTTGAAATGTTTTCCACAAGACTTAAAGATGAATAGGGTCAAGTATGGGATCAAGGAATGAAATTCTATCTAAAACATTGAACTAGACATGTTTCTATTTAATAGTTTTTATTTTGTGAAAAAATGTAAACTGAGTAGAAGTGTCAGTTTATAATCTTTTGAGATGTAATAAATATGAACTAATTCTCTAAAACTATAAACCTGAAAAGATCCTCAATGTGAATTATCATTTTAATTCAAGATTATGTAATGTTTTAAGGCTAGGTCCTTATATCCCCAGTTTTGGAATCTTATTTAAGGTCTACATATTATTGTCTTTTTAAGTTCTGCATCTCATTGTGTTCTTCATATGCTTTCTTCGTGCATGTCCATGGGATCTAGAATTATTTCTTGAGATTTTATATTAAATAATAATCTCACTTTCCATCTCAATTACATATTGGATAATTTTATTAATGGTTTTGGATAATTTTCCAACATTATTAATATTATAAATGGAATTATATGTTAGAGGGGAAATTATTAGGTTCTTTGAAATACTATGAAAATTATTTTTGATTCAATTATTTCCATAACCTCATTCTTATATCATTCATCACACGATTTATTTCTCAATATTCACACTGTCAGAGTCCATTTTTATTTCCCAATCAGAAAAGTGTTTAATAATTACTCTAGACACATCATTCAGATTCCTAACCACTTCTTTATTAGGTTTTGAAGCTGTTTTAGACAACAAATTCTAAAATTATATTTTAAAAACAACTTAAAGAGGCACTAAAAACACCATTTCCTTCAATGTCTTTACAATGAATTATTTTAATTCAGTTTATAGAATTTCTATGTTCAATGAAAATTATACTGGGATAATGGAATTTTTTTAACAATTTTTTATATATGATCTAAAAACATCAATACTCAATTTCATAATATCAATTTCTTATTCATCCTTGGTAGGATTTAGGATACCAGAAAATGGGTTTCACTCATTAATATTAACTCAATATCCCATACTAAAATTGAAATATGATGATAGCTTGGAATCCAATATACCACTTAATTTTAACATAAAGGTTGTGAAATCTTCTTTAACCACAGTTTTTTAAAAATCTTGCAAATCATGAGATAAAATGGGTACATTTTTCTCTAAAACATCCTAAAATGTTTCATTTCTCTTGAATAAAATCCTAGTAAAACATCAACAGTAGTAAGTGTTCCATTTTCACCACCAGATCATCATGAGATTATAATGATTAGATAACTACATACAATTAATAAAAAGAAAAATTATAAATGATAGGCATATAATTATGAACATTACTTATTTTCAAATTTGTTATGTGACCTCCCTCAACTATTGAATCATATTATTGATAACCTTATTGCATAAGTGAAAATTTATATTTTTGTGGAAAGTATTTCTCATGGTCATTTATATCCAATAAATTAAAATTAGAAAATTCCAATTACTCACTTTGAATATCTATCACTGAATCTTGAACTTATCTTTCAATGGAAAAGATTTCTTCTATTTCATCTTGAACTCATCTTCCATATGATCTTCTTAGTTACTTTATTATACAAAACATATACTTTTACAAAATCATTTACTTATATTCTTCTTCCTTGTGACCATATTAAATATTTATATTGACGATAGGTTAGGATGATCTATTATCTTTGAGTCTATATAGAATCCATATAAAATCTCGTGGTCTCCAACATACCATCGCTAATGAAAATCCAGAAATAACTGATGGATTTCAATGATGCTTCCTTCAGCATTGTTATGAGAGATGTCAAACATCCGATCCAGGGGTCATTTTTATTCTGGGGATCCATCATCCATGCATGTAGTGATCACATATTCAGGATTATTCAAGTTTTTTAGGTGAGGATAAACTAAATAAATTATATAATATACACTTTTGGTGGTTCATTGTTACCGATCCAATAGAGTCCAACTACACACTCGAGTTAGGATAGAGAAGAATTTTGATGTTAGAAAAATAAGACCCATATTATTCATCTTTATGTTTTATTCTATAGGATTTTAGTGTTATGACCTTCCCAGAAAGTGTGTTGTATTCTTTAGCTGGTGGGATTCCAATTTAATATTAACCTCAGGAGAGTTTTTATAACATAATTATTATTTTTTAAATCAAATTTCATGAAACAATGTTCTATTATAATTTAATCAATATATCATTAACCTCTTTAATAATGAAATCTAATACTACTAAATTAAATCATTAAACATTTGTTTGTAGAATAATCACTTCATTTCATAGTATATATAATTAAACCTTAGCATACAAAATATATTAATTCTAATTAATTTATGAAAAAACATAATTTTTAAGTTCACAAAACATTATCAATTCACCGAATATAGACCCAGTAAAGTAATACCCCAACCTAATTAGGATCTTAATCCTGAACATGAGATGAGTCTAAATGTTTAATAATCCTTAAATTCATTCCCCAAACCCTAAAATATCTATTATAAAAATTAATGAAAACTCAAATCTCATAATATTTATATCTTTTTAAAATAAGACACAACTAAAATATATGAATGTAAATGAATATGACACCACCGAATATAACAATGATACAAAAATATGGTAATAAAATACATGAAACATATAAAACTATATAAAAAAAACTCCACTAAAATGATGAACCATTTTCCACTAGAGTCCACTAGATGATCATTTTTACTCCATCCCATCCAATGATCCAATTTCCAAGGAATATACAACTCAAATAAGAAACATCTTAATGTGCCCCATGATTCACATGTAGTGGTTGATTAAAAGTTACAGTAGGACGTCCATATGACTTACCATATACCCCATGAATGTGAAAATCCAACAATCAATATATTAATTTTAAAATTCACTCTTTGAGCCGATGTTAGTTTATAAAACTATATGAAATCACTAATACTAAAAATGCTTTATCCCAAACCATAGTCTACAAAACATTAATATTGTGTTTCTAAACTAAACACCACACACTTGTTTTATCAAAAAAACACAAGGGGGTCTAAAATCATGATAAATAACCATGAACGGGAATATCATACTCATAAGTAGATAGAATACCTCCTAAACTCACCTTGTCATGACCGATAAGGTCTTTACACCCAAGTAGAAGTTTACTACAACCTCGCTTTATTCTTATTGATGAGGTTCCCACCCCCAAGTAAGAGTCTTCCATATTTCATGTCCAATCTCTCACCCAACATAATTCATAAAAAATAATCAATTATATAATATAATCATGAAATCAATTGATAACTTAATGCATCATCTAAATAACATCATCTGAACAACTCAATGCATTACCCAAATAACATCACTTGTGAAATCCAGTGTAGAATAGAAACACCATAAACCATATTTTTTAAAAAATATTAATAATATAAAATATAATAATAATCTCAATACCATAAATAAACTCTCAACCATAATGTTAACACCCCCTTTTCAGCCGTACTGTATAATTCACCTCAACTCTTGGAAATCACTCCCAAACCTTGAAATCCACAGCCACATTTTCACCAACACAACTCATGTTAAACGACCATTTCCCCCCAAAATAACTCCACCATAAAGAAATTATTTTATCACCATAAAAAAATTTAATTAAAAATCCACATTAAATCTCATGTGATTTGTTAAACAATAGCGTCAGTTATAAGACACTTACCTCAACCTGATGATGAATTCAAGCTGCACCACCAATCCAAGACCCTTACTCTTTATAGCCTTGTTAATCCCCTAAGAAAAAACCCTATCAATTGAATGCGTTTCACCATTCCCTAGTAAAAACCACAAGTCAAAACACTAGATCCAGAGAGAGCATAGAAAAATTAAAGAGCAACATGCCTTTGATCTAACACCCAAACCATCAAATATTCAAGAGAGAAGAGATCCAAATATCACCCTAGAGTTGAGGGACCTATGAAAGAGATAATAAATGAGTTTAGAACTAACCAAATACAGGTAAAATAGAAATTTTTGAGGGATTTAAAGTGGATACATAACCCGACTATACAGTTCTAGTTGACCATGTGTTAACCATGTATCCCTCTATTCCTCCCTCATTACTCCTTCCACCTCTCTCCTAGATATTTTTCATGGTCTCTCTGGTAGTCAACCTAACCAATATCATCTAAAACCACCAACATTAACGTCCTAACTTCACTAAACACTATCTCCCACTTCTCTTACACTTTCATGCACTTCCAAACAGCTCAGGAAACCCTGCCTGACTATTCAAACCATCCAACCAAAATATTTTTCCATAACTATAAAAATGGACATTAAAATTATTCCATACTAAAAAAATTCCAACCTAAAAACGAATGGTACAAAAAAATTCAATGAACAGTCAATAATCTACTATTCATTTGCCAAAATCCATTTGATCATGTATGGACACCATCCTCTATTGGGAATAACTATCGAGAGGCATAAATCCATAATGTTTCATGATGTTACCCCACTATATTCAGCTCAATTCACAACATTAAATTACTATACTTGCACCATATTAAAGATTATGTGATTTAGTAGATAATATAGTGTATAATAATCCACTTACCTCGTCTTAATGAATAATCCATGGTGTGCCACCAAATCCATTACCCTTGCTCTTTATGGACTTAATAAACCTATAACCAAAAAACATCACCAATAAAATAGGTTTCACCATGACTCAGAAAAACCCCCAAGTCAAAACACAATATTTATAGAGAGAAGAGGAAGAATTAAGAAAAACATACCTTTGACCAGACACCCAAACCTTCAATGAATCATGGGAGAAGAGATATTATAAAATAAACAAAAAATCACCATAGAGTTGAGATCCATGTTCAAGAGGGAATAAAAGAGATGAGAACTAAAAAAATAGTGGTAAAATAGAAAATTTGGGAGGTATTTTAAGTGGCTACATGACCCTACTATATGGTTGAAAATGAACTTGTTCCACCCATGTATCCCTCTCTGCCTCACTCCTAACCCCTTACACCACACACCTAGGGATTATGTATGGTCCCTCAGCACATACAGATTCCCAAAATCTTCTCAAAACACCCAATTTAATCTCCAAATTACAATTTAACACTTTATCCTAATTCTCCTACACTTCTATGATCTTTGAAATATCTCAACACACCTCCCACATATATTTAAACCATCAAACCTAAATATTTTTCCTCAACTAAAAAAATCGGACCTTACAATTATTTCAAATTAATACATTACTCATATAAAAAACTATGGTTCAACAAGTTTCATTTAACAATCAATAATCCACTATTAACTACCCAAAATATATTTGATCATGTATGTAAAAAATCCTCTAATGAACATTACTACCAGGAAACATAAATCGAACCCATTTTAGGATGTTTGATCAACAGAATTAGTTCAATCCATGTCATTACATTAAAATACCGGAACCACAAATGCCAAGACACCAAATCTAACCCAAAAGATACACTCAATTTGTGTTATAAACTCAACATAGAGATCTTGGATAATGAAACCATCACTAAACAAATCAAAATTCGACTTAGCCTTTGGCTACTCAAACCTGACCTAGCTCGGCCCAATACATACTATACTAGAATCACTTAACCATATTCTTATTTATGGACTTCAAAACAATTTTATCCTCTAACAGTTAGAACTTTCTAGTGAGTAGGTGTTATGAAGACATATTATCCCTTTGACTCAATGGTGAATCCATATAAAATATTCTAATCCCAAACTAACAATTCTTAAACACAATAATCAACTCACTCATGGATT
Organism: Viscum album; assembly: GCA_963277665.1. Classification (NCBI taxonomy): domain Eukaryota; kingdom Viridiplantae; phylum Streptophyta; class Magnoliopsida; order Santalales; family Viscaceae; genus Viscum; species Viscum album. The sequence goes on along the minus strand of OY728155.1, from coordinate 911,397,337 downwards.
TTGGTGATGCTCCCTTTATCCTTGTTATGATATATGTGTGACATCAGATATAAGGGTATAATTTCTATAATAGATCTAGAATCCAGGAAAGTGGTGATCATATTTTCAGGATTATTCATTTATTTTTAGATGAATTTACTCTAGATACTTGATATTAATTTCAACATTCATGGTTTAGTGTTAGTAAACTAATAGAGTGTAGGGGCACATTATAGGTAAGATAGATACTTCTGATGTTGGAAGAATGAGATCCAGGTGATTCATTATCTAGTTTTTTATATAAGATGTGTATCGTTTAGCCAGATTGATTCAAGTTTCAGTTTCAGATTCACTTTCTGAGAGTTTTTATAACATTATTTTAATTCTTTTAAATTTTTTTAGGTAAAAATAATAATTTTGTCAAGTAAAATTGATAAAACAATTATTTTTTGTGTTAAATTTTTTTTCATGAAATATTATTTGTGTTTTTTTAATTAAATGGTTTTTTTTAATTTTTTAACCATATAATAACCATCATAAATTATATTTTAATAAAAATCAAATTTTAAATAAAACATGTTGACAAGGTATCTCCCACAACTAGAAGATATTTGTACTATTTTTTGATTAAATCCATAAATCTCTAGGTAACATCCATTTGTTACACTGATAATGACATGCATAGTGAACTAAACCTTTTATTCAATGTAACCATGTTACTTTAAAATTTTACTCAATGTTTCAATTAATTCTCTAATAATTCTAATAAATCATAAAAATTAATTACCAACATGATTCATCATCAATTTCTATTGTTTTATATAATATTTATTCATTAAATATTCACTATATTTATATTCAAATTTTGAATAAATCTACCATATTTTTTCATAATATATATTCATCTTTGTTGGGAACCCTAAGCACTTAATCATATAATATAGGGGCTATAAATATATTTTATAAGTGCTAAAAGAGTGCTGATATTGTGAGTGTCTCTAAGAAGAAATCACTTTTATCAGTTCTAGTGGTAGAAAAAATAAAATCCCTTCCTAACAATAATAGAATGACAACAGTTATATTTTAAAAAATTTGAAGCAGTCACTAAAAAAATAAAAAATCACTTTAAATTATAGAAAAAATATTACATTAAATATCCAAAAAACTATAATTACATTGAAACATCGTTCTAATATAAATATTACATTAAACAATTTTATTATAATAGAATTACATTGATGTATAGTTTAATTACAAGAAAAAATAATTACAACCAATATAAATAACAAAACTCATTGAAATCCTTCTCTAATGATCTACCCAACTTCAGAAAATGGAATAATGTTCCTACAATAAAAATAATTTTTACTTTAGCAACAATACATAATAAAAATTAAAACAAATTTTAATTTAAATGCTCTAAAATCCATTAAAAATTCCAATTGTAATGATTTGTGGTCAATTCCTAGAATCCAAAAATGAAAAATAAATTTTTATAAAGTATCATGACAATCAAATTAGACTTTTATAGTTTTGAGTATGTGATGTGTGTTTTGATCTAAAATCTCATATTTAAATGAAAACACAAATTAAGTCATAGCTGCCACACCTTGTATCATATTGACATGTTGTTAGTTACTACATGGAATAAATGAATTATTGATCTCTACCCTAAAATATCTTGACAATCCGAGTGACCTTTCCTCGTTTTGAGTATGCCACAAATGTTTTGAACTAAAATGTTGTTATTAAATGAAAATATAAACTTTCAGTCATACTAATCACATCATGTGTCATATTTACTTGATGTTAATTCCTAAACACAGAAAATGAATGAAAAATTATTTTCCTAATGTTTCAACAAAATTTGAATGTATTTGTTTGGTAATGAGTATTTAATGATCATTTTAAACTAAAATGTCACTTTTAAACTCAAAACATGACATTTTAGTCAATCAGACCACACTATATGTTGGATTGACATCTTATTATGTCAAAAATGGACCAAAGATCATTTTAATAATTTATCAAGACAATTTGATCTTGTTTTCTCATTTTTAACTATGTGAGGTGTGTTGTGAGACAAAATGATACTTTTATACTTAAAAACCACTTTGAGTCATATCGGCCACAATATGTACTGGATTGATGTATGATTTATTCATAAATGTAACAAGTGAATTGAGAATATGTTTCTTAAATTATAACAAAAATAAGATAACTTTTTTTTTCAGTTTTGAGGTTGTGATACCCATTTTAAACTAAATGTCACATTTAAATTAAAACACACTTTTAGTCATTCTAGGTAAAACATGTGTTAGAGTTACATTTTGTTAATTCCTACAGTTTAAAAATAGTTGACATATTTTTTCCTAATGTACCAAGACAAACATAGTGTGTTTTCTTGATTTTGAATTTTTAAAATGAATTTTGAACTAAAATGTGAATTTAAAATGAAAACACACCCTTTTAGTCTTATCAGCCACAACATTTGTCATATTAACATGAGGTTGATTCTTACAAGTCACAAATGAATTATGGATCATTGTAATAAAATATTATTAAACTCCTAGAGTGTTATCTAGATTTTTGAGTATGTGACATTATTTGATCTAGAATATCACTTTTGTAAGAAAAAGTATACTTTCAGTCATATCAAATACACTTTGTAAGATTAATATTTGGTAAATAAATACAAATTAAAAATGAATATTTTATCATTGTACTTAAATATAAATATAATATGATTATATTTTATTAGTTTTCAGCATGTGATGTACATTTTGAACTAAAATTTCATTTTTAAATGAAAACACATACTTTCTATCATACGAGACACATTTTGTGTAATATTGATGTGAAGTGGATTCCTACATGTCATAAATGAATAATAACTTGTTTTCCTAATATATTAATATAATTAAATCATTTTTTCATTGCATTGACTATGCGATGTCATTTTGTGGGCTAAAATGTTGCTTTCAAATGAAAACATGCTCTTTCAGTCATATTGACCACACTATGTGTCAAATTGACATGGGTGTAATTCCTACAGACCATAAATTAATTATAGATTTTGTTATTTAAAATAAATAAATAAAATTTTCTTTTCTTGGTTTTGAGTGTGTGACACATGTTTTGAACTAAAAATTCATTTTTAAATTATAACGTGCACTTTCAGTTATACCGGCCACATAATGTTTTGGATTGACTTGAGATTAATTATAGAAAGCCAAAAATAAACCAAAAACAATTCTTTTAAATTATCAATGAAATATGAATTCATTTTATTAGTTTTGATTATGCAACATAAATTTGAAACTAAAATGTCACTTTTATTATAAAAACATGTAATTTCAATCATTTTTCTCACACTTTGTGTTATCTTGATGTGTGGTTAATTATTACACATAATAAATGAATCATGAATCATTTCTATAAATTATCAACAAAAACAGAGTGTTTCTACTTAATTTTGATTATGTGATGCTTGTTGTGAGAAACAAATGTTAATTTTATACATGAAATATACACATTGAGTCATACCAAGAACACACTGCGTTAGATTGACATGTTGTTCATTTTTACACATTAGAAATGAATCAGAGATCTTTTTCCTAAAGTATTAAATTAATATGAGTGAATTTTTTTATTTTTGACAAAGTGACACATGTCGTTAGCAAAAATGATAGCTTTATACTAAAAACACAAACATTGAGTAATTACAGCGACAACGTGTGTCAAATATACATGTAGTTGATTCATGAACATAATAATAGAATCAGTAATAATTTTTCTAAAGTATCAAGATAATCAATGTATTTTTATTGAATTTCAGTATATGACATGTGTTTTTAACTAAAATATAAATTTTAAATGGAAACACATATTTTTATTCATAATAATAACACGTTGTATAAAATTTATGTGCAGTTAATTTATATGCATAAAAAAATCATGCATCACTATTATAAAGTATCAGTATGATTATTTTTTATCTGTTTAGAGTATACGACACACATTTTGATGTGAAATGATTCTTTGAGGAAAATTAATAGACTAAAAAACATTGGAAAATAACAAAGGGATTAGGTAGAAATGTAAATAGGCACACCATAGGGAGTTAGAAAAAAATTATACAAGTAATATTTTCATGCCCAAATAAGCCACTACAATAAACTCAATAACTTGATTTTCTATCGATAAAACACAATGTTGTCTTACCAACAAATTATGAAAATGGATTTTACCAAGGTAATTTTTTGCATTAATACTAAACCCAAATAAATAAATTAAAGATTAAAAATATTCATGAATAGAGAATTAAATAGTACTAGAGTGCCTTTTCCTTTCTGAAGCCTTTTGAAAGATGAATCATGATCATTGAGAAGTGTGTGAGGATAAATTTAAGTGAGAAATGAAGGAAATTATTATTACACGAAATATGTATAAATTGGATGATAAATCATAATATTTTACTAAAAAACATTATTATAAACTTATCAATTAGTTAATCTACTTTTTTTAGAATTATAAAACAAAAATTGTGGATAAACTGCTTCTGTATATTTTGGGTGAGGTTTCCATGTTAATAATAACTTAAGAAATTAAAATAATTTGTTCCTATAGAGAAAATATTTAAATACAAGGTTTCAAACCCTTTCCGATTTCTAATTTAAGGTATCTTTTACAATGAATTTAAAATAAACCAAAGCTAAAGAGTGAACTCATAGAAAATTTTCATATTTAGTTCACATATAGAAATAATGGCTAGTTTAAGAGAACCAAACATTAATTGAATTATAAAAATTAGTGGATTGAACTTCATGTGTATACATCATTGCGTGTAATATTTTAGTATAACTTATTTGGTATTAGATACTATAATTTTGTCACATATTTTCATCCATGTATAGTAACCATGTAGGTCCATAAAAATTAAAAGAAGTAAGGTGAATTCTTTATGTAACTGAGAAAGGGTGGTTCCTATGTCAGTGATGAGATGCATGAGGCATATGTTTTTTTATGTTTATTGATCCCATTTGAACTATTATTTTTCATTTATAGTAACCAAAACATTTATCTTATGTGTCCATTCAACACATGAAGACAATATTACATTTTGGATTCATTTTTGTTTGGTTCATCTTGTACATAACTAATAGTTCAGTGATGACTGAATCATCAGTAATATATGATGAATATAAATTTTAAGTCTCAGTAATACCAAGTTATGGAAAGATAAATTTTCGTCAGGTAAATCAAAAATAAAATGTTAGATAAATACCCATAAGGGTGTTTAAACACTTCTTGAGGTAAAAATCTTAGATATTAGGCAGGTGTTTTTCTATGGTATAATGATAAAAATACATTAAGTGTTAAAGGTGATAAATTTTAAAAGATTTTATAATGAGATCAATATGTTATGTGTGACCTGTTTCAAGTAGAATCTTGAGGCGGATTCATGTTATTCATGAAATTCATATAATAAATTCTAAGTATGTAAAATTGAAGAAATGAATATGGTTGGTAAGACAATTTTATATCAATTAGTTATTGATCCAAAACATAAATTAAACAATCATTCATAGATCATTAAATTATATAGAGGATTTATTCATAAACTGACATTTTATTATACACATCAGACTGGTCATGTTAGTAAATGAATTATCAATGAAAAGAATTACATAATTCATTGTCCATTAAAATGTTGAGTGGGAATTTTATAATCTCAAATTTCATAATACACATCATATCCATTAATGTAAGTATAATAAGGATTAATGATGAAAATTTTATATCCTAAAAATTCCTTCATTATCTTTTTGATACATGTTTTTAAGATAATAATGTTATCCCATAAATATATTCAAAATATAATTAAAAATGTATAACATGTGAGTAATATTATAAAATAAAACCATTATTATAGAAATATAAGTCTATTTTACCATATTATTACAAGATTATTAAACATAAATATCCATTAAAATAACACAGTCATCGTAAAGGCCTAGTGATTTTGGGAAACTAGGTTCATAATAAATCAAAAGGATCTTAATACTTAGAATCCTTATTTAATTCTCCATAAAGAGATCCTAAAATCCAATTGATCTAAAAAAAACGAGATAATATGGGGAATACATAAATAAAGGAGTGATCGAAAAATCCCTGTAAGGGAATAAACATGATAAGGAAATCGAACATGTGAGTCAAGAGTACAACATGATATCATAAAAGTAAAGGATCATGAGTAAACATATAGGATAATAACATAAATAACATGGTAACATAAGATCATAGAATCGTAGGATATGTGGAAAGAACATATAACATGACATAATCATGAGTTAAGGATAAATTCCAATATAATTTCATGTGGTGGAAAAATTCCCATAATTAATTAGGTTTACTCCCAAATCCAATACATGGCGTCATATGAGACTAAATATTTACCCAATGCATTGAGATCTATCTTGGAACACATGTAACGAACCACAATTTACATACATGGTTAATACTTCATAATTGAGTCATACTTATTACAACATATAACAAAACCATGAAAGAACCATATAGGTATAGTGTCTTTAGAAATTGGGAAACATAAACAACTGGTTCATAAAGCATCTAGACTGTCCCCCATTTATTTCATCATATCTATAGTCCCTTTTTGTCATATCTTACTTAATACAATTCTTCCTGACCTGGGGAAAGAAAATACAAAAGCGTGAGGTCAAATGCTCAGAAAGGGTAAATAAAAGAAATATCAATTACATCAAATTCATAAGAACATAACATTTTGAAAATCTTACCCTGCAAATAGATCATAATTTCATAACATGGGATAAATCATGGTAGTGAAATGTAGTCCCAATAATCATAACTTAAAACATGAAACTTTGTGGCATACACACATAGTCATAGAGAATCATTTATTATTAGTCAAGACTCATTGCCAAGACTATCTTAGTGGACAAAGTCCATTTATGAACCAAGTTCACTCCTCGTTTCAGTCTGGTTTCACTGAACTGGTTTAACCTGCCGTTCCAGCCATGTCTATCTCATGAGATATAAAATCTTTACCCAATTAATTGGAGGGATATATAGGTCCCACCCATCTCAAAATGATTCCATTCTTATGCGTGCACAAAATCAAAAATCATACATCATTGCATAACCCATGTAATAAAAATGGGATTCTAAAACATCATGACATCATAAAACAATTCATATAAGATAAATGAATTCATAAAAATAATTACATCACAACATAATCAAATCAATGTAATAATAGGGATAGAAACAGAACCCTATATTATCTTGGATGGAAAATAATTTTGATAAAACACTTGAACTCCATTCTTGAGGAAAATATCCTTTATACTTCAAAAACATTTTCCTTTCTTAACATGTGATACAATTTTAAACTAAAATAAGTTGATTAAAAATAAACATGAAAAATTGTAAAGGAAGCTTCTTGGAAATAATGTTTTAAAAATCCATTCATGTCGTATAAGTTAAAAAAAACATTCTTCTCGTACTTTTGTCGGAAAAGTCAAAAAGTACTTCATACAAAAAATGACAAAAGATTCCTTTCATATCCTTTACTAAAAACTCACCAAAGGGTAAAATTGGATTTAAACAATTGTAGGTGGATGGAAACAATATTACATATCGAGGGAACATGGATGTGGATGATAAAATACACCCTAGTAAATATAAAGTATAATCAATCTCGGATAAAAATGAGATTGTGATATTTTACCTTACCTTAGGTCCGATTTGCTTCGTAAGTGTCCGAACCTCCTGTATAATGATTTAAATAATGTTATTGACTTATTCCAGAATCATACTTATTGTTATTATATCATATATGGTCATATTATTAGCTTCTTATTAGTAATATTTCATTATTACTTGTTATTCGGGTGTTTATTACTTTTTGTTCTTATGCGTGTTTTGTCAAATAAATTCTTATTCTTCTCTTTAGGTTATAGATACCTCATTTCCAGAATTTTATTATTGTACTATATATCATATTTATTCATTCAATTCATTTATATAATCATTATTCAATTAAGATCATGTAGAACAAATCACATCACATCGTGGAGACGATATTCCGTACGTACGCACGAGCGATGATATCGTTCCCATGATCGTGGAATTGTATTGGAGTGTATTATACTATTTCAGAATCAATAACACTTTTCAATAATTATATATAGTTATTTATTTTCACCATTATACACATCCAATTAAGGTGGTGATGGAAAATAGATTACACCACGGCGTGGAGACGGTATTCCGTACGTACGCACGCGCGGTGATTTCGTTTTCCGTAGGATGGATAGATGGTGAAATAGGGTTATTTAACACTTATAATAACATATAAGTATATGGTTGATAATGATGTTATTAATTCATAATGAAACAACTAAAGAAGAAGAAGTTGAAGAAGAAATAAAGTTGAATGAATCGGTAACAGACATTACCTCTTCTTTGAAGCGTCTCTTTGAGACCTCCTCTTAGGGCACTACAATTGGTCTTTGAAGAAGACCAGGACATCTAGGATGTTTCTAGGGAAGTGGGGAAGTGAAATGGGCAGGTATTGGCCAAGATTGAAGGATCAAATTTGTGTGAGGAGGAGAGGGAGGAGGTGCCTTTTTATAAGGGAGGAGAGGGGCACCTTTGGAAATATAAGAAATATTAGTTTATATTAAATCCCAAACCCACTTAAAAACTTCCAAAATGACTCATATCAAAATATTTGATGAGATAGGGTTGTAATATAATCAAACAATAAAATTTAGACATGTTAGGAATTTATTTTAAACATTATCAACTTGATTTATCCTTATTTATCAATTTAATTTTATTTGTGGTAATAATATTCTAAATTTTATATTATTATAAATAATTACATATGTGTTTTGAATTTTTCATAATTTGACAATTTATGACATTTTAGACCATATAAATTTTAATTTATAATTTTTAAATATTTTTGTGATTTTTAAACAATTTTATAATATGTTATTTTTATAAAATAACAATAGTGTCCATTTTGACACTATTCATTTATTTGAATTTAAATAAAATATATACAGAAGATATGTTCGAACTAAAAGCTTTAATAGATTCATAAAATTTCATATGTATCTAGAAAATGAGTGGAGAACATTAAGTAGTTCATATAATATTTATTTTAATATTTTTAAAACCATTTATTTGATATTTTAATTAATAAAATAATTTCAACATCACTATTGTGTCATAATTAATGATAATTATTTAAACCTTAAAAATTCTAAATAAATTACTATGATGTATATAATTGTATTATATTTCTGGAGACTTTTAATGTTCGATGTTTCATTAAGTTTATCACTAAATTAATTTATTATACTTATATGATTTAAGAAAGTGACATGTTGTCACATTCTTTGGTTTTAATAATAATTAAATTATTTTCATGGACAAAATTCCATTAAATGAATCTAATCCGACCCTTAGGTGATATGGGTCGTCTTTTAGTCATCCAATAGGATTTTGGAAGGTGTTAGGGTAATTTTATAATCTTATATTTACCCTTAATTAACCGATTTACCTTTAACTATGGTAAATAAAATTTACCATAGTTACTATTTATAATGCCCAAAAATAAAAAATAGCTTATTAACATAATTTGGACCCACTGATTCCGAATATGGAATCCATTTTTCAAAATTCCAAACATATAATTTGCAGTAATTAATTTAAAATAGATCTCTTTGTTAAGAAAACGGGTTTTAGAAGTTAAAACATTGCCAAAGATTGAAATGTTTTTACATATGAATTCAATGTGAAATTAATGCTAATGACATAAATTATATTAAATGGTAAAAATATATTCTATTTATACTTTAAAACCATTCAATATTATAATTTAACCATATAAATTATCTCAATGAAAAAAGATGTTTTTAATTAAAAATTAGCGGATTTTTACTATTCATCAAAATATGAAAGTTATCAGAAAAATATCAAAAATTTATCCAAAGTAAATTTTTATACCCTGATTCAAAAGAAGAATTTTATTTTGTCAAATTGAACTTATAAACATGTCAAAAACTAGATTTAATGTGGGTGCGCCAACAAAAGGCGGCAAAACTGCATTTTTTGAAAAATACTTATTTTACCTGAAAAATTTATTTTGATCTCTTACCATGTTCTAGAAAATGTGAAAGATGAATAATAAAATTCAAAATGTAGTTAATACTATTCATAACGGATAGTTCATAATAATATATCATTGTTTAGTGAATCCCGGTATTGCGTACTACTCACACTATCGAGAAAGGTCGTGATTGCGTGTAATGCATTCCAAGTCCGTATTGTGTGCTGTGAAAGATTCCTTTGGTGTTGCGTATAACATAAGACATAAAAAAATTTCTCATAAAATCTCAGGGTGTTACATTCTACCCCCCTTAAAATGAATTTCGGCCTCGAAATTCCTCACTTCATTACAAACAAATGAGGATACATCTCCCTCATCATATCCTCAAGTTCTCATGTAGCTTCTTCTAATTGGTGGTTCCTCCATAAAACATTCACCAAGCGAGTGGTCTTGTTTTGTACGAAATTTTCTCTATGATCCAGAATCTCTATCGGTTGTTCTTTATAAGAAAGATCTTGCTCCAGTGGTATAACTTCTGAGCTGAGTACATGTGAAGGAGCAGGTATTTACTTTCTCAGGAGTGATACATGGAACACATCGTGAACTTGAGAGAGATTCGGTGGAAGCGCCAATCAGTAAGCTACCTTCCCAACACGATCCAGAATTTCAAAAGGACCGATATATCTAGGGCTCAACTTTCCCTTCTTTCCAAATATCATGACCCTCTTCCAGGGAGATATTCGTAAGAACACTTTATCACCCACTTCAAACTCTAAGTCTTTTCTTCGGTTGTCGGCATAACTTTTCTGTCGACTATGAGCTGCTCTTATGTGTTGTTGAATAGATCTGACCTTTTCTGCCATTTCAACAATGAGATCAGGTCCTAATAGCTTTATTTCCCCAACTTCATCCCAGCAAATTGGAGTCCTGCATTTCTTTCCATAGCGAGATTCATAAGGAGCCATTTGAATACTGGAGTGAAAGATATTATTATAAGAAAATTCCACCAAAGGTAGGTGTTGATCCCAACCACCTTTGAAGTCCATAGAGCAAGCTCTCAACATATCACATATCTTCTAGAATTTGAATTGTCCTCTCAGACTGACCATCTGTCTAAGGATGACAAGCAGTGCTGAAACTCAAATCTGTATCCAGAGTATGCTGAAGACTTCTCCAGAACTTTGAGGTAAACCTCAGATCCCGATTAGATATAATAGAAAGTGGTACTCCATTTAATCTTACCACTTCCTTTACATATATCCTGGCAAGCTGATCTAGAGAGAAATACTCTCTAATAGCAATGAAGTGTGCATACTTTGTATGACGATCAACTATGACCCAGATAACATTATTTCCTTTGGATGTTTTAGGAAGTCCAGTGACAAAGCCCATAGTGAAGTTTTCCCATTTTCATTCTGGTATGGGTAATGGTTGTAACGTCCCCTTAGACTTCTGTCTCTTAGCTTTAACTTGCTGACAAACCAATCATTGAGAGACATATTCAACAACATCTCTTTTCATGTCATCCCACCAGAAGTACTCTTTCAGGTCCCTATACATCTTCGTGCTTCCAGGATGAATAGAGAATGAAGAACTATTAGCCTCATCCAGTAGCTCCTTCTATAATTTGGGGATGGGAGGAACATAAACCCGATTCCTAAACTTTATTATCCCATCACAATCAAGGTTGAATTCAGGAACATTTCTCACCTTCTTTTGTAACTCGACATCTTCATTCTGTGCCTATTGAATCTTCACATGTATAGATGGTTGAACATTCATTTGAGAATGATTTGATTTATCCCCTTCCATTAAAATTCCAAGATCCATCCTTTGTAAATCCATAAATATTGGATCTTTTGTGATCCTCATCATGGATAAGCTAGCATGGTCTTGTCGACTTAATGCGTCTGCTACCTTGTTTTCTTTCCCAGAGTGGTAATGGATTGAGCAGTTGTAATCCTTAATCATCTCCAACCATCTTCTTTGACGCATATTCAGCTACTTTTGTGTGAAAATATACTTTAAAATTTTATGATCAGTATTAGTATCACACCTTTCACCATAAAGGTAATGCCTCCAAATCTTTAATGAAAAGATTACCGTAGCTAACAACAAATCATGAGTTGGGTAATTCTGCTCATGGATTTTCAACTGTCGTGAGGCATAAGCTATCACCATATCATTTTGCATGAGAACACATCCTATTACCTTCTTGGATGCATCACTGTAGATCACAAACCTTTATCCACTGCAAGGTAGTGTGAGCACAGGTGCACTGGCTAACCTTCTTTTTAGCTCTTTGAAATTTTCTTCACATTCCTCCGTCCAAACAAACTTAACTCTTTTTCGAGTCAACTTGGTGAGTGGGTTAGATAACCTTGAAACATCTTTCACAAAACGTCGGTAATATCCAGCCAAACCAAGAAAACTTCGGATCTCAGTTACTGTTGTTGGTCTCGACCATCTTTCGATAACCTCTATTTTTGCTGGATCAACAGATATCCCCTCTTTTAAGATTATGTGACTCAAAAAAGCAACTTTTTGAAGCCAAAATTCACACATGGTAAATTTGGCATAAAACCTCTCCTTTATTAGGGTCTTTAAAACAATTCTCAAGTGATCTTCATGTTCTTCCTTTCTCTTTGAATAGACAAGAATATCATCTATAAAGACTACCGAAAACTGATCAAGATAGTCTCTAAAGACTCTATTCATCAGATCCATGAAGATAGCAGGGGAATTAGTAAGACCAAATGGCATCACTATAAATTCATAGTGTCCATAACTTGTACGGAAAGCCGTCTTCGGTATATCCTCCCTTTTGACCTTTAATTGATGATACCCTAAATGAAGATAAATCTTGGAAAAGTATTGAGCTCCGCATAGTTGGTCAAATAGGTCATTAATGCGTGGGAGAGGATATTTTTTCTTGATGGTGATCTTGTTAAGTTCTCGATAATCAATGCAGAGTCTCATTGATCCATCTTTCTTCTTAACAAGCAGAACAGGTTCTCCCCAAGGTGACACACTAGGGCATATGAATCCTTTATCAAGATTCTCTTGGATTTGCTTCTTCAATTCCTGCAACTCAATGGGGGCCATTCTATAAGGTGTCTTTGAAATAGGCAAAGCACCCGGTACGAGTTCTATTGAAAACTCAACTTCACGATTTGGTGGAAGACCTGGAAATTCCTCCGGAAAGACATCATCAAATTCCCGTACAATGGGCATATTATTAATCGTGATTTTCTCTCCAACCATTTGAGATAAATAACCTTCATTTATTGGAATCAAGACCCATAAGATGGATGAAATTTCCACTGGAAGGTTATGTTCATCCTTGCATCGATATATGATCATAGATTGATCTGGAATATGAAATGTGACTTCCCTTATTTGGCAATTGATATGAGCTCCATATAATGAAATCCAATCCATGCCTTGAATCACATAAAATTCCACTATAGGAAGGATCACAAGATTTGTAGGAAGCACTTTCCCACAAACTTCAATCATAGAAGAATTGTAAATTTTTGATGCGACTATTGTGCCATTATGAGTTGTCACAGCCAAATCAACATCTAATTTTTGAGGTAATACGATGATACCCTTAGAAAATTATTCAGAAATAAAAGAGTGGGTGGATCCAGAGTTAAATAAAACATTTTCTACTTTAGAGTGGATGGTAAGTGTACCTCTCACCACCTCGTTGTCGTACTCCACATCGCCGATAGTAATTGCATGTGACTTTCCTTTGTCTTTGGCCTTAATAGTTTGTTGACGTCGATCATCATCTTCAACCCTTGGATTTGGGCATTGATTGGCATAATGCCCCATCTCCTTGCACTTGAAACTTTGAAGTGTAGTAGGTTCATTCTGTGTATCCCTTCCTTTTTTTGCATCATTAGACATCTTCTTCCCATTATTTCGACATTCAATTCCCGATGACCTTCTTTTCCACACTTATAACATTTGCTTGTACTCTTAAGACAATTTCCATTATGTTTAATTCCACACTTTGAACATAAGTGAAAACTCATCTTCTTTTCAGTGTGGTCTTTAGATTTTCCTTTGAATTCCATTTTCCTCTTCTTCTCAAACCCATTTGGCTGATGGGTTACTCTAATCTCCATCTCAACCTTGAGAGCACATCGAACGATTTCCTCATAGCTATTGAAGTACCTTATGGATAACTCCCTTCGAAGACTTGGTTTTAAGCCACTAAAGAATCGATCGATCTTACTCTTAGGTTTGATAATAATACAAGAAGCCTACCTTGCAAGTCTTTTAAAATTTTCTTCATAGGTACCAACGGATTCATCATCCTTTTGCTTCAGTTCAAGAAACTCCTTCTCCATCTTTGTTCGAAGAATACGAGGGAATTACTTATTGAAAAATAAGTTCTTGAACTCGTCCCATTCCATGGACTCAATTTCATCCCTTTGCCTTGTATTCTTAATAAGATTCCACCATTGATCAGCATCACCTTCCAAACGATACGCTGCTAAGATGACGTTATCATGTTCAGAACATTGAAGAACTGAAAATGTCTTTTCAGTGGTACTGATCCATTGTTCAGCCACTAATGGATCAGAAGACCCACTGAATGAAGGTGGACGCTACCTCATGAAGGATTCGACAGAATGTTGCTCCTTACTTTTCTCATTTAGAAGTCCTTCATGATTCATAGCTTGAGAAATTTGTGTGAGCATGGATACAAGATTTTCCATTCCAGCTCCCATAACGTTTTGTTGCTCAGGGGGACAATCATTGCATTTCCCGTCGCATTCTGCATTAACACGGTTTCTTCGGGTTCCAGCCATTGACTAAAACCAAGAAGAATAGTGTGATAAACACTAATTATAATAGGAAAACCACATAATCAAGAATAAAATTTCACACTTAAGGTCTTATTATAGGTTGTTCATGGCCATTTCTAAAACACTAAGATTGTGTTCTATTCTTAGACATATCCTTAGGTTTCTTACTAAGGCATTCACATCCTAGTTTCCAAAGGTTGACTATACCTTTCCTCTGATACCAACTATAACGACCCATACTTTACATACATGGTTAATACTTCAAAATTTAAGCATACTTATTACAACATATATCAAAACCATGAAATTACCGTATAGGTATAGTGTCTTTAGAAACTGGGAAACATAAACAACTGGTTCATAAAGCATCTAGACTGTCTCCCATTTATTTCATCATATCTATAGTCCCTTTTTGGCATATCTTACTTAATACTGTTCTTCCTGACCTGGGGAAAGAAAACATACAAAAGGGTGAGGTCAAATGCTCAGTAAGGGTAAATAAAAGAAATATCAATTACATCAAATTCATAAGAACATAACATTTTGAGAATCATACCCTGCAAAAGAGATCATAATTTCATAACATGGGATAAATAATGGTAGTGAAATGTAGTCCCAATAATCATAACCTAAAACATGAAACTTTGTGGAATACACACATAATCATAGAGAATCATTTCTTATTAGTCAAGAATCATTTCCAAGACTATCTTAGTGGACAAAGTCCATTTCTGAACCAAATTCACTCCTCGTTTCAGTCCGGTTTCACAGAACCGGTTTAACCTGCCGTTCCAGCCATGTCTATCTCATGAGATATAAAATCTTTACCCAATTCATTGGAGGGAGATATAGGTCCCACCCATCTCAAAATGATACCATTCTTATGTGTGCACAAAATCAAAAATCATACATCATTTCATAACCCATGTAATAAAAATGGGATTCTAAAACATCATGACATCATAAAACAATTCATATAAGATAAATGAATTCATAAAAATAATTACATCACAACATAATAAAATCAATGTAATAATAGGTATAGAAACAGAACCCTCTATTATCTTGGATGGAAAATAATTTTGATAAAACACTTGAACTCCATTCTTGAGGAAAATATCCTTTCTACTTCAAAAACACTTTCCTTTCTTAACATGTCATAAACTGTTAAACTAAAATAAGTTGATTAAAAATAAACTTGAAAAATTGTAAAGGAATCTTCTTGGAAATAATGTTTTAAAAATTCATTCATGCCGTATAAGTTAAAAAAAACATTCTTCTTGTACTTTTGTCGGAAAAGTCAAAAAGTACTTCATACAAAAAATGACAAAAGATTCCTTTCATATCCTTTACTAAAAACTCACCGAAGGGTAAAATTGGATTTAAACAATTTTAGGTGGATGGAAACAATATTACATATTTAAGGAACATGGGTGTGGATGATAAAATACACCCCAGTAAATACCAAAGTATAAACAATCTCGGATAAAAATGAGATTGTGATATTTTCCCTTACCTTAGGTCCGATTTGCTTCGTAAGTGTCCGAACCTCTTGTATAATGATTTAAATAATGTTATTGACTTATTCAAGAATCATAATTATTGTTATGATCTAATATATGGTCATATTCTTAGCTTCTTATTAGTAATATTTCATTATTACTTGTTATTCAGGTGTTTATTACTTTTTGTTCTTATGCGTGTTTTGTCGAATAAATTCTTATTGTTATCTTTAGGTTATAGATACCTCATTTCCAGAATGGTATTAGTGTACTATATATCATATTTATTCATTAAATTAATTTATATAATCATTATTCAATGAAGATCATGTATAACGAATCGCATCACATCGTGGAGAGGGTATTCCGTACGTACGCACGAGCGATGATATCGTTCCCATGATCGCGGAATTGTATTGGAGTGTATGTATACTATTTCAGAATCAATACCACTTTACAATAATCATATATAGTTATTTATTTGCACCATTATACCCATACAAGTAAGGTGGTGATGGAAAATAGATTAAACCACGGCGTAGAGATGGTATTCCGTACGTACGCACGCGCGGTGATTTCATTTTCCGTAGGATGGAGAGATGGTGAAATAGGGTTGTTTCATAATTATAATAACATATCATTATATGAGTGATACTGATGTTATTAATTCATAATGAAACAACTAAATAAGAATAAGTGGAAGAAGAAATAAAGTTGAAAGAATCGGTAACGGACATTACCTCTTCTTTGAAGCGCCTCTTTTAGACCTCCTCTTAGGGCACTAAAATTGGTATTTGAAGAAGACCAGGACCTCTAGGATGTTTCTAGGGAAGTGGGGAAGTGAAATGGGCAGGTATTGGCCGATCGTGAAGGCTCAAATTGGTATGAGGAGGAGAGGGAGGAGGTGCCTTTTTATAAGGGAGGAGAGGGGCACCTTTGGAAATATAAGAAATATTAGTTTATATTCAATCCCAACCCCACATAAAAACTTAAAAAATGACTCATATCCAAATATTAAATGAGATAGGGTTGTAATATCATCAACCAATAAAATTTAGACATGTTAGGAATTTATTTTAAACATTTTCAACATGATTTATCCTTATTTATCAATTTAATTTTATTTGTGGTAATAATATTATAAATTTTAAAATATTATAAATAATTACATATGTGTTGTGAATTTTCCATAATTTGAAAATTGATGACATGTTCGACCATATAAATTTTAATTTATAATTTTTAAATATTTTTGTGATTTTTAATCAATTTTATAATATGTTATTTTTATAAAATAACAAGTGTCAATTTTGACACTATTCATTTATTTGAATTTAAATAAAATATATACAGAATATATGTTCTAAATAAAAGCTTTAATAGATTCATAAAATTTAATATGTTTCTAGAAAATTATTGGATCACATTAAATAGTTCATATAATATTTATTTTAATATTTGTAAAACCATTTATTTGATATTTTAATTAATAAAATAATTTCAACATCACTATTGTGTCATAATTAATGATGATTATTCAATCCTTAAAAATTCAAAATAAATTACTATGATATAGATAATTGTATTAAATTTTGGATACTATTCATGTTCGATGTTTCATTAAGTTTATAACTAAATTAACTTATTATACTTATAAGATTTAAGAAAGTGACATGTAGTCACATTCTTTGGTTTTAATAATAATTAAATTATTTTCATGGAAAAAGTCCATTAAATGAATCTAATATGACCCTTAGGTGATATGGGTCGACTTTTATTCATCTAATAGGATTTTTTCAAGTGTTAGGATAATTTTATAATCTTATATTTACCCTTAATTACCCGATTTACCTTTAACTTTGGTAAATAAAATTTACCATAGTTACTATTCATAATGCCCAAAAATAAAAAGTATCCTATTAACATAATTTGGACCCACTGATTCCGAATATGGAATCCATTTTTCAAAATTCAAAACATATAAGTTGTAGTAATTAATTTAAAATAAATCCCGTTGTTAAGAAAATGGGTTTTAGAAGTTAAAACATTGCCAAAGATTGAAATGTTTTTTCCTATTAATTAAATGTGAAATTAATGCTAATGACATACATTATATTAAATGGTAAAAATATATTCTATTTATACTTTAAAACCATTAAATATTATAATTTAACCATATAACGTATCTCAATGAAAAAAGGTGTTTTTAATTAAAAATTAGCTGATTTTTACTATTCATCAAAATATGAAAGTTATCAGAAAAATATCAAAAATTTATCCAAAGTAAATTTTTATACCCTGATTCAAAATAAGAATTTTATTTTGTCAAATTGAACTTATAAACATGTCAAAAACTAGATTTAATGTGGGTGCTCCATCAAAAGGCGGCAAAACTGCATTTTTTGAAAAATAGTTATTTTACCCGAAAAATTTATTTTGTTCTCTTACCATGTTATAGAAAATGTGTAAGATGAATAATAAAATTCAAAATGTAGTTAATACTATTCATAACGGATAGTTCATAATAATATATCATTGTTTAGTGAAACCCGGTATTGCGTACTACTCACACTATCGAGGAAGGTCGTGATTGCCTGTAATGCAAGCCAAGTCCGTATTGTGGGCTGTGAAAGATTTCTTTAGTGTTGTGTATAACATAAGACATAAAAAAATTTCTCATAAAATCTCAGGGTGTTACAACACCCATACTAACATGTATATGATTTATGTGTTCCGAAAAAAAAAATCATTAATAATGCATCAATATAAGATTTACTCATGGAAAGAAATGGGTTTCATAATCATCTGTCATATCTTAAAAAAAATAAAAATTCATAATGAAGGCATTTGAGAGATGAAAATAAAGTATGTATTACCCCATAAAATTAAGGGAGATTGAGAAATACATATATCTAAGTGACGTATATACATTATTTTATTCATTACATAACATTACTAGTTGTTTTTGTTAACAAATATAAATAATATTAAAATATTAAAAATATTCTTGAGTAAAATAACATTTCCACTCTGTAAATAACTTTTGAAAACCCAAAATTCAAAATATATTGTGGAAATAATTATCATTAAAAATAACCTTGGAAAATTATAAATTAAACATTATAGAAAATTTTGGTGGAAAATATTGTTCAGGTCGTACATGTTAAAATAATAATTCATTTCACATTTTTTGTCAAAATCCAAGAAATACCTCATTCAAAAAATTATAAGAAGATTACTTTTAGTCTATCTTGTAAAAAATTCAATAACAGTAAAAATGACTATAAATAATCATAGAATTTTTTTTAAAAAAGAATACACTTTAAAGAATAATTGGACAAAGAATTGAAATTATTTTTGGATAAAGTGATAAATAAAGCCAAGTTTCATTAAAAAAAATTCAATGTATTTTTAACTACTAAAGAAAAAAATATGGTACTATCACTTGAAATTTTATTGATTAATTATAAAGGAAAAAAATGGAAGTGTTTTTTAGGCAATGATAAAATAACATCCAACCATTGAAATTCACGAATAAACAATCCAAATAAAAATGATATTGAAACATAAACCCTTACAAATTTAGATGCTTTCCAATCATAACACCCAATAATGAAGTAAAATAGTTGTAACTTAAAATATCATGAAGTATAAAGGATTAGTGATATAATATGTAAAGGGGAAGTATATGAACCATTTAACAGAAAATAGGTTCCTAAAATAACATAGTAACACCCAAAGACTTCACAATATTTTAATTTTTGAATAAATATAGTTATTTTTAGCATTCCTTTTCAAAATGTTAAACTTATGCTACACACAAAACTGAATTAGCTTGCATTACATGCAAGACAGTGTTTTACAATATTTTAATGGTGAACCTATTTTAAAACTAAATTTGGAAACTTTTATGAATTTTATTTTTAAAAATAAAATAATTTTTGAATTTAGAATGTCAAAATTATCTTAGGGTAAATTTTTGGGAATTTTTTAAGAAACTTCATTTTTGATGAATAGTGAAAATTAATATAATTTAGCTAAAAATAACATTTTTGTTTAAATATTTATTAGTGTCAAATTATGTTTTAATTTGGGTTTAAAAGTAATCATAGACGTATTATGAATATATTAATACAATTTAGTTCATTGGAATCTTTTTTATATTTAAATTAGATATAAAATATTATTGATCTTTTAAAGATTTTTACTTTAAAAACCTGCATTCTCACTACGTCTGTGGGATTAGTGTTAATCTTACTTTTTCCACTTATGTGATTTGAATTTTCAAAAATAGATAATTGGTTCTAATATGTATAATAATTGAAATCTAATAATATCATATTAATTTTATTGACCAATGTGATTACTGAAAGTGATAAAAATTAATTACGGTGATTAAGGTAAAATTAAGCTTAATAAGGGACTCATCCTTAATATTAAAAACCAAAATCACTTGGAAACTTGTCCAAAATCCATTGGATTCTAATAATCCAACCATATCACTTATTGTTTTAAATTTTATGGGTTATTTGGATATTATTAAATGGAAGTTCCCTATATAAGAGGTTAAGTAAGGGAAAAGACAAAAAGTAAGTTTCCTTGCATTTAACATTTATAAAAATTTGATATATATAAAAAACATCATATTTTATTTTAGAAATAGAAATTTTAAATTTTTATGGGTTATTTTTATCATAGAAATTTATCAATGATTTTTAGAGATTATTTAGTTACTTGAAAGGCTTAAGAAATGCCAACATAGTAATTATTTAGTTAATAATTAACAAAGATAAATTATACTATAAATACTAAAAGTGAGGTAAATTGATTGAATTGTTTTCATTAAATATTTTTACAGATGAATATAAAATTTTAAATATATTTAAACTTAATATATTTAAATTCTAATATTGTTTTGATATGTTAAAATTAAAATTAAATAAATATTGTCAAAATTTTCATTATGGTAATTTTACAATAAATTATATTTTACTAAATGATTTAAAATGAATAAAAAACCTATATAGTGAAAATTTATTTGTATGTTTAAATAAATATTAAATATTATCTTTTGATGGATCAATAGATATTTTAAAATTAACATATTAATGAATATACAATAAAAACATTGGTAACACGGTCTGGGTTTAAGTATTGTTTTAGAGCATCACATACACTTTTTTAAAAATTAATTTCAAACAAACATGGTATTTTTTACTTTATAAATTAGTTATAATATTAATAATTCAGTGGATATATGTTTCCTAAAAAATATGACAATATTTTAGTCTTAATGTTTAAATTAATTACATTAGAAAACTAGATACATCAATAAAAACCAATATAAAAAAATTGAAGAATCATAGTTGTTAATGAAACAAATTATAAAAATGAATATATATTAGTGTGGAGGAGGTTTTTATAGTCCATAATTAAATTTTAATCCATTATTTTTTCATTTTGGAGTAACTTTTGGTAAGTTAGACCTCCCATTAATGAACACATTTTGGTATTTACAAGATTGCCACTCCCCCCTCCACTGTAAAAAAGAAGGCACTGTACCCATTAATTAAACCTATCATGCCATATTGGATCATAAAAAACATACAAAATTGTATCTCGACATAACTACCCTCATCCTAGTATCCTCCCTTGGATAGGAAGCAATCAAAGGTATCATTTTGGTACAAACCAAAAAGAGTGACCCGATTAAGAGGAAACGTCTTCTCTCAAGATCTATAGTCTCATTTCCATTCTCCACCACTAAAATATTATTATTCTATTATTATATGAAAAATTATTCTAAATATACTATTATGTGAATATATAAAAGTTTCTACTACAAAATACACACACCTCCATCTATGGGTAACAAACCGACTATTTCTGTGTACATGGAACTATTGCCACATGAAACAATGATTGTTCATTTTTCCCTTACCAAATATCATGGTGTCCATTATGATAAACACTATGTTTATATAAAAGATATATGATATTTATAATTAATTTTTTATTCTAAAATTTTTATTTAGAACATAACTCTATGCTTTTCATCTTGTGTAAATATGATAATTTCGTTTGGTAAAGTGTGGACTACCACCCCTCAAAGTGATATGAATAAGTCAAGACATATATTTAATATATACAGGATGGTTTTAATAAACCTATGCAAAGTATATAACATATATATGATACTAGAAATATTATAAACATATTTTTCATTTATTTTGCATTCTTTTATTACAACAAATAAATGACATTAACATTTATACATATGTACGACCAACTATCTCTGTGAATGATGCACTTCATTTTTAATCTCCAATTATTATGAACTAATATCAATACATATATATGATAATTAGGTCATTTTTTACATTATGGAGATTATTAAATCATTATCTAATTAATTGGAACAACAAATCACAAGTCAAAACTAACTTGAGAAAACTAGGCTATTAACACCTGAAATAGTTAAAATTATGAAAGAGTGTTAAAAAAAAGGGTAATAAAATAGTTTAAGAAGTTAATAAATGATATTAATAAAATGATTATATTTTTTTAAGTTAGTAACATATTTTAAACCACTATATATATCGATATATTCCACACAACAAAGACAAGGTTAAGGTAAGGGATTTTTTCTCAATTATCATTCCATTGAGACTTATTAATTGATATTCACAAATTAAATATACATGTTTTATGTACTACCTTTGACATTTTGTATTGTGAAACTCTTTATAATCATGAAATTCTATATTTCATTTAATTCATGGTGAATTATTATAAAAATGTTTCAATGTGGTATGGTACACTTTAGAATGTTTTAAGATTATGTTTACTTAAGAATGATTTAATGACAACCACCGTTGTCATTACATGTACAAATGGAAGGTATTATTTATAAAATAATAATATTTATTTTATATAAATATATTATAAGGAAAAAATTTTATTAATAAAATCTAATATTCTATTTGAGGAATAATTTGGACAGGTAATACACGGGTTGGGGAGTTTTTAAGGTAACCCCTACATGTTGGGGACCAGTTAATAAAATCCCCTTGATGTATATGTAGTCTCATGGGAATAAATTAGGATGGAAAAACCCTTTGAGTTTATAACTAGTATAATATGAACTATTTTTGAAAATTCGTGATAGTAGAGTTAATGTTGGAAAAACCAAATTGGTTTGTGACCTGTATTGTTTAAACAATATTGTGAAAGGTATTGATGGTAATGGTTCCATATATCAAGTAAACATGGAATAAAATAATTAATAATTTCCTTTATTGATAACAAAGTTATTATTATTTTCCATGAGATTTTGTGTTGACATATCTATGTATAGTTTCTATTGTCAGTTTTATTGATTAAGTGGAATTTAATTTAGTTTCTTAGCTTTCCATGTTGATTTTTCCATATATACTTATTTTAATGGAATGTGTTTCTAGTTATTTACCTTTTTATGTTTTTTTATTTACATTGATTAAATATTTATTCTACTTTTCATACCCTTAATTATCATTTTGTCTCACCCTTATTATGTTTCCTTTCCCCAGGTTATGAATAAGAAAACATTGAATAATATTTTAATAATTCATTTTTTTTAATTTAATTAAGTATCATGTTTTATTTTTTCCCCAATTTATTGTGGGTATCATGTATGTAATATGGTCTTCCAATATAGATAAACTAATCAGTCCTTTGAGATTTTATTCCTTGTAATCCTGCTAATGTAATAAAGTAATGCACCGACTCCGAGTTTCTTGGTTAGGTACATTACAGTTGGTATCTTGAGATTTTTAGTAATAACCTTGGAAACTAGATTTAGAAAACTTAGACCAAAATTTTAAGATTGATATTGAGGATTAGTATACAATAACTTCCTATAATTTTGGAAAGGTAGTGATTATGTGGGTATTACTAGAACTAATCCCTTGTGAGGATACTACAAGTTGATGTGGTATGGAACAGATATACTTTGGGGTAAAAAATCTGACAAGGTGTCTCAGGCCTGATATAGGGTACCCTGGTATATGAAAATTGTTCTTACTGCACAACTAGTTTGACACTCCTAGTGGATACAGATATGATATTTAAAAATTTCTTTACCAACCATTATGATGGATTTGAAATTAAATATTTCCTAAAATTAACTAAAGATTATGATTCAGGGATTTACAATACATAAATTTATGTCATGTGATATAAAATATTTAGAGTTATATAAAGTTGATAATTTTATGAGTTAACCAATTTTATTCTATTGTTTATAAATGGGACCTGGAAAGAAAAAAAGTGTAAATACTCAAAGAAAGTGTAGATATTTCCCTATTGAGTAAACCAATATAGCTGGCCTTGAAATGGAGAAATTCATGGAAATATTATAGAAATTTAATCATGTTATGAAAAATAAACTTTCAAAAATATAGAAACCTATTCCACTCAGAGAACCTCATATGCTGGATCGCTTTATGCGGCATAATCCCCCGTCATTTAGTTGGACTACTAATCTAATTATAGTTGAGAAATGTATTAATTCCCTAGAGAAGATATTTACAACCATGGAATGCAGTGAAAATAAAAAGGTTACACTTTCTTTCTAATGAATCTAAGGTGATGTTGATTAGTGGTGGTCTCTTATCCATAATACAATAGAGGAAAGAAAAAGTGAACTCATGTAATCAATGTATTTTACGGATACATTCATCAATAAATAATTCCATCGATATCAAAAAGTTGAGATGATGATGAAGTTCCATAGCTTAATTAAGAACGAATAAGAGAGTGTCGAAGATTAAAAAGCTACATTTACATGGTTATATAGGTATACTATGAATTAAATTCATAACATAGAGTACAAGATTATCCACTTCATTGAAGGAATTAATCCAAATCATCGAAGGGAACTGGTTTCTTAGAATTTTTCATCCATGGAATAAATAGTTTTATATTACATCAAAACATAAAATGAATTATAAATATGATATATATTCAAGGGAACCCAAGAGAATAATAAGGTTTTATAAACACCATAAAAAAGGTATTAAGTCAACGAAGATAATGGGAAAGAAGTATTTTCCAACTTTGGATAACTGTGGAAAGAATAACGTAGGTAAATTCTTGATTCTATTGAGAGTTAATTATATGTGTGGAAAAAATGGTCCTCTCAAAAAAATATGCAAAGGGAATAAGGAAAACATTAATATTAATTTTTCAATTACAATGATATGGGGCACTATGCAAAGGAGTTTCACAAGCGTTAAGGAAATATACCTCCAAATAAGATAAGGGATCAAGGTCAAGAATATGTTACTATCACAAATGATGTGGAATGATTAATGTACTTATATATTTGGATCTAAGAAATATGATGTAAATATAATTTGTTAATCATGTTTTCATCATATGATTTATTAAATATGTAATGATTGTACTACAATATATTTTTGATAAGGATTTGAGATCATATACTTAATTATACCATGAAATGGTATTCAGTGGAATGTTAAAATTTTCAAAATACACATGATTGAGGGAACAAAAGACCTTAACATGTTACTGATGTTAAGATAAGGAAGAATAAATGATTCATTGGATAATTTCTAAATACCTTGGAACTGATTAATGACTTGTCAAAAAGTGGTCTATGCTATTATTGATGGAGTTTAAAACACTTTTTTATTTAAGGAATATATCTAATAACATGTCTCTTACATAAGGATTAAGGAAGAATACATGTTTCCAATAATGTTTTTACAGTGATTCGAGTTATATCCATGTTTCAAGAAGATACATGATGAATTTATTCACATGTTTGGAATTTGAAAATTTATAACTATTTCATGTTGATTAAAAGGTAATGAAATGTTCATTTTGGATATTCAGCCACCTTCCTTCCAAAGTGATAGATCAAAATATTTTTGTAAATTTAACCATATATAAAATTATATATGTTGATCATCAGATGATATTTTAGAAGGTAATTATAATATCATATATTTTTTTAGTTATGAATCTTTTAAATTTTTTGGTCAAAATGGGTTTGTTTAAATTTAATCTATGTCTAGAATTAACTAAAAACCTCAAAAATTTACACCCTTGTAACTGTATTTCACCATGTGTCAGCATGTCACAAAATTAAATTTCACCATTTGTAATCTGATTTCACCACGTGTAATCATATTTCACCATGTGTAATTTAATTTCACTATGTGTAATATTTATTGATATTTTTTAAAGGGGTTGATATTATATTACTCGGAAATAGGGGTAATGAGTTATGAGACGTGATATAGGAGTTCATGTCATGTAACATTGACACCTATTGAATTAAAAATGCATATCCAACAACGCTTAACCCTCTATAAACCTTTATAATCACCAAAACCGGTCTGTGAACCATATTATTCAACCTTAGATGTTTCATACATCACATTCTTGGGTTGAAACTCCTATGTTCACATCCGCCTTTGATCAAAGACCCTCTGAGCACCTCCCTCTTTGATGTGGGTCTTCTACCATTGATTTCCAGGAGTTAGATTCGATTTGGAAGTGATCTCACATTGGATCATGGACATCCGGACCTATATTTTTGAGGTATACATTCTGATTATTAATTTTCATCTAGATATGTTTATAATAGATTACCTAGTTCTCGTTGAGAGGTGTCCCAGAGCTGATTTCTATCATAAAAGTAGGGTTTATGTTTCCCCTTCCTCTGATTTAAAAGAGTCAAATCTAAATCCTCTTCAACTATGTGTTCCTTATTGATTACTCTCAATTTGGGGATATTCATTTGTGAGCGTTCTTCATCACTGATCTTAAAGAATATGGTTTAAAATTCAAATCCCATGGTCTTGAATACCATTATGTGTATGTAATTGTATAATTTCTACTAAATGTTTAACAATGTCATTCTTGATTAAATTAATTTAATTTTGTGAATTAAATAATTAAAGAAAATTTGGAATTGGGATGTTGGGGTTTCAGATCATGAATAATTAATTGTTAAATTTATTATGGAATTTTTAAAATTGTGAACATGATTAATTAATGGTATCATTAATTATTATGGGTGGTTTGGATTATGAAATTGTTATTTGGAAAATTTATTATCGAATTAATAATTAATATATAGTAATTGTGAATGAGAAAATTAATTATGGAATTGATTATAGGATTTTGAGTTTGTGAATATAGATTAATTAATCGATTAATTAATTAATTGCATACACATGGTTAATTAATTAATGAGTTAACTAACATGATCTTTCAAATGTGTGAGTTAAGCATTGGTAACATTATCACTTAGATGTGTGAGATAAGGAATGGTAACATGGTCAATAAAATGTATGAGTTAGGGAATGGTAACATGGTCATTCCATTATGTGAGTTAAGGAATGGTGACATGGCTATTCAAATGTGTGATTTAAGGAATTGTAACATGTTCTTTTAAATTTTTATTTTACGTAATGGTAACATGGTCATTCAAATGTATGAGTTAAACAATAGTAACAAGATTATTCAATTGTGTGGTTGAGAAAATAATATGGATTAACATGATAATCTATTTATTTATGCATTATATTTAATTCCTTATAGAACTGAACACACTGTTGTTGACTGGATTTGTTTTAAACCCTATTGGTGGTGGATTGTTGAGTTTTAATCACACACTATATGGGATTCCTGATTGGTACCTGGATAGACTTTATTGTTGTATGATAGGTTAAGGTAAATCCCTTGGATTAGATTTGTTATTGGGGATGGAGCTTCATTGAGGTAACCATACGTGGTTCGGGACCTGCTTGGGAGTCATTGGTGTCTTTATTTTTTAGTATTTCATTTTTGAAACTTATATTGCATTGCATTTTTTCCTATAAATTGAGTACTCTATTTACATTCTTGGTTATTCTAATGACATTGGTATTGTTTTGATTAGTTATTCTTATACTATTTTTTGTTTACTTCCAATGGTGTTTTACTCTGATAAAAGAGGGTATAGTCTCCCCTTTACCGACTTATGGGACCTTCACTACTAGCCAGAAACCTCTAGTGTATGGGGAGGTGCACCTGAAGTCATGTGGCCCATCATCTTGGGGCACTATTGTGTGCAACTCGAGTCAAAGATCACAAAGTCCTATCAAAGGGATTTTCTTTTCTTCTTATTTTGTCTTACTATTTGGGGAAAAGGTTGACATGAGACTAGGAAAAGTCAGGGGATTGGTAATGATATTGTGCAAGGGAGGTCCAAACAATTTATATGGGAAACCCAAGTACTCAGGGTGGGATTGTTTTTTTTCTATTATAGTTAAATATTATCTCAACTTTCGTTAAGAAATAGTTGTGTGATATTATTATTATTTATGAAAATATTGAGTATTGATTTGTGGCTTGAAATGGAATGAGAGTTGAGTCTGCATAAATCATTTTGGGAAGTCAAGATTATTGTGATGTGCATACTTTTAGAAAATCACAAGAAAATGGGTTATGGGTATGTTGTTAAACTTATAATATTTTTTCATGCTTTTGAATTTGAATAAAAAAGGTGTTCCCTAATATAGAATGGTAAATGACGTAAAATGTGAATAAATGGGTGTCCAAATGAGAAACATGAAATTCGAGACGTGTTTTACTCTTTTTAACTAGACCTAGGTGTAGGGTGGTTAAGGGTAATAATAGAACCTCGGGTTTGACCATGTGATGAGGTTTGGAGAAAAGACTTGTTGTAATTTCCTCTAACATAAATATGATAAAGTTATGTTGTCATTACTAATGCATTTTATTGGAATTGTATAGTTATTTCTCTTTGATGACACTTATTGAGAGGATGATGATAGGTCATGTTTGTGGATGATCATCCAGTGGTAGAACCTAAGGCATTGATAGTGTTGGGGGAGGAATAAAGGGAGTAGTTTCAAGGGAATTCTCTCGCTTCATTCAACTCATGGAAAAGGAATCGGGTGGGTTGTAAAAATTATGTATGATCTAACGAGGGTGTTTCAGTTGTAGAAACCTCCAAATTTTACATGACTGGATTGACCTATGGGAGTTGAGTTCTGGATCGAGTCCATCCAGACTATACTTGACCATTTGAAGACTCTTACAAAGAAGATATTAATGTTGGAAGCTTTTATGTTATGTGTTTAAGTGAAGCATTGGTGAGTAATTTAGACTCAAAATGGACAGCTAGATACTATGGAATAGAATCAATTTTAAGAGATGTTGTTCGAATAATTTTACACTGCTATGCTTCAAGAGGATAGATTAGTTGAGTTCATGAGATTGACTCATGGGAGAATATTTGTGACAGACTATTTTATATGCATCAATGATTTGAAGTACATTTCTCCATCACTGGTAAGAGATAAGGATACAATGGAAAAGAGGATTCAATATGGACTAATTTGTTAAATTAAGTCCGAGGTGAATATCTTCAGACTTAAGAAGTTTTCAAAGGTGGTTAATTAGGCTCGTATCACTGAGAGGAACCTGAAAGAAGATTCCAGTGGTGGAAAAGGGATTCCTATTAAACAGTGAGGTGGTACGACTTTTGAGAGTAGGAAGCAACATTATGACGATTTCATCCAGGGAAATAGGAAGTAGAGTTACTAGATAGAGGATTTAGTTACACATGACCTTTATCTAGTGGTTTTCTACCTGTGTGGTTTTCCACTAGTGTGGTTTTCCAGGACACTATCGTAGAAACTGTCCTTGACCACTAGTTGACTACAGATATTACAGAATGATGAGAAATCTACATAGGTTATACAAGAACCTAAGGCATTTAGAAAGTGATGGAGGATCTAGATAGAACTAGAGTGCGATAAGGGGGTCTTATGTACCATATTAGTCTGAGAAATAGAGTTCTACTGGACGATGTGGTAAAGGTAGGGTAAATGGTTCTTCTAGGCCATGTCACCCATATCAACAGAGTTTGAAATCTCATGGGAGTCAGTCAACATCATAAGGAAGAGGGGTAGGACGACTACATGTGGTTTAGCCTACACTTGTGGATAGCGTAGTTCGGCCATCGATAATGACATGTTTTATTCTAGTAGTATCTACTTTAGAAAGTATTTTATTTGATATTGGTGCATCAAATTTCTTTATATCTGGAAAAATTATTAATAGTTTGAGCCTGGAGGTGCAGTTTGTGTGTGGAACGATGATGATAGACATACCCTTAGGAGTAATGTCTAGAGACATCTGTATATGCAAGGAATGATCTTTGGAGATTGTAGAGTATAATTTTCTATGGGGTATCTATATTCTTAACATTCCATTATTCAATCTAATTAAGGTCATGGACTAGCTAGTGGTATACAAATCCAACATAGATTTTTTCCATAGGATTGTGATGTTTACTTCTCTTAAGGGTGACTATTACATTCACCTTGGTGAGTGGAATATCTAAGAAGGCTGATCAGGGCCAATTACTCAACAACTGGGAGAGCTCACATCTGAGGTTTCTAGTCTTTTACTGGAAAATGAAGATGTTAGACAAGATTTTCTTCCACTAGTAGTATAAATATTTTAGGATGTCTTCCCTAAAGACTTGTCAGGGATACCACCTAAGAGATATGTTTAATTAACTATTGAGCTCATGTTAGGGACGGAGGTAGTGTCTATTACACCATACAAAATGGAACCGACTAAGATTAAAGGGATCAGTACTCAACTAGAGGAGTTGTAGGTTAATAGATTTTTCCATCCAAATACATCGCATTGGTGATCACCTATATTTTTTTTAAAGAAGGCTGATGGGATTTTATGTTTCTATGTTGATTACCAAAAGTTGAACAATATGACTATAATGAATTGGTATCATATTCCACGTATCGATGATATTTTTGACTTGTTTAAGGGAGATTGTGACTTCTCGAAGTTCAACATTAGATCAGGGTATCATCATTTAAGAGTTAGGACTTATGGTATACCTAGGACTGATTTTAGAAGTAGGTATATTCTATAATAGTTCTTCGTGATGCTGCTTGGGTTGAAAAATTCACCTATAGTGTTTATGTCCTTGACAAAAAAGATCTTTCGTATGTATCTATATTATTTTATAGTGGGGTTTGTGGATGACATCTTGGTGTACTTCAAGACTCATGACGATCATTCCCAACATCTTAGCATCATCTAGAGTATATTGAGAGAGCATCTTCTATACGCAAATATATCTACGTGTCAATTTTTAATTTACTAGGTATACATTTTAGGGAATATCATATTAGAGGAAGGTTTTCTAGTGGATCTAGTGAAGGTTTAGGAAGTTGTTTATTGGGATCATCCAAAGAATTTTTTTGATATCAGAAGACTTCTGGGATTATTAGGATATTACAGGAGATTCATCCAACACTTTTCCCATTTAGAAACACTATTTTTGGGAATTACTATAATGAGAGTAAAGTTTTAATGGTTTAAGTCTTAAGAGAAATAGTTTCAGGATTTGAAGAAGTGGTTGAAGTCAACACCAATTTTGATCATACCCAAGTTAGGTGAGGAGTACATGTGTATTATAATTCTTATGGGATCAAACTCAGAGTTTCGTTAATGTAAGGGGATAATGTTGTACTGCATGGGTCTTGGTAGTTGAGGCAACATGAGGGGAATCACCCTAATCACAACCTCAAGTTGGTAGTAATGGTTTATGCTCTTTAGTGTTGGGGAAACTACCTTTTGAGATAAAAGTTTACAATTTATTCAGATCAAAAGGTCATGGGGTATTTCTTTTCAAAGCGAAATATGAATCTTCGGCCACAAAGATGGGTTGAAAATATAAAATCATTTGATTTTGAGCTGGAATATACACCAGGGGAAGAAAACAATGTGGATGATGATTTAAGTTTGAAAAATCAGACTCATATGGTTTAGAAATCTATTGTTGAGTGTAAGATGATAAAATTCCAAGCTAGTATGCATGTTTTTGTTCAATAGAGACTCGATCATATGAAACTCATATCGTTCGTAGTATGTTCTACAATTTTGAGATAGATTAGGGATATACTGTATGGGGACCTAGAGTTCTTGTCCAAGAGGGAATGCTTTAAAGGTGGGGAGACACCATCAGACGTGATGATATATTAGGATGAGATTATCTATGTGAAGGATTGAGTGGTTTTTCCAACAAGAATTTGAGGGGAGATCATGTGGTAATTTCATGCCTCGAAGTTGGTGGTTCATCTAGGTGTGACCAAAATCTACTGTGACCTATGATGATAGTTTGGGTGTCCAGGAATGAAAAAGGAGATAACAGGGTTTGTGACACGATGCTTCACATATCAGTAGGTGAAGGAAGAGCATCAATGACCTAGAAGTTTACTGCCACCATTTCCTATTATAGAGTGGAAGTGGGATGAAATGACCATGGATTTTATGGTAGTTCATTCAAAGTTACTAAGGAAGAATGATTTAATTTGGGTCATTGAGGATTGACTGAAAAATGTATCATATTTCTTTCTTATAAGGTAAAACTTCATAGTAGTGAATTTCAGAGAACTATGTGGTGGATAGATATTCCATCCACATTGGGTGCCATGGATTATAGTATCGGATCATGATTCACACTTTACATCATCCTTCTATAAGGGATTGTAGAAGAAAATTGGTATATTGGTATTATAGAGTACAAATTTCCACCCACAGAGAGATGAGAATTCAGAATGTATGATACATGTTCTTGAGGATATGCTATGAGCATGTGTTCTACACTTTAGTGGGTCTTGAGAGTAACAATTCTTAGTGGAGTTACCCTATAACAATAATTATCAAAAAACAATAAATATTACACCATATGAGGCTCTTTATGGTAGGCATTATAGATCACTATTATGCTGGATGGAAGCAGGTGAGTCAGAGTTGTTGGGATTCAGTCTCATGTAGGAGATATTGGAATAGGTGTAGTTTATTATGAAATGTATGGATATAGATCAAAGTAGGAATATTTAATACACCTAAAGGTTGGAGAAAAACCCAATAGATTATAGAGGGTGATCATTTATTCCTTTGCATTTCGCCTAGGTTGGGTCATCATAGGATGAGAAGGTAGTGGTAGTTGGAAACCAGGTTTGTTGGACCTTTTGAGAGCATGGAGTAAATCAGTATGGTGGCATACCGATTGGATAATACACTAAAATATTGTGTTATGAATGAGTTTCTCCATGTATCAAAACTAATAAAGTATCACCCAGACCTTTCTCATGTGATTGATGAGAATGATGTCGAGGTAGAGATAGATTCATCCTTTTAGGAGCATCCGATTCATTTGGTAGATCACAGTGAAAAGTGTTTAGTGGAAAGGGTTTGTTGATATTTCACGTATTATGGAAGCATAAACATGTGTACGAAGATACATAGGAAGGGGATGAAAATATATAGGCTCAATGGACTAATATTTTTTTACCAAAAATGTAGATAGGCTTGGGAGTACATTTGAAGATGAGCTGTTATAAATATGGGAGATTGTAAGATCCAATATTTTTCTTGGTATGACCCTTTTCATTTTTTTCTCAAAATGCAGTGTTTTTAATTTTATACTCTTCTGGAAGTAATTAAAAACCTCAAAACTTTTCACCCTTGTAACTGTCTTTCACCACGCGTAGGCATGTCATGAAATTAAATTTCACCATGTGTAATATTACACCACCTGTAATTAGATTTCACCACATGTAATATTACACTACGTGTAATCAGATTTCACCTTGTGTAATTAGATTTCACCACATGTATTCTCAATTAATTTTTTTACAAGTTTTTTTGGGATTTCACATGGAAATAGGGGAAATGAGTTATACAATGTGAAATGCGAGTTTATGTCATTTAATTTTGATGCCCAGTGAATTAAAAATGTGTATCCAGCAACATGTAACCTATCTAAAACCATTTAATCACAAAAGATGCTTCTAGCACTATAGTATTCAACTGTGGATTCTCTACATAGTATTTTCATGGAACTAACTTCCAATGCACGCCACCACCTTCGATCGAAGACCCTCCACACACCTCCCGACTTGTTGTAGATCTTCTACCGTTGGTTCACATGAGTCTTCTTTGATCTAGAACTGATCTCACTCTGGATCTCAGATGTCCAAACATAGATTTTTAATGTATGAATTCCGGTTATTAATATTCTTCTAGATCCATTACTAATGGATTACCTAGTTCTTGTTGAGAGGTGTCCATGAGTCAATTTCTTTCACAAATGTCAAAAAAATTTAACCGATTCCTCCACTTTGAATGAGTGATATCTAAATCCTATTCTATGATGTGTTATTGATTAATTACACTAAATTTTTGGATATTCACTGGAAAGAATTCATCATCACCGGTCTTAAGGTAGGTTTTTTATAATTCAAATCCAATAGTCTTGAATACCCTTATGTGTATATAATTTTAGAATTGATATTAGATGTTTAAGGATTGTTTACTTGATTAAATTAATTTAATTTGGTGGATAAATTTGATAATGGAAGTGTATAATTGGGTTTTTGGGATTTTAGATCATGAATAGTTAATTGGTAAATAAATTATAGAGTTATTAATACTGTTGAACTTGATTGATTAATTATGTCATTAATTAATATGGATGATTTGGATTATGAAATTGTGAATGTGTATATTGATAGTGGAATTATTTATAAGATTTTGAGTTTGTGAATATATTTTACTTAACTAATGAATTAATTATTTTTATATACATGGTTAGTTAATTAATGATTTAATTAACATGAACATTCTAATATGTTATTTAAGGAATGGTAACATGGTAATTAAAATATATGAGATAAGGAATGGAAACATGGTCATTCAAAATTGTCAGTTAAGGTATGGTAACATGGTCATTAAAATCTGTGAGTTATGGAATGGTAAACTATAGAGACCCAAATCTTCACATACATGGACATTACATTACTTTAGCCGAATACTTAATACATAACAAAAACAGACACACAAGGACCGTAATAGTTTAGTGTCTTTGGAAACTTGGAACGTAATCTTCTAATCGTGGTGAAAGATCTTCAACATCTCCCATAAAGATATTCCCCTTTTTTTCTTACCTAAAACCTTTCTTTATATCCTGGGGAAAATAAAACATAAAAAGGGTGAGCTCAAATGCTTAGTAAGGGTAATCATGGATAAAATAAAACATACCATATACATTTGAACTTAAAAACATGAACATAATATTTAAACATCAAAATCTTAAGAAATGACATAAAACATGGAAGTACATAAGGCATAGATCATAATGGAAAATAAACCATGATAAAATAGCATGGGAATAAAACATGTAACTGTGGAATCCATTAAGCACATGTAATGATTTCCATAGTATCCAAGGCATTGCTGCCAAGACCATCTTAGTGGACAAAGTCCCATTTTGAATCGAGTTCACTCCTCGTTTCAGTCATGTAACTATGAACCGGATTATCTTACCGTTCCAGCCATGTATATCTCATGAGATATAAAATCTTTACCCAATGCATTGGAGGGAGATATAGGTCCCACCCATCTCATAATGAAATCATTCTTACTTGTGCCACAAAATAAACATACATCATTCATAATAACCCTAATAAATAAAATGGGTTTCATAAACATCATCCCATCATTACATAATCCATATAAAATAAATGGATATCATTTCATAATAAGGAAAGTGAATCCATGTAAATCATAGAGACATTATACTTGAAACATACAGATATGAAATAATTTCATCTTAGATGAAAAATGGTTTTGATAAGACACTTGAAAAGAATTCTTGAGGAAAACATCCTTTCTTCTTCAAAATAAGTTTCTTTTCACAAAATGTCATGCAATATTAAACGAAAAGGTTTTTGTTGAAAATAGTCATGAAACCTTTTGGAGGAAGCTTCATGAAAATAAGGCTTTATAAAACCGTAAAAATTCTTTCATTCCGTATACGTAAAAAAAACATTATCCTCGTACTTTTGTCGGAAAAGTCAAAAAGTACCATGTAGGGTAAATAAAAGAAAGATTCCTTCCATACCATGGGGTAAAAGTCAAAATGGTTAAAAAGGACTTTAAACATACATGAATACAATTTTATAAAACATGGACATGGATGATAGCAATAACCCCAGTAAATACTTACGAATAAGCAATCTCGGATAAAAATGAGATTTAAAAAATTATCCCTTACCTTAGGTCTGATATGCTTCGTATGTATCTAAACCTCCTGTATAATGATTTAAATAATGTCATTGACTTATTAAAGAATCATATTCATTGTTATAATATCATATATGGTTCACTTATGACTTTATATTACCCGTTCTTTTGTAAATTCCATGTTAAAGAGTGTTTTGGGTAAAATCGTTTCATTTGTCGTCTGTGTTTTGACTTGTAATTATTCATATGATTACATAGATCATGATTCATTAATTCCATAATATAAAACATTATTTATATATGATATATATTCAGAATATACATATATATAATAGATCGATAAATGGAAAGACATACACCGTTCATGGAGACGGTAGGTCGTACGTACGCGTGAACGTTGTTTTCGTTTCCTCATTGAATTGAATGGAATTAATTGGATGACATGAATATATATATACATAAATCAAGTATTATTATTATGTCATATATTTCATGATTACTTATTATATATACTTTATAATCATTTATGAATGGTTAATTATTGAGAATGAATCTCATCGCGTCGTTGAGACGGTATTCCGTACGTACGCACGAGCGATGATATCATTCCCATGATCGTGGAATTTTATTGGAGTGTATGTATACTATTACAGAATCAATATCACTTTACAATAATCATATATAGTTATTATTTACACCATTATACCCATCCAAGTAAGGTGGTGGTGGAAAATAGATTACACCACGGCGTGGAGACGGTATTTCATACGTACGCACGCGCGGTGATTTCGTTTTCCATAGGATGGATAGGGTTGTTTCATACTTATAATAACATATCATTATATGAGTTATAATGATGATATTACTTCATAATGAAACAACCTAAGAAGAAGAAGTGGAAGAAGAAATAAAGGTGAAAGAATCGGTAATGGACATTACCTCTTCTTTTAAGCGCCTCTTTGAGACCTCCTCTTAGGGCACTAAAATTGGTCTTTGAAGAATACCAGGACCTCTAGGATGTTTCTAGGGAAGTGTAGAAGATAATTTGGCAGGGTTTTTCTGAGCTTGAAGGCTCAAAGTGGTGTTAGGAAGAGAGGGAGGAGGTTCCCTTTTATAAGGGAGGAGAGGGGCACCTTTGGAATTCTTAACAATATTAATTTATAATAAATCTAACCCCACTTAAAAACTTCCAAAAATGACTCATATTCGAAGATTAGATGAGATAGGGTTTTAATATAATCAACCAATCAAATTTATACATGTTTTGATCTTATTTTAAACCTTATCATTTTGATTTATCCTTATTTAATGTATTTAAATTTATTTGTGGTAATACAATTCTAAATTTTAAATTATAACAAATAATTACTTATTTGTTGTGAATTTTCCATAATTGGTTAATTTATAACATTATAGACCATATAAATTTAAATTTATAATTTTGAAATATTTTTGTGATTTTTAACCAATTTTATAATGTGTTATTTTTATAAAGTAACAATAGTGTCAATTTTGACACTATTAATTTATTTGAATTTAAATGAAATATATAAAGAAGATATGTTCGAACTAAAAGATTTAATAGATTCATAAAAGGTAATATGTATCTATAAAATTAGTGGATCACATTAAATAGTTCATATAATATTTATTTTATTATTTTTAAAACCATTTATTTTGTTTATCTCTTAATAAAATAATTACTACAACATTTTTGTATAATTATTTAATATACTGATTTGTTGCATAAAAATTTAAAATAAAATCCTATGATGAATATAAATATATTAAATTTCCCAATAATACTTTTAATCCAATTTACCATCTTAAAATCACAATATTTAAATTGTTATATTTATTAAATTATGAAGGTGACAACTTTGGCATCATTTAAAATAACATAATATAAGTGTTATAATCAATTTTATAAGGCTTCAAACGGTTATATATTAGGTCATTGGATTATTAAGGTGTATATATACACTACCAATATGTTTTGGTCAGGTTTGTGGGCCTTTTAATGAGTATTATTATTTCAATAAAAACTATATTACTTATTTTCCACTTAATAAATAATTTTTGTATCATTAATGTATCACCATTAATGAAAATTATTTAATCCCTAAAAATTATAAGTAAATTATCATGATGTAGATACTTTTATTAGATTTCTGTAGACTATTCATGTTCGATGTTTTATGATGTTTATCACTAAATTAAAATTATTATACTTATAATATTTAAGAGAGTGACATGTTGTCACTTTCTTTGGTTTTAATAATAATTAAATTATTTTCATGGTCAAAAGTCCATAAAATGAATCTAATCCGACCCTTAGGTTATACGGGTCTACTTTTATCCATCCAATAGAATTTTGGAATGTGTTAGGATAATTTTATAATATTATATTTACTCTTAATTACCCGATTTACCTTTAACTATGGTAAATAAAATTTACCGTAGTTACTATTCATAATTCCCAAAAATAAAAAGTAGCTTATTAACATAATTTGGACCCACTAATTAAAAATATGGAATCCATTTTTCCAAATTCAATACACAAAAGTTGCAGAAATTAAATTAAAATTAATCCCGTTGTCGAAAGAAAGCAGGTTTTTCTTTAAAACATTGCAAAAGATTGAATTGATTTAACCTACAAATTCAATGTAAAATCAATGTTAATGACATACATTTTATTAAATGGTAAAAATTTATTCTATTTATACTTTAAAACCATTCAATATTATAATGTAACCATATAAATTATTGTGGTGAAAAAAATTGTTTTTAATTAAAATATTGCGTGTTTTTACTATTCATCAAAATATGAAAGTTACCAGAATAATATGAAAAATTTATCCAAAGTAAATTTTTATTTCTTGATTCCAAATAAGAATTTTATTTTGTCAAATTGAACTTATAAACATGTCAAAAACTAGATTTAATGTGGGTGCGCCATCAAAAGGCCAAAAAACTGCATTTTTTGAAAAATACGTATTTTACCCGAAAAATTTATTTTGTTCTCATACCATGTTCTAGAAAATGTGTATGATGAATAATAATGTTATAAAATTAAAAATTTAGTTAATACTATTCATAACAGCTAGTTTATAATAATATTATAATAATATATCTTTGTTTAGTAAAACCCGATATTGCGTACAACACATGCTATCGAGGAAGGTCGCGATTTCGTGTAATGCAAGCCAAGTCAGGGTTGCGTGTTGTGCAAGAATCTTTAGTTGTTTCGTATAAAAGAATCCAAACATATTTCATTTATACATTGAATATATATATATATATACTCAATGTTGCGTAGAATAACTATTATCAAAATTGTGTGTAACACGATCCAAGAATAGTGTTGCGTATACTGCAAGCTAATACGGTGTTGCGTATAGTGCAAGGTAATATTGGTGTAGAATTCAACACAAGACATTAATGAAATTAAAAGAATATTTTTCATAAAATCTCGGGGTGTTACATTCTACCCCCCTTAAAATGAATTTCGCCCTTGAAATTCGTCGGGGTTATAAATGGTTTACTACTCAAAAGTTTGTTTAATAGAAACCCACATCATAAAAAGGAATGCCAAAACAGGGCTTTAAAAACTAAAGTACGAAATGTAACAGTTACCCAAATTAACTCATCACTGGGTTTCCACGTAGGAGAACATAGGTGAAAATATGGATATGGAAGAAAAATCTAACCATCAAGTTCTGATGGAGAGTGGTAGAGAACATGGCTATGAAAAATCCAACAATCAAAAAGCTATAGATTTGTGATGATTCTAAGGTACCATCTGATTCATTGGATATAAGGGAACTTGGACAACATTTTTGGTTTTCAAGATCATTTCCCTAAAGTTGATGAATTAAAAGAAATACTTACATGATTTTGGTACAATCTCACTGTTGTTCGTGAATTGAACAATTTCCACTTCATCCCTTAAAGAAATGAAGTTGAATTTGTTATTTGTGATGTGTTAGTAGATTATGTGATAGAATGATGGGTCATTCCATCTCTTTCAAACAAAAGGTTAGCAAAAGTTATAAGTCCATCTTATGGTTAGATTAATTGTATATGTTTCCAAAAATCAACTTATACTTCATATATCATACCACTAAATAAAATAAAACTAGTTTCTACTAACCAGTGACTTCCTGTAGGCCAGTGGTAGGCGATTAAGGCTAGTCGCACTTCAGTTGTGGTTTCAATTCCCACAGCCTTGTCTGACACGATGGGCTGCCACTCGTCCTACCGGTTGTCCTTTTTCTAAAACTACATTACTATAACATCCCATCAATAATATCGAAAAAATTCTATCCTTAAACAATACTAACTTATGTCCAACATAATCCATTCCAATATTTAGGCTTATCCATAATACTGCAGTCCACTCTCATAATATAGTGAAAACGATTACTAGATATTTAATACCATAATTGATCCCCATATATCATAAGATATGTCTTGTTGGTCACATTGCAAACATTCGAAGGCCTTAATCATGCATTCTCTTGAAAAATGAATACCCATTGAACCTTAGTGAAAACATGAATGCAGTTAAAAGTTAACACGTTCCACATACCAAAATCCTCAAAATTCCATATACTCAAACCATGATATCACTTAGTCCTTATATCAATCATGAACTCATGAATACAATCAAACATCTCATTATCTTCTTATTCCTTCATTATGCGCATATCATCTACTTTACAAAAATATCTGAATTATCTTCCATGGTTACTGGTACCATTCAACATATACTTTCAAATACTTTTAGGAAAAAAATAGTTTAACAATCCTTAGATGATTCTTTATTCCATAGTACCATTAACTATACAACATTACTCTCGATAAACATACAATCATTCCACTACCTTCTAAAACAACTGACTAGGCTTCAACACTTCTTTCAGCTCATATATCATTTGTAGTCTCCTCAACATCATCCATATAAATACTACCCATATGACTATGCTGATTCTCTTCATGAGATTTTCCATTAGGGAATTGGTTTGCATAATGCCCGTACATTCCACATTTAAAACATCTAATCATTGTTGATGTCGTAGAAATACCATTATCCTTGTCCATGGTGTTAACTGAACCTTTTCATTTGCACTTACTGGCTTTGTGTCCTTCTTTTCAACACCCAAAGCATCTTCTAGTTCCTTTGAAACAATCTCCCTGATGCCTCTTCCCACATGATTTACATGAGTGAAATTGAACTTTCATTCCTCTATGATTATCATGGAACTCCATTTTTCTCTTATTATCTGAGTCGGGAAACATACCAAAGTTGAGATTATTGATCATATTATGAGATTTATGATTAGGCATAATCACGATGCTTGGAATTCTAGATCCCGTTTCATTTGGTTTCTCATGAAAAATATCATTCCATTGTGTGTCATATCCTCCATTATCGTGAATCTTCTTGTTTCTCGCAATTATCTAAAACCCAAAAAGAATAGTGTGAGAGGAAAAAATCATGCTAGGGAAAACAACATAGTAAAGGGGGGGGGGGTATCCTCAATATCTAACATCTTAGGTTAAATTCTATGATCTTTACCGTAGTTCTATGACTATATCCTATACGTATACTTATCCTTAGGAACATACCTAGACATACCTTAGAAATATCTCTAGGGATCTCACTAATGTTTTCGAATCCTAGTTTCCAAAAGTTGACTAAACCTTTCCTCTGATAACAACTGTAGAGACCCAAAGCTTGACATACATGGAAATTACATTACTTTAGCGGAATACTTAATACATAACAAAAACAGACACACAAGGACCGTAATAGTTTA
The DNA here is from genome assembly GCA_963277665.1 of Viscum album. Lineage (NCBI taxonomy): Eukaryota > Viridiplantae > Streptophyta > Magnoliopsida > Santalales > Viscaceae > Viscum > Viscum album. The sequence continues at coordinate 911,354,898 of OY728155.1, read as the reverse complement.
GTGTCTTTGGAAACTTGGAACGTAATCTTCTAATCGTGGTGAAAGATCTTCAACATCTCCCATAAAGATCTTCCCCTTTTTTTTCTTACCTAAAACCTTTCTTTATATCCCGGGGAAAAGAAAACATAAAAAGGGTGAGCTCAAATGCTCAGTAGGGGTAAGCATGGATAAAATAAAACATACCATATACATTTGAACTTAACAACATGAACATAATATTTAAACATAAAAATCTTGAACAATGACATAAGACATGGAAGTACATAAGGAATAGATCATAATGGAACATAAACCATGATAAAATATCCTGGGAATAAAACATGTAACTATGGAATCCATTAAGAACATGTAATGATTTCCATAGTAGCCAAGGCATTGCTGCCAAGACCATCTTAGTGGACCAAGTCCCATTCTGAATCGAGTTCACTCCTCATTTCAGTCCTGTAACTCTGAACTGGATTATCTTACCATTCCAGCCATGGCTATCTCATGAGATATAAAATCTTCACCCAATGCATTGGAGGGAGATATAGGTCCCACCCATCTCATAATGAAATCATTCTTACTTGTGCCACAAAATAAACATACATCATTCATAATAACCCAATAAATAAAATGGGTTTCATAAACATCATCCCATCATTACATAATCCATATAAAAGAAATGGATATCATTTCATAATAAGGAAAGTGAAACCATGTAAATCATAGAGACATTATACATGAAACATACACATATGAAATAATTTCATCTTAGATGAAAAATGGTTTTGATAAGACACTTGAAAATAATTCTTGAGGAAAATATCCTTTCTTTTTCAAAATAATTTTCTTTTCACAAAATGTCATGCAATTTTAAAAGAAAAGGATTTTGTTGAAAATAGTCATGAAATATTTTGGAGGATTCTTATTGAAAATAAGGCTTTATAAAACCGTAAAAATTCTTTCATTCCGTATACGTAAAAAAAACATTCTCCTCGTACTTTTTTCGGAAAAGTCAAAAAGTACCTTGTAGGGTAAATAAAAGAAAGATTCCTTCCATACCATGGGGTAAAAGTCAAAATGGGTAAAAATTACATTAAACATACATGAAGACACTTTTATAAAACATGGGCATGGATGATAGCAATAACCCCAGTAAATACTTACGAATAAGCAATCTCGGATAAAAATGAGATTTGCAAAATTATCCCTTACCTTAGGTCCGATATGCTTCGTATGTATCCGAACCTCCTGTATAATGATTTAAATAATGTCATCGACTTATTACAGATTCATTTTCATTGTTATGATATCATATATGGTTCACTTATGACTTTATATTACCCGTTCTTTTGTAAATTCCATGTTAGAGAGTGTTTTGGGTAAAATCGTATCATTTATCGTCTGTGTTTAGACTTGTAATTATTCATATGATTACTTAGATCATGATTCATTAATTCCAGTATATAAAACATGATTTATATATAATATATATTCAGAATATACATATATATAATAGATCGATAAATGGAAAGACATACACCGTTCATGGAGACGGTAGGCCATACGTACGTATGAACGTTGTTTTCGTTTCCTCATTGAATTGAATGGAATTAATTGGATGACATACATATATATATACATAAATAAAGTATAATTATTAAGTCATATATTTCAGTATCACTTATTATATATAATTTATAATCATTTATGAATGGTTAATCATTGAGAATGAATCTCATCGCGTCGTGGAGACGGTATTCCGTACATACGCACGAGCGATGATATCGTTCCCATGATCGTGGAATTTTATTGGAGTGTATGTATACTATTACAGAATAAATATCACTTTAAAATAATCATATATAATTATTATTTACACCATTATACCCATCCATGTAAGGCGGTGGTGGAAAATAGATTACACCACGGCGTGGAGACGGTATTCCGTACATACGCACGCACGATGATTTCATTTTCCGTAGGATGGATAGGGTTGTTTCATACTTATAATAGAATATCAGTATATGAGTGATACTGATGTTATTAATTCATAATGAAACAACCTAATAAGAAGAAGTGGAAGAAGAAATAAAGGTGAAAGAATCGGTAACAGACATTACCCCTTCTTTGTAGCGCCTCTTTGAGTCCTCCTCTTAGGGCACTAAAATTGGTCTTTTAAGAAGACCAGGACCTATAGAATGTTTTTAGGGAAGGGGAGAAGGGAATTTGGTAGGGGTTGGCCGAGCTTGAATGCTCAAAGTGTTGTGAGGAAGAGAGGGAGGAGGTGCCCATTTATAAGGGAGGAGAGGGGCACCTTTGGAATTCTTAACAATATTAATTTATAATAAATCTAAACCCACTTAAAAACATCCAAAAATGACTCATATTAGAATATTAGATGAGATAGGGTTGTAATATCATCAACCAATCAAATTTATACATGTTTGGAACTTATTTTAAACCTTATCATTTTGATTTATCCTTATTTAATCTATTTATGTTTATTTGTTGTAATAAAATTCTAAATTTTAAATTATCACAAATAATTACTTATTTATTGTAAATTTTCCATTATTGGTTAATTTATAACATTATAGACCATATAAATTTAAATTTATAATTTTTAAATATTTTTTTTATTTTTAAACAATTTTATAATATGTTATTTTTATAAAGTAACAATAGTGTCAATTTTGACACTATTCATAAATTTGAATTTAAATAAAATATATACAGAAGATATGTTCGAAATAAAAGATTTAATAGATTAATAAAAGGTAATATGTATCTATAAAATTAGTGGATCACATTAAATAGTTCATATAATATTTATTTTATTATTTTTAAAACCATTTATTTTGTTTATCTCTTAATAAAATAATTACTACAACATTTTTGTATAATTATTTAATATACTGATTTGTTGCATAAAAATTAAAACTAAAATCCTATGATGAAGATAAATATATTTCCTTTCACAATAATACTTTTAATCGAATTTACCATCTTAAAATCACAATATTTAAATTGTTATATTTAATAAATTATGAAGGTGACAACTTTGGCATCATTTAAAATAACACAATATAATTGTCATAATCACTTTTATAAGGATCCAAACGGTTATATATTAGGTCATTGGATTATTAAGGTGTAGATATACACTACCAATATGTTTTGGTCAGGTTTGTGTGCCTTTTAATGGGTATTATTATTTCAATAAAAACTATATTACTTATTTTCCAATTAATAAATAATTTCTGTATCATTAATGTATCACCATTAATGACAATTATTTAATCCCTAAAAATTCTAAATAAATTATCATGATGTAGATAAATTTATTATATTTCTGTATACTATTCATTTTCGACGTTTTATGATGTTTATCACTAAATTAAAATTATTATACTTATAAGATTTAAGAGAGTGACATGTTGTCACTGTCTTTGGTTTTAATAATAATTAAATTATTTTCATGATCAAAAGTCCATAAAATGAATCTAATCCGACCCTTAGGTTATATGGGTCTACTTTTATCCATCCAATAGAATTTTGGCATGTGTTAGGGTAATTTTATAGTATTATATTTACTCTTAATTACCCGATTTACCTTTAACTATGGTAAATAAAATATACCGTAGTTACTATTCAAAATTCCCAAAAATAAAAAGTAGATTATTAACATAATTTGGACCCACTAATTACAAATATGGAATCCATTTTTCCAAATTCAATACAAAAAATTTTGCGAAATTAAATTAAAATTAATCCCGTTGTCGAAAGAAAACAAGTTTTTCTTTAAAACATTGCAAAAGATTGAATTGATTTAACCTACAAATTAAATGTAAAATCAATGTTAATGACATAAATTTTATTAAATCGTAAAAAAATATTCTATTTAGACTTTAAAACCATTCAATATTATAATGTAACCATATAAATTATTGTGGTGAAAAAAATTGTTTTTAATTAAAATATAGCGTGTTTTTACTATTCATCAAAATATGAAAGTTATCAGAATAATATGAAAAATTTATCAAAAATAAAATTTTATTTCTTGATTATAAAGAAGAATTTTATTTTGTAAAATTAAACTTATAAACATGTCAAAAACTAGATTTAAAGTGGATGCACCATCAAAAGGAGGAAAAACTGCATTTTTTGAAAAATACTTATTTTACCCGAAAAATTTATTTTTTTCTTATACCATGTTCTAGAAAATGTGTATGATGAATAATAATGTTATAAAATTCAAAATTTAGTTAATACTATTCATAACGACTAGTTCATAATAATATTATAATAATATATTGTTGTTTAGAAAAACCCGGTATTGCGTACAACACACGCTATCGAGGAAGGTCGCGATTGCGTGTAATAAAAGCCAAGTCAGGGTTGCATGTTGTGCAAGAATACTTTGTTGTTTCGAATAACAGAATCCAACCATATTTCATTTATACATTTAATATATATATATATATATATATACTCAATGTTGCGTAGAATAAATATTATCAAAATTGTGTGTAACATGATCCAAGAATAGTGTTGCGTATACTGCAAGCTAATACGGTGTTGCGTATAGCGCAAGGTAATCTTGGTGTAGCATACAACACAAGACATTAATGAAATTAAAAGAATATTTTTCATAAAATCTCAGGGTGTTACATAAACTGTTCATTCAAATGTGTGAGTTAAGGAATGGAAACATTGTCATTCAAATGTGTGAGTTAAGAAATGGTAACATGGTCATTCAAATGTGTGAGTTAAAGAATGGTAATGTTCTCATTAAATTGTGTGGTTGAATAAATAATATTTATTTACATGATAAAATATTTATTTATACATTATATTTAATTTCTTATAGAACTTCATACACTATTGTTGAAGGGATTTTTTAGACACCGTTGGTGGTGACCTACTGATTTGTACTCACACCCTACTAAGGTTGGCTAATCGGTAACTAAATGGAATTTATTTTTTGTAGGATAGGTTAAGAGAAAAGGACCTAGATTATATTTATAATTCAGTAGGGAGATTTTTTAAGGGAACCATACATGGTTCGAGACTCTCTTAGGAGTCATCCATGTCTTAATTTTGTATCCTTTCCTTTTTGACACTTATACTGGAATTTAATGTTTCCAATTCAACTGATTATTGTATTTCTTGTCTTGATTTTTCATGTGAAATTGGAATTATTAGGATTAGTTATGATTCCAATATTTATTTTTTTACTTCTGCTGGTGTTTTACTCTGAAAAATGAGGGTATAATCTCCCTATGAATGAATTACCAGAACTTCACTACTAGTCGGCAGCCTCTCTCCTATGGGGAGGCATGCCTGAGGACACATGGACCAGCAGATCTTAGAACCATCTCATGGAACCCAGTTCAAGACATCAAAGTAATGTAGTACCTCACAATATGATGCATCATGTTCTAAGAGATAGATTATAAACAGGTCAAGGTATAATCAAATGAAAAGCTTATGTATATATAATGTTTACTTACTTATATTCTTAATGAGTGAATGAACTCAAAAACTCTATAAAAATGGTTTAAAATAATAATTTTTTTCTTTTATAATCATTTTTTATGATATCAATGATCTTTAATCACACCACTAGTTTATGGTTTTGTGGTCAACAACATTCAACTAAACATGTACTCTACCAATATTCTACAGAACATGATGGTTAGGGTTATCTTCCTTGTCCAGGTTCTCAATAATGTTCTCATATTATAATGTTTAGTTGTTTTCTAAACATAATATTTAATTTTTCTTCTTATTAATAGTATGTATTATTGAGATTATTTTTAATGAGGGTATTTTAAAAATATAATTTTCAAATATCAAACCCTTGATTACCGAGATCAAGATTAAATTGTGAATATGTAATTTAATTAAGGTGGGGATAATGTAACACAAAAATACATTACAATATTTTACTTTTAAAATAATTATAATTTTATTATTATCATTTTTATAAAAAATGCTAAAATTATGCTACAAAAACACTGAATTAGTATGTGCTACACATAAGACTGAGTTTTATTTCCTTTTAATGTTAAACCTATTTTAAAACTAAATTTAAAAACTTTTATGAATTTTATTTTAAAAAATTAACATCTTTTTTGAATTCGTAATGTTGAAATTTTCTTTGGGTAATTTTTTGGTTTTTTAGAGAAACACCATTTTTTATTAATAGTGAACATTAATGTAATTTAGTTAAAACACCTTCTACGTTAAAATAATGATTATCATTAAATTATATTTCAATTTGGGTTTTAATGTCCTAATAGACCAAATATTCATATATTAATACAATTTAGGAAATTAGAATCATTTTTATTTTTAAATTATATATTAACACTTATTGAACTTTTGAACATTTTTAATTAAAAAACTCAAATTCTCACCATGTATACTGGATTAGCATTATTCTAAATTATCCAACTTAGATGATTTGAATTTTGGAAAATAGACCTAAAAATTTAAAATCAGTATAACTTTTTTGGTCTTAAATGTTCAAATTAATTTTTTTGACCAAAAAGATTAGTTAAAGTGATTAAAATTAATTATCGTGATTATTGTAAAATTAATCTTAATAAGGGACTGAACCATAATCTTATGGACCAAAAATGACTGGGAAACCTATCTAAAAGCCATTGGATTCCTATAATTTCACCATATCCCCAATTTTTCGAATTTTATGGGTTATTTAGATATTATTAAATTGAAGTGACCTATATAAAAGGTTAAGTAAGGAAAAATAAATAGCATAAACTTTTCTTACCATTAAAATTTATAAAAAATTTATATTTGTAAAAACATCCTATTTTAGGTTATACATAACCTTTATAAATATAAATGGGTTATTAGTATCATAATAATTTATCAATAATTTTTATAGATGATTTAGTTACTTAAAATTCTTAGGATATGCTAACATATTGATTATTTAGTTAATAAGTAATTAAATAAAGGATATTATAAATACTACAAGTCTAGTATATTGATTTAATTATTTCCAGTAATTATTTTTATAGACGAATATAAAATGTTACACAACTTTGAAGTTAATATATTTTAATTCCAATGTGGCATTTATATTGTAAAATTAAAATTAAATAACTAGTGTCAAAATTGACATAATATTATTTGTATATTAAAATAAATGATATTTTATTAAATGATTTAAAACTAATGAAAAATTATATTATGACAAGTTATTTTTATGTGTTAATAAATATTAAATATAGTCTTTTAATGGACAAGTTTATGTTGTGTTTTAGCATTTCATATAGACTTTTTTTTTTAAAATTAGTTTTCAAAACACATGGTATTTTTTATTTTATAAACTAGATATCGTATTAATAACATAGTGGATCTATATTTTCTAATAAATATTAATTTATTTTATTCTTAATGATTAAATTAATTAAATTACAAAACAAGATACTTTAATAAAATCATGATAAGATAAGGTAATCATATAAGTTGAGGAAAAAATTATTAAAATTCAGATATTTTTGTGTGTTTGAGGTTTTAATCGACCATTATTTGCATTTAATAGATTATTATTTTTTCATTTTTAGGCACTTTAGGTAAGGTAGATAACCCATTAATGAATACATTTTGGTATATACAAGAGTGACACTCCCCCTCCACTATAAAAACGAAATCACTCTAACCCTTTCTCACACCCCTCAATCTACATTGGATCATAATAAATCAACCCAAATAGTCTCCCAAAATAAATCCCCTCATTATATATTCTTTAACCTGGATAGTAATAACTCTAAAAAATCCTTTTGATACAAACCATAAGGAGTTACTGGATTAAGAGGTAACATCTTCTCTCGAGTTATCTAGTTTCATTTCCATTCTACACCCCCAAAAATATTGTTATTCTATGATTATATAACAATAAAAGTATTATAAATATACTATGATGTTGTTATATAATGGGTAATCGTAGAACTTACACAAACCTTTATCTAATTGGCAATGAACATATTATTTTTGAGTGCCGCTAACTATTTCTTCACAAAATGACGATTTTTAAGATTTCCATTACCACCTATCATAGTGGCCATTATGATGGAAAATACATCTATTTATGATATATATGATATTTATAATGTCTTTATACTTCTTTAATTTCTATTTAGAACATAATTTTATGATTTTTATCTTGTGTAAATACGATAACTTCATTTGACGAAGTGTGGACTACCGCTCTTGAAAGAGATATGACTCGTTCATTCCATACATGGAATGTATAATGTATAATTTAAATATAACTATTTAAAAATATAAAAAATATATGGTAATAGAATTATAATATACATATTCATCATTAATTTTCATTATTTTAATCCAATAATGAATTTAAAGTAGTGTTCATGCGCACGTAGGACCTTTCGTATTCGCGAAAGGTGCACTTAATTTCTAATCTAAAAATATTATGGACTACTATAAATACATATATAATGAATATATATGATAACTAATTCATGTTTCATATTATATAGATGATTAAATCATTATTTTATTCATATAAACAACAAATCACAAGTCAAAATACACATGAGAAAACCATGAAATTATAACCCAAAATAGTTAAAATAATGAGAGAGTGTCAACAAACGGGTAATAAAATACTATAACAATATAATATATTATATTATTAACAAGATTCTATTTATTTTATAAATTATTAACATATTTTAAACAACAATACCGGATGATAGATAAAGTAAAACAAAAGGAAGGTTAACGTAAGGGATTTTGTCTCAATTTACATTCTATTAAGACTATTTTTTTGTTATGAAACAATTAAATTTTGTATGTTATATTTAATGTACTTTTACATGTTATATCATGATTATTTTTATTCTAATTTTATTATAAGTTTCATTTAATTCATGGGGAATTTTTTTTTAAATGTTTCAAGGTGGTATGGAACCTTTGGCATGTTTTAATATTATTTTTCCTCAATAATATTTTATTATCAACAACCATTGTTGTTACTTATCCTACTATGATGTATTATTTATAAATAAATCCTCTTTAATAAATATGGATATATAATAATGAATATGTTTTATTAATTTAATCTAATATTATATTCATGAAATTTATTTTCTAGGTAATATATGGGTTGGGGACTGTTTAAGGTGGGCCCTACTTGTTGGGGACTGGTTAATAAAAGTCCCTCGATGCATGGGTAGTCTCACGGGACAAAAATTAGGTTTGAAAAATCCTTCGCGTTTGTAACCATTGTGATATAAATTTTATTATAATAGTTATTGGCAGTGGAGTTATGTTTGGAAAAACTAAATTGGTTTCTAACCAATATTTTTTAAAATTTCTTGTGAATGGTCTTAATGGTAATGGTCCCATGTACCAAGGAAACATGGAATCCAATAATTAAACATTTTATTTATTGATAACTATATTATTATTATTATCATCAATGAGCTTTTGTGTCTTAATATATATGGATTGTTTCTATTATATTTTCTATTGATTAAGTTTCATGTGTTTTAGTTTTTTACCTTTCTATATTGATTTTACCTTATCTAGTTATTTGAATGGCATGTGTTTTCAGTTATTTACCTCTCCATGTTAGTTTATTTCAATTTATTCATTATGAAATATTTTTTACGTAACCTTATAGAGAATTTGATCTCATCCTTGTTATGTTTCCTCTCCCGAGGTTATGAATAAGAAAACCTTGAATAAGTTTTCAAGGATTTATTTTATTTAATTTCATTATATATCATGTTTTGTTTTATTCTCCCAATGTAATATCAGAATCATGTATGTAATATAGTCTTCAAAGAAGGATAAAATATCTAGTCATTCAAGAATTAATCCCTTGTAATAATTCCAATGTAATAAATTAATACACCATTTCTTGACTTCTAGGGTTGGGGTGTTACAAACTTGTGTCTCAAAGAAGAATGTTTTGAGATGAAATCCTTATAAATAGCATACCATTAAATTGGGGATTAATTAATGAAATTATTATGTTTATCATATGTAAGTCCACAAAAAACATGTTTAAATAAAATATATACTATTAAAATTTCATTACACACCTAATATTATCATAACATAATCAATGAAGTTGTTTTTTAACCTAATGAATAGAAATTTAGTTATGAAACTCCATACCTCAACCCTGAATCGTCACATTCATTCCTCATCATCTAGAATAATAAACATATGATAATTATTTACATACATAATAAAATTTTCTAAGTTTATTATTCATTTTAATTTATTTTTTACCATGCCATATTCAGTTACATATACAATTAATTTTGCATTGGATGTTTTAATGATAAACGACTCATATGTCAAAAATCGCTTTGGTAAGTTGACTACGGTTTAAGAGATTATTATTTAAAAATTCACATAATTTTAATATAAAAATTAATATAAATTTTATTGATATATTATACTTTTAAAACCATCCATGAAATATGGTTATTAAAAATTATCTACGTTAAAATCATTGATATGGCAGGTCGTACGTTCAAATAAGTAACATTTTCATTTTTCAACGATCATGATGGAAATATGATAAAAAGGAATATGTGACATTATAATTAAAAAATTATAATGATATCATATAATGTCATATATAAAAGTTAAATAAATCATTATACCCATCTATGATAAGTGGTCACAGAAAACGAATTACCTCAGTTCGTGAGGTGATAGTTCATCGTATACAGTACCAATGGTTTTGTTTTCCATTTGATGGAGGATGATATTTTTGGAGGGAATGACCTAAATATTAGAATGTATAAGTATATTTAATATAATTAGGTAATTATATCCTAATTATTTAATAATATTATAAGGATTTGTATGAATAAATAAAAAACTCATAGTTAAGGACGTTACCTCTTATTCAGAAAACTTCATTAGGTTTTCACTGAAAGCCTTCCTAGGTTTGATTTATAATAAAAAAAGGATTATGGGATTACAGTATTAGGGTAGTGAATTTAGTAATTGATTTTTTAGGTATTTAATAAAACAATTGGTTTTGTAAGATCATAAATGACAGGATAGTGGTGGCCTTTTATATGTGGGGGAGAAGACACACATAGAATATCTGAGAAGAAAGAATTTCACCCATGTTTTCCTCATGAAAAAAGAAAAAAATGAAAATTTTATAAACTTAGAATAGATAGGTTAAAAAGTGAACAAATAATAGGAATTATAAAAGTTTTCAGTCTTTTATAGCCATTGTCTTTTTAGTTCATACCCTTGATAAACATGTTTTTACCAAAACTACAGTATTTTTTTTACTATTTTCACTATAAATTATGGAAAAAAATTAAGATTATATTATTATATAATATAAATTATTATTTTTCTAAATTTTGAATCCATTTATTCAAATCCTATTCATATAAGTGTAAAATGTAAATTTAAAAATAACCTCGTAGGCTCATTGAAGAAACATGTTTCCAAAGTGATGAATTTTATAATTACAGAATGTTTAAGTTTAAAAATTCAATATTAAAAATATTCTAATGAACTAAATTGGATTATTAAATATATAATTGGACTAATTTGACTTTTCAAACCTCATTAAAATTAAATGGTACTTAATTCTGTTAAAAACTACACTTTTTAATAAGAATCATTATTTTTTACTATTCATTGAAAAATAAAACATTTCCTAACAATTCACCATAAGATAATTTTGAAATCATGATTTCAAAAGTGATATTAATTTTATAAAATAAAATTTCTAAAATTAGTATAAATTAATTATAAATTATGTGTATAAAGCACAAATAAACAACCTTTATGAAAAAAATATTTTTTAGAAACATTTCGTTTTTTACCTTCAAATGGTTACTATTTTATTTACAATAAGTAGAAAATAATTGAATTTATTTTATAAAATTATATATAATATAATTTTCACAATTCAGTAAGTCATATTCACAACCTCCAGGTAAAAGAATATATTATCATGGACAATTTTAAATAATAATATTTTAATTGAGTATCATGTTTTCTTTATAACTAGTGTTGCATGCATCATAAGCTATCAAAGAGGTATAATTTATTTTAGAAAATATATCATAAAAACTCAAGGTGTTGCATTCTAACCCATTTAAAATATTTTTTCCTTGTAATTTGAACTTGTTCTCAGTAATCAAGGGTTTGATATTTTAAAATTCATTTTCGTAAAAAACCCACATCATAAAAACTTTTAATAAAACATTCTTTTAAAAAGAGGGAAAGGGAAACATGATGGTCATCATATATGTAGGTTTTCATATAGGTGAAAATTAGTGGGAAGTGAAAATTAATAAATAGAGGAAAAGAATAAATATTTATAGAGTGTGATAGAGGTAATTCATCATAAGATGGTTAATGATAAAGAGAATGTAAACAACCACAAAACCATAAATATGTGATGAATAAAGGACTACTAATAGTCATATATCAAGGTAATATGATAAATTTTTATTTAAATATCATATTCCTATATTTAAAGGATTATTATAATATCTAGACTAATATGAAGGTAAATATATTTTCTTGATTAATATAATTTCATCCTTTAACCAATTTCCCAAAAAAAAATCTCATCTTTTTCTCCAAATGATGAGTATTTAAGATGTATTTTTCATAACTGATGCACTAAAACAAACATCTAATAAATCACATAATCCACCAAACAATAATAATATATTCATCCTATATTTATTAAAACCATAAAGGTTATCTAAATTTATGAAAATTAACAAAATTAATATGAGTATATCAATCTCAAAAATTGAATAATAAAACTAAAGGTTCAATATTGATCATTATTTATATTATTAACTCTATATCCCAACTAACCTCAACATTAAAGAAGTTTTAAGCCAAAAAATGTTATCTCATACTCTTTAAGCTACATCTCCAAAAACATAATATAATTTTTTAAATAACCTTTACATTAAACCTACATGTTATATATACTTCAACCCAATAAAACATTTCCAGAAATATCATTAATTACCTATAAAATTCATGATCACTTAATAAATATTCCTCAAAAAAATTATGAAAAAACAAAGAAACAGTAACTGGCACATCACATAGACCATTGGTAGGCACTTCACCCTTATTGACCTTTAGTTGTAGTTCAAACCCTATGGGCTCTACGAAGGTGATGATTTTTCACATGTCTTGATAAATTTTCTTCTTCTAAAAAAATGAAAATAGTTATGTGATAATCATATTTACTATTCATCATGATCCTGTAAATTTCTCATAAATATGAAGAAAGTCTTCAAAAAATAAATTAGTCATAAAATCAATTTTTTAACCACTAAGGTATTTTGTATAACTCAATAATGTCCAAAAAATCAATAAATTTTAATTTACTATAATTATCTCAGTATCAACACATATCCAAGATTATATATTCCTCAATTATGTTCATTTCTATAGAGTATCAACATACCATTAATTCACCCTTCTTGGTTATCAGGACCATTCAATGTATTCTTGAAAATCATTAATGAAAACCACTATATGACAATCCTTATAGGTTTAATGATTCTTATAAAATATCATTGATAGAAAATAGTTCTACAAAAAAATTAATTAATTTTAATACATAAATACTTCAACCCATTCACACCAATTATTGACATTGAAAGGGTCATTCTTTTACTGAAGAGTAAATCCTTGGATTAGTGGATTGAAATAGATAATTTATATGTTCTCCACATTTGAAACATTGAACTCTAAATGACACATTAGGTTGAAATTTGTTTCCCTCCATTGATCTCTTCGTTTTTTTTCATTGTAAATTATTAGCTTTATTTCATTCTTTTCCACCCAGAAAACATCTTCTAGTTCCTTATAGAATTTTCTGGGCTGTCTCTTTCTACATTTTTTATTTTTAGGAAATTGAATATTCTTTATATTATTATCCTTAGCATCTGAACATCCATGAGATACCATCATAATGTTATCTAGTGGGATTGTAAATTCAATTATATTTATTTTATTATCATAATTCATCATAATTTATTTGAAGTGATCACAATATGAATACCATTTTATCCTGTTAGGTTAGGTATATATTTAGGTAAATAATTAAATTTCCTGTCATATTGGTTACTGTTTTGAGTTTTTCTATTTCCCACCATTTACAAAAAGGATAAACGAACAAGGTTAGAATGCATTAGCATAGTAAAGGGAAGCTTATAATACAAAAAAATAACTTTTAAATGATAAGTTTTCCCTAACATATGGGCCATTATGTTTCAATATATAATATCCATGGTAATGTTTCCTATCACTTTTTTAACCTAACAATACATTCAAGCAATTCATAATGAATTATAATGCATTTTTTAATTTCAAAAGAATATTTCTCAGGAGTGTCAAAACAGGTGAAAACGAAAGCCCATTTTTTATACTAGGTAATGATGTTATCATGCTTAGCATGCCTTCATTAGAGTTATTACATATATATACATATGTTCATTCCACTTTTAGTGCCATGATAGTGTTTTAATTTCTTATAAACCACTCACTCTATACTTCAACAATATTGAAGGATATTTTTCCATACTTAGAATTATCCGTAGACATATCCCTAGGGTTTTCACTAAGCTTTTCTCATCCTAGTTTCCAAAGGTTAACTAAATATTTTATATGATGATAAATATAATGACCCAAGAATTTTTACAAATATTTTTACATGATTATTAAATTTAAATATATATCAATACAACATAAGTATTGTAGAGGGATAGTGTCTTTGTAAAATCTAGTTTATAATAGATCAAAAGGAACTTAAAGCATGTAATCAATATTTAATTCTCCATAATGATCTCCTGAAAAAAAAATTAGATCTTTAATCTACATGGGATAACCAGAGGAATATATAAATAAAGGACTGATCTAAAAATCCTAGTATGAAAATAAACATGATAAGGAAACATAACTTGTGAGTGGAGAGTATAATATGATATCATTAATGTAAAGGATCATTATTAAATGCATGGGAGAATAACATAAATAACATTGTATCATAAGGTAAATGAATAATAAGAAATGTTTCAACAACATATAATGTTACATAAATATGAGCCAAGGATAAATTTCAAAACAATATCACATGGTGGGAAAAGATCCATAACAGATTTAGTTTAGACCCTAATCCCATACATGATGTCTCATGAGACTAATGTTTTAACCAATGCATTAGAGTGATATTTGGGTGAAACCATCCAAATATGTTCACGATTTATGCGTTTCACAAAAATTAAGTCTATTATAAGGCCTCAAAATAATAATTACCCATGGAAAGAAATGGGTGGCATAATTATGACTCATATCATAATAAAATAAAAATACCATAATGAATGAATTTTAAATTTCAACATAAGGTATGTATCACCCAGTAAAATTAATGGAGAGTGAGAAATAAACATATAAAGATACATATATGTAATCATTCAATCATTCTATAACATTAATGGTTATTTTCATTAATTAATTGAAATACATTTAAAAATATTAAAAACCATTCTTTTGGAAAATTACTTTTCCACATTTAAAATCAATTTTGAAAAAAAATCAAAAAATATAATAGAAAATATTTTCATTAAAAATAACCTTGGAAGAATATAAAAGAATATTTATGTTAAATTATAGTGTAAAATACTATTCATGTCATACACGTTAAAATAAAGATTCGTTTCACGTTTTCGGTAAAAATTCTCGAAGTGCCTCATCTGGACAATGAGAAGAAGATTCATTTAACGAAATTCCACAAAAAAAGTCATCAAGGATAAAAATTAATATCAATTATATAATAATTATAAAAATATTTTATTAATACACTATAAAGAATGAATTGAAATTCTAGAGAACGGGTTATAAAAAGAAGAGAGAAATAAAGTTGAATTTACATAAAAATATTTTCTTAATCTCTTTAAGTACTAAAGAAATGAAAATTGTATTATTACATAAAAAATTATTTAATAACTATATGATAATAAAATTTAATGGTTTTATTAGGAAATGAAAAAATAATCCCCGATAATGAAAATTTAAGCATAAAAAATATCAAATAAAAATGAAATTGAAAGATGAAATGTTACCTCTTTGGTAGCTTTCAAATCATAACATCCAATAATAAAGTAAATGACCTGTAACTTAAGATATCATGAATTATAAAAAATTCATGATATAATATGTAAATGGTTAATATATATACCATTTAAAATAAATTAGGTGCATAAAATTACATGCGTCCAAAATAAGGAAGTTTGGAGACAAAACCCTTACAAAGATCATAACATTGAAGTGGGGATTACTTAGTGAATTAATTATATTTATAAAATGTAATTCAAAATAATTTTTTTTAAAATAAACTATAAAATAATCAAAATCTTTAGACACATAATCTTATATTAACCTAATCAATGATGTAGAAGATTAACCCAATGAATGGAAATTGAGTTCTGAAACCCCTTACCTCGAGCTCGAATCATCACATGCATTCCTTATCTTCATGACTAATATAATTTTCACAATTATTTAATTTCTTAATAATATTTTAAATTTTTATTAGTTCTTTTATTTTGTTTTTTACCGTATAAAATTCAATTAATTGAATAATGAATTTCACATTGAACGATTTAATGATAAACGACTAATATGTCCAAAATCACTTTGGTATGTTGACAATGATTAAAGATATAATTATTTAATCATAAATATATTGGTAATGATGAAATAATTTTAATATTTATTTATAAATTATACTTTTAAAACTATCCATGAAATATGGTTATGAAAATGACTTATGTTACAGTTATGGAGATAATTGGTCGTACGTTCGCATGGGTAACGTTTCCATTTTTCAAAAATCATGATGAAAAGAAGGTAAGGGTTAATTATATCATAAATTTATATTATTATTTAATTAAATATTTCATACACATACCATCCATTTGATTCGATAATAAAAATTAATCACATCTATTCTCAAGGTGGTAATCCACAATATACATGAAAGACATTATCATTTATTTAGTGGATGGTATGGTAAGAAATTATAAGATATTTTTAATTTCCATAATTATTTATCTATCATTAATATAATATATAAAAATAAAACTATTCCTTATTACCTTCAATATAATGTATAATTTAAAAATGAATCAAAAGGCATTGTGAGGCAGTAGTCCTCCTTACACACGACCAATGTTGTCATATTCTCTACAAAATGGGAGGTAAGAATGTGTATATGATATTGTAAATATAGAAGTATAATGATACCAAAAATTTTATATATTATCTTTAAATACATAATTAAATCTATCTTAGATAAGAGGTGATGAAAAAATAATTATGTCGGTTCGCGAGGCAGTAGACCACCGTACACATGATCACGATTCCATTTCTCATTTAGAGGAGGAGGAGATGGTTATAGGTAATTAACTCAAAAAAATTAATTATATTTAATATAATAATTATATTATATAATCATGATTTTATAATACTATAATTTTATGGAAGAATAAATTAAATAAAAATCTCAACAAATGACGTTTCATCTTCTTCGGACAACTTCATTTGGATTTTACAAAATTCCTTCCTATGATGTATTTTTGATAAAAAAGGATAATAAGATAATGGGAGGTAAGTAAGGAAGTTAGTTTTGTCTTTTTTTTTAAATAATGGTATTTGGAGGTCCGTAAAGAAGATAAGAGAGAGTTTCCATTTATAAGTGGTGGAGAAGACACACTTGGAATTTTTGAAATGAAAGATTTACACCCACATTTTAATCATAAACATAAATGTTCCAAAATGAACAATTTTAAAAAATTATAAGATATATGGTCAAAATATTACCAAAAAGTAATAATTAAGCACGTTTTTTGAAAATTTTAACCCATATCATTTTATATTAACCCATGGTAAATCCATTTTTACATTAACCATGGTAAATATGTTTTACAGTTTTCATTATTAATTATTTTCAAAAATAAATTTTACATTATTAGATATTATAATGTATCAGGATTAGAAATTTGGAATCCATATTTCTATAATCTATTTAATTATGTGGTATGATTTATTTTAAATTTAAACTCACAGACTCAATTAAAAAGATGGCTTCCAAAGAGAACATTTTCATAAGTAGAGAATGTTTTAGTATGAAAATTCAATAAGAAATTGATTATTATGAAATATATTAGATTAATAAATCTATAATTGAACAAATTTTTCTTTTAAAACTGAATTTAAATAAAATGGGTCTTATACATTCTTTAAAATAGGCAGTTTTTAATAAAACTCGGCATTTTCACATTTCATCGAAGAGGAAAACTATTTAAAAATATCCCAAATAATCACCCTAAGATTATTTTGAAATGATTATTTAAAAAATTATGTTCATATTTTAAAATTATTTTCTTTAAAATTAGTAAAAATTTATTTTAAATTATTTCTACAAAGTATAACTAAACAATCTTTAACAAAAAAACACTTTTTTTGGAAAATATTACCTTTTCTTTAAAATGGTTCTTATTTTATTTATAATCTATAAAAAACCATTGAATTTATTTTATAAATGTTTAAAACATATAATTTTCATAATTTATTAATTCCTATTCATAACCACAAACTTAGTGATAAGATTATAATGTCCGTGTTTCAACAATAATATTTTAATATAGTATCATGTTTCATTTAAATCCGATATTCTATGCATGGAATGATATTGAAGAGTATGAATTTATATAAAAATAGATATATCATAAAAACATAAGGGGTTAATATTATGTCACGAAACAAGTTTCTAGATGAAAATAGTTTATTAAACCTAATTCAATAAACAAACTTGTACCAAGAAAAAACACAGTGCATGTCTAAAATTATCCTAAAGTTTATATTAGATATAAGATAAATTCATAATATAGAAAATATATAGTTAAGTGAAATAATATATTTATATGAGAGGATGTGTGTCTATATTTGAGATAGCGGGAGAAAGATTCACTTTAATAAATTCAAGGCTTTATATGATTGATTAGTTGGCATGGTAATAAGTTCCATATGATCTAATGGATGGGGATTTATTCCAGAGAAATGTATAGTATTGGATTAATAAAACCAAAAGTTTGATATATTTTCACTACAATGGATGATATATTATTCATTGAGAATAATTAATCCTATAAGGAAAAAGTGTAAAGAAATTTTATATGATTGTAATGTTTTGAAAAATCAAAAGATTGATTACAAGTATTATAATATAATTCTGTATTTAGATAAGTTTATCTAGATGATGTAAAACCATTGGTGGGTATTGAAGAGAAACTTTAAACTTGTGGTATAATATTTGTTCCAATAAGCCTCTATTGGTTATACCATTTCATGATACCCAAATAAATTATAATTATACTTGTTATATAAAAATTTTATGATTGTTATATTGGACATTGGATGCCAGGACTACCTTTATTTAAAGGATTCTATATGATGAAACTATAAAAGGTTTCTTACAACACAGAATTATAATAAGAAACACTCATTATAATAATCTTATTATGGATTAATGAAAGTATTATGAACAGAAAATATTGGTTTGGAATGAAATATTTTCAAGTTTCAACAAGAGGTCAGTGCTAGTACTATAGTCTTCTTAGATAGATATGCCTGATAATATTTGGAAAATAGTGAATTATTCTTATAGGTATTTACGACTATATTGAAATAACTCATCAAATATTGACTTAGTATAGAAAACTAGTATATAGTATCTACTAAGGTAAATATATTGGTTTCTTAGACCACATAAAAGTATATAAAATGACTTTTTAAACTAATAGTTAACAAAAATTGAGAGATAATTGTTTCCAATGTCACATGGCATAAACCTCTCCAAGAAGACATTTATAAGAGATAGGAGGAGATTAATATGGTGAGTAGAACTCGATATCATTTAGTGATAGATCTATCTCATATTATATGATATAACTATATGTGGTAATTACAATACATATTTAATATATTATTCAAATATCAAATAAATCTAGGATAACTACACGGGAATAAGTTAGATTTATCCAATTGTATTTGTAATGTAAAAAAGGTCATGTACCTGGTATTTAGAGATGAAAGAACCCTAGTCATAAATGGGGTATTAAACTAGTCTTCATGTGGATATATTGATATTATCTAATAGTTAGGATAAGTAAATGATCAATAGAAGCTCGTTATATTTAGTAGTATCCATATCTATAAATAAAGAGTATGCTACTTTTTCTAATGCAGCTAAAGAAGAATTATAAATATGAAATGATTTGTTTAAAATCGTTGAATCATATCAGTGAAGTATGTCATTAACATCATAAAAAATTTATGTTTATGATAATGGTACTAGAAAAGATGTTAAGGTTATGATAGAGTATGAAAGGGATATAGTTGGGGATGTCATCTTTTTGGGGAGTTTTTCTAAATGAGGTGAAGTCCTAGATAGGTGATTATCCATGTAAGAAAATGTGACAGGACCAATTACTAAATTCATTACTCTTTAGAATCCTGATTTTATCATGCGAGAGCTAACATGTTGATAGATAAAAAATTGTATCTAGTTCAAGTGGGAGTGTTGTAAAATTGGGCGACCTATACCCAAATTGTGCATTAGTTTTAGATTAGCGTATCATGTATATAGAGAGTTATGCATGATATTTTCTTACCATAAGAGTGGACATAATTTTTCATACACTATTTACATGTTAATGTCCTTATATAATTTATTGAAGAAAATGGTTATAATAGATACCAACTATAAAGATAACATTAAAATATGATTAATGTAATCATAAATATATGGTATGTGGTATATATACCTAACATAAATTTGATATGAATGAATATTAACAATTCGGTGTTGGGGGATCATATGTATTGGGACTTCTTCATATGAATCTCAAGATTGGTTATCTCAAGTAGATGAGATCATGAGGACTGACCTATCAATAAGAACACCTTATCTTGCAAGTTTCATTAGATATTTCTATTTTTGAACAAGTTTATTTTTCTCAAAACATGATATTAGTGTCAATGTACATCCTTAACACATATACTTTAATTCAAGATGAAAACCATGAAATTTATGTTGTGGTGGGGTAATAATTCATTTGATGTGTCATTGGTGGTATATGAGTTCGATTGAATGATCAAGATAGATTTTTTGGCATATAGAAATAAAGATATATCTTCAGTCCAGTTGATCAGTATGGTAGTACATTTACCAAATCTATGTCCATGATTGAATAATGTAACTCTATTCATAATGATCAGTAAATGAATAAATAATACAATTAATTTGGGTGACATTAGTGATGCCTCCTATTTCATGAGATACCACAATATAAAGAGATTATATAACACATAATGTAGTCATAAGTGGCTATGATTTTTATGATTAAACAACATCTTCTTATGTTCCCCGGTTTATTTTTAAATACTTAGCATGGTTTCTTTGTATAACTCACGACTATCAAGATAAGGGTATAGAGGGTCACACACAAACTGTATTCAAAATCATTCCCAATTCTAATGAATTACAGTTTAGGACATGGTGGGATCCATCACGTGGCATGGGTAATGTATGAGTTTGAATGATCACTAAAAAATAAATATTTTCATTATTGATTGAGTTTAAAATATTATAAGATGAATTTATTTATTCATCGTATTTACAAGTCATACAATGAATATAAGAAAAAATATTTTATGAATGAATATTTTATTAAAGGTTAATTTAGTAATTATCTTAGATTTGAGTTGAGTTAGTGACTTAGAAAATTTTCACATAAAATAATTTAAATGTTAAAATTATGTGTTTGAATACAAATAAAATTAGTGACAATGTTACTATGTTATAAATATTATTTAAGGCATATTTGGATGGTTAAATATGTTCAGGGCACAATGTGAAATTTATAAGAGTATTAACATACCAATATAAGTTCAAATCTAACAAAATTAGTGGGTATTATTGATTAGTAAAATATGAGAGCATGTCTCTCCTCTATCCCATATTCTTGAGAGAGAATTAGTTGATCTGAGCACCTTGGTTCGATTTCTTCTTCTAGGATGAAAGGAAAGGTGTTGTACTGATCATTCATATGTGAAATGCGTCATTGATTGTCTAAATTAGAACCCAAAAATATACTATTGATACATAAATATGATTTTTTAGAGAATTTTTAGACAATTTATAGGGTTCCATCTATGGTTTCTTCAAGAAAATAATGTTGACAAAGAGTAGAACACATGTTCAAACAAAATATAATGAGGTATGGTTATGATTTTATTTACAATATTTATTAAATTTACCTAAGATATTAAGGTTGATAATAATGTGGTGATTCCCTAGATATGATGTTGTTATATCATTTAGCGTGTAAGAGTTGTAAATTCCAACATGTTTATTCTTTTGTTGTGTGATTGAGACCAATAGTGTGGGAATAATTATGATTCACCTCACATTCTATTTTTGTAACATAATTATAAAACATAAAAAGAGACTTTTTATCATTAAATTCACTCTAGGGAATGAAAATATTAATTTGATAAATTTTTATAATTTCTCAAATATTTATAGTTGGTAGTAAAATTATAAAATTTTCATGAATGATTTCATTCAATTATAGAAATAAAATAAAATTAAAATTACATTTTCATCAGGTAATTAATTTGAGAAATAATTTATTTGATCAAATGAATCCTAGATAATAATTTAATTTTTATAAAAAATGATAATCTCATGTAAAATTTTTTATTCTATTTATCATGACTATAGTCATTTAAATACCAAAGACAGTAAAATTAATATTTTTGATAATAAAAGTTAATATCCTATAATTAACCCCAAGAAAAATAAAAAACACTTCAATGGATGATATCAAATAAATTACACTACATAATAATAATATTCAAAAAATACTCAATAAATAATATTTTTTAATGATATTTCTACCTATATAGGAAAACATTAATCAATATAAATAGTATTCAACTTAATATTCAAAGACGCTATTTTTATACAATCCATCGACGACAACATATTACATATTCACCCCAACATTGATTTTAAAAATATTTATATTTACTTTAAGAAATGAAATATAAGTTTTTTATTAAATATTCACATTCACCACATGGAATTGAATGAACTTACTTGATCAGGTATTATGAATTCTTCAAGACTAATAACATGAATATAATGATTTAATCCATTTTTTATAAAACAAAATGAAAAATACATATAATAAGTAATAAAAAAGGAATAAAAATAAAATACACAATATTTATTGAAAAAATTTACCAAAAAAATCATATCAAACATGGCCACTTCTATATAATCATTATTCATAACACCTTTAAGTTATAGTAAGTAATAGTAGATACAAAAATACAATATATCATCAACTTATTTTATGGTTCAATCAACAATGTTTGGTTTAAATATTTTATCCTTACCTAGAATTAGATGTTTATAATGATCTATATATTGTTTTAGAATAAAAAACCTATTTAAAAAGTGAAAATACTCATTTTAAATTATTAGAAAGTAAATATAAAACTATTTAAGAGAACCATGAATAATAGAAACATTGTGTTTTTATGAATTTGTGTTTATGAGAATTTGTAGTGTAAAACAATGTAACAAGTGGTTTTATCATTGTAAAAATTGAATCAATGTGAACCAAAAGTCTTGAATTATATCATCAATCACTAAAACCATTTAAAATGGTTAATTAAATTAGTTCATTAAATAATTGGGTGATATAAATCAATAATTAAACATAACACTAAAACATAATATATGATCCCTAAAGAATCCAAGAATTAGTTAATTCATTTAAAAAACTATTTAATCAAGGAGATAAGGATCATGATAAAATAAAAAAAAAGATATTGATTAATGATTGAATACAATGAAATAACATAAAAAACTATTAAAACAAAATAAATTTCAACAATTAGTGACCATTCATTACAAACATGGCACAATATGTTTACCACCTCATGTTTTCACATGAACAAATAAATTAATTCTTGTTTGGAAAGGGATAGTGAATTAAAAATCATAAACTACTTTCTCACAAAAACCTTCAATCCTTTGAAACCTCTATCCAAAGCCATTTCTATTATTGGTGATGTGTTGACTAAAAAACTCCAAGACAAGGAAATCCTTTTATAGATTATGATTTATCGTGTATTCTAATATATCTATAAAAAATTTCCGTATAATTCTATATCTCATCATACATTAATAGAGAACAAATGCCACTCAAAATAATCATAATGTTTTGTCCAAGTTCCACCATATATCACCCCTCAAAGATAAATGTTCCCCCACGTTTATTATATTTTTTATATCTTAATTTGTTGAATGTAGTATACTATTGGAACACTGACTAGACACTACATGAAATCATTGATTTCTGGTGGGTGATTAGATTTTAAAATTATATGTCACCCAACTAACACTATTGTGGGGAATCACAAAATATGAGAATTTTAGGTTCAAACCCACATAGAGGGGATGAAAATGAGTTGTTACCTTGGTATTGGAAAAAAAGAGGGATTCCTCATGTGGATTTTACGGAGTTGGATTTAAACTAACAAAATGGATTAGCTTATCATTGATTAATAAGGGTTTGGGATCAATTTCAGGGATCCTATACAACGGGTATTCATAAATCTAGGTTGGGTAATAATTATGGATTAGGATATGAAGTTATTTAAGGGTATCAAATTGGTTTTGGTTAAACAAATTAAATCTACCTAGACTATAAACCACTCACTGGTCTTGAGGTGGTGATTGATCCAGGTTCATAAGGAGAATGTTCTAAAAGTAAAGAACAAAACAGGCTATTCGACTTTACTGGATTTATTCGAATTAGATTAGGATACTTCCTCTGTAATTACCCATATTAAGATCATGAAAATTAATGAAATAAATATGAATTCCTAACCCAATTACATTCCAATGAATTACCCATGTTTTTATTTCATGATTCATTAAGTGTTTTTACCCCTACTCTTAACCCCTAATCCAAGGAGGATTAGTTATGTGTATAAAAATCAAAACTAGACAAGTTAAAAGAGTAAAGAAATTGGAATGTTCATTATGTATAAAATGAACAAACAAAACAATAGATGTCACAAAAATTACTTGGATTAAGAAGAAGAATAATATGTACTTCATTTGGAATTAAAAAGAAGAAATGAGCTCCAAATAATGAATGGGATTAGAAACATCCTTGTAATCATAGTACATCAGTAAATAAATTTGAAATGAAATAGAATGTGATAGAATTAATTAAAATATCATAAAAGATGATAATTTTAAAAGTAAGTGGTTCCTGTAATTTAAATAGGCCAGATCTACTCATGAAATTAATAGTTTTTTGGTTTTGAATCTTTATAGAATTCTACCTTATCGAAACATACATGCC
This sequence comes from Viscum album, assembly GCA_963277665.1. Classification (NCBI taxonomy): domain Eukaryota; kingdom Viridiplantae; phylum Streptophyta; class Magnoliopsida; order Santalales; family Viscaceae; genus Viscum; species Viscum album. Next base: position 911,329,366 of record OY728155.1, on the reverse strand, counting down.
ATGAGTTTGGAATTTATTTCATGAATGGTAGTTTTATGTATTCAACATCCATTATCTCCTAAGATTCATGGATCAATTTGAATTCAAAAGATCATCAAGAAGGCTTATCGAAGACCAAAATTGATACTCTCACATCATAAATTGATTTCTTATCCTAATATTCATTAACAAAAAGGTGACACATATTTTACTAGATTAATTAATTAGTATTTGTATTTACAAATTTTTTCCATTATGTAATTCATGTCATGAATGTAGTTCACATCATAAACATTATTCACATTGAAAATTAATGTCATGTATTAGTTTCATGTCTCATGTTTTGTCCAAAGAATGTATGTTACCTAGGACTACACATTGTGAGTCTCATTAAAAGTGTGAATTGTATGTAATTTATAGATGCACTCCCTTTACAAAATGTTCTTAAATTTTATGATGGAACCAATAAAATATCAAATTATCGTTGTATAAAAAATGTTGTGAAACTAAATCATTTGATCATAAAATGAATATATGAATTAAGCCTATCAAATTCTCCCACTCTTGAAAAATTAATTTCCCTCAAGAAAAAAGAACCCCAAAATAAATATCAAAGGAAATACTTTTAAATAGGAAATAATAATTGAAACTATGAAAATGAAACTAAGTGTTAAAAAAATGTGTTAGTCCTATAAAATCAACACTGCAAATAAAATTGGTCATGCACCATGGTCAATTTCCTTATCAAAACCCCTTCTTTATATAAGTGTATTTTTTCTAATTTTACATCGATAACTATGAAAATGTTTTAATTTACCTCACCTTGAATCTTATCTCAACACATTATGTAAAATAAAATCAGATCTTTTCTAATACCTTGAATACATGCTCCTAAATATAAACTTTTATTGGATTTAACATCTCTACTCCATAAAGAAAAAAACAATATTAATCTTGAGGTTTTCATTGTGGTTAAAATGACTATGAGGATAGGTGTAAGTTAATGGATGAAAAAAAATCAAACTCAAAAGGAGGGTAAAATATAAAGCACCATGCAAGATAATAAATAATTGTGTAATGAACAACCTCCTATGAAATAAAATGTCTCTACTTGTCCAAAATCATAAATAAGGCCCATGAAAATTATATTAAATATTAATAGACATGTCATTTTTTGGAATTATTTGTAGGATATATCTAACAACCAACACATAACCATATATGATCTATCATTATATTTATTGGTCTATTAATGGTAATTTTTGACCTTAATAATACACGACCAATTATTTTCTTATTTCATTATTTTTTTTATTTTTTTTATAAATAGAATAATAATTAAGGTATATTATAAGTAACCATGGAACACATACCATTGATTAATTGAAAATACCACCACATATCTCCTCAGTAACAAGCATCTCATTTCTAGCTGAAATGATTCTTCTCCCAATTATACAAATAAAAATTATACAATATTCCAAAGAGTATGGTATAAAGGGATAAAATGGATAGAAACATGGATCAATCATAAGAAGTTCATTCCTGTACACTAAATGAGGATTTGGGATAATATATAGGTGGGTCACTAGGTAAATGGGCTCAACCAATTTAAATGCATTGATCATTTTAAAAGTTCATTTGTTCAGTCATAGACTTAAAAAGATACTAATGCATATAATAATAGTCTTATATGTCTCAAGTGTCTCTAAAGAAATATAATCATATTAGAATAGGAAATATTTAGGTTATAACACTATTTCTAATGACATTTAATATAAAAATTGGGAATCACTCAGAGAATAATAACAAGTAATATTTTAATTAATAAAAAAATTGGAATTTAGAATCAGAATTAAAATAATTTAATCAAAAATATTTCTAAAATTATTAAATAGGATTAAATAATATATTTTAACAATTTATATATAAAAATTATCATTTATTTACATGGGTGTAATGATATTTGAAGTTAAAACTGGTTTTCCAATTGAAATTTCTCAGATACAAATGAGAATAGACAAAATAAAAATGAAAATTCAATAAATCTTATGAATATCCCCCACACACACTTAAATTGAAATATTTTTCACATTATTGGTGTAAGTGATGTGGGATAGATGGAAATGAATGTATAGAAATAATTTTTAAGGCAACAATTTTTATAGTGTAGTGAGTCAAGAACTCCCTGAAGTGAATGCGATGACATGGGAAAAAATGTCGGAAGATGATGTGAATCCAGACTAACTAAAAAATTGTTAAAGAAAAAATTATTCATATAATGAATAAATTATTAGTTCATAATATAATTCCAAAATAAATTAAAAAATGGGGTTGGTACATACATGACTCAAACTGAATGTCATGTCATGAAAATTTATGGTCTTTACTAAAAAGATGAACCTAAATGATCTACCTAGTAGAAAATAACTCAAGAAAAAATATAAAAATACCCAAACATACATAAATAAGACTGAAAAGACTAGAATGTGGGTTTTCACCCAAAAAGTGACAATAATTTCAGTGTTATCTAGATGTATAGAAATAGATCAGTCAGAATAGTCCATAATCTCAGTCGTTCTTCAACTCTTTCTAGCATTAAAATAAGAGTATGTCAAGTATAATGATCTATTTGGAGGATTTACCAAGTCAAAAATGGATAGACCAAATCACTAGTGCAAAAATAAAAACATATGAGTTGCACTTGTGGGAATCTCCTAATGAGGTTCATGGAGCATATCGGTATAAGGGAAAACCTCATGAGGGTGTCCAATTGGCATCCCATCTATTGTTTTAAAAGTTATAAAATAAGTAGGGAAATGAGGTGTAGCCCAAATATATGGAATTAGGATAAGGAATGATTATGAAATTCATTGTTAGACAAAAAATGAATCCCATACATTATATAAAGTAAATAATACATGACGGTGTTAGGAAATATAATGAAACAAAAATACACCTATATGGCATAAAACAAGGGTACAATGAGGAATAATATATAATGAGTTGGCAGAATATCCATGAAAAGTGTTTATAGTCCCTACCTTAGTGATGATTTGATAAAGCTAAATTTCCATATTTAAATCGATGATAGTTCCATACACAGCTGGATTGACTAGTAGAACTATCTGTATGGTGCATAAAGTAGTCTCAATCATCAAATTTGGTATTGAGTTAGATGATGGAGGAGGTGAGGTGCTGACCCAGATAAAGGTTCTATATCATTTAGATAGATCGATGAATGAAACCTTTATAAGTGTCCAAACAATAAGGCCCATTCCCTATCGCGTGTGCGTTACTAAAAATTCCCTTTGAGTAACAGGGTCAGTAATCTCCAATGGGATATCTATTTTGGGAATTGTGGGTTCTATTATGGATGGGATGGGTAAAAATCTTGAAGTCATATTTTTTGAAGTAGTAGGTGAGACAATAGTATGGGTGTTCGGTTGAGGTGGAGGAGAAATGGAGGATGGTAATGCATGAAGATCAATGAATGGGATCTCTATGTGATGAAAAAAGGCACACTGGTTGACCATAATGCAATATAGAACTCCCTAAAAATATTTCATCTACTATGAAGGAGTGTGGATAGATGTATTGGGCTACTAATATGGGAAAACCTCAGTCCTAGTACTTAGTGGATCATACCTAGCTGTTGGTGGTGCAAACCTAGTAGTTGGTGGGTAAGGTATCGGGGTTGTTGAGGCATTTGGAGTTGTCACCACATTAGTGTAATTAGTGTACTCAGGAGACCAATAATAATAATTTCCTATCTTCTAAAGGAGCCCCATATTATGGATCATCACAAGATCAACCAACTCTATCAGTCCTAAGGATGATGTGGGAAATAAATATTCTAAAATTACAAGATTCTTAGACATGTGCATAATAAATCTCCCTCCAAGAACTCAAGAATGATATCCCATTATGTCTCCTCATGCACCTCAATGATACAGGAAATATTTTTATATCCTATGAGCTTCAATTCTTCCATATTCACAAGGATATTTGGAAGTTCAGTAAGTTTGAGACTCTTGTTGGTTTATATGGGAATAGTGCAGACCATTATGGTGATAATGTAATGGGGAGAAGTGGAGGTGGTGTGGCTAAGGGATTAGTTTGATCATCATGGATGGAGTTGTTGATGAGGGAGTAGTGGGGGAAATGTGCTGAGATAGGGTGAAGGGAAGAGTTAGTAGAAGATCGAGGTGATTTGAACCTATGGTTCATGACTTCAGTAGGTGAATTTGGAAATTGTTTTCATGAATTATAAATTGATAGCATGATTTATCTGGTTTTTTTTCTCTTAAATTCCAAGAATCTAAAAATGTGAATAGCTAATTCACATAGTGAATTCAGCTAAATTGGGGATCTTTTTTGAGGGTCTTCAACCCACAACTCTAAGAAGATCACCCGATCTATCAAATCTATTCAAACCTATTCTATCCTACGGAAAATACATGTATTTTCTTCTAGTAGGAACTTGAAATAATGTTTATATCTTGACATTCCCCAATTTTCATGTGAATTTTAAATATAAGAAACACCCTTATTGAAATGGATCTTCGTAAATTTTCACCATTTTTTAATTACTATGAATAGAGGTACCTTTCTTTTTTGGATTTTAATTATTCTATAAGGGAATATTTTAATTATATAAAATGATACTGACCATTGGGATTTCAATTTTTTTGGAAATAAATTTAATCTTGAATTAAATAAGTGTACCTTGTCTCCTGATGTGATTATCATTCGATTTATGCACCGATCATGCAATTGTATTTTTATTTATATATTTTTTGGATTTTCAATAAGTTTCATGTCTTATTTATTCTAGCTTATCTAGATGAAATAAAATTTTCTTATATTTTGTTTGAGAATCTAATTTTATCTTTTTTATCTCCTCGAATGAGTGATTTATCGATTCAACTAGAATGTGACACGGTTTTCCCTAAACAATTTGGAAGGGTTTTTGTGCTAAAGGATGTTTTTTAAGTAGCGTGATACACCTATAAGGAATCATCCAATAACTTTTTCCAATAAATTTTTATATTAATTGAATATTTTATTAAGTATTTATTTAATATCCATATTGGATATCTCCACCTTCACACATGTCTATTAGTTTTCGGGGCTGCGATTGTTATATCTGATTTCATAATTCTGAAGCATCCCTTTTATAGAATGGTTACTGAAGTTCATTCCTTAATCATATATGAGAAAACAACTAAGAAATCCAAATTCATAAAATATGCTCAAATTAAAAAAAATTATTACCAATATTTATTTGTAGGAGTTGTGGCTTCATCTTTTAACCACTTTGGGTTGTGGTCTAAAAAACCAAGATGTACAATTTTCCAAATAATTGGGAAATGAGCCAAAGAAACATATTCCCAAAACATCAAATAATCCAAATTCTAAAATGGGATTTTATTGAAGTTTATATCATTTCCAATTATTCCTATTCACTAGCATTGATAACATCATTCCAAAAATCTCCATGCATCACGAAATAGAGTCGAAAAAAAAAATATTTTAGAGAATTTTAGTGATAGTATGATCAAACCCATCACATTCTCTAGTCATTGAAACATGAAAAAATTCTAACACACTTTAATTTCATCTTCTATGATAAAACATAACATTAAACCATCAATACATTTCATAAATAATAGTGGATCATCCATGTAGTAGTTTGATGTATCTGATAATAAATTCTTCCTTTATTGATATGAGAAGTGTGGGAAAAGGGTCTTAGTGGATATATGGTCATCTATATCAGCAAACAGTGGTTAACCTATTTCATAAAAATAGAAGATTATTTCATCAAGGAAGTCATCTTAAATTCTCATCTATTCTTATCTTTGACATTTTGTAGATGTAATTTAGATACGTGATCATCAATAACATTATTACTATCCATTGTGTCATTGATGATAATGTCAAACTCTTGTAGCAGTTGGATCCACCATATCAAGCTTCATTTGGCATCCATTATATTTATAAAATATTTTTATGTTTCATGATTGGTGAAAATAATGGCTCTAGTGACCTCAAGATGTGATCAGATTTAATATAACACAAAAATACTACAATAATATTCATCTATATAGTCGTGTAATTTGAATGAACTTTTTTTCAGAGTATGACTAGCAGAGTATATGGGTTGGAAAGTATAACCAATTCTATGTCCTGAGATTGATCCTACAATAAAATCACTTGAGTCACCCATCGGCTCCAAATAATTTTCCCAGAAACATGATACAATGAATAGAGTTTCTACCATGTCTTCTTTCAATGTCTCAAAGGATCATCAACACCCTTCAATAAATTAGTACATGATATATTTTACTAGAATGTAATTTGGTGGCTGAGTTATCTAAGATAAATCATTGAAAACCTGATTGCAGAATCCAACAGGGCCATGAAAACTCATGATCCCTTTAGTGGTGGAAGGTTTTGGTTGTTCTTTAATGACCTTAATTATCACAGTGTAATATTCTATGTCATGCATTAAAATATTATTCTAGAGAACTATTCATCTTTTCACCATAAAATAGAATTTTTTCAAATTTATCAACAAGAATGTTTCTTTACAATATTATATAATGAGTTACAAATTTATCAAAACAACCATGAAGGATAATACATAAATTAAGAAGTAAACCATAAATATATATAAAAAACCACTTCAAAAGCATGAAAGATTTGTGTCATTCAGTGTTAGAATATTTAAAGTGTGTTACAAATTCTGAATGAAATTCATTGATATGTGAATGTTCTAAATGGATAAGTGAAAATTGGTTTTGAATAATCACCCAATTCGATACATATTTAATTTTATCTTGAGAATCCATCTAGGAAATAATAAAATTTAATCCTGGATAATTTCTCAAGAATATAATACATTAATGAGAGATGAAAATGGACCTTCTAGGTAACTATATTGATATTTATATTATCAGTGGAGACTCTCCATCTAGTAAGGATCTGATATGTGTTTGATTGATCTTCATTATTTTTAATTACAATGAAACCCCCCTTGTTTGGAACTACTTATAGTAGAATCACCCATTCACTATCGAAGTAGTATAAAATAATAATGGTGTCAAGAATTTTCATAAATTAATTCTTAACCACATCCTTCATGGGTGTGGTGAGAAGCCTTTGGGGTTTTCATTTTCTTAAATCCTTATTCTTGTGATGTTCTTTGAGTGTAAATTATATCTTGAGTTTTTTTAAATATTATAATGATTCTTAGTTTTTCTTTATTCTCTAAGAATTATTATTTAATATTTATTGCTAGGGGTTTTATCTATAATATTTTTGGGTTAATAATCAATGGTTTGAATTCTGGAAAAGGGTCCTTTGTAAGAGGTTTGATGTAATCAATATACTTGTAGTCACTACTATCCTTATTTTAGGGGACTATATCTCCCTCTCATATTCAAGGTACATAAAATTATCTTCATAATCAGTCAGGAAAATATCTCTCCACTCAAGTTAATCATCACATTTCTAAGGTTCTTTGATGAGATCAAAAACTACATTTTCTTCACCAATTCAGAAGATAGGTATACCTCAATTCTCATTGATGAGAATATTACCAATCACAATAAATGGTTACCATAATATTATGGTAATGTCACATTCTTCTTCTATGTCTTGGATGATAATGTTAGTAGGAAAAATGATGATACCAACATTAACTAAGATATCCCCAATAAGTAAATGGGGATATTTGATAGATTTGTTAGTAAGATAAAGTGTTGCCTATGTCATCTTAAGTTCCTCGTGTCCTAGTCTTAGAAATATTCTCCTTTTCAAACGATTTATTATCACACCAAGATCCCATAAATATTTTTCAAAAATTGAACATCTCAATGGTGCATGGGATTAAGAAACAAATATGCAATCTCATATTTGGTTGAAGCATATGTTGAAAAACTGTAGAGAAGTATTCATTTATAGAGATAACTATTAAGACAAACATTTTTATTTTATTTGAGATTAAATACATTAATAATTTTGCTTAATAAGGCATCTAGAAAATGTATTCATTAAAGGGAATATTGATGTGGAGTTGTTTAAACATCTCCAGTATTTTTTTTTGTAATGGACCTCATTCTCAACTAATCAAATCCTATCAAGGAATTGAAGAGGGTGAATGTATAGTGGTATTTCCACATATATATATTATTTAGTGGGAAACTCTTTTTCATGATCATTTTCTCTTATAATCACTTCTTATTCAAGAGATTGTTAGGTTTTTTATATTTCTTATTCAATTATTAACTCATTCATATTTCGATCCTCTTTCATTCACTAATCACTTTTATAGGGGTGTTTAAAATTTATCTCTTTCAATTTTGATAGAAAATAATCTTGGACTCATGTCTTGGATGGTTCATGTAATTATTGGGTAGTGTTCCTGGTAGTCAATCTAAGAGAGTTTTTGAAATTTACCTAAATGGATTCTCAAGTTTTCATATGATTGGTATTTGATTTTGATTTCTTTTTTATTACATAATCATTCAAAATTAGTCCTTCTAAAAAAATTACATTAGAATATTATCTAGGTTTATTAATGGAGTTTTGGATGCTTGTGACTTTGTAGGTAGACTTTGAAGCTTAAATTTTTATTGCTAGGGTGGGAACTACTAGTCCCTAGAGGGAAATGGTTATTGAAGAAATGGTTGTTGTGGGAAAGAATATTTGTGTTGATATGGGTACCTAGGATGTCCCTAATTTATTTATAGAGTATGACCACTTATTTTTTATTAATAATCTTGATTGGGTTTTTTTATTGAACATGTCATTTTTTGTAGTAAGGTTGTTGGTATTCTTGTGGTTGTTGATTGTAATTAATATAATTAATTTTGCTAGTTTTGGTCTACCTTATTTTTGATCGATATTCTAGATATGGGTGTGGGCCTCCACTCACCATACATTCATGTATATCTATGATAGGAGTACATGGTGGTGTTTGGGGTTGAGGTGATGGAAATTATTTAGCTTTTTGATAAGTTATTTGACCTGGGTTTCATAGTGGGTGGTTTCTTCTACCTGGTGTAACCCCTTCCCCAGAGTTCCTTAATTATTTTAACAATTACTAGAATTTTTTGAGATTTCATCAACAAGAGATCTTCATAATTATGGTGTTTTCAACATGAGTTTACAATCAAAAGTATCATCCACCATAGTCTGAGTGAAATGTTGTTTACCATGGTAAAATGATTGTAGCTAGAGACAAATGTCAATCCCATGGTGTGGGAACATTCGTGACAATTCATTAAATCGATACCATACCTCCTAAGAAAATTTTCCATCTACATGGGGGTGAAATTTTGAATATAATTTCATAGAATTTAGGTTTATATGGGAGGAAAGTAATTATCCATAAATTTTGTTTCAAAATCATTCCAAGTAGTAATGGACTTGGGAGCCTGAATTTATAGCTAATCCTTAGATCTATATTGTAAATAAAAGAGATCAACTATGATATGAATAGAGTGTTATGATACACCCTTATTCCTAAAGGTATTTCGTACTTCTATGAAATTTCATAAAGTCTCTTGTTGGATTCTTCTCTGATGACCACTAAATTGACCCATATTTCAGATCATACGAATAGGGAAAGGTTTTATTTTGATATTATGTGCCTATATGGGAGGTTGAATTATACTGGGTGTAACAACACTAATGTATGTAAAGCTATAGTCTATAATAGTTCACTCTAGAGGTAGTGGTTTTACTCCCTGCTATTAAATTGGAACAAATTGGGTATTTTTTAGATTTGGGGTGGCAATATTGTTGTGCTCATCTATGGTTGTTTGATGACACGTAGATATATATCAATCTATTTTATGTTTAAAATCCAAATAATATTTATTTTTGGGGTTTCATGATCATATCAATGGGATTGGACTTTTCACTAATCACATGAAAAAAATGATCCAACTAATCTGTGTATAAGAGTTCTAAGAAGAAGATCAGAATGAAGGGAAATTGAATCAATCCGTTGTTCGAACATAGATGTCACTGTACCAATCCGTTCTATAAAAAATGGTTCTAAAATTTTGATGGCCAATGAACATCCTTAATGATTCCACATGGGGTGATTAGATTATAAATTTTTATGTAACCCAACTAACATTGTTGATACGGCTCACAAAACAGTGGTTGTCTAGGGTTGAACCCGCATGGATGCGATGAAAACGAGTTCTGACATAGGGATTGTAATCTAAGAGGGATTCTATACATGAATTGGATGGAATTATATTTAAACTAACAAATTAGACTAGATTTTTGTGGATTAAGAAGGGTTTTAGACCAATTTTGGGGATCCTATGAGAATTTTATTCTTAAATTTATCTTTGGAAGGTCTTATAACTTTGGCAACAAATCTGTTTGAGAGTCACCAATTGGTTTTGGTCAAACCAATTAGATATACATATATTGGAAACCAATATTTGTTCTAGAGGTGGTTTTAAATCTAGGTAAATAACATAAAACTTCAGAAGTAGAGAACAAAATAGGCTATTTTTCATAACTATCATAATTCAAATTAGGTAAAGGTACTTCTTTTTTAATTCCCTAGAGTAGGATCATGGAAAGGATTGTGGTAGTTGTGATTTATTTATATAATTCATTACCAATGGAATACCAATGTTTTTATTTATGGACTAATTAGGTGCTTCCACCCCTACTCTGGGCGCATAACACTAGGAGGATTAGTCATGCAACAAAGAAAATAATTATACAATTTAAATGGAGGCTCAATAATAGGCTTGTTTTAAAAAAAAGTAGTAATCAAATCATAAATAGAAATAAAACCACATAAATTTATTAATAATAAGAATAAAATGTATTATAATATAATTTAAATTTGAAACGGGTTCAAAACAATGAAATAAAGTTTTAAACTTCTTTGGAATAAGAGTACAATAGAAAAATTATTACAAATGAAAGAAAAAGACTTATAACATGGTAAAAGAGAGTAAAAGATGAGTGTTTTGAAAGTCATGGGATTATTTAAAATATATAGGTTGGATAAACTCATGATGTGAATGGTTTTCATTTGGTGAGTCTTTATAGAATTCTCCCTTCTCAAAAAATTCACATTGTGTGTTTGAAATTTACATTGTAACCAAGAATTTTAATTCATCATAATTCTGTATCTATCGAGATTCAGAGATCAAGTAAATTTCATCAGATATCCGAGAAGGTTGAACATATATCATGGTTGATAAATTAACATCATGAGTGTATTTCAAATCATTTTTTTATTTCCTATAAGTATTTATGGATTGTACTGGATACCATAATTGACTATCAATTCACTATAATTTTGTCTTCGAGGAATGTACATTGTGAATTTAGTTCACATTCCAGAAATTATTCATCTAGGAAATTCATTATTTTTATTTATTTCACAGCTTAATATTTGTCCTAAAAGGCTCTATTCTCCATGAATACACACTATGAGTCCCATTCATGGTGCAAATTTTCTACAATTGTAGTAATTTATATCAACACCCCACTTAAAAAATGATCTTTAATTGCTAGTAAAAATAAATCAAATATCAAAGTATCATAGTATAAAACATGTATGAAACTCAATGATTTGTTTCAAAAATTTATATATTAATTAAGAATATCAAACACTATTTATCATGTTTTGGTTATACTGGTAGAGGTGAAACATAAAATTAAAATTTTCATCATAGTGAGATACAACCCACTACAAGATGAAATGTCCATATCACCTTTGATATAGATCTTATTGAAATAAATTTTAAACCACAACCCATCAAAGTCATAAAGAAGGCACCCAAGCTCTAAAATCTTGATTTTGGTAGAAATAAAAAATCAACATTTTCACCCCTTGATCATCAATCTTCCATAAAATTGCTGTGATGGCCAATATCAGACCACATTAAGAATATCCCAAGCCCTACATACATCCTCAAAGAATTTAGCATCACTTGCGTATTCATTTACAGAAAAAATAATTTCTTTTAGAGATCATGTTTATTGTTTAACAACCCCAACTCTAGTAAGCTAAAGCCAATGATTATTTTGTTACATTGGTATAATATAGAAATATTCACATCACGCATGACCACACAATTTAGTATTCATACGAGACTACACACATACAAAAATCTCACATTATATTTGTAAACAATAAATGTAGCATAAAATATAAGTGAGAAATTTATTATTACCTCTATAATACGACAAAAATACATCATAGTTCACTTCTGAGTACTCTAGGGATAAGAAACAAATAGAGTGAGCTATAATACTCAATAAGGGATAATATATAGTGGAAGAGATCATAAAATAACCAAGGCATGAATAATACAGAAGAGATAACAATAATAAAACATGCCATATAACTTATATCATGAAATGGTATTGTATCCATGATGATATAACAATATACGTAATCACATGGATAGATATGTCGGGTTTTATAGTGATAAAATGAATAATGATGAACATTATAATATTACCATCAAGCCTTATTCTAAGACATGTTACTTTATAATGATCGTTAATTATTATGTTCTACTAGAATAATCTTATTCAGGATGTATATTAATTATTAATATCATATATATTCATCAAGTTCAATTTTAGAACTATCCATGTAATGCAAGGATGAGAAAAAAACATGTCACTTCGTGGAGGCAATAGTCTTCACGTACACATAGACAACAATTTCATTTTTCATAGAACAGGTTGAAGGTGGAAGATAGTTTTTGTTTTTAAAATCATTAACATGTTATAAATAAAATATTTATTAATTAATTCCCATTTTCAAACCACACATGTAAGGTAGTTATAAAAAATGATATACATATATTTACTGATGTGGTAGTCTGCATGCACACATGAATGAAGTTTTCATTTTTATAAGGAAGTGAGAAGGGTATATAATGGTTATAAAATTGACATAATAACATATAATTATACTAATAATATTGATTGAATTATATTTTGGCCATTAAAATATATTTTTTTATAAAAAAATTATGGAAGAAGAAAAAATTAAAAGGTAAAGAGTACACACATTGAGAATTTGAAACTTATCTTGATAGAACTATTAGAAATGGAGGATTTATGAATTTTCATTAGATGAAGGGGCTGGTAAAATATATATAGTTATATATGGGAATAAAAATTGGTATAGTTTCAATGAGATTTATAATTTACTATGTATGTAAAGGGGTTGTGTCAATCTACTTTTTATGTGAGGTGGGTTTCATTTTTTTAATAATATAAAAAGGAAAATTCACTATTCAAGGAATCTGAGTCCAAAATTAGAAAATAAATGATTTTTTATGATTCTTTAATGGATCAAACCCTTCAAAAAACATTCTCAAATATGTTTTGATTAATTTTAGGACTTTTCCTTTTAGTTATATCTTTAAAATAAATTTAATTTTACTGCGATAACTCATATTTAACCTTGGTAATTTTCATTAATGAACTAAATTAATATTGAACATACCAGATAAATTAAAAATTATGATTTAAAATAAGAAAATAGTTTTATAAAGAAAATAATGTTTGATACAAATTATTTTTTATATTAGTGCACACAACGCGTAAAAATCATATTTTTAGAAAATGTGTACTTTTAAGAATAATGTTTATATTTAGGAAAATATTATCAATGTTTTTTATTTTCTTAACATTAATTAGTTTGTTTCTAAAAAATAATATTAATGTTTCTTTAAAATAAATCCTTAAATGAAATCTACTATGTGAAAATTTAGTTAAAAAATAGAACAAACGGATTTTATTTGTATAAAATATTACTTGAGTTCCAAAATGTTAAACATAGAATTCTAAAGTAAAATTAATATTTTAAGGGTATAATTTTAATTATTAAAAAAATATATGACATGTGAAAATGTTTTATAATTTTTTAATTCAATATTATATGATAATGATTTCATAAGACTCATATTACTTGTAAGAATATTATTTTTTACTATTTACCTAAAAATCAATCATTCTGAAAAAATCAAAATAATCCATCATAAACAAATATTATCTTTATGAAACCCAAAATTGAGCTTATTCTTAGAATTAAAATAGTAAAATTTAGTAATGTTTTTTTTAAATTGAAACATGTATTTTAAATTTTTTTCTATTAGAAAATGCCTTCATTAAACCATTAAGTGATCTTAATGTTATTTTATATCAATTATAAATTAAATAAATGTCAAACTATATGTTTTTGGATTTAAATTATATATTTAAATTTTATTTAAAAATGTCTAGTTTAATTTATTAATTTATAAATACTTTTTATACATAGAAATAAATTTTTTTAAAAATATATCATAATTGATTTTATTATTAATTCATTAATATTTGTCAAATTGTTTAACTAGTATTAATTAAATTTTATCAATACATTTGTATTGAACAAAAAAATTATGATTTAGTTAAAAATAATATTTAAAATTAAATATCATGGAAATACCAAATATATAAAATATAAGTATTAATACATAATTCATTAAATTATATGAAAATATCATCACAAAATCTTCTTATAAATACCCTAAAAAAATTCAAATGAGATCTATGGGAAAGATAAGTGGTGTTGGTTATCATAGGTGGAGACTCATTCATCATAGATATCATAGAGATTTCTATGATCTTGAACTTCACTTACAAATGATCTCACTCAATCCAAACATGATGGTGTTCAGTTTATGCTTGGTCAGGGGAAAACCCTAGTTATTCTACAACCCTTCCAAGCTCAGATAAATGAGACTTTTAAGTAAGACTTCAACTACTTGATTCCAGTTCATCTTGTTTCTATATAAATATCATAATGTGGTTATTTATATTTATGCCCAAAAATTTAATATCTATAATATGATAATAATATTTGATACCTTAAATTGTATCTCAAAAAAATTATTGTTGTTTTTTTTGTTTAACATTGAGTATGAAATAATTTAATAAAATATTATTTATTTAGTTGGAAGTTAATATTAAAATCTTATACTGTTATGTCCTCTCCATTAAATAAATTAAACCTTCAAAATTTTAATTACAACCGACTAATAAAAAAATAACTAAGGGAATGAATAAAGATATATTTTCTAATTTGATATCATCCTCACTATATTTGGAATGGATATAAAACTCATAACTTCCCTCATAATAAAAATGTCCCCAAAATTGACTTTCTCTCTAATCATTTTTTATAATCATCCCTCATGAATGGGTTTCATAAATCATAATATTAGTTTTTCTAAAGTTTTTATCATCATACTTTCACTCATAAGTGATCATAGGTTGGTTTTATATTTGTAATGTGATTCCCATTTTTTAGAAATTAGTATAGAGTCTATGGAGACAAATAATACATTTAAAAAACCACATTAATTTAATCTAACGTAAGAATTAAAGATATCCATATGAAGAATATTGTAATAATCTTTAGCTTGGGATAAAAAAATCATATGATTAAATGTTTTCATGGATAATCAAATCTTCACGGTGATTATTTAATTATCTTAGAAAACTTCCTAGATATACTAGTGTTCCTAGAATCAAACTTCAACATTATTTACGAAAATTTTAAATTGTGTATAAGTTTACTTTAATTACCAGTGTATAAGTTAGCATCGTATATGTATATTGTAATTACCACAGTTCACTTTAATATTTATCATAACCTAGAACCTTACTTATTCCCTTTGTATATAAGTTTATTAATTTTTAGCAATATATTTTTCCTTGTATTAGGGAATTGACATGTATAATTACAAAGTTCCCCAAATTTAATATATTGAAATGATAGTGTTAATTTAGGATGAACATTATTTCCTTCTATCGTGTTAACCAAAATCTTCATTTTTTAGATACTTGTTATTTAATACCCCTTTTTCCATATGTAAAATATCTCCCAGTTCCATTAAGATAGATCTATGGTGATTATTTCCACATTATTGGCATCTAGGTAAGTTAATATTCTTTACTAAATTGTTTTTTTTTTCAATTAAACTCTCATGAAACTCTATCATTTACTTATTTTATGTGTTTGGAAATTCAGCTTTATTCAAGTTGTAAATAATAATTCATGATAGCTAGTTATACATAACAATAACCTTACCCACTCAAGATTTTATAACATTTAATATATCATAGGTAAAATAACCGCATTATACATCATATATATTGTTAACTTGGGTTCTCATTTCTCAATCAATTACATAAAATAAAGATGTTATAGGTATGAGAGAAATAACAACTTTATAAGAGGAAATTATTAACAAAGATGAAGCAATTCATAAATGTGTTTCATAACCTAACTAATGAATCTCAATGTTTTATTCTAGGTTATCCATGGTCATAAATCTATTATGCTATCTAAACTAACTAGTTATATATTACATCATCAAATTCAATTAAAATCCATTATAATGGTTTGTAAAGAGAATGTGAATCATTAAATTCATATCATCTAGTAACCTGGAGTCAGAGGTTACTTTATTACATTGGAATATGATTCAAGGGATTACATAAAATATGATCACACGGTTAGGTATCATTTGGAAATTATATACATAAATTATTCTTACATTACATTTTCAAACATGAAATACGATTTAAAATTCCATTGAGAACTTTATTACTTCTTCTAGAATATTCTAGAAATCAATCAAAGTTCACTAATGGGTACCCAATGAATAAGAAAAAAGGGTGGGATATGATTCTCAATAAGGGAAAACATAAAACAGAAGATATCATGGAATAACCAAGGAATTAATAATATGTAATTGATAAACCATAACAAAATTTTCCATATAATTTGTATCATGAAATATGAATACACCCATGGATGAAATAACAATATAAATAATCACATGGATAAAAATAAATAGTCTCAAAGTTATTGAATACATAGCCTCAGATATAATAATATTATTATCAAGTCCTCATCATAAGATATCATACATTAATATATTAGTCACATGAAAAATACCTAATCTAGTCAGTCTCATGAGACCTTACGATGCCTTGAGGGGATGTTGTGGGCCACACAAATCAATTAATAAGTCCAATGAAATTACCATATGAAATAAAGTAATAGAAACAAAATTCATGATCAAATTGACATAATAATTAATAAACATTGATATAAGAATAAAAACCATATAGGATATAAAAACTTTACACCATTGATAAATTAAATAAAAATTTCATAAGTCATCTAGAGAAAAAATGTGTATTATATAATTAGATATTATCCCTAGTAAAACATGATAAAATTTAATGGATATTTAAATATATGAAAAACTCTTTGAGTATCACATTAAATATTCAGATAGAGAGATAATTTTCTTAAATAAAATTGATGAATGCAGTATAAAAATGAACTATTATTGTATTTTTTTTTAAAAAGAAGGTAAAATTTAATAAAAATTGAAATCACAAGTCACTTTTTTATATAATATTCATGAATATGATAATAAGAACTTCTAATAGATTAATTCAAAATATAAATCTAAAAAATAATAATTTTTGAAAATAAATAAGGGTTATGCGCACAAATGTTGAGGGGAAGATAAAATATACAAAAAAATAATAATATTTCAAAATATTTTTATTGAAACCCATATAATTAAAAGAGAAATATTAATTAATTTTAAAAATAGGAAAATATAAAATTAATATCTAAATATATAATAAATATTTTGACTTTAAATTAATAAATTATAACATTAGAGGGAATAAAAACATACATATGTAAGAGAAATATTCTTCACCAAACAGAATTGAGGTTAAAGAAGAACCCCTTACTGATTCATTTACATTAAAATTAGATTTTTAGGGTAAAAACATGATATAGAATTAAAAATTATATATATTTCATTAAGGATACAGAGGAATATATTCTTATGTTAGTATATATATCACATAACGAATGAATATGGTGAATATAGAACATATCTCAAAATTGAGATGAGAAAACTACACCTATTACTCATGAAATTCACAAATAGAATTTTAACCTCCTGTATAATAAACATAATCATCTTAATGACTTATTTTAGAACCTTATTCATATATAATACCATTTAAATTATTTAATTAAACTAAATCACTACACATATATTTGTCAAATAAAGATTATTTTCATTATCAAATTTTATTAATTTTGATTATTTTGCATGTTTTTTGTAATGGTGAATTCAGACCCAATTATTTGATAAAAATTTCATAATTAATTTATTCTTCAATATATTGTAATATTTTTATTTTAATGATTTATGATGTCCCATTTTTTTGATGGAGGTTATGGTTATGTTCTAGGAAAATGGAATCCACGACGAGCATGTTTTAGGTAATTTACCGATATCAATGAATAATTTTATAATGAAAATTAATTATTATATTGTCATTCCATAATATAGTTTATGACATATATTTATCCTTAATAAAATATATATATATCAATTATATTTTTAGAATCATCCATGTGAGTCGGTGATGAAAAATTAAACACACCGATTTGTAGAGGCAGTAGGATGTATGTACACACATATGATGTTTTCATTTTTCATAGAATAGAGGGTTAAAAATGGTTTACCTTTTATGAATAGAAACAATGTTTTAAATAAAATATTCATTCATTAGATAACCATTTAAATTATTCTATGTAAGGTAGTTATGAAAAATGATATACATCACTTTGTGTAGGTGGTATTCCCCAAGTATGTACGAATGCCATTCTCATTTTTCTTAGGAAATGGGTTGGGTGGATATAGGTTATACCATTAATATAATAAAATATTAGTGTAAAAATAATATTTATATAATTATCTTAGGGTAGGGAAAGTATATTTGGAAGATAAATATTTATAATATGAAAACTTTTTGTAGTGACTCTTACTCACATTGATAATTTAAACCTTCTTTAGGAGGAACTCTTGGAAATTGGGGATTTATGGATTTTACAATGATAAAGGGGATGACAAACATGATATAATGATATAAGAAAATTAAAATGGGTATTTTTCAAGAGGAATTTTAATTTTAGTGTGTATTTAAAAGGGTGGTGGAAGTTCCCTTTTATAAGTGAGGGGAGTGACATTTTTTGTAATAATATAAAAAGGAAAAGTAATTATTTATGCCATGTTAGTTAAAAAATTTAAAATAATGAATGTTTTATAAGGATTGGGTTGATAAAAATATTAACTTCATATTTTCATAAAATATTTGAGTAATTTTAGGACTTTTCTCATTAGCATTATCATTTACCATAATTTTCATTTACCATAGTAACTCATTTTTAATGATGGTAAATTATTTTAAAGAAAAAAAATTAAGATTGAAATTATTATCTATTTTAAACAATATTATTTCAAATATTAAATAATTTTATCACATAAAAATTTCTTGGGTGAGAATGATAAATTTTTATATTAGTGCACAAAACACGTAAAAACCCTTTTTAAAAAAACTGTATTTTAAGCATAAAAATTATGTTAAGGAAATAATTATAAATTCCATTTATTTCCATAAAATTAATTATTTTATTACTAATTAAATAAAATTTATGTGGATTTTACAGTAATTCATTACTCAAATCCAACACGTGGTTATTTAATTTTAATAAATAACGAAAAACAATTTTTTTGGAATAAAATATTACTTGAATCCCAAAATTCAAACATAATTTTCTCAATTAAACTTATTATTTTAATGAATAATTTTAATTATTAAATTCATTTTTCATTATGGAAAAAGGTTTTATAAATTTATAATTCATTTTTATATCCTAATGGTGTTATAAAAATTATAGTATTTTCAAAAATGTTATTTTATATTATTTACAGAAAAAATAATAGTTTTTAAAAAATATAATAATATTTTAAAAATGTACAATTAAATTTAGTAAGTTCAAAATAATTAATATACATAAAAATAAAATTCTTCAAAAAATGGATCATGAATGATTTTTTTCATAATGATTAATATTGATAAAATTTCTTAATAAGAATGAATTATATTTTATCAATACTTTTTTATTAGGTACAAAATTTATTATTTAGTTAATTAAGTTCTTTAAAATTAAATAATACTGAAATATGAAATGTATAAAATTCATGTATTAATATAAAATCATCTAAATTACACGTTTATATCATCATGAGTTCTACATAAAAATCCCACTCAAAACATCTGTATAAGATCCGAGGGGTAAGGTAAGGGGTGATCGTTTTCATGGGTGTAAACTTAGCTTGAATGGATCTTGTGGTAATTTACATGATCTTGAACCTCCCCTACAAACTATTTCTCCCAATTGGAACTTGATGGAGGTGATCTTGGGCTTAGTCAAGGGAAAAATCCAGTGACACTACCTCCCTTACATTCTTAGATAAATGATCCTTGTAAAGGAGATTTCCAAAATTTGATTCCATTTAGTCTTATTTATATATAGACTACATAATGTGGTTAATAATGATTATAACAACTAATTTATCATAGAATCTTTATATTTTCCACACAATGTGTTTTTAAAGGCATAATCCATAAAATATGGTGGTTTCTAATTACAATTTCAAAAGGACAATATCACACCATGGGGGTGTCTATGAAGGTAGGAGTTCTGGTTTGTGGTTCCAAAAGGAGTTGAGTGTCACATTTTGGTATCTGTGATCATGGTGAGAAGTATATGAGTTTGAGTGTTTCTATATTTTTAATATACTTTCTTTTATAATGGAAATATGATAATTTATTAATGGATTTTGAATCAGATTTGATGGTGATTATTGGCTGGGTTTTCCCATCAAACTCATGTAAAATTGATGATATTTGATGTGGGAAACATGGAGAATTTATCATGGAATAGAGAAAATGGAAGTATAAATATATATATATATATATCTATCATCATAAATAATTTGTATTTTTGTTGTGAATAAATAAACAATCATTAATATATCTAGTATTTTAAGAGAGGTGTTCCAAACATTAGAGAGGATTTAAATTAAAGAAATAATTGAAACTCTATTAATAGATTTCTGATGAAAGAATGTATAGTTTTAATGATGACTCATATATGTTTTTGATATTTACATAGTGATGTTAACAACCCATATATGAATAAGAAACACATGGATATCAAGTGGAACCATTCTATACTCGGTTCATCAACAACTACAATAATGTTGTTTTAAGTTTGTGTGTATTTAAATGTTATTTTTCTTTCACGAAGTATTAAGTAATAGAGGTTATTAAGGGAGTGGGAATATGTAGTTATTGAACCATACATAAATAATTTTAATGGGAGTGAACCCAGAATTAGAATTCCATAGCATAAACCCACCACCAATGAGTGATTTTAGTGGATCCTAGTACGTTGATGAATTATCATTGTTTTCACAATGGATTAACCTAGTATAGGTGAACCAAGTAAATTATTATGTCTTTGGTATATTTTTTGATTACATTAGACAAGTCATAAATTAGTACGTGTGGGTTAAACCATAATTTATCAAATTGGTTGAAGGAAAATATAAGGTAAATAATAATTAGTTTATCATTGAAAATAGAACTTAAGTCTGACCCTACTAACAATGAGGTCAAGATCTTTTAGAATGATTAGAGTTTGATGATTACGAATTCACATTGGAATGAGTTTCATGCCCTAATTCACCCCCACTCAAGGTATCTCTCCCTAATGACCCTTATGGGCCTAATAGTATAACAAATTTTGGATATGGAAAATAATTTTTTATTGAATTATTATATTAAAATATTGAGTTTTCAAAAAAATGATTACTTTTATAATGTGATATTTGAAGGAATTATTGAATTTGAACCATTATTTATCATTATTAATTAAGAAGATTAGTTATTTTTATGAATTATTATTACTCTTTTCCAACTTGAATTGACCCACCCTTTAAACCACCTCAACCATCCTTGTTGATTTTTATGAAAAACTCCATGTTGGTGTATTAAATGTTGGGAGAGATTTATCATTAAACCAAAATGTCCCAACCCTATTCACAACCTTAGTTTTAAATATGATATCATTTACTCGTGTTATTACTAAATTTTTTTAATGGATTTTAATAAAAAAATATTTAAATGAGTCCAGACTATAAATATATATGAGTATAGTCTTGAAATACATTATCTGTGTTAATTCACTATTTTTAAATTAATAAATAAATAATAATTTAGGTATTTTTTAATATTATATATATATAATAAATAGATAAACAATATTTAATTATTATTATATATATTATTTCATTAATTAATGTAATCTAGAAATTTTACGGAAAATCTTACACAAACCTCAGTTTTAAAAAAGAGTTGTCCTTATCCTTTCTGAATTTTCAACACATGATTTATATTCATCTTTTTGAGCATTGATATAATAATAATAATATAATAATAATAATATATTATTACTATAATTAATACATTATTATTGATAATATATTTTAAGTTAAATAAATAATTACAAAAATTATTTAATATTATAATAACAATAAAAATAATAATGATATTATTGTTAAATATTTAATGCTGTTTGGGGCTATCTTGAGTAGTAAAGTCACCAAGTCATCCTACATCTCACTAGGGTTCAAACCATGGTGGTCTCCTTTAGTGGGTGGATTTATGGGTTTACTATGGACAAAATTTAATGGGCTATAATATTGGTAAGGAGTGGTGTGAAATGGTGGGTGACAACATGGCTTGACATGGGTGGCACACTGTGAATCTGGAGGCACACCATAATAGTAGCGGTAGAGTCACCAAGATGGACACTCGATAGAGGGAGGGTGTGTTGGTTCTTATCAACCCACCCTTCACCCAAATGGATTTATAATGTTGGATGAGAGTTTTTTTGAGACTAAATGAAGGAATAAGACACACCATGGTGGGTCTTGGGGGAATCTGGTCATTTCATCAAAATCGACCTTTGGTCTATCTTTATTTGGACCTATGGTCCATAGAACACTTGGGACATCATACCACTTATATGTAATAAAATATTTTTAGTTTTTTCTTTTAATTTATTATAGATATATATTAGTATTGACCCACTAAGGTGAATGGGTGTGTGTGTGTGTGTTTATGGTTTTTAATCCAATCAATTGAAAAAACATAATTATTATTATTAATTAACAATTATAATTTAATTTATAATTAAATTAATAATGTTATTGATAATAATTATTAATTTTTAACAATAACAATAAAATTTACAAGATATATGGGATTATAATAACCAATCATGCTCACACCGAGACACCTTAGTGGGTCAAGCTCCATCCCTCCCTGCAAGGATTGAAAGACTCCCACTAGCCTTATTTTATAACATATTAATGGACCTTAACAACCTAAAAAGATGAAGAACCACATGCTATATGGTATGATGCATCTAAGTGACCTGATATTATTATTCCCACATGAATGATGTGCAAATTCACCTTGTATTGTTCTATTTCTTAGAGAAGAGGCTCTACCACATTGTGTCCCTCATGTTATCACTATGTTAAAAACCACATCATAGTGCATTGTGAGTCTTTGTGTCCTACACCATGGATCTCAGTTAGGAACACCCAATGAGGTGACACCATTTCCATGGAATTTTTTTGATTCTCTATGTGTTAACATGTAAATTTTTATAGGGATCCCTAATAGTGCACCTAGGGACTAATTAAGACCCACACCTAAAAAGGAGGATCCTCATAGAGTGCCCTATGGTGAACCTTACCTACGCCATGGAGCTCCACATGGATCTCCGACCAATGCTCAGGAAATCCACTCATCACTGTATCTAACCAAGAACCCACCATCCCAAATAAAGAGTCTATGTGGGTGGTGGTAGGTTAAATCACTTCATAGTTCCCCCTAACTCCCAAGACATCATTCACCAATGCCTTCCATAATTGACAATCACACACTACAAAACTACTCAAAAATCACCCCGCACCATTAATAAGTGCCTTTTATGTAGACATTTAATGGTGTTTTAATACCTTGATTTCAATAAATAAACAATTAATATTTCAAAATCTTGTACAACATGATTTGTTTTTTGATTTTTGGAAATATACTATAGTTAATTGGAAAAGGGGAAAAAAGAGGCCAATATAGGTAGAAGGCCAATAAAATCTAGGGAAGTTTGTGATAGAAAAAATTTATATGCATATTTTTAATCAAAAAATGATGATTTTTTAAAATTTTCAATGATAAAACCCATGTATTAATTTTTGTTTAAAAAATAATAGATAAATTTAATTTTAGAATGAAAATGATCTAAATTGTGAAATGTTCTTAATTCTAGATTTTGACAGATTTCTTTGTCAAGGGTATTTTGATCATTTCATTAAATATATAATTCCAAATTAAGTGATAAATTTTTTATGATCCATGATTTATTTACTTAAATTTTATCTTTTGGACCAGGGGATGATTGGGGAAAATAGAGGAACAAAAAATCATTGAAGTTAGAGAATATTTCGAGCAGATAGCATGGATCCCACCTATGTAATAGATGCATAAATCTGGCCACACACCTCCAATAGTGGTTATTCCACACGAAATAGAATAAGGACACATATCCTCATTTCTAAAATTAATTTTTGATTGTTTTTAAGTCATTAAATATTCCATTAGATGTTATACTATTGAAACAAGCTTAATGGAACCTTCATCTATAAAAATTAATAGTCAATTAAAAATTGACATCACCTACAAATGGTTTCCAAATTAGCTGAAATATTAGGTGGACATGAGAAAGAAAACGAGTAAAAACGTTCATTAACAGTACCATGCTTGAAGAATCAATTTAATGGGCTAAAAAAAGACAATTTTGGGAGGATAGATTCTCCCTATAAAAGGAGAGGAGCTTCTACCTCTCAAATCATTCCATTCCACTCCATCTCATTCAAGTCACCAAGGAGGAGATCTCTACTGATGTAATCCAGTCACAATTCTTCTCATTTTCATTTTTTTACATTTATTTATTTTAGTTTTATTTTCAATTGTAATTTAAATTTTAGTTTTATTAATCCATTTATTTGTGTTTCTCCATCCATCCCATAATTTTTTTCTCAATTATCATATTTTGATTATAAGTATTATTATCATTATTATCCTTAATAATAATAATAATAATATTATTATTATTAATATTAATATGATAACTATTATCATTATTATGATTATCACTTCCTTATTTTAAAACTAATTTATTTTCTCCATCTCTCCTTTTTCAAAAATAGTTTTCTTAACTAAAATAATAATAATAATAGTTAATAATAATAACATTATTATTTTAACGATCATTATAAATTATTTATTCTTTTATCTCTCTATATCTTTCCCCTACCTCTGTCTCTCTCCACACATCCATACACCATTGTGATCACTTACTCTTAGAATTGAGAGACTAACCTTGAGTCTTGGCCTTGGGGGAGGTCAAAGAGTTCTTGAGTTTTCTTTAATGTTTATTTTTTGTTTGTGGTATATTTGAGTAGAATTATTGGGTGAGGATAATTTTATAACTATGGTGACATCAACCAATTACATGTAACTTAAAATATTTATATTTTGGAAAAGAATAGTGATTCAAAAGTGAGATTTCATGTTTGGATTATCAAATTGAAATCAATATATAAAGGGGAATAATATTTGAATCTAATACAAAACCCCAAAACCAAGTTATTTATTCATCAACTCATTATATTTTCACTTCATGATAGTTTATATTTTTAAATAATCTAAAACCCAAAAACATTGTCATTGTTTTCATTAAATTATGAAAACAACAAAAAAAGATAGTTTCGGTGATTTAGAATAAAGTAAGTGAATAAACTAAAAGGATCTTCAATTGTGATGACCCTGGTTAGCCACTGTGCTACACTAGGAAAATATAATTAATTTTTTCCATGCCCCGAAAAGGGAATGTGTCTAAATGGGTACCATTTCTAGGGATCTAATCAATAGTTCATTAAATTTTTCCTATTTTCACATCTCAGGTAGATTTCATTTCTATTAAAAAACTAAAAAAATAAATCCATGATGTATTCAGATTCAGATTATTATTCATGGAAAAATTAATCATAGGTTCAACAAAAACATCAAGAAGATGAATATTTTAGAAGAGCTCATGTGAAAGAACATAGAGATATCATTGAATAGCTAACGGGAAAGGCTGATAGAGAATTTGATTATATTCGGGCATTAATAGAGAATCCCAACCCTGAGCCGAAGTAAGAACCTGAGAAAGTGGTGGAAGAAATTTCACCAATTATCTTTGAAATTGAAGAACTTGAGGAGGCATGTGATGAATACATTCCTGCTAAGATACATGTGGGGGATCAATAAATATTGGATAAATTATTGATTAAATGTGAGGACCTACCTGATCTACCCATTCTATGAAAAGAAGAAGAGCCAACCCCATAGAAGGAAGACACCACCTATGTGGTGTAATTTGATGTGAAAATGGAGGATCCCAACTACTTGCCTCAATATACTAAGATTCTACTCCAACAGACACTTACCTCTAAGATAGATATTGAAGCTGAACCAACTCAGGGAGTTGAAATTTTCTTTGACCTTATCCCTTTTGTTTTTAAAGAATCTGAATTGTAACAAACTCATCAATGTTTTAATTATAAAAAATCAGAATATCTTTTTTTATGCATGGGAGGATGATGAAGAACCTACTTGAGCACCTACTGAGTAACATATGGATCTACCTGGACATGTTGAATATATGTTTAATGAAGTTCATGAGGTGATGGTAATTGATTTTCCAAAAGAAGACTTTCCAAATTCTTCTTACATTGATCGAGAAGAATTTCATCTTGATACTTCAGGTTTTAATTTTATTCAAATATAATATAACTCTAACTTTCCATTTGACTATTCTTTTGATATAGAATATCTTGATAAACCAATGGATAGAGAAGAAGAGGTTACACAATTATAAACCAAGAAAGACAATGATACATACTTCATCTTATGCTCTCCATGCCAGCTATACATCATTATGAAGGGGGAGGATCTAGTGTACTCTATCTGTGGATCATTACTCACCCATAAGGATGAATCAGAAGCTGGGAAAAGCCAATTTTGGTTTTTCAAATAAAAGAAGATTCATCCTCCCTCAAATTTTGGGTAACAGTTGGTGTTTCCCCTAGAGAAAGTAAAACTTTGGGGCCTAATTAAGGGATCGTACCAAGAATTATCCTTCAGTTACTTTATAGGAATTTAAATTTAAATTTGTTATCTTAGGAAGTAGTGTATCATGAAACCCCCTCCCTATATCTTTATGAGATTAAAATACTTGATCCTTGTGCTTAATTGTGTAATTCTATTTTTTAGTTTTATAATGGTAGATGGCATACCTCATCAGTGAAGTAAGAGGACTAAGGTTAATTTAAAAAGAGAGTTCACTTTTTATGTTTATATTTTAAAATCCTCACATTTTTTTTCCAAAACATGTTTTGATCGTTAATGATAAGAATTTCATTCCCACACTTGAATTGATGCTTTACTTGATTTGGCTAGGATACATGAGATTCTTAGGAATCTAGTGATTCCATTTTCTATAATTCAATGTCAATGAAATTGAAATTAGTTAAATGGAGAATTTATTTTTTAAAAGTGAAGCATGCATTTTAAAATGAGGACTCATGATTTGAACGAATCAATTGATTCTTGTAAATAAAATTACCCAGTCATTTTTCATTCTTTGAATCTTATAAATTCATCTGAATTTATTTGTTTTTATTAATCATACCTTGAGTGATTGAATAATATCATTTATCTCATTCTTGAGAGTATTTCTATACCTATTACTTCCTTTTTATTCTTGAGAATATTTCTTGAGTGATCCTGGGACATGTCACCTGCCAAAAATTAAATTTGAAATTTTTTAAAGCTATGACTGTGCAAAAACACATTTAAAATGATTGAGGAATATTTTGAAAATTCCTTATCCTTAAATACTACCTTTACATCAATCCTTCTTAAGCCCATAGAAATCATGAATGACCTAGTTAGGGTTAATCCATGATTCAATGCATTTTTATCCATTCCTACCATACTCTTGGTATTTTCATGATATTTTATAGTTGAAGTGTGGAGGTGAAGGGAGTCATGGTGGAAGAGATGATTTAAATTTTAAATAAAAAGTGTGGTGTGCTATTATGGTAATAGTAAAAGGTTTTGGAATCATTAATTGTACTTCATTTTTTACTTCTCTTAAAATAAAAAAATGAAAACAATTGAAAAAAATAACCATAAAAGGAGAAAATTGGGTTGTGATTTGGGAGAACCAAAAATCACCATTTTCTAGATCGACAATATTCTGATCATGTGTGGTTAGGTAATGGATGTGAGGATTGATATAATAATAAGTTTATAAAAAATATAAAATAGGTACAAAAGAAAAAAAAATATTCAACAGGGTGCACAAATCATTCCTCATGCATAATTTTATCATGACCTTACTTTGAGTTTTGGGGAAGTGGGTGTTGCCACTTTGAATGGGAAAATTTTATAACACTTTTTTTTGATATCATGCATTATACATAAGAGATAAACATCCTCATTGAGCCTTAATTTTTTAAAAATTAAATTCTACCAACCTTAATACTTAGTGTAATTTGAAACATTATTG
Organism: Viscum album; assembly: GCA_963277665.1. Lineage (NCBI taxonomy): Eukaryota > Viridiplantae > Streptophyta > Magnoliopsida > Santalales > Viscaceae > Viscum > Viscum album. Next base: position 911,300,679 of record OY728155.1, on the reverse strand, counting down.
AAAGGTCCTCGTGATTTAATGTGACTTTTGTCTTTACAATGTTGATAATGTAGTCTATTTAGAATCCTATGGATAAGGTGAATGCTCTAATTATATGAGAAAAACTCTACCTAAATTGTATCATTAGTTATGATAGAAAATTATCAAAATTTAGGTAAATCATGACTTTTTATGTTTAATAATAATGAATTTAGGAGTTTGAATTAATGAAAGGATAAGTTCAATCATTTTTAAAAGGGGAAAATTAAAATGAATGATTTAATTATTTCTTTGAATAATGGAAAATTAAATTGATATTTTATGTGTATTTTTTAATGTTTGATTTTACATTGAAAATCATTTTACTTTTTAAAATGTGAATTTGAATATAGGTAGCATTGGTGCCCTCTGATTTCTATGTTGATATTTTATACTTGAGGACAAGAATGGTTTAAGTGTGGGGTATTTGATAGAGAAAATTTATGTGTATATTTTTAATCTAATGAGGAATATTTTTTAATGTTTTTCAATGATAAAACCCCATGTATTTAATTTTTTTATAAAAATAATGGGTAATTTTAATTTTAGAATGAGAATTGTCAAAATTGTGAAAAGTGCTTAATTCTAGATTTTGACAGATTTAATCGTTAGGGATATTTTGTTAATTTCATTAAAAATTAATTTCAAATTGAGTGATTGTTTTTTTATAGTCCATTATTTATTTCTTTCAAATTTATCTTCTATACCAAGGTATGATTCGAGCATCTAGAGGCCTTAAAAAATCATTGAAGATGGAGAATGTTCTAGGTGGACAACGTGGAACCCACCTCCATAATTGATGCATAAATTGGGATACACATTTTCAATGGAAGTGATTACACCTGGAATTAAACTAGGTCACATAGGAGCATTTCTAAAATTAATTTTAGAGAGTTTTGAAGTCATTATTGTAACCATTGGTTGTTATACTTTTCAAGGAATCTTTCTCGTACCTTAATCCAGAAAAATTAACAGTTAATTAGAAATTCATAACGCTTACATCCAGCAGACAAAGGATATTAAATTTTGATAGGAGATGAGATTGAAAATGGAGAAAGAATTCCATTAATGGGGAAAATGTGAATCATTAATTTAATGGGTAAAAAATGCAACAAATTTTTGAAGATAGATTCTTCCTATAAAAGGAGAGGATCTCATAGCACTGAAATCATTCCAGTCCACTCCATCCTCTTCGAGGAACCAAGGAGGAGATTTACACTGAGGGGGGTTGGCCACAATTCATCCCCTTTATTCTTTTAATTTTTTGAAGTTTATTTATTTTAGTTTTATTTTCAATTGTAATTTAAATTTTACTTTTATTAAACCATGCATTTGGGTTTATCCATCCATCTGAAAAAATATTTTCTCAATTATCATATTTCAATTATAAGTATTACTATCATTATTAGTAGTATTAATATTAATAATAATTTTATTTTTATTATTAATATTATTATCAGTATCATCATTATAATTATCACATTATTATTTAAAAACTATTTCATTTTCTTCATCTCTCTATTTTCAAAAACTATGTTCTTAATTATAATAATAATAATATTAAATATTATTATTATTATTATTTTGACAAATATTATAAATTATTTATTCTTTTATATCTCTCTCACTCTCTCCTCTCTCTCTCTCTCTCCACCCATCCATCCACCATTGTTATCACTTACTATCAGAAAAGAGAGACTAACACCGAGTCTTGGATCAAGGGCAGGTAATGTGTTTATGAGTTTTATTTCATGTTTATTTTTTGTTTTTGGTAGATTTGAGTACCCTGATTAGGTGAGGGGAATTTCCCCAATGTGGCGATGGCCCTCAATGACATGTAACTTAAACTATATCTATTCTAGAAAAGAATTGTGATTCAAACGTGAGATTTCATGTTTGGATTATATAACTAAAATAAAAATTTAAATGATAATAACGATTGAATGTAGGACTAAACCCCAAAACCATGTTCTTTCTTCAACAACTCATTCTATTTTCATTTCCTGAAAGTTTATACTTTTAAATAATCAAAAACCCAAAAATATTTTCATTGTTTTCATTAGATAATAAAAACAAATAATAGAAATAATTTTGGTGATTTAGAATAATGTAAGTGAATAAACTGAATGGATCCTCAAGTGAGACAACCCTAGTAAGCCACGTTGTTGTACTAGGAATAATATAATTTTTTTTCATTCCCCAAGATAGGAATTTATAAAATGGTGGATGACATTTTAACATCATATACATTATACATGATATGAGATTTTTAGGAGATGGTCACCCAAGCCAACCAAAAACCAGAGATTCATAGATTTCCATAATACACATCATGATATAACTTTAACACCATGAAAGAATCTGGACAGAAGTTAACAGATAGAATTCATGCCACAACATATTTTACATTTTTTAAAAATTACACGTCATGAACCCATCAGGAAAAAAATAGATACATGGATATAAGTGTTTTGATGCCAATAGTATTATCTATTAATCCCTTCAAGAACACACTAGGTGTATCTCAGAGCATGGAATGGGACAGATTGATAATTGATTACCTGATACATGTTCACCACTATAGATCCCTACTTCACCACTATTATTCACCACTGATCTTCTCTGGGTATCCATTATCCCCATTCTCATATTATTTAGAGTAAGAAAGTATTCCTTTTTGTGTTGGGTGATGTTATTATTAGGGTAAGTACTTCCTTAGGAGTATTTCTATATTTATTTCATTTTTTGGATTATTTAAACTCTGTTTCTTAATTCCATGTCATCTTATTTTCATATTTCATGATCATTTTATGGGTTCTGGGGAGTATTATTTCATTACAACAATTAATTTTCATAATTTTTGTATGAATAATATACAAATTAGATCAATTATGTTTAAATATGATTTTAGGTCCTCAAATTCTTTAATTGAACCTAGTAGATGACCATTCCTAATGTGCAATAATAGGATTAGTGTAGGGTACCAAGACCAAGGATCCCAATTGGCATAATTCTGACATTAATCATTAATGAACCCAAAATCAATTGAATCCATATCACACAAACCTGAATATCAGTGAACCTAGAATTCCTCTCCTATTAATTTTAATATTTTTCTTTTATGCACTTTATTTTTTCTCCAATAAAACAATAAATTAAATGTTTAGATTATTTTAATTAATTTAGAGAAGACAGATCATCCCTGTGGGTTTGAAACATGGAAATTCCATGTACTACATTTTTATATAGGTTTTCTGAGTTTATTTATTTAATAAACTTATATGGCCCCATAAGCATTTAATTATTCCTTACGGTCTATCAATTTTTTTGTGCTATTGTTAGCAATTATTTCTTTTATATTGATGTTAATTATAAATCTTGGTAATTTTTTTTATTTTAGTTCATTATTTTACACCTTTTCATTTCATGTTGTAGTATTAGATTATATTCCTTTTCAATAATAATTCACATATGGGAAATAGAAAATTTATGATCTAATATATGACCCATAGTTGGAATGCACCATTCAAAAGAAAGGGAAGTAAAAGGAAGAGTTTGAGAAAGAAAATGATGTCATGTATGGAAGGGATACATATCAAGGAGCTGAATATGTGTTAGGTGATAGAGTTGGACATTAGTTACAAGGAATAAATATGAGGGGGGAAGCTATGATAAACTATGAAAGAACCTAAAATATGGGTTTCGGTCCATGAATTCTACTTTTACCTATTCCTTCATAATATTTTGATATCAAGTTAACAGTGATCTAAACAATCGCACATTCACTCCAATTTTCTGGGCTAACTCATGAACATCCCAACTTGCACATTTTGTGTTTCCTTGAAATTTGGGAGATGTTTCAATTTTAGATTGTCCTAAATGATGCTGTAATACTAAACCTATTTAAAATTACATTAATGTACAAAGAATAGTAGTGGATCCAAATTATTCCCATATATTCAATCACTGTTTTTGAGGATGTGGTAAGAAAGTATTAAACAGGTATTCAATACCCTCAATGTCAATGGATCAGTAGGTATTTTTTCAAAATTTTCAGCAATATACTAAATAATCATTATACAGTGCATGTGATAGATTTAATGTTTTGATAAGATGATATGCTCATCATGGAATTAAAATTAGGCTTCTAATAAAGAAAATTTACAAAGGAATTTCATAGGGAAATCACTCAATAGTTGATGTTGATATGTGAGGTTTGATTATAATAAAATCACTGAAGGGGAGTTATGAGTTTTTAGATGAGATGTCCAGTAATAGTTTTCAATGTTATCCAGATGAAGGTTGAGCCAAGGAGTGCACATAGTATACAATAGCCCAGATTCCACCCAAATGAATGTCATGTCAAAGAAACTCGATGCAATGATGGCCAACCAAAATCCCTAAGTATGTATTGTGTGGATGTAAATTATTTTTATTATAATCATAAATATTATGTATAGGGATAAAGACCACAATAGCCAGTACCAAAAATTAAGAATCAAGGACAAGGATTTTTTCTAAGATAATATTTTTTTTGACCTCAACACCATGGGACTACACTGAACAATCGATTCCATTAATTGGAATAAAACCTTCAAACCATTTTGAACACCACATGATATGAACTTAAAGAGTCAAAAAAATACACAAAGAATAAATGTGATATAATTAAATAATTTAAAGATGACTCAAAAAAACTAATGATGTAAATTGAATAACTTGGAAACTAAAGTCAATCAAATTTCCAAGCAACTTAGAGAAAGTTCTAGAGGAGTACATCAAGGATGCCCAAACCAGAATCCCTATATAGATCTACGAGTACTATTTCTTAGAAGTAGTAATAATATAAAAGGATGTGATTTATATTTTAAAATAAATAATAAATAATAAACAGTGAGGTAAGTAAATAAAATAATAGAGAATCTAAAGAACATAGATAATAGGAAGCACCACCACTATACCAACCACCACTACAATATCCAGATTGATTTAAGTGGGAAAAGGTTGATCAAATGAAATAAAATTTATTAGAGATGTTAGAAAAGATATATATCAACATTCTATTTGTTTAGGTAATAAATAAATTCCAATTTATTCAATGTTTACAATGGTTTTAAAGATATAAAAAAGAAAATTGTAATATATTCCACTATTAAACTGATAGGGGAATGTTCTGTAGTAGTATCAAGCATGCTAGAAAAAAAGTGGTCTATGTAGTTTTTATTTCCAATTAATATTGGTTCTAATGAGTTTGGTAGTGTTTTGTGATATTTAGGTTACAGTGTAAATATAATGTCATATTCCACATTTAATAGCTTGGGATTGAGAGAGGTACAACCAAATGAAGCTAAGATACAACTAGATGACACAACACTGAGATGTCCTTAGGGAATTCTTGAAGATGTCATCATAAAGGTAGAAATGTTTTATTATTTGGTAGATTTTTTTAGTGATGGACAAGGATGGGGAAAATGTCCCATTAATCTGAGAAAGACAGTTACTTTCTACTAGAAGGGAATTTATTAATGTTCAAAATGGGTAACTATGTTTAAGAGTTGAAGGATCAAAAGTGAAGCTTCAATTATAATGGGAAATGAATAAATTAGTAGAAACAGTTGATGAATTATCAAATGATAGCCTACTGTATGTTGAGGATGTTTTTGTCCAAGGAATAATAGTGGATGTGTCTACTATATAGAGTAATGAATAAAGTAAGAAAAATATGAATAAAGGTAAGATATTGATAGAAAATGAGGAATATATTATAAGAACATACATCCAAGAAGAATTCTTAGAAATATTATAGGTTTGGATAATTAGTGAGTTTCCATTTAATTATTAAATAATTCGTATGGAATACAAGATTATGCATAAGGAAATTGACAAGGAGTTTACTAATAGAAGAATAAAATTATTTTCAGAAAAAAGAAAGAGGACCCATCTATAAAAAGGAGTCACAATCTAGATCAGGTAACTTCTAACTTATAATTTTTATTATAAATTTTCTATTTTTAGGAAAATGAAATCTTCAGAAAATATTTTAAATTTCATTGATAGATATTATACATTCACTTGTGTATTTTTATTTTTTGGGGACCATTAAGACCTCTGTAGGAAGCAATAATAATATGGAATGGAAATAATCTTTGTTAAAAAAGGTTGTATGCATTTCATTTCTACAATTTTATATATTATTTCTTATATTTTATATATTTAAGGATTTAAATACAAATAGAATACCTGCAACTGATTATCAATTAAATCAATTGAATAAAGAGTTATAAACTACCTAGGATAATTATCATTCCATGAATTTAAATTGACTTTTACAATAAATCTGATTGAGAAAATTGGGAAATACAATTGTTAGGGATAATCTTATGCAATATCATTATAAAAATCATGATTTAGGGGAAAATTTTATTTTTTTAAATGATTTTTCTTTATGATTTTTTCCTTTAATTTATGATATTTTCATTCATTAATTTTATTATTCTTAAGCATCTTTATGAGTCATTATCGTAACCCGTTGAGTCCTTCCAAATAAATTCTCTGAGCCTAGAATTTATCAATATATTTTCTCATATTTTCTTTTATAAACATGCACAATTTATCTTGATGAAATTTATTTACATTATATCAAAGCTATGACTGAATAGAATCATATTTAATATGACTATGTAATATTTTGTTTGACCCTTTATCCTTGGACCCACCTTACATTTATCATTTTTGTTGGTTGGAGTGGTTTACTCAATAGGGGTGGGGGTGAATTGAGTACCAATTAAAATTTCTGATAAAAAGAATATTATTTTTACAAATAATGATTTCATCAAAAATAGATACATCCTAGTTAATCAAGGTTATACTATTATAAGTGTTTGACTCTTTAAATAACTTCATTGAAGATTGATTAATTCTATGTAATCTTAATTGGTATTATTAAAATTACTTTTGAAGTTATCCTACTAAGACAAATGAGATATAACTTCTTTCCAAGACTAACTATCAAAGTGAAATTAGTGATTTTTTGGATTATTTAGTAAGTAGTAAAACAGAGTAGACTTAACTAAAATAGCACAGTGGATATAAAACAAGTGGTTCAGTCTCAAGCTGAGACCTAATCCACTCCACGTGGTGATCACCTTCCACCAAGAAGATTATATAAATAAACTCTAATCCACACCCTAGATTGGGGTAACAACAGTACATAGACTATCCAGGCCATGCAGAAACCTCTTCCACAGCTTTCGTGGGTAAAAAAAAGTAATGAACAGGCCACATAGGGACCTCTTCCACAATTGTCATGGGTAAACAAAAGTAAATAGTTTGGAGTAAGGATTTTTGAAATCCTTTAGTTCAGCGCAGGAGTTAGTGTGTGTTTGTAAAATATACAAAGTACACACACTGCTCAGAAGTAAATAAAAGAATCACTAAGAGAGAGTAGATGTGAATTTATAATGCTCTAGTGATTAGAAGGGTAGCTATGGAATCGTTGGATAGCACATGAATGCTTCTGATTCCTTCACTCTCTTTTTGGTTTAAAAACAGAGTGTTGTGGTTCAGCTTGTGTCCTTTATGAGTGAAGATGTTTTCATTATTCCAATGTACTTCATGTGTTCTTTAGAAGATTCGGATTGCATGCATGAGAAAATTAATTCTTTGAAGATCTTGCAATCTCTTTTTCGTAGTCGTGCTCAAGATTGGTGTTCTGTTCAGTACAGTGTACTAGAGTTTTTTTCATTGTTTTGTTCTGTTGATTATTGTTGTATATAATCATCCTCTTGGGAACACTTCTCTTTATCATCGAATGTATGAGGTTTAGCCGACAGGTTCCATGTATTTCATTCCTCGTACCTCATACTATGTCTACAAATAAACATTAAATATGTCAGTGCATTAAAGACGTCAAATATGACCATAAAAAGTTAAATAGAAAAAAGACAAAATAGTTTAAGAAACGGTGTCACAGTAGTTATAAAAACAGTGTCTCCTTCATGGTGTCTCCTTCATGGTGTATCGATCATGGTGTCTCCTTGTCATGGTGTCTCACTCATGGTGTGTCCTTGTCATGGTGTCTTTCTCACGATGTCTCCTTGTCACGGCGTCTTGCTCACGGTTTCTGACATTAGGTGCCTTGATCATAGTTTATGGATTCACAGTGCCTTGATGACTGTGTCTTGCTAACTATGTCTGGCACTTAGGCAAACAGATTGTCTTGCTTACAATGTCTATTCTAAGTTTATTTCTTCACGGTGTTAGGCTTACTGTGTCATGGTGTCTCATGGTCATGGTGTCTCATTGGCCACGGTGTCTGTGTCATGCTCACAGTGTCTGACTTACTGGGTCAAGCTTCACAGTGTCTTGTACTTAGGAAAATAACTGTATTCATACTTAAACAGTAATATGCATAAAATGAATTGAGCTTAACCATTATAAAGCTTGTCCATTATAATGTATGAGCTAACTTGAAACAAAAATATACATGATTGATAAGATTTGTACGATTTGTGATCATTAATAAGATTTTTAATTATGATTGAGATTTGTGATCATTAAAACATGATTAATACATGAGGAGTCCAACAATATCCTCCTTTATGATGATCACTAATCATATAAAGGTAAATGGTAAATTAAATTCATCTACAGAGAAAAATAACACATGTTAGCATAGATTGCATATTTCTCCACCTTTTTGGATTATCAAAAAGTAGAAAGAATAGATGGAAAACAGTGTATATGGAATTAAGAGTGTTCATAAGACAACATATAAGAGAAATAAATAAAAAAAAGTCACTGATATCCCCATAAAAAAATCACTGGTCTTCTTCAGGGATTGGCCTTCTCTTTTCCTTTATCCGCAACAGAAGAAGTCATAGGGGCAGTTGTTGATGTAGAAGAAGGCATATAAGTGGTAGATAGAGAAGGTAAAGGGATACCATAGAAGATTGAGGGATCCAAAGTTGGAGCAGTAGAAGATTAAGGTTGTTGCTAGTCAAGAATCACATGCCTGATCTGACTTAGAGCCTGACCAACAGATATGGATGTTGAAGCTAAGGTAGAAGTGAAAGTATGTAATCCAGGCCTGAGTGGAGCAGTCGCTGGAGAAACAATTGTTGTTCTTTGAACATGAAGCTATGACCTCAGAATTTTAATGAAGTCTGCAACAATATCTCCTCCGTACTGCATGGAATTCTCAAAATCATCTTTATTTTCCATGAACTTGTCTAACAATCTGGTAAACAAAGCGAGTTTCTGGACATGGGTTCTGAAGGCTTGGGTTACAGGAGGAATTCTTAGATTCTCTACAAGGTATTTGAAGTGATTGGTCATATCAGTCTTGGAGAAAAAACAGTTGAAATAGAATTCCACTTTCTTAGAGATCTCATAATGGGAATCATTGGGAACATTTGAGTGAATTTGAACCAGATCAAGCACCCTATCACTATTCTTAACAACTTCAGATAAAGGAGCCATATCAAAGCCCCTGAAGGCATTATGAAGTTCTTTCTTGACTATAGAGATGAGCAAAGTACTGTCCAAGGAAGGAGTGGAGGTCTGACCAGAAGAATGAGAAGCTTTGACAGCAGTGGTCAGAGATTTAATTTGGTTCAGTACCTTTTTAATACTGCAAGTGTACTCATCTATGAGTTTATTGAGATTTACCACAAGTTCTATCATGTTTGGAAAAAACTAATTGTGCCTTTAAGCAATATTTTAATCAAAGGATAGAAGATATGGGTGCATCTGAGACACAATGTCTTGAGAGATGTTTGAAACATTAGGTTCAAGAGAAACATGAGTAGGTGCAGGAGCAGGCTCTGATCTAGAATGCAGTTCTTTCTGCAGGTTTTCAACCATGCTTTTCAGAGTTTCAACTTCAGTACTGAGCAACTTATTCTCCAATCTTACTTCTTGAATTTCGTTGATCATCTTGGGTTGAATGTTCTAAATAATCTTTTTTAAAAGCAATGAGGAATATTTCTGACTTAGTTTGGTCACAAGACAAGGTTGAGAGGACATAAGTTTCTCAACTCCAGACAAGATAGTGTCACCAAAATCATTCAAATAATCATTGCTGACAAAAGATTTCTGTTCAGGGAAAGGTGCAGGCTCATGTTGAGGTTCAGCTTCAGGTGCAAAGTATGTGGCAAATTTCAGTTGAAACAAATAAGAAAGATCAATTCCAGTTGCAGTAACCTGCTGAGATTCACTTATATCATAGAAGCTAGGGAATTTATACTGAGTGTACACAGAATATGACTCATTAGGTTGAGATGCTTCATCGGGCTCATCCACATTAGCCTTAGCTACATTAATCACAAGATTTTGAGGTTCCTCCACCTCAACATGTGCTTTTTTTTCAGAACCTTGAGGCTCAGTGGATTGTTCTAAATTCATAGGGTCAGATCTAATTTCCTCATCCATTTCTTGCCTAGCCAACTGAAAGGATATCTCCATCCTCTCTTCATCGGAGGGTATTATCTAAATAACATATTGTTCCATAGGAAGGTCTTCCAGACATGATTCTTGGATAGAAGAGGGTTCTCTTAGATTTTCTTCTTCTAATGCAGTGAGTTCTTCTAAAGTTGCATCTTGCACAGTAGGGAGTTCTCCTACTACAACCTCTTCTATAATAGAGAGTTCCAGAATAGGTTGTTCTATGATTTTCTGGTTAGATTCTGTCACACCAGATTATTTTCTAGCCTCGGGTTGGATTTCTAGATTGATATCAACTCTAGGGACATGAGATTCTTCTTCAAGAACAACAGGATGAATAATAGGACTTTCTTCCACAACAACAACTTCTTCCCCATGAGGTATATTATCTTCTTCTCTATATGTTACTTCAGCTTCCTCTTCCTCTTCTTCTTCGTCTTCGGAATATTACATTACTTCATCTGGTTCCAAACCAAGACCAGAAAAGCCCTTCGGCCTTGTTGGAAAATCCATAGGATTATACTTCTCATAAAGCTTATCATTATCTTCAACCCACTCTTTCTTCCTGGGGTTATAGTTTATTTTCATCATCCTGATGGTAGCATTGGATAAATAGTATTCATAGTCCATAAGTACTTCTTCATTGGGTCCAAATACTCCTTTGGAAACAAGCATTGCTGAAATCATCCAAGAGTAAAACAAAGAGGTGGATTTGGATGTGACCTTAATCAATTCACACATATGGTGAATGATATATTTGAAAAAATATATCTTGTGGCCATTTTTCATAAGATGAATCATAAATAAATCCTGATATTTTGAGACAGCACAGTCAGCTTTCCTCAGACTGATCAGATTTTGAACAAATTTTAACAACAGCCTTGTCTCCCCCATCAAGTTCAGCAACTATGGCCCTTCCCTTGGTGCCATTTCTAGTTAGGGTTTTTAGTGAATTTTCTAGGTCAAAGAAATATATTGTAGGTGGGGTATCTCTTTAATAATCATCACAGATCTCTTCGTGAGGAATCCTATGGCATGCAGCCCATAACCTCGACGAGAAGGAGTAGCTTTGTCCATTAATCCAACTTCTCAAAACAAAACTTCCACCAGCATCAAAAGAAAACTATACATACTAGTAGAACTGAGATTCCAACCTTGGATAAATGGGTCTATCCTTACTTGAGAACCATTCGAGCTAGCCTTGTTCTCTCAAAACCTTTAATACCAGATGTTTTCTAGAAAACTACAACTCAGGGCAAATTTCCTTTTCAGGTACAACACAACGGTTTACCAGGTTTGGATTCAGGGGTCCTTCGGGTGCCAGCTTTGATGCTATTTTCTTCTTCTTCAATCTATGCTTCTCAGGAGTAGATGTAGATAGATTCTTCATCCTTGGCATCCACTGAAGGTTCGATAAAGAGAGAAAGAGAAAGGTTGCAAGGTTGAGAGGGTTCGAGAGGAGGTCCGAGTGAAGAACTGAGTGAAACCCTTTTTTTTCATCATTTGGGAATGTCAAACGTCACAAAAGTAAAAATGTGGGAAAGTAAAAAATGGTGAAATAATACTTTCCGTGATATGGATTTAAAAGAAAATCAAAAATAATTTTCACGGTGAGACTGTGAATAGTCGTTACGGTGTGATGGTAAGTGGTCATCACGGTGAGAAAGTCAGTGGTCGTCACGGTAAGACATGAATGATATGTTCCACCATGGTGAGACAATAAGTAAACTGTTCAGTGACGGTGAGACAGTAAGTGACATACCATGAATACAAGGTGCTAACAGTGAGACTGCAGACATGAGATAGTAACCGAGAAATAGTGAACATGAAACAACAAAGTAGAATATAGTAAAAGATTAAATAGTAAGACTAGTAATATATCTATTTGTGATTGATCATGCCAAGATCATGTACGATGTAATCTATTCTCTCAGAATTTAATGGTTTAGTGAATATATCAGCAATTTGATATTTAGTACCAATGAATTTCAAAGTGATATCACCTTTTTGATAATGATCACTCAAAAAGTGATGTCTTACATCAATATGTGTTGTCCTAGAATGAAAAACAAGATTTTTTGAAATGTTAATAGCACTTGTGTTGTCACAATTTGATGGTACATATCTGAATTGATATCCCTAATCTAGTAAAGTGTGTTTCGTCCACAAAATTTGTCCAGAACAACTGCCAGCGGCTATGTATTCAGCTTCTGCAGTAGATAATGCAACAAAATTTTGTTTCTTACTACACCATGATACTAGTGACTTGCCTAAAAAGTGACATGTTCCAGATGTGATCTTTCTATCTAACTAATTGCCACCGATGTTAGAATCAGAATAACTAAATAGTTCAAAAGATTTTCCTTTAGGATAGAATAGTCCAAGATTGGTTGTATGCTTGAGGTATTTGAATATTCTCTTTATAACATTTAAATGAGATTCTTTAGGGTTTTCTTGAAAACGAGCACACATACACACACTAAACTTAATGTTAGGATGGATAGAAGTTAAGCAGAGTAGACTTCCAATCATTCCTCTATAAGTGGTTTGATGAACAGATTTTCCATCTTCATCAAGATCCAACTTACAGGTGGTACTCATTGGAGTGTCACTACTTTTTGTTCCATCCAATAAAACAAGTTTTAGAAGATCTCTAGTGTATTTACTTTGAGTCAAAACAATTCCATCATTATTTTGAAAGATTTCAAATCCAAGAAAGAATTTTCGTTCACCAATTAAACTCATTTCAAATTTGTTTTGCATCATTTTAGAAAAATCAATACATAATGAATTTTTTGAAGATCCAAAAATAATATCATCTACATAGACTTGAACAACTAAAACATCATTATAAATTCGTTTTATAAAGAGGGTAGTATCAACTATTCCTTTGGCAAAACCTTTGTAAATAAGAAAAAACTTAATTTGTCATACAAAGCTCTTGGAGCTTGTTTTAAACCATAAAAAGCTTTTTATAGTTTAAAAATATGATTTGGAAAATGAGGGTTTGTAAATCCAGGGGGTTGTTCAACAAAAACATCCTCAGCTATATACCCATTGAAGAATGCACTCTTAACATCAATTTTATATAGTTTGAAATTCATATGTGAAGCACAAGCAAGTAGAATTCTAATGGCTTCAAGCCTGGCTACTAGAGAAAAAGTCTCCTCATAGTCAATTCCTTCTTCTTGACTATAGCCTTTTGAAACTAATCTAGCCTTATTCCTAACTATATTCTCAGCTTCATCTACCTTATTTCTAAAACCACAAATAGTGCCTATGACAAAAGTGTTCTTGGGTCTTTCAACAAGTTTCCAAACTTTATTTCTTTCAAACTTATTGAGTTCTTCTTACATATCCATTACCCAAAATTCATCTTTAATGGAATCATCAATGTTTTTAGGTTCAAGATGTGAGAAGAAGGATTGATGTTCAACCTGAATTCTAAGAGAAGCTCTAGTTTCTGTTCCTTTCTCTAAGTCTCCTACAACAGCATCTAAGGGATGGTTTCTAAGGGTTATAACCTTTCTAGAAAAAGAGGGAATAGAGATTTCAGGTTCATCAACAGATTCAGGTTCATTATGACTTGATTGCACAGAATTTTCATAATTGGAAGTTTTCACAGATTTCTTCATAGAGTTATTTGAGAATTTTGAGTTGATGTTTAGATTTGATACATTATCCTCAAGTTCTTCAAGGATGGTTCTAGGCTCATGTGGATCTATTTCATCAAGCATGATATGGATATATTCTTCCCAAAATTTAGTTCTCTTATTAAATACTCTATAAGCTTTACTTGATATTGAATAATCTATGAAAATTCCTTCATCACTTTTGGATGAAAATTTGTCAATATTATCCTTAGTGTTGAGAATAAAGATTTTTCAGCCAAAAACACTAAAGTAATTAACCATAGGCTTCATATTATTCCAGAGTTCATATGGTGTCTTTTTGAGAATTTGTCTAATTAATAATCTATTGATTGTGTAGCATGTCCTGTTAACAGCTTCATCCCAAAAGTAAATAGGTGTGTCATACTCACTAAGCATAGTTCCTGCAATATTTTGCAGGGTTCTATTTCTTCTTTCTACTACACCATTCAACTAAGGTGTCCTAGGGGGAGAGAAATTGTGATTATAACCACTTTGTGAGCAGTAAGATTCAAACTCTTGATTTTCAAACTCACAGCCATAATCACTTCTCAAAGTCTTTATCTTAAGTCCACTAAGGTTCTATACAGACTTGGAGTATTTAATAAAGTAAGAACAACCGTTAATTTTGTGAGATAAAAAGTATACCCAAGTATATTTAGAAAAGTCATATACTAGAACATAAACATAGTGATTTATATTTAAGCTTGAAACTCTAGATGGTCTAAAAAAATCCATGTGAACCAACTCAAGAGGTTGAGAAGTGGAAACTTCTTTCTTTGGTTTGAAAGATATTTTGTGTTGTTTTCTCTTTTGGTAGGGATTGTAAACTTTTCCATTCAGAAACTCAAGTTTGGGTAAGTCATTAACTAGTCTTTTTATTGTTAGCTTTCTAAGGGAGTGAACATTACAATTTCCTAGTCTTCTATTCCAAATCCACGTTTCTTTATGAAAAGCATTTAAACAAGTAATATTTTGTTCGACTAAAGAATTCAAATCAACTGTATAAAAATTTTCATTTCTCAAGGCATAAAATACGAAATCATTTTTAGAATTAAAAAAAATACAAGAATCATTTTCAAACATAACATTAAAGCCATCATCACATAACTGAAAAATACTTAACATGTTGTATTTTAATCCATCAACAAATAAAACATTAGAAATTAAAACTGAGTTAGTTTTACCAATTTAGCCTAGGCCGATGATCTTTCTTTTAGACTTATCACCAAAGGTGACATAGACTTCATAAACATTGATCAAAGTTTTAAAACATGAGAAGTATCCTGTCATGTGTCTTGAACATCCACTTTCCAAGTACCATGTCTTTCTACAGGAACTTTTTAAGTAGGTCTCCTACAAAACAGGTTTCGATGGAAAATGATTTTGGTACCCAAAGTTTCTTGGGACCAGATAGGTTGGCAAGAAAAGCTTTAGGAACCCATATTTTTCTTATGGGTCTCATATAATTCACAGAATCGAGGGATTTTGAAAGATAGAAATTATTTGGTCTATATCCATGTAAATAACTAGTTGAAGCATATGGGCTTTCAGAACTAGAACTAGCAGTTTTCTGTCCAGATTTAGGAACAAATTTAGTTTTAGTGATCTGTCTCTTTCTAGGCTGATAGCCTATTACAGTGGTATATTTTGGTGCCACTTTTTTACCTAAAATTTGAGTTAGTGTGTCTTGTCCATTTTTGAATTTTTATAAGTCCTTTCTCAGTTTCTCATTGGAAATTTTCAGTTCAGTATTTTCCTTACATAATTGAGCATTCATCTTTTTCTACATCAAGGGAGGATTTAACAGAACTGGTCAAAGCATGTTGTTTCTTTAGGGTCTTATATTTGTCCTTAAGTTCATTACAGATTTCTTCCAGCATGTTACAGTATTCAAATAGTGCCTCACAAGACAAGTTTTCTGATTCATAATCAGAATCAATTTGAGAATAATATGAATTAAAAGCATGAGTGTCTAGTGTTACCTCTTTTGTGTTTTTCATAAAACACAAGTTATATTTATGAGAGTATTCATCCTTAGTAGAATCAGAATCACTTGAAGTGTTTTATAAAGCACTCCAAGATTCTTTCATTTCCTTCTTGTATTTATTGTCCTTGTTGTCATATTTCTTCTTGAACTTCAATTTTGGACAGTCAGCTTTTATGTGACCATTTAATTTTTATTCAAAGAAGAAAACTTCATCACTCTTATCATCTTTCTTCCAATATTTATTCTAGTGTCCTTTACTGTCATATTTCCCTTTTTAGTTTGATTTTTTGAAGAATATCTTTTTCCTATAGAACTTCTTAAATTTCCTGGCTATCTGAGCCATCTCAGCATCGATGTCAGATGCAGTCTCATCACTACTGGAGATTTTAGTAGGTATGTGAACATTCTCCATTTCCATGCTCTTCGAGGTAGTAGACTTAAATGATATTGACTTCCTTTTCGGTTCATCATCTTCTTCTTTATTTACTTTGAGTTCTTCCTCATACATCATAATCTTACCAATTAATTCCTTAACAGGTAAAGTAACAATATCACAAGATTCTCTAATCGGGACAGATGTGCCTCTCCATCGGTCTAACAGAAATCTCAGTATTCTCATGATTTGTTCCTTTGCTGGAACATCCTTTCCAAGGGAGCTCATAGTGTTGAAAATTTCATTGAACCTGAGATACATGTAAGAAATAGGTTCATCAGGCTTCATTTTAAAATTATCATATTTAATAGTATAAGTGTCCAATCTCATTTATTTAAAATTGGTTGTTCCTTCATGAAAAATAGACAAAGTATCCCATATTTCATAGGTAGTTTTGCAAGCAGATATGCGATTAAATTCCTTATATTTTAATGCACAATACTGGGCATTCATAGCTTTACAATTATTATTGTAAGCTATTTTAGTAGGTTCATCCCAATTTGTTCTTTCAGTTTCTGGAATCTTATATTAGGTCTCTATAGCAGTCCAGATGTCAAATCCCATACTCTCTAAGTGAATTGTCATCTTAAGATTCCCCTGGGCGTAATTTTCACCATTAAAGAAGGGTGGCATGTTGGTAGCAGCACCTTTCAATCTATTGTCCATAATTACATTTTAGAAAATGTATACAAAGAGATAAAATTTATAACTAACAAGAATTTAAGATCATTTAGATACAACTAAAATCACAATTGAAAAACATAGTATTTTGAAACCCTTTAATAATAAAAACCTTCCTCTCATACCCAATGTTAGTTGGAGTCGTTTACTTAAGAGGGGGGAAGGTGAATTGAGTACCAATTATAATTTTTGATAAAAAGAATATTAGTTTTAAAAATAATTTTTCCCCCAAAAATAGATACAGCCCAGTTAATCAAGGTTATACTGTTATAGGAGATTGACATTTTGAACAACTTATTATAAGGTTGATTAATTCTCAGTAATCGTAATTGGAATCATTAAAATTTCTTTTGAAGTTATCTTACTAAGACAAATCATATATAACTTCTTTCCAAAACTAACTATAAAAGTGAAATTAGGGTTTATCTGGATTATGCAGTAAGAAGTAAAATAGAGTAGACTTAATTATAATAGCACAGTGGATATAAAACAAGTGGTTCAGTATCAAGCTATGACCTAATCCACTCCAGTTGGTGATCATCTTCCACCAAGAAGTTTATATAAATAAACACTGATCCACACCCTAGATCAGGGTAACAACAATACATAGACTTTTCAGGCCATGCGAGGACCTCTTCCATAGTTTTCGTGGGTAAAAAAAAAAGTAATTACCAGACCACACAGGGACCTCTTCCACAGTTTTCATGGGTAAAAAAAGTAAAGAGTTTGGAGTAAGGATTTTGAAATCCTTCAGTTCAGCGCAGGAGTCAGTGTGTGTGTGTAAAATATACAGAGTACACACATTGCTCTAAAGTAAATAAAAGAATCACTAAGAGAGAGTAGATATGAATTTATATTGCACTAGTGATTATCAGGGTAGCTCTGGACTCGTTGGATAACACATAAATGCTTCTAAGCCCTTCAATCATTTTTCTGTTGAAAAACAGAGTGTCGTGGTTCAGCTTTTGTAATTCACGAGTGAAGATGTTCTCTATATTCCAATGTACTTCATGTGTTCTTCAGTAGATTTGGATTCCATGCATGAGACAATTATTTCTCTGAAGATCTTGAAATCTCTTCTTCGTGGTCGTGCTCAATATTGGTGTTCTATTCAGTACAGTGTACTCGCATTTTTTTTGCATTGTTGTGTTCTGTTGAGTATTGTCGTATATTTTCTTCCTCTGTGCACACTTCTATTTATCTTCGAATGTATGAGGTTTAGCCGACATGTTCCATGTATTTTGTGCCTCATACCATGTACTATGTCTACAAATAAACATTAAATATGCCAGTGCATTAAAGACGTCAAATATAATCGTTAAAAAGTTAAATAGAAAAATGACAATATAGTTTAAGAAACGGTGTCATAGTAGTTTTGCAAACAGTGTCTCCTTCACGGTGTCTCACTCACGGTGTCTCCTTGTCACATTGTCTCGATTAGGGTGTCTCCTTGTCATGGTGTCGCGCTCACGGTGTCTCCTTGTCATGGTGTCTTGCTCACGATTTCTTGCTTCTAGTGCCTTGGTCATAGTTTCTGGAATCATGGTGCTTTGATGACTATGTCTTGCTAACTGTGTCTGGCATTTGGGAAAATAGATTGTATGGATTACGATGTCTATTATAAGTTTCTTGATTCATGGTGTCAGGCTTACTGTGTCACGATGTCTCGTGGTCACGGTGTCTCATTGGTCACGGTGTCTGTGTCTTGCTCGCATTGTCTGACTTACTATGTCAATCTTCACAGTGTCTTGTACTTAGGAAAATAACTATATCCACACATAAATAGTAATATGCATAAAATTAATTGAGCTTAACCATTATAAAGCTTGACCATTATAAATTATGAGATAACTTGAATCAAAAATATAAATGATTGATAATATTTGTGATATTTGTGATCATTGATAATATTTTTAATTATTTTTGAGATTTGTGATCATTAAAACATGATGAATACATGAGGAGTACAACAATTTTAATTCTTGTAGATTCCATGAATAGCCTTGTTAGGAAATGATCTAATTTACTATCCTATCTCATCCATTCCTCCCTTCCTCTAAATATACTGCATGATTTTTAAAATAATATGTATAGGGGGAGATTGGCAATGGTGGATATGGATATTTCCATTGACCATATTTTACTAGGGTATTCACAATTTTGGGATAATCCAAGATATTGTTTTTTATAAATTATCATTATTCACATATCTTAATAAAAGAAATAAATTGAACAAATACTAAAAAAATATAAAAAACAAATTGGTTTTGTCATTTGAGGATCAAAAACACCACTACTAGAAAGATGATATATTGATCATATGTGGTTAAGTGGTGGATGTGAGACTGGTTTAAAACACAATTTTTGAAAAAAATTAAAAATGACATAATAATGTTCAAGAGAAGATGATTTATTCATTTTTCATACTTTTATCACGATCCCACATTAAGATATATTATTTGGAAGAAAGGGAAGAAATCATAAAAGGTATTTTTTGATTGAGCTTATCTTTTGATAGAGTACAGTATGATTTAGAGTAAAACATTTTTTTTGAGATTTCATTTTTACATCATTTACCTACCAACCAAAAGCCTCAGAGTCATTTGATACTAAATGAAAAATCTATCATGATTAATAATGATATTGTTTCTTTATAGGGAAGATATGTTAGATATCTTTCAAGAATATGGTAAGAGACATGTTCTTGAGGTATGTGCCGAACATTATTCACATTTGTACCTTGATGATGAGAAGAAAAATTAATGTGAGGTAAATTGAAAGAGGAATTCTTATTAATAATGAATCGAAAAATTAATATATATTAATGAAATGGATTATTTATTTGAATAGAGAAACATAAAATACATGATTGATTTTTTAATTTAAAATTGACTAATTTATGAATTTTCTTATGTGATATTGGAATATTTAATTTCCTTTTAGATCAATTGATTTTATTTAAATTGAATTTTAAAAATGGTAGAGTGATATTCCATTGTTTTATGTTAAGATTCCATACTTAAGGAAAATTATGAATTTATGTGTTGGAGTTTTTGATAAGTGTATTTTATATAGACATTTTAGAGTGTTTTAATACATTGATTTCTGTAAATAAATGATTCACCTTTATAATTCTTATATAATTTGACATGTTTTGTGATTTTAGGAAGGGTAATACAGATATTTGTAAGGGGAATAAAAAGGGGAGAATACAAGAACTAAAAGACACTTCATGCCATAATGTGATGCAGAGTGGCCTAACCCTAGGATTTTGAAGCCATTTTCACCCAAAAAAGTTGTAGAATGAAAATTTCACACCATGTAAATTATAAATAATGTTATATTTTTAGAAGGTTATCTCATCTTTCTGTGAACTAAAGATTCATGTAAAGACACATTACATTTCATGAAATGCCTTTCACATCATGAAATCGTCGAGATAGAAGTTGGTTCATAGAATATACCACCACCACATTTTTCACGTAATGTAAAAATTAAACATCACGAAAACATAGGGAAATAGAAAATATATATGAGGATAAAAGGGTTTGAAACCAAAAGAATTATTTATTGAGCCCTTTGGGCACA
Source organism: Viscum album (assembly GCA_963277665.1). Classification (NCBI taxonomy): domain Eukaryota; kingdom Viridiplantae; phylum Streptophyta; class Magnoliopsida; order Santalales; family Viscaceae; genus Viscum; species Viscum album. The sequence goes on along the minus strand of OY728155.1, from coordinate 911,279,876 downwards.
TGTTAGGCACACCTCAGAGCTCAAAAAAGGATGGATGGATGATTGACGTCTAAATATGCGCATGCCACCACAAATCCATACATCTCCCCTATTATTCAACACATATATTCTCTAGGTATCCATGCTTCACATTATCATCATGATTAGCACGAGAGAATAATATTTTCTATGTTAGTTGATGTAATTGTAGGGGTTAAGTTTTCATAGGGATTATTTCTATATTCTTTTAATGTTTTAGATCATAGAAACTATATTTCATAATTACAGTTTATCTTCTTTTCATATTTCATGACCATTTTATTTTTTCTAAGGAGTATTATTTTATTACATATATTAATTTCTCTAGTTTGTGTATGACTATTATATAGATTATGAAAATTATTTTTATATAGCGTTTTAGGTTGCATAATTTTGCAAATAAATATCATAGATGTTATTCCAAGAGTGAAATGACATTATTAGTATAGGTTACCTAGACCAAGGATTCCTACAGACATATTTCTGATTAAAAACATCAATTGACACAAAAATAAATTCAATCCCAAGTACATGAACCTGAAAAACATTGATCTCGGTATGCCTCACCTATTGAATTCTGGACATATTCTTTGAGAAAATTGTTTTTATTTTCTATAATCAAACAATAATTTATTTTGGAATTCCTTTAAATTAATTAAATGAAACAAATCATATAATTCAAATGATGAAATAAATACACGAAAAGAAAATAGAGAAAGATTTAGGAAGCCATGAGTGGTCTCTGAATTATTAATTCAGCTTCATTTATAGATTAATCACATTAAATAGTTGATCAATCATTAAAATATTTGAAATAAACTTGGTCCATTTCAACAAAACTATCTCATCCTCTCAATCCTCATGGTTAGATGAATTGAAATATCTAGAATATATTAAGGATTACTTAAAAATGTAGCGAAATAATACAATTCAATGATTATGAATTAATTATCTTTTACCATGCTAGTTTTCATTCACCATTGGACACACATGGTGAGTGATTCAATGGAGAATACAATAATTGATTAAATCACATCATGATACTAAACAATAAAATTATTCTATAAGTGAAGGAAAATATTTTTATATGGGTATGTATCCCCATTAACCAAAAACTTCTCACTCATATGGATATTGACAACAATCATCAGGTGATCTCCAAGGATGAATAAACCCAAATCCATTGGGGAGAGAATAGAAGAGAAATAATGGTAATGAGATTAAATAAAATAAACTTGAATTAAACAAATCAAAATCCAGTGTTTTCTCAAAGAATAATAACTGAAATAATAAATAAAACATATCTATAAAGAACAATCTCTAGGTCAGAACCCTACCAACAGCCTCCCAGGGGCCAAATCCCCTATACGTCAAATCAATATTCTATTTCTTTGTTGAAACCCAAATTCATAATCCCAATGGTAATACAAGGTTTTCCATAGGTCAATGTACATGTTTAATGGTTTTTACAGGTTGTAAAAGTAATGTCCCCATCAGGAGATATGTTCAAATATTCATATCCGGGTCTCTTTGGAAATTTTCATGGTGTGAAATATGTCCACATTGTGAAAAGTACAATACTCCTATAATTTTATCTTTTTACAATTCATTTCATTTAATTTTTCTCCATGTATATTTTATGCATCATGAACATGATTCATGAAGTGAATCATTTATTTATAGTGCTAAAAGCCTCATTTTATCTGTTTTCTTCAAGTATAAACCCTGAAAGTGTACCATAGGCAACCTTCATAATGGGTAGCACTGAAGTCAAAGGGTGGTCATGGAAAGAAGAAAGCCTAAAATATTTATATTATTACGAATAATATGAATTACATCCTAAATAGTGGAGTGATTTCTACTACCATCCCTATAGGGGACCTCCTAACTAACAAAACTACTAAAGAAGAACCTAGAATAAGCAGCACTCAGATGGAAAGTTTTCTAGATTGATCACTCAATATGTTTATGTTATTAATAAAAGGACCGATTATATTGAGGATGGGCTCAATGAGCAGGGAGAATAAAAAAATCAACTTTCTCATATGATATTAAATTTAAATTATCTTATTAAGAACATTCTAATATATTCTAATATAGATATAAATAGGTTTCAAGAATAATTAGATCAGGTAGATTAAGTCAATGTTTTTGAAAAAAATAAATATAAGTATAAATACATTCAATATGACTCTTCCTTTGAATAATATGATGTTCAGAGATTAGAATATAGAATTTACAACTTGTTGAAAATGTATATTCTTGTATTGGATATACAAATGGATGATCATGAGTCCAAACTTAGTGAATGGGGATAATTTACTAACCAGCATTCTAAAATTATTTAAAATTTAAATCTCCTTTTAAATAATCTACCATTAAATACAAATATAGGAACTGGTTGGATTAGAGACAATTATGAGGACGAGTTGGCAGAGGAATTTTAAGATTTTGATAGAACAAAAAAAGAGCAAAAGGAGGATAAGGATGTTAATGGAGAATTTTTGGAGAATAATGAGACATATCAATGTGTTGAACCTCTGGCTTTCGATAAAAAAGAATAACCTTTGGCGTCCATCTTATGAATTCAACAAAACTATGAATAAACAATAGAGTCTCAAGTGGTACTAGTTGTAGAATCATAGTTAGAGGAAAAATTGAAGGAAGAGGATGTTGGTTTCAGATGAACTAAACTAAATAGATTTTTAGAGAATAAAGAATAATGGAACTACCTCTTACAATTATAAGAGAATGATGAGAAAAATGATTCTCCATCTCAAAAATTCATTTCACAATGTGAACCTCCTAAAGAAAAGAAAGATGTCGTGGTGGAGAAAATGGACTAAAAATGCAGTTATATTTTTATTTTCTATTATTTTTGTTACATCTACCCTCAAATTCTTTCCCACCATTATTCAATAATAACTAATAGAGGAGGAATTGAATGAGTACCCCGGCTTCATAACAATTAAATATGTGGTAAAATATAATATTATTATCTATATATCATGTTATAATTAGATAATAAAGGTAATGGTTGAAAGAATTATTCAGGATGAAACCCAACTTTTTAAATTTCTTTCTAGGACATAGATTTATTTTATTTTTATTAAATCAATTGAAATAACTCTTCCCAAGGTTGATCTCTTTATCTATTTGAGCCTAATATTTTAAATTTTAAAATGTCTTATACTTTCACTATTTATTTTAATATTTAGGCCCATGGAAGCAAGAAGCATGAATCATGTAATGTGTTTCATACATGAAAACTTCATTCCATGAGTTCAATTCACATCATGATATCACAATTCATGTCGTGAACCTGGGAAAAAAACCTGAATATCTCATTCAAAATTATCAATGAGAGGGGAGTATTTTTTTTACATGTTTATATTTATAAATCCCTTGTTTCTTTACACCATGTGATTTAAAAAATATTTAAAATTAAATAATTTGAATTTTCTAATGAACTAATGTGAATTAAATTTTCCAATAAATTAATGAATTATTTTCAATATACTTACTAATATTGGAGACATCACCTGTTAGAAAATATCTTTCGACATGTTTAAAAATTTGAAATATCATTACAATATTATAAAAAGATATAAAGATATATTTTAAGAGTCACTTTATTATTTAACTTTTTAATTTTATGAAAATGATTGCTGATATGATTTTTTATTTTAATATTAATTCCTATAATATTGATTTGATTAAATTTATTATTAATGTTCTTTACATTGACAGATTGACTTATTGTCTATTCTTATTCTTAATATTATTCTAGAACATACATTTCTTATTATTTTATAATCATATTTCTTGATTAATCATTGTGAAATGTAATCCTACTATAATATACAATGATATCTTTTCAAAGGAATGACTACCCAAATTCACTTTTGAAATGATTGAGTAATTTTTTAATCTGAAAATTTATCGTTGAGACCCACATACACATTTATCAATCATTATACCATAGAATCCATGGATGACATTTTTACGATCAGGACACATGACAAGCCATCATTTTCTTTTCCATCCCATATCTTTTTATCTTACAAATTATTCAATTGAATTAGTATGGGGGAGCAATTTTTCATTGTGTATATGGGATTTTGTATGTCAATAATATATTTCAATGGTTTTTTCATTTTATTTTTGGTCAATTTTTATATTTACATACATTTTATTTCATTTTTTATCACTCTTGTTATAAAAAAAATAAACAAATGGGTTATTTTCTCATGTAGTTCAATAATAACCATTACTAGACTGATGATACCAAAATATTTAGGGGTTAGGTGGCCGATGTGAGACATATCCCAAGAATTTATTTCGAAAAAATTTAAAAAATATTGGGTTGTATATTATGAGGGTAAACATTCACCATTACTAAACTAATGATTCTATTGGTAGATCATATGGGGTTAGGTGGTGGATTTGAGATCTACATAAACATGACTTCTGAAAAAAAAATAAGACATCAAGTGGGGGTCATCATTAATTTTTTTACATTTTTTATAATCCTTTACTATTCACTTTGTGGGGTGTGTGAGATGAAATTATATTTTATAGATGATCATTTAATTTCACAAGTATTTTGGATATCATGTATTATAATAAAGATTTTATCCTCCTCCTTGAGCTTTACAAGATTGTTACATCAATACCTACCAACATTAATCTATAGAGACATTTGATCCTAATTGCAATAACCTAATGACTAATTGTGATATTTTTTATCTAGGTGCATAATTTAGATTAAATGAAGGAATATGGCCAGGAGAATGCACTAGAGTTATAATCATAACTTACTAAAATTTCTTCCATGAGTGTCGAGGGAAAAAATAATGGTGAGTTAAATAATAAATGGAATGGGTATTGATAAAAGGTTGAAATCTGTAAGTGAAAATTTGAAATTTCATGAATTGAAAAATATAAATTATGAATTATTTGTGAATTATTTTTTGGGAATGTTTTGTGTTTTTACAATCTTATAATATAATTTGTTTTCATGGGCATACAATTTTGAAAATTCCCTTATGGATGTTTGGATCCATTTTTTTATGTTGTGATTTAACCCAAGGAAAAGAAAATATTTGAGTGTGTTGTGTTTGATATCTCTATTTTATATTTATATTTTCAGGTGTTTTTATATGTATTTTAGTTGAATAATAAATTATTGAATATTATATTGTTGCTAAATATCATTTTTTATATATTCTTAGGGAAGAGAATGCATTTGGAAAAATATGGAGTAAATCATGACAATTTTGGATGAGATAAGCACTTCACACTACACCAATATGATGAACATAAGAGTGAATATTAAAGTTAATCATATCAATATTTCTATTAAATGAAGTTTTCCCATGATGTTACATGAATATGAAATGATTGAGAAGCTCATAACTGAAGAATCAGAGAAAAATGAGATTTATGTTGATATAAATAAATGTTTCACATTTTGTATCATGTAAATGACATATAAATTATAGAAGGTGTGAACCAACTATATGACGTGAAGAGAGAAAATGAAAAAAATAGGGGGCTCACAAATTTCAATACATGAACATTTTTTAGACTAGGAATCCATAGAATGATATCTATGCTTATAAATAGATGTTTCTATCTAATATAAAAGGGATTTATTCTAGGAATAGATGTTCGACCATAGGGAAGCTGCCTCTTGGAATCTGACACTCCATAGTTAGGTTTTTTATACTCTCCTAAATTCTACTTTGATGTAAAGTTGGATGTCGATTAGTTTCATTCTAGTTGATTTTCTTTTATTTCATTGTCATCCCTTCTATCATATTATCTATTCTATGTGTTTTGGGTTTTTTCATCACTGGGGATCACATAAGTATTTTCCTATAAATCCATAGGGGAGACTGAAATTGATTGAAATGGGTTAGCAGAAAATTTTTATATGAATTTCTACACGTGATAAATGATTTTATTCAATCATTATTGTTTTAGAACTCTATATTTTCATATCGTTTACTAAATCACAGACCATGTTCATTTGGTAGCATATGAAATCAAAAAAGGTAAAGGTAATTAATTCATGGACAATAAATTGGATAATTCTTTTGTTTTTGGAATATGATCATAATTTTTCCTGTTATTTTATTTATCTTTCCATGAAAAATTATGGTTCATGATTATATAGATAGGTATTTACCATTTCATTTAACAATAAAATTTATTGATTGAACATCTAATGAGTATTATTATTTTTCAAGTGCGGTTGGGATGTCTTTATTAAATAAACAATACTAAAGGGGGTTTCACATTATCTATTTATATAATCGGTGTTAAAACCCAATACAGAAGGGTTGTAAAATGCATTATAACCAATGTGAAAAACATTTTTCATGGGGTTTGAAATTGCAGGTATATAAATTATTCACATGAAAACCTTTATTTGAGTAGGGTTTTTACATTAGTTATATATATAACCATCGCTAAACGTAAAATTGTAAACATTCAAAATTGATATTTCAATTTTTTCACAACAATATTTCAATTTTTAAAATCCCTAATAATTTTTATGACATCAAAATTAAACATATTTTTATGTACATTATATAACATCTCAATCTGTCTCTTTCTTTATTTTCGATATATTCTTCTTTTATCTATGTCAATATTCTATCGCTTCCTAATTCAATGATTTAAACATGATATTTATCATTATTATCTCCTAATTTAGTTTATTTATTACCATTTTATCTATTGATCACATGTAAAAAAGATGATTTATTATTATTGTTTTAATTTTAGTTTTTTTTGTAAAAAACATTAAAAGTTATATGTTAATCCTTTATCATTGTGTTTATAAAAATAACACTAAAAATATTAAAAAATAAAAATCCCATAAACGTATTATAATCTTTTCGATGTGATATTTTTGAAAAAATCATTCTCACAACTCAAAACAACACCTGAATACACTCACTGTTCAATTTTCATTGGGTTTTAAACTTCTTTTTTTATTGTTTCTCCTTAATATTTCATCATTCATTGTTTTTGCATGAACCTAAACATTATCTGGTCCATGAAAAAACTAATACACTCAAATCATAACATCAATACAAGGTTTTTTTATTAAATTTATTATTTCAATTTCATAGTTACCTACTCCTTTTATACATATTTGTACATGATTGTTTATATAAATTTCTAACAAATACAAACAAGATATTGTGAGTCCTAGTTTCACTAGAAGAAATGGTTTATAAAATAAAAACATGAAGCTAAAACACAATATAATTATTCTTTTCTACATAATGATACAATATCCTCTTAGGTTCCTAAAACTACATAGAATATCCCAGGGAATGCATAAGAAAAATAAGTTATATTTAAAGAATATTAAGGAAATAAACCTAGAAATTGTGCATAATATTTGAGTGGAAATACATAACATGGTAACCAAAATTTATGGATCAGGAATAATAATTTGTGGGGATAACATGAAGAGAAAGGAATCACAAGATCATTACAACATATAGAAGTTTAAGTATCATAAAACATTACATAATCATAGGTTAAGGTTAACTTTCAAGATAATATCACATAGTGGATAGAGTCCCATCATGGATTCAGATAACTACCTAATCCCATACATATAAACTCATGAGACTAAAACATTACCCAATGAATTGGAGTGACATTTGTGAACACCAATCACAACATTTACATTATAATGTGTGACACAAAAATGAAATTAATCATAAAGCATAAACGTAATAATTACCCATCGAAAGAAATGGGTTGCATAGTCTTTCATCACCAAGGGAAACACTAAAAATTTATTACCCCTTTAATAGAAGGTGAATTAAATATTTTATATATGTCTGGGAAATATATACAGAATATAAAATAAATATATAATATAAATAGAGAGATAATTTTTTTTAAAGATATAGCATGAATATCCCAATGGAAATAGTGTGGTTCAGAGAGATCTATGTCCATATGTTGTAGATTCGTTCAATGATTTCAATTAATGTCATGAATTATAAAATTGAATTAATAAATTACTTAATTCATAGCCTGTCACATACATAAATATATATATATATATTGATTGATTATAATTTTTATAGTCATTTATAATCATTTCAATGGGTTATAAAGATAAATTTTAACTTTATAGGGGCGTTCGTTTATTGGTTCTGAGGTAGGATCACTTGTGTATAATTGTTGATGTTCTTTTCAAATGGGACTAAAACTCTAGAAGTTAAATAAAATTAATATAATTTTCTTCTATAAATTTTAATGGTCCCAAAAATTCATATTTGTTCAAAAATAGGAGTAATTAATTTAGTTAAAAATTAATTTTCATTCGGTTAGTTTGTTGTGGTGGTTTTACTATCCATCACGAGATAATTTTTTCCAATTTCATATTATGGTTATATATTATTTCCATAATTTTAAAAAACTATTATATACATATTTAGATAATTTGGAATCATTATAAGTTACTTAAAAATTCCATAAATGTGTTAGTGGGAAATAATAACTCATCATCAACGAAGGCATTGAACTAACATATTATGGATTATGTTTTAGTTTTTACAATAAGAGGTGAAGAGGAGTGATTTTATGGTGGATAATCCATTAACATAATAAAATTAATAGTATATATATGATTTTATAGTTACTATTCTATGTTTTATGAGGGAGATGATTAAAAGGTAATAAATTAAAATTAATTAGAGCATGTATTTTAAAGTGTTACCTCGTGAATTTCTGTTTCTTAAAAACCTTCTTAATGAACATGAAATTGGGTTTTTTGTATAGAAAAATAGCAATATGAAATGGGGGATGTGATTTAGAATATCCAACTATTCATATTTTAGTTACCGTAATTTCTATTTTTCATCCAATTTCAATATTTTTAATTCTTATGAAAATTTTTATTATCCAAATTTTATGTTCAAATTATTAAAATTTTATTGGTTTAATTATATGGTGCATGTTATTTATACTAAATTAATATATTTAATTTAATTATAAGAAGATAAATTACATTGACAAAATTTGGGGTCACTAAATCCTTCCCCCTTAAGAAATTTCATCCTCCACATTTTGATTTATATACTAAGGTGAAAACAAGTGAGGGTAATTTAGCTTCATAAATTATTCTAATTCCCAAGTCACATCCCTGTACTTATTATTTTTCCATAGAAATTTTGTTCTGAGATTTGTCTTATTGAATCAAACTTTATCTCTTTAGTCCCTGATCTTCACTGGATGCTGCTCATAAGAGAGGCCAATTTCTAGTTTTACCACCCCATAATTCAGTATATGTAAGGGATATTGTATTTACATCATCTAGAAGGATACATAGAATACATTTTGTGTTTGACACAGGGTTGGTGGGACTACTAGTCGATGAGCTACAACTCCAATGTGATCATGAATCCTAATGGGTTTGATATAAGTGAGACTAAGCTTTCCCTTCTTCCCAAATATCATAAATCTCTTCCAAGAGAATATTTAGAGGATGAAATTATCCCCAACCTAAAACTCTAGGTCTATTCAATGATTTTCAGTATATATCTTTTTTCAACATTGAGCAGACATGATGTGATGCTAAATGGTTTTGACCTTTACTACCATCTCCTTGACCAGTTCAGGTCCATACAAATTTAATTCACCAAATTCAACCTAATATATAGGTGTTATATACTATTTCCTAGAAAAGGATTCATATGGATCCATTTTGAAGCTTGAGATAAAATTATTATTGTATGAGAACTCATCCATATGATGATATTGATCCTATCTTAATTTGATGTCAAACAAGCATGCTCTCCAAATGACTTCTAGTTTCTTGACATTCCACATATATAATCAATTAGTTTCGTGTTTATAAGTAATATTAATGTTCAAATCAGTGTTTAATGCATTTTAGAGACTCTTCAAGAACTAATAGGTAAATCTTGGATCCTAATCATATATAATCTATAACTGTGTTCCATGTTTCCTCACAACTTCCTGGATGTATATCATTATAATTTGATTGGGTGAGAAGTCCACTAAGATTTTCATGATGTAAGAAGTATTTATAAGATTATCCACTATATTAAATATATCTTTATTTCCTATGGATGTCATCATAATAATAGTGATAATGTATATGGTGATGTTTTCCCATGTCCATATAGGTATGGATAATGGTTTCATCATCCCCTTAGATTATTTTCATTCAAAGATCTCTTTATAACATACTGGGAACATTGATGTGTATTCTATAATATCTATCTTCATACTATACCACGAATATTTCTCTAAGATATCTCTATACATATTCATACTCTCTAGGTTTATAACTAATATCGAGCTTTGTGAATCAAATAATAGCACCTTTTTTAAGTCTGGATTTGATGGTACACATAGTTATAACCTAAAAATTACAACTCCTTATTCATCAATTTTGAACTCTGGGGATTTTTATTTTCTTATAACATCCACCTTTTAAATTTCCACATAATTTCTTTGAGCATACTTTATCTTCTCTTGAAGAGTTAGTTGAGAAATAATTAATGGATGGTATGAATAATTTTTATTCTATATGATTCCCATGTCCATCCTTTACAAGTCTCAAAACATTGGATCCTTGTAAATTATCATTATAAATAAGGTTGTAGAATCCTTTCTACATAAAGCATCTACAAATTTTTTTCCATTCCTATTATGGTAGTTGATTGGGATTTCGTAGTCCTTGATCATCTCTAACCATCAATTTTAGTGCATATTAGTATCATTCGATGTGAATATATACATAAGGCTCTTAGGTTCTATATATATTTCTAACCTCTACCCGTAGAGATAATTAAACCATATGTTCAATGTAAAGATCACTATATCCAACTCCAGATCATGTGTTGGGTATTTCTACACAATAACCTTCAACCTCCTTGGGTTATAGACTATCACTTTACCGTTTTTCATTACTACACTTCCCAAGAACTTCTTCTACGAATCAAATTATATCACAAAAATTTCCTCACTTTTAGGTAGTGTATATACTAGTGAAATGATAAGCCTCTTTGTCAACTCCATAAATCTCTCTTCACATTCATTGGTTGGGAAAAACGTTACCCACATCAAAGTCATAATGGTTATTGATTTTGAAAATAATGATAATTTTCTCAAAAAACATTGATAATACCTAGATAATCCATGGAAACTACAAATATTCATTAGAGATGTTGGCCTGGTCCACTCCTCAATATTCTTTGTCGTATATGGGTCCATTAGTGTACCTCTATTAGTAAAAAAATGCACCTATAATAATACTTCCTCTATACATAAATAATATTCACTATACTTTTCATATATCGTCTCATTTTAAAAAGTCTTTAACATAGCATTTGAATTCACCTCATGCTCCTCCTTTATTTTAAAGTATATTAGAATATCATCTATAAATACTACCAAATATTTGTCGAGGGAATTTCTAAACACACTATTCATCATTTAAATAAATATTTTAGGAGCATTAGTGGGTCCAAATGGAATCAAAATGAACTCATAGTGTCTATACCTTGTTTTAAAGCCAGTATAGGGAATATCGTCTTTATTCCCTTTTAATTGGTTATATCTCAACCAAAAGTGTACCATAGAAAAATAATAGACCCCACATAATTCATAAAAACATCCATGTATCCATGGAAAGAGATACCTTTTCCTTATCATGTTTTCATTGAGCTAAAGATAATCAATGCAGGGGTGCATTAAACTGCCATTCTTCCTGATGAAGAGGATCATCACACCCCAAGGTGAAGCACTCAGGTGTATAAAACAATTTTCTAGATTCTATTATAATCATTTATTTAATTATTCCAACTAAATAGTGGATATTATATGAGTATTATTTCATATTGGTAGAGGTCTTGTTATATGTTTTCTTGAGGACACAACCTCTAGGTTAGATGGAAGGCTAAACAATTATATAGGGAAAACAGTAGTATAATCCCTCATAATGGGAATATCATCAAGCCTGATTCTCTCCTTGATAATAATCATTTGAGGAAAATATTATTTCTCATAATTTAAAAATATCCACACTTGTTATGATGTTTACAAAGGATATTGATCCTCTTTTATATTCTTGGACAAAATCAGAGGATGAATTGGGATGTTAAGAGTGATCTCCTTCTCCAGATATTTTATATAATCTTTATATTAATATGGTAAATCCATGACCAATATAACATCACATTACACAAAAAGGAAGTATAAAATGATTTATAATAAATACACTCCTAAATAAATCAGCATGTAATACAATAATCTTAGAAATATTCCCAACTAAAATCAATTCATTTGAGGTGGTGACTCAATGGTTTTAGAAAACCACCCACATAATGTAGACTAGAAATATGGATTACAAAAAATATAGAGTGTTGGATCATAATCTTCATAGTGAAGGCCCTTCATAATTCCCTTGTTTTATCATCCATATAATCCCCTGTATTAGGGAATTAAATTGGATAATGTAAATGATCACCACATTTATCACATTGAACTATTAGTATCACCTTAGGTTGAACTTTATTTCCCTTCATATTTTTAACCAAGCACTTTATTTTGATTTGGAAATTGGATGCTTCATGCCCTTAATTTTTACAAAAAAAATATCGTTTAGTTCCTTTAATATGTTCCTCTTCATTCCTCTTTCACATTTTTAGCATGTAGGGAAACAATTATTATTTTCTTTATCATATTTATCACCTAGTATTTTGGGAGACACCATTCTTCTCTTTTTGATGTGTTGGTAAACTTATATTTGTCCCATTTATTAATTAAAAATCAATATAATAGGTTTGGAATAATCATAAGAAATGTTAAATCAACTCACATTAGGTTAAACATCTCATAAAATGGAACATGAAATCAAGACATGTGAAAAACAAAACATGTTGAGAAACAAATATGACGACATGTTTAGAGATACTAAGAAACCACTATTCGTTGCATGCACTAAATTTATAGTGTTATTGGTTGTGATGAGATTAGTGAACAAGAAATCAAGACAAGTTTGGAGTGACAAATGTTTCATGGAATTTCATGAACTTTTAAAAGGGATACTTCCAGAAGGAAATGTTCTTCTAGATTCCAATTATTAGGGAAAAATATTATGTCCAATGTGATTGGGGTATAAAAATATACATATTTACCCAAAAAACTGTGTGTTGTATAGGATTGAATATTAAGGATTATCAAAATGTCTTATTTGAGGGACAACATGATATAAAATGGATGACAAGTACCCCTATGATCCATTCTCAAGAATAGGAAAAAAACCTCCTACTAAAGAAATTTGGTATCCTCCAATAATTCCTCATTTGGAGTGTCTCCGTGAAAATTTAAATTATGGAAAGAAGCTAAGATGACATAAAATTGAGCACATATATGATTGAAATATATATCACCCTACTAATTTACCATAATGTAAAATATTTTGTTGCAATTTTTTTATTTTAAAAAATATAGTTGTAAATATTATAATGCGTATGTTCAAATATGGAATGAATTTGTATATAAGTCATAATATCCAACATAGTTTGTAGCCTATTATGTTTTTTGTCTATAACTGGCCCCATAGAAATGTATAAATAGGAAATATGTGATGATAATCTTGATGATTTATGGATTACATAAAACATTTAAATGATATTAATGTTTATCTATCACCATAGATTGATGATTTAAAAGTTTTTTGGGTTACAAGTGTTATGTTATTTGATGCATATATAAAGAGTATTTTATTTTGACTTCTATGATAATTTTTAATATAAATTAATTTCATACATATGGAAACAAATCTAGATATGGTGTTAAAGGACATAAATGTTTTTCAATTTATAAAGGGGGGATTTCATATCCTCAGTTGTAGAATTTAATAAAAATAGCATACATGGGGAAAAAGAGATTTTTTGAATGGATCATCCTTATCAATGATTTGAAATATATTTGAAATTTTACTAGAGTATGATTTTAGAAAAAACCATTTGTTAATTAATGTAATTATAAAAAGGTCAAAACATTGATGTCATATTTCAAAATAAAGGAATTTTGGGATCTTAAACAGATACATGATAGAAACTATCTAATTTATTCGAACTACCTTATTAAAATTTTTTTTATGTAAAATATAACATCGACATCATGCATGTTGAGAAGAAAAATTGTGACAATCCAATTGCAACATTGTTGAACATAAAAGGGAATAAAAAATATAGATTGTAAGAAATACAAGACTTAATAACTATGCGAATATGTTTGGAGTCAGCTCCCACAATGAAAGGAAATATAAAATTTTTTCCTTTATATTGTGACACATTAAGAAATAGTGAGAAGATAAATTCCTATAAATCTATACATGGTATTAAATTATCAAGTGGGGCTTTCTAAAATGTAAAAAAATTGGTTTCACTGAAGGATTTAATGTTAATAATAAGAACTCTAATGTTTTCCATTTATTGATGAACCAATTGCTACAGATTTCATTGTGTGCCATATTTTCTATACCTGTAAAAAATTCTATAATTAGGAAATGTTTCCTTTTAAATTCAATTTTCAACAAAGGTATATATCCATATTTGTTATTTGTGTTGGAGAATTAATATTTCCTAATTAGTTTCCAAATATAAATGTATTTTCTATAGCTAATTTTTTATATAATGACCCATCTACAAATTTGTTTATTACGAGAGAAAAGAATATGTGGGACATTTTATTTACAATACATCCATCCTTTTGAATGATATATGAAACTTTTGAAGTGATATGTTAAGAATATACATTGAACATAGGCATTTATTGTTCAAAAATATATATCAAAAGAATTAATTATGTTCTATACTGATTATTTGTCTAATGTTGAGCTTGTTGGTATCCCAATAACACAACATTTGATAGTTTATAGTAATGCTAAAGGTATTTTTGACTTAAAGGTAAATTTAACTTCATGTGATGAAGTCATGCATGTACATTTATACATTCTGAATAGCACTTGTGAGGTTCTTCAAAATATATATCATCACATATTACTTTATTAAAGGTAAAACATCCAAGAAGAAATAAATTGTGTTTGATTAATGAACATAAATACACATTTTCTTCAAGGCTTAGTGATAAAATTGCAATGAATCAGATTTAACCATTTTTTTATAGAAATTATTTGGGAAAATCCCAAGACCAGGCACTGAGACGGTGTGTGATTATGAGGCCTGATCTTCCTAGAAAAAATCATTTAAAAATGTTATTTTTTAATAGAACATGCACGCAGATTTCTTGAAAAAGTTGAATACCTATTAAATGAGTGCCCAAATAAGAAATCAGAGGGAATTGTTGAGCTCAATGAAGTTGATTTACCCTAAGAATGATATAAATTTAGTCTGTGTGGATTTTCCGTAGAAAAAGTCACGGAGGGTGTAACTTTAAATAAAATAATTGAATAAAATTATTTTACTTTAGAATCCTTATAAATCATGAATGGTGGGTCATATTGGAAATCCGAGAAAACCATTGATTTCATAATTTTGTTTTTTCATGAGGGGTGCCTTAACTTTAGTGTACATGGGTTCTCTCTAGAAAACCCAAAGAAGAATATAATCATCATTAAATAATTTGAAGATAAATTATATTGTTGACGCAATGATGTTTTCCATTAAAAGTATATTTATTCAAAAACACCATATTTACCCATGGAACCATGGGGAAACTATAGAATCACAAAGGAGATCTTGGATAATTTTACCTAGAACAATGAATATCGGATCATAGATCGATGATCAACGATGCACCTCAGATTCGAAGTATGTTCGCCAACGACGACGACAAAATGATCCTTTGTCATCGACTGATATGAATTGAGTTATGTTGGTTGTTTCATTGTTTCGTTTCCCCGTTATTGAAATCTATGATGAACTTGGCCTAATCCATGAATGGATTAGCCAGTGGATCAGTCATATGTTGTGGGAGGGATTTTTTGTGGGTTATTGGGAGTATTGTCTTGGTTTTTTAACCCAAACACCCCAATCATGATCTTTTTACAATAACTCTTTGAGAATGATTTTATTAACTCCAAATGTGTTCGTTTATCCCTCTTTTCTTCACATTCATCACAATTGGGCCTTGGTGGCCATGGATCGATGCTTCCCGGAGGTTATAAGAATGACCAGATTCTTGAATTCGAGGTGAATCGACATCAGAGGTCTGATCTGTGTAAATCATGACACGAGGATCTCAGATCTGTAACCGTTTAAAAATATGAGCACCAATGGTGGCCCATTTGTCTGTGGAAGGGACAATAAGCCTATTTCTTATGAGGTGAGGTAGCAACGGTGTGGCGGTGTGTGGAAGAGTTAACCAGAAGTGACCAGAGGGTTCCAGATGCAACGACATTAGCGGCTAGAGGTGATGGCTTTGATGGAGGTGGTGGTCAGCGTGCAGAGTAGCGAAGCCGCATGGATGAACAAATGGAGCCACATGGGAGTTTTGGGATGAAGAGGCTAGAAAAAAACCATTAGTGGCAGTCGTAGAGCATGTGGGATCCAGGGACATGGAGGCGGTTCACGCTGAAGGCCAAGGGTTAGGTCGGAGTGGAGTAGGCCAAATGTAGTGGGATGGAGAAGTTGGATAGAGAAACTAAAGGGATGAGGTGGGCCATTCCTAAGCATAGATGGCCTAGCTGAATGGGCTGGGACAGCGAGGTGGTCAGGCCTAGTAGGTAGGGTTGACCCAGCAGAGTGGGTCGAACCTGAGTGGTCGGTCTGGGCCACAGTCGACCAAGCTACCACACAGCTGTGGCAGATGGGTCTCAGTCGACTGCCATGGCAGCTCGAGCTTCTGTGGCATGGTCAACCATATGGACAATTGGACTGGGTAGTCAACAATAGTAGTCGATTGCCCTAGTCATTCCATGAGCTAGTGAACCCTATATTGGATTTTCAAATGCTAGAAACTTTTAAACCGTGTATTCGTTTGATAAATTGTCTTCGGCATTGGAACCCTTATGATGAGATGACCCTTTTGAGGTATCCTAAGTGGGTTTTATTCTAGTTTTTATACAAAATAATGGATTGAAGAGTGGGTTCTCTTAGAATGAGTCTACTATGACCAGAATCATATGGCTGGCAGGGACCTTGAGACTATGTGTCTTATCAAGAATATGTGTCTTGTCAAGAATATGTGTATTATCAAGACTATGTGTCTTATCGAGACCAAATGTCTTATAGAGACTGTGTGTCTTATTGAGATTGGGTGTCTTATTGGGGCTATGTATTTTATGAAACACAACTGATAATCCTATTATTTGTACTACTGACTTATACCTGTATGAGCTAACGATACATTCCTCCATGGTATCCCTTCATGGAATTCCTTCGTGGTATTCTTTCTTAGTATCCCATCATGGTATTCCTTCGTGGTATTCAATCATGGTTATCCTTCATGGTATTCCTTCATGGTATCCCTTCATGGTATTCCTTTTTGGAATTCCTTCATGGAAATACATTGTGGTATTCCTCATGGTAATTATTCATTGAAATACTTTGTGGTATTCCTTTGTGGTATTCATTCATGGTATTTCTTCATTGAATTCCATTGCGGTAATTCTTTAGGGTTTCTTTGTTGAATTCATTTGTGACTTCCTTTATGGTATTTCTCTATGTGGTATATTTATTTTTTGGTTTTGGGGTGTCCAACTAGGTATTGTTATACTCACCCCTACACAGGATTTTCTCGAACATGTCATGTCTTGTGAAGATGAGTGACCTTTTGAAAAAGTCCTTGGTAGGCTAGGACCAGATGTAAATTTGTGAGATCAAACTGGCTGAGGTTCTCCTACAGCTACGGACAGCGTTCCCAATAACTTTGTTTCTATTTTGGACTATTGTTTATAAAAAAATGGTGGGCTTGTATTTGGGACCGATATACATTACTTTCATGTACTTTCACTATTTTACTCTATTTGTGAGATATTATAGGTTTACATGCATTTTTTACTTTGTGTTTTTAAATTTCATCATTTATGGCATGGAGATGTTCTTGTGAGTAGATGTAATTTAGGATAATTCCTCAAATTTGTGGGATATTCCTAATCGGTGCTAGTCACCATCCCCTGGCCTATTGGAGGAAAGCTTGGCGTAGTCACAACACAAGACCCTCTGGTATGGGTCATGAAAGAGTGGTATCATATGGGTTCAGTTCAACATTAGGATCAGAAGTATTTGAGATTGGTTTAGAGAAACTATGTTAATTGTCTCATGTTTGGATTTCAGGATAGGTAATCCATTGTTGGTGCGGAGACTGACATATCCATACACTAGGACTCTGGAAACCTTATTTTTGACTTGGTACCTAAAAACACTAGTTATTGGAAAAATAATGGTTCTTGAATCATATTGGATTTGGGTGTGTTCCCCTGTCTTTCTTGAGTTAGCTCATCAAGTATACTCAATTGATTATAGTACATCTTGTTCTACTTTAGACAACTAGCCATGATTTCACCATGTGATTACGAGGATTATCTGTTGGGTGATGAGATATTGGAATAGGGATTAATACTTGAGATAGAACCTCCTAGTGGTGTACCACCTATATCACCACATGTAGAGTAGAACATGGTTACCGCAATACTAGCAGATGAAGAGAATTGGCTGAACACGCTTCATGTGTTTTAGCGATAGAGACCCCTAAGGTTTTAAGGTGATCCCAACCCTTAGGTCCCTAAGGATTGGGATGAGGTGGTGATTTAATTATTATATCTATATAGGGAATTAACAAATCAGACGGTGGTCCTAGAGGGAATCCTTCTACATGGCTCTGTTGGGCGATGGTGGGGTTTAGTTACTCGATCTAATGATGAGGTGTCCCTTCGATGGAAAAAGTTTGAGAACATTTCCAGGAGCTTCTACAAATTTGGTAAGATGATGTTTCAGTATATGATTATTCATCAAGGCATAATAACCATTATAGGCATTCGATGGATGTGATACACATCCATTGCTTCAGGGATTGGACCATCGAGTGGGGTCTATATAGGGACATCTAAGATATATTTATCCCTTTGAGAATCCCTACATCTACATGGGTTCTAGAGAAATCTTTTGAGGTTGTGAGTTTCATAAATGGGCAGATACAACTAGTCGTAGTCAGTAGTGTGGAAGCTGGAAGTCAATGTCAGTCTTAGAGACTTGGACGTGTAAGATATTTCAAGAGGAGGTCCCTAATAGAGGATCTATAGTTCAAGGCTCACAAGGTGGGTCCATTCAACCTAAAAAGTGGAAATTAGTTTCACGTGATGGTAGGGAACATATCATTAGAGATTTTCCAACCCAACATAATATCGACAAAGATATGAATGATGAACCACTAGTGTAGTGATATTGATAGGAGAAGACAGATCTGTAGGTTGGAAGATGTGGTAGAGGAACTAGGGGACCAGCAGTAGGTGGTAGAGATTTCAACATTTTACCACCCCCACCCCTTGGTGATCCACACTAGGATCAGGGAGAAGGGGGAAGGGGGGGGGGGGGGGGTTAACTACATGCGATGAAGGCTTGTAAATCCCAGTATTTAGGAAATGATTTGAGGTATAATCTCTGTCTTTTCTTTTTTTAGCTACGATTTTGATAGAAATAGGTGTTATTCATTATTTCCTTTCCACGAATCATGTTCAAGACATAGATATTCTTATTAGACCATTGACATGACCCTCATGCACGGAGACTCCAACTAGAGGTGACCCAATGATCACGCAGTAGTGTCGATAATGTTCCCTATCTCTTGTAAGTGGGAGTTTTGGTTGGGATATCTTGGTAGCAGCATCGAGGAATTATGAATTCATTCTTGTTATGGACTAGTTATCTACGGATCTTTCCCATGTTGACTTTTTAAGAGAAAATTTTAGTATTTTCGTAGTGGTGGAATGGGGTTTTCCTTGTAGGTGAAAAGGAAACCCATGCATTATAGAATGTACTCACACATTGGAGGGTGAAATTGATTACTGATAAGTTGGATAGCCTAACCCACAGTACAAGGATGTTATGTGTCCTTAGTTTCCTATAGTGGTGATAGATTTTCAGTTGATCCAGGGAAGTTTGAGGATATCCTTATTGGGTATCCATCTAAGAGTGTTATCGATGTGTGAAATATCCTTGGATAGGTATAGTACTATGAAAGGTTTGTGCCGATATTATCTATAGTGGAATCACCCTTGACATCTTTTACACAAAGGGGAATCATTTTTTGTGGCTAGAGGAGTGTCATCAGGGTTTTTAGAAGTTGAGTCATATATTAACAAGCACTCCAATCATGATATTTCTAAAGGAAGGTGTGAATACAAAGTGTTCTGTGATGCACCAGGAACTGATCTTGGTTGTGACCTGATGTAGAGGCATGTGATGATTGCCTATTGGTCATGTTAGTTGAGACAACATTAAAAGAGCTAGTTGACCCATGGTCTTGAGTTAGCAGTGGTATTTTTCGCATTGAAGATGTGGTGACACTACCTGATGGTAGAGCAGTTTATCACATACTATAACCATAATATCCTCAAGTATATATTCTCTCAAAAGGATCTATTCTTTAGATAGAGACAATGTATATAGTTTTTCTAAGACTATGACCTTGATATTTTCTATAATCTTGGGAAAGGGAACATTGTGGAAGATTATTTCAGTAGGGGAACCACTTAAAATATTCTAAATGAGGCCTTAGAGTAGTTTACCTCATTGTTGTTATCCTTCATAGATGGAGACGGAGTAGCTTACCTCCATTAGATGGTTGTCACCCATCAACTATTTTAGTGATTTAGTGAGGCTCAATTTGGGGATACCGACTGAGAGACCCTACGTGATATGTTGTCCATAGGGCATGCCCCTGATGGATATTCAAAATGTGGGCATTCCCCTGATGTAATTCTTTTCCTAGGATGCATAGTTGTACATTCGGCGTTACTGGAGGAGGTTCTAAGTGAGTTCCACACATCCCCTTTTGGGAGATACATGCATATGTGGTGATGGTGTATAAGTACCTCCAATGTTAGTTTTAGAGGACATTAATGAAGAAGTTGGATATAGATTTTGTTTCTCTATGTCACACTTGTCAGAAGGTGATGGCTGAATTCCAGGTTCTAGTGGGTTTGATGAAACCTCTTGAGGTACCAAAATGGAAGTGGTATGAGATATCATTGGAATTAATGATTGGTTTAACAGATATGTCCATGGTTGAAGATACCATATGGGTGTTTATTAACCAACACACCAAGTCGGCCGACATATTGGCTATATGGGAGAAGAGTTTATTAGAGATCTTGGGAAGCCTCTATTTGTAGGATATTTTTTGACTCCCTGGAGTCCCTTTGAAGATAGTTTTAGATCATGATTCTTGGTTTACATATTGGTTGATAAAGGGATGTAAGGATGTGTTTATGACTCATTTATGCTTGAGCACGACATTTCACCCACAAAAGAGCGGCCAGACTGAGCGGACCATTTAGGTTTTGGAGGGTATATTATGGAATTTCATGTTATATTTTTTTCCAGAGTTGGGAGGATCCTTCATAGGTAATTGATTTCATGAGTACACATTTAGTGGAACCATAGAAATATCTAATAGATAACATGGGAGTGGGAGGCTCAGATTAGAGATTAGTACACTCATTATTCCATTAGCATACACCTTGGTTTGTCTTTGAGGGACGTAAAGCCCTAAGATAGGGAGAATGTAATGACCTGGAATACCAGGGTAAGATTTGTAAATCTGGGAATGACGGAGAATATCTATGGAGATATTGGAGTTTTTTTCAAGGAATATTATGATCAGATCGTGGTTCAACTATCGACGGTGCACCTCATATTCAAAGAAACTTTTCTAGTGACGATAACACAATGATCCTTCATCAGAGACTGATCTGAATTGAGGTAGGGAAGTTGTTTCATTGTTTCTTTTCCCCATTCATGAATTCAATGAAAAACATGGGCTATTCCATGAGAATATTATACCATAGATCATTTTTATGTTGCGGGATTATTTTGTTTTGTTTTATCAGGATTTATTTCTTCATTTTCTAACCCGAACATCCCAATCTGGATTATTGGCCAAGAAAAAATGGAAAATGATGTCAAAAACTTTATTATTGTGATTTTATCCCTTTATTATTTTCGTTCATCACCGTTTGGACATGTGGCCATGTCTTGACTTTACTGGGAGGTTCCAAGCATGATTGGACCCCCCGAATTTGAGGCGAATCGACATCAGATGCCGAATCAGTGAAGATCGTGACCTAAGGATCACAGATCCTCAACCATTTCAAAATTCGGGCACATGAGGTGGCACAATGGTCCATGGAAGGGACTACTAGTTCATGACTACAATGGTGGTCCGATGAGGCGAGATGCTGGCAGAGTGCAGCAGAGGCGGCCAACAACGACCTGATGTGGCTATATGCGGTAGTGTTAGTGGCTTCGGTGGAGGAGGTGGCTGGTGTACAGAGTGGAAAAGTTGCATGGAAGGAGTTGGAGGGCCACATGGGAGCAATTGAATGAGAAGTCTAGAATGGATCCATAGGCCGTGGCAATGGAGTGCGTGGTAGCCAGGGACGTAGAGGCGGTGCACGTGGGGGGACAGTGGGCCTAGCTGGAGTGGAGCAGGTCA
Organism: Viscum album; assembly: GCA_963277665.1. Taxonomy (NCBI): domain Eukaryota; kingdom Viridiplantae; phylum Streptophyta; class Magnoliopsida; order Santalales; family Viscaceae; genus Viscum; species Viscum album. The sequence continues at coordinate 911,257,163 of OY728155.1, read as the reverse complement.
GATGAGGCTGGCTAAAGCAGTGGGATGAAGCGGCTAGTAGGCTGAGGTGGGCCAGGCTAGAGTGTAGTATTTTGGGCCTAGTATACTGGGTCAACCCATTAGATCGGGTCGGATCCGGGCAGCTGAACTGGGCCATGGTTGACCGAGCTACCACGTGGCTACAACAGTTGGGCTGCTGTGGACCGCCTCGGCAGCTCGAGCGTCAACGACACGATTGACCGTGGGGATGGTTGGACTAGGATTTGAACCATGGAAATCGACCACCACAGTTGGTCCACGAGACAGTGGACCCTATTGGGAATTTTCAAATTCCTGTAACATTAAAACCATGTGTTTGTTTGATGAACTGTCTACGACATTGGGACCCTTTCAAGGAGACTGTCCTTTTAAGGTATCCTAAGTTTGTTTTTGTGGAATTTTGCAAACAAACTAATGTCTTGAGTAGTGGGTTATCCCGGATCGATAGTGATGTGAGTGGAATTAGGTGGTTGGCTATGACTTTGAGACTACGTGTCTTACTGAGACTATGTTTCTTATCATGACTATGTGTCTTATTGAGACTATGAGTCTTATCGAGACTAAGTCTATTATAGAAACTTTGTTTCTTATTGAAAATATGTGTCTTATCTATACTATGTGTCTTATGAAACATGACTAATAATCATGATTTTCGTATAACCAACTTATACCTCTGAGATATGATTATACATTCCTTTATTGTACCCATTAATGATATTCCTTCATTGTATTCCTCCATGGTATCCCTTAATGGGATTCCTTTTCACTATTCCTTTATGGTAATCTATCATGGTATTCCATCATGGTATCTCTTCATGGAATTTCTTCATGGTATTACTTCATGGTAATTTTTGTGTTATTCCTCATGTTACTTCTTTTTGGTAATCCCTTGCGGTATTCCTCCATGGTATTCCTTCATGGTATTCCTTCATGGAATTCGTTTATGGTACAACTTTGGGATATCTTTATGGAATTCCTTTTTGATTTCCTTTAGGATATTTACCTACATGGTATATTTTATTTGTGGTTTTTGGGTGTCCTATTAGGTATTTTTATACTCATACCTGTATAGGCTTTTCCTACATGTGTCGTGTCTTGTGAAAATGAGAAACCTTTGGATGGAGTCTTAGGCAGACAAGAACTAGGAGGAGATTTGTGAGATCAGATAGGGTGAGGTGATCCAATGCATAATGATATCAGTCCCATTACCTTTGTTTTTAGGGGGTGCTTGTGTTTATAGAATATTTTTGGTGGTCTTGTACTTTGGCCCGGTTTACATTACATTGTAGTACTTTCACTATTGTAATCTATTTTTGGGATATTAGTTGTTTGAATGCATTGTTTACTTAGTGTTTTTATATTTCCACATTTGTGTCTTGGAAATGTGTGTGTGTAAATTTACTTTAGGCTAATGCCGACCATGTGGAGGATATGCCTACTTGGTGCTAGTCACCATCCCCTAGCCTATTAGATGCGGGCTTTGGGTAGTCATGACACATTCCCCTCTAGGGTGGGTTGTGTAAAAAATAAACACTGATTTATCTATATCAGAAATAATGAAATGGTTATTAGGGGGACTAAGTGTTAATGTGATCATTTGTTCTTGTTTTGATATTAATGGTTATATAATTTAAACAAAAAACCAGTATAACAAGAGTACTTTTTAAAATAGTTGTGTATTATTTGTCATTGAAGAACTGTATTTTTTGTGTGCTAATGGTAAAAAATTCCAGCTTATTTATGAACATCATATTTTTTGAGTTTATTAGGACGTATTTGAGATTTATTAAAATAAATTTCAGTTACTGGTATATAAGTATGATCAGGTTGAAGGCCACTTTGGTGTAAAACTGGATGAGTGTGGATTTAAACTTGTTGATTTGAAATGAATTAGTTTCAATGAATAATCATTTATCATGGAGAAACAAGTAAAAAACTATTTTACGTTCTTAAACCAACAATGATTAATGGTATGTCATTTTTCAAGGGAATAATTTAATTTGGGTGATGAGAATATTGAAGATTTTGATGACATATATGAAATTTATTCATCCATTACACTATTACTCGATGATAAAAATGACTGTGATGTGGACATTTCCCATGTAATAAGAAATATTCATGTAGAAGGGATATGGGGAAACACTCAATTACTCACCTAAGAAATCATGTGATCTATTTTTATGAATTTTCAACAATTAAATATTTTATTTTTTAAATTTGATAGTTCAATATATAATTTTATAGCATTACAACTATTTTATAAATATTTTTTATATACATTACATTCTGTTATCAATTTTTTGGTGATTTTTTTTACATTCATCATTTTTTACACCTATATCATTTAATTCAATGGAAAATTTCTACCATAAATAGATCATTTATTTGAGGGGATCTGTTTTATTCATTTCTTATAGTCATTAGTTGTTAGTTATTTTTTTTGGCTATACACTTTCATTAAATAAAATATTCATAATTTTATTCCTCTTACGAACAATGATATTTTTACTTATGACATTTATTTATTTTTAATAAAATATAGGTACACTAAATTACACATTTTTAGATGACAGTCATTTCTTTCATTTTATTGTTAATTTTTATTTTAACTAGTTTTAGTTACAAATTTTTTTGGATAAAAAATCCAACATTCAATGTTTCAATTTTTATTATAAAAAATCTATTATTTTTTTATTAAAATTATTTAATCTTAATCAAATACTGGTAAACATAATTTTTATTGTAGAATAAATATTTCAAAATTTTGAACATAGGGGTAGGGGAACCACGGTATGTATGTTACTTCATATAAATAAATAAATATATAATTTCATTATTTAATAAAATTAAAAATGTATTACTTAAGATTATGTGCAACTGTTCATCTTATCCAAGATAATATAACACATAAATATGGAAATATAAGGATCAAGTGTTTACCAAAATTTTCACATGAACATTGAGATCAAAGGTTGATAATTAAAATTGATGAGAATGGCCACAAATTTGTCCCAAATGCCACATAGTTTAGGACTTACCTGATTATGTAGAGTCACTGTACGGTAAGTATTTTATTCTTTGATTGGTGGAGCACTAAATTGTTGATGAAATATCTGTTATGGTAGTCCAGAATGGTAAAATTGTTAATATTTTCTATTTAGTTTAATAATTGTTTAAATATTATACATTTTATAATATTTCATATTTTCAATTAGAGGTACAGTTTTATTTTCAAGATATGAAAGAATGTAATAAAATGTTTTTAACCTTTTCAAAAACCAGAAAGAGAGATTTTAAGACAAATTTAACATCATTTTATAGTTTTTGGAGTTAAAAAATGATAATATATGACTTTCTTATGAGATTATATATATAGAGACATCGATGAATTTTTCCTCCAATCAGCAGGAGGAAGCCTTTATAGTTTGTTATTGTTCTTTATAAACATTATTTTTTAAAATTAATTTTAATTAATTGATACCTTTGTTTTTCAAATGTAACAAGACTGTAGTAGAAATCCCCATGAGATAGATTCTAGGAATATATACCCTCATACATTTTTATTGGGAGTGTTACCTTTTTTAAAGGAGAAAATAATTTCCTAAAATTTTTGTGAATTAAGATCCAAGACAATTAGTGGCCCCGAAGAGGTCCCACATGACCCTATATCTACACCCCTAGTACTAAAAATTAAAAGGGATGAAAATTATAGAAAATGGGAGGTATTTTAACATCCTATAAAGGATTTTTTAAGAAGATTGTATGTAACTAATTACTGATTTTCTTCAATATGACATTTTTAAAACTTATTTCACTAAGATGGATTTTGAAAATATTATATCATGATTCCTTTTAGGAGAAAATAATATAGGGGAAATTTATCCTTAAGGGTAGGATGAATATTCATACCACTAAATTTTGAAATATGTAAAACTCAATCCACATCATATGGCATGGAGAGGGTATAATTTTTTAAAAATATTTTGGTCACACCCCTAGTGCACTATCAAAGAGGAAAGAATATGATGGTGAAATATATTAATTGAAGTCTAGAATGAGAAACATGAATGATTAGTTAGAGTATATAATTAAATCATCTCTATCATATATACTTATATAAGAGATAAAACATACACATCATGCACTGTCTGTCTACCCATATCTGCCACATCCTCGTTCAACCCTAATTATGTACTATGGGTTTTATGTTGGGGATCTCCATGTATGTGTTGTAGCACACATAATTTTAAATTATCTATGTGATTATGTATATGATAATATTATACAATGGGATCAACTCAAAGTAGTGTTAAATAGTTTTATAGATCCAACTACTCTTGTGATACTCCATAATTCCATGATTTTTTTAATTAAATGAGTTTATTTAGAGACCAGGAACTAAGATAGAGTGTAATAATGTGGCCCTGAGTGGCCAGAAAGTACTTTTGAACTTATTTTTAGGTTCATTACATATTGTTTCATGTGATTTTTTCTTACCTTTAACCGGTGATCAGATCAAAAATTTGAGGGCACTGTTGAACTCAGAGTGTTGGGATTTTCCTAGAAAAACCCCAACATTGGCTGGCGTGGGCAAACAGTGGATGTGAGTTTTTGGCCATAAATAAAATAATTATTTAACAATTATTTTATTTTAAAATCATTATGACTCTGAATTTGTATCTTGGATTGGAAATCCGAGAGTACTGTTGAGTTTGTGAGGGTTAGTTTCCCTTAGGCAGAGCTTAACCTCGACCAGTGCAGGTTGAGGGTGAAAGATAGATTTGGATATTTTTCATAATAAAACTAAAATTGCATGCATGGGATGTTTTGGAATCTTCTAAATGGGTGATTGGATTGAAAATATGAGGGCACCATTACATCTGGAATGACATCATTACATAAGAATATACCTAACCTCAACCAGCGTGGGTCGAGTAAAAAAGTTAATTTTATGCCATTTTATGAAAAATAAAATAATCTTAAAAAATTATTTTATTCAAAAATTGTTTCTCTTCAATGGAGTGATGATCAGACTATTTCATTTCATAAATGAAATAGCACAATCTATCTTTAATGGAAGAGTAATAGAAAAGTTGATTCATAAGTAAAACAGTGTAACAACGTGACGAATAATTATAACAGAAACACTACGACATGTCTCCCTTTTAATGAGATGATAGGGTTTGAGAAGTAGATTTAGATCTATAATTCTTATAACAGATGATGTGAGAATTTTCTCCAACAACGAACACTGACGAATTGGAAAAGTGATGATGAATCCTTGGAGAACAGATTTGGGTCCGACGAACGATGAATGCCAACAGCTTCCAACAGACCATGAATCCCCAAGGATGGATTGACATTACTGATGATCCTTCCCTAATATTGAAGAATCTTCAAGTAGGGTTACATTTGAATTGATTTCCTCTTCTTCATTCTAAAATAATGAACATGGATCAACCCATGAATAGTTTGATCCATGGATTGCTAGTTCTTGAGGGAGGGTGTTTTATCTCATGGATTGCATCAAGATTATTTATTTGTGGATAGAACCTTAATTTCTCTCTTCCCATGTTTCAAAACCTCTAATGCAGAGGGTTCAAGACATCATGGACAGGGCCTCGTCCCCTCCATCATGGATGTTTTTGTGTTTCCTTTGTGACTGAACCTTTGATTTGATGGTAACGTGGCACCGAGACCGTAATAGGAAAGAAGATTCCCCTATGAAGACAGGAGGCACAGACAATTTGAGGAACTGACCACCAGAGCATACCTAGTGTTCCATGGTGGAAGTAGAAGGTGGGTGGTGGAAGGCCACGATGGTATGCTGTGGTGGACGGTGTGGCCATCTTGGGCTGCGATGGTGCAGCATGGGAGACCGACAGCGGGCTGGTGGCTGGCGGAGGCAGGAAATGGCCACACAGCCATGTTGGTTGAGCAGTCCGTGACTGGGGATGTAGCCTGCCATGTTGGCATGTGTTACAGTAGAGATTTCTTGTAGGAAGAAGGTCGACCAACTTAGTTGGTCATGGAAAACTACAAACCAGACACCCTCCTGGTGTCTGGGCTGGAGGAGGAACCTACCAGAACAAGCAGGCCAGGAAGGAGGTGGTCCGGGCCCACGACACAATTGCATGGGCCAGATCCAGAAGAAGTCAGACCTGGGTCTGATCAGGGCATTCCGACGGGTTCAGACAAATCCTGGACCCGACCGACCCCTTTTTGTAACACCCCAAGATTTCATAGTACGTTATTTCAGCAAAGTAATTCAATAACTTACAGTACATGCAACATCGAGTTCAAGGGCACCATGACTAATCAAACTAGCCATTCAAAAGTGGTTATGAATAGTATTAACATAATTTTCAACTTTATATAACCCTTATAATTTTATAATCCATATTATGAGTTTCTTAGACATAATTAAAGGACAAATATATTTTTTTTCAAATCAAAGGTGTATTTTTAAAAAAATGAAATTTTACCGCCTTTTAATGGCGAACCCTTTTTAAATACAATATTTGAAACTTTTATATATTAAATTTGAAAAAATAAAATTTTTCTCTGGGATCGAGACATATGAATTTAGTTTCAATAAATTTTTGGTGTTTTTCTGATAACTTTTATATTTCAGTGAATAGTGAAAAATAATATATTTTAATTGAAAACAATTTTTTTAATCAAAATAATTTATAGGGTTAAACTATACATATGAATGGTTTGGATGTATAATTAGATTATATTTTTACCATTTAATCCAATGTTGGTCATTGGAAGTAATTTCACTTTGAAATTGGACATAAACAGATGTCAATCTTTTGATAGTTATTATTTCATAAAAATATGCCTTTTGGTTTTGAGTACGAAAATAAATTTAAAAATAATAAATGAAATTTCTATGTTCTTAATTTGGTAAAATAGACTTCATTTTTTGAATTTAAAATATCAAAATTATCTTAGGGTGATTTTTTGGTATTTTTCTGAAAACTTTCAATTTTTGATGAATAGTGAAAAACAATGAGTTATAGTTTAAAACCAAATTTTTATATAAATAATTATGTTTTTATTTAAATTTATTTTAGGTCAAAATAGATATATAATATCTATATAAGTTCAATTTAATTTATTGGAGTTTTTTTATAATAATTTTAGATATATAAAAAGTTTATTGAACTTTTCACCGTCTTTTACCCATCTCCGAGGAGAATTTTCAAATTCACATAAAACATAATTTTACCAATTCTGTGAAAGGAATTTAGAAACATTTAGAGACATAGTTAATATCAAGGATTAAAATCTGGTTCAATAAGATAGAAATAATTTTTGTTTAATAGTAACTTTTTACTTTTATTTACCACGGTTAAAAGTAAATAGTGTAATTAAGGGTAAAAATGATATTATTATTACCCTAAAAAATGTCTTCATTCGATTGGATAAGTATAATTCAAACAAAAATTACCTTAGGAGTAAAATATTAACCTCTTCAGACCACTTGGATTAGATTAGGACATTTATTATTATTAAATTCAAAAATGTGTTAAAAGAGATAAAATCAACATTTAATTACTAAAACATTTTTAATACACGGTTATACATAAGATATATTCGATTATAATTATTCATTAGAAATATTGAAATATTTCATACATAATGGTATTTTAGTTATAATTTTTAGACATTAAATAATTTAATTCATTTATAACACAATGGTGATGCAGTAATTACCTAATTATTGAAATATTAAAATAATTGATTTTATAAAAATCCAAATAAATGTAATTTGAGACTTTTTAAGAATTAAAAAAAATTTCTAGGTTTATATGACATATTGGGGTTGGTAATATTAATTTTTTTTCCAAGTAATTATTCTTTTATGAATTTAGAAGAAACAAAATACCAAATAGTGTCAAAATTGACATAAAAGAGTTTTTAAAAAAATATTATATTATTAATTGATATTTTATTCCTAAAAATATGAGGTTCATCCAAAGGACTTATATAATGATATGTGTATCATTAATGAACCACTTGGAGTTCTCTTTAAAGTATATAGTCTGTTTATTAACCATATAATATAAAACTACGAAGAGACATCGTAAATGTCAAACTATTTAACTAAGAGTTAAATTTAAAAGATAAAGTTAATATAGTTACCCAAAACTGTCTAAAACCTATTTGTTGAGTGTTTTTCGCCACATATACACCTTATCCTTTAAATAATCTTTTTGGAGCTATTAGAAACCTAAAATAATTTTATTATAAAATAATATTTCTAGCTTTTCCTAAGGTGACCCACACCCCTCTTATAAAAGGCCACTCCCCCTTCTCTCTAATTCACACCATTAAAGCCATTTGGCTCAGCCAACCTCTGCCCAAATACCCTCTCAAATGTCCTAACTTCATCCTAGTGACCTTCATTTAGTCATAAAGCCAACCTAAGGATCCATTTTGATCAAATTAAAAGGAAGAACCTGAAGAAGAGTTAAATATCTCACCACCTCTTTCAAGTTCCTTTCTCCTCCCACTTCCTTTTTCTTTGTTTTTTCCATTAAAAAATAATAAATCCAGTATCGTATATATACTGTGATTTTATTATAAATATGATACAACGAAATTCATTATTCTATCCTTCCTTTGAATAACATGTCACCATACATGCGTACGTACGGCTTACCATCTCCACGTCATGGTATAATTGTTATTCAATACATTATTATTTGTATGGGTATAATAATGATGTGTAATTGATGTAAATAATAAATATAAAATGATAATAATTCTTCATATATGATATACAATCCAATTATATATTATATTAATATCAAAAGAATGATATTGTCGCTCGTTCGTACGTACGGATTACCGTCTCCACGAATGAGATGAGATTCATTCCCCATTGTATCCATTAAAGAATAAATTTCATTTGATGGTTGAAAATAGTATATAGAGACATGATATAATTCTGGATATGAAAAAGATACATCCCATCCATAACAAATATGACTCGTATAACAAATAATATAATGAAAAATGAATCCGTTAACACCCAAAACGATGATAATACTAAGACATTATAAACAAATCAATGCTAAAAGAACATATATGATATCATATTAATGTATATGATTCTTGTATAATTTAATAACAATTTTTTCACCATTATAAATGATTTTAACCTACCCTCAATCAAAGAAAAATTACAAAGTAAGGGGTTTCTTATCTCACTTTTAATTCTGTGAGATTTCCATTGTTCACCACTTATTTATTGCATGGGGTGTGTGTAATTCCCATGATTGTATTCATTATGTAATATAATATAATTTATGGATATTTAAATCATCATTGTATGATCCTTATTTCATGGGTGTATTTTTCGTAAGTTACTAAATCGACAAGGGAATTTGAAATTTTAATTTCCACTCATTCGGCTTTACGCATACTTCATTGATTATATTACTCCAAGATTTTGTGGGAATCAGTATTTATTTTCTTATGTAATAATTTCCACTTCCACTTTATGTTGATATACTTTTGATCCACATAATAAATCAATTTATAAATTCTCAAGTCATCGATATGAACTTGATAAGATTAATTTTAACTCAATCACCATTTGTTGAGTTAAATATCCAATTCATTGGTGTTGTTTTTACAAGAATATGTGTGAATGTCCTCTGATTTATTTACACTGAATATCCAATCATATTGAGTGTATTTAACTTTTTCACAGATAATTATGTCATTGATTTATCCTTAACCTAAGGATATGGTCTTTATAAGAGATTTCATCTCAATTTACATTCCATTGAGATTTCTTGGTTGTTATACACCAAATCACTTTTATATGGTGTATATAATGTGATTTGACATAGTATATAATTAATCCCTTTATTCTCATGATATTAAAAAGTTTTGATTACCTCAATTATTTGTGTTCATGTGTCTCCCCTTTGGTTAGGAACTCTAATTAATATATCATTTTAAAATGTTTTATAGATTTATTATTCTAAATCTTTCTCATTAATGTCCGTGTTTTATAAATGGATTTAAGGATTTATTTCTATGGACATTAAAATTTTAAAATTAAAATTCCTTTTAAAAATTTCAAGGTGGTATGGAACACTTTGATTCAAAAATATATTTTTAAATGGCTTCTTGACAAATAGTTTGCCTTTTAAATATTTTCAAGAAAAAGGGGGATATTTCTCTCAGATGGTTTTGATGATTATTTTCATCTATGTCAATATCCCTCATTATTCTCAATTAAGGTTAATATGTTTCAATACAATCTTCCATATTGTATTTAATGTGTTATTTTTGACTGTGGATGTGCTATTTTTACACCATTCATGGTGTATGGATAAAGTATTGACATTTCATATGAAAGTTTTAATAACAATGTTTATGTTATGTTTCAAACTTACAATATGAGGAATGAATTGGACTTAGTAAGTGTCAGGTGGAGGCCGCAATAGCTCCTCGATGCATCGGTAAGTCTCCTAAGACAAACTAGTGTCTTGGAACAAGGCCTTGAAAAAATCTTATTTGTAGTCTTGGCACAAGGCCTTGACTATGTGGTTATGAAAGTCAGGAATTATTCATTCCATCATTATGAAAGTGGTTATTGATATTGCATGTGATTATTAAAATAGTAGAATATCCATGTGAATAAGTAAATGGAATTATTAAATTGTATCTTTGTCATATTATGCTGAAGATTATGTTTAAATGGATTTTGTTGTAGTTATACATTGCCTTAAATGTTTATTCTTACTTATGAAAGATTGACCTATATTGTTATCCTTACTGAGAATATGAGATCACCCCTTTATATGTTTTATTTTTCCAATGATGTGAAGAAGTATTTTTTGACTGACCTGTAGGGATAGTCTGAGGGGATACGAGTGTGGACTATAGAGACTATGTTGTTGTAGTTTTCACTTTATCATGTAATGTAAGACTTATGAATGTATCTAGTGTTTCCAAGTCTACTAAACTAATCGGCCATTAGAAACTTGATCTTTTGAAATAATGGTAATGTTATGTAATAATGCACCAACTCTTGGTAACTACAATCAGGGTGTTATAGTTGGTATCATAGGAAGTTTAGTACAAACCTAGGAAACTAGATTTAGATAAAATTTGATTAGAGAACATATCCCTAAGATACACATTGAGGATTAGTATAGAGGAACTTTTTAAAATTTTGGTATTGTAGTGATTTTGTGATTTTTCCATGAAATACATCTGTGTTTGGATACGAGCAGGTAGAGGTGGCTCTGGCACAGATGTACCTATGGGTAAAACCCGAAAACACCGCTTTGATCTATACTCGAACGGGAACTGGTGCACGACAACAGGCCTTGCTGCACTCTTGGTTATTTCACTCTAGGGGGATATTCTTAGGATAATTTACATTTTATTTACAAATGGATTTGAATTATTTTAATATAGGTGGGAATAAATGACCTTGGTTAATCCTATGGTGTTTCAAATTGAAAATATTGTTTTATGATATTCTCTAAATGATTTTATAACTACTATTACTCACACAATGCTTTTTGGTTTTAGTCAATGGCTGGATTCCAATGAAGTCATAGTAACATTGATAATGATGTACAATGTGGGAATGGTGGTGGAAATGTGCAATAAAATTGAATGTTGATAGGCGTAAAAGATATCATGTTCATGCCAAATCAATTTTCCAAAAAAAATGATAAATAACATATATATTAACCTACTCCTGGACTCAAAAAAGAAAAGAAAGGTGATGAATGATAAGAGCTCCAGCAGTGGAGACCATGGATAAAAGAATCCTCAATTTTCATCATACAATAAATTTCAAAGGAGACACCCAGGAAAGTGTCTCAATGGAACAAAGAAATGCTTTTCATGTGGGAAATAAGTACATTAAGTGAATAATTTCTAAGGAAAATTTAAGAGTACTATGGAAGAAAATAAAAATGGTCCCAAGAGTCCATTTACAGTCATTTTTCGTAAATGTAGCGGACTTGGACATTACCCTATTGAATGTTATATTCTATAGGATATTTTTTTGGTCAAAGAAGATGTTATGTTGAAATAAATGGTTGGAGAAATTTTTAAAAGTATTAGTGCTCCTTGTTGATGGGATTACTTTGGAATAATTTTCTCTTATATTTGTAACCCTGCAGTTTGTCATTTGAAAATGATATTTGAGGGAGACTTATCTTTTCTCTTGTGGATATAATTATAAATAACCATTTGGTTTTATATGATCATTGGGTTTGAGGAAATTACATGTTATTATATTTTGGGATGAAAATGAAAGGTATGAGATAACATTTGTGGTTAAATTATGTTATGGTTATTTTGAAGAATTTATCTCATTTTGGTAATGCTATAAAATATAGTTTTTGGAAAAGGAAAACACGCAGACTATGTGACAACCCGTCGTGTTGGATAAAGCTTTGGGAATCAAACCCACAAACAGAGTGCGATTGGGATTTATCGCCTACCATTAGACTACTTGAAGTCCCTGGTTTGTGTGACTAATTATTTTTACTTAAATGATATTATTGATCAATAAAAATTTGATTTGGGATCTTATGTCTTATCAAATGAATACCCTTAGTATAGGTAAATGATTTGGTGATTAAGTGATAAATGTTATTTTAGAAAATGTTCGTTTTGTTGGGAACACTATATGCCCAAGGAAAATAGAATAATATGGGATTTCATTTGAGGAGTAATGATAGATTTTTATCTATGTTTTTATTGTGGATTTATAGTGATTTTGGTTATTTATTTAAATGATTAACCTATAATATGGAATATGTAATTAGGTTAGTAACTTTTAAGTATGTTACTTTAAGAGTAGTTGATGTCATTTGGATATACAATCTGACATGGAAGACTACATAAACCAATTCTTATATGTTTTGGGTTTCAATATTATTTTGGATTATATTGAAGGATTTTAAAGACATTTGTTTATTGAATGGTATTTATTTATCTTTGGGGTATTGTTGGTTTAATTTTAGAAATTAAGATTAGTGTTTATTTTTATAAAAAATATCCTTTTGGGGGATCATTAGATCTTGGACTAACCATTTTGGTTTTGATTAATCTCTAAAGACAAGGTAAATATATATTTTATCCTTTATGGATAATGTGATTCTATAGAAGTTTATTCTAGCTCTTCCGGTGTGACCAAGTCTTCTCGAATAATCATCGTTTAAAAAAATGAGTTAGTGGTAGAAATTTATTAAAGAATGAAACTCTACTTAAAAAGTAAGTATATATCCTTATGTTCTTAGTGAATCTCATAAATAAATTCCCAATCTTTATGAAATGTAACATAAAACAAAAAAAATGGTGTCTGTTTACTTTTCCTACTGGGAAACTAATGAACGTTTTTCCCATCACAAGTTTGTAGTTTTCTTGTTGTTAACTTTCTCCTGATCATGTTTTCTATCCCTCTCCATCAGAACATGACACTTAGTTTATCTTCCATATTCATGGAATCCTAGTATGGGTTATCTTGGGTGACCTTTGTACTTCTCTTTCTTTATTTTAAAGTGATAGTTTTATTGACTCTTTTTATGTTGTGGGACTTTCCATTATATTCCTAAGCCCAATTTTAAAAATTACGAGGATGAAATTTATTGAAGGAGGGAAGAATGTAACACCCCAAGATTTCACCGTACGTTAGTTCTTCAAAGTAATTCAATAACATACACTACAGGCAACATCGAGTTCAAGCGCACCACGACTTACCAAAGTAGTCGTTCAAAAGCGGTTATGAATAGTATTAATTGAATTTTGAACTTTATAAAAGTCTTATAATTTTAGAATCCATATTATGAGTTTTTTAGACATAATGTAAGGACAAATTCATTTTTTCAGATAAAAGATGTATTTTTAAAAAAATAAAATTTTACCACCTTTTATCGGCGAACCCTTTTTAAATCCAATATTTGAAACTTTTAGATATTCAATTTGACAAAATAAAATTCTTCTTTGGGATCGAGACATAAGAATTTAGTTTCAATTAATTTTTGTTGTTTTTCTGATAACTTTCATATTTGGATGAATAGTGAAAAAATAACATATTTTAACAAAAATCAACTTTTTTAACCAAAATAATTTATATTGTTCAACTATACATATGAATGGATTGGATGTATAATTAGATTATATTTTTACTATTTAATAAAATGTTGGTAATTGGAAGTAATTTCACTTTAAAATTGGATATAAACAGATGTTAATCTTTTGGTAGTTATTATTTCATAAAAATACGCTTTTTCGTATTGACAATGAGAATTAATTTTAAACTAATAAATCCAATTTATATGTTTATCATTTGGTAAAATAGACTTTATTTTTTAATTTAGAATATCAAAATTATCATAGGTGAATTTTTTGTATTTTTCTGAAAACATTAAATTTTTGATGAATAGTAAAAAACAATGAGTTATAGTTTAAAACCGAAATTTTATTTAAATAATTATTTAATTTATTTAAATTTATTTTAGGTCAAAATTGAAACATAATACCAATATATGTTCAATGTAATTCATTGGAGTCAGTTTATAAAAATTTTAGATATATAAAAATTTATTTAACTTTTTGCCACTTTTACCCACCTCCTAAGAAAATTTTCAAATTCACATAAAACTTAATTTTACCGCTTCTGTGAATATAATTTCAAAAATTTGAGACACACGATTAATATCAAAGAGTAAAATGTGTTTTAATAAGATAAAAATAATTTTTGGTGACTAGTAACTTTTTACTTTTATTTACCACGGTTAAAAGTAAATAGGTTAATTAAGGGTAAAAATGATATTATTATTATCCTAACAAATGTCCTAATTCTATTGGATAAGTATAATTCAACCAAAAAAACCTTAGGAATAAAATATGAACCTCTTTGGTCCACTTATATTAGATTATGAGATATATTATTATTTAATTCAAAAAAGAGTTAAAGGAGTTAAAATCAAATTTTAATAACTAAAACATTTTTAATATAGAGTTATACATAAGATATATTCGATTATAAACATTAATTAAAAAGATAAAAATATTTACCACATAATGGTATTTTATTTATAATTTCTATACACTAAAAATTTAATTTATTTATGACACAATGGTGATTCAGTTATTACCTAATTAATGAAATATTAAAATAATTGATATTATAAATATCCAAATAAATGTAATTTGAGACTTTTTATGGATTACACTGATTATCTAGGTTAATATGACATATTAGGGTTGGTTATATGAATTGGTTCGAATTAATAATGTTGATATGAATTTAGAAAAAAAAAATACCAAATAGTGTCAAAATTGACATAATAGAGTTTTTAAAACAAATATTATATTATTAATTGATATTCTAATCCTAAAAATATAATGTTCAGCCAAAGAACTTATATAATTATAGTTGTATCATTAATGAACCACTTGGGGTTCTCTTGGAAGTATATAGTAATTTTATTAACCATATAATATAAAAAAACAAAGAGACATGGTAGATGTCAAACTATTTAACTAATAGTTAAATCTAAAAGATAATGTTAATATAGTAACCCAAACCTGTCTAAAACCTATTTTTATATATTATTTTAATATCAAAATAATGTTATTGTCTGTAGTGCGTACTTACGTATTACCGTCTCCACGAACACAATGAGATTCATTCCCCATCGTATCCAATCAAGACTAAATTTCATTTGATGATTAAAAATAATGTTTATAGACATTATATAATTCTGTATGTTAATAATATACATCCCATTCATAACAAATATGACTCACATAACAAATAATATAAAGAAAAATGAATCAATTAACACCCAAAACGGCGATAATACTAAGATATTATTAACAAAGCAATGTTAAAAGATCATATATTATATCATATTAATGTATATGATTCTTGTATAACTTAATAAAAATTATTTAACTATTATAAAAGAGGGTAAGCTACCATCGAACAAGGAAAAATTACAATGTAATGTCTTCTTATCTCACTTTTAATTCCGTGAGATTTCCATTGTTCACCACTTATTTATTTCATGTGGTGTGTGTACTAACCATGATTGTGTTCATTGTGTAATATACATTAATTTATAGATATTCAAATCATCGTTGTATGATCCTTCATTCATGTGTGTATGTTTCAAAAGTTACCAAGTCGATAAGGGAATTTGAAATATCAATTTCCACTAATTCGGCTTTACGGAAACATCATTGATTATTTTACTCCAAGATTGTGTGTGGAATCACTATTCATTTTCTTATGTCATAATTTCCACTTCACTTTCTATGGATATACTTTTGATAGACCTAATCACTCTATTGGTAAATTCTCAAGTCATCTATATGAAATTGATAAGAGTAATTTTAACTCAATCTCCATTTTTTGAGTTAAATATCCAATTCATTGGTGTTGTTTTTACAAGAATATGTGTGAATGTACTATGATTCATTTACACTAAATATCCAATCATATTGAGTGTATTTATATTCTTCACACATAATTATGTCCTTGATTTATCCTTAACCTAAGGATAGGGTCTTTATAAGAGATTTCATCTCAATTTACATTCCATTGAGATTTCATTGTTGTTATACACCAAATCACTTTTATATGGTGTATATAATATGCTTTGACATAGTATATCATGAATCCCTTTATTCTCATGAAATTAAAATGTTTTGATTACCTCAATTATTTGTATTCAAGTGTCTCTCTTTTGGTTAGGAACTCCATTCATAAATTCTCAAGTCATCGTTATGAACTTGATAAGAGTAATTTTTACTCAATCTCGATTTGTTGAGTTAAACATTCAATACATTAGTGTTGTTTTTATAGGAATATGTGTGAATGTACATTGATTGTTTTATGCTGAATATAAAATCTTATTGAGTGTATTTATATTTTTCACACATAATTGTGTCGTTGATTTATCCTTAACCTAAGGATACGGTCTTTATAAGAGATTTCATCTCAATTTACATTCCATTGAGATTTAATTGTTGTTATACACCAAATCACTTGTATATCGTGTATATAATATGCTTTGACATAGTATATCATGAATCCATTTATTCTCATGATATTACAATGTTTTGATTACCTCAATTATTTGTATTCAAGTGTCTCTCTTTTGGTTAGGAACTCTAAATAAAATTTCATTTTAAAATGTTTTAAGGATTTATTATTCTAAATCTTTCTCATTAATGTCCCTATTTTAAAATTGGATTTATGGATTTATTTTTATGGACATTAGTGTTTTAAAATTAAAATTTCTTTTAATAGTTTAAAAGTGGTATGTGACACTTTGGTTCAGAAATCTTTTTTAAATGGCTTCTTGAAAAATTGTTTGACTTTTAAATGTTTTTAAGAAAAAGGGGGATATTTTTCTGAAATAGTTTTGATGGTTATTTTCATCTATGTCAATATCCTTCATTATTATCTATTGAGGTTAATCTGTTATAATAAAATCTTCCATATTGTATTGAATGAGATATGTTTTACTGTGGATGTGCTCTTTTATACCATTCATGGTTTTTGGATAAAGTATTGACATTTTATATGCTAGTTTTAATAAGAATGTTTTTGTTATGTTTCAAACTTTTTATATGAAGAATGAATTGGACATACTAAGTGACGGGTGGATCCCTCTATATCTCCTCGATGCATCAGTAGGTCTCATGAGACAAACTAGTGTCTTGGCACAAGTCCTTGACAAAATATTAAATGTAGTCTTGGCATAAGTCCTTGACTATGTGGTTATGAAATTATGGCATTATGCATTCCATCATTATGAAATTGGTTATTGATATTGCATGTGATTATTCGAATAGTATAATATCCATGTGAATAAGTAAAAAATATTACTTTATTGTATATTTTCGATATTATGCTGAAATTTATGTTTAAAAGAATTTTGTTTTAGTTATACATTGCCTTAAATGTTTTTGGTTACTTATGAATGTGTTATCTATATTGTTATCCTTACTGGGCATCTGAGCTCACCCCTTTATATGTTTTATTTTTCCCAAAATTTGAAGAAGTATTTTATGACTGACCTGTAGGGATAGTCTGATGGGATAGGAATGTGGACTATGCATACTATGTTGTTGTAGTTTTCACTTTATCATGTAATGTAAGACTTATGAATGTACTTAGTGTTTCCAAGGTTACTAATCTAATCAGTCTTTCGAGACTTGATCCTTTGTGATCATGCCAATGTTGTGTAATAATGCACCGACTCTAGGTAACTGGGGTCGGGGCGTTACACTTTTTGGGAAAACCATCTTAACTGTCAAACTGTATGCCCGATTGATGAGCCATTTGCAAAGTAGGAACCCTCACAATGAGGCATATATTTTTTAATGTTCAAATAAAACATTCATGGAAGTTGAGATACAAAAAATGAATATAGGAGTGGATTCTATTGGAATAAAGCACACTACAAGTATGAATCTAGTGGCTGAATAAGACTTGAAGACTGATGATAAGAGACCCTATGTGAACCATCTATAAGAAGCCCTGTGTGGACCCACTGTGATGGCCTAAGTGGGAAGTGGATCCATGTGACCCGACAGTCCCATGGTAGGGAGAGGCTCTGTGTTACCCAGCAGACCCATGGCATGCATCAAGGATGAGTACCTCAGTATGATGTGCTAAGTGGGAAGCTACTCTGTGTGACCCGGCATGCCCGTGGTGGGGAGCTACTCTATGTGACCCAGCTGACCCCTGATACTCATCATGGATGAGTACCTTAATAGTCCATTTTTTTCCTTACATACATTAGATTATACCAGCATGAGCTGAAGGTACCCTATGTAAAATTTCCTTAGGGTCATTCCCTTGGTTTTTGGGATACCTTTTGAGTATTTGGTTACTCACCCCCACATGGGATTTTCCCACACATGTTGTGTCTCGTGCAGATGATAGGCCCTTCAATAGAGATCTCGGATACCTGGGACAAGGTAGCGCCAATTGAGATACGACATACTGGATGTACTTCCACATCTTCTGATAGCCACTCCATGCATATTATTTAGGTGGGGTCTTCTTTGGACATATTATTGAGATCTTTTGTACTCTCATATATTTATTTTTCCTTTTTGTTTGGATTTGTATTTTGGCCCATTTTACTTACATCTTGTACCTTTACTCAGTGGTTGTTTAGTGGCATGCATGTTTTCCCTTCCATCTATTTGGGACGTGGTTGTGTGTGTGTGTGTGTGTGTGTACATGTACTCAGGAAAATGCCTCTCATTGATGGGATAATTCCTTCAGAGCTAGTCTCTATCCCCTATCCATTGGAATATGTGCTTAGTGTAGTCACAGCATGGGCCCTGGGGGACGGGTCATGACAAAGTGGTATCAAAGGAAGTTGATTCTACCTCAAAGACTGGGAGTATATTGTTTTTTTTGGAGAAATAGAGCTTAGTGTTTTGAGTTTAGATTTTAGTCTAGAGAATCTAGTGTTGGTGCGACGGTCAATGTATCCATACACCAAGACTCTAGACACCTGCTTTCCGACTAGGTACATGGAAACACTGGTTGCAGAAATAAAAGGTACATGCATCATGAACAATTTTGTGTATTTTTTTCTCTTTTCCGTCATTAGTTATCTCAACAGGTATAATCTACTGATAGTGGTACATCTTGATCTTTTTTAGGATACCTCCATGCATATAACCTTCCAGGATTCTGATATGTGACCATGTGGACAACCCTCCTAATGATGAGGAGTCAGTTCATGGACTAGTGCTAGAGATGGCCCAACCTGGTGGTGTACCAGTGTTACCAACACTCATTGATCCGTAGTTACAGTTGGTAATATCAGTAAGGGATGCACTTAGGATCAGAAAATTGCATGAATTCTAGAGGAAAATATCATATTAGGTTTAGTAGTGAGACTGGACCTAGGTGTCCAAGGATTAGATTGAGGTGGTTACATGAGTCTTCTGTCTTGTGAGGATGCCTCTCGACTAGATAGTGATCTTAGCTATGAGCCTTCTTCAGGGCTCAGTAGGGAGATGGAGGAGCTTCAAAATTCAGACACAAGATAAGGTGACCCTCACCAAGATAGATATTGAGTGCCTCTTCTGGGAGGAGATATTCCCAGCGACATTGTGCTCTATGCGCATACAGGGGCTACTGCACCTACAATAGGGTATCATGATAGTAGCAGCTTACTCAGCAAGATTCAATGAGATTTATCGCTACTCTACAAACATGGTGAAAGACCCATTCCTTAGGGCTCGAGACTTTGAGTAGGTCCTGAACTGCGAGATCGAGGTTCCCACAGTGTCTCTTAGAATCCCAACTCAGGCTGGGGTGCTCGAGCGAGCCATAATTGTAGAGAGCTTCCTGGAAGAGTGGGAACCGACAACTGGAAAAATAAGTAGACACCAGGTGGTAGAGTCTTCAGTGGTGGGAAGTAACCAGCAGACACAAGAACCCAAGAAGGTTATGCCTTTTAGAGGATAACCCCAGGACTCGGGGTTAGTAGTGCGGGGCTCCCAAAGTAGAGGGAGTCAGTAGAGGGCCATGATGTTCTTCTCATACGGAGAGAAGCGATACATGGCTCAAGATTTCTTGACTCATCACACAAATGATCAACAAATATTCAATGGAATGCCGAGGTAGAGGTAGAGGTTCAAGCGAGGTGGTCCGCAGGTCGGCGGATGTGGCAGAGGAGCAGGCAGAGTGGCAGAAAGTTGAAGTAGGTTCAAGGTACTACCACCACCACCCCTAAGTGGTCCTCTACAGGCTCATGGAGCTAGTGGAAAAAGGAGGGGTCAGGTTCAGGTAGTGGAGGCCTACAACCATGGTGCTTTAGAGATGATTATAGGTATGATATGTGTCTTCTAAAACCTAGCTATATTTCTTATACACACAGGTTCCAGTCACTCTTTCCATTCCAAGAACTTTGATCTAGGATAAGAGATTCTGGTGGAGTTGTTGGCTCGATCCTTATGATTAGAGACTCATATAGGAGGGGATTCAATGATCACACATAGGTTTCTGTAGTTTTATCTTACTCTTTGAGGTGATAACTTCAGTTGGGATATCGTTGTATCAGCGTTGAGGCCTTACAATGTAATATTGGGTATGGAATAGTTATCCATAGTACATTCTTAGATCGAATGTCTTAGGAGTAGAGTGTAGTGTGTCCATGAGGATGTGACCAGGAGTGTCCCTGAGGATGTGATCGTGTTTTCCTTCACTGGAGAGAATGGAGCTCTCTCCACACAGAATGGCCTTACTTTATGTAGAGTGCATCTGATCTATCACCAGTTTTCTAACCTCACCCACGTTGTGGTGTATGATTCATGTCCTCACTTTCATGTAGTATTGGATGAGTATGAATACATATTTCAGGAGGACATTCCAGAACTACCACCTCACAGGGAGGTAGACTTCAATATCAATTTTTATCCTAACGAAACACTGATATCTACACCAGCATATTAGATTTCACCCACAAAGCTTTTCAAATTGAGAGTACAGCTGGAAGACTTATAGGAGAAGGTCTTCATGAGACCTAATTTTTCACTATGTGAAGCCCCCGTTTTGTTTTCCGAGAAGGATGACGGGATATTGTGGTTGTGCATGGACTTCTAGTGCCTGAATCGGGTGACCATGAAGAACTAGTAACCACTACCATGAATTGATGACATCTTCGATCATCTGAAGGGAGTGAGATTGTTCTAGAATATACACCTCAGATCAAGCTGTCACCAGCTTCGAGTATTGGATGGGGATGTACCAAAGAAAACATTTGGATGTTGGTATGACCATTACGAGTTCTTAGTGATTTATTTCAGTGTGACCAACACCCTAGTAGTGTTCATGGGATCATGAATAGAATCTTCTAGCCTTACCTCATTCGTTTTGTGATGGTCTTCATTGATGAAATCCTCATGTACTCAACATATGAGGAGGAAAATGCTACACACCAACAGATAGTCTTGGATACACTCAAAGAGAACCGTCTTTATAGTAAGCTCTCGAAGTGTGAGTTCAGGATATTGGAGGTCCACTATCATGGAAATGTAATATCAGAGGCTGGATTTGAAGCAGATCCTGAAAATATAGAGGTAGAAGTTTCTTGGGATCCACCCAGAAGTGGGACTGAGGCTGTAACACCCCAAGAATCCACGGTACGCTTCTCTTTTAATAATACAGTAGCATGTGTTGTACACAACTTCGAGTTCTAACACACACCTCAACCAATCAAACTAGACGTTATGAATAGTATTAACCACTTTTTGAAATTTTATAAATTTTATCATTCAAAATGGATTTCATTTTTGGATTCAGAATATCGAAATAATATTAGGGTGAATTTTTGGTACTTTTCTGTTAACTTTTATATTTTGATGAATAGTGAAAGTTAAATTTTAATTAAAAAAACCATTTATAATCAAAATAATTAACAGTGATAGATAATGAATTTTAGTGGTTTTAAATTATATTTAGAATATATTTTTACCATTTAATACAATGTTGGTAATTGGACATAATTTCACATTTAAACCGGACATAAACAAGTGTCAATATTTTAATAGTTATTATCTCTTAAAAACCCATTTTTTTGTTTTAACAACGAGAATTAATTTTAAACTAATTTCTGCCACTTCTGATTTTTGAATTTAAAAAAATGGATTCCATATTTTGAATCACTATGTCCATGTTTTGTAAATAGTTAACTTTTATTTTTAGACATTTTGAATAATTACTTCGGTAAATATTTTATTTACCATGGTTAAAGGGTAAATCTAGTAAATAAGGGTAAAACAATAATATTATAATAATAATAAATTACCCTAAAATGTATCCTAACCTTATTCGTTGAAACATGTTCGACCATGGGCATATTTAGGTCTGTTTTGGGACCCCATGGTGCCACTTGTAAGTGATAATGACACTTTATATTAATTAAGTTAAAGTAAATGCAAAAATGACAAAAGCATATATCTTTTAGAAAAACAATTTTTACATAGGGGTATATATGTTGGATTTTTGACTCTAAATATTCATTAGAAATATAAAAATATTTCCTACATAATGGTATTTTATTTATAATTTTTTGACATTGAATAATTAAATTTATTTGTCACACAATAATGATGTAGTGTTTTCATTAATAATAAAAGAATCAAATAAATGGTATTATAAAAGTTAAAATAAATATAATTTGAAAGTTTTGATGACATACACGAATTGTTTTAGTTACTATTACATATTAGGATTTCTTAAATTAATTTTATTAGAATTAATAAATTTTTTACGACTTTAAAAAAATCAATTATTAAATAGTGTCAAAATTGAAATAATTGAGTTTTTTTAAAAAATATTATATTATTAATTGATATTATATTCTAAAAAATCTATGTTTTTGCCAAAGGGATTATATAATGATAAGTGGATCATTAATGTACCACTTGGGGGTCTCTTGGATGTATATAGTATGTTTATTAACTATATAATATAAAAATACAAAGTGACATGGTAAGTGTCAAACTATTTATCTAAGAGTTAAAACTAAAAGATAAGGTTAATAAAGTGAACCAAAACTATCTAATACCTATTGGTTGAGTTTATTTAGACCTATCACCACCTTATACATTTAATAATTTACATTTGAGCCATTATAAACCGAATCTTAATTTATTATAAAATAATACTTTATGTTTTTCCTAAAGATCCCCTCCTCCCCATTTTAAAAGGAGACCACTTCTAACCAATTATTCACACCTTCAAAGCCTATTGGTTCTGCCAACCCCTACCTTGTTATTCTATCAACTACTCTCAATTAAACCTAGAGGCCATAGTTTGATCAGAAAGACAACCTAAGGATTTCTTTTGAACAAATCAAAAGAAAGAACCTGAAGAAGAGGTAATGTTTTCACCACCCTCTTTCAAGTTACTTTCTTATTAAAATTCTTATTTCTTTGTTATTTCCATTCTAAAATAGTAAATCTAGTATATTCTATATACTGTGATGTTATTATAAATATGGTACAACCATATTCAGTATTCTATCTATCCTTTTAATGACATGTCACAATACGTGCGTACGTATGGCCTACCGTCTGCACGTCGTGGTGTAATTGTTATTCAATACATTATTATTTGGATGGGTAGAATAATGATTTTTAATTCATATAAATAATAAATATAACATTATAATGATTCTGTGTATATGATATACAATAAAATTATATATTATTTTAATATCAAAAGAAAAATATTATCGCTTGTGCGTATGTACGGACTATCGTCTCCACGAACGCGATGAGATTCATTCTCCATCGTATCCATTCAAGTATAATTCTCATTTGATGATTAAAAATAATTTTTAAGGAATTGATATAATTCTGTATATGAATAAGTTACAACCTACCCATAACAAACACGAATAATGAAACAAAACATATAAAACAAAACAAGTAAGTTAATACATGAAATGATGATAATACTAAGATATTATTAACAAAGAAATGTCAAAAGATCACATATGATATAATATTAATGTATATGATCCGTGTATAAGTCAATAAAAATTATTTCCCCATTATACATGAGGATAACCTACCCTCGACCACGGAAAAAGTACAATGTAAGAGGTTTCTTATCTAACTCTTAATTCCATGAGATTTCCATTGTTCACCACTTATTTATTTCATGTGGTGTGTTTACTCCCCATGATTGTATTCATTTTTTAATATACTTTAATTTATGGATATTTAAATCATCATTGTATGACCCTTCTTTCAGGGGTGAATGTTTTATAAGTTACCAAATGGATAAGGGAATTTGAAATTTCAATTTCCACTCAATCGGTTTTACCAATACTTCATTTGCTTACGTCATAATTTCCACTCCCCTTTTTGTGGATATACATTTTATAGACATAATCACTCCATTTATAAATTCTTGATTCATCGATATGAACCTGATAAGAGTAATTTTAACTCAATCTCTATTTGTTGAGTTAAATATCCAATTCATTGGTGTTTTTTACAAGAATATGTGTGAATGTCCTATGATTGATTTATATTGAATATCCAATCATATTGAGTGTGTTTATATTTGTCACACATAATTATGTCATTGATTTATCCTTAACCTAAGGATATGGTCTTTATAAGATATTCCATCTCAATTTACATCCCATTGAGACTTCTTTGCTGTTATACACCAAATAACTTTTATATGGTGTATATAATATACCTTGACATAGTATATCATGAATCCCTATATTCTCATGATATTTTCATGTTTTTATTTCCTAAATTGTTTGTATTCAAGTGTCTCCCTTTTGGTTAGAAACTCTAACTAAAATATCATTTGAAATGTTTTAAAGATTTATTATTCTAAATCATTATAATTAATGTCCATGTTTTAAAAATGGTTTTAAGGATTTATTTATATCGACAGTAATGTTTTAAAATTAAAATTACATTTAAACGTTTCAAAGTGGTATGGGACACTTTGATTCAAAAATCTATTTTTAAACGGCTTCTTGACAAATATTGTGACTTCTAAATGTTTTCAATAAAAAGGGGGATATTTCCCTCAAATAGTTTTGATGATTGTTTTCATCTATGTCAATATCCTTCATTATTCTCGATTGAGGTTAATATGTTACAATGAAATCTTCCATATTTTATTGAAAGAGTTATGATTGAATATGGATGTGCTATTATTATACTATTCATGGTTTGTAGATAAATTATTGACATTTTATATGCTAGTTTTAATACGAATGTTTATGTTTTGTTTCAAACTTTTCATATGAGGAATGCATTGGACTTAGTATGTGACGAGTGGAGCCCGCTATAGCTCCTCGATGCATCAATAGGTCTCATGAGACAAACTAGTGTCTTGGCACAAGGCCTTGACAAAATCTTATCTCTAGTCTTGGCATGAGGCCATGACTATGTGGTTATGATAGTCTGGCATTATGCATTCCATCGTTATGAAAGTGGTTATTGATATTACATGTGATTATTTGACTAGTAGAATACCCATGTGAATAAGTAAGTGGAATTATTTCATTTTATATTTTCCATGTTATGATGATGTTCAAGTTTAAAATACTTTTGTTTTAGTTATACATTTCCTTAAATGCTTATGCTTATATATGAAAGTTTCCACTATATTGCTTACCCTTACTGGGCATCTGAGCTCACCCCCTCCTATGTTTCATTTTTTTCCCAGGATTTCAAGAAGTATATTGTGATTGATATGCAGGGATAGTATAAGGAGATATGAGTGTAGAGGAAAGATGTTGCTGTAGTTTTTCACTTTATGATGTAATGTAACATTTATGAATGTATCTAGTGATTCAAAGTCTACTAAACTAATCGGTCATTCGACACATGATGTTTTGTGATCATGACAATGTATTAAAATAATGAACCGACTCTAGGTAACTGGGGTTGGTGCATTACAGTTGGTATCAAAGGAAGTTTAGCAATAACCTTGGAAGCATGATTTAGATAAAATTTGGTTAGAGCACATAAACCTAAGAAAGACTTTGAGGATTAGTATAGAAGGACTTCTTAGAATTTTGGTATTGTAGAGATTTTCTGAGTTTTCCAAGAATTGAATCCCTATCTGGATACGAGCAGGTAGAGGCGGCTCTGGCACAGATGTACCTAGGGGTAAAACCCGAAAACACCGCTTTGAGCTAGACTCGAATGGGAACTGGTGCACGACAATGGGTCTTGCTGCACTCTTGGTTACGACACTCCGGGGGATATGCTTAGGAACATTGAAATTTTATTTACAAATGGATTTCAATTATTTTAATATAAGATGAGAATAAATGACCTTGGTTAAACCTAAGCTATTTCAAATTGAAAATATGGTGTCATGATATTATCTAAATGATTTTATGACTACATTTACTCACACAATGATTTCTGGTTTTAGTCAATGGCTAGATTCCAAGGAAGTCGTAGTATCTTTTAGAATGATGTACATGGTGGGAATGGTGGTGTAAATGAGCAACTAAATGGAATATTGATAGGTGTAAAAGATATAGTGTTCATGTCAAATCAATTTTCCAAAAATATGATCAACAACATATATATTAACCAACTCCCATACTCAACATAGAAGAAAAAGGTGATGAATGACAAGATCTCTAGCAGTGGAGACCATGGTGAAAATAATCCTCAATTTCCATCATATAGGAAATGTGGAATGTGAAACCCATGAGAGTGTCTCAATAGAACAAAGAAATGCTTTACATGTGGGAAATAAGGACATAAAGTGAAGAATTAATGAGGAAAAATGAAGAGTACTATGGAGGAAAATAAAAATGGTGCCAAGAATCCATTTACAGTCATTTGCCGTAAATGTAGGGGACCTGACCATTACCCGAGTGAATGCCCTATTATATAGGATATTTTCATGGTCAAAGAAGAAGCTATGTGGAAATAAATGGTTGGAGAAATGTTTAAATGTACTAGTGCTCCTTGTTGATGGGATTACATTGGAATAATTTTCTCTTGTATTTTTAACCCTACAGTTTGCTATGTGAGAATGATATTTGAGAAAGAATTATCTTTTCTCTTGTGGACATTGTTATAAATAACCATTTGGTTGTATATGATCATTGGGTTTGAGGAAATTACAAGTTATTATATTTTGGAAAAAAAATTCAAGGTATGAGATAACATTTCTAGTTAAAATTATGTTATGGGTATTTTGAGGAATTTATCTCATTTTGGTACTGTTATAAAATATAGTTTTTGAAAAAGGACAACACTCAGACCGTGTGACAACCCATCATGTCAGACAAAGCTGTGGGAATTGAACCCACAACCAAAGTGTGATTAGGATTAATCGCCTACCACTGGACTACGTGAAGTCCCTGGTTAGTGTGACTAATTATTTTTAGTTAAATGATTTTATTGATCAATAATAAGTTGATTTGGATTCTAATGTCTTATCAAATTAATACCCATAGTATAGGAAAATGATTTAGTGATTAAAAGATAAATGTTATCTTGGATGATGTTCGCTTTTTGGGAATACAATATGCCCAAGGAAAATATAATACTATGGGGCTTCATTTGAGGAGTAATGGTATATTTTTATCTACCTTTTTATTGGGGATTTATAGTTATTTGGGTTATTTATGGAAATGATTAACCTATAATAGAGAATATGTGATTAGGTTAATTACTTTTATGTATGTGACTTTAAGAGTAGTTGAAGTCATTTGGAGATACAATTTAATATGGAAGACTACATAACCAAATTCTTCTTTGTTTTGGGTTTCAATATTAGTTTGGATTATATTGAAGGATTTTAAGGAAAATTGTTTACTGAATAGTATTTATTTAACTTTGGGGTATTGATTTTAGAAATTATGATTGGAGTTTCTTTCTCTAAAGGAATATCCTATTTGGGGATCATCAGATCTTCTACTAACCATTTTGGTTTGGATTAATCTCTAAAGACAAGGTAAATATATAGTTTATCCTTCGTAGAGCATGTGATTCTATAGAAGATTATTCTAGCTCTTCCAGTGTGACCAAGTCTTCTTGAATACTCATCCGTTAGAAAAAATGAGTTAGTGGTGGAAATTTATTAAAGAATGAAATGATACTTAAAAAGTAAGTATATCTCTTTATTTTCATAGTCAATAACAGAAATGAATTCCTCATCTTTATGTAATGTAACTTAAAACAAAAAAAATGTTGTCCGTTTACTTTTCCTTCTTGGAAACTAATGACCGTTTGTCACATCACAAGTTTGTGGTTTTCTTGTTGTTAACATTCTACTGATCATGTTTTCTATCCATCTCCATCAGAACTTAACATTTAGTTTATCATCTATATCCATGTTTTTCTACATGGTATCCTAGTATAAGTTATCTCAGGAGTCCTTTTTATTTCTCTTTCTTTCTTTTAAAGTGATAGTTTTATTGACTCTTTTTCCGATGTGGGACTTTCCATTATATTCCCAAGCCCAATTTTAAAAATTGTGAGGATGAAATTTATTGAAGGAGGGTAGAATGTAACACCCCAAGATTCCACGGTACGCTTCTCTTTAATTAATACAGTAGCGTGTGTTGTACGCAACTTCGAGTTCTAAAACACACCTCAACCAATCAAACTAGCCGTTATGAATAGTAATACCATCTTTTTGAAATTTTATAAATTTTATCTTTCAAAATGGACTTCATTTTTGGATTCGGAATATCTAAATTACCTTAGGGTTATTTTTTGGTACTTTTCTAATAACTTTTATATTTTGATGAATAGTGAAAATTAAAATTTTATTAAAAACAACTTTTTAATCAAAATAATTAATAGTTATAAATAATTAATTTGAGTGGTTTTAAATTATATTTATAATATATTTTTACAATTTAACACATTGTTGGTTATTGAAGATAATTTCACATTTAAATCAGACATAAACAAGTGTCAATCTTTTGATAGTTATTATCTCTTAAAAACACCCTTTTTGTTTTAACAACAGGAATTAATTTTAAATTAATTTCTGCCACTTCTTTGTTTTTGTAACACCCCATGCTTCCCCAATATGCTTCTCTATGATTAAAATAGTAGTGTGTGTTGTACGCAACTTCGAATT
This sequence comes from Viscum album, assembly GCA_963277665.1. Classification (NCBI taxonomy): domain Eukaryota; kingdom Viridiplantae; phylum Streptophyta; class Magnoliopsida; order Santalales; family Viscaceae; genus Viscum; species Viscum album. The sequence continues at coordinate 911,227,492 of OY728155.1, read as the reverse complement.
CTAACACACCTCGACCAATCAAAGTAGCCCTTATGAATAGTAATACCCACTTTTTGAAATTTTATAAATTTTATCTCTCAAAATGGACTTCATTTTTGGATTCATAATATCATAATTATCCTTGGGTGAAATTTTGGTACTTTTCGGATAAATTTTATATTTTGATGAATAGTGAAAATTACTAAATTTTAATTAAAAACAACTCTTTAATCGAAATTATTAACAGTGATAAATTATGAATTTTAGTGGTTTTAAAGTATATCTAGAATATATTTTTACGAATTAATACAATTTTGGTCATTGGAGATAATTTCACAATTAAACCGAACATAAACAAGTGCCAAGCTTTTGATAGTTATTATCTCTTAAAAAAAGCTTTTTGTTTAAACAACCGGAATTAATTTTAAATTAATTTATGCCACTTCTGTGTTTTGAATTTGGAAAAATGGATTCCATATTTGGAATCAGGATATCCAAATTCTGTAAATAGGTAACTTTTATTTTTAGACATTTTGAATAATTAATTCGGTAAATATTTTATTTACCATGGTTAAAGGGTAAATCCGATAAATAAGGGTAAATCAAATAATATTATAATAATAATAAATTACCCTAAAACGTGTCCTAACCTTATTGGTTTATACATGTCCGACCATGGGAATCTTTGCGTCGATTTTGGGACCCCATGGATCCACTTGTAGGTGATAATGACACCTTATATTAATTAAGTTAAAATAAATACAAAAATGACATAAGCATATATCTTTTAGAAAAAACAATTTTTACATAAGGTTATATATATTGGATTTTAGAATATAAATATACATTATAAAGTAAAAATATTTCCTATATAATGGTATTTTATTTATAATTTTTAGATATTTAATAAAAAATATTATTTATTACACAATAATGATGCAATATTTTTCTTATTAATGAAAGAATCAAATAATTGGAATTATAAATGTTAAAATTAATATAATTTGAAATTTTTGATGACATACATGAATTTTATTACTTAATATGACATTATGATATTTCTTAAATTAATTTAGTTCTAATTACTAATTTTTTAAGACTTTAACAAAAATCAATTATTGAATAGTGTCAAAATTGACATAAAAGAGTTTTTAAAACAAATATTATATTATTAATTGATATTAAATTACTAAAAATCTACGGTTCGTCCAAGAGACTTATATAATGATAGGGGTATCATTAATGGACCACTTGGGGGTCTCTTGGATGCATATAGTAAGTTTATTAACTATATAATATAAAAATACAAAGTGACATGGTAAATGTTAAACTAATTAACTAAGAGTTAAAACTAAAAGATAAGGTTAATTTAGTGACCCAAACGTGTCTAAAACCTATTGGATGAGCGGTTTGCGACCTATCCCCACCTTAAAATTTAAATAATCCACTTTGGAGCCATTAGAAACCAAATATGAATTTATTATAAAATAATATTTCTAGATTTTCCTAAGGTGCCTCTCCTCCCCCTTATAAAAGAACACCACTTATAACCAATTATTCACACTTTAGAAGCCTTTTGGTTCGGCCAAACCCTGCCCAAATACTCTCTCAACTTCCCTCACTTCAACATAGAGGCCTTAGTTTGATCATAAATACATCCTAAGGAGCCCTTTTGATCAAATCAAAAGGAAGAACCCGAAGAAGAGGTAATGTTTTCACCACCCTTTTTCAAGTTCGTTTCTTCTTCAACTTCATCTTTATTTGTAATTCCCATTATAAAATTATAACTCCAGTATCTAATATATATTGTGATATTATTATAAATATGGTACAACCATATTCAGTATTCTATCCATCCTTTGATTGACATTTCACCATACGTGCGTACGTAAGGCTTACCGTCTCCACGTCATGGTGTAATTGTTATTCAATATATTATTATTTGGATGGGTATAATAATGAAGTGTAATTCATGTAAATAATAAATATAACATGATAATGATTCTTTATATATTATATAACATTGAATTATATATTATTTTAATATCAAAAGAATGATATTGTCACTCGTGCGTACGTACGGACTACCGTCTCCACGAACGTGATGAGATTCATTCCCCATCGTATCCATTCAAGTCTAATTCTAATTTGATAATTAATAATAATTTTTATGGACATGAAATAATTATGTATATGAATAATATACAACGTACCAATAACAAACACGACTTATGTAACAATACATATAAAATAAAACGAGTAAGTTAACACCCGAAACGACGATAATACTAAGATTTTATTAACAAAACAATGTTAAAAGATCATATATGACATAATATTAATGTATATGATCCTTGTATAATTCAATAAAAATTATTTTACCATTATACGGGAGGATAAACTACCCTCGACCAAGGGAAAAGTACAAAGTAAGGGGTTTCCTATCTCACTTTTAATTTCATGAGATTTCCATTGTTCACGACTTATTTATTGCATGTGGTGTGTGTAATGCCCATGTTTGTATTCAGTGTGTAATATAAATTAATTCATGTATATTGACATCATCATTTTATGATCCTTCTTTCATGGGTGTATGTTTCGTAAGTTACCAAATCGATAAGGGAATTTGAAATTTCAATTTCCAGTAATTCAGCTTAATGCATACTTCATTGATTATTTTACTCCATGATTATGTGTTGAATCACTATTCATTTGATTATGTCATAATATCCACTCCCCTTTATGTGGATATACTTTTTATACACATAATCACTCCATTGAAAAATTCTCATTTCATCGGTTTGAACTTGATAAGAATAATTTTTACTCAATCTCGATTTCTTGAGTTAAACATCCAATTCATTAGTGTTGTTTTTACAGGAATATGTGTGAATGTACTTTGTTTTATGATGAATATCAAATATTATTGAGTGTATTTATATTTTTCACACATAATTATGTCGTTTATTTATCCTTAACCTAAGGATATGACCTTTATGAGAGATTTCATCTCAATTTACATTCCATTGAGACTCTTTTATTGTTATACACCAAATCACTTTTATATTGTGTATATAATGTACTTTGATGTATTATATAATGAATCCCTTTATTCTAATTATATTAAAAAAAAATTATTACCTAAATTATTTGTATTCAAGTGTCTCTCTTTTGGTTAAAAACTCTAACTAAAATATCATTTTAAAATGTTTTAAAGATATATTATTCTAAACCGTTCTCATTAATGTCCATGTTTTAAAAATGGTTTTAAGGCTTTATTTATATGGACATTAAAGTTTTAAAATAAAAATACCTTTTAAAAGTTTCAAAGTGGTATGGGACACTTTGATTAAAAAATCTATTTTTAATGGCTTCTTGAAAAATAGAGGGAGTTTTAAATGTTTTCAAGAAAAAGGGGGATATTTCTCTCAATAGTTTGATGATTATTTTAATCTATGTCAATATCCTTCATTATTCTCGATTGAGGTTAATATGATACAATAAAATCTTCCATATTGTATCGAATGTGTTATGTTTGAATGCGGATGTGCCATTTTTATACCATTCATGGTTTGTGGTTAAAATTATTGACATTCTGTATACTAGTTTTAATATGAATGTTTATGTTATGATTCAAACTTTTCATACCAGGAATGCATTGGACATAGTAAGTGACGTGTGGAGTCTGCTATAGCTCCTCGATGCATCGGTAGGACTCATTAGACAAACTAGTGTCTTGTAATGAGGCCTTGACAAAATCTTATTTTTAGTCTTGGCACGAGGCCTTGGCTACGTGGTTATGATAGTCTGGCATTATGCATTCCATCATTATGAAAGTGGTTATTGATATTGCATGTGATTATTCGACTAGTAGAATATCCATGTGAACCAGTAAATGGAATTATTTCATTTTATCTTTGCCATATTATGCTGAAGTTCAAGTTTAAAAGGCTTTTGTTTTAGTTGTATATTGCCTTAAATTTTTACGCTTATTTATGAATGTTTCCGTTATATTGTTATCCTTAATGAGAATCTGAGCCCACACCTTTCAATCATTTATTTTTCCTAGGATGTGAAGAAGTAATTTATGAATGACCTGCATGGATAATACGAGGGGATATTAAGACAAGATTTTGTTGTAGTAGTTTTCACTTTATGATGTAATGTAAACTTTATGAATGTATCTAGTTAATCCAAGGCTACTAATCTAATAGGTCTTTCGAGACTTGATCTTTCTTGTGATCATCCCAATGTTATATAACAATGCACCGACTCTAGGAAACTGGGGTTGGGGCTTTACAGTTGGTATCAGAGGAAGTTTAGTACAAACCATGGAAACTAGATTTAGATAAGCTCTGATTAGAGAACATAGCCCTAAGATAGACTTTGAGTATTAGTATAAAAAAACTTCCTAGAATTTTAGTATTGTATAGATATTGTGAGTTTTCCAAGCATGACATCCCTGTCTAGATACGAGAAGGTAAAGGTGGCTCTGGTAAAGATATACCTAGGGGTAAAACCTGAAAACAGTGCTTAAGCTAGACTCGAACGGGAGCTGGTGCACGACAATGGTCCTTGCTGCACTCTTGGTTACGACACTCCCGGGGGATATGCATAAGATAATTTACATTTATTGAGTCAATAAGGTTTTTCTTATGACTTTTACATTCCTTCTTGTTTTGAAAATCACAAACACCTTATATTTAAAAAAAATTGATTTTATAAGGAAAATAGATTTTATAAGGAAAATTGATTTTATAAGGAAAATTGCTTTTATAAGGAAAATCGCTTTTATAAGAAAAATTATCCATATCATATTTTCATCCATATTTTTCTTAAGTATAAGATTCGAATTCATTTCTATATTCTCGGAATTTTTTGAAAATTTGATATAAGGTATTTTGTTTTTTGGATCCGAATTCTGGACAAGAACTTTAATAATGTTTCACTCCGAAATCCAGATGAGAACTGTAATAAAGTTTCATTCCGAACGCCAGATACGAACTCTAATTAAGTTCTACATCGGATTCAGGATGTGAATCCTTATGAAGTTCGACAACGAATTCTCATTACGAATTCTTGTGATGAGTTCTCATTACGAATTCTGATAATAAATTCTCATTACGAATTCTGATAATGAATTCTCATTACGAATTCTGATGACGAATTCTCATTACGAATTCTGATCAAGAATACTCATTACGAATTCTGATGAAGAATTCTCATTACGAATTCTGATGATGAATTCTCATAAGGAATTCTGATGATGAATTCTCATTCCAAATTCTCATTCCGAATTCACCTATTAAATAGAATCTGATCATCTTTGTTTTATACACTCCAAATTTATTCAGACTCCGAAAATTATCTTTGGTTAGAATCTGAACTTTCATGTTGCTTACGTTGTTATAATTTGTCTACTCTTTATTATTTTCCTTACACTCCAAACCTTCACTCCGAATTTTTCATTCCGAACTTTTGAGTTAGATTTTAAAACGATGTCGTACATTCTGTTACACTTGTTTTGTTATAAAACGATGTCGTCTATTTTGTTATAAACTAACCGTTGTCTAAGTGACACATGTACAGGTCCCTCCGATTTTTAAGGAAAATATGACCGTTGGGAAGGAGGCCTACCTTACCTATAAATAGGAGCTCATTTGAAAGAGCTCACAACTGATGGATGGATGAACAACTTGGTTATTGTGCATACATGCTATTGAAGTGATTTCTAGAGAGAGAGTCTCTTATTAACTCTCAAAGCTTCATGCGACTCCGAATGTTGGTGATTACATTCGAGGAATTCCGGGGATAGGAAGACAGAGGTGCCGACTACCTTGAAGTTTGAGGGCTTCCTTGCTGAGGAAGAGGTTGCCAACTACCTTGAAGTTGAGGGCTTGCGGGGATAGCAAGACAGAGACACTCCGATCTTCGAATCAAGGGCTTACCCTGGTGTGGGTAAGACAGACTTTCTTGAAAGTATAAATCAATGGACCTTTATCCAAGGTTGTTGGATACCCTTATCTTTGGGTTAAAAGACTTATATCTTGTTACTTTTAGTTCTACTACTTGTTTATTTCCACTGAATTTTGTATTATAAGGAAAGTATAACTTTTTTATACTTCCTTAATTGTACTCTGTTTCATTTAGATTATATACGCTTTAAGGTAGAATCTCATATTGTAATCGTTTGTTAAGCTTCAATTTACGGAACCATATTTCCGGAACCTATATTCGGAATCGCTTTCCAAGTTTTCATTTGGTGTTAGAGGTGTTGTGAATTTCCTTAAGTTTAACTTTGTTAAACTTAGCCCTTTCCTTTACTCAAGGAAAACATAGTAATTTGTAACTAACTTTAAAGGTTTCAAAGGAATTTTTAAAGTATACAATTCACCCCCTCTTGTAAATTGAGCATCTACATCATTATTTCAATCCTACAATTGGTATCAGAGCAGGTCTCTGAAATACTTGTACTCACGTATAAGTTTTTCTTGCTCACTTTATCATTCCGAAACATTCCTATTCTGAAATTTTCCATTCTGAACTTTTTTATTACGAATCTTTTCTACTAACAAGTTTGTGTGCCGAAGGTTATTATAAGTATGTCAGGAATTAATGTTGGTTCAATTGATAATATAAATCCTACAAGACCACCAATATTTGATGGTAATGATTATGAGTACTGGAAAGATCGAATGAAGAATTTTGTTATCAATACGGAAGTATACAATTTTGTTATGCATACTGGTGATTATAAAATTCCTAATAAGGAATTTAGAACTTTTACTAACCAGGAAAAGCAAGAATATCAACTCAACTATAAGGTACGTAATACTCTACTTTGTTGAATGACTAGAAATATATATAGCCAAATTTCTTCTTGTGAAGCATCTAACTGTATCTGGAAGAAGTTAGAGGTTACACACTTTGGAACTTCAAAGGTGATTGAGACTAGAAGAGCTATGCTCAGAGCTGAATATCATGGCTTCAACTTTCCTTATGGTGAACCAATCTGTAAAGTAAAACAGAGATTTATGCCTATCGTCAACAGCCTACAGTCTATGGGAGAGAAAGGTTTAGATGATGAAGTTCTTGTGGATAAGATAATTGATATCATGCCCAATGAGTGGGAATCCAAAAGAACAGCTATATTTGAGAACAGGAAAGTGACTCAGATTTCTCTTGATGAGTTATTTGGAACTCTTCTCCAACATGAAACCAGAATGAAGAGAGATGCTGACAACATCAAAAAGAAAAATGGAAATGGTACTGTTGCTTTCACAACAACATCAAATCATATGAAAGCTAAGACTCTTGAGAGAGTAACCGGATCTAAGTCTAAGAAGATGGTATTTCAGTCAGATTCTAGTGAGAGTGAAATATCAGAAAATGAATTATCAAATCTTGCTCGAAGGATGAACAAGATAGATGGCCATAGAAATTTCCAATCCAAGTATAAGAAAAAGGAATGGAAAGATAAGAAATATGGAGAAGTTACTTATTATGAATGCAAGAGAGCTGGACATATAAGACCAGATTTCCCTATGCTCAAAAAGAAAGAAAGGAAAGAAAGACATTCAGACAGGAACAAAAAGAAGTATTATAAAGCAAAAGCTAAGAATGTTCTGAAAGCTAATGACACGTGGAGTTCCAGTGGTGGTGACTCTTCAGATGAATCTTCTGATTATGAATCTTGAGGACAGAAGAATCTTGGTTTTATAGCTAGATTACCTAGTGATAATCATTGTTTTAGGGATAAGTTACGAAATGCTGAATCATTGACCAATGTTTCTTTAAATTCTAATAATAGTAAGTATTATAACTCTTCTGATGAAAAATCCTCTTCTGATGAAGAAAATACTTTACCTACTTATGATGAAGTATCTAGGTTTGTTGAACTTCTTGAGATTGAGAATTCCAAACTCAATAAGAAACTTGATAAGGAAAACTCTAGGAATTATATTCTTACAAAAGAGATATCAGATCTTTCTAATGATCTTGATAAGAAAAATGCTTATTTTGAAAGTATTTCAAAAAATCTTGAGGGAGTAAGTTCTGAGAAGAACAAACTTTCTAAAGAATTAGAAAAAGTAATTTCTAATAAAAATGTTTTCGAGCCTAGCTCTAGTTCCAAAACTAATGATTTTGAGGACAAAAACATGGTTATAAAACTCAAGTCTGAAATTTTTTCCTTAAAGAAGTGTTTATCAAACTTTACCCATGGGAAAGAAAATTTTGATAAAATGTATTCCCAAATACGATCATTAAGAAATAAATCCGGATTTGGTTATACCCATGAAAAAACAATTTTTAGTAACAATTATTTTATTCCTTAAAGTGCCCCATTTTGTACCAAATGTCAATGTGGTGGTCACTGGGCAAAGAATTGTTCCTTAAACAAAACCCAATCTCTAGGATTTCACAAAGCTAACTTTTCTAAGAAGATGTGGGTACCTAAAATTTTATTGTCTGGAAATCTCGGATCCAAACAAGTTTGGATTCCGAAAGTCTAATTTCCTTCTTGATTTCAGGAAAATAAAGAGAGTAATAGCAACAATACATGGTACATGGATAGTGGATGTTCCCGGCACATGACTGGTAACAAAAATTATTTTGAAAAGATTATCAAAATGAAAGGAGGAAAGGTAACTTTCGAAGATAATGCTAAGGGTGAGATTGTTGGTATTGGTAATATTGTTTTTCTTGGTAAAACTTTTATTTCAAATGTTCTTTTTGTTAAGGGGCTTAAGCACACATAGATATTAGGCATCACTTTCTTAGAGATCACACACTCAAAGGAGATATTATTATTCAGTTTATCGGAATGCAAGATCAACTTGCTGATATTTTCACAAAATATCTAACTTCTGATAGATTTGAATACATTAAACAGAAGTTAGGAATGATAACCGTAAGGTAATCCTTCTTAATTAACTTTCTGTTGAAAAATTCTCCTTACAGCAATAAACTCCTTTTCATAGGGGGAGTACATTTGATTGTTATTTTAACAATGTTTTTCAAAAACTATTTTCAAAATTTTCGGAATTAAAATTCCGGAATGGAATTTCTGGAACTAAAATTTTCTGTAATGGAAATATCCGGAATGGAAATTTTCGTACTGGTATTTTCATAACGGGATTTTCGTACCGAATCTTCCATAATAAGTTTTTCATTTTCAAATTTTTTTAATGAATTTATCGTACTGAGTTTTCCGTACTGAGTTTGTTTTTTGTAGTCAGTTTTCCGAATTTTGTCTTTTCGTTATAAAGTTTTTTTTGTAAGAATATTACCCATTACTAATAATCCTCCTAAGGCCATCCAAAAGGTATGATTTCCTTACCCATGTTTTCGTAGTCATATTTTACTTGCTGGCATTTTCTTATATTTTGTTTTTGGATTATAGTTTTCTTAATTCTTTGTTTTAATAAAAACCTCAAAAGATCGATTCAAGAGAATTGGTTTTTGACCGTCAGATCTGATCTCATCTTATCACAACCGTTCGATCAACCGTGGAAGTTGAACCGTTTTCTCATTGCCTATATAAAGGGGACCCCAAATGATTGTCCCACATCGGTTTTCAAGCTCCAGCGTCTTGAAGCTCTGCCTCTCTATTTTAAGGTCGTTCCGAACTTCAGTTTTCTCAGTTCCGAACTTCTCAGAGGTCTTCAAACCCGAATGTCTGTGGAAGTACCTTCTCAAGACATCTCTTCATCTAACCCAATCACGAAGTGGTTAATATATAGAGAGAGGCTGGTTCATCCGGATTTCTTCAACAAGTATGATTCTATTATTTCTAAGAATATCAAGCTTAATGGTTGGGAAGATGTTGCGGTGTCAAAACCCGGGAACCAAGATGAAGTATATTCAGATTTTCTTGTAGAGTTCTATGAAATAGTCTCCTTTCTTAAGGAATATGGAAAGGAGAAGTTGTCTTTTAAGTCTTATGGTAAGACTTATAAGCTTTCATATGCCAAGGCAGCCAGCTTGGTAGGTCTGAATAATGAAGGTGAAGTTGAATTTATTTCTCATGTGTTGCCGGATTCAAAAAATAGTTTCTATAAGGAAAAAGCTTTAGAAACTCTCGGACTGGCAGATGACAAGGCTCTGAAGATTGCTAGTTTATCTACAAATTTCCGGATTCTGGAGTTATGGGTACAGGGTCTTATCGTACCATGGAAAGGTTACAAAGATAGCTTAAAGAAGAGTGAGATCTATATCCTAGATTTTCTGATAAATCTGAGGAAGTTTAATTTAATGAAGCATATTCTTATCACTCTTGAGAATTTGAAGAAAGGAAATCTGAGAGCTCAGATTATTATGTATCCAGCAATCCTCTTGAAGTTGATAGTTCGGTGACTTGAGTCTTTCAAGGAGGCTTGCAAGTCTAAACCAAGAGTTTTCAAGATTATTCTGGTGAGTGATGGTACTCTCAAGAGGATGGATGTAGATTTTGACAAGAAGACTGGTCAGTTTGTTGATTCTCCTGCTCAAGAAGAAACAGTTCTGAATGTTGCTTATCTGGAATCCTCTAAGCCGGTAAGGAAGAGAAAGCCGAAGGAAGTGGAAGTAGAAGCCGAGGATCCCAAGTCTAAGGAAGTTCATTCCGCACCTCCAAAAAACAAAGAAGAAGAAATCTTACCCAGATGAGGTTGTTGCTAAATGGAGGGAGATGAAAGAAAAGAGAGTGCAAGGGGAGCCTCAGTTTGGCTTGGACCCTGTGGAGGCTAAGGCCTTGAAGGAAAGAACTGCAGATGAGCTAGAAAAACAAGCTAAATAAAAGAAGCTCAAGAAGAAGATGTCTGAGGCCGAGGTAGCTTAGGCTTTGTTAAAATTCAATGAGATGGTTTCTGCGAACATTCTTGTTCCGAGATCTTTTTCTCTAGAATCTCTTCCTGAGACTGCAGGAAGAAATTTCGTTGCTCTGGAAGAAGCGGTTCCCAAGACTGGTGAGGAAGTAGAGCAAGTTGATCAAGTGGAAGAAGAAGAAGATGTTGCTGAAGGAAGTGGTGAAACCGGAGATGTGTTGAAGCAAGTAGATGTTTATAAAGGGACACCTTCGGAACACTTATCTCTCAGAACTTCAGAAGCCGATTCTTCGAAGCTAGTTACTCCAGCAATGGAAGAAGAGAAAGGAGAAGAAGAAGTAGCTTATCATGGAGATGAAGAATAACTTTTACATGATATTGCTCAGTTGGAAAACGTAGAGGTTGGTGTTCAGGAAGTTGCTGATGAGGAAGATAATGTTGTCCAAGTCTCTGATAGTGAAAAGAAAACTCTGGAACAGGATTCTATTCCGAAAAAAGACAAGGGAAAGAAAATTCTTGCTGATACTCCGAGCTTAGAAGTGATGAAGAGAAAGGAAGTTGGTAGTTCTTCAAAGAGAAATCTTGACCTTATTGAAGAAGAAAATTCTTTAAGCAGAGTCTCGGATTCGGAGTCATCTTCGGTGGGGCATGACTTTGTTGTCCAGTCTTTAAAGAAGTTGGTGGGAACCATTCCAACCTTCTCAAGTATTGACTCAAGATGTCAGATGCTCCAACATGCTTTAAATCAGAAATCAGACTCCGTATCTATGGTTATGGACACGTGTGTTGAAATAGAGGCTCAGATCAAAACGTTTTTTGTTGGCTACGAATCCCATAGAAAATCTTTCAAGAGGATGAAAAACTGGTCGAGGAAGACTGTAGAAGAAATGAGGTTATTTGATGAATTTCAAGACATTGTTAAAGATGCTTTTGAGACTGGGGACAGGAAAATAAATGAGATGACTTCTTCCTTTGAAGAGAAGCTGACAGATGAATAGAACTTTCGGATTCAAGAAGTCAGAGATCTGAATGGGAAGCTAAATTCCATCTCTCAAAACTGGAAGTTTGAAAGGGATCATCGGATTGAGTTTCAAGAGAAATTTAAGGCTTAGGAAGAAAAGATCAATGCTCAGGAAGAAATGCTTCAAGCCCAGGAAGAAAAGATTGAAGCTCAATCTGCAATAATAGTGGTCTTAGAGAAGCAAGCTGAAGAAGATCATAAAGACTTAAAGAAGATAAAGACCATTCTAAAGGGTCTCATGGAGAAGGAGAAAGATCCCAAATAGACAGATCTGATCATTTGTTGTACCTTAACTCTTTTGTTGTTGAAATTTTCAAACTTAATGAAAAATTTGTACTTGGTCATTTTTTTTCTTGTTACTACTAATCTTTCAGGTACTTTGCTATATTTTTCCATTCCCTTGTATTCTTTTTGAAAATCACAAAGGGGGAGAAGGAAAAGATCTCTAATGAAAGGGAAAAAGAATCCTAACAAAGGGTGAGAAAGAAAACAAACTCTAATAAGAGTTTATCTAAGGGGGAGTTTTTCATTAAAAAAGACTTTCTTATTCATAATGAAATATCACTTCGAAAATCTAGAATACGATCCATAGAGTTTCAAAGCCTAAGGGGGAGTTAGTCATATTCATCAATATCCTTAAAGCAAAGGGAGATAAGCCTTAATGTTCTTCTTTCTTCATAGAATTTCTTTTTCAAGAATGTTTGTGCTTTCCAAAAAGGGGGAGATTGTTGAGTGAATAAGGTTTTTCTTATGACTTTTACATTCCTTCTTGTTTTGAAAATCACAAACAACTTATCTTTAAGGAAAATTGCTTTTATAAGGAAAATTACTTTTATAAGGAAAATTTCTTTTATAAGGAAAATTGCTTTTATAAGGAAAATCGCTTTTATAAGAAAAATTATCCTTATCATATTTTCATTCATATTTTTCTTAAGTATAAGATTCAGATTCATTTCTATATTCTCGGAATTGTTTGAAACTTTGATATAAGGTATTCTGTTTTTAGGATCCGAATTCTGGACAAGAACTGTAATAAAGTTTCACTCCGAAATCCAGATGAGAACTGTAATAAAGTTTCATTCCGAACGCCGGATATGAACTCTAATTAAGTTCTAAATCAGATTCAGGATGTGAATCCTTATGAAGTTCGACAATGAATTCTCATTACTAATTCTTGTGATGAGTTCTCATTACGAATTCTGATAATGAATTCTCATTACGAATTCTGATAATGAATTCTTATTACGAATTCTGACGGCGAATTCTCATTATGAATTCTGATGAAGAATACTCATTACGAATTCTGATGAAGAATTCTCATTACGAATTATGATGTTGAATTCTCATAACGAATTCTGATGACGAATTCTCATTCCGAATTCTCATTCCGAATTCACCTATTAAACAGAATCTAATCATCTTTGTTTTATACACTCCAAATCTATTTAGACTCTGAAAATTATCTTTAGTTAGACCCCGAACATTCATCTTGCTTACGTTGTTATAATATGTCTAATCTTTATTATTTTCCTTACACTCCGAACCTTCACTCCGAATTTTTCATTCCAAACTTTTGATTTAGATTTTAAAACGATGTCGTACATTCTGTTACACTTGTTTTGTTATAAAACGATGTCGTCTATTTTGTTATAAACTAACCGTTGTCTAAGTGACACGTGTACAAGTCCCTCCGATTTTTAAGGAAAATATGACCGTTGGGAAGGAGGCCAACCTTACCTATAAATAGGAGCTAATTTGAAAGTGCTCACAACTGATGGATGGATGAACAACATGGTTATTGTGCGTACATGCTGTTGAAGTGATTTCTAGAGAGAGAGGCTCTTATTAACTCTCAAAGCTTCGTGCGACTCCGAATGTTGGTGATTACATTCGAGGACATCCGGGGATAGGAAGACAGAGGTGCTTATTACCTTGATGTTCGAGGGATTCCTTGCTGAGGAAGACAGAGGTTGCCAACTACCTTGAAGTTGAGGGCTTGCGAGGATAGCAAGACAGAGACACTCCGATCTTCGTATCAAGGGCTTACCCTGGTGTGGCTATGACAGACTTGCTTGAAAGTATAAATCAAGGGACCTTTATCCAAGGTTGTTGGATACCCTTCTCTTTGGGTTAAAAGACTTATATCTTGTTACTTGTAGTTCTACTACTTGTTTATTTCCGCTGCATTTTGTGTTATAAGGAAAGTATAACTTTCATTTACTTCCTTACTTGTACTCTGTTTCATTTAGATTCTATACACTTTAAGGTAGAAGCTCATATTGTAATCTTTTTTAAGCTTCAATTTCCGGAACCATATTTCCAGAACCTACGTTCGGAATCTCTTTCCAAGTTTTCATTTGGTATTAGAGGTGTTGTGAATTTTCTTAAGTTTAACTTTGTTAAACTTAGCCCTTTCCTTTACTCAAGGAAAACAAAGTTATTTGTAACTAACTTTAAAGGTTCCAAAAAAAATTTTAAAGTATAAAATTCACCCCCCTCTTGTAAATTGAGCATCTACATCATTATTTCGATCCTACAATTGGTATCAGAGAAGGTCTCTGAAATACTTGTACTCACGTATAAGTTTTTCTTGCTCACTTTATCATTCCAAAACATTCCTATTCCGAACTTTCCCATTCCAAACATTGTTATTATGAATCTTTTCTACTAACAAGTTTGTGTGCCAAAGGTTATTATAAGTATGGCAGGAATTAATGTTGGTTCAATTGATAATCTAAATCCTACAAGACCACCAATCTTTGATGGTAATGATTATGAGTACTGGAGAGATCGAATGAATACTTTTGTTATCAATACTGGAGTAGAAAATTTTGTTATGCTTACTGGTGATTATAATATTCATGATAAGGAAGTTAGAACTTTTACTAACCAGGAAAAGCAAGAATATCAACTCAACTATAAGGTACGCAATACTCTACTTTGTTCAATGACTAGAAATATATATAGATAAATTTCTTCTTGTGAAGCAGCTAACTGTATCTGGAAGAAGTTAGAGGTTACACACTTTGGAACATCAAAGGTGATTGAGACTAGGAGAGATATGCTCAGAGCTGAATATCATGGCTTCAACTTTCCTTATGGTGAACCAATCTGTAAAGTACAAAAGAGATTTATGACTATCGTCAATAGCCTACAGTCTATGGGAGAGAAAGGTTTAGATGATGAAGTTCTTGTGGATAAGATAATTGATATCATGCCCAATGAGTGGGAATCCAAAAGAACATCTATAGATGAGAACAAGAATGTGAATCAGATTTCTCTTGATGAGTTATTTGGAACTCTTCTCCCACGTGAAACCAGAATGAAGAGAGATGCTAACAACATCAAAAAGAAAAATAGAAATGATACTGTTGCTTTCAAAACAACATCAAATCATATGAAAGATAAGAATCCTGAGAGAGTAACCAGATATAAGTCTAAGAAGATGGTATTTCAGTCAGATTCTAGTGAGAGTGAAATATCAGAAAATGAATTAGCAAATATTGCTCGAAGGATGAACAAGATAGCTGGCTAGAGAAATTTCCAATCCAAGTATAAGAAAAAGGAAAGGAAAGATAAGAAAGATGGAGAATATACTTGTTATGAATGAAAGAGAGCTGGACATATAAGACCAGATTGCCCTATGCTCAAAAAGAAAGAAAGGAAAGAAAGACATTCAGACAGGAATAGAGAGAAGTATTATAAAGCAAAAGCTAAGAATGTTCTGAAAGCTAATGACACCTAGAGTGCCAGTGGTGGTGACTCTTTAGATGAATCTTCTGATTATGAATCTTCAGGACAGAAGAATCTTCGTCTTATATCCAGATTACCTATTGATAATCATTTTTATGGCTAAGGTACGAAATGATGAATCATTGACCAATGTTTCTTTAAATTCTAATAATAGTAAGTATTATAACTCTTCTGATGAAGAATCATCTTCTGATGAAGAAAATACTTTACCTACTTATGAAGAAGTCTCTAGGTTTGCTGAACTTCTTGAGATTGAGAATTCCAAACTCAATAAGAAACTTGATAAGGAAAACTCTTGGAATTCTATTCTTACAAAAGAGATATCAGATATTTCTAAAGATCTTGATAAGAAAAATGCTGATTTTAAAAGTATTTCAAAAAATCTTGAGGGAGTAAGTTCTGAGAAGAACAAACTTTCTAAAGAATTAGAAAAATTAATTTCTAAAAAAATGTTTTTGAGCCTAGCTATAGTTCTAAAACTAATGATTTTGAGGATAAAAACTTGGTTATAAAACTCAAGTCTGAAATTTTTTCCTTAAAGAAGTGTTTATCAAACTTTACCCATGGGAAAGAAAATTTTGATAAAATGTATTCCCAAATCTGACCTTTAAGAAATAAATCCGGATTTGGTTATACCCATGCAAAACCAATTTTCACTAACAATTATTTTGTTCCTCAAAGTGCCCCATATTGTACCAAGTGTCAATGTGGTGGTCACTGGGCAAAGAATTGTTCCTTAAACAAAACCCAATCTCTAGGATTTCACAAAGCTTACTTTTCTAAGAAGATGTGGGTACCTAAAATTTTATTGTCTGGAAATCTCGGATCCAAACAAGTTTGGATTCCGAAAGTCTAATTTTCTTCTTGATTTCAGGAAAATAAAGAGAGTACCAGCAACGATACATGGCACATGGATAGTGGATGTTCCTGACACATGACTGGTAACAAAATATATTTTGAAAAGATTATCAAAATGAAAGGAGGAAAGGTAACTTTCAGAGATAATGGTAAGGGTGAGATTGTTGGTATTGGTAATATTGTTTTTCTTGGTAAATCTTTGATTTCAAATGTTCTTTTTGTTAATGGTCTTAAGCACACATAGATATTAGGCATCAGTTTCTTAGGGATCACAAACTCAAAGGAGATATTATTGTTCAGTTTATCGGAATGCAAGATCAACTTGCTGATATTTTCACAAAATCTTTACCTTCTGATAGATTTGAATACATTAAACAGAAGTTAGGAATGATAACCGTACGGTAATCCTTCTTAATTAACTTTCTGTTGAAAAAGTCTCCTTATAGCAATTAACTCCTTTTCATAGGGGGAGTACATTAGATTGTTAGTTTAACAAAGTTTTTCAAAAACTATTTTCAAACTTTTCGGAATTAAAATTCCAGAATGGAATTTCCAGAACTAAAATTTTCTGGAATGGAAATATCTGGAATGGAAATTTTCATACTGGTATTTTCATAACGGGATTTTTGTACCGAATCTTTTATAATAAGTTTTTCGTTTTCAAAATTTTGTAATGAATTTTTCGTGCTGAGTTTTCCTTACTGTGTTTGTTTTTCGTAGTTAGTTTTCCGAATTTTGTCTTTTCGTAATAATTTTTTTTTTGTAAGAATATTACCCATTACGAATAATCCTCCTAAGACAATCCGAAAGGTATGATTTCCTTACCCAAGTTTTTGTAGTCATATTTTAATTGCTGGCATTTTCTTATATTTTGTTTTTGGATTATAATTTTCTTAATTCTTTGTTTTAATAAAAACCTCAAAAGATCAGATTCAAGAGAATTGGTTTTTGACCGTCAGATCTGATCTCAGCTTATCACAATCGTTTGATCAACCGTGGAAGTTGAACCGTTTTCTCGTTGCCTATATAAAGGGGACGCCAAATGATTGTCCCACATCAGTTTTCAAGCTCCAGTGTCTCGAAGCTCTGCCTCTCTGTTTTAAGGTCGTTACAAACTTCAGTTTTCTCAGTTCCGAACTTCTCAGAGGTCTTCAAATCCGAATGTCTGTGGAAGTAGCTTCTCAAGACATGTCTTCATCTAAGCCAATCTCAATGTGGTTAATATATAGAGAGAGGCTGGTTCATCTGGATTTCTTCAACAAGTACGATTCTCTTATTTCTAAGAATATCAAGCTTAATGGTTGGGAAGATGTTGCGGTGTCAAAACCTGGGAACCAAGATGAAGTATATTCATATTTTCTTATAGAGTTCTATGAAACAGTCTCTTTTCTTAAGGAATATGGAAAGGAGAAGTTGCCTTTTAAGTCTTATGGTAAGACTTATAAGCTTTCATATGCCAAGGCATCCAGCTTGGTAGGGCTGAATAATGAATGTGAAGCTGAATTTATTTCTCATGTGTTGTCGGATTCAAAAGGTAGTTTCGACAAGGAAAAAGCTTTAGAAACTCTCGGACTGGCAGATGACAAGGCTCCGAAGATTTCTAGTTTATCTACAAATTTCCGGATTCTGTAGTTATGGGTACAGGGTCTTATCGTACCATGGAAATGTGACAAAGATAGCTTAAAGAAGAGTGAGATCTACATCCTAGATTTTCTGATAAATCTGAGTAATTTTAATTTAATGAAGCATATTCTTATCACTCTTGAGAATTTGAAGAAAGGAAATCTGAGAGCTCAGATTATTATGTATCCAGCAATCCTCTCGAAGTTGATAGTTCAGTGCCTTGAGTATTTCAAGGAGGATTTCAAGTCTAAACCAAGAGTTTGCAAGATTATGCTGGTGAGTGATGGTACTCTCAAGAGGATGGATGTAGCTTTTGACAAGAGGACTGGTCAGTTTGTTGATTCTCCTGCTCAAGAAGAAATAGTTCCGAAAGTTGCTGATCCGGAATCCTCTAATCCGGTAAGGAAGAAAAACCTGAAGGAAGTGGAAGTAGAATCCGAGGATCCCAAGTCTAAGGATGTTCATTCCGCACCTCCAAAACCAAAGAAGAAGAAATCTTACCCAGATGAGGTTGATGCTAAATGGAGGGAGATGAAAGAAAAGAGAGTGCAAGGGGAGCCTCAGTTTGGCTTGGACCCTGCGGAGGCTAAGGCCTTGAAGGAAAGAACTGCAGATGAGCTAGAAAAACAAGCCAAAAAAAGAAGCTCAAGAACAAGATGTCTGAGGCTGAGGTAGCTCAGGCTTTGTTAAAATTCAATGAGATGGTTTCTACGAACATTCCTGTTCTGAGATCTTTTTCTCTAGAATCTCTTCCTGAGACTCCATGAAGAAATTTCTTTGCTCCGGAAGAAGCGATTGCCAAGACTGGTGAGGAGGTAGAGCAAGTTGAGCAAGTGGAAGAAGAAGAAGATGTTGCTGAAGGAAGTGGTGAACTGGAGATGTGTAGAAGCAAGTAGATTTTTATAAAGGGACACCTTCGGAACAATTATCGCTCCGAACATTAGAAGCTGAATCTTCGAAGCTAGTTACTCCAGAAATGGAAGAAGATAAAGGAGAAGAAGAAGTAGCATATCATGGAGAAGAAGAACAACATTTACATGATATTGCTCAGATGGAAAACGTAGAGGTTGGTGTTCAGGATGTTGTTGATGAGGAAGATAATGTTTTCCAAGTCTCTGATAGTGAAAAGAAAACTCCGAAACAGGATTCTATTCCGAAAAAAGACAAGGGAAAGCAAATTATTGCTGATACTCCGAGCTTAGAAGTGATGAAGAGAAAGGAAGTTGGTAGTTCTTAAAAGAGAAAGCTTGACCTTATTGAAGAAGAAAATTCTCCAAGAAGAGTCTCGGATTTGGAGTCATCTTCGGTGGGGCATGACTTTGTTGTCCAGTCTTTAAAGAAGTTGGTGGGAACCATTCCGACCTTCTCAAGTATTGACTCAAGATGTCAGATGCTCCAACATTCTTTAAATAAGAAATCAGACTCCGTATCTATGGTTATGGACAAGTGTGTTGAAATAGAGGCTCAGTTCAAAATGTTTTTTGTTGGCTACGAAGCCCATATAAAATCTTTCAAGAGGATGACAAAATGGACGAGGAAGACTGTAGAAGAAATGAGGTTATTTGATGAATTTCAATACATTGTTAAAGATGCTTTTGAGACTGAGGACAAGAAGATAAATGAGATGACTCCTTCCTTTGAAAAGAAGCTGATAGATGAAAAGAACTTTCGGATTCAAGAAGTCAGAGTATTGAATGGGAAGCTAAATTCTGTCTCTCAAAACTGGAAGTTTGAAAGGGATCATCGAATTGAGTTTCAAGAGAAATTAAAGGCTCAGGACGAAAAGATCAAAGCTCAGGAAGAAAAGCTTCAAGCCCAGGAAGAAAAGATTGAACCTTAATCTGCAAGAATAGTGGTCTTAGAGAAGCAAGATGAAGAAGATCATAAAGACTTAAAGAAGATAAAGACCATTCTAAAGGGTCTCATGGCGAAGGAGAAAGATCCCAAATAGACAGATCCGATCATTTGTTGTACCTTAACTCTTTTGTTGTTGAAATTTTCAAACTTAATGACAAATTTGTATTTGCTCGTTTTTTTTCTTGTTACTACTAATCTTTCAGGTACTTTGCAATATTTTTCTATTACCTTGTATTCTTTTTGAAATTCACAAAGGGGGAGATGGAAAAGATCTCTAATGAAAGGGAAAAAGAATCCTAACAAAGGGTGAGAAAGAAAACAAACTCTAATAAGATTTTATCTAAGGGGGAGTTTTTCATTAAAGAAGACTTTCTTATTCGTAATGAAATATCACTCCAGAAATCTAGAATATGATCCTTAGAGTTTCAAGCCTAAGGGGGAGTTAGTCGAATTCATCAATATCCTTAAAGAAAAGGGAGATAATCCTTAATGTTTTTCTTTCTTCTTTGAATTTCTTTTTCAAGGATGTTTATGCTTTCCAAAAAGGGGGAGATTGTTGAGTCAATAAGGTTTTTCTTATGAATTTTACATTCCTTCTTGTTTTTAAAATCACAAACACCTTATCTTTAAAGAAAATTGCTTTTATAAGGAAAATTGCTTTTATAAGGAAAATTGCTTTTATAAGGAAAATTGCTTTTATAAGGAAAATTGCTTTTATAAGGAAAATTGATTTTATAAAAAAAATCGCTTTAATAAGAAAAATTATCCTTATCATATTTTCATCCATATTTTTCTTAAGTATATGATTCGGATTAATTTATGTATTCTCGGAATTGTTTGAAACTTTGATATAAGGTATTCTGTTTTTAGGATCCGAATTCTGGACAAGAACTGTAATAAAGTTTCACTCCGAAATCCAGATGAGAACTGTAATAAAGTCTCATTCCGAACGCCGGATACGAAATCTAATTATGTTCTACATCAGATTTAGGATGCGAATCCTTATGAAGTTCGACAACGAATTCTCATTACGAATTCTTGTGATGAGTTCTCATTACGAATTCTGATAATGAATTCTCATTACGAATTCTGATAATGAATTCTTATTACAAATTCTGATGGAGAATTCTCATTATGAATTCTGATGAAGAATACTCATTACGAATTATGATGAAGAATTCTCATTACGAATTATGATGATGAATTCTCATAACGAATTCTGATGACGAATTCTCATTCCGAATTCTCATTCCGAATTCACCTATTAAACAGAATCTAATCATCTTTGTTTTATACACTCCAAATTTATTTAGACTCCGAAAATTATCTTTGGTTAGACTCCGAACATTCATCTTGCTTACGTTGTTATAATCTGTCTAATCTTTATTATTTTCCTTACACTCCGAACCTTCACTCCGAATTTTTCATTCCAAACTTTTGATTTAGATTTTAAAACGATGTCGTACATTCTGTTACACTTGTTTTGTTATAAAACGATGTCGTCTTTTTTGTTATAAACTAACCGTTGTCTAAGTGACACGTGTACAAGTCCCTCCGATTTTTAAGGAAAATATGACCATTGGGAAGGAGGCCAACCTTACCTATAAATAGGAGCTCATTTGAAAGTGCTCACAACTGATGGATGGATGAACAACATGGTTATTGTGCGTACATGCTGTTGAAGTGATTTCTAGAGAGAGAGAGGCTCTTATTAACTCTAAAAGCTTTGTGCGACTCCGAATGTTGGTGATTACATTCGAGGACATCCGGTGATAGAAAGACAGAGGTGCCGACTACCTTGAAGTTCGAGGGATTCCTTGCTGAGGAAGACAGAGGTTGCCAACTACCTTGAAGTTGAGGGCTTGCGAGGATAGCAAGACAGAGACACTCCAATCTTCGTATCGAGGGCTTACCATGGTGTGGCTATGACAGACTTGCTTGAAAGTATAAATCAAGGGACCTTTATCCAAGGTTGTTGGATACCCTTCTCTTTGGGTTAAAAGACTTATATCTTGTTACTTACAGTTCTACTATTGTTTATTTCCGCTGCATTTTGTGTTATAAGGAAAGTATAACTTTCTTATACTTCCTTACTTGTACTCTGTTTCATTTAGATTCTATACGCTTTAAGGTAGAAGCTCATATTGTAATCTTTTTTTAAGCATCAATTTCCGGAACCATATTTCCAGAACCTACGTTCGGAATCTATTTCCAAGTTTTCATTTGGTATTAGAGGTGTTGTGAATTTTCTTAAGTTTAACTTTGTTAAACTTAGCCCTTTACTTTACTCAAGGAAAACATAGTTATTTGTAACTAACTTTAAAGGTTCCAAAGGAATTTTTAAAGTATACAATTCACCCCCCATCTTGTAAATTGAGCATCTACATCATTATTTCGATCCTACAATTGGTATCAGAGAAGGTCTCTGAAATACTTGTACTCACGTATAAGTTTTTCTTGCTCACTTTATCATTCCAAAACATTCCTATTCCGAACTTTTCCATTCCAAACATTGTTATTATGAATCTTTTCTACTAACAAGTTTGTGTGCCAAAGGTCATTATAAGTATGGCAGGAATTAATGTTGGTTCAATTGATAATCTAAATCCTACAAGACCACCAATATTTGATGGTAATGATTATGAGTACTAGAGAGATCGAATGAAGTCTTTTGTTATCAATACTGGAGTAGAAAATTTTGTTATGCTTACTGGTGATTATAATATTCATGATAAGGAAGTTAGAACTTTTACTAACCAGGAAAATCAAGAATATCAACTCAACTATAAGGTACGCAATACTCTACTTTGTTCAATGACTAGAAATATATATAGATAAATTTCTTCTTGTGAAGCAGCTAAATGTATCTGGAAGAAGTTAGAGGTTACACACTTTGGAACTTCAAAGGTGATTGAGACTAGGAGAGCTATGCTCAGAGCTGAATATCATGGCTTCATCTTTCCTTATGGTGAACCAATCTGTAAAGTACAACAGAGATTTATGACTATCGTCAATAGCCTACAGTCTATGGGAGAGAAAGGTTTAGATGATGAAGTTCTTGTGGATAAGATAATTGATATCATTCCCAATGAGTGGGAATCCAAAAGAACAACTATAGATGAGAACAAGAATGTGAATCAGATTTCTCTTGATGAGTTATTTGGAACTCTTCTCCCACGTGAAACCAGAATGAAGAGAGATGCTAACAACATCAAAAAGAAAAATAGAAATGATACTGTTGCTTTCAAAACAACATCAAATCATATGAAAGATAAGACTCCGGAGAGAGTAACCAGATATAAGTCTAAGAAGATGGTATTTCAGTCAGATTCTAGTGAGAGTGAAATATCAGAAAATGAATTAGCAAATATTGCTCGAAGGATGAACAAGATAGCTGGCTAGAGAAATTTCCAATCCAAGTATAAGAAAAAGGAAAGGAAAGATAAGAAAGATGGAGAATATACTTGTTATTAATGAAAGAGAGCTGGACATATAAGATCAGATTGCCCTATGCTCAAAAAGAAAGAAAGGAAAGAAAGACATTCAGACAGGAATAGAGAGAAGTATTATAAAGCAAAAGCTAAGAATGTTCTGAAAGCTAATGACACCTAGAGTGCCAGTGGTGGTGACTCTTTAGATGAATCTTCTGATTATGAATCTCCAGGACAGAAGAATCTTCGTCTTATATCCAGATTACCTATTGATAATCATTTTTTTATGGCTAAGGTACGAAATGCTGAATCATTGACCAATGTTTCTTTTAAATTCTAATAATAGTAAGTATTATAACTCTTCTGATGAAGAATCATCTTCTAATGAAGAAAATACTTTACCTACTTATGAAGAAGTCTCTAGGTTTGCTGAACTTCTTGAGATTGAGAATTCCAAACTCAATAAGAAACTTGATAAGGAAAACTCTAGGAATTCTATTCTTACAAAAGAGATATCAGAAATTTCTAAAGATCTTGATAAGAAAAATGCTGATTTTAAAAGTATTTCAAAAAATCTTGAGGGAGTAAGTTCTGAGAAGAACAAAATTTCTAAAGAATTAGAAAAAGTAATTTCTAAAAAAATGTTTTTGAGCCTAGCTCTAGTTCTAAAACTAATGATTTTGAGGATAAAAACTTGGTTATAAAACTCAAGTCTGAAATTTTTTCCTTAAATAAGTGTTTATCAAACTTTACCAATGGGAAAGAAAATTTTGATAAAATGTATTCCCAAATACGACCTTTAAGAAATAAATCCGGATTTGGTTATACCCATGAAAAACCAATTTTCACTAACAATTATTTTGTTCCTCAAAGTGCCCCATTTTGTACCAGGTGTCAATGTGGTGGTCACTAAGCAAAGAATTGTTCCTTAAACAAAACCCAATATCTAGGATTTCACAAAGCTTACTTTTCTAAGAAGATGTGGGTACCTAAAATTTTATTGTCTGGAAATCTCAGATCCAAACAAGTTTGGATTCCGAAAGTCTAATTTTCTTCTTGATTTCAGGAAAATAAAGAGAGTACCAGCAACGATACATGGTACATGGATAGTGGATGTTCCCGGCACATGACTGGTAACCAAAGCTATTTTGAAAAGATTATCAAAACGAAAGGAGGAAAGGTAACTTTCAGAGATAATGCTAAGGGTGAGATTGTTGGTATTGGTAATATTGTTTTTCTTGGTAAAACTTTGATTTCAAATGTTCTTTTTGTTAATGGTCTTAAGCACACATAGATATTAGGCATCACTTTCTTAGGGATCACACACTCAAAGGAGATATTATTGTTCAGTTTATCGGAATGCAAGATCAACTTGCTGATATTTTCACAAAATTTTTACCTTCTGATAGATTTAAATACATTAAACAGAAGTTAGGAATGATAACCGTACGGTAATCCTTCTTAATTAAATTTCTGTTAAAAAAGTCTCCTTACAGCAATAAACTCCTTTTCATAGGTGGAGTACATTTGATTGTTAGTTTAACAAAGTTTTTCAAAAACTATTTTCAAACTTTTCGGAATTAAAATTCCAGAATGGAATTTCCGGAACTAAAATTTTCTGGAATGGAAATATCTGGAATGGAAATTTTCGTACTGGTATTTTCATAATGGGATTTTCGTACCGAATCTTCTATAATAAGTTTTTCGTTTTCAAAATTTTGTAATGAATTTTTCGTACTGAGTTTTCCTTACTATGTTTTTTTTCGTAGTTAGTTTTCCGAATTTTGTCTTTTCGTAATAAATTTTTTTTGTAAGAATATTACCCATTACAAATAATCCTCCTAAGACAATCCGAAAGGTATGATTTCCTTACCCAAGTTTTTGTAGTCATATTTTACTTGCTGGCATTTTCTTATATTTTGTTTTTGGATTATAATTTTCTTAATTCATTGTTTTAATAAAAACCTCAAAAGATCAGATTCAAGAGAATTGGTTTTTGACCGTCAGATCTGATCTCAGCTTATCACAATCGTTCGATCAACCGTGAAAGTTGAAACGTTTTCTCGTTGCCTATATAAAGGGGACGCCAAATGATTGTCCCACATCGGTTTTCAAGCTCTAGTGTCTCGAAGCTCTGCCTCTCTGTTTTAAGGTCGTTCCAAACTTCAGTTTTCTCAGTTCCGAACTTCTCAGAGGTCTTCAAATCCGAATGTCTGTGGAAGTAGCTTCTCAAGACATGTCTTCATCTAAGCCAATCTCGAAGTGGTTAATATATAGAGAGAGGCTGGTTCATCCGGATTTCTTCAACAAGTACGATTCTCTTATTTCTAAGAATATCAATCTTAATGGTTGGGAAGATGTTGCGGTGTCAAAACCTGGGAACCAAGATGAAGTATATTCAGATTTTCTTATAGAGTTCTATGAAACAGTCTCTTTTCTTAAGGAAGATGGAAAGGAGAAGTTGCCTTTTAAGTCTTATGGTAAGACTTATAAGCTTTCATATGCCAAGGCATCCAGCTTGGTAGGGCTGAATAATGAAGGTGAAGCTGAATTTATTTCTCATGTGTTGTCGGATTCAAAAGGTAGTTTCGACAAGGAAAAAGCTTTAGAAACTCTCGGACTGGCAGATGACAAGGCTCCGAAGATTTCTAGTTTATCTACAAATTTCCGAATTCTGTAGTTATGGGTACAGGGTCTTATCGTACCAAGGAAATGTGACAAAGATAGCTTAAAGAAGAGTGAGATCTACATCCTAGATTTTCTGATAAATCTGAGTAATTTTAATTTAATGAAGCATATTCTTATCACTCTTTAGAATTTGAAGAAAGGAAATCTGAGAGCTCAGATTATTATGTATCCAGCAATCCTCTCGAAGTTGATAGTTCGGTGCCTTAAGTCTTTCAAGGAGGCTTTCAAGTCTAAACCAAGAGTTTGAAAGATTATGCTGGTGAGTGATGGTACTCTCAAGAGGATGGATGTAGCTTTTGACAAGAGGACTGGTCAGTTTGTTGATTCTCCTGCTCAAGAAGAAATAGTTCCGAAAGTTGCTGATCCGGAATCCTCTAAGCCGGTAAGGAAGAGAAACCTGAAGGAAGTGGAAGTAGAAGCCGAGGATCCCAAGTCTAAGGAAGTTCATTCCGCACCTCCAAAACCAAAGAAGAAGAAATCTTACCCAGATGAGGTTGATGCTAAATGGAGGGAGATGAAAGAAAAGAGAGTGCAAGGGGAGCCTCAGTTTGGCTTGGACCCTACGGAGGCTAAGGCCTTGAAAGAAAGAACTGCAGATGAGCTAGAAAAACAAGCTAAAAAAAGAAGCTCAAGAACAAGATGTCTGAGGCTCAGGTAGCTCAGGCTTTGTTAAAATTCAATGAGATGGTTTCTGCGAACATTCCTGTTCTGAGATCTTTTTCTCTAGAATCTCTTCCTGAGACTCCAGGAAGAAATTTCTTTGCTCCAGAAGAAGCGGTTGCCAAGACTGCTGAGGAGGTATAGCAAGTTGAGCAAGTTGAAGAAGAAGAAGATGTTGCTGAAGGAAGTGGTGAACCGGAGATGTGTAGAAGCAAGTAGATTTTTATAAAGGGACACCTTCGGAACAATTATCACTCCGAACTTCAGAAGCTGAATCTTCGAAGCTAGTTACTCCAGCAATGGAAGAAGAGAAAGGAGAAGAAGAAGTAGATTATCATGGAGAAGAAGAACAACTTTTACATGATATTTCTCAGATGGAAAACGTAGAGGTTGGTGTTCATGAAGTTGTTGATGAGGAAGATAATGTTTTTCCAAGTCTCTGATAGTGAAAAGAAAACTCCGAAACAGGATTCTATTCCGAAAAAAGACAAGGGAAAGCAAATTATTGCTGATACTCCGAGCTTAGAAGTGATGAAGAGAAAGGAAGTTGGTAGTTCTTCAAAGAGAAAGCTTGACCTTATTGAAGAAGAAAATTCTCCAAGCAGAGTCTCGGATTTGGAGTCATCTTCGTTGGGGCATGACATTGTTGTCCAGTCTTTAAAGAAGTTGGTGGGAACCATTCCGACCTTCTCAAGTATTGACTCAAGATGTCAGATGCTCCAACATGCTTTAAATCAGAAATCAGACTCCGTATCTATGGTTATGGACAAGTGTGTTGAAATAGAGGCTCAGTTCAAAATGTTTTTTGTTGGCTACGAAGCCCATATAAAATCTTGCAAGAGGATGACAAAATGGACGAGGAAGACTGTAGAAGAAATGAGGTTATTTGATGAATTTCAATACATTGTTAAAGATGCTTTTGAGACTGAGGACAAGAAGATAAATGAGATGACTCCTTCCTTTGAAAAGAAGCTGACAGATGAAAAGAACTTTCGGATTCAAGAAGTCAGAGATTTGAATGGGAAGCTAAATTCTGTCTCTCAAAACTGGAAGTTTGAAAGGGATCATCGAATTGAGTTTCAAGAGAAATTGAAGGCTCGGGAAGAAAAGATCAAAGCTCAGGAAGAAAAGCGTCAAGCCCAGGAAGAAAAGATTGAAGCTTAATCTGCAAGAATATTGGTCTTAGAGAAGCAAGCTGAAGAAGATCATAAAGACTTAAAGAAGATAAAGACCATTCTAAAGGGTCTCATGGCGAAGGAGAAAGATCCCAAATAGACAGATCCGATCATTTGTTGTACCTTAACTCTTTTGTTGTTGAAATTTTCAAACATAATGACAAATTTGTATTTGCTCGTTTTTTTCTTGTTACTACTAATCTTTCAGGTACTTTGCTATATTTTTCCATTCCCTTGTATTCTTTTTGAAATTCACAAAGTGGGAGAAGGAAAAGATCTCTAATGAAAGGGAAAAAGAATCCTAACAAAGGGTGAGAAAGAAAACAAACTCTAATAAGATTTTATCTAAGGGGGAGTTTTTCATTAAAGAAGACTTTCTTATTCATAATGAAATATCACTCCAGAAATCTAGAATATGATCCTTAGAGTTTCAAAGCCTAAGGGGGAGTTAGTCGAATTCATCAATATCCTTAAAGCAAAGGGAGATAAGCCTTAATGTTTTTCTTTCTTCTTTGAATTTCTTTTTCAAGGATGTTTGTGCTTTCCAAAAAGGGGGAGATTGTTGAGTCAATAAGGTTTTTCTTATGAATTTTACATTCCTTCTTGTTTTGAAAATCACAAACACCTTATCTTTAAGGAAAATTGCTTTTATAAGGAAAATTGCTTTTATAAGGAAAATTGCTTTTATAAGGAAAATTGCTTTTATAAGGAAAATTTCTTTTATAAGGAAAATATATTTTATAAGAAAAATTATCCTTATCATATTTTCATCCATATTTTTCTTAATTATATGATTCGGATTAATTTATGTATTCTCGGAATTGTTTGAAACATTGATATAAGGTATTCTGTTTTTAGGATCTGAATTCTGGACAAAAACTGTAATAAAGTTTCACTCCGAAATCCAGATGAGAACTGTAATAAAGTATCATTCCGAACGCCGGATACGAACTCTAATTATGTTCTACATCAGATTCAGGATGCGAATCCTTATGAAGTTCGACAACGAATTCTCATTACGAATTCTTGTGATGAGTTCTCATTACGAATTCTGATAATGAATTCTCATTACGAATTCTGATAATGAAATCTCATTACGAATTCTGATGAAGAATTATCATTACGAATTCTGATGAAGAATACTCATTACGATTTCTGATGAAGAATTCTCATTACGAATTCTGATGATGAATTCTCATAACGAATTCTGAGGACGAATTCTCATTCCGAATTCTCATTCCGAATTCACCTATTAAACAGAATCTGATCGTCTTTGTTTTATACACTCTAATTTTATTTAGACTCAAAAAATTATCTTTGGTTAGACTCCGAACTTTCATCTTGCTTACGTTGTTATAATCTATCTACTCTTTATTATTTTCCTTACACTCCGAACCTTCACTCCGAATTTTTCATTCCGAACTATTGAGTTAGATTTTAAAACGATGTCGTACATTCTGTTACACTTGTTTTGTTATAAAACGATGTCGTCTATTTTGTTACAAACTAACCATTGTCTAAGTGACACGTGTACAGGTCCCTCCAATTTTTAAGGAAAATATGACCGTTGGGAAGGAGGCCAACCTTACCTATAAATAGGAGCTCATTTGAAAAGAGCTCACAACTGATGGATGGATGAACAACTTGGTTATTGTGCATACATGCTGTTGAAGTGATTTCTAGAGAGAGAGGCTCTTATTAACTCTCAAAGCTTCGTGCGACTCCGAATGTTGGTGATTAAATTCGAGGACTTCCGGGGATAGGAAGACAGAGGTACCGACTACCTTGAAGTTCGAGGGCTTCCTTGCTGAGGAAGACAGAGGTTGCCAACTATCTTGAAGTTGAGGGCTTGTGGGGATAGCAAGACAGAGACACTCCGATCTTCGTATCGAGGGCTTACCCTGGTGTGGGTAAGACAGACTTGCTTGAAAGTATAAATCAAGGGACCTTTATCCAAGGTTGTTGGATACCCTTCTCAAAGGGTTAAAAGACTTATATCTTGTTACTTGTAGTTCTACTACTTGTTTATTTCCACTGCAATTTGTATTATAAGGAAAGTATAACTTTCTTATACTTCCTTAATTGTACTCTGTTTCATTTAGATTCTATACGCTTTAAGGTAGAATCTCATATTGTAATCTTTTGTTAAGCTTCTATTTCCATAACCATATTTCCGGAACCTACGTTCGGAATCTCTTTCCAAGTTTTCATTTGGTATTAGAGGTGTTGTGAATTTGCTTAAGTTTAACTTTGTTAATCTTATCCCTTTCCTTTACTCAAGGAAAACATAGTTATTTGTAACTAACTTTAAAGGTTCCAAAGGAATTTTAAAAGTATACAATTCACCCCCCTCTTGTAAATTGAGCATCTACATCATTATTTCAATCCTACAATTGGTATCAGAGCAGGTCTCTAAAACACTTATACTCACGTATAAGTTTTTCTTGCTCACTTTATCATTCCGAAACTTTCCTATTACGAACTTTTCCATTCCAAACTTTGTTATTACGAATCTTTTCTACTAACAAGTTTGTGTGCCGAAGGTTATTATAAGTATGATAGGAATTAATGTTGGTTCAATTGATAATCTTAATCCTACAAGACAACCATTCTTTGATGGTAATGATTATGAGTACTGGAGATATCGAATGAGGACTTTTGTTATCAATACTGGAGTAGATAATTTTGTTATGCTTACTGGGGATTATAAAATTCCCGATAAGGAAGTTAGAACTTTTACTAACCAGGAAAAGCAAGAATATCAACTCAACTATAAGGTACACAATACTTTACTTTGTTCAATGACTAGAAATATATATAGCCAAATTTCTTCTTGTGAAGTAGCTAACTGTATCTGGAAGAAGTTAGAGGATACACACTTTGGAACTTCAAAGGTGATTGAGACTAGGAGAGCTATGCTCAGAGCTGAATATCATGGCTTCAACTTTCCTTATGGTGAACCAATCTGTAAAGTACAACAGAGATTTATGACTATCGTCAATAGCATACAGTATATAGGAGAGAAAGGTATAGATGATGAAGTTCTTGTGGATAAGATAATTGATATCATGCCCAATGAGTGGGAATTTAAAAGAACAGCTATAGATGAGAATAGGAAAGTGACTCAGATTTCACTTGATGAGTTATTTGGAACTCTTCTCCAACATGAAACTAGAATGAAGAGAGATGCTGATAACATCAAAAAGAAAAATGGAAATGGTACTGTTGCTTTCACAACAACATCAAATCATATGAAAGTTAAGACTCCTGAGAGTGTAACCAGATATAAGTCTAAGAAGATGGTATTTCAGTCAGATTCTAGTGAGAGTGAAATATCAGAAAATGAATTAGCAAATATTGCTCGAAGGATGAACAAGATAGATGGCCAGAGAAATTTCCAATCCAAGTATAAGAAAAAGGAAAGGAAACATAAGAAAGATGGAGAAGTTACTTGTTATGAATGCAATAGAGCTGGACATATAAGACCAGATTTCCCTATGATCAAAAAGAAAGAAAGGAAAGAAAGAAATTTAGACAGGAACAGAAAGAAGTATTATAAAGTAAAAGCTAAGAAAGTTCTGAAAGCTAATGACACCTGGAGTGCCAGTGGTGGTGACTCTTCAGATGAATCTTCTGATTATGAATCTTCAGGACAGAAGAATCTTCATCTTATAGCCAGATTACCTATTGATAATCATTGTTTTATGGCTAAGGTACGAAATGCTGAATCATTGACCAATGTTTCTTTAAATTCTAATAATAGTAAGTATTATAACTCTTCTGATGAAGAATCCTCTTCTGATGAAGAAAATACTTTACCTACTTATGAAGAATTCTCTAGGTTTTCTGAACTTCTTGAGATAGAGAATTCCAAACTCAATAAGAAACTTGATAAGGCAAACTCTATGAATTCTATTCTTACAAAAGAGATATCAGATCTTTCTAAAGATCTTGATAAGAAAAATACTGATTTTGAAAGTATTTCAAAAAATCATGAGGGAGTAAGTTCTGAGAAGAAAAAACATTCTAAAGAATTAGAAAAAGTAATTTCTAATAAAAATGTTTTCGAGCCTAGCTCTAGTTCTAAAACTAATGATTTTGAGGATAAAAACTTGGTTATAAAACTCAAGTCTGAATTTTTTTTCCTTAAATAAGTTTTTATAAAACTTTAGCCATGGGGAAGAAAATTTTGATAAAATGTATTCCCAAATACGACCATTAAGAAATAAATTCGGATTTGGTTATACCCATGCAAAACCAATTTTCAGTAACAATTATTTTGTTCCTCAAAGTGACCCATTTTGTACCAAGTGTCAATGTGGTGGTCACTGGGCAAAGAATTGTTCCTTAAACAAAACCCAATCTCTAGGATTTCACAAAGCTTACTTTTCTAAGAAGATGTGGGTACCTAAAATTTTATTGTCTGGAAATCTCGGATCCAAACAAGTTTGTATTCCGAAAGTCTAATTTTCATCTTGATTTCATGAAAATAAAGAGAGTACCAGCAACAATACATGGTACATGGATAGTGGATGTTCCCGGCACATGACTGGTAACAAAATCTATTTTGAAAAGATTATCAAAACGAAAGGAGGAAAGGTAACTTTTGGAGA
Source organism: Viscum album (assembly GCA_963277665.1). Classification (NCBI taxonomy): domain Eukaryota; kingdom Viridiplantae; phylum Streptophyta; class Magnoliopsida; order Santalales; family Viscaceae; genus Viscum; species Viscum album. The sequence goes on along the minus strand of OY728155.1, from coordinate 911,195,029 downwards.
TAATGCTAAGGGTGAGATTGTTGGTATTGGTAATATTGTTTTTCTTGGTAAAACATTGATTTCAAATGTTCTTTTTGTTAAGGGTATTAAGCACACATAGATATTAGGCATCACTTTCTTAGGGATCACACACTCAAAGGAGATATTATTCTTCAGTTTATCGGAACGCAAGATCAACTTGCTGATATTTTAACAAAATCATTACCTTCTAATAGGTTTGAATACATTAAACAGAAGTTAGGAATGATAACCGTAAGGTAATCCTTCTTAATTAACTTTCTGTTGAAAATGTCTCCTTACAGCAATAAACTTCTTTTCATAGGGGGGGGGGGCGTACATTTGATTGTTAGTTTAACAAAGTTTTTCAAAAACTATTTTCAAACTTTTCAGAATTAAAATTCCGGAATGGAATTTCTGGAACTAAAATTTTATGGAATGGAAATATCCAGAATTGAAATTTTCATACTGGTATTTTCATAACGGGATTTTCGTACCGAATCTTCCATAATAAGTTTTTCATTTTCAAAATTGTGTAATGAATTTTTCGTACTGATTTTTCCTTACTGAGTTTGTTTTTCTTAGTCAGTTTTCTGAATTTTGACTTTTCGTAATAAAGATTTTTTTAAGAATATTACCCATTACGAATAATCCTCCTAAGCCAATCCGAAAGGTATGATTTCCTTACCCAATTTTTCGTAGTCATATTTTACTTGCTGGAATTTTCTTATATTTTGTTTTCGGATTATAATTTTCTTAATTCATTGTTTTAATAAAAACCTCAAAAGATCGGATTCAAGAGAATTGGTTTTTGACCGTCAGATCTGATCTCAGCTTATCACAACCGTTCGATCAACCGTGGAAGTTGAACCGTTTTCTCGTTGCATATATAAAGGGGACCCCAAATGATTATCCCACATCGGTTTTCAAGCTCCAGCGTCTCGAAGCTCTACCTCTCTGTTATAAGTCCATTCAGAACTTTAGTTTTCTCAGTTCCGAACTTCTCAGAGGTATTCAAATCCGAATGTCTATGAAAGTAGCTTCTCAAGGCATGTCTTCATCTAAGCCAATCTCGAAGTGGTTAATATATAGAGAGAGGCTGGTTCATCCGGATTTATTCAACAAGTACGATTCTCTTATTTCTAAGAATATAAAGCTTAATGGTTGGGAAGATGTTGCGGTGTCAAAACCCGGGAACCAAGATGAAGTATATTCATATTTTCTTGTAGAGTTCTATGAAACAATCTCCTTTCTTAAGGAAGATGGTATGGAGAAGTTGTCTTTTAAGTCTTATGGTAAGACTTATAAGCTTTCATATGCCAAGGCAGCCGTCTTGGTAGGGATGAATAATGAAGATGAAGATGAATTTATTTCTCATGTATTTCCGGATTCAAAAGGTAGTTTTGACAAGGAAAAATCTTTAGAAACTCTCGGACTGGCAGATGACAAGGCTCCGAAGATTGCTAGTTTGTCTACAAATTTCTGGATTCTGGAGTTATGGGTACAGGGTCTTATCGTACCAAGGAAAGGTGACAAAGATAGCTTAAAGAAGAGTGAGATCTATATCCCAGATTTTCTGATAAATCTGAGGAAGTTTAATTTAATGAAGCATATTATTATCACTCTTGAGAATTTGAAGAAAGGAAATTTGAGAGATCAGATTATTATGTATCCAGCAATCCTCTCGAAGTTGATAGTTTGGTGCCTTGAGTCTTTCAAGGAGGCTTGCAAGTCTAAACCAAGAGTTTGCAAAATTATGTTGGTGAGTGATGGTACTCTCAAGAGGATGGATATAGCTTTTGACAAGAAGATTGGTCAGTTTGTTGATTCTCCTACTCAAGAAGAAACAGTTCCGAAAGTTACTGATCCGGAATCCTCTAATCCGGTAAGGAAGTGAAAGATGAAGGAAGTGGAAGTAGAAGCCGAGGATCCCAACTCTAAGGAAGTTAATTCCGCACCTCCAAAACCAAAGAAGATAAAATCATACCCAGATGAGGTTGTTGCTAAATGGAGGGAGATGAAAGAAAAGAGAGTGCAAGGGGAGCCTCAGTTTGGCTTGGACCCTGTGGAGGCTAAGGCCTTGAAGGAAAGAACTGCGGATGATCTAGAAAAACAAGCTAAAAAAAAGAAGATCAAGAAGAAGATGTCTGAGGCTGAGGTAGCTTAGGCTTTGTTAAAATTCAATGAGATGGTTTCTGCGAACATTCCTGTTCCGAGATCTTTTTCTCTAGAATCTATTCCTGAGACTCTAGGAAGAAATTTCGTTGCTCCGGAAGAAGCGGTTGCCAAGACTGCTGAGGAAGTAGAGCAAGTTGAGCAAGTGGAAGAAGAAGAAGATGTTGCTGAAGGAAGTGGTGAAACCGGAGATGTGTTGAAGCAAGTAGATGTTTATAAAGGGACACCTTCAGAACACTTATCGCTCCGAACTTCAGAAGATGAATCTTCAAAGCTAGTTACTCCAACAATGGAAGAAGATAAAGGAGATGAAGAAGTATCTTATCATGGAGAAGAAGAACAACTTTTACATGATATTAATCAGATGGAAAACATAGAGGTTGGTGTTCAGGAAGTTGCTGATGAGGAAGATAATGTTGTCCATGTCTCTGATAGTGAAAAGAAAACTCTGGAACATGATTCTATTCCAAAAAAATACAAGGGAAAGCAAATTCTTGATGATACTCCGAGATCAGAAGTGATGAAGAGAAAGGAATTTGGTAGTTCTTAAAAGAGTAAGCTTGACCTTATTTAAGAAGAAAACTCTCCAAGCAGAGTCTCGGATTCGGAGTCATCTTCGGTGGGGCATGACTTTGTTGTCCAGTCTTTAAAGAAGTTGGTGGGAACCATTCCGACCTTCTCAAGTATTGACTCAAAATGTCAGATGCTCCAACATGATTTGAATCAGAAATCAGACTCTGTATCTATGGTTATGGAAAAGTGTGTTGAAATAGAGGCTCAGTTCAAAACGTTTTTTGTTGGATATGAAGCCCATTGAAAATCTTGCAAGTGGATGACAAACTGGTCGAGGAAGTCTGTAGAAGAATTGAGGTTATTTGATGAATTTCAAGACATTGTTAAAGATGCTTTTGAGACTGAGGAAAAAAAGATAAATGAGATGACTTCTTCCTTTGAAGAGAAGCTGACAGATGAAAAGAAATTTCGGATTCAAGAAGATAGAGATCTCAATGGGAAGATAAATTCTGTCTCTCAAAACTGGATGTTTGAAAGGGATCATCGGATTGAGTTTCAAGAGAAATTGAAGGCTCAGGAAGAAAAGATCAAATCTCAGGAAGAAAATATTCAAGCCCAGGAAGAAAAGATTGATGCTCAATCTGCAATAATAGTGGTCTTAGAGATGCAAGATGAAGAAGATCATAAAAACTTAAAGAAGATAAAGACCATTCTAAAGGGTCTCATGAAGAAGGAGAAAGATCCCAAATAGACAGATCTGATCATTTGTTGTACCTTAACTCTTTTGTTGTTGAAATTTTCAAACTTAATGAAAAATTTGTAATTGCTCGTTTTTTTTCTTGTTACTACTAATCTTTCAGGTTCATTGCTATATTTTTCCATTCCCTTGTATTCTTTTTGAAAATCACAAAGGGGGAGAAGGAAAAGATCTCTAATGAAAGAGAAAAAGAATCATAACAAAGGGTGAGAAAGAAAACAAACTCTAATAAGAGTTTATCTAAGGGGGAGTTTTTCATTAAAGAAGACTTTCTTATTCATAATGAAATATCACTCCGGAAATCTAGAATACGATCCTTAGAGTTTCAAAGCCTAAGGGGGAGTTAGTCGTATTCATTAATATCCTTAATGCAAAGGGAGATAAGCCTTAATGTTTTTCTTTCTTATTAGAATTTCTTTTTCAAGGATGTTTGTTCTTTCCAAAAAGGGGGAGATTGTTGAGTCAATAAGGTTCTTCTTATGACTTTTACATTCCTTCTTGTTTTGAAAATCACAAACTCCTTATCTTTAAGGAAAATTTCTTTTATAATGAAAATTCATTTTATAAGGAAAATTTCTTTTATAAGGAAAATTGATTTTATAAGGAAAATTGCTTTTATAAGGAAAATCGCTTTTATATGAAAAATAATCCTTATCATATTTTCAACCATATTTTTCTTAAGTATAAGATTAGGATTCATTTCTATATTCTCGGAATTGTTTGAAACTTTGATATAAGGTATTCTGTTTTTAGGATCCGAATTCTGGACAAGAACTGTAATAAATTTTCACTCCGAAATCCAGATGAGAACTGTAATAAAGTTTCATTCCGAACGCCGGATACGAACTCTAATTAAGTTCTACATCAGATTCAGGATGCGAATCCTTATGAAGTTCGACAATGAATTCTCATTACGAATTCTTGTGATGAGTTCTCATTACGAATTCTGATAATGAATTCTCATTACGAATTCTGATAATGATTTCTCATTACGAGTTCTGATGACGAATTCTCATTACGAATTCTGATGAAGAATACTCATTACGAATTCTGATGAAGAATTCTCATTACGAATTCTGATGATGAATTCTCATAACAAATTCTGATGACGAATTCTCATTCCGAATTCTCATTCCGAATTCACCTATTAAATAGAATCTGATCATCTTTGTTTTATACACTCCGAATTTATTTAGACTCCGAAAATTATCTTTGGTTAGACTCCGAACTTTCATCTTGCTTACGTTGTTATAATCTGTCTACTCTTTATTATTTTCCTTACACTCCGAACCATCACTCCGAATTTTTCATTCCGAACTTTTGAGTTAGATTTTAAAACGATGTCGTACATTCTGTTACACTTGTTTTGTTATAAAACGATATCGTCTATTTTTTTATAAACTAACCATTTTCTAAGTGACACGTGTACAATTCCCTCCGATTTTTAAGGAAAATATGACCGTTGGGAAAGGGGCCAACCTTACCTATAAATAGGATCTCATTTGAAAGAGCTCACAACTGATGGATGGATGAACAACTTGGTTATTGTGCATACATAATGTTGAAGTGATTTCTAGAGAGAGAGGCTCTTATTAACTCTCAAAGCTTCATGCGACTCCGAATGTTGGTGATTACATTCGAGGACTTTCGGGGATAGGAAGAAAGAGGTGCCGACTATCTTGAAGTGCGAGGGCTTCCTTGCTGAGGAAGACAGAGGTTGCCAACTACCTTGAAGTTGAGGGCTTGCGGGGATAGCAAGACAGAGACACTCCGATCTTTGTATCGAGGGCTTACCCTGGTGTGGGTAAGACAGACTTGCTTGAAAGTATAAATCAAGGGACCTTTATCCAAGGTTGTTGGATACCCTTCTCTTTGGGTTAAAAGACTTATATCTTGTTACATGTAGTTATACTACTTGTTTATTTCCGCTGCATTTTTTATTATAAGGAAAGTGTAAATTTCTTATACTTCCTTAGTTTTACTCTGTTTCATTTAGATTCTATACGCTTTAAGGTAGAATCTCATATTGTAATATTTTGTTAAGCTTCAATTTCCGGAACCATATTTCCGGAACCTACGTTCGGAATCTCTTTCTAAGTTTTCATTTGGTATTAGAGGTGTTGTGAATTTGCTTAAGTTTAACTTTGTTAAACTTAGCCCTTTCCTTTACTCAAGGAAAACATAGTTATTTGTAACTAACTTTAAAGGTTCCAAAGGAATTTTTAAGGTATACAATTCACCCCCCTCTTGTAAATTGAGCATCTACATCATTATTTCGATCCTACAACATTTTCATTACAAACCAATTTGATGTATTTTAATATAAGATGAGAATAAATGACCTTGGTTAATCCTAACGTGTTTCAAATTAATAATTTGCTGTCATGATATTCTCTAAATGATTTTATGTCTACTGTTACTGACACAATGCTTTCTGGTTTTAGTCAATGGCTAGAGTCCATGGAAGTCATAGTATCTTTGAGAATGATGTACAAGGTGGGAACGGTGGTGGAAATGGTCAAAAAAATGGAATGTTGATAGGCGTAAAAGATATAGTGTTCATGCCAAATTAGTTTTCCAAAAATATGATCAACAACATATATATTAACTAACTCCCGGACTCAAAAAAGAAGAGAAAGGTGATGAATGATAAGAGCTCCAGCAATGGAGAACATGGAGATAAGATTCCTAAATTTCCATCATGCAAGAAATGTGGAAGGAGACACCCAAGAAAGTGTCTCAATGGAACAAATAAATGCTTTATGTGCGGGAAAGAAGGACATAAATTGAAGAATTGTGGAGAAAAAATGAAGAGTACTATGGATGAAAATAAAAATGGTCCCAAGAATTCATTTATAGTCATTTACCGTAAATCTAGGGGACCTGTCCATTACCTGAGTGAATTCCCTATTCTATAGGATATTTTCTTGGTCAAAGAAGAAGCTATGTAGAAATAAATGGTCGGAGAAATGTTTAAATGTATTAGTGCTCCTTGTTGAAGGGATTACTTTGGAATAATTTTCTCTTGTATTTGTAACCCCGTAGTTTTCCATGTGAGTATTATATTTGATGAAGTATTATCTTATCCCTTGTGGATATAGTTATAAATAACCAGTTGGTTTTATATGATCATTGTGTTTGAGGAAATTACAAGTTATTATATTTTGGGATGAAAATTAAAGGTATGAGATAACATTTCTGGTTAACATTTCTGGTTAAAATTATGTTATGGTTATTTCCAGTGTGACCAAGCCTTCTTGAATACTCATCGTTTAAAAAAATTGAGTTAGTGGAGGAAATTTATTAAAGAATGAATATCTAAATAAAAAGTAAGTATATATCTTTATTTTCTTAGTCAATATCCAAAATTAATTCCTTATCTTAATGTAATGTAACTTAACACAAAAACAATGTTTTCCGTTTACTTTTCATACTGGGAAACTAATGACTGTTTGTCCCATCACAAGTTTTTGGTTTTATTATTGTTAACTTTATCCTGATCATGTTTTATATCCCTCTACATCAGAACTTGACACTTATTTTATCATCCATATCCATGTTTTTCTACATGGAATCCTAGTATAGGTTATCTCGAGTGACCTTTGTACTTCTCTTTATTTCTTTTAAAATGATAGTTTTATTGAATCTTTTTCCGATGTGGGGATTACATTATACTCCAAATCCCAATTTTAAAAATTTTGAGGATGAAATTTATTGAAGGAGGAGATAATGTAACACCCCATGCTTCCACAGTACGCTTCTCTTTGATTAAAACAATAGCATGTGTTGTATGCAACTTCGAGTTCTAACACACCTCGACCAATCAAAGTAGCATGTATGAATAGTAATACCCACTTTTTCAAATTTTATAACTTTTATCACTAAAAATGGACTTCATTTTTTGATTTGTAATATCAAAATTATCCTAGGGTGAAATTTTGGTACTTTTCGGATATCTTTTATATTTTGATGAATAATGAAAATTATTAATTTTAATTAAAAACATCTTTTTTAATAGAAATAATTAACAGTGATAAATTATGAATTTGAGTGGTTTTTAAGTACATCTAGAATATATTTTTACCATTTAATACTTTTTTGGTCATTTTACATAATTTCACAATTAAACCGAACATAAACAAGTGCCAATCTTTTGATAGTTATTATCTCTTAAAAACACGCGTTTTGTTTTAACAACAGAAATTAATTTTAAATTAATTTCTGCCACTTCTGTGTTTTGAATTTGGAAAAAAGGATTCCATTTTTGGAATCAGGATATCCAAATTGTGTAAACAGGTAACTATTATTTTTAGACATTTTGAATAATTACTTCGGTAAATATTTTATTTACCACGGTTAAAGGGTAAATCTCGTAAATAAGTGTAAACAAATAATATTATAATAATAATAAATTCCCCTAAAACATGTCCTAACCTTATTGGTGGATACATGTCCGATCATGGGAATCTTTGGGTCGATTTTGGGACCCCATGGATCCACTTGAAAGTGATAATGACACTTTATATTAATTAAGTTAAAATAAATACAAAAATGACATAAGTATATATCTTTTAGAAAAACAATTTTTAGATAGGGTTATACATGTTTTAGTTTCAAATATAAATATTCATTATAATTCTAAAAAGATTTCCTACATAATGGTATTTTATTTATAATTTTTAGACATTTAATAATTAATATTATTTATGACACATTAATGATGCAGTATTTTCCTTATTAATGAAAAAATCAAATAATTGGTATTATAAATGTTAAAATTAATATAATTTGAATGTTTTAATGAAATCCTTGAATTTTATTACTTAATATGGCATTATGGTATTTCTTAAATGATTTCTTTTAGAAATAATAATGTTTTTAAGAATTTAATAAAAATCAATTATTGAATAGTGTCAAAATTGACATAAAAGAGTTTTTTAAAAAAATATTATATTATTAATTGATATTAAATTCCTAAAATTCTAAGGATCGGCCAATATAATTATATCATGATAGGTGTATAATTAAGGGACCACTTGGGGGTATCTTGGATGTATATTGTATGTTTATTAACTATATAATATAAAAATACAAAGTGACATGGTAAATGTTAAACTAATAAACTAAGAGTTAAAACTAAAAGATAAGGTTAATTTAGTGACCAAAACCTGTCTAAAACCAATTTTTTGAGTTGTTTCCAACCTATCCTCACCTTAAATTTTAAATAATCCACTTTAGAGCCATTATAAACCGAATATGAATTTATTATAAAGTAATATTTCTAGATTTTCCTAAGGTGCCCCTCACCCCCCTTATAAAAGGACACAACATCTAACCAATTCTTCACACTTTTAAAGCCTTTTGGTTCGGCCAAAACATTCCCAAATACTCTCTAAACTTCACTCAATTCAACCTAGAGGCCTTATTTTGATCATAAAGCCAACCTAAGGAGCCGTTTTGATCAAATCAAAAGGAAGAACCTGAAGAAGAGGTAATGTTTTGACCACCCTTTTTCAAGTTCATTTCTTCTTCAACTTATTCGTTATTTGTTATTCTAATTCTAAAATAATAACTCCAGTATCTCTTATATACAGTGATAGTATTATAAATATGTTACAACCATATTCAGTATTCTATCCATCCTTTTAAAGACTTTTCACCATATGTGTGTACGTACGGCTTACTATCTCCACGTCGGGGTGTAATTCTAATTCAATATATTATTATTTGGATGGGTGTAATAATGATGCTTAATTCATGTAAATAATAAGTATAAAATGATAATTATTCTTTATATATGATATACCATTCAATTATATATTATTTTAATATCAAAAGAATGATATTGTCGCTCGTGCGTACGATGGACTACCGTCTCCACGAACGCGATGAAATTTATTCCCCATTGTATCCATTCAAGTATAAATCTCATTTGGTGATTAAAAATAATGTTTAAGGGCTTGAAATAATTATTTATATGGATAATATACAACCTACCCATAACAAACACGAATTATGTAACAAAATGTATAAAATAAAACGAGTAAGTTAACACCCGAAACGACGATAATACTAAGATATCATCAACAAAAAAATGTTAAAAGATCATATATTACATCATATTAATGTATATTATCCTTGTATAATTAAATAAAAATTATTTAACCATTATACAGGAGTCTAACCTACCCTCAACCAAGGAAAAAGTACAAAGTAAGGGGTTTCTTATCTCACTTTTAATTCCGTGAGATTTCCATTGTTCACCACTTATTTATTGCATGTGGTGTGTGTACTGACAATGTTTGTATTCATTGTGTAATATAATTGATTTCGTGTATATTTACATCATCATTTTATGATAATTATTTCAGGGGTGTATGTTTCATAAGTTACTAAATCGATAAGGGAATTTGAAATTTCAATTTCCACTCATTCGGCTTAACGCATACTTCATTGATTATTTTACTCCAAGATTATGTGTGGAATCACTATTAATTTGATTATGTCATAATTTCCACTCCCCTTTCTGTGGATATACTTTTGATACACAAAATCACTCCATTTAAAAATTATCAAGTCATCGGTATGAACTTGATAAGAGTAATTTTTACTCAATCTCGATTTGTTGAGTTAAACATCCAATTCATTGGTGTTGTTTTTACAGGAATATGTGTGAATGTCCTTTGATTGTTTTACGCTGAATATAAAATCTTATTGAGTGTATTTATATTTGTCACGCATAATTATGTCATTGATTTATCCTTAACCTAAGGATATGGCCTTTATGAGAGAGTTCATCTCAATTTACATTCCATTGAGACTCCTTTATTGTTATACACCAAATCACTTTTATATGGTTTATATAATGTACTTTGATGTAGTATATCATGAATACCTTTATTCTCATGATATTACAAAGTTTTTCTTACCTCAATTATTTGTATTCAAGTGTCTCTCTTTTGGTAAGGAACTTTAACTAAAATATCATTTTAAAATTATTTAAAGACATATTATTCTAAATATTTCTCATTAATGTCCATGTTTTAAAAATGGTTTTAAGGATTTACTTATATGGAAATTAAAGTTTTTAAATGAAAATCCCTTTTAAATGTTTCAATGTGGTATGGGACACTTTGAATAAAAATTCTATTTTAAATGGATTCTTGACAAATAGTGTGACTTTTAAATGTTTTCCAGAAAAAGGGGGATATTTCTCTCAATAGTTTGATGATTATTTTAATCTATGTCAATATCCTTAATTATTCTCTATTGAGGTTAATCTTAGACAATACAATCTTCTATATTGTATTGAATGAGTTATGTTTGACTGTGGATGTGATATTTTTATACCATTCATGGTTTGTGGTTAAATGTATTGACATTCCGTATGCTAGTTTTAATATGAATGTTTATGTTATGTTTCAAACTTTTCATATGAGGAATGCATTGGACTTAGTAAGTGATGGGTGCAGCCAGATATAGCCCTTCGATGCATCGGTAGGTCTCATGAGACAAACTAGTTTCTTTCCATGAGGCCTTGAAAAAATCTTATTTGTAGTCTTGGCACGAGGCCTTGGCTACGTGGTTATGATAGTCTGGAATTATGCATTCCATCATTATGAAAGTGGTTACTGATATTGCATGTTATTATTCGACTAGTAGAATATCCATGTGAAAAAGTAAATGGAATTATTTCATTTTATCTTTGCCATATTATGATGAAGTTCAAGTTTAAAAGGATTTTGTTTTAGATATACATTGCTTTAAATTTTTATACATATTTATGAATGTTTCCTCTATATTGTTATCCTTACTGAGCATCTGAGCTCACCCCTTTCAATATTTTATTTTTCCCAGGATGTGAAGAAGTAATTTATGAATGACCTGCAGGGATAATATGAGGGGATATGAAGACAAGATGTTGTTGTAGTAGTTTTCACTTTATGATGTAATGTAAACTTTATGAATGTATCTAGTTATTCCAAGGCTACTAAATTAATCGGTCTTTCAAGACTTGATCTTTCTTATGATCATGTCAATGTTATGTAATAATGCACCGACTCTGGGAAACTGGGGTCGGGGCATTACAGTTTTGAATTTAGAAAAATGCATTCCATATTTGGAATCACGTTGTCCAAATTGTTTAAATAGGTAACTTCTATTTTTAGACATTTTGAATAATTATTTCGGTAAAAATTTTATTTACCATGGTTAAAGGGTATATCTGGAAAATAAGGGTAAAAAATAATATTATAATAATAATAAATTACTCTTAAACGTGTTATAACATTATTGGTTGATACATGTTCGACCATGGGAATATTTGGGTATATTTTCGGACCCCATGGAGCCACTTGTATGGGATTATGACACTTTATATTAATTAAGTTAAAGTAAATGCAAAAATGACATAAGCATATATCATTTTGAAAAACAATTTTTACATAGGGTTATATATGTTGGATTTTTGACTCTAAATATTAATTAGAAAGATAAAACTATTTCCTACATAATGGTATTTTATTTATATATTTTAGATATTGAATAATTAAATTTATTTATGGCACAATAATGATGCAGTATTTACCTTAATAATAAAAGAATCAAATAAATTGTATTATAAAAGTTGGAATAAATATAATATGAAAGTTTTGATGAGATCCACAAATTTTATTTTTTAATATTACATAATAGGATTTCTTAAATGAATTTTATTTTAATTAATAATGTTTTTAAGAATTTAACAAAAATCAATTATTAAATAGTGTCAAAATTGACATAAATGAGTTTTTAAAACAAATATTATATTATTAATTGATATTATATTCCTAAAAATATAAGGTTCGGAAAAAGGACTTATATCATGATATTTTTATTATTAATGGACCACATGGGGGTCTCTTGGATGTATATAGTATGTTTATTAACAATATAATATTAAAATAAAAATTTACATGGTAAGTGTCAAAATAATTAACTAAGAGTTAAAACTAAAAGATAAGGTTAATAAAGTGACCCAAACCTGTCTAAAACCTATTGGTTGAGTTTTTTTAGAACTAAAACCACCTTATACTTTGAATAATATACTTTGGAGCCATTATAAACTGCATATAAATTTATTATAAAAAACAATTTAAGTTTTTCCTAAAGAGCCCCTCCTCCCCCTTATAAAAGGACAACACTTCTAACCAATTCTTCCCACCATAAAAGCCTTTTTGTTCGGCCAAACCCCACCAAATTATTCTCTTAACTTCCCTCACTTCAACCTGTAGGCCTTAGTTTTTTCATAAAGCCAACCTAAGGATCCCTTTTGATCAAATCAAAAGGAAGAACCTGAAGAAGAAGTAATGTTTTCACCACCCTCTTTCAAGTTCCTTTCTTCTTCAACTTCTTATTTTTTTATTTCTATTCTAAAATAATAACTCTAGTATCTTCTATATACTGTGATGTTATTATAAATATGGTTCAACCATATTCATTATTCTATACATCCTTTGAATGACACGTCACCATACGTGCGTATGTATGGTCTTCCGTATCCATGTCGTGGTGTAATTGTTATTCAATACATTATTATTTAGATCGGTATAATAATGATGTTTAATTCATATAAATAATAAATATAAAATTATAATGATTCTTTATATATGATATACCATCCAATTATATATTATTTTAATATCAAAAGAATGATATTATCGCTTGTGCGTACATACGGACTACCGTCTCCACGAATGCGATGAGATTCATTCTCCATCGTATCCTTTCATGTCAAATTATCATTTGACGATTAAAAATAATTTTAAGGACTTTATATCATTATTTATATGAATAATATACAACCTAATCATTACAAACATGACTTATGTAACAAAACATATAAAAGACAACGAGCAAGTTAACACCTGAAACGACAATAATACTAAGATATTATTAACAAAGAAATGTTAATAGATCATATATGATATCATATTAATGTATATTATCCTTGTATAATTTAATAACAATTACTTCACCATTATACATGAGGCTAACCTACCCTCAACCAAGGAGAAAGTACAAAGTAAGGGGTTTCTTATCTCACTTTTAATTTCGTGAGATTTCCATTGTTCACCACTTATTTATAGCATGTGGTGTGTTTACTACCCATGATTGTATTAATTGTGTAATATAATTTAATTTATAGATATTTTCATCATCATTGTTTGATCCTTTTTCATGGGTGTATGTTTCTTAAGTTACCAAATCGATAAGGGAATTTGAAATTTCAATTTCAACTCATTCGGTTTTACGCATACTTCATTGATTATTTTACACCAAGATTATGTGTGGAATAACTTTTCATTTTATTATGACATAATTTACACTACCCTTTTTTTGTATATACTTTTGATACCCATAATCACTCCATTGATAAATTCTTGAGTCCTCTATATGAACTTGATAAGAGTAATTTTAACTCAATCTCCATTTCTTGAGTTAAATATCCAATTCATTGGTGTTGTTTTTACAAGATTATGTGTGAATGTACTATTATTGATTTACATTGAATATAAAATAATATTGAGTGTGTTTCTATTTTTCACACATAATTATGTCATTGATTTATCCTTAACCTAATGATACAGTCTTTATAAGAGATTTCATCTCAATTTACATCCCACTGAGACTTCTTTGTTATTATACACAAAATCACTTTTATATGGTGCATATAATGTAATTTGACATAGTATATCAGGAATACCTTTATTCTTCTGATATTATAATATTTTTATTACCTCAACTATTTGAATTCATGTCACTCTCTTTTGGTTAGAAACTCTAACTAAAATATCATTTTAAATGTTTTAAAGATTCATTATTCTAAATCATTCAAATTAATGACCATGTTTTGAAAATACTTTTAAGGATTTCTTTATATGGACATTAATGTTTTGAAATTAAAATTCATTTTAAATGTTTCAATGTGGTATGGGACACTTTGATTCAAAAATCTATTTTTAAACAGCTTCTTGACAAAAAGTGTGACTTTTAAATGTTTTCATGAAGAAGGGGGATATTTCTCTAAAATAGTTTTGCTGATTATTTTAATATATGTAAATATCATTTATTATTATTGATTGAGGTTAATATGTTACAATAAAATCTTCTATATTGTATGGAATGATTTATGCTTGACAATGGATGTGATATTCTTATACCATTCATGGTTTGTGGATAAAGTACTGACATTTCCTCTGCTAGTTTTAATACGAATGTTTATGTTATGTTTCAAAATTTTCATATGAGGAATTCAATGGACTTAGTAAGTGATAGGTGGATCCCTCTATTGCACCTCGATGCATCGGTAGGTATCATGAGAAAAACTAGGGTCTTGGAACAAGGTCTTGACAAAATATTATTTGTAGTCTTGGCATGAGACCTTGACTATGTGGTTATGATAGTCTGACATTATGCATTCCATCATTATGAAAGTGGTTATTGATATTGAATGTGATTATTTTACTAGTAGAATATCAATGTGAATAAGTAAATGGAATTATTTTATTTTATCTTTGCCATATTATGCTGAAGTTCAAGTTTAAAAGGCTTTTGTTTTAGTTAGACTTTGCCTTAAATGTTTATGCTTGTTTATGAAAGTTTCCACTATATTTCATACCCTTACTGGGAATCTGAGCTCACCCCTTTCTATGTTTTATTTTTTCCCAGGATTCCAAGAAGTGTATTGTGATTGATATGCAGAGATAGTATTAGGGGATATGAGTGTGGAGACAAGATGTTATTGTAGTTTTTCACTTTATGATGTAATGTAACATTTATGAATGTATCTAGTGATTCCAAGGCTACTAAAATAATCAGTCTTTCGAGACATGATCTTTTGTGATCATGCCAATATATTAAAATAATGCACTGACTCTGGGTAACTGGGGTCAGGGCATTACAGAGTCTTGGTGTTTCATGGGATTTTCCAGGTACTACCGAATATTCCTATCTATCTATTATAGGGTAGCATCAAACTTATCAGCTTTTATGAGTAAGGGACAACCCTTCATTTGGAAAGAGAAGTGCCGGTAGAGTTTCTATGAGATGGGGAAGTGACTGACGAGTGCCCCTATCTTGAGAGTAAAAGAGGGAAGAATTTGGTATGTAATTTTCTAGGATGAATCAGGATCCAGAATGGGTTGTTTCCTGATGTATGAGAGAGTATTGATCACTTATAGTACATGGTTTTGAGGCAGCATGAGTATAATTATACAACCCATGACCTGGAGTTAGCAGTATTGGTCTTTTCTTTGAAGATGTTGCATCATTACTTTATGGGTTAGTGGTTTACAATCCACTCTGACCACAAAAGTATTAGGTATATCTTCTCCCAGAAGGACCTGAACATGAGGTAGTGGTAGTGGAAAAAGTTCCTCGAGGACTATGATTCGAGATACTCTATTCCCTTGGGAAGGGGAACGTGGTGGTAGACATGCTCCGTAGGAGGTCCAGTTTTCAGCTTTTGAGTGAGGTGATGGGGTAACTAGCTGTAAAGTAGATATACTTCATGGATGAGGATGGAGAAACTTACCATCAATAGATGACTATCATTCCCCCACTCTTAAACTGAGTTAGGGAGGCTCAAATTGTGGTGGTTGACTATGGGGCCCGACATGCTCAATTATCCTAAGGACCGACTCCAGATGGATTTTTGATAGGATTAGAGAATATAATCCTTTTCATAGGACACAGATATATACTTTTGGCTTTGTGTGATTTGATTTTGAGGGATTTCCATAGCTCCCCATTTAAGGAACATTCAGGAGTGGCAATGATGTAACAGGATCTCTAACGTCAGTACAGGTGGCCAGTGATGAAGAAAATGGTGGCAGAGTTCATTTCATGGTGCTTCATTTTTCATCAAGTGAAGGTTAAGAATCATGCTCTAGCAGGCATGGACCATACACTTGAGGTACCAGAGTGGATGTGGTATGGTATTTTGATGGAATTCGTGACAGGATTACCACACACATCCAAGGTCCGTGATACTATCTGGGTGATCATTAACTGACTCACGAAGTCAGCTCACTTCCTATCCATATAGAAGTAGGGATCAGTAGAGATATTGGGTCACCTTTACATGTAGGATATTGTTAAACTCCATGGACTCCCATCTATGATAGTCTTAGATCATGATACATTCTTTAATTCCTGGTTATGAAAGGGGTTGGAGGAGGATTTTGGGAATCAGCTGAGCTTAAGCACAACCTTTCACCCACAGACTGATGGTCAGATATAGAAGACCATACAGACCTTTGAGGAAATTATTTGTTCTTGCATCCTTGATTTTTGGTAAAATTTGGGAGGTCCACCTACCACTAGTGGAGTTTGTATACAAAAACATATACCACTCCACCATCAGTATCACACCATTCGAGGTGCTGTAAAGAAGACCATGCTAGTAACCATTATACTGGACAGACCTAGGGTATTAAGCACTTAAAGATCCATATATAGTACAAGATACCACTAAGAAGGTGCAGGTCATCTGAGATCATATGAATACTGCACGGAGATGACAAAAGTTCTATCATGATAGTTGATAGATACCCTTGTATTTTGAGGAGGGGGACCACATATTACTACGAGTCTCTCCTCGATGATGGATACCAAGATTTAGCTAGGGAGGAAAGTTATCTATGAGGTTTATCAGCGCTTTATTTATTTTTAACAGTATTGGAGAGGTGGAATACTTCCTGTCTCTTCCCCCACAGAAGCACCAGGTGCATGATGTTTTCCATGTGTCACAGTTTAATAGATACATGCATGAGCCATCACATGTCATCGACTAGGGAGAGCGAGATATTGATGATTGGGTGATGTTTTCAGAGTTCCCAGTGTAGATAGAGGATCAATATGAGTGGTTCCTTCATGGGTCTTTTATTCCATTGGTGCACATTCATTCGATGCACATGAATCTCCAGGAGAGTACATAGGAGTGGGAGGCTTAGATTCGTGCTCATTACCCCTTTTGGTTTGATTATCCTTTGTTTTGTCTTATGAGGACGTAAATCACTAATAGGAGGAGTAATTTAATTCCCTGAAATTACATGAATTTTTTTAATTAACTGGGATTATTCTATGACTATTCTCTAAGTGGACATGTAATTCTGAGGCCTAGAGTTGTCAGAAATTATTTTTTATCCTTTTTGAGATTCATTAAATAATCGTGCCGGTGATTTTTTTCCAACTTTTAAATTGGTGCATGGATGAAAAATCAGAGGGCACCGTTGAACATAGAGTTTCAGGATTTTCTTAGAAAGGGTTTAACATTGGCCAGCATAGACCAATAGTGGAAGTTAGTTTTTGGATGTAAATAAAATAATTAATTAATAATTATTTTATTTTCAAATCTTTATAATTCGTAAATGGTAACACAGATTGGAAATCTGAGTGTACTATTGAGTTCTTAAGGGAATGTTTCCATTAGTAAGAGCTTAACCTCGACCAGCACAGGTCAAGGGTGAAAGATATTTTTTGATATTTTTTTAACCAAACTAAAATGGCGCACCTGAGGAGTTTTGGAAACTTCTAAATGGATGCCCATATTGAAAATATGAGGGCACCATTGCATCTGAAATGATGAAATTACTTAAGAATATACCTAACCTTGACTAACATGGTTCATGGAAAACAATAAATTTATGTCCATTTTAAGAAAAATAAAATAAACTTAAGAAGTTTTTTTTATTCAAAAAAAATTGTTGCAATGCAACGATGAACCGACTATTTCATTTCATAAATGAAATAGCTCAACGACTCTTTAATGGAAGCGTTACTGAAATGTTGTTTCATAAATGAAATAGTATAATGACATGATGACTAATTATAATAGAAACATAGGAATTCATCTCAATTTTAATAAGATGACGGGGTTGGAGAAATAGATTTAGATCAGTAATTATTATGATGAACTACGAGAGAATTCTCTCCAACGGCGAATGCTAGAAAATTGGAAAAGTGGCAACGACACCTCAGAGAATGGATCTGAGAATGAAAAATGATGAATGATAATGGATTTGAATTGACCATGAATCCACGTGGATAGATTGTCATCATAGATGATCCTTCCCTCCGATCGAAGCATCTCTAGGTAGGGGTTACTTTTGAATTGATTTTCATGTTCTTCATTCTAAATCAACGAACAAGGATCAACCCATGAACAGGTTGATCCATGGTTCACTTGTTCTTTTGGGATTGTGTTTTATCTTAGAGATTACATCAAGATTATTTATTTTTGTATAGAACCTTAATTCCCATTCATATATTTCAAAACCTCTAACCTAAAGGGTTCGGGCCGACATGAACATGGCTCGGGCTCCTCCGTCGTGGGTGTTCTTTTATCTTCATTGTGATCGAATATCCAATTTTATGGTAAGGTATCACTGAGATAGTATCCATAAAGGCAGTATCCTAAGGAGGCCATGAGAGTAGATGGTTCGAGGAATGGACCATTGGAGCGGACCCGGTGGTCCGTGGAAAATCCTGTCAGCGCACTGAGGTGGAGGTTGCGGCCGGTTGTGCATGGCGAAGTGCAGTAGGGGTTGCCGGTAGCTGGCTGGCTACTAAAGGAGGTGGGATGAAACCACCCAGCTGCATCGGTGGAGTGTCCCATGGTGCAGTGCATTGGCACACCATCCAGTGGGGGCCGCGTGCTGGAGGAAGGGAATCCAACTTAGTCGACCGTGGCATGCCAAAAATTGGACACCCTCTTTGCCTCTGGGCTAGAGGAGGAACTGGCCTACAAAAGAAGGCCCAATAGGAGGTTGTCTAGGCTACCATAGGCTCAAACCCAACTAGTGGGCTCGATCTAGATCCAGACCGAGTCTGACCCTGGTAAGTTCAGTCTGACCTGGTCAGACTGGACCCAAACCTGACCGACCCCTTTTCAGAAAAATGATCATAACTCTCAAACCATGCACCTATTTGATGAGCCTTTTGTGGAGTTGGAACCCTCACGGCAAGAAAGATATTTCATAATGTTATAAGAATACTTTAATTGTAGCTGAGATACTATGAATGTCTTGAGGAGTGGAATCTCCCAGAATCAAGCGCACTACGTGCAGGAATACATCGGTAGGCTGAGACCCAAAGATTGCTGATAAGCGGCCCTATGTAGACAGGCTATAAGTGTCCCTATGTGGTCCATTATTAATGTCCTATGTGGGAAGAGGCTCTGTGTGAACCAATAGGCCCATAGTGGGGAGAGACCATGTGTGACCCAGTAAACATACGATCCTCATCACGGATGAGTACCTCAGCATGATGGCCTATGTGGGAAGTGGCTCTGTGTGACCCAGAAGGCCCACGGTGTGGAGCAACTCTATGTGACCCATAAGACCCATGATACTCTTCAAGGATTAGTAACTCTACATTCCACGTTTTTCAGTGTAGGACTGACATTTTTCCATACATACATTTTATTATACCTACGTGAGATGACAATACCTTGTTCATACTTTCCTTTGTGGTCTTTCCCTTGTGTTTTAGGATCCCTAATGAGTATTTTTTTACTCGCACATACACAGGATTCACCCACACATTCTGTATCTGGTGAAAATGACAGACACATTGATAGAGACCTTGGAGGCCCTGGACCAGGTGGTGCCCAGTGAGATACCACTGGCAGGACGTACTTCCACAGCTTCCGACAACCACTTCATGCCTAACCATCAGGTGGGGTCTTCTACAGACATCTTAAAGAGATATTTTTTACTCTCCTATTTGTATTTTGTCTTATTTTGGGTTTTTATTCTGAACCATTTGACTTACAGTATATACCTTTACACATTGGTTGTTTAATGGCATGCATGTTTTCCTTTCCAGCTATTTGGGATGTGGTAGTGTGTGTGTGTGTGTGCGTGTACATGTACTCAAGAAAATGCCTTCAACTCATGGGACAATGCCTTTGGTGCTAATCACCACCCCCTATACTTTAGGAGGTAGGCTTGTGGTAGTCACGACATGGGCCCTGGGGGACATGACATGACAACTGTAGTGTGACTTCCTACCAAGGAGGTTTCCCAAGTTTGATAGAGTATTGGTCATTTTTTTACTTTTCATTGCTAATATTTTTCATCAGCTGGCTTATGAGGTATATTTTTATTTTTATTTATCATTAAATTTTTAATTGATTATAATACTTTATTACACATAACTTATATAGAATTATATAAAATTAGAGGAATCACATTGAGGGATTGGAAAATTTCATGTTCCAATGCCTTTAGATACTCCACATGAAGTCGATGGGGAAACAAAGTTAACACACATTTTAATATATTTGATAATTATTATAATTTTTCAGCTAGTGATGATATACATGGAAAATATTATATGTTAAATATTTTGAATACTAACATCATGGAATTTTTTGAGAGAGAGGATCTCATTGAACTTTTGTTGTGTTTTTTCCATAAAATTAAATTAATATCATTATTTGAATTTCATTAGGTTTAAATATGTTATATTGACATAATTAACTACTTTTTTATTAGTAATCTCCAAATTCTATGAGTCCAATATGTTTTCATGTTCATTTATGGTTTTATTTATCTAGAATACATTTCAAAAGTTATACAATACATGATCCAAAATGACAGAAATTGAATATATATTTGAAAGATTTAAAAAACATAAATTATATGTTGGTTTTTTCCATTCCCTACCTTGTAAGATCAAATATACAATTCTGAACCAAAATTTATAATAATATTATTTTTTTTGGTTTCAGGAACAGTGGAAACATATATTGTTGGGGGGGGGGTATATTAAAATTTATTTTCATATTTCAATGCCTAAAACAAATAGTAAGGATCATTCAAGTCAAATTTATAATTAATGTATTTATTATTGGAAGAAATGGGTACCTAGGCATATGAACCTTTGTTTGTTTATAATGTTGATCATTCAAAAAAAGTCACTTTCATATTTCCGTAATTGTGTTGTGAGGATCCAAGGATAAATCCCTATAGCAGTGATCTACTCATGCTCCTTTGATATCCAATCAACAAAAACTAATATTCTGGTGTTGGCATGACAAGTCGATTGTCTTGTGTTACTCATGTGGGTTTCTCATCCCTAAATCTTAAATAGATCTCTCCTACCTTTCTCTTTATTGAGTGGAAGAGAAAAATGTGGTATCAAGAGAGAATTCGTTGTGCACAGCAGTTCTCTTTTATCGATATTTGATGCAATACACAATAGATATAAACATTTATTTTTTGAGAATGGGTTTAGGTTAAAATATTATTTAATTTAAAGTCAGTCATTTAATAACATTTAAAAATATTAATAATATCCATTCTGTATAATAATAATATAATTATTAATAGTTTTTAGCGTGCACCAAATTGTGCAATAAATAATATTATTTAACCATCTTGTTAATTTATATTTTTCACTAGAATCGGTCTTCATCTCTTCAGACTCTTATAGAATTTATTGAATTGATTAATTATAAATAAATAATTTCTTCAGAATCTAGAATATTAATATTTATTAAAATATTAAATAAATTAAATAAGTATATTATTCACAATCCAGATAAAAATTATTATATATATATTCACATAATCAAATAAATTATTTTTTAAAAAATAAATAATTATTTATTACCTTTTGAATATTAGCGATTAATAAAACCTGAATAAAATTTTTCCTTTTTATTGAGAAGAATATTTAGTCCGATAATTATATTCAAATAGAATTTAATCGACCTTATCAGAAACACATAGTCTTTGACCCTCTCGGTTTTTTCTCATTGGAACTATGAGAGCTTGCCTAAAGTCCAACAAAAGTATCTAAAAATGGATCACGAAACCTAGTAAAATAACTTAATATCACAATGATGACAACCACATATGAATTCTCACTGTGTAATATAACCCCTTAGTCTCAATATCTCATCATGTAGGTTTCACATCGATTTCAAGAACCTATATGATTGATACATTTTTATTTAACTTTCATGAATAAACACGTCGTTTCACCATGACCATGAAATTTAGAGAAATAATACCATTCTAATAAAATGGATAAGATATCATATTCTATAAAGAAGGAAGGAAAAATCCTTTCATGAAAAATCCATTAACCTAGTGATGTCTGTATCTCATAATAAAATGACCATTTTTATATGAGACTTACATAAGATATATCATGAGTGTCCAATTTTGGTATGAAATGTTCTTTTGGTTGATTGATATATATACAAGTATGAATATCAGGACGAATCTAATACATTAGTATTTTTTGAGTGAATTTAGTTGATCCCATCATGTAACATAAATATACATCTTATTGAATCTCACATAATATATATATATATATATATATATATATTCATGCATGATTATATTCACTCATTTTTTGAATATTATACATATTCAACTAAATTAAGAGACATTAAGTATAAATACCTTTTATAATTAATTATTTTTTTTCACAGAATAAAAAAGAATTACTTTTAATGTTAGATGGTATACCTAGATAATAAATATGAAAATGTTTCACAAAAATCATTTCAGGTAAGCGTTTAAAATCCTAGAAAACAGAAATCCTACTCTTAATTAGGTATGATGATGTAGTTATGCAACTTACAACTTTACATAAAAATCCTAAAAATATAGGACATCGAAAACCCTGACATGGAACCCTACTAACCATACTCATAATTTAATAGGTTTTAATTAATTATTTTAAATCCAAATATGTTGGAATATAAAAAAATTATAATCAATATTTACATTGGAATTATAGAAATCCAAATCATCAATTTTTATTGAAGACAATTAAATGAAATGTAACATATAGAGTTAAAAAATTTAAATGAATTATATGAAAAATTTTTATTAAACATTTAACAATTAACAAGATATAAATATGAACAATTCATAAATTTTTCATGATATGATAAAATTTAAGAAATAAAAATATTAATACTTCATTTATTAATGTATGATAATATTTAATATAATATATTCAATTTGAAAGGAAAATATTATATCCAAAATTATTATAGTCTGATCTAATGTTACTTTGATTCTTAGTGTGACCCCTACGTGATGACATAGATGATTCCATATATGATAGTGCCCAAGTACCAAAAACTAATATTTATTAATAAAATATATCATAAATATTTAAAATATTAGATTCATGAACGTCTCATATTATAAGAGACACATACTTTTTGATCATATAAATATAAAATGAACAATTTTTATAATCAACATATAAAATTTGAAAATAATTCCTTAATAGATCACAATTGAAGATTTCTTTCATTATGATTGTTGATCACATAATTTGAGTAGTGGATATCATTTTTATGATGAAAAACAACCCTGAGTAATAGGGGATTCTCCACATAAGTTGTTATCTATTAATGAATTTCATAAAATACGTCTGGTGTGTATTGTATCATACAACATGTTTTAAAAAATTATTTGTCAAAGTGTCGTAAGATAAAGAATTACTAAATCCCATTATATGAATCTATTTTAAATAATTATAGATGATTAACTGGTGTATTCTAATCCATGGATGAATTTTAGAAAACTATTGTCACCCTATACCAAACACTATAATACAACCCCCGCATACTATAGAAAAGCTGACTGGTGATACTGATGCAACATTGTAGCAGTGTGAATCTATTGTAGAAGCATGTGACAATAGTATTTTAGCTCTAAGAAATTCCTTCCACTGATACTATATCATCTTGGACTTGGGTGTTTTTGGGTCTGTATCACATCAGACTTACTGTGTGGGAACTGTATCTATGTGGGTTACTATTTACATCATTGTTATAATATCTAATTAGAGAAATGGTCTTTTGAACCCAAAAAAATGATGTGTACTTCTTCTCCTGATTTTAAGGAAGAAATTATTCCCCTCCAGAGATGTAGAGATTATTCTCAAACCACATAAATTGTTATCTCGTGTGTTCTTGTTCTTATTTATTTTATTTCTCCTTTTTAATCTCTTTTTTGAGATCATTCATCATTGTTTCTCCCTGTGTTTTTGCAACACTGTATTTTACTCATATTTTATAATAAAATAAGACCAATTAAACTATAGGACTAATGAACACATCTAGTAACAATGATCCACTTCACATCATAGAACACAAATTTCCAAATTAATACTATGTGATAACTTTATAATTATTATTTTTTATTTCTAGATAAAATAATTAAATAATTGGGTTTATTTAATTTCAATATTAAATTTTGTAGACATATTATGTTGCTAAAAAATAGAAAAAATATAAACCAAAAAGGTTTTCCAGGAGAGTAATTGTTAGATAAAATGAACTATCCAAAAACTTATAATGAGTTTCCTATAACATTCTTTGTGTTTGATAAACTCCACAAGAACCAACCAATTGATATGTGGCTTCTCACGAGATCCACCAACTTTGTATGTATTGAATAATATTTGAAGGACTTCTATTCACCCATTATTTTCTAGAACTCTCAAAGGTGTTTTGAATATATTTTGAGAGAGAGGGAGGGAGAGAGAGAGAGAGACATGGAGGTATTGGAATTAACTGAGGGGATTCTACAATGACCTAAACTTTTCAAATTATAATTATTTCCTGCAAATGTGTTTTCTATTATTTTGTACTCAAAGAATCTATATCTCTTTAATAAAGAAGTGAGTGTAATTGAAATGTGACCATTTGGTTTTCACCGTTATATGACCATTGGTCAATATGGTCAATGGAAACAATACTCTTAATAATAATTTTAATGTCATAATTGGTGTTATAAATATAAATGATAATGGTTAATTAATGCATAATGAATATTTGGTGGCCTCATCTAGTATAACCATACCACACCAAGCCCATTTATGGAGCTTGGGAAAGTGGTAGGATCACTAGAATTTTCTCTTGATCAAGCCCAAGCTGAGCTTCAACACATTAATCTTGATCAAAATTGCATAAGGGAGAATTTCATGTTAGTGGAAATTACCATTTTAGTGATGTTATCTGAGTCACCACAATAGTTTTTCACCATCACACACCTTTCCCTGTGGTTGTATGTGGGTGTTATAAGGGGTTATCTCTCGAGGTCCTATTTACTCAAAATTTAATCCCTTTTATTAAATAAATTTTTATTTCATCTTTTCAATTTTAAGAATAGTTTTTCTTCAAAATTGTGATGGAATTTAATAAATGGAATTTTCAGGTAAAAATTGTACTTTTTAAAGAGATAAAATATTATATTAAACTAAGGTTTTATTAATAATTTTTATTAAAATGAAATATTATTAATAACAAACTCTTATTTAATTAAAGATGATAAACGAATTATGTTTTTTTTCAGGTTTCAGAAATTTTACCGTGCATTTTACTATGCATTTTCTATTGGTTATTATTTATAATAAAAAAGTATTGTTATAGTTAAAAGTTAAATTTATCTTATTTATAGATTTATTATGATAAATTAAATTTTGTTTTTGAAATTATAACATCGATATTATGTTAGGATGAATTTATAAGAATTTTCTAAAATACTTTAGTTTTTCATGAATAGTAAAAATATATTTCGAGTTTTTCAGTCTATTTGTTGGAATCATAATGATGTAGTAATTAATATGAAATTATGGTCAACTATTTTGGATTAAAATATTATATTAGGTTTCCATATTGTTAGATACCACTGAAAAATACCATAGTCAAGCCCATGGTTTTGCAAATACCACTAATAAGGTATCCAAGGAAATTAATAAAAAATTACATCACTGTTTCTATCAATACAGACCAATTTCTTCATTTTATATCACTAAAAATTCATTATTAATAAATTTATTATTTTATTACATCCCAAGGATTCCTCCCAACGTGTAATAAACCCCCCAATGTTCTGCTCTTCAAGTTTTAGGAGCCACTCATCAAAGTAAGTGAAATCTCGACATCTCTTTTCCTGTCAACTTCTCTTTTTATGTGGTATTTATTTAAAATTTTCATAAAATTTTATTATGTCTATTTTATTCTATCACTTTACTGTATTAATATTATTTTTATATTTAGAGACCCTTTTTCCTCTCTTTTTAATTTTTTCTGAAACCATGTTTTATACCTGTTATGCTTCCGATTTCACTTCTATAAATTTCTCTCTATTTATAGAAATTGATTTATATTATTTTGTGAATACTCAAACCACTTTCTTATCCAGGGGTATTCACATAGATTTCATAATTAGCTTTTTAATTCTGGTATTAACGTACATGAAACCCACTTTTCTTTTTAGTGGGTTTAAAATGACAAAAGGATCTTGTTTTTAAGAACATTCTAAAACACCATGGTTTTGATATGAAACCAATTTTTTTATTCTCCATGAGATATTTATGAAATGTTTTACGATTTCACTCAAATTAATTATGACATATGAAGGGTGCACCCTAAAATTACTCCAAATCAATGGGTAATAAATTTAATCTCTAGAGATAAAATGTTTTACGATACCTTGGTGAATAACCTTGGTAACTTTTATGACACCTCAGTGAAAAACCATGGTGATATGATTATTAATATCTAAATTAAATTTTGTATACACACTTCAATATTATTATTCATGTTATTTTATTTATGATATAGCTCATGTTATTTTTTTCATGCCATAATGATATTCCTCAAGTTCTTATTAGTATTTCTCAAGATCACATGTAAAATATTTCACTTGTTTTTCCCTTACTGGGACTTATGATCACCCTTTCCTTTGATGCATGTCCTCAGTTTATGAGATGAAACAAATGTACATAGTATGAACCTTTAAGAATCCTTCAAATTAGCATATAATAATGTTTTTTGTTTTCATGTATTGTATTCCTTTTTTCAAAGAAACTAAACATTAAAAGATCTTATGTTTTACACAATGTAATGAAATGTTATGTAATAAAAAGGCAAGATTCCATAGATCCTCCCAGAATTTGTGCTCTTGTTTTTAAGGCCTTCCTATATTTTCATTATTTTATTTGATATAATCATGTTAAAATATTTTAATAATGAAATGAAATTTTTCATCCAAAAACCAGAAATGTGAATGCATGGATAACATAACTCTGGAAATAATCCAAAATCCATAAGGTCGAAGAAGGTATTGAGGAGTAGATTTAGTTTTTGGTTAGCCATAGTGGGTAGTCCCTAGCTTCATGTATTATGGTTGATGGTAGAATCTAATCCTTAATCTTTGATCATCATGAATTTGTATTTGCATGATAATAGTTGATTGTTGTTTGTGCTAATTGACAGTGGGTTGATTGAGCTAAGAATACTAGCAATAGAGTAGCAGCTTCAGAAAGCATCTTGATAGGAGATTGACCTACCTTGATGGCTAGGATACCAGGTTTTGTTTTGTATCCCCTTCTCCAAAATAATTTCCCCATTTTTCGAAATGTTCTTTAAGTTATACATCTCATTTTTCTTACAATATGATTCTTTCTAGAGAATCTTGACTATGTGGTGTCTTTCCTTTGGATTCTCTTCAAACATTGTATTCTTTCATGTGAATGGGATATGGACTTATTTCTTGAGATGGGATATTATGTTAAAGGGTACATAATTATTTTTATAGTCCATTGTTCTTACCTAATTATAAAATTATTTGATAATTACTCTAAACACATCATTGGGATTCCTAACCACTTATTTTCATATTTTAGAAGCTATTTACCACACCAAATTCTAAATTTCTATTTGAAAAAAACATCAAGAGATGCCAAAAACATAATTTCCTTTAATTTATCTATAATGAAATATTTTACTTCAATTTTAAGAAATCCTATGTTAAGTCGATCTTATATTGGGCTACTGGTATCATTTTCCAACTATTTTTTATAGAATATAAGAAATCATCAATCCTCAATTGCTAAATAACAATTTCAATTCATCCTTGGTATAATTTATGCTACCATGACATGTTCTTTACTCTTCAATGTGAAGTAAACATCTACAATACTAATATTTAAATATGAGGACAGTTTAGAAAAAAATATGCCACTAAATTTTGACTCAAGGGCTGTGAAATCATTTACTATAAATATGTATTAAAAATCATGAAATCAGCATATTGAATAGGTATTTTTTTTGAAACATCATAAAATTATAAATTTATTTTGAATAAAATCCTATTGATACTTCTACAAAATCAAGAGCCCCATTTTTTCACTAGATCAACATGAGATTACAATTCTTTAAATGACTCATTGTAATTCTACCAATGAAGTATCTGAAATGATAGGCATATCATTATGAACATTATTTCTATACAAATGTGTTACAATTCCTCCCCCAATTTTTGGATCATATTCTTGTTAATCATCTTAAAAAGGTGAAAATTTATCTTCCTGTGGAAATAATGTCTCGAGCTAATTTATATCCAATAAATATAAATCATAAAATTTCCATTCTATGCCTTAAATGTGGGTATATTCTAAATCATGAACATAATTTTCATATTCTCAAAAATTTCTCTAAAAAACACTACCATAGATTCTCTATCCCTATGAGTCTCTTAACAAGTTAGCACTTCTTCAACAATTTTTAGTATAGTTTATTTAAATTCAACACCATATGTACTATTGTGTTCAGAAGGATTAGTATACACATATTCTTGATATGAATTTAGAAACTCTACTTGAGTTGTGGGAATCAATATTCCGAAGGGATTTACTCTCTTTCAATTACTACTCAAGGTTCTACCATTAACTCTTGAACTTCCTCCCCTTGTGATCATCTTATTTACTATATTTCACCCTACATATAGTTTTCCTAAATCATTTACCCATCATCCACTTCCCTATGATAGTCTTATATATTTTTAGTGAGTAGAGGTTAGGAAGAGATTGTATCTCCACAACCTGATAGTGAATCCATATATAATATTTTAATCCTAGAAAACCCATTCCTAAACATAATCCCTAAATCCCTATTCAGGAGAGAGATGACTTCTGATGTTGGAAGAATAAGATCTAGGTTATTCATCTTCATGTTTTTTCTTCTATAGGAGCTGTGTGTACTAATATTCTTGAAAGGAGGGTTGTATGATTTTTATGAAAAAATTCCAATTTTATATTATCCATATGAGGGTTTTTCTAACTTTAATTTAATTAATTTAAATAATTTTTTCATGTAGCAATGTTTCATTACAATTTTACTCAATGTATTAATGACATGTCTTAAAATTATACTATAATACTTATGAATTAAATCTTCATCATTTTTTGGTAGACTAGTCACTCAGTTTATTAGAATCAGTACTTCAAACATAGAATTCAACATATATTAATGCTCATTACTTCATAAAAACAATATTTTAGGATTAGAAAACATTATCAACTCAATGAACATGGACCCAGTACTAACCCGAGTCGAGCCTAAATGTTTCTTGGTCCTTGATGTAATTCCCCAACCTTTAAAATCAAGAATGTTAAAACAGATAACTCACCTACCATGGGGAATAGTATGATAACCCAAATCACATAATATTCATATATATGTAAGATAGTACACAATGAAAATATATGAATGTAAATGGATAAGACAACACCAAATAGAAAAATGACTGAAAGAAATGATAATAAACTCCATGATACATATACCACTTTATATAAAAGGATACCACTACAACTGATGACCCGTCCTCTATTAGCGTCCACTAGGAAATCATCGTTATTTTGTCCCATCCAAAATACCAACATCCAATAAACATGCAATTTAAGACAACAACATCTATATGGGGGGATTACAAGTCCCAGTAGAATATCCCTAAGACATCCCATGTACCCAATGAATTTGAAAATCCAACAAGATACAAACGAATGATATAAAACATTCCATGAACCTATGATAGTTTATAAAATCAAATAAATGAAATTTAACAGTAAACAAGCCTTAACACAAACCACAACTCACATTATAATAATATTTTTTTAACTAAACACCACACACTTGTTTTATCAACCAAAACCCGAGGGTCTCTAAAATGATGAGTAATGATCAAGAATGGGAATCTATTACTCGCAATTCGACTGATTACCTCCAAAAATCACCTTTTCATTACTGAAAATGTCTTTACACAGAAGTATGAGTTTACCACAACCTCACATCATTATTTATGATGAGGTCCCCATACCCAAGTGGGGTTTTTACACATTTCTTGGACAATCCCCCACAAAACATAAATAAACAGCATCAATCAATTACTTGACCTAACAATAACATCAACTGACAAATCAATTCCTCATCTGAATAAAAACATTCATGAAACTAAATGCACCAAACTAATAACATCACTTGTGCAATCTAGTAATCATTTTCAATAACATCAACCATATTTTCTAATAAAAATTCACAATATAAATAATAAAAATAATCCTAATAAAGAATAGAATCTATCAACCATAATGTTATTACCCCCTTTTCAACAACACATTACAATTCTTCTCAATTTTGGGAAATCACACCCACTCCCAAAAATCCACCAGATCATTTTTCACCAAAAAAACTCTTGCTAAAACCCATTTCCCACATAATCACACCACAATAATGAAATTATTTTTTCACCATAAATTAATTTATTTTAAAGGCCAAATTTATGATCATTCAAATTGGAACAAAATAGCATGAGTGATTTGCCGACAATGAATCCAATCTATGCCACCAAATCCAAGACCCACACTCATTTGATACTTATTAAACCATTAACCACAAACCCCCGTCAATTGAAAGGGTTTCACCATGCCTCAGTGAAACCTCCATGTAAAAACCCGAGATTGAGAGAGATAGTAGAAAAATTAAGTAGCAACATACCTTTGATCTAAAACCCAATGCCTCAAAGATTCAAGGGAGAATAGATCCAACAAAATGAAGAAAAAATAAACATTAAGTTCGGAGTTATGTGTAATAGGGATGAAATGATACAATAAAACCCAAAATATGGGAAAAATAGAAAACATTGGAGGAATTCTAAGTGGTTACATAACCCGACATCCCTGTTTCATGTCACTTTTCACCAACCGTGTATCCATCTCTGCCTCCCTCATAACTCCTTCCACCACTCCCCTAACGATTATGCACGGTCCCTCAGGTTGTGCACCTTCCCAAAATCATCCCAAAAGGCCATGTATAATCTCTACCCCCCGAATACTTTATCCTACTTCACCTAAACTTCCATCCACATCAAAAATACTCAACACACGTCCCTAAACTATTTAAAGCATCCAACCCAAATCTTTTTCATCATCTCCAAAAACTGGACCAAAAAATTATTTCATCCAAAAACATTTTTCATCTATGAAAACTAGGTAGAAGACAAATCATTGAACAATGAAGAATAAACTATTAGTAGGACAAAATCCTTTTGATCATGTATGGATACCATCCTTTACTGAACATAACTACTAGGACACCTAAATCCATATCATTTCGTGATGTTTTCCCACTATATTCTGCTCAATCCACATCATTACATTACTATACTCACACCACAAAGGCAATAACACAAAGTCTAACAAAAAATATACATTAAACTATTATGATAAACTCTACTAAAATATCATCAATAACAGAACAATCACCAAATGAAATAGAAATCTAGTCATCCTTTGGATACTCTAACATGACCTAGACCAACCCAAAATATACTTTAACTAAATCATTAATGAACTTCAACTCAGTTTCATCTTCTTAAAAGTAGAAATTTCTAGTTTATAGAGGTTATAGAGAGCTATTATACCTTTGAATCAATGTTGAATCCATTTATATTCTAGAAATTTACAAATGACCATTACTAAACACATTCATCAACTCATTGATGGATTTTAGTGATTCTTCATTCAGTTTTGTTATGGGTGATGCATGACATCAGAAATATGGGTCCCATCTCTTTATGATAGAAAATATCCAGGAATGTAGTGATCATATGTTCTGGCTTATTCATGGTGTTTTAGGTGAGGTTCATCTTTCTACTTGATATTGCATACATTTTTGGTGGTTCAGTGTTGAAAAACCAACTGATTCCAGGAACACATTCTAGGCTAGAGAGATACTCCCAATGTTTGTGGAACATAATCCGAGAGATTTACTTCAGGAGTTATTTTATAACATTATTTTAATTCATTAAAATAAACTCTTAATGACTTTCCCACTAAAATGATCCTTTTTTCAATGCAACCATGATTCTTTAAAATTTTACTCAATATATCAATAAACTCTCTAATACTTCCAATCATAATTCCAAATTAATTCCCAACATAACTCATTATCAATTTCCATCATTTTTAGGAAATATTTATTCATTAAATATTCAATATACATTCATACTAATTTTGAATGACTCTACCATAAATTCTCTTCAAAATATATCTTCAATTTTTTTGGGTACCCTAAATAACTCATCATATAATATCGTCACAAGAAATCACTTTTATCCATGATAAAAATCATTGATGTTTGAGTGTCCTTAAAAAATAGTATATTTTATCGGTACTAATGCTTGAACTGTAAAAGTGATTCCATATTACTATATAATTCAAGAAGTTATATTTGAAACACACTGCATTAGTGGGTAATAAAAATAAAAACCAATTTAATTTATAGTAAAAATATTTCTTTAAATATAAATGGACAATTTAAATTTACATTAGTTCATCATTCTAATATTAATATGACATTAAAAAATTTAAATAAAATACAATTAACTTTATGTAATGTTTAATTCCAATAAAAAATAATTAAATCTAATATAAAAAACAACTCTCGTAGTCATCCTTCTTCAACGATCAACACAATTCCATAGAGAAGAAGCATGTGTTTGTAATAAAGTAAAAGTTTTTTAATAAAAAGTACATAATAAAAATTAAATCAAATTTTAATTGAGATCATATATAATCCCTTATAAATACAAATTGGAGTGATATGTGTCCAATTACTACAAGTCAAAAATAAAAAATAAATTTTTATAAAGTATCATGACAATTAGAGAACATTTACATTGTCTTGAGTATGCGACTAGTGTTTTGAAATAAAATGCTTCTAAAAAAACATACATTCAATGATACTAGTCACAAGATGTGTCGGATTGACATGTTTCTAATTACTAGTTGTCATAAATTAATAATAAATTATTTTCATAAAATATCATGATAATCTGAGTGTATTTGCTCAATTTTAAGTATCTGAGACACGTTCTGAAATAAAACACAGTTTTCAAATAAAAATACACTATTTCTGTCAAAATGAATGAATAATGTATCATATGGACTTGAATTTAATTCGTACACTCTACATAGGAATGATACATATTTTCCTAATGTTTAAATACAATTTGAGCATATTTTTTGGTTTTGAGTTTCTGGCACCATTATTGACTAAAATTTCACTTTTAAACTCAAAACATGCTCTTCCCTTCAATTTGGACACACTATATCAACATTTTATTAGGTAAAAAATGAATCACAGCTCATTGTACAAAATTATCAAGATAATTTGAGATTATTTTCTATTTTTTTATTATGTGATCAGTGTTATGAGATAAAATGTTATTTTTATACTTAAAAAACATACATCGAACACATTGTTTGATAGATTGATGTATGGTCAATTCATATATATCCAAAATTAATTACAAATACTTTTCCTAAATTATAAAGGCAATCAGAACATAGTTTTTATTTTTTGGCCTTGTGATGCACATTTTCAATTTAAATGTCACTTTTAAATGAAGACACACTTTTAGTCAAACCAGCTACAACATGTGTCAGATTGACATGTGGATAATTCTTACATTTCAAAAATGGATTATAATTTTTTTGTTAATGTATCTGGATGAACAGATTGTTTTTGATGAATTTTGAATATGTGACACGTGTTTTGAACTGAAATATCAAATTTGAATGAAAAACTAAACTCTAAATCACATCAGCCATAATGTGTGAAATATATCCATGTAGTTGATTTCTCCATGTCAAACTTTAATTATGAATTGTTTTTATAAAATATAAATAAATTCAGAGTGTGTTTTCTTGATTTTGAGTATGAGAAACATTTTCAACAAAAATAAAATTTTTGAATGAAAAAAAAAACGTTTAGTCTTATCAGCCACACTATATGTCAGATTGATGTGTGGTTAATGCATACACATAACAATTGAATTTTATATCATTTTAATTAAATATAAAGACAATATGAGTACGTTTTCTCATTTTTGAGTATGTGACACACATTTTGAACAAAAATGTCTTTTTTAAATGAAATCACACACGTTCTGCCATACTAGTCAGAACGTTTGTTAGATTAATGTGAAGTTGTTTCCTACATGGTATTAATAAATCACATTCCATTTTCCTAATGAATCTAGACAATTAGATAATTTTTTCTTATTTTTTACTATGTGACATGTTTTGTGAAAGATAAAATGATACTTTTAAATTAAAACATGCACTTTCAGTCATATCAACCACATCCAATGTCCAATTGATGCAAATTTAAATAATATACACAATAAATGAATTATCGACCTTTTACCTTAAATAAAAAGACAATAGA
Organism: Viscum album; assembly: GCA_963277665.1. NCBI lineage: Eukaryota > Viridiplantae > Streptophyta > Magnoliopsida > Santalales > Viscaceae > Viscum > Viscum album. The sequence continues at coordinate 911,159,987 of OY728155.1, read as the reverse complement.
AGTACATTTTTTTTATTTTGAGTTTGTGACACACGTTGTTAACTAAAATTTCATTATTAAATGAAAACACACACTTTCGATCACACTGACCACACCGTGTATAGGATTGATTTGAGATTTATTCTTACACATCAATAATTATTCACAGATATTGTTTTATAAAGTATAAAGATAATATGAATGTATTTACTGATTTTTTTGTTTGTGACATGCATTTTAGACTAAAATCTCACTTTAATAGTAAAAACATGTACTTTCATACAATATAATCACCCATGTGACAAGTTTTTTCATAGTAAATTCTTATAAAAACACAAATGAATTTTGAATATATATCATAAATTATCCAGAACATTTGAGCTCATATGCACGCTTTTGATTATGTATTGTACATTGTGAGAAAAATATGTTACTTTTATGTTGAAGAGACATACTTTGTGTCATACCGGCCACCCCATGTATTATATTTATGTGTGTTGATTAATATATATAAAAAATGATTCATAAATTATTATCTTAAATTATCAAGAGAATACGAGTTCATTTTCTTGATTCTGCCTAAGTGAAATGTGTTGTGAGGTAAAATGTTACTTTTATACTGAAAATATAAACATTGAGTCATTATAGTATCACCATGTATCAAATTTACATAAACTTATTTCAAACATATCAATAAATGATATAATAATTGTTTTCCTAAAATATGAAGATAATGAGAATGTTTTCATGACTTTAAGTATATAATGTGTTTTGTTCTAAAATAATAATTTTAAATGAAAACACATATTTATATTAATAACAATAATACCATGTGTCATATTTATATGTGGTAAATTTACAAAATAAAAATCATGGATCATTGTTCTAAAGTACCAATCTGATCACGTTTGATCAGTTTTGAATATGTGATGCACATTGTGAACTAAAATGATACATTGAGGAGAATTAATATACCTAAAGATATTTAAAAATTCCGGAATAGTGTAGGTAAAAATTTAAACAATGACTCCAAATAGAGTGCAAAAAAATGTATAAATGTGATAGTTGCACTCCCAAATCATCTACTACAGCAAATTCAATAAATTGTTTTTTATTGATAAAACACAATTTTATCTCACCAGCATGTTATTAAAATGGATTTTACTAAGAAGGGAATGCATTTAATCACTACTAAATATAAATAAAGTGAATAAATATTAAATAGATCCATGGAGACAAACTTAAAAAATACCTGAATGTATCATCATTGAAAACTATTTTTAAAAGATAAATCATGGAATTTGAGAAGTTTATGAGGAGAAAGTGAACTGAAAAATTATTGATATTATTATTACATTGAAAACACATAAATTGAAAGATGAATAATTCTCTTTATGTAAATACCATTCTTTCATCAAAATCAATTAGTTAATCTAGTTTTTATTAGGATTAAAAAATTACATGTAGATACCGATTCATTATATTTTCAGTGAGGTTTTAAAAGTCAATAAAAACATAAGAAAGTCAAATATTTAGTTCTTATGGTGAAAAATTTAAATTAAAGGTTGAAACCCAATGAATATTTCTAATAAAATGGATATATTAAAAAAAATTATATGAAACAAAAGGAAAAGAGGGATTTCATAGAATGTGATCCTATTTTCACTACAAATAGAAATAATGTTCACTTAGAGGGAAACCAAAATGAATTGATATATAAGCAAGTAGAAGATCTAACTTTATGTGTATTAATTATTTCATGTGATATTTTTCCCCGAATATTGGGTATTAGAAACTAGATGTGTGTCACATATTTTCATCCAAATACAATAACCAATTTGGTTTATAAACATTAAAAGAAATAGGGTGAATTCTCCAAAAAAGAGAGAAAGGGTTATTCCCATGTCAATGATGAGAATAATGTGACTTATATATTTCCCTATTTATTTATTGTTGTTGTACTATTATTTTTTATTGAGAATAACCAAAACAATTATATTATATATCCTTTCAACCCATCCTGACACTATTTTATTTTGGAATGGATGTAAATTATGGTGTCTTGTACTAAAATAACAGTTCTATAAAACATGAATCATCAATAATAAATGATGAATATAAAATCTAAGACTTGATAATGTTGAGTTAAGGAAAAATAAACATTGTTCAATTAAATGGAAAATAAAATTCAAGGGAAACACCAACAATGGTGTTTAGACTCTTCATGATCGAAAACTCTTAGATATTATACATGAGTTATTACATGTAATAATGAAAAAAACAACTTATGAATTAATGGTGACATAGTTGAAAATATTCTAGAACTAGTTCAATAATATATGGGTGAACTATTTTAAGTAGAATCTTGATTTAGATTCATATTCTTTATGAGATTCCTTCTGAAATTAGAGGAATTAAAATGTGAACATAGGAATATAATTGGTATGAATATTTTAGATGTATTAGGAAATGAGAAAAAATATATATCTTAACAAAAAATTTATCAGTCATTAAAATATATAGTGTATTTATTCTTAAAATCACATTTCTTTATAGACGTCATACTGATGATATTTGTAAAGGAATGATTAATGATGATTCATAGATTCATTTGTTGATCATTAATATATATAGTGGGTTTATTCCTAAACTCACATTTCCTTATACACATCATAGCTATGAATGTACGTACAAAAATGATAAATGATGAGATTTATAAGACATGAAAAATATTTCATTATCTTTTTGATAATTGTTTCACAAATAAAAATGATATCCCAATACCATATGTGAGCTATACTGAAAAATGGATATCAGATGAGTTATAGTATAAAATAAACCATTATAATACATACCCGTTCCTTTTTAAACATATTATTACATTATTATTAAATACATATATCCATTAATATGACACAATGATCATAAAGGCCTAGTGCCTTTGAAAAAATAGGTTCATAATACATCAAAAGGAACTTAAAGCATATAATCATGATTTAATTATCCATAATGATCTCCTAAAATCCATTTGAGCTCCAAAAATAGCATAAGATAACCTAAGGAATACATAAAGAATTGGAGAATCTTAATGATCAGTAAGGGGATAGAAATTATAGTGAAACATAACATGTGAGTTAAGGTTATAACATGATATCATAAAAGTAAAAGTTCGTGAGTAAAAATGTGAGAGAATAAGATAAAGAAAATGGTATGATAAAATCACATCATTATATGAAAACTGGAAACAACATATAAAATGACATAAACATGAATAAATGATAACTTCTATGACCATGTCACATAGTGGATAAATTCCCATAATATATTAGGTTTACTCTCTAATCTCATACATAATACCTCATGGGACTAAAGCTTTACCAAATGAATTGAGCATGGTTTTGGTGAACCCATCCTAACATTTTCATGATTAATGTATTCCAAAAAAAATAAATCAATCATAAGGAATAATCATTATAATTATCCAAGGAAAAAAATGGGTTTCCTAATCATATCATATGTAACAAAATAAGAAAAACATCATAATAAATACATTTGAGTGATGAAGATAGGGCTTATATTAGCCCATCAATATATGGGAGTGTGAGGAAGGTATATATGTAATAGACATATTTACAATATTTTATGTACTCTATAACATTAATTTTTATTGTTGTTGATAAATAGGAATACATTTAAGAATATTACAACACATTCTTGAATAAAAATAACTTTACATTTTAAAAATCACTTTTGAAAAACAAAATATAACAACATTTTGTTAAAATAATTTTATTTGAAAATAAAATCAAACATATATATATTAATATTAATGGAAATTTTGGAGGAAATACTATTATTTTCATAAAAGTTTAAAAAATTTTCATTCAAAATTTCTGTAAAATGTTAAGAAGTACCTTGTTTAGAAAATGAAAAGAAGAATCCTTTTGAACTATTTTATAATAAACATAACATGTGTAAAAATGAATTTAGTAAACCATAGAAGAACTTTAAAAACATTTTTTAATATACTTTAATTAATACATGGACATGGAAGAGAAATATTTTTCAATCGAGGATATAAATAATGTTGATTTCTTTGAAAACATTTTCACAATATTTTTAATTAGAAAATATTATAAGATAGTACTATAACATGAAATGTTCATGAATTACCAGAGGTTAATGAAATGGAAGGGTTTTATTTGGAAAGTATAAAATAATTAACAAAAATTTCAATTCATGAGTAAACAATATCAATTAAAATAATATTGAATCATAAACCCTTTCCACTTTGGTGGCATTTGAATCATAACTCCCATGAACAATGTAAAATAATTATTACATAAAATATCATGATGTATCAAGGATTCATGATATAATATTTAAAAAGGAAATATATAAACAATTTAAAAAAATTAGGTTATTAAAATATCTTGTGTCTCAAAAAGGATGTTTTAATATGAAACCCCTACAAGGATCATACTATAAAAGTGAGGACTATTTAAGGAATTTATTATGTGTATCAAATGTAAATCCACAAAAAATAATTGTAAATAAAATATAAAATAATAAAAGGAAATTACAAACATAATCCTAGAATAACATAATAATTTAATTATTTGTTTACCACAATAAATGGAAATCGGGTTATGAAACTATAACACCCCATGATTTTGTGAATTATTTTTTTATATTTTTTATCCTTTTTTATAATTTTCATTTCACACAACACTGAAAATAGTTTATTTCATATTAAAGAAATGTGTTTGGATTACATTATACAAAAAACCAAGTTAATCATACACTAAAAGAAACATAAATTTTAGCTTACTCTACACAAAACTCATAGGTTATCTTTCACTCAACAATGACTTTCCTTAATGGATTGTGTAATACGAATGATTGTGTTTTACTAAACAATAACATATTTTTAAAATGTCACGACCCGCCCTCGGGGTCCGTGCCGTGACTACCCCAAGCCCGCCTTCCATAGGCCAGGGGCTGGCGACTAGCACCAAGGCGTAAATCCCAGTAAAAAGGGAAGGCATTGCCTTTGAAAAGTAAACACACACCACAGAGTAAACAAGCGGAAAGTAAACACTAAGCAAGCAGAGTACAACTGAAAGTGCGGAAAAGTAAATGGGCCAGTATACAAACCCAAACTGAAAGTAAAGTACAACTCGAAAAGGGAAAAACAGCAACTGAAAAGTAAAAGCCGCTACTCCGAGCTGTCCACTGGAAATCCCACCTGAAGGGTGGGTACAGATAGCTCCTCTGCTCCACGGGTCCCGTCGTCCGCTCCGTGCACGTCCCGCCCAGTGGTCCACCTCCGGGTACCATCCCGCTCTACAAGCCTCAGCTAAGGTCAACGCTGTCCGTCGTCTGCAACCAACACAACGTAGTGCGGGCGAAGCCCATGCAGGGGTGAGTATAAGCTACTCAGTAGGGACCCCGAGACCCTGAAGGTCTCTCAAATCCACAATGGATAAACTACGAAGAAAAGTACAATCACGAAGTAACAACCGACACTGCTTAGGTATATGCCCATACATATACCTAAGTCATCGATTAAAAATACGCTCCAACCTCCGAGCCCAAGTACAACTCAGTCCACGCAGGAAAGTATACGTATTCCACATAGGAAAGCAAAACATAATCCACACAGGATTGCTCAACACAATCCACATAGGAAAGCAACAGGATTCAGCTCACAAAGGTATACTTTTCAAGGACGATAAAGATGATCACTGATCCATCTAAGTCGTCGGACCCACGAAGGATCGATAGGTAACTAACCCCCGCAGAAGACCCACACAGGATCGGGCTCACACAGAACCTGTAGGCGCTGGCTCACACAGAACCGTTGAGCGCAAGGACCCACACAGGATCGGGCCCACACAGGACCTGTAGCACTGATCCACGTAGGATCGCTGAGTGCTGAAGTCGTCGTCGTCGAATCCACACAGGATCTCTGTACTGTCGTCGTCGAATCCACACAGGATCTCTGTACTGTCGTCGTCGCAGTCACAGTAGCAGTCGTAGCAGTAGAACAGTCGCAGCCAGCACTAGGGTTCCCGCACACAGCAAGCTCGTACGGAGGGTCCGCTCCACGAGCCGAGAGGCTGATACATCAACTGTCACAAAGAACAGAGTTGATGTATCCAAAAGTTCCGTATCGTCAACAGGAACTCAACGCAACAGACGGCGCGTCGATCGGACGCCCGGTCTGAGAGTTATTGACATTTTCGTCTCCGGGGCCCGGTTGGTTTTTAAGGCAAAACCAACCCAACCATACTCCACCTGCGTCCAAACCTCGGGCGGAGTATGCCAAAAGATCCGCCTCACTAAGAGGAACACTACGCGACTGACGGCGCGTCAATTGGACGTTCGTAGCTCAAGATATGAGAGTTTCCGCTCCGAAGGCCCGGTTGGTTTCGTGAACGAACCAACCCGGCCGAACTCAAAGTTAACCAAAACCTTGAGTGCGATATATCGAAACGACCGTCCCGATCCAAGGATCGCGTTGCCGCAGACGGTTCGTCATTCGGAGGTCCGAGGCTCAAGTTATGAGCCAAAAACCAAAACTGATTCGAAACGGGGGGGTCCGGGTCCGGGCCGACCCGGCCCGACCCCCCCCTGGGCGGCGCGGTGGCTGGCGGCGGCGGCCGGCGGCGGCGGGCGGCGGCGGCGGGCGGCGGCGGCGGCGGCGGGCGGCGCGGCGGCGGTGGCGGCGGGCGGCGCGGCGGCGGCGGCGGCGGGCGGCGCGGCGGCGGCGGCGGGCCGCGGTGGCGGCGGGCCGCGGTGAGGCGGCGCACGCGGGGGCTAAGCCCCGCGGTTCTTCAAGTGGCGCGGCCTATGTGCCGCGCCGGTTTTTTTTAAAACCGCCCCCCCTCACGTGGGGGGGCCTGCTGGCGCCGAACCAAGGGGGCGGCTGCCCCCTTCCCTCAAGAACCGCCCCCCTCATTAAGAGGGGGGTTTTAAGGTTTGGCCGGGGAATTAAATTCCCCGGTTTTAAGTCATCCGGCCGGCCAGCTGGCCGGCCGGTTTTCTCAAACGGGACCGGAATTTCCGGTCCCCTTCTTCGGCTTCCGACGCCGGCGGCCCGGCCGCCGGTCTCTTCTTCCGCCGCGGCCCGGAACCGGCCGCGGTCTTCTCGTCCCGCCGCGGCCCGGAACCGGCCGCGGTATTCGTCGTCCGGCGCGGTGCGACGGCACCGCGCCCCTTTCGCCGTGCCATGATTCCTTCCAACGCGGCGCGACGGCGTCGCGTTCTTGAAAATTCTCCTCGGCGTAGCGCGACGGCGTTGCGTAAATTATAAGCACGAGCATCCGCGTGGTGCGACGGCACCACGCCACTTGCTTCCACCCGCATGAATAAAACAAGAACGATGGAGGGGGGTTCGGCCGTGTTCGTGCGGTCCGGCCCCCCTCACGTTAAAATAATAACGCAACTTAAAAATAAATCAAGTCACACGCTAGTCTTGATAAAATCACGATCAAGAATAAAATAAAGAAACCAAAAGAAAACGACAACCCCTACCTCGGGTTTAAGATTCGAAGAATCGTCTACGTCCCGCGGAAGACGGCGTCGCGGAGGTCGGGCGTCGCGGTCGTCGTTCGTCAAATCCGTTGACGAAGTGTTATGCCCGAAGAGACACGACGTTGGCGGATCTTCGTTTGCCGACGAAGAAGGTCCGAGGAGAAAGAAGAGGTCCGAAGATACCGGGTCGCCGAGTCGATGATCCTTGACGAAGTGTTGTCGTTCTTCGTTGAGGATGAAGACGTTCTTCGCCGGAGAAGATGAAGTTCTTCCAGAGACTTAGAGCTCTCTCCTCCAATCCTCAACACAACCAATCTAACCCCCAAAAATAAAATAAGCTAATCTTATTTTATTAAGACATTCTAAGAGTTCAAAATTCAAAAACTTAATTCCATTAATTGGATTAGTGTGTTGGCATGATTAAAGTGAGGAGAGGGAAAGTCACCCAATTAAATGGAAGTTTAATGGTTAAGATGAGTTACACATCTTAAGTGGGAGGTTTAGAGGAGTTAGGGAAGGTGAGGGGTTGGGCTCGTGTGGGCCCCACCCCACCTTTATTCTCTCAAGGGTAGTTAACAACAAGAAGGTCCCACCCAACTTCCACACATAGGTTAACAACTTAGAATATGAAATAAAATTGTAACACAATTTTATTACTTCACATTTAACTCCCCTTTTTTTTTAACAACTCCTCCTCAGCAAACGCACCTTCGGGAAAAGTCCTCTTAAGCAAATATCGGCGCTGCGAGTTCATCGGTGCCCTCGGATTTCAATTCCGAGCACCGGATCAAAAGTTAGGAATTCCCGCTCGTTCGTTCACTGAACGTACCCGAGCCAAACTTCGGAAATTAATTCCGGGCACTCCGGGCCTCGGAATCAGGTGCCGTCTGAAACCGCGCTCTTGTAAAATTCTAAAGAAAATTAAGAAAAAATTTCCCTTGAATTTTACGGGTCTTTACATAAAATATTATTATTTAATATAATAAGATATAACCTAGGTGTTACATTATAAATTATGAATATTTTTATCTAATTTATGAAAATATATTGTTTTCAGAAATATAATATGAACGCAAATGTTTCCAATTAATTTGAAATAAATATGAATATCAATTTAATATAAAGAAACATATTAATATTTTTATGGTCATAAAATTCTTTTACTCAAATAAATTTAATTAATTAAAATTAGTGAGTGATATCAATGTAATATATATTTTATATACTCAATAAAATATTTTGGATATTCATTGAATATGTTTTATGAACATTATATAAGAACAAACCCAATTTTATGCTAAAAAAATATTTTTATAAATGTAGTTTTACTGACTTTTAAGGGATAAAACATTTTAATTCCAAATTTTGGAACTTTTAATGATTCAATAAGATAAAATAAACTTCATATTTTAATGAAAATCATAAAAATTTGTTTATGATAAATTCTTCCTATTTTTCTATGATGTTTCATTTTTTAATGAATAGTTAAAAATTCGGGATTTTAATTCAAAACTACTATATTGTTTAATTTATTTATAAGGCTAAATTATATTATAAATTGGTTTAAAAGTGTTTTTAGATAATAATTTTATAAATTAATCTAATTTATTTTATTTGAACCAATTTCACATTGAAATTGGATATAAAATCATAGAAATTGTTTGATCATTTTAACCTTAAAAACTCGTAGTGTTGTCCCGTCAATGAGATTAATTTTAATTTATTTTATCCCACTTTTATGATTGGAATTTAGAAAAATGGATTCCATATTTGGAACCAAAATAATTTATAATTTCTAATAAGTTAAAATAAGTTTTTAACCAAAAAAATTAGTGAATTTAATTAAAATTAATCACATTAATTAAGGAAAAATGATTCTTAACTAAGGACAAAACCTTATATTTAGGTCTTAAAAAGACCTAAAAACATGACCAGTAGGCAATTTATAACCATATATCGACACTATAGTATATTTTATATACTTTATTCTATTATTATATCCACATGAAAAATGAAAATTGTGGGTGTAATTCTCTCTTAAAATTTTTACCAGAGTGCAAGTCCTCATCCACTATAAAAAGTCCTTGTATCCTCCCAATTCCTCACACCTATAAAGCCCCTTGTCTCTCTAAAATTATGATAAAATAAGATAAAAAAATACCTAAATTAATACTATAATCCTAGCCTTCTGAAAAAAACAATCCAAGTAAGCCTTCTAAAACAAAACTAAAGGAGTTTCTTGATTAAAAGGTAAATCTTCTCTCAATGTCCTTCGTTTTATTTTCATTATCCACCCATCATCTCTCTTTATTATATGATTGTATAGAAACAACAGTATTATCAATATAATTCGATGTTTTTATTCAAATGTTTTGACATACACTTACACAAACCTCCATCTAGTGGGTAATAAACATGCTATTTTCGTGTATGGCAAACTACCGCCTCACTAAACGATGATTGCCCTTTTTTTCTTTTACCACCTCTGATGGAGTAAATTATGAAGGAAAATATAATTTTATATATCATATATTATATTTATTATTTCATTAAGATTATTAATTTTTTTACAACACATATATTTTTACTTTCCATTTGGTGTAAATATGATAATTTCATTTGAGGATGTGTCGACTACCGCTCTCACAAAGCGATTTGATTCATTCACACACTACAAGAAAAGTATGTAGAATGGGTTTAGTTAAAATATATGATATATATAGAATTATAATTATACTTTAATGATATTATATACATATATATATATATATATATATTTGTAATTGTATTTCTTTCTTTCAATTCGACTATAAAAACGGAAACAATGTCCATGCGTACGTACGACTTACCATCTCCATAAACTGTGTATTCCATTTCATAATTATATAGTATATAGATTTATATAATAATAATATACAGAAGATAAATAATATTTATATCATCTCTCATATTCCAAAATCATGATATATGTATAATTATTAGATATATAACAAATTATGACAAATGCAATGAACAAAGTGGATAATACCTGAAGTGAATCCTTAACATAGAATTGTAAACAAGAGGGTGATATAAGGTCATAATTAAAAAATATATTCTATTAGAAATAATAATATGGGTCCTTATAATATTAATAATAAATATATATTTATTTTATAGTTGGTTATAATTATTATATCATGATTCAAGATATAAGGTAACGGAAATTCATCTCACTCTTATTTATGTGAGATAAATGTCTTATTTACCAATCAATTATTTTGCGTGGTCTATTTAATACATCTTAATGAATTATATGTATCTTATAATTAATTTTATTGTTATTTAGAAATAAATTTTATAGAATTTATTTCATGGGTTTTTTTGTTTAAATATTTAAGAAACTGGTAAGAGAATTTTCTCTCAATTTTCCTTCTTTAAGACACTTGTTTTGTTATACACCTGAAATTTTTTGAGGTGTATATAATTTAGTTTGACATGTTATATCAGGAATATAATTCTCTTAATTATATTTCAATCTTCACGTAATTTATTTTTCTTACATGGAGATTATGATCCCATGTTACCTCATTAAAAGAGTTTATTGAAACAATCGCTTTGTTTTTTTCAAAAAAGTTTATGATTATGATTCAATTAATGAAATATCATGATATATATCTCATGAAAAATCTTTATTTTTCTTATAATATATTTATTTGATAGATCCTCATGTATTGGTTCCATTTTTTTCACTCTTTGGTACATAATATCATTCTTCTAAATAAAATATTACCATTTCGTTCTTCATTTAGAAATATGTTTTATTTAAAAAACCATGTTTTCAAAAATATTTTCAAATGATCCTTGAAGATAATTATCATTGAAAAATGATTTAAAAAATGTCTCAATTTTTCAATATTTATTTATAATTCTTCAGAGTATTTTGAAAGAAATATTTTTCCAAAAAAATTCAAGCTTGTTTTTATGTTTTCAAGGAAAATGTTTTTCAAAAGTTTTTATGTCTATGAAAAATAATTTTTCTTGAATAATGGATATATTAATCTAGAAATGTTTTTAAAATATCTTTAAAAGTTATTTTTCAACTACAATAATATCCTTTGGTTTTACTCATTATTTTCTGGGGAAATGATTCAATGAACCCATTCTTATTTATTATATGAATGGTTCATGTTTTGATAGCCTGATTTATATGAAACCCATTTATCTTTCACGGGTAATACGATTTTGAAACCCACTTCTTTTTAAGTGTATTGATTATGAGATCCTACCTTTTTTCTATAGTTAATGATATGATTATATTTTCATTATGAATATCGCATATCATGGGTTATGATATGATTATTTTTTATAATATTGTGAAACTTTTATGTATGATTTTGTTATGTATTGGGTTGGATATATATCTCCCTCCAATAAATTGGGTAATGATAGATGACTCATGAGTATATATGTTATTTGTGAACCTGCTTTCATGTTCACAATGTTATGCATTAACATTATTACATGTTCATAATGTTATTCATGGATCTAGTTTCATTTCCATAATGTTAAGTGTGAACCTAATAACACGTTCAAAATATTATGACTAAACCTTATTACGTGTTCAAAATGTTATGCATGGACTGGGTTTCATGTCCATAAGTTTATGTGTGAGCCTAATTACATATTCACAATGTTATGCATAAACCTGATTACATGTTCACATGGTTATGAATGGACCTTGTTTCATGTCCATAATGTTATGTGTAAACCTAATTACATGTTAATAATATCATGAATGGACCCGGTTTCATGTTTATAAGTTGATGTGGGGGCCTGAATTCATTTCCGTAACATAATGAGTGAACTGGTTTCTACCTATATATGTTCACAGCATTATAAAGCAAAGTGCATGCCAAAGATTCCATGTATTATTTCTATATTATTCCTATCTTATGAACTACCAATATTTATTATGATCTCTACTATTTAGGGTATGGTATTCCAATGTCATGGTCAATTTTGATACCCTTTATACATGTTATTCTTACTCAATTCATTTATTTACCCTTACTAAGCATATGAGGTCACCCCTTCCTTATGTTTGCTTTCCCCAATTTATAAAGAATGGTTTTAGATAGAAGTAATAAAGGTGGAGATATTTATGTGATATGTTGATGATATTTCATCATGATAGAATATTTTGTTTCCATGTTTTCAATGAAACTAAACTATTATAGTCTTTGGGATTTTATTTTTGTAATATATTGAATATTCATCTAAGATGACTTAATATCCTTCTATATTAATCCTGGTTTGGTATAGTTGGTATCAATGTAAAGGTTTATTCAACCTTTGGAAACTAGGATGAGAAAACATTATTGCGATCCCTAGGTATATTTATAAGGATATGCCTAGGGATTTATCTAAGGATAAGTTTAAGGATGAGTTAATTTTTAGGAAAATTTCCTGGAATTTTAGTCAAAGATAATGTATGTAGTTTCGGAGAAATACATCCCTGTCTAGATACTACAAGTGGATGTGGATTTAGATAAATGTACCTTGGGGTAACAACTACAACAAGATATCACAGGACTGACTCGAGGTAATTTGGTACATGACAACAAGAATTGTTGCAAACATGGTTTGACACTCATGAGGGATATGGTTTGGGAATTAAAAGAAAATATTAAAGATCCACCAAGGATGATTTAAATAGATGTTGGCTATGAATAACCTAGGATAAACCTAAGGTGTCATAGATTATGGAAGTTTTCATAATTTAGTTATCCTATTGGTTAATTCTCATGAATATGTGGTTCCCCATTATGATAATTGTTTCTTACTATATGATTTTGGTTTTATACCTTCAATAAAACATGCAGGGACCATGTAAATGGTGATTGTGATATAAAATTCAACGACTGTCCTTATGATTATATGAATTATATGGAGTCTGGAATAAAAAACATCATTTCTATACTCTCATTGATATCATAAGCTATAAATCAGGATGAGTATCCTAATAAGAAAATAAGTGAAAAATATTTTATTGAGCCCTCCATGAGGCATCATCCACCTTATTTCAGTAGGGCATATGGTCCACTTATTTCTAAACACTGGATCATTACCACTAAAAATATATTATCCATTCTCAAGTGCGTAGATAATGAGAAATTCAATCTTAATTTTTAGTTTTTAGAAGGGGATGTATACTAGTGGTGGACTCTAATAAAGAATATGAGAAAGTAAGATGAAATTTAATCCATGGATTGGAATGAGTTAAAGTTATTATTATTAAATAATTACTTTCCTCATGTTCTTTATATGAAGATGGAAAATGAGTTCCTTGAGTTGGAGAAAAATGATAAATAATTTTTCGGTACCTCTGAGGATAATTTAAAAAGACATGTGAGGTATGATGTTGGTATTATCATCCGACCCAAAAGTAAAATTGATAAGTTCTTCAGTGGATTAAATCAAAGTCTCTAAAGACAATTTGACATAAGATACTTTTTTAGATATGAAGAGATTGTGCATTATGAAATCAAAGCAGAAATTGATGTTGGAGTTACTTATCAATCTCATGGTTTTAAGAGGAATATGAAGATGGATTTCAAAGGGTAATCTAAATACCATGGAGGGAAGATCAAGTTTCAAACTCCTACTTTCCAAAACTATAGGAAAGATCACATATAAGAGTTTCTGAAAGGAGTAATAAGGTGTTTCTAGTGTCAGAATCCTATCCACCAATCCAAATAATGTAGAAGTGATAGTAAGAGGAAACTAAATGAAATCAGTGGACATGAAGCTGAATAGAATGAACCACAAAAAATTTAGTGTTTAATGTACATGGAGTTTGGGAATTATGTGAATCAATTCCCCAATCCAAGGGCTAATATAGATGATATGAAACAAAAAACAATGTGGTTAAAGGACAAATGGAAATATTATACAATCATAGTAGATGAAGCTAATAAAGAAAATTTGTGGATATCATATCATTTCCCCCCCTTTTAGGGAAGTTCATGTTTGATTTTTATGAATATTCCCTATCATTATCTTTTTGTTAATCATTTAGTGAAGTTTCATGTGATTATGTACCTGTAAATGGATTTTGGAATAATAAAATCACATTTTATGTTCTATAAATTCAAGGATGAAAATCATTATTAAATTAAAAAAAAGCCTAATATAAGAGAGTATTTATGGAAGAAAGGGTGAATTAAATTTTGGAAGGGTCAAAAGGTTGGCAATTTAGGTAATGTTTCAGTCTATCTTTAAATAATGTTTTTTATATTAATGTATTTTGTCACCACATGAGGACTAATGTATATTGGAAAAAATATTTGTGTTTATGGTAATTTAAGATATATTTGTTTACTTATCATAGATCTCAAGATATTTTAGTACTTCTTGAATAAAAATAGAATTCCCATTCCTTTCTTAGGGTAAGAGATGAAGTGGAAATCTATCATGGAAAATCCGAAGGTTGATATTGTGCATAAGAAAGGGAATAAGATCATGTAAGTATATTTCCTTATATTCTTGGACAATAGAAAAATTTACTCAATGATAGGATAATGATAAAAAAATGAGTTGTCCTAATACCGTAATTCTTTTTGAACTGATGGAATTTTAAATAATGATACATTTATGAATTTGGGGCCATTAACATTTCATTGATAATTCAATTATTTTTTATTAATGTCTTTAATCACTGCCTATAAATATTTATTCTTTTCTTTTGTGTAAAATATTCACTCCCAACCGATGTTCTCTTATGTGGAAAACCAGTTATATATTACTTTGGGTAACCATTATGGTCCCAACATTCCCTTTTTAAGGGAAGTTTTAGTATTCATTTATATGATGTGGGTTTCTATGACTGAAACATTAAAGTATTTATCATTTGATAACCCAGAAGGATTTAAAGGGGTTGATTAATTTTAATGAGGGTACAATGTAACACTCTGATATTTTTGGAATTATTTATTTTCAAATTAATATAATTTTTTTTATATTTTTCATTTCACGCAACACATAAAATAGATTATATTATATTAAAGCACTATGTTCATCTTTAGTTATACAATTTTTTTTTAATATTTCACAACACACAACATAAATTTTGACATTCTCTACAAAGTGAACAGATTATAGCTTTCACACAAAAAAGAATTTCCTTGATCACTTGCAGAACATGCATGACTGAGTTTTACCAAACAATAATATATTATTAGTATATTATTGTTTAATATAATGAGATATAAACAAGAAGTTAACTTCGTGTTTATGAATATTGATAACTAATTTATGAAAATATATGGTTTACGAAAATATAATATAAATTCATATGTTACCAATTAATTCAAAATGAATATGAAAACCGATTGAATATAAAGAAAAATATTTATATTTTTATGGTCACAAAAATATTTTACCGTAAAAAATTAAATTAATTAAAATTAGTGACTAAAATTAATGTAATATATATGTTATATATTCAATAAATTATTTTTTATATTCATTCAGTAGATTTTATATCCATAAAATAAGAACAAGCCAACTTTTATGATTGAATGCCAATATTTTTTTAAATGTAGATTTATCACCTTTTAATGGAGAACCCATTTTAAATACCAATTTGGAGCATTTGTAGATTTAATATGTAAAAATATACTTTATATTTTAAATAGAATAATGAAAATTAGTTTAGGAAATTTTTTCTTAATTTTATATGATGTTTCATTTTTTAATGAACAGTTAAGAATTCTATATTTTATTTCAAAACTACTTTTTCATTAAATTTATTTATAAGGATGATTTATATTTTTAATTTTTTAAAATGAATAATTAGATAAAAAATTTATAAATTAACCCAATTTATGTTATTGGAATTAATTTCACACTGAAATTGGATATAAAAATGTAGAAAACTTTTGATCATTTTTTACTTTAAAACCCCGTAGTGTCATCCCATAAATGGGATTAATTTTAAATTATTTTTTACACTTTTATGATTGGAATTTTGAAAATGGATTAAATATTTGGAATAATAATAATATATAATTTATCATAAGTTAAAATTAGTTTTTTACCAAAAATATTAGTGACTGTAATTAAAATTAATTACATTGGTTAATGTAAAATTAAGCTTAGCTAAGGAATAAACCTTAAATTTAAGATTCAAAATGACATATAAACTTTTCTAGGATCCATTTGATGGATATATTTCTACCCTATACACCATTTTATATAATTGTTTCCATTATTTTATCCAAATTCAACTTGAAAAATGTGGGTGGAATTATCTCTTCACATATTTACTAGAGGGTTATTCCTTCTCCACTATAAATAGGTCTCCTCTTTTCCCACTTCATCATATCTCTCAATACCCTTGGATCATTAAAAATATGCTCAAATAAGATAAAAACATCCCTAACATCCTCTTATAATCCTCCCATTGGTTATAAATAAATCAAAGGAATCCTTCTGGAACAAACCAAAAGGAGTTACCTAATTAAGAGGTAATGTCTTCACTCAAGCTTCTTTCTTTTATTTCCTTTCTCCACCCCTAAACTCTATTTATTCAATGCTTTTAAAAAAAATATATTATAAAAAATTTAATATGAATTTTTTACTAATTTTCAACCTAATACATACAACTCCATCTAATGGGTAACACATATACTGTTTACGTGTATGGTGAACAACCGCCTCCCTGAATGATGATTGGTCAATTTTTCTTTACCACATATCATGGTGGATATTATTATGGGAAATATATTTATGTATGTCATATATTATATTTATTATGTATTTAAATTATTTAATTCCTTTTAAAAATCATATCTTTTTACTTACCATTTGGTTTAAATACGAAAATTTCACATGAGGAAGTGTGGAATACTGCCCCTTTAAAACGATTTGATTGGTTCACACACTATGTGGAATTTATTAATGATGGGTTGATTGAAATTATATGATATATATATATATATATTATAATTTTACTATAATTATGTTATATATATATATATATCATTTTCATTTTAATTTTTTCTTTCAATACGATAATAAAAAAGGGAACAACATTCATGCGTATGTGCAACTTACCGTCTCTATGAACACTGTATTCCATTTAATACTTCTATATTATATAGATTATTCTTAAACATATATACTGAATATAAAATATAATATTATCATGTTTTACATTTTATAATCAATATATAAGTATAAGGACCTAAGATATAACAAATTAATGCACATGTGAAGAACAAAGTAGATATTAACTACAGTGAAACCTTAAAATATGATTGTTAACAAGAGGGTAATATACAGTCATAATAAAAAAATATATCATATTACATAAAATAATATATTTCTTTATAATATTTATAAAAAATGTATAATTATTATACATGTGATTTGAACAAGTACGATGAGAGTCAAGACAAAAGGTAAAGGAATTTAATATCACTTTTATTTCTGTGCGATACATGTCTTATTAACCATTCAATTATTTTTTGTGGTGTATTTACTGCCAATTAATGAATAATATTACTCTAATAATTATTTTATGGGTATTTAAATATCAATTTTATGAATTTTTTTTCATCAGATTTATCTTTCAAGTGTTACCAAATTCGTAAGACAGTTTTGTCTCAATTTTCCTTCTTTAAGACACATGTTTTGTTATACACTGATAGTTTTTTCAAGGTGTATATACATCTATTTGAGATGTTATATCATTATTTTCATTATATTCATTAAATTTTATTCTTAATTTAACTTAATCTTCTTACATGCAGAGTATGACCCCATGTTAACTAGTGATAAGAGTTTATTGAAATAAACACATAACTTTTTGTTATTGTTTATGATTATGCTTCAATTAATGAAATGTGAGGATCCATCCTTCAAGATCACTCCTGAATTTTAGTATCCTATTTTTATAAAAGATATAATCATGTATTAGTACTATTTACCACTCTATGTTAATTAAGATAATTATTTTAAACAAAATCTTATCATTTCTCTCTTTTTCTGAAAATCTATTTTATTTCAAAAACAATGTTTTCAAAAATAATTTCAAATGATCCTTGAAGATAATTTTCGAGGAAAATTGATTTTAATTTTTTTCTTTTTTCATTCTTTATTTATATGTTTTTAAAGTATTTTCAGTGAAATATTTTTCAAAATATTTTTAATCTTTTTTTATGTTTTTAGGGAAAATAGTTTTCAAATGGTTTTATGTTTTTAAAAATATTATTTCATAATGAAATGATATTTTTCAAAGAAATTTTATTAATAGATCATAAAAAATTATTTCCCATCTATAATAACATATACTGTGTTACTCATTCCTTTATAGGGAAATGATTCAATTATTTCATTCATATCTTTCTATGAATGGTTAAATTGTGGATGTCATTATGTTTCTGAAACATGTTTCTTATTCATTGGTTATATGATTTTGAATCTCGATTCATTTCATGGGTGGTGATTTTGATACCTAACTATTTTCCATAGGTAATGATAAGATTAAATTTTCATTATTCCTATCTAATGTCATGGGTTATGATATGATTATTTTTTATATTCTCATGGAACCAGTATGTATGATTTTGTTATGAATTGGGTTTGATATATATCTACTTCCAATGCATCGGGTAAAAATGGATGACTCCTGAGTATATATGTAATGTGTGGACATGATTTCATGTTCAAAATTTTATGCATGAATATGATTACATGTTCACAATGTTATGCATGTACCTGGTTTCAGGTCTATTTGGAAATTCATGAACCTGATTTCATGTTAAAAATGTAATGAGTGAACCTTGTTATGTGTTCACAATGTTATGCATGGACTTGGTTTAATGTCTATACTTTTATTCATGAACCTGATTACATGTTCACAATGTTATTCATGAACCCGATTAAGTGTTCACAATGTTATACATGGACCTGGTATCATGTCCATAAGGTTATGCATGAAAATGATTACACATTTACAATGTTATGGATGGACCTGGTTTCATGTCTATAAGTTGATGCAGGGGATAATTTCACGTCCTTAACATAATGATTGAAATGTTTTCTACTTATACATGATCAAAACGTTATAAACCATTGTGAATGCCCCAAATTCCATGTATTATTTCGATATTAGGATTTCATGACTTATTCTCTTAATTAAATTATGATAAATGTATTACAAATTGTCAATCATTATTATGATATCTAATATGTATGGTATGACCTTGAAAGGTTATTCTTATGTTCCGTAACCTTTGTTCATGTTGTGCTTATACATTTCTGTTATTTACCATTATTGATCATCTGAGCTTATTTTTTTCTTATATTTCCTTTACCCAGGTTATGAAGAAAGGTTTTAGGTAGAAGTAGTAAAGGTGTAGATTTTTATGGGATATTTTGATGATCTTTCACCATGGTAGAAGATTGTCTTTCAAATTTTCCAAATACACTAAAATATTATTATCCTAAAGCATTTTATTTTTTAATGTATTAAATATTCATCTAAGATTTTGTAATATCTATGTGTGTTAAGCCTGTGTCGCTATAGAAACCCGTTACCTCAAGCCTGAATCATCATGTGAACTCATTATTGTCCTGAATAATAAAATTATCTTAATTATTTAATTTATTACAAATATGTTTCATGTTTATTATTCCTTTTATTTTTTTATCTCATATTCAATTAGTTAAATAATTAATTTCACATTGGACATTTTAATGAAAAATGACTCATATGTCAAAAATAACTTTGGTATGTTGACTATGGTCAAATATATTATTATTTAATAATATATAAAATGTTAATCATAACATAATTATTATTTTGTAAATAAATTATACTTTTACAACCATCCATCAAGTATGCTTATGAAAAATGAACTACGTTAGAATCATGCAGTTGTTTGGTCATATGTTCCCATGAGTAACGTTTCAATTTTTTTATGATTATGATGGAATGAAGGTAAGTGTTATTTTATCTATCCAAGAATATAATTATATCATAAATATCATATTATTACTTTAAATATTCATCACACATACCATCCATGTGACATAGTAGAAAAAATGAATTACATCACCTCGTGAGGTGGAAATATTCTGTACACATGAACAACATTATCATTTATTCAATGGATTGTAATGTAAGAGAGTATATGATATATTAATTTTAAAAAATTATTTATATATAATTATTATTTTACATTGTAATGTCTCTGATTTTTCCATTTTTTATTTTAATAATATGTGGGAATTATTTCGAGACTAGGCTTCGAGACGGGGTGCAGTTCTGAGTCCCGTTGAGCCCGGAACAAATGTTTATATTTAATTAAATAATTAAATTTTTGCACGCGTGTAATTTTCCTGAGAAAGTGGAGTAACTCCTGAACGGCTGCTCGGATCGGAAATCTGAGGGCACCGTTGCGTCTAGAGTAGTGGGTTTACCCTAGAAGAGACCTAACATCGTATGGCACAGGTCGGTGGTGAGATCTAGTTTTTGGACGTAACTATAATAAAATATTTAATAAAAATATTTTATTAAATCTTGTGGCAAGGAATATCTCTTCTATTTTTAAATATATATTTTGCAGAGGATCATGGTTATAATTCCCATAACCCTGAATCTCCCTGGAAGCTCTGGAGAAAACATCCCAACGCAGCGACGATGTTCTTGATGAGCTTCACCGGTGATGATGACGCATCGACCATATCTTCGTCAAAGAATGCCGCGAATCCAGGTAGGATGTTTTATTTGTGATTTATTCCCCATTCTTTATTTCTATGATGAACGCGGACTAATCCACCAACAGATTAGTGCACGGATTGATCATTCTTACGGGATGAGATTTTGCAGGGATTTTTGGGGATTGAATCCATGTTGATCTATTATTGCTGGTTTTCTGCTCTGTTTAAGCCTATTAATGGGAGCAGATCAACGCCGTGATGAATGACAGTGGAGGTTCGTTCCTCAGACTTGTTTCATTGGATTTCTCCCCATTTTCTTCCACGCGTTCTTTGCGTTCTTCAAGGGGTGATGAACATCGGATCGCTGTGCATCCGTTCTGTTATGCAACAATCCCAAATTAAAGAATTGACAACATGGTGATCTCGCGAAGGTGTGGCGATGGTTTCGGAAGACGATTCGGTGTGGATCGAGAGATATTTTATTTTTTGCCGTTTTTCTTCAAATGGATCATTGGGGGTTTATGACCCGATCGAAGGACTGAAAACACCTGATTTGGTGTTCGTGTGATGGGACGAACCAAGCCCCGAAGCATCAGGATGAATGAATGAGAGATCGCGGATCCGGAATATCGGACGAAGCTCGAGGAAGTAGACGGTGTTGTTGATAAATCCTGACTACACAGCATGTAGTATGGGCTACACGGCATGTGTTCATCGGTGGACTACCTGGCGTGTACTCCGGGAGTATACGGACACGGGTTGGGTACACATCCAAGGACACGTCGTGTATACCTTTCCCTGGCCGGACACGACCAGATATGCGGGACACCCTGTTTACTGGTACATGGGCATGCGACACGGACGTACACCGTGTATGGGCATACGGCCAGGGTACATGGGTGTCTCCCAGTTGACAGGACATGGTGTGTGCTTTAACTTACACACTGTGTATATGCTTTCCTACACTACTTTTATTCCAGAAGCGGTCTGTTTACACGGGTAGTACCCAGAGTCAAGGAACATGACATGTGATCCTTCTACACGCTGTTTAGTTGAGTTTTACACAACTTGGATGGATGACACAGAACGTTACATGGGCAGTACTCGGGGTCAAGGAACACAACGTGTAACCATACTACATGTAGTGTAACCTGTTTTACAAGGATTGAGCCAGTTGCCTTCTGTGACTTGGACTAGTTTCCTTAGGGTTCGTTCCCTTGGCATTTCTCCTGAATGTTTCTGGTATCATTTCCTACCTAAATTAGTATGATCCCTTCAGAAGGACTTCGTGAATAGAGTTGTGGGAATCCCCTCTATCAGAATTGGAGCTAGATCCTCTATTCCTTCCTCATACCCTGGGTAGAGTTCTTGGTATCGACGTGACCGACTTTACCCGGGCTCCGATCCTCTGCTTAGCGGATTAGTTTAGACTGATTTGTTGGAATCACCCCATATCTATTAGTTTTGATCCTCATCTAAACATCGTATTCTCAAGTGCTTGTGGAGTGTGTTCTCCCGGAACGAGTACTTCGTGTTTCTCTCTTCAGACCTAGGAGTGTGTTCTCCTTGTTACAATCTTAGTGGAATCTCCGAGCTGGATCTTAGTGGTGTTATCGTGATAGTCGATCTTGTTTGAGTATATCTGGATATTCTTGTTGTAATTTCTGTAGACATATACTGTGTGGAGGGGAATGTATCTTTCCTTTGTGGTATTTATATTGTTGTATACCATTGTGGTTTCGGGGTGTCCTATTGTGTATTGTTATACTCACCCCTGTATAAGCTTTTCCCGCACGTGTCGTGTCTTGTGCAGATGAGTGATCCTTTGATAGGATTCTAGGAGGACCAGGACTAGACGGTGCTCAGTGAGACCAGACAGGCTAAGGTGTGTTCCTACGGCTACAGATTGCACTCCCAGTACCTTTCATTATAGGCTGGACTTTGTGGAAGACTTTATTTTGGTGGGCTTGTACTTTTGGCCCAGGGTTTTATATTACTTTACTTTACTTTCCTGGCATACACTGTTGGTTAGGATTTTTAGAATATTCATGAATTTCCCTTTTTAGTAGTTTTTTACTTTTTAACATTGTGGGCTTGGAAATGTGTGTGCGTGTGTACAGGTTTGTAGGAAATTCCTCCCATGTTGTGATATGCCTACTTGGTGCTAGTCACCAACCCCTAGCCTATTGGATGTGGGATTGGGTGTTGCGGATCAGGCCCCACTGGGACGGGTCATGATAGAGTGGTATCAGAGGTGGTCGGTTCCACCTTAGGAACAAGCGTCTATGAGTTGGTTTGGGGAAACATTGTTAAGTGTTTCGTGTTCGGATTTTAGGATAGGGACCCCAATGTTGGTGCGGGCGGTCGACGTATCCATACACCATGACTCTGATAACTTGGTTTTCGACTCAGAACATGCGAACACTAGTTGCAGGGGGAATGTAATGGTACATGCATCAATTAGGAATGGGTTTTGGTTTCCATGTCCTTCTTGAGTCAGCTCTCCAGATATACTCACTGACTGAGATACATCTTGTTTCTATACATGATTCCTCTATGATGCGCACCCGCTAGGATCCATCAACTTGATCACAAGGATTGCCCACTCAGTGATGATGCTTCAATTCAGGGACCAGATCCCCCAGTTTTACCTTCGGAAGGGGTTCGAGTTATTCCACCACATGTGAAGCAGTGTTTAGTGCCTGCTGTACCAGTGGAGGAGGAGCGCATGCTGAGTGCACTCCATGAGTTTCAGAGACAGAGACCCCTCACGTTTCGAGGTGAGCCTAACCCTCAGGCAGCAGAGGACTAGCTTGAGGCAGTGGCCAGAGTCTTCTGTTTGGTTAAGACACCAGTAGACCATATGGTGATCCTAGTAGTAAGCCTTCTTCAGGGCTCGGTAGGTTGATGGTGGAGTTTGGTTATCCAGACCAACAACTAGGTGACTCATGCATGGTCATAGTTTGAGCATCTCTTTAGAGAGAAGTTTTCACTGGTTACCCTTAGAGTGGTACATAGACAGGAGATTCTTCAGCTCCAGCACAGAAACATGATGGTGGCTGACTATTCATCAAGGTTTACTGACCTCTCATGGTACTCGATGGATATGGTTAGGGATTAGTACTTCAGGGCTCAGACTTTTGAGCAGAGCATGTGCAGAGACATCCAAGCTAGCATCGTCCCAATGAGCATTCCTACTTATGTTGGGGTGCTCGAGCGGGTCGTGTTGGTAGAGAGAATCTTGCCAGAGTAGAGACAGTCGGCAGTTGTCTACAGTGAGTGAGCTAGAGTAGAGACCTCGGTAGTAGGGAGCCGACGTCAGGGTCCCAGGTGTGGGAGACTTTTTCAGAGGAGATCCCAGGATAGGGGATCTACCGTACAGGGTTCACAGGGCGCATCCAGCCAGCCTCGAGAGAGGCGATGCTACTCATGTAATGGCAGGGGACATCTCGCTCGAGATTTCCCGATCCACCGAACTACTGACATGGGAGCAGTGGATGGACCACCGAGGTAGAGGAAAGATGTGGATTAGACATATCCATAGGGCGGTGGACATGGTAGAGGATCTGGGAGAGCAGCTAGAAGTGGTCGGTGTTTTGACCTTTTTCCACCACCACCCCCAGAATGTCAACCCCAAGCTCAGGGAGCTGGTTGACAGAGGCAGGGACAACTGTAGGCTGTAGAGGCTTATGGCCCTGGTACTCCCAGGATGATTAGAGGTACAATATGGGTCTTTTCTACTTTGGCTACCGTACTGATAGACACAGGTTCTAGTCATTATTTTCTGGTTGCTTATCTTGATCTATAATTTGAGATTCCTGTTGAGCCTTTGACTCTTCTCTTACGCTTAGAAACACCGACTGGAGAAGATTCAAAGATCACACATCTTTGTAAACAGTGTGACCTGACCCTTGGAGGTGAGAGTTTCGGTTGGAACCTCTTGGTGGTAGCGTCAAGGACTTACGATTTCATTCTTGGAATGGATTGGCTATCAACAGTTCATGCCCATATTGATAGTTTTAGGCAAAGGGTGCGGTGCGTCCGCAGTAATGGAACAAGGTTCTCATTCATCAGTGAAAAGAAGACCCAGTAAATGCATGATGGACTCGTGCGTAGTAAGGTACAACTGATTTCATATCAGTTGGCCACCCTAGACCTTAGCGCAGTAGATGTAACGAGTTTCCAATTTCCAGAAGTAGTGGCTAATTACGAGAACGTATTTCCAGTGGATGTCCCTGGACTACCTCCTCGTCGTGTGATGGATTTCTGTATTGAGTTGCAACATGGGATGACACCGATATCAGTATCAGCATATAATATGGCTCCTGTAGAGCTTCTTGAGCCGAGGGTGCAGTTGGAAGACATGTAGAGGAAGTGCTTTGTGAGACCTAGTGTTTCACCCTGGGCGACCACAGTGTTGTTTGTAAAAAAGGTGGATGGAATCTTGAGGCTGTGTGTGGATTACTGGTTCTTGAATCAGGTGACTGTGAAGAACTGGTATCCACTACCGAGAATCGATGACCTATTAGACCAATTAAGAGAGACACGATGGTTCTCAAAGGTTGATTTACGATCAGTCTATCACCAGTTGCGAGTATGGGATGAGGATATACTAAAGACGACTTTCAGATATTGCTATGTTCACTATGAGTACTTGGTGATGCCCATCAGCTTGAAAAATGCCCCGACAGTATTTATGGGACTCATGAACTGGATCGTTCATCCCTATCTAGACCGATTCTTGGTGGTCTTCATCGATGATATCCTTGTGTACTCTATGTCCGAGGAGGAGCACGCAAGGCACCTAAAGATGGTTGTGGACACACTCCGAGAGCACCAGTTGTATGGGGAACTCACGAAGTGTCAGTTCTAGATACAGGAGGTCCAGTTTATGTGACACATTATCTCAACATATGGTGTAGCAGTGGACCCAACTAAGGTAGAGGCAGTCTTAGCATAGGATCCACCCCAGGTCATGAAGGAGGTACGAAGTTTCCTTGGGTTGGCAGGCTACTCTCGGAGATTCATTCTTGATTTCTCCAGGATTTCAGCACCCATGACGGCTTTGACCCAAAAGTGGTAGCCTTTTGTATAGACAGAGAGATGCCAGCAGGCTTCTCAGTAGTTGAGACAGAGTCTGACGAGCACCCTGATCTTGAGATTATCAGAGGAGGGTTTCAAGTATATGGTGTTCTAAAATACATCAGGAACCGAGTGTGGTTGTGTCTTAATGAAGAGGCAAACGGTGATTGACTATGGCTCACGACAGTTGAGGATACACGAGAAGAGCTACGTGACCCATGATCTTGAGTTGGCAGCAATAGTCTTCTCATTGAAGATGTAGCGGCACTACCTGATGGGCGAGCGGTTTATCGTCTACTCTGATCACAAGAATCTCAGATATATCTTTTTTCAGAAGGATCTGAATTTGGGACAGAGGCGATGGTGTGAGAGCCTCCAGAAGTACGACTTTGTGATCGTTTATAATCCTGGGAAGGGGAACGTTGTTGCATATGCTCTCAGCAGAAAATCCAGTTCACAGTTGTTGGATGAAGCGACGAGACAATTGGGCTCTTTAAATTTATCCTTCGTGGATAAAGATGAAGGAGCCTACCTTCAGTCGATGGTTGTTACCCCTCCACTCTTATAGTGAGTCATGGAAGCACTGCACGAGGATGCTAGCTGTGAGACTCTACGTGCTCAGATATCCACAGGTGATGCTTTCGATGGATATTCAAAAAATGGGGAGCACATTGTTCTTTTTAGGGGGCGCATAGTATTACCAATGACGTTGCGAGAGGAGGTTTTGAGGTAGTTCCATACATCTCCTTTGGAAGTGCATCCAGGCATGGAAAATATGTACCAGGACCTCTGATGTTAGTTCTGGTGGCCATGAATAAAGAAGAGTGTGGCAGAGTTTGTTTCTCGGTGCCTTACTTGTCAGCAAGTAAAGGCTGAGCACCGTGTTCCAGAAGGTTTGACTCATCCCCTTGAGGTGCCTGAGTGGAAGTGGGACAAGATATCTATGGAATTCGTGACAGGTTTACCACGTACTTCTAGGGGACATGATGCCATCTGGGGAATCGTTGATCAACACACCAAGTCCTCCCACTTCTTAGCCATATGGGACCAGAGATTGGTAGAGAGCTTGGGATGCCTCTACATACAGAAGATAGTTCGACATCATGGAGTGATATCCACGATTGTCTCAGATCGTGATGCTCGTTTCACATCCCGGTTGTGGAAGGGATTACAAGAAGCTTTTGGGACTCAGTTACACTTGAGCACAGTGTTTCATCCTCAGACTGATGGTCAGATAGAGCGGACCATCCAGGTTCTGGAGGATATGCTACGAGCTTACATACTTGAATTCGGTCGTAGATGGAAGGATCACCTACCACTGGTGGAATTTTCTTATAATAATAGTTTTCCTTCCACTATTGGTATGGCACCATTCGAGGATTTGTATGGGCGACTTTTCAGGTCACAACATTGCTGGACTAACCCAGGAGAGTCAGCACTCATGGGCCCAATGATGGTGCGAGCTACTATAGAGAAGTTTCAGGTCTACCAGGAGTAGATGAAGACTACGTAGAGTCGGTAGAAGTCTTATGCCAACTGGAGACGGAGACCCTGGGAGTTAGAGGATGGATACCACGTGTTCCTTTGGGTATCGCCTCGATGGGGATTGCAGAGATTTTACTGAGGTGACAAGCTATCTCCAAGGTTCATTGGCCCTTTTTAGATTCTTAGTAGAGTTAGAGAGGTGGCGTACCACTTGGATCTAACTGCTCAGATGGACATGGTACACAATGTCTTCCATGTGTCGCAGCTGCAGATGTACGTGCATGATCCATCGCACATTATCGACTAGGGAGAGCTGTACATTGATGATGGGGCAACCTTTTCTGAGTACCCAATGGAGATCGAGGATCGGCAGAAGAAGATGTTTCATGGGTGAGCTATTCCCTTTGTGTGTGTTTGGTGGCAGCACCAGAATCTCTAGAAGATCACGTGGGAGCGGGAGGCTCAGATTCGTATGTAGTTCCCACATCATTTTGAGGAGCCTTAGTTTTGGCTTTTCATGAATGTAAAATCCCTAAGGTGGGTGTGATTTAATGTCTCTTATTTTTTCCATTTTTTATTTTAATAATATATGGGAATTATTTCAAGACTATGCTTCGAGACGACGGGCAGTTTCGAGGCCCGGTGATCTCGAAACAACTGTTTGAATTTAATTAAATATTTAAATTTGCACGCACGTGTGGTTTTCCTAAGAAATTGTAGTAACTCTTGAATGGGTGCTCAAATCATAAATCAGAGGGCGCCTTTGCTTCTAGAGTAGCGGGTTTACCGTAGAAGAGACCTAGCATTATATGGCATAGGTTGGTGGTGCGATCTTGTTTTTGGACGTAATGGTAATAAAGTATTTAATAAAAATATTTTATTAAATCTTGTGGTGGAGAATATCTCTTCTCTTTTTAAATAGAGATTTTGCAGCAGATCAAGGTTACAATTCCCATAACCCTGAATCTCCCTAGAAGCTCTGGAGAAAACCTGCCAACGTGGCGACGGTGTTCTTGACGAGTTTCACCGGCGATGATGATGCGGCGATCGGATCTTTGTCAACGAAGGCCGCAAATCTAGGTAGGATGTTTGATTTTTTATTTCTTCCCTGTTCTTGATTTCTACAACGAATGCTGAATAATCCACGAACAGATTAGTCCACGGATCGATGGTTGTTGCGCTATGGTATTTTTTAGGGATTTTGGGGGATTGAATCCATGTTGATCTGTTGTTGCTAATTTTCTACTCCATTTAAGCCTATTAACGGGAGAGGATCAACTCCATGATGAACGAAGGCGAAGGTTCATTCCTCAAACTTGTTTCATTGATTTTCTCCCCCTTTTCTTCCACGAGTTCTTTGTGTTCTTCAGGGGGTGATGAATAATGGATCGTTGTGCATCCATTCTGTGATGAAACGATCTCGAATTAAAGAATCGACACCACGGTGATCTCGCAGAGGTGCGGCGACGGTTTCAACAGATGATTCGGAACAGATCATGAGATATTTTGTTTTTGGACATTTTTCATAAAATGGATCATTTGGGGTTTATGACCCGATAAAAGGAACGAAAACACCCAATTCACTGTTCGTGTGATGGGATGTACCAAGCCTCGAAGCATCGGGACGAACATATGAGAGATCACACATCTGGAAGATCAGCCGAAGCGCGAGGAAGAAGACGAATTTTTGGAAAATCCCAGCTACACAGTATGTGTTCGTCGGCGGAATACATGGTGTGTACTTAGGGAGTACACAGACACATGTTGGGTACACATCCAAGGACACTCCATGTATACCCTTCCCCGACCAGATACGTGTGACACCCCTTGTACTGGTATACAGGCAGGCGACATAGACGGACACCATGTACGAGAATACGGCCTGGGTAAACGGGTGTTTCCCAGTTGACAGGATAGGGCGTGTGCTTCTAATTACACACCGTGTATATTATTTCCTACACGACATTGATTCTAGACACGGTCCTTTTACACGGGCAGTACCCGGAGTCAAGGAACATGGTGAGTGATCCTTCTACACACCGTGTAGTGGAGTTTTACACAACTTGGACGGATGACACGGGCCGTTACACGGGCAGTACTCAAGATCAAGGAACACGACGTGTAACCATACTACATGTCATGTAACCTGTTTTACATGGCTTGATCTAGTTGCCTTCTGTGACTTGGACTAGTTTCCTTAGGGTTTGTTCCCTTGGTATTTCTCTTGAAGGTTTCCAGTATCATTTCCTACACACATGAGTATGATTCCTTCAGCAGGACTTCTTAAATAGAGTTGTTGGAATCCCCTCTATGAGACTTGGAGCCGGATCCTCTATTCCTTATTGGCACCCGTGGTAGAGTTATTGGTATCAACGTGAACAACTTTACCCGGGCACCGATCCTCTGCTTAGCGGATTAGTTCAGACTAAGTTCTTGGAATCAACCCATAACTATTGTTTGTGATCCTCATCTGAACATCGTATTCTCAAGTGCTTGTGGAGTGTGTTCTCCCGGAATGAGTAATTCATGTATCTCTCTTCAGACCTAAGAGTGTGTTCTCCTTGTTACATGCTTAGTGGAATCTCCGAGATGGATCTTAGTGGTGGTATCGTGATAGTCGATCTTGTATGAGTATATCTGGATATTCTTATTATATGTTATGTAGACATATACTGTGGGGAGATGAATTTATCTTTCCTTTGTGTTATTTCCCTTGTTGTATTCCTTTGTGGTTTCGGGGTTTCCTACTGGGTATTGTTATACTCACCCCTAAATGGGCTTTTCCCACACGTTTCATGTCTTGTTTAGACGAGCGAGCCTTTGACAGAATTCTGGGAGGACCAGGACCAGACAGTGCTAAGTGAGATCAGACAGGCTGAGGTGTGTTCCAATGACTACATATTGAAGTCCTAGTACCATTATTTACAAGTTGGACTTTGTTGCAGACTATATTTTGGTGGTCTTGTACTTTTGGATCAGGGTTTTACATTAGAGTACTTAACATTCCTGGTGTACTCTGTTGGTTGGGATTTTTAGTATATGCATGCATTTCCCTTTTTAGTAGTTTTTTACTTTTCATCTTTGTTGTCTTGGAGATGTCTGTGTGTGTGTACAGTTTTATAGGCAATGCCTCCCATGTTAGTGATATGCATACTCGGTGCTAGCCACCAGCCCCTGGCCTATTGGAGGTGGGCTTGGGGAGTTACGGCTCGGGCCTCACTAGGATGGGTCATGACATACATCAATATAAAATTAGTTATTATTACTTTTTATGGAAATTATTATTGAAAATTGAATGACATCGCTTCGTGAGGTTTTAGGTTGTCGTACAGAGGAGAGATGTTATCGTATTCTCTATGAAATTGAAAGTAGGAATGATTGTGTGATATTATAATTAAATAAGTATAATTATATCATAAATTTTATATATAAACATTAAATACATAATTATATAAATCCATGAGAAGCAAGGATGGAAAAGGAATTATGTCGGTTCGTGAGATGGTAGTTTGTCGTACACATGATCGACAATTTTGTTTCCTATTTGATGGTGGAGGAGATGGCTGTAGGTCATTCACTCATCATAACAAAATTTATTTATATTTAATATACTTATTTTATTATATAATAATTATTTAATAATATTCTAATAATTTAGAATAATAAATAAAATAAAAATCCCAGTTAAGGGTGTTTCCTCTTATTTGGACAACCTCTTTATGATTGCACTAAAATCCTTCTTGGGTTGTATTTATGATCAAGACAGGTATTGTAGTTTGAGTGTAGGGAATTAAGTAATTTTTTGGGAACTTTTTTTCTGTACCAAATGTTTTTTGATGTGTTTAAAGGATAAGAGAGGTGGTGACCTCTTATAAGTGGTGGATATGACATGCTTATAATATTTGAATAGAAAGAATTCCATCGTTTTTTACATGTGAAAAGGCTCCAAAATGGACCATTATCTAAAGTTATAATAGATAAGGTTTAAATATGATAGTATAACGGGAATTAAAAAAATGGTTCATTTTACCATATTATATGAAATAAATTATTATGATTCTAAATTTATAGTCCATTTTTTAAGATTCCATTTTGAGAAGTAGAAAAATATAATTTACATTTCATCTCATACTCTCAATGAAAAAGTTGGTTTCCAAAGAAAATATTTTTGTATGTAGAAAATGTTTTAGTATCAAATTTCAATATCAAATTGATTAAATGACATAAATTGGAATAATAAATATATAATTTAACTATTTTTTCTTTTAAAACCAAATTAAAATCAAAATTTACTTTTAACTGCTTTAAGTAGAAAGACTGTTTTTATAAAAAATAAATATTTTTTATAATTCATCGAAATTTGAAAAAATTCAGAAAAATATAAAAGATTCACCCTAAGATAATTTTAAAATGATTTAAAAAATATTAATTTCATTTTTCTAAAATAAGTTCTCTAAAATTAATGAAAAATATTTTTAAATTATGTTTAAAAAGAGAAACTAAACCACCATAAAAACTATTTCTCAGAAGACATTTATTTTTCATTTAAATGGTTTTTATTTTATTTCTAACTAGTAGATAAATATTTAATGTATTTTATAAATGTGTAAGAAATGTAATTTTAATAATTTAGGAAGTCATAATCATACCTCCAACTTAATTCTTGGATTATAATAGCCATGTTTAAATAATAATATTTTAATAAAGTATCAAGATCTTCTTAAACTCAGTGTTGTGTCCATTACAAGATGTCGAAGAGGTTAAATTTATTTAAAATGAAATATATCATAAAAACATGGTGTGTAAACTAATATAATAAAATAAAAATATGATAATCCATTGACATACCTAAGGGGAAATTATAAACCCAGAAGAAATAACTTATATATGATAATTATTTCCTGACTTATGGGTCTCTTGGTTTCAATCAACATTATCCATGGTAATGTTTATTATTATTTTTTATAACCTAATAATTCATTAAAGTCCTTTATAGTGGCTATTAAATAGTTTTTGAATTTCCAAAGCATATCCCCTAAGAGTGTAAAACAGTGTGTGTTGTATGATAAATTTTTATATACCAGGTAACATTTGGGTCAAGGTCGAAGTCACTTTTTAAGATTTGTTACCCCTAAGTACATTTTTTCTAGAAACACGTCCACTAGTAGTATTAAGACACAAATTTAATTCCACGAAAACTACTAGCTCTATACATCACCAATATTCTAAGATATTTTCCTATAAATAAAATTATCCTTATACTTATCCCTAGGGTTATCACTAATTTTTTCTCATCTTAGTTTCAAAAGGTATATTAAACACTTTCTCTGATATAAAATATAGAGACCCTATCCATTTTAAACATATTATTACATGATTCTTAAACATAAATATCCATTAATATAATACAATGATCATAAAGGCCTAGTGTATTTTGAAATCTAGGTTTATAATGCATCAAAAGTAACTTAAAACATTTCATCGTTATTTAATTATCCATAATGAAATTCTAAAATCCCTTTGATCTCCTAAAATTGTATGGGATAACCTAGGGAATACATAGACAATGGGGTGTGCTAAAAATAACTATAATGGAATAAACATGATAATGAAACGTAACTTGTTAGTCAAGAGTATAACATTATATCATAAAAGTAAAGGCTCAAGAGTAAACACATGATATAATAACATAAATAACATGGTATCATAAGGGAACAAAATTATATAATATGTTGAAACAACAAATAACATGACATAAACATGAGTCAAGAATAACGTCCAATACAATATCACATGCTCGAAAAATCCTTATAATGGATTAGATTTACTCCTTAATCCCATACAAGATTCCTCATGAGAATATATCTTTACCCCATAAATTTTAGTGCAATCTAGACACACCCATCATTACTTGTTTATTGTTTATGTGTCCCACAAAAAGGAAATAAATCATAAGGCACACACATAATAATTACAACTAGAATGAAATGGGTTTTATAATTTTCTCTCATATCATAATCAAATGAAAAATTCATAATAAAGGAATTTGAAAGATGAAAATAATACATATATTACCCCATAAAAGTAAGGAATAGTGAGAAAGGTATATAAGTAAGATACATATATAAAATATTTGAAGCATTCTATGACAAAAAAAGTTGTACTCGTTGATAAATAGAAATAATTATAAAAATATTAAAAAACTTTTTCAGGGAAAAAAAATTACACATTGGAAATCACTTTTTAAAAATAAAAATTCACAAAATATTGTGGGAATAATTTTCTTTGAAAATATAATTTGAGTCCTATAAATGATTCTTCAAGGAAAATTATAGAGGAAAAAATTTCCCATACCATATATGATAAAGTAAATATTCCTTTCATGTTTTTGGTAAAAAATCATGAAGTACCTTGTTTCAAAAATTAAAAGAATATTCCTTTGAAACCATTTTAAAAAAATCGACAAGGGTAAAAAGTAATTTAAAAAATCATAGAATTAGTTTCAAAACATTTGTAATACACTTTAATGAATACATGGACATATAATGGAAAGAGTTTTCGAACAAATAGAGAAATAAAGTTGATTTTTTTAGAAAACATTTTATCTTTATTTTCAAGTAGCAACGAAAGGAAAATGGTACTATTAATTGAAAAGTTAATGAATAACTAGAGGATTATATAATGGAAGTATATTATTAGGTTATGATAAAATACTTTCCATCAATGGAAATTGAAGAATAAATAATTGTGATAAAAATGAGTTTGAAACATAAACCCTTTCCACTTTGGTAGCTTTGAAATCATAACTCATGTGACTAAAGAAAATGGAATGTAACATAAAATATCATGATGTATGAAGTATTCACGCAATAATATTTAATGTGTAAGTATATAAACAATTCTAAATAAATAATGTACATAAAATATCATGTGTTTCAAAGAAGTATGTTTGATAAAAAACCCATACAAAGATCTTACCATTGAATTGGGGATTAATTTATGAATTTATTATGTGAATAAAATAAAAATTCAAATAAAACAAGTGGAAATACAACATAAAATAATAAAATTTTATTACAAAAATAATATTACCATAACAAAATAAATGAAGTAAAAATTTAACTCAATGAATAGAAATTGAGTTAAGAACCCCCTTACATCAAACTCAAATCATCAAGTGAATTTCATATATTAATTAGTAATAAACTTATATTAATTATTTAATTACATAAGAATAACTTTAAAGTTTATTATTCAGAAATTTTATTTTTTTACAATTTCAAATTCAATTACTTAAACAATTAATTTCACATTAGATGTTTTAATGATAAAAAAATCACATTTCCAAAAATCACTTTGGTAAGTTAACTATGGTCAAAGTGATTATTATTTAATAATATATATACTTAAAATCATGAAATAAGTATTATTTTTGTACATAAATTATACTATTAAAATGATCCATGAGATATGGTTAAAAAAATGGTGTATGTTACAATCTTGGAGGAGGTATGTCGTATATTTGCGTGACTAACGTTTCCATTTTTTTATGATCATTATGGAAATAAGTTAACTGTTATTTTCTTTGTAAAATATTATCATTATATAATAAATTTCATATTATTTATTTAAATATGCATTACACACACCATCAATGTGATTTGATAGTAAAAATGAATCACATCACTTCGCGAAGTGGTAGTCAACTATACACACGAACGACGTTATAATTTATTTAATGGCTGGTAAGTTAAGAAATTATATGATATATTTATTTTCATAAATGAATAATATTTAATTTATATCATATATAAACATAAAATTATCACTTACCACATTCCATGTAATTCATAAGTGAAAAAGAAAACAACATCAATTCTTGAGGCGGTAGTACTCTCTACATTCGAGCGACGTTATCGTATTCTATGAAAAATTGAATGTAAGAAAGAGTATGTGATATTATAAATATATAACTATAAATATATAATAAATATCATATATAAAATTTAAATACATCATTATTTCCTTATGTGATAAGCAGTGATGGAGAATGAATTATGTCAGTTCGCAAGGCTCCTATCCACTATACACACAGTCAATAGTCTCATTTCCTATTTAAAAGAGGTGGAGAAGGATTAAGTTAATTCCCTAGAAATAAATAAATATCATTATATGGAATATACTGATGTTAGTATATCATAATAATTTAATAAGATCATAATTATAGGGAAGAATAACTAAAACAAAAAAATTAGTTAAGTATGTAACCTATTCTTCAAACAAATTCTTTAGGGTTTTACTAAAATCCATCCTAGGATGGATTTATTGTCAAAATGAGGCTTTTAAAATGAGTGGGGGTATTAATAATGTTGTTTGGTTAGGGATGAGATGAACCAATGGGTTTTGGAGTTGTGGAAATTAGAGGAGAGGGGAGGCGTTTTATAACTGGGGAGAATACGCACATGGAATTTTTGAAAAGAAATAATTTAACCCAGGTTTCTATCCTACCATGGTTGTAATAGGGGGTTCCCCAAACCCAAATAATTGGTATTTTTATTACCGTTTCCTGTATAAAGTTAAATAATCATGATTTACTCTTACCGTTATAGTGTATAATTTTCCATGTCTACAATTTAATGTTAATTTCCATAGATTAATTATCATATCAAAGGTTATATTAGTTCTCAGGATATGAGAACATCGAGATACTATGAAATTTATCTTAAATATATTTCTTATGGTCTATATAAATCATTAAAATTACCCCCAATAAAGCACTCTCTCATGTTGTTGGAAAGGGATGGTTACGAGACCTCAAGTGTCCTTCAATGTATCCTAGAGGCTACCAACCAGCAACAGGGATGTGAAATGTGTAGTGGGAAGACAATACCCCAAGGTATAAATATTCATAGCAGTAGAAAATAATATTATAATAGATATAATTAAATTAAATATGTTGTGGAAGACAATAATAAAATAAAAATAATAATCAAATAAATAAATAAGCAATAATGTAATAACGTGCTAGAATGAAACTACATGCCATGATAGAAAAATACAAGAAAAATACTAGAAAAATCAAATTAAACACTAAATTTAGTGGTTCCCAGTCCCCTTGTCAATCATTTCTCTGAACTCCATCCCATTCAAAAACATGTAATCAATAGCAACGTTCTTTTCCCTTGCCTAGACATTCATCCCTGAAAACTGATCAAGTACCAAACAGAGGCCCAAATAGGACGTGAGTACAACTCAGTTTGTCAACAACACCATCTATAAACCAAACCAGTCTGATAAAAAGTGTATGTAATAAAGTGGTAAATAGTTTTATTAATTAATTTAATAATTAATAAAATACAACAATAACTTACTTCTGATCCATGTAGAAATATATTTCAGCATGCCTTATGTCTTTTCTTACCACAACCGTAAAACCAAGGTAAAATAACCTACTTTAACACCACTCCAGAGTATCTCTAAAATGTCTTATGACCATGGAAAACATAACCATATAACCATGGTATGCTCGCAAAAATTTTGTTCAAAGCCCAATATGCATTACAACATCTGGGATAATACACTATAATAATTGCTACATGGGGCTATGAATATCTGTCTCTCTATAAGAATTAAAATTTGGGACTCGGCCGAGATCACTCAATATCAACATTACAACATATAAGTGTGCATGTTCTAGGGTCAAGCCCGATATATAAGAATTATGTCATGGAACACAATATCTATGATACGACATGGATACCAAAACATCACATCACAATTCTCAATGGTTATTTAGGTGAATTACCTTTCTTATTTCATATTCTATTTAAAATTTAATTCTAAATTGATTAAAAATTATATCAATATGAAATTATCCAAAATTTAGGGATATTATAATATGAAATCACCCAAGGTCACATTTCATGCTAAATATACTTTAACTAATTAGAAAATTCAATTATATTCAACAGTTTTTTCACCCAATGAGTGTCCGTAAGCTATGTCAGAGAAAAATTGAAAATAAAAGAATTCTAGGAATAATATCATTTATTATTTATTCTATATGGGCAAACATTTAATTGTCACAATCACAAATATTGCATAAAAATAACAATGATCAAACCATAGGGTTAATATTTTTACCTCATACCTTTAAGTGATGATCCAACAACAATTCCAATAGCCAGCATCCACAAGGAAGAAGGTGAAGATGATTGAAAAATATTCATAGATAAAATATTATCAAGATCAAAACCAAAAATTACATTGGGAAAATTATATAACCGTAATAATTGGAAAAGAAGGAATAGAAGGAAGAACATGACCAAAACCACATACTAGGGATTTCTCACACAAAAAATAATGTCTAGAATAAAATTTGGCAACATAAAATCACCTAGAGAGATCCCTATGGTTGAGTGGAGAGGATATTCAATGGACTTGAATTAAAATCATCTGCAAAAAATGTTTAAAATAGTAGGTCGGGCATTTATAGGGTGTGTATTATTCTAACACACTGTGTCATTGTTTTTAATGGAATTATCCAAAAACTTTTTTCCTCGAAATTATTTTATTAAATCCCTAGAATAATTACATTACCCTTTCTACAATGTGTAAATTTTATACAGCTAATTTTCATCCCATATTCTTTCTAAAAAATATAAACCTCTTTTAAATCGTTTCAACTCACCATGAAGCTACGAAATTCATAATACAATTATTCCTAGACTCCATTAATTCAAACATGCATACATCACTGAACTTTATGTCACTTTATGAAAAAAAATCTTCTCACATATACTCTATCATCCTTCTCAAATTTTCTTTCAACCCAAGATAGTATTCATTCAAATGACATACTTTCATGTTGGAACTAAACTGAATGTAAATATTACTGAAAAACATAGAGAGAGAATTAATTAGAAAAAAGATATGATCATACAACCTTTCCACCTTATAAAATATCTTCCCTGAGATTATAATAGCACCACTTTGAGTTATCAATAAAAAAGTTCTGCCACTATTCTCTCATATTAGAATTCATCTCCTAGGTCTCCTCCTGAACTCATCCATGGTACCACTACACTGAACCAATGGTATAGTAAAAACTTGATGATATTTCTAACTATGATCCATAACCTGTAATGGATTCTCCTTAAAGGAAAAATCAACACAAACCTCAATGTCTTGTATATCTACCACATGGGAATAGTCTACATGATAAATCTATATATCTGGAATAAGAAACATGTCGTGCATAGAACTATAACATTAGGGAAGGGCTAAATAGTATGACATTGGACGACCCTAGAAACTATTTAAATTCCCCGGAAAAACATGGGTGATAGATTTCCCTATTTTATGATATGGCATTACCCCAACCAATGCAACACCCAATGGAAAACATGATAACTGACATCAAATTACATAGGTCATCTCTGGTGGTCAACACATGACTTCTTCCTTCTATGTGAGGTAACCAAAAACAATATAATTAACTAAACCTCTTTAGACATATCATGTATGAGACTAGACCAAACAAGTGTCAAATCACCTACCTATAGCCAAAAAATAGTCGAATAGAATGGACTTCTATACAAATCCTCAAAAGTAGACATTTGGATTGATTCATGGAATATATTATTATTTACACTCCATGAGTTCCATATATTGCTCCCATGAACCACCAAAATCTAAAATACATGCTTGTAACATATAATTCAGAACCAGAATAGTCCACTCAGATTGGCCATCGGTCTATGGATGATAGGTAATGAA
The DNA here is from genome assembly GCA_963277665.1 of Viscum album. Lineage (NCBI taxonomy): Eukaryota > Viridiplantae > Streptophyta > Magnoliopsida > Santalales > Viscaceae > Viscum > Viscum album. Next base: position 911,120,414 of record OY728155.1, on the reverse strand, counting down.
TAAAAGAACTCATGATACCAGGTATTTATGAAGAATCTTCCAGAAACTCGATGTGAAATGAGGATCTCTATCTAAAATGACACTCCTTATAACACCATGCAACTGAACCACCTCACACACATAATGATTTCCCAGATAATCCACTAGAAAGGCTTACATAAAAGGAAAGAAGTAGGATACGTTAGTTAGTCGATTCACAATTACCCATAAAACATCATTCTTATGGGTTTTTCTGGGTAGTACTATCACAAAATCCATTGTAACATCATCCCATATCCACTCAAGAATTTGTAAAGGATGTAAAAGCCCATATGACCTCTAATAATAGGTTTTCACATTCTTATAAGTGAATCATCTAGCCATAAATACTTCCACACACTTCTTCATTCTTGAAAACTATTAATTTTTACATAGATCATGATACATCATTGTTAAACCAAGATTCACCACACATCTAAAAGCATGAAACTCCCTCATCAGCTCATCATGCAAGTATGTAGGAACCCATACTCATCCATGGAAAAGAAGAGAACTTCCACTACCATCCTAATGGAATCTCCAAAACATATAATTTTTGTCTTAGAAATAATCCCTTCGGATAGGAAAACATCTCAGTCTTAATTCAATCCAAAATAATTTGTATAATAGATGTCGAAGTTAGAGCTACTCGACCCTAAGATTCCGGAACTTCTATATACATGTTTACAAAGAGATCCACTATCCTCCAGTCAAAAAAATAATCTCATACTACCTATTTATGTGTATTTCTTCTCAAATAATCTTCAATAGTGTTTCCATTTCCTGGTGTAGAAGATAATTTAATGTCGAAGGACTACAGATAATTGAACCACCTCTTTCTACTAAAGTCTAGTTCTTGCTGAGAAAATATTTACATGACGATATTGTGATCCTTGTATGAAACAAACCTATCTAACATGATATAGTGTATTACAAATATCAAGGAATGTACCAATAATGCTAACTCTAGATTCTGAGTGGGAGAATTCCTCTCATGCAGTCTCATATACCTGGATCCATAAACAAACACTCGATCCTCTTACATCATCATAGCTCTGAGTCCGACTCCAGATTAATCCTAGAATAAAGAATATGCTCTACCCAACATATGTAAATGGAGGATAGTTGAAGAGTTCATCCAAACTTTTAGCTCTTGAAAATATATCCCTCAAGCATTAGACCAAAAAAACACCACCCCAGTCTTGGTCATCCTAGACATTGGAGCTACCAATAGGGAGAAATCCTAGATAAAACGCTGATCATAACCTTCTAATCCCAGAAAGCTCCAAATTTAGAAGACCTTCTTGGGATGTTCCAAAGATATCATGGATATGAATTTATATGGGTTCACTAACACTACTACTTTAAAGATTACATGGCCCAAGAAGTGTACTTCATTAATCTATAATCTCTATTTGGTTAGCTTGGTGTAAATATAATTATCTCTCAGTTTACTCAAAAAGATGTCATGATATTTGGAATTATCATCTGTTGGTTAAGAATATACTGTGATATTTTTGATGAAAACCACCACAAAGTAATCAAGAAATGGATAAAAATCATATTCATTAAGGTTATGAATACTACCAGTGTGTTAGTCAACCTAAACGACATCACTAATAATTCATACAATTCATGCCAACTCCAAAAATAAGTTAGAGGTATATCTAATGGTCTCACCCTTAAATGATGATATAATGATCTATTGTAAATCGTTGAGAAGATCTTAGCACCTCTCCACTGATTGAAAATATCATCAATGCATGAAAGAGGATACCAGTTCTTGATTGTCATCTAGTTCAACCACTAATAATCCACCCATAAGTACAATGATCCATCAACCATTTTAGTGAGGAGAATTAGTGAAACCCAAGTAGATGTACTTGGTCATATGAATATTTTTAGATTAAAGATATTCCATCAGAACTTTCAACTATCATACCTCTGATGATAGAAATTCTTGTATCCATGTTAGCCAGAGAAATATGTATAATTTGTAACTGAATTTCCCCTCTACCCTGGGATCTATTATGACTACCATTATCTAATTCCCTTACTTGGTACTATTTATCATGAATTGGGGTACATTATCCCTAGCCTCAGCCAGAGTAGTCTATGGAACACGATATATTAGTCCACTGATGGGTAGTTAAGCCCTTCTCGATTTCAGTGCATTTCCTGGTCCTCTGTAACTTGTATATTATGGAACATTCCCAAATAACCTCTAAAGATAGCCAATTATACCATATATATATGACTCTCACATGTGGGTTAAGGAAATTGTTGGTTCTTGTTATGAATGATTACACACTAACAACCCCTCTTATGTCAGATGCATGAAGTCACATGATTTTTCAGCATTTAATGTCTCCTGATAGAAATGGATTATAAAATTCATCTTTAATTCCTTATAATAGAGATTATGATTCTTCCCAACATCCTCCAAAATATCCCACCAACACATGGAATATCCATAAAGAATACACACAATAATATTAACTCCCTATATATGTGTGTCTCAATATTCTTGAACTTCATCTGGACTACCTCAATCTAGAACACAGCTGCCTAGGGTCCCCCTTCCCTAGTAAAAACAAGCAGATGCTACCACTGAAACTGTCTTTTCAGCTCAGACATCAATGGATCAGTACAAACAGTATCCCTTTCCAAGGATCACATGACCCTCAAGAAGCTTTCATAAAGCTAAACATCCATCTTCTTCTTAGAAGCTATAGGAAGCTCTAGATTATCTATTTTGGGGCGTTCTAATTAGCACTATCCGAAGGCTCGAGTCAAATATGACGAGGATACATTTACTCTACATGAAAAATACACATCTTAGAAAACGTTCTCACAACATGGTCATCCCAAAAAAGTGACTACAATTGATAACGACTAACTACTTGTCTCTATATACATGGCTTATGATTTTTTTAGCACGGCACGAAATCTCAATTCATTTATCAAGTGAAACAAAAATCTCATATTATAGTTCAATAGGAATGTATATATCACATGAAAAAATATATATGTCTCTATCATGAAAAATGAATTCCAATATATACCTATGTTCTTATTATAATGAATTTAACCTTATCTTATGCCATATCAGGTAATGAGTGAATGTCTCAAGAAATAGTCAGGTTACAAGAAAATAACCTCACACATCGAGTGAATCACCCAAGGTGAAATAACACCAAATTTAAAAATAACAAATCACAAATTGGAGTCCCATTCCAGGGTACTCGAATTTTCTCCCATTCATGGGTAATCTACTCCCATGAAAAATATTATAACCAAGTCTTGACACATATTATTCTCTTTTCTACCTTTTCCAATCTATAATGAAGAAAATAAAACCATCTCCCATTATACCACTTTGTAACATCCCCAATCAGGAACACTCTCACGTCACTGGAAAGGGTTGGTTATGAGACATAAAGTGTGCCTACCGCAACTTCATAGGCTTCTGACTAATAGTGTGGTTGTGAAATGTATATTAGGGAAACTATACCCCCTTGGTATGAAGTTTCATAGTAGTAGAACAAATCATATTAGAATGGAAATAACCATAGTAAATACATAGCAGAGGACAATAATAAAATCCAACTAAATAATAAAATAAACAAATAAGGAATAATGTAATGATGTGCTAGAATTTATCTAAATTTCATACTATAATAGTAAATGAAAAATATATAAAGACGAAAATAAAAAATTCAATGTCACGATTATTGTACCCTGTGTCTGTCCGATTTCCAAACTCCATCCCAGTTGCAAACATGCAATCAAAAGAAAGTTCCTTTTCCCTGGTCCAAATCTACATCTATGAAAACTACTAAGGTTCCCAATGGTGTCTCAAATAGGTTATAAGTATAACTCAGTTGGTCGAAACCACTATGTCTAATCTAAACTATTGTCATAAGTAGGGTATGAAACGCAGGGATTAATATGCCTATTAATTATTAAAATACAACAAAACCTACTTTGTCTCTATGCCAGAATATCTCTGGACATATCTTATAACCATGGAAACAAAAACGATATAACCAGGGTAAAATAACCAACCTCGGTACCATGATGGAATATTTATGTGCATACCTTATGACCATACGAACCACAACCATATAACCATGGTATACTCACAACAATCCAGGAAAAATCCTTATAAGTATTAAAAAATCTGGATCAATTCCTTGTAAGCATTACATCATGGGACTATACATAACCCACTCTCTATAAGCATTGCAGCATGGTACTAGGAAAAATTATATTATATAAGTGTTCATGTTCTGGGATTGATCTAAATATATATCCATTATAACATGGAATGACATCCTTGTCCTATAGCATGGATATCAAAATATCACATCACACTTCTAAATGGTTAATTATGAAAATTTCCATTTTTCATTCATATGACACTGGTAATTTAATTCAAAATTGATTAAATATTATATCAAAAATAAATAAGCCATAATTTAGGGATTCAATAAGAATAAATCACCCAAGTTCACATTTCATGATAAACATAATTTAAGCCATTATCCAACTCAATTATATATAATGGTTTGATAACTCAATGGGTATCCATAATCCAGGTCAGAAGATAATTGAACAAAAAGGAATTCACAGAATAATATTATTTATTATTCATTCAATTTGGTCACACATTTCAATGATGCAATCACAATATTAAATAAACATGGAAATTATTGAAGCATAGGGTTGATATTTAGACCTCCTACCTTTAATAGATGATCCAACAATGATTCCAATGGAAAAATACCTTGAGGAAGAAGGTAAAGATGATTAAAAATAGGTTCTTAGATCAATATTGATCAAGATCAAAACCAACAATGAAATAAGTAAAACTATTTCACTATAATTATTAGAGAAGAAGGAAGAAAAGTAAGAATATCAACAAAACCACATACCATGGAATTATCACCAAAAAAAGACCTTCAAAAGGGGTTTTAACACCCCAAATTCACATGGAGAGAGCCCTATATGTTATAGGAGAAGATATAAAGCATATTAGAATAAAAATTATCCACACAAAATGCTTAAAAGAGATGGTGGGGAATTTACACGATGTGTAATGTGCTTACACATCGTCTAAATTTTTTTAAGGGAATTCACTAAAAACCATTACCTCATATTTATTTTATTGTATCCCATAAAAAATTCCATGGCATGTAATCCATTTACAGTACATGTAAAGGTTATGCAGTATATTTTTCATCCCATTTTCCCTTAAAAAATAGAAGATCTTTTAATGATTCTCAACTCACCTTGAACCAGTGAAACGCTTATCCCAACTTTTTTGAGACTCAATTACTTAAAACAAGCATACATCCCTAACATTTATGTCATTTTCTCTTATAATTCCAACCACACAGATACTCATTGGTCCTTCTCAAGTTTCCTTTCAACACAAGAATCAATTTATTTTAACAACATACATTCATGAAGAAACAAAACTAAATAGAATGATTAACGCAAAACTTAGAGAGAGGAATACCTGGAATGAAATACGATATCATACATCGTAATGACTAGATAGAGTTAATTTCTGGCTATAAGGTGTTGTGATCTCATAAGAATTGATAGTTTTTCTCATGAAGTTCACACATAGTGAATCATGGTAGGTGAGATAATGAGGACAAACACACTAATAAAAACACCACATGTTTCGGGTGTCATTGGTTGTTCTATCTATGAACATGTGTATTGGTCTCCTGAATTGAGATCATTGTCAATGTGTACTATCTAACAACAAAATTTGATGTAAGGAAAAAAATGATAATGAAATTTTAGGGAGGTATCTTATGTAGGGTTTTTCATTGGTGGTATGAAATTGGGTAAATGGTCAAGATATGATTTTTCTCTTATGATATGAGGAAGTAATATCTCATGCCTGGTTAACTAAGAAGGTAGTTCCTTCATAAATCCTTGTCCAAAGTTGTCAAAGGTCAATATATCCAGATAAATAAAAAAATAATCAAGAAAGGATGATGAAACTATTGTGTGCCCTCTTTTACCAGATATCTAAATATAAACTGATTGTATTACACTATGTGTGATCATAGGTTGGTTGTCATTACTATGACTATTCCTTATCTATTTAGGGGAATTGATGGGTTTCTATACTCCACTATTGGTCTGTGAATACTATTCACTGTAATCAATACAAATTACTAGAGGGTTATATGCAGTAATATATTCAAATAACTTCCATATTCAGGTGAATGGGTATATTGGACATGGTGGACCCCACCACAGGGTCTGAGTGTTGTCCATGTTTTATCGATCACCATTAAATAAATAAATTCATTATTAATAAAGTAAATAATAATTGGGTATAATATATTTTTTAAAATTATTTTCAATTTTTTACGTAAATACGATGAATAATATTATTCGAATGAATATTATTTTAATAATCCAAGTTCATTTAATATTGGCAGGAATTACGAGTCGAGTTAAATTACTCAGTTTTATCACATAGTATGTTTAATATATATTATAAGTATATGATAAAATATAAATGATATTTATGATTCATTTTTGTTTGTCATAATTATTAGTTATCACTTATTTAGTGGCCATTAAATTTTCTAGGTTCTGGGCAAACTAATCGGAGTATTTTTTGTAAACCACTATATAAGTAGTAGATGAGATTCATTCAATGTACTATCCATGCATTAAAAATGAGATATTCTCTATCATCCTTAATTTCAGAGAGATAAATACTCTCTCCAATTGAATGATCCAACATTACCTTTGTAGATTGAAGGCACATGATCATGGTGAACGATGTGACATCGACGATATTGTTAGAGCTCTGTGATAACAACTAAAATTTAATGAATGACATAAACATGGATTATTGAAGCATGTGTGGATGATCTTTAGGGTATTAGCGTCTAATCCCTTAAGTTACAGATGTTAGATATGAGATATAGTTCAATGTGATTAAATTCAAATGAGTTAATCATTCGGTTTTTATTTTGTGATTATTAAATTCATAGAGATACTCATATCTTACTGCGGCTTGGATCACCAGAGATGAAAACTTTTATTTCCTCAACACTAATTTTTTTTAATTTCCTAACCCAAAAGATTTTGATTCTCACCTTAATACCAACAATAGGTATCAAATGATATCATCAATTTTCTGATCAAATAAAAAATTGCATTTCATTAAAATAATTAGAGGGTTCAAATTTGGTCCTAAAGAATCTGGTAATGGTTCCATCCATGTTTGGATGACTATGCTACTATCATTATAAAAAAATATGGATTGAAATTGGTGATTTCTCAGGTATTAAAAATTGAAACATATATCATATATATTAAATTTTACACAATATTCATCACTGATGACAATTTCCAGTGAAATATGTTATCTAGAATGAGCTCAGGCAGCTATAACAATATTTTTTGGGATGACAACATTTTTGGAAAATACGATATTATAATAATTATGTTATTATAATATGTTAATTATTATTATTTTTATTAAAATATTAAATGTCTATTTTCATAGATTTTTTAATGTAGGGGAATGTTGAAGAAATTATTTGTTAAGCAGCAGGTTAACACACCTACAATGAGGAATAACAAAAAATGGTTTCAAATGGGGGTGGCAGATTCGTTTGTGGAAAGAAAAAAACATTAGAAAAATATATATTTATAATTAAAAAAAGGAAGCATGTCAACCTCATTTTGTATCCTCCCTTCATCCTAGAATGAGCTAAGGAGCCCCAGCCTGGCCACCAGAGGCATCTCCCTATCCGTCTGATCACCACCACAGGCACTTCGCTGTCCCTGTCTCCCTCTCCCAACCCTCTTGGATTTCCACCTCTATCATGTCATTCCATTTTAAGACTCGAACAAACACTAACTCCAACACCATATGGCTTTGATGCCTCCATCTGAGCTCTCCCCTCTACTTCACCTAGTTGAAGCATTGTCGTTGCTCACACCCCCTTGTCGTGCCACCCGCTGGTAAGTCGGATGCCACCATTAGGTGGGAAGATCCCACTATAACACCACCCAAATTTAGCCATTTCTACCCCACCATGTGACCCCCATATCCTAAAACACTTTCACTAAATCTGGATCCTCGACCACGTGAGATCTTTGCACTACCTTCTTCCAACCGTTGGAAGCCACCCTCAGACGAGACCACTGGTGTTGTTTACACTCGATGGCCTCGCTTGGAAAACCGCATGGGATGCATCCTTTGGTTGACCACTATTCCACATCGATGCACCTACCCCTGATGAATCCACTCTCTACCACGCGAGTATATGATCCTCGTCACCCTTCCATCCTCCCTACAGTGAGGTAACCCCCTATCATGAGCTCCTTAGGATGTGTTGGACTCAAACCACCTTTCAAAGTTTAAGGGCGGGTCTTCCGGTCCCAAAATGGGTTTCGGCAGAACATACTGGACCAGAATTGGCCTCTCTGTGATCTAACCATTCTGGAATGGGCCTGTACAGGTTCCACCAGACCCGCATTGGCCCTATGTGGTGATTTAGATCGTAGGTAAATCATAATTAATTTAATTAATTAAAATATAATTTTTTGGTTAAATATAATATTATAGTACCCAAATAGAAAAATAAATTTAATTTATGTACTAAATTTAATTAGTTAATTAATTTTAATTTTTGGTTATTAAAATTAAATTAATATTATGACTGAATAAAAATAAATTATTTTGATTTGATTAATTCATTTAATTTATTTAAATTTTTCTCTTACATTAAATTTATTGAAATTTAATTTTTATCGCACATTTATTTATTATAGAGACTGGTATTGAGCTAGTTATCATACCAGTGTATGTGTGGGATAATTTCGTTAATTATTTATTACATGCCTATGATGAATGTAATAAGAAAATAATTAAATAATGGTATGTGCATCATCCTCTTTTTAATAATTCTGTACAAGGGCCTACATGTCCATGCATATATTTATGTACATTCCACTCCATTGTTCCCCTAACCTGTGTGAAAGTATTTTCTTATCACGAAGAGAATGGTGTAAGATACAGACAATGCCATTTTAAGGTAAAATATAGATGAGATGTGGACACACTAGATAGGGATGAGCTACCTCATGAGTAAACCCACAACTAAGGTATAATTCCCCTAGGTCATGGCTGATCCATTAAATTAAAATGGATCAAAAAAATATTAGATTCTCAAGGAAAGATGGATATTTTATTTCTTTTATTCATTTGTTTAATATTTCATATGTATTTATGATAGTGGGAAACACATAAAATAATAAACTGGAAGATGAATAAAGATGCGATGAATGTTTTTATATTAAATATTAGTTGTGAGAATGAAAATATAGAATGACTAAATTAGTAGAAATATATTATATTTTTTTAATGAAAAATAGTAAAAACCCCTCAATGAAATATTAATTTGAAAATAACATCCATCATTTAAATTTGAACAAAACTGGGTTTCGGGTGCTTGTCCCCCAATGATGAGGGTGCATCTTAATACCAAGAAGTTTATATGAGAGTTAGGGTTGAATTTACCAAATATGGAGGAAAATAAGTATCCAATGAAATATGTTTCATCTTTAGAGGAAAGTTGTGTGTTAATCATTTACTGATTATAGAAGTTGGGACTTCATTCAATAGATTAGGAAACCAAGATTTAATAAGGTTGTCCAGTCAAACACCTATACAGAACTCTCAGAGTAGTGGTATATCCAAATCTTGTAAACTATGAGGAGGGGTTCAATGATCTGTGCCACTAGAATAATCATGAAGAAGAGTATGACAATTCTATTTTAGAGGTTTACTAGAATTCAACAAAATATTAGGATACATTTAATTATCTAATAATCATAAATTTCTAAATCAATAATCTTGATAAAAGTACTAAACTGGTAGAATATATTTTTTGTAGAAAATTATAAGTAATACCACAAGATATGTTGTCATAGTATTAGAAAAATAAAATGTACAATATATCATGAGTTTATAAATAGTATTATTGGTGCTTGTGCACAATACTATGATGTAGGAAACTCAAGGTGCTTGATTCCCTAATACATATTTGGCCACCAAAAGAAGAATGAGTGAGAAAAATGATTATAGGACACTCATTTGTGATAAATATGATGGTTATGTCATATTACATTAATCAAAATTTGATTTAAGTTTTGGATACTACATGAATACATCGATAATATTTCATGTAATATCATCTCTAAGAATCTTACGATGATAAAGTGAAGTGAGATATGAATGAGTGATGATTACACTAGCTAGGTGTAAATAAAAATCCATATCACAATCTTTTAAAACATCACATTATTATATCATTTTGTCCCATATAATCTAGTCTAGTTTTATATTACAAAATGAGAAGTACAAAAAAACACTTCATAACCATTTTGTTAAGGTTGTATAAGAAATAAGAACATTAACTCAAAATACTTTTTTTTGTATTTTCAGGAAAAAACTCTTCAAGTTTATGTGTGAACCTCCACGAGAAACCCTCCCCCAATGCCCCAAATTTAAAGAATAAAAACCACACGAAGGTAAGGTACACGTAGACCTAGTAAGATATGGGTCAAGGTAATTTAATAAGGATTGAGAAATCACATTAGTAGGTGATATTGAAGCTCCCTTAATTCCCTTAGATTGATTTTCCTCTTGATATACCTTGAACCCAAATTTCATAGTGACTGAATCGACTACCATCAAGGAATATAGGTACCTAATGTCCATTAGAGAATTATCCTTATTCCTACTGAGTCCCCCTTCCTTCCTCGTGAGATTATCAATTGTGTTGTTAATAGAACTAGTAGCCATAGAAGTTTTTTCTTATATTACGTTACATACCAAATATGATGGAGTGAAATTACGAGAACTTAATTGTGTTAAGTCCTCCCTGTGATGGTGATTCCTATTGAGATTATGAGATTTGGGATTTCTCCCATGATATAGAGTGAATATTTCTCCATATATAATGGGGGGTTTACCTTTCTTATTCTCTATAGAATAAACTTTCACATACAAAAAATCTTATGAGAGTCCTGAGAAAAAATCCAACCCCTACCAAAAACAAAAAATTCACCTCCAACCCCCTGAGTAGAAGACACCACCAAAGAAGAAGTGGAATAAGATGTGGTATCCACCACCACTAGGATGAGAGGATCCTAGAATCTCAGATTAGATTGGGAAGAGGGTTCCATAACCTATTGGGTCCCCACATCAGCAATCACAAGGCCTCTTATTGGTGGGACCGATGGGGCTGGAGATAAAGACCTAGGAGGAGAGGGTTCCTTATTCCCTTCTATACAATGACTACCCTGACCATTGTTACACCAACACTGATGATCCTAGTGAAATGTTTAATGGAATGAAAGGCAATATCCAAACATCCCCTTATAATGAATACACTATCAGATTATTCCTTATCACCAATGAAGATATATATCATCATCATGAGTGGCATTGAGACATCTAGTTCAACAGACATGTGTTCCCCATAAAATTACTTTCGTAATAGGGTTAGAACATCAGCAAAAAGTAAGAAGTCTATAAGATGTTTGATTTATTTAAGAAAAACCATATTATGGAAGGTCATTGGTAAACTAAATAGGTGAAACCAAACTACCACCCTTCTAAAATCATGTCCTTTGTTTAAATAAATAGTCCAGTGAAAAATAAAAAATAAAAAAGTCATCGCAAAGTCATGTTTCAGATTCCCAAGTGCAAAAAAAATCATCATCAGAGTGAAGATGAACAATGAAATTATGAGTATCAAGAAACCTAATAGCTTCCATAAAACTCAAATTCCAGGTTAAGTTGATGAAAAACTTGAAGATCTCTGGCTGTAGCTGATTAGATCCAAATTCAACAATGAGGGTGCGAATATGAGTGGTTGCCACATCAAGGAACTCCACTACAAACAACCCAAATGTTGTTGAACCAGTTAAAGAACAAGGAGGCTTCAGGAAGATCTTTATGGATGTGTCCGATGGGATCTCCACATGGTGGATAGATGATGTTGAGGTAACCCTAGGTAGCTACAGAAGTAACGAAAGGTTTGGGATCTTCGGATTAATGATCAATAATCACTTAGACAACCCATTATGGGAGGCTGGATCCTTTGACACCCCCACCATTGGGAGAGGCTATTAGGTCTCTGCGTTCAGGAGATCCTCCACTACCATCCCGACATCTTCCCTCACAATAAGAATATTAAAGATAGATTAATATTTTGTTCTTATAGAGACTAAGTTGAGAGATGTGAATAAAATTCCAATAGAAAGTAGGAGGCCAAAGACAACTTCACAATGTCCTTAAAAGAAAATAGATTTTTATCAAGAGGTTATGTTCTTATAATATCATGAAATAATATAATAGAAGTTTGCAACCATTGAACTGAATCGAAGAAGTAAGTTGTCACTTCCTCTTGAGGTGTATTCATCAATTATTAGTAATGTCTCTGTTGTAATTCTTGGGTATTAAATAAAATATTCTTTTAAAATATGTTTATTTTAATACAATGACCATGTAAGTATAGAAACATTACTAGAAGTATTGTGGGTTCTCCAAGTGGTTAAGAAAGGGTGGTTCTAATGTTAGTGGGGAGAATCACACAACTTATAATTTCTATGTAAATGATTCAAGTGGAACTTTTGTTGAGTACAACAAAATAATTTATCACACATGTACTTTGGATACATGGAGACATTATTTCAGTTCATGAATAAATGTTTTTCATGGTGACTAATACACAACTAATAGTTCTGTGATACTTGAATCAATGGAAATATCGAATGAATTTAATATTTAATACTTACATACCTAGTTGTAGAATAAATATTCTTTATCAAGTAAATCTAAAAGTGGACATCAAAGAGATACCTAGTATGGTATTTAGACTCTATGGAGATGAAAACCATAGGTATCATTGACATATATACTTATTTAGTTTTGATAAATAAACCTTTATAAAAAAAGGTGGTCCACATATATTTTATAACTAGTTCAGCTAGAGAGCACAAACTATTCCAATCGTAATCTAGTGTTAAATATGCTTCATATGATACATTTCATAGTTTTAAGGAATTTTAAAGATAATTTTGGTATATGAATGGTAAGGAGATACAACATTTTTAAGGCTGGAATAACAAAGAATATCTTGGCCAAGAATTAATTGATCATTACAATGTAGCATGGAGAAACTTCTAAACACACATTAACTAATCCACATCAATGTTGTGATGCTAATAACTGGGATCAGTGATGATTATTACGTGTCAACATTGATAAAAAATGTTGCATAAATCATTTTCTAAACACACTTTTACTTAAAATAATTTGAATCATGATGTAAGTAAAAGTAGAATCAATGTTAAAACTCATGCATTGTAGATACTTATGTTATGCATCACAAATAGAACATTATCCCATAACCATAAAATAAAAATAATGAAAAATGGATATCATATGAGTTATAGTATGAAGTAAGTCTATTATTTCATAACAACATGTGTTTATATTCCAAGATTTTCTAAGGATTTAAACAAACTTGCATCAATAAATACACAATGTGCATCTAATGTATCTATCCTAATGTTTCATAGGTTATTACATAATCCCCTTTTGTAGAATGGTTATAATCAAGTGATAGAATATATTTATTTAAAATAGTTTCAAATCTCCATTTGAGACTGTGAAATAAATATTTAATTGGGTTTAGTCATTGCTATAGATGCATAAATAGTTAACATATGAATGAGTTCTGCAAGATGTATGGAAGAAAAAAGTTCTAGAGACACATATTGCATAGAAAGGATAAAACCATGGCAATTGATTTATATTCACCATGGTTGATGATATATTATTCATTGAGAATAATAATTCATAATAGTATAAAATATATGGAATTTAACTAAAATTTACAAAAAAGATTAAAATTTAATAATGGATTCCATTTATCAAAGTACATATGGCTTATCATTTTGAATACTATGGTGGGTATTCAAGTGAGATGATACAAGGGTGGTAAAATCATTGTACCAGTAAATTTTGATCCGTAATAAGAAGTCATTATGCCTTAATAAATTACAATTTTACTTTTTATAGCTATTTTCTATGATAATTTTATTGATCATTTTATGTTAAGACCACCATTCAAGGAAGGTGTCTATATGACACAAGAGGAAAGGGATGGTGATACGATAGAATTCCAATAAGGGGTAAAATTTACTCAAATAAAGTTCATGATTCATGTAAGAAACAAGATTATAGAATATAAATATGGAATGATTCATTTCCATGTTTTTACCAGAGAATAGTGGGAGCACCATGGATTTCCAAGTGAAATATGCTTAGTAACATATTGAAAACAAATATTGGTATTACAATTAGTTAGGAACGGAATAAAAGTAACACTCTATATACTGAAATAATGTTACAACCAAAGTTCTAGGGAACGTTTTATAATGATTTATATTTAATATTTTCTTAGACCTATTCAATAGTACATATACAAACATGGTATTAAAGAAATACATATTGGAGAAATTAGGGAGAGAATTTTACTAATGTCATATGAAATATATATATCCAAGAATACATGCATGGGAATAAGAGTTGATTAAGTTGGTGATTAGAGTTTCATGTGCTTATATGATGGATCGATATTTTATTCCATGATGTGTATAAAAAATTATATTACTAGTATATACTTTATAGTAGGGAAATATCATTTGTATCTAGGAGAATTACAAGGGAAGCAGTCAGAAATATTCAATTGTACTTAATAAAGTACAAAGGATATATACCTGATATAAGGAGAGTAAAGGAAATAAAATTATGTTAAAAAAGAATGTCTTAATTGACATTAATGTGATTTAATATCACAGTTAGTCTATGGTGATGAGAAATACAAGCTCATATAAGTCACTTGTTTTCATATCCACAAATACCATGTTCGTTGCAACTTCTGTAGAAGCTAAAGAACAAGTGTATAAATTTAAATGTTTTATTCTAGTTATTTTACTCGAATATATTATGAAAATTATTATAATAATGTAAATTTTAATACTCTTTCTTGCCAAGATTTCTTGTTTTGTTAGTGGATGAAAATGAATCACATTGATTCATGAGGTGGTATTTCACTGTACACATGAAAGACATTATCATTTATTCAATGTATGGTAAAGTATGAAATTGAATGACATATTTATTTTCCATAATTATTTATATTTCATTAATATCAAATATGAACATAAAAGTTTTCATTTTTCCATCCTTGTAAAGTGTAATTGAAAAGTAAATCAACTGGCTTCACGAGGTGGTAGCCCTCCGTTAACATGAGTGACGTTAAATATTCTCCATAAAATTGAAAGAAAGTTGTATATGATATTATAATTACATAAGTATAACTATATCATAAATTCTATATATAAACATTAAATGCATCCTTAGATTCATTAGTGAAAAGTGGTGATGGGAAAAATTATGTTGGTTTGTGAGGCGGTAGTCTACCATACACATAATCAATGGTTTAATTTCTGATTTGAGGGAGGAGGAGATGGTTTTATGTAAATCCCACAAAAACATATTTCAGTATATGGAAGATAATAATGTTATTATATAATATTTATTCAATAAAATTATAAGTAGGTTAAATAAAAAAGAAAATGAAAAGCTCATCTAAGGATGCTCAATCTTCTTCGGACAACTTCTTTAGGTTTCCAATAAATGCCTTCCATAGATGGATTTTTTATCAAACCCAGGTTTCTATAATGAGGGGACATAAGTAAGGAATTTATTTGGGTATTTTTTTTTCTAACCAGTAGTTTTTGTATTTTTTTAATGTAGATAAGAGAGGGTGTTTATTTATATATGGTGGAGAAGACAGATTTGGAATTTTTTAAAAGAATGATTTTGACCCACATTTATATCCTACCAAAAGGATCCAAAATGAAACATTTTAGAACATTGTATGATATAAGGTAAAACTATGACTATTAAATAATAATTATACAATTATTAGGTCATTTTTAGCCCATATCTTTTTAGTTTAACCCCTAGAAAATCCGATTTTACCTTAATCGTGGTAAATAATGTTTACTAATTTCACTATTCAATATGGTAAAAAATTAATTTTTTGTTATTAAATAATATAAATTACTGAAATTTTAAAAATTTAATCCATTTTTCTAAATTCTATTCACATAATTGGTAAAATTTAATTTAAAATTAAACCCATAGTCTTAGTGAAAAAGTTGGGTTTAAAAGAGAAAAGTTCATAAGTGGAGAATGTTTTTGTATAAAGATTTAATATTAAATTGATTCCAATGAAATAAATTGGATTAGTAAATATATATTTGAACAAATATTTCTTATAAAATTGATTTAAATAAAATACGACGTTTAAATTCTTTAGAAAAAATGTCAGTTTTTACTCAAAATCAGTGTTTTCACAATTCATCCAAAAATAAATTTTTTATTCATATCCCAAAAATTAGTCCCAATATTTTTTTCATATGGAGATTTTAAAAAATAAGTTCATTTTATTAAATATATTTTATAAAATTAGACATAATAATTTTAAAATTTGTGTAAAAAGCTCAATTAAACAGCCCTTAACAAGAAAAATCTCTTTTAGAAAACATTTCTTTTTTCATTAAAATGGTTCTTATTTTATTTATAATATATAGATAATTAATGAAATTATTTTATAAATTTTTACACCATATATTTTCATAATTCAGTAAGTCATATTCATACCCACCAACCTAACGACAATATTATAATGACCACGTTTAAATAATAATATTTTAATAGAGTATCATTTTTCATTTAATCCTAGTGTTGTATGCATTAGATGCTATCAAAGAGGTTGAATATATTTAAAAATAAATATATAATAAAAACATGTTGTGTTAAAATAATTTCAAAAAACATGTGTTTAGATACAATAAGTATGTTAACACTAGGTCTAGAAATATAATTGTATCATGAAAAACACAATGTATCTCTGAAATTATCCTAAAGTTTATATAGGATATTACATAAATTCCTAATATAAAAATATCAATTTTTATGTGAAAGACTATATTTTCATGATAGAATGTGAATATATATTTTATATAGTGGGAGAAATATTGACTTGGATTAGTTCAAGACCTGAGATGAATTAGTAGTTGGCCTAGGAATAAGTTCCATAAGAGCTCCTGGAAGATGATTTATTCCATGGACATTTATTGTGTAGGATGAATAGAACAAAAAGAATGGTATTATTTTCACTATAGTGGATGGTATATTTTTCATTCTGAATAATGAATCCTATAAGCAGTTAGTGTAAGGAAATATTCTATGATTATAAAGTTTAATAAAATCATAATATGGATTCTATGTATTAGAATCAAATTATGTATTTAGATAAGTTTATCTGGATTATGTAAAACTATTAGTAGGTATTCAGGAGAAAATATACATGGGTGGTACTAAAGTGGTACTAATAAAGCTCGATTGGTTATACCATTTGTTGACACATAAATCCATTAGAAATATACTTGCTATATAAAGTTTATATTATTATTATATTGGACATTGGATGTCTAGAAATCCTTTATTTGAAGGATTCTATATGATACAATCAAAAATCACTTTAGACACCATATAATTACAATAAGAAAGGGAAGTTGTAATAATCAATTTATTGACTAGTGAAAGTATTTTGAAGATAGAATATTTGTTTGGAATGAAATTATACTAGGTGTATACTAGTGGTCAATGGGAGAACTATAGTCTTACTAAATTAATATGTTTGAAAACCTATGAAAAGCATTTGATTAGTATTACAGGTAGTTACGAATAGATTAAAAAAATCTTCAAATATTGAAATATCATAAAATCATATAGAACAAGATATATTAAGCTAGATCTTTGGGATTAGTATACCACATAAAAATATATAAATTGAAAAAAAAAATTGAAAAAAAAGTTATCAATATTTTAGAGAAAATTGTTTCCAATGTCATATGGCATATCTCTCTCCAAGAAAACATGTATAAGACATAGGGGGAGATTAATATTGTGAGTAGAACATGATATTATTCAGTGATGGATCTATCACATATTCCATTATATATACGAGATATGATATTTTCAATACATATCTTTTAGTAGTCAATTATATAATAAATCTAGGATAACTACATGGTAAGAAGTTAAATTTATCGAAAGGTATTTGAAAAGTATAAAAGGATTTGTACCTGGTACTTGGAAAGGATGGAACACTAGTACTTAAGGGGTATTAAACTTGTGTTCCTATGGATAAATTTACATTATATCATATATAGTCCATGTAAATGATCAAGGGAAGCTCATTGTATGTAATGAAATTAATATCTATAAATATTGAGTTTGTTATGGATTATAATGCAGCCAAAGAAGAATTATAAATATGTAGATATCTTTTCCAGTTCATGGAATCATATCTTAAAAGTGTGTTATTATCATCATATATAATTTTATAAGATTTTGATAATTGTACTAGATAGGATAAAAAGGTTATTATATAGGATAAAAGGACTATAATTAGGGATGTCATCTCTTTGGGATGTTTTACTAAAGGAGTTGAAGTACCGATAGAAAAATATCCATGTAAGAAAACGTGGTAGTCCCATTTACTAAAGTCATTACTCTTCAGAATCAAGATTTTATCACGTGAGAGCTAATAGATTGATAGTTATAAAGGTGACTCTAGTTAAATATGGAGTGTTGTAAAATTGGTTGTCAAATACCCAAGAATTGTTATAATCTTAAATTACCATATCATGTATATATAGAGTCATGCATGATATTTTCATACCATAATATTGAAAATACTTTTTTATACACTATTTACATGTAATGTCCTTATATAATTTGTTGTGTCAATGTGTTATAACGGATCCCATCTATAAAGAGAACCTCATGATATGATGAAAGTAGTCATGAATATATATCTTTTGGAATATATACATAACACTAATGGGATATATAATATTCTTAAGTATCAGGTGTTGGGTGCTCATATGTGTTGAGTATTCTTCTTATTATTTTATTCAAGGTGATATCGATTAGAAGATATCATGAATACTATCCTATAAATATGAACACCTTAGGTTACAAGTTTCATTGTGTATTACTATCTGTAAACATGTTCACTGGTCTCTCAACATGAAATTTGTACTAATGTTCATCATTCGATCATGTACTTTGATGCAATATAAAAACCATATAATTTTTTCTTTTTGTGGGGTAAAATTACATTAGGTGTGTCATTGGTGGTATGGTGTTGATTTAATGATCAATATAATTTTTTTCCGAAATAAATAGATATCTTCGGCCTAGTTGAGTAGGATGGTAGTACCTTCAACAAATACATGACCATGGTTGAATAAGTAAATTAGATTTATAATTATTTGTAAAAAAATAAATAGTGAAATTAAAGATGGTGACACAAGTGTTTATCTGGGTTTATAAGATACCATATTACAAAGAGAATACATTACACATAATGTATCCACATGCAAATATCATTTTTATGATTTAACATTTTCTTCGTATAGGACTTGATGTGTTTATAGATACTTCTCTTGGTCTATGGGTATAACTCACAACTATCATGATAATGGTATAGAGGGTAACAAACAAATGTTATTCAGAGTATTTCCCAATTCTAATGAATTAGTGTTTAAGACATGGGGGACCCCATGATGAGGTTTGGTAATATATGAGTTTGAAATATCACTAATAAATAAATAATTTTATTATTATTTGAGTTTATAATATTAGGATTTTAATTTATTTTCTCATAGTATTTACAAGTGATTTAGAGAATTCAAGAAAAACTATTTTATAAATGGATACTTTAGTCAAATTTCATTTAATAATTATAGGATAGATGATTTGAGTAAATTACATAGAAATTTATCATCTTACATTTGATTAATGTTAAAATTATTTGATGGAATAATTATGGAATTAGTGATGTAGTTACTAGGTCCCATATATTATTTAAGGCTTATTTATATGGTTATATATGTTTAGGGGACATAGTGAAATATCCAAGAGTATTAACATTCATATATAAGTTTGATGTGGCCTAAATTCATGGTTACTATTTCTCACTTGAATATTAGATCACATCTCTCCTATATCACATATTCTATAATGAGAAGAAGCCGATCTGAGGACCCTAATACATATACTTCTTCTTCAATTGAATAAATTTTGTTGCGATGATCATTGAAAACTAAAGGATTTTTCAATTCTCTATTATAGCTCCCAAAATATGACTATTGATACATCAATAAGATTTTAGACCATGTGTGGAAGATTTATATGGTTTCAACTATGGTTCATTCAAGTAGTGATCACGGACAACAAGTATAACCTGTGTTTGGTAAAAATAAAATAATGCATGTTCTTGATCATTTTTTATGTTTTATTAATGCACTTGAGATCCTATAGTTTATTATTGGCTAGGGATTCTCCAGATTCGATGTTTTCATGTTGATCATAGTGGAAAATATTAATCTCCCCTGTGTTTATGCTTCTATTATGTATTCGACACCAACAGTGTGGGAATATTTAGTATTCACATCACATTCCTAATTATAAACATAATTATATTTGATAAAAAAAATTATCATAAAATTTACTCTAGGTAATGAAAATAGTCATTTGATCAATATTAATGATTTTTCAAATATTTATGGTTGGTAAAAAATATTTTCTAAAATTTTCAGGAATAATTTCATCCACTTGTAGTAATGAAATAAAATTAAAATTTTATTTACATTAGTGAATAAATTTAGGAAATCATTTATTTGATTTCATCAATCCTAAATAATAATTTAATATTTATCAGCAATAACCATCTTGTGTAAAAAAAATTATTTTATTTATCTTTTCTATGGTTATTTAAATACTTCAAGTGGTAAAAATAATATTTTTGAACATAAAATGTATGATCCAACCATGAAATCTATGAAAAATAAAAAACCATTTATGGGATTATATGAAATAAATTACATGACATAATATTGTTATTTCATAATGACTAAATAAATAATATTTTTATTGATATTTTTACTATATTAATTTTTTTTGGACAAATAAAAATATTATTCAACCTATATATACAAAGAAACTATTTTTATTCCACCCATCAAGGACACATTATTTCATATTCACGTCAATCTTGATCTTAATAATAATTATATGCACTTTGTGGAAAAAATAATTTTTTAAACAAATACTCACATTCACTTCATGGAATGGAATGAAACTGATTGATTGGGTTTTATGTTATCTTCAAGACTAATAATTTTAATTTTCAATTAAATATTTTCATTAATGTCTGCTAAAAGAAAATTAAAATTACATATAATAAGTAATATAAAATTAGAAAATAAAACATACAATATTTTTTAAAAATAATTACCAAAAAAATAAATATCCAACATGAGAATTTATAAATTATCATTATGCTTAACACCTTCAAGGATTAAGAAAAAATATAAGTTATAAAAACTCACTATATCATCATCATATATCATAGTTTGGTCGATAATGGTCTGTTTAACACTTTTATCCACCCATTGAATTAGTTACTAATAAAGATCAATATAGTGTTTTAGCATACATGCCCTAGTTCAAAAGTAAAGATAATGATTTAAAATAATTGAAAATTAAATCTAAAACTAAATAAGACAACCATGAATGATGAGCACACATAGTTTTTTTAATTAATTTTGATGAAATTTTAAGGAATAAATAAATTTAATGGTTAGTTGTATCATTGTCAATATTAAATAAATGTAGACACATATTATTGAATTATATATTTAATCACTAAAATCTATTTAATATGGTTAATAAATAATGTTCATACAATAAGTGGTTGATCTTAAACCATATTTAAAAATAACACATAAAAATAATATATGTTCAAAAAAGTCCCAAAATTAGTTAAGGCATTAAAAATAAACTATATAATCAAAGATATAATGATCATGCACAAATAATTAAAAAATATATTGAATAATGATTTAATATAAAAACCTAACACCAAATGATATAAAAACAAAATAGACCTCAATAATTTGTCACCCTTCATTTACAAACATGGAACAATATTTTTACCAAATCCTGTTTTGACAGGAACCAAAAGATCAATCCATGTTTGTCAAGTGATAGAA
This sequence comes from Viscum album, assembly GCA_963277665.1. Lineage (NCBI taxonomy): Eukaryota > Viridiplantae > Streptophyta > Magnoliopsida > Santalales > Viscaceae > Viscum > Viscum album. The sequence continues at coordinate 911,098,124 of OY728155.1, read as the reverse complement.
AAAGAAAAATCACAAACTATTTTATCACCATAACCTTCAATATTTTGTCTCCTCTATCGAAATTCCTCTCACATTTTGGTGACGTGTTGACAACATAATTCCTAAACAATGAACTCCTTTTATAGAGAATGAATTAAAATATATCTCAAAATATATTTCCAACTTTCCAAATAATTATATATCTCATAATCCCTTATTATGTTCAAATACCACTCAGAATAGTCATAAACAGTAATAGAAGGTCCACCACAAGTCACCCATCAAAGATAGAACTTCTCCCATGTTTATTATATTTTGATATCTTAATTTTTTTAAGTGGTGTTAGGATAAACAGTGACTGGCTTCCACACAATATCATTAAATCTTCACGAGGTGATTATATTAGAAATTTTTATGTAACAAAACTATAACTCTTGTAGAGGATCACTCAACAATGGAAGTCCAGGTTCAAACCCACATGATGGTGACAACAATGAGTCGTGAACTATGGATTGGAACCTAAGAGGGATTCCACATGTGAATTTGATAGAGTTGGATTTAAACTAACAAATTGTTAAGATTATAAATGATTAAGAAAGGTTATGGATAAATTTCAGGGATCCTATGAAAAGGGTATTCCAAAAATCTATATAGGAAAAGACATATAACTAAGGTTATTAAGCTATTAAACAGTTTCCAATTGGTTTTGTCAAACCAAATGGATCTTACTACAATATAAACCACTATTTGGTCTGGAGGTGGTTGTCAATCTAGGTTAATAAAGTGAAAATTAAAAATTAAAGAATAAAAAATTCTCTTTGACCTAACTTGATTTATTATAATTTGGTTAAGGTCCTTCTTACACAATTCCCTTGACTATGATCATTCAAAGTAATTAAATAATCATGATTTCTTAACAAAATTACTTGCCAATGGATTACCCATGTTTGATTTTAGGATTCACTATGTGTTTTTATGCCTACTCTCAACCACAAACCATAGGCGGATTATCCATGCATGGAAAAATAAAAACTAGACAAGTGAAAAGAGGTGAAATAGTTGGAATATTATTTATGTATGAAATTATCAAATCAAACTATAAAAATCAAGCCACATACATTTTTGAATAAAAAAACACAGAAATAAATTTGAATTGAATTCGGTAATGTGTTCAAAATAATGAAAGGAATTTGGAAACTACCTTGGATTGAGGGCACATGAAAAAAAAGAATGAAAATGAGCGTGAATTAATAAAATGATCATAAAAGCCAAAAATTTTAAATTTCAGAGGATCCAGTAATATATATTGGTTGAATCAACACATGATGTGAATGGTTTAAATTTTTTGAGTCTTAATGGAAATCTTCCGTCTTTAAACCTTCACATCGTGAGTTTGGAATTTACATAAGGAATGGGAATTTTAACTATTTAATATTCTATATATCCTGAGATTCACGACACAAGTTGACTTTATGGGATCTTTCAGAAGGTTTACTGGAGACCATGATCATTAATTTCATGTTGTGAGTGGATTTCATGTCCTAATTTTACATGTCCCAAAGGATTCATGGAATTTACTAGATTCATGACTTAGACTTCATGTCCAAAAATTTATATCTTCAAGGAATACACATAATGAACATAGTTTTTATCTTAAAAATTCTTCATCCATAAAATCCAAGTCTTATATTGATTTCACAGCTAAGGTTTTGTCCAGACATGATCTGTTCTATAGGAATACAGGTCATGAGTCTCATTAAAAGTATAGATTTTTTAAAATTTATAAAATTTATATTTTCACTCCCTTTACAAAATTAGCTTCAATTTCTTTAAAGAATCGATCAAATAATAAAGTATGATAGTATAAAACATGTATAAATCTAAAATATTAGATTAAAAATGTATATATTAATTAAGAATATAAAATTCCCCCATACTTGTAATATTCTTTGTCCTTATGAAAAATCCATCTCAATAATAATATAAAATGAAATAATTTTTAATTTGAAACAAGTATTGAAACCATACAAATAAAACTATGTGATAAAAAAGGTTCTGGTCCTCCAAAATCAACCCTATAAAATTTTTTCATGCCTCATGCTAATGTTTCCTTATTCGAAGCCCTTATTTATTTAATTTTAGTTTTCAACTTTTCTTTTAAGTTACTATTACATTGTTTTAATTTACCTCACCTTTAATTTTATCTCATCACTTTATGTAAAATTTAATCGTAGCTATGCTCATACCATAAATACATGCTATTAAACATAATCTTGCATTAGATTTAAGATCTCTACTTTATAATGGTAAAAAATTTAATAATTATGTATTTATTCTATTTCAAATGACTCTAAGGATGATGTTGGTTCGTTAGATGATAAAAATAAAACTAAAAAGGAGGGTAAACTCTAAAGAATGATACATGATACTAAAGAATAGTGTAATAAAGAACTTACAGTAGATTGTAATGACTCCACATGTTGAAAAGATTAAATAAGGTCCATGAAAATAGAATTAATGTATAATGAAGGTAACCTATTTTCTTTTTTAGGAAATTATGTTTATGATAAATTTCACATCCACCACCTAACCACATATGATCTTTCATGAGATTCATATATCCTGTAATGTTTATTTTTAACCTTCTAAATACACAACCCCTTATTTTTATATTTTATTTTTTATTATTCTTTTTATCGAAACAGGATGATAATGAATGTATATCATAAGTATCCATGAACTGCATCAAACATATTAGGTGAAAATACCACTTCATATCACCTAGGTAATAATAATCTCATGTCCAACCAAAATGATTGTTCCCCCTAACTTATTTAAATAAAAATCATGAAATTTACTAAAGACTACAATACGAAGGGATAAAATGGTTAGAAACAGGAATCAATCCTAACATGTTCTTTCAGAGAAACAATATGTAATGTAGGGGTAATATATAGATGGGTCACTTAGGGAATGGGCTCAATATATCTAAATTTCATGATCATTTTAAAACAACATTTGTTTAGTCATTGCTTTGATAATATACCCATGCATGTTCTAAAAGGTTTTCATGTCCAAAGTGTCTCTCAATAAATATACTAAGAAAAAAATCATAAAAATTAGTTTTATAATCCTATCAGAAATGGAAAAAATATAAAAAGGTGAAATCATTCGGGGAATGGTAAGTTAATTAATAAAAAAATTTCGGAATTTAGAATCAGAATGAAAATACTTGACTAAAAATACTTAATAAAATTATAACCAGGAATAAAAAATATATTTTATAATTTCAATGTAAGAAATTATATTTTATTTACTTTGGTTCAATGAGATTTCATTTTAAATCATGTTCTTAAAGAAAAATGACTCATAGAAAACTGAGAATAAAAAAATTAAAATATAAATACAATAAATATTAAGAATATCCTCCCCACAAAAACATGTAAAAGGAAATAGTATCCATGATATTTTCGGTAGTGATGTGGGAGAGATAGAAATGGAAATGGAAAATTATTTTTTATGGGATGAATTGAAATAGTGTAGGGAATAATGAGCTCCTAGAACTGAAGGTAATTCCATGGGGGAAACTGTAGAAAGATGATGTGAATCCAGACTACCTACAAAAAATTTATATGAAAAATTTTACATACACTGCCCCAAATGGACTGAAGGCATTCTTTTTATTTATTTTTGATAATACCTCTTTTAATGGATGATGTGAAACCCTTACAAGGCTCGTAGTCTTAGAGATTACTTGACTTAAAGGTCTTGGACATTACATGAGTGTGAAAATAAAATAAAATGAGTGTCATATCATAATAATTCATGGAATATAGCACAAAGAAGCACATGAATAAACAACCTATTAGAAAATACCTATACAAATAAAAGAAAAATACCTCAACTAAAATAGATAAGTTATAAAAGTATAGTCTATGGGTTTCATCCCAAAATTTTCTAATAATGAAATCATTAGCTAGAAATAATGACACATATTTTTAGAATAGTCCATCGGCTAAATTGTACTTGACCTCTTACTAGAACAATAGGAAGAGTATGTCGGCATTAATGAATGTTTTATAGTATTCACCAAGTTTTAAATGGCTAGAAAAAACCAGTGGTGTGGAATGTTGACTATACAAGTTCCTCTAATGGGAATTTCTTGAAGTTTTCCCTATAGTGGATCAGCATAAGTGGAAACCTCATGATGGATGATAATTGGAAATTGATTGGTTTGTTAAAAGTAAGGGAATATGTAGAAGAATATGACATAGAACAACTATATGAAAGATTGATAGTTAATGGGTAAGAAAATTGTTGGAATAAAAAAAATTACCCCTTACATTATATAAATTAAATAATACATATTGGAGAGGCAGAATGAATTAAAACAAAAATAAACCCATAGGGAGAATAATAGGGGTAAACTGGGAAATAATATAATAAGAGTGGGTAAACACTCTATATGTAGGGTCTTTAGTCCCATAACTAGTTATGGGTTGTTGAAGCATGATTTTCATGTTTATATCAATTATATTGTAAGCATCAGGTGGATAGATCTCTAGAACTAGTGTCATGGTGCTAGCAGCATGCTCAATCATTATAGGTGGTACTAGGTCAGATGCTGGAGGAGGAGGGGTGGTGATATGGATGAAGGATTTGTTAATAGTATATATATATCTATGAATGGAACCATTGATGGATTCCAAAAATTATGCCCCATTTCCCATCGAGTTTGCATCACTAAAAATTTGTTTTTCTGCAACAGTGTCGGTAATCTCTAGTAAGATCTTGATAGTGGGAATTATGGGTTCTATGGTTGATGGGATGGGTATAGATCTGAAATTCATATTGTATGATGTAATAATTAAGTGGGTAGAATGGGTGGTGGTTGTATTTGGATGGGAAATGGTGGATGGAAATGTCGGTGACTCAATTAATGGGATCTCTAAGTGATGAAAAAAAGGTGCACTGCTTCTCCAGAATGGAATGATGAGAACCAACGAAATATTTCATCTTCTCTAAAGGAGTAGGTATATATTCTTCCAAGTAGTGGGTGGCACAAACCTAGTAGTTGGGGGATCAAACCTAGTAGTGGGTAGCTGAGGTACCTGTGTTATTGAGGCATCCAGAGCTGGAACCTAATCAGTAGACCTTGTGTACTCAAGAGTCCACTCATAATGTTTATATAACTTTTAAAAGATCCCCATATTGTGGATAAGAATAAGATCAACAAACTGCATCAGTCCCAATGGTGATAGGGTCTATAAAGAGTAAAAAGTTTCAAGATTCTTGGCCATGCACATAATAAAGCTCCCTCCCATAAGAATGTTGCGGGTTCAATTCACTTAACCCTCATAATACAAAGAGAACTGAGGGGGCATGATTTCTATATATTCTCCCATAGTTGTTAAATGGAGTACCTAAATTTGAGTAATGGACATATGAGTGTCAACATGGGCCAGCCATGCATGGTCCAAAGCCCGATGAGCAATATATATGGTGGCCCCCTAAAGCTTTGTGATTTTCACCATATCAGGTTCATGGATGCTCATAGTGTTGTGAGATGTCAAAGCCTAGTTATTTCATAATTCCATATTATTATGGGACATTATGAGTTCCACATAGGCTAGTGATGCATAAAAATTATCAAAATTTTCACCCAAAGAATCTTTGAAGTGGAATAGTACGAGCTTCCATAACATGCCTCCCAATATGAAGGATACATGAATGTTATCCATCTTGAACATGGCCAAGAACTAGTGAAATAGATCTCATTTTTTTCCTCAGAAACATCAATTATATGGGAAAGGTGCATCCATCCAATGATCTTGATGTCTTCCTTGGCCATAAGAATATTCAGAAGTATAGTGAGTCCGACATTCTTGTTGGTTCGCATGGGCTTGGACAAAAAATGAGCCAAGCTGACATGATGCTGACGATTAGAAAATTACAGGTGAAGATAGATTGTTAACTACTAGTTATCATATTGGGAATAGTGTGAGGTGGATTAGGAATGGTTGGGAACATATTGAGAAGAAGAACCTGATGCAATGGGATATTAGTAATGATACACATACGGTGTTAAAGGATCCCATGCCAGTTTCTTAGGCATGGGTGGTTCTTTGTGTTGGGTCTTAAATTTGGAAAGTAGTAGTCCACATCATTTGGTTCATACCATTGTGTTTAGAATTGAATTTGGAGAAGTGGACATGGATTTTCCAAGAAAAGATAGAGGCCAAGTGAGGAGGGTGACCATCAAAGATGGAGGTGTGGATGAGGGATTGGTGGTGGCGATCTGTAGAGATATGGGAAGGTAAGAGGAAGTTGTAGATAAGGGTGTTATGGACCTAGGGTTCCTGACATCATTAGGTGATTTATGGAATTTATTTCATGAATTATAAATTCATGAAATGATTTATTCTGTTTTGTTTCTCTTAAATCCTAAGAAACCTAAAAATTAAAAAGTCAATTCACAATGTGAATTCGGCTAAACAAAGGTTCTTTTTAAGGGGGCCTTTAACCCTGAACACTAGGATGATCAGCCAATCTAACAAATATCCTCAAACCTACTCTATCCTATGGAACAAGACTAGGTTTCCCTCTATTCAGTTATTCAGTTAAATTTGAGATCTAGGCATTATCCGATTATTATGTTGATTATAAATAGAAGACATTCCCTTCATGAAATTGAACTTGGAAAATTTTCATCCTTTTTTCATTAACATTGAATGGAGATCCTTTTCCTCATTGGATTTAAACTATTATATAAGGAAAGACTTTAATTATTTTGAATGGTCCCAACCATAAAAAATTCAATATTCTAGAAAATAACATTAATCATGAATTAAATAAGAGTACTCTATCTCCCAACCTAAATAAACTTCATTTATTGCATCAGTCATTCAATTAATTTTTCCATTTATACTTTTTGGAATTTTTATATGAATCATTTCTTATATCATCCATTATATCTAGTTACAATAACCTTTTATTCTAAGCTCCATGAGCATTTAATTTCATATTTTTGATCACCAAGAATTGGTGATGCTCTAATTCAACTGGAATGTGACAAGGTTTACCATAGATAATCAATAAGGGTGTTGTTCCAATGGGTGTTTTTAAGCAATTTGATATAGAGAGAATCATCTGGTTTCGTAATCCAAACCTTTTTAAATTCATTGACTATTTCATTAATGGTTTATTTAATTTATAGATTGGATAGTTCCACATTCTCACTAGTTTATGAGTTTTAGGGGATTCCATTGTTGTATCGAATTCCATATTGCTCAACCAACCCATTTATGGAAAAAAAATTTGAAGTGTATTCACATATCACTAATGAGTTATCAGTGAAATTCAAATTGAAAAATGATATAATTATTTAGAATATTAATTACCAATTTTGATGGGCTATGAGTGGTGGCTTCAACATCTGACCACTTCGGGATTCAGTCTACCCAAACCAGAATGTATATTTTTATATAGGAATTGGGAAATGGGCCTATGAAATATATTCCCCAAAAAACAAAGATTCCAACTTCCATGATATGAATTTATGTAATTTCAGGTTCTGTATAATTGATCACCATTTTTCATGAAGATACTTCCATCCCAATGGGGATTAATATTGAAAATTACACTTCGGAGTCAATGAAACATAGAAAAATTCTAACACACTTATAACATAAACTTATTTTAATCCAAGTCACATTAAACCATCAAAACATTACTTAAATAATAGTGGCTCATCCCAATAGTAGATTGATGCATATGAGAATAACTTCTTCTTCTTATAAGAGATGATGTGCGGGAAAAGGGTTTTAGTGGCTAGATGTTTTTCTATATCATCAAACCATGGTTGATCTTTTACATCCACATATAAGATTATTTCATCAAAGAAGTCATCTAAAATTCTCACTACTTCATTATCATCAACATTGGGTAGATGGAGTTTGGATAGGTGATCATCAATATCATTATCATCCACCATTATGTCATTAATGATAATTTCAAACTCTTGTAGTAGTAGGATCCACCATATAATCCTAGGTTTGGAATCTATTTTTATTATGAAAATATTTTAATGTTGTATGATTAGTGAAAACAATAAATCTGTTGAAAAGAAGGTATGATTAGATGTAATCTTATAGAAAAACTGCTACAAGAAGATTATTTTATATAGTTGTGTAATAGGTTTGATCCTTGTATAGAGTATGGGTATCATAGTAGATGGGTAAGAAAATATGTAAAATCCATTATCCTAAGACAGCACCTATTGTAATGTAACTTGTGTAACACATCAACTGAAAATCCTTTTCCCAGTCACATGAGACAATAATTAGAGTTTCCCATAGGTTGTATTTCAACGTATCAAATCCTCATTGACACACTTTACTGAATTCATACGCAACATATTTAACTTTCATGTTCATCAATTACAAAGATATATGAGATAAATACATGAGAAACATATGGTAGAATCCATCATAGCCAAGAAAACACTTGATCCCTTTAACAATGAATGGTTTTGGTAGTTCTCTGATGACATTAATATTCACCAATTCATCTTATATGTCTTTAATTGAAATATTTTTCTTGAGGACTATTCCTCCGTTCACTATAAAATAGAATTTTTTTCAATTCAGTACCAAGAGTTTTTCTTCACAACGTTGCAACATGATTTAAAAATGACTAAAAAACCTTTAACATTCATATATTAATTGATAAATCATGCATAAAGATCTATTAAAACTCCCTCCCATATCACGAAATATATGTTTCCTGAACCATTGGGATGCTTCTAGTTTTATACACATTATGAAAGACATTCATTGATAATAGAATGTATTGAATGGAAAGGTTAATGTTGTGATTCAATAACCACCCATGTCGATAGTGATTTGACTATATCTAGATTATCCATCCAAGAAAAAATATAATTCATGTATGGATAATATCTCATGAATTTTAACCATGAATGAGAGATGAATGTGTTCCTTCTGGGTCACTATATTGATATTTCTATAACTGATAGAGATTCACTATCCAGTAAAGGTCTGAGTTGGTTTTTATTTATTTTCAATTTTTTTAATTATAGAGAACCCTCACTTATTTTGAACTAATTATATCTAGATTACCCATTAAATTAGGATATTGAAAATATATTAATGATGTCAATAATATTCAAAACATTCTTCTTAACCACATCCTTTATGGGTTGCGTGAGCATCCTTTAGGGTAGTTATTTTTGTTTAGGTCCTTCTTCTGGTAATATTTTTTTTGTGAAAATTATATATATGACTACCTTGATATCATTCATGATCAAATACATTTATTCTTATGTATTTTAGGGACTTCAAATAATTTCTGTCTTTTGTTGTTGGGTTAGTTTAGAGCTTATAATAATTGGTATTTTCTCCTTATTCTCTAAAAATTAGAATTTAAGAGTTCATAGTTGGGGTTTTATCTATAATATTGGTGGATCAATAATCGAAGGAGTGAATTAAGTAAATGGTTCTCTTATAATATTTTTTATGTAATCAATATCCTTATAGTCACTATTATCCTCTTTGTTGGAGTACTAGATCTTCCTCTCATATTTAAGGGACATAAAATTATCTTTTTAATCAGTTGGGAAAATAGATTGACACTCAAGTGGATATTCACTTTTCATAGCTGATTTAACTAGATAAAAAACTACTTATTTATAATCAAGTTAAAATATATGTATACCTTAATTCATATTGATGATAAATTTTCTGGTCTCAAGAAATGGTCACCCTATAATTATTGGAACATCACCCTCTTCTTCCAAATATTGGACAAGAATGATACCAGGTAAAATGAACTTAGAAACCTAAACTAAGCCATCCCTAGGATGTCCATAATGATATTTAATTGTTCTATTATAAATATAAACTATTATATGTGTCATCTTAATGTCTTGAGTCCATATCTAAGAATGATTCTCATTTTCATGAGATTTCTTATAACACTAAGATCTCATAAATCATTTCCAAAATTTCAAATCCCAATGGTGCAAGTGATCAAGAAACTACCATGTTCTCTCATATTTGGTGGAAGATTCTATTTAACAAACTTCATATAATTCTTCATTCAAGGATATAACTCTTATGATATCCAATTTTTCCTTATTTTATAGAAAATTATTTTATTATTTAGCATAATAAGGCATCTATAAATTGTCTTTAGAAAAGGTAGTATTGATGTGGAGTTATTAAAACATATCCAGAAAGTTTTATAATGTCCCTCCATCTTCTCAAATCACATAATTTTTGGTAATGGAAGACGGGGAATGTATTGATTCACTTCCACATATATATATATATATTATTTAGTTGGATGCTCTTATACCTGATCTTTTTCGCTTACACTCACTTATACTTTATGATTTTGATCGGTTTTTTCTTTTTCTTATTCAATTATTACCTCGTTAAACATTGACTACTCTTTCATCCATTCATCACCTATAGAGGGAGATTTAATATTCATCACTTTTATACTTTGAATGACCATAGCATTGGCCTCATTTCTTGGATGGGTCTTGGTATTAATGTGTAATGTTCTTGGTAGTCTATCTGAGAGGGTTTTGTAAATTTACCTGACTCGATGTTCAAGGATGAAAAGGGAACCTCATTGATTTGGAATTTTTTTATTACATATACATTCTCTAGTATTCATTCTAAAATAATTCCATAAGAAAATTCTCTATATTTTAAAGTTGAAGGTTGGGATGATTGTGGTTGTAAAGGTGGATCTTTATGTTGAATTATTATTACTGGGGTGGGAACTGCTGGTCCATAGCAGGAAATAGTTTTTGGGGAAAAAATAATTGTAGATGAGTAGCTTGGTATTGAGGTGAGTACCTAATATTTCCATAATTTATTTATAGGTTATGACCAATTATTTGTTGATAATAACCATGAATGGATTATTGTTGTTTTGAACATATCTTTGTTGGTAGTATGGTTATTGTTATTATTATGGTTGTTTATTGTATTTAATGTAATTAAAATATTGATTTTTTTTCACTATTACTGATCGATCATCTCGATATGGGTGTGGGCATCAAAAAATTTCACATTCTTGGATGAATATAAAATGAGTAGGTGTTGGAATTTAGGGTTAAGGTAAATGAAAATTTTCATGTTTTTTCATAATTTCTTTGACCTATGTAGTAAAGTGGGTGGTTACATCAACTTGGTGTAACCCATTCCTCATAATTCCTCAATTATTTTTCCAATGTATAACATTATGTGATGTTTCACTGAGAATATATCTTCCCACTTGGATTTCTTTCATCATATGTCCTCCATCAGTGGTAGCAGCCACTATAGTGTGAGAAGTGGGTTGTGATCCATGGTAAAAGTTTTGTAGATGGAACCAAATGTCGAGCCTCTGGTGTGGGAACTTTCAAGTCAATTATCTAAATCATTACCATGCCTCCCAAGTGGATTATCTAACTACTTGGGTATAATTTTGAATATCATTTAATAGCTTATAGGTTTATGTGGCTGGAAATTAATTATCCTAGATTTTCTTTTTCAAATTTTCCAATGTAGTAACAGACTTGAGAGCCTAGATTTTAATCCAATCCTTGGATTTATCACTTATATAAAAGTGTAACACTATGAGAGTCGTAGAGTTTGATGATACGAATTTCACTATGGGAAAAATGACTATTTGCGATGGGTTATTTGCGACGGGAAGAAAGCTCGTCGCAAATAACCCGTCCAGGATGGTATTTGCGATGGGGAAAAGTGCCCATCACAAATAACCAATTATTTGCGACGGGGTTTTTTCCCCCGTCGCAAATGGTTTTGCGGGACTTGCGCACAAAACCACACAAATATCATTTGCGATGGGGATATGTCCCCACATCGCAAATAGTTTGGCGCGACTTATGTGCCAAACCGTGCGGCTTCCACGCCAAACCGCGCATGGGTATTTGCGACGGTCAATAAATTTGTGTGATGGGATGTCGTCCCATCACAGAAATACTATCGGCAGGTACAATTTGCGATGGGTCACGTCACAAATAACCTTTTAACTGCCGACAGAAGTTAATGCGGGCGAGGTTAATTGTGACGGGCCCCGACGCAATTACCACCATTTACGATGGGAAGCCCGTCGCTAATAACCCCGTCACAACTAATCTAACCTATATATACCCGCATCCGTTTTTCTCCAAATCATTCAGATATTGGCCTCTCTCTCTCTTTATTATTCAGTTTTAAAGAAAAAATTTCTTTTAGTCGAACTTTTTTATACAAGAGCAATTGGAGAGAATCAATATTTTTAGAATATCAAAGTATATGGTATTTATATTTTATTTTGTTATATTTATTTTATTTTTTAAGTTAATTTTAATTGTTTTTTATTAGTTTTAATTTAATTAGATTTCAATAGATTTTTATTTATATTTAGTTTTACTACGAAATTGATATTGTTTGTTATAATTATAAATAATTAGTTATAATTAATATTAATTAGATATAATTAGGAATAAATAGTTATAATTAATATTAATTAGATATAATTATGAATAATTAGTTATAATTATTATTAATTATACATAATTAGTAATAAATAGTTATAATTAGCAATAAATAGTTATAATTTTCAATAAATAGTTATAATTAGCAATAAATAGTTATAATTAGTAATAAGTAGTTATAATTTGCAATAAATAGTTATAATTAGTAATAAATAGTTTTAATTAGAAATAAGTACATATAATTAGCAATAAGTACATATAATTTGCAATAAGTAAATATAATTAGCAATAAGTACATATAATTATTAATAAGTTCGTATAGTTAGCAATAATTAGCAATAATTACCAATAATTAGCAATAATTAGAAATAATTTGCAACAATTTGCAATAATTAGCAATAATTAGATATAATTGGATATAATTAGTAATAAATAGTAATAATTAGTAATAATTAGTAATAATTAGTAATAATTAGTAATAATTAGTAATAATTAGTAATAATTAGTATTAATTAGATATAATTAGTAATAATTAGTAATAATGAGATATAATTAGATATAATTAGATATAATTAGATATAATTAGATATAATTAGTAATAATTAGTAACACTTAGAAACACATAGCAACACTTAGCAACACTTAGCAACACTTAACAACACTTAGAAACACTTAGCAACAAAAAAATTATATTATTAATATTTACGAAAAAACAATATTTATATTTTTAAATTAATAAAATATTTATAAAATATTAAAATTATCAATATTCACAACATAATTTGCTCTATTATTAACATGCTCAAATCTCAAAGGGTCGCCAATTGTCTGGTCATGCACAATAAAAAGTTTGTGTCAGTCGTGTCCAATGTAAACTCTATAATTGTCCTTTCCTGGTTGATCACCTCACAAGTAGTGTTGAAATCGGAAAAATCAATTCATGACTTTCTTATTTATAAGAATTATCTCACATGAACCTTTACATAGACCATTCTTCCATGAAAATTTAAGGGAAAAATAATGATATCCCCTTAAATTTTTAAGGAAGAATGATCTATGTAAAGTATCATGTGAGATGATTCTTAGAGACGAGAACGTCATTACTTTGGTCGTCCTATTGTAACACTGTTTGCGAGGGGATCAACCATGCAAGTAAAATTATAGAGTTTAGTTTGGACATGGCAGACAAAAACTTTTTATTGTGCATGACTTGACAATTGATGACCCTTTGATATTTCAACATATTAAGAATAAAAAAAAGTCTGTTGTGAATATTGATAATTCTAATATTTTATAAATTTTTTATTATTTAAATAATATTAATATTGTTTTTTCAAAAATATTGATAATATAATTTTTTATTACTAATATTTAGTAAAAGAAATCTGCTTGGATAATGAAGGAAAAATTTGTAATCATCCCCACAACGATGATTACCAAATTTCATTTCATTATTAAAATGGTTTTCCTTTTGTTAAGTATTTCTAAGTATTGCTAAATTAGTAATAATTAGTAATAAATCATAATAATTAGTAAAAAATTGTAATAATTAGTAAAAATTTGTAATAATTTGTAATAATTAGGAATAATTATGAATAATTAGGAATAATTAGCAATAATTAGCAATAATAAGTGTGAGAAAGATGCAATTAAATGAGCTATCGGACAAAAGAGTAGCCATCAATTCACTGGAAATTATGTTGCCCTTAATTAATGATAATTATTAATTAGTTGTAATTATTTATCTTCTTTTTCAGATAGTATTTTTATAATTTCAAACTATTCAAAAACAGTGATGATTTTATTATTAATGTAGAAAAATATGGAACACGGAAGTCAACATAAGTCATTTTTAGATGATCGGGCTTGGATAAATCAGCGTAGAAATCCAAATGGTTCTGGTATAAATACTGTCTATATTGAGGGTGTTGAAGCTTTCTTAGAATTTGCATCATCAAAACCATAATATGTTTTAGAAGTCACAATTTAGTGTCCTTGTAAAAAATGTGCTCTGAGAATGTTTGACACATTTGATAAAGTTGGGGCTCATCTCTTTTGGTTTGGTTTTCAACCAGATTATGTTTTTTGGTATCAACACGATGAACGCAGTTCTAGATAAGATTCTAATAACATGATTCCAGATCCATCATGGTTTCAAAATTTAGTACATAATGTTGCTGGTCCATTTGTGCAATAAATAAAAACTCATGATGATATTGATTTAGCTCCTGAGTTGGCACCATCCGAATTTTATGAGTTGTTTAGGTCTCCCGAGGATACATTATATCCTGATTTCAAGATAAGAAAATTAGAAGTGGTTGCAAAATTTTTTGCTATTAAATCAGATAATGCAATGTCAAACAACTATTTTGATCAGATATTTTCTTTGGTTAAAATAATGTTACCTAAAAGAAATGCGTTGCCTGCAAATTACTATGAGAGAAAGAGGTTGATTTTTAATTTGGGATTTAGTTATCAGAAGATTCATGCTTGTCCCAATGATTTCATCTTATATTCCGTTGAAAACGAGTCATTGGATATTTATCCCACATGTGGACAATCTAGGTATAAAGAAGCTCAACCAGGGAATTCTAGATCGATTCCAGTAAAACAGTTGATATATTTACCCCTTAAACCCAGGTTGCAGCGTTTATTTATGTCTCAGAATACAGCGTCAATGATGTCATGGAAGAAAAACAAGATTTCAACTGATAAAAGCTTGTACTATCCATCTTATGGTGATTCATGGAATCATTTGGACCGCCTTCATCCGTCTTTTTTTATAGAAGCCCAAAACATGTGATTGGGTCTTTCTACTGACGGTTTTTGTCCGTTTGGTTCTTATGGTAGTCAGTATTCATATTGGCATATCTTTATAACTCCGTACAATTTTCCTCCATCGATGTTGATGAAGGAGGCTTATATCTTTTTGACTGTATTAATCTGAGGACATGCAAAAAAGAATATTGATGTTTATTTGAAACCATTGATTGATGAGTTAAATTCATTATGGAGTGATGGTGTTAATATATATGATGTTGCTGCGAAACAAAATTTCAAATTAAAATCTGCATTGATGTGGACTATTAATGACGTTCCAATATATGGCATGTTATCTGGTTAGAGTACACATGGTCAGAAAAAATTGTCCTTACTGTATGAAAGAAAACAAAGCCTTTATGCTGGTTAATGAAAAAAAACCTTTCTTTTTTGATTGTCACCGTAGATTCTTCCAACCGATCATACTTTTTGGAGGAACAAATCTCATTTCAAAAAAGTTATAATTGAAAGTGATGAAACTTAAAACATGATCTCAGGTACAGAGTTAAAATCAGTTGTATTTTCATTACCCTCTATCATAATTGGACCAACAGTAAACTAACCAAAAAATCAGGGCTTTGGGAAAGAACAGAACTGGATAAAACGGAGCATTTTTTGGGATCTTCCATATTGTTCTGATTTGTTGGTCCGCCACATGTTAGATGTTATGCATATTGAGAAGAACTATTTTGATAATTTATTTCATATGGTTTTGGATACACCAGATATGTCCAAAGATATTGAAAAGGTACGATTAGATCTTGCCCAAATTTGCAGGCGACCAGAACTTGAATTATTTGAAAATGTCAGATCATAGAGGTTAATGAAGCCAAATGTAGATTATACACTATCCAAAGAGATTCTCTTATTATTTTGTCAGCGGATTGCAGATTTGAGACTTCTAGATGTCTATGCTTCCAATTTGGGAAGATGCGTTAAGAATGGTTATATTACTGGATTAAAAAGTCATGATTGCCATGTTATAATGGAAAGACTTATGCTGATTGGATTAAGAGGTTTCTTGAATTCTATGATTTGGGATTTCATAACAGACATATCATATTTTTTTCGAGACATTTGTAGAGAGACAATAGACTACGATGCGCTAAGAAAACTGAAAGAAGATTTTTGTATAATTATATGTAAACTGGAAAAAATATTTCCGCCGGATTTCTTCCACTCAATGGAACATCTGATATTAAATTTTCCACATGAAGCTAAATGTGGAGGTCCAATACAGTTTCGATGGATGTACCCATTCAAGATATGCAAGTAGAAATTGAAGAAAAAAATACGTAACAAAGCATCAGTTGAAGGCTCAATTGTTGAAGCTTATTTTCAAGAGGAAATTGCATTTTTCCGCTCTCATTATTTTGAATCTTTATATCCCTCAAAATAGAATCGCATGGGGTGAAACGATTGGAATGTTAATGACGAAATGGAAAATCAATTAACAATATTTAATCAACCAAATCTGGGTTTCGGTGGAGTTCACGAGCGACGGCTTTCAGATGATGAACATCACAGAGCTCATACATACGTTCTTCTCAACTGTAAAGAAATGACATCATTTCTCTTGTAAGTGCTTCTATCACTTATTCTATAATTTTGTTACAGTATTTAAACTTATTTTATTTGTAGGTTATATGATAATCATATCAAGAAACAACTTCCACAAATTACAGCAGCTGGTCTTGAAGAATGTAGACAAAAAAATTTTTCTCACTGGTTTCAAAAACTCGTAACATAAATTATTGAGGGTTTAATATCAATTCCATTTATTATTTATTATATTGATAATTGTTATAAAATTTTTAGGTGTCTCAATATGCTGATAAAGTTGAAAAACAACTTTATATTTTGAGTATCCCACCATCCAAAATGGTTAAATCTTATAATGCATATGTGGTGAATGGTTTTCGATTTCATACACTTGCATACAGGGAATCAATAAAAACAATGAACAGTGGAGTTTTCTTGAGAGGATCACATCACATAGAAACTGAAGTTAACTTTTATGGCTTTTTGGATGAAATTATTGAGATGTGTTATCTAGGACAGAATTATATAACAATGTTTAAATGTCAGTGGTTGGATACTGAAATATGTTTGCGTGTTCATCCGACTCATGGAATCGTCGATATTAAATATAAAAGTCTTCTTGTAGTAAATGAACCATTTTTACCAGCTCAAAAGTAAAATCAAATTTATTATGCAAAGTATTGTGCTACTTCAAGAGACTTGAGCGATTGGTGAAGCATAATAAAAATGAAATCTCAGGAAATTATGTTTACTCAAACTGAATGTGGTTCCACTGAAGTGGAAGGAATTTAAATTTTTCAAGTGACTACTCAAAATTTATCTTATTCACAAAGAGACGTGAATATAGATGATGACACCCCACAATTAAGGATCGATGATGAAGATATTAATGATGTTACAAATGAATTTGAAATGACAAGAGATGATGAAACTGAAACTCATATGGATATTGATGATGTTGCATAGGAAGATGAATACATTGACATTGCCAGCTATGCAGAAGAGGATGAATATTCACATTGAAATAGTTAAATGATCGGTATAATCATAACTAATATATATCTATATATAATAGTTGTTTTCAACAATCTGCTTACAACAATTAATTTTTGTTTCAGATGGATGATGATTTATTTCGTGAGTTGCAGGAGGCTGAGCTACCTTTGGATGATGAGGATGTGGGATCAGCTGACCCTCAACCTACTGGTGGTTTAGGAGGTACACGGAGGGGGCGCAGTCTTGCACGACTGATGATTCCTGACCCTATGTTCGAGCGACTCCACATCTTGGTTTCAATCCACGCACACGGAGGTATAGTAACCTGTATATTTTAGATAGATTAAATTAATTTATTTATATATATATAATAATTCTATGATTATTTATTCTTTTTTCACAGTTTTCAGCATGTAGTTATTGGACAGGGGAGCGCTATATTGCACAATTATTTTTCTCAGCCATGGATCACATGGGAACAGATTCCCGTTGATGTGCGATGCGACATGTTCCATCATTAGATGGTACGTAAATAAATAATATTTATTTTTAAATTTATTTTATTAACATGATATTATAAATTATTTTTAGGGTTTATGGCATCCTATTAATGATATCATGCGCGACACTATCCACACGACA
This sequence comes from Viscum album, assembly GCA_963277665.1. Taxonomy (NCBI): domain Eukaryota; kingdom Viridiplantae; phylum Streptophyta; class Magnoliopsida; order Santalales; family Viscaceae; genus Viscum; species Viscum album. The sequence goes on along the minus strand of OY728155.1, from coordinate 911,079,625 downwards.
TGGCAAGTTTCTAATCGTGACCGTTTCTTCCAGCTTTTTCACAATTTGAGTAGGACATCAATTAAGAAAGCAGGGGTGATAGAATTTGATGAGTCGTGTAGAGCCCACCAACCAGAGTACATCTCATCTCACGTTTGAGATGGATTATGTTTACACTGGTTGGGTGGTGGATTTCAGAGGAGATCTTTAGTGGGACAACAGAACCGGGGGAGACAGGAGGTAACGCATCGAGCTGGTAGCCGTAAATTCAGTTCGCATAAGGAGCATCTGATAAGTATATTTTTAAATTATTTTATATAACTATAAATATAAATAGTTTATTTTATATTTATGTAGGCAGTCGAGCATCCCTATAATATGGAGTTCGACGTTTATCGGAGGATGTACAGTGATCCATCCACTGGAGAGATTAGAGGTGATAGCCAGCGTCAAATTGTGGTTAGTATTAATTTTTCAGTTTAACAATTAAATGCATATAATATTTTTACAATTTTAATTTTAAATTGGAATTGAAGGAGTCATATGAGGCTGCGACCTCTCAGAAACAGGCTGAGGGTCAGGACAAGATGGTTGAGTAGACAAGTGCTCACCATTTCGATAAGATAGCATGGATGCAGGCGACTCGGTATGGCTTTGAGAAGGGAAGAGTAGTTGGGATCGGCTCTCATTTGACTCCTGGTACTTATTATGGCACTGTTGCGATGTCGGTGTCCAGCTCGAGAGGAGCTCATGGAGAGACATCATCTTATGGCTCATAGTATCAGGAGCAGTTGTCAGCTCAGGCTGAGCATATTGAGATTTTGTAGAAGAATCAAGAAGAGATGTGTCAGCGGCAGCAACAGCAGCATCAGCATGAGGAGGAGATGCTTTGATGGCAGCAACATCATCACGAACAGATGGAGTACATGCACCATCTGACTCGTAGTTTAGGGATGGATTTTCCTCCACAAACTCCTTCAACTCCTTCACCTCCTCTAGAAGACGACCCCCAGTGATTTTTTTATGTTACAAACATTTGAATTTAACATTGTAATATGAATTATTTACATTTTCTGTCTTTTATATTGGTGAAAATATTACATAATTTAATTTGTAATATTTTATTATCTTTTTATATTTTTTTGTTAATATCGTGAATTTTAATATTTTTTTATTTTTTTATTGTTTTAAAAATAGTAAAATTATTTTTTCATTAATCGTAATATTATTAAATTTTATTTTAAAAAAAAATTAATTTATTATTTTCGACATGACCTTTTGTGACGGGACCCCATCAAAAATAGTCTAACTAAATATTTATATACATATATATATATTGTGATGGGACAAGATCCCGTCACAATTGGTTTTTGCAACGGGCCTGTCGCGAAAACGTGTATGTATATATAATACATATAATCGGAGGCTTTTTTGCGACAGAGATCTTTCTTGTCGCAAATACAATTATTTGCGATGGTCCCATTGCAAATAATTGTATTTGCGATAGCGTTTTCTGCAACGGGCCATTTGCGATGGCTCCCCTTCGCTAAAGCCTATTCGCGATGGATCCTCGCCGCTAAAGCCTATTTGCGACGGGATCCCATTGCAAGAAGACCGTCGCAATTACCAAGAATTCTAGTAGTGTTTGTTCCTAAAGGTAATACTAACTTCTAATAAATTTGATAAATTTTCAAGTCGATCATTTCTCTGATGTCCACTAAATTTACCCTTATTCTAGATCATATGAATATGTCAAGGTTTTATTTCAAATTTTTATTCATGTATGGATGGTTGAATGATGATGGGTGAAACACCAATGATAAATGGAAACCAATATTACATAATAGTGATCTCTAGAAGTATTTTTTGTTCCCCCTTCTATTCAAGGGTCAAAAATTCACCATTTAATAGATTTGGAGTAGTAATATTGATTGTGCCTGACCATGGCTGTGTGATGACGTGAAAATAGTTATCTTTATATTTCATGTTCAAAAGAAAGTTATTCTTGATTTTCCATGATCATTGATCATGTATAAGGGTAATGGATCATGAACTAATCACATGAATTGGATGTAACAACTAACATATATATAAGAGTTCTATGAAAAAAAGGGAGGGAAAGGAGATTGAAATAATCCATAGTTCAAACTCAAAAGTCACTATACCAAATTTTTCTTCTCAAAAAGGTTGAAAAAACATCACAACACGTTATTGATTACACATGGTGTGATCAGATTGTAAATTTATATGTATCCTGAAAAACACTATTGATAAGGATCACAGAATAGTTGAAGTTCAAGGTCAAACCCACACAAAGGCAATGAAAATACGTTGTGACATATGGATTGGATTATAAGAGGGATTCCTCACATGAATTTCATAGAGATTGATTTAAATTAACCAATTGGATTATATTTTAGTAGATTATGAAGGTTTTGGATCAATGTTTGGGAGCTAATGAATAGGGTATACATAAATCTAGCTTGCACAGGTCTTATAGCTTAGGCGAAAAATCTGTTCATAGGTCACCCATTAGTTTTGGTCAAACAAATTGTATATACCTAGGTTTGAAATCAATATTTTTTTCTATAGGTATTTTTCAATATAGGTTCATAAGGAATCACTTCAAAAGAAGATAAACTTATAGCTTATTAGTCATAAATAGATTTATTCCAACTAGGTTAGGGTTCTTCCTTTTAAATTCCCTATATCAGTATTTTGTAAAGGAATGTGATAAATATGATTTCTTAACATAATTCCTAGCCAATGAATTACCGATGTTTTGATTTAAGTATTACTTAAGTGTGGATAACCATAATATTAACCCCTAGACTTAGGAATATTATTCATTCAGGTAAAATTCAAATTTAGATAAGTGAAATAGAGGCTCAATAATTTTCTTGTTCATTAAGCAATTAATAATCAAATAAAAAATAGATATCACACCACTTAATTTTATAAAGAATAAAAATATGTATTTTAATTTAAATTAAAAGAATAAAAATGTTTAAAACAATGAAATCTAGTTGGAAACATCCTTGGAATAGTATCAAAATAGAAAAATGATTAAAAATGAAATAAAAAGAGAGAGAACTCAGTAAAAAAAATTTAAAAGTTGAATGTTTTAAAATTAAAAGGAACCTTTAATATAAATGACCTGTATATAATCATGTTGTGAATGGTTTTCACCTAGTGTGAATTTATGGAATTATTCATCTCAAAACATTCACATCATGAGTTTGGAATTCACATCATGAATGGGAATTTTAAATCTTCGCCATATTGTATCTCATATGATTCACATATCTAGTTAATTTCATGGGATCATCAAGATGATTGATGAGATACCATGGTCGATGCTTTCACATCATGCGTGGATTTCACATCATATATTTTATGACCGTGAATGATTATTGTATTGTATTGGATTCAAATATTATCAATTGGTTCGCTACAGTTCTATCTTCTAAGAATGAACATTGTGAATGTAGTTCACATTATAAAATTTATTAAACAATGAAATTGACAATGTGTATTGATTTCACATCCCTGGATTTTGCCTAAAAGGTTCTTTTCTCTAGGAATACATGTTGTGGGTGCCATTCATGGTATGATTTTTTTGTAATTTCTGTAATTTAGAGAAGCACTACCTTTGTAAAATGAGATCAACTTTTATCCATAATCGACCATATTTCAAATTATCATAGTATAAAACTTGTATGAAACCTGATGAAGTGAATCAAAAATGTATATTTGAATTAATCATATTATACAATATTTACCATGTTTTGAAAGGGATGGTAGAGGTGAAACAAAAAATATAGATTTGTATTTGCAGTGATATACATTCCACAACACAATAAAATGAACATAAAACCTTTTATATTGTTCTTATTAACATAAATTTCAAACCATATCCCAGTGCAGTCATAAATAAAGTACCCACACTCTCAAATATTAATTTTGGGGGAAATAAAAAATCACTATTTTTTCATCCCTTTATCTTCAATCATTCATAAAATAATGTCGTGATGGATATCATTTCAAAATGAATTTAAATTTTAAAGTGAATTTAAATGGGTGGTGGAAGTCCCCATTTATATGGGACAGGATTGGAATTCATTGTAATAATATTAATGTAAAATTAATCATTCAGGGCATGTGAGTGAAAAAATGGCAATAAGGAAACTTTTATGAGGTTTGAGTTAAGAAAACTCATCACTACATATTTTAATAAAATTTCTGTGGAATTTTATACTGTTATATCTTAGTGTTAAATTTTACATTAATTTATTTTTACTACATTGACTCATTTTTATGACTATTAATTTATTTGAAAAAAAATTTAATATTTAAATTATCACCTAATTTAAATATTATGATTTAAAATATGAAAAGAAATTTCCAAATAAAAATTTTCAAGGTTGAGAAAAATTAATTTTAATATTAGTGCACACACTGTGCTGAAACTATTTTAAAAAAATGTATTTTTTAAATATAAAAATTATGTTTATTATAAATTTATAAATGTAATTTATTTTCATAACATTAATAAGTTTATTACTTAATTAATAAATGTAATGTGGATTTTAAATCAATCCAAAACTGAAATCCATCATGTGATTATTTATTGAAATGAATGGTCCAAATACAGATTTTATGGAATATAATATTACTTGAATATAAAATGTAAAAGATAAATTTATAAATTAAAAAAAATATTTTTAAGTGACTAATTTTAATAATTAGATTTATGATTTTTTAATGATTATTTTTTTATAAATTTATATTTCATTTTTGTATCCTAATTATGTCATAAAAGTTATGGTATTTTCAAAAATGATATTTTCTATTATTCACATAAAAATTGTACTTTCTAGAAAAATATAAAAAATTTATCTTATGATAATATTATCATTATGAAACCAAAAATGAAGTCCATTTTTTAAAATTCAAATTTATAATTTTAGTAATTTTTCTTTTAAACGGAAACTTTTAATGAAAATAGTTTTTATAGGAAATGGCATCTATAAAATATTTGAGTTCTTAATTTTAGTTCATATCAATTATCTATTAAATAATTTATATTCAATTTTATTTACATTGAAAAAAATTATAATAATATTTTATAAATTTTCAATTTAATTTATTAATTTAAAAATACTTAATATACATAAAAAATACAATTCTAAAAAAATTGAACAAATATGATTGTAATCCAAAATCCATTGACTTTGTAGAACATGAACTGAAAAATAACCAAACATATCATGACTCACCAATTTATTTCAAAACCATTTATTTTCAACACTTTTATTCCATTTTTATAATCAAATAATCGATTCAGTTTTTGAATTACATTAATCTAATTAAATAAAAAATTTAAATAAATAAAATATATATAAATATAAGAAAACATAAGAGATATTATGGTGTCTAAGGTTGGTTAATCTTAGATTATTTGAACTTAATTTATAGTGTAATCACATCCAATAGTTTCATAATCATAAAATTTTTCAAAATCAATATGGACCATTTTATGCAAACTATCGTAGCCTCTCAATCCTCATGGTTAGATTAATTATTATAACATGTTTTCTTTATGTCCTAATTGAAAATGTAGAATATTAATTCAACTGAATGATCATAATGTAATTATCATTTACCATGAGGGTTTTATTCACCATTGGACACACATGGAAACTGATCCAATGGAAAATGTAATAATTAAGTAAATAACATCATGATACAAAGAATAAAATTATTCTATAAGTGAATAGAACTAATTTACGATTGGTACAATGCCTCTTTAACCATAATCGCTCCGTCCTATCAATCTATCCCACCATCATTAGATGATCTCCAATGATGAATAAACCCAAATCCATGTGAGAGAGAATAAAAGGGAAAGAAAGGGAAAGAGATTAAATAAATGAAATTATAATTAAAATAATGAATATAAAATGGTACATAAAATAAGGAAAAAATAAATCAAAAAGAAAACCAATCTATAAATACGGATCTACCGTTTAGAACCCTAGTTATAGCCTCCTGGTAGAAAAATCTATTACGCCATAAATCAATCATCAATCTCATTACAAGAACCCATATTTCTAATCTTAATGGACATCCGGGGTTTCCAATGGGTAAAATACCATCTTTAATGTTCATTTCAAGAAGTAAAAATGTTGTATTCATTGAATGATATGTCAAATTATTTGTATGTAGGTTTTCCTGGGAATTTTATTGGTGTGAAACATGATCACATTTTGAAAAGTATCAGCCTCCTGTATTTAAGATTATTATACTTCAAGTATTGTAATTGGTTCATTCCTTCTATATTTTACACATCTGAACATGATTCATTGTTTTGAACATGTATTTACATATATTAAAGCCTTGTTTTAGCATTGTTATTCATGTATGTTCCGTGGAAGTGTCCCATAGGCAACATACATCATGGGAACCACTGAACATGGAATAGTGCATACAACAAGAATATGGACGAAATGATTCATTTTTTTTGGATATGAAAAATTCCAAACTCAATGGGGGATTTATGCATACTACCATCCCTATTAAAGAAATACAAACTAATAAAACTACTAAGTAAGATCATGGGCTGAGTATCACCCAGAATAAAAACTATCTTTATTTCTCACATAGAATGTAGAAGTTATAAACAAAAGGCCGGATTATAACAAGGTTGAGCTCAGTGAAAATAGTTAATTGATGAATCAACATTGTCATATCATTTCAAATTTAAATTCACTTGTTAACGACATACTGATAGTTTCTAATGTAGTATGGGTTGGTTTTAGGAAGAAGATGATCGGGTTGAGGAACTTAATGCAATTAAAATAAGGAAATATCATTAGAAATACATTCAAGGAAACCATTACATCCAAAAATATAATGAGTAGAGACTAGAAGAAAGGCTTACCATCTTGATGACAATGTACTCTTGTTAGATAAGTATATGGATTATAATGATTCCCAACATAGTGAACAAGGAGGATTGATGAACCACCTTTACAAAATTAATTCAAATTTAAACTCCATTGTAAATAGTATACCTTTAAATGGTAATATATGAAATGATTGTTTTGTGGATGATGATAAGGAAGAGTTAGTTGAAGAAGGTCAATCTTCTAACACAAAAAATACAAAATGGGGATGAGGGGGTTAAGGAATGATTTTTTTGGGAATTATGAGACCACTCAAGCTGTTGAATCTAAGGATTTTTATAAAAATGAAAAATATCAAGCTTCCCTCTTATGCATAAAACAATAAATAGAAGAAAAAAAGGAGGTTAAATTAGTAAAAGTTGTACAATTGATGGTAGAAGAAAAATTGAAGGAAGAGGTTGTTGGTCAAAGATGCATTGATCTCACAAGATCTTTAGATACCAAATAAGAATGGTAATCCCACTAAAAATTTCAAGATAAAGAAGATAAAAAATCATGCTTCATCTCAAGAATTTATTCTATAATTTGAACCTAATAATGAAAAGGAATATGTTATTCATGAGTATGTGAACTAAAAAATCTTCTTAGATTTTGATTTCTAATTATTTTCATTACATTTATCCACGAATTGCATCCCAATATTAACAAATAAGAACCAATGAAGACATAGAAGAAAGACAACCCGAGATGCCCAAAAAAGACAGATATGGGAAAATCCACAATTATTATCTCTATATCTTTTTCAAATTAGCTAACAAAATTAATGGTTGTTGTAAATTACCTTTTAAAAGTGAATCTACCAGGAGGAAACCTTGATTTTTGAAACAAAAAAATTCTAGGACGTAGATTTATTTTATTATCAATATATTAGTTGAAATATCTCTACCCATGGTAAATCTCTTTATTAGTTTGAGCCTAATATTTTAAATTCTAAAAGGGATTGTAAATTCACTATGTATTTTTATTTTTCAGGCAAATAGAATCAGGAGGAATGAATCATTTAAAGGGATACATACAAGAAAAATTCATGTCATGAGTTCAATTCATTTCATGAGATCATAGTCCACATCATGATGCTAGGCTAGAAAAAACCTGAGTAAATCCTTCAAAAGCATAAATGGAAGGGGATTTTGGGTTTATATGTTTATAATTTTACATCCCTAGTTATTTTCCACCACTTGATTAAAAAATGTTAGAAATGAAATAAAATAATTATTGCATGAACTAATTTTAATTAGATAAAATGATTTGATTCTTTTCCTTATACTTTCTAATATAGGAGGCATCAATACTTATAATAAAAGTTCTAAATATTGGAAAATTTTAAATATCATGCTTAAAAATGAATATTATATAATTGGATATTTCAATAGTCACAATCTTACAAAAATTTTTAATTTCATTAAAATCATTTCTGATATAATTTCCTTACTCAATATTAATTCTTTGAAGCTTTAATTGAGTAAATTTATTACTAATGTTCACTTTTTAAAATTATTTTTGATCTGATTTTCATACTCAATATTAATTCTTAGAATCTTTCATTGATTAAATTTATTACTAATGTTCACTTTTCCAATGACCAGATTAAATTATTATCTATTCCCTATCCCAATAGGATTCTAGGCCAAATATTTTGTATTATTTTACAAGAATATTTATTGAGTGATCCTTGGAGAATATGATCCTACTATAACATTAATTGATATCTTATCAAAGATATGAGTGTAAAAATTCACTTTTAAAATGATTAATTATTTGGATGAGTGAAATTACATTTGGCACCCACCAATATGTTGATCATTCGTTATCATATTGAATCCATGGATGACCTTATCATATTAATCCATGTTACATGTAATTATTTTCCATTCCTAACAATATCTTTGTATTTTTCATGATATTCATTTGAATGAGTGTGAGGGTGGGGTTGTTCATAGTGGATACGAGATGGGGTATCTTAAAAAGAGACTATAGGGTATTTCCATGGGATTTTTTGGAAAGGTCCATAATTATATTCATTGTATTTATTTAATTATCCCTATTTTCAATAATAAATAACAAAATAAAAAAATGGTTGTTTCTTAGGTAGGTCAGTAATGACCATTACTTAACTGATGATCTCCAAATCATATGGGGTTAGGTGGGGGATGTGAGACATATCCCAGGAACAAACATTAAAAATAAAATAATGAAATAATGGGTTTTATATTAGGATGGTTAAAATTTACCATTACCAAAACAATTATTATCTTGGTAGATAATATAGTATTAGGTTTTTGATGAAAGATCCTTCCTAAATACAACTTATAAAAAAATAAAAAAGTAGTGTGTCATCATCCATTAGGCTTACATAGTTTATGATCTTTTACATTATGGTTTGGGGGGAGTGCAAGATGACATTATATTTTAGTTAAGATTATATTATTACACTTGTTTTTTTGATATCATCTATCATATTAAATAATTTATCCTCCTCCTGGAGATTCAGTTGATTTTTAACATCAATAACTAATTACCCTTAGCATCATATACATTTAATCCTAATTAAAATTACCTCATGATTAATTGTGATATTTATCTTAATGGGGTGGTGAAAGTTGATTCAATGAAATAATATATTTAGGAGAATATATTTGAGGTATGGTAATAACTTAATTAAATTATTACCATGAGGGATGATGGTAAAAATTCCTAGTGATTTAAATCATAAATGGAATGAGTATTGATAAATGTTGAAATATGTATGTGAAAATGTGAAAATTATTTAATTTAAAATTAAAAATTAATCATGATTTGTTAATTTCTATTTCGGTTTTTTTGTGTTTTCAAAATTTATAGTTATAAATTTTTTTATGATCATCATAATTTGTAAATTCCATTATTGATGTTGGGACTATTTTTGTTTTAATGTTGTGTTTTTTCTTAGGGAAGAGAAAAGATTTACGAATGGGGGTATTTAATATCTCTATTTTATATCTATTTTTAAATATTTTTATATGGATTTTATTTTAAAATTAATTGATTAAATATGATATCGATTCCTGGTATAAATTGTTTATATATTCTTATGGCAGGAAAAACATTTCAAACAGTATGGAGGATATCATGATAATTTTAAAAGATAAAGGCAGTTCGCACCACCCCTATTTATGGTGTGACACCAAAACAGAAATATGATAAAGATTATAGTGAATATTGAATCCAAAAAGATCAATTTTTCCATTAAATTAATGTTTATCATGATGTTGTATGATCATGTTATGTTTGAGAGGCTCACAACTGAATAACTAGAGGAAATGATTTTTTCGGTGCTAGAGATACTTGTTTCACATTCTATATCATGGAAATCACATGTAAATTATATCAAGAATGAGACTAATAATTTAATTGAAGAGTGAAAATGTAAAAAATGAGTAGGACCACAAATTTTATTTTGTGGACATTTTTCTTATTGTGAAACTCTCCAGGCATACCTAGATACGAAGATTTTTACGTATCTTTTGATTCAAATATATCTTTAGCAACTCATAAATTAATTAAATTATATATTTGATACATGGAAGACATATGAAGATATATAAGATTATAAATAGAATGTTCTTACCAAGATAAATTGGATTCATTCTAGGCATAGAGGTTCAACCATCGGGAGGCTCCAACCAAGGTTCTACCCCGTCATAGTTTGGTTTTTCTTTAGATTTCCTTAATTCAGATTTGATGTAACACTTTACATCCATTAGTTTAATTCCAGTTGATTTTATTTTATTTCATTCTTTTTATTTCTCTTATATTCTTTCTTATATGTTTTTGGGTTTATTCATCCTCGGAAATCACTTAACAATAGTCAGATAAATCCTTAAGGGAGAGCGAAATCGGTTGAAATGGTTGCAAACCAAAAATTTTCTATTTCTTCCTTCACTTTAAAAATTATTCTACTCAATTATTATTATGCTATGACTCATTATTTTAATCATCATTATGAAATCATGGAACAAGTGCATTTAGTAGAAAACAAAACCTAAAATGATAAATGTAATTAATTAACGACCACTGAATTGGAATATTCTTCTTCTTTTTAATTATGATCATAATGTGTCATTGTATTTTAATTCATCCATCACGAATAATTATTTTTATAGGGTATATTGATAGGTATTTTCCATTACATATATCAATAAAATTTATATATTTCACATCCAAGGAGTATTATAGTTTTTCAAGTGAGTTTAACACTTCTATATTAAAACAATTAAGGGGTTTTCAAATTAGTTATTTATATAACGAGTGTTATAACATAATGATAAAGGGTTTACACATCGGTTATATAAATAATCAACATGAAAACCTAAATGCGATATGGTTTTTCCTTTTTTAATATATACACCCATTGTTAAAAGTGAAATATTAATCTTGAGAAATCAATATTTCAATTTTTTCATTGCTCACTGTCAATTTTTAAAATCCCACCTAAATTTTATTACATTGAGGTCAAACATATTTTCATGTATATTATATAAATTATAATTCTCTCTCATTAAATATTTTCAATCCTATCCACTTTGATCCACCTCTTGATTCTATCACTTATTCATTCAATTATTTCAACTTGGTATCTATCAATATGCTCTCATCATTTAGGTTATTTATTATTGGTTTTATTCATCGATGGATTATAGAAAAATATGATTTTGTATTGGAGTTTTAATATCATTTATTACATAAAAATGATGTAAAGGAATTTAAAAAAAATATAATTTCCATAAACATCTCCTCATCTTTTCAATGTGATCATTCTGAACCCAATATCCCCTCAACTCACAACATCACCTGAATAAACTCAATCTTCTTATTTCATTTGATTTTAAACTTGATTTTATATTTTTTCTCCTTAATATCCTATACTTCATTATTCTTCCATGACCCTCTATATTAATTCATCCATGAAAAGCCAAATACACTTGAATCATGGTTGTGCTAGAAGGTTTTTTTTCTTTCAATTTTCTATTTCATTTCTGTAGTGACCCAAGCATTTTACAAAAAAAAATTCATTATAATTTACATAAATATCCAACAAATAGAACCCAAATATTGTGAGTCCTAGTTTCTTTAGAATACCAGGTTTATAAAATAACAACATGGATCTAAAACAAAATATCATTATTTTATTCTCCATAATGAACTCCTAAATACCATTGATCTCATAAAACAATATAGAATATCATAGGGAATATATAAAAAAGGGGTGATATTTAAATCACAATAATGGAATAAAATTAGCAAGGAAGCATGACATTTTAGTGATATGGCATAACATGATTACATAAAATTCATGGATCATGAATAGTCATTTTGAAGCATAACATGTAGATCAAAAATGAGATCATGGTAATATAAGAAAGTGTAAATAGCATAAAACATGACATAATCATAATTCAAGGATAATAACCGTTACAATATAACATGGTGAAAAGAAATCCATTATAAATTAGGTTCACTCCCTAATCCCATACATATCGCCTCATGAGACTAAAAAATTTCCCAATGCATTGGAGTAATATTTTCACTCACCCGTCATAACCTGTACATTCTTTAGTGTTAAAAAAATCAATCAAAAAGTATAAACTTAAGAATTAACCACGGTAATAAATGGATATAATATTCTTACCTCACTAAGAGAAACATTAAAACATGTATTGCCCATTTAAAAGAAGGTTTATTAAATGTGTTATATATGTCTAGGAAATATATAAAAATTATAAAAGAATTCTATAAGATGAATACATAGATAAAGTGAGGTAAGGATAGAGAAACCATAACCCAAATCAAATATGGTTGTTTAGACAGATCCCGGACCATGGGATATACATTAATTCTTTAAATTAATTAAATGTAATGAACTATAAAATAAAATTCATTAATTAATCAATTCTAACCTCTTACTTATATATTCGAGTTTTTATAATTTTATTATGCTAATTTATAGCCATTTAAATGAGTTATAAAGATCAATTTCCCTATTATTGGGTAGTTTGTTTATTTTTTCCATGTTTTAATTAGTTGTGTATAAATTTTGATGTCATTTTACATTGGTACTAAAACTCTAAAATTTAAACGAAATATTATTCATTTTCTTCTAGAAAATTAAATGGTCCAAAAAAATAATTTTTGCGATATCATATTGATTAATTTAGTGATTTTTTATGTCGTTCAATTAGTCTATTTACGTTGTTTTACCATACATCACAAACTAGACTTAAAAAATTTAAAAAATGGTTAAACATTATATATAGAATGTAAAAAAATACATTATATACATATTGTGTAAATTTTGAACCATTATAAGGGAACTTAGAACTTACATGAATCTGGGAAAGGGAAAAAAATCATCAATGAAGGTGGCGAACCAACATATTACAGATGATGTTTTCATTTTTTGTAATAAGTTGAGAAGAATGTGATTTTATGATAGATATTACGTTAACACAATAAAATTCCTTGTATATATAAGATACCATTTTTACTATTCCATGCTGGATTAGGGAGGTGAGTATAATTTAAGAAAAGAAAATAAATTAAAGGAGGTATTTGAAAGTGTTACCTATTGAATTTCTCTTCTTTGAAAAACTTATTAAACATTATGAAATTTTTATTTTGGGGAGACCAGTAGTACTAGGACATAGTGAAGAGGACTAATAGGATACATGTTTTTATATTTTAGTTTCCTTATTTTCTTTTTTTGTCCCATTGTAATATTTTCAATACTTGTGGCCATTTTACTCTCCAAAAGTAATGTTAAAATTAATAAAATGTTATTGGTTTCAATATGTGGTGCATGTGATTAATAATAAATTAATAAATTTGACATTACTATAAGATGATATGTTCCATTTAAAATATTCTAGTTCATTTCCTTATCCCCCTTAAGAAATTTCTCCCCAAAATTTCATTTTATATTCTAATGTGAAAACAAGTGAGCAAGCTTATACTTCATGGATTATTCTGGTTCCCATGTCGGCTCCTCATACCTATGATTTCACTATATTACTTTGACTACAATAGTTGTCTTGTTTCATATAATTTTATCTATATAGTACTACATATTTACTGGCAGCTAATGAATGGGGATTTTTATCGAGTCCCTAGTCAATATTTATTTACCTAACCATGCAACAGAGTGCACAACCAAGGTCGGTCTCGATGAGGCAGCTCACACAACACCGAATTTATATTTTCACTATTAATATCTTATATAATATAAAATTAAATAATTTAAATTGGATATGTTTCAATATTCATGAAATATTAATATATATATATATATATAATGTGGTTAAAATGAATGCAGGTAAAATGGTATTCGAGAGAAAAAAGATCCTCCTAGGATAACACCTATAGTCGACCTTCATCATCTCTTTATTAGTTTCAAATATATTTATTGAACATCATCCATTTTTTGTGTAAACATATTCTTATTCCCATGTTTTTAATATATAATTCATTGAATGATCATCAAGAGACTAAACATCCACCCCCTCAATCGAGGGAGGAAATTGCAGAAGGGAAATCTAAGCATGGGTAGAAATTTGGAGACATAATGGAATGTTTCCCACTAAGATCTCCCTAGGCCTAACTATAAAAAAATAAGAAACATTAATAATGATGGCTCAAAAACTTGGGTTCAATATTTGATTGTTACCCTAGTAACTTCCTATGTTTAGTTACTCATTATCATCAGTATAAAAGAACACAGTGGATAAGAATATGGTGGAAATAGAAAACATAAAAGAAGATAATGGAGAAAGAATTAGATTAAAATATATTAAAAATGCATAATATTATAATATAATAAAATAAACTTCAAAACTATAAGAAATTTTTAACAAAATTTCAAACTCATTGAAAAGGATATGAGATAAATATTTATTTGAAAAAGGGATGAAAATTTGGCTCTAGAATTTTCTTCAAAAATATTGTGCATGGTAGACCAATTTAATGAACAAATATGTGATATATTTATTCCTAAAAGTTGTTTATATATGGATTATTCATTCGACCACAAAATTCTAGATTCACTAACCACGTTTAGAATAATTTATATCCATTTTAAATTAAAAATTTATTCTATCTTGGAATAATATTTGAATTTATAAAATCTGATTCCTCATGAATTTTATCCTTGATATCAGTTTAATAAGTAAGGACTTAGTTACAAAAGTTGTTCCACCAGATTTAATATTTATCATATTCAAATTTCAGATCCATTGTTTCATCCATTTATGGGTTATATATCCATCTAAAAAAATCTCCAGATCTATGCACTGATTTTGAGGATTCAATTGTGAACATATTTTGGGAGTCAAAATATTGGATCCAGCACTTGGTACAGAAGAATGAAATTAATCCCAAGTTTTTTTAATCCGACAAAAAATAACATTATAAATTAAATCAGTGTATAAAACTTTATTTCCTAAATACGTAAATAAATTAAAATAGTTAAAATTAAAAATTAGGCCTTCTTTTAATAAAGATCAAAATGACACTAAAACTATAAAATGTAACAATTTACCTTAAAATAAAACTATGGTGAGATTAAAAACATTGAAATTAAAAATAAAATATTTTAAAATATTTTCTTTCTCAATTCCCCCACACATAAACCATGTTTTCCTCAAACATAAAATCTCAACATTCACAATCAGAGGGCACCAATGTTAACATTATTCAATTTTAAAGGAAATAAAATTATGCAATCATCAATTTAAAATCAAATTTTAAAATGGTACATAAAATATTAATTCAATTTACCATTTTAAAAATAAAAATAAAATTCAAATATTTTACATTCTCCCATTTCGAAATTCTTTAACTTATTATTTCGTACATTCAAGCTCTTTAATTCATTATTCTTAATCAAGTAAAATTAGGTTTTAACTATTTTTTAATTCATTTAACTCATCACTCAGGATATTAATTCAAGTAGAGTGATGCTCATTTCATGAGAAGATAATCCTTATCGATTGTCTTGTAAAGGAACTAATCTATCCTCTTTGGAAAGACAAAAGACACATGAAATCCTAAGGAATTTCATTAAATAATCAAATGAATCAGTGGCATAACATTGCTATGAATTAATGATTAAAAATAAAGGATAAAGGAGGAGGATTCTCTCTCAATTACAATGTATGATATCAAAAATTAATGTTCAATTGAATTCTCCACTTTAAATTAGAAACTTTCATTTCCCCCAAAACTCAAAGTAAGTTCATGATCAATGTAGACTATAATGAATGATTTATTAACCATAATAAAGTTGTCACTACTTTTATACTATCATTTTTACTTATTAAGTGAACCTTTTCATTTTTATTATTTTTATAATTTTATTTATAGAATCAAACACAAATCCACCACCTAACCACATATGATAAAAATTATAGGTCTAGTAGTGGAGATTTTTACCCAAATCACAACCCATTTTTTCAATTTTTTGTTTCTTCTTTTCATTTTATCTTTTTTTCAAGAGGGGATAAATAATAAAGAGAAAAATAAATGTAAACCATTGAAAAACCCATGTGCAGTACTACCAAACATCTTCCTTAAATTGTATATCATCTATTACATCGTGACTCCCTTCTCCCCCACACTTCAACATAAAATATCCTAAAAATAGTAGAAAAATGGTAGGCATGAAAAAAAAATGGGTTGAAATATGGCTCATCCCTACCAAGGTAACTCACAGTCCTTATTGGATAAAAAAGAATTGATGTAATGGTTTTTTATGGATATGGGATTTTCAAAAGATACCACAATAATTTTAAATGTTCATTTTGGAAGTCATATATTTGAAAAGTTGAAATGTAAGTACTGGTCGGTGACATGTCCCAATACCACAAAAGAAATATTTTCAATAATAAAATAGTTAGTTCTTTTAATATAAATATTTTTAAGAATGGTAATATGATATAGGATAATCACTAAAGTAATGAATAATAATAACAAATAAATTCACAAGAATTTGATAAATTCAAACTATGAAAAATTATAGGGTTGTTTCATTTAGGTGAATCAATAAATTCCCTCAAATAATGAGTCCCCAGTTTAATATACATGTTTTAATTTAATCATCATATTCTCCATTTTAATCATTAAATATTATTAAAATTTAAATATAAAACATGAAATCACATGATTCCTAAGAAAATCATGTCTCACGGATTACTTATATAAAGCACAAATCTATGTTTGGGCATTCAGTTTCCTATTTTAAAGTTTAAAACTTGTTGTTGGACAAAAAAGGCAGATATTTTTAAAGATAAAAGATAATTGTTAACTCCCTTTCCAATGAATCTTATTCGTTTTTATTTTAATATTTGGGGATGCCTTCTACCTTCATGAAACTATAAAACAATTACTCAATTAATTTCAAAGATCATTACATTTAAGATCAAAAAGATAATTGGGAGTGCATTGGATGATAGAATATTCATTTGACTGAAATTGAAATCTAAATTTCCTAAAAAGTAATTAAAAGGGATAAGTCTTGGTATGATCCCCCTTATGGGACCTAAATTTGTACTTCCACCAGAGGGTTGTATGAACTATTATTCATAATCTTATAGTGGGTGAATCTTCTTAGATTTTAACCACTACATATGACTTTTCCCATATTGTGATTCTATTTTCATGGTAAGGAATTATCCATAGATAGTGTATACCGGATTCAACCTCTTCACAATTAGTTATATCTTAAATTATGTGGGTAGGATAGAGTATGGATCATCTTCTTCTATGGTTTCTACTTCTTAAACCCTCTATATTTCCAGTACTGGATCAACCTAGGATATATGAATTATAATTTCAAAAGTAGGGTTAGAATATATTTTTAATTTGATAGAATTTAAACATGATGAATGTAAATTATAATCCCCCATTTAATTGTGAGACCAATATATCATTATTTCCTCCAACCCAGCTACTTGGATCTCTTTATAGGATTCCTTGAATGCATGTACATCAAAATCAAGGATCTCAATGTGTTAATCAATAGGTTATGGCTCGATTTCTTCATCTTCTTCTAGGGAAAAGAAATGACTAACTAAATATAAAAATTGAAAACCATAAAGATTGATACTAAAATTATATTTAATAAAATCATAAAATAGAGAGTTTAAATAATGATCATCTCCCTGTGAAAATTCTGTTTCAATCACTTATTCAGTGGTAAGATCATCATGATGTTTGATCATATTGGCTGGAGGAAGGTAGTCGGGCTCCTCCACCCTTTCTTAAAACACCACCACATGGGTGGTTTATTTTAATTTCATGGATAGAAATAGGTAGTCCAGTTTTGACTCACCAATAATTTATATGATAACATCTAATTTCATTTCATCATATTCCCAGTTACTCCAAAATTTGTCTAAATAATTCTGAATATTCCATTCCACACATGAGTCTTAACATTCAATCTTTGAATATTCATGGTACTCCTTGATTTTATCTTTGATATGGTTTGGTTATTGATGTTACTTGAGTTGGGCTTCAATTTCATGGATGTCTTCATTAAAATTGGGCAAATCTAGTGACACCTCCTTATTAGCCTAAGGAATATTCAAGTCACTTTGGCTTTCATCAATCATGCTCATAAAATCGTAACGTGAGATCCATGTATTTATGAGACTTTAGAACTGTATTATCATTAACATATGATCATCATCCCTTGGTTATAGTGCCTCATCTGTATAATCCCTTTCTTCCTCTTTCAAATTTCAGTTATTTCTCCAAGTATTGAAAAAATTGTCATTTCAAAATATCATTGAAATATATTTTTTTTTTGTGAAAAAAATATGTGTTAAAGTGTTGTTAATCACAAAAAATAGTTTCAAATTTACATATGGGTATTTTTTTTGAATCCCTAATCAATATTTTTTTACTTAAGCATGAAATATAATGTACACCTGGGGTTGGTCTCAAGGAGGAATATCATAAAACATTGAATTTTTATTGACCATGCATATATTTTCTCTAAAATAAAATTAAAAAATTTAAATGGGATGAGTTCAACAGATGCGTGAAATATTAATATATATTTATATAAGGCATTGTGGACAATATTATTGTAGATAAAATGATGTTAGGCAGAAATGAGAACCTCCCAGGAGAACAATTAGAGTGAACCTTCATCATATCTTTATTAATTTCAAAATATAACTAATAATCATGCCCCATCATAAACAATGACATCATCTTATTCCCTTGTTGTTAATATAATATTAACTCAATTATCACCAAGAGACTGCACATCCACCTCATCGATCGAGGATGAAAATTTCAGAAGCGATAGTTATGCCTTGGGTGGAAATTGGAGATAAAAAGGTATTGTTACCCTTATGAACCACCTCATACTAACTCTAATAAAATAAGAAACATGAATAATTATATCTCAAACATATTGGTGTCACCGCTATATTGTTCCACTAGAAACATCCCCATGTAATTTACTCATGATCCCTTGTATAAGATATCACAGTAGAGAAGAATAGGGTGGAAACACAAAAGATAAAAATGTGTGAATTGAAAAAGGAGTGGTGTAAAATATATAAATAATTCATAATACTATTATATAATAAAACGAACTTCCAAAAGATAAAAATTCCCAAAAAAGACTCCAGTACTTTGAAAAGGTGACGAGAAACATTTTTATAGGCATAGGGTAAAATTTTGGCTCAAGATTTTTCTTCTAAATATTAGTACATTGTGGACCCATTTAATGATAGAATTTTGGAATGATTTATTATTTAATGTTTTTCAAATATTCCTTTTTTGTTCAAATGAATAGTTTTTAGTGTCATTATCCATGTTTAGAAGAATTTATATCCCATTTACTCTGAAAATTTATTCTACACAGGGAGAATATTCTGAATTTTAAAATTTTTATTTCCCATACCTTTATGGACATGATATCAGTAGAATCATGTGGGGGCATAGTTCTGAATTTGGTTCTACTAGATTTCATCTTTATCAATGTTGAATTTTAGAACTATTGTGCATTCCATTTATGAGTTATAGTCCCAACATAAAAAATATTCAAATCTATGCACAAATTTGCAGGCTTCAATTATGATCATATTTTGGGCCTCCAAATATCTAATTATACTATTGTTTCATATTAATAAAATTAATCCCAATATGTTTCTATTCCTAAAAAGATTCATAAACTAGATTAGTCTATAAAAATTTATGTTCTACTTCAAAAAAAAATTAATATTGTTAAAATCCAAAATTAGGATGTTTCACAATTAGGCTAAAAATTATTCTAAAACCATAAAATGTGACAATTGACCTCAAAATAACAATTTGGTGGCATTAAAAAAATTTAAATTGAAATTAAATTAATTGAAAATATTTTTACTATCAACAGTTCCACATAAGAGAGGTCATTTTCAATTTTTACCATCTCAAAATTTGATACATGTATGGGATATGGTATATATTTCCTAAAGAAAGATACATAGAATACATCATGTAATTAGGATAGGGTTGGTGGGAGTGCTAGTTGATAATCCACACCACTAATGTGATCATGAATTTTAAAGGGGTTAATGTACATAGGAATTAGGTTTCGCTTCTTCCCAAATATCATGACTCAATTATAAGGGGATATATAGAGGAAGACCTTATCCCCTACCTCAAAATGTAAGTATCATCAATGATTGTCAATATATCTATTTTTTCAAATTTGAATAGAACTGATGTACTTCTAACTACTTTTGAACTTTTCTACTATTTCCTTGACAATTTCAGGTCCTAAATTTTTTCATTAAATAACTCAATCCCAGCATACTAGTGTTTTATATATTTTAAAATAAAGGGATTCATATGGATCTATTTGGATTTTTTGTGGAATTTATCATTAAATTATAAATCCACTAGATGAATATTCTGATCCCATCCAAATTTTATGTCCACTGATCATTCTCTCAACATGACTTCTAGTTTCTAGACAGTACTCTTAGATTGGTAATTATTGTTTGGGTGATAAGTTATAATGAAGTTCAACGTAGTGTTCAGAGAATGTTGGAGACTCTTCAGAAACATATAGAAAATCTTAGATCTAAATCATATACCATCGAAAACGGTGTTCAATGTATCCTCACACTTTCTCTGATGTATATCATTGTAATTTGATTGATTGAGAAGTCATTTCAAATTTTACTGATGTGAGAGGTCTTTGTAAGTTGATACACCATAACCCATATTGCATTATTTCATTTGGATTTATTTGGAAGACTAGTGAAAATGTTTGTGGTGATGTTTCCCCATTTCCATATAGTTAAGGGTAATGGTTTCATCATCCACATATAATTTTTTCTTTAAACCTTCACTTGATGTCATACCATGAACATTTATGTCTATTCTATGATCTTATTATTCATATTGTCCCACCAATAATAGTCATAGAAATCTCTATACAACTTCATACTCTCTAGATGGATGTATAATGTTGAGTTATTCACACCATTTAATAGCACCAATTTATCTTGGGCTTTGATGGTACACATAGTTAGGACTTAAATCTTACACCTCATTATTCATCAATTTTGGTCTCTGAGGATTTTTCTCTTCTTATAACTTCAACCTTCTTTTAAATTTCCACATAAATTCTTTTTTTATCCTTAATCTTCTCTCAAAGGGATGGTTGGGAAATCATTTGAGAATGGAATGATGAATTTATTTACCTTATGACTCCCATGCCCATTCATTGCAAGTATAATAATATTGGCTCCTTCTTAATTTTTTTATTGATAAGGTTATAGGATCCTTTCTATTTAGAGCATATGCCACATTATATTCTTTTTCAGGATAGTAGTGGACTGAGCAGTCACATTCATTGATCACCATTAACCATATATTCTAGTTCATGTTAATCTAATTCTACGTGAATATATACTTGAGTCTCTTATGTTTTGTATATATTTCACAGTTCTCCCCATAGATATAAAGCCACCAAATTTTCATTGTGAATATCACTACAACCAAGTCCTGATCATGAATTGTGCAGTTCAACTCATGAATCATCATCCAACTTGGGGAATAGGATATCACTTTATCATTTTTAATTAGTAGAAATCTAAATACATTATTTGAATCAGATATTTATACCACAAAATATTCACCACTTATGGGTAGCGTATGTATTGGTGCAGTAAAAATCATCTTTCTCAACTCCTTGATTCTCTCTTCACATTCATTGGTCCAGAAAAAACATTACCCCTTCCAAGTAATCTTGGTTAGTGAGTTGGAAAATCATGAGACATTTCTCACTAATAGTTGATAATACTAATATAATCCATGGAAACTATAGATATCCATTACAGATATTGATATGGGCCACTCATCAATAGCCTTTATCTTATAAGGGTCCAAATATATCCATTTACTGGGGATAAAGTTCCCCATGAATTATACTTTCTCTATCCAGAACTCACATTTATTGTACTTTTCATATAGCTTACCCGTATTCAAAATCTTTATAACAACAATAAAATTCTTCTCATTCTCCTCCTTTCTTTTGAAGTATATCACAATATCATCTATAAAGACTACTAGAATTTTTTTGTGTTAATATAGACTTATTGTATTCTAAATTTCCAAAAAAAAGTTGGAGCATTTGTGAGTCCAAAAGGCATCACTATAAACTCATAGTGTCTATACATTATTTCAAATGTGGTCTTGGTAATATCGTGATTTATCACTTTTAATTAGTGATATCTCAACTAAAGGTCTGCCTTAGAGAAAAAATTAACCCCATATAATTGATCAAACAATTTATATATATTTGGAAATGGATACTTGTTCTTTATCATATTTTTCTGATTTAAATGTAATCAATTCAAGGGCACATTGAACTATCATTATTCATGATAAAGGGGATAAGAACACCCCATAGTGAAGAACTCAAGTGTATAAAACCCTTTTTAGGTTCTCATTTAACAACTTATTTAGTTTTTCCATCTCAATGGAGGACATTATATAAGGAGTATTTGATATGGGTATTGGTCTAGGTATAAGTTCAATTGAGAACATAGCCTCTTATTCAAGAGAAAAACCATAAAATTATATATGGAATACATCTATATAATCCCTCATAATGGGTATGTCTTCAATCATGATTCTCTACTTAGTATTAATCATTTGATAAAGGTATACATTCTCGGAATGAAATAATATATACATTTTAGATTCAGGTTCTTAATGAGATTCATACTCTTCCTAAAACTTATACCAAATCAAAGGATGATTCGAGATGTGAAGGGTGATCTCATATTGTATTTTTAAAAACATAGACAATCTATGCCTAATATAACATCAAATTCCACTAATGGGAGAATAAAATTATTTATAATAAGTACATTCCCATAAAATTAAATATGTGATAAAATAATCATAGAAGTTTTCCCTAATGAATTTAATTCGTATGCGGGGTTGACTTGATGATTTTAGAAAAAAATCCGCGTACAGTTGATAGGAAATAATACATACAGAACAATAAAGTGTTGGATCATAATCTTCATAGTACAAGACCTTCATAGTCCCCTTATTTTATAAATTGATAGTTTCTATCATCTTTTTATCCCTTGTTTTAGTTCATTAACATGGATAATGACCATGATCTCAACAAATATGACATTGAATTATTAGTGGTTTCTTAGGTTGAGATATATTTCCCATAATATGTTTCACCAGGCACTTCATAATGGGATGATTTATTCCCTCCTTTTAAACACATAAATAATATTTTAGTACTACTAATACATTTACCTTGGTAAATATTCCCATATTTTTTACATTATGTCAAATAAATATTGTTTTCTTTAACATATTTATCACATAAACTTATATGATACACTATTATTTTCTTATTTGATGTGTTTTGAAAATATAATGTGTTTTAGTTACTAATCGTAATTCATGATAATAGGTTTGGAATAATCACAAGGTTTGTTACATCAGTTCACATCATTTTAGGAATCTCGTTAGAGAAATCAGCACATTTTCCATCACATTATATGTTTCCACATGTTCTCTTATTTTCTGTCATTAACTAAAAAAAGTAAATATAATTAGGGATTTCGATAATTAACAAATAAGTTAATAAAAATCAAATTTCAATCATAGAAAAAATGAAATATAGATGATAAGTATATCCTAACTTATGATTCTCAAGGATTAAATCTATGTTATCAATTCTAGTTTTATGATTAGTTTTTCTTGCCTAATAATATATTCAATTCCTTCATAATGGTTTATAAAGATTTTTTTTGTTTTTAAAAGCATATCACCTAGGAGTGCCAAACCAAGTGTGCAGTTGGCCTTTTTTTCACGTACTAGGTGATGATTGATGTGACATTTTTGGTTTTTAGCACCTAGTTACAATTATGTTAGATCCACATCATGTTATAGTTTCCAATTAGTGATTTAGTTTCCTATAAACTACTCACTCTATATTTCACCAAAATTATAGGTTATTTTTCTATACATAGACTTATCATTAGAACTATACCTAGGTTTTTAACTAAATTATTCTACCATTAATCCCCTTGAATAAATAGACCAAACATTAATAATAACCATAGTGACTCAATCATTTTAAAAAAATTGTTACATGATATTTGACATAAATTTCCAACAAATGCCACCCAATTATCACGAGTCCTAATGTCTTTGAAATACTAGGTTTATAAAATAACAACATGAAACTAAACCAAAACTTATTTATTTTATTATCCATAATGATCTCCTAAATCTCTTTTTTCTCATAAAATTACATAGGATAACCTAGTAAATTCATAAACAGTATGGGTGAGCTATAAATCATAATAAGGAAATAATCATAGAAATTAAACATACCATATGAGTGATATTGAATAACATGATAACATAAACGGCATCGCTCATGAAAAATAATATCAGGGAATAACATGAACATAAAGTTATTATGAGACAATGGAAAAATATAAAAGTGTAAGTAGCATAAAACATGACATAAACATAAGTCAAGGGTAATAGTTAAGAGAATATCACTTGTTGGATAGATTCACATCATTTATTAAGTTAAATCCCTAAAACCATACATATATCCTCATGAGACTAAAAAATAACCTAATTATTTAGATCAATATTAGAGATTGACCATCATAATATGTACAGATTATTTGTACCACAAAAAAAATCAATCATAAATCCTAAACATAATATTTACACTTGAAAAGAAATGGGTTGCATCGTCATGCCTTACTACGGGAAAACGTAAAACATGTATTAAATTGTCAACGGAAGAAAAATTATACTTAGTATGTATGTGTGGGAGATGCATAAGTAATATATAAGAATATTATTCGAATAATTGAGAGATAAATCAAGGTGTGTATAGATAAAGAAAAACACAAATGAAAGGTGGTTCAAAGGGATCACATACCTTATGTTTCAGATTCATTCTGTTCCTTCACTAAATAACCTAAATAATCAAATTAAATTAATAAATGGCTTAAATGAAAACCTATCAAATATATATTTTAGTTATTATTATTTTATTATGATCATTTATAACCATTTTAATAAGTTATAAATCTCAATTTCACTTTTTGGGGGTGTTCGTTGCATGGTTCCAAGGTCAAATCACGTCTGTATAATTATTGATTTTCTTTTCCAATGCGACTAAAAATCCATAAGTGAAATGAAATAATATTAATTTACATATATAAATTGCAATAGACCCAAAAATTAATTTCTTTTTTGACATAGGATTGATCCATTTAGTAAAAATTATAATGTCATTAGTTAGTTTATTTTGGTGGTTTTATTATCCATCATAGACTAGTTTTGTTATATTTATTATTATGATTATATATTATTTTCCATAATGTGAAGAAATATATTATATAAATATTTTTGAAATTTTGAACCATTATAATGAACGTAAACCTATAGTGAATAATGTAATGGGAAATAAAAACTCATCTCTAATGAAGGTAGTGAACCGATATATTACGGTAAAGTTTTTTTTTATAATAAGAATAGAAGATAAGTTATTAGATTATATATATTCCATTATCACAATAAAATTACATTATATATATTATACTGGATTTACTATGCCATTTTTAATGACGGATGTCAGGATAAGGTAAGAAAATAAAATAAATTGATAGAGGTAGTTGAAGGTATTACCGCTTGAATTTCATCTCATTGGAAAACTTATTAAGGGTCAAAGAATTGGTATTTTTGGGATACCATTAGAACTAGGTAATGATGGAGTGGTTTGTTATGTAAAATGAATATAATTGTTGAAAGAACCATGACCTATATAGTGTGAGTAGAATGGGTGGTGAGGGCTGGTATTTATAAGGGGAGGAGTGGGGTCATTTGAATATTATATTAATTAGTTTATTATTATAGCTCAAGATTATAAATAGTATTGATTATTATTACTATATAATGTAACTAATTCATGTTAGTTCAAACCAATGGGTTGTTATGTTAGTTATGACACAAAAATTCATGTATTTAGCATATAATATTAAATGTAAATATTTATCATATTTCGCTATTCAAAAAATACTATTTTAAATAAATTTAAACAAATACACCGTAAATATTTGTTAATGTGTAGATTTTAAAATTTTAATTCATTTTATGAATTTTTTTCTAAATTTTAGAAATTTAATTTTTAAATAAAAGTCTCATTTTATTGAAAAAAATCAAATTTAAGTATTCTAATCGATGTTCTGACCCTTTGAAAAATTAATTATTCTCTCATAAAAGTATATTATAATTATATATAAACATAATATTATTTTATAAGTATATTTAGGAAAAAAATATTATTTTAGATCAATATATTTATTATAAAAGTGAAATTAAAACATTTATGTTTTACAAAAAAATCAAACAATTATATTATTATTTTCAATACATTTATTTTATACTACCATGATATAAATATTCCATATGATCATTTTATAGGATACGTAAATATTATTTTACACTTCCATACTTTAGGATACTATTCTATCTGTCTTTTTAACTTTTCATAACATTTCAGTTACTATTCCAATGGTTATATTACTATTCCAATGGTTATATTACTATTCCAACTATCATATTTGTATCGGTCATATGAGTTCCATACTTCCTATAAATACCTCTTATTCAATTAATTATTAATTCACACCAATTTACTCTCAATGATATGTATATTTTTGTTTTAAAAATTCAAACCACATTATTAACATTCTTTTTTATTGCGATAGTGTTATTCAAGAGTGCATTTTTTGGTTGATCAAGTATATCAACATTTTCATATTTCAGTAAACTTATTTTCTATTTTTTATTCCATTATAATGCTTTTGAATTATTAGTTTCATTTTAATTCTCTAAATTTAATATTCGAACGAATAAAATTTTCTAGTTTAATTATGTGGTTCATGTACTTTATACTACATTACTAAATTTAACACATTATAAGAAGGAACTTTCTATTGATAAAATTTTCAATCATTACAGTATTTTTCAAATGTTTCTCTTAAATCATACACTGGTTACCCTATTTTCACCACCCTTATGTTAACTGATTGGAATTCAATAACAATTTTCCATTGTCAACATCCATATTTCGTAAGTTATTTTTTAGAACATTAATTAATTATTTGTTAATTCTAAATTTCATTCACCGATTCATTTTTTGTATGTATATTACTATCAGTTCTATTTTTTGTATTTTTTTAATGTTATAAATTGTTTGAGATTCCTTTTTTTGTAATTTTTTTGGGTGTAATTATCTATATTTATATTTTTTATTTATTTATAAATTTAGTATAATTTTAATTAGTTTGGGTTCCAGATTTTTTTAAATTTTATCATCTATAAATTGTTTTTTTTTCATAATTACTTTTTATTTATTTTTTATGGTTTTAAATTGTTTTTCATTTGTAAATTTTTTTTATGATATAAATTACTTGTTAGAAATTTATTATTGTTTTTATATTTATATAATTATAAGTTTTAATTTTATTTGTTTTATATGTGTTTAAATATTTATATTTATTAATATATTCATCTATTATATTGTGGCATTTTATGTAATTAATGTTCCATAATTGGATAAATTCATGAAGAATTAGCGATGAATATGATGGTTGTTTTGACAATTTCTTATAATTTTCTAAATTTTGTCTTGAAAAAAATATGTGCTTTTTGGTCCATGCGTGAAGTTATGGAATATGAGTACATTTTGGTATAAAGATATTTTATACCATCAAATTTACTATGCTTTTAGTCATAATTATACATGTTGGATATGACATGGTGAAATAAAAAAAAGTAAAGATCTAATGACGATGAATATGTTTTGCATGATATAGTGGATTATCATTAAAAATTTATTCCTGATGTTGGGGTTGAAACCATTGAAAAAACAGTATTAAATGACTATATGAAGATACTGGGAAACCAATATTATTAGGTTTTACTAAATTTATAGTCTTATTGGTTGTGATGAAATTATTTAACATGAAAGAAAAACATGGTTGGTGTTACAAAAGTTTAATGGAATTTCTTGAAATTTTAAAAAGGATACTTCATAAAGGGAAGATGATTTTAAATTAAAATAATTGGGGGAAAATATTATGTCCAATGTGATTGGGGTATAAAAAGATACATGCATTCCCAAACAATTTTGAATTGTATATGAATAAATATCAAAATTTATCAAAATCTCTTAAATGTGGGACATCATGATATAAACTAGATGAACAATACGACTGCGATCCATTCTCAAGAATAAGAACCAAAATCCTTACTAAAGAAATATATTATATTCCAATGATTCTTTTTTTGATGTGTCTATTTGAAGAATAAAATGATGCAAATAGGCTAAGATGACATAAAAATGGCTGCATATATGATGGAAACCTATATCACCCTACTGATTCACCACAATGGAAAATATTTTATAAAAAAAAATTTTGGTAATGAAGTTGTAAATATTGGAATGGGTCTTTTAAAAGATGGAATGAATCCATATCAAATTCTCAGTATCCAATAGTTTGTGGCCTATTATGTCGGTTTCCTAAAACTTATCTCCATAAATATGTGTAAATAGGAAATATGTGATTAAAATCTTGATGATATCTGGACCACATCAACTTGTAAATTATATTGATATTTATCTATCACCATTGATTGAGGATTAATTTTTTTGTGTGGGAAACATGTGCTATAGTTATTGATGCAAACAAGAAAGAGTATTTTCCATTTAATTCAATGATAATTTTTATTATAAACAACATTACACCATATAGTAACAAATCTAGATACAGTTTTAATGGAAATAAATATTTACCAACTTGTGAAGAGGGGAGGTCATATCATTGATTATTGAATGGAATAAAAACAATGTACGTGGTACATTAGAGATTTTTGTGAATTGATAATCCCTATCAAAGATTAAAAATTAATTTAATGGTTTACAAGAATGATTTTTCCTACAACCATTGTAATATGAATAATATTATGGAAGGGTTAAAAACATTGATGTCACATTTGGAAAGAATGGAAGTTTGAGTCATAAAACAAATACATGAAAGAAACTGTCCATTTTATTCAAAATACCTTATTGAAATTTCTTTTATGTAAAACATAACATTCACATTATACATGGTGAGAAAAAAAATTGTGATGGTTTAATTAAAACACTGTTAAATAAAAAAGTAAAGACATAATTTTTATTTCAAGAAACTCTTGACCTAATAACCATGGGTTCATGTTTGGATTTAGCTCAAACAATTCTAATAAATAAAACATATTTTCCTTCATATTGTCACAGATGAAGCAAGAGTGAGAAGATAATTTTCTATCAATCTATACATGGTTTTTTGATAACAAGTGGGTTTTTTTCAAATGTGAAAATTTTGGTGTCATTGATATATTTAAATTTAATGGTATAAAATATAATGTTTATAAAAAATTTATATAAAAACTTGTACTGATTTTACTACATGGAATATTTTTGATAAATGTTAAAATTTCTTTTTTAGATTGTGTGGTCATTTAAATTCAATTTATATAAAAATCATAAATCCATATTTGTTATATTTGTTATATAATGAATCATTCATCATAATTTTTAATATATAACTATATTTTCCACTATCAATTTTTGATATAATAGTATATTTTATGATTCATTTAGTTTGAGAGATATGAATATGTGCGTCTATTTATTCATATTGGATGAATCCTTTCAAAAGATATTTGATAATTTTGATGGGATATGCTAGGAATCTATATTGACCAAAAGAATTTATAGTTCCAAAATATATACCATAATAGGTAATTGAGTATTATACTAATTATTTGTCGGAATTGGAGTATGTTGGTCTCCCTATAACTTGACATTTGATTGTTTATAGTGAGGGTAAATGGATTCATAGCTTAAAGATAATGTTGACTACATGTGATGAAGTGATGAATGAACATTTAAACATTTTGAACAACATTGGTGAGGTTTTACATTTATATCATCACATATTATTGGATTTAAGGGAATATATCCAAGAATAAATGAAAAGTGGTTGAAAATGAATATAAAAACACATTTTCATCTTAGTTTAAGGGGAAAATCAACACTGATATATATGTATCATAAAAAATGAATTATTAAGAAGGGGAACTAAGTTTTAATGTGATAAAGTTCTTTTGTTTTGACATTGACATTTATCTAATTCAAAAGAAAACTTGGGATGACAAGATTAATATTTAAAAGAGTTTATTAATGGTTGTCGTTGAAGAACATCATTTTTTGAGTGCCACGGATAAAAACACAATTTCAATATCTACATCATATTTTTTTTTTGTTTTTGAGGATATATTGGAGATTGATTATACTAAATTTTATGTACTAGTTTTTAATTGTAACTGGTTGATGGTAACAGTGGTGTAAAAATTGATGAGTATGGATTTAAAGTAGTTTATTTGAAAATATTTAGTTGTAAGGAGGAATAATTTATCATGGTGACACATGAAAAATAAATTTTTTATGTTGCTGATTAATAAAATGATAAATGGTATGTTACTTTTTAAAGGGAAAATTCATTAGTTTTATGATAATATTTATGATATTGAAGACATAATTGAAATTTATTCATCTATAACATGATTACCCAATGAAAAAAATGATTATGATATGGGCATTTCCCATGTAATAAGAAATTTTCACATAGAAGGGATATATTAAAACCCTCCATTACTCTCCTAATGAATCATTCAATCAGTTATTTTTTGAATTTGACACAATTAAATAATTTATTTCTTAACATTTATATTTATATATATAAAATTTTAGCATTCCTAATATTTTTTAATAATTTATATATTCATATAATTTAGATATAAATTTTTTGATTGAAAAATTTTACCTTCTTCATTTTTACTTCGCTTGTCTGATTCTATTTGATGTAATTGTATGATTTCTATTAGATCATTTAAGTTAGGGGATCTCTTTTCCTTATATATTTTTATCATTAATTTTTAATTATTTAATTTTTTGGTTCTATGCTTTTATTCAATAAAATATTTATAATTTTCTTCTTCTTAGGAACAATTACATTTGTACTTATGATATTTATTAATTTCTAATCAAATATTGTTAAAACAAGTACACATTTTTATATTATAATAATTTATTTTATTTTATTTTTACTTTTATATTCACTAGTTTTTGTTACACATTTTTTTGGTTAAAAAATCAAACATTCAATGTTTTATTTTCTATTATATACAATCAATTTTTAATTTATTTCAATTATTTAATTTTAATAAAATTTAGGTACATATAATATTTTATAGTGGAATACATATTTATAAATGAAAGACATATGGTAAGCGAACCTCAGTTTGTTTGTTTCCTTGTATATATATATATATATATATATATAGTAATTAAATTAATTAATGAAATTAAACTTTTATTCCTTAAAATTATGTGAATATTTTATTCTAATCTATAAAGGATGATACATAAATATGGTAGTCCTAGGATAACATGTTTACTAAAATTTTCACTTTCACATAGAGATCAGAGGTTGATAATTAACTGTGATGAGAATGGCCACCTTATCAGCTCATAAGCCCCGTAGTTTAAAAATTATCTAACTATATAGAGTTTTTATAGGATAAGTATTTTATTCCTTGATTGGAGGAGCATTGACCGGTTGGCGAAATATTTGTTATCGGATTCCATAATGCTATAATTTTTTAGCTTATTATTTATTATTTTAATGGTTAAAATAGTATACATTTCTAGACATTTCATCTATTAAATTATATAATCCATTTTACTATTGAGATATGTAATATATTAATAAAAATTTTATATTATTTGAAAAAACTAGATTGAGAGATTTTAAGGAAAATTTGAATTCATTTTATTGTTCTGGGTGTAAAAAATTGAAAATCCGTGACTTATGTATGATTTTATTGATATATAGACATGGAATATATTTTTCTTCAATTAGTGGGAGGAAGCCTTTATGGTATATTTTTGTTGTTTTAAAAAAATTGTTTAATTTATTTTAATTACAATATAAATTATTTTTTTTTTAACATGACATTATGAAAACTCACCAAGAGATACTATTTAAAAATATATAACCTCATACATTGTGACAAAAAGGGTGTCCTTTATTATAGGAGAAAATAATTGATGATAAATTTAGTGAATTAATATCCAAACCATGTAGTAGCTCTAAAGAGGTTCTACATGACCCTCTATTTACTCAACCACATTATATACAATGGAAAAAGGATTGAATGATAAAAATGGTAAGTATATTAATTATCTAGAAAAAATTGGATGATATGATTTTAAGCAATTCGTTGTAAATTTTCTTCAATATTACTAATTTTTAAACTTTTTTCACTAATTTGAATTTTTAAAATATTATTCCAGGATTCCCTTTAGGAAAAAATGATATATTGGACCTTTATATCTGCAGTTATGATGAATATTCTTGCCAATACTTGTAGAATTACAGAAAACTCAAGCCACTTCATAGAGAATAAATAGGGTATCAGTTTTAAAAATGATTTTTCCCCTAATGTAGCATCAATAAGGGAAGAATATAAAATATAAAAATATTATTTGAAGGATGTAATAAGACACTTGAAAGAGTTAGTAGAGGATAGAATTAAATCATATGTTTATGTTATTCTTCTAGAAGAGATGAGATCTGTGTATCATGCACTACCCACCTACCTAGATTTTCCAACTCCTCATTCTACCCCAACTATGTATTATGTGTTTCATGCTGGGGATCCCAATTAACGTATTGTATAATATGTAATTTTACATTATCATAGGGGTTATTTATATCATAATATTATGTAGTCAGATCTGGTAAGAGTAGCGGTAAATGATATTATTAATAAAACTTCCCCATTGTGCCTTCTTACTAAAGAGGTGTCAATATATGGATAATGTATTAGACATTTTTCACTTTGATAGGCTAATATTTTATGCCATTTGACATATAATGTAATTTTTTTTTCATTTTTTATCATTAAATTTAGAATTAATAATAATATTTTCATACACTTACCTTATATAGAAGTATCTAAAATCGAAGGAATAACTATAAATGAATGAAAAAATCCAGGTTCTACTACCTTCAGAAACTCCATGAGAATTTTATGGAGCAAAAAATTTAAAACACACAGATATATATATATATATATTTGATATTTGATATAACCTTATGATGAGTAATAATATATGTGGAAAATATTATATGTCAAATATTTTAAAAGTTTCCATCATGGATGTTGTAAAGGGATACAATCTCATTATACATGTTTTGCAGTTTTTTTCCATGTAATTAAATTTTAAATTTTATTTTAATTTTTTTATGTAGAAATATTGTATATTGAATCAAATAATTAATTTTCTAATCAGGAATATCCATATTATTTTCATCCAATATGGTTTCACATCTGTATATTGTGTTAATGATTAAGAATTCATTTCAAAATTTATGTAATTCTTAAACCAAAATGTTAGAATTTAATATATATCTTATAAGGAAAAAACAAATAGATTATAGGTTTCTTTTCATCCTTTTTTTGGTAAGATCAAATATAAAATAATTAACCAATATTCATTATACTATAATTTTTTGGTTTTTAGTACTATAGAATCAAACAGTGGTGGATTTTATATTAAAATTTATTTTAATATTTAAATTCCTAAAACCAAGAGTGATGATCATGTATGTAAAATTTATAATAAATTCATTTAATATTAGAAGAAATGATTATCTTTTCATAGAAAACATTTTTCTTTGCTGATACCTATCATCTGGAAAAAAACCTTTTGGATTTCCTTTGTTTTTTTGTGAGGATCAAAATATAGAATCCAACTGGTGGTGATCTGCACATGCTCCCTTGATCTATGAGAAATGAAAACCAATGTTTAGGTGCTAGCATGGAAAATCGATTGTATTCTGTTGCTGGTGTTGATCACTCTTCCTTCATTCATGAAGAGATCACTCCAGATTTTCTCATTCTTTAGAGGAAGTGAGAAATGAGAAGTCAAGAGAGAATTCACTATGTTCTATAATAATTTATTCTTGATATTTTATGTAATACACAATATACATAAATGTCTATTTATAGAGATAGGGTTTAGGTTAAAATATTACTTAATTCCATGTTGGACATTAAATAACACTTATAACCTTTAATATTCCTCATTTTATATAGTAATAATATTACTATCATTTTTATTTAATGGTGCACAAAAACTTATATAGTAAAAAGAATATTTAACACTCTTTTTAATGAATGTTTTTCACCAGACGTGGTCTTAGTCTATTCAAACTCCTCTAAATTTATTAGACACCCAAATTGTAAATAAATATTTTATTCACAATCCATGGAATAAATATTATATATATATACACATAATCAAATAAATTATTTATTAATAAAAAAATAAATATTTTTTACCTTTTGAATATTAATGATCAATAAAAATGAATAATATTATTCCACAGTCTTAAGAATAATATTTATTCTAATAAAAATATTCAAATTGAATTTAATCTAGATCATGAGAAACACTTAGTGTGTTACCCTATAGGATTTTTTCTCATTTTCATTAGATATGCATCCTTAAAGTCCAAGATTACTATATAGCAATGGTTTATTGCACCTAAGAGAAAAACCTAATAATAAAATGAAGAAAACCACATACAAACACTCACTACGTAATATAGTATTTTTTTATTGTCAATATATCATCAATAAAGTTTCATATCAATGTCACCAACCTATTATATTGATCCAAATTTATTTAAATATCTAGAATAAAAATTTCATTGCACCATATCCATGTAATTTAGTTCAACGGTTCTATTCTAAAAAAACGTCTGAGATACCATCTTCAACAATGATGGTAGGAACAAATCCTTCCTTAATATATCCATTAATGACATGTCAATCATGTTTCAGCCAATGTACCTTACTTTACACGAACATATTTCATGAGGGTTTTGTTCAGTAAATATATGTTTCCCAATCATTATATGCATCAATGATAATCTTAAAGTCTAGGGCCTATTACGCGTGCTTATCAAATGACACCAAAACATGGGGAATTCCTACTAGTGATTTCATGTTCATAATCTCCCATATTTAAAACTACCAATTGAAAACTTCCTGAGAAGAAGCCTCATCATATTAAGAGTACTCTCACCTGACATTCAATGTACTATGTGTCCCATTATAGTACGTTATCCAACGATGTAGGATTATTTAGGAATATGATCATAGAACTTCAAGGTTCTCATCATATAAGTGGACTTATATGACATTATCAATGTGACATATATTCAAGGAAATTATTGTATTATAGTCATGTATAATAATGAACAATATATAATATACAGTTCTATTAATATTAAATATATCAAATAAACATGAAATAAAAGTACAAATAGTTGGTCCTAAGATTGCTACTCTAAAAAACTCTCACTTGGACTAGATCCAATAGCCTGTAACATTTATTCCACTAGACATCACATGATAATAATATTTCTGTTGAGTTAAGGATTTATTCAATGTGTCCACCACATTTCCTCTAATGGAAAAAATTCTCACTAAAACCTCACCAATCTAAGAAAAATCCATCAAGAGATGATACTTATGAATTATTTACTTCTTCCATAGATGTGACATTGTATCTTTTTAGGGATCCACCACAACAACATTATCACAAAAGACTGTGATTGGATCATCATTGATAGGTACCACATCATGCTCTTGGATGTAGTTATACATCTATTTTTCTTCTTTATGTACCATAGAATCCATAATATACTTTGAAAATATTTTAGAATCTACAACCCTAACCAACATTGATCTCTTCTAGCTCACAGAACCTCCATTCAAAGTGATGATTTGTCACATTTGTAACTTCATGTCATTTTGATAATTTGGTAAAATAGCATATGAATATCCTCTAATGAATTATTTCTCATATCCTCTATAAACAAAGTATATATACTTATTAAACCTTATATATTTAATGATAAACCTGACTTCCATCGAATTTTGGACACGTAATTCATCCTGATATCTTCCTACCACACTTAATACATAGGACACATTTATCACAGTATAAAAAACATACATGACTGGTCTAATAACGGACAGCTATGTTATCCTTATCATTATATTTACTTAATAATGTTATGAGCACACATTTTACAATAATGATGAATTCCATGTGATACAGAAAACAATATCATCATGGATTGTTTTATAATGAGTCTCTTCAATATCATTTCAATTTTTGTAATTTGACATAGGTTGAGATATATCTTCGATATATTATGCTGGATCTTGATCCCAAATATATATGTTACCTCACCCATATCCTTCATATAGAATCATTTATTCAACCAATCTTAAAAACTTGTAAAACTCATATTTCATTTCCAATGAGTAATATTTCATCAACATATACTATTAAGAAAATTATTACACTCCAACTAAACCATTGTTGGAAAAAAGGCTGATACTCATTCTTTATGAAACCAAATTCGATTATAGGTTTATCCAAATGAATTTTCCATGACATTAATTCTCACTTAAATCCATAAATGGATTTTTACAGTTTCAAAATATTATTAGAATCCTTTGGAGTTACAAACTCATCAGGTTGTATCATATAAAAATCTTCCCAAAGGATATCATTATGGAAGGATATTTTAAAATCCATTTTACAAATCTCACAGCCATGGTATTCTATAATAGAAGTAGAATTATGGAGGATTTTAGAATTACAACTGATGAAAATGATTATTCATATTCAACACATTGATGATGATTAAACCCTTTTGAAACTAGTCTCACCTTAGAGGTACTGAATAATCCTTCCATTTCTTTCACATTGAATACCCCTTTGCAACCATGGAGATTTACATCCACTAGAGGATCTACAAAAATCAAGAATTTTTTTTGTTATATATAATCCATTTCAAATTTCATGAATTATTTCCACCTGTCATCATTTGTTCCCCTTATAAATTTCTTATAGGTTAGAGGATCTTTATTATCAACTAATACTGAGTCACCATCCTCAGGGACTAAAAAACCATACATATCTCATTCACTAACTTCTCTTGTACTCCTATAAAGTAAATATGTATTTGTAATTGTTTCTTCTTCCATGGGACTGTGTAGAATCTATTCTTGTGCCAAATATTGTTTACCATGATCCTCAACATGATCAGAGTCTATCTCAATCCCACTATCTCTTTTAGAGATGTGATCCCTCTATAGGAATATGGTGTGACATGTCGTTGTTATCTTTTTTATCTATGGTTTTATATTGGTAATATCTCATAGTTTCATTGGGTTATTCGATAAAGGTATACATTATTCCTTGGGGTATAAGTTTGTTAGTTAAATAGGCCTTTGAAAATGCTTGACTATCCCACACATGTAAATTTGACAACATGGTTTTTCTTCCACTATTAAATTATTAAGGAATAACATTTAATGATTTATTTGGTACTTGGATTATTATGTGTTAAAATATTTGTATTGAATATCCCCGAAAGGATAATGGAATACTCACATGACTCGTCACTGATCTCACTATATCCGACAAGGTGTGTTTCCTTTTTCCTCTTTAATTGTTCCACTATGGCATGTAAGGAGGATTTAGATGGGATAACATCCAAAACTATTGTAATTAATCAATAATATCTCAATAAAGAAATTATCTACCATAGTCTAAGTGAAGTTTCTTAATATTCTTTCAATAATGGTTATCAACTTGATTCATGTATTCCTTGAATTTATAAAAAAGAATCTAAAGAATCTGACTTAAACCTCATTAAGTGTACATATCCTTATCTACTAAAATCATTAGTAAAAGTTATAAATTATGAGTACCCGTCACTTATTCTAATATAAAATGGTCCAAATTCAACAGTATGAATTAATTCATTAATCTATTTAGACCTTTCACCTATTCTACTAAATGGGGATTTAGCCATTTTCTTATGCAAACATGTGTGACATAAACCAAGTGATTTTAGGTAAAAAAAGTATAAATATCCATCCACCTTTAATTTTTTCATGCACATTTCGTTTACATGACATATCCCATCATGCCAAATTTGCGTGTGATATGACTCATGTGAAGTAACATAATAATCGATTTCCATTAACTGGTTTGTGTAAATAGACAAATAAATACCATTCTTTAAATGTTCCTTACCATAAAAAATTTAATATTTATGAAAATGAAACATTTATTCCCAAATTGGAAAATAAAACTTTCTATATCTAGTCTAGATACATGAATAATTGTTTTTGTAAATTGAAGGAACAAAATATCATACCTTTAAATATAAGGTCATTCTAGTAAAAAACCTAAGGTGGTAGTCCCTGATAGCTATAACTGCAAGTTTATCTATGTTGGATGTTCATATATCTATGTCCCCTCTATCAATTTTTATAAATCTATTGGGTTCTTATATATAAATACATATGTTGGCACAAAAAACAATATATAATACCGAAATTTTTTAAATAGATAAACTGCACTCGATAAAAAACATAGATGAAGCTTCCCCTTTCTTCATTGGCTAGCTACAGTTTTTCTTCAAGTGACCCTTCTCGCCACATATGAAGCCGAAAAAATCTTGTTTCCTTGCATTTACCTTTTTCTTCCTCTTTTTAGAAGGGTGTAAATACAATTTGTGCATAAAACACTTCATTTTCCATTTATTTTTGTTCTCCATAAGGATAGAATAATTTTCACTCATTGTATACTTATATACATGGAGAAGAGGAGTGATAATATCTCGAAGAGACTTATCAATGTTGTTCATATTAATATTTACAACAAAAATAGGGAATATCTGAGGGACTGATGATATAATGTGATCTATGCCTAGTTCTTCGAGGAGTTTAAACCCTCTAATCTATAAGCACTCAATGTATCCAATGGAATTGACTAAGTGATCCCTAGCTAGGGAACCCTATCTGATCCGTCTCTAAAATATCAACTTGGAAATCTCAAACAATTATTGTCTAGATATCTCCTAGTAAAGACCATGTAGGTCCTCAATAATGTTAAATATATCCACGATTTCAGGAGTATTTGTTTGTCTAGTATACGAAGATGAAAGCATCAAACATTGAATGTTTTACAACATCACTGGAATAATTTTAATACACAAGGAACTCTTAATTAATCGCCTCTTGTCTAATCAGATCAGGATGTGAGGATTCTAGCATGTATGATTTTGGTTCATGATGAAAAATAACCTGAAGATATCTAAACCACTCCAAGAATATAGCACTAGTGAAGATATTGTATTTCTATTATATTTATCATAGTGATAGTGTGGATGAAAATATTTTTATTTTATAATA
Source organism: Viscum album (assembly GCA_963277665.1). Lineage (NCBI taxonomy): Eukaryota > Viridiplantae > Streptophyta > Magnoliopsida > Santalales > Viscaceae > Viscum > Viscum album. The sequence goes on along the minus strand of OY728155.1, from coordinate 911,039,666 downwards.
CAATAAAAATATCATATTACAAGTACTTTTCGTTATAACAAATTTTGTGAAAAATTGTAAGTTAATTGATTTTTTTACATCTCTAATTATTTTATCATGTCTCAATAAACCTCACCGTTGAACATGGAATGTCTAGTTTCTAGGAAATTATAGTGTCATGGAACTATATTCCCCTTAGTGTAACCCCAGAAATGGTTGTTCAAGTTACTTGAAGGTATTGTAAAAGGAAGGTCTTTGCCAACTGCAGGCTTACAGGTCCTCGATCCATTGAGTAGATTCCCCAATCCTGAAATCATAAGATGGATTTCATCAACACATGCCTCCAAATTACATCATGTCTATCAAGAGTTAATCTACTTGTTGTAAAACGGTTATGTTATCCCCAAACCTTTATAATAACTCCCTTTTCAAAAGTAAGTGTCCCAACAATGATTAGTCAATCACTTAGTTTAATAGAGTTTTCTTCCTAATCATGTAACATAAGGATTAGTATAATTTAATATTTGGTCGAGGAATTTTAATTAATTATGCATTAATTTTCTCTTTTTTATTTTATATAATTTTTATTAATATTATTTACATGTTACCTGATTAACTAACAATATTGGATAAAAGATTTACAGAAAATTAATTTATTTAATTTCCAGTTTTTAAAATTAATTATTTTATCTATGTGATCATGGTATTCCATCCATGTAATAAATAATTCCATAGATATAAATAATTAATTAATTAAATGGCCCATTCATGAGCTTTTTGAAAAGGATTATTTAATGATAGAACATTAAATAATACTTTAACCTAGTTGAAATAACTGTTTTTGTTTGTATTGACATGAGTGAAAACATTACACCTATACACTTGGTTAACATCATGGTTAGAATCATTATGGTCTTTTCTTGAACAACCTTTGCACACCATAGCAAACTCCATTAATTATAAATATTAATAACTCACATGTATGTGATAGGAACCAAAGGATTGGTTAGAGGGGGATTACAAAAATATCCTTAAACACACAGGCCCTACATAATAATGGAGGGGGGATGATTCACATGCCCTCATATTTAAAATAATAATATATAATTTCAAAAACATGAATTAAATAAAATTCAATAAATTCAATAACATACAATAGTCTTGGTCAAGCTCATGAACAGTCATACATGGAAAGTATATGTAAAAATAAATGAATAGGATTTATTTATTTATTCATTTTTTATTATTAAAATAAACAAGCTAGAAATAATTAATTAATTAATTTATTCTCTTTCACCTTATTGACCATGCAAATTTATTTTAAAGATACACATCATTAATGTAACATCCCATGTAAATAAAGAATATAACCTTTTCATATTCACTAATATTTGTGAATTAAATATTATTTTTACATTAAAGGGGATTCTATGTTCGATGGCATACCTGATACGTTACAATGGGTTTCTTTGAAACCTTATGTAGCACATAACGTTGGGTTATACAGAAAAATAATAATATAATATTATTATTTTAAATATTTGATAAATCGTAGCCGTTGTATTGGTGGGAATGAACATAAAAACCAATTTTATGATTAAATATTTTGTTTAAATGTTTTTAAATTTATCTAATAAATTTTATAGGCTTAAAATAATAAAGAATCTGATTGTATGCACAAATAGTCTTATATTCTTTAAAAGGTCGATTTACTGCCTTTTAATGGTGAACCATTTTTAAATCAAGTTTTTGTCACTATTAAATTTTCTATTTGACAAAATAATATTCTTTTATATAATTGAGTTATCAAAATTTACTTTGGGTTAAATTTTGGTATTTTTCTGATAAAGTTCATTTTTTAATGAATAGTGAAAAATACTGCATTTCAATTCAAAACTGCAATTTAATATAATTTATTTATATTTTTATATTATCTTTTTAATTGGTTTTAAATTTTGAATTAGATTTTATTTTTACCATTTAATCCAATTTTTCCATTGGAAGTAATTTTAATTTGAAATTTGATATAAACAAGTGTCAATCTTTTGATAGTTATTATTTCTTTTAAACACGATTTTTGTTTTGACAATGGGAATTAATTGTAAATTAATCTACAAAACTTCTGGGTTTTGAATTTTTAGAAATGGATTCAATGTTTGGAATCATGAGGTCCAAATCGGGAAAATAGGAAACTTTTATTTTTAGACATTTTTAAAATTTACATCAGTAAATATTTTATTTACCATGGATAAAGGGTAAATCTGGTAAATAAGGGTAAAAACAATTATATTATAATAATATTAAATGACCTTAACACGTGTCCTAATCCTAATTTTTGGTACATGTCCGACCATGAGAATCCTTTGGTCGATTTTGGGACCCCATGGAGCCACTTAAAAGTGATAATGCCACTTCATATTAATTAATTTAAAGTAAAGAAAAAAATTGTATAAACATATATCATCTAGTAAATCAATTTTTACATGGGGTTATATAAGTTATATTTTAGACTATAAATATTCATTTGAATGATAGAAATATTTCCTACATCAGAATATTTTTTAATAATTTTTAGACATCATATAAATAAAATTATTTCTAACACAGTAATGATGAAGTGTTTACCTCATTAATGAATGATTCAAATAAATAATATTATAAAAATTTAAAAAATATCCAAAACCTGCCCAATTATTACTAGATAAGTTTATTTCAAAAAATAATCATCTTATATTTAACATTAAATTGTTTTGGACCTTTATAAACTGAAAATAATTATATAATAAAATAATATTTTCAAACATTCCGGAAGATACCCTCCACCCCCTTATAAAAAGCCATCACCTCTAACCCATTACTCACACCTCTTAAGCCCCTTGGCTCATCCAAAATATTCCCAAATAAGCTCTAACAATCCCTATATTCCAATTATAATCCTTTCCTTAGGCATAAGGAACTTCAATAAATCCTTGTCGTTCAAACCAAAGGGAGTTACCCGATTTAAAGGTAATGTCTTCTCTTATATTATTTTCTTTTATTTTACTTCTCCAACCCACTAAACCCTTTTTATTCCATTATTTTATAACAAAAAAATGATCCAAAATATACTAGGTTTTTTATATGAGTATTATTCTAACTACACATACAAACACCTCCATCTAATGGGTAATGAACATACTGTTTCTGTAGTCGGCGAAAAACTGCCTCACGAAATGATGATTGTTCAATCTTATCCTACCACCTCTCATAGTGGCCATTATCATGGAAAAATATTTATATATGATATATATTATGTTTATGTTTTCTATATTTTTCAGTAATTTTTATTTACAAACATTCTTTTATTATTTCCAATATGTGTAAACACGATAATTAAATTTGGGGAAGTGCGGACTACCGCCCCCTCAAGGTGATATGATTCGTTCATGACATAAATGGAAGGTATAAAAAATAGAGTTAATGAAATTATGTAACATATATATGATATGAAATTATACTATAATTAAAATATACATGTCTATCATTAAGTTTCTATTTCTTTTAAAAAACAAAAAAAATGAAAGTAACATTAATGCGTATTTACGGCTTACCGTCTCCATTAATGGTGCATTGAAATACTTATCTCAAAATGTAATGTACTATTATAAATACACAAATATATATATATACTAGATATATATGATATATATGAAATTTAACTCATGAATATTATTCTAGAGATAATAAATGTTTTACCACATGGACAATTTGTAATTATAACAAGTTCATTTTTTACTCAAGTTCCGAACAACAACAAAATGTCTGATATGAACTAAAATAATTAACTAATTTTTATAGCAAGGTAATAAGTGGTATAAAAGGAATAATAAACTTTAAAAAGGTTATAATTAAAGTATAAATTAACTTAAGATTAATATTCAGTAAAATCAGGGAACAAACGAGTCATGTTGGACACGAGGTAAGAGGTTTCTTATCTCACTTTTAATTCCACGAGATTTTCATTGTTCATCACTTATTTATTTCATGTGGTGTATTGTGTAATTCCATTTTATATATATTATCTTGATTATCTTTATATTCATTGTATTCTATGAATAATTTTATGCTTTTTAATTTTTGGTCATACGACTCAATTGATTGCTACGTGGTAAGGAGTTTTCTTCTAACTTTTTATTCTCGTGAGACTCATGCTATATTTGACACTATATCCTTTTGTGTGGTGTATGTACTACCAATGATTGTATTATTTTTGTAATATAATTTAATTTATGGGTATTTACATATTCATTTTATGATCATTCTTTCATGGGGTGTATGTTTAATAAGTTACCAAATCGGTGAGGGAACCTTTCACCCTCCTCTTTTAGTCAAAGTCTTTTTATTTGTTAAGTCTTTTAATTTAGATTATCTTATATTGGGATATGTACTAATATATCCTAATTTCTGTAAATTTTATGTCCAAGTGATTAGATATCCTTTTCTCTCTCATTAACTCATTTTTATAAATCTTAAAGTGATGGTGTTAGGCTGCAGAATTTTCATAAGGGACTATGTCTCAATCTCATTTAATTTGAGGCATATCTTGATCTTGTGTTCCTTTACTATCATATAGGGTTTATATAATTCCCTTTGAAAAATTATATCATGAATCTATTTACTCTCATGATATTATAAGCTTTTTTTAATGTTATTTTGTAATTATTTTTATTCAAGTATTTTATCACGTGGTAGGGGACTCTTTAACAAAAACATTGTTTTAAATGTTTTAAAGAAATAATCTTATAAATATTTATCATTAATGTCCATGTTTTAAAAATGGGTATTTATATTTATTTATATGGAAATTAATTTTTTTAAAATTTTAATAGCTTTAAAATATTTAATGTGGTATGGGACACATTGAATCAAGAATATCTTTAATAAAATGTTTTAAATGGTTTTGAAAATGGTTTGATAAATAATTGATTATGTAAATATATTGAAATGATATATTTTGTTTGTAATATGGAAATGTTATCTTTTATTTTATAATTGTATTATGTGTTATTAATATGTTATTGTTCTGGGGTATTGTTTACATATATGGGTGGTTCTGTGATAAACCTTGGGCGGGTGATCCCAAGATATCTCTCCAATGTATTGGGTAATGTGAAGGAGGTAAACGATAATGTTTCTCTTAAGATATTTAGGGAATATAATGTGATGGGTATTCCGAACATAACACCCAATATAGTTGGGATATCTACAATTTAAGTATGTTATGAATGCCATATTTTACCTTTACGATTTATGATTTCTGTGTGTTGTTCATAAATCTTTTGATTTTGTGAGGTATGTTATGAATGAATTGTATGGTTTAGTTGATTTGTATTTATTGATGGAATAATGTTTTATTTCCTTGTTTTATAACCCTTAATGATCTTTTTATGAAAATTACAAGTTTTGAAATGTTTTTCATAGGACTTAAATATGAATAGGGTCAAGGATGGGATCAAGAAAAAGTCCAGATGTCTAAAACATGTAACTAGACTTGTTATATTTTTTACGAGTTTGGATTTTATGAATAAGATGGAAACTAATTAGAAGTGTCTACATTGTAATTTTTGAAATGTAATGTAATAGTTGTGGACTAATTCTCTAAAACTATAAACCTAAAAATATCCTCAATGTGAATTCTTGACATAACTCAAGATTATGTAAGGTTTAAGGTCAGGTCCTTATAGTTGGTATCAGAGGTCGGTTTAGACAACATTATGGATTAAGAGTTTTTGATAAACACATGATTAGTCGCTTTGTCTTTTATTTCATTTAAATCCTTGTTTTTTAAAACATTTTCAAATCAAGTAAAGTTGATTAAAAATGGAATGAGGAGGATCTCAAATGACATTCCTATATCTTCATGATGACATGCTTGCAATAATTATTTCAAAGTCATGTTCAGATGATTGTGATACTTTTTCTAGCATTCAAATCACATGAAAGCAGCTGTTTGAGATATAAAACACCTTCACTATACGTCAATATCATCATGGATCATGGGCTTTATTTAATCAAATCTTTTTCTCGAAATATTCTAATATTTTCAAGAAAGGTAAATATTTTCAAGGAATTTTTAAATATTTTATCTTATCACAAAATTTTGAAGCATATTATGATTTTGAAAATGGTGCTGAAAAGGAGACCCCTCCGCAGCCTATTTATATTTTATTTTACAATATAGTCCCTCATCACATACTTATGGTATTTTGAAAGGACCATTGATTAGAATTTTCAACTCAAATTTGGTATGACTATTTTATAAAAAGAAAGATTCTCAGATGTTTTGAAATTATATTTCATAAATGAGTATTTTCCGAAACTATTTTTCTTCAAACACCCATATAACCCATATTGTACAAGGTGTATTTGGATGAAGGCAACAAATTATTTTGAAGGATCTCTGAATCATTGTTGCAATTCATGGACCTTGTATCTACGTGAACAAGATGACAATGAAACCATATGTACACCATGATGAAGGTGTGTTGTTCTTTCTGTAAGTAATAGTTTTATTTTATCATATGAAGGGGAAATAAGAAAAAAGGACCATATATATAAGGCTTAATAAGATACTGAGGTCTTAATTTATTGGGATGAAAATTAAAGGTATAAGAAAACCTTTGAGGTTAAAACATGTTATGGTTATTTTTGAGATTTATAAAAAGGACAACACGCAGACCATGTGACAACACATCTTGTCGAACAATGCTCCGGGAATCGAACCCACAACCAAAGTGCGATTGGGATTTATCTCATATCACTAGCCTACATGATGTCCCTAGTTAGAATGAATTATTATTTTTAGTTAAATGATTTTATGGATCAATAATAAGTTGATTTTGTGAACTTATGTTTTTTCAAATGGATATCCTTAATATAGGAAAATGATTTGGTGATTAAGTGATAAATGTTATTTTGGACGACGTTCTATTTTGGGGAATATTATATGCTCAAGGGAAATATAATACTCTTGGATCTCATTTTTTGAGTAATGGATGAAATTTTATTTTGGAAGAAACTATGTTTTTATTGAGGACATATGGTGATTTTGGTTATTTTTAGAAATGGTTAGCTTATCATTGGGAATATATGATTAGGTTAATTACACTTCAGTATGAAACATTATGAGTAGTCTATATTTTTGTAGAAAATTGATAATATTTATCATGTAAGACTCTGTGATAATATCCTTATAAATTTTGGGTATCAAACATAGTTTGGATTATTTTGAAAAATTCTATAGAAAATTGTGTATTGAATGGTATTTATTGAAATTTGTGTATTGTTTTTTCTATTTTGGTGATTAAGATTAGTTATTATTTTTGAAAAATATTATCCTTTTTTGGGATTATCTAATATCGTACTAAATATTTTTGGTTTTCTGTTGATGTATAAAGACAAGGGAAATATATGGTTTATCTTTTTTGGATCATGTTATACTCTAGAAGTTGCTTCTAGTGCTTTTGATGAGACCAAGTCAGTTTAAATACTCATCGTTTGGAGAAAATAAGATTTTGTGGTAGAAATTTAGTAAATGGTGAAAGTCTACATGACAAGTAAGTATGTTTCCTTATGTTCTTAGTCATGATCATAAATAAATTCCTCAACATTATAAAAAATAACTTAAAAACATTGTATGTTTACTTTTCCTACTTGGAAACTAATTACCATTTAACCCATCACATTTTTGTGATTTTCTTGTTGTTAAATTTCTCTTAATCATGTTTTCTATCACTCTACATAAGAACATGACAGTTAGTTTATCCTTCACATCCTTGTTTTCATGTAATCCTAGTATTTTTTATATTGGGTTTCCTTTGTACTTATCTTCTTCATTTTTAAGTGATAGTATTATTGGCTCTTTTTCCGATTTGGGACTTTTAATGATGTTTCTAAGCCTAATTTTAAAATTGTGAGGACGCAATTCCCAAAAGGGGGCAAAGATGTAACAACCCAGGTAAATAAAGAATATATCATTTTCATATTTATTAATATTTGTGAATTAAATATTAATTTTACTTTAAAGGGGATGCTATTGTTGATGGAATACCAAATACGTAACAATAGGTTTCCTCGAAATCTTACGCAGCACACAATGATGAGTTATACTGATAAATAATAATATAATATTATTATTTTAAATGTTAGTTAAATCCTAGTTGTTATATTGGAGGGAAGGAACAGAACTAACCATATTATGATTCAATATGTTTTTAAATGTTTTAACATTTATCCAATAAATTTTAGAGACCTAAAATAAGATAGAATCTGATTTTAAGCACATATAATCTTATATTCTTTAAAAGGTTGATTTACCATCTTTTGATGGAAAACTGTTTTTAAATTTAGTTTTTGTCACTTTTATATGTTTTATTTGACAAAATAAAATTATTATTTAGAATATGGACATCAAAATATACTTTGGATGAATTTTTTGTATTTTTCTGAGAAAGTTCATTTTTAATGAATAGTATAAAATGCTGTGTTTTAATTCAAAACCGCCTTTTAATATAATTTATTTATATGGTTAGATTATATTTTTAATTGATTTAAAAGGGTAATTAGTATTTATTTTTAACATTTAATCCAATATAGGTATGTTTAAGTAATTTCACTTTGAAATTTGACATAAATAAGTGTCAATATTTTGATAGTTATTATTTCTTTAAAACAGGATTTTTGTTTTGACAACATGAATTATTTTTAAATTAATTTATTCCACTTCCATGTTTCAAATTTGGAAAAATAGATTCCATATTTGGAATCAGGAGGACAAAATTGTGTTAATATATAACTTTTATTTTTAGACATTTTAAATATTTTCTTCAGTAAATATTTTATTTACCATGGTTAATGGGTAAATCAGGTAAATAAGGGTAAAAAATATTATAATAATATTAAATTACCCTAACACATTTCCTGATCCTATTGGTTGATACATTTCCAACCATGGGAATCGTTGGGTTGATTTTTTGACCCCATGGAGCCACATAAGAGTGATAATGACACTTTATATTAATTAATTTAATGTAAAGACAAAAATGACATATACATATATCATTTAGTAAATCAATTTTTACATGGGGTGATATAAGTTAGATATTCCACTATAAATATTAATTTGAAAGATAAAAATATTTCCTATATCATGGTATTTTTTATACTTTTTGGACATCAAATAAAAAAAATTATTAATGACACGATAATGATGCAGTTTTTACCTCATTAACGAATGATTTAAATAAATAAGATTAAAAAATTAAAACAATATAAAAAACTGATCCAATTAGTATTTTATGATTTTATTTTTAAGAAGAGTCATCTTATCTTTTCCTTTAATAAGTTTTGGACCTTTTTGAAACCGAAAATAATAATATAATAAAATAATATTTTTAAACATTCCTAAAGAGCCCCTATTCCCCCTTATAAAAATACATCAACTCTAACCCATTACTCACAACTCTCAAGCCCCTTGGTTTATCCAAACTCTGAAAAAATAATATCTCAAGATCCTTATCTTCCACCTAGAAGCCTTACCTTAGGTATAAGGAAAATTAATAAATCTTTTTGGATCAAAATAAAGGGAGTTACTCGATTTAAGGTAACATTTTCTCTTATGTTCTTTTCTTTTATTTTACTTATCCAACCCCATAAACTGTTTTTATTCTTTTCTTGTATAGAAAAACATATATAATAAATATAATAGGTTGTTTATATGAGGAGTATTAGAACTAAAATTACAAACACCTCCGTCTAATGGGTAAAGAACATACTATTTTGGTGGACGGTGTACTATTTCATCACGAAATGATGATTGTTCATTCTTCTCCAACAACCTATAATGGTGGACATTATGATGGAACTATATTTATATATGATATATATTATATTTATTTTTTCTATATGCTTCAGTATTTTTTTATTTACAAATGTTAGGTCCACTGGGCTGAATACCCTGAGAGGGGGGGGGGGTGAATCAGGGTATGACTAATTAAAAATTAAAGCCCGTTCTGATCTTGTTTTGCTGTTAAGAAAAACACTCTTCTCTCTCTTTCCTGCTGCACAATATAAATACAAAGTAAAGCAAGCACAGGACACAGTAATTTTACTTGGTTCACCGCTAAGGGCTACGTCCAAGGAGCATACGCCGACAGGTTTCTAGTCGTACCAAGACCACTAAACTTCACTAGCTTTGGATTACAATGTTCGGGGATAGATCACTTCTATGCCCAGGATCACTGCCTATATAATGTTTAGGGTCAGCTCACTACTTTCCCAAGGGTCACACCCTATTTCTCTCTCTCTGGCTCATTGCCGGTGGAGAGGATCACCTTCTTCTTCTTCCTAAGCTCACTGCTCTTGGAAGGGAATCCAATCACAGTTTATAGACCTGTAGGTCTCTTCATTTCCATTAAGGAATGAATCTTTCTCTGTATGTAGATTCTCTGTTGAAGTTCAACTATCATCCGTAGATGAATACCTCTTTGCCTCTGAACACTGGGAAAACTACCTTTGGAAAGACCTCCGAAAATCACTCAACTTCGCTAGGCTCCCAATTTCGCGAAGCTCAACAAGCCTTCGCAAAGCTCCTGCCTTTTCGCGAAGCTCTTTCATGAAGCTCTCTCGCGAAGAACTCTCGCGAAGATCAACTCGTTGCAAAGAAACTTCTCTCGCTAAGCTCACTAAGCCAACGCGGAGCACACAACTTTCGCGGAGCAATAATAGCCACTGCGAAGCTCCTCTTTCGTGAAGCACACTGGCTCCGCGAACTACCTTCGCAAAATGAGAGCAAATGATCTTTTATGAAAATGCTCTCCCTACTTCTCTCGAGGGGGTCAGCCACTATTTATAGGCGATTCCACCAACCCTCGTCCCTTCCGCGCGAAGTCAACGCCACATCATCTCAAATCGCGAAGCTCCTAAGATTCCGCCGGAATTCTGTCCAAATCGCGAAGCACCACGACACTTTTCCGTTTTCGAAGCATGACGTAGTCGCGAAGAATCACCGTCAACATACCTTCGCGACATTGCCGCGAAGTTCCCTCGCGAAGCCCAACATTCCTTCGCTCCTTCACTGCAAAGCTCCCTCGCAAAGCCCTTCACCGCCGCGATGCGCTTCTGCCTCTACCATTCGCGAAGCATGACGTAATCGCGAAGAATCACCGCCTCCATTCTTCTGGTCTTCACGATTTCCAAACCATGCATCGTATCTTCGCGAAATTCATTCCTTTTCCATATTAAATTATGATCTTCATGGAAATCCACTTTTCGCGATTCTCACCAAACTCAAAATTTTGGACCCCAAAAATTTGGCAAACACTGGGAAACAGTGTCACCTTGTACTGCTCTTTTGTACCGCCTCCAGATCGTCCTTTCCTTTGTCATCGTTCTTTGTCAAAATGGAATGTCAACAACTTCTCGAGAACTTGACAATTATCCATGGAAACTTGCTTTGTCAACAAACACAATCAACCCAAAAATGCTACAATGTTACCTTGAGGGATTTTTTCCCAAAAATCTCCCCCATTGGGTTTGTTGACAACTCTTCACAACTCTTCTCAGAATGATTTTCTTCACATTGATACCTCACTGAGACTTCTTCCAGTCGCTACCACCATTCGCCTCTTGCGATTCTGATAGATTTCAAGGATTCACTTAACACGTACTCTAAGCCCACATGAGCAATGATCGGCGTGAGAAACAAGAGTAATATGAAAAGTTTATCAATGAATCACTTCATGTCAGACCCCAATTGTCGATTCCAACCTGATACCAATTCTTAAATTGATACCAATTGTTGAACCACATTGATACCAATTGGTGAATAGCTGGACACCGTCTCACACCATTCCAACACCACTGTTATGCTTTTATCACGATCCTCAGCTGTCGTGATTTCTATGCTTTGATCGATCACTTCTAGTATCGTCAAATTTAAAAATCTCTCGTCAGATTTAAAAATCTCTCCCCTTACTCATTGCTCCCCATATCTGGCTGCTCCACTGGTCAGCTTCTCCCCATATCATTCATGATTTTTCAAATCTCCACACTGTCTCCCCCTTTAATAATCACTATTTTCTCCCCCTTTGTCAACGAACCCAAAGGACACTCCTTTGCAGTCGGTAACATAGTACAGAACACATATTAGCACAACAGGGAAAAACACATCATACCTCGGGGAGGGGGGGGGGGGGTTACATCCACACTGTTTCAAGTGCGGGGAATCGACTGAACTCCCAGAGCCAGTCGATGCCTCTCAAAAGCTTCCTTGGGTAAGGCCATTGTCAGAATGTCTGCAACCTGTAGCTCTGTAGGCACGTACTCCAACTTCACGATTCCCTGCTCAACCTTCTCCTTGATAAAATGATACTTAATCTCAATGTGCTTTGTCCTTGAATGATGGACATGATTTTTGCTAAGATTTATAGCACTTGAGTTGTCGCACTGGATTCCAATCGGAGACTTCACTTCAACTCCCATATCTTCAAGCTGGTGCTTCATCCACAATAACTGTGTGCATGCTTGAGTGGCTGCAATATAATCAGCTTCGTCGGTGCTCAATGAAATGCAATCTTTCTTCTTGTTAAGCCAAGAAATACACAATCCTACAAGATAGAAAGCACCACCTGACGTTGATTTCCTATCATCCGCTGAACCGGCCCAGTCTGCATCAGTATAGCCCAATAACTCTGTCTAAGATTTATCAGTATATGTCAAGCCGAAATCCACTGTGCCCTAGATATACCGAAGTATTATTTTCACTGCCAGCATGTGGCTTTCCTTGGGATTGCTCTGATATCTCGCTGCTTGGCATGTGGCGAAAACAATATCAGGCCTTGTTTCAGTCAAGTACAACAAACTTCCAATAAGTTTCCTGTATTCTGTGATATTTACTGCCTTGTCATCTTCATCTTTTGATAATTTCATCCAGGTGGCAACCAGAGTCTTTATCTCCTTTGAATTATCCATTCCAAACCTTCTTAAAACCTCCTTGGTATATATGGATTGAGAAATAAAAGTTTCATTCCTTCCTTGTGTCACCTGTAGACCAAGGAAAAACGTTAGCTCTCCAATCATTGACATTTCAAACTCATTTTTCATGAATTCAGAAAACTGTCTGCACTGAGCTTCATTTGATCCGCCAAAGATTATGTCATCGACATACAATAGCACCATCATCCGTTGATTACTGTCGTTGCTGAAATAAAGATTGTAATCAACTCGTCCATGATGGAAACCAACCTTCTTCAAGTACTGATCAAGCCTTGAGTACCATGCCCTTGGTGCTTGTTTCAGCCCATACAACGCCTTATTGAGCCTGCAAACTTTGTTTTCATCCTCATGAATGAGAAAACCATCTGGCTGCTCAATATACACCTCCTCTTCCAGAACACCATTCAAGAATGCAGATTTGACATCCATCTAGAACACTTTGAACTTCCTTTGCACTGCGATGGCTAGGAATAATCTTATTGTCTCCAGCCATGCAACCAGTGCAAATGTCTCATCAACATCTATTCCCTCGATCTGGGAGCACCCCTTGCACACTAGAGGTGCTTTGTTCCGAATCACTGTGCCATCTTCATTCATCTTGTTGTGATAGACCCATTTGGTGCCAATGACATTCTTGTTTGCTGGCCTTGAAAGAATCTCCCATGTCTGGTTCTTCTCAATTTGATCAAGCTCTTCATTCATAGCCTGAACCCAGTTTTCATCTTTAGCTGCATCGAAAAAACATTTCGGCTCCACCTGAGATAAAAACGATGTTTGCTGTAATGATTTCATTCATCGAGTCTGAACTGGAGCTGTCTGATCACCACTGATATTTTGCCTATCAATTTCAGCTCGACTCTTTGGATTCCTTGCAGATACAGACTTGACACTTTCTTGTTCATCATCAGTATCTTTTTCTGAGTCAGCCTCTGCCACTTCTACTCCCCCTATGTTGCTTACCTCATCATCACTTTCATCTAGAAACTGTTCACTGGGTCGTTGAGCAGTCTGTTCATTTTTGACTATAGTGACATCATTGCTCTCAACATTTTTTCCCAGCCTCTTATTGAAGCATTTATATGCTTTTCTTTTCCCTGAATATCCAAGGAATATCCCTTCATCTCCCCGTGCCTCAAACTTCCTATGATGTTCTTTGTTGAGAATGAAACACTTACTTCCAAAGATTCGAAAGTATTTCAACGTTGGATTTTTTCCGTACCACAGTTCATACGTAGTCTTACCTTACTTCAGACATAACAGGGACCTGTTTGAAACATAGACCGATGTCAAAACTGCTTCCTTCCATTATTTCTCTGATATGTCCTTATCAATAAGCATTGTTCTGGCCATGTTGTTGATGATCCGATTTCTCCTTTCAACCACTCCATTCTATTGGGGAGTTCTTACTGATGAAACTTGATGACTTATCCCATGTTTCACGAGATAGTTTTCAACCTGACTGTTTGTAAATTCCGTACCATTATCAGTACGAAACATCAGAATTTTCTGCCCAAGCATCTTTTATGATTCCCTCCTGTAATACTTTATGCAACTGAACACCTCTGTCTTATGGGTAATGATGAATACCCAGGCCATTCTGCTATAGTCATCAATGAAAAGAACATAGTACCTTTTCCCATCTATAGCTCGTGGTGAGATAGGTCCACATACATCCGCATGCACCAATTCGAGCACTCCAGTTGCTTTTTGTTCCTTTGGCCTGTATGCCTTCCTGATGATCTTCCCTTGTTGGCAAGCATCACACGTATGAGTGCGATCACGTGATAGTTTGGGAAGGTCTCTAGCAGAATCACACTTTACCAGATCTTCCATAGATGGTTGACATAGATGACCAAGTCGCTTATGCCACATCTGATTTTCTTCTTCTCTGGATAAAAGACATGAATCTTCTTCCCTACCTACCATGTAAAGATTCCACTTTGTTCGTTTTCCCTTTAGAATGACTATTCCATATTTTCCTTTAACAATACCCATCTTCTTGGTAAATAGGATAGAGTTCCCAGAGTCGCATAGTTGACTGACGCTAAGCAAATTATGACTGAGACCCTCTACCACCATGACATCAACATGTCTCATTTCATTGCCCCCAAAATTGGCTTTTCCTGAGCCAACAATCTTCAGGCCTTCATCATTTCTAAATTTGACAACTCCTTCTTTGTCATATTGTATGCCTGTAACCAGATCCTTGTTGCCTGTCATGTGGGATGTGCAACCACTATTAAGGATCGACACACCAGAACGCTCTGATGCTTTAAGGGAAATTTCAGTAACTATGGCCTTCTCAATTTTCTTCTTCCGGGTCCATAATTTTTCTTTCATACTTGGCATGGATTGAGGTTTCTGTTCTTTCTCAGAGTATGATGGACCAGCTTCATCTTGCAAAACTGCAAATCTGTTCTGAACATTTATTTCACTTGTCGGTTTACTGATCTGCTGCTTGCGAACATTTTGATTCTGCTTTGGCACATTTTTTTTAATGGTCGGAGTGCAGTACCTAGCCATGTGTCCAAATCCTCCGCACCAAAAACAGTGTCCTTCAAAATATGTTCTGTAACCGTTCTCTGTTTGGCTGCCATCTCTGTTATTGTTCCCTTCGATATCTTTTGGCTATGGAACACACATACTGTGAATGTCCCATCTTTCCACAACAATAACACCTGATATAAGGTGCATTCCTTCGTGTTACTTCAGCACTATGAGTTTCCCCTTGGGATCTCTGAGTATTCTGATTCTGTTTTGTGCTCAAATTTACTTTCAATCTCGGGACAGGTGCTTGTGGTCTATCTTCAACTGCCACATATTTTTTTTTCTGATTAAGCCAAGAATCAACCTTATCTTCTGAGTTCAATTGCTGCTTCTTTCCTGCTGAACTACTAGGATCTTATTTCTTCTTTTTAGTCTTCATAACGACCTTATTTCCCAATAATGTGTTGGGATTCAAAGGTTTTTCCTGGTCTTTAACTTTTCTCCACAGACCGACAACTTTCTCTTCAAGATCTTCAATACGCATGACATGATCATTCACTTTTCAACTCAAGCAATCGATCTCCCTTTTCTACTCTTCAATCTTGAGTTTATTCTAATCAACCTTTTCTGTGCACTCTGGCCTGGAAGACTTAAGATTTTCAATTTCTTTCTCAAGCTCAGACTTCTCTTCTTCTTGTTGTTTCATGTAGAGTTTGGCATCACGTACAATCTTGTTGGCTTTCATTGTTTTTGCTCGCCAAACATCTATCTCTTCAAGAGATTCTTATAATTCAGCTTCCATGTCAACTCTCCCTTCAATTTCTTCTTCTTCTTCATTAGTTTCGGTTTCATTCTTTTCTAGAGAAATACTAGCAACAGGCACTATCGCATTTTGTCCATGATCTTTTCAGTTTTCTATCTCTTCCACTTCTTCACCCTTAGACTCAGCTGAACTATTTATTTCTTGTGAAAGAAGATTCTTCTTCTTAAAAAAATTTCTCTTGAACTGCTTCTTCCCTTTCACATAGGCTGAAGATTTTTTCATTGGAATCTCAACTTCATCTTCATCGCTTTCTTCTTGAAACTTTTTGGGGCATCTTGTAGCGAGATGGCCAACTTTTCCGCATCGGAAGCATGCTAGTGGAAGTTTCCCTTTAAACTTTCCTTTTCCTCCTTGCAGATTTGAAGAAAGGAATGACATAACCTCATCTGACTCTTCTTCCTCCTGGGAATCTTCAATAGTGAGCCTCTTCATGGCCTTAAATTCCACCTCATTGGATTTCCCCTTTTCCACAACATCGTTGTCATCATTTCTCATTTCATATGCAACAAGAGTGCTGTGTTGGTTATCCAATGTCAGCTCTTTCAGATCTTTATCTTCCAAAACAGAAACTTTCAGATTGAACCGAGGTGGAAGCTTTCTCAAGATGCGCTTTATGATTTTAATTTCTTTGATAATCTCACCAAGGCCTCTTATGTCTTCTACCACAGCATTTACCCTGTCAAAGAATGCATCAACAGACTCATTCGGGTTCATTCTCATATCTTCATACTTGTTCCACAACACTTTCAGCTTGGCCTCTCTTACTTTTGTATCCCCTTCATAAATATTCAAAAGCTTTTCCCACATGGC
Source organism: Viscum album (assembly GCA_963277665.1). Classification (NCBI taxonomy): domain Eukaryota; kingdom Viridiplantae; phylum Streptophyta; class Magnoliopsida; order Santalales; family Viscaceae; genus Viscum; species Viscum album. The sequence continues at coordinate 911,022,535 of OY728155.1, read as the reverse complement.
ATGTGATGTTTTTCATGACATCACCTTTGTATATATGGGATTGGAAAGGGATCCCCCTAAGGCATTGATTGCTTTGGAGTCAGCATCCAACTCTTTATGCTTCGCTTCTGATAATGCACCACTAGTAATATCAACTGTGATACCATGCATAGCTGCTGAAAACACATCCATTCCCAAAGATCGGAAACAGTGTTGCATTCGATTCTTCCATATCTGAAAATTACATCCGTCGAATATCGGAATCCCTCTATGATTAGTGACCTCCATTGAGAGAAGAACTAATATCAACCTTTCCCTATGATACCACTTGTTAGGTCCACTGGGCGGAATACCCTAAGAGGGGGGATGAATCAGGGTATGACTAATTAAAAATTAAAGCCTGTTCTAATATTGTTTCGCTATTAAGAAAAACACTATTCTCTCTCTTTCCTGCTGCACAATATAAATAGAAAGTAAAGAAAGCACATGACATAGCAATTTTACTTGGTTCACCGCTAAGGGCTACGTCCAAGGAGCATACGCCGACAGGTTGCCGGTCGTACCAAGTCCACTAAACTTCACTAGCTGTGGATTACAATGTTCGGGCTAGATCACTTCTATGCCCAGTCTCACTGCCTATACAATGTTTAGGGTCAGCTAACTACTTTCTCAAGGGTCACTCCCTATTTCTCTCTCTCTAGATCACTGTCGGTGGAGAGGATCACCTTCTTCCTCTTCCTAATCTCACTACTCTTGGAAGGGAATCCAATCGCAGTTTATAGACCTGTAGGTATCTTCATTTCCATTAAGTAATGCATCTTTCTATGTATGTAGATGATCTATTGATGTTAAACTTTCATCCGTAGATGAATACCTCTTTGCCTCTGAACACTGGGCAAACTACCTTTGGAAAGACCTCCGCAAAGCACTCAACTTCGCTAGGCTCCCAATTTCGCGAAGCTCAACATGCCTTCGTGAAGCTCCTGCCTTTTCGAGAATCTCTCTCGCGAAACTCTCTCGCGAATAACTCTCGCGAAGCTCAAATCTTTTCAAATAAACTTCCCTCGCGAAGCTCACATAGCCAACGCGGAGCACACATCTTTCGCGGAGCAACAATAGCCGCAGCGAAGCTCCTCTTTCGCGAAGCACACTGGCTCCGCGAACTACCTTCGCAAAATGAGAGAAAATGATCTTCTATGAAAATGCTCTCCCTACTTCTCTCGAGGGGTTCATCCTCTATTTATAAGCGATTCCACCGACCTTCGTCCCCTCCGCGTGAAGTCAACACCACGTCATCTCAAATCGCGAAGCTCCTAAGATTTCGCCGGAATTCTGTCCAAATCGTAAAGCACCGTGGCACTTTTCTGTTCGCGAAGCTTGACGTAGTCGCGAAGAATCACCATCAAAATACCTTCGCGACTTCGCAGCGAAGCTCCCTCACGAAGCCCAACATTCCTTCATGCCTTCGCCGTGAAGCTCCCTCGCAAAGCCCTTCACCGCTGCGATGCGCTTTAGCCTCTGCCGTTCGCGAAGCTTGACGAAATCGCAAGTATCACCACCTCCATTCTTCTGGTCTTAGCGATTTCCAAACCATGCATCCTATCTTCGTGAAATTCATTCCTTTGCCATATTAAATTATGATATTCATGGAAATCCACTTTTCGCGATGCTCACCAAACTCCAAATTTTGGACCCCAAAAATTTGGCAAACACTGGGAAACAGCGCCAGCTTGTACTGCACTTTTGTACCGCCTCCATATCGCCTTTTCCTTTGTCATCGTTCATTGTCAACATGGAATGTCAACAACTTCTCGAGAACTCGACAATTATCCATGGAAACATGCTTTGTCAACAAACAAAATCAACCCAAAAATGCTGCAATGTTACCTTGAGGGATTTTTGCCCAACAACAAAAATAATTTAATGCTTTCCAATATGTGTAAACACAGTAATTTCATTGGAGGAAGTGCGGACTACCGCCCCCTCAAGGTGATTTGGTTCGTTCATGACATACATGGAACATATAAAGGATAGAGTTAATGAAATTATGTAACATTGATATCATGTGAAATTTTACTGGAATTACAATATACCTATGTATCATTCAGTTTCCATTCCTTTTAAAAATAAAAAAATGAAAGTAGCGTTCAAGAGTACGTACAGTTTACCGTCTCCCTGAACATTGCATTTCATTATTTATCTCAAAAATTTATTTACTGTTGTAAATACATATATATACTGAATATATATTATATATATGATATATAACTCATGAATATGATTTTGGAGATAATTCTCATGACCTGTCCTCGGGACCCTTGCCGTGACTGTCCCAAGCCCGCCTTCCATAGGCCAGGGGCTGGTGACTACCACCAAAGGCATAAATCCATAAGCTGGGAAGGAATTTCCTTTATAAAAGGTAAACACACAAATTTAGAGTACAAAACTGGAAGCAAAACACTAAGAAATACTGTATACAGAAGAACTGATGGAAAGAAAAAGGGCCGGAAATACAAGCCCAACTGTAAAGTACAAGTACAACTGAAAAAGGGAAAACAGCTGAATAATAAAGAGCAGGTCTTGGATCGTCCTCTGGGGTTCCTACCTGAAGGGTAGGTATAGATGGACACCTCATCACTCCACATCCGTCAGACTCCTCTGTGTACCGACTCATCGAAAGTTCCTCCTCTGAGTACCGTCCCGTCCTAGCGCTCTCGGCCAACGTTAGCACTGTCTGTCACCTGCATCCAACACAATGAGGTGCGGGCATAGCCCATGTAGGGGTGAGTATAATGATACTCAGTAGGGACCCTGATACCCTCAAGGTCTCACAAAATATTACAAGGATAACCCAAAAACTATGAAATCAATGGATAAACATTACATAGGTATATGCCCAAAAATATACATAAGTTATCTAGTAACCCATCTTAATCATGAGGAAAACACTAATGTCACTGACTCGGCTCAAACCAGGATTTTATTCTAGGTTTTTGTATCAAGTAACAACCCAAGTCACACTGTCGAAACCTCAACTGATGGTGTACTCCTCCTCAATCGAGTACATTTGTCCTGCCGCATCACAGAGAAGCACTTCCCACCATCCTGGACTGTCGTGGTACTCCTCCTGTTGAGTATTGTTTGTCTGATGTGTCACACAGAGGCGCTCCCCACTGTGGGTATGCCGTGCTCACATAGAGACACTCTCCCTCATAGCCTGCTGATGTACTTCTCTTATCTAGTACTATGGGTCTATCGCGTCACACAGAGGCGCTCCCCACTGTGGGTCTTCTGTATCACATAGAGTCGCTCCCCACAACACTAGTCGAAACACTCTGAGTGGAAAGTTCAACAGTCATCAGGTATTAGCCAGCTACTAGGTCCCTGTACTCCTCTCACTCATCTCTAGGAGGATATGCTCCACGAGCTACTGGTCGATACTCCAACTGTCACGAAGTCCCAAGTAGAATTATCGCAAAGGTCCTCCTCATCATAGGGGTCTCTATGCAACAGACAACCCATCAATCAGACATCCAGTCTGTGAGTTATTGGAATTACTGTTGCAGGGGCCCGGTTGGTTTTTAAGTTAAAACCAACCCGACCATATCCCAACTATGTCCAAACCTCAAGTGGGGTATACCAAAAGAACCATCTTGCTCTAATATTTCTGTCGCTTTAGATGATTCATCGATCAAATACTCATAGCCCAAGATATTGGAAAAAAGGTGAAAAAAGGCCAAAGCGGTTCGGGTCCGGTCCGACCCGGTCAGACCTACCCGACCCGGTCCGACTTGGTCTGAGGGGCAGCTTGGCCAGAGGGCAGCCTGGCCCGCAGTGGAGGCCCGACCTAAAGGCGGCCCAGCCCGAGGGCGGCCTGGCCCGACTGGCGGGCGGCCCTTGTGGCATGGCTGGCTGGCGGCATACGTGGCTCGGCGAGCTGGCGGGCCACGTGGCCCGGTTGACCACCCGTGGGGGGGGGGGGGGTGTCGCGCCCCATGCCTTCCGTTCAGAATTGGAGCTAGGCACCGGTTCAGGTAACCCGTGGGACTCGAGGGGTCCCGCCTTGTCCGGCTGGCCAAGCAGCCAGCTGGTTCCACACCATTGGCATCGTGCCCCTGCTCCTTCGTCACGACCCACCCTGGCTGCAGCTCCCTTGCTCTGCGGGGCGAGACGACACCGCGCCTCCTCCGCCACAACCCAGCCTAGCCGCGGCCCACTGTTCCTCCACACGGCGCAACGGCGTCGCACCATCTCCGACCACTGCAGCCCTACTGGATGCTGCCCTTCTACCCATGTGGCACGGCGGTGTCGCGCCCCTCCGGCAACCCCGTGGCCCTTGCACCGCCGATTTTCTTCGCGGTCGGCCCGACGCCAGTCGCGTTCCTCCGCCGCAGTCAATCCTTCTGTTGGCGCCATTGCGCCGCCACCGTCGTCAACAAACGAGAACAATCAAAGGGGGAGGTTCGGGCCATGTTCGTGTGGTCTGAGCCCTCCTCGTTATAGTGATATCAATCGGAAAAATTCACAATCCATAATTTGAACAACGATGAATGAAGGGTAAAACTCATACATAGAACAACCCCTACCTCGCTTGTCGATCGTTGACAGTGGAAGGAGAGGAATTGTAGACGTTGATTCGTTGACTTTGGGAAGCGTTTTGTGTTGGAAACCGAGGAAGAAGAGTCGTTGGCATTCTTTGTGATTGGCTCCTTCTCTTTGGGCTCCGTCGAAGATCGAAGAAAGAGTTCATTTTTCTTTGGTGGATGATGAAGAGGTGTTCTTCGTGGGCAACAGTTCTTCATTGGAGAGTTATTCTCCTCCCCAAGCTCCACCAAAATGCTAACCAAAAATAATAGAGGAATTGTCTATTATTTTTTTGCACAACAACACAAATAGTTGTGTTTAATTAAATGAGACAAATCATTTAATTATTGGTATGGAATTGATTAAAAATAAAATTAGGGGAGGTGGAGAGTTTTCTCCCACATAAATAGGGGGTTAAAGGGGGTTTAAAGCCTGTGTGGGACCCACCAAGGATATCCTCCCAAGGGAGGTTATGTGTGGGTGGGACCCAACACCATAAACTCTCATGGGATGTTATGGTGTGGTGGCCCCCACCTATAACCTCCTCTTGGATGTTTTAACCAACACAAAATTATAATAAGTTATCACCATTTTTTAATTTATTTACAACCCCCAAAAAATAACATTCATTCCCAACCAACTGCCATCGAGGTGAAAGTATTCTTAAGCGAATACCGGGAATGCGAGTTCAACGGTGCCCTCAGATTTCAATTCTGAGCAACGGTTCAAAATTTATAATATCTCGCTCATACGTTTACTCAACGTACCCAAAAAAACTTCCGAATTTTATTCTGGGCACACCGGGTATCGAAATCAAGCACCGCAAATTTTCGTGGACTCGTAAAATTCCCATATATTTGAGAGAAAAAATTCCATGGAAATTCCAGGTCTTTACATTCTCCCCGCCTTAGGGATTTACATTCCCGAAAGCTACAACTCAAACTAAGGGAATAAATAAGGTTACTAAGCACGCATCTGAGCTTCCTGCTCCCATGTGATCTCCAGGAGGTTCTCGTGCTGCTAGAGAATGCGCACTAGAGGTATCAACCATCCATGTAGGACCCACATGTGTCAATCCTCAATCTCCATTGGAACCTCCGTGAAATTTTCCCTGTCATCGATGTCCAGCTCTACATGGTCGATGATGTGGGATGGGTCGTGCACGTATTTCCTAAGTTGTGATACGTGGAAGACGTCATGTACCTGGTGAAACATAGATGGAATAGCTAGGTGGTAAGCCACCTCGCCTACTCTGATGAGGACCTGGAAAGGTCTGATGAACCTCAGAGATAACTTACTTCCTCGGCCAAATCTTCGTAGACCTCATTGAGGTGAGACACATAGGAATATATGGTCTCTATCCTCGAACTCTAGAGGTCTTCGTCTCCTGTCAGCATACGTCATCTACCTGCTCGTGCAGTCTTCATCCACTCCTGGATGATCTGCACCTTCTCGGTGGTAGCCCGTACCATCTATGGCCCCACTAGTGCTGACTCCATAGGGTTTTTCGAGCACAGTGGTGATCTATAAGGTCGACCACACATGGCCTCAAACGGTGCCATACCGATGGTGGAGTGATAGCTGTTGTTCTAGGAAAACTCTACCAACGGTAGGTGATCCTCCAAGCTGTGACCAAAGTCGAGGACACATGCACGGAGCATGTCCTCGAGGGTCTGAATGGTCCGCTCGGTCTGATCATCTGTCTGAGGATGGAAGGCTGTGCTCAGACATAGTTGCATCCCGAATGCTTCCTGAAACCCCTTCTATAGCCGGGAACTAAACCGAGCGTCACTTTCAGAGACAATGGAAGAAGTTACACCATGGAAACACACAATCTCTTACACATAAAGGTGTCCCAAGCTCTCTACTGAGCCATGCTCTCTGATTGGTTGGAAGTGGTCTGACTTGGTGAGTCGTTCAATGATTACCCATATCGAATCGTAACCCCTGGATGTACGTGGAAGACCCGTCATGAAGTCTATTGATATCCCATCCCACTTCCACGCAGGGACCTCTAAGGGATGAACCAAGACTATTGGTACCTGGTGCTCGACCTTCACTTGCATAAAAGTGAGCCATCGAGAGACAAACTCCGCTACCGCCTTCTTCATACCTGGCCACCAGTGCTGTCGTCGAAGGTCCTATTACATCTTCACCACTCCTGGATGTACTACTAAAGGGGAAGTGTAGAAAATTCTCAACAATTCCGCTTGAAGTGGAACTGATACCATGGTACGTCCTATGAAGAAGATGATATTATCCCCACCTTCATAAAATCCATCAGGTGGCTACCCTGTGGATAACTGAACAGGTCGTGTCTCATAGTCAGTGTCCCCACGTTGCACCTCCCTGACTCGCTGAATAAGTGGAGGAGTGACTGTAAGATACTGTAGATAGGATTCTATATCTTTATATACAAAGGATATCTGTAAGGTATCCAGCTACTTTATCTCCTCTCCTAGAAGCTGAATACCATTCCCCCTGCTGAGCGCATCCACAACAACGTTCCCCTTCCCAGGAGAATAGACTATCTCGAAGTCATAGTTCTGGAGGAACTCAAGCCATCATCGTTGTCTCAGGATCAGGTCCTTCTAAGAGAAGATATACCTGAGACTCTTGTTATCAGAGTACATGGTAAAATGTTCGATCATCAGATAGTTTTTCCACATCTTCAAGGTGAAGACCACTACTGCCAACTCTAGGTCATGGGTAGCATAGTTCTACTCATTCTGTCTCAGATGCTAAGAACCATACGTGATAACAGCTCGCTCCTACATCAGGACACCCCCGATTCTAGTCCCTAATGCGTCGTAGTAGACTACATACCCTACTCCCTCCTTTGGAAGCCACAAGATGGGGGCACTAGTTATCCTCTGCCTCAGCTCCTGAAAGCTATACTGGAATCTCTCTGACCACACGAATGGTATCCCCTTCTTCGTGAAGGCTGATAGTGGTGCTGCAACTCTAGAGAAGTATGTAAAAAATCTCCTATAGTATCCAGCTAAGCCTAGGAAACTTTTTACCTCCGTCGCACTTCTGGGTGGCTCTCATGAAAGTACCTCCTCAATATTCGCTGGATCTACTGCAATTCTGGCCTCCGAGAGTACGTTTCCCAAGAAGTGAACCTCTCAAATATAAAACTGGCACTTCGAGAGCTTACCCTAAATTTGGTTCTCTCGGAGTGTGTCCATTACTACCTGAAAATGGGAGGTATGATCCTCCTCAGTAGTCGAGTAGATCAAAATGTTGTCGATGAAGACCACGACAAAGCGATCGAAGTATGGCTGTAAGATCTTGTTCAAGAGACACATGAACATTATTGTAGCATTGGTTACACCGAAGGGCATAACCATGAACTTGTAGTTGTTGTAACGACACCTGAAGGTCATCTTCTGGACATCCTTGTCTCGAATTCTGAGCTGGTTATATTCTAATCTGAGGTCTATCGTCGAGAACCATCGTGCTCCTTTGAGCTGATCAAAGAGGTCATCAATCCTCAGGAGTGGGTACCTAATCTTCCAGGTAACCTGATTTAGGCGACAGTACTCAACACATAGCCTCAATCTCCCATCTACCTTCTTGGCGAATAGAGTCAGGGCTGCCTAGGGAGAAACACTCGGTCAGATGAATCCCTTCCCTTGCAAGTCCTCTATCTGTACCCGCAGCTCACGAAGCTTAGTGGGATCCATCTGATATGCTGGAGTAGATATTGATGTCGTCCCGGGGTACAGGTCAATGTAGAAGTCCACCTATCTATGAGGAGGTAGTCCTAGAACATCGTCAAGGAAAACATCTGTGTACTGGTCCACCACTACAGGATAAGTCGGACTCTCCACATCAACTGCTTCGAGGGGAAGGAAAGCCAAATGGTGAGTGATCAGATGCACCCTCCTCCGAGTAAGTCTGTCTTATGCTGAAAAGGTTCCCTTCTCACTGGTGAAGATGAATCTGGTCTCATCCGTGCAGACACACCGCACAGTGCACCTAATACAGTCAATCTGAGCATAGAATCTAGCTAACCAGTCCATACCCAAGATGACACCATAAGGCCTCGACGCCACTAAGAGGAGATCCCAGCCAATGATCTCACCTCCTAGAGTAATCTCACACTTCCAAAACTAGTGCGTAATCATCGAGTCTACTCTTGTAGGAGTCTCTAGCCGTAAGGATCGAGCCAGAGACTCTGTCGGATTCTCTGAGCTCCTAACGAGGGAAGTGGCAATGAAAGAATGACTAGAACCTGTGTCTTTATGAACTGCAGCTAAGGTGGAATAGACACAGATATTACCTCGAATAATCTCTGGAGTGACGTGGTCATATGCCTCAGTTTCCTGAAGTTGAGCTCTCCCCTATACACCTGCTCCCTACGTTTGGGGTGGACCTCCTGGTGGTTGTTTTGGCAACACCTAGAAACATCATCCACCACCAGCTACTCGACCAACTCTTCTGCCACATCCACTTGCGCCCTACAGACCACCTCGATCAAACCTATGCCTCTTCCTAGGAGGTCCCTCAACTGATAGCCGGTCATCTGAACAGTGGGTCGGACAGTCACGAGCCATGTGACACTACTCACCGCATGGATAACCCTGCCTACTCCTGGCTAGTAAGTCACTGCCCCGTCCTGATTCCTGCGGTCTCCCACCCATGGGTCTTCTCCCCTTGTACCTCTGCATCATCTGTCTACTACCAGCTGCAGAAGACTCCACTGCATTTTTTCTAGTAGCGGGTATCACTGCTGGTGACTGCTCAACAAGGAAACTCTCCACTAGGAGGGATCTCTCTAAAACCCCTGCCTATGTCAGGATGCTGAGGGAGATCATCGATGCCCTGATATTTCACCTGATCCCCTTCTCGAAGGTCCTATCTCTGAAGAATGGGTCTCATACCATATCCGTGGAGTAGCGCGAGTGGTCAGTGAACCTCGCTGAGTACTGAGCTACAGTCATGGTACCCTGATGTAGATGCATTAGCTCCTGTATCCGCACCGCTTGAAGGGTGGCTGGAACAAACTCTGCCCAAAACAGGCTCACGAAGTCTATCCAGAGTAGTGTCGCCTCTTCTTAGACCTCGAGCATCAGGCTCCACCATCTTCCTGCTACTTCCTGAAGGAGACTCGCCGTAAGGATCGCCATGAGATCTGATGGTGACCCTACCAGCCGAAAGACTCTCACCACAGCCTCCAGCCAATCCTCAGCCGCATGTGGGTATGTCTCTCCCCAAAAACTGGGTGGCATCTGGTGCTGGAACTCATGCAATACTCTCAATTGGTATACATCATCAGCTACTGGGGATGGTGCCATCGATGGCCCAACGGAAAATGGTACCACCGGTGCCTCTGCTGGTTCCTCAACTAGAAAGGGGCCATACACCGAGGCCTCATCGCTCGGTGGTCTGTCAGAGAGTATGAACCTCAGGGCTCTGCGGGGAGGCATCCTAAATGAAACAGATGTGACACGGTCAAAATCTTATACCTGGTGAGCTGACCTAGTTGAGGTGGCTTAATAAAACTTTTTAAAACACACACTCAATGAGTGTTTTAGTGCACTAAGTCATAAATATTTAGTCAGGGTCCTAGTGTATGGATACATTGGCCACCCGCACCAACACTGGACTCCCTAAACTGAAAACCACACCTAGTACCCATAACACTATTGCTTCACAGAAAAGAAATATCAGAGTTCTATGTTCTACGGTAGAACCGACTCCTCTGATACCAATTTTTCACAACCAATCCCCGGGACCCATGTCGTGAATCCCCAAGCCCGCCTTCCATAGGCCAGGGGCTGGAGACTAACACCAAAGGCATAAATCTCTAAGCTGGGAAGGAATTGACTTTATAAAAAGTAAACACAAACATTCATAGTACAAAACTGGAAGCAAAACACTATGAAATATTGTATACAGAAGAAGTGCTAGAAAGAAAAAGGGATGGAAATACAAGCCCAATTATAAAGGACATGTACAACTGAAAAAGGGAAAAATAGCTGAATGGTAAAGAGCAGCTCCTGGATCGTCCTTCAGGGTTCCAACCGGAAGGGTAGGTAAAGATAGCCACCTCATCACTCCATGTCCGTCAGACTCTTATGTGTACCGACTCATCATAAGGTCCACCTTTGGGTGTCGTCTAGTCCTGGTGCTCTCAGTCTCCATCTGCGTTGTCCATCATCTTCATCCAATAAAACGACGTGCGGGAGTAGCCCGCGCAAGGCTGAGTATAACGATACTCAGTAGGGACCTCGAGACCCTCAAGGTCTCACAAAATCCAACAAGTATAAACCACAAAGTATGAAATCAACGGATAACCATTACTTATGTATATGACCATTCATATATCTATTTTATCTAGTAACCATCTCAATCATGAGGAAAACACTAATGTCACTGACTCTACTCAAACAAGGATTTTATTCTAGGGGTTTGTATCAAGTAACAACCCGATTCACACTGTCAGAACCTAAGAAGATGGTGTACTACTCCTCTATCGAGTACAGTGGGTCTACCGTATCACACAGAGGTGCTTCCCACCTTCTTGGACTGCTATAGTACTCCTCCTGTCGAGTATTGTGGGTCTACTGCATCACACAGAGGCGCTCCCCACAGTGGGTCTGCCGCGCTCACACAGAGGCACTCCCCTTGTAGCCTGCTGAGGTACTCCTCCTGTCGAGTACTGTGGGTCTGCTGTGTTACAAATAGGTGCTCCCCACTGTCGGTTTGTTGTGTAACACAGAGGCACTCCACAATGGACTAGTCCAAACACAATGAGTTGAAACGTCAGCAGTCGTCAGGTATCAGCCAGCTAATAGGTCTCTGTACTCTGCTCACTCTTCTCTGGGAGGATCTACACCACGAGTTACTGGTCGATACTACAAATGTCATGAAGTCCCAATTAGATGTATCACAATGGTTCACCTCGTTATAGGTATATCAACACAATAGAAGGAATTTCAATCGGACACCCGGTCTGTGAGTAATTGGAATTTCTGTTCCAGGGGCTCGGTTGGTTTTTAGTTTTAAACCAACCCGAACATATCCAAACTATGTCCAAACCTCAATTTCGGTATTCCTAAAGAACCTTCTCTCTCTAATATTTCCATCGTTGTAGATGGTTTTTCGATCGGACACCTGTAGCCCATGATATGGACGAAAAGGTGAAAACAGGCCAAAGCGGGTCGAGGTCCGGTCCGACCCCGTCGGACTGACCTGGCCCAACCTCAATCCGGACTGGAGTCTGACCTTGTCCGACCTAGTCCGAGGGGGAATCCCGACCTGAGGAGGTGGCCTAGACGGAGGGCGGCCTAGCCCGAGTGCGGCCTGGCCCGAGGGGGAGGCCTGGTACGAAGGCGGCCCGGCTGGCTGGCAGCCCGCGTGGCCCGGCTTGTGGCCCAAGTAGCCCGGCTGGCTAGCCCGCCTAGCCTGGCTGGCTGGCCCATGTGCCCCAGTTGGACATGCATGGGGGGGGGGTGCCTCACCCCTACCTTCCGTTCAGAACAGGCGCTAGGCACCGGTTCAGGTAACCCGCGGGACTCGTGGGTCCCGCCTTGTCCTGCTGGCCAAGCGGCCAGCCGGTTCTGCACCACTGGCGCGGTGCTACGGCGTCGTTCCCCTACTCCTCCACTGCGGCCCGGCCTGGCCATGGCCTGCTGCTCCTCCGCACGGCTCAACGGCGTCATGCCACCTCCGACCATCGTGACCCTCCTTGTCGTGGCCCTTCCACCCACGTGGCGCGATGGCACCGCACCCCTCCGGCGACCCAGCGGACCTTGTGCCACCGGTTTTCTTCGTGGCCTGCCCGACGTTGGTCATGTTGCCTCACCACGGTCCATCCCTCTGGTGGCGCCGTTCTACCACCGCCATCGTCAACAAAAGATAATAATCAAAGGGGGAGGGTGGGGCCATGTTCGTGCGGTCCAATCCCTCCTCATTTTGGTGATATCATTCTGAAAATTCACAATCCATAATTTGAACGACGATGAACGGAGGGTAAAACTCATACATAGAACAACCCCTAACTCGCTTGTCGATCGTTGACGGTGGAAGGAGAGGAATGGCGGACGTCAATTCGTTGACATCGAGAAGCGTCTGGGGTAGGAAACCATGGAAGAAGCATCGTCGGCAATCTTCAAGATCAGCTCATTCTCTTTTGGCTCAGTCGAAGATCGAAGAAACAGTTCGTCGTTCTTCAGTGGACGATGAAGAGGCGTTCTTCGTGGGCGACGGTTCTTCTTTGGAGTATTATTCTCCTCCCCATGCTCCACCAAAATGCAAACAAAAAATAATAGAGGAATTGACTATTATTTGTTAGCACAACAACACAAATAGATGTGTTTAATTAAATGAGACAACTCATTTAATTAATGGTGTGGAATTGATTCAAATTCAAATTAGGGTAGGTAGAGAGTTTCATCCCACATAAATGGGGGGTTAAAGGGGGTTTAAAGCCCATGTAGGCCCCACCAAGGATATTCCCCCAAGGGAGGTTATGTGCGGGTGGGACCCACCACCATAACCTCTCATGGGAGGTTATGGTGTGGTGGCCCCCACCTCTATCCTCCTCTTGGAGGTTTTAACCACCATAAAATAAAAATAAGTTATCACCTTATTTTTATTTAATTTATTTAAAAACCCAAAAAACTAACTTCCATTATCGACCAACTACCGTCGAGGTAAAAGTATTCTTAAGTGAATAATGGCACTGTGAGTTCAACAGTTCCCTTGTATTTCAATTTCGAGCACCGGTTGAAAAGTTATAAAATCCCACTCGTACGTTTACTGAACATACCCAAACAAAACTTTAGAAATTGATTCCTGGTGCACCGGGTCTCAGAATCAAGCGCCGTAAACTTTCATGGAGTCATAAAATTCCCATGTATTTAAGAAAAAAATCTCCATGGAAATTCTGGTTCTTTAAAATAATATACTTTTTACCACATTGAAAAATTTTAATTATAACATGTTCATTTTTGACTCATGTTCTGAACATCGACAACGGGTCCGATATGAACTCAAATAATTGAATAATTGTTATAGCAAAGTAATAAGTGATATAAAAGGAATAAATAACTTTTTTAAAGTTTCTGAAGAAAGTATAAAGTAACTTATGTTTATTATTTAGGGAGAACAAGGAACAAATGAGTCAAGTCAGACACGAAGTAAGGGGTTTCTTATCTCACTTTTAATTCCATGATATTTCCATTGTTAGCCACTTATTTATTTCATGTGGTGTATAGTGTACTAAAATTTGATATATATTATCATTATTCTTTTTATATTCATGATATTATGTGAATAATTTTCTGGTTATTAATTTTTGGTCATACTACTCGATTGATTGCTACGTGGTAAAGAGTTTTCATCTCAATTTTTATTCCCGTGTGATTCATGGTATATTTGCCACTATTTCCTTTTGTGTGGTGTATGTAATTCCCATTATTGTGTTATTTGTGTAATATACATTAATTTATTTGTATTTACATCTTCATTTCATGATCTTTCTTTCATAGGGTTTATGTTTCGTAAGATACCAAATTTGTAAGGGAACCTTTAACCCTCCTCTTTTAGTAAAAGACTTATTCTTTATTAAGTATTTTAATTTACATAATATAATGTTGGGATATGTTATTATATATCCTTATCTCTATAAATTTTATGTCCAAGTGATGATATATCCTTTTCTCTCTCATAAACTCATTTTTATAAATTTAGGTGTGACGTCGTTAGGCTGCCGAATTCTCATAAGGTACTATGTCTCAAACTCCTTTCATTTGAGGAATATATTGATCTTGTGCACCTTTATTATCTTATAGGGCGTATATAATTAAATTAGACATATTATATCATGAATCTCTTTACTCCCATTATATTATAAGATTTTTTTAATGTTATTATGTAATTATTTTTATTCAAGTATTTTATCTAGTGGTAAGGGACTCTTTAACAAAAACATTGTTTTAAATGTTTTACAAAATTAATCTTCTAAATATTTCTCATTAATTTCCATGTTTTCAAAATGGTTTTTAGGATTTATTTATATTGAAATTAATGTTTTAAAATTTTAATACCTTTAAACGAAAGAAAGTGGTATGGGACACTTTGATTCAAAAATCACTTTATTAAGTGTTATAAATGGTTTTCAAAATGGTTTGACAAAGCATTGATTATGACAATATATTGAAGTGATATATTTTGATTTTAATGTGGAAATTTTATCTTTTTTTATGCTTGTTTTATATGTTATTAATATGTAATTGTTCTTGGGAATTGATTACGTATATGGGTGGTTCTGTGATAAACCCAGCACGAGTGAGCCTGAGAAAGCTCTCCAATGCAATGGGTAATTTGATGGAGGTAAACAATAATGTTTCTCCTAAGAGATTTAGGGAATATACTGTGATGGATATTCTAAACGTAACTCCCTGTATAGTTGTGATACCTATAATGTATGTATGTTATGAATACCATAAGGTACCTTTATGATTTATGATTTCTGTGTGTCATTCATAAATCATATGATTTCATGGTGTATGTTATGATTTAAAATAATTGTTTCATTGATATGTATTTATTTATGGGATAATGTTATCATACCTTATTTAATAAACCATAGTGAGATATTTATTCTCATCCCATGTTTTGAAATATTTTTTACAGGACATAAAGATGAATAGGTCCAAGGATGAGATCAAGGAAAATTCATGTTGTCTAAAACATGGAACTAGACATGTTACTTTTTTAAGAGTTTTAATTTTATAAAAGTAATGGAAACTGAGTAGACGTGCCTACTTTTTAATTTTTGAAATGTAATTTAATATTTATGGCCTAATTCTCTAAAACTCTAAACCTAAAAAGATCCTCAATGAAAATTTGTGACTTAACTCAAGATTATGTAATGTTTAAGACTAGGTCCTTCTCAAGTAAAGGTTGGGGCCGAAGCCTCATTTTATTATTAAATCAAAGAAAAGACCTCTTTTAACTGGGTAGAGAGAAACCCATTACATATCTCGAATTCCCAGGGGGCATGTATCCCATTACATAGCTCGCTGGCCCAAATTTTGGAAAAATGTCCATTCTGGGAATAGTAACCTGCCTGCTACAGTTCCCTCACAGTACCGCCGCTGTTACAGTACCCTTCCGCCGCTACAGTGCCCACCGATCTACAGTACCTGCCACTTCTACATTGTCTCTACAGTACTACTACAGTGCATGTGACCAATGGGTTTTGAACCCCCATTTTTCATGTAGGATTACGGGGTGCTTACCACTAATCCAAACCCCAACTACAAAAGTACACTCGGTTTTCAGTCCCATGGGGTTACAAGGTATAGGTGGATCATCACCCACCACTGACTACCTTTATGTACTCCCCCAACTGCAATACCAGGTGTAAATACACCTGGGCTTTGAGGCCAGTTCCACACAGGGTAGAGGGGCCCACTAGAGGTGATAAATCCATATAGTGGGCATTACCTTGCGAGGACTTGAACACAGAACCTCGGGATCAGGACACCACCGCCACTCACCAACTCACCCATGCCCTATGGGCTGGGTTCTTATAATTAGTGGAATTGATGGAAAATAAACTGTAGAACCAATAGTTATAGTTATGTTATAAAAAATTAATTGATCTTTTATAATTCTGTAAAACTTTTTTTAAATTGTGAAATATACTAGGTTTTAGTCAATAAATCAAGGTTTTAATACTAGAATTTTAAATTTAATGGAATTTAAATATACCATTATTTGGGACACAATATAATGTGTATAATCTAGCTACATGTTGTATACCTTGGAAACCATGTATCTGGGTTACATGTCGATGGCTTCAGCATGTTAACTCGGCTGGACTACATAGTGTGTACATGCTAGTCACACATTTTGTATCCACTTTCCATGTTCCTCTTTGGCACAGTCAACAACATCGTGTCCAATAAATGCACCATGTGTAATTAACTTCTTCATGTTTCCAGGTATAGTACGCCTGGGTACATGAGGTGTAATCCAGCTATACACTGTGTAACCAAGTTTCACTATCCAAAAATTCATCACATCTCAATGGAATATTCGACCACCCTTCATCTATTATTAATATTTTATGAAAAACTAAATACTGAACAATCATGATAAATATTTTTATAACATGTCACTTTAAATTTTATTAAATATTGAATAATATGATAGAAAGAGTTCAACTATGATTGCGTATGGATCAAAAATAAAATAAATAATTATAAATTTAGATGTGACCACTCGAATACCACATGTTGGTTCCGGTAACTTCAAGATCATGTAGTGGTGGGTGATATATTAAAATTTCATTTCATATTCATTTCCAAAAATCAATATTGAGGGTTTTTCATGTTAATGATAAAATTAATTTATTTAATATTAGAATAAATGATTACCTTGTCATAAGGACCATTCTTTATTGATGATATTGATCATTTAAAAAGTCCCGTTTGAATTAACTTCGTTTTGTTATGTGGATCTAAAGATATAATCCATCTAGTAGTGATCCACATGTTCTCCTTTGATGTTTTATCAAGAAAAATTGATTTCTGGGTGCTAGTGTGGTGAGTAGATTGTCTTGCATTACTTTTTTTGATCACTCGTCCGTTAATCTTGAATGGATATCCCTTTTTTTCTCATTATTGAGAGAAAGATAAATATAAGGAGTCAATAGATAAATCATTGTGTGAAACAATTATATATTACCGATATTTGATTCGATATACAATATATATTACCATCTATTTATAGGGACATGGTTTAAGTTAATTATTATTTAATTACACATTAGCCATTATATATCATTTGAAAACATTAATAATAATCATTCTAAATATTATTATTATTATTATTTTTATTATTATTATTTAATGTGTGCTAACTTGAACAATAACAAATATTATTTCACAATATTTTTAGTTAATATTTATCACTGATCTTGGTCATGGTCTGATCAAACTTCTCAAAATTTATTGAACGCTCGAACAAATATTATATTAATAAATAATTATTTTATTCATAATAAAGTGAATAAGTATTTATTAAAATATATAATAAATAAAATAAATATTTTATTCAAAATATAATGAATAATTTTTTTAAATATATTCAGATTATCAAAAAATTATTTATTACCTTGGGAATATTAGTGATCAATAAAACCAGAATCAAATTCTTCCTCATCCTTGAGAATAATATTTATTCTGATAATTAAATTAAAATATATTTTGATCGAGATCATCAAAAATACATAGTGTCTGACCCTCTAGGATTCATTCTCGTTTCCATTAGATGGTCATTCCTAATTTCCAAGAATACAATGTAGAAATGGGTTAAGGAACCCATATGAAAGAAAGTAATATTGTAGTGATGATAACCACACATGAATTATCACAGTGTAATATAAAAACCTTTTCTTGATACCTTATCAAGAAGGCTACACATACATATCACCAATCTATATGCTTGATATATCTTTCGTTGACTATCTGAAATAAACATGTTATTGCCCTAGTGCCATGGAATTTAGGGAGATGGTTCTATTTGAATTAAAGGGTTGATATATTATCTTACATAATGATCTAATAGAAAATTTTTTCCTCAAATTATCCATTAATGACATGTCAATAATGACACACCCAACACACCCTACTCCCTAGCAACATATTTCTTGATGGTTTTGGTCATAAAATCTTAGTGCACGAGTCATGAATTGAATCAATTATAATATTAATGTCTAAATACCATTACACACACTTGCGGATAGGAAAATATGATGAGACAGAAACAATAGGAATTCCTAGTAGCGGTTATGTTCTTATAATCTCATATATTGTATGTTATCATGTGTGGAATTCATGAGAAGAAGGATCATCTATTTATGAGTACTCACACCTGATAGTCTATGTACTATGTGTCCTATAATAGCATGTTATCCAACCGAGAAACATAATTTAATTACATCATCATAGAACTTGAAGCTTCTAATCCTATTAGAGAACTAATATTACATTATCAATTTGACATATACTCTAGTAAATTATTGCATTAGATTCGTGCTGAACAATAAATAATATGTACTAATATGTTTTATTAATATTCAATATATCGAATATACATATAATAAATGTACAAATAGTTTGCTGTAAACCACTAAATCAAACATTAATAAAGATTGTTTTCTTATATTTTAGTAGAAATTTAATGATATATATATATTTTCCAAAATAATGTAAATTATATTGGTTATGAATTTTATTAGGTCATGTTTGAAGAAGATACAACTAGTTATTAAAGCAGTAAGCCTTATTTTCTTTCCTTTTAGTTTTTTAATCTTAATATTTTCATTTTATATGAGTTTTGATAATTAATATTTAAAATAAAAAAAAGTCATGTATTGAGTTCAATAGAGATAATTACTCAATAGTTGATCCAAAATAATGGAATATGGAAAATTTTAAGAAGATAAATTTAATATCAGTGAATACTTTTTTTTTCAAACAAATTTAGTGTTTCTATTTTTAAAACATTGTTAAAAAATGTAGTGTCATAATCAATGAGGTAGTGTTGAATTTTATTATTATGATTTTTTATTCATCTATAAGATAATCACATCTATAGAAACAATATATTTTGAAAATGTTCATTTCATTATAACACTTTGAATTTAAAAAAAAATTGTTATATATTTATATCCAAAACACATTATGTCGAAGGTTTTTATGATGTTTTTATATATACATAAAACTACTTGAAAGAAATTCAAAATTTATTTACAAACTATTTTCTATGTTTGACTGTTTTTAAGATTTTGTTTCAATTATCTATATATTTTTAAAAAATGGTGTGAATGTTTTTAATGAGATTTATTTCCCCTTCTTCTATTTTTAATGTTTTTTTCTGGTGGTTGTTTCTATGATTTTTTCATTACATGTATAAAATTATGAATTTTTATATATATTTAAAAATAAATCTTTCAACATAAGTTTTACTAAAAACCAATATGGAACGTGTACTATATTTTGTCTTTTAGAAGGGATTTCTATATCGGTTTTAAAAAAAATCTACATTGAAATACTTCAAAATTTATTATTTTAGAAGGGTTTTCAACATTGATTTATATAAACTAGGGATGAAATTCCCACTTCATATTCCAACTATATTAAAATCACATTAAAAACAACTTTGAAAGGAAAAAACCCAATGTTAAAGTGGGTTTTTCCACTATTATATAACATTTTTGATGTTTTTGTTTATGGTGAAGAATAGTTCTTCTGATTGAGTTTAGAAGATAAAAGTTCTGCATGAGATTTAATAGCCAAAGTTAAAAATGTCTTATAAAACACCATTGTGGATTCCACATGAGTTATTTTCTCATAAGAATATGACTATGAAAAAATAACATAACAATTCAAAGGACACTACCATAAGCAATGAAATTATGTCGAAGCTTTAAGTTTATTTTTATTGTTTTCATTTGGATTCTGAAATTTCTATTTCATTTGTATAATTATTTCATCTAATTGATTATTCTATTCTAAATATAAAAGAAATAATACATTTTTCAAGTTGGATATCTAAAAAACTAACGTCAAAAGTCTTAAAGTTTCACTGTTGACATTGGTTATCAGAATAAACGACATCTAAAGCCTAAAAAATAATTATTTTAACATTGATTTGTTTAAAAAAATTAATAATAACACTTAAAAGGTCAGATGAATTAATGTGAGAGAGAATAACAATGATAAAAATCAGAAAATAACATTAAAGGCTATTTATTACTAGTGCATTTTGTAGTTTGATGGTCTAGAGGCCCTAAAGACCGAAGGTCTACTTACATAGTCCAAAACCCACATTTTTATGAATAATATCGATTTTAGAGTACTCCATTATTGTACCTGTAACAATATATTCACAATTGTGTTGTAATACTACTACAGTACCACATAAACTCATCCCTACCCAGATTTGATCCCGATACTGATAAATATTAATTGATAATTTGATTATTGATTAAATGGTAATTATTAATTAAAGTGGTAATTATTATTTAATTGAAAACGTAATTAATAAAAACTAATAATTAATAATAATAATTTAATTATTTTTATTTACATTGTTGTTATATATAATTAATAATTCAACTATTACTAATAAAAACTAATTATTATATGATTAATATTTATTCATGATGTAATGTAATTAATAATGATAAAATTGTTATTGTTTTAATTGGTAATTACATCATTGATTAAATTTAATTACATAATTAATTATTATTAGTTACACTAATACTTAATGTATTGTAAATTATTGGCATGTGTTCACTACATAACTAAATTATTGTTATATGCATAAAAAAATATTACATTATTATTTATTAGTTTTTTTATGATTAATCATATTATATTAATTAATTTATTAATTAAATTATTAATTATTTTTAATTACATCATTATTATTTATTATTATTATTTACTTATTAACTAAATAATAGTTTTATGAATGTATTATGGTTACCATATTATTATTCCAACTCTAAATAAACATAACGTGAATCCCACATTGAAAATTTATAAATGATTTCAAGGAAAACTACTTTATAAAATGAGGGTTTTAATGAGATTTTAAATTATATTTTTGAATCAATTTGATGAAAAGTGATATCAGATATAATAAAAAAATATTCATTCAAAGATTACTCACACACTCTCTCTCTTTGTATACATATTTATAGCATTTATCATCCCTTTTCTCCCATAAGAAGATGTAGTGGCCTAGGGGTGGGGTTTAGGGTGGCAGCACATAGACTGGTTTATTTGCAGTGTTCTTTCTTTATAGTGTGTGTGCGCTTCCATCTTACAGTCATAACCCACCTTTGAACATAGAACCATTTTTTAGAAATTCCATTTTAAAAAACTAGTTTTTGTTACCTTGACACCGTCATCATCCATCACCATCATCCAAGAATTCCCACCGATATCATAAACAAACCACTGATCATTGACCTTAGTACTGTAATGATGCTCTCATTATCATGAACTTACTTGAACATGATGTGTTCTATAGGTTCGTATTTCCCTATCTGATACAACTATCATGATAATGACCTAAACCTGGTTGATGCTTGAAGACACTTTGATCAGATCATGATTAATGGCCTAATATATCTCTTCAGGACACAGAGAATAATTCATAGTTTTTCTCCTTGATGGCTAGGGTGATTATAGAGTTTTTTGATCCATTTTTCCTAATTTTTATAAATAAAATTTCCAAGGTTTTCATTTATAGGTGATAGACATCCTAGATCTACTCACAACTTCATGGATGGCCAGCCTTCCTAGTCCTCACATAGAATAAGAGAAAAATCATACTTGTTAAGTTTCTTTTACTCCATTTCATTTTCACTTACTGGTCTGTACCATGTGTTCCTATTTAATCTATTCTTAAATATTTTTTAATTTCACATCCATATACCATGAATTTTTCATTATAAACTAAACTAAACATTGACAAGATAAGCCCACCCATCTCCTGTGATCTTATACTTACTTTACAAAGAACTCTAGGAATTGAATATGGTTATTATTTCAAAAGATAAATTGTGTCTTCCATAGTTTGGAATGGGTTAATTTTATTTCCTTTCATGTATAATATAATTCAAAAGGCCCATTAGAATAATTCCTTACAAATCAAAGGAAATTTAACCCAATCATTGAAGAGGCTTGTTTCATGTTATTCAATGAATTTTTATAAAATTTCCCTAAGGATTTCTTCCCTTTGATTTCATATTTTATATGATAAGTGGCCATCACACATTTGGGTGAGGAAGTAAAAGAACACTTTGTGAACATATTTGGTGATATTCTTATAAGTTTTTTCTTTTTTGTGTGGTTATGTTGATTTTTAGGGATGTATTAACAGTTATTTTTGTGAACTATTTACTGATTTTTTGGTTTTTTTTAAATCACTGTTGCATTTTTATTTGTATTGTTGTGGTTAATGATTTTTTTCTTTCTACACTGAATTCAATTCCTTAACATATTCATTCACCACAATACTAAATCTCTATGATTTTATTTCATTTACCATTGGATGTTTAGTCAACTGATCCACCAGTTGCATATTTCTAGTTTATGGCTATACTTTATGATCACACTAATGAGAGGGGGGAGACGAGTACCTAGTTCCATATTTCACATTCATAAAACCATTCCAGATTTATTTTTATCTTGTAGATTTAGTAAAAATTGAAAAATACACATTGAAAGTGTACTCCCTTTTCTTGTAACATATTGGTACTCCTTACCATTTGTGACTATTTTAAAATATTTTTTAATTCATAATTCATATAACATGACTTTATCATTATAAACTAAACCATACCTTGAAGCTCTCTGTTTTAATGTAATTTCCCCGGGGATTTTCATCTAGGTGACCCACTAAATACTGATTTGAGTTTTTGGTTATAAATCATGAGCACATCAAGAATAGGGGGAAAATGAGAACTTTTTTCAATATTCCATGGTCTTAAAATGATTTCAGGGTTCTATTTCCCTTTTAGTTTTAGTAAACCTTGCAAACAACACACTTCAAGTGTACTAGTATTGACATTGATACGTTGAACTGTATTTATTATTTGAAGGATTATCTCACTTCAAAAGTAGATATGTAATGTCTTAGTGGGGAATGAACTGTACCTTTAATCATGGAGTAGAAAAATGTTTATGGAACTTATGTGTTGAATGGTGTCTTCACACATAGGTCTGGGTTGGTATTAGGTTTACAAATTCTTGTTATACTAATCATATGTCAATTTTAGTGTTCTTACATAAAATATGTTAGATACATAAAAACATGTTTTGTAACTATAAAAACATGCTAGTCATGTTGTGAAATACTCAAAAAAAATTAGATATTTGATGAACACAACATAGAGTGAATAAAACTATTTTACTAAATTTCTTAAATAAACTGACCTTTTTGTTTATCCTGGCAGAGAAATAAAATGTTTTAGACTATATCAAAGTGAAAGTGTTTAGATGTTTTTCTTAGAAATGGAGTGAAATAGTTTTATGCTTATGTTCATATCTCTCAGTTTCAACATTATATCCCTTGTCACACTTTTGATTTTTAAAAACAAATTATATAGAAAAACTGAACACTGAAAGATAAAAGACTTTATTGTGAAATTTTTATATAATGTAAATATTTAATACATTATAAATTAAAAACATCTTCCCCACATAATTTAACATAGAGGTGATCTCCTCCTTTAACTCTTAAATCACACTAGACAATTGGATTCAACAAATTAAAAAATTTGGTTATGACTTTGATGTCAATCCCTCATATAGATCCTTTAATTTTTATTGTTTTTATGCCTTTTCACAACTTTTTATTTGTTTGAGACTTCTTCATCATAAGATTTATTTTTCTTTCCTTAATGAAGCTTCATCCTTATTCTTCATTGAGGGACTAACAACATTTCTTTCTACATCTTTATTGATTTAAACTCACTTACTAACTATAATTTTTCAAAAATTATTACTTGTCCGATTTTTCACATGATATGATGGTTGCCTTGATTTTCATTAATATACAACCCCCTAATAAGTATACCATGAAACCCAATAATCTTAAAGGGTAGATCTGAAGAGGAAAATCTAGGATGTAAACTGAAGTTGTTGAAACCAACAAACCGATAATCTTTTACACAAGACACTATGAAGAAAAAAATATCTTTTTTACAAAAGTATCATCTTAAAATTATTATCATACAATTTTATAATCATTTACAATTTTATTGAAGTGTTTTTGTATTTGTTAAATATTTTTTTTATATCATCTCAAAATTATACTATTTTTATTTAAGTTTAAAGCGCTTACTTTCTTAACTTGTTGGTGCCCTGCTGGGTGACTTTGAGTATTGTTCATTTATCATGATTGGTTTTTCAAGAATAGATGTGATTATATATATATATATATATTATTATCATACTCAATATAGTGTTCGTAATTCCTTAAAAAATTTATGGGAGTGGGGAATTTGATGCAATGAATGTTTTTTTATATCTACAGAGATTGTATATACTAGAAAAATATTTAATATGAAATGACTCTTACAAAACAGAATAGGAGGGTGAAATGAGTTTAATAAGATAATTTAAACAGTCCAAAAAATTAAAACTCTTTTTAAAAAATAACATAATTCATGGAAATAGTTATGAAATTTTCTTTTAAATAAAACCAGTAATTTTTTGTGAAATTTATCAAACATATTTATATTATTAAAAAAACAAAAAAAACTACTGTAATATTATTAATGATATTTTCAAAATTCTAAACACTAACTCTAAATGTCATGACCTATCCCCAAGGCCCATTTAGTGACTACCCCAAACCCTCCTCCAATATCCTAGGGGCTGATGACTAGCACTGAGTAGGCATTTCCCACTTATGGGAGCCATTTTCCTAAGTACCTGTACACACACACACATCTCCAAGACCAAAATACTAAAATGTGAAAAAAATAAGTAAATAAGAATGCATACTAATAAGATACCAACAATAGAGTACGACAGTAAGACAATTGGAAAGTAAACCGGGCTTGGATATGTGTGTGTGTGTTCTGGTACATAGGAAAATACCTCCCATTTGTCGGATATTCCAAATCAGTGGTAGTCACTGCCCCTATCCTATTGGATGTGGGATTGGGGTTGTGACAGCATGGGCCCAAGGGGATGTGTCATGATAGAGTGGTATCAGAGGTGGTCAGTTCTACCTAACGAACCAAGAGTCTAAGAGATTATTTTGGGGCAATAATGTTGAGTGTTTCGAGTTTGGATTTCAGGCTAGAGAATCCGGTGTTGGTGGGGGGACCAACATATACATACACCAGAACTATAAATTCTTCTTTATAAATTGGTACATGAAAACACTGGTTGTAGTAAAATAATGGTACACGAATCATATAGGATTGAGCGTCTTATCGTGTCTTTATTGATTTAGTGTCAGCTAAATAGGTATACTCTATTGAATGTGGTACATATTGATCTATTTTAGTATTCTTTCACACAAACAACTAGCCAGGATTTCATAGTGAGATCATGAGGATGATCTACCTAGTGATAAAGCATTGGTATAGAGACTAGTACCAAAGATATCTCCCTCTAATGGTGTACTAGTGATACCACCACCTAGAGATATACGGTTACTACTTGTGTTACCAGTAGAGGATGCACAAAAGATGAGTGTGTTTCAGGAGTTCCAGAGGTAGTGAACCTCTAGGTCCAAGGGTGACCCATACCCCCTAGTATTTGATGATTGTATGGATGTGGTTATGCCTGTATTTTTTCTAGTGAGGCGCCTCTTTCCTAGATGGAAGTACGAGTCGCGAGTCTAATATTGGGCACAACAGGTAGATGGTGGAGCTTAGTGATCTATATTCATGAGGAGACAAACCACACTTGGACATACTTTGAGCATATCATTATGGAGGAGTTTTTTCTAGTGACATTACACTCCGTGTGTATACAAAAGCTACAACATCTAAAGGAGTGTAGTCAAAGAGTAGCGGAGTACTCAACGAGATTTATATATCATTCTCACTACTATACTAATATGGTGTGAGACCCGTTCTTGAGGGCCCATACATTTGAGTAGGGACTATGCCAAGAGATCAGGGCCTCCATGACATCCCTTAGAATTTTTACATATGTTGGAGTACTGGAGTGAGCCCTGCCAGTAGAGAAATTTCTGGTAGAGTAGACATCGCAGTAGAAGCTACCACTGGGCATCATGTAGCAGAATCATTGGAAGTAGGTAGCCAAAAGCTGATGAAGGGATCTAAGAGGATCAGAAATTTTACATAATAAACCTAGGAACATGTTCAGTAGTGCGAGTCTCCAAAGATAGAGTGATTCAATCGAAGGAAAGGTTGTGTTTCTCAGACGGCGATTGAGTAATTTTGGATAGATATCTTCTGAACCATCATACGACCGACCAAGAGATGTTCGAGGTAATAATAAGGTGATCCACTGGAAAGAAGATGTGGACGAGGAGCTAGATAAAGAGTAGGAGGTGGGAGGAGGTTTGAGGTACCACTACCACCACCCCTAGGTGGTCCACCATGGGCTCATGGGGCTAGTTGGTAGAGAAGAGGCTAGATTTAGGTGATGGAGGCATATTACCCCAGTGATCTAGATATTATTAGAGTGATGATATATTTCATTTCAACCCTATCTATTGTTTTGATAAACCTAGGTTCCAGCCACTATGTTCTCGCCACATTCGTTTTGTGAGGCTCAGAGATTCTAGTGGAACCGTTGACTCGATCCCATTGCTAAGAGACTTCTATAGGGGAAGATTCAATTATTACACACTTGTACTGATAGTGTAACATTACTTCAGGGTTTGAGTGTTTAGGTCGGGATCTCTTGGTGTTATCCTTGAGGCCTTATGATGTCATTCTCAGCATGGATAGGTTATCTATAGTTCATGCCTACATTGACTATTTTAGGCACAGAGTGTGGTGTGTCAATAGAGATGGGACCAAGTTTTCCTCTTTTGGGGAAAAGGAACCCCCATAATTTTTTGATGGACTCACATGTAAGAGGGCATATTCGATCATACACCAGTTGGATAGCATGACTCTTGGTGTAGTGGATGAGACGAGTCCTTAGTTTCCTCTAGTGGTGGAAGAGTATGAGGATGAAATTCTAGAATATATTCCAGGATTACTTCCCCAAAGGGCGGTAAATTTCTGTATTGATATGTACCATGGAAAAAAATTTATATCTACACCTCCATATTGGATTGCTCCTGCAGAGCTTCGTGAGTTAAGGGTACAGCTGGAGGACTTGCAGAGGAAGGGCTTCATGAGATCCAGTGTTTCACCTTGTACGACCCCAATTTTGTTTTCCAAGAAGGAATATGGGAGCTTGAGATTGTTTGTTGACATCCTATGCCTTAACTAGGTGACCATGAATAATAATTATCCACTACCAAGGATTGATGACCTCTTCGATATACTGAAGGGATCAAGGTGGTTCTCGATGATAGACATCATATATAGCTATCACCAGCTTTGTGTACAGGATGAAGGTATCCTAAATACTACCTTAAGATGTCGGTATGACCCCTAAGATTAATTATTTATTCCTTTTCACATGATGAATTCCCCAGAAGTGTTTAGGGGACTCTATAATAGGACCTTCCAGCCGTACATAGACTGGTTTTTTGTGGTCCTCAATGATGAAAACATAGTATACTCGATGTCCGAGGAGGATAACACAATACACATGAGGATGGTCCTAAAAATACTTATAGATCACTAGCTTTATGGGAAGCTCTAAAAGTTCCAATTATGGATTTGGGAGGTCCACTTTTGGGATATGTCATTTCAGAGGCTGGGGTCGTAGTAGAATAGGAAAAGATTAATGTGGTGCTTTCTTAGAGGCAACCAAGAGTGTTACTAAGGTGCGATGTTTCCTAGGGTTGGTTGGGTACTATTGGAGGTTTTACCCTAATTTTCTAGGGTATAATAATCCTTGACATCCTTGACGTGAAATGGGTATCCTTTCATGTGGATAGAGAAGTGGAAGTTGTGCTTTCAGGAGCTGAGGTAGAGATTGATGAGTGCCCCCATCTTGAGATTTTCGAAGGATGTTGAGTGCATGGTGTTCTTTGATGCATTAGGGACTAGTCTTGGTTGTTTCCTAATTAAAGGTAATGTAGTGATTGCCTATGGTTTGTGACAGTTGAGGCAACATTAGTAGAATTATGTGACCCATGATCATGAGCTAGCAGTGGTTATCTTCACATTGAAGATGCGGTGACACTATCTAAAGGGAATGTGCTTTACCATATAATCTAACCATAAGAGTATCATGTATATCTTATCTTAAAAGGATATAAACTTTATATAGAGAAGATGGATAGAGTTCCTCCAGGACTATGACATGAAGATTGTCTGTACTCCTGGGAAGAGGAACACAGTGGCAGATTATCCCAACAAGATATCTAGTTCATAGCTACTGAATGAGGCATCAGAGTGGTTGGACTCGTTACAATTATCCTTGATAGATGGAGTTAGGGTGGATTATCTCTGGTTTATGGTTAAAACCATTCCAATCTTATAACGATTCAGGGAGACACAACTTGGGGATGAAAACTCTGAAACCCAATATGCTCAGATGTCCATATGGAATACCCCTCATGGAAATTTGAAAGGAGGGGAGTATGTCCTTATTTTCAAGGGATTCACTATAGTACCAATGATATTGGGGGAGGAGGTTATGAGGAAGTTCTATACTTCCCCTTTTGAGCCTTTAGAACAGTTTATGTCGAAAGGATAAATTCCTTTTTTTAGGGCGGGGAGCCCATTTTCTATGTTTGTTCCCTGCTGCTTGTGATGTGACCTGATCCTGGGATGGTTGAGCCTATATGGATGTTTTAATATGTGGGTATCAAGGAAGACAATGGGAATGACGAAATGGGTTGAATATCAGATTACATGTTAATATGAAATATGTGTGATTGTTTGAATCATTTATTGGTTAATCAACTCACTGTATCGAGCCAATTGTGTTTGGAAAGGGAATATCCTTTTCTTTCATCAAGTGCTAGGAAAAAAATGGGAAAGGATCTCGATAGAATTCATGACAGGTTTACTAAGTACATTCATGGAAATGATTTTATTGGGTTTATTGTTGAATAACTATCCATTTCAGACCACAACTTAGCTAGATGGGATCAACTTCTAGTAAAGAGCATGGGACACCTCTATGTGCATGTGATAGTTCGACTCCCTTGAATTCAATCGAAGATTGTTTTAGATCATGAAACTCTATTTCCAACCTAGAAAAGTAGATCGAGGATCAAGAGAAGGGGATCTTTCATAGACCAAATATTCCTTTAGTGCATGTCTCATGATTTCATGGGAATCACTATGAGGTGACATTAGAGTGGGAGGCTTATATTAATTCTCAGTACCCTCAAATTTTTGATGATTAGCCCTTGTTTTGGATTCTAGGGATGTAAGTCCATAAGGTGGGGAGAATGTAATGAATTTAATTTTCCCTAGTTTTATTTTTTAGAAATTTATTGGAAAAATTCTGAGACTAGACACTGAGATGACGTGTGATTTTGAGGCACGGTGTGCCTGGATCTTTTCATTTAGTAAAGTTTAGTTTTTAATTACAATGCCTGAAAATATTAACTTTGAACTAAAATAACATCTAAATGGGTGCCGAGATCAGAAATATGTTGTCACCTTTGCATTCAAAACATTGACTTTACCTTATACGGGCCCTAAACTCAACCATTACTAGTTGAGGATGAAATTATGTTTTTGGACGCAAACATCATTAAAATAATTTAATAAAAATTATTTTCCACGCAGCGACATTTCCTTTCTATATTTTCCTTTTTGGCAGGGATCCAAGGTTGGGCTCATGACCCTGATGAAATCCATAAAGGCTCTTGATAGACCTTGGAGAAGTGTCTCTTGATGAACAACATATGATGACAGAGCAGTGGTTTGTGATGGTTCTTGACGGATCACCAAATGTAACTGATCCTTGACATTGAGAAATCCAAACAATAGGTAGGGGTTGTTACTTTGTGTTTCGTTTACTCTCTCTTAGTTTCAATGACAAATGTGGACCAATCCATGAACAGGTTGATCCATGATTTGATCATTCTTGCTAGAGGTATTATGTTTTGGGGATTCTTAGCACGATACAGTTTAATCATTTCAAACACAAAATTCGTAAAATCAGGATCATTGGCTAAGAATGAATGACCAACGATGCTAGACCTTTTTTTGTGCATATCTCCCTTCATTATTAACTTTATTTTCCATTTAAATCCCATGGTTCCTGGCTTGATGTTTTTGGGTGGTTCCAAGTACGATCAGACCCCCTGATTCGAGGCGAACTAATATCAGATGCCGCAACATGGTAGATCGGGTCCCGAGGAACCCGAATCTATGACTTCACCTAATTATAGGCATCCGACAAGGAAAAACAATGATTTGATGAGTTATATGTGTAATATTTTAGTGGCGACAGTGACATAGGCTGTCGGAGGTGCAGGCCGTGGTCCAGGTGTGACTATATGGGAGGGCCCGCATGCGGTGGAGGTTGCGATAGATGTGGAGGGAGACGTCTTAGAGGCCACATCAGTAGGATCTCACGGGGGTGGCGAGGCTATAGGAAAAGGAGGGGAAGGCGGTTCGGCCACATTAAATTCATTCCGAAAATGTGTTGACCATGGGAACTAACTGGCAATGTGGATGGGTGACCACATGGATTAGAGGGACACACCTAGGGTGGGCCGCATCCGGCAGAGCAAGGTCGACCCGCGAAACACATGCCAGGGTAGAGAATCAGGATGTGATGGTGGCCCAGAAGGCTGGACCATGCAGCCTAGTGGGCTATGGACAAATGGCCCTTCAGGCCATGCCAGACAGACTGGTTTGGGTTGGGTCGGCCGAACCGGGTCGAGCTGGGTTAGCCGGACTGAACCAGACCTTTTTTACTAAATTGGCCACATCTATCAAACCATGTGTCCATTTGATGATATTTTTGATGTGTAGTGAACCTTGCGATGAGATGGTCCTTTTTGATATACTCTAAGTGAGTGTTTACGGAGGTCAGTTTATGACCTAATGGCTAGAGGAGGAGGTTCTCCTAGAACAAGCGTGCCATGAGCAAAATCCTACAGCTAGCTGTGACTATGTGATCTTGGTGACTATGTGACTTGGGGGTTGCATGACCCATCGACACTCCATGCACCATTGATGCTCTGTGCACCATCGACGCTCCATGCACCACCGATGTGTCATGCGCCATCAATTCTCTATGCACTATTGACTTCTCAGGCACCATCAAAGCCTTTGGCGCCGTCGATGCTCCATGTACCATCGATGCTCTATGTGCTACCGACACTTTGTGCACCTTTGAATCTTCATTCACCTTTTACAATTCATGTGTCATAGATAATCCATGAACCATCAACACTTATTATGTAATAGAGATTAAAATATATGTGGAATCCAATTGGAAATCCCTTTCCTTGTGATTCATACTTAAACCTAGGTGAGATGACCATATTTATTGTACTTAATATGTTTCCTTCATGGTGTACTTTGTGTGTTTCCTTCATGGTTTACTTCATATGTTTCTTTTGTGCTGTACTTTTTTTATTTCCTTTGTGGTGTACTTCATGTATTTTTTAGTTGTGTTTACATTTTGGGTTTGGGGTCCGTACTGAATATTATTTTACTCACCTCTGCATGGGCTATTCCCATATGTGTCATGTCTTGAGTAGATGATAAATGCTTTGATAGAGTCATTGGTGGAATTATTTTAAGTGGTTCTTAGATAGAGGCCTGAAAGAGAAGTTGTGATTAAATGACTTTAGAATTCTATTTTTATACCTACCCTTGAGGTAGGGTTTTCTGCGGATGAGTTTTAGGAACTCATAAATTCAATTAATATAATTTAGTTTTGGTGGGCTTCTGTTCTGGCCCTATTTACATTCCAATTTATCTAATATCATACTCTATTGTTGGTATCTTAGTGGTATGCATGAGTTTTTACTTATTGTTTTTATATTTCAACATTTTGTGCTTGGATATGTGTGTTTGTTAACAGTAACTCAGAAAAATGCATCCCATTTGTGGGATATTCCTACTCGGTGTTAGTCACCAGCCCCGGGCCTATTGGAGGCGGGCTTGGGGTAGTCACGACATGGGCCCCGGGGGATGGGTCATGAAAATAATCTTTGAAAAAAGATGGAAATATTATTCTATAGATAATATAAATTTAAATTGAAACAAACTAAAGAATTGTAGAAATTAATTACAAAAAACATTAAATGATGAAACTCAATTGCAATATATGAAAAACAAATTTAAATGAGGAGTTTGGGTCTGTGTTTGAATTTAGTCTCCCTCTTGAACAAAATATCCAAGATAAACAATTTATAAATATTAGTGATTTTACACTAAAATGGGATTGAGAAATGCTTCCAAAATAAGTGAATTTAATGGATAAATTATCTGAATGTTGTTCACTAAAATTTGTAAATAATTGTTTTTCACGTTTCTTTACAAGGTGATGGTCATCCTCGGACCACTCACAAATTCATTGACAGATAGATGTCCTTTCACTCATATAGAATAGGGGAAAATATGCCTGGTCAATTTTTTTAATCCCATTCAATGTCACATATTGGCCCTCCTTACCAATTGTTTTTATTTCAGGTGTTCTAAAAGATC
This sequence comes from Viscum album, assembly GCA_963277665.1. NCBI lineage: Eukaryota > Viridiplantae > Streptophyta > Magnoliopsida > Santalales > Viscaceae > Viscum > Viscum album. Next base: position 910,989,681 of record OY728155.1, on the reverse strand, counting down.
ATTAAATTCAACATTCATAAATCATATTCTTCATGAATTCCATTTGTGAAAAAATAAAATTAAATACTTTTCTTTTCGTTATATAATTTACCATATAAATTCAAAGTCATTTTCATTATAAATTTAACTGAACATTGATAAGATAATATGAACCATCCCTCGAGATCTTATACGAGGTCTTCAATGCAATCTAGGAATTGATATGGTAGATTCTTTGAAAGATAAAGTGTCACTTACAGTGTCTCGAATGGGTGAATTGTATTTCCTTTCCTGGTTTATGGAAGGAATAGGGCCCCTTAGAATAATACCACCCAAATTAGGGGAAATGAAAGCCTATATTAGATGTGGCTTATTTCTTGTTATTAAATTAATTGTTATTAAATTTTCCTTAGTGTTTCAACCCCTTAATTTAAAATTATATATGAAAAGTACGAATCACACATTAAGGTGAGGAATTATAAGAACACTATGTGATTATAGTTGGTTTCATTCTTATATGTTTTTTATTTTGTTGACGGTTATGTTATTTTAGGGTTTCATTCATGGGGCATTTTTTTGCTTGGCTATTCATTTAGTTTTTTGTATTGTTGTTGTTAATTTTTTGTTTCTTTATTATTTTTATTTTCATGGATAAATATTTGTTTCTTGATATATTGAATTCAATTCCTTCACATATTACTTCATGGCCCTGACGAATCATTATGCTTTCATGTGATTTCCTTGCTGATGTTCTGTATATTGATCCACTACTTGATGATTTTAGTTTCTAGCTATATTTCATGATCAAACTAGGGAGAGGGGGATAGTTGAGTATTTTGGTTCATATTATATGTTCCTAAAATGATTTTAGTCTTATGTTTCACTTATAGTGCCAGTAAAACTCAGAAAAACACACTATAAGGTATTGTAATTTACACTTTGACTTATATTTCCAATTTAATATATTGTATCACTTCAAAAGAAGTGATGAAAAATCTCAACAGAGAGTGACTTGTACATTTAATCAAGTAGATGGAATATGTTGATGGAACTTCTATGTTGAAGTAGCGTCTTCAGGTATAGCTCATGGTTTATAGGAGGTTAAAATATTCTTGATATATAAAACCTATTCCATTTTTAGTTCACTTACATAAAATATTCCAGATACATAAAAACATGTGTTGTAGTAGTCAAAAGATGCTAGTCTGGTTTTGAAATACTCAATAATTTTTCGATATTCGACGAACACAATAAAAAATGCATAATAACATTTTACTTAAATTTATTATCTATTATATATACTAATGTTTTGTTTATATTTTTAAATGTCGTATCTTTCCAATCCATGTTTTTCCTCTAAATAAGGATTTAAATTGTCTCAGGTTCGACACCTGGACCTGACCCTCAAATTGGAGTTTTTAATGAAAATTCCACATTATCTATTCCTTTTTTACTCACAACAAGACTTTGGTTCCATTCTTTAATATATATATATATATATATATATATATGTTTATATATGTAATCTAATATTTACAATATATATTATAAAAAATATAAACATATATTTACTATGATATTTATTATATTTATTTATTATCTGATATTAATTAATAATATAAATAAAACTATTGAAGGTATTGTGTTTCCGGTGCAATATAATATTTACTATATATATTTAAAATATATAAACATATATTTAATATGATATTTATTAATAATATAAATATAAACAATAATATAAATATGACTATTGAATGTATTATTTATATTTTAAATTTTTTTAAAATAAAATTAGTATATATTATTATTCATGGAAAATAATTATATAAATATACGTATAATTTATATTACATAGACATATATATAATATTTATGATGATATTTATTATATATAATATATAATATATATATTTTTAATTTCTCAATTATTAATTAGATTAAAATTTTCACAGTGAAGTTTCTAGTGAAAATTCTCATTGGAAATTTCTAGTCAGAATTTTCAATGTAAATTTCCACTCTGAAATTTGCAGTGGAAATTTACAATGAAAATATTCAATGGAAATTTACACTGAAACTTTCCTCACAAAATTTTCATTTTGAAATTTTACTTCAAATTTCAATGAAAATATATTTATACATAACTGAAAAATGTAATTTTGACCAGAAATTTGCATTACAAACTTCTAGTGATTCTTAAGAGTCTATAAACACTTATAAATCATGTGTAATTTTCCCCTAGAACTTAGCCGAGTGGGAAAAGGCCTTGTGGGGTATGGGAGGTCTCGGGCTTCAGTCTCTCCACATTCTATATATGTGTGTTTGTGTATTTCTTGGTAGCTTTGTAGATCACCTTTACTAACTGTTTGTAAATATAAATCATGTGTAAATACAAGAATCTATTCACAAGATCCTCATGTATAAAAACTGGAAATGAAGACTATTTTAAATTTATGTACCTATCACCATAATAAAATTTAGTGAAAATTTCGCCTTGAAATATTTAGTGTAAAATTTCATTCAAATTTCTTATGGAAAGTTTCTATGAATATTTTACACTAGACATTTCAATTCAAAATTCATAGTACAAGTTTTCACTAACAATTTCAAACGAAATTTCTCTGCATGATGGAAATTTTCAATGAAAAAAACAACAACGAAAAATACAAATAAAAATATTTTTTACAATATTAAATTTTAAATTTCAATTGAAAAATTATAGTAAAATTTTTCACTACGTATCTAAAAATATGCATGTAAATTTTCATTAGAATTTTGTGTTCTACATTTACACTATAAATCCCCACTAAAATAAATCTATACCAAAAATATTCAATGTAAATTTAACACAAAAAATTGAATTCATTTACACAAACATACCAACCAATATGAATATACAATATAATTTTAAGTAAAAATTTACACTGGAAAGTCACAACATTTAATTGAATATTTACAGTCATTGGTAAAAATTTATATACGAAATTTAATTTTCATTGCATGTTTCATCTTAAATTTTATTTTAGTTAAACCAAAAATTTTAATATAAAAATTCTAAAATAAATGCATATTTAAATTTGAAGTTAAAAAATATTAACACGTAAAAAATAATGTAAGTTTTCATGAAAACATTGAACTAGACATTTCTTAGGGAAATTTCTGGTGGAAACATTTCCTAAACATTTCTCTTGCGAACTTCCACTAGAAATTTAATGTGAAAACTTCCACTGGGAATTTCCAGTGAAAACATCCAGTAGTATTTAAAATTTATACATTAAATTACAATGAATATATATCATACATAAATATAAAATATAAAATTTCATTGTAAATTTTCAATATAAATTTATACTAAAAACATTTAGTGAAAATTCCCACAGGAAACATTTAGTGTTAATTTCCCATAGAAATGTTTATTGTCAAATTCCATTCAAATTTCCAAGGAAAAATTTTCAAAGTATATTTTCCACTATAATTTATTTTAAATTTCATAGTAAAATTTTTCATTGAAAATTTTCAATAAAATTTCAATGTTTGATAGATATTTTCTATAAAAATAAAAAACACATTGTTAAGTATACAAATACAAATAAACATGTTAATATTCAATAATAAACTTAAATTTTAAATTTATATGGGAAATTCTTAGTATGTATCTACGAATATCAATTTAAATTTTCATTGTAATTTTTTGTTTTACATTTACACTATAAATACCATTAATATAAATCTATATTAAATATTTTTTGTACAAGTTTATAGTACAAAATTGGAATGCATTAATATAAGAAACATACACAAATATATATAGAAATATATATATATATACAATATAATTTTAAGTAAAAATTTACTTTGGAAAGTCACAAAATCCCGTTTAAAATTCTCAATTAGAGACTCATATTAAAAGTCTAAATTCATTAGTAGAATCTATGTTTGTTATAGAAACTGGATTCCGGATATGATACATTTTTGTATAAATTATTCATTAGATGTTGATTATATTGATGATATATTTTTCATGCATTTGAGTTTGATTTCCCTTTCTAGAATTCAAGGATGAAAATTTTCATCATAAATTTACAACACGAATTTCCACATAAATTTCATGTGAAAAGAGATTATATCATAAATAAATAATTAAACTTTTCACTGGAAAATTACAGTGGAAATATAAAAATAAAACTGTCTTCTTAAATTTTCAGTTTGGATTTTCACACAAATTATAAGTGAGATTATATAAATGCACAAATAAACAACAGAAAATTCTAGTAGGAATTTCTTATAAAAACCTTTATTATAAATTTCTAGTGTTTCATTCCTATTATAAATGTACAACAAATTTTTTCAATGGGAAATATTAATACAAATTTTTAGTGTTGGCATACATAATATATTAATATATAAAAACCAATGTAAAATTTCAACGTGAATTCCCATCAGAAAATTTATAGTGAATAAATATGAAAAATGTATATATTTAAAAAAATGAGTAGTTATTATATATTTATAAACATAAAACATATGATTAATTATTGTTATATATTTATAAACATACAAAATTATTAACTATTTTTATATATCATTGTTACAAAAGTAAAACAAATTATTAATTATTGTTATATATTTATAAACATATTTTTTTTAATTAAGAGTAGTTATTATATATTTATAAACATAAACCAGATTATTAATTATTTTTATACATTTAGTTTTATTTATTATTATTATATATTTATTATTATTTTATATTTCCAATTATATTTATTATTAATGAATTTTTATTATATATATTGTTTTGATTTAATGTTTCAAAGTTTCACTTTTTTTAAATTGCATTACAGCAGGATTTAAGGGTATTTATGTTCGATTCATTCAAATAAATCAATTTATTTTTTCAAAATCAATAAGATTTAAAATTTAGATCTTCCTCCACATTACTTTTTGGACATGTTGAATCCATCCTGCAGCAGACCTGGCCCTCAAGTTTCTATGGCTATCCAAAGATGATGATTTTCATCCAAATAATATCATGCTCCCCATAAGCCTAATTTATTCTTTCTGCCATCTTGAATCTCCCTCCTTAAAAAAATTCTCCCCCTGAACCCTCTCCTCTTCGCTTCTCTCCTCTTACCCTCTCCACCTTAGCTACTATCTGACTTCATCCTTCAATCCACTGCATCCTATCCTCCCAACACATCAACATATCTATATCTCCGTCTCCACCTCCTTCTTATTCCCTACACTGTTTCCTCCCACCATTTAGGGATATATCCAATTAAAAACCCCAATTAATTGATTCATAGGCTATATTCTATCCTCCCACCATATATCTCCATTTATCATATACTCTACTCGATGTTACCGTATAAATTTGTGATATCTCTTTCTCTATTATATTTCTCAACCACTAAAAAATGCATTCCCATTAATGACTAGTGACCTCTACAGTGATTTAATCGGTAAGTACTGTGCATATTCCCTCACACCACATAGGACAATGGTACGATTTTGTAACCTTGGGTTTTTAAAATTCTTCGTTTTATGATTTAATTGAAAAATATTTCATCTTCATCATTGTTGGTTTCCCATTATCCATTCCACAATTGAGTAACATTTATTTATTACCCTAAATTATTTTATATTATCAGTTTCTTACTTCACTTCCAAGTAGTTCACAATGAAGAATTTTTTTTCATGTGATCTCAAGAAGTAAATCTACTACTATTGGGATTCATGTTTAAAAAACTAGCTCCCCTTTATATTTTATTCTTCTAAATTTCATTTTTTATATTATAAAAATTTAATCCATTTCATTCCATTTATATTATCTGAGATCATATCCTATAAAACAATTTTGTGCAATTTTTTTTAAATATTATTTGTTCTTGTAATTTAATAATTTTATTCATTTTTTATATTGTAGGTTTCTCAATTTCATATTTTTATGTCAGTGTTTTATGAAAAAAATGAGGTCACTTATCAGTTGAATTACACATAATGAAAAATTATTATTTTTTAAAATTTTCATTTTTTTATTCTTTCTATATTCGGATTGATTGATTGTTTTAATTTTTTCACTTTTTAGTAATTTTTTTATTTTTATATTTTTTTCCCAACAAGATATGCTTCATTATGATATATATATTTTTTACAGACACCCAGATATATATATATATATCCACATAATATGATTTTATAGCCTTGATTATTTTTTAAATTCTTTCTTTTATGTTTCAATTGACAAAGATTTCAGCTTCATCGTTGTCGATTTACCAATAGCTCTTCCATGGTAGAGGAACGCATATTTTTTTCCAAAATTATTTTCCATTATTGGTTTATTATTTCAATACCATACTATTCACAATGGAGAACTTTTTTTTGGTCTCGTGATCTCAAGAAGTGAATCTATGCCTATTTGGTTTTAGGAATGAAACATGTGCTTCCCTTGATATAATTTTTCCTAATTTTTATTATTACTATTAAAACATTATCTCCATTTCATTACTTTGATATTATCTAAGATAATTGAATATAATAATTTTTTGTGCAAATTTATTTGTTCTTTTCATTTAATATATTTATTCATTTTTTAGATTTTAGTTTTCTGGATTTCATATTGATAGGATAGTGTTTTATTAAAAAAAATGCGGTCAACTATCAATTGTATTAAAAAAATTTCAAAAAAATTGATTTTTTTTTGTAATTTTCATATTTGGTTATAATATTTTTTATGTTCACTCTATATTCTGATTTATTAATTGTTTAAATTTTTACACTTTTGAATAATTTATTTCTTTTGTAAATTTTGTTACCCAACATGAATTGATTCATTATGATATATATGATTTGAACACACACACATATCAATAGAATATGTATACACACAGATAGATAAAAATAATTTCAAAACCTATATATGCTCTACATCTATACGTATAGAATATATGTACATAAATAAATACTCTGTATCCATGTGTACCACAATATATATATATATATGTGTATATATATATACATAACAATTATTTCAGAACATATAAATTCTCTCTATCTAAACATATAGTATAAACATGAAAACATCTATATACTCTACATACAATTGGGATATTAACTTTAAAAATTAATATACTGTAATGATTACACTATAATATAATCTATATAATGTAATATGTATACATATATTGTAGACAAGTTCTATGAAATATATACAATCTATAAATATATGTTATAAAAATGAATATATGATAAGGTAATCTATATTCATGAATTTAAATCAACTTTTTATATACATATACTATAATATATGTCCAAAATTTAATTTTATAAATATATATGAAATTTAACAATATAGACCCATGCAATCTAATTTTATTCATAATTTTTATTATTCATGAATACTATCATTTCTTCATTTACATCACAATTTACTCATATTTTCAGGTTTATGTACTGAATTTTCATTTTTTATTCTGTATGAATGAAATTTTATTTACATTGTATACATGTATTTACAAATAATTCCAGTCTCATGTTATATATATACAATTTATATCCTGAACTATATGTCTCCACAATATAAGATATGAATTTACTTTGAAAAAAACGTAATCATTTACTTAAACTATAATTTATTTTTCAAAATATCCATATTCTTAAAATGAAATATACAAAAGATTCTATATGAAACATAACATATATACATTATGGAATATGGAATATGTGAATATTGTATACTATGGACTTATGTGTAATATATTACTTGTTTTTTTGTATATTTTCCTATAGAAACATTTGTTTCAATAATTAGAAGATTAAGAATCAATGAAAATTTATAATTATTATTCATTTTTTTTCCATTAAACTGTATGAAAAATACCTTTTAACTGATTATTTTCATTGGAATATTCTCTAAAAAATTCATTGTTAATGAATTTTTTTCATTTTAGGTAATCAGGATATGAGGGTTTACAAATAAAAAAGACCTCATCCCTATTTCCTATGCTTGGAATGCATAAAATGTTTATCAAGTGAAAAGTATTTATTCAGGTGATTTAATGAAATGATTGGTTTCTCTTTTTTTAAGAGTATGGGTGTAGGGTTGTCTATGTTTAGACAAGAGTTTCAAATAACTTCAAAGGGATAGTGATGTACTTTTATTTTAATAGTTGTTGAGGTGGTTTTTTGGTTGGGTGGTATATTAAATAGGGGACCGGTGTATGTGGGGGCCATTATTCATTTTTTGATTTTCCGGCTGGTGTCTATGAAAGGGAGTTGATTTCAGGAGGCCATCTTACTACTATAGGGAGTTTTATTCTCTGATGAAAACTTATTCCTCTATAATCTACCTATTTTTATCCCTTATGTAACTCCACATATGGAACTCTTAATATACTAGTTTCTTATACATTATATGATCTTTTTTCCTTGTTTTCCTACTATGAAAACCATTATTTGGAAACATACCTAACAATTTTCTACTTTCATTCAGATATTTAATTAAGAGTTGAACTCAAGGTGAAGGATCAATTGAAGGTGAGGGAAACCATCATTATCGTGAATGTGATCTTTGTGAGATACGTTCATACTGTACAAACATATTGGATAGTTGCAATCATTAATAAAAAAAGATTAATAGAGAGGAGTTCTCAATATATTATCTCTTTTCATTACCTCATTTCTTCTATGTGATTTGGCTAAGAGAGAACACGCTATTGTGGACTAGATATTTTCATCCAAATTGAATTATTAGAGATGGTTGATTAATTTTTGGAATAATGGGTGACCTTTTATGTCTTCTAAAAGATATGTTTGAAGCATTCTGATTGATCTTAGGAGGAAACTATTTTTGGATTTGAGAAATTAGGAAGCATGTGTGGAGTTGTTATTTGATGATTGTTGGACATTGGATTGTGGTTTGCACACTATGGTCAGTTCTATGTCAAATTGACTAGAGTATTTGATTAGAATAGTCTTTCCCCTCTGTATAATCACTAAAAAGGAAGAGGGAATCATGTAGTGCCAAAAATTTAGGGAAACTCTTGCTGGGTAGAAAGACGAAAAAAAGAAATAAAAGAATACTACAGTGAAATTTACATCCATATAGAATGGAGATTCCATTAGGGTTGCCTTGTTTTTCTGGAGAAGATCCATTAGGATGGATCACAAAATCATATGCATATTTCCAAATTTTATAAACATCAATGAACATGAAAATACAATAGATATAGTTGTGTATGGAGAACTCCACCATTTATTGGTTCTAAAAGTGGTAGTTGAATAATATATGCTCGAATTAAGAGTAACTATAGATAGAATAAATAGAGAATTATGGTGATCATGATGATGAGTTATTTCAATATCAAGATGCGGCACAAAAGTCCACACAACCTTTGGGACATGTTAAGGAAATGATATTTCAGACTGAACATCAAATTTTGAGGGATAGATTTGAGTGTAGTTCAGAATTTGTTGACCCTATTGGGGAGGCCGTGGAAAAATAATGTTTTATTATTTAATATATTGATGATATAATTGGTTCCAGATTGAGTAGTCATTGGTTTTGTGATTATATAGAAATGTTGTAGTATGGGTGAAAATGCAATCAAAATACCAATGTTTCTTCCCAATAATAGCCTGATAGGAAACAATCAAGATGTTGAAATCTATAGAATCAAAATTGTCTCAGTCAGTCATTTAAATCCATCTATAAATCCTTGATTACTTACATATCCCAAATCAATTTGTGTTGAAGTAAATTATTTGTAAGATAGATGGGGTGGTGAGAGTCTTGTTTCTATAGGTTTGGAGATGAAGAATAATGCTTGATTGAAGACTTCACTATTTTTCAGGATTTAGTTTGGTTTGATTTGAATGAGATCCTCTATTATGATGTGACTCCTGGGATGTCATTTTCCTAGCTGGATATGGTTTTTAAAGGACATGTAACAACATGTTAAATGGTATTTCATTCTGGTTTTACTCCTCCACTGGTATAATTTATTTTAGAGTTTGCTGTATTGGAGTTTGAAACTTCAAATGGATATGATGGTTAGAATGAAAACCTATATGAAGACAATTGTATGATGTTACATTCAAAATTTGAGTAAATTGAGTTGGTAATTAGGGAATTATCCATGGTTCTACAAATGAGTCAATAAGTTTACATAAAAAACCATTTTCATGCTCTAGAAATGTAGTTACCCAAGTACCTGATAGTTTCAAGTAATGAGGGTGGCCAGATATTAGAAAAGTTGATTAAGTTTCACCTATGAATAATCTAGTTTTAATTTGAGTCAGGGGAGTGCTTGGACCATTTATGTTGGATCAGTGCTAGGGATTAGAGGATTTAGTGGTATCTTGTGTTGGAAAAACATCACAATTGTTCTTATGTGAGGCTGAATGCATGGAATAAATTTCTCATTTATAGTGTATAGATTCCAAAGCTGATTAAGGATTAAAATATTCATTAGGGGAAGATAATTTTATTAAAATAGTTAGTTTTCTGTTTTACATGGCGAAAAATAACATGCATTAGTAAATTTTGCATCATGAACTCATCGCTTCAAAATTATTCCAGTTGTGAAAAAAAGGAATCATGGTTACACTACATAGGAATTTGGAGAAATCATTTTCTAAGTTCATATACAAGTTATATGACAATTCATCTCCATTATTCTACATCAGGGTGGACAAAGAACCAATACATGATAATGGATACACATATGGTTGTGTTCCTATCAGTCAGTCCTAAAAGGATGGAAGAAATTACTTATGCAACCTACATTATTTGAGATCATGATGTTGGGGGTAGTATATTGGGTGGAGATTATAATATTATCTTCCTAAGTCTAACCACAATTCCTTACAACTTTTTAGTTTGTGTAGTGGTCGCTGATGTGTTCTATGAAATTCACTAAAAAACTACATCAAAGTTAAGGCTGATAGTTCTGTTGATGTTTTCCTAAAACACTCTGTATTAGAAAACTTGTGTACTTTTTCTCGATAGTAAAAAGTGAGATTTTTTTGCAGCAATGGGATGAACTGTAAGTGTTAGGGACAATAAGTAGAAGGGTGTTAGAACCAAAGGAGAGAACACCATTTTTCAGATGTAAATCACTAAATCCACATCGAATATTAAAACAAAAATTCAAATAAATTATAGTAGAATGAGAGAAAACTGACTTACAGCGGTTTCGGGTAAGCTGATCTGCTTTTCGCCCAATCCTTGGCTGCTCAAGTGACTAAAATCTTCCTACTCGCTATTCCTCCCTTAATCCTTATTTATATGGGAGTTACTAACATACTTCCCAAATTCCTTAGAATTATTATTAATAGACTCCCTAATTTCATTTACCCCATTTATCCTCTATTTATACACCTTCCATGATCCCTCTATAACACTTCCCCTCTTGAGAAATTAGGTTGTCCACTAGTCGGAAAGAAAGAAACTGATTCTGCAGCACAAAACCATTCTTCTATATGGAATCATCCAGATAGTGTTCATGCCAATGAATAAGGATATAGGGAGTATGTTTTTGTCCATGCTACTAGGACCACTATACCAATATATCCTCCAGTTCTTTTCAAAGAAATGGGTCGGCCTCTAGATCGGAAGGTAATGTGTCAAGCACTAGTTGACTATGCTATGCCTTTTTAAGCTGAGACACATGAAATAAAGGATGAATATATTTTAATGATTGTAAATTAAGATTATAATCTATATATATAGTTTCTTTATTTATGTGGAAGGGCCCATAAAACTGAGGTGATAATTTATGATTAATATGAGTAGTGAAAGATGTTTGGCGGTGGGGAAGAGCTTGAAAAAGACATGATACCTTTCGTAAAATTCAACTGCTCATAAATGATGGTCATCTTGATGCTTCATACATTGTTGTGAAGTATTTATGTTATGTTTATGCTGAGAAAGAGCCTCATCACGTTCACCCAAAGCAGTTGCAACAGATTCAACTCCAATTTCTGATAGAGTAGTCATAAGGGTTAGTGGAGAGTGGCCATAAACAAACAAAAAGGGTGTGGTATTTATGGATGAATTACAAGAGGATTTGGAATGAAATTCAGACCATGGTAACCAATAAGAATAATTCCTAGGTCTATCCATAGGAAAACATTAGAGATAAGTCTAAAGGAAACGGTTGACCACCTCAGGTTGAGCATTTGTTTACAGATGATAAGCTTGGCTAATAAGAAGTTTGGTACCCTATAGACAAAAAAGTTCTCTCCAAATATGGATAATGAAAATGGGATCCTAATCACTAAGAATAGATGTCAAAATACCATATAAACAGAAAATTTCCTAAACAAAAATTTCATCCACCATCTTTACTGTATATGGATTTATTAAAGCAAAAAAAAATGAGTTTATTTTGATAATCTATCAAAAATATCCTTAATAACATCAATCCCCTTTGAAAATAGCAACCCAGTGATAAATTCCAAGGATATATAATCCCATACAATTGTTGGGAATTCAATAGGTGGTAACAATTCGGCTGATGACAAAGTGATGTATTTTGATCGTTGAAAAATATCACGCTGATGAATAAAGAATAACACATGTCAACACATTCCATTCCAATACAAATTATTTTCCAATATTCAATAAGATTGATAAAAACCAGAATGAGTAACCTAGGATGTAGTTTGATACTCAGTAAGAAGATACAGAACTCAAGTAGATAAAGCTGGAATGACCAAGATGTTTTGATAATACATGCAATCATTGGAAAATTAATAAATAGGATAAGTTGTACTATTATGCTACAAAGCCTGAATAATCTGTTAGAGAACATGATGACTTTGGAGGCCATCTTCCAAATAAATCCCATATTCCCACGCTAAAAAATAATGAATAGAACGACATATAGTAAAGTCATCTACGTGATATAAAGAATGAGAAATAGTGTTGTGTGATCTAGGTTTATATTTTTCCTCAAAATGATACCCAAAATCTTGGCTATACAATGTTTTTGAATGGAAGAAGCAACCCAACGATGATGAAAAAAATTGAAGACTCTGATGGTATGAATAAATGGTGAAAACACATCCCAATAAATACAGATGCCAATTCTGAATAGCTAAGACTAAAATAATTATTTATTTTCTATAAATAGGTTTGTTTAGCATCATATCCATGAATGCCTTAACGAAAATAATATACAGGGAAGAGAGCCTGTGTCAAAATAGAACTAACACTGCCACCTGAATCATCACATTCTAACTCAAAACAATGAGAAAAATTAGGCAAATCCATCACAGGAGTCATTGTAAGAAGATGTTTTAATTGGTCAAAGTCTTGTTGAGCAATATCATACAAAACAAAACTATCCTTTCATGTCAAAACAATAAGATGATAATCAATCTTCCCATACCCTTGAATAAATTTCTGATAATAACTTGTGTTACCGAGAAATCTGTAGACTCCATTGACTTTTTTTGGAAGTGGTCAATCCAAAACCACTTTCACCTTAGAAGTATTAAAAATCTCACTCCTTTGTGAAATTACATGGCCATGATATTTTAAATTATGTTGGAAAAATATGAATTTCAATGGATTAGTGGAAAACTGATGATATCAAAGTGCCTGAATAGAAGTGACAAGATTCTCTAAATGTAGTGGCTAGGTCGACTTATAGATAATAATATCATCAAAAAAATCAATACAAAATTTTGAAGATAGAGGAGAAAAATCATTCATGGTGACATGAAACGTGGACATAGAATTGGTGAGTCAAAATGGAATGACCAGAATTTTGTAATGGCCAGCATGAGTATGGAAGGATATCTTCCCAACATATGTATCCAGTATACAAATCTGAAAATATCCTGATTTTAAATCCATATTAGAAAAATATTTGGTGCCACCAACTTCATCACGTAATTCATCTACTACTAGAAGAAGAAATTTTTCAGTCATTTTAAATGAATTAAGAGAATTATAGTCAACTCATAAATGCTAGGATCCATTATTTTCTAAACCATCAAAATAGTGATTGAGAGAGCACTAGTACTAGAATGAACTATTCTAGTTTGTAACATGGATGCCACTTATTTTTCAATATTAATCTTTGGAAAATGTGGATAAATATATGGGATAATAGTAACTAGAACTTTGACCTTTTCAAAGGGATATGATGTTCCCATTGGCATACAGGCATAAAAATAGAAGGATCATGAAAAACATCTACATATTACTGAATTATAAATCATAAGTCACTTTTTGTGCTACCAAAATAAAAGAAGAAGATTTAATCATGCTGCCACCGAGCAGTAGCCAATGCTGGGATAATGGCCTAGTTGGGGGAAGAGTTTTATCTAATGAATTAGCTATATGAAGTCATTGAGGAGCGCCAGATAGAATATAATCTCGATTTGTAACCCAAAATTTTATAGTCATGGCATTCTTACTGGTCGTTACCTCACCCAAGGTGCACAACCACACAATGCTCAGAATGAATTCTATATTGTCCAATTCAAAAATGTGAGAATCCATAGCATAATAGTAGTCACCAATAATCAAAAAAAATTGCTTACACTATCCCTATGTGAATATGTGATGGCCATCACCCAATTTAACATACAACACATTAGTAGAGTGAACAAGTAGTTTCAGTAAATGAACCAAGTTAGGCGAAATAATGTTATGTGTCAACCCAATATCCGGAAGAATTAAAATAGGGACATATTTTAAATGACCCTCAACCATCATAGAAGTACGATCAACCTTCTCCAAGAAGAAATTGTAAAATGTAGTGATAGAACATTCCATATCAATAGTTGGAATCATACACCCCGGTGGAGAAACATGAGGTAATTCTGGAAAATCATCCACCACCAAAGAATCATCTTCTCCCAATTAAGTAACCCATAGTTTGGGATCAAGAAATTTATGAATTGGATTGTATGTATGAACACAAAGAAAACAAATCCTGCACTTCTGGTGGTTTTCCCATTTATATGAAGATAAAAATCTAGTGTTGTGACTTACAGTAGGAGAAGACTTGGATTGTTCACCAGATATTCTAGACAAAGGCACTTACAAATGTCGAGACATAAGAGAAGAGTTACTAGCATAAAAAATATTAGGAGTTTAGGAAGAAGGAGGAGTCCATTGATCTTGATATTGATGTCCACACGAAATGTATAAAACCTAAGAATGAGTGGTGAAATTGTCTGACCCTGAAATGGTGAGCTCAACATGGTGTGCCGTAGGCATCACCTGAAAACAAGTAACTAGATTCTGTATTCTAACACAACTATGGATATCTGACTTTAATACATTTAAAAAATATCTAACATATTGGAGCTCAGGATGTCATGGCACCAAATAGGTGAGATACTCAAAGTGATCTAGGTATTTATCCATAAATGATAATTGATACAGTATAGTGAGTTCCTCATAAGGATTATGATTTTCTAGTCTATTGAACCTTTATATTAACTCCTATTTGAAAATGGGCCACATTATAGTAGATTACACCTTTTCCAAAATAGTAAACTAGTGTATTGCAATTACAGACACACTAATTTTAGAAAGAGATTACTTGATGTTTTCAAACATTTGATGAATCTGAAAATATAACTCAGCACCTGTGAGCCATCCATGGGGATCAATACTATAGAACATGGGAAAATAAATGTGATCAGTTAAAAAATATGTTTCTGAACTCAGGGAAATCATCACCTCCAAAAACTTGTTGCATAGATCACAAGAAGTAGTATGACCATAAGAAAGTACCACAAATATTTCCTCTCATGCTGATGTTGAATCATCCTCTCACGTTGGTGACTTTTCACTATGGCATATCATAAAATGGTGGGACTCCGCTTGACCAGCAAGCTCCTTGTCTTAATGAGTATGATTGAGTTACGATTTAAGATACTTCTCCAAAGGTTTCTTTAATATAATTTTAAAATTTACAAGGTGGTTTTCAACAACATCTAGTTTTCATATTTAATGAGTTTCTATAGTACAAAAAAGAGGTAAAATTTTGATGGAGAAAGAAGAATATTTCAAATGGAAGATGAGACCAAATTGATAGAGCTAGAGGATTGGACACCACTTTGAAAATGTAATTATTTAAATTCACAGAGAAGATTACAATTCAAATTCTATGTAATTATAGTAGAATGAGAGAAAATAGAGTTATAAGAGTTTTAGGTAAGCTGTTATGCTTTGAGTCCAAGACTCGACTGCTCAAGAGACTAAAATCTTCCTACTCTCTATTCCTCCCTTAATCCTTATTTATAGGACAATTACTAACAGACTACCTAAATACCTTAGGAATATTATTAATAGTCTTACTAACTACATTTACCCCATTTCCCCTCTATGTATACACCTTCCATGGACCCTTTTTAACAAAGTCCTCCAAAGAGAACCAGGGAGTTTATTTTCTATAAAATAGTCTATGTTCACCAGGATTGATATTGATGTTGGATCAAATGATCAATTACCATTCTAGTGTTTGATTTTTTGATCTGATATTTGAAGATTCTACTTGAGGAAAATTTCATATCTAAGGGGGAAGTAATTTACGAGTGTGGGTGTGTGAATGTATATTTATAAACATGAGTTTTAAATAACATCCAAGGGACATGGTTGTACTTTTCCTTTAATAGTTGTTGGTGGTGGTCAGATGGATGGCTGGGATATTAAATAGGGGCTAATGTATCTGGAGGATAAAATTATTTTTCAATTTTCCAGTAATTTTTCTGTGAATGAGAGATAATCTTGGGAGGTTAGAATACTTCTACCGGGAGTGGTTTCTCTGGCACTAACTTCTTCTTCTTTTTCTATCCTCTACCTTCTATTTTTTCCCTTCTATAAATATATTCATAGAACTATTAATCTATTGGTTTCATATACATTCTATGGTCTGTTCTCTTTATTTTCCTTCAATCAAAACCATTGGTAGACAGTATAGTAATCAATATTGAGTTACAATTTCTAAGAATATTAGATTTCCTAAATTCATTATTTTTGGTCAACTATCAATGAAATTTCATTCATTTTTCATTTCCACTATGATAATTTTTTTCCAAAATTTAAAATCCTTTCTGAGTGTTTTTTTGTAATTGAAAATTCATAGGTGATTTTATTTATATATGTTTATTCTTGATTATAATATCAAATATGTTTTGTTTTTCTAATTTCATGCAATCCATTTCTTGGGTTTTAATAAATTTGATAATAATTTTCAAAATGATGATTGTGTAGTAATTTCATGTAGAAAATTATTCTATATCCATTTATAGAGTCTCGATATTCTTCAGTCTATCCATATAAGTTTGTGAATTTATATGTGGTGACGAGTGAATTATATCTTTAACCTTAAAAATGAATAATTTTCATATATCAAAACTTATGATTGGTATTTTATTTATTCAATTCAGTATGTTCCTTTATTTTGTGAATATATTGTCTTTATGAATCAAAATTGCGAACATGTTAATGACATGTTTCAACTGTTCTATCTATATATATTATTTTTTTGTTCAATCCATATTGGTGTGTTTTATTCCAATAATAGTTTTTATAAATGATAAATTTCAGTTTATGGACTCTTGATTTTATATTCTTTTATGTTTATGGATGTTCACATTCCCTTACAATGACCATCATGGATCTTTTAATTACTAGTATCTTATTAGTACATTGAAAATGTCAGGAACTTTCATAATGTAGTTGAGAGGTAGAATCTACTAGCTAATGAAGCTTTTGATATTGAAATGGTAAATCATGATGATGATTTTATGTTTGTGACAAAAATTACTATTGATTAATTATCACTCTGTTTGAAAACATTTTATAAAAATAGTTTTTCATAATAATCACTTATCCATGAGCTTCTATATAGTTTTTACAAATTACGTTTTTATTAAATGATGCTACTATGTATTTAAATTTTTTCCCTACAACATCAGTGATTTTACAAAAACATAATCAGCAACATTTATTTTTATATCTAATTATCATACATGATAAGAGATAAGTGATATAAACAATTATAAAAAAATGAAACATATCTTTTTCTATTTACTTTGAAAATTGTAAAATTGTATATCTAAAACATATTCCATGATTTCAAATGTTGTTAAATTTTAGGGTGTTGAAAATATTAGTTAAATACATTTATTGGTGGAATATTTTTATGAAAATTATACAACTCAAAGAAGGCACTATGAGTGCTCCAATGTAATTGGTATGTGATTATTACATTGATCTCTAGTATTTACCAATGTGGATGATAATATTCTATTTATATATTTCTATTTCGCATAAGAAAAATTCTTTTAATATCATCTCATTGCAGAAATAATAATTTGGTATTGTTTGTTGTGTTGAAAATTATAGTTTGGAATTGTATTTTTTATACTATATATTCACTTTCAATGATTGGTGTGATATTTAAGTGTCTACTCAATGGATGGAATTATTCAATTCATTGAATGCACTCTATATTTATGCTTAAAAATGTTACATTTCTAATTTCCAATTTTGAATTAGATACTTTAAATGATCTTCATGATTTATTTTATTTAGATATATTAATAACACAAACACAAACATCTATTCATACACGTATTTTGGCTAATTAACACTAAAAACAAGCATGTTGTTTAGTATGATATACACTTATTTAAAAAAATTAAAAGATTTATTTTTTGGAAATATGTACATATAAATTTTTTATTCAATTGTTATATAGGATAATTATACTATATTTTACATTATACATTTGTTACAAATTAATTAACATCTTTATATTATTTCATGAGTATAAAAAAATAGTCTGTGTCAAATATTATATTCATGAGTACAATTACCATAAATTCATTATACACCAATTATATTAACCAAATTTACCACCAGGAAAGTTAAATTATTTATATTGAATTATATGATAGATAAAAATTTCTATTTTATTATATAATATAAAACAAACTAACTTTTTTCCTTCCATACATGATTTCAATTTATCCCTATTCATGAGACATCAACATTTTTTTCATCTTTTCAAAATTTGAATATTTTGTGAAAATTAAGCATAGTATTGTATAACCGTGCAATCACATGGGTGATGTACTAATTCATAAATAAATTCAACTTTTAATCCATTAGGGAAGAATAAAAATAAATGATTTAGAATATATCAAAGTAAAAGTATTTTGATGCTTTAGGTATAACTGATGTAAAATAGTTTTATTCCTGTGTTTTTATCTCTCGGTTTTATCTCTCTATCACCACTCACAATTTTGATTTTTAAAAACAAAACATACATGAAAACAAACAATATATTGGTTAAGTAAATATGATATACATTATGAAATAAAAACTTATTCCAAACTTCATTGCACATGGTGGAGATCTCCCCCTTCAACTCTTAAATCACCCTAGATAATGGGATTCAATGGATTAAAAAAGGACAGGGGAGATTTTGATGCTAATCCGTCATATAGTTCTTCTAATTCTCCTTCTTCTTATTCCTTGGTTCTAACTTGTTCTTCATTTCATACTACTTCAGCATACCCTTCATTTTTATTGCCTTAACAAATCCTCATCATTATTCTTCAATATTCAGGGACAAATCATCATTTCATTCGATAAATTTATTACATTAATCTCACTTTATGATTGTAGTTCTTCAATTATTATTATGTGTGTAAAGACTAGGAAATTCCAGGTAAAATTATATTTAATTAAATGGGAATTTTACGAATCCACGAAAATTGACGGCGTGTGATTCAGAGGCACGGAGTGACCGGAATGAGTTTCTGAACATTTTTTCAGGTACATTTAGTAAACGTGTGGGAGGGTTTTTTTAACTTATAAACTGGTTCTCGGAATTAAAATCTAAGGGCACTTTTGAACTCGCAACGCTGATATTCTCTTAAGGAGACCTTCACCTCGATCGCAGTGGGTTGAGAGTGAAATATAATTTTTCTTATTTTTGTGAATGAATAAAATAAAATAAAAATGTCTAACATTTTTATTTTCTCAAACCCCTCATCAAGGGTTATGGTGGTGCAGACCACCCGAGCATAAACCTCCCTTGTGGATGCTAAGATGTGGGGATCACCTGAGCCTAAAACTTCCACGTGAATGTTATAAAGGTGGGGACCACCAGTTTTAAAACTTGCAAATTTGAAATTAATGGTGGGGAACACCCGAACCCTCTTAATGGGGGAGAAACCACTCAACTACCCATTAATTATTTTCCTCCATTAATTTGAGCCAATTAAATTGATACAATTAAATATTCCAACACCGCATTTAATTTTTAGAGCCGACCAACAATTAATGAAATGTTTCCACATTTTTAATTGTGCCAACATTATTAATCTACATAATTTAAATTAATAAGTTGGCTATTCCTCATTTTGGTGGAATTGGGGAAACTGTTGGAAAAGGGAGAAGCATTGGAGAATCGTGGAGAAAATCATCCTCCAACTAAGAACACTCTCACCAACGAGGAACATCTTTAACTATGATGAGCTGACGAACGAGCCCAGGATCAGAGGTGTGTGGCGGGCGCGAAAAACGTCGACATCTTTGAATTCTTTCTCACGCCAACATCAATGAACATTTGGGGAAGGGTGGTTATTTTAATTTCATCCCCTTACCCATTCTAGATAATTTATCGTAAAATTAGGAAGATAATATAGCCGCATTCTACCACTCTAATGCGGAGAGTGTGGGCCAAACAAACATGGAATGAACTCTCCACAAGTCTAGTGTTTAATTTTCTTGTTCTTCATGAGGAAGGAGGACAGAAACCATCCTCGGTGAGGCACGAGAAGGGCGGCCGACACCACCACCAGCCATGACTAAGGCAATGGCACAACGACACTGCCTCGTGGCCCCATCCGCTCGTGTCCTCTGCTGCCCACAGCCTCCACCGCCCCGCAGCCTCACGCCGTCCACCGCCTCCAGTGCCTCACGACCTCGTGCCGCCTGCGGCCTTTGTCTCCCCATGGCCCTCTGGGTCCCCCGCGGTCTCTCCATCTCACGACCTTGTGGCCCCCACAGCTTCACCATCCCATGGCCCTCCGTGGCCCCACGCCGCTATGCGGCCTCCGTGCCGCCCCGCACCACCCCGTGGACCATGCCCCCCTCCCCCTCATGGCCCATCGCGGCCCTCGTGGCCTCCGCGCCGCCACGCGGACACAACGCGCCGCCTAGGTCGGACCGCTAGGACTGAATTCCCAACATGGGCCGGGTCGGACCTAGGGGGTTGGGTCAGGTCGACCTGAACTCGGTCGGGCCGGGTCAGACCGGACCCAGACCAACTACGAGCTTTTCACTCTATCGGCCATAACATTTCCACCAAGCGTCCATTTGAAAAACCATCAATGGTGTTGTAAACCTTAGAGAGAGATGGTTCCTTTTGGTATACCATACTTGAGATTTGGATAAAGTTGGTATACAGTCGGGTTGGATCAAGCCCAGATCCAACCGGGCCCTCGGGACTAAAATGCTAATAATATACATTCTTGGGATCCGAATGATGCATTGTCTGTTGCATTGAGACCACAATGATGTGGTGGTCCTTTGGGATACTTCTTCATGAGACTTCATGGAATTGTTTGTATCAACTAGTGGATTTAGGAGAGGACTCTCTCGGAGATGAGAAAGCATAGTGTGATAACCCAGTAGCTGGCTGTAACGTGAATAATGAATAGTGAACCTGTGTGAGTCAGCACCGAGCGATCCTATGTGGGTCGACACTGAGTGATCCTGTGTGGGTGAGCACCAAGAGATCCTGTGGGGATCAGCACTGAGTGATTCTATGTGGGTCAGCATTGAGTGATCCTGTGTGGGTCAGCACCGAGCGATCATGTTTGGGACTGCACCAAGCGATCCTATGTGGGTCAGAACCGAGCAATCCTGTGTGGGTCAACACCTAGCGATCCTGTTTGGGTCAGCACTGGGCGATCCTGTGTGGGTCAGCAGCAGATCCTCCTAACCGTGTAAGATGATTCAGTAGATACTTTTAATCATCTCTACTAATGTACCTAAGTAATACCAGGAGTGAGCTAACTCAGTACCTTTGTAGTATTCTTCTATGAGGCGTACTTGTGTGGTACTAACCTTTTTGTTGTTCCTTCCATTGTGGAACAGTTGAGATTTGGGATTTTGATTTGGACTCTGTCTTACCTAATGATTGAGATGGGTATACTTGATAACTTAGGTATATGTATGGGCATATACCTAATTCGGTTTTCCTATTGATTTCATGCTTTTTAGTTTATCCTTTATGGATTTTGTGAGACCCTGAGGGTCTCTGGGTCCCTACTGAGTATCGTTATACTTTCCCCTTCATGGGTTATGACCATACTTCATTGTGTTTGGTGCAGAAGACGGACATCTCTGATCGAGAATGAGGGTACCAGGGCTAAACGGGGCCCGGAGGTGGACCATAAGGTGTGGCAGTATGCAGAGGAGATGGGCAGACATGGAATTATGAGGATGTGATCTACACCTACCCTTCAGGTAGGAACCTTGTAGGATGACCAAGTAGCTTCCTTTCATTTCCATTAGTTGTATTGTATTTCAGTTGTACTTGCACCACTACTGTTGGGCTTTTATTCCATCCCCTTTTTACTTTCATCACTCTTTTTGTTATACAGTTGACTAGTGTTTGTTTCTTGTTGTGTGCTTGGTTTCATGTGTTTACACGTTATAAATTCAATTCCTTCCCGGTTTTAGGGAATACACCTTTCGGTGCTAGTCGTCGGCCCCTGGCCTATAGAAGGCAGGCTTGGGGCAGTCGCAACATGGGCCCCAGGGGACGAGTCGTGACAATGTGTCCCATTTTGTCACACGATAAGATGGTTTCATTGAGTTTCATTGATATCCAATCCCACATAAATTGTACCATGAAACCTAATAAACTAAGAGGGTTGAACCATAGAGGGTATTCTATGATGCAATTAAAAGGGTTGAACCTAATAAACCAATGATCTTTTACACATGACAGTACGAGGAAAAAATGTCCTCTTCAAGAAAGTATCATCCTAAAATTATTATCATAATACATTCAAATCATTTACAATCTCAGTGAAGTGTTTTTATTTGGAAAATATTATTGTTAGATACCAAAAAAAAATTTAGTATTTTTTTTAAGTATAAAGCGTTTAGTCTTTGGTAACCTGTTGGCACCATGGTGGGTGACCATGAGCATTATTCATATATCTTGATCAATTTTACAATAATAGATGTGATTATAGATATTTCTATTTATCATACTCAATATATTATTCAAAACACATTAAAAACATTGGTAGTTGGGTATTTATAAAAATAGGACCTTTTGGGAGATTTATTATGCTCATTCTCAGGTACAGTTTTTATGTTATAACTTGGCTGAGTTTTTTGGGGCTATTTCAGGAAAACAAATTTGAGAAATTTTGTAGCTCGGGGACTGTTAATGGTTGGAATACGGTTTAACTAAATTGTGCAGCTAGCCTCAATAAACCATGCACCCTGAGGCAGTGAGGGTTTGCATGGTTGGAACATAATTTTTCAAACCATGCCCCACATAGGATAAACCATGCACCCCATGAGTAGGGGTGCACATTTTAAAAAATTGTGTGCCTCCACTCAGGAAACTGTGTGAATGGAAATTAAACCCCCTAAAATTTTCCAAAAAATTCCACCAACATGGTTTTTAACCCAAATCATCCAATCTCATCCTAATGCAATATCTTCTATCTTTGGAGGCTCTTGGGGGGATTCTATGGCTCCTCGGAACCCTTTCATGGAAAATAAAATATCCAATTAAAGGATCAAAACCTATTTGGTATGTGATTCATTCATTAGTTTGATTATCTACTCTTTCATCATTCTCTATTATTGGATAGGAATGATTTTTAATTGATTGAAAATTTGTTTATATCTAGGTTTTCATGGATCTTGATCCTAGGTTTTGATTCTATATTTCCTCCACTATTGTGATTTTGATCGTTCTAAATAAAATTATGGGTTGCGGGTTGACAAGAATTCATCAATAATATTGAGGTAGGTTGTCTATTTTTATATTCTCATAGTCTTGATTTTAGTTGTGTGTATGTAATTGTAAAAATGAAATTTCTACATTGGGTAATTTTATTTTATTTTAATTATTTAATTAATTTCCCTTGTGATTATGAAACCCTACATAGATCCTATTATAACTATCAAAGATGATGAGACTGGCTTGATGGCATCCCATGTGGTGTGCCAAATATCATTGTATAATAGTTATGAGGTGTAAAATGGTAAATAATGGAAATATGAAATTAGTTGAATAATATATTATGATAATAGTTTATAAATTGATTAATGAATTTTTTTGAATAATGGATTAGGGAAATGGATGATAAATGAGTTATGAATGCGGAACCATGTGATGTGATTTTTCTAAATGATGTGGAAAATGAGTTGTGGGATAGAGACTACTGCTCTAAATACCTACGGGGTGCTAGACTACCTCTCTAGGCCTCCATGTTATATATATTTACACATGTGGACACAGAGTGGTGGGATAGGGAATGCCACTCCAAAGACCCACATGGTGTCAGACAACTGCTCTAGGTCCCCAAGTTATAAATATTTATTTCTTGTGATCATCGAGTTATAGGATACGAACTGCTTCTCCCAATACCCATTGGGTTCCGGAATGATGCTCCAAGTCCCCAATGTATGAATGTGAATTTTTAAATTAAATGATTAATGGGATCCCATTATTTAATGATATGTGGTCCCCTTTGGTGGATGGTTCATACTTCATCATGATCAGAAACATGTATGATTGGTTTGGGTGTCACCATGAACCCGTGGGCCTATGTGGTTAATTAATTAATAATTTTTTGTGAAAATTGATTACCTTATCTTTTATACTTTACTTCTTATAAAACTGCATATGCTGATATAGATTGGATAATTTTTTATATTCCATTGGTGGTGGATTACTGAGTTGTAATCAAACCCTAATGGGATACTTGATCAGTACCCGAATAGACATCATGTTTTCAGGATATGAAAAGGGAAATATCCTTATGATAGATGGTTGAGTTGGGATTCAAAATGGATCATGGATAAGGGAAGAAGACATGATGTCAGAACCCACTTTGGAGATATCAATATGTCTTTATTTTTGGGTTTCATTTGACACTTGATACATATATGGAATTACATATCAACTTCTTTGGTTTATGGTAATTTTTTCCTCTTCTGGGATCATCATGTATTGTTGGATAATTATTGATTATGGTATTATCATGATTTTTATTTATTATCTTTTGGATATTTTTTATTTATATCCACTAGTGTGCAATTTTTATATAATGGTTATTGTCTCCCCACATCAAATATTACACCCTTGCTGCTAGTCGGTAGCCTCTAGTGTACATGGAGGCACATCTGGACAACTAGCTCAGGGGACCAACATGTGGCACCCGGGATGGGACATCACAAAGTGTAATCAAAGGAAGTTTTATTTTTTAATTTTGACTTAATATTTGGAAGAAAGTATAAATGAAACTAGGATGAGTCAATCCTTGGTAATGAGATTGTGTATGGGCATAGTTAACCCATGTATGACGGAAAACCCAAGTACCCTTATTGGGATTATTTTTCTTATTGATATTTTCTACAGTTGAATGTTATTTAACCTTGGGTGATATACATGTTGTGTGATGTTATTTTTTTATGATATTTTTCTTTGTGCCTCAGTATGGCATTGTATTTGAGTCTACATACATCATTCTAGGCACTCAAAATTTTATGTGACATGCATCATTTTAGGCGCACATGGAAAATCCTATTTTGGGCAAGTTGTTGAACTGAATTTTTTTCATTACTTGTGTGACTGAATGTAATGGTTTCCAATAAAAAATTAATAATTATTAATGATTCTAAATGTGATAATTTTAAATGGATAAATTTGTTGTCTAACGGTAAAAATGACGAATGAATTTTTTTTACCATATGTATGCCATGACCTAGGTGAGGGAAGGTCGAGGGTTGTGATAGTTCTTCAGTTTTGACCATGTGATAGAGAATGGGGATGATTTTTTATATCCTTATGAAAATCCCTCTTTTTTAAATGCGATAATTATGTGTTATGTGTCCTAAGATGTGTACTTGACATTGTAGAGACATTCCTCCATGATGATGGTTGATGATAAGAAGACACGGGGACATTACTAGAAATGTTCCTCCAGTGGTGTAATAAGATTCACCAATAGTTCCAAGTGAAGGAGCTAGAGAGTAGATCCAGGAGAATATTTCTCACATTATAAGGTATATGGATAAAGACCCAAGGAAGGTTGTACAAAATATGTCTAACCTGACATGGGAGTTCCGATTGTAGCATGTTATGACCTTCACTGGGGAGGGTGGAATTGAGGTAGTTGAGTTCAATATTGTGTCTATTTATATGATATTTGACTATTTAGAGACTCTATAAGTGAGTAAAGTCAAATTGAAAGCCTATATGTTGCACGAATCAGTGAAGTGTTGGTGGGATATTCAAACTTGGGAAGAGAAGTAGGAGAATATTGTATAAAAGGAAATCTGTGAGAAGTTCTTGGAACATTTGTACCCAGATATGCTTAGGTGGGAGAGAGTGTAAGAGTTTATGAGGTTGACCCAGGGGAGTATGACCATGATGGACTATGACGACTTCACTTATTTTTAGTTATTTTTTTCAACAATGTTAGGGTATTTGGAAAATGTGATGAGAATATTTCAAGATGGGAATAAATGTGAGATTATTCCCCTGGTGAACTTCATTTGGCTGAAGAAGTTTTCTGAGGTGGTGATTTAGGCTCTCATTTATAAGGGTAACCTAAAGGACGATTCCAGTGGAATGAAGGTAGATTCTGTTGGTTAACCAATATGTACATCTTCTCATAGTAGGAAGCATCATTTTGATAATGTCAACTAGGGAAATGAAAAATAGAGTATCCCACCATATATACTTCAACCAGTGTTGTAGGTCGGGTCACATTTGTATCTAGTTTCCATGACCACATATGTAGTGTCGAGCCTGTAATAATATGGGTAACATATAGAGGTATTAAAAAACCCTCAATCGATGCTTAATAACGAAGGAAATAGGTTGAATCAAAGTTTGGGAAGGGGGTATTCTACCCTATTAGGCGGGCCGCCTCACCTGTTTTATCCATGTTACCAACAATGGATGTCTAGCATTTAGTAGATGAGGCTGTATGTATTTCTACCCCTTGTCCCTTGAAGACCTGTTCAAGAAGTAAGTGGGTGGATCATTTTTATTATGTTTATTTTGGTCATTGTTATTCTTTTCTTACTTTATTATATATAATTTGGGGAGACTATATTCATGGATCTTTTGAAACCCAAGTCGAGAGAGGCTATGGCCTTGGCTCGAGGGGAGCATATCCTAGAGAGAGAAGTGATTTTATGCTTTTAGGATTTTCCTTCTACAGTGTGAATCAAATTCATACTACAATAAAGATTCTAATGGAAATTCCCCCCTTTGTTATCTTTTTCATAACAATTTGGTGATATTTTCTAATTTGAAGTCAGATGATAACAAGTATGGAGACATGAGCCACGTATATGAAATCTACCAATATTGGTTTGAAAAAATGTTGTAAACACATGGATAAAATGTGATTAAACATTCTAATATTCTTTAGAAACATGAAGATCAGTTGTTGGGAGTCATATTGTCTGCATATTATTTTATTTTTTTTGCTAGTCTGATCTTGTACGCTGCTAATGGGAAATCTAAAAAACATTGGAAGCACTTTCTTCTCACCACCAATCTTATGATCACGAACACTTTGATTTTTTAAAGGTTGTATGATCACCAGTTCAGAATCCTGATAAGTAAATAGTGGCATCCATGTTTTAACATGGAAATGATATCCTTCCTCATTTGGGAAGAACGTATCATTTGGTGAACAAACACCGTCCTAATTTACATTATTGTAATGGAAAAAATACTGATGTTTTCTAGATTGAGATTCAATGTTTTTTTATGTGTTTCATGTTTCCTTATTTTACAAAATAGGATCATAATGTTTGTATTTCATGGGTGGAAACATATTTTATGATTCATTACACATGAACTAAGCTTCATGTGCTGATCTTCAGGCATTGTATGAACATACCAATTTAGTGTTAGATTATATTACTACTTTCGGTTCAACCATAGTCATCCTAGGAAGAATTGATGTTTTAATTGCTTAGTTGATTTGTTTCTATAGAAGAGTGTGATATATTAAAATGGCTATAGATTTTTATCCAAAAAGAACGTTAAATTATACTATAATAGAGTTTTTTCAGGAGAGTTTTATGTAATGAGATAAAGAGTTATCTAATGATGCATGAGAAAAAGGATAAGACACAACTTCTTTCTCTAACATGAATGTGGAACATGAGTTACTGATTATAGGGGTCCTTCTTTACATGGAGCATGAGACTATGGGGTGTTCTTACAAAATTTTACCTCTATTGTTTAGAATACATGTTTTAGTTCCTAACTGATTTGAGTGATAAATAAAAAAAATGACTAGGAGGGAAGGAGGAATTCCATTTCCTCAGTTAGGTAGTCTGCAACCATTCCAGAGTGGAGTGTGAAAATCGATGAGCTAAGGGATTATGTTTTACTTGTGGCCAGAAAATTGGAATAGAACATATATGTACTGATAAGGGTTCAAACATCATCGATTGGGAATGTGTTCATCCTAAACAAAATGGGGCCACATTTAATGGAAATATTCATGAAGTTGAGGTTCCTGCTGAAGATTTATCAGAGTTGCCTTGTGAGGCTATGGTATTAAATCCTGATAAGGAACAATGTTTTTTCAAGTCAAATACTTTGTTATTGGAAGGTATTCTTACATGGGTACCTATTCTAATATTAATTGATATTGGGTACAATAATAATTTTGTTTCTTCACCATTGGTTAAGAAATTAGAGATGCTAGTGGAACAACCCCCACCCCCTTTGGGAAAAGGTTGGGTGATGGAAATTATGTCCTTTCTTATGGTAAGTTTCTTGCACTACCCAAGTAGATAGTTTCCCTCACAATAGAGGTTGAAGCCTACCTATTTCATATATCTGGTCCTGATTTAATACTTGGTGCCACTTGTCTTGAAACTTTAGGGTATGTTACCAAACATTGGATGAAATTGAAAAAGAGTTTTGACTATCTCGGAACCCTGGTTCTTTTACAGGGGCTATAGTCTCCTCGCCACATCACATGGGCTTCCCTAAATTTCTTTCCCAATGACAAGAGTCTTATTTTGTTCTTTATGGGGTGTTCTCACTAGGATAGAGGAGCCCGACAGTGTTTCTTCTAATTACAGTTGGACCTCCACCATTTTCTCTGAATTTGTGGAAGCATTTTTAGAGCCTAAGGAATTACCTCTACAGTGAACCACAAATCATGAAATTAATTTGATAATTATTGATTTCCATGTTAATTTTTTCCCATAAAATGTAGTTCCAGACCACATATATGTGGTAGCACAAAAAGTACATGAACTATGATCTCAAGGTGTCATTCTCATGAGTTATATCCCTTATTCTTGTCTAATTATTCTAATGAAAAAAATATGGGGGATGGTGTAATTGTGTTGATTATCGAGATCTAAATAAGTTGAACATTTTAGATTAGTTTAATATTTCTTTTCATGATGAATTGATAGATGAGTTTGGCAGTGATTGATTCATGCTCAAATTTACCCAATAGAAGAAGGTAGAACAGTCCTTGTAGTCCAGCTTGGGATGTCAAATCCTCAGAGACCTAAGAAGTAACCTACAGACACGTACATTCTATGGTCTGTTTTTTGATATGAAATGGCCAACATGGATTAATTTTAAATGGTTTTAAAGGATATCTAACAAATTTAAGTGAATTCAATTTAAAATAATGAGTTGATCCTAGGTTATCACTTGGGGTGGATTGGATGAAATTCTTTCTTCAACTGTTTCAATTTCTTATATTTGAGATGAGTTAATTTAAGAAGATAAAAAAACATCCTCACTTTCTGGTTTAATACATAAACACTTTAATACTAATCAACTATAAACTTGAAGGATCAAAGTTTTGAGCACTTCAAGGTAAAGGTTCGTATTAGCACTTTAAGTGTGTGACCTTAAATTCAACAAGGACAATGGATTTTAAAAATCATAAAAAAAATCTCAATTAAAGAACTGATTAGACATTAATGGGGTGATAAATAACATTTGATACATCCCCTTGCTACTCCCTTGGATCAACCCATAAGTGGTTTAGCCCTCCATTGATTCTATGGTTTCAAGGGAAGCGGGAAGTAGACTCATGAGGGAGGAATTGAAGATGTAAAGAAAGCAATAAAAAGAAAATGATCACTCCACCGTTGTGTGAATAATTTCACAAGGGTTGGTCTGAATAAATTCACACCTTGAACCAACGGTATCAAAGGGATATGAAGAACAATAGAATAAGAGGAAAATAAGATATTTTATTAAGAAACTAAAGTGAATTGAACAACATACATGTGAAATAAAAACTAGAGACAACAAAGTGACAACATAACATTACAATTGAACAAAGCACCAAAGATGAAAAACCCATCCACCAAAAATGAAATTAATAGGAATTTTGGGAGCCTTGGGTAGATCCTAAAATAGAAAAAAATAATCCCACTTGATTATGGTAGGCCTAGGGTGGTGGAATGTTTGTGTAACTTGTACTTTTCCACACTTGATCCGAGGTGGAAGCCCGCTTTCATCTAACGAACAGACGCACATAGAAGACCTCTTTGATGGCCGAATCAAAGTGGAACATAGAAGAATGAAATGTATCCATAGATGAATCATAACTTAATGTAAAATATGGGCCCATTTGGAGTTTTTGATTCCGAGATATGATCATATTGGTTGGGTTTTTTTCTAGGTTGCAGAATCTGGCCGAGAATTTTATCTCCAAATTGGGCGGCCTTAATGACCACCATGGAGGCCGAATTAGCACTATCTCATGAAGTGGGATTTGTTCCTATAAATTTCTACTATCATCCCACGAGATTTTGGATTCATTTGGCCGGTATGTCGGGCCCCATATTCTCATCAGTGGGATGGTGTCCAATCTAACTTCTCCATAATTGTTTCCTTTCATCATAAAATATTCCCATCTTGTTCCATGAATTATCCATTTATCCCTGAAAGAAACATGTTCATATTGAAGTTTATATAAATTTCCCAAAATATCAAATTAAAATATGGATAATTACATTTCTTAAAATCAGATTAATCATTGGGTACATTAAATGATTTTAAAAAATGTACCACATAATAGTGCAATTTAAGAATGAATTACAATCATAATGTGAAATGATGTTCAAAGTGTAAAATGCACTAAAATGGAGTTTAAAAATAATAAATCACATGAATATTATATATATTAACAATGAATATTAGCCTAATTTAGTGGCTAATTACACCCCCAACTTGAGTTTTGTTAGTCCCGAGAAAAATATTTCTCAACAATATGAATTCAAATTCCTTTTCCAAAAACATTTTAATACACAATGATCACCAAAAACCCTTATACAAAACAATCATGAAACCCATAAAAATATTTTAATACAATATAGTTTCATAAGCATATCCCAATCCCAAGCTCATTCCATTGTTTGAATTCATTTCCATATTTCATCTAATATCAATTAAGTATCTGGATGTGTTGTTCATCACAATAAACATGGGGGGTTCATCTTTATTCAAGGGGGAAATAACAGAAGCTCTAGGTTGAATGAAATTTCAATATTAAGATGAGTATTCAATTTTTTTTATTTTTGTATTATTATTAATATTATTTTTTTTTCAATTTTGTCATGGTAATTGAAATTGTACTCAAAAGAGTCAACCCCTGTAGAGAGACTTTTCCAATGACTCCCAGGCTCAAATACCATAGGGAACCAAGTGAATCCCACATACTCAGGCATCATCAAGAGTAAACTTAGTTATAATCAAATTCAAATTACTAAAAATAAAGATAAAATTACTAACTCTGGGCCATACAACTATGGAGTCACGATCCCCAAGTGCTGAAAGCCAGGCATTAGGTCATTTAATTGCTCTACGCACAAATTTATTTATTTTTCATTTTTTATTGAAAAATCATATTAAATCTAAAATGGTAACCAAACCTATTATATTTATTTGGGGGATCCCATGAACTCAAACTAATACCCCACTATACAAAGGACGTGCATTGTGATTTTTTTTATTTAGATGAAAATATAAACAATGAAATATCACATTGGACAGCCACACTTTCCAAAATCTATGCTCATGAAATTATACAAGGATTAAAATTAGAATCTAGGAATGCTAAATTATTTTATATTCAGTTTCAAAGTGTGCAATGTTTATTACCATGTTCATAGTTAAAATAATTTTTCCTTCCATTTACACTCATTTTTTTCAAATAATTTTTTTTCACAAAAGAATTTTTTTTTATTTAATCTCCCCCCAACCTAAAACAAAACTATCACAAATGATTCAAGAAATAAAAATTTAGAAGTAGTAGAGCCAGATAAGGTATTTTCAAAAAGTAAATTGAAATATGAGGGTCATGGAATGAAGTCACCTGGTGGATAAAGTTGAAATTCTTGTTGCTACTTTTTAATCCCTTGATCTCGATGTCACTCTATGAATTCCCTAGTGGAGAAAAAAACGAACAAAACAAAAAAACTATA
Source organism: Viscum album (assembly GCA_963277665.1). Lineage (NCBI taxonomy): Eukaryota > Viridiplantae > Streptophyta > Magnoliopsida > Santalales > Viscaceae > Viscum > Viscum album. Next base: position 910,956,956 of record OY728155.1, on the reverse strand, counting down.
TATATATTTATATAATAAAGAAATTAAAATATTATTATATATATTAAAATTATAGAATAATTAATCACAAAAAGCCATAGATCAGTGGTAAGCGCGCGCCCCTGTCTCCCTTCGGTCCCGGGTTTGAATCCCCGTGGCTTTGCCGGTTGTGGCAGGGTTTACCCCATGACCCACGATGTGGAACTTTTTCTATTATATTTTTATTTATTTTTTTGTATTTTTATTTTAACCTACAAACACATAAAAAAAGAACTTATGATACATTGTCTTCTTTTTAAATTTCTGGGTAAGATATTACTCAAGGATCACACCACGTGACACGGATGAATATGGTGCTCCCCTTTCATACCCATCCATTCTCATAATAGAAGAATAGGTCAACAGTCTATTTTTTTAAATATTAAAATGATTAATTAATCTTATTTGAAAAATAAGGATAATTCCAAAAAATATTGGAAACATGAAAAGCACGAGTTGCCTCCCTTGTAATTCTTTGTTTAACGTCATTAGCTTGACATAAACCCCCTAAATTACCCAATACCAATAATAAACATTTTAAAGACCCCATATTTCTCCATGTCGACTAGATTTGGATTGATTCTTTGTTTATAATTTTTTTCGTGTGCAAACCTATGTTCTATATTGAGTGGTAAAATCAAAGGAATATCAGAAATGGTTGATCCAGTTTCTTTTTTAGTCTTTCAAAAGACATTAAGAACCATTACCTCTTTAGTGGTTTAAAGATAAGAAATTGTCGAAATTGGAAGTTTTTGGATATCCCAAATGAATGGAAACTTGAGGGTGGAGGGAAATTCATTTCGTTCAAGTTCAGGTATGCTAACACTTTCAGACATAGGTTGGGAATTTGAATCAAACTCAATTTAATTTTCAAAATTTATCAATAGAATTGGTTCCTTTCGAAAATAAGATTCAACCACAAAATTGGAAAGATAAATTTTAGGAATGGGTATGGAATCAATTTTTGTTATTTCTCTCAATGGTTCAATGGTTGGTGTTTTTAAAAATTCATCAATGGAGTTATACTTATGAGACTCCATCCATGATGTCAAATTATCATCTTTTGAATCCAAAAAGACAATTTCCTCTTGATTAAAGACCCTTTAACAATTACTTGATCCTCTTCATCTATCCCAAATCCAGTGGTTGGTTATTCAATAAATTCATGTTGGTTTTTTGGGAAATAAGAAACATCATATAAGGTTATACAAGGGACAGTGGCTGTAGGGATGTGTTGCTCATAAGTTTTAATGCTTTGCTGTTCTAACCTCAAATATGAAACCTCAAAATTAATTTTCTCCATTTTTTTACACATTTTTTCAAGTAATGGTTGTGGATCATGATGGGAAAGGGGTTGAGAAAGATGGTATATTCCAGATGGATAATTATGTTTTTGGAATTTCACAGGAGGGTGTTCGGATTGGCTTTGTGGGGATTGGAACTCATTATATGTTGGGATGTTTTGTGGATCATAAGTGTTAAGAAATTGTGTTTCATTAGGTTTTTTATGATCCCACAAGTAGAAATTAGGATGGTCATTTTACATCACACATGGGGTTGGGTGATCAAAGTAGGGATATTTATCACATGTTTGGAATTGTTCAAAATTTAATTCCATAAGAGTGAGGGGGTGAGAACAGAGAATAGGGATGAAAAAAAGGATGATAATTTCTTATATAACTTACTTAGGTACCTGGAAATGGCACCAAAATTTGATTCATGCTCAAATTTACCCAAGAGAAGAAGGTAGAACGGTCCTTGTAGTCTATCTTGGGTTGTCGAATCCTTAGAGACCTAAGAAGTAACCTACAGAAATGTACATTCTATGGTCTGTTTTTGCCTATGAATTGGGCAACTTGGATTGATTTTAGATGGGTTTAAATTATATCTAACAGATTTAAGTGGATTCAATTTAAAAAAATGAGTTGATCCTAGGTTATCACTCGGGGTGGATTGGATGAAATTCTTTCTTCAACTATTTCAATTTCTTATATTTGAGATGAGTTAATTTAAGAAGATCAAAAAAAATTCTCACTTATTGGTTTAATACCTAAATACCATAATACTAATCACCTATAATCATGAAGGATCAATGTTTTGAGCACTTCATGGTAAAGGTACATATTATCACTTGAAGTGTGTGACCTTAAATTCAACAAGGATGGTGGAGTTTAAAAATCATCAAATAGAAATCTCAATTATATAAGTGATTAGAAATTAATGGGGTGATAAATAACATCTGATACAGCCCCTTTATACTCCCTTGGATCAAACCATACGTGTGTTAGAACTCCATTGATGCTATGGTTTCAATGGAAGCGGGAAGTAGACTCATGAGGGAGGAATTGAAGAAGTAAAGAAAACTATAAAAAGAAAATGATCAATCCACCGTTGTGTGAATAATTTCACAAGATTTGGTGTGAATAAATTCACAAAATGAACCAACAGTATCAAATTGATATGAATAAAAACATAACAATAGTAAAATAAGTGCTTTTATTAAGAAACTATAGTGAACTGTACAACTTACATGTGAAAGACAAACCTGAGATAACAAAATTGCAGCATAACATTAAAATTGAACAAAGCACAAAAGATGAAAAACTCCTCCACCACCACTACCTTAAAATGTCATTTAGGGAGCCTTGGGTCGAGCCTACAACAGTATAAATCATCCCACTTTATTATGGTAGGCAAAGGGTGGTGGAAAGCTTGTGGAACTTGGACATTTCCACACTTGACCCGATGTGGCGGCCAACTTTCATCCACCAAACATACACGCTTGGAAGAAATTCTTGATAAAAGAATCAGAGTAGGATATAGATGAAGAAAATGGATCACTAGATGTCTCTTAACTGACTATAAAATGTGGTCCCATTTGGAGGTGTGGATTCCGAGATATGATCATATTGGTAGGATGTTTTTTCTAGGAAGCAGAATCTGGCCTAGGATTTTATATCCACATTGGGCCACCTTAATGACCACCATGGAGGCCTAATTACCACTGGATCTTGTAGCGTGATTTGTTCCTATACATGTCTTCTAGCATACAACGAAATATTTGGTTCATTGGGCGTGTATGTTGATCCCCACATTCTCATCAGTGGGATTGTGTCCAATCTGACTTCTATAGAATTTTTTCCTTTCATCATAAAATATCCCCATCTTCTTCCATGAATTCTCCATTGATCCCTGAATGAAACATGTTTATATTGATGTGTGGATCAATTTCCCAAAATATAAAACTAATATATGGATAAATACAATCCTTAAATTCAAATTAATCATTGGGTTCTTTAGATGATGTTAAAAAATGTACCACATAATAGTGCATTTTAAGAAGGAATTACAATCATAATGTGAAATGATGTTCAAAGTGTAAAATGCACTAAAATGGTGTTTATGAATAAAAAATCACATGAATATTATATATATATTATCAATTAATATTAGCCTCATTTAGTGGCTAATCAGTGCTACATATTTTACAAATCCAAACATAAAATCTAGTTTTCATCACTTCAAATTTTGTGAGGGGAACATTAGAATACTAGTTGCTAAAAACACGATAGCCATTATGAAAATTTAATTATTCATTTTATCTTTATTAATTCCCTTTAATCATTTCTAGATATAATGAATGTGATTTTCCAACCATATATTTGAAATGGAATAATATTTTTTTGATGATATCTTGGTATATAATACATCATAAACTTATCATTTATATCCTCTACATTTGGTTTTGGAACTCTAAAAATTTAATATTTTTTTATCAGCCTAAAAAAATGTACATTGATCAGGAAACAAGTGGACTACTTGGGGAATTATATTTCATTGGATGGGGTTTTTATGGACCTAAGAAAAATTTCTGCTATCTATACTTGCCCCATTCCTACTAATGTAAGAGGAACTATAGGATTTTTTGGGATAACCATGTATTACATAAAATTTGTTATGGATTATGGGAAAATCCCAAAACATCTTATAGAATTTACAAAAAATAAAAAATTTCATGGGGGTGCCCATGATTTGGCATCCTTGGAGTGATTAAAACCAATTTTATTTAATGCTCTAATTTTCAAGATACCATAATTTTCTTCCAGTTTTATCATATAATGTGATTCTTCTAGAAATAGTTTGGGTTTTTTCCATCTTTAAGAGGAATGGAATGTGGTGTATTTTTGTAAGGCTCTTTCATGTTCTAGTCAAATCCACTTATGTGAAGGAACTAATGGTATTATATATCCCATGATATATTGGAAGAAATATTTACTGGGATGCCATTTTATTGTGTAGACTTACTATAGAAGATTGAAACATTTACTGAACCAACAGATTCTATCTATATACCAACAATATAGGAAAGTGAAATAGTTGGGTTATAATATTGTCGTGTTTTATAAGCCTGGATAATGTGTTGTGTTATTGATTATTTTTCCCATGCTGAGGATGAATGTTTTTTTAGATCTCTTGTTTCTAAACCATGTTGGGTTGATTTTGGAAGAGTCCAGGTAGAATTTTCTACAGATAGTGAATTACTGTCTCTTTTAACTCTTTTGGAAAATGATCCTACTTTCCTTCCAGGTTATATTTTATATAGTGGAATACTATTTTTACATGATTGGATGGTTCTATCTCATAAACCTTCTTTTATTCTCTAATTAATTCATTATCTTCACTCTTCCCTAGTAGGTGGGAATAGGATCTTTCTAAAAACATTCAAGTAGTTGGAAGGGGGTTTATATTGGTGGGGTATGTACCTGACCATTATACAATTTATTCATGAATTCTTGGTTTAGCAATGACAAATGTCTGAAACACTTTTTCCTGGAGGTCTTTTTCAACCTCTTCCACTTACAGACATGATTTGGGAGGAAGTTTCAATAGACAATATTTCTGTACATCCTAAGTCCCATGAAAATGATGTTATTTTATTTTTGGTGGATATCATATAAAAATATTCCCATTTTATTACTCTGCATCATCCTTATATAGAACAGTAAGTTAATGCTCTATTTATGGGAGAAATAGTTCACCTCTACGGTATACCTAGTTCCATTGTTATTCAATATGGCCCATTATTTACAAGTATTTTTTTGAGGTAGTTATTCAGGTTGCAAGGTACCAATCTCAATCTTTGTTCATCCTATCATCCATTTTCCATTGGAAAAATAGAGGTTGTCAATAGTAACCTTGAAAAATACCTTCATTGTTTCTCTTCTTCCAAAACCAATTAGTATTCATGGTGATTATATGGGGCTGAAAATAGCTATAACACATCTTTCCATGTTTTGGTTAGTGCTACTCAATATGAAAAAAATTATGATTTCAAATCACCTACTTTGATTGATTTTACTAAATTGGATACAACTATTGAATCTTTTTCTTGGCTATTATTAGGCCATGATGAAGTTTTATAGAAGCTTCATTTTAATCTACTTGCTACACAGATTCATATGCTCCATTATACTGACAAGTGATGATGTCCTATGAGTTTCTTAGTGGATGACATGGTTTTTTTCATATTAAGAACTCAATAACCCATTTTTAATGGTTTTAAAGTGAGAACAATATTTTATTCTCGGTTTGATGACCCCTTTTCTATCAATGAGTGCATTAGAAGTGTTTCTTATCAGGCGTATTTTCCTCTATTGATTCATATTCATCCTGTTATTCATTTTCATAGCATAATATAAATAAGGATTTTGAAATTGATGATTTAAATTATTTTATTCTAGCTAATGTTAAAGACCAAATTGATCCAGATTATATTCCTTCAACTAGACAATATCATTAACAAGAAGAATGGATTATTCTATGGAATGGTTTTTCTCATGAGGATGCTACTTGGGAAGATGATGCTCTTATTTGGGCTTATTTTCCTTCTTTTCACCTTGAGTAAAAGGTGGTTCTTCTATAGGGCAACATTGTTTGGTGGGATGCCTCACATGTTATAGCCACGTTACCCATAGCAGTTGTCATGCCTATATTAGATGTCACTTTAGGTATTTTTACCCCTCATACTAGGAATATCTATTCAAGAAGGAAGTGGATATATCATTCATCCTAGTGGTAGTTTTTTCATTGTTATTTTTTTACACTACTATATAGAAATTTGGGAGAGGTCCTTTGGGGATCCTTTGAACTCATGTCGGGGGAGGCTCTAAAAATTGCTCCAGGGTATCAGATCAAAGAGAGAGAAGTCCTTATCATCATTGATGAATTTTATTTCTAATGTAAAAATTAAATTCCTAGAGTAATAAATATTCATTTATAAAATTAACCTTTTGATATCTATGAAAACCCTTCTTTTATTACAAACATAAACATGATTTATTACATAAACTATTCACTTGATACAACCTGGAATATCGAGATGTATAGTGTCTTTGGGGCTTAGGATCATTACATAACAACTTAAAATATGAAATAAAACATCTTTACTAAAATCTTCATTTACATGACCACTACATTCCCTCGTACTTAGCATTGCGTGGGATAACCTGAGGACATGCATAAGAAAAGGGTGAGCTATAAATCCCAGTAAGGGAATAAACCTGGAATACATGAGGAGTAAAATACATGTTAGACAATAGTCATATCAATAGATCACAAGAGAAACAAGGACATAAAGTCATGATAAAGCATGAAAATCATAACATGGAAATGTGGCAGTAACACTTAACATGGAATTAGCATGAGCCAAGGCCCATTGCACATGAAGCATGAGTAAATCCTCATTGCACCTGAAGCACGAGTAAACCCTTGTTTCACTTGAATTATCAAGAGTAAATACTTATTGAACATGATGTATCATGATACAATATTTTACCCAGTGCATTGGAGCACTATAAGGGTGCACCCTTCTTAAACATTTTATTTCATGCATAAGTGTGCCACAGGGATCATAAAACATGGATTCATAAAACATAATAATTTATTCCACGACAAAGGAATGTGGAATGAAACTTTATAATTAATAATTAAATGTGCATGAAGGTGAATACCCTTGATGGAGAAATGGGCATGGTATTCACTACACAATGGCATTGGCTTAGAAAATTTGTGTAATTTCGGCAGCGTAACGACGTGATATAAGAATTCATAAAAATGGTTTATGAGAGGGAAAGGGGTGTCTCATAATATCTACATGAATTGGACAGTAAGGGGGTCATATTGATACATTTACTAACAATTGTAATGGAATTTAGATTCATGATACAAAAGTACTGTTTTAATGTAAATGGGAAGAGAGAAGTTCCTTTCAGAATTTCGGCATAGCAACGGGTGTACATGGGAGGCATTTAATGAGAGATAAAGTGGTCTCCCATAATTCAAAAAATAATAGGGAAGTATGGGGGAGGTGTGAAACCATACCCCGACATTTATAATTGAAATTAGAAGGGAATAACAATATTAATAAAATTGGACAAAAAGTGAATGGAAGAAAAACCCTTATGTGGAAGTGTGCTTCCAAAGGCTTGAGGGAGGCTTGAGAGAGGCTTCTTGGGAGCTTGGGGAACCTTGGGGGGATTCTAGAGAGAGTAGGGTAGAGGTTGAAGGAACTCCAAAGTCTTTTAGTGAGGAGGAGGTGGGAGCTTGGGTGGGTTTATATAGGAAAGGTGAGTGAATTCTTTATTATTTAGGTTTGGGACCCCTTACATTAAACTAATCCTAACCACAAATCAGTTCATGGTTTTTGCCCATGGTTTTTGAAAAAGGGTAGAGTAAAACAATATTTTATCAGGCCAACGTCCTAACTTCTTAAAATAATGGAGTTAATTATGTGGAGGTGAGTCACACTCCCATGGAAAATAATTTAAAAAGACAAGATGTTTAATAAGTCTTGAGGGGTCCATTAATGCTTTGTAAAATAAGTCAAATAAACCCAAAATCACAAAATTTTAATGGTTAAACATATATTGTCCGAACATAAATCTTATAGTATTTTATTACATCACTATTGGGTCATTATGATGTCATAAGACACATTATATTTTTAAACAGTATTTAGTTTTTTCCAAAAAATTTGACTATCTAGGAAAATTATGAAAAATTCAGCGTTCGATAATTTCAACATCCTGATTCCCAAAATAACATTTATTTTATCAAAATAATTTTCTAAATATGTTAATTTTCACATTTAAAATAAAAACCGACATTTATCAAAAATTCACAGGTTTTGACCAAAATGGATTTCAAACCTTAATAAAAATTACAATTGCATTCATAAAATTATAAGATCATTTAAATTTTATAAAAATTAATTAAATAATTATATTATTATTTTATTAAAATATTATTTAATTCAAAAATCCTTTAATTTAATAAAATTGAATTCTTAATTAAATAATAACTAAAAACACTATTTTTACTTTAAAAACTATTTACAATGTGTCAATAATGATAAGAAAGTATATTAATTATTACATAAAAAATAATGTACATGAACATAGTACTAGCGATTTTTTACATAACCCCTTAAAACAACTGCATAAGACCTAATGGTAAGGTGTGCGATGGTGACCGACTATTGGGGTGGCTCAGATAACATCATTCGAGTGGTAATCTCTATCAACTTCCACATTTCCCATAGACGGTCCCATTCGAGCTTGACATGATGAAGCTCAGCTTGGTCTTGGTCAAGAGCGAAACCCAAGGATGCCACCTCTTTTCCAAGCTCCAACAAATGGGATTCGTATAGAGAAATTCTACTGTATGAGGTCATCGCTTCTTTTGTTTTGAGTAAATTGGATTTGTTAAATCCCTATATTTATACTAATCATGTGATCACTGTTCAACGGCTATATTATAAACGATCAAAATTCTTAACATAAAACCAATGAAGTTGACATTTTATGTAAACATTTTACATAAAGAGACATTTAATTAGATCAAGAGAGATTTCCATTAATGAAACTCTGGGTCGTTACAATATTCCCCCCTTAAGAAATTTTGCCCTCGAAATTTCATTTTCAATACTAGAACAGATGTGGGTAACTCAGCTTCATCATTTCCTCCGATTCTCAAGTCGATTCTTCAAACTTGTAGTTTCTCCAAAAAACCTTGACGAGTAGCATTGTCTTATTTTGTAGAACTTTTTATCTATAATCTAAGATCTTCACTGGTTGCTCCACATAAGAAATATCATCCTCCAACTATACCACCTCAGAAGAGAGTACATGTGAAGGGTCCGGTATATACTTCCTTAAGAGGGATACATGAAATACATCATAAACATTGGCCATGGTAGGTGGAAGTGCTAGTCTATAGGCCACATCCCCGACACGATCAAAAATCTCGAAGGGGCCGATGTACCTTGGACTTAACATCCCTTTATTTCCAAACCTCACGACCTTCTTCCACTGAGATATGCGTAGACAAACCATGTCTCCAACATTAAAATCTAGGTCTCATCGACAGTTATCTGCATAACTCTTCTATCGACTCTAGTCTTCCGTGATATGTTGTTGAATGGTTTTCACCTTCTCAACCATTTCTTCGAACATTTCTGGTTCAAGAAGCTTATGTTCACCGACCTCATCCCAACATGCCGGTGTTCTACACCTTTTCCCATATAGGGCTTCATATGGTTCCATTTAGACGCTCGATTGGAAACTGTTATTATTAGAGAACTCAACCAGAGGAAGATGTTAATCCCATCTTCCTTTAAAGTCAATTGAGCATGCTCTCAAAATGTCCTCAAGTGTTTGGATAGTACACTTGGATTGGCCATAAGTTTGAGGATGATAGGCCGTACTAAAGTTCAGTTCAGTATCCAGAGCATTTTGAAGACTCTTCCAAAACATATAGGTGAATCATGGATCTCGGTCAGACACAATAGATAGTGGTACTCCATGAAGCCTTACCACTTCCCTAATATATATATGTGCAAGTTGATCCAATGAGAAATAATCCTGAATAGAAATGAAGTGTGCAGTCCTTGTAAGATGATCCACAACAACCCAGATTGCATTGTTACCTTTAGATGTCCTCAGAAGTCCAATGACAAAGTCCATGGTGATGTTCTCCCATTTCCATTATGGTATGGGAAATGGTTGCATCATCCTCTTAGACTTCTGCCTTTCTGCCTTCACTTGCTAGCACACTAGGAACATTGATGTATATACGGCGATCTCCTTCTTCATATTATCCCACCAAAAGTTTTCTCATAGATCTTGATACACCTTTGTGCTCCCTGGGTGAATAGAGAAATTTGAACTATGTGCATCATCCAAAAGTTCCTTCTTTAGTTCCGGACTTGATGGAACACATAGTATTTTCCCAAATCACACAATTCCTTCTTCATTAACATTAAACTCTAAGGATTTCTCTTTCTCAATAGCTTCTACTTTTTCCTAAATTCCCACATCATCCTTTTGAGCATCCATTACCCTTTTCAAAAGAGACGGTTGAGCAATAATTTGTGAAAGGATTGATGTTTTTCCCTTCTTTATGATTCACATGTCCATCTTCATCAAGTCTAAGAAGATTGGATCCTTCTCAATTCTGATCATTAATAGAATTGTTGGGTCCTTTTTATATAGGGAATCTGCCACCTTGTTCACTTTCCCAGGGTGGTAATGTATTGAAGAGTCATAATCCTTGATGAGCTCTATCCATCTTCTCTAGCGCATATTAAGCTCTTTCTATGTGAATATATATGTAAGACTCTTGTTGTCAGTATATATCTCACATTTCTCCCCATAGAGATAATGCCGCCAGATTTTCAAGGAAAAGATCACCGCCGCCAACTCCAGATCATGCGTTGGATTGTTTCTCTCATGGATTTTCAACTGTCTTGAGGCATAGGATATCACTTTATCATTCTGCATCAACACACAACCTAAGCCCTTCTTCGAAGCATCACTGAATACCACAAAAGTTTCCCCACTTGTGGGTAAAGTGAGCTCGGGCACAGTGATAATCTTCCTTTTCAACTCCATGAATCTTTCTTCGCATTCATCAATCCAAGTAAACATTAATCCCTTTAGAGTTAGATTGTTAAGAGGGTTGGAAAATTTTGAGAAATTTCTCGCAAATCTTTGATAATATCCAGCTAACCCCAAGAAGCTATGGATATCTGTTACTGATGTTGGCATCAGCCATCCCTCAATTGCATCTGTTTTGGAGGGATCCACAGATATCCCATTACTTGTGATCATATAACACAAGAAAGAGACCTCCTTCAACCATAACTCACACTTTCTGTGCTTTTCATAGAGCTTCTCTTTGCGCAAAGTCTCTAGTATAGTTCTTAAATGCTCCTCATGATCCTCCTTGGTTTTGAATTATATTAGAATATCATCTATAATGACTACCACAAATTTGTCAAGGTAATCTATAAAGACTCTATTCATCAAGTCCATGAAGATTTCTAGTGCATTAGTGAGTCCAAAAGGCATTACTATGAATTAATAGTTCCCGTATCTTGTACGAAAAGTAGTATTGGGGACATCTTCCTTCTTCACCCTTAATTGATAATATCCCGACCAGAAATATACATTGGAGAAGTATTGTGCTCCACATAGCTGATCGAACAAGTCATCGATCCATGGTAGAGGATACTTGTTCTTTATCGTGATTTTATTAAGCTCACGATAATTGATGCAAAGGCGAATTGACCCATCCTTCTTCTTGACAAAGTGGACTGGTGCACCCCATGGTGCAGCACTTGGGTTTATAAACCCTTTATCCAGATTCTCTTGTAGATGTTTCCTCAGCTCATCAAGCTCTGAGATATCCATTATTTATGGAGTCTTGGATATTTTTAGAGCCCCTGGTATAAGTTCAATTGAGAATTCAACATCTCTTCTAGGAGGAAGACCAGGAAGTTCCTCGGGAAACACTTTAGTGAATTCCCTCACAATAGGAATTTCTTCAAAGATGGTTTCTTCCTTGGACTCAATCATCTAAGCCATATACATGTGCTCATAGGGTAGTAATATCCATGCCTGAGATGATGGAGATAAAAGAGATTCATCTTACTCCTTACACTTTTAATGAATCGTTGGTCGATTCTTCATATAGAGTGTGATTTCCCTTTCCCAACAATTTATGTTCGCTTTATATAAGGAAATCCAATCCATGCTAAAATTTGAATAAAATTCCACCAGATGGAGTATGACGAGGTTCCCCTGGAAATTCAATCCCTAGATTATAACAGGGGAGGACTTATATTCATGGGATGCAATGATTACCCCATTTTTCGTACTCACCTACATCTTCACTTCCATGATTTATGGTGGTGCTGGGATTGTTCTACTAAACTTTTGAGATATAAAAGAATGCATAGAACTTGAATAAAAAATTATGTTCTCTATTCTTGAATGAATAACTAGCGTACCTGTCACCACATCGTTTTTGGGGTTCACTTCGGCAGAAGTGAGGGCAAAATCTCTTCCTCGCTGCCTTGGAGGTTGTTGGTTGCCTCCGAAAACCCATGGATTGGGGCACTGATTTTAGAAAATGCCCCGGTTCATTGTAGTTGTAGCAATGAACAATGTGTTGAGGTTCGAATGGAGTGTTCCTCTCCTATGTCACAGTCGCGGGTCTTTCTTTCCAACCGTTAACAACTAGGTTCCCTTATCTTCCACACCTAAAGCATTTCCTCGTCCCCTTGAGGAAATTTTCAGGGTGCTTCTTTCCACACTTTTGGAAAGTGGGGTGTTGGATCTTCTTAGAACCGTTGTATTTATCCATCGGACCTCCATCATTGAAATCAACCTTACGCTTCTTGTCCCCATGATACCCCTGTGATTCCCTGATCTTCATTTCGACCTTGAGGGCACATCGGACAATTTATTCATAGCTGTCAAAGTCAGGGATCACTAATGCTTTTCGTAGGCTAGGATTCAGCCCACCAAAGAAGTGGTCAAATTTGCATTTGTGGGTAACGACAAATCCGAAAGAGTATCGTGAAAGCCTTGTGATGTTTTCCTCGTATGCTCCAACATATTCTTCATTTTTTTTCTTGAGGAAAAGGAAGTCCCATTCAATCTTAAGCCGGAGGGTGTGCGGAATATATTTATCGGAAAAAATCTTCTGGAAATCCTTCCATTCCAACGCCTTGATCTCCTCCTCAGTCTTCATATTTTTGATCAACGTCCACCATTGATCAGCTTCACCCTCCACACGATAAGCTGCCAGGAGAACCTTCTCTTGTTCAGAACATTGAAGGATGGAGAATATCTTTTCAATGTAGTTGATCCATTGTTCAGTGATCGTGGGATCAGATGATTCACTAAAAGTAGGAGGCCTTTGTCTCATGAAGCTCTCAATAGTGACTTTTTTCTTTATTCTGGGGGGGGGGGGGGGTTGAACGTTCCTCTTGACCAGTGTTTCTATTCAAATCTTGAGTTAGATGAGAGGGAAGTGTGACAAATTTCGCGATTCCGGCTCCCATTAGATTGGGCATCTCATTAGTACAATCATCACACTGATCTTCAAATCGGTTGTTAGCCCGAGTCCTCCTATTATCGGCCATTGGATAGAATAAAAGGAAATTTAGGGATATCACATAAATGGTAATCCAAATACAAAAGTTTATTACTTATAAATAAACTTTTATTTCCTTAACTCATGAGTCTATAGGCTTCAATCTAGGCTTTTCATGATCTACTCTCTGACATATATTCCTAGGGGGGTTTTTTATTCCCTTAATAAGGGTTCAAACTAAGATTGTGAATTTACCAAAGCATATCCCCTGGGAGTGTCATAACCAAGAGTGCAGCAAGGCCCGTTGTCGTGCACCAGTTCCCGTTTGAGTCTAGCTCAAAGCAGTGTTTTTGGGTTTAACCCCTAGGAAACATATGTTAGAGAGTCGCCTCTACCTGCTCGTATCCAGATAGGGATGTATTTGCTTGATAACCCACTTACTCAATACTCACCAAATTGTAGGGACAATTTTATTGTACTTATTCTTGCATCTAAGGCTTTAGTAGGGTTTTCTAATTCTAATCCCAAACTTGACTAAACCTATCCTCTGATACCAACTATGGCAACCCTGCTTTTATTACAAACTTAAAAAAGATTAATTACATAAATAGTTCACTTGATACAACATGGAAGATAGAGAGGTATAGTGTCTTTGGGGATTAGGATCATTACAAAACAACTTAAAACATGAAATAAAACATCTTTATTGAAAACACCCTTTACATGACCACTACATTCCCTCGTACTTAGCATTGCATGGGATAACCTGAGGACATGAATAAGAAAAGGGTGAGCTATAAAGCCCAGTAAGGGAATAAACATGGAATAAATGAGGAGTACAATACATGTTAGAAATAGGCATATCAATAGAGCACAAGAGAAACATGGACATAAAGGCATGATAAAGCATGATAATCATAACATGGAAATGTGGCAGCAACACTTAACATGGAATTAGCATGATCCAAGGCCCATTGCACATGAAGCACGAGTAAAACCTAATTGCACATGAATTATAATGAGTCAACACTCATTGCTCATGATGTATTATGATACTATACTTTACCCAATGCAGTGGAGCGCTATAAGGGTGCACCCTTCTTAATCATTTCATTTCATGCAAATGTGTGCCACATGGATCATAAAACATGGATTCAGAAAACATAATCATTTATTAAATGAAAATGGAATGTGGAAGGAAACCTTATAATTAATATGTAAATGTGCATAAGGATGAATACCCTTTATGGAGAAATGGGCATGGTATTCACTACACAATGGCATTGGCCTAAAAAATTGGTGCAATTTCGGTAGCGTAACGACGTGACATAAGAATTCATAAAAATGGTTGATGAGAGAGAAAGGGGTGTCTCATAATATATAAATAAAATGGAAAGTAAGGGGTTTCATAGATACATTTCCAAACAATTGTATTGGAATTTATATTCATGATACAAAAGTATTGATTGAATGTAAATGAGGAGAGAGAAGTTCCTTTCAGAATTTCGGCATAGTAATGGATGTACATGGGAGCCATTTAATGAGAGATAAAGGGGTATCCCATCATTAAAACAATAAGAGGGAAGTATGGGGGAGGTGATAAACCATACCCCAGCATTTATAATTTAAATTAAAAGGGCATAACAATATTAAGAAAATTGGGCAAAAAGTGAAAGGAATAAAAACCCTTACTTGGGAGTATGCTTCCAAAGGCTTGAGAGAGCCTTGAGAGAGGCTTATGGGGAGCTTGGGGAACCTTGGGAGGATTTTAGAGTATGTAGGGAAGAGGTGGGATGAACTCCAAATGCTTTGAGTGAGGATAAAGTGGGAGCATGGGTGGGTTTATATAATAAAGGTGGGTGAATTATTTATTATTTCTGTTTGGGACCCCTTACATTAAACTAATCCAAACCACAAATAATCTCATGGTTTTTGCCCATGGTTTTTGGAAAAGGGTGGAGGAAAACAATATTTTATAAGGACAATTTCTGAACTTCTTAAAATAATGGGGTTTCTTATGTGGAGGTGAGTCACACTCCCATGGAAAATAATTTAAAATGAAAAGATGTTTAATAAGTCTTGAGGGGTCCATTAATGCTTTGTAAAATAAGTCAAAAAAACCCAAAATAACATTATTTTAATGTTAAAACTTATATTGTCCGAACATAAATCTTATAGTATTTTATTACATCACTATTTTGTCATTATGCTGTCATAAAACACATTATATATTTAAACGGTATTTAATTTTTAACCAAAAATTTGACTATCTCAGAAAAATATGAAAAATTCACCGTTGCATAATTTTGATGTCCTGATTCCAGAAATAATATTTATTTTATCTAAATAATTTTCTAAATATGTTAATTTTCACTTTTAAAATAAAAATCGACATTTATTGAAAATTCATGGGTTTTGAAAAAAATGGCTTTCAAACCTTAATAAAAATTACAATTGCATTCATAAAATTGTAAGATAATTTATATCTAATAAAAAATAATTTTATAATAATAAAATAATTTTATTAAAATATTATTTAATTCAAAAATCCTTTAATTTAATAAAATATAATTCTTAATTAAATAATAACTAAAAACACTATTTGTACTTTAAAAAATATTTACAATGTGTCAATAATGACAAGAAAGTATATTCACTTTTATATAAAAAAATAATGTATATGAACATAGTACTAGAGTTTTGTTACATAACCCCTTAAAACAGCTTCATAAGACCTAAGGGTAAGGTGTGCAGTGGGGACGGACTCTTGGGGTGGCTCAGATAAAATCACTCGAGTGGTAATCTCTATCAACATCCACTTTTCCCATAGACGGTCCCATTCGAGCTTGACATGATCTAGCTCAAATTGGGCTTGGTCATGAGTGAAACCCATGGATTCCACCTCTTTTCTGAGCTCCGACAAATGGGCTTCGTATGGAGCAATTCTACTAGATGAGTTCATCGCTTCTTTTGTCTGAGTGAATTGGATTTGTTAAAACCCTATATTTATACTAATAAAGTGATCATTGTTAAATGGATATATTAGCAACGGTCAAAATTATTAACATAAAACCATAGAATTTGACATTTTATATAAACATTTTACATAAAGAAACATTTAATTAGATAAAGAGAGATTTTCATTAATGAAACATTGGGTCGTTTCAATATCTATTTACTAACATAGCCCGTACCAGTTGGGCAGTTTCTGTTCTACTGGCCATGGAGGTCGAGTTATTGAACTTGGTACTTCAGGGAAAGAGTTTCTATATCTGTCGGGCAGTGCAGCTCGGGATACTTAGACTATAGCACATGGTAGAGGGGATTGACAGTTGTATGCAGTTTATCCTGAAATTTTACATAGTGATGTTGGACCATAGATAGCTAGAGGGACTATTCTCATAGATTATATATTTTCTAGAGATTTATTTGATACATGATAATCGCATTGTTTTATATTTTCTCAACTTGTGAACGGTTTGAGCCTGATGGGGGAGTTTGTGAGAAGGGTTATGATGATTGATGCACCGTTAGATGTATAATCGAGAGAAATCTATTTATGAAAATGGCATTATCTCAAATTTGGTGAGTATCATTTCCTTTAGGATCTTTACATACTTGACATGTCAGTTTTTGACTTGTGATTGTGTCGGGACTCGTTGGTATCATACAAAGACCACATAGATTTTTATCAAACATGGGTGACCTTTACATCTAATGGGGTGAAACTTTTGTCCATAATTTAGAATGGGATATATAAGATGGTCATGCAGGGCCAGTTCATCGTCAACTAGTTGAGCTCACCACCCATGTTGTAATTCTTTTGTTGGATGATGGTGGTGTAAATCTGTTTTCCTTTCCAACCATAGGGGACCAGTTTCGAGATGTGTTTCCTAAATACTTCTAATGGATTCCACCTGAGAGATATGTTGAGTTTATAATTGAGCTCATAGTTGAAGCTGAACTAGTTTCCATCCCACCTTATCTAATGTCACAAATAGAGCTTCAAGAGCATAAGACTTGGCTAGAAGAATATACAAATAGGGTAATTATCCATCCGAGTACCTAACTTTGGGGTACTCAAATTTTGTTTGCTAATAAGGATGAAGGGAATTTATCTCCAATGTCCTTGTTCTTCATTTTATTTCTCATAATTACTCTCTTTTCAGATATTATTAATTATTGTTCATCCTAGTATTTTTATAACATTAGATTTTCCACATATTTTACCATAAATTATGTCCAATCGTATTGTTGGAAAATTGAACTCATTTAGTAACAATGATCTACATCTCATCATAGCACGTGACGTTCCCATGTAATACTATATGATACTTTCCAGCTTATTTTTTTCATTTATAGATCAAATAATTTCATCACATTGTTTATTTAATGTCAATATTGTATTTTTTTCTCATATTATGTTCCTATAAATGTGAAAAAATATAAACCAAAAAGGTTGGTCATGAGAGTAATTATAAGATAAAATGAATTGGATAATAACATTCATCGAGATTCTTATAACTTACATTTTTTTATAAACTCCATAAGAACCAACCAATTGAAATTTTGTTGGCCATGGGATCCACCAACATTGTAAATCTTGGTTGAAATTTAAAGGACTTTTGTCCACCCATAATTTTCTTGAACTCTCAATGATCAATAATATATATATATATAGGGATAAAGGGTTGGAGGTTCTTTGAGTGAGGGGATCCTCCAAGAATTTATGTTCTTGTTTTGATGACCTCTTTCTATTTTCATTGGTTTCTTTGATATAATCATGGTAAAAATTGTGATGATGAAATGAAATTGTGGGGTTGAAAACCTGAACTATTTAGGTTTGTCTTGCATATTTTTGGAAACAAAAAAATTCCATAAGTTTGAACAAGATATTTAGGAGCGGATTTAGTTTTGGTTGACCCAGAGTGGGATGTCATAGGCTTCCTATATGGTGGTTGATGGTAGAATTTCATCCTTCATCTTTGATCATTGTGTATTAGTTTGTTCATGAAAATGGTTGATTGTGGGTTTTGATAGTTGAGTGTGGGTTTATTGAGCTGAGAAAACATAGGATATAGTAGTAGCTTCAAAAATACTCTTGCAAGGATATTGAGCTACTTTGATTTCCAGGGTACTAGGTTTTGTTCTGTACCCCCTCCTACAAAATCATTTCCAACATTTGGAGAAGATTCTTTGAGGTCTGCGCCTTGTTTTCATCGAAAGAGGCTTCTTCCTATTGAAGATTGACTGTGTGGGGACTTTCTAAAGGATTCTCTACAAATGTTTTCTTCTTGTACATAAATGGGATCTGTTCTTCTTTCTTGATATGGGATATTAAATATCAATCTCAATTTCCTACTCAATACCGTATTGGATAATTTTATCAATGTTCACAGATGATTCCACAATTTTCTACACATTCTCCTTAGACTTATAAGTCACAGGTTATGTTCTTAAGTTCTTAACACGGCTTAGAAAATACTTTTTGATTCCATTTTTGCAATAAATTCATTCTTATATCAGTTATTGAAAGATTTAATTCTCAATACTCTTATTACAAGAGTATATTTTTCTTTCCAAATCATAAAAGTGTTTGATAATTAATCCAGACATATCAAAGCAATCCCTAACCACTTGTTTCTCATGATTATAATATTTTCCATAGCAAATTCTAAATTTTAGTTTGAAAACAACCTTTAAGAGATAGTAAAATTATAATTTCCTTTAATATCTCTATAATGAAATATTTGTTTTAAATATTCAAACATTCTAGGTTAGGTTCATCTTCTACTAGGATACTGGTGACATTTTTAAATGTTTTTTAAAGAGCATTTGAGATCATCAGCATTCAATTTCTTAAAATCAATTTCTAATTCATCCTTTTAAATATTTATCCTACCATTACATGGGTTTCACTACATAAGGGGAATTATCCATCTCCACTACTGATATAGAAATATTATGATGGGTTTTCATCAAATAAGACATGTATTTTGACTCATAGTTTCAAAACCTTATTTTGTAACTAGGTTTTAAAAACCGATAAAATAAATATATAAAATAGGTATGTTGTTTTATGAAACATCATAAAATGATGCATTTCTCCTAAATAAAACCCTACTGTAACTTCCATAGTAGCAGGAGTACCCTTTTTTCCACCAGATCATTACGAGATTTCAATTCTTGAATAAATTTCTCAAATTCATCCAAATACATATCTAAAATGATAGCAATATTTTTATGAAACTTATTTCGATACAAATGTGTTTTGAAACCTCATTCAACTATTTGATCATATTCTTTACAATAATCTTGAATAGACACTTTTTCACCTATTTCTAGGATAGATTATTCAAACTCAACACCATATTTACTATGGGGTTTAGCAGGTTCAGAATACACAGCTTCTTGAGAGAACATGAGAAAACTCTTCTACAGTTGCTTGAATCATTCTCTCAGAAGTGGCTTCCTCTTCCTCAATTACTACTGCAGGTCCTACCAATGCCTATTTAACTTCACTTCCCTATGATCATCTTAGTTACTATATTACACCCAACATACACTTTTCCTGAATTATTTTCCCATATTCCTCTTCCCAATGATCATTTTAGGAATTTATTGTGAATAAAGGATATAAGGTGATAGTATCTCTTATAATTGAGTGTGTATCCATATAAAATCTTGTACTCTCAAAAAAAATATTCCTAAAAAATCATCAACTCACTGATGGAATTGAGGGATTCTTCATTCAGTATTGTTATGATAGACGTGTGACATCAGATTCATGGGTCTTTTTTCTTTCGGAGAGATAACATCCAGGCATTTGGTGATTATATGTTCAGATTTATTAAAGTAATTTTAGGTGAGACTTATCTTGCACCAAGTTATTACTCAAAATTTTGGTGGTTTACAATTATATAAGCAACAGATTCCAAGAACACATTCTAGTCAGAAGAGAGAAGACTTTTAATGTTTGTAGAACAAGATCTAGGTGATTCATCATTATGTTTTTCTCTATAGGATTTTTTTTGTGTTTATCTTCTTGGAAGGAGGGTTATATGCATTAGCCAGAATGATTCTAGTTTCATATTCACCTCTAAGATTTTTTCTATATTTATTTTATTTCATTTAAATCAATTTTTTTATTAAATAATGTTTCTTTACAATTTTACATAATGTATCAATGACTTATCTTACACTTCCACTCTAATACTATGGAATTAAATCTTCAAACATTTTTTTATACCCTAATAACTTCATAACATAGTTTAAATCATTACTCCTTGGGATAAAACATCTTTTAATAATCATTACATCCTGAAAAAACAAAATTTTTAGGTTCTCAAAACATTACAGATTCACTGAACATGGACTCATTATTGTAACACCCGGACCCAATTTAGCTACTCAAACCTAACCCTGAGTCATCTATGAATGATTCTGGTCCTTGAATTAGTTCCCTAATTACTAAAAGATCAATAAATAAACAAATGACTCACCTTCTATGGGGAATAGAAATAAAACCCAACTCACATAATATTTGTATCTCTCTAAAATAGTCTACAATTAAAATATATGAATGTAAATTCTTACCACACCACCAAATACAAAAATGATACAATGATTTTATAATATACTCCTTGATACATATACCACTATATATGAAAGGACCTGACTACCACTGATGACCCATCCTCCACTAGTGTCAAGAAGATGATCATCATCTCATCTAATGAACCAACATCCCAGCAACATGCAACTCAAGTCAAAAACATCTGTATGTGCACCAAGATACACAAGTAGGCATTGAGTACAACTCCCAATAGGATATCCCCAAGACTCCCTATATACACCATGAAGGTGAAAATCCAAAAATCTACAAATTTATTTTTTAAAACATGCCCCAAACCCATGTCAGTTTATGAAACCATATGAAAACACCTTAATAATAAACATGATTTAATACAAACCATAACCCACACAACATCATTATTCTATTATAAAATAATCAATACAAACTTGTTTTCTAAATAAAATACCAAGGGGATTTGAAACCACGAGTAATAATAAATAATGGGAATATTTTACTCACATGTTGGTCGACTACCTCCAAAACTCACCTTTTTATTAATAATAATGACTTTACACCCAAGTAAGAGTTTACCACAACCTCACCTCATTCTTACTGATGAATTCCCCATACACAAGTAGGAGTTTTCCACATCTCATGTCCAATACCTCACAAAAAACAATATAATCAATCAATTACATGACATAATAATAACCTCAACTAAAAAATCAATGACACATCCAAATATCATCAACTGTACAACTCAATGCACCACCCTAATAACATCACTTATGCAATCCAGTGGAAACTCCAAATAAGATCAATCATATTTTTTAATGAAAAATCACAGTATGAACAATAAAAATAATCCAAATAACACAAATAAACTCTTAATAATAATTATAATGCCCCCTTTTCAACCACACTTTACAGTTCTCCTCAATCTATGGAAATCACACCCACACCTAGAAATACATTGGCTCCTTTTTCACCAACACAACTCATGATAAACCCCATTTTCTCCAAAATCACAACACCATAATAAAACTATATTAGAACCATAAAATGTTGTATTTAAAACACAATATTCAATCCCATGTGATTTTCCCCACAATAGAATTTGTGAGATGCTGATTGTGAAGCCAATCTATGCCACCAAATCCAAGACCATTTCCCTTTATAGCCTTATTAATACTCTACCCCTAAAACAACATCAATTGAATAGATTTCACCATGCCTAAGAAAAACCCCACAAGTCAAAACTCTAGATTCAGAGAGATCAAAGAAAATTACAGAGCAATATACCTTTGATCCTATACTAAAACATACAAATATTAAAGGGACAAGAGATCCAAAAAATAAACCAATGACCACCCAAGAGTTGAGAGCCATGTTAAATAGGGAAAAAATGAAACTAGAACCACCCAAAGACATGTAAAATAGATATTTTGGGAGATATTTTAAGTGGTAAAAGAACCGAAAACTATGTTTTAGTTGACTATGTGTCAACTGTGTATCCATCTCTACCACTATAATAACTACTTCCACTACTCGCCTAAGGATTATGAACGGTCTCATTGGTCATGCACATTCTCAAAATCCTCCGAAAACACCCATTATAATATCCAAACTCTCCCAAACACTTTCTTCTTATTCATCTACACATCTAAGCACTTCCCAACTGCTCAACACACCTCCCCCAACTATGTAAACCATCCAGCCCAATTATTTTTTCTCAACTCAAAAAACCAAACATTATAAATATTCAATCCTAAAACATTTTCCATACTTGACAAACTTTGTACAATCCACTTAATTGAGAAATCAATAATCCACTATTCATTGCCCAAAATACATTAGACCAAATATGGACATCGTCCTCTACTAAACATAACTATCGAGACACCTATATTTGTACCATTTCATGATGTTCTCTTGCCATATTCATCTCAATACACATCATTATATCATAATACTCACACCAAAAAGCCTATAACACCAAACTTAACCAAAAAGTGAAATTCAACCATTATTCTATCCTCAGCTCAGAGAGAATGGATAATAGAACCATCCCCAAATGAATTAGAATAACACTTGGCCTTGGGATACTAAAAAATGACCCGGCCTACCCAATATATACTTTACCTAAATCATTTATGAACTTCAACCCAATTTCATCCTCATACAAGTAGAATTTTTTAGTGATTGGAGGTTATGAAGAGTTAGTACCCATTTGACTTGATAGTGAATCCATATAAAATCTTTTAATATCAAAATAAATATTCCTATACACAATATTTAACTCATATATGGATTTCAGAGTTGATTCCTTCAGCCTTATTATGAGTGATGCGTGACATTAGATATATGGGTCTTATTTATTTTAGATATCTAGAATCCATGCATGTGGGGATCATATTTTCATGCATAATCAGGGAGTTTTAGGTGAGGTTCGTCATGCAACTTAATATTACTTATAATTTTAGTGGTTTAGTGTTCTAAAACCAATAGAGTCAAGGTGCACATTCTAGGCATGAGAGAGACTCATCATGATGACAGAAAAAGATCTATGAGATTTACTTTTAGAGATTTTTATAACATTATTTTAATTCTTTTAAATCAATACATAATGAAATTACCACTAAACTGAACATTTTTTCAATGCAACCATGTTCAATTAAAATTTTACTCAATATATCAACAAATTACCTAATACTTCCAATCATACATATAAATTAATTCCCTACATGACCCATAAAAAATATCAGTTGTTTTCTATAATATTTATTATTAAAATAATCAATATATTTTCAGGAAAATTTGAAATAACCCTACCATAAATTCTATTCAAAATATATCTTCAAAAAAAATTGGTTCCCTAAGCACTTTATCATATAAAATTGGTGTTACATATCAATTTTATTAGTGAAAAAAAATAACAGATGTTGCGACTGTCTTTAGAAAGTAGTCTCTTTTATCTGTGTTAATGATAGCACTAATAAAATCCTATCCCAACTACTATAGAATTCTAGTAGTTATATTTACAACACTCTATAATAGTATTTAATAAAAAAAATAATTTTTAGAACATATATAAAATTAAATATAAAAAACAATTTCAATTTACATCGCATTATCATTCAAATATAAATATTACATTAATTAGAGTATAATATAATTAAATTGATGTATAGATTAATTACAAACAAAAAAATTAAAACCAATATAAAAAAAACTCTCATAGCAATCCCTCTCAAACAATCAACACAACCTTATACAAAACAATCATGTGTCTATTATAAAATTATTTTTTATTTTACAATAGTACATAATAAAAATTAAATATTTTTTAAATTTAAATGCTTTATAATAAATTAAAATTTTCAAATAGAATGATATTTGGTCAATTCCTACAATTTACAAATGAAAAATTAGTTGTTATAAATACCATGATAATCAGAGTACATTTTCTTGGTTTTGAGTATGTGATGCGTGTTTTGAACTACAATGTTATTTTAAAATAAAACCACGCTTTCAGTCATACCAGTCACACCATGTGTTGGATTGACATATTATTAATTAATATACATCATAAATTTAGAATCTATTGTTTTCCTAATGTATCATGACAATCTGAGTGTGTTTTCCTTGTTTTTAATATGTGACACACATTTTGAACTAAAATGTAATTCCTAAATGAAAACACAAAATTTTCATCATACTGAATAGATCATGTGTCATATTGACTTGAGGTTATTTCCTACACACCACAAATGAATTGCATATAATTTTACTAAAGTATGAACAAAATTTTATCATATTGTTTTTGGTTTTGAGTACCTAACACACATTTTAGACTAAAATGTCACTTTTAAACTCAAAACTCACACTTTCAGTTAATTAGGAAACAATATGGGTTGCATCGGTACACATTTGTTTGTGTCAAAAATGAATCATAGATCATTTTCCAAGTATCAAGAAAATTTGAACTTGTTTACTCAATTTTGACTATGTGATGTTCACTGTGAGCGAAAATGTTATTTTTATATGAAAAAACATATATCTTCTACAATTTGAGTTGTATTGATGTATGGTTGATTATTACATGTCAAAAATGAATTAAAACTATTTTTCCTAAATTATAAACACAACCGAGAAACAATATATCAGTTTTTAGTATGTGATGGGTGGTTTAAATTTAAATGTCACTTTTAAATGAAAACAATTTTTAGTCATACTGGCTACAACATGTGTCTGATTAATATGTGGTTAATTACTATATTTCACAAATGGATTATTATATTTGTCTTATATTATAAAGATAACTAGAGATTTCTTTATAAATTTTGAATTTTTGATGCACTTTTTGAAATAAAATTTTAATTTTAATCACAAATATGTATTTTCAGTAACATAAACCACACCATGTGTTATCATGACATGTGGTTGATTCTTACATGTAAAAAAATGAATTATAATTTTTTTTTTATAAAATAACTGTACAATCCTCCTGTTTTTTCACACATTTGAGTATGTGATAGTTTTTCTACAAAAATGACATTATTAAATTCAAATATGTAATTTCAGTCAAATTAGCAGCACTATATGTCAGATTAGTGTGTGGTTAATTCATACACATCAAAAATGAATTTTGATCATTATGATTAAATATCAAGAAAATATGACCATTTTTTCTTAGTTTGGAGTGTGTGATGCACATTTTGAAATAAAGTGTCAGTTTTGAACGAAAAAACACACTTTCAATCATGCCAATAACACCATGTGATAGATTTATGTGAAATTGTTTCCCATGGGTCATAAATGAATCACATATCATTTCACTAAATCATCAAGTAAATTTGGTCCTATTTTCTCATGTTTGACTATATGATGCATGTTGTGAGAATTAAAATGTTTTTTTAATGAAAAAATGCACATTCGGTTATATTGAAAACATTGTGTATCAAATTGATGTGAATTTAACTCCTAAACACAATAAATGAATTTTCTATATTTTCCCTTAAAAACCATGATAATACAATTTCATTTTCCTGGTTTTGGTTGTGTGTCAGATTTTTCAAACTAAAATGTCATTTTTAATAAAAAACAAGAACTTTTAGTCATACCAATCACACCATGTATAGGATCGACATTCGATTAGTTCTTACACATAAAAAATTACAGATCATTTTTCTAAAGTATCAAGACACTTTGAATGTGTTTACTCAGTTTTGAGTATGTGGCATGCATTTTAGAAAGAAATGTCACTTTCATTCTGAAAACATGTACTCTTAGTCAATCAGGTCATGTCATGTGTCAAATTGATGCATAATTAATTATTGTACATAAAAAATGAATCATGATTTGTTTTCATAAAATATAGAGATTGTCACGACCCGAACCTACCCGGGCTCGAGCCGCAACTACCCCAAGCTGGCCTCCATAGGGCAGGGGCTGGCGACCAGCAACGAAGGCACAATAACTCGAGGAGGCCTTTGCCTAAGCACCTGTACACACGCACACGCAGAAAACTCAATGCAATAGTGCAGAGTAAAAGAAAAGACAAGTAATGAAAAGGAAAGGGAAACTGCTATATATATACCACAAAGTGAATCGACCTCTACAAGTACAAAGAAAGGTGAAGGAACACTAAAAAGGAAAGGGGCAAAACACGTGCCCAGCAAAAAAGTGCCACAACCCGGCAACAGGTAAACAAAAAGGAAACAGCTGACGAGTCTCCCACCTAGAACCCGGCCACGACCACCACATGCGGTCCAAGCTCCCAACCTCCTACGCTCCACTGAAGTCATGCTCCACCTGTCCGTCGTCTGCAAGGGCACACCAAGTGCGGGAAAATCCCAAGCAGGGGTGAGTACAAAAATTCTCAGTAGGATACCCCGAAAGCTCGAGGGAGCAACAAAAGGAGGTACCGAAGGGTGAGCAGTAGAGCGAATAGGAAAAGTAAAGGGGTACAAGAGAGAGTACAATAAAGAGTCCAGCTCAACTCAAGAGCAGGAAATAAGGTAGACTCGTCCAGACACAAGGAGCTAGAAACGGTGAGAACACGAACTTCCCATCGAGTCTTCGCTACCTATAGCAGGATAGTAGACTCGTCCAACCATGAGATGCTAGACACGGAAAGCACGTGGCATACCCCACGCGTCTTCGCCTCTCCTGGACGGGGAGTAACCAAACCCAAGATGTGGGTACCAGAAACAAGGTATATACATATATGTATTCTCAACAAGAAAACCAAACAATGTCGTAAGGGGATCTCCGTCCAGTAGCTCAGCCCAAGAAAATGAGTCGCCAACAGTCCCATAAGAAACACCATCGATACCCACCATCCCGCATGTTTTCCCCGAACCACAAGCCAAGGGGATCAATCACAACACCTCGACAGTATACGCTTTGGGAAGCACTGACTTGCCTGCACGGTTTAAGATCGCTTCACAAGAACGTGTCTCTGTGGGGAAAGTACCCCTCGTACTTGAGGGTTCTAGGAAAAGTCAAACCACACCTCGTCACTACCCTGTAGTTGAGAGGTCTCCTCAAAGTCAAGGTCGTCACAACACTGACCCATATCCAGGGGTCCCACTCCAGTAATCACGTAGGAAAGCCACATGCTAGCCTAGTAGAAAGGGCTGAGCCTGGAATGCCAACAGGTGACCCACTGCCCAGCCCTGCTGGGGGGTAACTCGTAATATGGTATCGGGTGACCCACTGCCCAGCCCTGCTGGAGGGTAAACCATAACACATCATCCGGAAACCCACTGCCCAGCCCCACTGGAGGGCAATTCATAACCAAATATCGGGTGACCCACTGCCTAGTCCTGCTGGAGGGTAAACCCTAATTCATCATCAGGCGACCCACTGCCCAGCCCCGCGGGAGGGTAGACCTGGAATACGTCGACAGGCGACCCACTGCCCAGCCGTGCTGGAGGGTAGACCTCGAATACGTCGACAGGAAACCCACTACCCAGTCGTGCTGGAGGGTAGACCTGGAACTAGACGACGGGCGACCCACTGCCCAGCCCTACTAGAGGGTAGACCCTAAGAGGTTGCTGGGTGACCCACTGCCCAGTATCTACTGGAGGGTAGACCATAAGTGCGTCGGGTGACCCACTGCCCAGTCTCTGCTAGAGGGTAGACCCTAAGTGCGTCGGGTGTCCCACTTCCCAGTCTCTGCTGGAGGGTAGACCCTAAGTGCTTCAGGTGACCCACTGCCTAGTCTCTGTTGGAGGGTAAAACCTAGAATCCAATGAGTAACCCACTGCCCAGCCCCGCTGGAGGGTAAATCTCAGAACTTCCCTGGCCATCTCTACTAGAGGGTACAACACTGGCCAACCGAACACGAAGTGGGTATCGCGGAACCACCCAAATCCAGGACAACTCACCCCAAAAGAGGTTCTGCGCCTGTCACATCACGGGGTGCCACTAGCACCGCTACTGTCCGATCCATCAAGAACGAAACCAGGGGGAGACCACTCAACCCTGCTGGCCAACAACCGAGAATAGAGCCAGGGGAAAAACTCCACCCTACTAGTCAATCAAACGAGCACAGAAGGACCCTCTACATCGCGAGAGGTTAAAGTACGTAAGGCAGAACACTTCATGCACATGGGGCCCACACAACGTGTGGCCCCAAGTCAGCCCCAACCAAGAGCACAAACATTCTTAGGTACAAACAACCACACATACCTACAATCGCTCCCATATACTCCCATAGTATACCTCGTTCCAGCCCAGAGGCTATCGTGCACACGACACCCAGCGTCAATGCGAAGGTGTGACGTAACAACTCCACCTCAAAGGCCCAGGCACGACCAACCACATCTCGTGGACCATTTATATCACTCTCCCAAGAGTGTGTGATCACACGCCAAGGGTCCGCTACAAACTCAGTAGACGAACCGCCCCCGGGGCACCTTCACATTTCCACAAGATCATGCAAGAGGCTCCGCACAACCAAACGTATTGGACCGTTGTAATCCTCGCGGAAAAACACGTGAGATAGACTACTTACTCGCCTAAAATGGCCAACCGGTGAAAAATGTACTATTTCCCATAACCAAAACCATGTGGGGCCCACCCCAAGATCCCGAAACTAAGCCAAAGGATCACGCCACTGCGATCCCCTCAAAAAAACACACGGGATGGACTATTCACTTGTCCAAAACGGTCGCATGGTGATAAAGATGAAAAATCACCATCGACGCCCAAATGGCCCTCGTGGGCCCCGCACCATCGTGCCGAATTAGAGAATGCGGATTGCACCATTGCCATCCCCTCGGAAAAACATCCAGACACGACTGCTCGCACGCCCCGAACGGATGCCCGGTGAGAAAGGCGTGAAACGCTGCACACAACTCGAAAGACGGGCCGTGGGGCCCACACCTCAAATCCATTCTCAATGCCCAAAAATGCCTTGGAAATCTCCGCCTCAGTGCCAGGGGCGCAACGCCGCTGACGACACTCAAAACGGACGTCGGACGCGTCCGCACCGTCTAAAACAACTTTCCCCGGAAAAACGACAAACCCCTTGACGTACGTGTCGCACCACCGAGTTCCCTCATTTCGGGAATTAAAAATTCCCGAAACCATCTCAAAGTGTTCCCCCCGACGCAAAGTCTGTTCGTCCACTGACAACACGCAAAATAGACGCCCGATGCCCGAAATACGGGTGTCCGAAGGTTTTTAAAAGAAAAGGGGGACCCTCTTGGGCCGGACAGGCCCGGTCCGGTCGGTCCGCCCACAGCCGGCCCGCGGACTGGCCGTGGGTCCGGTTCGCTCAGCCGCGGCTAGCTGGCCACGGCCTGCCCCCACCGACCAGCCATCACGGCCGGTCACTTTCCCCGCAGCGACCCACGCCATGCGGGTCGCGCCACACGCGGGGTCGCGCACCCTGCGGCCCCCCTCGTCCTTGCACTACGCCGGCACCGCCGCGCGGAACCCCAGCCGCCAGCATCTCACCCAGGGAGCCCTACCGTCAGTCGCCTCTTCCGAAGCACGCCGCCACGCCACCGCGCTGAGGAGCGCCGCCGCCTGCCGAGGAGATGCTGTCGCGCATTGGACCGCCGGAGTACCCAAACCGGCTGGAAACAATTCCAAAACCCGCAACCTTCTACGATCAACCCCTGCCTCCTCCGAGCTCGTATTTTAATTCTGAAATATGTGTTCGAAAGAGGAAAAACGCTACTACGCATTAATGGGATTCTTTGATAATTCGACAGAGATTTGATACAAAAATTCGGGCCCAAAGTAGGTGCGGGAAAAGAAAATAAAAACGACGAATCGAACCTCGATGGGCTTCGCCCGATGCTTCGCCACGATCCGCCGGTACCACCACACCTCACCGGAGTGGCCTCGCCAGACTGTCTCACCAGAGATAGAAGAGGAGAGGGGATAGGAGGGGCTGCCAGGGGGAAGGGGAAGTAGAAGAGGGAGGGGGTGTGTTTAGCGTTTAAATAGAAAACGCTTAACCACCCGCCCGTCGGCCCGAACCCGAACTACTGACGGGGTCATGGTTAAGTCTCCCTTAGGCTAAACACTACCTCCTGAGCACAAAAGTGGTCTCAGAATTTTAATCCGATACCCCGTTCAAAATTTATTAAACTCAACGCCCGAGGGCGCCAAATTACGAAAACGCCCCTAGCTCCATTTTTCACAAACGGGCCGCGCCCGCGAAACGTACACCCCTCCTAGGGTAAACGGAACGCTCCAAACTCAATAGTTCCCAAGGTTTTCCAATCTGAGCCACTGTTTAAGAGATACTAGCATTTCTCCATTAAACTAATTAATTAATTTATTTAATCCGTTTAACGTTCCAGAAGCGGGCGAGGGGTCCAAACATCCCGTGCCGACAAGTTTTATGTCGTTACTAGGGTAAACACCCCATTCCGGACCCATCCGTACACTCATATATCTGATCCGGAACTCTGTTTAGGAGTTATCCCATTTATTTGGCGTTTCTAGTGTGAATGCAATGAAATTTTAATTCCGGCCACTCCGGGGCTTGGAATCGCACGCCGTCTGAAGGCGCTGCTCTGGAATATCATCAAAGAATATTCCAAAGCCTTTCACAGAAAAAACCTGGGTTCTTACATCATTCCTTCCTTCAAGCTTTTGGTCCCCGAAAAGCAAAACTAGGGAGCAACACAGGGTACTAATCCCACATGTGGATTTCCCATATCCAGAAGAACCCACGCACAGCTCTACGCCACTGCACACAAACCAAAGGATTAATCTGTTCACGCTTGGTCGTCCCTTGCTGATGTCGTGCACCCACTCCAAACATTGGGGTTAGGGCAAGGTGGTAGGGAACCTCTCTATCCCGTTGCACGGTCTCAAATGGCCCGAAGGCTCTCGGGGGTAGCTCACATCCACGGTCAAACCTCTGCGTCACACGCCGCGACTGGAATCACCGCCCACACCTAAAACAAGGCCCGATGATTCCATCCTTTAGAATATCCATATGGTGGAACACTCAAGGATATCTGGTCACGCAAGATTCCACAACCGATGTATCTCAACCAAGACTTTCTTACACGCTGGGGGAGCGATGGAGTCGACACCGTCGACAAAAGGAAAAGGTCTCATGCATTTTTTCTTACCAACACAAGGTTACACCCGAAGCCCCGGCGTCACCCTGGTAACACCTTAAACAAGGAGCAGGGAGAAAATCTTTTCACACGCAGAGCCTAAAAATTCCACTGCAAGAAGTAGAAGAGTCAAAACGGGTACCTCTCACCATCCCATGCGCTGCAGGATCGTAGACATCCAAAGCTCGCGGCTACC
This sequence comes from Viscum album, assembly GCA_963277665.1. Classification (NCBI taxonomy): domain Eukaryota; kingdom Viridiplantae; phylum Streptophyta; class Magnoliopsida; order Santalales; family Viscaceae; genus Viscum; species Viscum album. Next base: position 910,925,128 of record OY728155.1, on the reverse strand, counting down.
CGCGGTCCCAATCGTCAGCTCCCAGAGCCTGACGTGGACTGCCTAGTGGTGATGGGGAGATCTCGTAACATCGTCCCCCACCTCTAGCTCCTCCCGATCCTCTACTAGAACGACCACTCTGGCCACTTCTCCGATCACGGCGCTGCCTCTGCCGTGGTGGTGCACCCGCTGCCTGCCCCAATCTCTCAGCAACTCGGGTCAGGAAGTCTTGTTCCATGTGACCTCGCCCGTCACAAGCATAGCACCAGTTCTCTCTGGGCTGCACTGGTGCCCTCCGGAGCCACTGTAGTGTACGACCTCGCCTCTGAGTCTGGTTGTCAGTAAGCCACCTGCGTCGAGGTCCTTCTTGCCGACGCCCGCTAGCTGCGACAGACTTCTCGGCTCCAACGTGCCTGCTGCCACCACAAACTCTAGAATGTGACAGGAATCCCTCTATCACCAACGCCTGCACTAGCACCCCGAAATATGTGGAAATTCCCAAGGGTACTATGACAACACGAATCTCTCAGCGGAGACCCTGCTCAAACTTTCGTGCTCAGATGTTGTCGTCATGGGCCAAGTCCGGGTAAAAGCTTGCACGGTCTGCAAAACTAGCCGCGTACTCGGCCACCGTCTTCCCTCCCTACTGAAACTGCAGGAGCTCGAGAATCCGAACGGAGCACAAGCAGGAGGGGAAAAACTCCTCACGATACAGCAACTGTAATTCGTCCCAAGAAAGTGACGACTCGTCATGAAACTGAGTCACCAGACTCCACCAACGCCGAGCTGCTCCATAAAAAAGGCTGGCTACCAAATCCACTCTCTGATCTTCTGGCATCTGCATAAGCCTGAAAAGGTGAACTGTTATCTTGAGCCAAGCCTCTGATGCCTGAGGGTCTGGCTCACCACTGTACCTCAGCGGTCTCTGCCGCTGGAACTCACGGAGCGCGCTCAACCTGCGCTCAAGCTCAGCCTGCTCTGCTGAAACTATCTACTGCTCAACAAGTGGGGGTGATGCTACCAGCCCACTCGGAGAAAGGGGCTCGCATGATGGGTCCTGGACTGAGGCCTCGTAGCTTACAGGGTCATCATCACGCACCCAAAGCCAGTATCCTAGCTGGCTGTCTTCTCCGAGACATCATGAATATTATCAAGGAGTGCCGCGGTCAGATGAGCATAATGTATATACTGATAACAACAATTATGGGGAGCTGAGTCAAGAAGGAAAGTCAAAGACTCAATCCTATGTGATGCACAAAAAAATTTCCCTGCAATAAGTGTCTCAGCATGCCGAGTCGACAAGCGGGTTATCAAGGTCCTGGTGAATGGATACGTCGGCCACCGCACCATCACTGGTCTCCCTGGCCTGAGATCCGCTCTCGAGACACATTAACACTGTTTCCCTAAATCCTAACCAAATACTCTTTTAGGAACGTCCGCACAACACCCCAAGGAACGAACCACCTCTCATACAACTTGGTCATGACCCTACCCTACCCGGGCACGAGCCGCAACTACCCCAAGCCTGCCTCTATAGGCCAAGGGCTGGCGACCAACGTCGAAGGCACAATAACTCGGGGAGGCCTTTGCCTAAGCACCTGTACACACTCACACACATAAAACTCAATGAAATAGTGCAGAGTAAAAGAAAATACTAGTAAAGAAAAGGAAAGGGAAACTGCTATATATATACCACAAAGTGCATCGACCACTACAAGTACAAAGAAAGCTGAAGGAACATTGAAAAGAAAAGGGGAAAAACACGCGCCCAACAAAAAAGTGCCACAACCCGGCAACAGGTAAACAAAAAGGAAACAGCTGACGGGTCTCCCACCTGGAACCCGGCCACGACCACCGCACGCGGTCCAAGCTCCCAAGCTCCTACGCTCCACTGAAGTCATGCTCCACCTGTCCGTCGTCTGCAAGGGCACACAAAGTGCGGGCAAGGCCCAAGCAGGGGTGAGTACAAAAATACTCAGTAGGATACCCCGAAGGCTCGAGGGAGAAACAAAAGGAGGTACAGAAGGGTGAGAAGTAGAGCGAACAGGAAAAGTAAAGGGGTACAATATAGAGTACAGTAAAGAGTCCAGCTCAACCCAATAGGAGGAAAGAAGGTAGACTCGTCCAGACACAAGGAGTTGGAAACAGTGAGAAGACAAACTTCCCGTCGAGTCTTTGCTACCTATAGTAGGAGAGTAGACTCGTCCAACCATGAGAAGCTAGACACGGAAAGCACGTGGCATACCCCGTGGGTCTTCGCCTCTCCTGGAAGGAGAGTGACCAAACCCAAGAAGTGGGTACCGGAAACAAGGTATATACACATATGTATTCTCAACAAGAAACCCAAACAACGTCGTAAGGGGATCTCCATCCCGTTGCTCAGCCCAGGAAAATGAGTCGCCAACAGTCCCAGAAGAAACACCATCGATGCCCAGCATCCTGCACGTTTTCCCCAAACCACAAGCCAAGGGGCTCAATCACCACACCCCGAAACTATCCACTTTGGGTGGCACTGACTCGCCCGCACGGTTTTAGATCGTGTCACAAGAATGCGTCTCGGTGGGGAAAGTTCCCCTCATACTTGAGAGTTCTAGGGAAAGCCAACCCACACCTCGTCACTGCCCTGCAGTCGAGAGGTCTAATCAAATTCAAGGTTGTCACAACACTGACCTGTAACCAGGGGTCCCACTCCGGTAATCACGGAGGAAAGCCACAGGCTAGCCTAGTAGAAAGGGTTGAGCCTAGAATTCCAACAGGTGACACACTGCCCAGTCCTGCTGGAGGGTAACTCATAATTTGATATCAGGAGACCCACTGCCCAACCCTACTGGAGGGTAAACCATAACACATCATCCGGCGACCCACTGCCCAGCCCCACTGGAGGGTAATTCATAACCAAATATTGGGTGACCCACTGCCCAACCCTACTTGAGGGTAAACCCTAATACATCATCAGGAGACCCACTGCCCAGCCGCGCTGGAAGGTAGACCTGGAATACGTCGACAAGAGACCAACTGCCTAGCCGTGCTGGAGGGTAGACTTGGAATACATCGACAAGCAACCCACTGCCCAACCGTGCTGGAGGGTAGACCTGGAACTAGACGACGGGCGACCCACTGCCCAGCCCTGCTAGAGGGTAGACCCTAAGAGGTCGTCGGGTGACCCACTACCCAGTCTCTGCTGGAGGGTAGACCCTAAGTGAGTCGGGTGACCCACTGCCCAGTCTCTGCTGGAGGGTAGACCCTAAGTGCGTCGGGTGACCAACTGCCCAGTCTCTGTTGGAGGGTAAACCCTAGAAGCCGATGAGTAACCCACTGCCCAGCCCCGCTGGAGGGTAAAACTCAGAACTGCTCTGGCTATCTCCACTAGAGGGTACAACACTGGCCAACCGAACACGGAGTGGGTATCGCGCAACCACCCAACTCCAGGACCACTCACCCCAAAAGAGGTTATGTGCTTTTCCCATCACGGGGTGCCACTAGCACCGCTACTATCCGATCCATCGAGAATGAAACCAGGGGGAGACCACTCAACCCTGCCGGTCAACAACCGAGCACAGAGCAAGGGGAAAAACTCTACCCTTCTAGTCAATCAAACGAGCACAGAAGGACCCTCTACCTCGCGAGAGGTCAAAGTACGTAAGGCAGAACATGACACAGACATGGGGCCCACACAACGTGTGGTCCCAAGTCATCCCCAACAAAGCACACAAACATTCTTAGGTACAAACAACCACACGTACCTCCAAGCGATCCCGTATACTCCTAGAGTATACCTCATTCCATCCCAAAGGCTATCGTGCACATGACACCCAGCGTCAACGCGAAGGCGTGACATAACAACTCCACCTCAAAGGCCCAGGCACGACCAACCACATCTCGCGGACCATTTATATCACTCTCCCAAGAGTGCGCGATCACACGCCAAGGGTGTGATACAAACTCAGTAGAAGAACCGCCCTTGGGGCACGTTCACATTTCCACAAGATCATGCAAGAGGCTCTGCACAACCAAACGGATGGCACCGTTGTAATCTTCGCATAAAAACACGCGAGATAGACTACTTATTTGCCTGAAACGGCTAACCGGTGAAAAAGGTACTATTCACCGTAACGAAACCCATGTGGGGCCCACCCCAAGATCCCGAAACTGAACCAACGGATCATGCCACTGTGATCCCCTCGGAAAAACACACGGGATGGACTATTCACTTGTCCAAAACGGTCGCCCGATGATAAAGATGGAAAATCACCGTCGACGCCCAAACGGCCCTCCTGGGCCCCACACCATCGTGCCGAATTAAAGAGGGATAATTGTACCATTGAAATCCCCTCGGAAAAACATCCAGAAACAACTGCTCGCACGCCCCAAACAGATGCCCGGTGAGAAAGGTGTGAAACGCTACACGCAGCTCGAAAGACGGGCCTTGGGGCCCACGCCTCAAATCTAGTCTTAATGCCCAAAACTGCCTTGGAAACCTCTGCCTCAGTGCCAGGGGCGCAACGCCCTGACAGCGCTCAAAAGGGACGTCAGACACATCCGCGCCGTCCAAAAAAAGTTTCCCCGGAAAAACGACAAACCCCTCGACGTACGTGTCGCACCACCGAGGCCCCTCATTTCAGGAATTAAAATTTCTGAAACCATCTCAAAATGTTCCCCCAGACTCAAGTTCCGTGCTTCCACTGACGGCGCGCAAAACAGACGCCTGAAGCCCGAAACACGGGCGTCCGAAGGTTTTTAAAAGAAAAGGCGGACCTTCTTCGGCCGGACCAGCCCGGTCCGGCCGGTCCGCCCACAGCCGGCCTACAGCCTGGCCGCGGGTCCAGTTCGCTTCGCCGCGGCCTGTCGCCACCGACCGACCATCACGGCCGGTCAATTTCCCTGCAGCGACTGGAGACATGCGGGTCGCGGTCGCGCCGCACGCGGGGTCGCGCACCCCGCGACCCCCTCCTCCTTGCCCTACGCCAGCGCCGCCGCGCGGAACCCCGGCCGCCAGCGTCTCACCCAGGGAGCCCCGCTGTCAGCCACCTCCGCCGAAGAGCGCCATCGCACCGCCGCACTGAGGAGCGCCACCGACTGCCGAGGAGAAGTCGCCGTCGCCTGCCGAGGAGAAGCCGCCGCGCCTCAGACCGCCGGAGCACCCAAACTGGCTGGAAACAATTCCAAAACCCGCAACCTTCGACGATCAACTCCGGCCTCCTCCGAGCTCAGATATTAATTCTGAAATATGCGTTGGAAAGTGGAAAAACTCTACTATGCATTCATGGGATTTTTTGATAATTCTACAGATATTTGATACAAACATTTGGGCCCAAAGTAGGTGCGGGAAAATAAAATAAAAAACGACGAATCCTACCTCGATGGGCTTCGCCCGAAGCTTCGCCGTGATCCGCCGGTACCACCGCACCTCGCCGAAGTCACCTTGCCGGACTGTCTCGCCGGAGATGGAGGAGGAGAGGGGAGAGGAGGGGCTTCCAGGGGGAAGGGTAATGAGAAGAGGGAGGTGGGTGTGTTAAGCGTTTAAATAGAAAACGCTTAACCACCCGCCCGTCGGTCCGAACCCAAACTCCCGATGGGGTCGCGGTTAATTCTCCCTTAGGCTAAAAACTACCTCCCGAGCACAAAGGTGGTCTCGTAATTTTAATCCTATACCCCATTCAAAAGTTATTAAACTCAACGCCCGAGGGCGCCAAATTACGAAAACGCCCATGGGGCCATTTTTCACAAACGGGTCGCGCCCGCGGAACTTACACCCCTCCTAGGGTAAACGGAATGCTCCAAACTCAACTGTTCCCTCAGTTTTCCAATACGAGCCACCTTTTAAGAGATACTAGCATTTCTCCATTAAACAAATTAATTAATTTATTTTATCCGTTTAACGTTCCAGAAGCGGACGAGGGGTCAAAACATCCCGCACCGACAAGTTTTATGTCGTTCCTAGGGAAAACACCCCATTCTGGACCCATAAGTACACTCAGATCTCTGATCCGGAACTCCATTTAGGAGTTATCCCATTTATTTGGCATTTCCAGTGTGAACGCGCTGAAAATTTAATTCCGGCCACTCCGGGGCTCGGAATCGCATGCCGTCTGAAGGCGCTGCTCTGGAATATCATCAAGAATATTTCAAAGTCCTTCACAACAAAAACTCGGGTTCTTACATATATAGTTTGAGTGTGTACGCTCAATTTTTTCCCTATTTGTTGTGAGAAAAACATATTACTTTTATAATAAAAACATGTACATTTAGTCCTAACAAACTCACCATGAATTATATTGAGTTGTGTTTGATTCATACAGATCAAAAAATGAATCACAAGTAGTTATATTAAATTATTATGAAATTTTTTTTCCCAATTTTGACTAAGTGACATGCATTGTGAGTAAAAATGTTACTTTGATACTGAAAACAAATAATTTAAGTCATTCTAGCCACACTAGGTATATAATTTAAATGAATTTGATTTATATACATAAAAAATTGATCAGGTATTCTATTCCTAAAGTATTAAGATAGTCAGATTGTGTTCTTGACATTGGGTATATGACACATGTTTCAAACTAAAATATCAATTCTAAAAGAAAACAAATATTTTCATTCATACCAATAACACCCTGTATTGGATTTAAGTTAGTTAAATTTTTGCACATAAAACAGAAATTATGGATTGTTTTTCTAAAGTATCAATCCGAGCGCATTTGATCGGTTTTGATTATATGATGCACATTGAAAACTAAAATGATTCTTTGAGGATAATGAATAGTATAAAACAAATTTCTAAAATCATGAAGGGTGTATGCAGATATGTATAGAAACACTCCAAAGGGAGTGGGAGAAATGAATACAAGTGATAGTTGTGTGCCCAAATAACACACTATAGTAAATCCAATAACTTTTTTTCTATTGATAAAACACAAAGTTGTCTCACAAGCATGTTATTAAATAGGATTTTACCAAAAAGGGAATGCATTGAATCACCAATAAACTTAAATAATTAAAATAATGATTAAAAATATCCATGGAGTGAATTTTAAACAATAAATGAGTGCATCAACCTTTCCAAATCCTTTTAAAATATGAATTATGTTGTTTAAAAAGTGTGTGAGGAGAAAATGAAGTAAAAAATGAATGATATTATTATTAAACTAAACAAGAATAAACTGATAGATAAATCAGGATCTTTTAGAACACCCCATTCATTCAACTTAATCAATTAGTTAATCCAGTTTTGTTTAGAATTATAAAACAAACAATATGGAGAAAATTATTCATTATCTTTTGGGTATGGTTTTCCATGTTAATAAGAACTTAAGAAAGTAAAATATTTAGTTCTTATAGAGAACAAACTTAAATACACGGTTGAAAACCAATGTCTATTTCTAAGTCAATGGATATTTTAACTATTTTATATGAAATGAAATTAAAATATAGATCTATTAGAATAGGTTCTTATTTTCATCGCATATGGAATAAAAGGTCACTTGAAGAGAAACCAAAATGAATTGAAGTATAAGGAATCATAGGATTCAAATTAAAGTGTATTAATCATTTCATTTGAAATTTTCGTATTAATTATTGGGTATTAGACACTAGATGTGTGTCACATATTTGTATCCAAATAAAATAACCATGTCGGTTTAGAAACATTACATGAAGTAAGGTGAATTATCCAAATAACTAAGAAGGGGTGATTCCTATGTCCATGATTTGAAGAACACTCCATCTATTTTTTATGTGTATTGATTCTAGTTATATTAATATTTTTTATTAAGAATAACAAAAAAATAATCTTATGTGTCCATTCAACACATCAAGACACTAATATATTTTGGAATAGATGTTGTTTTTTGTGTCCTGTACTAAACTATTTGTTCTTTGATACTTGAATCATCAGTAATAAATGATGAATATAAAATGTAAGACTCGATAAAACTATGTATTGTAAAAATAAATCTTGGTCATGTAAATCCAAATGAAAATGTTAGGAAAACACTAAGAATTGCGTTTAGAATCATCATGGTATAAAATTCATAGATATTATATATGAGTTATTATAAGTTAAAATGAAAAAATGACCTTCTGTGTAAAACTTTATAAATATGAAACGCTTCTAGAACAAGTTCAACAAGATAAGAGTGAAATATTTCATGTATAATCTTGAGGGAGAATCATGTTATTATGGAGATTACTTTAATAAATTAATGGATTTTTACAATAAATAAATGAATATGATTAGTAATATGATTTTTTATGCATCAGGATGTGATACAAATAACATTTTAACCAAACATTCATCAATCATTAAAATATAGATTTGACTTATTCCTAAAATCACATTTCCTTATGAAAATAAAACATATGATATTATTAATGGAATAATCAATGATGAGTTTTTGATTCATTCATTGATCATTAAAATATAGAGTGGGTTTATTTTTGAACACACATTTTCCTATAAACATCATAGAAATTATTGTTTGTACAAAGAGTGTCAATGATGATAATTATATGTCTTGCAATGTCTTCCATTATCTTTTTGAGACATTTTTCTCAAATAAAAACATTATCCCATAACTATATACCAAATATAATTAAAATGGATATCATATGAGTTGTAGTTTAAAATAAATCCATTATTATAATAACACATGCCTTTTTACACATATTATTATTTGATTCCTAATCATAAATTTCGATTAATATATCAAAAGGATCATAAAGTCAAAGTGTCTTTAAAAACAATGTTCACAATATTTCAAAAGGATATTAAAAATGGAATCATAATTATATTCTCCATAATGAGATCTTAAAATCTCTTTGATTTCCTAAAACAACATAGGATAACCAGAGTAATGCATAAATAAATGGGTGATGTAAAATCCCAGTAAGGGAACAGACGTGATAATAAAACATAACATGTAAGTCAAGAGTATAAAATGATATCATAAAATTAAAGTCTCATGAGTAAACATGTGAGACAATAACATAAATAACATGGTATTATAAGATTATAGAGTCATAAGAAATGTAGAAAAAATATATAAAATGACATAAAAATTAGTCAATGACAACTGATAAGAATATTTCCCATAGTGGACAATAATGTCCCATAATGGTTTACTCCCTATTGCTATACCTGAATCCTGATGAGACAAAATCATTACCAAATAAATTTAGTATTATCTGGGTACACCCGTCCTGGAATTTTCACGATTTTTGTGAGCCATAAAAATTAAATCAATCATATGACATAAACAAAATAATTACCCATGAAAATAAATTAGTTTCATAATATTATCTAATGTAATAATAAATGGAAAATTTCATAATGAATACATTCGTGAGATGAAGATAAGGCATGCATTAGTACATCAAAGTAAAGGAGAGTGGCATAGTTATAAATGTATGAGACATTTATATAGTATTTTAATAATTATATTTCATTAATGGCTGTTATCGTTGAAAAATATAAATACATTTAAGAATAATAAAAAAATAACTTGAGGAAAATAACCTTTCTAATTTTAAAATCAATTTTTTTTTAAAATCACAAAACACTGTGGAAATAATATTCTTTGAAAATAACCTTATAATCTTATGAATTAATATTCAAGGAAATTGATGGTGAAAAATATTTTTCATGTTGTACAAGTTAAACAAATATTCTTTTCAAATTTTTAGTAAAAATTCTATAAGAACCTTATTCATAAAATTACAAGAATACTCATTTTAAACTATTTTGTAAAAAATTAATAAATGATAAAAATGAATTAAAAAATCATAGAATTATTTAAAAACATTTTTTAATATGCTTTAAATAATACATGGACATGGAAGGGAAATGGTTTTTGGATAAAGAGAGAAACAATATTGATCTTCTTAAAAATATTTTATAAATAATTTTAAGTACCAGAGAAAAGAGAATGCCACTGTTAATTGAAATGTTATTGAATAACCAGAGGAGAATAAATATTATGGTTTTTAATAATATATGATAATATAATTTCAAAAAAAGGAAACTCGTGCATAATCAATCGTGATTAAAATGAGTTTGAAACATAAAACCTTACTGCTTTGGTAGAGTTAGAATCATTACTTCCATAAAACAATGTAAGTGAATTGTAACTTAAAATATCATTAATAATAAATGATTCATGGTATAATATGTATAGGGAAATATATAAAACATTTTAATAAAACATGGGGTTTAAAATAACATGTGTCTCAAAGAACGAAGTTTGAGACGAAACACCTAAAATAATCATATCGTTGAAGTGAGGATTATTTAATGAATTTATTATGTTAATCAAATGTTAATCCAAATAAAAAAATTTGAAATAAAATATAAAATAATAAAGTTCCATTACACACAAAATTTTATCATAACATAATCATTAAAGTAGAAGTTTACCCTAATGAATGGAAATTGAGTTAAGAAACCCCTTACCTCATGCCCAAATCATCACGTACATTACTTATCCCCACAAAAAATAAACTTATGTTAATTATTTACATTCTCAAGGATATTTTTTAAATTTTAAATTCCTTTAATATTATTTGTTTACCATTTCATATTCAATTACATAAACAATTAATTTCACATTGGACGTTTTAATGATAAAAAACTCATATGTCAGAAATTAATTTGGTGTGTTGAATATGGTCAAATATATTATTTTTAAATCATATATATAATGTTTATCATGAAATTATTATAATTTTTATACATAAATTATACTTTTAAAATCATCCATGAAATATTTATATGAATAATAAACTATGTTACAATTATGGAGATGCTAGATTGTACATTTGCATGAGTAATGTTTCAATTTTTTGATGATAATGATAGAAGTAAGGTAAGTGTTTTATATATATCCAAGATGATAATTATATAGAAAATATCCTAATATTTCTTTGATTATTCCATAATTATACCATACATGTAATTCAGTAGTAACAAACTAATCACATCACTTTGTGAGGTGGTAGTCCACCATACACACAAACAACATTATCATTTATTCAATAGATTGTATGGTACGAAATTATATGATATATTTATTTTATATAATTACTAATATTTCATGATTATAATATATCAATAAATATTTTCTCTTTATTACCTTTTATGTAATGTTTATGTGTAAAATGAATCACATCGCTTCATGGGGTGGTGGTCCGCTGTACACACGAGTGGCGTTATCGTATTCTCTAAAGAATAGAATGCAAGAAGGTGTATGTGATATTATAATTAAAGAAGTATAATTATATCATAACTTTAATATATATACATTAAATAAATCATTATATTAATCTATTATAAGTGGTGATGGAAAATTATTAACATTGGTTTGTGAGATGGTAGTTCGTCGTACACACGAGCAAAGATTTCATTTTCCATTTGAGGGGGGGGGGGAGATGGTTATAGGTCATGAACTAAACATAACAACATATTATAATATTAAAGATAATATGATTATTATATCATTATGATTTAATAATATTATAATGATTGTGAAGGATAAATAAAATACAAATCCTAGTAAGGGATGTTGCCTCTTATTTAGAGAACTTCTTTAGGTTTGCACTAAAAGCCTTCCTATGTGGTATTTCTGATCAATAAAGGATTCTAAAATGATAATAGAGATGTAAGAAATTTATTTTGGAAGGGAATGGATATTCTAATGGTTTTTTTATGTGTGGAAATGATTTGAGAGGATGTGACCTTTTATAAGTGGGGGAGAGGACACACTTGGAATTGTTGAAAAGAATGAATTCCATCCATGTTTTTGTCATGAAACAAGGATAAAAAATGGACCATTTACAAATATTATAAGAGATAGGGTGTAAATATTAGCATAAAATTGTAATTATAAATGTTTTGGGTTATTTTTAAACCCTTAAATTTTTAATTTAGCCCCCTTATAAAGTTGTTTTACCTTATCGTGATAAATAATTTTTTCTGTTTTCACTATTTATTAGGTAAATAAATTAATTTGACATTATTATATAATATAAATTATTTTGGTTCCAAATTTTGAATCTATTTTTCCAAATTCCATTCATATAAGTGTAAAAAAATTAATTTAAAATTAATCATAGAGACTCGACGAAAAGTGGGTATTATAAGAGAAACTTTTCATAAGTAGACAATGTTTTAAAATAAAAATCCAATATAAAATAGATTCAAATTATATAAATTGGATTAATAAATATATAACTGAACATGTGTTTCTTTGAAAACTACATTAAAATGAAATGAGACTTATAAATTCCTTAAACAAAAAGATATTATTTAAAAAAAATAGAATTTCTCATAATTCATCACCAGAAAGCTCGAAGGCCTCAGACTTTTATTTATTTTTAGACAATCCACATTTTATGGGTTGAGGGAGAACCATTACCTGAACCATATTCCCAAAATTGTAGGGAACGTAAATGACCTTAAGGTCTAGGTGCACAAGGCTCAGTACATGACCTTTGAATGCCTAAGACCTGACTACATGTTGTAACACCCCCTCCCTTGCATCTGCATCTTTTAGGGAAACTAGCTCCCCACCTTGACTAGATGATATGATATAATTTCCCAATGTAGAGGTGAATGACACCATGTATAGATGGAAATTTCCATACCTTCTCATTCTTCCAATTAGGATATCTATACTCTGGAGGATTATACTTGCTCTGAATAATATTTTGGGGTATGCTCTTATGTGGTTTTCCCAGTTTGATTCTTGGCCTTAATGTGGTGTAGATGCCTAGTGGCCTGAAGGCATTTGGTAGACCGAATGACCTATGGCACGAATGATTTTGGTGGTATGAAATCCTTAAGACTTGTAGGCCTAAACCGGTGTCCTGAAGGCCCAAATCAGATGAATTATTCCAGATGGTACAGTACAACCCAATACATACTACAATTACTTCTATAGTAATTGTACAGTAACCCAAAAATTCACCCCACCCATATTTGATCCTGGGTCTCTTAGACTCCGTATTGGAGCCTCTACCACTTGAGTACATGCTCATTAGCTTCTCACAATTCACCAAAAAATTAAAATTTTTAGAAAACCCAAAATATTCACCATAAGAATATTTTGAAATGATGATTTAGAAAATTAATTTTGTCTTTTAAAATAAATTTTCATTAATTTTTTAAAATTAATTTTAATATATTTGTATATTGATAAACTAAACCACATTTAGGAAAACAAATCCTAGAAAAAATTTATTTTTCTCTTTCAAATGGGTCGTACTTAATTTATAATCAATAGATAACCATTGAATTTATTTTATTCATGTGTAAATCATATAATTTTTAAAATTTTGGAAGTCTTATTCATACCCGCTAACATAACACCTAGATTATAATGGCCATGATTGAATAATAATATTTTAATAGAGTATGATTTTTTGTTTAAAATTGTTGTTGCATGCATGACAAGATATCAAAGAGAATAAATTTATTTAAAAAGAAATATATTATAAAAACTTTGGGTGTTTTATTTTACCCACTTACAAAATTACATCCTCATTAGTTGAACAATTTATCAAAAATGAAGGGATTTTCACTTCAAAATAAAATTGTTGAAAACCCCACATCGTAAAAATGTTTAATAAAATATTATGTTAAAAGGGGAAAAGAGAAACCCAAAGGCCATTTCCTTACTAGATTTCCATATAGGTTATCTTTAGTGGGAAGTGAAAATATGGTCATGGATGAATAGAATAATTTTTTTAAAGATTAATAGAGGACATTGATCTCAAGAAGGTTAATTATCATGAGAATGTAAACCACCGAAAAACATTAAATCTATAATGAATTAAAACACTGTTGATTCATCTAATACGAAGTTAATAGGATAATATTTTTATTTCAAGATACTCTTCCCTTAGTTAAAGGATTATATTACAATCTAAACTAATACCAAGGAATTTATACAATCATGATTAATATAATTCCATCATTTAACCAATTTCAACCATAGTCTCATCTTTTCCTACAAACCATGAGTATTCAACATTCATTCTTCATTTTTGTAACTCTAAAATAAAATTATAATAGATCAAATAATATATAATAAAATAACAATATATTCATCCATTTTTTTATTAAAACCGTAATGGTTAGAATAATGGAAGTTAATTCTAAAAATTAATCTAAATATATCAATCTCCAAAGATCAATATTTGAACTAAACTTTCAACATAAAACATTCATTAAATAAATAACCCTATGTCCTAAATAACCTCAAAAACCTCAACATAAAATAAGGTTCTAACCTCAAAGGTTATATCATACACTTTAATTTACATCTCTAAAAACATAATATCATTTTTCCAAAATATTCCATTATATTAAACCTAAAGGTTATATATACTTCAAACAATTAAAAAATACCACAAAATGTTATTAATCACATAAAATAGATTTAATAACAGAATATTTATTCATTAAAATGTTAATAAAATAATTTCATACTAACCAACAAATTGTGTTGGCTAGTGGTATGTGATGCACCCTTATCACCCTTTGGTTGTGGTTTTATACACTGCGAGCATTCCCTACACGATGAGTTGTCACCCGGCTTTTGAGTTTTCCTTTTTCTAAAACTATGGAAAAATTATGTGATAATCATATTATAAATTTACCAAGATCCTATAAAATTATCCATAATATTAATAACATAATCAAAAAAAACCTTTAGTAATCAAATAACTTTTTTGACCACTATGGTTGTTTATATAGATCATTATATTCCACATAATTAACAAATCTTAATTGACTATAATTACATCAATATCAAGAACTTATTGAAGATTATACATTCTTAAATTGTGTGTTTCTGGATAGAGTAATAACTTACCGTTAAATAAACTTTCTAGGAAATCAGTACCATTCAATGTCTTCTTGAAAATCATTAAATAAAACTACTTCAAAACAATCGATAGATTTTTCATGATTCTTATAAAATACCATTGATAAAAAAAGCTTTTAAAAAATCCTAAATTCAAATACGTAAATAGTTCTACCCATTCACATTAATGATTGAAATGGAATAAATCCTTCCAAAACCTTGGAGTTAATAATTAGATAAGGGCAGTGTCTTGGATAATTCCCAAGTTCCCCACATTTATGAAATTTAACTGTGAATGATACATTAATTTGAACTTGATTTCTGTAAATTGATCACTTCATTTTTCCTCATCAATTACATAATTTATTCTCTTATTTTCCACACATAAAACATCTTCAAATAACATTAAGTAATTTTATAGGTTTCTTATTTCTATATTTTTGATGTGTAGGAAATTGAATCTTATTTTATTTGTTATCCATAGCACCCGATATTCCATGAGAAACCATCCTTCTCTTCTTTGGTGGGTTTGGAAATTCAAATATATTGGAACTGTTAATAATAATTCAGGATAGATCACTTGTAATGATCATAAGATTTCTAAATTATGTTCCAATTAGGTTAAGAATCTCTATGGTTAAATCATTACATTTCCAATCACATTGGTTATTGGAATGATTTACTTATAGTTCTCACAAATAACTAAAAGTATAAAATAAAAATATGAGAATTCATTAACATACATAACTGAAACTTATCAAAATAAAAGGATTAAATTATAAATGAGAAGTATATCCTGAATTATGGGCCTCTAGGATTCAATCTATGTCATCAATGGTAATGTTTCCTATTAGGTTTTCTAATATACCAATTTATATAAGACCTTGATAATGGCTCATGAAGGGTTTGTTAATTTCTAAAGCATATACCTCAAGACTATCAAACCAATTTAAAAGTAAGATCCATTTTCTTATATGATGTAATTCACAAGTCAGGCTAATGTTCCTTTTTCAGTGTTATTACCCCTATGTACATCTATTGAAAAACGATTCCCACTTTAAGTATCAAGACAATGATTTTATTGCTTGAAAACCACGAGATCTATACTTCACCAATATTCTATGAGATTTTCTTATAGTTAGATTTATCCATAAACATATCCCTAGTGTTTTCACAAATGTTTTACCATCATAGTTTCCAAATCATAACTAAACCTTTTCTCTGATAACAATTATAGAGACCAAATATTTTTTACACATATTATTACATGATTGTTAAACATAAATATCCATTAATACAATAGAATGATCATAAAGGAATAGTTTCTTTTCAAAAAAAGGTTTATAATACATCAAAAGGAACATAAAACATGGTATCGTTATTTTATTCACCATAATGAGCTCCTAAAATCACTTTGATCTTCTAAAACTATATGTTATAACCTGGAAAATACATAAAGAAAGATGTGAGCTAAAAATTCTCATAAGGGAATAAACCTGATAATGAAACTTAACATGTGCTCCAAGAGTATAACATGATATCATAAATTTAAAGGCACATGAGTAAAAACATGGAAGAATTACACAAATAACATGGTATCATAAGATCATAGATTTATTTGAAATGTGAAAAAAACATATAACATGACATGAACATAAGTCAAGACTAACTTGAAAGACAATATCACGTGGTGGAAGAATCTCTTTAATGGATTAGATTTACGCCCCAATCCAATAAATGATACCTCATGAGACTAAATATTTACCAAATGAATTGGAGGGATATCTAGGAGAACCTATCCAAACATGTTCATAATTTATGTGTGACAAAAAATTAAAATAAATAATAATTCACACACATAATAATTACCCATGGAAAAAAAATGGTTGAAAAATCTTCTCCCATATCATGGTGAATGGAATGTTTCATAACGATGTAATATGAAAGATACACATAAGACATGTATTAACCCATAAAATCATGGTAGAGTGAGAATGGTATATATGTAAGAAAAATATATACAATATTTTAATCATTCCATGATATTAAAGGTTGATTTCATTTATGAATATAAATACTTTTAAAAATATTAGAAAACATTCTTAAGGAAAAAAAACCTTTACACATGGTTAAACATTTTTAATGGAAAAAATCAAAAAATATTAGAAAAATATATTTATTTTCAAATAACCCTCGAAACTTATAAATGCCACTTCGAGGAAATTGATGGAGGAAAATACTTTGCATTCTGCATATGTTAAAATAATGATTCCTTTCACATTTTTAGTAAAAATTAAAGAATTGACTCATTCATAAAATGAAAGGGATATTCATTTTAAACCATTATATAATAATGTAAAAGGGGTTAAAATTAATTTGAATAATTATTTAGGAATTATGAAAACAATTCATAACACACATTAATGAAGACATGGACATGAAAGAGAAAGGGTTTCCGATCAAAGATAAAAATAAAGTTGATTGTCCTTGAATACATTTTATCAATATTTTTATGTACCAAAGAAAAGAAAATTATACTATTAATTAAAATGGTCATGAATAACCAGAGGATAAAAAAATGTAATGGTTTTATTAGGCAATTATAAAATACTTTCCATTAATGAGAATTCAAGCATATATAATCCTGATTAAAATAAGATTTGAACAAAAACCGTTACCACTCTAGTAGTATTTTAAATCATAACACCCATGAATAAAGTAAAAGGATTGTAAATTAAAATATCATTAAGTATAAAGGATTAATGCTATATTATGTAATTGAAAATTATATAAACCATTTAAAATAAATTAGGTGTATAAAATAATATGTGTCTCAAAGAAAAAAGTTTTGATACCAACCCTCACAAAGATCATACCGTTGAAGTGGGGATTAATTAATGAATTAATTATGTTAAAAAATATAAATACTTATAAAATAGGTGTAAATAAAAAATAAAGTATTCAAATTTCATTACACACATAATCTATCAATAAAATTAGAAATGAAGTTGAACTTTAACTCAATGAATGGTCATTGTGCAAAGAAACCCGTTACATCAAACCTGATTTGTCACGCGCATTCCTTATCATCCTAAATAATAAATTTTATTTAATTATTTACATACTTAATAACCCTTTTCATGGTTATTATTATTATTTTTTATTTTTTTACCATGTTATATTCAATTACATAAATAATTAATTTCACATTGGATGTTTTAACGATAAATAACTCATATGTCCAAAATCACATTTTTAAGTTGACGATGATCGGATATATTATTATTTAATAATATCAATAATATTAATCATAAAATTTTTATTATTTGTATTCATACATTATACTTTTAAAACAATCCATCAAATATGGTTATTAAAAATGAACTGTGTTATAATCAAGGAGATGATATGTCGTATGTTCGCATAAGTAATCTTCCATTTTTTGATGATTATTATATAATGAAGGGAGGTGTTCTTTTATCGTTTATGTATTATAATTATACCATAAATATGATATTATTTATTGAAATATTCTTAACACAAACCATCTATGTGATGTTGATGTAAAAATGAATCACATTTCTTCACAAGGCGGTAGTTCGTCGTACCAATGAATGACGTTATCATTTATTTAATGGATTGTATGGTATGATTTTTTTTTATATTTATTTTCAAGAATTATAAATATGTCATTAATATCCAATGTAAACATCAAATTAGTCTTTATTACTTTACATGTAAATCTAAATGGAAAACGCACCACACTGCTTATTGTGATTGTAGTTCATCGTACATTCGAGCAACATAATCATATTCTATAAAAAAAGGAAATTAAGAAGGAGTATGTGTTATTATAATTCCATAAGTTTAATAATACCATAAATATCATATATAAACTTTGAAAAACTTCATTATATTCATCAGAGATAAGAGGTGATGAAAAATTAATTTCGTCGGTTCGTGTGGAGGTTGTCCATCGTACACACGATGAACATTTTTGTGTTCCATATGAGAGAGGATGAGATGGCTATAGTTGAATCCCAAAACATTAAAAAATCTCATTATATAGAATAAATTTATTTTATTATATCATAATAGTTTAATAAGACCATCATGAGGTGGATGAAGAAATATAACAAAAATATCGGATAAGGATGTTACCTCTTATTCAAACGACTTCTTTAGGTTTTCACTATAAAATCCATTAGGTTGGATTTATGATAAAAAAAATCTTATAGTATGAGTGGAGGGAATTAAGAAAGTGTTATGGGTTGGGATTGGACTAAACAATTATTTTTAGAGGTGTTTAAAGTAGAGGAGAGAGGTGGCCTTTTATAGGTGGGGGAGAAGACACACTTGAAAATTTTGAAAAGAATGAATTTGAACCATTGTTTTTTCATAACACTCTTGTAATAGTTGGTTCCATAGACTCAAATAAATAGTTTTTTCATTACCATTTCATTTATACAGTAAGATATGCATGATATACTCTTACGATTACAGTGTAGACATTTATGTGTCCACTATTTAGTGGTAATGTCCATAGATTAATTATCATATCAAAATGTTATAGAAGATTCCCTGATATGAGAACCTAAAGATACTACGAAATTAATATTGAATATATGCCTCATGGTTATGTAACATCCTACTGACTTGAAACTATTAATGTATGACTATTAGGTGCTGGGGGCTCATAAGCACTGAGAATTCTTTTAATCAAGTTCAAACTTTGTGATCTCTGGTATGTGAGATCATGAGGGCATTCCCTCCAACAGGAACACCACATGTTGTAGGTGTCATTGGTTATTACAATCTATGGACATGTGTATTGGTCTCCTAAATTGATATCATTATTAATGTGTGACGTTTGATCTCATGCTTTGATGTAAGTAAAAAACTATGATAATGAAATTGTGAAAAGGTAGCTTGTGTTGGGTGAATCATTGGTGTTATGACATTGATTGAATGGTAAAAAAATAATTTGTCCCCTCTGAGATGAGGAAGTAATATACTAGGCCTAGTTGATCAGGCGGATAGTGCCTCCATAAATCCTTGGACAATGTAGTAAGAGGTAAATTCATCCAGATATGTCAATAAATAATAAATCAAGAAAGGAAGATGACACTTGTGTGCATCATTCTTTACGGGATATCGAAATGAAAATAGATTATATTACACAGTGTGTGCCCATAGGTTGGGTTTCATTTCTATAACTATTACTTATCTCTTTAAGGGCCTTAATGGGTTCTATATTCCACTCTTGGTCTGTGATTACTATTACATACTATTGAGATAATATATTAGAGGGTCACACATAATAGAATATTCAAGAATATACCATATTTAGGTGAATGGGTATATCGGACATGGTGTCACCCACCACGGGGTCCGATTTTTCTCCAAGTATTATTGATCATTGATAAATAATTATATTCATTATTATTCAAGTAAATAATAATTTCGATGAATTTATTTATAAAATTTATTTAAAAGTTTTTACATGAATATGAGGAATCATATTATTCGAACGAATATTATTTTTATATTCCAAATTCATTTGACACTAGCGGGAATTACAAGTTGAGTCAAATGGCACTATTTTATCACATAGTATATTTAAAATATATTACAAGAATTTGAATAAATATAATAATATTTATGATGTAGTTTTGTTCATCATAATTATTATTTTTTACTTATTTAGTGGGAATTAAATTTTTTATGGACAAGGGAACTCAATCCAACTATTTTTTTGCAAACAACTATATAAATTGAAGAGGATTTTCTTTCCATGTACTATTCATGTGATCATAATTATAGATTCTCTCTCGTCAATCATTATATAGAGAGAAACCCTCTCTCTGAGCGAGTTATCAAATATTTCCTTCATAGATCAGTGTCATGGGATCGTGGTGAATGATGTGACGTTGAAGAGATCATCAGAGCTCCGAACTAGCGCACGAAATTTAACAAACACCATGTGTGTGTACTATTAAAGCGTGTATAGATGATCTTGATGGGTTTGGATTAGAATTTTTTGAGGGAAAGATGCTGAAAATGATCTTTAGTCAATTTTGATTCTATTCAAATGAGCTAACCATTCAGTTTTTATTTTGTGAGTATTAATTTCATGCGAGATCCTTGGACTGTACTGAACATCGTATCATTGGAGATGATATGTTCCATCACCCCGATGGTATTTTTTTGAAATTATCTTTTCAAAATATATATTATTAATTAAAAAAGGATGAGTTTCAGTCCCCCTCTGTCTCCTTCTTCCCCGAACGAGCTAGCGAGTCACAACTAGGCCACCACAGGCGTCTCCATAGTCGCTTGGTCGCCACCACAGGTGCTTCGCCATCCTGGTCTCCCTCTCTCTGACCCTCTCGGCTCACCGCCCTTACCATGTTGCGGCATATGGAAACTCAAACGGTTTCCTCCTCTACCTCCATATGCTCTCCACCTCTATTTGGGCCCACACTGCCACTCCGCCCTGTCGAAACCCCATTCCCCCCCTTCACGCCACTGATCAGGGAGTCGAACGCCACTGCAAGACAGCTAGATCACATTACAGCCCCACCCAGCATCAGCTGTTGCTACCCCATCGTGATACGACCAGATCCCAACCCACTTCCAGAAATGGCACCTCAGATCCCCATCCACATAAAATAGATGTGCTCCCTCAGTGCTTTCACCAAAAGTGTCCTTTATATGAGACCACCCGTGTTGTTGACTCCGGATGGCCTCGTCTGGAAAACTACATCGGCCGCCTGCCTTCGGTTGGATATCATGCCCTAGTGGTGTGACTGACTCCAACGAATCCACACCCTAACATGCATGGCTGAGATATCGGTCGCCCTACTGTCCTCTCTATAGTGCGGTAACACCCGGTCCTGGGCTCCCTTAGTTCGGTTGGACTCGAATCACCGTGAAACGTTGCAAGGAAGGTATGCATGACCCTAAGCAGGTCTTGACAGACCTTCCTAGTCAAGAACGACCCTACATGGGGTTTTCTCAGTTCGGAATGAACCTGAATAGGTTCGGACCGACTCGCATTGGCCCTACAGTGGGTTTCATATCTCAAGGTTAATAAAAAATAATTTAATTAATTAATATAATTTAACTATTAAATTATTTTAATTAAAATATTTTTTTTAAATATAATATTTTAATACCACGATATAAAAATTAATTTAATATAGATATTAAATTACTTAAAAATATTTTTTATTAAAATTAAATTTTTATTTGGACCAAATAAAGATATAATATTTGAATAAATTATTTTATTTTGATTATTTCATTTAATTTATTTCAATTTCCCTAATACATTGACTTTATTTTAATTTAATTTTTAATATGTGTTTATTTATTATATCAACTGGTATTGAACAAGTGACCATACCTATGTATGTATGGGTTAATTTCATTAATTATTTGTTACATGAATGTGATGATGGTAACACGTAGATTATTAAAAGATGGTTTGTTAATCATCCATATTTTATTCATTATTTACAAAGGCATGCATGTCTATCATTATATGTATGTACATTTAACTCTCGAGTTCCCTTCTCAATCATGTGAGTATTTTTTTTCCATGATGAGGATGGTGAAAGATGCAGACTAGAAAAGTCCAAATCGAAATCCAGACGAGTAGTGGAAACAATGTATGGGAACAAGCAACATCGTGAGTCAAGATACAACTCAAGTATGATAACCCAATGTCATGGTTGATCCATTAAGTTAAAATGCATCAAACAATATTATATGTTCAAGGCTAGTTGGATATTCTATTTATTTTATGCATTTTATTATTATTTTATACATTTACCTGACAATAAGAAACACATAAAATAATAAACAGAAAGATGTATAAAGAAGAAATGAATGATTTTCTATTAAATTTTAGTTGCGTGTGCAACAACATATAATGAATAAATTTATATAAATATATAACATTCACTGAGGAAAAATAATAAAACACCCTCAAATAAATATGATGTCTCAAATTCCTTCATTCATTCAAATTTTTTCAAAACTGGGTGATCGGGGTTCTTTTAAGACAAAGTTGAGGGTGGCTCATACTACCAAGGATTTCTTATGAGAGTGATGGGTTGACTTAATAGAAGTTAGAAGAAAATAATAGCCAAATCTAGCTTGTTACAACTTTATAGGAAATCATTGAGTAAATTATTTTATTATTTTAGAAGCTGGGACTTCACTCAAGACATTAAGGAACTATGAGATAATATGATTATCTAGTCGAATGCCAACCTTGAACTCTCTGAGTAGCGGAATAGTCAAATCTTGTGGACTATGGGGAGAAGCTCAAGGATCCTAGCCATTAGAATACTAATGATACTAAATATTCTGATTGTAGTATAGAGGGTTTCTGTAATTTGATAATATAGTAGGAGACATATAATGGTTTAATAATAAATAATGTCTAAATCAACAATAATGATAAAAGTAAAAAACTAGTAGAATTTGTTTTTGTTCAAAATTTAATGTAATATAACATGATAGGGTGTGAAAATATTGGATAAATAAAATTTAAAATCTAGAATGGGTTTCCAAAGAGTACTATAGGATATTTCCCACAATACTACAATAACGGAAATTCATAGTGATGGGGTCCCCAATACCTATGAATCCACCTTATGAAGCGTGAGTGAGAAAAATACATACTTGAGACTAATGTGCGATGCATATAATGGTTATGTCATAATGTTGTCATCAACATCTTATGTATGTTGAGGATAATATATCAGGACATTGATAATATTTCATGTAGCCTCATCACCAAGAAGAATGTGAGGAGAAATTAAAGCGAGATGTGAATGAGTAAATATTACACTAGTTATGTGTTATTTGATAGGCATATCATGATATTTCAAAACATCCCATTCTTATACCATGTTAACCCATATACTCCAGTCCCATTTAATATTAAAAAACATGCAGTATAGATAATAACTCTTCATAACCTTTTGGGTAAGGTTTTCCAAGAAATAAAACATTAAATAAAGATTAATATTTTACTCATATAGAGAATAAGTTGAAAAATTTGTATAAAAGGTCAATGAGAAGTTAGAATCCAATGACACCACTAAAATGTCCTTCAAAGAAAAGAGGTGCTTAACAATAGGTTATTTTTTCACATATCCGGAAAAAAATCAGTGTATGTTCAGAATCAATGACTTGAATTAAAGAAGCAAGCAGTCGATTCCTCTTCAAGTGTATTCATCAATTATTAGTAATAATTCTATTATAAATCATTGGTATTAAATTGAAGATAATTTTTACATATGTGTATTTGAATATAGTGAAAAGTATGTATAGACGTTTTTTTATATTTAAGGTGTGTTCTCTAAGTGGTTGAGAAAGGGTGGTTCCTAAGTCACTGGGGAGAAGCAAAAACCTTCTAGTTGCCATGTTAGTTATTCATGTAGAAATTTTACTGAGTAAAACCAAAACATTTATCTCATGTGTTCTTTGGAGACAAGGATACATTATTTAAATTCATGAATGACTGTTTTTGTGGTGTTTAATACTCAAATAGTTGTTTTATGATACTTGAATCATTAGAAATACCCAATGAATATAAAATTTAAGTCTTATATGCCATGTTTTAAAAGGATAATAGTTTTTACAATAAAAATAAAATTTGATATCAAATATGTAACCATTATGGTATTTATACTCAGTGAAACTAAACACCTTAGGTATCATCAACCTATATACTTATTTATTTTAGACAAAGAAACCTTTAGAAAGAAATATAAGCTGCAATGATATCAAAATTAATTTAGCTGGAGCGAATGAAGTATTACAAGAATAACCTACTGGTATATATACTTCATATGACTCCATTTATAGTTTTATGTTATTTAAAAGTTATGTTTGGTGTATTCATGGTAAGAAGATATATGATGCTTCTGGATGGCATGTCCAAACATATCTTGACCAGACATTCACTGTTCATTATAATGTAGCATGGAGAAATTCCTAAAAGATCATTAACATGTCCACATCACAGTTTTGATGATAATATGTAGGATCAATTATGAGTCTTACACATTTTCATTGATCAAACAAATTTTGATTAGAGAATTTCCAGAATGTGCATGTCCTTATACACATTATATTCATGATGCGAGTAAAAGGAGAATCAATGTTAAAAAACATGCATTACAGATACTTCCATTATACATTTAAAATAACAATGTTATCCCTTAACCCTATACTAAATATCATGAAAAGTGGATATCATATGAGTTACAGTATGATAGAAATCCATTATGACATTAGAACACGTGTTTATATGCAAATGTTGTGTATTGATATAAATAAAATCTCATTAAGAAAAAAAACAATGTGCATCTAAAGTAATTATCCTAAAGTTTCTTAAAATATTATATAAATCACTATAGTAGAATAGTTAGTCAAGTGATAGATTATATTTCTATGAAATGTTGTACATGTTTATTTGATATAGTATGATAAATATTTTCCTGGGTTTACTCAATAATAGAGATTCAAAAATAGTTGACATATAAACGAGTTCTATAAGAGGTGTAAAAGAGGAATGTTCCAGAGACACATATTGTGAAATAATGATAAAACTATGGTAATGGTTGTATATTCACCGTGGGTGATGAT
Source organism: Viscum album (assembly GCA_963277665.1). NCBI lineage: Eukaryota > Viridiplantae > Streptophyta > Magnoliopsida > Santalales > Viscaceae > Viscum > Viscum album. The sequence continues at coordinate 910,899,623 of OY728155.1, read as the reverse complement.
ATTTTATTCATTGATAATAATAATTCCTACAAGTGGGCTGTATATGGAACTTATCTAAAATTAACAACATCAATTAAAATTCAATAATGTATTGCATGTATCAAAGTAAAAAGGGATTATTATTTGAAATATTGTAGTTGGTATTCATGTGAGACAATACATGGGTGGTACAGGCGTGGTGCCAATATGGCTCTATTGGTAATACCAATTATTTATGCCTAAATACATTGGAATTTTACTTGTCATAGTTATTTTCCATGATCATTTTAATGAGAATTATATGTCAAGACCACCAATCGTGGAAGGTTTCTATAAAACACAAATAGAAAGGGATGTTGATACCAAATAAAGCCAATAAGTGGTGCAAGTTATTCAAATCCAATATAGTATTAATGTAAGAAAAAAAGATTAAAGAATATTCATTTGGAATGAATATTTTCCATGTGTTTAACAGAGGATAGTGGGAATGCTACTATTTTCCAAGTGATATATGTATGGTAAAATAATGAAATTAACTATTGGTATTATAGTTAGTTAAGAAAAAAATAAAAATGACACTCTAGATATTGACTTAAAGTAGAAATTGAAGTTCTAGGGAAAAATATCTACTACATTAGTTTAAAAAATTTCATAGAATTAGTGAACGGTATATATATTGACATGGTATTGATAAAATTAGGTTGGATACATTTGGGAGAGAATTATTAGTAGTTTTACATGGAATATTTCACTCCATGAATACAAGAATGGGAATAAGTTGAGATTAATGTTGTGATTAGAGTTCTATGAGATTCTACAATGGATCAATCATTATTGTTGTGATATGTATAAAAAAATAATATTTCCATCGTATACATTATAGTAGGAAAATATTAGTTGTATCTAGGAGAACTTCCATGGAATTAGATAAAAATATTAAATTGTACTTAAATAATAATTATTTCTGACACTTTCATTGGGACCACCACCCATGTGGTATTGTACACTCGCATGCTTATTAGACTACATTCCTGATATTCAAAGACAGGTGACATTTATCACATTCATCAGTGATTTATTCTCCTTGATCAAAATTGGATGATGGTATGTTAGTTTCCCCTTACTTTTATTTCCCCAAGGAACTCATCACCTAATCTTATTCTCCCTCATATAGTTATGTCGTGTTTGCAGAACACATTCTTAGTGCCATATCTTCATGGATGTTTGTCAATTAGAATGACTTTTTTTGGACATTCCAAAGGGTCATGACAAGGAATTAACTTTCATCCAAGAGATTATTCAAGTTTGGAATCCTTGGAAGGCTTGAATTTTAGGAACATTGGTCACCAGTATTATTCCTCATAAGAGGGAACCTAATGGAGGCATCTCAGGGATGAAACTATAGGAATCATATTTCAATCACAAGGTTTATGATAGAAAAAGGCATATAATCCAAGTATTTCACCATAGGAATCCCTTTTTTTCATGAGGTAGATGAATCCATAAGTGCATATTATAAAAGGATATCACCTCAGGAATCCCAATTTATTCACCAGGTTTCTATATGAGATAGTTTATGGGTTTGATGTCTTGTCTAGATGGAATGTTGCTGATTAGAATTCCATGTGGAGGAGGATAATGGAGGTAAGTCCCTAGGAAGGATCACCATAAAGGTTTTCAAAAGGATGGGTAAGAACACCCATGGAGGTGGACCCATGAGGTGTTTCTCATAAAAGTAAAATTTCAGACCATTAGGGTTTATCTAAACACCGCTGGAGGTGGATCACGGAGGAGAAACCCTTTGAGGGGGACCCCAAAATTTGTCATTGGTTGGGAGTAAACCTCAGAGAGGCATCCTACACACCCTTCATAAGATGATACAATCAAATCCTACATAGTTTGATGTCTCATTTGATGGTCATGTGACATGACTGATCCATGCAGTTTAACTTCATGAAGTATGTATTCCTCCATCATGAAGCCACACCGATGAGGGATGGTATGGGGCTTACACATGGAATTTTCCATTTCCAAGAAGATTTATCTTTGATGGATTGTGTGGTGTGGGCGTTATTCATGTATGTTTCCATTTTCAAGAGTATTTCTCTTGGTTGGAGTTGATTTTGGGCTTACACAAGGAGGCTTCTTGGGTGGATGGCATGAACTTACTAGGATTTAGTAGCTCGGGTAAATTCAGGGTGGATGCGTATGGAGTTTTGGGTTTAGACATCAGTGAGGCTTCCTAAATATCCCAATTTATTTGGAATCAAATCCCACATCATTTTTCAATGGGAAATGAGGATTACACCTAGGGAGTAGGCCCTTTGAGTTGGAGCATGTGGTTGGGGATTACACATTGGAGTAGTCCATTTGGGGGGACATGATGTGGTTGGGGATTATTCATCGAAGATGCCTGTTGCAAGTTGGAAACCTGGGCTTACTCTAATAGGTAATCCTATATGAGAAGTTATATGGATTTCATGGTCTCTAATAATCACTAATCCCATGTGAGTCTTTCTCATTGTGAGAAATAAGAGGATGCAGAAGACCTAACGCTCATGTCATGAAGAATCTTGAATGAGAGATGATGTGGGGATTAACCATTGGAGTAACTCGATGAGAATTTCATTACCTATGGGTAGGATATCATTCCATATGGGAATGATATAATTCCTAGTGAGGAGGATCTCATTCCGTGTGAGGATAGGTGGTGTCAAGACTATCCCATGACACACACACATGGAGAATCTTTCCCTTATTTAACATTTTAAAGCCACATTTTAATGTAATATACTGAGGAATATGGCATTGGGTTGTTTAATGTTATGTGAGATGGACATTGGGGACTCACCCCTCACCCCTTAGGCTTATATGACCGTGGCACATGCACCCATAGGTGGCATTTAGATTTGATAATTCCATGGTGTGACAATTTGGAGGATTGGTCAATCATGATGTCTATATTAGAATTCCTATAATGAGAATAAAAAGGTGTTAGAGTACCTATTTTGAGAATAAAATGGTAAATGGGAGTCTTGGGCCACACTAGGAGTGAATTGGGCCACTATAATAGGTGGACCAGGTAACAAGGGGACATGAAGTGTAGTGGAACCGAACATGGATGAATGAGGGGATTTGGACACTCAACCTTTATAAAGAGGTGTCAAAATAAGGGAGTCAACATGGAGAGACCTAGAAGAGGGGATTAACAAAGGATAAGGCCTTATAAAGAGTTTCTTCATGAACCTCAAGTGATTTGTGGAGGACAAGGGATTTGTGATGAAATGGTATTCATGAAACCTGGTGACCCAACCTTAGGATGAAGTCTTGTCTCAGGAAAATATTTCTTCAATAATGATTCATGCTTCAAAAACCCTCTAGTATCCCTAAGTGAATACTTCCTTCATGAAGGGAATGATCCTTTATGAAAGGAATCACCACCTTAGGTATTAGTATTTATTAATATATGAAATTGGTTTTCATAATTCTAGGATACCTTGGATGATTAATTTTAGTTTGATTCACAATGCTTAGGGTGATTCATGAATTGGGAGTAATTTGTATGTCAAAGGGTAGGGTAGTCATTCCTTGATGTTATAATGAGATGGGTATTAATAGGTAAAATATATTCACGATGCTGTGAAATTGTTCATGAAGAAAATATTGGCTTAGTGAATGGATATAACTCAATAAAACTTGAAAAGTAGGCCGTAAATATTTAGCGTGTTCATGAAGTGTCTTCAGACTCCTATAGAAAACCTTTAGGGAATTACGCAACTGCAGTGGGGAATGGTCCGCCATGAAAGGTCATCACGAAGAAGATCCTTAAGAGTGTTTTATGCCATTTGATCTTGGATCCTCCTTTTAATAGCTGTTTCCTACTAGACTAGTCCTGTAGAACACATTTCTTTACCAATAAATGGACCCTCATAATGGGAGTCGATGGGAAAAGGAGGGTATATTCTGAGGGAGAATCGTTGAAAAATTAGACAATATGATCCCTTTCTCGAAGACCTTTTGAAAAGATAAATTGAGGTCCTCACACATGTATATCAATGCCATGATGTTTATCATTAATCATTGACTATCATACACTTATCAACAATGTGGGTGGGGGACCTAAATAGAAAATGAGCTCCTTGAATGAAAATCTACCACACTATCTTCTCACAAAACACACCACCTACACGATCCTTTGTATGTGAATGAATAATCCATGAATTAGACTTCTTTACTTTTCCTTTGTGAACACTACTTAGAAAAACTATCCTAGATAAATGGTTAAATCAAATAGACATTCCAATCCACACTCTATGTCATGAGGCTTGGGAAACTGGGACGTCTACACGCAGTTCCACAATCCTCACAGGATGTGGCACCACTTCAATAGGTATAGGTTGAATATATCCATGATTGGTTATGTAAAATATAGTTTCTACATGTCTCTAGAAGAGGTTATGTGGTACAAGATGGAACTACTGGACCTAGTGCACTTTTGGGGCACTTTATAGATGTGACATACCGTTTAACCATGGGGTGAACATCTCGATACCTTATAGGGGTAGGGGTTTCTGGTATTACCAAAGTCTGACCTATGAAGTAATATAAGCTAATATTCCAATGTTATTTCTACCTAGGGATGTTGTTCCCATTACTCCTAGAAATAACAATACAATTCCCCAATTATTTCATCTTAGACCCTAGCTATAGAATTCGGAGGATGAAATAATCATCCCAGTATTTCAACTGGCTAGTTGCAACAATGATGCAATCACAATAATTTTCCTAAACCTTCTTATCCTTTCTCTCATCATAGAATAAATCATTATATGTGGTCTCACATGAGTTTAAGTGAGATACACCACCTTGTATCATGTTTACATGACTGTTGAGAGAATACTTGAGGCATTAGTGACACGAGGAGGAAACTACTTCATGACAATGGAGACATGGACAACCTATCAATGCATTTTATGTAGAAACCATTGAGATAAACATGAATTTAGTTTTTTCTAACAAAATACTGAACCTAGTTTTCAAACTGATTCTTCCACATGGTCCCTTATTGATCCTGTCATAACCCTGAATCTTCAGTTTAGAGGGACTCAAATCTGCTCTAGTCAGTCCTAGCATAGGGAGCATCTGAGTCGAGATGAGATTAATCACAAAACCTACTTACACTAGGTATTAGTGTACATACACACCATTGAATAGACACGTGATGTACATTTTGTTGACATGCTCATGCCAGATGGATCCCTCATCTTCTATGTAGAATGAGATGATTATTTAGAATTATTCTTTCTCGACCACCCCATTGTGGATGGACTCTGCAACCACTACCTCTTCATCAATCTAGTGGAGGATTTCAATGTTTTTATGATGACCTCGTGCATCTATTATGATAGGAATAGGGCCTCTATAATAGATATATTTTTAAGAATTCTAAAGATTTCCTTCGGCACATTATACTAATGTGCGCAACACACATTTCATTCCGCTGAGGGTTTCTCTCTAGAAGGAGGCATAATTGGTACTACTAGAATAAGCACTATATTATGAATGGTGATGGAAATGCCATTATTCTTATTAGATAACTTAATCAGAACTGCTAATGAATAATTTTTTGGCTTACTGTGGCTTGGCTTCAGTTGGACACAGCTGATCAGGGTGCGGTCATGACTATTCTTTTTGGTCAATTAGTATAGTTAGCTATGGTGGAATGTCTGACAGAATAGGATGGGAGGACTATTCCTACTAACATATTAATGTAACCTATTGCTTTGTCAGGGTAGCATGCACATTTTAACCTATATCACTATCTTGATCATTCTTGGGATTCACATTTCCTCAACTTATTATTCAATGATATTGACTGGAGACAATCAGAGTAAATTCCTAATAATCCTCTTTATTAGGAACCATGTATATTTCTACAAACTCTATAGTATTTATGGATTTAAACTCAAATAAATTGTATAATTAGTCTTCTAATGTTGTACGAGATCTAGGGGTGATCCAGATCCCTAGAGGTATGAAATAGCTGATATAATGGGAAGGATTTAGCACTATTGGGGAATTTTAGTTATTTTGATCCATTGACATATTCTCTATTGAGACATGGAAGGATGAAAATTTGATACATAAGTGCCATCTGGAGAAGGTGCATTGAATTTTAGAGGCTTGAGCCAACCTAAGATGGAATGAATAATGACATGGGAGTGAGTATCTTCTCTAAAAGCCAACGAGCCATGATACTTATAGGTATTGTGTTTGGTAAACTATTTCCACTCATCAGAACCCTATGAATCACTGAGAGTCTCAATAGAGATATATTTTACCTATGCTGGGACATGGACTAACTTGATCACACTATTATCCACATGGTCCGAGATCTAGTCCATGAACACATAACATTATTTAGCGGTATGTATAAGAATCTATTGGTAGGGAATGTGGTCAGGTAAATTAGTGAGCTCATCCTCATCGGGATTCCTACAAATCTAAATTTTTTAGACCCAGTTTCTCCAAGTCACAATGTAAATAGATAAAAACAAATTATACCTTGAAGGATTTGGTTTAGTTTTTCTTATCTAAGAAGGGAGCTTTGGGAGCTTGGCCTTGAAGAGGGGCTAGATCCCATCAAAGGTTTGGAACCACATTCTCTCACCTAGGTGGTATTGTTTTCTGAGGTAGCACATACCGATTCTACACTGGGTGATTCTAATCAGGTTGAGGCTTTTATAATCACCAAGGCTACAATGGGTAAGGATTGTTTAGAAATAGGTTTATCATCTTGGGGTTATCTACCTGTGCAAAAGTTTCAGTCTCAACATTAGTGGTTCTTTATGTAGGAGATATTAGAGGTAATTGATGTGCCTTCTAGGTTTATATCAAAGCTTCTTCTTGGTGACGATCCTTGTTAGACAAAACCCAAAATACACTCAAAAATTTCTGAGTTATGGCGGAAGGAACTACCTATGTCTTAACATTTCCCAAAAATATTTTTAGCATTTCATCTTTGGATAGAAACAAACTGAGTGAATATGTTAGGCCCTTCCATAGGGAGAAAAATTCTATAAGACACTCATCTGGAAGTTTCTTTCATTTGAAGAGTTCAAAAATACTTGTCTTACACGTGGTGGAGATGAAATAGTAGAGGAACTACATGCGGTGGTATTCCTAACTATCAATGGACCCAATGGAAAACTGACTATAGCATACAAATGCAGGCCCTTCCAATTTCAAAAAAACATCAGAGCATAGTTGTTTCCTGCTGCTCTAGGGTTCCCCACATGGGTCCACACCATGATATGAATGGGCCAGATGCTATATCCATTCACCCATCCCGTTGAATGGGTTGAAGGTAAGATTCCCAAAATATTGGGGTGATCTCATGTCATCCACCCATTCTAGATATGACTTTCCATTAGTAGGAATTTCCACCTATCACATCTCTAGGGATTCTAGGTGAGCGGTGAGAAAGGATATTATATCATATTTATGGGGTGTCCTATCTTGATGATAATACATAACTACCAATTCATTGACATGATAATCAACATGGTAGTAAGGTCCAACGGGTCATAGCGTGACTTATGGAGCATCATGATCTAGGTCTCAGGGAGGCTCACAACACTACTCGAGCATATTTGATAATGAATCCCATGGAAATTTTATATAAACATTGTTCTCTAAACTATTGAGATGTGTAGTATTGTGGGGAACAATCGAGAGAAATTGACGGAGAAGGAATTGCGGTTTCCCCTGCTTCCCTAGTGGTTATGGAACACAATCATGTTGAGGAGCACCACAATCCGGACACTACTATGTGAGGAGCTCATCAATGATACTTTTATGATCTTTAAATAAATATTGTAAGGATATGATAGTAGGATCAATTTATGTATTTTTTGCCACATCATGTAGTTAAAAGGGCTCGAGAGTCCCCATATCATTGTTGAGATTACAGTTGGAGGGAAATGATGTAGAAGCTTCCCTAAGGCCAAGTGTCTACCTTTGAAATAGAGCGCAGAAACCAGTGTGATGATCCACATTATAATTCACCATCCTAGGGGGAATGATCTTTCTATTGGATCCAATGATAGTGTCCCTTTCCTGAGTGGATACATTAAGGATGACCATAATTACGATAATGGTACTCATAGGAATATCTTTGATATCAATGGGTTGGTCTAGTTGTCACGGGGTAGGACTGATGCGGAGAGTAGCATAATATTTCTATCCATAGATCTGCACATTCGGATACACCACTTCAATGATTATGTGAATCATTTTAAATATCGTGACGCATCTCTGTTAGAGGGCCTGGTGGTAGTCGGGTGATGAAGGGTGCTGAGCCACAAGGAGTTCTACCAAATCAACCATGTGACACTATTGATCAATTTGATCAAAATGTTCTTAACTTCCTAGGTAGACAAGCTAATAGTAACAGAGGAAAAAACACATCATCCATATAGTATAATGGAAACATATGACTGGGTCCGTGCTGAGGGACTCTGGGATAGAGAAGTTGGGAACCACATTTAGCTAGGAAACCAATGATAGTTTATTAGTATACAGAGTTTACCACATGCTTCCTTGTTTAAAAAAGGGACTGGATTTTAGTTAGAGCATTCTTCGATCAGTGTTGGCTAAGAAATTAGTAGCAACATTTATGTAGATCAGTGTGACAGTGGACTTTCCAGTGGAGGAGCCGCTGCATGAGCTGTATGTTCACTACATAATTGTTCATCTCTTAAAGGAAACATTGGATGTATCATTGTCTCCCTACAGGAGTGAGTGTCCACATCTAACTCTAGGTGAGGGAATATACAGTCATTAAATTGTCTACCAGATTCTCATCTTCTATCAAACTCTATAATAATTGTTTGTGATCCCAGGTAGAGGTCAGTACTGGAACCAAGATGATATGGATGAATTCACTATGAGACCCTTTAGGGGGGAAAATATTCCTCCACCTACATTTACCTATTAAGGGAGTTTGGAATCTTGAGGATCTCACCTTCCCAGATAATGAATCTCACCTTCCAGTCTCCTTCCCCAGATTCTGATGTAGAGGACTATGGTGATGGCTACATCATTGAATCACATTCTACTATAAATTATGATAAACTAATAGGATTAAAAAAGACTAGGCTGAACCTAGAATCAATCCTTTGGTATTAATGGTTCAACCTTCTACCTCATGATGATTCTTTGGGTAAGGGAAATTCTTCTGCACAAGGAGGGCCATCATGTTGATGGGTGATGTCGCTGCTTCGATTTTCTGGGATATGGGGAGGTCTGATGTATCAGATGTTTCTGGATTGGGGAGGAACTTTTCATAGAATATTTTGGGAGTGGGGAGGACCTCCACTATGGATATTGAAGTAGCGGGGAAGACCTCTGCTTTGGTTAGTGGGAAAATGGGTATAACCTTCATATTGATTACGAGAGTGGCGAGGAACACTATTTCGATGTGTTGAAGTGAAAGGAGGGTCTTCACATAGATCAAACTCAACATAGATAGGACCTCCATCTTGATAAGAACTTGTATGAGGATGGCCTCTATACTAGTTACATGGCGTGAGGGGTGTACCTTCATCATGGATGGTAGAATTAGGGTGTCAGACCCTATGTATTACATCAAAGTTGTGGGTATGACATCCACTATGGTTGGTGTTGGAGTGGGGAGGACCTCCGATTGAGATGGGAATGGAATGAGGAGGACCTTCATGTATATGGAATGTGACATGGGGATGACCACCATGTTGGGAACCACAATAATGGGTAGGACCACTCTACTAGATGTCGATGAGGTGGGGGGGGGGGACCTTCACATTGTCGGATGCTGGGAACATGGGGAGGACCTCCATGTTGATTGTGAGAGTGGAGAGTACCTCCAATATAGATAGAGACTATATAGGGAGGACATTTATACTGAATAAAATCATCACAAACTAGTCTATTATGGCTATTGGTGACACCAGTGGTTGAGACAGTCAACCCAACCTGCTTGTTGGGGGGAAATGGTCTCGATCCCAACCAGGCCTTGATGGTTCCCTTCTATATAGTGAATGGGATCTATAAAAATGTGATGGACATGGTAGGGTCCCCTAGAGTTATGGAATATGACTCCCTTTATCTGGAATCCACCAAAGATTGGGCCTGACGTTGGCGTCGGTACATTTAGACCAGGTTCAGTGAAGTAGGTGAATAGTCCACTAGTTCCTTAGCTTGGATGACCGATCAAGGATAACACTATCGAGGCCTAGTGGGAGCCCTCCTTAAAGGTTTTTGGGTAGTAGTCACTATAGAGGTGACTCATGCATCCCCTAATTCTTCAAAATAGGGAATACAGTAATAGGACCGCTCTAGGGAGAAGATCCTGAAGCAGTTTTTTGTTGGAGTGGGGTAGTAGTGGCTCCTTACATGACCCATGGGGTGATAGGTTTAGTGAGGTTCTAAAGAATCCATGTATTTTTGGGCCATTTAACTTATGGGAATAAACCCCTCAATATCATACTGGTGTACTAGTGCATCTATCTCTATCCACTAAATGATCTCTGAGGGTGAGATGGGGCATTGGTACCCAATAGTTGTAGTCACAACTGATGTCATGGTAGATGTGTAGTCTTACAAGATTGCTGCATTGAAATTTCTCCTACCCCAAAATCTACAGGAAGTGGGATGTTGGTTTCCTGCAACTTGGGTCCTATAAAGTATAAGGATTCAGCTATCATTACAGATTCAAGGAAATAAGTTCCCAATGCTCTAGTGTTATCCAATATTTCATTGATAGATAGATAGATCTGCACTAGATACTTCATAGATCAGAATTACTAGTGTTTTACAACCGAAATTTATGGTGATCTCTATATTGGGCCCACTATTTTTTATTGGGTCTTGGCACTAGATGGCTATATCTTATGACACATTAATCTATTGATGTCTCGAATGCTCCTAGTCCTCATATTGGGGAGAATAATTTCACATCAAGTTCCCCATTTATGTTTTTGAACCCTTTAACGAAGCCACCACCTACCTGTTAATGTATGCGGGTGTTCTTGTTACCCAAAATTCCCATCTTCGAATGTTAGGAAACATTCAACACCTTCATCGGTAATGTCTACTACTAGATTGAAATGAAATTATGGGATGTCAGTTTGACCTTCTATGGATTCTTCCTTGTAACTCATTTCCTAATCTGTGTCTCCCTAAAAAATTTATGTAATTTTCTTGGAACTCATTCATGGTTCCATATCATCATGGATTCTCGTTAATTACTCTTCCTTTATCTGAACATTCCAAATGTTCTTAACTGGGATACAACCTTTGATCAGGAGAGTAGTCAAGTTGCACATAACTGGAATGTCTTAATGATAGTAACATTATTCAGCTGTAATATTCCTCAAAGGAGTGAACCTAATAATGGCATCTCTGGTAGGGAACCTTAGGCATCCCAAGTAACCATGAGGTTTCTAATGACAAATTCATATCTTCTATGGCTTTCACCATAGGAATACCATGTTTGGAATGTGGTAGCTGACAATATAAGAGCATATTTTCCATGGTATTCACCTATGTTATTCCATTTTTGGAATTAGGATACTATATGATATAGGGCGTGAGTTTAAAAATATATTTGGGATGGAAATAGGAAAATAAGAATTCGTCGTAGAGGTAGATCAAGGAGGTACAACCCTATGAGGAAGAACCTGAAAGGATTAGCAACGGATGGGTCAGAATCCCCATGGAGGTAGATCTAGGAGGTGTGTCTCATAAAGGGATGGTGTCACACCACGAGGTTGGATCCAAAATCTGCTGGGGGTTTATCAAATAGGTTCCCCAAAGGAGGGGGATTCCAATATTTATAATTAGTTACGATTGAATCTTGTAGGGGAATCCTACGCTCCCGGTTTAAAAAGACATGGATCAGAACACAAATAATTTTATTCCATAAATTAATTTCATTCCACATGAACAATAAATATATTTTAACATTTTACACTAAGGATTCTTGTGTCAGGAAGGGGCTTCTTTGAGGGATGGCTTGGGGCTTATGCATGGAAGCTTCCCTTCACAAGAGGATTTCCTTTGGTTGGATTTAATGTGGGGCTTATGTTTGGAAGCTTCCCAAGAGGATGGCATGATCATACAAAGATGTGTTGGCCTAAAAAAATCATGGTGGATGTGGATGGAGTGTTGGGTTTAGACCTCGAAGAGGCTTCCTACATACCCAATTGATTGAGAATCAATACCCACATTGTTCATAAATGGGAATTGGGGCATAAACCAGAAGATTAGGCCCATTTATATGTAGATTATGGATGGGGATTACACATCAGAGAAGTGCATTTGGGGGAAAAGATGTGGTTGGGGATTAAACATGGAAACTCCCTATAAGAAGGTGGAAATCGAGGCTTAATCTATGAGGTATTTCTATAAGAGGAGGTGGATGGATCTCAAGTTTGCTGCTAACCTCTTAGCCCATTTGAGTCATTTTTGGTGTGAGAAACCATAAGAAGTAGTAGAATTGATGCTCATGTCACAAAAGAAGCATAAAAGGGAGATGATGTGAGGATTACTCATAGAATCTTCCCATGGAGGATATCATTCCCTAGGGGATAATGAAATTCCATGTGGGGAGGATTTAATTCTATTTGAAGATGTTCTCATTATGTGTGAGTATAGGTGGTGTGATGACCATCCCATGACACACACACATGGGTCATCCCACACTTTTTTCATAGGGAAAGGGAACATTTTAATGTAATATGATGAGAATTATGGTATTTGTGGTTTTATGTCGTGAAAATCAGATGCGGGGGACTCACTACTCAACCCTTGGTCTTACATGACTGTCGTACATGCACCTCATAGTGGGACATGGCTTCGGTAATGTCAAGGTGTAAAGGTGTGGAGGACTGTTTGATCATGAGGTATATGTTAGTGTGAGTATGATTAGAAGAAAAATGAATTAGTGTACCTATTATGAGAATAATAAGAAAATAGGGAGTCTCTGGACAGACATGGAGTGAAGTGGGCGACATGAAAAGGTGGAACAGGTCACATGGGGACATTAAGTGTAGCTAAAACGATCTTGGATGAATATGGGAACATTGGGTACTCAACCTTCATAAATAGGTGTTAGTTGAAGGGATGGAACATCGAGAGGACCAAGAGAGGGGATTGATGAAGCCAATGGACTTTTAGAGAGGTGATTCACGAAGATCAGATGCTTCAGAGAGGACAAGGGATTAATGAAGACACGTGCTTCATGAAACATGGTGACCTAGTCAGGATGAATTCATTTCTTAGGAAACGATTGATTTTTTATGGCTTTATTCTTCATGAAACCTCATGTACCCCTAAGGAAATTTTTTCTCCGTAAATGGTGTAGGCCTTTATGAATGGAATCCCCACCATAGGTAGAGTTATTTAGAAATAAAAGAAAGGTTGTTTAGTGATTTTAGGATACCTTTGAAGATCCATTTCAGTTTGATTCATGTTGCCTAGGGTGCTTCAAAAATTTATGAGAAATTAGGAATTTAAAGTGATGGGTAATCATCCCTTCAAGTTGGGATGAGATATGTATTTATATGAAAAAGAGTTTCATGATGATGCGAAGTGGTTTTCAAAGAAAATTTGGGCTTTGTGAATGGTCATGGATTCATCAGACTTGCGAATGAGACCGTCAATCATTAGTGTGGTCACAATGTGTCGTTGGACTCATGGAGCATACCATCAGGGCATCATGTGATCAAAATGATGAAGAGGAATCAATATGTATATACTTATGATATTTTTTTGGTCCTTCTGTTCTTGTAATCTCCTCCAAATAGCTTTGGCCTCCTCGACTAATCTCGTGGTATGTGTTTTAGTGCAAATAAGTACAAAGGATATATTCTCGATATAAGGCAAAGAAAGGATAATAGTTTTTTAAGGGATACAAAATATTATTCCTTTTGATCAATGTGATATAATTTCATATTTAGGATAAGGTAAGGAGAAAGACAATCTCATATAAGACAGTGGTATCCATATCCACAAATACTGAGTTCATTGTGACTTTTATGGTCATTACAGAAGAAGTGTATAGAAAATAATGTTTTGTTCTAGTTATTAGACTAAATAATAGTACAAAAATTACTATCATAATATAAATTATGATAATATTACTATCCATGATTTTATTTTTTAACAATGTACAAAAACTAATCACATTGATTCATGAGGCGACAGTTCACCAAACACACAAAAGATGTTATCATTTATTCAACAGATGGTATAGTGATAAATAATATGATATATTTTTTTCAGAATGATTTATATGTAATTAATATCATATATAAATATATAATTTATCTTTTTTATGTTCCATGTAATGTGTAACTGAAAAGTGGACCACATCACTTCGTGATGGGGTAGTCCTCCGTACACATGGGTGACGTTATCATATTCTATACATAATTTGAAGTAAGGTGTATATGATATTACAATTCCATAAGTATAATTATATCATAAATTCTATATATTAACTTTAAATATGTCATTATATCCATTCTTGAAAGTGGTGATGGAAAGTGAAATATGTCAGTTCGTGAGGTGGTAGTCTGCTGTACACACAATCAACTGTTTCATTTCACATTTGAGGGAGGAGGTTATGGTTTTAGGAAATTAACTCAAAATAAAATGTAAGTATATGTAATATAATAATGTTATTAATTAAATATTATTTAACTATATTATATTATGGTGTAAGATAGAAAAAAACCAAAAATCTCGGCTAAGGACATTACCTCTTCTCTGGACAACTTCTTTAGGTTTGCACTTAAACCCTCACTAGGAGAGATTTTTTATCAAAAAAATGATTCTATGATGAGATGAGATAAATAAGGAAGTTATTTGGGTATATTTTTTTTGAACTAATGGGTTATGGAAGTTTGTAATGGACACAAGAGAGGGAATCCTTTTATAAGTAGGGGAGAAGATAAATTTGGAATTTTTTTTAAAATGAATTCCAACAACCTTGTTTCAAGAATAATGGATCCCAAACTAACAATTTATAAACCTTATAACATATAATGTCAAAATATGACATGAAAATTATAATTATACAAATTTTGGGACATTTTTAACACTTTTTTTTATTTTAACTCCCCTTTTAATCTGTTTTTACTATAACCGTAGTAGTGTTTTTTACTATATTTACTTTTCATTATTGTAAAAAAATTAATTTGATATTACT
Organism: Viscum album; assembly: GCA_963277665.1. Classification (NCBI taxonomy): domain Eukaryota; kingdom Viridiplantae; phylum Streptophyta; class Magnoliopsida; order Santalales; family Viscaceae; genus Viscum; species Viscum album. The sequence goes on along the minus strand of OY728155.1, from coordinate 910,884,391 downwards.
AGATAATATAAATTATCCCGATTAAAAATTTTTAATCCATTTTTATAAATTCCATTTATATAACTGGTATAATTTAATTTAAAATTATACCTGTATACTGGATGAAAAAGCTAGTTTCCAAAGAGAATCTTTTCATAGTTAGAACATGTTTTAGAATATAAATTAAAACGAAATTGATTAAAATGAACTAAAATGGAATAATAAATTTATAATTTTATTAATTTGAATTTAGTTATGTAATTAAAATAAAATGGTGCTTGAAAATTCTTTAAATGAAATGGTGTTTTTAATAAACATTAGTATTTTTTATTTTTCATCAAAAAATGAAACATTTCAGAAATATCCCAAAAATTCACACTAAGATAATTTTGACATGATGATTTAAAAAATGGATTTTATTATATACAATAAATAATATAAAATTAGTTTATACTAATTTTAGGTTATCTGTACAAATTGGAAGTAAACTACCTTAAAAAACACTTTTTTTAGAAAACTCTTTTTTTTTCAAATGATTCTTATTTTATTTGAAATCAGTATATAATCATTGAATTTATTTTATAAGTGTGTAAAACATATAATTTTCATAATTTAGTAAGTAATATTCATATCATCCAACATAACTACAAGATTGTTATGATAATGGTCAAACAATAATATTTAAATAGAGTATCATATTTCATTTAAACTTGGTGTTGTGTGCATCAAAATCTATCGAAGAGGTTGAATTTATTTAAACGTAAATATATCATAAAATATGGCGTGTTAAAATTATTTCATAATAAACATGTTTATATGGAAAGAGTTTATTAATGCTATGTCAATAAATAAAATTGTATCAAGAAGAAATAGAGTGCATCTCTAAAATTATCCTACTCTTTATATAGGATATTACATAAATTTTTAATATTGAAAATACAAAGTTTAGTGAATCAATATATTTATATGAAAGGATATGAATATCAATTTGAGATCATGGGAGCACGATTTACCTGTATAAATTCAATGCTTGAGATTCATGAGTAGCTGGTATAGGAAGAAGTTCTATAAGAGCTTATGTAAGAGAAGTTATTCGAGAGAAATGTATTTTATAGGATGAATAAAACAAAGAGGTTAACATTTTTTCACTGTTGTGGATGATATACTATTCATTACAAATAATTAATCCTATAAGGAATCACCGTATGGAAACATTATATGATTGGAATGTATTAAAAAATCATTAGATGGATTTCATAAATTAGAATCCAGTTCTGTATTTAGATAAGATTCTATGGATGATATAAAACTATTGGTGGGTATTTATGAGAATCTATGCACGAGTGGTATAAATTTAGCTCCAATAATGATTGGCGGTTTATAAACTTTCATGAAACATAAATTAATTAGAATTATACTTTTTATAGAAACATTCTATGATCATTATATTGGACATTGGATATCAAGACCACCATTTTTCAAAGGTGTCAATATAATGAAACTATAAAGGGTTGCTGACACTATAGAATTCCAATAAAAATTAATGTTATAATAATATATTTATGGATTAATTCATGTATCATGAACATAGAATATTTTTTAGAATGAAATTATTTTAGATGTTTACAAGTGGTTAGTGGGAGAACTATAGTCTTCCTAGATATATATGTTTGATAACATTTAGAAAACATTTGATTATTCTTAAATTTTATTAATACCAAATTAAAATATCTTCTCAATGATTGACTTAGCATATAATCTTAGGTAAAAAAATCTACTACGGTATATCTATGGGTTTCTTAGACCACATCAATGTATATAAATTGAAAACAAAGCTAAAAAGTTTGAGAGAGAATTGTTTCCAATGTCACATGGGAAAAATATCTCCTAGAAGACATGCATAAGACATATGATAAGATTAATATGGTGAGTTGAACTGAATACTATTTAGTTATGTGTATATCAAATATTCCATGATATATACTAGATATTAAATTTCTAATAAATATATTATACTGATGAAATAACAAATAAATCGAGGAGAAATACATGAGAAGTAGTTAGATATATATAATAATATTTGAAAAGAAAAAAAGGATATGTACATGGTATTTGGAGAGGTGGGAACACTAGTAATCAAAATATATTAAACTAGTATTCCTATGGATCAATTGATTTTATATCATAGTTAGGATACATAAATGATCAAGATTTTCCCATTGTACCCAATGGAATCCATATCTATTAATATTGAGTATGTTATGGATTTTAATGTAGCTAAAGAATAATTATAAATAACTAACATTCTATTACAGCTCATTGAATCATATCTAGAAAGTATGTTATTATAATCATATAAATTTTTATAAGCATATTATAATGGTACTAGACAAGATTCCATGGTTATGATAGATGATAAAAGTGATATACATGGGGATATCATATCATTGGATGGTTTTACTCAAAGAGGTGAAGTCATCGATAGAGGAGTATCCATATAAGAAAATGTATAAGGCACATTACTAAATTAATTACTCTTCAAAATAATTGTGTTATCATGCAAGAGATAACATGCTGATAGATAGCAAGTAGGCTCTAGTGCAAGTGGGAGTGTTGTAAAATTGGCTCGAGAGACCCAAATTGTGTATTAATTTTCAACTACCATATCTTATATATAAGGATTTATGAATAATATTTTCTTTCTATAATAGTAAAAATAATTTTTCATAGACTATTTACAAGGTAATATCAATATATTAATTGTTGTATCTGTGGAATATAAGAGATCCCATCTATGATGAGAACATCAAGATATGATGAAAATATTCATAAATATGTATCTTGTTTTATAGATACATAACACTAATGGGACAAGGATGATTCTATACTATCTCGTGTTGGGGAACATAATTATTGAGACTTATTCTTAAGAATTTCATGCATGGAGATCTCAAGTAGAAGAGATCATGAGTTCTCACCTATTAATAGGAACAGCTCACATTACAAGTGTGATTGGATATTCTTATATATGAATTTTTGTTTGAGTATCTCAACTTATAATAATTATAAATATGCATCATTTAATCATATACAATGAATAAAGTTGAAAAAATGATATTTATGTTGTGGTGGGTAAACATGCATTAGGCATGTCATTGGTGGCACAGTATTGATTGAATGATCAAGAATAAGTTTTTTGCTTCAGATGTAAAGAGATATCTTAGGCCCAATTTATCCGGTTGGTAGTACCTTTTCTAAATACATGAACATGGTTGAATAAATTATGTTTATTCACAATGGTCGGTAAAATAATAAATAAAGAAATTATGTATGGTGACACAATTTATGCCTCCTGATTTAGGAGATACGACATTACAAAAAGATTACATTACACATAATGTATTCATTGGTGGCTTTAATTTTTATCATTAAACTTTATATTCTTATTGCCTTGATGTGTTTCTAGAAAATACTCTTGTTCTATGGGTATATCTCATGGATATCAAGATACGGTTATAGAGGGGGACACACAAAACCCTATTTAGAGTCTTTCCCAATTCAAACGAATTATATTTTAGGACATGGTTGGCCCCATCATGTGGGTTGGGTAATGTATTAGTTTTAATGATCACTAAGAAATAAATTAATTTATTATTATTTGAGTTTATAAAATTATTAGTTCAATTTATATACTCAGACATTTTACAAGATAATCATTGAATATAAGAAAACATATTTTATGAATAAATATTTTAGTCAAGGTTAGTTTAATATTTATGGGAAATATGAGTTGAGTTAATGACTCTGAAATTTATGAAAAACATTATTTTAATGTTTATAAGATGTGATGTAATACTTATGAAACTATTGATATATTTACTAGTTAATACATATTATTTAAGAATTATTTAGATGGTTATATATGTTCAGGGGACAAAGTGAAATTTTTAATAGTATTAACATACCTATATACAAGTCCAGAGTGGCCTAAATTATTGTGTACTATTTCCCAATCAAATATTGAAGAAAATATTCCATCTCTCCCATATTCTATAGTGAGAAGAAGTTGATATGAGAACCCTGATCTATGTAATACTTCCTAGATCAAAGGAATGATGTAGCAGCGATTGTTGATACACTGAAGGCATCGTCAATTATCTACACCAACACCCAATAATGGATTATCGACCCATCAATACGATTTTAGAGAATTTTTGTACAATATATAGGGTTCCTATTATGAATCCTTCAAGCAGTGATCATTAAAAATGTGAAAAATATGTGTTTGATCCAAATCAAATAAGGTATGTTTTTGATTTTTTTTCATGTTAATTTAATTCACTAGAGATCCTATTCTTGATAATTTGGTGGTGATTCCATATATATGTTGTTTTGATGATAATTATGGGGTAAATTTTTTACTTTCCCATGTGTTTATGCTTTTTTTGTGTTCCCAACACCAACTATGTGAGAATATTTAGGATTAAAATCACATTCCTCATTATAACAATAATTATATATCATATAAAGAAATTTTTTGTCATCAAATTCACTCTAGAAAATGAAATTATTCATTTGATCAATTCTTATGATTTCTCAAATATTTATGGTTGGTAACAAAAAATTTAGAAAATCTTCATGAATAATTTCCTTCACTTATTGGAATAAAATAAAATTAAAATTGCATTTACATCAGGGAATAAATTTGAATAGTAATTTATTTTATATCCTGAATCCTAAATAATAATTTAATTTTTATCAATAATGAAAATGTCATGTAATTTTTTTTATTATATTTATCATGACTATGGTCTTTTAAAAACTTTAGGTGGTAAAAATTATTTATTATTTCTAAAAATTTTGAGCCTATAATGAACTCTATGAAAAATAAAAAACAATTTAGGGGATTATATCAAATCAATTACATGAAATAATATTATTATCCATATAGGCTCAATAAATAATTTTTTATTAATATTTATACTACATGAGAAAAATTGATAAATATAAATATTATTAATATATATATATATATAAATACTCTATTTTTATACGATCCATCAAGGATAAAATATTTCATATTCAACCCAACAACAATTTTAAAAATATTTATATTCACTATAGGAAATGAAATAAAACAATTATAATAAATACTCACATTAAATTCCAGTAATGGAATGAAATTAATTTATCAAGATTTATGGGGTCATCGTGACCAATGAAATGAATATGTAATTCAACATTTTCTTTCATATTTGATAAAAGAAAATGATAAATATATATAAGTGGTAATACATAAGACAAAAATAACAAAATAAAAAATTTATTTAAAATAATTACCCATAAATACATATCCATCGAGAGAATTTATATATTATCATTATTATAAACACATTAAAGGTTAATGAATAAATAGAATATATAAAAATTTTCTATATCATAATTGCATTTCATGTTTTGGTCAGGAGTGTTTGGATTAACACTTTCATCCATGCCTAAAATTAGTGGTTAATAAAGATCAATATGATGTTTTTGCATACAAACCCTTGTTCAAAAGTAATGATAATAATTTTGAATAATTAAAATTTAAATATAATTCTAAATAAGAGAGAAATGAATGGTGAGAAAACTAAGTTTTTATGAATTCAGGTATATGATATTTTTATCACATAGAAAAGTGTAGTGGGTTATGGTATCATTTTTAAAATTGAATCAAAGTAGTCCTCTAATATAGAATAAGATATTTATTCACTAAAATACATTTAATATGGTTAATTACATTAGTTCTATAAATAATTGGGTAATCCAAAACATTATTTGAACATAACATATAAACATAACATATGATCATGAAAGAATCCATGAATTAGTTAATGTATTGAAAATAAACTATTTAATCAAAGAGATAGTGATCATTCTCAATGAAATAAAAAACAGTGAATAATGATTGAATATAAATATCTACCACAAAATAGAATTAAAAAAATATCAATACCCAGTCTTTCGTATAAAACATGGCACAATATTATTACCACATCATGTTTTTACATGAATTAAAAGATTAATACATGTTAGGAAATGGATAATGATTGAAAAATAAAAGACTACTTAATTACAACAACCTTTATGCCTTTAGATACCCTATTAAATGTCCTCTCTCTTTTTGGTGAGGTGTTGACTACAAAACTCGAAGGCAAGGAACTCATTTTATAGAGAATGATTTGTCATATATCTCAATATATCTATCTTAACATTCCAAATAATTTTATATCTAATAATCCCTAAATAGCAGTCAAATCACAGTCAAAATAGTCATAAGAATCTATCCATGGTCAACCAAATATCCCCCCTCAATGATAGAAGTTCCACCATGTTTATTATATTTTTTACATCTTAAAATTTGTTGTTTTAAGTAGCATGAGGCTACAAAACTGACCATACGCTACACAAAATTATCGATTCATCATAGAGAGATTTGATTAGAAATTTAAATGTGACCCAAATTACACTATTTCAGTGGCTCATAAAATAGTGGAAGATCAGGGTCGAACCCACATGGAGGTGATGAAAATGATATGTGACCTGGGTATTTGAACATAAAAGAGATTCCTCATGTGAATTTGATGGAGTGGTATTTAAACTAACAAATTATATTAGATTTTGGTAGATTAAGGAAGGTTTTGGATCATTTTTAGTGATTATATACAAATGGAATTCCTAAATATAGATTGGGAAATTCTCATGGATTAAGATATGAAGAAATTCAAGAGTCTCTAATTGGTTTTTTTCAACCTAATAAGATCTACCTAGACTGGAAACCATTCCTTGGTCTCGAGGTGGTTGTTGATCTAGTTTCATATGGTGAAAATTAAAATATAGAGGACAAAACATACTATTGGAACTAATTGTCATTATACTAATTTTGATAGCATGTTTTCTATATAATTCAATAGAACAAGATCATGAACAGGAAGGAAATAAACATGATTTATTAACACATTTATATTCCAAAAAATTGCCCATGTTTTGATTTAAGGATTCATTAAGTGTTTGTTCCCCTACTCTGAACCCCAAACCATATGTGGAACATTCGTCCATAGAAAAATAAAAAACATGAAATGTGAAAATAGGTTCAGTAATTGGAATAATAATTATGTAAGAAACAAAAAATTAAACAATATAAATCAAACCACTTAATTTTATGAACAATAAGGACATATAATTTAATTTGAATTAAAACAGGAAATAGGTTCAATACAGTCAAAGGAATTTAGAAACTTTCTTAAAATGAGAGAAGATCATAAAAAATTAGGAAATCATAAAAATAAGAATAAATTAGGTAAAAGATCATATAATATGATAATTTTAATGGTCATATGTGAATGAAAAATAAATTGGACAGATCAACACATGATGTGAATGGATTTCACATCGTGAGTCCTAATGGACTTCATCCTTCTGAAAACATCCACATTATTGGTTTGAAATTTATTTCAAGAATGAGAATTTTAAGTATTCAACATTCAAAATCCCATGACATTCATGAATAAAGTTGAATTCATCGGATCTTTGAGAAAATTATGAGATACCAAGATTAGTAATTTCAATTCATGAGCGGATTTCACAACCATATTTTCTTTACACAAAATCATTCATCACTTTTACTAGATTGATGACTTGGTCTTTAGATTTATTGTGTAATATCTACAAGTAATACACATACTAAAACTATATCACATCTATAACATTATTCATCTAGGAAAATCATGTTCTGTATTGATTTCATAGCTCAGTTTTTTTCTAGAGAGGGTCTACTCACTAGGAATACACATTGTGGGTCTCATTCACAACATGGATTTTCTATAATTAGTGAAATTTATATATGAAACTACTTTGGAAAATGAGTTTTAATTTCCTACATGAATCAATAAAATATAAAACTATCATAGTATAAATCATGTACGATACTAAATGATTTTATTCCAACATTTATATATCAAGTAAGCATATAAAATTCTCCCATAAATGAAAATTGTTTGTCCTAAATAAAAAACATCCCAATAATAATATCAAATGAAGTGGGTTTTAATAGGAAACATGAATTGTAACCATTAAAATGAAACTAAGTGTTATAAAAAAGGTTGCAGTCCTCTAAAATCATCTCTGTAAATAATATTGGTCATTCTTCATGGTCAAGTTTCCTAATATAATCCATTCTTTATATAATTTTAATTTTAAAATTTTCCTTAGATTTCTATTTTAATGTTGCAATTTACATCACTATGAATTTTATATCCTAAATCTATGAAAAATAGAATCAATGTTATGATCAATCCATGAATACATGCTCCTAACCATAAGCTTGTATTGGATTTTACATCTCATCTCTTTAAAGAGAAAAAAAATTAATCACAAGGGACAGATTATTGTTCAAATGACTCTATGGCCGAGGGTAGGTAGTTTAGGATAAAAATAAAACTCAAAAGGAGGGTAAACTCTAAAGAATCATGGATGATAATAATGAATAGTGTAATGAAGAAACTCCTCTAGAATGTAATTTCTCTACATGTCCAAAATCATAAAGAATCCCCATAAAATGGAAGTAACATGTAATTAAGGTACCCTACTTCATTTTTTAAGAATTGATGTTTAGTATAGATCTTATCCAACACCTATCTATATATGATCTATCATGAGATTTATCGGCCTTTTAATGGTGATTTTTACCACCCTAATAGTGAAACCATTATTTGTTTATTATTCTCTTTAAAGTAGGATAATAATGAAGTTATATCATATGTAACCATGAACCACATCCAAAAAATTAAATGAAAATAACACCGCATATGTCCTCGGTTAAAATATCTCATGAACAGAAAAATTGACTGTTCCCCCACTTATTCAAATAAAAATCCTGAAATATACCAATGAGTATGGTATAAAGGGGGAAAATTGATATAAGCATGGATAAATCCTAAAATGTTCATTCATAGAAAATATAAGTAATTTAGGGATAATATAAAGGTGGTTATTAGAGAAAATGGGATCAATCAATTGAAATTCCTCAATCATTTGAAATTTTTATTTGTTCAGTCAAATACTCAATAAGATACCTATATAGGTTCATATTGGGTTACAACTACCAAGCGTCTCTCAAAATATATACACAAAAAAGATGTATAAAAATTAGGTTTATAATCCCCACAAGAGTATGAATGAATATAAATAGAGGAAATCACTCGGGGCATAGTAACTTTTAGTGAGATAATTAGTAAACAATTTCAAGAACATAGAATCCAAATTAAAATACATGACTAAAAAATCTTTATAAAATTATAAACAATAATAAATAATATATTTTAGAAATTTTGGTATGAACTTTTAATTTTATTTAATTAGGTGCAATGATATTTCATGTCAAGGAATGTTTTCAAAGGAAAAATTATAATAAACAATTAAGAATAGATAAAAATTAAAATTTAAATTCATTAAATATTAAGAATACCACCCACACAAACACATAAAAGGTAATAGTGCCAATTTGTTTGTGGAAGCGATGTGGGAGAGATGGAAATGATAGTACAAAATGTATTTTAATGGAATGAATTGAAATATTGTAGGGAATCTTGAGCACCCTAAACTGAATGTAATGCCATGGGGGAAAATTTCAGAAGATGATGTGAATCCGGACTACATAAAAAATGTTGGGAATGTATTGATTCAATAATAATCTATAAATTATGATGATTTTGATGCTCACAAATAACATTTTCTATTTTACTAATGATTTTAATTTAAGTGTATTTTAGGGATTTAATATTCATCTTATTTATTCTAAAATTACATTCAAGTTTTTTAATTCACAAGGAATATTTATCTATGTGTTCTGGATGTGTTTTTAATTATTTTGGAAACACTTTTTATACCCTACATGGTTTAGCGTAACATATGGAATGAACCCTATGCTTCTTACCACACGTATGGATCGTGATCCCTAAGTAAGTCTTAAACCTTCTACAGGAAGAAGAAAGGAAGCCTATGTTCAGATCATTACATACGGTTAATAAACCTTACATTATCAAAAAAGTATGGTTATATAACCTTATTTTTGAAAGGAACCTTAAATTTGGCATGAAAAGAAAGTATGGTAAAATAACCCTACGTAAGTAATGAACCTTACTTTCTAAATAGAAATGTATGGATCATCAAAATTACTTTTATGATCAACCCTTTGTTGTCAACCATATATTTGAAATATGAATGCTTTGTAGTTGAACCCTATATTGAGTATTTTTCAGCTTTTTGAAGGAACCCTACATTTAACTTTTCAACGTCGAAGATTTATTTTTTCCATATTTTCGATAATTTCTACAATGGACATGACTAAGTTACAAATTGTTTTAAATATTTGTTTCAAATTTTTTGATGATCATTTTATTTGGTACAAAGGATCATATTTAATGAAGAAATTAACTACCATTATTAATAGAATTTAAAACTCCTATGGTAAATTCAATTTAGAATTTCTACGGCTGATCAAGTGTATTTTGTGGATCTGGAAGTTTTAAAATTACGATGCTAGTTATAAATTTATTCATGTATTATTTTAAAATATAATAGTGATAGAATAATTATTATTCAATATTTCTTTATATCATATACATAGTTCTTGAGTGAATGAATGACTAATGAATACGACTACACTTTGTTGATATACATGTTCAATCATATAAGTCTGTGACTACTTTGTTTATTTTTTAGTTCTATAAAGCGATGATCTCTGGGGAAACTAGATATCTTTAGAAATATTTCATCTTGATTATTGTCTTTCTGAAGAAAAAAATACATCTACTATCAGTTGCATGCTACTACATATATATAGATCAATTTGTTTCAAAAAATAAAATCCCTTTTTGATTTATTTGAGTTTTGATGTCTTGTACTCAGTTGAAGTGGAGTTTTAGATTCTCAATCTAAGATGTGGACAATCGGTTCACTATTTAGAACTTGAAGACTTTGTTTTTAGTCTTAATTATAAAGGTATCAACTACCTACACTTAGTTGTTAGATTTTTGGTATTTTGATAAGTGGACCAGACTAGTGAAATTCACCATGTTTGGAGATAGAGAAACTTGTGGAGTGAATTATGGGATATTTGAACTCTAAACAACTATAAAAATAAGGGTCTTTTATTTCTATTTATCCATTGATTATTTATATATCATATGTAAAACACTGATTATCCACGCTAATTCAAATATGGTTTTTATATTCATAATTATGGAAGTGTTTTTGAAAAGACACAATTCACCCCCTCCTGGGTCTTAGACTAAATGAATTCAATCATGTCTCGCAATTTCCTACTATTTATAAAATGTGGAAAACCATTGGATTTGCCTATGAAGGAATAGATAATGCAAGAAAAATTAGGGTTACAATAACAAAGATGAAATTATACACATTTAGTCTGTTTGATGGAGAAAGTATTACATAGATGAATAGAAGGTTTATTGAAATTATCAAAAATATTACAACATTAAGTAAACCTATCAAACAATATGATCAATAATTGAATGTACTGAGAGTATAACCATTTAAATAGAATGATATATCTATTTCCATTTGACTATTATCCCCTATCAAAGATCTAACAATGAAATAAATAATTTTTAATTTAATGATATATGAAGCTGAAATTAAATCTGATGCTGAAGATCATAAAAATATCATGAAAAAAGATAATATATCTCTAAAATGAATATCTTAGAAGCAAATTAAAAGAATGAAGAACTAATTCATCAAAGAAAATAATTCTGATTCGTCTGATTCTGAATGGAACTGTATCAGTTAGCCAAAAATTATAGAAAATGTTATAAGAAAAAGAAAGGATTCATAAATCCGTTTAAAAATGATGATAAAGACTCAAGAGAAGTCAGATGCTATGAATATAAGAAATTTTGTCATATAAGACCTGATTGTCCTCATCTAAAAGGTGAAAAGAGAAGGAAAGAAAAGAAATATCACAGAAATAATGATTATGGACATAAAGGGAAAAAGAGAAATGAAAGCAACATGGACTGTTACTAAAGACTCTAACAACTCATCAAAATATGATTCAGAAAAGGAAGAATCAGGTTTGAGAGAAAATTTGTGCTTGATGGATGAAAAATATAAGGTACAAACCTATTATTCATTTAATTCTGATTCTGATTATAGTTGGTCAAATGATAAATTGGATTCTTATTGCACAATCCTAGAGGAGAGATATGTCTTCTTATTAAAAATGCACAAATCTTTAAAGAATAATCATAATTGATTATTTTAGAGTACCTAGAACTGATAATGTTTATACTATGGAAATACCTTCCTTCTTTAAATAAAAAGTAAACAATTTATTTACTAAGACAAGGGAGTCATAGATCTAGAATTGAAGACTTGGTCATTGTAATATTTATGATATACATATATTATCTAAGTAACAAATTGTCTATGATTTATCCAGTCCTAAATTTGATAATGGTATATTATGTGAAGCGTGCTAAATTGGAAAGAAACAAAAATATTATTACGAATCGATTATACAAATTTCTACATCTAAACCTTTATAACTTATCCATATGGATCTTTTTAGACCATCAAGAGTAGAATATTTGGCTGGTAAATTATATGTTTTTGTTTTAGTTGATTATTATTCCAAATTTACCTGGGTTTATTTTCTAAATCTTAAAATTGATGTTTTCTTTGTTTCTAAATTTTGTTGTAAAATTGTTCAAAATGAAAAAAGATATAAAAATAATATCATTAAGAAGTGATCATGGTGGTGATTCATATAATCAATAATTTAATTCTTTTTTCTCAAATTTGGGTATTAAACATATCTTCTCTGCACCAAGAATACCTTAACAAAATGGAATTATTGAAAGAATAAATCAAATGATTTATGAAATGGTTAGGACTATAATGAATGAATATATTCTACCTACTAATTTCTGGGTAGAATCTGTAAGAACAACCTGCTACATCATGAATAGAGTTTTAATTTGGCATATTTTCAAAATGACACTTTATGAACACTGGAATAACAGACGTCCTAAAATAAATTACTTTAATGTATTTGGATATAAGGTGTTTATCCTGAATACCAATGATAATTGGGTTATCTTTCATCTAAAATCTAATGAAAGGGTATTTATAGGACAATATGCTACTTCTAAAGCTTATAGAGAGTTTCAAAAAAATCAAGGATTGTTGAAGAATCAGTTCATGTAAAGATTGATGAAACTGAAACTTTCATTAAATAGAAAATCAAACAGATTAATTAATTGACTCTTTTAATAACATGTTACTTGGATCCCTTAAAAAGATTTTGATTCATATTTTGATAAAAAAATTTCCAGTTTAGAATAACATGAAACAGAATAACCTAAAAGTGTTCTTCCTAAATAGTAAAATATCATAAAGAACCAAACATTAGAAACTATTATAGGAGGCCTAGATATAGTAATAACAACTAGAAGAATTTCAGGAAATATAGTTAAATTATCTTCATTTTTATCCCATCTTGAACCTAAGTCTATTGAGGAAGCCATAGAAGATGAATTTTGGATGATAACTATGCCAGAAGGGATAAACTAGTTCAAGAGAAATAAATCTTAGGAACTTGTAGAAAGACCAAACAATGATCTAGTTATAGAAACCATGTGAGTTTTTATAAAAAAATATTGCGATCAAAGGATCATCACTAGGGACAAAGCTTTATTAGTAGATGAAGGTTTTAATCAGGAAGAAGGTATAGATTATGAGGAGTAATTTTTCACAATATTTATACTAGAAGTGATTATAGTGATTATAGCTTATGAATCTCATATTAATTTTAAATTATATCATTTGGATGTTAAGACCTCCTTTTTTTAATTGGTTATTTAATAGAGGAATTTCATATAGATCAACATCCGGGTTTAGAAATTCCCCAAAAATGTAATTCTGTTTTTAAACGTACTAAATCTCTCTAAGGCCTTAGACAGGCACCTAGAGCTTGGTATGAAAGATTATGTTCATTTCATTTAGAAATGGTTTTACATTGGTATGGAAGATAAAACACTATTTAAGAAAATAGTTATTTCGAATACATTATTAGTTCAAATTTTTATTGATGATGTTATTTTTCATTCAACTAATAAACTGATTTGTCTTGATTTTTCAAATCTAATGAAAAAAAATTTGATATGGCTTTGATGGTGGAAATACATATATTTTTAGGATTTAAAATTTAATAAAAATATTATGGATATGTTTTAAATAAAATTTAGTATATTATATATTTTTTTGAAAATGTTTGGGCTCGAAAACAGCAAGACATATACAAATACAATGTGTACTATTATAAAACTGGATGTGGATGAAGTTGGAAAACCAGTTGACAACAAGTTATATAGATGAATGATTGGTATTTTTATATATATTATAGCTAGTAGACCAGAAATTATGTTTTTATTATATCTTAATGCTATATTTCAATCAAATCGAAAATAATATCATCTAAATGCAGTTAAAACAATTTTTACATATTTAAAAGAAACTTTTTTTTTTCAATCACTTTTTTACCCCAAAAAAATATGATATTAATTTAATTTCATATTAATATTATGACTTTGGAGGTTTAATATTAGATATAAAATGTACCTTAGGGACCTATCACTTTTTAGGAAATTCGTTAGGTTCTTGGTTGAGTAAGAAGAAACACTCAGTTGCTCTGTAAATGACTAAGGCAAAATATGTGTTTACTGGAAGTTGTTGTGCACAAGTATTGTGGATGAAAAATACTGTAGTAGACATTGAACTAAATTTTAATAATATTTCTATTTTATGTGATAATACTAGTGCTATTAATATTTCTAAAAATTCTATAAGTCATTCTAGGAATAATCACATTGATATAAGACATCATTTTCTAAGAGATCATGTCCTCAAAAAGGATATATCTTTGGAATTTGTTAATTCTAAATATCAATTAGGTCATATTTTTAGTAAACCACTTCCCACTACATGTTTTTATTTTATTAAGGGGGAGTAGGGTTTATTTAATTATAAATAAATTTTATCTAATTTACTTATTATTTATCCCTATTAAATTACATTTGCATTTTTTTTGTCTATTTGTGTACTTTTTAAGGTCACATGTTTTAAAAAAATTTCATAATTAGCTTACGCAATGGCATAAAAATAAAGGTAATGTAAGAAAAGTTGTTTACTATCAATTTTTTTTTTCATCCCTACCCTTTTTTTTTCTCAAACCGTTTCACATACCAATGATTTCGTCTACCTTTGAAACCCTAAAACTAAAAAACCCTAGAGCATTCAATTTTCAGTAATGAGAAAAACCACGAAAACTAATTAGGGTGAACCTAATGACCTGAATTGTCAGTGAGTTTCTTGAAGAATGATTTTGAAAGGAATAGTTTGCAATTTCAAGTGGCTGTTTGAAAAACATTTATCGCTTAACCTGGCTCCCACGTTTCAAGGCCTAGAATTTTTGTTTAACTAGGTAAATAAATAATTCATATATGAGATAGAATTGAATCATTTCTATAATAGTGTTTAGTTCATTTTTTGTGATACTAAAGACACTATTTCAAAAAATATGGAAGACAATGTGTTTTTAAATCTACTAAATGAAAATTGAGATTTAATGATAAAGAAGAGGTATAAGAAAATATGATATGGGAATTGGTTATGATACCAAAGAAAAGAGTAGATCCATCTAACGAAGAAAAAATATTGGGTTCAGGTAAATAAACTAGGCCAGTTCATCTGGGAGAACCTATTCTTGAGGAAGACCAACAAGTTTTAAGTCAAATTCCAGATTTGATGGGCATTTCTATTCTAGTTGTTCAAGTGTAAGAGCCATATATTCCTGAAGAATCTATTAAATAAGAGAAACATATGCTCTGATCAGAAAATGTGGCTACTAAAGTTGTTTAGGATCTTGTTTTCTTAGTTTTTTATAATTTAGTTGATAGAAAAGATTGTATTTGTGGAGCAAAAACAGATGTTTATGATAATATATCTTGTTCAAGTGACAAATCAATTGAAAAACTAGTGGAGGAGTTTTCTTCCAATCCTTTTTAAACTGTGGCTATTGATCAGTTACAACATCCATATGAAAGGACATCTGATACCTTAACAAATTAGGTTGAAGATTTGGTGATGATGTTTAATAAATATCCAGAAGAAAATTCTGTTCTTAATAAGGAGATGGAGGCCTCAAAGAAATATTTTTATGATTGAATAATTCATCAACGCCCAAGAAAGATTTTGAGTATATTCAAACAAAACTAATATAATTCAAATAAAATGATGTTTCAAGGAAATATTCTGATACTTTTAAGAATGAATTGATATATGAAGCTGAAAAAATTTGATCTGAATTTATTTCCAAAAAATATTTGGGGGACATAAATTGGTTTTTTTTGGAATCCAGTTTGAGTCAATGAAAAAGAAGTATTTCTCAAACCAATGATTCTACCACTTCCCCTTCTACCTCTCTATATTTTATTCATATATTTTAAGCAATGAAAACTATTATGGCTAACATGAATGACCGTCTGAAAAACCTTCAGTGCAAAAGTGACAAATTTTTAGTTTTTTGGATAATCAGAGATTTATTATTTGTCAATTTACATCAAGTGAACCCAAAATTAGGCTTCTTATGAACGACTTTACATATAAATTGGTCCTTTTTATGCTGCAAGAGGAGAGTTTTCATGACTTTTTTAATGTCAATAATGCTGAAAATTTTCATATTAGTCAAGATTACTGAATTTTTTATTATGAAGTTTGGAGATAGTCTTATGAAAAAATTTCAGGAAAAGATGGCAGAGCTAAAAGACATGTTTCAAGCTTCTCAAAATCATACATAACTAGAAACCAATCTAAATCCTACCCAACCTCTTCTACCCTTACCATATTATTTGGCTAATCCATTTCCAAGTCAAACTAATTATTGTACATATAAAATTTTTGAATAATAAAATTTCTTTATTATTATTTTTAGTGCTTCATTTCATTTTCATTTATGTTTATGTCTACAACCAAATTTACAATCTTATTTATCCAAACAGATTATTATAACATTCAATTATTGATTTGGGAAAAAGTAAAAGTATTCTAATCTTTCTCTATACATTCTTTTTTGTCTCACAAACAGGGGGAGAAATTTGGATAAACACAACATTTCTTTTTTATCTAAATATTTCAATCAAATATAATTTTGAATTATTTTGATTAATTATTATTCAAAATTGGAAATGTTGTTATTAATTTTATGGGTTTTTATCATCAAAAAGTGGAAGATTGTTGGGATGGAATTGTTTCAACAATACTCTATACATTATGTTTATTTTAATGCTCAAAAATACCCTTCTTTGTTTTACTAATGATTTTGATTTAAGTGTATTTTAGGGATTTAATATTCTTCATATTTATTGTGAAATTACTTTCATGTTTTTTAAATTCACAAGGAATATTTATCTAAGTGTTTGGGACATGTTTTTAAGTATTCTAGGAACACTATTCATACCCTTTGTGGTTTAGCATAACATATAGAATCAACCATATGCTATGTACAATGCATATGGATCATGATCCCTACATTAGTCTTAAACCATACACAATAAGAAGAAAGAAACCACACATTTAGATCAGTACATATGGTTAATCAACATTACATTATCCATAAATTATAGTCAAAGAACCTTTCATTTTAAAGGAGCCTTATGTTTTACAAGAGAAGAATGCATGGTTAAATAATACTACATATGTAATGAACCCTATGTTCCAAAGAGAAACATATGGATAATAAAAATTACTTTTATGATCAAACCTACATTGAAAACCTTATATTTGGGAGATGAATGCTACATAGTTAAACCCTTTGTTGAGTATTTTTTCTCTTTGTGATGTAACCCTACATTTTACAGTTCAATGTGAGAGATTTATTTTCGCGATATATTTCGTAATTTCTAAAATGGACTTGACCGAGTCACATGATATTTTAAAGACTGTTTTT
Source organism: Viscum album (assembly GCA_963277665.1). Classification (NCBI taxonomy): domain Eukaryota; kingdom Viridiplantae; phylum Streptophyta; class Magnoliopsida; order Santalales; family Viscaceae; genus Viscum; species Viscum album. The sequence goes on along the minus strand of OY728155.1, from coordinate 910,866,345 downwards.
AACTATTTTGACGAACATTTTTTTTGATTCAATAGATTGTATTTAATGGATAAATTAACCCCTATTCTTACAGTAAGTAAAGAGTCCTCTATTAAATTAAAATTAAAATTTCTACTACTCATCAAGTATCTTTTTTGGATCTAAAATTTTCAAAAGAATGATGATCATTATATATTTATTTGAGTATTATTTTAAAATAAAATTGAGAGATAAGAATTATTATTCAATATTTCTAGTTATCATATAAACAGTGCTACAATGAACGAATGACTCAGGAAGAATACTACACTTTTTAGATATACATTTTCATTCCTATAAGTTTGCAACTGCTTTGTTTTTGTTGTCATTCTTAAAATCTAAGATCTCTTGTGCAACTAGATCACTTCAGAATTATTTCATCTTGAAGAGTTTCTTTCTAAATAAGAAGATCCATCTACTGTCAGTTGTGTGCTACTACAACTATAATGATAAATTTGTTTCAACAAATCAAATCTTTTTGATTTATTTGAATTTTGGCTACTCGTACTCAGTTGAAGTGGAGTGTGAGCTTATCGATCTATGCTGTGGATAATCATTTCTCTATTTAGAACCAAAAGTTTTGTTTAGTCTCAATTATAAAGGTATCATGTTTTTTCACTATGTTTTTGGATTTTTTGTTCTAGTTATAAGGGTACCAGACTAGTGAAATTCACCAAGATCGCATACAGAGCAACTGGTGGAGTGGACTAGGGGATATGTGTGCCCCGAACCACTATAAAAACCCAATTCTTTTATTTTTGTTTTTCCACTAATTATTATTTGATCATATGTAAACTACTCTGTATCCATACTAATTTAAAGAGGTCCTTTATATTACGAATTTTTAAGTGATTTTGAAAATATACAATTCATCCCCTTCATGCGTGTTTTGTATATTCCTACCTATCAAAAAAATGATAGTAGAAAAATTAAACCTATAGTAAATAAATGATTAGTTGTCAATATATATCCAAAATAATAATAAAAAATGTGAAGGTGCACACATGAGTCAAAATGAAAGTCATATCATACAAATTCATAGATCATAGTATAAAGAAGAACCTTAATGAAGTACATAATAAAAAATAACTCTATAAATAAATTAAAAAGCCCTAAACTGACAAAAATAAGACACAATAGAATAGAATATGGTTTTCCTCCCATGAATTTATACTAATGAAATCATTAGTTAACAAATGGACACAGATATATCAAAACATTTCTTCAGCTCATTGGTTCTCGACCTATTTCGGGAAATGGAGGAAGAGTATTCCAGCTCTAATGCGAGCTCTAGATGATTCAAAAAGACAAATATTCCTAGAAAAAACCCCTTTTGGGGAACATAGAGTATATGAGTATCTATAATGGCTATATCCTAAAGTGTTCTATGAAGTTGATCAGCATAAGGGAAAACCTCATGAGGAAGGATAATTGGCATCCCAATAGGTGTGTTAAAAGTAATAGAAGAAGAATAATTACACAACATGAGACGACTATATTATAGAGGGATAGTCAATGAGTATGAAATGTGTTGGTATAAACTAATTTTATCCATTACATTATATAATGTAAACAATACATGTCAGATGTAGGTAAACCAATGAAAAATATATACTCATAGGGAGTAAAACACGGGTAAATTGGGGAATAATCTTATAGGACTGGGTATAATTTCTATAAAAAGAGTATGTAGTCCCCACCCTAGTGATGGGTGGATAAGGGTTTCTTTACATGTTCATATTAGTGATTGTAGATGTAGTAGGTGGATCAGCCAGAAAAATTAGCATTGTGGTGCTGGTAGTAGGCTCAGTCATCAAAGGTGGTATTGGGTTATATTCAGGAGGGGGCAAGGTGACAATATAGATGGAGGTTGTGTTTTTGGTAGATATATCATTGAATATAACCATATATCCTAATATAATTCCCTATTCCCCATCGAGTGTGCATCACTAAAATGTCTATTTGAGTAATAGTGTCAGTAATCCCTAGCGTGACCTTGATAGAGGACATTATGAGTTCTATAGTGGATGAGATGGGTATATAGATAGATGTTAGGCCAAATATTGAATTAGATTAGTTGGTAGTATGGGTTGTAGCTAGAAAATGACAGGAAATGGTGTATGGTAATGTTAGTGTCTCAATAAATGGAATCTTGAGGTGCTGACAAAAGGCACACTAGTTCTCTAAAATGCAATATAGAGAACCCCCAAAATATGGAATCTAGTCCAAAGGGGTGGGGATAGATGAGTGAATCCTTGAAGAATGGTAAAACTAAATCCTATAGGTGTGTGGGTCATACCTAGTAGTTGGTGTCTCAAACCTATTAGTTGGTGGCAGAGATACATGAGTAATTGAGGCATTCGAAGCTGGAACCTCATCAGTGGACTTGTTGTACTCAAGATCACACTCATAATGCTTCCCTATGTTTTTAAGGAGCCCCATATTTTAGAGAGGTACTATATTGACCAACTACATTGGTAATAATTATGATAGAGTCTATAAAGACTTGAAAATAGAAATATTATTTTTGAGGATTGTAATATAGTTCCCTCCCATAAGTGTTTCATCGGACAACCTCTCCCGACCCTCATTATATAGAGTGAACTAGTGGGCCATGTTCACCATAGGGGCTCCCAGGGAGGTGGAAAGGAGTACCTGTATTTGATTAATTTCCCAATGAGAGTCACCTAAGGCTAGTCATGCTTGGGCCAAATCCTGATGAAGAATCCACAGGGTGGCACCTCAAAGTAGGGTTATTTTCATAGTATGTGGTTCATGGAATCTCACTGTGTTGCGAGATATCACTACCTATTTATTTAGGAATTCCATATTATTTGGGTCCAATGCCATATAATCTAGTTGGTAATAAAAATCAAAATAATAGACACCTATACAACTTTGATGTCTCCTAGCATGAGTTCCCATGACTTGACCCCCAATCTAAAGGAGACACGACTGATATACATCTTGAACATAGAAAATAACTCATTAAAGATCTCCCAAAATGACCCCTCATGGTCCCCAATGGTATGATAAATTTTAATCTTTCCAATGAACTAGATTGACTTCTTTGTTCATAAGGATCTTCTGAAGAAAAAAAATTTCGATACTCTTGCCGACACACATAGGATTGACTAGAAATTGATCAAAAAAGAAATGATATCAGTGGTTAGAAAAATATAGATGGGGATAGATTGATAACTATAGTGTATTATATTTGTAATAGTGGGAGGTGTGTTGGTAATGTTGAGAAGTTGAATAAGAAGATGAACTCAATGAGGAGGGCTAGTAAGAATCATCCACATGTGGTGGTGAAGGATTCCATTCTAGTTGCTTGGGAACATTTGGTTTTTCGCATTGGGCCATATGTTTAGAAATTATTAATACACATCCTTTAGTGTATACCATTTAGGTGATAATGGAATGGGGAGGAGTGGAGGGGGTGTGTTTGGGAGATGAGGGTGGTCCACTGAGGAGGGTAATCATCATGGATATATGTGGGGATGAGGGAGCGGTGCAGGCGATGTGTGGAGATTGGGGGATAATAAGAGGAAGTGATAGAATTTGGTGCGATGAACCTAGGGTTAATGAACTCAGTAGGAAATTATCATAATTCATGTTAGGAATTATAGAATTATGTAATGATTTATCTGGTTTTGGTTCTCTTAAATCCAAAGAAACTCATAACGTGAATGGTTAATTAACATAGTAAATTAGGCTAAACAAGATATTTTTTAGGGGACATGAACCTGAAACATTAAGAAGGTCACCTGATCCACCAAATATCCTCAAACATATTCTATCCTAAGTAAAAAACATGGGTTTTCTCCTAGTAAATGCATTATTTAATGTCTAGAATTAGATGATTCTTTGTTTTCTGGTTCATTTTAAAGAGAAGACACACCCTTGTTGAAATGGATCATGGTAAATTCTCATCCTTTGTCTATTGATATTTAATGAAGGTCTCTTTCCTCATTATATTTCCATTTTTTCACAAGAGAATATATTAATTATTTCAAATGGTCTCGACCATGGGGATTTCAAATATTTGGTAAATAACATTAATCTTGAATTAAATAAGAGTATATTTTTATCCTGTCATAAATATCCTTCGAGCAATGAAATAATCATGACATTGTTTTTCTCATTATATATTTCAGAATCTTTAAAATAATCATGTATTATTTCCTCCATAATATCAAGTTGAAATTACATTTTATTCAAAAATATTTCATCATCTAATTTTATCTTTTTGATCACCCAGAATGAGCGATGCTCTAATTCAAGTGGGATATGACAAGGTTTATCATAAACAATATGAAACGTTGTTGTTTCAATGGGTATTTTTTAGTAGGGAGATATGCCCAAAAGGGAATCATCCATTTTTGTGCCCCAATACTTTTGAATTTTATTGAATATTTTCATAGGGATTTATTTAATTTCATGATTGGACAGCTCTACCTACCCACTATTATACAAGTTTTAGGGGTTGTAGTGTCGTATAAAATTCCATAATGCTCAAGAATCCATTTTAAGGAATGGTTTTAAAGAATATTCCCCGACCATTAGTGAGTAAAAGGTGAAATCCAAATTTCGAAAAGATGAAATTCTTTAGAATATTCATTACCACAATGCATATATTAAGAGTGGTGGCATCAACTTTTGAACACTTCGAGATGTGGTCTACACAAAACCATATATATAATTTTATATTAGAAATGGGAATTTTCCCCATGAAATCTAAACCCAAAACATTGTAGACTTCAACATCCAAGATTGTAATCTTTGTCATTTAATTTCATTTTCTAGTGATTACTATTCACTAGAATTAATAAATGCTTTTCCTGAAGCTCCTTTCATACTGATGGAGAGTAAGCCTGAAAAATTGACTTTGTATAATTTTAGAAACGATATGTTTAGACCCATGGTGTTCTCTAGTCGATGACACATGGAAAAATTATAAAACACATTGACCTTGATCTTCTATGATATGACATAATGGTAAACCATCAATGCATTAATTAAAGAATAGTGTCTCATCTTAGTATTAGTTTGACACATTTAATAATAAATTTATCCCAATTGTATAGGAGAAGTGTGGGAAAAGAGTCCCGGTGACTATATGGTTTTCTATATCAGCAAAAAAATTTGATCTTTCACATACACATAGAATATTATTTCATCATTGAATTATTCTAAAATTCAATCCTCTTTGTTATCATCAAAATTGGGTGGATAATGTTTGGATATGTAATAATTAATAACTTTCCCAATCCCCATCATGTCATTGATGATAATTCAAACTCTTGTAGTAGTTGGATCCACCATATCAACCTTGGTTTGAAATCCTATCTATTTAAAAAATAATTTAATGCTTCATGATTGGTGAAGAAAAATGAATCTAATGAGATGAAGGTTTGATCAAAATTTATCAAACTCAAAAACAGCTACAAAAATATTCTTATATATAGTGGTGTAATTAGTTTTAATGTTGTAAAAATTATGACTCACATATTATATGTGTATGAAAATATTGAAAATCTTATTTACTAAGACAAGGCCTTCTACAAAGCCACTTGTGTCACACTTCAGCTCAAAAACCATTCCCCAGTCTCATGAAATAATAACTATAGTAACCACCTAGTTTTTATTCAACGTATCAAACGACCATCAACACTATTCAATAAATTCATACAATTCTATTTTACTATAAAGTTCATCAGTGGCTGAGATATCTGAGAGAAATCCTTCAAAAATAGATAGTATAATCCATTATGGTGAAGAAAAATATGTATCCTTTTAAAAGTGTATGGTTTAGGTAGTTATTTATTGACATTAATCTTGGCTATGTCATATTATATTCAATTTATTGAAATATTTTTCTTGAGTAATATTCCTCCTTACACCATAAAATGGGTTTTCTCTATTTATTAACATCAATTTTCTTCAAAATGTTGCAACATGAGTTCTAAATTACTCAAACAGCATAAGTGGATAAATAATCCATAAATACCAATAAAAACATATCTTTCATATCATGATTGATATGTGTCATGAACCCTTAGAATATTTACAATGTGTTAAACATTCTGTATGACATTCATTGATAGGAGAATGTTATGAATAGATAGTTGAATATTGTGTTTTAATAATCATCTTGATGGATAGGGATTTTATTGTATGTATAATATCCATATATGAAATAATACAATTCATTACCTAATAATATATCAAGAATCTGATTAATTAATAAGATAGTAAAACGGTTCTTTTAGATCACTACATTGACATTTATATAATTGATAGAGGCTCACAATCCAGTAATGGTCTGAGTTGGGATTAATTCATATTCATGGTTTTTAACTACAGTGAAGCCTAACTTATTTTCTACTACTTACAGTTTGATTACCCATTTACTTTTAGAGAAATAGATACTAATACATGCATCAAGATAATTTAAATATTTCATTATAACCACATCCTTCATGGGTTATGTGAGTAGCTTTTGGGGATGGAATTTTGGCATAGATCCTCCCTCTAGTAATATTTTATGTGTTCAAATTATATATTTTATTCCCTTGATATTATCCATGATCTAATCAATTGAGTTTATATGTATTTTAAGGATGTCAAATAATTTTATAATCTTGTTCTTGAGTTAGAATAATGCTTATAATGATTGGAAGTTTATTCATAGTCTCTTAGAATGTGTATTGAAGAGTTCTTTGTTGAAGATTTTTATGTAATGTTGTTGGTTTAATGACCAAACGTGTGAATTCAGGAAAATGGTCTATTTTAAGAGGATTTATGTAATAAATGTCCTTGTATTCACTACTATCCTATTTTTAGGGGACTAGATCACACTCTCATATTCATAGTCCATAAAATTATCTTCTTCATATATTAGGAAAATATCATCACACTCGATTAAATATTCACTTTTCTTAGATGCATTGACTTGATTCAAAACTACCTGTTCTTAACCAACATAGAAGTTATGTCTACATCGATTCACATTGATGAGAAATTTACCATTGACACGAATTGGCTGCCCTAGAATTATGGGAACATCACCTTCTTCCTCCATTTCAAGAATGAGAATCTCAGAAGAGAAAATGAACATACCAACATTATCTAAGATATCCCCAAGAATTCCACATAGATTTTTGATAGAGATTTTATCAAGATAAAGTGATACATATGTCACCTTATGGCCCTTGATTCCTCGTATTAAAAATATTCTCATTGTTATAAGATTTATTCTCATGCGTAGATCACATAAAGAATTTCCAAAACTGCACATCCCAATGGTGCATGGGATCCAGAAACTATTAGGGTCTATCGTATTTGGTGGAATGATCAACTAAAAAATGGTAAAGCAATGTTCATTCATTGAGATAACTCGTAATATTTCATTTTTCTATTATTTGAGATAAAATACTTTATTAATTTATTATATTCAAGCATTTATAAAATTGCTTTAGCAAATGAAACTTGATGTTGATTTATTTAAACATGTATGTAATTATTTTTAATGGACCTCTATATTCCTTAATCACATACATTCTAGGAATAGAAAAAGGTGATTTTGTGGAGGAATTTACACAATGATATCTTCTTTATTGGGATGCTCTTTTTCCTGATATTTTTCTCTTAAAAAAATTTTATGTGAGGATTTTGTTCTATTTTTTCATTTTCTTATTCAATTATTACTTCATTTGAATTCTAATCCACTTTCTTACACTGATCGACATTATAGGGATGTTGAAAATTCATCTCATTTATGTTTCAAAGGACCATATACTTGGAATACTCTCTTGGATAGGTCATGGTATTACTGGTTTGTGTGCTCTGTAGTCGATTTGAGAGAGTTTTATAAATATACTCATATAGAATCCATAGACTTTTATGCAAAACATTACATGATTTTAAAACATAATTATACCTCATAAAAAAAGCCATGGACCGTGGAGTCTAGTGTCTTTAACGACTAGGTACATAAAGTTTAAAACAATGGACTAAATAAAACATTTCATTATTTAGTCATCATTAAGAGAACCCAACTTCCACTGTGCTCATACATCTTCATTGGATAACCTAGGGACCACATGAACAAAGGGATGAGCTAAAATCCCAATAAGGGAATAAACATAATAATATAGCTTAACACATGGGTTAGAAGGCATAACATAATGATATAAAAAGGAATGGAACATATGAAATCGTAACATATAAAAATCGGATCATAAAAAAATAATTCATAGTTATATAACAGGAACATAAAACATGTATTTAGAATGCGTCTAGGCTTATTTCAAATAGTGGAGCACAAGTCAAGGTTAACCGCGATGACTGTTGCACATGGTAGCTAATGTCAAGGATAACTGCCATGACAATTTCACATAACGTCACATGAGATTCAAATTTACCCAATGCATTTGAGAACTATCTAGGTGCACCCATGATATCATGTTCATTAATATTCTTTCCACATATAGAACCATAAATTAGACATAAAGACTAGTGTTTCCCATGGAAAGATTTGGGTATCATAATCATGTCATAATTCATTTAAAATCGAAAAGGGAATTATGCATTATATAAAACTAGAAGTTAAAAAATAAGGTTTTCATAAAAATTATAATTGGTTTATAAAAAAAAATCTTTATTAAAAATAGATTATACAGGGTAGTTGAAAATAGAAAAGAATTCGGGGTGTTCCCTTAAAATAGGATGGCTTATCCGGAAGAATTATGGAGGGAATCACTTAAAAGCATTTATATCCTCTACAGATTATGATTAATGGATATTGATACATGAGTTTAGAGAATAAAAATAGAATTTATAAAATGTACATATGAATAAAGGACAACTTTTGTTCTGTAAACAGATAGATAGAGGAACCCGAAGGAATAATGAAGGTTTAGGTAGAATTCCTAACCATAAGTCTGATAGTGTTCTCCATTTGATATTAATTACACAAATAATCAAATTAGGTCATAAATAAAATGTATAGAAACTATTTTACTTGTAATTAATTTATTATAACCTTGGTAATTTCTTTCATAAATGTTTTGAATGGTTATGCGGTTCAATTTCATTGTTTGAGAGCATTTGTTTCCTTTCTTTTTAATGATTGATTTACATATATTCTTTTAAAGATAAGAATTTATGATGAGAATGGTTGTCTATAATTGAATTTACATGTTATAAGTGAACATATAGAAGGTTATGTGGATTTAAAATTCATTTTTATATTTGGAGTGAAGATGAACCATTATATAAAACATTAATGATAAACACTTTGATTGATTTGAAGATTTTGATCATGATTAACTTGTTTTGTATTCTTATTTTACATCATGTGTGAAAAAGAATTAAATAAAATCACATAAGATACAATATATATTTAATAGTCTAGTTCAACCATAATTATGGCTTAATTAATAGAATTGAATATGGTTATAGAAATTGATAACCCGTCGTCCTTGAATGTGATAAATTAACACATCTCAGGTGGTGTTTTCATTTCATTAGTATAAATGAAGGAAAAGGAGAGATGATAATGAATTATCCCACAAGCATAATAAAATTAAAATAAATGTATGTTAATAGATTTTTCATAACATTTGGATTAGGATAGGTTAGGAAATAAAGAGAATAAGGGAACATGAAAAAGAAAAGAAAAGAAAAGTAAAGTAGAATTTACCTCTTGATTTAATATTCCTTGAGAGCCTATTAAGGAAAGAGGATTTCATATTTTGAGGAGTACAAGGGCTACTGGATGTAGGGGAGGAACTTGGGGAGTTATTTGGGAAGAATTTAGGGAACTGACAAGGCTTAAGAGGAGTGAAGGGTAGGGGGAGTGTGGGTGGTTTTTATAGTCGAGGGGAGGAGGGGTTTCTTAATATTTTACTCATGAGATTATTAGTTTTCCATAAGACAAGAAATAGTTATGATTAGATGAAAAAAAGTAATAATTTTATATGAATTCAAACCAAGGGTTCTTACAGCAGCCATGATTCTAGGAATAATCTATTTAGCTTATAATGAATATATACTATAAATTACTGTATCTCACTAATCATAAAAAAAAATTTCAGAAAAATCCAAAAAATAAAAATAACCATTTTTGATGTGTAGAAGATAAAATGAACTCAATTTTCAAAAATAATTTTCTAAATATGAATAATGTAATTTTTAATTAAAATCACAATTTACATGAAAAATATAGATTTTAAATCTATAACTAATTTTATAATTATTTAAAAATTACATAAGTTATTATAAAATTATCTTATATTTAGAAGACATAAAATTTTTAATTAATGAACACATTTTATGTAAAATACATTTTCTTTTAAATTAATTAATTAATTACAATTAATTTTTTTGACATAGAAAAACATCAATACTTTTACTATGGTCATATTATCAGATAGAAGATGCCAAAATTTTATTTATGCATTCATGGGTGAGGTTACTATTATTTTGGATGATTTACTATTTATAAGGGTTAAATTACTATTTATAATGGTAGGTTACTATTCATAAGGGTAGTCTACTTTTCACCAAAAAAATAAGATTGTTTTACTAGACCCCAAATATCACCTAGAACGCAATCATGTATCTTAGATTTTTGAAATTCAAATAATATAAGTGACAATATTATGTTTAAAGGTCACAAAGTACTTAGTAGTTCATTTTGTTATGATTTCATGTGATTATATGACATAATTACAAGAAGGGAATTTACATTGATAAAATATCAGGTAGTTTCATTATTCCCCCTTATGAATTTTTTCCATTGAAATTTCGTTTTACATTCTTAGCCATAAACAGGTGCAAGGACTTTTCCTACATTTCTTCCTCCAGTTTCCATGTCTCCCCTACATACATATGGTCCTTCCACAGTAATTTGACCAAGTTATTAGTCTTGTTATATATAATATTATCTCTATGATCCAATATATTCACTGGATGCTCCTTAAAAGAAAGATCATTCTCCAACTGTATGACCTATGAACAGAGTATATGTGCAAGGTCTGTTATATTTTTCTTTAAGAGAGATATATGGAAGACATCATGTACTTTAGACATGGTAGGTGGAAGTACCAGTTGATAGGCCACAACCCCAAAATGATCAACAATATCGATGGGGCCGATGTACCTAAAACATAGTTTTCCTTTCTTCCCAAACCTCATGATCTTCTTCCATGGAGATATGTAGAGAAATTCTATGTCTCCAACTTTGAACTCAAGTTCTCATTTATTATTGTATGTATAACTCTTTTTTCGACCTTGGGATGCCTTTATGTGATTCTTAATGATTTTAACCTTCTCCATCATTTCTTTGACCATTTCTTCTACAATTTCATCGACCATTTTATGTCCTTTAATCTTACACTCACCAACTTCATCCCAACCCATTGGTGTTCTACACCTTTTCCCATATAGGGATTCACAAGGTTCCATTCGAAAGCTTGAGTGGGAACTCCTATTGTAGGAGAATTCTACCAGTGTAATATGTTGGTCCCATCCACCTTTGAAGTCCATAAAACATGATATCAACATATCTTCCAGTTTCTAAACAGTTCTCTTTGATTGTCCATCAGTTGGAGGATGATAGGCCGTAATGAATTTTAGATCAGTGCTTATATAATGAGGGAGACCTTTTTAGAACATCAAGGTGAGTCTTTGATATTGATAGAATATAATAGATAGTGTTAATCTATGCATCCTTACCACTTCTTTGATATATATCCATACAAGTTGATGTAATGAGAAGTCCTCTCAAATCGTGATAAATTGTGTAGTCTTTGTAAGATGATCCACAATGACCCATATAACATTGTTTCCTCTGGATGTACTTGGAAGTCTAGTGAAAATGTTCATGGTGATGTTCTCCCACTTCCATGTTGGTATGGGTATTGATTTTATCATCCCCTTAGACTTTTGTCTTTTAGACATGACTTTTTGACATACTAGGTACTTTGATGCATACTCAGCAATCTCCTTATTCATATTGTCCCATCAAAAGATCTCTTAGAGATCTATATATATCACTGCACTCCCTGGGTGAATATAGAAGGTTTATCCATGTGCATAATTCAAATGCTCCTTCTTTATCTATGGATCTGATGGTACACATAATCATGATCGAAATCTTACAAATCCTTCCTCATCAATCATAAAATCATATGATTTCCCATTTATAATGTCTTCCACCCTTATCTGAATTTCCACATCTTTTATTTGAGTATCCTATATTTTCTCCATGAGGGATGGTTGTGCAATAATATGATAAAGGATTGATGATGGTCATCCCTTAATGATTCCCAGATCAATCCTCTAAAAATCTAAGAAGATTGGATCCTTTTCAATTCTCATTATTGGTAAATATATAGGTTACTTTCTACATATAGAATCTTCCACCTTTTTTGCCTTACCACGATAGCAGTGGATTGAGAATTCATAATACTTGATGAGCTCTATCCAACTACGCTGGATCATATTATGCTCTTTTTATGTGAATATATATTTCAGACTCTTGTGATAAGTATATATCTCACACTTTTCCCCATAGAGATAGTGCCGCCATATTTTTAATTAAAATATCATGGCAGCCAACTCCAGATCATGTGTAGGATAGTTTTTCTCATGGTTTTTCAAATTACATTAGTTTTAGGATATCACTTTCATTAGTACACAACCTAATCCATTTTTTGAAGCATCATTGTACACCGAAAATAGTTCTCTACTTGTTGGGAGGGTGAGTATTGGTATAGTGATAAGCCTCTTCTTCAACTCCTTAAAGTAGTATTCATATTCTTGAGTCCAGAATAACTTCACCCCCTTATGTGTCATATTGGTCATTGGTTTTGACAACCATGATAAGTTATTCAAAATTAGTCGATAATACTCAGCAAGACCCAGAAAGTTGCAGATATCCATTATAGATGTTGTCCTGGGCAGCTCTTCAAATACCTTGGTCTTGGAAGGGTCCATAGATATCACATTGTTGGTGATAACATGCCCCAAGAATGAAACTTTATCTATTTGGAAATCACATTTACTACAGTTTTCAAACATATTTTCCCTTTTGAAAGTCTTTAGAACAATATTTTGATGCTTCTCATGTTCCTCCTTGCTCTTGGATTATATCAGAATATCATCAACAAAGACTACCAAATTTTTTTGAATGTAATCTCTAAAGAATCTATTCATTAAATACATGAAAATTTCTAGGGAATTAGTGAGTTAAAAGGGAATCACTATGAACTCATAGTGTCCATACATCGTTTGAAAGTAAGTCTGGGAAATATATTCCTTCCTCCCCTTTTATTAGTGATATCTCAATTGAAGCTCCACCTTAGAGATATAATTGACCCCACAAATCTGATAAAAAAATCCATCTATATGTGGTAGGGGATACTTGTTCTTTATCATGATTTTATTGAGGTCATGATAATCAATACAGAGTCACATTGATCTATATTTCTTTTTGATGAAGATGACTGGCGCACCCCACGGTGAATCACTCAGTCATATATAACACTTCTCTATATTCTCTTGTAACTACTTCCTTAACTGTTCCAGATATAAGGTGTCTATTCTAAAATATGTCTTTGATATATGAAGAGATCCAAGAAAATTTTCAATTGATAACTCAACCTTTTGGTTCAGAGGAAGACTCGGAAAATCTCCGAGAAATACATTAGTGTAATCCCTCACTATGGGAATACCTTCGAACAAGATTATCTCATTCATCTCAATCAATGAGGATAGATATAATGGATCACAAGAAAGAAATATCCACAATTGAGGTGATAATTATAATGGATATTCATCTTCCTCCATACACTTGTAAGGAATTAAAGGGTTCTTTGGGATGTGAAGGGTCGCCTCCCTTTCCTGATAATTGATGTTGGCTCTGTATAAAGATAGACAATCCATGCCCAAGATAAAATAAAACTCCACTAAAAGAAGTTTTATAATATTTTATGGGAGGTTTAGTCCACAAACATTTACCAGGGAGGAGTTATAAACATTGAACACAATAATTACCCCATTCACTATTCTCACAGATAACATATCCTCCATATTCCGAGGTGGTGTTTGAATAGTTCTACTAAAACTTCAAGATATGAAAGAATTTGTAGAACCAGAATCAAATAGTATGTTAACTATTCATGAATGAATAACTATCATACTTGTCACCAAATTGTTTTCTAGCTCCACCTCAGCAGTAGTGATAACATAAGCCATACCTTGTTTCCTTGGAGGTTTCTGTTGATTTTCTCCGATAACCCTTGGATTAGGGAAGTTTTTCAAATAATTACTATTCTTTTTATAGTTGTAACATTGAACTACTAGATGAACATTTATTTGAACCTTGTTTTATTCTTCCACATTAGTGGTATTCTTCATATCCTGTGGAAATTTTTTATCAATGTGTCCCATCTTTCCCAATTTTAAACAACTCCTGGTTCCCTTTAGATAGTTTCCATGATACTTATTCACACTATTTTTACACATGGGATGATCAAGATTATTTCCATCATGGAATTTATTTTTGGAACCACCTATATTATATTCCATTTTCCTCTTTTTGTTGTTAGGACCACGATACTGCTGAGAGTCTCTAATATCCATATCAACCTTGAGGGAACAATGGATAATCTCCTCATAGCTGTCAAAGTATCGAATCACAAATGCTTTTCATAGAATCGGCTTTAGTCTTCTAAATAAGTGATCCACCTTGATTTCAGTGTTAATGAAAAATCTAGAGGCAAAACATGAATACCTTGTAAAGTTTGAATCATACACCCCGATTGACTTACATTCCTTTTGCTTGAGTCTGAGGAACTCACTTTCTATCATGAGATGAAGCGTTTGGGGAATTTCTTAATTTGAAATCATTATCTTGAATTCCACCTTATCCATGGATTCAATTACCTCCTGGGGGTTTATATTCTTGATCAGTGTCCACCACTGATTAGCTTCCCCATCCAAATGATTGACTGATAGTATAAATTTCTCTTCTTCTTAGCACTAGAGGACTAAGAATATCATTTCAATGAAGTTGATCCTATATTCCTTGAGGAGGTGATCAGAAGACCCACTAAACATGGGAGTACTTTTCCACATGAAGGATTCTATGACAACTTGCTCTTTATTTGGAAGAGTAGGGTGTTCCACATGATTCAATTAATTATTCATAACCTGAGCTAGCGGAGGAAGTACTTTCTTAATGTTTTGAGAACCACCCCCTTCATATTTGGAATATCATTAGGGAAATCATCACATTCCCTATCATATTTATTGTTGTCATGTGTTCTTCTATTTCCAACCATTAACTAAGAAAAATAACGTACAATTAGAGGGCTTGAATACATAACTATTATGAAAAAAAAGAAAATTGTGAACATAAGAGGATAAACTTGTAAAGGATAAGTATATCCTAAAATTTTGATTCCATAGATTTAAATCTAGGTTATCCTCAATAAATTTCATAACTCATATTCTATTGGTATTTTTTATTCCATTAATAATGGTTTGTACTATGACCATGAATTAACCAAAGAGTATGCCCTGGGAGTGTCACACTAATAGTGCAGAAAGGCTCATTGGCATGCAAGAATTCCCATTCGAGTCTCACACAAAACTGTGTTTTTAGGTTTTACCCCTAGATACATCTGTTCCAGAGCCACCTCTACCTGTTCATATCCAAACAGGGATGTATTTTCTAGGTAAACCACTTACTCTATACTTACCAAAATTTAGGGGGGTTTTCTTATAATTAGTCTCATACTTAAGGTTCTTATGATAGTGATATATTCCTAATCTAAAAAAATAAATAATCCATCATCTGATACAAATGATAGATGCCCTATCCTTTTAAACAAAACATTACATGATTTTAAGCATAATTACACATCAGAAAGCTATCCAAGGATTGTGGAGTCTAGTGTCATTGAAGACTAGTACATAAAACTGAAAACATGGAACTGAATATAACATTTCATTTTTTAGTATTCATAAGGATCCCCTAACATCCATTGTGATCATACATATTCATATGTTAACCTAGGGAAAAAATTAACAAAGGGATGAGCTAAAAATCCCAGTAAGGGAATAAACATAAGAATAATGCTTTATCACATGGGTTAAAAGGAATACCATAATGATATAAAAACTCATGGAACATATAGAATAATAAAATATAAACATGGATAAAAAATGAATTCATAGTAATGTAGAAGAAACATATAACATGCCTTTATAATGATTCGAGAAACATTGGACGTAGAGGAGAACTGGTCATGGTTAACCACCTAGACTGTTGCACATGGTAGCACAAGTCAACGCTAATCACCAAGACAATTGCACATAACATCTCATGAGACTCAACAATACCCAATTAATTGGAGAACTATCTAAGTTCACACATCATATCATGTTCATTAATATGATTTCCACATACAAAATCATAAATCATACATAAAGACAAGAGTTGCCCATGGAAATATTTGGGTATCATAATCATGTCAAAATTCATTTATAATAGAAATGGGAATAATAATCAATATAAAACCAGAATTGAAACAAGAATGTTTTCATAATAAAAATAATGGTATTATATAAATAAAATTGGATTAAAAATATATTATATAGGGTACTTGGAAATGGCAAAGAATTATGGGTGTTCCCTTAAAATGGGGTTGCTTATTGGGAATAATTCAGGAGGGAATCACTTAAAGGAATGTATATCCCTGAAAGTGAATGAATAATTTATCTTGATACATGATTTTTGAGAATAAAAATTGAATTTATAAAATGTACATATGAATAAAGTACAACATCATTTGTGTAAAAAGATAGATATAGAAACCCAAAACAATAATGAAGGTTCGAGTATAATCCCTTACCTTAAGTCTGATGGTGTTCTCCACTTGATATTAATGACATGAATTATCAAATTGAGTTCATTAATCAATAAGTACATAACCTATTTTTCATGTAATTTATTTATTATACTAGTTTTTTTTTATAACCTTTTTGATTAGTTAGGCAGTTCAATTTCATTGTTTGAGAGCATTTGTTTCCTTAGTTTTAATGATCTATTTACTTATATACATGTATGGATAAACAATTATGATGAAAATGGTTTTCCAGAATTGAAGTTATATATTATTAGTGAACATATATAATGTTACATGGTTATAAAATTCATTTGGTTATTTGGAGTGGAGACGAACCATTATATAAAACCTTAATGATAAATGCTTTGATTGATTTGGAGATTTTGCTCATGATTAACTTGTTTTGTATTATTAGTTTAAATAATATGTGAAAAAATATTCCAAAACATCAAATAAGATAAAATAAATATTTAATAGTCTGGTTAAACTATTAAATTGGTGTCATGACCAGAATTGAATATAGTAATAGAAATTGATAACTAGTTGTCCTAGAATGTGATAAATTAACACATCTCGGATGATGTTTTTGTTTCTATCCTATAAATGAAGAATAAAAGAGATATGATAATGTATTTGACCATTAAAATAACAAAATTTTAGTACATTTATGGTATTGGATATTTCATTCCATTGGAATGAGGAGAGTTTAGGAATGAAATAGAACAAAGGGACATGAAAAGAAAATGAAAAAAAGAAAAGTGGAATTTACCTGTTGATTTACTCTTCCTTGAGAGCCTCTTAAAGGGATAGGATTTGTTCTTTTTAGGAGACCTAGGGATACTAGATGTGTGGGAGGACCTTGGGGAGTAATTTGGGAAGACTTTAGTGAATTAACAAGGGATAAGGGGAGTAGTCGTAAGAGGAGAGTGTGGGTAGTTTTGATAGTGGAAGGGAGACGAGTTTTCTTAATATTTTAATCATTAGTTTATTATTTTTACATAAGAAAATAAATATTGATGATTCTATGAAAAAATTGTAATAAGTTAATTTGAATTCTATCCAAAGATACTTAAATGTACCATTATTCAAGGAATAGTTCATTTAGCTTATAATGTATATATATACGGTAAATTACACTATCTCACTATTCATAAAAATTTAAAGTATTTCTGAGAAATACCAAAAATCACCCTAACTATTTTTCAAAATGTAGAATAAAAAAATGAACTCCATTTTCCAAAAATAATTTTCTTAATATGATTAATTTTAATTTTAATTAAAATCATAATTTACATGAAAATTTTGGATTTTAAAACTATAACTGGTTTTATAATGCTTTAAACAATTTCATATGGTCATATAAAATTATCCAAAAACAAGTAGAAATAAAAATTTTAATTTATGAACAAAATTTAGGGAAAATTCTTTTTCATTTAAATTAGTTAATTAATTGTAATTATTTTTTATGACTTATTAAAATATCAATACATTACTATAGTCAAATTATCACATACAAGATGCCTAAATTTTATTTACACAATCATGGGTGATGTTAATATTAATTTTAACTATTTACATTTCATAAGGTTAATATTACTATTCATAAGGGTAGGTTATTATTCATAAGGGTAGGTTACTATTCACCAAAAATTATGTTAGTTCCATCAGACCAAAAAATCATTCAGAATGCAACCGTGTATATCAGGCATTCGAAATTCAAATCACAGAAGTGAAAATATTATTTTTAATGGTCACATAGTTCATAATAGCTCATTGTGTTTTTATTTCTTGTGATTAAATGACATAATTATAAGAAGGTAAATTAAATTGATAAAACATTAGTTCATTAGAACCCGACTTGATGTTCAAGGTTTTGGAGGGACCCTCGGTGATTTTGAATTTTTATTTATTACGTACTCATTCTCTATTCATCCTTATGAACAAATTCCATAATCATATTCTCTAAGTTTGAACAGGGAGGTTGGGATGCTTGTGGCTATGTAGGTGGTGCCTTCTGATTGAATTGTTTTTAATGGGGTTGGAACTGCCTGTCCTTAGAGGGAATTGTTTATTGGGGAATAGATTATTATGGGTGAGAATCTTGTTATTGAGGTGAGTACCTAGAATTTAAATAATATATTTTTAGATCTTGACCACATATTTGTTGATAATAACCCTGAATGGAATTTTATTGTAATTGAACTTGTCTTTATTGGTAGTATGGTTTTTGGTATTATTGTGATTTTTGATTGTAATTATTTTAATTACAATATTGAGTTGTTTTTCCTCTATTTATAAAAAATATTCTTGATATGGATGTGGGCCTCCACACATCTCGCATGATTAAATCTCTATAACAAGAGTATGTGGTAGTGTTTGGGGTTGAGGTGACTAAATGTTTTCAAGATTTTTCATATGCTCTTCATCTTAGGTTGCAAACCGGGTGGTTTCTTCTACATGGTGTAACCCATGTATGAGAGGTCCATGATTATTTTTCAAATTGAAAAATTTGGTGAAATGTCATCAAGAATATATCTTACTATATATGGTGTTTCAATATGATTCCCCCATTAGCAGTAGCATCCACCATAGTGCAAGTAGTGGGTTGTGATCCATGGTAGAATGTTTGTAGCTAGAGACAAATGTTGGGCCCACTGTTTGGGACATTCAAGTCAATTATTAAAACCATTACTATTCCTCCCAAGAAGATTCACCATCTGCTTTGGTGAAATTTTGAATGTAATTTAATATCTTCTAGGGTTGTATAGGTGTAAAGTAATTTTAAAGGAATTTCATTTTTAAATCATCTCAAGTATTAGTGGACTCGAGAGCCCGATTTTTATCCAAATCATTATCTTTATCCCTTAGATAAGAGTAGAAAATAATTATTTGAATAGAGTTTGATGATATACATTTTTTCCAGAAGTTATTATATACATATATGAAATTTGATAAATTCTCATGTAGATACTTACTCTGATGTCCAATAAATTTCCCTATATACTAGATCATACGAATAAGGTCAGGATTTATTTTGAAGTGGTGTTATTATATGGGAGGTCGAATGATGCTGAGTGCAAAACCACTGATAGATGAAAATTCATAGTCCATAATGGTGGAATCAGGAAGTAGTGGTTGTGATCCATTCTATTTGAGTGCCATAAGTTGAGAATTATTTAGATTTGTAGAAGTAAGATTATTATTCTTGACTATGATTATGTGAATAGATGGATATATATATATATATATATATCATTCTAATTCATGTTTGAAATCAAGTGATTATTTATTTTCAAATATATTGGATCATGTCAAATGGTACTAGATCCTGCAGTAATCACACAACATAGATTAACCAACTAATCTTTGTATAGGAGTTACAAGAAAAAATGGGAAGGAAGGGAAATTGAGGTAATCCATTGTTCGAACTATGAAGTCAATGTACCAAAGCGTGCTCCCCAAAAACCGTTCCAAAACTGGATGGGTCCCTACACCAAATTATTGATTCCATATAGGGTGATGATATTGTAAATTTATATTTAACTAAACTAACACCATTGATAAGTCTCATATAATAGTGGATGTCTAGGGTCAAAGACCCACATTGGCAATGAAAACATGTTGCAATATAAGGATTGGAATCTAAGAAGGATTACTCATGTGTATTTTATGGATTTGAATTTAAAATAACATGTTTGATTAGATTTCATTTGATTAATAATGTTTTAGGTTCAATTTTGGGAAGCCTATGCAATGGGTATTCCTAAATGTAGCTTGGGTAGGTAATATAGCTTAGGCTGAAAATCTATTTGAGAGTCACCAATTAGTTTTAGTTAAACAAATTGGATCTACCTATTCTAGAAACCAAACATTGTTCTAGTGGTAGTTTAAAATCTTGGTGTATAAGGAACAAATTCAAATGTAGGTAACAAATTAAATAATTGGTTACAACTAACATTATTTCCATTAGGTTTGGTTCCTTACATTGAAATTCCCTTGATCAGGATCGTGAAAAGGAATGGAATAAATGTGATTTCAGAGTATAATTAATAGGAAAATAATTACCCATGTTTTAAATTAATGATTTATTAAGAATTGAAACCCCTACTCAAGAACCCTAACCCTAGGAAGATTAGTCATGCATGGAAAAAAGAAGAGGTAGATATGTGAAATAGAGGTTCAATTATTAGCTTGTTCATTAAGAAATAAATGATCAAATCAAAAATATAAATCAATCCATTTACATTTATAAAGAAGAATAATATGTTCTATAATTATCATTAAAAAATAAATGAGTTAAAAATAATCAAATGAATTTAGAAATTTCTTTGGAACAATAAGAAAATTAGAGAAATGATTAAAAATAAAAGAAAAGAGAGAGAAATAAGAAAAAGAGAGTAAAATATGAATGTTTTAAAATTTAGAGGAAACATTAATTTAATTAGATTGGAAGAACTCATGACGTTAATTTTTTTCAAATAATTATTTTTTATGGACTTATTCCTTCTAAAAACATTAAATTTGTGTGTTTGGAATTCACAATGTGAATGTGAATTTTAACTCTTTGGCATTCTGTATCTCCTAGGATTCATGGATCGATATATTTTCTTGTGATTTTAGACAAGGTTAAATAGACACCATAGTTAATACTTTGGAATCATGAGTGGATTTCAGAACATGAGTTTTATTTCCCCAAATGATTAATGTATTTTACTTTATTTATAGCTCGAACTTTATTTCACTCGACTTTTTTCTTAGAGGAATGATCATTGTGAATGTAGTTTACATCACTGAATATATTATTACATTAAATTCATGACCTATATTGACTTTACATTTTAGTGTTTTGTGTAACAAGTTCTTTTCTATAGGAATACATTTTTTGAGTCTCATTCATGACATGTATTGTCATCAATTTGTACAATTGGAAACAACACTCCATTTACAAAATGAGATTCAATTTCCAGCAAGAATTAATCAAATATTAAATTATCATAGTATAAAATATGTATGAAACTAAATGTATTGATTTCAAACTTTAAATATGAGTTATGAATATCAAACACAATTTAGAATTTTTTGACAGGGCTGGTAGAGGTCAAACAAAAAATATTATTGTCGTTGTAGTGAGATACACCCACAAAACACTAAAATATCCACGAAGCCATTGATATAGATATGATTGATGTAAATTTTAAACAATATCCCAATGGAGTAATAAATAAGGTACCCATATTATTAAATCCTCAATTTTTGGGAAATAATGTATAAAAAAGGGTGAGATATGATGCTTCATAACAGATAATATATAGTAGAATATACCATATAATAATCAAGGAATGAATAATATGGTAGAGAGAAACAACAATCAAATGTTACATATAAAAAATATCATGAAAGGGGAATGTATCCATGATGATATATCAATATAATTAATCACATGGATTGAAATAACAGGTTTTTTAGTGATAAAATAAATAATCATGGACCTAATTATATTACCATCAAGGCTTTATTATTGGAAATCATACTTAAATAGGTAAATAATATTCCAAATATTGATTTTTTTTTCATGAGACCCACCGATGCATTGATTAGAAATTATGGGCCCCATACATCACTTAATATGTCTAATAAATTCACCACATAAAAGTAATGAATTAAATTAAAATGCATAATAAAATTTCCATATTAATCAATAATCATCAATACTCAAATAATAAGCATATATGATGTGAATACCTTCCCCCATTAATAAATTTAATAACATGATCAAAAGCCCTCATAGGAAAGATTATAGATGGTATCATTAGAGCGTATCCTCAGTGAAACTTGAGAAACATCAATGGATGATGACAAATATAAAAAAATAAATGGAAAATTAATAAAAATTTACTTAAATAAATTAGTTTATTAAATAACAATAATGAAAGGGTGGAACAAATCATTAGTATATACAACATTTAAAAAAATATTCCTTTCACATTCTGTAAAGAAGGTAAAATTTAATGGAATATGATACCACAAGTACCATTTAAATATAATTTTCAATAATATTACTAGAATACCATTTAAAAAAATTATAAAAATTAGAAATTTAAAAAAATAAATAGAATTTTGAAAATAAATTAGGGCTAATTTCACCAATGTGGAGTGGATGATAAAAGATGTGACTAAAAATAATATTTGAAAATATCTTTATTGAAACCGAGATCATTAAAAGTGTAATTTTATTTGATTTTGAAAAAATATTAAGATAAATATGAAGATCATAATAAATACTAAATATTTTAATTTCAAAAAAATTAATTAGAAAATTATTGGAAAGAAAAATATGTATATATAGGGGAATGATTCCTAACCCAAAAGAGGTAAGATTTGAAATGAAACCATTACAACTTAGGTAAATTTTAAATAAGAAGTAATTGAAGGGTAGAACATGATATGGAATTCAAAATCACATGAACTTCATGATGGATATTGTATAATATAGTCACAGGGTTTTATATAGACCATATAAATAAATAAGGTGGTTAAAATAGAATATATCTCAATGAATAAAAATTAAAATGGGAAATATATTTACTTTTACTCTCAACATGCATGAATGATTTTTAATTTCCCGTATAATAAAAATAAAAACATCAATTAGTTATTTTAGATCCTTATTCATATCTATTTCTATTTATATTATACAATTATACTTATTAACTACAAATATATTACATAATTAATATTTATACTCATTATAAGATGTTAGTAATTTTTATTATTTCATACTAATCTCATAACAGTGATGGTAGATCCCATTATTTGATAGAATGATTTTAATTCCAAAATTATTAAATATATTTGAATCTTTTTATTTAAATTATTAATGAATTAAAATTCTTGTTCCGTGGACGTCATGATATAGTTTGTGAAAACAAAATCCATGACGAGATTGATTTGGGTAATTTACCAATATTGACGAGTTACTATAAATGATTTTTGATTCTTGTGTTATAATATCAGAATATTATTAATGAAATATATTACTTATTAATATCATTTATTTTCATAGTGTCTAATTTTAGATGAATCCATGTAATACAGGGATAAAAAATGTGACATGTCACTTCATGGAGGTTGTAGTATATATGTACACACAGACTATATTTTCATTTTTTAAAGAATAGATGGAAGGTAGAAAATTGATTACCATTTTAAAATCCTAAAAAATGTATAAAGTTCATATTTTTTTCATTAAATAACATTTTCATACTATTTATGTAAGGTAGTTTTGAAAAATAAAATACATCTCTTTGTGGATATAGTAGTCTACATGCATAGATTAATAGAGTACTCAATTTTCTAAGGAAGTGAGACATGTATATAATGGTTATAAAATTAACATCATAAAATTTATTTATACTAATAATATTTATTTCATTATATAATCAGGGGTAAAATATTTTTATATGAGATATATATAAAAGTAGAAAAATGTAAAAAGTGATTAGTACGGACATTGAGAATTTGAAAATTCTCTTGAAAGACCTCTATAAAATGGATGATTTTGGGATTCTCCTTGTATAAAGGGCATTATAAAATTGGTATATTTATCTATGGTAATTAAAATTTTTATTATTTCAATATTAATTCTAATTTAGAGTGAATGAGAATGGGTGGTGTTCCTCTTATTTTTAAGTGAGTGGAGTTGCATTTTGGTAACATATATAAAAGTAAAAGTCATTATTCATGGAATGTGAGTCCATAATTTGACAATAAAGTGAGTTTATTAAGATTTAGTTAATAAACCACTTTAAAAAAATATTTTAGATAAATTTTGATGAATTTTATGCCTCCATAGTTTTAACTGTTACCTAAATTAACATTTACACCAAAAACTCATTTTTAACCATTGAAAAATATTTTAAGCAAAATAATTAAGATTGAAAATATCCGATAATTGGAACATTATGATTTAAAAAAATAATAATTTTATAAAATAAATCATGCTTTAGAAAAATTAATTTATATGTAAGTGAACATGGTGCGTAAAAACCATATTTTATCAGAATGTGTATTTTTAATCCTAAAATTTATGTTTAGATAAAATTATCAATATTTTTTATTTTAAAAACATTAATTGATTTATCACTAAAAAATTTGAATTTTTTTGTGTTTTAAATAAATAAAAAACAGGAATCCACCGTGTGAATATTTAATTAAAAGAAAATACCAGAAATAGTTTTTATTTGAATAAAATATTACATGAGATCCAAAATGTTAAACATTGGTTTATAAATTAAAATTAGTATTTTAAATGTATAATTTTAAATATTAAATGAGTTTATGTTAATGTAAAATGTTTTATAGTTTTTTAATTCATTCTTATGTCATAATAATTTCATAAAACTCAGAATTTTTAAAACAGATTAATATGTACTATTCACCTAAAACCAATCATTCAAAATAAACCCCAAAAATCAATCTAAAGATGACATTATGTTTATGAAACCCAATATGGAGTTAATATTTTTCAAAATAAAATACTAAATTGAATAATTTTTCTTTCAAATTGAAACATATGTTTGAAACTATTTTTATAGGGAAATGACTTCATTAAAAACTTGAGTATTCTTACTTTTATTTTATATATAT
The DNA here is from genome assembly GCA_963277665.1 of Viscum album. Taxonomy (NCBI): domain Eukaryota; kingdom Viridiplantae; phylum Streptophyta; class Magnoliopsida; order Santalales; family Viscaceae; genus Viscum; species Viscum album. Next base: position 910,840,756 of record OY728155.1, on the reverse strand, counting down.
TCTATATTCAATAATTCTTTAACTATTTATTTTTTCATAGAAATGATATATTAAAATATTCTTTTAAAATGAAAAATCTAATTTATTAAGTCAAATATACATTATATATATATATATAAATAATTCTTAAAAAAATTGATCATAACTGATTTTATTACTAATTATTTATGATGGATAAAATATTTTAACAAGTATTAATTAAATTTTATCAATATATTATTATTAAAAAATTATTATGTGGTTAAATTTAATATTTAAAATTAAATATTTTGTAGATAACAAATTTATAAAATATATCTATTAATAATAAATTCATTACATTATATATCTATATCATCCCTACCTCAACAAATAAATACCCTAAAAAAATTACACTTGAGATATAAGGATAAGATAAGTGGTTGTGGTTGTCGTGGGTGGATTCTCATCTATCATATAACATATAGAGATTTCCATGATCTTGATGTTATTCTATAAATAATGTCACTCAATCCACACTTGATGGAGTTTATCTTGGGCTTATTCAATGGAAAACCCTTGTAATTATACAACCCTTACAAGTTCAGATAAAAGAGTCCTATATGTTTGACTCAACTAATTGATTCTATTTATTCTTCATCCTATATAGATTTCATAATTTTTTTATTCATTTTTATACCTTCCAATTAAATATCTATATTATAATAATCATATTCAATAGTAAAAATTGTATATTCATAAAATGAATTTTTGTCTATCTTGGTTTTGAATTATGTGTAATAAAATTTATTAAAAAAAATTTATTTAATAGGAAGTTAATATTAAAATCATGAGGTTTTATACCCCACCTAAATAAATTGCATCCTCTCAATATTAATTAATACTAGATAATGAAAAATTAGCTACGGGTGTGAATAAAGATATAATTTACAATTTGATATCAACCTCACTATATATAGAAATGATATAAAACACATACATTGCCTCATAATAAATCACTGACCCCAAAATTGAGATTCTCTCTAATAATTTGAGATAATTGTCCCTCATGATTGGGTATCATAAATGATAAATGTATTTTTCATAAAGAATTCATTACCAACCTTTTAATGATATATGATCTTATGTTGGTTTGGTATATTTAATATGATTCCACTATTTGATTAATTAATTTGGATTCCATGTAGACAAATAATTCATTTCTAAAAACACATTAAATTAATTTAAAGGAACAATTAATATGATTTATATGAAGAACGTTCTCATAAAAATCATATTAGGATAAGAATAATTATATAATTAGCAGTTCTTGGATAATCAAGGCATCACAGTTATTATTGAACTCTCTTAGAAAACATACTAGATATACTAGTGTGCCTAGAATCAAAATACAACAAGATATCCATATTTTTATAGTGGACTATAAGTGTACCATAATTATCACAATTACCATCAACAATTATCATAGCATATGACCTTACTTCTTTCCATTGTATAGATGTTTATTAATTTTTATCAACCTTTGTTTCCATTTTATTAGGGAATTCACATGGATAATTTCCCAGTTCCCAACGTTTATGACATTGAAATATTATTGTTACCTTACGATGAAATTTATTCCTTGAAACATGTTAACTGAAATCTTATTTATTATTTATAAATAAGTTTTTCTAGACCCCTTAATTTCAACACATAAAACATCTCTCAGTTACTTTAAAAAAATTATTTTGGAGATTATTCTTATATTCATGGTATGTAGGGAAGTTAATCTTCTGTCATATATGGTTTTCATCACTTAAAATACCATGAAACTAAATCATTATCATCATTGGAGTGTTTGTAAATTCAAATATGTTCATGTTTTTAATCATAAATCATTATATATAGTTATAAATAACCATATTATTCCCTACTCCATCGATTTTATCTTTTAATATCTCATATGGAAAATCATCGCATTATCTATCACATTTAATGTTAAATCAATTTCTCTTTTATCCATACATTACATAAAATAATGAAGTTTACAGTATAAGAAAAATAATAATTGTATACTATGAATCTATTAAAAAAGATGAGGGAATTCATAAATTATTTTCATAACCACACGTATGATTCTCAACGTTTTAATCTGGGTTATCCATGGTCATATTCCTATTGATTTGTCTATCATTACTAGTTGTATATTATTTCATCAAATTACATTAAAATCCTATATAATTTTTTTAATGATAATACGAATCAACCAAACCATGTCATCTGGGAGTATCTAACCTGGTGTATAGTATTCTTTCTTTGTCATACACTAGGTGAAAATATAGTTAATACTCAACTAGATTTTTCGGGTTATTACCCCTAAGAACATCTATGTCAAAGCCTGTATCCACATGTTTGTATCTAGGCATGGATATAATTCCTATGAAACATCACATTCTATATATTAACTAATTATTTAATGTTATCTTATATTAAGACTTATATATAGAGTATCTTATAAGGTTAATTTATCTATTAAATTTTTTCCAAAATCTAGTTGTCAATATTTCTATTGTAATTATTTGGATACAAACCATAACAACCTCGACTATAGTAATCCAGAGTCAGAGGTTACTTTACTACATTGGTATATGATATACAAGATTATATAAAATTGGATCGTATAGTTTAGTAGCCTTGTGAGATTACATAAATTAATTATTCTTACATTTCATTAGAAAACATTAAGTATAACTTAAAATTATACTGATAACCTTATTATTTATTCTATTATATCCCAAATATCAATTAATTTTCACTCTAGGGTACCCTAGGGATAAGAAATAAAATAAAATGGCGTGGGATGATGATTGATAAGAGATAACATAAAACAAAATCTATAATAGAATGACTAAGGAATGAATAATATTGAAGAGATAAACTATAATAAAATTTTCTATATAACTAATATCATGAAAGTGGGATATATCCATGGATGACATAATAACATACATAATCTCATGGAAGTAAATAAATTCATTCATTGTAATATAATACATAATTTCAGATATCATAATCTTATTTTCAAGGTATTCTTCTATGATATCAAAAAAATAGGTAAGGAACATGCCTATAACCAAATATAGTTTGTCTCATGAGACCTTCTGAAGCATTGAGTGGTTATTTTGGGACTCACCCATCAATTAATAAGTCCAATTCAAATTCCATATGAAATAACTTTTTATAAATACAATTAAATATCAAATTTCATTAACAATAAATATAAAAAAAATTATAATAATAAACATATAATATGTTAATTATTTCCCAATAAATAAATGAAATTACATGATCATAATTCATCCAAATAAAGAATGTGGATTGTATCATTATACCATATCCCTTGTCAAACATGTAAAACTTTTTTATATATTAATAGAAAAGAAAAAAATATTTTAGAAGTGCATTAAAAATTCACCTTAAGAAATAAGATTCTTAAAGAAAATTGATGAAGGTAGTAAAAAAATGCATTAATATGAAAAACATTTAATATTACTTCATATTTTTTAAAGAATTTAATATTTAATGGAAAAGGAATTAACAAGTCAATTTTAAATAATATTTTCAATAATATGACCAGGAGGCCTTTTAACACATTACATTAAAATAGAAATAATAGAAATAATAATAATTTTTTAAAATAAATAAGGTTTATGTCCGTAAACAAGGAGTGGAAGATAAATGATATGAACAAAAATAATAGTTCAAAATATCAATCTTGAAACCCATATTGTTAAAAGCGTAATATTATATCAGTTTTCAAAATAGTATGGAGAAATGTGAATATTTCCATAAATAATAAATATTTTTAATCACAAATAAGAGATGAGAACATTAGTGGGAATAAGAATATAGATATGGAGGATAAAGATTCCCAACCAAAAAGAAGAGAGATAAGAAAAGAAACCCTTAAAAATTCAACTGATTTTATATTTGAAACTGTTTAATGTAATAACATGATATGAAATTGAAAATTATATGAATTTCATAAGTGATGTAGTAGAATATATGCATGGGGTAGTATATACATCACATAAATAATGAATATGGTAAATATAAAACATATCTCAAAAATGAGATGATAAAACTCTTCCCTTTTACTCCTGAATTTCATAGCATAATTTTAACGACCTATATCATAAACATAATCTTATTAATATTATATTTTAGAACCTTATTTATATATTTAACCTTTTATATTATTTAATTAGTCTTATTCACTACACATATATTTGTTAGTTAATGATTATTTTCATCATCAAATGTTAGTTATTTTGATTATTTCCTATGTGTTTCGTAATAGTGATGTCGGCACCCATTCATTGTTTTTTTATCATTCCTAGATTATTAAATATATTTTAATCTATTTATTTTTTTTATTTATCATTCCTTATTTCTTCCATGGAAATCATGGGTATGGTTTGTGAAAATGTAATTCATTCTTTTGGGTAATTTACCGAGATCAATGAGTTGCTTATAATGATCATTAATTATAGTGCTATCCTTATACACTATTATTCATGGAATATATTACTCATTAATATCATATATATTTATCAAATATTTTTTTATAACTATCCATGTCAGGTGGTGATGAAAGATAAAACATGATCATCCAAGAGTGGGCTTGGCGTACATGAAACCATCAACACACCATATGAGTACTATTATTCTTTTTCCTTGAGGATAAAATTTATTCAAATAATTAAACACAAATATCATTTAACAGATATCATCTGAAATACTTATTGTGTGACCCTATAGGATAATTTTTCTTTGGAATTAGGTGTACTTTCCTAAATTCTGAGATAACTTTCTTAAAATTGGTCAATGAACCTAAGAGAAAGAACATAATATCCTAGTGATGATAACCCCACATGAATGATCAATGTGTAATGTAATCCATTTTTCTAGATATATCATCAAATAGGTTGCATATACATGTCAACAACCTAAAAGCTCAATACATGTTTCATTGACTATCTGAAATAAACAAGTTATTGCACCATGTCCATTCAATTTAGGGTTACAATTCTATTCCAATAAAGGGGCTAAGATGTTAGCTTCCATAAATATGGAAGGGAAAAGTATTTCCTCAATTTATCCACTATTGAAATGTCAATCATGGCATAGACAACATACCCTACTTCCTACGAACATATTATGTGATAGTTTTGGTCAGTAAATCTAATTCTGTGAGTCATGAAATACATCAATGATAATATTAAAGTCTAAGGACCATTACAAATACTGGTACATAAGAATATATGATGACAACAACACATGTAGATTTCTTATTGGAAGGTCTATTATCCTAATATCCCATATTGAAAATTACCATGTGCATATATCAAGAGAATAAGAATCATCCACTTATGAGAACTCGCACCAGACATTCTATGTAATATGTGACACTTCATAAAATTTTATCTAACAACAAAATATTATTTATTAATATCATCCTAGAACATAAAGGTTATAATTCTTGTAGTCAACTCTTATGACCTTATCAATGTGACATATACTCTTTGACATTATTAGTGTCAGGTATGATGATTCATAAATGATGCTTCATTGGGCCTTCAAGCCATATTCATGGGCCACATAGCCTTGGGCCTTTGAGCTATGTAAAAGGTGTCCCTCTACCCAAACAGAGAGAGGTCATTTATTTCATAATAAAAATTGGCTTTAACCACAAAATTAAATATTAAAGTACAAATATGTTTTCCTAGGACACCAAATCCAACATTATTACTATTGGATTTTTTATATTTTTATAGACATGAAAGGTTATACATGTTTTTCAAATGAATTTGAAGAATATTTGTTATTATTTTTATTGGGTGGTTTTTGAGGAAAATTGTACAATTTGCTAAAGATTTATGCTTTATTTTGTTCTTTGAGTTTTTTAATCGGAATATTTTCATTTTATATTAGATTGGATAATTAAAATTTTAAATTACAATAGGTCATGTATTGAGTTCAATATGGATTTGCATTCAATGGTGGATACAAGAAAAAATTAAATGATAGATTGTTTAGATATTTGACTTTTATATCAGGGAATACTACTTTTTTGTAACAAATCACGTGTTTCTATTTTTAAAATATTATTTAAAAATGTTTATTTAAACATAAACGAGGGAGTGTTGAATGTTATTATTAAGTTTTTGTTTAATTTATAAGATAATAACAACCAGAAGAATAACAATAGATTTTGAAAATGTTAGTTTCATTACGACACTTATAGTTTTAAAAATAATTATATAATTTTTAAATTCATAGAACTTTATATTGTAAGGTTTTTATAAGGTTTATTTATTTACCAAAAAATGAATTGAAATGCCTTAAAATTTTATTTATAGAATATTTTATATTTTTGAAAAATTTGATGATTTAGTTTCATTTAGCAATATATTTGTAATAAATGTTCTGAAATTTTTTAATGTGATTTGTTGCCACTTGTTTTATTTGTTTTTTATACTATTTGGTTATTTGATTTGTCTTTACATGAATAGAAATATTTATTTTTCAATATGATTAATAAAAGTTCTATGATCATCTGTTTTACTAAAAACTGACATAGAAATTCTTTTATATTTGTTTCTCTTAAAATTGATTTGAACATTAGGTTTACAAAAAAAACGGGTCTTGAAATACTTCTATATTAAATATTTTGATAGGTTTTTAACATAATGTTTTATAAAACAATAATAAAATTCCCAATTTATATTCTAGTTGTTTTAACATCTCTTTATAATCAACACTGGAAGGAAAAACGAACATTAAAGGTGTTTTTCCACCAGTAGAGAAACATTTAAAAGATTTTGTTATGGCGAAGAATACTTCTACTGATTGTGTTTGGAAGATAAATTTTTGGAATGAAATTTACTGTCCATAGATTAAAATTTCATACCAACCATTATTGTGGATTCCATATGAGTTATTTCCTCAAAATTATAGGAATAACAAAAAAACATATTGATTCAAAGGACACTACCACAAGTTATGAAATTAAGTCAAAGCTCTAAGATCATTTTTCTTGTTGTCATTTTCAATTTGTAGTTTTTAGTTCTTATGTCTCGTGTTTTATTTCAATTTATCAATCTATATCTACAAATAAAAAAATAATTCACATTCTGCATTGTTCATCCAAAAAACCAACGTAAAAATCCTCAAAAATAATTATTTTAACATCAATTTATATAAAAAATGTTAATAATAACACTTACCACATTGAGTTAATTATCATAAGATTGAAAATTGATGGTCAAGGTTAATAATGAAATTAAATTCTAGTTTTTCTACTCATTTATTTTAGAGTGTTATGGTCCATAGTCCTTATGTCATGAAGGCCAAATTACATAGTTTGAAAAGATGATTTTTATGAATAGTATTGCTATTATGGTACTCTGTTATAGTGCCTACAATAATATATGAACTTTTATGGTGATACGATACTACTATAATACCACATAAACTCATCTCTAGCAAGATTTGATTCCAAGTATGATTATTGTTAATTGATAATTCTATTAACAATTAATTGTTAATTAGTAATTAGTGTGGTAATTATTAATTAATTGAAAATTTAATTAATAATAATGGGTAAGTAATTTTAATTTAATTATTATTAGTTATATTATTGTTATAGGTAACTAATAATATAATGATCACAAATAAAAAATAATTATTATATAATTAATTTTTATTCATGAAGTAATCTAATCAATAATGATATAATTGTTATTATTTTTATTATTAATTACATCATTGATTATTACTAATTAGAGAATTAGTTATCGTCAGTTACACTAATACATAATGTATTATTAATTATTGGTTTATGATAATTATATTACTAAATTAATGTTAAATGCATTATAAAATATTATATTATTAATTATTAGTTTTTTATTATTAGTAGTATTGTTTTAATATAGTTATTATTTAAATTATTAATTATCATCAATTATATCATTATTAATTATTATTATTATTTACATTAATAACAAAATGATATTTTTAAGAATTTATTATTATTACCATATTATTATTTCTATACTGATATAAGAGAACATTAATCTAAGAAATCCCTCCACCGCCTAGACCAAACCACCAATCATCATCCTTGAAGGCCGCTGATGTCACGCCCCTGCCTCCGCAACATCCTATCACCTTCATCCTCTAATCCAGACGATGCACCCTACACACCAATAAGAGACTCCTCACCACTTACGGACATTGATTCGTCATCACTCATCGATACTGATCATCCCCCCATCTACAGAAAAGTTGAGACCTCCAACCCCCACCTCAAAAATATAATTTCCATTTTCGAATAATGTCCACAAATTAATTATTATTTTTTAAAATTATGCAATTCTCATCCCACACCAAAATTGGAGAATGAAATTACTTCTGTTTATAAGTTAGTTCAGCCTGCCTCAATGCCACAACCTTACTTGAATAAGATCTATTATATAAGTTCATATTACCCTATCCAATAAAACGATTAAGACAATAACCTAACCCTGCTTGAATATTGAAGAATATATTATCAATGTGTGATTACTAGACGGGGTCTCTATTTGGGGTACCTTTAAGCCATAGAGGATTATTCATAGCTATTCACTTAGATGACTACAATGATTATAGAGTCTTTTAGAGGGTTTCCACTAATTTTTTTAAATAATATTTCAAAGGGTTACTCACATGGTGATCGACATCCTCAGACTGCTCAAAGATTCATTGATGGCATGACGTCCTTCTCCTCATGTAGAATAAGGGGAAATACAGATTTTCAAGTATCTTTTACTCCGTTTTGTTGTCACTTACTCATCCTTACCATGTGTTCCTATTTCATCTATTTTAAAATATTCATTAGATCCACATTCATATACTATGCCGTTTTCATTATAAACTAAACTGGACATTAATAGGTTAAGCCCACCCATCTCTAAGTATCTTATATTTTTTTCCAAAGTAATCCACAAATTGAATATGGTTGATGTTTTGAAATATTAAGTGTCACTTCCATGATTTGGAATGTGTGAATTTTATTTCAATTTATGTATTAGGGAATTAATAATTACCACTATAATAATTTCATACAAATTAGAGGAAATATAGCCCTATCATATAGGATGAATGATGCTTGTTATTAAATAAATTGTTATTAAATTATTCATAGGTTTTCTTCCCCTTTCATTCAGATTATATATGAAAAGTGGGAATTACTAATTATGGTGAGGAATTATAATAACACTTTGTGATCACATTTGGTGATCCTCTAATATATTTCTTCATTTTGTTTGTGGCTATGTTTTTTTAGGACTGTATTCATGGTGCATTTTTTTTCCAGGGTATTTTCAGATTTTATGGTATTGTTGTTGACAAATATTTGTTTATTTTTTTTGTATTTATGTTGCTAATGCTTTGTTTTTTGTATATTTAATTAATTTCCTTAATATATTTCATCACTCACCTATTTAATCTCTCTGCTTTTATCCAATTTCCCCATAAACGATCAGCCAGCAAAGCCGCTACTTATTGATTTGAGTTTCTGAAAGTATTTCACGATCACACCTATGAGATGGGGCGAGATAAGTGATTAGTTCCATATTACATAGTCATAAAATGATGTCATGGTTATGTTTTTCTTGTAGTGTTAGTGAACCATACAAAATACACACTACATGTGTAATCCCCTTAATTGTCACTTATTAGTACTCCTTACCAGGTGTTCCCATTTTAACTATTCTAAAATATATGTTAAATAAACATTCTAATATAACTCATTTTTATTATAAACTAAACCAGAAATTGAATCTCTCTTCTTTTATATGATTTCCCCATGGATATTCATCCACCTAAACAAATTCTTGCTAAATTTAGTTTCTAGATGCATATCAAGATCAAACCATGGGGGGGGAAGATGGGTCCCTAGGTAAATATTCCATTATCTTAAAATGATATCATGGTTTTGTTTATATTGAAATGTTTGTAAACCTAATAAGCACCACACTTCATGTTTACTAGTATTTACATTGTTATGTTGACCTATATATCTTATTTAAAGGATTTTTTCACATCAAAAATGATATAAAATGTCTTGGAAGAGAATGATGTGTACCTTTAATCAAGGAGTTTAAATATGTTTAAGATACTTATGTGTTGAAGTGGTGTCTTCATGCACTAGTCTTTGTTCATATGAGTATAACATATTCTTTCTATAGTTAACATAATAAAATATTAATTCTATTACATGAAATGTGATAGCGCGAATGGCTGGAAGTCCTTATTTTTATTTTATTTTTGGATAATCCCCCATGTAAAGGATTAAGGGGAACCCTTACGTGACCTGTAGGCCCAAGGCATAAGGCCCACACACAACCCATTACATGACCTTAAAGAGCCAAGATATGACAAAATTAAAACATTCCCTCCCCAACATCTGCATCTTGAAGGTGCCTAGCTCCCCACCTCGCATGGATGATCATCTAGAATTTCTCTGTGCGGAGTTGTACGGTGCATGGTCCCGATGGTTGTTTCCATACCCTATCATTCATTCAATCTGATTAGCTCTGCTCTGGTGGATTCTAGTTTTGCTCTGAATCCCCATTTGGGCCTCCTCCTTTATGTTCCTCCCTTCTTTCGTATTTTAAATGGCCCAAAAGTCATGTCACCCATATTCCATTGGTGACCTAAAGGCCCTATAACTCAAAGTTCCTATGGCTCAAAGGCCTTTGGTGGCTCTCAGGCCTTGAGAACCAGAGTCCTAAACTGGAGGCCTGAAGGCCCAAATCAAATGAATAGTTATAGTTGCAAAAGCACCAAATAGTACATGAAACGTAACTACTACAATACTACTACAAAACCCTAGAAATTCAACCTCACTTGGATTCGATCTGTAGTCTCTTGTATGCCAACAAGGAGCCTCTACCACTTGGGTAAAGGCTTGTTGGCTTACATAAAATATGTAAGATACATAAACACCTATGTTGTAATTATCAAAACATTCTATTCATGTTCTAAAGCACATGAAATTTTTTATATATTTCATGATCACAAAAAATAGTACATAAAAACATTTTACATAAATTCTTAAATAAATTCAAGTTTCAACTCATCAGGAGAGATAAAAAAACATGGATTAGGCTATATCAAAGTGAAAGGGTTTTGATACTATATTTATTAATAGAGATAAATAGTTTTATTATTATTTTAATATCTCATAGTTTCAATATTCTATTCCTTCTCACATATTTATTTTCTAAAAGAAAACATATATAAAAATTTAACACCGAAATATAAAAGGCCTTACTATAACTTTATTTTGGTTAAATAAACATGATATACAATATACAAGAAAAACATCTTCCAAACATAATTGCTCATGGAGGAGATATACCCTATTAAACTCTTAAATTTACTTTTATAATTGGATTAAATATATTAAAAAAGGATGGAGATGATTTTGAAGTCAATTATTTTATAATTATTTTAATTTTTATTCTATTTATGCCCCGATCTCACTTTATTATTTGTTTGATCCTTCTATGTTATAACAATAATTTTTCTTTCCCTAATGAGGCTTCATCCTTATTCTACATCATTGAAGGACCAATCTACATTTATTTCGATAAATTTATTTTTTGAAATTAAATTTTTGATTACAATTTTGAAAATATTATTACATGTCCCATTTTTTTCACATGATAGGATAATTGCCTTGATTTTAATTGATAAAAAATCACCCATAAATTGTAAAATGAAACCTAGTATTCTGAAAGGGATGAACCATAAAGAACAATATTGGATGTAAACTGGAAGGTTTGAACCCAATAGTCTAATAATCTTTTACACATGGCACAATGTGGACAAAAATGTCTTCATCACAAAAGTATCATCCTAAATTATTCTTATAAGAACTTCTAATTATTTCAATATTAGTTAAGTGTAGGTTTATTTGGGAAATCATTTTTTAGATATCATATCAAAATTTTAGTATTTTTATCTATGTCTAAAATTCTTACTTTCATAACATGTTGGTAACATATTGGGTGCCTTTTAGCATTGTTCATATATCATCATGATTTTTACAAGAATATATGTCATTATAGATATTTCTACTTATAATACCCAACATAGCATGAAAACCTCAAAAAAATCAATCAGTGGGGTATTAGATTCAAAAAATGTTTTTCTTATATACATAGAGAATGTATATACTAGAAAAATAAGAATATACAATGACTCTTTCGAAAAAATAATATGAGGGTGGAATGAGTTTAATTATATAATTTAAACAATATGATCAACTGAAACTCTATTTAAAAACAATGAAATTTGAGGAAATAGTTTCAAAAATTGTTATAAATAAATCCAAACATTTTTGTCTGAAATTGATCAAACCCAGTTTTATAATGAAAATAAACCCGCAAAACTACTATACAATTATTAACAATATATTAAAACATCTCAAAAATATCTAAAAACCTTGAAAAATATATATATAGAAATAGATATATATATATAGGAAAAATGGAAGGCACTAAAAACTAATGAACAATAAGAATTGATTATAGAAAACATTTATTGATGAAAATAAATTTCAAGATAGACACACCAAATTTAAATGAGGAGTTTGGTTCTAAATATGAATTTAGGATCCTCTTAACCAAAACAGAAAATATATAGAACATGTAAATATTGGTTACTACACACTCTAATGGGAGTGATAAATGCTTCCAAAAGAAGTGAATTAATAGTATAAACAATTTGACAGGTTGTTCACTACAATTTTTAAATAATTTTTCCTAGGGTTTCCTCATAAATTGATGGACATCCTCAAACCACTCATATCTTTATAGATGAAAAAATGCCTCTATTATCACATAGAATATGCGGAAATTGTCTTTTAAAGGGATTTACTCCCTTTAATTATCACTTATTGGCCCACCTTTCCATGCATTTTTATTTCAATTATTCTAAAATATTGGTCAAGTAAATATTCATACTTCATATTCTTCATGAATTTAATTTGTGAAAAATTAAATTCCTTTATTTTCCTTATATATTTCCCAAAAAAATACCCTATCATTTTAATTACAAACTGAAAAGAACATTGATTAGATAAGATGAAGCATCACCTGGGATCTTATATTCATTTTTCAAAGAACTACAAGAATTGATATAGTTGACGTCTTGAAAGATAATGTGTCACTTACACTATTTGGAATAGGTGAAATTTATTTCCTTTTATAGTTTATGGAATACATAGGGCCCATTAGATGAATTTCATACAAATCTGGAGAAATATAAGCCTATCATAAAAAAGGTATGGTTATTGTTATTAAATGAATTATTATAAAATTTCCCTTAGGGTTAATTCACCTTAATTTTAGATTATATATAAAAAAATGGGATTCAAAATTTATGGTGGGGAATTAAAAGATCGCTTTCTGATCACATTTGTAGACCTTATTTATTTTTTTCATTTTTTTTTGTAGTCGTGTTTTTTATGTCTTCATTGCGCATTTTTTTACCATGTGATTTGAAGATTGTTTTTGTATTGTTTGTTAATGATTTGTTGCCCTGTTATTTTTATTTATGTGGTTAAACATTGTTTGTTTCTATATTGAATTCATTTCGTGCACATATTACTCCACTAACCTATTGAATCTGTTTCCTTTCAAGTGATTACCTTACAGATGTTCAACCAGCTAAGCTACTACAAACTAATTTTAGTATCTTGGATTACATCATGAGAACACCAAAGAGGGGGCGAGATGAGTCCTTAGGTCCATAATCGATGTTCCTAAAATGATATCAGGGTTATGATTCACTCATAGTGTTAGTAAATCTTGAAAAAAACACACTATAATTGTAAAAGTATAGAAATATATATGTTGAACTATATTTCATGTTTAAAATATCGTCCAACTCCTAAAGTATTGATTAAAATCTTATTGGAGAATGACTTGTACCTTTAATAAAGGAGTTGAAATATGTTTATGGAACTTGTGTGTTGAAGTAGTGTCTTCATGTATTTTTATTGGTTCATAAAAGGTTATCATCTGATTATTATACAAAACATATGCCAATTTTTGTTTAATTACATAACATATGCTACATACACCAATAAATGTGTTCTAATTGTCCAAACATGCTTGTCATGTTCAGAAATAATCAACATTTTTTTCTTTATTTGATTATCACAACACACATTAGATAAATATTTTTTACTAAAATATTTTATATTTACTAAAATTTTATTTCTCTTCATACATGTGACATATTCTCCATACACATTTTTATCAAAACAATTTCACCATCCCCATCCACCTCATTTAGTCTTTTTCTCCTCTCAAATATCCCACCATTTCCACATTATCCACCCCAAATCATCTCATCTACCTGTCTTCTCATCTTCGCCTTTTCTTCTTTCTCAATTCATCATTCACTCCACCACATCCAAACCCCCATGACAATCCTTATATCCCCTTATCCACCCCTTTCATAAACCTAAATCCACTTCGTCCTACTATTATTAGGTGATATCTAATTGAAAACCCAAAATAGTAAATTCCTAGCCTACAAAATTTTTCCACACCATATCTACCAACTATTGATTTCACCATTTCTCATATACTCTACTCAAAGATACCCTACAGAGTGGGTATATCCACTTCATTATTCCATTTCTAAACCACTAAAAATGTCATTCCCATTCATAGCCAGTGACATATGCAGCGGTGTAATCGGCCAATAGTGTGCCTCTCTTCCTCCACACATGACATGACAACAATATTATTTTTCAACCCTAATTTTTTTAAAATTATTCTTTTTATATTTAAATGGAAAGTCATTTCAGCTTCATCATTGTCAGTTTCCCATTATTTGTTCCATTTTAGTGGAACACATATTTATTTCCCAATATTATTTTCTATTATTGGTTTATTATTTCAATTCTATATAGTTCACAAGGGAGAACATTTTTTCTCATGTAATCTCATGATGTGAATCAACTTCTTTATGATTTTAGGTATAAAAATCTAGCTTCCCTTGATATTTACCACCTAATTTTCATTGTTTATTTTAGAAAATTAAAATCTATTTAATTACATTGATATTATCTGAGATCATACTGTATAATAATTTTTTTGGGAATTTTTTGTGTGATATTATTTGTTCTATTCCTTTAATATTTTTATATATTTTTCTATAATGTAGGATTACAACATTCGAATTATTATGCCGGTATGTCATGACAAAAATATGAGGAAAATATCAATTGAATTATAATTTTTTTTTAAAAATGAAAATATTTTAATTTTAATTTTAATTGTTGGTTTTAATATTTTTTTACATTGTATATATATTTTGATTTATTGTTTGTTTACGTTTTTTCAATTTTGAAAAATTTATTCATTTTTTAATTTTTTTACCCAACATGAACTTCTTAATTATGATATATATGCTTGGAAAACCCATACATATATAACCCTAGAATATGATTGCATATCCCTGTTTTTTTAATTATTATTCTTATGTTTCAATTGAATGTTATTTCATCATAAAAATTTTCTATTGACAATTTTCTATTCCATTGTAGAGGAACACCTAATTTTTACTTGAAATTATTTACAATTATGAGTTTTTATTTCACTTCTAGAAATTTCACAAAGGGGAACATTTTTTCTGGTCATGTGATCTTAAGATGTGAATCTACTTCTATTTTGTTTCTGATATGAATAAAATATTCCCGTAATTTTTTTTCTAATATTCATTGTGTTTTGTGTACGCTATCGGAAAAAGTATCCCTTTTATGTAAAATTAAAATCAAATTCAAAAATAATAATATATATATAAAAAATTATTTTATAATTACCTTGGATTTCACAATTACCCTACACATGATCATGAGTTAGCTGTGGTGGCTTATTCATTAAAGTGTTTGTGACAATACCTACCAGGAAAAATGTTTATTGTGTGTACTAATAAAAAATGATTGAAATAAATCTTTTCACAATGATATTTTAATATCTGGTAATAGATATAGGTTTTGTATATGAAATATTTTTATTTTGATCTAACCTATACATTGAGAATGGGAAATAGTGTTACTGACACTTTGAGATAAAAGACACATCCTATGGCAGTTCAGGAATCTATTTTTCAGTGGAATATGATGATATTTATAGATGAGATTTATATAGATGTTAATGAGGAAAAGGACTATACGACCCTCATATCTTTATCAATGGAATCTACACTTATTATTCTGGTCAAGGAGATTTAGAATAAGGATCTTGAGATTTTTTCCTTGAAGGGAAGACATGAAGGTGGGAAGTCACCTTCTGATTGGAATATAATTCAGTATGAGACCATATATGTCAAGATCCATGTTCTTATTCCTACATGTATGAATAAAGAGTTTATTTGTGAGATTTATTCCTTGAATTGGGTGGTGCATCTTGGACTGAACAAAATGAATTGTGACCTACATCCACAGTATTGGTGGCTATACCTGAAAAGGGTGATTAAAAATTTCATGACACGATGCTACACCTATCAGTAGGTGAAGGTTGAGGATCAAAAACCATGTGGTTTTCTAAATCAATTTAAAATTATGAAATGATAGTGGTATGACATTAAAATGGACTTTGGTGTGGGTCTTCCAATAATCCCTTAGAACAATGATGTGATTTGCGTGATTTTGGAATATTTGAAAAAATTATCCCATATCTTCCATATCTGGGAGATTTTATCATGGATAGGTTGGGTGAGATTTATGTCAGAGAGATAGTCTATTTTCATGCGGTGTCATGGAGAATAATTTTAGACTATGACTTTACCTTTACTTTGAAATTCGATTTGGGCATACAAAGGTCTTTGGGTACTTGCGTGTTTCAGATTATATCTTTTTACCTGGATATAGAAGGGAAGTTAGAGTGAACTATCTATGTTCTAGAGGACATGGTTAGAGAATTCATACTTTATTTTTTTTGGATCTTGGAATAATCACAGAGGTCTCATTGATTTTTCCTATAACAACAGCTATTAGATGACTATTCCGATGAAACTATATGAGGCACTTTATGGTAGGCTATTAAAATCACCTCTATAGTGGATGGAAGTTGGTGAGTAGGAGTTATTGGGACTATGTATGGTATATGAGATGTTAGAGAAGGATCAGTTTATTTAGAAACATATAACTATAGATCAAAATAGTTAGAATTTTTACTATATTCTTTATCGATGACCCATTGAGTTTATAATGGGTGATCATGTGTTCTTATGGGTGTCATCAAGGTTTGGGTCACCTTAGGATTTAGAGGCAGGGAAATTTTTCAACTATGTTTTAATGAACTTTTGATATTGTTGAGAGAATCAGGCTGTTGACATACCGATTGGATCTTACATAGAGGTATAGTGTTGTGAACATTATTTACAATGTGTCATAATTTCATCAATATCACCCTGTCCCTTCTCATGTGGTTTATGTTGATGATATTGGGATTAAGGCTGATGGGCCCTTAGAGGATCATCTTATTTTTCGTTTGTATCTAATAAGTAGATAACCATTTAGTTAATATTATACGTATGTAAACCGCAAAATTTTCATAATTAAGGAAGTTGAATTCATTCCCACAATCTTAATTCCTAGATTATAATGGCCATTCATAACTAATAATATTTTAATAGAGTATCAATTTTTTTAAACTAAGCGTGGCGTGCATCACAAGATATTAAAGAGGTTTAATTTATTTAAAATGAAATATATCACAAAAACTAATGTTGTCACATTTTACCCCTTCAAATTGTTTCATCCTCAAAATTTGAACTTGTGCTCAGTAATAAAGGGTTTAACATTTTCAAATTTCTTTATAGAAATATCCACCTACTAAAAAGGATAAACAAAACATTCTCTTAAAAAGAGGGAAAAGTAAACATGATGGTCCTCCAATAAATAGGTTTCCACAGAATAGACCATTGGGTGGATGTGAAAATATGGACATTTAAGAAAAGTGTAAATACTTTTGAAGAGTGATAGAGGTCCTTGATCACAAGAACGTGAATGATCATGAGAAATATAATAACCACTAAATTTTAAATCTATTATGAATTAAAAGACCATCGATTCATCTCATATGAATTTAATAGGTTAATATTTTTGTTTCAAGATAAATTTCCTTGAGTTGAGGGATTATTTTACTATCCATATAATGAAAAAGGGAAATATAATTTCTTGATTAATAAAATTTCACCATTTATCCAATTTCCACCACAATATCATCTATTCCTGCAAACAATGGGCATTCAAGATGAATTTTTCTTGCATGGAATTCTAAAATAAACTTCTAATGAATCACATAATATATTAATGAATAAAAATTGACTCATCCTATTTTTATTTGAACTATAATGGTTAGCACAATGAAATATAATTCCAATAAATAATTTGAATATATCAATCTCCAATCATAAATAATTAAACTAATGGTTCAACATACCCAATTCTTTAAATAAATAACCCCATATCATAACTATCCTCAAAAACCTGAACATGAAAGAAGGTTTTAATCTCAAAGGTTATCTCATACCCTTCACGATAGAACTCTAAAAACATAATAACATTTTTCCAAAATAACCACTTATATTAGACCTAAGAATATATATAATTGATCCAAATAAAACATCTCTCAAAATGTCATTAATCACCTAAAAAATATTTTATCATTTAATATTTATTCAAAAAAAAACTATTATGAAAAAAAATTTCATACTGACCATTATGTCACATAGAACTGTGGAAATAATTTCCCTCTTATAGAACTTTTGATGGGGGTTCAAACCTCAATACCTTCCCAAACCGATGAGTTATCACCCATATTCTAGGATGTTCAATTTATAAAACAATGGAAACAATTATTTGTCAATAATATTCATAATTTACTGTTATCCTAAAATGTTTTCAAGAAGATATATAAAATTTTAAAACAAAATAAAATAGTCACACTTATTTCTAACCACTAAGGTTCTTTAAATAGCTATTTCCTTTCAAAAAAATCAATAAACTATAATTGAGAATAATTACCTCAATATAAATCACATATCCAAGATTATATTTTCTTCAATTATGTGTTTTTTACAGAATATCACTTTTCTATGTCATAATTACAATTCAATGTATTCGTGAAAATCATTAATGAAAATTACTACCTTACAATCCTTAGATGTATTATGATTCATATAAAATAAAATTGATAAAAAATACTTCTACATAAAAGTTATTGAATCCAAACACATAAATACTTCAATCCATTCACATTAATTATTGACATGGAATATATCCTTCCTTGATCTAGGAGTTAGCCCTTTTATTAGGCTATTTCATTTGATAATTTCTAGTTTCCCCACATTTATTGCATTTAAATATAAATGGTACATTAGGATGAAAATCATTTTCCTCTCTTGATCTCATTGTTTTAACTTATAAATTACTTGATTCATGCAATTATTTTGCACACAGAAAACATCATCAACTCCGTTTATAGGCTTTTATAGGGTTCATATTTCGTTATTTTTGACATGTATAAAATTGAATCATATTTTATTTATCATCCATAGCACGTAAAATTCCATGAGGCATCATCCTTATTTTATTTTGTGGGTTTGGAAGTTCAAATACAATCTGATTGTTAATTATAATTTGAGATATCTCATTTGGAATGATCAAGAGATGTCTAACTTATTTTCCGATTAGGTTAGTAATATATTTGGTTAAATCATTTCATTTCCCATCACATTGGCTGTCGGCATTTTTGCATCTATTTCCTATCATTTACTAAAATAATAAATGAACAAGAGGAGAATTCATGGACATACCTAATGGAAACTTGAATACCTATAAGGAATAACTTATAAAATGTATGTATTTCCTAACATACATGACATTAGGTTTCAATCTAAATTATCCATGTTAATGAATCCTATTAGGTATTCTAACCTAAAAATTTTATCAATTCATTTATAATGGATCATAAAGAGTTTGTGAATAGTTAATGAATATCCCCTAGTAGTTTCAACCTATGGGCACAATAAGATCAATTATTGTATACATAAAGACCTGAAAATTCAATTTAATTGTTTTAAATTATTTGGAATTATTACGAGTCTGCTAAAATTGATGGCATGTGATTCTAAGGCCTGGTGTTCCAAAAAATAATTTATGATCTTGTTTAAGGTACATTCAGTAAAAAACTGGTGGTGTTTTCAATATTTTGAACCAGTGCTCGGATTAAAATATCGTGGGCACCACTGAATCCGCAATGTTGGGATTTTATTAAGGGAAGTTTCACTTCCACTGCATTAGGTTGGGAGAAAAAGTTAATTATTAGACTTTTCAGAAATATAATAAAATAACTTAACAATTTATTTCATTTCTTTTTCTCCAACGGATGAGTGGCAGTGGTGGGGAGCTGTGACTTGTCAAGACAATTAATGGCTTGAATATCCTCTATTTTTAACCAAAAAATTTGGGGAATTAATAGGTTCATTCTGTAAATAATCCTCATTAATTTATTAGTGCATTACTCACCTTTCCCCCCTCTATTTAAGTGAGGCTCAGGGTGGAGTTTTGACACGACTTCACCATGCAAGGAAACTCTGGTGAAGTGACATGACATCTTCTACTGAGAAAGGATGGAAGATTGGGCGGCGACAATATGGGATCGATGAAAGCCAATGACATCACTCTGAAGGGGACTCTCTTTCTTCCAATGACTGCAATACATCTTTCGATTAATGAGGTAGGGGTTGTCATTTTATTCATGAAATTCCATCGATTCTTTTTCTTCATTCTTGAATTTTTGGGTGGATTTTTCCGGGGATTTGAACTAGGATTATCATTATTTTTAATGTGATATACAATTTACCCCCACTTGTTATAATGCAAAAGTGGATGGAGCGGGCCAAACGAACATGTTTCGAACCCTCCTCTTCCTGTTTTTCATTGGTTTCTTTAGAGACGGGTTGTTCCAACATGATAGAACCTTGAAACTGTGAGGTGTGCAGTGAAGGAGGATTCCTGAGAGGAACGTAGATGTGACAATATGTGAAAATGGAGCTTCATATCATCACCAGAGCCCTGCAGATGGAGCATTGGTGAGGCGGAACAGACGCCCGACACCGGTGAACGAGAGCGGCATCTACCAACCACCTACCACAGTAGAAGAGTGGTGTTGAGTGGTGGTCGGATGGGTGTCTTGCAGCGGCCATCCACAGAGGTGGATGTGGCGCACCTTCATGCACTACACTCAAGGAATCCACAAAGAGTTGGAAAGGGACCCCCCCTCTTGCGGGTCCCATGGATGACATGGTTGTGCCACATGGCGCTGCGCTTAATTAAACCAAATGTCTCTTAGAGTCATTCAGGATGAGGACCGTGCAACCCCTATTCCAGTCGTACCAGCCAGCAGGCTAGTCCCACTGGCAGGCAGGGCCAGTCTATGGTCCAGCCCAACTGGGCCAGCCCTGGCTGGTACGGGTTGCTCCAACCGGGCCAGACCGGACCATGACCCCTCTCGGACCCAGTTACGCTTAAGTGGCCATATCATGAGAACTGGACATCTAATTAACAAGCCTTCTATGGAATTGAGATCCTTGGAGTGAGATAGTCCTTTTGAGATACTAGATGACTTTTTGGGAGAAAGTTGTAGTATGGCTAGGTTGGATCGACTCTGATTCCAACTAGGCCCTTGGCACTAAAATGCCAATAACATACAGACTGAGTGTCTGGTTGATGCACCATCTATTGCATTGGGACCCTTATAAAATGACGGATAATTGGGTTCCTTCTTCATGGGAATTCATACTAGTAGAAATATGAGAGATGGATTGAGGAGTGGTTCTCCTAGAATCAAGCATTCTATGAGTGGGAATTGAGTGGCTGGAAGTGAGATGGAGGATGGAGAAATATCATACAGAGTTTAGTACTAATCAATCCTATGTGGGTCAGCACATAGAAGTATTCTCTGGATTAGAACTGAGCGATCTTATGTGGGTCAGTAGTACGCGACTCGATTCGGAACAGCCTTAGAGCAGCCTATCATGGGTCAACGACATACCGATTCGATGTGGGTCAGATCTTGTGTGGGTCAGCACTGAGCGATTCAGTGTGGTTTCGTGAATACCGATCTTGTGTTGGTCAGATTCACAGTGGGCCTTGCGGGGTTTAGTACCTATCGCCTCCGGGTGGGTCATATCCTATGTGGGTCTTACGGGGGTTTGTACCTTACAATCCTGTGTGGGTCTTGTGGGATTTAGTACCTATCGACTGTGGGTGTGTTAGATCCTGTGCGGGTCTTGCAGGGGTTAGTACCTACTGATCCTGTGTGGTTCAAACTCTGTATAGTCTGCAGCTATGCCACTCAACAGAAAAAGATGATATATCTTCTTGACTAATCATTTATACTTCTATTCTTTACCTATACATGGTTAGAGCTATGTCTATTGATTTGTGGTTTGTGATTGAGATCATTCTTTTTTGTTTTCCATTTCATAATTTTGAGAGTCCTCTAGGGGTCTTGGGGTCCCTATTTGGTATTTTTATACTCACCCCTTCATGGGCTTCGCCCACACTTGGCTCTGTCATGTATAGTTGATGAGTAGTTTGGATGAGACTTGAGGGAGCCAGGACTAGGTGGTACATGGATGAGATTGAATGACGTGGAGATCCGTGGAAATGGTTGTACCTACCCTTTAGGTAGGATCCTTTGTGGAAGATTCCGAGAGCTATTTTCTTCTTTTCCGTTGTAGTTGTACCTTTCAGTTGGGCTGGTATTTTGGACCCTTTTTACTTTCAGTACAAAACTTTACTACGTCAGTTTTACATCATGGTTCCATCTTATTGTGCTCTTGTATTGTGTGTTTGTAAGGGTTTAAATAAAATGACTTCCCATTTTAGTGATACACCTTTCTAGTGAAGGTTGCCAACCCTTAGGCTACGTAAGGAGGGCTTGGGGTGGTCATGGAATGGGCCCCGAGGGATGGCTCTTGACAAAGTGGTACAAAGGAGTCGGTTCTTCTGAAGAACTGGAACTCTGATCTTTTTAGTGGGGCAATAGTGTTAAGTGTTTTGAGTATGATTTTCAGTTTGGGGAGTCCAATATTGATGTGGTTACTGATGTATCCATACACCAGGATCCTGAATTTTGAAATCTGACACGGTGCATGAAAATATTAATTGCATGTGTTTTGGAAATGTTTTTTACTTTGGTATATTTGGATTTAGCTCACCAAGAATAATTTATTAACCATGGAACACCTGTTTATTTTCAGTATGCTACAACGTAGGAATCCAGCCTAGATTCCTGAGAGAGTACATGATGATGGCCCACCACGGGACAAGGCTTCAGTGCAGGGCCCTCTTAATGTGTATGCAGCTTCGGGTGGTGCACCAGTAGCTCCAACACTCGTTTGGAGGAAGATGTCACCAACACCACCAGAAGACCATGCATGCTGACTGAGCACATATCATGAGTTCTAGAGACATATGACTCTGAGGTTTCAAGGAGAGACAGATCCCCAAGCTGCTGAGGACTGGCTGGAGGATGTGGCTAGATTTTTTCTATTGGTTGAGACACTGGTAGAGTATATGGTTATCCAAGCTGCTATCATTTTCCAGGGTATGATTGGGAGATGGTGGAGCATGGCACTCTAGACCCATGACTAGGAAACCCTCACCTGGATGGACTATGAGAGCCTCTTCAGGGTAGAGTTTGTTCCAACAACAGCACGCTCAGTGCGTATCCAGGAGATACTGCACTTACAGTAGGAAAACTTTTTAGTGGCCCAATACTCGACGAGATTCACTAAACTATCTCAAAACTCCACATACACAGTAAGAGACCCATAATTCAATGCCCAGACGATTGAAAAGGGTCTCCAGTGAGAGATCAAGGCATCGATGATATCGCTGAATATTCCAACATATGCTAGAGTGCTCAAGCGAGCTCTGTTGTGGAGAGATTCATAAATGAGAAGGCACTGACAGAGAGAGACACCACCAAATGGAAGATATCCCAATACATTATAGGAGGTAGTAGACAAAAGATGCAGAGGTCCAAGCAAGTTAGACCCACCAGTGGACAACCCCAGGATGCATAGTCGGAGGTGCAGAGCTTGCCAGGCAGAGAAGGTCAGCTGGGAGGCTGACTGTACTTCACGTTCGGCGAGCAGGGCCACACGGCTCGCGACTTCCCGACTCGTCATACCGATGATCAATGGATGGTCGAGGTTCCTCCATTGTAGAGATAGTTATTCGAGCAAGGTGGTCCGTTGGGCGGCAGACAAGGCAGAGGAGTAGGTCGTGAAACAGGTAGTGAGCGGTGATTTGTGGTTCTACAGACACCACCAACAAGATGTCCACACCGACCATAGGGAGTAGGTGGATAGGGGTGAGAACAAATATAGGTAGTAGAGGCCTATGACCACGGAATTCATGATATGATTAGAGGTACGATTTGTGTCTATTCCACCATAGATGCAGTACTTATAGACACATGTTCCAGTCACTCTTTCATTTCCATGACACTCATTCAGAGCTCATATATTCTGAAGGAGCTGTTGGCATGATCATTTCAATTAGAGACTCCTATGGGAGAAGATTCTATGATTAAACCCTGGTGTAGGCAGTATGAGATCAACCAAGGAGGTAAGAGCTTCAGCTGGGATCTCTTAGTAGCAGCGTGAAGACCTTATGATGTCATCTTGGGTATGGATTGGCTATCCACAGTCCATGCTCAGATTGACTGTTTTAGGCTCAAAGTACATTGTGTCCATGAGGATGGGATCAGGTTTACCTTCACTGGTGAGAAGGAAACCTTTTTAGCACCAGAAGAACTATCTTGGAAGAAGTTTTAACTGATTACTCATCTGTTGGCTAGCCTCACCCTCAGAGCAGTTGACCTGAGGAGTTGAAGTTATCCTGTAGTGGTGGACCAATATGCTGATTTTTTTCTTGATGGTCTTATGGGACTACCTCCATGCAAATAGGTTCTTTTATCTCAAACTATACCTCGGGATGACACCAATTTCGACACCATCATATCGAATGGCTCCCGTGGAGCATTGGGAGTTATATTTATAGTTGGAGGACTTTTAGGGAAAAGGGTTCATAAGGCCCGATGTTTCTCCACAGGCATCCCCGATCTTGTTCACCAAGAAGGTGGAAGGGATCTTGATGCTTTGTGTTGACTATCAGATCTTGAACTAGGTGAATTTGAAGAACAGGTATTCACTCCCTTGGATTGATGATCTCTTTGACCAACTGATGGGATCTCATTGGATTTTGAAGATATGCCTCAGACCAGGTTATCATCAGCTCAGAGTATGGGGCGAGGACGTACCGAAGACACCATTTAGATGTTGGTATGGCCATTATGAGTTCATGATGATTTATTTAGGCATGAAAAATGCTCTGGTAGAGTTCATAGAGATCATGAACAGAATCTTTATGCCATACCTCAATCAGTTTGTGGTGGTTTTCATTGATGACATCTTGGAAAACTCGGTGTTGGAGGAGGTGCATGCCACGCACCTGTATATTGTTCTGAATACACTCTGTAACGCCCCGACCCCAGTTACCCAGAGTCGGTGCGTTATTACATAACATTGGCATGATCACAAGAAAGATCAAATCTCGAAAGACCGATTGGTTTAGTAGCCTTGGAAACACTAGATATAT
This sequence comes from Viscum album, assembly GCA_963277665.1. Taxonomy (NCBI): domain Eukaryota; kingdom Viridiplantae; phylum Streptophyta; class Magnoliopsida; order Santalales; family Viscaceae; genus Viscum; species Viscum album. Next base: position 910,814,985 of record OY728155.1, on the reverse strand, counting down.
TCATAAGTTTTACATTACATCATAAAATGAAAAACTACTACAACAACATAATGTTTCCACAGTCCACACTATAATCCCCTCATAATATCCCTGCAGGTCATTCATAACTTACATCTTCACATCCTGGGAAAAATAAAACATAGAAAAGGGGTGAGCTCAAATGCCCAGTAAGGATAACAATATAGCTGAACATTCAAAAATAAGAATAAACATTTAAGGGAATGAATTTCTAAAACAAAAGCATTTTAAACTTGAACTTCAACGTAGTATGGAAAAAGTAAAATGAAATAATGCCATTTACTTATTCACATGGATATTCTACTAATCGAATAATCACATGCAAAAATCAATAACCACTTTCATAATGTTGGAATGCATAATGCCAGACTATCATAACCACATAGTCAAGGCCTCGTGCCAAGACTAGAAATAAGATTTTGCCAAGGCCTTGTGCCAAGACACTAGTTTGTCTCATGAGACCTACTGATGCATCGAGGAGCTATAGCGGGCTCCACCCGTCACATATTAAGTCCAATGCATTCCCATATGAAAAGGTTTAAACATAACATAAACATTCGTATTAAAACTAGCATACGAAATGTCAATACTTTCACCATAAACCATGAATGGTATATAAAAAAATAGCACATCCATAGTCAAACATATCACAAAACCTTCAATACAATATAAAAGTTTTGTATCATAATATATCATCCTCAAATAAGCGTAAAATCCATTAAAGGATGTTGACATAGATGAAATCAAAACTCTTTTTAAAGAAATATCTCTTTCTATTTTGAAATCATTTAAGAGACATATATTTATAAAATAAAACATTTTCTTTGAAAATATTCTTATAAGCTTGTAAGGGAAGCTTTGACAATTTTATAACGGTGGAAAATAACCGCACCCGCCGTATAAGTTAAAAAAACATTCTTATCTTAATTCTGTCGAAAAGGTTAAAAAGCACCTTATTTGGAAAACGACCGAAAGATTCATTTATAAACCACTTACAAAAGTCAAAAAGGGTATAAATGACTTTAACTCATATTCTAGTAAATAGTAAAAATGTTTTGAAATACATTTTTAAGAAACATGGATGTGGATGATAAAGAGATCCCAGTAGATTATTACGTATAAACAACCACAGATAATGAAGAGATTGTGAAATAACCCTTACCTTGTACTTTTCCTTTGTTGGGGTAGGTTAACCTCCTGTATAATGGTGAAATAATTGTTATTAAATTATACAAGAATAATATACATTAATATTATATCATATATGATCTTTTAACATTTCTTTATTAATAATATCTTAGTATTATCGTCGTTTCGGGTGATAATCGATTCGTTCTTCTTAAATGTTTGGTTACGTAAGACATGTTTGGAATGGATAGATTATATCTTATTCATAATCAGAATTATATTAACATTATTTTTAACCCTAAAATGAGAATAAGACTTGAATGGATACGATGGAGAATGAATCTCATCGCGTTCGTGGAGACGGTAGTCCGTACGTACGCACGAACAATACTTCCATTTAATTTTTATTTTAAAAGAATAGAATCCAAATGATACATAGGTATATTACTATTCCAGTATAATATAATATTTTATATATGTTACTTAAGTTCATTAACACCATCCTTTATACGTTCCATGTGTGGTATGAATGAGTCATATCATTTTAAGGGGGCGGTAGTCCGCACTTTCTCAAATGAAATTATCGTATGTATATACAACATGAAATGAATAATGGTATGAAATAAAATGGAATTACAGAAGCTTATATATAAAATATATATCATTAATATCATATTTAATTACAGTTCCATCATAATGGCCACCATGAGAGGCGGTAAGATGTATTTGAACAATCATCGTTTCGTGAGGCGTTAGTTTGCCATCCACAGAAACATTATCTTCATCATCCATTAGATGGAGTTGTGTGTATGTGTAGTTTGAATCCTTCTTATAACAACATCCTAGTATATTTTGGATACTGGTGTTGTTACAAAAGAAAGGAAATAAAAAGAGTTTGGGGGTTGGAGAAGCAAAATAAATGAAAATAATTTAAGAGAAATCGTTACCTTTAATTTAGGTAATTCACTTTGGTTGGAACCAAAGGACTTCTTGAAATGCTTTCTGCCTAAGGGGAAGCTTCAAGGAGGAGGAGAGGGGTGTGGGGAGTTTATTTGAGCAGGGTTTGGACGAGCCAAGTGTTTTGAGAGGTGTGAGGAATGAGTAGAAGTGGTCTCCTTTTATAAGGGAGAGGAGGGGCTCTTTAGGAAAGAGTGAAAGTATTACTTTATAATATAATTATATTCGGTTTATAATTGTCCAAAATTCATTGAGGTCGAATATAAGATGACTCATATTCTAAATAACATCAACCAATAAGAATTGGACAGGTTTTAGATAATATTTTAATCATTATAATCTTATTTATTTAAATGATTTATTAATGAGGTAAACATTGCATCATTATTGTGTCATTAATAATTTAAATTATTTGATGTCTAAAAATTATAAATAAAATATCATTATCTAGGAAATCGTTTTATCTTTCTAATGGATATTTATAATCGAAAATCCAACATGTATAACCCTATGTAAAAATTCTTCTTCTAAAAGATGTAAGCTTATGTCATTTTTATTTTTATTTTAACTTTATTAATATAATGTGTCCCTACCACATACAAGTGGCTCTAAGGGGTCCCCAAATCGACCCAAGGATGCTCATGGTCGGGTATGTGTCCACCAATAAGGTTAGGACACGTTTTAGGGTAATTTTGTATTATTATAATATTATTTTTTAACCCTTATTTACCGGATTTACCCTTTATCCATGGTAAATAAAATATTTACCGCAGTAATTATTTAAAATGTGTAAAAATAAAAGTTACCTATTTACATAATTTGGACATCCTGATTCCAAATATGGAATCCATTTTCCTAAATTCAAAACACAGAAGTGGCAGTAATTAATTTAAAATTAATTCCCGCTGTCAAAACAAAAAGCGTGTTTTTAAGAGATAATAACTATCAAAAGATTGACACTTGTTTATGTTCGGTTTAATTGTAAAATTATGTCCAATGACCAACATTATGTTAAATGGTAAAAATATATTCTAAATATACTTTAAAACTACTAAAATTCATAATTTATCATTATTAAATATTTTGATTAAAAAAGTTGTTTTTAATTAAAATTTAGTAATTTTCACTATTCATCAAAATATTAAAGTTATCCGAAAAGTACCAAAATTTCACCCTAGGCTAAATTCGATATTCCAAATCCAAAAATGAAGTCCATTTTAAAATATAAAATATATATAATTTCAAAAAGTAGGTATTACTATTCATAACGGGTAGTTTGATTAGTTGTGGTGTGTGTTAGAACTCGAGGTTGCGTAAAACACACGCTATCAAATTATTCAAAGAGAAGCGTACCGTAGAAGCTTGGGGTGTTACATTCTCCTCTCCTTCAAATAATTTCGTCCTCGAAATTTCTTGAATACTTATCACATGAAAAGACTCGGGTGGTTCTTCATCATAAGTTCCTCGGGTTCCCACGTTGTCTCTTCCATCTTATGGTTTCTCCATAAAACTTTTACCAGACGCGTCGTCCGGTTTCTCAGTACTTGTTCTCTCGTATCAAGAATCCTGACGGGCTCTTCGCAATAAGATAGATCAGGTTCCAGTTCTAATTCCTCATAGGTGAGTATATGTGTTGGGTCAGGCATGTATTTCCTCAACAGAGATACGTGGAACACATCGTGAACTTTAGAGAGACTTGGCGGCATTGCCAATCGGTAAGCTACAACCCCAATTCGTTCTAGAATTTCGAAAGGTCCGATGTACCTGGGACTCAATTTACCTTTCTTACCAAAACCTATGACTCCCTTCCACGGAGATACCTTCAGAAAAACATGATCACCGACTTGAAATTCCAAATCCTTCCTTCGATTATCGGCATAGCTCTTCTGCCTACTTTGAGCTGCTCTGATGTGATTTTGGATTACCTTCACCTTTTCCATCGTTTCCTCCACCAGTTCTGGACCTACAAGTTTTCTTTCACCAACGTCATCCCAACAGGTTGGTGTACGACATCTCTTTCCATATAACACTTCATATGGTGCCATCTGAAAACTCGAATGGAAGCTATTGTTATAGGAAAATTCTACCAGTGGTAAATATTGATCCCACATACCCTGAAAATCAAGTGAGCAAGATCTCAACATGTCTTCTAAGGTCTGAATAGTCCGTTCTGATGGTCCATCTGTCTGAGGGTGGTAAGCAGTGCTCAAATGAAGTTCAGTATCCAGGGATTTCTGAAGACTTTTCCAAAATCTTGAAGTAAAACGGGGATCACGATCAGAAACAATCGATAAGGGTACTCCATGAAGTCTCACAACTTCATTAATATATAGTCTTGCTAGACGTTCCAGGGGTAGATCTTCTCTTATAGCAAGAAAATGTGCTGACTTGGTAAGACGATCAACAATAACCCATATTGCATCATTCCTTCTAGAAGTCTTTGGTATCCCCATGACAAAGTCCATCGTAATATTGTCCCATTTCCACTCTGGTATGGGAAGAGGTTGCATGACTCCTCCAGGCTATTGCCTTCCAGCTTTCACTTGTTGACAAACCATACATCTTGACACAAAATCAGCAATCTCCCTCTTCATGTTGTTCCACCAAAAATGTTCCTTCAAATCTCTATACATTTTGGTGCTCCCAGGGTGTATAGAGAAATTGGAACTATGAGCATCATCCAGCAATTCCCTTTTTAGTTCAGGTATATCGGGAACACAAAGTCTCTTCCCAAATTTCAAAATTCCATCTTCAAACACAAAGTCTCTCAATCTCCCATCATTCACAACTTTAATCTTCTTTTGGAATTCTTCATCATCGGTCTGAGAACTCTTAATCCTTTCTATTAAAGATGGTTTGGCAACCATTTGAAAAAGAAATGATGTTTCGCCTTCCCTGGTTATTCTCATGTCCATCTTCACTAGATCCATGAAAATTGGACCCCTTTCAATTCTCATATTGTTCAAAACACCATGGTCTTTTCTGCTCAAAGCATCTGCCACCTTGTTTGCTTTCCCCGGGTGGTAGTGTATCGTGCAATCATAATCCTTGAGTAATTCAAGCCATCTCCTTTGCCTCATGTTGAGTTCTTTTTGTGAGAAAATATACTTCAAACTCTTGTGATCAGTATAAATCTCACATTTTTCACCATAGAGGTAGTGCCTCCATATCTTCAAAGCAAAGATCACAGCTGCTAACTCGAGATCATGAGTAGGATAGTTTTGTTCATGAATTTTCAACTGTCGTGATGCATAGGCAATAACTCTATCATTCTGCATAAGGACACAACCAAGTCCTTTCTTCGATGCATCACTATAAATAACGAACCCATCATTCCCCGATGGTAGAGTCAATATAGGAGAATTGACTAATCTTTTCTTCAGTTCTTCAAAACATTCTTCACACTCTTTTGTCCAAACAAATTTAACCCCTTTACGTGTGAGCTTCGTTAATGGGTTAGACAATCGGGCAAAATTCTGGACGAAACGTCGATAATAACCTGCCAAACCAATAAAACTGCGTACCTCAGTTATACTCGTAGGTGCTGGCCATTCTTGGATTGCCTCGGTCTTAGAAGGATCAACAGAGATTCCATCTTTAGAGACAATATGGCCAAGAAAAGAAATCTCCTGAAGCCAGAATTCACACTTGCTAAACTTCCCATATAATTCATGCCTCCTCAGAGTCTTCAAGATAATGCGCAAGTGATTTTCATGATCTTCGTAGGTTTTGGAGTATACCAATATATCATCAATAAATACCACCACAAATTCATCGAGATACTCCTTGAAAACTCTATTCATCAGATCCATGAATACAGATGGTGCATTAGTCAATCCAAACGGCATTACGGTAAACTCGTAATGCCCGTACCTGGTTCGAAATGCTGTCTTCGGAATGTCTTCCTTCTTCACACACAACTGATGGTATCCAGATCGAAGGTCAATCTTTGAAAAGTATTGAGATCCATGCAGTTGGTCAAATAAATCATCAATACGAGGTAGGGGATACTTGTTCTTTATCGTTATAGCATTGATCTCCCTGTAGTCGATACATAACCTCATAGATCCATCTTTCTTTTTAACAAAAAGAACAGGGGCTCCCCATGGAGAAACACTAGGGCGAATAAATCCCTTATTACTCAATTCCTCTAGTTGTTTCTTTAGTTCGACTAATTCTACAGTGGCCATTCTATAAGGGGTCTTCGATATAGGCCTTGATCCAGGAATCAAATCAATAGAAAACTAAACTTCTCGTTCTGGAGGATGTCCAGGTAAATCTTCCGGAAATACATCTACAAATTCTTTCACAACAGGTACATCCTCTATTTGAACATTCCATTCCTCACCGACAGTTATTTCATTCTCTTCCTCCCCAATAATTGAATTAAGTTGAGATACTGGGGGTGGATCTAAATAAGAATTAAGTGGTGACAATTCTGCTCTAAAAATAAGGTGTTCCTTATCATTATCATCAAGAATCGTAACCTCTTTCTTCTTACAATAAATCTTCGCATCATAGTACGAAAGCCAGTCCATACCGAGGATTATATCAAACTCAATCATAGGTATGACGATAAGATCAGCAGATAAAGAAAATTTATGTGCTCTAATGGGGACTGATTCACAAAACTTTGTTGCAATGATACTTCCCTTAGGAGTTTTAACTGAAAACTCCCTTATTAAATCAAATTGGAAATATCTAATTTTCATAGAAAACTGGGAAGATATGAAGAAATGCGATGATCCAGAATCAAATAATGCATTTGCTAAACTTGAGGAAACCATTAAATTACCTGCCACCACGTCTTTCGGAGATTCTACCTCTGCAGTAGTGATAGCATAAGCCTGGACTTGATCCCTTGGCCTTTTCTGAGGTATGTTCTCCTGAAGCTTAGGACATGCATTTGCATAATGTCCCATCTCCCTGCAATTGTAGCACTGAACGTTGGTAGCTTCCTTCTTCCCCTTGCAATCACGAGCTTGGTGGCCTTTTTCACCACACTTGTAACAGACTCCCATTCCCTTCATGCAAGTACCAGGATGTTTCTTCCCGCATTTACCACAAGATGGATATTCAACCTTTCCCTTCTTCCCCTTATTTTTATTCCCAGATTGATCAGCAGGTCTCTTCTTCTCTTGCTTTGCTTTAAAGTCATAAGACTTAGAGAATTCTTTTTCGGTCTTGATAGCACATGAGACAATGTCTTCGTACGATGAAAAGGATTGTGAGACTAATGCTCGACGAAGAAATGGTTTTAACCCATCAAAGAAACGATCAATCTTACTTCTTGGGTTGCGAATATAATCTCCAGCATACCTCGCTAACCTTGTAATGTTAGCCTCATACTTTGTGACATTCTCATCCTCCTTTTGTCTCAGACTCAGAAATTGCCTTTCCATATCCGCTCGATGGTCACGAGGAAAGTATTTTTCTAAAAACAGATCTTTGAACTCCCTCCATTCCATATTTGATACTTCATCATCTTCCTTCATGTTTTGAATCAATGACCACCATTGATCAGCATCTCCAGTGAGGCGGTAAACTGCCATGATAACTTTTTCCCTTTCACTGCTCCCCAAAGCCTGAAATATTTTCTCTAGGGAATTTATCCATTGCTCAGCTACTAAGGGATTTGTACTCCCATTGAACGTTGGTGGTTGTTGCCTCATGAATCGATATAACATTGATCCTCCACGCTGCGGATCAGGGTGCTCCATACGGGTAAGGTTATTATTCATAACCTGAGTAAGTTGTCCCAGTATGGTGATTAGCTGATCGGAACTAGTTGCATCACTAGCCCCACTATAATTATCTTGAGCATGAGGGAAATCCCTACATGGAGTACGTGCATTGATACGGTTTCCATTTCTTCCACTAGGCGCCATTTCTAAACAATGGAATAAACTAGATCAGTTTATGAATCAAAATACATAATCCCATACTTATAAAACACTTAACATAAATTGAACTATTTATGGATATAATCCATAATAATAAAAATGTTTTCTTTGAGGAAGTATATACTCATAAAACCTTCATAATGATTTGTAAAGAAAATGAGAGTTATCCTAAGCATATCCCCCGGGAGTGTCGTAACCAAGAGTGCAGCAAGGCCCGTTGTCGTGCACCAGTTCCCCTTCGAGTCTAGCTCAAAGAGGTGTTTTCGGGTTTTACCCCTAGGTACATCTGTGCCAGAGCCGCCTCTACCTGCTCGTATCCAGACAGGGATGTATTGCTCGGAAAACTCACAAAATCTCTACAATACCAAAATTCTAGAAAGTTCTTCTATATTAATCCTAAAAGTTCATCTTAGGTCTACGTGCTCTAATCAGAGTTTATCTAAATCTAGTTTCCAAGGTTTGTACTAAACTTCCTTTGATACCAACTATAACGCCCCGACCCCAGTTACCCAGAGTCGGTGCGTTATTACATAACATTGGCATGATCACAAGAAAGATCAAATCTCGAAAGACTGATTGGTTTAGTAGCCTTGGAAACACTAGATATATTCATAAGTTTTACATTACATCATAAAATGAAAAACTACTACAACAACATAATGTTTCCACAGTCCACACTATAATCCCCTCATAATATCCCTGCAGGTCAATCATAACTTACATCTTCACATCCTGGGAAAAATAAAACATAGAAAAGGGGTGAGCTCAAATGCCCAGTAGGGATAACAATATAGCGGAACATTCAAAAATAAGCATAAACATTTAAGGCAATGAATTACTAAAACAAAAGCCTTTTAAACTTGAACTTCAACATAGTATGGCAAAAGTAAAATGAAATAATTCCATTTACTTATTCACATGGATATTCTACTAATCGAATAATCACATGCAAAAATCAATAACCACTTTCATAATGTTGGAATGCATAATGCCAGACTATCATAACCACATAGTCAAGGCCTCGTGCCAAGACTACAAATACGATTTTGCCAAGGCCTTGTTCCAAGACACTAGTTTGTCTCATGAGACCTACCGATGCATCGAGGAGCTATAGCGGGCTCCACCCATCACATATTAAGTCCAATGCATTCCCATATGAAAAGGTTTAAACATAACATAAACATTCGTATTAAAACTAGCATACGAAATGTCAATACTTTCACCATAAACCATGAATGGTATATAAAAAAAATAGCACATACATAGTCAAACATATCACAAAACCTTCAATACAATATAAAAGTTTTGTATCATAATATATCATCCTCAAATAAGCGTAAAATCCATTAAAGGATGTTGACATAGATGAAATCAAAACTCTTTTTAAAGAAATATCTCTTTCTATTTTGAAATCATTTAAGAGACATATATTTATAAAATAAAACATTTTCATTGAAAATATTCTTATAAGCTTGTAAGGGAAGCTTTGATGATTTTATAACGGTGGAAAATTACCACACCCGCCGTATAAGTTAAAAAAAACATTCTTATCTTAATTCTGTCGAAATGGTTAAAAAGCACCTTGTTTGGAAAACGACCGAAAGATTCCTTTATAAACCACTTACAAAAGTCAAAAAGGGTATAAATGACTTTAACTCATATTCTAGTAAATAGTAAAAATGTTTTGAAATACATTTTTAAGAAACATGGATGTGGATGATAAAGAGATCCCAGTAGATTATTACGTATAAACAACCTCGGATAATGAAGAGATTGTGAAATAACCCTTACCTTGGACTTTTCCTTTGTTGGGGTAGGTTAACCTCCTGTATAAAGGTGAAATAATTGTTATTAAATTATACAATAATCATATACATTAATATGATATCATATATGATCTTTTAACATTGCTTTATTAATAATATCTTAGTATTATCGTCGTTTTGGGTGATAATCGATTCGTTCTTCTTAAATGTTTGGTTACGTAATACATGTTTGCAATGGATAGATTATATCTTATTCACAATCAGAATGATATTAACATTATTTTTAACCCTAAAATGATAATAAGACTTGAATGGATACGATGGAGAATGAATCTCATCGCGTTCGTGGAGACGGTAGTCCGTACGTACGCACGAACGCTACTTCCATTTAATTTTTATTTTAAAAGAATCGAATCCAAATGATACATAGGTATATTACTATTCCAGTATAATATAATATTTTATATATGTTAATTAAGTTCATTAACACCAACCTTTATATGTTCCATGTGTGGTATGAACGAGTCATATCATTTTAAGGGGGCGGTAGTCCGCACTTCCTCAAATGAAATTATCTTATGTATATAAAACATGAAACGAATAATGGTATGAAATAAAATGGATTTACATAAGATTATATATAAAATATATATAAATAATATCATATTTAATTACAGTGCCATCATAATGGCCACCATGAGAGGCGGTAAGATGTATTTGAACAATCATCGTTTCGTGAGGCGTTAGTTTGTCATCCACAGAAACATTATGTTTATCATCCATTAGATGGAGTTGTGTGTATGTGTAGTTTGAATCCTTCTTATAACAAAATCCTAGAATATTTTGGATACTGGTGTTGTTACAAAAGAAAGGAAATAAAAAGAGTTTGGGGGTTGGAGAAGCAAAATAAATGAAAATAATTTAAGAGAAATCGTTACCTTTAATTTTGGTAACTCACTTTGGTTGGAACCAAAGGACTTCTTGAAATGCTTTCTGCCTAAGGGGAAGCTTCAAGGAGGAGGAGAGGGATGTGGGGAGCTTATTTGGGCAGGGTTTGGACGAGCCAAGTGGCTTGAGAGGTGTGATGAATGAGTAGAAGTGGTCTCCTTTTATAAGGGAGAGGAGGGGCTCTTTAGGAAAGAGTGAAAGTATTACTTTATAATATAATTATATTCGGTTTATAATGGTCCAAAAATAATTGAGGTCGACGATAAGATGACTCATATTCTAAATAACATCAACCAATAATAATTGGACAGGTTTTAGATAATATTTTAATCATTATAATCTTATTTATTTAAATGATTTATTAATGAGGTAAACATTGCATCATTATTGTGTCATTAATAATTTAAATTATTTGATGTCTAAAAATTATAAATAAAATATCATTATGTAGGAAATCTTTTTATATTTCTAATGGATATTTATAATCGAAAATACAACATGTATATCCCTATGTAAAAATTGTTCTTCTAAAAGATGTAAGCTTATGCCATTTTTATTTTTATTTTAACTTTATTAATATAATGTGTCCCTACCACATACAAGTGGCTCTAAGGGGTCCCCAAATCGACCCAGGGATGCTCATGGTCGGGTATGTGTCCACCAATAAGGTTAGGACACGTTTTAGGGTAATTTTGTATTATTATAATATTATTTTTTAACCCTTATTTACCGGATTTACCCTTTATCCATGGTAAATAAAATATTTACCGCAGTAATTATTCAAAATGTGTAAAAATAAAAGTTACCTATTTACATAATTTGGACATCCTGATTCCAAATATGGAATCCATTTTCCTAAATTCAAAACACAGAAGTGGCAGAAATTAATTTAAAATTAATTCCCGCTGTCAAAACAAAAAGCGTGTTTTTAAGAGATAATAATTATCAAAAGATTGACACTTGTTTATGTTCGGTTTAATTGTAAAATTATGTCCAATGACCAACATTATGTTAAATGGTAAAAATATATTCTAAATATACTTTAAAACTACTAAAAATCATAATTTATCATTATTAAATATTTTGATTAAAAAAGTTGTTTTTAATTAAAATTTAGTAATTTTCACTATTCATCAAAATATAAAAGTTATCTGAAAAGTACCAAAATTTCACCCTAGGCTAAATTCGATATTCCGAATCCAAAAATGAAGTCCATTTTAAAATATGAAATATATATAATTTCAAAAAGTAGGTATTACTATTCATAACGGCTAGTTTGATTAGTTGTGGTGTGTGTTAGAACTCGAGGTTGCGTACAACACACGCTATCACATTATTCAAAGAGAAGCGTACCGTAGAAGCTTGGGGTGTTACACACTCTGAGAGAACCAGATTTATGGAAAGCTCTCAAATTTCCAGTTCTGGATATGGGATGTCCATATCATAGGGAACATTATCTCGGTGGCAGGAGTCATAGTGGATCCGACAATGATAGAGGCAGTGCTTGCTTGAGAACCACCCAGGTGTGTGACCGAAGTATGGAGTTTCTTAGGATTGGATGGGTACTACCAGTGATTCGTAACTGAATTCATTAAGGTAACCCCACCCTTGTCATCCTAGATGAATAAGCGACAACCTTTCTTGTGGACAGAGAAGTGCCAACAGAGTTTCCAAGAGCAGAGGCAATGAATGGTGAGTGATGCCATCTTGATGCTACCAGAAGAGGGCGTTGGGTACGTACTTTAATAATACGCATCAAGGAACGTACTGGGTGGTGTCTTGATGTAGGAGCAAGAGGTGATCTCCTATGTATCATGGTAGTTGAGACAACATGAGAATAACTATGCTACCCATGTCATGGACTTATCAATAGTGGTATTTTCACTGAAGATGTGGTGACACTACTTGATGGGTGAATGATTTACTATTTACTCTGATCACAAGAGTATCAGGTATATCTTCTCATAGAAGGACCTGAACCTGAGACAATGAAGATGACTAGAGTTCCTCCAAGACTATGAATTTGAGATATTGTATACTCTTGGGAAGGGGAATGTAGTAGCAGATGAACTCAATAGGAGGTATGTCCTACAGTTGCTAAGTGAGTTGATAGAGAAGCTAGCTATTTTTAAGATATCCTTTTTGGATAGAGATGGATTAGCTTACCTCCAGTCTATGACTATCACTCCCCCACTTCTTCAGCGATATTGGGAGGGAAAACTTGGGAATATAGACTACAAGGTCCAACGTGCGTAGATATCCTCTGGACAGGCTCATTATGGTTTGTTTGAAGGTGGGGAGCACGTCGTCCACTCGAGAGGAAGAACTATGGTACCAGTGACGCTTCGAGAGGAGGTGTTGAGGGAGTTCCACACATCCCCTCTAGAGGTACATACATGAGTGCAGAAGATGTACTAGGACCTCCAGCTTCGGTGCTGGTGGTCAGGGATGAAGAAAGTAGTGGCAGAGTTTGTATCCTGATGTCTCACTTGTCAGAAAGTGAAGGTCGAGCATCAGTTCCCAATAGGGTTAGCTTAGCCACTAGAGGTACCATAGTGGAAGTGGGATGGGATCTCCATGGACATTGTGATAGGGCTACCACATATGACCAGGGGCCACGATTCCATCTATGTGATCGTTGATCGACTCACCATGTCGGCTCACTTTCTACCCATCCAAGAGCAGAGATCAATAGAGAGCATGGGACTCCTTTATGTGCAGGAGATAATGCGACTTCACAGAGTGTTGTCAATGATCATCTCAGACCATGAAAAACTTATTACGTCCTTCTTGCAGAAGGGATTGCAGGAGGAATTCGGAACTCAGCTACACTTGAGCACCACCTTTCACCCTCAGACAGATGGTCGGATGGAGTGGACCATACAGACACTCGAGGACACGCTTCGTGCTTCTGTCCTTGATTTTGACCGCACTTGGGAGGACCACCTTCCACTAGTGAAGGTTGCATAGAAAAACATTTTTCACCCCACCATCGGCATGGCACCGTTTTAGGTTTTGTACGTGAGACCATGTAGATCACCTCTTTACTGGACAGACCCAGGGGAGTCAGCACTTATTGGTATAGAGTTGATATAAGCTACCACAAAAAAGGTGCAGGTCCTCAAGGAGTAGATGAAGACTGCACAGATTCATAAGAAGTCGTATGCTAATAAGATATATAGACCTTTGGTGTTTGAGGAGGGATATGATGTCTTATTATGGGTCTCACCCTGAAGAGGAATATGGAGGTTTTCACGGGGTGTCAAGAAATATTCTATGTTAATCGGAACAATCCAGATCCTCAGTAGAGTAGGTGAGGTCGAGCACCATCTATATCTACTCCCACAGATGCCCCGGGTGCATAATGTATTCCATGTGCTATTGTTGAGGATATAGATGCATGGTCCATCACATGTTATCGACTGGGGAGAGATAGAAATCAATGATGGGGGGGGGGGGAGTTTGTTGAGATTCCAATGGAGGTAGTGGATCGATAGGAGAGGGTCCTTTGTGGGTGGTTAATTACACTACAGTGAGTTTGATGGTAGCATGGTAATCTTTAGGAGAGAACATGGGAGTGGGAGGCACAAATATTTGCTTAGTACCCCCATTTGTTCCCCTAGTTTTTTTGTAACTTTCGAGGTTGAAAATCCCTAAGGTGGGGAGAATGTAAAGATCCAAAAATTCCATTTAATTTTTTTAAAAATTATTTGGAATTATTACGAGTCTGTGAAAATTGACAACGTGTGATTCTGAGGCCATGTGTGCCCAGAATTAATTTCTGAATTTTTTGTATGGTACGTTTAGTAAACGCAAAAGTGGAATTTTGTTTTCTTTTAAAATGGTGCTCAAATTAAATATCCGAGGGAACTGTTGAATCTGAAGTTCCGAGATTCACTTAAGGAAATATTAACTTCAACCATAGTATGTCTAGAGAAAAAGTTAATTTTTGGAATTTATAGAAAAATAATAAAATAACTTAACATGTTATTTCATTTTTTCTTCTTTAGTGGATGAGTGGAGGTGGTTGGGATTGGTGACTTTTCTTGCCTATTAATTTCATGACTCTCCATTATTTGTAACCACACCATTTGGGGAATTAAGAGGTAAATTCATTAAATAACATCATTATTTATTCAGTTCATAGCTGACCTTTTCCTCATCAATTGATGTGAGTCTCGGGGTGGAGTGTTTACATGGATTCACCAAGAAAGGAACCTTTGGAAATGTGACATGACATATTCCACTGATGGAGGACGGATTCTTGGATGATGACGATCCGAGATTGATGAATGATGAAGACCTCACTCAGATGGGGACTCTCCTTCCGCTAACGGCCACAAAACCTCTGTCGGTTCACGAGGTAGGGGTTTTCATTTAACTAATGAAATTCCATAAATTATTTTTCTTTGTTATTGAATTTGTGAGTAGATGTTGCAGAGGACATGAACTGGGTTTATCATTATATTTAACGTGATGTATAATTTACCCCTACTTGTTATAATGCTAACGTGGAGGGTGTGAGCCAAACAATCATGGACTAGTCTCTCCGCTGCTTATTTTTCATTGCAATCTTTAGAGGCGGGTAGTTCCAATATGATGTAACATTGAAACTGAGAGTCACGCAATGATGTTGACATCCTGAGATGACTATAGGCATGAGAAGATGAGAAAATGGAGCTCCATAGCATCTATAGAGCCCTGTGGAAGAAGCGCCAACACTACAACGGTGTGGAAGCATAGGCAGACGAGAGAGGTGGCCGGTAACCGCCGATCGTAGTGGGTGAGCAGCGCTACTCGGCACCACGGTGGTCAGATGAGAGGTCTGCAGTGGCCAACCATATAGGTGGAGTCAGTGCACCATCGCGTGCTACGCTGAAGAAAGTCACCACTTCATTGTCGTGACAAGATAGAATGGGACCTACCTATAATGGGTCCTACAGGTGACATGGTAGTGCCATCGAGAACATCCCTTAAATAAACTAATGGATCTTTGATCAGTTTGGGAGGCTGTCCACATGACCCCTGCACGGGTCGCGCCAGCCAGTGGGCCAGACCGCCGGACGACCCAGGTAGGTCCACGGCCCTGTGGGCTGATCCTGCCATGGCCCAACCTAACTAGGCCAGCCTAGGCTGGTTTGGGTCAGGTTGGGTTGAACCGAGCTAGGTCGGGTTGGGTCAGACTAGGCTGGGTCGGACCGGACCCGGAGCCCTCTTGGGCCCAGTTATGCTTAAGTGACTGTATATTGCGAATCAAACTTCCGTTTGATGAACCGTCTGCAGTGATAGGATCCTTTGAGAGAAACAGCCCTTTTGAAATACTTCGCTAGAGTTTTGTAGAATGTTGGAGTACAACCATATTGGATTGAATGTGATTCTAACTGGGCCCTGGGCTCTAAAATGAAAATAACATACTTCTTCATGGGACTTCATGCTATTTGAAATAAGACCGTTTGATTGAGGAGAGGTTCTCATAGAATTAAGCGTACTATGAGTGGGAATCCAGTGGTTGGTAGTGTGGCAGAGGTTAGAGTCAGATCATATAGAGGTTAGTACTAAGCGATTCTGTGTGGGTTAACTTGTAGAAATCTTATGTAGATCAGCACTGAATAATCCTGTGTGGGTAAGAAGTATGATACCCGATGAGGACTAGCCTTAGAGCGGCCCATCGTGGATTAGGGACATACCGATACTATGTGGGTCAGATACTATGTGGGTTTGCTCTTAGTAATCTTATGTGGGTCAGTGCATACTGTTCTGGTGTGGGTTAGATCATATGTGGGTCTTACAGAGGATTGTACATATCGAATCTGGGCGAATCGGATCCTGTATGGGTCTTTTGGGGATTAATACCTACTAATCATGCGTGGGTCTTACAGGGGTTACTACCTATTGACTTTGGGTTGGTCGGATCCAGTGTGGGTCTTGTGGGGGTTAGTACCCACCGATCCTGTGTGGGTTAGACTCTTTATGGTCAGAAGCAGTTACTCTCGATAGAATAATATGATCTAGATTATCGACTAATCATATGTACTTATGTGATTTACATATACCTGGTCTGAGTTGTGTCTATTTATTTGTGATTTTTGATTGAGATCATTCTTTTTGGTTATCCTTTTTGAAATTCTGAGAGACATTCAGGGTTATTAGGGTCACTACTGGGTATTGTTATACTAACCCCTACACCTACTTCACCCAAACCTTGTTGTGTCTTGTGTAGATGACATGAATCTTGGTTTAGACTTAATGGTGCCAGGACCAAGTAATACATGGAGGAGATTGGATGATGTGGAGAGCAGTGGAGACGAGATGTTCCTACACTTTAGGTAGCATCCTCTCTAGATGATTCTAGGTTTTGTTTTCTATTTTTTAGTTTTAGTTGTACCTTTCAATTGGGCGTGTATTGTGGTCCCTTTTTACTTTCAGTACACATCATTACTACTATATTTTTACATCATTTTGGCATCTTGTTGTGTTTTTAGATTGTGTTTCTGAACATGTTTAAGGGAAATGTCTTCCCATTTTAGGGATACGAATTTGTAGTGCTAATCGCCAACCCCTGGACTATGGAAGGTTGTCTTGGGTTAGTCACGACACGAGCCCTGTGGGATGGGTCAGGACAGTATACCAGGTAATGCTTGAGTCAATATTGATGTTCCTTTTTCAATGTTATTACCCTTAGGTAAATCTATTTCATAACCACATCCACTTATAGTATCAATATATTAATGTAATTTATCAGAGACCACTCTATCTATACATCACTGATATTTTAGGATTTTTTCATATACATAGATTTATATTTAATTTATCCCTAGGGATCTCTATAAAGTCTCTTTATCCAATTTTCCAAAGGTTAATAAATCCTTTTCTATGATACCAACTATAGAGACCCAATCCATTTTATACATATTATTACATGATTCTCAAACATAAATATATATTAATACAACACAAGTATCATAAAGGCATAATGTATTTGGAAAATTAGGTTCATAATACATCCAAAGGAACTTAAAACATAGAATCTTTATTTAATTCTCCATTTTGAAATCCTAAAATCCTTCTTAGATCTTAAAAATCAATGAAATAACCTACTAAATACATATATAAAGTGGTGAACTAATATTCTTAGTAATTTAATAAACATTAAAAGGAAAAATAACATGTGTGTCGAGAGTATAACAAGATATCACAAAAGTAATTGAACAGGCATACACATGTGATAACATAACATAAAGAACATGGTATCAAAAATGATGAAATTATATGAAATGTGGAAAAAACATATAACATGAGTCAAGAATAACTACCAAGTCAATATCACATGGTGGGAAAAGTCCCATAATGGATTGGGTTTACTCCATAATCCCGTACATGACACCTCATGTGACTAAATCTTTACCCAATGCATTGGAGCACTATCTATGTGCACAAATCCTAAAATTTTCATAATTTTTGTAAGAAATAGAATGGAAATAAATAATAAGGCACACATATATTAATTACCCATGTAAAGAAATGGGTTTCAAAATCTTGTCTCGTATCATATGTAAAACAATTTCATAGTGAAGGAATTTGAAAAATTAAAATAAGACATGTATTACCCAAAAAAATTAAGGGAGAGTGATAAATTTATATAATTATTATATATATATATATAATATTTGTATTATTTTATAATAGTAAATATAATTTCATTGATGAATAGAAATAATTTTTAAAATATTAAAAAAAAATATCGAGGAAAAAACCTTTCCAAATTATAAGTCACTTTTGAAAAAAATTGTTCACACATTATTTTGTAAATCCATTTATTTTAAAATAAAACCAAAAAAATATATATTATTATTCAAGTAAAATTATTTGAAAAATACATTTCATTCAATACACATTGATAAAAAGCTTCCTTACAAATTTTATGTAAAAAGTCATGAAGTAACTTGTTTAGAAAATGAAAAGAATATTCATTTAAAAACAATTTATAAAAAAAGTAAAAATGGTTAAAAATGACTTTAAAAAATAATATAATAATTTTAAAAACATTTTAATACAATTTAAAGAATACTAGGACATGGAAGAGGAATATTTGTCGATTGAAGATATAAATAATGTTCATTTTCCTTGAAAACATTTTCTCAGTATTTTTAAGTACCAATGAAAGGAAAATGATACGATTACATGAAAGGTTCATGAATAAACATAGGAGAATAAAATTGAATGTTATCATTAGGAAATTATAATATATTTTACAACAATGGGAATTAAAGCATAAACAATCAAGATTGAAATGATATTGAAACATAAACCCTCATCACTTTGGTAGCATTAAAATCATAACTACCCTGAATGAAGTAAATTGATTATAACCTAAAATATCATGAATTATAAAGGATACAATATATAATATGTGATGTGTTAGTATATACACCAATTAATATAAATTAGGTTCATTAAACAACATGTGTCTCAAAGATGCATGTTTTAAGATTAAACTCTTACAAAGATCATACCATTGAAGTGGGATTAATTAATTAATTAATTATATGTATCAAATATAAATTCACAAAAAAAGTGGAAATAAAACATAAAATAATAAAATTTAATTACACACATAATATTACCACGATGTAATAAATTATGTATAATTTTTACACAATGAATATAAATTGAGATAAGAAACCCTTCACATTGAACCTAAATCATTACATATGTTCATTATCATCTTGAATAATAAAATTATGATATTTATTTACTTTATTATGAACAATTTTCATGTTTATTATTACTTTTATTTAATTTTTACCATGTCAAATTCAATTACTTAAATAATTATTTTGACATTGGTTGTTTTAACAATATGATACTCATATGTCCAAAATCACTTTGTTAGGATGACTATGGTTAAAGAAATTATTATCTAATCATATACAGAATGGTAATCTTGAAATTATTATAATTTTTATACAAAAATTATACTTTTAAAACCATCCCTGAAATATGATTATAAAAAATGAACGACATTATAATCATGGAGATGGTATGACATACATTCTTTTGAGTAAAGTTCCCATTTTGAAAACATCATGATTGAAAGATAGCAAGTGTTATTTTATCATTAATACATTATTATTATATAATAAATATAATACTATTTTCTTAAATATTCCTTACACATACCATCCTTGTGATGTTGTATTAAAAGCGAATCACAATGCTTCGCTAGGCTGTTGTCCTCCATACACACAAATGACGATATCATTTATTCAATGGAAGGTAATGTTATATATTATATGATATATTTTTTTTATATAATGATTATTAGGTGATAAATATCATATATAAACTTTAAATTAGTCCTTTTTACCTACCATGAAATAATTAATTGAAAAACAAACCAAATCTCTCTGTGAGGCAGTAGTCCACCGTACACACGAGCGACGTTAATGTATTCTATATGAAATACAGTGTAAGAAGGATTATGGGATATTATAATTCTATAATTATAATGAAATCATAAAAATCATATATATACTTTAAATAAATCATTATAGTCATCCTTGATAATTGGTGATGGAAATATAATTATATCAGTTCTCATGGTAGTTGTCCATCATATACACAATCAACTACTTCCTTTCCAATTTGAGAGATGAGGTGATGGTTGTAGGTTATGAACTCAATATAAAAAAATATCATCAAACGTAAGATACTAAGGTTATTATATCATAATAATTTGATAATATCATAATGAGGTGGAGGAATAAATAAATAAAATCTTAGTTAAGGATGTTACATCTTCATTAGAAAAAATCTTTTGTTTTTAACCGAAAACCTTATTAGGTTTTCATTATGATAAAAACATGGAATATATGATGAGTGGAGTTAAGTATGAAATTTTTTTATTAAGGGATTGGATGAACCAATTAGATTTTAATGTGTGTAAAGGATATTATTTTGGTGCAATTTTATAAATTTGGTAAAGACACACTTGGAATTTTTGTAAAGATTGAATTTCACCATTATTTCTATCATGCTAGTGGCTGACCTAAAACAAAAAAATAGTAATTTTTTATTACCATTTCATTTATATATTTATATATACATGATGTAATCTTACCAGTATAGTGTAGACATTTATCCATCCACTATATAATGATAATGTCCATATATTAATTGTCATATCAATAGGTTATAGAATATCCCAGGCTATGAGAACTTCTTGATACTATGGAATTGATATTATATCTATTTCTTATGGTTTAGATATATCATATTAACAAGGAATAGTTGATTTATGACAATTATGTTCTGAGGGATCATAAGTTTTGAGACTTATTCTCATTAGTTTCACACTATTTATAACTAGTAGGTGAGATCATGAGTATATAACTTAAAGTAGTAAGACTACTTGTTTCTTGTTTCATTGGTTGCTCTTATCTATGGACATGTGTATTGGTATCCTAACTTATAATGTGTGTTATTTGATCATGTAATTTTATGTAAGGAAAAACCATGACAATGAAATCATTGGGAGGAAGTTTATGTTTGGTTAATTATTGGTGGTATGACATTGGTCAAATGGACAAGATAGAATTAGCCACTTTCGAGATTAGGAATTAATATCTCAACATTGGTAGGTCAAAATTGTAGTTCCTCTATAAGTCATTGTCCAATGTAGTCAGAGGTAAATCCATCAAGATAGATCAATAAATAAT
The DNA here is from genome assembly GCA_963277665.1 of Viscum album. Taxonomy (NCBI): domain Eukaryota; kingdom Viridiplantae; phylum Streptophyta; class Magnoliopsida; order Santalales; family Viscaceae; genus Viscum; species Viscum album. Next base: position 910,793,547 of record OY728155.1, on the reverse strand, counting down.
TATTATATAATGGACAATGACACTACTATGTGCACTGCTTTATGAGGTATATAAAGAAAAATAGATTATATTATACAGTGTGTGATCATAGGTTACTTTTTGTTGTTATAAATATTCATTTTCTCTTTATGGGACATGAATTATTTCTAGATTCAACTTGTGGTTTATGAATACAATTAATTTCTATCAAGATAAGGGCATAGAGGGTCACCCAAAATAGTGTATTCATGAATATATCATATTCAAGTGAATAGGTATATATGTCATGGTGGGACCCACCACGAGGTTTAAGTGTTTTCCATGTTTTATTGATATTTGATAAATAAATAAATTCATTATTATAAAACCAAATTCTATATAGATTGAATTTAATTATTAAAATTATTTATTATTGTTTAACTAAATTATAAGAATTATATTAATTGAATGAATATTATTTTAATATTCTAGTTTTTTTTAATTTCAGAAAGAATTAAAAGTCATGTTAAATGACTCTAATAGATCACATAATATATTTTTTATATATAAAAAATATGTGACAAAAATATAAATAATATTTATGACATAGTTTAGTTTTTCAAAATTATTATTTATTACTTATTTCGTGGGTGTTAAATTTCATAGGGGCTAGGAAACCTAATTCGAGTATTTTATGAAAACCACTATATAAGTAGTAGAGGAGATTAGTTCCATGTACTATCCATGAATTCGAAATGAAAGATTCTCTCTCATCTTACATTCTAGAGATAGAACACCTCTATCTGAGTGAATGATTCCCAATCACATTCATAGATCAAAGGCATGGGATTATAGTGAAGGATACGACATTGAATATATCATTAGAGCTCTATACTAGTACCTAGAATTAAACAAACAATGTGAACATGGATTCATGAAGTGTGTGTGTATTATCTAGATGGGTTATGCTTCGAATCATTCGAGTGATAGATTCCAGAAATAATATATTTTTGCGTGCAATTCAATTCAAATAAGGAAATGCTTTAGTTTTTATTTTTTTTATTAAATTCTCATGAGATCCTGGAACCATAACGAGTCTCAAATCACATGAGATGACCAGTTCTATCACACTGATGAATTTTTTTTATCATTACCCAACTAACTAACTTCTGTTGTGTGACATGATAACAACAATTGGTATCAATGTTATATAATAAATTTTGTAATTGAAAAAATTAACTTTCATTAAATTATATAGGGGTTTAAATTCTTCCCTAAGGAATTTGATCATGGTTCAATCTGAATTCGGAAGACTGAGATACACTCATTCAAATAAATTTTTGTGTATTAAAGGAGGTGAGTTTTTAGGTTTTAAAATTTGAATAATTTACTATATATATTAAATTCCACCCTGGTTGGATCACGAGTGATGGTTTTTGATGAAATACATTATCTGATAGAAAATCAGTTGGTCGAAATCGTATTTTTCAAAATTATTCTATGACACATTTTGTGGAAACTATAATATTATAATAATTATATTAATATAATATGATATTAATAATAATAAAAATTATTATTAATTTATTAAAATAATCATTATTATTATAATATTAAAAGGATATTTGATTAGCCTTTGGAAGATGAAGGAAATAGAAGGAAAATTATTTGGGGGGGGGGGGGTGGGTCAAAACGCCACTATGAGGTGTAAGGGAAAAATGTTGTAATGTGGGGGAATATGATTTTTTTGTGGAATGAAAAAATCTATAAAAATTTAAATAATAAATTGAGGCATGTCGGCCCCCTTTTGTGTCCTCCATTATTCCCCTAATGAGATAGTGATCTACAACTAGGCCACCACAAGAGTCTCCCTAGCTGCCCAGTTGCTACCACATGTACTATGACATCCTAGTATCCATATACTAGCCCTCTCGGATCGCCACCCCTACCATGTCACTTCTTATGGAATCTCGAATGGCCATAACCACCACCTTCCTCCAACCGTTCATCCTCTATCTGAGCCCACAATGGCACACCACCTGGTTGGAATGCCATGAAAACTTACACTCCTTGTCGTACTACCCACTGGAGAGATAGATACAACTATGAGGTGGCCATAACCCACTTCGACCCCACCTATATTCTGCTATTTCTACCCCAACATGCCACCTCTAGATATCAGCCAACTTTTAGAAAAGGGTCCTCTCCAATCATGCTATATTTTTGTGCCACATCTGTCTATTCACCAGAATCCTCCCCCAGAGGAGACCACCAACTCCATTGACTCTTGAGGCCCCCACTAAGCCTACTATGTGGGGCACATTACATTATCCTACTAATGAACACCATATGTGCACCATCTTACCATGAATCCACTCCCTTCTATGTGTGGCTGAGATCTTGGCCGCTCTGTCATACTCTCTAAAATGAAACAACAGTCATGGGGTCATCGAGTTATTTTGGACTCTAACCGCCATGCAGTGCTTCCGGGAAGGTCTTCCCAACTTGATATGGGTCTAGACAAACCTACCTAGCCCAAAACAACCATTCATAGGGTATTCTTGGACCAAAATTGGTCTTCATGGGTTTGCCCTAACCCACATTAGCCCTCCTCATGGGTTTCAGATCCCATGTTAATAAAAATTAATTTAATTTATTAAATTAAATGAATTAAAATACTATTATAATATAATATTTCAGTACCCAAATAGAAAAATTACATTACATTATATATTAAATTGAATTGGTTAATTAATTTTTAGTATTAAAATTTAATTATTATTTGGGTCGAATAAAAATAGATTAATTGAATTAATTCTTTGAATTTGATACATTTATTAAATATATATATTTTTTCATCATACTTTAAATTTATTGAAATTTAATTTTTATTACCCGTTTATTTATTATAGCCACATGCCTTGAGCTAGTGACTAAACTTGTGTATTTCTAAGTTAATTGCTTCAATTATTTATTACATGCATGCAATGATTGTAATAAGTTGATAATTAAATAACATTCTGCACTTGATCCTAGTTTTATTCAATATGTATAAGGCCATGTGTGTCCATAATTATCTATATGTACATTTCACTCTAGAGTTCCCCTTGCCTGTGTATGAGTATTTTTGTACCATGCTGAGGATGGTGTAAGATGTATACAATTCCAATTAAAGATGAAATTCTGATGAGAAGTAGACATACTAGACATGGATGAGTTGCATCGTGAGTCAAGGTACATCTCAAGTATGATTACCCAAGGTCATTGTTGATCTGTTATGTTTAAATTGATCAACCAATATTATGTTATCAAGATTAGTTGAATATTTTATTTATTTAATGCATTTGTTTATTATTTTATACATTTTCATGACAATGGGAAAGACATAAAATAATATGCTGCAAAATTCATAAATACACAAGGAAAGTTTAGTTGTGAGAACAAGAACATAGAAGTAAAAAAATTAATATAAATGTATTACATTCATCAAGAAAAAATAATAAAATAACTACAATGAAATATTAATTCACAAAACCATCCATTATTCAAATTTGAACAAAACTGGGTGTTTGAAGTCGTCATCAGCCAGAGTTGAATGTGCATCATACTACTAATGAGTTCTTATGAGAGTGATGGATTAACTAAACAAATGCTAGTAGCAATGATTTAGTAAAAGATAGATTGTTCAACATTAGAGTAATGTTTTGAGTTAATTATTTTATGATATTAGATGCCGAGACTTCGCTCAATATATCAAGGAACCATGAGTTAATAAAGCGGGACATTAAAATACATATCACAAAATCTCCAAATAGTGGAGTATCCAAATATTGTAGAATATGGGGTGATGGTCAAGGATCCTTTCCATTAAAATAATAAAATTAAAGAGTATTCGAATTCTAGTACCGAGGCTTGTTAGAATTCAACAAAATGGTAGGACACATTTAATTAATTAATAATATTAAACATCTAAATCATTAATTAATATAAAAGTAAAAAACATATAGATTGTATTTTTATAAAAAAATGGAATGTAATAAAACAAGATACACTCTAATAGTACTTTAAAATTAAAATTTCCAATCTTGTATGAGTTTCCAAGGAGTAGTGTAGGAACATTCACATGATATAGATAATTCAAGGTGTTTGAGTCCCCAATACCAGTTAAGCCACATTAGAAAGAATGGGTGAAAAAAATACTTATAAGAGACACATGTGTGACATGTATGATGGTTATGTCATAATTATTTCATCAATATCCAATATAAGTTGTGGATACAGTATCAGGGCATTGATAATATTCCATGTAGTCTCATCTAGGAGAAGATTACAAGTAGAATGTGAAGCAAGATATGAATGAGTAATGATCACAATAGCTATGTGTAAATTGAAAGGAAGATCATGATATTTCAAAACATACCATTCTTATATCATTTTATACCATATAATACAGTCTCTTTTAATATTAAAAAATGATCACTATGGAAAAAAAATGCTTCTTAACCTTTTGGGTAACATTTTATAAGCAATAATTACATTAAAAAAGATTAATCATTTATTCTTTTAGAGAACATGTTCAACGGTGAGGTGAAAAGTGTTGGATTTGGTTCCCTAAAACCAAATTTTGTGTAATTTATGATTACATTTATTTATAATTTTTAATAATAATAATATTTTTATCACATCCTGATTTTTCTTCTTCCAAACATAGAATGTGATAATATCATAAGATTAGAGGTCACACTAAATGGTCTAGGAGTTCCCAGCTCTTATGAGAACCCAGAAGTGTCACAATAGTATTCTAAAATATATTTTATTTAGTCATATATTAGAGGTACTTAAATGATAACTCCTATCAAGGGAGAGACTAATAGGACTTTGAGTCACCTTCTCATGGTGTACACCCTTGGTATAATCCATTATTGGATATTATAAAAACAAGACCCACCTGTAAGAAATCCACATTAGTATGTGTCATTAGATGTTCTTACATTTTGATGCGTATATTGATCCGCAGACATTATTATTATTATTATTCAATATTATTAGTCTTTTACATTGATACATTGATGAAGACTGTGACTAAATATGTTTTTAGAGAGGTAATATATGTTAAGTGTGTCAAAAATAATGTTTCATTAAATAATAATGTGAAGAAATATTTTTCAATTATGTTCTTTAAAAAATGATTATATCTCAATCCCTCAAATAGAATGATATATCATAAATAAAAATATGGGCATGGTGTTCTATAGGAAAGTTCAATTTCATTAAATTCAAAGAATGAAACATTGATCACAAAGATCGATGACACCGGGGAGCAACCAGGTTGAATATAGATATCATGATAGTGGATTTATATTACATAGTAATTATCTTTATGAGGTATTATGTCATTTCAGAATTAACTTATTTCTCTATGAGTGCCTTGGTGTGTTTCTAGACACTAACCTTGGAATATAGGTTTGTTCACCTAAAGCCACAGAGAAATAGAACTAGAGGATCACAAACTAAGTGTGTCTAGAATATTTGTTAAATAATATATTATTATTTCATAAATAAAAATTTGAATAAATATTATTGCCTCTTGTGGTTTAATAATTATTCATGTTTTATTAATCAAATATATTCTTTCACCAGTTGTTCAAGAGAATGTTAAATGAGAATTATATTTAATAAATATCAATATATTATTTAGTGAATATAATATTTATTTATTTATTGTATAATAATGAACTGATATTTATTTATAAAATTAATAGTCATTATTTGAGGTCAGATAAATATTATAGAGGAATGGAAGACCAATTTTATAAATAATTAGAGAAATAATATATATTAATTATTATTTGACTAAATAATATTTAATTTTGATTCGTGAAATTATATCTTATTGAAAAATAATAATATTATAATTATTATTGACATGGGATTCCTTAGTAACTAAGATAATATTAAAGGTAATGTGTGTATATATTTATTTTTAAGCCTTAAAAGTATATAAACCCAATTATGTTATTTTTAAATAGATTCCATTCATTTTTTTGGCTGTTCACAATGAATATAGAGAGTGTTCTCAAAGATCTAGAGAGACCATTTATCCACTAATGATCCCAAGAATGGATAGAAATAATCATCCACCTCCCACTATTGAGTCAAGATAGATCAAGGAGATTGCATTGGAAGTGAATCTCAAGTCGATAAATGGTGGAATACTTTGTGATAAGATATTCTATGTTAGCACCTAGAGATTCCTAATATGGAATTTGATGATTTTTGGAACACATGATGATAACTGCTAGAGAGAATATTCTCTTGATTCCTACATCACAATAACTGCACAATGTAGATATGTTGTCAAATCCATCAATGAAAAAATATTTATCATAAGGTAATTATTTAATTGATTAAATTATTTATAAATAATATATGATGATACCACACTTGGTTTCAACATCATATCCATTTTCTATTTTATATGATTCAATGCGATTGATCACAAAGTTTATTGTTGTGTAAATCACAGATTGGCGAGAGATCATGAAAAAGAATTTGGGCAATGTCTATTGCATGCTTTTACTGTAATTGTAACTTATAGGTTCTATCAGAGCGATCACATAATTACTTATAATTATTTATTGATCATTGATTGAAATAATAATTTATAATTTAGTTTTCAATTAAAGTTTAATAAATCATTAATCTGAATTGTTACATATGATTATTCCACATTAAATTATCATAAATATAATAAAATAGATTAATTTTATAAAATAAATAAAATCGAAGATCTCATTCGGATGTGCCAAGGAATCTAGTTGGATGCCTCAAGAGTACACACCATATAACTCGGAGGAACATGATGTGTACTAGTGTTCAATTCACTAATAATTAATTCATAATTAATTCAAATATTTTTCATTGAATATAAATGGTGTGTTTAATTATATACCACATGTTGATTGGGACATCCTGGTACCCGGTCAATTGAAGTACTCATCAGGCAATTGGAATACACAACTTTTAGTCCTCGATCACATACAAGCTGTGTATTTTCTTATATGGACTACCTAACCAGTGATTATGTAACTCGAATACCACACACTGTGGTGTCCATGTACAAGTTATGTAATCCAATATTTTTCATGGAATTATTTACACACAATAGTCCCTAGGAATGTTTCATAGATAGATGTTGAGAAACATGAACACCGATTACTTATACCAAATTACACATAATTAAAATTAATTCATTATACTATGTAATCCTTATCCACATGTGCTTTCATGTGGTCATTATGTTGATATGATACACCATGGAATGGTTTATATAAATATATGCACATATATATAAATATTGAATTAATTTATACATAATGTTATGATTTTTATATCATGTGTGATTTGTATTACTATTATTACTCCATGTTAATTACAAGATAATACATAACATAAAAATCATGTAAATCATGGAATAATTACAATGATAGTACATGTCATGGAAGTGTGTGATAATCTGTGTATGTCTTATGTCGTAGGAGTAAAGTAATATATGAGTATAATATATGTTGGGTAGATTCAGATGGGTACTCATCATGTTTCCTCCAAGGGACATTTAGGTAAATAGTTAGTTTTAAATAAATATATTTAATTTGATTAAAATTATTATGAATGTGAAGTTGAAGGAAATTTTGATGATAATTAATATAAAAAATATACTAATTAAAGAATATAAATAATTAATTTGTGCACGATTTCTCTTGAATAAAAATTATTAAAATTGAATGTTAATTTTTAAAAAATTCATAAATCATTGTATACATGTGGATGATCACAAACATATACTGGACACGTTTTTGTGATTGGATTCATTTAATTTATTATTAAATTAATTTTTTGGCTTCTGTGTCATCCCATATATCATTATACAAGGGCCTTTCTACCCATGATTTCTATTATATAAACCTCTACCCTCACTCATGTGTGTATAAAAACATATGTAATTTATGGAGATCCCAATCTAGTCAAGGAGATTCATGTTTGGAGATGAGAAGAAAAATAATCCAAGGGAGATACATAGGTGGATAGGTGGAATGTTGCAATACTGGCCTTAATTGGTTCAAGTTGTTTTTACCCTATATACGTAGTTATTTTATCATATTCTAGATAAACTAACCATTATTAAATGATCAAAACCATAAAACATTATTATTATTATTATTTCATTTCCATGGTTATTTGATTATGGATGTTTTTTTGTGATTACATGTGTTAATGAATTAACAAACATGCAAGATAAAACAAAAATAAATGTGATTATGCATAAATATTATCTACAACATTTTTAATCACATTAGTAAATCAAAATAATATTAAAAAAATTTCCATAAATTTAATATTTTTAATTTTATGTAAAAAAAGATAAAATCACTCAATAATAAATATTATGTTTCTTTATCCTTCCACTACTTCAGTTAAAATTGAATCATAGTTCAAAGTTATTGACCATCCAAATTTGGGGTGCTTTTAATTATCTTTGAATTCTATTGTATTATTTTTGGTTGAATTTAATTATTTCACATAAATGGATTTCTAATAAATAAAGACATGGTGCAACTGAGAGGCTAGAGTTTAGGAAATTAAATATTGTATTTTAATATTAGGGACTCCACTCACTGGATTAAGGAACTTTGAGTTAATTTAGTTTCCATTTAGAACGCATAGGTAAAACCATTCAAGTTTATTGACTAACTAAATTAGGGGTAATGATAAGGGGAACATGGATCCTTAACACTAGAATTAACATGAAATTGGATATATTGAAGCCATTGGTGAGGGATATTTATTTCAATAAAATAGTGGGAGATTAATAAATACAATGATTATTTATTTTCCCAAAAGATTATCAAATAAATTACTAAATATTCTCATTTTACTTATAGACGAAATATTAAAAAGACTTCTAAAATATTAATGTGTTCTATACTTGTGAATGATAACCTTATCACTAGTGAAAATTTCCAACAATGTAAAAGGTGCTTACGTGTTATCCTACACCCTAGAAGGAAATTTTTTTGTCCTAGAAGAACCTATTCTAGATGTGCCTGATAATGAGGCTAGTGATGCAGAGTTAACTCTATATAAGGAACATTTGAATTATTCCACATATGTTCAATGTTTCATGCTATCATCAATGACCCATTATCTTTTTAAGCAACATGGGTACATGGATGCATATAGCAAGATGTGTCACCTTCAGGATCTTTAGTAAGATAAGAAAAGACAAGAGACATTAGAGATCTCCAATGATCTTTTTACAACTAATCTTGGAGAGTAAAATCTATATGGGGCTCATGTTATCAACATTATTGGATGTATTTAATTCTTATACATTTTAGGGATTAAATTAATGGATGAGTTGCACAAATATCCTATACATTCATCACTACCCAATACCATCTCTAGTTTTATTGTTTATTATAATATGATAAATAATTATAAGAGTCTTTCATAACTTCCTAATTTGATTATCCAAGTACATAATGACATGGGGAGTAACGAACTAGTGGTCCTTATGGTGATTAAGAAAGTGAATGACATGGAGAAGGGGACCGATAATCATAACTAGTATAATGCTTCTGAGAACCATCCTTCAAATAAGTGTAAGATCCATAGGTAGTGTAATGAATAGGAGAAAGTATGTTTTTCATGCGGAAAGAAGGGTAGATAGAAGAGGAACTACACCCATAAGAAACGTGAAGCTAAAGGATCCTTCGTTATTGACTGTAATATTTTGATATCTAAAAATTAGGTATTAGATACATCCAGTGGTTCCTAATTCTATATCCAAATATATAAAAAATGTATATTTTATAATAAAATTATAGGAGAGGTGGATTTGCGAGCTACCAATGGTGAGAGGATGGATCCTCTAGCCATTAGTGATTACATCCATTCATTTACAACATGAATAATAATATTTTTATGTGATCTTTATTAAGTACCAATTATAACCATGAACATTATTTATGTATCATTCATAGATGAAGATGGATTTATATTTCATTTTGGAAATAAATGTCATACCTTTTATAAAGATAACATATGTTATGATATATAACATTTAAATAGTGGTAATTATGTATTAAATTATGAAAACCAAGTATTGAAAATAGATAGTGAATCATGTTCACAATAATATTATAACACCAAGCTATGGAATCACATCCTTGGTCATAAAAATGAAAAGTATTTGAAAAAGCTCTATCAAGATTGTTATTTATTATTTTATGAGATAAAAATCATTAATGGTGTCACCCTTTTTTATAAATAAAAATGACCAAACCATTTTTTGAGGCATAGGGTGCATGGGAAATAGAGCTCTATGATTTGTACACACTGATGTGTGTAGACCACAATAGTAAAATCTAGAGGTGGATATTTATAATTCAAAAATTTTAGTAATGACTTTAGTAGATATTGATATCTCTATATAATGAGGTAGAAGTACAAGTCCATTAATAAATTCATTGAATTCAAGAATGAAGTAGGGATTAGACATGGAAATATGTTAAAGAATATTCAGTTTGATCAATGAGAATAATATTTTAAACAAGATTTCATCAACATTCTATAGGGGTTTTGGATTCTATCACAACTCTCCCTACCTTACATAATACAGTGGAATGGTGTTAATGAAATGAGAATCTGTAAGCTATTATTCATAGTATGGTCAATGATGAGTCATGATCATCATCCATTATCCAATTGGGGATATGAAATAAAAACTATGAAATATACATGAATCTGAGTACCATATGAAGTACAAAACAGAATTCTATTTGGGTTATGTAGTGGAAAGAAAACTATTTTTTTTATATACACCTGTACGGGGTTGCGAGGAATTTGTTAAGGATTTCTTAGGAAACAAAATAGCATTATGGGGATAAAAGTTTGTCATAATAGAGTATCCCAAATACAATAAAGTGATCTATTTATAAAACACATAAAATAAGAAAGTAACAGTTTCCAAAAAACCTAACATTCATGAGAGGGAGAACATCCTCAAAAGTATAGTGAGAGAAATATTAACTCTAATGATGTAGATGATCAGGATGAAAAATAGTTTTTATAGGAATAGATTCCCTAAGTCCCTATGGATTAAGCAGTTATTGAAACTCAAGTACTGTGTTGGAGCATAGGATAGGTAAGAAAACCATAGAGATATAGTTTTCTAGCCACTGAATATGGTTCCAAATTATTGGTTGACAATTATAAAACTATATAATAAGAAGATTTAGTAGATATCATAGAGTCTGCAATATAGCAAGATTCTAAGAGACCTAAAATGGATTCTTTGTATCAGACCCTTGTCTAGTTATAGTTAATTCACTAGTTGATGTAAAACATATAAGGTGAAAATGAGTATTCAATAAAAATATATACAATTAAGGTAATGGAAATATCTATAATGCAAGGATTGTGGCTAAAGAGATTAAACAACATCAAGGAATTGACTATGATGAAATTTTATCACCAATATCCATGGTTAAATCCATAAAAATTCTACTTGATATAATATATTACCATGAATATGAAAATTTTAATATGGATGTCAAAATTACTTTACATAAAGGGATCCTTTATTAAGTTTTCTATATAACACAACTAGAATACTTTGTAACTCGAGGTAATGAAAAAAACATTTTCAAGTTGCAGAGATCCATTTATGTACTGAAGAAAGCATTTGGGAAAGGGATAATTTGATTTGATAATGCTATAAAAGAATTTGGATTCATTAATAGTTAATGCATGCCATGTGTTTTTATGAAAAATAGTGAGAATATAATCTTTATGCTAGTAGTATATGTTGATTACATTTTAATTATCGGAAGACACATACATATCTTAAAAAAAGCTGATTACTGGTTAAAGAAGTGTTTCTTCATAATGTAATTAGGTGAAGAATCCAAAATTATAGGGATTAAGATCATTTGTGATAGACCCGATAGACTTCATAGACTAATTAAAAGTACCTTTATTTACCTGATAATAAATTTATCAAGCATGTAACAATATAAGGGAGGATTGGTTCTAGTATCACATAGAATACATCGTTCTAAGAAAATGAATCCTAAAAAAAATAGGAGAAACAAAGAATGAGTAAGATATCATACACTTCAGTGATAAGATCAACCATGTATTCCATTTTATGTATTAGACTTGATGTTTCTTATACATTGAGCATGGTAGGAATATATCCAGCTGGTCCATGAGAACAAAATTGGTCTTCTATGATGGCTATCCTTAAGTATCTAAGAATAAATAAGGATATGTTCCTAGTGTATAGAAGAGATGAGGATGTGGTCAATATAGGTTATACAAATTCTAGTTTTCAAATAGACTAGATTGATTTGATGTTGCAGTCATCATATGTTTTATCTCTCAATAGAGGAGTTGTGAGATGGAATACTTCAAAGAATCCAGTTTTCAGTGATTCTATTGTGGTGTCTCTATATATAATGTATTCTGTTGCATCCAAGGAAGCTGTTTGGGTATTGAACATTGTCCCTGAGCTTTATGTGGTAACTAGTAGTAATGATCCAATCACATTGTATAGTGATAATGTTGCAATGATGGATATTGGAAATGATCCAAAGTCATACCAACAGAGAAATAACATACTCCAAAAGTATCACCTATAGATGTATTTTTATCATAAGGGTGAAGTTTTAGTAAGAAGAGTTCCTCGAGTAGAATACATGGTGGATCCCTGGATGAAAGTCATATCTCTGTAGAAACAAGAGTATCATGTGAGGGCTAGTGGACTGAAGGCTGTTAGCAGTTGGATATAGTGAAAGTGGGAGTCTATTGGAGTTGGTTCCCTAGAACCAAATTATATATACTTTATAATTACCAATATTCATAGTTTTTAATATTAATAAACTTTTAATCACATCATGATTGTTCTTCTACGTAACATAGTATGTGATAATGTTAGAAGATTAGTTTTCTCACTTAAATGTCATAGAAGTTCCTTACTATGATGAGAAGTTCCATGAAAGTATAATTAAAAATATTTTTTTATATGAATGAGATAATTTTAGAGACAAAAATGATATAATCTATCAGGGGTGGAGACTCATTGGACTTTCATGCACCTTCTCATGTTGTGCGCCCTTGGTAATATTCAGTGTACAATATTATGAGAACGTGGCCCACTAGTAGCAAATCCACAATTATATGTGTCATTGGATATTCCTATCTAAAAACATGTGTATTGATCCTAGGACATTAATATTATAATTAATGAATATTATAATCATAATAACACTTTGATGTGTTAACAAAATTCATGACTACATATGTTCACGGAGAGGAAGGATATGTTGGATGCATCATGAGTAATATTACATTAAAGAAAATTACAAGAAAGGATTTTTTCCATCTATTATTTAATGAAATTTGATATCTCATTATCCTTTATGGGGAATGACATAGCCTAAATAAATTCATGTTCATAGTGTTTTATAGGAAAGTTTGATTTATGTAAATCCAACGAAAGAAACATCGAGCACAAAGGTTGATGGCACTGGCGTGTATCCTGGTTTAATAGAGATATTATGATAAATTGATTATGTTACATAATAAGCATCCCTATAATTTATTTTTTCATTTCTACATTAAATAATTTCTCTATGATTTCATTGGCATGTTGAAAGAAGCTAACATTGGAATTTAGGCTTCTTCACCTAAATCCACTAAGAAATAGGAATAGGGGGTCACAGAATAGGTGTATCCAGAAACTCAGTTAAATAATATATTATTATTTATGAATTAAAAGGTTGTATAAATATTATTCCCGCATCTAGTAAAATAATTATTCATGTTTTCATGGCCACATATATTTTATCACAACTAATTCGAGATAATATTATGTGAGTAGAATATTAAATAAATATTTATTTTCTATTTAGTGAATAAAATATTTAATTTCTTATTAGAAAATAAAGAAGTTATATTCATTTAGTGAATATTTAGTCACTATTCATTGATCGATCAATATTATAGGGAAATGGAAGACTCTTTTTATAGGTCCAATGATAAATAATATGTATTGAATATTATTTGACTAAATAATTTATAATTCAAATTCAATAGTTTATCACATGTCAATAAATAATAATAATAATATTATTATTATTAACATGGGGTTCCACTATAATTAAATAGATATAAAAGGTAACTTGTGAAAATATTTATTTCTAAACCCTAAAGCTATATAAACCCAATTATATTATTTTTTAATAGAGACAATTCATTTGTATGGTTATTCCCAATGAATATAATGAATCCTTTTGAAGTCGTAGGGAGATCCCTTCTCCAAGAACACTCCTATGAATGGAGAAAAATATTCCTCCACCTCCAAATCTTGATTCAATAGAGGTCAATGATAATATTTTGGGAGTGATTTTTGAGGATATCAAAAGTGAATGTTGTGAGTGAAAGGATCTAACATGCTAGCATAGAAATATTTTTATATAGTGACGTTTAGAGATTTGTGGAACACTTTTGGATCACTGCTTGAAGGGATATTCTATTGATTCTATAATGAAATTATGGTAAAACAAGGAAATATTGTTATATTCATCAATAAAGAAATAATTATCACAAGGTTATTATTTAATTTATTAAATTAATTATAAATCAAATGTGTGGATCCTTTGCTTGTTTTTAGCATTCTATCCCTGATATGTTTCCTTTTATTCAATTCCATTGATCACATTTTTTATCACCAAGTGAGCATCAGATTGATCATCGATCATGACAAAAACAAAATTCAAGAATCACCCATCGAACACTTTTTCTCTGCCTAAACCAAAATATATTCTATTGTAAACAGCGATGCTAATGGAACCCTAAAATTTTCTTCAATGAAAATAGGTGTTAATAAAGAGGTTATTTTCATTGAATATCAATAAATAAATCAAGAGAAGTTCACAAGAAATGAATTGAATATATGAACCAGGTAATCTTTTCCCTTATATTTATATTCATCAATTATTATTAATGTTTTGCCACCATTATTGGGCATTAAAAACATTATCATTGTTAGATATTGGTATTTGAATTAAGTAACCAATTAAGTATAGAAATGTTAGTATAATTGTTGTGTTTTCTCCAAGAGTATGCAAAAGGGTGGTTACTAAGACAACAAAGAGAAGCACACAACATCTAATTTCCAAGTAAATGATTCGAGTAGATAATTTATTCAGTACAACCAAAAAATTTATCTCATGTTTCCTTTGGATACATGCGAACATTATTTCAGTTCATGAATGAATATTTTTTGTGGCGTATGATTATCAACTACTAGTTCATTGAGAAATTAATAAGTAGCAATACATGATGAATATAAAATGTAAAACTTATATACCCAGATTTAGAAAGATAATTATTTTTTATGTAAAACTAAAATTTCATGTTACGGATATACCTCGTATGTTATTTAGACTCATTGGAACTAAAAAAATAGTTATCATTCACCTATATACATATTTAGTTTGGAAATATAAACATAGAGAAATAAAGGTATACCAAAAATATTTCAAAACTAGTTCATCTAGGGAGCATGAACTATTCCATGGGTAGGATAGCGAAAAATAAATTTCATATGATTCATTTAGGAGTTTAAAGGAATGTCAATGGGAATCTTGGTATATGCATGGTAAGAAGATATAAGATGCTTTAAGAAAGAATTCCAAATAATATATTGACCAATAATTCATTGATCATCCTAATGTAGAGTGGAGAAATTCTTTAATAATAATTACCTTATCCACATAATGGTTATGATGTTAGCAAGGAGGGATGAAGATGAGTCTTACATGTTAAAATTTATTAAAAAAATATAGTTTTTATCATTTCATAATCACACATTTCTTTTCACAAATCAGGGTCATGATTTAATTGAAAGAGAATAAATTAAAAAACACATGAATTGTATTTAATTCCATTATGAATCACAAATAAAAATTTAATCCCAAAACCATACACTAAATATCCTGAAAAATCAGTATAATACGAGTTAAAGTGTGAGGAAAATCCATTTTTTCATTAGAACATGTGTTTAGATGCAAAATCATTGTTATGATATAAACAAAATTGAATCAAGGAAAGGAAAATGTGCATATAAATTAATGATATAATTTTCCTAGGATATTATATAAATACCTATGGTAGAATGGTTATAGTTAATTGATAAACTATATTTTTATAAAAGGGTGCACATATATATTTGGGATAGGGGATAAATATTGACTTGGGTTTAGTCAATGATAGAGATGGGAAAAAAATTTACATAGTAAAGAGTTCCACAAGAGGATTTTAAGAGGAATGTTGTAGAGACTTAGACTTAAAAAACATTGGAAATGGTATTATATTCAATGTGGGAGATGATATTTTAATAATTGAGAATTATAATTCCTACAAGTAGGTAGTATATAAAATTTAATTAATATTTACCAGATCAATTAAAGTTCAATAATGTATTCCATGTATCAGGGTATAAGGGGATTAATATTTTGAATATTATGGTGGGTATTCATGTGAGATGATTCATGGGTGGTACATGTTTGGTACTAGTATGTTTTGATTCGTAATACCAAGTCTTTATGGATAAATATATTATAATATATGTTTCATAGCTGTTTTATATGATTATTTTATTGAGAATTAGATGTTAAGACCACCAATCATAGAAAGTGTGTAAATGACATAACCAGAAAGGGATGACGATACCATAGAATCCCAATAAATGGTGCAAGTTATTCAAATACAGTTCCATATTTACGTACCAAATTAGAGTGTAAAATATTAATTTGGAATGAATATTTTACATGTTTATTCCAATTTTTAGTGGGAGTGACATTATATTTCATGTTAAATATGCATGTTAACATATGGAAAACAACTATAGGTCTTACATTTAGTTTTTACCCAAATAAAAGTAACACTCAAGATATTGAATTAAAGTAGCAACTGAAGTTCAATGAAACATGATCTACTGAGGTAAGTTTAATGGTTTTTAGACCTATTAAATAGTAAATATACTGACATGGTATTGATCAATATATTTTGGAAGAATTTTAGATATAATGTTTATCAATGTCACATGGAATATATCTCTCCTAGAAGACATGCATGGGATTTGAGTAAATTAATGTAGTGATTAGAGATCAATATACTTGTATAATGGATCAATATAATATTCCATGATGTATATAAAAATTATATTTAAAACATATACTTTATAACAGCAAAATATCATTTTTATCTATGAGAACTAAAAGGTAAGCATTCTGAAATTTTCCATTGTACTTAAACAAGTACAAATGTTATATACCAGTTATAAGGAGAAAAAAGAACACTATTTTTGTAAGAAAAACAAGTCTTACTTTAGATCAATGCGATATAATATCAATGATATTATAATATAATGATCTAGAAAAGCTCATTCAAGATAGTGGTATCCATATCCACAAATACTGAGATCATTGTAGCTTATGTTGCCCATATGATAATTTTCTTTAATTACCTATCCCACTGGCTTCTGATGTGTACCCAGAAACCAAAATTTTCAAGGATCCAAAATAGGAAATTATATATCCTTATAATATTTAAGATCCAAATAGGATTATAAGATATGAATTAGACATGTTTTGGTTCACGTTTAACCTTATCGTTTTAGTTTAACCCTTGGTAAACCCATTTTTACCTTAATTGTGGTAAATAAGGTTTACTATTTTCTCTATTATTTTTGGGAAAAAAATAATTGATCTTATTATATAATATATTTTATAATGATTCAAAATTAGGGTTCCATTTTCCAAATTATATTCATATAATAATTTGTAAAATTTATTCTATATTTAAGACTTTATACTCAATGAAATAGAGTGTTTCCAAAGAGAATATTTTCACAAGTAGAGAATGTTATAGTATAACAATTCAATATGGAATTTATTATAGTGTACTAAATTATACTAACAAACTTATAATTTAACTAATTTTACTTCTAAAGGAACATTAAACTTAAATGGGGGTGGTAAATTATTTAAGGAAAAAACGTTTTTAATAAAAATCAATATTTTCACTATTCATCGAAAAAAGAAACTTTTCATAAAAATATAAATAATTCACCAAAATAAAATATTCATATGATGATTTAAAAAATTATGTTATTATTTTAAAATAAATTCTATAAATTTGTCAAAATTAATTTTAAATTATTTTTACAAAGTTAAACTAAACCACCTTTTACAAGAAAAACTATTTTTCAAAAACAATTTCTTTTTATTTCAAATGGTTGTTATTTAATTTCTAATCAATAGACAATTATTAAATTTATTTTACACATATTTAAAACATATATATATATTTTTAATTTAGTAAGTCATATTCACACCCTCCAACTTAATTGCTAAATTATAATGACAGTGTTTGAATAATAATATTTCAATAGTGTAACTCATTTTGTTTAAACATGGTGTCGTGTACATCAAAAAAAATCAAAGAGGTTGAAATTATATTAAAGGAAATATATCATAGAAACCTGGGGTGTTAAAATTATTTCAATAAACATTTATTTAGATACAAATTCTTTATTAACCCTTAGTCTATAGACATGCTATCATTAGAAAACATAGCTCGTCTATGAAATTATCTTAAAGTTGACATAGGATATTACTTAAAGTCCTAAGATAGGAAATCTATAGTTAAGATAAATAATATATTTTATATGAGAGTATGTGCATCTTTATTTGAGATAATGGGAGAAATATTGACTTGGATAAAGTTAATGGTTGAGATGTATGGGTAGTTGGCATAGGTTCATGTTCAAGAAGAGATTATGGAAAAGGAGTAATTCTAGAGACATGTATTGTATAGGATGAATAGAACAAAGAGTTTGGTATTATTTTTACTATGGAAGATGGTTAATTATTCATTAGAAATATGTACCCTATGAGGAATAAATGTTACAAAACATTCTATAATTTGATTATTTAATCAAATAGAAAATGTATTCTATGTATCATAATATAATTACGTATTTAGATAAATTTCTATGGATGTTATATGATTTTTGTTGGGTATTCAAGAGAAACTATACATGGTTGATACTAATAAGTCTTGACTGTTTATACCATGTCATGATACATAAATACATTTTAATTATATTTGTTATATAATCATTATATAATGATTATATTGGAAATTGCATATGAAGGACATGTTTCATTGAATGACTCTATCAGATGAAACTGAAAAAGGTTTGTGACACCATAGAACTCAAATAAGATATGGAGGTTTTAGTAATTGTTTTGGATTAATGTAAGAATATTGAATGTATATATTTTATTTAGAATGAAATTATGTCAGGTGTCTATAAGAAGTCAGTGGGA
The DNA here is from genome assembly GCA_963277665.1 of Viscum album. Lineage (NCBI taxonomy): Eukaryota > Viridiplantae > Streptophyta > Magnoliopsida > Santalales > Viscaceae > Viscum > Viscum album. The sequence continues at coordinate 910,774,126 of OY728155.1, read as the reverse complement.
GAACTATATTCTTATTAGATAGATATGTATTTAAATAAATAAAATTTTGATTATTAGTATTTAATTACATTATGACTATGTTAAAATAACTCTTCAAACATTGACATAGCATATAATCCTAGGTAACAAGCTCTAATAATGTAGATTTATAGGTTTCTTAGACCACATCAAAGTATATAAATTGAAAATGTTTTGAAAATAAAAGTTTGAAAAATTTGGGATAGAACTGTTTCCCATGTCACAAGGCATATATCTCTCCAATAGTACATTTATAAGACATAGGATGATATTAATATGGTGAGTACAACCTAATATGGTTCAATGATAGATCTATCACATAATCCATTCTATATACGGAATATGATATTTTCCATTAATATATTACTATAGTAATGTATCAAATAAATCTATGAGAACAACATTGGAAGTAGTTATATTTATGCTATAACATTTTGGAATTAAAATGGAAATATACCTGGTATTTGCAGAGGTAGGAACAATTGCCATCATGGGGGTATTAAACTAGTCTTCATATAGATCAATTGGTCTTATATCATTGTTAGTATAATTAAATGATTAAGATAAGATCATTTCATCTATTGATATCCATATCAATAAATACTAAGTATTTTATGACTTCTAATGCAGCTAGAGAAGCATTATAAATATGCAATGATCAATTATGGTTGTTGGAACCATATCTAAAAATAATGTTAGTATCATAATAAATATAATAATATGATTTTGATAGCGATACTAGATAATATAATGTGGTTATGACAGAGGATAAAAGTTATATACATGGAAAAATTGTATCTTTGGGGAGTTTTACTCAAGGAGGTGAAGTCATGGATAACAGAGTATCCATGTAATAAAATTTGGCGGGATCACTGAATAAATTATTTACTCCACAGAATCAGGATTTTATCATGTGATAGATAATAGGATGATAGTTATAAAGTTGTATCAAGTGCATGTGGTAATGTGGTAATATTGGGTTCCATAGAACCAAATTGTGTAGTACTTTTTGATTAGTATATCATGTATATAGAGAGCTATGCATGCTATTTCCTTACAATAATAGTGAAAATACTTCTGTATACACTATTTACATGGTAATTTCCAAGGATTATTTATTATATCAAGAGGTTATAGTAGATACCAACAATAATGAGAACCTCAAGATACAATGAAAATAATCATAAATATTTTGAATACGGTATAAATACACAACACTAACTCGGAATGAATTAATCATGATTATTAGGTGTTAGAGGATGATACGTATTGAAACTTCATTTTATGAATTTTATGTTTGGTGATCTCATGTAAAATTGATCATGATGGATGACCATTCAATATGAAAACAATATTTTTCAAATATCATTAGATATTCATATCTGTAAATATTTGTATTAGTCTCTTAACTTGAAATTAGTATCAATGTGTATCATTTGATCATGAAATTTGATGCATGATCAAAACTATGACATTTATATTGTGGTGAGTTAAACATTAATTGTGTGCTTTTTTGGTGGTATTGTATTGATTTAATGATCAAGATATATTTTTCCCTTCGAGAAATAAAGAGATATCTCAGAATCGATTGATCAAGATGATAGTACTTATAAAAAATCATTAGATATGGATGAATATGCTATGTCTATTCATAATGTTCTGTAAAAAAAATTAATAATATAAGTATGGTGACATAAGTGATGCAACTTACTTAATTAAAGACCACGTGAAAAAGATATTATATTATAAATAATGCAATCATTAGCGTCTTTTATTTTATTGATCAAACCTTATATTCTTATGGGCATTGATGTGTTTCTAGACACTTCTCCTAGTATGGTATTATGACTTATGGATATAAAAATAAGGGTATATAGGGTCACAAACAAAGCGTATTTAGAATCATTCCAAATTCTAATGAATTATATTTTAGGACATGATGGTCCCCATCATGATGCTTGGGTAATGTATGAGTTTTAAAGACCAATAAGAAGTAAATAAATTCATTGTTATTTGAGTTTAGAATAAAAGGAGTTGAATTTATTTACTCATTGTATTTACATGTTATTTATTGAATAAAAAAATATTTTACGAATGAATATTTTAGTTGTGGTTCGTTTAAAATTTAATAGAGAGATGAGTTGAGTGAATGATTTAGAAATTTATCATGTAACATTATCTTAATGATAAAATTATACGCTGTAATACTTATTACATTAGTGATACCGTTACTAGGTCAAACATATTATTTATTGATTATTTAGATAGTTATATATGTTCAAGTGGAATTTCTAAGAGTATTAACATACCTATATAATAGTAGTGAGGCCTAAATTCATAGTTACTATTACACCCAAGAATATGGGAGCATATCAATCATCTGTCCTATATTATATAGTGATAATGAGTTGATCCGAGCACCCTGATCAATGTTCTTCATCTTGGTTTGAAAGAACAATGTTTCAACGATCATTGATACAGAAAAATCCTTAATCAATTTTCTATGATAGCACCAAAAAATAGACAATCGATACATTAATATGATTTTTTATCATGTGTGTAAAATATAAAGGGTTATAGCTATGTTCTTTCAAGTAGATATTGTTGAAAATAAGTGGAACATGTACTCGATGAAAATAAAATGAAGTATGGTTTTGATTTTATTTTTCTTGTTCATTCGAGTCTACTAAGATCCTAAGGTTGATTATTGGGTGGTGTTTCTCAAGATATGATGTTGTGATGTTGATCACAGACTACGGGAATTATTAATATTTGTAACATGGTGTCATCATAAATCATCAATATCTAAAAAGTGTGTCAATGAAAGAATTTCTTGTAATTCACCATTGTAAATATATTTTTTGGAAATAAGGGGAGAGACTATAAAAAACATTTAATGGTTATATATATGTACGTATTTATGTTGATAATGATCTACCATCCCAAATAAGTATTTTTGATGAGAGATTAATCCCGTTAAAATAATTTTAAAAACTAAAAAAAATAAAAAATTAAAAAATAAATAATAAATAAATAAAAACCATAATTTATAAATAAAAGATAAAAAACATCTAATAATATAAAAATACATAATATATAAAAATTTATATATCTTAATTACTAATAATATTACAAATAATAGGTTTATTAAATTGTTTATCATAATAAATGTTTTAAAAAAATCCATAAATCACTTGGTAGGGGCAGGGTCATATAGAAGAGGATGTGTTGGGAAATAAATACCTTTGACCAATGCCAAATGTCTCATATCATCCGTCATCAATGGATTATAATATCTTCCTTCTAAATGCCTATATGAATAATAAAATAAATAGTTTACATTTACATTTGTATAAATTAATAATCAAATGTAATTACAAGATTTCATCAATGAGTACAAAACATATGAATATTGGCTCTATTCATGACCTCCTAACTCCCTTAATTATATTAACCCTAATGATGACCTCATCTAAAAACTAACTACCATTCAATATCATCACAATCCATCCCAAACTAGAGAGGAGATATAATTGGTTTGATGGAATCAGAACGACTAATAAAAAAATGTGACTATAACTTTTTTCCGGGAAATCTTCCTCATATTTTGAAAAAACTGACCACAATGCTCACACATGTAGGCCTTTGAGGCATCCCAAAGAGAGTACCTCAAGTTATCCCTGATAGGATACCATAAAACATATAAATAATCCTCAATAGAAGGTTAATAATTAAATAAATTTCAAAATAACTATTATATAATTACATACCATACAATATTCAACAATGTGATACCAAAAATCATTGTTAATATGATTCCTCATCACCCATGCGCTAGAAAAATAATTTGGAAGAGTAACATTATCCCGTTCAGCATCTATATGTGAAAAAATTTGGGAAAATTAAAAAAATAAATAAATAAAATTAATATATATAAAAATTACTGATAATTAATGATAAATAATGAAAATTAACTAAAATATAAAAATGATCAAATCTATGTTTGCGTGGATCGAAATCAATATTTGTATGTTGAACATGAATAGGGTTGAGAATAACCAATCCTGAAAGATCATGAAACCTCTCAGTTGATGATGAACCACATGCAACCTAAGGGTCAGATGATAATGCATCAGGCTCTTTACGAGGGAACATTTCCTCATCATGGTGATAAACCATATCATCAAAAGCCTCTTCATGATATTTAATTTTTAAACAGATCCACCAATGAATTAACTCTCTTTAATTAGCACTATAATTTGAATATTAAATTTTATATTCTTTATGTACCACTAAAAATGATTCATTTACAGTAAGAAGGGTTTTATATTTAATGTTGATGATTCCATGTAACAAATGAACACATCGTCCTCTATCAGTATCAAATCAGTGACATTTAAACATCATTCCATAATTCTATCGTAGATAACATAGTAAAGTTATTTCTTCCATAATTCCATAAAATTTTAATTCACTTTCTCTATGATATGTTCCTCTCCAGAAAGAACCACTATTCATTGTTTTCTATTCAACATATGTGTATGTATGAAATATAAAACCATTCACCACATATGCATTATAAGATTTAACCATTTTTGATGGTGGGTTCCTCAATACACCCAATTGATTATAAATTTTATGATCATGTTGTGATACCAAAAATTTTAAAAAACAATTATCAATATAACATATAATAAATTTATTTAATATGCTAAACTATAAAAAATTTATAATACTAGTCATCAAAAATAGTAGAAACAATTACACTATTGATATTTTTCAAAGGAATCTAGTGTAATTTGTGGAAACTATTTCATGATATGATCTTCATATAATCTAAAAATAAAATATAATAAATTTTCTATAATTTATTCAAATAATATGAGATAGAATCAACCATTGTAAAAATTGATTCATTTATTCACATTTCAGCATAACATTTTTATTATCCCTATGATGTGTATCATCTAAAATACATCCTTCAAGAAATCCAACAAATCCAATTTCATTCATATTAAAACTGATAATTGAATGATATTTACATCATAAAAACATCCCATTTAGTTATGTTTGAATTATATTCAGGTTGGAAATAAAAGGAGTATAAAAATAAATTGCCTCCTCTAAATAAGATTCGGCAATTAATCGCAAAATTGATGCTTTGTTACTTAAATATTTCATTAATTTCTATAATAATTTCTTGTATGTTTACATCCCTCATTACTGTACTAGCCCTCTATATTTTTATTCCTTTCGAAAATGTAATATCAAATGTCCCTTTGAATGAAAAATAACTGAAGAATTTTCTTCATGTTTACGGAGAATTAAAAAAAAATCGTACATTCTAATAAGTATATCATATTACATTTTAATTTCACACATTTCTAGGAAAAAATATGATATTTATGTTATAGAATCCAAAATAGATTAATTTAGAAAACCTATAAATACAATGGGTATAATTCCTTTGAATATTACATGAAAATCAGAAATTTTTAATGCATTAATATGACTATTTCTGTCACATCTAGCCAAATTTGAAACATAACCATTTGTTTTACTCAAACCTTAAGTCCATTGACAAAATCATAAAATATTTTCTTTGGAATGTGTATAATACACTTTTGGATTCGGTAACTTCTGTGATTTTTCATTTTAAAATAACTCAATAATTGGTCACCTATAAATTTGGGAAAGATCTATTAATGCCTTTAAATTATCTTTGGTCTTACCTGGTGTGTCCAAAATAATATAAAAAATATTGTCAAAATAGTTATTCTCAATATACAAGACATCCAACGTGAGACAAATTATCAAATCAGACAAATATTGAAGATCCCAAAAATGACTTTTTTCAATCTAATTTTTATCTTTCCCAATTCATACTATTTTTGTTGGTTTACAGTTGGCCCTAAAGATAATGGGAGGTAATGAAGAGACAATAGATTTTAAATAAATACATAGTATAATTTCTATAGTTCTATCCCATTTAATTGTACCTTTTCTAAAATTATTTAGGTCCTTTGGGAAAGGGTGATCAATAGGAAGAAATTTGTGATGATAGTAGAAAAAACAAGGTTTTATCCCAATGATGTGTATAAATTATTTTTTTCACTAATATAGTACAAATATTATTTTCTACCATGTTTACTCTAGACATATAAAATTTTATATTCTTAGAAGTCACTAATTTTCCACTTTATTTTCACTTTCGTTTCGAAATTATGTTTCAAAACAACATCACATGTACTCACAACATTACTCAATAATAAATTTTATACATTAATCAATGGATTAAAATTAAAATTGATATTCTATTTCAGATGTCTTGGAATTAATAATATCTAAACTATATATTTTTCATTCATCAAAATCAAAGGAGGTTGGTTTCATGAGGTTATAAATATTGTCCTAATATAATATTAACTACTATACGAACAAAATGGATAGAAATCATCAGGAGAGTGACCATGTAATGACCCAATGTTTTATCAATGAAATTACCTTCTTATGATTATGTCTTATAGTATAATCATATAGTATTATATATATAACACAATAAAAACCTTATGAAGAAAGGAATGAGTAAAATAAAAGTTATCTCATGAAGTTAAAGAATGAATACTAATGAAATAACAACTTAACCTTCGAAATCGTATTGTGAACCTTATGAACAGAAAATCGGACAATGTAATTGTAACCACACCAATGAATGTGTAAATTAAATTATATATCTTATACGTGACAATATGGTATAGTTATATCAAAGTATAAGTAAATAGATATTTTAAAATTATTAATAAAGTGTTGTAATTTTTGTAAGTCACATAAATTTAATTAATTTTTTTTTATTAATTTGAAAATTTTAAATTAATATATTTTCATAAAAGGTATTCATAAATATTTATTTTTATTAATTATGATTATAATATAATTTTAAGATACAATAATTAATTTTTCAAACTGTGAGAAAAGCAGTTTTAATTTTAAAATTTGTATTTTCCTGACTAAATTATTCTTTTAATTAAAATAATTTTTTTATAATTAGTAAATTATTTTAATAAAATATATTTTATTTTTTAATTCTAAATATTGAAAAAGGGTTGGGGTGAATTTTTTGGATTTTTTCTAAAATACTTGAATTTTTTATGAATAGTAATATACGATAATTTAAGATAAATGATAAAACTTGAATTTTTTCATCATGCTTGAGTAATGGATAATTTAAATAACCATTGATTCGAAATCATAGGAACTTATTATATTTTTTGTCACAATAATCAAGGCTACTAAAATTCTTGAGAAAAAAATATTAAACTAATGACTAAAATAATTGGAAACACCTCTTCTCCTCCACTAAAAATACCACCCCTCTTTACCTATTCAATTTAATCCTCTCAGTCCTTGTTCCTTGTCCAAATTCTCCTCAAATATCTCCCTAATCCACTATCCCACGTCCATAATACATTGGAAAATTTAAAAGAACAAATCCACTTCCATAAATAGGTTCTCAAGGATGACATATTCAAGATGTAAATTCCTCTTTTCATTTCATTAAATTTAATTCAAGTTCATTTATTTCTTTTTCTTTCATCACCCAATTTAATCCAAATGGTATGATAAATCCTATACATTAAATTTAAGGGTATTTTGTTATGATAATCTAACAATTCATCTCTCCTTTGCCATAATTTTTTAATATAAATTAAAACACCATCTGAGATGTGTTAATTTACCACATTCAGGGACGACGGGTTTTCAATTTCAATTATCGTTTTCAATTATGATCATGAAACCATATTTATGGTTTAAATAGACTATAATATATGTATTGTGTCTAATTTAAGGTTTCTAATTCTTTTATAAATATGATATTAATTTATAAAGAAAAATTTGTTCGATGTGATAAAAAATAATCATTTTACCAAATTAGTTATCATCAATGTTTTATATAACAATTCATTTTCACTCCAAATAAACAAATGAATTTTATGAACATGAAATATTCTGGTTGTTAAAAAATAACATACATCATAAATTATATACAACCATTCTTATCTTACATGTTTATTCTTACATGTATATAAGTAAACCAATCTTGAAAACCAAGGAAACAAATGCTCCCAAATAATGGAGTTGAACCTCTTAACCCATCAAAAGACCATGAATTTACATAATAAGATTATAATAAATAAATTAATTGAATAAGAGGTTATGAAAATATTAATTAAAAAATATAATTTGGTTATATAGGACATTAAGAATAAGTTAAGAACACCATCAGACATAAGGTAAGGGATTCTACCCAAACCTCCATTATTCCTTCATGTTGTTCTATCATTCTTTTTACAAAGATTAAATTACATATTATTTAATGAATATTTTATAAATTTAGTTTATATTCTACAAAATCATGTTTGAAGATCCATTAATCATTCTTTTTAATGGATATACATGTTTTTAAAATATTCCTTCCTCAATACTTCAAGATTAGCAAACCCATATTAATAGAACATTCTGAATTCATAACCAATTTCAAGTGAAATATATCATATTTTTTAAGAATCAATTGTTTTTTATAATATAATTCTTTTATTATGAAATCCTACTAGGTTGATTTCATTTTTTTATATAAAATATTATGATCCTTTCTATTTTATATTCTCTTTAAAATTTTCCTTAAAACCACACTGAAATGTTTTAATGCTAAAATTTCATAAATAATATTCATACATGGTTTTAATTATTTATAATATAACTTACCATAATATATTCCTATTTTTCCTTATGAATGTCCATTTATTTTTTAATTCCTTTTTTGGACACTTGTATTATATATCTAGTTATATGCTTTATGAAATGATTATGATTCACATTTACTTCTATGGGTACCCTTTTGCTTATGTATGATTGAGTGTCCATTAATATATATGTGCAATGAATATTCATGAACATGTTATGATGGGTGCACCCATATAGTGCTCCAATCCATTGGGTAATGTTTAGTCACATGAGACGTTATGTTAAACGATATGGGCGGTTATCCTTGACTTGTGCTACCATGTGAAACAGTCTTGGTTGTTTACCTTGACTTGTGCTCATATATGTGCAACAGGACTTGAATCAGTCTAAGGTCATGTTTTATGTTTCATCAACAATATTATGACTCCATGTTCATATGATTTCGGGATTATATGTTATGAGATCATATGTTCCATGTCTTTTTATATCATTATATCATGCCTTCTAACCCATGGACTTAGGATTTATTCTTATGTTTATTCCCTTATTTGGAATTTTACCTCATCTTTTGGTTCATGTTATCCCCAGGATATCCTACGAATATGTATGAGCACAATGGAAGCTAAGATCTCTTTATAATGATTAAATAAAGAAGTTTTTTATTTATTCCCATGCATTTAGTTTAATGTATATAGTCTTCCAAGACACTATACTCTATGATCCATGGATTTTAATTTCAATTTTAATTATGCTTAAAATCATGTAATGATATGTGTAAAATTTTGGGGTCTCTATAGTTGGTATCATAGGGTAGTTTATTTATTTTTGGATATTAGTAATAGAGAACATTAGTAAGAACCTTAGAGATGAGACTATGTATAAGAAAACATCCCTAATTTTTTTATGTATAAATCGAGGGGTTCATCAGTAAAATAAATCCATGTCTAGATATGAACAAGTGGATGTGGATCTGAATCATATGTATCTAGGGGTAAAACCTAAAAACACCACTTCGAGCTAGAATCAAATGGGAATTGGTGGGTGACAACAGACCTTGCTACACTCTTGGTTTGTCACTACCAAGGGATATGCTTTGGTAAATTCATAAGCATAGTATGAACTATTACTAAGGGAAGAAAAAAAATAAATCCCATAAGAAAATATTCTAGATATCAGATCATGGATAACCTAGATTGAAACTTTTTGAACCACAAGTTAGAATATATTTTTCCTTTATGAGTTTATCCTTTTTTGAATGTTGTCTTTTTTATGCTTATTATGTATGTATTCAAGACCCTATAATTGTATGTTATTTTTCTTATTTAATGGAGGGAAATTTAATAACAAATACCAATAATAAATGTGATATGAAATGTTAAAATTTCTCTAATGAAATTCCAAATTTCATGGGAGAAAGTGCTCAAAAATTTATGAAAATACTTTCTTAGGTGGCTCAAGCTCTGAATAATAACATGAATCGTTTGGAACACCATCCTCATCCAAGAAAATAGATAGTTTCCACAGAATAATTCCATCATAAAAGGCCTCCCATGTTTAGTGGATCTTCCAATACCATCCTCATAGAAAAGTGGATTAAATCCATTGAAAATATATTCTCCATCCTCTGATTCTCTAAAGAAGAGAATTCCGTACTAGCGGTCTATATTTTTGATGGGTAAGCAGATCAGTGGTTGAAAATAATCATAAAAAAAATGTCCAAATATGAAATTGATTCCATGGATTGGGAGGAATTCAAGAATATGTTTTTCAATAACTATTTTTCTTGAACCCTCCAACTGAATATGGAATGATATTTCCTTGGACTCAAGCAGAAGGAAAAAGAGTACATTGGGTTGTATGAAGCAAACTTCACAAGGTTTACAAGATATGCCTCTTTCTTTTTCATGAACAAAAAAATCAAGGTGGGAAACTTCTTTAGTGGAATAAGGCCAAGTATATAAAAAGAATTGGAAATTTGATACTTTTATAGTTATGAAGAGATTGTCTTCCATTCCCTCAAGGTTGAAATAGTGATTGGAGAATCTCATTGGTCTCATGGGCCCAGTGAAAAAAGAGGAAAAATGAATCTAATATAGGTTGTTCATAAAAAAATCCCATTATAGAAAAAAGGTCAAACATCCTGCATGTCAAAATTGTGGGAAGATGCATCCCAGGAACAATCTAATGGAAACTGAGAGTTACTTTAACTGTGGAATAATGGGAAATATTTGTAAAAATGCCAAATGGATATGAATAATCCCACTAATGTGGGGGAATAAAGGAAGGTGCAGATCAACACTCAGCATGTTGTGTAGTATTACAACTACAAGGAGCATGAGAATTATGCGAACAATTACCCTAAGATAAGGGTTGTTAGAGGAAATCAACAACAACCTCCATGGAAAAAAGGATGGGATTATGCTATCACTACTCCTAAGGTGGATCCAGAAAATGATGTGTTGATAGGTACACTAGTTATTAATTGAATAATAGAAAACACACTTTTGATTCTGGTTCAATGAATTCTTTCATATCCAGCAAGTTTATTAGAACTATCCAAGAACCACCTCAAAATATAGAGGTTATGTTATCCGTGAGAATGAAAAATGGAGAAATTATTGCATCCAAAGTATATAAATATTCCCTAGTTCATTTTTGTGGACTGAACCTCCATGAAAATCTTATCATACTTCCATTAGTGGAGTTTGATGTTATCTTGGGCATGGATTTAAAATATTTATACAAATCCAACATCAACTGCCTGGAAACGGACACTACACTTCACATCCTAGAGTATTCTAAAATACTATAAAACGTTAAGGAAGAAGATGAATCTCCTTCAGAATCAATGTCACAAGTGTGGATAATGTTTCCTTTTGAGAAAGCATATCTCTCCTAAATTATTTTGACAAAGGAGATGATTCTTCCTAAAGATATGCCCATCATGAGGAATTATACTAATGAATTCTCTGAATAATGACATGGTCTTCCTCCTGATAAATAGGTTGAGTTGTCAATTTAACATATTCTTGGATCCCTAAATATTTCATAAACATCTTAAATAATGGCCACCATTGATCTGGAAGAGCAGAAGAAGCAGTTACTGAAGAATATGGAGAAAGGTTTTATATGCCCAAGTTCTTCACCATGGAGTGAACCAGTCCTCTTTGTCAAGAATAGGGATGGATAATTGTGCCTCTACATTGATCATTTTGAGATCAATAAAATCAATATAAAGGACAAGTATCTCATACCTCATATAGATAACTCGTTTGATTATCTACATGAGTCTAGTTATTTCTCTAAGGTGGACCTGTGGATGGGATATCACCAACTAATGGTGAGGAAGGATGATATCCACAAAACTACCTTTAGAGTGAGGCATCAACACTATGTGTTCATAATGATTCCCTTCAGACTCATTAATTCTCTAGAAATATTCATGGATTTAATGAATAAAGTCTTTAGAGATTACCTAGAAAAAATTGTGGTAGTATTTATCTAGGATATTCTGATATAATTCAAGAGAAAGGAGGAATAAGAGGAGTATTTTAATATTTGCTGAAGAAATTGTGAAGAGAGAATATATATGCACAATACGGTAAATGTGAGTACAAGATTGAGGAAGTTTCATTCTTGGGGCATGTAATCACTAGAAAAGACATATATCTGGACCCTTTCAAGCCAAAGGCAATTGATGAGTGGCCCATGCTGATATTTGTAATATAGATTCATAGATTTTTGGTTCTGTCTGTGTATTATAGATGATTTGGGAAGAAATTATCATGATTTTAAAACCCAATTGAAAGATGACATGTAAGGGTGTAAAGTTTTTCTAGACTCAAGAATGTGAGGAATTCATTAAGGAGCTCCAAATGAGGCCTATCACTACACCCATACTCATATTCCCAACCAGTGGATAACTCCTTGTGGTGTAAAAAGTTTCTTAAAAGAATGACTTAGGTTGTGTGGTGATGAAAAATGGTAGAGTGATAGACTACAACTCAAGGTTGTTGAAAATTCATGAGAAAAACTATCCCACGAATGATCTGGATTTAGCAGCTATGATATTTTCATTAAACATTTAGTGGAATTATCTCTATGGGGAGATGAGTTTGATATATACGGATCAAAAGAGTCTCAAATATATTTTCATAGTGAAAGATATTAATACAAACCAACAATTATGGTTATATCTCACCAAGTATTATGAACACTCAACCCACTACCATCCTAGTAAGGAAAATAAGGCAGAGGATGCTATAAGTAGAAAGGATCATGCATCTTTATCAATGAGGTGAATTGAAAAGTATCCAATCATCTTATATTTTAATAGGATGAACATGAAAATCATTAAGGGAGGAACATAATCAATCCTTTAACAATTGATTGATCAATCATCCCTCATGAGGAAAATAAAGGATCCCTAATGAAATAATGGGAAAATTCAGAAAAGGGTGGAAGCTATAAAAAATTCTAAATCTTCTAAGTTCAAGATTTATGAGAAATAAGTTGTAACATTTGGGTCATGATTATAAAGACCTAGAAATTCCATGTAATTTTTTTTAATTATATGATAATTTTACGTGTCCGCGAAAATTGGCGGCACATGATTCCAAGGCCCGATGTGCCCAGAGTGAATTGTTGAAATTTTTTCGGGTATGTTCAGTAAACATGTAGGTGGATTTTTGTAACTTATGAACCGGTCCTTAGAATTGAAATCCGAGGACACCATTGAACTCGCAGTGCCAATATTCTCTTATGGATACCTTTACCTCTAACCCAGTAGGGAGAGGGTGAAAGTTAGTTTTTGTGATTTTTAGGGAGGAAGAAGAAAAATAAAATAACCAACATTTATTTTATTTTCAAAACCTATCTACATGGGTTTTGGATGTGTGGACCACCCAAACTACAAAACCCCCCAAATTAAATTCTAGCAGTGGGGACCATCCAAACCCCTCCTAATGGGGTGAAAACCTATCAACGTCCCATTAATTTATTCTCCCTTTTAATTGATCCAATTAATTGTGATAACAAATTAAATTGTTAAACATTATTTATTTTATATGGACCCTCTTCTTTCTTGGGAGGATTGGATAGAGAAATATTGGAAAAGGGGAAAATTGGGAAAAAGATGTGGAGAAAATATCAAATGAAGAATGCTTCTTCAATGAAGAATGAGGAACCGACCCCGAGCCCAGAACGGAAGCACCATGCAGAAGCGATGAACACCGACACTCTTCAACAACTTCATCTTCTTCCTCACGACACCTCCCACGGAACCTTCAAGGTAGGGTTTTTTTTGTTCTTCATGGTTTGCATTGATTATATTCTCTTGATCTTCCTTCTACCAATCTAATGCGGAGGGTGAGGGCCAAACAAACACGGCCCGATCCCTGCGCTATTCTTTATGGTTGTCATGTTATTCACGGCAGAGAAAGGTGGAAACTGACACCTGGGGCAGTCGCACGGAACCAGAGTGGGGTGCGTCAGTGGCGCCGATAGTGAAATTGGCTACGTGGAGACGAGTGAAGAGCCACGACCCATCGGTCGTGACAGTTGATAGAGGGCAGTCGTCATTCGGTCAGCTGTGGAGGGGTGGTGCATGACGCGCCTCCATTGGAGTAGGGGGTCATAGCCCACCTGGTCACAGAAGAGGGCAGAGGCGCAGGTGGCGTTTGGCCGGCCGCGGAGCGGTGGTGCATGACGCACCGCCGGGAGGACCATGGCTCAGCCGTTTTGGTCGATCGAGCTAGAATGAGAAGGTCCCGCAATAGGTCCTGCGTGCTCTTAGAGATCGAATGACTTCGGCCGTTCGGTGTTTGATGGTGGGGGGCACACAACTCCCCCCCCCCCCCCCCCGCATGCGGCCAATCTGGGCCACCCAGTGTGGGTCGGGCCGAACCCAGTGGGCCAGGCTGGACCCTGCAGACCGGGCCGCACCGGTGTGCCGGGCCAGACCCAGTGGCTATGCCGGAACCAGTGGGCCGGTTCAACCCGAACTGGGTTGGGTCAGTTTGAGCCGGGTCGGGCAGGGTCGGTTCGACCTGGTCGGGCCAGACCCGAACCAGTTTCGACCCTGTACGTTCTTTTATCCATAACGTTGGAACCAGGCGTGCGTTTGACGAATTGTCTGCAGTGCCGAAAACCTTGTAATGAGACGATACTTTTGGTATACCCCAATTGAGATTTGGATAATGTTGGGGTATGGTTGGGTTGGATTGAGCACGAATCCAATCGGGCCCTCGGTACTGAAAGGCTAATAACATACAGACCGAATGTCCGATTGATGCACTATCTATTATGTTGAGACCATTTTTACAAGGCGGTCCTTTGGGATACTTCTTCATTGGAATTCATGGAAGTTGAAGCATCGACTAGTACCGTGAGGAACCGACACTCCCAGAGATGAGAAAGCTTAGTGCGGGTGCCCGGTAGCTGGTCTGACATTGTACTAGGATCCTATGTGGGTCTGACAATGTACTAAGATCCTGTGTTGGTCTGATTCCGTTCTAGAATCTTGTGTCGGTCTGATTATGTAACAGGATCTGGTGTGGGTCTGCTGTACTAGGATCATGTGTGGGTCTGATGATGTACTAGGATCTTGTGTGGGACTACTGTACTAGGATCTTGTGTGGGTCTCATGATGTACTAGGATCATGTGTGGGTCTTCTGTACTAGGATTTTGTTTGAGTCTGATGATGTACTATGATCCTGTGTGGGTCTGATGATTTAGGATCCTACATAGGTCTACCTCTTAACAGAGTGAGATGATTCAGTAGTTACATCTAATCATATCTACTATTATATCTATGTTATACCTGGTGTGAGTTGAGTCGTTACCTTTGTGGTATTCTTCTATGTGGAGTACATGTGTGGTACTTACCATCATGGTGTTACCTTTGTTGTATTCTTTTATGTGGCATAACTATGTGGTACTTACCTTCGTGGTAATATTTACTTTGTGGAACAGTTGTACTTTGGCTAAGGAGTTGGGCCTCGTGTTTCCCAATGAATGAGACAGGTAATATTTGATAACTTAGGTATATGTATTAGCATATAAATAAGTAGGGTTGTAACTAGTTTACATGCTTTGTGGTTTATCCTTTGTGGATTTTGTGAGACCTTGAGGGTCCTAGGGTTCCTATTGAGTATCGTTATACTCACCCCTACACGAGCTTCAACCACACCTTATTGTGTTTGGGGTAGATGACGGATAACGCTGATCGGGGCTAAGGGTACCGGGACTGGACGGTTCCCAGAGGTGGACCATACAGAGTGTCGGTAAGTAGAGGAGACGAGTGGACGTGGAGTGCTGAGGAGGAAATCTGTACCTACCCTTCAGGTATGAACCTCTTAGGATGACCTGGTAGTTTTATTTCTCATTCTTCAGTTGTATTGTATTTCTAGTTGTACTTGTACCTTTACTGTTGGTCTTGTATTCCCGCCCCGCTTACTTTTAGCTCTCTTTTTTCTATATAGTTTACTTGTGTTCGTATCTTGTTTTTTGCTTGGTTTAGTGTGTTTACAGGATATAAAGGAAATTCCTTCCTAGTTTTAGGGGATACACATTTTGGTGCTAGTCGCTAGACCCTGACCCATGGAAGGCGGGCTTGGGGTAGTCACGACACGGGCCCCGAGGGACATGTAGTGGCAAATTGGTATAAGAGGAGTCAGTTATACTATAGAACATTAGACTCTCAGCTTTTTAACAGAAATAGTGTTAAGTATAGTGATTGTGGTTATCAGTTTAGGGAATCCAGTGTTGGTGAGTCAGCCAACTTATCCATACACCAGGACCCTGACTTCTGATTTCCGACTAAGTGCATGAAAACACTGATTGCATGTGTGTTTCAAAATATTTTCTTTCTGAACTCTTTGAGTCACATAACCAAGTAGAACTTATTGACTATGTAACACCTATTTTTTTCTGGATGCCTCCATGTAGATAGCCAGCTAGGGTTATGGGTATAGTACGCACTGATAGCCAACCGAGTGATGAGGCCTTGGAGCATGGCCCTCTTTCAGTAGAGCCACCAGCAGAGGCACCAATGGTACCATTACCCATTGGGACACTAATGCCACCAGCTCCAGAAGTAGAGGGTGGACACTTCTTGAGCGCGTTGCATGAGTCCCAACACTAGAGGCCATCGAGGTTCCGGGGCAAGACATAACCATAAGTGGCTGAGGATTGGATGGAGGCCATGTTGAGAGTCTTCCGACTGGTAGGGACACCAACTGATCTCATGGTGATACATTCCACCAGTCTTCTATAGGAAGAAATAGGAAAATGGTGAATCTTTATGCTCTAGGTTCACGATGAGGTGACACTGCTCTGGATAGACTTTGAGATCCTATTTTGGGCATAGTTTGTCCCAGTGACCCATCACGCAGTGCACATACATGATCTTCTTCATCTGCAGCAGGGTAGCATGACTATGGCTCAGTACTCAGCGGGGTTCACTGACCTCTCGCACTACTCCACTTATATGGTGCATGACCCATTTTTCAGGGCCCAGACCTTCGTGAAAGGTCTCAGGTGAGAGATCAGGGCTTAAATGATTTCTCTCGGCATCCAGACACAGGAAGGGGTGTTAGAACAAGCCCTTTTAGTGGAGAGTTTTCTTGTTGAGCAGTCGCCGGCAGCGAGACCCACCACCGGGCATCACATAGCGAAGTCTTCTATAGCTGGTAGAAAATAGATTTCACAGTGGTCCAAGATGACCAAACTTATAGGTGGACGAACACATGACTCATGATCGTTTTTGTGGGGTACTGGAGACAGAGCCCGTCAAACGGGGAACATGAAGTATTTCACATGCGGAGGGCAGGGTCAGATGGCTCGTGACTATCGGAACCATCGTACGAAGGATCAATAGATGGTCGAAGGACTTCCCAGGAAGAGAAAGAGATTTGATCGAGGAGGTCCGTAGGGATTTGGTAGACATGGAAGAGGAGATGTTCATGTAGGTGGTTGTGGGTAATGATTCAAGATATTACGGCCACCACCACCTAGTGGTCCACCCCAACCACAGGGAGCAGGTGGACATGGTAAATCTCAGCTCCAGGCTACTGAGGCCTACCACCATGGGGCTCTGGAGATGATATGAGGTAAGATATGTGTCTAATACACCTTAGTTTTAGTACATATAGACACAGGTTCCATTCATTCTCTTATTTCCATGGCCCTTGTTCAGAGCTCGGAGATTCTAATGGAGCTATTGGATCGATCCTTACAGCTAGAGACTCCTAAGGGAGAGGATTCGACGATTACACACTGGTGCCAACAGTGTGAGGTTACTCTAGGAGGTGAGAGCTTCAGCTAGGATCTACTAGTAGCGGTGTCGAGGCCTTACGACATAATCCTGGGTATGGAATGGTTATCTATAGTCCATGCCCAGATCGACTGTATTAGGTACAAAGTGTGGTGTGTGTGCATGGATGGGACTAGGTTTACCTTCACTGGTAATAAGGGAACCATTGTAGCACAGGATGGAGTAATCTGGAATAGAGTGAAGCTGATCAATCATCAGTTGGATAGCGTTACCCTCGAAGAAGATGATGCGGAGAGTCTGAGTTATCCTGTAGTGGTGGTTCAATAAACGGATATATTCCTGGATGATGTTCCAGGTCTACCTCAATGCAGAGATGTGGAATTTTCCATTGACTTATACCTTAGGATGACACCAATATCTACACTAGCGTATCGGATGGATCCCACAGTGCTTCATGAGCTGCGGGTACAAATGGAGGACTTTCAGGGGAAGGGGATCATCTGACCCAGTGTTTCTCCTTGGGAATCCCCGATTTGGTTTTCCAAGAAGGCGGTTGATATATTGAGACTTTTTGTTGACTATCGGTGCCTGAATCAAGTGACCATGAGGAACAAGTACCCACTTCTGATGATTGATGACCTCTTTGATCAACTGAAGGGAGCACGGTGGTTCTTGAAGATAGACCTCAGGCCAGACTATCACCAGCATAGAGTAGGAGACATGAATGCGCAGAAGACAACTTTCAGATGTCAGTATGACCATTATGTGTTATTGGTTATGCCTTTTGAAGTTACCAAATACCTAGAAGTGTTCATGAGACTCATGAACATGATATTTCAGCCATACCTTGATTGCTTTGTGGTGGTCTTCATCGATGAAATTCTGATCTACTCGGTTAATATGGAGGAGAGTTCCAATCATTTGAAGATAGTTATGGACACACTCAAAGAGAACCATATTTATGGTAAGATCTCAAAGTTCCAGGTCTGGATCCGAGAGGTACACTTTCTGGGACACGTCATCTCAGATGTTGGAGTTGGAGTGGATCCAATGAAGATTGAGGTAGTACTTTCATGGGAGTCACCCATGAGTGTGACAGAGGTACGGAGTTTCCTGGGTTTGGCTAGATACTACCGGTGGTTTGTGCCAAATTTCACTAGAGTTGAATCACCTTAATCAGCATTGAAGAAGAAGCGGGAACCCTTCATGTGGTCAGAGAGATGTCAGCGGATGTTTCAGGATATGAGGCAGAGGCTAACTAGTGCCCTATCTTGAGGCTTCCAGGGGAGGGTGTTGGGTATGTAGTTTACTGAGACACATGAGGAACAAGAATTGGATGTGTCCTGATGCAGGGGTGAGTAGTGATCACGTATTGTTCTCAATAGTTGAGACTGCATGTGCAAAACTATGGTACCCATGACTTGGAGTTAGCAACAGTGGTCTTCGTCTTGAATATGTGGAGACATTACTTGATGGGGGAAATATTTACAATCTACTCGAATCACAAGAGTATCAGGTATAAATTCTCACAGAAGGACCAAAACCTGAGACATTGACACTGGCCTGAGTTCCTGCAAGACTATAAATTCGAGATAGTTTATACTCCTATGAAGGGGAATGTTCTAGCAATTTAACTCAGCAGGAGGTATAATATAAAACTGCTAGGTGAGGCGACGGAGAATCTGGCCGCTTTGTAGATATCCTTTGTGGATCAGGATGGAGAAGCTTTTCTTCAGCCTCTTAGAGTCCTTCCCCCACTTCTTTAGTGAGTTGGGGTGGCCCAATGTGGGGACACTGACTATGAGGCTCAACGTTCTTAGATATCCAAAGGACATGCACCTAATGGATTTTCTAAAGGTGGGGAGCACACCATCCTTTTCAGAAGATGTACCATGGTACCTGTGTCACATCAGAAGGAAGCGTTGAGGAAGTTACACACATCCCCTCTAGTGGTACATCCATGAGTGGTGAAGACATATTAAGATATTTTATGACATCATTGGTGGTCGGGAATGAAGAAAGCAGTAGCAGAGTTTGTCTGTCGGTGCCTCACTTGTCAGCAAGTGAAGGGGGAGAATCAGGTACCATTAGGCTTAGTTAAGCCTTTAGAGGTCCCAGAGTGGTAGTGGGATGGGATATCCATGGACTTCATGATAGGGAATCTATGCACATAAAAGGGTCATGATTCTATCTAGGTAATCATCGACCGACTAACCAAGTCGACCCAATTTCTACCGATCAGAGCGCAGGGTTTAGTAGAGAGCTTGGGATAAATCAATTTGATGGAGATTGTGCGGCTACATGGAGTACCCTATATGATTTTCTCTTATCATGATTCATGAATCACTTACTGAATATCGAAGGTGTTGTAGGAGGCTTTCAGGATGCAGCTTCGTTTGAGCACCGCCTTCCATTCTCAGACGGATGGCCAGACTGAGCGGACTATTCAGACCCTCGAGGACATGCTATGTGCTTGCGTTTGTGACTTCTATCATAGTTGGGAGGAACACATGCCCTTAGAGGAGTTTTCATACCACACTATCTATCACTCCACCATTGGGATGGAACCTTTCGAGGCTCTGTACGGCTGACCATGCAGATAGCCTTTGTGCTGGACATACCCTAGGGAGTCAGCACTCATGGGACCAGAGATGGTACGGGCTACCACAGAGAAGGTGTAGATAATCTAAGAGCGGATGAAGACAACACAGAGCATGAATAAGTCTTATATTGATAATTGATAGAGACCTCTGGAGTTAGAGGATGGTGACCACGTCTTTCTACCGGTCTCACCCCGATGTGGTTTGTGGAGATTTGACAGGGGTGGAACGTAATCTTCAAGGTTCATTGGACCCTTTCAGGTCTTTAGAAGAGTTAGTGATGTAGCTTACCACCTTGAACTTCCCCCTCAGTTGCACCAGGTGCATGACGTTTTCCACGTATCCCAGCTGGGGAGATAAGTGCACGACCCATCACACGTTATCGACCACAGCGAGATAGAAATCGATGATGGGGTGATATTTATAGAGGTTCCAGTGGATATTGAGGATCGATAGGAGAGAGTGGTTAGTGGGTGATCGATACCTTTGGTGCACGTACATTGGCAGCATGGGAACCTCTAGGAGAGAACATGGGAGAGGGAGGCTAAGATTCATGCTCAGTACCCCCACTTGTTTTCTTAGTTTTTGTGATGTGGCTTTCAGGGATGCAAATCCCTGATGTGGGGAGAATGTAAAGACCCATAAATTCCATGTAATTTTTTTTAATTATATAAGAATTTTATGAATCCTCGAAAATAGACGGCGCGTTATTCATAGGCCTGATGTGCCCGGAGTGAATTTATGATCTTTTTTCAAGTACATTTAGTAAACGTGTGTGTGAGTTTTTTTAACATATGAACCGGTGTATGGAATTGAAATATGAGGGCACCATTCACCTCGTAGCAGTGGTATGCACTAAAATATACCTTCACCTCGACCGCAGTAGGTCGAGGGTAAATGTTTGTTTTTTTTCTTTTTGTGGAGGGAGAAGAAAAAATAAAATAACAATATTTTATTTTATTTTTGAAACCACTCTACAAGGTTTATGGAGGTGGGGACCACCCAAACTAGAAACCCCCCAAATTAAATTCTAGTTATGGGGACCACCCGAACTCCTCTTAATGGGGGGAAAACCTCTCAAATTCCCATTAATTTATTTTCCCTTTTAATTGAGCAAATTAATTGTGCCAAAAAATTAAATTGTTAAACATAATTTAATTTATCTGGCTACCCTACTCTTTTGGGATGATTGGTTGGAAAAGTATTGTAAAAGGGGAGAATTGGGAGAAAACCATGGAGAAACTCCCCAATGAAGAACTCTTCTCCAATGAAGAATGGGGAACCGACCCGGAGCCCGGAACGGAAGCGCCTTGCGGAAGCGACGAATGCCGACGCTATTCAACGACTTCATATTCTTCCTCGCGCCTACTCCAACGGAACCTTCAAGGTTGGGATTTTGTTGTTCTTTTTGGTTTGCATTGATTATATTCTCTTGATCCACCTGCTACCGATCTAATGCGGAGGGTGAGGGCCAAATGAACACATCCCAATCCCTCTGCTGTTCTTCATGATTGTTTTCTTCTTCCCAACGGAGAAAGGTGGTGGCCAACACCCGGGCCTGCCGCATGGAACCGGGGCGGCGCACGTCTGCACTTATTATAGAGATAGAGTCCACGTGGAGACCGATGAAGAGTCATGGCCCGTTGGCCGCAGTAGTGGATTGAGGGTGGCCACCGTTCGGTTGACTGTGGAGGGGCGGCGCACGATGCACCACTGTCAGAGCAGGGGGCCGCGACCCGCATGGATGCGAAAGGTGGAGGCACAGCCGGCCGTGGTGCGGTGGTGCATGATGGGTCACCAATATGACAAAGGGACGACCATTTCAGCTGGCCGAGCAGGACCAAGCAGGACCCACGGCTGGTCCCGTGTGCTGCTGGCGACCGAGCGGCTTCGTTCGTTCGGTGTTCGGGGGCTGGGGGGCGTAACTCCCCCCACATGTGGCCATTTAGGGCCGCCTAGTGTAGGATAGGATGGACCCAATGGGCCGAGTTAGAACCAGTGGGCGAGGTTGGGTCGGGTTAGTCCAACCGGGTCGGGTCGGACCGACCTGGTCGGACCGGACCCGGACCAGTTTCAACCCTGTACGTTCTTTTGGACATAACTTTGGCACCAGACATCCATTTTACGAACCGTCTACGATGCCAGAATCCGTGGAATGAGACCGTCCTTTTGATATACCCCACTTGATATTTGAATAAAGTTGGGGTATGGTCAGGTTTTATTGAGAACGAATCCAACCGGTCCCTCGAGACTAAAAGGATAATAACTCAGAGACCAGACGTCTGATTGATGCACCGTTTGTTGTATTGAGACCCCTTTTACATGGCAGTCTATTGGGACAATTATTTGTGGGAATTTGTGGTGGTTGGATTTTCGACCAGTAATGTGAGGAGCATACTCTCCTAGATACGAGCAATCTTAGTGTGGGTACCCTGTAGCTGGTCTAACGATGTACTAAGATCCTGTGTCGGTCTGCTGATGTACTACGATCCTGTGTGGGTCTGAAGTTGTACTAGGATCCTATGTGGGTCAGACAATGTACTATGATCTTATGTGTGTCTGATGATGTACTAGGATCCTGTGTGGGTTTGACGATGTACTAGGATCCTATGTGGGTCTTAGGCCGTACTAGGATCCTGTGTGGGTCTGACGATGTCTTAGGATCCTGTGCGGGTCTACTATACTAGGATCTTGTGTGGGTCTGAGGATGTACTTGGATCCTATGTGGGTCTTGTGTACTAGGATCCTGTGTGGGTCTGATGATGTACTAGGATCCTGTGTGGGTCTTCGGTATTAAGATACTGTGTGGGTTAGATGATGTACTAGGATCCTGTGTGGGTCTGATGATTTAGGATCCTACATGGGTATGCCTCTTAATAGGGTTAGATGATTCAGTAGTTACATCTAATCATATGTACTACTATATATAAGTTATACCTAGTGTGAGTTGAGTCTTTACATTTGTGGTATTCTTTTCCATGGCGTACCTGTGTGGTACTTACCTTCGTGGTGTTACCTTTGTGGTATTATTCTGTTTGACGTACTTGTGCGGTTCTTACCTTCGTTGTAATATTTCCTTCATGGAATAGTTTTACATTTGTTAAGGAGTTTGGCCTTGTGTTTCCTCATGAATGAGATGGGTAATATTTTATAACTTAGATATATGTATGGGAATATACCTAAGTAGGGTTTTCCCTGGTTTACATGATTTTAGGATTATCTGTTGTGGATTTTGTGAGACCTTGAAGGTCTCAGGGTCCCTACTGAGTATCGTTATACTCACCTCTACACGGGCTTCACACACACCTTGTTGTGTTTGGTTCAGATGACGGACAACGCTGATCAGAGCTGAGGGTACCTGGACTGGATGGTGCTAGGAGGTGGACCAAACGGTGTGTCGGTACGCAGAGGAGACATGCAGAAGTGGAGTGCTGAGGAGGTGATCTGTACCTACCCTTCAGGTAGGAACCTCAGAGGATGACCCAGTAGTTGCCATTCTCTTTCTTTAGTTGTATTGTATTTCCTGCTATACTTGTACCATTATAGTTGGGTATGTATTCTGGCCCCTCTTACATTCAACACACTTTTTTCTATACAGTTTACTTGTGTTTGTATCTTGCTTTGTGCTTGGTTGAGTGTGTTTATAGGATATAAAGGCAATGCCTTCCCTATTTTAGGGGATACGCCTTTCGGTGCTAGTCGCTAGCCCCTGGCCCATGGAAAGTGGGTTTGGGGTAGTCACGACACCGGCCCCGTGGGACGGGTCGTGAAAATGATTATGTCTACCATTTGATCCATAGATAAAGAAGAAGCTTCTGAATAATTCACAAAGCTCAACCTTCTCTACTAATACATGGAGCACAAAGATGTATCGAGATCATTGAGAGGAATTTTTGTGGGACAATATGATGAAAGAGATTGATGAGTATACATCATAGTTCCTGGTATGTTGGATTGGGAAGGATGAAAGAAAAATCCTAAATGGATAATGAAACCACTATCAATACCAACATGGAAGTGGGATAACATCACCATAGTCTTTTTCACTAGACTACCAAGGAAATCCTTAGGAAACAATACTATATGGGTCATTGTGGATCGTCCTACCAATACTACTCACATTATCGTAATTCGAGTGGACTTATCATTGGATCATACACATATATATCAAAGTGGTGGTAAGGCTACATGGAGTACCACTATTTATTGTAACTGACCGGGATTTGAGATTTTCCACAATGTTCTGGAAAAGTCTCCAGCATGCTCTAAGAACTGAACTGATCTTCAGTACGACCAGTCATCTTCAAATTGATGGTCAATCTGAGTGAACTATTCAAACACTAGAATATATGTTGATATCATGTTCTATATACATCAAAGGAGGGTGGTAACAACATCTTCCACTTGTCGAATTCATTCACGACAACAGTTTCCACTCTAGAATTTGAATTGTACCATATGAAGTACTTTATTGGAAAAGGTGAAGAACGCCAACATGTTGGGATGATGTTGATGAGAGAAAGCTACTAGGACCTGAAACGGTTGATGAAATGGTGGAAAAGGTTAAAAATATTTAGAAACACATTAAGGATGCCCAATGTCAACAGAATCGTTATCTAGATAATCATCAACATGGCATTGAGTTCAATGTCAAAGACATGGAATTCCTCCACATATATCTATGGAATATGTTCATGAGGTTTGGAAATAGAGTAAATCTGAGTCCTAGGTACATCGATCCCTTCAAGATTCCTGATTGTGTTAGAGATAAGGCCTATAAAATAGAAATTCTACCTTCCATGTATAAAGTACTCAATGTCTTCCTTGTCTCCCTCTTAAATAAGTACAGACCCAATACATCACATGTACTCTCTTCCAAGGTGGCACAGTTGATATTTTTTATGAGGAGTAGCCAATGAAGATCTTTGATTGTATAGATAAAGTTCTACGTTACAACTCTACTCACCTGGTCAAATTATTCTGGTAGAACCATAATTATGATGAGGTAACATAGGAACTGGAGGAGTCAATGAATGACAAGTACCCACACTAGTTTACAGATTATAATGTAAAATGAAAATTCGATGGAGGAATTTTTAGGGAGGGAAGAATGTAACGACCCAATGTTTTATCCATTAAATTCCCTTCTTATAATTATGTCTTTTAGTATAATTGCATAGGGTATCACATATTACACAATACAAACATTATAAATAATGAATGTGTAAAATAAATGTTGTCTCTAGAAGTTAAGGATTGAATACTGATAAAATAGTAACTTTACCATTGAAAACTAATGTAACCCTTATGAATAGTAAACTGCCCAATGTAATAGTAACCTCACCAATGAAATCATAAATTAAAATTTTCCATCTTATAAGTGAAAATTTTGTAAAATTATATCATAGTATAAGTAAATAGATATTTTAAATTTATTAATAAATTGTTGGTATTTTTGTATGTTATCTAT
This sequence comes from Viscum album, assembly GCA_963277665.1. Classification (NCBI taxonomy): domain Eukaryota; kingdom Viridiplantae; phylum Streptophyta; class Magnoliopsida; order Santalales; family Viscaceae; genus Viscum; species Viscum album. The sequence continues at coordinate 910,748,021 of OY728155.1, read as the reverse complement.
ATTTAATTACAAATTTTTGAATAATTTTATAATTTTTAAAAAAATTATTTTCATAAAATGTAATCATAAATAATTATTTTTATGACTTATGATTATAAGATAATTTTAAGGGACTTAAATAAATTTTCAAAGTGTAATAAAGAACAATTTTAATTTCAAAATTTGTATTTTTCAAGTAAATTATTATTTTAATAAAGAAATTAATTTCTTGTATTTAGATAATTGTTTTCCTAAAATGGTGTTCATATTTAAATTATACATTTAAAAAATTGATGGGGTTGATATTTGGGATGGTTCAAAAATACTTTAATTTTTTATGAATAGTAAAATACAATAATTTACAATAAATGATAAAAAGAAAATTCCTTCATCATGCTCGAGTCATATATGTTGTAAATGTATATTGGTTCAAACACACATGCTCTTATTGTGGTTTTTTTGTTAAAAGAATCCATACTATTTATATTATGGAGAAACAATATTCAACTAATAAAAAAATTAATGGGAAACCCCTCCTCTCCTCCTCTATAAATACCACCCCTCGTTACTACTTCTATTCACTACTCTAATTCCTTGTGCCTTGTCCAAATTCTATTAAAATCATTCTCTAATACCCTCTCCCTCGTCCAATAATCCTTGGTCTCTTAAAAGGACCAAATACTATCCCTAAATAGTTTCTAAGGAACATATATTCAAGAGGTAAACTCCTCATTTCATTTATTATATTTTATTTTATTTCATGTTCCATTCATTATTTTTCATTCCAATCCTCCTTTCATCCAAATGTTATGATAAACTGAGTACCCTCTATTACGATCTTCAATTTAATTCATCAAACCATGTTTATTGTTGAACCACAATATAATATGTGTATCATGTCTAATTTAAGATTCTGGAATTTTTTTATAGATGATATTAATTTATAAATAAAAATGGGTTTGATGTGATCCAAAACTACCATTTAACTAAAATGGTTATAATTAAATTTTTATATAATGAATCATCTTCACTCCAAATAACCATATGAATTTTATTACCATGTATGTAACACCTGGATGTTTTTATGAATTTTTTTTAAATAATTATTATTCTTTAGTAGATTTCTTTGCACAAAATCACGAGTTTAAATGAATGAACATATTCTTATATAATAAGATTACCATTATTTCCTAGCAGTTAGGTTAACAAGAATAATTATAATGAACTTATTAAAATGATTTATGAATTCATTGGCTTTTAATTATTTACTAAAAATATATATTAATTAGATATTTTTATTTTAGAGAGAATTAATTTTGTTAATTAAATTAATGATATATAAGTGTGTGTGTGTGTGTGTAATATAATTAACAAAATATTTTTGATATTCATCCAATAGATATTTTAGTCATAGGTTATTAATAAAATCCTATTTGATGTATAAAAACTTAAATATTTTAGAAAAATCAAATTTTACACCTTTGAATGGAGAACCCATTTTAAATTATATTTTTGAAACATGAATAATTTTTATATGACAACATAAATATTTTATTTTTAAGCGGGATATAAAAATTGAATTTTGAAATTTTTTTGAATTTTTTTTGATAACATTCATATTTTGAAAAATAGAAACAATACGGTAAATTTTAATTTTATTTTATTTATCGAGAAAATTTTTATGGTTAAATTATAATATTTAATTAATTTAATGTATAAATTGAATATATTTTAATCATTCAATATAAATTATGACATTAGTATCAATTTTATACTGAATTCATATGTAAAAACATTTCAATATTTTTCAATGTTTTAACATTTAAAACCTGTTTTCTCCACAGCAGGGTTAATTTTAAAATAATTATTAAAAATATTATTTTTTTAATTTTGAAAAATGGATTCCATATTTGTAATCATTAGGTCTTCGTAATTTTAATAGAGTAATTTTATTTTTTACCATTATGAATAGTAACTTTGGTAATTATTTTTTTACCATAGTTAACGGTAAATCGGGTATTAAGGGTAAAAAAAATATTATAAAATTACAATAAAACCTGTAAAAATCCTATTAGAGAACTAAATTTGACCCTTATATTCGATTTTTTGAAATAAAATAAATTTATGGCAACTTACCTTTAAATATGACATGAATGTAATAAAAACTAATGAATCAGAAAAAATGTCACAAAATCATTTTATAAAAGTATATTAATTTTAATATATGGATAAATAGATGAAAAAATCAACTATAGATAGTTTCTGGAAATCTAACAGAATAAAAAATATCATAGATATTTATTTATAATTTTTATAGTATAAATAATTACTATTAATAATGACACAATTGTGATATAGAAATCATTTTATTAAAATAAATATCATACAAATGGTTTTAAAAATATTTAAGTAAATATCATATAAACTAATTAATATTCTCAGTGAATGTTATAGGAGAATATGACATGTTAGAGGTGTATTATTTTTTTTTTGAATTTATCTTCTATTTGGATTTTATTTAAAGTAAAATAAATAAATAGTGTTAAAATTGACACTATTGACATTTTATAAAATAATATTTTATTAAATTATTTAAAAATAAAAAAAAATATTTTAAAATTAAAAAATTATAAGGTTGAAAATTTCATAGAATATCAATTTATCATCAATTAACACCACATAAGTAAATGTTTATAAACATAAAAAATTAAAAATGTTAGTGCAACAATAAAAATTGCATAGAACAACTAAGTGTTAATTAAAATGATAACGATTAAATTGACATAAAAACTTGTCTAAAATTTATTGTTTGACGATATTACAACTATATCTAATATAATATTCTAAATTGGGATATTTCGGATGATTTTTTGTGGGGTTTGATTTTATTATAAATTGATATTTTTGAGGTTTCCAAAAGTGCACCTCACCTCAATTATAAAAGGGCACCTCCTCCATCACCTCCTCAACATCATTTTTAGCCTTGAGTCTCTAGAACCCCTACCATTTTTCCTTCTAACTACACTATTTTCATTATATAGGTTCTTTTTTTCTTCAAATACCAAACTCTAGTGCCCTAAGAGGAAATTTAAAGGAGGCTCCGATGAAGGCGTAATCTCTTCTTCTGATTCTTTGAAATTTATTTCTTCTTTTAATTTCTCCAAATTAGTTGTTTCATTACAAAGTAGTAACATATGTATCACTAATATACTTTTATTTTATTCTAATTATTAAACAACCCTATTTAACCTTCTATACATTCTATAAAAAACATAATCACCGTGTGTGTGTACGTACAACTTACCATCTCCACGCCGTGGTGTAATATATTTTTCACCACCATGTTACTTGGAAGGGTATAATAGTGGAAATAATAACTATATTTTTTATTATAAAATTGTACAAATTATGGGATATTATAATCCATCCACTTCAATACCATTTAACAATTATGGGAATGATATTGTCGCTCGTACATACATATGACTTACCGTCTCCACGATACAATGTGACTCATTCTACCTAATATTAATTAAATCATGATTATATAATTAAATTGAATGAATATATATGATATATATTATAGAAATAAAATTTTATAAATTATATAATAATAACGTAAACATAATAATAATAACTTATTCGACAAAACATGCATAATAACAAAAAGTAGTTAATTCCCGTATAACGAGTATCAATGAAATGTTACTAACAAACAGATGAAAATATGATCATTAATGTTATCATAAAAATGATGATTATTCTGGAATAAATTATTATCATTAATTAAATCATTATAAATGAGGTTCGTATACATATGAGGCATATCAGACCTAAGGTAAGGGATAAATTTTGAAATCTCATTTTTATCAGAGATTGACTATTTGTATGTATTTTCTAGGGGTTATTTATCAACCAAATCCATGTTTACTAAGTATGTATTTCAAAATATTATATATATAATTCAATATTTTTTCATTTTCAATTTTACCAATTGGTAAATTTTTACTAAATGTTATGAGTGTAATCTTTTTTCATTTTTGGTATGAGATACTTTTTGACTTTTTTTTCGGAAAAAGTACGAGAATAATGTTTTTAACTTCTACGAAATGAATGAATTTTTAGGATTTAATAATACTTTATTTCCATTAATCTTTCTCTACAACCTTACATAATTATTTTCACATAAAATTATTACTTGTAAAATTGTGTGATATTTTGAGGAAGGAAAATGTTCTTGAAGAAGAAAGTATATTTTTCTCAAGAATTAATTCCAAGTGTTTGCTCAAAATTATATTCCATCTAAGATGAAACTCTTTAAAAAGGGTTATATTCTTATACATGTTATTACCATTATTATATTGTATTTATGATGAAATTTTATTTAGGAATTATATTTGTTTTATATCAATTATGATTGAATAATTTTTAAGAAACCTATTTTATTTCATGGGTTATGATATGATGAATGATTTTTTGTGTTTTTGTGGAACAAGTGAGAATGGTTTCATTATGATATGGATGGTACCTATATATTCCTCCAATGCATTCGTTAAATCTTTATATCTCATGAGATATACATGGAAGGAATGGAATGTAAATCAGTTTCAGTAATATAGGGCTGGAACAAGGAGAGAACTCTGTTCAGTAATGGACTTTGTCCGCTATGATGGTATTAGCAATGAGCCTTCATTAATATGAAATGATTTTCTTTGATTATTTGTGTATTCGACAATATTTTGTGTCTTATGTTATGAATATTGGGATCACATTGTACTTTTATGATTTATGCCATGGCATGATATTATGATCTTTTATATACAGGATATGATTTTCAAATGTTATGTTCTTATGAATATAATATAATTGATATTTAATTTTTTTACCCTTAATGTGAATTTGAGCTCACCATTTTATATGTTTCTTTTCCCTAGGTCATTAAGATGGGTATTAAGTATTATATTCCAAAAATGGGCCAAGATATGAAGAAATTAACATAAGACAATGTAAATGTTTTATGAACCTGTTGTTTATGTTTCTCAGTTTCTAATGACACTATACCTATATGGTCCTACCATGGTTTTGATAAATGTTGTAATGAATTTAATTCAATTATGAAGTAATATAAATGCATGTAAAGTATGGTTCATTATATTTGGTATCAGAGTAAAGGTATAGTTAACCATTAGAATCTAGGATGAGAAAGCCTTAGTGTGAACCCTAAGGATATGACTTAGTATTGGATATAATCCTAGTGTTTTATAAATTACAATGAATAACATAGGATAAAACCTAATGTGTCCAAAATTTAAATTTTATATTTGATTATGTGGTCTTACTATTATGATTAGTGTTTCTCACACTATGCTTCTTTGTTTTAGTTAATTGATGAAACACGAAGGAACCACATTAATCCTGAATGCGATGGGCAATGCAATTATTGCCTCCCTAAGAAACCAAATATAATGGGAGATGGAATGGAAAATATTTTATCCATGATCACATAACTTTCCAAAGCTATGAATCATTCTAGACTTCCAAATTATCAAAGGAGGGAGCAACATTCTGTTGATCCCTTCATAAAATAGAGTCAACCTTCTTCAAGTGGGTATTCTGATCCATTAGTGGCTGAATAGTGGATTAGTACCACTGAAAAGATGTTTTTAGATTTACAATGTTCTGAACATGATAAATTCATATTAGTTTTATATCATTGTGAAGATGAATCTGATCAATGGCGGAATATTTTCAAAAATATGTTGAAAAGAGATGAAATTGAATCCATGGAATGAGATGATTTTAGGAAATTATTTTTCAATAATTACATTCCTTGCATTCTTCAAACAAAGATATAAAATGAGTTTCTTGAACTTTAGCAAAAAGATGATGAATTTGTTGGTACCTATGAAGAAAATTTTACAAGACTTGAAAGGTACGATTCTATAATTATTATCCAACATGAGAGTAATATTGATCTATTCTTTAGTGGCTTAAATCCATGTCTCCAAAGGGAATTAGACATAAGAGACTTCAATAGCTACAAATAAATTGATTGATGTGCTCTGAAGGTTGATATAAAGATTGGAGTGACCCACCAATCATATGGGTTTGATAAGAAGATAAATAAGTAATTCAAAGGAAAATATAAAGACCACACTAAAAAATAGATGAGTTTTCTCTTATGGTAAAAGTGTTGAAAGAATGATAGAGGGAATTGTATTAAAGAGGATAGTAAATGTTTTAAGTGTAGAAAAGAAGGTCATTGGGCAGTTGAATGCCAAAGTGATGGGAAAAATATATCTAATGATTCGAACTAAGAAAAGGATACATAGAATGAACTTCCTACACTTCAATGTTCTAAGTGCAAGGAAATGGGGAATTATGCTAATCAATGCCCTAATCTAAGGTTTATTAATGATGATCGACGTCAATAATATTTTAAGGCCAAAGACAATGGAAAGTAAAAAGAAATTACTATTGGTGACAAGGAGTATGATAGTGATGTGGTGAAATGTATACATACCATCCACTATAAAGTAAAAAATGTTTTATTTGATTCTGGATCAAACCACTCTTTTTGTTCTGAAGAATTTTCTCTGGGTATCACCATATTACCTCAATAATTAGATGTTATCTAAGTTGTGGAAATTCTTAAGGGAACAAATGTCGCTTCAAAAGTTTATAATTCTTATCTTTTTATGGTTTTTGGGAAAGTGATTCCTGTAAATTTTATGATACTTCCGATAGTGGAATATTATGTGATTCTTAGCATGGATTTCTTTTCACAATATGGAGATCATATTAATTTCCAATGAAGGAAAGTCACATTTCATATTCTAGATCAATCTATGATCATCAATAGATGCAAGGATGAATATAAACTTCTAGTATAAATTTCATCTATCTTATGGGTATTGATTACAATAAATGAAGGTTATTTATATCAAATGGTTTGAGAGAAACTCATGATTAAGAATACATCCATTGTATGGGAGTCCGATGATGTCTTTTTATAGGAATATCTAGATATTCCACCAAATCGCGAAGTTAAGTTTTCAATAGAACACATACCAGGTGATAAAAATATTTCAAAGACAACTTATAGAATGACCACAATTGGGTAGTAGTAATTGAAGAAGAAACTCCAAGAGAATCTTGATATGGGATTACTATACCATATTTCATCACCTTGTGGAGAACCTATTCTAGTTTTATAAGGAAAGAAGGATCTATGAGACTCTGACTTGATTATCGAGAATGTAACAAGATCACTATCAAGAAAAAATAATATATTCCCCACATTGATGACTTATTTTTCAACTACGCGGATCACAATACATTTCCATGAATGATCTTCCTTAATGATATCCTCAATTAAGGGTCAAAAAGGATGATATACCAAAGATGGAATTCAATAAAAGTTATGGACTCTATGAATTTAGAGTGATGCCTTTTGGTATTACGAATACCCCCACTATCTTAATGGATCTAATGAATAGATACTTTAGAGACAATCATGATCAGCCTGTGGTAGTATTTATAGATGATATTCTTTTCTATCAAAATATAATGTAAGAACATGAAGATCACTTGATAATTGTACTGAATAACCTGATAAAGGAGAATATTTATGCCAAATTTACAAAGTGTGAATTTTGGCTTCATAAAGTTTCATTTTTGGGTAACATAATCTCAATAGAGGGGATATATATGGATCCATAAAAATAAATATTATTGAAAGATTGTCGGGACCACCAATAGTAATTGAGATCCGAAGTTTTCTTTGTTTTGCTGGATATTATCTATTTTGAGGGATATATTTTTCACCATTATCTAATCCACTCACAATGTTGACTTGGAAATGAGTTAAGTTCATTTTTTGGAAGAATGTGAAGAGAATTTCAAAGATCTAAAAAGAAGGTTAGCCATTGCACATGTGCTTGAACTTCCTTTTAGTGGAGAAAGGTCTGTGATATATATTGATACATCCGAGAAGGGGTTGGGGTGTGTTCTCATGCAAAATGATATGGTGATAGATTATGGCTCACGAAAGTGGAAAATCCATGAGTTAAATTAACCAACTCATGATTTAGAGTTTTCTTCCATAATCATTGCAATATAGATATGGAGGTATTATATTTATGGTGAAAGGTGTGATATTTATACCGATCATAAAATTTTAATGTCTATTTTCACAAAAAGGATCTGAATGTTATCTAAAGAAGATGGTTAGAGTTGATTAATGATTACGACTGCTCAATACATTACCACCCTTTGAAAGAAATTAGGTTACAGATGAATTTAGTCTATAAGACCAAGCTAGCCTATCCATGATGAGGATTACAAAAGATCCAATATTTATGGATTTGAAAAGGATAGATCTTGATAATTTAATGTAAGGGGATAAATATTATCTTTTTCAAATGAATTTTCAACCATCAATACAAGTGAAGATTAAAGAGCTACAGAAGAAAGATGTGGAGCTAAAAAAAGGTGTGAAATGTTCTTGAATTAAACCTTTATTGTGATGAAATAATAAGGTTCTGGAACTAGATTTGTATTCCTCCCATAACATAATTAAGGAAGGAGATATTAGATGATTCTCATAGTTCTTAATTCTTTATTCACCCTAGATGCACAAAGATGTACAAGGATTTGAAAGAGTACTTCTGGTGGGATGACAAGAAAAGGGGTGTCGCTGAATATTTCTCTCGATACTTGGTTTTTCAAAAGCTAAGGATGGGAGATATATGTCTATGGGGATGTTACCACCATTACCCAAACTAGAATAGAAATGGGAAAACATCACTATGGAATTTGTCGTCGGACTTCCAAAAATACCCAATGGAAATAATGCTATCTGGGTTATAGATGGTCATTTTATGAAGTCGGCACACTTCATTTCTATTAGAGAGGATTTCACTCTTTATCAGCTTGATAGGATATATGTAAAGGATGTGGTAAGATTGAATTGAGCACCACATTCCATTATATCTAATTGGAATATGAGGTTTACCTCGAAGTTCTGGAAAATTCTTCAGCATGCTCTGGATATAGAGTTGAGTTTCTACCCTACTTATCATCCTCAGACATATGTTCAGTCTAAGAGGACTATTAAAATGTTGGAAGACATATTGAGAGCTTTCTCTATAGATTTCAAAGGTGGTTGGGATAAACACCTTTCATTGGTGTAATTTTCACACAACAATAACCTTCAATCTAGTATTCAGATGGCTCTTTATGAATCCCTCTATGGAAATAAATGCATAACTCCAACTTACTGGGTTGAAGTTTTGGAAATAAAGCTATTAGGACACAATATTTTTGATGAAATGGAAAAAAAGTCATATCTATTCAAAAACACATAAGAGACACTCAGAGTCGACAAAAACATTTTGCTAACAACTAAAGAAAAGTCCTAGAGTTTGAAGTGGGTGATAAGGTGTTTTAAAAAAATATCCTTGGAAGAGAGTAATGTGGTTTGGAAAGAAGGCAAAGCTAATCCCTAGGTATATCGGTCCTTTTGAAATTCTGGATCGTGTTTGGAAGGTAGCATACTGATTGGTGCATCCACCGAATCTCTCTCAAGCTCATCATGTGTTCCATGTATCTCTCATGAGAAAGTAAATATCGGATCCTTCACATGTACTAATCTTAGAAGTCATACCATTGGAGTAAGATATTTCTTATGATGAACAACCAAAACAGATTCTGGATTATAGAGAAAATGTTCTGTGAAAAAAGACCACTCACTCGGTTAATGTTTTTTGGAGGAACAACCAATTTGAAGAAGATACATGGGAACATGAGGATATAATGTGGGAGAGGAATCCTCATCAGTTCGTTTACAAGTGTCTAATTTTGATTTTGAAATGTAGTTTAAGGGGGGAAGAATGTATCACCTAGATGTTTTTATGAAATATTTTCTTAAAATACTTTTTATTCCTCAATAGCTTTATTTTCATGGAATTGTTAGATTAAACAAACCATGCGATAAAATTATTATAAAATTACCATTTTATCCTAGCAATTAGGTTAGTGGGAATAATTATAACTAACTAATGAGAATACATTATGAATTCATTGGCTATTAATTATTTCTGAAAAATATAAATCAATTAGATATTTGTATTTAAGAGAGAATTACCTTTCTAATGAAATTAAATAGATATATATATGTTATATACTTAATAAAATATTTTTTATATTCCTAAAATGGATATTTTTGTCATATATTATGAATAAAAACCTATTTGATGTATACAAACTTATTTATTAAGAGAAAAGTTAATTTTACATTATTGAATGTGGAAACCATTTTATATAAGTATATTAATTTTAATATATGGATTAATAGGAGATAAAATCGACAATATATAGTCTTTATAAATCTAACAGAATTACTTACATCTTAGAAATTTATTTATATTTTTTAGAGATTAAAAATTTACCATTAATGACGTCTCAAATGTGATCTAGAAATTATTTTATTAATTGATATATCTAATAAATTGTTGTAAAAATTTTAAAATATATATCATAGGAACTAATTAATGTGATAAATATTTTTTATAGGTGAATATGACATGTTAAGAGTGTATTAATTTTTTTTGAATTTATTTTCTGTTTGGATTTTATTTAATGTCAAATAAATGAATAGTGTCAAAATTGACAGTATTGACATTTTATAAAAATAACATTTTATTAAATTATTTAAAAATCATAAAAATATTTAATATTTAAAATGTTATAAGGCCGAAAATTTCATAGAATATAAATTTATGGTCAATTAAAACCACATAATTAAGTAATTATAACCATTAAAATTTTTTAATGTTATTACAACAATTTAAATTACATAGAATAAGTAAGTGTTAACTAAAATTATAATGCTTAAATTGACGTAAAAACATGTCTAAAATTTATTTGATGATGAGATTACAACCCTATCTCATATAATATTAGAAATTGATATATTTTTTAGGATGTTAAGTGGGGTTTTATTTTATTATAAATTAATATTTTTGAATTTTCCAAAACTGCCCCTCACATTAATTATAAAACGGCACCTCCTCCCTCAAATTTTCACTTAATTTAGATCCTTCAAGCTCAAAAAAACCATAAAATGTTTCCATATAAAATTCCTTATTTTCATTCCAGAGGTTTTGATCTTCTTCAAAAACCAACTCTAGTGCCCTAAGAGGAAATTTAAAGGTGGCACTGAGGAAAAGGTAATATCTTCTACGGATTCATTCAAATTTAATTATTCTTATACTTCCTCTTAATTAGTTATTTAACTATAAAGTAATAAAATCTATATCAATAATATATTGATATGTTATTATAAATTTGAAACAACCCTATTTCACCTTTTATCCATCCTATGAGAAATGAAATCACCACGCCTACATATATAAAACATACCATCTCCACGTCGTGGTGTAATATGTTTTTCACCACCACCTTACTTGGATGGTTATAATGGTGGAAATAATATCTATATATGATTATAATAACTTTATAATAAATCTTAGATATTATACACCATCCATATCAACACCATTAAACAATTATGTCAACGTTATCATCACTCGTGCGTATGTACGACTTATCGTCTCCGCGATGCGACGTTACTCATTCAACATAATATTCATTAAAGCATGATTATATAAATGAATTGATTTAATTAATATGATATATGTTATAATAATAATATTCTATAAGTTATATAACTATAACCTAAAAATAGGAATAATAATTTATCTGACAAAACATGCAAAAGAACATAAAGAAGATAATTCTGGAATACAGAGTAACAATGAAATGTTACTTAAAAACAAATGAAAATATGATCATAAATGTTATCATAAAAATGATTATGATTATAGAATAAATCAGGTACATTATTTTAATCATTATATAGGAGTTTAAAATACATACAAATCATATAAAACCTATGGTGAGGGATATATTTGGAAATCTTCTTTTTACCTGATATTGTTTATTCGTAAGTATTATTTAGGGATTATTTATCATCCACATCCATGTTTCCTTAATATATTTTCAAAATATTATTTATATCCTTCAATAATTGTTTAATTTTAATATTACCCATTGGTAATGTTTTACAAAACAGTATGAATGGAATCTTTTTTTTTGTTTTTAGTAGGCGGTACTTTTTGAATTTTTCGGCAAAGGTATAGGAATAATATTTTTTTAACATGTACAACAAGAGAATAAATTTAATTTTTCATTATAATTTTTATCCTTGAAGCTTACTTAACAATATTACATTATTATTTTCACAATAAATTATTTCATCTAAAATTGTGAGAAATTTTGAGGAAAGAAAATGTTTTTTGAAAAAGAAAGGATATTTTTATCAAGAATTAATTTCAAGTGTTTTCACAAAATTATTTTCCATCTAAGATGACAATCATTTAATAGAGTTATATTTTTATAATTGTGATTAACTTTATTTTATTGGGTTTATGATAAAATTTCATTTAGTAAATCTATTTGTTTTATATCAATTATGATGGACTAAAGATTTTGGAACCCATTTTATTTCATGGGTTATGCTACAGTGAATGTTTTTTTATTTTTTATGGAACACATAATAATGGTTTCATTATGATATGGTTGGGACCTATATATCCCTCAAATTCATTGGGTAAATATTTATATCTTATGATACATACATGTCTAAGATGCATGTAAAACTGGTTTACTAATATAGTGATCGAACGAAGAGTTAACTCGGTTCATTAATGGAATTTGTCTTCCATGATGGTCTTGGCCAGGAGCCTTGATTATTTTGAAATGATTTTCTATGCATATATGTGTATGCCACAAAATTTAATTTCTTATGTAACGATTATTGGGATTATGTTTCATTTTATTATTTATCACATGGCATGATATTATGCTCTCTTATGTGCCGGATAAGATCTCCAAATGTTATGTTATTATGAATATGATATAATTGATATTTTCTTTTTTTACCATTACTGAGCATTTTATCTCACCCTTTCGTATGTTTCTTTTCCCTATATAATTTATATGGGTATTAAGTATGATATTTCAAAAATGATTCTAGTTATGAAAAAATAATCAGAAGACATTGTATATGTTTTATGAACCATTTATTTATGTTTTCCAGTTTCTAAAGACACTATACCTATATGGCCCAGTCATGTTTCCGTTATATTTTGTAACGAATTTACTTCAATTATGAAGTAATATCAATGTATGTAAAGTATAGTTCGTTATATTTTAATCTTTTGGATGTTTACAAATATAATACAACTTAAATTATATATAACCATTCTCATCTTACATGTTTTTTCTTACATGTATATATGTAAATAAATCATGAAATCCAAGGAAACAAATGCTCCCAAAAAATGGAATTGAACCTTTTAAGCCATAAAAAAGACAGTGGATGAACATAATAATGTTATACTAAATATGTTTAATAAAGAAGATGTTATGTACGTATTAATAAATAAATGTAATTTTGTTATCTAGAACATTAGGATCAAGTGAATAACCCCATCACACATAAGGTAAAAGATTCTACCCAAACCTCCATTATTCCTTTCGGTTTTTCTATCAATGTTTTTACCCAAATGATGTAATCTATTATTTTTATGTATATAATATAAATGTTTTTTATATTATAAAAACTCATGCATCAAGATCCATTCATCATTCTCTTTTGGGGATATTCATGTTTTTAAATGATCCCCTACTCAATACTTCCCAATAAGCAAACTTGTTTGAGGAGAACATCACATATTATTATAAAATTTGAATTATACTCTATCTTCTATTTTAATCCTAAATTTTCTTTATAAAATAAGCCTTTATATTATTAAAATATTCTTGGTTCACTTTATGGTTTATATAAATTGTTATTCCCTTTTCTATTTTCAATAATATTTATTATTTTCTATTAAACTAAACTGAAATGTTTTAATGATAAAATTACATAAATACTCTTGTTACATGGTATAAATTTTTTTTGACGTAACTTACCACGATATATTACTATTTTACATAATTAATGAACATTTATGTCTTAATTGCATTGTTTTGAGGACACCTTTATGATACACCCATTTATAATGCATTATGATATGATTATGATATCCACTTCATTCTATGGGAACCCTTATGTTTATGTATATTTGTGTATGTATGCCTCTCTATGTGGAATTCATATTCATGAACATGTTATGATTGGTTCACCAAGATAGTTCTATAATAGATTTGGTTTAGTTCAGACTCATTAGATTTTATGTTAAATAGTTTTAGGTGCAAGCCTTGACTCATGCTACCATGTGAAACAATCTTGGTGGTTAACCTTGACATGTGCTTTTCTATGTGGAACTAGCCTTGACTAATGATAAAGTCATGTTTTATATTAGTTCCACTTTACTATGACTCCATGTTTATATGATTAGATGATTATATGTTATGATTCCATATGTTACATGTCCTTTTATATCATTATGTCATGCATTCTAACCCATGTGCAAAAGATTTATTCGTATGTTTGTCCTATTATTTGGATTTTTAGCTCATCCATTTGTTCCTTTTATCAAGAGGTTATCATATGAATATGTATGAGTACAATGTAAGTTAAGAGCTCATTATAAAGATTAAATAATGAAATGTTTTATTCAGCCCCATGTTTTCAGTTTTATATACCTATTATTTTAAGAAACTATACTTTACAATCCTTGTATTATAATTTGATGTTTAATTATGCTTAAAATCATGTAATGATATGTGTACAAGGGTGGGGTCTCTATAAAACTAATAGAAATTTATGGGTTTATGAAGAAATTTAAGGATGAATATGGTCAAAATATTTCAAAGAATCACCATCAAAAGGAGTATATAATCTTTTACCAGTTTAAATATTGGATTTGTTCCATGACATCAATGATGCAATGTTCTAAGACATAAATAAAGAATATAATCTATGTGTAATAAGGAAATATCCCAACTATTTAACATGAACCAATCCAGACATCCCTTATTTAACCTCCTTTTACGTATATTGTCCACTTATAGGAAGAATAAATAAATATAATATTCACCATAATATAAGATTCAATCATTTGAATATACTATAATCTTTACATAACCAAGTCCCAAATTATGAACCATCTTCTCTCTCTAATAGAAATTGGTTAAAACACATTTCTATCAGGTAAAAATGATTTAACCAAAGATAATATATGATCAAAACAACTATTTTACAATACATTATCTTATTTAATATTCATAAATATTATTAGAACTTAAAATATTCTTATATTGAAACCAGGATATAAGACATCTTCAACATGATTTAGCAACTCAGAAAATCGAGATGGTTCTATCTCAGGAGTTAAATCAATATCATTCTGAGTTTCTTTTTGTTTTAAAAAACTAACGAATAACCTAATGTACTAATTTTATAGAACATGATGGATCTGGAACGAAATTATTTTCATCTTATCTAGAACTATTTTCACCATGTTGACACAAAAAACAAAATATTTTCAAAAACCAAAATGAAATAGAGGACCCCAATCATTTTCAAATGATTCAAATCTCCTCATCTCACATTTCACATATAGAACTTAATTGGATATTTTGAAACAAACTATTCTTGAGATTATGAAAATGATAAAAAAAATTCAACACCCAAAATAATTATATGATTTATAACAGAACCATTTTAATTCCCTTAATGATTTATCCAATTTTGATATTGTAATAAATATTTAATTCTACTTCTTTATTACATATTTATCTATAAATTGAAAATTATTATTATTATTATTATGACTAATATGATATAACAAAGTGAATATCAAATAAAAAATACAAAAAAATTAAAAATTCCTTATAAATATTATCAATTTGATCTAATTACTGCTATATTTTTCTAATACTGCAAAATACCCCAAATTTTTATAGTTACCACTATTTATTCTATAAGTAATATTTATTAACATTAAGGGAAATATAAATATTACCTAAGGGAATCAGGGATTAATCATGTAGTAGGGATAAACTTGATGAGGGAGGGAAAGAATTATATTTCCCCTATGTTTAGACCACTTGGAGGGGAGGTAGTCATATAGCGATCCTGGATTAACATACATGGAAATTATGTCACATAAGATTAATATTCATCACATTACAAAAGTAAATACCCAAGGACTATAATAGTTTAGTGTATTTGGAAGCATGGAACAAAATATTCTAACTTGGGGAAATATCATCAATGCTTCGGACAAAGATCATCCCCTTTAGTACTTATACTTAAAACCATTCTTCAGATCCTAGGGAAAGAAACCATAAGAAAGGGTGGGATAAGATGCTCAGTAAAGGTGCATATAGAATATATGTAATAATATTATGAGAATCAGGGTATGAGAACATGATAATAACATTTGAAGAGCAAACCATGTATATCAATGATCATATACATGATTCATTGAATAAATATTTATAGTTCATAAGACATGAATCACAAAGAAATCATGAGAATAATCCTTGAGATAATAACCTAGGAATAATACATGTATTTTTTGGTAGACACATAAGCATGCCAAACCATCCACTCTATGTCAAGGATCTTTTCTAAAAATTATCAACGCAATTCATGGTGGATACATCAACTAGTTGGGACACACCACCATACCCAATCACATCCATTTCCATATAGTGTGTGAGGCTATTACTTCTTCCCATAGTGGGTCAAGCCTAAAACATTATTCCCACCATTATATAATGAGATATAAATCTTTACCAATTTTATTGGATAGATATAAATGGATCATCCAATGTTATCTGGGCCTCTATTGTATAAAACATAATAGGCATACCTTACACTATCTAGGCCACCCCATCATATAAGATGTAATGAGATTACCCATTTCTATATGGCCACACCCATAAGATAAAATTAAATGGGCTTACCTAGATCTATTTGGTCCACCACATCATATATACCTTAATGGGATTACTTAGTGCTATCTTGGCCACCATATCATATTTGATGTAAAAGATCATCTGACACTATTTGGGCCACCCCACACATTAAGATATGACCATGAACCTAAACATGAATAATGTAAAAATATATTTAATATCAATATAAAACTCATAAAAAATTATTCTTTCATAACTTGATTAACCCATTGAAAATAAATGGGTTTCATGTCAATCTATTAGAAACATGATTATCCCATTGAAAAGAAGAAAATTTCATAAAAATAAATACATAATAAAATAAACCATTTATAGAGACAATATAAATGGTATTATTGTATCATATACCATTTGAAACATAAACCATATCAAAGGATATCATTTTATATGGTGAATGATTTTGAAATATCACTTGAAACATAACCTTTAATTGACAAAACCATTTCTAAAAAATATAGAATTTTCATAATAATTTTCTTTGAAAATAAATTTTAAAATATATAAATGAATCATTAAAATTCATTGAAAACATTTCTTGAGGAAAAATTCATTCCAATTTGAATTTTGTTAAAACATAAAACATTTTGAAACCCATTTCATTTGAAAAAAACATTAAAATATTATAAAAGATAATTTTAATGAAATATAAATAACTTTTCAAAACATAAATCATTTTTAAAATTAATTTCCATTAAAAATATATTAAAAGTACATTTAAATTATTTTTAAAACATTTAAATTTTTTTTAAGAACACAGATATTCGACCGAAGAGATAGACAAGGTCTTATTTTCATTAAATCTTTTTCTTAATTTTCTTATGTACCATAGAGTGGAAAAAATGGATAAATTACTTGAATATATCATGACCTAAATGAGGACAATAAAATTCTAGATATTTTTTGATGTATTGATGATAATATTTTATCAATGGAAGCATACTAATAAACAACCTCGATAAATAATTAGAGTATAGAAATAAATTGTTACCAGTTTGATGACACTGAATAATAATCCCCATGAATGAAAAAAATTAAAAAAATAATAAATTATGATAAAAATATGACTATTCATGATATTAACTATATACAAGAACTATATACAACTTTTAGAAGAATCTGGTTCATAACATGACATGTGTCTCAAAGAAGGGAAACTGAGACAAAATTACTTTATAGATTTGGTTACTTCTGAACCATAAATACCGTAAAAGAGAGATAATAAAATAAATGTTCAAATACCCATAAATTTGAGGATAATAATAATAGAATAAATTCATGGGTATTATATAAATCACACAAAATAAAATAGTGGTAAATAAAAGAGAAGTGTATCATAAATAAAAGCGAGACTATAAATCCCATTACTACTTTAGTATATTTATTAATCATGAGATACATAAAAAATAAAATCAATTGAAACTTTTAACATAATTAATTAAATTAAATTAGTGATATAAAATTTCATAGGATAGTTTATACTCCACACAACAAGAATAAGTAGCGAATATAGAATATATCTCATGAAAATAGAAGTGAGATAAGAAACCCCTTACCATAAGTATTGATTTTCCTTATACACATTAAAACCTACGGTATAGAAAATATAAGTTTATTAAAGATTTAAAAAATAAACATATTATTATATATCATACCATATATTATTTATTATATCTATATATTAACCATTTATTTACAATTCAATGTTAATGTTATGTTTCGGGTAATAACCGCTTTGATTTTTGTATATATATTGACCTGATAATCATGATACTCTCAATTATCTCCCGATGTTATTATTTAAAGAATTTATAAAATTATTTAAATTTCATTTAAATTCATTATATCAATATTTATAGTAATTTATCATATATAGAAATATGAAATGGAATACAACATTCTTGGAGACGGTAGGTCGTACAAACACATGAACAATGTTTCTATTATCAATTCATAGTGACAGAAATATAGTAAATGAAATATATTTATATATATAATATCATTAAATTATAATAGTTATGTAATATATATCATATATGTTCATTAAATTCTCCATTAATTAATTCCAGGTAAATTGTGAACGAATCACATCGCTTGGAGGAGGCGGTAGTCGACACGTCCACAAACGATGTTTTCATATTTCCAAAAAATAGAAAGCATGAAGGTATGTTTTATATATAAAATAAAAAATAAAAAATATATAAAAAATATCATATACATCATATAAATATATAAATTCTTTAATTATTATGAACCATTAATGATTTCAATGGATTAAAAAATGACATCAGTTCATGCGGCGGTAGGCCACCTTACAAATGAATAATGATTGCATATGCCAATTTATAGAAGTGTGTGTGAGGAATGATTACAACCTTGGCATAAGAAAATATCGATATATTTATTATATTCTGGTTATTATATATTAATAGAATAAGAATAATTGTTTTGTTGGAAAAAGAAACAAAAAAATTGATTGTCGAAGGACGTCCGTCTTCTTTGCGCAACTCTTTATATTTTTTAAGAAAGGTCATCCTTGGTTGGATTTATAACGATATTGGGGCCTATAAAATTAGAAGAGTGATTTTTGAAGTTTATTTTTTAGTGTTTGGATGATCTGAAATGGATTGAAAATGTTCATGAGCAGAGGATGAGAGCATGCCTTTTATAAGTGGGGGAAAATGACACATTGGGTATTCTCAAAAATATGTGTTTGATCCCCACATTTTAATTGTCCCATGAGGGATAAAAATCGACAATATAGATCCTTATATTTTTAAAGGACTAAATTTGTCCAGAAAATAAATTTTAGTCATGATTAGGGTCATTTTTACACCTTATATTATAAGTTTAACCATTAAGTAAGCTTGTTTGTACCTTTTTCACTATAATTAATTTAATTTACTTTCATTAATATTTATGGTAAAAATCTATGTTGACCTTACATGAAATTATAAATTATATTGATTAAAAATATGCTATATATTTTTCCAAATTATAATCAAATATGTTGTAGAATTTAATTTGAATGTAATCCCATAGAAGGTACGGAACAACATGTTTTTAATGTGAAAAAATGTTCATAATTATACTATGTTTTTTATATATAAATTCAATAAAAAAATCCCAAAGACCTAAATTAGATTAATATATATATATATATCATTTAAATAATTATTCTTTAAAACAAATTCAAAGAATAATTTTACTTTATAATCAAATTATCTGAAAATTCATTTTTCAATTAAAATTCTGTATTTTTCACTATTCATGAAAGCATTAAAATTCTCAAGAAAAATACCAAAATTCACCCAATGAATATTTCTATATCAAAATTAAAAAAATGATGTTTATTTTTTAATATAAAAATTATTTAAGTTTAGAAAATTAGATTTAAAATTGGTTCGTAATTACAAGGGCATAAAATTACCTCTTTGAAAAAAAATACATTTTTTAATCATAAAAAAAGATTTATTCTTTTCTTATGCCTATAAAAATTATTGGATGAGGATTAAAAAATTCATTGATTATGTAATATATTAATTTTATTAAAAACAATTATCAAATGTTTTTTTTAATTTATTGATATAATATTGATTTTTTAAGTAGAAATTGTTTTTTTAGAAGAGGAATTTCTTTATTAAACAATATTTCAAAATTTTATTTATAACTAATTGATAAAAAAATAAATAATTTTATTTACCTGTGTAAACCATAGTTTCATAATTTAGTAAATATTTCTCATATCTTCCATTCTAACGACTAGGTGGTAATTATAATATTATTTTAATAATAATATTAATAATATACCATAGTTCGGTAACAATCGGTCTTGCTTGTAACATAATTTATCAAAGGGACTCAGTATTGTGTGTAATAAATTCAAACTTAGTATTCATTGTGCCGAAATCTAATCTAACTACAATCTCTAGTGAAAGATTTACATGTTTTTGCATATAATGCAACCAAACATAGTGCTTTCATATAAAATAAATATTCAGTGTTGTGTGAAATGAAAAATGTCAAAAACATTAAATTAAATCAAAAAAGAATATCACAAAATCTTATAGTGTTAAATTATACACCATTAAAATGAATTTCTCCATCTAAATTCATCTATGATATCAATGGTTTAAAATTTTAAATCTCTTTTCATCGAAAGCCATATTATAAATATAAATAATAAAAATTCATTTGAATTGGGAATGATAGAATCATAATGGTTACACAATGTTACTCATAAATAGGATTCCACATTGGATAACTCATGTCGGAAGTGATAACATGGACATGGAACAAAAATATAACTATATTTTTCTCATGGAGAGTGATATGGAACATTGTCAGGAGAAAGTTAATGATCACAAAGTCATATATCCATGACGATCTAAGTGAACATTTGATTTATCATAAATTAATGTGTTTTGATTACATTTTTGATTGAAGATCCATTTTCTTAAAGTTGAAGAATAATAAAAAGAAGACATCATTACTTGATTTAATAACAATATCACCTTTTGGATATATATTGACCAATTTAAACATCATCTATTATTCAAAAATTGAAGATGAATCTGAAGCACTAATAGATCAGAAGACAATAAAGGATGATAAGTAATTTCAAATGTATTTATTTATCATCACATAAAAATTTATAAAATAGGTTATATGACATGAATAAATCCTTATATGGTGAAATAATTCAATAATAACATAAACATCATCTAATGTTTAAATTAAACTTATCCTAAATGATTAAACTTATAAACCTTACAACAGATGATTGTCTAAAATTTTACAAATAAGGTCACTAAAATTTATATAAATAGATTAAAATTGACCCCCAATATATCATAAAGAATCTAATATTTTTAACACACCAGAAATGTGAATAACTTCATCATTTTTTCTCTTGAAACATTATAATAACTTGTATTACCATAAATACACGTTGGAAACATGCATTATTTCTAATTAATGGATAATTAGATATGTTACTTTAGTCAAGAAATTCCATAATCTCTATAGATGATAGTAAAAACTACTTTATCACCAATTCCTTTTTCTATTCTGAGGTCATCAGTACTATGAAATTTACTATATCCATATCAATCATCTCCTTGCTAAACATAATTTTCTGAATATCATGAGCATATTAAAGGTTACCTCCTACCTTTCCCTTAAATAAATTTTCTTCTTTATTACCATCATTCAAAATATTTGTGAAAATATTTAATAGAAAATATATACTTCATGGTTCATATAAAAATATTCTTTAATTCCAATACATATTGACCTCATTCATCCATCATTATTCTTAAACCATTATTTTTCCCTCACTATCTTATTCTAGGATACCCATTTCCATGAATTTTGATAAATAAATCATTTATTAATGTTCCTTTACATAAATTTAATCATGATTATTATGTTCAATGAAAAAAATATTGTTATAAAATTTAATACATTTCACATGTCACATGTGGTATCTTTATCTTTAGCAATATAACCAATACTCACACCAGATTCTAGACTTTCATCATGATATTTCCACTTAGGACATCATTTTTTACAATTACCATACATTTAACATCTGAAACATTCAATGATAACCCAATTATTTCTAGTTACTACTATTTAATAAAACTTGAAAGCATAGTTTGAGAAACACTAATCAAAGTAGAAAACCAGAAAACAAGGAAAAAATACTTATATTATTCTTAAAGAAATACACATACTTTTAAATTAATTTCACATGAAGCTTATACACAGACACATCCCATGAAATATCCTTAGAAATATATATAGGTATTTCAGTAATGTTTTCTCATCCTAGTTTTGAAAGTTTGACTAAACAGCCCGTTGATACCAACTATAGAGACGCATGATTATTATAAATGGATATTAAATCATTTTATATGAATATTCGGTACATTACAAAAATACATGCCTAAGGACCATATTATTTTATGGTCTTTGGAAACTTGGAACAAAATAGTCTAACTTGGTGAAAGATATTCAATGTTTCCCAAAAATATCTTACCCTTTAATCGTTTACTTAAAACCATTATTTATATCCTAGGGCATGGAAATATAAGAATTGGTGAGATCATATTATTTATAATGGTAATTTAAAGATAGGCGTAAGTACTGAATGAGTATAAGATTATGAAAACATGATAATAACATTTGATGATCAGAAACTGAATATCAATGTTCATATGCATGAGTCATGGCAAAATGGTTTGAATTTCATAATACATGAATCATAGTGGAATCATGAGAATAACACATGAGAGAATAAAATAATAATAAGACATGGAATTTGTGGAATACATATAAAAATTTAAAATAATTCCCTATATGTTAAGGATCATTGCCAAAACATATCAGGGAACTTCATGGGGGATGCACCAACTAGGTGGGACACACCACTATCCCCAGTTACATCCCTATCCTTATAGTGGATCAAGATATACCTTCTTCCCATAGTGGATCGAGCCCATGGACTTGTCCCATCATTATCTTATGAGATATAAATATTTATGCATTTTAATGGAGATGTATGACTAGCTCATCCAATTCTATCTAGTCCACCCCATTATATAAATTGTTATGTTCATACCCAGTTATATCTAGGCCACCCATCATATAATATGCCATGGGATTACACGATGCTACCGATTCCACCCCATCATATATATTTTAACAAGATTACCCAGATTTATCTAGGCCACCCCTTCATATAAGATATAATGTGATTACTCGACGATATCTAGTCCACTCCATCATGTACTCTATGTTCCTGAACCCCAACATCAATAGAGTAAAAATGGCTTTCATATCATAACAAAAACGAATAAAAACAATTATTCTTTCTTAAGTAGATTAAACCATGTAAAATAAATGGGTTTCAATTCAATCTCATTAAAACATAGTTATCACTTTGAAAATAAAAAGGTTACATAAATAGCTTTCCATAAAAACAAAAACTATTCAGAGAAATAATATTAATGTTGTTCTTGTATCATATTCATAGTAAAACATAATTTCTATAACCTGTAGTTATGTAGCCACATATTCAAACATTACAAGGACATGTTCACTTTCTCTTTGATAAAATGATAAATGATTTTAATGTTCTTCCCACATTAGTGATGGATGGTATTTTTTATTATATTTATAAAACATTAGTTATTGCATTGGATTCTGATCGAGGACTTCACTTGAAGTCTCATATCATTATGTTGACACTTCATCAACAATAACCACATGAAATCTTGAGTGGACATAATATATTCATCTTCTACGATGCTCAAGGAAATGATATGCCGTTTCTTTATTATCCAATAAATAAAAAATCCTCAAACATAGAATGAACCCCGTGAAAATGATTTTCTATCATCTACTGAACCAGACCAATCTACATCAATATAGCTCAATAAATCTTAATGAGGTTTTCTATTGTACAAAAATTTTAAATCCATTATTCCATGATATGGAAAAAATATTTTTTTAACTAAATGTACCTATATTTATTTTGGATTAATATGATATTTTTATTCTTTTCATGTGGAAAAAATAATATCAGGTCTTGTTGATATCATGTACAATAGAACACCGATGATCTACCTATATTCTGTGACATTAACCATTTTCTCTATATCATTTCGTGATTGTTTCATCCAGGTAGTTACTAGAGTTGAAATCCACATGGAATTACCCACCCCAAATTCTATCAAAAAAACTTTGGAATATTTGTATTAAGAAATGAATGTGACATTTCATCCTTGTGACACTTGTAAACAAAGATAAAATGTTATTTCTCTAATCATTGACATTTCAATGTCACTTTTCATGAATTTTGAAAACTACTTACATTGTGCTTCATCCGACCTACCAATGATTATTTATTCAACAAACAATAGCACCATAATCCTTTCAGTGTTGTGTTTATTGACATAGATACTGATATCAACTCCACCACACTGAAAACCAAGTTTCCTAAAACCTGATCATTCCTTTAATACCATACACTTTAAACTTGTGTCAACCCATATACTAGTTTCTCAACTAAAAAACCATGTTCTAATATTCATTAATGAAAAAATCGTATGTCTAATCGATATAATCTTCTTCTTATAGAACCCCGTTTAGAAATGAAGACTTAATTCCCATCTAGAAAAAGTTAAACATTCTTTTCACCAATATAGACAAGAATATTTTGATTGTATATAGCCTCACAATATGTGGAAAAGCATCATCAATGCAGATAACATCTATATGAGAGTACCATTTTCATGGTAGTAGGGATTTGTTTTGAATCCCTTTTCAATGTTAATTTATTTTATTCCAAAATACCATTTTTGTCTCGATGACATCCATATATAGTGGTCTCAAAACAATCTCTCGTGTTTAATTTCTCTAAATTTTTTAAAGCTCTTCATTCATACCATGAAACTAGTTTTCAACTCCAGCAAATTCTTCAAATAACGTTTGGCTCCATATAATGTAGGAAGGATGCCTATTGTAAATACATCATTCTCTATAATTGAACCACTGCTTCTTGACCACCAATGGTGTTCTCATATCAATTTCTAATTAACTCTTTATGTTTTGTTTAGATACATGTTTAAATACATCATTTTCATTATTATATTATTCTTTAGAATCAAACTCATGTACTAGAACTCCATTTGAATAGATTTTCCCCCAATCTATCTTTTCATGGTTTAAAATTATAATAATGAAATTTATTTAGTTTTAAATATGTGTCATAATTATATAATATCCCCTTACACAAAATTCAACTTTACAATAGTAATTTTTAAAAAGTATTTGTTTTGTATCACTAATTTTTAAATCTATTTCAATATGTGAATCTCAAGTGTTTGGATTATTCATATATCATGTATCTCCATTCAACTTATTCACCCTTTCCATTTCATCACACAATCAAACCATATATTTTATCTCCCACTTAGTATTGCACAACTTTAAATATATCAAAAACAATTTAGTGCATGGGGAGAGGGGAACCTATAGAATCTTCAAGAAAAGGGTTCTGGTCAATCATTATAGACCAACCCTTTAATAATTTCTTACAATACATTGTAATATTTATTTTATTATTCTTAATATCTATCCAAATTCAATTATTATGTACTTATAAATAATTTTTTTGACCAACATGATCAGTATGATTCCAATATATAGGTTTTTTGAAGATTGTAATTTTTTCAAAATTTGTGTTTTTTACTCCACTGGTATAAATGTTTTTCTTTTTCTATCCTCTTATATTCAATTTTTCATGATTCTTTCTCAGAGAAGAAATTTCTCCAAAGAAAATATTCTATTTCATCTTCCATTATTTGAGGGATATTTCCCTTTACTTCACTACCCTTATTGTGGTTTGACACATACATTTGTTGAGGTATTCTTTGTTCAGTTTTATTTTATCAATTATCCATAACAACCCAACCAAATGTTTTGGGAGTGAGTCTTTCCTTAAAAATAAATTATTGTCCCTATTTTTGGAGAATTTCATTTATTTCTTATGATGCCATAAATCCATTTTTAAATAGAGTAGGTTGTCTTATAGTATGAGATTTATGGTTATACAACAATATATTTGGGGTTAACTTTACATGTTTTTTCTATACCTTGTTTCTTCTAGCTGTAATATATTAACAAATCCCTATTATTAGAACTAATAAAACATCTCCCGTTAGAATCATATCTTGCATCATCATTATTGGATGAGATATTGACTGATAAGTATATTTCCTTCATGTACGTCTCATTATTTTAATAAATTAAATTTTTTATTTAAATGATTAATCTTTCCAAATTTGGAATATTCATAATTATATTTCATTTTATGGAATTATACATTTAATTCATGGAAAATGATCAATAATAGATGAATAGATGAGATAAAGGTCAATTCATAGTGTAAGAAAAACGAATTGGTACAACATTGTATTTTTAGGATATAGAACTGCCACAGAATTGGATCATAACATTTATATGTCATGTATCATAATACATATCATGTATTTTTGAAAGAATTTATTTTAGAAAAGGTACATAGATATTCATGACACCTTCTCATGTGGTGAAAATTAGAACATTACAAGATGTGTATTATTTGCACATCATGAAACTTTAAGAAAATAGAAAATTACATATGTGAAGTCTAAGGGATTGATTCATTTCCTTTAAAATATACACCTTCAGTCACTACTTCTTGAGAGTCCATAACTAGAGGAGAATTCATAGATACCTTCTGGAGACGCACACCACTATCTATCCTTGTTGCTGCATTATTTATATAAGATTTTATTTAGTATTTTTCATCAACCTCAGATGGATACCATGAGGGGTGATATATTTATTCTATAGAGTTTGTGATGAAATGTTATTAATTATATGAGGAATTTTTTATTTCAATTCATATTAATCTTTCATGTTTGTTATTAATTTATTTCTCTTTCTTGAGTTTTCATAAATGACAATTGTGAGTAGGGTTGAAAACAGGGATTAATTTATTTTTTTCTCTAAGATTGACCATTTCTTGTGTTTATTGAATGAAATCATTTAATTTACAATCATGGGTTTATTATTTTTCCATCATCATTGAATTTTTATCTTCATTATGATTAAATAAAATTTTCGCTTACAGATATTTTACAATCGGAATTACATGACCATGTGAAAAAGAAAATTTTCGATGGAGTGTATTTACCATGACTATTTGACTCTCTATTCCTCGATTCCATAAATTTTATGATTGTTAATTGATTATATCATAGCTTGTTTTATCATGAACATAGAATAATTTCTTCTAATTTCCAATTTACTAATTTCTTCTCCCCCATTCTTCAATAATCAAATGATTATTTACGTAGATTCGATTTCTAAAAATAAAAAAATGATTAGGTTTATTTTTTTTAACAAATATCTTCACCAACCCTATCTCTATGGTTTTGACCACAGACTTGTACTTCCTAAACTACTCATTAGTTTAGTGCTTTTTTTATTTTTGTTTTAATTTGGGGAATTTCACAATTTTATAGAAATTAAAGAATCCAGATGAGCTATCATTGATTTATCTAGAGTTATTATACTTATAAAACTCATCCACTAGGCTTCTGGACACATACTCATACAGTGTACCAGTCATCCAAAATAACATAATTCCATGGAAATTTTATTCTAAGAGATGCTACTTTCATAAATTTCAAGAAGCATCGTATTATTCTCACATTTAGTTATATTTACGTCTTCAAAATATGAAATATATTATGAATATTAAAGAAAAAAACATGAAATGTGATGTTATATCCCATAGAAATAGAATGTTCTTTCATTAATTTTTGTATAAGTATATTTTGGTCTTTTTCATCACTCCGCATCCTAAGAATACTCTAAAACGCATTGATTAATCTAATCTAGAGAAAAACATTGTCACTAGATCTTCAGGGATTCGAATGAAGGAAATTTTCATTCCTCTACAGCCAGTTCCTAATGAAAATCTAGAAGAGGGGGACTCCTTATCGGGTGAAGAATAACCCTACCATTGGATTGAGGAACAAGAGGATAGAATTAAGCTTATAAATTGCACTCGTGTAATCAAGGAAGGATACAAGGAGGACTTTTACCCTTGGATTGAGGAACAAGAAAGGCTGTCTTTTGGAAGATACTGTAACAAGGAAATATTTGCTGATGAATATCTCAATATCAGGGAGTGAATGTTTGAGAGAGTATAATTTGAGCACGATAAAGTCCTTGATTTTAATTACCTTCAACTTAGGTGGGTTTAAATATCTCGTAGGACTGCCTCAGCTGCTTTTTCCATGGTTCTGCAGCTCTAGGAGGGTGTGTTGGCCCACTGTTGCACAAGAGAAATATCAAGATGATGAAAATGATCTTGAATGGATATTTGGTATCAATGCCAAGTCAAGAAGCATACCAAGGCGAAAATCTACCATGCCAGATATTGTGTTTGATGATATGTTTAATGATGGAGGGCTAGAGGTGATTACAATAATTCTACTAGCCCCTTGATGGACACAGGGAGGGGTTCATCCTCAATAAATTCAATTGACGACTTTTTTTTATGTTTGGAGCTGGAATATCTACTAGAGGATTTCAAGAAATAGAAGGAGAAAATGAGGATAGGTGTAGAGACAGATGGAAACGTTGTCAAGAGACCATTGAGTAAATTCTATATGACATCCCCTGACACCACCAGGAGTTCAGTTCTATTCTCATTGGATGAACTTTAGGGGTTTTCTATTGGCAAGGGGAAAAAAACAGCACACGATGTAGAGAATCAACATAAAAATAGTGATGACCTTGAGTCATTTTTTATCAAGGATGAACAAGAAAGCAGTGAACCAAGGGCATGGACTAGTGCTATAAAAGTGGAGGCAACAAGCCTGCAGTGTTTCTCTTGCACACTCTCACCATGTGGCCATAACACAAGTTTGTGAATTTCAGACCTTGTCATGTGTACTTGTGGGGTGTGTCTTTTTGCGTTTCATGCCTTGGAGGATGATGATTGTGTCACTCAGAAAGTAAAGGAGTATGTTGGCCCAAATGACATGTTTTTGATATTTTCTATTTTAAGTCCTCTGCATGGGAGAAACTGAAGTTAGGTTGTTTTTACAAGTTAGAGGTTGTTACCTTGTGTGAAAATAAATGCAGAACATGGTGGAGGATTTTGGAAAAGTTTATGTGCTTTAGAAGTAGGTTGCTTTTTGTCATGCCAACTCTTATGACTTTGCATGGATTTTGAGGTGCTGGTAGCCATTTTCATTCCTATATTCTCTTTTATCTTTCTGTTAAAAGATCATTTTACCTTCTGTAATAACCTAAAATTTAACTTTTTCTTAATAAATTTTGGGGATCATGGGTTCTACTCATGCACCAAGCCTTTCTGAGTATAGATAAATATCTAATGAAAGGAATTCTTCAATTTGGGATTGCCCTTGGCATTTGATTTCTCCACATATTTATCCACTAATACTATATCTTCTTTTAGTTGTTTAACCTTATTTTACCTTGATTTATTTTTAAAATTAGGTTCTCAAAATATAGTAATATCATATTAAAATTATGAGGGCTATTATCCATCATTCTATCTTTCCCCTTTATTTTAGATTTTTTTGAGAAACTAAATAATTACAACATGAATTCTCCTATTTTAGGTTTTTTCTATGGAATATGTTCAGATTAGTGTCTAGAAAGATCATTATTTTTGTCCTTAATATTTTAAATTTATTTCGAGTTCATAATAATTCCATTATCATCAACATTGATTTTTCACTATATTTGCCGACGTATTTTACATTTCTTTAGCTTGTGAATCATTCTTCTCCCTCAGATCAGTAGCCAAAATTTATCCTTGGATTTAAACCTTTTATCTTGTTGACCTCAATTTCTGGTAATAGGATCCAAATATCTTGAGACATATTTTACTATCTTATTTATTAATACAATTACTTTTTCATCCGGTTAACATCTACTACTATAATTATTTGATGTTTTTCATCATCAGTAGTTCCAAAATGACATGGAATGTCAGGCTCTTTATTCATTACTATAGAATCAATGAATGCTGAAATAATATCCAAATCAGATTAGTTGTTTGTTTACATAAACTCAATCGGACTCATTCCATATATACTTACATGCTATGGACTTGAACTAGACATATTATTTTCTATTGATGTTTTTCTATTTTCCATGCCAGAATGAGATAAAATCAAATTGTAGCTTTAGTATCAGTAATAAAATGAACCATGTCAGAGAAAAACATCTGATAAAATAAACCAATACTATGATATTAATTTTTAGTCACCAAATGGGCAAAAATACCCTGAGAGGGGGGGGGGGGAATCATTGAATGGATTTTACATTCAAAATTATTTATCCCCTATTGGATCTTGAACATTTTATTAATATGGTCACTTAATATTCCCTTTAATGTTTATGTTGATATTTCCCTTTCCAATATTAAATAATGATTATTTATAAAAGTAACAAAAAAGCATATGGACACATTGATTTTTACATGGTTCACCTATATTGGATATTTCAAGGATACTGAATATAACGGTGGGTTACTGTACCAAAATTACTTAGATCACTACTTTGTTGGTTTAGGCTGTGTTACTCTTGTATGGGCTCACTACCCTTAAAATATTCAATGTGGGGTCAAAATCCCATCTGGCTTACATCCAATCACATATTGGAGGCTAAATTATCTCTGAATTAAAGTATTCACATTGCTCTTTCAGATGACAATCCTTTTGATCACATGAATCAATATGCTTTAAACCTTATTTGGTTAATTATTATGTTCCATTATCATTAAAATTACAAATTCAAAATTACCACAGATTTAATGGGAAATACCTTTTTGTTCTCATGAGATTTACATCTGTTAAATCACTGTTCCCAACCTTAATAAAACTACCATATTCATCCAAAGATAATCCTTCTTTCATGATTCTCACATCGTTTTGAGAATCTAAATAATATCTTGAAGATAACATAGCCTTTACAACTATTAATCATTTTGTAAAGATCACTCTTCCTTATTGATTCTCAAAACATTCATGAATCTTACATAAACATTGTGATGATCACAATTTTTGTAAAACATACTTAGCCGACACGATGCTCACAAATTTTGTTAAGCTCATAGTTTAATAAAATATTACATATCATCTAAGAACATCATTTATTTTTTGAAACATACCCCCTAATGAAAACCCTCACACAATAAAAACCCATTGTGAACCACCTTCACAAATTCAGATCCTTTGAATTTTCATTAAGTATTGCTTCATGAAATAAGGGGGTAGCCACCTATTTATAGATTATTCCACCATTTCATTTGGCATTCAACCTTAAAAATAAATTTTTGTAAAGAATTAACCCTTTATAACACATTTTATTGAAGCTCTAAATTCTTGTTTGAAACCTCTCTTTCGTCTCCTAGATCCAGGGAAGTTATTTCATTCACAAAGATTCTTATAGTTGTGGACATGTAAATCATTCCAACATGCATTCATGAACTATCAAACCTTAAAAACACCAGATGTTTTTTTTTTGAATCTCAACTTATTCATGAAACTAAAATATTATTGGGAACCATAAATTTATCATATATATGATGAATTACTCCTGGAAATCAAAATTTTGTGATGCTTAAGCAATCCTCCAATTTTTTAACCACAAAAAATTAATAAAAAATGGGAAACAATGCCACTATGTATTAAGATATTATTTTACTTCCTCCATATAATACATTATTTGTATTTGATCTTGGTCAAAATACATAGTCAACAATAATGCCCAAACTCCACAATTAACCATTCCTATATTCTTTGTCAAAAAATTCAGATAACCTAATAAAACTCCAAAATTATCATTAAATATTTTTCAACATAATATAAAAACTATATATATCAAATCCATTAAAATTTTGTTGGATAAAAATTTATTCCATAGGGAATCAATATGAACTCATAGTGTCTATACCTTGTTTGAAAGGTGGTCTTGGGAATATTTTTCTACTTCACTTTAAATTGGTGATATATTGAATAAAGGTCCACAAGATATAAATAATGGACCTTATGTAATTGATCAAACAAGTCATATATCCATGGAAAGGGACAATTTTACTCTATCATGATTTTTATTCGTTCAAGATAATCAATACAAGGTTTCATTTACCTACCCTTCTTATTGATAAATAGGACAAACACACCCCCTAATGAAGCTCTTAGGTGTACAAAACCCTCTTAAAATTCTCTTTAAGATAGTTCTTTAGTTATTCTAATCTAATGATGACCATTCTTTATATAGGATTTTATAAGGGAATATATATAGGTATAATTTTAATTGATAACTCAAGCTCTTGGATAAAGATAAGGATGATAAAATATTCAAGGAGTACATTAGTATAATCTCTCACAATGGAAATGTACTCAATCACAATTCTATCATTTATCATAATCATATGAGATAGAAATTATTTCACAAAAGGAAATAATATCAACACGTATAAGAATGGTACCAAAACAGATTTATCCTCTTACTTACACTTGTATAAAATTAGAAGCTGACTAGAGATACAAAGGGTGGTCTCCCTTTCCCCACAGTTTATATTGTCTTTTTATAAAGATATCCAAACCATTTCAATAGGACATAAAATTATAAAAAATGATGTTTAAAATGATTTGTAGGATGTACATTCCCATAAAATTCACCATTAGATATAATAATCATTTTATTTTCCTTCATAAAATCAATTAATCTTGGATGGGTACTAGATGATATTAGAAAACAACCCCTATACGATAGATTGAAAATAGGACAATCATAAAAAGGAGTGATAGATCATAATTTTCATAGTGCATTCCCTTCCCAATTTCATTGGTTTAAAAATTTAATGTATCTATCTTTTTTATTAGCCCATATATTAGGGTAATGAATTGTATGATTACAAATATACCTAAATTTATGAAAGTGAATGATTATTGGTTCCTATAGTTGATATTTATTTTCCTTCATCCTTTTATCTAGACAATTTATTTTTCTTTTTCAATTGGATAATTTATACCTTAATTTCCCACAAATAAAGAATCTTTCAGATCCTTTAAGAACATCTACTTGGTGTCACTTTCCGCATTTTTGGAATGTAGGGAAACAAATATTATTATTTTTATTGTCTTTATTACCTGAAATTTTATGAGACGTCATCCTTATCATCTTTGTTATGTTTGAAAACTACAATATGTTCCAGTTATTTATAATAATTTATGATTATTGGTTTGGAATAATAACAATATACATTAAATCATCTCACATCAGGTTTGGCATCAAATTATAGAAATTATTACATTTCCCATCACATTGATTGTTGGAAAAAGTTCTCCTATTTCCTTCTATTAGAAAATTAAAATAAAATTATGACCTTGGATACATAACTACTAAGTCTATAAAATATAAATTGTGAACTTGTAATAAATGACTAATAAATGAGAAGTATATTTGATATAACGACTCTATTGGATTAAATCTTGGTTATCCACATAAATGTAATAGTTTTCTTTTCTACCCAAACAAAACATTTGAGCCCTTCATAATGATTCATAATGATTTTGTGAATTTCCCAAAGCTTATCCCGCTAGAGTTGAAAACTAGGTATGCAACAAGGTCTCTTTTTTATATACATGGTTATGATTGATTCACACTTTTGCGATATTTTCTCTAGATACAAACGTTCTATATCCACATATTATTTTATTAATTATTCATTTAATTATATTATCTCTCATGGTTATATATATTTTCATTTTCAAAATGGACATTTCATTGATGAAATTTTGCTTCATGTCAATAAGGTTATTAAGAATTTCTCTTATTGTACTGAATTGAGAATATCCAAATTTTTATATTTAGTTTAACTAATTTTCTATTTCTTATTCCATTTTAAAATTATAAATTCACGTGGCCATTTAATTATCTAAATTCTAAGTTCAAATTAATTAAATTTTGTTTCATTCATTATGTGGTGAATGTGATTTATACAAAATTACTAAATTTGACACAATTAAAAGAATAGAAATTTCGTTGTAAAATTCTAGTTTATTATAATATTTGAAAACATTTCCCTTTTATATTGCAGTTTTTTCCCTATTTCCACCACCATCAAATTAATTATTCAGAATTCAGTAACTATTTTCCATTATAGTACTCTATATTTTGTAATATTTATTATTTATTTTTGGAAGATCAATTAATTATTTGTGAGCTATAAAATGAATCAATAAATTCTTTTGTTTGTATGAATTTTATTCTCAATTATAAATTTATGGTGAATTTTTTTAAATGTAATAAATTTAATATGATTAAAAAAATTATTTATTATAATTTTGTTGTTGTAACTATTCATATTTATATTTATATGTATTTATAAAATTTTTATCAGTATAATTTTTTGTAGTTGATTTTTTCATTTTTTATCATTTATAATTATTTTATGTTGTTCTAATTACTCTTGATTATTATTTTTTAATATTGTAAATTGTTTTTAAGATATAATATTTATGTTAAAAATTTATGCATTTTTACATATTTATATGTTTATATATTTTAATTGTATTTTTTTACATAAGAGTTTATATTTTTTTATATATAAATATATTCATATACTATATCTTCACACTTTAGGTAATTTATGAACCATGAATGAATAAATGCATGAAGAATTAGCTTTGAATATGAAAAATTTGTAGATGTTTTCTCCAAATTTCTATGTTAAGTCTCGATAAGAAATATATGTATTTCTATCCAAGCATCAAGTGTTTTAATATGATTGAATCAGTGTATTGTGAAATCAATTAACATCTAATTTTTTATAGGTTTAGTTATAATTATACAAGATGGATCTCGAATGGTGAAATAACAGACATGTAAAGATCTAATAACGATGATGTTTCTTAACATGAGAGAGATAATCATGTTGAAAAATTTATTCATGATGTAGGTGATGAAACCATTAAAAAAATAAGTGTTGAATTACTATATGGAGATGATAAGAAATCATTATTCTCAGGTTGAACTAAAATTATAGTGTTATTAGATGTCATAATATTAGTTGACTTGAAATAATAACATGGTTGGTGTGATAAAAGATTCATAGAATTGGATGAAATTTTAAAAGGATGCCTCTATAAGGAAACAAGCTTCTAGATTCTAATTATTAGGGAAAAATTACATGTCCAATGTGTTTGTTTGTATAAAAAGATATATGTTTTCCTTAACTACTATGTGTTGTATAGCAAGGAATGTGAATGTTTATCAGAATGTAACAAATGTAGGATATCATGATATAAAATAGGCAAGAAATACAACTGTAATCCATTTTAATGAATAGGTACCAAACCCCACACTAAATAAATGGGGTTTCTTCCAATAATTCATTATTAGAAATATATATATATAAATTAAAATGATTCATAGAGAAAAATATGAAAAAAATTGGTGAATATTTTATGGAAACAAACATTAAGCTACTGATTTATAGAACTGGATAATATTTGATCACAAATTATTTCATTTTGGAAATGAAGTTAGAAGTATTAGAATTGGGCTATCCAATGATGTAAGGAATCCATATCAGAGTCTAAATATCCAACATAGTTGGTGGAATATAATTTTGGTTTTCAACAACTTTTACACACATATATGTATATATAAAAAATATGTGATGATAAACAAGATGATTTCTATAGTAGAACAGCTTGTAAATGATATTAATTTTTATCAATCACCATTTATTGATTATTTAAAATTTATGTGGGTGACATGTGTTATAATATTTTAGGCATAAAAGGAATAATATTTAATTTTTTATGATATGATAATGTTTAATATAATAAAAATTCCCACAACTAGAAACATATCTTTATACAATGTTAAAAGATGTAAAACATGAAAATTTTTTAATGAGCGGACTTCATATAACCAATAGTAGAATGGAAGGAAAATATTGTATATGGGACATTAGAGAATTTTGAAAATGGATCATCCATATCTAAAATTAAAAATAAATTTAATTGTTTTTAATAATATGATTTTTTACCAAAAACATTATTAGTTGATGAATTTTATTAAAAGGTGAAAATCATTGATATCACATCTGGAGCGAAAGGAACATTGGGTAATATAAAAAATACATGGAAAAAATATACATTTTATTCATGATACCTTATTGGATATTTTTTGACATAAAAAATAACATTGAAATTATGTATATTGGGAAAAAAATTTGTGATAGTATAGTTAGAACATTGTTAAACATAAAATGAAATACAAAATATGGATTGAAATAAATAATGGATGTAATAACCAATAGAATATTTTTTGAGTTACCACCTAGAATGAAAATAAATAGAACATATTTTCTTTCATCTTATCAACATTAAGAAAGATTGAGAATATAAATTTCTATCAATGTTTTCATGGTATTAAAGTACCAAGTGGGTATTCTTAAAATGTAAAAATATTTATATCAATGAAATATTGAAATTTAATGGTATGAAATACAATTTTTATTATATATTAATGAAATAATTTCTAATGATTTCATCATGTAGAATATTTTTGACACCTGTTATAAATTCTGTGATTTTTCTATGTCTCCTTTTCAATTCAATTTTTAGTAGAGACGTAGTTCTATTTTTTTTATGTGTTAGAAAATGAAGTTTTCCCCAAATGTTTTAAACTAAAAATGTATTTTCCATTACTATTTTTATATATAATGGTCTATCTGCTAATTAATTTACTCAAAAACCATCCCGGGTCGACCCTGAACCAGCCACACAGTCCTCTTCATGTCAAGTCCTGAGAGGCATTCCCAAACCTCCCGATATGGTGACAAGAATAAAGGATATTAGTCGAGTTGCAAGGTAATGATTTCACCCAAATATATAAAATAACTTTGTAGTAGAAAGAAATGAACATCACAACATAGATTTATATAAAAGATGAACTAAACATTAATTGTACATGAAACTGAATGTACAACTAAACTAGACAAATCAACTAACACAATCTGAAAACCAACTAACTCTATGAAACCCTTCTATTTACTCTCTAATATATCGATTAGATACATCCAAGGTGATCAATCTCAATATTAAATCTGTACAAGGGACGAAAATAGAAGATGACTATAAGAGTGAGTATTAACACTCAGTAGGTTAGCCCAATATTCTATTCCCAATGCACATCCTCTAAAATAAATGAAACACCATTTTTATGTTTGAAATAAAATATATAATATTATTTTTTTCCAAAAAATGTTCCATGCTACAAACATTAAAAAACTAAAAATGCTTGCCTATTTTCATAAAAAGGAAATACTAGTAACCAATTTCAAAGAGATACAACTTCAATGTGAAAATAGTTTTCAAGAGGGATTCTTTAAAGAATGTAAACCTTTAAATAAAACACACATGATACTAAATTTTCCAACAAAACTCACCATATGATTATTGTTATTACAATATATCCAATGAGAACATGTCATGGGAACACCCCTAGGCACAAGATCGTTGTTGGCCCCAATTACCTCATATCTTTGGGAAAAGTAAATGAAACAGATATCCATTATCATGCACAAACCACTAGGAGGGACCAAAACCATAACCTAATGGTACCCAATATAATCATAATAGCTTAGTTAGTTTTATTTATAAAAATTTCTACATGAAATATGGACGAAACCACTCTGGATAACTACCATTATATTACAAGTCTTCCCACCTAGATACCCGGGTTTCCCTTTTTGTGCCCAATCAAGTTCCACATGATATTAAATTACATTTACATATAAAAACACTACTTCTAGCCCCACACAATCCAAACAATAGATAAACATGTTTTCACCGTTTGTGTGAATAATTAAACCATAAAAAATTCTCATAAAACAGTTTTAAGAAGCTTAAAAAATATTTACACATGAATTCCACTTGAAAAAGAACTTTTTTTTTGGAAAAAATCACACCAATTCCATACCAGAAATGATTTGTAAGTCACAAATACATTTTCTAAATCAATTTCATGAATCTTAAAATGTCCCCAAAAGGTACGACATTGAATACACAAGATCCCCCCTCCATTTAGAGAGAAATGCCAAACAAGCCTTTAAGCAGTTTACCAAACCAACGGATAAGAAAGGTAGAAATTTATATATTAAAAAATAGGTGTAAACACACCATTTCCAACAGAAATACATTTGGATAAACACTTTAAAACATTTAGGGTTCATATTTAAGAATTTCCATTTTCATAAAAATGAAGAACGTGCCACTTACCGGCAACTCGTTCCAAAATGTGTTAAAAACCAAAAACCTTCTATTTATAAAACCACAACCACTTTGTACAACCCTAAAAGGACACCCGAATATCAAATTTCATTAATACCAGAATTTAATAAACTCAAACAAGTTTTTTATATAACATTTGGCACATAAAGGCCAATCAATCACTTTTTTGGAGACTAGGCATGCAACATTTAGCAAAAATATGTCCATTTAACACCCATTGTGGTAAAATACCAAATGTTAATGCCGAAAATTTAATAAATTAGTTAAAATAGGTCATGAAAATCACAATCGATATGTTTAAATAAGTAGAACATTTATTTGAACATACGACTTTCAATTTTATAATGAAACAACTCCATTTTTCACAAAACATGGCATAAATAACAATTATTCACACCAAATAAATCATCCAACATTTTCAAATAAATACTAAACATATATATAAGGTGATAAATATAAGAAATATATTAAACCTAAATAATAAAGTCATGTTATTGGTAGAACCTGCCTCAAAACCATGGAGAAAAGGAGACACACACATGAAAATAGCAGCCACAGGTTCCAAAACCCTAGATCTATGAAGACCAGACCTAAAAAAACAAAATCCCATAAAAATGATGGGATAAAAGAACCCTAGTTTGAGAATGACTAGGTGAGAAGATAAATCTAGTAAAAAATTGATGAAAAAGGAAGTGGGAAGAGAAAGGAGGAAGATTTAATGATGAAATTAAGGAGAACAACTAATCGTTGGTGAGAAATTGACAGAAAAGATGACCAGAACAACTAATAAAGAAGGGGGGGAATCTCTTGTAAATAACCAGATGTTAGGTATCCGTTTTGGATGTAAAATAACAGAAAAATATAAACAAATGAATAATTTATAAAAGAATCAAAATATTTTTTTTAAACTTCAAATGGGCTCACGGGGTGACCCATTACAGGAATAAATAACGGAAATCCATTATGATTATAAATTATTATGGGGTCCAAATGAATATGGTAGTTTTAATAGGCCATGGAAGGACAAGTGGGAAGTATAATGGGTAGGAAAAAAATGAAAAATTGAGGAGTTATAAAAGAATCAAAATTTGTTTTTAAATCTGGAAATGGGCTCAAGGTTGGTCCCAATTCTTGAAGTAACCATCATTTTCTACAAAAATCCCCAAAAAGGTATGAGGAACTCATGGTAAGACTATTGGACATAGATTTAACTTCAAAAATAAATTTTCACCACACTTAAAACACATGAGAATGATCGGGATTTCCAACAAACCGGATAAAAACCACGAAATAAAAAACTAGGTGTGAGAATTGTCCCCACAATTAAAGCTTTCCTCCCATAGATTTCCATAACACTTTGCAACTAAAAGATCAAAACCTAAGGATTCATTATCAACATGGTCTAACCCCTCTATCCAAGGAAATATCATCTAGTTTGAATGTAACTTAATACTCTTACCAAAACTGAACACCAACTCACATTCAATTCCTAAGAAACAAGGGAAAGATCAATCCACCACATCCAAAACCTAGCCAAGAACCATATTGTTGGGCCTTCTACCAATGAATACAATGTTCACCCAAACCAAAGTGCACTCAAAAAATTGAATGAATTTTGGGGGGGGGGGGGTTGGAACAAGCTCCCCAACACAAAATCACAACTACCATATGAAAAATCATTAAAGGACTGATCTTTAAGACCAGTAGTGGGTCTCCCGAACATTAGAGAAAAATTAGAAGAGAATAAAAAAATATTTCAACATGAAATAGAACAGGGCCTCACCCACATAGGACCACCAAAAATATCCCACAACATCCTAAAACCCATGATAAGAGGTTTACAACATTATCATTTAAACCACCCACTACCAAATAGATGGGACAAGAACTGGGCCAACACTTTCACCATGAATCCAAACCCCACCAATCGGGGAGGGGAGGGAAGTTGACCCCATAATTAGGATACTAAAGCCACAAAATAAATATAAGAACCACCTTACACTCTCCACCTATGAATAGGTAAAACCAAGTCCAAACCTGATTCACAATGGTAGTCCACATAGGGACATTGATGGAAAAAATACATCCGAGAAGGCATAGCCATAGATACTATGGGATAGGTAAGTCCACCATGATCTTTGTGAAAAAAGGAAAATCACTTTGACGAGAAACCACAATAAATACATAAAAATATCCTTAACACAATAGTGAAGGCATGGGATTATTCGAACACCCCACACCTCTAGAGATATGATGACTACGTAAAATGCATCACTCTGATGTCTATTGCTAGAGCCCTAATGTTTGAAGCATTTGCTGCACCGCATCTAGGAGATATGGATCATAACGCCACATGAAACTCACATTCTTAACAAAACACCTTCATCTAAATAGTAACATGAAGATACATAGCACCATAATCTCTCACT
This sequence comes from Viscum album, assembly GCA_963277665.1. Lineage (NCBI taxonomy): Eukaryota > Viridiplantae > Streptophyta > Magnoliopsida > Santalales > Viscaceae > Viscum > Viscum album. The sequence goes on along the minus strand of OY728155.1, from coordinate 910,706,704 downwards.
CCGAACAAGGAGAAGAATCGATAAGGAATATGGAGAAACACATCAACATCACCAAACATAACCGTTATTCCAAATCCCCTGGGATGGAAACAAGCACCAAGGACATTAGTAAAGTGACAAGGGAATTATTTCTCCCATATATAAACAATAATTAATAAGTATAAAGAAATAGATATCCAAAAGTACATTTATATAAATGTTGAACTAAAAATTTATTGTACATGCAACTGAAAGTATAACTGAACCAAACAACTCAACTAACCAATCCTGAAAACCAACTAACTCCATGTAACCCTACTGGAAACTCTCTAATACATTGATTACTGGTCACCCAAAGAGATAAAACACCATATGAAACCTACCAAAGGGATTAAAATAGAATAATACTATAGTCATGAGTATTAAAACTCATTAGGTTAGCCCGATATTCTATTCCCAATGCACTTCCATTAAAATAAAACAATCATCAATTTAAAGTTTGAAATAAAATATATAAAATTATGTTTCCCAAACATGGATCCATTATACAAAAATTACAAAATAATAATGCCTAGAATTTTTCATAAATAAGAAATTCTAGTAACCAATTACCAAGAGATGCAACTTCATAGTGAAAATGGATTTAAAGAGGTTTTATTTAAAGAACGTACACATTTAAATAAAAAACACATGATAATGAATTTTCTAAACAAACTTAATATATGCCGGTGGTGAATAAAAAATATCCAATGAGCATGAGTCATGTGAACACCTCTAGGAACTAGCTAACATTTTCCCCTAGGTACCCCATATCTCAGTGAAATGTAACCATAACAAATATCTATTCTTATGAAAGTGCCACTAGTAGGGAACATACCCATAACCAAGTGGTCCCCAACATCATCATAATTTTTTTATTGTTTTCATCATAAAATTTTCTATGGGAAAGATGGTTGAAACCACTCCAGATCACTCGCATACTAGTACATGTCCACCCATATAGATACTCAGGTTTCCCTCTTTGTGCTCAGACAAGTTCCACATGCTATTAAATTCAATTTTTTATATAAAAACACAAGTTCTTGTCACATACACTCCAAATAGTAGCTAATTTTGTTTTTATTTTTTCTATAACTCAATAATCTCTATATAATTTTCATAAATTAATTTCAAGATGTTTAACAAATCATTGCACTTGAAGCCCATTTGAAAATCAACTTTTTAGGCCAAATACCCACCAATACAATAAAAAACTAGATTTGGAAGCCCCATAACCACATACTAAATTAATTTCCTGAATCTTAAAATGACCCCAAATTGTACAACATTGAATACACATGAAAAACACTTTTTATAGAGAAATGCCAAATGGGTCTTTAAGCATTTTACCAAACCAACATATAATGAAGGTTCTAATTTTACTTTTCATAAAGTGGTGTAAAAACACCATTAGATATAGAATGTTTTTTCATAAAACCTTTAAAATATTTATGTTACACATTTATGCTCATTCATTTTCATAAAAATGTCAAACGTGCTAGTTACCAGCAACACATTACAAAACGTGTCAAAAAAACTAATCTATTTATAAAACAAAAACTAGTTTTTAAAATGATAATAAGGCACAAAAATATATCATTTCCTGTTTCCCATACTTTTAAACAATTCCAAAAAGTTATTTTATATATGATTTATCACAGAAAGGTCAACCAAGCACTTTTTCGAAGACTAGTCGTGCAACATTTAGTAAAACAACTTCTATTTAACACCAATAGGGGTAAAACCCAAATTGGAATACCAAACATTTATTACAGTAGTTAAACTAGGTCATGAACATCATTATACATATGAAAAAACCATCTGAACATTTATTTGAACTAGTGGGGTGACTTTTATAATGAAACAAATCCATTTTACACAAAAAAAGCCATAAAGAAAAAATTTTCACACAAAATAAACCATCCAAAGGTTTCACTGAAATACTAAACATGTATATATGGTGATAAAAACAATAAAAAGATGAAACTTAAATAATAATGTAATGTGATTGGGAGAACCTACATAAAAACAATGTTGAAAAGTAGACACACACTCGAAAACCCCTGTTACGGGTTCCAAACCAACAGATATATGAATACTATCCATAAAAACCCATAAAATATAATGGGAAAACATAAAACTAGGAATCATGACTAGGGGAAAAGAGAAATCAAATACAAAATGAATGAATAAGGAGGAGGGGAGAGAAAGAAGAAATAGTTAATGAAGAAATTAAGAAGAACCACTAACTTTTGGTGATAAATCACCAACAAATAGGCCCAAAATATTTGTGAAAGAATGGGTAGGTGCTTATGGTCAATATCCAACATTTTTGGATTAATTTAGAAGGGGTAATCACTGAGAAATATTAAAAAATGTATAAGATAAAAAGAAAAAATATATATTTTTAAACAGGAAATCGACTAACTGACTAGCCCTTTACCTGAATAAATAACCCAAATCCACCATGATTATGAATTCCTAAAGGGTAAAATTATATATTGTGGTTTTAGTAGGTAATGGGAGTCTATGATAGAAATAAAATGGGTATAAAATGTTGAAAAATGAAGGATTTATAAAAGAAACAATTTTTTTTAAAATATGGAAATGGGCTCATAGTTTGACCCAAATCTTGAAGAAACCATCCTTTTCACCAAAAACCCCCAAAAAGCTATGGGGAACCCATGGTAAAATGATTGGAAGAATATTTCACTTAAAAAATCAACATTCACCTCTCCCAAAACCTATGAAATGGATCCGTATTTCAAAAAAAAACGGATTAAAAAAAAGACTTGAAAAATTGGGTGTGACACATTTAGTGTGAGAGATAAGAATATTTGTGCCTATTTATTTACATTGGATGCATCCTATTGCAAAATATATAGAAATTTTAAATGGACATCTTAATAATTGGTGTTGAAATAAGGCCAACATTATTCCAAAATATATATCAAAATAGTTAATTGAGTAATGTTTTTATTTTTTATCTGGAGTGGAACATGTTGGTCTCCCAATTACTAGGAATTTGATAGTTTATAATGAAGTTACAGGGATTAATGGAATAAAGGTAACTTAATCTGCACATAAAGAATTTATACATTTATATTTATATATTTTTAACAACATATTTTAGTATTATTCAAATATATCATCACATATTATTTGATTTGAGGTACAATATCCAATAAGAAATGAAAAGTTGTTGATGAGTAAACATAAAAACATATTTTATTCATGGTTTTGGGAGGAAATCAACACGGATTTATCGATATTAGAAACAATGAAATAGTTATTAACAGTCCAAGTTTCAATGTGATAATGTGGTCTATTTTTGATATTAATGTCTATATAATTTAAACAAAAAAACCAAGATGAAAACCCTACAATTTAAAATAGTAATGTAATGATTTTTCTCATGAACTTAATTTTTCAAGTTCCAAAGATGAAAAACAAATTTCTATATCAACATCATATTTTGTAGTTTTTAGGATATATGGTAGATTGATTAAACTAAATTTTAGGTACTAATATTTAGAACATGATGATTTTGGATTGAAACCTGTTGATTTGAAAAGATTTAATTTCAATGAATAATTATTTATCTTAGAAACACATCAAAAACAAATATTTTATGTAGTTGACCAATGAAATGGTCAATGGTTTTGTTATTTTTTGAGGGAAAATTCATTTTTGTGATGAGAATATTGATGATTCTGAAGATTTATATGAAATTTCTTCAAATTTTACATGATTACTCGATGAAAATAATGATTATGATGTAGACATTGTCCATGAGAAAAGAAATTATCACATATAAGGAATACAGGAAAAAATACATTAGTCTCTTAATGAAATATGTAATCTATTTTTTATGGAACCATCAAAATTAAAAAATTTAATTTTTAACGTTGATATTAAATTATATAGATTTTTATAATTCCTACCATTTTCATATTATTTTTTATATTCATTAGTTTTTGATATATATTCTATTGTTGTAAAAGTTTATTATCATCATATGGTTGTGCACATATCTCAATCCATTTGATGGAATTGTTCGATCATGATTATATCAAATATGTGAAGGGAGCTATTTTCTTAGTTTCATCTTATCATTACTTTTTAACACATCCATTTATTTGTATACAAATTTATTGAAAAAAAATATTTATAATTTTCTTCATATTATGTAAAATTAATTTTTTACATTTGAATAATATTTCTTTTTAATCTAATATAGTTAAAAAATTACACTTTTTTATGATTACTATTTATCTAATATTTTTGTTGCTATTTTTTATATTCACTAGTTTTTGTTACACATGTAATGTCTCAATAATTCTATATAATTTTGTTTTATATGGAATTATTTCAATACCACAGAATTTGATGTCATGTGATTCTGAGGTCCAGAGTTCCTGGAATGATCCGTTGAAAAATGATATTCTTTAAATAGTGCACATTAGCAGTTTTCTTGAAAAAGTAAAATACCTCTTAAATGGGTACCTAGATCTGGAATATGATGGAACTGTTGTGTTCATAATGTCGAGTTTACCCTAGGAAAACTTATGTGTATTCAGCGCATGCCTCCAGTGAGAAAACTGCAAAATGGCATTACCGTAAATAAAAAAATTAAATAAAATTATTTTATTTTTCAAAGGATTATATCTCACAAACAGTGACTCAAATTGACAATATGATACCACCACTGAACTAGTTAGGGTATGACTTCCTTAGGAATATCCTAACATTGGTCTACACATGCCAACAATAGAAGTTAGTTTTTGGATGTAAATAAAATAATTATCTAACAATTATTTTATTTTAAAATCTTTATAACTGTTAAAAGGTATCTCGGATTGGAAAACTGAGAGTATCGTTAGCTCGTGAGGGCATGTTCCCCTTAGGCGGTGCGTAACCTCTACCGGCGCAGGTCGTGTGTGACTGTTAATAATTTTTAAACTTTTTTAATGTATTTTCAATAAACTTGGATATGTGAATTTCTATCTTTTGAATCATTGTTAGGATTGGAATTCCGAGGGAACCGTTAGATTTGTAGCGCAGGGATTCGATTAGGTGAAGCTTACCATTGATTGGAATGGGTCAGACGAAAATGTTATTTTTTGGACTTTTGGAAAAATAATAATAAAATAACTAAAGGTTATTTTATTATTTTTTCCCACCTTTGAGTTGTAGTCGGTGGAACCACTATGTAACATTTGTCATTAAATGAGGTTCATTTAATGACTTGATCCTTTCATTGGGTAACCATAACACTCCTGGATTTAAGGGATGATTAATTACAGTTTAGTAATGATCCATATTAATAAATGCAACGTGAGTGTTTTATTTTTGTTTAATCAAGCCGTTTGTAATAGATTTGACAACCATTAGAGAAGCCTCTATCGTGACACTAATGAATTTACCCACTAATGAAAAATGGTGATAGAGAAACAATCATTGGAGGAATCGAACCATTGATAAACAAGTGACAATGAACATCCAATGATAATGAACTCGAATCTTATTCTTCGGCCGCAACACCATTTTCAGTTAGGGGGGGATTATTTTGATTTCTAAGGGTTTATGATTACATCTCACATTTTCTTTGGAAATTCAACAAACTCAAATAAACTGACTAAAGGGTTGATCCTTGTCTCATTTTTTATTGTGGATGGTTGTTGCGGGGTTTCACTGTAGGGGTGTTAATTTTATTTCTATATGTTTTATGTTTTGTCTCATCCCATTCTTGGAAAATACAACAAACACAGATCAATTGACTGATAGGATAATTCATGTCTTGTTTTTTATGCGGTCGGTTGTTTTAAGGTTTTAATTAGGGGAAAATTTTAATTTTTTTTGATTATAATTCCACGCATTTGATAAAATGCTAACGTAGATGGAATGGACAAATTAGAACAAGGCCTCGACCCTCTAACATTCTTGGTTTATGTTCATTTTTTATGTGCGATCTGGAAACATAGTGGAAAGGATATTCCCCAGGGTTTTAGGGAAGGTGGAAACTCAGGAGGACCATAGGCATAGAAGGGAAGGAAAACAGATCAATGGATCATCTTCGGTGGCCTACGGAAGCAACCTCCTGGACGACGGCCGGTCGAGCCGGCCCCTTGGAGACGACGACGCCAGCTAGCTCCGCGGTGGCTAGAGCCATAGCCAGTTGAGACACTGTAGGGGAGAGGCATAGTACTGACATGAAATGCGAGCGAAGAGGGGCATGCTCAGGCCGCTCAGCTGGACACGAAAAACCTTATCCAATAGGCCATTTCAGGAGGAGGGGCAACACCCCGATGGCATTACCAAATGTCCAAACTGGACGCACCACGTTCAATACTGCAAGTGGCATGATTGTGGGATGGGTTTCCCAGGAAGGACAAACTTGCTTACTAGGCCGGACTCGTGATCCAGGCCGGACCCGGGGGACCAACGGGCCGGTCCAGCCAGACCCCTATAGACTCGGACATGATCAGTCACGTTTCACTAAAACATGAGTATCTCGAAAACCAAGAGTCTGATTTCTGTGATGTCTATGACGTTGGAACCCTTTGGACGAGAAAATCATTTGGAGATTTTCTAATTGGGTTTAATAGAATTTGGAGTATGTCTGGTTTGGATTAGACTCAAATCCAACCGAGCTCTAGTTTACCTTTTTGGTTTTATCTTATTGACCGAGTGTTCAATTGGCGCACCGCCTATTGCATTGGAACCCTTACAACAAGACAGTCCTTTGGGTTAATTATTAATGGGAATATGTGGAGGTTGAACAATGATCAATATATTGAGGAGAAGATCCTATGAAACTCAATCGAAAAAAGTGCAGGAATCCTATGGCTGGCTATCAGGTGAAGAGTGACCCTCCATGGGTTAGAATAGCAGTGACCCATAGTGGATCTTATTAAAAGTGACAGTTCATGGATCCACATAAAAGGGACCCTATGTAGATAAGCATAAAAGTGAAACATCATGGATATACATAAAAGAGTCCCTTTGTGGCTCGGCATGAGAGCGACCCTTTGTGGATCAACAGTAGTACGCCCCTCCGCGGACAAGTAGTAGTGAGACCCTCCGTGGATCAGGAGTAGAGCAACCCTATGTGGATCGGTACTAGAGAAACCCCTTGTGGATTAGAAATATGGCGACCATTAATGGGTCAATAGCAGAACCACTCCATGGAATAAATTGATCTAGATCAAGTCAAATCTTCTTTATTAATTTTCTTTAAGTTATATACTTAGTGTGAGCAGTCTTTTACATTATGCTTTGTGATTGAGATCATGATTTTTTGTTTTTCCTTGTGGAATTATTGGAGACCTTTGGGTTTCTCGGGGTCTCTACTATGTTTTTTTATACTCACCCCTGTACAAGCTTCACCCATACCTCGTTGTGTCTTGTGAAGATGACAGAAAACTTGATTGAGACTGGGGAGTTAGGAATAGTTGGTGCTCAGAGGTGATTGGTAGATGTGGTGAGCATAAGTGATGACAAATCATTAGTTGTACCTACCTTTAAGGTATAATACATGGTGGACGACTGTCGGAGAATTCTTTTCCCCTTTTTTTGTACTTTATTTTTAGTTGGGTTTGTATACTGGCCCGTTTTACTTTTAGTTCACACTTTTACTATCAGCAGTTCTAGTTTGTAGTTTAATTTCATTGTGTACCTAGTCTGTGTGTGTACAGGTTTAAAAGAAATGCCTTCCCATTTTGGGATATTCCTTTCCGGTGAAAGTCACCATCCCATGGCCTATGGTAGACGGTCTTGGGGTAATCACAAAATTGGCCCATGGGAATGGGTCATGAAAAAACATATTTTAGAGAAAAAACAAACATTCAATGTTTTATTTTCTATTTTGAAGAGTTCATTTTTTATTTATTACAATTATTTAATTTTAACCAAATATTGGTACACATTATTTTTACATTAGCATACATATTTCTAAATAAAATTCATAGGGAATAAGATCACAATCATTTCTAGAAATGTATCGAGATTCTTTAAAGTATTATTTTTCATTTTTTAATGTATATTTTGTTTGCGATTTACCTTGGGTGCATTTGGGTAAATATTATAGAAAATTATAATGAAGAAACGAAATGAATGGTTAGAGCATGGGTTTCCCAAACCATGCACCCTATCCCAGCAAACCGTCTAACCCCAAAAAAGAGGTATTGCACATTTGGTGCATGATTTTTCAAACCATGTGCCATTTTTGAACAAACCAAGAACCAACCTAGAGGAGGTTCATGGTTTGGAAAACTGTACACCCTTACCCAGGAAACCGTGCACTAGTTTATAATTAACCAAAAAATATGTTTTTAAATCCCAAACCCCGCTAAAATTAATCCCTAATCTCCTATACACAAACCTAAACTCATTCCTACAATTTTGAGAGGATACTAAGTTGATTTAAAGCCCTACCTACCTCCGTTTTTCATGATTTAAAGGATGGATTGTTATGTATTCACTTCTATGGGTTTGTGTTTTATTATCATTTAGATCTATCTCCCCATCCTTCTCCTCCTACTTGAAAAACGAGTGATGTTTATCAACTATTATTTCTCGAACTAGATCTATGTTCGTCAGATCTTGATTCATGTGATATTGGATCTATGTTTTAGATCTAGATTGTGTTCTTCTTAATGAGTTTAACCTATATGTTCCAAATTGGGGTTATCCATTGGGGGATGTTCATTATTAATCTTGAGTTAGACAGTCTATTATTAAAATCCTAAAGTCTTGATTTCAATTACATGTTTTCAATTTTTTAATTTCTATATAATTTTTATCAGTTGAATTTATATAAATGAATTAAACAAATGGGTGATTTAATAAAGTTTGAGATTGTGAAATTGATTTGATTAATTAATTGTTGAATTAATTTATAAGATATTGAGATTAAAGAATTGAAATGATTAATTAAATGTTAAATTAATTAATTAAATGTTGAGATTTTGAAATTGAATAGAATATTTAATCATTGAATTAATTACTGGGATATAAAGATTTTGAATTTAATTAATTTACTAATGATTTTATTAATGATAATTTTTATGATTATGGATTGATTGAATTTGATTAATTAATTGTCGAAATAATTAACTGAATATTTGATTGTGAAATTTGATAATAAGGTTAATTTTTATTATCCTTTAATGATGTGATATATGTGGAATATCTGTTATTGTGATATTCATGTGTTGGACCTGGCATGCGGCTTCAAAATCCCATAATGGTAAATTTATTTACAAACATGTGTGGGATATGGTCACCTGATTCCAAATCCAATAGTGATCAATTGATTGATAAACATGTGTGGGACATAGTCTAATACTTTCAAAGCCTATAATGATAATTTTTTTTGTATAAATGAGTCTGGGACATAGACTGGTTCTTCAAAATCCCATGGGGGTACTAGGCATTAAGACCTAGAACCAAACAAGTGTAATTCGATCATGGTCCCAATTTCCCATATTATAATTTAAAATTAAAATGATAATGAAAACCCATTTTTTATAAAGAATATTTAATTGAATATGTGATATGGTTAATAATGTTGGATGGGAAGAAGTAGGTATTTAGTTTTTGGGAGTAACAGGGATCCTGAGGGTTATGTGTTTAAGTAAATAATAATTGAATAAATGAAAACTATTTATTTATTCATTCTATTAACACTTTACAAAGGTTTATACGCTATTTTTACTGGATATTCATTTAGATTCCATTGGGGGTGGCATGCTGAGTTGTACTCACACCCAACTCAGTCTTCTTTATTAGTAGCTAAATAGATTTCATGGTTGCAAGGTGGGTTAATTTCAAATTCCCTATGATTGATGTCTGAGTTTCGATAGATAATTGTTAACGAAATATGACATTGATATGGGACAAAATTTCGAGTTTTATGTCACTTTATTTATTTTGTTTTTTCATATCAACCCTTTTCATGTATTGGCATTAAATATCTATTGTTTAGTATTTGATATTGTATTTCATATTTTTGTCATCATTTGAATCTTATATTGTTATGGTTATGGTTATATCATATGGATATTATTTATTTATTTCCATTATTTTGATACTTTAGTAAAAATGGTATAGTATCCCCATGATGGATATTAGATCCTCACTTCTATTCATAATCCTTTAGAATACAGAGAGGCATTCTGGAGGTCGTGTTGTGAACTGGCTTGGGGAACCTTTGTGTGGCACACGGGCCATGACGTAAAATGTGGTATCAATAGATTTTTATTTTCAGTTCATTTATATTAAAATTTGGGAAAGGATAAAAGGAGGATAATAAGATTTGGTCATTGGTTAAGTGATCATACATGGGTGTATCTAACCCATTTATGAGGATACAATCCAAGTATCCATGGTGGGAATGTTTTTTTTTGAGGTATACTATTACAGCTGATTCTAATTTAGCTCTAGTGACACACTTGTTCTGTGATGTGATTATTGATTCATAGATATGACTTGTGGCCTGATATTTCATGATATTATAGTATTAATGCATCGTTATAGTCACTCATGATTTTTTTGTGATATGAATCATTTTAGGTATGCATATGGAAAAAGGTTTTGTATATGTTTTTGGAATTGAATTTGTTTCTTTACTTGTGGAATTGACCAGAAAATGATTCCAAATATGAAATTGAGGATTGAAAAATGATGAAAAATGTGAATAAATAGGTGTCTAATGCGAAACATGGATAATTATAATGGGTTTACCCTTTATTAAACATGGCCTAGATGTAGGATGGTTAAGGGTAGTGATAACATATCTGTTTTGATAATGCGGTGAGGCTTGGTGAAAAGACTTTTTGTGGATTATTGTGATTTTAATCTTATGTAAATTTGATAAAGATGTGTTGTCTATCCTAAGACCAGTGTTTGGAATTTTGTATTTAAGCCTCCTTGATGATTCTTGTTAATTGGATGACATGAAGACATGACTGTAGATGCTCCTCTAGTAGTGGAACTAGAGGCATCAATAGTGGAAGATGAGGAAGTCCTAGAGATGTTTCCAGAGAAACTTTCTCTGTTTTTTAAATTCATGGAAATTGAGATAGATAGGGTTGTTAAAATCATGAGTGATCTGACGAGGAAGTTCTATTTGTAGCACCATCCAACATTCACCAGAGAGGGTGGACCTAAGGCCGTAGTGTTCTGGATTGAGTCTATCTATACTAACCAGGGAAATTTAAAGACTCATATAGAGAAGAGGTTATAGTTTTCCACTTAAATGTTACATGGTCAGTGAATATTTGGTGGGACATCCAGACTCGGAATGGAATGTTGGAGGATATGTAGTAAAAGTAAATTCAAGAGATGTTCTAGGAGCAGTTTTATTTAGAGATGCTTAGGAAGGAGAGAGAAGTTGAGTTCATAGAGTATAATCATGGGAGTATGTCAGTGATGGATTTTGTTGTATTCATTACATATTAGTAGCACATTTCTCTAGTGTTGATAGGGGTGAGTCTACGATGGAAAGGGGGTTTTAGGATGGGTTTAAATATGAAATTATTCCCCATGTATATATCATCATGCTGAAAATGTTTTCAAAAGCAGTTAATTAGTCTCCCATATCTGAGGGGAACCTAATAGACCCTTTTGGTGGAAGATAAGTGGTTTCTTCTGGATGATCATGAGGTATGTATTTCAATGGTAAGAAGTTTCCCTAAGATAAATTTGACTAGATCTGTGGAAGGGATAGTGACCATGGGAAGGAATAGTTACTCAATATCTCACCTGATTTCTTTGTCACTAGTGTTGTAGGAGGGACCACTGTTATAGACACATTACCCGACCACCAGTAGAGTTCCATAATTTTTTACAGATGAGAAACATATAGAGGTTCTATAGGATCCCCTAATAGACTGGTAGCGATAGAGTATAATGGTAGAATCAATGTGTGGGAACATGATATTTTACACCATATAAGTATGACATATAGAGTTATACTGGCTGTGACTGGAAAGGAAGTGGACAAGGAAATTCTTGAAATGAGCGCCATGATCAAAAGTGGGGTGCAACTTAGAGGAACCAGACTACATCATAGGGAGTAGGGGCAGGGTAGCTACATGTATTTTAACTTTCCCTATTGGATAGTGAGGTCGTACCATCGACAATTAGAGGTAATATTCTTGTAGCTTATATGCTAGGTAGTGACTCATTTTAAATTAGTACCTCTCATTAATTTATTTCTACACAACTTGTGAATGGTATGATCAGTGTAGTGGAGGTCATGAATGTTTTCATGATGATTGATAGACCTTTGGGATTTTGATATTGAGGAATTTGTTAGTGAAAAATGGTGTTCCCTCGAGGTTGATGAATATAGTTTTCTTTAGGATATCTATATTATATATATGTCATGTTTCAACCAAATTATTGGAATGGATTAGTTAGTATCATTCTGAGACAAAATTTATTTTTATCATAGGTGAGTGAAATTTAAATCTCCTAATGGTGAAAATTATATACTATTAGGAGAGTGGTAAAAAATGTAGGATATGCAGGTCTAGTTCATCAGCAACTAGTGGATCTTACCACTGAGGTTTGTAGTCTACTATGGTATAATAGAGGTGTAATTCATGATGTCTCTCCACTAGTATTGAATAGGTTTTAGGAATTTTTTTATTAAGGAATTATTTGGGATTCCACCTAAGAGAGATGTTGAATTTACAATTGAGATCATTCCTCAGGATGAGATGATTTCTACTACACCATATAAAATGGAAGTAACATATCATCAAGAGCTAAAGACTTAGATGAAGAGTTGATGGATAAGTATTTTATCCATATGAGTGAATCACCTTGGGATTCCCTATTATTGTTTTCAATGAAGGATGATGAAACTCTACACTTGTGTGTTAATTTCTATATATTGAACGAAATGAATGTGAAGAACTTGTATCTTATTCTGTGCATTGAGGATCTATTTGACCATTTGGAGGGAACTTGTGTTTTCTCATGGATTTACTTGAGATCAAGGAATCATTAGTTGGGAGTTCAACCTTATGATATATAGATAATTTCATTCAAAATTAAGTACAACCTTTATGAGACTGTCATAATTTATTTTGGATTGATGAACACACCAAAAATGTTTATGGTCGTGATGAACTGAATCATCCATCCATACCTTGATTATTTTGTGGTAGTGTTTGTGAATGAAATCTTGGTGTACTCTAAGACTCATGATGATCATGCCCAACATCTTAACATAATTATGAGTACACTGAGATAATATCATATATACTTCAATATATATAAGTTTCTATTTTGGATTAACTAGGTATGATTATTGGGTAACATCTTCTCTTTGGAAGGTGTGTTGATGGACCCAAAGAAGGTTCAGGTGGTTGTATATTTGGAATATCCCAAGAATGTTTTTGATATCTGTATATTTCTAGGGTCAGCAGGATATTACTGAAGTTTCATCCATGGCTTCTATTATATGGAAGAACCACATTTGAATTGACTTAGAATGGGTTAAATATTGAATGGTTGGAATAATTTGATAGTTCCTTCTAGGAGTTGAAGAATGATTTGAAAAAAACATAATCTTTATCCTACCCATTTCAGGTGTGTAGTATACTTTTTTTATGATTATAAGATATGTATTGGAGTAGTGTTTATGTAGGGTGGTCGATTTGTGGTTTATGGGTATTAGAAGATGAGGAAACATGAGAGGAACCAACCTACGAACAGCCTCCAGTTGGCTGTTGTCGTGTATTCATTGATCTAGAGTATATGACTGGAAAGGGAAACAATGTGAATGATTAATTGAGATAGAAAACTCAAAATCAGGAAATTCAAGAGTATAATGTTGAGTGGAATATGATAAATTTGCTACCTGTGATGCATATTGTTGTTTAGGAGAGTTATGAGGAAAATAATTTCATATTGATTTCAGTAGAGTTTATAATTTTGAGTCAGATCATGGATAAGTTGTATGAGGATATGGGAGGTTTGGACTTGTGGAAAATCCTTGATGATGGGGGTAACATATAGAATGGATCCTAGATGAGGATGAGATCATCTATGTTAGAAATTGGGTTGTTGTTCTTATTAGTATGCATGATGAGATGATGCATGAATTTCATTCCAAAATGTGGCGATGCATCTAGGTGTGATCAAAACTTATAGTGAAATATTAGTTTTTGTGTCCAGACATGAAAAAGGAGATATAAGGGTTTGTGAAACAATGATTAACTTTTCAAAAGGTGAAGTCCTAGCATTAATGACATGATGGTTTACTGCAGATGTTGGCCATTAGAGAATAGAAATGGGATGACATTACCATGTATTTTTTTGGTGTTCTCCCAAGGACACCACAAAAATAATTATGACATTTTTTTTATTTTTTAATTTATGATAAAGGAAGAACATTTATTTCTATTATATGAGACCTTCTCAGTGGAATAGATGATGGACATGTGCAATTGACATATTTTCCATCTACATAGGGTTTTATGGACTATAGTTTCAATCTATAACTCATGTTTTACATTGTGCTTCTAGAAGGGCTTGCATAAGGAACATGGTATGTAGAATTTACTTAGTACATATTTCCACCCACATATAGATGGGTTGTCTGAGCTTAATATATAGGTTCTTGGGGATATGTTTTGGGTGTGGGTCCTAGACTTCGGTGGTTCTTGGGAGAAGAACCTTTATTTAGTGGAGTTCTCCTATAAAAACATTTATTTGAAAACTATTAAGATGAAAACATATAAGGATATTTATGGTAAGCCACAATGTTCACATATTGGATGGATGGAGGTTAGTGTGTAAGTGTTTTTTGGCCAAGTCTCAAGGAGGATACATCAGAGGATGTTTAGTTGATTCAGAATCTCACGACTATGAATCCAAGTAGACATCGCATGAGGATTAATATAAAAGACCCCTAGAGTATACAGAGGGTGACCATGTTTTCCTTTGGGTGAATCTTAGATTAGGCCATCATAGGAAATTGTGACAAGATAAGTTGGAACCTATTTTCATTGAACCATTTGAGTTTGTGAACATAATCAGTTATGTGGAGTACATATTGGATCTTCTATAGTGGTAAACTGATATGCATGATGTTTTTTCATGTGTAACAGCTTCAGAATAATCAACCCAAACCATTCTAATGTGATATACGTGGATGATGTTAAGATTAAGACCAATGCATCCTTTGAGGAGTACCTGATATGTGTGTCGGATCATAGTGAGACAGTGCGTTGTGGAAAGACTATGCTGATATTTTTTGTTTTTTTGGCAACATGGACATGTTTGTGAGGAAACATGGGTGGGAGAAGGAGATATATGGGTTCAGTTCCCCAATATTTTTTGACTCAAAATCATATATATTCTTGGGTGTATAGCTCAAGGATGTGATGTTATAAGGTTTTGATATTATAAGATCCCATCATTTTATAGAGTTTTCTTGATCTTGTTTCATGTATTTTATATCTGTTTTGGGTATATTTTTTTGGGGTTTAATTTGGGAGAATTTTGGAGGAAATTAGAGAAAATTGGAAGAAAGAAGGGAAGAGCATGGTTGGAATAACATTTTCAAAAATGATGTGCCCTTTTTTAAGAAACTATGAAACCCAAGACAAAGGGGTATTGAATGGGTGGTTCATGGTTTATAAAACCATGCACCCTTATTTATAGTAACTTCGTAACCCACCTAGAAGAGGCACACAGTTAAGGTTAATAGTTTTTCAATCCATGTTCCCCTTATTAGGAATCCATGAATGGGTTTTTTATTAACCCAATTTTTATTAAAATCACGATCCCTATGGTATTAAATCATAATCACACATACCAGTACCTAAACAAATTCTTATGAATTTTAGAGGCTCCTAGGTAGATTCCAAGCCCTACCAAACTCCCTTCTTCACAATTAAATGGAAGGATTGAAAAAACTATACAATTATTGGTTTGTATTTTTTCCCATTTATAACTCTCACTCTCTCATGATCCTCTTCTCTGATAAAAGAGGGATGTTTATCCATTGTTGTTTCAAGATATAGATTTAGGTTTTCTGAATATTTATTCTTGTGATCTTAGATTTGTGTCTCAAATGTAGGTTTTTTTATTTATCATGGTTTTGAAATATCCATTTCAAATTGAGGTTATCCATTGGAAACTCTTCATCATCAAACATGAGTTAGGTGGTCAACGATTCAAATCCCAAAGTCATTATTTCAATTACGTGTATATAAATATTTAATTTATATATAATTTTTAGCTATTAAATTTCACTAATTGAATTAATTAATTTGGTGAATTAATAAAATAAGGTCTTATGAATATAATTTTATAAGTTTATTATTGAATTAATTAATTTGATATTTATATTTTTTATTTTATATGATTAATGAATAGTTGAATTAATTAATGGGATATTCATATTGTGAAATTGATTAGAATAATTAAATATTAATTAATTATTAGGATATAGAGGGTTTTAATTAGATTAATTACTTATTTCATTAATTAATGAGATTTGTTTTATTATGAAACTAATTGAATTGGTTTAATTAATCATTGAATTTATTTATTGATGCTTTGATTGAGAAATGAGATAAAAAGTTTAATGTTGATTAACCTTAAATGATATGATATATGTGTAATATTTGTTATTGTGATATTTGTGAGTGGGTCATGGTCTGAAAAATCCAATTCCCATAGTGATAAGTTGTTGATAAATGAGTCCAAGACATGATACACAACTTCCGAATCCCATAGTGACAAACTGATTGATAAACATATGTGGGTCATAGTTTGATACTTCCAAAGACTATATTGATAAATTGTTTGATAAATGAGTGAGGGACATGGACAACTACTTTAAATTCCCATGAGGTCTAGGGAATAGTGGCCTAGGCACAAACTATTGGCATTGCAATATTGCTCCAATTAGCCATATTATAAATTGAAATGAAGTGGATAATGAATTCCCATTTATTATAACGAATTGTGAATTGAATATATGATATTGTTCAGACTCTGCCCTTGGATGATGTAGATATTGATAGTTTTGGTGCCCTCAATATGGTGGCACAATAATTATACTCACACCCCACTTGATCTACCTAATAAGTATCCGAATAGATTTCATGGTTACAGGACATGTAAAGGGAAATACCCAATGCTGGATAGATGAATTGAGATTGATCTTGGTTGTGGGAACTATACTTGGATTCGAGACCGGCATGGGAGTTTTTAGTGTCTTTATTTATTTTGTGTTTTTCATATTGAATCATAACACCATTTGGAATGAAATATCTAACACTTAGTTTTTGATATTGTATATTCTGTTTTGGTCATCATGTGAATCTGGTTTTGTGACTGTTATGTTTATATCATTTGAATATTGTTTATTTATTTCCTTTATTGTTATACTTTGGAAAAGAAGGTATAGTCTCCCAATGATCAATAATATACCTTTACTACTGGTGGGAAGACAACAGTGTACGGGGAGTCATACAAATGGTCATGTATCAAACTAGATTATGGTAATGATGTGTGGCTACTAGGTCGAGATATTACATAGGGGCAGGGGAACCGAGCTATGTATGATTCTTCATATAAATATATATCGATAATAGTTATATTATTTTATGAAATCAAACTTTTATTTATTAAAATTATGTGAAGATATTATTCTTTTCAAGATAAGATGATTCATACAAATGGTAGGTGTGTGATTACACATTTATCAAAATTTTCAATTGCACATGGTGATCAAAGGTTGGTAATTAAATTTTATGATAAAGAAAAAATAACTAGACCAAATGCCACATAGTTTTGACTTACCTAACTATACAATGTCATTATAGGATAATTATTTTATTTCATGATTAGAGGACTATCAACCTGTCATTAAAAGATCTTTTATAGGAGACCATAAAGGCAAAATTTCTAAACTTAACTATTTTGTTTTACAATGGATTAAATATTACCCATTTTGTAATAATTCATATATTCAATTATATATGACAATTTACTTTAAAGAGATAAACTAAATTAATAAAAAGGAATATCTTTTTCGGTAACCAAATGGTGAGATTTTATGTAAAATTTGGATATATTTTATAATTTTTGTAGTAAAATAATTGCAAATACATGACTTATGTATTAGTTTATAGATACAATGACATGGACGATGTTTTCCACAAATCATTCAGAGGAATCCTTTATGGCGTGTTTTTGTTGTTTATAATACATAATTTTTTAATTTATTTTAATTACATAATAGCTTAGTTATTTTTTCGTAAGCAATTATCTTATAGGAAAACACATGAAGAGATAGAGTAACATACTCTATACCATATTACATAATCACATGGAGGGTGTCTTTTATTTGAGGAGAAATTAACTACTATAAAATTTAACGAATTATGATACAAGATACGTAGTATCTCTAAAGAGGTTCAATACGACCATCCATTTACTCCCCCCATCACAAAATAATAGAAAAGGTGGGAATTATAAAAATATGTGGTGTATTACAATTCCAATAAAGTATGTAGTTGCTAATATTTTAAGTAGTTTATTATTATTATTCTTAAATATTATAATTTTTAAACTTATTTTAGTAATAATACCCCTAAAAATTTTATTTCAGGATTTATTTCTGAAAAAATGATACAGGGGAACTTTGTACCTATGGGTATGCTGAATATTATTACCGCTAATTTCGGAAATTGGGAACACTCAATCCATTTATGTTGGAACAAATATAGTATTATTTTTTTAAAATCATTTGGTTTTGACCATAGTAAAACGTTAATGAGGGATGAAATTAAAAGAGAAATAGATTATTTAATGGATGGAATGAGAAAATTGATTGAGTTGGATGATGATATAATTAAATCATTTGTATTTGTTAATCTCTTTCTTAGGTGGTGTTCGATGATGATTCAAAAATTTATTAAATTCGAAAGCCTTAATATATTATTTTAATTATTTAATCATAATATTTTTATTTTATATAAATTTTGATAATTAATATTTGAAATTGAAATAGTTTATAGACTGTGTTCAATAGGGATCATTATTTAATAATGGATCCATACAAAATTGAATATTGGAATATTTGGGTAGACAACTTCTATACGAGTAAATAATTGTTTTTTCGAACAAATATAGTGATCTATTTTAAATTATTTTTGAAAAATTATGTTTCATCATCAATGAGGGAATTTTTAATGGAATTATTAGGGTTATTATTAATTTAAAATATAATCATGACGAGAACAAAAACATATTTTAGAAATTTAGTTTAATTTTAACTCTTATAATTTAAACAAATATTATATAATCTTAAATTAAGAACAACTTATGTTGTATATTTTCTATGATATTTTTCTATATATATCAAAAGAATTGGAGAAAATTTATTTATAAACTATTTTCTATGTTTAATTAATTTTTTGAATTATTTATATTTTGTTATATATTTGTAAAAATTGTTATAAATTTTTTAAGGAGTTTTGTTTTCCCTTTTTCAATTTATTTTTTTTTCTATGCTTTTTGGTTATGAAAATTGTGTTTACATGTTTGGAATTATGTATTTTTAAATATTTTTCTTTAAAAACCAACATACAGTATTGTTTTTACTATAAACATGCTTATAAAGCCTTATATATTTAATATTTTAGAAAGAATTTCC
This sequence comes from Viscum album, assembly GCA_963277665.1. Classification (NCBI taxonomy): domain Eukaryota; kingdom Viridiplantae; phylum Streptophyta; class Magnoliopsida; order Santalales; family Viscaceae; genus Viscum; species Viscum album. The sequence goes on along the minus strand of OY728155.1, from coordinate 910,686,993 downwards.
ACCTCAATTTTATAAAATATAAGCAGAGATATACTTTTATATTTCATTTTTTTGAAGGGGTTTCAATATCTATTTTTATAAATAGAAATTGAAGATCCAAATTTCTATAGAACATTTATTATTGTCATTTTTTAATCAAAATTGAAATGAAAAAACCAACACTAATGGTGTTTTTCCTCTAGTGAATAAATTCTTGGATCAATTTTATAGAAAAGAACACTTATTCTAATCATGTTAGGAAGATAAATTTTATGCCTAATATTTACCTAAAAATGTTTAAAATTTCATACCAACAACTGTTGTGGATGCTACATGAGTTATTTCCTCAAATGAAGAGGAAAATAAATAAAAAAACATTTTGGTTCAAAGGACACAACCATAAGTAATGAAATTAAGTCAAAGATTTATGTCAAATTATCTTCTTGTCATTTGGTTTCTGTAATTTTTTAGATCACATGTATTATATTTTCTTTAAAGTGAATAATTTTCATCTAAATAGGAAATAATAATACACATTGCTCACTGGTTATCTAAAAAATTGATATTGAAGGATATAATGATTCATTTTGATTTAAATTATTAGAATAAATTATATTAGAAGCATAAAAAGTAATTTTCTTAATGTTGATTTATTTTACCATAATTAATAATTCACTTACTATGTTGATTGAATTGATGATACATAGGAAAACATTGTTAAATCTTATAAAATGATGTTAATGGTTTTTTGTCTAGTAGTTTATTTTGGATTGTGATGGTCTAGAGGCCCTATTGTGGAAGGTCAAATTATGTATTATGAAAATATCAATTTTATGAATAATATCACATTTACAGTACCCCGCTATTGTATCTACAATAATACCTGAACTGCTATAGTACTACAGTACAATTATAGTACTAGATAAACTCATCCTTACCTAGATTTGACCCCAAGTCTGACTATTATAAACAGATACTTTGATTATTAATTAATTGGTAAGTAGTAATTAATGTGGTAATTGTTAATTATTTTAGAATATAATATATAATACATGATAAATAATGATAATTTACTTATTATTATTTACATTACTATTATCAATAATTAAAAATATAACTATTACTCAAAAAATAACTATTATGTGATTATTATTTATTCATGATAGTAATGTTATTCAATATGATATCAATATTATTTTTCTTATTATTAATTAAATCATTGATTATTATTAATTACATAATAAATTATTGATTGAACCACAAATACTTAATTTATTATTAATTATTTGTTTTAGTTAATTACAATACTAAATTCCTATTAATTTCATTCTAAAATATTCCATTATTAATTATTAGTTATTTTACATTCATAATTATATCATAGTAATCATGATATTATTTATATTATTAGTTATTATTAATTATATAATTATTATTTATTATTATTTTCTATATAATTAATAAAATAATATTTTTAAAATGTATTATAATTATTATAATATTTTTACAATGTTATTAAAAGGGTATATGAATCCCACGTTAAATGTTTTTGAAGGATTTCAAGGGTCACCCTATATAATGATTGTTTTAATGAGATTTAAAATAATATTTTTGGAACAATTTAATGAAAATTAATATCTTATATAAAAAAAAATTATCGTTTTCTCTCACTCTCTATGTATTTGAATATTCTATAATGTATAACCATTTAAATATTTATTTTCTATACATCCTATTAATTTTTTTCCCTTATCACTTTTGTAAGAATTCAATAAAACATATTATAAGTGCTTATGTAGAAGGTTGGATAATATGAAAAATTAATCATTATATTATATGTTTGTATATAGATACTAAGATATTTTGACGCTACCTTATCCGATTAAATAAGATTAATTGTGTGGTTAATAAGGGGTTTTTTATGGTCATATTAGTCAATACTGAATCAGATTAAATCATTCATTATTAGTTTATTGTCTATAATTATTTAAGGATGATAAAATTATAAAAAGTTAATTATTTAACTTTGAATCAATTTGATATAAATGTATTGATGTTATTTTAAAAATTTGAAAAACTACCGACACTTATTTAAATGAGTTATGTATGTTAAATGGGTATTTCAAAATGTAATAGGGTAGGGGAACAATAATGCATTCGTAAATTAAACATGTTCTTGTGTTAAAAAAAATAAATGTGTTAGGATCCAGGGGATCCAAATTTCATGTGTACCCACATGTTGGATTTCTTCCCAATAAATGTTTTATGAATTAATGTGAAATTCACATTTAGATTCAATTATCACATTATTCAATTAAAATATAAATTTTATATTAAAATTTCAATTTCATGTAATCATTACAGAAAAAAATCACACAATAAGGCAATTATGTTTACGTTTATTTTCAAGATATCACTACACATTAACTCATTTAAATATTAACGAAATAAAATATGTGAGATTCTTTAGAGAAGTAATTTAAAATTATATTAATCCAATGAATCTCAAATATAATAATTAACAAATTAATATATATAAAAAATTAATAAATTTAATTGAAATGAATTAATATTTGAATTAATTTATGTTTTTTATAATCACATGCATCAATGTAATATTTAATACATTATCCAATGTTTTCAATTGAAATTTTATTCCACTCTTGTGTACAGACATGAGATACCAACTATAGTATAATGATACAACATAACTAATTTTATATATAATTGTGTACCTGAATTATGTTAACACATATGAATATAATAGAAAATGAAATTAATGTTTGAATTAAATTATTGTATAAAATAATCTATGAATTATAGTTAAAGAAAAAAATTATGAATAATATTTTTTAAAAATTTATGCCATTCAGTCTTTCAATCATCATTCTCTATTCATATTGAAATCACAATCAGGTAGGGATGGGAAATTAATTCCTCTTATTTAATTGAGACCTAACTCATCAATCTTGTTGATCATTTAGGAGATGTTCTTTCGTCAATATCTTCCAATAATCCCTTCCCGGAAAACCCCAATATATTAAACACAAACATTAAATTTATGAATGTAGGTGTGTATTATTGATATTACTATTATTAGTGTAGATGTACATCCTTATGATTATCATTGTGAATTAGATATGATACATATATTGAGGGTAAATAGTATGTTATACATTCAATATGTACTTGAACTTTAACTAATTTAACTATCAATAAAATCAAATATTAATGATTTTAAGATAATCAATTTAAAGTCATCTGCATTAAATAAACCAATAACATAACTATAATGAAGTTAGAAAATATATAAATTTTATTTTCATGATTAAATATATGATTTTTTATAATCATGAGATTATAAGTTTACATTATGAAAATCATCATGTATTTATAAGGGAATAATGGATAGTGGTGTATTGTGGGAGAACCTTCAGGCCATATAGGATAATTCATAGATATTCACCTAGTTGGATTAAGTGATTATAAAGTTGTTTGAAGGGAATGCACTATATTTTTTTAAAAAAATATTGTGGGGTTTCCTCACAAGGTGATATAAATCCCAAAAGAACTCAAATATTTATAGATAGATATATATCATATTACTCATACAGATTAAGGGGAAATATTTCTTTTCATTTTCTCCTCTTTTTATAGAAACTTATTTTTCCTCCTTACCATGTGTTTTTTATTTTCGCTGTTCTAAAATATCCATTAATTCAACATTACATTATCATATTTTCGATGAATTCCATTTCTGAAAAAATAAATTAAAATACTTTTATTTTCTAAATATTTTAAACTATAAATATATCATGCTTTTTTCTTTATAAACATAACCAAACATTTATAAGCTAATCCTTCCCATCCCGTAAGATATTATATTTTTTTTCAAAAAATACTGAGAATTTTATATCGTTGATGTTTTGATGTATAGAGAGAAAATTCCATGGTTTGGAATGGTGGAATTTTATTTCCATGAATGGATTGTAGAATGAATAAGGACCATTAGAAAAACTCTATACAGATCAAGGGAAATATATGAATATATCAGAAGTTTCTTGATTCTTGTTATTCAATGTATAGTTAAATAAATTTACACAGGTTTTGTTCCCCTTGATTTTAGATTATATATGATAAGTGGGAATCACACTTTATGGTGAGGAAGTAGAAGAATACTTTGTGATCAAATTTTGTTATCTTGTTATATGTTTTTTCATTTTATTTGTGGTTATATTATTTTTAGGAATACATTAATGGGGTTTTTTGTCGATTTATTTCCATATTTTGATGTATTGTTTTTTAATGATTTTTTCTTTTTATTTATAATTATGTGGTTAATTATTTTTTAATTTATATAGTTAATTAAATTCCCTCACATATTTCCTCACTTCCATTTTGAAGCTCTCTACTTTATGTGATTACCATGCGGATGTTCATCTAGATGAGTTGTTGCTTGCTGATTTGATACATCGACCTAGGTTTCTTATTTAAAATATTGTCTCACTTTAAAATAGGAGGTAAAAATTATTTAAAGATAAGGAGTTGTACCATTAATCATAAAACATAAACAATCTATAAAAATTAACTCTCTTTAGAAATAGCATAATCCGTTGAAATAGTTATGAAAATATTTTTAAATAAAACCAAATTTTTTTTTGTGAAATTGAACATACACAATTTAATAATGAAAATAAAACCAACTAGAAAAATAATATTATTAAATATATTTTTAAACATAAAAAAACTAACAATCAACCTCATTATGCATTTTAAAATGGGAAAAATACATTTCTATATGTAATAAAAATAGAAATTTTAATAAACTATATAACTATGAAAATTAATTATAGAAAATATATCAATAATTAAATTTAGTTTTAAGATAAACAAAATAGATTTAAATGATGAGTTCATGTCAAATTATTAACATATTATCCTCTTGAACAAAATATCCAAGATAATAAAAATTTATATTGGTGATTGCACACTCAAATGTGAATGAAAACTCATTACAAAATAATTGAATTTAAAAGATAAATAAAAGTGGATAATTGAGTTTTAGAACAATTCAAGATAATACAAATAGGTTAAAGGATAGATATATAAACCTAAGCTATAATAAGATGAATGTTAGGATGAATGTTCTCGGAATAAAAATGGTGATCAAATTAGAGAGGGGAGTGGTTTATGGTTTATTGGTATGATCAGCTATGTTGGATGATCGAACCGATGTATATGTATATATATTTTAATATTAAATTATTTCTTTAGATTAAAAAAATGGTGAGATAAAAAAATTAACATATGAAAATAATGGCATGATCGATTGGTTTTTCATTGATTAACTGTTGTTGAAACAGGATGAAATGCCAAAATGGACTAATAACATGGACCAGATTGGAAATCCCACCAATCAACGGTCTGATCCGGTCTGGGGTTTAAAATAGTGATATGGATATAACAACATTGGTGGACTTTCTAGAAAGTAAAAAATGTAAATTGAGTGTGAGAGTTAGTATATAAAAATAATGGTTTAAAGAAATTAGGTATTTTAGATTATTTTTTGTCCTCAACATTTATAGCTTCCTCAATACATATTTCCATTCGATGTTGAACCAAGTAAATATAATATTTTCATGTTTTACATTTTAATTGGACTTACAATTATATTGATGATCAACATATTCTGATTGATCATTTCAATAAAGGGAATAGATTAGAAAAAAGGTATATTAAGGAATGAAATTTAAAATTTGTATTCATCCTAATTCACCATCTTTTATACACATTCAACAAAATTAAGATACATTACTTCTAAATACCTTATATAAAGAATTATTTTTTCATAGAATACATAATAAAAATATTCAATTAAATGATTAGAAAGCCAACCTAAACATGACATGTGAAAATGTTTCACAGAACTCATTTCATGTAAGTTACTAAAATCCTAGAAATAGAAATCCTACACCTATGCAGGTGTGATGATGAAGTCTTCCAATATATAACTTTGTATAAATGTTCTATGATCTTTGGCCTTTGAAAAACCTGATATGTTACCTATTATCTATACTCAATATTCCATAGGATTTATTTTAGTATTTTAAATCAATATATATTAGAATAAAAAAGTACAATCATTATTTTCTTTGGAATTATAAAATCAAAATCATCAATTCAGATTGAATTACATTAAATAAAATGAAATATACAATGTATAAACATTTTAATCAATGAAATGAGAAAATTGATTAAGAATTTAATACTAAAAAGTATACAAATATAAATAATTCAGAAATTTTTTATGATTTATAAAAAATTTAATAATAAAAAGATGAATACTAGATTTATTAATGTATGAAAAAATTTAATATAATGTATTGAATTTTAGACCGAATTTAATATTCAAAATTATTTGAGAATGGTCTGAAGTTTTTTATATTCTTGGTGCAAGCCATATAGGTTGACATAGATGATTCCATATATGATAGTGGATAAATACAAAAAATTCATATTTAATAATTAAAAATTTATTAAATATTTAAAATGTGGGAATCATGAAATTCTCATATTATAAGATAAACATACATTTACAATCATATCAATATAATATGAATATTTCATATTATAAAAATATAAAATCTATAAACAAATAATAAATGGAACACAATTGAAGATACTATACATTATGATTGGGGATCATATAATATTAGTAGTGGATATCATTTTATATGATGATTCAATAGTCTAGAGTAATAGGGGCTTGTCCACACAACTTGGTCCCTAATAAATACTTTCACAAAATATGTTTGGCATGTGTTGTAGGAAACAACATGTTTTGAAAACATATTTTATGAATATCTATAACATGTAACATTAGTGAATCCCCATATATGATTTAATTTTATGAAATTATATATGTTGTAATGGTGTAGTATAATCCTTCGACGAAGGTGATCTACAACTAGGCTGAAACTCTAGTGTACTAAGTGTAGATGACTGACAATAATTTTAGGGCACTATAATAATGACAACTTATTCTAGAAGCGTGTTTTAGTTGTATTATAACTCCTTACACATCCAACCATATATAATAAAAAATCATGGACTTGGGAGGTTGTACTATTGTATCAAAGTGGACTTACTGTGTGGGAACTGAAATAAATTAGGTTAAATTAATAACATTACCTTAAGAGCAGATTTGAGCTAGGGTCATATGAACTCCCAAAAAAATAACCCTATAACTATACTCCTGATTTTAGTGTAGTGACTCTCTCTCTCTCTGTGGAAGTATTGATTATTCCTAAACCATGTAAATCATTTTATCCCATGTTCTTATTCTTCTTCATTATATATTTTTCTCTAGTTTTCTCTCTTTTCTGAGACCGTTTTTCATTATTAACCTTGATCTTTTGGAAAAAATATATTTTCTACATATTTTATAGTATAATAAAACCAATAATAATATAATACTAATGAAATCGTATAGTAACAATAATCCATATCACATAGTAGAACACAACATTTCCATTCTTGCAATAACCACTTGCTTATATAAGTTATTTCATGAGTTATTTTTCAATATTCATATTATGAGAGTCCATTTTTCATTCCCAACTAAAAAGGTTTTTTAAAATTACTCTAGACACATTAATAATATTCCATACATCTTATTTTTTAGTCTTAAAAGCTATTTGCTGCACCAAATTCAAAATTTATATTTGAAAACACAATCAAGAGACGCAGAAAATATAAATTCATTTAATTTCTCTATAATGAAATATTTTACTTTAATTTTCAAACATTCTATTTTAAGTGAAACATATACTGAATAGACAGTAACAATTTTTAATATTATTTTATAGAATATCTGAAATCATCAATCCACATTTTCTTTATATCAATTTATGATACATCCTTGGAAGTATTTGGGCTACGATAACTTGGGTTTCACTCCTTCATGTAAAATCTCCATCTACAGTATTGATATTGAAATCTGATGAATGTTTGACATCAAATATGACACCTAATTTTGACTCAATGGTTGTGAAAATTATTTTGTAACAATTTTTTAATAATTTGGAATATCTAAAAACAATATAAGTATTTTGTTTTCTAGAAATTCCTAAAATGAGGTAGTTATTGAAAATAAAATCCCACAGACACTTACATTGTAGTAGGCGCACCATTTTTACCACCGAACTAACATGAGATTATAATTCTTCAAAGACTCCCTGTAATTATACTAACAACATATATGAAATGATACAAAAATCATTATTAACATTATTTATATTCAAATTTGTTATGAGAGCTCCCTCAACGTTAGTGTCATATTATTGATAATCATCTTGAATAGGTGAAAATTTATCTTCCCATGGAAATGACGTCTAAGGGTTATTTATATCTAATAAAATCAAATCACCAAATTCAAATTCCCCCTAAATTTGTGAATCCTCTAAAGGTTGATAAAAATGATCATCTTCTTTAAATTGTTTCTCAAAAACTTCTACCATATATTCTCGATCCTTAGATTTCTCTTAACCAACTGGTGCTTATCACATAATTTTTAATATAGTTTATTCGAACTCAATACCATATTTACTATGCTATTGCATAGGTTTATTATACATAACTTCTTTGGATAAATTTATAAAACACTTCTAGAGAATCTTGAATCAGTCCCTCATAAGGGATTTCTTCTTCTTCAATTAATACTGCATGATCTACCATTTCCTCTTGAAATATTTCATCCATATAAGCATCTTAGTTTCTTTATTATACCCAGCATTTACTTTTCATGAATAATTTACCCATATTCATCTTCCCAATAATAATATTATAAATTTTTAGTGAGTATAGGTTAAGAAAAGATTGAATCTTTAAGACTTGATATTGAATCCAAGTAAAATATTATAATTTAAAAAACCATTCCTAATCACAATTCTTAACTCACTGATGGATTTAAATTATGTTTCCAACATCTTTGTTATGAGATATATGTGACATCCAATCTTGGGGTATTATATGTTTCAGAGAGCTAACATCAAAGCATGTGGGGACATATATTTAGGCTTATTCATGGTGTTTTTTTTTCAAGGTTGATCTAGGTAAATGATATTACATACAATTTTTATGGTTCAGTTTTGTGTAACCGATAGAGTCTTTGAACACATTCCACTAATGAGAGAGAATACTTATGATGTTGGTAGAAGAAGATTCATGTGATTCATCTTGACATTTTTTTTCTATAGGTTATATGTGTGATGATATTCTAGAAATGTAGTTTGTAGGCCTTAGGTGGTGTGATTTTTGTTTCAAATTCAATTCATGAGAGTTTTTATACCATTATTCTAATTTTTTAATCGATTTTTTACCAAACAATTTTCCTTTATAATTTTACTGAACATAATAATAAATTTCCACTACATCCACTCTAACACTACCAAATTAAATCTTTATACTTATTTGGGTGTTTTAAGAAATTAATTACATAGTATAATCAGTTAAAACTCATAATAAAATATATATTAATGTCCATTACTTCATAACAAATACATAATTTTCAGGTTTTAAAAACATTATCAATTCATTGAACATGAAACCAATACTGTATCACCATAAACTATTTCAGTACTCATACCTATCCTTGAGTCTGGTTGGAATGATTCCAAGTCCATGATGTCATTCCCATACTTTTAAAAGCTTTATAGTAAAAATATGACTCACCTACCATATGGAATAATATGAAAAATCAACTCACATAATATTCATATCTCTGTACAAAATTACACGATGATAATAAATGAGTATAAGTGAATATGACACCGCAAAATAGAAAAATGATAAAATGATATGGCAATAAACCCCATGATACATATACCACTCAATAAAATGTACTCAATTACAAATCATAAACCATCCTCCACTAGTGTTCACTAGAAAATAATCATTACACTTAAAGTGACCAATGGAACATGTAGGCACACAGTGGAGGGGGTCAATCAATGTACACAAGTTTTACTCAGTTTCATTTATTCTCTTTGGCATCCTTTTTAAATTCGAACCTATTCCCTTGTTAAAGTGAATAGATCTTCCTTGTTTGAAGACACTATTATATGACATGAAATCCAAAAATTAAATGAAGAAAAATACAAAATATTTTTACAAGGTTCTCCCCCTATGTGTGTGACTACATCTTCATAATGTTCAGGATGATCCAAGACACATATTATCCTCTATAAATCAATCAACAATTATAGGTGGTTGTTCTGGTATCTCTCTAAAACCATGGATTGTAGGTATGTACCACTTACCAAATTTAACTGGTATCCCACCTGTGTACATTATATTTCCATAAAACCATTTCAATTTTTAAGGGAATACTACCAGTATTTATAAATAAAAATCATAATAAAATTATAATGATCACACAATCTTTAATCTAACACTACAATAAAATAATGATCATCATCTTCAAGCCATTGGAATAAACAGATTCTGCACTTTCATACTTCAATTGATTGTCTCGGACTACCAATGAATGTAATCAACAACACTGTATGAATTAAAGAATAGTATAATCTTCTGAATTACAACAATAAATCACATCCACTTATATTCAATATAATATTATAATAATAAAATTAATATTCTTTAAAAAACTAAAAGTTTTCTTCTTCCTCAATTTAATAAAGTATATTTCTTTAGTTCAAACAAATACTTCTAATATTATGTTCAATCATTACACATATGACCATTATCTATTACACATACATGGATTGAGACAATTTTATTTTCATGAATTAAATTCTCATGCATCCATTATACAACCTTATTAGTCACATGTCACTACATGTTCAATGTTATTGTTTTTAAAATTTTCAATCAATATTCATGTAATAAGGATTACACAACTTATTTTTCTTTGATGCGATACACAGATGATTTCAGTGTAAAAAATTCATGTATTCAGAACAAAATGTAAGTATTCTTTGAACAACACAATTCATATATGATCATTTTCTTCTATTCATATATATTATTTCACTCACAATACTTTCATATAACACAATATCTCACATTACACATACTTCAAATATTTTTCTCATAATTCTTATGTACATTTGCATAAAATATATATGTAAGACTATAATACATTATCCATATCATAAATAGTTTATATTAGATCGTACCATCTCATAATTGAAGGAATGTACAACTAACACCAATCCTCTTCACATAAACCGGTTTCACATAAATTTATCATGAGAACCACTACCTTCTTCTAATGACAAAGTTGGTTCACGATATCCTTGTTCACATAATCCTGACACTATACATGTTTTCCTAAATCCTGCAAATATACTTATTAGACCATATAAATTTTTTATAGAATTAGAACAACATCACAAAAACATGTATAATGTAACAACATGAGCATATTGAACCTGCTCATTAATGAATATAGAGATACCTCGAGTCACTATTTTAGTTCCTATCTCTTAAAAATATCTCCTGAGTATACATTTAAATCATAATAAAAATGATATATATATGTGTATTTATAGATTAAATTCAACTGAATAATATAATTCAGAATTCCTCAACATTTTGTGTGCACTTGAATAGTTTGAACTTCATGATTACGGAAGAACACACTCATTGAAAAAACATTTTTCTCCACACTATATCTCCAAAATTAGATCATTATTTAAAAATGAAAATGAAGACTCATGTCAATTAAATCATATTTTAATTTCCAAGACATAAAAATTCTACATAAACTTATTGATGGATCATTGGAGGACACTACCATAAAAACTGCTATGGATATATAATCCTCTAGTGTATATAGGTTGACGATCACATTGAAGGGTGAACGGATGACTTGTATTAAAGAGATTCATTGGCCATAATTATTTATTTATATTTAATTATAGATGAAAAGTGTCTCCGCTAAATTCATCCCAAATTGATTTGGAATTCAGTTGATCATATCCTTTTATAACAAAGGGCGCCAGTACGTCGCCATATGTGAGTAACAGGGATCGCACCTTACACCCACTAGAATTAACCCATGATAGTATCGTCTGTTGTAGTGCTACCCCAAAGGGTGGATCCTATTTCTCCCTATCACCTCTTTGTGGGTTCACTTTTCCCAACCTCTACATTCATAATTACTATGGTCGATCCTAGTACCTCTTTTAATTGCGGTTCACATGGATCTCATGGATTAATGGTTGGAAGGATTTATTTTTTCTAGTAGAGTCCAATATAAGTGTTACCACAACCTAAATTCCATTCCTATCCAAGGCATATCACATATAAAACTCATAACCATTTAATATCATACCATATATGACATAATCGAGACCAAACCATAACACACTTATATTTTATATTTGAATTGAATCATAATTTCCAAAATACCTCCACCTATTTTAATATTGTAAACAGTATGTAAATTCAAAGAACCAATGAAACATGTATTTTGACGTAAAGAATAGTTCCACAACCAAAAAAATCAATATTTCTATGAATCTATTTAAATTAAAAAATCCTTTCCAACTTATAAATAATTTTCAGGTGTAATTCAATCTAATAACTCTATAATTCAATCAATGTGACATTGTAATTTTATCAAACAAATAGATTAAAAAAATAAAACATAATAATTACATCAATTTTTTTAATCTCTTCCTTTCGATTTGTTTTCAATACCCATTTCACTTTATAAGTCAATGTTTTATTCTACCCCTTATTTAAAATAAAACCAAGGATAGATTATGGGAAACAATTCAACTCATATCATTTAGTAACATCTAAAATTTTCTTTTTATTCCTTCAATCTACTCATTTAATAAATGATTACACTAAATAAAAATTTAAATTGATATACACAAGAGAGAGAATGTGTCACCTTACTCGGAATTCTTCTTGTGTTTATACTCCTTCAGTACAGAATTCTTTAAAAAATAACCCACATCTGAGATACCTTTGTTCTTCAATAGTTTGTTTGTTTTAGTATCCATGTCATGTATTTGTAATAAATATGACTAGATATTTTGAACCTTCCACACTAATATCCAGAAATATTAGTGTCATCATTTTTAAAAAACCTCTCATGAAATTTTAAACTTTCTTCTTGATTGTTATCCAACAAAATCAATCCTTTTAATTTTTTATAAATATTATTTTTTAATTTTAATTTCTTCCACTATAATTATTGTTTATGAAGAGTTTTCAAAGGTGAATAATATGGAATATTCTTCCACACTATAAGTAATATTTATTTTGTGTGATATTTATTTTATCATTATTATTGGGTGTAGTTTTCTGCCCAATTTCATTAAATATCTAATTTATATTAAAACCAAAATAATACTTTTTAGATTTTATTATTCTACTCTTCTTTTGTTTTGGTCTTTTCATAAAATTAGAATATGGACATTACATAGTTAGTATATGCCAACACTTATCACAATTGTGACTACATCTACTGTAATAATCACATAAGTAATCAAGATACTAAAATCTATTATTGATAGATATATTCTTTTTCATCTCTGAATTATGATTCAATTCTGTAGGATTTATCTTCACATCATATATGATCCCATTAAATACTATCCCAATAAAATTATCATTCATTAAAAAATTGTGCCAATATACAATGTCATGATTCCTAAATTTTTAATAGTGACACAATTCAACATGATTGAAATTTTTTTTCTTTGGATAAAATGGTTCTTCATCTAATAATTTTGTGGGGGAAATGAATTCGGACTATTATTAATGTCAACCTTTTAGAATATAGTGGGTTTATCATCAGTATTATTCACCCATGTTTTCCACAATTACATTCGGAACATATACTAACAGATGAAAAATTATTAGTATAAACAAAAACTCTTAGAAAAAGGGTCTCCTATTTCAATGGGTTTGAAAAAGATTTATATTTAGATTATCTCAATTCCTTAATTCGGCTTGAAAGAGTCCTTTTATAGGTAAGAATTATTTTATAATTACTATCTGAATCAAATATGATCTCATCTTTTTTTGAATATTCATATTGGGTGTTCTATATATTTATGAACATTACCTCCAAATCAATATACAACATATTTTGAGTGTTCTTATGGTCTTTAATTAATTTAACCATTTATTTTCATTATTTTAGGGAAGTATATATCTATGATTCATTTAGTTATTTTGAATTGAAATCCATTTCAGGAGAATTCAGGTTGAGTAAATTTATCTCATCCCAAACAAATTTATGTTTATCTTCCCATTTAATCCTTATTTTTGGACTTGATCTTCATTCATTTTATTTCCCTCTATTATAGGATTATTCAACACTTTAATTAAATTTAACTTAACATATAGATGATATTCTTTAACATTTATAGAGTTTATATGTAGTTTCCCTAATGTAAAGATTACTTTGGTATAAATATTATCAATGAAATCCTTCTATGAAACATTTTATTGTAATTCAACTTCCAACAATGTAAATATTTCATTACAATATAATAAATAATGTTCTTTTGATTCTTCACCTAGGATGAATATCCCATGATTTTAATTTTTTTCAATTTAGGGTACCTAATAGTCATGATAGATTTGTGACATTTTTCATGTTTAAGATTCATCTCAGTAGGAAACTTCTTAGATAGTCCTTTTTCACAAACATTTCTCTATGGCACTTCTTAAAAATAGGAGGAATGTTCATTGAAATGTGATACACTTTTTTATTTAGCTTAAATAAGTTATGTTTTTGTTTTAATATTTGAAATTTAGGTTCCATGTATTTATCCATATCCTCAACTTCCTCTTTAACATGTTTATTTTCATCATTTATTCCATTGGTGCATGAAAATACATACGTGAAAACCTCAGTAGTAACATTCATTTGATATTAATTAAATTATGAACAAAAATGAACTTATAATTTAATAAAATCTTCTTCATCAGTACTTGAACATGAATCCTAAAAAGGGTTATTATTAACCAATTTAATAGATACTACTTATAGAGTACCACTATGACTACAATTAGTTTTTGTTTTACCCAATGTCGCATTAAAACTTTTTCTCATCTTTATTAACAATTTATTCATTTTGTTCTTCACGGTTTTCATGGAAACCTTTAGGTTTTCATTTACTATGATATATACTGATATTTTCATCTGAGACAACACTATTAATTTTTATATTTCAAATTTTCACTTTATATAGGTTGAATATAAACAACTGGGACAATAAGGCAGATACAATCACAGGTGGAACTATTGTTCTAATGTTAGTTGATGTACCTAGTGGATCAAATAGGTATATTAGGAGGGGGTGAATCAATGTACACATTTTTGCTAATTTTTTATTCTATTTACCCCTTTTATAATTTTAACCACTATACATGTTTGAGTGAATAATTATTCCATTTTTTGAAAAAAATTATACCACATGAATGAAAAAAAATAAAAATTTAATGCAACTAAGGATATTTTTTAAAGCTTGTCCCTCAATGATGGTGGATATTTTTTTGGGTCGAAGTCTCGATTTATTATTTAAATCAAATACCTCTTTAGACTAGGTAGAGGGTGACCCATTACAGAGCCCAAAGGCCCAAGTCCAAGTGGCCTAAATACAAGGCTTGGCAGCCATTTTTGACCCAAAGGACCCCTCGGTGAATAGTACAGCAACAATACCCGTGCTGCTACAGTACCACCACCGCTATAGTTTCTGCCATAGTCACTCCACCGCTATAGTGTCACCCCTTCTATAGTATGTCGTTATGTATGAACCACTCCCCAAATTATACAAGAATCACAATAGTGTTATTTGTACATCCATTCTATCAGTCTTATTTATACTATATTCCCACTAGTGTTAACAAAAGAAAAAAATATAAAGATCACAAAATAAAGAAGATTGTACTACAATAAAACATGTTATTCCTCTTCAACTCACTAAAAAGTACTAATTCTTCAATTTTAAACTTTATTCAAAAGCCCTCAACTACCACTAGATGTAATCAACAATAGTGTATGAAA
This sequence comes from Viscum album, assembly GCA_963277665.1. Lineage (NCBI taxonomy): Eukaryota > Viridiplantae > Streptophyta > Magnoliopsida > Santalales > Viscaceae > Viscum > Viscum album. Next base: position 910,670,957 of record OY728155.1, on the reverse strand, counting down.
TACATCTCTGTATAATCTTATAAATTATTGGAATATATTACTTCCACTTTATCTCACTATAATAACATAATGAACAACTAAATCTTCTTTATGAAACTACATGTTTTTATCTTTATCACTTTAATAAAATAAATTTCTTCAATTCACACGAACAATGTTAATTGTATATTTAATCAATAAAAGTATGATCATTGTCTGTTCCTCACACATATAGGGTGAAAAGTATATTTTCATGAATGAAATTATCATGCATTAAATATATTAAATTTTTCTTTTCATGTCAATACAAGTGAAATGATTATGTTTTTAAAATGCTCAATAAATATTCATGTAATAAGGATTACATGAATTCTTCTTCTTTTATAAAATACATAGAGTGTAATTATGAAAATCAATCATGAATTAATATTTTATGCATAACAAAACATCATATTTACAGATGCAGCTGACATGTGAGATGGTAAATACCTTCTATGAATGTATATTATTTAATACAAAATAATTTCACAAATCAAAACTACTCACATTAATCCTCCTTCAAATATTCATTTCAAAACACTTTGGAACCATTGTAAAATATATATAAATAAGAAGTCTTTCCTTTCTCTTATGTGAAACATGGTTAGTGTAGATCTTAATTACACATATTTGAAGTTATCCGCAACTAATAATAGTCATCTTCAAGTGAACCAACATCACATACATTAATCATGCACACCACTAGCTTCTTCTCATAACAATGGAGTTTCTCAATTTCCTACTTAGTATAAACCATAAAGAGTATGTGTTTGAATAAATCCTTCACATAACTATATTATACTGCATAATTGGTTTGTGGAATTAGAAAAGTGTTATGAGTACATATAGGATGTAACAACATGGGAACATAGAAATATCCCTTTAGTGAGTACAGAGCTCTATTGAGCATTTGTTTTATTTGATATCTCTAAAAAATCTATCTTGGATATACATTTAGCACATAATTCAAATAATCTCCTCAATGGTATTTATAGATGAACCTCAATATAATTAGCTCACATGAAGAACTTCAATATTTCACGAAATTCAAATTATCAATCACTTCAAAAATATAGAAGAACATCGTTATCGCAAAACCCTTTTTCTATACATTTTATCTCTATCGATAAAGATTCATTTAAAAATGAAAATTATGGTTCATTTTTATTGAATAATATTTTATTATATAATAGAAAAAAATGTGGGCAGAATTCATAGTTGTTTCTTAAAATGATGTTTTATGAAGAACTATTGTTAATACAGAAGCCTTTAGTTTAAACTGGTAGAAGAAGTCACTAAAGGGTGATTAAACGACATATATTAAATATATCTACTGGACATGTTTCTTTAAAAAAATCAATTATATAAGACCAATGTCACCACTCCATCCACCCCCACATTGAAATTGAATTAATTTTAGACATGAGTTTTATAACAAACGGTGTTAATGCCACTCCATATGTGAGTACCTAGGTCCTCTCCCAATGCCCAATAGAACCGCACCACGATGGATACCTTAGATATTTTGATTCCCTGAATGGGTTCTCCACTTTCCCTCATGTGCCTCTAAATAGGCACACATTGCAAAAAATCTACATCAATGTTGGTCGACTTGATAGGTTTGATCCGAGTGCCGACCTCAATAGTGGTGCAAATGGATCCCATGTATTTTTGGTTGAAGGATTTAAATTTTTTAGTAGGGTCACAAGTAAGTGTTACCAAAACATAAATATCATTCACAGAAAATATGTATTAAATATAAAATTCATAACCATTTATGAGCCTACCATATTCTAAATACTCCAGAATGAACCAAAAATCTCATATATTTAATTTTGGAATTCAATCAAAAATACCAATACATTACGCTTCATTCAATGGTGCAAACATTTTTCCAATTAAAATAACCAATAACACCTATATTCTGAATTATAAAATAGTTACACAATCATAAAAATTAATGATTCTAAGAAAATATTTAAATCAAAACATCATTTTCAACATGTGATAACTCTCAAGAATAATTCAGTGAAATACTGCTATACTTTATTCACATTCACATTGACTTTTCAGCATAAAAAATGTTCAGAAAAAATAAATCAAAATTATTAATTAATTATATTTTGGTCATTCAACTCCATCCCATCGAATGAATTTACATGAAAGAAACATGTAACTGAAGTCAACAAAATCAGCATGTTCACCAAGATTCACATTCAAGGGGTGAGTACTATTTTCAATAGGATATTTATAAGGCTTTCCATGTACCCCGTGAACATGAAAATATAAAAACATAAAAATGAATTTTATAAAATATTCCCTGAACCAATGATAGTTTATAAAACCTTATGAAATCAATTTAAAATTAATCAAGATTTAACACAAACCATTACCCACATAACATTAATATTGTGTTTCTAAACTAAAGACCACACCCCAATTTTCCCAAAAAAATTCCAAGTTGATTTGAAACCATGAAAAATAACTATTAATTGGAATATCATACTCATTAGTGGACTAAATACCTAAAAAACTTACCTTATAATTACATATATGTTCTTTAAACCCATATAGGAGTTTAAAACGACCACACCTCATTCTTACTAATGAGTTCCTCGCACCAAAGTGAGAATTTTACAAATCTAATTTACAATACCTCACCAAATATAAATCAAAAAAATAAATCAATTACATGAAATAGAAATAACATCAAATGAAAAATTGATGCTCCATCTAAATTACATCCACTATTCAACTCATTGCACCACCTATATAATACCACATGTGTAATCCATCGCAAAATCTCAAAAACATAAAAAAATATTTTTTAAAGAAAATTCACAATATCAAAACAAATAATAATACCAACAGAAAATAAACTCACAACCATATTGTTAAGAAAAAATTTGAAATACACTTTTCAATTCTAATTAATTATTAGAAATCACACCCACGCCCAAAAATCCACAAATTCCTTTTAACCAACCCACTCCTAAAACCAATTTCACAAGTAATCACACCACCATAATGAATTTATTTAATAACCTAATAAAAATTAATTAAAATGAAACCAAAATATCATATAATTTTCCATAAAACAACATGAGTGTCAATTCCCTTACCTCAACCTGATGATGATGGAAATTTACACCACCAAATCCAAGACCCTCGCTCTTTATAATATTCTTAAACCCATAACCTAAAAACCCATTAATAAAATGTGATTAACATTGAATTAAATAAATAACTGAATAAAAACCCTAGATATGAGAAAATTTGAGAAAAATTAAAGAGTGGCAGACATTTGATCTGACACACAAACCATCAAATATTCTTAGGAGAAAAGAAAAGAAGAAATAAACAAAAAATAACCCTAGAGTTGAGATCCATATGAATGATAAAGAAATAAAACTAGAACGACTGAAATATAGTTAAAAATTAAAAAAACCTGAATTTTATGTGGATATGTGACCCGAATTCAGAGATTATGGTGACCAAACATCAACCGTGTACCCCTATCAGCCTCCCTCATAACCTTATCTAGAACTCAATGTGGAATTATACAAGGTCCCGGATGTTGTGAAACTTCCCAAAATCATCCCAAAACACGAATATTAATCTCCATACTCCCAAAAACATTATTCTACCTCACCTACACCTCTAAGAACATCTGAATAGATCGACACACATCCCGATACTATTTAAACCATCAGACCCAAAAACTTTTCCTTCAATACTAAAAGCAGACCTTAAAACTATTATATCATAAAACATTTTTCATCATTGAAAAAATCATTTAAATACAATTTATTAAACATAAAATTATACACTATTCACTCATATACATCCATTTGATTTTGTATGGACACCATATGTTATCGAACATAACTACTTTGACACAAAAATCCATACAATTTCATGATTCTCTCCCATCATAATCAGCGCAATCCACATCATTACATTACTATACACACACACCAAAAAGGCTATAACACTTAATATACCCTAAATAAAACATTAAACTAGTATTATAACATTATCTTGGAGATCATGGATGACGTAATCATACCATACAAATTAAAAAGCTACTCAACCATTGGCTACTCAAACCTAACCTAAAATGTAACAACATATACATTACCTGAAACATTTTCCCATCTACTAATTTTTCAATTAAACTATGTTTCATCCTCTTACAAGTAGAAATTTATATTTATTCAAGGTCATAATGAGTTAGAATCACTTTTAAATGGTTTTTAATTGATATAAAATCTTGTAATGTCCAACTTACCATTTCAAAACACAATCATCAACTCATTGGTGTATTTTAATTATTATTCCCTTAACATTGTTATGGGAGATAGGCAACATAATATATAGTGTTCTTCTTTCATTTATAGAGATAAAATCTAGGAATTTTGTGTTCATATGTTTAGGATTATTCAGTGTGTTTGAGGTGAGGTTTAGCTTGCTACTCAATATTACATACAATTTGGGTGGTTTAGTGTTCCAAAACCAATAGAGTATAGGATAAGAATATTTTTTTGTTGAAATAAAATTTATAAATAATTTATTTTTTATTTTTTTTATTTTTTATATAAAATATGCATTTTGTTCATTTAGTTTGATGGATTATTTGATTTTTTTTATATTTTATAACCATATAATAAACACCAGATTTTTTTTTATAAAAAATAGATTTTAACTAAAACCTATTTTCAAGGAATCTCCCACAACATGAACACATCTACATTAATTTTTTTTATTAAAACTATAAAACATAAGACAATTCCCATTTATTCAACAAAAAATTACATGCACACTAAAATGAATGTTTTGTTAAATGTAACCATGTTATTTTAAAATATTACTCAATGTATCCATTTAATACTCTGAATAATTCATCAAAATTAATTACCAACACGATTTATCAACAATTTCTTTTGCTTTCTACAATATTTACTCATTAAATATTGAATATATTTCCATGATTAGTTTTAATGACTCTCTTATATACTATCATCAAAATATATCTTCATATTATTTTGGAAATCTCCGCACTTTATCATAAATTATCAGTGCCATCAGCCACTTTTATCGGTGATAAAAAAGTGTTGATGTTGGGAGTTCCTCTAAAAATAATTAAAATGTATTGGAGCTAATATCAGTATTGATAAAATAATTTTCCAAAAATTATAGGATGTTATATTTGAAATAATCTAAAGGTGTATATAATAAACATAAAAAAATTAAATTATAGTTCACAAATTTAACTAAATATAAAAATTTAAAATTTACATTACATCATCATTATAACATAAGTATTACATTCAATAATTTTAGCATAATAAAATTACATTGAAGTATAGTTTAATTAAATGAATAAATAATGACAACCAATTAAAAAAATTCTCCTAGTAATCCATCTCTAATGAACTACACAACATCATAAAAAATAGTCATGATCTTGGAATAAAATCCACATTTAATTTACCAATATTACCTAATGAAAATCAATACAAATTTTTATTTAAATTCTTTATAATCCCTTATAAATATCAATTGTAATGATATATGGAAAATTCATGTATGTCACAGATGAGAAACCAATTTTCATAAATTATCATGACAATTAAGGATAATTTTATTGTTTTTGAGCATGTAATGTGTGTTTTGAACTAAAATTTCATTTTAAATTGAAAACACAAATACATTCATACTAGTCCCAATAGGTGTCAGATTGAAACGATCTTAATTACTACATTTCATAAATGAATTATCAATCATTATCAAAAAATATCATGACAATAGGAGTTTGTTTTATTAGTTTGGACTATGTGACACATGGTGTGAACAAAAATGTAGTTCTAAAATGAAAACACAATCTTTCAATCATAATGATCACATCTTGTGTCATATTTACATGAGGATAATTCATACACACCATAAATGAATCAAAGGTCTTCTTACTAAAGTATATTGACAATCTGAGTGATTTTTGAGTGTTTGGTGTTCATTTTCAACATAAATGACACTTTTAAACTCAAAATATGCAGTTTTAGTTAATACATATACAATGTGCAATTGATTATTGCACATTTTATTACATGTCAAACGAATCATATATCATTTCCCAAAATTATCGAGAGAAATTGTGCTTTTTTTCTCTGTTTGTACCGTGTAATGTGTATTATGAGATAAAATGTAACTCTCATATTAAAAAGATACATTGATCCAAATCATATATAGTTTTTGCTGGACAGATGTATGGTGGAATCCTACATGTCAAATATGAATTAAATTTTTTTTTCCAAAAGTATCATAAAAATAAAATCACAATTTTCTATTTTGTGTATGTGATGCGTGTTTTAAATTAAAATGTCACTTTTAATTGAAAAAACACACTCAATAATATCGAATAAAACATTTGTCAGAGTGACTTGTGGTTAATTCCTAAAATTTTCAAATGGATACTAATTTTTTTCTTAAAGTACCAAGATACACATAATGTGTTTTCTTGAAATGGAATAGGTGATCTGAATCTGGAACTAAATATCCAATCATAAATAAAAACATGTAATTTTAGTCATATCAGTGACACAAAGGGTCATATTGACATGTAGTTGATTCCTACATGGAAAAAATGTATTATGAACCATTTTTATAAAATATATAGACAATATGAGTTTTTTTTCTCAATTTTGAGTATATAATAATTTTTTTATCTAAAATGTCAATTTCAAATGAAAACATGTATATTCATCCATATAAGAAACAATATTCTTTAGATTGAAGTGTGTTTAATTAATTCACATCAAAAATGAATTTTAGATTTTTTTCCAATATAAAGAAAATATGTGTATGTTTGATATGTGTGGGGTATGTGATCCACATTTTGACCTGAAATGTCATTTTTAAATGAAAACATATACTTCTGGTCATACCTACCCCAATGTGTGTTAGATTGATGTGCAGATTAATCATACTTGTCATAAATGAATCATAGATCATTTTAATTCAATATTAAGAAAATTTGATAAGGTTTTCTGGGTTTTTACAATGTGATGTGTGTTGTTATAAAAATGTTACTTTTAAATGAAACATGAACATTAATTCCTACTGACCACACATTGGGTTTTTACAATCACATAACATTTTAATAATTTTATACAATTGACAATTACTTTCCCAAATCACCCACTTCAGTGAATTCAATAACATGTTTTTTATCGATAAAAACAAATTTTTATTCAGATTCATTTTATTAAATGAAATTATACCCAGAAGGGAATGGTTTTCATTACAACCAATCAAAAATGATTCACATAAAGATTAAAAATATCCATGGAGAGAACATTAAATCATACCCGAATTCATCATCCTTAGTGAAGTCTTTTAAAAGATGAATCATGATCTTTGAGAAGTGTGTGAGGAGAAAGTGAAGTGATAAATGAATGAGATTATTATTATACCAAACATAAGGAAATTTAATATTGAATCATGATATTTTAGTCATCCTATTATTTCATCCCGATCAATCAGTTATTCCAGTTAGGTTTAGGATTATAAAAAATGATTATGGATAAATTATTTCAGTATGTTTTTGGCATGGGTTTCCAATACAATATGAACTTGAGAAAGTCAAATATTTAGTCCTTATGGTAAAATTATTGAAATAAAATGTTAAAAACCATGAATTTATCAATATCAGGGTATATTTATAATGAATTCATAAAAACCCAATATTAATGAGGGGTCACATTTAACAAGTAGCTATTTGATTCACATATGGAAGGAATGGAAATTTGTGATAAACCATAATAAATTAAATTATATAAATTCATAGGCTTTAACTTCATGTGTATTAATCAATGGAAGTTATATTTACTCTTACTTCATAGGTATTAGACACTTCATGTGTGTGACATATTATCATCCAAATGTAGTAACCATGTAGGTTCAAAAACATTACAATATGTAATGATAATTATCTATGTAACTGATAATGGGTAATTCCATTTAAATGATTAGAAGAAAAAATATTCTATTTTCCCATGACTGTTGATTTCAGTTAAATGAATATTTGGTATTAAGAATAACCAGAATTATTATTTTATGTTTCCATTCAAAACCCCAAGACTTTGTTTCATTTTTGAATAGTTGTTTATTTGGTTTCTCATAATCAACTAATATTTAACTGATATATTAATAATCAATAATAAATGATGAATATAAAATATAACACACAGTAATACCGAGTTATGGAAGAATAAATATTTTCTAGAAAATAAAAATAAAATGTTTGGGAAATATCAATAATGGTGTTTATACTCTTCATAAAATAAAACTATTATATATTATACAATATTTTGAATAAGGTACAATGAAATAGAACATTAAGAGTTAATGGTGATAAATATGAAAATATCCTAAAACTAGTTCAATAAGATATTTGAAATCTATTTTAAGTATAAACTTGAGTTAGATTCATGTTATTCTTGTGATTCCACAATGAAATATGAGGAGTGTAAAATAGATGAAATGAATATGATTAGAAATATTATTTTTGATGAATCAGGAAGTCAGTAAAACAGTATATTAACCCATAATGAATGAAAAATTAATATTTGAAGTGGATATATTACTAAAATCACATTTCCCTATACACATCATAATGGTGATGTTATTTAAGGAATGATCATTGATGAGTCTCACCTAAATTCATTGATAACTAAAATGTACATTGGGTTTATTCATAAACTCACATTTATATATACATATCAAATCTATTAATATATGTAAAAAGGGGATAAATTATGAGACTTATATTTCATGCACAGTCATTCAATATATTTTCAAGACATGCCTCACAAATAACAACATTAACCAATAACCCTATTCCATATATAATGAAAAATTAATATCATACAATTTAATGTATGAAATAAATCCATTATAATAGAAACACATGCCATTTTAAACATATTATTACATGATTATTAGACATAAATTTCCATTAATACAACACAAGGATCATAAATTTCTTGTGTCCTTGGAAAACTATTTTCACAATACATGATATGAATCTTAAAACATGAAATACCTATTTATGTTTATATAAAGATCTCTTGAAATCACTTTTAGATCATAAAAATAGCTTTGTGAATCCATAAAGAAATGGGTTACCAAGAAAGACCAGTAAAGTAATAATTATGATAAAGAAACGTAACTTGTGAGTCAAGAGTATAACATGATATCCAAAAAGTAAATTCCCATGAGTTAATACATGGGTGAATATAATAGATAACATGGTACCATAAGATCATATCATCATAGGAAATGTGTAAAAAATATATAATGATACATAAACATGAGTCAAGTTTTACTTCTAAGCCAATATCACTTGGTGGACAGTGTGCCTTAATGGATTAGGTTTACTCCCTCATCCCATACATGACATCACATAAGACTAAAGATTTACCCAATGCATTGAGTGATACTAGGTTTCTAACATCCATGAATATTAATGATTCTTGTGTACCATAAAAATCAATCCAATCATATGGAATAAACATTATAATTACACATGAAATGAAATGGGTTTCATAATCTTGTCACATATCATAATCTATGGACAATTTCATAATGAAGGCATTTGAGAGATGAACAAGAGGCATGTACAAACCCATAATATTAAGAGATAATTATAAAGTATTATATGCATGATACATATATATAGTATTTGAATAATTTAATAACATTAATGGTTGTTATTTGTGATAAATAGAAACACATTTAAAATGATTATAAATAATTATTCATGGAAATAATTTTTCTACTTTGAAAATAACTTTGGTAATAAAAAATCACAAAAATTCATGGAAATAATTTTATATGAAGATATATTGGAAAATTATAACTGAATATTTAATAAAAACAATGATGTAAAATAATCATCATACCACACATATTAAAATAAGGGGTTTTTTCACATTTCTGGTTAAAAGTCGATAAGTACCTCGTTTAGAAAATAACAAGATGATTCATTTTAAAACATTTCATAAAAAATTAAAAAACTTTAAATATAGATTAATTATTTACTTTATTAATACCCCTTTTCATATTTATTATTCTTTTTATTTTACTATTTAAAATTTCATATTAATAACTTAAATAATTAATTTCATGATGGACATTTTAACGATAAATGACTCAAATGTCCAAAAAATCACATTGTTATGTTGACTATGGTCAATTGAATTATTATTTTATCATATATAAAATGGTAATAATTTTATAATTATATTTTTTATACATAAATTATAAATTTAAAACTATCAATGAAATATGGTTCTGAAAAATGAACTACATTTAAATCATGGAGATGGTAGGTTGTCTATTTGCATGAGTAACATATTTATTTTTCAATGATCATGATAGAAATAAGGCGAGTGTTATTTTATAATTAAAGGATGATTATTATATCATAAATATTATATTATTTATTTATATAGTACTAACACATACTATCCATGTGATGTAGTTGTAAAAAAGAATCACATCACTTTGTAAGGAGGTAGTCCTTCGTACACACGAATGACATTATCATTTCTTCAATGGATAGTAAGGTAAGAAATTATATGATTAATTAATTTTATATAATTGTTAATATTTTAGGAATATAATAACTTAATATTAAATAAATTTTTATTACCATCCATTTAATTCATGAGTGAAAAAATAATCCCATCAATTTACGAGACGATAGTCCTCGGTACAGACAAGTGACATTATGATATACTCTATTAAATAGAAAGTAAGAATAAATAGGTGATTTTATAATTTATTAAGTATAATTATATCATAAATATATTATATTAACCTTAAATAAATCGTTACATTCATCTGTGAGATGCAGGGATTGAAAATTCCCTATTTTAGTTCCCGATGTCGTAGTTTTCCATAAAAATGACTTACAGTTTCATTTACTATTTGAGGGGGGAGGAGATGGTTATATTAAATTATATAAATATAATAAACATATAATTATATGGAATATACTGAGGTTTTTATATCATAATTATTTAATAGTATTATAATTTAGTGGTAGACGAAATAAAAAAATCTCAGTTAAGGATGTTACAACATATTCTTACAACTTCTTTAAGATTTCACTAAAATCCTTAGTAGGTTCAATTCATGATTAAAATAGATTATATAATGATATTATAGAATAAAAAAATTTATATGTATTGGTATTTTAGGAAAAATTTGTCTTATAAATGTTAAAATTAGAGGAGAGGGAGTGGAATTTCATAAGTGGTTTAACTGACACACTTGGAATTTTTTCAATGAATGAATTTCACCAAAGTTTTATAACTCTAAAATGATAAAAAATGATCCATTTTAGAACAATAGAAGATAAATGATATAAATATTAACATAAAATAAGAATTATAATTTTTTTTTGGTTTTTTAACCCTTATCATTTTAGTGTATCCCCTTGTTAAACCCGTTCTTACTGAATCCACGGTAAATAAATTTTTTTCACTATTCATCGTGGAAAAAAATTAAGTCTAACTTATTAGATAATATAAATTATGATTATTAATAATTTGAAATACATTTTTCAAAATTCCATTCAGATAATAGAAAATATTAATTTCAATTAAACCCGAAACTCGATGAAAAAGAGGGTCACCAAAGTGAAAATTATCATAAGTAGAGAATGTTTTATTATCAAAAATATGTTTGATATTAATTAAAATGAAATAAATTTCAATAAAAATATATAATTTTACTAATTTTATTTTTAAAACCACATTAAAATAATATTTAACATTTAAATACTGGAAAAAATGTTAGATTTTCCTGAAAATAAGAATTTTTCATTATTCATTGAAAAATAGAACATTTCAATAAAAATCACAAAAATTAAAAATAAGATATTTTTTAAATTATGATTTAGAAAATTATGTTCATTTGATAAAATAAATTTTATAAAATAATAAAAAATAATATTAAATTATGTGTATAATGGGAAACTAAACAACCATTAATTCAAAAAAACTGTTTTTTTCAAAAAACATTTCCTTTTTATTACACATGAGTCATATTTTATGTAGAATTAATAGATAATAATTTTATTTATTTTATATGTGTGTAAAACATATAATTTTCATAATTTATTAAGCCCTATCCATACCCACAAAAATAACAGCCAGAATATAATATCCATGTATAAATAATAAGATTTTAATAGAGTATCATATTTTGTATAAACCCGGTATAGCATGCATTTTAATCTCTCAAGGAGGATGAATTTCATAAAAGAAAATATATCATAAAATCTATGTATATGAAATTATACCCCATTAAAAATAATTCTTATAATATTAAATTATTCTTAGTGGTAAACTTTTTGACATTTGAAGATTTCATTGTGGAAAACCGACTTTGTAAAAAGGATTAATAAAAAATTTTCTTTAAAAGAGGGAATGGAAAAATTGAAGGTCATAAAATAAATAAGTTTCCACGTAAAAGAAAATTGGGGGGAAGTGTAAATAAGAAAATGTAGGAAAAAAATAATTATTTCTAGAGAGTGATAGAGGTTATTGATAATAATAAGGTGTATGGACAAGAAAATCTCAACAACCACAAAACCATTAATCTGTGATGAATTAAAAAACCATTGATTTATCATATATGAATGTACTATGAAATTATATTTTTTTTCAAGATCATTTACCTAATATTTAGGGATTATTTTACTATATATACAAAGATTAAGAAAAATATGCATTCTTGATTAATATAATGTCATCCTTTAACAACGTTACACTATAATATCATCTTTTTTCTAAATAATGAGTATTTAAGATAATTTTTTCATGCATAACGCAACAAAACAAACATATAACGGATCACATAATCCACAAAATAATAATAATATATTCATCCTGTACTAATTAAAATGGTAATTATTAGCACAATGTTTGATAATTCCCAAAATGTATATGAATATATCAATATCAAAAATTCAATAATAAAACCGAAGGATCAACATAGATCCTTATGTAAATAGCTAACCCTATATCCCAACTAATATCAAGAACACAAACATTAATAAATGTTTTAAATTCAATGGTCATATAATAACCTTCAATTTATATCTCATATGATATCAGAACAATTTCCAAAATAATCCTTTTCATTAAACTTATAGGTCATATATACATTAAATAAATAAAACACCCCCGGAAATGTCATCAATCACCTCAAAAATATATCATAAATAAATATGTATTCATAAAAACATATATGAAGAAATAGTTTTATACTAACCAGTATATCACGTAGGCCAGTGGTTGCTGCTAAACCCTTATCATCCTTTAGTTGGGGTTCAAACCCCATGACCTTATTAGATTTGATGAGTTTTCACACGGTTTTAAAGGTAACATATTTCTTAAAAAATGGGAAAACCTTTTTGATAATCATATATATAATTCAACATGATCATATAATGTTCTCAATAATATGAAACACATTTAAAAAACATTACTCGTCAAATTAGTATTTTTAACCACAATGGGTTTCTATATAGCTCATTATTTTCCCTAAAAAATTTAATTGAAAATAATTACATCAACACTAAGAACATCTCCAATATTATCTTTTCACAAATTATGTGTCTTCCATAGATTATACACTTACTATTAAATAGCATTTCTTTGTCACCATTACCAATAAATTTAATATTGACATTTATTAATTAAAACAACTACATAACAATCCATAAATTTTTCATAAATATTATAAAATTTTATTGATAAAACAATAATCTTATATCAAAATTCAAAAATCATAGTACATTAATAATTCATCCAGTTCACTTCAACTATTGAGTTGGAATATGTCCTTCCATGAACTAGGAGTTAATCCTTGGATTAGATCATTGGATAAGACGATTCCTAGGGTCCCCACATTTATGACATTGAACTATAAATGGTACACTATGATGAACTCTAATTCCCTTCATTGATATCGTAATTTTCATTGAAAATCACTTGCATTATAACCTTCCTTTCAATACATAAAACACATTTTATTCAATTTTTCAATGTTCAATTGTGTCATTTCATACAATTTTGAAATTTGGGGAATTGAATATTATTTTATTTATTATACTTAGCACCTGATCAACCATTATTCACTATCATTATCTTATATGGTGGGTTTCTAAATTAAAATAGATTATTGATGTTAATCACAATTTTATATAACTCATTTTCATGATCAAAATATAGATAACTTATATACCCATTATGTTAGGTATCTATTTGGTTAATTTGTTATATTCCCCACAACATTGGTGGTTGGAATGATTTCTTTTATTTCCCTCTATTAACTAATATAATAAATTAATAATATGAGAATTTGTTAATATAACAAAGAAAAATGTACAATTTTCAAATGAATAACTTATAAATGATGGGTATTCCTTGAATTATGGGCCTTTAGGTTTTAATATTCATTTTATGTATTAACGTTTCTAATCATAATTTACTACCTAACAATTATTTGATGTCCTTCTTAAAGGCTCATATGGAGTTCATGAATTTCTAAAGAATATCCCTTGTGTGTGTCAAACCAGATACACTGTAAGCTCTATTTTCATGTACCAGTTATTCCTTTGTCAATAACGACATTCCCTTTTTAGAGTTATTCCCAAGGTTATATATATTCTAGAACCATGTTCAATTTTTTTATCAATAAATTGATATAATTTAATAGAAACCACTCACACTATAATTCTATAATATACCATGATATTTCATTTATTTATAATTATCCTTAGACTCATCAGTAGGGTTCTCATTATTTTTTTCATCATGGTTTCCAATGGTTAACTAAAAATTTTCAATCATACACAATATAGAAACTCATGAATTTTTACACATATTATTACCCAATTATTAATTATAAATGTCCACTAATATAACACAAGGATCATAATGTCCTAGTTTATTTATAAAACAAGGATCATAATACATCAAAAGACACATTAAACATGAAATATTTATTTAATTATCCTTAAATATCTCATAAAATTCATTAAAGATCCTAAAACATCACGTGTTATTTTGTGGAATATATAAATAATAGGGTGAACTAAAAATCCCTATAAGGGAATAAAAATAATAAGAAAACATAATATATGAGTCCAGAGTTTAACATGATATCCTAATGGATCAAGAGTAATAACATGGGACAAAAAAATAAATAATGTGGTATCATAATATCATTGAATCATAGGAAATTTTGAAAATATATATAAAATTATATAAAAATGAGTCAATTATAACACCCAAGACAATATCAAATGGTTGGAAAAGTCCCAAATGGATTATATTTACTCCATAATCCCATACATGATGCCTCATGAGACTAATGATTTACCTAATTAATTGGAGTGTTATGTGGGTTGACCCATCCTAACATGTTCGTAGTTTATATATTCTACCAAAATGAAATCCATCATATGGCTTAAATATAAAAATTACCCATGAAAAGAAATGTAATTCATAATATGGTCTCATTTTATAATCCAATGGAAATTTCATAATAAAGGCCTTTGAAAGATAAAATTATGGAATGTTTTACCTAGTTGAATTAAAGAATAGTGAAAAATGTATATATTGTAAGAGACATATATAAAATATTTTAATCATTACACAACAATATTGGTTATTGTAATTGATGAATAAAAATTATTTTAAAAATAGTGAAAAATTTCTTTAGAAAATTAACTATACCGCATTGAAAAAGAAATTTTGAATTTTTTTTAAAAATATTGTTAAATTAATTTTATTTGAAAATAAACTTTTATATTTATAAATTATTCTTTATGGAAAATGATGACAGAAAAAAATTCATGTTTCAGACATTAAAAAAATATTCCTTTAAGAGTTTCAGTAAAAAATAAATTACCTAATTTGGAAAACAAAAAGAATATTGATTTTGAAAAATATAATCAAAATGTAAATTAGGATAAGAATAAATTTATGAAATCAATTTATTTGTTTAAAAACATTTTTAATAGACTCTAACGATTATATAGACATGTTAGAGACCGACTTTTGATAGAAGAGAGAAATAAAGTTATTTTTCATTAAAAACATTTTATTATTATTTTTAAGATCCAAATAAAGGAAAACTATACAATTACATGAATAGTTCATGAATATATTGAGGAAAATAAAACGGCAGGGTTTTATTATTCAATGTTAAAATAATTTCCAAAAATATAAATTTAAGCATAAAAAATCTTGATTAAAATGAGATTGAAACACAAAAGCATAACTTTTATATGCTTTCTAATAATAACTCCCAAGATTGATGTAAATGAATTTTAAAATAAATATCATGAAGTATAAAGGTTTAATGATATAATATGTAAAGGGGTTTTATATAAACCATTTAAAATATATTAGGTGAATCAAATAATAGATGTCTTAATAATGGATGTTTTGAGACAAAAATCCTAAAAAAACTATTAATGTTGGGAATACCTAGTGAATTAATTATGGATATAAAATTAAAATCCAAATTAAAAATGTTTGAATACAATATAAAATAAATAAATTTCATTACAAAAATATTCATAGAAAAACGTAATGAGTGACGTAAAAGTTTAAACAAATGAATAAATTTTTTTTAAACAACTCCTTACCTCGAGCTAGAATTGTCATGTGAGTTACATAACTTTTGGAATAACAAACTTCTGTTACTAGTTTAATTTATTAGGAAACATTATCATATATATTATTCCATTTATTTTATTTTTTTACCATTTCATATTCAATTACATAAAAAATTATTTTCATGTTGGATGTTTTAACGATAAATGAATCACAAGTCAAAAATCACTTGGGTATGTTGACTATGGCCAATGAGATTATTATTTAAGAATATCTATAATTTTTAAAATTAGATAATAATTAATTTAATATAGAAATTATACTTTTAAAACTATCCATGATGTATGGTGATGAAAAATTAACTCTGTTACACTCATGAAAATGGTAGGTTTTACGTTCACATGAGTAACAGTTCAAATTATTGATGATCGTGATGGAAATAAGGTAAGTTTAATTTTATTATAAAAATATGATAATTATATAATTAATATATTATGATATTTTTAAGAATATTCCTTACACATACCATCCATGTAATGAGGTAGTCAAAATGAATCAAATCGCTTCGCAAGGTGGCATCCCGTCATATACATGAATAATGTGATCAATTATTCGAGGCATGGTAAGGTAAGAGATTATATGAAATATTTATTTACCTGAATGATTAATATTTAATTAGTATTATATTTAAACATTAAATAATTCCCTATTACCTTCAATTTAAATCTTCAGTGAAACTGATATCCCATCGCTTCCCGAGGTCGTAGTCTGCCACACACAATATCGATATTATCAAATTATCTACAAAATGGAATGTAAGAAGACTAATGTGATATAATAAATACATATGTTTAATTAAATCTTTAATTTCATATATAAAATTAAATAAATCATTATATATATCAATGATAATCATTTATGGAAGAAGAATTATGTTAGTTCGTGAAGTGGTAGTCTGTTGTGTCCATGATCAACAATTTAATTTCCCATTTGAGAGTGGAGGAGACGATTGTAGGTGATGAACTAATCATAAATATATAATTACATGGTCTATACTAAGGTAATTATATCATAATTATTTAATAAGATCATAATTATGTAAAAGAAGAAATAAAACAAAATTATTGGTTAAATAAGTTGACTCTACTTTGTGAAACTTCTTTAAGTGTTCATTAAAAGCCTTCTTAGGATGGATTTATGACCAAAAAATGGATTATAGAATGAATTTATGGAAGAAATGAAGTATTTTAGCCTGGTATTTGTTGATACAATTGGTTTTGGATAACTGTAAAGAATAAGATATGTGGTGTTTTTCTATAAGTGGGGTATAATACACACTTAGAAATATAAAAAAGAAATAATTTCACCCACATTTTTCTTATGCCACAATCCTAAAAAATTGACCACATTTA
Source organism: Viscum album (assembly GCA_963277665.1). Classification (NCBI taxonomy): domain Eukaryota; kingdom Viridiplantae; phylum Streptophyta; class Magnoliopsida; order Santalales; family Viscaceae; genus Viscum; species Viscum album. Next base: position 910,652,827 of record OY728155.1, on the reverse strand, counting down.
AACATTATAAGTTATAATCACAAAACATTTCTATAAAATAAGAATAAAACAATTTTTTTTCTTTTTTAACTCTTATATTTTTCTTTTAACCCTTAGTAGACTCGTTTTTACCTTAACCATGGTAAATAAATTTTACTCTTTTCACTATTCAATATGTTAAAAAATTAATATTACCATATTAGATAGTATATATTATAATGATTAAAAATTATGAATCCATTTTTCTGAATTACAATTCCATTAGTAGTAAACATTAATTTAAAATAAAGCTTCTAGACAAAATGAAATAGAGGGTTTCCAAAGAGAAATATTTCGTAAGAAGAGAATATTTTTGTATCAATATTTAACATGAAACTAATTCCAATAAACTAAATTTAATTAAAAGATATATTATTTTAAAAAATTTCATTTATACCTGCATTAGAATTTAATGGTTCTTTTAAATACTTTAAATAAAATGGTATTGTTTAATAGAAATCTGTAATTTTCACTATTCATAAAAATGAAACTTTTGAGAAAATCCAAAAAATTCACCCTAATATAAATTTTTTATTCTGAATTTTTGAAATAGAATTTATTTTTTTAAATAAATAATTCCAATTTGTAAAAAATTATTTTATATTATTTTTACAAAGAACCACTAAAAAACCTTTAGCAAAAACAAAACTATTTTCCAAAAAGAATACTTTCAAATTATTCTTATTTAATTTATAATCTATAAATTATCATTAAATATATTTTATAGATTTATAAACCATATCAATTTAATAATTTAATATTTCTTATTCATACATACCAACTTAAGGTCTAGATTATAATTTCCATGTTTAAATAATAACATTTCAAAAGAGTGTCACATCTCATTTAAACATGATCTTACATGTATCATAATCTATCAAACTGTAAAAATTTATTTAAAAATAAATATAACATATAAATTATGGTGTTTAAATTTTTTCACAAAACATGAGTTTATATAAAAAAAATGTGTTAACCCTATGTCAATAAAAGAACATTAATCAAGAAAAACAAAGTGCATCACTGAAATTATCCTAACATTTATTTATGATATTTCATTAATTACATAGATAGAAAATATATTATTTTGTTATATAATATATTTCTATGATAGTATATTCCTATTTATTCAATAGATTGGTAGAAATATTTAATAGGATAAATCCATGGTTTGAGATATATAAGAAGTTTTCATAGGAACATGTTCTCTAAGAGATCATGGAAAATGAGTTATTACATATACATATATTATTTAAGCCATATATAACCAAATGGTTAGTATTATTTTCTATATAGAGGATGATATATTTTTCATTCATAATAGTTAATCATACATGTAATCAATGTAAGGAAACATTCTATTATTGGAATTCTTAAGCAAATCATAAGACATATTCCATCTATTAGAATATTATTTTATATTCAGAAATGTTTCGATTGATAATGTAAAATTATTGGTGGGTATTCAATAGAAATTATACATGGGGACAAAAGATAGGAAAAAATAAGGTTTGATTAGTTATACCATGTGATGATACATAAATCCACTATAGTTATAATTATTATAGAAACTCCTTATGATTGATATATTGGACATTGGATTTCAATACAACCATTAATTGAAGGAGTGTCTACAATGAAACTAGAAAGGGTTGATGAAACCATATAACTCCAATAATAAATGAATGTTTTTTTAATATATTTATGTATTAATGCAAGCATCCTGAACATATAATATATGTGTTGAATGAAATTATACTGACTGACTATAAGTGGTCATTAGGAGCAGTATTGTCTTTCTAGTAAGATATGCTCGATAACATATTGAAAATATTTGATAAGTCTTATAGGTAGTTAAGAATAGATTAAAATAACTATTCAATTACTAAATTATCTTATAAACCTATGGAAAAAATCTTCCAACGTACAAATATGGTATTCTCAAACCTTGTAAATTTATATCAACTGTAAAAAATTGAAAATAAAAGGTAGAAAATTCGTAGAGATAATTTTTTTGAGTGTCACCTCGCATAAATATCTCTAAGAAAACATGTATACGACATATTAAGAGATTAATATTGTGTGTAGAAATTGATATTCTTCATTGATGGATCATATATTCCATGACATATTCTATTAATTATACTTTTAATATATATATTATGGGATTTAAATATCAAATAATTCTAGGAGAATTATAGATAATCTATTATATTTGTCCAATAGTATTTGATATGTAAGAGGTATATGTACCTGGTATTGGAATAGGATGTTACACTAGTCACAAAGGGGTATTAAACTTTTCATATTGTTCTTTAATGAAACATATATCATAATTAGGATAAGAGAATGATCAATATAATATCAGTGTGTTTAGTGGTAACTATATCTATAAATGTACTGTATGTTATGACTTATAATGCGGCTAAGGAATCATTAAAAACATGAAACTATCTATTCCAGTTATGGTAATCATATCAATAATGTAAGTTATTATCATCATATAAATTTTAATACTATTACGATAATGGTACACAATAAGATGACAATGTTATGAAAGAGGATAATAGTGATATATTTGGGGATATCATCCCATTGGTTTGTTTTACTCAAGGAGTTAAAGACACAGATAGCATAGTAACCATGTAAGAACTTGTGGCAGAACCACTGAATGAATTCGTTACTATTTAAAATCATGATTTTATCATGTGAGCACTAATAGGTTGATAGTTAAGAAGTTACCTCAAGTGAAAGTGGGAGGGTTTTAAATTTCAGTTCCCTAGACCCAAATTATACAGCACTTTTCAATTACCATTTTATTTATATAGATAGATATACATGATATTTTCTTACCATAAGAGTGAAAATACCATTTCATACACTATTTATAAGGTAATTTCCTTATATTATTTGTTCTATCATCATGTTATAACATATCACATCTATCATTAGAACCTTAAGATATGATGAATGTAAAAAAAATGTATGGCCCATTGTGTAGATACATAATAGTAAGAGGACATGGATTAATCTTAACTATCAGTTGTCGGGGGATCATATGTATTGTGGCATTTTCTTAGGAATTTAATTCATGGTGATCTTGATTAGAAGAGATCATTAGGATTGACCTGCCATTAAGAACACCATATGTTACACATGTCATTGGTTATACCTATTTCTGAATGTGGGTAATGATCGCTCAACATTAAATTAGTACCAATTTCTATAATATATTCATGCACATTGTTATAATATGAAAATCATGGAATTCATATTTTGTTGAGTAAAACTGGCCTTGGGTGTGTCATTGGAGGTATAAAATTGATTGAATGTTCCAGATAAAATTTCATGCTTACACAAATAAATAGACATCTTCGGCCCTATTGATTAGGATGGTAGTATCTTTAATAAATTCATGTACATGGTTGTTTAAGGTAATTATTTTCATATTAGATAGTAAAAGAATATATAAATAAATTAAGGATGGTGGACCTACTAATTAATCTTTTTTTTGAGATACCACATAAAAACTGATTATATTAGACATAATAAATTTGAAGGTGCAAGTCATTTTTATGATTACACCTTAACTTCTTATGGCCCTTGATGAGTTAATAGATACTACAATTGGTCATTGTGTATAACTCATAGATATCATGATAAGGGAATATAAGGTAACACAGAATTCATATTCATAAGATTTCATAATTATAATAATAAGAGATTATGACATGGAGGGACCCATCATGTGGTTTGGGTAATGCGCATGTTTGAATGATCACTAATAAATAAAGAAACAAATTATTATTTGGGTTTTTAATAATAGTAGTTATAATTATTTAATCATAGTATTTATATGATATTCAGTGTTTGTAAGGAATTTTTTAAAAAAAAATAATATTTTAGTCATTGTTGATTTATTGTTTTGAGAGAGAATAATCAAGTTAATCATTATGAAAATTATCATGTAAATTTATTTTAATGTTACAATTATGTAATGTAATACTTATGAAATTAATGAGACCATGACTATTTAATACATGTTATTTATGGCTTATTTAGATTGTTATATATGTTTAGGGGAATATAGTAATTTCCAAGAGGGATAACGTAGCTATATAAATATGGAGAGGAAAAAAATTCAAGGGTAAAATTGATCACTAAAATATGAGAGCATATCTCTCTTCTCCCTCATATTATAGAGTTACAAGGAGTTAAACCGAGAACCCTAGTACATGATCTTTTCCATGATTGATGGAATGTATTTGAAAAAATCATTGATATGAAATAGGATTCATTGATTCTCTATGATAGAACTGAGAACTAATCTATAAATACATTAAAAAGATTTTAGATCATGTGTAGAAAATATACATGGTTCTATCTATTTTTCCATCAAGAAAAGATTTTTGAAAAAGAGTGGAACACACATTCGATCAAAATTGAATGAGGAATGGTTTTTATTTTTTAAATGTCTATTAAATTCACTCAAGATACCAAGGTTTCTTATTGGGATGGTATTCTCAAGATATGATTTTGTGATTTTGAACACAGTGTAAAAATTTTAATTACTCATGTGTCTATTCTTTTGTTGTGTGCTTGACACCAACCGTGTCAGAATATTGTTGATTCACATAAAATTCCTCATTATGACCATATTTACAAATTATAAAAATATTATTTTATCATGAAATTAACTTTAGGGAATGAAACGAGCAATTTGAAAATTTTTAATGATTTCTAAAATATTCGTTGTTGTTAAAATAATTATTTAACATTTTCATGAATAGTTTTTTTCAACTTATAATAATAAAAAAAAACTAAAATTACATTTACATTATTGAATTAATTTTGATAAATTATATATTTTATTTCATGAATCCTAAATAAAAATTTATTTTTATCAATATTGATCATATTGGGTAAATTTTTTATTCAATATATCTGGAATAATTTAATTTACTAACATATTGTAGTAAAAAAAATATTTTTCACCATTAAGGTTTTGAGCCTACCATGAAATCTAAGATACATAAAAAAAATTAGGGGATGATATCGAATTAGTTAAATTATATAATATTTTTATATGATAAAGCTTGATAAATAAATTTTTTAATTGATATTACTTCCATATGATAAAATATCGACAAATATAAATATTATTTAGCGTAATATAAAATGAAATTATTTTTATATCATCCATCAAGGAATAAAAATTTCATATTCTCCCAAACCATGAATTTAGAAATATTTATATTCCCAGTATGAAATATTTAATTTTTTTTAATAAATATTTAAATTCACTTCATGAAATAGAATGAAGTTATTTGATCAAGTTGTACATTGTCTTCAAGAATATAACATGAATATTAAATTCATCATTTTCATCTATATATAATAAATGAAAATAGTAAATACATATTTTAGGAAATATATAAGATAAAAAAATAATAAATAAAATATTTATTGAAACAATTTACCAAAATGAAAAAATATCCATCATTAGAATTTATGTATTATAATAATTCTTAAGACCTTTAAGGTTTTTGGAGAAATATAAATTATAAAAATTCAGTATATCATCATCATATTTCATGGTTTTTTAGTAAATTATTATTCAACACAATTATCCTTACTTCGAATTAGTAGCTAATAAATATCTATATAGTGTTTTAACATCCAATAAGTTCATGAACAATGCATTTTCATATCACATTGAATTCATTCACTTACAATATTTTTTTCTTATATTTATTTGGTTGTTCATAATTAAACAATTTATAGAGGTGTTCTATCCTCTTTCATTTGGTTTTTTAACACATTGATCATAATGTTTTTCTCTAACTCAACCATGTAAATATATTCCATGATCTCAATAACAATATCAACTTCTTTAGAGAATGGATTGGATTTATTTAATTCCAATTCATGAATACTCTTTACGATCTCAGGGTGAAGGAATATTTTATTATATAATAATAAAAACAATTAAATGAATTTATAGGGTGAAACCATGTCTAGTAATATTTACCATTGAAAGTATAACATACCTAATTACACTATCTCTTCTAGATAGGTATACCTAGTACTCACAACATGTGATGAAATTAGATCAAAACATAAATTGGAGTTGTGAAGTATTTCAATAACAACTACTTATTTTCAATCATAGATGATTCAACATATCACTTGAAGGTGAATATAATGGTTAATTAATTTTAACAAAAAAACGTAAAGATTAACATAATAATGTCAAATAGTATGAAAAATTGTAGATATTAAAAAGTTCTCATTTCAATTTCATGTCAATATATATATATATGATGTATGTATATATGATCAATGGTCTATCATATTCACAATTATGTATGAAAGATCCAATAACTGAGATTAATGACATGGGAAAGTTGTTGGGTATTAATTATAGTGGGATGTTTAACCCATGGGAATGAAAAACCATGGTAAATTAATTTATCAACATAAATTATATATCTTATTTATAGAAATTTAGTTATTTTAAAGAAAATAATAAATTTCACCACTATATTATGAAACATAATTCGTTATAGTGGTATAGAAGACATATTTTATCATATATTTGCATAGAGATATATTATCACTTAATCCAGAAGTAATTAAGTAGAATTCCATTATTAATTAAATAAAATATAAATTTTGTATATTTATGTGGACCATTTTTTTATAAAATCCATCCTTATGTTCCATCTCAACTTAATTCATTTGGAAACATAATATAATAAGGGTTACCTTTAAATATTTCTACCGGAATTTCATTATGAAATAAAAATTATCCATCATATATTATATAAGAAAAAGTTATTATAATGGTATAAAATTTGAAATTTAAATTTTTTTGGAATTATTTCAATATTTTTTTCACATTTTAAGGATCAAGAAATATATTAGAAGAGCTAGAGGAAATTTTGGCAAGAATAAATGTTGGGATAAATTTTAAGGGTAAATTAAAAAACATATATTGAATTTATGGAGTGGCTCGACCAATGTTTAGGTGGGATAAATAGTGAGTCTTTAATGTATTTAGTACCACGAGATGTCTTATGATGGAAACCTGAGTTTTTATGGTATGAAATGAATAAAATTATAGAGTGTTCTACCACAAATGATTTTGTGGTAGTTTATATATGATTTTATAGGGGAAACAATTTATCTTGGAATAGAATAGAGTTACATTGGATTAGTTTAAGAAAAAATTTAGCAAAAGAGTTTTTATCATTTCCTTTGGGAAAATTTTTTTAATACATCTAAGGGGTTCGAGATGAAATGTTCTAGGAATCAATAATTCTATGTGTGAATTTAGTTTATATGTTTATGTAATTATTCATTAAAATTAAACCTTAATGGTATAGTAAATCTCATGACAAAGGTCATACCCCCAAGGACTAGTGTTTCCTAGCATAAAAACCATTGTTCAAACCTTAATATAATTATTTTTAATAATTATTATGTAAATATAAAACTAAATAACAGAACCATGAATGATTATCACATTGAGATTTTAAAAATTTATGTTTAAAATAAATTGAGGTGAAAAAATGTATTGGTTAGTCATATCATTATCAAAATCGAATATATGTAAACCCCTAGTCATTAATTATCTCATTAATCAATAGAATAAATTTATTAATATTATTTAATTTTGTTTACTAAATAATTATGTTATGAAAAACCATATTTAACTATGACACTTAAACATAATATATGATCAAGAAAGAGTATAATAATTAGCTAATGAATTAAAAAGAGAATATTAATCAAAGAGACTATGATCATGATAAAATACATAAAAAAAGATATTAAATAATGATTGAATATAAATCCAAACACAAATGACTGTTTAAAAAAAATAACATCAACATTCATTAACCCTTCATTACAAAACATGGAACAATATATTTACTACCTCATGTTTTCACATTAAACAAAATATTAATCCATTCTAGGAAAGGGATACTGAATGAGAAATAGTAAAATACTATCTAGACACAACAATAATGCCTTTAAATACTCTAGACAATGGATTCTCTCTTTTTAGTGATGATATGAATACAAAACACCATTCTATTTAATTCCTTTTATAGAGAAGGATTTATAATATATGTAAATATATCTATCAAGAATTTTAAATTAATCCTACATATCTCATCATCCCATAAAATTGTTCAAACCCCACTATAAATAATCATAGAAATTCATCAATGTTCTGCCACATCTCACCCATCATGGATATTGTTCCCCCTTTATTATTATATTTTTTATATGTCAAAATTTGTTTTTTTATGTATTGTGAGGATAAAACCATAACTGGGAACCGCATGAAATCGTTGACCCCCAATGGGGAAATATTATAAATTTTTATATAAATCATCTAAATCAACTATGGGGGCTCATATAACAGTGGATGTCTAGGGTAGAACCCACTAGGAGGTGAAATGCATGAATTTTGAAATAGGGATTGTAACGTAATAGAGATTCTTCTTGTGAATTTGATGGATTTCAATTTAAACTAACAAATTGGATTAGATTAAAGTTGATTTGTAATGGTTAGAGATATATTTTAGGGAGCCTATGAAAAGGGTATTCCTAAATCTATTAGGGGAACACCTTATGGATTAGGAAAAAAAGCTGTTCAAGAGTCCCCAAATGGTTTCGGTAAAAAAAATATATCTTCCTAGAATAGAAACCAGTAATTATTCTAGAGGTAGACATCAATCTATGTGCATAAGGAAAAAATTCAAAATAGGAGAACAAAATAAGATATTATAAATATAATGATTTATTATAAATAGGTTAGTGTCCCTTTTTAATTACATAGATCATGATTATAGAATCTAATGAAATAAATGTGATTTCATAACCCAATTCCAAACCAAAAAATACCCATGTTTTTATTTATGGAATCATTAAGAGATTTTATATCTACCCTAAACCCCTATTACAAGTTTCCTTAACTATTTTTTGTAAAATGAAAACATATATAAGTGATATAGAGGCATAGTAATTGGAATATTCATTATGAAATAAATGAAGAAATCAGACAGTAGAAATCAAACCATTACTTGTATGAAGAAGAATAACACATAATAAAATTGTAATTGAAATTATAAATGGGTTCAAAACTGTGGAAGGAATTTGGAATCTTCCTTGGAATGAGAGCATAGTAAGAATATAAATTAAAATGAAACTAAAATTAGAGATAATTTAGTAAAATATCACAAATTGAAAACATTTTAAATATCAATGGTTTATGTGGTATAAATAGTTTGGATCAAATCATGGAAAAAATTATTTTTGAATCATGAGTCTTCATGGACATCTTACTTCATGAAAATTTCATGTAATGAGTTTGAAATTTACATAGTGAATAGTAATTTTAAGGATTCATCATTCAGTATCTCCGAAGATTAACATAGGAAATTGAATTCATGGGATCTTAAGGAATTATGACCAGAGACTAATGTTCATACATTCATGTCAGGAGTGGATTTTACATCTTGGGAGAGAACATTATTACTTCTTTTTTCATACCCCTAAATCAATTAATGATCACTTTTCTCTACCCTGGGGATAAGAATGAAAATAAAAGAGTGATCTTTGATACAAAATAATGGATAATGTATATTGAAATCTATTAGAGAATATCCATGGCATGAGTAATATGATAGAGATAAAAAATTCAAATGTGTTTTATAACTAATATAATGAATGTTTAATGTGTGCAGGATGATATAAGAGTATAAATAATAACATGGATAGAAATAAGGAGATTCATTGTGTTAAAATGAATAATTATAGACATTATTAAATTAACAACGATGCCTCATTCCAATATATAATCCTCAAATTGGTATGTAATATGAAAAATACCCATTATAGACTATCTCATAAGACCTACCAATGCATTGGGGGCTATTGTGAACCTACCCATCAGTTATTATGTCCAATAAATTCACTATTTGAATTTAACGATTAAAAATACAATGAATAATCAATTGTACATAGTAATAAATAATCATATGTATTGGAATAATAAAATTATGGGATTTTAATACTTTACCCAATGAATTAATAGAATATCATGATCGTAAGACATTATGGGAGGGAAGGTAAATGGTATAATTGGGGAACATCCTGAGTGAAATATTAGAAACACCAAAATATAATGATAAAGATGGAAAAATTCATTAGAGTAACATTAAAAATTTACCTTAAAGTTTTATTTTCATAATTATAACCAATGAATGTTAAAAAATTAATTAGTATAGAAAATGTTTAAGAGAATATTCCTTTCAAATTTTGGTAATAAGGAAAAAAATTAATCCCAAATTAAGTCACAAGTCACATTTAAATATCAATTTTATGATTATGAGTTGACGCTATTTTAAAAAATTAATTCAAAAAAAATTGCTTCCTGAATTTAATTTTTAATATAAATTATTTTTATGTTATAAAATTTTGAGTGGAAGGTAAAGGATGTGAACAGAAATGATATTTGAAAAATATATTTATTGAAACCTATGTCGTGAAAATAGAAATATAATTTTCTTTTGATAAAAGGTAAAGTGAAAAATTATGATCCCATTGAATAAAAAATATTTTAACATCAAAATAAGAAAGGAGAAAATTATTATGAGGGAAATATATATATATATATATAAGATAAATATTCCTGAACAAAATGGGGGAATATTGTAAAAGAAACCCTTACATATTTTATAAATATTAAATAAAAAGACACTGAAGGGTATAACCTGATATAGAATTGAATATCACATGAATTCTGTGAATCATTTTGTATAATATATTTATTGGGAAATATATATACCACATAATGAAAGAAGGTGCTTAATATAAAACATATCTTAATAAATAAAAATTAAAATAAGAAAACTCATAATTTTTACTCCCTACATTCATAAAATATAAATAACCTCATGTATTATATAAATAACAATATTAATATTGGTATTTTATAAACTTATTCATATCTATTGACTTCAATATTATTCAATTATACTCATTTACAACACATATATAGTGAATTAATATTTATTTTCATCATTGGATGGTTGTAATTTTTTTTTCTTTTTCCTTGTCTCATAATGACAATGTAAGAAACCTTTAATTGATAGAAATACCATAAATCAAAAATTATTCATGATATTATATTTTTTTATTTAAATGATTTATTAACCGCAAAATTTCCATGAAATTCACGAGTATGGTTGGTGAAAACAAAATCCATAAAGAGATTGTTTTACAAAATTTACCAATACCAACATGTTACTTTATAACGATTGTTAATTTTTCTATTACAATTATGTAATATTATCTATTACATAAATTAATTAAAAATATCATACATATTCATAAAATAAAAGTTTATAACTAGCCTTTTAATTCATTTATCAAAGATGAAACACATCACTTCGTGGAGGTGGTAGTCTTCACAAACACAGAAATGATGTTTTCATTTTTCATAGAACACGTAGAAGGTATAAATGTGATTACATTTTTAAAATTTTAAATTTTTTTACATATATTTTTTATTCTCTAAATAAACATTCAAACCATCTATGTAATTAATTTATGAAAAATGAAATACATCTCTTTATGGATATTGTAGTCTACATGCGCGTATAAACGAAGTTCTCATTTATCTAAGGATTTGGGAAGGGTATATAATGGTCATAACATTAACATAATAAAATTTAAGTATACTAATAATATTTTTGAAATTATATTAATTTGGGAAAAATATATTTTTAAGAGAATTATTTAGATGAAATAAAAGATAACAAGTGATTATTACTGAAATTGAGAATTTGAACATTACTATTTAATTACTCATAGAAATAGAGGATTTCTGGATTTTCCAATGATAAATGGGAATATGAAATTGTTTGAGGTGTATATGTGAATTAAAATTTTCATATTTTAAAATGGAATTATAATTTATAGAGCATGTAAAGGAGTGGTGTCAATATCATTTTATAAGTCAGTGGAGTGGCATTTTTTTAATAATATAAAAGTAAAAGTTATTATCCAATGTATGTGAGTCCTAAATTTTATAATAATGGAGGTTTTATAAATATTTAGTCAATAAAAAACTTCATCAAAAATTTAGATATTATTTGTTTGGAATTCTAGGCTTTTTTCCATAGTTTTTACTTTTTCCTAAATTTACTTTTACTGTGAAAACTCATTTGTATCCATGATATTTTATTTTAATAAAATCATTAATATTTAAAATATTTGATAATTTTTAAATAGTCATATAAAATATTAAAATAAGTTATTAAAAAATCATTGGTGGTAAAAATTATTGTTATTTTCGTGCACACTATGAGTAAAAACCGTATTTTTAGAAAATTTATATTTTTAATCCTAAAACTTTTATTTAGGTTAAAATTATAAATGTTTTTTACATTCATAATAATATTTTGATTATAATAAAAATAATATTTATGTGTATTTCAAGAAAATATAATACCTAAATCCACTTTTTGAATGTTTAATAAAAATAAAAGGCCACAAATAGTTTTCATTTGGATAAAATATTACATGAGTTCCAAAATGCTAAAAATAGATTTATAAATTAAAATAAAAATTTTAAATGTATAAAATCAATTATTAAATACATCTATGATAATGTAATTTTTTATAATTTTTTAATTCATTCCTATTTTATAATTATATCATAAAACTCATAGTATTTGTAAAATCATTTTTTGTGCTATTCACCTAAAATCAATCATTTTGGAAAAATCCCCAAAATCCATTGTCATATAATATTATGTTTTTAAAACCCAAAATGAAGATAATTTTTTAAAACTAAAATACAAAAAATTATTAATTTTTCTAATAAATGGAATCATAAATTAGAAATTATTTTTTAGGGAAATGACTTCCTAAAAACATTAATGGTTATTAATTTTATTTTATATCAATTATCAATTAAATATTTTTATAAATATTTTTTTAATTGAAATAATTTTTTAGAATATTATTTTAAAATTTTTAATTTAATTAAATAATTAATAAATAATTCCTATACATCAAAATAAAATTCTATGAAAAATGGATCCTAAATTACTTTATGAATAATTCTTTATGATTGAAAAAATTGTTTTACAAGTTGTTGGTTAAAGTATGACACTAAGAAAAGGGCTTAATTGAGTTCCTATAAAAATATCTATCTAAATTACTTATTGAAAAGTTTCCCAAATTAAAATAAAATATAGCCAAGTTAACAGAAGTTGCAGATTTATAAAAGACTCGATTATTTGAATGATTCCATGAAGATTGATTATTTATCATTTAAAAAAATATTGATTATTATTTTTACTTTTGAAAACAATATACTAAACCAAATTCAAATATAATCACTATCTATGATTAACTATCAATGTAATGTATATTTTTCAATGAATAAATAAACACCGTGAAAATAGAACTTTAAACGACAGAGTAGAATTAAAAGAAGAGGTTCCATCTCAAGCTAAGATTTAGTCCGCTACCCTTGGTGAGCACCTTTTAGGATGCAATTTATAAAAATACATTTTTACCCACACCATGGATTTGGGAATACAATAGTATACACACTATCCAGGTCAACAAACCTCTTCCATAGTTTTCAATGGATTTCTAACAATAAACATTCCACACATGGACCTCTTAAACTATTATCCATGTGAGTGTAAGGTGTTAAAAGATAGGTTTGTGAAGAGGTTAATGTATCATCCAATTTGTAATAGGAGCCAGTTTGTGTTTATTAGACAATGACACACACCCTAATCTGAAGGTAAAATAATACAAAAATGGAGAAAAATGTAGATATAAGATATTAGAAGGCTCTCTAAGTTTTTTTATACAGGCCATGACTCCTCAAAGTTGGGATGATATGTAGTTTTGATCAATTTCTTGAAACAACAAAAAAACAATGTTTTGTGAAGGATTTATTCTACTTCTTTTATGAAGGTAATAATAAGGAAGATGATGTGTTTTTCTTTCTTAGTATGCTTCATGAATAATATCTTCGATTTGTGTTCTCAGTGGCTTTTTTTCATGTATATATAGCTTGCAGTTCTTGAGTTTTTCTTACGAAAATGAGGATCTTTGTTTATTTCCCTAAGTGTCCTTTTCATTTTATCAGGTCATAACATTTTACATTTTAGCCCACAATAAACATGTACCACATAACTCATTCTATATTATGACATCAATTAAATGTTGTCTACAAAATATAGAAAGTCATTAAAATATATAATGGTACTAAGATTCATAAATATGACACTTATAAAGAAATTTAAATTTAATTAACAAAATATATAATGTCGGTGTCTCTGGATCTGTAGCTTAGAAACGGTGAGTTAGGATCAGTAAGTCCCTTTGTTGATAGGTCAACCAGACAATGACTTAGCCATCATTACGACATTCTCTTGGTAGGTCCTCTTGAAGTTAGGTCATCAATTAGTTGCTCATAGATAGCAAAAATTCTGAACATCGGTGATTCATTTTGTTGGAAGCTCGAGATGATGGTGAATCATCACATATATAACATGGTTTGAATGGGGACTTGTCCTTAGTGAAAATTTTGAAAAGCTATTGGTAGTTCAATGTGACAGTGATATGGATATCATTTGGTCAAGAATCAGTTACTCATATCAATGTCAATCCCTTTACTAGATTACAATATCTATATTGAGGGCGAGACAGCTGACAACAAGACATATCATTGGTAGGTCCAACAGTGAGTCCATCCTAACAGTGACATAGCCTCCATGTTGACTTATACATAGCCAAATTTTTATAACCTGCCTTATCTTGTAAAACACTAATAGAATATATTAATTTAATATATACACATAATTAATCATAGAAAAAATAATTAATGTTTATCAAATATAATAAAACAATATTTGTGAGCATTAAAACTAGATGTGTCCAACAATATCTCTATTTTGATGATCACAAATCATGGAATTAATAATCCATTTATAATGATCAAAGGAACAATGATTCTTAATATAGCATAATTATAATGTAAAATTAAAACAAAAGAAAGATATACTCAATGAAAATAATATTAAATCTAAAATACATAATGATAATCTAATTAATTTATATGACGTCTCATATTTCTCCCCCTTTTAGGATAATAGAAAAATAATAATAATAATGTAAAAATAGAACATAGATGGAAAGAGATAATATATTTCATGATGAAGAGAAATTAAAACAGAGTAAAATAGAAAAAAATTATATCCCTATCAAAGATCAATACAATAAATTCTTCTCCAAATATGGATCCATAGGTGCCTGGCCCTTATCAGGAGAAGCATCAGGTGGAATAGTCGTCATAGAAGGGTCTGTGGTATAAAAGAGATGAATTGGAATTCAAAAAGAAACATGAGGTGGAATTTTCTAGGTACAATATTTAAGAGTTATTAGTTACATATATGTAATAGGTCTTATATGACTAAGTGCATATTCTGCAGACATATGAAATGGTTGAAGGGTTGTAAAAAGATGAGAAAAAAGATTTTTGGTCACTAAAACTCTTAATAGAGGATCCGTAGATTGATAGATTAATCATGAAGTAAAATTCTCAGTCACTCAAGTAATGGAAAATGCCTCTGGTGATAAAATAGAATTACTCTAATGATGTAGGTAAGGCTTCAACAAGTTCATATAGTACATGATTAACTTCCCACCATTCTCAATAGTCATAGTGAAATCATTCTTATTTTCTATAAGCTTCTGAAAGGATGGAGTTAAATCGTTAAGAAACATAACTTTTTCCTTAAAGGCTTGAGTAATTGGAGGTAGCCATAGATTCTCAAGAAAATACATAAAATTATTGTCCAAATTATGCTTTTTATATATCCTTTTAATGTATAAATATAATTTCATTGTAAATTTTTCCCAGAAGAAGTTTCCCCTTTCATTTAAAATATTTCCATTTCAAATATATGGTCACTATGTTTTCTAATCTTTCTTTGGAATTCGTGTTATGTGCCAACCCTCATGGTTTTAAGCTCTTCTCTAATAACGTTTTGATCATTTCAATATCAGGATAATGAATATCAGGTGCATCATAGGATGAGGATTCATTGAATAAATCTTTGACTAAGTATTTCAAAATTTATAGATCTAGATATGGAGGAGGATTATCATTATATTCCTCTTAAGATGTATCCTCAATAGTGT
Organism: Viscum album; assembly: GCA_963277665.1. NCBI lineage: Eukaryota > Viridiplantae > Streptophyta > Magnoliopsida > Santalales > Viscaceae > Viscum > Viscum album. The sequence continues at coordinate 910,636,558 of OY728155.1, read as the reverse complement.
TTTCATTTTTTTCAATGGATGGTGCATACTAAGATAGTATAACTTTCACTACTGGAGTGAGTTTGATCAGCTCATCACTTAGCCTATTATTATCCCATATCACTTCTTGATGATCTGAAACCAACTAATGTTGAATTTGGAAAATATCTTTTCTAGAAGAATAACTACATCAGATTCACTTATATTTTCAGTAAGAGATTGTTGAGGTTGGAGATACCTTTAACCCCAAAAAACATTCTTTAGTAAATGTTTTGAAATCATTATGAGTCACAATGTCTACAGGTACTTGTGAAACATGAGAAACAAAAATAGTAGCATGATCTACTGTAAGAATAGGTGAAATTTCAAGAGTTGTTCCAACTAGAACTCTTTGAGAGTGTCCTCGTAATTCAACCAACGATCCCCTAGGATTAACATCATCATCATCATCCAAATTAGGGTAATCTTTTCCCAAAGTGAAAAATATAGGTTATTTTTCATATTCATCTATGGTCAAATCATAAGGAAAGTGGAAGAATTTTTGTCTGTTTATCCCCCTAAAAAGATACATCCTCTTTACCATGTGATTCTCTCTCCACAAGGTCTTTCATTCTAACAAAAAAAATTTCTTACACTAGAGAAACGAAAAACTTTTTTTCAAAATGAACTTCCTCATGCATATGAACATTAGGATCACTTCCCTCAACCACAACTGACACAAGTGCATCATAGGATTCGAAAACTAATTCATGTTCCCCTAAATTAGTATCAGTATGACTCATAAGATCAATAGGATCTGGAGTAATATAAATAGGTTTTGATAAATTACTTTTATCATCATTTGTATCATCGTATGCACTATTAGATTCACCACTTCATTATTCTTCCATATTATTTTCATAATCTACATTTTATTCACTAGATTATTCTCCTTTATCTTAATCATCTTTATATTCATAACCATCATCTTATTCTTCTTCATAATTTTTACCTTATTCATTTTCACCATTAGATTCATCATCTTCTTCACTTTTACTTTTACTGGTAAACTCAATATATTCTAATTCTCCAGTCTCTTCATCTTCATATTTTTTTAGGAGAGGTTCTTTTGTAAGAAGAGTCTTGGGAGGGATAATAGGTCCAAAGGTCATAATTTATGTAATTCTTCAATATATGTGTCACCTATTTTAACGATAGGATATTCTTCTCCATTATTTGATCCATCTTCATCTTCTTCTTCATTTGAATACTCGACCACTTTATTTTGTCATAGTTCATTATAAACCATGTATCTAGGTATTGCGGGGTGATCAACATGATTAAATTCATCATAAGTATTATGATTTTATTCAACCCATTGTTTCTTCTAATGATTCTAATTTTTATTTATTATATTAAAAATGATCTCTGTGATGCCAAACCCATCACAATCAATTATTTATTATTCATTTTCAATCACCATTCCTTTAAATTTCAATAATGTAGTGATACAATTTTCATAAAAGAAGGAATTTTACTTGTATTGGGGTTTCATAATATCATTCATATGAACCATTAAATACCTTGAAAAGTTAATATTTCATCTCCTTTTCATCATATATATCATATACACATCCTAGTATTTGGGAGAGGCAGAATCCCATTTTCTTAAATATAACTGGTGCTGGATATATTTGAACAATAACATGTATTCACCGTCAAGATCTATTGTTATTGGTCTTCTAGGAGTTCCATTTCAATTATGTTCTATCAATGATTCTTCAAAAATGAAGATGCATCTACTAGGAGGATAAATTACTTGATATCCATTAAAAATACCTTTATGAGTCACATTTAGGCATTCAACCCCCTTCTTTGAAAAAATGGAAACTCATTCACCATTTATCCTAGAGTGAATCCAAAACTCTAATGAGCAATCAATAATAAATTCTCCAAGAAAATAAAACTACTGAAAAATATTAGGATAAAATAATATCATGTTTTTGGTGAGCCACTACAAACACCATTTTTCTTTAAATACATTCAACAAGAGAGTCTTAATTGATAGTAACCATTCAGAATGAAATTACTATTTTGGAGTCAATATTGAACTAATGAGTATGGGATGGATAGGTTTTGAGTTTTGTTTATCAGATTCACCATTCAAATTCTTAGAAGGATACATGTCATCCATAGAATTCTTACATACTTTCTTATCTTATTCTATAGGTGGTATTTGAAGGTTTATATTCAATGGAGAATAACAGTAGTTTAGAATGGAAGAAAATTAGAGTTAGAGTGTCAGAGTGAGAAAGTGAGTTAGATTGATTTTAGTTTTATTATTTAAGGAATTAGAAATCATAAATCGAGAAATGTGAATTAAAATAAAATTAAATAGATACAATAGTGATGATTTAAATTTTAGAAAGAAATATAAAAAGTATAGAACAATGTGACACAACGGTGAGTATTTTTTGGTGAGACATCAACAGTGAGACATCAATAGTGATACATCAACTATGATACATCAATGATGAGTCATCAATGATGAGACATCAACAGTGATCCATTTTATAGTTAGTCACATAATATTTTTTATCCCTAACTAATGTCTGATATACTCGTTCTCTCAAAATTTAAAGGCATAGTCAAAGTATCAACAAGATGATGTTTAATGGAAATTAATTCTAGAGTTATATCACCATTTTGATAATGATCTCTAAAAAATGATCAATTACATCAATTTTTTATATAAAATGATAAAATAGATTCTTAGAGACATTAATAGCACTTGTGTTATCACAGTTTATTGGGATGTGACTAGACTGGTGGGCATAGTATAGAAATGCGTGTTTCATCTACAATCATTGAGCATAACAACTACCAACAGTTATGTATTCATCATCGACAGTTGATAGTGTAATAAAAAATTAATTTGTTTTACACCATAAAACTAATGACATTCCAAAAAGTGTCATGTTCCATTAGTGTTTTTTCTATTTGACTTGGATCCAAGAATGCTAGAATTAGAATAACTAAATAAGTCAAATGTTTGTACTCTAGGATAGAAAATTACCATGTTGGAATTATATTTGAAGTATTTGAAAATTATTTTTACACAAAGTAAATGTGACTCTTTTCGGATTTCATGAAAATGACCACACATATATAAACTGAACATAATATCAGGTCAAATAATAGTCAAGTTTAGAATACTTCTAATAATAAATATATTACTGGTTTGATCCACAACTTTTATATCTTCATTAAGATTCAATTTTCATATGGTACTCATAAGAGTATCAATACTTTTAGTGATATTCACATTAACGAATTTTAAAATAACTTTTTTATATTTACATTGATTTAAAATAATTCATTCCTTTTTAAAAAAAAAATGCAATCCAAGAGTAAATTTGAGTCCACCCATTAAACTCATTTCAAACACATTTTTCATTATTTTTTAATAATCTGCACCTAAATAATATTTCTATGATCCAAAAATAATATCATTATTATATATTTTAAAAACTAAAACATATTTAGAAATTTATTTTATGAAAAGAGTAAGATAATAAACACCTTTATTAAAACCTTTAGAAATAAGAAATGTTCTGAGCTTATCAAACCAAGCTCTTGGAGCCAATTTTAATCTATACAATTCTTTTATAAATTTTAAGTCATGATTTTGAAAATCAGGGTTGGTAAAATTATGTGTTTTTCTACAAAAACATCCCCAACTATATAACCTTTTTGCAATGTAATATTAATTTCCATTTGATAAGGATTGAAATTAATATGTTCTACATAATCTAGAAGTATTCTAATAAATTTAAGTCAAGATATAGGTGAAATGTTTTCTTCATAGTCTATTACATCCTCTTTACTATAACCTTGTGCAACTTTTATAGATTTATTTCATACTATTGTATCAACTTCTTCCAATTTGATTGTAAACACCCACTTATTACCTATTGTCAATATTTCATTGGATCTATCAAATAGTCTCCATAAATTTTTTATTTCACACTATTTGGAATCTTCTTATATATACATCATCTATAATTCATCATTGATTTCATTATTGATGTTTTTAGTTTCCTGTTATGAAAAAAAACATGACGTTCAACCTAGTTTCTTAGAGAAGCTGTAACACCCCAGGTAAAAAGGAATATGACATCATCATATTTATCCATATTTGTGAAGAAAATATTAATATGTCTTTAAAGGGGACGCTATGCTCGATGGCGTACCCAACACGCAACAACGAGTTTCTTGGGAATCTTACGTTGCACTCTAATAATAAAATATTATTATTCTAAATGGTAGTTAACATGTAGCCGTTGTAATGGCGGGAATGGATAGAAATAACTAAAATATGATTATATATGTTCTTAAATATTTTTACATTTATAAAATAAAAGATAAAGGCTTAAAATACGGAAAGAATTCAATTTTAGGCGTATATGCCCTAGTTTTCACTAAAGGTTCACTTATCACCTTTTGATGGAGAACCATCATTAAATATAGTTTTGTTCACTCTTAAACATTCTTTTGGACAAAATAAAACTCTTATTAAGAATCGGGACATCAAAATTTACTTTGTGTAAATTTTTGGTATCTTTCCAATAAAGTTCTTTTTTTAATGAATAGGGTAAAATGTTGTATTTTAATTCAAAACCACTTTTTAATCTAATTTATTTATATGATTAGATTATATTTTGAATTGGTTTTAAAGTGAAATTAGAAAATATTTTTACCATTAAATCCAATAGTGGTCGTTGGAATCAATTTCACTTTGAAATCAGACTTAAACTAGTGTCAATCTTTTGATACTTATTATTTCATAAAACACGTTATTTGTCATGACAGTGGGAATTAATTATTAAATTAATTAATGTGACTTATATGTTTTTAATTTTGTAAAACGGACTTCATTTTTGAATTCAGAATATCAAATATAGCTTAGGGTGAATTTTTGGGATTTTTCTGAAAAACTTCAATTTTTGATGAATAGTGAAACCACTAAGTAGTACTTATAAAAACTGATTTTCCGTTTAAATGAAATTTTGCCATCATTGTGTTTTGATTTTCAAAAATCCGACATACATGGTTGTCATTAAGAAGTAAAATGTGGTTCAATGAGATTAAAATAATTTTTTGGTGAATAGTAACTTATTAAGTTTTTAATCGCGATTAGTGGTAATTAGTGTGGTTTAAGGTAAAAATAATGTTTTAATAAAATGAGATGAGCTTGAAACATGTCTTACCCTCATTGTTTGTATCATGGCCGACCAAGACAAGCCATGGGTCAACTTGGGGACCCCATGGATCCACTTTGGTTGGGAAATGACATAAATAACATTTTATTTAATGTAAAAGTAAAATTGACACAAACATGATATGTTTTACTAAAACAATTTTTAAGTGAGGTTATAAAAGTAATATTTTTTATTATAAATATTCATTGGAAAGATAAAAAGATTTCCTACATCATAGTATTTTTTATATAATTTTTAGACATTAAATAAATTAAATTATTTATGACATAATAATGATGCAGCGATGACATCATTATTTGATGATTTAAATAAAATGGAAAGATAATGTAAAATATATGAACTACACATGTCCAAAACTTATTGTATGAGTGGATTTCGAAGCCGTATCACCTTATACACAAATTATATCAATGTGGGACCTTTTGAAACCGAAACACATTTTCAAATAAAGTAATATTTCTTTACTTTCCAAAAGTGCCCCTCCTCTCCTCTTATAAAAGGCCCCCACCTCTACCCCATTTAACACACTCCTCAAGCCTTTGGCTGGGCCAACCCATGCCCATTTACTCTCTCCACATCCCTCTCCTCATCCTAGAGGATTCCCTTTGGGCAGAATCCTTTCAAAGGAAGCCTTTAGGCTCAAATCAAAAGGAGTTACACTTTTAAAGGTAATTCACTCTCTCATGTTCATTTGTATTATTTTGCTTCTCCAACCACCTAAACTCTTTTTATTTACTTATTTTGTAACAACACAAGTATCTTCAATATACTAGGATGTTTTTATAAGATTTATTCGAGCTACACTCTCACACAACTACATCAAATGGTTAAAGAACATACGGTTTTTGTGGATGGTGAAATTCTGCCTCCCGAAACGATGATTGTTCAATACTCATTTAACACCTTCAAAGGTGGCCATTATGATGTCACTATTTTTATATATGATATATAATATGTTTATGTTTTATTTACGCTTCTGTATTTTTCATTTTTGTCTTACCTTTATGGCTTCCATTATGGGTATACGCGATATCTCCATTTAAGGAAGTGCGGACTACCGCCCCCTCAAAGAGATTTGATTCGTTAAATACCATATGTGGGACGTATAAAAGATGGAACTATGATATTATATATGATATTATACTGTAATTATAATATACCTTTATATCATTATTATTCCATTCTATAAAATATGAAATAGAAATGAAAGTAGCGTTCATGCGTACGTACGGCTTACCGTCTCCATGAACGGTGCATTTCATTTCTTATCTCTAAATGATTATGTAATGTTATAAATGCATGCATGTACTGGATATATATGACATATATGATATCCAAATCATGAATATTATTCTGTATATAATAAACATTTGACCACACGAACAACATGTAATGGTAAGAAGTCCACTTTCGACTTAAGAACCAAATATCGACAAAACAAACATTATTAACTTAAATGTTTACATAATGTTTATAACATGGAAATAAGTGATCTAATAAGAATAATGAACTAGAAAAAGGTTCTTAATAAAGTTTAAATTAACTCAAGTTTATTACTCAGGATGTTAAAGAACGATCGAGTCAAGTCGGACCCGAGGTAAGGGATCTTACTCCTCTCTTTTTTAAGTACACTCTTTTATGTCATTCCTTTTAAAGCTCATCTTTCTTGTTATTGGGATGATCTGTTATATTAATACTATTGTAATTTTTATGTTCATGTGACGAGAGACCCTATTCTCTCTCAACAATCCATTTTGGAAGTTTTGATTGGCGTCGTTAGGCTGCCGAACTTTCGTAAGAGATCTAACTTCTCTCTTTCTTTTTAAGTACTCTCCTTTATGTCACTTCTTTTAAGCTCCTATTTGTAATGTTGGGGGATGTTCTTTTATATTCCTCTTTCTGTACATTATATTGTAATGTGATGAGATACCCTATTTGATCTCATCAATCCATATTCGGATGTTTTATGTGGCGTCGTTAGGCTGCCAAGTTTTCGTGAGGGATTTTTCATCTCACTTTTATTCCCGTGAGATTTATGCTACATTTGCCACAAATTCCATTGAGTGGTGTATGTACTTCCCATTATTCTACTCTTTGTGTAATACACTTTCTTTTATGAGTATTTACATCAATGACCTATTGTCTTTCTTTCATGGGGTGTATGTTTTGAAAGATACCCAAGTCGGTAAGGGAACCTTTCACCGTCCTCTTTTTTTAAAAGACTTCTTTTATTGGGTCTTTTAATTTACATATTTTTATGTTGGGATATGTTCTCATACATCCTTATTAATGTAAAGTTTATGTCCAAGTGATGAGATACACTTTTTATCTCTCATCAACTCATTTTGATGTGATGTCGTTAGGCTGTCAAGGGAACTTTTTAACCCAATTTCGATTTCTTTGGGTTCAACTTGTAGTCATTGAATATGTCATCCATTGAATATGTGTGAATGACCTTTTATTGTTTTACACTTAATATCCACTTATATTGGTTGTATATATATTTGTCACACATATTTTTGAGACTTATTTGTCCTTAATTTAAGGATACCTTCTTTATAAGGGATTTCATCACATTTGTCATTTCTATTGAGGGCTCATTGTTGTTATGCACCAATTCACTCTTATATGGTGTATATACTGTCCTTTGGAATATTATATAATGAATCCTTTTTTTCTCATGATATTATAAAATTCTGACTAAATGTTATTCCTCGATTATTGTATTCAAGTGTCCCTAATTTTGGTAAAACCCCTTTAACCAAAATATCATTTTAAATGTTTTAATTATTTGTTCTTATTAATATACATGTCTTCAAAATGGTTTTAAGGATTTATTTATATGGATATTAATGGTTTAAAATGTTAAAATCTTCAAGGTGGTATGGGACACTTTGATTCAAAAATCTCTTTATTAAATTTTTTAAATGGTTTTGGAAATGGTTTCTTTTTGAATGGATTCATTATTTAAATATCCTAAAATGTTATATTGTGATTGAAATGTGGAAATGTTATGTTTCCTTTATTCATGTTTATGTGATACGATTATGTTATGGTTCACGGGCATTGTTATGAAGAACGGGTGGTTCCGTGATAAACTAATGGTGGGTGAGCCCGATATAGCTCTCCAATGCATTGGGTAACGCGAAGGAGTGAAACGTTAAGGTTTCTCCGAAGAGATTTAGGGAATATACTGTGATGGGTATTCCAAACGTAACCAAGAGGGTTACTCCCTACGTAAGAATGTTATGAATGCCTCAAGTTACCTTTATGTCTTATGTTTTCTATGATTTATTCATGATTTGATATGCCTATGTTTTATGGGTAAAGTATGATTTCATTCTTATGTATTTATGAACTCATGTTTCCTTTCCATATTTTTATAACCCTTACTGAGCTTTTTATGCTCATCCCATGTTTTTGAAATGTTTTTCACAGTTCAAGGGAAAGGTACATAATGTGATGATAGTGTCAATTATGTGTCAAGAAATAATCCGTGTTTTATTTTAAATAGGTTTCCGTTGATGGGAAGAATGAATATTGTCTTTTATGTAACCACTTTGTTTAAATGTGGAATGTAATGCAAGTTTCATGATCTAATTCTCTAAAACACTAAACCTGAAAAGATCCTCAATGTGTAATCTTGTAATAACTCAAGATTAAGTAAGGTTTAAGGCTGGGGCCTTATAGTTGGTATCAAAGGTCGGTTTAGATAACTTTAGAGGTTAGGGTATTCTTTAAGCATAATTGACAATTACCATAATGGTTAGGATTTCAGAAAGAGTCTTAGTTTTAGATAAAGTGAATGAGTAAGTATATCTTATTGTCTATCTTACTCATTAGTACATGATGGTTTTGTTGATATACTCACACTAACCTTTTTTGGTTTTAGTAAATGGTTGGATCTAGCAGGCACCAAAGTAACAGTGGATGTGAAGGAAACTGTGACAGTTTTTTGAGCAAGCAACTGAATGATATGGGAGCTGCAATGAGAACTCTTTTGATTATCCTCAACCAATTATCTGGAGTCATGATTGACCACCTAAACCTTGGAGATTTCTCTAGGGAATCATATATGCAAGAAACAAATCCCTACGGAAGTACAAGTAATAATCATAAAGGTAAGTGTGTTCAAAAACCAATGTGTCAAAGATGTGGAAAGAATCACCTAGGAAAATGTTTCAAAGGGACATAAATATGCTATAGATGTGGAAATGAAGGTCATAAAGCAAGAACCTGCCATGGAAAAAGGAAGCATCCAGTTGACTCGAGGAAAGGGAAAGAAGTTCTTTCTGAGGGATCAATTGAATGTTTTAAATGTGGTGTGCAAGGTCATTATGAAAACACATGTTCTATGAAGAAGTTTCGTGAATGGGGTCACCAAGAGCGTACCAATATTCGTTTACCAATACCTAATTCCATTCCAATTGAGGATGAAGAAACTGACAATGACCAATCAAAGGTATGTACTATTTCATGACTATTGTTTTCTTATTTTGGAATCTTAGGATATGATTCATGATTTTGTTTGTAGGAAAGAGGTATTTCGGAATAAGTTGGAAAGGAATGGATAATGGATCATGAAGAATGTTGAATGAGTAAGATGTCAACATATGAGGGCTTCAAGAGTTAGGGTGAAATTCTTAAGAGTATTAAGTCTCTTTTGATTATGGGGTTACATTAGAAGACTTTTTATATTATGTGTAACCCTGATGTTTAATATAGGCAAATTTTATTCAAGTAATAGTTATCTTTTCTTTTGTGGACATAGTTATAAAGAACCATTTGGGTTTATATGATCCTTACTTTTGAGGTAATTATGGGTTACCATATGTTATGATTGAAGTGAAAGGCATGAGATAAAATTGAGGTTAAATTATGTTATGGTTATTTTTGATGATTTTATCCCTTTTTGGGTAATGATTTGAGAATTATATAGTTTTAGAAAAAGGACAACACGCAGACCGTGTGACAACCCGTCGCGTCGGACATTGCTGCGGGAATAGAACCCACAACCAAAGTGCGACTGGTATTTATCACCTACCACTGGACTACGTGAAGCCCCTGGTTAGTTTGACTGATTCTTTTTAGTTATATGATTTTATGAATTAAGAGTAAGTTGATTTTGGAGGATATGTGATTAGAATAATTACTTTTCAATGTGAGACTTTAGGAGCAACTGATGTTGTTTGGAGATAAATGTTACGATTTAACTTGGAAGACTATGTGACTAAATCCTTCAAATATTTGGGTTTCAATCTTATATTGGTTTACTTTGAAAACTTTTATGGACAAATTGTTTATCGGATGGTCCTCGTTGAACTTTGGGTTTTGTTGGACAAATTTTGGAGATTAAGAATAGATTTTCTTTTTATAAGGAGTTATTCTTTTCTGGATTATCTGATCTTGTACTAACCTTTTTGGTTTTGGTTTTGGTTAAAGCCTAAAAAAATGGGATGTATATAGTTCTCTTTTTGGGATTAGGTGATTCTCTAGAAGTTGATTATAGTACTCTTAATGCGAACAAGTCTCCCTAAATACTCTTCTTTTGGAAAAAATATGAGTTTGACTAAGGAATCTAGTAAAAGTTGAAAGTCAACATGATAAGTGATTATGCTTCCTTATGAATAAATTCCTCAATAAAAAGTAACTTAAAACAAAAATGTTGTCTATTAACTTTTCCTACTGGGGAATCGAATACCGTTTAACCCATCACAAGTTTGTGATTTTCTCATGGTTAACTTTCTCCTAAACATGTTTTCTATCACTCTCCATCAGAACATGACCCTTTGTTTTTTCCTCCATGTCCATATTTTCATACTTGGAATCCTAGTATGGGTTAACTCGGGTGACCTTTGTACTTATCTTTCTTTATTTTAAAGTGATTTTTTTACCGACTCTTCTCCGATGTGGGACGTTCAAGGATGTTTCCAAGCACAATTTTAAAATTGCAAGGACGCAATTCCCAAAAGGGGGGAAGGATGTAACACCCCAGGTAAATAAGGAATATGACATTTTCATATTTATCCATATTTGTGAATAAAATATTAATATGACTTTAAAGGGGACGCTATGCTCGATGGCGTACCCAACACGCAACAACGAGTTTCTTGGGAATCTTACGTTGCACTCTAATAATAAAATAATATTATTCTAAATGGTAGTTAACATGTAGCCGTTGTAATGGCGGGAATGGATAGAAATAACTAAAATATGATTATATATGTTCTTAAATATTTTTACATTTATACAATAAAAGATAAAGGCTTAAAATACGGAAAGAATTCAATTTTAGGCGTATATGCCCTAGTTTTCACTAAAGGTTCACTTATCACCTTTTGATGGAGAACCGTCATTAAATATAGTTTTGTTCACTCTTAAACATTATTTTGGACCAAATAAAACTCTTATTAAGAATCGGGACATCAAAATTTACTTTGTGTAAATTTTTGGTATCTTTCCAATAAAGTTCTTTTTTTAATGAATAATGTAAAATGTTGTATTTTAATTCAAAACCACTTTTTAATATAATTTATTTATATGATTAGATTATATTTTGAATTGGTTTTAAAGTGAAATTAGAAAATATTTTTACCATTAAATCCAATAGTGGTCGTTGGAATCAATTTCACTTTGAAATCAGACTTAAACTAGTGTCAATCTTTTGATACTTATTGTTTCATAAAACACGGTATTTGTCATGACAGCGGGAATTAATTATTAAATTAATTAATGTGACTTATATGTTTTGAATTTTTTAAAACGGACTTCATTTTTGAATTCAGAATATCAAATATAGCTTAGGGTGAATTTTTGGGATTTTTCTGAAAAACTTCAATTTTTGATGAATAGTGAAACCACTAAGTGGTACTTATAAAAACTGATTTTCCGTTTAAATGAAATTTTTCCATCATTGTGTTTTGATTTTCAAAAATCCGACATACATGGTTGTCATTAAGAAGTAAAATGTGGTTCAATGAGATTAAAATAATTTTTTGGTGAATAGTAACTTATTAAGTTTTTAATCGCGATTAGTGGTAATTAGTGTGGTTTAAGGTAAAAATAAAGATTTAAGAATATGAGATGAGCTTGAAACATGTCTTACCCTCATTGGTTGTATCATGGCCGACCAAGACAAGCCATGGGTCAACTTGGGGACCCCATGGATCCACTTTGGTTGGGAAATGACATAAATAACATTTTATTTAATGTAAAAGTAAAATTGACACAAACATGATATGTTTTACTAAAACAATTTTTAAGTGAGGTTATACAAGTCATATTTTTTATTATAAATATTAATTGGAAAGATAAAAAGATTTCCTACATCATAGTATTTGTTTTATAATTTTTAGACATTAAATAAATTAAATTATTTATGACATAATAATGATGCAGCGATGACATCATTATTTGACGATTTAAATAAAATGGAAAGATAATGTAAAATCTATGAACTACACATGTCCAAAACTTATTGGATGAGTGGATTTAGAATCCTCATCACCTTATCCACGAATTATATCAATGTGGGACCTTTTGAAACCGAAACACATTTTCAAATAAAGTAATATTTCTTTACTTTCCAAAAGTGCCCCTCCTCTCCTCTTATAAAAGGCCCCCACCTCTACCTCATTTAACACACTCCTCAAGCCTTTGGCTCGGCCAACCCCTGCCCATTTACTCTCTCCACATCCCTCTACTCATCCTATAGGATTCCCTTTGGGCAGAATCCTTTCAAAGGAAGCCTTTAGGCTCAAATCAAAAGGAGTTACACTTTTAAAGGTAATTCACTCTCTCATGTTCATTTGTTTTATTTTGCTTCTCCAACCCCCTAAACTCTTTTTATTTACTTCTTTTGTAACAACAACAGTATCTTCAATAAACTAGGATGTTGTTATAAGATTTATTCGAGCTAAACGCTCACAAAACTACATCAAATGGTTAAAGAACATACGGTTTCCGTGGATGGTGAAATTCCGCCTCCCGAAATGATGATTGTTCAATACTCATTTAACACCTTCAAAGGTGGCCATTATGATGTCAATATTTTTATATATGATATATAATATGTTTATGTTTTATTTACGCTTCTGTATTTTTCATTTTTGTCTTACCTTTATGGCTTCCATTATGGGTATACGCGATATCTTCATTTAAGGAAGTGCGGACTACCGCCCCCTCAAAGTGATTTGATTCGTTAAATACCATATGTGGGACGTATAAAGGATGGAACTATGATATTATATATGATATTATACTGTAATTATAATATACCTTTATATAATTATTATTCCATTCTATAAAATATGAAATAGAAATGAAAGTAGCGTTCATGCGTACGTACGGCTTACCGTCTCCATGAACGGTGCATTTCATTTCTTACCTCTAAATTATTATGTAATGTTATAAATGCATGCATGTACTGGATATATATGAAATATATGATATCCAAATCATGAATATTATTCTGGATATAATAAACATTTGACCACACGAACAACATGTAATGTTAAGAAGTCCACTTTCGACTTAAGAACCAAATATTGACAAAAAAAACATTATTAACTTAAATGTTTACATAATGTTTATAACATGGAAATAAGTGATATAATAGGAATAATGAACTAGAAAAATGTTCTTAATAAATTGAAAATTAACTCAAGTTTATTACTCAGGACGTTAAAGAACGATCAAGTCAAGTCGGACCCGATGTAAGGGATCTTACTCCTCTCTTTCTTTTTTTAAGTACACTCTTTTATGTCATTCCTTTTAAAGCTCATCTTTCTTGTTATTGGGATGATCTGTTATATTAATCCTACTGTATTTTTTATGTTCATGTGATGAGAGACCCTATTCTCTCTCATCAATCCATTTTGTAAGTTTTGATTGGCGCCGTTAGGCTGCCGAACTTTCGTAAGAGATCTAACTTCTCTCTTTCTTTTTAAGTACTCTCTTTTATGTCACTTATTTTAAGCTCGTATTTTTAATGTTGGGGGATGTTCTTTTATATTCCTCTTTCTGTACATTATATTGTAATGTGATGAGATACCCTATTTGATCTCATCAATCCATATTCGGAAGTTTTATGTGGCGCCGTTAGGCTGCCGAGTTTTCGTGAGGGATTTTTCATCTCACTTTTATTCCCGTGAGATTTATGCTACATTTGCCACAAATTCCATTGAGTGGTGTATGTACTTCCCATTATTCTACTCTTTGTGTAATATAATTTCGTTTATGAGTATTTACATCAATGACCTATTGTCTTTCTTTCATGGGGTGTATGTTTTGAAAGATACCCAAGTCGGTAAGGGAACCTTTCACCCTCCTCTTTTTTTAAAAGACTTCTTTTATTGGGTCTTTTAATTTACATATTTTTATGTTGCGATATGTTCTCATACATCCTTATTAATGTAAATTTTATGTCGAAGTGATGAGATACACTTTTTATCTCTCATCAACTCATTTTGATGTGATGCCGTTAGGCTGTCAAGGGAACTTTTTAACCCAATTTCGATTTCTTTGGGTTCAACTTGTAGTCATTGAATATGTCATCCATTGAATATGTGTAAATGACCTTTTATTGTTTTACACTTAATATCCACTTATATTGGGTGTATATATATTTGTCACACATATTTTTGAGACTTATTTGTCCTTAATTTAAGGATACCTTCTTTATAAGGGATTTCATCACATTTGTCATTTCTATTGAGGGCTCATTGTTGTTATGCACCAATTCACTCTTATATGGTGTATATACTGTACTTTGGAGTATTATATCATGAATCCTTTTATTCTCATGATATTATAAAATTCTGACTAAATGTTATTCCTCGATTATTGTATTCAAGTGTCCCTAATTTTGGTAAATCCCCTTTAACCAAAATATCATTTTAAATGTTTTAATTATTTGTTCTTATTAATATCCATGTCTTCAAAATGGTTTTAAGGATTTATTTATATGGATATTAATGGTTTAAAATGTTAAAAGCTTCAAGGTGGTATGGGACACTTTGATTCAAAAATCTCTTTATTAAATGTTTTAAATGGTTTTGGAAATGGTTTCTTTTTTAATGGATTCATTATTTAAATAACCTAAAATGTTATATTCTGATTGAAATGTGGAAATGTTATGTTTCCTCTATTCATGTTTATGTGATACGATTATGTTATGGTTCTTGGGCATTGTTATGAAGAACGGGTGGTTCCGTGATAAACTAAGGGCGGGTGAGCCTGATATAGCTCTCCAATGCATTGGGTAACGCGAAGGAGTGAAACGTTAAGGTTTCTCCGAAGAGATTTAGGGAATATACTGTGATGGGTATTCCAAACGTAACCAAGAGGGTTACTCCCTACGTAAGAATGTTATGAATGCCTCAAGTTACCTTTATGTCTTATGTTTTCTATGATTTATTCATGATTTGATATGCCTATGTTTTATGGGTAAAGTATGATTTCATTCTTATGTATTTATGAACTCATGTTTCCTTTCCATATTTTTATAACCCTTACTGAGATTTTTATGCTCATCCCAAGTTTTTGAAATGTTTTTCACAGGTCAAGGGAAAGGTACATGATGTGATGATAGTGTCAATGATGTGTCAAGAATGAATCCGTGTTTTATTTTAAATAGGTTTCCGTTGATGGGAAGAATGAATATTGTCTTTTATGTAACCACTTTGTTTAAATGTGGAATGTAATGCATGTTTCATGATCTAATTCTCTAAAACTCTAAACCTGAAAAGATCCTCAATGTGTAATCTTGTAATAACTCAAGATTAAGTAAGGTTTAAGGCTGGGGCCTTATAGAAGCTCTAGTCTGTGTTCCATTGCCTTAGTCTCTATATACAACATCTAAAGGATGGTTCTTAATAATTATAACATTTCTAAAGAAATAAGGGACAGTTATTTCAAGGCCATCTATAGGTTTATGTTCCCTTTGGTTAGAATTTTGTGAGTTTCCAAAACCATATTTTTCTTCTTCCATAATAGCTGAAACTAAAGATTTATTATTTACGTCTAGACAAGATAGGTTATCCTCAATATTTTCTATCGATTTTTTGGATTCATGGTGATCTATTTATTAAAACATGACTTGAAAATAATCTTTTACAAATTTAGTTCTTTTTTTAAATACACTATATGATTTACTAGAGATTGAATAACCTGAGAAAATTCCTTCATCAATCCTAGAGGAAAAATTTTCATGATTATCTCTTGTTTTTAGAATAAAAATGTTGATAATAATTATTTTGATGTAATTAAACTTGGTTTTCTTTTTATCACATTGCTCATATGGGTTTCCCTTTAGGATAGGTCATATTAAAAATATATTTATAATATAAAAAGATATATTCATAGCTTACACTAAAAATAAACCGATGGATAATATTCATTAATCATAGTCTAGGATATTTCATGTAAGATTAAATTTCTTATTTCTATAACTCTATTATGCTAAGGTGTCCTAGAAATAGGGAGGTTTTGAAATTAACCATTTTTTTAGAAAAAAGATTCAAATTCTTTATTTTAAAACTCACAGCCATGATCACTTATTAAGGATTTGATTCGAGGTCCACTTAAGTTTTTTACTAATTTTGCATAATTAGTGAAATAAGAACAAGATTCACTATTGAGAACTAAAATAATGTCCAATTATACATAGAAATGTTGTCTACTAGAACATAGACATAAATATTCCCATTTATGCTTGAAACTCTAGAAGATCCAAACAAATCCATGAGAACTGACTCATGAGGTTTAGAAGATGAAACATAATTCATTGTTTTTAATTATATTTTTTTATTAATTTCTATTTTTATAAGAATTACAGACATTATCATTTGGAAGTTATAGTTTATCTATATCCTTGAATAATCCTTTTTTATTCATCTTTCTAAGAGAGTGAATGTTATAGTGTCCTAGACTTTTATGCCCAATCCAAGACTCTTTAGGAAAGGAACACAAGAATGTAACATCGGAGAAGATAAGGAATA
This sequence comes from Viscum album, assembly GCA_963277665.1. Classification (NCBI taxonomy): domain Eukaryota; kingdom Viridiplantae; phylum Streptophyta; class Magnoliopsida; order Santalales; family Viscaceae; genus Viscum; species Viscum album. The sequence goes on along the minus strand of OY728155.1, from coordinate 910,619,319 downwards.
AAAATTAACAAAATATACATTTTTATTTCTAAAATTATTAAATACTCAACCGTTTTTAGAATTGAAAACATCACATGCTTCATTTTCAAATTTAATAAAAAAATCCATTGTCACATAATTGTGAAATTATAATTATATTAGACTTAATGACCATAAAAGAATAAGATTAGAAATTAAATATATATTATTATTAACGATTTGGCCAAGGCCTATTATTTTCCATTTTCACTGTCACCCAAGGTGATATGTCCACCGAAAATCATTATGATGTTTTTGAAGGGAGATTAGTTCCATGAAATTATTATTGAACATCCACTATCTATGTACCAAAAGATTTTACAGGAACTCATCAAGAAGATTTCCGACAAAAATAATTTAAACAAGAAACAACTTTGGTACCCAGACATGTTTGGGTCTTGAAACATTAGAAATTAAATCTTTATGAACCCAAATTTTCTTTATGGTCTACTTGTAGGCAATTGGTAAAATTTTAGAAAAATAAACAATATTAGGTCTAGAATAACTAGAAGTATATAATGAAGTTCTGGAAGGGAAATTGTAGAAAATTTTCTAAAACTGGACGTAAAACCTGATTTTCAATATTAAGATACAATGTTAGTTTTAACCAAAATTTATTTTCCAATGTTGATAAAAAATCCCAATAGTATATGTATGTGAAATTTATTTTCCAAGAATGCCAACTAAGTTATCTTTAACATATAAAAAAAAATTATAAATCCTTATTTTATTACTCATTTGAATATTTAAGCTCAATTTTTTCATTGAGAAGTTGAACATTCTTTTCCTTTTCTACAGAATATTCGGATATATTAGTAACAAAAAGATTTTTCTTTTTAGGAGAGTTTTATATTTATATTTTAACTCATTAGATGTGTCCTTAAACATTCTATAGTATTAAAAAATTTCTTTATTTTTCATATTTTCATAATTATCAAATTCATATTCTTCTCCTGAATAAAAATAATTCGGTGTAGGAGGTGTTAATATTACATAGGATCTGTTTATATAAAACCCATATTGGATTTATCATCCTTCTCATCATGTGATGATTCTAATTCACTGAAGCTATACTAATATAAACTCTAGGTAGCCTTTGTTGAATTTTTTACATTATTTCCTTGTCCTTAAACATTGTTTTTGTACTTTAATTTTGGAATGATAGCTTTCATGTGTCCTCTTACCTTATAATCATATAAGATTATATTATTATTATTATCACTTCTCTTACATACCTTATTCCAACCAACTTTGTTGTCATACTTCCCTCTGTAGATAGGATTTCTAAAGAATATATTCTTTATGTAATACTTCTTAACTCTCATAGCTAGTTGAGCCATTTCCTCATCACTGTCACTTGAAGCATCTTCAATGCTTGAACATTCATTAATATCATGAATTTTCTCATTTTATTTGTGTTTAGAAGCAGTAGTTTTGAAAGAAAATGACTTTCATTTAGGATCATAATATTCTTATCTATTGACATTCAATTCTTCCTCATACATAATTAAATTAAATATCAAGTCCTCTACATGAAGTTTATCAATGTCACAGTATTAGCAAAATGATACTAAGGTCCCTCCCCGCCTTTTTGGAAGATATCTAACGATCCTCATGATCTATTATTTTGTAGTGACTATCCTTTTCATTGAGTCCATGGTATTCATAATCTCATTGAACCTAAGATACATGATAGATATATGTTCCTCAGGATTCATTTTAAAATTATTATATTTAATAGTATATTTTCTAATACTCATTTCCTTAACAAGAGTGGTTCTTTAATGAGAAGAAGCTAATGTATCCCAAATTTCCAAGGTTGTTTTACATTTATAAATCATATTAAATTACCCATCATCTAAAGAACTATATAATTAATTCATATCTTTGTAATTATTATTATTGGATTATTTAGTGGCATCATACCAATTTTTTTTAGCAGTATTATGATCTTTATATTCATTAACTATAGTAGAATATATTTCCAAACCCATTCTACTTAAATGAATTTTCATTTTTAATTTCCACTGAACATAGTTTGTTCCATTAAAAAAGTTTGGTCTCTTGGGAGCTGCACCATCAAGTCTATTTTCTATTTAAAACAAATTTTAAGAACTAAAAATATTGAATTGACCCAAATTTAGAGATAATTAAAATCAAAAATGATATCTCAATTGAAAATATTTTGAAAACATTAAAAATAAAAATCCTCTAATACCCAATGTTGGTCAGAGTTAGACACTCAAAGGGGGGTGAGTTGAGTTCCTATAAAAATTTATATCTAAAATACTTAATTAAATGTTCCCCAAATTAAAATCAAATATGGGCCAATTAACCAATGTAGCTGATTTATAAAATATTCTCTTGTTTGAAATATGTTTTAAAGATTGATTAGTTCATAGTAAAAGAAATATGGATTAATTTTTTATCTTTTGAAATAAATATACCAAACCTAATTCAAATATAAATACTATATACTATTACATATCAATGTAATGTAGTGTTTTCATTGAATAAATAAAAATAGTGAAAAGAAAATACTAAAAGGCCCAATGGATTTAAAACAAGAGGTTCAGTCTCAAGATAAGACATAATACTCTCCACTTGGTGATCAAAAACTGACAATAAATTTATAAAAAAACACTTTGATCCACAATCTAGATCAGGGTAAACAAAAGTATACACACTTCCTAGGACAAAATTCTCCTTGCACAATTTTCATAGGAGTGTGAGAAACAAATTGGACACGTAGGTACCTATTCCATTGTTATCCATGAGAGTGCAAGGTGTAAAAGGATGGTTTTGTGAATATATCATTGTATCATCCAGGTTTTAACATGAATAATTGTGTGCTTAATAAATAGAGACACACACACTACTGTAATGTAAAACAGTACAAAAAACAGAGAAGAATATAGATAAAAGAGTTTAGTAGGATTGTGCATTTTGTTTATGCAGCACGTGACTCCTTAGAGTTGTGTTGAAATAAATATGGAGTTGATTTCTTGAAATAGCATAAAAATAGAGAATTGTGAGATATTTTGTCTTCTACTTCCTGTGAGGAAATGGTGTAGAATATGAGTTATTCTTATTTGTTTATATGTCGTTGCAAGAAGTTCATCGATTTGAGTTCTCAGTAACTTTTCTTCGTCTATCTACAGTTTTTAGTTTGTGATGTTTTCTTAGGTAGATGAGAATATTGGTATATTTCCCCAGCATTCACTTTCTTTTGATCTCAACATAGATTTATATACATCATCCAAAAAGGAGAATGTTCTTCATACCTCATACTGCATTCTAATATCAATTAAATGATAACTACAAAAGATAGACAAAGTCATTACAATAAATAATGGAAATATGTTTCATAAATATGACTGTTATAAATATATATATATATATATAAATTAAAATGGATGGAATGAAGGTGTATCAAGATTGGTAGATCAGGAATGAAATGTTAGGATCAGTTAGTTGCTATGTTAATAGGTTGAATTTATGGTGATTTAGCCATCGTTAGGACATTATGATGGTAGGTCTGCTTGATGACAGGTGAGCTCCCAGTAAATCATACATAGCTAAAATTACAAACATTGGTGATTCATTCTGTCGGTAGCTCGAGCTGATAGTGACTCATACCATTAGTAACTCGGTTTGAATGGTGAATCCTCCTTAGTGAAAATTAGGAAAAGACTTTGGTTTTATAGTGACCCGACCTTTTCCTACATTACTATTACATCATTTTAAAGATAAAAAACACAATAGTATTACACATGGAGGATCCAGAGGTTTAGTGTCTTGGGAAAACTAGGACCATACATAACAAATACAACATCAACCATAAGCATTTATTTAATTTCTTCTTCTATAGCTTCTTAGTAGAACTTGTCCCCTCCTTAGTACATGTAGCCTCTTGAGGATATACATAAAAATGGGTGAGATAAAATCCTAGTAAGAGGATAGATAAGAACAATACATCATGGGGTGAGCATAATCACAACTTAGGCAAAAGATCATGAACATGAGAGGAGCATAAGTAAAAGACTTGAAATGTGGCAATGTATAAAAATGGAACATCATGTCATAGTGATTAACTACCACACATACTTGTGAACAAAGCTAGCATCATTTTCACACATCATTTCACATTTACTCATGAGATTCATCACTTTACCCAATGCATTGGAGCGCTATATAATTCCGGGCGCACCCGTCACATTTAAACATTCATATTGCGCTATATAATTCTGGGCGCACCCGTCACATCATAACATTATCATTATCAGGATTGCAACGTAGAAAACATATCAAACATGTACATAAATAACCCATGTAAAGGAATGGGTTTCATCTCATAATAATACATTCATAAGCTTTGGGTTACCAAAATAAAGATGGAACAACATACTTGATACAAGAACCATCAACCTTGAATGAGAGGTAAAAGGTGAGATCTTGACAGAGGAGTTCTTTTGGAAAACATTTTGATGGACGTAAAAACTAGTGACAAACATGTATATCCAAGAAAAGTAAAGGAAATGATGAAAAATGATATTTGAGGAGTAACCATATCAAAAATGGAGTGAAAGATGGAGAACCGGAAGGAAGAAAATTGGGTTCGAGATTTCCCCTTACCTTGTACTCGAATGCCTCCTTCTCTTTAATGTCCTATATAATGACATTATATTAATAAATTAGAAATTCCAGAACCTTTTATACATTAATAGGTTTCATTCTGGTTTCATTATTTCATATTATTTTCCGTTGGATGACTTATAGAGTTTAAAAACATTGTTCGAGGATGTTCGTTTTTAAGGTTTTCTTGAGCGGTCCACTTGTATTCTTAAATTGATGTTTGGCTAGATCATGGTTAAACATCCAGAACTGATACTAAATGTTATTAATAATATTACAGTAGCTTTAATAATTTTATAGCGAGTTATATTAGATCCAGGTGTCCGAATCATTAGATAAAAATTTAATGATGGTTATTTGGGTTAATTTGGGCGGTTTTTTGGATCACAATGATCTTGTTTTAACATTTAACTTAGTAATAAGGCCATAGGTTATTTCTAGAACTTAAAATAGATCATAATTCATATAAAATATTCTGGTTCAACCATAAAATGGTTTAATGACCAGATTGAAGGTAGAAATGGAAGAAGAGAACATGTCGTTTTTGAAGGTGATAAATTTAACACCTCATGAACAACGTTCTCTTTAATAAAATAAAAGGATGAGGGAAAGGGTGTGGGATGATATAATATAACATAAAAATCATTATATTACAGTATATATATAATACTGGATTTATAGAACAATTTTGATGAAGATAGGTAGGGAGAGATCAAGAAAGGAACTTGAACTTGAAAGGAAATTGAAGGAGAAGAGGGAGAGAAGTTACCTTTAGAATCCTCCTCTTGAGATCCTCTTTAAGGAAGCTATGCTTGGTCTTTTGATGAGACCAGCAGCTTTTGAACGTGGGGGGTGAGCTAGGGAAGGTGTTTGGAAAGAGTTTAGAGAAGTCTTGGAGCTTGAGAGGTGTGAGGAAAAGAGGGAGTGAAGGGTGGCTTTTATAGTGGAGGGGATATGGGTTTCCTTAATATAAAATTGATTAGTTTATTAATTTCAACTAAGACAAGTAATAGTGAGTCTTGGATGACCAACAATAGTAAAAAAGTCATGTGAGTTCGGGATTTGGGTGCTTACATCACTTGTGATGTCAGGAATAGTGGGTTTTAATTAAAATGTATTTATATGGTAAATTAATGTATTCTACTATTCAAAAAAAAATTCAAGTATCTCAGAAAAATCTCAAAAATTTACCCCAACCATTTATTGACGTGTAGAATCCAAAAATGAAGTCCATTTTTCAAAAATAATTTTCTAAATATTATTAATTTAATATTTAAATAAAATCATAATTTACTTAAAAAATAGTTTTTAAGATTAAAACTGATTTTATAGTTATTTCAAAAATTATGTAGGTTATTATAAAATTATCTAAAAACAATTAGACATTGATTCAATAATTTATGAATACATTATAGGAAAATAAATATTCTTTTAAATTAATTAATTAATTATAATTAATTATTTATGACTTATAAAATACCAAAAACGTTTACTAAGGTCAAATTGTCACTTTCTAAGATGTCTAAATTTTATTTTATTATTCATAGGTAATGTTTCTCTTATTTACTATTCATAAGGGTCATATTACTATTCATAAGGGTAGGTTACTATTCATTAGTGTAGGTTACTATTCACCGAAAATTATTTTTGTTTCATTAGACTCCAAAAACTATCTTGAACACAACCGTGTATGTCGGATTTTTAAAATTCCAAACATAGGGGTGACAAAATTATGTTTAAAGGTCACTTATCACTTAGTAGTTCATTATTTTGTGTTTTTATGACATAGATATAAGAAGGGAATTTTCTATTGAAATACTTTGGGTCATTACATTCTTCCCCCCTTAAGAAATTTCACCCCCGAAATTTCACGTTACAAAAACCGGTGAGGGTACTTCTCTTTCATTGCCTCTTCTGGTTCCCAGGTTTCTTCCCCAAACTTATGGTTCCTCCACAATACATTGACAAGGCGGGTTGTCTTGTTGCGTATAACCTTATCTCTTCGGTCCAAAATTTTTATCAGCTGCTCCTCATAGGAGAGATCATCATCCAGCTGTACCACCTCTGATTTTAGTACATGTGATGGGTCTGGTATGTACTTCCTCATTAGTGATACATGAAACACTTCATGAACTTGAGCCATATTCGGTGGAAGTTCCACACGATAGGCCACAGATCCTATGCGGTCAAGGATCTCAAAGGGGCCAATGTACCTTGGGATGAGCTTCCCTTTATTCCTGAATCGCATGACTCTCTTCCAGGGAGATATTCTAAGGAAGACATTATCTCCAACGTCGAACTCCAAGTCCCTTCGACGGTTGTCATCATAGCTCTTTTGCCGACTTTGAACAGCATTGATGTGTTTCTGGATGACTTGAACCTTCTCTATCATCTCTTGAACAAGATCGGGACCAAGTAGCTTTCGTTCTCCAACTTTATCTCAAGAGGTTGGAGTTCTACATCACTTCCCATAAAGAGCTTCATACGGAGCCATTTGAATATTTGAGTGGAAGCTATTGTTGTACGAGAACTCAACCAATGGGAAGTTCTGATCCCATCCACCTTTGAATTCTAGAGAGCATGCTCTTAGCATATCTTCGAGTGTCTGAATAGTCCGTTTAGACTAGCCATCATTTTGGGGGCGATAGGCCGTGCTGATATTTAATTCAGTACTCAAAGCATGTTGAAGGCTCTTCCAGAATTTAGATGTGATCCTTGGATCACGGTCAGAGACAATTGAGAGTAGAACACCGTGCAATCTCACTACTTCCTTCACATATATCCTTTCAAGTTGTTCAAGCGACAGGTCATCCCGAATTGCGTTAAAATGGGCATTCTTGGTGATTCAGTCAACCACAACCCATATCACATTATTCCCCTTTGATGTTTTCGGGAGACCCATGACAAAGTCCATAGTAACATTCTCCCATTTCCACATCGGTATAGGTAATGGCTACATCATACCTTTGGACTTTTGTCGCTCAGCTTTAACTTGCTGACATACCAAGCACCTTGATATGTATTCCTCAATCTCCTTCTTCATGTTATCCCACCAGAAGTGTTCTCGGAGATCACGATACATCTTGGTACTTCCAGGATGAATAGAGAAAGTTGAGCTATGTTAATTATCCAATAGCTCCTTCTTTATCCCGGGTGATGAAGGCACACAAAGCCACGTTCTAAACTGAATCACCCCATCATCGTCGATATGAAAATCTTGCAGCTTCCCTTCCTTTACTGCATTCACCCTCTTTTGTATCTCCACATCATCCCTTTGTGCTTCCTTAATCTTCTTGTTGGATGGATGGTTGCAAAATCATTTGGGAAAGGTAGGATGTATCCCCTGCCCTTACGATTTCCAAATCCATCCTTTTCATATCCAATAATATATGGCCTTTATCAATCCTTAACATGGATAGAGTAGAAGGTTCTTTCCTACTTCGAGCATTAGCTACCTTGATCGTCTTTCTAGGATGATAGTGAATAGAGCAATCGTAATCCTTGATTAGCTCTAACCATCTCCTTTGACGCATGTTGAGCTCCTTTCGTGTGAATATATACTTTAGGCTCTTGTGGTCGGTGTATATGTCACACTTCTCGCCATAAAGGTAGTTCCGCCAGATTTTCAAGCCAAAAATCACGGCTGCCATCTCTAGATCATGCGTCGGGTAGTTCTGCTCATGGATCTTCAAATGTCGTGAGACGTAGGCTATCACATTATCATTTTGCATGAGTACACAACCCAAGCCTTTCTTTTATTCATCACTGTATATCACAAAAATTTCTCCACTTTTCGGTAGTGTGAGTACAGGTGCAGTGATCAGCTGTCTCTTTAGCTCCTTGAAGCTTCCCTCACATTCTTCCGTCCATACATACTTTACCCCTTTCCTTGTTAACTTAGTTAGTGGGCTTGACAATCGTGAGAAGTTTCTCACAAAACGTCGATAGTACCCAGCTAATCCAAGAAAACTACGGATTTCTGTGACACTAGAGGGCCTGGGCCATTCCTTAATCGCCTTTGTCTTTGAAGGGTCCACAGAAATACCCTCGCTTGTGATCATATGTCCCAAGAACGTGACTTGATTCATCCAAAAGTCACACTTGCTGAACTTGGCGTACAACTTCTCATTTCTCAATGTCACCAACACAAGTCTTAGATGTTCTTCATGTTCCTCCTTACTCTCCGAGTAGATGAAAATATCATCGATAAACACTACCACATATTTGTCGAGGTAATTTCTAAAGACACTATTAATCAAATCCATGACGATTGCAGGGGCATTAGTAAGTCCGAAGGGCATCACCAAAAACTCATAGTGCCCATACCTTGTACGGAAGGCAGTCTTCTGAATATCTTCCTTATTCACCTTTACTTGATGATATCCAGAACGAAGATCCACCTTTGAGAAGTATTGAGCTTCTCGTAACTGATCGAACAATTCATCAATCCTTGGGAGAGGATATTTGTTCTTTATGGTGATCTTGTTGAGTTCCCGATAATCGATACATAGCCGCATTGTTCCATCCTTCTTCTTCACAATGAGAACTGGCGCACCCCAAGGTGATGCACTAGGGCGTATGAACCCTTTGTTCAGATGCTCTTGCAGCTGCTTCTTTAACTCCTCCAGTTCGATAGGAGCCATCCTATAGGGGAACTTCGAGATAGGATTAGCTTCGGGTATGAGATCAATTGAGAACTCTACCTCATGATCCGGGGGGATTCCGGGTAACTCTTCAGGAAATACATCGTCGTATTCCCTTACGATGGGCATTTCCTCAAGGTTGGAACTTCCCTTCGACTCAACCATTTTGGAAAGGTATGCTTCTTTATAGGGAATCAACACCCAAACCATTGACGGATTTCTCAGAATAGATTCATGATCTTCCTTGCATTTGTAGAGGAGCATGGGATGGTTCGGAATATGAAAATATATTTCCTTTTTCCGACAGTTGATATGTGCTCTATATAATGAGAGCCAATCCATTCCCATTATAGCCTCGAATTCCACCAAGGGAAGTATTACGAGATTTTCCGGAAGAATCATCCCACATACGTCAATAAAAGAAGAGTCAAACACTTGGGTTGCAATGATTGCACCACTTGGTGTTTTTACAGATATATCTACTTCAAGGTTTCGGGGCTTCGATTCTACAGTTCTAGCAAACTTGCAAGATATAAAGGAATGTATTGAACTAGAATCAAACAAGACTTTTTCCATTCTTGAGTGAATAGGAAGTGTACATTGTATGACATCATTATCATGTTCCACCTCTGCAATAGTGATGGCATAAGCCTTCCCTTGTTCCTTTGGCTTTGGTGGTTGTTGGTGCTGGTTACCCTCGAGAGCTTGAGGTTTAGTGCACTGGTTTGAATAGTGCCCTAGCTCCCTACAGTTGTAGCATTGAACCACAAGTGGTTCTCTCCTTTCATCGGCTACATTATCCTTCATTTTCATGTCTTTTCGAAACTCGTGATCTTGGTGTCCTTCCTTCCCACACTTAAAGCATTTCGCCATACCTTTGAGGCAGTTCCCATGGTGCAACTTCCCACATTTTTGGCATGTGGGTCGTTGATTTTTCTTCCCACCTTTGTCACTAAATCCACCAGCTTGAAACTCCATCTTTCTTTTCTTATCACCATAGCCATGGGACCATTCTCCAAACTCTATCTCCACTTTGAGATCACACTGAAAAACATATTCACAACTCCCAATGTCTCTATTTTCAAGAGCCTTTCGAAGATGTGGTTTTAATCCACTAAAGAATATATCAATTTTGCTATCATTGTTGATAACAAAACCCAAAGCATACCTTCCGAGCCTTGTGAAAATTTATTCATAGGTTGTGACAGAATCTCCTTCTTTTTTTCTGAGCTCTATGAATTCTCTCTCCATCTTTGTGTGAAGAGTTCGTGGGAAGTACTTATTAAGAAACATTATCTTAATGTCTTCCCATTCCATCTCTTCAATTTCCTCCCTGGGATTGGTGTTATTAACCAATTCCCACCATTGATTAGCTTCTCCATCTAGATGATAAACAGATAGAGTCACCTTCTCCATCTTGGAACAGTAAAGAACAGAAAAGATCTTCTCCATGGAGTTGACCCACTGTTCTGAAACTAGTGGATCAGAAGATCCACAAAACGTCGGTGGTCGTTGTTGCATAAAACATTCGATAGATAATTGCTCCCTCTAAGGTGAAGGAGGAAGTTCCCCATTATTATGGTTATTATTCATAACCCGAGATAATTGGGTAAGCATCACCATGAAGTTTTGAACTCCTCCTCCAAAATCATTGGAGATTTCGTTCGGGCAATCGTTGCATTGGCCCTCACAAGAGTTGTTGGCCTGATTTCTCCTGGTTCCGAACATTTTCTAAAATAGAAATGGTTAGAACAAAACATAAGTAAAAAATTTATGAATAACTTATCCATTTAAACAATTATACCAAAAACATAACATATGGGATCCCTATGTAAATATTCTTGTGTACAAATTTGTACTTATTCTCATGTTAGAGGTTTTCTTTAAGGTTCAGTAATCCTAATTCCCAAATTAACAAAACCTTTCCTCTGATACCAACTATTGTGACCATACCTTTTCTTACATTACTATTACATCATTTTAAAGATAAACAACACAATAGTATTACACATGGAGGATCCATAGGTTTAGTGTCTTGGGAAAACTAGGACCATACATAACAAATACAACATCATCCATAAGCATTTATTTAATTTCTTCTTCTATAGCTTCTTACTAGCACTTGTCGCCTCCTTATTACATGTAGAAACCTGAGGATATACATCAAAAGGGGTGATCTAAAATCCCAGTAAGAGGATAGATATGAACAATACATCATGGGGTGAGCATAATCATAACATAGGCAATAGATCATGAACATGAGAGGAGCATAAGTAAAAGACTTGAAATGTGGCAATGCATAACAATTAAACATCATCTCTTAGTGGTTAACTACCACACATACTTGTGAACAAAGCTAGCATCATGTTCAAACATCATTTCACATTTACTCATGAGATTCATCACTTTACCCAATGCATTGGAGCACTATATAATTCCGGGCGCACCCGTCACATTTAAACATTCATATTGTGGTATATAATTTCAGGCGCACCCATCACATCATAACATTATCATTATCATTATTGACACATAGAAAACATATCAAACATGTACATAAATAACCCATGTACAAGAATGGGTTTCATCTCATAATAACACATTCATAAGCTTTGGGTTCCCAAAATAAAGAGGGAACAACATACTTGATTCAAGAACCATCAACCTTGAATGAGAGGTAAAAGGTGAGATCTTGAAAGAAGAGTTCTTTTGGAAATAATTTTGATGGACTTAAAAACCAGTGAAAAACATGTATATCCTTGAAAAGTAAAGGAAATGATGAACAAATGATATTTGAGGAGTAACCATATAAAAAATGGAGTGAAAGAGGGAGAACCCGAAGGAAGAAAATTGGGTTCAAGATTTCCCCTTACTTTGTACTCGAATGCCTCCTTCTCTTTAATGTCCTGTATAATGACATTATATTCATTAATTAGAAATTCCAGAACTTTTTATACATTAATAGGTTTCATTCTGGTTTCATTATTTCATATTATGTTCCTTTGGGTAGATCATGGATAAAAATCCAGAACTAATACTAAATTTTATTAATGATATTACAGTAGCATTAATAATTTTATAGTGAATTATATTAGATCCATGTGGACGAATCATTAGATAAAAATTTAATGATGGTTATTTGGGTTAATTTGGGCTGTTTTTGGATCACAACGATCTTGTTTTAACATTGAACTTAGTAATATGGCCATAGGTTATTTCCAGAACATAAAATAGAACATAATACAGATAAAATATTCTGGTTCAACCATAAAATGGTTTCATGACCATATTTATGGTCGAAATGGAAGAAGAGAACATGTCGTTTTTGAAGGTGATAAATTTAACACCTCATGAACAACGTTCTCTTTAATAAAATAAAAGGATGAGGGAAAGGGTGTGGGGTGATATAATATAACATTAGAATCATAATATTATAGTATATATATAATACTTTATTTACAGAATAATTTGGATGAAGAGAGGTAGGGAGAGATCAAGAAAGGAACTTGAACATGAAAGGAAATTAATGGAGAAGAGGGAGAGAAATTACCTTTACAATCCTCCTTTTGAGATCCTCTTTAAGGAAGTTAGGCTTGGTCTTTTGATGAGACCAGCAGCTTTTGGACGTGGAGGATGAGCTACGGAAGGAGTTTGGGCAGAGTTTAGTGATGTCTTGGAGCTTGAGAGGTGTAAGGAAAAGAGGGAGTGAAGGGTGGCTTTTATAGTGGAGGGGAGAGGGGTTTCCTTAATATAAAATTGATTAGTTTATTAATTTCATCTAAGACAAGGAATAGTGAGTCATGGATCACCAAGAATAGTAAAAAAGGCATGTGAGTTCGGGATTTGGGTGCTTACATCATTTGTGATGTTAGGAATAGTGGGTTTTAATTAAAATGTATCTATATGGTAAATCAATGTATTCTACTATTCACAAAAAATTCAAGTATCTCAAAAAAATCCCAAAAATTTACCCCAACCATTTTTCGATGTGTAGAATCCAAAAATGAAGTCCATTTTTCTAAAATAATTTTCTAAATATTATTAATTTAATATTTAAATAAAATCATAATTTACTTAAAAAACAGTTTTTATGATTAAAATTGATTTTATAGTTCTTTCAAAAATTAGGTAGGGTATTATAAAATTATCTAAAAACTATTAGACATTGATTAAATAATTTATGAATAAATTACAGGAAAATAAATATTATTTTAAATTAATTAATTGATTATAATTAATTAATAATGACTTATAAAATACCAAAAACGTTTACTAAGGTCAAATTGTCACTTTCTAAGATGTCTAAATTTTATTTTATTATTCATAGTTAATGTTACTCTTATTTACTATTCATAAGGGTCATATTACTATTCATAAGGGTATGTTACTATTCATCAAAAATTATTTTTGTTTCATTGGACTCCAAAAACTATCTTGAACACAACCGTGTATGTCGGATTTTTAAAATTCCAAACATAGGGGTGACAAAATTATGTTTAAAGGTCACTTATCACTTAGTAGTTCATTATTTTCTGTTTTTATGACATAGATTATAAGGCCCCAGCCTAAAACCTTACTTAATCTTGAGTTATTACAAGATTACACATTGAGGATCTTTTCAGGTTTAGAGTTTTAGAGAATTAGATCATGAAACTTGCATTACATTCCACATTTAAACAAAGTGGTTACATAAAAGACAATATTCATTCTTCCCATCAACGGAAACATATTTAAAATAAAACACGGATTCTTTTTTGACACATCCTTGACATTATCATCACATCATGTACCTTTCCCTTGACCTGTGAAAAACATTTCAAAAACATGGGATGAGCATAAAACGCTCAGTAAGGGTTATAAAAATATGGAAAGGAAACATGAGTTCATATATACATAAGAATGAAATCATACTTTACCCATAAAACATAGGCACTTTAACATACCTCATCAAACCATGAATAAATCATATAAATCATGAGACATAAAGGTAACTTAAGGCATTCATAATATTCTTACGTAGGGATTAACCCTCTTGGTTACGTTTGAAATACCCATCACAGTATATTCCCTAAATCTCTTTGGAGAAACCTTAACGTTTCACTCCTTCGTGTTACCCAATGCATTGGAGAGCTATATCGGGCTCACCTGCCCTTAGTTTATCACGGAACCACTTGTTTTCATAACAATTCCCATGAACCATAACATAAACGTATCACATAAAACATTAATAAAGGAAACATAACATTTCCACATCATAATATAACATTTTAGGATATTGGAATAATGAATCCATTCAAAAAAAACCCCATTTTCAAAACCATTTAAAATATTTAATAATGATATTTTTGAATCAAAGTTTCCCATACCACCTTGAAGATTTTAACATTTTATACCATTAATATCCATATAAATAAATCCTTAAAACCATTTTGAAAATATGGATATTAATAAGAACAAATCATTAAAATATTTAAAGTGATATTTTGGTTAAAGGGTTTTTACCAAAATTAGAGACACTTGAATACAATAATTGAGGAATAACATTTAGTCAGAACTTTATAATATCATGAGAATAAATGGATTCATGCTATAATATTCCAAAGGACGGTATATACACCATATAAGATTTAATTGGTGCATAACAACAATGAACTCTCAATAGAAATGTAAAATGTGATGAAATCCCTTATAAAGAACGTATCCTTAAATTAAGGATAAATCAATCTCAAAATCATGTGTGACAAATATAAATACACCCAATATAAGTGGATATTAAGTGTAAAACAATAAAAAGTCATTCAAACATATTCAAAGGATGACATATTCAATAACTACATGTTGAACCCAAAGAAATCAAAATTGGGTTAAAAAGTTCCCTTGGTAAAATTCGATAGCCTAACGGTGTCACTTCAAAATTCAGAAAATGAGTTGATGAGAGATAAAAAGTGTATCTCATCACTTGGAAATAAAATTTACATCAATAAGGATATATAAGAACATATCCCAATATAATAGTATGTGAATTAAAAGACATAACAAAAGAAGTATTTTAAAAAGAGGAGGGTGAAAGGTTCCCTTACCAACATGGGTATCTTTCAAAACATACACCCCGTGAAAGAAGGAAAATACAAAATTGATGTAAATACTCATAAAAGAAAGTATATTACACAAATATTAGAATAATGGGTAGTAAATATACCACTCAAAGGAAATGGTGGAAAATGTAGTATAAATCTCACAGGAATAAAAGTGAGATGAAAAATCCCTTATGAAAACTCGGCAGCCTAACGGCGCCACTTAAAACATCAAAAAATGGAGTGATGATATCAAATAGGGTCTCTCATCATATTAACATAATATTTATAGAAAGAGGAATATAAAATAAAATCCCCCAACATAACAAAGAGGAGCATAAAAGAAGTGACATAAAGAAGAGTACTTAAAAAGAAAGAGAGAGGTTAGATCTCTTACGAAAATTCGGCAGCCTAACGGTGCCACTCAAAACATCCAAAATGGATTGATGAGAGAAAATAGGGTCTCTCATCATATGAACATAAAAATTACAGTAATAGTAATATAAAAGAACATCCCAATAACAAGAAAGATTATCTTTAAAAGGAATGACGCAAAAGAGTGTACTTAAAAAGAAAGGGAGGAGTAGGATCCCTTACCTCGGGTCCGACTTGACTCGATCATTCTTTAACGTCTTGAATAATAAACTTGAGTTAAGTTCCACTTTATTAAGAACCTTTTTCTAGTTCATTATTCCTTTTATATCACTTATTTTCATGTTATAAACATTATGTAATCATTTAAGTTAATAATGTTTGTTTTGTCGATATTTGGTTCTTAAGTCGAAAGTGGACTTCTTACAATTACATGTTGTTCGTGTGGTCAAAGGTTCTTTATATCCATAATGTCATTCCTGATTTGGATAGAATATATATCATATATATCCAGCATATAAATGTATTTATAATATTAAATAATCATTTATAGGTAAGAAATGAAATGCACCGTTCATGGAGACGGTAAGCCGTACGTACTCATGAACGCTACTTTCATTTCTTTGTCATATTAATGGAATTAAAACTAAATGAGAGGTATGTATATTTTAATTACAGAATTATATTCATCATTTATATGTATCATTCATCATATATATCCATTATATACATGTACTTATAATAGTACATTACATTTGGGGATAAGAAATGAAATGCACCGTTCATGGAGACGGTAAGCCGTACAAACGCATGAACGCTAATTTCATTTCAATATAATACTTTAATGGAAATAAATAATAATGATATATAGGTATATTATAATTCCAGTATAACATCATATATAATAACATTAAATCCATCCTTTATACATCCCACGTATGGCATTAACGAATCACATCACTTTGAGGGGGCGGTAGTCCACACTTCCTAAAATGAAGATATCGCGTATACCAATAATGGAAGCCATAAAGGTAAGACACAAATGAAAAATACAGAAGCTTAAGTAAAACATAAACATATTATATATAATATATAAATATAGTGACATCTTAATGGACACATTTTAAGGTGTTATATGAGTGTTGAACAATCATCGTTTCGTGAGGCAGAAATTCGCCATCCACGGAAACAGTATGTTCTTTAACCATTAGATGTAGGTGTGTGTAAGTGTAGCTAGAATCCTTATTATAACAACATCCTAGTATATTGAAGATACTGTATTTGTTACAAAATAAATTAATAAAAAGAGATTAGGGGGTTGGAGAGGCAAAATAAAACAAAAGGACTCAAGTTAACACATTACCTTAAAATCGGGTAACTCCCTTTGGTTTGAGCTCAAAGGCTTCCTTTGGAAGACTTCTACCCAAAGTGAATCTTCACGGAGTAAGAGAGGGAAGTGGAGAGACAAAATGGGCAGGTGTTGGCCGAGAAAAAGGCTTTGGGAGTGTGGATAAGGAGGTAGAGGTGGGGGCCTTTTATAAGAGGAGAGGAGGGGCACTCTTGGAAAGTAAAGAAAGTCACTTTATTTTAAAATGGTATTCGGACTTAAGAGGTCCCACATTGAGGTATTTAAAGGATAAGGTGATAAGGGTTCTAAATCCACTCATCCAATAGGTTTTGGACATGTGTAGGTTTTAGATATTACATTATCTTTCCATTTTATTTAAATCGTTAAATAATGAGGTCATCGCTGCATCATCATGATGTCATAAATATTTTAATTTATTTAATGTCTAAAAATTATAAAAAAACTACTATGATGTAGTAAATATTTTTATCTATCTAATGAATATTTATAGTCAAAAATCAGACTTGTATAACCCCATGTAAAAATTGTTTTAGTAAAAAATTTCCTGTTTGTCTCATTTTTACTTTAACTTTAAATAAAAAGATATTAATGTCATTTTCCAACCAAAGTGGCTTCATGGGGTCCCCAAGTTGACCCATGTGTTTTATTGGTCGTCCATGACACATACAATGAGGTTAAGACATGTGTTAAGGTCATTTCATATTTTTAAAACATTATTTTTACCTTAAACTACACTAATTACCTCTAAGCGTGATTGAAAACTTAATAAGTTACTATTCACCAAAAAATTATTTTTATCCAATTGAACCACATTTTACTTCTTAATGATAACCATGTATGTCGGATTTTTGAAATTTAAAACACAAAGATGGAAAATTTTCATTTAAACAGAAAAATCAGTTTTTATAAGTACCACTTAGTGGTTTCACTATTCATCAAAAATTGATGTTTTTCAGAAAAATCCAAAAAATTCACCCTAAGCTATATTTGATATTCCAAATTCAAAAATGAAGTCTATTTTACAAAATTAAAATCATATAAGTCACATTAATTTATTTAATAATTAATTCCCGCTGTCATAGCAAATAGCGTGTTTTTATGAAACAATAAGTATCAAAAGATTGACACTAGTTTAAGTCTGATTTTAAAGTGAAATTAATTCCAACGACCACTATTGGATTTCATGGTAAAAATATATTCTAATTTAACTATAAAACCAATTCAAAAGATAATCTAATCATATAAATAAATTCGATTAAAAATAGGTTTCGAATTAAAATACAACATTTTACACTATTCATTAAAAAAATGAACTTTATCAGAATGATACCAAAAAATTACACAAAGTAAATTTTGATGTCCCAATTATTAAGAAGAGTTTTAATTGTTCCAAAAGGATTTATAAGAGTGAACAAAACTATATTTAATGACAGTTCTCCATTAAAAGGCGATAAGTGAACCTTTAGTGAAAATTAGGGCATATACGCCTAAAATTGAATTATTTCCATATTTTATGCCATTATCATTTATTGGATAAATTTAAAAACATTTAAAAACATATATAATCATATTTTTTTTATTTCTATCCATTCCTGCCAATACAACGACTACTTGTTAATTACGATTTAAAATAATATTATTTTATTATTAGAGTGCAACGTAAGATTCCCAAGAAACTCGTTGTTGCGTGTTGGGTACGCCATCGAGCATAGCATCCCCTTTAAAGTCATATTAATATTTTATTCACAAATATGGATAAATATGAAAATTTCATATTCTTTATTTACCTGGGGTGTTACATCCTTCCCCCCTTTTGGGAATTGCATCCTCGCAATTTTTAAAATTGAGCTTGGAAACATCTTTGAAAGTCCCACATTGGAACAAGAGTCGGTAAAACAATCACTTTAAAATAAAGAAAAATAAGTACAAAGGTCACCCGAGTTAACCCATACTAGGATTCTATGTAGAAAAATATGGACATGGAGGAGAAAACATAGGGTCATGTTCTGATGGAGAGTGATAGAAAACATGTTTAGGAGAATGTTAACCATGAGAAAATCACAAAATTGTGATGGGTTAAACGGTATTTGATTCCCCAGTAGGAAAAGTTAATAGAAAACATTTTTGTTTTATGATACTTTTTATTTGGGAATTTATTCATAAGGAAACATAATCACTTATCATGTTGACTTTTAAGTTTTATTAGATTCATTACACAAACTCATATTTTCTCCAAAAGGTGAGTATTTAGGAAGACTTGTTCACATTAAGAGTACTATAATCTACTTTTAGAGAATAACCTAATCCACAAAAGAGAACCATATACTTCCCATGTCTTTAGACTTTAACCAAAACCAAAACCAAAAAGGCTAGTACAAGATCAGATAATCCAGAAAAGGATAACCCTTTATAAAAAGAAAATATATTCTTAACATCCAAAATTTGTCCAACAAAACCCAAAGTTCAACGAGGACCATTAGATAAACAATTTGTCCATAAAATTCTTCAAAGTAAACCAAACAAAGATTGAAACCCAAATATTTGAAGTATTTAGTCACATAGGCTTCCAAGTTAAATCGTAACATTTTTCTCCAAACAACATCAGTTGCCCCTAAAGTCTCGTATTGAAAAGTAATTAACCTAATCAAATATCCTCCATTATAGGTTAATCATTTTCATAAATAACCCAAAATCAAATTACTCTTAATTCATAAAATCATCTAACTAAAAAAAGAAATAGTCAAACTAACCAGGGACTTCACGTAGTCCAGTGGTAGGCGATAAATATCAGTCGCACTTTGGTTGTGGGTTCGATTCCCCCAGCATTGTCCGACGTGACGGGTTATCACACGGTCTGTGTGTTGTCCTTTTTCCAAAACTATATGATTCTCAAAACATTTCCCAAAACGAGATAAAATCTTCAAAAATAAACATAACATATTTTAACCTCATGTTTATCTCATGCCTTTCATTTTCCATCATAACATATAATAACCCATAATTACCTCAAAAGTAAGGATCATATAAACCCTAGTGGTTACCTTTTTAATTATTACCTGAAATTCCACATCGATTGGTCATCTCGTACATGATGCATTATAGAACATACCAAGGTTCACGTGGTTGATCATGACTCCTTGATAGTTGGTTTAGAACAACCACGAGTTTCCTCATTGAATACCCCATTTCATCGAGTCTCTTAATCAGAGAACCACCACAGTTTCCTTCAAACCAATTGTCACTTTGGTGCCTGCAAGATCCAGCCATTCACTAAAAATAGAAATGTCAGTGTGAGTATATCAACAAAACCATCATGTACTAATGAGGAAGGTAAACACTAAGATATACTTACTCGTTCACTTTATCTAAAACTAGGACTTTTTATAAAATCCTAACCATTATTCTAATGTCACTTATGCTTAGAGAATACCCTAACCTCTAATGTTATCTAAACCGACCTCTGATACCAACTATAAGGCCCCAGACTTAAACCTTACTTAATCTTGAGTTATTACAAGATTACACATTGAGGATCTTTTAAGGTTTAGAGTTTTAGAGAATTAGATCATGAAACTTTCATTACATTCCACATTTAAACAAAGTGGTTACATAAAATACAATATTCATTCTTCCCATCAACGGAAACATATTTAAAATAAAACATGGATTCTTTCTTGACACATCCTTGAAACTATCATCACATCATGTACCTTTCCCTTGAACTGTGAAAAACATTTCAAAAACATGGGATGAGCATAAAAATCTCAGTAAGGGTTATAAAAATATGGAAAGGAAACATTAGTTCATATATACATAAGAATGAAATCATACTTTACCCATAAAACATAGTCACTTTAACATACCTCATCAAACCATGAATAAATCATAGAAATCATAAGACATAAAGGTAACTTGAAGCATTCATAACATTATTACGTAGGGAGTAACCCTCTTGGTTATGTTTGGAATACCCATCACTGTATATTCCCTAAATCTTTTCAGAGAAACCTTAAAGTTTCACTCCATCACGTTACCCAATTCACAGGAGAGCTATATCGGTCTCACCCGCCCTTAGTTTATCCCGGAACCACCCGTTTTCATAACAATGCCCAAGAACCATAACATAAACGTATCACATAAAACATGCATAAAGGAAACATTACATTTCCACATCACAATATAACATTTTAGGATATTGGAATAATGAATCCATTAAAAAAACCCATTTTCAAAACCATTTAAAACATTTAATAAAGATATTTTTGAATCAAAGTGTCCCATACCACCTTGAAGATTTTAACATTTTAAACCATTAATATCCATATAAATAAATCCTTAAAACCATTTTAAAAAACATGGATATTAATAAGAACAAATTATTAAAACATTTAAAGTGATATTTTGGATAAAGGGTTTTTACCAAAATTAGAGACACTTGAATACAATAATTGAAGAATAACATTTAGTCAGAACTTTATAATATCATGAGAATAAATGGATTCATGATATAATATTCCAAAGGACAGTACATACACCATATAAGAGTTAATTGGTGCATAACAACAATGAAGTCTCAATAGAAATGTAAAATGTGATGAAATCCCTTATAAAGAAGGTATCCTTAAATTAAGGATAAATCAATCTCAAAATTATGTGTGACAAATATAAATACACCCAATATAAGTGGATATTAAGTGTAAAACAATAAAAAGTCATTCACACGTATTCAAAGGATGACATATTCAATAACTACCTGTTGAACCCAAAGAAATCAAAATTGGGTTAAAAAGTTCCCTTGGAAAAATTCGACAGCCTAACGGCGTCACTTCAAAATTCAGAAAATGAGTTGATGAGAGATAAAAAGCGTATCTCATCATTTGTAAATAAAATTTAAATCAATAAGGATATAGAATAACATATCCCAACATAATAGTATGTGAATTAAAAGACATAATAGAAGAAGTCTTTTAAAAAGAGGAGGGTGAAAGGTTCCCTTACCAACATGGGTATCTTTCAAAACATACACCCCGTGAAAGAAGGACAATACAAAATTGATGTAAATACTCATAAACAAAATTATATTTCACAAATATTAGAATAATGGGCAGTACATATACCACTCAAAGGCAATGGTGGAAAATGTAGCATAAATCTCACCGGAATAAAAGTGAGATGAAAAATCCCTTACAAAAACTCGACAGCCTAACGACGCCACTTAAAACATCCAAAAATGGATTGATGAGATCCAATGGGGTCTCTCATCATATTAAAATAAAATTTACAAAATGAGGAATATAAAATAAAATCCCCCAAAATAACAAATAGGAGCTTAGACGAATTGACATAAAGAAGAGTACTTAAAAAGAAAGAGAGAGGTTAGATCTCTTACGAAAATTCGGCAGCCTAACGGTGCCACTCAAAACATCCAAAATGGATTGATGAGATAGAATAGGGTCTCTAATCATATGAACATAAAAATTACATTAATATTAATATATAATAACATCCCAATAACAGGAAATATTATCTTTAAAAGGAATGACGTAAAAGAGTGTACTTAAAAAGAAACAGAGGAGTAGGATCCCTTACCTCGGGTCCGACTTGACTCGATCATTCTTTAACGTCCTGAATAATAAACTTCAGTTAATTTCCACTTTATTAAGAACCTTTTTCTAGTTAATTATTCATTTTAGATCACTTATTGACATGTTATAAACATTATGTAATCATTTAAGTTAATAATGTGTGTTTTGTCGATATTTGGTTATTAAGTCGAAAGTGGACTTCTTACAATTACATGTTGTTCGTGTTGTCAAAGGTTCTTTATATCCAGAATGAAATTCCTGATTTGGATAGCATATATATCATATATATACAGCATATAAACATATTTATAATATTATATATTCATTTAGAGGTAATAAATGAAATGCACCGTTCATGGAGACGGTAAGCCGTACGTACGCATGAACGCTACTTTCATTTCTTTGTCATAGTAATGGAATTAAAACTAAATGAGAGTTATGAATACTTTAATTCCAGAATTATATTCATAATTTAGATGTATCATTCATTATATATATCCATTATATACATGTACTTATAATAGTACATTACATTTGGGGATAAGAAATGAAATGCACCGTTAATGGAGACGGTAAGCCGTACGTACGCATGAACGCTACTTTCATTTCTATCTCATACTTTAATGGTAATAAATAATAATTATATATAGGTATATTATAATTCCAGTATAATATCATATATAATAACATTAAATCCATCCTTTATACGTCCCACGTATGGCATTAACGAATCACATCACTTTGAGGGGGCGGTAGTCCGCACTTCCTAAAATGAAGATATCGTGTATACCCATAATGGAAGCCATAAAGGTAAGCCAAAAATGAAAAATACAGAAGCTTAAGTAAAACATAAACATATTATATATAATATATAAATATAGTGACATCTTAATGGCCACCTTTGAAAGTGTTATATGAGTGTTGAACAATCATCGTTTCGTGAGGCAGAAATTCGCCATCCACAATAACAATATGTTCTTTAACCATTCGATGTATGTGTGTGTAAGTGTAGCTCGAATCCTTATTATAACAGCATCCTAGTATATGGAAGATACTGGAGTTGTTACAACAGAAATGAATAAAAAGAGTTTAAGGGGTTGGAGAGGCAAAATAAAACAAAAGGACTCAAGTGAACACATTACCTTAAAATCGGGTAACTCCCTTTGGTTTGAGGTCAAAGGCCTCCTTGGGAAGACTTCTGCCCAAAGTGAGGCTTAAATGAGTAATAGAGGGAAGTGGAGAGACAAAATGGGAAGGGGTTGGCAGAGAAAAAGGCTTTGGGGGTGTGGGTAAGGAAGTAGAGGTGGGGGTGTTTTATAAGAGGAGAGGAGGGGCACTCTTGGAAAGTAACGAAAAGTCACTTTATTTTAAAATGGTATTCGGACTTAAGAGGTCCCACATTGATTTATTTCGAGGCTAAGGTGATAAGGGTTCGAAATCAACTCATCCAATAGTTTTTGGACATGTGTAGGTCTTAGATATTACATTATCTTTCAATTTTATTTAAATCGTTAAATAATGAGGTCATCGCTGCATCATCATGATGTCGTAAATATTTTAATTTATTTAATGTCTAAAAATTATTACAAAAATACTATTATGTAGGAAATATTTTTAGCTTTATAATTAATGTTTATAGTAAAAAATCTGACTTGTATAACCCCATGTAAAAATTGTTTTAGTAAACAATTTCATGTTTTTCTCATTTTTACTTTAACTTTAAATATAAAGATATTAATGTCATTTTCCAACCAAAGTGGCTTCATGGGGTCCCCAAGTTGACCCATGGGTTTTATTGGTCGGCCATGACACATCCAATAAGGTTAGAACATGTTTCAAGTTCATTTCATATTTTTAAAACATTATTTTTACCTTAAACTACACTAATTATCTCTAATTGCGATTAAAAACTTAATAAGTTACTATTCACCAAAAAATTATTTTTATCCCATTGAACCACATTTTACTTCTTAATGACAACCATGTATGTCAGATTTTTGAAATTCAAAACACAAAGATGGAAAAATTTCATTTAAACGGAAAAATCAGTTTTTTATAAGTACCACTTAGTGGTTTCACTATTCATCAAAAATTGAAGTTTTTCAGAAAAATCCCAAAAATTCACCATAAGCTATATTTGATATTCCTAATTCAAAAATGAAGTCTATTTTACAAAATTAAAATCATATAAGTCACATTAATTTATTTAATAATTAATTCCCGCTGTCATAGAAAATAGCGTGTTTTTATTAAACAATAAGTATCAAAATATTGACACTAGTTTAAGTCTGATTTCAAAGTGAAATTAATTCCAAAGACCACTTTTGGATTTCATGGAAAAAATATATTCTAATTTCACTTTAAAACCAATTCAAAATATAATCTAATCAAATAAATAAATTAGATTAAAAAGAGGTTTCGAATTAAAATACAACATTTTACACTATTCATTAAAAAAATGAACTTTATCAGAAAGATACCAAAAATTTACACAAAGTAAATTTTGATGTCCCAATTCTTAAGAAGAGTTTTATTTGGTCCAAAAGGATTTATAAGAGTGAACAAAACTATATTTAATTATGGTTCTCCATCAAAAGGCGATAAGTGAACCTTTAGTGAAAATTAGGGCATATACGCCTAAAATTGAATTATTTCCGTATTTTATGCCTTTATCCTTTATTGGATAAATGTAAAAACATTTAAAAACATATATAATCAGATTTTAGTTATTTGTATCCATTCCCGCCAATACAACGGCTATATGTTAACTACGTTTTAAAATAATATTATTTTATTATTAGAGTGCAACGTAAGATTTCCAAGAAACTCGTTGTTGCGTGTTGGAAACGCCATCGAACATAGCGTCCCCTTTAAAGTAATATTAATATTTTATTCACAAATATGGATAAATATGAAAATTTCATATTCTTTATTTACCTGGGGTGTTACATAGATATTAGAAGGGAATTTTCTATTGAAGTACTTTGGGTCGTTACAGGTTTCCCAATGACACAATGACTTATCTCTCAGTACGTCAGACATCATTAACTCAGATCAATGTCATGTCCTTTACTAGATTTTATTATGCTTGCTGATAGTTATACATCTAACAGTGAGAAATATCAATGGTAGGTCCAAAAGTGAGTCCACCTTGATGGGGACTCAACCTCAATAGTGACTTATACTTTGCCAAACTTTTCTAAACTATCTTTGGTGCTAAAACACTAGCAGAATATATTAAGCTTATATGTAAACATAATTAACCACCCACATATATTTATATATAATTAAAATTTATCAAACCTAATAATCAGGATTTTTAAGCATTAATACAATAGGAATAGAACATAATTCTTTATTAATTTTCAAAAATCATCTGTAATAAATAAAAAATTTATTATTTAATTAAATTCATTCTTTCAAACTAAATATTTTGGAGTTAAAAAATTTATAAAATATATTTATTAATGTAAAAATCATTAAATTTTATAAATATATCTTATAGAATTATACATATAAACACACTAAAAAACATCAATATAATATCCAGGTTTATGAAAAGTAGAAATTATTTTCATAGGTGGAGGCTAATATAGAATATAATTGATAAGGATTTCCCTGATCTCTAAAATTCCCTATATCATATTTCACTCAATCAATACATGACGGAGTTTAGATTGGTCTTGTTTAAAGGAAAACCCTATTTAGGCTACCACACATCCATGATTAGATGAATGAGCCTCATAAGTAAGGATTCAACTACATGATTCCATTTATTCCTTTTTATATATATATATATATTTAATAATGTTTTTATTTGTATTTATACTCTTCAATTAAATATATATATTATAATGATCATATTCAATAAATAAAATTATTTCTTAAGGAATTTTTTTATTCATCGATGTTTGGAATTATGTGTGAAACGTATTATTCGAAATAATAATTCTTTAGTAGGATGATAACATTAAAATCACAGGGTTTTATATCCCCCGTAAATAAATTGTTTCCTCATAATTTTATTTAATACTCACTAGAAAAAATAACTAGGGGGTATGAATCAATATATAATTTATAATTTTATACCAACTTCACTATATTTAGAAAGTATATAATACTCATATCTTCACCCATAATAGTAATTTCCCCGAAATTGAGTTTCTCACTAATCATTTGAGATAAACATACCACATGATAGGGTGTCATAACTCATAAATATTGTTTTCCTAAAGAGTTTATTATCATCCTAACACTGATCGATGATCAAAGGTCAGATTTATATATGTAATGGGATTCCCCTATATTGGTAATTAATATAGAGTCTCTTGAAAAAAATAATCTTTTTTGAAAATCACTTCAAATCCATATAATGGGAGAAATAATAAGATTTATGTTAAGTACATTCACATAAACATCATCCTGGGATTTAATAATAACATAATTTGATGTTTTTATGATAATCAAATCATCATAGTGATGATTTAATTAACATATAAAACATCCAAGATATACTACTGTTCCTAGAATCAAACTTGAAGAAGAATTCCATGACTCTATGGTAGAGTATAACAGAAATAAATAAGGGTACCATAATTATCACAATTCACTTAAATAACTATCTTAGCATAGGACCTTCCTTATTCCCCTTGTATAGAAGGTTTTTGATGTATATAATCCTTTTCATCCATTTTATTAGGTCATTTTCATGGATAACTCCCTTGCCACCCACATTTAAGACATTAAAATGTTAGTGTTACCTTAGGTTGAACTTTATTTCCATCCATTTCGTTTACTTAACTCTTCATTTTCTCATAGAAATCTATTTTTTACAACCTATTTTCCTTATAAAAAACATATCACAGTTCCCTAACAACTTTATGGGTGATTCTTCCATAATTCTTGACATGTAGAGAAGTGAATATTCTTTCCTCCATTGTTTTTATAAAATATAATCCCATGAAACTCTAGAATTATCTTCATTGGTGTCTTTATAAATTTAACTATGTTGAAGTTGTTAATCATAATTCAAGATAAATTATTATACATAACAATATGATTCCTCACTCTATCTTTAAAATAATTTAATTTATTATACGTAACATCACCTCATTATCAATCACATCTACATTTAACTCTATTTATCTTTTGTCTAGACATTATAAAAAACAATGAAATTTTAGGCATTATAAATATAATAATTTTATATGAAAGAACTATTAATGTAAAAGATGAAATTAAAAAACATATTTCATAACCTAACGTACCAATAATGGAGAATTAATATATTTTATGTATGGTCATATTCCTTTTATATTCACTAATATAACTACTTATATATAACAACATCAAATTCAATTAAAATCCATTATAATGGTTTGTAAATAGAATGTGAACCAACTAAAGCATGTAAACAAGGAGTGTCGAACCTAGTCTGTAGTTAGTTATCCTTTTCATACCCCAGGTGAAGATTGAGTTAATATTCAACCATCATTTTCTGTGTTATTACCCTTAAGTTCATATGTGTCAGAGCATATATCAACTTATTTATTTCCAAAAAGGGGTTTCATTGCTAGAAAATATCACATTCTACAATTTAACAAAATGTTAAATGTTTTCAGATACTAGGAAATATATTTTGAGTATTTAATTGGGAAAAGTTATCTAATATATATATATATTGTTTTAATCTAGTTCCAATTTTTTTTATTAAACTTAATTTGATATTAAATATAATAATGCTGACTCTAGTAACCTAGAGACATAGGTTACATTATGACATTTTTATAGGATAAAAGGGTTTACATCAAATATGATAACACATTTTAGATTTATTAAGAGACTATATACATAATTGATCATAATATTAAATTTGAGAATATGAAAAATGAATTATAATTTTAGTGATAACTTTATTATTTTTCTAGTATATCCCTAAAATCAATCCAATTTCAATCCTCAGTACCCTAGGGTTAATAAAAAAATTAGAATGATGGGATATGATACTAATTAAAGGATAAGTAACAACATAATCTATTATATAATAACCTAGAAATGAATAATACATAAGATATAAAAAATACTCAAATTTTCCTTTAAACTAATATCATTAAAGGGAAAAATATCCATGTATAAAACAACAACATAAATAATCACAAGGATAACAATAACTGGTTTCATTGTAATATAATGTATAATGTCAGATATCATAACATAACAATAACTTCTCTATTTCCATACATCACACATAAATAGGTATGGTATACACAAAATTCCTAATGTAGTTTGCCTTTTGTGAACTTTCAATGCATTAAGGGGATATTGTGGTCCTCACCCATCACATTATATGTCCTATGAATTTACCCTATGAAATAATGAAATAGGAAAAAATACATGATTAAAATTACCTCAAAATCAATAAACTTCAACATTGTAATAATAAACATATAGGATTCCAAATAATAACTTAGTCAATAAATTAAATAACATGATCACAAGTTATTAGAAAAAATAAAGCGGATGGAATCATTATAGAATATCCCTAGCATAACATGAAAAAATTTAATAGATATTGACATAGTTTAGAAAAAATATTATATAAACATTAAAAAATCACTTTGATAAAGAAGTTTCTTAATTAAAATCGATTAATGTAGAAGAAAAATTCATTAGTATGAAAAATATTTGATAGGTTATTTATTTAAATTTTTTTTAAAAAGGTAAATGCTAATCAAAAAATGAGGTCACAAATCACTTTTAAATATATTTTTTTAATAAGATAACTATAAGTAATTTCAACATATTACTTCAAAATAAAAGTATAAAGAAATTATATTTTGAAGATAATTAAGGGATATATCCAAAAACATGGAGTGAATGATAAAATATTCAAACCCAATTAATATTTATATATAAATTAGAAGAAACCCATATAGTTAAAAGAGACATACAACTTAATTATGAAAATAGGTAAATTAAAATATGAATGTCAAAGTATGTTATAAATATTTGGATTTCAAAATAATAAATGAGAGCTTTAGTGGGAATAAAAATATAGAAATGGAGGACGGATATTCCTGACTAAAAAAGTGAGATATGAAAAGAAATGCTTAGAGTATTGTTTAATTTTTTAGTCGAAGGTTTTTAAGGTAATAAAATGAAATATAATTTAAATTAACAGGATTTTAATGAAGGATATTTTAAAATATAGTCATGGGGTAGTGTTCATCACATAAAGAAAAATTATGGTGAATATTGATCATACCTCAAAATTGATATGAGGAAAATATTACCTTTTACTAAAGAATTTCAAAATAGACTTTTAACCAAGTGTATAATAAAAATAATAATCCTAATCTCATATTTAGTAATCTAATTAATATATATTATCTTTTATATTAATACACGATACTATTTTGCTATAAATATATAGGTTAATTAATGTTTATTTTCATCATCAAATGTTAGTAATTTCGATTTCTTCGAATGTGTTTCATAATGAAGACATCAGAACCCCTTGATCGATAAGAATTTCATAGTTCCAAGATTATTAACGATATTATAATCTTTTTTATGAAT
This sequence comes from Viscum album, assembly GCA_963277665.1. Lineage (NCBI taxonomy): Eukaryota > Viridiplantae > Streptophyta > Magnoliopsida > Santalales > Viscaceae > Viscum > Viscum album. The sequence goes on along the minus strand of OY728155.1, from coordinate 910,589,045 downwards.
TTTTTTCCCATTTCTTTCATGTAATTCATGGGTATGGTTTGTGAAAATGGAATCTATGTTGAGTTAATTTCAGGTAATTTAACAATAATAATGAGTTACATTATAATTTTCATTAATTCATCTGTTATCCTTATAGAATATTTTTCATGACATATATTACTCCCTAGTATCATATATATATTCATAATATATTTTTTTATAATCATAATTGTGAGGTGGTGATGAAAAATGAAACACATCGCTTTGTAAAGGTGATAGTCTGTACGTACACATAGATATAGTTTTCATATTTAATAGAACGTGAGGAAGGTTAAAAATGGTTTAAATTTTCAGAATATTATAAATATTATAAATATAATATTTATTCAATTTAATTGCCCTTTAGAACCATCCAATTAAGGAACTAGTAAAAATGAATCATCGAACTTTTTGGAGGTGGTGGTACGTACATACACACGAACGTCATTAGTATTTTTTATGGAAGTGGGAAGGGTTGATAATTGGTTATACAATTAACATAATAAAGTTTTAGTATAATATTTAGGTAATTATATTATGGTGGGTAAAATATGTTTTTAATATAAGGATATAAATCAATAATAAGATAAGTATTGACTCTTACTTAGGTTGATAATTTGATCCTCCACTTAGAGGCCCTCTTGGAAATTGAGGATTTATGGATTATAAATTTATCAAGAGGTAAAAAAATAGTATATGGATATTTATAAATTAAAATCAGTAGTGTATAAAGTTCAATTTTAATTCTAGCATGTAGGTAAAAGGGTGTTGGATTTCCCCTTTTATATGTATGGCGAGTGAAATTTTTTTAATAATATAAAAGTAAAAGTCAGTATTTAAGACATGTGAGAAAAAAACATGATAATAAATTTGATTTTATTATTATTTGGTTGAAAAATATATTTCATTCATATTTATATAAATTTTTTGAGGAATTTTAGGCCTTTTCTTCTTAGTTTTATTTTTTACATTAATTTACTATTAGAACGATAACTCATTTTTAACCATGGTAATTTATTATAAAGTCTATAATTATGATTGAACACATCATTAAATTTCCTCTTTATTATTTCAAATAATAAATAAGTTTATAAAATAAAAAATTCCAAGGGTGAGAAAAACAATGTTTAATAATAGTACACATGTCGAGTAAAAATTATTTTTTGAGAAAAAAATATTTTTAAGCATAAAAATTATGTTTAAGATAAAATTATCGATGTAATTGATTTTCATTACATTAATTGATCTATTAATAAATAAATAAGAATAATTTGGATTTTAAATAATTCCAAAACTAAAATTTACTAGGTGAATATTTAATTAAAGGAAAGGCTAAATAACACTTTTTATTGGAATAAAAGTTTACACAAATCCGAAATGTAAAAAAAATTCATAATTAAACATAACATTTCAAATGTATAATTTTAATTATTAAATTTATATATTATTACATAAAAATGTTTTATAAATTTCTAATTCATTTTTATATACTAATGACGTCATAAAAGTTATATTATTTATAAAAACTCCCATTTGTATTATTCACCAAAATACTAATTATTCTAGAAAAATCAAAAAAATACATCCTAAAAAATATTATAATGACTAAAATAAAAATTAATTTCATTTTTTGGAACTCAAATTATAAAATTTAGGAAATTTTCATTTAAATTCATTCAAAACATGTAAACTATTTTCAGGGAAATGAATTTCGTAAACCCGGAAGTGTTCTTAACTGTAGTTAATATCAATTATAAATTAACTATGTGATAATATTTTCTTATAAATTGAAGAATTTTTTTATAATTTTATATTTAAAAATTGTATATTTAAATTATTATAATGAAAATAATTACTACACATAATGAAAAAATTCATCAAAAAATAAGTCCTAAATTATTGTATTTGTAATACCTAATATAGATTAAATTTTTCAACAAGAATTAATTAAATTTTATAAATATTATTGTATTAAAAAAATATTTATTATTTAGCTAAATAAAATATTTAAAAATAAATATTTTAGAAATATAATTTTTTTTAAATTCATGTATTAATGTAAAATCTTCTACATTACATGTCTATATCATTATTACATATAAATACTAGTACTAATCAGAACTGTGGGTAAGATATGCGATAATGGTTGTTGTGGGTTGACACTAAGATATAATTGATCATGTGGCAATTTCCATGAGGTTGAATTTTTCCAACAAAATATTTCATCCAAATAGAACTTTATGGAGTTCAGCATGGTATTAGTCAATGGAAAACCCATGTGATGATAACACCCATAACATGATTAGATAAATGAAACTTCTAAAGAATAATTATACAATTTTATTCCATTACTTATACATTAAACATAGATTTCATAATGTGGTTACTTCTATTTATACACAATAATTTAATGGAGAATCCCGACATTTTATCAATGATATGTTTTTAGGGTACAATCTATAAACGTTGGATGTTGGTAATTACAAGTGGAAAAGGAAATTTTCACACAATGAATGTGTTTATTAAGGAAGGATTTCAGTTTTCCAGTTCCAAAAGGTGATGAGCATCTAGTTTTGGTGTCCTTGATCTTGGGGTGTAGAATATTGGGTGAGATTTGTATTTAAATGAAAATGAATCACCCCTTTTAACAGCCTTATTTTTAAATATGATATCATTTACTAATGTTTTAATTTACGTTTTAATATGGGTTTTCATAAACAAATATTCAAATTGGTGCTGGCTATAAATATTTATGAATATATTCCTTAAATACATTATCTACATTTATGAGTTTCATTATATTAAGAAAAAAACAAGATTTTTTTAAATTATATATATATATATATATATTAAAATTTAAAACAATATTTAATTTTTATTATATCTAGTATTACATTCATTAAAATAATCCAAAAATATTACTTAATATCTCCTAGAATTTAATGTTTTATAAAAGGGAGGTACTAATCCTTTAAAACTTTTTACCATAGGATTTACGTTCCTCTTTTTTAACATTGATCCAATAATATAATAATAATATTATATTTTTACTATTATTAATGCATTATTAATGAGAATAAGTTATTAAATAAATAAAAAAAATTATAATAATATAATAATAACAAAAACAACAAAAAAACAATATTATTATTACTATTGAGTAATTAATTAAACATTTTTGGTCATTTTGCAGAGATAAGGTCACTATGTTATTCTGCATGTCACTGGAGTTCTAATATTGGGGGTATCCATTAGATAGTGTATTTATGGGTTAATTATGGCCAAAATATAATTGGTTACAATAGCAGAATGAAGTGACGAGACATGGTGGGTGAAAACATGGCTTGATAGGGGTTGCACAACATGACTCTAAAGAAATGTCATGATATTAGTGGGAGAGGCACTGGGTGGGTCACCTGAAAGAGGGGTTATATGAGAATTAATCAACACCCATTCAAGGTGAATTGTGAATATCTGTGGCCTACACCATGGAGCTCTATATCAAAGACCCAATGTTGAGACATCATTACCATTGAATCAGTATGGTGCCCTATGTTTTGACATGTCGACGCTCGTAGGGCTCCCCAATAAAGCCCCCGTTGACAAACCAAGACTTGAACTTACATTAGAGGCTCCTCAAGGAGTAACATATGGTGAACCTTACCTCCACGATAGAGCACAACATGACGATCCCCATAATACTCAGTACATCCACTCATAATTGTATCTAACTAAGACACCCACCATACTACATATAGAATCCGAGTGGGTTGGTGGTATGTCAAATCAATTGAGAGTTTCCTTGAAATCAGAATACATCATCCCACCAATTCCTTCAATCACGAACCAATGCATACCATGTGACCACTCACCAATCACTATGCACCATCCTCTATCTTATCATGTCATCACTCTAACCCTTTATCAATTTTACTTTCACAGAATGAAAAATGGATTTCATCATTGGGGTTTTAACATTAATTATCAAGTAACCAATGTTAAATGGGTTTACACCATGGTTATTTTTTAAAACAACTTTTAAACCCAATACGAATGGGGTTTCACCTCTATTATTTATAAAAGTGACATGAAATACCATTGGAATATGTTTTTAACATCAGTTAAAATTATAATCAATAATAAATCTTTAATGTGATATGGGTATAATCTTTAGCTACATGTATTCAACCAATGTTAAAAGTTAATTTTTAATAATTAAAAATATATATTTCCATTTTTGTCACTATATGGTTTCACTTTTTAAAATCCCACCAAAATTTTGTTACATTACTATCATACATATTTTCAGGTACATTATATAAATTCTCATTCTCTCTCTTTCAACAGTTTTGATCTAATCCTATTTTATCCACATATTCATTCTATCACTTATTCATTAAATGATATAGTCATTGTATTTATCATTATGATGTCATTATTTAGTATTTTTAATATTAGTATTCTTTATAGATAAATAGTAGAAAGGGAGAACGTATCATCATAGTTTTACCATCAGTTCTTTAATACCCAACATTAAATGTAGAATAGAAATCTATTACCACTATGTTTATAGAAAAATAATGTTAAAATCATTTCAAAAAATCTATTTCCCATGAACATATCCTCATCTTTTCAATGTGGTCTTTTTGAAATTAGTATCCTCTATACATGAAATACCACCAGAACACACTCAATAATATACTTTAATTTGATATTCATCATATTTTTTATTATATCTCCTCAATCATCCAACCTTTATAGTTCTTCTATGAACCTTAACATTATATGGTCAATGGAAAACCTAATATGGATGACTCATGGACATTATCAAAGATTTTTTTTGTTTTTTTTTCTATTAAATTTTTATTGTTTCCTAGTTCTTTTAAATATATTTTTGGATGCTTTTTGACATAATTTCACAATAAATACCACCAAAACATTTTTAGCCCAAATTCCTTTTGAAGACTGTGATTATAAAAGAACAACATATAGAGAAAAACTTCATTATTTTATTATGTAAAAAGAGATCCTTAATCCCCTTGATATCTAGAATGTATATTGTTTGACTTTGGGAATACATAAACAAAAGGGGTGATCTATAAAGGCCAATAAGAGAATATCAATGAAATGAAGCATACCATTTGCGTGATAAGGCATAACATAATAACAAAAATGGAATGGAACATGAATAATCATTTAAAGAAATAAAATCAAGATCAAGGAATCAAAATATCACTGAAAAATATGAAATTAGAAGTAACATAAAACATGAAATAAAAATAAGTCAAGGCTAAGCACTAAGGAAACATCACATGGTGGAAAAAGTCTCTTCAATAATTAGTTTCACACCTATTCCCATAAATATCACCTCATGAGACTAAAACATTACAGAATTTTTTGGAGCACAATATGGGTTCACACATCATAACATGTTCATTATAATTTCTTCCAAAAAAGAAAATCAATCGTAAATCATAAATGGAAGAATTTCACATGGAAATAAGTTGTTTGCATAATATTACCTCACAAAGGGATACATTAAAACATGTATTAACTATCTAAGGGATGGTAAATTAAACTTTTTATATATTTTTCGGACATATATATAAAATAAATAAATTTTTTAATATAAATAGATAGATAAATTGATGTAAGGAGATAGAAAGCATAACCCAATGGAAATAAGGTGGTTTAGAGTAATCGTTTACCCTATGTTCTAGATTCATTATTTGGTTTTAATAAATTTCTTGAATAATAAAATTAAATTCATTAATTAAATAATTTAAAACCAATTCCATAAATATTTGATTTATTATATTTCTATTATGCTCATTTATATTCATTTCAGAGAGTTATAAAGGTAAATTTCACTACACTAGGGGCGTTTATTTCTTTTTTCCATGGTCAGATCACTTGTGTATAATTGTTGATTTTATTTTAAATTGGGGGATAAAACTATAAACTTGAATATAAATAATATTAATTTTTTTATATAAATTTTATTAGTCCCAAAAATACATTCTTTTTTTATCAGAGTTATTTATTTTGTAAAAATGTTAACGTTGTTCGGTTAGTAAATATTTTTAGTTTTAATGTCAATATAGAACACGTTTTATTAAATTTAATAATACAATATATATTGTTTATATGACATGAAAAATATATAATATACATATTTAGTTCATTTGTAACCATTATAAGTGAACATAAACATACCATGAATCCATTAATGGGAAAAGAAAAATTATCACCAACAAAGGTAGTGAACAGACATATTGGGGATGATGTTTTCATTTTAACAAGAATAGGAGAAGTGAAGTGATAAAATGATAGATATTCCATTAAAAAATATAATTCATTTATAAATATTATAATGAAGTTAATTTCTTATGTTTTATTATGGAGGTCAGTAAAAGGTAAGAAAATAAATGAAATTAAAAGTGGCAGTTGAATGTACTACCTTTTGAATTTTGCCTCAGTGAAAACCTTATTAAGGAATTTGGAATTTGAATTTTGGGGATACCAGAATCACTAAGACATGGGGAGAGGTTTGGGAATGTAAAAGGATATAATTTTGTCAACCTCCAATTCTTAGAATGTCTTATGAAAAGGAGTGGGGGGGTGGTATTTATACGGGGTGGAGAGGGCTGTTTTATGAATTTATTTTATTAATTATCTTATTATTTAGGATCGATACTATAAATATTATTGATTATTTTGACTATATAAAATGACTATATCATTTTATTTTTAACTAATGGGATGTTATATAGTCCATGACTCATAAATTCAGGCATTTTACTTATAATTTTAAATGCAATAATTTACCATATTTCACATTTCAAGAAAATTGCACTATTTTAGAAAAACTAAAAAATTCAAAATAACCATTTTTAGATAATAAAATTTAAAAAATCAACTCCATTTTATGAAAATAATTTTCTGTGTATGTGAAATTTAATTTTAAAACAAAATCCCCATTTAATTAAAATAACCAGTTTTATTCTTTATGATCGATTTAATGACCATTTTAAAAAATTCTTATGGTCTTATAAAATAACATCATAATTATAATTTATCATAATATAAATTAATAAATCCACATAATAAGAATATTTTTATTTTAAATCATTATATTTATTATAAAATTAAATTTTAAATATTTGTGATTTACAAAAATTCAGTCAATTAAATTGTTTTTCATAACACATTTATTTACTTGTACCATGATATAAATATTTCTTATTTTAATTTTAATGGATTAATAAATTTTATTTAATACTTTCATAGAAGGGTATACTATTCTATCAATCCATCTTCTATTCCTAGTGGATAGATTAATATTACAATAACCTTGTTACTATTCCAACAGTCATATTGCTATTCCACCTATTTAATTTGTAACAATATTATGGTTTCCCTACTCCCAATAAATACCTATTATTTAATTTATCCTATATTTAAATCTCTTTTCTCTCAAGGTTATATATATATATATTTATTTATTTTCAAGAAGTATACTACAGTACTAACATTCTATATTGTTTCTATAGTATTGTTCATGAGTTCACTTATTCAGGGGGACTGAGAAGATCCACATTTTTTTAATTTTAGTAATGTAATTTAGTATTTCTTATCCCATTGTAATATTTTCAATTATTAAAGAATTTATATTATCTAAATAAAATGTTAATATTATTAGAAAATTGGTTTCATTATGTGGTGGATGGGCCTTTTATTAAATTAATAAATCTGAAATAATTATAAGAAGATAAATGGAATTGATATATCTATAGAGAATTACATTATTTCCCTTTATAAAATTTCATACTTGAAATTTAATAATATATACTTGTGTTAAAACAAGTGAGGGTTATTCTACTTTTTGGATTCCTCTGTTTCCCATGTCGCCTTATTATACCTATGGATTCTCCATAGTACTTTTACTAGGTGAGTTGTCTTACTAAATTTATCTTTATCTCTATATTCTAAGATCTTCCCAGGATGCTCCTCATAAGAGAGAAAATGTTCTATCTATACGACATTATAATTCAATACATGTAATTGATCTTATATATACTTCATCAATTGGGATACATGGAAGACATCGTGTACTTGAGACATGGTTGGAGGGAGTGATAGTCAATAAGCCACGCCTCCAATGTGATTATGAATATCAAAGATATTGATTTACCTAAGACATATAATTTCTTTCTCCTTAAATATAATGAATCAATTACAAGGGGATATATGTTGAAAGACCATATCCCCAAATTCAAACTCTTGGTCTCGTTGATGATTGTCAGTTTAGCTCTTCAAAAAAAATTGAGGAGCCCTAATCTATTGTGGAATGGTTATGACCTTTTCTACTATTTTCATGGCCATTTTAGGTCTCATCCATTTTTTTAACCAGTATATATGTGTTCTACATATTTTCCATTAGAGGGATTTATATAGATCCATTTGGATTCTTTAGTGGAAACTATTATTTTATGATGTTTCAACCATAGAATGATTTTGATCCCATCTTCCTTTCAATTCCATCCAACATGATCTCATCATGTCTTCCTGTGTATAGATAGTCTGATCAGATTGGAAATTATTTTAGGGGTGATAAGTAGTTCTAATGTTCATCTTAGTGCTTATATCATGTTGCAGATTCTTATAAGACAAATATGTAAATATTGGATCTCAATTAGATATATTTGATAACGACCTTCTATAATGTTTCACCACATCTCTTATGTATACCCTTCGATATTGTTCAAATTAGAATTCCTGTCAAATTTCAATGAATTGGGTAGTATTTGTAATATTATCCACAACAAACCATATATAATTATTTCATATGGATGTATTTGAATGAATAGTGAAAAATACAATGTTGATGTTTTCCCATGTCCATGTAGGTATAGGTAATGGATGAATCATCCCCAAAGTAATTATTCATTCAAACCTAACTTTTTGACATATGAGGAAATTTTTTGTGTATTATATGATCTTCTTCTTTATGTTCTCCCAAAAATAGTTATCTCAGAGATCATTATAAATATTCATATAGATCCATTTGATTAAGATGTTCGAGCTATGTGCATCATATAATAGGCCCTTATTTATCTCAACATTTTATGGTAGACATAATTATTTCCTAAATATTATAACCCATTTTTCATCAATTTTGAACTTTGAGGATTTCCATTTTCTAATTACTTCCACCTTCTTCTATATTTTATCATAATATCTTTAATCATTCTTTATCTTCTCTCAAAGTGGTGGTTGGGAAATCATTTGAGAAAGAAATTATGATGTTACATATTTTATAAATCTTGTTTCCATGCTTTTCATTTCTAGGAAGATTGGATCCTTCTCAATTATCAATATTGAAAATGTTACTAGATCATATGTACATACATAATTTCCCACTAATTTAGTGATGGTTGTGGATTGAGAAGTAATAATACATTATAAGTGATAACTATCAATAATTTAACATATTAAGATATTTCTATGTGAATATATATTTGAGGATCTAATGTCTCATATATATTTCACACTTCTCCCCATAGAGATAATGGAACTAAATTTTCAACATGAAGATCACTGTAGACTACTACAGATCTTGTGTTGGTTAGTTATTATCAGGAACAGTCAACTACCTTAGAGAATAGGATACCAAATTATCATTTTTCATTAGTACACACATTAATAACTTATTCTATGAATCATTTTAAACCATTAAAAGTTCCCAACTTATGTGTAGTGTAAGTACTAGTATATTTATAAGAATATTTTTTAACTCTTTCAATATTTCTCCACGTTCTTTAATTCAAACAAAATTTACCCCTTATAATATATCTTTGTTATTTAGTTTTAATACCATCATATTTTTCTTAAAGATCATAGATGATACCCAACTAGTCCCACAAAACTATGAATCTCAATTGTATATGTCAGTGTGGGCCAATCTTTTGTAGCATTTTCCTTATAATGGTATACAAATATCCCTTTTCTGGAGATAAAATTACCCTAGAATAATACATACTCTATCCAAAACACACATTCACTTTACATTGCGTATAAATTATCCTTTTTCAAAATATTTATCATAGTACTAAAATAATCCTCATTCTACTTTTTTCTTTTGGAGTATATTAGAATATAATATATAAAGACTAACACAAATTTTTCCAGGTATTCTATAAAGACTGTATTCATCATGTACAAAAATATTATTTGAGAATTAGTGAGTCCCAATGGAATCACTATGAACTCATAGTTTCTATTCCTTGTTTCCAAGGCTATCTTGGTAATATCTTCATTCTTCACTATTAATTTGTGATATCCTGACCAAAGGACTACTATAAAGAAATAATAGGCCCCACATAATTGATTGAATGATTCATCTATCCATGGAAAGGGATACTTATTCTTTTCCATGATTTTTTTAGTTAAAGATAATCTATACAAGAGTGCATTTGATTATCTTTCATCATAAAGAAGAGGATCGACACACCCCACAGTAAAGCACTCTAGTATATAAAACACTTTTCTATAATATCTTCTAACAAATTCATTTATTATTCCAACTCAATAATGGATATTAAGTAAGGAGGATTTGATATGGTAAAAGATATTGGTATATGGTTTATTGGGATATAGAGAGTGATATACCTCTCTAAATAGTTGTTATTGGATTTTTATAAATATAGCCAACCCATTCCCAATATAACATCAAATTCACCCAAATAACATATAAAATTATTTATATAAATTACATTCATATAAAAATTATCATGTGATAAAATAATCATAGAAGTTATCCATGATGAAATAAATTCATTTGGGGTGTTGACTCAATGGTTTTTAAAAAAATCCCAAATCCATTTGACTGAAAATAATACATAGAGAACTATGGAATGTTGGATCATAATCACCATAGTGATGGCCCTTCTTAATTACCCTGGTTTAGTTATTACTAGTATTTTTATTCCTTATTAAACCATATATTGGGTAATTGACTTAGATAATGAACATGAATTTCCCATATATTAAATTAAACAATTAGTGATGCCTTAGGTTGATATTTATTTTCCTTTGAATTTTTAAACTGGCTCATAATGTTTCTACATAAATTGGTCACTTTATATACTCCTTTTAAAAAATTAAGTTTTATTCTACATTCTTTAATTAATTCCCCATAGATCCCTTTCTCACATGTTTGACATGTAGAGAAATGAAAATTCTTTTCTTTTTCATTTTTATCACCTAAACTTCTATAAGACACCATACTTATATTTTTTTTATGTCCATAAACTGAATTATGTACTAGTTATTAATCACAATACGTGAACACTAGTATATAATAACCAAAATATATGTTACATTAGATCACATAGATATAGGAATATCATTTGGGAAATTAGCACATTTCCCATAACATTGGTTGTCAGAATATGTTCTCATATTTCAAAACATTAACTAAAAAAGAAAATAAAATTAGGGATTTTCATGTAAATAATAATCATATAAAAAGAAAACTGTGAACATATGATGAATAACTTCTAAATGAGAGTTATAAAACAACTTATGATTCTCTAGAATTCAATCTAGGTTATCCATGGTAGTTTTTATAATATATTTTCAAGCATAATAATATATTAAATTCCTTCATAATGGTATGTAAATAGATTATGAATTTTTTAAAGAATATCCCCCAGGAGTCCCAAACTAGGTGTGTAGAAAGACCTCTTTTTCATGTACCATGTGATGATATATTCCCCATTTTTTGTGTTTTACCCCTATATACAATTTTTCTAGAGTATCATCCACTTGTAATTTCTAGTTAGGGATGTAGTCATTTAATAACCACATGATCTATAATTTTCCAAAATATTATTATATTTTCTTATATTTATCAACATATGTATCACAAGGGATATCACTAAAGTATAGTAGTACTAATCCCAAAAAATTACTAGGCCAATATCGAATACCAAAAACAGAGATCCAATCCTTTTACACAAATCATAACAATTTTTTGATGTAAGTGTACCACAAATACAACTAAACAATCATGAGTCATGATGAATTTGGAAGAATATATATATAAAATAATAACATGAGACAAAAAAACTCTTTATTTTATTTTCCACAATGAGCTTCTAAATACCCGTACGCTTCTAAAATAGCATAGGATAACCTGGAGAATACATAAGAAAATGGGGTGATCTATAAAACCCAGTAAGGGGATTAAGTTTAAATTAAATATAATATATCAGTGATAAAAAATTACATGATAAAATAATCATGAGGGATAATTAATAATAATATAGAGGAATAAAATGACGATTAAGGAGTCATTATATGGTGGAATCATAGGAAGGTGAATGTAATATAAATCATGAAAAAAAGTCGAGGATAACCACCAAGAAAACATTACATGGTGTCAGATTTTCATCATATATTTGGTTCAATATTTAATCCCATATATATCAACACAAGAAACTAAAATATTATCCCATAAATTGAAAACTATAACGTATTTCCCATATTAATTTTTATATGATTAAGTGTTCAACAAATAAGAAATCAATCATAAATGTAAGAATTACACATGGATAAAATGGGTTGCATAGTCTTTCTCCACATAGGTAACCCTTAAAACAAATATTACCCCTTAAAAGAATAGTTAATTAGACCTGGTATTTATGTTATGTACATAAATAAAAATATAGAAGAATTATATAAGAAGAATAGAAACATAACATGTGGTAAGGATATAGAAATCACAATCCAAAGGAATGGGGGTATGAAGATATCCCTTATCATATATTTTAGATTCATTTTATTATTTCACTTAATTTTAAAAATTGTCAAATTAATTAACTATATTATGAAATTCATAACCTATTACATATATTATGGATTTTTTGTAATTTTATTATGCTCATTTATAACCATTTTAAAGAGTTATAAAGCTCTATTTCCCTGTTCTGGGGGAAATTGTTTCAGGGTTTTAAGGTTAGATTACTGGTGTATAATTGTTTATGTTCTTTTCCAATAAGACTAAAATTCATGAATTGGAATTGATTAATATTTATTTACATATATAAATATTAATGGTAACACAAATAAGTATTTGCTGACATAGGAGTGATTCATTTAGTAAAAAACTTAACATTGTTATGTTAGTTTATTTTTGGTGTATTACCATCGATCGTGATCTAGTTTAATTATATTTATTATTATGACTATATATTTTTTTCTAGAATGTGATATATTATATAATATACATATTTAGGGAATTTTTAACAATTATATGTGAACTAATACCTTAATTAATTGAGTTAATGGGAAATTAAAACTCATCATCAAAGATGGTGGTGAACCGACGCATTACACACATTGTTTTTGTTTTTACAGAACGAATAGTTGATATGTGATTAGATGACAGATATTACATGAAAAAAATAAAATTCTAGTATATATTTTATTCTTTACTTAATATTCCATGTAATTATAGGGAGGAAATGAGAAGTTTGTAATATAAAATAAATTAAAAGAGGTAGTTAAAGTGTTACCACATGAAATTCTCCTTTTTTGAGAAAATATTAAGATAAATAAAAGAATATAATAAATAAGTCATGGGGGAGGGATTTGGGAAGGGAAATTGTTAGAGTTTTGGAAATATCCAAGTCTTATACGGTGTGGGATGATGGGGCAGTGAGGGGTGGTATTTATAAGGGAAAGAGAGAGAGAGGTGTTTTTGGAATATTATATTAATTAGTTTATTATATTTTTCCAGACTATCAATACTAATGATTATTATAAATATATAAAGAAACTAGTGTATGTGATTTCTAACTGATGGGTTCCTATATCATACATTACTCAAAAATTCATGTATTGAGCATATGATTTTTGGTATCATAATTTAATATATTTCAATATTCAACAAAAATTCCTCTATTTAAGAAAATACAAAAAATTAACCATAACCATTTTTTGGATGTATAAATTTGAAATATAAATTCCATTTAATAAATATAGTTTTCTATATATGTGTAATTTAATTTCTAAATAATATACTCATTTAATTGAAAATTACAAATTGTAATATTATAATCTATTTTAGACCCTTTGAAAAATTAATCATAGTCTCTTTAAATTGTCTTATGATTATAATTAAGATTATTGTTAATTTATAAATCTATTTATGAAAATATTATTTCTTTTAAAGAATAAAATTTATTATAAAATTTTAATTTAAAATTTTATATTTCATAAAAATTCAAATAATTAAATTATTATTTTTGAAACATTTATTTACCTATACTATGATATAAATATATCATATTTTCATTTTATAGTATTAAAAAAATATTATTTTAAACATCCATGTGTGAGGATACTATTATATCGGTCTTGTTAATATTATTATATGTGGGATTACTATTCCCACGGTAATATTACTATTCATATGGTATGATTTAAAACAGTATATGGGTTCCATAATTCCTATAAATATTCCTTATTAAATTTGTTATTCATTAACTCAAATTGTCTCTTTGGGTTATATGAATTTTCATTTTAAAAATTCACAATAAATTATAATTTTTTTTCATTTATACAATGTTATTTGTGAGTGCACTTATTATAGTGGAAAAATAATATCCTCATTTTCATATTTTTGTTACCTTTTATCAATTTTTTCCATTATAATATTTGAAAGTTATGTGCCCATTTTTATTCTATATATGTAATGTACAAATTGATAATTATTTTTTGATTCATCTTGTGGTACATGTTATTTATAATAAAATACTAAATTTGAAAAAATTATAAGAGTGAAAATTCCATTGATAAAATTTTGGATTATTATTATTTTTACAAATGTTTCCCTTAAATAATATAGTGTTCTCCTTATTTTCTCCTTCCTCTAGTGAATTGATTATAATTCTGTAACTATTATCCATTTTCAATATCCATATTTTATATTTTATTTTATTTTTTGGAGACATAATAATTATCCATTAATTATAAATTAAATTTATCCATTCATTTGTTTTTATGAATATATTTATTAATTATAATTTTTTTGTTATTTTTTTTAATTTTTTAATTTTTTATTTTAGTTCTGATGTGGTTGTTATTTTTTATATTTATAATTATTTGTATTTTTAAAATTTTAATCAATCATTTTTTGTCCAAATTTTATTATTTATAAATTGTTTTTTTATCATATTTACATTTGATTAAAAAAATTATTATTGTAATTTTTTTTATTTTTAAAACAATTTTAAGACATAAATTATTTGTTAATTTATTTTCATTTTAAAATGTTGATATGATTATATGTCTTAATTATATTTTTTAGAGATGTTTTTAAATTTTTTATGAATTAACATAGTCATCTATTATATTGTGGAATTTTATTCAATTAATAGACCATAATTAGAATGGTTAAAAAATAATTAGTATTGAAATTGATAAATATGTTGAAAAGTTATTAGAATTTTGAAGATAAATTATTGATAAAATGTGTGTTTTCCTATCCATGCGAAATGTGTTTGAATATGAGTTAAATATGGTATAGAGAAATCAAAAACCATATGACTTTCTATGGTTTTAGTAATAATTATACAATATATATATTTCATTGATAAATAATAAATATGTAATGATAAAATGATGATGAATATATTTAGAGGGAGATAGAGGATCGTTAGGAAAAATTAATTCTTCATGATGGTGTTACAAGATTTGAAATAAATGATGAATATTTTTATGGAGATATTAAGAAACCAATATTCTTAGGTTTCACTAAATTTACAGTGTTATTGGTTGGGATGAGAATAGTTAACCTGAAATCAAGAAATATTTGGTGTGATAAAAGTATATTGGAATTTCTTGAACTTTTAAAAGGTATACTACCAGAAGGCATGGTGCCTCTAGATTCAAATTATTAGGGAAAATATTATTTCAAATGGGATTAGGGTTCAAAAAGATACATTTTTTTAACAATTTATGTGTTGTAAACGAATGAATATAAATGTTTCTTAGAATTTCATAAATGTTGGATATCATGATATAAAATAGACGACCAATCCAAATGTGATCCTTTCTCAAGAACAGAAATGAAACCAACAGCTAGAGAAATATATTATCTTATAATAATTCTTTATTTTAAGAATCCCTTTGGAAATTATAATAATGAAAATAGGCAAATATGACATAAAAATGAGCACATATATGATAGAAACCTACATTACCCTACTGATTCACCATAATAGAATATATTTGATCATAAATATATTGAATTTGGAAAGGATCTTAGAAATATTAGAATGGGTTTGTGAAATTGTTGAATGAATAGATATATTATTAATAATAGATAACATAGTTCATGGACTACTATTTTTATTTTATATAACATACCCAGTAGATATATATAAAGGCAAAATATGTGATGATGAGATTAATGATTCATGGGCCATAATAAGTATGAAATTATATTCATGTTTATCTATCACCTTTGAGTGATTATATAATATTTTTATAGGGGTAAAAGTGTTAATGTATTTTATAAAAAAATTAATATTATTTTATTTTAAATTCTATTGTAATATTTACAATAAATGAATTTCATGTATATGATAGATTATCTAGATACATTGTTAAAGGACATAAAGCTTTTACAATTTGGAAATAGGTTAATTCAATTTATCAAGTGTATAATGGAAGAAATAATTATACATGTAATGTTAGATATATTTTCAAATGGATCATCTAACACCCATATATTTCAATGAAATATTTCTCATCAAACAATTTTAATTCTTCAATAGTTTTCATTACACGCAACCACAAGTTTAAATGAACCTCCAAACATTATTAAAATATTATGTGCCAGTTATCATAGAGAAATTATCTTTTAAGTTATTAATAGTAATAAAAAATATGAAACATATATGGTCTATAAATTTGAAAAATAAAATAATGAAAAGATATTTTTAAAAAAATTAAATTAAATGTGCCATTTTTTATTAAAATTATTCTATACAGGCAACGAATTTTACATACATATATTAAATTAATATTGGTGAATTATTTTAAGGAAAGATATATATTATTTACTTGATAATTTTTTTAAAAATTTTAGAAATATTTTTACATAAATTGGATAAGAACAAACCTATTTTTTATGCTTAAATATGTATTTTTTATAAAATAGTATTTTTCACATTTTACGCAATTATTTTAAATTTAATTTATTCCATTTATATGTATTGAATTATATAAAATAAATTTCATATTTATAATTTTTATGTTCAAATGTAGTATAATCCCCTTTAATATTGGGTAAATATGAATAATAACGGTGGTAAAATGTATTACCTCAATTAAGGGTACAACTAGTTAATTTTGATTAAAAATAATTGATAGGGCCATATTTTTTCAAACAATTTTTTATTTTATGAATTAATTCAACAATTAATACTTAAGTATTTAAAATTAATTATTTAATTGACACTTTTCCTGGACAGTGACTTATATAATATTAAAATAAAAAAGGAGACAAAATGTCACACTCTTATTTTTAAAAAGTATATTACATTTAATAAGGATTTTGACAGAAGATATATTTGACTATAAATATTTTTTGGAAGTATCAATGATTCGTCCTCATAATAGTAATTTATTTATAATTTTCTGGAATTATATAATTAAACTTAATGGTTATACAATGGTAATGTTGTAATTATTAAATTAATAGAAATATCTAATTACAGATATTAATTTTTTTAAATGCAATATAATTTGATATATTTAATATGATAAATGATTTTGATATAGGACCATAACATTATTAGTATATATTGAAACAACCTTTTTTTATTTTAAATGTATTTAGTGTTTTTAAATATCAGAGTCATGAATAGTATCAAAACCTATAATAATGATATATTGTGAGGTTAATATTTTTTTAAAGTGTTTACAAATGATAGTAATATTTAAAAAATACTAGTTCTTATGATGTGTTCTAAAATTTCATAATTTTTCCTTTAATGGTCTAATTGAACCCATATAAGTAAATATTAGAGCCTTTTAATATTGAAAAAAATATTTTCATAGTTAAAGTTAAAATAGATTAAATAAGAGTTAATCAAAATTATAAGGTTTAAAATAATAAAAAAAGCCTAAAATATATTGGTAGATGATATTAAAACTTATCATATATTATCTTCTAATATATGGAAATTTGGTGTTATTTGGATAAAATTTGAATTTATTATAATATAATCTTTTGAGAAATTCTAAAAGTTCCCCCACCACAATTATTAAAGGGAACCTTATCCCTAACTTATTTTCACTAGTTTAAAACTTATATCTTAACTATAACCTTCCAAATTCTCTTATAAAATTCATTATAATTTTTTAATTCCATAATTATTGGATGTTTCCTTTAAAATATTACATGTTTATTTTAATGAAAAATTATTTCATTTATAAGTATGTGTCTTGTTAAAAAAGTGAATTTAGAATAGAGAAGTGATTTTTCATCAATAATTACTACACATAACCATTCCGAATAATTTTCCATATAAGATGAAATTATTAAATGTTAAATATGATTTTATTGGAATGTGATTCATGGGAACCATTATTATTCATTCTATGGATATTTCATGTTTAATATGGAATTATTTTTACGAAACCCATTTATTTATTATTGGTTCTCGTAAGATTAATGTTTTATAAAACTATTTTATTTTCTTAGGATCTTATATGATGAATTGTTTATAATCCTTAGACACACTTATATATAATTTTCATTATGTTTGGTGTGGGACTGATATCTCCCTCCAACTAATTGGGTATAGATTCATATCCCATGAGATATATAGGACTCAAATGGGGAGTGAACCTAGTCTAATAAGATATGGTTGTAATGGGGAGTAAACCTTACTCTGTAAGATAGGGATGGAAATGGGAAGTGATCCTAGTTAAATAAAAAATGGATGGAATGGGATGTGAACCTTGTTTAGTATAGATAATTGTCTACTATGATAGTCTTTTCAATTATCCTTAACTAAATTGGAAATGATTATATATGATTATGCGTATGACACAAATTCCATGTCTCATGCTAATTTTATTATCTCATGGGTTATATTATTTTATTTTCCTATTAATCGTATATTAAGAACATCCATGGTTTATTCCATGACTCATGATTAAGATCTTAGATATACATGGTATAATTTTAAAATGGTATTTTCATTTTCTTATGCCCTTATAATGATATTATATTTATTAAATCTTTGATATCTCCCTTATATATCCTCATTGAGAATCTGGGATCCACATTTTCTTATGCTTTGTTTATACATGATATGATGAAATATATTATGTATGATATGATAAAAAGTGTTCTAATTATGAATCTATATTTTAAGGGAAATGTATATATTTTAGAAAATAGTTTTTTTTTGTTTCCATATTTCCAAGGGCACCAGACCAATACATTTCTAACATGGTTTTGTTATGTTATGAAATGAATATTCATCAAAAATTATTTAAAATCTATGTATGAAAACTATGAAACATTATAGCTGGTGTTAGAAAAGGGATATGTTATCCTTTGGAAACAAGGATGAGAAAACCACATTATGAACCCCATGGACATGTCTTAGTAAAATAAACAATAATATATTTTTGGTAATAATCATGAAAAACCTAGGATTAAAACAAATGTATCATAAAATTATTTTTAATGTAATTTCCCTTAATTATTTTTCCCTCTAGGATTGGTGTTTCTCTCATTATGTTTCCTGGTTTTAATTAATGAATAGAACCTGAAGGAACGACGTTAATGACGAATGAGATGGGAAATGTAATGACTTTCATATAGGATAATCAAATTTTATAGTATCTAGAGTGACAAAGATTTTTTCTCTTCTTAGAAAACCTTCTCATGCTATGAATTATGATTAATTACAAAATGATAAAAGGAATTAATAACATTATGTTGATTACTACATGAAGTAGTTTCCACCTTTATCCAGGTAATTTTTTATCTACTAGTGGTTGAGCCAAGGATCTGAACCCCGGAACTGATATTTTATTTTCTATAATTTTTAGAACATGAGAATTAAATTTTGGTTATCTATCTTTTAGAAGGAGAAGTAGATCAGTGAACCAATATTAACAAGAATATGAGGTAGTGGGATGAAATCGACTCCATGGAATATGATGTGTTTGTGAAAATATTTTTCAAAAGAACATTCATTGTATTATTTGTATGAAAATGGAAAGGAATTCTCTTGGTTAAATAAATGATGATGAATATGTTTGATCTTATGAAGAAAATTTTATATGAATTTTGAGGTATGCTTCTGGAGGTATCACCCAACTTGAAATTAAGTTTGATTAATTTATTATGTGCTTAAAACCAAGAATCTGATTGGAATTCTCTATAAGGTACAATAGATGGTATGAAAACAATCACCTAACATGATATCATGGTTGAAATATAGGTTGGAGTTAGGTATGAATCTCATAGTTTTCATAAGAAAAGGAATGTGGATTTTAAAAGAAAATCTAAAAACTATAGAGAAATGAATATGTTCTTTATTTTTTGCTCAATGTGTTGGTAGTATATTGGATGAATTTTTAAAAAGGGGACTACTAAATAAATTATGTGGTAATGGTAACGTCATTAATTAATTTACTACAGGAAGTGATTCGATGATGTTATCCGATGATGTGAATAAAGGGAAGGCTTCACATAGTTCACCTATTACTCTTCGTGATTGAAGTGTAAGGAAAATCTGAATTTTTCTATCAAGTTCCCAAATCCAATGGTTAATGATGATGATCGACATTAGAAACCTCTTCAGGTCAAAGAAAAATTAAAATCTCATGCGATCAATATTTCTGATCTAAAGTATGATAAAAAAGTAGTCAAATGTACACATATTAACTACTCAAAAACAAATAATGTCATATTTTATTCTAGATACACCAACTCTTTTCTCTTAATTTTTTAAGGGTATCACCATCTGACCTCAATATTTAGATGTTGAGTAATATTTGAAAACTTTTAATAGAACAATGGTCACATATTATGTTTACAGTTATTCGCTGATTGACGTTTGTATGAAATTTATTCATAAAAATATAATGATTATTGATTTAGTTGATTTTGATGTGATTTATATAATGGAATGGATCATAATATATGAGGATCGTGTCAATATTTGAGGAAGAAATGTCACATTTCATATTTCTAATAAACCTAAGATCTTCTATTAATGAAATGATTAATATATATATAAACTTGAAATTAACTCCATATAGTGGGTATTAAATCATATAAATGAAGGTTATCTATATAAGATATTTGGGGAGAAACATAATTTTAAGGGTAAACCTATTTAATGGGTTTTTTTAATTTATATCTAGAATAATTTCATGTTCTTCCATCGAATCAAGATGTTTAATGTTTAAATAGAACTCATAACTTCTTCTATGTATAATTTAAGGACCCCTTATAGAATGGACATAATTTTTTTAGATCATCATCATGTTTATTAAATTATTAAAAGGGAAAAGAAAGGAATGGCGAGCCTAAAGATGAATATAGAAGTGGATTCCAAGGGAATGCCCTTTGACCCAGTTCACCCCCTCAGGTTTTAGAGACTATACATCATGAATGAAAATTGGATCGGGGCTAGTGACATCGATGGATGATTGGTAGTCTGCCACATGGTTCCCCTCATGCAATGAGTGTAGAAAATTGATGTTATTGAGAATTCTTCTTCACTTCCTTGTAATGTAAGTGATGGACCAGGGAGCTTGGTAAAGGAATTGCAAAGCTTCATGGAGGATCTTAGAATAAATTTCCAACACTTCGATGGAAATGTTCTTCTAAATTCAAAAATATATACCCTAGAACATTACTTTTTTTCCTTATCCTGAATTGAGGATCAATGTCCTAGTTGAATGGAGAATTCCAAATAAACCAAGCCATGGGTGTTATGGACAACACCACCTCCACAAATCACCCTCGAACTACATGACCTGTCTGTATAGAGTTTGAGGCCCTTTAGGGGGGGGGGTCTATCGTACCCATTGGCCTTGACTGTTTCTGGTATAGGATTGAGGAGGGGAGGAACTCCCTTGAAGGCACCGGAGAGAGGGGACTTCCCACTAGTTTTTGGATATATTTACCGTGTCAATGAAGAGATTTTTAGTCTGGATGGCATGGACACTTCTAGAAGAGATGATCCCCTCATGCCTCACCTTATTCCTAGCCTACCAAATGCACCCGCATCGTGTATGCAGAATCATGGTACGTTCCATTTTCTTCAGAACCCAATTTTCAGTTCCCAAGAACCACTAATCTATGAAGTTGTGGTCCTCTGTGTTCTAATAGTGAGAGAACGTAAACATCCCAAAGGCACCCCAGACTGCAGACACCCAGTCACTCCTGAAAAATAGATAATCTGCACTCTCCACTTTGCTATTTCTACAGCATGAACAACGTGACACTGTTGGAATCCCGCACCTCGGGATGTTTTCTTCTATTGGGATTACTTTTTTTATAATCCTCTGAGAGCAGAAATTGTATTTTTCTGGGATGAATTTGTTCCATAGGGTGTCATTCCAGAATGGACCTAATTGTATTTTATGAATTAAAGAATAAAATATAAGAGATTTTTGGAAAACGACTAATATTCTCTAGTATATCCTGATGGAATGCACATATTCTGTTTGTTGAGAATAAGGATGGATAAATGATACTTTGCATTGATTATCAAAAACAAAACAAGATTACTATGGATAAAATGTATCATCTCCCGATATTGAGGAATTATTTGATTTACTACACTGATCTCAATACATTTCCAAGATTGATCTTCATTATGGATATCATAAATTGAGTGTTATAATGGAGGAAATATCCATGATGGTTTTCTATTAATGGTTTGGAAATAAGAAATTTATAGTGATGCCCATTAGTCTTACTAATTTCTATGTTCTATTTATAGACATAATTAATAAGGAGTTGAAATACTACCTAAAACATTTTTGGGTAGTATTTATAGATGATATTCTTATATATTAAAATATAATTGATGATCATGATAATCACTTGAGTATTGTGATAAAAACATTTAGGAAGGATAAAATTTATGAAAAATATACAAAGTGTGAATTTTGGATTCATAATGTTTCATTTTATGGGTCACATGAGAATATGAGAAGGTATATCTATGGATCCATCAATAACTAAGGTTATTAAACATTGGTCTTGACACACCACAGTAATTGAAATTCATATTTATCTTGGTTTTTCTAGATATTATCGGTGCTTTATGGAGAATTTATCTCAACTATCCAATACAATCATAAATTTAAGTCATAAATGTGTTATATTCATATAGAAAACTTTATGTGAATAAAATTTGAAGGAACTAAAGAAAAGGTCGGTTAGTAGATCTATGCTCACTCAACCACATAGTAGAGAAATTATTATGATCTACAGAGATTCATCAAAAAAGAATATGGGACTTTTTATCATGAAAATGATATGGTAATAGATTACACATCATGATAATGGAAAATCCATCAAATTAAATCACACAAATCATGATTTATAGTTAACTGTAGTAATTCTTAAATTAAAGATCATTAGGAATTATATCTATAATGAATGGGGACATACATTCTAAATAAATTATTTAAATAATTATTTTTAAATATAATGATATGAACATTAACAAGATAAGATGGTTAGAACTAATAATATATTAATGTTCATCAATACACTACCACCCTTATAAAGAGAACAATGTGGTAGATTTTTTGATATAGAAGAATCATGCAAGATTATCTATACTAAGGATCACAAATGATCCAATATTTATGGATTTAGAAATGATGTACCTATAAATATTAAAGTACCTTGATAAATATTATCTAAATAAAATAAATTTTCAAATATATATCCCAATAATGATTTGAGAGGCACAAAAGGAATATGTAGAACCACAAAAGTAATTGAGAAATTTTACTAAGTTTATCATCGATCATGATGGAATGATAATGTTATAAAACTCTGTATTTTTCCCACCTATACCATATTTATATAATAAGTTGTTGGATGAGGGTCATAATTTATAATTCTCTATTCATCATGGACCCACCAATATGAATAGATACCTGAAAGTGTATCTATGTTGGGATGGAATGAATAGTGATATTGCAGAGTATGTTTCTCAGTTCTTGGGTTTCAACAAGATAAGTCTGAGAGACATAATTATAATGAAATTTTATAGCCACTACTTATATAATAAAAAATGGATAACAATCACCATGGATTGTGTCATTACACTCCCTAAAACATCTAAAGGACATAATGATATATGGGTTGTAGTTGATCACCTTAAAATGTTCAAACACTTCATTGTTATCAGAGAAGAAAAATCACTTGATTAGTATTCTAGAAAATATATTCAATAAGTGGTAACATTTCATGTATTACCTCTTTCCATTTTATATGGTCTTGATATGAGTTTTACCTCAATGGCCTAGTGAAGTATTCAATAGGCTCTGGATGCATTGTGAATTTTTATCACTGCTTTTCATCCTCAAATAAGTGGTCATTATGAGGGGAAATTTAATATTCTATAATAATTGTTGAGATATTTCTCTATGGATTTCAAATTTTGTTGGGATAAAAACCATCCTTTTTTAAAAATTTCTTACAATAAAAATTTTTAATCTAGCATTCTGATAGATCGTTATGGTGCCTTAAGATTTTTAGAACTTAAACATTCATGAATGATGTTGTGGAAAGAAAGTTATTGGGACATGAAATAGTTTAGAAAATGATAGAGAACTTTATATCCATTCAATATCACATAAAGGCATTTGAGAATTGACTAAATATTTATGATGACAATATTCAAAAGGATCTAGAGTTTGAAGTGGATGAAATGGTATTCCTAATAATATATCATGAGAAGAGTTTGCTGATATTTGGAAAGAAGGGAATGCAAATCAATTGGTATATTGGTCCTTTTTTAAATTATCGATCACGTTGGGACAATTTATTATTGATGGTCAATACCACTAAATCTCTACCAAGTTAATGACGCGTACCATGTATCTCACTTGAGGATGCAAATACCTGATCCTTCAAATTTACTAAACATAGAGGTCATACCATTGAAGCTATATATTTATTATGAAGAACAACATGAAGATTTTATATATCACAAAGATGATGTTCAATAAATCAATACCACTCACCTCGATAAATTTTTATGGAGAAACCAACAAGTTCTGGAATCTATGTGGGGAACTAAGGATGAGATGAGGTAGAGGTATCATTATATGTAACTATCCAAGTTATTAATTTTTATAGATAGATTCCTTTTATGGGGGTAGAATGTAAGACCCTAAAATTTTTATGAAATATTTTCCTTTTAATATTTTTTTTTCATTATTAGCTTTGGTTACATGCAACAACGTGTTTAAATAAATCGTATAACATTTTTAAAATATTTTGTGTGCATTATCATATATCCATTATCTTGGTGGGTATTAATAATAGTAACAAGATTATAAAAAATATAGGGAATGTAGATTTGTAAAATAAATTAATCAAATTATTAAAATTTAATAAAAATATTATTTTAAATTAAAAGATACATTTTTTGTAAAAAAATGTTTTATGTGTTCAATTAATATTATGTCAAAATATTAAAATATATTTTTTCAATTATTTCAATAAAATATATATTTATTTATGTTATAAAATTTCTTATACATTCAAAAAATATTTTTTATAAATATTATATTAGGTTGAATAAATTTTATAATTCTTAAAAATGTATCTAAAAAATATTTTTTGGTCACATTTTTCATACCTAATTTAAAATTTTTTTCATCCATTTATAGTTATTGAATTAGATATATTAAATATCATATTTATAATTAGGTGGTTCAAATTGGGAAGTTAATCCACTTTTATTTTGGTTTAATATGAATAGTAACTATAGTAAAATTTATTACCTTGGTAAAGAGTAAAACAAGTTTATTTGGATTAAAAATATTTAATAATGCCATATGTTCTCAAAATATTTTATATTTAATAAATTTAATTAAACCTTCAACACATGAGTTTCAAAATTTAATTATTTAGTGGACACTTGTCTATGAGAATGACTTATATATTAGTAAAATCTATGAAAGTGAAAAAACATCACACTCTTATTTATATTAAGTATAATATTTTTAACATGGGGATAACTAAAAGATATGTTAAACTATAAATATTATTTTGAAATAAAAAACATTTATCATCATCATAGTAATTTATTTATTATTTTTAAGAATTATACAGTTACCCTAAATTTGTATACAATAAAAATGTGATAATTATTCAGTTGACATAAAAATTAAATAATTGATATTAACAACTTTAAAAATAATATAATTTGTGATATTTTAGATTATAAAGGAATATTATATAAGATGATGCAAATTTTAGGATATAATAAAATGAATGGTTATAATATTACTTGTAATCATGGTGTTTTTAATAGTCATTATTGTGAATAGAATAAAAATTGATGATAATTATATTTTATGGGATTACTATTTTATTAAAATAATTAAAAATCATAAAAACACTAAAAAAAATAATATTATATTATGATATTGTCTAAAATTTTACAAATTGGAAATTTATTTTCCAATGTACACCATATAATTAAAAAATTTAACCTTCTAATATTGAAAGTGTTATTACTATAGTTAAAATTCAAATATTATTACTAAGAGTTAATGAAAATGTTATGGCATAAAATAATAGAAAATCATGTACAAAATTTATAGGATTATGATTTTAAATCATTCTATTATCTAAGCTTCAAATCCAAAGATACTTGGTGGTACATGGAATGGGAATTATTTTATTATAATATAGTCTTTTGAGAAACTCCCAATGTTACCCCACCTCAATTATAAAAGGGATCATACGCCCATATTTATTGACCTTATTTTGAGCATTATATCTTGACTATTCAATATGAAATTTTCATCTAAAATGACATAGACACGTTATAGAGGTTATGGTATTCTCAAAAGACCAAACCCAAAGCCTTTTAGGGAAGATCTAATGGAGATATTTCAATGAATATGCAATTTCTCTAACTGATCAGTTTATATTTCTATTCATCTTAAATACTATAAATATGTAATGTTCATAATAAATTAATAACTTATTTAACGTAAATATTATTAAATATTATTATTTTTATGAAAATCCCTTATACACGCTCTTTCCCATCATATAAAAGTGAAAGTATCACACGTGCATATGTAAGAATTACCGTCTCCACATAGAAATATAATTAATTTTTCATCGTCTTATTTTATGAATGGGTTTTATGATATTTTTAATTAATATATATTATATAATACAGATTATGTGAATATGAATTATCTTTTTCTTATTTTCCATTCGATCAATCAAAAAATGAATACAACATTCATGAGTACGAATGACATACCATCTCAATGAACAGTGCGATTTATTTTTCTATAACAAATTTATATGAATGACTATATATAAATATTATTAATATATATCATTTTTATACCATGATTAATGTTTTAAATTTTTTGAAACAAATATCAAATTATAAGGATTAAGTCTTATGAACCAAAACATGCTTGGAAAACAAATCAGTTACCACCATGAACAACTAATTTAATAAAAAATTATTTATAAAAGGGTGAAAAGATATTATACAATATAATTTTATAATAGATTTAAGGTTATGGAATAATTGTAAAATAAATCCATATTTATTATATATGAGTTTTGAACATGAATTAAGAATGTATGGACTTGAGGTAAGGGTTTAATTCATAATCCCATCAATATTCATGATTTTTTATACTTGTGTCTTTATTTGGGAAATATTTTTATTATATAACCATATTTTTAAAAATTAAAATAATCTCCAAATATTTTTTAATTTATTTTTAAACATTTTTTTGTTAATAAAAATTGGTTTAATGGTACTTTTTAGTCATTTTCAAAACAAGTTACTTTGTGACATTTCCAATGATATTATAAAAAGAATGTTTCTAAGATATGATTCATGAATGTAAAGTCCTTACATAATGATTCCTAAATGATTTTATTTTTAATTTTATAGTTCAAAATTTTATTTTGAATAAAAATATTTTCATTTACAAGTGTCTTCTTGTTAAAAATAAATATAATTTTAAAATAGACTAGTTTTTTCATTACGAATTATTCTTTGTGATATTTCCAAATAATTTTCCATCTATGATGACATTCTTTTATTTTACTTACGATTTACTTGTAAGATTGTTCATGGAAACCTTCATTATTCATTCTATGTATATATTATTTTTAATATGGAATGATTTTTATTAAACCCATTAATTTTACATGGATTCTTATTCGATGAATGTTTTGTTGAACCGATTTATTTTAATGGGTTCTGATATGATGAATGATTTATGATCTTGTGGAACAAGTATGTATAATTATTATAATGTGATAAGTTAATCCAACCTCTCCCCCAAATTAGTTGGGTAAATATTTATATCTCATGAGACATACATGACTGGAATGGGGAGTGAAACTAGTTATATGAGACCATGACAGAACTTGGAGTAAACTCGGTTCAGTACGATAGGATTGGAAGGGGGAGTCAGCCCAGTTTGGTAAGACAGTGATGAAATGGTGAGTGAACCTAGTTTAGTATTGGACATATTATTCTATAATGTTCTTGATAGTGAGGCTTTACTAATATGGAAATTATTTTTAATGCTTATGTGTATGCCATAAATTTTATGACTTATTAAAATGTTATCCTACCTTGGATTATGTTATTTGATATCCTTATGATTCATGTCTTAAAAACTACTATGTTTTATTCCATGATTCCATATTACAATCTTTGATATGCATTGTATAATTTTTAAATGTTATTTTCATGTTCATATATGATTATGCTCATATTTGTTTATGAAATCATTGATATCACCCTTGATTACACTTGCTAAGCCTCTAAGCTCACCATTTTATTATGTTTCCATTTTTTCCTAAGATATGAATAATGTTATTAATAATGATATGTCAAAATGGGTACTAATTATGATGATATAAGTGGGATAAGAGGTAGATATTTTATGAACAAGTTTTTTATGTTTCAATGTTTTAAAAGGCACTAGACCTATATGGTTCTAGCCTGGTTTTCTTATGTAATGTAATGAATATTCATAAAAAATATGTAATATACATTTATGTAATGTATGCCTCCTTATAGATCATAATAATAAAATATTAAGAAGACATACAATAGTTTACAAGAGTATGATTTTTCCATAAAACCATTGTCATCTCATGAATATTATGAAAATTTGAGAATCATTGAAGTTGCATTTGTAAGGAAAGGATGTTCAGGTCATAATAAATTACATATAAGAGACAATACATTTTATTCAAACTAAATTATTGGAAAATATTAGATTTAAAACATAAAAATATTGTTATATATTTGGTGAAGATATTTTAAGACAGTATAATTGGAATGTTTTTAAACATAAAAGTAATGAAAATGACATATTTCAAGAAATAATAGACTTAATAACCAAGGGAAAATGTTTGGAGCTATCTACCAGAATGAATGTAAATTGATCTCATTTGACTTCTTCTTGTCACACATTAATAAAGAGTGTGAAGATATATTTCTCTAAATGTTTTAATCCTATTAAAGTACCAAGTGTGTTTTCTTAAAATGTGAAAATTTCGGTTTCATTAATGGATTTCAAGATAATGGTATGAAATATAAATTTAAACATGTATTGATGAAATAATTAATACCAATTCCATTATGTGGAATATTATGTTATGAATCTTCATTGACTAGAAGCCTCTATTTTTCAAAAAAAAATATCAATATAGGTACTCAAGTTATGTAGGGATTATTTGTCTGACGTGGAGTAAATTGGTCACCTTATAACAAGACATTTGATAGGTTATAGTGATGAAAAATGGATTCATGGATAAAACATAATGTTAACTCCATGTGATGAAGTGATGCATGCACATTTATACATTTTGGAAAACATAGGTGAGGTTTATCCATATATATCCTAAAATATTGTTCGGTTTAATTTATGGTATCTAAGAAGAAATGAAAAGCAGTTAATAAATTAATATATTAAAATATTTTATTCTTAGTTTAATGATAAAATCAACACTTATTTATTTTAAATAGAAACAGTGGAATGATTATCCAGGGGACCATGTATTAGTTTCACCATGTTGTCTAGTTTTGATTTTAAAGGTTACATAATTATCAACAAATCCAAGGATGACAAGACTGTTATTTAAAATAGTTGAGTAATGGTTGTAATTGAAGCTCTCTATTTTTGGACTACAAAAGATAAAAACTAAATTTCCATATCAGCATCACAGTTTGGAGTTATTGATGGTATAAGAGATGATTACTATAATAAAATTTAGGTAATTTTATTAAAGTATAAGTTGGTTAATGGTAACTGTGGTGTAAAACATAATGAATATGGATTTACACTTATTGATTTGAAATGATTTTGTTTTAAGTAGGAATAATTTATCATGGAGACACAATAAAAGAAAATAGTTTATGTTGTTTACCCATCAAATGGATAAGGGAATTTTATATTTCATGTAAAGAACTTCAATTTGGGTGTTGAGAATGTTAATGGTGTTGAAGAATAATCTAAAATTTATTCATCTATTACACAATTACCCAATGATAATTATGTATGTGATGTGGATATTTTCCATGAAATAGGAAAAGACTGTGTCGAATGGATATGGGAAAAAACTCAATTACTCTGCTAATGAATTATGTAATCTGTTATTATAATCGACACAGTTAAAAATTTTAGTCTTTAATACTGATATTTAAATATATAAATATTTATCATTAATGCAATTTTTTAACAATATTTATATTCATTTTAATTATATATCCATATATTTTTTGGAAAATTTTACGTTCAAATTATCTTGTACACCTATCTTATTCCATTCGATTGAATTGTTTGAATGTAAGTAGATCCTAACACGATGTCACAATCTATTTAGTTATTTCTAGTAATTACTTGCTAATTATTTCATTTGAAGGTATTTGATTTGATTCAGTAAAATATGTAAATTTTTCTACAACCAATGAACTATTATATTTTAACTTTTGATATTTGTTTATTTGTAATCAAATATAGGTACATAAAGATAAAACTTTTTAGATTCCAATCATTTCTAACATTTTTTAGTTGTTAATTTTTATATTAACTAGTTTTATGTACACATTTATCTATTTAAAAAATCTAACATTTAATGTTTAATTTTATATTATGATTAATAATTTTTGTTTATTTATTAATTTTTTTTAATTTTAATCGAATTCTGGTAAACATATTTTTTTCTATAGAATACGTCATTCAAAATAAAAACATGGGGGATGGAGAACCATGGTATGTATGTTTCTTTGTATGAATATATAATAACATTAATTATATTATTTAATGAAATTAATGTTTTATTTATTAAAATTATGTGTATGTATTCTTCGTTTCTATATTGGATTATACCAACAAATGGTAGGTGTGGGATTACATGTTTAACAAAATATTCACTTTCACATGGAGATCAATGGTTTATAATTAACTTTGATGAGAATTACCACCCAATTAGCCCAAATTATATGAAATTTATGACTAATTTTACTATACACAGTCATTATTGGATATGTATTTAATTCCCTAATTAGAGGATAATCGACAAGACAATTATTGATCTATTATGGAAGTATATAATTGTAAACTTTCTAGAGATATTTATTTAGATTTCTAATGGTTTAAATATTATATATTTATTAATATCTCAACTAATCAGTTATATATTACATTTTATATTCACAAGAAGAAATAAATTAATAATTTTTTTATCCTTTTACATAATAATATGGAAATATTTTGAGTCAAAAAGGAATATATATTATACTATTGGTATGAAAAAATGAAAATCCGTGACTTTGTTATGATTTTATATATACAATGACATGTAAGAAGATTTTATCCAATCAACTGGAGGAAGCCTTTGTAGTATACTTGTTTTATTAGTAAAATTTATTTCATTAATTAATTTTAATTAATTGATAACTTATTTATTTTTTCTTATGTCACAATCCTGTATGAACACTTACTAGGATATATACTCCCAGAATCAATGCCATTTTAAATTATCACATGAGTTTTATCCATTATTACTGGAGAAAATATTTTTTGAAAAGTTTAGTGATTTTAATGCCAAGATATGAAGTGGCATAGAAGATGTTCCACATGACCGAATATAAACTCCCCCCCACGTAATAAAAAATAGAAATCGGGGATGGATGATAAAAAAGTTGAAGTATATTACATATTTAACAAAGTATGTATAAGATTAGATTATAAGTAATTAATTTTTAATTTTCATTAATTATATAATTTTTTAAACTTATTTCACTAATATTTCTTTTGAAAATATTATTTATGGATGCTTTTTAGGATAAAATGACATAGGGGGAATTTATCCCTGAGGGGAGTATGGATATTCTCACCACTACTTTAAGAAATTCATAACACCTAAACCGCATTAGAGGGAAAATAAGGGTATTAGTTTTTAATTTTTTTTGTTATACCCCTAATGAAGAATCAAAGAGGGTGGAATATAAAAGAGAAATATTTTATTTGATGGCTACAAAGAAAAACATGAAAGATTCAGTGAAGGGTATAATTCAATCATTTTTTTATGAAAATACACAAAAATGAGATGATACATATGCAGTCTATGATGCCTACCTACCCAAATCTTCCACCTCCTCATTCATCCCAAATCATGTACTATGAGTTAAATATCTGGGATCCCTATGTGTGTATTATAGCATACAAAATTGTTTATCCCCTAGGGGATAATTTAAATCATCAAATTTTATAGCCATATCATGTAATAGTAGTATTAAATGATATTATTGATCCAACTACTCTGTCTCACATTCTTTTATAGTGGTTACCATATTTAAGAAATATTATTAGTTAATTTTTTACATTGGCTAGCGAAAAAATTTCATCGGTTGACATATAAGGTATGTTTTGTTTTTTATTTTGTATTTATAATTAAATTTTTAATTAATTATAATATTTTTATTCAAATATATTATATAGAAGTACCAGAAATTGATGATACCAGTTTAATGGAATGAAAATTTTCACCTTCTAGTTCTTTCAGAAACTCCTCAAGATGTTGATGGGGAATAAAATCTATCACAATTTTTTTTAAATTATATAATTATTATTGTATTGTAATGAGTACTGATATATATGGAAAATATTATATGTCAAATACTTTTAAAAATAACATCATGGATTATTTAAGGAGAGTGGAGATCATATTATATGTGTTGTATTTGTTTTCCATATAAATTAATTTCAATTGTTATTTAATTTTCCTTAAGTAAATAAATATTACATTAACTTAATTAATTAGTTTTATAATGAAGCATCTCCACAATCTTTGTATCCACAATGATTTTATATATGTTTCTGGTTTTGTAGATCTATAATACAT
This sequence comes from Viscum album, assembly GCA_963277665.1. Lineage (NCBI taxonomy): Eukaryota > Viridiplantae > Streptophyta > Magnoliopsida > Santalales > Viscaceae > Viscum > Viscum album. Next base: position 910,555,306 of record OY728155.1, on the reverse strand, counting down.
TCAAATAAGTGTGTAATATATTAAAAAAAATTCTAGAGTTGAATATATATATATATATATAAAAATGATTAAAAACATAGATTACACGTTTTTTCCCGTTCCTTCGCTAGTAAAAGAAAATATAATATTTTGAAACAAAATTCATTACAATATTATTAATGTTGGATTGATTATATTTTATTAGACATAGAATTTTATGAATATTTTTTCCAAAAGAATTCAAATAATATTGGGTATGATATTTATTGTGCGTTTTATGAAGAATATTCAAAATGTTTTTAAAACAGTAAGACTTATTATATTCTTTTATTTTTTTAATATTATTATTATAATTTTATAAAAAAACTTACAATTAATATATTAAATTAAAATAGGTTATGGAATGAGTTCAACAGGGCTCAGTATTTAACAGTGGATCCATAAAAATTGAATATGTTAATGTTCACGTAGATAACATTAAATTCAATGAATAGTTATTTTTTATAACGAATCTACTATTTATATTTTTAAAATCTTGTTTTAAAAATGTAGTGCAATTATCATAGAGGGAGTTTTTAATGTGATTATTAATTTTTTTAATCAATTATAATATATTAATGACCAGGAAAAACAATATTTCTAAAAGGTTAGTTTCTTTATAAAACTTATAATTTAAACAAATATTTTATATTTTCAAATTTATAACAAATTATTTTAGTTTTTATAAGGTTTCCCTATATATTTCAAATGAATTAAAAAAACAGGGAAATTTATTTCCAGAATATTTTCTATGTTTGAATAATTTGGAGATTTATTTATATTTATCTATATATTACCAAAAACTGTTCTGGTTTTTTTAATGATTATTGTTCCCCTTGTTCATTTTTTAATTTTTTCTATTGTTTGGTTTGTTGATTTGGGTTTTGATGTATGGAATCATGTATTATTCATTATTCTATTTTTCAAAAAACCATCTTTAAATTCTGCTATTAATAAAAAAACATTGAAAACATTCTATATTTCATCCACTAGAATGGATTTGAATATCGGTTTTATAGAAAATCGACATTGAAGGACTTATATATTTCATATTTTATAAGGGTTTTCATTGTCAATTTTTAAAATAAAATGATTAATGTTTCAATTTCTAGTAAAAGAATATTAATTATTATCAATTAAAACTATTTAGTGAATGTTTTAATAATTTAAGAGACAATTAGATGTTGTCGAAGCACATTCACTAAGTGGAAAATGAACATTAAATATTTTCATAAATTTTTAGAACAGTTGTGAATAGAGATTCACGAGTTGTTAACAAACTATTTTAAACGAACTTTTTGGCCATTTAGGATTTTTATATTTTCATTGATTGAAGAAATATGTTATTCATATTGTTTTGGAGAGACATTTATAGATGTACCTAATGTTATTTATAAACTCTTTGGAGCTGTGGATGAATTTTATCATCATTGAATAAAAAAATTATAAAGTGGTCATTAAAATAATAAATTTGATAAATAATTCCTAGAATGTTCTAAAAAAAACTAATAAATATTCAATATCATAATAAAAAATATTAATTTCCTAATAATAATGATTTTTTAGAATGAAAACATAGTGAACCAAACATTTTGTCTTTTCTGATGATAAAGAAATCATGAAATTCCAAAATTCTTAAAAAACAGGTGGAATAAAAATTCATTACTCACATTAGAGTATAATATGAAACTTGAGAAAATTAAATCCATATCCAAAAAAAAAATTAATTTAATAGATATTACTAAAAAGAAAAATACTTAATTCTCAAATAATTTTATGATAATGAAATCAGGGGTTTTAAATTTAATTTTTTAAACTAATAGAACTGAATCATTAAGCAAGATAAAATATCACATGTTTAGAAGGAAAATTATAAATCATAATTCATAAATACATCATATATTCCATATTTTATAACATTTTAATTGAAAAAAATAAAAAAAATAGGAGAAATATTTCTTAATTGTTTCCCATAAAATCAACTATAAAAAAGAGCGTGAAAGTAGAAAAATGAAGAATTCACAAGGGAAGAAGAGATCAACCCGAGAATATTCAATGTAATAAGAATATATATTCATAAAATGATAAATTAAATGATTATACAATAATTGTGTGAAAAAATTGTTCTAGTACAAGATATTCGAAAGTAAATACAATATTTTATTTCATAAATGGGTACTTATCCTAAAGAGATTGGAAAAAATACATATGAGAATTATATGATTGACTAAAATAACAAAAATACCATAAGTATAAAAAATACCAAACATAATCTTACCATTTTATATCATTTACATCATTGACATCATTGGGGTCAGTATCCTTTAACACTAAAATCTTCACTATGTTATAGGTTTTTGGTCAATAGAGGGGGAAATTTATGTCTATTTAGGGTCCAAATTCATTTAATTCTAGATAAAGTGAAATTAGATTTAGAATTTATGGTTGTATAACACTAGTATGAGGTACAAAGAGAAACAAGATATTGAAAAGGACAACCATTTTTGGTAAATTAATTTAGAAGAAGGAAAAAAATAAGGTGTGGTGAAATGGTTAGGTCAGATGATCTATTAACTTGTTGCATCATAAGAAATGGAATGATGCCTTTGAAAATTCTAGAGCCTTTTTATTGGCTTCAATATCCCCTTCCATCTCAATTCCATCTTGGATAATTATTTCAATAGACATGGAAGAGTCATCAAATTTTTGAACATTCACCATCAACTTAAAAGTAAGAAGTTACATCCATAGGTTCCTAGAGAGTCTTAGAAAATACATTTTCAGTTCATTCCAAATATAACATATTTTTTATATCAGTTAATGGATGATTTATTTATTAATGTTATTTTTATTACTTTTCCTCCATCTAAAAAATTGATTGATAAATACTTCAGTAACATAGTTGAGATTTCAAATCACTCTTTTCTTTGCATTAGAATTTGTTTGTTACAAAAAATTGGGTGTTTTTATTTGGAAAACACCATTAGGATACCCTAAAACATAATGTCAATAATTTTTCAAAAAATTAAATATTTTATATCAATTTTTTTATTTAATAAGTTGTCAATTATATTTTTCTATAGCTAACATTTTGTAACTATTTTATATTAGAAGATCTAAAATAATGAATCCTTAATAGTTGAATATTAATTTTCCAATTCTTCCATGGTAGGATTCGGTATTCCACAATATGGGTTTTTCTCTTTAATGTGAAGGAACCGTCTCCATTATTGATATTTAAATTTTTTTGAAAATTGACAACTAATGTACCTCTTAATTTTGTGTAAAAGGATGTGAAATTACATTTTGTAACCAAATTTTAAAAATCAGGAAAATGTATTGGTAAACTATGTACATTTTCCTCTAAAAAGATCATTGATTACTTCATTTGATCTAAATTAAATTATGCTGAAACATATACACTAGAATTAGCTCCTTATATACCACTAAGTCATAATGATAATGCAATTGTTGAATGAATTCATACAATTCAACAAAATATATATTGGAAATGATAGGTATTTCATAATTATAAATACTTTATTCATTTATAACAATGTTATGAGTCCTCCATTAACACATGGATCATATTGTGAATAATCATCTTGAATCAATGAAAATGTACTTTCCTCTAGAAAGGATGATACTGGTTAATTTTTTTCCAATAAATTAAATTATCCACCCCGCCCTTAATATGTATTCCCTTTAATGATTAGAAAAATTCACATCTTCTTGAAAATTAGTCTCAAAAATCACTACAATATATTTTGATCCATATGAGTCTCTTGACTAACTAGAAATTTTCCCTAGTCTCTAGGATAGTTTATTCAAACTCAACACCATTTTTACTAGTTTGTTAAATTGGTTTAGTATATCCTTTTTCTTGAATACCATCTTATTGAAAAAATAACGAGAAAACTCTTATTGAGTTTCTTGAAAAAATATCTCTCAAGATATATCCTCTTCCTCCACTACCACTCTAGGTTATACCATTTCCTCATGAAATTCATTATCACTCTAATTATCTAGTCTTAAATAAATTTTTTCTACATGACCCATCAAGGGATTGAGAACATGATTTTGTATTGAGGACATAATTTACTATATTATAACCAACATATTATTTAACTAAATCATTTACACATCTTTGAATTTATATAATCTAACTTAATTTTATCCACATATGAGTAAAAATTTATATTCTGTCTTTATAAGGGAACCAAAATTTTGATTATCTTTATAAACAAGACCATAAGTATTAATTACATAGAGATGAAAAAGGTAAATTGGTGGCCAAAAGTATTCTGTGAAATGAGTGTTTGTTGGAACATTATAGATTCAACTGGAATAAACAGCAAAAACCAAAAATAAGAAATAAATCCAATTAAATTTCATTAGCTACATGGATCAAACGTCGGTAATTAGGTCTATTGAAGACAATGTTTTCATTGAAATCATTCTAAATAAGATTGTCTTTAATGATTTTTTAAGGGTAATTTTATGTATAAATCACCTTTTTTTAATTATTGAATTTTCCATAAAGAATAATATCTTAATAGGTGCTTCCCTAGGTTTTATTCTAATAATTACAATATAGAATAATATAGGATCATTCATCATTTATTAAATTATATCCACTCTATTTCTCTCATGAACATATTCAATTCTAATCATATACATTATAGTATTTCCCCACATAAATCTTTTACTTTTCATTTTGACTTCCATTATTTTTTTGTTCAATATTTACTAATAAAGGTCAACACTCACAACCATATATAATTGAAGGTCTAATAACAATCCTATAAATTTTACCTTTCAATTTGAAAAGAAATTTAAGAAAAAAATATCTCCAAAATTATTTCTCCATTTTATGCATTTACTACAAATCATATGAGAGACATATGGATTAATATCTCCATCACATTGTATAAATGAATATGAAAATTAATAAAATATTAAAATAATGTGGTCTCTGAATCTCACTTATATAGTATTGCATGACAATACTTTACTAAAACGTCATTCAATAAATTTTTTCTTATATTTACTATGATAGAAACTAATTGGTTATAAATTATCTCGAGAATAATTTAAATTAATATAGATAATATCTTATTATTTTTCATGGAGAACTATATCATCTACAAAAAACATGTAATTAGATATATAATCTTATAATATCTGAAAGTGAATCAAAATTTATCCTTTTAATCTGAAATAATGATTGGGTGATTATGTATATGAATGATATACCAAATGTTCACCTTTTATTAGGCTAATCATGTAAAAATATGAACTAAATAAATATACTATGGTCAAATTTTAATTTCAAATTGGTCTTGAATTTATATTGAAGATTAACATATTATGATTACTCATTTGAATAAGGGGATTAGATCCAAGAACATGTAATTTAATGAATGGAATTTATAATTTGTATTCACCACGATTCACCCTTTATTAGGGGGTGATATTTCACACTTCTGGAACTTGGTGTTAACTTGTTATGTGGACGAAACAGTTCTTTAATTAATTTAATAAACCATCCTCGGACTATTTCTCCTAGAATCTAATTCTACCATGGTCACTTACACAAGTGATGTTTATCTCTAATAATAAAATAAATATTTTCATATGATACATACATAAAATAAATCATGACTGTATAATATTAGTATAAAATGATTGAATGACTGATTGATATATAGAAATGTTTGATTATTGGGAGGAAGCTAATATTTTTGTATTCCAACAGGAATTTAGTTGATCCAATCATCTAACTTAAATATGAGTCTTATTAAATCTCACATAATATATATATCCCAGAAAGCTTATATATATCTAGTTTATGAATTTTATACACATTCAACAAAATTAATATACATTAAGTATAAATCCCTTATATAATTAATTATTTTTCTCATGAATACATTATAAAAATATATAATTGTAAGGTTATACGTCACCCCCCAAACAAGATATATGAAATTTTTTCACAATTCTCATTTAATGCAAGAATCCAAAATCCTAAAAAAGTAAAACCTACTCTTAAGTAGGTATAATGATTAAGTTATCTAACATAAAACATTATATTAAGAGACTAAGAACATATGCCACTAAAAAAGCACATATAGAATCCTACTTACTATACTCGGTAATCAATAGGTTTAAATTTATTATTCAAAAACAAAATATGTTAGAATATTAAAAAATGACACTCATCATTTCCTTTGGAAATATGGAAATCCAGGACATCATTATTCTTGAATTACATTAAATAAAATTCAATATATAGTGTTAAAAATTGAATTGAATGAAAAAAAATAAATTAAGAATTTAGCAATCGACAATATATAAATATGAAAAAATCATAAATTTTTTGTGATCAATAAATAATTAAAATATCAAAATATGAATATTTAATTTATTAATTATGATCAGATTTAATATATTGTATTCACTTTTAATCCAAAATTTTAGCTCCAAAATCTTTTTAGTATGGTCTGAATTTACATGGATTCTTGGTGTAATCACTAGAGGATGACATATATGATGCCACATATGGTAGTTCCTAAATAAAAAATAATTAATTTTTATTAATTAAATAACTCATAAATATTTAAAATTTAAAAATCATGAACATCTCTTATTATAAGAAAATAATAATTTTATGATCATATAAATATATTATGAACATTTCTTATCTTCAAAATATAAAATTTATTAACATGTCATAAATTGATCACAAAGGAAGATTTCATGCATTTTGATTCTGAAATGCATAATATAAGTAGTGGATTTAATTTTCTATAGTGATAAAAAAAAATTCATGACTAATAAGGGCTTATCCATGCATTTTTCAGATATTGACGATTTTTTTAAAATATTTAAGGCATGTGTTGTAGAATAAAAAATGATTTAAAAACTTATTTTTCAAATTTTCATAACACTAAGCATTAATCAATCCCCTTATATGAAATTTTTTAATATAATTAGGGATATTGGACTACTGTAGTCCAATCCTTGGATTAATTTGAACCAACTAATTGTTGACCAAACTACCCAATATGCCATAGCTCCTGCATAATGTAGCAGAGTTGACTGATGATACTAATAGTGAACTGAAGTGGTAAAAACCCATTTTAGCATCTTGTTACAAGGGTACTTTAGTTCCACATAAAAACTACTTGATATACTATAGAATCTTGGAATTGGGTGGTGGAAGCACTATATCAGAGTGGACATACTATGTGGTCACTATAGCAATATCAGTTACTATTCACAACATTTATTCTAGATCTCATTTGAGATTGGGTGTTATTAACTCCAAAAAACTCAATATAATTTTTATCCTGATATTAGAAATTTAATTTTGTCTCTACATGAATATATAGATTATTCTATAACCACATAAATCACATCCTTCTTTTTTCTTATTCTCATTTTTATATTCTTTTCCCATTTTTATTGATTTTCTGTGTTCATTCAACATTGTTTCTCCTTGTATTTTAACAAAACCAAAATTTTAATATATTATGAAATAAAATACGATCAATATTATTATAGTCCTACTGAATTCATCTTGTAACAATGATCCACATCACATCATACCATAAAAAATTACCATATTATAATATACAATACTTTTATTCTCAATTTCTTTATTTATAGATCAAATAATTTCATTAGTGGGTCAATTTAAAATCACTATTATATATTGTAGACATATTATATTCCCAAATAAGTGAAATAAATATAAACCATACATTTTTTGAAGAGAGTAATTCTTAAATAAAATTAAGTGGTTAATAACACTTACCATAATTCTTATAACTTTATTTGTGTTTTATAAACATCAAAAGAACCAAAAAAATTAATTTATTAATGGTCAAAAATCCAAAAATATTGTAAGTAATGGGGAAATTTTGAAAGGATTATATTCTTCCATAATTTTATACAAAACTCAAATAATATATATATATATATATGGAGAAACAAATATAGAGGGAGGGATTTTAACTGAGGTTATTCTCCAATAATTATTTCACTTGTTTTTATGGAATATTTATTTTTTAATTGGTTTCGTTGATAGAATAATGTAAATAATTGTAATAGTGAAATGAAATTTTGGGGATGAAAACCATGGACATTCTTCTGTTCTTAAAAATTCATAGAAAATACTTCTTGAAGCCATTATTTTTATAACGTATTGCATATTCGAGTCATTTCATGATTTATTTGTCAATATCTTTTTAAAAGCTTATTTTTCTTTCCCTCATAGTAAATAGGCTCATAATTACCCCATAAACATTGTAGAGATTCATACCTAATTATTTATCTATTTTAAAAGCTGTTTTACACCCAAAATTCCAATTTTCTATTTCAAAAAAATAATATACTCTTAAAAAATAACTTACTTCAATTTCTCTATAATAAAATATTTTAATTCAATTATCAAACACTCTAAGTTAGGTGAAACCTCTATGGGACATCAGGAAATTTTTTTAAAATATTTTTTATAGAATATTATATATCATTAAATATAAATTGATTAATATCAATTTCAAATTCATCTTTGGCACGATTTTGGCTATTATAACATAGTTTCACTCAATTTGAATTCTCCATCACCACTTTTGATATTGAAATATAATTATTTTTTGGATTCAAATGTGCCACTTAATATTGAATCAAATGTTGTGAAATATTCTTATTTACCTAGGTTATAAAAATTTGGAAAATTAGATGACAAAATAGGTATGTTTTTTTCTGAAACATCATAAAATGATTCATTTATTTTAAAAAAAATCATATTTACACATCCACAGCAGCATGAGTGCCATTCTTACCACCCCATCATCATGATATTATATTGATTAATTGATTCCTTTTAGTTCATCCAAATATAAATTTTAAATTATAGGTCTCTCATTATGAACATTTTTTCATTCTAAATGTGTTACGAGACCTCCTTCAAATAAAAGATCACATTGTCGATAATCATTTTGAATAGGTAAAAATTTAAATTTTCATGCAAAGGATGACTTAGGGATATTTAAATAAATATTTCATGCACTAATTTGGGATTACAATTTTACTTAATGTATCAATTTCAGGACTAATACTTCCTCTATAGTACTACTAAATAAAATCATAAAATTTTTTGGTAGACTAAACAATTCATCACATAGTATCATTCATTAAACCTTGACATTCACTATATATTTATCCTAATTACATCATGAAAATTCATAATTTTTAGGTTCAAAAAATATTATCTAATCAACGAACATAGACCCAGTACTGTAACACCCCAACATAAATTACCTAATACAACCTAAACTTGAGTTGAGTTGAAAGGATTATCACTCTTTGACATCATTCGCTGACCAATAATATCTCTATAGTAAAAAAATGAGTCACATTCCATGGGAAAAAATATGGAAACAATATCACATAATATTCCTATCTTTTTAATCTATATTCAATAAAAATCTATGAATGTAAATGAATACAACACCAACAAAATACAAGAATAATTCAATTATATAATTATAAAATCCACGATACATATACAAGACTATACAATGGACCTGACTAAAACTGATGACCAATCCTCTACTAGTGACCAAAATATGATCATATTTACTCCATACCATCCAATAAACCAACATCATGTAAACATGAAACTCAAGTTAACAACACTTTAATGTGTACAAAGAATCAAATGTAGGGTGTGAGTAAATGTCCTGGTAGGATATTTGTATGACATCCCATGTAACCCATTCACATGAAAAATTAACATGATAGAAATTAATTTTATAAAACATTCCCCATACCCAGGTATGTTTATGAAATCATATGAAATCACTTTAAAAATAAACAAGAATTACCACAAACCATAACCCACACAACAACAATAGTTGGTTTCTAAACTAAAAACCACACACATGTTTTCTAAACAAAACATGGTGATATATGAAACCATGAGCAATAATAAAGAATGGTATTATCCTACTCATGAAAGTATTCACTTCTTATAAACCTCACATTGGGATTACCAACAATTCCATTATACTTATATAGGATTTTACCACAACCTCACCTCATTATTACTGGTGAGGTACTCACAACCAAGTGGGAGTTTTCCACATCTCATGTCCAAGGCATCATTTAATATAAATAAATAAATTAAATAAATTAAATTACATAATAATAACATCCAATTACATCCCAATTCCCCATCAAATTAACATCAAATGTATAATTTAATGTACCAACTAAAGAACATTACTTGTGAAATACACTACAAAATCACAACAACATAATCCATATTTGATAAATAAAATTAAAAATATCATTAATAAAAATAATCCCAATAAGGAAAATCATCCCTTTACTAAAATGTTAATACCCCCTTTTTAATACTACTTTTAAATTATCCTCAATTCATTGAAATCACACCCATAACCGAAAATTCATCAGCTCCATTTTCACCAACACAACTCATGATAAAACCCATTTCCCCCAAAATAAGGACACTATAATGAAATTATTTGAGGAACATAAAAAAATTTAATTAAAATTAAAAATTCATGCTCATGGGATTTATCTCACAATAGTGTTATTGAGAATCCAATTATCTCAACCCAATGATGAAGTCTATATGAGCCACTAAATCTAAGACCATAATTATTTATATACTTCTAAAACCCCAGACAACAGAAATGAATCAATAGAATGGGTTAAATCATGTCACGGTGAAACAATCTTCCCAAAACCCTAGACCAGGAGAGTGTATAGAAAATTTAAGGAGAAACATCACTTTTATTTGACACCCAAACCATCAATGAGTCAGGGGAGAAGTTATTTGAAGAAAAAATCCAAAAATCATTTTTGGACACCATTCTATAAAAAACAGAACTACAAAGACCCCTAAACCCATAACTATTCATGGTGTTCCCCAACAATATTCTGCTCAATCCACAATATTATATTATTATAATCACACCAAAAAGTCTATAAAACCTAATCTAACAGAAATGATATATTCAACTATTATTCTAAACATAACTAATAGAGCATGGATAGCATAACCATAACCAAATAAATTATAATTTTACTTGTACTTTAGCTACTGATACATGACCTGGACTATCCCTATATATATGTGACCTAAATAATTTACAATATTTTCAACTATGATCTTAAACTCAATTTAAACGTCTTACAAGTATATTATTCCAATGAGTAGATGTTATAAATAGTTACTATCCCTTCCACTTGATGGTCAATCAATATAAAATCATATCTGATCAAAATAACCATTCTTAACCACATTCTTCAAATCAGTGATGGATTTTAGTGAGGATTCGTTAAATTTGTTAGGAATATATGTGACATCAGATATATTGCTCTAAATTATTTTAGATAGATAGTATTCGTGAATGCATTTATCATATTTTTATTCTTGTTCATGGAGTTTTAAGTGCGTTTCATCGTTCTATGTGATTTTAATTGCAATTTCAGGGTTTAAGTGTTCAATATCCATCATAGTATAGAAATACTTCCTTGGAAAGATAGAGACTTCACATTTTGGAATAATAAAATCTAGGTTACTCACTTCAGTTTCCATGACCCCATCTCCACAATGTGTACCCCTCCTAGTCTGTAAATAAGAGAAGATAAATAGTGACCCCCATGACCGGCCTCTATTAGGCCCTGGGTTGGTGACTAGCACGGAGCGTATAATAAGCATGCATATGGGAGGCATTAACCTCTAATAGGACACATGTGGAAGAGAGAGAGAGAGATTAAATAGACACTTATCAACTCCGGACTAGATAAAAATATAAAATAAACTCAAGTACACAAATGTAATTTCATGCATAAACTACTAGAACTAAAAGTAAAAACTACAAGTACCCGAACAAAAGTAAAGATAGTAGCAACCACGAAGCCCAAATAGCTCCAGCAACCCACAAGCTACTAGTTACCAGCCAGATCTCCAACCTCCACCAACTAACTTGAAAATGAGTTTATATATATTTAGGGTGAGTATAATAGTATTCTGAATAGGATCATTCATGGTTCCTATCATGAAATATAATGAAAGCATTCTAAAGAATAGTTAAAAATTAGTGAAACTAACTCGTCGCCTAAATAGGTATAAAATATTCCCAGATTCACCTTGGATACTCTCACCATTTATTTCATACAAGATCATATAATGTACAAATAATTTCAAGGTTACCCCACTACCACTTCCCCACTGGTTTACCACTTTTCTCCAATATCGAATGTCTTCAGAATTTCTCTCAAAAAGTGCTAGCCTATAAACTACTAGTTGATGAACCACAACATGCACCTCATACCACACACCACAACATCCACATAAAAAATAACTAGATCGTTTAAAATAGCCATCACATCTCATATAACATGTCTCATATATCAGGTATTATAGCTCAATCCATCACAACCCATAGAACAATTAAGGATCCTGGGACTATCACATACTGTACATGTTATAACTATAGTAATCCTTAGGAAATTGTATCTAGAATACATATGTTTGAAATAAAAAAACCCATTATATCCCCTACACACATATATGGGGAAAACTAACTTATGTTCATACCGGCACAAGTACCTACCAAGAGAAGAGAGTGGGGCTAATAGGGTGTATTCATCCATCTATCCTCCCACTAGGATGTTGGGGAAAACACCCCTTGGGCTCAGAATCCCCCAGTGTCTCATTTATCTAATAAATAATTTTAATTAATTTATATAAACACAAAAAAATTATAGGATATGATATATATGAAAACCACACTAAAGGAATATCCTAGTATCATACAAAACTACTGATGACATCTCTCAGACTCCCAGATTCCACTTCCAAGACTATATATCCTATAAGCACACATCCATTAAAGATAAACATTAAATTATATTATTTTTTTCATTAGTTACAATTTATGTTAATTAATTATTATCCATTAATTAACCATGAACAACATCCACATTTCATTACAATAGAATCACAAAAAAAATTTATGCCCTCCGCTAGTCCACAGTTTCATAGAAATATAATGTCAATCTTGCATTCTAGAAAGATCCAACCCCATGGGTAAAACATTCATTCGTTTATTTAAAAATCATAAACACATTACATATTTCCATGTATTATAGGAAGAAATTCAAGATTCCATAGAAAAGGGGATAAATAGTGTGATTAGATGAAATACCCATAGAGTCTTATCCACCTATAGTCGGAGTGTAGAACCATCCTATAACAAGACGATAAACATTAAAAGCATGTTGAATACCCCGTGTGTCTTCACCTCCCTTAGAAGGAGAGTAAAAAAATTACATCAAGAAGTGGGGAAAGAAAAGAATATAAACAACCAACAGTTTCATCAAGTACCCAACATTCATATCAACAATTAAGCCCAAATTAAATCTATTTCAACATATATGGAATCCTCCCTTACACCACAGGCATAAACTGATGCATCTCACCCCTCAAGGCATAAAATACTACCATATCAACTAGGCCTCCCAATGCCATGTACCAAAACAACCCTCCAAGATCATCCATCCCAGGCTCATGTCACATTCGGACCTACCTAACCTATATATGGAATATACTCAAATCTAGACCACATAACATTCAGTACGTAAAAATATATCAATGATCTCTTGAACCCAAACCTAGGCATTCAACCATCACACACAATAAGATATCAGGACTCCAAAACATAATGAACATGGACTTTACAAGATATCTGGAAACTAAGGCCATAAAAAGGAATTATCATTACCCCCCAACAAGTTCTTATTCCATATTGAATTAACCAATTAAGTATTCATAGGTTCCATGGATGGGAAACCTATACAATAAGCTATCAAAAGATATCACAAATTATTAAATGATTTATTTAACTTCCCTTTAATTATTTTAAAAACAAGCATCAACATGATAAATGTTCATTAACTAGTTACATTAAAAAAAGCATATCTTTATCAATTTTATTAACATAAAATTATAACTATAAGAACCAGATTTATTAAAAAAGCCGTTTCAAATAATTATCCAATTAATTATCAATTAATTATGGATTTACATTCTTTAAAAATTTCAATCAAAAACAAAATTATATATCGAACAAGGAAAAGATATCACAATATCTAGAAAATCAATAAGCAAGCCATTATAATTATATAAAGCAACAACATCATTATGCAATCAATACCAATTCTTAAATATAGTTCAATTATTTTATACGGTCAATTTCATTGTGATCCAAGGGGATAAATCATGATAAAAATACAATTGAACAAAAATAAATATTGAATCATTGAATCCCAAACGTAAATAGTTCATTCAAGTACTTTGAATGAGAATGCATCAAAGCGATGAATCACAATCACCTGTCCTACAACAATGGCATCAACCCAAGGACGCTGCATCACAATTGTACCAACCAACCAACATAAATAATCTATTAGAAACGTGGAAATCATTCTCCATCACATGGAAAAGAGAAACAAGAGGAAAAGGATTAGAGAACCCATGATAACAGAGGTAGATCACAACTTACATCAAAGAAAGATCAGATAACGGAGGTAGGGAATCGATCTGGGAAGAATGGATTCCCCAAACGTTGATGAGGGGGCAGTCAATTCATATAGAGTTAAGATAGAGCATTTTAGGTGTAGGGTTTTTGAAACCCCATGTGAGTAAATGGTTTTAAAAACATATAAAAGCTAGAGATTACATGATGTGAAATACCATTTCCCGTCTTCTAATGCCCCAGGGTTAGTTTACGCTATAAAATGAATCACATATCGATTTTATTTTATTTTTCCAACCTTGATGTATTGAACATTGTGAATACCACTTTCAAACTATATAAAAGTTTTCATGTCTTGTAGATTTCCAGGACAGGATATGTGAAAAAAATCAAGCCATGAAATAATGTTACATTTCATTTAACCTCCATGTATCTATTTTTTTCAATTGAACTTATCCAAACTCCCTCCGATCCTCCTCTAAGGAATTCAATCCTTTAAAATAAACAAAGGGTCAATCATTTAAGATCCAAGCCCTTACATCAGATACCTATGAAATCATTATCTTCCTCGAGAATCAAAAACAAATATAGAGGAACATAAATGGGTCATTTGAATGGCCACCCTATGAGATACCTCTAAATGATTTCATCACCATAGTATCTCACAACCTCACTAAAGGAACATGTGCAAAATCATGAAACAACCATAACTAACTCCTAACCACTCTCCATCGGAGAATCCTCTCAATAGAAAACAAGCTACAAAAATCAACAAGAGAAACCCATCTCATAAATAGAAAGGGTAAACAACCACAAAATTAATAAGTTTATAAGAGAAGAGCTAAACATCAAACATATAAATGTACAAAATATGTATCTATCACTCACATTCCAAAGTAATCTCCTCCACACCACTATACTTCCATAGGAGACGAACCAAGGGGATGATAAGACCATACAACTCTATCTCTGGGCAGTCCTGGATCACTACAGGTTACTCCTTGATGGTCACATCATCGAAAACAACTATATTTCCCCAATTGATGACGTGAGATTCATCATGAAAATAATGACAAAGTTATAAAACATGAAAAACATCATGTATCTGGATCATCTATGTGGGAAGTGCTACCTAATACGCCACAGGTCCAACATGATCCAACACATCAAAAGGCCTATCAAACCAGGGAGAAAAATTACTCCCTTGACCAAAAATTCACATCCCTTGATGGGGAGTCCCATTTAGAAACACATGATCTCAAATACCGATATCAAGAGATCTCATCCTATTATCGGTATATGATTTTTAACAATCTTACATTGCCTTCATCTGCTAAAAAATCACCTTAACCATCTCTATTGTATGTTGTAGCAGTTCTAGCATTCTAATTATTTAATCTCCAACTCATTATATAATAATGGAAAATGGAATGGTCATCCACATAAGGCTTCAAATGGTGGCATAATTATGGTGGAGTGAAACCTATTATTGTAGGAGAACTCTACCAAAGGAAGGTGACTCATCCACAACCGTCCAAAATAAAAGATAGAAGAGCATAATAAGTATTCTAGAGTTTGGATGGTATGCTCTATCTCACCATCCATGTATGGATGAAATGAATTTCTAAGGCATTGATGAGAACCAAAACCGTGATTGATACATACCCACACCATATAGGTAAAACAAGGATCTCGATTGGAAATGGTCACCCTCGGGACTCTATAGAGTCTCAACACCTCTTCGAAATAGTGCCCTGACAAAACCTCTACCGAGATGAAATCCTTCATCACTATAATGTGGGATGATTTTTTCAAATGAAATCTACCACCCATATAGAATCGTATAATCTATGAGCACAATGTAAACTGGAAACAAAATCCATCAACATCTCCTCCCACTTCCATTGAGGAAAATCCAATGGATAGAGAAAACCACCAAGAATAGGGTGATTATCCATATCATTCAGAAAGACCAAACATTGTCAAAAATACATGGAAACAACAATCTTTAAACCAAACCACCAAAACTGACCTTTCAAGGTTTAGTACATCGTCGTCATGCCAGGATGTACCACTATGGGAGAACTATGGAACTCTCTTAGAACAACCTCACACATAATCAAAGGAAAAAAAATCCTTCTTAGAAACAACACTCAATATTTTTCCTCTTCAGAACAACCATCATGGGACTCACTATAAACAACTGATTCTCTCTAGAACTCCACCTCATGATTCCACAACCGGTACTATTACACCCACTACACCATATATTCTTGCAGCGTCATATGAAAAAGAAAACAAATCCCCCTACATCTCCCATATCCAGATGTATTGCTGAATTCTCTTCCATTACTCTCAAGGAATCACCTCATTCATGAACAACATCACTGTTTAGGTTCTTCCTCAATGCATCATCCACAAAATTATCTTTAGTAGGTGTATATGAAATCTTGGTTCTATAATCCTGTAATAACTCTATCCACCAATGTTGGTGCAAGTCCATGTTTTGCTAAGAGAAAACACACCTCAAGATTTATTGATCGGTTAAGACCCCAAAGCCCTGGCTAATGAATTATTATGTCAATTGCTTAATGGTAAACACTACCGTCACTAAATCCAGATTTTGGGTGTTATAGTTTTAATCATGGGGATACTACTATTGAGACCCATATGAAATGACTAATCGCTACTACATCATAACAAATCCCATACCAAGACGGGAAGTTTCAAATAAAACCTCAAAATCAACTCCTTCTATTAGTAGAAAAATAACTAGAGAACTGACCAATATATCCTTTAGATACTACGAAAAGACATGAAACATATTAGTCCATAAGAACAACTGATTGTTTTTGTTCAATGTTGTCTAAGGACTCACAACCTAACACAAATAATCAATAAACCTCCTATAATAGAATGAATTACTAAGGAATATTCTCACATCATCAACTATATTAAGGGATTCCAAAGACAAAAATGCTTCTACTATTGACGGATCCACAACTACTCCCACATGGGAGACAACATGCCCCAATAAATAGACTTATTAGGCTCCAAAGTGACACTTCAGCAACATACCAAACCACTTCTCATGGAAGAGAACTCCCAAAATGGCATGAAGATACTCTAAATTCTCTTCCTCAAATATTGAGTTCAGAAGTATGATGTGATGAAAACCACCACAAACGTATCCAAGAATTAAATGAAAATAGTGTTCATTAACCCCATGAACATAGTTGGATCATTCATCACACCGAACGACCTCACAGATAACTTATAATTCCCATAATGAATACGGATAGTAGTCTTCGGAATATCCTCATATTACACTAACATCTTATGAAATCATAACAAGAAATTGATCTTCGAGAACTAAATTATTCCCTTAAGTTTATATAATAATTCATTCATCAGGGTAAGGGGATAGTAGGTATTTATTTTCACTTTTATCAAGTGATAATAATTGTCAAAAAACGAAAAACGTACATTAACCTTCTTCATGAGAAAAACTGGTGCACCCCATGGGGACACTCTGAGATGAACAAAACAACACCATAAGAGACCATCAAGATGTATAATTAGATCTCATAACATTGAAGTTTCCATCGTATATAGAGACATTGAGATAGGAGACACACCTAACTATATTATTATCCTAAACTTAGACTCTCATTGAGGGGGTAATTATACATTCTTATATGGAAAGACATCAGGATACTATTATATAACCCTAGGAAACCCCAACTGCTAAACTTATATTGAACTTAGCATTAGCCCATCTATTAAGAATGATATGGACATACATGCCTCTGACCCATCTAAGTGTCTCGCTCACCAAGAAAACTATAGGATCTCCATCAACATAGAATAACATGAAATGTATCCTAAAGAAATACAGGATAGCCTCAACTGAATACATCAAATCCATGCCTAGAAATATATCATATGGTTTTATCAATAAAAATAGAAAATCATCCCAAGATCGGTGCTTCCCCAACACTAGATCACAATTTATACATACTTCAAAAAAAGTCATCTAGACCTTTTCCTAGTGAATTAAATTCCAAGGGTACTTGAACCCTCTCTATATTGAGTCCCAAACCTTGGACAGGGGTATGTGATGTGACAGAGTGTGTCACTAATTAACCAATCAAGGCATGAACCCAAGTTGAAATATGAAAAGGGTACCTTTAAAGATTTCTGGCTTGCCCGATGTTATTAATGCTAAAACATGAGGCAGAACATGAACTACTCCATGGCCTCTTTGACCCTACTAATGACCACCTCCATGGGTTTTTTCTACTTTCTGAGGATAGAGGGAATCTGGATGTTGTGGCCTGCCTACCGCATCAACTCTCTATTGATCCCAAACTAGAGCAACATGTTGCTACTATCTTGGATGGAACTATCTCAACCAAGGAACATAGAGTGGAACACTTGGTGCATGCTAACTTCTCCAAAATAATGGAAACATTCGCTACTATTGACGTCATCCTATACTATAAAAACAAGCATCTGAACCCTTAGCATAGGTTTGATATCCGATGACCCTAGAGAAACAAGATAATGAGGGCCATGACCTACCACTAGTTGACTGAAACATCTTCTTCCATCAAAAATGAGAAACTTAAACCACAACTCTAATTTACATCGAATACAAATGACTCACCTATCGTTTTGATCCATTTCTAGATTAATTCCTCTTAATGACTTTTTCCCTTTATTACACCTCGTGTTATTTCTTCAACATATATGGGGTGACCTAGCACTGGATCTCTGGATGTAGGGCCTCCTTGAAATGTCTCACCCTGGCCACCTCATCTGGAAAGAGTTTCGAAGCATATCATAGAAGGCTCCTAAAATAGATTCTAAATTCACACATACTTGATATTCCATGCAAATTGTAAGAAAATCCTAGCCACTATCCACCTTCATTGTCGAAGAATGAAACTCATCTCTAAACCGGTCTCAGAAATCCTCACATGAGACTACTTAATACTCACGATCCTCAAGGAAAAAGAACCACCACTGCCATGTTTCCTTATTTAGCATCATTAAAGACAATTACTCCTAGTGCTCCTTCCAAGAACGAATTGAAATGAAGGATATCTCAAACTCCTAAAACTACTCTTCTCTGAAATCATAAGAAATTGTGCCCTTATACCTATAAAAAATATGGAACTAGAACTCTCAGAGTGTCCTCGTATATGAGTCATTGTCCTCAAGCTCTACACAATGGATATCTTCTAGCACAACTACATGAACATATTCTACAAAAAACTGATGATTAAGTCAAATTGGAGCCCTACAATTCATAGAACAAACAATTATAGAAAATAAACCAATAATATGTAGGAATTTAACATTAAGTATTTTTTTTATTCATTTTGGGTTAACATATCCCAATGTATACCCATTAAATAATATGTGTAATGAAAATGATGCATGAATATTTCCTAGGTTTCTACCCTGCAACTATTATCACTTTATTTAACAGTGGATATAATCCTAAAGGTATATAAATCATATCATAGGGGGACCTAAATACCTATTTCTCAGTCGTTCTCCCATGATTACACCACTAGATAAACATAACTGACATCATTTCTATAAAACCCATGTAACCTCACATGTTCCTAACTCCAAAATCCATCGTATCCCATAAAAGGACCTCTGATACCACTCTATAATGACCCCCTACAAACTAAGTGTATGACACTGCAACTAAAAATTGGGGAAGAGGGATAGTGACCCTTGAGTCCTGCATATGGTAGGCCCCAGGATGGTGAGTAGCACTAAGTGTATAAAAACATGCAGATTGGAGGCATTATCCTCTAAGATAATAGTTATGTCCACTCGGTCGAATACCCTGAGAGGGGGGTGGTGGGGGTGAATAATGGTATTGTAGATTAAAACTTTCTACCTTTTTTATCTTGATTCCTTTCTAGAGAAATCTCAATTCTATTTTCCTCGCATATCAATATATGAACTAATAATAAACCATGCATGAGACACAACTGTTTTTAGTTATTTCACCCTAACTGGGCTATGTCCAAGGAGAATAAAACAACAATTTGTTGATGTACCAAATTCACAGAGGATCACAACCAATAATGAGTACAATGTTTGGGATATATCTTCTATGCCCAAGATCACTTCCCTTACAAGGTTTAGGGTCTACCCACTATTTTACCAAGGGTCATGTAACCGACATTTTGGGCATAATGGGGTTGGAATTACAATGGAGGATAACTGTTGATCATGTTTGAAACACAGCATCCGTATCGTGTTTTCCTGGAATTGGAATTACAAATGAGTGTCAATCACTGGCCATATTCACAACGCGGTATTTGTAAAAAAAATTGCTCGGAACCATTGAGGATGTTGGCCCATAATGTTAGGATGGACCTTGGGCTAATCATCCATTCCATTTGGGGGTCCCTTTGGATGTGAATGGTGATGGGAGCCCTAATGAAGGGGAAAACGAAGCCTAAAAAATGGGATGAAAGCGTGTCTGGGAAGAATCTGGAACTCATGGTGCTATAACAGAGTACCCTTAGGCACATGGGGAATCACCGAAGAGGAACTAGGGTTCATCTTCAGAACATACGATTTGAAAAGACGAGAATAGAACAAGGGGATGGAAAACTCTCAGGAGGAGGAGGTAAATGGTGTGGTTGTTACAACACCCGATGTGAGTGAGAACATAGTCCCATACCACACTGTATATTCCTCACTCTAGGGGTATAAAGACCAAGGGGCCATAATGAGAGGGAGATTTCTAAGTGATGGGTCTAGACCCTGAGTCTAGACATTCGGGCGGTCCTACATATCCCCTGAGGATGGGAATCAAGCCATATGTAGTTCATGAATGAAGTAATGTGCAGTTTATCATCATCTATTTGGGAAGAAAATGGGTAAGATACACCACCTACAGGAGGTGTATGTCATAGTGAGTAACCCGACCTGAATTAGGACATAATCACATACCACACCATACAACCCTATGTGAGAACCTGGTCCAGGGCCCGAAAAGGCCGAGGGGCCTATGGCTGGGCCTCAGACAGAAGGCCCGACCGGTTTGAAGTTTAACGTCTTGCAGTGCTAATGAATAAAGGGGTAAGATACCCGAAACAAGGGAGGTCTATGGCATGACGAGTAACCCGACATGAATGGGGAAATAATCCCATACCACACCGTACAATCTAGTAAGGGTTTAAGACTAGGTCTGTGGCCTCAGATTGGGCACGCGAAGTGCAGTAGGGCATGTGATCGCAGTATGGATGATAAATGACCAGAGGGATGTCTCAAGGGGATCTGTGTGGCAAGGAAAAATAACCTGATGTAAATGAGGTCATAAGTCCAATCCACACCACATGAACCAAAATGAGAACTTGGGCCAGGGGCCAGAAAGGGCCAAGGGGCCGGAAAAGGCCAAGGGGCCTGAGGCTAGGTGTCCCAGCCATAGGTAGCCACGCGACCTCTTGTGCCATTAGCACTTCATCACATTTTCTAAGCCCACATGAGTAGTGATTTGTGTGGGTAATAAGGAGATGGACTCGGCTCTCCCTTCCATATAGGGGTATAATAGCTGGCATCACCTGAATGGAGTTCGTTGCTTGGAGATAAAACAGGGTAGAATGGACCAGTACACTCAATGTTTGGGACATCGGGGGGGGGGGCTCTGATGAAAAAGTATAGCTATTGAACATATTCAAAACATAACGTCCTAGTAGTGACCCAGAATGGGAAAAAAAATGATTGTCGACCACTGAACATATTCACAACGTGAGACATGTATCAATTTGTTGCTCAACATCCTCATGGGCATTGGCCTGAAGTTGTAGGAGAGACCTTGGGCCTAGAATCCCTACTGTTTGGGGGCCCTTCTGGATGGGATAGATGATGGAGTCCCAATCAAAGGAGTGGGTGAAGCATAGTTGTTCCCATATGTGAAAAGGGATGACACCTCCGGGTAGTGGGATATATGGCGGGATCGAGATAAGCTCGACGTGAATTGGAGAAAAATCATGCACCACACCATATGTCTTGACCCAAGAAGAGATTCTGTCATTTGTGCTAGGCCAATGGATGAAATGTACAGGCGTTCCTATGAATCCCATAAGGATGGGAATCAAGACGTATGTAGTTCTTGAAGGCAAAGCAGTTTAGCATCGTACGGTGTGGACATGGGAGCATAGAAGAACAGGGAGTGGACACATGGTGTGACCGACGTAATCCTGTCATGAGTGGGGCTAAGGAAGCCTAAACCATATCATGAAAGGATCCTCCGAGAGAACTATACCCAGGGGGGATAGTCAAAGAGAAGAGTTTGGGGCTGGGCTAAAAATGAAACACTTGAGTGTTCCTACATATCCCATGATAATGGTAATCAAGACACATGTAGTTCTAAGGGTTCCATTTAATATCTTGCAGAACGACATACAGTTTATCATCATGTGGGACAAAGCAATTTGGGGTCATGAGGGACCATCATGCAGTTTAAGGTCATGCGGGACCATCATGCAGTTTAGGGTACTGTTGGATCGTCATGCAGTTTATGGTCGTGTAGGACCTGGAGGCTCATGATAAGTATTTCTTGAGGAACTTGGCATTGGTGGAATGAGTTATATTCTCACCATCCATGGTAACCATGGAGTATTCACCATTGGGGTAAACCCTGTGAATTATGTAAGGTCCTTCCCATTTGGGCTCCAACATGGGTGGTTTCCTACCAGGGATCATCGGTGTCCATAGGGCCAATAGAAAGTCATCATTCAGGAAAGAGAAGAGGCAAACCTTCTTGTTGAAGGCTCTAGCTATATTATTCTGATGCCTTTCCAGATAGTGCAGGGCATGAAGCCTCTTCTCGTCAAGTGCTTCCAATTCAGCCAGAAAAATTTCGGCTACCTTATTTGGTGCCTGCTGGTCATAGACTGTTGTGCGTAACGAAGGAAGCTGGATCTCGAAGGGAAGGACGTCCTCAGCTCCGTACACCATGGAATATGGGGTCACCTGGGTGTAATTACAAGTCGTCATCCGATAAGCTCAGAGGGCATTGGGGAGCCTGTCTGGCCAACTCTTCTTGTTCTGAACAACCATTTTCTGCAAAACCTTAGAGAGGTTTTTGTTTAATTCCTTGATCATTCCATTTTCATGCACATGATAGTGGGAGGTATGGTTCGAACAGATGTTGTATTTGCTGTACAACTTATTTAGCTCAGATGCTTGGAATTTGGTGTCATTATCGGTGAGTATTGTGTGGTAATTCAAACTAGTATTTGATGTTGGAGCTCACGATGTCAATGATAGAATGTTCCTTGACCTCCTTGACCAGAACTGCTTCTTCCCACTTGGAAAAGAAATTTGTGGTGGTCAGGATGAACCTGCATAGATGAGATGTTTCCGGTAGATATAGACCCATGACATCGAGTCCTCACACCGCAAATGTCCAAGAGTACTTAGTGGAGTGGAGAGGTACTTGTGGATGATGCATGAAGATAACATGAATTTGACACACGTGACATCTCTTGGTGAACTCGATGCAATCATGGATCATGGAGGGCCAAAAGTACCCCAGTCTCCGGATTTGATGGGACAGCTTCGGCCCAGTCCGGTGAGCCCCACAGTAACTGTTGTGAACCTCCTACATGACCTGATAAATCTTCAATCCATAGATGTAATGGAGGGTAAAACCATTGAACCCGTGCTTAGAGAGGATTTTCTCAAGACTAGGACCACACTAGAGGGTAAACTATAGTGTGTGGTGTCAGATTCACTCGTGCTTGGACCAATCAACTGAGAGCAAACTATTTTCAAGATACTCGACAAAGGGGGCTCTCTGGTTGGGGGTCACATCAACCACTGTATCTGAGGATCCCGGGGGTCCTGACATGGAGGCTCCAGTAGTAAGATGGCTTACTCGCAGGATGTTTCCATCATCAGAGGTGATAGGAGAAATGCCTCTATGATGTGCCGTGTGTATAACCAGATCATCCTGCTTGGGTTCTGTAAGTGATGCAGCCAGGCCGACGAGGGCATCAGCATGAATGTTCTGAGATCGAGGGACATGAGTAACTTCCATCAGAGACGGAAACTAGGCCATTAGCTGGAGGGTGCACTCCAACAATGGTACGCGATCTGGCTTTCTGATGATGTATTAACTGTTTATTTTCTTGATGACTAGTTCGGAATCCCCTTTCACATGAAAATGGGGCACATCGAACTCGGGGTCCAGCTCGAGGAAATTGATAAGAGCCTGATACTCTACCTCATTGTTGGTGCAGCCTTCTAACAACAAGAATGAGTACGGAAGAATGGATTGTGTCGAGGCGATGAAGAAAATACACAAGCCTACTCTATTGAGTTCGGGATCATTGAGCCTCCAATCGGTGGGGCTATGGGAGGCACCAGCGAAGTGCATTTTCCAACACAGGATGACATGATCTACAGATAGGATTTCCTCGTTAGGAAAATCTAGGACCACAGACTAGTTTGTGAGTGTTGGATGGGAAGCACGATAATTTTCCAGTGCTTGTACCTTGATAGCTTTGTGAGGGACGAACCTAAGGTCGAACTTCTGGAGGATTACTGCCCACCGTGCTAGACGGCCGGTCAACATGGGGCAGTTCATAATGTACTTCAGTGGGTCTACCGGAGACACCAGCTATACCTCATGGTGGTGCAAGTATGGTCACAATTTTTTCATGGCAAATACTAGCACAAGGAAACTCATTTTGATGAGGGAGTATCCGGTCTCCTAATCGATGAGAATATGAATGAGGTAGTAGTGGTTGTTTTCTATCCCCTCGTTATTATTTTTGGCCAGGAGGGCACCGAGCCATCATTCCAAGGTAGTCATGTATAGGATTAGTTTTCTTCTGGTGACGGGTGGCTTCAGGACTGAAGGCTGGAGAAGATACTTCTTGATTTCCTCGAACGCAGTCTGACACTATTCATCCCATTCATAGGTAGTTACTTTCTTCATAAGCTAGGAAAAGATATGACAATTTTTGGCTAGATTCCCAATGAATCGGCGTATGTAGGATATGTGGCCTTGGAAACCTCGAAACTCCCGAATGTTGCATGATGGAGGGATCTGGATAATTGCCTTGATATTCTTTGTGCCGATCTAAATGCCCCGGTACCTTAAAACAATGCCAAGGAACATCCTAGAGGTGACCCTGAAGAAAAAATTCAATGGGTTTATCTTTAGGTGGTGGGAAAGGAGGAAGCCAAACACTTTCTCAAGGTCCTTGAGATGGTTCTGGAATTAGCGGGATTTTACCATCAAGTCGTCCACATAGCATTCCACCAATGTTCTGAGGATTGGCTTGAATATGCGATGCATGGCCACCTGATGGGTGGAACCTGCATTCCTTAAGCCGAAGGGCATGACCTGGTAACAAAACATACCTTGTGGCACCCTGAAAGTTGTGGACTCCTCATCTTGGAGGGCCATCCAGATCTGATTATATCTAGAGTACTTGTCCATGAAATAAAGGGCTTGGAACCCAGCTATATAATCGATCAACAAATATGTCATAGGAAGGGGAAAATCATCCTTCGGGTATTAGCGATTAAGATCTCAGAAGTCAATACAGACACTGATATGCCCTTTCTTCTTCTTGACTGGCATAATGTTGGCCTGCCAGTTGGGGTACTAGACCTCCTTGATGAAGTTGGATCTGATGAGCTTGTCATCTTCATCATTCACCATGGCACCATGAGAAGGTTGCATATTTGTGGGATGCTTCTTTAACCCGCGATAATTTTCCAGAAGACTAAGGCGGTGGACAGCTACCTAAGTATCTAGTCCTGGAATCTCATCGTAAGTCTAGGAAAACACATCATGATGTTGTTTCAGGAAGACCAAGTACCATTGTAGGTCCTCGAGAGGCATTGAGGCGGTGATCAATGTGGGTCTCAGATCTACCTCACTACCTCGGTTCACCTATACCAGTTCATCTACTGTGGTGGAGATGCCCTCTTCAAAGGTGGGGGGATCATCCTCCAAATCCTCTTCTTCATTTGTGGAGGAGGGATCCCCAGTGGGTGAAGCTTACTCTGGGTTGGCAGATTCTTCCAGGAGGCTAGTACCGGCCTGAGCAGCGGTGGTCACCGCATCGAGAGATTTTTGTACTGCTGAAACCATTGCAATGAAGGATATCAACCCGATACCAACTGTTCTTCTAGCCAAGGGGTCATGATTGATGATATCAAAGCAATAGTGGAATTTTGTCTTGAGCCAGTTAATTCTAGATCGGAGAAACATGCATGTATGACGTACTAATGTTGCCATGGGGTGGACATCCTGATACCGTACGGGGGTAGGAGGCTCCGGGATCACATGAGCTTGATTTTTGTAGAAGTATGAGGTGATTTTATGTCATCGCTTGGACTTGGGAATATGCCCCTCCATTGTAATAGAGACAAAAAAGCATTTCCCCGTGTTAGGGGTTGTTCCCTCCAAGAGATGGATCAGGAAGACCTATGCGTCATCCAGACCTGCCCGGGGGTTAGTTGAAACCGCAACGGGTTTGACCTCACTTTCTTGAATCTTCTTATCCTTACTCTGGTAATAGTCGACATCCAGGTAGCAGGCTTCACAGGAAACGAAAGGAGACACGTCACCTTATAATATGCCTACTCAACCATTGAGGGAGTACTTGAAGAATTTGTGATATGATGTGGGGAACACCGCATGCAGGTGGAGCCATGGTCTGCACATCAATGAATTGTACGCGGTGTCCTGGGAGACAACCATAAACTCGGTGATGGAAACTAGGAAACCGAACTAGGTATTCAAATAGATCTTATCGACTAGAGTCTTCTCTATCCTTTCATATCCCTAGATTCTTAAATCGGAGGGAGTCATGTCATCTTCGGACAACCCCAGCTTCGATCGTGTCAGTGTCAGGACAAGGTTAGTCATGGATTCGGTGTCAACCCGACAATGGTAAACATCCACTCCATTAAAATAGCCAATAATGTACAGTGGGAGGATGTACCCATGTATAGGAGAGCCTTCATATTCTCCATAGAATGAAATGATGTCCTGACATTCAGCATTATAGACCGCTTCAACATGAAAGGCTTTTGTAGCTGCTACCTCCGTCTCAAAAGGGGGGGTGCTTCTTAAATCCTCAACGAGTTCCTCACGCATATCTGATGACAGGTCAAAGGAATCATGGATGGAAATCCTTGCTGAGATGCTGAAAAGTTTTTGAGAACATCATATTTCTGTTCCAGGTGAGCAATTCTATGTGCATGGGGCCGCTCTGTGAGAGGAGGAATGGTGGGCCTTACCGGCTGGGCCGACAGCGAATTGGTGTTGGGGATATCCCGTTACTCACTAGTCAAAGCCTGTAGAGTAGTTACCAGATAAGGGGAGAATGACTGAGATCGGCCTATAGTAGGGCGAGGCAGGTCACGACATGGTTGAAGTGGCTCTGCTAGATCCAGCAACATAAACAACAGTGGAGTCGGGCCTGATGACACCATATGAAGAGGCAGGGTGTGATGATCTCTACACAAGGCCTGCTATCTAGTCTCAGTGACACGTACAGAATAGCTGGAGGTTTCAACTGATGTACCTAGA
The DNA here is from genome assembly GCA_963277665.1 of Viscum album. Taxonomy (NCBI): domain Eukaryota; kingdom Viridiplantae; phylum Streptophyta; class Magnoliopsida; order Santalales; family Viscaceae; genus Viscum; species Viscum album. The sequence goes on along the minus strand of OY728155.1, from coordinate 910,527,106 downwards.
TGACCCACATGGCCACGACTCTCCCGACACTGGCGTCGGATAGGGACATTGGGGAGGCTTGACTGGCGATCACCCTCATCAGGAATCATATAGGGATTTACCAACTCCACGGTATTAACCGAAGTGTACCCTTGACTATCACATGAAAATTAATCCATTATTGGGAAGATTCTGGGAGGAATCCATATCTCCGGAGGTATGAAGTCGTCGAGAGTGTGAGACGATGATGGCATTAGTGGGGCATGTTTCTTTCTCTTGCGTCGTCGACGCTTGCTCTTCTAGGAAGGGGTCAGTTGAGATAATGATATAGAAGTGGTGGCTATATCCTCAGAAGGCTATGGATTATTCAGGTGTGCATGACTGATACCATGGTAATGAGGAACCGTTTTCCGATCCATCCAGTAGTCATACTTCTGGGACCCGTGGATAGAACCCTGCTTCCACTCGCCCTCACTTTCGTTGCTACTGTCTGGCCTTTCAAATACACCTGCCACTTATGCCGGGGTCGGGCCCAGCCTGACTATGTTGTAATAAACCTAGACTTGAAGCAAGTCTTTTAACACATAGCACTTCTTGATGGTGTTCCCTAGGATATGATGATGGAGCAGTAGTTGTGGAGATCAATGTGGTTTTCTTATTCTATCCTTCTAAACATAGGAAAACACACAATCCCTTGTTCCAAGGCACTTCATAAAAAGTCTGTGACCAAGTTATCATTGAATGAGTAGGTCTAGTTTATTCTATCTGGAAAGGGGGGCCTTGGAGCCTGGCCCAGAAGAGTATATGGAGGAGATGTGAAGGAGGTGGATCCCAATTGTCCCACCTAGGTAGTGGTGACACATTCTGTGGGGGCGCCTGCCAATTCTGAGGAAGCCGCTGTTGGGCTGGAGGTTGTGCCTATGCTGGCGGGCCTCTACGAGGTTGGGGATATGGCTCCTCCAGTAATAATTTCAACTTCCTGGGGGCCTCTATTTGGGCCACCATGGCAAGGTCGTCTCTGGAATCCCTCCTTGTGGTAATTACAAGGGGAAACAGACGTGCCTGGCTGGCCTATTATAGGGATTCTTCCAGGTTCTGGGCCTTATCGGAGAAGTCTTGAGATCCCCTGCGGTAGTTCTAGGTTATCAGATAGGGAACCGGTTCCGTCTTGACATTTCCAATAGACACCATCAGTTTTTTCTCCAAAGTCAGTGGCATGTTAAGGGAATATGTAAGCCCTTTCCACTGGGAAGTAAAGTCTGCGACACACTCATCATTCCTTTTTTGCACTTGAAGAGGTCTAATATGCTCGTTTCCCACATGGTGGAGCCGAACTGGAAATGAAATTACCTATGAGGTCCTCCCAACTGTTTACTGATCTGACGGGATATTGGTTGTACCAGATGAATGAAGGCCCCTTCAACGTCTAAACAAAAAAGTGGAGTTTGGCAGCCTTCTACTACACAGGAGTCACTAACATTGGCCCACACCATGAGTTGAAGTGGGCTAGGTGTTGCGGTGGGTCCCTTGACCTATTAATGTGGGATATGGTGGGAAAACAAAAACCCGGAGGAGCTGGCATATCTTCTACCGAGGCTGGGTATGGAATTCCATCAGACGGGATTGCCACCTGTCGTGCTTCAAATTCCTCGAGGTGGGAAATTATTGCTTCCATTAGATCATCTAGGGGGTCCCTATCTTGACGGGGATCCCTAACCACGAGCGCATTGGCCGGTTCTTCAACATGGTAAGCAGGACCAGCGGCTCGTGGAGCGGCTAGTGGAAAGACCCTCAGGGCGGCTGGGGGAGTCCCAGCTGGGTCCCTTGGATTGTCACGCCATTCAGGAGGGTTTTCGAGACATAATGTGCCCTCTTTCCATGACTTCCGACCTCAACCTTGTCTATGGGGGCAGGAAAATTAGGGTTTCCTGGAGGCAGCTCACAGAGGGGAAGTTTTTCCTACCCTTGCTGCCCTAGCATGGGATCCCCGTACTCCATCCATCACTCCACAGCGCGTTCATCCAAGAGGTCATTGACCAACTTCTTCTTCTCATCAAGTTGTTTGTGTAATGTGGCCTTCTCATAGTCTTCCCATGTCTTCTACACTGAGGCAGACGGGTCGGAGTGCTTAGTAGCTCTGATGTTCTCTTTACCCTTATCGACATTCCGGTTGGGTACCAATGCCTCGTTAGGTGTAGGGAGACCTAGTAGGTTCCTCTATTAGTGAGTAATTCTCCCTAATGGTTCCATTAGCAGTGGCACACCCTCAGGGGGTAAGTACCCATCATGAAGCTCCAAATCAACCTCCTCATCCACTATGTCATCCATGTTGGTTGTGACCCTTCCTAGGGGCATGTCCTCGATATCGCCTAGCAAGTCGGGCTGCCGCCGGATAGGACTGAAGAGGAGTTAATCATAATGCCCCTAGACACATACATTCATGTGCGGGGAAGGCTCCTTGATGATCTTGCACAATATCTTGAAACACTGAATGCATTGCTCTTGGAGGACCTTACGTCGGCCTGGTGACTCAGGGCACTAAGCCATAGGGAGCGCAGCCAGATCGACTGGACAGCATTTCTCAGCAATGATTTCAAAATGCGTTTGGCTACATGGATAAACCACTTTCTGATGAGGAGGGTGAAAGTGTGTTTCCCAAAGGGTTTGGCGGAAATATTCAAATTCCTTTGGGGTGAGGGATTCCGGTGCACGAAAATTCGGTGCTGCCACGGGACAAAACATATCGGCGAATTGGTCCACCATGAGGATGTTCCATAAGGTCCATGGCTTGGATTTAGGGTATGCCCCTTCATTTACCTATTTTTCATCTAGGGGTGGCTGAGGAATAGGCAGCAGTACTGAGGCAGACCGTTTGGATGACAGGTTGGCCGGTGGAGAGTATAGTGAGCAGGCTGACTGGAAGCCAAATCTTGAGCTATCTTCCAAAGAGTGTAGCGACCTGGACAATAATTCTTCATAAGATGGGCTGATGGAAACAGTTCTTGACTCCAGGTCTATGGCTATAGGTGATAGGCCGTGCTGCTTATAACCCGCCATCGGTCCTCAGAATAGTTCTCTATGATCTCTGGTCGAGGTAGAGAGTGCTTCTGGTGACGATGGTGGTGATTACATGATCGTAACCTGTGGGGTTGATAAGTTTTCATCCTCCTTGATATTCCTGCGGAGGGAGGCAGTAATCCTATGGACATATCATTCTAGGAGCACTAGGATGATGTGCCTCATTCCTTCCCCAACCCTTGAATCGGATGAGCGAGAGGAGGGTTTTGATGCTGAGTCATATTCTGATTTAGAATCTAAGAAGAGGATTGGATTGATCTCCATCCGAACCTTCCTATAATTCTTCTTATGTTGGAGACAACCCACCTTCCTACCATGGGGAGGTTCCATAGGACAGGGATGATTTCTGACAAAAGGTCTTTCGGCTGCACTTGTGCTGAGTTGGAGAGGGTTTCTACCTGAGTATGCTAGGGTGCGAGGAGCACGGGGAAAAATGTCAAAGTGGAGATAGGTTGGTCCTCCATGGATAGATCTAGAGAGGATAAGAGATCTTCAAAAATAGTTAGGAGCATGCAGAGGACCTCCATGCTTGTTTTCCATGGTGACCTCAGCGTGAGGAGGGTCCTTGTACCGGTCTAACTAAACACGGGTAGGACCTCCATGTTTGGTGCTAGTGGGGCGAGGCTGGCCTTCACCCCTATGGTTGTCGTGGCGAGGGGGACCTTTACCAGCTGCTTAGAGGAAACGGGGAGGATCCCAACGTTGAAGAGATACTGGGTGGGAAATGTCCCTACACCGATGGTCATGTGTAGGAGGAATGACTCTATACCCACTGTAATGGTCATGGTAGAGGCTTCCGTACCGAGTGTCACTGTTTCGGGGATGGCCCTCATTGGGATTGAGGGTGGCATGGGGAGGACCTCTATGTCGATCCTTGAAGGGGGGAGGGCCCGCTCTATCTATGGTAGTGGCAATGGGAGGACCTCTGTACTGAGTGGAATCACTGCAGGTTAGATCGTGGCAGCCACTGTTCATGCTGGTGACCAATAGAGTCGACCCAACCTGCCCGTGGGATGGTTGCGACCTCAATCCTAGTCGGTCATATAAGTGAAACTGCTAAGTGTATTGAGGGGATTTGTGATATGCGTCGACGGTGGCTCAGGCCACAGTAGATGTCAACATTGATGCCCCTTGGCAGGCATCCCCCTCAGCTTGCACCCGACACTGGCATCATGCCGGACTAACCGGGACTGGTGGTGCAGGTACATGGCTTACCTTCTCCTGATTCAGCAAGACCGGGTGGTGGCGCTGTCTTGGCCGGGTGGGAGCCTTCACTGGGAGCCCCTAGAATGGGACTATGACCGGGATGGGCCAGACATCCCCTACCGCATCCGCATAAGGTAGGGATTCATCAAAGCATTCTAGGGAGAGGCTTATGAAATGGTTATATGTCGGCATGTGGAGCAGCGGCTCCCTGCACGGCCCTCAGGGGAGTAGTTGGCGATGAGGTGCATATGCCTCCAGATCCCAGAGGGCCATATCCCAGTTCAGGATTATGCCCTCCTCCATGTAACGGTGCATTAGGTCAATGATCAACCTTCATTGGATGACCTCAAAAGTGTAGATGATTCATGAGCGGCCCAGAGCCATGGGTGTAGAGGCCATTTCAGAAGAGGCGGAGCCACATGAGATTGCCATGTTAGTACTGCTCCTGCCCCTATGTTGGTGTGCAGGTGGTGATCGCATTCCAAGTGCAGCAACTTGATTCCTGAGAAGCAAGGAGATTAATTCATCAGTGCTGAAAGAAAAAGGAATTGACAACCAATTCCCTAGCTCCATTCTTTCTTCCATGACAGGTAAGAGGGATCCATCCTGACAATGTCATAGAACCGGATGTCTAGGGTTCTACTGCCCCAACTTCTTGTGGGTTTCACTACAGGATCGCTATTTTCCTGGTGGGACCTGGTGTTGGATAACTGGATCTGGTGACATGTCAATCCAATGATGACTCGAGCACTACTAATCTGTATATTGAGGAGAAGAAATTCACACAGGGTCCACCATTTCTGTTTCTAACTCATTCGTCGGGGTGTGCACGTCCGTCTCATTGGAAGATGAAAGGCGCAGTTTTGTTTCCCCGCATTCCCTCTTTCCAAAGGTGGGCATCATCCGTCACTTTTTCGGGGACTTTTTCTCCTTGATTGAAACAGGATGATGGGATGTCAGTTCCTTGTTCCATGGATTCCTCTTCGAAACTCGTCGCCTAGTCCGGCTCTGCCTTATGGATTTAAGACATTGTTCATGAAACTCTTCCTGGTTCCATATCTTCATGGACACCAGTTAATTAGACTTTTTCTATCGGAACATTCCAAGGGGTCCAGTCAGAGCAGCATCCTTCAGTCAAGGGAGTAGTCACATTGGGCATCATTGGAGTGTCTGTGTGCTGGGAAACTGACATGTCTGGGTTTTTTCCCCTTATTATAATTCTTCTCAATGGTGCGGAAGAGCAAGGAATCCCACATAGAACGTAGGGAATCATTTTCCATGGTAATGTATCTAAGGTTTTCCTCAGCTTCCCATGTTTAACATAGGATGTGCCGCAAGTTTAACGTTCAGTAGAGACGGATCAGCCTGATTAGAAATCTGAGTAGTGTGAATCCAATGAGTGAAACCCCTGTAGGGAACACTGATATGGGGGACTACGTGTGGTTGGATTCTCGAATAGTGCTAAATGGAATATAGAACGGGGTGGAATGATCCCACCAGGATGTGGCGGCCCAGGTAAGAATCAAGATAGATGATGGGGTGTTGAGTGAAATGAGTGGTGAATGGGATGGAATAGCCATGAAGAAGATGGTAATGTTGGGATTGAGTCTCAGGGAGACTTCCTATGTATCCCCGTGGGAGGGAATCAAAGTCTGTGTAGTTCATATGACGACGTCTTACACCCAATTTGCTTTTTCAATGTCTTACTGCTGGATGGGGTCACAACAGCTTACCGATAGAAAATAATGTCAACAAATTACCACTGAATAGGATCACAACAGGTTACCATTGATTGAGGTTCATAGTTTAATTCCATGCAGGATGAGGGAGGACCAATTTGAAAGTGGTCAGCGCAATTGATAGTTGGGCCTGAACTTCATGGATGATTCCTACGTACCTTACCTTGGCAAAGATCAAAGACCATGTAGTTCAGTGGGGGAATTGGTGCGGTAACATGAAAGTGGTTTAGACCAAGTATGGGTTGGGCTTCATGCTCAGGGAGGCTTCCTATATACCCTGCCTTAGCAAGGATCAAAGTCCTCATAGTTCAGATGGGTCAGTGAACCGATGTGAATAAGGAGGACCTGGGGTCTAATGGGTGGAGGGATTGAACCTCATGGAGGCTTCCTACATACCCTTCCATGGAAAGGATCAGAGCCCTCGTAGTTTAGGTGGTGTTTGGGGATTACACTCTAGGCATCCCAAGGAGGTGGTGAACCAATGTGATGATGGTCGGAATGAACAGGTGGTGGGATTAAACCACGTGGAGGCTTCCTATGTACCCTACATTGGAAAGGATTAAAGACCACGTTGTTTAGGATGGGGGCTTGGTGCACCAAAGTGAAGGTGGTCAGAGCGACCAATGGGTGGTGGGATTGAACCTTAGGGAGGCTTCCAACATACCTTGACTTAGCAGGGGTCAACGAACACGTACTCCAGGTGGTGTTTGGGGAATACACTCTAGGATGCCCAAGGTAAATGTCATGGTCAGTGCTTTATCTAACCCCACGTGAGACATGCTCGGTGTGAGAAACAAAAGGCAAAATAGACCTTATGATCACATCATGAAAGGTGCATCTGTGGGAGGTGAAGTGGGGATTAACCGTGATCGTAGCCCAAAAAGGAAACATGGGCTTATGCGTGGTTAGCGACCCGAAGAGGTTGGACTTACTCCAAGATGGAGGCCTAGTGGTGACAAAACCCAGTGGGAGAGGTATTTGGCACCGAAGAAAGGAGGGGTAGGGATGCTGGCTCATACAAGTAAAGTTAGGGGCATACACTAGGGTGGTTTCCCTTTCCCCATGTAGGATGCATGGGGGGAAGTCACAGTTTACATCATGTGCTGAGGACAGTGGTGCGTGGCAGTTTAATGTCCTGCATCTCAAACGAGGTGGGTTTACTCCGCACCCCTAGGACTTACATAACTGGTACCCTCTATAACGTGGTGCAGAGAAGGGATGGGAAATTTTGTGGCTAGGAGGTGTCATGGAAAAAACCATTGGGGTGTCCACGTTAGCGTGGCTATGTGAAGAAGCAACAACCATTAGTGTGCCTTTGAGAAGAAGCATGAGGTGAAGCAATTCAATGACCAGTGGTGTCCAATAGACTCTAAAGTTACTTCGTGCGAACATAGTAGGTTTCACAAGAGAGGGAGTTACAGAGCCAAGGGGTTTACGATTAGAGGCCTCGTAGAGATCTTTTTCTCCATTCAAGGGAACGACTTCGTGAAGGTGAGGGCTTCACGAAGTGAAATAGACCAGCCTAGGTATTGGGAATAGGTGCATACAATAGGTGCTTCATGAAGTGGAAGGTAGTTTTCAATGAAAACCCCTACGAATCATGGGTTCCTTGCAATGAAAGGTCCTGTGAATCAATGTTCTTGGTGACTTACAGTGACTTGGCCTTAGCATTTGAGTCATGTGTGCATGAGAGGTGCTTCGCAAAGCATAAGTGCTCCACGATGACCCGATTCCCTCTGAGGATCTCCTTCCTTCGTGAAGGAATGTGTGCTTCGTGAAGGGAATCCCTCTCGAAAGAGGGGGTGAAAACAAGGAAAAGGGGAGGCACTTCACGGAGAAAAAATACACTGAGCAGTTCATGGTTTGCAGGACAGAAAGTGCTTCATGATTTGAGAGTCAAGAAGAGGAAAGGTCGGATGATCCATGCTTTTGGCCCGGGGGGAGGCCAATTTTTACAGGCAAGAGGCACCGTGGGGAAGCCCTCGCTTGGCTCGAAGATGGATTCCCCTCCACGCCAGGTTCACGAATGTCAAAGGGGCTCGCGAAGCATCTCGCCTCCTGGCTTTGCGGCGGGATCGTGAACGTCCGAGGGGATCACAGAGCATCCCACCTCATGGCTTCACAGTGATCTCATGAATGTTAAAGGGGATCGCGGAGCATCCCGCCTACTGGATTCGTGGTGGGATTGGGAATGTCAAATCGTTTCGTAGAGTATCCCGCCTCTGTGATTCGCAGTAGTATCACGAGGCCACTGCGCTCCGCGAAAGGTCTTCGCGAGGAAGCTTCAGAGCCTTTCTTATAAACCTTCTCCCCTCCAATTTTTGGGGCCAAATAACATAAGAAATGTAAAGGCGGCAGAGACCACAAATCCCATATAGCTCCTTTAACACACAAGATAGTAGTAACCATCCTAATATCCAATCTAAATCAACTAACTTGGAAAATAATTTATATATACATAGGGTGAGTATAACATTATATTAAGTAGAATCCTCCTCAAAGCATCTCGTGTAAAGTAAAGAAGAATACTAAAGCACAATTTACAACAAGTGAAACTAACTCATCAACAATGCATGTTTACTATGTTTTCTGGCTCACCATGGATACTCTCACCAAGTATCACATATAATAGAAGATAATATAATAAATAATATTGAGGGTACACTGCTACCACTTGCCCACTTGTTTGCCTCTTTTCCCCAACGTCGCACGTCCTGAGCATCTCTCTCCAAAAATTGTAGCCCGCATATACTTGGGTGAAGCACAATAACATACAACTCATCTTACACACCACCACATCCATATAACCAAAAGTTACCAGGTAGTTTCTTTGAGCCACCATAGATTGTATAACATGTATCATATTTCATGTATTACCACTCAAACCATCACAATCCATACAATTAGTAAGGATTCAGGGACCATCACATCCTATACACGTTATAGATATAGTAGTCCTTATGATATTATATCCATAATACTTGTGTGTGAAATAACCACAAGACATTACAACCCTTAATACTCATATATTGGAAAAATTAACCACTGTGCATACCATCACAAGTAACTACCATGAGAATAGAGTTGGGGAAAAGGGGGTAGTCATCCATACATCATCCCATGTGGATAATAGGGAAAACACCCCCAATGATTTGAATCCCTAGGGTTTCTGTTTGATAAAAGACAGGGTGGATTTTCATATAGAAACACAAGAATGTATAGGAAATAATATAGCTCACAAATGCACTATGAGATTATACTAGACTGAGACACAACTAAAACTAACTTCTTTAGTTCTACCAGCTCCCAAGGCCAATACCAGAAAGTCTATAAGAACACATCCATTTAAATAGGTCCATTAAATTATCTTAATCATTTTCCTCAGTTGAAAATTATGTTAATTAATTATTTACCATTAATTAACCATTAAAAAATTCCATATTTCATTACAGTAGCAACAAAACAAAATTATTTTCCCTCTATACCCAACATAACCTAGTCTATAGTTTCTATGAAATATAACCATATCCTTGTATCCCAACAAGCTAAAACCCCATTGGTTAATAATTTATTCATTTATTTAATAATTATCATCACCTTCCATATTTCTAAGTATTCTAAGAAAATATTATATTCTATCAAACATAAGGGGTTTAATATGGGGTGTAGATGAACTACTCGCAGAGTTATTTCAACCTATAGCAGGTTCATAGACCCATCTAACGCAGAGAATCTAAACATAGGTAGAACATACAATACCTCGCACGTCTTAACCTACATTGGAAGGAGAGTATGAAAAGACATCATTCTCAAGCAGTGGTGATTGTAATTTAGATAAGAAACCAAAAGAATCAAAAACACTCTTCTTTTGTATCAATTATTAATCTAATCTTCAGCCTATTCTATCATCTCTGACATCCTTCCTAGCACCACATTCATAAACCAATGCATCATTCGACTCTATGCATAAATTTATTCTACAACAACCAGGGATCCCTACACCACATACCACAAAATCCCTCCAAGATCATCCATCTTAGGATCACATCACATCTGAACCTCTCATCCCTATATACCACAAGTCTTGTATGAAGGCATCATCAAATGCATTAGGAAAAAACATAGAAACAGCCTCTCGACACTAAATCAAGGCATTCATCATTCACACACAATGATATCTCAAGGTTAAATGAATAAGCCTCTTGGATATTACTAGATACTGGGAAAATAAAACCTTATAAAGAAAGTATCTATATCAGACAACTGATTCTTATTACATCTTGAATTAAATGATTCATTATGTACAGGTTCTAAAAATGATAAACCTAAGAAACAAGCTATCACAAGAATTAGAAATATATTAAAAAATTAATTTAACATGCCTATAATTCTTTTATAAACAAGAATCAACATGATTAAGTTTCAATAACCAATTCCATCAAACAGTCATATCCATATGAATTTGATAAACATTGAATTATAACCACAAAAACAACGATATTAATTAAACAAACCTCTTTAACCAAATAGAAAATTAATTATCCATTAATTACTAGATTAAATTATTTTTTATTTCAATAAAGAACAACAAGATAAACAAAGAAATGTATAGATATCACACTATATTAAAAATTATGATGGAAAATGATATCATGGTATAAAGAAACAACATCGCAATGGGACCAATACCAATACTTTTATTTGATTCAGGTATTTTAGTATGTCAATTTCATTACAATCCAATGTGATAAATCATGATAACTCTACAATTTCACATAAATAAATAGAGAATCATGAAAACTACTACTATAGAAGTTCATTGAAATTATTTACATGAGAATGCATCAAATCAACAGATCATGATCACCTCTCCCTTAACAATTGCATCCACCTGAGTAGCCCGCGTCAGAACCACCCAAAACAAAAACCATGAAAAATCCATTAGAAACATGGATATCTATATAAATTTCATTGAAAAGATAATTGAGAGGAAATTTACTGGAGAATATGCAATAAAAGAGTTCTATTTTACCTTATGTCAAAGACAGGTTTAAAGAAGTAATATGGGAATTGATCTGGGATGAAGGAATCACTAAACATTGAAGCAGGGGGTTGGTGAGTCGTCTGGAGTTAAGAGAGAGTGTTGCAGCCATATGGTGTTTGAAAACATGAGCAGCCAAAATATTTTAAAAACATATTTTAATGAGGGATTACATGAATTGAAATCCACTTTCACATCATGTATTGCCTCGGGGCCTGTTTCCACCAAAAAACACTTTGCTTCTCGATATTATTTTATTTTCTTGTCCTCGATGTATTTCATGCCATGAATTCCTCTTTCACGCAATGTAAAAGTATTCATATTGTGAATATTTCTAGGACAAGTCATGAAAACAAAATTTATGTTGTGAAATTAGATTACATTATATGTAACCTCCATACTTCTAGTTTTTAAAAATTTAACTTCTCCAAACTCCCTTCAAGCCTCCTTCGAGTACTTAGATCTTTAAAAACACACAATGGTTCGATTCATGTGGATATAGGTCCTTAAATCAGTAGAGTTTTAATAACATTATTTTAATTCTGTTAAATATTTTTATGTAAAAATCAGTTTTCTTGGTCTGTAAAATTTCTATGAAAATTATGTTTTGTGTGTTTTTTTCAAATATGATTGTACCATTTTAGTTCGATGGATTACTTGAATTTGTTACAATTTTATAACTGTATAATAACCATGATAAATTAGTTTTGAAAAAAAAAATATATTAACTAAAAACTATCTTCAAGGAAGCACCCTCAACTATAAGACATCTGGACCGTTTATTAGATAAAATCCATAAAACACTTGGTAAAATCCATTTATTCAACACATAATGAAATTCACACTATATTGAATAATTTTTTCAATGAAACCATATTCCATTAGAGATTTACTCATTTTATCAATTAATTCACTAATACTTCCTATCATACTTCCAATTTAATTCCCATCATGGTTCAACAACAATTTCCATTTTTATCCACTATGTATTCATTAGTTTTTTGATATATTTCTATTATATTTTATAAGAATTCCACTATAAATTCTCATCAAAATTTAACTTCATCTTTATTTAGAACCCTAAACACTTCATAATTTAATATCAGCACTAGAAATCTCTTTTATGAGTGCTAAAAAAGTGATGATGTAATTGGTATCTTTTAAAAGTAGTAGCTTTTATTAGTGCTAATGGTATAACCAATAAAATTACTTCCCAACTACTATAGAATTACAATATTTATATGTTCCAAACTTTGTAGAATGTAGTAATAAATTTAAAAATTATTATTTTGATATATAAATATTTCATTAAATATTAAAAGAAATTTACATTTAAATTACATCATCTATACAATTTAAATATTAAATTAATGAATATAAGTAAAATAAAATTTTAATTATATAAAAATTATTTAAAAGAATAACTACCAACAATATAAAAAAAAATTTATAGAAAACTTTCTCTAATGTTCAACACAACCTCATACAAAATAAGTGTGTGACAATAATAAAAATAATGATTAATTTATCAAATGAACATAATAAAAATTAATAAAAACTAATTTAAATTCACTATAATCACATATAAATTTTAATTTGAATATTATGTGTTCAATTACAACTAGTAAAAAATTTAAAAATAGTTGTTGTAATGTATATTGATTGTCAGAGCCCATTTTCGTGGTTTTCAGCATGTGATGCGTGTTTTGAACTAAAATACTATTGTTTAATTAAAACACAATTTTAGTCATACAAGTCACACAATATGTCAGATTGGAATGCTATTAATTCCTACATATAATAAATTAACTATCAATCATATTCCAAAATATCTTGACAATATGAGAGCATTTTCTTGGTTTTAAGAATGTGCCACATGTTTTGAACAAAAATGTAGATCTTAAATTAGAACACAAATATGTGATCATTCTTACCACATCACGCAACAAAATTGCATAAGGTTAATTCCTAAACAGAAGAAATGAACCTTATATCACAGTCATAATATATCAATACAAATTGAGTTCATTTGTTTGGTTTTAAGTATGTGACACACATGTTAAACTGAAATGTCGCTTTAAAACTCAAAACATGCACATTTAGTGAATACAGCCACATTGTATGTTGTATTGATGCATATTGGATTACATCACAAATTAATCATCGATAATTATCATAAGGAATTTATAGAATATAGTCTCATTATCTTAGTTTTCACTATGTGATGTGTGTCATAAGCTAAATTGTTACATTTATACAGACAAAACACAGTTTGAGTCATATTATCCACAATATGTGATAGATTGATTTATGGTTTATTCCTAAAAGTAAAAAATAATATAGAAATATGTTTACTAAACATTATAGAAAAATAGAGAATACATTTTCAGTTCCGAGTATGTGATGCACATTTTAAATTAAAGTGTCTCTATTTAAAGAAAACACACATTACCTCATACTGGATACAACATATACCTAATTGAAATTTGGATAATTCTTTCATTTCCCAAATGGATTATAATTTTTTACTAATGTATCAATACAACCATGGTTTATTTTCTTGATTTCTAATATGCACCACATGTATTGAACTAATATGTCCATTTAAAATGAAAACATGCACATTCAGTCACATCAGTCATATTGTGTTTCATATTAAAATGACGTTGATTCTTATATGTCATAAATTAATTATAGAACATTTTAATAAAATATTAGGACAATATGAGTCCGTTTGATAAATTTTTTGTATGTGACATGTTTGAAACAAAATTTTCATTTTTGAATAAGAACATGTACTTTCATTCATATTAGATACACTATATGTTAGATTGATTTTTTGTTAATTCTTTCAAATGATAAATTAATTTATGTTCATTTTACATAAATATTATGATAATTCAATAACATTTTCCTTCTTTTTATCATGTGATGCACATTTTGAACAAAAAATGTTTTCAAATTAAAAGACATTCTTTTTTACATACCAGATACATTGTACATTAGATTAATGTGTAGTTGATTCATACACATAATTAATGAATAATAGATTGGATTCATAAAGTATCAAGAAAACTGGACAACGTTTTCTCGATAATGAATATGTGATGCGTGCTATGTGTTAAAATGATTCTTTTAAATGAAATCATACACATTTATTCATATCGACCCTAATGAGTGTCGAATTGATGTGATTTAATTTTTACACACAATGACTCAATTGTCAATCACATTACATAAATATGAATATAATAAACTAAATATTCTTGGTTTTGAGCATGTGACACAAATTTTGAGCTAAAATGTCATTTGTAAATGAAAAAACTCCCTTCCAGTCATAGCAGCCACACCATATAAAGGATTGACTTGAGATTAATTTTAAACCATCAAATATAATTCTAATATTTTTTTTTATAATGTCTCAAAAAATATGAACATGTTTTCTATTTTTTGAGTACGTAACATACATTTTAGACTAAAATGTCACATTAAAACTACAAACAAGTACTTCTAATCAATCTGGTCATACATTGTGTCAGATTTATGAATAGTTAATTCTTATACATAAAAAAAGAACCATGAAAATTTTTCATAAATTTTAAAGGCAATATGAATGTTTATGCTCAATTTTGATTATGTAATACATATTATTAGAAAAAATGTTACTTTTATAGAAAAAACATACAATTTTAGTCATATGAGCCACACCATGCATTATATTGGATTGTAGTTGATTTTTACACATCAAAAATTAATCACATTTCGTTATCGTAATGTATCTAAAAAATATGATATAATTATCTTTTTTTCTTTATGAGACACATATTGTGAGAAAAAATTATACATTTATAATAAAACCACACAATATGAGTCATTTCAGCCATATATTTTCTCGAATTTACAGGAAATTGATTAATACACGACAAAATTGAATGAAGATTAGTTTTCATAATGTATCAAGAATATTAGAGATTTTTTTCTTGAATTTGAGTATATGATGAATGTTGTTAAATAAAATATCAATTTAAATGAAAATACATATTTTTATTCATATAAATTACACTATGTATTTGATTTATGTGTGGGTAATTTATACACATAAAAAATAAATCATCGATTATTAACCTAAAGTATCATTCTAATATTTCTTAATTGGTTTTTAGTATGCCACAAAATTATGAACTAAAATATCTTTTTTATGAGAATGAATATCCATAAACAGCTTTTGACATTCACAAAGGTATTTGTCCTAAATTTATATAATCCACATAAAGGGTGTGGAAAAAATGTATACAATTGATAGTTTCATGCCTATATATCCCACTATAGTAAATTTAATATCTTGTTTTTCAATCGATAAAACATAAAGTAGTCTCACATGAATGTTATTAAAAGTTATTGTAATCGAATGAGAATGTATTTTATCACCACTAAACATAAGTATATGAAATAAAGATTAAAAATATTCATGGAGAGACCATTAAATAGTACCTGATTGCATCTTTATATTGATTTGATTTGGAAAAATGAATCATAATAACTAATAAGTGTGTGAGGAGAAAGTCAAGCGAGAAATAAAGAATATTTTTTTACACTGATCATAAATAAATTGAAATATATTTCAAAATCATTTAGTACATCCCATTTATTCATACATGTAAATAATTTAATTCAATTTTTATTACCATTTTAAGATAACCATTATGGAGAAACTACTTCAGTATCTCTTGTGTAAGGTTTTAAAACAAAATAAGAACATAAGAAAGTACAATATTTTTTCTTATGGTGATGAAATTTCAATACATGGTTGAGAACCCATGAAAATATCATTGTCAATGTATATTTTACAAAAAAAATTAATAGAAACCGATGGTAACGATTTATCTCATAAAATGAGTTCCTATTTTCATTGAATGTGGTAATAAATGTCACTTGGAGAGAAATGACAATGAACAGATATTTAAGAAAGAAGATGATTCAACATCCTATTTATTTATCATTTTATTTGTAATTTTATTCTAAATTAGTGGGTGTTAGATTATAAATTGGTTTAACATATTTTCATCAAAACACAATAACCATGTTGGTTCATAAACAATGTAAGATGTAACTTGAATTCTCTAAATAACCATGGAAGGGTGTTTCTAATGTCAGTGATGAGAAGAATATAAACTCATATTTTGTAATTTTTGTGATTCCAGTTGAAAATAATTTTTTAATCATCATAACCAAAATAATTATTTTATGTTTCCATTCAATAGATAAAGATACAAATTAATTTTGGAATGTATGTTGTTTGTGGTGTCTTGTAATCAATTAACAGTTCATTAATACTTAAATCATTAGTAATAAATAGTGAATATAAGATATAAGTCTCGATAATTACATGTTATTGAAAAATAATTCTTAGTCATGAAAATCAAAAAGAAAATCTTATGTAAATTCTATGTTGGGTGTTTATAATATTCATGAGATAAAACTATTAGTTATTATACATGCGTTCTTATACGGTATAACTAAAAAAACACCTTATGTGTTAAAAGTGATAAAGTTGAAAAGTATCTATAACATGTTTAACATGATATGTTTGAACTAATTCATGTATAATATTTATTTACATTCATTATTCCCTGATATTACTTTATAAAACTGAAAGTATGTAAAAGTGAAGAAATTGATATGATTTGTAAGAAAATTTTAAATGCCTCAAATAGTGTCCCAAAAAATATCTTTACAAATAACTGATTGATAATTTAAAATAAACATAGGATTTATTCTTAAACTAACATTTTCATATACATATTATAATGATGATGTTAGTAAATGAATGGTCAATAATGTGTCCTACATACATTCATTGATCATTAAAATATATAGTTATTTTATTCCTAAACTCATACATTCATACACACAATATGGACATGAATATAATTAAAATGAGGATCAAGGATTAGATTTATAAATCATCCACATTAATTTAGTATATTTTCAAGAAATTTTTGGTAAATAATAACATTATCCCATAGGAATATAGAAATTATAATGAAAAATACACATCATGTGAGTTATAATATTAAATAAATCCATTATTATAGAGAAAATTTAATTTTTACACATATTATTATATGATTCGTAAGCATGAACATCCATTAATATATCACATGGATCATAAAATCTCTGGGTATTTGGAAAAAATGGGTCCATAATACATTGAAATGAACGTAAAACATAGAATCATTATTTAATTCTCTATAATGAGATTCTAAAAATCCTTTGAGATCCTAAAACTGAAAGGGATATGTTTGGAAATAAATTATTAAAGGGGTGATCTAAAAATACTAGTAAGGTAATGATCATGATAGGGAGACATAACATATAAGTTCAAAGTATAAAATTAAATCAAAAAATTAAAGGCTTAGGAGTAATAATGTGGTAGTATAACATAAAAAACATAGTATCATAAGATGATATGATTATAATAAATGTGGAAACAATATATAACATGATAAAAAAATGAAACAATATTATTATCCAAGGAAATATCACATAGTGAAAAAAGTCCCATAATGGATTAGGGTTACTACCTAATATCATACAAGACACCCAAAAGGCTAAAGCATTACCCAATGCATTGAGAACTATATAAGAATACAAATCCTAATATTTTCACGATTCATGTGTTTCTCAAGTGGTATATCAAGGATAAGGAATAAACATAATAATTACCCTTGGAGTGAAATTGGATTCATGTTCTTATCTTAAATAATAATAAATGTAAAATATTACTATGAATGAATTAGAGAGATTAATATAAGGAATGTATTAACCCATAAATTTAAGAGAGAGTGATAATGGTGTATATTTTAGAAATATATATAGTATTTGAAGCATTCTATAATATTTATGGTTGTTATTTTTGAAAAATATAAATAATTTTAAAAAGTTAATAAAATCTTGATGAAACTAATCATTCCAATTTAAAAATCACTTTTGAATAAAATCCCAAATAATTATGGGAAATTTTTAATGTGAAAATAAACTTAAAACGTTATAAAGAAAATTTTACTAAAAATGATGAATAAAAATACTATTCATGTTGAACAGGTTAAATTAGTGATTCTTTTCAATTTTTTGATAATGTCAAGAAGTAACTCATTAAAAAATGATAAGAGGATTACTTTTAAAAAAATAAAAAAAATTATATACGGTAAAAATAAATATAAAAATCATATATGAATTTTAAAAATATTTTTAAATATTATTTGAAGAATACATAAACATGTAAGGGAAATGGATTTCAACTAAAGAGAGAAATAATGTTTCTTTTCATTTGAATAATTCTTTATATTTTAAAGAACTGAAGAGAGAAAATGGTACTATTACATGATATTTTCATTATTAAATTGGTATGAATAAACAGGAATGGATTTACTAGGAAATGATAAAATAACTTCTAATAATAGAAATTCAAGCATAAACAATCTTAATTAAAATGATATTGGAACAGAAACCCTTACTGTATTGGTAGCTTTCGAATCATAACTCCCATGAATGAGGTAAATGAATTATATCATATAATATCATGACATATAAATGATTCATGATATAATATATAATATTTCAATATATACACAATTTAAAATGAATTAATTGAATAAAATAACATGCATCTCAATTAACAACGTTTTTACCAGAAACCCCTACGTAGATCATAACATTGAAGTTGGGATTAGTTAAATAATTGATTATATTATTCAAATTTAAAACTATATAAAAAAGTGGAAATATAACTAAATATAATAAATTTTTACAACACACAAAATGGTTTAAAAACATAATCAATTAAGTAAAAGTTTAATTAAATGAATGGATATTGAGTTAAGAACCCCTTACATCAATCCTGAATAATCACGTGCATTCATTACCTTCCTAAAGATTAATATTATATCAATTATTTAAATTATAAATTAAAATTTTTATGTTTATTATTCATTTAACATTGTTTTTTACCATTTAATATTCATTTACATAATCAATTAATTTTGAAAAAGGATGTTTCAACAATAAATAGCTCATATAGCCAAATTTTCTTTAGTAGTTGATTATGATCAAAGAGATTAATATTTATAGAATGTTAATATGGGAAAAATTATAATTTTTACATGTAAATTATACTTTTAAAACCACCAATGAAATGTGGTTATGAAAAATGAACAATGTTACAATCATAGGGATGGTAGGTCACTAGTTCGCTTGAGTAACGTTTATAATTTTCAATTATCATGATTTATAGAATGTATGTTATTTTTCCATTATATAATGGTAATTATATCATAAATATCATAATATTTCATAAAATATTCTTTAAAAATTGCATCCCTGTGATTTGGTAGTAAAAATGAATCACATCGTTTCATGAGGTGGTAGTTCGTTATACACACGACTGACATTATCATTTATTCAATTGATGGTAATGTAAGAATTTTTATAATATATCTATTTTCTAGAATTATTAATATTCCCTAATAATTATTTTACCCATAAAATTATTCTCTATTATGTTTTGTTTAAATCATAAGTGAAAAGTGAGTTAAATCGCTTCATGAAGAGGCAGTATATTTATACATAAGAGACATTATCGTATTCTCAACAAAAAAAATGTAGGAAATAATATATGATATTATAATTAAAGGAGATAATTATATCATAAATTTCATATATAATTTTTAAATAAAAAATTATATATATCGACTATAAGTGGTGATGGAAAGAAAATTATGTCAGTTCGTGAGGTGGAAGTTCTTCAAACACACAATCAACAGTTTCATTTCTCTTTTCAGCGAGGAGGTGTAGGTTGTAGTTCATGCCATAAATAAAAAAGAATATAAGTATATGGAATATACATATTCTATTATTTCATAAACATTTTATAATAATATATTGAAGTGATATAGAATATAAAACAAAAAATATTGGTTATGGATAATACCTCTTATTGAGAAAACACCTCCAGGTTTTCACTAAAAGTCTTCCTTGAAAGAATTTATGATTAAAAATGATTATTAGATGAGGAGAGGAAATTAGGGAAGTTAATTGTTCATTTATTGTCTTAAAAAATGGGTTTTCATTTGTGTAAAGTAGAGGAGAGCGGTGGAACTTTTATAAATGGGGGGGGAGGACACAGAAGGAATTTTTAAGAAGAAATAATTCCGACAATTGTTTTCTCAATCCACGAGGATAAAAAATAAATAAATTTCATTATATTTAATATATAAGATCTATATATGACAATAAAAAAAATTATAAAATATTTGGTTATTTGTAACCCTTCTTGATTTATTTTACCCTCCCTGAAAACCAGTTTTAACCTTTACTACAGGAAATAATTTTTACCATTTTTTACTATTATTGATGGTAATAAATAATGTAAAAAATATTATACAATATACGTTATTTTTTTCAAATTTTGAGCCCCTTTTTATAACTACAATTTTTATAAGTGTAGAATTATAATTTATATCAAAACCCACATATTCGATCAAAAAGTCGTGGTCTAGAGACAGAATTAAATATGTAAAAAATGTTCCATTACAAAAATTCAATATGTAACTGACTTCAATGACCAAAATTAGATAAATAAATTTATAATTTAAATAAATTTATAATTAAAACTAAATTAAAATAAAATTGGACTTGCAAATTCCCTAAGCCAGAGGTAGTTTTTAAAAAAAATTATTGTTTTTAATAATACATTGAAAATTGATACATTTCCGAAAAATCCAAAGAATTAAAATTATTATAACCAAAATATTATGCTTTCAATAAAAAATTAAATTTAAAAGAAATTATAATTTTCAAAATTTAATTTTAAATATTTTGTTTAAAGAAAAATAAAATCACCATAAAATAAATTATTTTTCAGAAAATATTTCTTATTATTTTAAATGGATCTTATTTTATTTCTAATTTAGAGATAACCATTGAATATATTTTATACATGTGTAAAAAATATAATTTGAATATTTTATTAGCTGTTATTTATTCCCATTAACATATCACATAGATTATAATGGTTGTGTTTAAATAATATTATTTTAATAGAGTATCACAATTTATTTAAACCTAGTTTTTCATGCAACACAAGCTATCGAGGAGGTTGGATTTATTTAAAAATAAAAATATCATAAAAACTCTTTGTGTTATATTATACACCTTTAAAAAACGTCCCTTGTAATTTGAAATTGTTCTCCATAATGAGGGGTATGAAATATGAAATTGTATTACTGAAAAACTCACATCATAAAAGGGATAATAAAAATTTTCATAAAAATATGGAGAGCAAAACATATAGGTCATTACATAACTAGGTTTACACATAGGGGAATATCGGTGAGAATAGACAATATGGAAATAGTGTAAATGGTTCAATGTTTTGGAGAGTTACAGAGGTCATTTATCATAAGAAGGTGGATGATCATGAGATAGTAAACAACCACAAAACCATAAATCTATGATAAATTAAAAGACCACTGATTCATTGTATATGAAGGTAATTAAATAATATTTTTATTTCAAGATAATTTTCCTTTATATGAGAGATTTATATACTATTTAGACTAGGACCAAGAGAAATATAATTTATTTCTTTATATAATTCCTTTCCATAACCAATTTTCATCACTTTCATATATTTTCCACCAAATGACGAGTATTATAGATTATTATTTCATGATGTGAACACTAAAATAAACATCTAATAGATTTAATAATCCATAAAATAATAAAAATCCTTCCTTCCTAAGATTATTATAACTGCAATGGTTATAACTATATAAGATAATTCCTAAAATTTATTTGAATATATCAATATCCAAAATTCAAAAATAGACCAAAATGTTCGACATAAAAAATTATTTAAATAAATAACCTTATATCCCAAATAACCTCAAAAACTTCAACATGAAATAAGATTTTTAGCTCAATTGGTATCTCATACCCTTCAAGTTACATCTAATAAAAATATAATATTATTTTTACCAAATAATCCTTTTTGATAAATTAATAAGTTTATATATAATTCAACCTAATAAAACATATCAGGAATTGTTATTAATCACCATAAAAATATTTTATCATATAATATTTATTCATCAAAACGTTTATAAAAAACAATTCCATACTAAATAGTGCCTAACATTGTTAATTGGTATACCCTTCACTATAATTTCCCTCCAGTTGGGGGTTCAACCCCTACATCATTTCTAGATGCGATTAGTTGTCACCCAACTTTCTGGTTTTCCTTGTTATAAAACTATGAAAAAATATATGATAATCATATTGATAATTCAAGATGTTTGTATAAGATTCTCAACAATATGAAGTACATATTAAAAATAAAACATTATTCATGGAATCAAATTTTCCATAACCCTAATTTTTTGGTATATCCCATTCTTTTCCAAAAAATCATTTTTTTAATTAACTATTATTACATTTTAATTAAATATAATTACCTTAAAGTAGTGCACATCTCCAATATTATCTTCTCTTTAATTATATAATTTTCCTTAAACTGTCACCTTACAATTAAATTACATTTGTAGGTCATTATTAATATTTAATGTATTCTTTAAAATCATTAAAGAATAATACTACAAATAAATCCTAATATGTTTCATGATTTTTATAAAGTACCATTGAAAAACACATTATTTTACAACATAATTCTTGAATCCTAAAACATAAGTTATTCACCTCATTCAGTTCAATGATTTACATAAAATAGGTCCAACTATGACCTACGAGTAAATATAAGGATTAGAGGTTTTCTTTGGATATTTACTAGGTTTACGTTATTCAAGATACTAGACATTAAATATTACATTTGGATGAAAATTAATTAATTTTATTGGTCTCTTTGTTTTTCCGCAACAATTACATGCATTATTCCATACGTTTCCATGAATAATGTCCTTACAGTCTTCTTGAGGGGTTTTAGAAGGTTCCACTTCCCAAATTTTGGACATTTAAGAAATTGAATCATTTTTTTATTGCCTTCAGCACTAAAACTTCTATGAGAGTTCATCCTTATATTATTTGGTGGGTTTGTAAAGTCATCTATATTCTAGTTATTACTCATAAGTTGAGGTAATTAATTTGGAATGATCACAAGATGTATAATTTTTATTCCTATTATGTTAAAATTTTATTTGGGTAAATTATTACATTTCTTATCACATTGGTTATTGGAACACATTTTTATATTTCCCACAATTTACTAAAAGGATAAAAAACAAGATAATAATTAATTAACATAGCAATGAGAATCTTATAAAACTATAATAAATAAATTATAAATGGTAGGTACGTCATGAATTATGGGTCTCCAGGTTTTAATCTATTTTATCCATAGTAATGGCTCCAATTAGTTTTTCTATCCAAATAATTGTATATTCCTTTATAATGGATCTTAAATGGTATGTTAATTTCTAAAGCATATCCCCCTAGAGAGTGAAACCATGATCAATGTATGACCCATTTTCATATACTTAGTAATTTGTGAGTTAATGTTGAAATTCATTTTTTAGATTTATTTTACGTAGGTACTTGTTCTAGAACCACTTAAAAAATTAGTAACAAGATAGTGATATAATTAATCGGATACCACTATCTCTATAATTCACCAATATAATATGATATTTTACTATAATTATAATTATCCTTAGAGTTTTCCATGGTGTTATCGCTATGGTTTTCTCATTATAGCTTCCATAGTATTACTAAACATTTTCTCTAATTACAACATTAGTATTAAAAGCATTTTTTATCCATATTATTACATGATACATAAACAAAAATATCCATTAATACAATAGAAGGATGAAAAAGTCCTAGCGTATTTGGAAAAATAAATTCAAAATACATCTAAAGGAAATTGAAACATAAAATCCACATATAATTATCAATTTTGTATATTCTCAAATCTATTTGAGATCCTTAATCTTAATGGGGTAACCTGGGGAATACATTAAGAAAGGTGTGATCTAAAATTACTAGTAAATGAATATAAATTAGAAGGAAACATAACAGGTGATTCAAGAGTGTAGAATGATATAATAAAATTAATTTTTCATGATTAATCACTAGGGAGAATAAAATATAGATAATGGTATCATATGATCATTGAATCATAGTAAATGTGGAAAAACATATAATATGGTATACAAATGGGTTAAGGATAATTTCCAGAAAAATATTAAATAGTGGAAGAATTACCATATTTGATTAGTCTTACACTGTGATCTCATATATGACACCTCTGGAGATTAAATATTTACACAATGCATTTGAGGGATATATGAATGAACCCATACCAACATGTTCATGATTTATGTGTTCCAAAAAAGAAACTAAATCATAAGGAATAAACATATGAATCACCCATGGAATGAAATAGATTTCATACACTTGTCTCGTATCATAATCATTGGAAAACATCATAATAAATGGATTTTAAATATGAACATAAATAATATATTACCCAAAAAATTAAGGGAGATTGAGATATATATATATGTAAAATAAATATATACAATATTTTAAGCATTCCATAACATTAAACGTTGTCTTCATAGATGAATAAAAAACATTAAAAAAAATTTATAGAACCTTAACAAGGATGATAAATTTTCCAATTTGAAAATATCATTTAAAAAAAATTGATTTTTTGGAAGTGATTTTCATTAAAAAATATAATTGAAAACATTAAAATAATCATCATTGTAAATAGTGGGGGAGTATTTTTAATTGTGTACACATTAAAACAACAATTCCATTCACATTTTTGATAAAAATTGAAGAAGTACATCAGTCAGAAAATTAAATGAAGAATCCATTAAAACAATTTTATAAAAAACTCAAAAAAAATTATTTTTAAATCATAGAATAATTTTAAAAATGAACATAGTTTACAGAATAATTGGAAATAGAATATAATGAGTTTTAGATTGAAGAGAAATAAAATTGGTTTTCCTTAAAAATAAGTTCTCAACATTTTTATGTATCAATGAAAAGTAAATTGTACTATTACATAAAAATTTAATGAATAACCAGATGAGAGTAAACTTTTAGATTTTTATCAGAAAATGATAAAACAATTTATCACAATGGAAATTAAAGCATAGAAAATACTTATTAAAATGAGATTGAAATGAAAACCTTTACAGCTTTGGTAGCTCTTGAATTAGAAATCCAATGAATAAATTTATAGTAGTTAAACATAAAATATAATGAATCGTAATGGATTCATGCTAAATATTTAAAATTATATTATGTACAACATTTAAAATAATTTAGGTGAATCAAAGAACAAGTGTCTCAATGAAGGATATATTGAGATTAATCCCTTTCAATGAACATACAGACGAAGTGGGGATTAATTAATGAATTAATAATTTGAATAAAATATTAATCCAAATAATACATGTGTAAATAAAACATATTATAATCAAATGTCATTTCACATATAATATTATAATAACATTATCAATAAAGAGGAAGTTTGACTTAATGAATGGAAATTAAATTAAGAAACCGCTTACCTTGAGTCCAATTTATCAAGTACATTAATCATCTTCTTGAATAATAAAATAATGTTGATTATTTATTTTATTAATAAAAATTTTATATTTAATTATTCATTTTATTTTATTTTTAACCAAGTCATATTCAATTATGTAAATAATTAATTTCATGTTGGTCGTTTTACTGATAAAAGACTAGTCTATTTGAAATCGAATTGGTAAGTTGACTATGGTCAAAGTAATTTTTATTTAATAATATATAGAATAGAAATAAGGAAATAATAATCATTTATATATATAAATTACACTTTTAAAAGCATCTATGAATGATTGTTATGAAAAAATAATTGCATTACAATTATAGAGAAAAAATGTTGTACATTCTCATGAGTAACATTTAGATTTTTCTATGACCATGATGGAAATAAGGTAAGTGTTATTTTATATATACAATATTATAATAATAACATAATTATTATATTTTTTTTAAAATAAACCTTTATTTTACCAGTCATGTGACATGGTAGAAGAATTGAATCACATCACTTCAAGAGGTGGTAGTCTGTCATATAGATGAATGACGTTATCCTTTATTCAATAGATGGTAAAGTAAGAAATTATATGGTATATATTTTTTCGATAATGATTAAAAATTTTATAATATAATATAAAAATATAAAATTTGTCCTTTTTACAATACATGTAAATCGTAAATGAAAAATGAATCACATCACATCCTGAGGCAGTAATCCTCCATACACACAGGTAACAATATCATATTCCCCAAAGAATAAACATTATTATGGAATATTAAATATTATAATAAAATAAGTATAAAAAACCTGAACTTTTTTATTAACATTCCAATGAAAAGTATGTTTTATTTAAAACTCCTCTTTGGCTTTATTAACTACCTTATTATGTATTATGGCAATATAAAATAGATGCAAATATTTGGATTTATTATGTCCAATCACTTTTAGAGTACTACTAATCATCATTAACATTGGTGATATATACATTTAACTGTGATCACATGATTATTATAAATATAGGTTTTTGTAAAATCCAATTGGAAGGGAAAAAGTATGTGATAGCCTCACCTAATATGATTGTACCCTATAAATCCCATTTGTTGGATCTTCTGACGGATATTACATCACTATGAGATTTTCTTGACCAATCCCAAGCTGTTATGCAACAAGTGAATCGTGATCAAAACTGTTTATGAGAGAAGTTCAAGCTCATTGAGATCACAAACCAAACCATGTTCATCAAACCAACCAATTAATGTCCCACCAACACACACCATACTCTTAGGGAATGTTCAAATCTATTAAAGGGATATTTATGAAGACACTAGAAATATTAATATGTAAATTATTATTTAAGAATAATGAATATTTTTTCATCCTATTATTGATAATTTATAAATAATTTTTATTTTTATAAAATAAAACACAAATAATATTTTTGTATAATATTCTAAATAATTTATCAAATCTATTTTTGATGGGTTAATGGATTTTGTAAATAAATAATATATTAATAAAATCATTATATTAAATAAGTTTTAATAAATTTAAATGATCAACTAAATTTGTGATGGAAAATATTATTTTATAATGATTCAATAAATCGTATTGAAAATAAACCCAAAATTTTATAATAAATGAAAATTTAATTTTAAAATTTATTATTAAAATATTTATAACATCAAATTTATCCAAAATTTAATTTTTCATAATTTTCTAAGATAATAAATTTTTCGAATAAAAATTAAATACTATATAATTGTACTTTGTATATTATGAAACCATAATAAATGAATTTTTTTTCAATAAATAATATAAATGGGATCCACAACCAAATATATGTGTTCTCTATAATTTAATGTTATTTTAAAAAAAATATTCAATTTTTTATACCCATTATGAATCCTAAAAAACACAATATATATTTTAAGGGTTTAAATTCATTTCATTATGAGTGTGACTCACCTTCCTCATAAGTAGGGGTATTGTTTAATTAATATAGACAATTTTTTTGTAAAATAATTAGAACAAGTCCAATTTGATAGATTCTATGGTGAAACTGTAGGATGGTTTGTTGTTTTGGTTATTTTATTATATTGACTCCAAAACTTAATTAATAAAAAATCCCTTAATTTTATATATAAACCAAGACAATATGCCATTTATCTTATTCAAAAATAATTGGAACACTTAAATACCCTTCCCTTTACTCTATAGAGTTCTCCCAAGGCACCAAAACCTCTCAAGAAGCCCCTCCCATGCATTGGGAGTCTCACACTCAAGTAAGGGACATTCCATTGTCCTCTTTTTATCAATAACTTCTTTTTGTTATGTATCTAAATTTCCTTTTTCTTATGGTATTAAATATCCCTTTACTATCCATGTGTTAGATAAATTATTTCATCTTCATTTTATTTACATTAATCCTTCTATGAAACATTATGTACACCTATTAACATGCCGAAATTCTTTTATGGATATATCTCTTCCTTTTTCCATCCAATCACTTATTTTATGTTATGTATCTTAAATTACAGTTAATTATGTTGTTATATTATCTTCCATATTACCATTACAATAAATTTAATGTGTATGTGATGATATCCCCCTTTCACTCTCATTAATCCTCCCATGACCACTTACTTACACCCATTACCATGCCGAAATATATTTTTGGATTATTTTCATTGTTCAAGTTTCTTCATTGTATTTTACCTCCTATTTAAAATTTATAATGTTGGGTTATTTATTTATATACCCATATTACTTCCCATTTCATATATATGTGATGATATACCCTTTCTCTCTAATCAATACATTTTTATGAATCTTTACGTGATGATGTTATGCTACAAAAATTTCACAACTATTTTCCATGCCAAAAAAATTGGGCAGTGAATACAATAACTGTTTTCTATCATGGTTATACACCTTTATGAACATAGAATTTTTTATTTTTCATTCAAATATATCTATTCCAAACTCTCTGATTTTTTAATAAATTATTATGATAAATGAATCTATATTGTATAGTCTTGATGTTACACTTAATCATGAGAATAAAAATGAATGTGACGGGTGCACCCAGACCAATATAGTGCTCCAATGAATTGGTTAATGTTTAGTGTCATGATAGGTCATATTGATAAATTGTGCGAACCTTATTCCTTTCTATGAAGTTTTCCAAGATGATTTCTTAGCGGTTAATCGATGACCTATGTTTTAGATGAAATGTTTAAAGTTATTGCTATATTTCCCATGTTATGATTATAATGTTATATCATGACTATATTTTCATGTTTATTATTTATTATCATTTTATTCACCATTTATATTACTATTTTGTAACATGTATCACCTTATTCCATGTTTATTCTCATACAGGGCCTTATATATCACCCATTTCTTATGTTTTTCCCAGGTTATCCTATGATGAATTAAAAAGCCATGTACTTTTAGAAGCATGTTAAGGAAGATTTCAATAATATTGTTGTATCCCATGTTCAAGATGTTATTCTATATAACTAATTCCCAAGTAAATTTGACTTAACTATCTTTCAGGTTTTATTATATTTATTTTTATGTAGAAAACCATGACTTA
Source organism: Viscum album (assembly GCA_963277665.1). Taxonomy (NCBI): domain Eukaryota; kingdom Viridiplantae; phylum Streptophyta; class Magnoliopsida; order Santalales; family Viscaceae; genus Viscum; species Viscum album. The sequence continues at coordinate 910,497,845 of OY728155.1, read as the reverse complement.
ATACTAAATAAAAAACAAGGATGTTATATTTGGGATCAGTGAAAAAGTATAATTATTTTTTGTATTAGGATAAGAAAACATTGAAAAAATCCATAGGGATGATACTAATTATAATGAATGATACATAAAATTTGGTATGTATAAAATATGTGTTTTATCAATTAAATAATATCATATATGGATACTACAATTAGACATGGTTCTTCCATAGATGTACCTAGGTGTAACAACTCTAATAAGGTGTGTCGGGCTAGACTTGGTGTAACTTGGTACATGCCCACTGGCCTTACTATGTTCCTAGTTTGAAACTGATGGTGTATATGCTTTGGTAAATCCATAATATCATTATGAATGATTATTAAGGGGATACAAAACAATTCCCATAAGAATATATGTTACGAAATATATCATAGATAACATAGATTAATTCCTATAAATTCACATGTTAAAGAATTAAATGTAATTTATAAGTTATCCATTTATTTTGATTGAATTCCCATTTATGTGGTTAATATATTAAAATAATCATCCTTAATTTTCCTTTTATTCTAGACAATGGGTGCAAACAGAAGAAATTTGGTAAACAATCAATGTGATGGGAAATGTGATAACTTCCCCAATGAGATTTCCAACCCGATGGGAGAATGAATCACAATGTTTTTCATGATAACCTATCAAGAGAATAAGTTTATGAATAAAAACCTAGAGTAGGAGGAGCATCCAAATCCTCCTAAGATAGAGCAAGCATTGATTGAGGGTTAATGCGACAAAGGACTCTTACATTCAAAGGTTGATATGATCCATGGATCATAGAACAATGGATCAACTCCATTGAGAATATCATCTCCACCTTTCTATATTTTAAGGAAGTGAATGTTCTAGAGGTTGTTTATCATATAGAGGGATATTTTTATTAGTGTCAAAAATTGATAAAAATTATGAATCCTAATGATGATATCCAAGCAATGTAGTGGAAGGAATTATGGAAAATGTTTTTTATAAATATTTTCGTCATACTGTCTAACAAAAAATGGAATGGGATTTTATTTCCCACAAGAAAAAATATGATGGATCTATTAGAGATTATGAAGAAAATTTTACAAGTCTTGCATGATATGCCTCTACCTTTGTTGTTACCCCTGAATATATGGTTTACTACATATTTAGGGACTAAAACCCATTCTATGAAAAGACATGATAATCAATGACTTTGATAGCTATGAAGAAATTATTTGATGGACCTTTAATGTTGAAATAGAAATTATAAAATCTCAATGGTTTCATATAGACAAGATGTTTAATTTTGATTTTAATTATAGTAGTCCGATAGAGAAACTGAATAAAACCATGAAATTTCAAAATCCCACAATTCAAACATGTAAGAAGAAGCACCCCAAGAATTTCCTATGGGGAATGAAGAAATGATTTTGGTGAAGGAAGAATGGTACTTAACAAGAGATTTTTAAAAAAAAAGAGAAACACAGTAATGCATCAGAAGAGTGGAATTCTCCAGTAAACCCTCAGCTCATTGTCCATTGTTTCAAATTCAAGTAATTAAGGAATTTTTAAAACCAATTTACCAAGACAAGGGTTTCTATACACAACCAACACCCTCAAATGGAGTAAGGTAATGCTTTCTTCGATCACTAGAAATGAAGTGGATCCACAAAAAATGGTGATAAGAACACTAGTTAATCATTAATGAATTGTGAATGTACTCGTTTATTCTAGTTCTACACATTCCTTCATATCGTGAATGTTTAGTAGAACTAATGAAGAAACACTACAAATCATGGAAGTATTACTATTGGGGAAAATTTAAAATAGGGAAATCATTATATACCAATTATATAACTCATCCCATGTCAAAGTCAGTGTGATGAACATCAAAAAGAAACCTTGTCATACTTATTTTGGTGGAATTTGACACAATTCTATGCATGGATTGGCCTTACATATATTGAACCAATTTAAATTTCCCTGAAAGGAAAATCAACCTCTCTATTGTGAATCGACCCTCGATTATATAAAAGTGAAATTATGAGGATGAATCATTATTAGCACCAACATCACAAGCATAGATATTATATCCCTATAATAAAACATACCTTTTTAAAATGATTGAGTATAAGAAATTATCTATCCTATAAGACCTTCCTATTGTGAGGGAATACATTGATGTGTTTTCTAAGGAGTTTTTTAGTCTTACTCCTCACAGAGTGGTTGAATTTTGGATCGATATTAAACCTAGGGAATTACCAATATCCAAGAATCTCTATAGAATGGTAGTTTTGGATCTTTTGGAGATAAAGAAACAACTATATAACAATATGGTTAAATGGTTTATATTCATATGTGCTTCACCATAGTGTTCACCGGTCTACTTCTCCAAGAAGAAGGATGGAAAAATATGACTTTTTATTGATTATAGTAAGATGAAAAAATAAATATAATGAAAAAGTATCCACTACCTTGAATTTATGACATGTTTGATCAACTACATGAAGCACAATACTTCTATATGGTGGATATGCAGTCATGATATTACCAAGTATGGGTGAAGAAGGTGGATATCCCAAAGATGGCTTCTCATAAAAGGCATAGGCACAATGAGTTTATATTAGTGCCGTTATGAATTAGTAATTCTCCATAAATATTTATGGACCTTATTGATAGAGTCTTTAGATAATACATTGAAATATGTTGGGTACTATTTATAGATTATATTATAATATATTAAAAAACCAAGTTGGAGAATTTGGATTATCTATGTAATGTGATAATGATCTTATGATTGGAGAGGCACTATTCTATATACAATAAATGTTGGTTCATGTTGAAGGAAGACTCATTATTGGTAAATTTCATCACAAAAATGGGATATCTATAGACCCTTAAATAATTTATAAAATTGATGGATGATAGAGGAAAAAATCTGTGATAGATATCCATATTTCCCTTGGGTTATGTGGGTATTATTTCCAATTTGTGACAAACATCAAATGATTACAAAACTGTTTTACCAAGCTAACTCGGAAGGGATTAAATTTTTCATGGAATTATAAATGTGAATAAAGTTTCATGGATCTTAAAAGATTCATATCACTATACCTATTCTCACAGCACCAAAATCTGGCGAATATATTGTAAAATTCTTTGATACATGGAAGACGAGATTGGGAAGTGTGTTAATGAAAAATGGAAATGTAATATCCTATGATTCAATGTAGTTGAATTTTCATGAAAGTAATTACCAATCACTGAAATATAGTTTTTTTCATTGATATTCACTTTGAAAATATGGTGGAATTATATCTTTGTGGATAAGTGTGAAATATATATGGTTCACAGAATCCTAAAGTATATATTCACACAAAAAAACTGAATAGGATTCAATGAAGATAGCTAGAGCCGATCAAGAACTATGACTGATCAATTCACTACTATCCTTGGAATGAAAATAAATTTCTAAAATCTATAAGTAGAAGGGATCCATAAATTTTATGATTGATGAGGATTGAGAAGGATCTTATCTTATGACATTAAAAAATTATGGACATGGGAATTATAAAGAAAGCAACATCATCAATACTTTTACAAATTATTGATGAACCATATCTTCTATAGAGGTTAAAGGATTATCAAAAAGATGATATGGGAATTAAAAAAATGTGGAAGCTTTATTAAAAATGAAATACTCATATTTAAATGTTAATTAAGGATAATTTGTGAGATTTGGATCCATACTATATGTGCCATCAAATCCCGAGTTAAAGAATTAACTGTTGGATGATGCACATAGTTTGGATTTTCCATTCACCTATAAACCATAAAGGTGTATCAATATATCTGAGAGCTCCATTGGTGGGAAAATATAAAGAAAAGTATTGTGGAATATACAAAAATGTTCCAAGTTATTCATCAAGTGAAGGATGAAAGGCATAGGTCAAATGGGATTATTCAACCATTACCCATACCAACATGGAAATAGGAAAACATCACTGCAGACTTTGTCACTGGAATTATGAAGACATCCTAGGTAAATAATTATGTATTGGTTTTTTTGGATCATATTAAAATGATGAACCACATTATTACAATTTGACAGGATTTATCACTATATCAACTTCCACGGATATACAACAGAGAAGTGGTAAATTTGCATTGAGTACCACTATCAGTTGTATTTGATCAAGATGCAAGATTCCCCTCTATGTTCTGGAAAATCATATAACAAGAAAAAAAAATATTTTTGACTTGAACATGACTTATCATCCCCAAATAAATGTTCAATATGAGTGAACTATCTATACACATGTGTACCTATTGTAACATTATCAATTGACTTCAAACGAGGAGGGGACCAACATCTTCCTTTGGTCAAGTTCTCTTACAAATTTTTTTTTCACTCAGGCATCCAAATAGCTCTATATAAAGTTCATTATCAGAGGAGGTTCATAAAATTATCATTCTAGGATGAAGTTTGGGAAAAAACTACTAGTTCCTAAAATTTTTGAGCAAATGGTGGAAAATGATAAGACCATTCAACAACACGTCATGGAATCCTAGATTCCAAAAATGATCCATGCTAACAATCAATGATGTGGCCTAGATTTTGTTTTTTTGAGACATGGTATTGTTTTTAAAATCCCTATCAAATAAGGTGGTGATATTTTTCAATGAAATTAAAGAATAGTCCAAGACACGTCAACCTCGTTGAGATCATTAATAGCATCAGAGCAGTGGACTATTGACTAGAACTCATACTGATCCTCTGTAAAGAACATGATGTATTCCATATATCCCCCATGAGAATGTACATACCATACCCCTCAAAAGTAATCAATATTGAGGTGGTACCATTGGAGAATGATTTTTCATATGAAGATTAGTAGGTAAATATCATAGATCATAAATAAAAATTTCAATAAAATAAGACACTGCACCTTATAAAACTATTATGGAGAAAAAAAGTGTAAATAAGAAACATGGGAACTAGAGGAGGTGATGAAGTAGAGTTAACCTGACATCATTTAATGTGGGAAGAGAAAATTTCATGGGAGAAATTTCTTAAGGGGGGATTGTAATGACCCTAACTATTATAAATACAATTATTGTTATCATTTAATTAAATATATTATTAAGTATTGTTGTTGTAGAAAACACATTCACTTATTTTTATTTATTATATCCCATTAGTTTTAAAATATTGATAATAATTTTTACCCTTAGTGATATAGCTATTGAGTTGTGGTCACATGATTAGTATAAATATATGGTTTTGAATAATCTAATTGAAAGAGATAAAGGAAGTGATGGCCTCAACCCGTAAGATCATACCCGATGAAGACCATTTATCAGTGAATCCGAGGGAGATCACATAGCTAGGATTTTCTTTTATCCAATATCATGATGATACCCAATAACTTAAGCATTATCATAAGTGTTTATATGAGAAGTTTAAGCTCATCAAGATCATGACCCAAAGCATGTTCACTGAACCACCCAATGAAAGTCCCACCATTAGGTACCTTACCCATAGTGATTTTTTCGGGTGTTTTAAAGGGATATGTATCAATACTATATGAATATGAGAATTTAAAATTTTGTGTATAATAATGATTATATTTTCATCCTATAATTGTTACAATATAAATGATTTTTATTTTTATATAATTAAAATAAAATAGTAATTTTTAGTAATATTTTAATTCAATTAATGAATTTATTTTGATGAGTTCATGGAATTATAAATTAAAAATATCTTAATAAAAATTTAATATTTAATATTGTTTATTAAATATAAATGATTGGGTAATTTTTAAGAGGTCGAATTCTATATTTTTAGGGGTTCCAAACTATTATTGTAAAAATCCCAACATTAATTAATAAATTTCAATTTTATTTTATATTATAAAATTTAAATATTTTGAAAATTATATATATTAAATGATTATTATATTTTTAATCATAACATTGAAATTATCCATTGGTTAATTTTTTATACTTTTTGGAGACAATCGAATTTTCAGTTGAAAATTAAATACCATATAAATATACTCTGTGTATAATGACATCATAATTACCTAATAGTTAAGTAAATATTCTTTAAATGGAATCTAGGAAAAAATTTATGTTTTACTTTTAAAATAATTTTATTTTATGTTTATTTTATTAATTTTTTAAATCCCTTATGAATCCTCTAAAATGTATAATATATTTAAATATTTTTAAATCATTTCGTTAAGAGTTTTCCTTACCTCAACTTGATAAATGTAATTTATTTATTAAGTTCTTAAATATTACTATAATAATAATGATAAATAAATCCATTTGGAATAAACAATGTGAAAAATCATGGGATCATTTTTGGTTTTAGATTCTTTATTATGTAGAGTCCAAAACATAAAAAATAAATAAACCCCGTCATTTCCTATATAAACCCACCAAAGCACCTATTTAGTGTAAAAAAATAGTTTTATCATATTAATACTCTTCTATTCACTCTCTTCAGTCCTCCCAAGAAACCCCCAAGCTTTAATTATTTCCCTCCCAAGCATTTGGAGTCACACACCCAAGTAAGGGATTTTCCAATCTCCTCAATTATCACGAAATTATTTTTGTAATGTCTCTAAATTTCCTTTTTATTATGATATTACATATTACAATGACAATAATATTGATAAAAAATTATATATCATCCTTGCACTATAATCAGTCCGTCCATGAACCTGTATGTACACCTGGTACCATGTCAAAATTTTGTAAAGGATTTCTCTCTTTTCTTTTCCATTCATGCACCTATTTTTTGTTTTGTCTATTAAATTCATCATTATTACATTGGTATATATTATTACATAGTTCCGTAACTTGCCTTTAATTTATATGTTATGAGATCCCCTTTGTCTATCATTAATCCACCCATGATCATGTATGTATATCTGTTACCATGCTAATATATAGTTAGGATTAATTTCATTATTCAAGTTTCTTCATTAATTTATGCCTTTTATTTCAAATTTCTAGTGTTGGGATATATATTTAAAAGCACATATCACTTCAAATTTTAGTTCAATGTTATGAGATACCTCTATATCTCTCATAAACACATTTTGATGCATCTTTAAGTGATATTGTTATGCTGTCGAAATTTCACCGTGATTTTTCCATGCCAAAAACAATTGGCTAGGGAATACCATACTCATTTCCTATAAAGGTTGTTCACCATTACACACATATAAATTTTTTTGGGGACTTACATGAATTTAGACTAATATACATGATTTTGTAATTAAATATAATGATTAAAGAATCCATGTTTTATGATCTATATCGCACACTTAAGCAAGATAATGAAATGAATGTGACGGGTGGACCCAGAATTAAATAGTACTCCAATGCATTGGGTAATTTATAGTATCATGATAAATCATGATGGGATGGGGAGTGAACATGATTCCATGATAAGTATTTTCTCACCATGATTTCTTGATTATTTATCCTTTATTTATGCACATTATATTGTGTTTTATATTTTTGTCACATTTCCCATGTTTGGATTATCATGACATATGATGTCTCCTTGTTCATGTTTATGGTTATTAATATTTTTTTCCCTCATTCCTATTTATATTGTATAAAAATTATCACCATATACTCTAATTATTGCCATAATGGATTTAAATGTTCATTATTTTACAATGTTATTCCCCAGGTTGTCTGATTTAGATTAAAAACCAAGGAATTTTAAAATCTTGTTAAGGTAGTTTTCAAAAATGGTGTGGTACACCATATGCAAGATATTATTATATGAACCATATTATCATATACACTGGAAATTTTTATCATTCAGGATTTATTATGAGTAATTTTATCTAATAAATCATAAAATAATATGAAATATAGAATATAGTTATAACAAACATTAAATATTTCATTATATACATCTATGAGAAGCGGTGATGGAAGAAAATTTTCATCAGTTCATGAGATGGTTGTTCATTTTTCACATGATAAACACTTTCATTTTCCATTAGAGGGATGATATTGTTGTTGGTAATAACCTAAACATTACAAAATTTTAGTATAATGAACATAATGAGGTTATTGTATCATCATTATTTAATAAGTTTATAGGGGGTGGAAGAAGTAATAAATCCAATATATCGGTTAAGGTTGTCACGTCTTCTTCAGATCAAATCTTTTTGTTTTCATCGAATTCCTTCCTAGGATGGATTTCTAATCAAATAATGTATTATAGGATGAGATGATGGAATTATGGAATATATTTTGGGTTGATTTGGTTGATAACATATAAAAAAAGTTGACTAGTCTTACATGTAGTTATGATTAGATTAACAAAAATCTTCAAATATTGGCATAGAATAGTAACCTAAAGAACATTATCGACTAAGGCAGATCTATAGGATTCATAGACCATGTAAAAGTTTACAAATTTTAGAAATTAAAAGTTATAATATTTTGAGTGGGAATTGTTTCCAATTTTATTTGGAATAAATATATATAAGAAGTCATCTATATGACATAAGAAGAGATTAATATGATGGGTTGAAGTTGATATATTTTTTTGATGGACCTATCACATATGATTTTATATATACTAGATAAGATATTTCAAAAACATGTATTATGGTAGTAAAATATCAAATAAATCGAGGAGAACTACAAGGGAATAAGTTATATTTATGAAATAATATTTGAAAAATAAAAGTTATATATATCAATTATTTAGGAATGAAGGAATACTAATCATCAAGGGGGTATTGAAATATTATTAGTCTCTATCAAGTGATCATATATCATAGTTAGGCTATGTAAATGATCATGTGAAGATCATCATAGCTAGTGTAATACATATCTATTAATATAGAGTATGTTATGGATTCTAATTCAGCTAATGAGGCATTATTAATATACAATGATCTATTACATTTCTTGGAATCATATATATAATGTACATTATTATCTTTAAATAAATGTTTATAATCTTATGATAATGGTACTAGACTAGATGAAAACATTATCATAGAGGATAAATGGGATATACTTAGGGATATCATTTCTTCGAGGAGTTTTACTCAAGGAGTTAATGTTACAGATAGAATAGTAGCCACGTATGAAAATGAGGAAGGATAATTGACTCAATTCACAACTCAATAGAACCATGATTTTATCATGTGAGATATAAGTAGATGATAGTTAAGAATTTGGCTCCAGTTTAAGTTGGAGTGTTGTAAAATTTGGTCCCCCAGACTCAAATTGTGAAATACTTTTCAATTACCATATCAGGTATATTAAGAATTATGAGTGACATTTTTTTAAAATAATTGATAAAATACATTCCCACACACTATTTATATAGTAATTAACTTGGAGTATTTTTTTATCAATGGGTCATAAGAGATCCCTTCTATAATGACAAAATTATGATATAATGAAACTTATCATAAATTTATGGCCTAATTTATGAATAGAAAACACTAATAGGACATATATGAATCATAACTATCTAGTGTTGTAGGACCAAGAATATTAATACTTCTTCTTATGAATTTCATGCTTGGTTGTCTCACATAAATGAGATGAAAATGAATGAATTATCAATATGAAAACATTATATTACTTGTGCCATTGGATATTAATATCTACGATCATGTGTATTAACCTATCAACTTGAAATCGGTATAATTTTTTTATCATATGATCATTTATATTGATGCATGATGAAAAATATGGTATTATTATTTTGGGGAGGAAAATTTTCAGTAGGTGGTTCATTTTTTTCATGGTTTTGATTTAATAATCGTGATAAAATTTATTGCCTCCAGAAATAAAGAGATCTCATAGGCCCAGTTGATTAGGATGTTAGTTACTTTACCAAATCCATGTCCATGGTTGAATATGGAAATCCTATTTGTAATGTTTAGTAAAATAATAAAAAAATAATTTAAGGATGTTGACATAGGTGATTCATCCTTCTTTATGAGATATCACATTACAAGGAGACTATATCACACATAATGTATTCATGGGTGGCTTCTATTTTAATGACTAAACCTTATTTTTTCTGGGCCTCGATTTATTTTTGTATACCACACTATGTGTATGTGAATTTATCATGGATAACAAGATATGGGTATAGTGGTTCACACACAAAGCATATTCATATTCTTCCCCATTTCTAATGAATTAGAGTTTAGGGCATGGTGGACCCTAAAATGAGGTTTTGGTAATGTAAGAGTTTGAAAATTCACTAATAAATAAATGAAAAATTTATTATTTTGGTTTATAATATTTGTATTTTAATTTATTTACTCATAGTACAAACATGTTATTCAGTGAATATAAAGAAAATTATTTTATGAATTAAAAATTTAGTCAATGATCGTTAATATTTGTGGGACATATGAGTAAGTTTAATGACTCAGAAATTTTTCATGTAAAATTATTTTAATGTCACAATTATGTGATGTAATACTTATGAAATTAGTGACATAGATACTAGGTCATATGTATTATTAATGTATTATTTATATGGTTATATATGTTTAGGGGAAAATTAAAATTTCCAAGATTATAAACACAACTATTTAAGTCTAGAGATTACAAAATTCATGGGAACTATTTATCACACTAATTTATGTGAATATATATCCTCCATCTAATATTCTAGAGTGATAATGAGTTTATCTAATCACTAATATCCATGTTCTTCTTTCTAGAATGAATGAACAATGTTTTATTTGTAACGTCCTGGACCCAGATTTCACTCAACTCTGCCCCGAGCCCGGTTGGCAACATTTTATAGCCTCATGCACATCTCCAAAAACACCAAAGGCTTATAAATTGAATCGAGGTCCTTAGTAGTGTCTATGGTATAATATTCCTTCATTTTCTAAGTTTAAAATAGTGGAGTAACAACAATTGTCAATTGTGGAAGAAAATACAACCAGAAAAAACTTATAAATAAACAAGACAGTAATATATATCAAATCCAGATGTTTCTCATATACAATGATGATGATACACGTCTCTATAGAGAATCCAAAACTGGTATAAAGAAGTTCAGTTCAATACATGTATCCAATGTTACAAAAGACTAAATAGTCATATCACTGAATGGAATCAAAAGTCTTGTCTGGATCCCTTTCTCTTCTATGACCATGCATGGCCCAAATGTCAACCCTCAAACTGTGGTCACATTCCCCTATCTCGGCCATCCTCTAAATAGACTATTCATGTACCCAATGGCCGCCAAAATAGGGTGTGAAATACAATCCCAATAGGTAATTACCCAAATATTTATTCATTTATAGGATGTTTAATATAATAAGATAAGAAATGTTTAAGTAGAGTATGTAAGTAGTAAATAAATGTAAAGTACCCATGGAATATCCGATAATAATAAATTGAATTGAATAGCCTCTCAAGGATCTCTGGAAAATAGGATTCAAGCGCATAACAAAGAATCTATATTAGATCTACAAATACCCAACTTGATCTATCTATAAATCCATACTTATACAGTAACCATAGCCTTGTTGTAAAACCAATTGAACAATGAAAACCATGATCTATCCATAAAATCACACCTATCACATTTACCATAGTCTTCCCATATAATCAATGTGTCAAACCCAAAAGGGCCATATCAAGGGTGTAGAAGACAAAGGAATCCTCTTAGAGTCCTTGGAGCATCTCGATGGAAATTCAGTTAGGAAATGGTTGGAGTCCAATGTGCATGTCAACTAAAAATTACCTTCTCAAGACTGAGAAAACTATATCCAATTGGTATCAAAGCCCAATCCCACACATAGAATCAAGGCCAAAAGGGTATACTATATCCAATGAATCCACAACCGCATTCATGATTGATAGAGAATCATCTAAGGAATCTATGTAATGATTCAACATTTCAAACGATTTAAAATTTCATACATTATGAGTATACCCACTAATGTATCCATTCATATTCAAATCTATACAATGAGTATAACCATTCATATATCACAATTCATGATTAAACATATCTCATGATTTTACACACTAAATTCCACATTTTCTGAATAAATTATTTAATCATTTCATGTTCAATATAATAAATTTCTTCAATTAATCAATTATATAGTTTAATTTCTCAATCTAATATTCCACATGGCGAGGTGATAGGATATCTCATAGGAATGAAATATAATATCATTTAAATAAAATTAAGCTCCATTAACTAGGAAATCCAAAATCACACACCATGGGTGGTTCAACATGTGGCATAGGAAAAAATAGAACACCCCTTATATGGACTTGGTTGTGGATAAAACCACAGAAACATCTCAAGGGTCACTAAACGATTCCCCTAAAAGTCCCAAATCACTTTAATCAATTTATCGTTTCAATTCAATGGTTGAGTTAGAAATTATAAAGGGAAACACAATGGAATATAGGCCTATAAAGAACAAAAAACAATGGAAAAAGTATATACCACCTATTTTATCTTAGTAGTAGATTGCATATCAACCCTCATCTAATCTAGATTTGAAAAAATGTATAATGAATAAAGAACATGAAACTAAGGAAAATTATGTTGCACTTAAATAGAATTTCCAATACCAATAAAAACAAAAAATTTAAAAAAATGAATCAATTACCGACCAATGAAGATACAATGTGACATTCAGTGCTTGAATCGGAGATCAGATGGAAGAATGGGATCAAAATAAATAATATTTTTCAAAGGGATCATCAAAATGGAACCTTTGATATGTGGGAGGAGGAAAATAGATTTAGGTTAGAATATATTTTAATTCTATGCAAAATTGTAAAATCTACCCAAATAAAAGGGGTTTAATGGTTTGACTGCCCATTTTGACAAAATAGTATCCAACCATGTATGGTTTGATATAGGAGAAGGGAAGAAATTTTTTTACCTCACATGGTTTGACTAACCATGCATAAACCATAAAAACAACTATCAAAATTGTATACACTCTCACATGGTCATGTACCTAAATTCATATGGTTTGGCTGAAACATGAAATCTCCTACTATTCTATGCACATGCCTAGCATGGTTTATCAAACTATGTGTCCTAACCCACTTGGTTTGAACTAATAATATAAAATGCCATTTTCACCCCCCAATAATGGGTTCCTGGCTCTGAAAATCCCCAAATACCCCAGAAAGACCTATTAACTCAATGGGTAATCTCAATAGGCCACATTTAACCATCAAAACTCAAATAGAAGGTATTTGTGACTCATACAATACAAAGTTTCTTCAAATCTCAATCCTTAAAGATATTCATCCATGAATTTCCCTCTCAAGGGTAGTAAATATTCATATGAGAATAAATACTGACACTACGCACAATCATTGGACTCCCGCTTCCATGTCTCTTCTTATAAACAGTCATGTTTCCCAAGCACCTATGATAAATGAATTTTCCATCATCAGATAACATTCATAATCCTATCATTGATACGAATATAATTCTCTTAAATGGATGCATCTACATGTTCACAATCTCCAAGGACAAAACTAATGATATGGGAGTGAATGATAGTGGTGAAACTAAGATATGTGGAAGATTCCATTCATGAATCGATACCACAAAGGTGACCAAAACCGATTGGCTACCAAACTAACTCCCTCTAGAATCGTGAATGACCCAACATATTTCAGTTAAAGTCTTACAATATCTTTTGATCTATCTGTGTCCCATCCATAATGAAACATATAGAAATACGCAAACCCCAAGCTCCAAATCTATAGGATGTCTATGGTGATTGGGGTATGATTTTTTCCGAGACAGTGCAGTAGCCATCCTCTTTTAAATCGACTCTGTATGCTTATAAGTCTCATACATGAGATGTGGTCCTAGTAATGTTGTCTCAACTTCCTCTAACCAGCACATGAGATATCAAATTTCCTACTAAAAAATCATTAAAATGTTACATTATTATAATAACAATATATTCATTATTTTAGGTGAACTTAACTATGTGTATATGACTCTCCCAAGGCACCCTCAAATGTAGGATTCATTCTCGTGGAACATCCTAAAGAACTTGAATCAAACACTATGATTTGACATTAGTCAAAGGTGGTATGTTTTTCTTAAAGGAACCTACAATCCCTAATACCTATGACAAATACTCTTGAAACAATACATAAATAGGTTATCACTATATGAAACAATGGTGCATGGAACCCTGTAGAGACAAATTATGTCATAGATATACAACCTTCTATGCTCAAACCCAATGAATGTTTCTAGGATATTAAATAGATGTGAAAACATCTTGATCATGTTAAAAACATCCCATAAAGGATATCTACCTCAAAGAATCATTGGTCAATCGTTCAAACAATCCATAGTGAAATCATCCCATTTCAATAAGGGAATATGTATCTGCTATAAAAGTACATCTGGTGACTAATGATTCATATTCACCTAATAACTGGGGGGGAACCTCAAAACAAAACTAGCTACCTCACATGTCACACACAACCACCAGTGGTGATGGTGTAATTAATTGTATATATTGGGGACTCTGGGATGTACTGCCAATGCTGATTCATAAACCTCTTACATCATTTTCTCATATATGTCCCCTGGAACCCAAATGTGGCCTTCGATACAGAATATATCATCCTAACATATGGATCAACAATGGGTTTTATCCTCACTAACAATACCCTCTAATAGAACTACACCCTCTGAATTCGATAGCTGCCTCACACTCACTCTATCTAGAAAGGTCGAGTTCACAACTAAGGATGATAAAAAATAATACCCCGGACTATCATTTACCAACATGTTAATATTACATAAAAAATCCATTACTTCCCACTCGTTAAATTCATAATTCACTACATGTATATGATTCCTCATGCTCCCTCAATCAGCATCTACATTTCCTTTACCATGCATGTGGGCGATCTCGATTTAAAAATATTTTAGGTAATCCACCCACCTTCATTACGTCAAATTTATATCACGCTATATAGAAGTGTACTTGAGGATTTTTTGGATTGAGTACCACTCAAAACACTCTACCAGTAAGTAATTTCTCCAACAGAGCAATGCGTGAACAAATGTCGTCAACCCAAGATCATGTGTTGGGTAATTCCTCTCGTGTTTCCTCAACTGCTGAGACACATAGTCCATAAATCTATCCCCATGTACAAGTAATATTCCTTGTCTAATACCTAATTCATTACAGTAAATAGTTTGAATCCTTACTAGATCTATTAAAATCATTATTAGTGCTAAATTCATCCTCTATTTTATCTTAATTAAGGAAGTCTCATAGAAATAGGACCATAAAACATCACACGGTTCTTAGTAAATCCTTTTAATAGTGCTACTAAGTGTGAGAAATGTAGTATGATGAAATAGTAATATCATGATAGCCCTAATAAATTGGGTTTGTTGAGGACATTCAAGGGATTCTCCTATGAAACTACATTTCTCACCTTCGATGGGTCTACTTCTAATCATTCATCTTAGATAATGTGTCCCATATAATGAATTTGATCCATTGAGAAGTTTAATTTTGTGATCTTATCATATAACTAATGCTCTAATAGTTTATTCAAAATGATCTCAAGATGTTTGGAATGACAGTCTCAATTGTTAGTATACACCAAGATATCTTCCCTGAAATCCACTATCAACGAATATTTATAACGATGTTATATTTGGTTCATCAATGCCATGAAAACTGATTGAGTGTTTGTTAGACCGACTGAAATTATCAGATAGCCACATAGAACAAACCTGCTATGAAAGGCTATATGAGTTATGTATATAGTTTAAACACATACCTGATGAGATCTATGTGTCAAATAAATTTTCAATAACACTCTATCTCCTTGAAGAAGGTCAAACATGTATTCTATCTATGGAAGAGGATACATGTTCTTAACTATCAGCCAGTTCAATTTTTATTAATCCATTCATTTCCTAAGGGTATCGTCTACCTTTTTTGAAAAAAGGACTAGAGAACCCCATAGATTATTATTAGGTTATATAAATACCATTTCCCATTAATCCTCTAGTAAACTCTTGAGATCCTACAACTCCATCATA
This sequence comes from Viscum album, assembly GCA_963277665.1. NCBI lineage: Eukaryota > Viridiplantae > Streptophyta > Magnoliopsida > Santalales > Viscaceae > Viscum > Viscum album. Next base: position 910,481,734 of record OY728155.1, on the reverse strand, counting down.
GCCATCCTGTAAAGAGGAATGGATACCATTGTAACTCCTCACCCTAGCTGATGGAGAAATCCACGTCTCTCTCTAATGGTAAACATGAATATTTATCTTGAAACTCATCCCTAAAATGATTCAAAAGTGGATAAAATCACGTCTAACATGTTTATTGATCATCCAAATACAAACAAGCGATCTGGGATTTCATGTCACCCAATCTATGATTCTTTTGTCCATCTCAACTCACATAGACATCCCTTTCACCATTGTGAGTATAATCTGCAACCTATGTTGATGTGAATGTCACCATACAATGACAAAAATAAATTAAGTGTTGATAATATACTAACCACTATATCCCGGTTATGATGTTAAACCATATCATTTCAAGGATATAATGATTCTTGAAGAAGTGGAACCCACCAACCTCAAGGTTCACTCTCTACAGTGCTGTACATCTACCGTTCTAATTCCCAATGGATTTCATGCATCATAACACACACATAAAATAGTATAACAAGGAACGTTACTTCTAAAATATGTAAATATATATAACTATGTGATGAACCTATATCAAAAATAGATGATGCAACAATAGAAGCGAATAATATCGTACCTATCACTATAGATGGGCTTACACCCTGCTCCTCGGGGTTAGGTTGTATAGAAAAGATATGACCTGAATTGTAACCCTATGAAACAACCTTACTACCTAGAGGAGGACCAATTTTATGTCTTGGTGTAACTAGTAGATGGCTAACTATGCCATTTCCACCATTACCTCGACCTAATCGAACAATACTGCACTAGCTTTATACCTGAAGAAAAGATGAGAAACCTACTCCTAAATGTGGTGTCGAAGATGAAAGCCTCCACAAATAGCCATATGGATTTTCACAAATAAATGTTTTATGAGGCCCATCCTACCTCAATCTCAGTACTCAACGGGGTGTCAATATCATTGATTCTTCATTTGGACCCATCTTCCACACTGTTGAAAGGTCAATACACAACCAATACTAACAACCTTAATGAAACTCATTTCATGTGAATCATCAAAACATAACTTCTGGTATGAATACACTAAATAACTCGATCGAGAGACTACACTACTATAATCTATGCCCCCACCTTCCCTTATTCCCACTCTATAATCAGTGATTGATTTACAATTTCAATAATAGAGGTGAATCAAAACACATTGACCTATTAACTGATTGTAATCTGAATGCCTCCCTCAAAGCGTCCCACTATTGATAGCTCATCCGTAAGGTCTATCAGGAAAAAATTTTGTAGCTCTGTAAAATATGTGGAGAACTTTATAATGATAATAGTTCCCTTCTCTATATTCATGAACTCATTATCCCACTATATGCTCAGAGCATCAAGGTAAAATTATTCATAGAACCTGGTTTAGAAATCATCCCAAACCATGTCTTCTAACAAGTCATCTTAGTTAAAAAAATCCCACTGGTGATTTTCTTCTCCACAAAGAATATAAGTCATGAGATTCAATATCTTCTCATGAGGTGTCTCTTCATGCTCAAATATTGATTGTGTAGTCTCTACCCATAACTCAGTAGCCCATGGACGTCCATCCCTAGAGAACATGGGGGGCCACTGTTTCTAGAACACACATTTCATGTTATCCATAGACAAGTTATTTTAATTTTCTCCATAAAAAGTATTCATGGAGAGATATAATCCATTGAAGAACTATGTCTCAGCACCTTTGTCCATAATAATAGTTCGTCTCGTAGTTGGCACTAATAGATGATCCACTAATAGCCCATATCCCACCATCATCAGAATGTGATCATGGACACCCTCCTAACACACCCCATGACGTCATCAGGGCGCCCTGACTCTATAAAGAAAAACACATGCCTCTAAAATGAACAGTAATAATGTTCTCATCTCAAAAGAACATGACAAGACAACCCCTCCAAATACAAGGTCATACCATATAGTTTACTCTTAATTACATGACAATAACAGAATAAGTGAAAAAGTCAGAAGAGAAACTTCCTATTACAGATTCAAAATCTGAGTTTCGGTCAAGTATCTATTTCCAATTTCACATTCCCATTTCAATTCATTTAATATTCATTTCAAATATATCATAATTTAATTCGACATTTAAACTGGATAGTTATCTAAATTCTTACACATGTGAGCCCATAATCCTCCTAAATCAAATCTTGTTATCCACTTAATAAATACCATAAAACATTTCCTAAATTCTATCACAATAGTAGGTATATGTATCAAAGTATCTATCACAATGCCTTGCAATAAGTAACACATCCATATAGTATTTCATAATTCATGGGATGTTATTCTAACAAGTTTCTATAATGATGAATGAGATTTAATATCCTAATCTCATCGGGTTGAACCATATTAGAACCCAAAATCATATAAACAATTACATAATAATCCAAGATCATCACTGAAAAATGGAATCAAATCAACTGTAATAGTCAAAAATCCAAAAAATTGGTTTATTTGATGCAATTTGGCCTTTTCTTGTACGTGGGTTATATACACCTATGAAAAACTCATTAAAAACTCTAATACATTCCTAAAACCATTAATGGTTTCTATTTAGTATTTAAAATCAGAAATGAACCACACTGATACAACTTTTCAACATCTCAAACTTGTATTCTAAACAATAGTGCCCCAATCCCAGTTGGCTACACGGACACAAGTGAATCTACCAAAATTTCCTATGCTTCCAAATAGTATCAAGGGCCTATGGTGTGTCATTGGGGAGACTATTACCTTATTAACATGGTGTAACATGACATAATAGAAACAATAGTTAATATATTAATCATATACAACAAGCATAAAACTGTAAAAAAACATGACATGAATATATGAAAAATCAAGAAGTGTCTCATATACAATGATGATGATTCATTTTCAAAATTGTATAAGAAATGGAAAAAACTGTTTAGCGCAATACATGTATTCAAAGTACCAAAAAGAAAATGTAGTTCTATCACCGAATATAATCAAGGACCTCTTCTTGATCTCATTCTCCTCTGCTCCTATGCATGGCACAAAAAATAAACCTTTAATTGGGTGTTATTTCCCATATCTCTACCTGCATCCATATAGTCTATTCATGGAACTAACAATGAACCAAATAGGATGTGATTTTAAATCCTAGTAGGTAACCACCCAATGATCTATACAATTGAATATTATCCAATATATCAAGATATGTAGTTTCCATGTAAAGAAGGTAGGCAGTAATGAAATGTAAAGTTCCCTTGGAACATCCACCACTAAGAAAGTTATGTTGAGTATCATCTCAAGAGTCCCAATAAAACAAGTGTCAATATCCTAAAAAGGTAGATACAATAGAAACATAAATAAATAACATGGTATAATCTTACATGTGTACTTATCAAGTCACCACAACTATTCCAAATAATCAGAAGAACCATAACAACCAAGAACGAGAAATATGATCTCAAATGTTACATTTACCATGATTGTGCTTTATAATCAACATTTAAGACCATGAATGGTTATAACCAATGTTTATAAGACCAAATAATTCTCATTGTGTATGATGAGAATCTCAATGGAAGCTCAGTTGAAAACTTGATGGTTTCCTAGGATCATGTCAACCGTGCATGTCCTATGTCATTCCAAGGAAGATGGATCCAAGGTGTGTCGAATCCCAAGGAATCCCATAGAATCAAGACCTTAGGAGCTTACTCAATCCAAGGAATCCAATACCATGTTCTATATATAAGAAGCATCATCCAAGGAATCTATATAATCGATCACCATTTCATTCCATTTATCATTTCATACCATATGAGTTTACCCACTCATATAACCATTCACATTCAAATCCATCTCATGAATATACCCACTCATATATCACAATTCACATTTAAACATATCAGGTCAGTTTACCCACTAATTTATAATTTTTTATAAAAAAACATTTATGATATCCATGCTCAATATAAACGATTTTTTCAATTCCTCAATTAAACATTTTAATATCTCCAACACCATGTTCAACATGGTATTGAGGCAAGACATCTCCTAGGTAATAAATCCAACATCTTTTTTATATAATTAACCTTTCCATAACTAGGAAATGTTAAATTAGACCCATGGGTGGTTTAACATGTGGCATAAGAAAGTGGAACACCCCATGGGTGGCATTGCTTAGGGAAATAAGAACCAACCCATATCAAGGATACCTAGGGGATTTTGTAACCTATCCCAATTCAGTTTATTCAATTTATCATTTTATTATCTAGGAAACACTATAAATTATTATGGTAAGAACAATTAAAGATAATTCTATAAAGCAACAAAACCAAAAATAAAGGTACAAACCACCTACCGTGTTTTATTAGTAGAGTTATCATCCATTATTAACTCTTGATTTGGCTCTTATCAAGACAAAAATGAAAAATAAAAGAGGAATATGAAATTAATGAAAATAATCTTGCACTTAAATATAATCATCGATGCCATGTTATATCATGTGAAAATAAAAAAGGAATGGAGTAATCACTATTGCAGATCCAACAAGATACTCCATGATTGAATAAGAATAAAATGGAGGAACATGATCAAAACAACAAAAAATCATCATTGTGAGCTTCAAAATAAGGCCCTTGTAGTTTGGGAGGAGGAAAATATATTTAAGGTATAATATATTCTATATTAATTTAAAATTATAAATTTTACACAAATAACAGTGGAAATACTGTATGAGCATACAATTTGACAGACCATGCAACAACTATGAACGACTAGCCATAGGAGAAGGTCACCAACACAGTTACCTCACACTGTTTGACTAACTATGTGGAAAATGTGAATACAATTACTATCAAAACTATAGAAATTATTAAATGGTTGTGCACCTCAGTTAGAATGGGTTGGCTTAACCATATGGCCTCTTATCGCTCTCTACCCAAGCCTCACATGGTTTATCAGACCATACGGACTGTCCGACTTGTTTTGAACTAACCATGATACATTCTATTCTAACCCCAAAACATGGTTTCTAGGCACTAAACTGGCACTTGACACCCTATATTCATCCATTTCATCAAAATGTAATCAAATTAAGACACATTTAAATATTAAAACTAATAAAAAAGGGATTTGAAACTCGTTTGAAAACCTAGTTTCTTACAATAGTGATTTTTGATACATCGAAGGATTCTTTGATTCTATATTCTAACACCATAAAAGCATACATCAATATGATTTTATAAAATCTTTGGAAAATATAAAGGGAACCAACTAGGATTCCTTCAAGCAGTTATCATTGACAATGAGCAGAACACCTATTGGACCATAATCAAATGAGGGTTGATTTAGATTTTATTTTTCATGTTTATTTAATTCTCCCAATATTTAGAGCATGATTATCGAGTGGATAATCTCTAGATATGATGTTTTGATTCCAATAACGAAGTAATGTTTTAAATTTCCCATGTGTTTATACTTTTATTGTGCGCCTGACATTAACAGTTCAAAAATATTTTCAATTCCCATTACATTTTTCATTTTGACAATAATTATATATTATTATAACATTATCATCAAATTAACTCTAGGGAATTAAAATAGTCATTTTATCAAATTCATTGGTTTCTAAAATATTCATGTCTGGTAACATAACATTTATAAATGTTTAATGAATAATTTAATTCACTTATTGGATTGAAATAAAATTAAAATTACATCTCAATCAGGGAATGAATTTGAGAAATAATTTATTTGATTTCATGAATCCTAAATAATAATTCATATTTTTTTCAACAATGATCATCTCGTATAAAAATGATTTTTATATTGAACATGATGATGCTAATTTAAATAATTCATGTAGTAAAAATAAATTTTTTGATCATAAATGTTTTGACCCCATTATAAATGCTATTAAAAATAAATAACACTTCAGAGGATGATATCAAGTCACTTATATTATATAACATTTTTATTCCATTATGATTCAAATCAATAATAATTTTTAATGATATTTATGAAACATGATAAAATTTGATAATTGTAAATATTTTTCAATTTAATATAAAAATACACTATTTTTATACCATCGATAAAGGAAATAATATTTCATATTCACCATTACTGTGATTTAAGAAAAATATTTATATTAACATTACAAAATAAAATAAAACAATTTTAATTACTTTTCACTTTCACTTAAAGGAATAGAATGAAATTGTTTTATTAGGTTTTATGGTGTCTTCAAGACCAATAATGTGAATATGAAATTCAACATTTTCAGTCATGTTTTATAAAATAAAATGAAAAATACTTATAAGAATTAATAACAAATAGAAAAAAAATGATTCATAAAATATATATTGAAAAACATAACCAAAATGAAAAGAGTCTCCCTTATGAGAAATTCAATATTACCATTATGATTTACACCTTTATGGGTGTTCTTTCCTTTTTTCACTCATTGTATTATAACATTGATCATTGGAATTTCATCTACCTCAAACATATTTATTTTTAATATCATCTTGATTATAATCAAATTTTCATTAAGGAATAGTGTTGATTTATTGTATTGGGTTTCATGATTACTCTTTAGAATATCGTGGTAGAAGAATATTTTTATGTAATAAAAAAGGGATATAATTTTTTGATGATATTATACAGGAAAAACTTGTTTATTATTTTTTCAATGGAAATAATGAATTAACTAATTAAACTAACATTCCTAGATAGGTATAACTCATAATCTTAGTGTGTTATGAATTTATATCAAAAAATCAATTATAATTTTGAAGTATTTGGAATCTAAATACTCATTTTGAATCATAGATGAATCCAAATGTCAATTGACGTTGGAAATGATAGTGAATGGATATGATCATAAAAATGTAAATATTAAGTAAATAATATCAAAGACTATAGAAAATAATAGATATAAAAGAGTTATGATTTCTAATTTATTTCAATATATATAGGCTATATGTATATATGATAAATGGTTTGGGTTAATTCCAATTATTTAAGAAATATCAAATAAATGGGATTAATGGAATAAGATAGTGGTTGGGAATTAATGATAATGGGAAATTCAACTGATGTGAATAACTTCCCATGGTAATTTAATTCATCAACATTAATCATATAATTTATTTATAAAAATTATGTTACTTTAAAGAAAATAATTTCTTTTACCACTATTTTATATGACAACATGATTTATAGTGGGATATAAAACATATTTTATAATATGTTAACATAGATAAATATTATTTCTTAATCTATTATTGTTTAATTAGAATACTTTTATATAATAAATAAAATCAAATTCATATATATGTATTTAGAAAACACTTGTATAAAATTAATCCATATTATTCACCTCAACTCAGTTCTCTATGGGACATAATATAATAAGAGTCACCTTTCTATATTTCATCCTAATGTTCATTGTAAAATAACTATTATATGTCATATATTATATAAGATAATGTTATTACAATGGCCTAAAAATTTTTAGTTCAAAATATGTATTTTTTGAAATGATTCTATGATTATTTTCAAAATTTAAGGATAAAGAAATAGATCAAATGAGGGAGATGAATTTTTTTTGGAATAAATTTTGGAATAAATTTTAATGGGAAACTAAAATCATCTATTAAATGTATGAAGGGTGTAAAATAGTGTTCTGGTTAGTTTGATAATGTTTCTTCTAAGCATTTACCACAACTATATGTCTTATGGTAGTCCACCTAAATTTTGATGGGATGGCCCAACTTTCATTATAAAGTGTGATACCAGCAATGTTTCAGCGGTTGTCTCACTGGGTTTTATTGGGTGAAGAAATCTTTGGGTGGGAATAAAAAATATTTTTTGTGGATTGATTGGAGGATCATTTTAATAAGTTTGTTTTTATCATTTAGTTAGGAGAAAATTCTAAAACCCCTAAGGGTTCGTCTAGGAACCCTCTAGAAATATTTAATTATAAGTGATAAAATGTTTTAAAAATTTATATAACTATTCATTAAAACTAAACATCAATGGTATTTTTTATCTCAAGTCTAATGTAAAACCAACAAGGACATGTGATTTCTAGAATACAAACCCATGATAAAAAATAAAGATAATAATTTTGAATAATTTAAATGTAACATTATAATTAAATAAGAGAACAATGAATAATGAGAACACTACATTTTTATGAATTCGGGTTAATGATATTTTGAGGCTTATAACAAATAAATTTTTAGTTTTTTCATTAGTATAAATGAATAAAATTGAACCATAGTCTTGAAATATCTCTTAAATGACTAAACACACTTTGATCATTAATTTCATTAGTTCATTCAATAATTCGGTGATACAAAACCATATTTCAACATAACACGTGAAAAAAATATATGATTAGTAAAGAATAAAAAAATTAGTTAATGTATTAAAAAGAATCTTTTTAATAAAATATATAATGATCATGATCCAATAAATAAATTTAAATATAACATAATGATTGAATTCCAAAACCTATCACAAACTACTATTAAATAAATAAAAAACAATAATTAGTATCCCTTCATAATAAATAATTGTGTAATATGTTTACCGCCTCATTTATTCACATAAACCAAAACATTAATCCATGTTAGAAATGGGCTAGTGAAATAAAAATTCTACTTTCACACCACAACCTTCAGTTGGGATCCTCTAGCCAAAGTCCTCTCTCTTTGGGTTGATCTTTTGACTAAAAAAATCCAAGACAAGCCACTCAATTTATAGAGAGTTATTTTCTATATATCTCAATATATATATCATAAATTGAGAAATAATTTTATATCTCATCCTCTATTAGTTTTAGTCCAAGAAGATATAAAATTTTCATAAAATTCCATCCATAGTCCACCTCATGTCATCCCTAAAGGATAGAAGATCTTCCATGATTATAACAATTTTTATATCTTAAATATTTTTGTTTTATTTAGTGTTAGAATAAACCACTAACCAGATAATTCACAAAATCATCGATTCCAAACAATTCTATCAACATACAAATTTACATGTAATTCAACTAACACTGTTGAGATGCTCATAAAATAGTGTATGTTTAGGGTCGAGCCTACAAAGTGGTTTCAACAATGTGTTGTGACCTAGGGAATTGAACCTAAGAGGGATTCCTCATGTAAATTGGATGTAATTATGTTTAAACTAACAAATTAAATTATATTTGAGTTGATTAAGAAGGGTTTATGATCAATTTTATGGTGACTATATTAAGTGTATTTTTAAATATATCCTGGGAAAATTTTAAAGATTAGTCTATGAAGTTGTTCAAGATTTTCCAATTAGTTTTGGAAAAACCAATTGGATGTACCTATACTAATAACCACTCTTTTTTATAATTGAATTATTTGAAGTAGGTGTATAAGACACAACTACAAAATATGAGAACAAAATACGTACTTGGACCTTATTGAATTTATTCTAATTAGGTTCGTCTAATGACCCAAGATTTACATACATAGAAATTACAGTTTTTTGGAAGATTTAATACATTAAAAAAATATATGACCAAAGAATATATTAGTTCATGGTATTTGAAAACATGGAACATAATATTGTTACTTGGTAAAAGATCTTCAACATCTCCCATAAATATGTTCCCCTTTTTATTTCCTACCTAAAAACATTTTTTACACATTGGAGAAAAGAAAATAGGAAAATGATGAGATCAAATGCTTATTAAGGGTAAACATGATGAATATAAAACAATCCATATACATACGAATGTAAAAACATGAACATAATGTTACGATAACAAAATCATGAGTCAGGAAACAATTCCTGGCAGTACGTTAGTCCTAGATCATAAAAGAATATTAACCATTATAGAATAACATTGTCATATCACATAGAATTGTGAAAAAAATAATCATAAAATATAATTTCCATAGAATCCATGACAGTTTTTCCAAGACCATCATAGTGGAAAAAGTCTATTACTAAACCATGTTTACTTGTTGTTCCAACCATGTATTACTGAAACTTATTTTCTTTCTGTTCCAGCCCTGTATTACTGATCCAAGATTTTCTTACAATTCCCGTCATGTCTATCCCTTGAGATATAAATCTTTACCCAATGAACATTACAGAAATATAGTTCACACCCATATCATAATGAAATCATTCTTACATGTTCCACAAAAACATAAATCATTCATCATAGTATAATTAATGACACAAAATGGGTTTCATAAACATCATACCATCATAACATAATCCAAATAAAATAAATGGATTTCAAAAAATTAATTACATAAATAACACAATACAATCATATTAATAAAAGGTATTGAAAAATAAAACTATATTAAGTGCATGATCCTAGATGGAAAATAATTTTTTAAAACACTTAAGCTTAATTCTTGACGAAAATATCACTTCTTCTTAAAAAATGTAATCTTTCCTCAAAATGCCAGGAAATTTTAAAAAAAAAAGAAATTATTTGAAAATAGACATAAAATAATGTATGTAATATTCATGGAAATATAGAATTATAAATATTTAAAAATCCATTCATGTTGTATAAGTTAAAAACATTCTTCTCGTACTCTTATTGTAAAAGTAAAAAACTACCTCGTATGGTAAATGAATGAAAGATTACATACATAACATTTAATAAAAAATTTACCAATTTTTATATATGACTTTAAAAAGTAGTTGATGATTAGAAATAATATTATATATTTATTAAATAATGATGTGAAAATTAAATATACCCCAGTAAATACTTACTAATAAACAATCTCATATAGTAATGAGATTAAAAAATTATCCATTACCTTAGGTCTGATTGCTTCCATATGTGTCTAAAACTCCATTATATTGGGTTTAAACATATTAATAACTTGTAATAGAACAATAATAATATCCATTATATCATATATGATTCACTTATGATTTTATATTACCTTTTCATTTATCAATTCCTTGTTAAAGAAACATTTTGGGAAATAATCGTTTTATTTATGCTATGTCTTTTGACTTGTTATTCTGGATATTATTACATAGACCATGATTTACTGACATAAAAAAAATATAACATTATTTATATATCATAAATATTATATATAGAAATATATATATATATATATAACATATAGATAAATTAAATGGAATACATTGTTCACGGAGATAGTGGGTCGTACGTACACATGAAGATGTTTTTGATTCCTTAGTGAATTGAATGGAAGAAAGTAAATGAAACACACATATATATATACATTATAATTATTATGTCATATATTTAATTCTTATTAATTATATAATCTTTCTTGAATTGTTAACATGGAGAACGAATGTCATCACGTCGTGGAGATGGTAGTACATACGTACGCACGAGCGATGATATCAATTACTAAATGGTTAAATGGTATAGATTTGAATGGTATATTAATTATAACGAATAATTATTATGTTATATTAATTATTTTTCTCCATATAATCCTCATTATATCCTTCCAAATTATGTATTGTTGAATAACAAATTAAACTGCGGTGTGGAGATGGCAAACCGTACATACGCACGCATGGTGATATTGTTATTCATGGGATGGATTAATGAAGGTATAAGTATTCCCCATAATTATAATAACATATAATAATTTATAATATACTAGATTTATTACTTTGTTATGGAAACTAAATAAGAAGTTCATGTATAAGAAAAAATAATTTTTGAAAAATGTTATAAAACAATTACAACTTTTTATGAGTATCTCTTTTCGATTTTCACAAAAGGTCTCCATAGGGTGGTTTATGCCCAAATTTTGGCCTCTAGTATAAATTTTGGGAATTATTTAGGATATTTGGGTATGGTTCAGCTGAGACAAAGGGATTTGGTAGTGTGAATAAAATAGATGGATGAGTGACCTTTTATAGGAGAGGAGAGGGTCACTTTTTGAAAGACTTAAAATTGTAAATTATTATAAATTAATTTTCCATTTATAATGGTCCGAAACACATTGATTTTGAATATAATATAATTACCAGTCAAAATAATCACAATAAATAAAATTTATATATGTTTTGATTTTAGTTTCAATATTATCAATTTGATTTATCCTTATTTAATCTATTTAATTTTAATTAGGGTAATAATATTATAATTATAGAATGGTTATAATTATTTACTTATGTAATGTAAATTTTCAATAATTTTATAATTTAATTAATTTTAGATATTATAATTTTCACTTTTTAATTTTTTAGTATTTTTAATTTTTAAATAATTTAATAATATGTTATTTTGATAAAATATAAATAGTGTCATTTTTGACACTATTAATTTATTTGACTTTAAATAATAGACACATGGAAGATAAATTCGAACCAAAATATTTAATATACTCATATCATTTCTCAGTCACCTATAAAATTTGTGTATCACATTAATTATTTCATAATATATTTGATTTAATATTTCTAATACCATTTATTTGGTATTTCCATTAATAAAATATCTTCAACATCACTATTATGTCATCATTAATGGTATTTATTTTATCTCTAAAAATTATAAATAAATTTATATTATTTATATAATATACATATAAATCAAAATAATATTTATTTTCAATTTTTAATCTTGTTTATCAATACATTAAAATTATTATCCTTACAAGATATATGAGACAAACATGTGGCCGCATTTTTTTGTTTTGAATATAATTATACCACTTTCATGGGAAAAAGTCAATTAAAAGAATAAATTCTGACAGTTAGGTGCTATTGACCGAATTTAATTCATCCAGTAGGATTTTGGAAGGTGTTAGAGTAATTTTATTGTCTTTTTCATGTTGTTTGTTACCCTAATTTACTTGATTTACAATTAAGTGTGGTAAAAAAAATTACCGTAGTTACTATTCATAATATTCAAAAAATAAACGTAACCTATTAAAATATATTGGATCCAATGATTCCAAATATTGAATCCAATTTTCCAATTCAAAACTCAAATGTTTTGGTAATTAATTTATAATTAATTTCCATTGTCAAAATCAGAAATTGGGGTTTTAAGATGTAAAAACTATCAAAAGATTCACATTTATTTATGTCCAATTTAAATGTGACATTATTAACAATGACAAAAATTGTATTAAATAATAAAGACATAATCTAATTAATGTTTAAAAACAATTAAAAAGAAAATATAACTATATAAATAAATTTGATGAAAAGGGAGTTTTGAATTAAAATGTAGTATTTTTCACTATTAAATAAAATATAAATTTTATCAAAAAAATCCCAAAAATTCAACCAAAGTAAATTTTATTTCGCAATTACAAGGAAGGCATTTATTTTTTCAAATATAATATATAATATTGTTATGAACTAGATTTAAAATTGGTGCTCCATCAAAAGGTGGTAAAACATCATTTTTAGAAAAATTCTCATTTTATCCGCAAAATTGAACTTTCTATTATATCATGTTCTAGAAAATAAATAATATTAATGTTAATTTTATATAAAATTAAAAAAAAAATTAATGGTATTTATTAAAAATATTTTATATCCAATTAAATAATAATATTTTATTAATATATATTTGTTTAGTAAAACTCGGTACTGCGTACAACACAAGCTATCGAAGAAGGTCTCTCTTGCGTGTAATGAAAGAAATGTCAGTTTTTTGTATAGTGCATGATTCCATTAGTGTTCCATATAACATAATCCAATCACATTTCTTTTAGAAATTAAAAAAAATCAATACATAGTTTTGTGTGAAATGAATTTTATCAAAAGAAGTTGAAATTGTATGTAACACAAGCCAAGAATAGTGTTGTGTATACTGCAAGCTAATATAGTGTTGTGTATATCAAAATTTAATCATGTTTTAGTTTATAATAAAAGTATTCAATGAAACTAAAAATAATATATCCCATAAAATATCAGGGTGTTACATTATACCCCCCCAAATGAATTCTTCCCTTGAAATTAATCAGGGTTATAAAAGGTTTACTACTTAAAAGATTATTTTATAGAAACCCAAGTCATTAAAAGGAATACAAAAACATATTATTATAATGGAAAGTAAAAAACCATAAGGGGTAACCAAAGTAAATCATCACTATATTTCCACACAAGAGAATATAAGTTTAATGTTAAAACATGGATATGGTGGAAAAAATTAACCATCCAGTTTTGATGGATAGTGATAGAGAATGAGGATTGGAGAAAGTTAACAACCAGAAGGCCATATATCTATGATGATTTTAAGGGACCATATAAATCATCAGATATGAATGAAATAATAATCCATTTTCTATTTTCAAGATCGTTTTCCTAAAGTTGAAGAACATGAGAATAAACACATACATGATTTCAAAACAATCTCATCAATGGTTATACATTGAACAATTTTCACTTCTTCTCTTGTTCAATGAAATTAAGTTGATTTTTTCTTTCATAATGTGTTATCAGATCATTTGATTCATTAATAGAATGAAAGTACATCTTATCTATCTTTATCATCAAAAGGATATCACATGTTATCGAACATGCATAAGTCTATATATGGTGGTATAATACTTTATTATAACAAAATTCATCTAATGCTTAAATGTTCCAAAAATGTGATAACCTTACGATCATTCTGAAATATGAAAATCCAAAACTGTGGAAAAAGTATCACAAACTCTTCTTACCATTTATCCCCCATATATCATAAGATATCTCTGGTTGGGCACATTCCAAAACTATGAAGACCTTCTTCATGTATTCTCTTGAGTAACAGTAACAACTTGAATTATCAGATATCATTATTAAAAATATGCATGTTTCATTATTCCAAAATTTATTTGATATATTCCTTACATCCCAAAAAGCTGTATACGTCATCCATGATAGCATAACTCTATTGTCAACAACTCCATAATTAGATCCCAAAAAACAAGCAACATCTGATTTACTTATTAAAATCCAACATATATTTATCTAAAAATTATTATCTTAATATAAGGGACATATTAATGGATATCTTTCCTTTAATAATGCGTTCTCCATGTATATCACCTTACCCTTAAATCAATTTTTGGATCCTTATAACTATTCAAAATATCCTTTCTAATCATTAGTTAATAACTTATATTGAAGACACTTATATATTTCATGATTCATATAAAATAAGCATTGAAATATAAAACATATACACCTCAATCATCCAAAATTATTCATAAACAATTAATCAGGATATGTCATCATCATCTTTCATAAAATATAAATCATGTGTTAAGATTTATCAACCTCAAGCTTCTTGGTTTTAATGTAAACAATTCTGGAAGAACATCATATACCTTTCACATGTCGTTTACAATCTCTTTATCCTCAGTAGTATGACCAATACTCATACCATTATCATTATTCTCTTCAATATGTTTGAAGATAGGAAATCGATCATTATAACTCCCATACATTTCACATATGAAACTTTAAATGTTTAAATATGTTCCATGTAGTTCTGGATATAGACTATGACTAGAAATAAAAGTGTGAGAAATAATTATCATAGATTAAAAAAATGTAAGGAAATTACTAATAATATTAAAATCAATAATATCTTAGGTTTAGTCCTAGGATATTCATGATTATCAAATAAACTCTTAAATTTTAATCTATACTTGAATAATCCTTAGGACATCCCTAGACATATCCTTAGAAATATCTTTTTGAATCTCACTAAAGCTTTCACATCCTAGTTCCAATGGTGGACTAAGCATTTGATCTGATACTAAATCTAATAACCAAGCTTGACGTACATAGACATTACATTTATTTTGCAGAATACTTAGTAAATTACAAACATTTATGCCCAATGACCATATTAGATCAATGTCATTGGAAACATGGAAAATAATCCTCTAACTTGGTAAACGATCTTCAGTATATCCCATAAAGATCTTCCCCTTTTGTTCCTACCTAAAACAATATATTTTTCCTGGGAAAAGGAAAAAATAAAATGGGTGAGGTTAATTTATAAATAATGGTAAACATAGAGAACATAAAATGAACCATATACATAAAAATATAAAAACATTAACATAAATTTAAAATATCACAATATTGAGTAAGAAAATAAATCTTCGCAGTATGTAAGGCATAGATCATAAAGGAACATTAACCATGATAAAATATAATTGGCATAAAAATGGAATTGTGGAATAAATATAAACACGTAATATTATTTCCATAGTATACAATTAATTTCTTCTATGAAAATCATAGTGTACAAAGTCCATTACTGAGCTGGGTTTAGTTGTCATTCTAGCCATGTATTACTGAAGTAGATTTTCTTGTCGTTTCGACCATGTTTTACTAAAATGAGTTTCCATACCCTTCCAGTCATGTCTATCTCATGAGATATAAATCTTTACCCAATGCATTGGAGATAAATATATGTCTCACCCATCTCATAATCAAATCATTATACATATTCCACATAACATAAATCATTCATCATAGCATAAACGGTGAAATAAAATGGGTTTCTTAAACATCATTCCATATTAGAAAATCCATATAAAATAAATGGAATTCATAAAATTAATTGCATAATTAACACAATAAAATAATATGTACAAAATTTATAGAAACAAAAGACCATTTAAATAGAATTATCATAGATGGAAAATAATTTTGTTAAAACACTTGACCTAAATTCTTGAGGAAAATATCCCTTTTTCATCAAAAACATTTTCATTCCTCAAAATGTCGTGAAAATTTAAAAGAAAATAATTTTGTTAAAATTAAATGTGAAACCATGTATAGGATGTTTCAGGGAAATATGAAATTACGAAAATGTAAAAATCCATTCATGTTTTATAAGTTAAAAAACATTCTTCTCATACTCTTTTCAGAAAAGTAAAAAAGAACCACACATGGTAAATTACAGAAAGATTCATTCCATACCATTTAATAGAAAATACACAAATGGGTAATATTGACTTCAAAAAATAGTATAATAATATAAATAATGTTATATATTTTAGAAACATGTACATTAATGTTAAATACACCCATGTAAATACTTATGAATAAACAATCTCTCACAATAATGAGATTGCAAAATTATCCCTTACCTTAGGTCTGATTTTATCCACATGTGTCTGAAACTGTTATATAGTGGGTTTAAACAAATTATTAAATTGTAATAGAACTATAATAACATATATGATATCATTTAGGATTCCAATATGATTTTATGTTACCTTTTAATTTATCAATTCCATGTTCAATAAGCATTTTGGTTAATACCCATTTTATTTATCATATATGTTTGGACTTGTTATTCTTGATCTTATTACTTATATAGCGATTTACATACTTTAATAATGTATAAAATGATTTATATATCATAAATAATAAATATATATATATATATATATATATATATTTATGTATAATATAGATAAATGAAATGGAATACACTATTCATGGAGACGATTGGTTACATGTACGCATGACTGCTGTTTCCATTTCCTTTTTGAATTAAAAGGAATAAAGTAAATGAAACATAAATAAATAAATATATATACATAAATACAATATCATTATTATGTCTTATATTTCATTCTTATTTATTATATGATCATTCTTGAATGGTTAACGTGGAGACCGAATGTCATCGCGCCATGGAGATGGTAGATCATACTTACGCACAAGTGAAGATATCATTCACTTAATGGTTAAATGGAATGAATTGGATGGTACATTAATTATAAAGAATAATTATCATGTTATATTAATTATTGTCATGCACTATACGCATCATTATACCCATCCGAATTTAGTATTTTTGATTAAAAAATTACACCATGGTGTGGAGACAATAACTCGTAAGTACATACACATCATGATATTGTTATTCATAGGATGTATAAAAGGTGGTATATGTTTTTAAAATAAATATAATAACATATAATCCGGTATAAGATACTGAATTTATTAGTTTTTTGTGGAAACAACATAATAATAGTAAGTAGAAGAAAAAAAAGAATTTTGAAAGAGGTGAAAAAATAATTACCACTTTTTTGAGTATCACCTTTTTATTTTCACAAAAGGTATCCCTAGAAAGGATTTATTACCAAAATGTGGCCTCTAAGATGATATGTGGGAATTTGGGAGGACATTTATGCAAGTTGTTTCTGATACAAGTGGATTTTATTTGTGAATGAATGAGAATAAGAAGTTCCCTTTTAGAGGAGTTGTGAGGGGATCTTTAGGAAAGTCTTAAAATATTAATTCATTATAAATTTATTTTTTGTTTATAATGGTCCCAAACTCATTTATTTAAAATATAATATGAGGAAGGGTTAAAATCCACTCAGCCAATAATATTTAGTCATGTTTTGATTTTATTTTAATTGTTATCATATTGATTTAACCTTATTTAATCTATTTTTTTATTTTTAAATAATTTAATAATATGCTATTTTTATAAAAAATCAGTAGTATCAATTTTAACACTATACATTTATTTTCATTTTAATAAAATCAACAAGGAAGATAAATTAAAAAAAATATATATAATACACTCTTAACATTTCATATTCACCTAAAAACCTTTTAGAGGACATTAATTAGTTCATATTATATTTATTTTAATATTTTTAAAACCATTTAGTTGATATTTCAATTAATAAAATATTTTCTACATCATTATTATGTCATCATTAATGCTAATTATTTATTCTCTAAAAATATTATATAAATTCACATGATGTGTATAATTTATTTATAATTCTAGATACTATTTAGGTTCAATGTTTTATCATGTTTATCACTACTTTTAATTTTTTTTACTTATAAGATGTATGAGAGTGACATCTTGTCTCTTACTTTTGTTTTAATTATAATTATATCATTTTTAGGGAAAAAGTCAATTAAATGAATCAATTATGACCCTTTAGTGATATTGGAATAATTTAATTCATCTAATAGGATTTTGGCTGCTGTTAGGTTAATCTTATAGACTTTGTCGTATTTTTTATTACCCTAATTTACCTGATTCACATTTAACCGTGCTAAAAAAAATTACCGTAGTTACTATTCATAATATTCAAAAAAAGTAACCTATTAACATAATTTGAATCCACACATTCCAAATATGGAAACCATTTTTCAAAATTCAAAACAAAAAACCAATAGTAATTAATGTAAAATTAATTCCCATTGTCAAAATCAAAATGATGGGTTTTATGATGTGAAAACTATTAAAAGATTGACTTCTTTTTTTCCAATTTAAAAGTGAAACTACATCCAATGAAAAATATTGTATTAAATGATAAAAAATAATCCAATTCTACTTTAAAACCAATTAAATAGATACTCTTTCAATAAAAATAAATTATATGAAAAGGCAGTTCTTAATTAAAATGAAGTACTTTTCACTATTCATTAAAATATAAATTTTTTCATAAAAATACCAAAAATTCATACTATGTAAGTTTTTTTTATCCTTATTCCAAATAAGATGTTTATTTTTTCAAATATAATATATAAATATGTTAATAACTAGATTAAAATTCATGCTCCATCGGAAGGCAATAAAACTGCATTTTAAGAAAAACGCTAATTTTATCTGAAAAATTGAATTTAATATTATTTCATGTTCTAAAAACTATATAAGATGAATATTATGGTTATATAAAATTCAAAATTTCATTAATACTACTTATAAAATTTATTTTATATGCCTTTAAATTATAATATTTCTATAATATATCATTGTTTAGTGAAACATGGTATTGTGTACAACACAAGCTATCAAGGAAGGTCACCCTTACTAGTAATGCAAGAAGAGTCACTATTTCATCTAGTGAAATATTACTTCAGTGTTATGTATATAATAATATAAAAATAGGTCTTTTATTCATTGAACCAAATCTATACTCGATGAGGGGTGAAATGAATTTTATCATAAGAAAATGAAATTGTGTGTAATAAAAGGCCAGAATAGTGTTTCATATACTACAAGATAATACAGTGTTATATATATCATAAGATAATATTGGTGTAGCATACAACACAAATCATAAAATAAATTAAAAATAATATATCTCATAAAATTTTCAGGTGATACAGTTCGGGTCTTTCCTTAACAATTCCAAAGATTAGGGTTTTCCAGGGAATTCGATAAATGTTATTTCTTAACCCAATTCCATGACAATAGATTTATTATGTTTTGATTTAAGTATTCCTTATGTGTTTCTACACCTAATTTCATCACCCAACCCTAATAGGATTTTCTATATATGAAAAAATTACAATATGAAAACTGAAACAGATGAGAATTGATGGGTATGTTCATAAAGTAAAATATAGTCAAATCAGATAATAAAAATCAAACTACATACTTGTATAAAGAATAAGAACACATACAGTAATTGGAATTGAAACATCAATGGGTAAAAAATGAATGGAATTTGGATTCACATTGGAATGAGATCACAATAGAAAAACAAATACATCCAAATGAAAATGAGAGAGAATAAGATAAAATATCATAAAAGATAAACATTTTAAAATTCCCAGGTGCTGGTAATATAAATAGGGTGGATCAACTCATTAAGTGAATCGTTCTCAAGTCAGGAGTCTTTAAAAACATCTTCCTTCCAGAAAATTTTACATCATGTGTTTTGAATTTAATTCATGAATTGAATTTTAGTTATTTAGTATTGAGTATCTCCTAGAATTCATCATTAAAGTTAAATTATGAGGTCCATTATAAAGGTTCACTGATTACTGAGGTCAATACCTTCACATAGTTAGTGGATTTCATGTCATGTGTTTTCATTCCCCCAAAGAATCATGGATTGTACTAGATTCATGACTCAAACATCTGCTCACTAGAGTTCTTTTTTTAAGTAATAGCCATCATGAATATAGTTCACCTCTAAAATAACCTTCATCCTGAAAATTCACGACATGTATTGATTTCATCACTTGGGTTTTTTCTATATAGGGTATCATATATAGGAATAGATATCACTAGTGTAATTCATGAATGAATTGTAAAAAATTACTATAATTTATAGTTTAACTCAATTTACAAAATATGCTTGAATTTCCTTTCATAATAAATCATATATCAATGTATCATACTATAAAACTATTATGAAATAAAATTAATTGATTCAATCATATATGTGTGAATTAGCTATATAAAATTATCGCATACATGAACAAATTCACATCCTCCTGAAAATGGTATCCTAAGAAGGATGTAAAAAGAAAAAACAATTTAACAGGAAAAAAGTATTTAAACCACAAACATGAAACATGGTGTTAGAAAAAAGTGTTTGTCCTTAAAAATTATCCCTACTTAGAAAATAAGGCATGCCTCATGGTCATGTCCCCTATTCATATCCCTTATTTTTCTAATTAAAAATTTTAAATTTTCATTAGATA
Organism: Viscum album; assembly: GCA_963277665.1. Lineage (NCBI taxonomy): Eukaryota > Viridiplantae > Streptophyta > Magnoliopsida > Santalales > Viscaceae > Viscum > Viscum album. The sequence continues at coordinate 910,460,266 of OY728155.1, read as the reverse complement.
ACTATACCCATGTTGTTATTAATATTTGTGTTTATTTTACCACATCAATTTATGTAAAATATAATCATGGTTATGGTTACACCTTGAAAACATTCTCCAAATCATAAGCCTGCATTGGGTTTAACATTTACACTCAATAAAGTCAAATGATGCAATCATTCATGAGTGATTCATTATGGTTTAAATAAATTTAAGGATGATGGTAGTTGGGTAGATGATAAATATAATTCTCAAAATGGAGGGTAAAGTAATAAGTATCATTCATGATAATCAATAATTGTTCAATGAAGAAACATTTCTAGAAATTAATCTATCAAAAAATATAAAATCATAATGTATGACCACAAAAATGGAATGAATGTATAATGATGGTACCCTATTTGTATTTTCATTTAAAATGAAAATTTGGGATGGATCTCACAACCAACAATGAATCTCATATGATCGGTCATCTAGTTCTTCAGCCATGAAATGGTGATTTTTACCTACCTAATAAACAAACCATCATATATATTTTCTTGTAATATATTATTTTTAGAATCAAGATAATCACGAATTAATATTATATGTAACCATGGAATAAATTCTAATGATAATGTGAAAATACCATCTCACATATACTCAGTAAAAAAATTTATGTGTATTGAAGAAATGATCAGTCCCCCACACTAACTAAAATGAAAATAACAAAATATAGAAAAGGGTATGTTATAAAGGGATAAAATGGCTTGAAAATATATCTATCCAAATATGTTCATTCATTGAAACTATAAAAATATAATGGATAATGTATAGGTGTGTCCTTATGAAAATGGTATCAATTAGTAGAAACTCCTCAATAATTTTAAAATTTCATTTGCCTAGTAATTGCCTCGATAAGATAATAATGTATGTTTTATATAATTACATGTCCCTAGTTTCTCCAAAAAAATATAATAATAAAATAATTGTAAAAATTAGGTTTATAATACTCTTCGGAATGAGAATTACTATAATAAGGGTGAATCACTAAGGGCATATTAACAAGTAAAAAGTCAATTGATAAAAAATTTCCACTATTTTGTATCTAAAGTTAAATAATTAATTTAAAAATCATGAACAAATTATAAATATGAATGAATAATATATTTGATCAATTTCAATATAATATTTATCTTCAATTTATATCGGTGATATGATATTTCAAGATAAATCATGTATTAAAAATAGAAATATCTTATTGAGAAATGAGAATAAAAAAATCCAAATGTAAATACAATAAGGCTTATAAATATCCCCCTACACACTGAAAAGGAAATATTTACCACACATCTTTGTAGATGTGATGTAGGAGATATGGGAATGAAAGTATAAAAAAAATTCCCCAATAATTTAATTAGTATTGGGAATCAAGAGGTCCCTCAGGTGAATTGAATTTCATGGGGGGAAATTTCAGAAGATGATGTGAATAAAGACTAATTGGCAATATGATACAAGATAAAGTATACATGAAGAGGATAAATGAATATTTCACAATATTTTGATGAAATAAATGAAAAAATAGGATGATTAACGTGATATTTAAAATTAAAATCATCTCATATAAATGCATGGACCATAGTATAAAGAAGCACCAGAATGAACTACCTAGTAGAAAAAAATCTTTAAAAAATAAAAAATATCTAAATAGAAACAACTAAGATGAAAAATATTGAACAATGGACTGCCTCCCGTATAATCACTAATAATAACCTTCTCAACCAAATAAAAGGACACTGATCAGTTAGAACAGTCCATCACGATTTGTTTTCTTCCACTTAATAATATTGAAGTCAATGTATGCAATCTTTAAATCATCACTAATGAGTATTCACCACTTAATAAATTGGTAGACCAAACCACTGGTGTGAAAAGTAAATCATGTGAGAAACTCTTTTTAGAATATACTAAATTGTTCCATAGAGCATATCAATGTGAGATAAATCCTATTAAGGAAAGCCATTTAGTATCCTAATTGGTGTGTTAAAAATTAATGGAAGATATAGAAGGTCATTACATAGCACAACTGTATGAAATTAGGATAAAAAATGGTTCAGAAATGTTTTATTTGGAAAATAAAATATCCCTTCCACTGTATAATGTAAACAATACTTATCGGGGTGAGGTAATATAATGAAACAAAAAGAAACCCACAAGAAAGATAATATGGGTGCATTGGTGAATAATTGAAGAATAGATTTAATAATCCCTATGAGTAGTTCTTATATTCCCCTCATTAGTTATGGGTGTATGATGCTATATTTCCATGTCTATATAAGTGAAAAGTGGCAGAAGTGTGTGGATCGGTAACTAGAACTAGCATCATGGTGTTTGCAGCAGGCTTGATCATGAATGGTGGTTCAATGTTGGATGTAGGAGTAGGTGAGGTTCTAATACTAAAGGAGGTTGTGTCCTTGGAATCTATATCAATGAATAGAACCTTATATGGAGTCATAACAGTAGTTACCTTTCACAATAGATCATGTTTCCCTTAAAATCCCTCTATGAATCATGGTCGGTAATCTTTAGTGGGATCTAAATAGAGTGACCTGTAAGTTCTATAGTGGATTTTAAGGGTACCTAGCTAGATTCGACCTAGCCACATTAGTAGGTGAATGTCTAGTATGTGTGGTACCTAAGGGGGGAGGTCAATAATGGATATTAATATTGTAAGCTCATAGAATAGGATCTATGGTCACTAGAAAAAGATATTTTGGTTGGCCAAGATTAAATATAGAGAGCCCCCAAAATATTGCAGTCACTCCAAAGAGGGGTGATTGGTGGCTCAATCTTGGGAGTGGGGGGTACCTCGATCCTATTTGTGGGTTTCTCAGATATGGTTTTTGGAAACACAAACATAGTAGTGGGTGGATGGGTTGTAGGTGATGATAAGGCATTAGGAGATATCACCCATCAGTTGAATCAAAGTAATTATGAGCTAACTCATAATGAGTCCTTATCTTATAAAAGATCCCCATATTGTGAATTAGCATAAGATCAACTGAGTTCATTTTTTCAAATGATGATAGGCTCTATAATGAGTAAAAACAAAAATATACTTGGCATGGTGCGTAATAAAGCTCCTACACATAAGTCATACCAAAATCTTCCTAAAGGACAAATGAGAGTCTCCCTATGATGGACATGCATTAGACAAATCCCGATGAATAATCAACTGGGTGGTACCATAATCATGGGTTCTCCTTAACCTATCATGAGCTCCCATGGATTGCCTCTAAATATGAAGGGTATGTGAACGATATCCATCTCGAATGTGGCCCATAAATCAAGAAATTGATCCCAGTACATCTCCTCATTAACCACAATTATATGGGAAAGATTCATCTATATAATGAGATCTATGGATTCCTTGTACATGAGGAACTTCTAAAGTATAGGAAGTGCAAGACTTTTGTTGTTCTTCTTGGGAATGGGTAGTAAATGAGCGATGAAAACATAATTATTGGGGGTCCAAAATCTATATGTGGTGATGGATTGGTAACTTGTGCATATCAGATTAGGAATATTGGGTGGTGGAAAATGAATTATAGAAATATGACATAGTAGCATAACCAATTGTGGATATATGGTAGGAATGATTTTCATGGATTGGTGAAGGATCTTGTTGTAGTTACTTGGAAATGGGGGTTATTTGTGTTTTGTTATGCATTTGGCAGGCATCAAACCGATTTTTTTAGTGTAGCCCATTATGATTAGAAATGAATGGGGGGTGGAAGAGGCACATCCATGAGAGGATGGTGACTGATAGAAAATGGTGATCATCATGGATATAGGTGTGGATAAGGGAGTGGTGGGTGTGATTAAAAGTGAAATGGTGAAGGGAAGAGGAAGTGGAAAACTGGAGTGATGAAAACCTAGGGTTCATGAGTTTAGTTGGAGATTCATGTAAATAATTTTATGATTTATAAATTATGACATGATTTACCTGTTATGGTTATATTAATTCCCAATATACTCACAACATGAATACATAAATCACATATTGAATTATTGTAAGTAGAGGATCTTTTTTAGCAATCTCTAATTCTTAACCATTGTAATATTACCCAAAAAACAAAATCTCTTAAAAATTATTCTATCATAAGGAAAATTTTGTGTTTCCACTTACTCAGAACATCAATTAATTTTGAGAGATATGAACCCATCAGTTGTCATGTGAATTTTAAAGAAAATACACACAATTCATGAAATTATTCTTGTTAAATTTTTACCAGTTTCTCATGTAATTTTAATAGAGGTCCCCTACCATGGTTGATTACCATTGTTCTACAAGGGGATACGTTACCCATGTCAAAAGGTCTTGATCATTGTTATTTCTATTTTTTGGGAAATAAATTTAATTATGAATTAAATAGTCATACCTTATCTCTTGATATGAACATCTTTCGAGTAATGCATCAATCACACCATTGTATTTATTTTGTATATATATTATAACCCTTGTAGGTGTCACATCTTATTCACTCACTATTATCTAGTTGTAAGCATCTAAGTTTCTCGTTTTTATTTCATAGAATTATAAGTACTCCTTTTCACATTGTTAATGATATTGTTTACCATAGACAATCCAAAATGGTGTTGTGTCAATGGGTGTTTTGTAAGAATTTTGATATGCCAATAGAACAACATATAATTTTGTTCTCTAATCCTTATATATTTCTATAATAATTTTCATAAGTATTTTTTCAAATTTTATTCTTGAGAGGTCCACATTCTAGTTATTCTCTAGATAGTATGTTGTCATGACATGACCCCAACTCAGACTAGAGCTACAACTACCCAAATCCCACCTCTATAGGGCAAGGTGTGGTAACATTATCTAAAGAAATAAATAACATCGGGGGCCTTTTCTTAAGTACTTTTATGAATAAACACATATATATCAATGAAAAATTATAGAGGTAAATAATAAAAGATGCAAAAATGATGTATTTTAAACTAAACATGCGTGAACCACTAGAAATTACAAATGTATGGTAGTGTAATTGAAAAGTAAAAGGGAAAAAATACACACCTAACTAGAAATGTGCCCAAACCTAATTAAAACCTGAAAATAAAATAGTTGGAATAGAAAGAAAATCCTTAATCCTAAGAAATGACCACTGTATGAGGTCTAATAACCCAGTATAACTATGCTTACCTATAGTCATTTTAAACTTATCTATCGTCTGCGTACGAAAAAACACATGTGTGAAACTCTCATGTAGTTGTGAGTATATACATACCCATTAGAATACTCTAAATGATGAGGGGCGAGCAGTAAGATATATAAATAGTAAGACGAATAATGTAGATACACTAGGTACACTAGAAGAGTACAAATCAAACCAAAAAAATAGTTACTATAAGGCCATCAAAGAATAACGGGCTAAAAACTATGAGTATATGAACTACATGTCAGGCCTTCACCACCTATAATAAGAGAGTAGACTCATCTAACAATGAGAATCTAAACACGTAAAGCACGTAGCATACCCTGTTTGTATTCCCCTTGCATGCAAGGAGAGTATACAAATAAAAGGGGTGGATAAAAATGAAATGATAAGCCAATGAATCCTAAATGAGGTTGTATAGGGATATACATATCAAAACTCATACCATGAATAAGAGTAGAAAAAAGACCTAAAAGTCCAACAATGATACCCCACATCGCATGTATCAGCCCTAAACAAACTACCCTAAGGAACTCATTTACCAAAGTATGTTATTATCCACTTAGGTGGAAATGACTCCCCCACAAGGATTTTGTCATGTAATAAAAATATGTCTCAATGGGGAAATAATCCATATTCTTCATGAGTCCAAAGCTACATCAAACCACATCTTGTCACTGCGCCTCACAGTCGAGAGGGAAAAATTCTAGGGAGAGACCCATGCCATGTACACCAAGAGTGTTCCACACTGACAGTCAATGGAGTACCCTTGCCCAGCCCCGTTGGAGGGTTCCACTATAACTCATTGAGGAACCCTGCATTAATAACACATGAGGGATCTACATAGGTGGTCAAGGACCCATGACTTAACATGACATATTATTCCACTCTAAAAGATGTTGAAGAACCAAGCCTTACCCAAATAGAGGGTTATACTTGAGATTCAAGAGAGGAACCATTCCCAACTTGGGTAGAGTGTTCCATTATAGAAGTCATCAAGGAACCATTCCCAGCCCAGTTGGAGGGTTCCACTTGGGATTAAGAATATGATAAACCTACCTGATCACAATTGTCATTTGGGTTTTCTCAAAAAGTTTCATTCCTAGAACATTTCACCCCATAAGATGATATCCACAATCAAGGGATCCATCAAATTCTAAACAGAAAATCACTAAAGATCGGACACCTCTATGTAACAATCTGAGCTCAAATGATCTAGATTCAGATTTTTTATGTTTCCTCCAAAGATCTCAATGGGTACACTATGTGTGAGGTGGCCCACATGAACAATAGTCTTTCATATCTTGACCATGTCCCTGGCCTGAACATAGATCTCGGCCATGTTGGAATGTATGTAGTGCTGGTGGACTAAATGGTTTTTCCAAACTACCCAGAGACTGAGCTGTGTGCTTCTCTCCATGTATGTGTATCAGAACCCGTGTCCATATATTTTTGTAAATGACATCCCGATCTATACGGGGTACCACCTATGTGATATACCCATGTTGTTTACATGGCATGTAGAATGTTCCTAGATATTTCATCAATCACATGTCTTACTCACATAATAAGGTGGTACATGGCATGTGGGTGATGTACACATATTTACATATTTATGGATTTCCAAAACCCTAATCCCCACTTATAGAAAGGATACATGCCATTTTTTATCTTGGTACACAGTGTGCAGTTGGGATTTTGAAAAAATTCCCAATCTGATCCCACATCATTAATCTAGAAAAACTGTTATGAATTTAAACATAAATCTATCCACAAGCATATTTTCTAGCCATAGATTGCAGATATCATCCATCATTAGTTGAAAAATGGATCTAATCTTCGTCGACGGTTTTTATCCATTTCAAATCATAAAACATCATTTTTCATCTAGATCATGATATATAATAACCAAATATTTCATCCTTGCATCACAATGATCATAGATATATGCCTTTCTCATTGATATATTATTATTTTTTCAATTCACTACAAATATAGGAGCCCGACAGAGCTCAGTACCACCCGGAAATGTCGATCCAGGATTGCAGGGATCCATCCAGTGAAAACGTGATGAAACAAGGGGGAAAAGAACCAAAAACCATGGTTTAAAAATCATTATCCATGATTTCATAACCAATGATCGAGTGAAAGAATCCAGGGTTAGATAAATAAATGAAATTAATTTAGATTTCAATACTAAGGTGCATGAAAGGTCTGTAATTGTTGAAAATCCAAAAAAGAGAATGGATTTTCTCAATAATTTTACCAAAAGAGAATAACAACACAAAATGAATAGTCCTAGATTAATTTTAGATCGATTGTTGAGGATGAATGTGTCTACCTATAGTTTCAGAGGATCTTCTACGTTCATTGTGTCATGATCTGCTAAATTCTAGAGATTCACTATTATTTTTTGGGATCAACCAATGAAAATGTGGAGAGTGGTCTTTGGAAAATTACTAGAATTATGAGGCTAAAAATGGGCATTTTCCATGGGGATACATTTATAGATTTTTAATCTAGGTCAAAGTGATTTAATTAATAAATTTAATAATTCTTTGTTTTAGTAATCTCACAGGAAATGAAAGAGGGGTCCAAACGTCCCACAATAACACATTTTATGTAACACGTAGGGAAAACACCACATTCTAGATTGAACTATGGTCTCAGATTTTTGATTTGATAAACTATTTAAGAGGTATCCCATTTTCATTAAGAATATGTGTGAGCACAATATAAAATATAATTAATAGTTTTATAAAATTAATTCTAGGCACACCAGTCTGTGAAATCGCATGACATCAAAATGAATAACGTTGAAAATATATATAGAATTATTTAAAAGTATTAGAAAGAAAAAAAGGTCTCTACATCATTCCATGCATTATATTTTCATCCCCAAAAAGAAAAACTAGGAAAAACCCATGAGATACTAAGCCTATATTTTGCTCTCCAACTTCTAGGAAATCTCCAACACATTTTTGTGTTTCCATAAAATAAAATCAAGAGGAATAGATCATCCATGTATAGACCTCTATGTTTGAATCCTGTTCACAACCAGGTGCTCATCAATTGTGGCTCTATTCTTGATGTCCAGTTCGCCCCAACCGTTGACGTGCATTAGGTCATGCACATATCTCCTCAACTAAGAAACATGGAAGATTTCATGCACCCACTCTCACTATGGGGGAATTGTGAGCTGGTATGAAACCTCACCAACACTCTTAAGAATCCCAAACATCCCAATGAACCTAATGGATAGCTTTCCTCCCTAGTTAACCCTCTGCAATCCTCATTGTGGGGGTCTCGCTTGAAAACATACACTCTCTGATCAGAATAAAAGGCCATATAACGAAGGTCTGTGTAGGATTGTTTCTACTCTCGGCCACCCTCATATACCCATGAATGACCAAGACATTATCTATTGTTTTTGGAACCATCTCTAGGCCCACTATACATGACTCTCCAATCTCTGTCTAGAGTAATGGTGATCTTAGGGGTCTCTCGTACAGGGCCACAAAAGGCTCCATGTCGATGGTAGAGTGGTAGCTATTGTTGTACACAAACTCTACCAATGAAGGTGATCCTCCCATATCCAAATAAATTCCAACATGTAATCCCTAAACATATCCTCTAGAACATGGATAGTGTTGTTGTTCTTCCCATCATTCATGGGGTAAATGGATGTCCTCAAATGCAATTAGATCCCTAATTACTCCTATAATACACTCCAAAATTATGATGTAAGGTATTAATCACAATCCAAGGCAATCCTCAAGGGCACCCCATGAATGAAAATGATCTCCCATATATACAACGACCACAAACTCTCCAATGAGCTATCATCATTATTAGCAAGGAAGAGTGGCAAGTTCATGTGTGGGTAAACTATCACCGAGATGGAATCATGGATCATTGATTTATGTGAACATCCTATGATGGTCTCCTCAGATGTCCAATCCCACATCCACTCTGCAGTTTGAAGAGGCTGTAACAAACCTATAAAATCAAGGTTCTTAGCCTTTACCTACTAACAGGTTAGGAACTAATAGATAAACTCTGTTATGCTTTATCTCATGTCAGAGCACAAAGCTTATCAATGAGGGTATCTATACATCTTCCCCATACTGAGATATACATGTAGGGTAGAAGTGTGAAACTTTCATATAATCTCCTCCCACAATGTTACTAGAACGACTATTCACCCATGAAACTGGATTTCGTGATTCCCTTCTTCATAATATCCATATAGTGAGTCACCTATGGATAAATGATAATTCAAGACCACAATGTCAACGTCTCATAGCTCTAACTCTCTGAAATTCTAAAAAGGTGATCGAGTCACCACCATTGACTACATAAAAATTGTACCCTCCTCCTCCACCATGTTCATTTGTAGGGAAGTAATTGCTCAGAAGCAGTCTGCACTAAGAGATCTGGGGTCATATTTCAAAGGGCATATGTTATATTATTTTTTTACCAGGTGTATAAACTATATCAATTTCATAATCCTATAAAAACTAAAACCAACTTCACTATCTTAGGACCAGGTATATCTTAGTATAAAATTTCTTCAGGCTTTGGAGATCTAAGTAAACCACAAATCTCTCCCCTAGAATGTACAGTATCCACATACTTAGTGGAATACCCCATGGTTTTAGAAATAAATTGACATGCACAAAAAACTCAGTCTATACATAATGATTTTATAAAAAACATGTATTAAATATAATTTCTTGGTTCAATGTTTTGAATTTCCAAAAATGGACATATACAGTTGTGTTCAGTATGTTATTTTAAATATGATAGAACTAAATTGTATTTTAGTGAATAAAAACATTCCCTTATGAATATTAATATGAACCTTATGAAGAGTAAATCATATTAAATTTTTTGTCTTAAGGTTATAAGATAATGAGATCTTGATTAATTTTTCCAAGTGATATAAAATGTGTTATAGTATTAAAATTGTGATTTTTTAAAGAAAATAATATTTTATTTAAAAAATAAATTATCCATATTTAGAAAATTATTTTCAAACAATAGAGTTCATTTTTTAATTCTACCCATCATGAAATGGTTAGTGTATTTTTCAGGGTTTTTTCTGAGATACATGAATTTTCAATGAATAGTAAAAACACATTTTTCTGTTTTCCAGTGTTCAATGACGTCATAAGGGTGTAATAATGATGAAATCATTCAGGTCGACTCTTGATAATTAAATAATGATATTTTGTGTCTATATTTTCCAATAAAATGTGTAAAACCCATGGTCAAGCCCATGGATTTTCAAATTAGACTAATGATGTGTCCATTGAAATAATATATATATGATGTACTTTTGTCATGTTTATGGAAAATTCATCATCATTATTCCTTTATTCTTCTTGTTATTTTAAAAATAAAAACACCGACTCTGATGTGTCGATTTACCATCATTGTGGACGATGTGCCATCAATTTACATTACTTCCTTCAATTATTGTTGAAAAACTATTTAAATGGTTTAAAAGTATATAATGTCTATTATATGACATCTATTTTGTTTTGTAATTTACTTATACACATAATATAAATGTTTTATAATGAAACAAGTTTGTGATTATCGAAGAACTGGCCAAATGATCTAAACGAAAAGCACAAATGATTTATTTAATGATTCATCCACATACAATATAACCAAAATTATTTATAGAATAATTTAACACTATGGAAACATATTTATAACAACCCATTTAACTTTTGCATTTTTATATCCATTTGACTAGAAAATATGTTACGAACCAACCATGGAAGCAATGTAAAGAACGCACCCAAAACATTGTAGAAAACTAAATATAAATAATAAATGGGTAGAATTATGTTATTAAATGATCATATAATGTGTTAAAAAAATGAACTTCTTTATCTAAAATTTTAATAACACCCTTTTAACCACTATAGATGATGTTTAAACAAGTTTGAAGTCGGAAGATCCCGAGTTAAGGGAATTAATTACAAAATTTCCATTCTTTGGGTTAACATTCTACTTCATTAATTATATGGTAATAAGATCCATTAGGAAATTAAAATAATTAAAATTATGTTGTATATTTTTTATTTATAGTTAATACACATATTCATTCTTTCTATAAATTCACAGTTCAATTATAAGATATTTGTACGAGACTTTTCTTTTAAAAATCCTTCTTTTAAATTCTATATTTAGAAATTAAAAAGAAATGTTTTTATGAAATTATTAATATTTTAAGATTATGTTCAGGTTATTGTAAAGTTTTTATGACTAATGGTGGGACCTATATCTCCCTAAAATCTATTCGGTATGTATAAGTTGGAGGTCGGTCGTATGGTTACCTAAAGTGAAACAGTGATAGTTATATAACAATGTATCCATGAAGGTTACATTGTAAGGTAACTGTGAGGGTTACAAATAATAAGGTAGACATGAGTGTTACACTTTAAGTAATTAATTCCCTAAGATAAATTTATGGATTTATATATATGTTCCTTAATGTGTTTTTGGAAGTCTCATATTTCAGAATGTATGTATTTATGGGTGAGCAATAAGTATTTGTCAAATGATTTCATATGTTCATATGTATTCAATAACTAATGTTATATTTCCCTCTTTTATATTCCTTATTGAGATTTTTATACTAAAAACAAGTTTTTAAATGTTTTTCATAGGTTATAAGGATGTGTAATGGATTAATGAAGTCAAGTAAAATGTTATGATGTTTTTCTAAAGAAATCATGTTGTTATTTTGTTTTAAAAGTATTATGTTTTGGTATAAAGGACATTGGTTTAGTTATACCTACTTTTTATTTTGTGGGCTGAAACATTAGAGTTATGTCTTGAATTTCTAAAAATTTAAACCAAAAATATCTTTGGGAATGTAAACAAGTGAAATCTAGTTGAAATTGAAAGATTATAATATATGTAAGGCCAGGTCCTTATAGTTGGTATCAGAGCATGATTTAGATAATATTAAAGGTTAAGATGATGTTAATAGAATACCATAAATTATTTTTACCATATTTTTAAGTTAAATTGGTATTCAATTTAAATATTACGATTTTTCTTCATCTAAAATGTCTTTTTAGGTAGGTTTTCCATAGATGAAACTGGGAAGCTGATGTTGGAAGGAACCAAGAGCATGATATCTTTCTAAATCCGCAATCAATGATGGTGGGAAATAGAACGTAGTAGTTTGTGATTGAAATGAATCTACTGGCGTAGGAAATAAATGATGGTGTAATCCATTCAAGAAAATAAACAGAGCTACCACAAAAGAACATGATGATAGAGGATCATTTTATGAGAAAACACCCTCCTATTCTTAGTGGATCTTTTGACTCAGTAGTGAATGTAGGATGGATTAAATCCATTGAATGGATATTTGAGGTTATGGTATATTAAGTTAATTAAATGTCTGGTCTTTCCATTTATCATTTGGAAGGTGAATCTGATTAGTGGTGGCCAATAGTCAAGAATATCTGGGAAAGAGAGAATATTGAAGCCCTATAGTGGGATGAATTTAAAAGTATTTTCTTTGAAAAATAGTTCCCTAAGGTGGTTCATCTTTGTATGGAGAAGAAATTCCATGAAGTGAGGGAAAAGGAAGAAGACTCAATGGCCTTTTATGAATAACACATCATCTAATTGGCAAGGTATTCTCCAAATATTATTCAGGATCTTGATAGAAAATTAAATAGCTTTTACTCAAGATTGAAGCAAATATACAAAAGGGAATTAGGCTTTGGAGAATTAGAAAGTAGTGATAATGTTTCCTGATTTGATTAGAGGGTAGAAATGGGGTTCACTGATGATCACATGTACTTTTAGAGAAAAGAGAAGAAGTGGTCCATATGGAAAGAGATGGGTAAGAATCTATCAAAGAAATATGATGATAAGAAAGTTCAATTTCGAGTTTCTGAGAAGTGGGTAAAAGATAACCTTAGGGAATGTCTTACAATAATTGGGAAGTGTTTTTTAGGTTTTATGTTTCGACATATGGCCAAAGATTGTAATGAAAGTTATCTTAATATAAATTAGGAGAATAATAATATAAAGTGATTCAAATGTGGTAAGATGGGTCATTATAAAAATGCCTACCCAAAGAAAGAACTGAGTGGTGGAAAGAAGCCATGCTATAACAATAATGGTGTAGTGAGATCCTTTGCGACTGTATCATCGGTTTTCAGGCCATCCAATGAATTGGTATCAATTTCTTTTTTTATTTCCTAAAATTTTTCTAAATTTTTGTTTGATATGGGTTTTAAACATTTCTTTATTTCTAAGAATGTTTCTAATAAATAAAAAATTTTACCCTAAGGAATGTGACTGGAACATATAGTTAAAACTCCAGGTGGAAATTATACATCAAAAAGGTATTTTACGAATCATCTTATTGTTATATATGGAAATACATTACATAAAAAACCATGGAGTTTTTTCCTTAATAGATTATAAAGTCATTATGGGTATGGATTGGGTTTCTATTTATCATGATAATAATTATTGTAGATATAAGGATATTGTTCTCCAGAAATATTTTTAGTTTGTATAAAAGAAAGAAACAATGAAATTGATAACATTTCATGAACATGAGAAACAATTGAAATGTGGAAATGAATGTTACATTGGTCATATTTTTGGAAAACAAGGTAACAGTTTAGATTAATAATGATCTAGTGGTAAATTAATACCTAGATGTTTTTCCTAATGAGTTACCCAGTGTTATACCTGACCAGGAAGTTGAATTCACTGTTGACTTAATTCCTAATTCTAAGACAATTTCAAATCCCCCTTATTGAAAAGATGATGTGGAACTTCTTGAATTTAAAAATTATTTGTAGGAGTTTATTGATAAAGTATTCATTCATCCTAGCACATCACCATGGAGAGAACCTATGTTTTTCATAATCAAGAGATGGAACAATAAGACTTTTCATTGATTAATGTGCTTTGAAAGACATTTTTATTAAGAATAAGTATCATTTTCCTCACACTGATGACCTGTTTGATCAACTTTAGGGAGCTCAGTATGCTTCCAAGATTGACTTGAGATCCAGATACCATTAGATAAAGGTGAAGAAGGATGAAATTCCAAAAAAAACTTTTCAAACTAGATATGGTCATTGTGAATTTGTTGTTATGTCCTTTGGGTTAAATAATGAACTTTCTATATTCATGGATCTTATGATAATAATATTTCTTGAGTTCTCCGATAAGTTTCTAGTTTTTTATATTTCCTTTATTTGGGTATATTTTAGAAGTAAAAAGGAGCATGAAAAATTTCAAAGGGTTTTTTTGAGAAACATAAATGAAAATAAAAAATATGGAAAATTTATCAAATGTGAATTTTGGTTGTAAAACATTTCTTCCATTGGTCATATTGTTGATAAATATGGAATAACTATTGATCCTCTTAAAATGAAAGTTGTTTATGAATGACCGGGACCCACAAATATAGTAAGATTCGTATTTTTATTGGGTTGGTAGGCTATTACTGAAGGTTTGTTGAAATATTCACATGATTATCAAGTACACAAACTAATTAATCATGAAAAGGAATTTAATTAAATTGGAAAATAGTATGTGATAATTGTTTTCAATAATTGAAAAGAATATTTTTGAATGCCATATTTCTGACCCTACCTTCTAGAAATGGAATGTTAATCAACTATAGTGATGCTTCATTAAAGAGACCTGGTTTTTTTAATGTATAATGATCAGGTAATTTCTTATAATTCAATACAAATAAAACCTAATGAGTAAAATTATCCAACACATTATTTTAAATTAGAATCTATGGTTTTTTCTTTAAAAAATTAGAGGTATCATTTATACAGATCCAAATGTGAAATAAATAGTGACCCAAAAAATATCAAGTATATATTCACTTAAAAGGAATTAAACATGTGGCAAAGAAGATGGCTTGACGAGATAAAAAAATATAATTGTGTGATCAATAAAATCTTGTAAAATCAAAAAAGGTGATAGATTCATTGAGTGAGAAACATCATGCATCATTAACTATGATAAATCTAGAAAAGACCCTTTGATTAAAGATTTGATGAATTTTACCTTGGAAGTTATTGGTGAAGGAAATTCCTTTTTTTGTTTTCGGTTTTAGGGTAGTAATATTTTGCATATATAATTAAGAAAGTAAATAAAGAAGACAGGGAGTTACAGAAAAAGGTATAATTATTTATTATTGAATAAATTTTATAATAACATTTATGCTTTAGGCCTGCAAATTATTTATTTATGGTTTACTTGTTTAATTGTCTGTTTTTACATTTTGATGTTTTAATTCATGTTATTTTTTTCATTTATGTATTAATAAATTGAGAATTTCTCTAATTACTTAATATTGTTATACATAAATATAATTTTACTCTTTCAATTTTGTATCCTTAATATAAATTAACTTCTATAAAAAATTCAAGTAATTAATCCTATTCCATTGTTAAATTAAGTTTAATTTAATTTAAGGTTTCAAATATATTTTAAAATCTTGAATCAATCTAGTTAATTTCACTGCATAATAATTCAATTAGATGTTATTTTAATGTATATTTCATGTTTTCAAAAATTAATTTAATTTTTATTAATTTAAATATTTATTTTCTGTTATATTTATTGCATTAATTTATTTAAGCTTTTCCTCAGGCTCCAGCAATGATCTACCGAAAACACCTCATTCCTGTAAGTCAATTATCACTGACATCAGCCCAATCCCCATGTCTCACAGTCACCTTGCTACCAACGCATCGATCACTCATTCCCTCACTGATATTGTCACCCATACTGCTCCATCATTCATGACTTACCGATACAATATCCTACCGACACCACTTCTCTTCCTTTCCTCCTCCACCACTGCCAGTTATCCACAAAAAAACGTATTATCACCTGAATCTTCATCAAATCACTAGATATGAAGCTAGAGCTCAAACAAAACCCATAAATAGTAATTCAGAACCCCTAAAATCCAAGCTTAATTTAGAATTTAAACATATGACAACTCTAGATCAATCCATTCTTCACTGGCATAGAGCCGCACACTAAAGCTAGTCAACACAGATGGAGATATTTCGCTGTAATTATAAGAATCTACCCCACTATAGATCTAATGTATGCGGAAATGGAAGATGGTCTATTGTTACTACTGGAAGTCGATTGAGTCCGAGCTGAGAGGAACTACTCTCCACAATATCCTGATCCAAGTTCGATTCACCATGTTCTACTTGTAGCATTCGCCATCATGGAGGATTCACTACTGTCATTCAGGAGCGGGGAGAGGAGTCGTGTCACTGTTGTACTATGGCATTAATCGGAGAGGAGGCTATATAGGTGAGCTGCCACGGGCGACTTTCTGGGGAAGCCATCAAGTCATGCACCTGCATTGGAGAAGAAGATAGTGGGAGAAAAGATAAAAAACTGCAAAATTGAATAAAATAAAAAAAAGAAACAAAAAAAATATTCAATAAATATAATAATAATAAATATAATGAATAAAAAGAATATATTATATAATATTTTTTAAATTAAATTATAAGTATAAATTAATATCCTTAACAATTTAATAAATTTAATATAACATAATGAATTTTAATTAATAATATTTAATAAATATAAATTCATTACATTAATAAATTAATTGAATAATTAAAATAATAAATTTAATTAATTAATTAATTTTAAATAGTAAATAATTTATCTTAGTATTAAATTAATAAATTAAATTATCCTTTATAAAATTATTAATCTTAATCATGTTAATTAAATGTCATTTATAATTAACAAAAGTAATAAATAAAATAAACTAATATTTATATTTTTATGATTATCTAATTTAATCATTGTCTATGGTTTTTAGATACACGAGGGAGTTGAAATCCCTTCCAGCTATATCCCAATAACTACGAAGACATTGAGTTAGGGGAGAAAGGTTTAAGTGACCTGTGTTTCATGAAAAAGTGAACATGTGTAATGAATTTGTGACAGACATATCAAAGTCAGTGGAAAAGGTTGGTCATATGCAGTAGATGATCTATCTATAAAAAAATGTAGGGAAAGTGCGGAAATAAGACATCTCATTGACATTCCAGGATCATACCATTTGAGAGCAGAGAAGACCAATAGGAGTTGGATAAAGGAGATAGAAACAGGATAAAAACTCGATTTCAAGGAAGAATAGGACGAGAATATCATTTCTCTTGGATAAAAACTAATCTAATAGGAGAAATATTCTCCCTTATTTCATTCTTTTTATGGTATATATTTGGTTTTTTAATTTCTTCTTGCGATGATTACTGGATAAATTATTAGTTCAAGTATTTTTAATACACTTGGGTAGCTTGTTTTACTCTTCATGAATCAATTATTTATGAATTTCAGATTTGATCGGCGTGATAGGTTATGATTTCATTTTAAAAAAACAATTATTTCACTCATTATGAATAAGATCCTAAATTTAAAAATCAATTGGCATAATTGATCTTGATTTCTGTCATCAATCCTAAAAATAAGTGTTCCCTGCTCTGCCCGCTCTATCTCCCTATTGACCACCCCATCCAAGCCTGGGAGATCCCTGATCATTATACTACCTCTGTTGTGTTATTATATCATCTATCATCCTAGGATTCTCTTCACACTTGATTAGGAAGTCTCCTTACATGTTACCTCACATAAAATAATTAAAGAATGTCCCCTCTCAGGGCATCCCTAGAGCTATGTGTTCCCTCTGACCACATTCTTGAGTTTCAAAATGAATGGACATCCTACATTGAGATCTTGGTACCTGGTATCTACATGCTATTGTAGATAGATCAACTCTAATGAGCCCACTACCTACTCCATCTTTCTGGAATCCCTCTAGCAGTAGACTCTTTGACACCATTTCTCGCTCTAACACCCTGACAAAGGTGGGCATTCAAAGAGGCACTACACTATTTTAGATCTCTATGTGCTGTCCCAAATCAAACTTATATGCTCGTAAGTATCCATCACAAATAATGTAAAGGGAGTAATACATAAAGTATTGGAACCTCACCACATACTCAAAAACCATCATTCATCCTAACTTCATCTCCATAATCTCTTATATCCAATCTAAGCATACGAAAGACGGGTAATCCACCTCAAAAAATAGCTACTAAAAGATATCCCATGCGAGTGTAGACTCATCATGCATCTGGATAACAAGTATCCACCAATAACCAACCACTCCATTGAATATTCTATATTCCAATGAGACCACCTAATCTCTTAGGGTATAGAATACCCTCGAGATATGGAAGACTAACTCTAGTCAACCCCATATTGTCTAAGGATATAGCTTGTTGAGGACCCTCAGTGGTCTCATTAATTAGAACTTGAAGAGTTTCCTAATCCAATACAGATCCCCACCCAGCTCTACTGGGATGATCTGATGATCAATAGGTGGAGGTGAAACTACCTTCTCACATTGAAGAAAGAGATGGTAGGATAAACCCTAAATTGATTCCTCATCACTCTAAGGTTTTTCATCTTGAATTATAGATGGTATCCAAGTTGGATGGCATTGCAATTCTATCCTAAACTTTATCAAGGAGTACCATAGTTAGGAGAGAATATATATATATATCAAGAATAATGAGGTGAAAACTTGAGAGTAAAATATAGATACTCAATCCTATATGATTCATGTACCACTAATCCCAACAAAAAATGCCTTGGCATGTTGAGTGGAGAAGCAAGCATTCAACGTCCGGATGAATAGATAAATCGGTCATTGCACCATCACAGAATTCCCTAACCTGAGAGATACAGTCATGAAATTTTGTCACTATTTATTTAAGCCCAAAAATCTTGTTAATGGAATATTTCCATGAAATGATTAAAGGAAAAAACCTTCTATGATACTACCTTTCACAACTAGACCCATGCTGGTGCTCGATCCACAACTACCCCATGACCACTTCCATTGGCCAAGGGGTGGTTACAAGTGCTAAAGTCACATCTAACTTGGCGAGTCCTTTTCCTAAGTATATGTATTCACACACACAACCATATCTCTGAGAAAAGTGCAGATGTCAAAAATAATAGATGAAATACTACAATAAAGTAAACAAAACATTCATTAGTCATTAGATAGTATAAAAGTACTATAGTGTAACTAGAATATAAAAAGGAAAAAATATACACCCTACCAGAAATGTGTCACAACTAGATATAAAATCATAAAAGTAATTTTTTTTAAAGATATCCCTACTCCAAAATCTCATGCTACAACCCAAATACACGGTCCAATCACCTACTATCCTTATGATCCTCTATATTCATGATCATCGTATCCATCGTCTATATAATACATGACACGTGCTGAAAAATCCCATATAGGCATGAGTATATACATACCTATTAGAACACCCCAAATGATGAAGCACGATAGAAAGTGATAGAAAAAATAAGAGTAAGATAGTAGGTACACAATTTATAGTGAAAGAGTACATCTCAACCCAACAAGGACTAAAATTAAGCTCGTCCAATCACAAGGGTCTAATCGTGGTGAGTAGATGAACTACCCATTAAGCCTTCACCACCTATAGTATAGGAGTAGTCACATCAAACCATGAGAATCGAAACATGAAAAGCATGTTGAATAACACACACAAAATCACCTCTCATGGAAGGGGAGTTTCAAAATCCACTGTGTGGATACAGAATAAAGTGTATATATATGCTCAGTCAATGAAGCAAAAAAAAAAGAATAAGGGGATCAACATATCCATAATCATCCCATGAAGAAGAGTATCTAATAGTTCTAAAAGTCCAACAATGATGACCAGCATTCCATTTTTCTTCCCTAAATACACAAGTATAAGGAACTCATTCACCACACCTATATACTATCCGGTGTGGGAGACACTGACTCGACGAATGATTTTTTTCTTGTCACAAAGAAATATATATGTAGGGAAAAAATCACTATTCAACATGAATACATAACTACATCAAACCATGGTTTTTCATTATGCCACATAGTTGAAGGGCCAAAAACCTAGGTAGAGGACCCATGACCTATACATTATCAAGGTTCCACTCTGATAGTTGATGGTCTAACCATGCCCATCCCAGTTGGACGGTTCCACTGTAATGGTTGAGGACCCATTCCCAACCTAGCTGAAGGGTTCGACTCTAATTTATTTAGGACCCATTCACTAATACTGTTGGAGGGATCCACTTAAGAGGCTGACGACATATTTTTAGCCATTCTGGAGGGATCCCCTCTAATATTCATCGATGTCCCATGACAAGCCCAATTAGAGGGTTTCACTATGGAGTCTGTAGTGGAAATTATCCCATCCATTCTAGAGGATTACACTTTATAATCCATCAAGGACCCATGCCCAGCCTAGCCGAAGGGTTCCACATGGGATTAATCATATATTAATAATGGCTAATCAATACAGACTTCATGGCCTCTTTATTAGGTGTGATGATTGGAACAATTTACATTGTATCTCTAAATACACAACTAAGGGATCCATCTCATTCTATGTGTAAAAAAACTCAGGACATGTTACCTGTGGGGAAATATCTGAGTAAAAAAATAGATATGAATGTTCGTTGTTTTCTGAGAAGATCTCAAGGGGTACATGGCATGTGATGTGGTGCACATGACATATGGTCTTTCTTCACATTCTGTTCATGTCCATGTTTGGAACATGAATCCCATATATATAAGAGTATATTTCATGAAGTTTGACTACATGTAATCTCCATGATACTCAAAGACTACTGTTTGTGTTGCTCTCTATTGCCTTGTAATGGAAACTATGACTGTGTACATTGGTACTTGGCATGCCAATCCACATAAAGTCTAGTCTGTTTGATCTACTCATGGTTTATACATGGATAATAGTGTGTGTCAGGAAGTAAGATCTGTCACATGGATTACTCATATGGGAAGGTGGCACATGGCATGTTGGTGACGTACATGCCCTGCCATCTTTAGGGATTTCCAAAAGCATAGACGATGCCTACTGAAAGGGTACACATCATGCATTCTTCTAGGAATATAGTTTGTATTTAGGAATTTGATAGAAATTCCATATCTAATACCACTTATTTTAAATGAATAAAAATATTTTCATTTTTCCTTTAATATAACAGAAAACATATGATTTGGCTATTGATTGAAAAAAATTGCCATCGCTTTCTAAAATGTGGCATCAGTCATTGTAGAGGGTTTCATCATCCATATTTTATGTTGTCAGACCTCCGTTCATCAGAATATTGATCTATAATCACAAATAAATCTTTATCACGTCAAAAATATCCTAGATATAAACCTTTCTCATCAATCCTTTATTGTTTCCTCGATATGCTGGGATCTAGGGGGCCCGATTGAGCTCTACAGCACCCGATAATGTCATGTCGGGATAGCGGGTATAAAACCAGGGAAGAACATTAAACATGGAAGGGTTAAATCACTAAATAAAATGGTTTAATAATCATTTAACAATATTTATAGGCCAAAAATCAAAAAGTGGAATCTGAGGTAAGAAAAACAATTGAAATTAATTTAGATTTTAATATCCTGGAGCATGAAAGGGCTAAAATTTGCACAAATCGAAGAAAGATGATGCATCTGATCAATAATTTAATTAAAATGTAATAAAAATGCCAAAGGACGAGTCCTTCCAAAAAAAAAATTATTGATCATTGAGAAAGAACATGTCTTCCAATAGTTTTAGTGGAGCTTGAGTATTTTTTGCATCTTGATCTGCATGATTCTAGAGTTTCATCATTATTTTTCATGATCCACAAATGGGAAGGATTTGAGATATATTTGGAAAATTCCTATGTTAATGAGGATAACTCAGGGCCATTACCATAGAGGAAAATTAATATATTTCTAATCATGGTCAAGGTAGTTAAATTAGTTAATTTAATAAATAATTATTTTATGGATCGTACAACCAAAAACAGAGAGGTCTGAAAAAACTACGCCAACTCATTTTATGTCGCACATATGGAAATCACCATGTTCTAAACTTTAAATTGGTCAGTTTTTTATGATATGAATAACCTTTTATGAGTTATCCCATTTTCTTTAATAATATTTGAGCACAAAATATAAAATATATTTAATAATTTTACAAAATTAATACATGGAACATCAAGACATGGAATCACTCACCATCTCACCACCTAGATCTGGAAATATATATAGAAATATTTCAAGGTATTCTAGAAAAATCACGGACCTTTACATAGGGGATCAAATAATTTATCAAATTATATACTTCGGAATTATCACATCTTTGTAATGGTTATTGATGTGCTTTTTCTGACCACTGATTAGTATTTGGGGAAATCAAATTCACGAAAATATTTTCTTGTTTATAAAATTAATTATCACTTTTGATGTGTTAATTGTAGTGGCTTCAAATTCTTCCCTTATTGAGATACACTATACACATAATAAAATGTATAATGTTTTTTAATAATTGAGAAATGGGCCTCTAAAATTAATTACACAAACATCGAAGACATAAAATTTCAAGAAGGGATTATATGTTGTTTCATGTATTTTTTATAATGATTAATATTCACTAGCATTGAATACCACATTTCATGAAGCTACTTGTGTCCCAATGGAGAGTGTGCTAAAAAACTCCACTTTAGAAAATTTTAGAAATAGTACGATTAGAACAATGGTGTTCTCTAGTCATTGACACATGTAACACACACATAATTTTATTTTCTATGATACAATGTTGCATTAAAACATCAAAACATTGTTTAAATAACAATGTATTTTATTATATGTAGTTTGATGCATCTTACATGAACTTATTCCTCTATTGATAGGAGATGTATGGGAAAAGGTTCCTAGTGGATAGATGGTTTTAAATATTAGAAATACATGGTTGAGCTAGGAAAAGCACACATAAGTGTATTTAATCATGGTAGTTGACTATAAATCTCACATATTCATTATCATTAACATTGGATAGATAGATTTTTGATAGTTGATCAACAATAACATTCTCCATCCATATTGAATCGTTGATGAAGATGTAAAACTATTTCCATAGTAGAATCCACCATATCAATCTTGGTATAATATCATTTTTTGTACAAATATTTTCATGTGGAATGATTGATGAAAAAATGACTCTATAAATAATGAGGTATGATCAGATTTTATGAAATGTAAAAGTTTTTGAAGAAAATTCATTTATATAGTGGTGTAATTGGATTGAGAATCATTGAGTGTGCGGCTGGCATTGTAGATGGGTCATAAAGAAAGACCAACCAACTATCCTAAGACTATGCCTACAGAAAAGTCACATGAATCTCACATTATTAAGAAATATTATTCATAATCAAACAATACAATTACAGGAGATTACCCATATTTTCTTTTATTTTCTCAAACTATCTTCAAAACTCTTCACTTAATTAAAATATGACATATTAAACTAATAATTGTATTAGTGGTCAAGATATCTGATATAAATTCATGAAAAAATAGTATAATGCAATGTTGTTAAGAAAACTCTTAATTCATTTAATGGTGAATGGTTTTGGTTGTCATCTAATGAATATACATTCACTGGTTCATATTCTATGATGTGTTTTTAAATCATATATCTATGGATTATACCTCCTTGTATAATAAAATGAATTGTTTATCAATTTAGTAATAGATATTGGTCTTTGTAACATAGAAACATGATTTCTAAATTACTAAAAACCCATGAAGGGTCGTTTATAGATGAAAAAATCATCCATTAATTTCTATAAAAACTCATTTATCATATCATGAAAGGTATGTGTCAGGCACCACTAACATATGTATGGTTAATTTGACATCCTGAAATACATTTGTTGATAGGTGAATGTAATGGATGGACAAGTGAATGTAGTATTTTAATAATCACCCTGTTCAATGGATATTTTATTGTAACTAAAATATCGCTCAAGGACCTTGAGTCATAGTCTTCAAAATATGATCATTTGAATGAGATTTATACATGTAGCAAGATCACATAATGCTTTTCCAAAATATTTCTTCCTAATGGTGTGTGGTATAAAGAAACTACAAGGGTATGTCATCTTTGGTGGATGTATATGATGAAAAATAGAAGAGAATTTTTCATTATAGGAGAAAACTCAAAACACTTCCATTTTTCCCTTATTAAAGAGGACATCCTTTATGAATTTAGAAAAAGGGGACATCTGTAAATGTAATTCATCAAAATGAATTTTGATGTATAGATATTCAAATATCTGTTGAATTTTTTTATAATTTACCTATATCTTCACTTATTTTCAATTTTATAAGAATGTATAAGGGTGTATTTATTGTTTAATTTACATATAAGAATATTATTTCATGGGATCCTCTTTTTCTGGATTTTTTCTCCAACAGACACTTCTACATTCATATTTTGTTCGGTTTTTTATTTTTCTTGTTCAACTATTACCTCTATCAGCTTTAACTCAACTTTATTCCACTCATTGAATTTATAGGGCTATTCTAAATTCAACTCCTATTTTGGATTTGAAGGACTATATCCTTGGCCTCATCTCTTTGATGGGTGTTTGTATTACAAGGAAGTGTTCTCGATTATCAATCTGAATGTGATTTAAAATTTTAACAGACTTGATGTACAATATTATAGAGAGGAGTTTTTTGGTTTTTATTGTTGGTTTCTTTCATATTAATTCTAAATTATTCAATTAGAAAAATTCGATAATCATATTCACAGTGTTTTATAGTGGACGTTGGGATGTTTGTGGCTATCCATGTGATGCCTACTACTGGAACTGTTATTGTTGGGGTAGGAATTGTTGTTCCCTAAAGGGAAATGATTATTAGGGAAATAGTTTTTATGGGTTAGAATCTTGGTTTTCGGGTGGTCAAAAATGATATACATGATTTATTTATAGACTTTAAGTAGTTATATATTGATCATAACCCATATTTTTTTTAAACTAGCCTTTTTTAGTTGTAAGGTTGATGTTATTATAGTGGTAATTGATGGTAATTAATGTAATTAAAATTTTATGTTTTGTTTTCCTCTATTCCATCTGAACAGTACTGATATTGTTTTGTGCCTCCACACATCAAATATGCTTGTATCATTATAAAAGGAGTAGTTGGTGTTGTTTGGGTTTGATGTATCTTAAATTTTTCTAGATTTTTCCGAATTTATTTGACCTGGGATAGAAGGTTTGTGGTTTATTATAATTGATGTAAGCCATGCCAAAAGGTTTCCCTGATCATTTTCCCAATGAAAATAATTGTGTAAAATTTCATATAGAAGATCTCTTCTGACTTCAGGTGTTTTCCAAATGATTACTCCATCTGTGGGAACATCCACACTAGTGAAATAAATCGGGTTTAATCTATAGTAATTTTTTTAGCTGGATCAAGATATTGAGAACGTTTTGTGGAATCTACCATGTCAGTTCGATAAATCGATCTCATTCCTCTTTATAGGATTATCAATCATCAAGTGAGAAATTATAAATATCATTTCATATCTTCCAAGTTCATATGGGAAGATATTACATATCATGTAACATCTTTTCCAAACCATACCATCAAGTAATAGGCTGGATATCATGTCTTTTCATCCAATCCATGGTTATTTACCTTAGAGAAAAGGGAAAGAATCTTAGAAAATAAATTTTTGGGATACACCATTGTCGATGGAGGTATTGAATTATTATAAAAAATTTGATAAAGGTTCTTGTAGATCCTCACACTGTAGTCTACAGAATTGACCTAGATTCTAGATCAAATGAGTGATCATAGGTTTTATTTTGAAGTAGTGTGCATATATGGGAAGGTAGAGAATGTTGGTTGAAACACCACTAAGGGATGGAAAGATGTAGACTATAACGGTTCACACATGGAGCAGTGGTTGTGAACCCCACTATTCATGTGGCTCAAAAACATAATTATGTAGATTTTGAGTATAAATATTGTGTGTAACCATCTTTTTATACTGATGTAAAGTTAAGAATCCTTATATTTCATGTTTGGCATAATGTGATTCTTGATTTTTTGGGATCCATGATCATGTGTAGGGGGTTTAGATCCCACACTCATCACATGACACAAATTAACTAAGAAACATGTGTATGAGTTCTAATAAAAATTGATTAGAAATGTAAATTTTGTAAATCAATAGGTTCAACTCAGAATTCAATGTACCAAGGTGTGATTTATGAAAAGAATGCCAAAATTGGACTAGATTTTACACAGAAATGTTTATTCTACTTGGGGGGATCATATTATAAATTTACATGTAAAAAGACTACCATAATTTATAAATCTCTTAGAATAGTGTAATTCTAGGCTCAAACCCACATAGATGTGAAAAAATGATTTTTGACCTAGGAATTGAAT
The DNA here is from genome assembly GCA_963277665.1 of Viscum album. Lineage (NCBI taxonomy): Eukaryota > Viridiplantae > Streptophyta > Magnoliopsida > Santalales > Viscaceae > Viscum > Viscum album. Next base: position 910,433,647 of record OY728155.1, on the reverse strand, counting down.
AGTAAGAGGGATTCCTCGTGTGAAATTGATGGAGTTTGATTTAATCAAAAGAATTTGATTAGTATATGAGTGATTAATAGGGTTTTGGGAACAATTTTAGGGATCATATGCAATGGGTATTCTTAAATATAGTTTGGGAAGGTCTTATGTCTTAATCCATGAAATTATTTAAGAGTCACCAATTGTTTTTGGTCAAACAAACTGGATCTACCTGCATAAGAAATGATTTATTTATTCAATATAGGGTCTTCAATCTAGGTGCATAAGGTGAAACTTCAAATTTTTAAAACCAAATATGCTACTGGTCATAACTGGATTTAGTCATATTAGGAATATTTTCTTCATTTTCAATTCACTAGATTTGGATCATGAAAAAAAAATTCAAAATTAGAAAAGCTAAATAGTATTGCAGTAATTATTTATCCCCTTAAGAAATAAATTATCAAATAAAACAAATTAATTGTATGAAAATGAACACAATATGTAATTGTAATTTAAAGAAAAAATGATTTCATAATATCAAATAATGGTTGGAAACGTCATTGGAATAAGAACAAAATAAAAAATTGATTTAAAATGAAGGAAAAATCAGGAGAACTTGGTAAAAGTGAATAAGAACTAATCATTTTAAAAGTATGAGGTTCATGTAATATAAATATGTCTAGTCTACTCATGATGTGAATAGTTTTCCCATGGAGATTGTTTATGAACTTATTCTTTCTCAAAAAAATGTCATTAGGAGTTTGTAGTTTACATCATGAAAGGGAATTTTAGGTATTCGACATTTTGTATCTCCAATGATTAATGAATCAAGTTTTTTTTTGGGATATTCGTGAAGGATAACAAGATACAATTGTTGATACATTCACATCTAGAATGGACTTCAAATCCTATGATTTCTTTGAAAAAAGGATTCATGGATTGTACATGATTCACAGATCAACCTTTTGTTCCCTAGATTTTAGTCTTTATGAAATTCTTGATGTGAACATACTTTACATCCAGAAATTCTTTCATTCAAAAAATTTATTGGTTTTTTGGATTTAATAGCATAGTCTTTCAACAAATTGGATTTATTTATCAGGAATAAATTTCCTGAGTCTAATTCATGGACTAAATTATCTTCAATTACATTAATTTACAACAACAAAATATTTTCCAAATAATCATCAATTTTCAAAAATATTCAATCAATTATTGATGAATAATCCTATAAAACGTGTATAAAATAGAATTATATTTTATTTAAAAATGTAAATATGATTTAATCATATCAAACACTATTTCTCATGTTTTAATAGGGATCGTATAGAAAAAAATATCATTGGTATAGTGAGATACACCCCATAACACAATAAAATGGGCATATCTATTTTTATATAGATCCGATTGTCAAAAATTATAAACCATATCCCAATAGAGTCATAAAGTAGGTACTGAGCTCTCAAATCCCCGTCCTGGGGGAAATAAAAAATCACTTTTTCGTTATTCTGTGATCTTAAATAAACCATAAAGAACATTGTGATGGACTATATCATATCTTAATGGGTGTATCTCATTCCCTACATATATCCTCTATGAATTTTGGATCACTTGAATCTTCATTTCCAAAACAAGTTCCCTTTGGTGCAAGGATCATGATTATAGTGTATCGACCCCAACTCTAGTAACTCAGAAATGGTGTTTTTTTTTATTACAATGGTATAATATATAAGTAATCACATCACACATGATCATATAGTTTAATAGTAATTTTTGACTACATGTATAAATAAATATCACATTACATTTATAAACATTAAATACAACATAAAATTTGAGTGCATGCTTTATAATTAATTATAGCATTTCACCAAAATAAAACAATGTTCACCTATTAGTGACCTAGGCATAAGAAACAAAATAAAAGGGTAAGTTATGATAATTAATAAGGGATAATATATAGTGGAAGATATAATATAATAACCATGTATCAAATAATATGAATATATAAAAAATAATTAAATGTTTCTTATAAATAATATTCATAAAGAGGAATGTGTCCATGGTGATATAGAAATATAATTAATCACATGGATAGAAATGTTGGGTTTCATAGTAATAAAATTCCTAATGAAAAACATCATAATATTAACTTCCCTTTTTCATTCCAATACAACATATATAAATAGTTGATTAATATATAAAATACCCAAGCTAGATTGACTCACGAGACATATCGATGAATCGAGGGGATATTGTGTTCCCCACCCATCTATTAATAAGTCAAATGAATTCACCAAATGAAATTAATGAATAAAAATACAATGCACTATCAATTATCTTTAGTAATATATAAACATTCGATTGGAATAATAAACAAACCGGATATCAATACCGTCCTCAATCTATAAATATAATAACATGATCATAATCCATCATTGTCAAAAAGGTATATGGTATAATAAATGAATATACCCAGTGAAACAATAGATACATCAATGGATTTTGATATAGATGAAAAATATAATTATAAGAGAATTTAAAATTTTCATTGAAATCTAGTTTCTTAAAGGCAACCAATGAAATCAGTTTAAAATGCATTAGTGTTGAAACATTAAAAAGTAGATTCCTTTCCCATTTTGTAAACAAGGTGAGAGTTAATTGAAAGTGATGTCACACATTTCTTTTAAATATTATTTTCAAGAATATGAATAGATGGATATTTTAAAATATTCATTAAAATAGACACGTCAAAAAATGAATTTTATAAAAGAAATTAGGGCTATGTTGATGTGACCATAATATTGATTAATTTTCCACATCTTTTATTTTAGTTTTTAATGAATTAATTAATTAATTTCACACTTTTTACTAATTAAATTCACTTTTTTTATTTTATAATTAAATATATTATTGAATAAATTTTATAATAACATTTATGCTTTAGGCCTGCAAATTATTTATTTATGGTTTACTTGTTTAATTGTCTGTTTTTACATTTTGATGTTTTAATTCATGTAATTTTTTTCATTTATGTATTAATAAATTGAGAATTTCTCTAATTACTTAATATTGTTATACATAAATATAATTTTACTCTTTCAATTTTGTATCCTTAATATAAATTAACTTCTATAAAAAATTCAAGTAATTAATCCTATTCCATTGTTAAATTAAATTTAATTTAATTTAAGGTTTCAAATATATTTTAAAATCTTGAATCAATCTAGTTAATTTCACTGCATAATAATTCAATTAGATGTTATTTTAATGTATATTTCATGTTTTCAAAAATTAATTTAATTTTTATTAATTTAAATATTTATTTTCTGTTATATTTATTGCATTAATTTATTTAAGCTTTTCCTCAGGCTCCAGCAATGATCTGCCGAAAACACTTCATTCCTGTAAGTCAATTATCACTGACATCAGCCCAATCCCCATGTCTCACAGTCACCTTGCTTCCGACGCATCGATCACTCATTCCCTCACTGATATTGTCACCCATACTGCTCCATCATTCATGACTTACCGATACAATATTCTACCGACACCACTTCTCTTCCTTTCCTCCTCCACCACTGCCAGTTATCCACAAAAAACGTATTATCACCTCAATCTTCATCAAATCACTAGATATGAAGCTAGAGCTCAAACAAAACCCATAAATAGTAATTCAGAACCCCTAAAATCCAAGCTTAATTTAGAATTTAAACATATGACAACTCTAGATCAATCCATTCTTCACTGGCATAGAGTCGCACACTAAATCTAGTCAACACAGATGGAGATATTTCGCTGTAATTATAAGAATGTACCCCTCTATAGATCTAATGTATGCGGAAATGGAAGATGGTCTATTGTTACTACTGGAAGTCGATTGAGTCCGAGCTGAGAGGCACCACTCTCCACAATATCCTGATCCAAGTTCGATTCACCATGTTCTACTTGTAGCATTCGCCATCATGGAGGATTCACTACTGTCATTCGGGAGCGGGGAGAGGAGTCATGTCACTGTTGTACTATGGCATTAATCGGAGAGGAGGCTGTATAGGTGAGCTGCCACGGGCAACTTTCTGGGGAAGCCATCAAGTCATGCACCTGCATTGGAGAAGAAGATAGTGGGAGAAAAGATAAAAAACTGAAAAATTGAATAAAATAAAAAAAAGAAACAAAAAAAATATTCAATAAATATAATAATAATAAATATAATGAATAAAAAGAATATATTATATAATATTTTTTAAATTAAATTATAAGTATAAATTAATATCCTTAACAATTTAATAAATTTAATATAACATAATGAATTATAATTAATAATATTTAATAAATATAAATTCATTACATTAATAAATTAATTGAATAATTAAAATAATAAATTTAATTAATTATTTAATTTTAAATAGTAAATAATTTATCTTAGTATTAAATTAATAAATTAAATTATCCTTTATAAAATTATTAATCTTAATCATGTTAACTAAATGTCATTTATAATTAACAAAAGTAATAAATAAAATAAACTAATATTTATCTTTTTATGATTATCTAATTTAATCATTGTCTACGGTTTTTAGATACATGAGGGAGTTGAAATCCCTTCCAGCTATATCCCAATAACTACGAAGACATTGAGTTAGGGGAGAAAGGTTTAAGTGACCTGTGTTTCATGAAAAAGTGAACATCTGTAGTGAATTTGTGAAAGACATATCAAAGTCAGTGGAAAAGGTTGGTCATATGCAGTAGATGATCTATCTATAAAAAAATGTAGGGAAAGTGCGGAAATAAGACATCTCATTGACATTCCAGGATCATACCATTTGAGAGCAGAGAAGACCAATAGGAGTTGGATAAAGGAGATAGAAACAGGATAAAAACTCGATTTCAAGGAAGAATAGGACGAGAATATCATTTCTCTTAGATAAAAACTAATCTAATAGGAGAAATATTCTCCCTTATTTCATTCTTTTTATGGTATATATTTGGTTTTTTAATTTCTTCTTGCAATGATTACCGGATAAATTATTAGTTCAAGTATTTTTAATACACTTGGTTAGCTTGTTTTACTCTTCATGAATCAATTATTTATGAATTTCAGATTTGATCGGCGTGATAGGTTATGATTTCATTTTAAAAAAACAATTATTTCACTCATTATGAATAAGATCCTAAATTTAAAAATCAATTGGCATAATTGATCTTGATTTCTGTCATCAATCCTAAATTTAAGGACTTTGGAACATTATGATGAATTTTATTCCATTTACTTTTTCCTTATTAAACCATCATACATCCATTTAAAGCCTGCATATTAAGAAAAAATTACTATTCATCTTTACTGCATTCAAAAAAACATAATTTTTTTTCAAATAATGTACCCCCACTATTTACATTACTTGGTTTGTTTTAAACCCTTAATCACTCACCAACCTTCCCTATTGATCGACCCTAAACTGTTATACTACTGTAGGTAATAAATTTAATTTCGAGGGTTGTGACGACCTCTAAAATCCAATCTAAATTTGGTGTCGTTGATTATGAAGGCATTCCCTGAGTGTTTTAAGGGTTAGAATCTCTGAAAAAACATATAAAAACAATAATAATAAAAATTATGCGAACTTTTTTAACTTATTTATCTAATTTTCATATTTTTTCTTGTTATACACACATTTTTTGTGTTTAATCTGATCCATTAAAAAATGATAATGTGTGATTTTGAGAACTCAAATTGTTTTAGTAAATTATAATGTGTATGTTTTATATATTATGGACACACTACATAGCAGTGTTTATATAGAAAAGATATAATAGAATACTTAAATTGATGATAATGAAGGACAATTTGAGTCTAATTCAGACATCTTAGAAAAACAAGGAGAAATAGTAACTAAAATAGATTCCAGGATAGTTTCTAAGAACACTGTTAAATCAATACTATGAAATTGGAATTATAAATTCTCAAGATCATGATCTAATGCTCAAAATGTTATAAAGAATTCAGTTGGAGTTACAAAATAGGCTTAAAGAAGAAGAATATACTAAATACGTGAAGAAGAAAATGTCTATAAAAGTTTTGAAAATAATAATAAATAGGAGATTAAGGATAATCGTGAGATACATACCATATAATTTTATGAAAATGATACTGATGATCAAAATGTGTAAATTACTAACTCACAAAGTGACGAAAGAAAATTTGATGCAATTTTAAAGAACATAAATGGAAATGAGTTGGAAAATTATCAAAATGAATGGAAACTTATTAAAGAATATTGTCCTATTCTCTTCACGATTCCTACTTTTTAGAGAAATCAATTTTTAAAACATTGAAAATGTGATCACTCTGGTTAACGGGAAACATGAAACTACGAACCTAAATGATAAGAAATCATTACAAAACTATTTTTAATATTTGATTAACAAACCTGATCTTAAAATTGGGTGTAGGTTCAAAGAGTAATATAACTCTGACAACATTGAATCTGAAATGCTATAACCTGAACTAGAAACTACTCTTCCTTTTTTAGCATCTTTTAAAACATAAATTTATGAAATGATGTCTAATTTAGTGAATGAGGTAATTTCATTTGAAGAAATATTAACTGTTGAGATTTCACTACCTCATTCATATTGTAATAATTTTTTAAAACATTGTGTACTGAAATTGAGAACAATGTTGATAAACGAATGGAAAATTGTTTAAATTTGAAAAATTTGGAATATGAATTTCATGATGCTGAATTGAAAAATCCTTCTCCTTTTACTGAATTTCAAAAATAAATAGACATTTATTTGGAAGAGGAACTTTTTTAATGTGAACTTGAAGGAGAGGTTAAACACACACTATATTTCAATAGAATAAATTTTCTAAAATTAGTTGTTGTTAATCACTTATTCTATAATGATAAATTCATGGAAGATATTTATAACATTACGAAAAGTAAAAATTTGGATATACAAAAATTAACTCTTCCATTTGTTCCAAAGTCAATCCCATTAGAGTTGGGTGCTGAATCTTTTTATGATTTAAAGGGTAGTTTAGAGGGGGAATTTCTCTTGAGTTTTAGTGCTTCTGATTTTGTCTGGCACACTATTGACCCCATTCTTCATTCTTATAGTCAAAAATCAGTTATTGTCACCCTTAAATTTGATTCTATTATAGTTTTTCCATAGTATTTAATTAGCGGAGATAATGACATACCTTAATAAGAACCCTTTTCACTTTTGTATCTTCATAAAAATTTAAATTTTTGAAAAATATGAATTTTCTCAAGAAGTGGACAACACATATCCAAAGAGTGATTCTATTAATATTTTTCTGTTTCTAAACATAGAAAGCCTTGTGGAATAGCTTTATGGAGTCAATTCATTTCCACATGAACTTAAAAGTTTTTAAAATACAAAAAAAATGAATTTAGTGATGAATCTATAGCACTACTTGATGACTACTCTGAGTAGATCATTAAAGTCAAAGGGTTCTTCTTATGATTTATGGGGAGTCGTGCCTGGCACGTCAAGCCTAGTGGGCTTGCGGGTCGGCCCGACCTGGCTCGGTGGGTCCGACACAGCTGGGGGGTCAGCCCGGCCCAACATGGCGGTTCTGACCCGGATGGGGGGTCAGCCCAGCCTGGCTGTGGCTGACCAGTTCTACCTGGTGCAGGCTGCCCTCATAGCGGGCTATGGTTCTTCCTATACAGCGCTGACGGGCGCCGTGGTCCACCAGCCGGACCTGTAGGTGGCAGACCTGTTTGCCTAGTAAAGTGGCCCCTGGTTGCGGGATGTAGTCCTCCTCCATGTGGCGCCTTCGGGCGTCATGGTTCTTCAGCCACCCGATTGGAGGCTGGCCGGTTCGGTTTGGCTGAGCGGCACGTGTTCACTGGCCGTGTCCTCCACCTCCATGAGGCCGACGTGACAGATTCGATCCTCCACCGCCGCGGCTCGGCCTGGCTGTAGCCCGGCGTGGCCGCGGCCTTCGCCTCCACAGCGCGGCGTGACGGCGCCACACCTCTTCATCCGTCGTGACCCTCCCATCTGTGGTTCCCCTTCTGTACGTTGCGGTCCTCCTAGCCGCGGTTATTCTCTGGCACGGTGCGATGGCACCACGCCCTTTCGGGTCCACCTCCAACAACAACAAATGGAATCAAAAAAGGGGAATTCGGGCCGTGTTCATGAGACCCGAACCCACCTCATCATATGATATTAATCGGAACATCATTCCACCAATTTAACTATATAGAGTCGGGGGTATAATCAAACATTAAAGAAACTCCTACTTTGATTCAAGGTATGTTGTCGGCGTCGCAGAAGACGGTGTCGCAGAAGACGGACGTCGTTATGTCAACATCAGATGGAGTGACGTTGTCGTTGGCGATGTTCATTGCGGGCGGCATCTACTCCTTTAACGTGTAAGGATGTCATTGAATATTTTCTATGTTTTTGTGGGAGACGAGGAGCGTTCTTCGATGGAATAGGTTGTTCTTACAGGAGTTCTCCCAAGCTCTCCAGAGAATAAATTCCAAGACAAAAATAAAACAAAATCATCCCTATCATTTTAATATGACATGCATTTCAAATGAATTCAAAAGAATTCATAACACTAAAAATTAATTCATTAATTGTGTTATCTCAATTAATTAATCAATTAATTGTGTTGGCACATTATTTAGAGAAGGTGGGAGGGGGAGAATTTTAAAAATTGAAAAGGGACAGTTGGAAGTTTAAGAGACTCCATTAATTAAAAATGAGTTACATGGGGAGTTGAGAAGTTTGATGTTCGTGTGGGCCCCACCACACAATATCCTCCCATGAGAAGTTCTGTGGGGTGTGGGTCCCACCTCCAACATCCCTTTCGAGAAAAAATAACCACCACCTAAATAAAATTATGTAACACATAAATTTTTTTTTAATTTATTAAGAATCCCCAAAAATAAATTCCGCTCTCAACCAAATACAACTGCGGTAAATGTCTCATTAAGTGAATACTGATGTTTCGATTTCATCAGTGTCCTCAGATTTCAATTTCGAGCATCAGTTAAAAAGATACAAAATCTCGCACGTACGTTTACTGTATGTAAACGAACAAACTTCAGAAATTGATTTCAGGCACACCGGGCCTCGGAATTAGGCGCCGTCAGAAACTACGGACTCGTAAATTCCCATGTATTGAAGAAAAAAATCCCACCGGAATTTCAGGTTTTTAATTCTCCCCACCTCAGTGATTTACGTCCCCGAAAGCTATAACACACACTAAGGGAACAAATGGGGGTACTGGGAACATATCTGAGCCTCCCCCTCCCATGTGCTCTCCTAAAGGTTCTCGTGCTTCCAGTGAACGCGCGCCAGAGGAATCCACAATCCATATAGGAACCACTCTTGTTGACCCTCGATCTCCACTAGGACCTCTGTGAATGTCACCCCATCATCAATGTCTATCTCCCCATGTTCGATGATATGGGATGGGTCATGCACGTATCTCCTCAGCTGAAATATGTGGAAGACGTCGTGCACCTGGTGAAACTGTGGTGGAAGAGCCAGGCGGTAAGCCTCCTTGCCTACCCTGCTGAGGACTGGGAACGGTCTGATGAATCACAGAGATATCTTGCCGCCTTGGCCAAATCTCCATAGACCTCGTGGTGGTGAGACCCATAGGAGGCTGTGGTCGCCATCCCCGAACTCTAGTGGTCTCCATCTCCTATCAGCACATGACTTCTGTTTTCTCTCTGTAGTCTTCATCCACTCCTAGATGATCTGCATCTTCTCCATCGTAGCTTGTACCATCTCTGGTCCGAAAAGTGCTGACTCTCCTGGGTCAGTCTAGCATAGTGGTGATCTTCAAGGTCAGCCGTACAATGCCTCCTAAGGTGCCATCCCATTGGTAGAGTGGTTGTTGTTGTTGTACGCAAACTCCACCAAGGGTATGTGATCCTCCCAGCTACAACCAATGTCAAAAATACATGCACGGAGCATGTCCTTAAGAGTCTGAATAGTCCTTTCTATCTGACCCACTGTCTGAGGATGGAAGGAGGTTCTCAAGAGAAGAAGCGTCATGAAAACCTCCTGAAACCCATTCCATAACGGGGAAGTGAAACATGCATCACGATCGGATATGATCATTGATGTCACACCATGAAGTTGTATGATCTCTTATACGTAGAGGTGTCCCAAGCTATCTATTGTGCCCTGCTCTATGATCAGTAGGAAGTGGGCCGACTTGGTGAGTCAGTCAACAATCAACCAGATAGAGTCATGTCCTCTGGATGTATGTAGAAGTACCGTCATGAAATCCATGGATATACCATCTCACATCCACTCTGGGAACTCTAAGGGATGAACCAATCCTACTAGAACCTGGTGCTCCGCCTTCACTTGGGGACAAGTGTGGCATCATGAGACAAAATATGACACGACCTTCTTCATACCCAGCCACTAGTGATGTCATCTGAGGGCCTGATACATCTTCGCTACTCCTGGATGTAACGGTAGAGGGGAAGTCTGGAACTCCTTTAACACCTCCTCATGTAGTGCTACTGGTACCATGGTACGTCCTCTGAAAAGGCTGATGTGCTGCCCACCTTCAGAAAACCCATCAGGTTCTTTCCCTGAGGATATCTGAGCACGTGAAGTCTCACAGTTAACATCCTCATGTTGTTCCTCCCTGACTCGCTGAAGAAGTGGGGTAGTTACTATGAGAGACTGCAGAAATTCTGATCCATCTCCATCCATAATGGATATATGCAACATGGATAGCTACTCTGTCACCTCTCCAAGGTATTGAATATCTGATCTATTACTAAAAGCGTCTGCTACAATGTACCCATTTCCAAGAGTATAGACTATCACGAAGTCATAGTCCAGGAGGAACTCGAGATGTCGTCGATGTCTCTGGTTCAGGTCCTTTTACATGAAAATATACCTGAGACTCTGGTGGTTAGAGTAGAGTGTAAAACTCCCACCCATCATATAGTGCTTCCATATCTTCAAGGAGAATACCACTGCTACTAACTCTTGTTCATGGGGAGCATAATTCTTCTTGTGCTGTCTCAATTTCCGTTATCCATACACAATCACTGCTTGCTCCTACATTAGGACACATCCGAGTCCGGTCCCTGATGCGTCGCAGTAAACTACGTACCCTACGCCCTCCTCTGGTATCCTCAAGATGGTCACACTGGTCAACCTCTGCCACAGCTCCTGAAAGCATTGCTGGAATCTATCTTACCACATGAAGGGTCTACCCTTCTTTATCAATCTTGAATGCGGTGCTGAAAATCTGGAGAAGTCTGGCACAAATCTCTGATACTACCCAACCAGTCCCAGTAAACTCCACACTTCTGTCACACTCCTAGGTGGCTCCCAATCATGTAATGCCTCAATCTTCGCTTGTCCACTACATCTCCAGCCTCCGAGATGACGTGTCCCATTAAGTGAACATCTCGAAACCAGAACTGTCACTTCGAGAGCTTACCATAATGTTGGTGCTCTCAAAGTGTGTCCAGTGCTACCCAAAAATAGTAGGCCTGCTCCTCCTCAGTAGTTGATAAAATCAGTATGTCATCAATGAGGACTATGATAAAACAATCGAGGTAAGGTTGGAAGATCATGTTCATGAGATTCATGAACACTTCTGGAGCATTGGTTACGTTGAAGGGCATAACCAAGAACTCATAGTGGCCATACCGACACCTGAAGGTCGTCATCTGCACATCCTCGTCTCAAACTCTAAGCTGGTGATAGCCTGACCTGAGGTCTATCTTTGAGAACCATCGTGCTCCCTTGAGCTGATCAAAGAGGTTGTCAGTCTTCAATATTGGGTACTTGTTCTTCATGGTCACCTAATTCAGGCGACGGTAGTCGACACACAGTCGCAAGCTCCCATACGCCTTCTTGGAAAACAAAATCGTAGATGCCTAGGGAGAAACACTAGGTTGGATAAATCCTTTCCCCTACAAGTCCTCCAGCTGTACCCGAAGCTCATGAAGCTCTATGGGAGCCATCCGATATGCTAGGGTAGATATCGGTGTTATCCCGGGGTACATGTCAATGTAGAAGTCTACCTATCTATGAGGAGGTAGTCCTAGAACATCGTCAGGAAAAACATTCGCGTACTGATCCACCACAACAGGAAAGCTTAGACTCCGCACATCAACCGCTCTGAGGATAAGACTAGTCAACTAATGTGTGATCGACTATCCCCTCCTCTGCGCAAGTCCATATAGTGCTGCTAAGACTCCCTTCCCGCCGGTGAAGGTAAACCTGGTCCCATACGTGTGGATACACCACACATTGTTCCTAATACAGTCTATCTATGCATGAACTATGGATAACGAGATCATACCCAAGATAATATCATAAGGCCTCGACACTAATACAAGAAGATCCCAGCCAAAGATCTCGCCTCATAGAGTAAGCTCGCACTTCCGTAACCAGTGTGTTATCATCGATTTGGCTCCCGTAGAAGTCACTAGCCGTAAGGATTGAGCCAACAACTCTCTCCGAATCTCTAAGCTCTGAACAAGATCAGTGGAAATAAAAGATTGACTCACACCTGTGTCTTTAAGAACTGCAAAAAGGGTGGATTTGACACAGATAGTACCTTTAATCAACTCAAGTGAACTGTAGTCATAGGCCTCTAATGCCTGGAGTAGAGCCCGCCTCTATCCGCCAGCTCCCGGTGGTCGGGGTGGACCTCCTAGTGGTGGTGGTGGTAGAGCCTCGAAATGTCGTCCACCACTCGCTGCTCGGACAGCTCCTCTTCCACGTCTACCAGCTCCCGGAGGACCACCATGGTCAAACCTCTGCCTCTGCCAGTTGGGTCCATCTACTGTCTATTGCTCATCTGGATGGAGGGTCGGGCAGTCACAATCCACGTGGCCCTGCCCGCCGCATTCATAGCATTGCCTGCTCCTCGTATAGCTGGCTCTATCTTGTGTTCCCCACACAACCAAACCAATATCATGGGCTCTCCCACCTGATGGCCTGGTCCTCATGGACCTCTACGCCATTTTTCTACTATCAGCTATAGAAGCCTCTGCTACATGTCGTGCTGTGGTGGGTCTCGCCGCTGGTGACTTCCTAGTGAGAAAACTATCCGCTAGAAGATCTTGCTCCAGCACCGCCACATGATTTTGAATGCGGAGGGAAATAATCGAAGCCCTAATCTCATGCCTGAGTCCCTGGTCAAAGTTTCGGGCCCTGATGTACGGGTCTCATACCATATCCGTGGAGTAGCATGAGAGGCTAGTAAACCTTGCTGAGTACTGAGATATTGTCATGCTACCCTGTTGTAGATGAAGTAACTCGTTAATCCGCACCGCACAAAGGGTGGCTAGAACAAACTCTGAGCGAAGAGACTCTTGAATTCTATCCAGATTAATGATGACTCGTCATGCACCTAGAACATAATGCTCCACCATCTGCCTACTGATGCCTGCAGCAGACTCACGGAAATGATCACCATGAGGTCGGCTGGTGTCCTAACAAATATAAAAACTCTCATGACAGCCTCCAACCAATCCTCAGCTGTTGGTGGGTCCGTCTCTCCCTGGAAGCTGGGCAGCCTCTGGCACTGGAACTTTTGCAACGCACTCAGGCGGAGTTCCCTCTCTGCTGCTGGGGCTGGGGGTATCGGTGGCCCAGTGGGTAGTGGTACCACACCTACCTCTTCTATGATGGGGCCCTACACCGATCCCTCGTCACTCGGTGGGCTACCGTCTCATACGAAATGTGGAACCCTAGCTGGTTGCCTTTATGGGGTCATCCTAAAAAAAGGTGTGCCATGATTAAAACAGAATACCTGGTGAGCTAACACAAAGTAATCACAATGAAAACATTTTCAAAGGAAACACACACGCAATCAGTGTTTTTATGCACTGAGTCAGAGATCAGAAGTTAGAGTCCTAGTGTATGGATACGTCGTCTGCCGCACCAACACCGATTTCCCTAAACTAATAACCACACTCAAAACACTAAACATTATTGCTGTTAAAAGAATCATAGTCCATGTTTTGTGGTAGAACCAACTCCTATGATACCAATTTTTCATGACCCAACCTCGGGGCTCATGGTTTGACTTCCCCATACCTGCCTTCTATAGGCCAGGTGCTGGAGACTAACACCAAAGGCGTAATCCTAATAAAAAGGGAAGGAATTTCTTTTTTAACCTGTAACACACACACAGACTGAGCACAAGCAGTGAAGGCAACACATACTAAAATAGAAAAGTAAGGTGTGTTGAATGTAACTGGGCCCGTATTCAAACCAACTGAACAAAAAGTACAAGTACAAGTATAAATGGAAAACAACTCCTAGATCATTCACCTGGAAATTGTACCTGAAGAGTAGGTACAGAACTCGATCAACTCATCCCTACGGTATGTCCCGTCTAGTCCAGCTCTGAGCAGCCTCCATCTGTCACCCTCATTCTCGATTGCTGTTGTTCGTCGTCTGCACAGAACTCAACATGGTTCGGGTGAAGCCCGTACATGGGTGAGTATAAAAATACTCAGTAGGGGACCCCGAGACCCCCGAAGCTCTCCCAGAATTCAGAAATAATAAACTACTGAAGAAAGATACAATCATGAAGTCCAACCAACCCTACATAGGTATATTCCCATAGGTATACATAAGTTACCAATAACAGTCCGACTCCAACTCTCGAGCCCAAGTACAACCCAGTCTATAAAGGAAGTAAAGTCAATCACCACGATGAAAATGGTTGAAAGACTTGACTCATCTCAAAAAAGTATAAAACATTCGTAGAGTGATAGAAATGATCAGAGGAAGTCACTGATTCATCTAACCTGTCGGACCCACATAGGATACAGGACCAGCTAAGCTGTCGGACCCACACAGGATACATGACCAACTGCTCTGTTGGACCCACACAGGATACAGGAACATAAGTCAGAATTGTTGGACCCACGAAACATACTAGTACGGTAGCATCATCATTGAACCCACGTAGGATTCTGGTACAGTAGACATCACTGTCGAACCCATGTAGGATTCCAGTATAGTAGTCGTCACAGCGAGCTATAGGGCTCCCGCACACAGCATGCCTGATTCTGGGTTGGTTCGGTCCTTGTGTAAAGGTTCAATACATCAACTATCACAAATTCATGAGTTGGTATATCCCGATGTTCCATCATAACATAAGGAAACCAACGCGAAATATAGTGCGTCAATCGGACTCCCGGTCTGAGAGTTATTGGCATTTCAATTAGAGGGGCCCGGTTGGATTTACGCTCGTTCTAAACCCGGATGTTTTCCAAAGTTTTCAAAAACTCACATAGATTATATCGAAATGATCGCCTTTTATAGAGGGTCCCAGTGCCACAGACGGTGCATCAATCAGACGCGCGGTCTAGGAGATATTCGGATTTAAGCGGAGTCAGGTCCGGCCAGTCCAGGTCAGTGGGCTGGCGGGTCGGCGCGACCCGGATGGGGTGTTTGACCGACCTGACCTAGCAGGTCAAACTCGGCTGGGGGGTCGGCCCGGCCTGTTGGGGCGCAGCCCACCCGCGGACCTGGCCCGCGCTGCGGACCGGTTCAGTTCCCCCAGCGACGCCGCCTCTTCCTGTCCGACCATTCGTAGCCGTCCAGTTCTTCCCGGTGCACTGGCCCGCACAGCGGTCCGTAGTTCATCCCACGTGGCTCTTGCGGGTGTCGCGGTCCACCAACCTGGCTAGTAGGCGGCAGTCCAATTTGCCCAGAAGAGCGGCCCGTGGTTGCGGGCTGCAGTCCTCCTCCACACGGCGCCATCGGGAGCCGCGGTTCATCACCCCGGCTGGCAGGAGGTCGGCCGATTCGGTTCGGCCGAGCAGCCGGTGGTCGCAGGCCACGCCCTCCACTTCCCATCGGCCGTCGCGATGCTACCGGTCCTCCATCACAGTGGCTCGACCTGGCCGTGGCCTTCGGTTCCACAGTGCAGTGCGACGGCGTCACACCTCTTCATTTGTCAGAGCCCTCTCGGGCGTGGTTCCTCATCCGTCCGCCGCGGTCCTCCTGGTTGTGGTAATTCTCTGGCGTGGTGCGCCATCACTGCACCCTTTTAGCTCCGCCTCCGACATCATCAAATTCAAGAAAAAGGGGATATTCAGGCTGTGTTCATGTGGCCCGAACCCACCTCTTCATATGATATCAATCAGCACATCATTACACCAATTTAACGATGCAGAATGGAGGGTAGAATCAAACATCAATGTAACCCCAACCTCTATTCAAGGTACGTTGTCAAAGTACCGGAAGACGGTGTCACGAAAGACGGTCGTCGTTCAGTCTACATCAGAGGGAATGACGATGTCGTTGGCGATGATCTTTGTGGGCAACGTCTACTCCTTTAATGTGGAAGGAGGTCGTTGAAGACGTTCTTCATGTTATTTGGAGACGAGAAGTGTTCTTCGTTGGAATAGGTTGTTCATCCAAGATTTCTCCTAAGCTCTCCAGAGAATAAACTCCAAGCCAAAAATAAAACAAAAGCCTCCTTATCATTTTAATATTTCCATTCATTTCAACTGAATTCAAAAGAATTCATAACACTACAAATTAATTATTTAACTGTGTTAGCTCAATTAATTAATTAATGTTGTTGGCACATTAATGAGAGGAGGTGGGAGGTGGAGAGTTTTAAAAATTGAAAAGGGAGAGTTGGAAGTTTAAGATACTCCCTTAATTAAAAGAGAGATACATGGGGAGTTGAGAAGTATGATGTTCGTGTGGGCCCCACCACACAATATCCTCCCATGGGAAGTTATGTGGGGTGTAGGCCCCACCTCCAACTTCCCTTTGGAAAAAAATAACCACCACCTAAATAAAATTATGAAACACATAAATTTTATTTTATTTAATAAGAATCCACAAAATTAACTTCTGCTCTTGACCAAACGCAACTGTGGTAAAGGTCTCCTTACGTGAATACCGGCACTGCGAGTTCATCGGTGTCCTCAGAGTTCAATTCTGAGAATCAGTTCAAAAGATAGAAAATCCCATAAATAAGATTACTGAACGTACCCGAACAAAATTTCAAAAATTAATTTCAGGCACACTGGGCCTCAGAATTAGGTGCCGTCAAAAACCGTGGACTCATAAAATTCCCATGTATATAAGAAAATAATTTCAAAGGATTTTCGGGTCTTTAAAATATAATTTATGATTTGATATCAACCTCATCATATTTGTAAATTTTATATAACTCATATCATACCTCATAATAGTAATGTCCCGAAAACGATTTTCTCTTTAATCATTTGAGATAAAAATAAATAGTTATTTTGTGTAATAAATCATAAAATTAGTTTTTGTAAACATTTATTCATAAACCTTAGACTGATATACAATCAAAGGTTTGTTTGATATATGTAATGTTATTCCCTTATTTTGGTAATTTCTATGGAGTCTATTTTGGTAAGTATTCCATTCCCAAGTTGATTTTTTTGAGAATTTGATTCTTATAACTCTTATCAATTATTATTTTTGATGAATTTAGGATGATGATTTTATTCACTGATAAATCATTAAAAATATAATTGTGTTCCTAGAATCAAAATCCAATAAGATTCCCATAAATATAAATTGGATTACATGTGGTCCATAATTATCACAATGAACTTCAACAATTATCATGTTATAAGACCTTCCCTATTCTGTTTTTATACATGGATAATGTTTCTTATCAAAACTTTTATCCCTCGTATTATGGTATTGACATAGATAATTCCCAAGTTCCCCATATTAATGATATTAAATGATTTGTTTTACCTTAAGATTAAACTTATTTCCTTCTATCATGTTAGTAGATCTCTTCATTTTCCTTATAAATGAGTTGTTTTATACCCATTTTTTCAAATGAAAAACATCTCTCTATTGCTTTGGGACAATTCTATGGGTCCTTCTTCCCACATTCTTGACATGCAATAAAGTGAATATTATTTCATCAATGGGTTTTATCACTTAAAATCCTATGAAACTTTATCATTGTCTTATTTCCTGTATTTTTAAATTTAACTATATTCATGTTGTTAATCAAAATTCATTATATTTGGTTATACATAACCATAAGATTCCTTACTCCAGATTTTATCCCATTTAATTTTTAATAGGGATAATCTCTATTTTATCCATCACATATTTTGTTAACACAATTTATATTTTATACATCTATTACTTAATATAATGAAATTTGAGGTATGAGAAAAATAATAATTGTATAAGAGAAAATTATGAACATAAAATAGATAATTCATAAATTTTATATATAACCTAACTTATGAATCTTGAAATTTTAATCTATCTTATCCAGAGCCATATTCCTATTATTTTCTCGAACCTAACTAGTTATTTATTAAATAATCGACATTCATTAAAATAATTTATAAATGTTTGTAATGATAATTTGAACCAACTAGAGCATGTTACCTTGGAAGGTCAAACATTGTGTGTAGTTAGGTATCATTTTCATACTTCAGTTGCAAATCAAGTCAATACTCAAACAACCTTTTTAGTATTATTACCTATAGGTGTATATTTGTTAGAGATTCCATACACATGTTTGTATATAGATAAGGATTTTATTAGTATTAAACCTATCATTCTATACTTTACCGAAATTTTAAATATTTTCCAATACTAGGACTTATCTATAGAGCATGTCAGAGTCTAAATTTCTCAAATCTATATTTTCCTAAACTAGTTCCAAATGTTTTTATTAAAATTATTTTGATACCAAAACTAGAAAAACAGACTCTAGTAAACTAAATTTTGTTGTTACTTTATTACATTTTAATATAATACAAGGGATTACATTATAATGGATCACATAGTTCAGAATTATATGGAGACTATATATAAAAATTATTATCACATTTATTTCAATAAAATGTAATATGAATTGAAACATTCCTTGAAGAGTGTGTTATTAAAACCTCCTAAATCTTTACCTCAAAGACATAAAAACTTCTCTTGGATGATTGAATTTTATGGGAATATCAAACAAGGTATAACATTGCCTCCAACAATAGGTGATATAATATAAATGAAAAGTAAGAAATATTGGCACTATTTTTGGTAAAACTTTTATGAAAAACCATAAAAAATAAGGTTGGAAAAAGTGAATAATTTTCTTTGAATTATCATATTAAAATTGTTCATATGTTAGGCATTTTTTAATGTCATGCATGTTGAAAAAAAATAAATTTGATAATGTTATTGGATTGATATAAATGGTCTAGAAAATAATTTTCCATCAAGGTAGTGTTGGAATTTATTGAAACATGCATAAGGGAAGAGCCAGAACAAGTGGTGGGTAAAGGGTGAAATTTTCTTCCTCTAGTAGATTACACTCTATCGTGATATGAAATATTTAAAATTATCATTTTCATTACTAGTGTAAAAGATTGACATGGGTATTCATTAAATATCATGAATTTTGTATTAATGAATAATTTAATTTTATAAGGAATAAAATCCCCAGACTATCATGTTTTTATGAGAGATTAAATACCTATAATTTCCTTTACTTTCTACCTCAAAATGTATGTCATACATTAACCAGAGTTTGCTGCCTTTTTGAAAACATATAAAGTATAATAGTATACCCAGAGAAGTTTCGAATCAGGGATTAAGACATTTTAATCATATTAGTTGAATTAGAGATGATCTTCCCATCAGTATTCTTTGATATAATAGTCAACTGGATGGTTCACTTGGTGGAATAGGTTCTTCTTTTAAGTCCTCTCCATTATAGATAGATGTACCCCATTTAACATTATTAAAATATTTAGAAAGGGTATTTCATGAATCTAATTCATGTAGAAGGTTGTATTATAGAATGATATATTGTTGATGAAGCTATTGAATTATGTATTGATTCCTCATTCTATGTTGAAAGCATTGGTCTCCCAAAGTCTTATCATAGTTAACACCTTGTGGGAAAAGGGATTTCTGGAAGATTTATTTTTACAATTTCTATGATAGAGTAGGAATAAGAACATATTTACAAAAAACATTATAGTGTAGATGTTGATCCGTACATTGATGCCCAAAAATAAATTCTATGATATTTTAATAAATCAAGGGGTGAAGTATAGATATCAAATATAGATAATAAATAGTTTATAGGATGTATTTATGATCAAATTTATTATTATTTATCTAAAAATGTGAATTCAATTGCTGAATGACTTAAATAGATATCCAAATGATCAAATGAAAATGTTATGACTTACATTGGTATTTTTATCAATGGTTATATGTTCTATTCAAAAGAACACTATGACATCATTATGATGAAAGAAAGTTGTTTTATGCTTGTGGATGAAGAGATGCATATTTTTTTCAAATGATATAAATATAATTTATAAATATAAGTCATATTTTATCATTATCTTTTAGATATACGATTTTTATTATACAAAATTTCATGTGCCTATTTTTCATTGCAAAACGGTTGACAATATCAATGATGTGAACATGATGAAATGTACTTTGTGAACATGAATTTTTGTGTGGATGGGAAAAAAAGATGAGCCATTCATAATGTAATCACAAGCTGTGTATGTATTTTTTATCTCTAATACACTGAATAAGATTTGGATGATATTCCTACTAGAAACTAAAACTAATTTTGAGTCAGATGAAAATTCAATCGAGGATGACCCTTAATTAGTTCAATACATAACTAATGTAAGCCAATGTGTTTTATGTTAGAGGTGACAATAATGAAGGGATTCTAATTCCCTTTAGAGGAACCATATGAAAAAAGAGGTTTTACTGAGAATGTAAACATGTTTTTAAATATTTTATTTTTTTCCCTCATAATATTATATGTTTTATACTATATTAACATATTTTAAATTAAATTTTTAACTAATTAACTAGAATATTTCTTCAATACATGATTGAAAAAAACAATAATGAAGGAAACCCATTGGAAATATGCAAAGTTAATGTTACGATATACTTCCTTAATTTTATTGAAAATTTGTATAATGAAATGATGATTTAATTTTTATTATTCCATTAAAAGTTCATTAATTTTAGAAGATTTATGTCCATGTGTCATGCCTTTATAGAAAGTAAATTATTGCTATCTCTACTCAACCACAGAGGTATTCTCAATGTTTTCACAGTAAAACCATTTTTCATTTAATTAATGTATTGTTTTATATTTATGTTAATTTTGTTTTCTTTTTTGTTTTAATCACATAATAATTTTTTTATGCCAGTGTATTCATTTGTTCGAGTTGGGGTTCTCAATCCAACATTCATTATTCTTCTCCCTCAAAACATTCTCACCCCTATAGTGTTTCAACTATAACATTCTTTCATGTTCTCTCCACTACCTTTATAAGAGGAGCAATGACACATCATCTTCATAATGACAACTTTACTTTTTTATGTTGGCATAGTAAAATCATTGTCTATAGAATTAAGGTATTGTTCCATATTTATGTTTTATTAATTTCTTTTCAATATTACTCAAATAATATTATTTTCCCTATACAGGTGGATTCTTTTTTTCGAGTTGGGGTGCTCTGTCCATCTTTCATCCATTTCTCCACCTAAGCACCCATAGACTCTTTCTCTATTAGAAACTTTTCACACCAATAGTTGTGAATTTGTCACATTATTTCATATTAACTCCACTACCATTGAATAAATAACAATGAAGATGCCTCTAATAAAATAAAGATGCATTCCTGATGTTTTCACGGTAAAACCATTGCCCATAGAATTACTGTATCATATCATATTTATGATTAATTTATTTCTTTTTAGTATTAACCAAATAATAATTGTTTTCTTATATAGGTAGATTATTTTGTTTGAGATGAGGTGATATATCCAAAATTTATGATTCTTCACCCTTAAAACCTTTTCACCCCACTAGTGGTGCATTTATCACTCTCTTTCAAATTACCTCCACTAAATTTACAAGATGAGAAACAATTCAACCTCCTCTCAATTACAGTGGTTATCTTGATGTTTGGACAGTAAAATAAAAATTCATATGATTAATTTATTTTTCCAAATTTATTTTTAATTTATTTCATTTCATTATTAGGCACATAATAATTTTTTTCTTATACACGTGTATTCTTTAGATCATGTTGGGGTGATCTATCCATATGTCATCTCTTTCTATACCAAAACATACATAGACTTCTTCTTCTTCAAAAACTTCCACCCATGTAGTGATAACAGTTATTACATTCCATCAATTTCCATCCACTGTAGAATCAAAAATGTAATCAAGACATTTTCATAGTAAAATCATTGTCTATATAATTAATGTTTTGATTCATATTTATGTTTATGTTATTTCTTTTTATTATTACTATTAATAATTGATTTCTTATATAGGTTGATTCTTTTTTATATTTTATGTGGGTTGTTCAATGTTTCTCATGTAGTATTAGAAGTTCCACAAATTAAGTCAGTAGAAATCATGATATCATCGATAGTTTGGACTTTTTTGAGACTTTGGGACATGTAGGAATCAGTCACACCTCTATCTAACACATGATGTGAACAGTATGACACCAAGTACATATTTTTATTTTAAATTTATATTAATTTTAGTAAAAAAGGCAAATGAAATACTCAAAACCAAGCTTACATATTCAGATTTTCTGGATACTTTAATACAATAATCCATATGTCATTTTTAACGTATAAGAATCAGTTTCACCTCAATTTGATAAATGATGTTCCTAATATGGCTCAATGTGTCCATTAATAGTTTAAAATCAATATTTTACTTTATAAAGTGTCACTAAGTAAGAACAGAGAAAACACAGTATGATTTTCTTGATAATTTAGCAAAATGATACTTAAATAAATTGTGAGGTGTATGAATCAGTGTCACATCAAACAGATACATGATGTGATCAGTATGATTCAAAATGTATTTGATGTTAAGAATTAAATTTTATTAAAAAATTCAAGTGATATAGGAAAAACCATGGGAAAAAATTATATTGTTTTGATACTTTTGAAAAAAGTTCCATAATGTGATTTAAGATGTCCATGAATTAAACACACCACAATCTGATGCATAGTGTGACTGTTATGACTCCACATGCATGTTTTTATTTAAAATTAAAATTAATTTTAGTAAATATGAATAATAGCCAACTCGAAACCAAGGAAAAACATTCACATTATTTGGATAATTTATAAAAATTATGTATATGTCATTTTTGAGGTGTATAAATCAGTCACACCTCAATCAAATAGACAATAGGATTGGTATGAGTCAATATATGTGTTTTATTTTTAAAATGACATTTTAGTAAAAAGTACATGTGACATAAAAAAAAAGTGAAAACAGATACAGTTTCTTCTGAAACATTAGGAAAAGTATCCATAAGTAATTTGGGATGTAAAGGAATTAGTCCCACCATAATATGATGCACTGTGTGATTGGAAGGACTCCAATTGTGTCTTTTTATTTCTAACTATCATTACTTTTTAGTGAAAGGCCAACTAAAATAATCAAAACTAAGAAAACACATTTAAATTATTTAAATACTTTATGATAAAGATCAATTAGTCATTTTTTATGTGTATGAATCATCTTAACAAAAATATGATGAAAAATGTGGTCGGTATCAGTCAAAGGGTATGTTTCAATTTTAAAATGATATTTTAGTAAAAACAAAAATTGACATACTCAAAACAAAGAAAACACATTCACATTGTTTTGAATATTTATTAAAAGGATCCATAAGTCATTTGGGACATGTAGGAATCATCCACACCTAAATGTGAAATACATTGTGAATAGTATGACTCAACCTGCTTCTTATAATTTAATTTTTTTATCAATGTTAGTAAAATGGAAAACTGTCTAACTCAAAACTGATAAAACACATTCAGATTATTTTCATACTCCACAGAAATATTCCACAAGTCATTTTTCATGTGTGAAAATTAGACACAACTATATCTGATACCAAATGTGCCTAGTTCGACTCAAATTTTCCACTATCATTTTAAAAACGACATTTTTGTTCAAAAAATGTAACTCTCTAAAAAACCATCAAACATGCTAGGATTTTCTTGGTAATTTAGGAAAATTATTCATATTTAATTTCTCATGTTTAAGAATCTATTTTACATTGAACTGATACATGATGAGATCAGAATGAGTCAAAATTACATGTTTCCAATTTAAAATGAAATTTTAGTGAAAAATAAAACTAACATAGTAAAAACTAAGAAAACACAATAATATAGGTTTCATACTGTAGGAAAATCATCTAAATGTTATTTGAGACATGTTGGAATCATCCTCACCTCATTCTGATGCACGTTGTGATCGGTATGACTCCAATGGATCTTTTTAATTAAAATTATCATCAATTAAGTAAAATTAACACTTTAATTTAATTTATATCTTTATATTATTACTAACATAAGAATTGATTTCATATATATGTGGTTTCTATTTATCAAGAAGGGGTTATTTTTTTGGTAATTGCATATTTCGGGTCAAGAATAAAAGATAATGGATCATTGATGTTTTTGAATGTTTGTAACCATTCGTATTTATGGAATTTTTTAAACAAATGTATTAATTGTCAATAATAAACTATTTCTTGTTATTTTTTTATTAAATATAATTTCATTTAAATCAAACAATGATTCTTATTTTTATTGATATCTGGTATGTTTTTGGTGTTGCGATGTCTTGTTACAACATACTGCAGTATGACCCTTTATCAGTGTATATTTTAGCACTGATAAGACTTCATTATATGTTCTCTTTTAGCAATTATAATAGACAGGGAATTTTTACCTCACTCATGTATTCAATGTTTTTCTAAAAATGATACATTCCATTTCTAGTTCTATTAAAGTGTAATTTTTTAGTAGTGATAATAATAATTCATTATAACAATTATAAATAAATTATTAATGATAATTAATTGTTACTAAAATAAATAGAAATAACTTTAATAATAAAAAATAAAAATAAAATAATATTATTATAATTTTAAACTGGGGATTGCCTGCGGGATAAGGTCACAAGTCATTTTTGATCTCACCAGCATTCTAGTCATAGTGGACTCTTTTATATGTTGGATTTATGGGTCAATTATGGACAATGTTTAATGGGACACAAAATAGACATGGAGTGGTTCAACATAGTGGCATGCAACATGGCTTGACCTAGGATTCTCGATATGACATAGGATGCACATCACAATAGTAGTGACAAAGGCACCATGTGAGACACTCAAAATAGGGGGTGGGTGGGGTTGGAACTTATTGAGCAACCCTTCACCCAAATATACTTCTTATGTGGGTGGAGGGATGTCCCGTGACAACATGATAAAGTGGGTCTTAGAGGAATCAAATTATTTCTTAAAAAGTAGACTTTGTCCAATCTTCATTTGGGACTATGAGTCATAATAAACATTTAACTTGAGGCTATATATATATAATAAAATATTTTTAGTTTGTTCTTTTCATTCCATATGGATCATGATGAGGCCTAAACGACTATGTTGTATGGGTGTGTGTGATTGTGGATTGAAATCCCCTATGTCGAATAAAAATTATTATTTATTAAAAATAATAATATAATCAATAATATAATTAATAATATATTTAATTTTTTGATTAATAATATTTTCTAATATTTATTAATAATAAAAATTTATTCAATATAAGGGGTATTACAACAGCCAAACAAATACACACCCAAAAACCTCAGCTGGTCATCCCTCTTACCTCCCCACAAGGACTTGAAGACACCCATAAGCCATATTTTATAACATTTAAATGACTCTGGATGTCCCAAGAATTTTATGGCCTATGAATTTAATGTCCTGAAGGATATGATGTATTATTTAACAAATAGCAATAGTATTATCACATAAACAAAACTCATGGCCAACCAAACCACATCGTGGCCTATTTCCTTAAACTAAGTCTCCACCGTATGTTTTCCCTCATGTTAGAAACATGCTCTAACCCACAGCATGGTGTGTTGTGAGTCATTGTGGAATAAACATTGGGGTTCTTAGTGGAGTTCCCAATAGTAAATAATTATGTCCTTAGAAATGGCATGGTTCCATATGTTTTGAACAGTTGATGCTCATAGGGATTTTAAATTGATCCCCCAGGGACAAAGAAATCCTCACACCTACAACAGAGGCTCATAATGGGGTTCCCTACATTGTACATATACCATACAATGTATCTCCAGATGGATCTCACCAAACATCAATAGACATCCAATCAAAATTCTATCTAACCCTGTAAATAATTGTCCTACATTTAGAATCCATGTGTGTGGAGTTAGATTAAATCACTTGGGAGTTCCCTCCAACACCCAAGATATCATCCCACTAATGAATTCCATAATTTTCAACTAAAAAACAAATGACCTCCCTGTAATCTCTCTTAACCAACATATTTTCTATCATTCAATCACTCTTCCACCTTCAAATAACTGTAATCACTAATAGAAAAATGTATTTTAAAATTAGGGGTTTGACAGTAGGGAATAAATATCCAATTTTAAATGGTATTTCATATCCTTTATTTTTATAAAAGACACTAAAATATAAATAGAAAGGGTTTTTACACATGTAATTTATTTAACTGACATGAAAACCCTTTGTCATAGTGTTTTAGCATCAGTTATAAAAAAATTGACATGATAACCATGATGTGAGAATGGTTTTATCATCAGTTTAATATATACCAAATGTTAAACGTAATATTTTAATTGTTCAAAATTTATATTTCATTTTTTTAAATAACATTTTCAATTTGTAAAATACCACATAATTTTAATTACATCGTGACTAAACATTTTTTCATGTACATTATAAAACATATCATTTTATATCTTTTTAATTATTTATTATATAATCCGAATTGATCCACATAAACATTCATTCACTTATCTATTCCTTGATTTAGACTTGGTTTTTGTAAATATGGTATATTAATTATTATTTTATTATTGTTTTTATTCATTGATCAATTATTGAAAAATATGACTTTTTATCGACATCCAAATGTCATTTCTTTCATAATACACTTTAAAAGTTCATTGGAAGTGTTTAATAGTGGGTTTATAAAAAATAGATGTTAAAATAGTTTTAAAAAAATTAATTCTTGTAAACATATCATATACCATTGAATGAAATATTTTTGAAAAAATAATCCTCTCCAATAATAGTGACTCCTGACCACACTAAATCCTCTTATTTCAATTTATTTTAAACTTATTTTTATATTTTTCTCCTCAATCATCCTTCCATTATTTTTCATTCATGACTCTCGACATTATTAGTTCAACGAAAACCATAATCCGCTCGACTCACATCCATGGTATATAAGTTTTTAAATTAAATTTATATATCATTTTTATAGTGACCCATGCCCTTTACACATATTATTAAAGGATTATTTTTCATAAATGTATAGCAAATACAACCCAAATATTTTAATGATAAGGTTGTTTGAAATATTAGGTTTATAAAATATTAATATGAATCTGGAACACAACGTCATCGTTTTTTTCTCCATAGTGAGCTCCAAAATCCTATTGATATCCAAATACAATAAATGATAAACTTTTTAATACATTAACCAAAGTGGTGAGATATAAATAATAGTAAGGTAATAACCATATAAATGAAGCATAACATTTGAGTGATAAGTTGTAACTTGATAATTTAAATAGAAAGAATCATTAATAATCATTTGGAGGAATATAATGAAGGGAAATAAATCTTATAAAATTACAACATAGAAAATTGGAAGTATC
This sequence comes from Viscum album, assembly GCA_963277665.1. NCBI lineage: Eukaryota > Viridiplantae > Streptophyta > Magnoliopsida > Santalales > Viscaceae > Viscum > Viscum album. The sequence continues at coordinate 910,405,875 of OY728155.1, read as the reverse complement.
ATAAAACATGACATAATTCTAATTCAAGGATAACCACCATAACAATATCCCCTAGTAGACGAAGTCCCATAATGGATTAGGTTCACTCCCTAATCCCATATATATTTTCTCATTAGACTAAAAAATTATTTATTAAATTGGAGAGCTATATTGGATCACCAATCATAACATGTACATGTTATGTGTTCCGAAAAAATAAAATCAATTATAAACATAAATATAAGAACTTCTCAAGGAATGAAATGGGTTACACAACCTTGCCTCTCTAAGGTAAACATTACAAAACATATTTCCCCTTTAAAGTAACATTAATTAATCATTTTATATATGTGGGGAAAATATATATGGAATATATATATATAGTATAAGAGAATAATAGGAAGGTAAATTGATTTAAGGAGGAATAGATCATAACCTAAAGGAACTTGGTTTGTTTAGAGAGATCACTTACCTAATGTTGAAGATTCATTTTGTTGTTGAATTTCATATCACAAATAATAAAATTAAATTAATTTATTTCTTAATTAAGAACCTATTACATATTGTTTTATATTAATATTATGGTTCCCATTTATAACAATTTCAATGAGTTATAAATCTCAATTTCATTATTTTAGAGGCATTCTTTTCAGGTTCCAAGGTCAGAACAGAAGACTATAATTATTGATGTTATTTTCCAATCAGGATAATACTCTATAATTAAATTGAAATAATATTCATCTTCTTCCAAATAAATTTAATAGTCCCAAAAGTATATTTTGTTTATAATATAGGAGTAATTTAGATAGTAAAAATGTTAACGTCATTTGGTTAGTTTATTTTGGAGGTTTTACCGTCCATCACGAACTAGTTTTCTTATATTTCATCTTATGGTTATATAATCCTTCCATAATGTGAAAAAAATATATAATATAAATATTTAGGTCATTTTTATCCATTATAAGTGATCTAAAACCTACCATTAATGAAATAGTTGGAAATTAAAACTCATTATAATCAATGTTGGGCAATATACATATAAAGATTATTATTTTGACAATGAGAAGATAATAGTGTGATTTAATGATATGAATTACATTGAAAAATAAAATTATACTATATATATATGATAATGGATATACTATTCCATGTTATATTAGGGACAAGATATGTAGTGAAGAAAATAAAAGAAATTAAAAGTGTTAGTGGAAATTCTTAACTCTTGAATTTTTCCTTTTTGGGAAAAATTCTAAATGATCAATGAATTTGTCTTTTTGAGAGAATAACAGAATTAGGGAATGGAGAAGAGGTTTGGGGTGGGAAATGGATTGAGTTTTAGGAAGCTCCAATATTGAGAATGTGTAAAGATAACAATTTGTATTTATAAATCATAGGTAGGGGTGTTTTTTAATATTATATTCATTAATTTATTATATTGGCTCGTGACTTTCTATTGAATTAATTATTATTTCAATATATAGTGACTCATACATGTTTTTTAACTAATAATTTCATAAATTATCCATGATAAAAAATTCAAGTATTTACCATAAAATGCTAAATACCATAATATACAATATTTCACTATTCATAAAAATCCATTATTTTGGAAAATACACATAATTTACCCTGATTTTTTGTTATATTGAGTTCATAAATGAAATTAATTTTATGAATTTTTTTAGAATTCATAAGATTTAATTTTTAAATAAAATATGTATTTAATTGAAAATACCAATTTTAATATTATGATTGATTTTCTAGAAAATGAAAAAATACTTATGGTGTCATAAAATTATATCATCATTATAATTAATCATAATATTAATTTAAAAATAAATTTATGAATAAAAAACGTATTTTATATAATTATTTCAATTACGAAATTGTAATTAAAACAATTAGTTTATTCAAAAATTCAAACAATTAAATCATTATTTTTAATAACTTTATTTACTTGTAGAATGATATAAATTTTCTATATTTTCATTTCATATGATACAAAATTATTAATTTATAATTCCATTGTTGATAATACTATTATATTAGTTCAATCACAATTTATATCATTCATATAACTATTCCAATGTATAGGTTGCTATCTCAATGGTAAATTTCTTATTCTGATGGTTAGATGTGTAACTGTCATATTGGTTCACTAATTCTTATAAATACTTATTTTTTCAATAATTGTTTTTTAAATCCATTTTATTTCAAGGATATATATATCTTAATTTATAATAAATATTTCAATAAAAATATTCTAATTTATTTTTGTAGTGTTGTTTGAGAGTGTCCTTATTCTTTTGGATTAAGAATATCCACAATTACTAAATTTTATTTTATTATTTTCTATTTTTTAACACATTAATATATTTGTAATTATTATGGTATTTTTTTCTAACTGGTATTTTGAAATTAATATTTTTTTTGTTTCATTATGTGTTGTATTTTGTTTATATGACATTACTAATTTTAATATAATTATAAGAAGATAAATTCCAATGACATAATTATGGGCCATCATATTCATCCCCCATAAGAAATTTCATCATTGAAATTTCATTTTATATACTAATATGAAAATAACTGAGGGTAATTATTCTTCATGTATTCCTCTAGGTCCCATGTCACCTCCACATATATACAGTTTCACCATAGTACTCTTACTAGGTGATTTGTCATGTTGCCTAGAATATTATATCTACGCTTCAAGATATTTATTGGATGTTTCTAATAAGAGTGGTCATTTTATAGCTATACGACCCTTGAATTTATTACTTCTAACGGATATAGTATGTAATTCCACAATAGGGATATGTGGAATACACTGTGAACCTAATACAAGGTTGGTGGGAAACCAAGTCATTAATCTACAACTCCAAGGCGATCGAGAATCTCAAAGGGGTTGATTTACCTGGTACTTAGGTTTCCCTTACTCCCAAATATCATGACTCTATTGTATGTGGATATGTGTAGGGGGATCTTATACCCAATATGAAATTGTAGGTCTCTTGGTTTCTTTTCAGTACGGGTCTTCTATTAAAATTTAGAAGACATGATGTGTTGTTGAATGGTTTTGACATTTTATACCATTTCCTAGACCGTTTCAGGTCCCATAAACTTTATTTCACCAAATTCATCCCATCACACACGTCTTATTCATCTTTTATTATAATTAGATTCATATATAACCATTGTATTTTTATATGAAACAATTATTCTATGATAAATCAATCATAGGAAGATGTTGATCACATACACCTTCCACATTCATCATGCATGATCTCAACATTTATTCTTGTTTCAAGAAAATATTACCCTACTAGCCAATATTTTTGGGGGTGATATGACGTACTGTTGTACAAATCAATGTTTAGATCTGGATGGAGACTCTTGCAGAACATGGAGGTAAATATTGGATCTCAATTAGATACAATTGTTAATGGTGTTCCATATTTTCTCACCACTTCTTATATATAAATATACTTACAAGATGATTGAGTGAGAAGTCCCATCAAATTACAATTTAGTGTGTATACTATGTAAATAGATCCACCACAACCCATATAACATTATTTATTATAGATATAATTATAATACCAATTATACATTCCAAGGTGATTTGTTCCCATTTCCATATAGGTATGGGAAATTATTGAATCATCCCCTTAGAATATTTTTTATTCAACCTTCACATTCTAACATAACATGCACTATGATGTGTGTTCTGTGATATCTATCTCTATATTTTCCCAACAATAGTTCTCCAAGACATCTCTATACATATTCTTAATCTATATGTGGATGAAGAAGTTTGAGATATGAGCATAATACAATAACTACTTAATTATATCATGATATAATTTTATAAATAGTTATTGATTAATTATACAATTTTTTTTTCAATTTTTAACTTGGAGGATATTCATTTTATTATAACATCAAACTTCTTCTTAATTTACACATTTTATCTTTGGGAATAATTTATCTTCTACCAATGGGATACTTGAAAAATCATTTGAAAAAGGATTGATGGATATGATTCCTTTATGATTCCCAATTCCTTTTTTCCATGTCTTAGAATATTGGATCCTTCTCAATTCAAATTTTAGATAATGTTACATAACCCATTATATATAGATAATCTACCACTTTATTTTTTATCACTATATAGTAGTGGATTGAGTAATCATAGTCCTTGATTAAATATAACCATCCACGATGGGTTAGATTAATCTCTTTCTAATGGGAATATATATTTTAGGCTCTTATGTTACATATATATTTAAATTTATCCCAATAGATATAATTCCACTAGATTTTCAACATGATGATCAATACATCCAACTCCTTATCTTGTGTTTGGAATATGTGCTCATGATCCTTCAAATTCTTGGTGGAATAGACTATAATTTTATCATTTTTCACCAGTACACAGACCAATCCATTCCTCAGAGAATCAATATAGAGTATAAAATTATCCCCACATGTGGGTATTATACATACTGGTGTTGTGATAATCCACTTTTTCATATCCTTAAATCTCTCTTCACAGTCATTATTTAGGAAAACATTTACCCCCTTCAGATTCATGTTGTTTAGTGAGTTTAAATGTAATGATAATTTTCTCACAAATTATTTGTAATACCCAGATAATCAATGAAAACTATAGATCTCCATTACAGATTCTGGTCTGGGATACTATCTGTAGAATTTGTCTTATAAGGTTCCATTGATATCACTTTTCTTGTGATAAAATTCTATAATAATAATACTAGCCCAATATAAAACTCACCTTTTCTATAATTTTCATATATATCCCCCATTTACAAAGGCTTTAGAAGACTATTCAATTCCTCTTCATTTTCCCCTTGTTTTTCAAGTGCATGAGAATATTACCTATAATTATGGTCGCGAATTATTCAAGGTAATATGTAAAGACTCTATTTATCAAGTCCATAATTTTTTTAAGATAATTATAGAGTCTAAATAGAATCACTATGAACTCATAGTTTCCATATCTTATTTCAAAGGCAGTCTTTGGGATGTCTTCCCACTTAAATTATAATTGTTGATATCCCAACCAAATTCCCACCATAGAGAAATAATCAGTCCCACAAAATTGATAAAATAATCATCTATATGTGGAAAGGGATACTTGTTATTTATATTGATATTGTTATGTTTCTAATAATTAGTTATTGTGAAAATTGACCAATCCTTATTCTTAACAAGAGGACTGGGTCAATCCATGGTCATGAAATTGGTTGTATGAAACCCTTTTTAATTCTATTATAAAAACTTCATTAATACATCCAACTTAATAGTAGAAATTTGGTAAGGAGGATTTAATGTAGAAAAATATCCTGGTATAAGTACTATTTAGAACTCAACTTCTTGTTCTCGATTATGGTCTTACAATTCTTCAGGGAATACATCAGTATAATTCCTTATAATTGTCATGTCTTCGAGCATGATTATCTCCATATACTTAATAATTTTTTTATATATGCTTACACATATTGAAATTATATACACACTTGATATGAAGGTTCAAAGGGAGATTTATCCTCTTCATTACACCTGTAAAATATTAGAGGATGAATTTGGATGTGAAGAGTGATATCCCCTCCCAATAGTTTTTATTATATTTATATAAAGATTCCCAATACATGCACAATATGACATCCAAATGCACTGTAGTGTGAATAAAATGAATTACAGGAAGTACAATATGATTAGCCCTTAATTGAGGCAAATATTCATAGTCAATTTATATAATATTCATGTGATTTATTAGTCATAAACATCATTTTAGTGCATTTTACACTTTGAACATCATTTGACAGTATGCTTTTAATTCCTTCTTAAAATGCACTATTATGTGGTATATTTTTGAACATCTTTTAAAGTACCCAATTATTAATCTGGTTTTAAGGAATTTAATTATCTATATTTAAATTTGATATTTTGGGAAATTGATCTAGACTTAAATATGAACATGTTTCATTCAGGGATGAATGGAGAATTCATGGATGAAGATGTTGATATTTTGTGATGAAAGGAAACAATTCTGGAGAAGTCAAATTGGACACCAGACCACTGATGCGAATGTGGGGCCCAAAATAAAGTCCCAATGAATCCAAAATTTCGTGTGATGAAATAAGACATGGATAGGAACAAATAATTATTCAGGATTAAGTTCTAATTCGGCCACCATTGTGGTTATTATGGAGGCCCAATTTGGAGATAAAATTCTGGGCCAGATTCTATGGCCCAATAAACAATCATACCAATATGATTTTATTGAGAAAACCATATCTCTAAATGGGCCAACATTTTACAGACTGTTAGGAGACATCCGGGGATCCATTTTCTCTATCTATGGCCCACTTTGATTCTGAAATCATGAAGGTATTACAAGAGCATCTGTTCGGTGGAGAATGCTGGATGCCACCTCAGGTCAAGTGTGGAAAAGTCTATGTTCCACAAGCTTTCCACCACCCTAGGCCTACCATAATCAAGTAGTATGCTTTTTACTGTTGTAGGATTGACCCAAGGCTCCCAAAATTCCTATTTAAGGCAGTGGTGGTGGAGGAGTTTTTCTTCTTTTAGCTTTGTTTCGTTTTAATGTTATTCTACCAATTTGATGTTGTAATCGCATTCCTTCAATTGTAAGATACATGAATTACCTTAGTTTCTTTATAAAAGTTCATCATATTCTGTTTTAGTATTCTTATTATAATCACTTTGATACCTTTTCCTCATCATATGAACTTTTTCATACCAAACCTTGTGGGATTATCACACAACGGTGGAGTGATTATTCTTTTCATTGTTTTTTTAATTCTCCAATTCCTCCTTCATGAGTCTACTTTTCGCTTCCATTGAAACCATGAGATCAATGGAGGGATAACCCACTTATTGGTTGATCAAAGGGACTATAAAGGGGCTATATTGGATGTTATTTATCACTCCATTAATAGGTAATCACTTCTTTTAAATGAGATTTTAATTTTATGAATTTAAAACTTTTTCATCCTTATTGAATTTAAGGTAACACATTTCAAGTGCAAATAATAACCTTTACCATGGAGTTCTCAAAACATTGATCCTTCAAGTGTATAGGTAATTAGAATTAGGGTGTGTAGGTATTAAACCTATTAGTGATGATTTTTTTGATCTCTTTAAATGTACTCATCTGAAATATAAGAAATTGAAATAGTTGAAGAAAGAATTTCATCCAATCCACACCGAGTGATAACCTAGGATCAACTAATTATTTTAAATTGAATTCACATAAATATGTTAGATATCATTTAAAACCATCTTAAATCAACTCATGTTGTCCACTTCATAGCCAAAAACATTCCATTTAATATACGTTTCTGTAGGTACTTCTTAGTTCTCTGAGGATTAGATAACCAAATCTAGACTACAAGGACCGTTCTAACTTATTCTCTTGGGTAAATTTGAGTGTGGCTCAAATTTTGGTGCCGTTTACGAGGACCTAAGTAAGTTATTTGACATTATCATACTTTTTTCCATCCCTCTTTTCTGTTCTCACCCCTCACTCCTATGGAATTAAATTTTGATTTTGTACAAACATGAGAAACCTATCCCTACTTTGATCACCCAACCCCATGTGCGATGTACAATGACCATCCTAATTTTTACTTGTGGGATCATCAACAACCTAATGAACCAAATTTTCTTTACTCCTATGATCCAAAAAACATCCCAACACAAGTGGTGTTTCAATCCCCACAATGCCAATCTGAACATCCTCCTGCGCAATTCCAACAACATAATTATCCACCTGGAATAAACCATCTTTATCAACCCCTTTCCCATCCTGATCCAAAACCATTACTTGAAAAATTGTGTCAACAAATGGAGAAAATGAATTTTTAGGTTTCATCATTGATTTTAGAACTACAAAACATTAAAAATTATGAGGAACAAATCCCTACACCAACAGTCCCTTCTATAAACTTATGTGACATTTCCTGTTTCCCACAAACCCCACATGAATTTATTAAAGAACCAACCTTTGGATTTGGGATAGACGAATAGGACCATGGAATTGTTGAAGGGGCTTTAAACTTGGAGGAAATTGACTTTTTGGACTCAAAAGAAGAGAATTAGACATCATGGACTGAGTCTCATAAGTATTACTCCATTGATGAGTTTTCAAAAACACCAATCATAGAACTGTTGAGAGGAATAAAAAACATTGAGTCTAGAACCATTCCTAATATTGATCTTTAAAAGTTTGTGGTTGAATCATCTATTCAAAAGTAACCAATTCTGTTGAGAAATTTTTAAAATGAAATTGATTTTGATTCAAAGTTCCAACCTATGTCTGAATGTGTTAGCCTTACCGAACATGAACGAAAGGACATTCCATCCACCCTCAAGTTTCCATTCATTGGGGATAGCAAAAAACATAAAATTTTCACAATTTATTATCTTGAAACCAATAAAGATGTAATGATTCTTAATGTATTTTGAAAGACTAAAAAATAATCTGGATCAACCATTCCTAATATTCCTTGGATTTTACGACTCATTATAGAACATAGGTTTGAACATGACAAAAATTATAAAAAAAATAAATCTCAATCTAGTGGACATGGAGAAACATGTGGTCCTTAAAATGTTGAAAATTGGTATTGGGTATGTTAGGGGGTCCATGTCGGGCTAACGACATTAAACAAAGCGCTACATGGGAGGCAACCCATGGTATTCAAGTTTCCAATCATTTTGTAGTTTTAATCAACTTTATATTTTGAATAGTATTAACGAATTATTTTTATATTTAAAAATAAAAAAATATAGACTGTTGACCCGTTCTTAAATTATTAGTATGGATGGGTACGAAAGGGCAGTTCCATATTCATCTGTGTCACGTGGTGTAATCCTTGAGTAATACCTTACCTAGAAATTTAAAAACAAGACAATATATCATCAGTTTATTTTATTTTATTTTTCTGTGTTTGTAGGTTAAAATAAAAATAAAAATAAATAAATAAAAATATAATAATAATAAACAAAGGGCCACATCATAGGTTTTGGGTCAAACCCCATCACAACCGGCGAAGCTGCGGTGATTCAAACCTGGGACCGAAGGGAGATAGGGGTGCGCGCTTACCACTGACCTATGGATTTTTGTGCTTCCTTATTCAATAATTTTTATATATTTACTTATATTTTATTTTATTATTATATATATATATTGTTCTGTTTTGTTTTGTTTTGTTTTGTTTGTCTTTTTTACTTTTTATACTAGGGAACTCTGCAAGTGACATGGATATCAATGGACTAAATTGGAGCAGCAAGAACTTCAACTTCAACCACTAGGTGACTCTATACCATGATCCTCATCTTTAAATTTCTTTTTTGAACTTCCCTTATTTTCCTCTACTCCTTCAAAATTTTCATTTCATAAAACACTAGAGACAGTGTTATTTTATGTTGGGGGAGATGAAATAATAAAAGTTTGTGCAAAAAAATGAATGATTTTAAAAAAAAAGTGTGTAAACAGAAGGAAAAAATTATTTAACTTTGAACATGGTAATACACATTACACACATTGAAACTGAATATCAAATAATTTAGCATCCCTCAATTCTGATTTTAATCCATGTATAATTTCATGAATGTAGATTTTGGAATGTGTGGTTGTGAAATGTGATATTTCATTGTTTATATTTTCATCCAAATAAAAAAATATCGCAATCCACATCCTTTGGATTGTGGGGTATTAGATTGAGTTCATGGGGTCCCAAAAATAAATAACATAGGTTTGGTGAACATTTTAGTATTAATTTGACTATTTAATAAAAAATAAAAATAAAACAACAATAAATTTTCTTGTAGAGCAATGAAATAACCTAATGCGTGGCTTTCGGCACTCCGGGATCGTGACCCCATAGTTGTCTGGCCCAGAGTAAGTAATTTTATTCCTATTTTTGGTAATTTGAATTTGTTTTTTACTATGTTAACTCGAGATGATGGCCGAGTATGTGGGTATCACTTGGTTCCCTAAGGTCTTTGAGCCTGGGAGTCATCGGCAAAGTGTCGCTTCAGGGGTTGACTCTTTTGAGTGCAACTTCAATTACCATGAAAAAATTGCAAAGACAAAAGAAAAACAAAAAAAAACAAAAAAAAACAAAATAATAAAAGAATGAATACTCATCTTAATATTGAAATTTGATTCCACCTAGTGCTTCCATCATTTACCCCTTGAATAATGATGAACCCCCATGTCTACTGTGATACACAACACAACCTCATACTTAATTGATATTGGATGAAATAAGGCAATGAATTTGAACAAAGGAATGGGCTTGGGATTGGGATATTCTTATGAAACTATCTTGTAGTAATATATTTTGATGGGTTTCATGATAGTTTAGTATAAGTGTTTTTGGAGATCATTATGTATTAAAATGTTTTTGGAAAAGGGAATTATAATTTCATATTGTTGAGATATATTATGCTCATGATAAGAAAAACCCAAGTTGGGTGGTGTGATTAGCCACTAAATGAGGCTAATATTAATTGTTAATTTAGATATTATTCAGGTGATTTATTATTCATAAAAACCATTTTAGTTCATTTTACACTTTGAACATTATTTCACAGTATGATTGTAATTCCTCCTTAAAATGAACTATTATGTGGTAGATTTTTAAACATCATTTATAGTACCCAATGATTAATCTGATTTTAAGGAATTGTATTATCCATATTTCAATTTTATATTTTGTTAAATTGATCTAAACTTAAAAATTAACATGTTTCATTCGGGGATCAATTGATAATTAATGGAAGATGATGATGATATTTTGTGATAAAAGGAAACAATTCCGGAGAAGTAAGATTGGACAGCAGCCCACGGATGCGAATGTGGGGCCCAACATAAAGGCCCAATAAATCCCAAATTTTGTTTGATTCTTGAATCAATGTATTGGAATAAAACATTCCTCAGGATGTAGTGCTAATTCGGCCTCCATGGTGGTCATTAAGGTGGCCCAATGTGGAGATAAAATTATAGGCCAGATTCTGCATCCCAGAAATAAATCCTACCAGTATGATCCTATCTCAGAATCAAAAACTCTATGGTCCACTCTTATTCGGCCATCTATAAAGTATTCCCAGAGAGTCTGTTCGGTGGATGAAAGATGCATGCCACCTCGGGTCAAGTGTGGAAAATTCCAAGTTCCACAAGCATTCCACAACCCTAGGCCTACAATAATAAAGTGGGATGCTTTGTACTATTGTAGGATCGACCGAAGGCTCCCAAAATTCCTATTTTAGGTAGTGGTGGTGGATGTTTTTTCATCTTTGAGCTTTGTTCTCTTTTAATGTTATGCTACCAATTTGATGTTTTAATCGCATTCCATCAATTGTAAGTTCCTTTAATTACCTTTGTTTCTTTATAAAGGTTCATCATATTCTCTTTTTATATTATTCTTCTTATCACTTTGATATCATTGCCTCAAGGTCTGAACCTGTTCATACCAATCCTTGTGAGATTATCACACAATGGTGCAGTGATTGTTTTTTTTCATTTTTTTACATCTCCAATTCCTCCATCATGAGTCTAAATTCCGCTTCCATTGAAAGCATGGGATCAATGGTGGGATAAACCACTTATGGATTGATCCAAGGGAGTATCAAGGTGATTTATTTCATGTTATCTATCACTCAATTAATGGATAATCACTTCTTTTAAATGAGATTTTTATTTGATGACTTTAAAACCTCTTCATCCATATTGAATTTAAGGTCACACATTTCAGGTGCTAATTAGAACCTTTACCTTGGAGTGCTCAAAACATTGATCATTAAAGTGTATAAGTGATTATTATTAGGGTATTTCAGCATTAAACTAGTAAGTGATGATTTTTTTTGATCTCCTTAAATGAACTCATCTCAAATATAATAAATTTAAAAAGTTGAAGAATGAATTTCATCCAATCCACCCCGAGTAATAAACTAGGATCAAATCATTATTTAAAATTTGATTCACTTAAATAAGTTAGATATCCATTAAAACATCTTAAATCAACCCACGTTGGCCACTTCATATCAAAAAACAATCCATATAATGTATGTGTCTTTAGGTACTTCTTATGTCTCTGAGGATTCGATAACCCACGCTAGACTATAAGGACAATTCTACCTTCTTCTCTTGGGTAAATTTCAGCGTGAATCACAATCCCATTATAGAGACCCAAATCTTGATGTACATGGAAATTACATTACTTTTTAAGAATACTTAATACATAAAAAAACACTAAAGGAACGTAATAGTTTAGTGTCTTTGGAAACATGGAACATAATCTTCTAATCATGGTGAAAGATCTTCAACATCTCCCATAAAGATCTTCCCCTTTTGTTTTCTTACCTAAAAAAATTCTTTATATCCTGGGGAAAAGAAAACATAAAAAAGGTGAGATCAAATTCTCAGTAAGGTTAAACATAGAGAACATAAAATAATCCATAAACCATTGAATACAAAAATGTGAACATAAAATATAAACACCAAAATCATGATAAAAGACAAAAATCATGGAAGTACGTAAAGCATATATCATAAAGGAATATCATGGGAATTAAAAAATGTATTTTAGGAAAACCATTAAGCACTTGATATGATTTTCATAGTAGCCAAGGATTTGCTTCCTAGACCATCATAGTAGACAAAGTCCCTTTCTGAATCGAGTTCACTCCATGTTCCAGTCCTGTATCACTGAAATGGATTAACTTACCATTCCAGCCATGTCTATCTCTTGAGATATAAATCTGTACCCAATTAATTAGATGGAGATATAATTCCCACCCATCTCATAATTAAATCATTCTTACTTGTGCCACAACATAAATATAAATCATTCTTCATAACCCAAAGAATAAAAATGGGTTTCATAAACATCATCCCATCATAACATAATCCACATAAAACAAATGGATATCATTTCATCATAAGAATAGTGGAACCATGTAAATAATAGAGACATTATACATGAAACATACACATATAAAAATAATATCATCTTAGATGGTAAATGGTTTTGATAAAACACTTGAAATGAATTCTTGAGGAAAATATCCTTTCCTCTTCAAAATCATTTTCTTTTCATAAAATGCCATGCAATTTTAAAAGAAAATGATTTTGTTAAAAATAGTCATGAAATACTGTAGTGTAAGATTCATGAAAATAAGGTGTTATAAAACCGTAAAAATCCGTTCATGCCGTATAAGTTAAAAAAACATTCTTCCCGTACTTTTTTCGGGAAAGTCAAAACGTACATTATATGGAAAACAAAGGAAGGATTTCTTCCATAGAATGTGGTAAAAGTCAAAAAAGGGTAAAATGACTTTAAACATACATGGAAGAGTAGTAAAAATATTATGAAAACATTTTTAGAAAAAATGGACATGTATGACAAACATAACCCTAGTAAATACTTACGAATAATCAATCTCAGATAAAAACGAGATTAGAAAAGTTATCCCTTACCTTAGGTCTGATATGCTTCGTACGTATCCAAACCTCCTGTATACTGATTTAAATAATTTCATTGACTTATTAAATAATCATATTCATTGTTATGATATCATATATGGTTCACTTATGAATTTATATTACCCGTTCTTTTGTAAATTCCATGTTAAATCCGAGTTTTGGGTAAAATCGTTTTATTTATCGTACGTGTTTGGACTTGTTGTTCTTGAAATTATTATTTCTTATATCATGATTTAATTAAATAAAGAATTTAAATCATGATTTATATATAAAATATATTCAGTATATATATATATATAATAGATAGATAAATGAAATGAAATACACCATTCCTGGAGACGGTAGGTCGTACGTACGCATGAATGCTGTTTTCTTTTCCTCATTTACTTGAATGGAAGTAAGTATATGACATATATATATATATAAAGTAGCTTTATAATGTCATTTATTTCATTATTATTCATAATATATACTTTATAATCATTCTTGAGTGGTTATCATAGAGAATGAATCTCATCGCGTCGTGGAGACGGTAATCCATATGTACGCACGAGCGATGATATCTTTCCCTTAATTATTGAATTGAATTGGAGTGGATGATATAATATCTAAGAATTAGTATGATTTTATAATAACTATATATAGTTATTCTTTACACCATTATACCCATCCAAGTAAGGTTGTGGTGGAAAAACAGATTACACCACGGCGTGGAGACGGTATTCCGTACGTACGCATGCACGGTGATTTCATTTTTAGTAGGATGGGTAGAAGGTGAAATATGGTTGTTTCATATTTATAATAACATATCAGTATATTATATATACTGATTTTATTAATTTATAATGAAAAATATAAATAAGAATAAGTTGAAGAAGAAATAAACTTGAAAGAATCAGTAAAAGAGATTACCTCTTCTTCGACGAACCTTCTTTAAGCTTGGTCTTATGGGACTAGAGTAGGTCTTTTGAGAAGACCAGAACCTACATAATGTTTCTAGGGAAGTGGATAAGAGAAATAGGAAGGGTTTTTCCGATCTTTAAGGCTCAAAGTGTTGTGAATATGAGTGGGAGGAGGTGCCCTTTTATAAGGGAGGATAGGGGCACCTTTGAAAAACTCAAAATATTATTTTATAATAAAGTCATATTCAGTTTTTAATAGCTCAAAATTGATTTATTTCGAAGATAAAGTGGTGATGGGTCGAAATACTCTCAAATAATTGGTTTTAGACAAGTTTATGTTACTATTTTATCCTTTTCATTTTGATTTAACTCTAAGTTAAATAATTTTACTTTTACGGTGTCTTTTTGTTTTCATACACTATATGGTTAATAAGCATACTATAACAAGAAAAACGAACCCCAAGTGGTTCATTATTAATATATATATACTTATCAATGTCATATAGATTATCCTTAGATTTTTAGAAATAAAATAACAATTAATAATATAATATTTGTTTTAAAAAGTATTTTATGTCAATTTTGACACTATTTGGTAATTGATTTTTGTGAAAATTATAATAGCATGATTAGTTTGAAAAAAGTTAATTAAATCAATACTAATATGTCATATTAACCTATAAAATTAGTTTAATTAATTAAATGTCTCAAATTAAATTTATTTGTGTATTTATAATATCAATTATGTTAATATTTCTTCAATAAGGTAATTACTGCATCATCATTGTGTCATAAATAAATTTAATTATTTAAAGTCTAAAAATTATCAATAAAATACCATTATGTATTAAATATTTTTATATTTCTAATGAATATTTATAGTCTAGTTTTTCTTATTTATTACCCTTTATTAAAAATGATTTAGATATTAAACATTGATTTTAACTATTTTAACTCTTCTTTAAATAAAATAATATTAACTGTCCTAATCTAATCCAAGTGGACATAAATGGTCATATTTTATTCCTATGGTTGTTTTTGGTCGAATTAAACTTATACAATAGAATTAGGACATGTGTTTGGGTAATAATAATACCATTTTTACCCTTAATTGCCCTATTTACTTTTAACCGTTGTAAATAAAAGTAAAAAGTTACTATTCACCAAAAATTATTTTTATCTTATTGAACCAAATTTTGCACCTTGATATTAACCATGTCTCTCATATATTTTAAATTCCACTCACAAATGCATTAAAATTAAGTTTTATGTAAATTTTCAAATTCTCTTAAGAGGTCGATAGAAGACGGTGAAAAGTTCAATAAAATCTTTATATATCTAAAATAATTATAAAATGACTCAAATTAATTAGATTGAACTTATATAGGTATTAGGTATAAATTTTGACCTAAAATAAATTTAAATTAAATAAATATTTATTTAAATAAAAAGTCGGTTTTTAAATAGTAACTTAGTGTTTTCACTATTCATCAAAAATTGAAAGTGTTCAGAAAAATACCAAAAATTCACCGTAGTATAATTTCGATATTCCAAATCCAAAAATGAAGACCATTTTGAAAAAAAATTAAAAAGTGGGTATTACTATTCATAACAGCTAGTTTATATAGTATTTTAATAACATATCATTGTTTAGTGAAACTCGATATTGAGTACAACACATGCTATCATGGAAGGTCACGATTGCGTATAAAGCAAGCCAAGTCAGGGTTGTGTGTAGTGCAAGATCCCTTTGTTGATTTGTATAATAGAATCCAACAGTATTTCACTTTTACATTGAATATATATATATATACACAAACAATGTTGCGTAGAATAACTTCTATCAAACGTACTTGAAATTTTTTGTAACACGAGCCAAAAATAGAGTCGCGTATATGGTGTTGAGTATAGAACAACATAATTTTGGTGTCACGTAAAACACAAGACATCAATGAAATTAAAAATAATAATTCTCAAAAAATCCTGGGTTGTTACATTCTACCCCCCTTAAAATGAATTTCGTCCTCAAAATTCGTCGGGGTTATAAATGGTTTACTACATGAAAGTTTCATTCATAGAAAACCACATCGTAAAATGGAATTCTAATACTTCATTTTAAAAAGGAAAGTTAGAAATGTAACGGTTACCCAGATTAACTCATCACTAGGTTTCCACATAAGAGAACATAGGTGGAAATATGGATATGGAAGAAAAATCTAACCATCAAGTTCTGATGGAGAGTGGTAGAGAACATGGCTATGACAAGGCCATCAATCACATAGCTACAAATTTGTGATGATCTAAGGTACCATCTAATTCATCAGATATAAGGACACTAGAACAACATTTTTTGTTTTCAATATCATTTTCCTAAAGTTGAAAAATTTTAATTAGAATAAATACGTACTTGATTTTGGTACAATCTCACCGTTGTTCGTTCCATGAACAATTTCCACTTCATCACTTAAAGAAATGAATTTGAATTTTTCATTCTTGAAGTGTTAGCAGAACATGTGATAGAATGATGGGTCATTCCATTTGTCTCAAACAAAAGGTTAGAAAAAGTTACCAAATATACATAAGTCGATCTATGATGAGGATAATCATATATGATTAAAAAAATGGACTTATACTTCAACTATTATACTGCTTTAAAAAATAAAACTAATTTCTACTAACTAGGGACTTCTTGTAGGCTAGTGGTAGGCGATGAAGGCATGTCACACTTCAAATGTGCGTTCGATTCCCATAGCCTTGTCCGACGCGACAGGTTGTCCTCCATCCTGCAGGTTGTCCATTTTCTAAAACTACATTATTTTAACTTTCCATAAATAATATCAAAAAAAATTATCGGCTTAAATTATACTGACTTATGTCCAACACAATCCATTCCATTCTTTAGGCTTATCCTAAATATTTCTGTCCAAGCTTAGAGTATAAAGAAAACAATTACTTGAAATGTCATTTGTCGAGCATGTGAATACCATCATTTATCCCCCATATATTATACGATATATCTTGTTGGTAGAATTATAAACATGTGAAAACATTAATCATGCATTCTCTTGAAAAATGAATACCCACCGACCCTTAGTGAAAACATGAATGCTATCAAAATTTAACACTTTCCACATACCAAAATCCCAAAATTTCTATATAATAAAACTATGATATAAATTTTTCCTTATATGAGTCATGAGCTCATGAATACTATCAAAAATTTAATTTTATCTTTATTACATCATTATGTGCTTATCATCTACATTCCAAAATATTTGAATCACTTTTCATGATTACCAGTACCATATAATTATTGAAAACCATGGTAAACCATTATATAGATATTACAATGTTCCACAATACTATAAATGAGATTCCACAACATTATTTTGGAATCACATTACATAAACACATAATCATTCCACCACATCGTTCTCATACTCAACATTGCTAATAATGATCACATGTGAATTCCCTTTGTCCATGGACTTAAGTGGTCGCTCACATTGATCATCATTAACCCTTGGATTAGGGAATTGATTAGCATAAGGCACCATTTCCTTACACTTGAAGCATTGAAGTGTTGGTGGTGTGTTCATTGAATTATTTTATTTATTCACATCATTAGAAACCCTTTTCCCATTACTTTGACACTCATCTTCTCGATGACCTTCTTTTCCACTCTTAAAACATTTTCTAGTCCCTTTAAGACAATATCCACCATGCTTCTTTCCACACTTTGAGCATAAAGAAATAGTCATCTACTTTTCACCCTTATTCTGAGATTTCTCCTTGAACTTCATATTTTGTTTCTTGTCAAAACCATGAGAATGATATGTAACACAAACTTCCATTTCTACCTTGATAGTACAACACACAATTTCTTCATAGCTACTGAAGTGACTTATAGCTAATTCCCTTTAAAGACATGGTTTTAATCCACTGAAGAATCGATCAACTTTACTTTCAGGTTTGATGATAAATATAGATGCATACCTTACAAGCCTTGTAAAACTCGCTTCATATATACTAATAGATTCATCATCCTTTTTCTTATGCTCAAGGAAATCTTTTTCCATCTTTGTTTGAAGAATACGAGGGAAGTATTTATTGAAAATTATGTTCTTGAACTCATCCCATTCCATGGAATCAATTTCATCTCGGGGCCTCGTATTCTTAATTAGAGTCCACCATTGATATGCTTCACCTTCTAAATGGTAAATAGCCAGAATGACTTGTTCATGTTATGAATAGAGAAGTATTGAAAATATCTTTTAAATGGTACCGATCCATTGTTTAGAAACAAGTGGATCAAAAGACCCACTGAAAGAAGGTGGACGTTGCCTCATGAAGGACTCAATAGAATATTGTTCCCTTCTATGCTCATTTGGATGTCCATAATGATTCATAGCTTGTGTATGTATAGAAATAATATTTTTCACTCCATCTCCAAAAAAAAATTTTTGTTCAAGAGGACAATCATTGCATTGTCCATTACATTGTTCAACACGGTTCCTTTGGGTTCCATCCATAGTCTAAAACCCATAAATAATAGTGTGAGAGGAATGAATCATAATAAAGGGGCAGTACCATCAATATATAACATGTTAGGTTAAATTCTATGATCTTTACCTCAATTCTAGGACTATAACCAATATTTATACATATCCATAGGGACATACCTAGGAATACCTTAAAAATATCTCTACGGATTTTACTAAAGTTTTCGCATCCTAGTTTCCAAAGGATAACTAAACGGAACCTCTGATACCAACTGTAGCGGTCTAGAATTACTTCTAGTGGACTATAATTGATAAATATCAGGGTAATCCATGGGAGGGTACACCCACTGGGCGGGACACACCACCATCCCCAATGGAAACCATTTCCTCATGAAGCCCTTGGGCGGAGAGCCATGCTTCGTCCAATGCTCACAAGTGAGAGTTTCCATGGATCAGATACATTCCTACCTCTTTTCCCTCTGATACCAACTGTAGATACCCAAAGCTTGACGTACATGGAAATTACATTACTTTTTCAGAATACTTATTACATAACAAAAACAAATACTGAAGGACCGTAATAGTTTAGTGTCTATGGAAACTTAGAACATAATCATCTAATCATGGTGAAAGATCTTCAACATCTCCCATAAAGATATTCCCCTTTTTTTTCTTACCTAAAACCTTTATTTATATCCTATAGAAAAGACAACATAAAAAGTGTGATCTCAAATGCTCAGTAAGGGTAAACATAGAGAACACAAAACAATACATAAACCTTTGAATGCAAAAACATGAACATAAAATATAAACATCAAAATCTTGTTCAAAGACATAAATCATGGAAGTACGTAAGGAATATATCACAAAGGAATAGCATGGGAATAAAACATGTATTTGTGACAAACCATTAAGAACTTGATATGATTCCCATATTATACAAGACATTTTTACCTAGACCATCTTAGTGGATAACGTCCCTTTTTGAATCGAGTTCACTCCTCGTTCTAGTCTCGTATCACTGAAATGGAATAACTTACCATTCCAGCCATGTCTATCTCATGAAATATAAATCTTTATCCAATGAATTGGTGGTAGATATTGGTCCCACCCATCTCATAATTAAATCATTCTTAGTTGTGCTACAACATAAACATAAATCATTCATCATAACCCAAAGAATAAAAATGGGTTTCGTAAACATCATCCCATCATAACATAATCCACATAAAACAAATGGATATCATTTCATCATAAGAAAATTGGAACCATGTAAATTATAGAGACAATATACATGAAACATAAAAAAATTATAATAATGTCATCTTAGATGGTAAATGTTTTTGATAAAACACTTGAAAATAATTCTTGAGGAAAATATCCTTTCTTCTTCCAAATCAATTTCTTTTCACAAAGAGCCATGCAATTTTAAAAGAAAACAATTTTTTTGAAAATAGTAAAGAAATATTGTAGAGTAATATTTATGAAAATAAGGCGTTATAAAAACATAAAAATCCGTTCATTCCGTATAAGTTAAAAAAACGTTATTCTCGTACTTTTGCTGGAAAAGTCAAAAAGTACCTTATATGGAAAACAAAGGAATGATTCCTTCCATTCAATGTGGTAAAAGTAAAAAAGGGTAAAAATGACTTTAAATATACATGGAAGAGTATTAAAAATCTTATGAAAACATTTTTAGAAAACATGGACATGGATGACAAACATAACCCCGGTAAATACTTACAAATAATCAATCTCGGATAAAAATGAGATTGGAAAAGTTATCCCATACCTTAGGTCTGATATGCTTCGTACGTATCCGAAACTTCTGTATAATGATTTAAATTATGTCATTGAATTATTGATGAATAATATTCATTGTTATGATATCATATATGGTTCACTTATGACTTTATATTACCCATTCTTTTATAAATTCCATGTTAAAGCAGCGTTTTGGGTAAAATCGTTTTATTTGTCGTTCGTGTTTGGACTTGTTGTTCTTGATATTATTATAACTTTTATCATGATTTAATTACTTAAAAAATGTAAATCATCATTTATATATCATATATATTCAGTATATATATTATATATATATAATATATAGATTAATAAAATGAAATACACCATTCATGGAGAGGGTAGGTCGTACGTACGCATGAATGCTATTTTCTTTTCCTTATTAACTTGAATGGATGTGTGTAGATGAAATATATATATATGTATATATAATTCTAGTAGCTTTATCATGTCATATATTTAATTATTATTCATTATATATACATTATAATCATTCTTGAGTGGTTAACATGGTGAATGAATCTCGTCGTGGAGACGGTAATCCGTACATACACACGAGCGATGATATCGTTCCCATAATTATTGAATTGAATTGGAGTGGATGTTATAATATCTCAAAATCAGTATGATGTTATAATAACTATATATAGTTATTATTTATACCATTATACCTATCCAAGTAAGGTGGTGGTGGAAAAACAGATTACACAACGACGTGGAGACGGTATTCCGTACGTACGCACGCGCGATGATTTCATTTTTCGTAGGATGGGTAGAAGGTAAAATATTGTTGTTTCATATTTATAATAACATATCAGTATATTAGAGAAACTTATGTTATTACTTTATAATGATACAACTAATTAAGAAGAAGATGAAGAAGAAAGAAACTTGAAAGAATCGGTTGAAGAGATAACCTTATCTTCGACGAACCTTCTTAAAGCTTGCTCTTAAGGGACTAGAGTTGGTATTTTTAGAAGACCAGAACCTCCATAATGTTTATAGAGAAGTTTATAAGAAAAATGGGAAGGGTTTGGATGAGTATTAAGCCACAATATGTTGTGAATAGGTGAGGGAGGAGGTGCCCTTTTATAAGGGAGGAGAGGGGCACCTTTGGAAAAACTCAAACTAATATTTTATAATAACGTCATATTCGGTTTTTAATTGCTAAAAATTAATTTATTTAGAATTTAATGTGGGGATGAGTCGAAATACTCTCAACCAGTATGTTTTATACAAGTTTAGGTTACTATTTTATCCTTATCATTTAGATTTAACTATAAGTTAAATAATTTAACTTTTACCGTGTCTTTTTTTTTCTTACACTATATGGTTAATAAACATACTATAACTTTCTAAACAGACCCCAAGTGGTTCATTATTAATATATATATACTTATCTAAGTCATTTTCCCGAACCTTAATTTTTTAGAAATAAAATAACAATTAATAAGATAATATTTGTTTTAAAAACGTTTTTATGTCAATTTTGACACTATTTGGTAATTGATTTTTTGGAAAATCATAAGTGCGTGATTAGTTCGAAAAAAGTTAATTAAATCAATACTAATATTTCATATTAACTTATAAAATTAGTTTAATTCATGAAAAGTCCCAAATTACATTTATTTGGGTATTTATAATATCAATTATGTTAATAATTTGTTAATAAGGTAATTAGTCCACCATCATTGTGTCATAAATAAATTAAATTATTTAAATTCTAAAAATTATAAATAAAATATCATTATGTAGGAAATATTTTTATCTTTCTAATGAATATTTAGTGTCGAATTTATCTTATTTATAACCCGATATTGAAAATGTCTTAGTTGCTAAACATTGATTTTAACCATTTTAACTCTTCTTTAACTAAAATAATATTAAATGTCCTAATCTAATCCAAGAAGACCTAAATGGTCATATTTTATTCATAAGGTTTTTTTTGGTAGAATTAAACTTATCCAATAGAATTAGGACATGTGTTATGGTAACAATAATACCATTTTTACCCTTAATTACCCGATTTACTTTTAACCGTGGTAAATAAAAGTAAAAAGTTACTATTCACAAAAATTATTTTTATCTTATTGAACCACATATTATTCCTTAATATTAACCGAGTCTCTTAAATTTTTAAAATTCCACTCACAGAAGAGGTAAAATTATGTTTTATGTAAATTTTTAAATTCTCATAGGAGGTGGGTAAAAGACGGTGAAATGTTTAATAAAATTTTTATATATCTAAAATCATTATAAAATGAATCCAATGAATTAAATTTAACTTATATAAGTATTATGTATAAATTTTGAAGTTAAATAAATTTAAATATAATAAATATTTATTTAAATAAATAGTCAGTTTTTAAATAATAACTTATTGTTTTCACTATTCATCACAAATTGGAAGTGTTCAGAAAAATACCAGAAATTCACCCTTGGCTAATTTCGATATTCCAAATCAAAAAATGAAGTCCATTTTGAAAAATAAATTTTCAAAAAGTGGGTATTACTATTTATAACGGCTTGTTTATATAATATTTCAATAACATATCGTTGTTTAGTGAAACTCGGTATTCCGTACAATACACGCTATCGTGGAAGGTCGTGATTGTGTGTAAAGAAAGCCAAGCCAGGGTTGCGTATAGTGCAAGATTCCTTAGTTGTTGTGTATAATAGGATCCAATCGTATCTCATTTATACAATGAAATATATATATATATATATACACTCAATGTTGCGTAAAATAACTTCTATCAAACGAACTTGAAATTTTGTGTAACACGAGCCAAGAATAGTGTTGCGTATAGAACAAGCTAATTTTCGTGTCACGTAAAACACAATACATCAATGAAATTGAAAAGAATAATTCTTATAAAATCTCGGGTTGTTACACCCATAAACATTAACTTATGATACAATAATCATATTACTTTTCCCAGATGATATCAATTCATTTTGGGTGGACACATAATGATTTTATAAAATAACCATGAGATACTAGAATGGCTACAAGATATAAAGAACTATATAGAATTGTATAATATTAATCATTTTGAAATACCTTCCTAGTTCCAGTGGATTAGATATTATAGTCATTATCAACCTTATTAGAAAATTTATTAGGCATTGACATAGATAATGACCATAATTTCCACGTCTAAAACGTTGAACTGTAATGTTTTCCTTAGGTAGAGATACATTTAACATCATCGTTTTAATCAAGCATTTCATTTTGTTTAAGAAATTGGGTATTTTATTCCGTCATTTTCCACACAAAAATAATAATTAAGTACCTTTAATACATACAATTTTCTGAATCATCCCACATTTTAACATGTATAAAAACAAACCCTATTTTCTTTATCATCATTATCACATGAACT
Source organism: Viscum album (assembly GCA_963277665.1). NCBI lineage: Eukaryota > Viridiplantae > Streptophyta > Magnoliopsida > Santalales > Viscaceae > Viscum > Viscum album. Next base: position 910,381,760 of record OY728155.1, on the reverse strand, counting down.
TCTGTGAGACATCTTCCTTATCATCATTAATGTGTTTGATAACTCAACTATATTATTGTTATGTATCATAATTTGGGAGAAGTAGTTTGGAATAGCTATAATAAATTTTTAATCATATCAATAATTATTGTAATCAGATTATCAAAATAATCACATTTACAAAAAAATTGGGTATTTGAAAATGTTCTCTTACTTCTTTCCATTAACTAAAAAGAAAAACACAGGGATTAATTTACTGAACTAATAAGTTTATTAAAAGGATACTGTAAACCTAGAAAGAATAATTTACAAATGAAAATTATATCCTAAATTTTGAGTCTCTATGATTCAATCTAGTTTATCTATTTTAGTTTTTCTATTAGGTAGTCTAACCTAATAATATATGAAATTCCATCATAATGGTTCATAATGAGTTAGTGAATTTTCCTATGCATATCCCCATGGACTACCAATATAGAGGTGCATGAAGGCCTAGTATTCATTTACCAGGTGATGATCTATGAAACCTCTTATGGGTTTCACCCCTAGCTAAAATTTTGTTAGAGCCACATCCACTTGTAACATCTAGATTGGGATGTAATTTCATGAAAACCACTCACTGTATTCTTCCCCCAAATTCATGGTTATTTTCAAATAAAAGAAGATATAGTTATACTAATCCCAATGGTTATTGCTAATTTATGGTAGTCCTTATCCACAATAATAAATAAACCAGGATCGGATACCAAATATAGCGACACAATCATTTCACCCATATTATAACAAGATTTGTTGACTTAAATGTTTAATAAATACACCCCAATGATCATGAAGTATGGTGTATTTCGAAGACTAGGTTTATAAAATAACAAGATGAAACTAAAAATATTTTTTATTTTACTCTCCAAAATGAGAACCTAAATACCTTGAGATCCTAAAAATACATAGGATTACCTGGTGAATACATTAGAAACCAGGTTATCAATAAATCCTTATAAGGGAATAAGTATAGAAAAGAAACATATAATGTGAGTGATAAGGAATAACATGATAACATAAATGTAATGTCTCAGGAATAGTCATTTAGATTCATAACATGAAGATCAAGTAATCATGATATCATGAAACTATAGGAATATTTTATTAATATAAAACATCATAAATTCATAAGTTATGGATAACCGCCGAGACACCATCACATGGTGTACAAAGTCCTTTCATGTATTAGGTTCACTCCCAAATCCCATAAATATCGGCTCATGATAATAAAAAATTACCAAATTAAATGATGAAGTATTGGGTATTTCCCATCATAAAATGTACATGCTTCTGTGTCCCCATAAATTAAATCAATCACAATGCATAAGCATAAATTACCCCATGAATGACATCATTTACATAGTTCCCCGTAAAGGGAAACCTTAAAACATCTATGAACACTTAAATGAAAGGCGAATTAAACTAGGTATGTATGCGTAGGGGATATAAAATGATCATAGAAGATGTATATAATAATAATAAAAAGATAACATGAGGTAAGTATAGAGAAATAATAACCAAAATGAAATGTTGTTCATACATATCGCTTACCTTATGCTACATATTCATTCTCCACATGCATTGAACATCCTAAAAATAAAATTGAATTTATAAATTACTTATTTCAAAAACAGATCCAGAAATATTTTATTTATTATATTTTTAATATTCTCACTTTTAATCATTTCAATGAGCCATAAATATCAATTTCACTTTTATGGGGCGTTTGTTTCATGGTTCCAAGGAGAGATAACTTATGTGTAATTGTTGATGTTATATTCCAATGGGACTAAAAATATAGAAGTGTTGAAAAATAATATTCATTTACATTCATGAATTTTAATGGACCCAAATGTTTATTTTTTTCCTGATTTGGGAGTGATTTATTTAGTATAAATGTCAACATAATTTGGTTAGGTTATTTTGGAGGTTTTAGAGAACATTAAAAACTAGTTTCCTTATATTTATTTTTATGTTTTAATAATATTTCAAGAATGTGAAAAATTAAATATGTTACATATTTAGATCATTTTTAACCATTATATTTGAACTTTAACATTCCAGAAATATTATAATGGGAAATAAGAACTCATCATCAATGAAGGAGGATAAATGACTTGTAACAAAAAAAGTTTATCGTTTTTAAAATAAGAATATAAGGGAAGTGTTTGGATGATATATATTAAAATAACATAATATCATTAATCTATATATATGAAACTATTGTAACAATTACATATTGATTGATGGAGGTGAGGATAATCTAAGAAAAAAAAATTAAATGCAGTTGTTGAAAGTATTACCTATTGAAATATTCCTCATCGAAAAACTTCTTATGGAACTTGAAATGAGTCTTTTGGTGAGACCATCAGATCTAGAATATGGGAGATATAATTATAAGGGAAAATGGGTTTTGTTTTTGAAATAAATAAGACTTATAATGTTTAATGATAAGGGTTGTTCAAAATAAGGGGATGATATGAGTGTTTTTTAATATTATATTCATTTGTTTGTTATTTTAGCACAAGAATATAAATAGTATTGATTTATCTCAGTCTGAAAAAATTAAATTGTCAGTAGGGTGAATATGTGTTAATGTGATCATGTTGTCTGGTGTGGATATAAATGGTAACATAATGTACAAAAAATAACAAGACAATAATACTAGTAATTATAATAGTGGTATAACAGTTTTCACTGAAGCACTTCATTTTTTGAGCAAAAAAAATAAAATCCCAATTTCTATATAAGAATCATATTTTTTAAATATCATAGGATATATGTTAGATGGATTACAGTAAATTTCAGATATGGGTATTTATGTTTAACTATATTTAAAGAAATATTGGTGTAAAGAACAAGATGAGTATAGATTTACACTCACTGATTTATAAAGATTTAGTTTTATGGAGGAATCTTTTGTCATGGGGAAACATGAAAAAATATATTTTCCATTGATGACCCGTCAAATTATGAATGATCCATTATTTTTAAAGGAAAATAATTCATTTCGATGAGGGTAATATTGATTAATTTTAAGACTTATCTTAAGTTTACTCATCTATTTCAGGATTACACTATGATAACAATGACTATGATGTGGATATTTTCCGTGAGGTAAGAAATGATCATATATAAGGGATATTGGATAAAACTCTATTACACTCCTAATGAATCATCTAATCTATTTCTTTTTAAACCAACAAAATTTAAAATTTTATTTTTTAAATTTGATATTTAAATATATAAATGTTTATAATACCTACCAATTTTTGTAATATTCTTCATATTCATTAGATATAAATATCTGTTTATTGTTGAGAAATTTTATATTGTTCATTTTTTGTGCACCTATCACATTCCATTAGTTTTATTTTTTATCATATGTATATTTTATAAATTGGGGTATATATTTGCATGGTTTCATCTAGTAAGTACTTGTGAATTCTTTCATTTTAGGGTATATAATTTTATTCAATAAAATATTTTTATTTTTATTCATGTTATGAAAAATTTAATTTTTTTATATTAAATTTATTTTTTTCTAATAATATTTTGGTATACAAAATTATACATTTTTAGATGATAAATAATTATTTCACTTTATCGTTGTTAATTTTTATATTCCCATGTTTTTGTAACATAATTTTTAGTTAAAAAATCTAACATTAAATTTTTTATTTTTTATTATGAAAAAAATGTTTTTTAATTTTTTACAGTTATATAATTTTAGTCATATATATGTACAAATTGTTTTTATAGTGGCATACAAGTTTCTAATTGATAGAAAGAGGGGCAGGGGATTCCGGGTATGTATGTTTCTTTATATATATATTTATATATACTAATTAAATTGTTTAGTGAAATTTAACAAGAATTTCCTAAAATTATGTGCATCTTTTCTTGTATTATATATAGGATGATACCTTAATGTAGTATTAATTGGATTACCCATTTACCAAAATGATCACTGGCATGTGGATATGAGAGGCTGATAATTTACTTTGATTAGAATAACCACACTACTAGCCAAAAGACTACACAGTTTAGGTTGTACCTGACTATACATAGTCATTATAGGATACATTTTTGATTCAATGTTTGTAAAAGCATCAAAGAGTCGGTGAAATATCTCTTATGTTATTCAATAAGGGTAAAATTTATAGACATATTTTTTTATTTTTATAATGGTTGATATATTATACATTTTTGAATTTTTCATCTATTCGATTATTTACGACATTTTACTTTCAATACCTGAAATAAAATAAAAAACATTTCTATCCCTTAATGAAATAATATGAAGATATTTATAATCAAATTTGACTAGATTTTTTAGTTTTGGGATTATGTAAAATGAAAATACATGACTTATGTATAATTTTATAGATATATAGTCATGGTAGATGTTTGTCTTCAATTGGTAGAGGATTCTATTATGGTATATTTTATTTGTGTGTAAAATTTATCAGAATAATTAATTTTAATTACAAGATCCCTTATTTAGTTTTTCTTATTTAATAGTTATATCAAAAAAATCGCCATGTGATATAGTCTTAGAATCAGTACCCTCATAAATTTTCCTATAGAGGGTATCCTTAATTAGTGGAGAAAATAATGGATGAAAAATTTAGTGAATTAAAATAGAAGACAAGTAGCGGCTATGAAGATCATCCATATCAGCCTATATCTAATCCACCTAACAATAAAAAAATGGAAAATGGGGGAATGATAAAAAACATGAATATATTACAGATCCAACAATGGAAGTAACTGATTAGATTACAAGTAATTAATTATTAAATTTATTTAATATTACTGTTTTTAATATTATTTCACACATATGAGTTTTGAAAATATTATTTAAGGAATACATTTAAAATAAAATGATACATGGGTCCTCAATCCATGTGGGTAGGATGGATATTGTTACAACTACTTCAATAATTCTAGAGTACTCGAGTTTCATGATAGGGTATAAAGAGGGTATCAATTCTAAAAAAGATTTTTTTCACACCACATTCATAACATCAATGAGGGGAGACTATAAAAGAGAAATAAAATATTTAAAGCATAAAATTAGACAAATGAATAAGTTGATAGAGCCTATAATTCAATCATTTATATCAGTTATACTTGCATAATAGATGATACATAGAGAGTATAGGCTACTTGCCTACAAATATCATCCACCTCCTCAATCATCCCCATACATGTACTACGAGTATCATGTTGGTGATCCCCATGTGTGTATTATAGTATAGAAGATTATACATCATCTAGGGGATTATGTGCATAATCAACTTATGTATTTGGATCTGGAATGAGTAGTAGTATATTATAATATTAATCATACTTCTCTAGTTTCTGTTCCTACTAGGGAGGTGTTCGTAGTTTTTAAAGTATTGGTAATTATTTACATTGTATAGGAAATATTTATCATCAGTTTAAATATGAGAAAGATATTGTTTTTTTAATTACAACTTAACATATAATTAATTATAATATTTTGTTACAAATACATTATATATAAGTATCAAAAATAAAAGAAATCACTATAAAGGAAATACTTTTTTTGTTCTAGTGCATTAAAATTCCCATCAGGATGTTGTTGGGGACACAAATTAAAACATATTTTATTATATCAGATATTTTTATATTATTTTAATGAGTGTATATATATATGGAAAATATTATATATTAAATATATTAAAAACTAACATCATAGAGATTGTATTGGGGGATGAGGTTGTTGTACCTGTGTTGTAGTTTTTTTTAATGTATGTAAATTTCAATTATTATTTAACTTTATTTTCGAAAACATGTGTTACATTGACATAATTAATTAATTTTGTAATTATATTTACTCACATTATTTTTATAATATTTGATTACACATATGTTTATGGTTTTGTGGATTTAGAATACATTTACAAGTTGAGAAATATTTGAACCAAAATGTCAGAATTGAATTTATATCTGAATAATTAAAATACACATAGAGTACATGTGTTTTTCCATTATGTGGATAGTAATAGAAAATATGCAATTATAAACTAATATTCATTATACTATTATTAATATTTTATTTTTTTATATTTGAGTATAAATTGGAATTCATGATTATTTTTTCCAAAATAATGTTAAGCATATTGGTTATGTGATTTAATAGGTTGTGTTCGAAGAAGAGTGAACAATTTTGAAAAAGAGTTAAACTTTTTCTATTATTTTATTTAGTTTATAATAATATAATCATATTATAAAAATTTTTAAAATTAATATTTGAAATTATAATTGGTTTTGGAATTAATTCCAGAAGGATCACTAATCAATAGCGGATCAATGAAGAATTGAATATGTGAAATTTTGATTTGATAACTTTTATATCAATACATACTTGTTTTTAATAACAAATACAGTGTTTTTGATTTTAAAATATTTATTCAAAAACACATTTTTCGCATCAATGGGGGACTATTGAATCTGAGTATATTTATTTTGTTTCATAGATAAGATAATCATGATAAGAGGATGAAATAATTTTGAAATAGTTAGTTTCATTATAACACTTATAATTTAAACAAATATGTTATATTTTTAAATTGATAATCATTTTGAGGATGTTTTTTCCTCTATATACATCAAACTACTTGAAATAAATCAAAATTTATCTTCAAAAAATCTTCCATGTTTGAATAATTTGGACATTTAGTTGCATTTATCAATAAATATATACATAGTGTTGTGATTTTTTATTGAGTTTTTTCCACTATTTTAATTGTGCAATTTTTTCTATAGTTTTGTTCACTGATTTGTGTTTACATATCATGAATCATTTATTTTTCAATACAATTTTTTTAAAACCAATTTTTGATATCAGATTTACTAAAAAATTCATATAAATCCTTTTATAGTTAATATTTATGAATTGTTTTCAACATTTATTTTATATATAATTGTCACTGATGAACTTATATATTTCATATTATTATGATTTTTTTTCAATTTCACTTTTTATAAAAATAAAATAAACATGCCACATTCTATTCCACCTATATTAATTTAATTTTATAATTGACATTGAATGTAAAAATAACAAACTCGATCAGTTTTCATTGCACTAGGGGATAAAACTTTTCATAATTCTTTTATTTCAAATAAGACTTCTTCCGATCAAGTTTGGAAGAAACATTTTCTACATTATATTTACCATTATAATTTTAATATTTCATAAAAACTACCTCTATGGATTCCACATGAGTTTATTCCTCAAAAAAGGAATCTCAATAAAAAATATCGATTCGATTGACATTGTCAAAAGAAATTATATAAAATCAAAAAATTATGTTTATTTTTATTAATATCATTTAGTGTCTATAAATTTTAGGTACCATGTCCCTTGTTTTCTTCCAATCATTAATATGAATCAAAATATAAATAATTCATAAACCATTCCCATTAGTTATCAATAAAACATCAGTGAAAAGTCTAAATGTTTCACTTTCGATGTTGATTATCAGAATAATCAACATCAAAAGCCACAAAATTATTATTTAATGTCAATTTTTCTTAACTAAGGGTAATAATATAACATAAAAGTTTTGATGAAATGACTTCAGGAGGAAAATTGATGTTAAAGGTCAAAAAATGTTGTTAATGGATACTTATATACTAGTGTATTTTGAATAGTGATGGTCCAGAGGCCTTATGACCCAAAGGTCCAATTAAATAGTATTTGAAGCTCAATTTTATGAATAGTATAATTGTTACAGTACCCTGATATAGTACCTACAATTACATTCACACTCTTATGGTTCTGCAAATCTACTACTGTACCAAATAAACTCATCTCAACACATATTTTATCCATATTCTGATTATTATTAATTGATAATTTTATTATTAATTATTTTAAAATTAGTAATTTCTATGGTAACTATTAATTAAATGAAAATCTATTTAGTAACAATTGATAAAAAATAAAAATATATATTTTATTTAAATTACTATTATTGATAATTAATAATATAACTGTTTTCAATAAAAAACACTTAATACATAATTATAATTTATTTATAATTTCAATATAATTAATAATGATATCATTAATATTATTTCCATTAATAATTAAATCATTGATTATTACTAATTAAATTATTAATTGTTATTAGTTACATTAATACTTTATTAATTATTAATTATTGTTTCTTATTAGTAACATAACTAAATTATTCCTAAATACATTATTATATATTTTATAGTTAATTATTAGATATCAGTTACTATTATGTATATTATATTAGACAAGTTATTATTAAATTAATAATTAGTATTATTTATAGGATTAATTAAGTAATATTTTCATGAATATATTTTTATTATAATATTTTTATTATAATGCTAAAAAAGGAGAAATCGATTCCCACATTGAAATTTATCAATGGTTTTCAAGGGTCACTCCTTTAATAATTGAGGATTTTACTAAGATATTAATTAATATTTTGGAATCAATTTAATAAAAAGTAGTATCAATATATAAGAATAAATAAATATTTTCTAAAATTTTACCCTATTCCACATTCTCTCTCTATATAAATATATATATCATAAAACAATTTAAATAATATTTTATGAAATACCATTTTTGAAAACACTTTTTTATATTAACACATTTATTAAAAATCAATAAAATATTTTATAATATTATATGTATTTCATAATAAAAATTGAAAAATTAAACATAGTTTTTTTATGTTTTTATATAAATATTAATATATGTTTTGTGATAAAAATGAGTATCTGACACTACCCAATCTTATAAAATAAGATTAGGGTAGCGGTTAATCATGGTTTTTATTGCGTTAGAGTAGTGAATCGAAAATACAATTATATTAATAATTATTATTTTATGTTATCTATTTTGTTAAATTAATAGAAAATTATAAAATATATTTATTTAAATTTAAATAAATTCACTTAAAATGTATCCATGTTTTTCAAAATTATAAAATGAAAAATAGTATTTAAATGAGTTAAGGCACTTAAATTGGTATTTCAAAATGTAATAGGGTTGGGGTAGGGTAATAAATTTAGAAATTAAATGGGTTATGGTTTTTGAAATATAAAATGGGATAGGATATAGTGGCTCCAAATTTCAATTATACCCAAATCTTTGATTGTAGTCCAAATATATTTTATAATATTACATGTAAAATTCACATTTTGATTCATTATTAATATTCATCCTTGACAACATTGATTTTATCATAAAATTAAAATTAAATGTAATCTCTAAATATTGAAATATAATTCTCAAATTTAAAAAACTGGGTTTATGTTTATTTTTAATATATCACTATAATTAACTCATTTAACTATTAAGTATATATAATATTAAATATTTTATTAGAATTAAATTAAAATATCTTAAGGTAACAAATATATAACATAATCATCAATAAAATTTATAGATATTTAAAATCAATAAATTGAAATGACATAACTAATGTTTTGAATTAATTTATGTTTTTTATAATCACAGTTTTCAAGTTTGACATTAAAAAAGTTGCGAATTGATTTCAAGTGAACTATTTCCCTTCCCCTGCGTACAAACATAGTATCCCACATATAGTATAATGAAATATCATAACATTTAGTTTAATCATAGTTCTTTATATAAATTACAATAACATGTAATACTATAATATAAAATGAAATGTAAATTTAATGTGAATTAATGCATGATACAGTCTAAGAATTTGAATAGAATAATACCCTTGTGAATAATATTATTTTGTAGTTTATACCAATCATTATTTAATCATTATTTACTCTTTGTATTGAGATTATAAAATCATAGAGATGGTATATCATTTACTCCTATGTAATTGAGATCCAACTCATTAACACCATATATTTTTTGAGGAGTCGTTTCTTCATCAAGCTCTACTAATAGATACATCTAGGAAAACCACAATACATTAATCATAGATACTGAATTGTTGAACCAAGGCATGTAGTGTCGATAGTATTGTTATCATTGATTATGCACAACCTTTTGGTAATCATTATGAATACGATTTGATACATTGATAGTGGGTAAATAGTACTTTATACATTCAATATGTATTTCAACTTTAACTCATTTAACTATCAATGAAATAAAATATTTAAAATTTTAAGAGAAGAAATTTAAAATAATCTCAATCTAGTTATTCTCTTATATAACCATAAAAGAGATAACAAATACATAATTTTAATTTTATCATACAAATTAGTTACGTTTTGTTTTTTTTAATTTTGATCTTTGAGGATAACATTATTATAATCAACTTGTGTTTTTAAGTGAATCACATGATGGTACTTTAAATAATTCTTATTTTATCAAGATAATTTTTTAGAAAATTATTTTGAATATAATTGTAAATGTCATCATATAATTATAATGTAATTATCCCCATGACTGAAGGAATATTATGTTTATTTCCCCTCTTTTTAACTAGGTTAATGATTTACATTACATAGCATATAAACCCAAAGTACTTTAGGCCTAGTACATGATTATGGATGCCTGCAGACACACAAAGAAGATTCTTCCCTAGCTAATACAAATCATGCTCAAAGCACATGTCCTACAAGGTTCATCAACTAAAAATACCACATAAAGGACACCATGGTTCCTAGTACTAATAGAAATGTCACATCATCTCATTCATCAAGTTAACCTAAGATATATATATATATATAAATTATTCCATTGAATTTTCAAGAATGTCCTCGGACACCATCACCTACTATCACCACCACTAACCCTGACACCACCATCATCCACCTTTTTCATCAATGACATCTCACCACCCTCAAGGCCAAACCACATGTCACCAAAGTTTCCACCCACCAATATCATACTTCTGAAAAATAAATAATGTGATGAATTTTCAAATGGAAAAAAATAATGTGAACAACCAAAACATATTTTCATTTCTTTAAAACATTCCTAAAAAATTTAATATATTCCATAGAAACAAAAAAAAATGTTTAGAAAAAATATATGTTGAAAAAAATTAATGTGGAAGTCAGAAAATGGAAAACCGAATGAGGTATTTCATAAAGAATAATCCACTAATAATGATGAGTACATGTATGGGACATCCTAATTTTTGAGGGGTCTCAAGATTAATACTATTATGAAATAGTGGATAAAATGAATAAAAATGTTGTATGAATGTTGCCTGATAAAAAAATCTAACCAAATAAAAAATACAAATAGATCTGACCATTTAGAGAATGGGTTCACTATTTGAATAAAAGGTGCAGAAGAAAATCACCAAGATTAGATAAACTACAACTTTAGATAAAAAACAATCAGACTAATATAATTTTACTAGTTGTAGATCTTGATAACATTGTCAAAAATCCTAACTGCCCAGTGACTACAATGGAGAGATAAATTCCATGCATGGGATGAAATAAATAACATCCCCTCACAAAAACATTATCGTCCCAAAATATTTTTACCCTCCTATTTTTTATAATTTTTTTCATTGGCACATGATAGAGTTAGATGTTGAGGTTCCCTAACAAAATCCCTTTTTGAATCAACTGAGGATCACTAAAAAAACTAAAATCAGTTAGTAAGTATCAAATTTAAATCTATATTAAATCTTGGTCAACATGTCTAGCCTATTTTTATCTCTACGGATCTTCTCATTCTACACTTTTCATAAATCATTGAATTCAGGAATCAAATGATACCAGAATTCAATATTTTTTCTCCTTTAAATGGTAGTTTTTATTCATAAACAAATAGTAATATAACTTTAAAAAAATAAAACATAAATTTTGTGATTAAATTTAGCTGTTAGATGAAATTTTTCATGCCCAATAAATCATTTCATGCATCTGAAACTCGGATAATTTATTACTCATAGGTAATTAAGACAACACATCCCTATAATTTATACTTACAAAATACAGCTCCCCCTGTAAAAGTAATCAAATGTTGTCAAGTAGACATCCCAGAATCCATATCTCCTTCTATATATGAATATATAAATCCTAAATTCGTAGGTTCCCCATAAAAAAACACAACATCAAATAAAAAACACTCTTAAGAAAATAAAATATATACATCACTTATCTTCAATTATCTCTACCTAGACACAATTGAAAAAGGCAGACCACACCAACTGGATGAGCTATACCTGGTATAGTATATACCATAACATTAATCAATTTATGAATTATTGATGAATAATGTATATACTAAATCTTAACCATTTCTTCATCTGTAGAATCTGACTGACTTGAATTGATCTTAAATTGTAAATAAAGATATATAATATCTACTTTTTCTATGGGGAATGAAAATATATAGAGAACCTCATCAATATATCTATCATGAGATAACCAAAATTTATTGGCCTTTCTATCATAGAAGATCTACATGATAAGAATATATCACATTGGCCGCAAGTATTTCATTTTAAAAGACTAATAATTATTCATCAATAATAAATAAATTATAAAAGAATCATTGTAAAAAATATGAATATAACCAATATAAAGAAACATTATAATAAAATGGTCATTTTTAAATATTGAAAAAAATTAAAAATGGAAATAATAAATCATATAGAAACCCATGTAAATATGACAGAATGAACATCTTACAATACTATATCAGAGGATTCTTTAAACTATTGAATCTCTTCCTTAACCTATTGTTATAATTATATTTTATGTTTCAATAAAACCCTATGTGTGATTTATTTAAATAACTCTTATAAATATTGTTATAGGATTGTTTTATTTACATTAATATGCTCAATATATAGATCTATATTAGAAACCAAAATAAGAATAACATGAATGTAACCTCAACTCATGTAATGATATCATCCTTGAAACCAATCGGTCCATCTAATCATCTTCCATCACCTCCTAAAAATATTCATTTTCTCCCCTTTAGTATGGATATCATACTCATAAGTTGAATACCATGTTTAAATAGTTTGATGTCGATATGATCTCTATAGTGTGACTACTGTTTCAATAATCAACACTAAAATTAGATCCTAAAAACAATGGATGCATCATAAGCATCAGATCTAACTTATTCACCTTGATCATCATTATTCATATTTACGTGATCATTAGAATCACCAATAAGTGGTAAATGTGAACTAGAAATAGGATCCTGACAAATAAAGCTATCATAAGTTAGATAAATATAATTTTCTCCCTTATCATTATCTATAATAGATTGATCCTCTATAAAAACTATGTCATGGATTATTAAATTTTTCTTCCAAACAGGATCATAAAACCTATATCCAAACACACTATTTATATATCCAATAAAAGTAAACAATCATGGCTTACCTTCTATCATGGATCAAAAAACTTTAGGCATGTGAATGAAATTATTGTTTCGAAAAAAACATAAATGATTTTACATGATCACTTTTTAATCCAGAAAAATATGAAGTGTTTTTATTCAAAGAATCCACATGTGATATATTAATAATATAAGTAGTATAAAATTATGCCATACCCTAAAAATGTCCAAGAATGTTAACTACTAAATTCAAACATCAAATTTTTTGAAATATATTTCTATTCAACTGAATAACTATATCACCAAGATAAGGTGTCTTAATGTGTGTCTTATAATGCTAAATACATTACTTCCTACAATATTGGTCAAAAATACCACAATTCTCATACTAATTGTAAACACAAATACATTTCAACTTTTTACTATATTCCTTCTTAGCTGAAACATAAAATTCATTTAAAACACTGAGCACCTAATGTTTAGAATTCCAATCATAAACCCAAATATTATTTAGGTATACAGAAATAAAAATCAATAAATGATTAAATCCAATATATATTTTTTACTTTATAGTTGAAAACTAATTATAATTTACTAATTCAATTACATGTGACTTCCAGTGAACAGGATGACTATTGAAACTCACTCTGCTATGTTTTTCGACCATATTGTGGTTTCATGTATCCATATGAAGACCCATGAAATCAGGAAGAAATTTTCTATTTTCCAAACAACCAGTAAAATTGTCACTAATATGGATGATCCTCTTATTTCATAACATGGATGAAACACCACACTCAATAATAGTAGTTATATCATAATAAATAAAATCACTATTTTATTATAATGATGAATGATTCATTCCTTGATCCAAAATCAAGAGACCATTATAAATATTACATTATACATCACAAAATTTAACGTTAAAATGAACATCACCAAGAATACTAAATGAAATAGTTTTTAGATGAACCCTAGATGCATGTCGATCATTGATCAAAATCTATTTACCTTCTATAATAGTCTCTAAAAAACATTATCAACACCTACAACATCATCTTTCCCATCATTACCCATCCTCAAAATACCAAAACTACATATGTAATAATATGTAAATAACTCCTTCCTCAATGTCACATAAAAACAAGGGCCATTTTTCGAAACCCAACAAGAATATTCATAATAAATATTATTAGAGTAATAAATAATAACATGATCACCACATGTAGTGTCGTAGAGAAAAAAAATCCATCACCATTCTTTTTTTATTTTCCTTAATTCCTATTACACTTTTGAACTCACATAAGAATATATTATAGTGTCTTTTCATTCAAGAATTTTGATATTGAGACTCTCTCTTATTTGACTATGATTATCTTATGCCTCAGCTCTTTCCACAAATACTTCTCCCATAAATCTTTTACTGACTTCTCCTAAAAATATCAATCTCTAAAATCATTGAACATGATTTATTTTTAATATAGTATTTACCTCATCATTAAAAATAGTAAACATAGAAAAACATAATGTCACAACACCATTAGTTGAAGAACTAATTAGTGTAACATTAAAATTCTCCAATGAATCATATACAGTGTAATGGAAATAAATATCAAAAACCACATAATGAAAATTAACCCCAATAATATATAATTGTAAAAAATATCCCTAAAAGTAACTCTAATAGTCAACAATTAATGTAACGTCTTTGTACTTCAAATTCAACACCTTTTTTTAAAAACAATTTATTGTTTCCAATATTTGAAGCTAATTTTTCCACATGATGTTCCAAAGAAGTTTTGTAATTAGAGATATTGAAAATATATTTTTACACGTTGACTTTGACACATTGATTAATGAAACCAAAAACCACATATTCTAAAACTCCAATTATTTATCATTTATTTATTCAGGATTCTAGATAATAATCATTGGTATGTGAATTAAATAGAAAAAAAGTACATTATTCATTAAACAAATTCAGTGTGAATCACCTATATCATTTGATATCCTAGAACCCATCAGTTTTATGATGGAACCCCTGAAATTCTTATGTATTGGACCTATAATACCACAGGGCAGATGAAATTTATCATGACAAGTTGTATCATAACCATGGTATAGCCTAGGTGTGATGCATGGAAGATTATTTCCCCAAAACAATTTTGAGAATGATAATAATGGCTCACATTAGAGCATGTGGATCCATAGTGGTTTCTTATTTTTAATTTTTTTTCTGATAATAGTTGGAAGAAATCATGTCATAATTGATTGATAAATAGTGGTTCAAGTGAAAGATGATTTGGATCAAATGGATTATCATTGAAGGGAATTCTAAATTGTGTGTTATTGGGATTGATGGTAGGATTACGAGGGGGACCCAATCCCAAATTAATTTTTGTAATGGATGATGTCTCATATATAATATTGTATGGGAAACTCCTCCATTCCCCCATGGGTTTTAAGATGGATCCCTAAAAGGGCCTATAAATTTTTACTGGAATACCAATGGTTGGGGGTAATCCGTCATGAAAAGTGAACCGACCTACATTGAATTCTATTTCATGTGTTAGAAGAGCTAGATGATGAGCCCGTTGCACCACCAGATGACTCCTCACCTCCTATCAATGTTGATTCCTCACCACTAATTATTTTCAATCATTCCCCCACCTATCTATGATGTCCTCTATCGAGAACTCCCACCATTACCTCATCAATAGAATCTTAATTTTTCAATAAACTAAAAAATTTAATTCTTTTTTAAAAAATGTTTCCTATACCATTCTAAATATAAATTAGAGAATGAAATTCTGTTGTTTTTTTATATTTGTTTTCTCATCCAGTTTATCACAATCTTACCTAAACATGATAGACGTTATAGGTCTATACTTTCCTATTTGGCATATTTATCGATACTAGGAACTTTGCCTAGATTAAAATTTAATTCTATTTGATAATAGTATGAATATTGGAATGAGGTACCTCTTAGGGGATCTATAATGAAATATTGGATAATTATTTGATGTCAAACATGACATATCCTGTGATTATAAAGATTAGTGAGGGGTGTACATTACACCAATTAATAATTTTTTATAGGGTTTCTTGACAAGGTGATGGATGTCCTCTATCCAGTAAAAACATCATGGATGGATAGACATCTGTTTACTCACATTTAAAAGGGTAAAATATTTAATGTCATGTTTATTTTACTCCCTTTAATTTCAATATACTAGTCCACTATAAAAATGTGTATTTATTTTAGAAATTATAAAATTTACGTTAATTAAATATTCATATACCATATTCCTCATGATTTCAATCCATGAAAAAATAAAAATAAATTTATTTATTTTCCATATATTCATCACCACAAATATATAATACAGTTTCATTATAAATAGAACTGAACATTGATTAGATAAGATCTTCAGTACTCCATGATCTTATAATTGTTTTACAAATCAATCTAGTAATTGAATATGGATGATTTTTTGAAATATAAATTGTTTCTTACATGGTATAGAATGGTTATATTATATTTCCTTACATGGTTTATGGATGTGATATGACCCATTTGATTAATATCATATATATCTGTGGAAATTTATGAATATATTATAAGAGGTTTATTTCATATTATTTAATGTATTGTTATTAAAATTTCCTTAGTCCTTATTCCCCTTTATTTTATATTTCTATATGAAAATTGGGCATTACACATTATGACGAGGAAGTATAATAACACTTCTGGATCATAATTTGTGATCTCCTTATACATTTTATCATTTTGTTTATGGCGATATTGTTTTTTGGTCTGTATTCAGGGTGCATTTTGTTGTTGATCTATTTGCATCATTTTTTAATGTTGTTATTATTGATCTTTTTATTCGTTAGTTTTATTATTATTGTCAATGAATTTTTAATTTTTATATTTAATTCAATTAATTTTTAATTGTTTGACTTCCCTGTTAAATAACTATGATTCTATTTCATTTCCTTGGGAATATTCTTATGGTTGAGCCACTACTTCATAATTTGTGTTTTTGGTTGTACCTCTACTGTACAGAAATGATAGGGGGAGCTATGAGTCCTTATGTTCAAAATCAATGGACATAAAATTATTTTAGGTTTATGTTTCACTTCTAATTCCATTAAACATTACAAACAACACACTACAAGAGTACAGGTATTGACATAGATACATTGAGATATATTCACTGTTTAATGGATTCTCTCACATTAAAAAAAGAGATAAAAGGTCATTTAAGAAAATTAATTATACCTTTTATTATATATATTTTTTAAAATCTATGAAATCAAACTCTATTTAAAAAATAATAATTCTTGGAAATATCATTGAATATAGTCTAAAATAAAAAACAATCTTTTTTTTGAAATTGATCAAAATCATTTTTATATTGAAAATAAAATTTCCAAACTAATATATATTATTTATTTTCATTGAAAAATTATAAAACCAGACTATAAAACATGGAAAAAATAATATTGAGTTACTCTTTTCTATAGATATTAAAAATTGAATGAAAAAAAAATAAAAGAATAGTATAAATATGTTACATAAAAAAATTCAATGATGAAAATGAATTGGATGATAGAAATAATTTATTTAAAAGAATATTTTGATTCTGTTTCTGATCTATGTATCCTTTTAACCCAAATATCAAAAACAAAATAAAAATATGTAAATATTGGTGATTTCACACTCTAATGGGTGTGAGAATTTATTCCAAAAGAATTGAATTAAAAGGATAAATAATAGTGGATAATGGTGTTTCATAATAATCGATGTCAATAAAAAGAGTGGAATATATATATATATATAGACAAGATGTGAGAAACTGAAAGTCTGAATAAATGTTTTGTGAACCAAAACAGTGATAAACTTCAGAGGGTAGTGTTTTAATGTAATATTGGTCTGATCAGTTAATATGAATGATAAAACCAATGTATATTTATAGCATGATATTTTTTTTATATATTATATTAAAATTGGAAAATGATTATTTTTTTAAAAAAACATGCCTTGAACAACTAGTCTAATAGGTTTTTCATCAGTTAAGGATAAACAAAACTAGTTGAACGAAAAATATTTTCTAATAACATAGACCAAATACTAAAACCCACCAACTAGCTGCCTAGTCCAGTCTAGGTTTTAAAACGGTGGTCTTAACATAACAAATTTTTTAGGATTTACATAAAGAGAAAATGTATATTTTTCAGGAGAGATAGTATATGACAATGATGGATGCAAGAAACCAGATCTTTGTTCCAGGTATACCTTTCCTTTTTTAGGAGTTTTAAAATAATGAGGTTTCTGGAAAATTTTGATGTACACGCCGTGTACTCATCTCCTGCTCGAAGCCGTGTGCTGGTCGTGCCTGGGCCACACACACAGTGTGTAGGGGTGTTGTGGAGGACGATTTTGGTGGAGTATGGAATGACCTAGTACACGACATGTACACTAAAAGTACAGGCTCTTTAATTTCTTTTTTTCAGTAAATGCACCAGGGTCGTGCCTGTCGGACAGAACTTGATTCTTCTTCATGATCTTCATCCGAGAATGACCGGTATGGCTGAAAATCTTCCTCGAGCCCCCGTGCCTCCGTCTGATCTCCATTCCAACCGCTTTCAATTAACTTGAGAACATCTCGGTAACCTCTCTCTTCTTATTTAGCCTTGTTCCATGGTTCCTCCTCATTTTCAGGTTATCGTGGGTTGAGAATTTTGTGCGTTTTCATAGAATTACGTCGTTCTGTGGAGAATCAGGCATTGTGGTTCAAGTATATCGATCAACTAGGATCAAGGTAGGTGGTTTGTGCATTTCTCTAGAAATTCAATGAGTACTTTGTGAAATTGCACCGATTCCCTTGAACTGGAATTTTGTGTTTTCCTATTTTACCCTTGTTGTATTGCCTGCTTTTCTTGATTGTTTTTGTAGAGGGTTATACTTGTGAGTAGAGTCATTTGTTTTGTGCTCAGGTTGTTTTTCCATGGTTGTTTTTCTTGTTTGGTGTTTGCTGGTTTCCATGCCTAGTTGTAGGATAGTGTAACTATTGCGTTGTTATGTTGTGAGGCCTTAGAATGATATCCAAGTAGTTCTTAAGGTTTACATGGACGTTGAATGCATGCTGAGCATGTTAGATTTACTAAGGAATGTGAGAACCTAGTGTAGTAGACCACATGGAGAATAGACGTAAGGGCTTCTCCAGAGTGTCTTTAAATACGATGCAAGACCACAGGGGGAATTGACGATGAGTTCTTCCTCAGAGAGTCTGTAGTTCCTCAACACGGGCCACAGGGGGAATGAGACGTTGAGTGCTTCCCTGGAGAGCCTTTAGCATGATACGAGACTATAGGGGGAATTGACAGTGAGTGCTTACTCAGAGAGTCTATTCTTAGCAGAACTAGAGGGGTGAGACTGTGTGTGCCTCATAGAGGGTTTCTAATAATCGCAGGATAAACCATAGGGGTTAGGCTATGAGAGCTACCCAGAGGGTTACTTGTTTTCTACTTGTTGCTGGTTGTTGACTTTTGTACTTTATATGTTAGAACTGTGAATTGTTGTTGTTGTGTATTTCTATTTATTGTTCCAGTACTTTACATTCCATGTATTCATTGAATGTTAGGCATAGATCTTTTGGTGGTTGCCTACTGGGACTTTGTCTCACACCCTGTTTGGGCCATGCTTTGGGCCAATGCATATTATGTTGTTGTAGGGATAGATAAGGGAAAGCGCCCTTCTACTTCAGGAACCTGACTTACTGGAGCTGGAGAGCATGGTACCGAGTCGAGGCTTGCGATGCTGAGGAGTTTCCCTTCTGTTTTTCTTTTTCTATTGCTTTAGTACTTGTGTTCAGTTGTATTCAGAATGTTGTCTTGTTTACTACTTTCCATAGACATGTGTACCATGTTTCATCATTACTATTTTATATATTGCTTCCCCGGTTCAATTCAGTTGTTGTATGTTGTTATTGTTTCCGCTATTGTGACTTGTTGTTCTTCATTTGTATACTTCACCAAATGAGGGAATAGTTTCCCCACTGATTCACCAAGGCCCTCGCTGCTAGCCAGCTACCTCTGGCATTGGGGAAATGCGCTTGAGGTCATGTGGAAAACCGGGTATGGGGCACCATTGGAGAGGCTCCGGATTCGGGTCATTACAATGTGGTATCAGAGGAGTTCATTTCTCTTGCTTTACTATTTGGAGACTTTAGCTAGGGATAAGATGGATTTGGTACTTGGTATTTAGCCGTGCTCGGAAGTAGCTAACCCACGTACATGGAAAGGCCATACTACGTCGTTAATTGCAGTTTGATGGTTTTGAGATTTTATGGTTGATATGATTTCACCTAGAGTGATTCACATGCTTTGTGTTTTTTTTCATTATGATTGCGATTCTATTTCTGTCGAAACCCGATGAGATGAGGGTATTCCATCTCATGAATTATATACGCACTTGTAGAAATCACATGCCATTCATTCTTTCCATGCCATCTAGGGTGCATTAGTAATTGCATGCTGTTGTGATAGACTTCATGTAGATTATGAACGTTGTTGTGATAGGTGATTGATAGAATATATTCTACCTTTTTAGAGGATTTTTTTCATCCTACTTAGCATAAATGAATGCCAACTTTAGATTATTGATCCGTTATGGGCCCTCACTGATTCGAATTTGGCACCTCTTTGCCTTGTTTTAAGTGTTTCTGGGCTTCTGTGCTGTTTCTGATCTACTGCCTTGAAAAACCTAGAATACACGGAATGCACTTTTTGGATACACATTGTGTAGTTTTCAGGCCGTGTCACTGACCGAGTGAGCAAAAACACGGTGTCGTGAGAATAACATCAGGAACACACCGTGTACAGTTGGTACACGCCGTGTAGTTCGGAGCAGTGTACCCGGCCGTGTCACTAACAACATGGGTCAGGGATGCTCGAGTGGAACACGCCGTGTTATAAATGAACACACCGTGTAGTCTCTTCCAGGTACCCAGCCGTGTCACGAAAAACACAGGTCGGCGTTACCTTCTCTTAGACACGCCGTGTTGTTTCGGAACACGCCGTGTAGTCTTGTTCAGGTACCCGTCCATGTCACGAACATCACGGGACAGTGTCACCTTCACCTATACATGCCGTGTTTGTTCGGAACACACCGTGTGAGGTCTAGATGTGTAGACGGCCATTAGTATAACAACACATGCCACCGAGGCCTTGTCTATTACACACCGTGTTCATTCAGAACATGTCGTGTAGTCTCGGGTTGAGTCGGACCGTGTGGGTTAGCCATGTATAGAGACTGAGGTAGGTGAATAGTTTTTCAGTACACCATGTGTTGGGTCAACACGCCGTATAGTTTGAGGTGATACATGACCTGTAGGGCAGGGGTACACACCCATATCAGTGGTTAAGAAGACACACTGTGTAGTTTTTATACACGCAATGTAGTCATGTTTTGTAAACATTTGTGTTTTTCGTCCCCTGTTCCTATCTTGTACTCTTGTGTTCTTAGTCTTTGTTAATTCTGATCTAAGGTGCGCTTCTGATCTTTCCGAGCTATTCCTACGAGACAACCTCTGGTTGTACGTCTGTCATCAGGCAGTGATCAGACGCCAGATATGGCTGATCAGATACTTCCTGCTGATCCTCCAGCCGAGCCAGCCTTGGCACTGACGTCATACCATTTTTAGGCACAGATGCGCATTTCAGGGATGGTTTTCAGAGGATGATGTAGATGTTACAGGGAGCACCGCCTCCTGCCTTGACTATGGAAGACTTGATGTGGGGTTTTCAGCAGCATTATCCTCCCACGTTCTAGGGGGAGGGAGGACCTCAGACTGCAGAGTCATGGCTGGAAGCCATGCTATCTTTGAGCATCTGAAGACACCTCCAGAGAGGCGAGTCAATCTCGCTACCTACATGCTCCGATACTCCGCCAAGATGTGGTGGGACGTGATATCACAGGCGAGTCATCAACAGGTTAGGTCCTGGGAGGAGTTTCAGCATGTCTTTTATGACTACTTATACCTGGTGACCCTGAGGGCCGATCGAGCCCGGGAGTTCGTGAGCATAGAGCAGGGTAGTCTTTCTGTCATGGATTATTCCTTTCGTTTCACCGAGCTGCAGCATTTCACAACCCGCCAGGATGGGAGTGGGGTGTTCTTAGCAAGGAATTTCAAGGATGGTCTAAGGCGGGAGATCCGATCATAGGTGAATATCTTCCAGGCAACTTCCATCAATTCCATCGCCAATCAGGCAATGATTTCATAGCGCAATCTGAGAGACTCTGGTGCTACGAGCCAGGGCTGTTTTTCTTCCAGATCTAGTTTTCCCCCAGTTGATAGCAGGAAGCGCCGTAGGGAGTCGACGTGTGGTGATCTGAGGAAGCGAGATGCATCGTCAGGAAGCCAGGTGGTACGCTACCAGTGTGACCGGTTAGGGAACACGAGGACACAGTGCCAGAGAGACCCCATGGAGTGACAATATTGCATCAAGATGGGTCACCTTCAGCATTTCTGCCTAGTTTTCTCACCATCATCTAGTGACCAGGGTTCTTCCATGACTCCTCATTTAGGAGAAGCACCACCAGTTTCTCATCAGTCGGGGAACTTGAGTTCTTCCGGCCGTTCGGGTCGAGGTGGAGGTCGAGGTCGTGGCAGTCAGCCACAACTCCCTCAGCACCAGCAGGGAGGTTCAGCTCAGAGTGGTCAGCCAGGGGCATAGGGCCGCGGTGCATGCCGGTCTTTCACCATGGAGCAGGCCTATCACAAGAAGGATCCAGACCCTTCTATAGTTCGAGGTATGGTTTTAGTAGCCTCAGTTTTATCTTCATCTTTTTTTGATACTGGTGATACGCAATGTTTTATCTCTATTGATACTATGGAGAGCGTTGGGATCTGTGTCTTTTATTCTGCCGACTAGTTGACACTAGACACACCTTTAGGGATAAGGACATCTAGTGTGAGCCAGTGTCGAGAGTTCCCTCTCGAGGTTACAGGGTATCGTTTCATATGGGATCTCTATGTCCTAGAGATGACAGGCTGTGATATCATTCTTAGGATGGACTGGTCGGTTCCCTTCCAGGCAGTCGTTGACTCTTATCACCACAGGGTGAGTTTCGTTTCACCACTGGGCGAGTCTTTTCTTCATAGAGGTGAATGGGATGTTCAGGCTAGTCGAGCAAGACTTGAGCATCATGGGATAGGTAGGGTGATGGCCTAGATTTCTAGTCATTACCTGTATAATCAGGGGACTTCACAGTAGGACTTTCCTCCAGTGGTGGATCGTTTCTAGGACATATTTATAGAGGAATTTTCAGGGTTTCCTCCAGAGCGTGAGGTAGACTTCTCGATTGAGCTTGTTCCCGAAGCGGAACCGATGTCCATTCCTCCTTATAGGATGGATACACTTGAGTTACAGGAGCTCAAGAAGCAGTTGGAGGAGTTACATACAAAGGGTTTCATCCAACCCAGTACTTCTCCTTGGGGTTCACCTGTCCTATTTGCGAAGAATGCAGATGGTACCCTTCGGCTTTGTGTGGATTATCGGAAGCTGAACCAGTTGACGGTCAAGAACAGATTTCCCTTTCCAGGGATCGATGACCTCTTTGATCAGCTTCGAGGATCCCGGGTTTTCTCAAATATCAACTTGAGGTCCGGTTATCATCAGTTGTGCGTTAGACCATCAGATATACCTTTGACAGCCTTCAAAAGAAGGTATGGTCTATATGAGTATACAGTCATTCCATTTGGTCTCACGAATGTGCCTACAGTTTTCATGGCACTGATGAATCGAGTGTTCCATACAAACTTTGACACCTTCGTCGTGGTCTTCATGGACGATATCTTGGTGTACTCTCACACTCGACATGACCATGCGACACATCTTGAGATTGTTTTTAGTACACTAAGAGAGCATCAAATTTATTATAAACTCTAGAAGTGACACTTTTGGATGGATCAGATTCACTTCCTGGGTCACGGCATATAAGAGGCATAAGTATCTTTGGAACCATAGAAAGTGAGAGCTATAGTTTCCTGGGAGAAGCCGAAGATCGTTTTTGAGGTACGAAGTTTCCTAGGGTTGGATGGATACTACAGAAACTTCATTCAGGACTTCTCATGCCTAGAAGCACCTTTGACAGGTCTGAACAAGAAGGGGGAGAAGTTCTTATGGTCAGATTCTTGTGAGTCATCCTTTCGGGAGCTGAAGGGAAGATTGACGTCAGTGCCGATACTGGTCTTGCTGGAGCCAGGAAAGAGATACACTGTTTATTGTGATGCATCAGGTATCGGCCTAGGAGATTTGCTTATGCCGGGAGATGGAGTCGTTGTGTATGGGTCTTGGCAGTTGAGACCACATGAGAGGAACTACCCTACACACAATCGGGATATGGCAGCTGTTGTTCATGCCTTACACTGTTGGAGACACTATATTATGGGAGAGTACTTTGTGGTCTTCACCGACCACAAGAGTATCTAGTATATCTTCACTCAGCATGATATGAATCTGAGGCAGCGCATGTTGGTCGAGTATCTTCAATCATTTGATTTCGAGCATTCTTATATGCCAGGAAATGGAAACGCAGTGGCAGATGCATTGAGCAGGAGAACTCAGTTTTAGGAAGTTTTGGAGGCTAGCAGTGAATGGCAGCTTATGGCACTGTTCTCTAAGATGCATCTAGAGGTGCACGACAGACATGGGCAGACCTTCCTATCTTTTGTAGCTGTTACCTCGACACTACTTGATCAGGTATGGATGAGGCAGCTATCAGACTCTGAAGGCTTAGTCCTGTGGGAGACTGTGTCAGGAGGGCACCCTCTTCCTGGATAGACAGTGGGTGAGGATGAGATCTTTCATTTCCAGGGATTTGTATGGTTGCCGGAAGACATACGTGAGGAACTGATGCGGGATTTTCATTCCTCAGTTTGGGCAGTTCATCCTAGAATCACCAAGATTTATCGGGACCTTCATCGCCAGTGTTGGTGGCTAGGTATGAAGAAAGATGTTTCTGGTTTTGTCATGATATGCTCTACTTGTCAGCAGGTGAAGGCGGGGAATCAGCGAACAAGAGGTCATTTATAGAAGTAACCCATTCCAGAGTGGAAACGAAATGATGTCGCGATGAACATTGGGACAGGGTTACCAATGTTGCCCTGGGGAAACGATTCTATTTTTGTTGTCATCGAAAGGCTCACGAAGGTTTCTCACTTCTTACCGATCCATGAGACCTTCAGTTTTGATGATCTGGGACGATTCTAAATTTGAGAGATTATACATCTGCATGGAGTTCCACACTCCATTGTTTGAGATAGGGATGTACATTTTACTACTCGGTTCTGGTAGGGACTTCAGCAGGCTTTGGGTACCCAGGTACTTCTGAGTACGGCATACCATCCCCAGACTGATGGCCAATCCGAGCCCACGATCTAGGTGATTGAGGATATGCTCCGAGCTTTCATCCATGACTTTAGCGGTTCTTGGGAGAAGCATATCCCTCTGGTGGAGTTCGCCTAAAACAACAGTTACTAGGAGACCATTCAGATGGCACCTTACGAGGCTTTGTATGGTAGGCCATGCCAAACACCCTTATGCTGGCTGGAGGCAGGAGAGGCAGCTTTGTTGGGACCTCGTCTTGTTCAGGAGACATCAGAGAAGAAAGAGCAGATTCGGAAGAGGATGGCCACAACACAGTCTCAGCAGAAGTCTTATGCTGATCAGCGGAGACGACCTCTAGAGTTCGCAGTCGGGGATCAGGTTTTCCTGTATGTCACACTGAGGTTGGGACACAAAAGGATTATGAGATAGGGTATGATTTCTCTGTGGTACGTAGGGACGTTTGAGGTTTTTGAGAGAGTTGGGATGATCTCCTATCGATTGCAGTTACCCCAGAGGTATCGGGCCATGCATGACGTCTTCCACATCTCTCGGCTCTGACGATACTTTTCAGACACTTCTCATGTCTTCCAACCCGAGGAGGTTGAGATCGAAGCAGATGCATCATTTGTGGAGCATCCCATCCAGATTGTCGATCGTAGTATGATGGTTCTCTAAGGATAGTATGTCCCTCTGGTACGGGTGCCATGGAAGCATGGGTGAGTACAGGACGAGACCTGGGGGAGGGAGGCCGATGTACAGTCGCAATGGCCGGAGCTGTTCGGGGTTTCTTCTTCTATGCCTCGCTAGGGAAATTCTGGGATGAATTTCATTAAGGGTGGAAGTTTTTAAGAACCCATATCTTCATTCTAGGTACGCCTTTCCTTTTTATGAGATTAAAAAAATGAAGTTTTTGGAAAATTTTGAAGTACACGCCACGTACCTTCTAATTACACACCGTGTACTCTTCTCTAGCTCGAAGACATATGCTGGCCATGCCCGGGCCACACACACGGTGTGTAGGGTTGACGTGGAGGCCTTTTTTTGGTGTAGTACGGAAAGACCTAGTACACACCGTGTACATTACTTTTTTTCACTAAATGAACTGGGGTCACGCCTGACAGACGAAACATGCTTCTTCTTCAAGATCTTCATCCGAGAACAACCCGTACGACCTAAAATCTTCCCCAAGCCCCCGCACCTCCATCCGATCTCTGTTCCAATCGTCGTCTATTGGGTTGGGATCTCCTCGGTAAGCTCTCTCTTCTTCATTAGCCTTTTTCCATGGTTCCTCCTCATTTTTCGGTTATCCTGGGATGTGCTTTTTGTGTGTTTTCTTAGATCTACGTCGTTCTGAGAAGAATCAAGCATCGTGGTTCATGTATATCGATCCCCTAGAATCAATGTAGGTGGTTTACGCCTTTGTGTATAAATTCTTTTAGTAATTTCTGAAATTTCTCCAATTCCCTTGAATTGGAATTGTGCGTTTTCCTATTTCTCCCTTGTTGAATTGTCTACTTTGCTTGATTGCTGGAGTAGAGGCTTATGCTTGTGAGTAGAGTAATTTGTTTTGTGCACAGGTTGCTTCGCCATGCTTGTTTTTCTTGTTCGTAATTTTCCGGTTTCCATGCCTAGTTGTAGGATAGTTGAACTATTTCTTTGTTATGCGTTAATTCCTTAGAATGATATCGAAGTAGGTCTTGAGGTTTACATGGACATCGCACGTGCGCTGAGCATGTTAGTTTCACACAGTACTATGAGAACCGAGTGTAGTAGACCACATAGAGAATAGATGTATGGGCTTCTCCAGAGTGTCTTTAAATATGATGCGAGACAACAGGGGGAATTGATGATGAGTGCTTCCTCAGAGAGTCTATTGTTCCTCGACGTAGGCCACAAGGGGAATGAGATGTTGAATGCTTCCCCAGAGAGCCTTTAGCATGATACAAGACTATAGTGGGAATTGACAGTGAGTGCTTCCTCAGAGAGTCTATTCTTAGCAGAACCAGAGGTGTGTGCCTCGAAGAGGGTAGCTAGTACTTGTAGGTTGAACCATATTGGTTAGGCTGTGAGAGATACCTATAAGGTAACCTATTTTATTCTTGTTGCTGGTTGTTTACTTGTGTACTTTATATGTTAGAACTGTGAATTGTAGCTGCTGTGTATTCCTATTTACTGTTCCTGTACTTTACTTTCCATGTTTTCATTGACTGTTAGGAACAGATATTTCGGTGGTTGCCTGCTGGGACTTTTTCTCACACCCCGTTTGGGCCATGCTTTGGGACCAAGGAGATTATGTTGTTGCAGGGATAGATAAATTCAATCACCTTTCTACTTTAGGTACCTGACTTTCTGGAGCTGGAGAGTATGGCACCGAGCCAAGGATTGCGATGCTGAGGAGTTTCCCTTCTGTTTTTCTTTTTTTGTTGCCTTAGTACTTGTGTTCAGTTGTATTCAGCATCTTGTCTTGTTTACTACTTTCCATAGACATATGTACTATGTTGCATCATTACTATTTTATAGAATGCTTCCGTTGTTCAGTTCAGTTCTTGTATGCTATTATTGTTTCCGCAGTTGTGACTTGTTGTTCTTCTGCTGTATACTTTACCGAATGAGGGCATAGTTTCCCCACTGATTCATCAAGCCCCTCTCTGCTAGTTGAAAGCCTCTAGAGTTTGGGGAAACGCGCTTGAGGTCATGTGGCGAACCGGGTATGGGGCACCAGTGGAGGGACTCTGGATTCGGGTCGTTACAATAGATGAATGATCTTATTTAATTTTTTTGAGTTCTAATCCTACATATTTATATCTTCCTAAATATATATATTCACTTGAAGAGTTTATCTATAACATTGAATAGAAGCCTTCTATATCCACTCAGGATACCTAATCCTCTTTCCTAAAATACTTAAAAAATTATGTTAAATTTAATTCATGTGAGTTAAAACTATTTAGTGAATTTTGGAATCATTTAAGAATGAATTAGAAGGTGTGGAATCCAATTCACTCATCGTAAAAATGATCTTAAAATATTTGTATAAATATTACAATGGGTTTTCAATAGGTATTTAAGAGTATTCAAAAAACAATTACAAATGAAATTTTAGTTCAATTGATTTTTTTCATAGATTCATTGATTTGATATATAAGTCATTCCAATGGTTGTGAAGGGCCATTTATATGATTCCACTAATATACTAAAAAGATCATAAGAAATATGGATTATTTTTATTTTTATTCTATCAAAAATCATTTAAAAATAGTCACCAAGACTATAAATTTGATAAATAATTAAAATTTTTAAAAAAAAGTAATAAATATTCAAGATCATAATAAAAAATATTAATTTCACATAGTAATTATTTTTGAGAATCCATACATGGTGATGCAAACATTGTTTAACTTTTGATGATAAATTTCATGAAATCAATAAAATAAAGTAATTTGAAATAAAAATTATTGTATCAAATTAGAATATAATATGATAATTGAGAAAAGTAAACACACATCTGACGAAAAAATAGAATTTAAGAGATTTTACTATGAAACAAAACAGTTAATAATTAATTAATTATATAAAATTTAAAATCCTTTTGTTTATATTAATGTATTAAATAATAAAATATCATGATAATTGAATATGATAAAATATAAAATGTTTAGAAGAAGAAGATAAAATCGTAATTCATAAATAAATTAATTAAGAAATTTTTTATTCCCAGTGTATATGTAAAAAATATAAATATTTGAAACATATCATAAGGGATTAAAAAATAAAATATATCACAAAAAGAGTTTGAATGTATAAAAAAGAAGATACAATGAAATAAGAGATAAACTAGAGTAGATTTAACGAAATAAGTATCTATATTCACAAAAAACAAAATTAAATGATTATACAATAATATTGTGAAAAGAACATATTTATCATAAGAGATTGGAAATGAATTAAAATATCTTATTTCTTTATTTGGTACTTTGTGAGGCCTTAAAAATCAAAAGTAATAACCTTTTATTTGATTGTTTGTATAAGACTTGACACCTAGCACGTAAGGTAATATAATATCTAAATATATTATAATATATTTACTCTTTTAAATATTTTATATATATTTCATTGTTTGAAAAACCTAGTTATCATGTCTTATATGCACGATCGTCCTTCTACGATGGCATTGTTTATACGCAAGACCGAGTTTTATCAAACAATATTATATTATTAAAATACTATGAGATATAAACTAGACATTAAATTAGTATTTTTGATTAATAATATCTATCTTATAAAAATTAGGGTTTATAAAATTATATAATGAATTTCTAGGTTAAAAATTAATTAAAAATGAATATAAGAAGCAATTGAACATGGTGAATGTTTTTGGTAGAAAACTATTTTTATGCTCAAAAGGTTATTTTACACTAATATAATAAATTAATTACAATTATTGAGTGACATTAAATAAATATATATATATATATATATATAAAATAAATTCAATTACTTTTTTTATATTCATCAATTGTATTTAATAAGAATAAGACAAGAACAAACCCTACCTTATGCATAAAAACCAATATTTTATATAAAGAGAATTTTCCACATTTTAGTGGATGAAATTTTAAATCTGAATTTTGACACATTAATTGATTTAATGTGTCAAAATAAACATCATATTTTAATGAAAAAATATTAATTATTTTAGGGTGAATTTATTCTATTTTTCTGAAACATTTAATTTTTTCATCTAATTTTTTAATATGGTTTAATTATAATTTTAATTTGATTTAATGTTTAATTATATTATATTTTTCTTAGTTAATACAATTTATGTCATTGGAATAAATTTTACATCGGAATTTATTATAAAAACTTATCAATCATTTAAAAATTTTTACATTAAAAACGGCATTGATGGCCCACCTGTGAGATTAAATTTAAATCAATTTTTTCAAATTATATGATTGGAATTTCAAAACATGGAGTCCATATTTTAAATCATCATAATTTATAATTTATAATAAGAAAAAAAATGTTTTTTACTAAAATTAATAGTGAAATTAATTAAAATTAATAAAATTTGTTATGGTAAAATTAAGCTTAATAAAGGGTTAAAGATTTAATTTAAGGGCCCAAATGACCTAGACAACTATCCATCAACCATTTTCAATCAATAATTAATCCATTAAACTTCCATTATAAATTATGGATGGTTTTTTATGACTTCTTTATGTAATAATAGGTGTAAACCTAACTTCATTTCAAAAATACCAAGTGAGTCTTTTTCCCATCTTCTAAAAGGCTTCTATATCTCCCCATTCCTCAAACCTCTAAATCCACTAGGGTTAAGAAAATAACTACCCATATATCTTTGAAAAATATCTCCCATCATCCTTGAATCCTCCCCTTTTTTTGAAAGAAATATAATTAATCCTTTTGGTACAAACCAGAAGTATTTATCCTATTAAGATGTAACAATCTTCCTTAAGCACTTTCCTTTTATTTCCATTCATTACAGCCTAATATATTCATATTATTTTATTTTATAATAAACTAGTATCCTAAATATAATATTATGTTGTTACTATATGTTTTCTAACTAAAAATACATAAACATTCATCTAATGGTTCAGAAACATATTTTTTCAATGTACGACGAACTACTACCTCAAGAAATGATGATTGTTCATTTTTCCCTCACCACCTCTGATGTTGGTAACTTTGATATACACTCTATTTATAAAATATATTTATATGATACTAATTAAATATTTATACTTATGTTTTCTATTTGTTAAACGTACATTTAATTATTTCCATTTTATGTAAATATGATAACATCATTTGGGTACGTGTGGACTAGCACCACCTCAAAGCGATGTGATTTGTTTACAAGATCCAAGGAATGTATAAATGATTATTATATCTGAGAATAAGACATATAAAAAAATGACCTGATATTCATGACATAATTAAATTTCTTGAAATATAACATATATGTATATATGATTTTATTTTATTATCCATTCACATTCAATGTGATAATGTCATTCGTGGATGAGTGGATTATCACCACCTCGACATAATGTGATTCCCTTTACATCAGAATAAATAAATATATAAATATATATGATTAAATAACATGCTATTTATAAAATAATTAAAATTATGGAAATATATAGTGGTACTTAGCTTCTTCCCGTAATGATCATTGAAAAATGGGAATGTTACTCATTCGTACGTATGATCTACCATCTTGATGATTTATCATTGAATAAATTTTCATAACCATATTTAATTATTGGTTATAAAATAGTAATTTATGTTTAACTATTATATATAGGTAATGATTATTATTCTGGATATATTATATAGTGACCCCTTTTTCCATAGTTGACCTAACATGTTGTTTTTAACACATAAAACAGATTTGGTCATAACACCCGATGTAAAGAAAATTGATTATGTAGTGGTGTACAACATAGTAAAAAGTGAAATAAAACCAGTGATAAACAAAAAAATGTTATGATTAATATAGATAATTAACATATGTTTTATATACTTGAAATTAAAGGATGTTCAACTGAAAGGAAACTCATGGTAGTGGAGTTTTCACTCAGCTTACATACAATTGAGACCTGTTATTATGTTCTAATTCACTTTTATTTGGTGTATATACAAACTGTTTCATGTTATATAATTAATCCCCTTATTCTCATGATATTTAATGTTTCATTTAATTTTATACGTTTCTTGAGATTATGATTCAATTTTTTTAAAGGGGTACGGGACACTTTAGAATGTTTAAATATAATTTTCTATAAGAATTTTCTTAATGACTATCGTTGAAATAAAACTTCCTTTTTTGATTGATATATTTCATTGGAAACTATAATTTTACAATAATGAATTTTCATTTAAAATTTCCTTGTGTATCCATATCATCATATGAGGTATATTGTTATTTCCTAACCCATATATCATTTTAAAAATGGTGTTTTTTTGGATATTTTTTTTAATTAATTGTGGGATTATTGTTAAATTTGTATCTTTTATTCAATATGGATATTTAATAAGGCATATTTTCATTTGAGTAAATTAATTATTATATATCTATTTTTTTCAACATGAAATTATGGGTGAATCCCAAACTATGTATAGATCGTCTATGCATCTATGGGATATGATGAGAAAATTAGTAGCACCAATCAGAATAGTTTAAACCATATTGAGAATAGTCATGAAGTTATAGGTCTTCATGTTCCTCACACATAACATCCATTTGGAAATCATTACTCTCATATTAGTTCAATTTATTATTCATCCATTGGAATTTATGGTTTTATATCTATGGATAAATTTTATATATTTTTCATTGATTAAGTGGAAAGTTTATTAGTTTATTTCCATGAAATATTAATGTTTCCTTATATAGTTATTTTAACGGAACGGGTGTCCAGATATTAGCATTCCATACTTTTTATGCACATTCATTCAGTTTATATATTAACTGGAATGTGTGGTTAGTAATTTACCTAGCCATACAGACTATTCTAATTGATTCATTAGTGCTTATGCTATATTTTTACCTTACTGAGAATTTGTGAGCACCCTTATTATGTTTCATTCCCTAGTAATCCAAGAAGCGTATTATTGAAGTTATGTAGGGATTTACCACGTGGAATAAAGTTATCTTTAATGTTTTTTATTTTTTTAAAAAAAATATTATATTCAAATCAGTGTATTCAGTTTTAATACAAGACAAATTATGTATCTGGTTTACCACGAATACTAAACACTCATTCATTTGAAATTTTATTCCTTGTAATCATGATATTGTAATTATGAGTAGAAATTGCCTCTAGGATGTCTAGGGTTGTGTTTCTATAATTTATATCAAAGTAAATTTATTAGAATCCTAGGGAAATAGATTTAGGAAAATATAGATCAGTGAAAATAACCCTAAGTTGTAATTTGAGGATATGTATATAAGAACACCAATTAATTTTTGTAATTTATAGATTAAGTGGGTATTCCTAGAAATACAAACATTTATGGATACTACAAGTTGATGTGGTTTTGGAACAGATATACCTAGGAGTAACAACTCCTATAAGGTGTTCAAGTCCTGACATGGTGCAACCCAGTACATGACGACATGGCATACTAAACATCTAGTTTGACACACTTAAGAGATATACAAGAGATAATTAACATTTTATTTACAAACCACTAGGAATTATTTTTAAAATTTATAACCTAGATTAAACACATGGTGTTTATATTTGAGACAATATATCATGGTATAGAAACCATATGAATGATATTATGGATAAATACCAGATCATGGAAGGACCTATGTTGAAAATAAATCGTTGAAGTATTTTTGTATTGAGGTTATATTTAAAACCTTAGTTCAAAGTCTATTTAGAGATTAAACTTATTTCAAGGATTTAAATACTATTTTAGAAATTATATTAATATGGATTTAAAAAGGAAAAACATGTAGGCTGTGTGAAAACAAATCAAATCTGTCAAGGTCTCAAGTTTTGAACCCATGACTGAAGTATGATAAGGGTTACACACCAATCACTGACCAACACATTTTCTAGTTTAAATTTTCATTGTTTTTAGGTATAAAATTTTATGAATAAATAATAATTATAAACTAGTAGTATCAATTATTTGGATTAGAGATTAATATAATAACCATAGTGTTTCAGGAAGATACTTAATGACAAATAGTCGTACTTTTTAGTCTGTAGGGACCTTAATATCCTTTCAAAATGATTTTTTTGCTTCATTCATTAATATTAAATTTTTAAGGAATAAAAAATTGAATGAAGCACGAACCAAAGTTATGATTGATCATATGAAATATAAACATATCAATTATGTATATTTTCTGATATTCTTAAGAGATAAAATAATTACCCAACATTTGGAAAATGTCATCGAAAGAAAATGTTGTCTGAATACCTTAATTTTTATTGAACCGATGTTCTCTTAAATCCTCAATGATTTATGGATTTGAGGCCCTCAAAATTATATAAATAATTAAATTGTATTTGATATATGACCTCATTCAAAAACTATATATATTTTTTCTTTTCCTCATTATACGTGTCTCTACTTTCCGTTGATGTTCTCATACTTAGAGTCCTAGTTACAAGTTAGTTCATGTGACCTTTATACTTCTTATTTTCTCCATTATAATGGATTACATAGGAACCATTCTCATGATGTGATATTTCATACATAAGAAGTATCAAATAGTATATCTCCACGATCGAGTTTAAATTGTGAGAATGCAATTACAATAAAGGGGGAGAATGTGACGCCATGAAAAATATAATGTAATAACCCTGTTTTTGATAGAGTTTATGACACACAAGACAAAGCGCATAAGGTATTATAATATCCAGATATATTAAAAAATATTTATTATTTCAAATATATTATATATAATTCAACGCATGAAACACCAATTTAGTATGTGTTACATGCAAGAGTGATCTTCTTCAATAGCTTGCGTTACACTCCAGACCAAGTTTTATTGAACAATAATATATTATTAGAATATAATGACAAATAACCAATATGTTAATTTAGTATTTACAAATAGTAATAACTAATTTATGAAACATTTGGTTTATGTAAATATATAAAGAATTAATTTGTTACAAATAAATTATAAGTTAACATAAGAATCAATTGAATATATAATTATTTAATTATTGAAAAATATTTTGATGCTAAAAATGTAATTTTATGATAAAAGAATATATAAAATATAATTACTAATGTATATTATTGTAATATATATTATATATTCAATAAAATATTTTTTATATTAATCCATTGGATTTTATAGTCATAAGATAAGAACAAACCCTACTTTACACATAAAAACCAATAATCTTTATAAAGGAAAGTTTACAACCTTTTAATGGTGAACCAATTTTGAATATAAATTTTAAAATTTTAGTTATTTTAATATATATATATATAATTTATATTTTAATGAAAAACATAATTATTTAGTATTGATGAATTTTTTATATTTTTCTGCCATATTTAATTTTTTGATGAATAGTAAAAAATACTGAATTTTAGTTCAAAACTTCTTTTCCATATAATTTATAAATATTTTTAAAATATAGTTTTAATATTTTTTGAATATTAATTAGATAAATTTTTTTATAAATTAATAAAATTTAGGTCATTATACATATTTTCACTTTTAAATTTATTTTAAAATCATAGAAAACATTCGAACATTTCTACAGTAAAACCTGTAATCTCATCTCACCTTTGACATTAAATTTTAATCATTTTCTACCACATATATGATTGTAATTTGGGAAAATGGATTATATATTTTTAATAATAATAATTTTCTAATTTATAATAATACAATTTTTTACCTAAAGGATTAGTGAAAGTAATAAAAATTATTTACAATTATTAAGGTAAAATCAAGATTAATAAAGGACTACACCTTTAATTTAATGGCCCAAATGACCAATCCCCTTGTCCAACACAAATTTAATATAAAAAATTTAACCATGAATATGAAATTATTGATTTTTTTTGGTTTGTTATGACTTTAATTAGTAATAACATGTGTCACCTAAATTCTTTTCAAAAATACCAATTGGGTCATTTCCTCACAAATAAAAGGCAACCAACCCACCATATTCCTAAAACCTCTCAATCAACTAAGTATTTTACAATATTGGCTAATGAAGATTCCCAAAATCCCCCCTATAACTTTAAGCCTCCCCTTGGTTTGGAAGCAATCCAAGAAATCCTTTTGGTACATACCAAAATGAGTTACACGATTGAGTGGTAACAAACATCCTCAAGATCTTTATTTTTATTTCCATCCCACAACCCCACATCAATTATTATTAAATTCATGTATAAACAACCCAATATAAAAATTATACATTGTTTTTTTATAATAAAGGTTATACCTAAACTTACACACACTTCTATCAAATGGGTAACATATATATTGTATCTGTGTACGGTGAACTACTACCTCACAAAAAAATGATTGTTCATTTTTCCATTACCACTTCGCATGTTGTCCATTATGATGCGAAATATATTCATGTATGATATATATATGTTAATTATTATTATTTTATACTTATTATATCCATTAATTACACAAAAATTTAATACTTTCCATTTTATTTTAATACGATAACATAGTTTGAGGAAATGTGGACAACCACTCCCTCAAAGCGAAGTGCTTCATTGACAAGATACATGGAATGTATAAAAGATGAATATAATTAACCATATGCGACAAGATAAATATATACATATACATATATGATATTAGTGAAATATTTTTTTAGTAAATATACTATATATATATATATATCATTTTCATTAATACCCTTTTATATAAAAAGTGATATTGCCGTTCGTGGATGTGTAGATTACAACCACCTCATCAAGATGTGATTCTTTTTACATCCCAAGAATAATATATATAATTATTTTTCATCAAATAATATTATATTTATTATATAATTATAATAATGGATTGATACGGTGCTTCATACCTTCTTTCCATAACGATTATTTAAAAATTGAAATGTTACTCATGCGTAAGTACAACATACTATCTATATGATTTTAACGATGATTTATTTAACATATCCATATTAAATTATTGGGTTTAAAAGTATAATTGATTTAGAAATATGATAATTATTTAATTATTATTAACCTAGAGATATTATATAATTAACCCTTTGACCATATTATACCTACCAATGTTTTTTTAACACATAAACTGATTTTGGTCAAAACACCTAATAGAAACCTAAATTTTTAATTACTTGTATACAAAATAGTAATAAGTGTAATAAAGATAATTATAAAAATGAATTTTTTTTTCAGTTATGCAGAAAATTAACATAATTTTATTTTATATGATGTTATAGGACATTCACCTGAAAGGAAACTAAAGGTACAAGAATGTCGTCTCTGTTTACATTCTATTGAGACATAGTAGTTATTATGTGCCAATTAACTTTTATTTGCTGAATATACTTCCTAGTTAATATTATTTCATGAATCCTTTTATTCTCATTATTTTATAAGTTTTATTTAATTTTATACCTTTTTAGAGTTTAAAATTATGAGGTTTTAAAGTGGTGTTGGACATTATGGATTGTTTAAATATTATTCTCCTCAACAATGTTGTTAATGATCATCATTACAATATGACTTTGTTTTGATATTGATAATTGTATCTTGAACCAATAATTTAAATAAAATTAGTTTTCATCAGAAATATCCATGAATATCCAAATTTTTGTATAATTCCAATTATTCTTTCCAAACCCTTATATCATTTTATAAATAGTGTTTAATTGGAAAGTTATTTGATTTATTGAGGAATTATTGATAAATATGTATCTTTTATTCAATATTGTTATATTACATGTAATATTGTGTATTGATTTGTTTTATTATTCAACATGAATAATTATTTGGATATACAGATATGGATGGATCCAAAACATTATATATATCCTCGATGCATCGATAGGTTCTACTGAGACTAATTAGTTTCAAAAATCAAAACATTTTAAATAGTCTTCTGAAGGGACTTCATAGTATTACTTTTAATGTCCCTAAAAAATGATGTAAATAAAGAATGAATTAACCACATATTATTTCCAGCAATTATTCATCGGG
Source organism: Viscum album (assembly GCA_963277665.1). Classification (NCBI taxonomy): domain Eukaryota; kingdom Viridiplantae; phylum Streptophyta; class Magnoliopsida; order Santalales; family Viscaceae; genus Viscum; species Viscum album. Next base: position 910,343,284 of record OY728155.1, on the reverse strand, counting down.
GAGATTTTGTGTCTACCTAACTATGTATACAATTTTTTCTTTTCAGTTCAATGATTAAATGGATGGAATTTCAGTTTCATTTCATTAAATATTTATTATTATTAATCTATTTATTTGAAAGAAAAATGTTTCTTGTTATTACATTTATATATTTTTTACACAATTTCATTCATTATATTTATTACATTGATTCAGTGTTTTGTTATTTACCTTTCCATTTTGACTATTCTCATTAATTCATCATTCCTTCCTCTATATAATTCCATTACAGAGAATTTAAGATAACACTTATTATGTTTCCATCTCCATGAAACTGAGAGGCATACTATGAAAGATAATACTGATTTACTGGTTGGAGTAAAGTTATCTTCCAAGTTTATTATTCAAAAATAAGAACAAAATTATGTTATAATTGGTGCATTCATTTGTAATACAAGACTTATTTATGTATCTTGTTTATGGAGACTAATAATATCTCATTATGTTCATATTTTATACCCTACAATGAGAAAAATGTAATTTAAAGTAGACACCAGTTTTGTGCTATTTGGGGTCATGTTTTATACCCTACAATGAAAAAAATGTAACTTTAAATCCCTTCATCAGTTTTTGATGTCAACACGGTATTTATCAATATGATTCCATCATTTACATTATTTATTATAGGTTTTATTCCTCCATCGGTATTAGAGAAGAGAGATATAGAATCATAATCTAATTTTTTTTCAATAAAAATTAAATATTAATTATAATTTTCAAAAATTGGGTTTATAAAAAAAAAATTTAAAAGATTTAACAAAAATCTAATTCCCATGAACATATTATATTGTTTTTAATGGTGTATTTATGATAACCTTATCATTTAGACACACAAAAACACTTGATCACACTCAACAATAAACGTCAATTTTATTTTCAAATAAATTTTGTTTTTTCCTTTAATATTATATAATTAATTTTTATAGTGACCCAGACCTTTTATTAATATTTTTATATGATTTTTAAAGTAATTTTCCAATATGAACAACCCAATTTTTGTGAGGCCAGTTGTCCTTGGGATATTGGGTTTATAAAATAACAACATAAAGCTAAAATGAAACCAATTTATTTTATTCTCTATGATGACCTCCTAAATCTACATGATCTCATAAAACAGTATTGGATAACCTATGGAACAAATAAAAAATGGGTGAGCAATAAATCCTAGTATGTAAATAAACAATGAAATGAAGCACAACATTATATTAACAAGGAATAACATGATAATATATTTAACATGTATCATGAATTATAATTTAGAATAATAACATGAAGGGAAATGAACTATAGGATCATTTCAATATAGGCATGTGTAAGCAACATAAAAAATATAACATATATATAAGTCAATGAAAACAGAAAATACAATATCATATGGTGGATAGATTCAGACAATGGATTAGGTTACTTACCTAATCCCATATATATCCCTTCATGAGACAAGAACACTACTCAATGCATTGGAGTTCTATCATGGAAAAAACATCCTAAAATTCACTTACTTATGTGATCCTAAAAAAGGTAATCACTCATAAGGCATAATTGTATAAATTGCCCATGGAAGGAAATGGATTTCACAGTATTCCCACACTAAGAGAAACTTTAAAACATGCATTAAACCAATAATTAAAGGTGAATTAAAATTATTATATATGTGTGAGACATGTATAAATAATATAGAATAAGTATACAACTATAATAGAGAGATAAATTTATCTTAGGAGATTAAAAGATTAACCTAAACAGAATAGGGTTGTTCGGAGAGATCCCATACCTTATGTTCCAATTTTATTATATGCATTCAAATAAAGTAATTAATAATAAAATTAAATTTATTAATTAATTATAATTTTACTATTCTCATTTATAACCATTTAATTGATTTATAATGCTCAATTTCACTATTTTGGCGGTGTTTGTATCTCAGTTCCAAAGTAGATCACTTTGATATAATTTTTTATGTTCATTTCCAATGTGAATAAAACAACAAAAGTTATTTTAATTATTATTTATTTATTTTTAGAAATTTCAAATGTCCATAAAATTATTTTGTGTTCATATATAGGAGTTATTTAATTAGTAAAAATGATTACATCATTCAGTTAGATTATATAGGTGGTCTTACTATCCATCACTCAAGTTTTGTTATATTTAATATTAGTGTTATATATTCATTCTAAAATATGAAAAAATATATAATATACTCATTTAGGTCATTTAAACCATTATAAGTGAACTTATAAAATCCTTGATGGTGATAATGGGAAACAATAACTCGCCCTCAACAAAAGTTGTGAACTAACATATTACAGAAGATGATTTCATTTTTAATGTAAGAGGAGAAGATATGTTATTTGATGATATAAATTCCAATATTACAAAAAGATTATACTAAAAATATGATAATAGATTTATTATTTCATTTTGTAGGATGGAGGTGAGTAGAAGGTTATAAAAAAATAAATCAAGAGGTGGATGAAAGTGTTACCTCTTGAATTTCGCCTCACTGAAAAACTCCTTAAGGAAGATGGACTTTTTTAGGTATACCAGCTATAGTAATACATGTGGGAGAGGTTTGGGAATGGACATTTTGTAGAATTTTGGTAATCTCTATGTGTGAAGAGAAGGTATGTTATTTATTATGGGAGGAGAGTGTGTTTTTTGAATATAATATTCATTACATTATTATTTTGGATCAAGACTATCAATATTTAATATTTTGATGAAAACATATAGTTAATAGCTAATTTTAGTTCTATATAATGGGTGATTTCAACACATGTGACTCCAAAATTCATGTATTTATATTAAAATGTCATATACCACGATTTACTATATTTCCCTATTAACGAAAGATTCCACTATTTTAGGAAAATAAAAAAAATTACTGTAACTGATTTTTGACATTTATATTTACAAAATAAAATCCATTTTATGTAAAATATTTATAAACATAACAAATTATATTTTCATATAAAAGTATCATTTAGTGCGAAAATACCAATTTCAATATTATAATCAATATTATAACCCATTGAAAAATTTCATATTATCTCAAAAAATTATTTAATCCTTATAATTAAAGTCTATGTTTACTAATAAATATTTCATAAAAAAATATTAAATCATTATACATATGATAAAAGTGTAATCAAAACATTGTTTTTTTAACAAATTCTTACGATTATGTTGTTTTTTAACAGAGATATTTACTTGAAAACAGACATAAATATGTCATATTTTCATTTTATAGGAAACCAAATTATTATTTTATATTTTCATAGTTAATGATTATATTTTATCATTCTGGGTTTTATCATTCTGGTTACTATGCATAGAAGTCATATTACCTTTACAACAGTGAGTTTACTATTCTAATGTTCATCTTACTATTTCGACAATCATATTTGTGACAACCCTATAGTTTTCCTCCATTATGTAAATACCTATTATTTCATTCACTCATCATTTAAATCTATTTTCAATTAATTATATACATATTATCATTTTCAAAATTCATATTTCATTACTAACATTCTACTTCATTAATGTAGTGTATGTCATTTGCGTTCATATTCTTATGGACTGAGCATATCCACAATTTCTTATTTTAGGTATATTTTCTTCTATTTTTTATCTCATTCTAAAATTTTCAATTTTGATTTCCATTATTATTCATATAATGTAATGATTTAATTAATAAAATTTTGTTGGTTTTATTATGTGGTGAATGTTCTTTATACTACACTACAAAATTTGATACAGTTATAAGGGGATAAATTTCATTGCTATAATTTTTGGTAGTAACATTATCACCCCTTAAAAACTTTCATCTTTGAAATTTTGTTTTATATGCGAATTTAAGAACACATTAGGGTACATCTACTCCAGGGATTCATTTTATTCCCATGTTGCTTCTACACACATAATGGTTCACCATAGTACTTAAACAAGGTCATTTTTAATATTGCATAGAACTTTATCTCAATGATCGAAGATCTTCGTTGGATATTCATTATAAGATAGATGATTTTCTAGCTAAACCATCATAAAATTTTGTTTATCTAAGGGATATTTTATGTAATTCTTTATTAGTGATAGGTGGGATACATCATGTTCTCACGATTTGTTTAATGGGAGTGATAATCAATAAGATGCAAATCCAATGCAATAAAGAGTCTCAAAGGGGTCGATGTACAGGAGAAATAGATTTCCCTTTTTCCCCAATTCCATGAATCTATCCCAAAATGAAATGGGGAAGATTACCTTATACCCAAAATCAAACTCCTTACCTCATGCATGATTACTAGTATAGATCTTATATAAAATTTGAGAAGAACTGATGTTCAAAAGATTGGTTTTGACCATTTCTACCATTTACTCAACCATTTCAGGTCTCATCTACTTTCATTCACCATCAACATCTGATAATGAAGGTGTTCTAAATCATTTCCCATTAATGGTTTTCTGTGGATCCACATTGATGCTTGAGTGGGAACTACTATTGTATGAGAACTTCAATAGAGTGATATGATTATCTGATCCTCTATTGGAGTCCATAGATCATGCTCTGAATATGATATCCAATATCTAAATTTTCCACTTACATTGGACATCAGTTTGTGAATGATAAGTCATACTAAATATCAAATAAGTTGTTATAGAATTTTATATATTCTATAAAACATTGAGTAAAATATTGGATCTCAATCAGAAACAATTGATAATGATGTTCCATATTGTAAAGTCCATTGTTTTTGAACTTGGTTAAAATATGATTTTTTTTGAAATTTTTTTTGATTTATCAACAGTTCTTCGTTTTTAAACCGAGAACTAGAATTTTATTCTGAGTGTTGGAAGACCTAATGGTGTTGTTTCTGGAATTGCGTAATTACCCGATAAATTTTTAGCGGGTGACCCGATGAGTCTCGGGTGCACCGGATCCGGAAAAATCCACTTTAATACACCTGCATGGGCAGCGCATGGTTTCGGTCCAACCTGTGCAATTTATCTTATTAAATAAATTATTATTATTTTTTTAATTAAATATGATTATATGAATGTTTTGGATTAATTAAAATAATTTTTTAATAATAATAATAATATGAAATTATTATTACTATTTATGTGGTTGTTAAACTTATTGAATGTTAAAGAATTAATTAAATGTCAGTTGAATGTATTGACATGGCTTTTGGGTTTATCAAAGAACCGTTTTATTTAAATGAAGAGGTTCAGAATTATTAAAGGACCATTTTTTATTAAATGGAGAAATGTGATAATTATAATAACGTCATTGTTATTATTACGGAGTGATAAATTATTTTGATACTTTGAGATTTTAATTGCATGTTAAAGGAGTGTATCATTTATTAGAATTAAATGTGGTTTTTGAGCTTCTCAAAGAAACTTTTAATTAAATGAGGGGTTATGGGTTGGAGTCATTATCATATTAATGATATTGTAATAAATTGGGGGTTTGGGTTTTTAAATAAATTAATGTATGAATAATAATAATAATGATGTTATTATTATTTTTGTGGTGACTTAGTTAAATAAATGTTAAAAGAATTTAATGATCAATATAGAGTTTTATAATTAATTACGAAACATTTATTACGAGAATTATAAATGAAGGTTAAAAATGAATTGGATAAGTAATGTGGATTTAAATGGGGGGGTTGGACATAATTAAAATTGGCGTTTATTGTTTCTTTTAATACAATTTATTTATGGGGTTTGTCAAAGTTCTGTTTTTATTTATTGATGTGTAATATTTAGTTGAATTTAATGAGGCTGTTGGATATCTCGTTGAAACTCTTAATTAAATAAAAGTTTTGAATTAAATGAAGGAGTGTGGTTATTTAATGAAGGAGTGCGGTTATTAAATAATTTTTTTTATATTATTTTCTTAAAAATAATTAAATATCTCTCAAACGGTGCATCCTATGGTAAATCTGAGGCCACCAATGGGTCCGAAATGAGGGTTTTACCCTATAGAAGGTATAACATCTATTTTCATCGAGCGTTTGGATGCATCGCTCACAAGAAATTATTATTATTTTTTAATGAATTATTTATTCCGTTTTTTAAGATTAAATCATTAATAACTAACAAACTGTGCATCGTACGAGAAATCCGAGACCACCAATGAGTTTGAAATGGGGTGTTTACCCTAGGCAAAGTATAATTTTTATTCGCAACGAACTTTTATTTAAAGTAATAAATTAAAATTGATTAATTTAATTAAACAGTTAAATAAATTAATTAATATCACAGTTACTGTTCATTCATCTTCAATATAGGCCGTTTTCCATTTTTATGGCCATGGAAGTTTTTGTGAACCCCATTATGGACTGTTTTAAATGCTGTAAATTTTAAAATGACTTCTAGGAGTGAAATAAATGACTCTGCCATCAATAAACGGATCAAACTAAAATTAAAATAAGAGTTTTACTTTAGGATTTTTAATTGAATCCGAATGGTTCTAGATCTCTTTATAATTTCCCCTTTTGTTGATTTGTGGGTTAGAGTGGTCGTGTGCGAATTTCTCTAGATGTTATTTGCATAGCATCCTTGACCTTCTTCCTCCCGAAGTCCCGACTCGTGAGCATCCCTCTGCGCCATTTATTTTGGCCTCTCAACCTGGTGCGCATAGGAACCAGACAATGCGCATAATCAGATATATATATATATATATATATATAAATGTGTGCGCAGGTGCGATTACGGACCAGTTGTCGACTGATTGCTTCCAAGTACTTTAAAGCGCTTCAGATTTAAAATGGTGCCACCCCGAGGTAGGGTCTCAAATCCATAACAATTTATTTTAAGAATTATAGCATTTTTTAAATAAATTGAGAATGTAAGTTTCCTTGATTATGATATGTCGATGCATGACATTTTTGAAGTTAATAAATGATGCCGCCCACCTAAGATAAATGAGGGTTTGAACTTGTGTTGTTTTTAAGCATGTTTTGCTAATTTGGTTAATGTTATATGATTAAACAGTTAAATTATTTGAATGGGAAGAATGTATAATAGGGTAATTAATTGTAGAATTAATTATCAAGTCATGAGTTGGAATAAAATGTGCTGCTTTTAATTATGATTGGTAATATTGAATATGTGACATGTTCAAAAGTATAAATTAGAAATCGGTAATAATTAATGGATTGATTAATTTTTACATGTTAAATGATAAATGGTTAATTAATTTGTGGATGGTGTAAGAGATAATATTTAATTAATTAATGTTTGAATTAATTAATTTTCATGCATTAAATTAAGACTGTGAATTGATTGTTTGTTTCGACTATTGGCCAAGGGTACTTTTTGATACTTGTTAGATTTCAATGCATTAAGTTGTCTTGGATGGAGTTGTTCTATATTATGAGATGATGTGTGAGATGGTTGCTAAATATATGGGCTTGTTCAGCATGTTTTGTTATGATTATGACGTGCATGTAAATTGTTAAAGTCCTGGAAGAATCACTATTTGAGTGGACGGGTTGAGACTTTTTACGAATTTGGATAATTAAATGTTGAGGTAATTATTTATTTGGTTTGATAAGAACATTTAAATGTTAATTAATTATTTACTATTGAGATGTTGAATGGTTAATTAAGGGTTGACGTTGGACGGGTGATTTATGTTGTTAATTAGTTGTTGAATTAATTAACGGATTGGATTAATTAATTTATGAATTAATTAATGGATGGTTTCGGGGTTTTAGACACGGTGTCCTACACCAACGATAAATATATATGTATGATTGATAAATGGGTTTTGAGACAAGGACTGAAACTCCATATACCCACGGGGTGATAGACATGGTGTTCTACACCAATGATTAATATATATGTATGATTGATAAATAGGTTGTGAGACAAGGACTGAAGCTCCAAATACTCACGGGGTACTAGACATGGCGTTCTACACCCAGCTTGCAAGAAAATATTCTTTTATGGGTCAGGGACTGATGCTCCAAATACCCATGGGTTGGGAGACAAGGACTGATGCTCCAAATACTCATGATGGTTCTAGACATGATGTTCTATGCCCATTAATTAACATTGGAATGTGGGTCCAATTGTTTGTGCATGAAATGAATTAATGGTTAATGAAGGCTTTTGAGACATGATGATTTCTGAATTGTTTATGAGGAAGGTTTTAGACTTTTTTATGAATTGGCTAAACCACTTTTAGTGGGCGGGCTCAGACTTAGTATATGAATGGTTTAATTGAATATCTTATGACGCGTAATCCAAGCCAAAGCACAAGCTTGGAATTAGTCTTTAATTTGATTACATATATGGTATTTAGAGACATCTGTGGTGTGTGATTTATACAGGAGATGTTGGGCGTAGACCGTATTTCAAGACCTTCATAATTTATTAATATTGGAATAATTAATAACAGATGAATGATTATGTAATGAATATTGAGTATGTATGAAAAATGTATAATTTAGGTTCAGACACCAGCTGAGGGCTGAAGCAGGTACTTGGGTATATAGTTACATTGTACTATTTACTTAATTTATGCATGCTTTCACATGTTATAGGTTATTTATTAAATGTCTGGTTTGGGGTAGACACCGGTGGCCCCGGCCTACTAAGATTTATATCTCACACCCTACTCGGGCCGCCACAGCACTCGGTATCCGAGTAGATTCTATTTGGTTCATGGACTATGTTGTTTCCATTTACTTGGGAGCTAGGAGCACAGGATCGAGCGGAGGCTTGGGATGCTCGAGGAGATCGCTCGTGGGACTTTGAGTCATTATTTATTTATTTATGCATTGAAATGTAAAGAATTTTGGTTTTTTCACTTTTTTCTACTTTTGTATCATTAGCATGTCATGCATGAATCCGTTGTAAACTTTGGCGTTGGCCATTTGTTTTGTACAAGATTTTTAAAATATACTTTCCACTGCTTATTCATTTATTATACAGTTTCCGCCATTTATTGCCTTTGTCTATTTTTGAACACTAAAATGAGGGTATAGTCTCCCCACTGACTATCCTTAGATCCTCTCTACTAGTCGGCAGCCTCTGGCGTACGAGGAGGCACGCTTGATGTCATGTGGTGACCGGTCCGGCCTCCGGTTTAGTGGTGAGCCGGGTCGTGATGTTACAATGTGGTATCAAAGGTTTATGTTTTCTTTCTTCTCATTTGTCTTTCTGTTTTGGGGTTTGTAGACACGAGACTAGAAATGTGTCGGCCCTTGGGTTAATAGCCGTGCTTGGGACTGATCACCTCATGTACGGGAAATGAACGAGTGGCCAGGGATGGGAATTGATGTTTGTACTATTAGAGGTTATAGTTGATATGATTTCACCTTGAGTGACTGGTGTATTTTCTGCTGTTTATTGATTTTAAGAATTATGAAAAATAATTGTCTTGGCCTGATATGGAAAATAGGTTTCGTACATGCATCATCTTAATCACTTAGCGATTCACGTGTCATGCATATAACATTCCATGTAGTTGCATTAGTAGGATGCCTACTAATTTGGATTATGTTCCTTGGGTGCAATGCCATGTTTTGATCTGCTTTAGCATGCCTCTCTATATAGCTTGTTCCAGTAATAGATTTAACATGCTTGAGTGATTATATTCCATACTATTTCAGTTATTAGCATGTTTTGTTGTTGTGCCATGATTTTGTGTTATAACATGTTGTTGTGTTACTGCTTATGCTGACATGTTAGAGATGTTTTGGGTATGTGAAAGGGGTGCTAAAGATAAAATGTTAAATGAATGTTGATTGTGATAAATGGGAGCCAAATTCCAGAGATAAGGTGTATGGGCGCCTTATCGAATGGAATATGGCCACCCATGTGTTTGGACCTTATACAACCATAATATGTTTGAAAATGGTTACAAATGTAAAACTGTTGAGTTTTGATTATAATGAACTATTGTTGGGTTTCTTTTCGGAGAACCCAGATTTAATAAATGAGGATTTTGGAAGTCTCCTTTTCAGTAAAAGGAATATAAATGGTAAATTGCCTGTTTATATTTGAATAACATTGAATGATGATTAATGAGGATATTTTTGATAACATGCCTATTTTTCCTGTTGGTTGTTGTTTTGAAAACCAAGCGACTTGTTTTGATGTTGTACTTTTGTGTATGCTGAAATTCATTAAAATGTTAAAAGGTTCAACTGAATTAATTAAAATTCCTAAAAGAAAAAGGGGATTCTTAAACCTTGTGATTTCAGTTTTGTATGACCAAGAGAGAGGGTCAATGTTTATGGGCTAACCCGTGGTAGGTACTACCCAGAGAATGTTCTGGGCTATTAAAGTAAGTTTGTCCCACTACACGTGAGGACTTCTTGGGACTCGGTTGTTTTGGCACACCAATAGTTTTATGTTATGGATTTTTATGATCAATGTTTGACATGGTGAACATGGTTTGAGGAATGTCACACACATGAATTAATGTATTCTAAAAACACGCGTTGGTGAGAAGATAATCTTTTCTTGAGACGTCAAGGAAAATCCTAAGGTGGGTATTATTGCATCATTTTTTTTATAAATGTGTCAGCAGGTGATGTTGAGCTTTTAGAATGGAGTTGTCTGGTAATATGTTGACTGATAACCTTAAATGACCATGGTAGGTCGATTAATTTAGTAGTGGTTCCCAATGGCTTCTCAGGGACGAGAAGTTTTTAAGGTGAGTATATTTTAAAGTCCCGTGTTTTTTAACCGGGTTAAAATATGAATTTTTTTGAATTTTTTTTGATTAATAAAAATTTCGTCTTTTTTAAACCAAGCACTGGAATTTTATTCTAAGTGTTGGAACACCTAATGGTGTTGTTTCTGGAATTGCGTAATTACCCAATAAATTTTTAGCGGGTGACCCGATGAGTCTCGGGTGCACCAGATCCGGAAAAATCCACTTTAATATATCTGCAAGGGCAGCGCATGGTTGCGGTCCAACCTGTGCAGTTAATCTTTTTAAATAAAGTATTATTATTATTTTTTTAATTAAATATGATTATATGAATGTTTTGGATTAATTAAAATAATGTTTTAATAATAATAATAATATGAAGTTATTATTACTATTACTATGGTTGTTAAATTTATTGAATGTTAAAGACTTAATTAAATGTCAGTTGAATGTATTGACATGGATTTTGGGTTTATCAAAGAACCGTTTTATTTAAATGATGAGTTTCATAATTATTAAAGGACCATTTTTTATTAAATTGAGGAATGTGATAATAATAATAACGTCCTTGTTATTATTACGGAGTCATAAATTATTTTGATACTTTGAGATTTTAATTGCATGTTAAAGAAGTGTATAATTTATGAAAATTAAATGTGTCTTTTGAGCTTCTCAAAGAAACATATAATTAAATGAGGGGTATGGGTTGGAGTTTTTCTCATATTAATGATATTTTAATAAATTTGGGGTTTGGGTTTTTAAATAAATTAATGTTTGAATAATAATAACAATTATGTTATTATTATTTTTTGGTGACTTAGTTAAATAAATGTTAAAAGAATTTAATGATCAATATGGAGTTTTATAATTAATTACGAAACATTTATTACGAGAATAATAAATGAAGGTTAAAAATTAATTGGATTATTAATGTGGATTTAAATGGGGAGGTTGGACATAATTAAAATTGGAGTTTATTGTTTCTTTTAATACAATTTATTTATGGGGTTTGTCAAAGTTCTGTTTTTATTTATTTATGTTTAATATTTAGGTGCATTTAATGAGGCTATTGGATTTCTCGTTGAAACTCTTAATTAAATAAGCAGTTTTGAATTTAATGAAGGAGTGTGGTTATTTAATGAAGGAGTGCGGTTATTAGATAATATTTTTTAGCATTTATTGTTTCTTTTAATACAATTTATTTATGGGGTTTGTCAAAGTTCTGTTTTTATTTATTGATGTGTATTATTTAGGTGAATTTAATGAGGCTGTTGAATATCTCGTTGAAACTCTTAATTAAATAAGAAGATTTGAATTTAATGAAGGAGTGTGGTTATTTAATAAAGGAGTGCGGTTAATAAATAATATTGTTTTATATTATTTTCATAAAAATAATTAAATATCTCTCAAACGGTGCATCATATAGTAAATATGAGGCCACCAATGGGTCCGAAAAGAGGGTTTTACCCTAGAGAAGGTATAACATCTGTTTGCATCAAGAGTTTTGATGCCTCGCTCGCAAGAAATTAATATTATTTTTTAATTATTTATTTATTCCATTTTTTAAGATTAAATCATTAATAACTCACAAAATGTGCATCGTATGAGAAATATGAGACCACCAATGAGTTTGAAATGGGGGGTTTACCCTAGGAAAAGTATAATTTTTATTCGCAATGAACTTTTATTTAAAGTAAAAAATTAAAATTATTTAATTTAATTAAACAATTAAATAAATTAATTAATGCCATGGTTACTGTTCATTCATCTTCAATATAGGCCATTTTCCATTTTTATGGCCATGGAATTTTTGGGAGCCCCATTGTGGACCGTTTTAAATGCTATAAATTTTAAAATGACTTCTAGGAGTGAAATAAATGACTCCGCCATCAATAAATGGATCAAACAGACATCAAATTAAGAGTTTTAATTTAGGGTTTTTAGTTGAATCCAAACGGTTCTAGATCTCTTTAAAATTCCCCCTTTTTTTGATTTGTGGGTTAGAGTGGTTGTGTGAGAATTTATCTGGATGTTATTTGCATAGCATCTTTGACCTTCTTCCTCCCGAATTCCCGACGCGTGACCATCCCTCTGTGCCGTTTCTTTTGGCCTCTCCACCTGGTTCGCACAGCAACCAGAAAACACTCATAAATAGATAGATATATATATATATATAAAGGTGTTCGCATGTGCGATTACGGACCAGTTGTGGACTGATTGCTGCCAAGTACTTTAAAGCGCTTCAGATTTAAAATGGTGCCATCCCGAGGTAGGGTCTCAAATCCCTAACACTTTATTTTACGAATTATGGAATTTTTTTAAATAAATTGAGAATGTAAGTTTCCTTGATTATGATATGTCGATGCGTGACATTTTTTATGTTATTAAATGATACCGCCCACGTGAGATAAATGAGGGTTTGAACTTGTGTTGTTTTTAAGCATGTTTTGATAATCTGGTTAAAGTTATATGATTAAACAGTTAAATGATTTGAATGGGAAGAATGTATAATAGGGTAATTAATTGTAGAATTAATTATCACGTCAGGAGTTGGAATAAAATGTGCGGCTTGTAATTATGATTGGGAATATTGAATATGTGACTTGTTCAAAAGTATAAATTGAAAATCGGTAATAATTAATGGATGGATTAATTCTTACATGTTAAATGTTAAATGGTTATTTAATTTATGATTGGTGTAAGAGATAATATTTAATTAATTAATGTTTGAATTAATTAATTTTCATGCATTAAATTAAGACTGTGAATTGATTGTTTGTTACGACTGTTGGCCAAGGGTACTTTTTGATAGTTGTTAGATTTCAATGCATTAAGTTGTCTTGGATGGAGTTGTTCTATATTATGAGATGATGCGTGAGATGTTTGCTAAATATATGGGCTTGTTCAGCATGTTTTGTGATGATTATGATGTGCATGTAAATTGTTAAAGTCCTGGAGGAATCAGTATTTGAGTGGACGGGTTGAGACTTGTTAACGAATTTTGATAATTAAATGTTGAGTTAATTATTTATTTGGTTTGCTAAGAACATTTAATTGTTAATTAATTATTTAATATTGAGATGTTGAATGGTTAATTAAGGGTTGTCTTTTGACGGGTGATTTATGTTGTTAATTTGTTGTTGTATTAATTAACAGATTGGATTAATTAATTTATGAATTAATTAATGGATGGTTTTGGGGTGTTAGACATGGTGTCCTACACCAATGATAAATATATATGTATGATTGTTAAATGGGTTGTGATACAAGGACTGAAGCTCCAAATACTCACAGGGTGATAGACATGGTGTTCTTCACCAATGATAAATATATATATGTATGATTGATAAATGGGTTGTGAGATAAGGGCTGAAGCTCCAAATACTCATGGGGTGCTAGACATGGCGTTCTACACACATCTTGCAAGAAAATATTTTTTTATGGGTCAGGGACTGATGCTCCAAATACCGATGGGTTGTGAGACAAGGACTGATGCTCTAAATACTCATGAGGGTGGTATACATGATGATCTATTCCTATTAATTAACATTGGACTGTGGGTCCAATTGTTCGTGCATGAAATGAATTAATGGTTAATGAAGGCTGTTGAGACATGATGATTTGTGAATTGTTTATGAGGAAGGTTTTAGACTTTTTTATGAATTAGGTAAACCACTTTTAGTTGGTGGGCTCAGACATAGTATATGAAATGTTGAATTGAATAACTTATGACGCGTTATCCAAGCCAAAGAACAAGCTTGGAATTAGTCTTTACTTTGATTACATAGATGGTATTTAGAGACATCTGTGGTGTGTGATTTATACGGGAGATGTTGGGCGTTGGCCGAATTTCAAGACCTTCATAATTTATTAATATTGGAATAATTAATAACAGATGATTGATTGTGTAATGAATATTGAGTATATTTGAAAAATCTATAATGCAGGTTCAGACACCAGCTGAGGGCTGAAGCAGGTACTTGGGTATATAGTAACATTGTACTATTTATTTAATTTATGCGTGCATTCACATGTTATAGGTTATTTATTAATGTTCTGATTTGGGGTAGGCACCGGTGGTCCCGGCCTACTGAGATTTATATCTCAAACCCTACTCGGGCCGCCATTGCAATGGGTACCCGAGTGGATTCTATTTGGTTCCAGGACTAATATTTTTGCATTTACTTAGGAGTTAGGAGAACAGGACCGAGCAGAGGCTCAGGATGCTCAAGGAGATCGCCCGTGGGGCTTTGAGTCATTATTTTTTTATTTATGCATTGAAATGTAAAGCATTTTGTTTTGTTCACTTTTTTCTACTTTTGTATCATTAGCATGTCATGCATGCATCCGTTGTATACTTTGGTGTTGGCCATTTGTTTTGTACAAGATTTATAAAATATACTTTCCGCTTCTTATTCATTTATTATACTGTTTCCGCTATTTATTGCCTTTGTCTATTTATGAACACTAAAATGAGGGTATAGTCTCTCCATTGACTATCCTTAGATCCTCGCTGCTAGTCGGCAGCCTATAGAGTACGAGGAGGCGCGCTTGAGGTCATGTGGCGACTGGTCCGGCCTCCGGTTTAGTGGTGAGCCGGGTCAGGACATTACAATGTGGTATCAAAGGTTTAGGTTTTCTTTCTTTTCCTTTGTCTTTCTGTTTTGGTGTTTGTAGACAGGAGACTAGGAATGTGTCAGCGCTTGTGTTAATAGTCGTTCTTGGGACTGATCACCTCATGTACGGGAAATGACCGAGTGGCCAGGGATGGGAATTGATGTTTGTACTATTAGAGGTTATAGTTGATATGATTTTACCTTGAGTGACTGGTGTATTTTATGCTGTTTATTGATTTTGAGAATTATGAAAAATAATTCTCTTGGCCTGATATGGCAAGGAAGTTTCGTACATGCATTATCTTAGTCACTTAGAGATTCACGTGTCATGCATATAACATGCCATGTAGTTGCATTAGTAGGATGCATGCTAATTTGGATTGTGTTCCTTGGGTGGAATGCCATATTTTGATCTTCTTTAGCATGCCTCTCTAGAATTCTTGTTCCAGTAATAGATTTAACATGCTTGAGTGATTATATTCCATATTGTTTCAGTTATTAGCATGTTGTGTTGTTGTACCATGCTTTTGTGTTATAACAAGTTGTTGTGTTACTGTTTATGCTAACATGTTAGAGATGTTTTGGGTATGTGAAAGGGGTGCTAAAGATAAAATGTTAAATGAATATTGATTGTGACAAATGGGAGCCAAATTCTAGCGATAAGGTGTATGGGCTCCTTATCGATTGGAATATGGAAACCCATGTGTTTGAACCTTATACAACCATAATATGTTTGAAAATGGTTACAAATGTAAAACTTCTGAGTTTTGATTATAATGAACTGTTGTTGGGTTTCTTTTGGGAGAACCCAGATTTAATAAATGAGAATTTTGGAAGTGGCCTTTTCAGTAAATGGAATTTAGATGCTAAATTTTCTGTTTATATTTGAATAACTTTGAATTATGATTAAAGAGGATTTTTGTGATAACATGCCTATTAGTTTTCTGTTGGTTGTTGTTTTGAAAACCAAGCGACTTGTATTGATGATGTACTTTTGTGTATGCTTAATTTTATTAATATGTTAAAAGGTTCAACTAAATTAATTAAAATTAATAAAAGAAAAAGGGGTTTCTTGAACCTTGTGATTTCAGTTTTGTGTGACCAAGAGAGAGGGTCAATGTTTATGGGCTAACCCATGGTAGGTAGTACCCAGAGAATGTTCTGGGCTATTAAAGTAAATTCGTCCCACTACTCGTGAGGACTTCTTGGGACTCGGTTGTTTTGGCACACCAATAGGTTTATGTTACAGATTTTTATGATCAATGTTTGACATGGTGAACATGGTTCGAGGAATTCCAGACGAATGAATTAATGTATTCTAAAAACACGCGTTGGTGAGAAGATAATATTTTCTTGAGACGTCAAGGAAAATCCTAAGGTGGGTATTATTGCATCATTTTTTTATAAATGTGTTAGTAGGTGATGTCGAGCTTTTAGAATGGAGTTGTCTGGTAATATTGTGACTGATCATCTTAAATGACCTTGGTAGGTCGGTTAATTTAGTAGTTGTTCCCGATGGCTTCTCGGGGACGAGAAGTTTTTAAGGTGGGTATATTGTAAAGTCCCGTGTTTTTGAACCGGGTTAAAATATGAATTTTTTTGAATTTTTTTTGATTTATCAATAGTTTTTCTTTTTTAAACCGAGCTCTGGAATTTTATTCTGGGTGTTGGAACACCTAATGGTGTTGTTTCTGGAATTGCATAATTACCCGATAAATTTTTAGCGGGTGACCCGATGAGTCTCGGGTGCACCGGATCCGGAAAAATCCACTTTAATAGATCTGCATGGGCATCGCATGGTTGCGGTCCAACCTGTGCAGTTTATCTTATTAAATAAATAATTATTATTATTATTTTAATTAAATATGATTATATGAAAGATTTGGATTAACTAAAATAATGTTTTAATAATAATAATAATATGAAGTTATTATTACTATTACTGTGGTTGTTAAATTTATTGAATGTTAAATAATTAATTAAATGTCTGTTGAATGTATTGACATGGCTTTTGGGATTATCAAAGAACCGTTTTATTTAAATGAAGAGTTTCAGAATTATTAAAGGACCATTTATTATTAAATGGAGGAATGTGATAATAATAATAACGTCATTGTTATTATTACGGAGTCATAAATTATTTTGATACTTTGAGATTTTAATTGCATGTTAAAGTAGTGTATCATTTATGATAATTAAATGTGGCTTTTGAGCTTCTCAAAGAAACTTTTAATTATATGAGGGGTTATGGGTTGGGGTTTTATCATATTAATGATATTGTAATAAATTGGGGGTTTGGGTTTTTAAATAAATTAATGTTTGAATAATAATAGTAATGATATTATTATTTTTGTGGAGACTTAGTTAAATAAATGTTAAAAGAATTTAATGATCAATATGGAGTTTTATAATTAATTACGAAACATTTATTACGAGAATAATAAATGATGGTTAAAAATGAATTGGATAATTAATGTGGATTTAAATGGAGAGGTTGGACATAATTAAAATTGGCATTTATTATTTCTTTTAATACAATTTATTTATGGGTTTTGTCTAAGTTCTGTTTTTATTTATTCATGTGTAATATTTAGGTGAATTTAATGAGGCTGTTGGATATCTCGTTGAAACTCTTAATTAAATAAGCAGTTTTGAATTTAATGAAGGAGTGTGCTTATTTAATGAAGGAGTTCGGTTATTAAATAATATATTTTTTATATTATTTTCTTAAAAATAATTAAATATCTCTTAAACGGTGAATCCTATGGTAAATCTGAGGCCACCAATGGGTCCAAAATGAGAGTTTTACCCTAGATAAAGTATAACATTTGTTTTCATCGAGCGTTTGGATGCCTCGCTCGCAAGAAATTATTATTATTATTTAATCAATTATTTATTCTATTTTTTTATGATTAAATCATTAATAACTCACACACTGTGCATCGTATGAGAAATCTGAGACCACCAATGAGTTTTAAATGGGGGGTTTACCCTAGGCAAAGTATAATTTTTATTGGCAACGAACTTTTATTTAAAGTATCAAATTAAAATTGTTTAATTTAATTAAACAATTAAATAAATTAATTAATATCACAGTTACTGTTCATTCATCTTCAATATAGGCCGTTTTACATTTTTATGGCCATGGAATATTTTGGGAACCCCATTATGGACCATTTTAAATGTTGTAAATTTTAAAATGACTTCTAGGAGTGAAATAAATGACTCCGCCATCAATAATCGGATAAAACTGAATAAAATTAAGAGTTTTAATTTAGGGTTTTTAATTGAATCCGAACGGTTCTAGATCTCTTTAAAATTCCCCCTTTTGTTGATTTTCGGGTTAGAGTGGTCGTGTGAGAATTTCTCTGGATGTTATTTGCATAGCATCCCTGACCTTCTTCCTCCCGAAGTCCCGACGCATGACCATCCCTCTACGCCATTTCTTTTGGCCTCTCAACCTGGTGCGCACAACAACTAGACAACGCACATAAACACACACACACACACACACATATATATATATATAAAGGTGTGCGCATGTGCGATTACAGACCTGTTGTGGAATGATTACTGCCAAGTACTTTAAAGCATTTCAGATTTAATATGGTGCCACCCCGAGGTAGGGTCTCAAATCCGTAACAATTTATTATAAGAATTATAGTATTTTTTAAATAAATTGAGAATTTAAGTTTCCTTGATTATGATATGTCGATGCATGACATTTTTTAAGTTATTAAATGATTCTGCCCACGTGAGATAAATGAGAGTTTGAACTTGTGTTGTTTTTAAGCATGTTTTTCTAATTTGGTTAAAGTTATATGATTAAACAGTTAAATGATTTGAATGGGCAGAATGTATAACAGGGTAATTAATTGTAGAATTAATTATCAAGTCATGAGTTGGAATAAAATGTGCAGCTTTTAATTATGATTGGGAATATTGAATATGTGACATGTTCAAAAGTATAAATTGGAAATCGGTAATAATTAATGGATGGATTAATTATTACATGTTAAATGTTAAATGGTTAATTAATTTATGATTGGTGTAAGAGATAATATTTAATTAATTAATGTTTGAATTAATTAATTTTCATGCATTAAATTAAGACTATGAATTTATTGTTTGTTATGACTGTTGGCCAAGGGTACTTTTTGATACTTGTTAGATTTCAATGCATTAAGTTGTCTTGGATGGAGTTGTTCTATATTATGAGATGATGCGTGAGACGGTTGCTAAATATATGGGATTGTTCAGCATGTTTTGTGATGATTATGACGTGCATGTAAATTGTTAAAGTCCTAGAGGAATCACTATTTGATTGGACGGTTTGAGACTTGTTAACGAATTTGGATAATTAAATGTTGATTTAATTATTTATTTGGTTTGCTAAGAACATTTAATTGTTAATTAATGATTTACTATTGAGATGTTAAATGGTTAATTAAGGGTTGACTTTTGACGGGTGATTTATGTTGATAATTAATATTTGAATTAATTAACGGATTAGATTAATTAATTTATAAATTAATTCATGGATGGTTTTGGGGTGTTAGACATGGTGTCCTACACCAACAATAAATATATATTTATGATTGATAAATGGGTTGTGAGACAAGGACTGAAGCTCCAAATACTCACGGGGTGATAGACATGGTGTTATACACTAATGATAAATATATATTTATGATTGATAAATGGGTTGCGAGACAAGGACTGAAGCTCCAAATACTCAAGAGGTGCTAGACATGGCGTTCTACACCCACCTTGCAAGAAAATATTCTTTTATGGGTTAGGGACTGATGCTCTAAATACCCATGGGTTTTGAGACAAGGACTGATGCTCCAAATACTCATGAGGGTTCTAGACATGATGTTCTATGCCCATTAATTAACATTGGACTGTGGGTCCAATTGTTCGTGCATGAAATGAATTAATGGTTAATGAAGGTTATTGAGACATGATGATTTGTGAATTGTTTATGAGGAAGGTTTCTGACTTTTTTATGAATTGGGTAAACCACTTTTAGTGGGCGAGCTCATACTTAGTATATGAAAGGTTGAATTGAATAACTTATGACACGTTATCCAAGCCAAAGAACAATCTTGGAATTAGTCTTTACTTTGATTACATAGATGGTATTTAGAGACATCTGTGGTGTGTGATTTATACGGGAGATGTTGGGCGTAGGCCAAATTTCAAGACCTTCATAATTTATTAACATTGGAATAATTAAGAACCGATGAATGATTATGTAATGAATATTGAGTATGTATGAAAAATGTATAATGCAGGTTCAGACACTAGTAGAGGGCTGAAGCAGGTACTTGGGTATATAGTTACATTGTACTGTTTACTTAATTTAGGCATGCTTTCACATTTTATAGTTTATATATTAAATGTCTGGTTTGGGGTAGACACAGGTGGTCCCGGCCTACTGAGATTTATATCTCACACCCTACTCGGGCCGCCATTGCACTGGGTACCTGAGTAGATTCTATTTGGTTGCAGGACTATGTTGTTTGCATTTACTTGGGAGTTAGGAGCATAGGACCGAGCGGAGGCTCGAGATGATCGAGGAGATTTCCCGTGGGGCTTTGAGTCATTATTTATTTATTTATGCATTGAAATATAAAGCATTTTGTTTTTTTTCATTTTTTCTACTTTTGTATCATTAGCATTTCATGCATGCATCCACTGTATACTTTGGCGTTTGCCATTTGTTTTGTACAAGATTTATAAAATATAGATTCCACTGCTTATTCATTTATTATACCGTTTCTGCTATTTATTGCCTATGTCTATTTTTGAACACTAAAATGAGGGTATAGTCTCCCCACTGACTATCGTTAGACCCTCGCTGCTAGTCGGCAGCCTCTGGCGTATGAGGAGGTGCGCTTGAGGTCATGTGGTGACCGGTCCGGCCTCTGGTTTAGTGGTGATCCGGGTCGGGATGTTACACATATAGCGTCGCGACTTCATTGATGTATATCCTTATCTGTTATTCGAGTGATAAGTCCACAAAATATATATAAAGTGAGAAATATTATTATGACGATCCACCACAACCCATATATAATTTTTTCTATGGATGTCATATGAAGAAGAGTGAATAAGTCTGTGGTGATTATTTTCTATTTTCATATAGGTATGGGTAATGGTCGCATCATCCCCTTAGAAGTTTTCCTTTCAATGACCACTAACTAACATAACAAGAACATTGATGTCTATTATGTGATCTCCTTCTTCAAATTGTACCACCAATAATGATCTTATAATTCAATATACATTTTCATACTCGATGGGTTGATAGAGAAGGTTGAGCGATGTTCATCATTAAATAGCTCCTTCAGAATCTTTGGATTTGATGGAACACATAGTTATGAACTAAATCATACAACTCCTTATTCAACAATTTTGAACTCCTAGTATTTCAATTTTCATATAATTTCAACCTTGTTTGTAATTTTTAGATAATATGTTTTAACATCCGTTATGTTCTCCCCAATGGATTATTGATAAATGATTTGAGAAATAAATGATGAAGTTACTTCATTTATGATTCCAATTTCCATCATTTTTACATCATAGAAGATTATATCTGGATGAATTGAATTTTTCGATCAGATTATAGTTTGCTTTCTAAATAGATAACATTCCACTTTATATTCTTTCCCGATATATTATTGGATTTAGTAGTCATAGTATTTTGTCACGGCATGTCCTTGGGGCCAATGCCGTGACTACCCCAAGCCCGCTTTCCATAGGCCAGGGGCTGGAGACTAGAACCAAAGGCATAAATCCCGATAACTGGGAAGGCATTGCCTTTATAAAGTAAACAAAACACCACAGAGTACAAGCAGAAGTAAAACACTAAGTACAAAGAGAAGTGAAAAAAAGTAAATGGGCCAGAATACAAACCCAAATGAAAGTACAACTACAACTGAACAAAAGTACAACAGAAAAAGACAACAGTTGGAAGAAAGGAAGCAGATCCTGGGATGTCCTCCTCGGATCCTACTTGAAGGGTAGGTACAGATGGCGCTGCTCCTGGATCGTCCACCACGGATCCTACCTGAAGGGTAGGTACGGATAGCCTCCACAACACTCTTGCCCGTAAACATCCTCCGAGTGTCGTCTCATTGTGAAGTCCACCTCCGGATACTGACTCGTCATGTAGTCCACCTCCAGGTACCGTCCAGTCCTCGAACAATCGGCCTCCGTTAGCACTGCCCGTCGTCTGCAACCAACACAACGAGGTGCGGGCATAGCCCGTGCAGGGGTGAGTATAAGGATACTCA
The DNA here is from genome assembly GCA_963277665.1 of Viscum album. Classification (NCBI taxonomy): domain Eukaryota; kingdom Viridiplantae; phylum Streptophyta; class Magnoliopsida; order Santalales; family Viscaceae; genus Viscum; species Viscum album. The sequence continues at coordinate 910,320,638 of OY728155.1, read as the reverse complement.
GTAGGGACCCCGAGACCCTCAAGGTCTCACTAAAACCAACAAGGATAACCACAAAGAAGATCTCAACAGATAAGCTCTACATAGGTATATTCCCATACATATACCTATGTTATAAAGTTACCCATATCAATCATGAGGAAACACAAAGATTATGAAATCAACGGATAACCACTACCCAAGTATATTCCCATACATATACCTAAGTTATCAAGTGACCCATCTCAATCATGAGGCAAACACAAGGTCATAGACTCAGCTCAAACCAGGATTTTCATTATCGAAACCGTAACTGCTGAAGAGCCCCGTCTCTGGAGTGTACAGTGGTCCTATCATGACTTTGAGGTACTTCTCACTAATCCAAGTCTCTGAGGTACTCCTCCTATCGAGTACCGCGGATCTGCTGCCAAATAATGGGCACTCCGTCCGCTGTGGGTCTGCCACCAAATACCGGGCGCTCCCCCTAATAGCCTACAGAGGTACTCCTCTGGTCGAGTACCGCAGGTCTGCTGCCAACTACCAGGCGCTTCGTCCGCCGTGGGTCTGCCTCCAAATACCGGGCGCTCCATCCACTGGGCTAGTCGACTCACTCCAAGTCGAGTCGGTCAAGCAGTCGTCAGGTTTCAGTCGTCTACACGTTCTCCATACTCCACACGCTCGTCTCTGGGAGGGTCCACTCCACGAGCTACAGTTCGATACTCCAAGTATCTCAAAGTCCCACGAAGAAGTATCTCAATGGACCGCCTCATCATAGGGGTCTCAACACAACAGATGGTGCGTCAATCGGACGCCCGGTTTGTGAGTTATTAGCCTTTTCGTCCCAGGGGCCCAGTTGGATTCGAGTGCGAACCAACCCGACCGTAAATCAACTGTACCCCAAACTCACATAAGGTATACTAAAAGGGACCGTTTCTCCATGTGATCACCAACACCACTGACGGTTCGTCAAACGGACGTCCAGTCTGAAAGATAACAGCTTTTCTGTTCCAAGGGCCCGGTTGGATTTCGGGTACAATCCAACCCGGCTACAATTCAACATCAACCAAAACTTGGGCGAAGTATGCCAAAAGTTCTGTCTCATCAAGAGGAAAATAAACGAGACAGACGGCGCATCAATCGGACGCCCGGTCTGTGAGTTATTGGTTTTTTCATTCCAGGGGCCCGGTTGGTTTTGTGAGTGAATCAACCCGACCGCACTCTGACGACATCCAAACCTTGAGCGGAGTAATCCAAAATATCTGTCCCTCTTAGAGGAATCCATCAAAGTCCATGGCACGTCAATCGGACGTCCGGAGTTCAAGTAATGAGCATTTCCTCTCTGAGGGCCCGGTTGGTTTCGAGTACGAATCAACCCGGCCGAACCCAAAGTATTCCGAAACCTTGAGTGCGATATAGAGAAACGACCGTCTCGTTCCAAGGATCGCTACACAACTGATGGTTCATCGATCAGAAGTCTGTAGCCCAAGTTATGGGAAAAAGACCGAACACGGTCTGAAAACAGGGGTTTCAGGCCCGGACCAACCCGGCCCGGCCCGGCTGGGCGCGACCCGGCCAGGCGGCCCGGCCTGGCCGGTGACCCGGCGCGCTGGCGCGTGGCGCCAGCTGGCTCGACCAAACGGTCGAGCCATTCCGGCTCGCGGGGGGGGGGGGGGGGGGGAGCGTTGTCCCCCCGGTTTCCCTGTAACCGCAGCCCCATTGATGGGGCCGCTTGCTTGGCCCACCGGGGGAATTAATTCCCCCGGTTTTCCCTTTGTCCGATCGGCCCGCACCGGCCGGCCGATTCTGCCAACAAGGACCGGTGACGGCCGGTCCTTCCTCCTTCGCCGACACCGGCCGGCCGAAACCGGCCTTCGGTCACCCTGCTCCGCCGCGGCCCAGAACTGGCCGCGACTTGGTTCGTCCGGCGCGGTGCGACGACACCGCGCCCCTCCGCCGCAGCCCCACTCCGGCAATGGTATTTTCGGGTTTCACCAACGCGACATGACAGCTCCGCGCATTTCTTTCCGCACGATCCCGCGCGGTGCGACGACACCGTGCCACTCCCATTACAAACCACAAAAGAATCCAACATAAAAAAAGGAGGTGGGTCGGCCTTCTTTGTGCGGTCCGGCCCCCTCTCGTTAAACGATAACAGTTGGACATATTCACGAAGAATAAAAATTAAGGGAGTAATGTCGAACAAAAATAAAAATAAATCCCATACCTTGATAGTTGATGTCGCACGTCGGGCGTCGAGGAAAACGGCGTCGCGAAGAAAGAATTCGTAGGCGACGCCGCAGTGCGTCTGATGCGGCGTCTCGTCACTTGTCGTGGAGAAGAGAAAATATGGCACGTCGATTGTTCTTCATGGAACCGGCATTCATCGTCGAATAAGATTTCATTCTTCATCGAGAAGGAAGTCCTCTTCTTCTTCACAAGAATTCTCTCCCAATCTTCCTTAGCACAACGAAAGCCCTCTCAAAAATAAAATAAAAAGCTACCCTTGTTATTTTATTAACACAAGCCATCTCAAATTTCAAAACTCAAAACACTTAATTAATTAATTGAGTAGGTTCAATTAGTTAATTTCTGTATGTTGGCAAGAGTTAAGAGAGGGAGATAGAAGGTCCTCTTAAACGTTGGGAGAGTTAAGAGGGATTTTTTTGAGAGTTACAAATTAATGAGGGGGGAAAGGTTATGAGAGTTATGGGAAGTTGTAAGGTTGGGGCTTGTGTGGGCCCCACCTCACTATTATCCTCACATGGGTAGTTAGGTGCCCGACCCCAACTCCCCCATGTAGGATATATCCACTTAGATACAAAAATAAAATTGTTCCACAATTTTATTCACTTCATATAAAACCCAGAAATTTAAACTTCTCCTCCGGAGCAAACGTAACTGCGGTAAAGGTCCCCTTAAGCAATTGTCGGCGTTGCGAGTTCATAGGTGCCCTCAGATTTCAATTCCAAGCACCGGTTCAAAAGATAGAAAAACATGCTCATTGGTTCACTGAACGAACCCAAACTAAACTTCGGAAAATGATTCTGGGCACATCGGGCCTCGGAATCAGGCGCCGTCAGAAACCGCGTCCTTGTAAAATTCCAAAGAAATTTAATAAAAAAATTTCCTTGAAATTTCCGGGTCATTACATTACTCCCACCTCAGGGCTTTACGTCCCCGTAAAGCTTCATCACAAACTAGGGATACAAAAGCGGTATTGATCACACATCTGGGCCTTCCGCTCCCATGTTCTCACCTGGAGGTTCCCGTACTTACAGTGGAAGCACACCCGAAGAATCATTCATCCTCATAGGATCAGCTCCTGTCGATCCCCGATTCCCACTGGAACGTTCATGAAAGTCACCCCATCACCAAAGTCCAGCTCCCCATGGTCGATGATATGCGAAGGGTCGAGGACGTATCTCCTCAGTTGAGATACGTGGAAGTCACCGTGCACCTGGTGCAACTGAGGTGGATGCGTCAACCAGTAAACCGATTCTCCTACCCAGCTGGGGACCTAAGAAGGTCCACTGATCCTCTGGGATAACTTGCCACCTTGGCCACATCTCCGTAAACCTCGTCGAGGTGAAACCCGTATAAGGACGTGATCGTCATCCTCAAACTCTAGAGGCCTCCAAGTCCTGTCAGCATAAGGCTTATGTCGGCCCTATGATGTCCTCATCCGCTCTTGGATGACCTGGTCCTTCTCTAGTCTCACAAGAGCTGCTATGATTTCTTCCTTGCCGATAAGAGAAATCTTGTCTCATCCCCTGGATGAACCACATTCATTGCCTAATACTGTAATTCCTGACATGAATGATGAATTCATGCCATGGATGACATCGTAAGGCCTCGACGTAACTACCAAGAGATCCAAATGTCACTCTCGCCTCCAAGGGTTGAGTCACACTGTCGGCATCAGTATGAGGTCACTAGGTCTCCTCCAGTAGAAATCTCGAATGTGAGGGTCAAGTCAACAGTCTTAACCAGGACCACTCATTATCAACCAAACAAAATGAAAGGCAAGAAAACATCTTAAAGATAAGTGTCTTTTTATTATTGCAGCTCATAGTACAAAGAAACAAATGTAACAACAACAAAACTAGAAGCAACATGGTCAATAGCCTCCAGGTCTGGAGCTATTCCCGCTCATGTCCATCTGCTTCCAGAGCTCCATGACCATAGGCCTCAGCTGCCTGAAGCTGATCTCTCCCACGTCTTCTTGTCCCCTGCGGTCAGTGTGGACCTCCTGGTGGTGGTGGTGGCAACACCCCGAAGCATCGTCCACCTCCAGCTGTACGGCCAGCTCCTCTGCCATGGCCGCCTGCACATTGCGGTCCGCCCTGATCGAACCTCTGCCTCTGCCTGGGTGGTTCTTCATTTAAATACTGGTCATCTACATGGCGGGTCGGACAGTCACGTGCCATGTGACCAATTCCGCCACAGGAGTAACATTGTCCACTCTTGGCACGACGGGATCTGACTCCACCTCGATTCCCCCGCACAACTGTACCTGAGTCGTGCAGTCGGCCACAGGTAGGTCTGGTCCTCTTGGACCTCTGTGTCATCTGTCTACTGCCTACTGCAGAAGACTCTGCCGCAAGCCGGCTAGTGTTGGGTCCTGCTGCTGGAGACTGCTCAGTAAGGAAACTCTCCACTAAGAGGGATCTCTCCAACACCCCTGTCTGCGTTGGAATGCTATGAGAAACAAAAGAAGCTCTAATCTCTCGCCTGAGCCCCTGCTCGAAGGTTTGGGCCCTGAAGAACGGGTCCCGTACCATATCTGTGGAGTAGCGCGAGAGGTCTGTGAACCTCGCTAAATACTACGCCACTGTCATGATGCCCTGTCGCAGCTGAAGTAGCTCCTGTATACGCACTGCTCGAAGGGTGACTGGTACAAACTATGCTCGGAATAGGCTCTCGAAGTCTCCCCAAAGAAGTGTCGCCTCGTCATGCATCTGGAGCATCAGGCTCCACCATCTACCTGCTGCTGCCTGAAGAAGGCTGGCAGCAAAGATCACCATGAAGTCTGTTTGCGTCCCCACTAGCCTGAAGACTCTCATCACAGCCGCCATCCAATCCTCAGCCGCCTTCGGGTCCGTCTCTCCCCTGAACCTGGGTGGCCTCTGGCGCTGGAACTCATGCAGTGTGCTCAAGCGACGTGCACCCTCTGCTGCTGGGGCTGGTGGCATCGGTGGCCCAACGGGTAGTAGTATCGCTGGTGCCTCAACTGGAATAGAGCCATGTACTGAGGCCACGTCGCTCGGTGGGCTGTCAGTACGAACAAATCTCGGGGCTCTAGCTGGTCGTCCGCGGGGAGGCATCTTGAAAGAAACAAACATGACACAGTCAAAATATTATACCTGGTGAGCTGACCTGGTTTGATCTGACATTTAAAAACTTCTGGAAACACACACGCAATCAGTGTTTTCATGCACAAAGTCAGAAATCAGTTATCAAGGTCCTGGTGTATGGATACTTCGGCCGCCCGCACCGACACTGGACTCCCAGAACTAAAGACCACACTCGGTACATTTAATACTATTGCTTCACAGAAAGAAAATATCAGAGTTATAAGTTCTGCGGTAAAACCGACTCTTTTGATACCAATTTGTCACGACCCATCCTCGGGGCCCGTGCCGTGACTACCCCAAACCCGCCTTCCATAGGCCAGGGGCTGGCGACTAGCACCAAAGGCGTAAATCCCGATAACCGGGAAGGCATTTCCTTTATAAAGTAAAAAAACACCACAAAGTACAAGCGGAAGTAAAACACTAAGTACAAAGAGAAGTGCTGAAAAGTAAATGGGCCAGAATAAAAACCCAACTGAAAGTAAAACTATAACTGAACAAAAGTATAACAGAAAAAGACAACAGCTGGAAGAAAGGAAGCGGCTCCTGGGACGTCCTCCTCGGATCCTACCTGAAGGGTAGGTACAGATGGCGCAGCTCCTGGATCATCCACCACGGATCCTACTTGAAGGGTAGGTACAGATAGACTCCACAATGCTCTCGCCCGTAAACCTCCTCCGAATGTTGTCTCACCGTGAATTCCACCTCCGGATACTGACTCGTCGTGTAGTCCACCTCCGGGTACCGTCCAGTCCTCGAACACTCGGCCTCCGTCAGCACTGCCCGTCGTCTCCAACCAACACAACGAGGTGCGGGAATAGCCCGTGCAAGGTTGAGTATAACGATACTCAGTAGGGACCCTGAGACCCTCAAGGTCTCACTAAAACCAACAAGGATAACCACAAATAAGATCTCAACAGATAACCTATACTTAGGTATATGCCCATACATATACATAAGTTATCAAGTAACCCATCTCAATCATGAGGAAACACAAAGATTATGAAATCAACGGATAACCCCTACCCAGGTATATTCCCATACATATACCTAAGTTATCAAGTGACCCATCTCAATCATGAGGCAAACACAAGGTCATAGACTCAGCTCAAACCAGGATTTTCATTATCGAAACCGTAACTGGTGAAGAGCCCCGTCTCTGGAGTGTACAGTGGTCCTGTCACGACTCTGAGGTACTGCTCACTAATCCAAGTCTCTAAGGTACTCCTCCTGTCGAGTATCGCAGGTCTGCTGCCAAATACTGGGCGCTTCGTCTGCTGTGGGTCTGCCGCCAAATACCGGGCGCTCCCCCTAATATCCTATAGAGGTACTTTTCCGGTCGAGTACCGCGGGTCTGCTGCCAACTACCCGGCGCTCCGTCCGCTGTGGGTTTGCCGCCAAATACTGGGCGCTCCGTCCACTAGGCTAGTCGACTCACTCCATGTTGAGTCGGTCAAGCAGTTGTCTGGTTTCAGTCATCTACACAGTCTCTGTACTCCGCACGCTCGTCTTTGGGATGGACCACTCCATGAGCTACATGTCGATACTCCAGGTATCTCAAAATCCCACGAAGAAGTATCTCAAAGGACCGCCTCGTCATAGGGGTCTCAACGCAACAGACGGCGCGTCAATCGGACGCCCGGTCTGTGAGTTTTTAGCCTTTTCGTCCCAGGGGCCCGGTTGGTTTCGAGTGCGAACCAACCCGGCCATAACTCAACTGTACCCCGAACTCACATAGGTTATACTCAAAGGGACCGTTTCTCCACACGATCACCAACACCGCTGACGGTTCATCAAACTGACGTCCAGTCAGAAAGATAACAGCTTTTCCATTCCAAGGGCCCGGTTGGATTTCGGGTACAATCCAACCCGGACACTATTCAACAGAAACCAAAACTAGGGCGAAGTATGCCAAATGTTCCGTCTCATCAAGAGGAAAATCAATGAGACGGACGACGCGTCAATCGGATGCCCGGTCTGTGAGTTATTGGCTTTTTCATTCCAGGGGCCCGGTTGGTTTCATGAGTAAACCAACCCGACCGCACTCCGACAGCATCCAAACCTCGAGAAGAGTAAGCAAAAAGATCCCTCTCGCTTAGAGGAATCCATCAAAGTCGACGGCACGTCAATCAGACGTCCGAAGATCAAGTTATGAGCATTGTCGTTCCGAGGGCCCGGTTGGTTTCATGTACGAACCAACCCGGCCGAACCCAAAGTATTCCAAAACCTTGAGTGCGATATACCGAAACGACTGCCTCGTTCCAAGGATCGTTCTACAACTGACGGTGCATCGATCGGAGGTCCTTAGCCCATGTTATGGGAAAAATACCAAAGACAGTCCGAAAACGGGGGTTTCAGACCCGGACCGACCCGACCCGAACCGGGTCGACCCGACTCGGGTGGGGGTCGGCCCGGCCCAACGCGGCCCGGCCCGGATGGGCGCGACTGAGACCGGCGGCCCGGCCCGGCCGGCGACCCGGAGCGCTGGCGTGCGGTGGCAGCTGGCTCGGCCAAACGGCCGAGCCGTTCCGGCTCACGGGGGGGGGGGGGGAGCGCTACCCCCCCGGTTTCCCTGTAACCATAGCCCCATTAATGGGGCCGCTTTCTTGGCCGGTTAGGGGGATTATTTCCCCCAGTTTTCCCTTGTCCGGTCGGCCCGCACCGGTCGGCCGGTTCTGCCAACAAGGACCGGCGACGGCCGGTCCTTCCTCCTTCGCCGACACCGGCGGCCCGGAACGGGCCGCCGGTCACCCTGCTCCGCCGCGGCCTGGAACCGGCCACGACCTTGTTCTTCCGGCGCGGTGCGACGGCACCGCTCCCCTCCGCCGCGGCCCCGCTCCGGCCGTGGTATTTTCGGGTTTCACCGACGCAGCGCGACGGCGTCGCGTCCTTGTATGATTTCGCGGCGCGGCGCGACGGCGCCGTGCATTTCTTACCACACGATCCTGCGCGGTGCGACGGTGCCGTGCCACTCCCATTACAAACCACAAAAGAATCCAACATGAAAAAAGGAGGTGGGTCGGCTGTCTTTGTGCGGTCCGGCCCCCTCTCGTTAAACGATAGCAGTTGGACATATTCACGAAGAATAATAATTAAGGGAGTAATCTCGAACAAAAATAAAAATAAATCCCCTACCTTTATAATTGATGTCGCACGTTGGGCGTCGCGGAAAACGGCGTCGCGAAGAAAGAATTAATAGGCGACGTCGGAGTGCGTCTGATGCGGCATCTCCTCACTTGTCGCGGAGAAGAGAAAAGATGGCACGTCGATCATTCTTCGTGGAACCGGCATTCTTCGTCAAAGAAGATGTCGTTCTTCGTCGAGAAGGAAGTCCTCTTCTTCTTCACGAGAATTCTCTCCCAATCATCCTTAGCACAACGAAAGCCCTCTCAAAAATAAAATAAAAAGCTACCCTCATTATTTTATTGACACAAGAGATCTCAAATTTCAAAACTCAAAACACTTAATTAATTAATTGAGTAGGTTCAATTAATTAATTTGTGTATGTTGGCAAGAGTTAATAGAGGGAGAGAGAAGGTCCTCTTAAACGTTGGGAGAGTTAAAGAGGGATTTTTTTGAGAGTTACAAATTAATGAGGGGGGGGGGGGAAGGTTATGACAGTTATGGGAAGTTGTAAGGTTGGGGCTCGTGTGGGCCCGACCTCACTATTATCCTCACATGGGTAGTTAGGTGCCCCACCCCAACTCCCCCATGTAGGATATAGCTACTTAGATACAAAAATAAAATTGTCCCACAATTTTATTCACTTCATTTAAAACCCACAAATTTAAACTTCTCCTCCCGAGCAAACGTAACTATGGTAAAGGTCCCCTTAAGCAATTGTCGGTGTTGCGAGTTCATCGGTGCCCTCGGATTTCAATTCCGAGCACCGGTTCAAAAGTTAGAAAAACCCGCTCGTTGGTTCACTGAACATACCCGAACTAAACTTCGGAAAATGATTCCGGGCACACCGGGCCTCGGAATCAGGCGCTATCAGAAACTGCGTCCTTGTAAAATTCCAAAGCAAATTAAGAAAAAAAATTCCTTGAAATTTCCGGGACTTTACATATTTCATTAGTTCTAACCATCTAAACTGGTGCATATTAGGCTCTTTCTGTGTGAATATATATATGAGGATACTATGTTCTTTAAATATTTAACACTTCACCCCATAGATATAATTATACCATATTTTAAATTCAATGGTCACTACATCCAACTCTAGATCAAACATTGGGTAAGATATACTCATGAACCTTCAACTACGTTGGAATTTAGGCTTTCAATTTATCATTTTTCATTGGTTCACATCCTAGTACCTTTTTTAAATATTTAATATATACCACAAAAAGTTCCACACTTATGGGAAGTGTAAGTATATTTGTAGTGATATGCCTATTTTTCAACCCCTCAAGCTCTCCTCATATTATTTAGTCTAGAAATAAATTACCCTTTTCTATGTTAACTTGGTTAGTGTGTTTGATAATCCATAGAAGTTTCTCAAAAATCACATATAATACCCATCTATCCCATTTAAACTACATATATTCATTATAGTTACTGGTATAGGCAACACCTCAACAGCCTTTATCTTATAACGGTAAATAGGTGTGTAACAGCCCGAGATTTTATGAAAAATATTCTTTTTTATTTCACTAATGTCCTGTGTTGTACGCTACACCTAAAGGAGCTTTCACAACACGCATCCTTGACTTGCCTTGCATTACACACAATCGCGACCTTCCTCGATAGCATGTATAGTACGCAATAACGAGTTTCACTAAACAACGATATGCTATTAAGATATTATTAAAACTACCCGTTATGAATATTAATAACCACTTTTTGAAATTTTGTAAATTTTATTTTTCAAAATGGACATCATTTATGGATTCAGAATATCGAAATTAGCTTAGGTTGAAATTTTGGTGATTTTCGGATAACTTCCATATTCTAATAAATAGTGAAAATTACTAAATTTTAATTAAAAACAACTTTTTTAATCGAAATAATTAATAGTGATAAATTATTAATTTTTGTGGTTTTAAAGTATATTTAGAATATATTTTTACAATTTAATACAATGTTGGTCATTGGATGTAATTTCACATTTAAACTAGACATAAACAAGTGTCAATCTTTTGATAGATATTGTTTCTTAAAAACACGCTATTTGTTTTAACAGCGGGATTTAATTATAAAATTAATTAATGATACTTATATGTTGGGAATTTTGTAAAATAGAAATCATTTTTGAATTCGGAATATCAATTATAGCTTAGGGTGAAATTTTGGCATTTTTCTGAAAAACTTCAATTTTTGATGAATAGTGAAACCACTAAGTGGTAGGTTAAAAACTGAATTTTGCATAAAACTTAATTTTACCGCTTCTGTGAATGGAATTTCGAAAATCCGAGAGACACGGTTAATATCAAGGACTAAAATGTGGTTCAATGAGATGAAAATAATTTTTGGTGAATAGTAACTTTTTACTTTTTTTTACCGCGGTTAATAGTAAATAGGGTAACTAAGGGTAAATATGATATTAATATTACCCTAACACATGTCCTAATTCTATTGGACAAGTGTAATTCGACCAAAAACAAACTTAGGAATAAAATATGACCATTTAGGCCCACTTGGATTAGATTAGGACATTTATTATTAATTTATTTAAAGAAGGGTTAAAATAGTTAAAATCAAAGTTTAATAAGTAAATCATTTTTATATGGGGTTATACATAAGATAAATTCGATTGTAAATATTCATTAGAAAGCTAAAAAGATTTACTACATGATGGTATTTTATTTGTAATTTTTAGAAATCAAATAATTTAATTTATTTATGACACAAAGATGATGCAGTAATTATCTTGTTAATGAAATATTGACATAATTGATGTTATAAACACCAAAATAAATGTAATTTGAGACTTTTTATGAATTCCACTAATTATCTAGGTTACTATGATATATTAGTGTTGATTTAATCAACTTTTTTAGAAGATATAATTCTGTTATGACTTTCACAAAAATCATATATCAAATAGTGTCAAAATTGACACAAAATAGTTTTTAAATAAAATATTATATTATTAATTGTTATTTTATTCCTAAAAATCTAACGTTCGTCCAAATGACTTAGATAAGGATATATATTTTAATAATAAACAATTTGGGGTTCGTTTGGCATGTTATAGTAAGTGTATTAACCATATAGTGAAAGAAAACAAAAAGACACGGTAAAAGTAAAATTATTTAACTTAGAGTTAAATCTAATTGATAAGGTTAAAATAATACCCTAAACTTGTCTAAATCTTATTGGTTGATAGGATTTCGACCCATCCCCACTTTAGATTCGAAATAAGACCCTTTGGAACCATTATAAACCGATTTTGACTTTAATATAAAATAATATTTTGTGGTATTCCTAAGGTGCCCCTCTCCTCCCTTATAAAAGGACACCTCCTCCCCCTCCTCCTCACACCAATTTGAGCACTCAAGCTCGGCCAACCCCTGCCAAATCTCTTCTACACTTCCCTAGCAACATCCTAGAGGTTCTGGTCTTACTCAAAGACCAATTTTAGTTCCCTAAGAGGAGGTCTCCAAAAGACGCTTCAAAGAAGAGGTAATTACCGTTACCAATTCTTTCATCTTTATTTCTTCTTCCACTTCTTCTTCTTAGGTTGTTTCATTATGAAGTAATAACATCAGTATCACTCATATACTGATATGTTATTATAAGTATGAAACAACCCTATTTCACCATCTATCCATCCTACGGAAAAAGAAATCACTGCGCGTGCGTACGTACGGAATACCGTCTCCACGCCGTGGTGTAATCTATTTTCCACCACCACCTTACATGGATGGGTATAATGGTGTAAAGAATAACTATACATAGTTATTACAACATCATATTGATTATGATATATTGTATAATCCACTCCAATTCAATTCAATATTTATAGAAATGATATCATCGCTCGTGCGTACGTACGGACTACCGTCTCCACGACGCGATGAGATTCATTCTCCATGTTAACCATTTAAGAATGATTATAAAGTATATATAAGAAATAATAATGAAATATATGACATTATAAAGCTACTGGATTTATGTATATATATACATATGTATGTATTCTACTTACTTCCATTTCAAGACAATAAGGAAAGGAAAACAGCGTTCATGCGAACGTACGGACTACCGTCTCCATGAACGGTGTTTTTCATTTTATTTATCTACCTATTATATATATATATATATATACTGAATGTATATGATATATAAATCATATTTTATATTCTTTAAGTATGTAAATCACGATATAAGTAATGATGATGTCAAGAACAAGTCAAAACACCTACGATAAATGAAACGATTTTACCCAAAACGCTTCTTTAACATGGAATTTACAAAAGAACGGGTAATATAATGTCATAAGTGAACCATATGTGATATCATAACAATGAATATGATTCTGTAATAAGTCAATAACATGATTTAAATCATTATACAGGAGGTTCGGACACTTACAAAGCAAGTCGGACCTAAGGTAAGGGAAATATCACAATCTCATTTTTATCCGAGATTGTTTATTCGTAAGTATTTACTGGGGTGTATTTTATCATCCACATCCATGTTTCATCAATATGTAATACTATTTCCATCCACCTACAATTGTTTAAATCCATTTTTACCCTTCGGTGAGTTTTTAGTAACATGTATGAAAGGAATCTTTTGTCGTTTTTCGTACGAGGTACTTTTTGACTTTTCCGACAAAAGTACGAAGAATTTTTTTTAACTTATACGGCATGAATGGATTTTTAAAACATTATTTCCAATAAGCTTCCTTTAAAAGTTTTCAAGTTTATTTTTAATCAACTTCTTTTATTTTAAAGTCGTATGACATGTTATGAAAGTAAAAATGTTTTTAAAGTAGAAAGGATATTTTCCTCAAGAATGGAGTTCAAGTATTTTATCAAAATTATTTTCCATCTAAGATAATAAAAGGGTTCTGTTTTTATCCCTATTATTACATGGATTTGATTATGTTGTTATGGAAACATTTTTATGAATTCCTTTATCTTATATGAATTGTTTTATGATGTCATGTTGTTTAAGAATCCCATTTTTATTACATGGGTTATGCGATGATGTATGATTTATGATTATGTGGCACACATAAGAAAGGATTCATTATAAGATGGGTGGGACCTATATCTCCCTCCAATGCATTGGGTAAAGATTTTATATCTCATGAGATAAACATGGCTGAAATGGTAGGTTATACCGGTTCAGTGAAACAGGACTGAAACGAGGGTTACTCGATTCAGAAAGGGACTTTGTCCACTAAGATAGTCTTGGCAATGAGTCTTGACTAACAAGAAATGATTCTCTATGATTATGTGTGTATGCCACAAAGTTTCATGTTTTAAGTTATGATTATTGGGATTTCATTTTCACTTCTATGATTTATCCCATGTTATGATATTATGAGCTCTTTTGCTGGTTAAGATTTCCAAAAGCTATGTTCTTATGTATATGATGTGATTGATATTTCTTTTGTTTACCCTTACTGAGCATTTGAGCTCACCCTTTTATGTTTTCTTTTCCCCAGGATATAAAGAACGGTTTTTAGGTAAAAAAAGGGAAGATCTTTATGGGAGATATTGGAGATCTTTCACCACGATTAGAAGATTACGTTCCGAGTTTCCAAAGACACTAAACTATTACGATCCTTGTGTGTGTGTTTTTGTTATGTACTAAGTATTCCGCAAAAGTAATGTAATGTCCATGTACGTCAAGATACGGGTCTCTACAGTTGGTATCAGAGGAAAGGTTTAGTCAACCTTTGGAAACTAGGATGCGAAAACGTTAGTGAGATTCCTAGAGATATTTCTAAGGTATGTCTAGGTATGTCCCTAAGGTTAAGTATACGTATAGGTTATAGTAATAGAATTACGCTAACGATCATAGAATTAAACCTAAGATGTTGGATATTGAAGGTACTCCCCCTTTATTATGTTGTTTTCCCTAGCATGATTTTTGTATCTAACACTATTATGTTTGGGTTTTAGAAAATGGCTGGAAACAAGATGATTCACAATAATGGAGGATATGATGGACAATGGAATGATATTCTTCATGAGCAACCAAATGAAATGGGATTTGGATGTCCAAACATCATTATTATGCCGAATCAGCAATCTCACAACATGATCAATAAAGTAAAATTTGGTAAGTTTCCTGACTCGACTAATAAGAGAAAGATGGAGTTCCATGATGATCATAGAGGAAAGAAAGTTCAATTTCCCCTATGTAAATCATGTGGGAAGAGGCATCAAGGAGAATGTTTCAAGGGAACTGGAAGATGCTTTGGGTGTGGAAAAGAAGGACACAAAGAAAGTAAGTGCAAAGGAAAAGGGTCGGTTAACACCATGGATGAGGATAATGGTATTGCTACGACATCAAAAATGGTTAAGTGTTTTAAATGTGGAATGTATGGGAATTATGCAAACAAATGCCCTAAGGGAAAGACTCATGAAGAGAATTAGTATGGTCATATGGGTAGTATTTATGTGGATGATGATGAAGAGACTACAAATGATATGTGAGATGAAAGAATTTTTGAAGCTCGGTCAATGGTTTGAGAATGTAGTGGCATGATTACATGTTTATCATGTGTAATTTTGGAATAAAGAGACATCTATGGATTGTTACACTGTTGTCTTTCCTTGTGTTTTGAAAGTATATGATTAATATTACCAGTATCCATGAAAGGTTATTCAGATATTTTTGGAATGTAGATGATATCCGCATAATGAAGGGATAAAGAGAAAATTAAATGTTTGATAGTATTCATGAGATCATGATTGATATAAGGACTAAGTGATATCATGGTATGAGTATATAGAATTTTGAGGATTTTGGTATGTGGAAAGTTTTAACGTTTAACTGCATTCATGTTTTCAATAAGGTTCAATGGGTATTCAAGGGAATACATGATTAAGGCCTTTGAATGATTACAATGTGACCAACGAGATATATCTTATGATATTTGGGGATCAACGATGGTATTAAATCTTTGGAAATCGTTTTCACTATGTTATGAGAGTGGACTGCAGTATTATGGATAAGCCTAAAGATTGGAATGGATTATGTTGGACACAAGTTAGTATTGTTTAAGGATAGATGTTTTCTCGATATTATTGATGGTATGTTATAGTAATATAGTTTTAGAAAAAGGACAACCTGCAGGACGGGCGACAGCCCATCGCGTCGGACAAGGCTGTGGGAATCGAATCCACAACCGAAGTGCGACTGGCCTTTATCGCCTACCACTGACCTACAGGAAGTCCCTGTTTAGTAGAAACTGGTTTTATTATATTAAGCAGTATGATATATGAAGTATAAGTCCATTTTAGGAACTATATATGATTAATCTCACTATAGAATGACTTATGTATATTTAATAACTTTTGCTTACCTTTTGTTTGAGACAGATGGAATGACCCGTCATTCTATCACATGATCTGCTAACACTTCACGAATAACAAATTCAACTTCATTTATTTAAGATATGAAGTGGAAATTGTTCAAGGCACGAACAACAGTGATATTGTATCAAAATAAAGTAAGTATTTATTCTAATTCAAATTTTCAACTTTAGGGAAATGATCTTGAAAACCAAAAATGTTTTCCTAGTGATCTTATACCTGATGAATCAGATGGTACCTTAGATCGTCACAAATTTATGGATTTGTGATTACTGGCTTTTCCATAGCCATTTTCTCTACCACTCTCCATTAGAACATGATGGTTAGATTTCTCTTCCATATCCATATTTTCACCTAGGTGGAAACCCAGTGATTAGTTTATTTGGGTAATCGTTACATTTCATACTTTAGTTTTTAAAGCCAAGTTTTGGTATTCCCTTTTACGATGTGGGTTTCAATTAAAGAAACTTTCGAATAGTAAACCATTTATAACCCCGACGAATTTCGAGGGCAAAATTCATTTTAAGGGGGTAGAATGTAACAGCTCGAGATTTTATGAAAAATATTCTTTTTTATTTCACTAATGTCTTGTGTTGTACGCTACACCTAAAGGAGCTTTCACAACACGCATCCTTGACTTGCCTTGCATTACACGCAATCGCGACCTTCCTCGATAGCATGTATAGTACGCAATAACGA
Source organism: Viscum album (assembly GCA_963277665.1). Classification (NCBI taxonomy): domain Eukaryota; kingdom Viridiplantae; phylum Streptophyta; class Magnoliopsida; order Santalales; family Viscaceae; genus Viscum; species Viscum album. Next base: position 910,304,110 of record OY728155.1, on the reverse strand, counting down.
GTTTCACTAAACAACGATATGCTATTAAGATATTATTAAAACTAGCCGTTATGAATATTAATAACCACTTTTTGAAATTTTGTAAATTTTATTTTTCAAAATGGACATCATTTATGGATTCGGAATATCGAAATTAGCTTAGGTTGAAATTTTGGTGATTTTCGGATAACTTTCATATTCTAATAAATAGTGAAAATTACTAAATTTTAATTAAAAACAACATTTTTAATCGAAATAATTAATAGTGATAAATTATTAATTTTTGTAGTTTTAAAGTATATTTAGAATATATTTTTACAATGTAATACAATGATGGTCATTGGATGTAATTTCACATTTAAACTAGACATAAACAAGTGTCAATCTTTTGATAGATATTGTTTCTTAAAAACACGCTATTTGTTTTAACAGCGGGATTTAATTATAAAATTAATTAATGAAACTTATATGTTGGGAATTTTGTAAAATAGAAATCATTTTTGAATTCGGAATATCAATTATAGCTTAGGGTGAAATTTTGGCATTTTTCTGAAAAACTTCAATTTTTGATGAATAGTGAAACCACTAAGTGGTAGGTTAAAAACTGAATTTTCCATAAAACATAATTTTACCGCTTCTGTGAATGGAATTTCGAAAATCCGAGAGACACGGTTAATATCAAGGACTAAAATGTGATTCAATGAGATGAAAATAATTTTTGGTGAATAGTAACTTTTTACTTTTTTTTACCGCGGTTAATAGTAAATAGGGTAACTAAGGGTAAATATGATATTAATATTACCCTAACACATGTCCTAATTCTATTGGACAAGTGTAATTCGACCAAAAACAAACTTAGGAATAAAATATGACCATTTAGGCCCACTTGGATTAGATTAGGACATTTATTATTAATTTATTTAAAGAAGGGTTAAAATAGTCAAAATCAAAGTTTAATAAGTAAATCATTTTCATATGGGGTTATACATAAGATAAATTCGATTGTAAATATTCATTAGAAAGATACAAAGATTTACTACATGATGGTATTTTATTTGTAATTTTTAGAAATCAAATAATTTAATTTATTTATGACACAAAGATGATGCAGTAATTATCTTGTTAATGAAATATTGACATAATTGATGTTATAAACACCAAAATAAATGTAATTTGAGACTTTTTATGAATTCCACTAATTTTCTAGGTTACTATGATATATTAGTGTTGATTTAATCAACTTTGTTAGAACATATAATTCTGTTATGACTTTCACAAAAATCATATATCAAATAGTGTCAAAATTGACACAAAATAGTTTTTAAATCAAATATTATATTATTAATTGTTAATTTATTCCTAAAAATCTAAAGTTCGTCCAAATGACTTAGATAAGGATATATATTTTAATAATAAACAATTTGGGGTTCGTTTGGCATGTTATAGTAAGTGTATTAACCATATAGTGAAAGAAAACAAAAAGACACGGTAAAAGTAAAATTATTTAACTTAGAGTTAAATCTAATTGATAAGGTTAAAATAATACCCTAAACTTGTCTAAATCTTATTGGTTGATAGGATTTCGACCCATCCCCACTTTAGCTTCTAAATAAGACCCTTTGGAACCATTATAAACCGATTTTGACTTTAATATAAAATAATATTTTGAGGTATTCCTAAGGTGCCCCTCTCCTCCCTTATAAAAGGACACCTCCTCCCCCTCCTCCTCACACCAATTTGAGCACTCAAGCTCGGCCAACCCCTGACAAAATCTCTTCTCCACTTCCCTAGCAACATCCTAGAGGTTCTGGTCTTACTCAAAGACCAATTTTAGTTCCCTAAGAGGAGGTCTCCAAAACGCGCATCAAAGAAGAGGTAATTACCGTTACCAATTCTTTCATCATTATTTCTTCTTCCACTTCTTCTTCATAGGTTGTTTCATTATGAAGTAATAACATCAGTATCACTCATATACTGATATGTTATTATAAGTATGAAACAACCCTATTTCACCATCTATCCATCCTACGGAAAAAGAAATCACTGCGCGTGCGTACGTATGGAATACCGTCTCCACGCCGTGGTGTAATCTATTTTCCACCACCACCTTACATGGATGGGTATAATGGTGTAAAGAATAACTATACATAGTTATTACAACATCATATTGATTCTGATATATTGTATAATCCACTCCAATTCAATTCAATATTTATAGAAATGATATCATCGCTCGTGCGTACGTACGGACTACCGTCTCCACGACGCGATGAGATTCATTCTCCATGTTAACCATTTAAGAATGATTATAAAGTATATATAAGAAATAATAATGAAATATATGACATTATAAAGCTACTGGATTTATGTATATATATACATATGTATGTCATCTACTTACTTCCATTTCAAGACAATAAGGAAAGGAAAACAGCGTTCATGCGTACGTACGGACTACCGTCTCCATGGACGGTGTTTTTCATTTTATTTATCTACCTATTATATATATATATATATACTGAATATATATGATATATAAATCATATTTTATATTCTGGAAGTAAGTAAATCATGATATAAGTAATGATGATGTCAAGAACAAGTCAAAACACCTACGATAAATGAAACGATTTTACCCAAAACGCTTCTTTAACATGGAATTTACAAAAGAACGGGTAATATAATGTCATAAGTGAACCATATGTGATATCATAACAATTAATATGATTCTGTAATAAGTCAATAACATGATTTAAATCATTATACAGGAGGTTCGGACACTTACAAAGCAAGTCGGACCTAAGGTAAGGGAAATATCACAATCTCATTTTTATCCGAGATTGTTTATTCGTAAGTATTTACTGGGGTGTATTTTATCATCCACATCCATGTTTCATCAATATGTAATATTATTTCCATCCACCTACAATTGTTTAAATCCATTTTTACCCTTCGGTGAGTTTTTAGTAACATGTATGAAAGGAATCTTTTGTCGTTTTTCGTACGAGGTACTTTTTGACTTTTCCGACAAAAGTACGAAGAATGTTTTTTTTAACTTATACGGCATGAATGGATTTTTAAAACATTATTTCCAATAAGTTTCCTTTAAAAGTTTTCAAGTTTATTTTTAATCAACTTCTTTTATTTTAAAGTCGTATGACATGTTATGAAAGTAAAAATGTTTTTAATGTAGAAAGGATATTTTCCTCAAGAATGGAGTTCAAGTATTTTATCAAAATTATTTTCCATCTAAGATAATAAAAGGGTTCTGTTTCTATCCCTATTATTACATGGATTTGATTATGTTGTGATGGAAACAGTTTTATGAATTCCTTTATCTTATATGAATTGTTTTATGATGTCATGTTGTTTAAGAATCCCATTTTTATTACATGGGTTATGCGATGATGTATGATTTATGATTATGTGGCACACATAAGAAAGGATTCATTATAAGATGGGTGGGACCTATATCTCCCTCCAATGCATTGGGTAAAGATTTTATATCTCATGAGATAGACATGGCTGAAATGGTAGGTTATACCGGTTCAGTGAAACAGGACTGAAACGAGGGTTACTCGATTCAGAAAGGGACTTTGTCCACTAAGATAGTCTTGGCAATGAGTCTTGACTAACAAGAAATGATTCTCTATGATTATGTGTGTATGCCACAAAGTTTCATGATTTAAGTTATTATTATTGGGATTTCATTTTCACTTCTATGATTTATCCCATGTTATGATATTATGAGCTCTTTTGCAGGTTAAGATTTCCAAAAGCTATGTTCTTATGTATATGATGTGATTGATATTTCTTTTGTTTACCCTTACTGAGCATTTGAGCTCACCCTTTTATGTTTTCTTTTCCCCAGGATATAAAGAAAGGTTTTTAGGTAAAAAAAAGGGACGATCTTTATGGGAGATATTGAAGATCTTTCACCACGATTAGAAGATTACGTTCCGAGTTTCCAAAGACACTAAACTATTACGATCCTTGTGTGTGTGTTTTTGTTATGTACTAAGTATTCCGAAAAAGTAATGTAATGTCCATGTACGTCAAGATACGGGTCTCTACAAGGTGTCCCTTTACAAGTGATAAAATTCGACGAGAATTAAAATTCATCAATATAAAACTCATATTTATAGTAATTTGTATATTGATACTCTTTTCCCAAACTATTTAGAAAAATATTTAAATTCTCCTCACGATTCTAAATAATTTTAGAGTATATTATAATATCATCTATAAAGACTAGCACACATTTGTCAATGTAATTTCCAAAAAAATATATTAATCCATTCTATAAAACTTGTTGGATCATTAGGGGGTCTAAAGTGAATCACCATGAACTCATAATGTCCATATCTTGTTTTTATTTTGTTCCTGGGAATATCTTACTTATTCACTTTGATTTGGTGATATCTTGGTATTAGTAACACCTTATGGAGATAATAGGACCCACGTAATTGATCAAAAAATATCTCTATCCATCGAAAGGGATAATTTTTCTTTATCATTATTTTTTATGTTCAATATAATCATGGTAGGAGTATATTTACCCTTTCTTATTATTCAAAAAGAGGAATGGAACACCACATTTTGAAGCACTCAGGTTTATAAATTTTTTTATAGATTCAATTAAACTAATTAAATAGTTACTATAACTCAATGGTGTCGATTATATAAGGAGGCTTGTATATGAGAAGAGATCATGGTAGATGTTCAATTGAAAATTATTCCTATTGTTTAAGAGGAAGTGTATACAATTATTCAAGGAATACACCTTATAATCCCTCATAATTAGTATATCATTAAAAGTTATTTTCTCCACAACATTAATCATTTGAGCTATATATAATTTTTCATAATTCAATAATTTCTATAATTAAAGTAAATAATCTAAATTAAATTCATCTCCTACCACACACTTGTACAAAATTGAATGATGACCTAACATGTTATGAGTGGTCTAATTCGCTTATTATTGATATTTGTTTATGTAAGGATAGTCAATGGGTGCCTAATATAACATCAAATTCCACTAAATGAAATATAAAATTATTTTTATGAAGTAAATTCCCATAAACATTAACATGTGATTGAATAATTATAGAAGTTTCCCCTAAATAGATTAATTCTCTTGGGGGGTGACTCAATGATTTAATAAATCAACCTAAATACACTAGACAATAAACAATACATAAAAAACTATATAGTGATGTTTTATAATCTTTATATTTCATTCCATTTATAATTTCCTTTTTTTGGATATTGATAGTATTTATCATCCTTACTAGCCCTTGTATTAGTGCAATGACTTGATAATGAAAAAGTTCCCCAAATCTACAACATTAAACTATTAGAGGTGCATTTGTGTGAGATTTATCACCTATTTTTTTAACTACAATCTCCATCTTGATTCAGAAATTGGATAAATTATACCATATTTTTACATACCTAAATATTCATTTAGATCCATTAAGAAATTCCCCATGGTACCTCTTTCCACAATTTTTTATCTTATGGAAACAAATATTATTTTCTTTATCATCTCATTACATAAACTTCTATAAGACACCATATTTCTATTCTCTAATGTGATTGGAAACTCAACTATTTTCTAGTTATTAATAAAAATTCTTAATAACTAGTTTTTCATAATCAAACTATTTCATATATCATATCACATCAGTTTAGGAATATTTTTTACTAAATAATTAGATTTTCTTTAACATTGGTTGTTGGAATATGTTCTCTATAAAATTATTTATTTGGATACCTAAAAAATATATTTACAAAAAGGAAATTGTGAACCTAGAATGAATAACTTATAAATGTGAATTATATCCTAACTTATTATTCTATATGATTAAATATATGTTATCCCTGGTAATTTTCTTATTCGGGTTTCTATCCAAATAATCTATTCAAGTCCATGATAATGGATTATAATGTTTTTAGACTTTTCTAAATCATATCCCTTAGGAGTTCAAATATAGGTGTGTATTACGACATATTAATCATATAACTAGTCTCAATTAATTCACCCTTTTTTGGTTATTACACCCTAGGTATTTATTTTACAAACACACATCAAATTTTAGTTTTTAAATAGGGATGTAGCTGCATGAAAACCACTCACTCTATACCTCAACAATATTTTTGGAAATTTTCCCATACTAAGAATTATTTTTAGTATTATACCTAGGGTTCTCACTATGGTATAATAGTACTAATCTCCAAGAAAATTATGCCATGCTTTGATACCAACTATAGTGACCCAAGCCATCCACACAAATTGTTATATGATTTCTGACATAAATTTCCATTAAATAAAACACAAATATCATGAGGCCTATTGTATTTGGAAGACTGGGTTTATAAAAAACAACATGAAACTAAAAAAATATAATTATTTTATTCTCCAAAATGGTATCTTAAATATCATTGAGCTCATAAAATTGTATTGGACAACGTATGGAATACATAGACAAAAGGGTTGATCTATAATTATTAGTAAGGGAATAAACATAGAAAAAACATAACATATGAGTTATAAGTCATAACATGATAACATAAATAGCATGGACTGTGGATAGTAATTTGGAGGAATAAAATTATGATAAGAGAATCATTATATCATGGAATAATAGGAAATTTACAATATCATAAGACATTACATAATCATAAGTCATAGCTAACCACCAAAACCACATCACATAGTTGATAGAGACCCTGCATCGATTAGGTTCACTCCCAAATAGCATACAAATATCATATTGAATATATGAAATTTTCTAATTAATTTAATAAATATCAAATATTACATATCATAACATGTTAATTTTTATTCATTTAACAAAAAGGAAATCAATAATAAAACATAAATGTAATAATTACCGATGGAATTAAATAGATTGCATAGTAGTTATTCACAAAGGGAAACCTTAAAACATGTATTAACAAATAATATAAAGGTGAATTAAACTATTTATGTATTTTTAGGATATATATAAATAATACATAAGAACTATTTTTTAATAATAAATTGATTATGTGAGTAAAGAATAGAGAAATCATTACCCAAAAGATGTTAGGTGGTTTGGGGAGATCCCTTACCTAGTCTTATACATTCGTTCTATGCTATTACTTAATTTCCTAAATAATAAAATAAAATTAATTAATTTCATAGTGTTGGTCGGAGTGGATACTCAAGAGGGGGGTGAATTGAGTTCCAATTAAAATTTTCTGTTAAAAATAATGTTCATTAAAATCCCCCTATTTCAAAAACAGATTAAACTATAGTGAATTTATACAGATTATAAAGGTTCAATTAGTTTCTCAAAGATTGATTAGTTCTCAGTTAACTTAATCTTATGACTAAATTAACTTTTGAAACTAACTTACTGGTTTATAATATATATAAACACTTGCGAGTTTAACTATCAAAGTAGCTTTGAAGACAAATTATATTTCAAAGTAATAGCAGCGGAATATGAAATAAATAAATATATAGTATGGATATAGTATGTAGCTACAAACACAGAGAATTAACCAAGAGGTTCAGTCTCATGCCGAGACTTAGTCCTCTCAAAAGTTTATATAAAAATGATCCACACCTTGGATCGGAGTTAACAACAGTGAACACACTGTCCAGGTCACAAGATCTCTACCACAGTTCTGCGTGGGGAAACAAACAACAGCTTAGAGCTGTCCAGGTCTCACACGACCTCTACCACTATCCACAGTGGGAAATGAAGTGTAAAAAGGTTTGCTGAGGATTTACAGATCCTCCAGTGAAAGTACAGGAGTTAGTGTGTGTGTTTAATATAGAAGATAACACACACTGCTCGAAATGTAAAACAAATGTATCACAGAGCAGAGATATAGAGTTTAGAAATGGCTCTGGTGATTTCAGTGTAGCTCTGGACTCTTTTGTATTTGATCAGAATTTATTCTGAGTCCTCTTCTCGTTTTTGTTTGAGAAAAAGAGTGTCGTATGCTTCAGGTTCAAAGGCAGTGAGATGTAGTCGATGAAGTTCTTCAATGTTCTTTTGTATGCACAAAACTCTTCTTGAGTAGGCTTGATTGTGTATGAGGTCATGTTCTACTTGTTTCTTCCTCCTCTTTCTTTCCTCTATATTCTTCTTGTGTTCTTTCGTCCACACAGTTCTTCAGCAGAGTCTTCTTCTCGTATTTATGTCACGTGCTTCGGAAGACAGAAAAAGTTTCCTTTCCGCAGGTACGAGGTACAGTTTCCTGACATCCGACAACCTTTATTAATTAATTGACAGAGCATTAAAATATACCTAATATGACCGTTGGTTAGATAAAATAAAGATAAAGATAAAGAAATTCAAACATTTGTTTATGACTATTGAAGAATCAGGTGATCGGTAGGTCATCAGCATTAGTGAGTAATCATCGGTGACTCAGATAAATCAGCATCGGTGAGTCAGACTGATCAGCATCGGTCTGTCATCTGATCGGTGAGTCATTTTGATCAGCATCAGTGAGTCATTTGATCGGTGAGTCATTTTGCATCGGTGAGTCATCTGATCGGTGAGTCATTTTGATCAGCATCGGCCTGTCATCTGATCGGTGAGTCATTTTGCATCGGTGAGTCATTTTGCATCGGTGAGTCATTTTGCATCGGTGACTCATTTTGCATCGGTGACTCATTTTGCATCGGTGAGTCATTTGATCAACATCGGTCTGTCGTCTGATCGGTGAGTCATTTTGAATCGGTGAGTCATTTTGCATCGGTGAGTCATTTTTCATTGGTGAGTCATTTTGCATCGGTGAGTCATTTGATCAGCATCAGTCTGTCATCTGATCGGTGAGTCAGTTTGATCAGGATCGGTGCGTCCGATGTCTGTTGATATTGGATTGGTGCGACCGTTGTCCTTTGATATTGGATCGGTGCTTCCGATGTCTGTTGATATTGGATCGGTGCGACCGTTTTCCTTTGATATTGGATCGGTGCTTCCGATGTCTGTTGATATTGGATCGGTGCGACCGTTGTCCTTTGATATTGGATCGGTGCTTCCGATGTCTGTTGAATCCAGAAGACTTCCAAAATACTTTGTAAGTCAATAAGCATAGACAAAAACATGATAACAGATTCGTTAACAGATTGTAATTAAGTTTATGAGAAATCAAACCAGATTAAGCATTAATGGTATGTGATGATTTGTGATTATTAAAACATCAATCATAGATATGAAATCAACAATCTTCCAGAGGGCTCAACAATCTCCCCCTTTTTGATAATCACAAATCTTTATCATAAAATATAAATAATATGATATATCATTAAAAATAACATATAGAGAATTAAACCATAAAGAGAATAAATATAAAGAGATATATAGATCTCCCCCTTAATTTAAATTTCCCATATATATTATACAGATTTCTCCCCCTGAGATATATACATCTTTTCTCCCCCATATATCTCTCTTCTCCCATATATCATTCGTTTTCTTCTCCCATATATCATTCTTTTTCTTCTCCCCCTTTGGGATAATCAAAAAGGAGGGAAAACATATAAGTGAAAGTGAAAGTAAAAGCAGTCAGCATAGAGTAGAGAGGAAAAGAGAAAAAAAGTGATAAAGTACAGAATATTACAAGCATCACATTGTTAACCCTATCAAAAACAATACACAACTATTTGTTTGGATACAAAGGGGCTTTGCCTTTGTCTTTGGGATCAATAGTGGGTAAGTTTGAAGGCTTGGAGGCAGGCTGGACTTGGCGAATCTAAAGTGGTGGTAGGACAACTCGGGAAGGTGTAGGAGCAGGTGCCACAGAGAGTTGTTGTTGAGAAACCGGAGCTGGTTGAGAAGCTTGCTGAGGGACTGGTCTTAACTGAGATAGAGCTTGAGCAACAGATAGCTGATTTGGAGCTACATCATAGTCACTGAGAGGTTCAGAAGTAGGAACTACTATTGCAGTGGCCTGTGCATTCAAATAGGGCTTCAAAAGATGAATGAAGTCTTGAATGACTTCTTCCCCATACTTCATAGCTTTTTCAAAATCATCTTTATTCTCTATGAATTGGGCCAAGGAATGGGTAAAATCTTGCAACTGATGAACTTGAGTTTTGAAGGCCTGAGTGACTGGAGGTAATTTCAGATTCTCTGCCAACACCTTGAAGTTTGTAGCCATCTCATGCTTTGTGTAAATCTTGGAAAAGTAATTATCAACTTTCTCTTTGATCTCTTGCAGAGCTTTCTTAGCATCTGTTGAATACACTGATGCCATCCTATGACTATTATCACAGAGCTCTTTCATCTTCCTCAAAGATTATAAATCAAGAATTTGTCTAACAGCAGCTAACTCATCATGCACAACTTCTCTTAGAGCTTCTAGCTCATGGGTAGTGATCTTGGTTACCTTGCCTGTACTGGCTTGGCCAACTATGTGAGTTAACTCAGCTTTCAACTTCCTCAGGTCAGACTTGTTGAGATTGTCAATCGAATTTCTCAAAACTTCCATCATACCAGAGATGGTTGATCGGAATTCGCTGGATAGAGATACCAAGCCGGTCTGAAGATCCTTCATAGTCTGATTCAAAAAGGCTATGTGCCTGCTAATAAGTTCACCAGTATTGGCCAGGTCTGGCTTCACAGCATTAGATACTCTTTGTGAGAAGGCTTCCAATGAATTTTCAGAAACTTGTAGAGACACTAGAGTAAGAGCATTAGAAATTTCTTCTCTAACTGTGGATCTCACAGCGGTTAGCAATTCAATCTTAAAATTATTAATATCAGCTTGAGAGATTCCAGAACAAGGTAAATTAACATTTCTAAGATCAACAGCAGGAACATACCTTGCTTCTCTTGGGAGGTTCCTCTGCACAGCTGCAGCAGATTCTGGCATTGCTTCTTATTCTTCAGAATAATCTAAGCCCAACATAGCATAACCAGGGTAGTCATCCCAAACAGCAGCACACATAGTGTATTTTGGTTTCTCATAGCTTGCTGTTCCACTGATTTTTGGTGAATCAACCTTTCCACTGATGTGAATTTCTTGTTCTGACTGAGGTGATTCTATTTGATCTTCAAAAATACCATCCACTGGTCTGTTATCACCATCAAAAGCAGCCTCAACATCATCAGCATGTCCATCATCACTCTTCTCAGAAGCTTCACTATGATATTCTTCAGTATCAGAATCTTCTTCATCACCAAGAATAGGTTCTGATTCTGGTAGGGCTAAGGGTGGACTAGTAGGTCCAAATTCTATTCTTCTCTTGGGACTAGAAGTGTCAGGATCACTCCTATCATCAGGAGATGACATACTTCCTTCCTCAGTCGCATCTTCTTCTTGTTCTTGGGCTTCGGTGGCTTCATTCGTTCCTTCTTCTTGCTCATCATCATCAGAATAAACCGGTTCCTCATCTGGTTTCAAGCCAGGGTCTCTCAAATCCTTTGGCCTCTTGCCATGATCTATGGGATTGTAGGCTTCATACAATTTATCTTCATCTGCAACCCAGCACTTCTTCCATGGATTCCAATTGATTTTCATCCTCTTACAGATCTCTTTGTTGAGACAGAAGGTATGATCTGTTTCATCAACTTCATCATCTTTATCAATACATTCTAGATTCTTGAGCATGGTAGATATCATCTTTGAATAAAACAGTGCAGTGGCTTTCTTGGACGGTTTTACCATTCCAGCTATGTGCACCATCACATATCTACCCAAATTGATCTTCTCATGTGTTTTCAGAAGAAACATCAGGAACACATCCTGGTACTTTACAGAAGCAAAATCTCCTCTCCTAGGGAAAAGTTGGTGCTGAATAAACTTGAAAAGAAGTCTACATTCACCATCTAATTCTGAAGCTGTGATTCTCTGTGACTCTCTATTTCCAGTCAGAATCTCTAAAGCTAATTCATAAGAGAAGTAATCAGATGTTTGAGGAATATTCCCAGAATAATCCTCATATCGACCTTCATGAGGTACATTCAAGCACTCAGCCCACTGCTTAGATGAGAAGAATATTTTCTTTCCTTTTACCACAGACGACATCCTGGCAGCCTCCACACCATCTAAAGTGATTTCCAGATTCATATAGAACTCATGTACCAGCTTCGGGTAGTCTATTCGAGAGATGTCAGAAAACCAGTCTATCCATCCTTGCGATTCAAGAACTTGTAGCAACAGTGACTTACTTGTCAAAAGCCACGCAGAGCTGACTTCTCTTTCTACAGCAATAATCCGAGTTTCCAGGTTCAGATTTACTGATCGTTGAGAGGAACTACTCGACTCGCCTCGAGCACGCTTTGAAGGTACATGGCTATCCGGTCCTTTGATCGGTCTCTTTTGCTTAGCCATCCGAGGATTTTGGGAAGGCAGGAGTTCGACGGTTCGAAGTAGAGGGGAAGAGAGGTTGAAAGGTTCGGTGGGAAATGAAAGGTCAAAGGTTTAGGGAAGATAAATAGCCGCGTATCATTTATTTTATCATTTAGGGTTCCAATAAAATGTATAAAAGAAATTTACTAATTAATTAAAATATAAAAAAAAGATTGGCATGACAGATCGGTTGCACAGATCAGTTTCACAGATCGGTTTCACAGATCTGTTTCACAGATCGGTTTCACAGATCAGTTTCACAGATCAGTTTCACAGATCGGTTTCACAGATCAGTTTCACAGATCAATCATACACAACTCTTGTTTAATAAATTTCATTCTTTCAGAGCATAAATTCTTTGTGAAGATATCAGCTAATTGATGTTCAGAACTAATAAATTTTAAAGAAATATCACCTTTTTGATAATGATCTCTTAGAAAGTGATGTCTGACATCAATGTGATTAGTTATAGCGTGAGACCTAGGGTAATTAGATATATTGATTGCACTAGTATTTTCACAGTTAATTGAAACATGTTTAAGATCAAATCCAGAATCCAATAAAGTGTGTTTCATCCACAGAATTTGTGCACAGCAACTTCCAGCAGCTATGTATTCTGCCTCGGCAGTAGACAATGCAACTGAGTTCTGTTTCTTACTACACCATGATACTAGGGATTTTCCAAGCAAATGACATGTTCCAGATGTGCTCTTCCTATCTAACTTACATCCAGAAAAGTCAGCATCTGAATAGCTAGTTAGGTTAAATGATTTTCCTTTTGGATAAAACAAACCTAAATTTACAGTATACTTAAGATACTTAAAAATCCTTTTAACAACCAGTAAGTGTGATTCTTTAGGATTAGCTTGAAATCTAGCACACATACATACACTGAACATAATGTCTGGTCGACTAGAAGTAAGATAAAGTAATCTCCCAATCATACCTCTGTAATTGGTTTGATCCACTGGTTTCCCAGCTTCATCTGTATCCAATTTACAGGTAGTACTCATAGGTGTATCACTTTCCTTAATACTATCCAATCCAATACGTTTTAAAAGATCCTTTGTATATTTACTTTGATTTAAAATAATTCCATCTTTAGTTTGAAAAATTTGAAAACGAAAAAAATACTTAAGCTCTCCCATTAAGGTCATTTCAAATTCATTTTGCATAATCTTTGAAAAATCAGTACATAAGGAATTTTTAGAATATCCAAAATTAATATCATCAACATAGAATTGTACTATTAATACATCTTTTTAAATCCTTTTTATAAAAAGAGTGAGATCTGCTACTCCTTTTGTAAATCCTTTTGAGATAAGAAAGTTTGAAAGCCTTTCATACCAAGCTCTTAGAGCTTGTTTTAAACCATATGAAGATTTAGAAAGTTTAAAAACATGATTTGGAAAATGAGGATTTAAAAAACCAGGTGGTTGTTCTACAAAAACATCTTCAACAATAAAACCATTTTGAAATGCACTTTTGACATCCATTTGATATAGCTTGAAATTCAGATGTGATGCATAGGAAAGTAAGATCCTAATAGCCTCTAATATAGCTACAGGTGCAAAGGTTTCCTCATAGTCAATTCCTTATTCTTGATTGTATCCTTGTGCAACTAGCCTAGCTTTATTTCTAATGATGTTTCCAGATTCATCAACTTTGTTTCTAAACACCCATTTTGTGCCTATGGTCAAAATGTCCTTAGATCTTTCTACTAATTTCCAGACTTTGTTTCTTTCAAATTGATTTAGTTCTTCTTGCATAGCCATTACCCAAAATTCATCATTGATAGCATCATTGATATTTTTAGGTTCTAACTGTGAAAGAAAAGCTTGATGTTCAACATGATTTCTTAGAGAAGCTCTAGTCTGTGTTTCTCAATCTAGATTTCCTACAACAGCATCTAAAGGATGGTTCTTTAGAGTCCTAGATGGTCTTGAAAAGATAGGGCTAGAGATTTCAGATTCATCTACAGATTTAGGTTCAACAGAAGCAGGTTCTGGAGAATTTCCAGAGCTGGATGTTTTAACTATAGGTCCATTGTCTTTATCATTGAGATTCAAACCAGAGAGATCATCTTCAAGAGAGATTTTAGGTTCATGTGGATCAGTTTCATCAAATTTTATGTGAACAGATTCTTCCACACATTTGGTTCTTTTATTGAAAAATCTATAGGCTTTACTAGAGATAGAGTAACCTAGGAAAATTCCTTCATCACTCTTGGATGAAAATTTGTCAAGATTGTCTTTAGTATTGAGAATAAAGACTTTGCAGCCAAAAACATTGAAGTAGTTAACCTTAGGTTTCTTATGGTTCCACAACTCATAAGGGGTCCTCTTAAGAACTGGTCTGATCAAGACTCTATTAATGACATAACAAGCTGTATTTACAGCTTCAGCCCAAAAGTAAATAGGCAGTTCATATTCATTGAGCATAGTTCTAGCTATTTCTTGCAGGGTTCTATTCCTTCTCTCAACTACACCATTTTGTTGGGGTGTCCTAGGGGCAGAGAAATTGTGACTATAGCCATTGTGTGAGCAGTAAGAATCAAACTCATGATTTTCAAACTCACGACCATGATCACTTCTCAGGGTCTTAATCTTTAGTCCACTAAGATTCTCTACAGACATGGAGTATTTAACAAAGTAAGAACAAGCTTCACTTTTGTGAGCTAGAAAATATACCCAAGTATATCTAGAAAAGTCATATACAAGAACATAGACATAGTGCTTCCCATTTAAACTAGAAACTCTAGAAGGTACAAATAAATCCATGTGAACCAACTCGAGAGGTTGAGAAGTTGACACTTCTTTCTTTGATTTAAAAGAAACTTTATGTTGATTTCCTTTTTGACAGGGATTACAAACTTTGTCTGCTGGAAATTCATGTTTGGGTAAGTCTATAACTAAGTTCTTCCTAGAATGTTTTCTAAGAGAGTGTACATTGCAGTGTCCTAATCTTCTGTGCCAAAGCCAAGACTCTTTATGAAAAGCATTTAAACAAGGAATATTATGCTTAGCTAAAGAATCTAATTCAACAGCATAAACATTTTCATTTCTTAAAGCAGAAAATACTAAAACATTTTTTGAGTTAAAAACATTGCAAGAATCATTTTTAAATTTCACATAAAAACCATCATCACACAACTGAGAAATTATTAACAAGTTATATTTATGTCCATCGACAAATAAAACTTCAGAAACCAAGAATGAATCAGTGTTACCAATCTGGCCTAAGCCGATGATTTTTCCTTTTCAATTATCACCAAAAGTGACAAAGCCTCCATCAACTTTTACGAAGCTTTTGAAACATGAAAAGTCTCCTGACATATGTCTTGAACATCCACTGTCTAAGTACCATATCTTCTTGTGACAGCTCTTCAAGCAGGTCTCCTACAAAACAGATTTAGATGGAAGATGATTTTGGTACCCAGATCTTCTTGGGTCCAGACATGTTAGCCAATGATACTTTAGGTATCCATATTTGTCTAATGGGTATCATATAATTTGTAGAATTAACATTCTTTGAATGATAAACTTTATTAGATCCATAACTATAAATATAACTGGTTGAGGCATATGATGTTCCAGAATTAACTATCTTCTATCTAGATTTAGGAATGAATCTAGTTTTGGTAACTTTTCTTTGTCCAGGTTGGTATCCTATACCAGTAGTATATCTAGGTGCAACTTACTTTCCTAGCATTTGTGTTAGAGTATTCTTCGCATTTGTGAACTTCTCTAAGTATTTTCTGAGTTGCTCATTAGACAATTTTAGTTCAGTATTTTCTTTAAGCAACTGAGCATTCTTTTCTACTTCTATATCCAGATCAGATTTATGCTTAACACTTAAAACATATTGTTTCTTTAAACCTTTATATTTATCTTTAAGCTCATTACAGGTTTCTTCAAGCATATCACAATATTCAAACAGTTCATATTTAGGCATGTTATCACATTTAGAATCATCTCCATAATAATATGAATTTGATGCAGGAGTTTCTGATGTTACCTCAGAAGTGTTTGTCATGAAACACATGTTGGCTCGATTCCTTTCAGAGTCTGAAGATTCAGCTTCACTTGTACCGTCTTCTGAAGCACTCCAAGTAGCCTTCATGGCTTTCTGTACTTATTATCCTTGTATTCATACTTCTTTCTTTATTTCAGCTTTGGACAGTCTGCTTTTATGTGTCCTTTTCTTTTGCATTCATAACAGACAACTTCATCTGATTTATCAGACTTCTTCCAATCCTTTTTCCAGTGTCCTTTGTTATCATACTTGCCTTTTTAGTTTGAATTTATGAAAAACTTCTTCTTCCTATAGAATTTCTTACATCTTCTAGCAATGTGAGCCATCTCAGCATCACTGTCAGAATCATTCTCACTTTCCTCACTGCTTGAACTTTCATTGATAGCTAGAGGCTTTTCCTTATCCTTATTCTTTGAGGTTGTAGTCTTGAAGGAAATAGAATTCCTTTTAGGTTCATCATCTTCTTCATTGTTTACCTTGAGTTCTTCTTCATACATCATCAACTTACCAATTAGTTCCTTGACAGGCAGTTCTCCAATGTCACACGATTCTCTAATGGAGACAGAGGTTCCTCTCCATCTTTCAGGTAGACATCTCAAAATTCTCATGATTTGTTCCTTTGCTGGAACATCCTTTCCAGAGAAGTCATTGTGTTGAAAATTTCATTGAACCTGAGATACATATCAGAAATGGGTTCATCAGGCTTCATCTTAAAATTATCATACTTAATAGTATAGGTATTCAATCTCATCTCCTTAACATTAGTGGTTCCTTCATGAGAAACAGCTAAGGTATCCCAAATTTCATATGCAGTTTTACATATAGAAATTCTATTAAATTCCTCATCTCATAGAGCACAGTACAAGGCATTCATAGCTTTACAATTCTTATTGTAAGCAGTCTTTGTAGGTTCATCCCAAGTAGATCTATCAGTAGTGGGAAATTTGTATTCAGATTCAATAGCAGTCCAAATATCAAAACACATGCTTTCTAGACGAATTTTCATTTTAAGTTTCCACTGAGCATAGTTGTTTCCATTAAAGAAAGGTGGTCGGTTAGTAGAAGCACCCTCAAGTATATTATCCTTGATATCACAAAAAGAATTTTAAACAGATAAAAATTGAGAACTAACAGAAATGTTAAGAACATTAAAATACAACTAAAATCACAGTTGAAAAACAGAGTACTTTAGAAAATATTTTCCAACCTATGATACCAAATGTTGGTCGGAGTGGATACTCAAGAGGGGGGTGAATTGAGTTCCAATTAAAATTTTCTGTTAAAAACAATGTTCATTGAAATCCCCCTATTTCAAAAACAGATTAAACTGTAGTGAATTTATACAGATTATAAAGGTTCAATTAGTTTCTCAAAGATTGATTAGTTCTCAGTTAACTTAATATTATGATTAAATTAACTTTTGAAACTAACTTACTGGTTTATAATATATATAAACACTTGCGAGTTTAACTATCAAAGTAGCTTTGAAGACAAATTATATTTCAAAGTAATAGCAGCGGAATATGAAATAAATAAATATGTAGTATGGATATAGTATGTAGCTACAAACACAGAGAATTAACCAAGAGGTTCAGTCTCAAGCCGAGACTTAGTCCTCTCAAAAGTTTATATAAAAATGATCCACACCCTGGATCGGGGTTAACAACAGTGAACACACTGTCTAGGTCACAAGACCTCTACCACAGTTCTTTGTGGGGAAACAAACAACAACTTAGAGTTGTCCAGGTCTCACACGACCTCTACCACTATCCACAGTGGTAAATGAAGTGTAAAAAGGTTTGATGAGGATTTACAGATCCTCCAGTGAAAGTACAGGAGTCAGTGTGTGTGTTTAATACAGCAGATAACACACACTGCTCGAAATGTAAAACAAATGTAACACAGAGCAGAGATGTAGAGTTTAGAAATGGCTCTGGTGATTTTAGTGTAGCTCTGGACTCTTTTGTATTTGATCAGAATTTATTCTGAGTCCTATTCTCGTTTTTGTTTGAGAAGAAGAGTGTTGTATTCTTCAGGTTCAAAGGCAGTGAGATGTAGTCGATGAAGTTCTTCAATGTTCTTTTGTATGCACAGAACTCTTCTTGAGTAGACTTGATTGTGTATGAGGTTCTGTTCTGCTTGTTTCTTCCTCATCTTTCTTTCCTCTATATTCTTCTTGGTTTCTTTCGTCCACACAGTTCTTCAGCAGAGTCTTCTTCTCGTATTTATGTCACGTGCTTCGGAAGACAGAAAAAGTTTCCTTTCCGCAGGTACGAGGTATGGTTTCCTGACATCCGACAACCTTTATTAATTAATTGACAGAGCATTAAAATATACCTAATATGACCGTTGGTTAGATAAAATAAAGATAAAGATAAAGAAATTCAAACAGTTGTTTATGACTATTGAAGAATCAAGTGATCGGTAGGTCATCAGCATTAGTGAGTAATGATCGGTGACTCAGATAAATCAGCATCGGTGAGTCAGACTGATCAGCATCGGTCTGTCATCTGATCGGTGAGTCAGTTTGATCAGCATCAGTGAGTCATTTGATCGGTGAGTCATTTTGCATCGGTGAGTCATTTGATCGGTGAGTCATTTTGATCAGCATCGGTCTGTCATCTGATCAGTGAGTCATTTTGCATCGGTGAGTCATTTTGCATCGGTGAGTCATTTTGCATCGGTGACTCATTTTGCATCGGTGAGTCATTTGATCAGCATCGGTCTGTCATCTGATCGGTGAGTCATTTTGCATCGGTGATTCATTTTTCATCGGTGAGTCATTTTGCAGCGGTGACTCATTTTGCATCGGTGACTCATTTGATCAGCATCTGTCTGTCATCTGATCGGTGAGTCAGTTTGATCAGGATCGGTGCGTCCGATGTCTGTTGATATTGGATCGGTGCGACCGTTGTCCTTTGATATTCGATCAGTGCTTCCGATGTCTGTTGATATTGGATCGGTGCGACCGTTGTCCTTTGATATTGGATCAGTGCTTCCGATGTCTGTTGAATCCAGAAGACTTCCAAAATACTTTGTAAGTCAATAAGCATAGACAAAAACATGATAATAGATTCATTAACAGATTGTAATTAAGTTTATGAGAAATCAAACCAGATTAAGCATTAATGATATGTGATGATTTGTGATTATTAAAACATCAATCATAGATATGAAATCAACAATCTTCCAGAGGGCTCAACACATAGTATAGAATTTATTCAACATATATTTTACTAATTATAATTTTATTATACTCATTTATAACTATTTCAATGTGTTCTAAGGAAAAATTTCACATAAGTGTGGGAGTTTGTTTTATTGTTACTAGGTCAGATCACTTCTGTATAATTATGGATGAAATTTTACAATGGGAATAAAAAAAATAGAAGTGAAATAGGAAAAAATTATTTTATTCCAAAAATTATTATGGTCCCAAAAATTCATTTTTGTTACGATATTGGAATAATTAAATTTAGTATAAATTTATACATCCTCCAGTTAAATTTGTTTAGTTGTTTTACCGTACATTAGAAATGAGTTTGGTTATATTTAATATTATGAATATATATTAGTTCAATAATGTGGAGAAATATATAACATACATAATTATGTCATTTAGAAACATTATAAGTGATTTTAATCCTACAATTAAGGAGGAAATGGGAAACCAAAATTCATCGACAATGAAGGCCTGGAACCAACATATTATAGACGGTGTTTTTGTTTACACATTAAGAATATAAGATAAGTGATCGAATAATAGATATTACATTAACATAATAAAAATATATTACATATATGATACAATAGTTACTATTCGATTTTGGATGAGTTAGGTGAAAAGAATGTAAGAAAACTAATGAAATTAAAAGAGACAGTTTAATGTGTTACCTCTTGAATTTTTCCTCTATAAAAAACATCATAAAGAACATGGAATTTATAATATTGGGAGAAAAACAGAATTATGTCCTGGGGGAGTGGTTTCGGATGTAAAATAGTTAGAATTAGGAAAAATTCATGGTTTTAATTTTTTGGGTGAGGTCGTGGTATTTATAAAAATATGATAGGGTTTTTTAGAATATTATATTCACTACATAATTATTTTGGTTGTAGAATATCAATAGTATTGATATTTATGAATATAAACAATAAATAGTGAATGTGAATGTGAAATAATGAGTTCTTACATCATACATGATCAAAAAATTGTTTATTTATATTTTAATGTTAATTACTAAAATTTACCATATTTCAATATTCACAAAAAAATTCATTTATATTACAAAAAAAATCACTCTAAACAATTTTCAACATTTAGATTTAAAACATCAATCCATTTTATGAAAAATAATTTTTAAAATTTGATTTATTGACTAAAAATTAACTTTTTTATTATGAAAAGAACTATTATGGAAAATTTGGGAAACCATTCAAGTAAAAAACATTCAATCAATCAAGAATATAAGAAATTAACAAATCATTTAAATTAAGTTTAAGTATATAGAAACATTAAATTTATGTAGACTCTATTGGAAAGAAGACAACATAATCCAGTGTTCCCCATTATAATGTATTCAAAATTATTGGCCATCGAGCCCCATGTGTGAATAAAATCTTTCAAGCTAATATTCCTTTCATTACAGCCACATGCCAAGATGAAATATTGTTTGTTGATCAAATTGTATTTTCTATTTTTAATTTCTATTCAATTTAGCCTCTCAAGCATTATGTTTAATTCCTTCTATGTGTTCCTAGCCTTAAATTCCTCTTTGATAATTTCTATCATTTTACATAATGTTGAGCACCCACTAATCACACTCCACCATTTGATTTTACTACAAAATATTTAAACACTCTCTAATACTTAGTCTTAATGTATGGATTAATTTAATATCACATTATTTATATCAGATAAATTAATTTCCATTAGTTTAGGTAACTGAGAGTAGTAATTACATCATTTAGACTACATTCCCTTTAACATAATACATCTCCATGATTCCCTTCTTCCATTCCACCCGTTCTTCATCCTTCGGTTGTATAGGCCTCTTCTATGCACATCATTAAAACTATCCATCGAAACATGGATATATGTATCATACTCTGAATATATACCATAAAATCCTACATCAGAACAGAGTTTCTTCTACGATGTTGAGTTTTGGATGCTCATTCCAACTAGAATCAAACCCCATTGGTCTTTCAGAAAACCACCATCCTCTTGATCTTGAAAAAAATTACTAATATTAATCATCATATTGAATCTACTATATCACATCTTGTTTGATGCATTAATCAATCCCAAACTACCTCCAATAATTATTACATAGTCCTCACATATCTTTGGAATCATCACCATATATTTCCCTCCATATGATGTGTCCAATACCTTGATAGTGGTTTCCACTAAAGCTGTGTTTGATTGACTGTCATTCCCTACTATATCTGCCCCTAAAAATCACATTTTCATATTTCCAATATGTCTACAACCATCATATTTGGGTAAATTTCCATGCCTCCTAGATAAATACCTCCCTTTATAATCTAACTCCCAAACTTGTAGGAATTTCAATCTCCACCTACTTTCCTTGAATATCATTAATTTAATTTTGAAATAAAATATTTATTTAATTAAAAATTATGGAATTTAATATTTTTATTGATTTTATAGCCCTTGAAAAATTACATATTGTATCATTAAATTTACTTATAATTATAAATAAAATTTATATTAATTTATAAATCTTTTTTTAAAAAAATGTATTTCATTCAAATCTTGATATTTATTATAAAATTTCTATAAAATCATTTATATTTTACAAAAAATATAAAAATTAACTTATCATTTTTAATGCATTTAATTACTTGAACCAATATAAAAATATACTATATTTTCACTTTAGAGGAAAACTAAACATTAATTTACACATTCATATGTGATTATATTATTTTATTAGTCTGGTTTCTATTCATAATAGATTTATTATCATTCCAACTTCCATGTTATTATTTTAATAGTCATATTTATATTCCTATGCTCACATTTTTAATAGTCATATGTATTCCCTAATTTCTATAAATACCTCTTATCTAATTCATTATTCACTAACATTCGTTCTCTCTCATGGTTATATATTTTTATATTTCAATTATATAATTACATTACTAACATTTTTCATTACTACTACAATGTTATTCATGGGGGCATTTATTTTGTTGGATCGAGCATATCCATATTTTCATATTTTATGTAAAATATTTTCTATTTATTATTCCACTATAATATTTGTAATTATTTTGGATATTTTTATTCAATAAATGTAATGTTAAAATTAATAATGTGTTATAGTTTGCATCATATGGGGCATGTTCTTTATACTATATAACTATATTTTACACCATTATATGAAGTAAATTTTAGTTGTTAAAATTTTAGGTCATTATAGTTTTTGAAAAAATTTCTCTTCAATCTTGTAGTGTTTTTCCTATTTCCACTTTAATCTAGTGAATTGATGAGAATTTGGTATATACTTTCCATTTTCCTCTATATTCTGGATGTTATCTTTTTATTTTTGGAAGATCAAGGAATTATTTTTTAGTTATAAATTGCATCCACCCATTCAATTGTTTGTATGAGTATTATTTTCATTTATAATTTTCTTGTTAAAATATTTTTATTATTATAAATTTATTTGAATTAAAATTTTATTTTATTGTAATTTTTTTTTTCATTTTATCCTTTTCAATTTACAATTTCCTCCATTTATAATAACTATCATCATATTTTTTTCTGGTCAGATTTTTGTTTTTTAATTTATAAATAATTTTTGTCATAACAACAAATGAAGATTAAAATTTGTTTTATATTTTTAATTTATTTTTAATTTTTAAACCATTCTTAAGAAACAAATTATTTTTTAATTATATATAAATATATATATTATATATTTTAATATTTTTGTTAACATTTTTGTTTAAATGTATATATGTATTAATATATTCATCATGTAATGCCTCGACCATAGAAACATGGTGCTAGTGCATTATTTTCGTACATTGGCTAAATTATAAGGTATCACATCTAGAAGGTCTGATCAGTTTATCATCCTTTGAAAGACATATTTCATACATGATACCCACAATATATTGGGGAATATTAAATAAAAACATGATTCCTAAAAAGAAAATAAATGGATTAATTTCATGTTTATTCAAATATTTTTTCTTCATAACCTCGGGAATGAAAAAATAATAAGTGTGATCTCAAATTCTCATTAAGGGTATATAAAGTAGAATCAGTAATAAAACAATCAGAATAAATTGAAATGTAAAGGTAAATAAGTGAATAGACATGGAATTCAAATTAGTATATAAGTTAATATCAATAGGAAAGGGAAGAAATTGAAACTCATTCCATTTAAATCAATAAATTTTGAATGGAATGTATCCATATATATGTTTTGGCAAAATAACATGGATGTTTAATAACTGAATCAAAAATAGGGAAATTATTAATTATTGGATGCCATGTTTCCTAGGTACATTGTAATGTCTCGTATTTTTTCATGTATTATTTTAAATATTATATATAAATAATTTGAGACCAAGATTTGAGACAGAAAGTGATTTTGGGGCCCGGTGTGCCTGAAATAAATGATTGAAATATATTAAATATATTAAAATATCTCAAATGAGTGGTTTCCCTAAAAAAGTGGAATAACATCTAAAGGGGTATCCAGATCAGAAATATGTGGGAACCATTGCATTCATGACAGAAACTTTAACATAGGTGTGAGCTAACCTTGACCAGTATAGTTTGGATTTGAAAGTAAGTTTTTTGACATTTTAATGAATAAAATAAAATCAATATTTTTTTTATTTTATCATTATGAAGTGACACATTGAATTGTATTTTGTTTTTATTTATGAAACTTGTCTAGGGACATTTAATTAGAATTCATGACCCTGAAGAGATACCTAGAAGTGCTGGAGAGAACCTAGATAATTATCTCAAAGGAAAATGTAGAAGGAAGTTGGATCAAAATCGAGGAGAGCCATTCATTATGAATCTCACCAATGATGATGATGTGGAGATCAAGATTCTTCGGTGAGTGATCCAAATCTGGAGGTAAGGAATGTGATTTCAATTCCTTTTTCCCCATTATAAGAATTAATGATGAATTAATATTAACCCACGAACACGTTGACCCGCGGTTCGATCATTCTTGTAAGAGGGTTTTATTGAAGTTATTTGGTGATGATTATACTATTTTTTATTATCCTGTTCAGTCTTAAAAAATGGATAAAGACCATACCTAATAATGGATGTGGTTTGTTCCTTGGATTATTCCATATGATTTTTCTCTAATGAAATTCTTCTCGTCCTATGCTTTCATCATAGTTTACAAAAAACAGATTGCTTCCCCTCTGTTTCATGGTGAGACGATTTAAAATTGAAGATATGAAATTGGTATGACTTGACTGAGGTGAGACAATGGTTGCGGTAGAGGATCAAATGATTATGGGTTCTGATTTATCATTCTACTTCAGAAATGTAGAATGATGATGATCTTGTATCCCGAGTTAATTAAAGTCTTGAATATTACCGATTCGGTGATGGGGGGACTAGAAACTCATAGATCTCAGGTTTTCTAACCAGTCGTGGCTAGAAATGACAGTAGTGGAAGTAGAGAAGAAGGAAGAGTGTGATCCATGGTTTCTAGAAAATTCTGCAGAAAACATACTATAGTCCAAAGGACACGACATGTGGCCCCCTTCCACAGCAGCTAGAGTTTCAAGTGGCAGTAAAGTGTCACATGGAATGTGGCCCATGTTACACTGCATGTGGGTCCTTCCCTCAACAATGATTTGTACATCAAGAGTAACACAATCATGGGGGGGAGCACACGACGTGTACCCCACCACACGGCGAGACCCAAACCAAATACACAGGCTACCCCATGTACTGGTACATGGGCAGGAAAACACAGGTTGATACCATGTACTAAAACATAGCTAGAGTACATGGGGGGACCTCAAATAGTAGGAAGTGACATGTGAGACTTTTTAAAGGCTGTTTATACCTCTTCTGCACAATATGTTTTGATGACACAAGCCATTGAACCTAGGTAGTTCCCGGGTTCGAGGGACATGGTGTGTGACCATTCTACACATGGTGTACCTATTTCTACATGGATTGAATAACTTTTCCCCCTATCTCTGACACATTTTGTTAGGGTTGGTTCACTTGATCATTCCTCTAAGGGTTAGTTGGTATCATTTTTGATTCATATGAGTATGGTCCCTTTAGCAGGATGTTACTGTTCATAGTCAAGAATCCCCTATTTGAGGCTCAGAGGAGGATCCTATATCCATTCCTGTTCCCTCCATAAATTCTAGGTATTGGAATTAATAATACTTCAGAATGTCGATCATTTACATAGAAGGGGAATATAGATGAGTCGTGATATCCCCCCATGGCCCTGGAAGTGATCCTTCTATATATATCATGATCTTCCACACTCGTGGAGGGAGTACTCCCAGGGTGAGTGTATCATATTATATTCATATTGATCAAGGTATATATCTCATGATGGTTCCTGAATAATAGTACATCTCATGTGGACATCATTCGTTCAATCAGAGTTATGATTTTGTGCTCCTAGATGAGTTTCTTTATCGAATCATCATAATGAATCTCTAATAGTGGTATGCAGTAGTTGTTACATTCATCTAGAATACGGGACGAAGTTTGATTATATCTATATATGTTCATTTTATATGTACGTAAGACATATACTATGTAGGGCTTCATTTACCATACCATTGGGTTTTTCTTTTTGGTTTCGATGTTTCATTATTAGTATTGATATACTCACCCTACATAGTCATTTTTTTATGTGTCATGTCTTGTGAAGATGAGCGACCTTTTGATGAAGTCCATGCTAGACCATGAACCTATAGAGATTTGTGATTTCAGATAGGATGTGTTGTTCCTATGACATTGAGCAGTAGTCCATGTACCTTTCTTTTACTGGTTCGACAATGTAGTTTTCAGACTCTCTCTTTTGGTGGTCTTTTATTCTAGCTCATGTTACATTACTTATCTTTACATTAATATCCTACTCTATTGGTTGGGTTTAGTTGTGTGCATTCATTTTAGTCATTAGTGGTTTTAGCTTTTTAGCACCTGTGTATTGGAGACTAGTTCATGTGAACATGTACATAGGAAATGCCTCACTTGTTTTTTATATTCCTACTTGGTGTTTTTCATCATCCCAAGTCCAGTTGGAGGTGGGATTGGTGAGTAATGGAATGGGCCCCACTGGGGAAGGTCATTAAAATGTGGTATCAAATATTCATCTGTTCTACCTTAGGGCTAGAAGGCTGTGAGGTTGGGTTGGGGAAATAATGTTAAGTGTTTCGAGTTCAGATTTCATTCCATGGACTCCAGATTTGGCATGGGCACCCGACATATCAATACACCGGGACTCTGATAAATTTCTTTTCAACTTAGTACATGAGAACACTAGTATCAGGAAAAATAATGGTACATGAATTATATTGTAATTTGTTGTGTCTAAATTTCTTTATTTACTGATCTATCCAGATACACTCATTGACCATGGTACATATTATTTTTCTACATGATTCCCACGAGATACATACGAGCTAGGATTTAGAAACTCAATAATGACGATGAACCCCTCAGTGAAGAAACATAAGTAGATGGACCAGTTTGCCCATATGTTTTCTCTAGGTGATGCACCATCTATAACACCACCGGTTGAGAAGCATGTTGTAGCTATAGTACCAGATGACTAGAAGCGCAAGCTAAGTGTTCTTTATAGGTTTTAGAGACAGAGACCCCTAAGGTTATGAGGCACTCCCAAACCTCAAGAACCCGAGTACTAGCATTAGTTGGTGACTAGATTTTCCATCTAGTAAAGACACTATTGGACCAGATGATTATCCTTACAGTGAGACTCTTTTAGGGTTTGACGAGGCGATGGTGATGATATACCACACAGACTCATGGTGAGGTTAATCCATTGTGGAAGGAGTCGGAGCATCTCTTTAGAAAGGATGTCTCTCTAGTTAGGCTAAGATCATTGTGTATACATGTAACACCCCGACCCCAGTTACCCAGATTCGGTGCATTATTTTAATACATTGGCTTGATTATAAAGAATCAAGTCCCGATGGACCGATTGGTTTAGCAGTCTTGGAAAATAGATTACATACATGAATGATACATTACATACAAAACAACATAAATAATCCTTTCTGAAGGCCATTATTCCCATGGCTTAACCCTGCATACCAGTCACAATATACTTCTTCGAATCCTGGGAAAATAAAACATAGAAAGGTGCGAGCTCAAACGCTCAGTAAGGGTAATAAATTCATCAGAAACATTCAAAAATAAGAATAAACTTTTAAGGAAATGTATAAAACTAAAACAAAAGCCTCTTAAAATTGAACTTCATCATAATATGGAAGAAATAAAATTAAATAATTTCATTTAATTATTCACATGGATATTCTACTAATCAAATAATCACACGTAATATCAATAACCACTTTCATAATGATGGAATTCATAATACCAAACTTTAATTTCTGTGTCAAGGCCTCGTGCCAAGACCTAAGAGATAACTGTAACTGGAACTCAACCCGGAGAGCCTCTGTAACCATACTCCAACCCGGAGTGCCTCTAATAACCGGACACCAACCCGGAGTGCCTCTAATAACCGGACACCAACCCGGAGTTCCTCTAATAACTGGACACCAACCTAGAGTGCCTCTAATAACTGGACACCAACCTGGAGGGTCTACTATAACTGGAACCCATCCCGGATTGCTTACTTATACCGGTCCCCATCCCAGAACATACTAGTCCAACACATTCATCTTAAGAAGAGGATGAAATATAACATAAACGTTCGTATTAAAACTACCATATGAAATTCCAAAACATTAATCATAATCCATTAATGGAATAAAAATGAATCATACATAGTCAAACATATCACAAAACCTTAAATACAATATGGAAGATTTGTATCATAATAAATCAACTTCAAACAAGTGTAAAATTTATCAAAGGATGTTTACATAGATGAAATCAAAACTATTTGAGAGAAATATCTCTTTTTTTGAAATCATTTAAAAGTCACATAGTTATTAAAGAAAAAATGTACATTGAAAATAATCTTACAAGATTTTAAGGGAAGCTTAAAAGATTTTATAATGGCAGAAAATATTTTCACTTGCCGTATAAGTTAAAAAAAAGACATTCTTACCATAATTCTATCGAAAAGGTTAATAAGGACTTTGTTTTGAAAACGACAGAAAGATTCTATTATAAAATTCTTATAAAAAGTCAAAAAAGGGTATAAATGACTTTAACCCATATTCTGTAAAATAGTAAGAATGTTTTTAGATACATTTTTAAGAAACATGGATGTGGATGATAAAGATTTCCCAATAGATAATTACGTATAAACAACCTCAGATAATGAAGAGATTGTGAAATAAACCCTTACTAATTTGGAAACATACCAAACATACACCCCATGAAAGAGGTATCATACAATGAATATGTAGATACACATAAATTAAAGTGTATTACACAAAGAATACTATTATGGGTAGTATATACATCACACAAAAGGTAATAGTGGCAATATGGTACAAATCTCATGGTAATAAAGAGTGAGATGAAAACCCCTTACAATTCACTTTCCTTTAGACGAGGGTATGTTTAGCCTCCTGTATGAAAACTATAGTATGTTATTAAATTATACCAGAACCATATTAATGATATCATACATTATTCAGTTATGAATTTATACTACCCATTTAATAATAATCCCCATGTTATATTAATATTTCAAGTAATAATCTCTTTCTTTATCATACGGGTTTTAACTTGTTACTATTGATTATATAAATTAGATCATGATTTAAATACTTCCAGAATATAAAACATGATTTATTTATCAAATTTATTGGAATATAAAAATTTATAATAGATGTATATATCAAATGGGAAATACCGTTTGTGGAGACGACAGTCCGTACGTACGCATAAACGGTGTTTCCTTTTTCATATAGTATTGAACGGAAGTTAGTGAATAAGATATATATAAGTAAATAAATACTTATATATATATATATATATATCTCTAGTAGAATTATTATGTCATATATTACATACTTATTAGTAATATATTTTTTTATAATCGCCGATGAATGGTGAACTTGGAAATGAATCTCATCGCGTCGTGGAGACGGTAATCCGTACGTACGCACGAGCGAAAATATCATTCTTTTGATATTAATATAATATATAATTGGATGGTATATAATATATACAGAATCCTTATCATGTTATATTTATTATTTACATTAAATACACATTATTATTATACCCATCCAAATAATAATGTATTGAATAACAATTATACCACCACGTGGAGACGGTAAGCCGTACGTACACACGTATGGTGACTTGTCATTCAAATAGTGGATAGAATAATGAATTTGGTTCTACCATAATTATAATAATATCAAAGTATATATAATATACTTTAGTTATTATTTTATAATGGAAATGACAAAGAAAAAGGATGTGGAAGAAGAAAGGAACATGAAAGTGGGTGGTGAAATCATTACATCTTCTTCGGGTTCTTCCTTTTGATTTAATCAAAATGGCTCCATAGGATGGATTTAGGATCAAACTGAGGCCTCTAGAATGAAGGGAGGATATTTGGGAGGGTATTTGGGTAGAGTCTGGCCGAGCCAAATGGATTAGAATGTGTGAATTAGAATGAAGGGGGAGTGCCCTTTTATAAGAGGGGTGAGGGGCACCTTAGGAAGAACATAAAATGTTATTTTATAATAAATTCATATTCGGTTTCTAATGGCTCAAAAGTTGATTATTTAAAATATAAGGTGGGTATAGGTATAAAACAACTCAACCAATATGTTTTAGACAAGTTTAGGTTACCATTTTAACCTTATCATTTAGATTTAACTCTATGTTAAATAAGTTAGCTTTTACCGTGTCTTCTTGTATTCTTAAAATATATGGTTAATAAAATTACTATATACTGCCAATAGAACCCCAATTTGTTCATTAATGTCATATATATTATTATATAAGTCTTTTACACAAACATTAGATTTTTAGGACCATTATATCAATTAATAATATAATATTTGTTTTAAAAACTATTTTATGTCAATTTTCACACTATTTGGTATTTGTTTTTTGTTAAAATAATAACATGATTACCTCAAAACAAATACATTGAATCATTACTAACATGTCATATTCACCTAGAAAATTAGTTTATATCATAATAACTTCGAAATTATATTTATTTTAATATTCATAATACCATTTATTAGATTCTTTCATGAATAAAGTAATTACTGCATCATCATTGTGTCATAAATAAATAAATTTATTTAATGTATAAAAATTATCAATAAAAAACCATGATGTAGGAAATATTTTTAAATTTATAATGAATATTTATAATTGAATTTATCTTATGTAAAACCCCATATTAATAATGTTTTAGTTATTAAACATTGATTTTAACTCTTTTAACTCTTCATTGAATTAAATAATAATAAATGTCCTAATCTAATCCATGTGGACCTAAATGATAATATTTTATTCCTAAGGTTGTTTTTGGTCGAGATAAACTTTTCCAATAGAATTAGGACATGTGTGAGGGTAATATTAATAGCATTTTTAACGTTAATTACCCTATTTACTTTTAACCGTGGTAAATAAAAGTAAATTGTTACTACTCAACAAAAATTATTTTCATCTCATTGGACCACATTTTACAACTTTATGTTAACCATGTCTCTTGGATTTTAAAAATTCAGCTCACAGAAGTGGTAAAATTAGGTTTTATGTGAATTTACAAAAGCTCCTCGGAGGTGGGTAAAAGACGGTGAAAAGTTCAATGAAATTTTTATATATCTAAAATTATTATAAACCGACTCCAATTAAGTACATTAATCATAAATAGGTATTATGTATCTATTTTTACATTAAATAATTTAAATAAAATAAATAATTATTTAAATAAAAATTCGGTTTTAAACTATAACTCAGTGTTTTTCACTATTCATAAAAAATTAAAAGTTTTCAGAAAAATACCAAAAATTTACCCGAAGCTAATTTTGATATTCCTAATTCAATAATGAAGTCTATTTTACCAAATTCAAAGCATATAAGTTCAATTAATTAATTTAAAATTAATTCCCACTGTCGAAACAATAATCATGTTTTTAAGAAACAATAACTATCCAAAGATTGACACTTGTTTATGTTCGGTTTAAATGTGAAATTATGTCCAATGAACAACATAGGATTAAATTGTAAAAATATATTCTAAATATAATTTAAAACCACTCAAATTCATAATTTATCACTATTAATTATTTTGATTAAAAAAGTTTTTTTAATTAAAAATTTGCAATTTTCACTATTCATCAAAATATGAATCCAAAAATGAAGTAAATTTTGGAAGATAATATGTATAAAATTTCAAAATGTGGGTATTACAATTCATAACGACTAGTTTGATTAGTTGTGGTGGGTGTTAGAACTCGAAGTTGCGTATAACACACGCTACTGTATTATTCAAAGAGAAGCGTATCGTTGAAGATTGGGGTGTTCCAATATAGGAGATTCTTTAGCTTCAGCATGGTAGCTTGATGGTAGATGACTATTCATCAGGTTTCACTATCCTCTCTAGGTACTCAATGGATTTGGACAGAGATTGGTACTTTAAGGCTCTGACCATCAAGAGAGGTCTGTGTTAGGACATTCGATCTAGCATTATACCTCTTTGAATTCAAACTTATGCTGCAGTTATTGAGAGAGATTTAGTGCTTGAGATATTCTTGGCTAAGCAGATATAGCCGATGAAAGTCAAAAGTAGGAAGACAAGTGAAGTGACCTCAGCGGTGGGGAGACGACATCAGACACAATGATCATGACATGGAAGTCAATAATAGAGGTCCCATGATAGGGTATCTACAGTTAAGGGATCTTAGAATGTATCCAGTTTTCCTTGGGAGAGGCAATACTACACACATGATGACATGGGACATCTCGGCAGATATATCCAAACCTATCAAACTACTTACAGTGGTATGAGGGATGGACCACCTAGGTAGATGCAATGAGTGGATCAGTTATATCATCCAGTTGGTGGATGTTTGAATTGAGTACGGAGAGATGTAGGAGGTGGAATATTTTTTGACATAATACCACCACCACCCCTATGAGGTCTACACCAGGCCTAGGGAGCTAGATGACAGGGGTGGCGGTAGCTACATGCAATTTAGGTGTCTGACCAAGGGACACCATGGATGATACAAGTTATGATATTTTTCTTTTATAACTAATTTTTTGTACTTATAGTCCTGGGGTATTGACATTATTTTCTTTCCACTTACCTTGTATGAGACGTTGAGATTCTTGTCGAACTGTTGAATCAACCCTTACACATAGAGACACATAAAAAAGGAGACTTGATGATCACAAACATGCTCTGTAGTTTGATCTAACCCTTGGAGGTGATAATTTAATTTGGAAACTTCTGGTGGAATGGTCAAGGAATTATGATGTCCTTCTTGATACTAATTGGCTATCTTCGGTTCACTCCATATAGGCTATTTTAGGTGAAAGGTGTTTTGTGTCTGCAACGATGGGAAAATATTTTTATTTTTTGGTGAAAGGGAAAACTAGGTAGCATCATATGGGACCACGTAGAGGATGGTGCCCCCAATCACTCACGATTTGGCTTGACATACCATTAGTAAAGCTGTTCTTATAATCTTTCAGTTCCCAGTAGTTGTGTTGGAGTACGAGGATGTCTTGTCGGAATATTTTCTATGGTTACCACTTTGTCAGGAGATCAAATTACGCATCGACTTACACCCTGGGTCAACATCTATATAACCACCGGCATATCATATGGCTCTCGTTGAGCATAAAAAATGAGGGTAAAGCTAGAGGACTTGATGAACAAGTGCTTCATGAGGCCCAGCATTTCACTCTGGATGGCCCCAATTTTTCTTTATATGAAGGAAGACAAGAGGTTGATATTTTTTGTGCATAATTAATACATGAACTAGCTAACTGTGAAGAATAAATATACACTAAAAAGGATAGATGACCTATCCGATCATTTGAGCGGGACATGATTATTCTTGAAGGTTGAACTTAGACAAGGCTATCACTAGCTATAAGTACGAGATGTGGATATAATGAAGATGGATTTTAGATGCTATTATGGTCATTATGAGTACTTATAGATTCTCTTTGGTGTGAAGAATGACCCACCATATCTCATTGGACTCATGAACCAGATCTTTCAGAATTATATAGACTTGTTTATTGTAGACTTAATCTACAGTATCCTTGTGTACTCAACATCCGAGGAGGAGCATGAAAGACACCTATGGATGGTTCTAGACGAACTCTGAGAAAACTAGATTTATGGGAAACTCTCTACGATCTAGTTATGGATTCAGGTGGTCCACTTTCTAGGAAATGTTATCCATGTGGATGGATTGGTAGTGGACATGGACAAGACGGATGCAGTTTTAGCATGGGATCCACCCAATAACTTGAAGAATTTATGAAGCATCCATGGGTTGTTAGGATATTACCGAATATTCAAACATGATTTATATAAGATATCATTACCTATTATATCTTTGTAATTAGAGGTAATGTATTTTTTATGGAATGAGAAGTACCAATAGGCTTTTCAACAGTTGAGGAAGAGTTTGACGTGCCCTCCAATTATGAGATGACTCGAGGATGGTGTCGAGTATGTAGTGTTCTGTGATTCATTGGAGTCCAAGCTAGGATTTTTCCTAATTCATAGGAAATTTGTAACACCCCAAACTTCCACGGTATGTTTCCCTTTGAATAATGCAATGGCATTCATTGTACGCAACTTCGAGATTCTAACACACCACAACCAATCAAACTAGCCGTTATGAATAGTAATACCTACTTTTTGAAATTTTATAAATTTTATCTTTCTAAAGGGACTTTATTTTTGGATTCTTAATATCGAAATTAGCTAAGGGTGAAATTTTGGTACTTTTTGGATAACTTTCATATTTTGATGAATAGTTAAAATTACTAAATTTTAATTAAAAAAACTTTTTAAATCGAAATAATTAATAGTGATAAATTATTAATTTGAGTAGTTTTAAAGTATATTTAGAATATATTTTTACCATTTAATACAATTTTGGTCATTGGATGTAATTTAACATTTAAACCAGACATAAACAAGTGTCAATCTTTTGATAGTTATTATCTCTTAAAAACACGATATTTGTTTTGACGAAGGGAATTAATTTTTAAATTAATTAATGAAACTGATATGTTTTAAATTTGGTAAAATAGACATCATTTTTGAATTCATAATATCAAATATATCTTAGGCCTAATTTTTTGTATGTTTCTGGAAACTTTCATTTTTTGATGAATAGTGAAACCACTAAGTGGTAGTTAAAAACTGATTTTTTCATAAAACATAATTTTACCACTTTTGTGAGTGGAATTTCTAAAATCCAAGAGACACAATTAATATCAAGGAGTAAAATGTGATTCAATGAGATGAAAATAATTTTTGGTGAACAGTAACTTTTTACTTTTATTTACCACGGTTAAATATAAATAGGGTAATTAAGGGTAAAAATGATATTAATATCACCCTAAAACATGTCATAATTCTATTGGAAAAGTGTATCTCGTCCAGAAACAACCTTAGGAGTAAAATATTATCATTTAGGTCCACTTGTATTAGATTAGGACATTTATTATTATTTAATTCAAACAAGAGTTAAAAGAGTTTAAATCAAAGTTTATTTACTAAAACATTTTTAATATAGGGTTATAAATAACATAAATTAGATTGTAAATATTCATTAGAAAGCTAAGGAGTCTTCCTACATAATTATATTTTATTTGTAATTTTTAGACGTTAAATAATTTAATTTATTTATGACACAATGGTGATGCAGTAATTACCTAATTAATGAAATATTAAATTAATTGATCTTATAAATAGCAGAATAAATGTAATTTGAGACTTTTTATGAATTCCACCAACTCTATAATCTAATATGACATATTAGTATTGATTATATAAATTGTGTTCGAAGTAATAATGCTGTTATAAATTTATCAAAAACAAAATACCCAATAGTATCAAAATTGGAAGAAAGGAGTTTTTAAAACAAATATTATATTATTAATTTATATTCAATTCCTAAAAATCTAAGGTTTGGAAAAGAGAGTTATATAATGATAGGTGTATCATTAATGGACCACTTGGGGGGTCTCTTGGATGTATATAGTAAGTATATTAACCATATAATATAAAAATACAAAGAGACATTGTAAAAGTGAAACTAATTAACTACGAGTTAATACTTAATGATAAGGTTAATATAATGACACAAACCTGTCTAAATTCTATTGGTTGAGTGTTTGAGACCCATACCCACCTTAAAATTTATATAATCCATTTTGGAGCCATTAGAAACCGAATATGAATTTATTATAAAATAATATTTTTAGCTTTCCCAAAGGTGCCTCTCACCCCTCTTACAAAAGGGCACTCCCCCTTCTCACTAATTCACACATTCGAAGCCTTTTGACTCAGACAAAACCTTCCCAAATACTCTCTCAACTTCCCTCACTACATCCTAGAGGCCTTAGTTTGATCAGAAAACCAACCTAAGGATCCCTTTTGATCAAATAAAAAGGAATAACCCGAAGAAGAGGTAATGTTTTCACCACTCTCTTTCAGGTTCCTTTCTTATTCAACTTCATCTTTCTTTGTTATTTCTATTATAAAATAATAACTCCAGTATATTATATATAATTTGATGTTATTATAAATATGGTACAACCATATTCATTATTCTATCCATTTTTTGAAAGGCATTTCACTATACGTGCGTACGTACGGCTTACCGTCTCCACGTCGTGGTGTAATTGTCATTCAATAAATTATTATTTGGATACGTATAATAATGATGTGTAATTCATGTAAATAATAAATATAACATGATAATTATTCTTTCTATATGATATACCATTCAATTATATATTATTTTAACATCAAAAGAATGATATTGTCGCTCGTGCGTACGTACGGAGTACCGTCTCCACAAACACGATGAGATTCATTCTCCATCGTATCCATTCAAGTATAATTCTCATTTGATGATTAAAAATAAGGTTTAAGGACTTGATATAATTCTGGATATGAATACGATACAACCTATCCATAACAAACACGGATTACGTAATAAATAATATAAAGGAAAACAAGTAAGTTAACACCCAAAATGACAATAATACTAAGATATTAATAACAAATCAATGTTAAAAGATCATATATGATATCATATTAATGTAAATGATTCTTGTATAATTCAATAAAAATTATTTCACCATTATAAAGGAGGTTATCCTACCTTCGACCAAGGAAAAAGTACAAAGTGAGGGGCTTCTTATCTCACTTTCAATTCCGTGAGAATTCCATTGTTCACCACTTATTTATTACATGTGGTGTGCGTACTGCCCATGTTTGTATTCATTGTGTAATATACTTTAATTCATGTATATTTTACATCATCATTGTATGATCCTTCTTTCATGGGTTTATGTTTTTTATGTTATGAAATCAATAAGGGAGTTTGAAATTTCAATTTCCACTCATTCGGCTTTACGCATACTTAATTGATTATTTTACTCCAAGATTATGTGTAGAATCACTATTCATTTGATTATGTAATAAATTCCAATCCCCTTTATTTGGATATACTTTTGATACACATAATCACTCCATTGATAAATTATCAGGTCTTCGGTATGAACTTGATAAGAGTATTTTTTACTTAATCTCGATTTGCTGAGTTAAACATCCAATTCATTGGTGTTGTTTTTACAAGAATATGTTTGAATGTCCTTTGATTGGTTTACACTGAATATCCAATCATATTGGGTGAATTTATATTTTTCACTCATAATTATGTCGTTGATTTATCCTTAACCTAAGGATACAGCCTTTATGAGAGATTTCATCTCAATTTAAATTCCATTGAGACTCCTTTATTGTTATACACCAAATCACTTTTATATGGTGTATATAATGTACTTTGACATAATATATCATGAATCCCTTTATTCTCATGATATTACAAAGTTTTTATTTCCTCAATTATTTTTATTCAAGAGTCTCTCTTTTTTTAGGAACTCGAACTAAAATGACATTTTAAAATGTTTTAAAGATTGATTATTCTAAATCTTTCTCATTAATGTCCATGTTTTTAAAATGGTTTTAAGGATTTATTTATATGGACATTAAAGTTCTCAAATCAAAATTCCTTTTAAATGTTTGAAAGTGGTATGTGACACTTTGATTCTAAAATCTATTTTAAATGGATTCTTGATAAATAGTGTGACTTTTAAATGATTTCAAGAAAAATGGGGATATTTCACTCTAATTGTTTTGATGATTATTTTCATCTATGTCAATATCCTTCATCATTCTTGATTGAGGTTATTATGATACAATACAATATTCCATATTGTATCGAATGAGTTATGTTTGACTGTGGATGTTATATTTTTATACCATTCATGGATTGTGGATAAAGTATTGACATTTCGTATGCTAGTTTTAATACGAATGTTTATATTATGTTTAAAAATTTTCATATGAGGAATGCAGTGGATTTAGTAAGTGACGGGTGGAGCCCGCTACAGCTCCTCGATGCATCGGTAGGTCTCATGAGACAAACTAGTGTCTTAGCAAGAGGCCTTGAGAAAATCTTATTTGTAGTCTTGGCATGAGGCCTTGGCTACGTGGTTATGATAGTCCGGCATTATGCATTCCGTCATTATGAAAGTGGTTATTAATATTTTCATGTGATTATTCGACTAGTAGAATATCCATGTGAATAAGTAAATGAAATTATTTCATTTTATCCTTTCCATATTACACTGAAGTTCATGTTTAGAAGGCTTTTGTTTTAGTTATATATTGCCTTAAATTTTTATGTTTATTTATGAATGTTTCATCTATATTGTTATCCTTACAGAGAATCTGTGATCACCCCTTTCAATTTTTTATTTTTTCTAGGATGTGAAGAAGTATTTTATGAATGACCTTCAGGGATAGTATGAGGGGATATGAAGACAATATGTTGTTTTAGTTTTTCACCTATTAATGTAATGTAAACATTATGAATAAATCTAGTGATTCAAGAGCTACTAAACAAATCGGTCTTTAGAGACTTGACCTTTCTTTTGATCATGCCAATGTTATGTAATAATGCACCGACTCTGGGTATCTAGGGTCGGGGCGTTACAGAAGTAGTGATTTCCTATGGTTTGTGCCAGTTAATATCACATGAGAAGAACTATGTGACCCATGATCTTGAGTTATTAATGGTAGTTTTAAGATTTATGATTGGGAGACAACACCTAATGGGTGAGCATTTTATCTTCTACTCTAACTACAGAATTCTTATTTATATCTTCTTTCAGAATGACCTGAACGTCAGATAGAGGATATGTCTAGAGTTCCACCAAGACTATGACTCTGATATTTTTTATACTCCTAATAAAATGAACATAGTTGTGGATGATCTTATCCGGATATGTAGTTCTTAGTTGCTGAATGAGTTATTAGAGCAGTTTTCCTCATTACCATTATCATTCATATGTGGAGATGGAGTAGCTTACCTCTAGTCGATGGTTTTTACCCTTTCAAACATATAGTGTGTTAGGGATGCATATCTTGGGGATACTGACTGTGAAACCATACATGCTCATATATCCATAGATAATGCGCCTGTTGGATATTCATATGGTGTGGAGCACGTCATCCTTTTTAGAGGACTCATAGTTGTACCAGTGGTGTTGTGGGAGGATGTTCAGAGGGAGTTTCAGACATCCCCTTTGGTGGTACACCATGGTGTGGATAATATCTAAACCGGACCACTGATTTCAATTATGGTGGAAAAGGATAATGAAGATGGTTTCAGATTGTTTTTCTTGATTACTCAATTGTTATAAAGAAAAGGGTGATCACCATGTTCTATAGGGTTTGATTCAACCCCTTGATTTGTCATAATGGAAGTGGGGTGAGATATCAATGGACTTCATGACAGATTTATCAATTATGTCTAGGGGACACGATTCCATTTGCGTGATCATTGAACAACTCACCAAGTTATCTGACATCCTACTTATCTGGGAGTAGAGTCCAATAGAGTTCTTGATACGCCTCTATGATTTGGTGATATTTCACCTCTATGAAGTCGAATCAACGAGAGTTACTGATCCCATTGTTTGTTTCGCATATTGTTTGTGTAAGGGATAATAAGAGGCATTTTGGAATCTGTTATGCTTGGGAACAAAATTTCTGTAGGACCCTGGGACACCCTGAGAGGGGAGTGGTGAATCAGGGTGACATCTTTTTTAAAACAAACATGTGGATCTTGTTCCCATGCTGGCAGGAACTAGTTAAACCTGTATGATGGATATGATCAGCAATGAAACATTCACATGCAAAGAGATGAAACAAAAAATTTTACATGGTTCACCACAAAGGGCTACGTCCATAGAGCATACGCCGACAAGTCGCTGGTCATGCCAAATTCAACTAATCTTCACTAGTTGTGGATTACAATAGTTCGGGAAAAGTCACTCTGTCCCAGGCTAAGTGCCTTTACAAACGTTCAAGGATAGCTCACTGCTTCCCACGGGTCACTCCCATTGACTCCCCCTGGATCACTAAATTTGGTGAATTCCCACTCAGTTTATAGACATGAAGGTCTCTTCAATAGATTTGCATTAAAGTCTTTGTCTCTTATTCAGCATGAGACAATGCTTGCATCAGTGTATTGAGTTGATGCTCTTTTGTATTCAAACTTGTTATTTAATGCAATAACTGAATTCACTAAATCTTCTTCTTCTCTTCCTTTGATTCCCAATATTAACACATTAGTGTATTGATATATTCCCCTCTTTCTATGCAGATCTGAGTTTAGTTGCACGAACCGTTCTTCTTCTCTTCTCAAAGCACAAGAAGGGTGTCAAACACCAGTCATGTGTGTGCGGTACCACTTCTCTTCATAAAACCAAATCGTTCACTGTTCTTCTGTATTCACAAATGAATACATCATCTATTTCACTAAAGGTATCCAGCAATCTTTCAGCTTTTGTTCAGCTCCAAAAAGGCAGGCGTACTCCAACAGCACTTAGAACTAATCTCTAAGCCCGACACGCATGTCCCAATACGGTGCGCAGGTCTTCGGCACGCAAGTCCAAACTAGCGCGCAAGTGTCACCAGAGCACCTATGTGATGCTTCCTTCTTCAACTAAAAACTTGTGTGATCCACTTCCTTTTACGCTGAAGCGGATTTCGGCGCCCAACTACGAACTGTCACACAACTTCAAAACCTGGCCCGCAACCTATACATGTGCGGCCACACTCCACTTGCAGAACCACCAAACCAGTGAGAAGAGAGCTCTGATTTTCACTAAGTGTTGAGCTCGTCATTGTATGAGGAGGGGTCGACCTTTATTTATAGGTGTTTGAACAAATTGCATGACGACGCGCAAGTCTCCCCTCGGCGCGTAAGTTCCAGTGCATATCTCCATCTGCCCTAGACTTTGTCGCGCAACTCACTTTTGCGAGCACACAAATACTTGCACGACCTTATTTCCTTTTCCATATTTTGAAGTTCTGATCATGAAAAAAATAGGTGCATAGGTTTCGAATCTTTCTGGGAACCAACACGCAAGTCTCTTCATGGCGCGCAGGTCACTTGTGCAACCAACCCAATACATGCGCGACCCTCTTTCCTTTTCCATATTTCCATGTTCTGATCTTGAAAAACACTAGGCATGCACCTTCCCTATCCTTCAGCTTTCACCATGAACTCGACTATCGTTATATATATATATATATCCATTGGTAGATCTTTATTAGCACCATCATATTTTGATACAATGTGATGTGAACGACCATTTCAGAATTACATCCCCTTCCACACTGTCTTCTTCGTCATCCATCATTCTCTACTTCATGAAAATCATATGATTCAATTATTTAAGTAAGCTCTGACATGGTTCTTATTCATTCATGAATAATTTCATGGTCTTCATCAACCGTCATGTCTTCTTCTTCATCCTCAAATGGATTATACCTCACAATTCTTCACTGTTCTAAACAATGTGCCACCTTTGACACATGTTCTCTAAATTTATGATAAGTACAACAATCATATGAATTTCCATTATTCCATTTCATTGGAGTAATTCTTTATCTCCTTTATTTTGATCTTCATTGACATCTATTGGAAACAAATACAACCTTATACACAAAGAGGTTCCAAAAATTTCAACCCCTAATAGATGGCCAAAATGAGAGTACTATTCAGGCTCAAGATGACATGTTATGTCATTACATCGTGATCTTCAATCATATTTGCGAGGACCATTACAATAGGAAGAGTTTGCGCACAACAACATCTACCACTCCACCATTGGTATAGCACCATTTAAGGAATTGTACGTCCATCCCTACAGGTCACCACACAACTAGAATTTGTGCAAGCTACTACCAAGATTGTGCAGATAAACTTGGAGTAAATGAAGACTGCTAGTGCCGTCAGAAATCTTATGCAGACATAGGGAAGTGACCTTTGGTATTTGAGGATAGAGACCATGTCTTCTAAATGGTCTCACAACGGTGAATGTTACCGAGATTAGGCTAGGGAGAAAAGTT
The DNA here is from genome assembly GCA_963277665.1 of Viscum album. Taxonomy (NCBI): domain Eukaryota; kingdom Viridiplantae; phylum Streptophyta; class Magnoliopsida; order Santalales; family Viscaceae; genus Viscum; species Viscum album. Next base: position 910,261,853 of record OY728155.1, on the reverse strand, counting down.
ACCTTGAGGTTTATTAGCCCTTTTTAGATATTGTATAGAGTTTATGAGGTGGCATATCACCAAACTATACATCCGTAGTAGGACCGAGTATATGATTTCTTCCAAGTGTCCCAACTGAGGAGGTACGTGCATGACGCATTGCACATCATCGACTGGGGATAGATGGACATTGAAGATAGAGAATCTATTACTATGTAACCAATTTAGATCGGGGATCTACATTGTAGATACCCGAAGCCAAACATACATAGAAATTACATAACTTTTGCGGAATACTTAATACATAACAAAAACAAACACACAAGGACCATAATAGTTTAGTTTCTTTGGAAACTCAAAAAATTAATCTTCTAATAATGGTAAAAGATCTTCAACATCTCCCATAAAGATCTTCCCCTTTTGTTTTAATACCTAAAATCTTTGATTATATCCTGCGGAAAAGAAAACATAAATAGGGTGAGATCAAATGCTCAGTAAGGGTAAACATAGAGAACATTAATCGATCCATAAACATTTGAATACAAAAACTTGAACATAAAATTTAAACATCAAAATCTTGAGCAATGACATAAATTATGGATGTACGTAAGGCATATATCCTAAATGAACATCAATCATGAGAAAATAGCATGGGAATAAAACATTTAATTGTGGAAAACCATTAAGCACATGATATTATTTCCATAGTATCCAAGGCATTGCTTCCAAGAGAATCTTAGTGGACAAATACCCTTTCTAAATCGAGTTCACTCCTCATTCCAGTCCTACATCACTGAACCTAATTAACTTACCGTTCTAGCCATGTCTATCTCATGAGATATAAATAATTTCCCAATGCATTGGAGGGAGATATAGGTCCCAGCCTTCTCACATTTAAATCATTCTTACGTGTGCCACAACATAAACATAAATCATTCATCATAACCCAAATAATAAAATGGGTTTCATAAACATCATCCCATCATAACATAATCCATATAAAACAAATGGATATCAATTCATCATAAGAAAAGTGAAACAATGTAAATCATAGATACATTATACATAAAACATAAACATATGAAATAATGTCATCTTAGATAGAAAAAGGTTTTGATAAAACACTTGAAATGAATTCTTGAGGACAATATCCTTTCTTCTTCAAAATCATTTTATCTTCACAACATTCCTAGAAATTGTAAAATAAATGTATTTTGTTGAAAATATTAAATAAATCTTGTAGAGAAAGCTTCATGAAAAAAAGTCATTATAAAAATGTAGAAATCTATTCATTCCGTATAAGTTAAAAAAAACATTCTCCTCGTACTTTTTTTGGAAAAGACAAAAAGTACCTCGTTTGGTAAACAAAAGAAAGATTCCTTCAATACGATGTGGTAAAAGTAAAAAAGGGTAAAAATGTCTTTAAACATACATGGAATAGAAGTATACATTTGATGAAAACATTTTGAGAACATATGGACATGGATAATAAACATAACTCCAGTAAATACTTCGAATAAACAATCTCGGATAAAAATGTGATTGGAATAATTATCCCTTACCTTAGGTTTGATATGCTTCGTACGTATCTGAACCTCTTGTATAATGATTTAAATAATTTCATTGACATATTAAAGAATCATATTAATTGTTATGATATCATATATTGTTCACTTATGACTTTATATTACCCATTATTTTATAAAATCCATGTTAAAACAACATTTTGGGTAAAATCATTTCATTTATCGTACGTGTTTCAACTTTTTGTTCTTGATATTATTACATATGTATTGATTTAATTAATTCCATAATATAAAACATGATTTATATATATAATATATATTCAGATTACACACATATATATATATGATATATCGATAAATGGAATGAAATACACCGTTCATGGAGACGGTAGGCCATACGTACACATGAACGCTATTTTCGTTTCCTTACTAAATTGAATGGAATTAAGTAGATTACAATCATATATATATATATATATATAAATCCAGTATAATTATTATGTCATATATTTCATTATTATACACTATTTATACATTATAATCATTCATGAATGGTTAACATGGAGAATGCATCTCACCGCGTCGTGGAAACGGTAGTACATACTTACGCACGAGCGATGATATCATTCCCATGATCATGGAATTGTATTGAATTGTATGTATAATATTTCAGAATCAATATCACTTGAAAATAATAATATACAGTTATTTATTTACACCATTATACCCATCCATGTAAGGTGGTGGTCGAAAACAGATTACTCCATGGCGTTCAGACGGTATTTCGTACGTACGCACGCGCCGTGATTTCATTTTCTGTAGGATGGATAGAAGGATAAATAGGGTTGTTTCATATTTATAATAACATATCAGTATATAATTAATGCCAATGTTATTAGTTTATAATGAAACAACTAAAGAAGAGTAAGTAGAAGAAGAAAGAAACTTGAAAGAGTCCGTAGAAGGCATTACCTCTTCCTCGACGCACCTCCTTTAAACTTCTTCTTTGGGCCCTAGATATGGTCTTTTGAGAAGACCAGAACCCCTATGATGTAAATATATAGGATTAGAATAGGAATATTAATGGTTTTTCTGAGCATCAGGGCTCAAAAGTGGGTGAAGAGAAGAGGGAAGGGGTACCCTTTTTATAAGGGAGGAGAGGGGCACCTTTGAAAAAACATAAAATATTATTTTATAATAAGGTCATATTCGGTTTATAATAGCTCTAAATTGATTTATTTCAAAGCTAAAGTGGGTATGGGTCTAAATAATCTCGTCCAATAGGTTTTAGACATGTTTAAGTTACTATTTTAACCTTCTCATTTAGATTTAACTATAGGTTAAATAATTTAACTTTTACCATGTGTTCTTGTTTTCTTACACTATATGGTAAATAAATTTAATATAACAAGCCAAAGGAACCAAAGTGGGTCATTATTAATATATATTTCCTTATCTAATCCATTTGTATTATCCTTATATTTTTAGGAATAAAATAACATTTAATAATATAATATTTGTTTTTAAAACTATTTTATGTCTATTTTGACACTATTTGGTACTTGATTTTTTGAAAATCATAACAGCATTATTAGTTCAGAAAATGTTAATTAAATATATACTAACAAGTCATATTAACCTATAAAATTATTGTAATTCATAAAAAGTCTAAAATTACATTTATTAGGGTATTTATAACATCAATTATATTAAGAAGGTAAGTACCGCATCATCATTGTGTCATAAATAAATTAAATTATATAATGTCTAAAAATTATAAATAAAATACGATTATGTAGTAAATCTTTTTTTCTTTCAAATTAATATTTATAGTTGAATTTATATTATGTGTAACTGTATATTAAAAATGTTTTAGTTATTAAACATTGATTTTAACTATGTCAATTTTTTTTAAAATAAAATAATAATAAATGTACCAATCTAATCCATGTGGACCTAGAGGTTAATATTTTATACCTAAGGTTGTTTTTGGTTGAACTAAACTTATCAAATAGAATTAGTACATGTTTAAGGGCAATAATAATATCATTATTATCTTAATTACCCTATTTACATTTAACCATTGTAAATAAAAGTAAAAAATTACTTTTCACCAAAAATTATTTTTATCATATTGAACCAAATTTTACTCATTGATATTAACCGTGTCTCTCATATTTTTGAAATACGACTCACAAAATCTAGAAAATTATGTTTTATGTAAAATTTTCAAACTGTCATAGGAGGTGGGTAAACGACGGTGAAAAGTTCAATAACATTTTTATATATCTAAAATTATTATAAAATGACTCCAATGAATTAAATTGAACTTATATATGTTTTATGTATCAATTTTTACCTGAAATAAATTTAAATAAAATAATTAACTATTTATATAAAAATTCGGTTTTTAAATAGTAACCGAGTGTTTTCACTATTCATAAAAAATTGAATGTTTTCAGAAAACTACCAAAAATTCACACTAGGATAATTTAGATATTCCAAATCCAAAAATGAAGTCCATTTTGAATGATAAAATTTATAAAATTTCAATAAGTGGCTATTAGTATTCATAATGTATAGTTTATATAATATTTTAATAACATATCGTTGTTTAATGAAACTCAGTATAGCGTACAACACACGATTTTGTAAAAGGTCGCGATTTCGTGTAACGTAAGTCTAGTCAGAGTTGTGTGTAGTGAATTCTTTGTTTGGTGTTGTGTATAACATAATAAAGACTTATTTCATTTATACATTAAACAAAATCTATACTTAATGTTGCGTAGAATAATTTCCAGAAACTGAACTTGAAATTGTGTTTAACACCATCCCAGAATAGTGTTGCGTATTCTACAAGCTAATACGTTGTTTCATATAGTACAAGATAATCTTGGTGTAGTGTATAGTAGAAGACATCAAATAAATTAAAAATAATATATCTCATAAAATCTCGGGGTGTTACATTATACCCTCTTAAAATGAATTTCGCCCAGGAAATTCGTCGGGGTTATGTTTTTTTCATAGAAACCCACATCGTAAAAAGTAATAGTAAAACATCATTTTAAAAAAGGGAAGTTAGAATCATAACAGTCACCCAAAGTAACTCAGCACTAGGTTTCCACATAGGAAAAAATATGTGAAAATATGGATATGGAAGAGAAATATAACCATCAACTACTAATGAAGTGTGGTAGAGGACATGACTATGATAAATTCAACAATCACAAAGCCATAAATTTTTTATGATCTAAGGTACAAACTGATTCATCAGATATGAGGGCACTAGGACAACATTTTTGGTTTTCAAGTTCATTTCCCTAATGTTGAAGAATTCGGAATTAGAAGAAATACTTTCTTGATTTTGGTAAAATCTTATGGGTTTTTGTGCCTTGAACAATTTCCACTTTATATCTTAATGAAATGATGTTGAATTTGACTTCCATGAAGGGTTAGCAGATCATGTGATAGAATGATAGGTCATTCCATCTGTCTCAAACAAAAGGATATAAAAAGTTATTAAATATATATTAGTCCATTTATAGTGAGATTAATCGTATATGGTTCCTAAAATGGACTTATACTTCATATATCAGGCCGTATAATATAATAAAACTAGTTTCTACAAAATAGGGACTTCCTGTAGGCCAGTGGTATGCAATAAAGGAATGTTGCACTTCAGTTATGGGTTCGATTCCCATAGCCTTGTCCGACGCGACGGGTTGTCAACTATCCTGCAGGTTATCCTTTTTCTAAAACTACATTATTGTAACATTCCATCAATAATATCAAAAAAAGTTATAGCATTAAACAATACTAACTTATGTCGAACATAATCAATTCCAATCTTTAGGCTTATCCAAAATACTACTTTCCAATCTCATATTATAGTGAAAAATATTACAAGATAGGTCATATAACAAGCATGTGAATACCATCATTTATCCCCATATATCATAAGATATGTCTTGTTGGTCACATTCCAAACATTTGAAGGCCTTAATCATGTATACTCTTGATAAATGAAAACCCCTTGAACCTTAGTGAAAACATGAATTTAGTTAAAAGTTAACAATTTCCACATACCAAAATCCCAAAAATTCTATATACTCAAAACATGATATCACTTCGTCCTTATATCAATCATGATATATTGAATACTATTAAACATATTATTTTTTCCTTATCCATTAATTATGTGCATATCATCTACTATCCGAAATATTTCAATCACTTTTCATGGTTACCGGTACCATATAATTATTAAAAACCAATACATATATATTCCAAAATTCCATGATGCCATAAATGAGATTCCATGGTAATATTTTGAAATCCCATTACATAAACACTTAATCATTACAGAACATCATTTTTATACTCAACATCACAAATATTGATGGCAAGTGACTTCCCTTTATCCTTTGACTTAAGAGGTTTCTCACCTTGATCATCATTAACCCTTGGATTAGGGTATAGATTAGCATAATTCCCCATTTCCATTCACTTGAAGCATTGAAGTGTTGGTGGTGAGTTCTCAGGAGTCTTTTCTTTATTCACATCATTAGCAACCCTTTTTCCATTACTTCGACACTCAGCTATTCGATAAACTTCTTTTCCACACTTAAAACATTTCTTAGTCCCTTTAAGACAATCTACCCCATGCTTCTTTCCACACTTTGAGCATAATGAAACATTCATCTTCTATTCACCATTATTCTGAGATTTCTCCTTGAACTCCATATTTCGTTTCTTGTCAAACCGATGAGATGGATATGTAACACCAACTTCGATTTCTACCCTGATTGCACAATGCATAATTTCTTCATAGCTACTGAAGTCTCTTATAGCTAATTCCCTTCAATGAGTTGGTTTTAAGCCAATGAAGAATCGATCAACTTTACATTCAGGTTGGATGAAAAAGCAAGATGCATACCTTGCAAGCCTCGACAAATTATCTTCGTATATACCAACAGATTGATCATCCTTTTGCTTAAGGTCAAGGAAATCCTTTTGCATATTTGTTCGAAGAATATGAGGGAAGTACATATTGAAAAATAAGTTCTTGAACTCATCATATTCCATGGATTAAATTTCATCTTGGGTCCACATATTATTAATTAGAGTCCACCATTGATTTGTTTAACCATCTAAATGGTAAATACCCAGAATTACATTTTCCTATTCCGAACAACGAAGTATGGAAAATATCTTTTCCATGGTACTGATCCATTGTTCAGAAACAAGTGGATCAGAAGACCCACTGAAAGAATGTGGATGTTTCCTCATGAAGCACTCAATAAAATATTGTTCCCTTCTCAACTCATTTGAATGTCTAGAATGATTAATAGCTTGTGTAAGTATATAAATAATATTTTTCACTCCATATCCCATATCATTGGTTTGTTCAGAAGGACAATCATTGCATTGTTCATTACATTGATCAACACGGTTCCTTCGGGTTCTAGCCATCATCTAAAACCCAAAAAGAATAGTGTGAGAGGCAAAAATCATGCTAGGGAAAACATCAAATTAAAGGGGGAGTACCTTCAATATATAACATCTTAGGGTTAATTGTATTATTGTTACCATAATTCTAGGACCATAACCTATAATTATACTAATCCTTATGGACATCCCTAGATACCATAGAAATATCTCTAGGGATCTCACAAAATTTTTCGCATCCTAGTTTCCAAAGGATAACTAAACCTTTCCTCTGATACCAACTGTAGAGACCCAAAGCCTGACTTAAATAGATATTACATTAATTTTGTGGAATACTTAATAAATAAAAAAAAGAAACACATAAGGACTGTAATAGTTTAGTATCTTTGGATACTCGGAAAAATAATCTTTTAATCATGGTAAACGATCTACAACATCTCCCATAAAGATATTCCTCTTTTGTTTTATTACCTAAAACCATTCTTTATATCCTGGGGAAAAGAAAAAACAAAAATTGTGAGCTCAAATTCTCAATAATGGTAAACATATAAAACACAAAACAATCCATAAACATTTGAATGAAAAAACTTGAACATAAAATATAAACATCAAAATCTTGAGCAATGACATAAATCTTGGAAGTACGTAAGGAATATAACATAAAAGAACATCAATCATGATAAAATAGAATGGGAATAAAACATGTAATTGTTGAAAACCATTAAGCACATGATATGATATCCATAGTAGCCAAGGCATTGCATTCAAGACCATCTTAGTGGACAAAGTCCCTTTCTAAATTGAGTTCACTCATCGTTCCAGTCCAGTATCATTGAACCAGATTAACTTACTGTTCCAGCCATGTCAATTTCATGAGATATAAATATTTACCCAATTAATTGGAGGGAGATATAGGTCCCACCCCTCTATTATTGAAATAATTTTTATGTGTACCACAACATAAACATAAATCATTCATTATAACCCAAAGAATAAAATTGGTTTCATAAACATCATCCCATCATAACGTAACACATATAAAACAAATGGATATCATTTCATCATAAGAAAAGTGAAACCATGTAAATCATAGAGACATTATACTTGAAACATACACATATGAAATAATGTCATATTAGATGGAAAATTGTTTTGATAAAACCCTTGAAATGAATTCTTGAGGAAAATATCCTTTCTTCTTCAAAATCATTTTCTTTTCACAAATTTCCAGAAAATTTTAAAAGAAAAGTATTTTGTTGAAAATAGTCAATAAATATTGTAGAGAATGATTCATGAAAATAAGGAATTAGAAAACTATAAAAATCAGTTCATTCTGTATAAGTTAAAAAACATTCTCCTCATACTTTTTTCGGAAAAGTCAAAAAGTACCTCGTTAGGTAAACAAAAGAAAGATCCCTTCCATATAATGTTGTAAAAGTAAAAAAAGTGTAAAAATGTCTTTAAACATACATTGAACAAAATTAAACATTTTATGAAAACACTTTGAGAACATACGGACATGGATAATATACATAACCCCAGTAAATACTTACGAATAAACAATCTCGGATAAGAATCACATTGGAATAATTATCTCTTACCTTATGTCCGATATGCTTAGTTCGTATCCGAACCTCCTGTATAATGATTTAAATAATTTAATTGACTTGTTAAAGAGTCGTATTAATTGTTATGATATCATATATTGTTCACTTATGAATTTATATTACCTGTTCTTTTGTAAATTCCATGTTAAAGCAGCGTTTTGGGTAAAATCATTTCATTTATCATACGTGTTTCAACTTGTTGTTCATGATATTATAACTTATATCATGTTTTACATAATTCCATAATAAAAAACATGATTTATATATATAATATATATTCAGAATATACATGTATATATGATAGATCGATAAATGGAATGAAATACACCATTCATGGAGACGGTAGGTCGTACGTACGCATAAATGCTATTTTCGTTCCCTTATTGAATTGAATGGTATTAAGTTGATGACATACATACATATATATATATATATATAAATCCAGTATCATTATTATGTCATATATTTCATTATTATTCATTATTTATACTTTATAATAATTAATGAATGGTTAACATGGAGAATGAACCTCATCACGTCGTGGAGATGGTAGTCCGTACGTACGCACGAGCGATGATATCATTACCATGATCGTGGAATTGTATTGAAGTTTATGTATAATATTTAAGAATAAATATAACTTTAAAATAATAATATATATTTATTTATTTACACCATTATACCCATCCAAGTAAGGTGGTGGTCGAAAACAGATTACTCCACGGCGTGGTGATGGTATTCCGTACGTACGCACACGCGATGATTTCATTTTACATAGGATGGATAGAAGGTGAAATAGGATTGTTTTATATTTATAATAACATATAAGTATATAGTCAATCCCTATGATATTAATTTATTATGAAATAACTAAAGAAGAGGAAGTAGAAGAAGAAAGAAACTTGAAAGAGTCAGTAGAAGATATTAACTCTTCCTCGACGCACCTCCTTTAAACTTCTTCTTTAGGCCCTAGAGTTGGTCTTCTGAGAAGACTAGAACCTCTATGATATAACTAGATAGGTTTAGAAGAGGAATTGGCAGGGTTTTCATGAGATTAATGGGTCAAAAGGGTGTGAATAGAAGAGGAAATGGGTGCCCTTTCATAAGGGAGGAGAGGGGCACCTTTTTAAAAACATAAAATATTATTTTATAATGAAGTCATATTTGGTTTATAATAGCTCCATATTAATTTATTTAGAATCTAAAGTTGGTATGGGTCGAAATCCTCTCAACCAACAGGTTTTAGACAAGTTTAGGTTACTATTTAAACCTTATAATTTAGATTTAAGTCTATGTTAAATAATTTAACTTTTACATTTTCTTGTAGTTTTCTTACACTATATGGTTAATAAACATACCATAACAAGACAAAAGAACCCCAAGTGGTTCATTATTAATATATATATTCTTATATAAGTCATTTGGCTGAACCTTAAATTTTTAGGAATAAAATAATGATTAATAATAAAATATTTTTCAAAAAACTACTTTATGTCAATTTTGACACTATTTGGTACTTGATTTTTGTGAAAATCATAACAGCATGATTAGTTCACAAAAAGTTAATTAAATATATACTAACATGTCATATTAACCTAGAAATTAGTGTAATTCATAAAAAGTATAAAATTACATTTATTTGGGTATTTATAACATCAATTATATTAATAAGGTAATTACTGCATCATCATTGTTTCATAAATAAATTAAATTATTTAATGTCTAAAAATTATAAATAAAATTAAATTCTGTAGGAAATATTTTTATATATCTAATTAATATTTCTAGTTGAATTTATCTTATGTATAACCCTATATTAAAAATGTTTTAGTTATTAAACATTGATTTTAACTATTTTAATTCTTCTTTAAATAAAATAATAATAAATGTCCAAAACTAATCCATGTGGACCTAGCGGGTAATATTTTATCCCTAATATTTTTTTTGGTCGAACTAAACTTATCCAATAGAATTAGGACATTTGTTAGGGTAATACTAATATCATTTTTACCCTTAATTACCCTATTTTACTTTTAACTAGGGAAAATAAACGTAAAAATTTATTACACACCAAAAATAATTTTTATCATATTGAACCACATTTTACTCCTTGATATTAACCGTGTCTCTCGGATTTTTGAAATTCAACTCACAGAAGCAGTAAAATTATGTTTTGTGTAAAATTTTCAAACACTCCTATGTGGTGGGTAAAAGACGGTGAAAAGTTCAATAAAATTTTTATATGTCTAAAATTACTATAAAATGAAACCATTTAATTTAATTGAACTTCTATAGGTATTATGTATCTATTTTGACCTAAAATAAATTTAAGTAAAAAATTAATTATTTATATAAAAATTCTGTTTTTAAATAGTAACCAAGTGTTTTCTCTATTCATAAAAAATTGAATGTTTTCATAAAAATACCAAAAATTAACCCTAGGCTAATTTCGATATTCTGAATCCAAAAATGAAGTCAATTTTGAAAGATAAAATTTATCAAATTTCAAAAAGTGGCTATTAGTATTCATAACGGCTAGTTTATGTAATATTTTAATAACATATCGTTGTTTAGTGAAACTCGTTATTGCGTACAACACACTCTATCGTTAAAGGTCGTGATTTCGTGTAATGTAATCCATAAAAGGGCTATGTGTAGTGAAATATTTGTTTGGTGCTGCGTATAACATAATCAAAACATGTTTCTTTTATACATTAAACAAAATCTATACTTAATGTTGCGTAGAATAATTTCCACAAAAAAAACTTGAAATTGTGTGTAACACATGCCAAGAATAGTGTTGTGTATACTATAAGCTAATATGGTGTTGCATATAGTAAAATCTAATCTTGGTATAGTCTATAATAGAAGACATCAAAGAAATAAAAAATAATATATCTCATAAAATCTCGGGGTGTTACATTCTACCCCCCTTAAAATGAATTTCGCCCTCAAAATTCGTCGGGGATACGTTTCTTTCATTGAAACTCACATCATACAAAGGAATACTAAAACATCATTTTAAAAAAGGGAATTTAGAATCATAACAGTCACCCAATGTAACTCAGCACTAGGTTTCCACAAAGGAAAACATAGGTGAAAATATGGATATGTAAGAGAAATATAACCATCAACTCCTGATGAAGTGTGGTAGAGGACATGGCTATGAAAAATCCAACAATCACAAAGCCATAAATTTGTGATGATCTAAGGTACCATCTGATTCATCAGATATGAGGGAACTAGGACAACATTTTTGTTTTTCATGTTCATTTCCCTATTGTTGAAGAATTTGGAATTAGAAGAAATACATTCTTGATTTTGGTACAATATTACTGTTTCTTGTGCCTAGAACAATTTCCACTTCATCTCTTAATGAAATGAAGTTGAATTTGTCTTCCATAACGGATTAGAAGATCATGTGATAGAATTATAGGTCATTCCATCTGTCTCAAAAAAAAGTATAGAAAAAGTTATTAAATATATATAAGTCCATCTATAGTGATATTAATCGTATATTGTTCCTAAAATGGACTTATACTTCATATATCATACTGATTAATATAATAAAACTAGTTTCTACTAACCATGGAATTCTTATAGGCTAGTTGTATGTGATAAAGGCATGTTGCACTTCAGTTGTGGGTTCGATTCCCATAGCCTTGTCTGACGTGACGGGTTGTCACCCGTCCTGCAGGTTATCCGTTTTCTACAACTACATTATTATAACATTCCATCAATAATATTGAAAAAAGTTATAGCCTTAAACAATAATAACTTATGTCCAACATAATCAATTCCAATCTTTAGGCTTATCCAAAATACTACTATCCAATCTCATATTATAGTGAAAAAGATTACCAAATAATTCATATATCAAGCATGTGAATACCATCATTTATCCCCATATATCATAAGATATGTCTTGTTGGTCACATTAAAAACATTCGAAAGCCTTAATCATGTATTCTATTGAAAAATAAATACCCATTTAAACTTAGTGAAAACATGAATGTAGTTAAAAGTTAACACTTTCCACATACCAAAATCCCAAAAATTCTATATACTCAAACCATGATATCACTTAGTCCTTATATCAATCATGAGCTCATGAATAATATCAAAAATATTATTTTCTCCTTATCTATTCATTATGCACATATCATCTACTTTACAAAATATTTAAGTCACTTTTCATGGTTACCGGTACCATATAATTATTGAAAACCAATACATAGATATTCCAAAATTTCATGATTCCATAAATGAGATTCCATGATACTATTTTGAAATCCCTTGACATAAACACTTAATCATTACACAACATCAATTTCATACTCAACATCACAAATAGTGATCTCATGTGACTTCCCTTTATCCTTTTCATTAAGAGGTTTCTCCCCTTGATCATCATTAACCCTTGGATTAGGGCATTGATTATCATAATGCACCATTTCCATGCACTTGAAGCATTGAAGTGTTGGTGGTGAGTTCTCTTCAGTCTTTTATTTATTTACATCATTAGAAACCCTTTTTCCATTAAATCGACACTCAGCTGGTCGATGACCTTCTTTTCCACACTTAAAACATTTTCTAGTCCCTATAAGACAATCTTCACCATGATTCATTCCACACATTGAACATAAAAAAAAATTCATCTTATATTCACCATTATTCTGAGATTTCTCCTTGAACCCTATCTTTCGTTTCTTGTCAAAACCAAGAGATGGATATGTAAAACCAACTTCCATTTCTACCTTGATAGCACAACACACAATTTCTTCATAGTTACTGATGACTCTTATAGCTAAATCCCTTTGAAGACTTGGTTTTAAGCCACTTAAGAATTGATCAAATTTAATTTCAGGTTGGATGATAAAGCTAGATGTGTACCTTGAAAGCCTTGTAAAATTCGTTTCATATATAGCAACAGATTCACCATCCATTTTCTTAAGCTAAAGGAAATCATTTTCCATCATTGTTCGATGAATACGAGGGAAGTACTTATTAAAAAAATAAGTTCTTGAACTCATCCCATTCCATGGATTCAATTTCGTCTCGGGGCCTCATACTCTTAATTAGAGTCCACTATTGATATGCATCACCTTCTAAACGGTAAATAGCCAGAATGAATTTTTCATGTTCCGATCAGTGAAGTATGGAAAATATCTTTTCAGTGCTACTGATCCATTTTTCAGCAACAAGTGGATCAGAAGACCCGCTGAAAGAAGGTGAATGTTGCCTCATGAAGCACTCAATAGAATATTGTTCCCTTCTCTGCTCATTTGTATGACCAGAATGATTCATATCTTGGGTAAGTATAGAAATTATATTTTTCACTCCATCTACCAACGAATTGGTGTTTTCAGGATGACAATCATTGCATTGTCCATTACATTGATCAACATGGTTCCTTCGGGATCCAGCCATCATATAAAACCCAAAATGAATAGTGTTAGAGGAAAAAATCATGCTAGCGAAAAAAAAATAATAAAGGGGGAGTAACTTCAATATATAAAATCTTAGGGTTAATTCTATGATTGTTACTGTAATTATATGACAATAGAATATAATTATACTTAACTATAGGGGCATCCCTAGACATACCTTAGAAATATCTCTAGGGATCTCACTAGTGTTTTTGTATCATAGTTTCCAAATATTAACTAATACTTTCCTCTGATACCAACTGTAGAGTCCCAAATCCTTACATACCTAGACATTACATTACTATTGCGGAATACTTAATACATAAGAAAAACAAACACACAAGTACCTTAATAGTTTAGTGTCTTTGGAAACTCGGAAAATTAATCTTCTAATCGTGGTGAATGATCATCAACATCTCCCATAAAGATCTTCCCCTTTTGTTTTCTTACCTAAAACCATTCTTTATATCATGGGGAAAAGAAAACATAAAAAGGGTGAGATCAAATGCTCAGTAATGGTAAACATAGAGAATATAAAACAATCCATAAACATTTGAATGCAAAAACTTGAACATAAAATCTAAACATCAAAATCTTGAGCAATGACATAAATCTTGGATGTATGTAAGGAATATATCATAAAAGAACAGAAATCATGATAAAATAGCATGGGAATAAAACTTGTAACTATGGAAACCCATTAAGCACAAGATATGATTTCCATAGTAGCCAAGGCATTGCTTCCATGACCGTCTTAGTGGATAAAGTCCCTTTCTGAATCGAGTTCACACCTCGTTCTAGTCCTTTATCACTGAACCAGAATAACTTACCGTTCTAGCCATGTCTATCTCATGAGATATAAATCTTTACCCAATACTTTATAGGGAGATATAGTTCCCACCCATCTCACATTTAAATCATTCTTACGAGTGCCACAACATAAACATAAATCATTCATCATAACCCAAAGAATAAAATGGGTTTCATAAACAACGTCCCATCATAACATAATCCATATAAAACAAATGGATATCATTTCATAGTATGAAAAGTGGAACCATGTAAATAATAGAGACATTATACTTGAAACATACACATATGAAATAATGTCATCTTATATGGAAAATGGTTTTGATAAAAAACGTGAAATGAATTCTTGAGGAAAATATACATTCTTCTTCGAAGTCATTTTCTTTTCACATATTCTAGGAAATTTTAAAAAAAGTATCTTGTTAAAAATAGTCAATAAATATTGTAGATACTGATTCATGATAATAAGGCATTAGAAAACCATAAAAATCCATTCATGCTGTATATGTTAAAAAAAACCTTCTCCTCATACTTTTGTCGAAAAAGTCAAAAGTACCTTGTATGGTAAAAAAAAGAAAGATCCCTTCCATACGATGTGGTAAAAGTAAAAAAATGGAAAATTTGTCATTAAACATACATGGAAGAAAATTAAACATTTTATGAAAACATTTTGAGAACATATGGACATGGATAATAAACATAACCCCAGTAAATACTTACGAATAAACAATCTCAGATAAGAATGAAATGAGAATAATTATCCCATACCGTAGGTTCAATATGCTTCGTACGTATATGAACCTCCTGTATAATGATTTAAATAATGTAATTTACTTATTATATAATCATATTCATTATTATGATATCATATATGGTTCAATTATTACTTTATATTACCCGTTCTTTTGAAAATTCCATGTTAAAGAAGTGTTTTGGGTAAAATCGTTTCATTTATCGTACGTGTTTCAACATGTTGTTCTTGATATTATTAATTATATCCTGATTTACATAATTAAATAATTTAAAACATTATTTATATATATAATATATATTCATAATATATATAAATATGATAGATCGATAAATGGAATGAAATACACCGTTCATGGAGACGGTAGGCCGTACGTACGCATGAACGTTGTTTCCGTTTCCTTATTGAATTGAATGGAATTAAGTATATGAAATATATATATATATATATATACATTATCATCATTATGTCATATATTTCATTATTATTCATTATTTATACTTTATAATCATTAATGAATGGTTAACATGGAGAATGAATCTCATCGCGTTGTGGAGACGGTAGTCCGTATGTACGCACGAGCGATGATATCATTCCCATGATCATGGAATTGTATTGAAGTGTATGTATAATATTTAAGAATAAATATAACTTTACCATAATCATATATAGTTATTTATTTACACCATTATACCCATCCATGTAAGGTGGTGGTCGAAAACAGATTACACCACGATGTGGAAACGATATTCCGTACGTACGCTTGCGCGGTGATTTTGTTTGCCGTAGGATGGATAGAAGGTGAAATATGGTTGTTTAATATTCATAAAAACATATAATTATATAATTAATACTTATTTTGTTACTTTATAATGAAACAACTAAAGAAGAGGAAGTAGAAGAAGAATGAAATTTGAAAGATTCGGTAGAAGAGATTACCTCTTCCTCGACGCACCTCCTTTAAACTTCTCCTTAGGGCACTAGAGTTGGTCTTTTGAGAAGACCAGAACCTCTATGATGTAACTATAGAGGTTTATAAGAGTAATTTTTAGGGGTTTTCCCAGATTCAAGGCTCAAAAGGGTGTGGAGAGAAGGAGGAAGGGGTGCCCTTTTTATAAGGGAGGAGATGGGCACCTTTGAAAAAACATAAAATATTATTTTATAATATAGTAATTTTTGGTTTATAATAGCTCAAAATTAATTTATTTATAAGATAAAGTGGGTATGAGACTAAATCCTCTCAAACAAGAGGTTATAGACAAGTTTAGGTTACTATTTTAACCTTATCATTTAGATTTAACTCTAAGTTAAATAATTTAACGTTTACCGTGTCTACTTGTTTTCTTACACTATGTGGTTAATAAACATAACATAACAAGCAAAAAGAACCCCAAATGGTTAATTAATAATATATATCCTTATCTATGTCATTTGGACGAAAATTATTTTTTTATGAATAAAATAACAATTAATAATATAATCTTTGTTTTAAAAACAATTTTATGTCAATTTTGACACTATTTGGTCCACGATTTTTTTGAAAATCATAACAGCATTATTATTTCAAAAAAAGTTAATTAAATCAATACTAACATGTCATATTAACCTATAAAAGTACGGTAATTCATAAAATGTATAAAATTATATTTATTTGGGTATTTTCAACATCAATTATATTAATAATGTAATTACTGCATCATTATTGTGTCATAAATAAATTAAATTATTTAATGTCTAAAAATTATAAATAAAATTTCATTATGTAGGAAATAATTTTATCTTTCTAATGAATATTTATAGTAGAATTTATCTAATGTATACTCCTTTATTTAAAATTATTTAGTTATTAAACATGGATTTTAACTATTTTAATTTTTCTTTAAATAAAATTATAATAAATGTCCTATTCTAATACAAGTGGAAATAAAGGGATATTTTACCCATAAGTTTGTTTTTGGTCGAACTAAACTTATACAATAGAATTAGTACATGTGTTAGGGTAATAATAATATCATTTTTACACTTAATTTCCATATTTACTTTTAACCGTGGTAAATAAAAGTAAAAAGTTACTATCAATAAAAAAAAAAATTATTTTATTGAACCACATTTTACTCATTTATATTAAACTTGTCTGTTGGATTTTATAAATTCTACTCCAAGAAGCGGTAAAATTATGTTTTTTGTAAAATTTTCAAACTATCCTAGGAGGTGGGTAAAAGATGGTGAAAAGTTCAATAAAATTTTTATATGTCTAAAATTATTATAAAATGACTCCAATTAATTACATTGAACTTATATAGGTATTATGTATCAATTTTGACCTAAAATATATTTAAATATAATAAATAATTATTTATATAAAAATTAGGTTTTTAAATAGTAACCTAGTGATTTCACTATTCATTAAAAATTGAAAGTTTATAGAAAAATACCCAAAATTCACCCTAGGCTAACTTCGATATTCCGAATCCAAAAATGAAGTTCATTTTGAATGATAAAATTTATAAAATTTCAAAAAGTGGGTATTACTATTCATAACGGCTAGTTTAAATAATATTTTAATAACATATCATTATTTAGTGAAACTCAGTATTGCATACAACACACACTATCGTGAAAGGTCGCGATTTTGTGTAATGAAAGTCATGTTAGGGCTGCATGTAGTGAAACATCTGTTTGGTGTTGCGTATAACATAATTAAAACTTATTTCATTTATACGTTAATCAGAATCTATACTTAATGTTGCGTAGAATAATTTCCACAAAATAAACTTGAAATTGAGTGTATCACAAGAAAAGAATAGTGTTGCATATACTGGAATCTAATACGGTGTTGCGTATATTACAAGCTAATCTTGGTGTAGTGTATAATAGAAGATAGCAAAGAAATTAAAAATAATATATCTCATAAAATCTCGGGGTGTTACAGACATGAGATTATTTTTCATTGGTGAGCGATACCATTTTGTGTGCCTAGTGTAATCATAAGGACCTATAGGAGAGAACATGGGAGTGGGAGGATCATATTCCTACGTAGTTACCATATCTTTTTTATCTGTTTTTTTTTGGATTTTAGTGATTCTAAAGAACCTAGGTGGGAAGAATGTAATGTCCTGGATATTTCCATATACTATTGTTTTGTATTATATTGAATTTATTCGAGATCAGGCACTGAGGAGGAATGCGATTCCAAGTCCCAGGTTTCTCAAAATAAATGTTTGAAATATATTAAATATGTTTAAATAGTGCATGTGAGCACTTTTCTTAAAAAAGTGCAATAACGTCTAAACAAGTGCCCGAATTAGTAATTTGATGACACTTTTGTGTTCAGAGTAACATCTTTTCCTTAGAAAAGTCCAAACCATGGCCATCATGGGTTGGCTGTGAGAGTTAGTTTTTGTACATTTTAAAGAATAAAAAAATTAATGATTTTTTTTTAATTTTAAGATTATTTGGTGATTAAATAATGCATTTTCTAGTTTTAAATAAGTAGATTTCCTGAGGCCATGTGTTAGAATTCATAACCCTAAATAATTTCCTAGAAGCCAGGAGAGAACCTCAAGTATTCTCTCAATAGAAAACGAAAATGGATGTTGGTTCAAAGATTGACAGGAGTTGTTCTTGATGAATATCACCAATCAAAATGAAGTTGAGATCAAACATCTTCAGTGAGCGATCCAAATCCCATGGTAGGTTGTGTGATTTCAATTCGTTCATTCCCCATTCATATAATTAACAATAAACACATATCAACCCACAAATAGTTTCACAGGCTATTTGATCTTTCTTATTGGAGGGTCTGGTTGTAGAAATTGGGGGAGGATTATATTATTTTTTGTTATCTGGATATTTCATACGAAATGGATGGAGTCCACAACAAACAATGATCGAGGTATATTTCGTGGATTGTTAATTTTATTTTTATCCCCCAATGTTCTTCGTGATATTCATGTACTTCATAGTTTACGAACACATGATTTTTGCACCTTCGTTTCACAACTCATCAATTCAAAATGGACAATCCAACATCAGTACGACTTTACAGGGGTGTGACAGTGGTCACAGTAGCAGATCAAATGATGATGGGTGGTGTTTTCTCATTCTTTGTCAGAAATAAATAATGATAACGATCTTGTTCACTGAGTTGATTCAATTCTAGAATATTACCGATTCAGTGGTGGTGGGATTAGGCGACATCTGATATCATGTTTCCTAACAAGGTGTGGCTAGAAATGATGGTAGGATCTGTGGAGGCAATGATGGATCCAATACAAGGGTTTCTTGAAAATTCCATAGAACACGGCATATAGTCTGGACTACATGACATGTGCCCCCCATAGAAGTGGCATGGGTTTCGTGAGGTAGTTAAGTAGAACATGCATGCAAACCCTATCACATGGTGTGTGGTCCCTTACCTGTGGCTTGGAATATATCCCTGAAATTACACCAAAATAGTGTGGAGTTCACTCCTTGTCTGTACATCGTGTACCCCACAACTCATCCAGACCAAGATCAGATACATGGGTTACCCCCTATGCTAGTACACAGGCTGGAAAACACAGGTCGACACTATGTAGTTGCACATTAAAATAGTACATGGGTGGACCCCGAATAGTAGGACATGGAATGTGATCATTTCTACATGTCATGTATACATATTTTACACCACATGTTCTGATGAAATGGGCTGTTGAACATAGTATTACCTACGGTTAAGGGACATTTCGTGTGACCCCACTACACACAATGTACCCAATCCTATATGGCTTGA
Organism: Viscum album; assembly: GCA_963277665.1. Taxonomy (NCBI): domain Eukaryota; kingdom Viridiplantae; phylum Streptophyta; class Magnoliopsida; order Santalales; family Viscaceae; genus Viscum; species Viscum album. The sequence goes on along the minus strand of OY728155.1, from coordinate 910,241,529 downwards.
ATCTCTTGTCCACTATATCTTGGACAATTTCTGTTAGGATTGGTTCCCATGATAATTCATATGAAGGATAGTTAGAATTGTTTCCTATTCATAGAAGTATGGCCCCTTCAATAGGATTTTACTAGATATAGTCAGGAATCCCTTTTGATAGGATTCAAGTAGAATCCTATATATATTCTTGTTCCCTATCAATAGTCCTGGTATATATGTGACCAATCAAACCGGACATCAATCCTCTCTGTCATTGGTGAATCTGGATGAGTCATGTTATCAACACATATCCCTGGCAGTGATCAGCAATAATGTATCATGATCATCCCTAGTCGTGGAGTGAGTACTCATAGAGCTATAGAATTGTATTTCTCTTAGGATCAATCAATTTATCTCTCTCATGATAATTACCAATGATTAATACTTCCCAGGCAGACAACATCAATGCAATTTGACTCAAGAGTTTGTTCTCCTAGATGAATTTCCTTGGGGAATCTTCAGACTGAATCTCTAGTGTCGGTATGCGATAGTTTTTAATTACCTCTACACTATGAGCCAGACAGATATTATATCTGGATATATTCCTATTTTATATATTACTGACATATATTTGGTAGAGCTGACTATACCGATACATTGTATATTTTTTTATGGTTTTAGGGTGTCGAAATGTGTATTGTTATGCTCAACCATATACAATCATTGACACCATGTGTTACGTCTTGTGAAGTTGAGTGAGCTTTTGATGAAGTATAGGATAGACAAGGACAAGACAACATATTTTTGAGATTAGATAGTCTGAGGTGTTTCTACAACCTTGAGTAGTAGTCCCACAAACGTTTTGTTTATAGTTTTGACTTTTTAGTTTTTTGACAGTTTTTTTGTGGTCTTGTACACTAGATCATGTTACATTACAACACATTAATTTCATTTCGTACTCCATTGGAGGGGTTTAGTGGTATGCATGAATTTTGTACCATAATGATTTTTAATTTTTAGCACTTATGGCTTGGAGGCGTGTGCTTGTGTAGAGGTACATTGGAAATGCCTCAAACGTAAGTGATATACCTACTATGTGCTAGTCAGAAGCCCCTGGACTATTGGAGGGGTGGTTGGGGAGTCACGACTTTAGACCCACTAGGATTGTTCATGAGAAAGTGGTATCAGAGCTGGTTGGTTCTACATATGGACCCAAAATTTGTCACATTAGTTTGGTGAAACAGTGTTATGTGTTTTGAGTTTGACAATCATTCCATGGAATCTAGTGCTGGCATGGGTGACTAGATTATCCAAAATCATGGGATCTGATAACCTGGTTATAGAATCGGTTCATGCGAACACTGGTTATAGGGAAAATAATGTTACATGGATCATATATGAATGGGTTATGTTCCCATTTTTTCTTGAGTCATCACTCCTGATAAACTCATTTACCATGGTGCATCTTGTGTTCTTATAGGATCCCTCAGAGATTCATATGAGCTAGGATTTAGAAAATTTATCATGAGGATGACCCCCCCCAGTGATGAGTCTTTAGCACAAGCACTGGTTTCACATATGTTTCTTCCAGGTGGTGCACTATTTGTACCATAACCAGGGGATCAGATCATAGTACCTGTAGTACAAACATTTGAGGTGTAAAGGATAAGCAATCTCCATGGGTTTTAGAGACTGATATCCCTAAAATATTGAGGCACGATCAACCCTTATGCTGCTAAGGACTAGCTTGAGGTTGTGAACTGAGTTTCCCATATAGTGGGGATACCAGCAGACCAGATGATGACCCTAGCGGTGAGGCTCCTTCAGGGTTCGGGAGGGTGGTGGTGGAGTGTGAACCTATAGACTCGTGGTGAGATGACTCCTTCCTAGATGGAGTTTGAAAATATCTTTATAGAGGAGTTCTATCTAGACACACTGAGAGTAGTGGGTATATATGTGCTTCTTCAACTCTAGAAGGGTAGCTTGATGGTTGATAACTATTCATCGAGGTTCACCAAACTCCCAAGGTACTCAATGAATATGATGAAGGATTAGTACTTCATGGATCAGAACATCTAGTGAGGTTTACATCAGGAAATATGAGGTAGTGTTATACCTCTATACATTCCGAATTATGATGGAGTTCTTGAAAATGAAATGGTTATCAAGTGCTTCTTGGCTGAGTTGATGCATCTAGTGACTCTTACCTATAGGAAAATAGGTGAAAATTCCTCGGTACTGGGGAGATAACATCAGACATAGATATTTAGACATGGGATACATTACAGGATGTCTCAAGATCTATTATTTTTGGTTTAGGGCTCTTAAGATGGCTCCAGTTATCATAGGGAGAGGTGACGCTACGAATAAGATGATGGGGACATCCTAAAAGAGATTTACCAACCCATCAAGATATTGAAATGGGGATGATTGATGGACCACCTTGGAAGATGCAATGACTGGAGAAGGAAGACCTTCTAGGTGGAAAACATGGAATAGGAGTGGCGAGAGATGCTGGAGGTTTTATTTGTTTCAACATTCTACCACCACCACTCCCAAGAGGTCCACACTAGGCTAGGTAGCTGGAGGAAATGGTGGGGGAATCTACATGCGGACAAGGTGTATGACCAATAGACTCCAGGGATGATGTATGGTATGATCAATGTCTTTTGTACATAATTTTCTATACATATAGACACTAGTTCACGCATTCGTTTCTCACCACTTACCTTTTATTAGACCATGAGATTCTAGTCAAACTATTGACTCAAGCCTTAGGCTTAGAGAAACCTACTTGAAGGGAATTGAAGATGACATACTTGTGTCGGTAGTTTGATATAACATTTGGTGGTGAGAGTCTTGGTTAGAACCTCTTGGTGGAAGCATCGAGGCCTTATGACATCATTCTCACATTTAATTGGCTATTTTCAGTCCATTCCCATATTGACTATTTTATGGGAAATGTGTGGTGTCTCCGCAGTGATAGAGTGAGATTTTCCTTTGTCGGTGGACAATAATCCCAGGAAACATTGGATGGGATCATTCTGAGGAAGGTGTAGCAGATCATTCATGAGTAGGTTAACCTTACCCTTAGAGCAGTAGAAGTTATGAGATTTTAGTTCCTAGCAGTAGTGGCAGAGTATGAGGACATATTTCAAAAAATATGTTATAGTGCTACCTCTGGTTTTGGGATTAAATTATCTATAAATTTTCACCCAGGGATGACACTGATATCCTCAACCATCATATTGGATGGCTCCAAGAGAGCGTAACGAGAAGAGGGTGAATTTGGAGGACTTAGATAAAAAGGGATTCATGAGGCCTAGTGTTCGACCCTGGTTGGACCCAGTTTTGTTATCAATGAAGGGAGATAGGATGTTAAGGTTGTGTGTGTATTGTCAGAACTCAGAATAGGTGACCGTGAAGAACAATTATCAAATACCTTTGATCAATAACCTCTTCGATCAGTTGAGAGGGTCATGAGGGTTCCTAAAAGTTGAACATTGATCATTCTATAACCATTTACGAGTACATGATGATTATATAACAAATATGGATTTCATATGTCGCTATGGTCATTATGATGACATAGTGATTCCCATTGTCATGATGAATTCCCAAAAAATGTTCATTAGACTCATGATCCAAATATTTTAGACTTACATATATCGGTTCACGGTAGTCTTCATCTATGATATACTTATGTACTTGGTGTCCATGGAGGAGAATGTGAGACACCTACAAATGGTTATAGACATACTTCAAGATAACGATATTTATGGGAAACTCTTTCCATTACACTTCTGGATTCAGGCAGTTCACAATCTGCGACATGTTATCATAGCAGATGGAGTGGTAGTGGACATGGATATGACAAAGGTAGTGTTTTCCTAGGATCCATCTAGGAACACAATGGAGGTACAGATCTTCCATTGGATGGAAGGCCATTAAAAAATATTCATACCTGACTGCACCTGGATATTAGAACCTATGACAACTTTTACCCAAAAAGGGGTTTCCTTTCATATGGATAGGGAAGTGCCAGCAGACCATTCAAAAGTTGAGGCAGAGTTTGAGATGCGCACCAATCATGAACATTCCAGAGTAGGGTTACAATTATGTAGTGTTCTGAGATGCATCTGCAATATGACTAGGATGTGTCTTAATGAATATACAGGAATTTATTTCCTACAGGTCAGTCCAGATGAGAGAACATGAGAAGAACTACATGAACAATGATCATGAGTTAGAAGCTATATTTTTTTTCATTGATGATGTAGCAGCACTAACTGATGGGTGGGTGGTTTATCCTCTACACCCACCAAAAGTGTCTCAAGTATATCTTCTCTTAGAATTATCTGAACATGCAATAGATAAGACAGATAGAGTTCCTCTAGGACTATGAAATTAATATTTTCTATACTCCTAGAAGGGGAACGTGGTGAAAATGCTCCCAGTAGGATATCTAGTTCTTAGTTTCATAATGAGTTGTCGAAGTTGTTGTCCTCATTACAATTATACTTCGTAGTTGGAGATAGATCAGTTTACATCTAGTTGATGATTGTCACCCCTTCACTCATAAATCATGTCATGGATCAATAGGGGTGGAATAATGACTATGATACCCTATGTGCTCAGATTATTATAGTGAATTCCCATAATGGATATTCACAAGGTGGTGAGCACATCATCATTTTTAGAGTATAAATAGTTTTACTAGTGTTGTTGTGGGAGGAGGTTCTGAGGGAGTTTCCTACATCCCCTTCAATGGTTATAATGACACATTCATTACATACATTGTTATTACATCAGAAATTAAGCATAATTATTACATTATATAACAAAACCATGATCATACTGTATAGGTATAGTGTCTTTAGAAACTGGGAATCATAAACAACTTATTCATAAATCATCTACATTGTCTCCTATATATTTCATCATATCTAGAGTCCCTTTTGGAATATCCTACTTAATACCCTTCTTCGTGACCTGGGGAAATGAAAACATACAAAAGGGTGATCTCAAATGGTCAGTAAGGGTAAACAAAAAAATATCGATCATATCATATTCATAAGAACATAACATTTTTGAAAATCGTAACCTGCCAAAGAGATAATAATATCATAACATGGGATAAATAATAGTAGTGAAATTTAATCCCAATAATCATAACATAAAACATGAAACATTGTTTCATACACACATAATCATAGAAAATCATTTCATATTTGTCAAGGCTCTTTTCCAAGACCATCATAGTGGACAAAATCCATTACTGAACCAAGTTCACACCTCATTCCAGTCCTGTATCACGGAACTAGATTAACTTGTTGTTCCAGCCATGTCTATCTCATGAGATATAAATCATTACCCAATGCATTGGAGGGAGATATAGGTCTCACCCATCTCATAATAAAACCATTCTTATGTGTGCCACCAAAATCATAAATCATAGCATAACCCATGTAATAAAAATGGGATTCTTAAACATCATGCCATCATAACATAATCCATATAAGATAAAAGGACATCATTAAAATAATTTCATCATAACATAATCAAGTAAATGTAAAAATAAGGATATAAACAGAACCATGTATTATCTTAGATGGAAAATAATTTTGATAAAACACTTGAACTCCATTCTTGAGGAAAATATCATTTCTACTTCAAAAACATTTTTCCTTTCTTAACATGTCATACAATTGTAAACTAAAAGATGTTGATTAAAAATAAACTTGAAAATATGTAAATTAATCTTCATGGAAATAATGTTCTATGAAATCATAAAAATACATTAATGTCTTATAAGTTAAAAAAACATTCTCCTTGTACATTGGCCAGAAAAGTCAAAAAGTACGTCGTACCAAAAACAACAAAAGATTCATTTCATATCTTTTCCTATAAACTCACCAATGGGTAAAATTGGATTTAAAAATTTTTAAGAGGATATAAATAATATTACATATTGAGGAAACATGGATGTGGATGATAAATATTCCCCATTAAATTCTGAAGTATAATCAATCTCGGATAAAAATGAGATTGCGAGATTTTCCCTTACCTTAGGTCTGATTTGCTTCGTACATATCCAAAACTCCTGTATAATGATTTAAATAATGTCATTGACTTATTATAGAATCATATTAATTTTTATGATATCATATATGGTCATATTCTTATCTTCTTATTAGTAATATTTCATTGCTACTTGTTATTCGGGTGTTATTTTGCATGTTTTGTAGAATAAATTATTATTCTTATTTTTAGGTTATAAATACCTCATTTCCATAATGGTATTAGTGTAATATATATCATACTTATTCAATAAATTCATTTATATTATCATTATTCAATGAATATCATGTAGAACGAGTCACATCACATCGTGGAGACGGTAGACCGTACGTACGCACGGGCGATGATATCATTCCCATTATCGTGGAATTGTATTAAAGTGTATGTATACTATTTTAGAATCAGTATCACTTTAAAATAATTATATATAGTTATTCTTTACACCATTATACCCATCTAAGTACGGTGGTGGTGGAAAACAAATTACACCACGACGTGGAGACGGTATTCCGTACGTACGCAAACGCGGTGATTTCATTTTTCGTAGGATGGATAGAAGGTAAAATAGGGTTGTTTCATATTTATAATAACATATCAGTATATGAGTGATACTGATGTTATTAATTCATAATAAAACAACTAATGAAGAGGAATTAGAAGAAGAAATAAATTTGAATGAATCGGTAACAGATATTACCTCTTCTTCGACACGTCTCCTTGAAACCTCCTCTTAGGGCACTAATGTTGGTCTTTGAATGAGAGAAGGACCTCTAGAATATTACTAGGGGAGTTGAGAAGAGTAATGGGCTGGGGTTGGGCGAGACTTAAGGCTAATAGTTGTGTAAAGAGGAGAGGGAGGAGGTACCCTTTTATAAGGGAGGAGAGGGGCACCTTTGGAAACCTCAAAAATATTAATTTATAATAAATTCAAACCCCACTTAAAAACATCCAAAATGACTCAAATCCTAATATTAGACTAGATAGGGTTGTAATATAATGATCCAATAAAATTTATACATGTTGGGAATTTATTTTAAACATTAACAACTTGATTTATCCTTATTTAATCTATTTAATTTTATCTCTGGTAATAAGATTATAAATTCGAAATTGTAATATATAATTACTTATATGTTGTGAATTGTCCAAAATTGGATAATTTATGAATTATTAGACCATATAAATTTTAAATTATATTTTTTTAACTATTTTTGTGTTTTTTAGAAAATTTTATAATAGGTTATTTTTTTAAAATAACAATAGTGTCAATTTTTTCACTATTCATTTATTTGAATTTAAATAAAATCCTCACAAAAGATATGTTCAAACTAAAACATTTAATAGATTCAAAACATGGAATATTTATCTTGAAAATTTTTTGAGAACATTAAATAGTTCATATATAATTTAGTTTAATATTTTTAAAACCATTTATTTGATATTTCAATCAATAAAATAATTTCAACATCACTATTGTGTCACCTTTAATGATAATTAGTTAATCCCTAAAAATTCTAAATAAATTCATATGATGTAGATAAATTTATTATATTTCTGAATACTATTCATTTTTGATGATTCATGAATTTTATCACTAAATTAAAATTTTTATACTTATAAGATTTTAGAGAGTGACATGATGTCACTTTCTTTGGTTTTAATGACAATTAAATTATTTTAAGAGTCAAAATTCCATAAAATTAATTTATTCTGACCCTTAGGTGGTAAGGTTCGACTTTTATTTATTGAATAGAATTTTGGCATGTGTTAGGGTAATTTTACAATCTTATTGTTACCCTTAATTAACAGATTTACCTTTAACTACAGAAAATAAAAATTTCCATATTTACTATTCAGAATATAAAAAAATAAGAGTAACCTATTAACATAATTTGGACCACTGAATTAAAATATGGAATCTATTTTTCAAAATTCAAAACCTATAAGATGTAGTAATTAATTTAAAATTAATCCTGTTGTTTAGAAAACGGGTTTTAAAAGTTAAAACATTGCCATGGATTGAAATGTTTTTACCTATGAATTCAATGTAAAATTAATGGTCATGACATACATTATATTAAATGGTAAAAATATATTCTATTTTATACTTTTAAACCGTTCAATATTATAATTTAACCATTTAATTATTGTTTTGAAAAAAGTTGTTTTTAATTAAAATATAGCGTGTTTTTACTATTCATCAAAATATGAAAGTTATCAGAATAATATGAAAATTTTATCCAAAGTAAATTTTTCTATATTTATTCTAAAAAAGAATTTTATTTTGTCGAATTGAACTGATAAACATTTCAAAAACTAGATTTAATGTGGGTGCACTATCAAAAGGCGGCAAAACTGCATTTTTTTAAAAATACTTCTTTTACCTAAAAAAATTATTTTGTTCTCATACTATATTCTAGAAAATATTTTAGATTAATAATAATGTTATAAAATTAAATATTTAGTTAATAATATTCATAAAAGCTAGTCCATTATAATTTTATAACAATATATCTATGTTTCATGAAACTCGGTATTGCGTACCACACACGCTATCAAGGAAGGTCGCGATTGAATCTAATGGAAGCCAAGACACTGTTTTGTGTGGTGAAAAATTACTGTATAAAATAAAAACAAAATATTTCTCATAAAATCTTAGGGTGTTACATTCTACCGCCCTTAAAATGAATTTCTCCCTCGAAATTTGTCACTTCGTAACTAACAGATGAGGATACCTCTCACTCATCATATCCTCAAGCTCCCATGTTGCTTCTTCTAAAAGGTGGTTCCTCCATAAAACCTTCATCAAGAAAGTGGTCCTGTTCCATAGTACTTTTTCTCTATGATCCAGAATTTCTATAGGTTGTTCTTCATAAGAAAGATCTTACTCCAGCGGTATAACTTCTGAGCTTAGTACATGTGAAGGATCGGGTATGTACTTTCTCTAGAGAGATACATGGAACACATCGTGAACTTGATAGAGATTAGGTGGAAGTGAAAATCAGTAATCTACCTTCCCAACACGATCCAGTATTTCGAAAGGACCAATATACCTAGGGCTCAGCTTTCCCGTCTTTCCAAATCTCAATACTCTCTTTCAAGGAGATATTCGTAAGAACACTTTATCACCCACTTCATACTCTAAGCCTTTTATTTGGTTGTCGCCATAACTTTTTTGTAGACTCTGAGTAGCTCTTATGTGTTGATGAATAGATCTGACCTTTTCTGCCATATCATATACAAGATCAGGTCCTAATAACTTTCTTTCCCCAACTTCATCCCATCAAGTTGCAGTCCTGTATTTCTTTACATATAGAGCTTCATAAGGTTCCATCTGAATACTGCAGTGAAAGCAATTATTATAAGAAAATTCCACCAATGTTAGGTGTTGATCCCAACCACCATTGAAATCCATAGAGCAAGATCTTAACATATCTTCTAGAGTTTAAATTGTTCTCTCAGATTGACCATCTTTCTGAGGATGATAAGAAGTGCTGATACTCAACTCTGTATCTAAACTATGCTGAAGACTTTTCCAGAACTTCAAGGTAAACCTTGGATCCCGATCAGATATAATGGAAAGTGGTACTTCATGAAATCTTACAACTTCCATTACATATATCCTGGTAAGTTGATCTAGAGAGAAATCTTCTCTAATTGCAATGAAGTGTGCCGACTTCGTATAACGATCAACTATGACCCAGATAGTAGTATAGCCTTTGGATGTTTTAGGATTTTCGGTGACAAAGTCCATAGGGATTTTCTCCCATTTCTATTCGGGTATGGGTAATGGTTGTAACATCCCCTTAGACTTCTGTCACTCAGCTTAAACTTGCTGACAATCCAGGAATCGAGAGACATATTCAGCAATATTTTATTCATAGCATCCCACCAGAAGTACTCTTTTAGGTCCCTATACATCTTTGTGCTTCCAGGATGAAAATAGAATGAAGAAATATTAGCCTCATCCAACAGCTCCTCATTTAATTCTTGGATGGGAAAAACACAAACCCGATTCCTGAACTTTATTATCCTATCACAATCAAGGTTGAATTCAGGAACATTTCTCACCTTATTTTGTAACTCTACATCTTCATTTTGTGCCTCTCTATTCTTCACATGTATAGATGGTTGAGCATTCATTTGAGAAAGATAAAATTTCCCCTTCCATTATAATTTCAAGATCCATCCATTGTAAATCCATAAATATTGGATCTTTTGTGAACCTCATCATGGATATGTTAGCATGTTATTGTCGACATAATGCATCTGCCACCTTGTTTACATTCCCAGGGTGATAATTAATTGAGCAGTCAAATTCCTTAATAAACTCCAACCATCTTCTTTGGCACATATTCATCTCCTTTTTTGTGAAAATATACTTTTAACTTTTATCATCAGTATAAATATCACACCTTTCACCATAAAGATAATGACTCCATATTTTTAATGAAATGATTACCATGACTAACTCCAATTCATGAGTTGGGTGATTTTTCTCATGGATTTTCAACTATCGTGAGGCATATTCTATCACCATATCATTTTTCATGAGAACACACCCCTGTCCTTTCTTGGATGTATCACTGCAGATCAAAAACCATTCTCCACTACACGACAGTGTGAGCACCGGTGCACTGGATAACCTTCATTTTAACTCTTTGAAATTCTTTTCACACTCCTCCATCCAAATGAACCTAACTCCTTTTTAAGTCAACCTGGTGAGTGGTTTAGATAATTGGGAAAAATATTTCACAAAACATCGATAATATCCATCCAAACCAATAAAACATCAGATCTCAGTTACTGTTGTTGGTCTTGACCATCTTTCGATAACCTCTGTTTTTGCTGGATCTACAGATATCCCCTCTTTTGAGATTATGTCACCCAAAAATGAAACTTCTTGAATCCAAAATTCACCCTTGGTACATTTGAAATAAATCTTCTCCTTTCTTAGTGTATTTAATAAAATACTCAAGTGATCTTCCTGTTCTTCCTTGATCTTTGAATAGACAAGAATATCGTCTATAAAAACTACCACAAACTGATGAAGATAGTCTCTAATGACTCTATTCATTAGATCCATGAAGATAGTAGGGGCATTAGTAAGACCAAATTCACTCACAATAAATTCATAGTGTCCATAACTTTTATGGAAAGCCGTATTTGGTATATTCTCCTTTTTTACCATTAATTGATGATACCCGGAACAAAGATCAATCTTGGAAAAGTAATGAGCTCCACGTAATTGGTCAAATAAGTCATCAATATGTGGGAGAGGATATTTGTTCTTGATAGTGATATTGTTAAGTTCTCGATAATCAATGAAAAGTCTCATTGATCCATATTTCTTCATAAAAAAGAAAACAGGTGCACCCTAATGTGACGCACTAGGGCGTATGAATCCATTATCGTGATTGTCTTGGAGTTGCTTCTTCAATTCATGAATCTCAATTGGGGTCATTCTATATGTTTTCTTTGAAATGGACATAGGACCTGGTATGAGTTCTATTGATAACTCAACTTCATGATTGGTTGAAGACCTGGCAATTACTCTGGAAAGACATCATCAAACTCCTATATAATGGGAATATTCTTAATCTTGAGTTTCTCTCCAACCATATGAGATAAATAACCTTCATTTATTGGAATCAAGACCAATAAGATGGATGAAATTTCCACTGGAAGGTTATATTCATACTTACATCGATAGATGATAGTAGATTGATTGGGAATATTAAATGGGATTTCCCTTCATTGGAAATTTATATGAGCTACATTTAAAGAAAGCCAATCCATACCATGAAACACATCAAATTCCACTATAGGAAACATCATAAGATTTGCAGGAAGCACTTTCCAACAAACTTCAATCAGAGAAGAATTGTAAACTTTTGATGAGACTGTTATGACATTAGGGGTTGTCACAGCTAACTGAATATATAATTGTTGAGGTAATATGATTATACCCTTAGAAAATTCTTCAGAAATAAAAGAGTGGGTGGATCCAAAATCAAATAAAACATTTTCTACTTTAGAGTGGATGGTTAGTGTACCTTTCACCACTTCGTTATCATACTCCACATTGCGGATAGAAATTGCATGTGACTTTCCTTTGTTTTTGGACTTATGAGTTTGTTAACGTCGATCATCACCAACAATCATTGAATTAGGTCATTGATTGGCATAATGACCCATTTCCTTGCACTTGAAACATTGAAGTGTATGAGGTGAATTCTGTGTATCCCTTTCGTTGTTCGCATAATTAGACATCATCTTCCCATTATTTTGACATTCAACTGCCCAATGAACTTCTTTTCCAAACATAAAACATTTAATTGTCCCTTTACAACAATTCCCTCCATGTTTCTTTCCACACTTTGAGCATAAGGGAAAACTCATATTCTTCTCAGTGTTGTCTTTAGAATTTCCTTTGAATTCAATTTTCCTCTTCTTATCAAACCTATATGATTGATGGGTTACCCAAATCTCCATCTCAACCTTGAGAGCACATTGAACAATTTTATCGTAGCTATTGAAGTCCGTTATGGCTAAATCCCTTCGAAGACTTGGTTTTAAGCCACTAAAAAATCAATCAATCTTACTCCTATGTTGGATACTAATCCCAGAAGTGTACCTTTCAAGTCTTGTAAAAATTGCTTCGTAGGTACCAAAAGATTCATAATCCTTTTTCTTCAGTTCAACAAAACTCGTTCTCCATCTTTGTTCAAAGAATACGAGGGAAGTACTTATTGAAAAATAAGTTCATAAACTCGTCCCATTCCATGGACTCACTTTCATCCCTTTGCCTTGTATTCTTAATAAGATTCTACATTTGATAAGCTTCAACTTCCAAACGATATACTGCTATGATTACTTTATCATGTTCAGAAAATTTTAGAACTGAAAATATCTTTTCAGTGGTATTGATCGATTATTCAGCCACTAATGGATCAGAAGCCCCACTGAATGGAGGCGGACACTTCCTCATGAAGGATTTAACAGAATGCTGCTCCTTCCTTTGCTTGTTTGCAAGTCCAGTATGATTGATAGCTTGAGAATGTTGTGTGAGCATGGCTACAAGATTTTTCATTCCATCTCAAATAACGTTTGGTTGCTAAGGGGGACAATCATTTCATTTCCCATCGCATTCAGCATTAACACGGTTCCTTCGGGTTCTAGACATTGACTAAAACCAAGAAGCATAGTGTGAGAAACACTAATCATAAAAGGAAAAACACATAATCAAGAATAAAATTTCACACATTAGGTATTATCATAGTTTATTCATGGCCATTTCTAAAACACTAATATTGTGTTTTATGTTTAGACATATCCTTAGAGTTCTTACTAAGGCTTTCACATCCTAATTTCTAAAGGATGACTATATCTTTCCTCTGATACCAACTATAACGACCCATACATTACATACATGGTTATTACATTAGAATTGATAAATAATTATTAAATCATATAAAAAAACCATGATAGGACCGTATAGTAATAGTGTCTTCAGAAACTGGGAAACACAAACAACTAGTTCATAAATCATCTACATTGTCTCCTGTTTATTTCATCATATCTAGAGTCCCTTTTGGCATATCCTACATAATACCCTTCTTCCTGGCCTGGGGAAAAGAAAACATACAAAAGGGTGAGTTCAAATTCTCTGTAAGGGTAAACAGAAGAAATATCAATCATATCATATTCATAAGAACACAACATTTTTTAAAATATTAACGGGCAAAAGAGATCATAATATCATAACATGGGATAAATCATAATAGTGAAATGTAAACCCAATAATCATAAAATAAAACATGTAACATTGTGGCATACACACACAATCATAGAAAATAATTTCATATTATTCAAGGATCTTTTCCAAGACCATCAAAATGGAAAAATTCCATTACTGAACTGAGTTCACTCCTCGTTCCAGTCCTGTATCACTGAACTGGATTAACTTGTCGTTCCAGCCATGTCTATCTCATGAGATATAAATATTTACCCAATTAATTAGAGTGAGATATAGGTCCCACCCATCTCATAATGAAACTATTCTTATGTGTGCCACCAAAATCCTAAATCATAGCATATCCCATGTATTCAAATTGAGATTCTTAAACATCATTCCATCATAACGTAATCCATATAAGATAAAAGGACATCATAAAAATAATTTCAACATAACATAATAAAATCATTGTAAAAATAAGGATATAAATAGAACCATGTATTATATTATATGGATTTTTTTTTGATAAAACCCTTGAACTCCATTCTTGAGGAAAATATCCTTTCTACTTCAAAAACAATTTTCCATTCAAAACATGTCATACAATTTTAAACAAAAAGAATTTGATTAAATATAAAAATGAAAACCTATAAAGTAATATTCATGGAAATAATGTTCTATGAAATCATAAAAATCTTTTCATGCCATATAAGTTAAAAAACATTCTTCTCATACTTTGGCCGGAAAAGTCAAAAAGTACCTCGTACAAAAAACTACAAAAGATTCCTTTCATATCGTTTAATAAAAACTCACCAATGGGTAAAATTTGATTTAAAAAATTGTAGGAGGATAGAAATAATATTTAATATTGAGGAAACATGGATGTGGATGATAAATATTCCCCATAAATTCTGAAGTATAAATAATCTCAGATAAAAATGAGATTTCGAGATTTTGCCTTACCTTAGGTCTGATTTGATTCGTACGTATCCGAACCTCATGTATAATGATTTAAATAATGTAATTGATTTATTAAAAAATCATATTCATTGTTATGATATCATATATGTTCATATTCATATCTTCTTATTAGTAATATTTCATTGTTACTTGTTATTTGGGTGTTATTATACATGTTTTGTCGAATAAATTCTTATTCTTGTTTTAGGTTATAGATACCTCATTTAAAGAATGGTATTAGTGTAATATATATCATATTTATTCAGTATATTAATTTATATAATCATTATTCAATGAAGATCATGTAGAACGAGTCGCATCACATCGTGGAGACGGTAGGCCGTACGTACGCACAAGCGATGATATCGTTCCCATGATCATGAAATTGTATTAAAGTGTATGTATACTATTTTAGAATCATTATCACTTTACAATAATCAAATATATAGTTATTATTTACACTAATATACCCATCCAAGTATGGTGGTGGTGGAAAACAGATTACACCATGGGGTGGAGACGATATTCCGTACGTACACACGCGCGGTGATTTCATTTTTTATAGGATGGATAGAAGGTGAAATAGGTTTGTTTCATATTTATAATAATATATCAGTATATGAGTGATACTGATGTTATTAATTCATAATTAAACAACTAAAGAAGATTATTTAGAAGATGAAATAAATTTGAAAGAATCGGTAACAGATATTACCTCTTCTTCGACACGCCTCTTTGAATCCTCTTATTAGGGTAGTAATGTTGATCTTTGAAGAAGACCAGGACATATAGAATCTTACTAGGGGAGTTGAGAAGAGTAATGGGTTGGGTTTGGCCGAGCTTGAAGGCTCAATGTTGCCTAAATATGAGAGGGAGGAGGTTCCCTTTTATAAGGGAGGAGAGGGCCACTTTTGGAAACCTCAAAAATATTAATTTATAAATAATTCAATCTCCACATAAAAACTTCATAAATGATTCAAATCCAAATATTAGATGATATAGGGTTGTAATATCATCAAAAAATAAAATTTATACATGTTGGGAATTTATTTTAAACATTATCAACTTGATTTATCCTTACTTAATCTATTTAATTGTATCTATGGTAATAAGATTAAAAATTTAAATTGTTATAAATAATTAATTATGTGTTGTGAATTTTCCATAATTGGATAATTTATGACATTTTAGACCATATAAATTTTATTTTATAATTTTTAAATACTTCTGTGATTTTTAAAATTTTTTATAATATGTTATTTTTATAAAATAACAGTAGTGTCAATTTTTACACTATTAATTTATCTGAATTTTAATAAAAACCCACAAATAAGGTATGTTCAAACTAAAAAATTTAATAGATTCATAACATGTAATATTTATCTTGAAAATTATTGTATCACATTAAATAGTTCCTATAATATTTATTTTATGTTTTTTTAAAACCATTTATTTGATATTCCAATCAATAAAATAATTTTAACATCACTATTGCGTCAACTTTAATGATAATTATTTAATCTCTAAAAATTCTAAATAAATTTTCATGATGTAGATAATGTTATTATATTTCTTGATACTATTCATGTTTTATGATTCATGATTTTTATCACTAAATTAAAATTATTATACTTATAATATTTAAGAGAGTGACATGTTTTCACTTTCTTTGGTTTTAATAACAATTAAATTATTTTAATGGTAAAAAGTCGATAAAATGATTTTCTTCCGACCCTTAGGTGATTAGGGTCGAATTTTATTTATCCAATATAATTTTGGAAAGTGTTAGTGTAATTTTACAATCTTATTTTTACCATTAATTACCGGATTTACCTTTAACTACAGTAAATAAAAAATATCATAGTTACTATTTATAATATAAAAAAATAAGAGTAACATAATAACATAATTTGGACCCAATAAATTCAAATATTAAATTAATTTTTCAAAATTCAAAACATAGAAGATGTAGTAATTAATTTAAAATTAATCCCATTGTTAAGAAAACGGGTTTTAAAAGTTAAAATATTGCAAAAGATTGAAATATTTTTACCTATGAATTCAAAGTAAAATTAATGGTAATGATATAAATTATATTAAATGGTAACAATATATTCTATTTATACTTTAAAACCATTCAATTTTATAATTTAACCATATAAATTATTGTGATGAAAAAAGTTTCTTTTAATTAAAATATAGCGTGTTTTTACTATTCATCAAAATATGAAAGTTATCAGAATAATATGAAAAATTTATCCAAATTAATTTGTTATATCATGATTCCAAAAAATAATTTTATTTTGTAATATTGAACTTATAAACATGTCAAAAACTAGATTTAAAGTGGGTGCGCCATCAAAAGGCGGTAAAATTGCATATTTTGAAAAATACTTATTTTACATGAAAAATTTATTTTGTTCCCATACCATGTTCTGTAAAATGTGTAATATGACTAATAATGTTACAAAATTCATAATTTAGTTAATACTATTAATAAATTCTAGTCTATAATAATATTATAACAATATATCAATGTTTCGTGAAACTCGGTATTGCGTACTACACACGCTATCGAGGAAGGTCTTGATTGCGTGTAACGCAAGCCAAGACAATGTTGTGTGTAGTGAAAAATTATTATATAACATAAAAACAAAATATTTCTCATAAAATCTCAGGGTGTTACAATGGTACCCCATGATGTGGAGAATATAGGACATTTGATGGCAGTTTTAGTGGATAGGGATGACGAAGATGGTGGTAGAGATGGTTTATTGATGACTCGCTTGTCTGAAAGTGATGGCTGAGAACTGAGTTCCAGAGGCTTGGACTCAACCCATTAAGGATAAAGAATGGAAGTGTGATGGGATATCGATGGAATTTGGGATGGGTTTACCACATACATCTATTGGACTCGATACCAATTGGTTGATCATTTACTAACTCACCAAGTCTACCCACTTATTACCTATCCGAGAGAAGAGTTCAGTAGAGATACTGAGGCAACTTGGTGATGAGGAGATAGTCCGACACAATGGAGTACCATTGATGATATTTTATGATCGTGATGATAGTTTCATGTACTAGTTGTGGAAGGGATAACATGAGGCGTTTAAGACCCATTTATGCCATAGAATGAAATTTCTTCCCTAGATAGATGAAGAGGCATAGAGAACCATTCATGTTCTATAGGACATGTGGTAGGCTTCCGTCATAGACATCAACCATAGTTCGGAGGGCCACTTAACATTGATGGAGTTTTTTTACAAAAATATCTACCACCCCACCATTGGTATGGCACCATTTGGGGCTTTGTAGGACCAACCATACATGTCACCGGTCTTCAGAAATGAACAAAAGAGTAAGCACTACTGGGCCTAGAATTGGTGTGAGATACTATAGAGGACATGCAGATCATCTAGAAGGAGATGAAGAATAAATAAATCTATCCAAAATATCATGTGGATATGCATCATAGACCATTTAAGTTTCTGGAAGGAGACCCTGACTTCCTTCTGGTCTCACCTTTATGAGGGGTACATAGATTTGGAAGAGGTGGAATGTTATCATAGAGGTTTTTCAGCCCTTTTCAGATTCTATATAGAGTTATTGAGGTGGTGTATAACCTACCTCTAACCCCATAGTTGGATTGGGTACATGATTTCTTCCGCATTTCACAACTGAGGAGGTATGTTCATGACCCATCACACCTCATCGACTGGGGTGATCTAGACATAGAATATGGAGTATATTTTGATGAGTAACTTTTTGAGATCGAGGATCAGTAGGGGAGGATCCTTTGTGTTTGAGTGACTCCTTTAGTTCATCTCCGATAGTATCACGAGAATCATCAGAAGAGAACCATAGTGTGGGATGCATTGAATCATGCATCGTAACCACATATTTTTTATAGAGTTTTTCTTGGATTTTTGGGGATATAAGACTCCACAATGGGGATAATGTAATTTCCTAGATTTTTCCACTAATTGAATTTAAATATTATATGGAATTAATTCGAGAGCAGTCCTTGAGGTGATTTACGATTCTGAGGCCTAGTGTTCCCAGAATACATGTTTTAATTATATTAAATATAATTAAATAGTTCATGCATGCAGTTTTCCAAAATAAGTTGAATGACATCAAAATGGGTGCTTGAATTAGAAATTCTAGGGAACAGTTACATTAAGGTTAGTCACTTTATCTTAGGAGATGCATAAACATGTCCAGAACGGGTTGTCTATGATTGTAAGTTTTTTAACATTTTAGAGAATAAAATAAAAAAATGATTTATTTTATTTTATTGTGATGAGGTGTCAAAACAAAGTGTTTTATATTTTTAAATATCTAGCATGGCCAGGGACCTTGGGTTACAATTTATTACCCATAAGAAATACCTAGAATATCTATAGAAAAAATGGTGTATTCTCATGACAAAAATTGACAACAGAAGTTTCATTATAGGTTGATGAGAGTCGTTCTTGATGAATCTCGCCAATGGCGATGACTCGGTGATCAAAATTATTCAGTAAGAAATCCAATTCACAAGTTAAGTTGTGTTATTTCAATTCCTTTTCCCCATTCATAGAATTAACAATGAATTTGGATTAACCCATGAATAGGTTGTCACACGATTTGATCACTCATATAGGAAGGTATAATTATGGATATTTGGGGATGATTATTATTTTTTTATTCTTCATTCTTATGTAATGGATTGAGGCTGAAATGGACAATGGATGAGGTTTGTTACTTCTATTGTTCCTTGTACATTTCCCCCCCTAAAATTATTCGCATTCTTTGAATTATTCATAGTTGATAAAAAATGACCATTTCACCTTAATTTCATAGTGAAACAATCAAAAATTGAATATATAACATCTGTAGGACTCTGTGGAGGTGAAACGATGGTGGCAGTAGAAGATCAAATGGACATGGGTGTTAGTTTCTCATGCTGGGATAGAAATGAAGAATGATGTTGATCTTGTTTTCTGAGGTGATTCAAGGAACTAATCTTACTGATTTTGTGATATTAGGACTAGACGTCATCATATATCAATGTTCCCAAACAAGGGTATCCAGAAACAACAACACCCACTATAATTTGATTTTTTTGATCATTTATAAACCCGGAGAATCTAACAAAGTGGAATATCCCTTGAGTGAAAATCATCATGCATCATTAAATATGTTACAAATAGAACATGAACCATTGATTAATGATTTGATGACATTTGGATTGGAAGTTGTTGGTGCATAAAATTCCTCAATTTTTTTAGGTTTTAGTGTATTCATCATTGTCCGCAAGAATTAAATTAACACAGTAAGAAGATGGGGAGCTAAATAATATTGAAGAATTGGTTAAACTGAGTAAGTTTCCATAATTTAACATTGATAAAGATTGTTTTTTGAGATTGGGAAAGAGGTTGTTTGTGCCTTGTGATTCTATGGTGAAGGGAGAATTGATGTGTGACACTCATAGTTCTTCATTTTTAGTTAATCATGGTAGTACAAAGATATACATAGATCTTTAGAAGTATTACTGATGGGATGAAATGAAAAGAGATATTGTAGACTTTACCATGAAATGGTTGACATGTCAAAAACATAAATAAGAGAATTAGTTTTTAAAGGGGATGCTTTAGCCTTTACCAGTGTGAGAGTTGAAATGGGAAAATAGATCCATGGACTTCATTGTGAGACTAGTAAATACTTATTAGGATAATAATGAAATATGGTTTACTATTGGTTTATTGACTAAATATGATCATTTCTTTCCTATTCAAGATACTATTTATTTGGATAATATTTCTCGACTATGCCTTATAGATATTGTCATGTTACAATGAATTCTGCTTTGCATTGTACTATACCATGATCCCAGGTTAACTTATATCATTTGGAAAGGCCTTATGAAGTCTTTTGGAATAGAAATAAATTTTATTAAGGCTTTTCTTCATCAGTCAGATTTTCAGTCAGGATAGATGATTCAGAGATTGGAGGATATGCTTCAGGCATGTTCAATGGAATAATACGGATTTTGGGATGAACATATTTCTTTAATGGGGTTTCCTTAAAATTACATTTTTCATTTTATTAGATACAAATGTAACCTTTTGAGTTATTATATGGGAATAGATATCGAACTCCAGCTTTTTGTGATAATGACGGGGAAAGGAATTTGAAGAGACAAGAATTTTTAGAATAAGTGGTTGAGAAAGTGAATATGATCCAAAAACACAATGGGAAATATTAGAGGAGGAAGAAATGTTATTCAGAAAATAGGAGGAAGTATTTTTATTTCAAGGTATGTGATTATGTTTTTCTTAGAATCTCACCATGGAAAACTGTTATGTGGTTTGGTAAGAAAGGGAAGGTATGTCCATGGTTCACTGGACGTTATGAAATATTGGAAAAATATTGATCAGTTTCCAACCGAGTATTTTTTTTCCTCAGAGTTTATCTCATATAGAATTTTTTTTTCATGTTTAGATGTTGAGAAAGAGTGTGTCAGATTGATGTTATGTTTTGATCACAAATGTAGTTTAGATGGGAGAAAATATTTCTAATGAATAATAACCTATTTAGATTCTTGATTGAAGAGAATAGTTTTTCAATAATAAGGTAATCTCCCAGGAAAATGTTTTTTTTGATAAACAACATGGTTGAAGAAGCAACATCGGAATCTAAAACTGCTATGAGAAAAAGGTACCCTCAATTTTTGAATAAGTAAATAAAATTACGAGGGAAAAATTTTTAGAAGGTGGGGAGAATATAACACTGCAAGGATTTAAAAATAAATTGAATTTCATGAAACTATGAGTCTATACATAATAATGTTTTTTAAAAAACTAGTCGTTAAACACAATTTTACTGCTTCTATGATTTGAGTTTCAAAAAATGGACATCTAAAGTTTTGGTAAGTATGTTATTTGGAGTTTGATAAAACCAACTTGTTTTTTTGGTAAATAGTAACATAAAATTATAAATAGTAATATGAATAGTAAAATAACCCTCATAAATAGTAAAACATGTTATTATTTTATTTTCTTAAGGTTCAAGGATAATGATAATTTTATTACTTTTTCATGTTGATATAAAATAATTTCTAGTTTTAAAATTGTTATTTTTTGAAAAAAAAGAATTTATTTTAAAATTAAAATTATATTATTAATAAAATTATATTTTAAATGTAGTGTTAATTTTTTAATTCATCAAATAGAAAAATTTTATGGTGTTTTTTTGGTGCTTCTATAATAGTTGAATTGATTATGAATAGTAAAAATATTGTTTTATGTTTGTAGGTGTATAATTACACGAAATGATGCCATAATATTGTGAATATTCTTGTAAAATCTTGAGGTTAAAAACATTATATGAGGTGTACCATGTGACTAATACCAATTGGAAAAAAACATGGGGTAGCCCATGGTTATGAAAATACCACAAATGAGGTGTCCATTGAAATTAATTAAAAACTCCCCCACTTTCACTATAAATACAACCCTCCCCACTCCTCCACATACTCCTCTAAAGTGTTCAGAATAGTATAAATATTCTCAATCCCCTTCCCAAGGCTCTTACCCACGTCAAATAGATTATGGTCTAACAAAAACACAAAAACCAATGGACTTAATGATAATCTCAAGGAGAATATATCAAGAGGTAAATATCATCTTTCATTTTCTTTTGTTTTCATTCCAATTATTTTTATTATAATCTCTTCACCTCCCATTATCCAAGTGCAATTAAAGCTCTAGTATTATATATATATTCTATATTTTTATCCTTTTTATTTCGAATTCATCATCATTCTTCATCTCCTCTTCCTCTAATTCGAAAAAAACATCGCCCGCGATGTGTCGATTTACCGACATCAAGGATGATGAGTCTTAAATTTCCTTTAATCCCTTAAAATATGGTGGTAAACACATTTTAATGGTTGAAATTGATTTTAATTTCTATTATATTACCTCTTGTATGTTTTAATTAACTTATACACAAAATATTAAAGGTGTATGAAGAAACAAGTTCTTGATTATTGACGGACCACAGAAATAATCTATATAAAAATCACTAATGATTTATTTAATGATTTGTCCTCATACAATATAACCAAAATTATTTTTAGCTTTATTTCATACTAAGGAAACATATTGATTAAAAATCATTTAAATTTTGTTTATTTACTTCGATTCGACATGAAAATCAGTTATGAACCCACCATGGAAGCCATGTAATTAATTCACCCAAAACAATGTAAATATGATTATATTATTAATAAATGGAAATAATTATGTTATTAAAGGATAATAGAAGATGTTACATTAATTAATAAGTTTCATTAAAATATTAATATAACCCTTTTAACCATTATAAAAGAGATTTAATCTTTATTTAAGTTGGAAGAACACGAGGTAAGGTATTTTTTAACCCAATTTCTATTCTTTGGGTTAATATTTTATTTCATTTGTTATATGATACAATAATCATTTGGATATTGAATTTAATTCATATTATTTTTTATTAATTGTATTTAAAGTGTATAAAAACCTTCATTTAATTATATCCATTCTCACATCAATTATATGATATTTGTGAGGGACTCTTCTAAAAATATAATTTTTTTAAAATTCAATTTTACGAAATTCAAAATAAACATTTTTATGAAATTAATCATGTTTAATGATTAGGTTATAGTTATTGGTAATTGTTTATGAATAATGGTGGGACCTATTTCTACCTCTAATACAGTGGTTATCTGTATGTTGGTGGTCATGTGTGTGGTTATCCAAGTGTAACAATGATGGTTACACAATAAGGTAGCAGTGAGGGTTACATTATAAGATAGTCGTGAGGGTTACAAATGATAAGGTATACTTGAGGGTTACAATTTATATTAATTAATGCCCTAAGATACCTTTATGTATTTATATATATGTTCCTAAATTTTTTTATGGAAGTCTCATGATTCCAAAAGAAATTATATATTTGTGAGAACTATGTCATTATGAAAGGATTCCATATGTTTATAATTATTCATGGACTAATGGTTTTTTACCATATTTTTTATATTCCTAAATAATATTTTTATGCCCATAAATAGTTTTTATATTCTTCTAATAGGTTATAAGTATGTTTAATAGAAATAAGTAAGTCAAATTAAATTAATATAATGATTTTTCTAAGAAATCGTGTTGTTGTTTTGTTTTAAATGTTTCATTTCTCCTAAAAAAGGACATTGTTTTAGTTGTACCAACATTTTATGTTGTGGGATGATATGTATGATTTGTGTCCTAACATTATAAAAAACTAAACTTAAATGATCTCGGGGAATGTAAAGGTGTGAAATCTGGTTGAAATAACTTGATTGTTAAATTTTCGAGGTCGGTTCCTTATAATGAGTGTATCATATCTCTCTTCAGATCGATCAATTTATCTATATCACAATGGTTCCTGATTAGTAGTACATACCAGGAGGACTTCATCTTTGCAATTATAATTAGGAGTGTCTCCTCTAAGATGAGTTTCATTATAGAATATTCAGACTGAATATCTAGTGTTGGTATGTGGTAGTTGTTACTTACCAGTAGACTACGAGTCAGAGTTTGAGTATATATAGAAATGTTCTTGTTATATGTACTATAGACATATAATGTGTAGAGTTGACTATACTATTATAATGTGTTTTTATTTTTGTATTTAGGGTTTCCAAATGATTATTGTTATACTCACCCCTATAAAGTCTATTCCCAAATGTGTCATGTCTTATGCAGATGAGTAACCTTTTAACGGAGTCCAGGACTAGGATGAGACAATGAGATGTGAGTTCAGAAAGACCGAGATATTCCAATAGCTTTGAGTAGTAGACCCAATATAATTTCTAATATGTTGGAATTTTTAGTTTTCAGATTCTTTTTTTTGTAGGCTTGTATTTAGGCCTTGGTTACTTTACAAAACATTTCTTTCCTATTATAATATATTGGTTCGGTTTAGTGGTATGCATGCATTATTATCTATAGTGTTATTTAATTTTTACAAATTGTTTCTTGGATATGTTATCCTGTGTACAGGTACTTATGAAATTCCTCCCCTGTTAGTGATATTCCTACTCGATTCTAGTCATAATCCATTTAACAATTGGAGACATGCTTGGGATGTCGCAAAATGAGCCCCACTAGGACAGGTTTTGACGTACATGGTACCTTTAAAATCATATCCAATCATAAAAAGGATTAAAGTATATTGTTTAAAAAATAATCTAATTTTTTCATGTTATTATTCTACTGAGACAACCAATGCATCAAGGAGATATATATAAACAAGCCCCACTGTTGTCGTACAGGTCCAAATAGTTCCTCATATTAATGAACAATTTCCCTTATCAAAACTACCACATTGAATAAATGATTTTAATTTACAAATAATTCCTTTGTGGAGGATATGTAAAAAAAGGGTAATTGACATTATTGATTGTATATACCAATGAAAAATCCTAAAAACAGTCTTGAGTGAAATGAGATTTTAAACAATCAGAAATGTCCCATAACACATTGAAACATTTAAATAATAAACCCCATAAAGGAATAATTTTATATGAAAACTAAAACAGGATAAGTTTAAGGAGATTCATGGTATAACATTATAAATATTAGTAAATACACCATGTAAATTTTAATCAGTGTATAACAATAAATAATCTCAATAGAATGTAAATTGAGATGAAATCCCATATCATTACCTTAATATTGTTGTGTGGTATTTAAACTCATGTATAGTTTTTTAAAATGTGTTTGTAACTTATAAAATAACTGTAATATTATTTATAATATCATATATTTTATTATTTTATTATTTTATTACACTTTTGTTAACCCTATTCCATTATTTTAACTATTTTTATGTTTATTGCCTAGTATTCTAAAGTGCAGTTTAACTTGTTATTCATTGTTTCAATTTCATGTATTAGGATTTAATAATCTCCAGAATAAAAAACCTGAATTAATTACATTATATATTCAACATATATGTAGTTATTATGGTCCATAATATTTTGAGGGGCGGTAGTCCACACTTCAAAAAATGATGTTATGGTGTTAACGCGAAATGGAGAGTATTAAAGTTATGTGTTGTAAAAGGATAAAATGAGGACAATGAAATAATAAATATCATATATCTCATATATATATATATATTTATTTTCAATCATAATGGAAACCGTGATAGGTGGTAAGGTAAAAATGAACAATCGTTGTTTCGTGAGGTAGTAGTTCACCATACATAGAAACAATATGTTTGTTACAGAATAGATGAAGGTGTGTTTATGTTTAGGTATAAATAATTACATAAAACAACCTATAATATTTATGATACTGTATTTTTAAATAATTTAATATTGAGAGTAACAGGAGTTGAGAATAAAATGAAATAACAAGGATTATTGGAAAACATTACCTTAAAATCGGGTAACTTGTTTAGGTTTATACCGAAGGGATTCCATAAAGGGATTTAATCCCAAATTATAGATTCATGGTATAGGATATGGATATTTTTATTCTATATTTAAGGATAATATACTAAATTTAGTGGTTTTTATAGGTGTGAGGAATGGGGAGATGTGGTGGCCTTTTATAGTGGAGGAGGAGTGGCACTTGTACTATTTTGAAAAAGAAATTCTCCCCAGGTTTGTCAAGATAATGTGGATTAAATAATGGAAAAAACTTTTAAAAAAGGTATTATAGAGTCTATATATTTCTATAAATTAATTTTGGATGCGTTTCTAAGTAATTTCAGCCCTTAATAATGAGGTTTAGTGCCTTTTTATGATTAATTTTACCTTATTAATTGTAAATAAATTTAATTACATTCACTAATATTTTTTGTCAAAAAATATGTTGAAATTTATAGATAGTTAAATGTATGATGATCCAAAATATGTAATAAATTTTTAAAAATTTCAATCACATAAGTGTAAGATATTAATTTAAATGTAATCCCATAGAAGGGATGACAATACGGGGTTTTAAAGAAAAATGTACAAAATTATACCAAGTTTTAATAGTAATTTTCAAAGTGAAGTTAATTATATTAACATAAAATTAATAAATTTATATGAATATTCTCTAATTAAACATTTAACCATATAAAATGTAATTTATCCTTATAAAATTTTTAGGTGAAAAATCAGTTTTGAACTGAAACACATTATTTTTCACTATTAATTAAAAAAATTAAAACATAATAGAAATATATAATAAATTCCCCTAAACCTATTTTTTATCTTTTTATTTCAAATATTATTTTTATTTTGGAATATTTAATTTATAAAAGGGGAAATATTTGGATTCAAAATGGGTTCTCCATTAAAAGGCAGTCACATTTACTTTATAAAAATATGGGTTTTTATGTGTAAAATTGAGTTTGTTCATATATTTTGCCTATAAAACCTAATGGATAAATATAAACATTATTTTATAAAATATATAATTTATAAATTTATTTAAAATAAGTAACTAATTGTAATAAGATATTTTTATTAATATAAATCTCTGTTGGATGCTTAAAAATAAATAAATATTTTTATATTAAATTGGCTCTTATTTTTTGATTCTCCTAAATTAGTAACCCACGAATCAATTTTAGATTTTAAAAAACCATATATTTTCCTATGTTAGTGGATACCATTCATAAATACTATTTTATATCTTATTATATTAAATACATATATTTTAATACCATATTATTGTTTGGTAAAGCTCAGTCTTGTGTGTAACACAAGCCATTGAAGAAGTTCATTATTATGTGTAACATACACATACTCATTTCTGTGTATATTGAAAGTTATAAAATATATTTAATATATTTAAATATTAAATATTTAATAAATTATCAAGATATTATATTCCATTATACTTTTGGTGTAGCATGTCATACATGCAATCAAATACAACATTCTTTCTCTAGATTTTTAGGGTGGTGCATTCTCTTAAAATACTAGTCGTTAAACATAATTTTACAGCTTCTATGATTTGAGTTTAAAAAAATGGACATCTATAGTTTTGGTAAATAAGTTATTTGGAGTCTGATAAAACCAACTTGTTTTTTTTGCTAAATAGTAACATAAAATTATAAATAGTAATATTAATAGTAAAATGACCCTTATAAATAGTAAAACATGTTATTATTTTATTTTCTTAAGGTTAAAGGATAATGATAATTTTATTAATTTTCATGTTGATATAAAATAATTTCTAGTTTTAAAATTGTTATTTTTTGAAAAAAATGAATTTATTTTAAAATTAAAACAATATTATTAAGAAAATTATATTTTAAATGTAGTGTTCATTTTTTAATTCATCAAATAGAAAAAATTTAGGGTGTTTTTTTGGGTGCTTCTATAATAGTTTAATTATTCATGAATAGTAAAAATATTGTTTTATGTTTATAGGTGTATAATTACACAAAATGATGCCATAATATTGTGATTATTCTTGTAGAATCTTGAGGTTAAAAATATTCTATGAGGTGTACCATGTGACTAATACCAATTGCAAAAAAACGGGGTAGCCCATGGTTATGAAAATACCACAAATGAGGTGTCCTTTGAAATTAATTAAAACCCCCCCCCACTTTCACTATAAATACAACCCTCCCCACTCCTCCACATACACCTCTAAAGTGTTCAGAATAGTATAAATATTCCCAATCCCCTTCCCAAGGCTCTTACCCATGTCAAAGAGATTATGGTCCAACCAAAAGAAAAAAACCAATGGACTTGATGATAATCTCAAGGAGAAGATTTCAAGAGGTAAATATCATATTTCATTTTCTTTTGTTTTCTTTCTAATTATTTTTATTATAATCTCTTCACCTCCCATTATTGAAGTGGAATTAAATCTATAGTATTATATATATATTCTATATTTTTATCCTTTTTATTATGAATTCATCATCATTCTTCATCTCTTCATCCTCTTATTTTAAAAAAACATTGCCCGCGATGTGTCGAGTTATCGACATCAAGGATGATGAGTCTAAAATTTCTTTTAATCCCTTAAAATATGGTGGTAAACACATTTTAATAGTTGAAATAGATTCTAATTTCTATTATATGACCTCTTTTATGTTTTAATTAACTTATACACAAAATATTAAAGGTGTATGAAGAAATAAGTTCTTGATTATTGAAGGACCACAAAAATGATCTAAATGAAAATCACTAATGATATTTGTAATAATTCGTCCTCATAAAATATAACCAAAATTATTTTTAGCTTCACTTCATACTCAGGAAAAATATTGATTACAAATCATTTAAATTTTGGTTTTTTACTTTGATTCGACATGAAAATCTGTTATGAACCAACCATGGAAACCATGTAATGAATTCACCCAAAACAATGTAAATATGATTATATTATTAATAAATGGGTATAATTATGTTATTAAAGGATAATTTAAGGTGTTATATTAATTAATAAGTTTCATTAAAATATTAATAGAACCATTTTAAACATTATAAAAGTGTTTTAATCTTTATTTAAGTAGAAAGAACATGAGGTAAGGTATTTTTTAACCCAATTTATATTCTTTGGGTTAATCTTTTCTTTCATTAGTTATATGATACAATAATAATTTGGATATTGAATTTAATTCATATTATTTTTTATTAAATGTATTTAAAGTGTATAAAAACCTTCATTTAATTATATCCATTGTCAAATAAATTATATGATATTTGTGAGGGACTTTTCTATAAATATAATTTTTTTAAAATTCTATTTTACAAAATTCAAAATAAATATTTTTATGAAATTATTCATGTTTAATGATTATGTTATAGTTATTGGTAATTTTTTATGAATAATGGTGAGACCTATTTCTACCTCTAATATAGTGTTTATCTGAATGTTGGTGGTCAGGCGTGTGGTTATCCAAGTGTAACAATGATGGTTACACAATAAGGTAGCAGTGAGGGTTACATTGTAAGATAGCCATGAGGGTTACAAATAATAACGTATACTTGAGGGTTACAATTTATATTAATTAATGCCCTATGATACCTTTATGTATTTATATATATGTTCCTTAAATTTTTTATGGAAGTCTCATGATTCCAAAAGAAATTATATATTTGTGAGAACTATGTCATTGTGAAATTATTCTATATGTTTATAATTATTCATGGACTAATGGTTTTTTACCTTCTTTTTTATATTCTTAAATAATATTTTTATGCCCATCAAAAGTTTTTAAATGCTTCTAATAGGTTATAAGTATGTTTAATAGAAATGAGTATGTCAGATTAAATTTATATAATGATTTTTTAAGAAATCATGTTGTTGTTTTGTTTTAAATGTTTCATGTCTCTTAAAAAAGACATTGTTTTAGTTGTACCAACATTTTATGTTGTGGGATGATATGTATGAGTTGTGTCCTAACATTATAAAAAACTAAACTGAAATGATCTTGGGGAATGTAAAGATGTGAAATCTAGTTGAAATAACTTGATTGTTAAATTTTTTAGGTCAGTTCCTTATAATGAGTGTATCATATATCTCTTCAGATTGATCAATTTATCTCTATCACAATGGTTCCTGATGAGTAGTACTTATAAGGAGGACTACATTTTTCAATTTTAATTATGAGTGTCTCCTCTAAGATGAGTTTCATTTTAGAATATTCAGACTGAATATCTAGTGTTGGTATGTGGTAGTTGTTACTTACCAGTAGACTACGAGTCAGAGTTTGAGTATATCTAGAAATGTTCTTGTTATATGTACTATAGATATATAATGTGTAGAGTTGACTATACTGTTATATTGTGTTTTTTTTTGTATTCAGGGTTTCCAAATGATTATTGTTATACTCACCCCTATAAAGGCTATTCCCAAATGTGTCATGTCTTATGCAGACAAGTGAACTTTTAACGGAGTCCAGGACCAGGATGAGACAAAGAGTTGTGAGTTCAGACAGATCGAGATTTTCCAACGGCTTTGAGTAGTAGACCTCATATAATTTTTAATATGTTGGAATTTTTAGTTTTCAGATTTTTTTTGTAGGCTTGTATTTAGGCCTTGGTTACATTACTAAACATTTCTTTCCAATTATAATATATTGGTTGGGTTTAGTGGTATGCATGGATTTTTATCTATAGTGTTATTTAATTTTTAGAAATTGTTTCTTGGATATGTCATCTTCTGTACAGGAACTTAGGAAATTCCTCCCCTGTTAGTGATATGCCTAATCGATGCTAGTCATAATCCATTTAACAATCAGAGGCATGCTTGGGATGTCGCAAAATGAGCCCAACTGGGACAGGTTGTGACATACATGGTACCTTTAAAATCAAGTCCAATCATAAAAATGATTAAGGTATATTGTTTTAAAACCAATCTAATTTTTCCATATTATCCTTCTAATGAGACAACCTATACATCAAGGAGATATATACAACCAGGCCACACTGTTGTCGTACAGGTGCAAATAGTTCCTCATATTTATGAACAATTTTCCTTATCAAAACTACCACATTGAATAAATGATTTGAATTTACCAATAATTCCTTTGTGGAGGATATGTAACAAAAAGGGTAATTGACATTATTGATTGTATATACCAATGAAAAATCATAAAAACAATCTTGAGTGAAATGAGATTTTAAACATTCAGAAATGTCCCCTAACACATTGAAACATTTAAATAATAAACCCCATAAAGGAATAATTTTATATGAAAACTAAAATATGATAAGTTTAAGGAGATTCATGGTATAAAATTTTAAATATCAGTAAATACACCATGTAAATGTTAATCAGTGTATAATAATAAATAAGTCTCAGTAGAATGTAAATTGATATGAAATCCCATATCATTACCTTAATATTGTTGTGTGGTATTTAAAATCTTTTATAATTTCTTAAAATGTGTTTTTAACTTTTAAAATAACTGTAATATTATTTATAATATCATATATTAAATTATTATATTATTTTATTACACTTTTGTTAACCCTCTTCCATTATTTTAACTATTTCCATGTTTATTACCTAGTTTTCTAAAGTGCGGTTTAACATGTTATTCATTGTTCCAATTTCATGTATTAGGATTTAATAATCTCCAGAATAAAAAACATGAATTAATTACATTATATATTAAACATTTATGTAGTTATTATGGTCCATAATATTTTGAGGGACGGTAGTCCACACTTCAAAAAACGATGTTATGGTGTTAATGTGAAATGGAGAGTATTAATGTTATGTGTTGTAAAAGGATAAAATGAGGACAATGAAATAATAAATATCATATATTTCATATATATATTCATTTTCCATCATAATGGACTCCATGATTGGTGGTAAGGTAAAAATGAACAATCGTTGTTTCGTGAGGTAGTAGTTCACCATACATAGAAACAATATGTTTGTTACAAAATAGATGAAGGTGTGTTTATGTTTAGGAATAAATAATTACATAAAACATCCTATAATATTTATGATACTGTATTTTTAAATAATTTAATATTGAGAGTAATAGGAGTTGAGAATAAAATGAAATAACAATGATTATTGGAAAACATTACCTTAAAATCGGGTAACTTCTTTAGGTTTATACCAAAGGGATTCCATAAAGGGATTTAATCCCAAATTTTAGATTCATGGTATAGGATAGAGATATTTTTATTCTATATTTAAGGATAATATACTAAATTTAGTGGTTTTATAGGTGTGAGGAATGGGGAGATGTGGTGGCCTATTATAGTAGAGGAGGAGTGGCACTTGTACTATATTGAAAAAGAAATTCTCCCCAGGTTTTTCAAGATAATGTGGATTAAATAATGGAAAAACATTTAAAAAAAGGTATTATAGAGTCTATATATTTCTATAAATTAATATTGGATGAGTTTATAAGTAATTTCGGCCCTTAATAATGAGGTTTATTGCATTTTTAAGATTAATTTTACCTTATTAATTGTAAATAAATTTAATTACATTCACTAATATTTTTGGTCAAAAAATATGTTGAAATTTATAGATAGTTAAATGTATGATTATTCAAAATATGTAATAAATTTTTGAAAATTTCAATCACATAAGTGTAAGATATTAATTTAAATGTAATCCCATAGAAGGGATGACAATACGAGGTTTTAAAGAAAAACATACAAAATTATACTAAGTTTTAATAGTAAATTTCAAAGTGAAGTTAATTATAATAACATAAAATTAATAAATTTATATTAATATTCTCTAATTAAACATTTAAACATATAAAAAGTAATTTATACTTATAAATTTGTCAGGTGAAAAATCATTTTTGAACTAAAACACAGTATTTTCACTATTAATTAAATAAATTAAAACATAATAGAAATATATAATAAATTACCCCAAACCTATTTTTTATCTTTTTATTTCAAATATTATTTTTATTTTGGAATATTTAATTTATAAAATGGGAAATATTTGGATTCAAAATGGGTTCTCCATTAAAAGTCAGTCACATTTACTTTATAAAAATATGGGTTTTTATGTGTAAAATTGTGTTTGTTCATATATTTTGCCTATAAAACCTAATGGATAAATATAAACATTATTTTATAAAATATATAATGTATAAATTTCTTTAAAATAAGTAACTAATTGTTATTAGATATTTTTATTAATAAAAATATCCGTTGGATGCTTAAAAATAAAAAAATATTTTTATATTAAATTGGCTCTTATTTTATGATTCTCTTAAATTAGTAACCCACGAATCAATTTTATATTTTAAAAAATTATATATTTTCCTATGTTAGTGGATACCATTCATAAATACTATTTTATATCTTATTATATTAAATACATATATTTTAATACCATCTTATTGTTTGGTAAAGCTCAGTCTTGTGTGTAACACGAGCCACTGAAGAAGTTCATTAATACGTGTAACATACACATACTCATTTCTGTGTATATTTAAAGTTATAAAATATATTTAATATATTTAAATATTAAATATATAATAAATTATCAAGATATTATATTCCATTATAATTTTGGTGTAGCATGTGATACACGCAATCAAATACATCATTCTTCCTCTAGATTTTTAGGGTGGTGCATTCTCTTAAAAAACTAGTCATTAAACATAATTTTACTGCTTCTATGATTTGAGTTTCAAAAAATTGACATCTATAGTTTTGGTAAATAAGTTATTTGGAGTCTGATAAAACCAACTTTTTTTTTTATGCTAAATAGTAACATAAAATTATAAATAGTAATATGAATTGTAAAATGACCCTTATAAATTGTAAAACATGTTATTATTTTATTTTATTAAGGTTCAAGGATAATGATAATTTTATTAATTTTTCATGTTGATATAAAATAATTTCTAGTTTTAAAATTGTTATTTTTTGAAAAAACTGAATTTATTTTAAAATTAAAATAATATTATTAAGAAAATTATATTTTAAATGTAGTGTTCATTTTTTAATTCATCAAATAGAAAAAATTTAGGGTGTTTTTTTGGGTGCTTCTATAATAGTTTAATTGTTCATGAATAGTAAAAATATTGTTTTATGTTTGTAGGTGTATAATTACATGAAATGATGCCATAATATTGTGATTATTCTTGTAGAATCTTAAGGTTATAAATATTATATGAGGTGTACCATGTGACTAATACCAATTGGAAAAAAACATGGGGTAGCCCATGGTTATGAAAATACCACAAATGAGGTGTCCTTTGAAATTAATTAAAAACTCCCCCACATTCACTATAAATACAACCCTCCCTACTCCTCCACATAATCCTATAAAGTGTTCAGAATAGTATAAATATTCCCAATACCCTTCCCAAGGCTCTTACCCACGTCCAAGAGATTATGGTCTAACCAAAACACAAAAACCAATGGACTTAATGATAATCTCAAGGAGAAGATATCAAGAGGTAAATATCATCTTTCATTTTATTTCTAATTATTTATTTATATTCTCTTCACCTCCCATTATCCAAGTGGAATTAAATCACTAGTATTATATATATATTCTATATTTTTATCCTTTTTATTAAGAATTATTCATCATTATTCATATCTTCTTCCTCTTATTTTAAAAAACATCACCCGTGATGTGTCGATTTATTGACATCAAGGATGATGAGTCTTAAATTTCCTTTAATCCCTTAAAATATGGTGGTAAACACATTCTAATGGTTGAAATAGATTTTAATTTCTATTATATGGCCTCTAGTGTGTTTTAATTAACTTATACACAAAATATAAAAGGTGTATGATGAAATAAGTTCTTGATTATTGAAGGACCACAAAAATGATCTATATGAAAATCACTAATGATTTATGTAAGTATTCATCCTCATTAAATATAACCAAAATTATTCTTAGCTTCATTTCATACTCAGGAAAAATATTGATTACAAATCATTTAAATTTTGTATTTTTACTTCAATTCGACATGAAAATCAGTTATGAACCAACCATGGAAACCATGTAATGAATTCACCCAAAACAATGTAAATATGATTATATTATTAATAAATGGGTATCATTATGTTATTAAAGGATAATTGAAGGTGTTATATTAATTAATAAGTTTCATTAAAATATTAATAGAACCCTTTTAACTATTATAAAATATTTTTAATCTTTATTTAAGTAGGAAGAACACGAGGTAAGGTATTTTTTAACCCAATTTCTATTCTTTGGGTTAATCTTTTATTTCATTAGTTATATGTTACAATAATCATTTGGATATTGAATTTAATTCATATTATTTTTTATTAAATGTATTTAAAGTGTATAAAAACCTTCATTTAATTATATCCATTGTCACATCAATTATATGATAATTGTAAGGGACTCTTCTGTAAATATAATTTTTTTTAAATTATATTTTACAAAATTCAAAATAAATATTTTTATGAAATTATTCATGTTTAATGATTATGTTATAGTTATTGGTAATTGTTTATGAATAATGGAAGGACCTATTTCTACCTCTAATATAGTGGTTATCTGTATGTTGATGGTCAGGCGTGTGGTTATCCAAGTGTAACAATGATGGTTACACAATAAGGTAGCAGTGAGGGTTACATTGTAAGATAGCCACGGGGGTTACAAATAATAAGGTATACTTGAGGGTTACAATTTATATTAATTAATTCCCTATGATACCTTTATGTATTTATATATATGTTCCTTAAATTTTTTATTGAAGTCTCTTGATTCCAAAAGAAATTATATATTTGTGAGAACTATGTCATTGTGAAATTATTGCATATGTTTATAATTATTCATGCACTAATGGTTTTTTACCTTCTTTTTTATATTCCTAAATAATATTTTTATGCCCATAAAAAGTTTTTAAATGCTTCTAATAGGCTATAAGTATGTTTAATAGAAATAAGTAAGTCGGATTAAATTCATATAATGATTTTTCTAAGAAATCATGTTGTTGTTTTGTTTTAAATGTTTCATTTCTCTTAAAAAAGGACAATGTTTTAGTTGAACCAACATTTTATGTTGTGGGATGATATGTATGAGTTGTGTCCTAACATTATAAAAAACTAAACTGCAATGATCTCGGGGAATGTAATGATGCGAAATCTAGTTGAAATAACTTGATTGTTAAATTTTTGAGGCCGGTTCCTTATAATGAGTGTATCATATCTCTCTCCAGATTGATCAATTTATCTCTGTCACAATGGTTCCGGATGAGTAGTACTTATAAGGAGGACTTCATCTTTGCAATTATAATTATGAGTGTCTCCTCTAAGATGAGATTCATTTTATAATATTCAGACTGAATATCTAGTGTTGGTATGTTGTAGTTGTTACCTACCAGTAGACTACGAGTCAGAGTTTGAGTATATCTAGAAATGTTCTTGTTATATGTACTATAGATATATAATGTGTAGAGTTCACTATACTATTATATTGTGTTTTTATTTTTGTATTCAGGGTTTCCAAATGAGTATTGTTATACTCACCCCTATAAAGGCTATTCCCAAATGTGTCATGTCTTATGCAGACGAGTGAACTTTTAACGGAGTCCAGGACCAGGACGAGACAAAGAGTTGTGAGTTCAGACAGATCGATATTTTCCAACGGCTTTGAGTAGTAGACCTCATATAATTTTTAATATGTTGGAATTTTTTGTTTTCATATTCTTTTTTTATAGGCTTGTATTTAGGCCTTGGTTACATTACTAAACATTTCTTTCCAATTATAATATATTGGTTGGGTTTAGTGGTATGCATGGATTTTTATCTATAGTGTTATTTAATTTTTAGAAATTGTTTCTTGGATATGTCATCTTATGCACAGGTACTTATGAAATTCCTCCCCTGTTAGTGATATGCCTACTCGATGCTAGTCATAATCCATTTAACAATCAGAGGCGTGCTTGGGATGTCGCAAAATGAGCCCCACTGGGACAGGTTCTGACATACATGGTACCTTTAAAACCAAGTCCAATCATAAAAAGGATTAAAGTATATTGTTTAAAAACCAATCTAATTTTTCCATATTATTCTTCTAATGAGACAACCTATGCATCATGGAGATATATACAACCAGGCCCCACCGTTGTCGTACAGGTCCAAATAGTTCCTCATATTTGTGAACAATCTTCCTTATCAAAACTACCACATTGAATAAATGATTTGAATTTACCAATAATTCCTTTGTGGAGGATATGTAATAAAAAGGGTAATTGACATTATTTATTGTATATACCAATGAAAAATCATAAAAACAATCTTGAGTGAAATGAGATTTTAAACATTCAGAAATTTCCCCTAACACATTGAAACATTTAAATAATAAACCCCATAAAGGAATAATATTATATGAAAACTAAAATATGGTATGTTTAAGGAGATTCATGGTATAAAATTTTGAATATCAGTAAATAGACCATGTAAATGTTAATCAGTGCATAACAATAAATAAGTCTCAGTAGAATGTAAATTGATATGAAATCTCATATCATTACCTTAATATTGTTGTGTGGTATTTAAACTCTTGTATATTTTTTTAAAATGTGTTTGTAACTTATAAAATAAATTTAATAATATTTTTAATATCATATATTAAATTATTATATTATTTTATTACACTTTTGTTAACCCTCTTCCATTATTTTAACTATTTCCATGTTTATTGCCTAGTTTTCTAAAGTGCGGTTTAACTTGTTATTCATTGTTCCAATTTCATGTATTAGGATTTAATAATCTCCAGAATAAAAAAATGATTTAATTACATTATATATTGAACATTTATGTAGTTATTATGGTCCATAATATTTTGAGGGGTGGTAGTCCACACTTCAAAAAATGATGTTATGGTGTTAACGTGAAATGGAGAGTATTAATGTTATGTGTTGTAAAAGGATAAAATGAGGACAATGAAATAATAAATATCATATATGTCATATATATATTGATTTTCCATCGTAATGGGCTCCATGATAGGTGGTAAGGTAAAAATGAACAATCGTTGTTTCGTGAGGTATTAGTTCACCATACATAGAAACAATATGTTTGTTACAAAATAGATGAAGGTGTGTTTATGTTTAGGTATAGATAATTACATAAAACATCCTATAATATTTCTGATTCTATATTTTTGACTAATTTGATATTTAGAGTAATAGGAGTTGAGAATAAAATGAAATAACAATGATTATTGGAAAACATTACCTTAAATTCGGGTAACTTCTTTAGGTTTATACCAAAGGGATTCCATAAAGGGTTTTAATCCCAAATTTTAGATTCATGGTATAGGATAGGGATATTTTTGTTCTATATTTAAGGATAATATACTAAATATAGTGGTTTTAAAGGTGTGAGGAATGGGGAGATGTGGTGGCCTTTTATAGTGGAGGAGGACTCGCAATTGTACTATTTTGAAAAAGAAATTCTCCCCAGGGTTTTCAAGATAATGTGGATTAAATAATGGAAACACCTTTTAAAAAAAGGTATTATAGAGTCTATATACTTCTATAAATTAATATTGGATGAGTTTCTAAGTAATTTTGGCCCTTAATAATGAGGTTTAGTGCCTTTTTATGACTAATTTTACCTTATTAATTGTAAAAAAATTTAATTACATTCACTAATATTTTTGGTCAAAAAATATGTTGAAATTTATAGATAGTTAAATGTATGATGATTAGAAATATGTAATATATTTTTAAAAATTTCAATCACATAAGTGTATGATATTGATTTAAATGTAATCCCACAGAAGCGATGACAATACTGGGTTTTAATGAAAAACGTACAAAATTATACCATGTTTTAATAGTAAATTTCAAAGTGATGTTAATTATAATAAAATAAAATAAAAAAATTTATATGAATATTATCTAATTAAACATTTAAACATATAAAAAATAATTTATCCTTATAAATTTGTCAGGTGAAAATTCAGTTTTGAACTAAAACACAGTATTTTTCACTATTCATTAAAAAAATTAAAATATAATAGAAATATATAATAAATTCCCCCAAACCTATTTTTTAGGTTTTTATTTGAAATATTATTTTTATTTTGGAATATTTAATTTATAAAAGGGGAAATATTTGGATTCAAAATGGGTTCTCCATTAAAAGGCAGTCAAATTTCCTTTATAAAAATATGGGTTTTTATGTGTAAAATTGAGTTTGTTCAAATATATTGCCTATAAAACCTATTGGATAAATATAAACATTATTTTATAAAATATATAATGTATAAATTTCTTTAAAAAAAGTAACTAATTGTAATTAGATATTATTATTAATATAAATCTCTATTGGATGCTTAAAAATAATTATATATTTTTATATTAAATTGGATCTTATATTTTGATTCTCCTAAATTAGTAACCCACGAATCAATTTTATATTTTAAACAACTATATATTTTTCCTAAGTTAGTGGATACCATTCATAAATACTATTTTATATCTTATTATATTAAATACATATATTTTAATACCATCTTATTGTTTGGTAAAGCTCAGTCTTGTGTGTAACACAAGCCATTGAAGAAACTCATTATTACGTGTAACATACACATACTCATTTCTATTTATATTGAAAGTCATAAAATATATTTAATATTTTTAATATTTTTAAATATTAAATATATAATAAATTATCAGGATATTATATTCCATTATACTTTTGGTGTAGCATGTCATACACGCAATCAAATATAGCATTCTTCCTCTAGATTTGTAGGGTGGTGCAGTCTCTTAACCATAATTAAATTGAGTCCTCAAAATTTAAACTCAATATTAGTAATCATTGGATTGATATTAAAAAATAATACATTGTTTAAATATACACATCATAAATGGGTTATTATCACATCTTCTTAATATGATAGAAAGGAATGTACAATGGTCATGTAACTACGATCCTTTTAAGGAGAATATAGGTGGGAAATGGTACCAATAATACAGAGAAAAAATAACAATCATGTTATGATGAAGAATAATTGAGGACATTGATAGAACAATCAGAATGGGCTAAATTCCTATAAATATAACCACAATTTGATTCGTCGAAAATGAAGGTACCCAGGAAACATTTTTTGATTCATGACCATTTCCCCTAGATTTGAGTAATTATTTCACATTATATGAATATAAGTAAATATAATTACTTTTTGTGTTTCTATAAGCACAATCATATATTTTGGATTTTCCTTGAACTATTTCTACATCATCTGTGAGAATATTATTCATCACTTATTTGTGTAATATAAAATTCTCTAAAACCACATCCAAATTAAAACATAAACCATTTGATAAATTGTTTAATATTAAAAATGATTATTATTCAAAACTATAGGAATATGGTCACTAAATTTTCAAAAATTTATATATCATTAGAAATTAATCAATATCACGTAGCTCAAAATTTTCACATTCAATACATGTGAATAACATCATCATGTATCCTCATATAATATTTTAAAAAATCAAATCACCATATAAAATTATTGGAAACATTAATTCATACTTATTTCTTAAGTAAGCCACATGTTGTTAGATATATTTCTTACATACAGATATATTCTAAACTCCATCAATGATAACACAGACCACTTTTCAGTAAGTAGTTAATCAGTTACAATGTATTCATCCCCAATCTAATTCAATCACTTATTTTTCATTATTTCAACATCGGGAACATATTGAGTGTTTTATTTCCCACAATAACGCGTTGTTATAAAATTTTGACTTTCTAGTTAAAATATTTTCATCGTACAATTCAACATGTTATCTGAAATCCTAAACAAAAATGTAATCTTGTAAAATCCTTATATATTCCATAATATTTATAACCAATACATTTTCATAAAATAATAAAATAAAATAATTTATTAATAGGAAAATTAATAATTTTATTCATTTGTAGAAGTAGCATAACTTGATCATTATATAATAGCATCATCTAGGGTATAATCCTTTTTCATATAAGACATTGATTTCCATTGATCCCCACTTCCGGTAGTTGAAGGATTGTACATTTGGAATCATTTTCTTACCCTTTGAATCATATTTATAGGGGCCTTACGTTTCATAGTTATTGTGATCTTCCATTCCCATCAAGGATTTTTCAGGGTGATTGTTTACACAGTTATCACATGTGGGAAAATCCTTCATTACCTTCTTTATCCATATTTTCTCTATCATCCTCTTCTTATCTTTCTTCAATTCAATTCCATTGTAGATTAAATAATTCTTCACTTGTCTATTAAAAACATGATACTATTTCCTCATATAATGATAATACATCAGAAACTACATCCCCTTGAATTGTTGTCTTAAGACCATGGAAGATAAGATCCTTCTTACCCTTTTAATAATATGAAAAGGTGGAGTTCTCATTCCTCATCTAATATCCATTTATAATCAATTGAATATAAAATATTAAATCATACCATGATGTACAATTCAGAATATGGTATAATGGAAAACATAAATGCATCAAATATATTAGGATCTCAAACCCCAATAACATTAGGGGAATTGTAACATTTAAATCCTTCATAATGGCAGTTAACTAAATTATCAATTACCATATGAATACCCCTTTGGAGTTTCAAACTAGGTGCGTAGTAAGGACCATTATCATATAAAAAGTTACCTCATGTTAGTTCTATAACACCTTATCAGATTTATCACTCCTACGAACATATTTTCACTAACCACATCTACATGTAGTTTACAAAAGGGATGTATTTCAAAAAATACATACAAAA
The DNA here is from genome assembly GCA_963277665.1 of Viscum album. NCBI lineage: Eukaryota > Viridiplantae > Streptophyta > Magnoliopsida > Santalales > Viscaceae > Viscum > Viscum album. The sequence continues at coordinate 910,199,515 of OY728155.1, read as the reverse complement.
TATCTACCATATCAAAATTCTTGGTTGTTATTTCATTATCATTATCAAATCATATCTTAGCGGTTTTCTTACTCTAAAATCTCTAAATATTTTTGTAATGTATGCTGTTAAACTTCCTTTGATACCAACTATAAACCCCGCCCCAAGAATCTTGGTGTCATTTCCTTATTTCATTACATTTTCTGGATTACAAACAATCAAATCAAGAATGTCTAACCATTTTAGAAGTATTATAAAAACATACTATATACCAGATACCTACAATACATTTCAAATATAAAATTCTAACATGATTATAAAAAGTAAATAACTTTCAAACTTTATGTCTTATTCAAATATTTCTTCTTCATGACCTAGGGAAAGGAGACATATTAATGGTAAGATGAAATTTTCAGCAAGGGTAATTAAATTAGAATAGATAACAAAAAAATATTACTAAATAAACATAGAATTTTAAATAAATGATAACACATGCCATTAAACTAAATAGTTGGAAATATAAATATGGAATGGTTAGAAACTAAAACACATTCAATCTAAATCAATAAATAGATAATGAAAAGTATCCATAAATTTTTCTATGGAAAATTTCATGGATGAATAATAACTGAATCTATCCAATGTCCCAAAGGCCTTAAAATATTTTTATTATTGATTAATTCCACTTTTATGTTAAGATGGGGGAAACATAAAGACATTAATGACATTAGACAAATCAAACCCAAGAGAAATTCATAATTATTGGTCTCCATGTTTTTTATGTATGTGGTACCTTTTCTATCTAGACCATTCAAAATATGGTTTACAATATATCTAGTAAAAACCCATCTTGTATGGATAAATGATTTGTCTTATGGGACTACATATTCATTTAGGGGCTATCTTTAACCATCTCCACCCATGTTGTACTTATCCAAAGCATCCCTAAAATTCATGAACACTATGCCTTGAGAAATTATTGACATTGAATAAATGATAGGTATTTATCAATAATTCCCTAGTAGAATATATGTAACAAAAAAATTTGTTTGTATGAATAAATGGAAATAATGTTAAAATCCCATAAAACAATCTTGAGGGAAATGACATATTAAAAATTCAAATGGGTCTCATACCACATTGAAACATTTAAATCATAAAACCAATAAAAGAATCACATGTAATGGGACAAATAATATAAATAAGGTAAGGGGATTTAGGAAAAAATGTTTTAATATTTAGAAAATATTCCAAATAATTTTGAATTTGTTCATAATAACAAATAAGTTTCAGTTGAATGTAAATTGAGATTAAATCCACTACCTTGACCATCCTTTTGTTGTATGGTCATTTAACTCATATACATTGGTTTAAAATATGTTAGTTTGTTTTTTCAAAACTATAATCATGTTAATGATATCATATATTAACCTATTACAACATTTTATTACACTTTTGTTAACCCTCATTCCTGATTTTAACAATTTTTCGTGTTAATTTCCATGTTTTCTCAAGTATGTTTTGACATGTTACTTGTTGTTCATATTCTATAGATAATGATTTATTCATATCCAGAATGTAAAAAATGTATTAATTATCTTATATATTCAGTGCATATGTTTTTAGAATATTCCAAAATATTTGGTGATAAGAAATGACGTGCACCATTTGTGGAGACAGTAGGGCGTACGTACTCATGAACACTACTTTAATTTCATTGTCTTACTAAATGAATGAAACATAAATGTTACTAATTTATATTATAATTCCATTATTATATATATTTTACATAGTTTTACAATAATCATCTATAATATGTTTTATGTATAGTGTGAATGAGTCACATCTCTTTGAGGGGGTTGTAGACCACACTTCGTCAAATGATGTTATTGTATTAACACAAAAACAAAAGTATTGATGGAATGTGTTATAAAAGGATATTAAATGAATAAATACATAATATATATCATATATATTATATAAACACAATTTACATCATAATGGCCACCATGATATTTCATAAGGGAAAAATGAACAATCATCGTTTCATGATGAAATAGTTCACCATACAAAGAAATAATGTGTTTGTTAACCATTATATGAAGATGTTTTTGAGTGAATATAGAAATCATAATATTAGAATATACTAATATTTTTAAGTTACATGTTTTTTTATGTAATCTTGTAAAAAGAAGATTTTTTTGAGTGGATAGAAAATGGAAGAAAATATATTGTGGGAAAGCGTTACATTAAAATCAGGTAACTCTAATTGGGTTATACCAAAGGGATTCCATAAATGGATATCAATTAAAATGGAGGATTCAAGGTATTGGGTAGGTATTTTGGGAATAAATTTTGGTATATATTGGCTGAATATAAATGGTTTGAGATGTGTGAGGAATTGGGAGAAGTGGTGTCCTCTTATAGTGGAGGAGGAGTGGAACACAGGTAATACAATGACAAATAAATTATCTCCACGTTTTTTATTCTTAAATTGGATTCAATAATGAACCCAATTTAATTAAAAAATTATAGGGTTGAAATTTTTACATCCAATGGCCCTTTTATGAGAGTCTAAAACATTATGTCCCTTATGAATGAGTTTTAGTAAAATTTTATACATAATTTTACCTTAATAATTATATATAATTTTAATTATATTCCCTAATATTTTTGGTCAAAAACTATTATGAACATAATTTTAATATATAAAATATTATTATTCAGAATATGGAATCTATTTTTACAAATTCCAATGAAATATGTGGATGAAAGTCAATTAAATATATTCACACAGATGAGACGACAATGTAGGTTTAAAGGTAAAAACCATCAAATATTTTCCATGTTTTAATAGTGAATTTCTATAGGAAATTATTTATAGTAAACTAAACTAGACTAATTTTTAAATATATTGTCTAATTAAACCTTAAAACCAAAATAAATAATAATTTATCCTTATAAATAAATCAGAAGAAAAATATGTTTCAAACTAAAATTCAGTATTTTCACTATTCATTAAAAAAACAAAACAGAATAGAAAAATAAAAAATATGAACAGAAAAATATTTTGTTATATTTATCATGAAAATGATCTATTTATTTTTTCATATTTAATTTTCAAATGGGTGAAAATTTGGACACAAAATGTGTTCCCATTAAAAGGTAGTAACATTTCTTTAATAAAAATAAATGTTTTTATGTGTTGAATATTGTTTGTTCTTATCTTGTTCCCAAAAACCCTAAGGGATGAATATAAAAAATATTTTATTGAATATATAAAATATATATTTCATTAAAGTAATTAACTAATTGTATTTAGTTATTTTTTATTATTGTAAAACCCTTTTAGAAGCATAATAATAAATATATTTCTTTTTATATTTATTTGGACTTTATTTTCATTCCTCATTAATTGGTAACCCATAAATTCATTTTATTTTTATATTGACCATAATTTATTATGATTTATTTAATATTATTCATAATTATTATTTGTAATTATTATTATATTAAATAATAATATTTTAATAATATATTAATTTTTGGTAAAACTTGGCCCTCTCTGTATTGCAATCCATTGAAGAAAATCGTTGTTTTGTGTAACAAACAGTAAATTTTTGTTTTATAAATTGAAATGTCTAAAATATATTTTAATTTTTCAATAGTAAATTAATTATAAATTTTCAAGACATTGTATTCGCTTATTCACATGGTGTTGTGTTTCATAAATTCTATTAGATACAATATTGTTACTCTAGAATTTCAGGGTGCTAGAGATCAACTATATTGTGGTATTTTAAGTAATTAATGGAATGTAATTGGAAAAATGAAATAATAATTAGAATGAATAAGAAAAATGTATTGAATATTTCTTAAAATTTCCTACATGAAGACACGAAAAAAATGTTTTTCTATCAGTGCATGGATAGTTTGAATATTAGTGCATTAGGGTACAGAAAATAAATAACCATCTAATTTGATATGGGTACATTCAAAATTATACACACGAGATCTTGAATGGTGATATAAAAAACAAGTAAATATCCAATGAAGATTAATATGATTATCCTGAGGTATAGGATCTTTTTAAAAATTAATTTATGATGTATGTGTTGAAACCATTCAAAAAAAGTGTTGAACTACTGAATGGAGATACTGGGAAACCATTTTTCAATGGTTAAAAAAATTACATTATTATTTGTTGTAATTATAATATATATCCTGAAACAAGTACATGTATGGATTGAAAAATTATTCAGTTAATTTCATCAACTTTCAATAGGGATACATTCAGAAGGCAACAAGATTCAATATTATGATTATTAGGGAAAACTATTTTGTCAAATAGTATTAGGGTTTAAAAAGATACATGCCCACACTAACTATTGTGTGTTTTATTCGATAGAATATTAATTCTTATCAGAATGTCCAAAATATGCGATATCAGGTTATAAAATGGATGAAAAATCCAATTATGATCAATTACAAAGAGTTGGAACCAAACTACCCGCTAAATTAATCTGGTATCTTTCAATAAGTACACATTTGAAAAATATATTTTTAATTTCAAAGGATGAAAAGATACTAAGATGACCTAAAAATGAATGCATGTTCGGTGGAAACATACATCACCCAACTGAATCACCATAATGAAAAATATTGTTCACAATATTTTTGATTTTGTAAATGATGATAGAAATATTAGAATGGACTTCTGTAAATAAGGAATGAATCCATATCAGATTCCTTATATCCAACATAGTTTGTAGCCTATTATGTTGGTTATCTACATTTTATCCTCCGACACATGTATACAGACGAAATTTCATATGAAGAGCATGATGATTTCATGACTCCAACATCTTGGAAATGATGTTATTGTTAAACTAAAACCATTAATTGATGATTTAATTTTTTTGGGATACATGTGTTATAATATTGATGCAAAAAAGGAAGGTTATTTTATTTTTCATTATATGAAAATGTTTAATATAATCCATTTGTTTATATATGCTATCATATCAAGATATAGTGTTAGATGTCATAAATATTGTCTTATTTGAGCAAATTTGACTTCATATCATCAATTATAGAATGGAAGAAAAACATTGTACACCAGACATCAGAGATTTTTGAAAATAGTTCATCATTATCCAATATTAAAAATACATTTAACATTTTATAGGAGTATTATTTTACCCAAAACCATTTTAACAAATGAAGATTATAAAATGGTGAAAAGCATTACTGTTTCATTTTGAACGAAATAATGTTCAGGTCGTATGAAAAATACATGAAATAAACTATACGGTTTAATCCAGATACCTTATTGACATTTTTTTATACTTATCACGAATCACTGATGTTATAAATGTTGAGAAAAAAAATTTATAGTCTAATTAGAACATTATTAAACATAAAAGGAATTAAAATAATGGATTTCTATAATGATTATACTTAATAACCATGGGAATATGTATGAATTTAGCATCGACAACCCAAGGAAATAGAAGATATTATCCTTCATCTTGTCAAACAATATGAAATTGTGAGTAGAGAAATTTCTATCAATTTATGCTTGGTTAAAAACATCCAACTGGTTTATCATAAATATAGATAATCGTGTGTCATTAAAGGATTTAAAGTTAATGTTTTGAAATATAATGTTTATCATGTATTGATGCACCAATTTCTACTAATTTCATTTTGTGGAATATTTTATATAATTTTTTTAAAGTTCATCATTAGATTGTGTTTCCATTTCAAATTAATTTTCTGCAAATGCATATATCTATATTTGGTATATGTGTTGGAGAATAATTCTATCATTATAATAGAAATATATTTTCCAATTTTTTTAAATAAATAATCATATACTAATTAATTAAGGGTGAGAGATAAGAATAAGTTGACCATTTTTTTTACATTGGATAAATCCTTATGAAACATATATGAAAATTTTGAATGGATTTTTTAAGAATCTTCATTTTCCATGGATGTGTGTTATTAAAAAATATAAATCAAGAATGTTTGTTGAGTTATATATTTATTATTTTTCAAAAAGGATCACATTGGTCTCTTAATAACTCAATATTTGATAGTTATAGTTAAGATAAATGGATCCATGTCTTATAGGTAAAGTTAACTCCATGTGAGGATGTGATAGATGCATATTTATACATTTTTGAAGGGTTTTGTCCATATATATAATCACATGTAGTTGTATGGAATGTAAAATATCCTAGAATAAATGAAATGTGGATGATGACAGAAAAAACATATTTTATACATGGTTTATGGAGAAAATAAAAACAACTTATATACATTATAATTAATGAAATGGTTAGCTGGGGGAACCCATGTTCATATGATCATGTGTTAGGATTTTGATATTAGTTTTCACATAACATAAACACACAAAATGATGATAAGGATACAATTTAAAATATATGAGTAATGGTTGTCAATGAAGTAATAAATTTTTCGAGTTCCAATGTTAAAAATATAAAAACAATGTCACCAAAATATTATGGAGTTTTTGAGGTTACATGGGATGTTGATGATAACAATTTTTTGGTACTAGTATTTATGGGTAACAAGGTAAATGGTAATAGTGGTGTAAAACATGATGATTATGGATTTAAACTTATTGATTTTAAATAATTTAGTTGGAAGTACTATTCATTTATCCTTGTGACACATGGAAAAAAATTTATATTGTTGGCGCATCAAATTATAAATAGTACATTATTTTTTGGGGTAAAAAATTCATTGGGGTAATGATAATATTGATGATGTTAAAGTTTTATCTCAAATTTAATCATCTATTACACAATTACTCAATCATAACAACGACTGTGATGCACACATTTTCTACTTGACTAGAAAATGTCATGTAAGAAGGATATGGATAAAATTCCATTACTCTCTTAATGAATTAGGTAATCTAATTTGTTATGTGGCTGACATAATTTTAATTTTTTTATATTTTATTTTTAAATGTATAGATGTTTAACATTCCAATATTTTTTTAATATTTTATATATTCATTTGATTTAGATATTCATTATTTGGTCGAAAAATTTTACCTTCATCATTTTCATGTTCACCTATATCATTATATTTGATGGAATTGTTCATCCATAAGTAGCGCATTTTTTTGGAGGGCACTAATTTCATTGATTCATATACTCATTACTTTTTAATTAATTAATTTTCTCATATAATAATTTTAAAACTTTATTAATTTTTTTATCCTATTGTGAACAATTACATTTTAAATTATAGAATTATTTTAAAAAAAATATAGGTACACAAAATTACATATTTTTAAAAGATAATCATTTTCCCCATTTTATATTTTCATATTCACTAGTTTTAGTTAGACATTTTTTGGGTTAAAAAATCAAACATTCAATGATTTATTTTATATTATGAATACTAATTGTTTTATTTATTACATTTATTGGATTTTAATCAAATTTATATACTCATACTTTTTTAAAAATCATCATTCTTTCTAAATGATAGACAATTTGGAAGGAGTACCGTGGTATGTATTTATCTTTATATAAATATGTATCTCAAGTAAAAGAAATTAGTTAATGAAATTAAAATTCTATTTATTAAAATTATGTGAAACTCTTTTTCTTCTCCAGAAAGGATGATACATAAAGATATTGGGTGTGGGATTATAAGTTTATAAAAATGATTACTACTATTGGTAGATCGAAGGTTGATAATTAACATTGATGATAATTTCGATGCAACTAGCCTAAATTACCTGGAGTTTAGGAATTACCAGACTATACAGTGTCGTTGTATGATATTTATTTTATTACATGATTTGAGAAACGTTGATTAGTCGATGAAATATCTATTATGGTGTTCAATAATAGTAAAATTTAATAACATATTTATGATTGTTTAACTATTAAACATTTTATAATATTTCATACATTCAATTACATATGACATTATACTATCAAGAAATGGAAAAAATTAAAAAAAATGTATATCCATTAAGACAGCCTGATGGGGAGATTTTATGTAAAATTTGAAATCATTTTATTTTTCTTTGAGTTATAAATGTAAATCTATGATTTAAATATGATCTTATTGAAATAAATACATAGAATATGTTTATCTACAATCGGCAGGAGGAAGCTTTTATGGTGGTGTTTTGTTGTTTGTAAAATTTATTTGTTTAATTAATGTTAATTACTGGGTAACTTATTTATTTTTTCTTATTTAATTAGTCTATGAGGAAATATCACCATGATATATAGTATAAGAATATATACCGTGAAACATTGTCACACAAATGGTATCCTTTATTAGAGGTGAAAATAATTACTGAAAAAATTAGTGAATTACGATCCCTACAAAGTAGCGGACATTGGTGGAAAAATCATGTCAGACCCCTCTATTAGTCAATCATTTATGAAAAAAAAATATATAATGAATACACATTTAAAATTTAAGTATCATGTTGTTCACATTTTTAAAAAATGTCACATAATGTTGGAAATTCACTTGCAATAGACTTATGCGCCAATGGTAATGGTGAGTTCAGTGGACGGTCGAGAGGATGAAATTAATATGAAGCCCAAGGCAAGAAAAAAGGGAGATTTAATGTAATAAAATAATTTTCATTTAAAATTTATCAAAAAAATAAACCTGTGTACCAATGGTGACATCTGATCTGATTGGTTATGTACCTGAATCACAGAAGCAGTGGATCGAAAAGCACACAACCAGGTTTTTCACCCCCGGAGTTTCAGGGTCATGGCTGAGTATTTCATCTTTAAATAGAACCTCAACCCACCTTTGGAGAAGCTCTCCAAAATGTGAACTATCACTCACATGAAGACAATATCTCCTCTTCTATGACATTATGAAACCCTAGAGACAATAGACCCTCAATAGATGAGGACTCGCATGAAAGATCTTTTGTGCACCCAAATTTTGACCTAGCTTGTGGTAAAATGATCCTTACTCAATGCCTCCCATGTATGGTCATGTTCATGTAAAATAATCCACCTTCATGCAACCCTGGCATGCATGAAACTGAAATATTTCATGTCACTGTTCCTTTTAAATCCATGAGTTTCCCTTGTGCTAGGGCATGGTCCTTGCTAAACTTTTCTACAAAACACATTTAAGTTACCTATAACAATTTTTTATCCCACGCCCTATGTTCCATATGATTACAGTTCAACCATTATCCAACTTGTTTCTCCTTTTCTTAGGTACCCTAATTCCGATTAATAATAGGTATAGGTACCCTAACATCAAGCCGCCAAATGAGTACTCTTCCACGACCATGATTGCTCAATTATCCAAACAGAGGTGCATAGGTGGCGAAACATATTCCCTAATGGTGAAATAATCATAGGGAACTAGTTACCCTCCAAGGAAGATATTAAATATGAATAATATTCCACTAACCTTAACATGGTCTCCCCGATGTTCAAGACAAGACAATCCATGATAAATGACATAAAATTTCCTAGATACATGTAATGGTTGTAAGACATTAAAATAGATGAAAATATCACTAGAACATTATGGTAAATTTGTTCCTTAACTATGTGATAAAAAAAATATGGGCCATTAACGAATCACATTTGATGAACCCATAGCTCCAACTCCATGTGATGAAAAAAATATTCCCCGTGTATTATCATCATGGGATGACACCCCTCTTGCATTTCCTCCCTTGAGGGATGATCCTGTATTGGGAAGATCCCATGTGTAATCCCCACACCATTTCTCTAAGGGAAGATTCTTATGTATTGGGAAACATTAATGTATAAGCCCCACACTATCACTCACTAACACTCCCTTTATGATATGAGAGTCCATACCCCATTATGTTATGTAAAATAACTTGTATAGGTCCCATCACATGGCCTTAAACTGTGGAATTGAACTACTTGAGTTTTGATATCTATTTATTGATAGTGTATGTATGAAACCTCCATGAGGATCAATCCGAAAACCATCCAAACCCACTATGAGATATTCACTTCTAGGAATACACTCAACTTACCGGGGTGCAACATCTTCCCAAAGAGGACACACTCAACCATGATCTTCCCCTATAAGGAGTCCTTGTCATGACACCGAAAGACAATAAATATATTTCCATATTATCCCTTAATGAATATAAATCCATTCTGATATGGTATATCAAATACATTTAAACTATATCCATATTATCCCTATAAGACTTTAATCCCACACCCATCCAATCCCTTCAAGATTCCAAACATGATCCTTGATATACCTCCACAAGTTGTCGGGATACATCTCCACAATACGTAGAACTTGTGATCAGACCCTAAATACCTACCCCATACAATTAAAATGGGATACTTGAGGTAAACATCCTCAGAATATTTATGACCATGTCCTCCAATACCTTCTATATGACATTGTACACCTCAGTTTTCACACCTGAGATTCCTCATATGATATTTTATCCTAAAGAGGAAAACATTATAGGTTCCTAATGTACCCAACATCTAGACAAGCATCCACACATTACTAATGTTCTTACTATCCCAGACCAAACGTTACGTCCCTATCAAGAAAAAAGCACCACAATTAACCAGTTACTACATAAATATGGAACAAGGAACTATTTTCATTAACTTTACTTAATATTCAAGGGATACACTAACAAAGTGAAGAGCTCCAAGGATGAATCCACGAAAATAGAGACAAACATCCTATAATCATGTTTTGATCAAGGATCATAAATAACCGATGAATGTGACACAAGCCATCCTCCTTAGGAAATTTTGAATTTGGAAATATATAATTAAAGTGTGCCTTTATAAGGTAGAAGGACAACGATGCTTCTCAAAGAAATAATTATAAATGGAAATTGTGAACCAAAAATGAAAAGAGGGCCAATGGGACCCTCTCCCACACAAACATGAAAAATCATACCCTAGGTCGACATCATGTTACTAGGAATGTAGTGTCCTTGTGATGAGTTGATAATGGGACTAGATCTGGGATTAGATATCTAAGTGTTGCGACATATCTCATGAAAATGAGAATCAATACATACATAATTCTAGAAAGTGGTGGGGAATTTGCTTACTAAAACACTAGGTTTTCAGTATAACATGAGAATGAGTGGAAAAATTATCGGAGGGCACATATTTTAAGATAATAATTATTTGATCATGGATCCATGATTATGGATATAGAACATGGATAGTGGAAAATTTAATTATGGGTTGAGGTCATGCTGATTGGACTATTGGATAACCGTTTATATTTATGATGCCTAAAATAAAGGGAAATTTGTTTTCAAGATTTTTTATGGAATAAAGGGGGATAACCTTATTTGAATGGTGGGATGTAGAGACCCATATACCAAAAAATACCTTATGAATAGCTATACATAGTTCAGAGACATAATGATTAGACTATAAGTGGGGCCTAATGGGACAAATATTTATGAATTTGTGGAAGGGCATGCATGTTGGATATCTAGTCATCATTTAATATCGCATTGAATGGTAATCAAGCCACACATAGTCCTAGAACATAGAATGGTGGCATACTAATGTCGATACAAGGGTTAAATTTCCCTGATGAGGTTATCCCTTGTTTACGACATGGTGTTAGGATACATTTTAACATCATCCATGGAGGAATTTAACCATTTTTCCATATAAAACTTGTTGTATGAGTCATTCTACATTTTTTACACATTGTAAGGTTGTATTTTAACATCGTTTTCTAGGGATGTTAGTTCTTGATAAACACATAATCATTATATGGGGTATACAAATTTTATACAGTGTAATGATTTATCATCCCACACTTATTGTATGAGGAATCCTCATGCGATAAGTTGTCTCTCATTTGTGTAAATCACCCTTTAACGAAATCCTATTCTTGGACCATGAAACTCTTAAAACTGATTTTAAAGAATCAACTTGCATGAACCGATGGAACATTCAGAAAAAAAATCAAATATTGCACGACCTGATATATTTTTCATGTCTAGAGCTGATAACATCACACTCTAATTATTGAGATCATAGAACATTATGAAATTAAAAACCAAGAAATCAAAGATGATAATGAAGATTATTTAATTTTTTCCCCCACCTGGAGGGTTGTGATGGTTGAAATATGGATATTACTCAGGAAAAAAGGGTAATTTATGATAATAAATAACTCTTGGTATTACTTTCTATGTTATATAGAAATTAACTAATGATAAATCACTCACCTATATACATATTTGGGTTGATGGGTTAGGTTTTTCTCCCATCCATCGAAGTTAATATGTTCTGTTTTCAGTTCATCCATCTTGATGTCCTTTCCCACTAGAATATCACATTTATTTGTTTTCATATTAGTATAATGTGGAATCTAATATCTACCCATATAGTTGGTGGATGAGGATGGTTCCTTGGGCGAAACTAGAGAAAATTTAGTTTTTGTCTCTCTATGCTAGAATTATTCAAAGTAGCATCCATGAAAACATCATGGTCTATTATAAAGACTAGGATCTATATGATGAATGCAGCATTACCGATTGGTGGGTCTGGGCATATTCTGTAGGATTCACCTTCTAAAATCATGAGGATGAGATGAATCATATTAGGATATATAGATCTCCGTGGAAGTCCCAGTTCCATGCATATTATCAAAAAGAGATCCTACTAGAGCTCCTCAATCATTGGTCCATAGATACCAATAACTCTTTCCTCTATCATAGACATGTGGGTATCATCTTGTGGGACATTCAATATATCATAAGGATCCAACTTACGGGGATTCTGTATGACGAATTCCACCAAGAAAAAACCTATTTGGGTGATAAGCATCATACCCACCCTCATTGCATAAATTCTACTAGATGCATTGACGAAACTTTTAGAGCATCATCCCCTTTTAATTGAGACATCACATTCATGAAAATGTTTGTGGTTTTTTTGAAGAAGTCTCCCATCCTAAATATGTCTAGGTGACAATTATATGTTGGTGTCACAATAAAGGAGGACTCCAGGATCGTACTAATTGATACTAGAGGAAGGGTAGTACGAGAATTAAGGATACAACATGGTGGATGGATGAACACTTATTTTTTCACTACACTATATTCCATGACACTTTCTTTAGTGGTTGAATAGTTATTTTGAAGATACAAATTCATGAGTATACATCCCTTGATACACTTGATAACAAAAATTATAGCATCTAGAAACTGAGAAAAACATATAGTATCGGTGCTTTCATGGCCATACAACTAGTTCATCTTTGTAGAAAAAGAGATCATGCCAATTTGGATATGTGGTCCTTTCCAGTTACTATATTTATGTATTATAGCTAACTTATGTGGAAATAAATTTCTAGATTTTATCACTCCCCCAAATGGAGTTATATGACATTCAAGGATATACATATCTAGGGATTATTAGGTTTCTATAATTAAGGATAGGGTCATGGTTTTTATTAGAAATATCATGAATTAACACTTCCTTCCATTCCCAACACCATTAGAAGATACCGTGGAAAAATATTAGGTGATGCTAAATTAGTGAGAATACCTATAGACATGCTGAGTGAGATTAGTGTAGAAAAAAATTGTGGGAAATATGTATTCTGAGTCATCCACTCTATCCCAATTAACAGAGCTATTTAGATGCATCCAAATGCTGATGAATAGAGTCAACATGGTGATCCATGTAGAGTTTCATCCCAAAATAATCTTTCAGCTATGGTGGATATTAAAAGGAAAGGTAATAGGAGATTCCATCATGATACATGAAACCAACCGATGCACTAGACTATCCCTAAAACATGGTTGCAATGTACCCATGGGTGATCCTTCATCAGGGCAGAATGGTAATTATTCCTTAAATAAAGGCATAGGAGAAACAAGCCATTAGGCGTGTCTTTCTAGGTGGGATTATCCACCATAAATGGATGTAGTAATTATAGTACTTAGGGTAGTGCAATGTGTTGTTTAACCCCCACATCTGGGAGGGTAGAGACTTCTTTAGAAATGGACTTGGGAGTATCCTGATGGAACTCATGCTAGGATGAGAAGAACCAGGCTGGTCCTCAAGATGAATCTTTAGTAATTTCTATAGCCATCCTCTTATGATGCCTTCCTTTTAATTGGGAATTATGGGGGATTTTGAGGATGAACATGATGATAGATCAACTATAACAGAAGAATACTAAGGAAGGGATCAATATTCTAAAGGTGTGTCTCTATAGTACTACCTCTAGGGTTCATTTACAAGATTAGTCTTCATACCTATAAGATACAGATATCATTTCGAACATATTGGGAGACATGAAATTACCAATGGCTAGGTGGGATTTTAAATCGGTGTTGAGCCTGACCCTGAGGAGATATAATCTAAAGAAGACGAATCCAAGGATCCATCCCCTGATACTAATATATCGAGTACTAGTGATGAGTATTCTTGTGGTTCAACCACTAATTAAGATACTCCTTGAGAGTTAGATGAGATCACCCATGATAAGAATGTTGACTTGACCAAACATTTCTAGGTAATCCAAGTGTGTTAATCCATTTTTCTCTTCCATTACTCTCTCTCATTTTCTTATAGGTTCTAACTAGGAATCTATTTTAGTAGGAGTAATAAAAGAGTGTCCAGGTCATCTTATTTAAAGTAGAGAATGTTATTTGGTTGATATTAGTGGGGTTTTTCTCAAAATCATTGCATGACGTTTCTATAGCTGTAGGGACGGACAATAATGTTATACTAGAGGCCTCAATGACTCTGGTCCTCATAGTCATCTATAGCAGACAACACTATATATTCTTGATAGAATAATTGACATATGTAATGGAAAATCTACCATAGAAACTCATTATTGAGATCCATATTCCTCAGTGTGAGACTATATATCAACAAACCTAACACTTCTAAAACATCAAAGATAATTTTTTTATTTCATCCATGCATTTTTTTTCTTATACAACTTTCTCTATGTAATAAATGAGGGGTCCAAAACTAGTCATCGAAGTACCCACATGTATCATGGGGTCTCTTGTGGTATAACTCCCTTTTAAAACTCAAGGACTTAGCCTTTCCCAAATTACTGCCTTCAGTATGTCATTTGCCATTATATAGGGAATGCTTACCTAGTTAATCATCAATGGGAAGAATAAACTGCATGATTTTGTTTCATGTAATTCTCAGGAGGGTGTGATCTCATCATGATACTATTATTTGGGAATCTAGGGAATCTCCCATAGTGGTCATGACAAATATTTGGTATCCGGCCATCTTATCTTACCTATCAATGGTCTATGAGGGAATCTTATAGCAGTCGAGGGTGATTCCATTAGAGGGGTGGAGCTCATGGTTGGTGAATGAGATGTTGTAGATAAAGGATTAAATGGGGACAACACCCCTAATGAAATATAACATGACACATTTAATTGGATCACAAAGGAAGAACGTATTTATTAAGACCATACTACCTTCCATGAATATGAATGTTCACCACCTAAGGAACTAGATGATTCCAGGACTGACAGTGCAGAAGAGAACCAAATCGTCTGAAAAAGGTTGTGGGGGAGTATGTATCATTTCATCTTCCAAACCCTATATTAATATTCTTTGAGCAGTATAGGTTCACTATTCCACTAGTTATGCAACTTGGTAATCATAGGGGTGGAAGCCTGTGCTTTTTATGGGCAAGTTTGTTTATATATTTTCATATGGTTGAGTTTAGAGAGCCATGAAGTTGACATTTCCTAATATAAGGATGAATCTAATGGCCGTAGGAAGCTACTGGATTTTGAACAATAAATACCACTTTTTTAGAGGAGTAGGTGAACGAGTACATAGATTTCATCAACTCCCATAGAGATATCATCAATCATCTAATTATTTGGATAGTAGTGAATAATTCTCAGGAAGAGGAGGAGATATCTCATATTACCAAGTACTAGGAAGTGAAGGACTGGGGGTGGATCTGGGATGATGAGTTTTATCCCTTGGATGAGGAGTAGAAGATATTGGTCATGAGGTTACATCAAACACTTGAGGCCATGTTCTAGAGACTGGTCAGGAAGGATCACTCAATTAAGAGGGTAGAGTCATATGATGCACTTTTATGGACATAAGATAGAATCTCTAGTGTGTGTATAACCCTCATAATCTTTTGTAGTTGTTTTTATATCCCTTATACCTGGAAATATTTCCTATTATTCATATTTTCTAACACACCTTGATCACAATCATGGGATACTAATTGAAAAATCCCTAATCTATCATGATTCATTCTATGTGTGAGGAACAATGGACAAACAAGTGATTTCACACTCATAAAAGAGTGTCAGTAAAGGATGATCACTCAGGGAATGAATTATTTTATCGACCACCTAGGGTATCTTGACTAAGAATAGCTGTGGTTGGAGGATGGGGCCCCTTGAATATCTTAATTTCTTCCTCAATTTGCGCTTGTGGATGAATGGGGTAACTGTAAGGGTGTTGAATTTTGCTCAATAAAGAGAGTAAATAGTGTTAACGAGACACCTATGATTTGTAAAACAATGGGGTGGTGTGATGATGGATGGTAACTATTGACCGTGTTCGAAAGATAGAACCCATTATTATTTTTATATGGATTAGGATAAAAATATTAGGGTCGACCCCTATCCATGTTTGATATAGGAGACCAATTTAAAAATGTTGTCAGAAGAATTTGGTGTTTTCCCCAGAATAGTAGGTAAGAAAAAATATCCATGAAGAATTACTATTTTGGGGGTTCAAACATAGAAGAGGATGGGGATCTAAATATAGGGGAACACAAAGTATAGGGTTTATGTGATGGATTTTTTGAATGTAATTCAACACTCTCTGGTTTATTCCCTCTTCGTTTCACGAACAATTTGTAGGCATATCAATTTCAACCAAGTTCAATGTAATCTTCCAAGGGGTGTGTCATACAGGATGTTGACTAAAAATCAATTAACATGAATGATGGGGTAGTTGACTAGCACTCGAAGAATGAAAATATTAGTAAAGGGCCTAAGATTCATTGTAGTTTAATTATTTGCAATGAGGATGATGGGTACATATTTTATCGTCTTGCGGTGAGGAGGATGAATCACATTTTTTAACATATTTTCACTAGGAAAAAGTGGTTTATATTTTAATGTCTTGTGACATGAATGTTAGGATCTTACTTTAAGTTCAAAGAGTTCAAACAAAAAAACAGGGGTTGTGTTTCATGAAGATGATTGGTGTTTCCTACAAGGGTGGTAACATGATTTAAATGAGAGTCATAAGTGGTCCTACCATATTGAATATGCTAGTGGAAAATGGTACAAAAATTAGTTTCATGATTCATATACTATAGGGTGAGTATCTCAAAAGGATTGGAATAGAATGGTGGAGTGACAATCTGTTGTGAATTGAGGTCCACGGTGGCCAAACAATGAACAATACATTCTCAGGGGGATTTTCAAAAAGATTAATGTCATGATTTTTTGACATGGGATTGTAGTTCAAGGTCAAAATGTTTAAACCATGGGATATTAGTTTATACTCATAGTATAGAAGTGTAGTAACTTGATGTGAGTGGGATCCAAGGGAGGACCCAACCCATAAAAAACTTTAGGGGAATGGTATTAAACAGCTTCAGGTTGTGATGATTTGACCTAGTCTATGTGTCTCAAGGGAATAAGTGTGGTATCAAATAATTGTTACCTGATGTGAATGGTGGGGCCTAGGATTAGACCCGAAATTGTGAAAAATATTCATGACACAACAATCTCACATATTGAGGTCATGATGCTTGGTCATAGGGGAACTTGTGAATCTCGACCTTTCTTGATGCTTGAGGAGTAAATCCTATAAAATCCTAATCCCACATGATCCATTCTAATTGTGGGAAACCATGAGTTTTATAGAGTCCCCGTTATGTGATGGGGAGAATATAATGAGGTGTAAAAGTACCTAAAAAGTCATGTAAGGGAAACTGTTACATTAATGACCTAGATAGTGAATGGATAATGACTAATGATCAGAGAATAGCTGTTGAAGAAATTCAGTGCATAGTTTTTATACTCGAGACACATTTTAATATGGGGTGACGAAATGAATAATTGATCATTATCCATGTTCAAATCATGTGAACAAATATTCCTTAACAATGATCCTTCAATGTGTGAGCCCAATATGAAAGGCGAGCCAATGTGATATACGGACATTCCATTAGAGTGTATTTTCAGATTGGGAGGATGATGATTATCTAAATAGAAAAATGAACAATGCTTAGAAGTTGAGATAGGGAATGTACCAAGGGAATATTGTGTTCCTTGGGAAATTTTCAATCATGTTATAAAATGTGCTTGATGAACACATTCGTATGAGAGAGTTAATACAGATTTAGAGGGGAAACACCATTAAAGAAGATAATGTTTTGGGTGAGACCAAAACAAGGTATTTATGAATCAATATGTATCTCATGATATTGAGATTCATGCAACATATATTTATGGGTCATGGTGTGGTAGGATATTGACACTTGAATGATGAAATATTCTCTGTTGAGGGTATTAATCCATCTCATGTAATGTTGCTTTACATATCTGTACAAGGTAACTTTTTTCATATTGTACTTTTCATATGAAGAATCTCCATTTTATACGGAGTAATATCAATGCTTTATATCATGAATTGAAGATGTTAGGTTTTAAGTTTAACTTCACATAACTCATTCTATAGTTTCCACTAGTTTAAATTCATAGGTATCAGACAAAGGTTTCTACTAGTATAATGTCATATGGATCAAAAAAGGGTTTATATATGTTTGAAGTCTTAGAGATTAGATTATTTTTTCCATTAATATTAATTTCATAGGTCATGGACTATGGTTCCTACTACTTTAATTTCACAGATATTTGTCTAAGACATGAATGAGTGTCCTAAAGAGGATTGGGTGAAAAAAAGAGTGGTAATTCAACATGACAGAAGGCACGAAGGGAATGTTTTCCCAACAAACTCAAAAAATAATACCCCGAATCGATAACATGTTACCAGGGAAGGAAAGGCCTCATGAAGAGTCAATGAAAGGGATGAGACTAAGATTATATATATAGGAGTCTTTATATATCCCATGGGAATGGTAATCATATCAAATGTGGTTCTCAAAAGTGTTGGGGCATTGGCCTTCTGGAACACCATATATGAAGAAATCCATGCATATGTGAGGCTAAGGAAGCTGTGTGTGCTTATTTTGGGGTTATAATGATAGGTCTACAAATCATTTTTTTGGTCATATAGTTCATGATTGGTGAAATTGGAAATTTTTTTGATGTCAGGATTCTTGTATTATCAGAAAACATTTTAATGTCATGATTTTTAGAATAAAGAGATATTTTTTGCATGTAAATTTGAATCGCACAAAAGAGTTAAAACTCAACATGAAGGGAAGGATGTGTAGACACATGTACTACAAATTCAATGAGATGAACTGGACAAGGTTTAGGTCCACATGTATTGGACTATAAATGTGGTAAAAAGGGCTGAAGGTTTCTAACATTACTACTGGGTATGGATACCAAATTTCTAGGTGTCACTATATATCCCATAGAATCAAAATCAGGCGAAACATAGTTTTGTAACAAGTCATACAAATAAATTATTACCATAAGTTGGGGAAATACTCTCTAATGAGGGAATACCATGTTCATTTAATTTGATAATGATACAGTTTAATGTCATCCATGGAAGATAGTTTCTCTTTCTCCCATCTCACATTTTTCGTATGTGGAATCTTGTGATTCTTCCACAAGGTATGGCTGATGATTAATGTCATGAATGAATTAATATAATTTTTTTATCATACCATACATACCATAAAAGGAATCTTGAATTTATATTGGGTAATACATTATCATCCCACACTTACTGAATGAGAAATCATATGTTCATTACATAGGGAAAGGCTACAGTTTAACATCATACATTAATGGTGTTATTTTTTGATCATATCAATATTATAATATACGGACGCAAGATTTTATATTGTGTAATTATTTACCAAACCACACTAATCATATGAGGAATCATGTGTTTGTTGAATTGGGAAAGGATTATGTTTAACATTGTGCACTAAGGACATAAGATTTTGATCATTCCATACTCTTCATATTAGGAATCCTAATTTAATACGGGGTAATTATTTTTAATCACACACATATTCCATGATGAATCCCAGTTCCACGCAGGTTAACATTGTATTTTAACATTGTTTGTTGGAGATGTTGGTCTTGGTATTTTAAAGTCGTACAACATATACTATGGTTTCTGAAAGTTTAATGTCATGGAGGATAGACTCTAAGGGATTAAAATAGTTTTTGGTCATAATTCTTAGACAATACGGATACTATTTTTAATGTCAAAATGTTTATATTAGTCATTATTATTTTAAGGTCGTACTGCATAGACCATAGGTATTTAGAAAATTTGACACATCGAAGAATAAGTCAATTAGTTTGATAGGGGAGGCCCAGAAGTCCACCCAATTCCACATGAAAACTTATTCGAGGTAAAATATATATAGTTTAGTGTCTTGAGTCTAGGAGAAAAATTTACTTCTCCTAAAATATTAAATTAGAGTAATTATTGTTATACAATAAATTTTTAGTTTATGGAAATAGATATCAGACCATTGGGGTGGTTGTTTAGGTTTATGTTGCTAGGAACTAGGAAGCTACTAGTTTTAGATCACAGAGCTCAGAAAATTTACAAATTGTTTATTGTGATACTGTATAGACCATTGGGCTAACTATTTAAGGTCACCTAGCGAGGAACTGGATAGAAAATATTTTATGGAATTAGATCTCAAACTGGTTAAAAATAGTTTATGTTTGTACATCCAAGACCATGGGGTGGTATTATAAGGTAATTTGGCTTGGACAATAGCAACTACTAGATTAGGGTCATGAGGATTAGACTATTTGAAAACAATTTAAGGTCACAATTCCCAAACCATAAAGATCATTACCTAAAGTACTAATTTAGAAACAAAGAGTTTATGGGAGGTGTGATAAGCTCTCCATCCCCAGTGATCAAATTGTATAACTCAATTTGAATATACCTTATAGATGACGTAAGGTCCCTCCCACTTGGGCTCCAATATTAGAATATTTTTCATATGTATCATCAGTGTTCTAAGATCCAATACCATGTAACCCTATAAGAAAGAGTGGGGGTGAAACTTATTTTTGAATAATCTATTGATCATATTTTAGTGCCTGTCTATATTGTGAATGGCCTAGAGACAGTTCTCTTCAAAAGATTAGTACTTATAAAAACCTATTTTTCAGTTCTATTTTTTGTTCTTCTAGTTATATATATATATTTAGAGTGATGTAATAGGAACCTCTATGGAAAATACTAGCATTATTCTATATTCAATGGAGTATGGATTAATTGTTGTGGAATTCTATTTTGTTATATGTTAGGACCCAATGACATTGGGATATTTCTTAGGCTAACTCTTTTTGTTCTAGTCACCCATCTACAAAAAATTAAGAAAGATATTCTTTGAACACCTCAATCTACCCATTATACTATGTGTGGTTTTGAGAAGTATGGTTGGACTAGATTTTTTTAATTGGAATACAATTTCTTTATATCAGAATGACGTAAGTTTGTGTCATTATCATTGAAAAAATAAGGAGGAACTCAAAATCATTGGATGATGTGGGACCTCAGAAACCCAATCAAATACCGGGTTTCAACTTCATTGATGGGAAAACATATTTACATTTGGATAACAAGTGACATGTGGTCAGGGTTATATTGAAATATAGGGCTATTATTGGAGGTCATGACCAAAAAGTGTTGATTCCCCATATTGTGAATGGACCAGAATTCATGGTTGTGTGAAGAAGCTATATTCATCCATGTAAAAAGATAAAAAGTATCTAACATGCATCTAACCTCTTAGAGAACACTATGAAATAATGATCCATGGTGGTATTAATGAATACGAACCTCAAAACGTAGTGGGAGAGAATTAATTTTGATGGGTTGGAATTATAGGATCAGGAATGAGATTTATTTATAACAGAAGGTACATAATCAAAATGGATTCAATGGTGTAGAATTAAATTTACCCCAAAATAGATGAGGGTTATCCCTAGTATAATAACTCTCTAGAGGGTCAACTATGCTGCATATTAGTGGATCCACTCACACATAGCTCATTCTGGCTGGATAATGCCACGCTGGAGATACTCAATAAAGGTAGTTGTCCCATAATACATTTCCTTAACTGAAGGGGGGGGGGGGGGTAAAAGGAATTATCATAGAATCCCTAGTATCTAATTGGTTGACATGTTGGACTCCATCATCTAATGTGGTCGGGAAAATGACCCTTAAATACAAAACATTAGTGACAAAATTATATTGGTCAAGCTCATAAAAATATTTTTCTATACCTTCCAAGGAATCATCATTCCCATTATTTGACCATGGATTATGAGTTACATTTGCATGGGATATAAAACATGATATTAATATATGAGTATGTTTTGGTAGGGTTACAATCTATTGATTTCTTAAAATTTAAACACCTTAATCTATTAGATTACTAGCTCAGAGTCAACATTCATATGAATGTAGTGGATAACAATATAAAGATCCATCTCATGACCATTAATGATGTCATGATACTCTACCTCATTATTTGTGAAACATTTTTAATATAGTAAATAGTATATAAAGATGGCTTATGATTGATTGATGATGATGATCCTCATGACTAACTTTTTGAACTTGGGATCGCTAATCATTCTAATGGTTAACTTCTAGGAGGCACCATTGAAATGAATTTTCTTACATGGTATATAATAATCCATTGAAATAAAATATTCATTTGGGGAATAAACATCCAAGGGATATATATTTTGTGTTATAAAAGTACAACCATAAAGTCAACCAATTTTTAGCCATTGATGGCCATCTACAGGAAAAACAAGATATCAAAGTATTTTAAAATAATCTCTTATCACATCTATAACCCTATTTGTATTGGTTAATTGAGGATTTATATTTTTAATTCCACTAGGAACACCATCTATATCTAGTGATAATTAAAATAGAGTCACAGATTCAGCATTGAGAAAACTAGACTGGGGAAACACTTCTCTATAGGGGATTATCTGATCTGTATTCTAAGGAGCATTTGGATGAGATAGTCTCGGTTTTTATCTATATCCACATTTTTTATAGGCTATATGGGTGCCAAGGGAAAGTTATAGGGAATTGACAAAAATAACCCAGGAATTTACTGAGATAGGTGGGATTAGAACAAGAGGTTGTAATAAGTACTACTAGATTTCCTAAAAAATAATTCTATCACTCATCATACTAATGGAAAAAAATTCTCTTTATCTGGATCCTCAATAAGGGATTACAATTTCTAGAAAAACTTATAATGAATCATCATATATAGGAAATGTTTCCACAGAGACCCCACAAGTGATGGAGGTTTCTCAGGGTTGGATTTTGGTTTATGTCCTTTATCATCTCTAGGTCAATATTGATAACTTTGTTCCTAATGATGATTTCAAGAATATAGAGATATATGACCTAGAATGTGCACATTAGGGGGTTCATCTTCAAATATTGTGAGAGAATAAAGACAAAAAATTCAATGGGCTTGTGATGGTCCTGAAACTAGAAGGATTTGGGAACTAGACCATCAATATAGTATTTCACCAATGTTTGAAGTATTGGATTGAAGTTGTGATTAATGGCCCACTAAAAGGTGATTCCAGTATTCTATTGGCCATATTGAATCATCTAATAGAATAAAGATCCTTGGGGTGTCTGAGAGTTGTTTAACCCAAATCCATATGGTCCATATGGGATTGATTGTACTCATAGAGTCTGTCTACGAAGCATATGGAATGGATATTTTCTGTGGCACTAATCAATATCTTTATCATTGGAAGTGGAAAATCATCCATATTGAAATAGTGACGGGGTCTTGGAAGACGATGTAAACTCTAGTCATCCCATATTTCTTCTGGTATGGTATGATGCTTTCCAACTCCTTGGGGTACTAGACTACGATATTGATGGTTTCAATAATAATCACGTGGAAGTCGAACTTGACCATTGAACCATGAGAGGGGTGTATCATTCAAAGAGGCTATTTGGAAACACAATGTTTTAATAAAAGGTAAATACGATTGAAAGATACATGTAGGTCTAGTCTTGTCATCTCATCATAGATCCATGAGAATAAATCATGGTTCTATTATTAGAAATTCACACAATACTATTTCTCCCTTAGTCTCATGGATGAATAGATCATTGTTGGCCTCAGATCTTCCTCAGTAGTGAGGTTTACCATGGTTGACACATTAATGGTGGTGGATACCCCTTCTTAATATTATGGAGGGATGTATTACATATTATATTTATTTGTTGATAATGAGGAAATAGTGGGAGGTAGTGGATCTTCCACACATGTTTTCTTTGGGAAAGCACCCGAAGTGAATTCATCAGACACAAAAACCTTTCTATGGGGTTCCCTCATTGTTGAAACTATTGAGATAGATGATATCAAGCTAATTACATCTAGTATCTGACCACAAGATCTATTTTTTATTTATAATAAATGGTAATGATTATATCTTAGTCATGTCAGCCCTTCTTTATGAAATATGTGGGAATACTGAAAATTTATGGAAATTGGGAAATCCTCTCGATACATTAGAAGAGTACATGATTCTGGTATCTTCCTGACCAATATAGTGAAGTATTAGTAGGTAATCTATAGGAGTTTCATCTTTATGGGAACACAAAAACCATTTGTCTTAGAGACAAAATAAATACCCCAAGTATCCTGTCAAGGGATCTAATTGATGAATCTAGAGAAAAAATTATCTTTCAATTCTATCCATAGACTAACTATAGTAGCCTCTAGATCTGCAGGGGCATAGCCACTCTCAACCTTATCGGTATAAACGTACATTAATTATCTATTACAGTAATAATCATCCATATAGGATTCCATAGTAGTGTAAAAGGTTGGTTTATCACCCTGGAGTACACCTGCCTAACCATAGAGGGAGAAATTGAGGCAGTGATGATATGAATAGGTGACCACCACATTTAAATAAATCCAAGGAAATCCAAAAAATATTTAATGGGATACAACCTATGATACTTCTATGAATTCTATTTTTTATATGATAACACAAAAATAGCTCTTTAGCAGAATATTTCCCCACATTTTCCACTCACTCTTATCATGACTCTGAATTTTCATGTTATATGGTGTCAAATCAACTTCCATCAGACCCAATGTAGTAAGTGTCTAGTTCATGATGAGATAAATCCAAGAGCTAGTGTCCACTAGGTAGTTTCATATATCAACACCATTAAATTTGAATGTAATTTACAATAATAATTTGTGACCCAACATGATGACACCGTCTTCTTCACTAAAAAATGCGACGATTCCATGAAATCCTTCATTACATTCTCTATATTGTAAGCCTCTAGAAAAACTACTTCTTATTCAAAAAATATTGTTCTCAATACTTTATAAAAGATCCCAAGCACTTATTTTGATATGTGTAGGTCCTTGAGGAGAAAGAGACTCATGGGTGTGTTAAATATGTTCTTCAATACATTGTACTTATAACCAAGGGTCATTCCTTTTCTGGATGAGCATATATCATTGGTAGTGGGTGCTGTGGATAGTATTGATTAAAATATTGGAGTATAGATTGGATTGGAAATTTTATAAGACTAACTTGATGGATTCATTTGAACAACTGTAGGCTACTGCTACTGGCTAGCTGATATTCCCTACATAGCTGTCGGCTGACCCTTAGTCAGTTGAGGAGAGGACCTAGCTTGGAACATCTGATCGCGACATAATCACGATAGAGAGACCTGGTAAACTAACATAGTCTACTGAGGATGCATACCTAAATGATAAATATGGGAGGATAGTTCATTATAATATTTACACAAATCAGGCCATTTGGTATCAAAAGTTGGAATGACCTTGTTATCCTAATAATTCCGACAGTTCACATGACATCGTATTTCCCTTTGACATTGTAGGATAGAGGACCCAAGGTGTTTACATGGTATTATTTTTTATCATTCATTATGAATTGGTCTACTAAATTAAATGTATTCAGAAATGTGTACTCTTAGTCATCATTAGTGGGATATTATTGAGTTGGGAGGACTCTGGGAACATCTCTTAATTCTAGGGGAATGAATTTGGATCTAGTTAAAGATATCATCTTTACTAGTGAGGGGAATTAGTTTCCCTTACCCCATCCATGCCAATTATTCTAAGACATAGAGGACTAGGACACAGATATGGAAGAAATGGTTGGGGGAGGAACACAAATCACAAGGGTTTCTATATTTCTCAAATGGGAATAGATAAAAACATGATCATGAGAGAATAATATTCAATCCGACCATTCGTCATTCTTATATTTCTCACAAATCCTTTCTTTCTAGCACTCCCTAAAGCCTTCACTATCTCCGTCAGACTAAGTAGAGACATGTTTGACATATGGTTGAACATTTACTAGCCTGATCAGACCATGATCCACTTGGTCAAGGATATACTATTTGAAAAAATATAACTCATTGATGGTGTGTTTGAGTATCTTGTGATACATTCAATGATTGGGGTGGCTAGTGAGTCTAGACAAATAGGGCCTCCGATATTTGAACAACATTATGATTCCATTTACTATATTAAATATGAATTATCCATGAAATTTTTAGTCACTGAGGGAATGTTTATTGTTCAATATATTTAGGAATGTGGTCATGAGAGCCTAGACATGATAGGGGTATCCATATTCTCTTAGTCAGCCAGAATATCTTGGTGAGGTTGTGATGAGCGAGGCAACACCAGGTGTGTCTGAACCAATAAAGGATCATCAGAAAATGAAGGAAGTAAGTATACTAGATTTGGATCCTCAAAATCCATAGAAATGACTCTCTTTACCTTCATGGGTCTTGTCATAGGATATGGAAGGGGAAATGTGTGGGACTATTATCTAGTAGGCTATAGGGATCCATCCAGATGTTAACTCTTCTTTGAGAATTTATCGAATATACATAGTTAATTTAGTGTGATGAGGGTAGGAACCAACTCACTGTTGAAATTCCCTAAACACATCATGAATGTTTTTTTCCGGACATAGTGACATTTCAAGTGAGTACATCTGTCCATCCACTGGCAGTAAAGTCGGAGATTCTCTAATCAGGCTATTGTTTTAATTTAATGTGGTCAGTGATGCTCTTATTATTCATGGTTCAGTTTAATTAATAATGGATCTATCATTAGAGATCTTTCCAACCATGAAAGGCCCCATGGGTAGCAAGCTATACCAAAGGAATGTATACCATTCCATGGCATGCCCCAACCATCAGAGATTCGAGGCCTCCAAATCATCTAGGGTCCCCAAAATTAGACCTCACTTGAATAAAAGTGGGATAATTATTTTATTGGGTTAGCTATCACTTTAAATATAGGGAAGTTGTCTTTCCAAACTCTTAGGTTGCTCACACATTGTCTTCCCATGATGGGTACAAATTTTTGTCGAGAAGGATCGCCACCATTCGTGTTTCCAGGGCCTCAAGATGAGAGGTTAGATGAACTATCAAGTATTAATTGTGAGTATTTACAATTAAAAATAAGTTAATGATATCATCATCCTTGGGAGAGGTGCTTCCTTGATCCTAATGTAGATAATGACGCTGATCAAGCTGGGTTGGAGAATCAAATCATTGACCCCTTCTATATCCTTCAATTTCTTCCATAACCCTATGAACATGGCCACCAATTTTAAATTATTTCATCAAATAAAGGTGGACCAAGCATCTCAATAGAGAATAGATGGGGTCCCTAATGGCATTGACTGAGTTTTGGCATCGATTTGCAACGAGTTCGGTGGTGATCCTTTTTAAATCTCTGTGATACTAGATCTAGGATGCTATGTCACAAATCCTCTTTTAGTGTGACCTTGATAGTTTTGGAAGGTTCAACATGTCCCTTTCCTGTGTCCTTGTTTAGTAAGGTGGGTACTATTGTCTATTTAGGGGGAATTATGTGGCCCAATGCATGTGTCCTCTAAAGAGTGTGGGTAGCTACCCTGGACTCTACCTGGTACTATGCTGCCCCTTGGAGTATGTCTTCATTGTCATTCCATGAGTTGGTGGCCCTATTCTACTAGTCCTATGGAATGTCAGTGATGAACATTTTTACTGTGATGGTTTTCATAAGGGAATAATCATGGTCTAAATATATTTTGGACTACAGTTCCTATCATTATAACATCATAGGGATGAAATTAATGGGAAACATACATCCCGCAACCTATGATCTATACATGAGGAGATACATCTTCCATGAATCTAAGAAGAATAGTCAGTCTCTTTCAACAGGTTTTATAGGGAGTTGGCAATAGATGTATGTCTCAGGGTGCTGATCTGTTATGATTAGATCAATTTTAACCATTCGAAACTATCATTTGATGGAATTTTGATGCTCTTGGACCCCTAAAGAGGTTTGTTGTTAATCAAGGAGGTGTTGATACATCACCCAGATTATTTGGGGAAATAAAACTACATATTATTTAGTGAGGGACATCATAATGACAAGGTATGTAGTTGTAGGTGGCCATAATACAATTGAAAGTTGGTTGGTGGCCAGAACATCCCACAAGTCCTCTTAATAAAAGGAACATTTTTATCTTGGATGGACCATTCCCTGATTAAAGTGCACCAATAAAAATTTGGAAACAATGACATTGATCATCTCTACTACTGTTTAATCAAATGAGGAGTTGTTTCATGAGTCAAATACTCACTGCACATTGTAATTTATCTTGTTTTCGACACCAAAAACATAATTAAAACCATATATTATGTGTTTTTAACCTCTGCCTCATGGATTGAGGGGAAAATCCATTTTTAGTTTTCTAGTGTACTTACCATCATCTGAGGGTGTCGGTCCAGACCCTGAAACCTCTCCAACATCATGTGTGGTAGTAGAGAAGAAAAAAACATGTGAAGAAGGTGATTATTTTAGTGTGTTTCCTTGGAAGGTGTCTAAAACATCCTCCACCTATAGGTGTCTATAGAGAGATTTGGGGATGTTGTGCACCTTGGTTTCTAGGATCATGAATCTAAATTTCTGGGATTCTTACCTAGAATAATGGTACTAGGGCGAATGTTTTATCATTGGTTCATCAATTACCTCGATATCATAGGGGTCGATGATGATGTGATGTTACCCAATATTCTTCCTCTGATGGTGGGTGTTTTACATTATTCTTTGAGGCGGTTCATCAGTACAAGGTATGTCTTTGGAAAGGGGAGGAGCTATATGTTGGTTGTTCATGGAGTGAGGAGGACCTGTTATTTGTTTGATGTAGAGATAGGGAGGAATTCTATATTAGTTTTTGACTAAGTATGAAGTAACTTGTCTTTTATTGGTTATGGAATTAAGAGGAAATCCATGTTTGTTGAGGATAGTGATGGGAGGAACTCTATACTATTTGGAATCGAGTGGGAAGGGCCTCCACTTTGGTTGATGGTGGTACATGGAGGATCTTTTTTTTAATTGGATGTTGTTCAAGGAGGACCTCCACACTAATTTTCCTCATCATGGGATGGCCTATAATGGTTATTGGTTATTACAATGAATTAGAAAAAAAACCCAACCTACCAGTGAGGCATTTAGGGTCTCGATTCCAGGAAATAAAACAATGATCTCTGCTCATGAGTTGTAGGGTCTTTGAAGGATGAACTGGCATGGGTAGTGGAAATTCGAGTCATTGATGGGAAAAATCATCAGGCGCTATCCTAGGTCTTCCTCCAATGTTAACATTAGTGTTTATTAATCATGGATAGTGGAGAAGGGAGGAAATTGAACTATTCATCATCTTCTGAGACTAGTCTTTTCTGGAAACGAAGGGGCATGGTGGAACCGACCTAGGAAGATCTTGAGTGGTGGTCACTACAATAATAGATCAAAAATATTATACATCCTCAGTGTTTGGTAGTGATATGTCAAATTGGGTTGGGGATAGCCTCCTAAATCATTTTTCATTGTAGTGGGTGTCGTTTCCCCCTATGTGGACCTCAGGGGTAGTGGTGTTGATGAGGCTCTGATGCCTTAAGGTTGTGGAGGGCCATGTATTTTATGGTAATAATCCCTTTCGGCTCATATTAGTGCAGCATGGTTTTGATCACTCTCCTCTAGATGATCTCATAGGGTGACATGGGGTGTGGGAACCCAGATGCCTTGAACAATGTAGAGACCATAATAGGATTGTATATATATATCAGATTGTCACATCATGGATTCTCCTACCTCGGTGATTGTGAGCCATTAGACATTTATCTTCAGTATCCTGAGTCCTGTAATAGATCATGAATTATCCACCAATATAGGTACAATGAGAGTGATTCCCAATTCTCTAACATTTTCCATTCTATATATAATAATAGAATATATCAACACTGTATATATCAGATATTGAGGATTCCCAATGATATCTACCTAAAGTCATAGGAGAGTTTCATACATGGCCTACTATTTTCTAGGCTAGGCCTTGTCCTAAATCTATGAATCTGGTTACATGAAAATATGTTGTCGTTCCAAACTATAATACTCCCCATGGTTGTGGATAATATCTTCACACCCATTTTTCCATGTGTTTTTCTAGCACTTTCGTCGGTCCAAAACATCATCCTTCCACCATGAGGCGACATGAATCTTTATTTATTGCCCCATATTTTCACTTCATAAAAGAGGGATGATTCTACCACATTATATAGAATCCTTGATCAAAATTATATCATGATATGTTGGTTTCTCCTTCCATGGATTCCTCTTTGGATCTCTTCTCAATCTCTTGGTATCCTTAAATTATTAACTCGTATTTGTGAAACACATTATTTGTGAAATCATGATGTGGATGCCTATAAATTTTTTTATTCGGTTTCGATAGCTCAAAAACCTTCATTCACAGTGATTAGGAACATTCAATACATATGGATTCATGTCCAGATTTTGGGAATATTTTTTACCAAAAAAGACTTCCTCTATATGAGGTCATCTTATATGAGGCATCTTAGGTGCGAAACATGATGCATCTCGTGTCATTCACTAGGTAGTTGATCCCTGGGGAATAATTATTCTGATTCATTTAGCTTTGGAATCCCATGTGTGACTGAATGGGTAACATATTTTGGTTCATGTCATACGTTCTACATCTAAGGGAGATGGATCAAGATGCCAAATGAAGGTAGATCACTGATCAAGTTTAATGTTTTTATGAGATGGGATGAGAGTAGGATTAATGTCTTGTAGGGACATGTTGGGTGAAAAGATAGTATGAGTGTCGATTTAATGTTATGCCGATAAAGGATGGGTGCAGATCTAAATTTTTATAGGGATAGAATGGGGATTCCATATTGGTACGGATCGATGTTTATTGTGTCCCCAATTGGGATGATGTCACAATCAAGTAAGAGGAGTGTATTACTAGATGGAATGATCTGACACATGTTCTGGATAGTTTTTGGGATTGAACCTCATGAAGGAATCCCATGTACTCTATCATTAAACAGTGATCAAAACCCACATAGTTTGATTCCACAGTTTTAGGTTTTGGGATAGGATACATCCATGATGCTTAACGTCATGTGGTTAGGATGATCATGTTGAAAAAGGAGTGTCATCAAGGGATGGTGTAGGAATTCTTCATTATAGCTTCATGATATAAGAGAATCCTACCATGGAGATATAGTGTGAGGATTATGCCTAGGATATGGCCAATAAAAGACCATCCCTTAAGGGGAATGTTGGGAGATGGGTGACATATCATGATGATTGTACATAGGGAATACCGTGTTCATCCCATGGGGTAACATGTGTGGGGACATCCCTTGTGAGTGATACATAATGAATCCTATGTTCATCACTCATGGTAAGGATATAGTATAATGTCACGTGTTTGTGAATTTTTCATGTTTTTTAACATTGAGAATCCTGATCAAAATACCTCCATGAACATGTTTAAACCATCCCCCATCTATAGGAACAATGGTGGTCAGAATGTATGACCTAACGGTTGTATGATCATGGGGAACAAGTGACCTCACATGCTTTATATTCTATATAATATATCTTCCACTCATAATGAAAAAATCCCATGTGAGGTATAATATTAAACCATTTCAATGCTTCGTCACATAAAAACTCTTAGCTTCACATGTCGAGCAAATGTTGAATCTGAAATTTGGAAATTTTTTTTGGATTTTATTTTCACAGAACCCAACTTATATGATTCACATAAAATTACATTATGTGACTTTTCAGAAAATTATCATTCATTGGAAAATTTGTTTTAGAATTATGGTCATGTCATCGATTCACAAGGTATATTTTATGAAGCGTACGAAGCATGTTTCCAACATATTTTGGAAACACTACTCATATATTATGTTGGTGATCATTGTAGAAGGGATGAACCATATGTTCAGAAGAGCACGTAAGGAATGAAATCAATGTTTAGAATTATGCATATGGATAATGAACCCTACATTTGGATGGAACCATATGTTAGAGAAAATTGAATGTGTGGATCATTAATACTTCATTCAAAATTAATCCTATAGTTTCAGATAAAATGGTATGGTATATCAACCCTACGTTGTTAATCCTATACTTTATATTTTTTCACACAGAGGAAATCTATGTTTTATTATTCAATGATAATGTATTATAATGTGATATTATCTATGATTTCTAAAATGTTCCTATTCAAATAATATATCCTTTATGATATTTTTTATGACCGATTCAATTTCACATTATGATTTTTTAAAGGCTTTTGTTCAATAAAGTAAATCATTTCTATTTTTATAGTAATTAAAGATACTCTTGAATGAATTTGAATTAAAATAAACAGAATTTATTATGTTATATTTCTGGAGTAAGATTGACCAGGATGTGGTTTACAAGATATATAAATTTCAATA
Source organism: Viscum album (assembly GCA_963277665.1). Lineage (NCBI taxonomy): Eukaryota > Viridiplantae > Streptophyta > Magnoliopsida > Santalales > Viscaceae > Viscum > Viscum album. Next base: position 910,166,438 of record OY728155.1, on the reverse strand, counting down.
ATCTCTTCAAAAAGAAAATATGAATACAAAAGTACATACATTGAAACAGAATTATTTACAAATATACAAAGTATATGTACATAAAAAATATTTATGATTCTTTCAGTTCTACACTTATGATACATACATGTTTTGATCTTTCAAAACATCTTTCTGTTATTTTTTCATTGAAATTAAAGGTTCATCTAAAATTTTATTATACAATAATTTCAAACCATTGGCTGAATTTACACTTTGGAGTCATACATGTTTAAACATCTATCTGTTGTTTTCATTACTTCTATATGAATAATTAATATAAAACATTTAAGATTTATTTTTTGGGATGTTGTGATTATATAATTTCATTTTTAGTTTCTATTTCAATATGGGATATTAAACCTATACGATTCAACAAATAAAACTATTTTGATTTTTCATAGTTTCAACTACTCATAATCAATTGTGGATAACTGTCAGCTTCTTAAGCGGTGCTATGGATTTATGGTTACTTATAAAGGAACCAAAGGGATTTGTAAATTCTTATTAAAAGGATTCTTTGGCATGCACTCAGTTGTCGATTTAAAGGTATCTTGATAAGAGTCCCTGATATTAAAATTTGCAAACTCCTGGAGTTGAGTGTTGGTGGAGCAGACTAAGGGATATTTGTTCCTTGAACGACTATATATAATTATGTTCATTTCCTTTATTATTTTTTTTCTAATATAATATTTAAAAATGGGAAGTTTTACAACATAATAATTAAATTATGAATAATTCATCATAGTTTTTGAAGTGATTAATTCAACTCTATATTTTGCCTTTGACTTCATCATATCCACATAAACCTAACTATTTTTATCAAATGTAGTCCTCTTATGGTATATTTTTTGTATGATTTATCTTCATATCAAATGTCAATAAGAGATGATATAAAATTTTAATGGCTCTGAAATGTATGAGTTAAGGATACATATGATGACTTCATGAAATGTCCGATTCTATAGAATGTATTTCTATGATCCGTACTCTATATTTTCATGGTAATAATTATAGATGTTGGAAGACCATATGATCATATATTTTAAAAATCATGGAGTAAGGGTTTATTTAAATGTTGTTATGCCTTATGAGAATCCTAAAGAGGAATTAAAAGTTTAGAAAGATGATCAAGAAAGATAATATGATCTCAAATACAAAAATATGAACGCAATTGTGTGTGGTTTAGTACCTGAAAAATTCAATCTAGTAGAATAATGTAATTTTAAATATAAGATGTCGCATACTATTGTTTTTTCCTATAGAGGAACTAAAAAAATCAGAGAATTATGGTTTGTTACTATGAATGTAATGTATGATACATTCACAATGTATAAGGATGAAACAATCACTCAAAAAAATTAAATTTTGAAGAGATTTTCACATATTATTATCCTTTATGATATTAAATTTTAAAATCATATCAAACATTGTATGTACTATGAGTACTACCTGTAAAGTGAAGTGGATTATCTGCAACTATAAGTCAATAAAAACCTATGACTAATTTAGTTATAATGGAATTTACTGAAACATTAATGATGTAGGAACTAAAGATAAAGACTGAAACCGAGAATTATATGTTACATAAAGAAGATTCTCTCAAAATCACTATGGATTAATCATCTTATACATTTCATCCAAATTATAATAGCAATTTATAAAATATTGCTATTAAATGTGAAAATATATACAAAAATGTAAGGGATGGGGGAAAATAGATGTTGTTAGTTCATGAAAAAAATCATATAATAGATAATATTAATTTTCTCGAAGAAAAGATAAAACCTATTTAAAAGAGAAAAGGAAAGAAAAATAAAAAAAAACTATTTGGAGTAATATGTCTTGTTCACATGATGAATAGACCAAATATTTTAAGGTAGAGCATAACTAACAAATTTTATATCTTATGGATCACAATGATAATGTGGTACATTCATCTAGTTCTAAAAATACATGTTGTGAAAAATTGTCTTATAATGATTTAAATAAATATTTATTTTTGTGAAAACATAAATATTAGTTGTTAAAGAATGAATAGAAAATATTTAGAAATATTTATGATCCTATTTTATTGGATAACTAATATTTATGAACTTGTTTTTGATTTAGAATCTGATGGTTCTATAGTTTCATGTGATTTACTTGATATTATGATTAATTAAAAATTGATTGAAGTTGATGAGTTCAAAAATATTCAATTATACTAATAAAAGAAGAAAAATATGAAAAGGAAATCTTTGGAACACGTAATATTATGAAGGGAAAACATTAAATTAGAATAAAATAGGAATGGAAAAAAATATTTAACAATTATTTTGTTCCGGATATTAATAGAAATTACATGTCTTCCATTAAATGCTTTTACTACAGTATTAATGGAATTTATTCAAATGATTTTTGTTTTATTAAACCTAATGTGTCTATCTTTAAAGAAACTTTTTGTTCAAAGGTATTGTTAAACATTGATTGTATAATATCTACTCAAACTAATCAAATTTTGTGGCAGATAAAATTAATTACTATCATTACTAGACCCAAATGCATATGAGTACGAAATGGAAAATTATTTTTATCTTTTATAAGATCCCACCTTAGAAATGTATTGTCAATATCCGCATATTTATGTTAGAATCTAAATATTGAAAAACTCTTATGTAGTTCATAATAAAAAACATCTATATTAGAAACACATATATTGGAAGTATTTTATTATAATAATTATATAATTATTGATCATTAATAGATTTTATGAATGGGGAAATATATCATTAAACTTTTAATAAACACTCTTCTTTATAGATATAATTTATTGGTTTAAATAATAAATGTTTTTTATATTTATTTTGGAAAATGTAGTACTTATTTATTATAAAATATTTAGGTTTCTGTTTTAAAACCCATTTGGAAATATTTTTGTTATTTGTTTATAAAACCATAATATATTTCTTATTTAATATGTCTCATTTTTTATAAAATCTATAATTATTATTATATTATTTATGGAAAATAAATATTAAATTTTGTCTGTAGTATGTTTGAATAGAATGTATCATCTTCTTTTTAGAATTTTATTTATCTGTCTTCTTCATTGGAATATATTGGCTGAAAATTTCTAGAAAACTAGAACATCAAATGATGAAATAATAAAGCTCTATAGGTTTAGATGAAAATCGTTCTTACAAAAGAACAGAAGGAAATCCTTCTGATTTTTTATAAGAATTGTTTGTTTCTATTTTTCATAATTCATTTTAAAAATCATTTCAAATAAATAAAAATGTTAATTTTTAGGAATAACTAGATGTTTCTTCTTCTAAATTGTATTTTAAGAAGATTATATACAAGTTCAACATTTTTAATGAAGAATAAATAAAGCTGTAAGTATATTTGGATTCATGTAGGTAGTTTTATAATTGTTTTTAGAATGAATCGGTACCAATGATGGTTTTTTATTCGTTCAAGGATGAATGCTAGAGTATGGAGGATAGTTTGATCTCGAAAGCATACTTTGATGAATTAAAAAAAGAAATGTGAACTCAGATAGAAAATATCCAAAAAGAATTTGTAACTAAGAATGAAATATATTATATTATGTTTCTATGGTTGAACAATGATTTTATTCATCATATAAGTGAAAATAAGATATTACAAATAGATTATGTGCACTCTCAAGTGTTTTGGATGCTCGAAGTGAAACAGATCAAAGATTATAATGTTCAAACAAACAGTCTACTACTTAACATTTTTATTTTATTTATGTTCAAATGATAAATGAATTGTGTATTGAATATATAGTTATGTGATTATTCAACATTTATATTTTCAAAAAATAGACATGATCGTAATTTTTATTTATTTTTTAAATTGGATTATTATTTTATGTAATATTTATGGTTATTATTTTTGAAATAATATTATATTAAATAATATTTTCTGTTATAATTCAAGAATATTTTTTATGAAAATAATTGTTTTATAATTCTTGTTTAAATATTTTCAATGTTATAGAATCATAATTTTAGGGGGAGTTATGTTTTCTACTCTTATATATTTGATGTAACAAATGGGGGAGAGGTTTTTCGGTTTTAAATAGCCTAGGGAATGTGGGATAAGTTTGTTTTTAAGTTTTCATGTAGATAAATTTTATTATTATTTTTGATATCATTAGAGGATGAGGTTACTTTTACATGTACACATATGAGAGAAAACATTCCTATAATAATATTATATTAAAAATAAATTTTAATCTCACATTATAGAGGAGAGGTTTCATTTGTGAAATTAATATTTTTACAATTTTTTTGAAATTCATTTTACATATTTGTGTATTATGAATTTTATTCTATCATGGGTTTTCTAATCATCAAAAAGGGGCAGAATGTTGAAAATATCTTAACTCAACAATTTCTGAAATTTCTACTCATTTTTAATGTTCATAAATACCCACAATTATGTTTATTATAAATTTATATTAAGTGAATTTTAAGGAATTTATTATTCATCAGAATATTTATTTCTCAATTATATTCAAGTCATTAGTTCATGAGGAATGTTCACTAAATCATTGGAACATGTTTCAACATATTCTAGATTCAATGTTCATAGCCTACATTGTAAAGTGTAGCATATGTAATGAGACCTAAATTCAGAATAGTTTTTATGGAATGAACCCTACGTTTAAAAAATTGTGTACGGATAAAGAACCCTTCATTTGGATGGAACTACACGTCTGAGAAAACATAATGTATGGATCGTGAACACTATTTTTGGAAGAAACCTTACATTTGAGGAAACACACATACTGTATATTGACATTACATTGTATACCCTATGTTTTAAATTTTGTCATCATATTGAGTAAACCTATGTTTGACTATTCAATGATGATTTTTTTATATGTGACATTATATCTGGTATGTCTAATGGTCTTGAGTAAAGAAGATATTGGTTCAAATCTATTTTATAACAAATTCAATTTCTCATTATGATTGTTCTAAAGTCACATATTCAATTAAGAAAATTGACTCAATTATTATATGATGTTACAATTCTATATAAAGAATTTGAATATGAATATTAATTATTTATTATGAGATATTTTTATACAAGGTTTCACCATAATTTTTTTGAATAGTAATATAAATAACTAGATACTCTTTATTGAAAAAAATGATAGAAATACATACATAAAGATAAAAATATTGACAAATATAATGAGTATTTATACATAAGAAAAATTTTAGTCTTTGCATTCAGAACTAAACTATATAGACATAGATGTTTTGGGTTATCTTTTAAACTTTCTAGTGTTGGGGTCATTGCAACTACATTTTACTGTTTCATATTTTTCTAAAACAATGATATATCATAAGGTGAGTATAACCATCAAGGACATATATGTTTAAACATCTATATGGTGTTTTCATTAATACTATTTAATGAAATCTTTCATGAAATTGAAGATCAGTTTTTATTTGGGCTATTATTAATATCTTTTTTCATTTTTCAGTTGCTACTACAAACTACAAAGTTCATCATATAGCATTCAAAAAATGAAACTATTTTTATTTACTGGAGATTAAAATTCTCATACTTAGTTGTGGATAAGTTCCATCTTTTGAAGTTAATATGTGTATTTACTATTCAATGTAAAATAATCAAAAAGATTTGTGAATACGTTTTATAAGATTCCAGTTTCCTTTACTTAGTCTTGGATTTATAGGTTATATGATAAGAAGACATGATAGTAAAATCACCTTGATGTTGGAGATGAGTATTTGTGGGGTGGACTAAGGGATCATTTTACCCTAAAATTATATACATTGTAGTGTTTAATTCCTATAATATTTTACACTACTTATTCATTTTGATAGAATTACTGTTCATTTCCATAACAAGAGAAGTGTGAAGAATTTATTAATGTTTTTGATGTCCATAATTAACCCTCATCTTGTGTCTTTTTCTTCTTAATATACATCTCAAACTAATAGAACTCCATATCGTATGACATTAAAATATATGATAATGTCCATAGTAAATGGATTTATACTATATCCCTATCACACCATATCCCTCAAGGGATAATCTTGTATCAAGAAATTCCCATTCATTAGCCCCACACCATCCCCCAAGGGATTATTATCCTGTATCGTGATGTTTTAATGGGTAATCCCCACACCACCCCTCACTGATGCTCCTTTATCAACATGAGCATCCATACCGAATGACGTTAAACTATATGGAATAGTTATTTCACATTACCCTAAACTACATCATCAAAATTTATGGTATATGATCCTTATTTACCAATATAGTTTTTGGGACACCTCCATGAGGTTCTATACCAACATTGATCCAAAACTGATGTCTGATTTTCCATTTAAAGAATACAATCTACTTACATAGGTGTGTAATCTTACCCCATGGGGACACATTCAACAATTATCTTCCCCTATAAGGAATCCCCATCAAGTCCCCACAAGACTTTAATTATGTTCACATCATGACCCTACAATACTTTTGATGTTTCTATGATCATTTCCCCATAAAACATTAATCATTTGCCCATCCTTTCCTAATAAGACTATAAATGTGTGCACATCCTACTTATTTTTGACATTAAACTTAGTCCCTCATTCATCTTAATAGGAAATCCTAATAAATCTCTAGAAGTAGTAGAACTTGTGACTTAACGCAGAATCCCAACCCCATAATATGAAAATTGGAATGCTGAGGTAAAAATCAAAAGAATACATATATCCTTGGCATTAAATACCTCATAGAGATTAGGTGATGCCTTGGGTTCCACGATTGGGATACCTTATATGAAATTCCCTCCTTGGGAAGAAGTCAATATAGGTTCCCAATGTATGAAATAACTATACTGGTATAAAAAACTTCCAAACATTAAAAATCACTCTGACTGATGTTTTATACCGTTTAGAGATCTAAGCAGTGTAATTAATCGATGTCCACATCAAGATTAATCCATGAATGAATTTCAAAAAAATGAATGAATCTTTGAGGGAGACCCAAAATAAGAGAATAACTCCAAGTAGGAATCTATAGAATGGAAAACAAACAACCCATAATTCAATTTTTATTAAGAATCCTTAAGATGCAATGAAATTTAAGGAATTCACCCCAGATTTGAAAGTAGAGATGTGGGGAATCAAATAAAGTTGCATGTCACTGCCAGAGAGAATAAAGGAATTGTTCCACAGGGAAAGCATCAGAATCAATGGTTGTGAATAATTTCCCACTTACCCTCCACTTAATCACCATAATCTTATAAAATAGGAATGGGAGAAAATTGTAAAATAGGTAATTACATTACTAATCCAATAATTGAATTAGCTGATATGATTATAAGTATGAAATTTTCACGTTTTCCAATATTACTATTTTTAAACATATTTCACAAACAAGACACTTTAAAATTTTATTTCATAATTACCATATTGATAAAATGATAAAAGGGACCTTTATCCCATAGAGATGGATGAATATTCGTACCAATTCTTTAGGAACAATGGAATACTAATGTTGTGTCAGAGGGAAAAAAGATGGTATCCGTTTAAAAATAAAATTTGTCATGCCCCTTGTGCATCATCAATGGGGGAATAATATAAAAGATAAATAGATTCTTTTAACGATTTAATTTGATACTTGAATGAAACAGTACAAGTTATAATTATATGATCTATATAAATTTTAATCTTCATATGTTGAGAAAATGATGCAGCCAACACTGCTTGTATATCCGGATCTACCCCTGCTTTGTTCATCCCCAAATATATAATGTGACCTTCATGTGTATAATACCCATGTCTGTATTTTAAAATACATATTATTGCATCATCTATGAGATTATGTACACCATCTTCATATAGAGTTAGTTAATGCTAGAGTAATGGAAACTGATATTAATAATCCAACTTCTCATGTGTCACTGACTATTGTGTATGTGTCCACGGTTGTGTATAGTATGAATCATTTTTTACATTGGCTAGATAATTTTTTCAAATAGTTGACATATGAAGTATGTGCGCTATATAAATTTTTTATTTTTCATTACATTTATAATTAATAAAAATATTTTATTACTCCTACGTTATTTTGACGTAATTACAATCAAAGTGACCATTATAATGAAATGGAAAATTTCAAGTCCAGTGCCCCCAGATAATCCTTTGGAATATGATGGGGAAACAATGTTTTCCCATATTTTTATATAATAGATAATTATTATACATTTTACGATGACTATTAATATATATGTATAATATTATACATTAAATAATTAGAAATATTTCTTCATGGGTTTTTGCGAGCAGGAAGAGCTCATTGGTCTTGTGTTGTAGTTTTCTTCCCTATATGTAAATTTCAATTATTATTTGAATTTATTTAAGTATATATATGTTATATTGACTTAATTAATTAATTTTGTAATCTAGATTTTCCACGCACTTGTAATCTAGTATGATTTCATAGTTATTTATGGTTTGATGGATATATAATATATTAAAATAGTTTTGAAATATTTGATGAATAATGTCAAAGTTGAATATATTTTAGAAATTTTAAAAAATACCTAGAATACATGTTGGTTTCTTTCATTCCATGGTTGCTAAGATAAAATATACATTTATGAACTATTAATAATAATACTATTTCTAATGATGGGTTTTTTATGTATTTGTTGAAATTTGGGGTTATGAAATTCTTTCCAAACTAATGTAAAGAATATTTTGTATGTTCTTTATTAGGTGGTGTTCAAATAGGAAGCAACATGTTTTTAATTATGTTATCCTTACTCTAATATTTTATTCTTATAATTTTAATATTTTTATTTTATTTATGTTTTCATAATTAATATTTGAAATTTTAAAATTTCAATGATTGAGTTCAATGGGGATCACTATTCACCATTGGGTCAAACAAAATTGAATCTATGAAGGTTTAGGTGGATTAATTTAATACCATTGAATACTTGTTTTCCTAATAAATTTATTATTTCAATTTTTAAAATATTATTTCAAAAATGTAGTTTCATATTCAATGAGGGAGTATTTAATATTGTTATTATACTCTTTTTATTCATTTAGTAGAAAATAATGACTATAGAAACAACACATTTTGAATAGGTTAGTTGTATAACAATTATAATTTTTAAAAAATGTTATATTTTTAATTTAGTAACACCTTTTGTTGTAGGTTTTTTATGATTTTTCAAAAAGTAAATCAAATGTTTTGAACCAAATAAAAAATTTATTTTCAAACCATTTTCTATTTTTTACTAATGTTAATATTTTTTTTTCATTTTTTATATATATTTGTAAAAAATGTTTTCAATGTTTTTATTTAGTTGTTTTATCATTTTTCTATTTGTGCGGTTTTTAATCTATTTTGTTCTAATTTTTTTTTTCCAATTTTTGGAATTATGTATTTGTAAATATTTTTAAATAAATTAACTTTAAACATTATAATTATTTAACACCGACATTGGAACCCTTCTTTTTTCTTCTTTTAGAAGGTATTCCATTATTGGTTTTATAGAAAATAAGTATTGAAATCTTTCAATATTTAAAATTTTAAAATGATTTCCAATGAATAGTTTTGAAACCAAAACTATAATATCCTCTTTATATTCCACATATATTACCATTTATTTTTAATCGATGTGGATAAGTAAAAAACCCAATGATAAAGCCATTTTCCCACTAGACGATATAAATTTTTATCATTTTTATGGGAAAGAAAACTTCTTCTAATCGAGTTAAGAAGATATATTTTCTAGATGATATGTACTAGCTAATGTTTAAAATGTCTTTGAAAAAATATATTATGGATTACTCATGATTTATTTTCTTAAAATAATAATAATATCGATAACCAACATATCGATTCTTAGTACACATCTATAAGAAATGATATTAAGAAAAACCGTTCTGTTTATTTTTCTTGCAATCATTTGGTTTCTTCATTTTTTTGTTCATATGTATTTTTTTAATAAAACGAAGTAATGTACTGCTAAATATAAAAAAACATACACTTTCCATGTTGTTTATCCAAAAAACTGACATGGATAGTCTAAAAACATCACTTTTGATGTCAATTTTCTGAATAGTCGACATCTAATTCCTAAAAAATAAATATTTTAATGTTTACCTACTTAATCACATATAATAATAACACAAATTTTTTTCTAAATTATAAACAGATACAAAACTGATGTTGAATGTTAAAATTAATGTTTAAGTTTATTTTTCTTCTAGTGTATTTTGGGATGTGATGGTCTAGAGGCCCTATGGACTTACTGTCCAATTACATACTATAGAATCTCATTTTCCTCAGAATAATATCATTGTTATAATACCCTACTATAGTACAAGCAACTATACTCCCACTACATCCGTCATGAAACAACTACAATACAACATAAAGTCACCCCTACCTAGATTTGATCCCTTGTCTCATTAATTTTAAAAGATGATTTTTTATATATTAATTTGTAATGTTTAATAAATTTTTTAATTATTAATTAATGTAAGATTTAGTAAATATATTTGATAAATAAAAAACAATTTAATTATTATTTATATAATTACTATAAATAGATAATAATATAACTATAATTAACACAATGAATTATTGTGTGGTTATTCTTAGTTTATGACAATATTGTAATTAATAATGATATCATTGTTATTAATTTTACAATTACTTATCATTGATTGTTTTTAATTACATTAATAATTATCTTTATTTTTACTATTACTTAATTTTTTATTAATTATTGGTTACTAGTAACTACTCTACTAAATTATTGAAAAAATCAATATAAAATATTCCATTATTAATTATCAGTTAGTAGTTATTATTAATTGTATTATATTTTTTGAGTTATTATTAAATTATTAATAAATATAAAATTCATCATCATTATTTAGTTTTATTATTTACATTATTTAAAAAAATAGTATTTTTTAGAATGTATTTTTTAGTATATTTTTTAATGTTGGTGGCGCAAAAGACCCTTACTATTAAAAGAAAATAAAATTACATAGGAAGAGAATTAAATAATACCAACAGCCCCCAAAAAATAAAGGATATATTTTCACACCCAGATTTCCAATTCCATGGTTTGTTTCAATTCCTTATTTGGTTCTTATTTTTATCATGGTTTCCAGGTGTTCTGGTTTTGAAATTTTTGTGTCTCTTGTGTTCTTTATCTATGAACTTAGTCATGGGGGTCTAGGATGGTACATGGAATCCTCTTTTGACAAAGGTATGGAATGAGGTTGAGTTGGTATGGAGTAGGATTTGTGGAAATCCTAGTGGCACCACTTGTGGGGTATGTTGTTGAGGAGGATTGTACCCATGAGTTGGATGTGTTTTGCGGTAAAGAGAGTCCTTTGTTTTTTTCATTCTCTTCAATATCATTGGCCTATATTTCCCACTAGGTTTACCCTTGGACCCCACTAAAATTGGAGGATAATTTCATGGTTTTGGGTGGCCAAAATAGGCCACATAGTTTGGTTGCATGATTTACTAAACCGTTTAGCCAAACCGTGCGGGGTGTCGGGCTCTTTAAAAATCATTTTGAAATTCTATGTTTTCCCTTATGAAAAAAAACTATATCCTCACCCTTTTCCCCATTTCATGCCCTACCTCTATGGACAGACTCAAAGGCCTCTCACCATTCCATGGAACTCAATTTTGAAGGGATATTTGATGGGGGAATCATCAAAATCATGCATGTATGTCTTTCTATCATTGATTTCCTCGCAAGAGTTATGGTGGAAATAATCCGTGACTCCAAGCTTCCCAATAATATTCATTTCAACGATAATGAATACCAAACTGAAATAATAATTGAATATGACTGAAAACCTCCCTTTTATGACCATTACAAGATCATTGGTCCTATAATCTACAATTGTAGGGTGATTTGAAAATAAGTTATTCAACCAACTGAAAATGATTGGAATGAAATAAGGAGAAATAGGAAAGAAAAATCCCCCAAGATGGAACTAGATGAACCCCACAAAAAAATCATAATCTTGGGTGAATAAATCAAATAGTTTTTCACACAAAGGGGAGACTTCAGGTATTAACTAGGCTTATATTTCAAAGGAGGTTGATAATTCCAATAATGATCAAGGAATTTTTGGGGAAATATAAATACTGGTCTTAGAAACTATAAGTTTATCCCTAAAGGAAGATCCCAATAATACTCTAATTGATAAGATCGTGAGTCTCATACTAAATTCTGGTCATTCCCTCGATAGGGGGTATAAAACTTTGAAATACATTGCATGAAATGTATGCACTTCTCCCCCTTACATTTGTGTTTTTACATGGGCCAAATCTACTAAAACTTTGGATGTGCACACTCCAACTTGGGGTACTGGACAATCCCATGACCCCTCCATCTTAGACGAAAATGATTCATTATGTACTAAGAGTCAAATAAAAAACAACATAAATGACCTAGAGTTTGTTCTCTTTGATAACAACATTCCTGTTATTGGTTCCAAAACACTTGATTCAACATGACATGATATATAATCTGAGAATACACTATCCAACTAAAAAACTGTGTAAGACACCACATAAATGTTTGTTATTATAGTTACTAAAATTGTTTCCAAGGAAATGGAAAATATCAAACAATTGAGTGCACACTTGGTTCTGGATATTAAAATACAGGACCTCAAAGGCTCCACCATGCAACCTCAAACAATAGAGAACTCTATGGTGGAGAAACACGGCCTAAACATTACTGTTTCTTTAACTCAGCCTGCTATGAAATATATTTTGGATAATAAAAGTACTTATTCCATTACTAACAGTGATTCTACCATATAAAGGAATAATAAATCCAAATCTATAGAGAATGAACTTGTTTCTTATCACACTTCTCTCATCAAACCTCTTAGAAATACTGGTGTACCTGGTCCTAAGAATGTTCAAATCGTGACACAGACAAATAAATCTGTTATTGCACCCTTAGTTTTGGAACCTAATACTATGGAAGAAAACAATGAAACCTTAGTAAAGATGCAGTACCATTTTTTAGAACTGGACACTTTCCAACAGTAGTACACAACACCTTCAATGGCTTCAGGTACTCCTATCTCCCTGCCTATAGTTAGTGATGATTGCTCTATGAAGTCTGTTTTTAAACAAATCATCAATCCTTTGTTGCCATGTCCTATTATTTCTACTAACTCAACTATGAATAATCTAATTAAGGAACTTGGAATAAAATTTCCTATCACATATAGAAATGAACAATAACATACCACTAACACACAAGAGGTTAGAAGGTCTAGAAGAATCAAAGGTTCTAGAAAAAAGAAAAAGGGGATTTCTAACTCCAAATTTCAGTCTAAATAAATAAACTCTTTTGGAATTGTCAACGAATCACTAACTCTGATATGTTAATTGTTTTAAAAATAATGGATAATACCCACCACCCAATGTTATTTGTTATTTCTGAAAAAAAAATTATGTTTTCCTCCAAATACTAATAATGTCAAAATAATTATGTGTTTTCTAGTGATATCAATAATTCTCTCAATTATGAATCATTATGGATTTTTTTTGCAGACTTCTTTATAGAATGATAGTTTTTTCAATATCATGGAACAAATTATTACTTTCACTTTAAATATTGAAGGCACACACTCTTTCTGATCCTTTGTTTATAATAGAAATAGATATCAATAATGAATAACACTTTGTAATGATTTCTCATTTCTAGACATTAAAATTAATTCCCCAAGATTCTTAATGGTGACATTAAATACATTCTTAACTCAAGTGAGAAAATTTGACCATCTCAACTTTTCATATCCAAGAAAGAATTTATAACCTTGATCAAAGACAACTATATCATTGAAATTAACATCACCGGTGCAAAATACACTTGGTATAGGATACATTATAACAAAGTGGTTGCCTCCAAATTGGATAGATCCTTCACAAATTTCCCAAAATTTGAAACTAAGACACAATTTCCAGCTCCACTCTTCACTGGATTAACTCTGATACTCACCCCATTATGGTCAATGCCTCCACCAAATGCATGAATCCTAGGATGCCTATCATATTTAACAATGCGTGGTTCTCTTAAGATGAGTTTTCTCATATCATCCAAAAGTTTTAGTCCTCAATGTATCATTATAATGATTCCTTTACATGTAACCTTAAATTAAAACATATCAAAAGGACTCTAAAATCTTGGTGTATCTATAAATCCAAACAAGTTTACAATAACATCATGACCATTGAAAAATAACTCAATGATATTAAAAACAATAACACCACCTCTGACTTCAACAATGACACTACTCAATTGCTAAACATAGCAATCAAACTAAACTCTTTACTCATGTTTAAAGAAATCATAAGAAAAAAATCATATAAAGTTAAATAGTTAACAGACGGTGATATAAATACAAAATTATATACCACTCTTCTAAAGAATCTGGAGGGGAAGCATACTGTTAACCATTCTAAATGATGGGGACAACATGATTGACAATGAAGAGGATATCACCCATCATATTGTCTCCTACTATAAATCCATCTTTAATGGTCGTGATATAAACAACGTCCTCCTTCATGAGGTCAATAAATTAGTGGTCACTGATTAGGACTACATTTTCCTCCTTGGCCCTTCGATGGGGCATGAAATCAAATAAACTATTTTTAGTCTGAATCCTGCTAGTTATCTGGGTCCGAATGGATTCAATAATGGGTTCTTTCAAAATAAATGAGATGTGATTCATATTGATGTTTGTAATTTAGTAAAATATTTCTTTTCTAATGGGGTTCTCCCTAATTATATCAATGAAAAACTTCTCACCTTAATCCCCAAGGTGGATAATGATTCTGAGATTCATCAGTTTATACATATTTCTCATATCAATACTCATAATAAAATCATCTCAAAAATAATTGCTAACAGAATTTCAACTATAATGAACAAAATTGACTCCTCGAACTAGTTTGGTTTTATAAAGGGTATATCCTTTCAATACTGTATTTGTCTTTCCTCTGAATGTGTCTATAACTTGTTCAAAAAATAGAGGCAATATAGCTATTAAAAATGATATCAAAAAATCTTTCGACACTATAGACTAGATCATTATATTCAATGTCCTGTAAGGTTTTTGTTTCCATAATTATTTCATCACTGCAATCATAACTCTATTAATGTCAGTGACTATATACATTTTGATTAATGGCTCTACTATGGGACAATTAAAATACACCAATGGTTTCAGACCAGGAGATCCTCTTTCTTCAATCCTCTTCTCAATAGTAGAGGACTATCTTAGTCCTTTCGTCAACAATTTTGTGGTCCAGAATAAGCTGAAATCCATTCACGTCACGAGGAATATGAATTCTCCTAATCCCCTTTTTTTGCTGATGACATCATTCCATTCCTTCAAGGTAATAAAATGAACTTTCATAATCTCAAAACTGTGTTCTCACATAATGAAGGGGATTCTACCGAACCATCAGTAAAAACAAATCATACATTTTCCATGGGAAGAACAATCCTCCCAATAAGAAATGTAACATAATCAATGACCTTGTATGGAATGAAGGAACGACCCCTTTCACTTATTTTGGTGTTTCAATATTTTGGGGTAGGCCCATGTCCTGTCACATTGAAACTACTATTGACCAAATTATAAATCAGCTTTCTTCATTTAAGGGTAAAGCTCTCTACATGGTAGGTAGGAGTTTCTTGTTAAATCTACTATTGTCTCCAATATGGTTTACTCTATAATAGTCTACAAATGGCCTATTCGTCTTATTAAAAAGAAGAACATCTGAATTACGAATTTCTTCTGGATTGGTAGTACATTGAAAAGAAAACTTGTGACTATTCTCTTGCCAACCTGTTGCAAGCCCATTGAGAATGGCAGAACTAGTATAAAAAATTTAAATTTGTTTAATGATGACCTTCTGGATAAGATCAATTGGGACCTTCTACATAATACCTCGTATGCAATAACTTTTCTCAAAATTAGATTCCTTGAAAAACATGAAGTAGGAAATTCGAACTAGATTAGTTCTTCAATTTGGCCAGCCATCAAACAATCCTTCATCAATATTATGAATACTAAAAGATGGATGGTCTGCAGAAACTCTTTAAATGAAATGCTGGTTAGATAACTGGAATGGAACACCTTTAATTTCTATGAAATCTTTTGATCAAAATATTGAAAAATATCAACAACACCATCAGAGATATCTTATGATCCGACAAGACCACCTTCCTGAAATTATTCTAAATGTCATTGAAAACTACTCTTTTACTTAAACTAAGGACTTCTAAATTTGGGAACCAACTCAAAATGGTTTGCATAACTCAAATAAATTACAATCATTATTTATTTAACCCTGAGAATGATTATAATTGGCTAATTTTTTTAACAAACCTAGGATAAAACCGTCTAGATTTACACTAATCTGGCGTCTCAGTCACTACAGAGTCCCCACTGATATTTTCCTCCAATATTTTGGAATCTAGCTTTACTCGAAGTGTAAAATTTTTAACCAACATAGAGAATATGCTAATCACATCTTCCTTTCTTATGATACTGCTTATACTATTTGGAACTAGTTTCATGATATTTTTAATTGCAGATGGTTGTTTTTTGACTCTATCAAAACCCTTCTAAAGAAATGTGTTGAAATGAAAGGCTCTAAACCAATCACGAACCTTTTCATGGTTGTAGTTTCTAAACTCCAACATGTGATCTAGAATTACCTAAATGATATTATTCATAATAATTACTCACTCAATCTAAATGATGGTCGAAGGTGGATCCTTACTGCCATATATGTCACTTCATTATTTCTAAAGAAAAATTGCCACAACACCATGCCCAACATTGGAATCCTGAAGCGTATATGGATTTATGGAAATATCTGTCCACCACATCACACTCTAGAGGTGTACTGGAGAGACCCTCTCCCTAGATAGATCAAAATCAATAATTTTGGTTCATCTAAGGGTATCCCGATCATTGTAGGGTGCGAGTCTATCATTAGGAATCAGTTCTAATAGATTTGTGAATTTCTCATGGGTAATTGTGCCATTTCCAATGTCCATGAAGCTGATATGACGATTTTGATACATGCCCTATTTTTTTCCATGATCATTGGGAGGAACAAACTTTGGAGTGAATGTGACTTGGCGACCATCGTCCAAGTGATCTGTAATGGAGTAACTCATCTTTCATGGCCAATTTCAACACATTGAATAGAATGAAATCGTTCTCTCATTGAGATTAATTATACCATCACACATGTTTATCATGAAGAAAACACAGTTGCAAATGACCAGGCCAACATGGGAGTACATCAAGACATTTCGTGGTTTTCATGACTCCCCTCTGATCTCATTTTCTTTCATGAAAATGATTGTTAAATATTCACATATTTTAGAATCCTATAAACATGATTTTAATAATATTTATGATTTGGTCGATCAGGACCACGACATCAGCTTTAAAAAAATTGGTTTTTTAAATGTTGTTTGGGCTTCCAAATTTTCTTTGGTAGGGTCTTAGTGTATTTTTGGGTTAAGTACATGTGTTTTGAAGGTGTTTTATATGGAAAACATTGTTATACCTCTTGAATGTGTTTTAAAAAATTATAAATGGGTTGTTGAGTTACACAAAGTGGGTAAATGATGTTCATTTTCTAGTTGGGTGGGTGTATGCTGTTAAAATGGTCCATTCTTTTTGTGAAAGGGATGTCAATTTATTTTTACCATCCGGGAAAAATTTATAAAATTTCATAAAGGATTTATCGAATTGTGAAAGAGATATGAAACATGATGTGGGCTATTTTTGTGTGAGTATGATTTAAAAAATAATATTAATGAGAAAGGGGATTATCTGACATACATGTGCGTTGGTTGGTGTGTGTGGGATTTGGAAATGGTATTTTAATTTGAAAATGGAATTTCATTTCTTGTGGAACTTGTTTGATAACTAGTGGGAAAACCTGGGTATTTAGGTGGGTCTACGTATACTAGAATACTAGTTACCCTATGGGGTTTGGCCCCAGTTTTATGTAGATTGTTTGACAATGAAAACACTAACTAAACTATGATGATTATGATGAATTTGGGGAACTATAATGTAATGGTTATGCTCCCAGCTATTCGCTCATGTGCACAAGAACAGATATTCGTATGGTTACTTTCACTGAGATAAGAGGTACTTGGGACCCATAACAAGCTAGTGACTAGGGGTTATTTCCTGTTGCATGTGATCGTTATATAATTTATTCTTACCATCAGCATACAATACGTTTTGCTGGAAAATTCAGTATCTTTGGAATTCTATTTAATACTGTTTATTTTTCAATGTAGCTGACATGAAAACTATTTTTATTTAAACTTTCATCCTTTTAAAATTATTATTAACATTTATTGTTTATTAAATCGTGCAAGATTTTATTCTTTGAATGTTTATCACATGGAATCTTCCAGTGGGGACATCCTAATGGGATTTTTATCACACCCTACATACAAATTTTGTTGTGAGTAGATTTTGTTATTTTTTAATAGGTTTGGTAAAGCTTTTAGTTCCAATGGTACGGGTTTCTATCAGTCCTTGATATTGCAGTTTCGTAGATATGTATTGAGGGATGTTCCTCTTACCAGAAGGAGGTTATTTGGTGAACCATTTTGGATTTCTTCATTTTTTCTAGTATTTTAGATTTTTTTAAAAGTTTGTAATTCAATTATGAATTTTTGTAAAAGATGGTTTGTGTTGAAAAATCCTGATTTGTTATATTGGATTTGTTTGTTGTTTTATGTTTATAAACTCAGTTAAATCATTCCAAAATTTCATTTTATGATACCTAGGAAATTTTACCAACTCGTGGGGATTGGTAATTCCCACTGGGTCTTGCCACGGGCTTGATTTGTTGTCAGTTTTGATGGCAACTGTATTTGGTTCGTGACAAAATCATATCAAAGAAAGTTCACTTTTTGGGTCATGTTATTTGGGGAAGAGTTGGGATAGTATAGACATTGGATTTTCAGGACATGAAATTTTGATAATGAGTAGGGTGCCTAGCTAGAACACCTCCTGACGATATTCATTCCACCATAGGAAGCTAGGTTTTATATATGTCAATTTGTTTTTATGGGTCATCAATGATTAGGGAAAGGAAAAGGGAGTTGGGTCAATGATCTCAGTGAGATCGTAGGGCCTAGGAGAGCATGTAGAGCCAGGGATATTGTCCTAGAACACACTCCATGATGGTGAAGTGATTTTCATATGGACGCCGACAATATTTCCATTTCACCCACCAAAACCATCTTCCTCTTGAACTATCTTGTATACTTTTGTTTTGGAATCTTGGATGTTTCGTTTTAAATAAAAAATTACTTGGGTTCAATAAGTGTAATGGTTTTTTAAATGATTTTAAAATATAGAGGGAATGGTTTGATTTTTGAAATGGTGGAGATAAATTTTCAAAATTGTTTTGAAATGTTTAATACTATATTTAAACTCTTTTGAATTTATGAATTACGTCAAAGTGGATTTTTAAAATATGTTTCCAATGAAACATTCTGAATTTTTGAAAAAGTTTTTTGAATGGGATAAAGTGGTTTTGAGTTTTTTTGTGGATTTTAGAATTAGATTCGTGATTAGGAAACTTGTGAAAATTTGAGATGCATTATGAATCATTGGAATAGAGATTAAATAGGAAGAGATGGGTTTTTAAATGGATGGGTGTTGATGAAAGGGTATTTTTTTCCAGAAAACTAGGACTGTTCTAAAACCAGCTGAAATGATTTGTAATTAATGTACGGATTGAATGATATATTTTATTTGAATGATTGGGGAAATTTAAAATATATTTTATGATGTAAATTAGGTTTTTATTCAATGGTTATCAGTTTTGAGAAAAAGGGAAGTGTTGTTTGAATGTTTTGGTTTTGAAAAGTGGAAGTTATTTTTTTAAAACTATGTTATTTCTATGAGCGACAACATTCATGGGGTTATATGGGATGATGGATGGTTAATGGCACGAATGGATGAGTTCTGGGATGGATATGAGGAGGGTGCCCAATGTAGAATGGAATCATGAATTTGTGAGGCCTATAGGCTACCATTGGAGGATACTCAAACTGCTGAACCATTTATTTTCAAAGATATTGTTTTAAAGGAAAAGATGAAATCTTGATGACTGGTTTGGGATAGTGTGTCTTATGTGTTTTTTTGGAATTTTTCTTGTTGTTGGGTGTTTTGATTCCATGAACCCCTCTTGTTTGAACAGTGTTTTGGGTTTGTGTTTGATCGGTAAGCTGGGTTGAAGGGATGGTTAGTGGTCTCCTTATGATAAATGTTTCGGGATGCCTTTATAGTGGTCCCCTTTATGTGTTGGGATATGATTTGTGTATTTCATGACCAATAGACCAACTAGTTTGGGTCCTTGGGTTCTCTCGTTGGATAAGGCACACCTGCATTAAGAGTTAATGCACGACTGAAGTGAATCCCAGATTGTTTCACTATTGGAAGATCCACTAGATGATCAATATAAGGAATATTTTTATAGAGCATTAGAGATTGATTTTACACCATTTCCTTACTTTTTTGTGGATCCACTTGTAGCAGAAGAGATCTCATGGAAGGTTGAAAGAGACCATGGTTTCTTAAGTTACTTGATTCCTGAGAGGTTGATGCAGTTTGGGGTTGTTAGTGTGGATAATGTCTAAGAGGGATTTTGAATTCTTCACAGTCTCTTCGAAGACTATGTTCACGTTAAACCAATAGTGTGGGAAATCTGGTCATGAGAGGCTGTTATGGCCACTTTCTAGAATTGTGTGATGTTTGGTGACATTGCATAAGGTCCATCTACATGTATTGTTTCTATGAGTCAAAATAGTAATGTTAGGTGATGCCTTGTGATATTCTATTCTCATTTAACTATAAAGGTTAAGTTGTACAATCTTTTGTGAGTCTTAGTTTTTTCATAATGCTTTTTCCTTTTGGGAAATCTCGACATCCTTTGTTTAGAGTAAGGTGTAATGACCCATGTATTTATATAATAACACCTTTTTTATTTCTATTTATATTTATGAATAAGTTATTAATTTTATGTTAAATATGACACTTTTTTTGGTATCATACTCAACACACAATAATGGGTTTCCTTGAAATCATTCATTGCACACAACTGTGAGTTATATAGAAAAATAAAATACTAATAATATTATTTTAAATGGTTGTTAACCAATAGTCGTTGTATTACTTGAAATGAACATAACTAACTACATTGTGAATAAATATTCTTGTTAAATGGTTTTAAATTTATCTAATATATTTTGGAGGCTTAAAATAACAATAAATCGGATTTTAAGAATGAAATACTTTATTATTCTTTAAAAGGCCAATTTACCGCCTTTTGATGGAAAACCCTTTTTAAATATAGTTTTCTTTAACATTCATATGTTCTATTTGAAAAAATAAAATTCTTCCTTAGAAGAAGGACATCAAAATTTACTTTGGATGAATTTTTTTTTATGTTTCTAATAAATTTAATTTTTTAATGAATAGTGAAAAATACAACAATTTAATTCCAAACTGCCTTTTAATATAATTTACTTTTATAGTTAGAGTGTACTTTTAGTTGGTTTTAAATTTTAATTGGATTATTTTTTATCATATAATCCAAATTTGGTCATTGTATGTAATTTGACATTGAAATCAGACATTAACACATGTGAATCTGTCGTTAGTTTTTACTTTTTAAAAACATGCTTTAGGGTTTTGACAACAGAAATTAATTTTTAATTAATTTTTGTATCTTCGGTGTACTGAATTTGGAAAAATGGATTCATTATTTTTAATCAAGAGGACCATTTTTTTTAAATAAGTTGCTTTTATTTTTAGACATTATGATTGGTAACTTCGGTATACATTTTATTTACCATGGTTAAATGGTAAATCTGGTTAATAATGGCAAAAAATAATATTATAGTGATACTAAATTAACCTAACACGTTTCCTAGTCCTATTGGATGAGATATTTCAGACCATGGGCTTCCATGGGTCCATTTTTGGACCACATGGAGTAACTTTTGTGTGAAATTGACATTTTATTACTTTTCATTTAATTTTAATGAAAATATAACATATACATATATCATTTAATAAAAAAAATTATATGTTGTTATATAAGTGATATCTTCAAATATAAATAGTTTTTATAAAGATAAAAATATTTCTAACATAATGGTAGTTTATTTATTATTTTTAGAAATCAGATAAATAAATTTATTTATGAAACAATGATGTAGGGATTACCTTATTAGTGAATGTTTTAAATAAATGAGATTATAGAAATTAACATTAATATATTTTGAAACATTATGGCCATCCATAAATTTTAGGGATAATTATGTCTTTTTATCTTTTAATTAATGATGTATTTTCAAAATAATAATGTTGATAATAATTTTATAAATTTCATGATATGAATAGTATATAAATTTACATAAATGAGTTTTTAAAAAAATTACTATTTTATTAAATGATATAATAGTCCTAAAAATATAAGATTCCACCAAATGAATTAAATAATGTTCAAAATGTCATTAATGACCCACTTTAGGATTGATTGTGATTTTATTGTCACTATATTAGCCCTATATTACGAATATACAAGAAGACATGGAAAGAGTCAAATAGATTAACTATGGGTTAATGATAAATGATAATGTTAAATTTTAAACCATAACTTGTCTAAAACACATTGGTTTAGATGATTTAGAACAATAATCATCTTATCTTAGAATTAAATGAGTTTTCTACCTTTTAAAAATCGAAATTCAGTTTATAATAAAACAGTCTTTCAAACATTCCAAAAGTACGCCTCCTCCCTCTTATATAAGGACACCAACTCTAACCCTTACACACATGTCTCAGTCCCCCTAGGATCTTCCAAAATCAACTCAAATAATTTCCATAAATCCCTCTCTTCTTATTGGATGCCTTTAATTGGGCAGAAGACAATTCAAGAATTCCTTTTATCTTAAATTAAATGGAGTTTCCCAATTTGAGGTAATGTATTCTCTCATTCTTCTTCAATTTATTTTCCTTCCCCAACCCCCTAAACTCTATTTATTCAATTATTTTCTAAAAAACTTATATTATGTATACTAGTGTTTTTTTATGAGAATGATTCGATATAAAATCATAGAAAACACCATCTATTAGATTTAGATCCTACTGTTTTTTTGGACAGCGCACTACTGCCTCACAAAATAATGATTGATCAATTATCTCATACAGTCCCTCATAGTGGAAATTATGATGGAACTGTAATTATATATGACATATATTATATTTATTTTCTCAATTATTCTTTATTTTTTATTTACAGAATACCGTTATTCTTTCCATAATGTGTAAATGCGATAATTTCATTTGAAGAAGTGCGGACTACCGCCCCGAAAAGTGATATGACTCATTCATGCTATACATAGAACATATAAAGGATGTAATTAGTGAAATTATGTAACATATATAACGTATATATTGTAATATAATTATAATATACCAATTTATCATTTAGTATTCTTTCTATTAAATATGAAAAAGAAATAAATGTAGTATTCATGCGTATGTATGACTTGCCGTCTCCATGAATGGTGCTGTTCATTTCTTATATCCAAATGTTATGGAATATTATAAATAAATATATAATGGATATAAAATCATATATACAGGATATATATGATATTTACATCATGAATAAAATTTTGGAGATAATGGACAATTGACCACATGGACAATTTTTAACTATAACAAGTTCATTTTTCACTCATGTACCGAACATCGACAAAAATAATGATAAGAAAATGAATATTTATATGAATATTATAGTAACATAGTAAGTGATATAATAGGAATAATAAACCTGAAAAAGTTTATGATGAAAGTTTAAATTAACTTACTTTTATTATACAGGATTAACAAGGAACATACATGACGAGCCAGACTCCAGGTAAGGGAACCTTTCACCCTCATCTTTTAGTCAAAGACTTCTTTAATAATATAACATTTAATTTAAATTTTTTTTAAGTTTGAAGACGTTCTTATATATCCTTTTTCTGTTAATTTTATTTCCATGTGATGAGAGACCCTTTTCTCTCTCATCAACTCATTTTATGAATTTTTACATGATGCTGTTAGTTTGCGAAATTTTTGTACGCAAATTCTTAAACTCAATTTCTCCATATTAAGTTTTATGTATACTTCATTGATTTTATTATGAAAATATTATTTGTGGAATCATTTTTTTTATATTTATGTAGTAATTTACAATTTCATTTGTTTGGATATTCTATTTCTACACATAATCACTCCATTGATAAATTCTTACATCATTAATACCATCTATGTAATGGACTACGTCTCAATATCCATCCATTGGGACATATATTGATATTTTTTCCTTTTAACGGTGTATATACAAACCATTTGAAATTTTACATTATGAATTTATAAATTGTCAGGATATTTAATGTTTTTTTAATGTTATTGTTTAATTATTTTTATTCATTTTTTTCTCAAGTGTTATGAAACTCTTTCACTAAAACATTATTTTTATAGTTTTAAAGATTTATTTTTATAAATATTTGTAATTAATTTCTATGTTTTTAAAATGGTTTAAGGGATTTATTTATATGGAAATTAATGATTTAAAATTATATTCCATTAAATGATTCAATGTGGTATGGAACACTTTGATTCAAAAAATTATCTATTAAATGTTTTAATTTTTTTTGGAAATGGATTGAGTTTTTCAATATTATTGAATTGATTAATCATGGTTGATGAGTGAAATGTTGGAAATGTCAATCATTTTTGTGCTATGAATAGGTAGTGTTATTTGGATATTTGACGGGTGGTTACGTGATAAACTAAATATAGGTTGTTCCATTATAATCATTGGGACGGTGTGCCCGAGATAGTACTCCAATGCATTGGGTAACATGAAAGGGGTAAACGTTAATGTTTATACTAAGAGATATACATAATATGATGTGATGGGTATTCCAAATGTAACTCCATATGTTGTTATGAAAGCTATAATGTATGTATGTTATGGATGCCACCAGTTACCTTTAGGATTTATGATTTCTATGTTTTCCATTTATATTATTATTTCATGAGGTATGTTAAAGAGCTTTTGTTTTATGATTTAGAAGTATGATTTCATTGATTTTTATGTATTGATGAACTAATGTTTTCAATCCTTATTTTATGAACCGTACTGAGCTTTTTACAGTCATCCCATGTTTTTGAAAAAATTTCACTAAGTATAATGAAGTGTAAGAGAAAGGATGTATTCAAAAGGATTTATATCAAAAAAAATTCTTTTTTTATTTAATGTATTTTATTATTGTGAAAATAAAGATAGATTAGAAGTTTCTACTTCGTAATTTTTGAGATTTAATGTAATAATTATGACCTAATAATCTAAATCTCTAAAACTGAAAAGTTCTTTAATGTGAATTATTTACTTAACTAAATATTATTTACTGTCAAAGGTTGGGGACATGTAGTTGGCATCATAGGGTGGTTTGGATATCATTAGTGGTAAGGTTGTTATTTAAGCATAAGTGACATAACCATAATGGTTAGTATATTTTAAAGAGTGGTAGTTATTTTAGATAAATTGAATGTGTTTAAGATAACCTGAATAAGTATATCTTAGTTTTTAACCTCCTCATAAGATATTATATGATGATATTTATGATATTCTCACACTGAACTTTTTCATTTTTGTAAATGGATGGATCCAGAAGAGACCAAAGTAACAATATATAAAGGACAATGAATAATGGTCGACGATTAATATCTCTACATTTTAGAATTGAATAGTTATACTGAATATATGGATGATGAAATGGTTAAATGTATTAATGATGGGTTTACTTTTGAATACCTCTTATATTTGTAGCATTTATGTTTTTCATATGAAAATGATAATTGAGGAAGAATTATACTTTCTTTTGTGGATATTGTTATAATTAACCATTAGGGTATATATGATCCTTGAATTTGAGGCAATCATGGGTTATTAGTTTTTGGGATGCAAAATGGGAGGTATGAAATAACCTTTGAGGTTAAAACCTATAATGTGTATTTTTAAGTATTTTATCTCATTTTTTAATGTTATTATAAAATATACGGATTTTAAAAAAGGTCAAAACATAGACTGTCTGACAACCCATCTTTTCAGACAAAGCTGTGGGAATCGAACCCATAATCAAAGTGCCACTGAGATTTATCACCTACCACTAGACTACGAGAAGTACCTAGTTAGTATGAATAATTCATTCTATTTAAATGATTTTATGGGTCAAGAATATGATGATTTTAGGAACTTATAATTTATCAAATAGATATTTTTATTATAGGAAATGTATGTGGTGATTATGTGATAAATTCTATTTTGTAAGAAATTTTCTCTTTTGGGAAAACTATATGCCTAAGGAAAATAGAATAATATGAGATGTAATTTGAGGAGTAATGGTGAAATTTTATTTTGGAATAATATATGTTTTTCATGGACTTATAGTGATTGAGGTAATTTATTGAATTGATTAACCTATTATCAATAAAATATTATTTGGTTAATTACATTTAAATATGTGACTTTATGAGTAGTCAATGTTTTTTGGAGATAAATGTTATGATTTATCATTCAAGACTTTGTGATAAAATACATATAAATTTTCGATTTAAATCTTTTATTGGATTATTTTGAATAATTTTAAGGGGAATTTTTTATTTAATAGTCTTTGTTGACCATTGGGTATTGTTTATATTATTTTGGAGATTAAGAGTAGTCTTTATTTCTATAAAGAATTATCTTTTTTGTGTATCACTTTATCTTGTACTAACCATTATGGTCTTGGTTAATGTATAAAGAGAAGGGAAATATATAGCTAATCTTTTTTGTATTATTTGATTCTCTAGAAGTTTATTATAGCACTTAAGGTGTTACCTAGTATAAGGACCCAGCTTTAAAACATTAAATAATATTGAATTAAATGGATAATTAACATTGAGGGTCATTTCGGGTTTAGAGATTAAATAAATATTCCATAACTGTTACATAACAACTTGAATATTACATGTAGACACCACTACTCAGTATCCATTTTTTTATAAAATAAAAACTCTTAAAAATATACATTTCTAGTTCCATGTTTTAGATAGCATGAAATTTCCTTGATCCCATCTTTGACCCAAATCATCTTTATGTCCTTTGGAAAACATATCAAAAAAACGGGATGAGCATAATTATCCCAGTAAAGGTTATAATATAATGAAGGAACGAATTATCCCATCAATAAATACAATTCAATGAAACCAAACATTTCAATCAGAACATACCTCATGAAAACATATGATTTATGAATAACACACTGAAATCATAAATACTAAATGTAACTTATGACATACATAACATACATATGTTATAGATTTCCCAGATACATAGGGAGTTATGTTTGGAATGCCTATCACAATATATTCCCTAAATCTCTAATGAGAAACATTAATGTTTACCTCTGTCACGTTACCCAATGCATTGGAGAGCTATCCCAGGATCACCTGCCCTAAGTTTATCACGAAACCTCTTGTATGTGTAAACAATTCTGAAGAACCATAACATAACACAATACCTAAGTATAAAGGAATGATAAAATTTCCAAATTCCAATCATGATATATCATTTCAAGATATAGATATAATCAATGCTTTGGTAAACAATTTTAAAAACTATTTAAATAAGAGATTGTGGAATCAAAGTGTCCTATACCACTTTGATGATATTAAAGGAATTAAAATTATAAAAAATTAATTTCCATATAAATATATCCTTAAAACCATTTTTAAAACTTCTACATTAATTAGAATGTTTTAGAAGAAAAAATATTGAAAACAATATTTTAGTTAAGGATATCTTAACCAAATGAGAGATGCTTGATTATAAATAACTGATGAATAACATTTAATCAACACATTATAATATCATGAGAATAATGGTATTAATGATATAATATTAAAAAAGACATTATATACACCAAAGAAAATAGAATTGGCACATAACAACAATTATGTCTCATTAGAATGTAAATTGTGATGAAATCCATTATAAAGATTGTATCCATATATTAAGGATAAATCAATTACATAATTATGTTGAAAAAACATATATACACTCAATATTATTGGATATTTATTGTAAAACAATCATAGTTCATTCAAAATTATTCATAACATTACATAATCAATAAGTCAAATTTTAACCCAAAAAAATTTTAATTGGGTTAAAAGTCCCCTTACGGAAATTCGACAACATAAAGTTTTCATTTTAAATTCAAAAAAATTAGTTTATGAGATACAAAATGGTATCTCATAACTTTGATTTAAAATTTCTAGCAATAAGGATCTAAAAGGATATATTTCAACATAAGAAGATGTAAATTAAAAGACATTCCAAAAAATTATTTTAAAAAGAGGTGGATGAATGGTTCCCTTACCGATTTGGTAACTTACGAAACATACACCAACTGAAAGAAGGATTATACAATGAAGATGTAAATACCCATAAATTAATTTATTAAAAAAATTCAAACAATCACCTGCAGTAAAAAACACCACACAAAAGGAAATAGTAGAAAATATAGCATGAATCTCACAGGAATAAAAAGTGATATAAAAATATCTTACCGTGTTGTAATCAATCGAGTCGTATGACCAAAATTTAATAAAAACCAATTGAATCACTGAATACCATAAATATAAATATAATAATCATAATATATATCAAATTTCTGTACATAATACACCAAAATCAAAAAACATGTTGTGAACAATGGAAATCTAACGGAATTAATAGTGAGATAAGAAACCCCTTACCTCAAGTCCGACTTGACTTCTATGTTCCTTGTTCTTCCTAAATAATAATATTAAGTTAATTTATACATAATTAATAAAATTTTCCATGTTTAATATTCCATTTATATCAATTATAACATTTATATAACAATTTTTTAAATATTTGAGATCTTATATGACATTTTGTAGATATTTGGATCTTGAGTCAAAAATGAACTTGTTATAATTATATAATGTCAATGTGATAAAAATTCTATTCTCTATAGAATCATATTCATGATTTTAAAATCATATATATCATATATATCCAGAATATATATGTTTTTACAATAGTACATAACATTTGGATATAATGAATCAAATGTACTGTTCATGGAGACGGTAAGTTGTACATACGCATGAACGCTACTTTCATTTTTTCCATTTTTTAAACAGAATGGATTCTGAATGATACATATTTATTTTTTAATTCCATTATAATTTCATATGATATATATATTACATAATTTCATTTTCACAATTTTTTATATTTTCCATGTATGTCATGAACAAATCATATCACATTGAGGGGGTGATAGTCCGCACATCCTCAAATGAAATTATCATGGATACGCATATTAGAAAGCATTATGTTATGTTAGTAAATAATAATACAGAAGAATATAGAAATAATAAACCTAATATATATCATATATAAATATATAGACAACATAATGACGACCATAAGATGTGGTTAGAGAATATTGAACAATCATCATTTCGTGAGGCAGTAGTTTTCTATTTTTAGAAACAGTATGTTCTTTACCCATTAGATGGAGGTGTCTGTTTGTTTAGTTAGATGTATCCACATAAAATCAACCAAGTATAATTATTATACTGGTGATGTTATAAAATAATTTAATAAATGGCGTTTAGGCATTTGGATAAGTAAAATAAAAGAAAATAACCTAAGAGAAGACGTTAGCATTAAATCGGGTAACTCCTTTTGGTTTGAATCAAAATGATTTCTAGAAGTTACTTCTGCCAATGGTAAGGAATATAGGAGGAGGATAGGTTTCTATAGAGATTATTTAGACTGTGTTTGGATGAAACAAGGGGCCTGAGAGTTGTGAGTAATTGGTTAATGTTTCGGGTTTTTATAAGGGGGAGGAGGGGCTCTTAAAGAATGTTTGGAAATATTATTTTATTATAGAATTATTTTCGGTTTATAAAGGTCCAAAACTCATTAATGATAAGATAGGATAACTAGTGGTCAAAATAAGATCATCAAACAATAATTGGGAAGGTTTTGTTTATTGTTTTAATTTTTATAATCGTATTTATTTAAATCATTCACCAATGCGGTAAACACTGCCTCATTATTGTGTCATAAATAATTATATTTAATTTATGTATATAAATTTAAAAAAATACAATGATATAGGAATTTTTTTAATATTTAAAAATTATATTTATCATCTAAGATATAACTTATATAATACCATGTAAGAATTTATTTAGAAAAATATACATGTTTATGACATTTTTTCCATTACGTTAAATTAATTAATATAATGTGTCATTATCATACCCAAGTGGCTCCATAGGGTCCCAAAATCGACCAAATGATTCCATTGGTCGGAAATGTATCATACAATATGATTAGGACACATGTTATGGAAATTTAATATTTTTATAATATAATGTTTTACACTTATTGACCTGATTTACCTTATAACCATGGTTAATAAAATATTCACTAAAATAAATATTCATAATGTCAAAAAATAAAAATTACCTATTTACAAAATTTGGACCTCCTGATTCCAAATATGTAATCCATTTTCCAAACTCAAAACACATAAGTTTCAAAAATTAATTTAAAATTAATTCTCATTGTCAAAACAAAAATCGTGTGTTTAAGAAATAATAAATATAAAAAGATTGACACTGGTTTATGTCCAATTTTGAAGTGAAATTACTTCTAATGACCAAAATTGGATTAAATAGTTAAAATATAATATAATTACACTTTAAAACCATTTAGAAAGATAATATAAACTTGTAAATAAATTATATTAAAAGGTAGTTGTGATTTAAAATACAGTATTTTCACTATTCATTAAAAATGAACATTATCAGAAAAATACCAAAAATTTACACAATGAGAATGTTGATGTTCTGATTCTAAATAATAAATTTATTTTGTAAAATATAAAATATAAAAGTGAAAAAAAATAATATTTAAAAATGGTTCGCTATCAAAAGGTGGTAAATCGATTTTTTAATGAATATTAGACTATTTGTGCTTAAAATCAAAAACTTTCTTATTTTAAGACTCTAATATCTATTGGATAAATTTAAAAACATTTAACAAACATGTATAATAATATTGTAGTTTGTTTTTTTCATTCCTTGAATTACAATCTCTAGGCATTAACTACAATTTAAAATAATAATATTATATTATTATTTTCAGTATAACTCAATGTTGTATGCAATGTAAGATTTCAAAGAAATCTGTTGTTGAATATTGAGTATTCCATCGAACATAGTATCCCTATTAATGTAAAAATAATATTTAATTCAAAACATTTAATAAATATAAAAAAGTATTATTATTTATTTTCCTGAGATGTTACATCTTTTATCTTTTGTAAATTATGTCCTCACATATTGAATTGGTCTTGGAAACATCCTTAAAAGTCCCACATCAAAAAAAGTGTCAATAAAAAAATAACAATAAAAGTAAAAAAGGTAGTACAAAGGTCACCTGAGAGAGCCCATATTTGGATTCCATGTAGAAAACATGGATATGGAAGAGAAACTAACCATCAAGGTTTGATGGAGAGTGGTAGAGAAAATTAATAGAAGATAGTTAACCACCATAAAATTATAAAATTGTGATGGGTTAAATGGTATTTGATTCCCCAGTAAGAAAAGTGAATGGAGAATGATTTTGTTTCAAGTTAAATTCCATAATTTTGGGGAATTTATTTATAATCTTTACAAAAAAATAAGGAAACATACTTACTTGTTATGTAGAATTTCATCCTTTACTAACTGCATATGAAAAACTCATATTCTATCCAAACAATGAGTATTCCTGATGGCATGGTCATACGTGAAGCGCTTGAATCATATTCTATATAATAAAATAATACAAAAAGATGCATTATATATTTTCCTTCTCTTTAGACATTAACCAAAACCAAATAAGATAGTTCAATATTAGATAATACCTAAAAAGCATAATCCTTTATAAAAAATAAATAAAACTCTTAATCACCAAAATTCAAAAAAATTACCCAAAGGTCAAGAGAGAACACTCAATACCCAAATTTCCTCAAAATACTTCAAAATAATCCAAACTATGTTTGAAACCCAAAACTCAGAAGAATTATATCACATAGTCTTATATGACTAAATCGTAACATCATTTATCTCCAAATAACAATGATTACTCTTAAAGTATCGTACTGTAGTGTAATTAACCTAATCACATATTTTCTATGATAGGATAATCATTTCCTTAAATAATCTAAAACTGTAAAGACCCTTAAATTTCAAGGAAATTTTTTTCTTAATTTTCTTTGGAATTTTACAAGAACGCAGTTTCTAACGGCACCTGATTCTGAGACCCGGTGTGCCCGGAATCATTTTTGGAAGTTTGGCTCTGGTATGTTCAGTGAACGAACGAGAGGGTTTTTCTAACTTTTGAACCGGTGCTCGGAATCGAATTCTGAGGGCACCGATGGAATCGAATCACCGGTATTTTCTTATAAACGCCTCTTCCGGAGTTGCGTTTGCTCGTGTGTGGTTTTTAAATTTTGGGGTTAAGTTAAGAAATAAAATAAAGTGGTGCGACAACTTTATTTTTATTTTACTTAAAGCCACTTAAAAGCCACTTAAAGCCACTTATGCTAAGTTGAAGCCGATAGGGTGCAATCCAAAATATCCTACCCTCTTGGAAGGATATTTGTGAGGTGGCGCCCACATGAGCCCCACCGTTTCTTTTACGCTAATTAATGCAACCACGAGAACCCTTTTTAAATAAAGTCAACTAGGGCGTTTTCTTAAACAATTAAACGCTCCTATTAATTGGGCAGTTTATTCATTGAAATTAATTCTATGAATTAATGGGTCGTTACTTAGTTTTTTTTCATTTGTCGGCATGTTAATAAAACAAGACCAACACACATGTCTTCTTGTGGTTGGTTCGTTGAGAGGATTTGATAGAACCCTTAAGTCCTTCATCCTCCTTCGCGAAGAACGCGAAGAACGCGAAGAACGCTGGCCTTCGACGAAAGGCAACGAAGAATGACGAGACCTCGGAGATCGACGACATGACGCCAAGTACCGCGACGCTGAAGATTCTTCTCCCGCGAAGTTCTTCTACGACGTTCCTTCATCCGCGACAGATCTTCGATCATCTGTTGAGGTAAGAGATTTCAGACCTTTTATTTCTTTGTGTTTTATAGCAACAACAAGGATTTAATTGTTATAATTAAATCTATATGTTCTTGATCCTTGGATTTCGTCGACGCAACGCCGTATACCGCGACGACGCGATGTCCTTCCGTGACGCGACATACCTCTTCTTCCGCGACGATCAATTCCACGAAGAATGCACGTTCGACGACTTCGATGAGGTAGGGTTTTTATTTGAGAACAATCTTTATTCCCATGGTTTCTTCTTTTAAAACAATGAACCCGGATCAATGTTCGATTTTAATTTTATTAAAATTGTGCCTTGCTTGTTATTCATGTGTTGAATATATTCCCGATTGTTATCGCCTAACGCGGAGGTTGCGGGCCAAAAAAACACGGCCCGACAACCCTCCGCAGTTTTCCATTGATGCGCGGATTGGCGGATGATGACAAATGGGGCCGCAATGGCCATTTGAGGGCCTGGAAGTGAATAATGGGACCCAGGAGGAGCTACGGCGTAGACGGAAGTGGAATCGGACCACCGGAGCAACTCCGGTGGCCCGCGAAATCCACCAGCAGCCCCACGCGGGGCCGCAGAACCTCATCCCGCGGGGTAGCGCGCCCCGCGGTTCCTTCACTCGGCCGCTCGGTCGAGCCGAGCTGAGGTGACCCACCGGGCCGGGTTGCGCCCAGGCCGGGATGGACCCGGACCCGGGTCGGGTCAACTCAGTTTGGGCCGACCAAGGGGGGTTGGGCCGGGTCGGTCCGGGGCCAGACACCCCTGTTTCCGGACCTTTTCGGTATTTTGCTCATAACATGATCTATGTGCGTCCGAACGACGCACCGTCAGTGGAGATGCGATCCTTGGATCGAGACGGTCATTTCGGTATATCACACTCACGGTTTTGGAATACTTTGGGTTCAGCCGGGTTGGTTCGTACACGAAACCAACCGGGCCCTCGGAGCGGAAACGCTCATATCTTGAGCTTCGGACATCCGATTGACGTGCCGTTGACTTTGATGAATTCCGCTATGTGAGACAAATCTTTTGGATTACTCCGCCAGAGGTTTGGACGTAGGTAGAATATGGTCGGGTTGGTTTTGACTTAAAAACCAACCGAGCCCCTGGGACGAAAACGCCAATAACTCTCAGACCGGGCGTCCGATTGACGCGCCGTCTGCGACGCTGAGTTCCTGTTGACAATACGGAACTTTTGGATACATCAACTCTAGACTATGTGTCAGTTGGTGTATCAGCCTCTCGGATCGTGGTGCGGACACTCCCGAACGAGCTTGGTGTGTGCGGGAACCCTAGAGCTGGCTGCGACTGCTACTGTGATGGCGACCACTGTGCAGAGATCCTCAGTGGATTCGACGGCGACGACTACAGCACTCAGCAATCCTTTGTGGGTCAGCGCTATAGATCCTGTGTGGGTCTGATCTTGTGTGGGTCAGCGCTCAGCGGTCCTGTGTGGGTCCGATCCTGTGTGGGTCTTTGCGGGGGCTAGTTACCTATCGATCCTTTGTGGGTCAGATCCTTTGTGGGTCATTGCGGGGGTTAGATACCTATCGATCCTTTGTGGGTTAGATCCTTTGTGGGTCTTTGTGGGGGTTAGTTACCTATCGATCCTGTGTGGGTCATATCCTGTGTGGGTCATTGCGTGGGTTAGTACCTATCGATCCTTTGTGGGTCCGACGACTTAGATGGATCAGTGGTCATCTCTATCGTCATTCGAAGTATTATACCTGTGTGAGCTGAAACCCTATTTTGCTTTCCTTTGTGGATGGTGTTGTGTTATCCTGTGTGGATTTACGATTTTCATTCCTTTGTGGATTGTGTTGAGCCATCCTGTGTGGATTTACGTTTTGCTTTCCTGTGTGGACTGGGTTGTTCTTGAGCTTGGATGTTGGAGCCGAACGGGAATTGATGACTTTTGTATATGTACGGGAATATACCTAAACAGTGTCAGATGTTACTTCGTGATTGTATCTTTCCTTTTTGGATTATCCTTTGTGGATTATGGGAGACCTTCGGGGGCCTCGGGGTCCCTACTGAGTAGCTTATACTCACCCCTGCACGGGCTATGCCCGCACTACATTGTGTTGGTTGCAGACGATGGACAGCACTGATCGTGGTGGAGTCTTATGGAGCAGGATGGTACCTGGAGGTGGACCACTGGGCGGGACGTACTCAGAGCGGTCGGCTGGACCCGAGGAGCAGAGGTGGCTTTCTATACCCACACTTCAGGTGGGACTTCCAGTGGACGGCTCGACGTTGCGGCTTTACTTTTCAGTTGCTGTTTTCCCTTTTGAGTTGTACTTTACTTTCAGTTTGGGTTTGTATTCTGGCCCACTTACCTTTCCGCACTTACTGTTGTACCAGTTTTTAATTAGTGTTTACTTTACAAAGGCAATGCCTTCCCTTTTCCGGGGATTTACGCCTTGGTGCTAGTCGCCAGCCCCTGGCATATGGAAGGCGGGCTTGGGGTAGTAACGGCACAGGCCCCGAGGACGGGTCGTGAAAAATTGGTATCAGAGGAGTTCGGTTCTACCGCAGAATCTGATCTTTCTTCTATGTGAAGCAATAATGTTAAACGTATTGAGTGTGGCTATCAGTCCAGGATGCCCAGTGTTGGTGTGGCGGCCGACGTATCCATACACCAGGACCCTGACTTCTGATTTCCGACTTAATGCACGAAAACATTGATTGCATGTGTGTTTCAAGTTTTCCTTGTGATTACTTGTATCAGCTCACCAGCTATACTGTTCTGACCGTGGCGCACCTGTTTTATTTTCAGGATGGCCCCACAACGGCAGCCAGCTAGGGTTCCGAGAGTTGTGTATGACAACAGCCCACCGAGCGGCGAGGCCTCGGTACAGGGCCCTTTTACAGCTGAGGCACCGGCGATACCTCTACCCGCCGAGCCACCGATGCTTCCAGCCCCAGCCGCTGACGATGCACGTCGCCTTAGTGCACATCATGAGTTCCAGGGCCAGCGACCGCCCAGGTTCCGCGGGGAGACGGACCCCCAAGCAGCCGAGGACTGGCTGAAGGCAGTTGTACGTGTTTTCAGGCTAGTGAGGACATCAGCAGACATCATGGTGATCCTCGCAGCGAGCCTACTGCACGCAGCAGCGGGCCGATGGTGGAGCTTGATGCTCCAGGTGCACGATGAGGTATGTATTCTCTGGACAGAATTGGAGGGCCTCTTCCACTCAGCGTTCGTTCCTGCCACCCTCCGTACGGTGCGCATCTAGGAGCTTCTTCAGTTGCGGTAGGGCAACTTGACGGTCACCCAGTACTCGATTCGATTTACCGATCTCTCATGATACTCGAACGACATGGTACGAGACCCATTCTTCTAGGCCTGGACCTTTGAGCATGGATTGAGACATGAGATCAGGGAATCGCTGATCTCCCTCAGCATTCCGACTCAGGTATGAGTACTGGAGCGAGCCCTTTTGATCGAGAGCTTTCTTGCTGAGACTTCTCCAGCGGCGAGAACTATCGCGGGGCGGCACGTAGCAGAGTCATCTGCAGCAGGTAGTCGACGGATGACTCCGGGGTCCAGGCAGACCAGAAACTCAGGCAGATGACCTCAGGACACTGGCTCAGCAGTGCGGGGCACATAGCATGGAGCCAGTCTTTCGAGTGGCAGGCAGTGCAACACTTGCGGGGGGCAGGGTCACATGGCTCGTGACTGCCAGAACCACCATGCCGAGAAGCAGTAGATGGTTGTGGGGCCACCCAGGTAGAGGCAGAGGGTTGACCGTGGATGTCCACTAGGAGAAGGCGGACGAGGCAGAAGAGCTGGCCGAGTAGCAGGTGGTGGGCGACGCTTTGAGGCTCTACCACCACCACCACCACGAGGTCCACCCTTGCCACAGGGAGCTGGCGGGCAGAGACAGGCACAACTCCAGGCAGCGGAGGCCTACGACCACGGCGCGCCCGAGATGATTCAAGGTATGATCTGTGTCTATTCCACCATTTCTACAGTTCTTATAGACACAGGAGCGAGTCACTCTTTCATAGCCGCTGGCCTTGTTCAGATCTCGGAGATTCCGATAGAGCCGTTGGCTCGATCCTTACAGCTAGTGACTCTTACAGGAGCAGACTCGACGATTACGCACTGGTGCCTGCAGTGTGAGCTTGCTCTAGGAGGTGAGTGCTTCGGCTGGGATATTCATGTAGCAGCGTCGAGGCCTTACGACGTCATCTTGGGTATTGATTGGTTATCTACAGTCCATGCACAGATTGACTATATTAGGCACAAGCTACGATGTGTACGCACCGATGGGAGCAGGTTCACCATCACTAGTGAGAAGGGAGCCTTCGCAGCACAGGATGGACATCCGCAGAGGAGAGGACAGCCCATCACTCATCAGTTGGCTAGCCTCATCCGAGGAGCAGTTGACGTGCAGAGTCCTAGTTTTCCTGCAGTGGTGGATCAGTACACGGACGTCTTTCCCGATGACGTTCTAGGGCTACCTCCTCGCAGAGAGGTAGACTTTCATATTGACATGTACCCCGAGACATCCCCGATATCAACTCCAATATATCGGATGGCCTTTGCTGAGCTTCTAGAGCTACGGGTACAGTTGGAGGACTTGCAAGGCAAGGGATTCATCCAACCCAGTGTTTCACCCTAGGCTTCCCCGATATTGTTCGCCAAGAAGGCGGACGGGAGCTTGCAACTGTGTGTCCACTATCGTCGCCTGAACCAGGTGACAGTGAGGAACAAGTATCCGCTACCGAGTATTGATGACCTCTTCGATCAGCTCAAGGGAGCACAGTGGTTCTCGAAGATAGACCTCAGGCCAGGCTATCATCAGCTCATAGTTCGGGATGAGGACGTGCAGAAGACGGCCTTCAGATGTCGGTATGGCCACTATGAGTTCTTGGTTATGCCATTTTGTGTAACCAATGCTCCAGCAGTGTTCATGGGCCTCATGAACAGGATCTTTCAGCCATACCTCGATCGATTTGTCATGGTCTTCATCGACGAAATTTTGATTTACTCGACGACTGAGGAGGAGCATGCTTACCACTTACGGGTTGTACTGGACACACCCCGAGAGCACCAGATTTATGTAAACCTCTCGAAGTGTCAGTTCTGGATACATGAGGTCCACTTCTTGGGACACGTCATCTCTGAGGCGGGAGTTGCAGTGGATCCTGCGATGATCGAGGTAGTGCTAGCTTGGGAGCCACCCAAGAGCGTGACAGAGGTCAGGAGTTTCTTGGTATAATCAAGATACTATCGGAGATTTGTGCCAGACTTCTCCAGAGTTGCGGAACCACTCTCATCTCTTACGAAGAAGGGGACACCCTTTGTGTGGTCAGACAGATGTCAGCAGAGCATTCAGGAGCTGAGACAGAGATTGACTAGCGCCCCTATCATGAGGTTGCCTGGGGAGGTTGTAGGGTACGTATTCTACTGAGATGCATCGGGGACCGGACTCGGATGTGTCCTGATGCAGGATAGGGCAGTTATCTCCTATGGATCACGTCATTTGAGGCCACATGAGCAGAACTATGCTACCTATGACCTGGAGTTAGCAGCAGTGGTCTTTGCTCTGAAGACATGGCGACACTATTTGATGGGCGAGCGCTTTACAGTCTTTTCTGACCATCAGAGTCTCAGGTACATCTTCTCTCAGAAGGACCTGAACCTAAGACAGCGGTGATGGCTCGAGTTCCTCCAGGACTATGACTTTGAGATAGTCTATACTCCTGGGAAGGGGAATGTGGTAGCTAATGCTCTCAGCAGGAGGACGGGCATTCAGCTACTCGAGGAGGCGACAGAGCAGCTAGCCGCTTTTCAGATATCCTTCTTGGATAGATATGGCGCAACCTTCCTTCAGTCTCTCACAGTCTCTCCTCCAATACTACAGCAGGTCAGAGAGGCACATCGTGGGGACGCCGACTGTGAGACACGGCGTGCACAGATATCCTCAGGACATGCACCTGATGGTTTTTCCATTGGAGCAGAGCACGACATCCTTTTCAGAGGATGTACCCTGGTACTAGTCACTTTATGAGAGGAGGTGCTGAGAGAGTTTCACACTTCTCCTTTGTCGGTACATCCTGGAGTGGCGAAGATGTACCAGGATCTCAGACGACAGCACTGGTGGCCGGGCATGAAGAAGGTTGTGGCAGAGTTTGTCTCTCGATGCCTCACGTGCCAGTAGTTGAAGGCAGAGAATCGGGTACCAACAGGATTGGTATAGCCCTTGGAGGTCCCGGAGTGGAAGTGGGAAAAGATATCTATGGACTTCGTGACTGGACTTCCACGCACTTCCAGAGGTCACGACTACATTTGGGTGATTGTCGACCGACTCACCAAGTCGGCCCACTTCTTACCCATCAGAGAGAAGGTCTCAGTGGAGAGCATTGGACGTCTCTACGTTCAGGAGATTGTACAGCTTCACGGTGTGCCATCATCCATCGTCTCCGATCGAGATGCTCCCTTTACTTCCCGGCTTTGGAAGGGGTTGCAGGAGGCGTTTGGGATGCAGCTACATCTGAGCACCGCCTTTCACCCTCAGACGGATGGTCAGACGGAGAGGACCATTCTGACTCTCGTGGACATGGTCCACGCATGTGTCCTCGACTTTGGTCGTAGCTGGGAGGACCACCTACCTTTGGCGGAGTTCACGTACAACAACATCTACCACTCCACCATCGGGACAGAACCATACGAGGCGTTGTACGGCAGAACTTGTAGATCTCATTTGTGCTGGACAGACCCTGGGGAGTCAGCACCTGTGGGACCATAGATGGTCCATGCCATAACAGAGAAGGTCCAGGTCATCTAGGAGTGGATGGGGATATATCAGAGCCGGCAAAAGTCTTATGCTGATAGGAGGCGGAGGCCACTAGAGTTCGAGTATGGCGACCACGTCTTCTAGCGGGTCTCACCATGACGTGGTTTACTGAGATTTGGCCGAGGCGGCATGTTGTCTCCGCGCTTCATCGGACCCTTCCAGGTCCTCAACAGGATTGGCGAGGTGGCTTATCGCCTGGATCTACCACCTCAGTTGCACAGGGTGCACGACGTCTTCCACGTATCTCAGCTGAGGAGATACGTGCACGACCCGACACACATCATTGACCATGGGGAGATAGACGTTGATGATGGGGCGACTTTTGCGGAGGTCCTGGTGGAGATCGAGGATCGACAAGAGTGGGTCCTACGTGGACGGTCGATTCCTCTTGTGCACATTAGATGGAAGCACGGGAACCTCCAGGAGAGCACTTGGGAGCGGGAGGCTTAGATGCGTGCTCAGTACCCACATTTGTTTCCCTAGTTTATGATGTATCTTTACGGGGACGTAAAGCCCTGAGATGGGAGTGATTAAAAGACACGTAAATTTGAAGGGAATTTTTTTTCTTAATTTTTTATGGAATTTTACAAGAATGCAGTTTCTGACGGCACCTGATTCCAAAGCCCGGTGTGCCCGAAATCATTTTCGGAAGTTTGGCTCGGGTACGTTCAGTGAACGAACGAGCGGGTTTTTCTAACTTTTGAACCGGGGCTCGGAATCGAATTCCTAGGGCACCGATGGAATCGCAGCGCCGGTATTTTCTTTGAAACGCCACTTCCAGAGTTGTGTTTGCTCGGGAGTGGTTTTTAAATTTTGGGGTTAAGTTACGAAATAAAATAAAGTGGTGCGGCAACTTTATTTTTATTTCACTTAAAGCCACTTAAAAACCACTTAAAGCCACTTAAGCTATGTTGAAGCAGATAGGGTTCAATCCAAAATATCCTACCCTCTTGGTAGGATATTTGTGAGGTGGCGCCCACACGAGCCCCACCGTTTCTTTTCCTCTAAGTAACGCTACCGCAAAAACCCTTTTTAAATAAAGTCAACTGAGGCGTTTTCCTAAACAAATAAATGCTCCTATTAATTGGGTGGTTTATTCCTTGAAATTAATTCTATTAATTAATGGGTCGTTACTTAGTTTGTTTTTCATTTGTTGGCATGTTAATAAAATAAGACCAACACACCTGTCTTCTTGAGGCTGGTTCGCTGAGAGGATTTGACAGAACCCTTAAGTCCTTTATCCTCCTTCGCGAAGAACGCGAAGAACACGAAGAATGTGAAGAACGCAAAGAACGTGAAGAACATCAGCCTTCGACGAAAGGCGACGAAGAACGCCGACACCTCAGAGATCGACGACGCGACGCCAAGTACCGCGATGCCGATGATTCTTCTCCCACGACGTTCTTCTACGACGTTCCTTCATCCGCGACAGATCTTCGATCATCAGTTGATGTAAGAGTTTGCGGACCTTATATTTCTTTGTGGTTTTTAGAAACAACAAGGATTTAATTGTTATAATTAAATCTGTATGTTCTTGATCCTCGAAGTTCGTCGACACAACACCGTATACCGCGACGATGCGATGCCCTGCCGTTACGCGACGAACCTCTTCTTCCGTGACGATCAATTCTGTGAAGAACGCACGTTCGACGACTTCGACGAGGTAAGGGTTTTATTTGAGAACAATCTTTATTCCCATGGTTGTTTCTTTTAAAACAAAGAACCCAGATCAAAGTTCAATTTTAATTTTATTAAAATTGTGCCTTTCTTGTTATTCATGTGTTGAATATATTTCCGATTGTTATCACCTAACGCCGAGGGTGCGGGCCAAACAAACACAGCCCGACAAACCTCCACAGTTTTTCGTTGATTTGTGGATTGGCGGACGATGACAAACGGGGCCGTAATGGCGATTTGAGGGCCTGGAGGTGAATAATGGGACCTGGGAGGAGCTACGGCACAGACGGAAGTGGAACCGGACCACCAGAGCAACTCCGGTGGCCCGCGGAATCCACCGGTGGTGCCCCGCGGCGGCGGAGGCCGACCTAACCTGTGACTGCGTGGGTCCGGCGACACAAGGCACGCGAAAAATCCGCGTCCGCTGACCAAGCGTGGCCCCATGCGGGGCCGTGACACCACATCCCGTGGGGCAGCACGCCCCGCGGTTCCTTCGCTCGGCTGCTCGGTCGACCCGAGCCGAGGCGACCCGCCAGGCCGGGTCGCGCCCAACCGGGTCGGACACGGTTCGGGCCGACCCAGGGGGGTTTTGCCGTGTCGGTCCGGGCCCAGACACCCCTGTTTCCGGACCTTTTCGGTCTTTTGCTCATAACTTGAGCTACGAGCCTCCGAACGACGCGTCGTCCGCAGAGATGCGATCCTTGGATCGAGAAGGTCATTTAGTTATATCACACTCAAGGTTTCAGAATATTTTGGGTTCGGCTGGGTTGGTGCGTACACGAAATCAACCGGGCCCTC
The DNA here is from genome assembly GCA_963277665.1 of Viscum album. NCBI lineage: Eukaryota > Viridiplantae > Streptophyta > Magnoliopsida > Santalales > Viscaceae > Viscum > Viscum album. The sequence continues at coordinate 910,123,728 of OY728155.1, read as the reverse complement.
GGAGCGGAAACGCTCATATCTTGAGCTTCGGACGTCCGATTGACGTGCCGTCGACTTTTTTGAATTACACTAAGTGAGACAGATCTTATGGATTACTCCGCCCGAGGTTTTGATGCAGGTGGAATATGGTCGGGTTGGTTTTGACTTAAAAACCAACCGGGCCCCTGGGACGAAAAAGCCAATAACTCTCAGACCGGGCGTCCGATTGACGCGCCGTCTGCGACGTTGAGTTCCTGTTGATGATATGGAACTTTTGGATACATCATCTCTGGACTATGTGTCAGTTGGTGTATTAGCCTCTCGGCTCGTGGAGCGGACCCTCCCGAACGAGCTTGCTATGTGCGGGAACCCTAGAGCTGGTTGCGACTGCTACTGTGATGGCGACGACTGTGCATAGAACCTCAGTGGATTCGATGGCGATGACTACATCACTCAGCGATCCTTTTTGGGTCAGTGCTACAGATCTTCTATGGGTCATTGCCCAGCAGTCCTGTGTGGGCCAGCGCCTATAGATCCTGTGTGGGTCCGATCCTTTGTGGGTCTTTGTAGGGGTTAGTTACCTATCGATCCTTTGTGGGTCATTGTGGGGGTTAGTTACCTATCGATCCTTTGTGGGTCAGATCCTTTGTGGGTCATTATGGGGGTCAGTTACCTATCGATCCTGTGTGGGTCAGAACCTCTGTGGGTCATTTTGGGGGTTAGTACCTATTGATACTTTGTGGGTCCGATGACTTAGATGGATCAGTGATCATCTCTATCGTCATTCGAAGTCGTACATGTGTGTGAGCTGAAACCCTGTTTTTCTATCCTTTGTGGATTGTGTTGTGCTGTCCTGTGTGGATTTACGTTTTTATTTCCTTTGTGGATTGTGTTGAGCCATCCTGTATGGATTTACATTTTGCTTTCCCGTGTGGACTGGGTTGTACTTGAGATCGGATGTTGGAGCCGAACGTGAATTGATGACTTAGGTATATGTATGGGAAAATACCAAAGCAGTGTCAGGTGTTACTTCAGGATTGTATCATTCCTTTGTGGATTATCCTTTGTGGATTCTGGGAGACCTTCGGGGGTCTCGGGGTCCCTACTGAGTAGCTTATACTCACCCCTACACGGGCTATGCTCGCACTACATTGTGTTGGTTGCAGACGACGGACAACGCTGATCGTGGTGGAGGCTTGCGAAGCAGGACGTTACCTGGAGGTGGACCACTGGGCGGGATGTACTCGGAGCGGTCGGCTGGACCTGAGGAGTAGAGAAGGCTTTATGTACCCAACCTTCAGGTGGGACTTCCAGTGGACGGCTCGACGTTGCGACTTTACTTTTCAGTTGTTGTTTTCCCTTTCGAGTTGTACTTTACTTTCAGTTTGGGTTTATATTCTGGCCCACTTACCTTTTCGCACTTACTTTTGTACCAGTTTTTACTTAGTGTTTACTTTACAAAGGAAATGCCTTCCCTTTTTCCAGGATTTACGCCTTGGTGCTAGTCACCATCCCCTGGCCTATGGAATGCGGGCTTGGGGTAGTCACGGCACGGGCCCCGAGGGCGGGTCGTGACAAAAACACTTATAAGTCCTCAACAAAAACATAGATTCATTAAATTAAAACACGACCATTAATTCTCAATTGAAATCCAAATGTATTCTTTTTTCCATAGGCATATAATGTTTCCCCAAAATAGAGATCATCATCTAAAATAACCATTATCACTTAATCCCCTAGTATTTTCCCTATATTAAGGATTTCCATTAAAACATTTGTTCTCAAAAAAAACTTATTCTTGATCAATAAAATAATTTAACTAAAAAGATTAAGTCATACTAACCCATGACTTCATGTAGTCTAGTGGTAGGAGATAAATCCCAATCAGACTTTAGTTATTGGTTCAATTGCTGTAGCTATGTCCAACACAACAGGTAGTCACACAGTCTGCGTTTTATCCTTTTTATAAAATTCATAAATAACCCTAATATGTTTTAACCTCAATGGGTTTTCAATACCTTTCATTTTCATCCCCAAATCATTAAGAAATAAACATATTAATTCCTGAAGCCTTATATATATTGTCCTTTTTTTTATTTCACATCAAAATGATGAAATAAAACTGTTCGTAATAGAATGAACCACGTACCTTCATCATGGAATCCATATGGTTTCATCATCATATTGTTCATGTAGGTAGAAGGTCCATGCATTGAAACAATGATTTATAGATCCTTCGAAATCATTTTCTTCCCTCAACTAAAAACACCATGTACAACTTGGGTCATATGGGAATTCAATGAAAATAGGTTCAGAAAATAATAATTTATGACATATAATTTAAAAACATCTGATAAAACAAGATTTCTATAAAATAGTCAGATCGAGTTTGAGTTGAAACAGTCAATCAATTGTCATTTTAAAATACCATAAGTATGTGATGAGAGACTATATTATAAAAGAAAATATATATACGTTGTGCAAGGGTCTCCTTCTTTAGCACCTTTTTCAAAATCATAATATGATTCAAAATCTTATGATATGGTAAAATATTTGAAAAATATTTGATAATAATTACCTTTCTTGAAAATATGAGAATATTTTGAAAATAGGAATTGATTAAATAAAACCCATGATCCACGATGATATGAAGGTATAATAGAGGTGTCTTATATCTTTATCAACTTCTTGCATATGAGTTGTATCTTAGAAAATGATTCACAATCATCCTAACACAACTTTGCAATAATTATTTTAAGCATGTCATTAGGAAGAGATAAGAATGTTGTTTGATATCCTTCTCCTTCTATTTGTAATAGAATTTCCTTGATCTGAAAAATTTATAGAATATGGATTTAACTAAAATAATAGACATAGGGAATAACCATGTTTTTAACAAAAAATACTAATCCCAAAAGTTGTCTACATCGACCTTTAATACCGACTATGAGGAACCAACCTTAATACAATACATAATCTTGAATTAAATGGATAATTTACACTGAGTATCTTTTCAGTTTTAGACTTTTAGAGAAATAGGCCATAACTATTACATAACAACTTGAATTTTTCATATATACACCACTACTCAGTATCAAATTTTTTATAAAATAAAAACTCTTAAAAAGAAACATGTCTACTTCCATGTTTTAGACAACATGTGTTTTCCTTGATCCCATCCATAACCCTACTCATATTTAAGCCCTATGTAAAATATTTCAAAAACATGGGATGAGCATATAAATCCCAGTAACGGGTTATAAAATAGTGACGTAAAACATTATCCCATCAATAAATACAAATCAATGAAACCCTACTTTTCAATCATAACATACATCTTGAAAACATAAGATTTAAGAATAACATAATGAAATCATAAATCCTAAAGGTAACTTATGGAGTACATAACATACTTACATTGTAGCTTTCACAACTACGTAGGGACTTATGTTTGGAATACCCATCACATTATATTCCCTAATTCTCTTAGGAGAAACATTAACGTTTACATCCATCATGTTACCCAATTCATTGGAGATCTATTTCAGGATCACCCACCCAAGGATTATCACAGAACCACCCATATACGTAGGCAATTCCCAATAACCATAACATAATCATAACACAAAATATAAGCATAAACAATAGTTAAAATTTCCACATTCCAATCAGGATATATCATAACAAAATATAGATATAATCGATGCTTTATCAAACCATTTTCAAATCCATTTAAATAAGAGAATTTTGAATGAAAGTGTCCCATACCACCTTGATGATTTTAAAATAATTAACATTTTAAAAGATTAGTTTCCTTATAAATAAATCCTTAAAAACATTTTTAAAACATGGAAATTAATGGGAAAGATTTAGAAGAAAAAATCTTGAAAAAAATATTTCAATTATGGAGTTCTAACCCAAATGAGAGATGCTTGAATACAAATAATTGATGAATAACAATTAGTCAAAACTTTATAATATCATAAGAATAAAGGTGTTCATAATATAATATACCAAAGGACAGCATATTATCAAAATAAAAGTGAATTTTCATATAACAACAATGAAGTCTCAATGGAATATAAATTGAGACGAAATTCTTTATAAAGATGATATCCATAGAATAAGGATAAATCAATTACATAATTATGTGTGACAAATATAAATAAACTCAAAATTATTGGATATTCATTGTAAAGAAATCAGAGGTCTTTCACACATATTCATAGCATGACATGATCAACAAGTATAAGTTTAACCCAAATAATTGATATTTGGTTAAAAATTTCTCTTACAGAAATTTGACAGCCCAACGACATCAATTTTAAATTTAGAAATTGAGTTGATGAGAGAGAAAAGGGTATCTATTCACTTTTACATAAACTTTACATTAATAACGATATAAATGATCAAATCCCATCATAAGAAGATGTAAACTAAAATATATAACAAAAAGAAGTCTTTTAAAAGGAGGAGGGTGAAAGGTTCCCTTATCGATTTTGTAACTTACGAAACATACAACACATGAAAGAAGTATCATACAATAAAGATGAAAATTCTGATAAATTAAATTATTTACACAATTAATTCAATAATGGGTTGTATGTACACAAAAAAAGGAAATAGTAAAAACATAGCCAATATCTCACGAGAATAAAAATTGAGATAAACCCCCTTACCACATTGTAATCAGTCAAGTCGTATGACCAAAAGATAACAAAAACCAATAGTAAAACAGAATACCATGAATATAAATTGAATAATGATAGTATATATCAAATGGTTGTAAATAATACACCATAATAAACAAATAAGTTGTGAACAATGGAAATCTCATGGAATTCAATGTGAGATAAGAAACCCCTTACCTCATGTCCCACTTATCTTGTTTGTTCCTTGATCATTATGAAGAATAAAATTAAGTTAATTCATACTTGACAAAGAAACCTTTTCATGTTTATTTTTCCTTTTATATCACTTATTAACTTGATATAAATATTTGTTAGTTATTTGGTTTTATATCGGACATTTTTTCGATGTTCAGAACTTGAGTAAAAAAGGACTTGTTATAATTACAAATTGTCCATGTGGTCAAACATCTGTTATTTTCAGAAACATACTCATGATTTAAATATCATATATATGATATATATCCTTTATGTATATATGTATTTATAATAGTATATAACATTTGGATATAAGGAATCAAATGTACCGTTCATGGAGACAGTAAGTTGTACGTACACATGAACGCTACTTTCATTTATTCCATATTTTAAAAGGAATGGAAACCGAATGATACATAATGTTATTGTAAATCCAGTATAATTTAATATGATATATATGTTACATAATTTCATTAACACAGTACTTTATACTATCCATGTATGTCTTGAATGAATAATATCACCTTGAGGGGGTAGTAGAAAATACATCCTCAAATGAAATTATTGTTTTTACACATATTGGAAAGCATCATGTTATGTTTGTAAATAAAAATTACAAAATAAAATAGAAGAAATAAACATAATATATATCATATATAAATAAATTCCCATCATAGTGGACACCATGATAGGTTGCAGGTAGTATATAACGATCATCGTTTCTTGTGGCAGTAGTTCACCTTCAACAGAAACGGTGTGTTCGTTACCAATTAGATGGAGGTATGTGTAAGTGTTCTAATAATACTCCTCATAAATAAAACCTATTATATTGAGGCTATTGGTGTTGTTATAAAATAAAGGAATAATGGGAATTTAGGGGGTTGTAGAAGTAAAATAATAGAAATGAACTTAAGAGAAGATGTTACCTCTAAATCAGGTAACTCCCTTTGGTTTGAACCAAACAGATTTCTTTAAGGGACTTATGCCTAAGGTATGGATTCTAGGGCGAGAGATGGATCTTGAGAAATTATTTGGATAGATTATGGATTATCCAAGGTTCTTTAGAGTTGTTATTAATGGGTTATAATTGAGGGCTTTTTTATTAGGGGAAGGTGGGGATCTTAATGAATGTTTGAAAATATTATTTTGTTATATAATAAATTTCGGTTTATAAAGGTCAAAAACTCATTAAAGACAAATATAAAATGACTCATGTTAGAAACAAAATCATCCAATAATAATTGGAAAGGTTTTGGATATTTTTTTAATTTTTATAATCTTATTTATTTAAATCAATCATTAATTAGGTAAACACTACATCATTATTATGTCATAAATAATTTTATTTATGTGAATTATAAACATTATAAAAAAAATACTATGATGTAGGAAATATGTTTTAATTAAAATGGATATTTATTAATGATGATATAACATATATAGACCCATGTTAAAATTTATTTACTATAAGATATATGTTTATGTCATTTTTGTCTTTACTTAAAATTAATTACTATAAAGTGTTATTATCACTCTCATATGGCTCCATGGGGTCCCAAAATCGACCCATGGATGGATAGTGTCCAAAATGTATCATCCAATCGGATTAAGAAACATTTTAGGGTAATTTAATATTATTATTATATTATTTTTAAACCCTTATTTACCATATTTACCCTTTAACCATGGTAAATAAAATATTTACTAAAGTAAATATTCATAATGTCTAAAAATAAAAGTTACCTATTTACACAATTTGGACCCCAGGATTCAAAATTTGGAATCCATTTTCCAATTTCAAAACACAGAAGTGTCAGAAATTAATTTATAATTAATTCCGCTGTCAAAACAAAAAACATGTTTTTAAAATATAGTAACTATCAAAAGATGGACACATGCTTATGTCCAATATTGAAGTTAATTAAAATAAAGTATTTTTAACTATTCATTTAAAAATATAATATAACCATATAAATAAATTATATCAAAAGGAATTTATGAATTAAAATATAGTATTTTTCACTATTCAATAGAAAATGAACATTATCATAAAATTAGAAAAAAATTATCAAAAGTAAATTTTGATGTTCTGATTCTAAAAAAGAATTTATTTTTTTAAAATATAACATATAAAAGTGACACAAAAAATATTTAAAATTGTTTTCCATCAAAAGGTGGTAAATCGTCCTTTTATAGAATATTAGACTATTTGGGCATAACATCAGATTCTTTCTTATTTTAAGCCTCTAAAATTTATTAGATAATTGTAAAAACATTTAGCAAAAATGTATACTCATTTTTTAGTTAGTTCTATTCATTCTCTCCATTACAATGTCTAGGCGTTAACAACCATTTAAAATAATAATATTATATTATAATTTTTTAGTATATCTCGATGTTGTGTGCAATGTAAGATTTCATAGAAATGTGTTGTTGCGTATCAATTACACCATCAAATATAGAATCCCATTAAAATTAAAATTAATATTTTATTCAAGAATATTAATAAATTTTAAAATTTCTTATTATTTATTTACCTAGAATGAAACACCAAGTCATATATAATATGCATCGTTTGGAGAAATGATGTGTTTGTTGTTTAAATTTATTAAAGGGAGAAACTCAACATGAAAAGTAAGTATATATAATTACATTCTTAGTCAATATCATAAATAGATTCCCCAACATGAGTAAAAGGAACTTAAAACAAAACCATTGTTTGTTTACTCTTCCTACTAGGTAATCACATACCATTTAGCATATCACATGTTTATGGTTTTTCGGTAGTTATCTTTTTCCTGGCCATGTTTTCTATCACTCTCTTTCAGAACATGATGGTTTTTTCTCTTTTATATCATAGTTTTACAAAATGGAACCCTATTATAGATTATCTCAGGTGACCATTGTACATATCCTTATTTTTTAAAGTGATTGTTTCATGGACACTTTTTTTTGATGTGGGACATTCAATGATGTTTCCAAGCCCAAACATAATATTTTTAGGACCCAATTTTAAAAAGGGGGGAAATATGTAATGACCCTGGTGTTTATTTAATAATAATTTTTTCATTTATATTAATATTTATGAATAATATATTAATTTTATTTTAAATAGAAAACTTTTTTATATCATACTCAACACGAAACAACAAGTTTCCTGGAAATCAAACATTGCACACAACATTGAGTTATACTAAAAAAATGAAATAATAATAATAATAATATTTTAAATCGTAGTTAACGCATAGCCATTGTATTCCTAGAAATGAACATAACTATCTATATTATCATTACACGTGTTTATTAAATATTTATACATTTATTCAATAAATTTTAGAGTCTTAAAATAATAATGAATCTTATTTTAAGCATAAAATACATTAATATTATTTAAAAGTATGATTTACCAACTTTTGATGGGGAACCATTTTTAAATATAGTTTTTATAACTTGTATATGTTATATTTGAAACAAAAAAAAATTTCTTTAGAACTGTGATAATAAAATTTAGTAGTATGAAATTTTGGTGTTTTTATGATATAGTTCATTTTTTTTATGAATAGTGAAAAATATTGAATTTTAATTAAAAAATTTCTTTTAATATAATTTATTTATATAGTTATATTATACTATTAATTGGATTTAATGTTTAATAGGATTATATTTTTATCATTTAATCCAATATTGGTAATTTTATGTAATTTCACTTTGAAATTGGACATGAACACATGTTAATATTTTGGTAGTTTTTACTTCTTTAAACACACATTTCGTTTTTGACAAAGAGAATTAATTTTAAATTCTTTTATGAAACTTTTGTGTTCTAAAATCTGAAAAACTAATTTCATATTTCCAATCAAGCGGTCTAAATTGTTTAAATATGTAACTCTTATTTTATTATATTATGAATTGTAACTTCAGTAAATATTTTATTTACCATCGTTAAAGAGTAAATTCGGTAAATAAGGGGAAAAATAAAATTATAATAATTTTAGATTACCCTAATACAAATCCTAATCCCATTGGATGAGATTTTTCCGACCATAAGCATGATTGGGTGGATTTTAGGACCCCATTGAGCATCTTGTGTGTGGAAATAACAATTAATTACTTTTAATTTAATGTCATGAAAAATATAACATAAACACATATCTTTTACTTAAACAATTGTTATATGTGGGTATATGTGTGATATCATTGACTATAAATAGTCATTAGAAAGATAAAAATATTTACTACATCATGTTATTTTATTTATTATTTATATTCTTAACATAAATAAATTTATTTATGGCACAATGAAGATGTAGTGGTTACCTTATTAGTGAACATTTTAAAATGAGAATATAAAAATTAAAATAAAATTATTTTGAATCATTTTGTGCCATACACAAAATTTAGTTAAATATAGGACTTTTTATATTTGAATAAATGAATTATTTTTGAAATATTCATGTTATGGATTTTTTTAAAATCATGATATGAATAGTATAAAAATTGACAGAAATGATATTTTAAAACAAATACTAATTTATTAAATGATATAATAGTCCTAAAAATATAATATTTGGAAAAATAACAAAGATAATATTGTAAATTTTATTAATGAACCACATTAGGTTCTATTTTTATTTTATAGTAACTATATTAACCATATAGTATGAATTTTACAAGAACACATGGTAATAGTCAAATAAGTTAACTCAGGGTTAAAGCGAAATGATAAGGTTATATTTGAAACTAAAACCTGACTAATAACTATTGGTGGAGAAGATTTAGAAAAATAATAATCTTATATTTGAATTAAATGAGTTTTAGACCTTTTTAAAACCTAAATTTAGTATATAATAAAATAATCTCTCAAACATTTTGAATGTATCCCTCCACCCTTTTATAAAAGGCCACAACATCTAACCCGTACTCACACCTCTCCAGACCCATTTTATCATACAAAAACTAACCAAATAATATCCCAAATCTTTTATGGTCATCTTAGAATATATACCTTTTTGATAATACAATTAAATAATGAATGTTTCTTAAATGAAAAAGAGTTACCCAATTTGAGGTAATGTCTTCTCTCGATCTTTTTCCATTTATTTTCCTTCTGGTACACCTAAACTATATTTATTACATTATTTTATAAGAAACCAGATTTTTATTTATAATGGGATGTTTTTATGATATGTATTCGATCTACACTTGCACAAAATTCCATCTAATGAATTTAGAACCTACTGTTTTTGTGGACGGTGAACTACTGCCTCATGAAAGAAGGATTGTTAAATTTTTTTCTACTGCCTCTCATAGTGGCCATTATGATGGAAATATATTTTTATATTATTTATATAGTATTTAAATTATCTATATGATTATTTATTTTTCATTTAAATCATTTCTTTATGCTTTCCATAATGCGTAAATATGATAATTTCATTTGAGGAAGGGCGGACTACCGCACCCTCAAAGTGATATAAATATTTCATGCTCTACATAGAACATATAAAGGATTGAATTGATGAACTTATGTAACATATATAACATATATATTATACTATAATTATAAAATACCTATGTACCATTTATTTCTCATTCCATTAAATTTGAAAAAGAAATGAAAGTAGCGTCCATGCGTACGTACGACTTACAATCTCCATGAACGGTGCATTACATATCTTATATGAAAATGTTATGGAATACTATAAATACCTATATAATTAATATAAATACATATATACTGTATATTTTTGATATTTAAATATTTAATTCAATTTTTTAGATATTGGACTTTTAACCATATGGGCAATTTGTAATTATAAAAAGTTATATTTTGACTCTAGTACCAAACATCGAAAAATGACTGATGTGAAATAGAATAATTATATGATTGTTATTGAAAGGTAATAAGTAGTATAAGAAGAATAATAAACTTGAAAATGGTTTAGAAGAAAGTAAAAATTAACTTATTTTTATTATTCAAGAAGAACATGTAACAAACCTGGAAAGTATAACTCAAGGTAAAGGAACCTTTAACCCTCATCATTTAGTCAAAGACTTATTTTATGTTATTTATTTTAATTTCCATTCTTTATTTTGGAATATGAACTTATATATATTTATTACATTAAATTTTATGACCATGCAATGAGAGACCCATTTTTTCTCTCATCAACTCATTTTCTGAAATTTTACATGACGCTATTAGGATGCCAATTTTTTGCAAGGGAATTCCTAAACTCAATTTCATCTCATAGAGTTTTATGCATTATTCATTGATTATATCATTCCAAGATTATGTGTGGAATCACTATTTTTTTATTTATGTCGTAATTTTCACTCATGTTAGTGTGGATATACTTTTTCTACACATAATCACCCCATTGATAAATTCGTACATCATTGATACAATCTATATAAGTGAATACATCTCAATATCCTTTTATTGAGGCATATATTGATATTGTGAAACAATAAATGTTTATATACATCCATTTTTATATTTTATATCACAAATTCCTATATTACCATGATATTCAATGATTTTTTGATGTTATTCTTTAATTATTTTCATTCATGTTTCCTCAAGTGTTATGAGACCCTTTCACTAAAAAATCATTTTAAAAGTTTTAATGATTTATTTTTATAAATATTTCTCATTAATGTTCATGTTTTTAAAAAAATATAAGGATTAATTTATATAGACATTAATTTTTTAAAATGAAATTCTTTTAATGTTTTAAATGTGTTATATAACACATTGATTCAAGAATTTCTTTACTAAATGTTATAAATGGTTTTGGAAATGGATTGAATATTTTAATATTATTGAATTGATTAATTATATTTGATGAGTGAAATGATGAAAATTTCAATCATTTATGTGTTATGATTATTTAATGCTACATGGACATTGGATGGTTAGTTTTGTGATAAACCAAATATGGATGGTTCCATGATAATCCTAGGGAGGGTGAGCCAAATATAGCTCTCCAATTCATTTTTTAATGTGACAGAGGTAGACGTTAATGTTTCTCCTATGATATTTAGGGAATATAATGTGTTGGGTATTCTAAACATATCTCCATATGTAGCTATGAAATCTACAATGTGATAATGTTATGGATTCCATAATTTAACTTTTTGATTTATGATTTCTATGTGTTATTCATAAATCATATGATTTCATAAGGTATGTTAAAGTGATTATGTTTTATGATTTAGAAGTATGATTTCATTGATTTTCATGTTTTGTTGGACTAATGTTTACATTCCTTAATCTATAACTCTTACTGAAATTTTTATGCTCATACCATGTTTTTTATATTTTTTCACAGGGTATATGGAATGGTAAGAGAAAATAAGTATTAATTAATATTTATATAATGAAAGTAAATCTTGTTTTAAGGAGTTTTTTTATTGTGAAAAAACTTATATACAGTTGAAGTGTATCCATGGTAATTTTTGAGATGTAGTGTAACAGTTACAACCTAATTCTCTAAAACTCAAAACCTGAAAAGATCCACAATGTGAAATATTGACATAACATTAGATTATATAATGTTAACTGCAGGGGCCTTATAGAAGGTTTTTCTATATATCCTTTCCTCTTTCTGTTTCTCATCCTACGAAAAAAGGGGTGATGTGTTTACGACTTCTATGCACTTGTTTTAGTAAAATGTCAGGTTAGGGTAAATTGAGTTAGGAATGTGTTATGTCTTTGGGAACCCATCTGTGATCATAGTATAGTTTTCCTGGCACTGAAAAGAGAAGTTTTGTTCAGGGGGTTTCCAATACCACATTGCAAGGCCAAAAATGCTTCAAACATTTGAGCTCCAGCCGTAGGTCCAGGAGTGAAGCATGTGTGTAGTAAAGGAAAATTCTAGTGTTTCTAAAACCCTTTTAAAATGTCCAATATTCCATATGAACTTTGGGTATTTTTTATACCTCTAGTTTCTTCACCTTTCTTTTGTTATTCTTATTCAATGGAAAGAGGTGGGAGGACTTCATGTCCATGTTATCTTATAATTTCTTCACTCCCCCTTTAGTTTCTATTGAGTTTTTGGATAGATGATTGAAATTCGGATAGAAAGGTTGAGCATATGGTTATAAGTAACCATGCCCCCTAAATCCATGAAGATTGAAGGATCCCCATAGTTAGCACACAATTTCCCAAACAGTGTGGACTAACCATGGGGACATCCCAACCCTTTAATTTTTGGGTTCTTTCTATGCCATCAAATGATGGTCGGTTTAGATTGTTGGTTATTATGGTGTGGAGACCAAATATGATTCTCATGTTTTTTATTTTGGAGTTTTTAATATATGTCTACCCCTTTAACTGGGTAGTCCATTCGTGCCTCCCCCTGTCAGTGTATAGAATCTCTCTTAAGAAACGTTTAGTTTTATCTTATGGTGGGGATCCCATTTATGTATCCTCAGAATAGTAACTCAGTTTTTTCAATGGACTTGGATTCCCTATAGGTTGTCTCATTCAGATATCTCTAACTACCAACATCTTCATTGGATAAACATTGGGATTGGAGAGCGCCCAATGGTTTAATTAAATTAAGGTAGGTGAAACCTTTTTGATGTTGTTATTCATTTGGGTAAATTTCTAGATTCTTGTTTGGATAGTGTTTGAGGAGTTTTATTTTGGGATAAATTTTTAATGGGATTTATTGTTACTGGAAATTGGTGTATGTTTTGGTTTGTGAGAGTATTTATTCCTTAATTGAGGACTAGAGGTGTTTGACCTTTGTGGGCAAAGCATGGAAAATAAGTACCTCGTGGTTTATCAGTTGGGTTGGGTATTCTCTTTTGGCCTTGTTGTGCCTTTCTGAGGGTTGAAAGCATTATGATGGGGAGAATTTTCATACCTAGATTTTCAATTCCATGCTTTGTTTTAAGTCCAATTTTGGTTCATACCTTTCTCTTGGATTCTGGGGGTTTCGGGTTTAAAATTTTGGTCTCTCTTTTGTACTTGATCTATTACCTTAGTCGTGGGGGTCTTGGATGGTACATGTCATTCTATTTTTTAAATGGTATGGTATGAAGTTGAGGTGGTTTGGAGTTGTATTTTTGGAACTCATAGTGGCACCACATTTGGGGTATGTTGTTGAGGTGGTTTGTACCCATGAGTTGGATGAGTTTTTGGGTGAAGAGAGTCCTTTTGTAAGAATGTTTCACTATACATGGCCTATATTTCTCCTAGGTTTCCCCCTTTGACCCCTCTTGAAATTGATGGAGAATGAAATTGTTTTTGGAGGCCAAAAGAGGCTGCACGATTTGGCTCTATGGTTTTCTAAACCCATCAGCCAAACCATGCAAGGTGTAAAGCTGATTAAAAATCCTTTTGAAATTATATGTTTTCCCTTCTAGAAATAATGAAAGTCCACCCCTTTTATCCCAATTCATGGACTGCCTCCCTTGATAGTCTTCAAGGTCTCTCACCCTCCCATGGGACTCGATTTATATGGGAGATTTTATGGGGGAAACTTCAAAATCATGAAAATCTTATTCTATTTGATTTCTTCCCTTTACATAGGGTTTAATTCACCCTTTCATGAAGTTCTAAAAGGTCCAGTAGCTATGTTTAGTATTATGGGTTTAACTATCTGTCTTTTTGGTGAAATATTGGTGTTTTAGGTTAGTTTTCACATCATTTTAATGTGGTAGTGGTGCGGTTGAAGTTTCGCACAAATATTTGGGGTTTGAAATAACAAGTAGGTGTTTCCATGGGTGACAATTTATTAATAGGTTAATATGATTTATTTTCTTATCTTTAATGTTCCTCATATTTTTTTGTGGCGATGAAACCCTTTTCATGGATTTGGTTAAGCATTTAAGTTTATTGTTGCATTTTTACATTAAATAGGCTATTTTCCATGTGTAACTCTTGTGTTAATATTTGGGTTTATTTTAAAACATATAAAATTGGTTTATTAAATATTTTTTGGGCTCCCAATTATGCTTTGGTGGAGTCTTGGTGTGCTTTTGGGTTTCAAATAGGGTGTTTGAATGGGTTTTATGTAAAAAACCTTATTATTATTCTTGAAAGGGTTTTAAGAAAATTATTAATGGCTTATTGAGTTACACAAGGTGTTAAAAAGAGGATCTTGTTCTCATTGGGTGTGTGTATGTTTTTAAAATGGTCCATTTTTTAAAGGGCTGTTATGTGATGTATACCATATTAGAAATGTTTAAAAAAATTGCTTAATGTGTTTATCGATTTGTGAAAGAGAGATGAACATTATTCCAGCTGTTTTGGTGTAAGTATGGTTTCAAAATGACTTCGAATGAGAAAGTCGATTATGTAACATGTGTGTGGGATATTTGGTGTTTGTGGGATGTTAAAATTGTGTATGATTGTGAAAATGGAAATTCATGGCTTCTGTAACTTTTTTCAACACTAGTGGAAAATCCCATGTATCTAGGTGGGTGGATGTGTACTAGTACTCGCGTGATCTTGTGGGATTTGGCCATAGTTTTAAATAGAATATTTGAAAATGACTACACTAAATAAATTATAATTATGATTATGGTTGTGATGATGATGATGGGGATCCACTAGGTTATGAATATGCTCATTACTAGTGGTTCGTGTGTATGAGAACCGATATTTTAATGGTTACATTCACTGAGATATGAGGTACCTGGGACCCAAAATGAGCTAGTGCCTAGTGGTTATTTCCTATTTTGTAGGATCATTAGATACATTATGGTTACAATCATCATATGGTATGTATGGATGGATAATTCAGTATCTTGGGAAATCTATTTAAATGTTTGGATTCTTAAAAATATCCAACATGAAAACTATTTTTATTTAATGTTTCATCTCTTAAAAATTGATATTATAATTTCATGTATATGAAAACATGAATGATTTTTGTCTTTAAATATTGATCACATGGAATCTTTTAGTGGTGGAATCCTACTAGAATTTTTATCACACCTTACATACACATTTTTGTGTAAGTAGATTTGGATATTTTTTCACAGGTTTGGGTAAAGCTTTTAGTGCCAATGGTTTGATTTTCTATCAGTCCTTCTTGGTGCAGTGTCATGGATATATCATGAGGGAAGTGCCTCTTACCATGAGGATGATATTGAGCTTGCCATTTTGGATTTCATAATTTGTTATAG
Organism: Viscum album; assembly: GCA_963277665.1. Lineage (NCBI taxonomy): Eukaryota > Viridiplantae > Streptophyta > Magnoliopsida > Santalales > Viscaceae > Viscum > Viscum album. Next base: position 910,107,718 of record OY728155.1, on the reverse strand, counting down.
CTGTTGATAATTATTTTAAATTTTGTAATTCATTTCTAAATTTTTGTAAAAGATGGTTTGTTTTGAGAAATCCAGATTTTTATATTTGATTTTTTTGTTGTTTTCTGTTAATAGAAATGGGTAAATCATTCAAAAATTTCATTTTCTGATACCCATGAACTTGTTCAAGCCAGTGGGGATCTGGAACTCCCTTCGGGTATTTCTACGCGCTGGGTTAGGTGTCGGTATTGATGGAAACCAGATTCGGTTTGTGACATAGATAATGAAAAATAACAAGCACCCTAAGAACTAGTGAACATTATATGACAAGAGGAGAACACACCCCTTCAATGAGGGCAATGACCCCTCCTCCTAGTGTTAACATGCATCCATGAACCACCTCCAAAATCTGGAAACCTGATTCCAACCACTACCTACATATTAATGAATTCAATCATGGAACCACCATTATGTCTCTCATCGTCACTACTCCGAGATGTAATAAGTGAAAAAGTATTGTGTCTACTAATATGTTCATCCATCTCTTTGACATGTTGAGCAGGCACACAAATATTCTATGAATAACATTTCACAATTTCATCCCCCTTTACAATAGGTGTTAGCATTAAATGGTCAAGATATTTAGTATTAAAATCCCCTGAGGTCTGTGTGAGAGAGGCCTACATTGATCTAGTCATTGTATCCTTTCTCATCAGTTAATTGGAATCCTCACAAGGGGGATTGATAGTTTTCATACATATAGATGAGATCCACTATAATCCAAGGTTTTAATTATTGTTTACTATGGTTTAAAAAAGAAGAATATTTATTTTGGGGAGCATTGGTGTTCAACACACCTGAGATCTGTGGTAGTAAAATTCACACTTGTGTTTCTCCAAAAAATTCATAGAGTGAGGTGCAATTATTCCAAAAAAGAAACAAACACATTTCAAATATCAAACTCATGAATAAATTTTACTCCAAATCCTTTATTTATAGGTGTCTATGTGTTTAATGACTTACCTTTTCCTTTCTAGACATCATAACTTCACTCTAAATAACCTTTATTTATTACTATGTGGTGAGTTCAAAGAGGAAACTTTTGTCAGCATCATCTATATGGATGACCCCCAACATCATCATTACAATAGGTTCATTTTCTATAGAAGTTTGTGAAGAAAGATTCTCAATTACATTAGCAGGAATTTCAATTTGGTGATTACCTAAGTGAACATTTTTTTACATTCTCTTCCCAGATATTTAATATTCTAACAAAATCTTCACTTTTTCGCATATTATTGCATGATGTTCTTGCCTAAATCTATAATCATCCCTTGCTTGAGCTAATAAATATTTCTCTACATGGTTATAACTTATTCTATATCATTATGATGATCAACCATGTTTGTAGTTAGAGAATACATAAATGAAGGATGTACTTCTCTTTTATCTTCCTCGTCTTCTAAACCTGCACAAATAATACTGGACATGGAATTTTGTTGTAGATAATTTGGTAAGTACACATATTTTAGTATATCTACACTAGTATTTTGACTATATATTTTACAACATCCCCTGGCTTGCTTATCATTTTTATAATATTTCATGGAATGTACAACAGTCCCTTTGGAAGCTTTATGTCTTTCTTTACTCTTACAATAATCCTCCTCGAGATTCCTTAACTTTCATCTTGCACAGATGACATTTGAACAAACATTGGACCTGGAGTGTCCAATAAAATAACACACATCACAATAAAAATGAATTTATTCATAAAAAATTCTTAGATTGATTTCAACATGAATTTTGGAAAGAATAACCTTATCAATTAGAACCAAACCTTAATCAATACCTACAATGAATTTGGAAAAGTAACCAAAATATGATTTTTCTATAGCCAAATACATCTGGATTGATATGCCTATCATAGATGCTATATCATAGATCGTAAGAAAATATGAAAAATTAAAAATTGTATTATTAGTTGGAATATATAAAATAAGTTACTTTTATGCATAACAATGAGTATCTATCAATACATGATCTGATTAAATACAATTATTGTAGTGGTTAATCAATGTTTTTATAGGGCTTTATTAGTAAATTATAATCTCATTAAATTAATCACAAATTGTTAATTATATATATATTTTAAAATGATTATAAATTTATTAAAATATATTTATTTAACATTAAATAATATAATTTTTTATTTATAAATGATTTTTAAAATAAAAAATCAGGTATAATAACCAGTCAATGAAGTTTAATGGGTAGTTTAAAATGTAATATGGTTGGGGTAGGGTGATAAATTTACAAATTAAAGGGGTAATAGTTTTGACTAATTAAATGATTTGGGATTCCGGTCCTCCAATTTTTATATTCTCTATACCTTTTGGTTTTCATCCACATATATGTTATATGATTTCATTTAAAAATCACATTTATATTCAATTACCACATTATTCCACGACAATTTAATTGTTTTTTCTAAAAATTTAAATTTCGTTTAATCTCTAAAGAATAAACTATATAATTCAAACATTTGAATAACTACACTTATGTTTATTCTCAAAATATCTCTACACATTTACTCATTTAACAAATTAATGAAATCAAATATTTGATATTATCAGAGAAGTAATTTAAAATTTTCTTAATCCAATACATTTCAAACCTAATCATCATCAAGGTTAATTAATATATAACATTAATAAATTGAATGGATATGATTAGATATATAAATTAAAATTTGTTTTTTTATAATCATGGGTTTTGATGTTAATGTGTAGATAATATCCATGTGTTTTCAAGTGAAATAATATTTTATTCCAGTGTATACACATGGGATCCAACATATAATATAATGAAATAACATAACATTATTTCTAAAAATAGTTTGGTATATAAAGGTCAATAACATATATTATTATAATATAAAATGAAATATAATTTTTAAGTGAATTACTACATTAAACAATCTATGAAATATATCTCAAGAAGATCATTCAGAATAATATTATCGAACAGATTATGACAATAATTTTTTCAATCACTATATTCATTTATTATTGACATGAAAATACAATTGATATTCTATATCATTGAAATTTTTTAATCGATATCCAAATCATTAACACCATAGTTGATTTGAGGTGACATTTCATCATCATAATCACCCAATAAAACCGTCTTGGAAAAAATTATTATACTAAAGATCAACATTAAATTGATAAATGTAGGTCTGTATTATTGATATTGTTGATTTCATTGTGAATGAAATCCCTTATGATTATAAATTTAAATTAGATATGATACAAAGAGTGTAAATAGTACAATATAAAATAATTTACTTATACATTAACTCATTCAAATATCAATGAAATAAAATGTTTTAGATTATAATAGAAATCATTTAAACTAATAAAAATCAAATGAAACTCTAACATAACCATCAAAAAAGTTAATATATATATAAATTTCATTTACGTGATTAAATATATGAACTAATTTATGTTTATTAAACTCATGAGCTCTGAGGATAACATTAATATAATAACCAATTGTTTTTAATGATATCATGTGATGATAATTTTATACATTTTCATGTTTGTATAGATAATTTGTCACAAATTTTATTTGAATAATTTTTTAAACATAATCTTATAATTTATATGTAATTATACCCAAGCCCAAAGGCCTTATATTTTTATTTATTTCCCACCCCTTTATAATATGTTAAGGTGTAACCGTACATGCCCCATTATCCCAGTGGTACTTAGGCCTAGTAAATGACCGTTAAGGACCAGATACAGAAAGAAAAGACCCCACCATAACTAATCCACATAATGATAAAAGAACCCAACCTATATGGATGATCATATCAAAATTCTCCATGCAGAACGTCATGATTCTTGTAAACGAAGATGAACATTGGGTTTCCATTCAAGGTTTTCACTACATTTTTTAAATATATTTTCATAGTGTTGACTTCAAATGTGATAGAAGTCCTCATAACACTAACAAATTCAAGGATTTTTAGACGTACTAGTCCTCAAACAGAATAAGGGAAATTCTATCTTGGATGGTTTTGTTAGTTCCATTTATTTTCAGATATATATTCGACTATACTATATGTATTTATATTAGTTTTCATTAATTTTTTTGACTAAAAAGTGGTTAATGTTTCATGAAATTCGAATCAAAGCATCCACAGAATCTTTTTATGGTTATTTTGGTATTCCCACCATGAAATAACATCCTTAGTGTTGAGTTATAGGTCATTTTTTTCTTTTTAAAACATGGTCATGGAATTTCTAAATTGTGAGTAAATTATTTTTTAGGGATAAGTAGGCTGTTTTTTCTCACAGGTTTTGGCATATATACCTTATTTTTTTTGTCTTAGTATCATGTACTAGGTAAAAAAATCATTCATCATGAATTTGTTTCCTAGTTATATGCTTTCTTATATACATTTTCCATGTAATTTATGTTTTATTTTCATTATATTGTATAAAATAATTTCTCCATTCCAAGATATATGCAGAACATAACAACTTCACAAATATATTTGTAAATATTAGTAGGAACCATTGGATTCATCATGATTAAAAATGGTTTCTATGAAATATATATTAATTAAAAATTTACATATCACATTATTCTAAATTATTTTTGTGAAAAAAATAAAATACATTTATTTTCTTAATATTTTTCAAAAAAATACTATGTATTTTTTGTTATAACTTGAACCGAACTTTGATAAGCTAATCATTCCCATCCCATAAGATTTTGTGCATAATTTTATATGCACTCCAATAATTGAATATTTTTTATGATTTGAAATATAATTTTTATCATACATAGTTTTTAATGGGTTAAATTTATCTCCTTTCTTGTTTTATGGAATTTATAGGAGCCATTAAAAGAATTTTATACAAAATTGAGGAAATATAATCCTATCTTAGAAAAGTATTGTTACCTTTTATTCAATGAATTTTTATTAAATTTTCCTTATTGTTTATTCAACATTATTTTATAATAAATATTTCAAGTGGGAAATAAAATTTATATTTAGGATGTAAAATAATTATTTATGGTAACAGTTGGTGATTTTCAAAATTTTTTTTTTCATTTTATTGTAGTTGTGTTATTTTTTAGGGCTTTATTCATGGTGGATTTCATTTTTGAGCTATTTAAATCTATATTATATTGCAGTTGATAAATATTTTATGTTTTTCGTTTTTATTGTTGTTGCTAAATATTTTTATCTTACTATATTGAATTAAATTCCATCACATATTTATTCACAACCCTTCAGAATCTATCTTCTTTTATGTTGCTTTGTAAATATTCTTCCAGCTAGAATAATTCTTCTTTTTTTGAGCTTATGGTTGTACATTATGAGAACACCATAGAGAGGGGGAGTGATGAGTCCTTAGGTTTATTTTTCATGGTATTAATATTATTTTAGGGTTATGGTTCCCTTTTATTATATGTAAACCACGAAAATAACTCACTATAATTGTTTTGTAATTTTTATTTATATATTTCCTATATTACATGTTTAATGTATTTTGTCACATCAAAAGAAGAAATGAAAAATATTGGTGGAGCATGACTTATACCTTAAATCTAGGTGTTGAAATATATTGATGGAACTTCAATGTTTAATTTTTGTCATCATGTACTAATCTTTGTTCATAAAAGGATAAGAAATTATATTTATTCTATAATATGTAAATTTTTGTGTACATAAATAAAATTTGATAGATAAATAAATTTAAATGCCGAAATTTTCAAGATACCATAGTCATTTTATGAAACACTCAATAATTTTTCTCAATTTCATGATCACATCACATACTACTTCAAAAAATTGATTTTACATTATTCAATAAATTCATCTTTTGGTTCATTAGGGAATAAAAAAAGGATTAGACTATATCCAATGGAAAGGGATTTGATGTTTTATTTATAAATGGAATAAAATAGTTCTACGATTAAGTTTATATCCCTCAATTTAAAATTTCCATTCTTTCTCACACTTTTTATTTAAAAAAACATACAAGAAAAAAGAACACCCAAAGATAAAAGACATTACTAATACATTATTTTGGTTGAGTAAATATGATATACATTATAAAATGAAATCTTCACCAATAAATCATTTAAGATGGAGGATATCTCCCCCCTAAAATTTTAATTTTCATTTGATAATAGGATTTAACATATTTAAAAAGGATGGAAAATATTTTGATGTCAATACCTCTTATATTTTTTATAATTCTTCTTCTTCTTATAACCTAGAAAAATTTATTATTATATAGAATACTATTCATTATTTTTCTCCAATTAAGCTTATTTATTATTGTTCATCAGTGGGGGACCAATCAACATTTTTATACATTTTTTCATTATACACACTTATTGATTATAGTTTTTTAATAATTATTACTTATCTCATTTTGTAACATGATAGGTTAGATTTCTTGATTTTAAATGATATATAATCCCAAATAATATGTATAATAAAACCAAAAAAACTAAAATGGGTGAACCAAACTGGAAAATCATGGATGTAAAATTAATGGGTTGACCCCAATAAACTAATGATTCTTACTCATGACACTATGAGGAAAAAACGTCCTCCTTCCAAAAAGTATATTCCTAAAATTACCCCCATAATACCTTAAAATAAATTACCATTTTAGTGAAGTGTTGGGGTATTTGAGAATTAACATTGTAAGATATAATATAATTTTAGGAGTAGTTTTATTTATGTATGAATCACTTATTCTTTAGTAAAATTATTGGAACCATGGTTTGTGACCATGGGCACTGTTCATATATACTGATCATGTTTAAAAGAATTGATCTGGTTATTAATATTTATACATATCATACTCTTAATTGTATTCAAAATTCTTAAAAAAATATTTCTGGGAGTGGGAAATTTAGTGTAATTTTGTTAATATCCATAAAAAATGTATATACTAGAAAAATAAGTAATATGTAAAAATTATTTCTGAAAGAAAATAAGAGGGAGAAATATGTTTAATCAGATAATTTAATATACCTATGTAATTAAAAATATTTAGAAACAAACTAATATGTGAATATAGATTAAAATGATACGAAATTTTTTTTTCATAAATTTAACCATCTCTCTTTTATAATGAAAATAAAATTAAAAAAAATAATATTATGAATGATATTTTAAAATGTATGAATAGTAAATATCAACCATGAATAGAATTTTTATATTCGAAAATAATTTTATCTGGATAATAAAAAATAGAATGTGTAAATGATTAAACAATAATAAAAATTAATTACATAAAAACATTAAATGATGAAAATAAATAGAATGATAGAAACAATAGATTAAAATTTGGAGTTTGTGTATATCCTTGAACTTTTACACATCTGGAACTAAATAGAAAAGATAAACAATCATTAAATATTGGTGATTGCACAGTTATATGGGAGTGAGAAATGATTCTAGGATAATTGAATTTAATGGATAAATAAAAGAGGACAATATAGTTTAAAATATTCGAAGTTAATAAAATTTTGTTAATATATATATATATACACAATATGCAAGAAGATGTAATTATGAAAAAAAGGTTATTAGAATTAGATTGGTAATCGAACCAATGAGGGGCGCAGTTTATGATCAGATTGGCCATATCAGTTAATTTGGATGAATGATTTGATGTATATAATTTTTTAATGTTATATTCTTATTTTATATTAAAATTAGTATATGTTTAAAAAATAACAAAAACATAAAATGACTAGTTCAATTTGGTTTTCATCAATTAAAGGTGATTTAATAAAGATGAATAGCCAAAATGGCCTAATAACATAAACCAGATCGGAATACCTACAAATCTATCGTCTAATGTGGTCTGGGTTTGAAAATAGTTGTATTGAACTAACATAATTGATAAATATCCTATAAGTGAAAATGCATACTTAGTGTGAGAACTAGTATATAAAAATGGTGGTTTGGAGATCATATATACTTTTCATGAGTTCCAATCCTATATATTTATTGCTTCCTCAATATATATAGTCATCCAATGAGTTAAAATTTAATTGTTTTATAGAATCATTCTATCTCCAACTTGGAGACCTACTCATTTATCTTCATGTAATTAATGAATGATATTCTATTTAGTTATTGTCATTTTGATCTATTTAGTTTATTTTGGAATCATTTATGAAATAATTAGGCATATTTGATGCTCCTATTGTATGTCAAAAATACATTAAATTTTATTGGTAATTTTTGTGATGAGTTTGTAATTGAGATTCATGAGTCCTCAAGAAACCATTAAAAATGATCTTTTTGGTTAGTTTATATTTTCATAGAATCATTGATTGAAGATATAAACAATCCACAAGGTTGTAAAGAGACATTTAACAGATTCAATACATCTATTGATGAAATATTAAGAGTAGTAGTTGAACCAAACATTTATTCCCTTTTATGATAATAAATAATAAAAATAATAAAATTTTTTGAGGGCTTATGAAATAAAAAATAATTGTTTGAATTTGAATATATTATGAAACTCTAGAAAATTAAAATAATATTGATCATAAATTGAATTAAAATGATTTTAAAATGAAATAGAACACATAATGCTCAAATAATTATACGAAAATTAAAATAAAATATTTTAAATTCAGGTGTTTTAAACCCAAAGAAACATTGAATTGAACAATTTAAATTATAAAATGTTAAAATGGAAAAATCTAAATCATAATTTATAAATACAACAAATATTCCAAATATTATCCCCTATGATGTCATTAGAAATAAACCCTTTGAAGACATATAAAAAGTCGTAGAAACTAAAAATAAAATTAAATAAAACTATTTTTAAAGTAGAAAAAAGAAATAGACATAAGGCCAAAAGTGATAATCAATAATAGACTGAAGTAAATGAGTATCCATATTCATAAAAGGAAAACTGAAATGAGTATATTATAATTATGTAAAAAATATTTAACATAAGAGATTGAAAAGGAAAGAAAATATTTTATTTTATAGATGGGTACTAGGCCTAGAAAAGGGAGTAAAAATACATTGAATATTGACTTGACTAACTACAAGAATAAATAAAAATAACCACAACAATGAATGAGTAAAAATACCAAAGAATATATTCCCATTCAGTATTATTAACCTCAGTAATACACATGTGATAATTTTCATAAAATACAATATTATCATTTAACCTAGAGGTTTTAGGTATAAATAGGTGAAAATCTATCTATTTATATCAAAAATATTTAATGGGAAATTGAAGTGGATGTAAATTAATAATTCAAAGTTTGGTAACACTAGTTTGGAACACAAAGGGGAAAATTTCATGAAATAGAAAAATGGTAAGTACAATATTTATAATAATGAAAATTATGCTCAGGTGTAGTGAAAATGATTGGTTTAGATTACCCTCCACCATGATGCATCAAAAGATACTGCATAATGTATTTGAAATTAAAAATACCCTCTTTGTTACCATCAATATAAATTTTCATATCAATGACATATTGGACAATTCTTTCAATTGGATTTGATGACTCTTTCATTTTATTCACATTATCCTTGGACATATATTTAAGACAAGACTTGCATAGGTACCTAGAAAGGATTATGAAAACATTATGGTTATATTATTTCTATAAAATATTTTTATATCAGTCGTTGCATGAGTTATTTATTAAGATTCTTATTGTGAGAGTCTTTTCATTCCCACTAAAAGTAGTCTAATATTTACTCCCATCATAATGGTGAGATTCTTAACCACTCCTTTCTCATCATTTGATGTTGTTTCTATTCCAAATTATATGTTTTTATTTGAAAACCACCTTTAAGAGACACTAACAATAGATTTTACTTAATTTTTTTCTGAAATTGAAATTTTTTTCTTTTATTAAAAAATTTTCTAAGTCATTTTCATCATATATTTATCCACTAATAACATTTCTTAAATGATTTTTAATAAAATATCTATAATCATGAATCCCAATTTTTTGAATATTAATTTTCTTATTCATCATTTCCAAGATTTGGGAAACCTTGACATGGGATTCACTCTTTAATATTAAGTAACATTATCCAAACAAATATTTAATCATGATTGAAATTTAAAATCATATATAACCCATAATTTTGATTCAACGTTTATTAATTTTTTTGTAACACGATTTTCAAAATCCGAAAAATGAGATAATAAAATAGGTTCATTTACCTCAAAAACATTAATTGATGGATACATTTCTTATAAGAAACATTCTACCAAACCTTTACACCAACATGAGACCCATTTTTACTAGTAGATCGTCATGATTTTACAATTATTGAAAAAAAACAAAGATATATATCAAATATTGATGTGATATTAAAGGTATTTTACCATTATCTTTACTTTATTATTTATAAAATATATTATGAGCCCTCCCATAACTCATGGATCATATTAATTATAATATTGAAGCATAAAATGTATAAATTTCTCTATAAATAATGTTTCATGCTCATTTATTTCCTATAGACTCAAATATCCCCCACTCTAAATGTGTGCATTTTGTAAAGAATGAAAAAAATGATCATCTTTTTCAAAAAATTTCTCAAAAACTAGTACCATATATTTTTCAATTATATGATTAATTAGACAAACTTGTGTTTCTACCACAATTTTTTAGATACATTATTCCAACTCATCCATATATTTATTAGGATGTTTGCTGGTCTAAAATATGAAGCATGTCAAATTACAACATACTCGAAACGTACTTGAGTAAGCACATCTTGAGTTGCTTTAACTAGTCTCCCGCAAGATATTTCCTCCTCATTAATTACCACTCCATAGTTTAGTATTTCCTCTGGAACATCCAGTTCCACATAATTATTTGGTCTTAAATAAATTTTTTCTATCATAACCACCCATATATCCAACACATGATTTGGTATTGTGGGTTGATTTACTATATTATAACAAGAATATTATTTTCTTGATTTATTTTCCCATATTCTCCATTATGTACTCAAACTCAATGTTATCCTTATATGATTTTAAATATATATTCTTGTATTCATGTTGAACTAAAATTTTGATCCTCTTTTTGAATAAGCACATAGATATAAATGCATTGGAGATGACACAAAAAAGGTAAATTATAGGGAAAATAAGTCTACATTTAAATTATTGGTGGTTAGAACGAGGTAGTTTCTACTAGAACTGATAGTGAAAAAACAAAAAAGTTATTAAATCCAATTAAATTTCACCAGGTACTTGGAAAAAACATCACTAATTAGTTCTATTTTAGAAAATGTTTTCTTTAAAAATCATCCAATAAAATATCTTGAATGATCTGTTTAAATATCCTGTATTTTTACATCCAATTATGTTAATAAGCGATTTTTTAAAAAATATAAGTTTTTTTAACTAGTGAATCTCAATGAATTTTTATATAACGTCCAGTATATATTAATTTATTCTTGGTCATCATAATTTCAATTGGATAAACTCTATTTTTTTGATAACATTCATTTCTAATCCTACACATAACAGTATGTCTGTATATCCATCTTAACATTTTCATATCTCCAACCATCATTTTTCATGATTCCATTCTAATTTCCATAACTCACATCCATATAGAATAACCTATTTAATAATAGTCTTGAAAAATTCACGCTCTAATTTCAAATGAATTTCACAACCACAAAGAACATCGTAATCATTTCTTCATTTTATCCCTCCGGTATTATTTTTTTGAGAGACATATTAATTAATATATCCATCACATTATATAAATGAGTCTTCATTTTGATTAAAAATTAAAATAAAATGGTTTCTTAATCACAATTTTACTAAATTATTAGAAAAGTCATTGTTGAAATGATTATTTATATAAATTTTAATATCCCTAATAAGACAGAATCTTTTTGGTTCTAAATACTCTCTCCAAAAATTCAACTTTAAATTAATAATCAATTTAGATTTTTCAATGAGAACTACATCTTCTGTACATGGAATATAATTCGATATCTCATCGTGTAATATCCAATAGAGAATTCACATGAATATTTATAATATCCCCCAATGATTGATAATTTTTTTTTAAGAATGATTTTTCAAATTTACATATTTTAATTGACTATTTGAATTAAAAGATGAACCCAGTAACTCTATTATGGTCTGGTTTTACACTCTAATTGGTGCATCTATTATATTTAATATTACCATATTTTGATTTATAATTTTAATAAAGTGTAAATATCCAATAAAATATCAATGAAGTGTTGAAATATAAAATTTATATCCAACTTGATTAACCTTCTCTAATGGGAGAAGTTTCTCACTTTTAGAATGCAAAGTTAACATGTTACCAAGATGACACCTTTCAAGAATTTAATTGATGAATCATCCCCAGTGCATTTTTATAGGAATCTAATTATACTGCGATGAAATAGCTATGTAATTTGTATCTCTCATATGAATATAACTATTTTCAAATGATAGATATCTAGTTATGTATTGAGTGCCCAGTTTTGGGGTGAAACATTTTTTTGGTATATTGATATCTAGAAAAGTATGATTATCAAGATGAATCCAAAACTTTTCTATTTGAGAGAAAAATTAATTGATAGCACCATCTAACTTAAATATGCATCTTATTGAATCACACACACACACAGACATATATATATATATATTCATTCACGATTATATTCATTAATTTTATGAATCTTATACCCATTCAAACAATTTGAAAAACATAAAGTATAAATCCATTATATAATTTATTTTTTTAATACACACACATTAAAAAATTCTATTGTAACATTAGACAACATAAAAAAATATGAAATATAGAAATGATTAATAAAACTCATTTCATTTTAGATATTAACATCATAGAAACCCAAAATCACTCTCTTACGTTGGTATGATAATGATGATAGAAAACTTTTAACTTTACATAAACATCCTATGAACTAAGGCCATAAAAAAACCTGACATGATACCCTACTAACCATACTCAGTATTAAATGTACATTAATTTATTATTTTAAATTAAAACATTTTAGAATTAAAAAAAATAATATCAACTATTACATTGGAATTATTTCCAGAAATATAATAAATTTTGATTGAATTAAATTTATCCAAATGAAATATATAACGTTCAACATTTTATCAGAATGATATGGAAAATTTGAGTAAGAATTATAATGTCAACATGATATACATATGAATAAATAAAATAAATTAGGTTCTATAAAATATAATAAAATAAAAATATAAATAATAATTTATAAACTTTTGATAAAAATTAATATAATGTATATAATTTTAGACCAAAATTATGTCTCCAAATAAATTTTACTATAGTTTATATTTTTGTGGATTCTTTATGTGATCCCTACTGGATGAAATAGATGAATATATATATGATTGTTCCTAAGTAAAATATAATATTTGTTAATTATATATCCCAATAATATTTAAATTGTGTGAATCAGAAAAATATAATATTATAAGAGATGCATAATTTAATGATAACATAAATATAATATGAAAATTTAATATAATCCAAATATAAAATTTGTAAATAAGTCATAAATGGATAACAAGAAATGATGTCATAGATTATAATTAAATATCACACAATATGAGTTGTGAATATCATTTTCTATGATGATATGAAATCCACGAGTCATAAGGGATTTCCACACAAGTTTGAAGATATTAACAACTTTCATTAAATATGTCTGGCATGTATTTTAGCATACACCATGTTTAAAAAACACATGTTTCCAGGTGTTTAAACAAGAAACATTACTAAATCCATTTATATGGTCTTTTGTACATAATTATTGATGTTGGAATGCAATAGACTCATCCTTTGATGAATTTGAGCCAACGATCAGTGGACCATACTAAACGATTATCCATAAAATCCACTTTATCTATCAGTAGTGATACCGAGAGGGAACTTTAGTTGTGCAGACTCATTGGTGCAATATATGAGAGTGGTACTATATATATGTGGTATTCCTTCAATTGATACTATAATACTGTGTTCTTGGTTGTTACAGAACTATATTTTAGTGGATGTATTGTGTGGGAACTATAGCAATCTGAGTTACAATTTATATCATTTCATTAAGATCTCATTCGATCTAGGGTGTTATGAAATCAAAAAAATCACTATAATTTTTCTCCTGATTTTTGTGAAGTGATTTTATCTCTCTATGAACATATATATTATTCATGAACCATGTTTCGCTTTGGTTATTATTCATCATAGTTTTTTATTTTTCAATCCCTTAGATCTCTTTTTTGAGATAATTTATCATATTTTCTCCTGATGTATTCTTAACTTTTAATTTTCTGCATATTGTACCTAATAAACTCATTTAGTAAAAATGATCCACACCACATCGTAGAACAATACATTCATATATAAAATTATACTATACATTTCTTCTTAATACTTTTTATATTTATAGTTCAAATAATTTCATCACTAGATATATTTAATTTCATTATTGGAATTTGGGATCATCTTATACTCCTAAAAGATTGAATAAAATATAAACCTAAATGTTATAGAATAGAGGAAATATTATTTAAAATGAACTATATAATAACACATATGAATATTATTATAGATTTCATTGTCATTTACAAACAGCAAATGAAAAAACCCATTGACTTGTTGATGCTCAAGAGATCCACCAACATAATAAATATCGGATAAAATTTGATGTACATATATTCACCCAATATTTTATAAAACCATAAAAGATAATGTAAATATATTTAAAGAGATATAGGTGAGGATTATTATATTAGGGGATACTCCAATAATTTTTTCTCTGGATTTTATGGCCTATTTCTATTTTCATTGTTTTATTTGTTATAATCATCTATAAATTGCATTAATGAAGTGAAATTTTGTGACTGAAAACACGATCTATAACTGAAAGCCTCATTCCAGCCTGGTACTACCAGTATGAAACAAAAATGTATCCCATATTAAACCAACATCATACGTAGAACTGAACTGATAAGGTGTATTATAACATGATGTTATCAAAAATGATTCATCTTCTTCTGGATTCGATGAATTCGAACCTCCAGTGTGGAGTGATTGACACTACCATCCCTATAGGGGACTTCGTTAATAAGAAGACTACAAAGGAAGATCTCAAACAGAGAATCAATCAGAAGAAAAAATATTTATACTTCTCATTCAATATGTTAATGTTATAAATAAAATTATAGATTATAATTATGAACAACTCGTTGAATAGACATGATTTATAAGGCTACATTCTTATATCATTTAGAATTTAAATTTCCTTATTAAAAACATACTAATAGTTTCTAATACAGAAATAGATTGGCTAT
Source organism: Viscum album (assembly GCA_963277665.1). NCBI lineage: Eukaryota > Viridiplantae > Streptophyta > Magnoliopsida > Santalales > Viscaceae > Viscum > Viscum album. Next base: position 910,092,293 of record OY728155.1, on the reverse strand, counting down.
AAGAAGAATAATATCAGGTGTATGATGTTAATTTTGTTGAAACAAGTAAATATAAATATAAATACATTCAATAATTCCATTCCTTACCAAAATATAGTTAGATGGTATTATAACATAAACATTCCAACTTGCTGAAAATGTACATTCATGTGTTGGAGAAGCAGATGGATCACCATGAGGCCCAACTTAGTGAATAACAACAAATGACCACCAGCTATTCCAAATTTATTTCAAATTTAATTCACCTTGAAAATAATCTACCCCTTATTTCTAATATTAGAACTATGTTTCCTATAGACAATGATGAGGATGATTTGGTTGAGGGCCTTCAATATTTTAACATTATAAAATTTAAAAAAGGAGGATAAGGATGTAAAGTAATAACTGATTGTGACTCATGTGACCTCCCAAAGTTCTAAACCAATGTATATTGATGAAAAATAAGAACCATTAATTTCATTTCTATTTATATAAATAAAAAAATAATATTAAATAGATTTTCATGTGGTATAATCCATAAAATCCAGGATAATGAAAAACTGAAGGAAGATGATTTTGGTTAGAGATGCATTGACCTCGCTATATTTTTAGAAACTAAAAAAAGTTGGACTCCCATTTATAATTTGAAGATAAAGAGAAGTAAAAGGATTTTGGATATAAAAATTTCATACTAGAATTTGATCATACTAATGAAATGGATGATGTTGTGGTAGAGAAAGTGAATTATTATTTTTTTCATATTTAAACTTCCTATTATTTTATTTACATCTACCCTCAAATTAATTAATTAAATTAGTTAAGATGAACCAATGGAGAATGAAGTTAATGACAATCCCATTTACAAAGTAAAGAAAATTGTGGGAAAATCATTGTTGATTATCACTATTTAATGTTCCAATTAGTTTGTAAAGGTATTGGTCATTACAAACGACTATATAAAAGAGAATATACTAGATGTAAACCTAGATTTTTTAATTTCATTTAGGGATTTGGATTTATTTTATTTTTTTCATATAATTTGAAATAGGTCAACCCATGGATTATATCATTATATGTTTGACACTAATATTATGAATTTTAAAAGGGAATGTACATTCACTATTTTTTTTTTCAGGCCCAAGTAAGTAAGAATCAGGATGCATGTAATGTGGTGCATCAATGAGAAATTCATTTCATGTGTTAAATTAACATCAGACATTATAGTAAAAATCATGAATCTGAGCTAGACATAACTATATAATCTAATTCCACATAGTCAATGGAATGGGAGTAAAATTTTAAATGTATATATTTTTACATCCATATTTTTTTCAAAGACACGATTTAAATATATACGAAATGAATTCAGATAAATTTTTTCATGAAAAAATTTGAATTAGATTCTAAAAATAATGTCTTGATTTATTTTCCTTGTGCTATGTACTCTAGGAGTCATCAACACATAAGAAATGTATTTTGACATTTTTTAATTTTTTAATATAATACCAATAAATGAAAAAGATTTAAATATATATTTTAAGGGCCTCTTTATTACTTAAATTTGTTATTTCATGAAAATAAATTTTGATATGATTACTTATATCAATATTAATTCCTAGAAGTTTTATTGTAGTATATTTATAATTATGGTTCATTCAGTACCCCGATTGACATATAGTCAGTTCACATTCTATTGAATATTATGGACTGAATATTTCATAGTATTTTCTAACCATATTTCTTGAGTGATCCTAGGGAAACATATACCCACCAGAACATACATTTATATCATTTTGAAGCTATGACAATATGAGTTCACAATTGAAATGATTGAAGAATTTTTTTGATGAGACCATATAACCTTGAGACCCACCTACACATTTATCATTCCTTATCCCATAGAGTCCATGGATGGCCTTTTTAGGATTAAGCCACAATAGAAGTCATTATTCACCTTTCCTACACATATATTTGTAATTTAAATGATATTTAATTGAATGAGTGTCAAGGATGATTTTTCATGGTGGATATAAGATATGGTATCATAATAGGAGACTATATGTTGTTTTCAAGAGATTTTTGAAATTTTCTGTATTTATAATCATTTTATTTCATTTTTTCTTCCTCCAGTTGTTAAAAAAATATAAAACATAAAAAATGGATTGGATCACAGAATATTCTATAATAACCATTACCAGAATGATGATTTCAAAATCACATGGGGTTTGGTGGTGGATGTGATAATTATCCCATGAATAGATTTCAAAATGATTATAAATAATGGGTTAGTAATTATAAACGTCAAAATTCACCATTACCATACTATTGATTGTCTTAGTAAGTCATATGGGGTTATGTGGTGGATGTGAGATCTATAATAAACATGACATCAAAAATACCACAAAAATGTCAAAAAATGAGGCTCATCATTTTTAATGTTTATATAGTTTATAATCCCTTATTATTCCCTTGGGGTGAGGTGAAATTATATTTTAGGGAGGAGAATTTCATTACAAATTTATTGTTTATATCATGTATTATAATGAAGTGTTGGACTTCCTCCTTACAACTTACACGAATTATAACATCTGTACCAACCCTAAGCCTCAGATACAATTCATCCTACTTGAAAATACCTCATTATTAATTGTAATATTTTTTTAATGGGGTGGAGAAAGTAGATTCAATGAAAAAATTTGGTATTGAGCATGTGACTGAGGTAAATTAATAACTTAACTAGATTTTCACCATGAATGATGAGAGGAAAATTTCACGAGAAGGTAAATCATAAATGAAATGGGTACTGATAAAAGGTAGAAATTTTTAAATGTGAATGTGAAATCTCTTGAATTTAAAATTATAATAGAAAAATTTTCTTGAAACAATTTTTTTTTCTGTTATTCGAATTGTTAGTGATATCATTTTTATAAGTATCAGATATTGAAAAATCCCTTGATGATTTTTTGACCCTTTTTGTTTGGATGTCGATATTTTCCCCAAGCACAAGAAAAGATTTTGAGTATGGGTTTATTTAGTTTAACTATTTTATATCCAAATTTCCAAGAGTTTTTATATTTATTTTAGTTAAATATAATAATTAATATAATTTTAAAATGATGTTTGATTTCAATGTTTATGGTATTCTTAAGAAAGGACATACATTTGGAATATTATATTGGAATACAAGATAATGTTCATTGAGAAAGAAACTTGAAATCATACTAATATGATGAATATGAGGGTGAAGATAAAAGTCAATCAGATAAATATTTGTAATGAATTATTGTAACACCCTGAGATTTTATGAGATAGATTATATTTAATTTCTTTTATATCTTGTGTTGTCTTCTACACCATGATTATCTTGTTCTATAACACTATTATTTTATTTTGTTAAACACAATGTCATGTAATTTTGATAGAATAAATTTAACACAATAGTGAGTATTGATTTTGATAATTTTATAAAAGAACTATGTTTGGATTAGGATATACACTACCCCAAAGGAATTATTAAATAAACGCAACACTAACTTGGCTTGCATTACACGCAAGAGAAACCATAGTCAATAGCTAGTGTTGTACATAGTACCAAGTTTCATTAAACACCGATATATTATTATTTAATCAGATATATACTAACTGTTATGAATAGTATTAACCACATTTAAAATTTTATAAAATCAACATTAATCTTACGTATTTTCTAGAACTTGAAATTAGAACAAATTCAATTTTTCAAATAAAAGAAGTATATTTCAAAAAATGTTGGTTTCCCAAATTTTAATGGCCCATCCATTTTAAATATACTTTTTGACATGTTTATAAGATCAATTTGAGAAAATAAAATTGTTATTTGGATTTTGGATATAAAATTTTACGTTCAATGATTTCTTTATATTTTCTTAACAATGTTCATATTTTGATGAATAGTAAAAATACGCTAAATTTCAATTGAAAAATACATTTGTCACCAAAATTATTTATATAGTTAAAATATATTATTTAATTGTTTTGAAGTATGAATATAATATATATTTATAGTTTAGTATAGTTTATTTAATTTTCATTAATTTTAGACTGAATTCATCTGTAAAAACATTTCAATCTTTTGCAATGTTGTAACTTAAAAAAAACACATTTATTTTCCAAAAATGGTATTAATTTTAAATGAATTACTTTAAATTATGTGATTTGAATTTTAAAAAATGGATTCTATATTTGGAATCCTTTGGTCAAAATTATATTTATAGTTTACTTTTATTTTTGGGCCTTATGGATAGTAATGTTGCCAATTATTTTTAGTATCATGGTTAACGGTAAATCTGGTAATTAAAGATACAAATAATAATTTATATTACCTTAACACCTGTAAAAATTCTATTGGATAAATTAATTTGACCATTATTATTTTTACGAGATTAAATAACATAATGGCCACTTACCTACGAATATAAAAAGAATATAAAAAAATCAAAGAATGTCACAAAATGTCACACTCTCATTTTATATAAGTATATTAATTTTAATTTAGGGATTACCTGGGAATAAAACCAACTATTGGTAATATATGGAATTCTAATATAATTACATGAATCATAGAAATTTATTTATAATATTTTTAGTTTGAACAATTAACATAATATTTTCTCTAATTCTACAAAAATATTTATTTAAGAAACATAAAAATAGAAGAAATGATTTTAATATTGTTAAAATTTTTATATTTTGGATTAGATAATGTTTCCAAAAAAGATTCAAAATTTATATGATATATTTTATATGTGTTAAATAATTATATTCTGATATCCTTATTTTCTTATTGTATTTTAACACAAATTAAATGAATAGTATTAAATTTAGAAATAATATTATTATTTTGAATTAATTTATTATTAGGTTATTTTGAAATAAAAAAAATGTTAAATAATAACAAGGGGATAATATATGGTATAAAATATATTATAATTTTAATTTATAAGATATTTGAAATTATTTATATCAAGAATCGTCATATATATTTTAATATTTTGAGACATTCCTAAAGTGCTCCTCTCCTCTCTTATAAAAGGCATGTCCTCCCACATTTCCTCAAACTTGTGTGATCCTTCTAGCTCGACCAAACACAACTCAATTATCAGATAAAAATTCTTAGATAACTTTTGGAGGTCATGGTTTCCAAAAAATTCCATCCATATTTTCCCTAACTAGAGATTCAAAGAAGTCCAACAAAGAAGAGGAAATTGCTTTAACAATTAAATTAAATTTCATTTAATCTTATTATTCCTATATAAATGTTATTTACATAATAAAGTAATATATACATAATATTATACATTTTGAGATTTTATTATAATCATGGTACCACTTTATACCTCCTTTTATCCATCCAACCAATAACAATATCAACATATGTGCGTACGTACGACTTACTATCTCCATGTCGTGGTGTAATTTGTTATTAAGAAAATATATTTTTAGGATGGGTATAATGATGATAATAATGGATTTAAAAAATTAATTTAACTTTATAACTATTATTTATATTTAATATATCATCCCATAACTTACCATTTAAACATAAAGTGAATGATACAGTCGCTCATGCGTACGTACGACCTACCATCAACACGACACAGTGAGATTGATTCTCCAATTTAAAAATTAAATAAGAATTACAATTTTTATAGTATGTGTGAAAATAATAATTATGAATATAATTCCATGGATAAATTGCTTCCTATTGATAACAAACATGACATACATGAAAATATTAAAATGGGAAAACGAAGTAGTTAACACCAGAAATAATGGTAATATTGAAATACAATTAACAAAATGATATAATAGTATAATATAGGATCATATATGATATCATAAATATTGATATGGTACCAGTATTATTTAATAATATTATTTAATCATTATATCTGAGGTGACGACACACTCGACTAATGAAAAGTACATGATAAGAGATAATTTTAAAATCTCATTTTTATCCGAGATTGTTTATATGTAAATATTTATCGGGGATTATTTATCATCGATGTCCATCGTTCCAAAAATTGTTTTCATAACATTTTCACTATTATTCTATTTATGTTTAGAGTAATTTTCACTCAATTTTGAATTTTACTACATTGTATGTAAGGAATCATTCTTTTGTTTACCATATGAAATACATTTTGACTTCTCTAACAAAAGTAAACGGAAAATTTTTCATTTACTTATACAGTATGAATATATTTTTATGGTTTCATGATGTATTATTTCAATGAATCTCCCAATATGTTATTTCATGTTTATTTTCAAATAATTTATTTTATTATAAAATAGCATGGAATTTTGTGAAAAGAAAATGTTTTTGAAGAAAAAAGAATATTCTCCGTAAGAACTACATTCAAGTGTTTTATCAAAATTATTTTCCATCTAAGATGATGATATTAAATATTTTTTTGATTTTATCCATATTAGTAGAAAGATATGATTATTTTAGGGATGGAATCATATTTTATATAGATAATATTATGATTGAATGATGTTCAAGAAAAGTATTTTATTTCTCAAGTTAAGCTATGATGAATGTTTAATGTTTTGTGGAGGAAACTTGCAGGATCTTGTTTCGGATCCTATGTTTTTTTTGAGGTCATATGTTGTTTGTGTTGACTCCAGATACCAGTTTTCGGCTTCGGATTGTGCGGCTCGAGGTCCTGTTGAAGGCAGTATGAAAAACCCTTCTTCTTCAGTTGTGTTGAATGTTCATGTAGTCCATGATTCTAGATCCAATGTAGATGCTCAGGATAATTCTTCTCATCATGTGAATGAATTGGTGCAGGTGCAATCTGTGCCAAGGAGGGTTTTTCAGAACTCTGCTTCTGCTGTGATTTATGGTTCCCCGTTGAAGACATCATACGATTCACCGAAGGTCTCGAATTGAGGTGGTTATGTAAAGTATCTGAATGGAAGAGTTGCAATGGATAGTCCTGCATTGGCACCACCATTTTCCTGGTTCAATGAATCCTCTAGTAGGATCCTTCAAAGGGGGTCCTCTGCTCATGTTGATGTTAATACTGATGTGTTTCCTAATTGTATGTCAGTTGGGAAGAACTCCGTGATTTCACGTCTTGTTCTACCAAAGGGTCGGAATCCTTGAATATTTTATGATCTCATCAAGATAATCTCGTTTTTATGGGGATCCTCTGATTGGTAGTGTGTTTCTCTTGGTTGTGGATTATTAAATTGTATTTGTCCATTGAATGCTTGAAAAATACATGTGTTGGGCTTCGGGTCTTTTGCTCTGAAGCCTAGATGGCTTCATCTTCAGGAATGGTCTCTCGACTTCAATGCCTTGTGTGTAATAAATTCCTTTTCATAGTTTTGGGTTCATTTTCCAATGATTCTACATGACATTGGTAGGGCGATAGGTACTACTATTCGTCTCGACAAGGAAACTGAAGTGGTTTGTTTTGGATATTTTTCCAGAATTCTTGTGGAGATTGTTCTGAGCACCACCTTGATTGATAAGGTAACTATATACAATCCCACTGATAATATTCATATTTATGTTGAATATGAAAGGAAGCCTCTTTTTTGTATAGAATGTATGGCTATTGGACATTTTTTGGAGTTATGTTGAAAGAAGATCTCATGTGAGAGATGTGGTATGAAGGGTCATTCGGAAACTCTCGATAGAATGAATCTTCAGAGAAAGCATGTGGCTTTGTCAAAGTCTCTTGTTCATGATGATGAGTTTATCAAAAAATCAGTTTCCACTATGGCAGATATGGTGATCATGTCTGACCGTCAAGTGTTGAGTTTGAATTACAATGGTCTCGTGGTGGATAAGTCCCCGATGCAAACTGCTAGTGGTCCCTCTTCTTTTTATATGGATATCACATCCAATACTCCCACTAAATTGGTTGAGATTGGAAAAGATGCTATCCTCTCTACTGATGTGTCTCCTGATCATTCTGACCCTCTATCTCAAAACATGAATGTTAGTCATGGTGTAGGATTGCTCTATGATTGGAATGTTGAGTCTAATCATGGGTTGGATCCCATTGGGACTCCTGAACATGTTGATTTTCATAAAGAAATCCAGAATCTTTTGAATTCCTCTAAAATATCTGAAAAGTGGGGTGACATCTCTGAGGACGAAGGGTTTGAAGTGAACAGTGGTGATCCTATATCATTCAAAGATTCCCTCCTTCCTAGAAAAGGGAAGATAGATGATTGTATAGACCTCACTCCTGGTCCCTCAAAGAGAAGTCCAAGGAAGGACAATTCTCACACACCTTTCACTGTGTCTAACCATTCTTCTACGCTACTAGGCAAGTTCAATTATGATATTCTTAAGATCCACAATTAGGGTATGTCTCAATCTGACTGGGAAACTGCTGATGACTTTGATTTTGGGAATTCCATGTCTTATTATGATCATTAACTTCTTTGGAAAATTAGGGGGAAAATCACTTTGTTTGACCCCACCCATCTCTTTGTGTACTTTTTTCATTCTTTTTAATAAATGGTCAGAAGCTTAGCTTCTGTCTGGACTTTCCAATTATTTTAGCATGATTAATGTTCCATTTTTATCGATGTCTTACAAAATGAAAATATTTAATTTATGACTCATGATTTTGATATTAAAAATTTATGTTCAAGTTTTTACATTATTATAATTATTTCTTGCTTTATATTCCCAATGATTACCCTTAATAATCTATTGAGCTCTCCCTTATTATGTTTTATTTTCCCCATGTCAGTGATGGATTATTCTGCACGCTTCAGCGAGCTAAAACATTTTGAACCTGTTCTAGTGGGTGATGAGACGTTGAGGGCTAGAAGCTTTGAGGATTGTCTTTCATATGACATCCGAGCACTGGTGAATGTTTTTAGGTTTCCTACAGTAAATGTTATTGTGAACTGGACATTTATTACTGAGCGGGACCTGTGAGAAGCTAGTCGTGCAGGCCAGTGCAGTTCGACACCAGTTTCTGGTACTATTTCTGTCGGTAAGAGAAAGAGGCAGATGGATTTCTCTCAAAATGGCAGTACTATCCAAAAGAATTATTCAGGTGTCGAGGTCGTGTGCTAACAGTGTGGTAATGAGTGGCACAAGAGACCTCAGTGTCCATGTGACCCAGTGGAGTGATGAGCATATAGTAAGGTGGGCCATCTCAAGGATTATTGCATGGAGTTTCCACCAGAGACTAGTGAGAGGGGTTCTTTGTAGTCCTTGCATGCGGGGGTAGGGCCAGAAGCTTCATATAATTCAGGGAATTGCAATACGTCAGGACGTTCAGGCCAAGGTGGTGGTCATGGCCGTGGTAGCCAGACACTAGAATCTCAGAGACAGCAGGGTGGGTCAGCTCTGGGTAGCCAGGATGTGTTGCATGGCCATGGCTCTAGGTAGGCATATGTAGTGAAATATACCCATCAAGAGAAGGATCACATACCTTCAACTATCATAGGGACTATTCAAGTTACTTCTATTTTATCTTCTCCACTTTTGAATACTGGTGCTACACATACCATTATATCTGATCCCATTGTGGAGAAGCTTGGGCTCTATGTTTCTTATTCATCTGATATCATGACTCCAGTCACTCCATTTGGAACTAGAATGATAGGTGTGCATCTGTGTAGGGAGTGCCCCTAGAAGTTGGTGGGTTTCACTTTTTATGGGACCACTATGTCATAGAGATGATGACCTTTTATGTCATTCCCGGGATGGAATGGTTGGTACCCTTTCCAGCCGTTGTGGATTACTATAATCACATGGTGAGTTTTACTTCACCAGAGGGCAGAGAGTTTCTATACAAGGTAGAATGGGATGTCCAGGTGAGCCGAGATGGACCTGAGAATTATCAGCGTGGTGGTGTGACAACCCATATTTTGAGTATATATCTGGATGAACAGGGAAATTGTCAGAAAGATTTTCCTCCAGTGGTTGATCATTTTAGGGATGTCTTCCCAAACGACTTTTCATGTCTACCCCAGGAGATATAGTTCAATTTCTCTATTGATTATGTTCTAGGAGCATCACTGGTGTCCATTACTCTTTATAGGATGGCCACAGAAGAATTATAGGAGCTCAAGAGGTAGTTAGAGGAGTTAAAAACCAAGGGTTTTATTCAACCTAATACTTCCCCTTAGGGTTCTCTTTTCATGTTTTCGAAGAAGGTATACGATACCCTCTGACTCTATATGGATTATTAGAAACTGAACCAATTGATGGTAAAGAACTGGTATCCTTACCGATGATTGATGATATTTTTGATCAATTCCGAGGATCACGAGTGTTCTCGAAGATTGACATGAGATCCGGATTTCATCAGTTGCGTGTTAGACCATCTGACATACCACTTACAACCTTTAATTGTAGGTATGGTCTATACAAGTACTTAGTCATGTCGTTCAGACTCACAAACGCGCAAGCAGTTTTCATGGATCTGATGAATCGTGTGTTCCACCCATATCTGGATTCTTTTGTGGTAGTTTTCATGGACTATATCTTGGTGTTCTCTCACACTCGACACAACTATGTCACCCATCTTAGTATCATACTGAGTACACTGAGAGAGCATCAGTTATATTCTATGCTCTCAAAGTACCACTTTTAGATGGACCAGATTCACTTCCTGGGTCATATTATCTCAGATGTAGGAGTTGTGGTAGACCTATAGAAAGTGAGAGAAATAGTTCCCTAGGAGAATCCTAAGAACGTGTTTGAAATTCGGAGTTTCATGGGGTTGGCTGGTTACTACAGGGACATTATACATGACATATTCATTGTAGCAGTACCGTTGACAGGCTTGACTAAGAAGGTTATGATGTTCGTTTGGTCAGAAGCTTGCATGACAGCCTTCTAGGAGATGAAGGGAAGGTTGATATTAGCACCAGTCCTGATATTTCCAGAGCAAGGTAAGAGCTATATAGTTTAATGTGATGTATCAGGTATTGGTTTTGGAGCAGTGTTGATGTAGGGCGATCGAGTAGATGCGTATGGGTTACGGAAGTTTAGGCCACTTGAGAAGAATTACCTGATAGATGATCTCGAGTTTGCTGTAGTTGTTCATGTGTTACGATGTTGGATAAATTATCTATTAGGAGAACATTATGTGGTGTTTATGGACCATGAAAATTCTTAAATAAATCTTTACACAGCGTGACTTGAATTTGAGACAGTGAATGTGGGTTGAATACCTTCAGTCTTTCGACATTGATCCTGCCTATAAAAATGGTATGGGTAACACATTAGCTGATGCAATGAGTAGGAGGACTCAAATACAGGTAGTTTAGGAGGAAAATGGTGAGTGGTAGCTTATGGACTTGTTCCTGGAGATACATTCATAGGTGCACGATAGTTATGGGAGAACCTATATTTCTTCCTTAGATGTTACTTCTACCGTCCTAGATAGAGTGAGGAAAATACAACTATCAGATTCAGAAGTCCGAGTTCAATGATAGTCGGTGGAACGTGAGGACCCTCCTGCTGGTTGGATGATAGGCGATGATGAGCTACTGCCTATCCATAGATGAGTGTGGGTTCCAGGGGAGATACATGAGGCATTGATGTGGGAATTTCATGCTTCATCTTGGGCAGTGCCTCCTGGAGTTACAAAAATGTACCATGACACGAGACATCAATATTGGTGGCCGGGTATGAATAGAGTGGTGACTGTTTTTGTTACGAGATGCTCCACTTGTCAGTAGATGTAGGCGGAGCATCAGAGGCCAGCCATACTATTACAACAGTAACCCATTCCACAGTGAAAATGGGATGATGTTGCGATGGACTTCAGGACTGGGTTGTCAAGGTCACCTCGAGGAAATTATGTAGTATGGGTTGTTGTGGATAGACTAATGAAGGGAGCTCGACTTTGACAATCAAAGAGACCTTCAGTGTTGACAAGATCAGGCATTTGTATATCTGATAGGTAGTCTGTCTTCATGGGGTCCCTCATTTTGTAGTTTTAGATAGGGACACCAATTTTACGTCACATTTCTGGAAGGTTTTTCTGAGTGAATTGGGTACACAGGTGCTTTAGAGCACAGTTTTCCATCATCTGACCGATGAACAGTCAGAGTGTACGATATAGGTGATAGTGGACATGCTTCGTTCATACATCCTAGACTTTGGGGGCTCTTAGGAGAAGCACATACCCCTAGTCGAGTTTTCCTACAATAATATATTTTAGGAAAATATGGAAATGGAACCACACATGGCTTTATATGATAGGCCATGACGATCAAACTTGTGTTGGCTAGAGGTAGGTGAGGCAGCTTTACTGGGACCATGTCTTGTGAAGGAGACTTTAGAGAAGGTCATGTTGACACAGAAGCGGATTTCTAATGCACAGTCTCATAATAAATCTTATACTGATCACCTCACATGACACTTGGAGTTCATGGTCGGGGATCAGGTTTTCTTGCAAGTTTCACCAAGGTTTGGACACATGTAGATCAGGAGACAGTGTAAACTTTCACCAAGGTATGTACGGCCGTTTGAGGTTCTGGAGAGAGTCAGACTGGTTGCCTATCGGTTGTAGTTACCAAAGAGGTATCAAGCCATGCACAACATCTTCCATGTATCTCAGCTGCGCCATTATCACTAAGACCCATCTCATGTTTTTTATCATAGGGATGATGACCTTCATGTCGATGCATCCTTTGAGGAGAATCTGATTCATGTTTCTGATAGGGGAATGTAGGGTTCTATGAGGCTGATCAGTTCCTCTCATTCGGGTGCTTTGGAAGCATGGTTGAGTGCAGGATGAAACCTTGGAGAAGGAGATCGACTTATGGGAAAAGTGGCCAGAGTTGTTCTCATATTTATCTTCACCACCATTGGAAGGTAAATTTGGGGACGAATTGCTTTAAGTGGGTATGTTTTTAAGAACTTGGTTCTTATTCTTGAGGTACAATTTTCTTCATCTCATTTTTCCTTATGTGTTTTCGAGAAAATAAGGAAAATTGGGAAGACACCATTTTTTATGGGTACAATCCGTGTACTTTTCCACACGCCATGTACTTTGGCTGTGTGGGATGAGAATACAGAGCATGTAGGCCTGTCAGCAATGAAGGGTGTAAAAAGGGACAACACACCTTCTACTTAGTATATACACTCTGAGTAATCTGCCGGCAGGTGAACAATAATGTGGTGGGAGTAGCCTCCAGTGGAACGATAGTACACGCTGTGTACTTTGAAATACATTTCGGGTAATCAAGTCGACAGATTAACCGTGATGCAGTAGAAAGAGGCCACCAGAGGAACAATTAAAAATGTAATGTACATGCCATGTAATTGAGATTACACGCCGTGTAATTATGTTTTTTTTGTAAAAAATAGGCAGTCTTCTCCTCTTTCGACAGAGGACGCTTAGAATTCCTGAGTACCATGGGAGAGAAGGCCAGATCTTGGAAGTGCTCCCGACCGCACATCGGGACTTCGATTCCTTTGTTGTCGATCTCGTTTGAACTACGCAGGTGAGTTCTTATCTCTCATTATGTCTCTCCTTCCAATTATTTCATGAGGGGATGTTATTTTAGTTTGAATGGGTGAACATTTATCCCGGATCTAAATGGTTCTCGGTTGATTCAAGAGGCGTCGTTCATGTATATCGATCAGAAGAGATCAAGGTAGGTGGTCTGGTGTTAATTTTCAATTGTTGAGTTGTTTTTGTATACCGTTGGGCTACGCGCCCATGATTGGGGTGTCGTATAGTTGAGGCCTTAGATGAAAATATATCTATAATTTCATATATAATCTAATGATAAGAATAAACTACTGTTTGGGATCGTTTCTTGGATCAAGGGCCACCCCGTGGGTGTGTTTCCCTTGTTTAGCCATTTGGCAAGGATACTCATCGGTATACCATATCATTAGCATGTTTTGTGTTTTCATGAGAGGAACCATATTTATTACTTTCTTATGCATTGGGCTCAGCCCAGTTACCTGCTTAGCCTGAGGGAAATGTTTTTCATAGCCCGAGGTTAGTGTTCTGTTTAGCCTGAGGGCAGTGTCTCATTTATCCTGAGGGAAACTCTTCTGATGCATCTGGGTAGTATCTTCTTTAATTGAGGCAAAATCTCGTATGCCTGAGGGCGATATTCGTTATTCCTATGGGCAATCACCAGCGAGTTTAATTTTGGATTTCCTGAGGGTAAGGATTTTCATATCTGAGGACAATGTTTACTTTGAATATTCAATGTCGTGATTTCCTATGTTGTACCAGCCAAGATAAAGCACAAGCTTGGAATTGATATATAATTATTAATATGGAAATGTACCTGGTAGATATAGTAACTTTTTTGTACTGCCTAGTTATTTCATTTTATTATTGCACACTTCTGTTGCACATTTACACTAACAGTTGTATACGAGCCTTTGGTTGTTTCCTACTGGGATTTATTTCTCACAGCCTATTTGGGTCATGTATTGGGACCAATTAGACTATATTACTGCAGGTGACGAAATGGGAAAGGCTCCCAATAGAAGTACATGATTATTGTAGAGGAGTAGGAGAGCATGGGACTGAGATTAGGCTTGTGATGCTGTTGAGTTCATGTTGCGCTTCATTAGTTTACTTTGTTGTACTTGGTACTTCCTACTGTATTGTATTTGATTTCAGAGTATCCTGTTTTGACAAATTTATTAGAAATAGTACTTATTGCATCATCATATATATATCACCATTTGTTATCTTTTGCTTCAGTACTATTATTCTTTCATCTTTGAATTTTTACTACTTCCGCTTTTAGTATGTTTATGTTTTTCTGCTATGCTATACTTTGACAAATGGGGGCATATTTTTCCCTCTATCAGACCTAGGCCCCTACAGCTAGTTGGTAGCCTTTGGTGTTTGGGGAAATGTGTTTGAGGTCATTTGACCAACTGGGTTTGGGGAACCTGTTATGCGGCTTCCAGAACGAGGAAGTTAAAAATAACACAAAACATGAAAATTATATTCCATTCATGATAAGTATAAAAATCATTATTAGATACATCGGACGACATGCACTATATTCTCAACATTAAGTTTGGTTATTCATAATTAATAATTGAGAGTAAAATTTTATTTGAAGATAATTTTATTAATTAAAATTTAATATTTATGTTTTGTTCTTTAATTTCTAATTTTATACTTATATGACATTAATATTTTCCACATGCATGTGCAGTAATTATGTAGGGAATGAAAATAAAAATAAACAATTTTAAGACACAATTTTAAAATATATATTAATGATTTACATAATGAGAAAATATAGATATTTATTTTCAACCCAATTGCCTTATTTTTATGATAGTAATTTATTACTATGTTTTATATATTAAATAATTAACATTCATCTCTTAACAATGATTAAGCTATGTTTCTACTATTATAAGAAAAAACCTAACTTTTTTAAAAAAATTATATGGTTTATTAAATGACCCATATTTTGTATAAATATTTTTCCATGAGATATTTTTTACTGTTTTCTATTTTTTATTCGATTTGGGTACATTTTCGACCCACATTAATCATATTAACTCTATTATAATATTTCCATTCAAAAAATTTCATGTTGTCACATTATAGTATTTAATTTGTATATTATATTAATATATCAGTTTTTGAAAGTTTTCATTGAAAATATACTATAATATATTCTTTAATAAATTAATCATATTTATGAAAATGTATTTTAAATTTTTAGGCCAAAAATAAATACCATAACATCTTTCACAAATAAGAAGAAGTATTAATTTAATTAAAGAATAAATCATATTAATGAAATTAAATACAATAAAACGAACATAAATTAAAATTTGTAAGATAACAACAAAATTTCCTTGATGAGTATAACATTAATATGATATAATAGAATAAAAAACAAATACTATTCTTTATTTTATTGTTTTTTTAGTCATAGTATTGAGTCGTTAGTATTTTGAAAAAAAGATTTTTCATGAATAAATTATTTTATTAAATTATATATAAATACCTAGAATAATTAATAATGTTTAATGAGATAATATGATTTAAAATATGTAATTCCATTTAGTTTTTAGGCATTTTTTTAGTCTTAATAACTATAATATATTTATTATATTTTAATAATTTGTGTAATTCCAAATTCACTCATCACCTCAATTATAAGGGGATATTCATCCATTCACAAAACATCGTCACAAAGAGGCTTCACGGTCAACTATTCTCTTAAAAATTATCTTATTATATTCTTTATATCTCTACATTCTAAATTTTTTTGGTTTTTAATAACACCATATTTTCTGTTCTTATGGTGTTAAGGACATTAATTTTTCGAAGAAGATGAAGATAATGAAATCTATGTGATGAAGAGAACTCAATGTAAAAAAGAATGTTTTGAAAGAATTATATTTTCAATAGAAACATATATTATTATTATTTAAATTTTTGTAATTTAAATCATTATTGTGTATATGGGAAAAATCTATTTTTCTTAGTGATTTATCGTGAACTTTTATGCAACCATTTTTTCTAATGTTTAGGTCTTATTAATTGTTCGTATTTCATCTTGAATGATGTATTTCTCCCAAAAATCACGAGTTTTAATAAAATTTTGATTGATTGATAATGATACGTATGCCAATATTTTTCATCTTTTAAATTTATTTATAAAATATTATGAATTTTTTTGCTGGGTTATGAATGAGAAAGACATGTATTGTAACATAATTTTCTAAAATCCATAATTTTGGGGTTGTATGAGATGGTAAGGTTTGGCGAGTGAACCCCTGACCATAAGGGGTTGATTTCATACAATTGAAACACCTTGTGTTGACATTTTTTCATAATATATTTCTAGTATCATGTTAATCTACAAAAGAGATATTATTTTCAAATGATTTTTAAGGAGAAATCAATATTTTTTTTTCAATGATGATTTTAAAATGGATTTTCAAAATGATAATTATTATAAAGGATTTAAAAGTGTTTTGTGATAAATTATTATGAAAACCATGTTTATAAGTTATATAATTTTTTTGATATAAATTGTTCTTCTAAATAATTTTCAAAAGTATTTAAAAAGGTTTTCATCGTTGTTTCTAAACCCCCTTACCTAGAAAAATAATTTCACACCCTCTTTTTCTAATTTTTTTTCATTGGTCTAATAGAAATTATCTATGGGTTTTCAATTAACATATAGATTTAGAGAACCAAAAGTGTTTTAGTATTTTCTTTATATTTTTATACAGTTTTGATTCTTTTTATAGTAATTATCAATTCTCTAAAACCATGACTGAAAACGGTCCTCAATTGTATAATGTACTTAGTATTTATCTATTATCTTTTAAAAATACATATCATATTTAATTAAAGAATATAGGTGTTTGGGTTCAATGGTTGACATTTTGTGTCATTGAAATGATCTAGATAATATTTAATTTTGAAGTGTATTTCTTTTTATAAAAAAATAAGTGATATAATTTAATTTTTAACTTTTAGAAAATTGGTTTTATTAATTATCAATATGTAAATTTAGAATTATAACTAAAATGAATGATTTTAGAGGGTAAAATTAATTTAAATGGGGAGAATTTAATATCCCATGTATTTAAAGATTAAATTAGATATTTTAATTCTTCAATTAAAATGTAATTCTTGAAATAAATAATTTGGTATATGGTTATTTAATAAAAAGATTAATTTTATAATTTAATAATTTTAATTTAAATAAAAATATAATATAATTTTTAATATAATAATGATTAAATAATATTTTTATGAATTTTTGATTATTTTCAAAAAAAAATTAATGTTAGGAAGATAGTAAAAAAATATTGTTTTTTAAAATATTGTTTTTTTTGGTATTGTCATGAAGAAATTATTGTAATATAATTTTTTTTAAATTTATTTAATAACTAAATAGTTATATAATAGGTGTTATATTGTTTAAAAATAATTTAAGAGATGAAAATTATATTCTATTCACAATATGCATAAAAAATATTATCAGTGTCGAACCATTTCTTGCGTCGCAATTGTAATGTCAAATTTGGTTTTTATAAATAATTATTGTGTGCTTAAAAATATTTTCAAGGAAAATTTATTATTTACTATGTCGCATTTATTTTTTATACTTTAATTTATAATTTTATAGTTTTATAACATTAATCTTATAAAAATTCATGTCGAATAATTATGCAGACCATGAAAAGTCAAAATAACAATATTAAGAAGTTGTATTAACATGTATATTAGTTATTATACATAAAAACAAATATGTAATTATATTTTTAAACTAATTAACATTTTTATGATATTATTTTTTATTAGTTTTTATATATCATTTAATTAACATTAATTAATGGGAAACACAGATGTAGTCCCTGTGAAACCATAATAAAATAAAATAAAAATGTTTTTACATAAATTTATAATAATTAATCAATGTCCCATATTTTGGAAAAAATTTCATTAGTAATTTTATAAATTTGTTTATTTTTTATTTTATATTGGGGAATTTTTTACTCACAGGAATCAATTTAATTCCTATATAATACTTTACATCAAAATGAAGTCACGTTGTCACATTATAGTTTTTTATTTTGTATAATAATTTAAGAAATCATTTTCCACGATTTTTTTATTTAAAAAAAATACACTCTTACCACTAATAAATTTATCTTATTCATGATAAAATATTTTATATTTTTAGTTAACAATTAAATAACATAATGGATTCCCCAAATATGATGATGTATTAATTTAACTAAAGAATAAATAAAATTAACGACATTAATAATAGTAAAATAAATAAATATTTATATTTTTAATATTATTCATTAATCATCTAGATTAATATGATATGTCTAGGATATATTTGAATTTTTTCCTATTTTGAAGCAATTTCATGTCTTTAAATTCATAGTTTTGAAAAAAAATTGAAAAAATAATTTTTTGTGAATAAAATATTTTATTAAATTACATTAAAAACCCAAAAAGTCATTATAAATGTCAAATAGGATAATATATTGTTTAAAATGTAATCCAGATAATTTTTTATTCTTTTATGGAATCCATAAACAGTATAATATATTTAATTTATTTTAATAATTTGAGTAATTCCTAATTTTTCCCTCACCTCATTGGTAAATGAAGACTCGTTCATTCAAAAAATTTCATCACCATGATCCTTAAATCTCAACCATAAACATAAATATTATCTTTTCCACTTCCCTCTTAATATTATAGAGGACATATTTTAGGAAGAACACCACCAATTATGGTCTTAATGTGCTCATTAAATCATTTTTTTGATGAAGAGGAAGATATAGAAACATATGTGATGATTCAAACTCAAGGTAAGGGGTTTGTTTTGAAAGAATTATTTGTTAAGAACTTATATTATCTTGTTAAAAATCATAATTTAATCCATGATAGTTGATATGACAATCATCTAAAATTGTTATTGATAAATCATTAACATTAATGAAATCATATATTCTAATGAATATGTCTTCTAAATTGATCATATTTCATCTCAAAAGGCAGATTTATACCAAATATCATGATTATTAAAAATATTGATATTTAATCATTATTATTATTATTAACTTTATTTTCTTCTATGAAATTTTGTTACATAATATTACCAAATTTTATTAGTGGGTTTTGAAAGAGAAATACAAGACTTCTAATTTTTTTCCCTCAAATTTGGCATTAGGGTATCATATGAGATGATATGGTATAAGCAGTGAACCCATGACCATAAGGGGATTATATCTTATATGTGAAACTCCTAGTGGCTACATGGTCTTCATAATATATATTATATATAATTTTAATCCACAGAATTGTAATTTTTTTGAAAGGCTATTTAAGGAGAAGTCAATGTGTATTTTTCAAAGATAATTTGTAAATGGGGTTTCAAAATGATAAGTAGTATAAATGGTATTAAAATTGTTTTCATAGGAATTTTTAAGATACCCCATGTTTATAAATTATATGAAATGTATTTTATATAAATATTTTTATAAAGTATAACTCGATGTATTAAAAATAATTTTATCATTGTTTTGAAAACCCCTTAATGAGAAAAATAATTTTTTAACCTATGATTTCGAATTTATTTTCAATAATATTAATATAAATTATCCAAAGGAATTCACTTTAATTATGAAGATAACACAAAATATGTGTTTTAGTTGTTTTATTTTATTTTTTAACATTTTTGATAATTTTTAATATAATTATCAATGCTCCAAATCTTTGGCTAGAAATGTTCATTGGTTGTATAATGTACTCTATATATTTATCTTTTAACTTTAAAAAATAAACAACATGTTTTATTACTGAATCCGGATGTGTGGGTTCCATGCATTACAACTATGACTAGGTGAGTTCTCTAATTACATTGAAATTTATCTCTAAGATCCAAGATCATCACTGGATCCTCCTATTGCGAGAGGCCATCTTTGAGTTTTACCATCTAAAAATTTAGTACACTTAAGGGAAATAATATATACATACTCAAGAGGTTTATATGGAATTTATTCGGTATATGAGACAAGGTTTGTGGGAGTTCTATATAATAATCCACAACTCCAATGCGACCATAATTTCTAATGATTTTGATGTATCTGGAAATTACCATTCCTTCTTCCCAAATATCATGACCCTCTTATTAGAGGTTATGTGGTGTAATACATTATCCAAAACCTCAAAAACTCAGTCTCATAATTTACTAACAGTATAGATCTTATTTCAACATTGAGCATACCTGATGTGTTTTGAAATGGTTTTGACCTTTTCTTCAACTTCTTTAACCATTTCAATTCCCAAAAACATTAATTCAACAAATTCATCATAACTTAAATTTGTTCTACATATTTTAATATAAAGATAATCAAATGGATCTATTTGGATTCTTGAGTGGAAACTATTATTGTACCCGACCACAGATAGAGTACGTTGTTGATCACTTCTTTATTTTATGTATATCAAGAATTCTCTCAACATGTCTTCGAGTTTCTAGATATTATACATAGATTAGATATTAGTTTGGGGCGTATAATTTTTATATAATTACAACTCAATGATTATAAATTGTTGGATACTATTCTAGAATAAATATGTAAATCATGGATCCTACTCAAATGAAATCGATAATAGTTTTCCATGCAGCCTCACCACATCTATGATGTATATGATTACAATTTGATCAATTGAAAAGAATTCACCAATTTTAATTAAGTGATAAGTATTTGTAAGAAGATCCACCATAACACTTATAGAATTTTTCTTATTAATATCATCAGAATATCAGGGACAATGTCCATGGCGCTGTTTTCCAATTTCCATATAGGTATGGATAATGGATGCAACATACCCCTAAAATATTCCTAAACTCTTCACATTCTGATATATGAGGAATATTTATGATTATTCTATTATCTCCTTCCTCGTATTTTCCCACCACTAGTGATTTATGAGATTTATATATCTCTTTACATTCTCTAGCTGGAATAAAAATTTTGAGCTATTTGAATCATATAGTAGAACCATTTTTATTTTATATTTTATGGTACACATATTTATGAACAAAATCTTTAAAATAATTATTTATCATTTTTAATCTCTCAATATTTTCCTTTTCTTATGACATCGTTTTTTAAATTTCAAAATTATTTCATTGAGAATCACTACAATACCCAGAAGGTATGGATGAGAATTAATTTTATAATATAATGATGAAGTTATTATAATTATGATTACCATATCCATGTTTTACCAAAATAAGAATATTGGATACTTCTCAATTTTTCATATTGGTAAGGTAGCATGATCCATTATATATAGATATTCTACCACATCATTTTCATTCCCAAGATGGTAGTGGATTAAGAATTCATAGTCCTAGATTATATATAAACATCTACGCTGGATTGTATTATTCTCTTTCTATGTGAATACATACATGAGTCTCTTACATTGAATATATATTTCACACTTCTAACCATGGAGATAATGACACAATATTTTCAATGTGAAGATCACTATAACAAAATCCAGATCCTACGTTGGGTAGTTCATCCCAAGAACCATAAACCAACATTGGGAATATTCTCTCACTATATCATTTTTCATTAGTACACATACCAATACATTCTTTGAATCATCACTATATACCATGAAATTTTACCCAATTGTGGATATTGTATGTATTGGTGCACGGATAAGCCTCTTTTTCAACTCCATGAAGATCTTTTAACATTAATATATCTAGAAACACTTTACCCTCTTCATATTCATCTTGGTTAGTATGTTTTAAAATCATAATACGTTTTTTTTCAAATCATCGTTAATACCCAGATAATATATTTAATTCATGGATCTCCATTACAGATACGAGTCTATTACACTCCTCAAAAAACATTATGTTATAAGGATCCATGTATTTAAATTGGTTGGTGATAAAATTCCCCATGAATGATACATCTTTTATAAAGAACTACATTTTCATTATAATTTAGATAGATTCTCCTTTTACAAAATCATTATCATAATATTAAAATACTCATCATGATTCTCTTATCATTTGCGTTATATCAGAATATAATCAATAAACACTACAAAAAAATTCAACTTAATATCTAAAGACTCTCCTCATTCATTCCATTACTATTGGTGTATAATTAGTGAGGCCAAAAAAACACTATGAACTAATAGTTCCTATACCTTATTTTAATGGTGTTCTTGGGAATATCTTCCTTCTTCACTTTTAATCAGTGAAATATCAGCCAAAGGTACACTGTAGGGAAATAATATACCCAACATAATTGATTGAACAATTCATCTATCCATGAAAGGCGATACTTATCATGATTTTTGAGTTCATGACAGTTGATTTAGGGGAACATTGAACTTTCCCAATTATGGGAGAAGAAGGTGGGTACACCCCACGGTGAAGCACTAAAGAGTAAAAAACCTTAATATAGATTATCTTCTATCAATAGTTTAGTAATTAAAAATAAATTGTGGATATTACACAAGGAGGATTTGATATGGGTAGATATCTAGGTGTATGTTCTACTCAGAACCCAACCTCTTTGTCAGAAGGAAGGCTAGTCAATTATTTTGGAAAAACACTAGTATAGTCTCTCATACATTGTGTGTATTAATGAATGATTCTATCCTTGGTCTTAATCATATAAAATATATTTTATTTTCCCAAATTAAATAATATCAACACTTTTCTTGTTTTTTCGAGAAGAGTTTTATTATCATCCTTACACATGTACATAATTAGAGGATGACTAGGGATATTAAGAGTAATCTCCCCTCGTGACAGTTTATATCATCATTATATTATGATCATGAATCCATGATTAATATACTATAAAATTAAAATAATTTAATTATATAATATTTTATTATAATTAAATTCCCAAAAACAAAAACATGTGATAAAATAATCATAGATGTTCCTTGATAAAATCAATTCATTTTGGGGGGTGACTAGATGATTTTAGAAAAAAACCCAAATATACTATGCTGTAATAAAATAAAAAACTATATTGTGATAGATCATAATCATTATAGTGCAGGACCATCCTATTTCACATGTTTTAGTGATTTATTATTTTACAATCATTATTTTCCCCTTTATTAGGGCACTAACTTTGGTAATTATAAAGAACTCCACATCTAAAACATTGAACTATTATTTGTGATATAGTATGATATTTATATCCCATCATATTTTTAATTATACACTTTATTATGATTTGGAAATTGGAATCCATTATTTCATCCTTTTCAAAATATAAACTATCTATTATTTCATTCAATATAATCCCCTTCGTACCTCTTTGCACTTTTTTTTTCACATCGGGAAAGTAGTCTTATTTTCATTATCATGTATGTCACAAAAACATCTATGAGACACCCTAACTCTATTTTATGATGTGTTTGTAAAATAAAATGTGTTGTAGTTATAAATCATAATTCATGATAACAGTTTTGGTATAATCACAATATAAGATACATCAAATCACATCAGGTTAGGAATCTCATTAGGATAATCATTACATTTCGCATCATAAATATTTTTGGTGCATGATCTCTTATTTTATACCAATAAATAAAAAAGTAAAATAAAATTTGGTATTTGGATGATTATCCAATTATTATATAAAAAGGAAACTATAAACCTTGAACGAATATCTTATAAATGATAACTATATCGAAACTTATCAGCATCTGTTATTCAATATAGGATATACAATGTAGTTTTCTTATTATGTTTTCTAAACTAATATTATATTTACATCCTTTATAATGGTTTGTAATGATTTTGTGTATTTTCTAATGCATATCCCTCAGGAGTGTAAAACCAGGTGTATAGAAAGGGATGTTAATCATGTACAAGTTCGTGATTGATGTGACCACTTTGGGGGTTTACCCCTATGTATAACTACTCCTAAGCCACATCCATTAATATTATCTAGATACAGATTTAGTTTATTGTAAAATAGTCATTATATACCTCAATAAAATTCCTTGTAATTTTCTTACACATAGAATTATCATTAGTCTTATACCTAGAGACATCCCTCAATTATTCTAGTCCTAATCACCAAAAATAACTAAAAATTGTTTTTATAACAAAAATAGTTCCCCAATATTGTTTACACATATTTTATCATCAATTTGGACATTAATTTTCAAAAAATACTACCCAATGATCGTGAGGCATAATGTTATAGGAAGACTAGGGTTATGAAATAACAACATAAAAATTGAAATACTTCTTTATTTTATTATCCAAAATGATCTCATAAATCCCCTTGAGCTCCTAAAACTACAAAAGATAACCTAGGGAATAAATAAAAAAATCTTTGACATCCCATAGAGGGAATAAATATAGAAATTATACCAAACATATGTGTGATACAACATGACATGATAACATAAATGGTGTGGCACGTGAATAATAATTTTGTGGAAAAATATAAATATAATGGAATCATGAGATCATGGAAACATAATAAATATTATGTAGAATAAAACATGAAATTATCGTATGTCATGGATAAATACGAAGACAATATCACATGTTGGATAGAGTGCCACCATGAATTATGTTCAATCCCTAATCCCATATATACAACATAGTGAGAGTAAAACATAACCTAATGAATTGGATCAATTTAATGGATTTAAAATCATAAAATTTACATGTTTATCTATACCAAAAAATAAAATCAATCAAAAATCATATACATAAGAATTACACATGGAAAAAATGGGTTGCATAGTATGGAATTACTAAAAAAAACCTTAGAACATATATTACCAATTCAAAGGAAGGTGAATTAAACTCAGCATGTGTGTGTGGGAAATATATATAGAATATAGAGTTAGTATATAAGAATAATATTTTGATCATTCAAGGTAATTACATGAAATATAAACCAAAAATTAAGGTGGTTCAGAGAGTCCCCTTATCATGTATTCCAGATTCATTCTGTGTTGGCACTAAATGTCCAGAATAATAAAATAAAATTCATTAATTAATTATTTAATATCATCTTCCATATAAATTTTATTTTTATTAATTTATCAGTCTAATTTATAACTATTTCAAATAGTTACAAATCTCAATGTCACCATTTTGGTGGAGTTTGTTTCATGGTTCCAAGGTCAAATCACATGAGTTTAATTTTTTGATATTCTTTTTAAAAGGAACTAAAAATAAATAACTAAAATTAAATAGTATTTATTTAGATATAAAAATTGGTATTTCTTAAAAAACATTAATTGGTTTTGTTAGATAGGAGTAGTTCATTTAGTAAAAATTTTATAGTCACTCGGTTAGTTAATTTTAGTGGATTTATCATCGGTCACTAACTAGTTTAGTTATATTAATTATTATGATTATATGTTATTTCCAGAATGGTACATCATATATAATATAAATATTTGGTAATTTTGATAAAATTTAATTGAAAATAAAACTACCATGTGGGTGGTAATGGTAAAAAACTCATAATAAATGAAGTCTATGAACAATGTTTTCATATTTACAAGAAAAAAGAAGAGATGTGATTTGATGGTATATATTCTAGTAATATAGTAATAGTATAATATATATATGATACCTCAATTAAAATGATTTTTTATGAGGTAGGTAATGATAATGTAATAAAATAAAATAAATTAAAATATGGTGTTGAAATTGTAACCTTTTGAATTTCTCTTTTTCAAAAACATGTTAATTCCACCCCTTCATGTTTTTAGTGATATATGAGTTTGTATGCCAATTTTTACCCTTTTAAGATTTTGTTTCAAATTCCTTCTGTGAATTTTAATACATAGATATTAATTTTCTTATCATTCAATACCCTTGAACTGAAATACATTATTAAATGTCTTATAAATTTTAACATTGATATGCATGTATAGTTTCCAAATAAAAAATCATATTCACATGCCTTCATGCTCATTTCACACTTATGTGATCGTTGATATCTTACTTTTTTACAATTATCAAACATCTAATACAAATATTTTATATTATTCCTTTTCTTAGGTTATGTTGAATTTATTTAAGTTGTGTATAATTGATAATTTTTCTGAAGGGGAAGAACATTGTGGGATGAAATAAAAATATTTCAAAAAATTAGACGATTATAAAAATAGACTCCAAAGGAACTGTATCATTATGATCCTTAGGATTGTGTTTTTATAATGTAATTAATTTTTATAAAAAATAATGCAATATATATGTATGAAATACATGGGTCACTATAATTACATTAGTTGTTGAATAATTTCCTTAAATTCTTGTGTAACTCGGACTCAATATTTATCCAATTAACATAAAAATATTATTATTTAATATTAAAAGTAATATAAATTGTGTGAGTAATAGTTTACAATTAATTTTATATATATCTACAACATATTAGTTATATTTTAAATGATCAAATTTTAATTTTATGTTTTTTGTTTCATTCAAAGTCACAGTAAATGAATAGTTCCAAAAATAATATTTTGGTATTTTATAATAAAAGACATTTAATTAACTGGTTTTAATGAAATAAAAAAAATTTAACTTGTATAGTTAATGAGATAAGTATGAAAACAACAACCATATTACATTTATGGGGGTTTTTTCCTACTATGGTAACATAATTCTCCCTTAATGTGTAAGAAAAATTCAATATTTTTGTACGTATTGACAGGGTAAATATAGGGTAAAAACTAAATGATATTGGTGAAACATTAATATAACGTCCTAAAAAATTATTTAAGGAGATTATTTTCACTCATCTTAGTCTTATAATATACATTTATAAATATATAACATTTTGGACTTGAATAATAATTTATATTTATTTAATAATTTATGAAATTCCAATAACACCCCTGCCTTTACATATAGATGGACACACCTCTCATTTCAGTACACCTCATTAAGAATCCTATTATAACAAAAACCTACATATTTATATTGTCAACACACTTATAAATGTTATTGAGGTTATTTTCTTCACCAAAGACACACCCAATGTCCCTAAATTGGATATTTTATGGAATTCTACTGAAAAAGAGCTAACATTATTTACCAACTATTTTTGGTTTATTTCTTTCCATAAATTATTTCATTATATTTTCACCATAATAAAATAATAAAATAGTTATATTCAATATATTGAGATTTCATTTTGAATATTTTACAATCAAATTCCATCTATGTTATATGATATGAAAATTGAAAACATCACTCCTATATACTTATGGCTTAATATCTTCACATATTTGTGTAATTTTTTACATTTCCATTTCAAATGGATGGTTATGAAGACAGAACTCATTATCAAATATAATATTAATAAAATAATTATTTTTCATTAATTATTATAGAATATCTACCTTCTTAGCTTCCAATCCATTAGAAAATTATAATACCTCTCATTGGTACATATTGAATTTCAACTCATCAAAGTGATGAGATTCATTTTTCATTCCAAAATTACATAGATGGTAATGAGGATATATTTATAGAATATTATATAAAATAATATATTTATAAAAATTATCTAGATTCGGTGAATTAATTATTAATTTAATTTAATTTTTTCCTTCAAAAATTTAAACAATGATAATGTGTACATATATTGGGCATTCGTGATGAATGGTGTAATTTATTTTTCAATATTTAATTGTTGTGTATGAATCTAAGTATCAAAATATTTAATATATTTAAATTCTTTGTCATGAATTTTTCTGGAGACAATGGAAGCATAAGAATGTTTAAAGGACTGAAACTACCAAATCAAAACATACCTTAAAAAAGTAACGGGTAACAAAATATTTAATAATAATAATATATTATTATAAATTGTAATAATTTATAATTATTGGACAATATATGATATAATATATTGGTTTATGTATCATTATATAAATATAATAAATTTAAATTTATTATGTCTTATGTCTTATGTTAAAAACACTAATGAGGAATGTCAAACATGAGGTATGATATTTCTTAACTAAATTTCCAATAATTGGGTTTTATCACATCATCATTTATTTTGAAAAAATAATGTAGTAAGTAAAATTTAATGCCTATATGTTTTTTTCCACATGTATTAGTTTTATTTAAAAATAATAATATAAATCAGTATTTATGACTTCTGAGGTATGATTTTTAAAATGGATTTGAGCTAAATTTCTTCTCCATTGAATCAAGTGGAAGATTCCACTAAAAATAATAGCAGAAAAAAGGTACAATAATCAGATACAACTTCAAAAGTACAAGAAATAGACACCCTATCAAAAATGACAGACACAACAATTTATTTGGGTGCAATGGAGCTTTCCCTTTAGCAGAGGGAGGAATGGATGGGCCATAGGGTGCTTTGGTGGAAGGTTGATCTAGCCTGATGGAGAGAGGAGGTAGCACAGCTCGAGCTTGTAGTATAGTTGGTGCTATGGTCACTTGATGAGGTGTAGAAGATATTTCTAAAGGTGGCTGCTGAAAGACTGGTCGTATATTTGAGAGGTCTTGAGAGACTGATACCTAAACAGGAGAAACATCTAATGGACTGAGAAGCTCCGTAGTAGGAAGAACACTGGCCTTAACTTACACATTAATATATGGTTTGAGAAGATTGATAAAATCTTTAATGAAATCACCACCATATTTCATTGCCTTTTCAAAATCATCTTTATTATTGTTGAAGATCTCTAGAGTAGGAGTAAAATCCTTCAACTGATGAACTTGAGCCTTAAAGGATTGAGTGACTAGAGAAGTCTCAAATTCTCAGATAACACTTTAAACTGATTGTTCAACTCATGATTGGTATAAGATTTAGAATAGTAGTGATCAACTATCTCTTTGATCCCTTTTTGAGCCTTAGTAGCATCAGTTAAATAAAACTGCACCATTTTGTGAATATGATCAGTATTGTATTTCATCCTTTTCAAGGATTCCAAATATACAATCTTCCCAGGAGCTGCTAACACATCTTTTATAACATCCATTAAGGCATTGATTTCATGACCAGTGATTTTGGATATTTTTTAGGAGCTATCCAGAGCGACAATCTGAGTTATCTCAGCTTTCAACTTTCTCAAATCAGATTTGTTCAGGTGTTCTATCAAATTTATTAACACTTACATCATACCAGTTATGGTTTATCTAAAATCACTTGACGGAGAGACTAAGACACCGCTTAAATCCTTTATTGTTTGATTCAAAGAGGTATTATACCTGCCAATCATCTCACCAGTATTGTATAGGTCTTGCTTAATAATACTTACCACTCTTTGAGTTAAAACATCCATAGTAGCCTCAGATAGATTCACATGAGAAAGAGTAGGAGAATTAGACAATTCATCTTTTATTTTATCTCAAACTGCATGGAGAAACTCATATTTAAATCTTTCAAGATCAGATCATGGAATTGAAGGACCATGTCTAGATTGTGAAACTGAAGGACTTGGTCTATCTGCTGTCACTTGAATATAAAAAGCAACTAATCAAGCCTTATCTGAATCACTTAATCTTGTAAGATCCACTTCTTCTTCCTCTTCCTCTGGATAATCTAAACCTATAACCACAAGACCTGGGTGTTCTTCCCATATGGGTTTTCATGAAGGATACAGTGGTTTCACAAAACTATCTCTTCCATAATTTTTAGGAGAGACTTCTTCATCCACATCAATCTCTGACGGTACTATCCTTTCAGCCTCAGGATCAGTTTCTTGCTCATTTAGTTGGGGTTGAGGATCAGCTTGGATCACATGTTTACCATCCCGTGGTCATGTAATTGAATCATCATCATCATTACTACTATCATCACCACTATCATTATCATCACTATCATCACCATCATTGTTAACCGATTTATCATTTCAACTGTCTTTACTACTGGACTCATACTGTTCATAATTTGATTCATTAGTATCAGCTTCTTCTTCATCACCTAGAAGTGGTTCTGACTCTGGTAACATGATTGGTGGAATTTCTGGTCCAAATTCCATTCTTCTTTTCTTCAGACTCACTGTATCAGGATCACTCCTATCATCAAGAGGTGAATCAAGTTTCTTTTTAGCTTCCACAACATCATCAGCTATGGCTTCCCCTGATTTCTCCTTGCTAGAATCTCTAGTGTCCTTTGGAGATACTGTCACTTCTTCCTCATCAAAATAAACCACTTATTCATCAGATTCTAAACTGGGCTCTCTCATCCTCTTTGGTCTATTAGGATGATTAGTAGAATTGAAGGAGTCATAGAAATTTTCATCATCCGCAACCCAGACCTTCTTCCGTGGATTCGAGTTTATTTTCATCCTTTTACAGATATCCTTGTTAATACAGAAACTACTACTAGATGAGATACACTCATCTCTATCATCAACATAGCCCAAGAACTATAGCATGGTACATATTTTCATAGAATATAATAGGGTTTTAGCCTTCTTGGATGAGTTTACTATCTCAGCAATGTGAACAGTAAAATATCTACATAAGTTGATCTTTTCACAATCCAGTAATAAAAATAACAAGAAAACTTCTTTATACTTTACAATTGAAAAATTAGCTTTTCTCAGACAGATTTGGTGCTAGATAAACTTAAACAGAATTATAATTTCACCATTTAACTTAGCACACGTTATTCTTCTAGATTCATACTTTCTAGTCAGCATCTCCAGAGCAAGATCATAAGAAAAATATTCAGTGGTATGAGGGATATTACCAGTATAATCCTTGTATCTTCCATTATTAGGTTCTCTTAAACATTCAGCCCACTACTTCGATGAAAAGGTTATATTTTTCCCTTTGATTACAGAAGATAATCTCCCATCTTCTCCTCCATCCAATACAATACTTATGTTTAGATAAAACTCAGGCACCAGATTTGGGTAGTAGACTCGGTTATTATTACAAAACCAGTCTTTTGCATCCTTGAATCTCCAAAACATTCAAAAGTGCAGACTTGCTGGATAACACCCATTTGTCCCTCACTTCCGTTTCTGTTGTAACTACCCGAGTTTCCAACTCAGGGTGTACTGACCTTTAAGTCGTGCAGCTCGATTCTCATCGATATCATTCCACAAGAGCGTAACCTTCATGATCCTTTCCTGGTTGCCTTTTCTATTCCATTATAAGGTTTTAGAGGATTAACAGGTTGGAAAGGATTGAATGGTTCGGGATTCAGGAAAGAAAAGAGTGTTCTAAGGGAGATGGAAGGTCAATAGTCCTTAGATATAGCCACGAGTCCTTATTTTTATCATTTTGGGTTACAATAATAATAATAAAAAATAATAATGATTTAGTAAAACAATGTCGTTTTGAAAAACACTAATGGTTTCATAAACTGTAATACTCAATCGGTAGCTTAGATATGTTTCACAGATCGGTTTCACAGATCAATTTCATAGATCATTTTCACAGATCGGTTTCACAGATCGGTTTCACAAATCGGTTTCACAGATCAGTTTCACAGATCGATCAAACCCAACTCTTGTTTAATAAAATCCAACCAATCATAGCTTAAAGGATTGGTGAAAATATCAGCTAACTGATGTCCAGAGTCAATATATTCCAGATAAATATTACCTTTTTGATAATTATCTCTCAAGAAGTGATTTCTGACATCAATGTGTTTGGTCCTAGAGTGAGAAACAGGATTCTTAGAGATGCTAATTTCACTAGTGTTATCACAATATAGACACACATGTTTAAATTGATATCCATAGTCCAACAGGGTGTGTTTCATCCAAAGAATTTATGTAATGCAACTACCAGTAGCTATATACTCCGCTTCAGTAGTAGAAAATGAAACAGAGATCTTTTTCTTACTACACCAAGATACAAGGGTATTCCCCAAAAGATGACATGTTCTAGATGTGCTCTTCCAATCTATCTTGCAACTAGAAATGTAAGCATCTGAATAACTCACTATGTCAGAGGATTTTCCTTTTGGATAAAACAAACCTAAATTGGCAGTATGTTTATGATATTGAAAAATCCATGTAATAGCAAGTAAATGAGATTCTTTTGGATTAGCTTGAAATCATGCACAAATATATACACTGAACATTATATTTGGTCAACTAGCAGTATGTAAAGAAGACTCCCAATCATACCTCTATAATGTGTTTGATCAACTGATTTCCCAGTTTCATCCTCATCCAACTTACAGGTGGTACTCATAGGTGTATCACATCCCTTATTACTATCCAAACCAAAACGTTTCAAAAGATCCTTTGTTCATTTGCATTGATTTAAAATAATACCATATTTCTTTTGAAATATTTGGAAGCCAAGGAAATAATGGATTTATCCCATTAAACTCATTTCAAATTCATTTTTCATAATTTATTAAAAGTCATTACATAAATAATGTTTGGAAGATACAAAGATAATATCATCAACATAGATTTGTAAAATCAAAATATCTTTAGAAATTTCTATAATAAAGAGAGTGGGATCTACAATTCATTTAGTAAAACCTTTGGAAATAAGGAAATTTGTTAGATTATCATACCATGATCTTGGAGCCTTTCTAAACTATATAAAGCATTATAACGTTTAAAAACATGACTTTGAAAATCATGGTTTGTAATTCCAAGTGGTTGGTCAACAAAAACAACTTCAATTATAAAACCATTTAGAAATGCACTTTTGACATCCATTTGATATAACTTGAAATTCAGATGAGTAGCATTGTCAAGTAGAATCCTAATAGCTTGTAATCGTGCTACAGGTGCAAAGGTTTCCTTGTAGTATATTCCTTCTTCTTGACTATAACATTTTTCAACTAGTCTTGCTTTATTCCTAATGATATTTCCAAACTCACCAAATTTATTCCTAAAAACCCATTTAGTGCCTGTGGTCAAAGTGTCCTTAGGTCTGTCAACTAATTCCCAGACTTTTTTTCATTCAAATTGATTCATTTCTTCTTGCATAGCCATTACCCAAAACTCATCATTGATTGCATCATTCATATTTTTAGGTTCTAACTGTGAAAGAAAGGCTTGATATTCAACCTGATTTCATAGAGAAGCTCTAGTCTATGTCCCTCTATCGATATTACCAACAATAACATCTAAAGGATTATTCTTTAGAATCCTAGTTGATCTAGTAAAATGTTGGATTAGAAATTCCAGGTTCTTTTCTAGGTTTGGGTTCACCTGGAGTAGATTCTGGAATATTTCTAGAACTGGGTGCCTTTACAGCAGGTTCATTGATTTTATCACTGAGGTTCAGAACAGAAAAATATTCTTCTTGATTTTCAAGAGGAGGTTTATGTTCATGTGGATCAGTTTCATAAAATTTGTTGTGAACAGATTCTTCCACACACATGGTTCTCTTATTAAACACTCTATAGACTTTGTTAGAAATTGAATATCCAAAAAAGATTCCTTCATCAATATTGGATGCAAATTTGTCTAGAATATCCTTAGTATTGAGAATAAAGACATTGAAATCAATGAATCTGAGGTAACTAACCATAGGCTTTCTTTTATTCTATAATTCATAAAGGGACTTCTTAAGAACAGGTCTGATCAAGACACTATTGATAATATAACAAGCTATATTTATAGATTCATCCCAAAAATAAATAGGCAGATCTTATTCATTTAACATAGTTCTTTCATTTTATTTAAGTGTTCTATTTCTTATTTCTACTACACAATTTTGTTGTGGTGTCCTTGGGGTAGAGAAATTGTAATTATAGGCATTGTGTGAGAAATAAGATTCAAACTCATGATTTTCAAACTCACGACCATGATCACTTCTCAGGGTCTTAATCTTATGTCCAAAAAGGTTTTCTATAGACTTGGAGTATTTATTAAAGTAATAGAAAGCTTCAATTCGGTGAGCTAAAATATATACCCAAGTGTATCTAGAAAAGTCATCTACTATGACATAAAGACAGTGCTTCCCATTTAAACTACAAACACGAGAAGGCCCAAAAAATTCCATGTGAACCAACTCGAGAGGTTGAGATGTTGAATCTTCTTTATTTTATTTATAAGAAACTCTATGTTGCTTTCCCTTTTTATAGAGATTACAAACTTTGTCTAATGGGAAATTTAATTTGGGTAGGTCTCTAACTAAGTTCTTCCTTGTCAGTTTTCTAAGTGAGTGTATAATGAAGTTTCCTAATCTTCAGTTCCATAACCAAGGCTCTTTATGAAAATCATTTTAACAAGTAACTTTTTGTTTGGCTAGAGAATTTAAATCAACAGTATATACATTTTCATTTCTCAAGGCAGTAAATACCAAAGTGTTTTTAGAATCAAATACATTAAAAGCATCATTTTCAAATATAACATTGAAACCATCTTCACACAACTGAGAAACACATAACAGAATATATTTATGTCCATCAACAAAAAATAATTTAGAAATTTAAATTGAATTAGTATTACCAATCTGGCCTAGACAGATTATCTTTCCTTTAGAATTATCACCAAAGGTGACAAGGCCTCTATCAACTTTGATTATGATTTTGAAACATGAAAAGTCTCATGTCATGTGTCTTGAACATCCACTGTCCAGATACCATGTCTTCCTTCAGGAACATTACAAAAAAGTTTCCTACAAAACAGATTTAGATGGAAAATGATTTTGGTACCCAGATTATCTTGGGTCCCGACAGGTTAGCAAACAAAACATTTGGTATCAAGACTTGTCTAATGGGTCTCATATTATTTACAGAATCATTAGATTTTTAAATATAAACTCTATTTGATCTATAACTATTTGAGTAACTAGTTTAAGCATATGAATTACCAGAACATGAACTAGCACCATTACGTCCAGATTTAGGAATAAATATATTCTTAGTAACCTATCCCTATCCAGGCTTATAGCCTATTCCAGTGGTATATTTTGGTTCCACTTGCTTATCTATCATTTGAGTAAATGTATATTTTCCATTTGTGAATTTTTCTACGTCCTTCTATAATTTCTCATTACAAAATTTCAGATTAGTATTTTCCTTAAGTAATTGAGAATTCTTTTCCTTTTCTATATCAAGTGCAGATTTAACAGAGCTAGTCAAAGCATGTTGTTTCTTCAAGGTCATATACTTGTACTTAAATTAAATACATGTTTCTTCTATAATTTTGTAGTATTCTAATAGTTCTTCACTAGAAATATTTTCAGATTCAGAATCTGATTCAACTTCAGAATAATATGAATTTAATGTAGGAGTATCCAATGTTACCTTAGATGTGTTTGTCATGAAAAACATGTTAGTTCATTGATATTTTTCTTTCTGAGTAGAATCAAAATCACTTGAGCTGTCTTCTGAAGCACTCCAAGTTTCTTTCATAGATTTCATGTACTTATTTTTATTGTAGTCATATTTCTTTTTGGACATTAATTTAGTACAATCATCTTTCACATGTCCTTTCCTTTTTCACTCATACCAGACAGTTTCATCACTATCAGGCTTTTTCCAATCCTTCCAATGACCTTTGTTGTCATATTTACTTTTGTAATTGGATATTATGAAGAATTTCTTCTTCCTATAGAACATCATAAATCTCTTGGCTATCTGAGCCATTTCAGCATTACTGTCAGAATATGATCTTTCACTTGTTGAGCTTTCAGTAAGTATGTGAATTTTCTACTTATCCTTTCTCTTTGAGGCAGTAGACTTAAAAGCCACTAACTTCATTTTTGGTTCATTATCTTCTTCCTTATTTACCATAAGTTCATCTTCATTCATCATAAGCATGCCAATTAATTCTTTAACAGGTAAAGCACCAATATCACATGATTCTCTAATTGAAACTGATGTGCCCCTCCACTTTGATGGCAGACATCTTAGTATTCACATAATTTTCTCCCTTGTAGGAACATCTTTTCCAAGTTAGCACATAGTGTTGACAATATCATTGAACCTGAGATACATATCATAAATAGGTTCATCATGCTTCATTTTAAAAGTATCATACATAATAGTATCGGTATTCAATCTCATTTCCTTAACATTGGTTTTTACCCCATGGTAAATAGCTAAAGTGTCCCAAATTTCATAAGCAGTTTTACAAACAGATATGCGATTGAATTAATCATATCATAAAGGAAAATACATGGGATTCATTGATTTACAATTATTATTATAAGATATTTAATTAGGTTCATCTCAAGTAGTTCTAACAGTTTTAGGAATATTATACATAGTCTCTATAACAGAACAAAACTCAAATACCATACTTTCCAACTGAATTTTCATTTTCAGCTTCCACTGGAAATAATGTGTACCATTAATGAATGGTGGAATGTCGGTAACAACACCTTCTAATCTATTATCCATAATTATATTTTATCAAATTGATTAAATGAGAAAAAATTTAGAACTAACAAAAATTTAAGATCATTATGATACAACTAAAATCACAATTGATAAACAGAGTATTTTGAATTCCATGATAAACAAAACAAAACTCTAATACCAAATGTTGGTCAGAGTGGATACTCAAGATGGGGGTGAATTGAGATCCAATTTAAATTTCCGTTAAAAATATTTCTCTTAAAATACACTAATTTAAAAACTATGTTAAACTGTAGTGAATTTGTAATACAACAAAGGGTCAGTTAGGTTCTCAAGAGATTGATTAGTTCTCAGTCAATCTAATCTGAAGATAAATTAACATTTCAAGTTAACCAAATTCCTTACAATAAATACAAACACTTGCTAATTTAACTATCAGAGTTACTCTAAATATGTTTATATTTCAATGTACTTTTTAGCAGAAAAATAAAATTACTTAAACTAAGACAAAGATGCACAATTGGTAAAATCAAGAGGTTCAGTCTCAAGCCGAGACTTATCCCTCTCATAAAGTTTATATAAACTATGATCCACACAATGGATCAAGGGGTTTACAATAGTGGTCAGACTGTCCAGGTCCTCAGAGCTCTACCATAGTTCTTCCTGGGAAAATAAAACAATAGCACACAGGCTGTCCAAGTTACACTTGACCTCTTCCACAATTCTCAATGGGATAAAAAAATATGTAAAGAGTTTGGAGTGAAGATCTTGTATCCTCTAGTTCAGCCCAAGAGTCAGTCGGTGAATACAACACACACACTGCTCAAAATGTAAATGAATGAAACACAATAGAGCTAAACAGATAGAGATGAGTTCAGAATTCTCTATGTGTTGTGAGTGAAGCTGAGGACTCCTTGGTTTGATGTAAATGAAGCTCTGAGTCCTTGTCTGGTTCTTGTTAAGAAAAACAGAGTGTCGTGATTCTTGTTCCTTCACTTCCAATGTAAGAGTTTAGCTTGTGCATAAGAGTGTTCTTTGTAACACTTCATCTTCTTCATTTACCTTTTGTTCTTGATGATTATGAGTGTTCTTAATGTTCCTCATGTGTCCTTAATTTCATGTACGAGTGTATATTCTTTTATATGTCTCGTGATTTTTCTGTTGAAGTAAAAATAAGATACTTTCATACTGCAGCTCGATCATCCTTATATTCCACAAGCTCCAGAAAAAGGAATGACTACCTTTTCATAGGTACGAGGTACAGTTCCCTAACAATCCAACAACTATCATTAAATAACATTTATTGAATTAAAAACATCTAATATGAACGTTAGAATTAAATAATAGTTAATATAAATTCAAACAGTTTACATGACTATCGGCGAGTCATGAGATCGGTTGGTCATGTGATCAGCATCTACTTCGGTAGCTCTTGTGATCATCTTCAATATCGGTAGCTAATTTGATCAGCATCGGTATCAGTAGTTCCATTGATCAACATCAGTTTCAGTAGGTCCTTGGATCAACATTGGTGTTTGTAGGTCCTTGGGCTCGCATTGGTATGACCTTTTCCATTGTGCGATCGTTCTCATCAGTGCGAATGTTCTCAACGGTGATATCGTTCTGATCGGTTTGACCATTGTTATTGGTGCGACCGTTCTAATCAGTGTCACCATTCTCATTGGTGAGTCAAGAGATCTGAAATATTAATAGAGTGTCTGTTTAATCTAGAACTCTTCCAGGTCAGTAGTAAAACATAAATTAACATAGATAAACATTATGTAGACAGGATTTAAGAATATATAAACACATTTAGAAGAAATTCATCAAAAATCTAAATTTTCATAAATAAAACAATGATTTAGGATTATTAAAATAACCATATCATAGAGAGTTCAACAGTATGATTTTTAAAATGGATTTGATCTCAACTTATTCTCCATTGAATCAATTTGGGGAATTAGACCCTTATTTGAATTTATATGGTGTACACACTACCCCAGTACCATATTTTACATGAATATTTATTTTTTTAACGATGATAAACGACTAAATACATGTTAATCCTTCAATGTGTTATAATTTTAATGTCACCAAGAAGTAATTATTTTTTAAAAAATAACATTTATGGGTATTTTTGTTGTTTTGATTAATGTATTTTTATAATATATTCTTCCAAAACTCAATATATTTTCTATTTTTAAATATTTCTTATTTGTTTCAAAATTTTCTTCTATAATTTCAAATATTTTAAACATGAAGTAATTAATGTGTTTAAAAGAAAACTGATCATATTTCTATTTTTGATCGTATATTTTTCCCCATGGCCTTATTTTTCAAATTTATTTCTATAAATGATTTTATTTACACAAATAATTTATTAGCTAAATTTTATTCTCTCCATATATTTTTTGATTTTTTTAACTCAATGTAGCGAATATTTTCTCAAATAATCATTTTTTAATTACATTTTATAATGTAATGAAATAATGTTTTATTTATACCATATATGGTGTAAATGGAATTTTCCACCACCATAATCATTTTATAATATTTACAATCTTCTATATAAATTAAAAGGTTGTATAAATATAATTATTAAATAAAAATTATTTTAATGTTTCACATCCATTTTTCTATTCTCCAAAAGAAATGAATTTATAGAAAACATAAATTTATAATGAATTAATATCTTATACATTTAGTGGTCATTAAAATTATCTTTAAACATTAACTTTATTCTAATCATTCTACATTAAATTTATATTAAATATTTGTATCCTTTTCTTCTTGAATATGATTATTTCCAAAATTTCATATAATTTCAACATAAGGTATTTTACTATAAATTTTGTTTGTTTGAAAGGTGAAATCATGATATTCTAGATACTCTAATGTGCCTATAACTAAGTGTTATAGGTTTCTGCTTGGAATCAAAAACTCCCAGGATCAAATCAAGGTAGGAAAAAAATTTCATGGTACTATAGCAGGATTGTAACAGTACTATATCAGTGACAAAACATTAGGAGAGGAAGAACTATAGCAGTGCTAACACTATAGGGGTAGATGCACTATAGCAGTAACTATTGAAGTGGCAATAATATAGCACAAACTATAGATTCCCAGGTACTATAGTAGCAATGTTCACTGATGGTCCCTTGAGCCAAAAATTGGGCTTTCAAGCCTTATATTCAGGCCACTTGTCCTACGGCCTTCATCTAGGTAATGGGTCTCCCTTTACCGAGTCAAAAGAGGCAATTTAATTAATAATAAAATGATGCTTCAGTCCCAACCTTTAATAAAATAATATTCTGGATACATTACTAAGTGCTGATGTTTCTTGATACGGCACATTTTTTTAGAAAATTCATTATTTATTTAATATATGAGGAATGCATTGCAAATGTGGTGATATGTGGGGCTCATAATTATATATTTTTTTGAATCATTGATACATCCAATGAGAAAATTCAGTTGTTCCAATGTAATTATTATATGGTGTAATCATACCCTTCACTAAAACATGTATTCATATAAGGATTCTATAGTATAGAAATCCTGATTTGTGATTTAATGACATAAAATATTAAGCATATAAACTATTGATAATTTAGTTATTATTATCCAAGATAATATTGAATTTCTATTGTCCATGAATGAATTTTATTCTCATGTTATAGATTAAATATCATCGGATTGCAGTTATTTGTCATTCTATATTTATAAGGAATTATTTAGTCATGATAGATTTTATTATATATAAATATTAATAATTATATTATCTCACCATTTATCTTGTCATTTCGTTGTGATACGAAGAAGGATATTATAAATAATTTCAATGTTGCATGAATATTCAAATGCACTATATTTTATATTTCTAATGAAATATGGGAATCCTGTAATTATCTAGTTCTTCAAGACTATGAAACTAATTGTTCAATTATAATGAGATCCCCAATATCTTATTCCTATAAAATTGGAAAATATCTCTATGCTACTGGAGTCATGGTATTTATAGTTCATATAAAAATATGAATAGTATAAAAAATGTGAGTTACATTTACAAAAATTTAAAATATGGAAAAAACTGTTTGAGTAATTTTGAAGATAATTCAAGTTAATGGATAACAACCAATTATTTTAATAAGGGTGATATTTTTTTTTCTAGAAACACATTCATGTCTAGATACAATAAGGAGATATTTTTTGGAATAAATACACGTAGGGGTAATAACCTTGAAAAGAGTTGATCGAGGATATATCATCCGTCATTCTATTGCATGTTGAATATGACCTTAATACACACACCATTCTGTACTCCTGGGAGATATACTTGTGTTAACTCACATTTTCATTATGAACCATTATGAAGGATTGGAATATATAATGACCAGGGATATCCATGTTTAAAACTAATTTTTCCTAGATTGAAAAGAAGGCATCATGATTTTGAAAAATTATAGTTGATATCAAAGATTATGTGGTTTCCCACTATGATTATAGTTCCACACATAGTGCATTTTATTCTCATTGAATTCATAAAACTTTATGGACCTATTTTCATACTGAATTTGTTGGATAATGGAATGATATTCCTTATGAGAGACCTAATGAAATAAGATTTGAATGGAGAAACCTTCTGATTATGACTAATTAACTATCTTTGTATATGATTAATCTTCTATAGATCCCTCGGATGGGATGACCAATAATATGGGAGGGGTGAATCAATTGTGTTTTAAAATTTCCATTTTATATTCAAATTCCATGTATCAAAATATTTAGGTTTTTCATTCCACTATATATTATCTCTCAATCTCATGTTTTTTGTATTTATAATAATAGAGAGTGCATCACATCAGATATAAAGGGTTCATAAATGAAAGGTATAATCCTTACCATGTTGGTTGGATTTCCCATCATGGATTCCTCACTACCATAAAAGTGAAAAAAATTGATTTTATTTCTAATTGAATTTCTTCTTCTCTAGCACCAACTGAGAGTCTCCAATTTCATTTGTCCCTATAAAACAATCTTCTTTCTCCAGATCCAACCGAGAGAGTCCTTGTAAGATCCAGACAATCATGTAAGTTTTTATTTATTAAAATTTTGGTATAAATCTATTTATGAGGAATAGATAATTGTTTACCTAGTGTTTGAGGAGGTTTTGGGTGTTCTGGGATTTCAGAACATGAAAGCTTGGAGAAGCTAGGCCAATTTGGTCATGTTTCACTGTCTGTGTTCTACTAATATAAACTATAGAAGGAAGGAATCCAAACCATGATGCCTTTTATAGAAGCCACTCGCATATCTATGAAATGGTTTTTGAAACTATAAAATCATTACTAGGTAACTATTTAGCTTAACGCTAATTGGGAAGAGGTTTTCATACAACTGGAACACAGTTTGGTAAATCAGGTTGTAAGCTCTATGCCCCATTAAAAAGTGGAAAAATTATAAAACATTCCCCTCAGGATTTTTTAAATTTTCACCATATTCCCCCAAGACTCTGCCTCAAAGCACTACTGATTAATCTAAACACTCTCGATCTCCCATGGATTGATCTCCCTCACATCCGGGCTAATTGGAGAGTTGTTGGTTACAGATCGAACATTGAGTAAGTATAATCTCCCTCATTCCTCACATTCCCAGATTAGGGATTTTATCTTTGGCTACATCCATCTTAGGAAATAATTTTTTTCTTTCTATAGTCTATTTTAGGATAGTTATATATGGGGCACATGAATTTGAATATAAGGTGACATTGAACGATGTTATAATCTTCAGTTATGAGGTATGTGGTCTATGAATAATATCCCATAGTCTTTATGTGGATTTTTTCTTGCATGGTTGTGAGATTGATTCCCACATACAGTCATATTAATTTACTAATAATTATTTTTGTAAAAATTGTTTTCAAAAAAAGGATTTCAACCCTAGAAGACCCCATTGGGTTTATTGAGGTTTTCTAGGAAAATTTATGGCCACCCTTGGGGTGCTCCATTGACTATGAACATAAAAAATATAATGTTATGTCGATTATTGATTTATGATATGTTAGATCCCTTGAATAACTTATTTATGTGTTAGATTCAATTAAACGAATAATTTAAATTGTGGTTTATAAATTTTTATAATAGAATAAGGCACCATTTGGCATAATATGAATTGAGTAAGTTGTAATAAAATAAATTGTTTTTAGGGATTTATAAAATGAATAAGTGGGATAATTCATTATAAATGGAAAACATGCTATCTGGGTAAACAATTTTGAATTAAAAAAATATAAATAGCTAGAATAAAAGAATTTATGATTATTTGAAATGAGTTAAGGTAATGGATGTAACGACCTGAAATTTTGAATAAATCTTGTTTCCTAATTTTGTGTGTTATTTTAATTTTTTTATATATACTCAGCAAAACTATTTCATTGGATAACATGAGTATAATTAAAATGAAACTGTTGGGTTTTGACTGTTATATGATCATTGGTCAATATGACTGCTGGAAACTAAACATTGCAATATTTGTCTCTAAATAAAAGTGACCTTGGTTAATTAATATAGAAAGAAGATTTGATGGCCTCACCCAGTAGTATTGGACCGATCGAAGCCCATCTAACAGAACTTGGGAAGGAGGTAGCACCACTGAGCTTTGCTCTAGACCAAACCCAAACCGAACTTCATCGTGTGAAGATAGAACGGGATTGCCTTCGCGAGAAGTTCAAACTGATAGAAATTAATACTCGTGCGATGTTGGCCGAGCCTCCCTCAGATTCTCTCACCTTCGCACACCTTACACTTAGGTCCTATGCTGGTGTGATAAGGGGATATGTAAGGAGACCATAACTGCCTTGTGTAATCCCTTGTTTTAAATAAAAATTGGGATTTCTTCTTATGATGATGTTTATTAACTTTCAAATGACCGGATAAATATAGTATGCATATTTTTGATGAATTTTAGAAAAAATGATATTTTAAAAATGATTATGTAAACCTTAAATAATAAAAAATGTGTAATGATTTTCA
This sequence comes from Viscum album, assembly GCA_963277665.1. Taxonomy (NCBI): domain Eukaryota; kingdom Viridiplantae; phylum Streptophyta; class Magnoliopsida; order Santalales; family Viscaceae; genus Viscum; species Viscum album. The sequence goes on along the minus strand of OY728155.1, from coordinate 910,048,490 downwards.
AAAAATGGTCTTCTACAATTATGTTCAGTACGATATTTAGAGTCTAATTAGATCAACTTTATTTTTGATGAATAGTAATTTATGAATAGTGATTTTATGCTTAGGATTAGTAATGTGACCAAATAGATTAGTAATCTCACTTAAAGAAAGTTTTTAAAATAATATAGGCACCTTGATTAAGTAATGTGATTAAATAAAATGGTTAAATAACGGGTTCATAAATTATTATTCTAGTATTAGTTTTTTTGGGTGAATAGTGTTTTTTAATTAAAAATTAAATTAAAAATATTTAGAAAATTATTTTTATAAAATGGATTTCATTTTTGAACTCAGAGCATCAATATTATGTAAAGGTAATTTTTGAGGTTTTTTCTGAAAAAAATGAATTTTCAGTGAATAGAGTATTTATTTAAAATAAAATTAAAAATATTTAGAAAAATATTTTTATAAAATGGAGTTCATTTTTGAAATCAGAGCATTGATTTTTGGTTAATGTGAAATTTTGGGATTTTTCTCAGAAAGTTGAATTTTCAGTGAATAGTAAAAATACAGTTTTAGGGTTTCGGTATGTTTAATGACATCATAAATGTGTCATAGTGATGTCATGAGATATTTTAATGGTTGGCCGACCTAAGGTGTTGGATATTTGTATTGGGGGCCCCATGTGGCCTAACTTAATTGGAAATATCATGGGAGAGCACATGGTTTTGAGAAAGGCACATGTGAGGTGTCCCTTGGCCATTAATGCCTTGTCCCCTCACTTTCCCTATAAATACCAAGCCCTCCTCTCATACATTCGACTCCAAAACCATCCTCAACGAAGTTCTGGCCTCCTTAACTTCCAAGGTGTCCTCCCAAGGTGCCCTCAAGGTCCAAACCTTTGAGTTTTAAGAGTTACATTTTAAGGTAAGGGATCCGATCTTTCTCTTTCTTTTCAAGAAATCTCTTTTATGTAATTTCTTTTATGCTCCACGTTCTTATGTTAAAGGGTGTTATTTTATACTACTCTTACTTCCCAATTCATTTTCACATAATGATAGATCCCCTATTACTCTGATTATTTCTTTTTATGAAGTTTTAAGTGGCGCCGTTAGGCTGCCGAAATTTTTGTAACGGATTCTTTCTCCCTTCTCATTTTTCAAGATCTATTTTCATGTAATGTATTTGATGTTCCTTTTTATTATGATGGGGTATTATCTCTAAATTTATCATAATGATCTTTTATGATCATATTATGAGAGACCCCATTTGATCTCTTCAATTCAGTATTTTTATGTTTTAAGTGGCGTCGTTAGGCTGCCGAATTTTTAAGTGGTTCTTCACCCTTCTCGTTTTGAAGTTCTACTTTCATGTCAATTATTTCAAATTCCTTTTTGTTATGTTGGGGTATGATCTCTATATCTATCATACTAATCGTTTATGACCATATTAAGAGAGACCCCATTTTATCTCTTCAATTCAGTATTTTAAAGTTTTAAGTGGCGCCGTTAGGCTGCCGAATTTCTAAGGGGTTCTTTCACCCTTCTCGTTTTCAAAGATCTACTTTCATGTCAAATCTTTCAAGTTCCTTTTTATTATTTTAGGGTATGATCTCTAAATATATCATACTGATCATTTATGTTCATATTATGAGAGACCCTATTTGATCTCATCAATTCATTTTTGTTGAAATTTAAGTGGCGTCGTTAGGCTGCCGAATTTCTAAGGGGTTCTTTCACCCTTCTCGTTTTCAAGATCTACTTTAATGTCAAGTCTTTCAAGTTCCTTTTGATTATGTTGGGGTATGATCTCTATACCTATCATACTGATCATTTATGTTCATATGTTGAGGGACCCTATTTGATCTCGTCAATCTATTTTTGGATGTTTTAAGTGACGCCGTTAGGCTGCCGAATTTTCATAAGAGAAATCTTATTTTTTGTCTTCCTTTCAAGTTCTTCGTTTCATATGGTATATCATTAAAATGTCATTACCATGTTCTTAAATACTATATATTCTGTTCCCCGACTGTTTTATGTATCATTTTGAGTGGGTGACCCATGTCCCCTCTCTTTTCAATGTTTTCTAAAACCATGTATCATACATGTTATGCTGCATAGTTTTTGTCTCAAAATGCCTCTATCTTTATCTCAAAATTATTTTATTTTATTAAGTGAATACTCAATGATCTTATTTCTACAGGGGTATTCACATATATATCAAAATTTTCTATTTTAAATTCTGGGATTTACATACATGAAACCCACTTTCCCTTTTCCGTGGGATTAAAGTGACACAAAGATCATGTCTTTAAAGCAGTTTTTAAAACGTTATGACTATGATATGAAACCCATTTCTATTATTCTATATGAGTTGTTTATGAAATTATTGATGATGATATATGTGGCTCACATGATAATAAAGACATGTCAAGGGTGCGCCCAGATAGCCCTCCAATGCATTGGGTAAAGACTTAATCTCTTGAGATGACTTTTTAGACTGATACCTTGGTGAATAACCTTGGTAATTTTTAATGACACCTTGGGGATGGACCTTGGTGAAATGAAATGATTGTCAATATTAAATGTTTTAGCCCCATCTTCAAGTTATGAAAAATGTTATTTTTATTATGATATGCCTCATGATTTCATTCTCATGCCTTAAAGTTCTTTTCATGACTTTATTGATGTATCTCAAGTTCATATGTAAAATGTTTAGCTTGTTTCCCTTACTGGGCCTTCTGCTCACCCTTTCTTTTGATGTATGTACCCAGGTTATGAGATGCTGTAATGAACCTAGGATGAACATAAGGAGAAGACTTTCAAGTGTTTAAGAAGAATTTTTTATGTTGTTTTTGTGTATTATGTTCCTGGTTTCCAAGACACGAAACCTTAAATATCCTCAGTTTTGTATAATGTAATGAAAGATTATGTGATAAAAAGGCAGGATGCTATAGTTGGTATCAACGTATGGTTTAGTTATTTGTGGAAATTAGGATATGAAAACTTTAGGAAGAAACCTATAGAAAAGTTTAAATATAGGAAATCTTCCTGGTATTTTGATGAGTATTGAGTAAGGGGTTGCCAAGAAAATACATCCCTGTCTGGATATGAGCACGTAGAGGTGGCTCTGGCACAGATGTAAATAGGAGTAAAACCTGAAAACATCGCTTAGAGCTAGACTCGAACGGGAACTGGTACACGACAACGGGACTTGGTTCACTCTTGGTTACAACACTCCTGGGGGATATACTTTGGTAAATTCATAGGCTTAGTATGAACCATTGTTAAAGGAACAAAGATAAAATAAAATAAAGATTCACATAAGAATATATGATCATGGATAACCTAGATGGGAACCTAGGGTATCACAAGTTAGGGTAAACTTTCCTTCTACAAGTTATCCTTATATGATTTAAGTTCCTTTTCATGATTATTGGATTAGTATTCAAGCCCCTAATAGTACTTCTTTTTCGGAGTTAATGGCGGGAAATGGAAGAACATTTCCCAACAACCAATGTGATAAGAAATGTGACGATTGCCATATTAATATGACAGATATGATTAGGGGATTAAAAGATGATTATTATTTTGGAAGACGTCCACTATTTTGGGGACCCTATATGATCGAGGTAAATAGGTTACTACGGTATTTTCATTAAGGAGTAAGGTTGACTTATATTTTGAAGAATCTATGAATTTAAGGTGGAATTATAGTAATTTAGGTTACTTATGGGAATGATTAACCTATCTTGGGTAAAATATGTTTAGGTTAGGTACTTTTGTTATAAGATGTTAGGAGTGGTTAATGTTGTTTGGAGATGAACAATGAAGTTTATTTTGGAAGACTATGTTATCAAATCCTTCTTGTTTTTGGGTTTCAATCTTATTTTGGTTTATTTTGAGGAATCTTAAGGACCGTTATTTACGGAATGGTATATGATAAACTTTGGGTAGTACCATGAAAATTTGATTATTTGAAAGTAGTTTCCATTCCTATGGGATTATATCTTCTTGAAGAGTTGTTTAACCTTACCCTTTCTATTTTTGGGATAATGTTTAATGATAGAAGAAATAGTTTGTTAATATTTTGTGGATTATGTGATTCTATAGAAGATGATTCTTGTGCTTTTGATGAGACCAAGTAGTTTTGATTGCTCATCGTTTGGAGAAAAGATTAGTTTTGGTAGAAACTTATTAATGGATGAAACTATACATGAAAGAAGGTATATTTTCATATGTTTTTGTTCTATTTAGTAAATGAATTCCTCAAAATTATGAAAAGGAACGTAAAACAAAAACGTTGTTGGTTTACGTTTCCTACTAGGTAATCAAAGACCGTTTACACACATTATAAGTTTGTGATTTTCTTATTGTTAACTTTCTCCTAATCATGTTTTCTATCACTCTCCCTCAGAACTTTACCCTTTCTTTTTTCGTCCATGTCCATGTTTTCCTACTTGGAATCCTAGTATGGGTTGACTCGGGTGACCTTTTTTACTTCCCTTTATTTCTTTTAAAGTAATAGTTTTACTGAGTCCTTTTACGGTGTGGGAATTTCAAAGAAATTTCAAAACCCTGTTTTAAAAATTGGGAGGGCACAATTTCTTAAGGGGGGAAGATTGTAACGACCCGAAATTTTGAATAAATATTATTTCCTAATTTTGTGTGTTATTTTAATTTTTTAATATATACTCAACAAAACTATTTCATTAGATAACATGAGTATAATTAAAATGAAATTGTTGGGTTTTGACTGTTATATGACCATTGGTCAATATGACTGCTGGAAACTAAAAATTTCGATATTTTTCTCTAAATACAAGTGACCTTGGTTAATTAATATAGAAAGAAGATTCGATGGCCTCACCCAGTAGTCTTGGAACGATTGAAGCCCATCTAACAGAACTTGGGAAGGAGGTAGCACCACTGGGCTTTTCTCTGGACCAAACCCAAGCCGAACTTCATCGTGTGAAGCTAGAACAGGATCGCCTTCGTGAGATGTTAAAACTGATAGAAATTACTACTCATGCGATGTTGGCTGAGCCTGCCTCAGATTATCTCATATTAGCACACCTTACACTTAGTTCCTATGTTGGTGTGATAAGGGGCTATGTATGGAGACCATAACTGCCTTGTGTAATCCTTTGTTTTAAATAAAAGTTGGGATTTCTTCTTATGATGAAGTTTATGAATTTTCAAATGACTAGATAAATATATTATGCATATTTTTAATGAATTTTTGAAAAAATGATATTTTAAAATTGTTTATGTAAACCTTAAATAATAAAAAATGTGTAATGATATTCAAAAAATGGTCTTCTATAATTATGTTTAGTACGAAATTTAGAGTCTAATAGGATCAACTTGATTTTTGATGAATAGTAAATTATGAATAGTGATTTTACGCTTAGGATTAGTAATGTGACCAAATGGATTAGTAATCTCACTTAAGGAATGTTTTAAAAATAATCTAGGCACCTTGATTAAGTAATGTGATTCAATAAAATGGTTAAATAACGATTTCATAAATTATTATTCTAGTATTAGTTTTTTTGGGTGAATAGAGTTTTTTAATTAAAAATTAAATTAAAAATATTTAGGAAATTATTTTTATAAAATGGATTTCATTTTTTAACTCAGAGAATCGATATTATGTTAAGGTAATTTTTGGGGTCTTTTCTGAAAAAAATGAATTTTCGGTGAAGAGTGTATTTATTTAAAAATAAAATTAAAAATATTTAGAAAATATTTTTTGTAAAATGGAGTTCATTTTTGAAATCAGAGCATTGATATTTAGTTAATGTGAAATTTTTGGATTTTTCTCAGAAAGTTGAATTTTGAGTGAATAGTAAAAATACAGTTTTAGGGTTTCGGTATGTTTAATGATAACATAACTGCGTCATGGTGATGTCATGAGATATTTAAATGGTTGGCCGACCTAAGGTGTTGGATATTTGTATTGGGGGCCCCATGTGGCCTAATAGAATGGGAAATATCATGGGGGAGCACATGGTTTTGAGAAAAGAAAATGTGAGGTGTCCCTTGGCCATTAATGCCTTGTCCCCTCACTTTCCCTATAAATACCAAGCCCTCCTCTCATCCATTCGACTCCAAAACCATCCCCAACGAATTTCGGGCCTCCTTAACTTCCACGGAGTCCTCCCAAGGTACCCCCAAGCCCTCAAGGTCCAAACCATTGAGTTTTAAGAGTTACATTTTAAGGTAAGGGATCTGATCTTTCTCTTTCTTTTCAAGAAATCTCTTTTATGTAATTTCTTTTATGCTCCACGTTCTTATGTTAAAGGGTGTTATTTTATACTCCTATTACATCCCTTTTCATTTTCATATAATGAGAGATCCCCTCTTACTCTCATTATTTCGTTTTATAAAGTTTTAAGTGGCGCCGTTAGGCTGCTGAAATTTTTATAACGGATTCTTTCTCCCTTCTCATTTTTCAAGATCTATTTTCATGTAAAGTATTTCAAGTTCCTTTTTATTATGATGGGGTATGATCTATAAATTTATCATACTGATCTTTTATGATCATATTATGATAGACCCCATTTGATCTCTTCAATTTAGTATTTTTGAAGTTTTAAGTGGCGTCGTTAGGCTGCTGAATTTTTAAGTGGTTCTTCACCCTTCTCATTTTGAAGTTCTACTTTCATGTCTATTATTTCAAATTACTTTTTGTTATGTTGGGGTATGATCTATATATCTTTCATACTGATCATTTATGGACATATGATGAGATACCCCATTTGATCTCTTCAATTCAGTATTTTGACGTTTTAAGTGGCGCCGTTAGGCTGCCGAATTTCTAAGGGGTCTTTCACCCTTCTCGTTTTCAAAGATCTACTTTCATGTCAAGTCTTTCAAGTAACTTTTTATTATTTTAGGGTATGATCTATAAATCTATCATACTTATCATTTATGTTCATTTGATTAGATACCCTATTTGATCTAATCAATTCATTTTTGTTGATGTTTAAGTGGCGCTGTTAGGCTGCCGAATTTCTAAGGGGTTCTTTCACCCTTCTCGTTTTCAAGATCTACTTTAATGTCAAGTCTTTCAAGTTACTTTTGATTATGTTGGGGTATGATATCTATACCTATCATACTTATCATTTATTTTCATATGATGAGAGACCCTATTTGATCTCTTCAATCCATTTTTGGAAGTTTTAAGTGACGCCGTTAGGCTGCCGAATTTTCATAAGAGAAATCTTATTTTTTGTCTTCCTTTCAAGTTCTTCATTTAATATGTTATATCATTCAAATTTCATTACCATGATCTTAAATACTATATATTATGTTCCCCTACTGTTTTATGTATCATTTTGAGTGGGTGACCCATGTCCCCCCTCTTTTCAATGTTTTCTAAAACCATGTATCGTAGACGTTATGCTGCATAGTTTTCGTCTCAAAATGCCTCCATCTTTATCTCAAAATTATTTTATGTTATTAAGTTAATACTCAAAGCTCTTATTTATACAGGGGTATTCACATTTATATCAAAATTTTTTATTTCAAGTTCTGGGATTTACATACATGAAACCCGCTTTCTCTTTTCCGTGGGTTAAAAGTGACATAAAGATCATGTCTTTAAAGCAGTTTTTAAAATGTTATGATTTTGAAATGAAACCCATTTATTTTATGATATATGAGTTGTTTATGAAATTATTGATGATGATATATGTGGATCACATGATAATAAAGACATGTCAAAGGTGCGCCCAGATAGCGCTCCAATGCATTGGGTAAAGACTTAATCTCTAGAGATGACTTTTTAGACTGATACTGTGGTGAATAACCTTGGTAATTTTTAATGACAGCTTGGGGATGGACCTTGGTGAAATGAAATGATTGTCAATATTAAATGTTTTATCCAAATCTTCAAGTTATGAAAAATGTTATTTTTATTATGATATGCCTCATGAATTCATTCTAATGCCTTAAAGTTCTTTTCATGACTTTATTGATGTATCTCAAGTTCATATGTAAAATGTTTCACTTGTTTCCCTTACTGGGCCTTCTGCTCACCCTTTCTTTTGATGTATGCCCCCTGGTTATGAGATGCTGTAATGAACCTTGGATGAACTTAAGGAAAATCATTTCAAGTGTTTAAGAATAATGTTCTATGTTGTTTTCATGTATTATGTTCCTGGTTTCCAAGACACTAAACCTTAAAGATCCTCAGTTTTGTATAATGTAATGAAAGATTATGTGACAAAAAGGTGGGATGCTATAATGGAATTGTGGAAATATCTAATGGGTCAAGGGAAAATAATAGGAAATATATCAAATCGGCTCTGTAATGGGAAATGGTAATTGTGCTAATGGGTTAAGGCTTGATGATAATTATCATGTTTAATAACTATAAATTGTGAATGTTATGTTTATTGATTGTTTATGGTTGGTATTTGTGGTAAATGATAATTAGGGATGTGCACATGGCTTGGTTGTTGTGTGGTATTGACATTAGGTTCTAAACCCATAGTTCTGGTTGTTTTGAGGATATAATCCCCTCCCACAGAATGTGCATTTTATGGAGTTAGAATGATGTTATATGCCCCTAGTGGTTTCATTAGATAATAATAACTAGATTTAAGATATATGGTATGTTTGATATAATTAATTTACATATTTTTTACCTTGAGGTATAGTGATATGACTTATTCCCTTGAATGAGAATTGACTAGATTAGTCTATTTTTTAAATAATGCAAATGCCTAACCCAATGAAACATGATATGAAAACTAATTTATAATGGATGCCAAAAAAGTGATGAAAATGGGATTACTAAAGGGGATGGTTTAAGTGAACATTGTTAACTAATTTCCCCGAAGTATCATTTTGCTTTCATTGTCATATATTTCAAATATTATATACACTATCTTTTAGACTGAATATTTTTCTTACAATGTTGGTGGTGGACTACTGAGTTGTACTCATACCATGAAAGGGAATCTAATGGGTACCAGAATAGATTTCATAGTTGTATATATAAACAGGGAAGATGGCCTTGTTCTAGTGAGTTATGTTAGGTAGGGGTTGGGAAATGATGAGGATCTGGACATGGAGTCCAGAACCATATTTTGGATTCAGATGTTTGTTATTGTTTTGGGTTTTCAGTCACTATAGAATTTTAAAAATGACATGACATATTTACTATTTAGTTGTGTCTTTACCCTATAGGGAAATGGTTGGAAATGAATGTTTCTATTTAGTAGTAATTTTTTATGTTATTTGTTTTTTAATATATTATATATTACTCTCATAATGAGATTATTGTCTTCCCACTTGTTATATTAGACCATTTACACTAGTTAGAAACCTCTAGCATATGGGGAGTGGTGCTTGAGGTCATGTTGTGACTCAGATTGGGGAAATTGTTTAGTGGATCACAGGTTAGGGAAGTTATAATGTGGTAGTAGTCACATTTTTTTTCAATGGTAGACTGGATATTATGATGTTTTAGGCCTTAGAAATAATCTCATTCATGGGAGTATCTAGCCCATGTATAAGAGAGAACCTGAGTCACCCAATGTGGGATTTTTTATTTTTGGTGTGTGTTGTTGCAGTAGAATGATATTTCACCATTGTGTTATGTAGTTGTTGTGTGATGTGAATATTTTATAATATTTACTTATGATTTGAATGGAATGATGATATGAATTCATGAATCATTATAGGAACCAAGGTATATAGGTGGCATGAAACCCGGATGTAACACATGAGATGGGTGTTTGGGATATAAAGGAAGGATTCATTTTACTTCCTAGATAATTTGATGAAAATGTTGTCTAATTAAAATTATGTAAATGAAAAAATGAATAAATATTAAGGAATGGGTAAATAATTATATTCATGGAAGAGTTGTAAATGATTTAACATATGTGTTGTATTATGATGTGAAATATAAAATGTGTCCACGTGGAATGAATTATGTTGTGGTGGTGGAAACTATACAATGTGTTTTAAATGAAAATAGTTTTTGGTCTTGTGTGATAGTTTATCCAATATTTACAATGACCCAATTTTAGAATTTTAGGAGATAATCTTATAGGTATTAATTTGATCTTTTGGATAATATGTGCATGAAGATTTGCTAAGGATAGTGAGGAACCATTAATTATGTAAAATGTATATGTTTAACATTATTTGTTATGAGTCTATGAATGAACCCATAGGAAGATGTCATAGTGGAAAGGAGTACTAGTTGGGAGACATGATGAAATCATAGAGAACACTCTTCCAGTTGTGGGATAATAAAACCTGCTGGATCAGGGTAATAGGTTAGGGGAGTAATTTTGTATGAACATCCCTCATTTTATTAAAATTATGGGAGATGACCCAATACGGGTTAGACTAAGTATGTTTTAAATAACTTGGGAGGTCCAACTGTAGAACCCTATAAATATTTCTCGACTGCGTGGACTAAATACTCGATAGTTCTAGATAGATTCCATCTAGAATTATTTTATTTCCTGGAGACCCCAGTAGAAAAAGGAGTTATATTGGAATCGTACATGTTTCCAGGAAAGGAAAAACACTAGGGGGATCTTATATCGGACCAAGAAATAATAGGGTATGTTATGGATGTTCTTCTGAGAGAATTGTCTTGAATATTATATTCAAAAACCTTAATGTTGAGGAAATATGTGGAGTCTATGAGTTTTTTCATGGGACAATGATTTTGGGAGACAATTCTAACCTTTTCCCTAAAATGAAATGTTGTTTTCCTAATCTTCTAGGTGGTGAGGCTATAATGGAGATGCATTTCTATGATTGACATAGAAATGATATTATTTCCTATGTGAATATCTTCTATTTAATTAGGTTTTATTAAGTGGTAGTTCAAGCCTTTATTTCAAAAGTAAATATCAAGGAGGATCCTAGTAATGTATGTGATGTCTCATTTGGGTGATTTAGTGGTGTGGATATTCATTGTAGAATGTATAATTTCATGATCATTCACAATGACGATAGTAGATAGGGTGGACCAAAAATGTCACTATAATCTTAGGGTCGAATTTGAGAATTTTTATAATAGTGTGATGGGATGCGACACCTGCACAGTCCTGTCCCTTGAATATTAATTTAGTTTGGAGTGGGTATAGGAAGAGGTCATGTGTAAATGCTCTTTAGGAACCCATATATTGCGCGTAATGTGGAAGGCCCAAGTCAAGTGTAGAGTACATTTAGGTATTTGGAGCTCAATCGGTCATATCCATAGAGGTGGAGGATGTGTTACACCACAGTAGAAGTGTACATGTTATTAGGATAGTGCAATACAATAACATCAGGTCGGATCCTAATGTATAGGGATAGGTAAAATCCATGAAGACCAGTCTACACTTGGAGGTGGTGTGTCTAAACTGTCAACAATTCAAGGTATTATTTTATTTTCATCCAATAATTATAGTTATTTATTCGATACATGTTATTCATATTGTTTTATTTCTTCTCCTTTTATAGTTGTGTTGGTTATATAAGTTGAATTTATTTGTGGGTTTCTACAGATTGATACACTATTAGGTGTGGGAGTAGAGGATACCAGGAAGGTTAAGGGGTGTGTGCTTGAGGTTGGTGGGAACTATTTCTTATGGGGTTTGTATATTCTTTAGATTCATGGTTTTAAATTGATTTAGGGAATGGAATGGATAATGAAATATCAAATCCGCATTGACATATACCATCATACTTTAACATTAACATAATTTATGGGAAACATGTATTTCTACTATGGTGAATGGGATGTTCGGTCAGGCATTGTAGGTCCAGTTTATTAGTTGTTTGGTGAACTCACAAACCAAGTTTCTTATCACCTTCTTAATTATAGGTAAGTAGAGAATTATTAATTTTCCGCAATGGTGGTTCAATTTCAGGATGTTTTTATTGAGGATTTCTCAAGTCTAAATCGTGATAGGGATGTTGAGTTTAGGTTAGTGTGGCTTCTGAGGCAAGAAACAACCACCGTTCCTCCATATAAAATGGAAATAGAATAGATCCAAGACCCTAAGACTCATTTGGAGTAATTAATCTAAATGAATTTTATTTATCCTATTACATAACCTTGGAGATCCCCAATTCTATTTTCTATGAATGATGATGAATCATTATGGTTTTTAGTTGATTATAGGATGTTGAATTAGATGATGGCAATGAACTGATACCCTCTACCACAAATTACTGATTTTTTGACTAGTTGAATGTTTCATTACTGTTTTTAAAATTGATCTAGAATTAGGATTTTATATGCTAATGGGGAAGACTTATCATATACCATGAACCACATTTAGGGTCTTGTTTGAGTTGTATGCCTTTTGGTGATGTTTTTCAAGTTGAGAAATGTCTCATTAGTGTTTATGGACATAAGGAAGAAAATCATTCAACCATACCGATACCAGTTCATCTTTGAATTTATTGATGACATATAATTGTTCTCTAAGATCCATGATGATATTGAATAACCTATTTACAATATTTTGAGTATTCTAAGAGATAATAGTCTATCCTCTAAGCTATGTAGGAGTCATTTCCCGATCAATAAATTTAATTTATTAGGGAACAACATATCATATGAAGGTGTTTCTATGGAACCAAATAAGGTGGAGGATGTTACATCTTAGAAACATCCCACCAATTTTTCATAAATATTGTTTTTTATTGGTTTGGATAGTTATTACAAAAGGTTAATCAAATTATTCTCCCATTATGTTGCTCCACTTTTAGGATTGACCATGAAGGGTTTCAAGTTGGAGTGGCATGTAGGTTTTGACAATTCCTTTCTTGAGTTAAATATGTGGTTGAAAATTGCATATATTCTAATCATTCATATTCCATGTAAAAGGTATAGTTTGTTTTATTGTTCTTCTAGTGTTGGTATTGGGGTTATATTGATTCATTTTTATCGGGTTCTGGAACATGTGTCCGGGATTTTGAGGACTCACGAATGAAATTACCCAAAACATGATCCTGAATGGGACACAGTGGTTCATGCCTTAATATTTTAGAAGCATTAATTATCTGTAGAATAATATATAGTGCACCCCAATCAGAAAATTGTGAAGTACATCTTCACACATCATGCTTAGAATAATTATAAGTGAAGTTGGGTTGAATACATAAAATACATTGACAATGATTTGGTTTTCATATTAGGGAAGGTAAACAATGTTGAGGATTCTCTGAGACATAAAACTCAATAATAGACTATCCAGGAACCATCTTCTGAATTGATGATTATGTCTTTTTTCATGGGATTCATCTTGAGGTTTAGGATGGAATATGGAAGATTAAACATTCATCCTTCTATGTTGATTCCATGATTATTAGACGGGATAAGGATATTCATTATGAGGATCCTTAATTTCAAAATTTTAGGGACGATTTTAAAGGTTTGAATTCACCTTATGAATGGACCATAGGAGATTATGGAGGTATTCAGGTTTTGGCCATGTGGTTGTGCAAACATGTTTGTAGAAATAATTAATGTGGGATTAACATGGATTTATTTAATATGTGAATCAAGGTTTCAAAAATATGTATCATGATCTTCATAGGTAGTATTGGTGGATAGTTATAAAGAAATAGATTGTTGGTTTTGTGGCGTGATGCCTTACCATAATGAAAGTGAAGGAAGAGTATCATCATTCGAGTGTATTGTTATATGAATTTCACATTCCATAATGGAAATATTATAATTTAATGATTTTTTTCAATTGTGTATTTCATTGATGTATGATGTGATTTGGGTAGTGGTGATTGGTTGACTAAGGCATCTCATTTCATTCCAATTCATGATCCCTTTACCGTTGATCAAGAGTGTGAGTTGTTCATTTGAGAAGATAGTAAGGTTGACTAGGGTACTACCAATCATATTTTTGGGAAGAGATCTATGTTTTATATCATGTTTTAGGAAGGGATTAAAGAGGCCAGTTGGTAACTAGGTGTTCATGAGTACGACTATCCACTTACTTATGGATGGGTAGTTAGAGCCTGCAATTTAGGTACATGAGGACATGTTGAGAGCCTAAGTTTGAGATATTGGTAAATCATTGGAAAACTATATATCACTTGTTGATTATTCCAAAAAAACTACTAGGAAATAATTCATTAGGAACTATTGGAGGAGCTCTGTGGTAGACTATCTAGATCACCATTGTCTTGGTTAGAGGCTGATGAATCTGAGTTTATGGGACCGAGTCTCATATAATATATTTTTCATCAGTCTATGTTGGATCATAAATGCATGGAAACAGAATAGAGCTAATAGAATTCATGTCTAGATCAGTGCCACAATCCCCTATATCGTTCTATGGGTTATCAATTGTTTCTTTGAGTATCACAAAGGTTGTTTCATCGTAGAGCTCAAGAGCATGTAATACTGACACCCAAGTGTGTGGGACTGTATGTGATTGAGGATAGGATTAGATTGGTGAAGTACTAATCAGTCCTTATATAGAGGTATATTGTTTTGAATTTTTTCTTCCTTCCTCCAATGATTCATCAGTATCAACCTAACCAATTTCATGTGATTGATGTTGAATATACTGAGCTTGAGGGTGATGCATCCATTGAGGATAATTTGGTTTGTATTATGGATCATAGAGAGAAAGTATTATGGGGCATGAAAATACCATTGGTATGAGATTCATGGAAATGTGGTAACATTCTAGAGGAATGATTTGAATGGGAGTTATTTATATGTATGTAGTGATTTGATCTCCTTTATTCATTATCTTAGTTATTCTTGGGTGTGTGTCTAGAGGAAGAGCTGTTATAAGGTGGGGAGGTTGTAAGATCCCTTACATGATGGATGTATTTTTTTTATTAAAAATATCATTTAAATCTCCTCATTTTGGATAAAGAAATATATACTAAGTGTGTGAGGATATTTGGTGGTGTTTTGGGGTTTCATGAAAAATAAATAAAGGAAAAAATGAGCTATCATTGTTATGTTTTGTGCCTTGAGCATTTTTAATGTGAACCGTGCGATAGGGTTAGACAAATAATGAAACTATAGGCAAAGGATTCTCATATAGTTGTGGCATGGTATTACCAATATTGTGGGCCTCCCTCTGTAAAATTATTGCTTAACCCTTCCTGGGAAGAGGATAGAACGTGGTTGGTGCATGATTTGAAAAATAGTGTGGCTCAAATGTATGCCCCATTAAAAGGTGGAAAACATTCAAAACATCTTAGACAGTATTTTTGCTTTCTCATCCAATTTTCCTTCTTTCACTTCTACCTATAACAATAGTGAATAACCCTAACCCTCATGATATCTCATAGATCAATCTCCCCTGTATCTATGATATTTGGAATGTCATTGGTTGCTGATTGAAGCTCTAGGAAATAGTAATCCCTCTCTTTATTATCTCTTTTGTATTAGGGCTTGTAGCTTTAGTTATCTTCCATTATAGCCTCAAGGCCTTATTTTCCTGGTGAATTCTTGTTTTAGGATTCAAGGACCACTTCAATCCATATCTAAGGTTAAGTTAAATGGTGTTCTCCTCATCAGATTCGAGGTAGGTTGTCTACCAGATATATCCCATAGTCTTTATGTGGATATGTGCTTTCATGGTTATGTGTTTGAATCCTTGTTACTGTGATTTTAATTTACATAGTATGGTTTGGTATAAATGGTTGTCTAAGTAGGATTTTGAACACTTAATGACCCCGTGGAGTCTATTGAGGTTGGATAGATAAATAATGACCACCCATGGGGTGGACCAATGACTCAGACCAAAAAAAATTGAATTTGTATCACGATATTGATTTTTGATAAGGTAAATCCCATTGAAAACATGTCGGCGTCTTAGATTAAATAAATAAGGGGATTTGAATAGTAGTTTTTAGATTTTGGTAATGGAATAAGTTATCATTAGGATTAACATGAAATGAATTAGTTGTAATAAAATATATTGTGTTAAGTGTTTTACGAAATGAATTAGTGAGTTAGTGCATCTAAATTGGTAAAATTTTTGAATGGGTAACTTATTGTGAATAGGAAAAAAATTAAATGAGATAGAATAAGGGAAATGAAAATCATGTTAATTGTGTTATATTATTGGAATTATGGGTATAAATAATGGTTATTTCCATAGTAAAGTGAAATATATTAAATAAGCTATGAAATGTGAATTGGTAAATGAGATAATTGGTAAAATAAAACATCCAATGTTTTTAAAAGAAAAACATATGTTAGATAACATACATTATATGCCACATTGAGCTTAAACCAAAAAATAAATACTATTATTTCAAAGTTACAATTATAACCAAAATGTTATAATGGGTGTAATTAATAAAAGTAAACAAATTAAGAAAATATGTTTTACAAATGTTTATATAATGACTCATTTTTTACTAAAATAATTATAATTGGAAATAAAAACCAATTTAATATGAAGGATGTGTTTTTATGAAAGACTACATAAATTTAAATAACTATGTTTCTAAAATAATAAAATATATCTTTTTCGATCATATTAATGAATTATAAATTCATTATATTGTTTAATATACATATTATATTATTTATATACATGATATAGGAAAATATTAAATTTTATGCATAAAAATGAGTATTTTTAAAAAAATCATATTTTCATCACCTTTTGATTGAAAACCCTTTTTAAATATTGTTTTCAACATTTTTATAAGTTCTATTTGAAATGATAAATATATTTTTTAAAATTTTAGTATCAAAATATACATTGGATGATTTTTTTTGATAAGAATCATTTTTTGATGATGAGTGAAAAATGCTACATTTAATTCAAAAAAAATTTTAAAATAATTTATTTACATAGTTATACTTCCCTTTTTATATTTGTTAAATTACTATTTAATTACTTATTTATATTTAATCAATTTGAGGTAATTTAAAAATAAATCACATTGAAAATGGAAATAAAAACATTGTGATCTTTGGACATTATTAATTTTAAAACTCTCTTTGTCATCATGTTTGTGGGATTAAAATTAATCTAACTTTTTCCATATATGTGAATTGAATTTTTAAAAAATTACATTAAATATTTTAATAACTAAAAAATTTATGTCGACATGGAAGAAATTAATTTTTGATTAATAGTAACTTTAGCATTTGTTTTACAACGGCTAAGGGTACATCAGGTAAATAAGGGTAAAAATATATTACAATTGTTACATATTTACAGTAACCCATATACTAAATTAATTGTATTATTTTTTTATGAAAAATATTATTATTTTCTCTATTTATGAACCACTTGGATGAATTTAATGCATTTATAATATTATATACGATGAAAAGTAATTTTTGTTACACATTTGTTTTTAAAAAGTAATGTATTTTTAATGTGGGTTCATAAAAATAAATCGTAGACTATAAATTGTATATAGAATCATAATATTATTATTAAGGTTATGGTAATTTATTTATAATTTTTAGAAAATAAATAACAAAACTAAATTGTGACCCAATGGTGATGTAGTAATTTCTTTATTAATGGGAAAATATAATAAATGATATCAATCATTACATAATAAATATAATATGAAATAATTTATGTCTTAAAAATATTTTATGGATTAATTTTACATGTTATGGATATGTTAAAATAGTTGGTTTGACTACATTAGGATGCTCTTATATATTTAATATGTCAATACGTGAATAGTATTGAAATTGATACTAATAGAATTTTCAAATATAAAAAATTTACTAAATGATATTAAATTTCAATAAATATAATAAACTTCCAAATAATTGGGATAATACCTCTAATTTCATAAACTATTCTTTTATTGGTATTTTTTCCAGTTATGGAAATTATTTTGACCTTTAATGTTTAAATTACGTAATAAAATTAAAAGAGTTATAGGGGTTAAATAAAAAAATGGATTAAAAAAATATTAAAAACATATATAATTTTAATTTTATGGTTTTATTTTAACCCATAATCGTATTATATTCTATATTATTATATTTGGACCCATTTTCAATAGAAAATAAATATATATGAAATTAATATTTTAAAAAATTCTAAAAGTGCCCCTTCGCTCTATAATAATGGTGCACCACATCATATCATTTTTTCAATATCCAAAACTATTTTCATTCATATATGAACTAATAAAAACCATAAATATAATACATAAACAATTTTTTAGTACTTACTTTATGCATAACACCCTCCTTATATGTTTTATGTTTTTAATTAATGGCATTCGTCTGAAGGAAATGTATCATTCTTAAGCTTGAATTTATATTTTATTTCTATTTTGAATTAATTAAAATCTTATTCAAATGCTATTATATAATAAATATAGTATCTTCAATATAATGAGTTGTTATTAGTTAAATATAATCACCAAAATCCAACTCCACTTACATCAAATGGGAAAATAATTAATCATTTGTGTGTACATGTCAATTATCACCTCCACGAAGAAATATAATTCATTTTCCAATATAATCACTAAATAATTGTTAAATTTATAACATTAATTGTCAGATAAGATATTAATTAAATATTTATCATTTTAACAAAATAAAAAATCAATTATTTCCTTACCTTCCAAGAACATGAAGTTGATAATTTTGTTCAAGCGTACGTGTGAACTATCACACCTACGAAGCGATGTGATTTTTTTTCTTCACCACACCACATGTATAATATATATATGTTTATTAAATTTTTTATTACTATATATAAGTTAATTTTATAATTAAATAATGTTAATATAATAATTACCTTTTTTCTTTAATGATCAAAGAGAAATGGGAACATTACTCGTGCGTACGTACATCATACCATATCCATGATTATAACATTTTTAATTTTTCATAACCATACAAAAATGGATTGATTTATTAATTAAATTAATATGTAAATGTGATTAGTTAGTAATTAATTTTATTCTGGAGATGATAGAAGAATTACCACTCTTAAAATAAAAATTATATCAACGTCGTTCTAGACTGAAGTTTCAAATATCATCAAAACATCTTACGCGAACATATAAAATAAATGAATTGTTATTACATAGTATTAACTTATATAAAAAGAATAATAAATATTAAAAGGTTATAAATAATTAAAAAAATTAACCTATGATTATTATTAAGTAAGATATAGAATGTACATAATGAGTAGTAATCATTTTAAGGGACTCTTAAGGTCAAACACTATTTTAAATGTTATAACAATTTGTTCTTATAAATAATTATCATTAATTTACATGTTTTTAAAATAGTATTCGAGATTTATTTAAATGTGCATGAATTTCTGAAAATGATTTTTTTTTAATTTTCATCGAAAAAATTCAATGTGGTATTGGAAACATTGATTCAAATATCACTTTTGTAATGTTGTCAACTATTTTTTGAAAATGAATTGATTATTTATATAACATTAAATATATTAAAGTGAGTGAAAAATGAAATTTTAAGAGTGATATGTTGAAATTTTCATTCTTTTTTATGTTAGGGTTATATAATAGTACTTGAACATTTTAGGGGAGGTTACGTGATAAACCAAGGATAGGTGGTTACATTATAACCACTAATACATTGGGTATATAGGTCAGCCATATGACTATTATATTTTTAAGAGTTATTTGTTCATAATTCTATTTAATGGAATTTATATTTGTTTGAGTGATATGTATGATGTTTAACATTTTTTTTCCATTTCAGTATAATTATTTCCCAATTTTCAAAAAAATATATATTTTTTCATATTCTTATTTTTTAAAATCATATTATATTCATATGGTAATATAATAAAATTTGTGAAATTATGATATATTTTTAAGGGTAAAACATTACGTTAATAAGTAAATGTTTTATGGACTATCATTGGACTCCTGTTTTTTCTTATTTATGTCTCTTATAAGGTTTTTTAAGATTATCCCATGTTTTAAATTTTTTTAACATTGGTATTAATTTTGGCATGATAAATGATGATGTCATAATAAAATAATTAAATATGTATCTTGAAAAGAAGTCATGTTTTTAAGGGATTATTATGGTTAAAAATAGATACATAGTATATGTTTGTACATGTAATGTATGAGTATTCTTTTAATAGTTTTCCAATTTCACTAAAACTCTCTATAGAAATGACCCTCTAATGAGAACTCTAATTCACAAACACAAAAAAAAGTAAGGTTTAAGGGAAGGTCCTTAAATAGAGTATCAAAAAATGGTATAAAAAACGTTGGATATCGTGATGTGTTATATTGATATTATCACCATGAGTATTATTTTAAAGTTTGTTTTAGTTTTATTTTCATGAAATATATTTTGAGGCATTAATTTATTAAAATTTAATGTGACTAGAAATTTTTTATTTGAAATAACTTTTTGAGGAAATTAGGGATTATTATATTTTGGGAAGAAAAATGAACGATATAAGATATCCTTTATGATTGGAATAAGTTATGGTTAATTTTCTAGGATTCAACATGTTTTGGAATTTCTATAAGAATAATATATTTTTATAAAAAAGAAAAAACATAGGTTTGGTAACAATTTGTTGCATTTGGAAAGACCATGGGGATTGAACCCAAATATAATCGGAAAAAAGGGTGCATTAACTGCTATAGTAGTTCAGGAAATCCTAGTTAGTATGCCATTTTCATATTTAGTTAATTAATTTTTTGTAAAATTAATTTTTTTGGGGAACATATATTTTGTTTAATAGATACCCATGGTATTGTAAAATAAAGTGGTTATTATGTGATTAAATTTTTCATAAGACTTTTACAATTTTGAGAACTTTATATGATTAAGTTAAATATAAATATAGGATATTTTATTCAGGGAATAATGGTTTAATTATATTTTTGAAGAATGTAAGACTTTTTTAGGAATTATTTTAATTTGGGTTATTGATGGAATCAATTATCATATATTAGATATTATATGATTAAGGAAATTACATTATTGTATGAGGAATTAACAATAATCGATTTTATTTGGAGAAAATTATGAAAATTTATCATGGAAGAATATGATATCAAATCCTTATAACATTTTTTTCATCTTAGTTATCATTATTTAGATATATTTTTAGCATAGTATTTATTAAATGACCTATATTGATCTTCTAGTATTACTATTGAATTTTTTAGATGAAGGTATTCTTAATTCTTATATGGGATTATTCTTTTTAGGAAATTTCCATTTCTTATACTAACAACATTTTGGATAATGTCTAAAGATAAGGTAAATATATATTTAATTATTTATGGATAATGTGATTCTCTAGAAGATTATTATATTGATCTAAGCATGAAAAAAATCATCTAGATTACTCATCATTTAAAGAAAAAGATAATTTTTACACGGAAATTGATTGAAGCATGAATCTCAACATGTCTATTAAGTATATTTACTTATGTACTTAGTACATGTACTATAAATATTCCTCAAATCTATATGATGATTATTCTAAATAAAATGTTATATGTATACATTTTTTAGTACTATATCAATGAAATTTTAAGACATCAAAAAATTTAGTTTTGTGATTATTACCATTATCCAAAAAATATTTTCTATCAATATCCAATTGAACATGATGGTCAGTATTCTCTTTCTTCTCAATGTTTTCCTACACAGAGCCCTAGTATTCTTTATGAAAGGCAAAGCTTTGAACATACCATTATTTATTTGAAATTGAAAATTTCATTCATCCTTTTTCGGATGTGGGATTTTAAGAAAGGTAATATGAAAATTCAATACCGATGTTTTGGATCCAATGTTCAAATTGTTAGCACAAATTTTTTTAAAAAGGGTATTATGTAACATAATATTTTTTAAATGAATCACGATATTCCACAGTGTATTATATAAGACATGTAAATCTTTACTAAGAAACTAAATATTATAATTTAAATGTTACCTTTATAATAACAAATAGTTTGAATGGAGGGAATGAATAGAATTTACTAAAATTTTAAAATAAGGTTTTCGCATATTTACATAATGATTCATTAGTTTAAAAATTATTTATAAATTGAAGTAAAAAAAATTGAATATAATAGATCTGTTTTTATAAAAAACTATTTAAATGAAAATAATTCTGTTTATAAAACAATTAAATTAGTCTTTTTGGATTATATTATTGATATATTAATTCAATATAATTTTCAAAATTCATCTCATATGATTTCTATATAACATATAAGAACAAATTATATTTTTTTACATAAAAGGAGTATTTTGTAGAAAACACAGTTTTACATCATTTTGTTAGAGAGCCCATTTTAAATCTATTTTTTTAATCATTTATATTTTATATTTGAAAATTTAAAATTCTTATTTGAAATTATATTATCATTTTTTTACTTCAGACTAATTTTTTTTTATTTTTCTAATAAGAGACATTTCTTTACTAAAATGTGAAAAATACTGCACTTTAAATCAAAACTATTTTTTCATCTAATTTATATATATATTTAGATTATATTTTTCATTTATTTTATGGTATAATTAACTAATATTTTTATCTTTTAATATAATTGAGGACATTGAATCAATTTCATATTTAAAATTGATATAAAATCTATGTGTACATTTGGATGCTTTTCCCTGAAAAAATCTATTTGTTGTCACATTTATCTGATTAGAATTAAATATAATTTTTCCACTTATGTAAATTTAAATTTAAAATATTGAAATACAATGTTGTAATTAGTATGAATCTTTTATTAATATGAACAAGTATATTATTCATGAACAATTACTTCAGTATTTTTTACAATTATTAAAAGTAAATAGGGTAATTATGTGTTAAAATAATAATATAAGAAAAATAAAATTTAACTAATAGTAGATCTAATTTAATAGGATGATATTTTTCCATCCTATACAATCCTTAGGTCGATTTTAGGATGACTTTGTGTCACAAGGAGGAAGTTAATGCATTAATAATATTATATTCAAGGAAATGTTATTTTTGTTACCCTTTTTATAATAGGTAAAGCATTATTGATATTGATTTATACATGAGATATCATATAATATAATTATTCTTTCGAAATATAATATGATTACCCAAATCATGTTAATTTACTTATAATTTTTAGGAAATAAATAAATAAGTTAAATTGTGACACAATGATGATGTAATAATTGCATCATTCACAGATGAATCCAATAAATGATATTAAAAATATTATAGTAAATAAAATTTTATTGAATTTAATTCATAAATTTTTTTATGAAAAACATTAAGAAGTTAATTATTTCTTAAAATAGTTATTTAAACTATATCATGATGATATGACATGTTTAAGACGTTAATAAATTATAATTTTAAAATTGGCACTTATTGTATTATAAAAAATAAAAATATTCAAATAATTATAAACAAAATTCATCAAGGGATAATATTTATCCGAATACTATTTATATTTCATAAAATTTAATAAATTACTATTTTATAAATCTTTATTCTTATTATGGTAATTATTTTTACCCTCAATGTGTTAATTACTTAATTAAATAGTAATATTTAAGAGGGATAAAAAATGATAGGGATTAAAAAACAGTAAAAACTTGTCTAATTTTTATTGTATGATTCGAGTTCGACACATAATCATTTTATATTATAAATAAATAAATTTTTAACTATTTTTCACATAAAAATAATTTATATTAATTCAATATTTAAAATAATTTAAGAGTGCCCATGCACTCTCTTATAAAAGGGAACTACATCCTATCATTTCTTTACAATCCAAAAAGCATCTAGTAAATAGTATATATAATAAAATAACTTCATAGAGTACCTATTCACATTATTAAGGAAACATTTTATGAATAACACAATCCTTATAGGTTTTATGGTGTTAATAAAAGGTTAGGGTCTGATGGAAAGGTATTGTTTTTAATCATGTAATTATGTTTCATTTCTCCTACCAATTACTTCACATTTTCTTCAACCATGAATATATAATAAATATATTATATTAAAAATAATTATATTTTATTATGTTAATATAATCACCTAATTTTATCTCAATATACATCAAATTGAAACGTAATTCATCATTCATTTGTATATATGAATTATCACATCCACAAACCAATATAATTCAATTTTTGTTACTATCTCCCAAGACTGGTTATAATTTCGAAATTTATGAATATATATTATATTCATGAAATATTTATCATTATAATAAAATAATATATCAATTAATTTCTTATCTTCCGTTCACATAAAAATTATTACGTCGTTTTTGTGTACATGTAAACTATCAACTCCACAAAACTATGTGATTTATTTTTATTCACCAAATCCAGAGTATGATATATATATATAAGGAAATATAAATTATTAATATTATATTTATTATATGATGATTATTCTAGAAATATTAAATAATAATTATCTCCATTCCATAATGATCAATGAAAAATTGGAATGTTACTATAGATTAAGTATGGACTACCATCTCTATAATTATATATTTGTTAATTTATTATAAACATACATAAATGGTACGATTTAAAAGTAAAATTAATGTTTAAAATTTATTATTATTTCAATAATATTATTTTATATATTATATAATAATTACCAATATGATTATAGACATCATATCATCGTCGTTAATGACACAAGTATCAAATGTCGTCAAAACATCTGACGTGCAAATAAAAATATATGTAATTGTTAAAAAATGGTAATAACTGATTTTAAAGTAAGAATAAAATTGAAAAAGTTATAAATTAATAAAATAATTAAACAAGTAATCTTATCCATTTTGATAAATAATGTATGCGATGATTTAGACTCAATGTTAGGGGCTCGTAAACTAAAACATCATTTAAGGTGTTATAAGATTTATTATTCTCAATATCACTTATCCTTTTCCATGATTTCAAAATTGGTCTGTGGATTTATTTATATAGAAATTAATTTTTTAATATGGTAAATGTTTAAATTTATTTAAATAGTTTTAAAGAGGTATGAGACACTTCGATTTAAAAATATATTTTTAAAATATTTTCAATTGGTTTTTCAAAATGAATTGATTATTAAAATAAAATTAATTTTTTTCTTATGAGTTAACATAAAATTCTACGAATGGTATATTGAAAATTTCAAGCTCC
The DNA here is from genome assembly GCA_963277665.1 of Viscum album. NCBI lineage: Eukaryota > Viridiplantae > Streptophyta > Magnoliopsida > Santalales > Viscaceae > Viscum > Viscum album. Next base: position 910,023,380 of record OY728155.1, on the reverse strand, counting down.
TATATGTTACGATTTTGTAATGGTTTATGAACCTTTTACGGGTGGTTACATAATAATCCTAGGATAGGTGGTTACATTATAACCTCTAATGCATTGGGTATGGAAGTCATCCATTTGGATAATCCATTTTTAAGAGTGACATGTGTCGATGTCTGCCATATGGTAATTCCTTTGTACGAATGACACATAAGGAAGTTGATAGTTTGGTTATTTTATTTTCAGGTAATTACGTCCCATGTAACCTTCTTATATATTATTTGTTTTCTTATGAGTTTCCAGGAAAATAATTTCATTTTCAAAAGTTAATATAATGATACTTTTTAAATGATGGGATCTTTTTTGATATAAAAATGTATTTTATTATGGAAATGTTTTATGGTTTATCAGTAGACTAATTGTTTTCTTTTTTTATACACCTAACGGTGATTTTTGTGTACTTCCCATGTTTTAAAATGTTTTTTTACATGTCAAATGATTGTTATGGTAAAATATGATGTAATGATGATTTAATTGAAGTTGTTTGTTGAAAATAATTCATGTTTTTAAAGGTTTTCTATGGTGAAAAAATTTATACTTAATATAAGTGTTCACATGTAATGTAAGGGTATAATTTGTATTAGATTTTTATAATTCACTAAGACTCTAAACTGAAAAAAAACATTTAATGTGAGTTCTAGATCAAATTCACTAGAACTAATAATGATTAATGTTGGGTCCTTACATTAAGGAATAATGATTATTCAAAATTTGAATGACTATGAACTATTAATGTTATGTTTATTAATTTTTAATGGTCTTTGATATATTATTTGTGGTAAATGAATAACTAAGTAGGTGAATATTTCTTGGTTTTTATGAGGCACTGACTTGAGGTTATACACCAACAGGTTATGTTGGACTGAGGCTCTAAGCCCCTCCTTAAGAATTCATGGTTTATGGAGTTGAACTGAGGTTATATTCCCATTACTTTTTCATTAAATGGGTCCACCAGGACTGAGTATCCTAGGAATGTGTGATATAGTTGATTGAGAAATGCTTACCCAAGAAATTTGGGGTTTTGAATTATTCTGTTATGCATGAGAAGTGACTAGAATATGATGTTGAGTAAATAAAATAAATGCCATACCCAATAGATCATGTGATGAAATTGATTTTTGAAATGAATATGGAATAGTGATAAAAAGGTTATTAGTAAAGGAAATGTTTTAAGTGTATGTTGTTAACTGATGGTTACCAAGTAGTCTTTTTATTGTTTTTTAATTATTTTTATTTCTAAGGGAACTATCAGTTAGACTTGATATTTGGTCAACACAATTGGTGGTGGCCTATTGAGTTGTACTCACACCCTTCTTGGCCCTCTATTGGTTACCATAAAATATTTCAAGGATGTTGGTCAGAATAAGGGCAAGGGCCCTGCAAGAGAGTTGACTCGAGTAGGGGTTCTGCAATGATGAGATTCCAAAAATGTATTCAGGACCTTGTTTAAGGTTTCTAATATTTGATTTGTGTTTTCATTTTCTATATAAATGTTTCCATGATATGTAATATTTACTATTTGGTTGTTTTTCTACCATTTTATGAAATTCTTGGTATTTCATTTTTTTTATATTTTATTTCTTTCATTATTTATTCTTGTTATCTAATATGAATATATATTATAAAGAAGGTATTGTATCCTCCTTGCTCAATTGGACCCTCTCTGCTATATTGAACCTTCTAGCATACGGGGAGGAGCACATGAGGTCATGTATAGACTCAACTTGGGGCACTGGTTTAGTGTCTCCCAAGTCGAGGATTTGACAATCCTTATCCTAGATCTAACCAGAAGAAACACATTTCTACTAATTCCAACAAGAATACATCACTTATTTTATGGCCTGACCAACTATAGTATGATTCTCAAATATTCCCCCACAAGATTCATAGATCACACATTATTGTGTCCATCATCAAGAACTTTGACAATGCTGATCTTGAAACACCATCTTGATTTTGTGGAATCTAGATTATCCTCAATATATAAATTCTACGGAACAAAGGATTAATTATTATTAAAATAATCATGCATATAAACCCATTCTAACAATGATACTGGATTCTATTGGGGTCAAAATAATATTAAAATTCAGTAAATTTTATCTCAACACCTTAATTAACATATTATTTTACAAACCGTATAGTGCATGTGGTCTCAAAAAATTACATTATTTAATTTATCTCACCTAAATCCTCATCTTTATGTGTTTTTTAAGGAGAAAGGTTTTCATCATCAAATAAAATACTTTAATGAAGTGGTTTTTATATTTTATTCTCTATTTAAAAAACCCAAAGACTATGGGTATTATATTACTAATTATAAATACCCCACAAACCATGGGTATTTTATTTTATGGATGTAAATTTAAGAAATCAATGTGAACTCTAGTTATTTTATTCTTTATATATAGAATCTCAAATATGCAAGGGGTTAGGGTATAAACTCCTTATTCAAATTTATTTTTTATTACACATGGGTTACTATGAATTCATGCATTTAACATGTGGATACAAATAATCATGACTTGTTATTGAGTAAACTCAAATAAGTGAGAGACTCGTGATCTTTATTTGTTATCATGTGGAAATTTTATATATATCTCACTCTATCGTCATGTATTCATGAATATTTAATCATGAAACTCATAAAAAAATATCCAAAGAATTTTAGACGCTCTATTTATCAAGTTTTATGACAAATAATCCACCTTATTATCTATTTCATCACATAGAAAAAATCATCATGCACCCTCATTACTCAACTTGTCTCACTGAAAGTAATGGGTTTAATGTTTCTCTATGAAGGTTCTAAAATTCTTAAAGACAAGTAGAAAACTCCTTATTCAATCTTTATTTATTCATGGTTCATTACATGGAAAATAATAACCTGCATACTTCTATACATGATACATTTTAATATATTTATTCAATTTTTATGCATGAAATGTAGAGATTCAAGAATGGACATTTCATGCAAACCTATGCAATAATTCTCATCATTTACTTCATTGAGGCAATTGGCTTCATCAATCAATCACCATGGATCAGCTTATCTATTCATGGATTGAAGTACATGTATTTAATTTGTGTCATATTATTCAAACTCAACTAGATATTTAGAGATCATTGGGGATATAAATTGGACTCTTATATATATGGGAACGATATCATGTTTTTATAAATAGTATATAAACCATATCAGGTAGAACCATTTTGTATAAGTGGAGTATGAAGACACTTCACTCTTGATCATATGGTATATATATACTAAATAGAAAAACATTGGTTATATCCTAATTTTTTAGGAGGATGATAAGTATCCAATTTTCAATATCCTTCATCCCAAATAACATATGTCGAAGCCTAGGTATATCAATAATATATTCTATTTTAGTGTATATATGTGTATATGGGAGCCATTTCAAGCCACATCCTTTCCCCACTTCCACCAATGCAGTACATCCCAGCTCCTTTGTAGGCCTTTTACATGGACCTATTTGTGGTTTTTGTCACACACTATAATGTTCCTTATATATAATAAAACCATGCAGTCTATTATGGAGGATGCCTATGGTAGGCCTCACCATGGGGGTTGAACCATCATTACCTCTATTTTTAGTTAAGGTCTGTCCTTATTTGAACTCAAGGTAGGACTTTTTTATATAATCCTCTTTAAAAATGTTATTAAATCAAACCATTTCTAAGATAATATGTAAACACAATCCACTTCAAATCCATCTTAACTTTTTTCTCCTGTATTATTTTTGTAAAATGTATGTAAATTTTACTTGTACTTATTTTAAATCCACATGATATAATAAAAATTAGCATGGATTTCACTTATTTCCTCCAAAAATATATAATTACTTTTTTCGTTAAACTATATTTCTTCTTCTTTACTTCATTAAAATAATCATATTCATCATCTTCCTGATGTTTTATTCAGTTTACTCTCATATGAACATGTATTTATCATTTCAATATCTCTTAATTTTTTTCATTTAACAACATCGAGATGTTCTCAATCATAATAATTAATTTTATATAATACATCCATAATAATTCTTTAGGTATCATTACTTCATCCACAAAATCATATTATCTTGTGGGAAAAATTTATCCAAGTCTAAATTTTTTTTCTAATAAATTATTTTCATAACACACATATCAAGATAAAAATGTATTTTCATGAAGACCATAGAGTAAATAACAATTTAATTCTGACATGTCTAATATAGGGGATAAAACAGGTGGGGGAATGTGTCATGGAATAAGAAAATGAATTAAATATAAAAAATAAGTATGTAGAGAAATTAATTACTAATGAAAAAATAATAGTTCTATGGAGAAATATAATGTTCATCCTAAGGTAACATTTGTAGTTCAATGTATTATTTGTACAGAATAAGGAAAATATTAGAGTCAATTCCCTTATTCAAGGGTAAAATAATAGAACAAGGAATTTACTATTAAATTTCCATAATTTAATTATATGAATAGATGTTTTTATGTATAATGATTTTAGAATTATTTTATAGAATGATTATATCAAAGATATTATGGTTACAAGAATTATCAAAAATCATTGTATTGTTCAACAGTTCACTTTTATTTATGGATTTGAAATCATATATTGAATGGAACAGATAACCATAAGAAGTGATGGTGTGATAAGGTGATAATTTTAGAGAAGAAATTTTTATTAGAAAGATAACCTATAGTATCTAAATTATGAATATAAAATAATGTGTAGTTGGTATAATGAAATATTTGAAATTGATTAAGAGAATTGAACAGTATGGATGACCTATGAATTTATTAGTAACTTGATTAAAAATTGATTTGGGTCAACTATATTGAATTTTACTATATATATGGATTTATGGAATATATTTTATAATTTTCCAATTTCATTAATGAATATGGAGGGAAATAATGTACGGAATCTTGTATGTTTTAATAATTGTATTATGGTGATTCAAGTTATTACTATGTTTTAATAGAATATATGGTAAATGTATTCTAATGTTTGGGATGTGACATTATGAGTGGCATTGTGTTTCTAGGGGATAAATAATTGTTAATTTTGTTTTTATTGTTGTTTATAGAAATTTTTTAGACATTTTATGGGATTGATTATGTTATTAGTTTATGTTTATTGTTGATTTTTTAGATATTAATGTATTGAATTTTCAATAAGGGATAACATATAATAAATGTTTTTTTAGTAAATAGGTTGTAAGAAATACATATGGATATAATGATCAGTAAAAGTAAATTTTAGTGCTTCATACATGAAAAATTAATTTTGAATATCTATTTCATGGGGATGAAGTCGATCCAGAAATGATTGATGAGGAAGAAAATGTAAAAATTATGATTATTAATGGGAAATAAATCAAGTTAGTTCTATCATGTTCACTATATTGGTAGAAAAGAATTACATAAAGTATATGAAAAGGATCTTGAAATAAAAATGTGACACTTTTAGATCTATTTATGATGAAGTGATGTTCTTTTGTCCCGTAGCTGATTTACATTTTTTTGGCCAGAAATCTAATCATGAATAAGATCCCTATCCCTCCCATTGAATAATCGGATATTTTTATTCAATTATATGTCCATATTCTATCATAATAATTGTATTCTATATTTAAGAACATAAATACATTATATATGAGATAAATTTTTTTCCCTCTTTCAAATTTTCAAAATATGTTTTATTCTCCCTCTATACGATGTGGGTTATCAACCATGTTGGCGCCTTTGGTGAATAAGATAAAACTATCAGAAAATAATTTTTCAAAGATAGTAGAATGTAATACGTATAGAAATTTATATAATATAACAATAAGTTCCATAGATTGTGTGACATGTAACATAACGCTTTTATTGAATTTCATGATACTATGAAACTATGATCATTTAAATGATATCATTATAACCCAGCCATTGAATTTGTAGCTATTTATAGAATTAACAATATTATGAAAAAAATAAAATATTACTACTAATTTAGAATTTATTGATTAATTATAATAAAAAAATTAATCAATATTCAATATATCCATCTCCATATTTAAAAATATATTTCCCATCAAAAAATATTTTTGTTAAATTTTTTAAATAAATAATATAATTAGTTTCTGAAAATTTTATAAAATATTTTTGAAAAATTGAAATTCATTTTTTAAATAATCATGTCATAAATAAATGGTACTAATTTTTTATAATTCATTTCTTTCTTCCAATATTATTGAAAAAAACATATTTTTTATTTAAAACTATATTTTTATTTAAAATAATTATAAACTACAATTTTTTTAAAATAGTTGTAAAAGTAAAATAAGATAATTTATATTATGAATAATCATATTATGTTCATAGGTATTAATTTTTTAATTTTTCATTTAAAAATTTTGTTAACAGAATACATTTTTCTGAAATATGTTTTTTATTACGTTTTGTTGGATTAATTTTAATTTATATTTTAAAAATTACGTTAATTTAATCATGAAAAATTTATTCTATTGTTGGAATTTTAAGGATAAATTTTCCTAAATTGATTCCCTCTATTTTTTCCATTATGAATAATAGCTTCGACGAACATCATATACATAAGTACGAGTAAAATGGGTAAAATATGGCTAAAACCTTAGCATAAGGTGTAAAAGATTCTATAAAACATTTTATTATCAAATTGAAATGATTTATTACATTTATTTTAATATATGTATAAAAATATGGCCACTTGGTTCAATTTGACTTTGATTTTGAGATTCACCTTTCTTTAAGAAAGGAATTAAAAAATATCTAAATCATTCCTTTAATATCTCTAAAATATTTCCATACTGATTTCAAAAGCCTATGTCCAATTTTAAATGTTAGTTTTAAAGACAAAATAATTTTTTAACCTCATAATTCATTTTACTTTTTTAAAAATTATAATAAATGCTTATGGAATGTTGACATTTAATTTATTCTATTGTTGAAATAGTAAAATAAAATATTTTTTAAATACTAAAATTAATATAATTTGATTTAGTTTTAGTGTCCCATGAATATTAAATAAAAATATAAAAAATAACTATGTGTTAATGTTTTATATTCTAATTAATTTTCTATAATATTTTTTTCTAAGTCAAATTAAATTATTAGTTCAATAAATGAAATTAACTATATTTTATAACAAATAATATTTTCTTTAATTAATTTAATTTATTATATATCTTATATTTTAAAAAATTAATAAGATATGTTTGCAAAGATCATTCATCATCCACTTATGATTATTTTTTTATGGAAACATTTTTTACCATTAATGGGAATCAAAATTTTCATATAATGGTAATTTTAAAAAGGGTTAGGAGGAATTTAGTGATAAACATTAATGGTTAAAAAATAACTAAAACCAGTCTAAATTTTATTTTATGTCGAAATTATGGTTAATAATTCACTATTATTTTAATTATTTAAATTTTAATCCTTTTCCATGAAATATTATTTATATCCACTTTATACTTTAATAAAATTAATGAATTCCCTCCCCGTGCTTATAATAGACTCCCCTTATTTCATTTCATTACACCATATTGGAAATCATTAATCAACCAAAATCTTATAATTTCTCTTCTAAACATCCTTCAAAATTATTATATGTTTTGGTCTGTCAAAAATTCCATCTATGTTCTCTTTAAGAGGAGATCTAAAAAAAATCTATCGAAGAAGGGGTAATTATATTTAACAACCCTTTCATGTTTATTTATTATTCTACATCCTCTAAATATGGTGTTCCAATCTTAAAATAATAAAAAATTATAATACATATATACAGAGAAGTTATTTTTTATGGAAAAACCATATTACATCTCTCTTCCATCCCATGAATAGAAAAAACATCACTCATACATACATATGGCATACCATCTACATGTATTTGTGAAATTCATTTATAATAATCATATTAATTTAATCGTTATATTAAAAAAAACAATTAAATTTATATGAAACATATGAAATAATTATAGTTAAAAAAATTTATTATCAACTCAATCTTCTTAAATTCAAATATGTTAGAAAACGGTAATGTCACACGTGCATATGTGTAGACTACCATATCCCCGAAGTGATGTGATTAGTTTTTCAATTATAGTTTTCAATAATAGTAATAAGTATATATTTGTTTAATATATAATATATAGATATATATGTGATATTAAAATCATCATGTAACTATGATTTCTTTGTTACCATTCTTTTTTCCCTTTAATTGAAATGTGAAAACTGCCCTTATGCGTAATTATGTCCTACCATCCCTAGGAACAATGTAATTTATTTCCCTATGTAGACCTTTTATTGATGACTATAAATATGTAAATATTAAATATATAAGATATTTATATAATGAATTATATTATGTAGTTAATGGAACCATGACATAATAAAAACTACTAAAACAAATAAATCAAAACATACATGAAAATTGATGATGGTAACAACCTAAATAAGAATAATTGTAATAGATTATTGATAAATGGATAATAAAATGTTATAAACAGATCATATATGATATTTTAGATTTGTATATGGTTATTATATGTAAATGTTATAATTTGATTTTATTATATCATAGGATAAAATCACTTATGAGGAAATTTAAACATTATGTAAAGGATTTACGAACTCCATTTAAATTCACTAGGATAAATAAATTATTCATTGATGGTTCTGAGATGATATCAGAAGTAAAATTACTTTTTATTATGTTGTATTTAAAATTTTATAATGTGTTTTTAAATTTTTTTCAGAAAATTAATTCATTGAATAATTTATATTTAAGGCATATGTTCTTGTTTGATATATTTCTTTTAAATTTCAATTCCATTGATACATTTCTTTATTGTATGAACCTGTTCACATTTATATTTTGTATACACATCCCTATTTATTTATTTAACAATAATATATATTTATTAATTATTATTAATGATTCGATATTTATTACTCTTTCATGTGGTTAAAATTATAATTTACTACGAAGAAATAGATTTTTTTAGAATATAATTTTCTAGGACTACCACTACTAGAAATTTAGGCAATAGCCATGGTTTTAAAATATGGATATAAGTCCATAAAATGTGGCTATAGGTTATAGCCACAGTTTTATAAACAGTATCTTGTATTGGAGTGGGTATATGAAAATAACAATATCCATAGTTTCTAACTATTGGTATAACACTATAGCCAATGTTCCAACCATGGCTAATTACCTAAATCCACAGTTTGAATCTGTGGCAGTAGCTGAAGGAACATAGGTCTATAGCCACAGTTTGAAACTGTGGATTTAAGGCTATATCCACGGTTTAAACCGTGTCTCTAGGTCTATATCCACAGTTGGAAACCATTGCTATAGGGTTCTCCATTTTATAAAAAACACCCCCATCGCCTGCAAAGCCCCCCCCCCCCAATGCACCCCTTCTCCCATGAAATGTACCCCCCTGGTACACATTCCCAATAGAATAGCCCCCACCCCCTCTAGATAGACCCCCACCCTTGACAGCCCCCACCGCCTGGAATACATCCCCACCTGGATATCCCCCCCCCCCACCCTAGACAACCCCACCCCTACAGCACCCCTTCCCCCACAAACCCCCCCCCCCTCCACTCCCCCTAGACAGCCCCCTCCGCTCCCCCTAGATCCCCCCCAGTCCCAAGACTCCCCCCTGGGCAATCCCTGGACACCCCCGCCAGACTGACCCAGACAAACCCTCCCCCCCCAGGATAGACCCTAGACACCACCAGACCCTGAACACCCCCCAGACAGACCCCCCCTAGAACACAACCTGGACACCCCCACCCCTATAGAGCCATGACCCCCTACATAAACCCTTCCCCCACCCCTCCACTCCCTATGAGACACCCCATAGACCGCAGACACCCCCGAACAGACCCCCCAAACCCGATAAAGACCCCCTTGTAAACCCTGGAAACGCCCATACCATGAAACACCCCCAGACCCTAGAAACCCCCCAAACCCTGGACCCCAAGACAGACCCCCCAGGACAACCCCTAGACTCCCCACCCTGGACATCCCCTCTATAAAGCCCCATCCAACTCCTAGACAGTCCAAGCTACAACACCCCTTCCACCATCCAAACCCCCCTAGACACCCCCAGACCATAGACTGCCTCCCCCCACCATTCCCCTAACCATTCCCCCTGGAAGTACCCATACCAATTCCCCCTACTAGTCCCCCTTGCCCATTCCCCTCCCCTACCTCCCACCACCCCTACCAGACCCCCCCCCCCCTTCACATTCCCCCTCTTGTCTCCCACTTCAATCCCCCCACCTAGGATAGCCCCCCCAAACCATGGTCACCCCACCCTGCCCCTGCCATCCCCATGAAACACCCCACCCTACTAGTTCCCCTTCCCCCTGCCCATTCCCCCTACACCCCCTGCAATCCCCCACCCCCTGCCAGGCATCCCTCCAACACCACCCCCTGCCATCCCCCTACCCATCCCCAACCCCTCCCCGCCAGACCCTAGATAGACCCCCCAAACCCTGGACAGACCCCCACATACCCTAGACAGACAACCCATTCCTTGAACACCACCCTCCGTCATCCTGCCCCTACCTGCCCCATGCAACCCCGCCCATTACTCAAAAGTTTCCTCACATTCATGATCATAAAAGAACATCACTCCCATCTATGTTAATTTGATGAGTGAAATATATATCAATGATAAATATATCAAAAGAACCAATAATTTATTTCCAATACAATAAAAATACATATATCAATCACGAAAGAATATATGGGCCAGTGATCAATAACATTCTTCATTAGTGGATCCACGAATATTCCCTTTTATTGAGATTATGTTACAAAAATTATTATTATGCACAAAAAAATCACATTTGAATATTTTTTCATAAATATTATCCATCCTTAGTGTATTTATAAAAATAATAATGTTATGTTCATACTTGTATTTTATTATAGAATATATATAAATATCATCTATTTATACTACCAAAAACTGATTAATGGAATTTATAAACACTCTATTCCATAAATTGATGAATATAGCTGGGGAATTAGTAATTAAAAACAGATTCACTATAAATTTATAGTGGATTGGCCTGGAATGAATAATTTTTTAACTATGTATTCTATTTTAACCATAAATTGAAATATCTATATTTAATAAGAATAATAGAAAATTATTAGGATCCTTATAATTGATCAAAAAACATTAATATGGGGAAATATATTCTTATTATTGATCATGATCATGTTATGTTCATGATAATCAATACAACGTCACATTGATCCATTTTTTATCCTTAACTAATAAACAAGTGTAACCCATGGTAACACACACCATCGACAGCCCCTACCCATTACCCCCTCACCCTGCTCCCTGCCTTCAACATGCACCCCCTTCCTGTTCCCCCTACCCATTACCATTACCTCCTCCCACTCTTTCTAGCCCCCCCCCCCCAACTACACACCACCCCTACCAGCCCTTACCCAATCACCACACAAAACATCACCCCCTTCTAGCCCCCCATCCCATTCCCCCCATTTCCCCATCCAATCCCCCACCGCTATACCAATGCCCATTCCCTCGTCTAGTCCCCCACTGCCATCACCCTACCCCTACCACCCCATATCTATTACCACCTCCAGTCCCCCATTTCTATCCCCCCTACAGGCCCCCACTGCCACCCCCCCCATCCCACTCACCCTACACCTTTCCATCCCCTCATGACCAGATCTGAACCAAATCAGTTTTAGTAGGGGTTTTCAACTTATACGTTTTAATCCATGCAATTATTCCATGCATGTTTTGAAATATAGAATTAGTACATGTATGGACATGGGTTACCCTTGAATATTACATTATAATACAATGGTTAATCCAATGTAAATTATAAGATAAATCCATGTTCTTATTTATGGTAAATTTTAACTACACCCATGGTTAAACCGTGGATATTGGTCCGTAATAACACATTCATAACCACAGACCTTGGTACCTAATAACACATTCTGAACCATGGAAAATAGACCCCATAGCCATAGTTTATAAACATTTAAATCAATTCCTTCCCATATATACTTAATAACCAAATGCTTCGATAATAGGTGCACCTTATAGCAGAACTCACATTCACTAGCTACGAGTAAAAAAACACCACCTTCCAAATAAAACTGAACTCAAACATAATAAAATTTATATCATAAGAATTCAAACTACCTCCAATATAAACAATATAAAATTTCAATATCAATATCATCATAATAAAAAATAACTATTTGATAAAATTAAATATATAAACCAAGAATAAAATTTCCATCTAAAATGTACCTCAATATCCGCATTACCAGAATGATGATGACCCTCATCCTCTCCTATAGAAGAATCAACATCATTATCACCTAATCTTAGACAACCAACACCACCACCACCATTAGGATCATAGAAATATTTATTGGATTGTTCACTTAAATCAGGGGATGGAGCGAATAATCCTGATTAACATAATGCATAAAATGAGAACACATTTAATTAATGAATACATTCAAAGCTTATATGGTGATTCATATAATATAATTATGTTACCAATAAAATACTATGATAAACATAATTCATAAAATGAGAACACATATAATTAATGAATATCCCTAAAAACCATTCGTGAGGTCTGCCCATGGCCTGTAAACCACCCATCTTCCCCATGCCCTATAGACCTCCCCCTCCCCATTCACACCTTCCCCCTTCCCTGCTGACCTCCCCCTACCCCCTCCCCACTCCCCCTACCTTGAAGACCTCCCCCTCCCCCCATCCCTCCCCCTCCCCCTCCCCCCTCCCCCTCCCCCATGCCCTACTGAACCCCCTGGAAACCACCCACTACCCTGCAGACCTCCCCCTTCCCCCTTCCCCCTGCCCTCTAGACCCACCCATCCCCTTCCCTGCAGACCCTCCCCCCTGCCCTCTCCACCAACCCCATTCCCCTAACATGCAATCCTCCCCCTATCCCATTCCCAGTAGACCCCCCTTCCCACTCACCCCATCCCCCTCCCCCTACCCCATCCCCCTCCCCCAGCAATTAGTCTCGAAAACTAGAATCTAATATTTAGGTCCCCCACTTTGAATATGTGGGGTTGTTTCAAACACCTTGATAAAATTTAGAGGAATTAAATCATGTTATAAATATGTTTCTAAGTTAGTATATAACTCTACATTGAATTTTGAGGATCCATTCCATGTCACAATCATATCTCTTATGGAGTACTTAACCATGAGAGTTGTCCAAACCTTGTAGGCTCCTTTATTGGGAAAATAATATCAAACACTTAAAGATTCATCATAAACATTATAGTATGTAAAATATGATCATACCATCATTCCCAACATATAAAATTACTCTAAATATAATATTTAATTTTCTGATGCTGACACATAGGTGAGAATAAATGTGAAACATAAGAAGTCCCATAGTATACTGAATGTAATTATCATAACATGGTTTGTGAGTCCCAGTAAATGGTAGGGAATTAATGTTTTCATATATTCATGTTGAGCTAACAATATAGTATACCCCCAATAGAGTACACTACATATGAGACTGATGAGTTACTTAGGATTCTACATCCAGTATGCTTCAATCCAATCTAACCTAACATAAATGTCATGTTTCGCCTTTACACACGGTGTGTGAATAATTAGGATTAATAGGTGGGTCCACTTCTAATACCTATGCCATGTTACTGATATCATACATTTAATATAACCTAAAACACACAAAATGTGTGTTCAGATGCGAAATTATGGTAATATTGGAAGGAGTGGCTCAAAAGATTAATTATGTATCCATACAGATTTAGTCCCAATAGTGTGATATGTTCAAACCATTCCTTATGCATGATTTCAAGAGGAATATTACGGGTGAGTTCCATGATACCAGAGAAGATATAATGAATCTTGATATTGGAACTAATAGATCCTTAAATTATGTAGTGGTCTTTTATGATGAATTTAATGGGAAGTAGAATGATATCTCGAATTTCACTAGGGATGATCAATGTATGGTTTTTAGATCTCTTGTTCTAGTATCCAGAAACTACTATCATTTTTTATCCTCTTTGAACAAGGTCAATAAATATGTTCAAGGGATATATTCATATTCATCATTGACATAGATAATTTTTTAAAACAATAAATTAATTATGGAAACAAGTTTTTAAAACAGTTAGGCAATTGTATAATTCAAATTAAAGGCTTATGTAGAGGGATCCTACCTCAACATTCATGAATCATTTCTTTTAATGATGACAACTCGAATTTTCTTTTTTTATACCTGCACACATATGAAACTTCACATATATATAAGGACTCCTAGCCCCTATGTACAAATTTTCGTGGCCAAATGTGCGCATTGGGGTCCTTTGATATATGATTATACTTTTATATACCTGTTAACACTTACACATGTATGCATTTTTCATATCATTAAATAAGAAAACATATACCCAATATATATATTCAAAACTTCCATGAGTGAATATATATAAAGGGTGAACTTATATATGTATATGCCAACCTATTCATAGACATTCAAGTCTTTTTCAATGGAGACTTGAATCCATATCAACGAAATCTAAAATACACTACAAAAAAATAAGGAACCAAAATATAAAAAAATCCCTAATGAAAATTGGTCAAAATAATAAAAACAGAATAAAAATTACTCAAATCCGATGTGGAACTCCCTGTCTTCGATGGTGGTGGATAGACTAGAATAATTTAGAAGGCATCTAAAATCAATTTAAAACATTATTGAATAAAAAAGGCTAAGATATGGACCCCACCTCAATATATCCAATCCACACTCGATTCTTGTCAATTTTATCAGTGACAACGCTTTGCTAATACATCCACCCTCTGGCCATATGAACCTTTGCATATACATAAGGATGCCCCAATACCTATGTTCATGTCTACATGGACTTGAACACACACAAGAGGATCTTTATATGTATGCTCACATGATTAAGCCCATTATCACCCACACACGTATGCATTTTTCATAAATATACATAAGAGGACCTTTCCCCTTAAATCTAATTGCACTGCCATGGGTAGAAATACATATAATGAGATAAAATATTATATATATGTTTACCTATGCATACGTGGTGTGTTTCCTTCGATGAGAAACTCGAATCCACCTAAAAGAGATCCAAAAACCACTACAAATATATAAGAATCCTGAAATTAACAAAATCCCTAATTAAAATTATGTCGAGGAATAAAAAGGACGAAACCATACCATAATCTGATGTCGAACTCACTGCCTTTGATGGCGGTGGATATAACCGGTATCATCACAAGAAACCACCCATAAGGAAATAATTGGAAAATATGTGAGATATAACTACTTCTTAAATATATGTGATCGTTATGTCAATTATACTTGATAAATGATACATGACTCCAATACAAACATGATCAAAAGAATAATAATAATGATTAGTCAGACATAATATAAACCAAATGATCAAGAGAATTTGAAATATAAAGGACACCTACCTCAAACGATAATCAATAAATCAATCTCAAGCTTTTACCAACCACTAATGATACTTTTATACCATGTATCATCCATGAATACAATTGAATACAAAAAACATTTTAAAATTAGAACTACAATTGGTATAATTGATGCTAAACTCACTGGCTAATATAATGCACTCAGGAAATAATCCAAGTGTGGGTTCCACTCTGGACACCCACCCTGACCTATGAAACCCAAAAATCAAATTTATCAATCCAAAACAACTAAAAATTTCTTCAAACTTCATTAGAAACAATAAATAAATCCACTGAGAAGTACACATAAACTCAAATGACTTTAATAATGAAATTTCAAGATTTTTATGTCTCCCCTATATGCCGCACATGAAATCCCAATCATATAGATGTGATCCCACCGTGGATTTAAAAAACAATATAACCACAATTTTAATTAAACCCGTGGATATAAACTAAGTTATAGCCACAAATGTTTATTTGGATTGGTTTGTTTTATTGGTATAGGGAGACATGAGTTGTCTTTCTTCGATTAAGGGAGTCAGTTGTTCTTCAACATGGAAATGAGAGGATCATCCAAAATGTTGGGAGTATGTATTTTAGTTTGAATGTTGGAAAGTGTATATAATATAAGGCTCACCCCCCAACCTGCAACCCCACTACCCCCTGCACAAACCCCCACCTACACCCCCCCCCCCCCACCATCAACCCCACTTCCAATTCCGAAGACGATTATGCAATTGATGGATAGTGTTTTCAATGCTATTAGCAGTTGACCTCATAAGCACAAATGTATGTATGAAAGTGAGCCAAAGGACTTATCAAATTGAGGATCAATGTCAGAATTAATTTTTTTTGAAATATATTAACATACATTGAATAAGAAAATATAATTTAATGGGAAAAATATTGATTTGGAATAAATTGATGTGTGTTCTACTCAAAATATCCCATTGTCAAACATGTTATCACTTTTCATTTTATAAAAAATACAAAATGATGAATAAAAACTAAAAAAAACCTGAAAGCTGAAAACATAAATTGAATATAAAACAAAATACTAACAACAAAATCAAACCACCTAAACTTTTTACCTTTGAGAATACTCCCCACAAAAACCAATATAGAGAGTTCCAAAAAAAGTGGGGAATCAGATCTAAACAATATCTCATTTCTAGTTATAATTAAACCTAGTTGCTTATGAAATGGATTTCTCCACATACCGTTCACCATGGATGTGATTTAATGCTCTTAAAATCCATGGTTTTGGATTTTTAGATTCCTTAGTTCACTATCATTGGAATCTACAGAAAAAAATACATAGAAATATATAATAATTATAATGAAATGATATCACCCTAATAGAATTAAAAAAACATCCAAAACAAACCAAAAGGAAAACTGAGTAAATACTTGTTAATCAATGTTTTAGATTGATCGCACACATAAAATTTCTTAATATCGTTCACTACGATGGTACGTCTAAATCCTTGGTAAATAATAGTATTCCTCCATGAAAAAATAATTTCTACAAATAGGATAAATAATAAACCCATAAGCTGATGCAAGAGAACATCAATGTAAAAAAGATGTCATGATTTTTGAAACATGGGTACTGGTGGGAAAAAAATCCACAACTTGAGGCCCTAGTTTTCTTGGTCCATATGGTCATTATATTAAGTTTCCTACAAAGGGAGAAACCATTTTTTTATAGAACTGAATCAATGTGATTGATTTTCTGAATGAAAACCCCATCTAAAAATCGGTCCTCCCTCCAATATTGACATTCATGGTCATGAATCCAAAATCAAAATCTTTCAATGTCTATAGCCACCAACAATAATCATAATACGACTTTCTTAAACAACAAATGGCCAGAAGAACCCTATCAATGGATAATTTGTCCCATATTAGGATGAAATTGTAACCCAAAATAAATGAATTAAAGTCATTTCATAGTTCATGAAAGTTAAATTGCAGTAATACGATGGAGTTCAAAGTTTCATCAAGGGAGGCATCTATATTTACATCATGAACAATGCCTTCTGAATATTTTGGATCATGATATTTAACTAAATAATGATGAGTATGATGGTCATGAGGATGAAGATTATGAATACATACTAGAAAAAATGTTAGAATTTCTCTAAGGGAATATGTTTTCTCATCTTCAATGTTCTTCATATTAAAGGTCATCAAGAGATTCAGCTCTTAAAGAAGTGTAACCCGGATAAGGGTCCAAAGCAGGAACATACACAACCTAAGAGAATACCAAAAAATACCTATAAAAACACATTAAGAAATGAATAATATTAACACCTTTGAATTGAATTAAAATATTTTAAAATTTAATTATAGGATTTTTTTAATAAAATAATCAATCATCCCTTCCAAGAAAAAAGATCTTTTAGTCAACATTGCGAATCTTATAAGTGAATTAAACAATAATACAATCACATTATCAGAAAAAATTGTTTCAGAAAATCAATACTAAGCCTTTCAATAAGTACTAAAAATGCTTATCGAAGTTCGGAATTCGAATGGAGTTAAATCCTACACAAAGGATGTACTCACTAATGTATACATATAGCTCAAATCATCAAATCTTGAGAAAAATGAAGATGGAGAGAAATCATAATTCTACAAGAAAAATATGAAATAATTTTTTAGTTTACCCACAAATTGATAAACATAGGGTAGCGACAACAATCCTTAATTAATGGGAATTTGGGTTCCTTAAGGCCATACCAATACGAGTGACATCAATCAAAAAAATCATTAAATATTCAACATTTTTATACATATATATCCCTGAAAAGTTAAATTAATTATTAAATACTAAAAATTCCATTCAATGACATAAGAATTCCCCATGAAAGCCATCATGAGAAAGAGATTAAGAGGGGATGGTAGTTGCATAGTCCTTAATAATTAGCAGTAAATTTTTATTTTATGAATAATAGAGAAAAACCTCAAGGGTGTAAGACAAATAAGACAAAAGACATTGTACATGGTTCATAGTTCATTTTGTGGGGTGGGTTTTCAATATTTCATTGGTCCTCTGTGAAGAAGTGAAGTGAAAAAACACCACCGTTTTATTATAATTCATATTTCCACATTTGTAATGGGATATTGTTCATGAAATTGTACATAATACTATAATACATACCACACATTCAAACATAAACAAGAAAATAACTGACCTTTTATAGAACTCTCTTAAATAAATAAAGAGATTGAACAACAAAACATCTCTAACCAAGGAATAAATAACTGCACATCTTAGATACCACCGTAGATCCAGAATGTAGACCTTAGTTTCTACAAAAATTTTAACAAGTATAGAATACCATGCAAGAGCTTAAATTACCAAATAAACTACCTACATACACACAAGCCTAGTGAAGCCGAGTCGTGATTGGAGAATCCATGCCGTGAATGAAGGAACCATAATGAGGGATGTAGGAACCGAATCCGGCGAGGATGAATGATAGAGGATAGTAGTGAGGGCGAGAGAGGAAATCCACAATGGTAGAGAGGTGGGTGTGGTGAGAGAGGTCTTTGGGGAGGATGATTGGTCGTAGGGGGAGGAGGGAATCGCAGTGAAAGTGCCATGTGTCGGAGAGGTGGGTGCTGCCACTGTGGGAGATGTTGTTCGAGAGGAGAGGTCGTCAGGGAGGAGGAAAATGCACGATGATAGGTTGCAGATCAGGGGAGGAGGAGGAACCTGATATTTATCGGGGAAAATGACAGCGTGAGATATATTGGACATTTCCACAGAGGCTTATTAAAACCGTGGAAATAAAAATCTATAGCCATGGACCTATAAAAATATTGATATAGGTCTGTGGATATAGCCTTAATCTTTAGTAGTGTGCCTTTATTTTCATTGATGGGAAATCATAATATCTCTTTCATAAAGTCATTATATTTTTTAATTCATAGGATAATTATAGAAATTAAATATTTTTATACAATAATTTCTCTCTTTTATTAATGATTATTACAAAGAAATTTTTTAAGGATAAAAAAAATTCATTACCATTTTGATTGGGTTTATTTTTCTTCTATATGTATATTTTTCAAAATTATTTTCAAAATTATTGTTTATTTTCCAAATGATATATTATGGAAATTTTATATTATCTTTTACATTTTATAGGTTATTAAATGAATCTATCTCCTATTTTCAATAAGTGTAAATTTTTTATTTTCTTCATAAAAACTAAAAATAAATGTATAAATTTTTACATTTATGGTCTTTAAAGACATTCCAACCACCATAAAAATTTTGGATATTTAACATATTCTAATCAAAATAAATGTGTTTTTAGATATTAATATACAATGAAAAATTATTTTAATTTTTTATCAATTTTATTTTGTTCTTAAAATTATATTATTTTATTACCAAACGTGTATTTCTAATTAATTTTTTTCTTATTGGTTTCTTTCTCTTTAATTTTCATTGGAAAAATTTAATTTCTAGGGATAATTTGATGTTATATTTCTCTTAAAGGTCATTTTACTTGTATCTGGGATATGATTATTTATCTACTAATATATAATTTATATTTATTTTCTTTTACTAAGAATGTTAAGAATTAACAAGTGATTTAATGAAATTATATATCATTTACACAATACATATATATAGATAAGGAATATTGTAAATTTATTAGATTTATAATTCAAGATATAAGTTAAACATTGTAAATGTCGTTATGGGTGGTTCCCAGAATTATATATCCCTTTCATGTATTGATAGATCTAATTGGACAAATAGGTAGGCCGGATTAAATGGGATGATAGTATATAAAAATCCATCTATTAAACTATAACTGAATATAATTTTTGATGGTATGTTTATAATGTTTTCTATGATCATTACATCATATATTAAGAATTTACTTCATTTATAATTCTATTATTATTCTCCAAGGCATTATTTGTTTGATATTATTTGATGATTCATTTTTTACATGTTATTTATGAAATGGAAGGCTGATTACAATTATTTACATTTACATATTGATTATTACATATTAACTCATGAATTCTACTATTGTATATAATGCTTACCAAGAATATGAGATCACCCTTTGTTTTATTCCTTTCCTGGGTACATGGAAAGTGGTTTTGTAATTACAATAAAGCATGGAACAATGTTCGTATGCTATCTATTTTATTTTTATAATGTAACAATGGATGAAATTATGTATCTAGTTCTTTAAGAATACTAAACTGATCGATGCATAGGGATGTGGTCACCCAGATATTATAAAAATGTAATAATTTATACACTAGATATAATATACTAGATTTAAGGTATTTATATAGTGGATTTGAGGATAGATTTTGTAATTATGTATTAATTATTAACATTCGATTTCCACCTATTCTATTTTACCACCGCATACCCTATACATGATTATATTTAAGTTACCTTAGTTCTAGAGGCCTTCTGGTTGATCTTTTTAATAATGGTTTTGGGAAAATAGTGTTGTCTTCTAATTATCAATTTATTCCCCATTATAGATATGGTATTCCCAAATTTAAAATCCATTCATCATTATATTCCTTATACATAAATGATATTAACCATTTTCTTTTTTATCCTCCTTGAATTCTGAATGTATTGGTTTATAATTTTTTCTTTTAATTTATTCAATGGAGCCTTTAGTACCTACAAAAAGACCCTCCTCCCTAGGATATGTCATAATGATGTTCTCAGTTCCATTATTTCTCATTAAATTGGTTATTATAACATTCCATCACTCATTTTCTTTATTTTCCATTCCATGTTTGACAAATTTTTTAATAATTTTTTCATCTTAACACCAACTAATATCTCTTATGTGACATCAACACTAACACCAGACTGGAAGATAACCTGGGGTAATCCCCATGGAAATTTAGAATTAACATCTCATTTTGTTCCTTCATATTACTTCTTATAATTATAATATGATCAATATTCCTTCATTTATAACTTTTTTGAGTGTTTTGGATGACAATTATTCATCCCAAATGATAGTTTTTGTCCTATGAAGAGCCTAAAATATATGTTACAATTGACTGAGATTTTTGTTTTAAAAACCTAGTCGAACTACATCAATAAATGAAGATATAGTTCAACATTTTAATCATTGGGTAATATCATCACATGAATCATATATGCACCAACCAAAGTTGTTTCCCTTAATTGATCATATTAATCTACCCTACCATCCTTGTAGATATACAATACACATAGAATAAAAGAAAAAATTTAAAGATTAGTTGGAAATTGTTCTTGTCCAGATATTGAAAAATTTTACTAATGAAGACTTGATACATTCACATGAATATCGTGATTACTGTTCCCCCACATATGGAAATAATTAAAAAATTCCATCAAATATTTAAAATGATTCCATAAGAAGTAGAGGTCTTCAACATAAATAATGATCTACCAAACATTTGGGGAAACCAAATGATCTCCATCATAGCATATTTTCATGCTATAATATGGTTTTACATTATCTGTGTTTGATGATACACACATGAAAAAAGTCCATTATAGTTGCCTATAATCATAGGGATATAAAAAATATTTAATTGTTGTGTTTAACCAGAAAATTTAATTCACATTATTGATGTGGATATGTCCTAATTCATATGAAGGTTATATGTTTATTCATTCATTTGAAATTTAATGATGAGATATTATTTTCGAGATATATTCCAATTTCATGACATATTTTCCTATCGATGGAAAAAATAAATATATGTATTGGTCATTGAAAACATAAAATATGACACTATTTTATAACACAATATTCAATCAGAAACCTATCAATAATTTAATAGGATTAATCGATGTAAAAAAAATATTAATACTGTAAAAATAATTGGAGGATTCTTATGTTACTCTTGAAGAGGGAATGCATCCAACGGTTGACTATGAAAGTTGTCAGGGACATTCCGGGAAATTTTGATGCTAATTAAAGAAATGATAAAATGGACTAGAGAAAATTGATTAAGACATATACAGGAATCATTGATAATTATATTAACATCCTCAGGAGTAGGTGTTTATATATATCCCATATCAGGGGAGTATGATCGATTATTTATGACACTATCATTTGGGAATAGATTGATCCCCATTTCATCGAGACTATAGTTATATTATCATGTTTGTTTTTAGACTACAAATATACCCATATACACATATATAAAAATTATATTTTCACACTACATTTTAGTTTACAATGATCCGTCATTGTGGAAAATGATTAAGTCAAGACTATTGCTAATGTCTTATTTCACATTCCATAGAATCATGGAATGGATAAAATGTGATCATGTATTGTTATAATTACACAACACATCATAGAATATAATTATTATATACGAAACTCAAATAAATAATGACTAGGTTATATTAAGACCATATTAATGAAATTATATATATATATTGGAATAATAATACATCTATAATTTTGAATTTATCTAGATATTATGAATTGAATAATTTAATATGGACATGATTATTATTTTAATTTTTCAATAAATGGAATAAAATGATATAAAACTCATAAAAAATTTAATATGTGTGGTGAAGGACATTGGGGATGTTTGGATGAGTTCTAAATAAATTTTGCAGTGTTTTCATATAATCTAGAATTTTGGAATTAGATGATGATAAATTTTTATGTCTGAAAAACATCATTAGAGATTTTAAATGATAATTATATTGAAAATATGAAAATTTAAGTTCATTTAAAGAATTCCTAATTTCCTTATAAGAGTAGCATGTTACTTCTGAAAATTATTTTCTGACATCAGAATTCTAATTAATGACCTCTAAAAAGTATATATCTTTTTCTAAAGAGTAAACTAACATGTTAATAGAATAAATAAAAAAATTCAATAGAGTAACTTCACACATTTTAAGATAATTTCACCACATCAGAATAGTATATTTATATTTCATAAAATATTTGTTCAATTTATAAGGGTACGATACATTTTAAAATGATAATTTCTTTTCTGGGCCAAATATTTGAGATTTTTAAAGAGAAATTATAATGAATGAAAACAATTGAATGAGTCATATTGTAATAAAAATTATTTAATAGATAATGTAATTACAAAATCATCACTCATGTTGACATTTTAGAATTACATTTTATTAAGGAGGTGTACTATATTGTCAACTATACATTGAGTAATGAAAAGATGAAGGTTATATTAAAATAATTAATTATTGGTATTTTTATGGAATGGTTTGACGTTATGATTCATTATATTTTTCAAAGGATTTAAAAAATAATAATTTTTTCATGTTACCAAAGTGAATTTCAAATTACAATATTATAAATTTGACATTATGAGAAATGTAATCAAAATTTTGTATCGTTGACTCAAATTCATGTGAAGGAAAAATCTTATATGAATTTTAAATATTATTTGTTTCATAATATAAATACAAAATGATTTGATTATATAATTTTTTTAAAAATGATATGAATATTTTTTCAATGTGTGATCGATGAAAATTGGAAAGAAATTTTTCAACAGTTTGTGTTACTAAAAAACCATCAATATAATAGATAGTGAGATTAGTAAAAAATATTATTATGCTCATGGTGATGATATTTTCTCATTAATGTGTAAGTGGTGTAAGTGAAAGAACATAAATAAACATAATGAAAGCATGGTTGATGCAAGATAGTAATGGAGGGCTTTATATATTTTTTAAACAGATATATATATATATATTACAAATGAAATGTTATTAATAGAAGATCTAAATTAGGAAGAATTTTATTTTTAAGAAATATTTATATATGATGGAACAAAAAGACAAAATGTTTGTATATTGTGTACTAATAATGTAGAGAATGCATGAAAACTCAAGCCACAACCTAACTGATGGGGATGAAAACTCATTTGGGATACCTCAAGATGGATATGAAGATACCAATACTTTTGCATTTTGATAATAAAAAAATATATAACAAGATGTAACAATATATTTTCATGATAAGTTAATTGAAATATTAATATCATAGCTTGAAATTAGAGGCATATTCATATCTTCATTGTCTCATCCATCTGAGATTCCGTGCACATTAATTAAATAGTTCCTTGAGTTGATCATAATAACTATAATTAAATAGTACTCAAGGTCCAGGAAAACTGTTTCTTTTTGTTATAATAATAATTTAATTATCACATAATGAAAATACCATAATATTTAGATCATTTATTTCCTATATTGAATTCAATGTTTTCATTTGTTTAACCACACCGATCAAGATTTCCTTATTATCAACCATAATACATGTTGGCACCATTTTTCTTCTTCAACTTTCAAATTTTCTAAATTCATTGTAATGAGATGGTTTATTCTTCATATTTTTCATTATATATCAATTTTATATACAAAATTGTTTTCAATATAGAAAATTATCATCATGTTTCTTCCATATTTTTCTTCAATCACTCTTCAACATAAGATTTTTACTTTTCTTCACTTATAAACTTCATTGAAATAATTTAAATGTTATTTTTTAGTATATATAGACAAATTTACAAAGCATTTTTCCTTATCCATAATTATAATAAATATTAAAAAATTAATCTCTATATTTCTCACATTATTTAATTTGAAATACTCAAATTTATAATTCCGTTCGATATCACTCCTTGATCATTTATAAGGTATTCCAGAAATATCATTTAATATTCTCTTTATGAAACTAAATTAAAATAATAGAATTTAAAAAATATAAAATATACTCCTCATGTGTATGTATACAATAAAAAATTACAATTTGGGGATCCACCTCAGAGTTTTGGAATCCTGTATAATCAGAAAGGGTAAAAATCTATTTTTATGATTTTTTTAATGACATAAACATCACCAACAATCATATAATCTATTTCATTCATTAGAATTATTACCTATAGATAAATAAATTATTCCTCTAGAAAAATCAAAATTTTTAAATGTTTTTAAAATTTATGAAGTTAATACATACACATCATAACTTTAAAGATAATCTAAAAATGATTTTTTACTCTATAAAAATCCTCTTTACTTTTTACATTTGGATTTGTTTTCCAAAAAATAAAATTACTCTTATGAATTGGATTCTTACACATAAAAAGTGGGTGAGTAATCATCCAATGTAAATTTTTTACTCATTTTATGTGTTATTTTACTCTTATGGAATGAAAACTAATCATTTTGATGATTGGAATTACCCTTCCAAAGTTTCAATTACACTATTGGATTTACCTGTTATACATAAAACACATAGGTTTATTTAATAATTTTTTTCTTGATCATATTTTAACAATTTTCTTCACTGGTTTAATATAAAATTGTTTTGAGGCCATTTAAATAGTTAAAAAATCCATTAATAAAATTTTAGAATAATTCAAAAAAACACAGGAATTATTCCAAATCGTCCTCACATCAAAAAATGAAATTAATTTTCAAATTTTTATTTTATTTATATCGTTTTTAATATGAGTTATGAAATGAAAAAAAATATAACATAACTAACAAATCCTCTTAAATATATCAAATATATCTTCTATAGATAAATTAAAAATTCTAAAGGATCACTTCCATTAAATTCAAGACACTATAATTATAATAGAGTCTCAACATATCTACACCTCTGAAATCTCCCATTTAAATTATATTTTCAACTATGTAACATATATAAAATTCCAACACAATATAGTGATAACATAATCATTATATAATAAAATTAATCCTATGTGAGAAAAATCAATGTACAAAACAAGAAAATTTAATAGATAAATCTATTTATCCATAAAATTCTTGTATTTTGAAAATTAACCAATGGATAAAGTACATTTACTAAAAAGTGGAACTCAGTAGAATTATTTGACTATATCAGATGAATGAAAATGGTATTTGGTATGATAAAAGTGATGTTATTAGTAGATGATAAATTTTAATTGGATTATCTTGTTAATTAACTCGCTGAATCCTTCAATGAGTTTTCACTAATTAGAAGGAATTTTTTTATACATTTGAATCACTTTCAATATAGAGTTTTTGAGAAAATAATGGTGTGTTGGGGAACTTTTTTTCTAGTTGTGATCAAAAGTCAGTCTTAGAAAAGATATCTTGAATTGGTGATTTCATACTATAAATGATGGATTCCCATGAATAGAGAATGTTAATGGATCTTCTTTACTAGGTGGGAGCCTCAATAATAGTGGGACAAGACCACATTTTTGAGGTATTAGTAATTTTAATAAAAATATGAATTAGAGATCTATGTTCCTAGTAGTTCATAGTTATTGTAACATTATTCTTATGATGAGACAAGTGTTATAATTTTTCTCCAATGGATTTAGGGTGAATATCCAATCCTTGTAATACATATTGATTTATTCTCTTTCATTTAATTTTTCTATTGTTATTTATCATGTGAATTTTTAATGACATTGGAGTCAATAATATTGAGATATTCTCACTCTATTTGGTGATTTGTGTAAAACTATTCTTCTATGTTCTGATATTTTGATGTTCTAAGAGTCCAACCATGTAACATTTGTAAACATTTTTCTTCCAATCAAAAAACTATTTTTGTGAAGTTTATAAGAGAGATTATAAAAAATTATCTATGTATATGAAGTTCTTGCTGGATTATTAGTTTTCTTTATGAAGACTTAGGTAAAATTATTTCATATTAAAATGTTTTTTATTTAATGTATTTATTTGTGTTATAAGGTGGTTTAATTTTAAGGTATAATGCTCAAAATTATAAAATATAATGTTATTTATTTGACCTTATATGGTGTGTTGATAGAGGGTTATTTGATAACAAATGACTTGTATATTTTTTGAAAGCAGTTAATCACGAAATTATAGTGAAAAATAATGGGAATGGAAGGATAGAATGTTATAGGGTTTTGAGTGGATTTCATTATCCTAGAACATGGATCTAAATATATAGGTGAAGAATACATTAAAATATATGACTCCGACATTAGAAGATATTTATGAGAGGATTAATATAGATAATAATTTGTGTTTGATGTGATTATTTTTTAGAACAGTGATATCAGAACGATGATCCAAAACTGATCATATGGATGATTTCAACTTAAGATGGATCCATTTTGAGTTTATAAATGTTTCTTTGGAAAATTATGTATGGGCTATACTGAAATTATTATCATTTACAGATTCATGGGATGAAATGGTAATATTAATGAGAAACTATTATAAAATTAGATATTTAAAAATCAATGACTTATAGAACATGATTCGTTATAAATTTCCCTAAAGGTTCGAGAATAAAGAACATACTAAAATAAAAATATTATAGGAGGAATAAGGTACTCAACTCATTGAATAATTCAATGATTTTAACATAATATTTTATGAGAGGAATATATTGTGTTAAATCTAATAGACCCAAGCCAACCAGTAAGAACTATTGTAAAAGGGTTACCTCAAGAAGGATTTTCATGATGTAAAAGATAATATTGGAAGATTAATTTATATATTATTATGTTTTATAGATAGTCTACTAAATTAGTTATAAACTAAATTTTAGTTTAAATTTTCAAATGGAATCTTAGATAAAATTTTATGAAAAATTATTTCACCCCACTCATGATAAAAGGATATAAGAAAGTTTATTTTTCTGTAATAATTTAAAGAATATATCTAGTGTAAAATGAATCTCATTATTTTATAGGAATAAAAATTTTAGGATTTATTTAATGAATTGATGATTCCTTTCTTATGTTTTTAATAAAATTAAATGACATTTAAAGAAGATGATTTCAGTAAAATATTTGGATCATTTTATCTATGGAACAATCCTTACTGCTGGAGTGTAGAAAATCACTCAATGATTCATTGTAATAACTAGAGGGTAAATGTATGGAACATTTCATCAAACTATAATAGTTGTGGGAGATTAAAATTCCATAACTTATTCTCATATATTTTTATATTTGTGGAAAAAATATCATAGGTACCTTTGTGAGAAAATTATAATTTTTTATAAGTAAAATGTATGCTAATGAGGTATCATTATGACATTGGGACATGTGAGTATTAAATATTCAGTAATAAATTGAAGGTGATCCATAATAATATTAGAAGAAAACTAAAATTTTTGAAAGTTGATCTTTTATATAAAAGATTATTGGGATGATCCTCCATTCGATCTCTGGGATGGTGACTATTTTTTGTGACATCCATTGAGATGTCCCTGAGGGAAGTATGGTTATAATTATAAAAAAATACATATTAAAAGTGTTTAGTATCATTTTCTAATTATAATATTTGATTTGAAGGGACATATAATTAATAATTAAAGTATTGATGTAAAAAAATAGTCGAGTACACAAGAAATATATTTTGAAACTTCTATATACATAGAAAAATTTGGAATAAGAATCATTTAACTAAGAATATTTTTAAATCAGTCAAGGTAAAAGAATGATTATGTAATTTTTAGAAATGTAGCATAGAATTAATTTGGAATTAATAATTTCATATGTGTTTTTAGTAGAAAAATTTATATCAACATATTTAATATATTGAATCCCATTGTGAACAATGGGATGAGAATTTCCAAAATATATATTTATAGTAAAAAATGAAATTTATCTACCCTAAAGAATTTATATGTTTATACCATTCTCATGGGATTTCAAAAGATAGAGATCGTTTTGAGGAAAATCACTGAATAATATTTTTATGTGTTATGAAAATGAATATCATAGACTATGACTTTTGAATGATGATAATGATAAACACCATATAAGTATAATTATTCTTTTCAAAGAGAAGGTCATATGGAAGAAGTCAAATTTAAAGTTAAATTATGATAACATAAGGACCATCAATCAAAGATGGTATAACTAGAGGGACTATAAATTTAACAATTTAAGTGAGATTAGATGGTTCTAAGTTAGAATGATGTATATAAATAATGAATGAATGTTCATAGGGTATAATATAGGGTTTGGTATTGAGACTCATAAAATATATACATAAAATTTTGTGAACTAATGAAGATTTATTGTGAATTATCAATGCTTAAATTTATATTGTTTTAGTTTGGGAAATGAAATAATCACACTCTATATTATGTAGATATATTAGAGTTATATTGTCAGTAAATTGTTATAGAGATTTATTGTACTTATTGATTTTATAAAATTGTGAATATCCAATGAAACTAGAAGAAACATCTATCCTTAGTGATTAAAGAAAATGGTACATGGGTGTGATGTAGTTGTTTAAATTAATATTTTCAACTAACAACTGGTTTCTAGTGAAATTAAAATATTGAAGGAAGGAACATTAGAATAATTGACTCTTCTCATCCAAATATGAAATTATTTGATGTAGAAGATATTAATGAAGGATTGTGGTCAATGGATTTCAACAAAAGGAGGGAATATATTTCTCAAAAATATTATGATCAGTAATAAAGCATACTTACATTAAAACCATGATATGTTTTTTTATTATAAAGGATTTTATATAGAATAAAAGGATGCAATGATTATTTTTCATCATAGTTATATTGAGTAAAAAATATCTATGACGTAATATATTGGTTTCATATATCAAATGAATAATGTCATAGTGTGAAACCTAACCAAAAGAATAAAATATTTGAAATAATATCTAGATTAGTGGAACCAAATGTTGGACTCGTTCAAATCATATTGTGGTTTCATATAGATCAAATTACACAATTTCCTTTATATGAAAATGTATGGTGTTCAGAATTTAATAATTCTAAAATTATTCATGGAAGACATTCTTAATGGGGGTTTGGAAATTCAATAGATTTATCTATTGAAGAATAACATTACATTGATTTTTAAAATAAAAATATATCGAGGAACAGAATACCTTGGTAATGTGGATTGAGTGAGATAGAGATAAAAAATCGTTGGTCCATAATAAAATGGTATATACCATAGATCGTTGAAAAAATTTGTATGGCCCAATTCAATGATTATTCAATTCCACTTATTGGACAGTTCAAAATATCAATGGAACAAGAACTACTAAAGGGATAACAAGCTTGGAACCCATAAATAATAACATGTTTTTCATTTAAACGTAGTCTCATTCCTTCCATGGTGGTAACATGACATTATGTTTTCCATACAGTTGGAGTTTTACATCAATTTATAGAAAACAATGGAATTTTAAATCGAGAATCATGAAATTGGATCATAATATATCTAAACATATAGTAAGGAAATACTAAAAAATTTAGAGATTAAAATATATTTATTTGGGACATGGATATATAATGTATGGGAGACTCAATTTTATGAAATGGAACAATATTATTTACCCACTATTTATCCCTGATCAGTTTGATGTTTAATATAAAAATGGTGATTTGTTTCTTCAAAATATATGTTGGATTTGGGGAAGAAATATAACTATTATTGTAAATTTTATGGTTGATTCATTTGGGTGATATGTTTAGAGGTTTCTAAGAATGTTTTGTTATCTAATGTTGTAGTCATAGTGAAATACACTTGGTCAAAATATATTCTTTAATATGAGAATCATGAATATTGACAAAAATTTCCATTATATATGATTGTTTCATGATGATGTTATAAATAGATTAATGAAGAATTTTAGAATAAATAACCCAAATGATATTTTAATAAAAAAAATTAGATTCTATGGTGACACTATTACTCAGATAGATTGTTGTTAATGGGATGAATGTGGAAGATAATTGTACAAAACATAATCTATATGTTCTCTATGATGCAATTGAAACTATAAAGATGTATTCATGTGGGTGATTTTTGGGTTTGGGAAAACTCATTTATCGAAAATGATAGTATAATAGAGGAATGAAATTTGTAGAACCTTTTTTCTAAAACTGTGTAGTAATTGTGGAATTCAACAGGATAAGAGTTAGGTTTCTAGACGAAGGGAATTTTTTATCCATACAACATTGCGGGAAGCTCACTGTAATGTCAAAAGATTCTTAAAATTATAGAATTTGGTTGTATATAAATTTTAATCAATATAATCATGGTTTTTTCGAGAAACTTTTGAGTTGCCAGACTATAGTTCTTACACTATTGATTAGTGACTTGTTTATAGAAAGCTGCATGGAATCAGGCAGTTGAATTGTTAAATAAAAAAAATAAATGTTAGTAAAACATTTTTACTGTCTGTCACCTTACAATATATGATGGTCTAACTTATTTAATGAGTATTTGATCCATTAAATAATTATATGAGTTAGTGATCTACATAAAATCCCGAACATTGTGATTAAAGCTTGGTAATTTTGTGGAAATGGATGGTGCATTGTTTTTGTGTGGATATAGGACAATGGTTTGAACCATGTAAATATCTTCATCTTTTTTATTATTCTCATTCATACATTCTTGATATATATGTTATTTTATATATGTTTTTTTTGTTAAATTAATTTAGTGATTCAAGCTATGTTTGATGATTTGGTTAAATATATTATTCGATGTTTCAGTACACTTATGTCCCAAGAGTTCAATCGAGTGACCTGATATTGAGGTTGTAGTCTTCTAGTGTATGAACTAATAGATTGAAAAAGTTTTCTAGGATTATATAAATGAAAATAATTAATTTCATTTATGTTTGATGAAATGTGATTTATTCTGAAGACACCATTAAAATATCTTCTTTTCTCTAACTATGATTCAAATGTCGTAACATATCCTTCTAATCATATACCACGTTTTTAGATGTAACATTAAACTTCTCAAAACTATACATAGAACATATTATTTATATTTTTTGCATCAATTATCAAATTAAAAAATAAAAGTTTATAAAAAAATAAATTACACATACCATAGGTTGAAATCGTAGCATGAAAATTTTAAATACAACCCTTAAATGTATTCCCCCCTTAATATTTGAATAATATGCAGTTGGATACTTATCCGATTGTTGTTCTCACTATTTGTTAATAAATTAATGGATTAAAAATTAATGCATTTTTATTATATTATTATCCTCATATGGAAAATAATCAATATAATATAATTAATGATTTTTATAAGTATCTTAAAGTATCTTTGGGAGTAATGACATTGAAATCAAATCACTACCCTCATTCTCAAGAATGCATCAAGTAGAAGTGGATTTAAAAACACATGTTTTATTTTATCAATGATAGGAACAAGTTATATTTTCAAATAATTTATCTCCTCAATCTCTTTAAAAAATCAATAGTTCAAATTAGAATTCCTGGACCATAAATGTTGAAATGCTTTTTATGAGAAATTAATAGAACATTGATTGGAAATATCAAAAGTAGTGGAAAAATAACATTTATCCTATGGTATTCCAATTGAGATTTATTGCATATTAATAGGATAGTGGTTTGGATTATTGTAACATAGTATATATCAGTAGTACTAAAGGTTTTATCACTCTATTTTTTATACCAACATACACACCTTTCTCCTAGAAAGAAAAATCCCCTAGTTATAGATCTTTTCAAAAAAACATTGTCTACACAATATTAACATTTGTAATTGAATAGGTAAATACATCCCTTGTTATCGTGATTTAAACCATAATATAATTTTTAATTTTTTTCTTAATAATTAATTTACTAGACATAAAATGATGTATTATTAGTATAATTTGAAATCCAGGATAACCGGTGATATCATGTAAAATATATAGTCTAGATGATGTTAAATAAAATAATATTTCAAAAAACATCTTGAACTATTTTAGATCAATATCCATTCGTACAAAATGACTTTTTCATTTTGGTTTATAATGGGATAGGTGTATAAAATTTCAATGGTTCCTCCGAAACAAACCTTTATTGAAGCACCTGAGAATATTTCTCTTAGGAGAGAAAATGTGATATTCTTTACGAGAAATTTTTAAACCATGAGAGTATCCCATTTCACAAATATTAAAATTTTCAATATATTCTTTTTCTCCATAGAAAATTATTCAAAAACACATTTTAGATTTCCAATAAAAATTATATCATCAATATAAATAATAACAATGTTGTATAGTTTGTTATAATTTTTAATATAGAGACTATTTTCCCCTTTTTTATCCGATATTAAAGTAATTTATAAAGGTATATTTATTATAATATAATGATATTTGGGATATTTTAAACCCACAAAGACTCTTTGATATCCTAAATACAAATTTCACATCTTTATAAATATTTATTTCATATTTTTTTCAATAAAACTTCCTCTCTGAAATCTATATTTATGAAATAAGGATTGAAATAAATATTTAATATTTATTACTAAAATTGTTCTATAATGGACCGAATTATTATAATGATTTCTTGAATTGAAACTATTGAAAATACATATTCCTAATCAATACCTTCAACTAGAAAAACACCCCTGAATATATGTATTGTGTTAATTATCACAATGTCCCAATTCATCATTCAACATTTCTTTGAGGACACACTCTTTCAGAATAATATTATTACCTACTAGCATGGGGACTAATCCCCAAGTCACAATCACTTCAATTGGGTCTCATGGTTCATTCATGTAATCATCTCACTCTTTATTCTTTAATGATTCTCAAATGTTTATTTCTTCAACATATGACAGTAATGAGGTATGTGATTATTTCTTCATTGTTCTCTAATTTTAACATATTTTTATTGACCTCCAATGATGTTTTACACTTCCACCCAATTTCTTAGTATTTTTTGACATGATAAAGGTTTATCTTTTTCCTTTTAATAGCCTTAATCATAATATTTTCCCTATATATGTTTATAATTTTCATTTTTATGGAAGTTTTTAAATGCTTTTAATATAAACATGTTAATATTTATCACATTGAGGAATTGAGTCTTTATTAGTATCTTCTTTATTTAAATGTGTAAACACACATACAATAATAGAGGAAAGGATCATCCTAGTATTCTTATTATAGCATTGGTATTCTATTCTATTTATATGATAATCCAACTAATAAACCATCAAAACCTATTTTATCCAACTTCCATAGAAATTCACTTTGGACATCGCTAATTTATGGAATTTCAAAAAAACATAAGTATATAAAATAAGGCATCTTCCTAAAATATATAATTAATGGTGAAATTTAAAATTTTATTCAT
This sequence comes from Viscum album, assembly GCA_963277665.1. NCBI lineage: Eukaryota > Viridiplantae > Streptophyta > Magnoliopsida > Santalales > Viscaceae > Viscum > Viscum album. The sequence continues at coordinate 909,988,567 of OY728155.1, read as the reverse complement.
TATATGAAATAATCATTAATTTGAACTACTACTGTAATGTATTATCTCTAAATGTTCATTAAGGTATCATTCTCAATTCACATTGTTTAAGAAATATCATCCAAATGAATATTATTATAATTATACATGATATTATTTTATGGTTTGTATGGTTCACCGAGTTTATAGTGAATGAAAATATTATCACGGTAATCATCAAATAATCCATTTGTGTACTCAGCACCATTAGTCATCTGGATCTTTATTAAGGAGTGACCACAATCCTTTTTTCTGAACTCCTCATAAGAATATTAAATACATTAAGATCCACTAATTTATTTTCCATTTATATAATTCAAAAAATATTATTTAAGATATATGTTTTAATATATAAGAAACAAGTCCTATGAACTATCTTTCTCAACATTGTTATGTGGGGAATTTATAATCATCACTACCTGGAATGTATGGAATAATTTTTTTAACTCTTAATATTATCAACCTAACATACACAATGTATTCAGGTATATTATATCTAGATTCATTGGATGTGATGTATAATACTTCTATTCCATATTTTTATATTAATCTTTCAAAATTTGGTATTATGTATGATGACTATATCCCACTTCAAGTAAATATCACATGGTTTACTATCCTCTTATCTTAATCTTCCAATATCCAATCATTTTAACAATGATTTTTTTTCCAAAAAATTATTATTTTCATAATAATTATTCATAGATACACATAACATATTAGGTTTTATTTCATAAACATAAATGTTTTTTACATCCACTTATCCAATATAATTAAAATGTAACAACACTATTTATCTCGAGAAACACATAATTTTTATAAATAACTAATACTTATTTTTAGTATTAAACATTTTTTAGTATTTTTATGCCTCCAATAATATTTAAGAAACTTTCATTATGTAATGATCAAGGAAAATATCATTTTGAACATTTATGTGAAACTTCTACAATATGATTTTTTTATATTCCAGGAATTTTCTTCTGTTGATACATCTTGGCATTTTCATCCATAATAATTTGTGATAGTAGAATCATGAGGTAAACATCATAATAGTGAGTAGGTTGGTCATATCTCACCAAAAATTCTTTATGATGTTTAAATATAATTAGTTTCATTAGTCCATGTTTTTTATTCTTTTCTTAACCATTTCTTTTTTGAGCGGGATGACCCCCTCCCACCAACCCCCACCATGCCTGCTACATCCTAATCATTATATAATGATTTCATAATTCCTCAAAATTCAGACTCAAAATTCCTAATTTTCCTAGATTCTGATTAATCATATTTATTATAGTTAATTTACTTTTTTAATATTTTGTTTCATGTTTAATGGATCCTAGTTTTTTAAACACGATATTATTTTCATTACAAAATTTTTGTTTCATACACATCACATAGTTTCCCATATTTATTTATACAAAATGATGTCATGTAATCTATGGTAAACTTTTGGTTAACTGAGTGATGTATGTAAAAGTCCCTTTGATAATTAAGGAAAAATATGACCATTGGAGGAGGAGTCAACTGTTGATGTTTTTGCCAATAAATAGCTTATCATTTGAAAGAGAAAAATCATTAATAATGAAGAAAAATGTTTTGATCCTATGAAGTAATTTCTAGAGAGACAAAGAATCTAATACTTTGGGAGAACATTGAAAAACTTGGTCAACAAAGAAATTTTTTTTTATCCAACAATGTAATAATATGATTGTTGTTAAGCACAATCAAGGACTTCCTAGGATTAGAAGAAAGAGGTGTCGACTACCTTAAACCATGAGGGATTCTAGGGAAATGAATAAAGAGGAAATGACTACATTAATGTTAAAGGGATTATGGGGATATCAAGATAGACTCTGAAATTCTAATTGATGGCTTTCCCTAGTGTGGGTAAGAAAAACTATCTAAAAACTATAAATAACGTGACCTTTATCCAATGATGTTGGATACACTTCACTTTGAGTTAGAATATTTCCTACTCTTTTACATGTTCTTGTTACATGTTTTTATTTCTAATGAAATTTTGATAAAGAAACAAATTATAACATTATTATAGCTTCTTATACTCATATTCCTTGATAAATAAGATTCTACATGCTTTATGGTAGAATCTATCTCCAAGTAAAATTTTCGTAAGTTTCTATTTTGAATCCATTTTTTCGGATCCTAAGAAATATTTTTTCTTTGTTATGAAATAAATAGGACCTATGAATTCAACTTTTTTAACATTGAAATATCTTTTCATAAGGATAAAAACCAAACGTTATTAAACATTCAATTAACCCCCCTTCTTATAATTGAGCGTCTAAAACTATAGTTCGTGTAATGTCCCGGGCCCGGGTACCACTCAACGGGTGCCCGAAACCCGGTTCGGCACGTGACCTCATGTGCATTTACCCAAATGCCAGAGGTTGCCGACTAGTATGGAGGGCCCAGGTCTAATAGTGGGGAAACTATGCCCTCATTTTTCAAAGTGTTGCACAACGAAATAGTTAAATAGCATACAAAAAGCAGAAGCAGTAAACAATATATATAACAGAAATGGATAACTGATAATAACAAGGAAACCAGTAGTCATCTATATATGAAAATGCAGCATGTCACTATTCTATAAAACATCCAAAACATGTAACACTACAATACAATACAACTGATGTACAAGTACAGAAAACCAAAACAGAATAGCCAGTGGCATCGCGAGCCGTGCCTGGTCCCATGCTCCCCTACTTCCCAAAAAAAATCAAGTACCTGTATAGGGACACATGCCATTATCCATACCTGGAAAAATGTAATCTATTTAGGCCAAATACATATCCCAGACTAGGTGTGAGAAAGAGTTCCCAGTAGGCACCCACCAAAGCCCCGTGTCCAACTATGTAAAAATATGCCACAACAGTAGTAAATGCAGTAAACCAGTAAGTACTCAAAAGTAACTATCACTACCAGTTTCAATCCCATTTTTTTATTCATGTTACCATTCAATTTAATAACATTATATTCTCATCGGAACCATGCCCTCAGGACAATCAGAATCTTTCCCTTAGGCTAATATAGTAAAACCATGCCCTCAGGCTTTCCCTCAGGCTATACAGTACCTTGACCTCAGGCTTTTCCCTCAGGAGAAATAGAATCTCTCCCTCAGGCCAAACTAAAATGAAACCCTCAGGTGATCAGAATCTTTCCCTTAGGCATTTCATTAAGGCGAAATAGAAACTCTCCCACAGGGAAAACTGAAATGAAACCCTCAGGTGATCAGAATATTACCCTCAGGCATCGCCCTCAGGCTAATAGAACTATGCCCTCAGGCTAATCAACAATGACCTCAGGCTAATATATCACTTCCCCCAGGCTAAACGAGTAACCACGCCCTCAGGCTATAAATTAACCAGGCCATGCCCAACATTATATAAGTAATTATTTAAAATTCCTCTCAAGGAAAAAGTAATGCATAAAGTAAACATGGCATACCCTCGGGTATACTGGTCAATTGGCTAAATAGAGGAACGCACCTCGGCGGTGGCCCTAGATCCAAGAAGAGATCCCAAACAACATTTATAGTTGTTCATTAAATGACCTATCCAATTATAGGTATTTAATTCAACAAGTCCTCAACCATATGACACCCCATTTATGGGCACATATCTCAACGGTACACAAAACGCACAACATTTGGAAATTAAACACCAAGCCACCTACCTCAATCACCCATGAATGGTATATGCGAACGTCAATTCCAGAAACACCCAAAGACGAAGTAGATCTGGGTTAGAAGAAAAACTGTTCAAACTTAAATAACTTTCCCTCGGGAATGAACTGGAATGAACAACTTAAGGAGAGCGGAGGTCTTACCCGTGCGGTTCCATCGAGATCTTCAGTGGAAGAATCTGATTCCTGATGTGCTCTCGGCGGATCTCCGAATCTCCGGACTCCTCTCTTGCTCCAGAGTGGACCAAAAATGCCTCCTCTTCCAAATGAGGAGGCTAATGCCCATTTTAAGCGAAAAAACAAACTACAGGACATGTACTTCCAAGTACATGGCGTGAACTTTTCATTTTTTAACTCTTCTGATGGCAGATTGCCGTGAGAGTGGCACTGTTCATCTGTAGACATGGGTACACGGCTTGTATGCCTTTATACATGGTGTGTAATGTCTCCTAGATGTCCACCACCATTCTATTCGCCTGCAGACGGACTACGCGTCATGTAAATACAAACTACATGGCGTGTTGTCCGTTTTTACACGTTTCATCACCGACATGGCTACATGCCCTGTGTACTCATACCACACAGCCAAAAGTACACTATGTGTGGAAAAGTACATGACGTGTAGTCTAAAAATTTATGAATTTTTACCATTTTCCTTATTCTCTCAAAAACACTTAAGGAAAAAAGAAAAGAAGAAACTCGTACCTCAAAAATAAGAACCGGGTTCTTACAAACATCCCCCCTTAAAGCAATTCATCCTCGAATTGCACTTCTATGGGTGGTGAAGATAAATCTGTGAACCACTCTGGCCATTGAGAACATATGTTAGTCTCCCACTCCCAGTTTTGGTCCTACACTCAACGAAGTTTCCATAGAACCCATACGAGAGGAACTGACCGACCTCGGAGAACCTTCATGCTTCTATCAATGATACGAATCAGATGCTCCTCGAAGGACGCATTTACCTAAAGATCAACCTCCTTGGTCTAAAAGACGTGAGATGGGTCTGAATGAAAACATCACAACTGAGGTACATGGAAGACGTCGTGCATGGCCCAGTACCTATGCGGTAACTGCAACCAATAGGAAACAAGCCCGACTCTCTCCAGAATCTCAAATGGCCCCACATAACTTGGTGAATGTTTACCCTGTCTCTTGATCCACATGTGTCCCAACCTCGGTGAAACACGTAAGAATACCTGATCCCCAAACACTAACTCTGAGGGTCTTCTGCGGCGATCAACATAAGATTTCTGATGAGACTGTGTGTCATCCATCTGCTTCTGAATCAACTGGACCTGCTCAGAAGTCTCCTACACGAGACGTGGTCCCAGAAAAGCTACCTCACCTGCCTCTAACCAGCATAAGGGTGATCGACATGGACTACCATATAATTCCTCGTAAGGTACCATCTCAATAGTTTCCTGAAAACTATTATTATAGGCTAACTCAACTTTGGGTATATGCTTCTCCCAATATCCCCCAAAATCTTGGGTGCATGCATGTAGCATGTCCTCTAGCACCTGTATCGTACGCTCTGACTGACCATCGGTCTGAGGTTGGTAAGCTGTGCTCATAATCGACTTTTTACCTAGTGCCCTATGAAATCCCTACCAGAAACGAGATGTAAAATGGGATTACCTATCTGAAATGATAGAACGAGGGACCCCATGAAGACGTATGACCTCTCAGATATAAAACTTCCTGAGCTCATCAACTCAGAAGGTCTCCTTGATCAGAAAAAAGTGAGCTACCTTCATGAATCTATCCACAACAACCAAAAGGACATCTTTGCCTAGAGGTGACCTAGGCAACCCAGTCATGAAGTCCATTGTGACATCATCCCATTTCCCCTCCGGGATGGGTAACAGCTGTAACAGTCCGACCGGCTTCTGATGCTCCACCTTCACCTGCTGACAGGTGGAACATCTCTTAACAAAGCTAGCTACTTCACTCTTCATACCCGGCCACCAGTACTGACGTCTCAAGTCACGGTATATCTTGGTAACTCCGGGATGAACTTCCCAAGCTGAAGTATGAAACTCTCACATCATCTCCTTGCATATATCCTCTGGAACCCACACTCGTCCATGGAAACACAGTACCTCATCATCGCCTATCGTCCACCCAGAAGGAGGGTCCTCACATTCCACCGACTCGCATAGGACTATGCCTTCTGTATCAGATAGTTGTCTCATCCTCACTCTATCCTGGATGGTAGAGGTCACAACTAATGAAGAATGATAGGTTTTCCCCTGACTATCATGCACCTCTCAATGCATCTTAGAGAACAAAGCCATAAGCTGCCACTCACCACTGGCCTCATGAACTACCTGTGTCTGTGTCTTCTTGCTCAGAGCATCAGCAACAGCATTACCCTTACCAGGTGTATAAGAATGCTCAAAATCGAAGGACTAAAGGTATTCAACCCACATTCGTTGTCTCAGGTTCAAGTCATGCTGGGTAATGATGTAATTGATACTTTGGTGGTCCGTGAACACCACAAAATGTTATCCCAAGAGATAATGTCTCCAACAGCACAACACATGAACAACTGCAGCCAACTCAAGATCATGCGTTAGGTAATTTCTCTCATGTGGCCTCAACTGCCGAGACCCGTACACAAAAACTTGGTCTCCCTGTATCAACACAACTCCCAGCCCGATACCTGATGCATCACAGTAAACTGTATAGCTCTTCCCCTGCTCTGGGAGTATCAGGATCAGTGCTGAAGTCATCTTTTCCTTCAGCTCTTGGAAGGCTTTATGACAAGCTTCTGACCAAACGAACTTCACATTGTTCTTAGTCAAACCCTTCAAAGGTGATACTAAGCATGAGAATCCTATATAAAACGCATTTAGTAACCGGCCATTCCTAAGAAACTCTGTATCTCAAACATGTTCTTAGGATTCTCCCAGGAAACTACTGCTCTCAACTTCTCTGGGTCCACGGAAACTCCTGCGTCTGAAATGATATGACCCAGGAAGTGTATCAGGTCCATTCAAAAGTTGCACTTTGAGAGCATAGAACATATCATTTTCTCTCTCAGTGTACTCAATACGATCTGAATATGGGTGGCATGGTCATGTAGAGTGTGAGAGTACACCATGATGTTGTCCACAAATTCTACCACAAAAGAATCCAGATAAGGATGGAACACACGATTCATCAGAGCCATGAAAACTGCTGGTGCATTCGTGAGTCCGAACAACATAACTGTATACTCGTATAGACCATACATACTCCAGAAGGCTGCGAGAGGTATATCATATGGTCTAACGCACAGCTGATGATATCCTAATCTGAAGTCAATCTTCGAGAACACTCTTTCTCCACAATGTTGATAAAAAATATCATCAATCCTTGGCATGGGATATCGGTTCTTAACCGTCAATTAGTTCAACTTCCGATAATCCACACAGAGTCAGAGGGTACCGTCTGCCTTCTTCGCAAAAAGGACAGGCGAACCCTAAAGAGAAGTACTAGGTCTGATGAAACCCTTTGACTGTAACTCCTCTAACTTCCTTTTTAGATCCTGCAAATCAGGCTTAGCCATCCTATAAGGAGGAACGGACAATGGTGCTGCTCCTGGCACATTATAAATACAAAAATCCACCTCACGCGCCAGAGGAAGACCTGAAATGTTATTTGGGAAGACATCCCTGAAACGATCAACCACTGGAGGGAAATCCTTTGGAAAAGTCTCCTAGTCATCCAGATATAAGCTCACAATATGGGCTGTGATACCACTTCGCCCATGATGCTCTGGTCCAGCTAGACTCAGATGAATATCTTTGTTTCCCTTGTATAGAAACTCTCCACCCTCTGGTGATGTGAAACTCACCCTTCAACGATAGCAGTCTAAAAAGGCTCGAAAGGGAACCAACCAGTCCATCCCAAGAGTTACATCATAGCTCATCATCTTTCAGACATAGAGGTCCCAAAGGAAGTGACACCCACCAACCTCAAGGGGGGACTCCTTGATCTGATGCACACCAGCCATTCTAGTCCCCAACGGAGTGTCTAGCGTCATAACAACAAAAGAAGAAAAAATATAGAGCCCCAGGCACTCCACAACATGCACAGATATTAAACTATGCGTAACACCCGTATAAAAAAGAACTAAAAATAAGACAGAAGCTACTAGAATAGTACCTATGACGGTAGAAGGTCTAGGATCCTACTCTTGCTGGGTCTGTTGCACTGCATATGCTTTCCCAGTGCCGCGACCCTGTGACACAACCTGGCTACCCTGAGCTCTCCTGCCCTGCTGCCTCTGAGATCCTGGTGTCTGGATACCATGTCCATGACCACCATCTCTTCTTGCACGCCCTGACGTATTCCTTTTTCCCGACTGGTAAGAAGCTCTTGGTCCTGCTCCCACATGCGAAGTCTGTATAGAACCCCTCTCACTAGCCACTGGTAGAAATTCCATACAAAAGCACTGCATGTGACCCATTTTTCTGTAAGCTTGGAACTTCACTGGGTCTCGGGGACACTGCGGTCTCTTGTGCCCATCTTTACCACACTGGTAGCACCTGATCGGGCCACCTGAAGAGATCGCCTGGCTAGTACTACCACTATGAGAGAAATTCATTTGTCGCTTCCTCTTACCGGTATAAATAGTAACTAAAACGGGTGTCGAACCGCCCTATCCTGCAATACTTGTAACACACCATGCTTACACGGTACGCTTCTCTTTGAATAATACAGTAGTTTGTGTTGTATACAACTTCGAGTTCTAACACACACCACGACCAATCAAAGTTGCTGTTATGAATAATAATACCCACTTTTTGAAATTTTATAAATTTTTTCATTCAAAATAGACATCATTTTTGGATTTGGAATATCAAAATTATCCAAGGGTGAAATTTTGGTACTTTTCAGATAAAATTCATATTTTGATGAATAGTGAAAATTACTAAATTTTAATTAAAAACAACATTTTTAATCAAAATAATTAATATTGATAAATAAGGAATTTCAGTGGTTTTAAATTATATTTAGTATATATTTTTACCATTTAATCCAATGTTGGTTATTGGACATGATTTCACATTTAAACCGAACATGATCAACTGTCAATCTTTTGATAGTTATTGTTTCTTAAAAACATGCATTTTGTTTTAACAGCGGGAATTAATTTTAAATTAATAAATGAAAAACTTATGTTTTTAATTTGGTAAAACAGACATCATTATTGATTTCTTAATATTAAAATTAGCTTAGGGTATAGTTTTGGTATTTTTTTGAAAACATTTAATTTTTTATGAATAGTGAAAAACAGTGAGTTATAGTTCAAAACCGAAGTTTTATTTAAATAATTATTTATTTTTTTTAAAATTATTTAATGTAAAAATAGATACATAATACCTATATAAGTTCAATGTTATTCATTGGAGTCGGTTTATAATTATTTTAGATATATAAAAATTTTATTGAAATTTTCACCGTCTTTTACCCACCTCCTCGGAGCTTTTGCAAATTCACATAAAACATAATTTTACCGCTTCTGTGATCTGAATTTCGAAAATCCTAGAGACACGGTTCATATGAAGGAGTAAAATTTGGTTCAATGAGATAAAAATATTTTTTTTGTGAATAGTAACTTTTTACTTTTATTTACCATGGTTAAAAGTAAATAGGGTAATTAAGGGTAAAAATGATATTAATATTAACCTAACACATTTCCTAATTCTATTGGAAAAGTGTATCTCGACCAAAAAAAACCTTAGGAATAAAATATTATCATTTAGGTCCAATGGATTAGATTAGGACATTTATTATTATTTAATTCAATGAAGAGCTAAAAGAGTTGAAATCAAAGTATAATTACTAAAAAATTATTAATATAGGGTTATACATAAGATATATTCGATTCTAAATATTCATTAGAAAGATAAAATGATTTCCTACAAAATGGTATTTTATTGGTAATTTTTAGACCTTATATAATTTAATATATTTATGACACAATAATGATGCAATAATTAACTTATTAGTGAAATTTGAAAATAATTGATATTATAAATACCCAAATAAATATAATTTGAGACTTTTAATGTATTCCACGAATTTTATATGTTAATATGACTTGTTAGTAGTGATTTAATAAACATTTTTCGAAGTAATCATTCTATTATTATTTTCACAAAAATCAAATACCAAATAGTGTCAAAATTGACAAAAAAGAGTTTTTAAAACAAATATTATATTATTAATTCATATTAATTTCCTAAACATATAAGGTTCGTCCAAAGGACTTGTATCATGATAGATGTATCATTAATGGACCACTTTTGGGTCTCTTGGATGTATATAGTAAGTTTATTAAATATATAATATAAAAATACAAAGTGACATGGTAAGTGTCAAACTAATTAACTAAGAGTTAATACTAGATGATAAGGTTAATAAAATGAACCAAACCTGTCTAAAATATATTGGTTGAAAATATTTCGGCCAATCCCCACCTTATTCGTTGAATAATCCACTTTGGAGTCATTAAAAACTGAATATGAATTTATTATAAATTAATACTTTAAGTTTTTCCTAAAGAGCCCCTCCTCCCCCTTATAAAAGGACCCAACTTCTAACCAATTCTTCACACCTTCAAAGCCTTTTGGTTCGGCCTAACCCTGACCATATACTCTCTAAACTTCACTAAATTCATCCTAGAGGACTTAGTTTGATCAGAAATCCAACCTAAGAAGACCTTTTGATCAAATCAAAAGGAAGAACCCGAAGAAGAGGTAACGTCTTCACCACCCTCTTTAATGTTCATTTTTTCATCAACTTATTATTTCCTTGTTATTTCCATTCTAAAATAATAAATCATGTATCTTCTATATAATTTTATTTTATTATAATTATGTATCAAAAAAATTCATTATTCTATCCATCCCTTGAATGCAATTTCACCATACGTGCGTACATACGGCCCACCGTCTCCACGTTGTGCTGAAATTGTTATTCAATATATTATTATTTAGATAAGAATAATAATGATTTATAATTCATTTAAATAATAAATATAACATGATAATTGATATGTATAAATGAAATACCATTCAATTTTATATTATTTTAATATCAAAATAATGATATTTTCGCCTGTGTGTACGTACGGATTACCGTTTCCATGACGCGATGATATTCATTTCCAAGTTCACCATTCATTGACAATTATAAAAATATATATATTACTAATAATTATGTAATATATGAAATAATAATGCTACTATGGATATATATATTTATATATATAAGTATTTATTTTCTTACATATATCTTATTCACTTACTTTTGTTCAATTCTATATGAAAACGGAAACTGCGTTTATGCGTACATATGGACTACCGTCTCCATAAATCGTGTTTTCCATTTCATATATGTGTATATTATACATATTTATATTCTAAATATATATGATATATAAATAATGTTTTTTATTATGGAATTATTTCAATCAAGATCTACGTGATACAATAAGGTGTAACAAGTTAAAACACGCTTGATAACGAAAGATATTATTACCCAAAATATTAATATACAATGGAAATTATTATTAATTGGGTAGTACAAAGTCATAAATAAGTAATGTAGGATATCATAAATATTAACATGGTTTTGTTATAATTTAATAACATACTGTAGTCTTCATACATGAGGAAAAACATACCCTCGACAAAAGGGTAATGCAAAGTAATGGGTTTTCATCTCACTCCTTATTCCCGTGAGATTCATGCCATATTGCCACTATTACATTTTTTGTGGAGTATGTACTTCCCATAATTGTATTCCTTGTGTAATACACTTTAATTTATGAATATTTACATATCCATTTTATGATACTTCTTTCATGGGGTGTATGTTTTTTAAGTTACCAAATTGGTAATGGTTAATTTCACAATCTCATTTTTATCCGAGGTTGTTTTTGCATATGTATCTACTGGGAAATATTTACTATCCATGTCCATTATTAATAAATGAGTTTTCAAAGGGATTATTTTTAATGTAAATTTTACTAAATCATCATTTTAAATGTTTTAAATATTTATTCTTCTAAATCATTCACATTAATGTCCATGTTTTCAAAAAGATTTTTAAGGATTTTTTAATATGGACATGAATGTTTTAAAAATGTTAATTCCTTTCAAAAGATTCAAAGTGGTATGGGACTATTTGATTAAAAAATATCTTTAAATGACTTCTTTTCCAAATTGTGTGACTTCTAACTGTATTCATGAAATAGGGGAATTTCACTCAAAGAGTTTTACAAATTTTTTTCATCATCATAAAAATCCTTTAATGGATTTTAAACTTGTTTTGAAGTTGATCTATCATGATACAAATATTCCATATTGTGTTTAAGGTTTTGTGATATGTTTGACTGTGGATGTGTTATTTTTATACCATTCATGTTTTATGGTTAAATTATTGACATTTCGTATCCTAGTTCTTATACGAATGTTTATGTTAAGTTTCATCTTTTTCATATGAGGAATGTATTGGACATAGTAAGTAATAGGTGTAGCCTGCTATAGCTCCTCGACGCATCGGTAGGTCTCATGAGACAACTAGACATGGAATTGGACAAGGCCCTTTCCCAATTTGATTTATGGTTTTGGCCGATGCCTTAATCATTTTAGACGTCTTGGCCGAGGCCCTGAAAAAATGTTTTAGAATGTCTGGAATTATACATTCCCTCATTATGGAAATAATATTGATGGTTCTTGTGGTTATTCAACAAGTATAACACCCATGATTATGTTTTATTATGGAATTATTTACTCAACTCATATTCTTGTCATAAAAGTATTCATGTTTATTATTGGTAAAGGCATGTGGTTTCAATTATTCACCATGCTTAATATTTACGTCAATTTCTGCTGTATTGCTTACCCTTACTGAGTGTTTGAGCTAACCACTTTCTATGTTTTATTTTTCCCATGATTCCAATAAGTGTATTATGATTTGATATGTAGGGTTAAGCTAAAGGGAATAATTGATTTGTCAAAAAACTATTTACAGTGTGTTTTATATTTGAAATTGTAATGTAATGTTAATGTATGTAATCTATTTTTCAATACTGCTAAACTGATCAGTCCTTCGGGACATAATTCCTTGTAATCATGCCAATGTATTAAATTAATACATTGACTATGGGTAATTGGGGACGAGGAATTACATTTGGTATTAGAGGATGTTTAGAAATAACCTTGGAAACAAGATTTAGATAAACTCAGATTAGAGCACATCGCCCTAAGATAGATTTTTAAGATTAGTATAGATGAACTTCCTAAATTTTGTTATTATAGAGATTTTGTGAGTTTTACAATAAACACATCCCTGTCTGGATACGAGAAGGTAGAGGTAGCTCTGGCACTGTTGTACCTAGGGTTAAAACCCAAAATCACCGCTTTGAGCTAGACTCAAACGGGAACTGGTGCACGACAACAGGCCTTGCTGCACTCTTGGTTACGACACTCTCGGGGGATATGCTTATGTTAATTCTCTTTTTTCATTATAAACCATTATGAAGGGCACATGAATATATACAAACATAAAGAAAACATTATTATTATTATAGATTATATCCATAAACTGTTCAATTTGGGTTCGGTATTTTACAAGTTTGGAATTATTCATTGCAATTCCTAAACTGACCTAGTTTATGCTATTGTATAGAAATGGCACCCAGTAGAAAGAAAGTGAACTCCAGTAATACGTATGATCCAAAGAATAAGAAGGATCATATCTTTCATGGTATTAAGCCATAATTTATAAGGGAAATAGTCTCCCATATATTATCATCATAAGAAATAATATCAAGTGTTGATAAGATAAGTAAAGAGTTTACTAAGTCCTATGGCTTTTAAGGGAAGCAAGATAAGAAAAGGATGGAAGAGAGAAAGATGGATAAATTAAAGAGGGAAAAGAATAATTTTCCCATATATGATAACTGTGGGTAGAAATACCCTGGAACATTCCTGAAAGGAATGGGAGTTTGTTATAAGTGTGGATAAAAAGGACACCATGTAAGTGACTTAAAGGGTAAGAAAATTGTTTCAAATGTACAATGCTTCAACTTCAAGGAGATTGGACACTACATGAACCAATTCCCCAGTTATCAGACTATGCCACAAATGATGCTATTGGATAATACTCACGTTATGATACTACCACAGATGAAGAGGAATTACTAGTGTTTTTATGTTGTTATTTTGGAATTATTTCATTGAAGTGATGTATCAATGATGTACTGGAGATAAATAAGGATTGTACTGCAGTATTACTTCATTGAGGATATGAGATTTTCTGGTACTAAGAAAAGTGACTCTACAACGAGTTAATTTTTTTGAAAATAACATTTTTGAAGGAAAGATAAACCTTAATATGGTCCTAATGTTGAGGTACTGATTTTGGAATAAGATATGGTTGACTTGGGTAAATTATATTGGATATTCTCGACTTCCTTGAAACTGATTAAAGATTTTTATATTCCATAATTGTTGGAGTTTACAACATTTATGGATGGATGAATTATATCCAGTATTCTATAAGGAATAAGGGAGCATGAATTTAATCGATACATTTTTATGGTAATTCAGGATGTTTCAGTGTTTTAAAAGAATACATGATGAAGTTATTCACATGCTATTACGGGGTAAAAGGATCTACATTATGTTTACCATTCATATAAATTTTGGACTAAGAGTTTACAGAAGTATTTTGGATAAGTATAATGGTTGGAAGGGATTATGTTTGAAAGGTTATTTTTGGATTTTTATAAAAGGACAACATGCATACCATGTGACGACCCATCGTGTCGGACAAACCTGTGGGAATCGAACCCACAGACATAGTGCAATTGAAATTTATCACCTACCACTGGACTACGTGAAGTTCCTGGATAGTATAATATAGTCTTATTAAAAGGTCTGAAATTTGAATTATAAATTCATTATATTTGTAACCCTATACGATTAGGATAAATAGAGTATTTTTGAGTTGTATTATGTTTTGGGGTGAAAGATGAGTTTGTGGAAGAAATTTATTAAGGGATAAAACTCTAATATTAAATTATTTATATCTTCTTATGATCTTATTCAATCTCCTAAATAAATTCCTCAATATTAAGAAACAGAACTTAGAAAAAATGTTGTCCTAGATGGTACCTTTGATCATCACAAATTTATGGCTTTGGGATTATTGGCCTTTTCATAGCCATGTTCTCTACCACTATCAATCAGGAATTGATGGTTAGATTTCTCTTCCATATCCATATTTTCCTACATGGAACCCTAGTATGTATTATTTTTGGTAACCTTCATTCTTACCACTCTTTATTTTCAATAGAGGCATTATTAATCAATTTTTCGATGTGGCATTTTAGCTAAGATATTTTGAAATTTCAACCCTAAGTATCCAATACCGAGCATAAATTTTGAGGACGAAATTTACTGAATGAGGGGATAATGTAACACCCCAAACTTCCATGGTACGCTTCTCTTTGAATAATTCAGTAGCACGTGTTGTACGCAACTTCGAGTTCTAACACAAACCACGACCAATCAAGGGTGAAATTTTGGTACTTTTCAGATAACTTTCATATTTTTATGAATAGTGAAAACTACTAAATTTTAATTGACAACAAAATTTTTAATAGAAATAATTAATAGTGATAAATAATGAATTTTACTAGTTTTAAATTATATTTAGAATATATTTTTACCTTTTAATACAATTTTGGTCATTGCATATGATTTCACATTTAAACCGAACATAAAAAAGTTTCATTCTTTTGATAGTTATTGTTTCTTTAAAACACACATTTTGTTTTAACAGCGGGATTTAACTATAAATTAATAAATGAAAATTATTTGTTTTGAATTTTGTAAAATATACTTCATTATTTAATTCTTAACATCAAAATTAGCTTATGGTAAATTTTTGGTATTTTTCTGAAAACATTTAATTTTTGACGAATAGTGAAAAACAATGAGTTATAGTTTAAAACCGAATTTTTATTTCAGTAATTATTAATTTTATTTAAATTATTTAATGAAAAAATAGATACATAATACCTATATAAGTTGAATTTAATTCATTGGAGTCAGTTTGTAATAATTTTTGATATATAAAAATTTTATTGAACTTTTCACCGTCTTTTACCCACCTCCTAGGAGCTTTTGTAAATTCACATAAAACATAATTTTACCGCTTCTCTGAGCTGAATTTCGAGAAAATGAGAGACACAGTTAATATCAAGGAGCAAAACGTGGTTCAATGAAATAAAAATAATTTTTGGTGAATAGTAACTTTTTACTTTTATTTACAAAGGTTAAAAGTAAATAGGGAAATTAAGGGTAAAAATGATATTAATATTAACCTAAAACATGTCCTAATTCTATTGGACAAGTTTATATCGACAAAAACCAACCTTAGGAATGAAATAATATCATTTAGGTCCACTTGGATTAGATTAGGACATTTATTATTATTTAATTCAAAGAAGAGTTCAAATAGTTAAAATCAAAGTTTAATTACTAAAACATTTTAAATATAGGGTTATACATAAGATAAATTATAT
This sequence comes from Viscum album, assembly GCA_963277665.1. Taxonomy (NCBI): domain Eukaryota; kingdom Viridiplantae; phylum Streptophyta; class Magnoliopsida; order Santalales; family Viscaceae; genus Viscum; species Viscum album. The sequence goes on along the minus strand of OY728155.1, from coordinate 909,972,246 downwards.
TATAAATAATAATTTTAAAGATAAGAATATTTCCTACATAATTGTATTTTATTTATAATTTTCAGACTACAGATAATTTAATTTATTCATTACACAATGATGATGCAGAAATTACCTTATTAGTGAAATATTAAAATAATTGATATTATAAATACCCAATTAAATATAATTTGATAGTTTTAATAAATTACACGAATTTTATAGGTTAATATGACATATTAGGAATTATTTAATACACGTTTTAAAAGTAATCATGATGTTATGATTTTTACAAAAATCAAATACCAAATAGTGTCAAAATTGACATAAAAGAGTGTTTAAAACAAATATTATATTATTAATTGATATTAAATTCCTAAAAATATATGTTTTGGACAATGGACTTGTATCATGATAGTTGTATCATTAATGGAACACTTGGGGGTCTATTGGATGTATATAGTAAGTTTATTTACTATATAACATTAAAATACAAAGTGACATGGTAAGTGTCAAACTAATTAACTAAGAGTTAATATTAAAAGATAAGGTTAATATAATGACCCAAACCTGTCTAAAATCGATTGATTGAAATTATTTCGACCCATACCGACCTTAGACTTTGAATAATCCACTTTTAAGCCATTAGAAACTAAATATGAATTTATTATAAATTAATATTTCATGTTGTTCCTAAAGAGGCCCTCCTCCCCCTTATAAAAGGACCCAACTTCTAACCAATTCATCAAACCATCAAAGTCTTTTGGATCGGCCAAACCCTACCAAAATACTCTCTCAACATACCTCACTTAATCCTAGAGGAAATATTTTTATCAGAAAGCCAGCCTAAGAAGCCCTTTTGATCAAATCAAAAGGAAGAACCCGAAGAAGAGGTAACGTCTTCACCACCATCTTTAAAGTTCCTTTCTTCATAAACTTCTTCTTTCCTTGTTATTTCCATTATAAAATTATAACAATAGTATCTTATATATAATTTGATGTTATTATAATTATGGAAAAAACAAATCCATTATTCTATCCATCCGTTGAATGGAATGTCACTATACGTGCGTACGTACGACCTACCGTCTCCACATTGTGGTGTAATTGTTATTCAATATATTATTATTTAGATGGGTGTAATAATAATTTTTAATTAATGTAAATAATAAATATAACATGATAATGATTCTACCTATATGATATAACATCCAATTATATATTATTTTAATATCAAAATAATGATATTTTCGCTCGTGTGTACGTACAGATTACCCTCTCCACGACGTGATGAGATTCATTTCCAAGTTCACCATTCATCTACAATTATAAATATATATATATTACTAATAAGTATATAATATATGAAATAATAATGCTACTGGAGAGAGATATATATATATATAAGTATTTATTTACTTACATATATCTTATTCACATACTTCTGTTCAATACTATATGAAAACAAAAACAATGTTTATGCGTACATACGGACTACCATCTCCATAAACGGTGTTTTCCATTTCATATATGTGTCTATTATACATATGTATATTCTAAATATATATGATATATAAATCATGTTTTTTATTCTTGAATGTTTTAAATCATGATTTATGTGATACAATCAGGAGTAACAAGTTAAAACACGCATGATAAAGAATGTGATTATTATGAAAAATATTAATATACCTTGCAAATTATTATTAATTGAGTAGTATAAAGTCATAAATAAATAATTTATGATATCATAAATATTAATATGGTTCTGGTATAATTTAATAACATACTATAGTCTTCATACAGGAGGATAAACATACCCTCGACTAAAGGAAAATGCAAGGTAAGGGGTTTTCATCGCACTCCTTATTCCCATGAGATTCATGCCATATTGCCTCTATTACCTTTTGGGTGGTGCATGTACTGTCCATAATTGTATTCTTTGTGTAATACACTTTAATTAATGTGTATTTACATATCCATTGTATGATACTTCTTTCATGGGGTGTATGTTTCGTAAGTTACAAAATTCATAATGGTTAATTTCACAATCTCATTATTATCCGATGTTGTTATTGCGTAAGTGTATACTAGGTCATATATAATATCCATGTCCATTATTCATAAATGATTTTTCAATGGGATTATTTTTAAGGGACCTTTTACTAAAACATCATTTTAAATATTTTAAATATTTATTATTCTAAACCATTATCATCAATGTCCATGTTTTCAAAATGGTTTTTAAGGATTTATTTATATGGACCTGAATGTTTTAAAAATGTTAATTCCTCTCAATAGTTTCAAAGTGGTATGGAACAATTTGATTCAAAATATTTTTTAAATGAATTCTTTTTCAAATTGTGTGACTTTTTAATGTTTTCATGAAATAGGGGTATTTCTCTCAAAGAGTTTTACAAATTCTTTTCATCATCGTCAAAATCCTTTAATGGATTTTAAACTTCTTTAGAAGTTGATTTATCATGATACAAATCTTCCATATTGTGTTGAAGGTTTTGTGATATGTTTAACTATGGATGTGTTATTTTTATACCATTCATGGTTTATGGGTAATGTATTGATATTTCGTATCCTAGTTATCATATGAATGTTTATGTTGAGTTTCATCCTTTTCATATGAGAAATGTATTGGACATTGTAAGTGACAAGTGGAGCCCACTCTAGCTCCCCGATGCATTGATAGGTCTAATGAGACAACTAGACATGGAATTGGCCGAGGCCCTTTCCCAATTTGATTTATGGTTTTGGCCGAGGCCTTAATCATTTTAGACGTCTTGTCCGAGGCCCTGAAAAAATGTTTTTGAATGCCTGGTATTATACATTCCCTCATTATGAAAATAATATTGATGGTTCATGTGGTTATTCGACTAGTAGAATACCCATGATTATGTTTTATTATGGCATTATTTACTCAACTCATATTTTTCCATAAAAGTATTCATGTTTATTATTGGTAAAGGCATGTGGTTTCAATTATTCACCATGATTAATATTTATGTCATTTTCCACTGTATTGCTCACCCTTACTAAGCATTTGAGCTCACCAATTTCTATGTTTTCTTTTTCCCTGGATTCCAATAAGTGTATTATGATTTGATATGCAGGGTTAAGCTAAAGGGAATAATGGAGTTCTCAAAGAACTATTTACGGTGTGTTTTATTTTTGAAATTGTAATGTAATGTTAACATATGTAATCTATTTTCCAAGACTGCTAAACTGATCGGTCCTTCGGGACATGATTCCTTGTAATAATGCCAATGTATTAAAATAATCCACCGACTCTGGGTATATGGAGTCGAGGCATTACAACACTAGCCTCTCAAAGGTTCCTCTCAGTAATCAGTGCCTCGTTCAAAATAGCATGTACTGTGGGAAACTTGAAAGCATTCAACGGTTCTGAGATGTCATATTGAAGACCATCCTTAAAGCGTCTAGCTCTCAACATCTCATCACCAACTAAAATGGTTGCAAAACGATGAAGCTTGGTGAAACAAGAAGAATAATCCATCACCGACATGGATCCCTGCTATAGATTCAAGAACCCTCGAGATCTATCTTCCCTCAACATCTATGGGAAGAATAAATCAGTGAAGGCTGTCTGAAAATCTTCCCACTCCATGTCCCTGTAATGATCTGACTGAGTGGTGAAATCCCACCACCTCTTTGCAGAATCACGCAACATATACGTTGCGAGCATGACCCTCCACCCTGGAGGCGTCTCAAGATGCTCGAAGATAGTCTGCATTGACCCCAGCGAAGACACAGCAGCCTGTGGACCGCCATCCCCTAAAAATGTAGGTGGATGCTGCTACTTGAATATATGAGTCAGCTCCGCCATAGATGTGGCAGTCGGTGGTGCTCCCTGAATGGTCTGCATGAACTGCATAAATCCTTCACGGAACTGCGCATCCGCGCTTGTGCCCGGTGTAACGGTTGGCGCCATATCTGGCTCTACACGAGGATCCACTGGTAGCCCATGGCCCTCTATCTCCTGGAAAACAATGTGTGGTCTTCTCAGCAGCATGACACTACAAGGTAAAATGCTCACCATAGATCCAGATTATCACAGTCTGAAAATGAAGGGACCAAAAGGAGAAAAGGAGGAAGAAGGCATTCAACATTTTCAAAACAGGACTACACGATGTGTATACTGACTACACGACGTGTACCTGACTTCCCTTCCTTGACCAAGTACTCTTACACGGTCATGCCACACGACTCCTGTTGAACAAAACTAAACGGTGTGTATATAATCTACAGGGTGTGTATGGTTTTATTTTCCAACTGCCCATGTCGTTTGTGACATGACCGACTACTCGGATTCATACTACACTGCGTGTTACACCCACACATTCCATGTACACCACCCAGTATTCCCAGCCACATGGCTAAGTCCACACGGTCTGTCCTCGGACAAGACTACACGGCGTGTCCCACATGTACACAGCATGTACTAAACGAGCTCCGCCGACCCTTATTGTTAGTTACAAAACCGGATACACGGCTCACACTACACGGCGTGTTCTTGATACACACAGCTTGTACATGAATGGATTACACAGACCCGTGTTGTTAGTTACATGGATGGATCCCAGTTAAGACTACACGGCATGTCCCATAGTGGACACGGCATGTATATATCAAGGTCTCCCCCATCCGTGTTGTTAGTTACATGGGTGGACTCTGGGTCAATACTACACGTCATGGACTTATGGTACACGGCGTGTTCGCCCCAAGAAATTCCCTTCCCATGGTCCCCACCTGCATGGCCTATGACACGTGAAGAGACTACACAGCTTGTACTTAGGGTACATGACATATACTCAAAATGTTCTCTTTTGTTCGAGAACATAAGAACATACACGGTGTATTTAAGGTACTACAGGGCATGTGTACTGGGTTTCTGAACATTATGACTCAAAAATTTCTCCGGATCCCAGAAAATACTAAAAAATAACACCTAAGTGCCAAATTTAGATCTGTGAGGGCCAATACTCCCCGCGAATCAATGTTTGGAGTCTTATTTGTGTTATAACCAGATAAACAGCCAATGATCCACCAAATTTCGGTCAAAGAGGGCCCATACTCCCCAAAAAGCAAATTTTGGCGTCCATTATATAACAGGTTCACACAATAATACCCTATCAATCAACATGTATCTATTAAGCAGCTATCACAACAACATGCATTTACTAGCACAACATCTATCACAACAACATGCAATTTCAAATGCACATACATGGCATGGAAACTATGCATGACATGGGATTTCTAGCATGTTCCTAAATTATGCATGAGATGGAAAACCCTAATCTCAATGATTTTCAACTAAAAAGAAACCATGGAAGAATTATAAACAGCACAATCACAAGTGCATCACCCGACGGTGAAATTAAATAAACTATAAAACTAGAAAAATCAGAAGAATTGAAACACGGGGTAAATTGGATTTTCCTTGTACACAGGTTAGCTACGCCCGGGCAAAACTTATTACCAACTTCTGTTCTCTTCCTATCCCTGACTAAGGCTCAAAATAATAAGTAAAAGAAAATAACTACCTCCAATACAACTTTTTAACGTCTCGGGTCCGGGTTCCACTCAACAGGTGCCCCGAACCCGGTTCTCCACGTGACCTCAAGTGCATTTCCCCAAATTCCATAGACCGCTGACTAGTATAGAGGGAATAGGTCTGATAGTGGGGAAACTATGCCCTCATTTTTCAAAGTGCAGCGCAGTGGAATAGATAAATAGAATACAATAAGCAGAAGCGGTAAACAATATATATAACAGAAGTGGATAACTGATAATAACAAGGAAACCCCCAGTCATCTATATATGAAAATGTAGTATGTCAATATTCTATAAAATATCCAAAACATGTAACACTACAATACAATACAACTGATGTACAAGTACAAAAAATAAAAATAGAAAAACCAGTGGAATTGCGAGCCAAGCTCGGTCCCATGCTCCCCTACTTCCCAGCAAAAATCAATTTCCTGTATTGGGACTCTTTCCCTTATCCGTACCTGCAGAAATGTAAACTGTTTGGGCTAATGACATGACATAAACAGGGTGTGAGAAATAATTCCCAGTAGGCACCCACCAAAGTCCCATGTCGAACTATGTGAAAATATGCAACAACAGTAGTAAATGCAGTAAACCAGTAAGTACTCAAAAGTAACTATCACTACCAGTTTCTTTTCCATTTTATTATTCATGTAACCATTCAATTTAATACCATTATGTGCTCATCAGAACCAATCCCTCAGGCCAAACCGAATCTTTCCCTCAGGATAATATAGTAAAACCATGCCCTCATGCTTTCTCTTAGGCTATACAGTACCTTGCCCTCAGGCATTTCCCTCACGAGAAATAGAATATCACCCTCATGCCAAACTGAAACGAAACCCTCAGGTGATCAGAATCTTGCCCTCATGCATTACCCTTATGGGAAATAGAATGTTTCCCGCATGCCAAACTGAAATGAAACCCTCAGGTGATCAGAATCGTTCCCTCAGTCATTTCCCTCAGGCTAATAGAACTACGCGCTCAGGCTAATCAACAATGCCCTCAGGCTAATATATCACTGCCATTAGGCTAAATGAGTAACCAGACCCTCAGGCTATAAAGTAATCTGGCCATTCCCAACATTTAAACATGCAATTATTTACAATTACTCTCAATGAAAAAGTAATGCATAATATAAAAATGGCATACCCTCGGGTATCCCGGCCAAACAGCTAAACAGAGGAACGCACCCTGGGGGTGGTCCTGGATCCAAGCAGTGATCCCAAAAAACATTTATACTTGTTTATTAAACTACCTATGCAATTCTAGGTATTTAATTCAACAAGGAATCATACATATGACACCCCATTAATGGGAGCGTATCTCAATGGTACACAAAACGCACAATAGTTGGAAATTAAACACCAAGCCACCTACCTCGATCACCCGTGAATGGTATTCGCGAACGTCGATTCCAGAAACGCCCAATGAATACGTAGATCTAGGTTAGATGAAAAACCATTCAAACGTAAATAACATTCCCTTAGGAAGGAATTGGTAAGAACGGCTTAAGGAGAGCGGAGGGCTTACCCGTGCGGTTCCAACGAAATCGTCGGCGGAAGAATCTGATTCTCGATGTGTGCTCAGTAGATCTCCAAAGCTCCGGCCTCTTATCTTGATTTAAAACGAACCCAAAAATCCTCCTCTACCAAATGAGGAGGCTAATTCCCATTTTAAGCGAAAAAACAAACTACACGGTGTGTACATCGAGGTACGTGACGTTTACTTTTCATTTTTTAACTGTTCTGCTGGCGGCTTCCCGCCAGCATGGCACTGTTCATCTGTAGACATGGGTACATGGCGTGTATGCCTCTATACATGGCGTGTGCTATCACCCAGCTGGCCACCACCTTATTATTCTCCTGCCAACTGACTACACGGCGTGTAATAAAAACTACACATCGTGTAGTCGGTTTTTACATGTTTCAATTCCGATATTGCTACACACCCTGTGTACTCATCCCACACTGCCAAAATTTCTGGCGTGTGGAAAATTACACGGTGTGTAGTCCCAAAATTTATGAATTTCCCCATTTTCCTTATTTTCTAAAAAAACATAAGTAAAAGAGAAACGAACAAACCCGTACCTCAGAAATAAGAACCGGGTTCTTACAGTTCGATCCTATAATTTGAATTACAACATTAGTCATTGATATACTTTTAATTATATATAATTATTCTTGATCAAATTTTATTTTCCTAACATTACATGATCATGTTTTTCATAAAGATAATTTTTTTTATAATATTTTTCTACTAATATGTTTTCTGGAAAATTATTTTTCTTATATAATAGTATGAATAAATTTTTGTTATAATGAAATATTAAATCTTACCAGTCCTCCAATTTTTTATGGTAATTATTATGATTACTAGAGAGACTAGGTGAATACTTTTTTCATAAAAACAATAGTAGAAAACGTGGTAATACTCACATTATATTACAAGATAGCGTAAATGAAATCATAACATTAACAAATGAGAAAAAACAAGAATATCAACAAAACTAAAACGTTCTCAAAACTCTTTTATATACCATGATTAGGAATATCTATTGTATAATATCATCATGTGATTTTTCTAATCGTATCTTGATGAAACATGAAGTTACACACTTTAGAACATCAATGGTGATAGAAACCAGAAGATCTATACTAAGAGTAGAATGTCATGGATTTTTGGTTCCTTATGGAGAACTTGTTTTCAAAGTGCCATAACAATTTATGACTATATGAAACAATATTAAATCGATGGGATAGAAAGTTATTGATGATGATGTTCTTGTAGATAGGATGATTGATATCATTCCCAATGTGTGGGAATCAAAAGAGACATCTAATGCTGAAAACAAAAAATTATCTAACAACACTCTGAATGAGTAATTCAAAAAATTTCATCAGCATGAAAGAATAATGAAGAAAGATGTAAATATTAATTAGAAAAATAATTGTAATGGAAGTGTTTATTTCAATGCATATCAATGTCCAAGAGCCTAGAAAGGGTAAATATATCTTATGTTATGAAAGTCGTTGTTTTATTTGAATCAAGTGACAGTGATCAGTCTGAGAATAAATTAGCCAATATTGCTCGAAGGAGGAATACAATTGTCGAAAAGAAATATTTTTTTGTACAGATATAAGATGAATGATAAAAATTACAGGAAATATTATGATGTATCTTCCTATGACTGCATAGGGGGATGTACATATCAGACAAGATTTTTCTATTCGTATGAGAAATAATTGAAAGGATATGCATTCTGAAATAAAAAATAACATGTACTAAAAATCTATGGCTATGAATGTTGTGAAGGATAATGAAACATAGATTTCTAGTGGTGGTGACTCATCTAATAAATCATTGAAATATGAATCTTCTAGTATAATGAATATTGGTCTTATAGCAATAATACCTCTTGAAAATCATTTTTTATGTCTAAGGTACACAATGCTAAATCCTAAAACAATATTTCATTAAATGAAATTATTCTTAATAAAGAATAATATAAATCATTATATAATAAATCTTCATCCTCTAATGATAATACCTAAAATTCATTTTAATAAGTCTCTAGATTTAATAAATTACATGATAATCAGAATGGTATGATAAAAATGAAGTTAGAGAAAGAAAATTCTAGAATATCTTTTTAAAAAAAGAATTATATGACATTTATATCGATCTTGAACTGAAAAATCATGATATTTGAAATAATTATAAAAGACTTAATGAAGTTAATTATGGGAAGGAAAAATATTCTAAAGATCTTGAAAATATTATTTTCATGAAAAATGTTTTAGGGGATAACTCAAAAGCTAAGACTAATAATAATAATGATAAAAATTTAGTCATTAAACTGAAATCTGAAATAATTTCCTTAAATAAACATTTATCAAATTTTAATTCGACAAGGAATGATTTTGATAAAATTTATTTAAAAATTTTCCTTCTTATAAATAGATCTATATTGGGTTATACTCACTCAAAACCATATTTTAGTCACAATTATGTTGTTCCCTAAAGTGATAATTTTTTAACTACGTGTCATTGTTGTAGAAATTGTGTGATTTTTTTTAAAATAAAACCGAAACTTATGATTTCATTGATCATAATTTTATATGAAAATCAGGATACAAAAAAATTATCTCTCTATAATTTCTGGATACAAGAATGTTTGGATTCCGAAAGTCTAACCCTTTTATTTTCCAGAAAATAAAGTACCAAAAAAATATATATCATATGGATAATTTATATTCCCAACATATGGATGGGGAATACGTTATTTGAAATTATTATCAATATGAATGGAGTAAAATTAACTTAATGAGATAATGCACAAGGAGAATTTATTGGTATAGGTGAAATTGATATTCTTGGAAAATATTTAATTTCAATAGTTTTATTTGTTAATGGTCATAAGCACGACATTATAAGCATAAAAAGATTATGTGATGAAGGTTACCTTGTAAATATTAGGAATGATAAATGCTTAGTACACAATTACATGGATGAATTTATTCTTTATGCCCATAGGCATGAGAATGTTTATACATATAACATAGATGACCCTAGGATCTATGATTTATGTAACGCCCTGACCCCAGTTACCAGAGTCGGTGCATTATTTTAATACATTGGCATGAATACAAGGAATCAAGTCCCGAATGACCGATCAGTTAAGCAGTCATAGAAAATAGATTACAAACATGAATGTTACATTACACTTCATAACATACAAAACAACATAAATAATCTTTTATGAATTCCATTATTCTCTTGTATTAACCCTGCATTTCAATCACAATACACTTCTTGGAATACTGGGAAAAATAAAACATTGAAAGGGGTGATCTCAAACACTCAGTAAGGGTAAGCAATAGAGTAGAAACTTTCATAAATAAGTATAAACATTTAAGGCAATGTATAACTAAAAAAATCTTTTAAACGTGAACTTCAACATAATATGGAAAAAAATGAAATGAAATAATGCCATATACTTATTCACATGGATATTCTACTAGTAGAATAATCACATGAAATATTACTAACCACTTTCATAATGATGGAATTCATAATGACATACTATCATAACCACGTAGCCAAGGCCTCCTGCCAAGACTACAAATAAGATTTTGTCAAGGCCTTGTGCCAAGACACTAGTTTGTCTCATGAGACCTACCGATGCATCGAGGAGCTATAGTAGGCTCCACCCATCACATATTAAGAGCAATGTATTCCTCATATGAACAGGTTTAAACATAACATAAACATTCTTATTAAAACATTCATAAGAAATGTCAGTACATTCTCCATAAACCATGAATGGTATAAAAATAACACATCCACAGTAAAACATATCAAAAAACCTTCAATGCAATATGGATGATTTGTATCTTGATAAATCAACTTCAAAACAAGTTTAAAATCCATTAAATAATTTTGACATAGATGAAAATGATTTGTAAAACTCTTTGAGATAAATACCCCGTTTTCATGAAAACATTTAAAAGTCACACAATTTAGAAATGAATTAATTTAAAGACATTTTTGAATAAAAGTGTCCCATAACACTTTGAAACTTTTGAAAGGAATTAACATTTTAAAAACATTCATGTCCATATAAATAAATCCTTAAAAACCATTTTGAAGACATGGACATTAAGAGAATGATTTATAAGAATAAATATTTAAAACATTTGAAATGATGTTTTAGGAAAAATTCACTAATGAAAATTCCTTTGAAAACTCTTTCTTAAAACATTGACATGGATAACAAATATTTCCCAGTAGATACTTACGTAAAAACAACCTCAGATAATAATGATATTGTGAAATTAACCCTTACCAATTTGGAAACTAACGAAACAAACACCCCACGAAAGAGGTATCATACAATTAATATGTAACTACAGATCAATTAAATTGTATTACACAAAGAATATAATTATAGGAAGTACATACACCACACAAAATGTAATAGTGGCAAGATGGCATGAATCTCACGGGAATAAGGAGTGAGATGAAAACCCCTTACCTTGCACTTTCCTTTAGTCGAGGTTATGTTTAACCTCCTGTACGAAGATCGTAGTATGTTATTATATTATACCAGAACCATATTAATATTTATGATATCATACATGATTTTTTTATGACTTTATACTACCCATTTAATAATAATTTCCATGTTAAATTAATATTTTGTGTAATAATCTTTTTCTTTAATGTACGTGTTTTAACTTGTTACTCTTTATTGTATCACTTAGATCATGATTTAAATAGATCCAAAGTATAAAACATGATAAATATATCATATTTATTTAGAATATAAATATGCATAATAGGCATATATATGAAATGGAAAACACCGTTTATGGAGACGGTAGTCTATACGTACACATAAACGTTGTTTCTGTTTTCATATAGTATTGGATGGAAGTAAGTGAATAAGATATATGTAAGTACATAAATACTGATATATATAAATATATGTATCTCCAGTAGAATTATGATGTCATATATTACATACTTATTAGTAATATATATTTTTATAATCGTCGATGAATGGTGAACTTGGAAATGAATCTCATCACGTCGTGGAGACGGTAATCCGTACGTACGCACGAGTGAAAATATCATTATTTTTATATTAAAATAATATATAATTGGATGTTATATCATGTATACAGAATAATTATCATGTTATATTTATTATTTACATGAATTATACATCATTATTATAACCGTCTAAATATTAATATATTGAATAACAATTACACCACAATGTGGAGACGGTAGGTCATACATATGCAGGTATGGTGACATGTCATTCAAGGGAAGATAGAATAACGAATTTGTTTGTTTCATAATTATAATAAAATGATAGTATATAGGAGATACTGGAGTTATTATTTTAAGTATGGAAATAACAAGGAAAGAATAAGTTGAATAATAAAGGAACTTTAAAGATGGTGGTGAAGACGTTACCTCTTCTTCGGGTTCTTCCTTTTGATTTGATCAAAAGGGTCCTTAGGATGGATTTATGATCAAAATAAGGCCTCTAGGATGAATAGAGGGAAGTTGAGTGCATATTTGGGCAGGGGTAGGCTGAACCAAAAGGCTTTGAAGGTGTGAATAATTGGATAGAAGTTTGGACCTTTTATAAGGGGAGGAGGGGCTCTTTAGAAAAAACTTAATGTATTAATTTATAATAAAATCATATTCGGTTTCTAATGGATCAAAAGTGGATTATCCAAAGTATAAGGTGGGTATGGGTCGAAATATTTTCAACCAGTAGATTTTAGACAGGTTTGGTTCATTATATTAACCTTATCTTTTAGTTTTAACTCTTAGTTAATTAGATTGACATTTACCATGTCACTTTGTATTTTTAGATTATATAGTTAATAAATTTTCTATATACATCCAAGAGACACCAAAGTGGTCCATTAATGATATAAAAGTAATGATATAAGTCCTTTGGACAAACCTTATATTTTTAGGAATAGAATATACATTAATAATATAATATTTTTTTTAAAAACTCATTTATGACAATTTTGACACTACTCAATAATTGATTTCTGTTAAAGTCTTAACAACTTTATTAATTTGAAAAAAAATAATTTAAGCAATACTATAATGAAATATTAACCAATAAAATTCGTTTCTGTCATCAAACCTTCAAATTATATTTATTTTAACATTTATAATACCAATTATTTGATTCTTTCATTAATAAGGATAATAATGCATCATTATTGTGTCATATATATTTTTAATTTTTCAATGTCTAAAAATTCTAAATAAAACACAATTATGTAGGAAATATTTTTATATTTCTAATGAATGTTTATAATCGAAAATATAACATATATAGCCCTATGTAAAAATTGTTTTTCTAAAATATATATGCTTGTCATTTATGTATTTAATTTAACTTAATTAATATAATATGTCCCTATCACCTACAAGTGGCTCCACGGGGTCCCAAATTTGACCCACAGATGGCCATCGTCAGAAATTTATCCACCAATAAGGTTAGGACATGTTTTAGTGTAATTTATTATTATTATTATAATATTATTTGTTTTACCCTTATTTACCATATTTACCCTTTAACCACTGTAAATAAAATATTTACCGAAATAATTATTCAAAATGTCTAAAAATAAAAGTTACCTATTTACACAATTTGGAAATCCTGATTCTAAATATGGAATCCATTTTTCCAATTTCAAAACACAGAAGTGGCCGAAATTAATTTAAAATTATATCCCACCGTCAAAACAAAAAGCGTGTTTTTAAGATATAATAACTATCAAAAGATTGACACTTTTTTATGTTCGGTTTAATTGTGAAATTATATCCAAATAGCAAAATTATATTAAATGGTAAAAATATATTCTATTTATACTTTAAAATAACTCAAATTCATAATTTATCACTATTAATTGTTTTGATTAAAAAATTTGTTTTTAATTAAAATTTAGTAATTTTCATTATTCATCAAAATATAAAATTTATTCGAAAGGTACCAAAATTTCAACCTAGGCTAAATTAAATATTCGAAATCCAAAAATGAAGTCCATTTTGAGAGATAAAATTTATAAAATTTAAAAAATTAGGTATTACTATTCATAACGGCTAGTTTGATTGGTTGTAGAGTGTGTGATAACTCGAAGTTGCATACAACAGACGCTACTGTAATATTCAAATAAAAGCATACCATGGAAGCTTGGGGTGTTAAAATTTTGATGTCCCCATTCTAAAGGATAAATTTATTTAGTCAAATTGAATATATATAAGTTTAAAATATTGGATTTAAAAAAGGGTTCACTATTAAAAGTTGGTAAAAGTGTATTTTTTTAAAAATACTTCTTTTATCTGAAAAAAATAATTTGTTCTTACATTATGTCTAAGAAACTAATAATATGGATTATAAAATTATAAGGATTATATAAAGTTCAAAATTTAGTTAATACTATTCAAAACCTCTTTTGAACAGCTTGTTGGGAAGGTCATGGTGCCCTTGAACTCGGTGTTACGTGTAGTGCATGTTATTGAATTATTTTGAAGAAGTAACACACTATGAAATCTAGGGGTGTTTCATTCTCCCCTACTTCAATAAATTGCATCCTCGTAGTTTTAAATTGTTCGTCGAAAATAAAAGGTTTAAAATAGAAAATATCTTTGTGGGAAAACCAACATCAAAAATTGGGTAAATAAAATTTAGTCTTAATAAGAGGGAAAGAGAAATGAAAGGGTCACCACAAAATTATAATCTCTATTAGGAGAACACTGGTGGTAATTAGAGACATATAATTGAAGGAAAAACATAAATATTTATAGGTAGTGATTGGGGTCATCAATCACAAACATGTGTAAAATTGAGGTCCTTAAATTCATCAATCTATGATGATTTGAAATACCATCGGTTCAAAAAAAAATAGGGTATTCGGATAACACATTTTTGGTTTTAGGATCACTTAAATAAAGTATAATAATTAATTTCTTCAGAGAAGAAGAATAATATATTCTTGACAAGTAGAGTTCCATCTTTTAACTAATTTCTACCACAAACTCATCTTTTAGTCTAAAAGATAACAGAATGTAAAAAATATATTCTATTTATCCTATTCGTATAGGGTTACAAAAAATGAATTTATAATTAATATACTATATCATTTTAAAAAACTAAATTATTTAATCAAGGACATCGCGTGGGCCAGTGGTAAGTGATACACCCTTGTCGTGCTTCTGTTGTGGGTTCAAGTCTCGCAGACTTGTCGGACGCGACGGGTTGCCACCCGACCTCCGGGTTTTCCTTTTATGGCAATCAAAAATTAATCCAAACTAGAACTATCCAAAATATTTCATTCCAAAATTTATAAGGATGGTAAACACAATGAAGATCCTTTTTTCCGCGTAATAACATGTGAACACCTTAATCATGTATTCTTTTAAAACACTGCAACATCCTGAATTACCATAAAACCTTATTGATTACATTCATGATCCCTTATTCTTTAAAGAATAGTGGATATACTCCTTCAATCAAAAATTGTTTTAAACCCCACCAATGATGGAATATACAAATCATTAATCAGTTTCAAGGTAGTCAAGAATATCCAATATAATTTATCCAAATCAATCATGTATTATTCTAAAATCACTACCTCTGTATCAGAACAATATTATGGTTTATCTTTCTCTCAACCATATATTTTCCAAAAATATAACCTGCTATTGAGTCACTTTTCTTTGTTCCACACAATCTCAAGTCCTTACTGAAATAGTACTACAGTACAATCCTTATATACTCCATAATTATTATAACAAGTACATTATTGATACAACACTCAAATGACTTAATCAATATAACAACTATAATCATTACTATTCATCTGTGGTAGTATCATAATGTGATTATTATCCAATATCATCATTTGCGGCATATTCTGATGACTGGGACATAGGTTTGCGTAGTGTCCAAACTTCTTGCAAATGAAGCATTGTACATTGGAAACCATTTTCGTACACTTGCAGTCACGTACTTGGTGCCCTTTTCCTCCACACTTATAACAAACTCTCATTCCTTTCAGGAAAGTTCAAGGGTGTTTCATCCCATAGTTATCACATATGGTAAATTTATTCTTTTCCCTCTTTCCTTTATCCATCTTTCTCTCTGCCATCCTTTTCTTCTCATGCTTCCCTTCAAAGCCATATGACTCAGAAAACTCTTTACATATCATATCAACACATGATATTATTTCTTCATATGATGATAATACATGGGAGACTATTTCTCTTATAAATAATGGCTTAAAACCATGAAGGATATGATCCTTCTATCTCTTTGGATCATGTACATTACTGGAGTTCTCATTCTTTATACTGGGCGCCATTTCTAAACAATGGTACACACTAGATTAGTTTATGAATATCAATACCTAATCCCAAACTTGTAAAACACTTAACATAAATTAAATAGTATATGGATATAATCTATAATAATAAAAATATATTCATTGAGGAAGTATATACTCATAACCCCTTCATAATGGTTTGTAAAGAAAATGAGAATTATCCTAAGCATATCCCCCAGGAGTGTCGTAACCAAGAGTGCAGCAAGGCCCGGTGTCCTACACCAGTTCCCGTTCAAGTCTAGCTCAAAGCTGTGTTTTCGAGTTTTATCCCTAGGTACATCTATGCCAGAGCCGCCTCTACCTTCTCATATCCAGAAAGAGATGTATTTCTTGGAAAACTCACAAAATCTCTACAATACCAAAATTCTAGGAAATTCTTCTATACTAATCTTCAATATCTATCATAGGGCTATGTGCTCTAATCAGAATTTATCTATATCTAGATTCCTAGGTTATTGCTAAACATCCTTTGATACTAACTGTAACGCCCTATCCCCAGTTACCCAGAGTCGGTGCATTATTTTAATTCATTGGCATGATTAGAAGGAATCAAGTCCCGAAGGACTGATAAGTTTAGCCATCTTGGAAAATAGATCACATACGTGAATGTTACATTACACTTCATAACATAAAAAACAACATAAATAATCCATTATTAATGACATTATTCTCTTGTCTTAACCCTTCATATCAATCACAATACACTTCATGGAATCCTGAGAAAAATAGAACATAGAAAGGGGTGAGCTCAAATGCTTAGTAAGGGTAAGTAATAGAGCGGAAACTTTCATAAATAAGTATAAACATTTTATGCAATGTATAACTAAAACCAAATCCTTTTATACTTGATCTTCAGCATAATATGGAAAAAATAAAATGAAATAATTCTATTTACTAATTCACATGTATATTCTACTAGTCGAATAATCACATTTAATATCACTAACCACTTTCATAATGATGGAATTCATAATGCCACACTATCATAACCACAGATCCAAGGCCTCGTTCCAAGCATAAAAATAAGATTTTGTCAAGGCCTTGTGCCAAGACACTAGTTTGTCTCATGAGACCTACCGATGCATCGAGGAGCTATAGTGGGCTCCACCTGTCACATATTAAGTCCAATTCATTCCTCATATGAAAAGGTTTAAACATAACATAAAAATATTTATTAAAACTAGCATATGAAATGTTAGTACTTTCTCCATAAACCATGAATGGTATAAAAATAACACATCCACAGTAAAACATATCACGAAACCTTCAACACAATATGGAATATTTTTATCATGATAAATCAACTTCAAAACAAGTTTAAAATCCATTAAATAATTTTGACATAGATAAAAAGGATTTTTAAAACTCTTTGAGATAAATACACCTTTTTCATGAAAACATTTAAAAGTCACATAATTTAGAAAAGAAGTCATTTAAAGACCTGTTTGAATAAAAGTTTCCCATACCACTTTGAAACTTTTTAAAGGAATTAACATTTTAAAAACATTCATGTCTATATAAAAAAATCTTTAAAAACCATTTTGAAGACATGGACACTATGAGAAATATTTATAAGAATAAATATTTAAAACATTTAAAATGATGTTTTAGTAAAAAGTCCCAAAAAATAATTCCATTTAAAACTCTTTCATAAAACATGGACATGGATAATAAATATTTCCCAGTAGGTACTTAGGTAAAAAGAACCTCAGATAATAAGGAGATTGTGAAATTAAACCTTATCAATTTGGAAACTTACGAAACATACACCCCATGAAATAGGTACATTACAATGAATATGTAAATACACATAAATTAAAGTGTATTACAAAAAGAATACAATTATAGGAAGTACAAACACCACACAAAATGTAATAGTGGCAATATGGAATGAATCTCACGGGAATAAGGAGTGAGATGAAAACCCCTTACCTTGCACTTTCATTTAGTCGAGGGTCTGTTTAACCTCATGTACGAAGATCCTAGTATGTTATTAAATTATAACAGAACCATATTAATATTTATTATATCATACATGACTTATTTATGAATTTATACTGCCCCTTTAATAATAATTTCCTTGTTAAATTAACATTTCAGTTAATAATCGTTTTCATTATTGTACGTGTTTTAACTAGTTACTCTTGATTGTATCACTTAGATAATGATTTAAATACTTCCAGAATATAAAACATGATGAATATATCATTTTTATTTAGAATATAAATATGTATAATAGACATATATGTGAAATGGAAAACACAGTTTATGGAGACGGTATTCCGTACGTACGCATAAATGCGGTTTCGGTTTTGATATAGTATTGGATGGAAGTAAGTGAATAAGATATATGTAAGTACATAAATACTTAAATATATAAATATATGTATCTCCAGTAGCATTATAATGTCATATATTACATACTTATTAGTAATATATATTTTTATAATCATTGATGAATGGTGAACTTGGAAATGAATCTCATCACGTCGTGGAGACGGTAATCCGTACGTACGCACGAGCAAAAATATCATTATTTTGATATTAATATAATATAAAATTGGATGGTATATCATATAAACAGAATCATTATCATGTTATATTTATTATTTACATGAATTATACATCATTATTATAACCATCTAAATAATAATATATTGAATAACAATTACACCACAACGTGGAGACGGTAAGCCGTACGTACGCACATATGGTGACATGTCATTCAAGAGAGGATAGAATAACGAATTTGTTTGGTACATAATTATAATAACATCACAGTATATAGAAGATACTAGAGTTATTATTTTATAATGTAAATAACAAGTAATGAAGAAGTTGAAGAAGAAAGGAACCTTAAAGAGGGTGGTGAAGACGTTACCTCTTCTTCGGGTTCTTCCTTTTGATTTGATCAAAAGGGCTCCTTAGGTTGGATTTCTAATCAATCTAAGGCCTCTAGAATGAATTTAGGGAAGTTTAGAGAGTATTTGGGAAGGGGTTGGCCGAACCAAAAGGCTATGAAGGTGTGAAGAAATGGTTATAAGTTGGGTCCTTTTATAAGGGTGAGGAGGGGCTCTTTATGAAAAACTTAAAGTATTAATTTATAATAAATCAATATTCGGTTTCTAATGGACCCAAAGTGGATTATAAAAAGTCTAAGGTGGGTATGGGTTGAAATATTTTCAACAAATAGATTTTAGACATGTTTTAGTCATTATATTAACCTTATCGTTTAGTTTTAACTCTTAGTTAATTAGATTGACATTTACCATGTCACATTGTATTTTAATATTATATTGTTAATAAACTTACTATATACATCAAAGAGAACCCAAAGTTGTCCATTAATGATACAAAAATAATGATACAATACCTTTTGCCGAACCTTATAATTTTAGGAATAGAATATAAATTAATAATATAATATTTGTTTTAAATACTAATTTATGTCAATTTTGACACTACTCAAAAATTGATTTTTTGTTAAAGTCTTAACAACTTTATTAATTCGAACAAAATTTATTTAAGCAATACTAAAATGGAATATTAACTAATAAAATTCTTTTATTTCATGAAAACTTTCAAATTATATTTATTTTAACATTTATAATACCAATTATTTGATTCTTTCATTAATAAGGAAAATACTTCATCATAATTGTGTCATATATATTTTTAATTTTTCAATGTCTAAAAATTATAAATAAAATACAATTTTGTAGGAAATAGATTTAGATTTCTAATGAATATTTATAATTGGAATTATAACATATATAACCCTATGTAAATGTTTTTTCTAAACGATATAAGCTTATGTCATTTTTGTATTTACTTTAACTTAATTAATATAAAGTGTCCCTATCACCTACAAGTGGCTCCATGGGCTCCCAAAATCGACTCAAAGATTCCCATTGATGGAAATGTATCCACCAATAAGGTTAAGACACGTTTCAGGGTAATTTATTATTATTATAATATTATTCTTTTACCCTTATTTACCAGATTTACCCTTTAACCATGGTAAATAAAATATTTAACGAAGTAATTATTCAAAATGTATAAAAATAAAAGTTACATATTTACAAAATTTGGTCATCCTAATTCCAAATATGGAATTCATTTTTCCAAATTCAAAACACAGAAGTGTCAGAAATTATTTTAAAATTAATTCCCGTTGTCAAAACAAAAAAAGTGTTTTTAAGATATAATAACAATCAAAAGATTGACACTTATTTATGTCAGGTTTAATTGTGAAATTATGTCCAATGACCAAAATTGTATTAAATGGTAAAAATATATTCTATGTATACTTAATAACCACTAAAATTCATTATTTATCACAATTAATTATTTTTATTAAAAAAGTTATTTTTAATTAAAATTTAGTAATTTTCACTATTCATCAAAATATAAAAGTTATCCGAAAGGAACCAAAATTTCACCCTAGGCTTAATTAAATATTCCAAATACAAAAATGAAGTCCATTTAGAGAGATAAAATTTATAAAATTTCAAAAAGTAGGTATTACTATTCATAACGGCTAGTTTGATTGGTTGTAGTGTTTGTTAGAACTCGATGTTGTGTACAACACATGCTACTGTAATATTTAAACAGAAGCGTAACGTGGAAGCTTAGGGTGTTAATTTTTTGATTTCCCCATTCTAAAGAATAAATTTATTTAGTCAACTTGAATATTTAAAAGCTTAAATTATTGGATTTAAAAAAATGGTATCCTATTAAAAGTTGGTAAAAGTGCATTTTTTGCAAAATGCTTCTTTTATCTAAAAAAAGAATTTGTTCTTACATTATGTCGAAGGAACTCATAATATGGACTATAAAATTATAAAGATTATATAAACTTCAAAATTCAGTTTATACTATTCATAACCTATTTTGAATGTCTTGTTTTTAAGTCATGGTGCGTTTGAACTCGGTGTTGCGTGCAGTGCAAGTTATTGATTTATTTTGAATAAGTAACACACTATGAAATCTTGGGGTGTTAAAATTTACCTTGTCTTAGTGAAATGGAAGATCAATTTGGATATGGAATAGAATACTAGTACATTATAACCTTAGGAACCTATGAAAACACTCTAACAAATTTCTTTTTAAGGTAATATCGTAGCATTAATTTGATTCTTCAAAAGTTTTTGATCCTTGTCATTCTGGCAAGAAACATAAGTCATGCTTTGAATCTGTAAGTAAAGTTTCAACTAATAATGAATTATAATTAGTTCACATGGATACTTTTGGTACTAAAAAAACTAGAATTATTGGAGGAAAATTCTATGTATTTGTTTTAATTAATGACTAAACATATTAACATAAGTCTATTTTCTAACAATGAATTATGTTGCATTTTCCTTTTTCCAAACTTATAGAGCCGTTGTTAGAAATGAGAAACACCTTCCATTGATATATATTCATAGTGATGATGTGGGTGAATTTAAAAATTCAAAATTTAAAACATTTTCTAGTAATAAAAGAATTACTCATAACATCATAGCTCTAAGAACTCCTCTACAAAATGGTGTTGTTGAAAGAAAAAATGAATTCCTCAAGAGATAACTATACCAATTTTGAGTGAATATTCTATTGATAAATACTTTTGGGTTGAAGCTGTTAGTACTGATTATTATAAAATAACTCAAGTTTTAATCATCCCTTTTATTAATAACACACCTTATCAATTGTGAACTGGTAGAAAACCAAGACTTTCTTACTTAAATGTATTTGGATGTGATGTATTCATCTTGAATACTAAAGATAACGTACATGTATTAGCACCCAAATTTGATAAAGGAATTTTATTAGGCTACTCCACTACATCTATGGATTATAGAGTTTTAAAAAAACCTTCTACTATTGAAGAAATAATATGAGTAGTATTTGATGAAACTAAACCTACTATTTCTATTAAAACAGAACCTATAACATTGGATGTGTCTTCAAAAACTGATTATCAATATTTGAGGGAATATTATTCTAATAATGAAAATAATCAGGAGAAGGGTTCTAAAGTATTTACCCCAAAATTTATTCTACCTTATATTGATGAACATGTTTTACAAAACCAAAATGAGTTGTTTCTTATGAATCATCCAGGTGATAGTATCATTGGTGATGTAAATCAACCTATAAGGACTAGAAGTTCATAAAAAAATAATATAGAACATCTAAAATTCCTTTCCCAATTAGAAGCTAAAATTACTAATGAAGCTTTAGGTTATTATGATTGGATTAAATATATGCAAGATGAACTAAATAAATTTGAAAGGAACAATATTTGGACCATGGTTGAAAGACCTAAAGAAAATTATGTAATTGGAGTAAATTGGTTCTTCAAAAATAAATGTGATTCCAATGGAAAAATTTTAAGAAAAAAATATATTATTTGAAAAAATATATAATCATCAAGAATGAATAAAAAATGATGAAACCCATACTCTAATATATATACTTGAATCTATTCGTATTATACTAGAGTTTACAGAATTCATTAATTTTAAAACTTTTTCAAATAGATGTGAAGTTTGTTTTTCTTAATAGATACATTGAAGAGGAAGTTTATGTTGATAAACCACCTGGTATTTAAGACACAAAACATTGTGAACATGTTTTTAAACATACAAAATAATTATATGCGCATAAACAATCCCTTAGATCCTGGTATGATAGACTTAATGATTTTTTATGCAAAAAATTATGTTAAGTGAACTACATATCCATCAATTTTTATAAATAAAGGTAAGAAAAATGTTTTTATTATTCAAATTTATGTTTATGACCTTATATTTTAATAATATCAGAAAACTTTAACTGATTCTTTTGCGAATCTCAAGAAATCTGAGATTGAAATGAGTATGATGGGTGAGTTAGCATCTTTCATTGGTTTAAAAATTTCTCAAAAACTAGAAAGAAATTTAATATATCAAAGTAATTAAATTAATGATCTTCCTGAAATGTATGGATATGAAAAAACTAAATGTATAAGTACTCCAATAGGTACCTCAGATTCTATTGATCGTGATGAAGTTGGGAGACGAGTAGATCAAACATCTTTTAGAGGTATGATTGGAAGTTTATTATACTTAACAGCTTTTCATTCAAATATAGTGTTTTCTATATAAATATTTGTAATATATTAATATAATCAAAAGGAATCTCAGTTAAATACAATGAAAATAATTTTTACTATTTAATGTAAACCATGGATTTACGAATTTATTACTCTTCTAGAGATGATTTTATTGTAAAATTTTTTTCGGATGGGGATTTAGGAGGATATAGAACAGATATAAAAAGTACGTATAGAAGATCTCATTTTATAGGAGATTCAATCGTTTATTGGTTATATAAGAAGCAACACACAGTAGCACATTCCACTATTGAAGTTCAATATGTAGAAAGTGGATTTTTTTGTATCAAGTGTTGGGGATGCAACACTCACTCACAGACTATGGCATGAGTTTTACCAAAACATAGATATTATGTGGTAATAAAGGATAAATTTCCCTAATATAGAACCCTTCACATCACTATCATGAATAGAACATAGATATTATGAATCACTTACTTAGGGATCACACCGTTATAGGAGATATCATTCTTCAATATATCGGAATGAAAGATCAACTTGGTGACAATTTTACAAAATCGTTACTTTCTCATATATTTTCATACATTAAACAAATGTTATGAATGATAATTGTATGTTAATCTTCAATATTTTTTTAAACCTATCTACTAACACTATGAGACTCCTTTTTATGGGTGGTGGTGCATTTTTTATTCTTTCAGAAAAACATCCTTTCTTTAATAAAATTTGTTGGAAGCTAGTTTTTTTCAGTTATTTAATAATTTTTTTCAAAACATCAAATTATTCTTTTGGTCTATAAATTTTTTTGGAGCCTAAATTTTTTCTTTACATAATAAAAACGTCATGGAATATATGTTCTTAATTAATAACCTGATCAATATTAACAATTTGTTCTAATAAATCCGAATGTTATATTTACTTACTTAAATCGTGGTAATTATATATTTACCTATTGGTAGTTCAATACTATTTTATGAAAACATTATAGGATTCACTTTTCTAAAATCAAATTTTGTCTTAAAGCCTCAAAAATATTGAAATCTTCACATCCTTCTTCGGCATAGATATAAATCTTATGATCAGATCATGATTATCTCAACCATTGTATTGGTTCTGGAATCCAAACCGTCATTGTGAAGCCTATATAAAGGACCCCTATATTTGCATCCCACATCAGGTATTCAAGTGTTTTTGTGCTATTGTTCGACCTCCCATAAAATTATCCACTAATTTTTTTCATTCTACTTACATTCCGAATGTCTCTTTATGTTTCCTATAAAAATCATAGGTCCTAAAACAAGGAACTCAAAGATTAGAAAATTTATATGGAATGGATGGTCGAAAAAATTTCATTCTAATGAATTATTCCCTATTTTCTAAAGATATAAATAAGAATAGTTTAGAAAAATATTTTGTAGCCAGGTCGAAGTATTAGGATCTTTTTTTTATCCTTTCCTATTTATATAATTCTACTATACAATCAGTTTTTATGAACAAGGAGTTAGAGATTTCTTTTCATTCAGGATATATGGGAAGATTTAATGCTTATCCTTAGAAAAGTCTTCAAGTATTCTGAATATTTCATAATAAGGAGAAGCTATCTTTTTATATTACTTGTTTCTAAACAAGGAATTATATTTTGATAAGGTTAAAAAATTGAGTTCCTAGGACTTAAAGGAGTTATGTCAACAAATACCAATCACCTTACAACCAACAACAGGTTGTTAGCTCTATGGATGAAAGGATTTCTCATTCAGAGAATGGGATAAAAGGATTCACTTAAGAAGTGTGATATTTGTATATTGGATTTCTCAGTAAATCTAGGAAAGATAATCCTTATCAAGCCTATTCTTATAACCATCAGCAACACCAAGAGTGAAACCATAAATTCTCAAATAATCATGTATCCATTGATCATGTTGTAGATCATTGTTCTTTGTTCAGAATTATACAAAATTACCTACAGTTCAAAATCATGAACCATTATGATTACGCTGTTCACTGATAGCACTATGAAGAGGATGAATGTATGATTTAGTATTAAGTTAGGAGAATTATATGATCTTCATTTACGTGAAATTCAATATATTTTCAAGATAGGGGATGCAGGTGAAACTTCCAAGCCAACTCTTAAGAAGAGAAAAGAGATATAACCAGAATCCAAAGAAAAATAACCCAATCCATAAACTCAGTAAACTCCAACCAAAACAAAAAGAAAAATACCTTTTTGTCAATTTTCTAGAAAAGTGGATACATAATAAATAAATTAAGATGGTGGGGGATGTTTTTTTTAGTTTAGACTGTTGGGGCCAAGGAATTGATTATTCAGGCATCAAAAGAGCCTGAGAAGCAAGTAAAGTGAAAAAGATGAAGAAGACGATGTTAGAATACAAAATTGTTCATGTATTGCTTAAAAGAACATACAATACTTCTGAACATATCCAGGTACCGGAATCATTTTTACATGAATTAGTTCCAATATAAAATATGGGAAAGAAATTTTCAATTCCAAAACACATTACTGGTGAAGAACTACAGTAGAAAGAAAAATAAGACAAAGAATAATAATAAGAAGAGGAAATTGAATATGTAGTAAAAATGGTGGTAGAATACAATGATAATGAATTTCCATCAAATAATTTGTAAATCAAAACACCACAAGTTGTATCAACCAGAATAATCTCAAAAGGGAAAGATGATGATGCACAGAATGAGGTTGATAAGCCTAATAATGAAGAAAGTTGAATTAATTATATAATTAATCCTGACAATGTTAAGGATGTTGCTTCTAAAGATGATTTTGATGATGATAAGATAATCCATGTATCTAATAGTGAGCATTAGACTCTGAAAGTCGAGAAGATAACCTCAAGTGTGGAAAATGGAAAACAAGTGGCAATTAATTGAACAAGAAAAGATATAATTATGAATTATAAGAAAGATGTTATTGGAAAATCCAAGAGGAATGATGAAGAACAAGAGCATTTTTCCTCACTAGTAGAGGAATATGCTTCTAAATCGTTATCTTCCAAAAGACAATATTTCGTTGTTAAATATTCAAAAAATCTTGTGAACACCATTCCATTATTTCCATATATTGATTCGATATTTCAGTTACTTTAGTATATAATCAATTATATCTCGGATTCGATAAGCATGATCATGGAAAAGTATATCATGATTGTAACTTAATTAAAATATTTTCACATTGGTTATGATACTCATAAGAGATCATATATGGAAACAACCAAATCGTCTTAGTCAGTGATTGATGATATAAAATTCATTGATGTTTTTCATGATTCAGTAAAGGATGCATTGGATAAGTTTGATGACTTGATCTAGAAAAATTCAACAGATATTTCAGAAAAGAAGAACAAAGGAAAAGTTTCCTAGATTCTAGAAGATATAGACCTAAATGGAATGCTCAATTCAGTTTCTCTAAACGTGAAAATTGAAAGGGAACGTAGGGAAGAGTTGGAAGAAAATTTCAAACACTAAGAATTGTTAGTTAAGTCTCATGATGAGTTTCATAAGTCCCAATATGAATGAATTAAATCTCTCAAGAAAAATAATTAGGGTCAGGATGTGTTTTTCATGAATGTTGAGGATGCTAATGAATAGCTAATAAATTTGAAGGAAACTATTATAAAGCTAATGCTGGATGAAAATAAGTGTGAATGATTCCTTAAAATCCAATATTTTGATGTATTCTCTTTGTAATTTTTTTCCAATCATAATAATTGTTTTTTATTTTTCCAATGCTTTGTCTTTTATATTCCTAACCTTTTAAATTTTTTTTCTCCTTCAATTTCTTTTTGAATATAAAAAGGGAGATAAAATATTGATCAAAGTAATATTATGTTAAAATAAGAGAATAGCCTATGAAATGGGATTTTATGTAAGTGGGATATTATCAAAAGAAGATATTCTTAATCTATAAGACGTAAGATCTCATAAAAAGACAATAATATGATCCTTAGGGATATCAAAACCTTAGAGTGAGTTATTCTTATTCATTTTGGATCATATGTAAAGGGAGATAATTATTTTATTTAAGGTTCAAAAATAAAAAACCCTTTTCCTTATATTATTTTTAAAATTTTTTTCTGTGCTTTCCATAATGGGGTTGACTTTTATTTCTATAAGTTTCTTTATAAGTATTTCCATTTCATTGTGTTTAGGAAATCACAAACACATTTTTTTAAAGAAATATTTTTTTATCTAAGAAATATTTTATCCATATCCTTTAATATTAATGTCTTATTTATTGTTTTTGTAAAAAAAGTCTAATTATTCTTGTGTTGAAATAAAAAATTTGGATCATTACCTATCATAAATCCTAACAGTATCATAGGCTCCAAACTCTCTAAAATTTAGACTCCAAAATCCCTGAAAGTTTTACTCCAAAATCTCTAAAACTCTTTCTTCGAATTCAATAAAACTATGACTCTGAATTATCAAAAACCCAGACTCCAAGTTCCCTGAAATTGAAACATAGAATTCTATAAAATTCATACATTGAATTTTGAGAAATTCAGACATGGAATTATATGCAATTCATTCTCATAATTCTCTAAATTTCAGACTCTGAATTCTATGAAATTGAGACTCTTAATTCTCTAAATAATGACTCCAAATTATCTATCATTTCATCTCTAAACTCTCAAAAATTCATAATACAAATTCATCATAATTCCAACTCTTAATTTCCTTGAATTTAGACTCTGAATTTTTTATAATTCACACTCAATTTCCTTCTAATGAAGACTCCAAATTCATAAAAATTCAGAATCCAAATTTCAAATTTTCTAATATTTTGATTATTCATATTTATTATAGTTACATTACTTTTTTAAAATTTTGTTTCATTTTTATCAACTCCCTATTATTTAAACATGACATTTCTTTCTTTATATATATATTTTTGTTTCTTACAGTTTATATTATTTTTCATATATCCTTATACAAAATGATGTCATGTATTCTATTTTAATCAAACTGTTTTCTGAGTGACTTGTGTATAGGTTCGTCTAAGAATTAATGAAAAATATTACCATTAGATGAGGAGTCAACCATTGAAGTTTTTTCCTTTAAATAAGAGCTCATTTTTGTAAGATCAATAGGTATTCATGAAAACAAATGTTGTGATGTGATTTATAGAGAGATAAAGACTCTCATGATTTGTGCAAACTGTGAACAAATTATTGAACCATGAACAACTTGTTCATCCTTCCTTGAACGAATCTGATTATCTCTAAGTACAATCGAGGGATTCAAGGGATAGTAAGATAGGGGAGTCGACTACCATAAAGCTTGTGGGATTACGGCGACAGGAAGACAATGCATCCAAATAACATAATGATTGAGGGCATACAGGGATAGGAAGATTGACTCTGATATTATTATCAAGGGCTTACCCTAGTGTGGGTGAGAAAGAATTTTTGAATGTATAAATTAAGGGATCTTTATCCATGTTTGTTGGATACTCTTCTCATTGGGTTAAATAATTTCTGACTTGTTTACTTCTTATTGTTACAAGTTATTATTTCTACAACAATTTTTATATTAATTAATGTATAACATTATTATACCATATTATATTTGTATACTATGACAAGTAAGATTCTATTCACTTTATGGTATAATCGTTCCCTATATAAACTTTTGTTATGTTTATTTTTCATATACATATATCCAGATTATTGAAAAGATTGTTTCTTTTTTCAAAATGAAAGAGGTATTTTTATTTCATATTATTTAACTTTGACATATATTTTTTAAGCATAAAAAAGACACTTTAATAAAAAAAACTCACCCCCTCTTCTAATAGAGTATCTACATTTATATTTCAATCCTACGATTACTCACAATAATAACACATTTTTTAGAAAAAAAAATAGTATGTTGTCATAGTACCTTCTTAATTTATCTCAACATATTTTTAAGCATTAATAAATCAACATTTATTGAAATTTTTATTTCATTTATATGTTCCAAAGAATTTTAGATTTTAGAGAATCTGTTTTCTTTGCCAGAGACACGATCTTCATTACATATATCATTAATTTAAACAACCCACATTAATTTTATGATTATATTCCAATATATATTATTTGTAATTACTTTTAATTTTAGATAACATTCTTATTAGAATTATTTTATTCTTATTGAATTGAATTAGAGAAGTTTAATATGAGATTTTTTATTTTTTTTTCTATATTGAAATTCAATGTTGAACAATTTATAACTTCTTCTCATTTTCCATTATAATTTATTAGATTTTGATTTTTATTATTCATCTAATAATTAATAAAATTATTTGAATCATCAACCAATTCATCAAAATGTATTTCTCCCTTCAGAAAATATATTATTTGACAGTAATGAAATCATACTAATTGTTTTATATTCTCATCTTCCTCTCCAATATTGTGATATTTGAAAGGAAATTACCCAGTATTTAGTATAAATTTAATTTCATTTTCTAATGCAGTAAAAGATCGACGACATCTAGAAATATTTTAATTTTCCCATTTACCTTATGAATAAGCAGCTTCTCATAAATATAACTTGATGGTTCCACATTCTCTTCTTCATTCACACTTTTTCATTATTTAAACAACGATAATAAATATATGTTTCCTATTTAGATAAAAACATACCCTTTAATTTAGTGGAATAATTTAACTATATTTAATTATTATTTGAGAATCATCATAGTATTTTATGCTCATTATCAAATTCCTCTTAATAAATCGATTTTAGATAATTTTTAGATATTCTAGTAACTCCAAACATAACAGATTTTAATGGAATATTCCTATTATACAATTAGAGGTATCTTATACATTTAATAGAGATTGTTGAAAAATATAACAAGATTTTTATCCACTTATTCATATATGTCAAATCACACACCATCATCTTTTCTCATGTTTTGCTCCATCTTTAAGTATTTTATATACATTTATTTTCATCATTACCCTTAATATTGATAACATTGTCCATTCACAAATCAATGGCTATTATAATATAATTTAGACCATTTATAAGAAGTGTACCTATGATTATATTTATTGGGAATAGAATTTTTCCATAAAATTGTAGTGAAAATTTAATAGTATCTTCCAAATCAAAAAAATTTTCTTCCAAATTGTCACTGAAGAATCAATATGATCTGAAAATTTTATTGATTCTTTTGAAACAATCACCCACATATTAAACATCACATAGACTGACATTATCATATTTAAATATCCATATTTGTAGTTCTCCACTCATCACCTTTGAAATACATTCTTAAATATTTCTCAATTTTTATCATATGCATTACCTCCATTTATTCCATTTATTTTCTAAAACTATTCCTATATAATGAATAGAATATAGAAATATGATAATTCATAAAATTTTCAAGATTTTTTCTATTATTTGTTGCCTTGATTGTATATTTAGAACAAGGATTCAATTCATTAGTGGCATCATAGAAAAAATATATTATTCATGATGAAAGATAATAAAAATTTTGATCCATCTATATGATAAAATTTATCCTATTAAATATTGTAATCTCTATTTTCATTAAATAATGATGATCCATTATTTGAATAATGCAATTCAGCGACTAAAACATCATCTAGATGATAATTTTTTTCTTTATCCTCCAAATAGATGTAGTAGAAAAGGTATCCTCTCTCTCATTCAACTTATAAATCACTATATAGTATTAGTGAAACGATTAAGGGTGGTGAATCCATTAATTATTGTTCTTTTTTGTATTCTTGTTTACAGAACCCTCATAAGTAGTTATATTTTTATGAAATTTCAGTTAAAGATACACGAACATGTACACACATAAATAAATAAATAGCAATAATTAAAAATAATTAGCAATAAATTGCAATAATTAGAAATAAATAGCAATAAATAGCAATAAATATCAATAAATTGAAATAATTATAAATAAATAGAAATAATTAGAAATAAATAGTAGTAATTATAAAAAAATAGAAATAAATAGCAATAATTAGCAATAATTATCAATAATTAGCAACAATTAGTAATAATTAGCAATAATTAGAAATAATTAGTAATAAAGATAAATAATTAGTAATAAACATGAATAGTTGATAAAATATTGTAATAATTAGTAATAAATAGGAATAATTGATAATAATTAATAATTATTGATAATAATTAGTAATAAACAGGAATAATTAGGAATATTTAGTAATAATTTGTAATAAATAAGAATTATTGATAACAATTTGGAATAATTATAATAATTATGAATAATTAGTAATAAATTGTAATAAATTACAATAATTACGAATAAATACTAATAATTAAGAATACATATCACTAATTAGAAAGAAATAGAAATATTTAGTAATAAATAGGAATAATTAGTAATAAATAGGAATAATTGGTAATAAATAGGAATAATTTGTAATAAATATGAATAATTAGTAATAATTAATAATAATTAGTAATAATTAGTAATAATTAGTAATAGTTAGTAATAAATTATAATAGTTAGTAATAAATAGTAATAGTAAATAATAAATAGTAATAGTTAGTAATAAATAGTAATAGTTTGTAATAAATAAAAATAATTAGTTAGGAACCAATAAGAATAGTTAAGAAGAATTTTAAATAAATTTTAATGAATTTTAAGAACTTGGCAAAATTTCCAGTGGATTGACGAAACTTCTTTTTCTCAATGACTTTTCTCCGTTAAAATCTCACTGAATCAAAACATTATAAAAAATATGCTGCTACATAGGAATATTCAATCTTGTATGCATGATATTAGATATACATTCGTAGAATCACATTTTTTATAATGTTTTAGGCGGTGATAGGTGGATGAAGACAATTCATCGACGAAAAGGGAGCTCTTTTGTCTGACGGCTCATTTACTTGCATCTTTCTCACACTCAAAATCACAATGCAGAATCTGGTCGGATCTATGCATATTAATTCTCATGCATATGATAATGAATATGCGTATCTTTGACCAGATTCTACATTTGTGATTTCATTATGAGAAAGATGCAAGTAATTGAGCCGTTGGATAAAAGTGTAGCATTCAATACATTGGAAATTGTGTCTCCCTTAATTAATGGTAATTATTCAGAAGTAGTAGTAATTTGATATATTTTTTTTAGATAGTGTTTTTATAATTTCAAATTATTTAAAAATAGTGATGATTTTATATATTGTAGAAAATTATGGAACAAGGAAGTTGACATCAGTCATTATTAGATGATCACGCATGGATTAATTAGTGCAGAAATCTAAATGGTCCTTGTTTAAATACTGTATATATTGAGGGTGTTGAAGATTTCTTAGCATTTGCATCATCAAAACTGGAATATGTTTTAGAAGGCACAATTTTCTGTCCTTGTAATGAATGTTCTCTGATAATGTTCGACACACTTGACACGGTTAGGGGACATATCTTGCAGTTTGGTTTTAAACAAGATTATGTTATTTGGTATCATCATGGTGAACAATTTTCCAGAGAAGATACTAATAACATGATTCCGGGTCCATCACAGTTCCATTATTTTTTTCATGATGATGCAGGTCCATCTCTTCAACAAACTGAAACTGACAATGATATCAATTTAAATCCTGAGTCGGCACCATCCAAATTTTATGAGTTGATGAGGTCTGCTCAGGATACATTATATACTAGTTTTGAGAAAAGAAAATTAGAAGCAATTGAAAATTTTAAGCCTATTAAATCAGATAATTCAATGTCAACCAATTATTTTGATTAGATATTTTATTTGGTTAAAACACTGTTACCTGAAGTAAATGTGTTTCTTGTAAATTAATATTAGAGAAAGAGGCGAGTTCGTAATATGGGCCTTAGTTATCAGAAGATTCATGCATGTGAAAATGATTGCATCTTATATTCTAGTGAAAATGAGTCATTGGATAGTTGTCCCACATGTGGACTATCGGGGTATAAAGATGCTCAATCAAGGAATTATGGATTGATTTCTGTATAACAATTGAGATGATTCCCCCATACACCCATGATGCAACGTTTATTTATGTATCATAACACATCATCAATGATGTCATGGCACAAAACCAATATTTCAACCGGTAAAATCTTGAATCATCCATATGATGGTGATTCATGGAAACATTTTGATCGTCTACATCCATATTTTGATTTAGAAGCCCAAAACCTGTGATTGGGTCTTTCTACTGATAGTTTCTGTCAGTTTGGTTTTTATGGTAGTCAATATTCATGTTGGCCTGTCTTTATAACTTCATACAATTAACCTCTATAGATTTTGATAAAGGAGAACTATATCTTTTTTACCTTATTAATCACAGGACATCCGGAAAAAAATATTGTTTTTTAGTTGAAACCATTGATTGATTAGTAAAATGCATTGTGGAGTAATGGTGTTAGTACATATGATGTTGCTGCAAACAAAATTCCACCTTAAAAGCTACATTGATGTGGACGATTAGTTTCATTCCTGTATATGGCATGTTATCTGGCTTTAAGACACATGGTCCGAAATTATGTCCTTACTGTTTGAAAGACAACAAAGCTTTTATGTTCATCAATGGAAAAAAACCTTTCTATTTTGACTATCATCATAGATTTATTCCAACCGATCATCCTTTTCGAAGGAACAAATCTCATTTTAGAAAAGGCACAATTGAAAGGGATGAACCTCCAAAAATGTTCTCAGGTAATGAGTTAAAATATGTTGTATTTTCATTACCTCCCATCACATTTGGGTCAACAATAAATCGACATAAAAATCATGGTTTTGGGAAAGAACATAATTGGCTAAAACAAACCATTTTCTGGGATCTCCCATATTGGTCTGATTTTTTGGTTCACCGAATGATGGATGTCACTAATATTGAGAAGAAGTCTTTTTATAATTTAATTCATACAGTTTTGGATACACCAGGTAAGACCAAAGATACTAAAAAAGCACAATTAGATTTTGCCCAAATTTGCAGGTGACAGGAACTTGAACTGTTTGAAAATGTCAGATCACAGAGGTTAGTGAATCCAAAAACATCTTATACACTGTCAAAAGAGAGTCTCTTTTTATATTGTTAGTGGATTTCAGATTTGAGACTTTCAAATGAATATGCTTCCAATTTGGGAAGTTGTGTTATGAATGGTCATACTACCAAATTAAAAAGTCATGATTGTCATGTTATAATGGAAATACTTTTGCCAATTGGATTAAGAGGATTGTTGAATTATATGATTTGGGATTCGATAAATGACATTTCATATTTTTTTGAGACATTTGTCCAGTGACAACGGATGAAGATGCGCTAAGAAAACTGGAAGATGATGTTGCTGTAATTATATGTAAACTAGAAAAAAATCTTTCCATCTGATTTCATTGACTCAATAGAACATCTGATATTACATTTTCCACATGAAGCTAATTGTGGAGGTCCAGTACAGTTTTTATAGATATTCCCATTCGAGAGATGCATGCAGAAAATGAAGAAAAAAGAACGTAACAACGAATAAGTTGATGGATCAATTGCTGAAGCTTATTTCCAAGTGAAAATTACAATTTTCTGCTCTCACTATTTTGAATCTGAATAATCCTCAAAACAAAACTACATGTGACAGAACGAGAGAAATGTTAATGTAGAAATGGAAAATCAATTATCAGTTTTTAATAAGCAAAATCTTGGATTTGGTGAAGTTTAGGAATGATGGATTTCAGATGATGAACATCACAGAACTCATATATATGTTTTGCTCAACTGTGAACAAATGACAGTATTTGTACTGTGAGTGCTTCTATCACTTATTTTATAATTTTTGTTATAGTATGTAAACTTATTTTATTTGTAGGTTATATGATAATCATATCAAAAAACACCTTCCACAATTAAAGAAACTTCTCTTAAAGAACGAAACAAAAAAAAATTTCTCAATGGTTTCAAAAACTGGTAATACAAATTATTGACGGTTTAATATCAATTCAGTTTACTATATATTATATTGATAATTGTTTTAAAAATTTTCAGGTGTTTCAACATGTTGATAAAATTGATAAGTGAATGTGTATATTGTGTAACCCACCGTGAAAAATGCTGAAATCATATAATGCTTATATGGAGAATGGTTTTCGATTTCATACCTGTGCATATGGTGAATCAAAAAAACAATGAACGATGGAGTTTGTTTGAGAGGATTGCATCATAGGGAAACTGAAGTTTACATTTACAGCATCTTGGATGAAATTATTGTGCTATGTTATCTTGGATAGAATTACATAATGATGTTCAAATGTCGGTGGTTAGATACTGATAGAGGCTTGCGTGTTCATCCGACTCCTGGAATCATCGATATTAAATATAAAAGTCTTCTTGCAGTGAATGAACCATTTTTACTTGGTCAACAAGAACATCAAATTTATTACACAAAGTACTATGCTAATTCAAGATAACTGAGTGATTGGTGGAGCATAATAAAAATGAAATCTCAGGTAAATCAATTTACTCAAACTGAATGTGGTTCTATTGATGTGGAAGGAATTGAAAATTTTCAAGAGACTACTCA
Organism: Viscum album; assembly: GCA_963277665.1. Lineage (NCBI taxonomy): Eukaryota > Viridiplantae > Streptophyta > Magnoliopsida > Santalales > Viscaceae > Viscum > Viscum album. The sequence continues at coordinate 909,936,065 of OY728155.1, read as the reverse complement.
AAATCCATCTTTTTCACAAAGAAACATTAATATCGATGATGACACCCCAAAATTAAGGGTCAATGGTGATGAAGATGAAAAGTATTTTACAAATGAATTTGAAATGACAAGGGATAGTGAAAGTGAAACTCATATGGATATTGATGATACTGAGGAGGAATATGAATACATTAACATCATCAGATATGAAGATGATAATGAAGGTTAACATTGGCACAGTTAAATGCAGGTTATGATCATAACTAATATATATATATATATATATGATAGTTATTTTCAACTATCTTCTATCAACAATAATTTTGTGTTTCAGATGGATCTTGATCTATTTCGCGAGTTAGAGGAGGCTAATCTACCTTTGGATGAGGGGGAAGTGGGAGCATCTGACCCTCAGCCTACTGGTGGTTCAGGAGGTACACGGATGGGGCACGGTCTTGCGTGACAGATGATTCCTGACCCTACCCCCGAGCGTCGTCCATGTCTTGGCTTCGATCCACGCACATAGAGGTATGATAACATTTATATTATAGTTATATTTTTCATTAATTTATATATATATATATATATACTCATTGTTTGATTATTTATTCTTTTTTCACTGTTTTGCGCATGTAGCTGTTGGACAGGGGAGCACTATCTTGCACAATTATTTTTCTCAACTGTGGATCACATGGGAACAGATTCCCATTTATGCGTAGCTTGCCATGATTAATCATTGGATGGTACGTAAATAAATAATATTTATTTTTATACTTATTTTAATAATAACATGATATTATAAATTATTTTTAGGGTTTATAGTATCCCATTGAGGATAGAATGTGTGACGCTATCCATGCAGCATGGGAGGTGTCTATGCGTGAGCGTTTGCATCTGGTTTTACACAATTTGAGAAAGGTGGTCATTAAGAAAGTAGGAGCGATAGTCATTGAGGTGTCGTGTAGAGGCCACTGACCAGAGTACATTTTATCTTAGGTTTGGGATGGATTATGTTCACACTACTGGGGTGGTGGATTTCAGTGGAGGTCTTCATTGGGTCGGCATAACCGGGGGAGATATTAGAAGACAAATCGAGCTCGTAGCCATAAATTAATACGCATAGAGAGAAACTAGTATGTATATTTTTTAAAAAATTTATACAACTATAAATATAAACATTATATTTTATATTTCTGTAGGTAGTCAAGAATCCTGATATTAATGGGTTTGACGTTTATTGGAGGATGTATAGTGATCCAGCCACATGAGAGATTAGAGGTGATCGCCAGTGTCAGAATGTGGTTATTATTATTTTTTCAGTTTAAAAATTAACTGCATATAATATTTTTAGAATTACAATTTCAAATTGGAATTGAAGGAGTCATATGAGGCTATGACCTCTCAGAAAAAGGCAGAGGGTCAGGATGAGGCGACTGAACAGACTAGTGCACACCATTTCGATGAGGCGGCATGGATTCAGGCGACTCAGTATGGCTTTGAGAAGGGCCGAGTAGTAGGTATCATCTCTCATTTGACTCCTGGTACTTATTATTGTACTGATGCAATGTCAACGTCTTGCTTAAGAGGATCTTATAGAGAGGCATCATCTTTTACCTCACAGTATCAAGAGCAGTTACAAGCTCAGAATGACATTATAGGGAGTTTGTAGAAGCAGCAAGAAGAGATGCGTCAACAACAGTAGCTGTAGAAGTAGCAACACGAGGAGGAGATGCGTCGATGGAAGTAGCAACATCAGGATCAGATGGAGTACATGCACCATCTGACTCGTAGTTTTTGGATGATGTTTCCTCCACCATCTCCTTCAGTTCCTCCAACTCCTCCATATGACGACCCCCCAGTGACATTTTTTATGTTTAAAACATTTGAAATTAACATTTGTTGTAATATGAACAATTTATAGTTTCTATCAGTTATATTGGTGCGAATATTAGATAATTTAATTTTTAATATTTTTTTATTTATTTGTGTATATTGAGAATTTTAATATTTTTTATTTTTTTATTATTTTAATAATATTAATATTATTATTTTATTAAACATAATTTTATTAAATATATTTTTTCAGTAATATATTTTTTTTATTTTTTTTATTTTACTAATAATAATAATAATAATAATTTATTATTTTTATAATATTATTTTGTGAATATTGAGAATTTTATTAATTTTTTATTATAATTATTTTTATTACATTAAAATTAAATTTTCAATAATGATAATTTTATTAAAAAAAAATTAAAAAATTTTATTTATTATTTACGATGAGATCTATTGTGACAGGTTCCCATCACAAATATTGTAAAAATTGTTTTTAAAGTATTTGGGATGGGATTAGGGACCCATCACAAAAAGTATTTGTGACGGGGCCATCACAAATAGTCTAAATAAATTTTTTTATAAACATATCTGTGACGAGACTACAGGCCCGTCACACATACTTTTTACAACGGGCCCATCTCAAAAATTAATATATATATATATAGTATATAATCATAGACTTATTTGCGTCATCGTTTTCTGCCACGAGCTATTTGCGATGGGACCCCATCGCAAAAACTTATTTCTGACGGTGTCCCATCGTAAATACCCGTCGCAAATCTCTAGAATTCCAGTAGTGGGTTCTCAGCATGACCTCTCTAAAACTAAGAAATATATTCCTTCCATTTCGTCAATAGGACCTTATATATTGTATAATGTCCTTGGAGAGGCATATGTGGTCAGGTTCCAAGCATGGTTAGACCCAATGTCTGAAGCGGACGCGCTAGCACTCATTCCCTTTGACCTATCATGGGAGAGTATGGTCTTAGAGGCTCCTAATATATGTAAATATTAGGTTTATAACCTATCTAGGATGGTGGTATGTCTAGGAAAATTTTATAATTTATTTTAAAATTGAATTCACCTTTGAAAATGAATAGTCCCTCATGTATGTGTCATATTATATAACCCATAGAGATTCCCCCCTTTTTTATTGTCTATAAATGAATACCTTTGTATACCCTGTTGTTTTTGACATTTCTTCCTATTTTTTTATCATCCATGTAATCATAATAAAACAATATTTTATGTAAACGAATCATGTTGATCCTCTTCTAAAATATTAATTCAATCCTAGGAAATATAAACATATAAAGGATGTGACATATATCAATTGACATTATATCAATGTATTCTTTTATATTAATGAATAATATATTTCATTATTGTATTAATAACATAATATTTTTTTTCTTGTATAGGTGAAATATTTTTTCTTGAGTTCGAATGCTTTGTTCAGCAACTAATACCACAGATGGAAAGTTTTGATAAGGGATCACAGATGGAATAAAGATGAAACATTATTTTTTTAACTGTTTAATGGATAATTGAAATAGTAATAATATTAGGCATTGTTTAAAATTTATAAATTTGTGTGTGTTTTTTGTATTAATGATTTCCTGTAAATGTATATATCATTTTTTGGGAAACACTTTTGCGTATTGTTTTGTTTTTATATGCTTTGTTTGTGTGTAGGTGTTGTTTTTGTTGTGTGTGCAGTTATTGTCTCAGGTGTGCTAGTGCTATGTAGATGATGGGTTTGCTTAGGAAACATGGCCTTTATCAGTGCTAAATAATCATTGATAAATGTGTAATATTTCAGGGCTCAAAATAGCACTAATAAAGGGGGTCTTTATCAGCACTATTTTAAGTGCTGATATATTAGATATTTATCAGCTCTCAAAATAGCCCATATAAAGAGGGACTTTATCAATGCTCACAATAAAGATGATAAAGATTTCGCTTTATAAGCTCTATTTTGAGAGATGAAAAAGGGGTCCTCCATTATCTTTGACGTGATTAACAACGCTTTTACAACACTGTTAATGGAGGTTGTTTCTCTTTTTAATGCCCTATTTGTAGTGGTGAAGCACTGACACATTTCTAGTCTACTGTCTACCAACCCAAAACAGGAAGACAAAGGAAAATACCACCATTGATACCACTTTATAGCACCCCAATGTGGCTAACCTCTATGATGATGGCCGGAGTGGTGGGTTACACGACCTCAAGATCATCTCCCTGAATACCAGAGGCCACCAACTAGCAGCAAGAGCCGTTTTCATGTATGTGGGGGAGACTATAACCTCATAGGTTATAGGTAATATAACAACAGGAGTACCAAAAAATAAGTAATAAATAGTGGAATAATATGAATGAATACACTATAGTTGAAGAAATATAAATAATCCAACATACTAATAATCATGTTTGGAAGTTCACAGAACGATGTCATGCCATGATGTCTATTTAAACTAAAAGTACAGAAAAAAGGTCACAGGAATACTATAATCAAAACCAAAAGGCCCAAAGCAACATCTACATCATTAGAGAATATTGGTCCACTACCCCAATCTGGATCCTAAGCAGCACGAACCAATCAGGCATCGGTAGCAGCACACTTCCCTTTGTCAATACCTATAATCATGTAATCTACTCGGGTGCCAACGACACCCAAGCAGGGTGTGAGATAAAATCCCAGTATGTCGACACCCACTGTGACAAAGGGTTTCCATTTCATGAAATAACAAAATATTGTGCTCCCTTATATATCAATTTAAAATTATTTATTATGTGCAATCAAATAAATAACTCAACTTGGGTTCGAAACGGCACCCATTCCTAATCACCTGCTTCCGCCTAAGAAGGAAGTTTGAAAAGAGTACCTATAAGAAGAATGCACTTATATATATATATATATAAACTATAAAAGAAAGATAAAACAAGGGAGTGGGATACCCCAATATTGTTCTTTAACTTGGGGTCCAAGTCTTGTGTCAACCACGTGTGCTTCAACATACTAGAAAAACATTACAAATACCAAGAAGCTCAATAGACATTAATATAAACCATTAGTGCATCATTATTAAGGTTCAAGTTGAGAGATCGAGTCTAATCCCATCCCAAAGGTATCACTACAAAACATCTATCAAATTATCCTATACCACTGAGCATATCCAACGAATTCATTCGAAATACCATGTATCGCTTGGGGTATGGGTTTTTGTTGAGTCTGTCCCGATCATGAAAAAAGGGTTCAAGCATTATTTGAGTCAGGCTTAGCCACATTGACAATGGATACGTCCAAGATAGGACCTTCTGGAACTGGTATAACTCATAAGTAATAGAATGTCCGAATAAGTCTCAGCCTCAAAAAGCCAAATACATAGCCCCCATCGTGTAATGGTAACAGTCAGGAATGGAGGGTCTATGCAATATCCTTAAAACGGGGCCCACCTTCCTTCCCCGTCCAAAATATAATTAATGATTTCATAGAATCATATGTGACATAATAAGCATATACTAATTCAGCATGAAATATAAACTCTTACAGCCGTGCATCAGAAGGTATAAATTAAATTTTGTACCATAGAAATCCGAACAAGGCAATATACATCACCAACATAAACAGATAAAAGCACACATTAATTAAATAAATAAATCTAAAAAAAACCTACAAAATATCCGAAATTTTAATATTCATAATTAATCAAATTAAATTATTTGAAATTAAACACAATATAAAATAAGTTGCACAACAGTTGTAGTAAATTAAATTAGATGACCGGGCATGCACATTTAAATAAATAAATAGTTCAGCACAAAAAATTATCGAAGGTCTACAAATTAAAGGTTTCTAATTACTCTAAAATAATTATTTAATCTAAACACAACAAAAATAGGTTGCGCAACCCATGTAGTTAAATGAATTAAATACTCAGGCTAATAAAATTTATACCGACGATGTCGGGATGGCCAATGGGGTGTTTGAACACATTGTAACAATTAAAAGGATATAATTCATGATCAATTGTGTTTCAAAAATTAGGTGAAACAAATAAATTAATGAAATTGGTTAAATTTGAAAAATCCTTGTAGGCACAAACTAATGGTACAACGGTGCATTTTTATAAATCGTAATGAAACGGAGGGAAAGAGTGTAGATTCCCTACCTTATAGTCTCAGATGATACTATGATCCGTTGTAGGCTTTGCTTTGACCTAAAACAGAATATAACCAATTATTTTAGAAAACCCCTAAAATAGGGTAAATTTCTTCCACGGCGAAGGGAGCAAAGGATAAAGAAGGATATTGAACAATTATTGGTGTGTGGGATAAGCCTTACTGAGAGGATCCAACCTCAAATAACGTTGAAGAAAACAAATAATGAATAGGGGCACAATGAACTTTTGAAGAGAGAAGGAGGTGGTGCGCACCATCTAGGGAGAGGGGGTGATCCATGCCTAGGAGGGGAGGAGATAACGAAAATAAAGGAATAAAAAAGAAACTAAAGAATGAAAATAAATAAAAGAAAAAGGGAAATAAATAAAAGGGAATCGAAGGAAAATAAAAATAAAAATAATAAAAATGTTTATACCCATTTGTGTTATTTTTAAATTTCCACCATTCCCGCTTTTAGTTTTATTATTTATTTTCATTCATTTTCCATTTTTTAATTTATTTTAAATTTAATTAATCCTTTTTAATTATTTGTAACCATAATCTTATGCTGGTGAACAACGTAATATTTTACATAATGTCCGAGAAATCATTTTATTAAATTTTTTAGCCATCCAGGGCCTACAATAGGGTGTGTAGGCATGCGCCCGAGGTTATTTTAATGATTTTGACCAAAAAATAAGCAATATGCACCTTCATTTAGGTCAAGGTTCTAAAAGAATTTATGTGGATAAATAATAATATTTTATCTAACCCAAAAATAAATATCCACCCATATATATGTGTTATATATATACGCACATATGTATATTCACACATATACACCTCCACATGTATATATAACTATATATATATATTTAATCCCTTATATATATATCATATACAAATATGTCAAAGTTTTTGTCCTAATATAACAATATTAAGAACAATTAAAATAATTATTATTTAATTCAACCCATCAATGACACCATTAATATTTTAAAAACAATAACCATTAAAAAATAGTGGACATTAAATAAATATCGAATGTGCATTTTTATTTAAATGGAACAATTAATAATGTCATAATTAATACATTTCCCATTTATTATTTACAATGCAACACAATTTATTAATTGTGGATGTTAATTATTATTTTTTATCTTCAATAAAAAAATAATATTCATAATAAAATTATTATTATTATTTTTAAATGTCCAAGAAAATTAATTTACACAATTAAATTATATTTAGGTGTGATATGACCTATCTTCTGATGCTCGAAAAAATTATAACCTGCCCAGGGTAAACCCCACATCCCGGAACCATCGATGATCTATGAATTCTCCAATGACAGACCTTTGTGAAAAAAAATAATTATTTATTATATTAAAAATGATTAATTAATTAATTAAAAATAATGAGGATATTATCACATGCGAAGTTACCAAACACTCGATGAAAATCATTGGTATAGCCTTTCTTGGGTAAACCTGATGTTTCAGACATAACAGTGGTCTCATATTTCTTATAAGATTTACCTTTTGAGAGTTATTTCACTTTTAAATAAAAATCCCACATGAGTATGAATAAAATAATTTTAATATTTTTATTCTATCAATGCCGAGAGTCTACGGGTCTCAGAATCCTGTGCTAATAGATCGTCACCTTTGAAAATATTTTATAGAATATTCTAAAATTTTAATAAGGATTTTACCCTTTATTTTTTTCTATTTTTTTATTAATCCAATTATTTTAATTAAACTTATTTAAAATACACATCACAATTTTAACTATCAGAAACAAAATGTTCTGAGGCTCGATTTTAAAACCGCCAACCCAGTTAATGGAAACATTTTATATCCTGTGCTTTTTCATATGTTTCAAGACATATAAGGTCACACCCCTAAATCATTCAAATAAAAGATACATTTCTTTTAGAAGTTATGACACACCAATATCATCTGCTCAAGAAATCTGTCAATCATGGGGTCATAAACTGTACAAAAGAGAACCCATTAACTTGATTCCTTTTGTAACCCTGTCCAAATCTACAATGTAAATTGGGAATCAAAATCTAATATTATTTCATGGGGAATACCATGAAGGCATAAAATATCATGAAAATAAATCATCCCATGTTCATTAACTATTATTTTCTCCCAGATTGGTAAGATGTTTGAGTCCTTGTTCAACATATTGAAAATCACCCATATTACATCACTGTGTTGAATGGTTCATAGTTAGCATATTATGAAATCCATGGGGATGATATTTATTTTAAACTCTAGAAGGGATAAAGGCTGTAAAAGACAACACGGTTTTTTGGTCTTAGTCACCACCTAATGACATGTGGAACACCTATTGCTGAAACCTGCAATCCGCCACTTCATACATGGACACAAATACTGACGATGCGTGTCTTAGTATGCCTTGGTATGACTGCGGTGAACATTCCAAAAAGGCATGATATTACCACATAAACTCTTATTGTATCTCACAAGTCACCAAAATTTGTCCATGGATATGTATGATATCATTCTCATTGATATCCAAACCAAGCAGTGGGTCCTCATTTGAGACATTGCCCCTTTGGGAGAGGCCCTCAACACATGAATGTTGTTTCATACTCACCTATTTCAGAAGGAATCATGTAACTACTAAATTTTCTAAAATGGTCTCCCATTCCATTCTTAAACATCCAGGTGCTCTCAAAAAATAGATCCATCAACTACAACTCACATCAGGACTCCATGAATTCATGATTCCGAGTTTTCTTCTTAGGGAATAAGCATATGCATTACCCTTCCCTTGTCTATAATCAATCAAAAATATAAATGAATATTATTATTCAACCCATAAACACTATCACATATTCACATCACATTTTTTGTACGTTTATTTGACACCTTGGTGAATTGTGAAAACAATGGACTTCTTACCCGGTAGATAATGCCTCAAACTGTGTAAATATTAGACCTTGACTAATAGATAAAGTATTTGTTTAGCCTAATTCCACTATGATTTTCACCTCAATAAAGAAACATATGCTACATCACAATTTAACTATATTAAAACTTCTCTAATATCGATTCCAGAAGCATCATAGTAAACAATATATCTTCTTGCCGACTCTCGATGAACCAATATCGGCACTAAATTCATAATCCTTATTAATTCCTAAAATGTTGTCACAAAGAGATTCGTGAAATTATAATTTATTCCCAAATTATTTAATCTCATACGATGAACTAATAAAACATAAAACCCCAAAAATAATTGATTATATTTGTTTAGTATCCAGGAGAATATTTTTATTTCAAAGACATTCATGGGATTCCCCCAAGAAACTTCAACACTAACCTTATATGGTTCTAATAATATAATTTAATTTGTAATGAAATGACTGAATATTTGATCCCTATCAGTCCAGAATTGATATTTTATGAGATTCAAATATAACTGGATCTCCCATTGGGTATTCAATAGAATATCATGGAGTCTAGGATGGTCATATCTTGTGTGGGAATTCACTAAGATGCCATCCACATAAAAATACAAAAAATGAATCTAGGTTTGGGTGGCATAACCAATTTGTAAAATAAATAATGACTTCTATAATGTTCATAATGCCAAAAACCATATCTTGATAGTCGTATAAGTCATACCATCATCGAAACATTATACACTGTTTGTTTAATGGTGTCACACAAACATGACGGAAGCTCGATCATAAATCAATCTTAGAGAAAAAAATATCTCCTTGGGGATAGATAAACATTTCATCTATAGGAGGTAAGGTATACAATTTCATTAATATAGGCTTGGTAAATCGATTTTAATCCATTCATAGTCTGAGGTGATTATTTCTTTTCCTAGAAAAAATACACAAAAAACCAAAGACAATGAAAATTTCATAATAAAATCATCCATGTATAAGACTTCCCAACATATTCTTATGTTCTTGGATCAATAAAGTATCCATCCTATAAATATAAATTGAAATTGGGGGTACACCTAGAAATAAATCCACTGTGTAATCAACCTCTATCAGATGAGGTAAAATAGGAAAATCATCATCGAATATGTCCCTGAAGTGATCAACCACATGAGGAAATTCTATAAACAGTAATCACTTTTCGCTCATAAATAGACTATCCATATGTGATGTCTCTATTCATATCCAATGATTCTTAGGTCTATATCAACTTACCTTGATATACCATTAACCCATAAAAAGATACATAATTCCCTATAGTTATGTAAATGACACCCTTTAATGATATCAATTATCATGGGTGTGATAAGTTAATAGCCATTCCGTAATGATAATGAAATTTAATCAGTTCATCCCACGGAAAAGGAAATACCATAAGAAAAATTACCCTCCTATCTCAAAGGGGAGTCCTTTCACTGACTCACACTACCTAATCGGACAACTACAAAGGCATAATGATTCATAACACCATAAATTTACTCCATATCTTGGACCACACATTCCATAATTTTCACAGATATATAAGAGTGTGATGAAACTATATAAAATAATGTAAATACTAATGTAGAAAATAAAATAATTGAACCACATATAGCAGATGACCTTGGACTTTTCTCCTCAGGTATTGAATACACTTCAAATATATAGCACAATCCACCACAATGAGATGAAACCTGACTAACCTATGTAGGTTTACACAATTTTCATTGAACCATGGAAGTATTATTATCATTGCCAAAACCACCCCCTTAACCAGATTGGATTGTAATAGACCAAGCCCCAACCTAATGCAAAGCATCAAATCCTATATATGAATGTAGCTTTGGAATAAATCATTTCCCACTGGGTGCAAGAGGGAATTTTTAACAGGAACACTGAAGGGTAACCATCCTAGGAAAATATCGGCACTTGATCGAGTTCCTCATAAGAATTGGAATCATATTCCCTTACCAACCATACTAGTTACACATCACATTACTCTTAATGTGAATCAATTTGATAGATCATCCCCCATGTAATCCCATGAAATGATAGTTCCTACTATTAGAAACACCATATACCTTTCTAGAAACTAAACCAACCAATAACACATTGTCATATTTAATCAAATTCTTCTTTATGATGAGGACCTAGTTCATTATTTCTAAAATATAAGTCATCCAGAAATCATTTACCTTTGATGAGATGGTGTATATAAGAAAATACTTGAACTGTCCCACAGTCAATAGCTCATCACTGGAATGAGTCAGCATAAAGTATTAAATCATAGAAAAATGACCTGATTACTCTATAACATACATACAATCCTTCTTAAGCTGTATAAACTCTCTAGTATAGTCCTATATTTGTCTCTATTGAAAGAAGTAGAGCCTAGGGAATTCCACCTTGAGTATACACTGAAGATGCCCATCCTGAGTGATGATATCCCATAAATTCATAACGATGTCATAGAGAATATAGGGGTATATCTTGATCCTCTACACTATAGGAATCTATACATGCTTGAATATTAAAAACATGGCATGTAGTCTAGATTTTGTATCATGTTGACCACCATATCTTGATAATGTGGGAGGAGGATGCTTCTAGAATTCCAGGGTAATTTCTACAACTGAGGGGGGAAGTCCCCCAGATCACAACACATGATAAATAAAATGGAATAATATATATTGAGGATGAGCATTGGAACACAATGTAAGAGAAATAAAAGGTACCGCTATTGGTAATACCTGAGATAATATAATTGTATTATGGACCACCGCCTTTAGAGAATGGTCATCACCAGCATCCTGGAATACATGTCATGGAATTCATGCTGTAATAACTCTATAATTTACAAATTCATGACTCAAAAATTATTTAACAGAAGCTGTTAAAAATGATAATAATGATGAATATTTCCAATGCCTTCCTATAACAAGTCTCACATATTTTTCTATTCATGTAGGAAAATCTAGGTGATATGTATGATCACAAAAGTCATAAGATTCAATTCATACTTCCCACTATTATGGTAAGGTCAGGTTCATAGTCTATTATAACATGGAACATGTTCTATTATATGGAGTAGCAATTGCAATGTAGAGTGGAAAACTCCCTTTTATTTTTAATTTATATCGCTTTTTCATGGTGACAATTATAATATTTAACATCCAATTTTATTTATGTCCATTCTTATTTATATAGATATATAAATCTTGATCTAGTTAAATGTATCACAATTCCCATATTTTAAAAGCTCATACTCTTTACAAATTGTAATTGTTACATTTAGTATTTTTGACTAGGCCATTATGGCTAGTATTAGGATTCAATAGGCCACGTTACATGATTTGAAAGATTTAAAAACCATTTATAATTTATAGAAGTAAATTACTTATAAGTTATAATTGTAATTCATCAATCACATCTACTAATATATTAGCCTTTATAACTAGTGGTCATAGCTCAACCATTGAACAATTGATTAATTAACGTTTTATCAAAAACAAATGTAGAAAAACACCATTTAGGTTGATATAGAAACATTATTTAATTCAATTATGCTACCCATTCAAGAATAATTATCATATTTCAATATAAAATAGTCAAGGAATTCATAATTATCACATGTAAACATTACATTCATGTAGTAATATTTATATGGAATGGAACACAACATGTGAATTCATAGGGTCCTATTATATTAAACGAAATGTTACCTCCTAATATTATTATTCCCTTGAAAATAGAATCCATACTAATAATAATATGGACAATTAATAATGTCAAAAAACATGTTTTTCAACCAATTGTGATATAGTGAAACATTAACCAGAAAAAACAAGAATATCAATAACCCATCATTAGTTATTTGGGTTTCTCCTATATGTGGGTTAGCTGCTACCCTGAATATGCTTATTACAAAATTATGATAATTCATAGTCTCCAATTTAATACCCAAACAATATAAAAAAGGAAATATATCTATGATACAACTTTGTATTGTCTTGCCCTGGAATCCACTATGATGTGTCAGGATACGGATGTCCACCTAACCCCTTGTGTGACTCCCCAAACATCAAAGGCTTCCCACTGGCATGGAGAGAGTAGAATTTTTCTATTGGAGACTATTCCCTCATGAGTCAAAGTGTAGCATAAAAATATTTGATATACGAAAAATAATTGATGTAGGAATAGACAGGAACAAACTGAGTAATAAATAAACATAAAATAATACATTCTAAGAAGCTAAAATGTAAATTGATTCAAAATGGAAATGATGGTCATGTTATGTAGCCACATGAAAAAATAGTTTTGTTCCCCCTTGAACAATCCTATTTCTGACAATCATGAATCAGATTATATATTCTTCTCCTAATCAACTCATGTAATCTTTTTGTGTGCTCATGCAATATGGAATCATAAGAAGGGTGTGAGATATACTCAGCTGACCACCACCAATGGTGTATAAATAAATCTAGTCCATGATTAATATACGAGTAGAGTTACAATAATAATAAATTCATGGAAATAAATAATTAAGTACTTTACATTGTGTTCCCCTAAGGTTAAAAAGCTTGAACTACATGCTCTGGCTGAATCCAAATGACTCTGGACAATGTGAATTTGTACTAGTACATTACCGATTTTAATGAAATATGAAGAAATCAAAGAGTGAGCCCCTACATGTGATTTGGTTCGGAGGGATCATTCCTAGATTACTACAATGTATTCTATGAATGTAATCATGACTGATATTTATAAATTATAGGTGGTATCATGGTCAAATTTAAGGTCACCCACAAATGGAATCCAGAGTGTCCCTCTAGGTTCCCTATGAATACCCCTCACCACATTGTCTACCCATGATTCACCAGATAATGAAACCAATATATCACACTCACTCTCATGTAATTATAACCCTATGAGCCCATCTTATATATCCCATATAGGGGACTATTTATCACACTCAAAATGGTGTAACCATGTTTTCCCCCGATCCTATCCATGGTAACCCCTAGGAAACTGGAATTTATCATGGGTAGATAAGTAACACAACCAAGGATCCTGTCTAAATAATCCCATATGCACCCATGTACCACTCCTAACATTCACACAATACATGGAAGGTTTTAATTATATAACACTATGAGCCCATCTAGAATATCCTATAAGGATCCAAATACCTCCCTCAGCTTGGATACATGTCATGGATTATCTATCACATTGAATACCATTTAACAAGGAATTACATCTCAAAAATGTTAATCATGTCTTCGTAAGAAATTAGATCATGTAATTCAATATAAATTATAGAATTAGGAATTTATTCTAAGAGCATAGAGTTTTATATCTGTTAGATCAATTCATATAACCAAATAATTTAATTCAAGGCAAGACACAACTGAAGGGTGTTTAACTGATTTAATGAAAGAGAAATTTAATCCATTAAGGAAGGGAACACACATAGGGGTAGTCGATGACAATAAAAACACCCAAATTGATTTCAATATAGGTTTCCAAAGTATTAATTCTCATTTAAATAGCAATAAATTTAATAAATTTTATATTAAGGATGTGATAACAGAAGGTATAAAGCATAACAAAATGGTGCAAGATATAAATATTACAATAATTGAAGGAAATTAACTAGACCAAATACATTAGTAAAATATCGCACACCACATCTGGTGTTTCCCCTTGAATAAATTTATCACAATAGAAAAAGTTAAAATAGGTCAATGACCTAAAAATGGCACAAATTATATTACACCAAAATAGCATATTTAAGGGGAATATAAAATAATAATTGATAGAATATGAGTGAATAAATTCAAAAGGGGATTCTAATTAACCTAAAGGTTATGAAAATGGAGTTTTGAATAATTTACGGCTTCGTAGAATAACTAATTGGGGGATAAAGATTCTCAAAAAATTTAGTCATCTGAAAAAAAGAGGATGAAGGAAGGATTTAGATATTTAATATATTTTAGGGGAATAATTGCATTTTCCCCCCATTAATAAGGCCTCTCATAGTTGGACGGAATGGTAGGTTGAACTGTGTTCCAACTATGTGATATCCACTACCTAGAGGACACCCATATATGGTCTAGGCGCATGGTCTGATTAACTAGGCATAAGCTATGCATATTGGCTCTTCTAGAATTGTCTATAATAACACTTGTGTGTGTAAACCTTATCGCTAGGTTGTAGTCAAACCGTGTGGCCTCTATTGTGCACTGGGTTCCATGAACATTTGAGTAACAGGGTTTTAACTAACCATATCCTAACAATGAGGTAGCCTTCCCATATTCTAGACATCTAGATTGTGAACATGTCTACTTCTCTCCCAAACAGATCCATAGATTTTTTAGTATATTACAATAATTAATATAGATGTTTTGAATAGTTATATAATTTTTTTTATCTCTATTAAAATACATGATGTTACCCCATATATTACAATTTAAATAATACACATTCCATTCAAAACGCTTATAGAAAATAAATATATAAAAATAGGTCCACTAGACTAATAGGAAATAATTTCCACACATGGGAATTAAAAATGGATAATAGAATTATTATTATCAACTTTTTATTTAAAAAGAAGATAACATATATTTGAATACCATGTATTATAGTTAGATCACTAAATACTATGCTATTTACTAACAATATTTGTATGAGTTAGAGAGTAAAAAGTGACATTACATTATAACAAATACTAGCTGTCTTCCTTGATGTGCCATAGGGAATAATTTATTCCATTAAATAACTTTTTAACCACTTATAAATTTATTTAAAACTAAGATACATCAATTTTTATTAAGGAAGAAGAATCCAAGAATCCAATACATGTGCCGACAAAATATTTATTTAGTCATAGATTCTACAACTAAAGGCCTAGAATATATGAGGATGGTCCAGGAGAAATAATGATTCATAGATTAGTTTAACCAGATATTATTAAAAAAAATATAAATAAAATCCAGAAGAAAGTGATTGTAAGGAAATTGGAGCCTTAAATTACTATGTTCAACCCTCTTGGAAAACAAAAACCACTTGAATCAAAGGAAGGGAAAAAATAAAATATGATAATATAAAGGAGGAGGGAATTATTAGGAGAGGGTTATAATGGAGTTATTTTTGGTAAAATTATAATCCCCCTTACATTTATGTAAAAACTATAAGGTTATAGTATGAATATGAATGTTTCACAATCAAATCTAACCCAAGAACCTACAAGACATGACGTGTCCCCAACAAATAAGACTACAACCTAGACATTCTCCATTGGTATAAGGAACAAATATATCGATTACCTGATGCTTACAATACCATTCCCCTTGAAGTTTTTCAAAAATTCTCCATAAACCTCCCATAACCAATAAAACACCTAATTATCTCAAAATTTATATATAAAAACAATAAAATAGAGAGTAAGTGTAACCATTAGCCCTTGGAGTAACCATAACTATAATAATGAGTATATTCTAATCAGAAAAATTCATTAAAAACTTTAATAATTCTTGATAATAATCAATTATAGTTAGCTAAATATCATACATTAGGGGATTAATTATAATTTATCATGAAATAAAATACATATCCAATATGAATGAATGGTAATGTTAATTTTTATTGTAATGCATGAAAAAGCTTATATATTGTTAATATAATGTATCAATACTAAAAAACCCATACATAATAATTTATAAATTCATATCTCATATGATGGTTAACTATAAAGACCTTATTTTTTCATACTTTTTGTGTCTTCTAAAACTAATTTCATCTCTATGTGATTCAAACCACATCTTCAAGAATCCATATAAAGAATCCAACTTTTGATCTTAATTAATGGGTGATGTTTTTGAAGTTTTATTTTAAATAAATGGGATATTATGAATCATAATCCCCAGGTTCATATTTATAAACATTATATTCAAACCTTTTTAACTTATAATATCCAATGTTATAATGTCAATAACAATTCTCCCACAAAAACTTAAAACACTGTTAAAGTTATTTTCTAAATTACATAAAACAAATTAACATAATATTATTATAATAGATTGTCACTAGACATTGGAAATTCCTCCCTATATAAAAAAGGTTTCTATTTTGTAGTAAATGTTTACACAATGGATGTCGGAGATAATACCATCTAAATATAATTAAAAATAATAATACCAATACAAAATAGTATAAGTAAGAAATATATTTGTATATATTATGTCTAAAGAAACATATGATCAATTAGTAATCATTTTACATGTTATTCCAATAATAAAAACCTAAATTGATATACATTTGGATATCACATATTTACATCTAAAAAGTAATCATGATTAACATGTATCCCAGAATTAAATATCTAACTAGTCACTCTCCAACCACATCATCGTCCTTGACACTATTTTCTACTTTATCACTAATACTTTCTTGATTTCATGTCTTTTCCGTTTTCTATGCAAAGAGACCTAAATTATACATGTATTTAAATGGGACCATGAGGGTGTTGGTATCAACATACTAAGGGACTACCAACATTTTCCCAATCTAAAATCCATTCATATAATAGTATAGAAAAACTGGAATTAATAGTAAAAATATTACACTCCCAACTACACTAATGATTGAATAAATTAATGTGTTCCTTTGCAGACATTTTCCAATGTAAGAGTGGAATGTGAAATGTATAGTATTTCATATTCAATGTTTTCTCAACCTTCCAATAATGTTCCTATCAGTTGGAATCACAATTCCATTGTAACTATAATGCCACAACAAAATTTCAACATATGATATTACAAGTCCTAAGGATATCTACGTTCCTTACTATTATCATCTCAACATCTTGAAAATACTAAAAATTAAATACAAATTTCCTTTAATAGATGTATTTAATCAGCCTAATTACTTCTATTTAGTAATATAATTCAGTCCAGTTGTTTTACAAATCACTAATCACAGAATACTATGATACGCACCTCCTCCATATCGACGGCTAACTCAGACACACTATGTATCTTAAGCATCCAACATTGCTAAATAAGAGGAGTGGAGAAAAAAATTATGGGAACATTCATTTGTGGACATGACCCCAAGGACCTTTTTGGTTATGGTTAACGACACTACCAATGTCCTAATAATATTATCCAATAAACCTCCTTCAACACTACTGGTAATGTTTGACATCATACACCTATCATACTTAAACAAAATTTCCCCATTATCAGTGATCAAAATTAATGATTGTCAAATATGGTACACCCAACCCAATACCATAAAACAAAAATTTTTTATTCAAAAAGTGAGTTTCAAACTTTCATCACATTCCATCATGTTCATGATAACTAAACCCAAGTAACTAAGAATGCATTAAATGCCTAATATTTTTCACCAATTCCCATATGAAATTTCCTAGGGATATATATTATGAATAATGAAAACAAAAAGTGGTTTTGTTTTAGGAAACTCATAAACAAACCCCTCCAAATATTACTGCTTTGACATCTTAATAAACATTTCTAACTATAATTATGTTTACGTTAAAACTAATTAAGTTTGAAGAACTCCACTTTCCAAGAAACTACATCTGATCATTTTTAATAAAATGATTCACCAAAATAAAAAAAACCAATTTTAGTTCATAATAAATAGAAAAGGAACAAACTGATTCAAAGAAAAAAAATAACTACCATAGCGATTCTACCATTTCCCATGACCATCGCATGGAAAAACCAGCATGATGATCTGGTGGGTATCAAAGAATACATCCGAAAAAGAATAATGGAATTAAGAGGAGGTGGGAGATAGGTAATTCCAATGTATTCTTGTTGGAAACCCCTATTTCCCCATTAATATTTGAATTTCTAATTTATATTTTATTTTTATGTCATTTTATAACAAATCTACACAAATATCTAAATATAATTTTTTAGAAAACACATAATAAAACCTTATAGATAATCCCCCAATAACCTATATATAACATGTTTAAGAAAATATTAGGTATCAATGTGTAGTTCAACACATTTCCAAATTTATAGTAAAAAATGATCTTACACTTCTCATACATAATATCATCCCTTAATGAGTGTTGTTTTTCCATGAATAAAATTATATATGTGATATATTTTCAATACGTAAGATATATGTGTTAAATAAAAATTAAAAATGGAACATCAATTCCTCTCATATGGAATATAATTTTTTATGAAAACACTATTATGTAAAAATTTTCATCCCATGTAATATATATATTTCATGCATAAGTATTTATAATTAAATAAAAATTATTTGATAATATATATAAATCAATACATAATATATTTTCGATCATGTATGGTTTTTAACAGAATAACAAAATTGTTACATAATAGTTTGGTCCACAGATAATATGTTTTTTTCCAAACCTATGGTGTTTGACATAGTTGTATATTAGTAGTACCTTAATAGAGACCATATAATCACATTGAAAACCATACGTATATAGATGATTAGTCACTTATCCAATTTCTTTATTATAGAATTTAATATATTATGCACATATTGCATTATCAAATTCCATGATACAAAATATTTTTTAAGTGAAATATATATTTCTCCTCTTATATAATATAAAATATTTATTTTTAACGAATTCTCCAAACATTTAAAAATATATAACATAAAATGAAAAAATTTAGACATACTTGATTTCGTAGAGAAATAATTTTTTTTCCTAAATTTAAAAAAATATCTATAATTTAAATTCAAAAAACCAATTTAATAAAATAAAAACATAATTAACCAAAAAAATTCTTTGGTAGCCTATAAACTGTCTAAATTAAGATGGATGGTTAAATTTCCAACTCTAATAACCATTTTAAATAGTTTTCAAATTATAACCTCTACAAAATTTGAAAACTCATCCTCATGTAAGCTAAGGATACATATTGACACAAAAGTATGGAGACTAGAGTATCCTACTCACCTCATACCACAATAATAAGATGATGTTGAATGCTTCTATCTTTTTCCTTGTCATCTAAACAACAATTTACTAAAAATTATATCCCTTCCATGGATACTATCCAATATATAAATAACCAATCCCATATCATTTTTACTATATTATCTCATAAAACTATGGTATCCAAACATCCATTATCCCATAATACATTAGCTTCCCAACAATCACAAGTTCCATTAAATATCAAACTAGATTCCCATAATCAAAATATGGGACACTAAAGAATAAATTAATCTTACATCACATTGATTTGGAAGTTTATCCCAAAAAAATAAACTCCCTCTTTTATTGTGTATCATAATAATTAACACCTTATTCCCAATTCGAATGCATCTCTTATTTATCATGAACCACATTGGATAATTAGTTATCAACCAATACCTAGTTAATTCATCTATCATAGGTTTAAATATTGTATTTGTAGATATAATTAAAAAACATTCTCATATTCTCATGGTTTATGTCTATTAGTTTAAAACTCCCCTACCATATTTAAATATGTCAGTTCTAAATATGTCTCCTCAGTCATTTTCAAAGGACCCTAAAGATTAACTATCTGAAGTTTATCCATCAAATGTATCCACACTCAGTGCCACAACCAACCCTCACCACTACTGGGTATACTATCCATTACAAAATTCCACTGAAGATTTATTATATTAATTATCATTTCTTAATACCACTCATGACCAAACCTCAAGCACCTACTTCATTCATGTTTATGGACCCCTACATAAATGGGATATTTTTAGAAAACCTATCCAAATGTCCCATATGACATATTTTTTGGTATAATTGTTGTAAACAGATCACATTGAACTTGAACATGTAAATTTTCTTAAATATAAATAAAATTCACAAAAATCCTTTCAATTAATTTTTTGTTGATCCTATTTCATACCAATCTTCGGATCCTCTTTAAATCACTTATTCTGGCTATTATTGAGCTCCAAAATAAATAGGATCTGACCCCATTATCAAACCAATTATGCTACCATCTAAAATTTATTTCTCAGATACTAGTTCCTAGGTAACTACCTCCTATAATGAGTTTTACTTAAATATGTTCACCTGACATTCTGATTCATTTAGTAAGTAATCTTATAATCACTACAACATGGTGATCTCATCAATTAACGATGTCGATGAAAAGAAAAAACTTTCTATGAACCACATTTTATAATCTATGATTTAGGTGTATCCCTTGTTCTGGATTCCCAAATTCATAGGCAAACATTAGATATAATGTTTCAAGGAAAAAGTACAGATATAACATCACCTCAAAGAGCTTCTGTGTTAACCCCATGTGTCCACCTAGCAATACTTGCACATACTAATAGAATTTATTTGACCCTATGAGAATATAAATGGATTATTTCACTCTCCCATGATGTATAATATTTATAGAATAAATAATATTCTATAATTATTTTCTATGGAAATATAATTACAATGCTACATCCCCACCCTAAAATAGAGAATTTTTTTGAATATAACTCTCATGTCTGTATTAAAAAGTTGTCTCACTATCCATGCTCTTTGATGAATACTCTAAATAATATGAAATTTTTATGAGATATACCAAATAAAACATAGTCATATTTTTCATCATTTGTAAAATTTTACAATTACATTTCCCAAATAATATCAACAATCCAACAAACTAAAATAATAATGTATTTGGATATTTGTTACGTAAATAAATTATTACACATATGTGTTTCAATATCTCAAACAAAAAAATTTTCATAAGACTTCCATATATACAAAATAGTACAAATACTAACATGGAGAACTTGAAAAAAATAAAGGAATTAACATAGATTCCCAGTAAGTTAAAAGTTATCATTGATTTGAAAAGTATTAGACTATAACCATTTGAGAAAGCTTGGGCATAAGAGAAATATTCCCTCAAAAGTACTGTGGAATCAAATTTGTTATATATAAAACATGATTAATGTATATATAACCTAAAATTATGAAAAATATACCAAGTCCTAAGAGTATACAAATAAGGTAAAATAATAATTTGTCATGTAGTGTAGCATATGAATATAACAATTAAATATGGCATAAGTATAAAAATAAGTAATCATAACAATGTAGTAAAACCTAATAATTCCAATAAATTATGTTATAAACAAAATAATAATAATGTTCACTAATCATGATGGGAGAAAACATAATCATTTCCTTGAATTATATTTTAAACAAAGAAAATTATATCTATGTATCATATTCTGAGTTAACCTAAGCATTCCAACACATTAATATAATCATATCACGAAATATAAAACATCTAAAAATTAATTAAAGTATTATATAGTGCCCAAACAATAACATAATGATATAAAATAATAATGTGTGTCCAATGAAATTATTCATATGTCATATCTTATAAATACCCGAGGAATGAAAATTGGTATTCAAAAAATTTACAAATGGTGTCTCATGAAAGGACATCAAGAGTCATATTAGTTAATTCAAAAAATAAATAAATCTCTTTTAGAAACTATACCATAAAGTAACATAGAGTATCATCATTGTCCATAAAAAATCTTTATATAGATATAGAGAATTATTGGTAAACAAATTAATACAATGATATTTTATATAACTTTTTTGAAATTATCATAAAAAGAATGTGTTTTCAGTCATAATAAAATCTACATTTAAGAAGGTGGTAATAATAGTTATTTGAAAACAAATTATCAAAAATTACATTTTTAATGGATCTTTGAATTTAAAATAATGATTTAGATATGAAATTTTAACTCAATGATATATGTGTGGGGAAAATTAAATGAAATTAATTTTATGATTTTTAGTTATACTCATAGATACACCTACATCGACAAAGAAGTTACTAATTGAAATATGAATATTACACAAGATAGTATATCTTATAATTTAAAAATTATATAGCAATGAATTTTTAAATGAATTAATATTGACTTGGAAAAGAAATATCGATTATAATGGATATGAATTTTCAATGAAAAAATCATAATTTTACAATTAACAAAACCCATCGAAGAAGAATGAGTTGTTGGGAAAAGTCAAATTCACCAATAATTTAATGATTAAATACTATATAATCCAATTTTAAATAAAAAAATAATCAAAACATAGAATAATTGATATTAATAATCGAAATTATAATTCAGAAAAGGGATTTGAGTTTACAAAAACTGTTACATGTTTGTTAATAATGTATTCACAAGAATTTTATGGAGGGGTCATGGAAAAGTTTTATAATTATCATGTATAAAACATTAATAATTAAAATGTTTTTTCAATAAGGTTGGAACTAAAATATATAAAATAAAACATGATCCAAAACATGTATTATTTCCCAAGGAATAGAAATTTGGGAAAATAATCCTTACTTGGGAATCCAACATAGAAAAATATACTAAATACTCTATTAAAATATTTATAAATGTATAAACCGTCAACTTCATAAAAATATTCACATTTTTTAACATTTATATTCATTTAATACATAATTGTTACTTGTTTTTAGTTTTTATTGATCATCTGTTGTTTGTAATTTTAATTATCTATCATTTGTTTCATTTTTATAGTTTAAATAATAATTATAATATATTTATTTAAATATTAAAATAATGACTGTGGTATAATAATATAAGTTACATAATGAAGTTTTAAATTCATGGTTAATTATGTTGTATTTTTAGGTATAATTCGTAGAGATGAATTCTGTCATGAGCTAGATTCGGTCGTTTATAGTGAACAAAATATTTTAGTTTAATAATGAGTTAAATATTAATATTAAATCTATAATAAAAAATATTATTTATGAATTAATATCATATTTTACCAATAACTAATAATCCATATTCCTCCTTGTTATAAATTTATACCATTATATCATAGTGACTTTGGTTATTATTGTGAGTCATTATAATAATTTAACAATAATATATGTATATTTAAAAAAATTATATTTTATTAATGTTATTAATCATATTGTATAATAAAGTGGTGATAATGATATTGAATAAATGATTAAACAATTTGTATTAATTACAATGAAGGCTTGAATCATCGATCTCGATTCTCCCATGAATGAATGATTTTGGGGAACATTTTTTTCAATATATGTAACCCAATGTGGAAGTTAAATTTTTGAGTGTAAACAAATTAAGAGATTCAATATAAATACTATGGATAATAGGGGTTTCGATTTGGTGATAGATTCATCCTTTTGTATGTAAAAACTGGGAATATTTCATTAAAAATAAGAGTTAATTTTAGTATAAACATGGAATCACAAAGATGTTAGGTGAGTTAGGTAAATAATTTTTTTATAGAAGTGTGGATGATTACTTCACGTAAAAGAATAATCTAGAAATATTTTAGTTCATTTTAAAGATAAAAAAATTAATCACCTTTACGTTACCCCTTTTACTATATTTAAATACTTACCTAGGTAATTATTTTTTGACTAAGAATTTAAGATGAAAATCATTCCCTAAATTTTTCATGGTGATTAAAAATATAGACTATATATGATTTATATAAATTAATTTATGTGAGATAATTACATTATATATTATAACATATGATATAATGAAAACCAATTTTTGAAGGAAAATTATTTTATAGACATAAAGTGTTCTAATTTTGGATTCATATTATTTATTAATTGAAATTAGTGTTAAAATATATTTAATAGAAAAGTATATTATAATAATTATATAAAGTAATGTTTTAATTTTTAAAAATTTTAAAACAATAAACAAAATTATTCTATGAAAACAACCTGTTTAAAATTACATTAGTAACAAACTTTAAACATTGTATATTTTTTTTGTGGGTAAAAATAAAATTATACTTTGTTAATAAAATCAATATTATTATTAATATTATGGAATATATTTTTCATAATTCATTTTAAAAACTGATAAAATTTATTCATTTATGTAAACACACATAACTCATTCAAATGTTTTTTTTAAATTTATTTTTCATCATAATGTTTATTTATTTTTATTTAATTAAATGTTAAAAATATTTCTATGTTTACTAAATTATACTTATATATATTATCAATATATTTAAATTTTTTATTTATTTTGTTGTGATCAATTTAGATTATTAACATATTAACATACAATATATAGAAGAAATACATTTTTTTAAAAAGGGCTATTTACGTTAAATAAAATCATTATTATTTATAAACATTTATCAATAATTCTATGAATTATATTTAATATATATATATATATTTACAAAAAATATTTAAATATCATAATTCAAATCTGATAAATATAAAATATAATTAATGAAAAATTAAACATATTTCATTGAATATGAATAATAAATTTTTATTCTGTTTAATTACATTAATTTATATGAATGTTATTTTATTTTTTAATAATAATTTATATAAATAATAATTACATTTTACTAAAAGAATTCATCAAATTATATAAAAATATTGAATTACAAGAATTAAATAAGAAAATATTTAATCAAAATTGATAAAAAATTTAAAAAATTATAATAATGAAATTATTATCTTTTATATGTTTTATTATATATCATTATCCCTTATCAGTTGAATTAATGGTGAATTATTATTTTTACATATCAAGAATACTATTTTATTTTCAATATAACACATTTATTTCATTTAAAAAAATATAATTATAAAATGGTAATATAATGATTTCACATCATATCAGAAAAAAAATATATAATGATCATTATATTAAATAAATTATAATTCGCATAAAAAAAGTATTTAATGATTTATAATTTTTCTCTTTTATAGTATTTATATTTATCAGAATATTTATTTCATTTTCTATTATAACATTTGACAATATTTATATTTTTTGGTGTATTTCATGGTACATATTTTTACATGATAATATTTATATTTTTTTTATTTTATGTTTTAAATCTAATATATTATTTTATCTTCGAATAAATATATTGATCATATATTGTTTAAATTTATCTTCCTTTAAAAAAAATTAAATCAGGTTTATCTTATAAAATTCATTTAATTATCAACAGTACAAATTTCATTTCATGTATATGGAATGTAAAATAAATTAATTTTTTCATACATTCATATTAGTGGTATATAGGCACCAAAAATAATGGTTGTTACATTGAATCATCAATATTTTATTGAATATTATAAGATATATGTGACATTTCATGCATACATTTTAAGGACTAAGCCTTAAAACATTACAGAATTAGGTTTATTGAGAATGGACCTAAATTTTATGAATTTCCCAATCACATTTATGTTTTATGTTTTAGATAATTATCTATTAAACATTACATATAAATTCCTTAAATTAAAAAGTGTATATCACCAATTAGTATCCATTTTCCCATAATATAATTATTTAAAAAGGAACAATAATTCATGAAAAATCAATAATTTTTTTACCATTTCTTATATATTATTTATGGGTATAATATAAATCATATATGCATTAAAATAAAAAAATTGTTCAATGACAATCATTAAATTTCATAGAAATAAAATAAAAAACCTTATAAATAACTTTGAGAATTTATTCAAAACCAATGTTAAACTCATGTCAGAAACCAATTGAGCCTTGTGAAATATATTAGATAAGTCACACCAAATAAATCTCTCTTTCCTTACTTGGATGATAAGTAACATTGCCCAATGAATTTGGGAGCTATATCAGGATAACCCATCATATAAGTTATATGAGGATGACCCATTGTATAAGTTTTATCAGGCTCACCAATCAAGAATGCTATATCAGGATCACCTATAAAAATATATAATTTTCAAGTATAAACCCAAAAAAATAATATTTTTAATATTACACATTTTCATCATAAATCCATAAAATGATTTCTATTCCTATAATCAAAACACTTTCTATTAACATAATAAAATATAGAAATTTACCTTTCTCTTGAAATATATTTTAATTTAAAAATTCCAAAAATATTTTGGAAAATATTTCATCTAAAAATGTTCTTATAAATATGATAATGAATGATAAATTTAATTAATTTTATTTTAGGAAATATATTTATTTCATGTCTTATATTTCAAATAAAGACATTCATTTTCACTTGAGTAAAAAAAGTAAAAAGCGACCCATACAAAAAATGATGAAAATAATCTATTTTGAACCATTGTAATGAGGATTAAATATGGTAGAAAATTATCATTGGAAACTATTTAGAAATTAATATTAAAAAAATGTATAATTTAAATCTATATATAGATAGAAGAAAAATATATGAAATGGAAGCATTAAAAGTGGATTTTAAAAAAAAACTCTCTTATCATAAATTCTTTCTATCATTCTGTATTATATATCTCAAGAATAACAAAAT
This sequence comes from Viscum album, assembly GCA_963277665.1. NCBI lineage: Eukaryota > Viridiplantae > Streptophyta > Magnoliopsida > Santalales > Viscaceae > Viscum > Viscum album. The sequence goes on along the minus strand of OY728155.1, from coordinate 909,908,709 downwards.
ATTATTATTTATTTACTTATTAATAACGTTTTTTACTTTCACTGCATTATCATCATTCTTTTTAGGTCATTTATTAACATATTTTATACAGTTACTTAATTAGTAATATCTACATTGGATGTATTACGAATGTTCTATTCATAATCCAAAAACCGCTTCAATAGAAAGGTCATGGTCAAAGGATTCTTCATTCTGTAATCTCAATAATGATAAAAAATATCTAATAATCATTTTTATACATTGAAAAAATATAACCTTCCATAAATGGAATAGAGGAAAAATGAATCGTATCGCTTTATGTTTGTGTTAATCCACATACAAGCACGAAAGGCATTACCATTTTTTAAAAGATGGAATATTTTGAAATTAGATGATATAATTTTTTATATAATGAAAAAAATGTCATTATTATTTTATATAAACATTACATCGATCACTATAAAAATAAAACCGAGGTTGTGATGGAAAAATAATTGCATATCATTGAGTAGTTGGTTATCCACTCTTGCAGAGGACGAATGCTTTTATTTCCCATGAGAAGGATAACAGGATGCAAAAATATTTTAAAATAATAATAATAAATAAAATTATATTTTATATATTGATAATATAATTTCCTCATGGGTGAAGAATATTTTAATGATGTTCAGGATGAAATAAACAATAAATGGGTCAGTTAGGAATTATGCCTTCTCCTGGGATAGCCTCTATGGATTACATCTTAAGACTCCACGGTTTGGCCTATATGTTATAGATGGATATATATGAATATTTTAGTGATGTGTTAGAGAGTATTAGGTGTGTCTTTAATGAATTAGTGTTCTCAAAATGTGTGAGGAATAAAGGATAGGTGGTTCCAAATTATAACTATGGGGATGGGATCTCATGAAATTACATAAAGTGTAAAATAAATATAAAATAAATTTATCAGATAATACTTAAAAATTTATTTATTTAAAATATAATATGAACATTATTCTAAATTATATAATTTAATAAAATTTGTACAATTGTACGTGATGTTTTTACACTTATCTCTTTGTTCTAACCCCTATTAGTCCTTTTGATTACTAACATGGTGTCAATATTAGGTACATTATATGTAATAGGAAACATAATATTGAAATTATTTTCAGCAAAAAATACTATGTGTAATATTATAAAAAATATCCCATTCACTAGGTCTATGAAATTATTTTTATTTAATAATAATTTTTGTTTATTATAAAATATCAATAATTTAATTTTTTATACTATTAATTTATATTTAATTTCTAGTCATAAATATTAAAAGGGAATATGAATATAATTTTTTAAAACAACCATAATATTTAACATATATAATTCAAATACATAATTCACTATTAATTACACATTCAATATTACTTTTCGAGTTTTTAAAAGCATTGACATTATTTTTCTACTACTTGTTAAAGCACTATGTGATCGTTTAGTAATTAACTATGTTAACTAAATAACAATTAGTAATTTAAAATAAATTTACAGAATGAAAAAATCAATTATATTTAGAATAAAAATTTGGACCATACATAATCTATTTGTATACGTATAAAATAAGTTTAAATATATTAAAACAATGACAATGATATTTTGTTTTTATTATTTATTTAAAATAATATTATGTTAATTTTCAATAAAAAGTGATTGGAAATTATAATATTTTATATCCTTTGATATTCATGGTATAATCATAGAAAAATAATAAAATGCGTATCATTACTAAATTTTCTCATATAGCGGAAAAAAATATTTACAATGGTTACTTTTTGTAATGACAAAAAATAAAGGGACCTATTTTCTAGATTCAAACCTCCATTTAAATAATAATATTTTTTATGAATAAATTTTTATAATGAATTAAAAATAATTTTATTTAAATAAATCAAAATGAAATAATAAACCAATTTTTTGAAAAATGGGTTTGATGCCCAAAAATTAACATACAACAAAAGAAGGTATAATAATCATTCTAATGTACCTAATTAAATTCGGTTTATTAAAATAGAATTATGTTACTTTAATTTTAAATTTGCCTTTTCAATTAAATTATCTAATTAAAAGAGAATTCATATTTAAAGATATCAAAATTTTCTCACTATACAATGAAAAATATTCCTTTTTTGAAATATTACAAAATTTCCCCCTAAGATAAAATTCATATTATATATTCAAACTTTATGTAAATTTTTTCAAATACATATTATAATATTGTAAAATTTTTATTTTAAATAATACATTTAAATATAGGAAATTAAAAATTACAATTAAACTATTTACATTTGAAATAAAAATTACTTAATATTATTCTAATTAATATAAATGTATTTATAATCAAACAGTGATTATTAACAAATAATAAAATTGATTTGATATTTAAATTATACAGGTTGTTTCATTCTTCCCACATTTTGGAAGGTGGGTCCTCAAAATTTTATTCACTGCATAATTAAGTGGAATAATTTTCACTCATAGAATTTTAGGATTCTTTTGGTGCTTCTTTTACCATATGGGTTTTTCAAAAAAGACATCACTTGAAGATTTCACTCTTTCATCAACAATGTCACTCTATGGTGATCATTGTGTACTAGTTCATTATTGTGATAATTTTTTCATCAAAATGAACTACATCATGGATTATAGTAAGAGATATATCTTATGTATATTATATTTACAATGAAAGAAGAAATATTCCACGTAACATTGAAAAACATAAGGGAATTTCTACATCAAGAGAAATAAAAAAAATTATCTAAGATTTAATACGGTCTAATGAACCACATACATATATTCTTTTTTACCAAAATTTATAGCACATTCACATTTTGATACTTTAAGAAAAACATGATCACATAACAAAAAACAAAGAAAATTATTCGGCTAATCCATATAAATTTTCTATTGGTCCAGAGCTATACTCATATTTTTTGGAATCCTCTACACCATATATACCATATATTTAACCAAATATGATACCAAAAACATCCTTCCATTTATTTCCTCACAATATGATGGGGCCCAACACAACTTTCTATATAATAATTCAAAATGTTACATCTCTATACAAGAATGGAAATTGTTATTGTTAAAAATTAAATTAATGAAATATGATGATCCAAAATTCCCTGGTAATTTATTGAACTAAATAAAAGTAGGTATATCATAGTCTGAGTTTTTTTATTGGTCTATCCATCAAGCTGAGAATTAAATTTTATACTAAAAATTAATTCACTACACAACCACTTCTACAGTATTTTCTAAAAATAATAATTAATCCTTTGATATTGGGAAGATATAATAGAGAGAGGGACCCAATTTAACAATGATAATTCATTGATATATAGTAGAGATATAATATCCAAATACATTGTATCTTGAATTGGATGGATGTTTTTATATTTAGGTTTTTTGGTAAATAATAACCAAAATTTCCTTATTATCTCAAGATGAATTTGTTGATACAACCATGAAATCCATAGATATATTTTTTTATTTCCCATAAAACACATGAAAAGGGTTTATCTTACCATCCATTAACTCTAATTTAGGTCTAACCTATTCAGTAGAAAAACACTTTTGGCTAAACTCTATGAAATCATTCTTCCTTTCATTGGACTATTATTACTCTAGAATGTTAATTCACATTTTAGAAATAATTGGATTAATAGAAAAGTGAGAGTTACAAAATTTTCTATATAATTCAATTTCCAACTTGGATAAAACCAGCAGACACATTATTGTTCCTAGTAAAAAAACCTCATCCCTATTAATGTAAAATTTCTCAAAATTGCATTTCTTTACCAAATCAACCTTTAATTTTAAATAATAGGCTTCTTTATAGTCATTCATAAATCATTATGACAACACAAACTAAAGTAAAACCCAAAATTAAATGGAGTAAGTTCATTAATTAATGACATTTGGGTCATCATTAATTAAATAATTCAACAAATTATTGTGATAAAAAAATATCATTGTTTATAATGCATCATCTTTTTGACTTAAAGCATCGACTTCTTTGTTTTTTTCCTAGATGGTAGTTGATCATGCGATCATAATCTATAATCACATACATGAATATTCATTATTTCACATTCAAAAATTTATATGTGAATATATACCTCACATATTTATGATCAATATTTTTTTCACATATAGATAAATTATGTCACCAGATTTATAAATAAATAATCACATCATCTAATTCCATGCCATGTGTAGGATAATTAACCCACATTATTTAAATTGGAATGAAGCATATGTAATTTACCGATCATTCGGTATCAGAATAAAACCGTATACATATAATAAATAATCACTAATGATGATAAATACACTATTTTGTGAGGGTTGGGACAGAACTAGAGAACTCATCGATATTATTTTCATTTCGGAGAATAATCATCACACCCTTTCATCCAACTGAATTTAAATCCATTTTTCATAACTATATTCATTGCGATAGATAATTCTGATAATTTATAAAAATAATTCTTATATTGGCATGATGATTAATGAAAAATAATAGTCTATGCGACATTATTTTAATAACCATTATTCAACCACATTACATTTAGTAGGTTTTATAGTAACCCTATCTATACTAATAATTTTTTTGAGGAAATAAATATGTCGAAACCAAAATTCACATTTACTAAATTTTATATAAGATTTTTTTTCAAGGATTTCAAGAAAATCCTTAGGTGTTTTTATTAATACTAATTACATTTAGAAAAAAAAAATTATCTTTTATAAACACAGAAAAGGATATTAATGTAGTCATCAAAAACTATATTCAAAATATCAATGAATGTAGTTATAAATTTATACAACTGAAAGGGCATAACTACTAATTCAGAATTCCCATATCTTTTATGAAATTATGTATTTAGAAGATGTCCCTACATTATATTCAACTATTGGTACCCTAACATTATTTTAACTTCTAAAAGTAATGTTATATGTGGATAAAATAAAAAAACAATTGATATGTGTCAATAGATACATGAATACAATTGGGCTTATTTATTAAAATATATAATTAATACAAATACTCATTGAAACATCATTAATTATATAAAATAAAACTATATAAAACCTAGTTGAAGTGTTTAAACAAATAAAACATTTATCTAGAAAACTCTTACAACTTCGGTTTCAATTAAAATTATTCGAACAGATCCATTCTGTATAGGGGTATTAAAATTGGATTAGTGTAATAAAATAATTAATTAATAAAAAACATTGACCAAATTAAGAATAAAACCATACAAAATGTTAGGAAATACATTCATATGTTTTTTCATGAATTCAAAATCACTCATCTAAAAAATATTTTTTTAATGACATGAGCTTGGTACCCTTCATTTTCTTCCTTAATCAATTTATCATTTATTGATATGTTATAAAATGGGTGAAATAATTGAACAAATCTTAATTATATATGTAATATATTATATCCTGATAAACTAAAATCTGATCCATATGAAAAAAAATATCAATCTCTATAAAGGGAAGTTCGATGTAATTTAGTGGAATGAAAATTACACTAACAATTGTAGGAATATTCATATGAGTCTTGATTGATAAAATGTTTCCACCTAATGACTTCTCCAAGAGTTAAATCTTTTTTTATGATTTGATATTCTAATTTTAGTAAGATAATTATTAAAATTGATGAAACGAGAAGATATAGATTCAAAAATTGCATTAAAATAATATGAATAAACTTGTAATGAACTTATCACCATAAAATTATAGAGCCTAACATATATGGTGGTAGTAGAAAATGATTTTTATTATTCAATTCAAATTATATTTTGATGATTTCCTATATGTGTTTCAAACTTGGTTTACACGTTATCATAAATTCTAAAATCAATAAAATGTATTCATCTCACAATTGGGTAGCTATATATCAACCCATTCCTAAATTTATCATTATTTGTTTCTTCATAGTCATGTACCCTATGAAAATACTTACTGTCTTGAAAATAGAATCCACAATATTTCAAACATTCCTTGAAAAAAAATTGAACCACACATTGAACATATTTTTGTTTATGAAAACAAATTTTATTAACACATCTAAATTCAATATTTAAAACATAATGACAAAAATAATACAATATCAAAATATCAATATTACTATTTTTTGTAATTATACACACTTGACAATATCAGTAAACATGGAAACGATGACATTATTTAAGATATCCACAACATACATTTATAATACATTGATATTCTAATAATGCATAATATTTCTTTAGGAAGCACATAATAAAGGGATAAGATATAAACACAAATATTAGAATAATAAAATCATATCGTTATGATGGTAAAAAATGTTAGTCAAGAGGAATATCGAGGTGTTAGAAAATGGGTGTGAACTAGAAACATGTACATCAAATCAAGATATAAGATGATAACATCATAGAATCATAAGGATTGCAGAGTAAACATAAAATATGGAACCACAATCACAAGTTAAGTATTCCCTCTAACACATCATTTTATAGTGTTTTCGGGATATTATAATTCTTACCATACATTGTATCTAATTATATTTAAAATTTACCGAATGTATTCGAGGGATATATAATTTTTGGTCTACACATCACATTGAAATCATATATAAAAAATTATGTTCCAGATATATCATACTACAAAATAATACATTTTTTCAATTTTAATCACATGATTAATTAGTGTATGTTAAAAACATGGAAGTATCCAATCAATTAAATATATGAACATATTGTTGAATCCCATTGATTTGAAATGGGGATGGGTATTCGCTATATTATTGTCTGACATGGAATGGCACTAGAAAATTTCAGTAACATATCTTGTGTTCATAAAGGCTCCATGAATTTTTTAATAATTAAAAATATGGTATCAAATTAGTTAAAATTATTTTGGAAAGTAAAAAATTAATCATAAAACATTTTCATATAAAGGTTATTGAAAATAAAATCGTATAATAGAAATAAGTAACATGAATAAATATGGGAAGTGGATATCATTTACCTTTAGATATTATAACAAACTATTGTTATTATATGTATATATTTTATAGTTTTTGTTAAATATTTAATACAAAACATGAACATATACGGAAAGACTGAATCAGTGTAGCGACTCTAAAAATCTAATCATATAAATGTGTCTTCAAGTTGTCTACATCATCTCCCACAATATCTTTATATGATATCATCCTTCCTAGAAACATCATACATAATAAATGTCTTCATAACTTTGGAAAAGGAAACATAAGAATAGGTGAGATCAGATATTTAGTATGAGTATATAAGGGAGACACACGATCATAACATGACCAAAATGGTATTAGGACATATGCATAACTTTTTATGATCAGAAAATACATATCAAAAGTAATTTAAATGAGACATGGAAGAAATATTATAAGTTCATAAGACATGAATTATATGGTAATAAAGAATAATATTGGAAATCATAACAAAGGAATAATACATTTAATTCTATCATTCACATAAAAATACTAAATTATTCTCATATTAGTCATGGCTTATTGCCAATGCTATTATAATGAATGGGTTTCAATACACAACCCATATTAGTATCCTATGTTCACTCCCAAGACCAACTTAGAAAAAAAAATTCATTACTGAAATAGGATCACTCCCCATTAAGGTCAGGATTATCTCATGAGATATAAATATTTATCAAATGCTTTGGAGAAGGATATTGGTTCCCCACAACAAATAATGACATCATACATAATTTTTTGAAAATATTATAATCATTCATTATATTAAAACCCATGAAATAAAATTAGTATCATAAACATGTAATCAAATAACAATTAATTGAAAAGATTTAGGTTTCATAATCATTTCATCATTACATATGTCATGAAGAAATATGTTTTCCCCGGTATTTCATCATGGTGTTTAACATGGAAAAGAAATGAGTTTGATAAAAATCATTGTTTTTATAACCCCCAAACTTTAAACATTACTTATTCTTGAGTTAAGTAAAGAATTCACATTAAGGATATTTGCAGGATTAGAGTTTTAGAGAATTGGGCCAAAACTATTACATTACATATCAAATATTATAGTGTAGACATTTCTAATCTAACAAATTATTTTACATAAATAAATCTCATTAAATAAATCAATAATTATTTTGATGATAAAGATATTCTCGAATTATTCCTTTTATATACCCTTCTTTATAACCTCTGAAAAACATTTCAAATACTCAGGATGAGCATAAAAGATCAGAAAGGGTTATAAAAATAATTAAAGAAATCATGAGTCCATCAATTAATACAAATAAATGAAATAATATATTCCTCTCATATAATATAATCTCGATAATATACCTCATGAAATAAAATGGTTTACGAATAACACATAGAAATAATAAATAATATAGGTTACTTGACAAATACCTAACATACTTACATTGTATCTTTAATAGGTATATAGGGAGTTATGTCAGGAATACCCATCACAATATATTCCCTAAATCTCTTTGTAGAAACATCAATGTTTACCTCTCTTACATTATCCAATGCATTGTAGAGCTATCTCAGGCTCAACCACCCTAGGTTTATCACGAAACTACCCATAATTGGTTTATCACGTAAAACCCCATGAAATGTCCACGTACCATTATATTATCTTAACAAATAAATTTTAAACATTTCACACATCAACCACAATTAATCGATTCAATATATTGAAATATTTAATCTATTTTCAAAACCATTTATAATATTTAATAAATAGATTTATTAATCATAGTGTCCCATACCACATTGAAAATTATAAAGGAATTTTAATTTTGAAAAATTAATTCCCATAAAAATATATCCTAAAAACCATTTTTAAAATATTTACATTAGGGATAATGATTTAGAAAAATAAATCTTTAAAACATTTAAAATAATGTTTTAGTTTCAGAGTCCCTTACAACTTGTGAAATACTTGAAAACAAATTAATGAATAACATTAAAAAACATATAATATCATGGGAATAAATAGATTAAATATTTAATATGTCTAAAGGGTAGTATATATACCTTATAAGATATTAAATGTTCACAATATCAAGATATGACTCAATGAGAGGAGATTGAGGCGTAGTCCCTTACAATGTTCATACCCGTAGAATAAATATAAATCAACGACATAATTATGTGTGAAAAATATAAATACACCAAATATAAATGTTTATTATGTTTAAAACAATAATATTTCCTTAAAAAATATCATTTATATAAAAAATCCATTGACATGAATATTTACCACAATTAAACATGATTGAGTTTAGATTTCCCTTACGAAACATCGGTAGCTTAACGTCGTCACATAAAAATTAATAAAAGGAGTTGATGAGAGGAAAAATTGTCCCTAATCACTTGGATATTAAATTGAAATAAATAATGATATATAATAACACATCCCAACATTTTAAAATTGAAATTTAATGATATATTATAATGGAATTATATAACTAAAAGAGGATGGTGTATGGTTCTCTGAACTTGAGTCCGACTCATCACGTATGTTCCTTGTTCTTCTAGAATAATTAAATTAAATTAATTTATACTTTTTTCAAAACCTTTTTCAACTTTATTATTCCCTTTATATATCTTATTGTCATGTTATAAACATTACATAATTATTTATGTTAATATCGGTCGTTTTGTTGATATTCGGTACTTGAGTAAAAAATTAACTAATTATAGTTACAAATTATCTATATGATAAAAAGTCCATTATATAATAAATTTTATTCATAATTTAATTATAATCTATATCAATAATATATTTAATTATAATAGTCCATAACATTTGTATATAACAAAATAAATGCACTATCCATGGAGAATGTAAGCCATATATACACAAGAACACAACATTCTTTTACTTTTCATATTAATTAATTGAAAACTAAATGATACATAGGTTTATTATAATTTAATTATAATATAATATGATATATATGTTACATAAGTTCATTATCTCTATCCTTTGTACATTCCATTCATGGAATTAACAATACATATAACGTTGCGGGGGCGGTAGTCGGCACTTTCTTAAGGGAAAATATCAAATTTACACATCCTAAAAAGCATAAAGGTATGTTTTTAAATAAACATTATTGAATAATAGAGAAAATATAAAAATAATTAAAATAATATATTAATATTTTTCCATCATAATGGCTACCATGAGAGGTGGTAATGGAAAATATAGCAATCATCATTCGTGAGGCAATAGTTCGTCATACACAAAAACAGTATATTCGTATCCATTAGATGGAGGTGTTTGTAAGTGTTGTTAGAATACTTCTCATAACAAAATAATAGTATATTTATGATACTTTTTTTTATTTAATTGAATAATTTGAATATAATAGTGATTAAATATGTAAAATAAATTAATGGAACTTGAGAGAAGACACTACCTCTTAAAACGTGTACCTTCCCTTGATTTGAACCAAAAGCCTTCCTGGAATTGCCTTATGCCTAAGGTAAGGCATATAAGAGTAAAATAGGGATGTTTTGAGTTTAATTAGGTATATTTGGGATGATTTAGGGGCTTGGGAGGTGTGATTAAATTAGTTGGGGTGATGTCATTTTATAAGAGGGAGGAGGGGCACTTTAGGAAGTTGTTGAAATATTATTTCATTCTAAAATGATTTTCAGCTTCAAATTGTCCAAAATTCATTTATATAAATGATAATATTCTTTTGGGTGGAAAAAATATCAAGCAATAGGTTTTAAAAAAGTCTAGTTCACAATGTTAATCTTCTATTTTACCTTTAACCTCTTAGTTAACTAATTCGACTCTTAAAATGTCATCTTGTATATTAATACTATATAATTAATATAATTAAAATGAAATGAAAATATAACCTAAATTGGTAAATTAATTAAATTTTAAATATTATCTAATTAATTTAACTGAATAATATATTTTTAGGAATATTATATCATTTAATAAAATTTAATTTGTTTTAAAAAGTAATATATGTCAATTTTTGTACTATTAATTACATTACTTATTAAAAATACATAACAGCTTGATTTTTTTAAAAACATAATTTATTGAAATCTAAAAAATATAAATAAGATATAAAATTCGGGGATGGAATAAAACTTTCAAAATAAATTTATATTAATATTTATAATCTCAATTATTTAAATCATTAATTTATAAGATAATCACTACATCCTCATCGTGTCATAAATATATTAATTTTTTTATTTTTAAAATTTTTAAATAAAATGCAATGATTTATGGAACTTTTTATTTTTCAAATTACGAATTATAGTCTTTAAATAACTTATATTTCCACATATAAAAATTATGATACTAAATGATATATGTTTATGATAGTTTTTTAATTAGTTTTAATTAATTAATATAAAATGTCATTTTCACATCCATGTGGCTCCATGGGGTCCACAAATCGACCAAAGGGTTCCCATGGTTGGAAATGTCTCATCTAGTAGGATTAGGATATATGTTTGGGTAGTTTAATATTATAATAATATAATATTTTACCCTTATTTACCCAATTTACACTTCACCCATGGTAAATCAAATATTAATTAATGTAACAATTAATAATGTCTTCAAATAAAAGGTACCTTTTTACACAATTTAGACATAATTATTACAAATATGGACTCAATTTTTACTAATTTAAAGAATTGATGCTTTAGTAATTAATTTAATATTAATTCTCATTGTCAAAACAAAAAAATCAGGTTTTTAAGAAGTAATAAGTATCAAATGATTGACATGTTTTTACTTCCAATTTCAATGTGAAATTACATCCAATTAAAAAAATTTAATTAAATGATAAAAAAATCCAATTAAATTTTAAAACCAATTAGAAGAAATATATAACTATATAAAAAATTATATGAAATGGAAGTTTGGAATTAAAATGTAGTATTTTTCACTATTCATAAAAATATGATTTTTTTCATAAAAATAAAAAAATATCATTCAAAATAAATTTTTATGTTTCATTTATAAATAAGAAGTTTATTTTTTCAAATAGAACATATAAAAGTCACAAAAACCATATTTGAAAAGGGTTATCTATCAATAGAGGGTAAAACATCCATTTAAAAATAATAGAGTATTTAATGCTTAGAATCATATTCATTCTTATTTGAAGGCTCTAATATTTGTTTGATAAATGTAAAAAAATTTAATAAATATTTAAAATGAAAGTATTTTAGTATTTTTCATTCTCATCAATACAGCTTCTATGCATTAACTACCATTTAAAATAATAATATTATTATTATATTATTTAGTCATATAACTCAATGTTGTGTGAAATGTATGATTTCAATGAAACTCGTTGTTGTGTGTTGATTATGATCCCAAAAAAATCCCCTTTAATGTAAAGAAATACCTTATTTATAAATATTAAATGAAATGAAATAAATTATTATTCTATAAATACCTAGGTTGTTACATCCTTCAACCCTTTTCGAAATTTTGTCCTCACCATTTTAAAATTAGGGTTGGAAACTTAATCGAATGTCGCAAATCAGAAAATGTGTTAATAAAACTATCACTTTAAACTAAAAAATGGTAAGTACAAAGGTCACCAAATATAACTCATACTAGGATTCCATGTAGGAAAACATAGATATTGAAGTGGAACTAACCATCATGTTCATACGAGGACTGATAGAAAACATTATCAGGAGAAATAAAACCACCTAAAAATCACAAAAGTGGGATATGTTAATCAGTATTTGATTCCCCGTTAAGAAAATAAAATCAACAACCTTTATTGTTTTATGTTCATTTTCATATATTTGGGGAATTTATTTATGACATTGAGTAAGAATATAAGGAAATATAATTACTTTTCATGTAGAGATTAATCTTTTAATAAATTCATACCACAAACTCTTATTTTCTCCAAACGATGAGTATTCAGGAGGACTTAGTCACACCTGAAGCACTAGAATAAACTTATAGGGAATCATTAAATAAAAAAGTTGAACTGTATATTTCCCCTTTAATTAAACATTAATCAATACAAAAATGGTTAGTATGATATTAGATAATCCTAAAAAAGAAAAATCCATTATAAAAAGAAATAATAATCACAATCCCCAATGTTGATCAAATAATACCCAAAGATAAAAAATAACATTCAGTACGAAATTTTCCTTAAAATTCATCAAAATAATCCAATTAATATTGAAACAAAAAATTCATAAGGATTTGATCACATAATCTTCCATGATAAATGTTAAAATTTATCTAAAAATAATATTGTCTACTCGTAATGTATCATAATAAAAAGTAATTAACCTAATAAAATATTCTGAAATATAGGATTATCTATTGCATAAATAACCCAAATCACTATTTGTTCACAATAAGAAAATAGGTTTTTCCAAAATAAAATTCAACTGTTACTCCTTAAATGAAATCCCATAGTATTCTATTTTCCTTAGGTTTATAGTTTCCCAAATGAGAAAATATCATCCCTAATTACCATTATCATGTAATAACCAGATCATTTTATTATATTAAGGATACTTAATTTATAAAACATAATTTTAGATAATCAACGTATTATTGATCCATTAAATAATTTAACTAAAATGAATAAGTCATAATGACCAGGGACTTCATGTAGGCCTGTGGTAGGAGATGCACCCTTTCCACCCTTCCTTTGTGGGTTTTATTCTCCTTGGAAAATGTGACGGGTTGTCAACCATATTATGAGTTTTTCATTTTATAAAACTCAAAAACAACCATTACATGTTTTATCCTCAAAGGTTTTCTTATACTTATCATTTTCATCCCAACTCATTAAGACCAAAACATCATAATAAATGTTATCTTATATATATTTCAATTTTTTATTTAACCTCCATATGATAAAATAAAAATATTCCCAATAGGTAGAACATCATATATTGATCATGGTGTGAACATGGTTTTATCATCATCTTGTTCATGTAGGTACATGGTACTTGAATTAAAAAAATGATTTTTAGATCCTATAAAATCATTTTTCCTTCATCCAAATACAACTCGTACAACTTTTGTAATATGGGTGTTCATAGAAAAATTGTTTTGGAAAATAATTATGTACGAAATATAATTTCAAAACATCCGATGAAACATGATTTTTATAAAACAGTCAAACCATGTTTAAGTTGAGAATTTCAATAAATGGTAATTCTAGAATACCATAAATATGTGGGGAGATTAAATATTTTAAAATCAAATATAAATTTTTTGTGCGAGGGTATCCTTCATCAGCACATTTTTCAAAATCATAATATTCTTCAAATTAATGTTATAAGAAAAAATAATAGAAATTTCCTTTATAATATTTTATATTCATGAAAATATGAGAATATTGAGAAAATGTGATTTGATTGAGTACAAACCATGATCCTTGATGGTATGGAGGTATAATAGAGGTGTCTGATATCTCAAACAACTACTTTCATTTGAGTTGTATGGTAGAAAAGGATTCTCAATCATCTGAATGGTACTTTGTGATAATTATTGAAAGCATGCCATTAGTAAGAGATTATAATTTTGATTGAGATTCTCCTCCTCCCATTTGTAAGCAACAATCCTAAATCTAAAAAAGTTATCAAATAATGATTTAACTGAAATAATAGACACATGGACTAATGATGTGTTTAACGAAAACTCTTAATCCCTAAAGTTGTCTAAACCTTTCCTCTGGTACCATCTAAAAGGCCCCAGCCTTAAATAGTACATAATCTTGAGTTATGTCAGGAATTCATATTGAGGATCTTTTCAGGATTTGATTTTTAGAGAATTTGGCCATAACTATTATATTACATCTCCAATAATAAAAATTATACACTTCTACTCTAAGAAATTTATTCACAACAATAATGCTCATTAAATAAAAACACAATTCTATACTTGATAATAATCTTCATTAATTATTCCTTTCTATTACCCTTCCATATACCCTATGAAAAATATTTCAAAA
Source organism: Viscum album (assembly GCA_963277665.1). NCBI lineage: Eukaryota > Viridiplantae > Streptophyta > Magnoliopsida > Santalales > Viscaceae > Viscum > Viscum album. The sequence goes on along the minus strand of OY728155.1, from coordinate 909,893,658 downwards.
ATATGGGATGAGCCTAAACAACTCAGTAAGGGTTGTAAAATTAGAAAAAAATTATTCCATCAATTCATACAGATAAATTAAATCATTATTTTCACTAATAAAACATAATCTCTTTAGCATACCCCATAAAATCATAAGATTTATGAATAACACAAAGATATAATAAATTATAAAGGTAACTTTAGGAATCCATAACATATATATATTGTATCATTCACAGCTACATTGAGAGTTATGTTTGAAATACCAATCATAGTATATTTCCTAAATCTGTTAGCAGAGGCATCAAATTTTACCTCTGTCACGTTACCCAATTCATTGGAGTGCTATCTCGAGCTCACCCACACAAGGTTTATCATGAAACCACACATAGTTGGTTTATCACATAAACACTCACCAACGGTCCAAGTACCATTACATAAGCATAACACATAAATTATCCACATTTTACTCATTAACCATAATGAATCAATTAAAGATATTTAAATATTCAATCTATATCCAAAACCATTTAAAATATTTAATAAAGACATTTCTGAATAAAAATTTCCTATAGAACATTGGAAATTTCAAATTAATTTAAATTTTAATACATTAATGTTTTTATTAATAAATCTGAAAAACCATTTTTAAAACATGGACATTAGTGAGAAATATTTAGAAAAATAAATCCTTAAAACATTTAAAATGATTCTTTAGTTTAGTATTCCCTTTCCACTTGAGAAATACTTGTATAAAAATAATTAAATAATAATATAAAAAACATATAATATCATGATAATATGTAGATTTATGAAATAATATGTCAAAAAGGTTATATATACACCTTATACGATAGTAAATGAGCACAATATTAAGATATTCCTCAATGAAAGGAGATTAAGATGTAGTCCCTTACATATAATGTATCCTTGGATTAAGGATAAATCAATGAAAAAATTATGTGCCAAAAAAATAAATGCCCCAAATAAAAATGGATATTAAGGGTAAAACAATCAGAGGTCATTAACATATAATATTTTAATAATAGAACCGATGACATAGATATTTGATACAATGAAATGATATTGAGTTATGATTTCTCTTACGAAACTTCGACAGCCTAACAGTGTCATATAAAAATTCAGAAAATTAAATGATGAGAGAGAAAATGGTCCCCGATCACATGGACATAAAATTAACAACATAAGGATATATAAGAACATTTCTCAACCTTTGAATATTTAAATTAAAATAAAAAACATAAATGAAGTCTTTGACTAAATGAAGTCGGTGAAAGGTTCCCTTACCTTGAGTCTAACTCATAACGTATATTTCTTGTTCTTCATGAATAATAAACTTATGTTAATTTATACACTCTTAAGAACCATTTTCTGGATTATTGTTACTTTTATATCACTTATTACAATGTTATAAACATTACATAATTATTTATGTTAATATCGGCCGTTTTGTCGATAACCGGTACTTGAGTCAAAAATGACCTTGTTATAATTACAAATTGTTGATGTGGTAAAAATCCCATGAACTATAGAATATCATTAATTATTTAAATAATGTATATATTCAGTGTATATTTATTTATAATAGTCCATTACATTTGTATATAAAAAATTAAATTCACCGTTCATGGAGATGGTAAGCCGTACGTACGCATTAATTCCACATTCATTTATTTGTAGTATGAATGAAATGAAAAATTAATGATACATAGGTATATTACAATTAAATTATAATATCATATGATATATATGTTTCATAATATCATTAACTCCATCCTTTATATGTTCTATGTATGGAATAAATGAGTCATATCACTTTGAGGGGTTGGTAGTCTGCACTACCTCAAATGAAATAATCGTATTTAGACATCATTAAAATCATACATTTATGTTTTTTAATAAAATTTAAATTACCATAGAGACAATATATATAATATATATCAAATATAAATATTTTTCCATCAAAATGTCCACCATTATAGGTGGTATGGGAAAATCGAACAACCATCGTTTTGTGATGCAGTAGTTCCCCGTACAGAAAAACAGAATGATCGTATCCATTAGATGGAGGTTTATTTATGTGTATTTCGAACCAATATCAAAAAAATTTCCTATTATATTGAGATTATTTGTTTTTTATGTAATAAAATAATAAGTATATAATATGTAGTTAAGAAGTAAAATAAAGGAAAGTAACTTGAGAGAAGATGCTACATCCAAATATCTATTACTCCCTTTGATTTGAGCGAAAAGTCATTCTTGAATTGCCGTATTCCAATGGTAAGAACTATAAGATGAAAATAGGGATTTTGGGAGATTATTTGGTCATATTTTGGATGAGACATGGGGCTTGATATGTGTGATTAAATCTGTAGGGGTGATGCTCTTTATAAAAGGTAGGATGCTCACTTTAAGAAGGTATTGAAATATTATTTTATTATAAATTTATTTTCAATTTCAAATGGACATAATGTAATTTATTTCAAATATAAGATGATTTTGGGATTAAAAAATATCTACCACTAGGTTTTATACAATTGTAGGTCACAAATTTGTCCTTCACTTTTAACGGTATCCCTTTGTTAACTAATTTGACACATTCCATGTCTTCTTTTATATTCATAATATATTGGTAATATATTTACTATAAAAAACAATAGAACCTCAAGGTTTCATTGATTATTGTTTCGACATTATATAAGTCATTTGTCCTAATCTTTGATTTTTGGACTCTTATCTCATTTAATAAAATAGTATGTGTTTTAATAACTCATTTATATCAATTTTTATACCATTTAAGAGATGACTTTTTAAAAATTCATAACAACTTGATTATATATAAAAATTAATTTATTAAAATATAACAAGTCATAATTATCCATAAAATTATTTTATGGCATAAAAAGTTAAAAGTATATTTATTTTAATATTTAAAATCTCATTTATAAAATAATTTTTGGATTATTATGACTTGTAATAGTTAATCACTACATCATCATTGTTTCTTAAATATATTTATTTATTTGATATCTAAAAAATATAAATAAAATAACATGCTATAGAAAATATTTTTATATTTATAGTTACTACTTGCTGTCAAATGAATCTATTATATAACCCCATATAAATTTATTTTACCAAAATATACATGTTTATGTTACATTTTACATTACATTAAATTAAATATTACAAAATTTTATTTTCACATCAGTGTGGATCCACAGGGTCCCAAAATCGACCCAAGGATGAACAAGGTAGGAAATTCTCATGAAATTGGATTTAGACATGTTTTAGGGTAGTTTAATATTATTATGATAATAGTTTTCCTTTATTTACCATATTTACCCTTTAGCCATGGTAAATAAAATAATAACTGTAGTTAAGATTCATTATATCTAAAAATAAAAGGTACCTATTCACACAATTTTTGAATACTGATTCCAAATATGGAGTCTATTTTTACATATTCAATACACTTTTGTTTCATTAATTAATTTAAAAGTAATTACCTTTGTCCAAATAAAAAAGCGGTTTTTGAAGAAGTAGTAACTATTAAATGATTGGCTTGTGTATATGTCCAATTTCATTGTGAAATCACATCCAATGACCACAATTGGATTTAATAATATAAATAAAATCCACTTACATTTAAAAACCATTTAAAATATTAATCTGATCATAAAAATAAATTAGATTAAAAGGCCATTTTAAATTAAAATGTAGTATTTATCAGTATTCATAAAAATATGACTTTTATTAGAAAATAACAAAATTTCATCCAATGTAAATTTTGAAGATCTGTTTTTAATGAATAAGATTAATTTTTAAAATACAACATATAGAGGTGAAAAAACTATATTTAAAAATGGTTCGTTATATAAAATATATAAAATGACCATTTAAAAATATTAGATGATTTCATGCTTAAAATAAGATTCATTATTATTTGAGGACTCTAATATTTATATGATAAATGTGAAATTATTTAATAAATTATTTAAATAATAATATAGATATTTATGTTCATTTTCAGCAATATAATGACTGTGTGTTAACTAGAATTTAAAATAATATTATTATAATATTATTTTTCCCTAAAACTCAATGTTGTGTGAACCATAATATTTCAATGAAGCTGGTCATTGCATGTTGAGCACATTCTCGGAAAAAGAATCCCCAATAATGTAAAAATAAAATCTTATTCAAAAATATTAATAGAAATGGAAAAATTATATTTCTATAAATACCTAGGTTGTTATAGTTTTGATAGAAGAAACATTTGATTTTCTGGAACCCTTATGATTGGAACAATATTTTCTAATAAGAACACGGTAGTTGATCCTTTTTAACTTTTTAAGAACCGTTCATGGTATAATGAGTTAGTTCTAGGTTCAAAATATTTTTTTTGGAAAAGGGAGTGCATTTGGTTGGCATAATGGGAGACTGTGGGAGTTAAGGTTTTTCAAAAATAATTAACAGGAGGTCGCCATTGTTGTTATTAACTGAAACACCCAATGTTTCCAATATCCAAAACATGGTACATACCAGCTTTCCAAAGGTAGGCATTCAGTTGGGGTTTCAATCCAACAGGTCCTAGGAACTCACATTAGTCTATATAATGAGAGGATAAGATCATCATACTTTTGGGGGGGGGGTATTTGTCCTAATATGGGATACTCTTATAGTTTTTACATGTTTTTATCAATCTCTTCCAAATCTCATTTTAGAATAGGTTACTATAAAATAAAACAATATTTTAAACCACATTCCAATATCTTTATGAAATATTTTTCCCTAAAATATGATCATTTGTTAAATATCTTTTATGTACTAAGGGGATATTTTAGTCTGTGCTTCTATATATATTTGAGGTTATTCATCAATTTCCCCTAACAGGTAGCTGCTTATATGTTGAATCTGTATAGTTGGGTCCTTGGTAATTTTTTTCCATGTCGGGAGGCATTTAATATATTGAGGATGTGATTGAGTCATTATAAGTCATCATTTATATCTTGTTTATTATAGGAATAAAAACACACATAGTTTTTTAAACACATGAATTTTAACATCATGCAGAAAGGACATATTTTAAGGCACATTCGAACTATGTATTTAGGCTTTATCATCAAGAAGGCAGCCTATATATTATGATCATGGTATGAATCATATTTATCATAATTTAATCATGCACATGGAATTGACCCATAGGTGCATACAAATGTATGGGGGTACTCATATTAGGACACATATTGGGGATTTAAAATTGTAGTTTCCCTAACTATTAAAGATTCATAATGTGAGAAATACAAATATTTAAACCCTCTAATCCCACATGAGGCATGCTCAGTGTGAGAAAATGGAAAATAAAGTAATCTATCTACATAAATATTGTTGAAGTACTTATGAACTACGATAAGACTTCAGATGAATATTATGTAGCTTGGGCCATTGAAATTCATCCTATATTTCCGGGATATAGTTTGAATCTAGGTCATCATTATTTAGTCTACTTCTCCGTCTACTGGTTGATGATGTAGAATCATCATCCCATGGTAATTATTGATTCCCAATGGTTGAAAATATGGATACATGGTGTTATTACACTGATACATATGCCTTATTTGAGTACAGTCCTTATGAAGGAATCCTATATATCATTTCTATTGATGGAATAAATTTTCTCGTAGTTTGTTTTCACTTAATAGTCTACTTATAGAAATGGTAGAGTAAACATTCCATAAAAATTATTTTGTATTGAGGGTTGAAAAGTTGAATACATAGATGTAATTACACAAATTTGGATTCTCATATTATATTATGGCATTAGAAGGATTCATATGTATCAAGGTTTTTCTAGAAAACAGATTTATCACAGTTTAATTGATCAAGGATTACACACTAAGGATTAATAGTTTGGAAGTAGTGGAAATATCATATTTTGATGGTGATCATGTCTTAAAACTAATTATTCTCTAATAAAAATGCATTTATATCATTACACTAGTCTGATATAACACACTATTGATTCTTGAATATAGGCATTGGACAAGGTTATAATGTCTTACGATGCATAATTGACCTAGACGAGTTGTCTCCATGACATGCTTGAATATCTTCCTAACTATATAAATTAAATGTTCGAGGATGTGTGGACTTGACTAGTTTTACTATGGACATGTTCAATGATAATTTCATCATCCAGTTTTCTTATCAGAGGTATGTCACACAATCTGGATGGAAAATCTGAATAACATTTCATGATCAAGGCTGACTTTCCTGGAGGACATCACAACACCAGGTTGGCTAATCCAAGAATCAATCGCATGATCAAAAATATATTTTCTTCCGGATAACACCAGAACATGTATGACATATATGAAATAAATAGAAAGATATTTTCTAACATTCTTCTAGGGTGTTAGATGATCTAGCCTGACATGTCTCGAGGGTGCTTCATGACCTAGATCTCTTTTCTGAATGACACCACGAAAGCTAGTATACATAATCTAGAATAATCATGAGACTCATCTAACATGTACTGGTTCTATCGTATGATATTGATGACATTCATAGTGGACATTTTGGGGTCATTATGGAAATCATGGAGGGGTTTGTAAGACATAGGTGGCATACCGAGGGGTTCCATGTAAATAGTTGAATCATATCCATTAGTTTTTTCATGGATCAAATATTATTTAATTGGAGAATTGCATGATCTAAGAGACATGAACCAGTAATGTCCCGTGACTTGGTAGGTTCACATGAATCCCTTAGGAATTAGTATATATATTCTGTATACAAGACCATCATTTTGTAATCATTCTCTCAGCATTTTAACACACATTTTCCATATAATTTTTCAATAAAATATTGTTTTGGCCTCATGTGATTCATATGATATACATGATGTCCTTCATATAACCTGACTGACATACTAGAATTCCTTGTGATATGTAGTGATAACATATAGTGCCAATTCTTTTATCATGATTTCATAAGTTGTTCCATATATTTCAAATAATGGAATCCCTTTTCGATCGCAAGATCATCCGCTCTTATATGACTTCTCTAATGATTCATTGCATTGGTGCATGGATCCTATGATTAATTATTTCTTGTTGGTATGTTTTATTTATAGGTATCTATACCCCAAATATATGGCACGTTTCATGAAACATATTACATAGTTCCATGATGGAGTTAGTGGTGGGACTTGATGTTACAAGATTAACAAGATTCTTCTATATTTTATTCGAGGGGTGTCCCATGATTATCAATGACCATGATACCATACAGTCAGCATCCCATTTATTGGATTATGTATAATATAAGTGTAATTTACAAACATTGTGTAAATTCCATGTGTCTTTCAAAATGTTAGTATGAAATACATATGGATATTTCGAGACCAGGATACCTATTGAATAGAATTTGAGTGATATGAGATTCCCTATATGATATCTTCCATGAGACAAAGATAGCTTTCATAGGGGGTGGTCTTTGTGATATCAGGATAACTTTTTAGGGTGGTCTTACACGATCAATGACATTTTTGGTTTGATTTAAATGATAAATGGTGATTTATGAGGGAGTACGACAATGTTCTCATTATATTAGAATATCTACCCCTTTTAGGAATCTCCATTAATTTCCGCTTTTATCTTTTTTTTACAATGGATGGGGAGCTCAAAATTTTTTATATGTGTTGTCTATGACATCCAGCCTCCCAATTGGTAATTCATTGTGTTACCAAAAAGGGTAATGTGGTGATGCACGTGCATTATCACTGAAAATTCCATTAGATTTTCTATTGATCTGAAGGGGTAGTGTAGGACTATCCAGACATGCCTGAGGCCCTTCATGTGATGAGTGTGAAATGTCAGATGGATATTACATGACATGGAGGACATGTCTAGAGGGATTATGGGGTGTTTGGATAACCATATGGATGTAATGCCTTAATATTATGTCAATGAAATTCATCTAGATTTTGAATATTTTGATCCCTTATTTATACAATAATTTTTTTATCATTTTCAGCCATGGGACTCATGAAAAGTCAGAAGCCTGACAATTCTCATGAATTAGGGGAGATCATCTGGGAGCTTCCACGTGATTAGGGAGTGACTTAAAGGACATTGAGAGAGCCAGACTCATCCAAGGGCTTTATGATATCTCTCATTGATTAATCAATAATCATGACCATTCACATGATGTTCCAAAGTTCTTGATACAATATGTATTATGGGGGATCGTATGACCTACACGATGTTAACCGCCATTTCTTCAATTAATTTTTTGGGGAAATAATACCAATAATCATGTTTTTTTATCGTTTATTTTTCAATGCTTATCTCTAGGGTATTAACACATTCCCCCCCCAAGAGCATAATATACGGGGACAAGGGATTGTCTGTGGGTAATGTAAATACCCGCCTAATGTATTTTTATTATCACTAATAGGTTTATTGGGTGATTCATGGACATCCGGTTTGTGTTTGGTATTCCACAGAAAACTCTATTAGTAGAGGAACCATGGGTGAGTCACTTACCCACTTCTCAACTCTTAGAGCTTTTCCACCCTATCTCCGTAGGTGGCCTTTTAGTAAGACCTTCGTATGGGGACTGATCACGATACCCATTCATGTGACCATTTTCAGTGAACTAAATCTCAGGGATTACGTTTCCTTGGAACATGTTATAATAAACACCAAAAACATCATCACTAATTTTTTAATCCCTATAAATTATTTAGGTATGGATGTATTAAAGGGTTTCACAAGATCGGTTGGGCCGGTTGCATGACCTCTAAACAATTATATGGATCATGTGTCTATGTCAAGTTCATGAGATCACGAGCCTCTAGACATTTTGAGAGATCGTGTGATCTTATTTAGGTTTATGTGGTCTATGATATTTTTTTAGTTCTTTGATATTCGTGAAACCAACCTAAAATCATGAATCACCTTGTGATTCATTCAATTCACTAGTGTCTCATAGAGTTATTAATTTATTTTTAATGGGTTTTAACGTGTTTTACATATCCTTTTTTCCTTTTTGAAGATGTATTCTTGATCTCATCATACTTCCTCAACTATAGCTAACTAGATGGATATGATTTCAATTATTTTTAATACCGACCCTTCTGATATTTATGTTATGAAAACATTTTTCAGAAAATGATTCTACTTTGTGAGTACTCGAATTTTTATTTTTCTCAATGAATTCATTTTTATGGGTTTGGATTGGTTGATAATTATTACATCCCTTCTAATGACTAAAATCTTCCTTAATTCTGGGTGTCAACATACTTTTATTTCATCTAGATGATGATTTCTATAGACTTTCAACTTGTCATAGAATAGTCATTGGAGATCTTTTATTTTTCTAAGAACACCCCCAGGTTGCATATGGATGATATTTTACACACACACCTATCACATAGATTTAATCGATCAAATTTATCTCATATTTAAAAATAATGGTAGGTGGATAGAGATTGAAATGTGATTTGTGAACATGTTTTAATTTTATCAAAAAATGGGTAGGTCCATTATTTTTCATGGAGAGATATTTGGATTTTTCTTACTGGTTACATGTTTTCCTTCTTTATGATGTAGTATGGGATTCCTAATTCATCATTCGTCTTCATTCAAAACTTTATTGAGTTTTTGTGAGCTATTGGTTCCCTTGAACTAATTCATTCCATTTTTTCCATGGTGAAATAAGAATCAGACATTGGTATATCTATCTTCTTGGAGGGATATCATCCATTGGGGAAATTTACCATGAATCCATTTGTAAAATAGATTTATAGGATTATGCCACACAACCCCCAATCATGGAAAGGGACATTCTCAACACATTTAGGGAAAAATTAAGAAAAAATATGACTACTTTACTCTCAGTAGGTTAGATAAATGTTTTTCTTTATCATCATGAGGCTTGATATAACATTATATACTCTAAGTAGGTATCATTCAATTAGGTTTTTGACACATTATTTCTTATTTTATTTTCTTCAAAATAGATGATCATGTACTGTGGGACTATTGGGTGTAGTTAGAGATATATCAGAAACATAATCTAGAAGGATTTCTTGGTATGTTTCTAAATAGGTGAATTTTCCTGACTGGAGACACAATCTAAGGAATATTATTTGTTAATCTCATCATGGAAGCATAACTAGAAAAGGGAAGACCCCTTAATTTGGTCATACTAAAAAATTCATGCCTTTACAAGATCCTAGGTCACATAGAAGAGGGATGCATTCCTTATATTACCAGTAGTCCATTACATTTTATATTTGGATGGATATAATGGAAATTCTAAATATATGAATACCACAACACCACAAAGATCCCTAATTCCAAATATTACCCTATGTTTTTGGAGATCAAAAGGGTTGAGCCCATACAATTAATCCCTTGAGATGTTCCAGATATGTTGAGCCGATATGATGACATCAATTTTAATAATTAACCTATGTCGTCCTAGCAAACTACTAATAATATATAGGAATTCATGGTGAAATGGCATCAAATATCTCCCTTTGGTGCACGGTTTATACATCCATGATTGATGAGAATCCTGTTTTATCGATATATACACCATACCAGTTTTCTCACCAGTTTGGATCCAATCATAGGGTTTCCCATTTCCCTTCAGTTGGTGTGTGGGGAGAGATACAACATAGGACCATCAAAAATAATTGGTTAATATTTATGTGTGAGGATACTACTATTGAGATTATCCTCCTTCCTAATGGAACCCCTTATTTATTGTCACAAGATTATTCCTATCCTTGGATGGAGGTATGACCAAATGGAATGCTGAACAAGTTGGTTCATCAAGTGAACAATCTGTTTTCCTCACCGACCCTTCTATTTATAGTAACAAAGGAGTTGATTGAAGAATAGGGTGACTCTTCAAGGAAGTGATCTCATCTTGATGATGACCATCCTATTAGAGGAATATAATCTGTTGAGGAGGATATCCTTATATCACTAGGAATTGTTGGTGAATCCATTGGTGGATGAATATATGATTCTTTCTATCATGCTTTCTCATAAGCCCAACCATATTCCCCCCTTTTTACATACTCACATTAGAACCCATAGAATCACAAACATAGAACATACTTATATAGAAATATATTAATAAAATAATTATTTAAACTCTATTGGTAATGTTTCATAACCAAGAGGAATATCTTCATCGACTATTTCATGATCTGAGTGTGGGTGGATTTAATCATCAATCATTATATGAAATAATGTGACAAATCATCCTAATATAGCATGAATTGTCTACCAGTGAGAGGGACTTGAATGATCATCATGACATGGCTTCCTCATCCAAATTAATTATTGAAGCATTGGAGATGTTAGTACATAACCTTTAGTTTATATCTGATATGTAATACCAAAAGGACGTCTTGACCATACACATATATTGATTTGGGGAGATACATGACCACTCAATGTCGGACTGTTCAACATAATCGTTGTCACATCAAAACACATAGAAAGGATTAAAGGAGAAGTCAAAATTGATGGATTCCCTTGCTCTTGTGGTGGATGTAGAAAACACCGGGTGAGAAGATTATCAGTGTTTAAAAGATTCTTCTTTCCAGACACATGTGGACTTGGACAGCTCATTATATAAAATATTGTTGTTGTTCAACCATTGATATGTAATTTTTATTCATGAAATTCTTGGAGAGACTATAAAATGTGGAAATTTCTCCTCATTCAATATATTAATGAATATATTGGGTGAAAATTATATTTATTTATCCATCATTATTTCCATCAGGAATTGAATGACATTTCGCTCATCTAATTTAAAAATTATCTTTGGTGGAATCCCTATTTTTCATGATATCTAGACAACTATTATTCTTGGATCTAAATATTTATATCATAGTATAATCCTCTTTAGTAAATTACAATTAATTCCGACAGACATTAGCTTCCTCCCTGATATATTTATTCCATCCATCTTGAGATTGTGTAATTAACAAAAGTTTAATGAGGTATAATATATTTCTTGAAGGGATAATGCTATATCCATTGCAAAAGTTGATGAAACTGGAGATCATATATTGATTTTTTCTATGGATATAAATTTGGACTCACAAGACTTTCATCTCTTTAATTTTTTTTAGAGTAAATAACACTAGTGATATAGTTTAGGGTATTTTATCTCCAACCTTTAATCTTTGTAGTTTAAGGTTTTTTAAGACTGGACCTTCTGTTTTGGTAGTTTTGGGGGTTTTATCTCAGAAAATCTATTATTGTAGTTTTGATTCATTTATATCATACCATATATACCTATATTTTCTGGTCTTTTATCTTCGACCATGTATCTTATTAGATTATGGTCCTTGAACTCAGACCTTCTATCACAATAAATTTGGGACTTTTTTCTAGGACCATAAATTTATTAAGTTTAGGTTCTTTTTGCTTGGAAATTAAATCATTGTTGTTTAAAATCTTTTAACTCAGACCATCAATCATTATAGTCAGGGTCTTTAATATTGGACCTTTAATTGTTGTAATTCTGATTCGTTTATCTTGGATGATCTATTATAACAGTTTAGATATCTTATCTCAGAATAATAGTTTTCAATAATTTTAATGTCTTTCTACTAAGAATTGATCAATGATAATTTACAATGTTGTATACATTACCTGAATGAACCCAAACACCACATGATGATGATTTTTATTATGTTTTTGTTGATGCACAAGGTGATTAGAGCTCATTTTTTACATAGAGGATATTCCTCTAAGTGGTATGTCAATGCCCATATGTGTCGGTATCATTGTCAAAAAGTAGTGCCTCAACTTTTTTCCAATGGTCGTGGATTTGTGATGGGTGTGATATGTTTTGTTGGAGAAAAACTATGGATTCTAGGTAAACCTAAATAGTTCAAATTTGGATGATTTCAGTCATAACCAAAATGTTTGATTCAATGAATAAGGGATGGGTTATACATGTCATGGGTGAGCCATAAACCCCATAGGATCCAAGTTTCTCCATAGTGTATCTTGGGATCACAAGTATCGTATATCCTATCATGTGAGGAAGATGTTCTATTACCAGGTAGGTCAATTCCCTTATGTACTGATAGAATGGTAAACTTAATATGATCTCCACTCCATTCCAAAGTCCATAAAATTCTTATACTAACTCCAATATATAGATGATGTGTTTTAGTGTTGAAATAATGGATATATAGGTTGGGTTATATAACCCTAGGGATGTTTAGCTATTTAATTGGGCATGTAAAGACCTATTCCCAGTGTTATTAAATCACAAGGTGTGAGTCATCAAAATGATTGGGAATAGAGTGTCTCATTATTTCACAGAGAATGTGTATAAAAATAAGTAATATATTGTTTAGGATTTCAAGCCTTCTTGAATAGTCTTTTTTGGTGATTCTAAATCTGGGTTCAAATTGTTAGGGTCCGGAGATTAGTGTGGTACATTCATTTTAGGATTGCCCCTAAACAAACTAGGGTTCACTGTTCTTCCACAATGACATTAGGTCTCACAAGGATTAAAAATACAATTTTACAGAGTGAATGATTTGGTTATAGACCATATGTGAATATTCATGAGCAATAATCATAGGTTCATAATCAAATAACGGGTCCCTTGAAGCCTGTTATCCTTTTCTATGGGCCATGGAAGATTTATAGTGACCCTAAACTCTAAAATCATAATGTGTGATTTATGGAGAATGCATCATTCAAGAAGGGTTTTAGTGCCCCGAATGTTGTGTCTCCACCTACTGAACATGTTATCTTGGAGATGAGGTGTGGAAATCCAATAATCTAACTATTTCCTAGATTACATGGTATAGTGAGTATGAAACGCTGTTTACATGGTCAAAAATGTGGATACCATGAGATTTAGGACTTATTTATTTTGGTCATATTTTTTTACTAAACTTTGAAGATAAAAAGATTAGCGTGAAAGTAATTCACTTTTTCTCAACCCTCCCTTTGTAGGGTATTGACCTGACATGTATTGTGCCTATTTTTCTAGAAGTTTAATGGAATGTAATTTGGAACATAAAAGGTTAGTGTTTATGTTCATATATCATTGACCAAACAATAAGTAGTTTTAGTTAATGATTTAGGTTGACCAAATATGCAGGGATTGTTATATAAGAAACCAATTAGGACACCCACGGTCAGTAGTTACCCAATATAATTCTAAGATGGATTTTTTTTGTAAATAATGGATTATGGTCCTCAAGTATTGATTATTGATAATGGGATATCTATCTAGGAGTGTCCTTGAATACCATACGGTGTTGAGTTATTACATGATGATGTTAGGCTCACAATGTTTAGAAATCAATTTTATTGAAGTGATTTTTTTTTGAAAACCATAAGTGCATTTGTAGTAGACATAATAATACATTCATATTTAAGAATAGGGTCCCCTGAAGCTAGGAAACCCTTAAAAAGTTCTATGTATAGTTTTTGAAAACCCAAGGCACTCATTAAATGAAGGGTGGGATATGAATTGAGGTTTTTAAATGTTTATATAAGATCTCCATCTTATGGTTAGCTGTGTTTAGGTGATTCTAGTCCCCTGATATGCTATGGTGGTGAATGATGGGATTTATAGATTATGGCCTTGTTGTGTGGACATATTTGTTTCCATGAAGATTAGCATCATGAAGTTAGGGTGTTGGAACTAATGTGAAAAATTGGGTAGGATATATTACCTTCAAAAATAGCACACAAACCGATACAAATCATTAGTGGGTAAAATGTTCTTTTACAACATGAAAAAAATGTAGTTGTGGAATTTCATTGTGTATGTAAGATCCAAACGCAGGGATGGGGGGATATTTTTTTTATCATGGTTGGTCCAAATAATTAGTGATCTGGTTATTGATATGTATCCTATAAGGTCTGGAATCAATCGAGACACCATTCTTGTAAAATCATGTAGTTTAACGTCATGAAACATGAAAGAGGCCCCCAATGTGAAAATAATATTTTATGGTTGGGCCTAATGAATGGAGGTCCGGTCATCATTATGCATTTATTGATGATAAAAATCATTCATCACATAGTACATAAATGAAAGATCAATGTGCATGTCTGACCTGTATTCATATATGGGAATATTTTATGTTTATTTTTTATGACGATACATGATATTTTCCATCAAGGCATCACTACATATCCTGTGAAGGAGGGAATCAAATTTCACATAATTCTACAAACCCATGCAGTTTAGTGTTGTATGTAAAGGAAATCAACAGTGTCGTTTAATGTCATGTGGTAAGGACTCATGGTCTGACTTTTATGTTCCTTGATTTAGGAACATGATAATCCAAATGAAAAATAACATGACATGGCCAAATGGGGAGATCCCTTTCTAAAATTCTTAATCTCACATGAGATATGCTTGTTGTGAGAAAAAAATGAATGGAAATGGTTCCTCACCACGTGGAGGACTGTGGAGAATGTATACGTATATTTTGTGTCATGTTGTGGCTAGGACAAGATATAGGATCCAGGGTTCCCTACATATCTCATTAATATGATAATCAATCAATACATTGTTATAAAAACTCATGTTGTTTATATTCATATGGAAATGAAATCATCCTTGTAGTTTATCATCATGTCATACGTATGTGGTTGACTCAATTTGAAATAATAGAACAATTGGGGATCTTTGAGGTATTATGTCATGTATTAATGACATCTATCCTGATGTAAAACATTATGTGGTAATGATGAGGGTCACCTGATGTGGAAGAAAAAAATATCACCGATGGACCCAAGAATGGGGTCCGAGAATCACTATGTACCCGATAATGTACAGAATCATGCCATAGCTAGTTCTTGGATGATGGGAATACCAATGTAGATTTTTATCTAACATATGGAAAAGACCATTGAACTTTATTTCACATATTTCTAGCTCTTATATGGTGATGTTTCTGTGAGACTATGTCTTTTGTGCAGTCTAACGTCATGTGGTGAGGAATCTTAACATATATTTTATCATATTACTATAGTAGTGAGGGGATCCTAATGTGAATCATGATGAACATTGGAGATATAGGATGTTTATTCTCATATATTAGACACAAATGATGTTGTTAAACTTGTTGTCTTGGTTCTAGGATGATGTCTTTTTAATTTAATGTCGTCTTAGTTAGGATGTGAGATGATCTGTCGTTTAATGTTTATGGCATGGACTTCTTTCATACAGAATAATATCATACGATCATTATGAAAATATTATTTTTATCATCATGAAAAAAAGAAAAAAATATTCCTCACAATAACTACACAATGTATTTCTTAAGAAATATTTCATTGGGGGGGGGTGTGACTTGATTCTATACACTATGTGTGGTGAGTGAGTTATATCATGTTAGACCATATGTATGATGTAAGGCCCTTCCCATTTTGGTTACATCTTTTGATAATTATTTCCTTATATCATTGGGAGTCTGATACCCAATAATAGTTCTTCTTGGAGGAATGAAAAAATGAAGACCTTTTTATTGAAGGATCATGTGATATGATTCTTATGGACTTCATGTTTGTCCAAAGAATGCAACATATTATCACTGAACCTCACCAATTCATGAAGGTTATTTTATAATTTCTAATCATCTTTTATTTCTACACAAATGGTGATTTGTGGTGAGGGAAGACAGACATATATGGGAAACATTTTCATGTTTCTATACAGTAATGATTATGGCATTTCATGTGTAGAAAAATGCATAGAAGTATGATAGGGACAAAAATCTTAGAGGAACTCTTCCAACCAATACATTGTATCATTATTCACCATATTATAGTTTCTATATTAAATAGTAATATTGATGTTTTATATATTTCCATTTTCTACTCCTTGATAGTGAAATGAGTAATTGGGCTAGATGTGGTACTCTTTCTAAAATTTCAACTACTATGTAGAATTGATGTTAGTGTCATTTTTCATAATAAAATTATAAGGGAATCTGAACTTGGAAATTATATAGGACTTCCAGAATTTGATGAATTTATTTTTCCCACCTTCATTGATGGGTATCACTACTACAAATACTGCCATTAATAGAACTAGTAAAAGGGCTTCATCAGCTCTTTAAAATTTCTGATAATTTAAATATTTTTAGAGGAATATATTTAACAACACTAGTTAAAAATCAATAATAAAGGCCCCATTTAATATTGCTAAAAAGAACCGTTAAAGGGGTCCTTTATCTGCATTTTTTGGGTTACAATAAAGGGGACCTTTATTAGTGCATTAATCAATGTTGTTAAAGGAACTATTTAATTGAATTTTTTTATAATTGTTAAAGTCCTCCTTTAACATCACTAAATAATTAACTCATAAAGGTCCCTCTAATAATGTATATAATTTTTTTCGTACTCCCATGTCATTGAGTCTACCCCAACCCCACTATATTTATCAACTATTCCCCCAAAAATTTATCAGCACAATAGATAATCCCACCCGTAGTGTGTGCCTTTTCCTCTAGTGAGTTTTGAACTTGAGACCAAAATCTTATACACAAGCTCCTTTTCCACTCCCTTATACTATTTTGTTACACATTTTATGATAAATCTATATATTTTTTATATTTTTTTATATTTTTTATCTATATATTTATATATTAGTATATATATGTTTATATATATTGTTATTTATAATTGTTATTATTTATTTATATATATATATTAAATTAGATATTAACTCTAAAAACTATTAAAACACATAAAAATGTTAAGAAACTATGAAAAACATAAAACCCCTAAAAACATAGAAATGGTAATTACTTCTAATCTGGGAGCATGTTTTAGCTCCAAAACCAGTCAAATCAAAGATCATGAAATGATCTTCAAAATGAAATGTGGTATATATTAAATGAACTCCCAGATTAGTTGTTATATCCATTTTATTTTTATGAAATCAGGGTCAGCAAAAAAACTACGTTTTGGATGCCTTATGAGATTTTTGGTTGGATGAAAAACTATAAAAATAACTTTGAACTTATTCTGATACCATATCTAGTAAAGATATTATATTTGGATTTTATTCAATACTAGGTAGATCCCAAAAGGACACGCCGATCAAAAGTTATGGGTTTTTGATGTTTGAGTTTTATTTCTATCCCTTTTTAACCTATAATATATTTTATTCCTTTTATTATCACTCAATTTAAATACCATTTTTTTTTCACATTTCAAAATATTCAATTTGACTATTTGTGGAGCTAAAACATACCCCATGATCAATAGCTGTGATCTTTTAGGTGTTTTAGGGTTTTCGGGGTTTTAGGGGATTTAAGGGGATTTCACCTTTAATAACCTTTCAAATGGCCATAATATTTGAACCATGTGTCTTTTTTTCCACTTCCACATATTTACTCAAATATTGTTATGAGCTCTATATCTTGTTTACTGATGAGAACCCTTGATGACCTCCATTTAGGGAACTATGTCCTAGAATTCCTCCAGATGGCCACAACGTCTATTATTGGTTTCCATTAATAAAAGATATATTTTTTAAAAAAATATTTCGGTCATAATTTCCAGTAATAATGCAATGATAAAGTTGGGATCCTTATCATCACTTGCAAAAAAGTGATCATAATGACCACCCTTTTATCATCACTTTTTTTTGAAGCATATATAAACACCAATTTTAGTCTTGATTTTATAAGGTGTTGATAAATTCTCATTTTAGAAGAACATTATTACTAATGATGATACATGGTGTGAATTTATGAAAAAGTTATATGTTTAAATAAACATCCCCCTATAACAACACTTTTTCTTGAACTGTTAAAAACCCCATTTAATAGTTGAACACAATCATTGTTAATGACAGACATTAACAATTACTTTTATAGCACAATCAAATGGGGTTTTAACGACACTTTTGGAATGCACTAATAAAACCCCAGAACTAGGAAAATTATTTTTTATAGTAGTGTACTACCTTATAAGATTTTTAGAAGAATTAGGTTAAATTAATGATGTATTTGAATTTTTTAGTTGTGGTAGGGGTTATGTCCCCCGAAAAACAATTCCCCATATTGGAAATGGACATAAATCTTTTTTTATGTATAAATTCTAGGGTTTTATGGATGATTTTTTCATGGATCAGGAATGTATGAAATTTTCTAGTGAATTCCACATAGTCTTGTATAATGGTTTTTTATAGGAACCCAAATTCTTTATTTTTTGAGAGATCATGGTCCTAGATTGATGATAACCACAAGAACCCCATGAACTTCTTCTATGATGAAGGGAACCTCGCTTTTTTATATGTATATATAGAGGATTCCATAAAGTCTTCACTAATCGAAAAATTTATACTCATTTGGAAAATCATTTAGGGTAATGGTGGATGATCAACATAAAATATGTTTTTTAATGGATCATTATATTTGGAGAAGCACATTTTAGAGATAAAAAATTATGGGTTCTGTAACACCTGAGATTTTTATGTGAAATATTTTGTTTTTATGTTATATACATCATCAAAGGAATATTTCATTACACACAATACTAGCTTGGCTTGCTTTACACTCAATCACGACCTTCCTCGATAGCTTGCGTTGTACGCAATACTGAGTTTCACAAAACAATGATATGTTATTTAAACTAGTCGTTATGAATAGAAATAATAACTTTTTGAAATTTTATTTTTCAAAATGTTCATCATTTTTGGATTTGGAATTTCTAAATTAGTCGAGGGTGAAATTTTGGTATTTTTATGAAAACTTTCAATTTTTGATAAATAGTGAAAACACTAGGTTACTATTTAAAAACAGACATTTTATTTAAATAACTATTTATTTAATTTAAATTTATTTTATGTGAAAATTGATACATAATACCTATATAATTTCAATATAATTCATTAGAGTCATTTTATAGTAATTTTAGGTATTTAAATATTTTATTGAACTTTTCACCGTCTTTTACCCATCTCCTAGGAGAGTTTGAAAATTTACATAAAACATAATTTTACCGCTTCTATGAGTGAAATTTAAAAAATCCGAGAGACACGGTTAACATCAAGGAGTAAAATGTGGTTCAATAAGATAAAAATAATTTTTGGTGAATAGTAACTTTTTACTTTTATTTACAACGGTTAAAAGTAAATAGTGTAATTAAGGGTAAAATGGTATTATTATTTCCATAAAACATTTCCTAATTCTATTGGATAAGTTTAATTCGACCAAAAAAACCTTACGAATAAAATATGACCATTTAGGTCCACTTGGATTAGATTAGGACATTTATTATTATTTTATTTAATGAATAGTAAAAATAGTTTTTAAAACAAATATTATATTATTAATTGTTATTTTATTCTTAAAAATCAATGGTTTGGCCAAATGACTTAGACAAGGTTATATATATTAATAATAACCAAATTGGGGTTCTTTTGTCTTGTTATAGTATGTTTATTAACCATATAATGTAAGAAAACAAGATGACACGGTAAAAGTAAAATTATTTAACTTAATGTTAAATCTAAATGATAAGGTTAAAATAGTAACCTAAACTTGTCCAAATTCGATTGGATGAGAGGATTTCGACCCATTCCCACCTTAGCTTTGAAATAAATCAATTTTGAGCTATTAATAACCGAATATGAATTTATAATAAAATAATATTTTTATTATTCCCAAAGGTTCCCCTCTCCTCGCTTATTAAAGGGAACCTCCTCCCTCTCCTCATCACACCACTTTGAGCCATCATTCTCGGCCAAAACATGCCAAATTCTCTTCTCCACTTCCCTAAAAACATCCTAGAGGTTCTAGTCTTCTTCAAATACCAACCCTAGTGCCCTAGGAGGAGTTTAAGAAGAGGCGCGTCAAAGAAGAGGTAATATCCATTACCGATCCTTTCCAATTTCATTCTTCTTCAACTTCTTCTTATTTATTTGTTTCATTATGAAGTAATACATTAGTATCACTCATATACTGATATGTTATTATATATATGAAACAACCCTATTTCACCTTCTATCCATCCTATGGAAAATGAAATCACCGCGCGTGCGTATGTACGAAATACCGTCTCCACGCCGTGGTGTAATCTATTTTCCACCACGACCTTACATGGATGGTTATAATGGTGTAAAGAATAACTATATATGATTATTGTAAAGTGATAATGATTCTTAAATATTATACATACACTTCAATACAATCCACGATCATGGGAACGATATTATCGCTGGTGCGTACGTACGGCCTACCGTCTCCACGACGTGATGCAACTTTTTCTACATGATATTTGTTGCATAATTATTATATAAATGAATTGAAAGAATAAATATGATATATATTACAAAAATACCATTATGTAAATGAGGTATCTATATCCTAAAAAGAAGAATAAGAATTTATTCGGAAAAACACGGATAAGAACAAAAAAATCAATAAACACTCGAATAACAAGTAGAAATAAAATATTACTAATAAGAAGCTAAGAATATGACCATATATGATATCATAACAATGAGTACGATTCTATAATAATTCAATGAAATTATTTATATCATTATACATGAGGTTCGGACACATAGAAAGCATATCTAACTTAAGGTAATGGAAAATCTCGCCATCTCATTTTTATCTGAGATTGTTTATACATTAGAATTTACTGGGGAATATTTATCACCCACATTCATGTTTCCTAAATATGTAATATTATTTATATATTCCTACAACTTTTTAAATCCAATTTTACCCTATGGTGAGTTTTTGGTAAAAAGATATGAAAAGAATCTTTTGTCATTTCTAGTATGTGGAACTTTTTGGCTTTTCCGGCCAAAGTACGAGAAGAATGATTTTTTAAACTTATACGGCCTAAATGGATTTTTAGAAAATTATTTCAATGAAGCTTCCATTAAAAGTTTTTATGTTTATTTTTAATCAACTTCATTTATTCTAACATTGTATGACATTTTAAGAAAGGAAAAGTGTTTTTGATGTAGAAAGGATATTTTCCTCAAGAATGGTGTTCAAGTGTTTTATCAAAATTATTTTCCATCTATGATTATATGGGGTTCTATTTCTATCCCTATTTTTACAAGAAATTGTTTATGTTATGATGTAATTATTCTTATGATGTCCTTTTATCTTATGTTATGATGGCATGATGTTTAAAAATCCCATTTTTATTACGTGGGTTATGCTATGATTTATGATTTTGTGGAACACATAAGAATGGGTTCATTATGAGATGGGTGGGACCTATATCTCCCTATAATGCATTGGGTAATGATTTATATCTCATGAGATAGACATGGATGGAATGGAAGGTTAATCCGGTTTAGTGATACAAGACTTAAACGAGGAGTGAATTGGGTTCAGAAATGGACTTTGTCTGCTAAGATAGTCTTGGAAATGCGTCTTGACTACTAAGAAATGATTCTCTAGGATTATGTGTGTATGCCAAAAAGATTCATGTTTTTCGTTATGATTATGGGGATTACATTTCACTACTATGATTTATCCCATGATATGATATTATGATCTCTTTTGCAGGTTATGATTTCCAAAAGCATATATTTTTATGAATATGATGTAATTGATATTTCTTTTGTTTAACCTTACTGAGCATTTGAGCTCAACCTTTTGTATGTTTTATTTTCCCGAGGTCAGGAATAATATTATTATGTATGATATGCCAAAAGAGACTCAAGATATGATAAAATAAAATGGAGACAATGTAGATGATTTGTGAACCAGTTGTTTATGTTTCCCAGTTTCTAAAGACACTATACCTATACGGTCCATTCATGGTTTTTTTATATGTTGTAATAAGTGTGCTTCAATTTTGAAGTAATAACAATGTATGTAAAGTATGGGTCGTTATAGTTGGTATCAGAGGGAGGGTATAGTCAACCTTTAGAAACTAGGATGTGAAATCCATAGTAAGAACCCTAAGGATATGTCTAAGCATAGGAAAAAATCGCAGTGTTTTAGGTATGGACATGAAAAACCTATGATAAGTCCTTAAGTGTGAAATTTTATTCTTGATTATTTTGTTTTCCTATTATAATTAGTGTTTCTCACACTATTCTTCTTGGTTTTAGTCAATGGTTGGAACCCAAAGGAACAATGTTAATGTGGAATGCAACAGGAAATGCAATGATTGTCCCCTTGAGAAACCAAATGTTATGGGAGCTAGAATGAAAAATCTTGTAGCCATGATCACACAACATTCTCAAGCTATGAATCCTGCAGGACATCCAAACGAGCAAAGGAAGGAGAAATATTCTATTGAATCCTTCATGTGGCAGCTCCCACCCTCATTCCGCTGGTCTACTAACCAATTAGTTGCTGAACAATGGATCAGTACTACTGAAAAGAAATTTCCAGTTCATCAATATTCTGAGCATGATAAAGTCATCTTAACAGTATATCGTTCGAAAGGTGAAACTGATCAATCGTGGAATCTTATCAAGAATACGGGGCAAAGGGGTGAAATTGAATCCATGGAATGGGATGAGTTCAAGAACTGGTTTTTCAATAAGTACATCCCTCATATTCTTCAAACAAATATGGAGAAGGAGTATCTTGAACTGAAGCAAAAGGATGATGAATCTGTTGTTACCTACGAATAAAAGTTTACGAGACATTCAAGGTACGCTTCCGAAATTATTATCCAACTTTAGAGTAAGATCGATTGATTCTTTAGTGGATTAAAACCATGTCCTCAAAGGGAGTTATCCATGAGGGACTTCAATAGCTACGAGGTAATCGTTCGATGTGCTCTCAAGGTTGATATGGATATTAGAGTAACCCATCAGTCATATGCATTTGATAAGAAGAGGGAAATGGAAATCAATGTGAAATCTAATGAGCACACTGAAAAGAAGATTAGTTTTCTCTAATGCTCAATGTGTGGAAAGAAACATGGAGGGAGTTGTCTTAAAGGGACAAGTAAATGTTTCAAATTTGGAAAGGAAGGTCATCAGCCATTTGAATTCCACAATGATGGGAAGAAGATGTCTAGTGATGCGAACAAAGAAAAGTATACACAGAGTGCACCTCCTACAATTCAATGTTACAAGTTCAAGTAAATGGGTAATTATTCCAGTCAATGCCCTAATCCAAGGTTTTATGATGATGATCAACGTCAACAAACTCTTAAGGCCAAAGACAAAGGAAAGTCACATGCAATTTCTATCAATGATGTAAAGTACGATAACGAAGTGGTGAAAGGAACACTTACCATCCACTATAAAGTAGAAAATGTCTTATTTGATTCTGGATCCACCCACTCTTTTATTTCATAAGAATTTTCTAAGGGTATCGCCGTATTACCTCAAAAATTATATGTTGAGTTATCTGGACAACCCCTAATGGCACAACAATCAAATCAAAAGTTCACAATTCTTCTCTGATTGAAGTTTGTGGGAAAGTGCTTCCTGCAAATCACGTTATCCTTCCTATAGTATAATTTTATGTGATTCTTGGCATGGATTGGCTTTCATTATATAGAGCTCATATCAATTTCCAAACAAGGGAAGTCATATTTCATATTCCAGATCAATCTATGGTCGTCTATCGATGCAAGGAAGAACATAACCTTCCAGTGGAAATTTCATCCATCATATGGGTCTTGATTCCACTAAATGAAGGTTATTTATCTCAAATGGTTGGTGAGAAACTCACGATTAATAATATACCCATTCTACAAGAGTTTGATGATGTATTTCTGAAGGAATTTCCTGGTCTTCCACCAAATCGTGATGTTGATTTTTCAATAGAACTCGTACGGGGTGCTTTACCTATTTCAAAGACACCTTATAGAATGGCCCCAATTGAGTTGCAGGAATTGAAGAAGCAAATCCAAGAGAATCATGATAAGGGATTCATACACACTACTGTGTCACCTTGGGGAGCACCTATTCTGTATATTATGAATAATGATGGATCAATGAGACTCTACCTTGATTATCGACAACTTAACAAGATCACTATCAAGAACAAATATCCTCTCCCACACATTGATGAATTATTTGACCAACTACATGGAGCTGAATACTTTTCTAAGATGGATCTTCATATAGGGTATCATCAATTAAGGGTAAAAAGGGAGGATATACCAAAGACGTCTTTATGTACAAGGTATGGACACTATGAATTTATAGTGATTCCATTTGGTCTTACTAATTCCCCTACTATCATCATGGATCTAATGAATAGAGTCTTTAGAGACTATCATGATTAGTTTGTGGTAGTATTTAAAGACGATATTCTTGTCTATTCAAAGAGAAATGAAGAACATGAAGATCACTTGAGAATTGTATTGAATACCGTGATAAAGGAGAAGCTTTATGCTAAATTTACCAAGTGTGAATTTTGGCTTCAAAAAGTTGAATTTTTGGGTCACATAATCTCAAAAGAGGGGATATCTGTGGATCCAGCAAAAACAGAGGTTATTGAATGATGGTCAAGAACAACAACAATAACTGAGATCCGAAGTTTTCTTGGTTTGGCTGGATATTATCGACGTTTTGTGAAATATTTTTCACGATTGGCTAATCCACCCACCAGGTTGAATCGAAATAGAGTTAAGTTCATTTGGATGGAGGAGTGTGAAGAGAATTTCAATGAGTTAAAAAGAAGGTTATCCAGAGCACCTGTTCTCACACTACCTTGTAGTGGAGAATGGTTTTTGATCTATAGTGATTCATCCAAGAAGGGACTGTGGTGTGTTCTCATGCAATATGATATGGTGAGAGCTTATGCCTCACGACAGTTGAAAATCTATGAGAAATATTACCCAAGTCATGATTTGGAGTTAGCTGCGGTAATCTTTACATTAAAGATTTATAGGCATTATATTTATGGTGAAAGGGGTGATACTTATACTGATCATACAAGATTAATGTATATTTTCACGCAAAAGGAGCTGAATATGCGCCAATGAAGATGGTTGGAGCTGATTATGGAATATGACTTCTCAATTCATTATCACCATGGGAATGAAAACAAGATGGAATATGTATTAAGTCAACAAGACCATGCTATAATATCCACGATGAGTATATAAAATGATCTATTATTTATGGATGTACAAAGGATGGATATTGGAATTATAATGGAAGGGGAAAAATCTTTTAGTTCTTAAATGAATGTTCAACCATCAACACATGTGAAGATTAAAGAGGCACAGAAAGAAGATGTAGAGTTACAAAAGAAGGTGAGAAATGTTCGTGAATTCAACCTTGATAGTGATGAGATAATAAGGTTCAGGAATCGGGTTTGTGTTCCTCCCATCCCAGAATTAAAGGAGCTGTTGGATGAGGCTCATAGTTCTTCATTCTCTATACATCCTTGAAGCACGAAGATGTATAGGGACCCAAAAAAGTACTTCTGGTGGGATGGCATAAAAAGAGATGTTTCTAAATATGTCTCTCGATGCTTGGTTTGTCAGCAAGTTAAAGTTGAGAGACAGAAGTCTTAGGGGATGTTACAACCATTACCCATACCCGAATGGAAATGGGAAAACATCACTATGGACTTTGTCACTGGACATCCTAAAACATCCAAAAGAATATAATTATATCTGGGTCATAGTTAATCATCTTACAAAGTCGACACACTTCATTGCTATTAGAGGGGATTTGTCTCTTGATCAGCTTTTCGGGATATATGTAAAGGAAGTGGTATGATTACATGGAGTACCGCATTCCATTATATCAGACAGGGGTCCGAGGTTTACCTCGAAGTTTTGGATAAGTATTCAGCATACTCTGGATACAGAGTTGAGCTTCACCATTTCTTATCATCCTCAGACATATGGTCGGTCTGAGAGAACAATTCAAACTCTAGAATACATGTTAAGATCATGCTTTATGGACTTCAAAGTTGGTTGGGATCAACCTCTACCTTTGGTGGAATTTTCTTATAATAATTGGTTTCACTCCAGTATTCAGATGGCTCCTTATGAAGCTCTCTATGGAAAGATATTCTGAACTCTAGTTTGTTGGGATTAAAATGGGGAAATAAAGCTATTAGGACCTGATCTTGTTGATGAGATGGCAGAAAAGGTCCGATCTATACAACAACAAATAAGAGTATCTCATAGTCGACAAAAAAGTTATGCCGATAACTGAAGAAAATACCTAGAGTTTGAAGTGGGAGATAAAGTGATCCTACGAATATCTCCTTGGAAGAGAGTAACGAGATTTGGAAAGAAGGGAAAGTTGAGCCCTAGGTATATTGTTCCTTTCAAAATACTAGATCATGTTGGGAAGGTAGCTTATCGATTTGTGATTCAACTGAATCTCTCTCAAGTTCATGATGTGTCCCATGTATCTCTCCTGAGAAAGTACATACTCGATCCTTCACATGTACTCAGCTCAGAAGTTGTACCGAAGGAGCAAGATCTTTCTTATGAAGAACTAACGATATAGATTCTGGATCGTAGTGAAAAAGTCCAACGGAACAAGACCACTAGCTTGGTGAAAGTTTTATGGAGGAACCACCAATTAGAAGAAGCTACATGGGAGCCAGAGGATATGATGAGGGAAACTATCCTCATCTGTTTGTTAGAAAATTACGAATTTCGAGGGTGAAATTCATTTTAAGGGGGGTAGAATGTAACACCCGAGATTTTTATGAGAAATATTTTGTTTTTATGTTATATACATCATCATAGGAATATTTCACTACACATAACACTAGCATGACTTGTTGTACACACAATCACGACCTTCCTCGATAGCTTGCATTGTATGCAATACCATGTTTCAGTAATCAACGATTTGTTATTTAAACTAACCATTATGAATAGTAATACCCACTTTTTGAAATTTTATTTTTCAAAATGTACATCATTTATGGATTCAGAAAAACGAAATTAACCTAGGGTGAAATTTTGGAATTTTTTGGAAAACATTCAATTTTTGATGTATAGTGAAAACACTAGGTCACTATTTAAAACCCGACTTTTTATTTAAATAATTATTTATTTTATTTAAATTTATATTATGTGAAAATTGACACATAATACCTATTTATGTTCAAAGTAATTCATTGGAGTCATTTTCTAGTAATTTTAGATATATAAAAATTTAATTGAACTTTTCATAGTCTTTTACCCACCTCCTAGGAGAGTTTGAAAATTTACATAAAACATAATTTTACTGCTTCTGTGAGTGGGATTTCAAAAATCCAAGAGACACGGTTAAAATCAAGGAGTAAAATGTGGTTCAATAAGATAAAAATATTTTTTGGTGAATTATAATTTTTTACTTTTATTTAACACGGTTAAAAGTAAATAAGGTAATTAAGGATAAAAATGGTATTATTATTACAATAACACATATCCTAATTCTATTGGATAAGTTTAATCCAACCAAATACAACCTTAGGAATAAAATATGACCATTTAGGTCCACTTGGATTAGATTAGGACATTTATTATTATTTTATTTAATGAATAGTTAAAATAGTTTTTAAAACAAGTATTATATTATTAATAGTTATTTTATTCTTAAAAATCTAAGGTTCGGCCAAATTACTTGGATAAGGTTATATATATTAATAATAAACAACTTGGGGTTCGTTTGGCTTGTTATTGTATGTTTATTAACCATATACTGTAAGAAAACAAGAAGACCCGGTAAAAGTAAAATTATTTAACATAAAGTTAAATCTAAATGATAAGGTTAAATTAGTAACCTAAACTTGCCCAAATTCTATTGTATGAGAGGCTTTCGACCCATCCCCACTATATTTTTGAAATAAATCAATTTGGAGGTATTAAAAATAGAATATTACTTTATAATAAAATAATATTTTTAATTTTTCCAATGGTGCCCCTCTCCTCCCTTATAAAAGGGAACCTCCTCCCTCTCCTCCTGACACCAATTTGAGCCATAAAGCTCGGAAAAACCCTATAAAATTCTCTTCTACACTTCCTTAGAAACATCATAGAGGTTCTGATCTTCTTCAAAGTCCAACCCTAGTGCCCTAAGAGTAGTTTAAGAAGACGTGCATCAAAGAAGAGGTAATAGCCATTACCAGTCCTTTCCAATTTCATTCTTCTTCAACTTATTCTTATTTAGTTATTTCATTATGAAGTAGTAACATCAGTATTACTCATATACTGATATGTTATTATAAATATGAAACATCCATATTTCACCTTCTATACATCCTACTGAAAATGAAATCACCGCGCATGCGTACGTACAGAATAACGTCTCCACGCCGTGGTGTAATCTGTTTTCCACCACCACCATACTTGGATGGGTATAATGGTTTAAATAATAACTACATATTATTATTTTAATTTTATAATGATTCTGAAATAGTATACATAAACTTCAATACAATTCCATGATCATGGGAATGATATCATCGCTCGTGCGTACATACGGCCTACCGTCTCCACGTTGTGATGCGACTCGTTCTACATGATTTTAATTGCATTATGATTATATAAATTAATTGAATGAATAAATATGATATATATTACACTAATACCATTCTGTAAATGAGGTATCTATAACCTAAAATGATGAATAAGAATATATTTTACAGAACACGCATAAGAAAAAAAATACACGAATAACAAGTAGCAATGAAATATTACTAATAAGAAGTTATGAATAAGACCATATATTATATCATAACAATGAGTACGATTATGGAATAAGTCAATGACATTTTTTAAATCATTATACATAAGGTTCGGACACTTAAAAAGCATATCAGACCGAAGGTAAGGGAAAATCTCGCAATCTCATTTTTATCCGAGATTTTTTATACTTCAGAATTTACAGGGGAATATTTATCATCAACATTCATGTTTCCTCAATATGTAATATTATTTCTATCCTCCTACAATTTTTTTAATCCAATTTTACCCTTCGGTGTGTTTTTGGTAAAAGATATGAAAGTAATATTTTGTCGTTTCTAGTATGAGTTACATTTTGACTTTTCAGGCAAATGTATGAGAAGAATGTTTTTTTAACTTATACGGACTGAATGGATTTTTTGAACATTATTTCAATGAAGCATCCATTAAAAGATTTCAAGTTTAATTTTAATCAACTTTTTTTAGTTTAACATTGTATGACATTTTAAGAAAGGAAAAGTGTTTTTGAAGTAGAAATGATATTTTCCTCAAGAACGGAGTTCAAGTGTATTATCAAAATTATTTTCCATCTAAGATAATATGGGGTTCTGTTTCTATCATTATTTTTACATGAATTAGTTTATTTTATGATGGAATTATTCTTCTAATGTCCTTTTATCTTATGTTATGATGGAATGATGTTTAAGAATCCCATTTTTATTACCTGGGTTATGCTATGATTTATGATTTTGTGGAACACATAATAATGAGTTCATTATGAGATGGGTGGGACCTATATCTCCCTCCATTTCAATGGGTAAGGATTTATATCTCATGATATAGACATGGCTGGGATGGAAGGTTAATCCGGTTCAGTGATACATGACTGAAATAAGGAGTGAACTCGGTTCAGAAATGGACTTTGTCCGCTAAGTAGTCTTGGAAATGAGTATTGACTACTAAGAAATGATTCTCTATGATTATGTGTGTATGCCACAAAGTTCCATGTTTTATGTTATAATTATTGGGATTAAATTTCACTAATATGATTTATCCCATAATATGATATTATGATATCTTTTGCAGGTTATGATTTCCAAAAGGTTATGTTTTTATGAATATGATGTGATTGATATTTCTTTTTGTACCCTTACTGAGTATTTGAGCTCACCCTTTTGTATTATTTCTTTTCCCTAGGTCAGGAAGAATAGTATTAAGTAAGATATGCCAAAAGGGAATCTAGATATGATAAAATAAAAGGGCCACAATGTTGATGATTTATGAAACAGTTGTTTATGTTTCCCATTTTCTAAAGGCACTATACCTATACGGTCCTTTCATGGTTTTGTTGTATGTTGTAATAATTGTGCTTCAATTTTTATGTAATAATAATTTATGTAAAGTATGGGTCGTTATAGGTTCCATCCAAATTGTGGTGGAAATTTGTCCATCATTCTCAAGGGAAGTACTGAGTTGATTGAGTTGTCTCATATTACAAATGTCGACTGCAGAGACCATTCATCATTGTGGGATACTAAGGATTGATTCCTTCTGATCTGGGTTGTCTAGGATTGTGAATTCATTAATCAATGCATAAGTACATGAATTCTATGATAGAAAATCATGATGTAATGTGGGTAAAAAAGGTAATTACTCTATTAGTCCACTGACATTGATATTGAGAGTGGCCAATTCTTCTTTTCTGATAGCATATTCATCATATCTTTTCTTAATCAATATTTTCAAATCCACTTTGATGTTAAAATATTCTTTTAAAAGTATTATAGACAATTTTAATCTATCGATGTGTTTTTTATTTTTAGCCTCATTTTTCATGACGTTGTCAGATATTGAAAAGGTGTAGAAAAATATTTATTTGTCCATAGAAATAAAAACAAACCCTAATCCACCACAAATGTTTTTCATTATTTCTAGTCCCCTGTAAATTGGAATACATGATTCTCCATCAAAATAATTCTCCCATTTTTGGGGAGTCTCATGGGAATAAAAACCTCCACATCTAGATATTATATGTATATTGTTGTGATTTCTAGAGAGGGATGTGCCATAAAAAATCATCTTGGCCCTGTCCTATCACTGGATTATGTGACATGAATTCAATGTTTTCTTGTTTCAGAATGAACTCTTATCAGGCCAGATGACCAATCAACACGGAACTAATAAGGATGTACATGAGAAGGGCAATATTAGAGACCATGTGGTCATTGTGGTGATCCAGTTAATTCCAAAACATTTACACTCTAGATCTGAGTGCGATGCTGTTCTTCTCAACATCAGAGACCAATTCTCGGGTACCTATCATAGTTTGGATGAGTTATTATATTCTACTAGCAGAACTAGCTTCATTCATATATGTAAGGATGGTTCTCAATGATAATTTCATAGTATCCACATATAACATGAGTGTATTTATTTCCATTAATTACATTAGGACTGGTTGTAGAAAATGGTACTTAAAGAAACTCTCGAATGATTATTAGAAGTGACCATCCCATTAAAAAGTGATCAAATTCTACAGTATAATTGTGAAGGGGGTGATTTTATGGAAAAGATAGACATGAATCACCAAATTTTAGACATGATGAACTAGAGACCCCTATGTTTTTGAGATACCTAGGGGTGATATTTCTATAGTTGCACTAGTATTTTTAGGGTCATACTGAATGTAATAGTGGCATACCACAAAGGCCAATAACATTTCTAATGTTACCTGAAAAGTAAATTTTTTAATATTCATTAGCAAAATTTGTTTTCAAAAATTTTCCATTATTTTTTAATGACACGTTAAGTTACTATATTTTTGTTGGTAATTGACAAGTTTATTGTCGATATAACATACAATTATTCCTATTAAGAAAATAATGAAGATATGAAGCTTGGTGCACTGATAGGTGGGACCAGGGTTCATTAGTCCAAATGGGATGACTTTATAGAAAATGATCCCAAAAGGAGAATTGGAGGAAGTATATTCCTCATTGTTATGGGTCATCAATATATTATTGTACCCCGAATACCCATCCATGATGAAGAGGTAATTGAATCTAACAGCTGCATCAAACTGGAGTTATGTGATTTGTAATGTGAAACCCTCATTTGTGATTTTTAAATTAATGTGTCAATTATCAAAAAATCAAAATCGTCTCATTTATGTTCCGGAAAGAGATGATATTTTTAAACTATCATTTCAGTTCAACATCTCAGAAAAAGGTGTCCTTGATCAATTTGAAAACATCCACCTCAACATTAGTATCATGGGAGGGGTGAAACCTACTTGATGCCTTATTGAATCCTTAATGGTCATTTGTAATTTTGAGATGTTGTGTCTCCACATGTGGATTCCATCGAACCATTTATTTATAAGTCCAACAATACAAATATCAGTTCTTCTTTAGAAATGACATTTAAATAACATTACCCATGAGTGAAATGGTGTCACTAATAAACGCATCTAATATGTCTTATTATGTCAAAGATTTACCTGCATGAACTTATCAATGGTGGATGATATTTCTTCCTTGATTCTAGGAGGGGTTTTATTGAGTTCATCCCCATATTCTACCAGAGTCATTGATGAGAGATTCTAAAGTTGATAGTATTCTAAATTATCACAATAGGATGAAGGGGCTTGGAATTCTATTATTAGTTCTATATGGTCAACTGCATTTATGGGGAGAACATAGTCAATTTGAATAAAACACCATGGATTTTTAGAGGTGGTTCCCAAATATTTGGGGGGATACAACTTCTATATCATTATCCACCATTGGGTTTTTTCATTCCCTTTTGTAGAAACATACCTCACAATATGAATATTCTCATGTATTGAATGGATATTATCACCATGTAGTATTCCAACCATTCCATCTATGGATTATATAAAAAATTGATAGAATTTTGAGGGAATCAATCAGGTTTCTATGGAGCCTGGTCATTATAATTAATACATTGTACCAAAAGTCATACAACATAACCATAAACACATAATTATATGTGATATCCCCAAATAATGCATCATGATTCATCTTATGAGGGGGAAATTTATCACTCTTATCATACCCTTAATTGGATACCTTTTGTGAGAATAATCCCCTTTTGTATAAACCAATCATCTAAGGGTTGAAATCAGGTTGAGGTAGTTCATAGAACCAATGTAAATCAATGTCCATTAGAAGGTCGCATTATTTAATTTACCTAAATCATATAAGAGCATAATGTTAACATGGAGGAAATATTCTAGATCCTAGTAAAGGAAATATCTGGGGACAAAGAACTATGATTTTGTGGTCTATACTTGATAAACACAGATATAGAGACTTCTATCACAAAATCTTTTGGTATCTAGAGAGATTCAATTAATTACTTCCTATGTTATTTTGAAATATAGAGAACATCTATGATTTAGAAATTAGATAGGAAAAATTCTAGTTGTTTCAGAATTTCGTACTATTTTATGAGAGGTTAGTTAATCCCTAGTGGGGATTTCCCCTTGTTATATGTATTAGGTGTTGAGGCATCTGAGGAAGGTATGCTTGGTGCTTATGTACAGATCAAGGAGGAATCTTCTTCTGGTATAATATTTCATGTTGTCCTTCCCCATTGTTTGGGTGATCAAATAACCACACCCCATTGGATAGGAATATAAGAAAACTAGAAGAGGATAAACATGGGAGGTTTTTGGAACACCTCAATGTTTCCCTTTGAAATTTTTGAGTACTTGTCCTTGAGTCTAACCTATATATATCTCCTTTATGAGAACACAAGAAAATATTGGGTCTGATGATGTCTATGTTGTCCTAGGTTTCCTTAATTCTTATGCATGAAACCACCAGCAATACGATTAGGTGTAGAGAACTCATACTCTATGGAATATTACGCACTAGAGAATTGTTATTCAAATTGTATAATGTTAACAATGCCAAATGATATCAATTCATCCAATTCCTATTCCATTTTTGGGGCAGTGAATATGATTTGGATGTGTTTGGGATGAAATATGCAAGGGTCGGAGCCTTCAGTAGAGAAAACATTAATCTTCATATTAATACATCTTTAGGTGTCTAAAGATCACAACCAAATTCATGGGACAAATAGAGGATCTATTTTGGGTCTATAAATATTTTATCTTAGTGAATATTGAGCTTGACCAAAATTTTTCGGAGTCATGTCGTTTTTGAACTTCATCCTATGCAGGGCTGGAAATTTCTTCCAATCACATTCCTCATCTAACTAGGTTATGGTTATGCTGGTCACCATCTCAGGAACATTATCCAACATCACATATACATAATCAACCATTCTTTTGAGAACTTCTTTAAAGGAGAAAATATCCTAGATTTTATGACCTATCATTCTATGTAAAATGAAGCAATCTCGATGATCAGTGAGTTTGATCTCATTCAGAATACTATGATCTCATGGTATGAGATGTTATTTTCTATGGATACTATGAAATAACTTTGGACTTGTTCATTACAGAAGGAGTATTATTTTTTAATCTATTCATAATATATCGAGTGACCCTGGTTATTTAATTCATTTGGCCAAGGATTTTTTTGGTTATTATCATTCGACACGATGATCTAGGTGGTTTTGCACCATAAAAAAAGCTTTAATGGGAAATACTTCTAAGAATGTGGTTAATAGTGGATGTCATTACCTTGACTACGCATTTTACCTAGTTTTACGGATTGATATGATATTTCACTTGGTTTCACAAAATTTTGTCTTCAAAATGTTGTTTCATTTCTATAATCTCATAAAACCCACCAAGACACTTTATTCGGATTAGAGTTATATGCAGTTTAGCTTGATGATTTTTAGAATGTAGTTCTCATAATTATTCTTGTGAGATATGGATGTTCAGAAAGTTGGTTAAACAATTCCATCTAGTTATAAGGCCAAACACCCTCTAATTTTTTATTGCCGTTAGTTATTAAGGTCAATAGTTTTGGTCTCATTCAGTATGGATATGAAGTGGTAAATTAATTGATCATTATTGACTTCACATCCTGAAAAGAGTCCTATTTTAGGACTCTGCAAAAAATGATGGTGGTTCTTATATTTTTCTATAAGAAAAACTGTTCTTTTTCTCCTTTTATTGATCTATAGGACCCATCATCGGACCACATCGGGATATGAAGTGTCTGAGATTCTTTTTCAGGCCTCCTGAAAAATCAATTTTGGAGAAGGTATGTTTTTTTAAATTGGGTGGAAGAAATATTTCATCCACAAATTAAGGATATAGATTCCTCTCAGGCTAGAAAGCTGTGTGTCTCTCCTCGATGGATTACATTCATGTAGTTAGGGACTCAGTATCCATGAGAGATTCTAGAGTTATTTTTTTTGATCCACCTAATGACTATAGGTAGTGGATGGGGCCTGATGAGGTGCACCTATTTTTATCTAGTGTTTTTTCTCATTTCATGAAAATATGGAATGATTATCCTTGAAAGGGAGATGCTTTCACCATAATTTATGGAAGTCATTATCATTTTTAACATCCAGATTTATCTAGTCTAGATAACTAGATATAGAGCTAGTATAAAGTGAATTTTCCAATATTGTAGGGGGATTGGGTCTTGGAGGAAGAATATCCATCTCTGCATGAAGTCTATATCGAGTGGGATTATTTTCCCTGAGTATCTCTTCATTGAATTGTCTTATAGTTTACATCTCATTCTCATATTGTGACAGTTGTTCATCCATTTAAGGAATATTGGTTATCCGAGGTAGTTATTGGGATGTATCCACACTATATACATTATCATTTTTAGTTTTCTTCTATTTAGGTGGAAGCTCACAATTCAACGAAGCTTGGTTTTTTGGCCACCTCTGGTTTTAAGATCATGTTTCCTGAGTTGGTGCTTTCAAATAACCTCATATAGAGGTACATTTTCCAGGTTGCAATCCTTTTCATTGGAGTCTTGATCCACAATATATGTTGTGTTGATAGAGAAACCATTTACATAGATATATATATTCAAAAATTATAGATGTAAGATTATTTTCAACACCACATAATTATTCTGAACTGTCTTCATTAGGGTTGTTCTTTGAAACCCTTGATATATTGGGATTTTTTGGATTACAACATTGTAGGATTTAGATTTAATTAATCATATGACCACCCCATAAAAGAATGTGAGTAATTACCTTGAGGTATTTTCTCATCATGAGTACTGAATGATCCCCAAAAAATAGAGGTCTTTTCTAGGATCGGGGAACATAGGGGATTGAAACAATCAATATTTACCTCCCATCCATGAGAACTCAATTCCATCCATTGTTATGATGATGATGAAAATTTTACTATCTCCATGGGATAAATAAAATATGGTGACACAATTTCATTTGATTAATCCTTTTATTGAGGATCTAATGACTCTTTTCATGGACTTGATGATTCTTAGGATTAACGAATGAGATATAAATGCCCTATACAGCTAGGCTGGGATTGATCAAAAATGATTGTTGATTTTCCATAGAACTCCTGGGGGTTGATAAACCAGGTAATGATGATTATGATATGAATTTTACAAGCTCATTGGGCTAGGGTTTACTTTCAACTATTGTCGATATGTGTTGAATCCTCTATTGAATTGATGATCCAAGTGGTACTGATGGAGGTCGATATCCCTCGACCAATTTGGACGAGTTACCAGATGGATGGATTCTATGGTAGAAGATGCTAAGTCTTGTTGGATGTGGTACATATATTCAAATGTAGGATCTGGGTGTAATGGTAGACCATTATGGTAGTCAGTTTCATTGGGGATTTATCGATTTGATCAAAACATCAACATCCATGACTATAATTTATTCGAATTAGTTGGTGGGGTCCCACTAAAAGATCTCTAGGATGTCACCTCCCTCTATTTGTGATGAATTATAATAGTTGAAGTGGGTGAATTTTGTTTTATGGATAAATAAGATCATGTGTTACCCATTACCCTGATCTTGTTTGGGGCTATGATATTATAGGATGTCGTGTCGAAGGGGTTTTGATATTCTTGGGTTTCGATGAATTATAAAGAATTATACATTCCCCATACTAGAATAATGAAACATGATGCATCATCGAGGATCATCTCATGAAGAGTTTGGATGAAATGGCATTAATCATGTTGCAAATTTGCACATGGAACTTCCTTTTTTGGATCCTGAACCATATGGAAAACATCCAAGTATAGCTAACACATTATTATCCTAATTTCATGGATGTCACGCTCGTATCTTGGTTAAAATAGGTTTCTATCCTTCAGTTACTGGTGTGTTTCCCAAATATTTAGGCATACATAATGTGTGATCACCTTTTTTAGCTCTTCTTGGAACTTATAGTCTAAAGTCGTGATGGGAGAAACATATTGAGTAGGTTGTTTCTAGATAATTCTCTCCATATATTTATTTTTTCCTCCTTTTATTATAAAAATGCACCTCTATCCATTCAGACCATAGAAGGTTATTATTGGGTTAACCAACTGGTCGGAGTGGAGCAGTACCAGAAGCATATGGGGTAACATATATGGTTTACCCTGATGTTTCCAGAATCTCTCTATATAAATGAATTTTAGTATTCAACACCTCTCAATATAGATCTGTCTGAGAAACGAGATTATTTCATTAACATTGTGATGTATCTACATGGGGAGGTTGACCACGGTAGATATCCTGAGTAGTGTCTATGTGCGCCATCTCTACACTACCACGAGAAGTAAAATCACACTAATGGCCATCTTATGATTCAGTTGAGGAGTTTAAAAACCCTTGGGGTGTGGATAATGTGTCTCAAATGAACTTAAGAAGACTAAAATTGAAGATATATAGGATATGAGCCTTAATTTGTTTCATGGCCAGTAGATGGTGACCTACCATTTGAAATTGTGTAGGCTTATGAGCATGTAGTTTGACGGCTATCAGACCTTGTTGATTAACATATAGTGCTAGAAGAATATAACCATGAAAATAAGTAGATTTTAGAATATGATAATCATATTCTTTATTATTGTACAGAATATGAGCATGCCCCGAGTCATGTGCTTTCTCACTCGGCAAGCCTCAGTCTGAATAGGGATATGATCCCAATCTGGATCCTTTATAATATTCAACTGGCCATTATTTCTAGAAATATGAGCATGTTCCAAGTTATTTTCTACTCAATCATTGTGAGGCACTCTTGGATTGGGAGTATGATCCCAGTCCGAATGTGAATTCCCCATCTGAATAAGGGGACAATCCTCCAGAATGGGAGGAGGAATATGAGCCTCCATCTATTTAGCATTTATAGGATGACGATCTAGTCATTTGTCATCAAAAGTATAGAAATGATCCAAACCTCCTTGATCAGTTGGAATATTCTAGACATATTCAATTTTAGTACTATGAGTATGTCCCAAGTCATGTTCCCATCTAACTTGGTGACTCCCCAGACAAAACAGATATATGAGCCTGATCTTCAGCCTTTGAATATGCCCCATGTATTCTCTGATGAAAATATATTCATTCCCAATGTATGTGCCACTCTCACATGGTGTGGCACATAAAAAATAAGACTATGAAACCAATTCCTAGACATTGTAATATTTCATTAGTATTTTTCTCCAAACTTGTTCCATTGACTCGAGGAATGTGCATCTATCACATGGTAAGCCTCAGTTGGAACTAGAATATGAACCCAATCCCCTACTTTTTCGATTACTTGGATATGCTCATAATCTTCTAGGATGGGAGAAAGAATATGTTTGAGATCTTGAGAAACCTATTTTTTATAATGATCAGTGTGTTGTTATTCCCTTTTAGTACAGATATTAATGTTTTTATCTCCATATATATGTACTAGTTCTGAAATATTATTGAGGATTTCCTCATAGGTTCTTAATATTTATTGAAACATAGGAATTGTGTGTGCAAGAAAAAAACCTGCAGATTTTCCCTTTCTAATATATATTGGAAGATTTCGTTTATTGATGCGTTAAATTATCCCTCCAATTTTCTCATTTATAAACTAGAATATGATGGCGGTCTTTATGCATGGGTTGTAGAAATATGATATATCCCCATGTATGTTATGGTAATATGCCTATAAACTACTTTTGAGTGAGCATGTATATGATCCTTCTCACTAGTTACAACTGGAATATTCCAGAATACATCATTAGTGGGAGAGGGAATATGATCCCAAAAATTATTATCTATATCCTTTCACACATAATGTGTCATCCTTTTTTCTTGGGTATGGGTAGAGAAGGTGGTATTGTGGTGGGTGGTACCCTCAGCAGGTGACTGAAGGGCAATAATGCGATGTAAATGTAGATGGTGGTTGACAGTAGCCCTCCATGGTATCCCATTAACTAAAAGGGAAATGTAGATGACTCCATATTCCCCTATCTTCAGATAATATTGCTTTTTATGATTCTTGTATAATCTCTCAAATTAATTGGTTTTGAGGATGTGTGACATTAGCATTACAAAATCTCTTTTCATATTATGAGGACTAGTTGGTTGTAGTGTTTGAATAACATTATATGTTGTATCATGGTTTAGGATTTTAATATTTCTATTCTACTATTGAACCATTGCATTCTCTAGACTAAAATGAATATGCCCGGTGGGAGAAGTCATTATAAGGCCCATAGGGGTCATAGTTGCAGCTGATTTTCCAAAATGATCATTGCTTGAATACATGTTAGATCAAGTTGTTATTTCTGAGAGTAGTATCAATATAAATTAATAAAATAAATAACAAGGTTTTCAATCATTGAATCAATTTAGGAATGATATTTTATCAACCATATATGTATTGGAAATACAATTTTACTTTTATTCTATATCCGTCCATTCTTCTCACATGAATTTCTCACAAAGTTATGATGGAATTATTTTCAAAAAAAACCTCAAATAATGTGGGATAGCTAAAATATTCTTTTATAGGTTCTTCATGTTTTCATAGGATTTGAAAAAAAACATGTTATGACACATGGTCAATAGATCATTATTTTCATTGAGAGATTCACATAGCGTTCCGAATTATTTTTTAGAGGATATGAAAAAATTATGATGAATAGTCAATAAATTATTTCGTTACTTAAGATATTGATGTTAGGTTCACCATTTTACAATTAATCGAAATGATAAATCCTTTCTCGTATCCCTTGTGATTGGAACATGATGATATGGCGATAATTGGGTAGTAAATATTTTGTATCTTGTGAAAAAGATATAATTTTTTAATAAGTTGGTGTATGGTTATCATTCTTTTGTTTAATCATAACAGGGGGTGCATATAGATTGTCCTAGTGGTTTATTATCCGAGGAGTATGGGATTTTAAAAGCATTGATATTAGGTCACTATTGTGTTCTTAAAGGAAGATACCAATGGTTCCAACATCCATAACTTGGTATATACATTCATTCCAAAGTCTAGAATCCATTTGGGGTTTTTAACCCAATGTCACATGGGATCACACATCGATTGAGAGGATAAGTAGTTTGGGATCATCAAACCCATATGGGAGTAACTCTATCATAATGTGAGACTCTATTATTTATTTGAGATATGTTTATATATCCCTTCTTTATTATGATATGGAACAATTTACCCATACAAAATGACCATTGGCTAAGCCTCCTTCTGATCACAATATGGAATCAGTTTTCACCAAAAAATGACCATATGTGAAATATACTTTATACACAAAGGGAAATCATTTTTTTCATCTATCTATATATAGTTTTTACTATTCATCCATTTCCCCTAATTTATATCTATTAATATATTGAATCTATATAGTCATGCGGTTCTGAATCTTATTCCTTGTTTGGAGTAACTTAATATATTGGGGATAAGATTTAGCTATTATGAGGCACCCTAGGTATTATGTTTATGATAGATACAAAAACCCACAATTTCCATTAAACCCATACAAATTAACATCATTCTGAAAAAATATATATTATTTAATATATTCACCATGTGTTCGAGAATGATCATTAGGTAGGAGTCCTAGGAATCATTGTTATGGTTGGAATCACAGTTGTCATTATATAACCAATCCAATGGGATTAAACATAAAGTGGATAAACTTGTATAACTAAATTCATATAAATACACTCAATAAGTCTAACACACTGATGATTCAATGATCGGTGGAGATTCATATTATGTGTAAAATGACTATTTCCACTACCTAAGCCCAGAAAATTGTTGCTCAGTGTGAGGAAAAATGGAAAACAATAAATTATCCACAATATATATGGATGTGGTACATGTTTACTGGTACATCACTTGGGATGTTTAGAATGGAGCTCATTGTAACACCACGAGATTTTATGAAAAATATTCTTTTTAATTTCATTAATGTCTTGTGTTGTACGCTACACCAAAAGGAGCTTGCACAACACGCATCCTTGACTTGCCTTGCATTACACGCAATCATGACCTTCCTTGATAGCGTGTGTAGTACGCAATACCGAGTTTAACTAATCAACGATATGCTATTAAAATATTATTAAAACTAGCCATTATGAATAGTAATAACCACCTATTAAATTTTTAGAAATTTTATCTCTTAAAATGGACTTCATTTTTGGATTTGGAATATCGAAATTAGCTTAGGGTGAAATTTTGGTACGTTTCAGATAACTTTCATATTCTAATGAATAGTGAAAATTACTAAATTTTAATTAAAAACAAATTTTTTAATCAAAATAATTAATAGTGATAAGTTATTAATTTGAGTGGTTTTAAAGTATATTTATAATATATTTTTACAATTTAATACAATTTTTTTCATTGGATGTAATTTCACATTTAAACCAGATATAAACAAGTGTCAATCTTTTGGTAGTTATTATCTCTTAAAAACACACTATTTGTTTTGACAACGGGAATTAATTTTTAAATTAGTTAATTTAACTGATATGTTTTGAATTTGATAAAATAGACATCATTTTTGAATTCATAATATCAAATATAGCTTAGGCATAATGTTTGGTATTTTTCTGGAAACTTTCATTTTTTGATGAATAGTGAAACCACTAAGTAATAGTTAAAAAACTAAATTTTTCATAAAACTTAATTTTACCACTTCTGTGAGTGGAATTCCGAAAATTTGAGAGACACGGTTAATATCAAGGACTAAAATGTGGTTCAATGAGATTAAATAATTTTTGGTGAATAGTAACTTTTTACATTTTTCTACCACGGTTAAAAGTAAATACGATAATTAATGTAAAAATGATATTATTATTACCCAAAAACATGTCTTAATTCTATTGGATAAGTGTAATTCTACCATAAACAACCTTAGGAATACAATATGACCATTTAAGCCCACATGGATTAGATTTGGACTTTTATTATTATTTAATTCAAAGAAGAGTTAAAAGAGTTAAAATCAATGTTTATTTACTAAAACATTTTTAATATATGTTTATACATAAGATAAATTCGATTATATATATTCATTAGAAAGATAAAACGATTTCCTACATAATTGTATTTTATTTGTAATTTTTAGACATTAAATAATGTAATTTATTTATGACACAATGATGATGCAGTAATTACCATAATAGTGAAAAATTATAATAATTGATATTATAAATACCCAAATAAATATAATTTGAGACTTTTTATTAATTACAGTAATTTTCATGGTTAATATGACATGTTAGTATTTATTTAATTAACTGTTTTCGAACTAATCGTTCTGTTATGATTTTCACAAAAATCAATTACTAAATAGTGTCAAAATTGACATAAAATAGTTTTTTAAAAAAATATTATATTAGTAATTGTTATTTTATTCCTAAAAATCTACGCTTCCGCCAAATGACATAGATAAGGTTATATATATTAATAATAAACAACTTGGGGTTCGTTTGACTTGTTATTGTAAGTTTATTAACCTTATAGTATAAGAACACAAGAAGCCACGGTAAAAGTAAAATTATTTAACTTAATGTTAAATCTAAATGATAAGGTTAAAATAGAAACCTAAACATGACTAAATTATATTGGATGAGAGAATTTCGACCCATCGCCACCTTATCTTCGAAATAAATCAATTTGGAGCTATTGAAAACCGAATTTGACTTTATAATAAAATAATAGTTTTAGTCATTCCAAAGGTACCCCTCTCCTCCCTTATAAAAGGGCACCTCCTCCCTCTCTTCCTCACACAACTTTGAGCCTTCAATCTTGGCCAACCCCTGAAAAATTATCTTCTCCACTTCCCTAGAAAAATCCTAGAGGTTTTGGTCTTTCTCAAAGACCAATTTTAGTGCCCTAAGAGGAGGTCTCAAAGAGGTGCTTCAAAGAAGAGGTAATTTCCAATACCGATTCTTTCACCTTTATTTCTTCTTCCACTTCTTCATCATAGGTTGTTTCATTATGAAGTAATAACATAAGTATCAATCATATACTGATATGTTATTATAAGTATGAAACAACCCTATTTCACCATTTATCCATCCTACGGAAAACGAAATCACCGCACGTGCGTACGTACGGAATATCGTCTCCACGCCGTGGTGAAATCTATTTTCCACCACCACCTTACTTGGATGGGTATAATGGTATAAATAATAACTATATATGATTATTTTAAAGTGATATTGATTCTGAAATAGTAT
Organism: Viscum album; assembly: GCA_963277665.1. Classification (NCBI taxonomy): domain Eukaryota; kingdom Viridiplantae; phylum Streptophyta; class Magnoliopsida; order Santalales; family Viscaceae; genus Viscum; species Viscum album. The sequence goes on along the minus strand of OY728155.1, from coordinate 909,849,371 downwards.
ACATACACTCCAATACAGTCCCATGATCATGATAACGATATCATCGCTCGTGCGTACGTACGGACTACCGTCTCCACAACGTGATGAGATTCATTCTCCACTTTAACCATTCATGAATGATTATAAAGTATATATAATAATTAATCATGGAATATATGAAATAATAATGATACTGGATTTATGTGTATATATATGTATTTCCTCTACTTAATTCCATTCAACTCAATAAGGAATCTAAAACAGCGTTCATGCGTATGTACGGCCTACCGTCACCATGAATGGTGTATTTCCTTCCATTTACTGATTTATTATATATATGTATATTCTGAATATATAATATATATAAATAATGTTTTATATTCTGGAATTAAGTAATAATGATCTTAGTAATCATATGAATAATTACAAGTCAAAACACGGACGACAAATGAAACAATTTTACCCAAAACGCTCTTTAACATGGAATTTACAAAAGAACGAGTAATATAAAGTCATAAGTGAACAATTTATGATATCATAAAAATGAGTACGATTCTGGAATAAGTCAATTACATTATTTAAATCATTATATAGGAGGTTCGGACACTTACGAAGCAAATCGGACCTATGGTAAGGGAAATATCACAATCTCATTTTTATCCGAGATTGTTTATACTTTGGAATTTACTGGGGTGCATTTTATCTTCCACATTCATGTTTCCTCAATATGTAATATTTATATAATTATACAATAGTTTATATCCAATTTTACGATTTGGTGAGTTTATAGTAAAAGATATGAAAGGAATCTTTTGTCATTTTTCATACGAGGTACTTTTTGACTTTTCCGACAAAAGTACGAGAAGAATGTTTTTTTAACTTATACGACATGAATGGATTTTTAAAACATTATTTACAAGAAGATTCCTTTAAAATTTTTCATGTTTATTTTTAATCAAATTATTTTAGTTTAAAATTGTATGACATGTTAAGAAAGGAAAAAATTTTTGAAGTAGAAAGGATATTTTCCTCAAGAATGGAGTTCAAGTGTTTTATCAAAATTATTTTCCATCTATGATAATAAAGGGTTCTGTTTCTATCCCTATTATTACATTGATTTGATTATGTTGTGATGGAATTATTTTTATGAATTCCCTTATCTTATATGAATTTTTTTATGATTTCATGATGTTTAAGAATCCCATTTTTATTACATGGGTTATGCTATGATGTATGGTTTATGATTTTGTGGCACACATAAGAATGGTATCATTATGAGATGGGTGAGACCTATATCTCCCTCCAATGCATTGGGTAAAGATTTTATATCTCATTAGATAGACATGGCTGGAACGGTAGGTTATACTGGTTCAGTGAAACAGGACTGAAATGAGGAATGAACTCAGTTCAGAAATGGACTTTGTCCACTAAGATAGTCTTGGAAATGAGTCTTGAATAATAAGAAATGATTCTCTATGATTATGTGTGTATTACATAATGTTTCATGTTTTATGTTATGAATTATTGGGATTACATTTAACAACTATGATTTATCCCATGTTATGAAATTATGATCTTTTTTGCAGGTTAAGATTTCCAAAAGATATGTTCTTATGAATATGATGTGATTGATATTTCTTTTGTTTACCCTTACGGAGCATCTGAGCTCACCCTTTTATGTTTTCTCTTCCCTAGGATATAAAGAAAGGATTTAGGTTTTAAAAAAAGAAGATCTTTATGGGAGATATTGAAGATCTTTCACCACGATTAGAAGATTATATTCCTAGTTTCCAAAGACACTAAACTATTACGGTCCTTGTGTGTGTGTTTTTGTTATGTACTAAGTATTCCGTAAAAGTAATGTAATGTTTATGTATTCCAAGCTTCGGGTCTCTACAGTTGGTATCAGAGGAAAGGTTTAGTCAACCTTTGGAAACTAGGATGCGAAAACGTTAGTGAGATCCCTGGAGATATTTCTATGGTATGTCTAGGGATGTCCCTATGGATATGTATACGTATAGGATATAGTCCTAGAACTATGGTAACGATATTAGATTAAACCAAAGATGTTAGATATTGAAGATACTACCCCTTTATTATGATTTTTGTCTCTCACACTATTCTTTTTGGGTTTTATAAAATGGCTGGAAACAAGATGATTCACAATAATGGAGGATATGATGGACAATGGAATGATATTCTTCATGAGGAACCAAATGAGATGGGATTTGGAGGTCCAAACATCATTATTTTGCCGAATCAACAATCTCATAATATGATCAATAAAGTAAAATTTGGTAAGTTTCCTGACTCGGCTAATAAGAGAATGATGGAGTTTCATGATGACCATAGAGGAAAGAAAGTTCAATTTCCCCTATGTAAATCATGTGGTAAGAGGCATAAGGAGAATGTTTCAAGGGAACTGGAAGATGCTTTGGGTGTGGAATAGAAGGACACAAAGCCAGTAAGTGTAAAGGAAAATGTTCAGTTAACACCATGGATGAGGATAATGGTATTGCTACGATATCAACAATGGTTAAATGTTTTAAATGTGAAATGTACGGGAATTATACAAACAAAGGACCTAAGGAAAAGTCTCATGAAGAGAATCAGTATGGTCGTATGGGTAGTATTTATGTTGATGATGATGGAGAGACTACAAATGATATGTGAGATGAAAGAAATGTTGAAGCTCGGTCAATGTTTTAAGAATTTAGTGGAATCATTACATGTTTATCAAGTGTAATGTTGTATAAGTAATCTCATGGTACTATGGAATGACGAGAAATCTAAGGATTGTTACCCTGTTGTATTTCCTTGAGTTTTGAAAGTGTATGATTAATGGTACCAGTATCCATGAAAGGTTATTCAGATATTTTTGGAATGTAGATGATATGCGTATAATGAAGGGATAAGGATAAAATTAAATGTTTGATAGTATTCATGAGCTCATGACTAATATAAGGAGAAGGTTATATCATGGTTTGAGTATATAGAATTTTTGGATTTTGGTATGTGGAATGAGTTAACTGTTGACAGCATTCATGTTTTCACTAAGGTTTAATGGGTATTCATTTTTTTCAATAGAATACATGATTAAGGTATTCACATGATTGGAATGTGACCAATAAGATATATGGGGGATAAATGATGGTATTAACATGCTTGGTTGATGACATTTCAAGTAATCATTTTCATTATACTATGAGCTTGGGCCGAAGTATTTTAGATAATACTAAAGATTGGAATGGATTATGTTGGACATAAGTTAGTATTGTTTAAGGATAGAACATTTTTTTCGATATTATTGATGAGATGTTATATTAATGTAGTTTTAGAAAAAGGACAACCTGCAGGACGAGCGACATCGCATCGCATCAGACAATGCCGTGGGAATCGAACCCACAACCGAAGTGTGATTGTCCTTTATCACCTACCACTAGCCTATAGGAAGTCCTTGTTTAGTAGAAACTAGTTTTATTATATTGAGCAGTATGATATAAGAAGTAGAAGACCATTTTAGAAACCATATATGATTAACCTCACCATAGATGGTCTTATGTATTTTTGATAACTTTTGTAACCTTTTGTTTGAGACAGATGGAATGATCCATCATTCTATCACATGATCTGCTAACACTTCATGAATGAAAAATCAAACTTCATTTCTTTAAGAGGTGAAGTGGAAATTGTCCAAAGAACGACCAACGGTGACAGTGTACCAAAATCACGAAAGTATTTATTCTAATTCCAATATCATCAACTTTAAGGAAATGATCTTGATAACTAAAAATGTTGTCCTAGTACTCTTATATCTGATGAATCAGATGGTACCTTAGATCATCACAAATTTATGGCTTTGTGATTGCTGGCTTATCCATAGCCATGTTTTCTACCACTCTCCATCAGAACATGGTGGTTAGATTTCTCTTCCATATCCATATTTTCACCTATGTGGAAACCCAGTGATTAGTTTATTTGGGTAACTGTTACATTTCATACTTTTGTTATTAATGATTGGTTTTTCTATTCCTTTTTACGATGTGGGTTTCTATTAAAGAAACTTTCGAGTAGTAAACCATTTATAACCCCGACGAATTTCGAGGGCGAAATTCATTTTAAGGGGGGTAGAATGTAACACCCCAAGATTTTATGAAAAATATTCTTTTTTATTTCATTAATGTCATGTGTTGTATGATACACCAAAAGGAGCTTGTATAACATGCATCCTTGACTTGCCTTGCATTACACTCAATCGCGACCTTCCTCGATAGCGTGTGTAGTACGCAATACCGAGTTTCACTAAACAACGATATGCTATTAAAATATTATTAAAACTAGCCGTTATGAATAGTAATAACCACCTTTTAAATTTTCAGAAATTTTATCTCTTAAAATGGACTTCATTTTTGGATTTGGAATATCGAAATTAGCTTAGGGTAACATTTTGGTACGTTTCGGATAACTTTCATATTCTGATGAATAGTGAAAATTACTAAATTTTAATTAAAAACAACTTTTATAATCAAAATAATTAATAGTGATAAATTATTAATTTGAGTAGTTTTAAAGTATATTTAGAATATATTTTTACAATTTAATACAATGTTGTTCATTGGATGTAATTTCACATTTAAACCAGATATAAACAAGTGTCAATCTTTTGGTAGTTATTATCTCTTAAAAACACGCTATTTGTTTTGACGACGGGAATTAATTTTTAAATTAGTTAATGCAACAGATATGTTTTGAATTTGATAAAATAGACATCATTTTTGAATTCATAATATCAAATATATCTTAGGCCTAATTTTTTGTATTTTTCTGGAAACTTTCATTTTTTGATGAATAGTGAAACCACTAAGTAATAGTTAAAAAACTGAATTTTTCATAAAATATAATTTTACTGCTTCTGTGAGTGGAATTCCGAAAATCTGAGAGACACAGTTAATATTAAGGACTAAAATGTTGTTCAATGAGATGAAAATAATTTTTGGTGAATAGTAACTTTTTACTTTTTTCTACCACGGTTAAAAGTAAATAGGGTAGTTAAGTGTAAAAATGATATTATTATTACCCTAGCACATGTCCGAATTCTATTGGATAAGTTTAATTCGACCAAAAAAAACCTTAGGAATACAATATGACCATTTAAGCCCACTTGGATTAGATTAGGACATTTATTATTATTTAATTCAAAGAAGAGTTAAAAGAGTTAAAATCAATGTTTATTTACTAAAACATTTTTAATATAGGGTTATACATAAGATAAATTCGATTATAAATATTAATTAGAAATCTAAAACTATTTCCTACATAATTGTATTTTATTTTTAATTTTTAGACATTAAATAATGTAATTTATTTATGACACAATGATGATGTAGTAATTACCATAATAGTGAAAAATTATAATAATTGATATTATAAATACCCAAATAAATATAATTTGAGACTTTTTATGAATTACACTACTTTAATAGGTTAATATGACATGTTAGTATTGATTTAATTAACTGTTTTTGAACTAATCATTCTGTTATGATTTCACAAAAATCAATTACTAAATAGTGTCAAAATTGACATAAAATAGTTTTTAAAACAAATATTATATTATTAATTGTTATTTTATTCCTAAAAATCTATGGTTCAGCCAAATGACTTAGATAAGGTTATATATATTAATAATAAACAACTTGGGGTTCTTTTGTCTTGTTATAGTAAGTTTATTAACCTTATAATATAAGAACACAAGAAGGCATGGTAAAAGTAAAATTATTTTACTTAATGTTAAATCTAAATGATAAGGTTAAAATCGGAACCTAAAATTGACTAAATTATATTGGATGAGATAATTTTGAACCATTTCCACCTTAGATTCGAAATAAATCAATTTGGATCTATTTAAAACCGATTTTGACTTTTTAATAAAATAATAGTTTTAGTTATTCCAAAGGTACCCCTCTCCTCCCTTATAAAAGGGCACCTCCTCCCTCTCTTCCTCACACAACTTTGAGCCTTCAAGCTTGGCCAACCCCTGCCCAATTCTCTTCTCCACTTCCCTAGAAACATTATAGAGGTTCTGGTCTTCCTCAAAGTCCAATTTTAGTTCCCTAAGAGGAGGTCTCAAAGAGGCGCTTCAAAGAAGAGGTAATTTCCGTTACCGATTCTTTCACCTTTATTTCTTCTTCCACTTCTTCTTCTTAGGTTGTTTCATTATGAAGTAATAACATCAGTATCACTCATATATTGATATGTTATTATAATTATGAAACAAACCTATTTCACCATCTATCCATCCTACAGAAAACGAAATCACCGCGCCTGCGTATGTACGGAATATCGTCTCCACGCCGTGGTGGAATCTATTTTCCACCAACACCTTACATGGATGGGTATAATAGTATAAATAATTACTATATATGATTATTTTAAATTGATATTGATTCTGAAATAGTTTACTTACACTCCAATACAGTCCCGCGATCATGAGAACGATATCATCGCTCGTGCGTACGTACGGACTACCGTCTCCACGACGCGATGTGATTCATTCTCCACTTTAACCATTCATGAATGATTATAAAGTATATATAATAATTAATCATGAAATATATGAAATAATAATGATACTGGATTTATGTGTATATATATGTATGTCATCTACTTAATTCCATTCAACTCAATAAGGAAACTAAAAACAACGTTCATGCGTACGTACGGCCTACCGTCTCCATGAACAGTGTATTTCACTCCATTTACTAATTTATTATATATATGTATATTCTGAATATATATTATATATAAATAATGTTTTATATTCTATAATTATGTAATCATGATCTAAGTAATCATATGAATAATTACAAGTCAAAACACGGACAACAAATGAAACAATTTTACCCAAAATCCTCTTTAACATGGAATTTACAAAAGAACGGGTAATATAAAGTCATAAGTGAACAATATATGATATCATAACAATGAGTATGATTCTGGAAAAGTCAATGACATTATTTAAATCATTATACAAGAGGTTCGGACACTTATGAAGAAAATCGGACCTAAGGTAAGGGAAATATCACGGTCTCATTTTTATCCGAGATTGTTTATACTTTGGAATTTACTGGGGTGCATTTTATCATCCACATCCATGTTTCCTCAATATGTAATATTTACATCATTATACAACAGTTTATATCCAATTTTACCCTTTGGTGAGTTTATAGTAAATGATATGAATGGAATCTTGAGTCATTTTTCGTACGAGGTACTTTTTGACGTTTCAGACAAAAGTACGAGAAGAATGTTTTTTTAACTTATACCGCATGAATGGATTTTTAAAACATTATTTACAAGAAGATTCCATTACAATTTTCCAAGTTTATTTTTAATCAAATTATTTTAGTTTAAAATTGTATGACATGTTAAGAAAGGAAAATGTTTTTGAAGTAGAAAGGATATTTTCCTCAAGAATGGAGTTCAAGTGTTTTATCAAAATTATTTTCCATCTAAGATAATAAAGTGTTTTGTTTCTATCCCTATTATTACATTGATTTGATTATGTTGTGATGGAATTATTTTTATGAATTCATTTATATTATATGAATTGTTTTATGATTTCATGATGTTTAAGAATCCCATTTTTATTACATGGGTTATGCTATGATGTATGGTTTATGATTTTTTGTCACACATAAGAATGATATATTTATGAGATGGGTGGGACCGATATCTCCCTCCAATTCATTGGGTAAAGATTTTATATCTCATGAGATATACATGGCTGGAACGGTAGGTTATACCGGTTCAGTGAAACAGGACTGAAACGAGGAATGAACTCGGTTCAGAAATGGACTTTGTCTACTAAGATAGTCTTGGCAATGAGTCTTGACTAATAAGAAATGATTCTCTATGATTATGTGTGTATTCCTTAAAGTTTCATGTTTTATGTTATGAATTATTGGGATTACATTTATCTACTATGATTTATCCCATGTTATGAAATTATGATCTCTTTTGCAGGTTAAGATTTCCAAAAGATGTGTTCTTATGAATATGATGTGATTGATATTTCTATTGTTTAACCTTACTGAGCATTTGAGCTCACCCTTTTATGTTTTCTTTTCCCCAGGATATAAAGAAAGGATTTAGGTTTAAAAAAGAAGAAGATCTTTATGGGAGATATTGAAGATCTTTCACCACGATTAGAAGATTATATTCCGAGTTTCCAAAGACACTAAACTATTACGGTCCTTGTGTGTGTGTTTTTGTTATGTACTAAGTATTCCACAAAAGTAATGTAATGTCTATGTATGTAAAGCTTCGGGTCTCTACACTCATGATTTCGAAAGGCTTCATCCATATGACTGAAAAATTATGAATCAAAGTAATCATAGTTTAGTTCACTTATCATCCCACTGATGGATGATGTCGAATGATAATCCAATGGGAATGATTGGGTCACGATGGTTGAAATTTAAGAGATATGGGTGGAATTATGTTGAAGTGGAGGAATTATTTGATCTCTAGAATTATAAATTCACTCTTTCTATAATGGTTAGTCATGGAATAAGAGTTCTCATAGTTTATTCCAATTCTATTTCCACTAATGGATGAGGTAGAATGATCAAGCCATGGGAATGATTGGATCTAGATGGAGGAAATGTCAGAGGCAAAGATGTAATTTCACCAAAGTGGATTCCAATTAAAGAATGGGCCTTACAAAGGAATTCTATAAATCTTGGTTTCTGTAGGAATCAATGTTCTTATAGTTTAGTTGATTGGGACACACAAACTATGTATTACATAGTGTGAAGGAAGTAGAAATTTCATATTTTGACTCTTGTTGGTGATTCAACACAATAGTTTCCAAAATATAAAGGCAGTAATATAATTCTACTTGACAGTGATTACAACGCATGGTTTCACTAATATGGCCATTGGATAATGTTTTCATGACCTAGGATTTCTATTTGACCTGGCATGGTTGTCTGCCAGACCTGCTTGATTGTCTTCCTAAAATGATTTTCTTGTATGACTAGCTGTCGATGGATGTTTTAACATGCCCCGTTGTATTACAGACATGTCCAAGGAAACATTAATTATCTATTTGTCATTTCTAAGGGACATATCATAATTTTTATGGAATGTATGATGCACATCACAAGATCAAGGATGACTTGTTCAGTTGACATTCCAATACCTCATTGGATCATCCTGAAATACATCACATGATATCAATTTGTTATTTCAGAGGACATCACAAAATATCACCTAATTTTTCCAGAGGACACAATATGATCTCAACTGACATGCTGGTTGTTCGTTGAATGATCTCGGTTGAAATGATTGGAGGGTAACCCATGTCCTAACTAACATATATATTGGATGATGGGAAACCACATTGACATAACCGCGTGCCATTGAGGGTCACTTTTTACCTGTAGTAGTGCCATTGTATGATTTGGGATACATTCATAGAGGAAATCATGAGGTCTATATGGAGAGCCTAGTGGGTTTCCTGAGACATGGTTGGCATAAATGATGGGCACCATGTGACTTGTTCTAACATGTATAAGGGACTTCTCAGGATCCAAAGAGTATTCTAAGGGTTAACTACAAGATCTTGTTAACATAACTGGATGATGTCATATGTCCTGAGTGGTTCTCAAAATATTCATAAGGATCCTTATAAATATTCTTTACCTATGTCCTCCATATTTTTAGTACTTTTTATATATTATTTAATCACATATATGTATTATATTTTTTAAGGGTTATCTTATTCTGGTCTCATCCAATTTAGTTGACATTTGGGACGTCCTTTGCATAACATGTCTGACATGTCAGGAGTCCATTGTGTGATCTTAAATTATCACAAGAAGTAACTATGAATATCACAAGATCACTTATTTTGTTCTGAGTATTTTACAAGATGGAAAACCATTTCCTCTGTGAGATCATCTGCTGTGAGATGTTTTCTCCAATAATTGCGTGTTTTGGTGCATGGATCCAAGGATGTATTTTTTCAGGACGGGGTGGGGTACATATATTCCTCACCACATCAATTATAAAAATGTTTTTTGGCCCATATTACAATGTTCTAGTACTATGTCTCTAGAATGATTTCATATTATATGTTAGTCGTGATTCTTTAATATGTTATTCCAGGGTTGTTGAATGATTTATTTTAATAGTAAAACCATCCCATTGGGAAATCACTTATTGGATTATGACAAAAAGCTGTATTTATTAAACATATGTAAATTCCAAGTCAATTTATCAATGTTAGGTTGATATACCTATGTGGCTGGAGGAGATCAGAATGTCTATTAAAAGTCCATTGTGTGATAAGAGATTCCTTCTCATGGATCTTCAATGACTCAACTATGGATTTCTTTAGGGCCTTTATAAGATCATGATGTCTTGTGGAGGTAGGATGATAAGAATCGATGTTATACATATTTGTTTTGTCACTTTTCCATTATTTTTCATTCAAATACTATTTAATGCACGTAGTAGATGTCCAAATTTTTAGGAAAAAGAGATTTTCAAGATTCTAAAGAAAAAGTCAGAAAAGCTACAAAAAATGGCCAAGTACTTGTCATGGTGTACATGTTCACTTCATGTACTTGATTATCACAGCCTAAATCAAGCTGTGAAGCTTATGTTGTGACCAACAATGATGACTGAAGGTATTTCCATTTCACGTCGAGACTCCCTCCTACACGTCATGACACCAATCATACCAAACAATGAGAAAACCCTGAGGGTTGAATGTGAAAACGTAGATGGAGACGGTGTACACGTTGTGAACCACAAATAAACGATGTGACCATGATCAAAAATAATTAATCCACGGAATATCTACAAGCGACAGTAGAGAACCTCCTCAAATTAATGCAGATTAATGGTTCATGATATGATGATAAAGTACACATCAGGACCATTTCCGTCAATATAAAGAGTGTTGGATTGGGTTACACCAAATATGAACAAGAGGGGGGGGGGGGTTAATTGTGTATTTTAAGAATTCATCATGAATCATGATGATGGACGATTCTATCATTTTTACATTATCAGATTTTTTATGTAGTGGGAAATAAACATTTATAGAATGCAAAGATGTATAGTGGTTTGGGGAATAGTGGGCCCCTAGTCATCTCTACCAAAACTCTAATCCATGAGCTGTGTGATTTTCACTATCTGGTCCTTTATCAACAGACCATCCACAATTGTGGGCAGACAGTTGACACCATTACATGTTATGGGTAAAACAGAGCCTTCTGGTTCATTTAGAGAACCAAATACATAGATTAGTATGTGATGCTGGTTAATCAAAATCAAAATTTTATTTGTCTAAAAATACATTCCAATTGTTCATCATAGTTTCAGAAACATGTAACTAATAGTAGATAAACCACAATCTTTAGAAATGATGTTCTTTAGATAAGGGTAGTTCTGAGTCAATGCAGTTGTAGTATATATAGAAATAAATTCAGAAATTCCAAAAACAATGGATTCACGAAAGAACGTCGATTTAGAAATTGTGTTTCTACAAAATTTTTCTTCTTCTGTAGAAAATAGTGTTTGATTGTACCTTTTTAGAGCAGATCTATAAATCCAGAATGTCTCTATAAAAATGTAGTGGTGAAAAATTCAAGAGCTTGTTATATTTTTATTTTTTCGATGATTCACCTCCTCTACTATGTAAAACAAAATATCAAAGATATATATAAAATAACAGGGATCATTTTCCATTATAAATGTAGATCCTCACATTTTTCTTTTAGAATACCGATATTCTAATGTTTGAATAACAAAGCAGTCATAACTCCGCTAAATATTCGGCATGAAAATCTATTCTTAAATCCATCCTTTGAATAAAAAATAAACGGATTTGAATCAGGCTCTAAATTAGCCTAATAATATGGATAAAGACCATTTCTAAATAAATTCATAATCTAAATCTCCAATGCCAAACGTAGGTTTGAACTGCATAACATACATTCTCTGATCATATGGTTCACAATGTAAGGTTGATCATCCATTCATCAAAAGTAAGGTTGATCATACTTTTCTCTTCAACTGTAAAACATATGGTATGTAATCAATAGATTCCTTTTTATTAGAACATAAGATACATGATCCATAATTTTTTATAGAATTTTAAGACTCATTATAAAAGTATGGTTGACGATCAATACTATTATAAACTTCTAAATGTAAGGTACATGATTCATGCTTTTTTATAAAACGTAAGGATGTTTTCAAAAGTAATGTTGATGAACCTTACTTTTGAGAGGAAAACATAATGTTCCATAATTTTCAAATATCCTAAATGTAAGGTTATTCTTTTATTATTTTCTAAATAACCAAATATAGGTTTCTTCTTCTATATTTTTCTAATAACTCAAATGTAAGGTTACGTCTTCCATACTTTTCCGATAACCCAAATGTAATGTCCCTTATTCCATAATATTCTGATAACCCAAACATATGGTTCCCCCTTCCATATATTTCTGATAACGTTTGGTTTCTTAACTATACATCTCTGATACAATGTAAAGTAAATGAAAGATTCGATCTTTACACTATGCTCCACAACATTGGGTATGAACAATGTTTTTGGAATACACTCAACTGAATTTTGAACATGTAGAGTAGGAACAGTGTTTCTAGAACAGGCTCAACTAATTTTTGAACACATTGTCAAATATTCTGCATGTATTAAATGATTTATTATTATTCCAAAATTGAGAAATAAAGAATATTAACTTCCTAAAATACACTCAAAGATAAATCATTAGATTAACAAAGAAGGGTATTTGTAAACATCAAAATATTCATAAAGAGATAATGTATTGTTCTCAATAGTCTCCCGTTAATAAAATTGCGTGTTGTTTAAAACACCACTTGCTCAAAAATATCCCTCTTTTTTATGACCACGAATCCCATGAAATAACAAATGAAATTATCTTGCAAAATTAATTTCATATAGTTTAGAGTTTTATGAAAGATAAAAACAATATTTAATTTTAAAAAAATTATCTCAATGAGAAATAATCATTTGTTTTTACATAGTTATATATTTATATAAACATAATTCAATATTTTATATTTTCTTCCACATTATAATGAAAAATAATATATCCTCTTTTATAATGAATATAAAATTTTGTGTTTTCCCAAAAATATCTCCAAAAATAACGTTTAGAAATTTCTCCCCTTAAAATGAAAAGTTTTCATTCTCCCTCTAAGTAAAAGATTTATATAATTTTTTTTTTAATTTTTCAAATTTACCCCCATTTTTTTGATATCAAAAAATAATGATAGAATAAGGAAGATAACAAATTTTAATGTAGCACTGAATTTATGTAAATGTTATAAAAAATATTTATTAATATTTGAAACAAGATTATTGGAATTTTGACATAGATAGTACAATAAAATAAATAATAACATATGAAAATGAGATTCATGTATATTTTATAGAATATATATATATACAAGTACCAAAATGAGAATAGGAATCAATATTGGGAAAAAAGGTTTGGGTAAATGGTTTGAGCACCTCTGAATAACTTCCTTGAGCTCTGACATCTTCAGTCTCCACATTTTCATTATTCCATCACCTAAATAGAATATGAGATCCCTTCATTGCTAAGTCATATTGATATCTTCAATCAAATTGACTCTAAAAAACTCATGTATCATCCCTTCCTTCTCTATAGACTGATTTAGAATCTCTGAGAATTTTTTCAATAAAACTATAACCACAGGTTCATCATATGTAATCAATTCAACAAGATTCTTTTGATAATCTAGCAGAACAGATAATGGAGAGTTTATAAACTATAAATCTTGAAATATATAATTAATATTGCTCATTACTACTGTAATGGGATGAAATATATTTATTAAATTATGTGAAGTACCCGAGGTACCAACTTGAATGTTCTGAAAGTTGTGACTTGTTACTCCATGAAATTCATAAAATCTACCAAATCGGACTTCATCACCATGTCAGATTTTAATTTTTTAACAAAAACCAACATATCCTTAGTAAAAAATTCATCTTTTATTTTTGAAATAGAACTGGATTTAAAATTCAGAAATTTCTAATTTTCATTGTCCAATGTTCTTCTTAAATTTGAATTTTCTTATTCAACTCTTGTTAGCTTTCTATACAGTTCCTCAGAATCTTCATGCACAGAATCAGAGGCACCGTGTGCTTGATTGTTAGTCTGAGATTCGACAAGATTTAACAAAACATAAGGTAGGGATTCAGTATTGGATTTCTCTTCGTCCTCTCTCGGTACTGGCTTCTATACTAATTCTTCCATTGAGACCTTCTCTGACTCGTTCACAGAAAAATCATCAGTAATAATTTCAGTGTGAATTTCAGAGGGCGTTTAAGCTTGATTCCTATTAAAAGGTTCTTTCTCCTCTTGATCATCTTTTTCATTTATTTCTTCTAAGACTGGATCCTCTATTATATGTTCCTCTTGATCAAATTCCTTTTGAAAAATCTCAGTAGGATATACAGTTTCAATAGACTCAGGTCTAGCCACTTCAACTTCTCCAGGATTTCAAATAGTTTGAGGCACAATATATTTTACAACTTGATGTGCCACATTAATCTAAGAAATTATTTTTTGTTAAATTTTTCATACTACATATTCTCTAATAAATCTGTAGCTCAGAAAAGGTTCAATAGCATCAGCATTCAATTGAGTAGGATCCTCACAAGCTTGAGCCACTCTCTGCCTTTTCTTATGATGTGCTTCATGACTTTCCTCATCATTATGTGGATCAACTATGACAAATCCCAGTCTTCTTGATGTTCCACTTGCTCTAGATTCTACCATGCCATCCTTAGTTTTTGCAGGTTGCTCCCCCTGAGTAGAGTCCAGGTTTTCCTCAGCTCCAACAGGCATGAGCATGCCTTTCATAGTACTTTAGAAGAAGTCAATATTCCTTAGAGTTATAGTATTGAAAACATTGTTGTGATGTCATATTACCCAGGTATATATTAATCTCACTATATCAGACATAAAAAATATATTTGAAATAAGCCATTTATAGTGATAGAAGTTCATTCTAACCTCTTGTTGAAATCAGTAGTTGAAATATGTTACCATATATTTCCAAAAATTCAACTTAATATCAATCATAATGAAAAACATTACATACATGTCATGAAACAAAATCGTCTCAATCTCTGACATCCTAGGTGCAATCCCTATTTTCACAAACATAACCAAAATCTTCTAATCAGGTTCTTGGTCCTTCACTAACAAATTTCTTATACTTTTAGAACCAGATAAAAATTACATAATGTCCTCTGTCTTATGATAATTGTCTCTAATATTCATTATGTCGAAATGATAAACACCCTCATGAGGGATGTTTAAGATTCTATCTATTTCCACAGATGAAATTGAAAAATCCATATATTCAATTTTTACAAAAATGGTGTCCTCTGTATCTCCAAGACTGAATGAAATTTATTTGAAAAGATGATGAATCACTACCTCATATAGAAACTCTGTATATTCTCTATTGAATGCTTATTTGAGATTCGGAAAGTCCAAAGCCTGCGTCAATGTTAGATTGGTCAGGTATAACCATTCCAAATCAACTAATTATCCTTGTTAGATCCTCCTTCCTATCAAATGATGACATTTGGTGTTACTAGTTTCTCCTTCCTCGATTATCATTTTCATGGCCATTTCTGTTAAAGATTTATAATTATTTAAAGAGCTAGGGTTTTGAAGGTTCAGGGATTGATAGAAATGATCAGTAAGGATTATTCAGGTTCAAATGGTTTTGAGAGGAATGAACATGTTTAGAATTTGAAATGGCTCTAACAACCTTGATTCTAGTGTTAATGTCATAATAATCATGACATTATTTAAATAAAATGAAATGTATGAGGAAAAAATGTTATAAAAATGAAATAGTAAATTATTCTAAAAATAATAATAAAATTATTAAAAATAGAAAAATATATAAATGAGTAAAAAATAAATAAAAAATTTAAAATTAAATAAAAATATCACCACCTTAATAAAATTAAACATCATAGTGGGAAGTGGTTTAGTTAAAATATCAACTAATTAAATTTATATACATTCAAATTCTATGAATATATCTTTTTTTTAGAAAATGATCTCTTAGAAACTGATATCTGATATCAACAAGCTTAGTTATTGAATGACTAATAGGATTTTTTTAATTATTTATTTCACTTTTATTATCTCACAAAATAGTTGAGTTATTAGAATTTAGTCCAAAGTCCATAAGAGTGTTTTTCATCCACAATTATTGTTCACAACAACTGCCTAAAGATAAATATTTTGCCTCTACTATTGAAAGGGAAACTGAGTGTTGTTTCTTACTAGACAATGACACTAAATATTTTTATAAAAAGTGACCATTCCATGATGTGATTTTTCTAAATAATCCATAACATCCAAAGTCATCATATGAATATGAATTTAAATTAAAATTAGATGTTTTTGGATAGAGAAGAGATTGAAAAACATTTCCTTTTAAATATCTAAAAATTCGATTAACATCACTTAGGTGAGATTATTTAGGATTGGATTGAAATATAGAACAAAGACATACCTAAATATATTATATCATTCCTGCTAGCAGTATGATATAATAAACTACCAATCATACATCTATATAACTTGTTGTAAAATGACTTCCAGTTTCATCCAAATTGATTTTTATACTAGTACGCATAAGAGTTTTATATTTCTTGATATTTTCAAGCCCAAATTTCATTAGTAAATCAACAATGTATTTTCTTGTATTTAAAACATTTCAAAAATAAGTTTGATAAATTTTTTTTCCTAAAACGAAATTTAATTCTCCTATCATACTCATTTAAAAATTTTTTTGCATTATATTTGAAAACTAATGACAATGTTTTTTTAGTAAACCAAAAATTGCATCATCAATAGAAATTTGAACCGGTAAAATATTTGAATTAACAATTTTCATAAACCATGTTGGATCGTCCATCCTGACAGTAAAATAATTTTTAATAGAAAAGAACTTAATCTTTCGTACTGAGCTTTGGGTGCTTATTTAAGGCTATAAAAAATATAGTATGTTAAGAAAAGGTGTCTGGTTTTTGTGAATTTTCCAAACCAGGAGGTTGCTCAACATAAATTTCCTCCAATAAATATCCATTTTAAAGTGGCAGACTTAACATCTATTTGAAATAGTATATAGTTCATATGAGATGTATAGGAAAAATGGATTCTAATAGCTTTTAATATAGATACAGGTGAAAAGGTCTCATCATAATCTATACCTTATTCCTAATTATATCAATTGGATACTTGTATTTCTTTATATCTAGTTATTATTACTTGATAATATAGTTTAATTCTAAAGACCCATTTAGTTCCTATAAATAGATTGTTCTAAGGTCTTTCAACTAAATCCCTAACCTCATTTCTCTCAAACTAGTTTAGTTCATCATGCCTTGCTATCATCCAACTCTTATCATATAGGTCTCCTTCTAATATATTTGGTTTTAATTGGGACAAGAAGGCATAGAATTCTAAAGGATTTCCTACATTTTCTCTAGTCTTTCTTGCAGTTTATAGGTCTCCTATAACATTTTATAAAGGGTGATTCTTTAGGGTTCTAGACTACCTGGGTAGTACACTATTATGATCTTCAATGTCATTTTTTTCTGAACTGGACTGAATTTCATTTAAATATTTTTCAATGTTAGCTTTTATGTTATCAAGTCTTATGTAATCATTAGAGTCCGATTCATCATTTTGGTCTTTCCTTTTCTCAAAGGGATTAGATTCATAAAATATCATATTAATTGATTCTTCAAAAATCATTGATTTTTTTAAAAACTCTATAAGAATTGGAACTACCAGAATATCTGAAGAAAATTCCTTCATCATATTTTGGATCAAACATCCCAAGATTTCTTTAGTGTTTAAGTTGTAAACCTTGCATCCAAAAACATTAAAGTAATTTACACTAGGTTTCCAGTTATTCCAGAGTTCATTGGGTGACTTTTTAAAAATTGGTCTAATTAAAAGTCTATTAATTATATAGTAGGTTGTACTTACATCTTTAGTCCAGAAATAGGTAGGAAGACTGGATTCATTTACCATAGTCTTAGCCATTTCTGGAATAGTCTGATTTATTCTTTTAATAATTCCATTTTGGTGTGGATTTCTTGGTGCATAGAAGGTGTGTTTAATACCCATATTTGAGAAAAAGTAATTAAATTCTAAATTCTCAAATTCTCCACCAAGATAACTTTTTAATGTCACTATTTTAATATCTTTTTCATTTTGGAGATCTTTTCAAAAACCATCAAATATAGTAAAAGATTATTTTTTATATTTTAAAAATAAAATCCAGGTAAATATATATTAATCATCAACTAATACAAATATATACATTTTACCATTCAAAATTGCTATTCTTGAAGGTCTAAACAAATCCATATGGACACGTTCGACATGCTTCGATATAGCAATTTTGTTAACAGATTTGAAGGATGATCGGTGCTTCTTTACAAGTTAACATGCATCACAGAATCTATCACTTTCAAATTTGAGACTAGGAAAATCAAAAACTACTTGTTTCTTAGATAACATATTTAATGAATATATATTGAAATGTCCAAGTCTTCAATGCCATATCCTCAATTCATTTAACATTGCAGTTAAGCAGTTTACATTTTGTTTTTATAAAGAATTTAAGTCGAGGGTATAAGCATTATCTGTTCTGGGTGATCTAAATTTAGGCAATTTATCTTTAAAAATAGAACAACAGTTGTTAGAAAAATCAACAAAAGAACTATCATCACATAGTTGAGAGATACTTATTAGGTTGTGCTTCAATCATAGTACATAGAGTAATTTATTAATTAAGAATGCTTCTGGATCGCCAATAATTCCAGTTCCATGAATTTTACCTTTGGCATTATCACCAAATGTGACTAATCCTCTATCTTTTTGAGTCAATGTTTTAAATTTTGATGAATACACACTCATATTCCTAGATTAACCACTGTCTATATATCATATTTTAGTTAGGATTTAGTGACCTACTTCGTGTAATGGCATTTAAATTGAGGGTTTTTTGGTACCCATATTTTGTTTGGTCCAGCAGTGTTAGCCACCAAAGATCAGGGAATACATACTTCCTCTATTTTTCTATAATAAATATAATCATATAAACTGCTTTCTGCAATGGATTTCTTAATCCAACTTATTTTCGGTTTCCTTAGATAATAGATTTTATATATATCACATTTTTTCCACATTAGTTGCAAATTTTAACCATTGTACATGGAACAAAATAGTTCTTATACAATTTGGGTTTCTAACCTTTACTGCATATTCCATATCCATCCTTTTTAATAACATTCATTCCAGGAATTTCATTTAGTGTATTTTCTCCTTTTCTAAAAACAATAATTTAAGTTTTGTATGTTTTTACTTCTATTTATAGTGTTTTTATTTGAGTTTCATTATCATTATTTTTTGGGTTTGATGAGTTGTATTTTTCAATTAACTCTCGATGTTGTTTCAACAGTGTTTCTCTTTCTTCTAAGAAAATAGTGTAAATATTTTTCATTGATATAGGTTTCCTAAATAAGGTATCATATTTATCTTCCTGCATATTATAGTAGGCTGTATGTTTATCACTTGAATAGCTAGAACTATAATCAAATGAGTAATAGGATTATACCTTATCATCTTCTTCCATAAATCACATATTTTAGTTTAGATTAGATTATTCCTTTTCTGAGTTAGACTATGATGAGCTACTAGAGTCTTCAAAAAAACTCCAAGTATCTTTAATTACCTTTTTTCCATTCTTCTCATAATCATTGATTTTGAAAATTTTATTTTTCTATTCTTCATTTAATTTAGGATAGTCAGGCCTAATGTGACCCATCTTTTTTGCATTCATATAATCATATATCCCTTGGTTATTTTTCATCCTTTTTGAAGAATTTATAAATCCCTTATTTTTTTCGGAATAATTTACTGAACATCCTGGCTGGCTGAGCCCATTCCACATCTGAATTAGATAAATCAAAACTCTCTGATTTCACATTGATTTTATTCTTCATTTTTCTGCTTATCCTTTGATATCATTCCTTCAGAGCAGTATTTTTACTTTTAATTAAAACATTATGCTCATTTTCTTCAACTTCCACCTTGGATTCAAACATCATAAGAATTAAAATTAACTCTCTCACTAAAAAATCTTTGACAGGTGAGGATTGCCTAATATTCGCCTAAATTTTATTCCTCATAGGTGGTAATACTCTTAGAACATTCAGGCAAATATTTTTTGGTTTGATAGTTTCACCCAAGGTAGTGATATTATTAACAATTTCTATATGCCTAACATTAATCTGGGTGATTCTTTCTCATTCAGTCATTCTGAATGTGTCGACATTCAATTTAGATGGGGCATACCTCAACTGTCTATCATTTTTAGTTCTTCCATAGGCAACTGCAATTGTCTGCCACATTTCATAATCTGTCAGGTACAGTGATACTCTATTGAATTCATCTTGTCCAAGACCATAGATGATAGCATTCATTTAATTTTAGTTTATGTCATACTCTGCTTCTATATCAGCAATCCATGTTTTAAGTTTCTCTGGAATCTGATAGGGAGTTAGAATTTTCTAGTAGAGTATGTATCCAAGAATCATTAAGTAAATGTACATCCTTGATTTCTAGCATACTTAACTTTCACCATTGAAGTTGGGATATCAAACCATTGACATAACTTCTCAGGTATCAACCATTGTTCTCTTAGAATAATCATTCAAAACAATCATCTTGTTATATCTTTACAAAAAGAACCACCTTTTATACCAATTGTTGTATCGTGTTATACCAAATATGCACAGGAGGGGGGTGAATGGTATCTTTTACAAATTCTTCAAGAATCTTGATGATGACTAAGTCTATCCTTTTAACATTATTAGAATGGTTATACAATGTAAAATAAACATTTATAGAATGTGGGGATGTATTGTGATTTGGGGAACAGAGTGCCCCTAGTTCACTCTGCCAACGCTCTACTCCACAAGCTTGGTGATTTTCATTATCTGGCCTTCTTATCAACAAATCCTCCACAACTATGTGCAGGCAGTTGACACATTTACAAGTTAAGGGTAAAATAGATCCTTCTAGTTCATACACATATTTGAATACACATCATAGTATGAGATGATGGTTACTCAAAATAAAATGTCTATTTTTATAAAATTGCATTCCAATTGTTCTTCATAGTTGCAACAACACTCGACTGATAGTAGATAGATCAGCATATTCAGAGAAGTTTTTCTTCAGATAAGTGATGTTCTGAGTTGATCTAGTTGCAATATATATAGAAATAAATTTAGTAATTCCTACAACTATGGATTCACAAAATATCTTCAATGTAGAAACCATGAATCTTCAAATTTTTTCATCTTCTTTAGAAAACTGAGTTTGATCGTACCTTGTAACAACGGATCATTAAATTATGAATGTCTCTATAAAAAGGTTGCCGTGAAAAACTCAAGACCTTGTTATATTTATCTTCATTCCGATGATTCAACTCCTTTTCTATGTAATAAAAAATATAATAGATATATATAGAATAACGATGAGAATTTTACTTTCTAAATATAGATCAACAAAAGTTTCATTTAGAATGGTGATATTCAAATGTTTGAATAATAGAGCCATCATAACTCCCCTAAATATTCGGTATAAAAACCTATTCATAAATCAATCCTTTGAATCATAAATAAATGGTTTTGAATTTGGCTTGAAATCATCCTAATAATATGCATAAATACCTCTTCCAAATAATGTCGTAATTTAATTCACCAGTCCCAAATATAGTGTTGAACTTCATAACATACCTTATATGATCGTAAGGTTCACAACGTAAGGTTGGTCATCCATTCTTCTAAATAATGGTTGATCATACATTTCCCTTAAACTCTAAAACAAATAGTATATAATCCATACATTCTTTTTTAGAAGAACATAAGATACATGACCCATACATTTTTATAGAATTGTAAGGATCATTATAAAAGTAAGGTTGATGATCCATACTTTGATCTGCTTATAAATATATGGTACATGATTCATACTTGTTTATAAAATGTAAGGTTGTTTTCAAAAGTAAGGTTGATGAACCATACATTTGAGAGAAAAACATAACGTTCCATGCTTTTCTAATATCCCAAACATAAGGTTCTTCTTCCATACTTTTCTAATAACCCAAATGAGTTGTTATTCTTCCATAGTTTTTGAATAACCCAAACATAAGGTTCCATCTTCTATAATTTTTTTATTTCCCAAACGTAAGGTTCCCTCTTCAATACTTTTCGAAAAACCCAAACATAAGGTTCATTCTTCCATACATTTTTTATAACGTATGGTTTCTTAATCATACTTATCTAATATAAAGTAAAGTAAACTACAGATTTCATCCTTATTCTATGCCTCAAATAAGGGTTGGAACGGTGTTTTCAAAACATGCTCAAGTTATTTCTGAACACGTAGGGCATGAATATTGTTTCCAGATCATGCTCAAGTGCTTTCTAAAAAACTTATCAAATATTCAGTGTAGATTAAATAGTTTAATATTATTATAAAATAGAGAAATAAAGAATATTAATTTTCTGAAATACACTCAAAGTAAAATCATTAGAATAACAAAGAAGTGTATTTGTGAACATCAGAATCATCATAAAGAGATAGAGTATTATACTCAACAGTCTCCCCTTAATAAAATAGAGTGTACGTATAAAACAACACTTCCTCAATAAGAGAAGTGAAAAAACACTTTAAGAAGATTTATAGGAGTATCACTATCTATATTTTATAAAACTCTTGATATTTAATTCAATTTTCCCTCTATAAACACTTTAGTTTTCTCTAATTCTACATTTGGAGATCTGTGGATTCCTTTCCTTCAACTCCATAAATTCCAATATTACATCATTTTAATTTCGTTCTATTCATGTAAGGTTTTTTTTAATGTATTCTTGTGTGTTCATTTCATATCATTACAAGTTAAATTTATTAGCATTTTTATCATGATTTCCTATATCCATTTTGTTTGTTTAAATATGAGTATCTAAACACATCGAGGTTGGGATCAAGATTAGATATATTGAGATGCTTAATAAAATCTCTATTTCTAATCTTAGAAAACCCAAATCGATTAGTAATTAGGATATAAACTAACGGTCATACCCCTTTGTGAGATTGTACCATGGCCATCAGATAGTCATGAAAATGACTCTATCCTAATTGAAGTAAACTATGACTATGACTATTAGCTTCCGGAATTTCCTATAATAGAAGATGAATATATTGAATCTAGGACTATTGCTAGCCATATAATCATGGAATATCTATATTCTAGGTAGAACTAGAAGATTGGAATATGGATGACTAGCACCTACCACTTACATCCTAGACTAAGCACCTAGAACCTATCCATGATTTGAAATAGGATCACCTTTATCAAAAGACTCAGACATGATCCCGAACCCTCTTTCATTACTCATAGTCAAATGAAAAACATGTTAGAAACTCCTAAACATTAGTCATCTAGTAAGGAAACCTAAAAAGGACTCATGAACAGATTTTTTCTCCCTAAGAGAACTACATACTCCTATAGGGATCTACCCCAGACTACTACCTTACTACACCCTAGTATTTATTAATTTTTGGGACACATATAAATTTTAATTCAATTGGGATCTAAGGAAATAACAGCATCTGTGGATGGTTGATCAAATTTTGGTGCCATTTCTGGGGATGTAATGCTATTTTTACACGATTATGACTCTATTCTAGGTATAAGATAACCATTTCCTCACCCTCATTCCATTGTTTCTTGATTCCACTGAGTCTTTTTGTTTTCATTTTTTCTCTCTTGTTCTCCCCATGCATGTACGAAGGTCCTTTGAGTCATTCAAGGACTCTGGAAAAAAATTATATTTTTCCTTCAATCCTGAGATAAAAAAACATATCTCTTTTCTTTTTCGTTCAGTAATGACTGAGAAATTACACCTTGTAGGACCTAACCCGCCAAACCCCAACCATAAAATCATTCAAGGAGATCACCCGATAATGAACCCAGAGAAAACGTTCATAGACTATGATGTGCCATCAATTCCTGGAGCAACTCTTAGTATTTTTCACCACCTGTACAAGAACACACATTTGAGATCAAACCTAGACTCATTCATATGATCCTAAAGAAGGGGAAATTTAGAGTTCTTCAGAGAAATGATCAACATAAACATATTTCTAACTTTGTGGTGGTTTGCGATACCTTTCACAACCAGAGATTTTTACCTAATGAAATAAGAATCCACGTATTCCCATTCAACTAACCAGAAAAATCCATGGATGGGATAAAAAAGATATCACCCAAGTCTATTACCAAATGGTTTGAACTGGCTAGGAAATTTCTAGACAAGTACTTCCTAACCATCCAAACCTAGAAGCGCAGGATGGATATTCCAAATTTCTACCAAATTGATAGAGAATATACTTAGGATTCATGATACTTCTTTAAAGAATTAATGACGAAGTGTCCACATCATGGACTGGATTTGTGGATATAACTCCAAAATATTTATCAAGGAGTCCAGCCAGCCATATGAAATGTTGTCTATGTATCCTATTATGGAGGTCTCATGTTCAAGACGCCTGAAGCCAGAAGAGACATTCTAGAAGAAGCCACTAACAATGACAGTATAAGGCAGTGTGATCGTGGACCACGACAGCGTGAAATCCACCAGATTTATGAGACCACAAGGCTATCAGTAGAAGTGGAAGCGCTAAAAAAAGAATCATTCCAGATACCCACTACTCGAAACCCTCCTACCCCTATAATGGAATTTAAATATTGTGAGATTTGTGGTAGCCCACATCTATATCATGACTATAATGTTGGATATGAAGAACCACAACAAGATTATAATTACATGAATTACAATCAACCAAAACAGCCATTCCAGTAGAAATAGTATTATCAGTAGAGGCCTTCCCAGCAGCTACCTCAGATAAATCAATGTTATTTTCATCCAAGAAGAGTAAAGAACCAATTTAGAGCTCATGGACCACCAGGATAACCTATGATGAACCCCGTACTAAGAACACAAGATCAAAAACTACCATTACGTCATAGAGAACGAAAATTTTAGACACCTCATCCAAGACCTTTGCATGAACCTATGCAAATAACTTTGGATAAATTCATGGTATCATTTCTAGAAAAGTATAATTAATGAAATACTACCCATGAGACAGATACGAAAAACCAAAGAGCTATGCTAAAGAACCTAGAAATGAAAATGTGTCAAATATAAAATACCTTATATGAGATATTACTAAGTAAAATACCTAGTAACAAAGAGACGTGCCCATGATAGGAAGCTAAGGCCTTGGTGTTGAGGAGTGGATACATTATTAACTTCTAACAACTTAATGAAACATGGCTAGAACCGGAAGATCCCAGAAAACAACTACTTCCTAATGAATTCAATCCCACCATACATCATGAAAAAGTACCATCTGAGAAGAAACATATAACTGGGCAGTAGAAGGAACCTTTGTATGTTTCCCCACCTCAATATCATCTATCTCTTCCCTATCCGAAGAGATAAAGATAACATAGACAAGACACAATACAAAATGTTTCCAGATATGTTCAAGCAATTACATATCAACGTACATTTTTTCAAAGCGATTGCCTAGATGCCCATTTATTCAAAATTCATGAAAGAATGGTTTTCAAATTAAAGAAAAATATATGACTTATGAGTCATCTCTTTAAATAAATAATTCTATGCTATTGTGAGGTAGAAAATTCCAGCAAAGATGAGAGACCCACGAAGCTTCTCAATGCATTGTGAGATAGGCACATGAAAATTTTTCAGTGCACTCTATGATCTTGGAGACAACATTTACCTCATTCCAATGAATTATTTTACAAAGATTAAACTCAAAGTGCTCAATGAAACATGTGTGGATTTATAATTTTCTGATCGCTCAGTCAAGTTCCCTCAAAGCATTCTGGATGAATTACTAGTAAATGTTTGAAAATTCATTTTCCTAGTTGATTTCTAGGTGTTATACATGGAATAATATGGTGATGTTCTTATAATACATGGAAGACCATTCCAAGAAATAGTAAAGGCACTGATTGATGTGAACCAAGGAAGTCTCATCTTCTAATTAAGAGATGAGAAAGTTGTGTTTAACTAGATTAGATATGTGAAACAACCATATGAAAGTGAGGACTGTAACGTCATATTTCATACCTAGAGTGAGGAAGATTCCATGACTAAGAAGAAGGAATGTGATGACTCTGTTATACAAAAATGGTTCTATTATTTTAAAAAAGACAAATTTTTAGAGACAACCACCAGATATGTGGTACCTTCATTAATTCCATCCATTATTATGCTTAGTATATCAATGTACTCATCTATAGGTGGATCCTCCTCCTTATCGATTATTATCCACACTATGTTATACATGGACAAACAAAATAAAAATAAAAGATAATGGATTGAATATGTTTGACGAACCATTCTGTGAGAACTATGTCATCAAATGATCTTTAATTGAGTCAAGATCTCAACTGTAAATGAAGCGCTGACTGTGAGGAAACCATGATTATGAGTTAGTTATGTTAGAATATGACAAGCCTTTTTTAGAGTCTTCATTTCATTTGAATAATGGGGCAGGGAAAGAAGGGATGCAATACTAGAGGAAATCATAAATGTACACATCGTGTAACCAAATGTCACGACGTGACCCTTTGTTACTCAAAAAATTGAATTATCACAATGGTCACGATGCGACGATAAGGTACACATCATGAACTGGCTCAGGTATGTTTTAAAATATTATCGATGGGTCGCAACCCGAGACCCTTCACCTTCTATCCTAACAACTCACGACACACCACCCATTTCAAACCTGTGTGTGACACTTCACTTCCAATCTTCATAAAGCTGTTCTCCCTCCATTCCTCGCTTCAACGTCCACCACCCTCCTATCCTTCTGTCAACACACCACCCTCCTCTTCCTCTCCATGGAATGGACCAAGAGGCTACAACCTGAAGCTTCTTAAATATGATCATGTTCTTCCTCATCTTCTTCAAGCCAGTAGCCTCATGCTAAGCACCCTTGGACTCCATTTTCCTCACAATACATGAGATCCTGCCCATTTACGGATGATAATCATCATTTATACCCAATTATCTACATTTAAAACCCACAACATTTGATTCATCATATTCAACTCCATGAAAAACCAATGTGGACTAAAAAGACTATAGATATGGCCATGCATGTGGGGTTGAACATCTTAGATGTCATCCTCTTCTTATTAGAGATGATGAACATCGACATCATCAATGACGTCATACAGGAGACACATAGGGAGTTGTTTTGGAGTTCCTGGAAACTGTTGACATCTTGGTGGACACCCTTCACTTTAGTCTAGGCGGCAAGCGACGCCAGCTCACCATGGACCAGTTTTGTGTAGGAATCGGTATCGACACCGAGGAGTTCATGATCTCAGACATATATCCAACCCTGTGGAGAAGGAAATCTCTAGAGGACATGCTAACCCTTTGGAGTCTTATTTTATGTTACCCACATCCTATCATAACCCCAGACTACTGATGTCCACCCATGTGAGTAGTCCAACCCTATGTATATTGCATCGGTCTATGGAACATTGATGGTTCGCCTGAGGAAGGACCCATGGTAGTGTCATCCGTCTTGATTTGTTAACCTCACTGGTACCATGGGTAGACTTCCCAACAACATAGACTCTCAATTCACCTATTATTATAGAGCATTAGAAAAGGGGAGGCAGGATACACATATGGGCAGATCATTCATCACTTCGTTGGCCTGATACCTCCTTGTTTTTGATGCCTCAAAGCCTCTCACCATAGTAGGTCCATTTTATTTGATTCATCATGAGCTCTTGAACAGGATGAGGATGGTAGGGAAGTAGGAAGACATCTATTCTTGGGCACCTGGATTCTAGGAGCAAGTGCTTCATCCAGTTGCACCACATACATCTGATTCGAAAGAGCATCCACCGATGGTAGCAGCAGACCCTCTACCCAGCCACTGTCAGTCCTGACCACCACCACCTCCACCCAGCCTGCACCTACCCAACCCACACCTTCTGACTAATGGGTACTCCTCCAAAGAATTTTTGAAAATAAATGCAATATCGCTTCCCACCTCCACTTTCCCTTCATTGGATCTTCATGATTCAGCCCTCAACAACCTGATATCGCAAGACCTTCCTCATCCACCCATCCCCGATCACCATATCCACTCTCTAACATCCATCCTAAAATCATAGACCCCGCTACTCAGTAGGAATTCCTGGTGGAGTAGGCCCAGAAGGTCAAGGGACCACCTACCGAGCCGACTCTCTACATCGCTTTCATTGATCCAAATGCCAAAAACATGGCCTCTATATGGATCTGGGAATCCCCACCACCAACCCCATCCCAAAAACCCACCTCCACCACACCACCATCAACCACATCCCCACCTACCACTGCTGCTTCTATCGATGGTTATATAGTAGCTCAGTTTGTTCCATCTTAAGATGATGGTCTGACGATGGAGGAGATTTTTGGCCCATAGCACTGATTTATTTTTGCATAATTTTTGGTATTTGGGAATCTTTTTTTACTAGAGGGATACATTATTTCTCATTCATTTGTACTAAGATGGTATATTTATATACATTTTTGGATTTCTCTTCCCTTTTATCCATATGTTTAATTTTTCTTATTTGTATTTCTTTTTTCCATGTCAATGTATATCTCTTCTGAGTCATCTAATTTTATTCACAGACACATTCCTCTATATATTATTTTTCAATGAGTAACCATGTGTGTCATAGATATCTCCAATCAACATATGGTTTTATCATTTTATATCCTCTTGTAAAAACCACCACCTAAACCAATGATTCCATTTCATCAACATTTAATATTTGGTTGAGGTGCACCTAATGTTTTTAATCTAGTTAAGACACCATGAAAATATGGGGACACAATGACCAATAGCTTTATGCACCCGAGGATAAACTAAGCCAGTGGCCCATCTCATTGAATTTGTGTACCATCTATCTAGATGATGACATTAAAGTTGAAACTTTATGTGAGGAAACCAATAGTTTTTTTTATTTTGGTTTGATTCTCGTAATTTTCAGTGTTTTATAGAAGTACATTGTACAAACATTCATTCAATAAAAAAATGTTCAACATTATTCCTTCTTTTTATACCTTCTTATTATTCATCCATTCAAATTTTTACACCTGTGGATTATCAATTTTTCTATAGTGTTGTGTGATTCTTTTAACATATTTGGAATGTGCATCAAAACAACCTTGTTAAGACAACTCAGAAACACCCATGTCTTACCAATTCATCTCAGAGTTCCCTAGATTCCCTCGTTTTAAATTCATTCATCACTTCCATGTCTATTGAATTATCAGAAAATCAAAACTCACTACCACACCACTCCCACCAATTATGTAATATACATGGGGACACTGTATCATTTTATTTGGGGGGTATTTCTCATATTTTCACATAGATACACTTTATTTTTGTATGTTCTCACTATTCTAGAAAATATTTTTCTAACTGATAAACATCCTGCAAATTAAAAAATTAGTATGCTCATGTAAATTAAAAATAATATTAAAAAAAATTGATAACCATGTTTCACCCCTGCCTAGTACTTTAGAAAGTTTTTTGAGCATATATGTTTAATTATAAATAATAATATTTGATATCATGATTTATTGAATCACCACTCATGATTTATTCCCTTTTTAATTCCCAATTTTTAATTTATTCTCATTACCCAAGAGGATCTACGCCTTCAATATCATTTTATTTTCTGAGAAACATTCATGAGAGATACCCAGGGAATAGAATCCTACTTGAACAGTCACTGTGATTTTATCAAAATTATGAATGAGAAAGTGTAACATTAAAATGATTGAAGTATCCTTTGATAGAAATTTTACCTGAGACCCACATGATATCTATCATTCGTTTTTCCCTTAGTTTCAATGATTGACTTGATAGAATAAATACTATTTCACGCATATTTCCCATCATACCCTGTTCATTGTACAATGCTTTTATATTTTTTTAACAAGTGTGGGTGCAGAATTCAAATAGTATGGGATGATTTCACTTATAGAGATCTATGGTACGCTCACTTGAATACAAGGTTGTGATTCAAATTCCTTTTGGTTGTATCTCATTTTCACTTTTTTCCTTTGTAAAATATTAATGAAAAGAAATAATTAATATGGCTTATGAACTAGGAGGGTCAAAAATCACCATTATCCAGAATGATGAATCCATCGAAGGATTATACATGGTTAGATAATGGATGTGCCATATATCCAAGGCATAACATTTTAAAAAATGCTAATGAAAATGGAAAGGAACTAAATCATTTCATTATCTACAAACTTATGGTACATATGGATCCAATCAGAAAAGATGGCGTATGGACTTGAATCACTAGATCGAGGAATTTTGTCACACTTATCATATTTCATCTGCATTGTACTTGAGATCTTACACTCCTCTGGAGATTGTTTTTTACATTTTACCTACTTACCTACAACCTCAGAGTCATCAAATCCTTGTTGATAAAATCCCTCAAGATTATTTTCAAACTTGTCTTTACATAGTGGAGATGATAGATCCAGTGCAAGTCTATTGTTAGGAACAGGGAATTAGGTACGATAATACCTTTCTTACAATTTACCCAAATTGATGGTAGAAAAGCATAGTGATGTAAATTAAAAATGGGCATATATCTTAAGAAATATTTATAATATTATGATTAAAATAATATAATTGGTTTTGAAAATACGATCTACGAGGAATGACTAATTGACATGGTAGAATTAAAACTAGAACTTGACTAAATTTCTCCATACACCTAATTTAATTGCATAGACATAAAACACATTTCATGATTTGCGAACTGTTTATCCTTTTCGAAAGTCTTGTTGAGATATTTTTCATGAGGATAAGAAATGGTTCATGTGTGGTGGGATTTGAGAATCCCATCTGTTACAATTATTTTTCTAGAATTATTCTAATATTTTTCATTCATATACTATAAAATTCATTATGTAGATGTCCAATTCTGAATGAAATAGAGCATCAAAAGATTCCAAGGAAGAAGTGAAGAAAAGATAAAAAAATGCCCAAGTACATTACATGACGTACATGTTCATGACAGGTACATGATGATCACAAACTAAATCAAGCTGTGAAGATTAAGTCATGACCAACCAAAATGACTGATGGAATTTCCAGTTCACATTGTGACTCCATCCTACACATCCTGACACCAGTCATACTGAATGCCGAAAAATCTATGAGGAATCAATGGGAATTCCCAGCTGGCCATGGAGTACATGTCGTGAACCACATGTACACGATGTGACCATGGTCAAACATCCTTTATCAACAGAAGATCTGTATGCCACCCTGAAGATCCTTTTTAAATTAAACCGGATTAAGGGTTCAAAGTGACAATCAAGTACACATCGTGACCATTTCCACCTATATAAGGAGTGACACGACATCACTTTGAGAAGGATTATGGGATTATCCCTCTATACCTTTTAGAATAATTTCGATATTTTCTTATCATTTCCCACACTGAACACTTTAGTTATTTTTAATTTTTTTACATTTACAATCTATGAGTGATGGATTCCGTTTCTTCAAATCCTTCAACCCCTACATCACTTCATATACAATATGATTTTTTCAAGTAATTTTTTATTTAAATTAATCATGTATGTTCATTTTATATCATTACTTGTTCAATTCTGTTATCATTATTATCATGATTTCCTCTTTCCCTTGTATTTTTTTTAAATATGAGTAGGTAAATGCATCATGATAGGGATCATTATTTGATGTCTCTAGGCGCTTAATTAAATCTCTTGGTATAATCTTTCCGAACCAAAATGGATTAGTAATTAAGATATAAACCAATCGCCAAACCCTATTTACGCGACTATACAAGGATCATCTGACAGTAAAAAAACGACCCTATCCTAATTGAAGCAAACTTTGACTCTGACCATTATCTTATTAAACTTTGTGTAATAGAAGCTGAACGTAATGAATCTTAGACTGTAGCCTTCCTTTTAACCATTGAATTGATACATACTACATAGATCTAGAAGACTGGACCAAGGTTGGTTATCACCTACCGCTTTCTTATCAGACTAAGCACATATGATCATGCGAATATTAGAACATGGATCAACTTTATCCTAGATACTCAGAATTGATCCTGACCACGCTTTAATTACTCATAGTCAAACCAAAAATTAGTTAGAAAACAGCAAACATCAGTCAACTAGAAAAGAAACCTCGAGAAGATTGAAGACCAGATTCCATCTCCATACAAGAAAAACTTCTTTCTCTTGAGAACGACCCCAGACTTATACATTACTATGCCCTAGTGGTTAGTAATTTTTGGGATACATATAAAATTCTATGTTGACTCACATCATTAAGAATTAATGAATACTATGGGTGGCCGATTAATGGCCTCATGTGATCAATGGAAGATCGAGGAGCTTCACATGATCAATAGTATTTATCAGTGTATCATACCCTTTTAAGAATTATCACTCATTTCCCATTTTATTTCATTTTCTATTTTATAGAGGTTATGAATATTGTGATTTTTGATGATTTTTGTTGAAGACAACTAATATCTATATTGGAAATGCATCATGTAACCAAAAAGTAGTCATGTGGTGATACTCATACATGATTATTGAAATATAATTTTTTTTGTCTGTGGCGATGAAGTGGGATCACATGACCACCTTGACATGTTTGAGGCCCTTCACATGATTAAGGTTAAATTCCAGTGGGCTCTTGTAAAACAAGGTAAGAATGTTGACATGTATTCTATACTGTCATGTTTACTACATGATCATGTGACGTAATGATTATTATCATGAATGGATTACCCATATTTTATATTTTATTCCCTAATTTTATAATAATAATAGGATTTTTAGGAATTTTCACCTACCAAGTCTTGTGACTTGGATAAGCATATTTGGAAGCTGTCACATAGTCAGCAGGCTTTTTAGATGCCTTCAAGAGAGTACAATGACTAATCAGTGGGGCTCCAAGAGATCTCCCATATGTTATACTTTATTCATGACCATTCACTTTACCTTATAAAGGTCATACGATTGCGAGTTTTTAGAAGTTTTATATTATCTAATTGATATTTTCCACCATTTCTTTCATTTCATTACATAGAAAATAATAAACATATTCATGTATTTAATTCCTACTCAATTTTAAAATGCTCATATCTCAGAAATTAAACAATAATATCCAAACAGAAACCATTAAATGAAATAATATGAATATTAATCTTTGATTTCATTAACATTAAAGAATAGGTATCTCTAACAGATATCATTTTATATGAAAATAATTTTGAAATATTCTTTAAAATAATTTCTGGAGGAAAATATCATTTATTTTTAGAAAAAGTATTTTTTAAAGATAATAAATTTTGAAAATAACATTTATAAATTATAAATTATTACTCAAATTAGTGATTGTTTTATGTAATGGAGATTTTTTTCTTTGTCATTAAAATTAAAATAGTGATTCATTCCATATTTTTTATTGATGTTAAAATAGACATTATTAGAATGAAGAAAAAATATTCAATTTGAATCCATTTCTTAAAAAAGAAAATCAGTGTTATAATTGTATATTAAAAATAATATGATAATAGTATGAAATATTTAAAAACATTTTTAAAAAATATGGTTTGTGAGGAAAAATATTTCTAACCGATTAGAGTAATAAAGAACTATATCTTGAAAAACATTTTCCTAATTATATTGATTAAAAAAGAGTAAAAAATTGTACTATTATAGAAATATATAATTAATAACCATATATAAAAAAATATTAAAGGGAGTACTTTTGATATAGATCATAATATTTCAGCAATGGAAGCATAATCATAAAAAATCATAAAAAACACTGAGGTTATAGTAATAATATCTTACGACTTTTTTAACATGTAATTTTAATCCCCAAAAAAGAATAAAATCACATGATGGATAAAATATAATTAAAAGTATTGATATTTATTGTATAACATGTAAAATTGTCAGTATATATATCTCATAGAAAAATGTAGGTTCATAAAATAACATGTGTGTCGATGTAGGAAAATAGAGACAAAATTAATTTCTATTCTGGTAATGTTTTAACCATAAAACCCATGAAAGAGACATCATAAAATGGATATCTAAATCTCAATAATTATCAATAAAAAATTCATAAAATAAATCCAGGTTTAGTATAAACGCCACATAGAATATGTATATTTTCCACATGGCCCGAGTCTAATGAAAAAAAGTGAGATATAAATACCTTATTTTATGAATTGACTCCCATCATAATCATTTGATACTCTGTAAAAATAAATATAATATATTTTATCTATATTAATGAACCAACATAGATTTTATAATAACATTTACGATTTTTATGGAATTTTATTACCAATTCATTATCAATTAAATGATAAAGGTACATTTATAGTAAAAACCACTTATTTCTTATCTGTTTTATATTATTTGTATTTTTCCCCCATACATTAATCCAGATTTTATTATCTCTAAAATTATATGGATTATATAAATATTTTATATTATTAAGATGTATTTTTTTATATTAATATATTTTCATTGTGACATAAGGGAATCTATACATAGAGATGGTTTTTCATTTGATTTTTTGATTAAAAGGGTTAAATGTATATGAAATATTTTAGCTCTAGAATATTTTTTATTTCATATATGTGAAATATCTTTAATAAATCCATTCTAAATACATTTCATGTATCCGGTGAATGATTAACACCACTTCACAGGTCGGTAGTCCATTATAGACATGAACGACAAAATCATATACCCAAAAACTATAAATCAAAGAAGAACGTGTTATATAATAATTAAATATAATAATATCGCCATAAATATAATTAATATAATATATAGTTTATAAATACATTATTAATACCATTCTTTGATGGTGGTTATGGAAAAATTAATGGCATCGGTTCATGGGGCGGTTGTACTTTGTATAGACGATTGATGATTACATATCCTATATGATGGATGTATGTGATATTGTAGGTTATATAAATAAAATTAAAATGTATTATTATATTTA
The DNA here is from genome assembly GCA_963277665.1 of Viscum album. Classification (NCBI taxonomy): domain Eukaryota; kingdom Viridiplantae; phylum Streptophyta; class Magnoliopsida; order Santalales; family Viscaceae; genus Viscum; species Viscum album. The sequence goes on along the minus strand of OY728155.1, from coordinate 909,813,999 downwards.
TAATTCTAATTAAATTATATATTTATGATATAATTAATGTTAAATGGATTTGAGAAAGAAATTAAACAATAAATTATGTTGATAACCATTATCTCTTATTATAGTATATTGTTTTCATTTTCACCAAAGGAATTCATTGGTTGGATGTCTTACCAAATTATGTCTTCTATGATTAAGTGAGGGAATTTGGAAAGATTGTTTTATAGGTTTTAGAGGAGAAAAGTTTCCACATATTCTTGAATAATTTTGGGGGTGAGTTCTCTTTATAGTGAAGTAGGAGTGGGATTATTTTAAATACCAAAAGATAAATTGTATTGGGAGGTCACCTGCTGTTTGTTGTTTAGTCCTTTATTAAAAAAAATTCACTTAATCACTATGATTAATTTTAACTATATTCATAAGTAATAATGTTTAAAAATATTGTTCGACTAACTACAAATTATAATTTATTTAGACATAAAATATAGAATCAATATTTATAAATTCAAATAAAATATTTCTATTTATTTAATATAAAATTAATCCCACTGATGATATAAAACAAATTGTTTTTAAAGTGAAAAAGATCAAAATATTGAACTATTTTGAAATCCAATTTAATTATGGAATTTTTTGTAATGACCTAAATTGAATAAATTGATGTATAATGCAAATATTTATTCTTTAACACTAAATTAAAATTTAATTTTACTATATAAATAAATTGTACTTAATGGATTTTGTCATTAAAAATAAAGTATTTTTCACTATTTATCAAAAAAATAATTTCACAAAAATCCAAAAAATTAACAAAAATATATTTTTTGACATTAGGTATCAAAAAATGATTTTTATTTTTTCAATTAAAATTTATATAAGTTTTTAAAATATAAGTTTAATTATATTTCAAAGTGGACATTAAAAGGCGTTCTTTAGGGAAAATAATATATCAATATACAAATACATTATTGAAAATTATTTATTTCATTAGAAATATGATTTATTTATCTTAACCCATTATAAATAATTTTTAGAAAGTAGTTTTTAATATTCATATTACTAATATTAAAATTTAGGATAAAATTTTCTTATTTTAAAAATTATAATAGTAATATGTTATTTCATCGAAAAGAAGTATTGTGTGTAATTAAAAATAAGCCAGTTCTGTGTGTAATGGAAGAATCAATGAGTGTAACATATAAAAAATATTATCCTGGTGTCGAATGAACTAAAATCCATCAGATCTATTTAATTTTTTCCAATAATTTTTTCATTAAAACTATAGGTGTTACATTCGACCCCCCCTAATAAAATGAATTTCACCCTATAAATTTATCACTATGATACAAACAAGGGACAATACATTTTCTTCATCATATCATCAAGTTTCCATGTAGCTTCGTAAAAACAATTCACCCCAAAACATTGACCAAGTGACTGGTCATGTTTTATCGAACTTTTTTTGTACACCCAATAATTTGAACTCGTTTTTCCTCATTAAAATGATTATTTCTCTAGTGGTATGTAATTTGAATTTAGAACATGTTATAATCTAGGTATTTACATCCTCAGTGGAGATGAATGGGACCCATTATGGTCTTGTTAATGTTTTGGTAGATGTTTCAACTATTATGAAACCATTACTAATTGATCAAGGATCTGGAAAGAACTAATATACCTAGGTCCCAACCTCACTCTCCTTCTAAATCTCATGTAATTATTCCATACTGAGATTCATTAAAACAAATTATCACCATCTTAAATATCAATATGATGTTGATGGTTATTCATATTACTTCTTAGCTAACATTGAGATGTCATAATATTATGATGGAAGGCTCTTACCTTATCACCATTTTCATCTGCTATCTCATGTCCCAATATATACTTGTATTCAACTTCATTATATCAGGTTAGAGTTATTCCATTCATTCCCTAGATGGATTCATAAAATTCTATCAAAATGATTGATAAAATGTTATTTTTTAAAAAAACTCAACTAGATGAAAATGTGGGTCCCAAAAACATTTGAAATCTGGAGAAAAAAATATCAACATATCATTTAGGGTTTTTAATATGATTTCATATTGAGTATCCATCTGTGGATGATAATTTGTGATATAACTCAATTTTAGGTTAAGTTATTTATGAATACTTATCCAAAACATTGTGGTAAACCTCAGATCCCGATCAAATAAAATGGAATGTTGTGATCCATGAATCATTACCATATTCTTAATGTATATCCTGGATGAATGAACCAGATACAAGTCTTATCTTCTAGTGATGGATTTTCTTTAAGTGGTAAGGCTATTAACTATAAACCATTTATAATTATCCCTTTTATAGATTTTTGGGAGTCTAATGAAAAAAATCCAAAGAGATGTTTTTATAATTTTAATTTAGTTATATGTAGTTGATGAAACTACACCTTACAATATTTTCTATTATGCCATGACTTGTTGTTATTCCAAACACTGAGATACACATTATATGATATCCCACTACTTGAAATCCCACCAGATGTATTATATCTTATTTTTATATGTCATCGTATTACCTAGAGGAATAGAGAATGAAGATTAATGAGATTCCTTTAAAAGCTCATTCATATCTATTATACACTATATACATACATGATTCAGAAAACATATAATTCCATCATGGAGAAGGATAAGCTCTAGGAAATTTATAAATTTTTTTTTAAGATTTTGTATTACCTCTGTACCACTTTAATCATCACCTAAATAGATGGCTGAGCATTCAATTCATTAAGATTTGATTTTACCATTCCATCTAGATTTCCATATCTAACCAATATAAATCTAGAAATATTGAATCTTTTGTGATCCCTTTCATGGACAATCCATCCTGATCCATTCTATCCAAGGCATCGGCCACCTTGAATTCTTTCCCAAGGTGATAATGTATTGAGAACTCATAATCAATTATAATCTCTATCCATATTCTCTATCACTTGATCACATTCTTCTATTTGAATATATACTTAAAAAAATATTCATTTGTATATATATCACCCATTTATCCATAATGATAATGCCTCCATATCACTATTACCAAAATTATGATTACTAAATCTAAATCAAGAGTACTGTAATTTTTTAAATAAATATTCAATTTTCACATGGAATAACATAAAAATTTGTTTTTAAGTACAATGACTGATTCTCATCACTTATTGGATTCTTAAATATAGATTAAAAACCATTTTCAACTATAGGGTAATGTGATAATAATTTCCTAGAATATCATTTTCTTTAGTTCCTTGATATTTTTATCACATTGAACTATCCTGATGAATGTGGTTCCATTCCATGTTCACTTGGTATTAAGATAATATATTCATGAGAAATTCTACACAATATTTGGATGATATCTTACTAAACAACGAATAATTTAGATCCTAGTATTCATGGTTAGTATTGGCTAACATTAAATATCCTCTATCTTTGGAGGATCTGCTGATATTCTGTCTATTGAGATTATGAGAAACAAAAATGAAACCAATTTATTCCAACATTCACAATTTGTAATTTTTGCATATAATTTCTAATTCCATAGGGTATTTTGTAGAATTATCAAATGGTATTCATTCTCTTACTTTAACAATGAGTATATCAGAATATAATTTATTAAAACTACAACAATCAAATCAAGGTATTCTCTAAAGACACTATTTATAATATCCATGAAGATAGCTACTGAATTAGTAAGGCCAAAAAGCATCACAATATATTCATAGTTCCCATACCTTGTATGTAATAATACCTTGGTCATATCCTCCAAATTAATCCTCAATTGATGATGTAACAAATGTAGGTTAATATTTTAAAACTATTGATCTCAACATAGTTGAACATAATAGTTTAATACGAGTAATATGATACATGTTATTAACTTTTATATTGTTCATCTTCTGATAATAAATGTACATTTTCATTGATCCATATATCATTTTTATGAAAATAATATGTTCACCCAAATGTGACACACATGACAAAATGAGTTCCATATCATGATTTTCTTTGGGATTCCTATATTATTCCTTCAACTAAATAGGATATATTCTCTAGGGAGTATTTGAAATTACGGTGTTTCTAGTTATTCATTCTATTGAGAACTCAAAGTCATGTTTTTGTCTAATTCAAGGAAACACATCCAAAAATACATCCAAAATGTAACAAACAATAGGAATATCATAGATTACATGTTTCTCACAAACAATTTTATATACTAATTCCTTCTATGTGGGAATTAATACCCATACAATAGATATAATCTCCGGTGGAATTTCTTGCTTATCTTCAAATTGATAAGTTATCATAGGTTGGTTTGTAATATCGAATAAAAAATTAATTCATTAATAATTGATGTGGGATTTATATAGAAAAATACAATCCATTCCAAACATGACATTAAATTCAACCACAATTATAATGAAAATATTTTTAGGAATCCAATTACAATAAATGTCTATCAGACATGATTCATACACATGATATCCTATCATCATATCATTAGTGGTTTTCACTAATAATTATACATCAAATAATATCTTGGTAATATTAATAACATTACTAAATTCTTTATATTTTAAATATTTTTTAGATCTATAATGAAATAATACATTATGAGTTCTATAGTGGATGGTGTTCGTACCTTTCACTATATCATTTTCGAAACTGATATCAGAAATAGTGAACCCATTAGATTGTCCCTTACCCTTTAAATTATGTGTCTCTTAACATCTATCACCATCACTAGAACATGGTTTTGGGTACATGTTAGCATAATTATAATTCTATGTACACTATAATCATTAAAGTTTTAGTGGTGAATTCTGTGTAGCCTTCTCTATATTCAAATTGTTTGCTAACATCTTCACATCACATTGAAAACCGATTTCCCGATGACCTTCCACTCAGCACTAAAAACATTTATTATATTCCTATAAAAAAATTTATCAACGTGTCTTCCAATACATATAGGATAAATTAAATATCATATTCATCCCTCCATGGTTCTTAGATTTTTATTTGAAATCTGTAATCCTTTATTATCAAAATCATGAGATTGATATGTAACTCTAACTTCCATTTCAACCTTGATATCACAATGAAAAAACAATTCAGAACTATAGAACTCTAATATAGGTAACGATGATCATATAATTTGGTTTGATCCACTTGATAATATATCAACCTTACATTCAGATTGGAGGATAATACATTAAGCATACCTCTCAGGTCTTGTAAAAATAACCTCTTTTTTACCAAATGATTCATCATATATTTGATTAAACACAAGTATATCCTTATCCATTTTAATATGAAAAATAAGAGTAATTTACATTCTGAATAATGTTTCTATGCACACATCCCCATCAATGGATTTAATTTTTTCTTCCTATATCGTATGCATGATTAGTGTCCACCACTTGTATTATTATGCTTTTAAATAATATATAGTTAAAATTACTTTTTCATGTTCAAAACAGTGATGAAGGTAAAACATCTTTTCAATGGTATTGATAATTTATTCTACTACTAGTGTATCCAAAGATACACTAAAATATAGTGTACATTTTCTAATGATGAACCCAAAAGAGCATTATTCCCTCCATTTCTTATATAGATGTGCATCATGATTCATATGTTGATAATGATTTATCGTAATAGAAATTAGGTTTTTTTGTTCAACCCTTATAGAATTTGGATGCTATGAATAATTATCAATGCATTTAACATCACACATTTCATTTACATGTTTCATCCATGTTACAACCATTTACTATTAAGGAATAGTGTAAGAAACCATATTCATAGTGGAAAACCCCATAATCTTGGAAAATGTTATATAGGATGTATAAATTATTACAACTTATTTAATCTATAAAACCTTAGGTAATTATTATTTCATTCATAGACATCATATATTTAAATAGTTTATTTTTATTAATTAATAATTCTTTATTTTTCAAAGTGCATCTCAAGGGGGTGTCAAACAAGGATTGTAGAAAAGATCATTGTCATGAACCAATTCCTTATCGAGTATAGATCAACATGTTTCCTTTTGTGATGTTACCCATATTTAAATATATTATAGTGACAAATCCATTTTTAGTACCTTGATAGGTATATATATCTGGGAAACTACTCAATTTATCCTTTACCAAAACTCTAGTTCATTTTTCTATACATTGACTCATACAAAAAGTTATCCATATTGACAAGCCCTTTGGGATCTCACTGAGTATATACCGTCAATGTTTTCCAAGGTCATCTAATTTTTTTTCGTAAACTAACAATAGAGGTTAAATATTCTCATACATTGACATTGCATCATTTTTGGTGAATATTTAATACACTGCACAAACACATTACAAATTTATGATTTTGATTAGTTCAGTTAGAAACTTGGGAAAATAAAAATGGGTCCATAAGAGAGCAACATCATCTCCCACTATGTACTAAATAGCTAGAACCCTTCATGGAAAAATAATTCATATTACATATCACCCTATCCTAGGAAATGTAAATGTAATAATGTGGGGGATTTGATTCTCAGTAATGGTAATTAAGGGAGATACATGAGCATAACATGAAGATAAGTGTGTGAGAACATAATCATAACATTTGAATATCATACCATGTTTTTCGAAGATTATATACATGAGTCGTGGAATATATATTATATGTTCACATGGCATCAATCATATTTGAATCAAGAGAATATGAAATGAATGCAGATCATAGGATTAAGACATGGAATTGTATTAGAGACATAAAAATATGAAATTATTTCCATAGTAGTTACAGCTCATCAACAAATCTATATCCGTAGAATGGGTTCTCTTCAATAACCACATTTGTAGTAATTTTTCACTCCAAATACCATATTAGCAGATAATATCGTTTACTAAACCTGGTTCACTCCCCATTCCATTCATGATTATCTTATGAGATATACATCTTTACACAATGTATTAGAGGGATATATAGGTCTCAGAAATTCCATAATGAAATCATTAAATATATTTGTCAATATATCCTAAAAATTAATCATATAATAACACATGAAATTAATCAAGTATCATAAACATAAAATCATATCATAAGTTCTGCAAAAGTGACATGTTTTATAATCATTTCATCATAACATAACTCTTGAAAAGAATATGGTTTACTTTTATTTTACCATGGTATAACCCATATAAGAGAAACATGTGTCATAAACAATATTCTTGAAAAACTTATGTCATTTAAAGAAATAATATAAATTTTATTTTGGGTCATATCCCCGTAAAGAATATCTAACCCCAACGAACGTCATCTTAGATGGAAAATAATTGAGAATGACCTTTCCAAAAAATTTCTGAAAGAAAATATAATTTATATTTTGAAAATTATTTTTATAAAATAATAATATATGAAAAAATATTTCCTTGAAAAAAATAACCATGAAAACATATAATGTATGCTTCGAAGTAGTGACTAGTCATGGCAGTGGAGTAATTTTTCCATTAAATACATTTTAAAACAAATATTACTTTCATATTTTTGTTAGATGAATAAAGGAATTTATCATAAACTAATATGAGGATTAATTTACAAAACATTTTTAAAATGATAAAACGTGTATTAAATGAAAATTTTGAAATTATAGGATAATAATGTATATTTTTTTTAAAAAACTATTAAAATTTATTTATGGATAAAATATATTAATGATAGAGGAGAGAAATAATGTCAATTTTTTTAAAACATTATATTAATTTTTATAACATCCAAAGAGATTAAAAATGGTAATGTTATAGGATGGTATCATAAATAACCAAGGTAAAATATAATTTATGAGTGTTCATGGTAGGTGGAACATAATATTAAATCAATGGAATCATAATCATAAGATAATCTCAATAAACGATGAGATTATAGCAATAAACACTTACCACATTAGTAAAATTAAATCATAATATACACGAGATAAAAAATTAAATTACGTATAAAATATCATGAAAAAATATATTCTTGATGTTACATGTCAAATCCGAATAATATACACATCATAAAAGAATATAGGTTCATAACATATCATGTGTCTCAAAGAAGGTAAGCTCAGACAAACTTCCATTAATAGGTTGGTAATATTTCTAATGCAATCCATTTGAAAAAGATATCAAAAATTGTATTCATAAAACCAAATAATTCTCCATATAATAATAAGATACATCCATGGAAATTATACACACCACATATAAGAATTAGGTGGTGAACTTGGCTTGTGCTCACATAAAATAATGGTGAGACAAAAATCCCTTACAAGATGTCTTAAATTTTATCCTAATCAATTTATCCTCTTGTATAATCTATATAATTTTAGTATACATATATTAAAAATAAAAATACATTGATTTGATACCATATCAAAATTTATTCTGACCTCTATTACCTGTTTATTAACAATTGTATGATAATGTTACATTTCAGGTAATAGTCACTATGCTTTTAATACTTATTTTGATTTTCCTTATATTATGTCCACAAAATTTGATCATGATTAAATTATATTTATAATTATAATTATGATATTAATATTTTATGTTTTATGAATTTAATTATTTTGAATTTTGTTAAAAAAATTATAGTAGGGAATACAATATATCATTCAGGGTGATAGCAGGCCTTAAGTACAGATGAACATTGTATTCATTTTATTTTCAAATTAATAAAAAGAAAATAATATTATATATGATTATTAATGATGATGTTTTAGGTAATATAATTTAATATTTTATTAAACCCATTTATAATATGTTTTATTTAATGCTTTAATGGATCATATATCATTAGAAGGAGGTAGTCTATCGTAAACACAAACAATGGTATCATATTCCCATGAAATGGAAATCAAGAATTCACGTGTGATAAAAAATATTAAAAATTATTAACAAAATCATAAAAATATTAAAAATAAAATATATATTATATAAAAACCATTCCTCTCAAACTTAAATGGTGGTAATGAAAAAATTAATGACATTGGTTCACAAGTTCATAGTCAATCGTACACACGAACAATGATTGTGTGTCACGTTAGACGGATGTTTGTAATGTTTATGTTCATATAATTATCATAGGATAATCTCAGTATATTTAATATATATATGTAATTATTTAATAAATATATAAAAATAATTAATGGGGTTGTACGAAGAAATAATAAAAAATTCTTTGTTGATGAATATTTCCTCTTCTATGGGTATTTATCTTTGGTTTTCACATAATGACGTACTTGGTATGATTTATTGCCAAAGTGGGCATTAAAAGGAAAATGTAGTGAATCATTAAGAGATTTGGATATATTTTTTATTATCCAAAGTGATTTAGAGGTTTGAAAAAGTGTAGGGAGTTCCCCTTTATAATGTATTAGGAGTGGCATTCTAGAAAATGAAAAAATGTAATCACTTTTAAGAGGACTGAAATACAAGAATTAAAACAAATTAATGAAAGAAATTCAATAAGAGGTGCAATATAGTCGATATATTTCCATAAAATTGGGTTTTAAATGTTTATAGGTCATTTTAAAATGTTGTTTAAAATTTTTACATTCTTAAACTAGATTATCTCTTACTCTATCTAGTTAATTTTAAGAGTTTTCAAAAATCATTTTAGTGAAAATATAATTGTGAAATAATGGAAATAAAAAATTTTAATTTTTTAAAATATTTGGTCTATTTTAATATTTAAAATCATAGATGTCAATGTAATAAATTTTAAAAAAATCTCATCGAGTAGAAGAGATGAAACAATGGGTTTTTATTGTGAAACATATCAATAGTTTGTAATATTTTTACACAAGATTTAAATGGGAAATTAGTTCTAATTAACTAAATTGGATTAATTTATATATTCTTTCACTAATTATACTTTAAAACATGAGTAAAATATAATTTAATTATATCAATAAATACGAAAAGAACTTTTTAATTTAAAATTATTGTATTTTCCACTATTTTTCAAAAAATAAAATATTTCAGGGAAATCGAAACCGTTCACTATAAGAAAATTTTGAAATTCTATACTGAATTTTTTTTTCGTATTTTATCATTTTAAAATAATAAAATATTAGAAAAAATTATTTTAATTATTGTTCACATATGCACATAAAAAATTATTTTTCAAAAATAGTGTTCAAAAAAGGTATACAATTTCTGATAAATATATGTTTCATTATGAATTTTTTTCATTATGGAAAAATATTAGTTATTTATATTTAAATTTATATATTATAAATATTAATATTACAATGTTAATTTTCTAGTTAATAACACCAATTTTTAATTAATTTTCATAAAAATTAATGTTTTATAAAAACACAGTGTTGCATGTAACAAAAAATCAGCCAATACTTCATATAGAGAAAGATTAAATTGGTGTTTTTTATAACACGGGACTAAACATTTGAATTTTCCAAAAAAATCAATCAAATAAATTTTATTTATTATGAAAAAAATTTTCATAAAAAACCAAGGGTGTTACACAAGGCATTTCTAAAATCTTAAGAGGGGATTTTTAATATTTTGACAACACCTAGGGATGGATTTATAGAGGGATACATTGAATAAATTCATGATAAATTGTTTTTTTGTGAAGATTAGTAGGATGATTTTTTGGTATTTAAAAAAATAGGTGGAAATTTATTATTAATTTTTTAACACATATTTTGTAATTAAATGATACGGTAACCAGAAAAATAAAACTTCCAATGGTTTACGACCGTGGTTCGTTCTAATGGGGATGATTTTTTAAAATTTTATAATAACAAGAACATAAAAATATTAAAATAACTCCATTGGGGATGTGAAAGAGAGTCATGTTCATAAATAATTTTTTTAAATCATAATATATAATATAGTTTTTGGATGATTCAAAAAGGATTATAAATTAATAAAATAACATCCAAAAAATGTTATTTTAAAGGGGATACATTATTTTTGTCAGGTATTCTTTATATTTTATTTATTACATCACATTTGCCCTATTATTACATCATAATATAGATCGTATTTTTATAAATTTATTAATTTTTCCCAAAATAATCAACAGTTTTAGAAAAATATTAAAAAACACCATTGGCTAATTTTGACATACTGATTTAGAAATTAATAATTATATTATAAAAATAAATATATTAATATAATATTTACTACTTTGAAATAAAAATATTTATTTAGATAAATATATGTATTCTATGGTATTAAAAACCTTTTCCCATTATAAAATTTACATTATACATTACTAAATTATATTAACAATTGTATTTTAAGGAAATTATTTAATAAGAAAATTTTATTAAAATAAATTTTATTACCAAAAATATATACATTATCAAAATATTGTCTTAATTGAGAGTATACATTTCCCAAAAATAATATATTCATATATTCATATCAAACACTAATTTATAGAAAAATCAGTATATAATCTCATATAATGTAATAATAAAAACGGATGAATATGATAATTATTTCAATAAAAGAGAGAATATACATTTATATATAACATGGATCCATATAAAATACCCCTTATTACACAAGAGTACACCCTAATGGTATTGTGTGTGATGGTGGTGATATTATGGGGGGGGGTTGTCAAACATTATTTTGTAGTGATCTAAATAATCTTGTAATTCTAAATGGTTTTTATCATGATTTAATTGTTGGATCATGGATTCAGCACTGTCAATGGAAAATACTGGTGATTCCATCTCCCACATAATCTTCAATAGATGAGACTCATAAGGATTAGAAAACTAGTCTTGGTCAAAGCTTCTTTTATCTATATCAATTTTGTTTTTTGGAAAACCCATTATATATACTAAACATAATTGGAACTATTTAAATATTATATTTTCCATGGTTAAGATTCTAAATATTATTTTATATATAAGAAATTATATTTTATAAGGATCCAAAATATCCCATGTTGTGTATCTGTTTTTTATATATACATTACATAAAAAGGAATTATTCCTTTTAAATGGAATTTCATGTATAGAAGTTCAAGAAATAACATTTTCATCCAATTAGAAATTTAAAATTAAATTTTTTCTATGAAACTAAGAAATAAGAGGTTATTTCTATTTTATCACCTCTTACAATTTCATTGTCACCTCTTCAAATGTGAGGATACTTTACAAAACATTTACCAGGATGTTTTTCTTATTTCATAGAATTTTAATTCTCTAATATATTATATTCGCTATCTTCTCCACATATAAAACACCATTCTTCAATAGTACTGCCTCTGAATTCATTACATATTATGTAACATCCCATGAAAATAAATAATATGAAATTTTCATATTTATTAATATTTTTGAATTAAAATTTAATTTTACTTTAAAGGGTTTTTTAAGTTCGATATCTTACCCAATACACAACAACGAGTTTCATTAAAATCTTACGTCTCCCACTAATAATATAATATTATTATATTAAATAGTAGTTAACTACTAGCCATTGAATTGACAGGAAGGATAAAAACTAACAACAATATGATTATATATGTTTCTTAAATGTATTTAAATTTATCCAATAAAAGTTAGAGGCTTAAAATGGGAATATATCCATTTTTAAGCATAATTTACATTAAAAGGTCGATTTACCGCTTTTTAATGGAGAACCCTCTTTAAACATAGTTTGGTCATTTTAATACTTTTATTTTGACCAAATAAAATCCTTCTTTTTAATTGGGACATCAAAATTTACTTTGTGTAATTTTTGGAATTTTTCCAATAAAGGTATTTTCATAATGAATAGTGAAAATTATTGTATTTTAATTCCAAACTGCTTTTTAATATAATTTATTAATATCATTATATTCTCTTTTTAATGGTTTTTAAAGTTTAATAAGAATATATTTTTACCATTTAATCAAATGTTGTTCAAAGGAATTTTTTTCACTTTGAAATTGGACATAAACAAGAATAAATCTTTTGATAGTTATTGTTTCAAAAAAACACGCTATTTTTTGATAATGGGAATTAATTTTAAATTAATTAATAAAAATTATATGTTTTTAAATTTTTTAATATAGATATCATATTTTAATTCTGAATATCAAATATATCTAAGGGTGATTTTTCTGTATTTTTCTGAAAAACATCAATTTTGATGAATTGTGAAACTACTAAGTCGTAGTTAAAAAAAATGACTTTTTCATTTCAATGAAATTTCACCACATCTGTTAATTGAATTTATAAAATCTGACATACATGGTTGTTATTAGTAATTAAAATTTGGTTCAATAAGATGAATATAATATTTGGTGAATAGTAACTTTTGACGTTTATTTACCGCGGTTAAAGGTAAATATGATAATTCAAGGTAAAAAGAATATCATAATAATACAAAATTACCTTAACACTTGCCTTAACCTTATTCGATGAGTCATGGACAACCATATCCATCTTTAGGTTGAATTTGGGACTCTATGGAGCTACTTAATAGTGATAATGACACATTCGATTAATTAATTTAATGTAAAGGAAAAAATGACATGAACAAATATATTTTGGTAAATTAATTTTAACATGGTGTTATATAAGTTATATTTTTGACTATAAATATTGATTGGAAAGTTAGAAATATTTCCTAAATCATGGTATTTTTTTTATAATTTTTAGACAACAAATAATTTATATTATTTATGACATAGTAATTATGCAATATATACCTCATTAATAAATGATTTCAATAAAAAAGATTATAAATATTAAAATAACATCCAAAACCTATCCAATTATAATTGGTTGATTTTATTTCGACGATGAGTCTTCTTGTATTTTACTTTAATTAGTTTTTGACCTTTATAAACCGAATATCATTATATAATAAAATAATATTTTCACATTTTCATAAAGAACCCATCCTCCCCCTTATAAAAGGACACCACGCCTAACCAATTCCTCACAGCTCTCTAGCCCTTTGGCTCATCCAAAATATGCCCAATTAATCTCCCTACATCCCTTTATTCATCCTAGAAGCCTTACCTTAGGCAGAAGGCACTTCAAGATGTCCTTTTTGTTCAATCCAATGGAAGTTACTCAAATTAAAAGTAAGAGTTCCTCATAACTTATTTTCTTTTATTTTACTTCTCCAACCCCTAAACTCTTTTTATTCCATTATTTTATAACAACCAAAGTATCCTCAATATACTAAGTTGTTGTTTTGAGAATTATTTTAACTAAAATTTCACATACCTCCATCTAATGGGTGAAGAACATATTGTTTCTGTTAATGAAAAACTACCGCCTCACGAAACAATGATTGTTCGATTATCTCCTACCACCTCTAATGGTGGCCATTAAGATGGAACTGTATTTATATATGATATATATATATACTATGTTTATATTTTATTTATGCTTATGTATTTTACATTTATTTCCTACCTTTATGGTTTTCATAATGGGTAACATGATAATTTCATTTGAGGAAGTGCAGACTACTGCCCTGTCAAAGTGATATGAATCATTAATGAGATATGAGGGATGTATAAAGGATACAGTTAATGATATTATATATGATATTATAATGGAATTATAATATACAAATTTATCATTATGTTTTAATTCCATTAAAATTCGAAATAGAAATGAAAGTTGGGTACATGCGTACGTACGACTTACCGTCTCCATTAACGGTGCATTTCATTTCTTATCACCAAAATGTTATGTAATGTTATGAATAAAAAATTATACTGGATATATATGATTTATATGATATCTAAATTATGAATATAATTCTTAAGATAATGGACTATTGACCTCATGGAAAAATTTAAATTATAAGGTGTTCATTTTTTACTCAAGTACCAAATATCAACCAAACGACGATTATTAACATTAAAGATTGCATAATGTTTTCAAAACTTTTATAACATGGTAATAAGTGATAAATAAGTTTAATAAACTTGAAAAGGGTTTTTATTCAATTATAAATTAACTTTAGTTTATTATTTAGGATGAACAAGGAATAAACGAGTCAAGTCGGACACGATGTAAAGGATTTTCTTACCTCAGTTTTAATTCTGTGAGATTTCCATTGTTCACCACTTATTAATTATATGTGGTGTATTGTGTACTGACAGTTGATATAAATTATCATTATTCAAATTATATTTATGGTATTATATTATTAATTTGGTGGTTATTAACTTTTTTTTTCATACGACTCTGTTGATTACAATGTGGTAAATGGTTTCATCTACATTTTATTCCCTTGAGATTTTTGTTATATTTTCCACTATTTCCTTTTGTGTGGTGTATTTACTTCCCATGATTGTACTATTTGTGTAATATACTTTTATTTAAGAGTATTTACAACTTCATTGTATGATCCTTCATTCATGTGGTGCATGTTTTGTATGTTACCAAATTGGTAAGGGAACCTTTCACCCTCCTCTATTTTAATTTTTTTTTGTTTTGTAATTTAATTTACATCTTATTATGTTTAGAGATCTTCTTCTATATCCTTATAGATGTAAAATTTATTTCCAAGTTATGAGATACCCTTTTTATCTCATAAACTCATTTTATGAATTTTATAGTGACGTCATTAGTTTGTAGAATTTTTACAAGCGATCTTGTTTACCCAATTTCAACTATTTAGGTTCAACTTGTACTTCTTAAATATATCATCCTTAGAATATGTGTGAATGACCTCTTCTAGTTTGACACCAAATATCAACTTATATTGGGTGTATTTATATTTTCCACACATAAATTCGTGATTGATTTATCTTTAATTTAAGGATACCATCTTTATAAGGGATTTCATCTCAATTTACATTTCCAATGAGACTTCATTGTTGTTATGCACCTATTCACTCTTATATGGTTTATATACTGTCTTTTGACATATTATATCATGAATAACTTTATTCTCATGACATTAAATATTTCTTGATTAAATTTTATTTTTCATTTATTTGTATTCAAGCATCTCTCTTTTTGTTAAAAATGTTCTCACAAAAATATCATTTCAAATGTTTTAAAGATTTATTCTCATAAATATTTCTCATTAATGTCAATTTTTTCAAATTGTTTTTTAAGATTTATTTATATATAAATTAATGTCTTAAAATTATAATTCATTTGAAAACTTCAATGTGTTATGGAACACTTTTATTCAAAAACTATCTTTTAAAATGGTTTTGAAAATGATTTGACAAATAATTGTTTATTTCAATATCTTGATTTGATATATTGGAATGTGGAAATGTTATCATTACGTTAAACTTCTCTTATGAGTTATTTTAATGTTAGGTTATTGGGAATTGTTTACGTATATGGGTGGTTCCATAATAAATCTGGGGCGGGTGATCCCGAGATAGCTCTCTAATGTAGTGGGTAACATGATGGAGGTAAATGTGATATTTCTGATAAGAGATATATGGTGAATACTATGATGGGTATTCCAAGTGTAACTCCCTACATAGTAGTGATAGGTACAATGTAAGTTTGATATGGATTACATAATTAACCTTTATGATTTATGATTTTTGTGTGTTATTCATAAATCGTATGAGTTTGTAAGGTATGTTATGATCGAAATGTATGGTTTCATTGATTTTGTATTTATTGATGGGATAATGTTTTCTGTACTTATTTTATAACCCTTTCTGAGCTTTTTATTCTCATATAATGTTTTTGAAATATTTTCCATTGGACTTAAATATAAATAGTGTTAAGGATGGAATCAAGGAAAAGTCATGCTGTCTAAAACAATGAACCATACATTTTTATTTTTTAGAGTTTTTATTTTATAATTAAAATGGATACTGATTAGTAGTGTCTACATGTGATATTCATGTTATTGTGTAATAGTTATGGCCTAATTCTCTAAAACTCTGAAACTGATAATATCCTCAATGTGAATTATTCATTTAATTAAATAATATGTAATGTTTTAATTCGGGGTCCTTATAGTTGGTATCAAAGTTCAGTTTAGATAAAATTGGTTGTTAGGGTGTTCTTTAAGCATAAGTGACATTACCATAGTGGTTATGATTTTAGAAAGAGTCATAGTTATATTTGATAAAGTGAATGAGTTTAAGATAACATGAAAAAGTATATTTTCTATCTTCCCTCCTCATAAGATATTATATGATGATTTTTTTGAAATACACACACTTACCTCTTTGGTTTTAGTAAATGGCTATATCTATCAGGAAACAAAGTAACACTGGATGAGAAGAAAACTGTGATGGTTTTCTGAATGAGCAACTGAATGAAATGGGAGCTATAATGAGATCTCTTGTGGTTATTCTCAACCAACTATCTAGAGTCATGACTGACCACCTGAACCTTAGTGATTTTTATAAGGAATCTTTTATGTGAGGAAAAAATCCCCACGAATGTTATGGTAATAATCATAAAGTTAATTGTATTAAAAAACATATGTTTCAAGGATGTGGAAAGAAACACACAATAAAATGTTTCAAAGGGATATGAAGATTATATAGACGTGGAAGTGAAGGTCATAAAGCCAGAAACTGTAATAGAAGAAGGAAGCATACTATTAACACTAAGAAAGGGAAACATGTTCTTTTTAAGGGATCAATTGAATGTTTTAAATGTGGTGTACATGGTCATTATACAAATAGATTTCCTATGAAGATGATTCAAGAATGGGATAACCAGGATCGTATAAATATATGTTTACCAATACCTAATTCCATTCCAATTGAAGATGAAGAAACTGAGAATGACCAATTGAAGGTATTGATTATTTCATAACATATGCATTGACATTATTGAATTTTATAATATGATTCATGATGTTTTTTAGGAAAGAAATATTTTAGAATAAGTTTTTAATGAATGGTTAATGGACCATGATGAACGTTGAATGAGTAAGAAGTCAATATATAAGGGATTTAAGAGTTATTATAGATTTT
The DNA here is from genome assembly GCA_963277665.1 of Viscum album. Classification (NCBI taxonomy): domain Eukaryota; kingdom Viridiplantae; phylum Streptophyta; class Magnoliopsida; order Santalales; family Viscaceae; genus Viscum; species Viscum album. The sequence goes on along the minus strand of OY728155.1, from coordinate 909,796,033 downwards.
AAGATGATGAATTTCTTTAAAGTATTAAGGCTAATTTGATGATGGGAATAAATTTGAAGACTTTTTATAGTATGTGTAACCCTGAATTTTGATATATGGAAATGTTATTCGAGGTATAATTATTATTTTCTTCGGATGAGTAGTGGTGGAATTTTATTTTCGGAAAATATATGTTTTTATTATAGATATATGTGTATTTGGTTTTTTATGGAAATGATTATCCTATCATAGAGTATATGTGATTTGGTTAATTACACTTCAGTACGAGATATTAAGAGTAATCGATTTTATTTGGAGATAAATGTTATGATATATCTTGGAAGACTATGTGATTAAATCCTTCTGAGATTTCAGTTTCAATCATAGTTGGGATTACATTGATGAATTTTATGGAAAATATTTTATTGAATGGTTTTTGTTGAACTTTGGGTATTGTTTGACAAATTTTGGAGATTAAAAGCAGTTTTTATTTTGGTAAAAGATTATATTTTTTGGGGATTATATGATCTTCTACTAACCAATTTTGGTTTTGGATTCTGTCTAAATATAGGGGAAATATATAGATCATCTTTTTTAGATTATTTGATACTCTAGAAGTTGATTCTAGAACTTCCTATGTGACCAAGTCATCATGAATAATTACCTCTTTGAGAAAAGATGATTTTGTGGTATAATTTTATTAAAGGATGACACTCTACATGAAAATTAAGTATATTTCCTTACGATCTTAGTATAGTTGTTAATAAAATACAAAAACTCTATTAAATGGATATTTAAGTAAAAAAATTGTAAGCTCTCTTATATCATCAGACTTTTACCCAACCACAAATTTATGGTATTGTGGTGGTTAGCTTTCTGTGATCAAGTTCTCTGTCACACTCTATTAATCTATGAGAGTTAGTTTTTCTTCCATATCTATGTTTTTATGGAGTACTAGTATCTATTATCTTGGGTGAACTTTTTATATATCTTTATTTATTTTAAAGTGATAGTTTTATTGACTCTTTTTCCGATGTGGGACTTTCAATGATGTTTCGAAGCCCAATTTTAAAATTACGAGGACACAATTCCTAAAATGGGGGAAGGATGTAACATCATAGGAAAATAAGGAATATTTAATTTTTATATTTATTAATATTTGTGAATTAAATATTAATTTTACTTTAAAGGGGTATCTATGTTTGATAGAGTACCCAATACACAAAAATGAGTTTCATAGAATTCTTACGTTGCACACTAATAATATTGTATTATTATTTTAAATGGTAGTTAACTACTAGGATTTTTATTGGAGGAAATGAATAAAACTTACTAAAATATGATTATACATGTTTGTCAAATGTATTTACATTTATCCAAATAAATGTTAGAGGCTTAAAATGTGAATAAATCCAATTTTAAGCATAATTTACTTTAAAAGATTGATTTAGCTCTTTTTAATGGCGATCCTTCTTTAAATATTGTTTGGTCACATTAATAAATTTTATTTGACCAAATAATATCCTTATTTTTAATGAGGACATCAAAATTTACATTGTGTAAATTATTGGAATTTTTCCGATAAAGTTCCTTTTATAATGAATAGTGAAAAATATTGTATTTTAATTCAAAACTGCCTTTTAATCTAATTTATTTATATGTTTAGATAATATGTTTAATTGTTTTTAATTTTTAATTAGAATATATATTTACAATTTAATCAAACATTTTTCATTGGAATTAATTTCACCTTGAAATTGGACTTAACCAAAAATCAATCTTTTCATAGTTATTGTTTCACAAAAACACGCTATTTGTTTTGATAAAGAGAATTAATATTACATTAATTAATCCAAATTATATGTTAGGAATTTGGTATAATAGACTTCATTTTTGAATTTGGAATATCAAATTAGCTTAGGTTGAATTTTTGGTACTTTTCGGAAAAACATCAATTTTTGATGAATTGTTTTTTATCATGATCTGAGACATGAGCTGGTCACCCAACCCATATCTCGAAAAATTTCATTAAAGAATAAGGAAAAATACTGTACACATGAGGTGTAATGATCATACACCAACTAGAAATTAGATGGAAAAACAGATATTCTATCGTGCTCACATCAGCGAAAAACCCCTAACTGAAGATTGCCAATTAGCACCCGCCGCTGTTCACCAATCAATCGTCCAAAAGAAGGATTTGATGATGAGACCATCTCCATGTGTAAAGAGAGACTGAAGTCATCATCCCCCATGCGCTTGGTTCTTCTTTCCAGCCATAGTCATACTCCTTAATGAATGCCTGATCTCAATGACTTCCAAATGTTCTATCGGTGTTAAGACAATTGCAGTCTTCATCAAAAAACTCATCATAGTAATCCAATACCATCTGCATAAAACTGGTAAAAAAACTCCATCACAACAGCATGATGAAAAACAATCACCATCCATCACAAAAAAATGTTCTTAGCAAGCACAACAGCCATAATAGGGCATGAACCCAGAAAAACCTGGGTGTAAACCCATTAGAACATAGAAAAAAAATTGAAAAAAACCAATGTTGTTCAGTAGAAATGCAGATCAAAAGAAGCCTGTGCATGCAACAAGACATCCATCCAGAAAAAAGGTTGCTTAGAAAAGTCAGCATCAAACAATTTGTTGACAATTCGGCTAGAGAATCTTAGAGTAGACCCAAGAGTTTAGCAAGATCAACAGAAAAGTAAAGGCTGACAAAACCAAGTTGGCCAGAACAATCAGGAGCCTAAACATTCCGTCAAATAGATTTCAAACAGCTTCAAAAAGAAAGCCAATCCAAGGTGTCCAGTAAATAGAATCCCAGAGCAAACAAAATAGAACTTTACATGATGGAGAGAACTGACAGAAGAAAACTTAGCACATGAAAAACAAAAGAGAGAGAAAGGTAGGATTCTTAGTCATCAAAAGCATAAAAGAGATCACTGCCAAGGAATCCATTTGAAGTCTAAATTTGGATTCTTCTTGAATTACTCAACAACAAAGATGAGCATTCTTTTCTGGAGTTCCAGATAAGTGTCAGAGCTCATGTCACCTTTTTTGTATTTTCTAAAAGAAATTCTATCAATATCGTCTATCCATGAGTCTAGCTCTTTTGAGAAGTCCAGATTTTCTTCTATTACATAAGCATCTCTAATAGCAGGGTCAGTCTCATCATCCTCACTGGAGAAGGTTCTGAATTTGTTGCCTTAGATTCAGACATCTTTTCGGTTGGCACAGGATGTGGAGGGATGGAGATTTCATCCTTGACCTGGGCAGCCAGGGATCTTGTGATAATTGTTATTTTAATTTTGTAGTGGTCCTTACCTTTTTTTTCTTGTCTATAGTTCAGAGTGACAAAACCATCTGAGTCAACCATCGGTTTCATTCCTTTTTTAGACCTTGATTTCAAAAACTCTTCCTCTAGCTGACAAGATTTATCCTCTCCATCATGGAAGGATTCATCTGAATCAGATTGAACCTCTTCATCTCCTCTGTGTTCATTGATACTGGTCTTTGCAGTAGGAATTTCAGCACAGGTTTTGACCTCATCCTTCTGTATAACTATTAGGGAGATGGAGGCATCATAAGGACTCTGGGTGCCTTTGATACCAACCATAGTTAAAGTTTTGGTGGTTTTGGGTTTATCCTTCTCTATCCAAACTGATTTGTATTTGGGGAGGGGAGGTGGTATCCTCTTGATCTCCTCACACTCAACATGTAGATGTCCAATTCTAGAGCACTTTTTACAAAAAATACGAACATTTTCAAAAACAACTTCTTGGACAAAACCATTTGATCCATTTTGCAACCAAAATCTAGAAGGAAGCGATTGAGAGATGTCAACTTCAGTACATACTCGGGCCACTAATGGTCGAGACATGTTTTGCGTGGAAAAATCAAGTTTAATTAGATGACCAAATAAACTAGCAATAGAGAAGACAACTTTCTGCTTGAAAAAATGAAGTGGAAGTCCTGGGAGGCCCATCCAAATGGGGACAGTAGGTGGTTCGAAGTCAACACAGAAATCAGGTTTCCATTTCATGACCTTCATATTAGAGCCTCCGAATCTCCAAGAACCCCTTGCCCAAAGTCGGTAATAGTCGTTTTCAGAGGAGAAGCGCAAAAGAACATGAAGTGAGTTCAGGAGACCAACATGAAAGTTTTCGAAACCTATGTTCTGAAGGGTTTTACTAATTCATTGAATTGAATTTAAAAAATCTAGAAAACATGGTTGTTATTAGTATGTATAATGTGGCTCAATAAGATAAAAATAATTTTTTGGTGAATAGTATCTTTTGACTTTTGTTTACCGTGGTTAAAGATAAATAAGGTAATTCAAGGTAAAAAGAATATCATAATAATAAAAAATTAGCATAAAACTTGTCCAGACCTTATTTGATGAGTCATGGCCGACCATGGGAATAATTGGGTCGATTTTGGGACCCTGTGGAGCCTCTTAAGAGTGATAATGACACTTTAGATTAATTAATTTAATGTAAATTCAAAAATGACAAAAACTAATATCTTTTGGTAAATTAATATTTAAGTGGGGTTATATAAGTTATATTTTTGACTATAAATATTAATTGAAATGATTAAAATATATCATACATCATTTTATTTTTTTATAATTTTTAGGAAATAAATAAATTAAATTATTTATGACCCAATAATGATGCATTATATACATAATTAATAAATGATTTAAATAAATAAGATTATAAATATTAAAATAACATCCAAAACCTATCCAATTCTTACTGGATGACCATATTTCTACCATGAGTCGTCTTATCTTCAACTTTAATTAGTTTCGAACCTTTAGAAATCAAATATCATTATATAATAAAATAATATTTTCACACGTTCCTAATGAGCCCCTCCTCCCCCCTTATAAAAGGACACCACTTCTAACGAATTTCTCACACCTCTCAAGCCTTTTGTCTCATCCAACCTCTATGCAATTAATCACCCTACATCCATTTACTCCTCCTAAATCATTACCTTAGGCATAAGGAACTTCAATAAGTCCTTTTGGTTCAAACCAAAAGAAGGTACCCAAAATAAAGGTAACAGTTTCTCTTAACTACTTTTCTTTTATTTTACTTCTCCAACCCCTAAACTCTTTTTATTAAGTTATTTCATAACAACACCAGTATCCTATATATTCTAGGGCGTTTTTATGAGAATTATTTTATCTACAATTACACGCACATCCATCTAATGGGTGATGAAACATATAGTTTTTTTGGATGGAAAACTAACACCTCACGAAACCATGATTGTTCGATTATCTCATACCACCTCACATGGTGGAAATTAAGATGGAATTGTATTTATATATGATATATATATATTATGTTTATATTTTATTTATTCATCTGTATATTACATTTATACCCTATCTTAATGGATTCCATAATGGGTAAACGTGATAATTTCATTTGAGAAAGTGCGGACTACCGCCCCCTCAAAGTGATATGACCCAGTAATGCCATATGTGGGATATATAAAGGATATAGTTAATGATATTATATATTATATTATTCTGAAATTATTATATACCTATGTATCATTCTGTTTTAATTCCACTAAAATTCGAAATAGAAATGAAAGTATCGTTCATGGGTACGTACGACTTACCGTCTCCATGAATGGTGTGTTTCATTTATTATCTCCAAAATGTTATGTACTGTTATAACTAGATATATATACTGGATATATATGTTTTATATGATATATAAATCATGAATATCATTCTAGAGATAATGGACTATTGACCACATGGAAAACTTGTAATTATAATTTGTTCATTTTTTACTCAAGTACCAAATATCGACCAAACAACCATTATTAAGTTAAATGATAGAATAATGTTTATAAAATGGTAATAAGTGATAAAAAAGGATAATAAAAATGAAAAGGGTTCCTAAGAAATTATAAATTATCTTTAGTTAGATATTCAGTAAGAACAAGGTACAAACGAGTCTAGTCGGACACGAAGTAAGGTATTTTCACATCTAACTTTTAATTCCTTGAGATTTCTGCTGATCACCACATATTTATTTCGTGTGGTGTATTGTGTACTTCCATTTGATAAATATTATCATTATTATCATTATATTCATGGTCCTATGTGATTCATTTGGTGTTTATTAACTTTTGGTCATACGACTTAGTTGATTACAACGTGATAAAGGGTTTCATCTACTTTTTATTCCCTTGGGAGTCATACAATATTTTACACTATTTCCTTTTGTGTGGTGTATTTACTTACCATGATTGTACTATTTGTGTAATATACATTCATTTAAGAGTATTTACATCTTCATTTCATGATCCTTCTTTCAAGTGGAGTATTTTTTGTAAGTTACCAAATCAGTAAGGGAACATTTCTCCCTCCTCTTTTTAAAAGGCATCTTTTTGTTATGTCTTTTCATTTCCATATTATTATGTTAGGATATGTTCTTATATATCGTTGTTGATTTAAAATTTATTTCCAAGTTATGAGATACAATTTTTATCTCATTAACTCAATTTCTGAATTTTAATGTGACTCTGTTAGGTTGTCGAATTTATACAAGGGATCTTCTTAACCCCATTTCAATTCATTGGGTTCAACTTGTACTTATTGAATATGTCATCAGATGAATATTTGTGAACGACATATGATTATTTTACACTTAATATCCACTTATATTGGGTGTATTTATATTTTTCCTACATAATTACGTGATTGATTTATAATTAATTTAAGGATACAATCTTTATGAGGGATTTCATCTCAATTTACATTTCCACTGAGACTTCATTGTTTTTATGCACAAATTCACTATTATATGGTATATATACTATCCATTGACTTATTTTATCATGAATCCATTTATTCTCATGATATTATAATGTTCTGATTAAATTTTATTCCTAATTTATTTGTATTCAAGCATCTCACTTTTTGTTAAAAATATTTTTAAACAAAATATTGTTTTAAATGTTTGAAAGATTTATTCTTCTCAATATTTCTCATTATTTTCCATGATTTCAAAATGGTTTTTAGGATTTATTTTCATGGATATTAAAGTTTTTAAATTATAATTCAATTAAAATCTTCAAAGTGGTATGGGACACTTTGATTCAAAACATCTATTTTTAAATGGTTTTGAAAATGATTTGATAAAGCATTGTTTATTTAAATATCTTGATTTGATATATTGTAATGTGGAAATTTTATCCTTCCTTTATACTTGTCTTATGTGTTATTATTGTGTTATGGTTATTGGGCATTTCTTACGTATATGGGTGGTTCCATAATAATCCTGGGGCAGGTGAGCCCAAGATAGCTCTCCAATGCATTGGGTAACATGACGGAGGTAAACGTAATGTCTCTCCTAAGAGATTTAAGGAATATACTATGATGGGTATTCCAAGTGTAAATCCCTACATAGTTCTGATAGCTACAATGTATCTTTGATATGGATGCCATAGGTAACCTTTATGATTTATGATTTTTGTGTGTTATTCAAAAATATTATTATTTCTTATGGTATGTTATGATTGAAAAGTATGGTTTCATTGATTTGTATTTATTGATGGGACAATGTTTTCCGTCCTTTTTTTATAACACTTATTAAGCTTTTTATGCTCATCCCATGTTTTTGAAATGTTTTCCACATGACTTAAATATTAATTGGGTCAAGGATGGTATGAGGTAAAATTCTTGATGTCTAAAACATGGAACTAGGCATGTTTCTTTTTAAGAGTGTTTATTTTTTTTTTAAAAACGGATTCTGAGTAATAGTGTCTACATGTTATATTAAAGTTGTTATGTAATATTTATGGCCTAATTCTCTATAACACTGAACCTAAAAAGATCCTCAATGTGAATTATTTTTTTTAATTCAATATTATGTAATGTTTTAAGGTCAGGTTCTTACAGTTGGTATTAGAGGTCGGTTTATATTACTTTAGTGGTTAGGTTGTTCTTTAAGCATAATTGAAAAAACCATAATGGTTAGGATTTTAGAAAGATTCATGGTTATTTTAGATAGAGTTACTCAGTTTAAGATAACATAAATAAGTATATCATTTTATCTACCCTCTTTATAAAATTATTGTATAATGAATTTAAATATATACTCACACTTACTTTTTTGGTTTTTCTAAATGGATGGATCTAGCTGGAACCAAAGTAATTGTCGATGTGAAGAAAATTGTGATGGTTTTCTGAATGAGATACTAGATGAAATGGAAGCTTCAATGTAAAATCATATTGTTATTCTTGACCAACTATATGGAGTTAAAATTGACCATCTAAACCTTGTTGATTTTTATAAGGAATCATTTATGTTAGAAACAAATCCCCATGATTTTTCAGCTAATAATAATAAAGGTAAGTATATTAAAAAAACTTATGTGTCAAGGATGTGGAAAGAAACACATAGGAAAATTATTCAAAGGACAGGAAGATGCTATAGATATGGAAATGAAGGTCATAAGCAATATCCTGCAATGGAAAAAGGAAGCATCCCATTGACACTAAGAATGGGAAATAAGTTCTTTCTGAGGGATCAGTTGAATGTTTTAAATGTGGCGTACATGGTCATTATACAATGATATTTCCTTTGAAAAATTTTCGATAATGGGATCACCATGATCATAAAAATATATGTTTACCAATACCTAATTCTAATCCAATTGAGGATGAAGAAACTGAGAATGAACAATAAAAGGTATGGATTATTTCTTAACATATGCTATGACATTACTAAATTTTAGAATATGATTCATGATTTTGTTTGTAGGAAAGAATTATTTCAGAATAAGTCGGTAAAGAATGGTTAATGGATCATCAAGAATGTTGAATGAGTAAGAAGTAAACATATAATGGATTCAAGAGTTATGGTAGATTTTAGGATGGTGAAATTATTATAAGTATTAAGTATCTTTTTATGATGGGATTACATTGGATGACTTTTTATAGTACGTGTACCCCTGATGTTTGATATATGAAAATGTTATTCAATGAATAATTATCATTTTTTCGAATGAGTAATAGTAGAATTTTATTTTGGGAGAATCTATGTAATTATTATGGGAATATGGGGATTTGGTTTTTGTAATGGATATGATTAACCTTTTATTGAGTGTATGTGATTTGTTTAATTACACTTTAGTAAAAGACATTAAGAGTAGTGTATTTTATTTAGATATAAGAGTTAAGATTTATATTTGACGACTATGTGATTAAATCCTTATGAGATTTCGGTTTTAATCTTAGTTTGGAATACTTTTAAGAATTTTATGGACAATTTTTTATTGAATGGTCTTGGTCGAACTTTGGTTATTGTTTGAAAAATTTTGGAGATTAAGAGGAGTTTTTATTTTTGTAAAAGATTATACTTTTTGGATATTATGTAATCTTCTACTAACCAATTTTGGTTTTGGTTAATGTATAAAGTTAGGGGAAATATATAGTTCATATTTTGAAGATTCTATGATACTGTAGAAGTTGATTCGAGCACTTGAGGTGTGACCAAGTCATCATGAATAATTGCCTCTTTGAGAAAAGATAATTTTGTGGTAGAGTTTTATTAAAGGATGAAACTCTACATGAAAAGCAAGTATATTTATTTACAATATTAGTCTAGTTATTAATAAAATTCATCAACTCTATGAAAAGGATATTGAAGTAAAAAAAAGTTATAATCTCTCTTTTATCATTAGAAATTTACCCAACCACAAATTTATTGTATTGTGGTCCTCAACTTTTTGTAAACAAGTTCTCTATCACTCCCTATTAATCAATGATAGTTATTTTCTCTTCCATATACATGTTTTCATGAAATCATAGTATATATTGTCTTGTGTAACATTTGAATATATCTTTATAAATTTTAAAGTGATAGTTTCATTGACTCTTTTTCTGATGTTTGAATTCCAATGATGTTTTCGACCCAAATTATAAAACTTTGAGGAAGCAATTCCAAAAAGGGGGGAGGGATGTAACATCATAGGAAATAACGAATATGACAATTTTTATTTATTAATATTTGTGAATTAAATATTAATTTTACTTTAAAGGGGTTTTTATGTTCGATAGCGTACCCAATACGCAGCAAAGGGTTTCTTTGAAATCTTACATTGCACACTAATAATAATAATATATTATTATTATTATAAATTGTAGTTAACTCCTAGACATTGTATTGGCGGGAATGAACAAAACTAACTACAATATGATTATACATGTTTGTTAAATGTATTTACATTAATCCATTAAATTTTAGATGCTTAAAATGTGAAAAAAATCCAATTTTAAGCATAATTTACATTAAATGGACGATTTAAGGCCTTTTTATGGTGAACCCTATTTAAATATAGTTTTTTCACTTTAATAAATTTCATTTGACCCAATAAATATTTTCTTTAGAATGGGGACATCAAAATTTACTTTGGGTAAATTTTTGTAATTTTTCTAATAAAGTTCATTTTTTAATGAATCGTAAAAAATATTGTATTTAAATTCAAATATTCCATTTAATATAATTAATTTATATGGTTATATTATCTTTTTAATTTTTTTTAATGTTTAATTAGAATATATTTGTACCATTTAATCCATTGTTGGTCGTTGGAATTAATTTCACTTCGAAATTGGACATAAATAAGAATCAATCTTTTGATAGTTATTGTTTGATAAAAACACTCTATTTGTTTTGATGGAATTAATTTTAAATTAATTAATAAAAATTCTATGATATGAATTTTGTAAAATAGACATCAATTTTTAATCCATAATATCATATATATCTAGGCTTAATTATTTTTATTTTTCTGGAAAACATCATTTTTTTTATGAATAGTGAAACCACTAAGTCGTAGTTAAAAACTGACTTTTTCATTTAAATGAAATTTTACCACTTCTGTGAATTTATTTTTAAAAATCTGACATACATGGTTGTTATTAGTAAGTAAAATTTGGTTCAATAAGATGAATATAATTTTTATGAATAGTAACAGTTGACTTTTATTTACTGCAGTTAAAGGTAAATAGGGTAATTAAAGGTAAAATGATTATCATAATAATACAAAATTACGTTAAAACATGTCCTAACCATATTGGAAGAGTCATTTCATACCATGGTAATCTTTGGGTCTATTTGGGGACCCCATGGAGCCTGTAAATAGTGATAATGTCACATTAGATTAAATAATTTAATGTAATGGAAAAAATGACACAAACAAATATATTTTCATAAATTAATTTTTACATAGGGTTATATAAGTTATATTTGAGACTATAAATATTAATTGGAAACCTAAAAATACTTCCTACCTCATGGTATTTGTTTTATAATTTTTAGACAAAAAACAAGAAAAATTATTTATGACACAATAATGTTGCATTATATACCTCATTAATAAATGATTTAAATAAATAAGATTATGAATACTAAAATTACATCCAACCATTATTATTGGATAATTTTATTTCAACCATGAGTCCTCTAATCTTATACTTTAATTAGTGTTGGACCTTTAGAAACCGAATATCATTATATAGTAAAATAATATTTTTACACATTCCAAAAGAGCCCCTCCCCCACCCCTTATAAAAAGACACCACTTCTATCAAATTCCTCACACATATCAATCCATTTGGTTAGTAAAAAATCTACCCAATTAAAATCCCTATATCCCTCTCCTACTCTTATAAGCCTTACCTTAGGATGAAGGCACTTCAAAAAGTCCTTTTGGTTCAAACCAAAGGATGTTACCCAAATTAAAGGTAATAGTCCCTCTTAACTTCTTTTCTTTTATTTAACTTCCCCAACCCCTAATATTTTATTATTCCATTCATTTATAATAACACTAGTATCCTAAATATACTAGGATGTTTCGATGAGAAGTATTTCAAGTACAGTTACACAAACCTCCATCAAATGGGGGAATAACGTAATATTTCTGTGGATGGAAAACTAACACCTCACGAGATGATGATTGTTCGATTATCTCCTACCGCCTCTCATGGTGGCCATTAAGATAGAACTGTATTTATATATGATATATGTTATATATTATGTTATATATTTTCTGTATGCTTCTGTATTTTACATTTATATCCTACCTTTATTTTTTCCATAAAGGGTAAACACGATAATTTCATTTGAGGAAGTGTGGACTACTGCCCCCTCAAAGTGATATGACTCCTTAATTCCATATGTGGGATGTATAAAGGATATATTTTATGATATTATATATGATATTATACTGGAATTATAATATACCTATGTATAATTATGTTTTAATTCCATTAATATTCGAAATAGAAATGAAAGTAGCGTTCATGCGTACGTACGACTTACTATCTCTATGAACGGTGCATTTCATTTCTTATCTAAAAAATGGAATGTACTGTTGTAAATACATAATAATACTTGATATATATGATTTATATGATATCTAAATCATGAATATCATTTTGGAGATAATGGACTATTTACCACATGGACAACTTGTAAATATAAGGTGTTCATTTTTTACTCAAGTACCAAATATCGACGAAACAACCATTTTTAACATAAATGATTTCATATTGTTTATATCATGGTAATAAGTGATATAAAAAGGATAATAAACCTGTAAATTTTTCATAATAAAGTATTAATTAACTTTATTTTATTATTCAGGATTAACAAAGAACAAGCGATTCAAGTCAGATACGAGGTAAGGGATTTTCTTATCTCACTTTTAATTCCGTGATATTTCCATTGTTCGTCACTTATTCATTGCATATGGTGTATTATGTACTGAAATTTGATATATATTATAATTATTCTCATTATATTCATGGTATTCTATTATTATTTTGGTGGTTATTAACTTTTGGTCATACGACTCATTTCATTACAACATTGTAAAGGGTTTTATCTCACTTTTTATTCCCGTGAGATTCATACTATATTTGCCACTATTTCCTTTTGTGTGGTGTATGTACTTCCAATGATTGTACTATTTTTGATATATACATTAATTTATGAGTATTTTCATCTTCATTGTATGATCCTTCATTTTTTTGGCATATGTTTTGTAACTTACCAAATCGTTAAGGGAACCTTTCACCCTCCTCTTTTTGAAATAATTCTTTTTGTTATGTCTTTTAATTTACATATTATTATGTCGTGATATGTTATTATATATAATTATTTATGTAAAGTTTTTGTACAACTGATGATATTCCCTTTTTATTTCATCAACTCATTTTCTAAAATTTAATGTGATGTTGTTAGGCTGTCGAATTTTTACAAGGGATCTTCTTAACCCAATTTCCATTCCTTGTGTTCAACTTGTACTTCTTGAATATTTCATCCTATGAATATGTGTTAATTAACAATAATTGTTTTATACTTAATATCCAAATATATTTTCTATATTTATATTTGTCACACATAATTACATGATTGATTTATCCATAATTTAAGGATTCCATATTTATAAGGGATTTGATCTCAATTTACATTTCCACTGAGTCTTCATTATTAGTATGCACCAATTCACTCTTATATGGTTTATATAATGTCCTTTGACATATTATATCATTATTCTCGTTATTCTCATGATATTATAAATTTGTGATTAAATTTTATTCCCCATTTATTTGTATTCAAGCCTCTCTCTTTTTGTTAAAAAACTCTTTATCCCAAATATCATTTTAAATGTTTTAAATATTTATTATTCAAAATATTTATCATTAATTTCCATGTTTTAAAAATTGGTTTTATGATTTATTTATATGGAAATTAATGTTTTCAAATGATGATTCATTTAAAATATTCAAAGTTGTATGAGACACTTTGATTCAAAAAATCTCTTTTTAAATGGTTTTATAAATCATTTGATAAAGCATTTTTTATTTCAATATCGTGATTTGTTATATTTGAATGTGGAAATTTTATATTTACTTTATAAATTTCTTCTATGTTATGATTATTTTATGGTTATTGGGCGTTGTTTATGTATACTGATGGTTCCGTAATAAACATGGGGAGGGTGAGCCTGAGATAGCTCTCTAATAAATTGTGTAACGTGACAGAGGTAAACATGATGTTTCTCCTAAATGATTTAGGCAATATATTGTGATAGGTATTCCATCTGTAAAACCCTATGTAGCTGTAGCAGCTAAAATATAAGTTTTATATAGATTACATAAGTAACTGTTATTATTTATGATTTGTGTGTGTTATTAATAAATCTTATGATTTCGTAAGGTATGGTATGATTGAAAAGTATAGTTTCATTGATTTGTATTTTTTGATGGGCTAATGTTTTTATTCCTTATTTTATAACCCTTGCTGAGATTTGTATTCTCATTAATTTTTTTTGAAATGTTTTCCACAGGATGTAAAGATTAACAGGGTTAAGGATAAGATCTAGGAAAAGTCATGCTATCTAAAACATGGAACTAGACATGTTTCTTTTTAAGATTTTTTATTTTATGAAAAAAATGAACACTCAGTAGAAGTGTATACATGTAATATTCGTGTTGTTATGTAATAGTTATGGCCTAATTCTCTAAAACACTATACCTAAAAATATTGTCAATGTAAATTATTTATTTAATTTAATATTATGTAATGTTTTAAGGAATGTTCATTACATATTAGTGATACAATCAATTCTTATTCAATTAGGATACATGGAACACATTAGGTACTTTATATCAGTTAGGTTAAAGTGATAGTGGATAAACCAAATATTTGAAGTGATTGAGGATATCAAAGAGGACAATGTAACATTGAATAACAATTCCATTCTTCTCAAACATCAAGACATTGTTCCATTATTATATATGTAGAAACACTTATTCCCTAATCTAAAACACTAGGTCTTATTTACAACTGTCTGTTTTTATTTTATTTCTACTTTGTACATATTTCATATGACATTGAATGGTTTTTACATTATCTGTCATCTATTGGAGGAAGTTAGTACCGAAATCATTTGATGTCCAAATCCATACCAGCATATTGGGTTTTGTCCCATGTTCCCATACATAGCCACATATTATTCTATTTGAACACATGAATTGTTTTTTTAATATTATTACTCTGGTTGGGGAATGTGATGATCACAAAATCCTAGGGAATCTAGTTCACTCAATCTCAGCATATACTCTAGATTTTGAAAGGATCATTAATATTAACTGACCTTCTGATGGTGATATGTTTTAATGATTCTCAGCACTGTATACAATTGTTACTAAAGGATACTCCAAAAACCTAAGGTATACCTTTTATCATGAATATCTAAAATGGAGATATGTACTTCATTTAGTCCTAAAAAATCCCATATCTATACATTTTTTAGTGGTACAAAAGAGATAAATTCAATCATTGTAATAATTTATTTTTTATTTTAATTACAATCAACTGTCACCATGATGGTTTCTTTGAGATTTAATTTCTTTGGGATTTCTATGTTGAAATTTATTGATATGTTTCTCTATTTTCCACATAGGTATGGGAAATTTTTGCATTAGTCCCAACTAATTCTATCATAATTCATTAAAATTTTGGCATACTAGGAATATAGAAAAAGACGATCATTCTGGTGATTCATGTTGACCCAGTAGAATTGTTTCATTAGTTACATATAAAACATAGTTCACCATGGATTAATTTCTGAGCATGAACATTGAATATCATCCAAAATATCCATAATTCAATATTTTTTCAGACACATACTCAGGTTCCAAATCATATAACTTCATATTTAGAAAATTTAAACTCTATAATATTCATTACCTTTTTCTATAGCACCTTATCATATTTATGGGAATCCTTTATCCTCAAAAGATTTTATTATTTTAATGTTTTTCTAGAATGGGTGGAGAGATGTAAATTAATTATTCCAATGTTCGTCATTTTCATGTCCAATAACATTGAATCAATTTCAATCTTCATCAAATATTAGGTTGAAGTATCTTTATATTCAAATAATTTTCCACTTCATTTCCTTCCCAATATTGTAATGGATTTAATAGGGATAATATTGATTAGATCTATACTACATTATTGAATAACATTATTGTCTTTTTTACATGGTATTCCTATGGGTGGGTGTAGAGAAGAAATAAATTTTTATACCCAGAGGTTCAAAAATCAGGACCTCCTGAACTGACAGAAATGGTTATAATAGGGGTGTAACCAGTAAATTGTTCCCTAAGGTTCATATTGATCTCTTTTTGTTTATTGGTATACTTGAAGATATATGATCTTTATATTTTTTATAATTCTCCCTATATATATAATGTATCCTAATATTCAATGTGATGATTAATTTAACAAATTCTAGATCATGCATTTGGATGTTCTTCATAGGGTATGCAACTGGTAGTAGGAATACACCATCACCGCGAGTAAACAACCTATGATTTTTTTGGACACATCATTGTAGATCAATAAATACATGCCCACTCCATGGTAATTTCATAATATTTTTACTAATTATACTCTTCATTAACTCTTTAAATCTCAAAATTCAATCATCAGTCCAAACAACCATCACTCATTACTGAGCATGCTTGGTTAGTGGGTTTAACAATCATGATAAGTTTTCCACAAATTTAATATGTTAATTAGATAATCCAAGAAACTACATATCCCCATCACAAATATTGGTCAATATTTTTTATAAATTTTATTTTTTTTCTTAATTTATACATTGATATCCAAATTTTTGTGATTATGTAAAACATTAATGCTTTTATCCCCATTCCAAATTCAGATTATTGGTACTTCGCATGAAATATTTTTCTTCAAATTTAATACAAAATCATAAAAATGATCCTCATGTTCCTACATGATATTGGAGTATATCATAATATAATTTAAAAATACATGCATAATTTTTTCAATGTATTCATTGGGGAATCTCTACATGATGTATATAAATATACCTTGAGAATTAGTTATTCCAAAAGACATCACTATGAACTCTTAGTGACTGTACCTAGGATAAAAATAACCCCCTAAATATTCTACCTCTTCATTATTTTATTAATATTATACTTATAAATGACTCACAAAATATATATATTTGGATCCACATAGCCTAATTAAAAATTAATCAATCAATTTTAAAACATACTTCTTCATTTTTCACGATGTTGTTGAGATCAAAATAACAAAATAAGAGGCACATTGAAAATTATTTCTACATGAAAAAGATGACCAAAAAAATATATGGAGAATCAATTAAGAATATAAACCTGTTATTAAAATTATAATTTAGTTTCATTTAAATAAAATTATATTTAATAGTAGTTTTCAATATGTAGTCTTGGTTACTGGGAATGCTCTGATTATAAGAACGATTGGGAACTCAACCTCACAACTTAGAGGAAGATATGACAATTCATCATGAAACATATTTGTAGATTCCTTTAAAATAGGATTTTCATCAAGGATTTAGTTTTCCATGATTTTAATCAGATGATAAAGATATTATTTCTCATACGGAAATGATATACATGGTTAATATGATGATACCAAATGAAAGGCATCCTATTCCTTACACTTCTAATGAAATGGAGGGGAATTTTTTATATGAAGGGTGACTTCGTTTTCAATAATATTTTTACTATATACAAAGAAAGATATTTCATACCCAAAATAGTGCTGAATTGTAATAAAGAGAGTTTCGTAACGTTCACTTAAGAATTCATCTCTAATTTTTTATAGGTGATGAGTTACACTCCTGGGAAGAAATAAGTGGCCCAATTTCCATAAATAATAATAAAACAAAACCAATGGTTTTAGGTGGTTCTTAAATAGTTCTAGTAAAATTTCATGATATCATATAATGTGAAGAATCAGAATAAGAATTTATGTTCACTTCAATTGAATGGATAAATAGAATAGTTGTCACCAAATCATTTTGAGAATCCACTTTAGTAGTTGTTATGCAATTACCTCAATCATTCTCTAAAAGAAATATAGGTTGTTATCATTTGTTATAATTTTAAAAACTTGTTTTAGTGCATTGATTCCCATATATTCATTAGTCATTGATGTTGAGAAATTGGAAGGTAGGTTGATGGTTGAATCGAGCATTCCTTTCATCCATCACATTGGTGGGTTTATCCGATCATCATTTAATACCATGGTGCACATCCTTTCCACACAAAAATAATTTCATTTTACCCTTTATGAAATTACTAGCATTTTAAAAAAAATAGGACTAGTGGGATATATGAAGTTAATTTCCCATGATATTTTAGCATTACTCGAACTAAATTTAAATTCATTCCCTCCATCATAACTATTTACCCATGAGATATGTGAGATTTAATGATATCTATTTTAATTTTAAGGGAACATCATATAATTTTCTTAGAGACATCACTATCTCAAATCTCAAAATGAATCCTTAGATTCTAAATTATCATAATAAATAAGAAGTAAAAATTAATTTTGGGGTACATTCAAATATAGAGGGATATCATGAATAATTTTTGTATTTCAGAAAATATATCTTGAGGGATTCATCTTACATCATAAAAAGCATATTAAATCCCTCACTATATTATTTTAGAGAGTGTGAGATTGATATTTTTCAAGAAAACATTTTCTAGGGTTATTTCCACTACATTTATTTGATCTACACCTCATGATTCATTTTTTTAATCAACATCCCCCATTGATTATCCTCTCCCCCATATTAAAATTAGAGATTATTTCCTTCTCTATGTCAATGAATTGAAGGATATATAATATATTTTTAGTGTAATTGATCCATTATTATACTATTATTTTATAGGAGGATCCATTGGATTTAAAATTCCTTTTCATATAATGGTCTCAACTAAAACATGTCATTTATTAGAGGTGGGGGTTTCCATTGGTTCATCATTATATTCAAAACCAGATTTAAATGATATTATTTTATCATGAAATTTCTTATTCTTGAACCCATTAGGTTTTTTATCACAATATCACTGTAAAAATATTTCTCAAAACATTGATTGTTGAATCACTTCATTGCATGTGAAGTCGCTGGATAGAATAGAGGAAAAAATAGGAATGAATATTTTGAAGCTTTTAATCATTTTAAAGGGAAACTATTTACCATATGTAGATAAAAAATCATTTGTATAAATTATTTATCCTATGAATTTATAGTTTTCAATCTACATTATCCATGTTCTATTTCTAAAGATAATATTTTATGGGATTTTTTCTTCCCTTTATAATGGTTTGGAAAGAGATTATCAATTTACCAAATATAATCTCCTAGGATAGTTAAACCATATAATGAAAAATTCCATTTTTAGGTGAGAATGAGTTGATTCCAAATGTTCATTTTATGTTTTCTTCCCCCTAAGTAATAAAAATTACAAATCCACATTAACTTATTATATCCAGAACATGATTTTATTTCATGAAAATTATATACTCTATTCTTTATAATAATTCAGTCATTTTTTAATATATTTAATCTTATATTTAAGGATTTTACTAAAGTATTATACTCATAGTTACAAAAACAAATATGCCTTCCACTAATTCCAACTATTACAACCCATGTCCTTAATATAACCTAATTCATGAAATATTCCATATGGATATAAATTATACAAACCAATATGATTGAATTTCATATTGTATTTCATTAATTTGATTTATTAAATATAAATTAAAACAAATATATAGTCAAATTAATTAAAAACTGACATATATTTTCATAAAATCCATTGATATTAAAATATTACAACAGATAACATGTTGATGAATATAAAAAATGGGTGGGATTTAATGCCCAATAATAATACAATCAAATAATAACATGATGAAGATAATATATTTTTGGAAAATTGGAATATCAATTTGAGATAAATGGGTTTAGAACCATACACCAGAACAACAACTCAAAAAATAAGAAGATAATACCAACAAAATAGATGGAATATTGAAACAACATAAAACATGACATCATAAGAATAAATCAAGGCTAGCCACCATTACATAAAAACGTAAACTTCTTAGGATAACATTTTTTTATCCTACATGGTATCTTATTGGATAAAGACATTGCCCAATGTGTTCTAGGGATATATAATTCTAGTACTTCCTGAAAATTTAACATCTTGTACATGCATTTATGTTCCACATAGGTCATATAACTTATAATTTCCTTTCATCACTTTTAATAACATGATTATTTAGTGGGGTTAAATAAATATAATTCGAAAATATATTAATTATAGTTACATCTATTTTAATAACCTTGGGCTGAACTGGGAATGGTTATTCACTATATAAATGATTTCCATTGAATATAGTAGGATCAATTCAGCAACATAATAGGGGTACAAAAGGACTTATGGAATGGATCTCTGAGTGTGAATGTTGGTTTATAATTACATAAAACAGTAAAAAAATTATTATGGTTTTAGTAAAAACACATTACAATATGTACCATTGGAAATAAAATGGTATAATATAATGAATGTGCTTGAATTATAAGGAGGAGAGTATCCCTTACCCATAGAGGGAACTTCAAAAATCTGAAAATGTGATTATTATGTGCATAGAAATACATTAGGAGGTATATATAGAGGTATACTAAAAAAAGAATCTTGATTAATGGTTTTTGTCTAAAGAATAGTCCAAGGATTAGAGGGTATTTATATCAATAGATAGTGGAATTCCTCAAATATTTCCAAAAGTAGGGTTTGGATTCAATATGATATAACATTCAGAACCACATACTTTCCCCTGAATTTTGTGCATGGTTTCTAAAAAAGTGACTGTATTTAAATAATTTATATAACTGTGGATAATACTAAACATATTACTTCAATTTTTGATATGGAAGTGATCTATGTTAATAAATAATTTATTGTAAAACCATCAAATATAATATATGTTTTGGAGTATTAATTAATGGATTATAATATTGAAAAAATTATTTCAGCAAAATTTTAATTAAAACAAATTTTTGGTTTTGAATGATCCTTGTAGAATTTATGAAATCAAATTTTGGGCTATTATGATATCATAATTCATCCCATATATTTATACAGTATTTATTTTCTACAATAAAAATCAGTATCTAGAAAAAAAATAAAAAATACCCATTGAATATTTTTACCATTATGATTTTAAAAATAATAATTATTTCAAAAACATTATTTCTAAATATGGGAATTTTTACTTTTATATAAAAATACTTATTTATATAAAAATACTAGTTCTTATGATACTAACAAATTTCTGACCCCTATATAATTGACATTGGACATCATTAAAATATTTTAAAATTTATATTTAAATGAATATTAGGTAATAATAATATTATGTTAAAATAAAAATTACATTGAAAATTATTAAAATTATTAGAATAATGTCTTAATTAAGAGTATATATTTCCGAAATAAATTTGATATCTTTGTTTCAAAATCTATTTTTTAACAATATCATTATATAATATCTTATAAAGTAAAAATTAAATGGGATAAATATTATAATTCTTTGATTAATATTTAAAAAATATTAATTCATATTATTAGTGTCAAAATATTTATGCCCTTATTAAACTAGTGTATTCCCTATGAGGAAGGTGTGTGGTGGTCGTGCTTTTTTGGGGTGGTTTGGTGAAAAATGGTTGGGTCATAATCTTGATATTATTTATCTTACCCCATATATAGTTTCTATTTAAATGTATTAATCAAATATCAACATAGAATTGGTCAAAGAAATATCACAGTGATACCATCTACTTGAGAAACATTGATAAATGGGCTTCTTGTGGTACGAGACTACAATTCAATAAAATTTCTTCTTTCATCTATTTAAATTTGATTTTATCCTAATCCTTTAGGTATTAGAATCTTTTTGGTCCCTATATAAAGTATATATTATCAATAGTTAATATTCTTAATGATGATTTAAATTTAAAAATATATATTTAATAATATTCCAAAATAGCCAAACTAGTTCATCTATTTTCTAAAACTATATTACTTAAGTCATTTAAAAGGGAATTTATTTAATAAAAGTTTAAAACATTATCAGTCTTACCTCTATATTTCATAGTTTACTACCTCCCTATTTATTTCCACCTTATCTGCTTCATGCTCTTTGAATATAAAGAATAATTGCTATAGGAAAAATCGATATCAACTTTTTAACCACAACTAAAAACATTATCATAATATTTAAATTATTATGAGGCCAATTCAAAATGTATAAATTGTTTCAGTCTTGTGTGAAATCAATTAATATTATTGTTAAGGTCCCAAATAAAATATAGTCAAAATATGGAAAATCATGAAAAATTTGGTTCATATATAGCTTTAGAATCATCATACTACCTCAATTCTAAGAGTAGTTTCTCCATATTAGGTAGAAAAGACATTAGAAAATATTTCTCCAAGAAAATATTTCAAAATAACTGTCATTCCATGGAATGAAGATCATCCTCCATTTTGGTATTTTCAACTAATAACCACCATAAATCATCTTCTCCTTAAAAATAAATAATTGGAAGGTGTTACGGTTTGACATTATAAACATACCATGAAATCAAATACCTTTTCTAGATAATTGACTCATCCTTATTATTCCAGTTGATTTAATGTTCCATAAAATCATATGGTGTGGTTCCATAAAAGGATCAGCTATCTACGTGTTCCACTAGGGTAAATTGGATTTCTCCCAAACAAGGATGTTATGAATAAT
Source organism: Viscum album (assembly GCA_963277665.1). Taxonomy (NCBI): domain Eukaryota; kingdom Viridiplantae; phylum Streptophyta; class Magnoliopsida; order Santalales; family Viscaceae; genus Viscum; species Viscum album. The sequence goes on along the minus strand of OY728155.1, from coordinate 909,773,297 downwards.
TATAGATTACGTAAACAAATCCATCACTAAAAAAATATGTTCGAATTGTATAAATTCTTGGATGTTAATTGGGAATGTTATTATCCTCTTTATACCATTATACTATAGGTTCTCTGACCCCTCTATGAAAACCCATTCTCAATACTTATAGATTATATAATGGATTACTTTAATTTTAAAATTATATATTGTTTTAGAATAATTGCAAAATAGAATCTTTCGGGGATATTCTATTATTATTATCCAAACTATTATTGTTTTATAAACATACAATTTGATAAAAAAATATAAATATTAATTGCTAAACCATTCCATATATTATGTCTTTTTAGCATAAGTTACTTCCCTGAATTTTATATGGCTTTTCAGTTTTATATTTTTTAAAAATTAGTTCCAAACACGTACATAAAAATCCCATACATTAAAATAAGACATTGTTACTCAATATCCAGTTTTATCACAATATAAAACTAATAAACTAAAGAACGTCTTCTCCTGATGAAAAATATTAGTGACTCTTAATTTTAATTATTCTCTCTCCCATAATAATAATAAAATAATGTGAATTTTTTTATATTTGGGATTAGCACAAATTGCTATGTAATTGATATAAAAGAATAAATTATGATTATCATGTGGAAAACATGAAGAACTAAATTGTTTTTCCATTTCCAGGATATTCATTAGAAATATAAAAAAATAAATTCTACATTTAAAATAATTTTTTTAAAAGGAAACATTTCCAACCCATAGTAAGTAATTGGAAATGAATATAGAAATCTAATAGTATTATGTTCATATCCCATGTTAAATTAATGACAAAAATATTTTCTTCAAAATTAAATTCATGGTATAAAGCACCCTGGTCAACACACTACCTATTAGCTTTTAAGACATATAATTTTACTAAATACAATGGGATTTATGTCAATCCCACACTTCATATAAGCTATATTAGGATTCCCTATCATATAAGATGTATATATCACACCTATCATATAATTTTTATCATCATCAGCCATCATCATATATTATGATTATGTACCACAAAATAAAAAATTAATTATTATTCTTAAACATTTTAATAATAAATATATTGAAAAATACATATTTTTACCCATAATTAAATCCTTTCCAATTTTTATTCAAGAAATATAGTGAAATTCCAATTTTTATTCAAGAAATATAGTGAAATTCCAATTTTTATTGATTTATTTATATTATTATTTCCCCCAAAAAATTTAAAAATGATTTAATCTGAACATTTTCATTTGAAAATATAAATTAATATTGAATTTAATGAAAAATCATGACTGTTGCAAATTTTTATCATGCATTATATCTTGGAGAAAAGTATTCTTTTACTCATGTAAAAAGTGTCAAGAGTGATCAGTGAGGAAATTGTTAAAATGATTCATTTTAATTCCATTATAAATAAAGTCAAATATTATAGAAATTGACCTTCATAATCAATTGAATCAAAAATAATAAATTTTTTTCAGTCATTGAAAATATACATTTTAAACGAATATCAATCACCTTAAATATTGTATTTCATCGTAAATTTGTTAAATCATGATTAATAAAATTATATTAGCTATAATTTTTTTTAAAAGGTTGGGGCTGAAGCCTCAATTTATTATTATTTAAAGCAAAGACCTCTTTATACTGGGTAGAGGGTGACCCATTACATAGTCCGAAGGCCCAAGGCCAAGTGGCATGAATACAAGGCTTGAAAGCCCATTTTTGGCCCAAAGGACCCCCCAGTGAACCGTACTGCTACAGTACCCATGCTACTACAGTACCTGTTACAGTAACCATCGCCGCTACAGTACCTGCTACAGTATTGACGGCTACAGTGTCACCGCTACTATAGTTCCACGGCTACTACAGTGCCCTGCTACAGTAATGCTATGGTGCCCTGCTACAGTACCCGGAAATTCACCTCTGCCCGGATTTGATAATCATAATCATGATATATTAATCGTCATTATTCATTAAAAATTATTTTATAACCATAACTTAATTTTATATAGGATAAAAAATTTGAATGGATTTTTAGATATGGTAATCCACGAGTACGCATGAACAATTTTATAATTTTTGAATGAATGGGTGTGTAAAAAATTCGTTGATATATTATATTTAAATTTTTTTATTAATACCGTATATATAAATTAAATATCTAATTGTGAATAATACTAAATGAAAATGATTGAAAATGAAACACCTCATTTTATGGATGTGGTAATCCATGCATACACATGTGCGATGTTTTTATTTCCCATTGGATTGAAAATGACAATTAAATGGTTGTATCATAATTATAAAAGTGTTTATTTATATGGTAGATTCTAATGTTATTATTCATTATTTGTCAAATATTATTTGAATAATGTGTAAGTATAAATAATCTTAGTATATGTTGCTTAAGACGTATAACTTCTCTATATATATCCTCTTTGGATTACCACTCAATCCTTCTGGGATTTTTATTGTGGTGAGACAAAAAAACACATAATAGAGGGGACTAAATTTCTCATATGGTGTGTGGAAGAGAGGGGTGGGGGTAATGAATGGAATTATGTAATATATTAAATAGAAATTAAATAATTTCATTGAAAAATTGAATTTTATAGACATATTTAGAATGGGGGATGAGTATTATTTTAAATCCTCACATACAATACAATTTTTACTATTTTATGTGATTTTTTCAAACTTATCAATAAGTTTTAAACTTCATTAACCATTTGGAAGATTTCATAACATCAATGTTTTCTACTATATAAATATAATGGATGTTATTATTACAAAACAATTGAAAAATAAATAGACTGAGCTTATATGATAATCTATATCACATTAACATGGATGAGGAAATAGTTATTAACATTTATTAAAATGTTGTTTATTATTAAATACTATTATTTCCATTTTTTAACTATTAAATTAATTTGATGCGACAGTCATTTAGATAACCATTTAATTTAAATATTAATAATATATAAAAGCTAATATATTTTATATTCCTATAAAATACATGGAATAATAAAAATCACAAAAATATCAATTTTACATTTTTTGAAATCATTTACGTGATTTTTCTACTACATTCAAAAGACCTAGGTCGATATTGTATAATAATTCCTTGATAAAAATGATTCATTTAGATTTCAAAAGACCATTTACAATTGAGCATTCCTCTTCAAATATCTATGAATATATAGAGATATATAAATAAAGGTAGTAATATTTTTTTACTTGTTATTTAAAATTATCATAAGTCCATTATCATTGGAAAGTTGAAATATATTACAAAATTATTTAAAAAAATATGGACATGGTGGAAAAAAACATATATCATAAAATAAATTTTTAGTTTATTAGATTTTTCTAAACAGTAACTTTTTATTTCTCACCATAGTTACCAGATTGAACATTACCATGGTAATGAAAATTTACTATAAAAAACATCATGATGAAAAAAAAATTAAACTGAAATATTTAAATATGTTAAACATTGTGATTAGAAATAGTGAATCACGTTTTCATGATTAAATTTCTTGATGTTATATCAATTAGTTTCATATAAAATCAAATAAAAAAAATGAAATGTAGTTTTTAAAATAAGGTGTACTTATGCCAAAAAATGAACTTATAAAAAATGATTAATAGTGATGATTCATTTGTAATTCATTATATTATTTATAGAAACATGTGAATTATGAAAAATTAATATAAAATACTACTTTTAAATTACATTATTTATTAAAATTTAAAAAACCATGAAAAATAAAACAATATATTCTACTATTTAATAAAAATTATTCTTTTTAGTAAAATATAAATATTTCATCGTAATAAAATACTTTCATATTGATTTCAATAATGAATATTATTATTCCAAACCAAAATTATGACATTTATAAATAATAATTTTTAAATTCAAACATATAAAACATGTAAATGAAAATAAGAATAAAATTTATTTCATTTTTATTATGAAATTTCATTGAATTCTTATAATTTATAGAACTATATATAATTTATTTAATATATATTAATAATTTAGGAAACATATTTTTTATTAATTTTACTTGGGTTTGTTTCATACTTCTATTCACTATATGTCCAGTCTAATTTTATATGTATGGAATCCCATGATGAAATTCGTTTTGTCATAATAATGGATTTATTCTATAGAACGTTTCAAATTTCCCATTCTTCCATAATCCATGTAAAATAATAAATTTTTGAATGGAATTAATGTCGGTATAGATTTAATTACATGAATAATCCATTTTTTAATAATTTTTTTGGAAATATCATTTTGAATTTGATTTCTGTAAATTATTAGGATAATATAGGTCAAGAATTTATTGAAAATTGGTGGCAATTTATGATAATAAAAAATTTATCTAAATATAGAATGATATATAATTCTTATAGGTTACCGTCCTTTGTAGCTAAATAGATAATTACAATGACTTATTTGGATTACCCCAACAAAACTATTTTTAATTTTCCATATGATATTTTCAAAATCATATAAGATGAGACAGTTAGTCTATAAAAATTTAGGGAGAATACCCACATGATCCTTCATTATACAATAGTACATTGGATGATTATTTTATTTTGTAGTCTTCTTTTACTATGAGTTCATTTTTGTTAAATTTTTTATAAATGGAATGATTTAGATTTATAAATTATTATTCTAATTACATCCTCCAGAAGGTAAAGGAGGGTCCTATGAAACATTCACAAATAATCTGGAGGGATACTTTTAATATTAATGAAAATATATGATTTAATAAACAATATATGACATCAATAATTTAAAATTTGGCATAGCTAACATATGGAAAGGAAGATAATTCAAAAAAAATTAAAATTTATTACTCCTTCTACTCAATCATGGAATTCGTGGTTAATTATGTACTTTTTCATTATAGGTTTCTATGTTGATTTCTATTATACATCATATCATAATCCAAAAAAATAATGAAACTCTTTTTCGATTCCGACTATGAAAATCCATGCATAACATAAATATATATATTGTTATATCCATAATTTAACAATTACATCTCATAAATAATTACAGAATCTCAAAACTCAAGAGTTTAGTTTTATTTTATATCTAATACCTAAATATATTATCACACATTACTTCTTCAACATCTCCAATAATCCTTTCAATATAAAACATTCTTATACACATAATCATGAATACGCCTTTATGGGGATTTAAAAACTAAATGAAGTTGTATGATCAAATTCATAGTAAGGTAAATGGTATTGATGATTTCTATAGTGTTAGGTCAAAAACAATTTAGGAAAAATGATCATGAAAAAAATATTTAAAAATGTTTCATTAAAAATTAATATTTTTCTAAGATTCATGATATAAGAAGACATTGCCTCAAATGATTGAATATATACCTTTTCATAAGAGTATATAAACAATGTCATACTACTCATGAACCATGAAGCATAATATAATATAATAACAAGGAAAATTGTCAATAGAATTAGAATATGAATTCATAAAACTATTATAAAAAACAATAATGACCATGTATTGAGTTGAGAATAAGCATAATAATTTCAAGTCATCATGTTGTCTACTAACACCATAATTCATATGAATTAAAATCATTTTTTCATGTTGTATAAAATGTTAACTAATTTAATTGGTGGATATATAAGACCAAATCTATCACATAATTCCAAGCCATAGATATATGTTCTGTATGAAATTAATCATACTTAATATCGTGAAAATACACATGAATAGAAAATGGGATTGAAAAAATTTAAAATATTATCACATAAAATAAATTAAAGAAATATATTTATTTCTATAAAAAATGTCCTAATTAAATTATATAAAAATGAGAATACAATATATTAATAAATATTAATTCTTCAATTATCAATCAGTTGAAGATACAATGGAAATTGAAAATGAAATTAACAATATAGGTTTCAAAAAACAATACCCTAATTATCATAAAATGATAAAAGTTTGAGTAAATTTTAGCAATAAATTTCAGGATATTAGGAATATTTATTTAAATAACATTGATTAATGTTTATATTACAATGGAAAATTTTAAATAAATAATAATTATATTAAGAAAATTAATGTAGATAATATATATTTTTAAAAAGTTAAAAGAAGTTCTTTTTCTAACTATTTAGTTATTTTCAAAGAAAATACACATCATTGTAAAATTAATAATGGTAAATTAGAATATTTTTGTGATATTACATATTATTCATTCCAAATAATTTATTATTTCATTTTTTGAAATAATAAATATCTACATAGAAAAGAATGTTGTAATAGAAATAAAGAAAATTATTCTTAAAATGTCATATTTTTATAATGTAATTAATCCATCAATGAACAATAATTCAATGGGAAAATTTAAAATTCATAGAAGAAGGGGGAAATTCAATATAACAAGATATTAGGTTTGATGAAACCAAACATATATCAATTAATTTCGTGTGTAAATATTATAACTCACTAAATGGGATTTGAGTTAACAAAAACACATATGTCTTTAGTATTAAATGAATCAAAAATATATAGAGGTGGTATCTTGAAATGGACTGATAAATTTAATATAAAAAATTTAATAATTATTTTATACATCATCGGGGTTGTAATTACACCATATATAATAGCACACAGTGCACATAATCAAATATGTATCAAGAAATGGATATTTAGGCAATGAACACTTTCCTTGGATTCTTGCTTGGCCAGATGATCTCAAACAACTTATTTATTAATCCTAGACTTATTAATTATAAATTTCAAAACAATATTCATATAGTTTTACCTATTATATTAAAATTTTATATAAATTTATGGCATGTTTATTATTAAAGTTTTGTTGATATTGATCCTAAATTGTTAGTGATTTTAAAAATATTTATTTTGATAGAGTATCATAGTATCTAGAGACATTTAATGTTCATGATATAAACACTTATGTAATGTTAAAGGATATATATTAGATGACTCTTATAAATTTATGAAATTTTAGGTTAATGTTTTTCAATTTTGATGTACACTTTATATAGATGGAATCTATCATGGGCTTGTTTAGGTAATTTTTAACAAAAAAAACATTATATTAATAATGAATTATTCATTAATATTACAATTATATTGACACAAAAAAAATTTATTTACTAATTAATATCATATGATGCTAATAATTATCTTTTCATAGTCATCCATGGTTGTAATTTAAAGCATCATTCATCTGAGATGTTAAACCGACCCATAAAATACTATTATCCATAACTAAGTGTGGTTTTAAATGTTATTAGTTTTTATAATATCGTTATTAAAAATATATAATAATATTATTTATATTTTATTAAAAAGATGAATCAGATTATGAAAAAATATGTTGTTAAAAATAATGATAAAATGATTGTGTAGTGGGTAATACTTAGATTGTATGAATGAATCTACCACCAGATCCCAATGGATGTGAATCACATTTGGATCCTTATTTTGAATAGAGGATGCACAATTTTGAATTGGTATTTGAGAACTGAAAAGTAGTTAATTTTAATGATTAATTTGAATGATAATATTGATTTAGAGTATGTTCAGGAAAGCTCATTTTGTAGGTGGGGATTACGTAAAATTCCTAGGAAACATGTCTTGGGTATAAGATAATAATGGAATCACAAGTGATAATTTTGAGTTTGGTAAGTAAATGTATATATGCCATTTTTAGTTGACTACTACACCTAAAAATTTATTCAATATAGTTATTATATAATTTTTATTATCAAAAAATTAATCCATGTTATTTTATCCTTTTTTTTAAAAAAAAATTTATGAGGATAATTATTTTCCAAATAAAAATTTATGATGGTCTTATTAACTAATTTCAATGCGATGATTAAATATTTAGACTCTATTTTATAAAAATTAATTTTAATATATAAGAAAATAAAAATATAATTTAAAATATACAATATAAAATATTTATTACATGTAAAAACAGTATGTAATAAAATAGTTTTATAATTATTATAAATGAAACAAAAAAACAATAGATAAACATTTGAACATTAAAATAAATTATAAATCATATGAAACCATTTTATTTTGGGATTTATATCTGTTTTATAATTTTATCGGTTTTACATTAACCTAAATATTTAATTCATTTTCTATTATCACATCCCTAAATTATATTCATCTTTTCTAGGTATAGTGAATGGTACATACTTTTCAACAATAACCATTGTATTTTTTAGACTATGACCATATTAAACAATTTTTTTACATTATAATGGTTTAAATATATTGATTTTATATCTCTCAAAATTTATCATCCTTTAACAAAATATTGAATCATGTCTATATTATCATATTAATTTTTTATTTTTTGTAATAAAGTCAATTGCGTTAAAATATAAATGAAAAAAATATTAATTTTTAAAAAAATTGCATTATAAACGAATATAAAATATAAATATAATGTCTTTTAAAAAGATCACCATTTTTTTCTCATCCAACCATTTCCAAAAATCTTTTTCATTTAGTGTCTATAATGCCTTCTTCAAAGCCTCTATATATTGTTCATACTCAACTAAACCCTCATGGACCACATCTTGTGCATTACATGGAGGCTCCATGTATTCTCCTTACAAACATTTCTATAGAGGTATTCTAAGACTTGTCCCTCTAAGAACTATGTTTTATTTTATAAACAGACATAATAGTATTGATATCACATAAAATGAAAATAAATATTTGGTAGTGTCACACATTAGCTCCTAAATATCCATATTTCACAAAAGTGATATTATTATATAAAAAAGTCTTATAATGATGATTAGAAAATATATATAGGATCAAACCCTTTCAATGATGATCTTCATTATTGAAAAATGAAAAAAATTTCTACAATATTTAATAAAGAACACCATAAATCTTTTGTACCATTAAACTATGAAGCCTTTGTTATATCATTTATCTTCATTCATTGTGTTTAATGAAGATCACATCAATGAAAGAAGAAATCCACCCCAATATATATATATATATATATATTTTCAAAAATCTATCTAAATCACTCGATCTATAGAATAGAATTATTACCACCATAGTATGATCAGGATATGAAATATGAGGGTATCAATTTACAAAAAGTTTACACCTAGAATCCAATTTCCACATTCTTATACCATAATAAGTTTTTAGGACTTAAAAATACCTCAAGGTTACTACATGATACTGAATACATTAACCCATGGGTTTCATCTAATCAGTTAATTCATTTTCTAGTTTAAACATTCAACAGATAAATGAATCTAACGTCACAAAATTCTTATTCTAAATCTAATAATTTAATGATAGTTTGTCACGAACCAGCCCGGGTCGACCCTGAACCGGTCACCCGAGCCGGTCCGCGGCAAGTCCCGAGGGGCGTTCCCGATCCCCCCGGGATGACAACAAGTGCCGGGCATTGGAACTTTAATCGTTGGGAACGATTTCAGCCCAAACAAAAACAGGATCGAAAGAAAGAATATAAACTAAACAAACAGACAAACACTAAAGACATAAACAACTACACCACGACATACCTCCACGTGACCTCGCGGGTCACCACCCAACTACAAACCAGCGTCGCTCCATCACTGAGCGACTCAAGCCAGGAAAACCAGAACACAAGAAACCTGTAACTGAAAGAGGTAAAAGATAGGGGTGAGCACAAAAGTACTCAGTAGGTGAGCCCAACAACAAAACCCAAAGCACTGCCAGTAAATATAGAATCTACATAATCCAGGTTTGAACTATAATGTATAAAAGTAATTTTTCATAATGTTTTACTTGAAAATCAAACATGAGACATTTACCTTATTCTTTTTCGAAAGTTAGTTCCATTTCATTAGTTTTAAACTCATCCTGAAAAGCAAAGTGTTACATTTTCAAATCTAACCCAAAGCGAATAAAGCATTTTCATTTGAAAACCGTTTTTCTCAAAGTCTAACAGTATAGGCTGTGAAATATGACTGAAGGAAAGCAAGCAGGGAAAACAAGTGCAAGTAAAGGTAAACAGGCGAGGAAAACCAAGTGCAAGTAAAAATAAACCAGAAGTTATCAGCAATAACCATGGGCGATCCTGAACATCCCTAGAAAACCCCTGGACGTACTCAGGTTCAGACTACCTGCCGGCATGGTACTCCACAGTCAATAACCAACTGGCCGCCCTAATAGCCAACCAGTGGCACATCCCACCTGGCCTGTCCACAACTCCAGAGGGTACCAACCCGTCTAATCAGGGTTAGCAAAGAACCGTCACTTGATAATCTATAAGACGCCCAGGAACCCATAGTAGTTTTTGTAACACTGTGTAAGTGGGAGACCCGCGCACGCGTGACTCATCTCACCGCACTTGCCAACCCCTTACACGGACATCGCTACACGACAACCCTCGAAGGGAAGTCTCCCTGTAGAAATGCCCTCACAAGTACGTATATATATATATAATCACTTCTCATTCAATAAAGTGCCAACCGGGCCGTCATGTCACTTACATTTTGATCATTTAAGACTAAAGCATTTTTAAAGAGGGATGACACACGCCATTTCATTGAAAACCAGAAACGCACTTAGAAATTTATTTAAGAAACTCAAATCAGCATCTTAACCTGGAACACATTTGTTTCACAAGTAGAATTATTTTCCAATATCAAAACACACCCCACTTTTATCAAGAGCCAAACGGGCCTTTAACCACCTCTCTGAAGAATACTATTTCTCAAACAAAATCCAAACCTTTAATCATGCGTAAAAAAGAAACATTTTTCAACAACCAAGAACCACATATAATGTTTCCAAAAACGAGTTTAAAGGTCATAAGACATTAACTCTAATCAAGGTTCCATGAAAAACACAATTTTCCCTAAACAATAAACCTACTAATTTTACACATCAAAAACATTTCAAAACCCAGTTTCACATTTCATAAAGAACCATTCAGCAATATTACCATGGAAGCCCACAATTGAAACTAAGAAAACACTTTCAACGAAACGCTAGGATTTAAATAGCCTTTATCAGCAGATCACCACACTATAAATAACTACTTAATAATACTTTTAAATTTGCTGAAATTCAATAAAAAAGACAAGGAATAAATAAATTCTTAATTTAAAGGCGAGTGCAAAGGGAGACCTACCTCAAGATCCAAGCGCGACGGTAAAACGACCTTGGAACCAAGGCGCGATGACACGACGTGTGTCTGAAGCCACGTGATAAAGTCCAACACTCTCGAAACTGAAGCAGCGGAGACGGCAGAACCTCGGAAACAAGGCGCGGCGATGGCGCTTTCTCAGAAACGCCCTGCGCGGATCCTAAAGTCTTAAACCTACCAAAAACAAGTATAAATTGATGAAGAAAACCCCTAACAAAGCACAAGTAAAAGTCAGAGTAATAATAATAAGAAAATAATAATAATAATATTATTATTATAATGATAATAATAGCATAACCATAATAATAACAATATCATAACAAAATAATAACTTAACAATATTAACTTGAAAATAATAAAAATAATAATAATCTTAATCTTAATAATATATTAATAATAATAATATAATAATAATAACATACTTTAATAACAAGAATGATATACAAATAATAATTTAATAAGTATAATAATAATATAACAATAAAAACAATAATGATATAATAAAAATAATAATAATAGAATAATATCAACATAATAATAATATAATAATAATATAATCACAATAATAATAATATAATGATAACAATAATAACTTAGCAAAATTATAATATTATAATATGATAATAATAAAAATGATAAGATAATAGTAATAAAAATAATAAAAATAAAATAATATAGTAATAATAATACAACATTACAATAATAGTAATAATAATATTCATAATATGTTATTAATATTAATAATAATATAAAAACATAATATAATAATATTAGTGAGGATAACATAATATCATATTAATAATAATAATAAAGATAATAATAGTAACATAATAATAATACTTATAATAAAATGAAACAAACATAAATATATATAAAAAAAGACTCACGAGCAGGGGGGACAAGGGGGTCGGCGACGGAAGGAGCAGGCGGCCGGAGTCGGGAAGGCCGGCGCCGGGGAGCCGGGACGGGGAGGTGGTCGCCGGAAGGAGGTGGGGAGCGGGGCGGAGCACCGGGGACGATTTGGCTGGGTGCGGCCGAGCAGAGGAAGCCGGCGCGGCAGGGGGAGGACGGCGCGAGGCCGCGGGTGCCGGAGGTGCCGGAGGTCGGGGAAGCCGAACGGCGAGAGGGCGGGGCGTCGGTGACGGGGTGTGCTGGGGCTGGGCGAGACGGGACGGCGACCGGGAGGACCGGCGGAGGCCGGGACAGGGGGCGAAGGTGGAAGCAGGCTGGGTGCGGGCTCGGCGCAAGGCAGAGGGGCAGGGCGGAGGCCGGCGGCTGGGTCGCAGGCAGCAGCGACGGTTGGGACGGCAGGGAGGCTCCTGGGTGCGGAGCGCGGCGGAAACCGGAGGTCCGGAGGGGGGAGCGGAGCAGGAGAGCGCGGCGGTGGGAGAAGGGGTCGGGGAGGCTGGGCTGCTCGCCGACAGTTGGTTGCGATGGAGGGGCCGGGAGCAGCGAGGTGCAGGGGGATGCTGTCCGGCAGGGCGTTGGCTCGGGCAAGGGCAAGGTCGGGCGATGGTGGAGCGCGAACCAGTCTCGGAGGTGCGCGCCGATGGACGAGGGGGAGGAAAGAGGGGTGTCGGCTAGGGTTAGAGAGGGGGTTAGAGGGGGTTTCGGGTTTCTTAATATATATATATATATATAATAATCATGATAATACAACAAAGATATAAATAATAATATGAGGATAATATTAATAATAATATGTAAAAATAATAAAATACTATAATTATAATAATATACTAATAATAATATTGAACAAAAGTAATTAAATAAAACAAATCCTAAAAATTAATAATGCTTTATAGAAATAATAAAACTTTATTGTAATAATAAAACCTTATAATAATAATAATATTAATAATTAGAAAATTTAAAATAATAATTATCTTTAATCCAAAGTTTAAAATATTAAAACCATTTGAAGATAAATGTGCGCGCGCGTTCGCGCGCGAGCGCACACACCCATATATACCTATATACCTATATATAAACATATACACATAGATACAATATATATACCTATATATACATATATAAGGATAACATATTAGAGTATATACATATGTATAGACATATATAGGTATATACTTATACAAAACTCAAATAGTAATAATAATAAAAGTCAACGTAAAAACTTTAATATTTAAAACGCCGGGTGGGCACGTCGTCCCCCGGGCCGAACGCACGACCATCGCCAGCGATGCGATGACCGCGCACCGGCGCGAAACCACCAATCACAATTAATCTTCGAAAAATTTAAACCGGGACCAAGAAAAGAGAAAAAAAATACGGACGTCCGCGGTCGGGGTGTGACAATTCTCCCCACCACAGACACTTTCTGCCCCCAGAAAGTCACCAGGCCGCAAGTCAACCAAAAACCAAGTCTATGCCCAAACATAACTAAAGGAACCGAAGAAATCTGAGGTTCTTGGGGATGACCTTACTCTACACAGGTCACACCCGACCGATTCAAGAGGAAACTGGGGTCCGAGATTGAGGGGAGAACACGAAGGGGTTCTCCCCACCACAAGAGCTCAACTTGTGCAGAAAAGTTGACCATCAAAAAGGAAGACCCTAAAAAAAAGGGTCGACGCGGGAACTCCCAACCAATTCGAACCAACTTTTATAGCACGATTAAAACAACACCTCTGTCAAGACATTGAATCCTTGACTAGAGTCAACAACCTTCAATGCTAGGGGAAACCCATAGAAAAACATTTAACCATTATCAAATTGGAGACATGATCCACCGAAGTCCCCAAAACATAACCACATCGACAACATAACCAAAACGAGGTCAACCCACACGAGGGTCAAACACACCTTTCGAAAGACACACGATTTACAAGATCACATCCACACAGACAAAATTTCTTGGACTATAATTGAACAAGTTCATCATTACTTCATAGCGAAACAACGTACTTACAACAACCTTGAAACATTAGTAGGAGATAGACAAACATGAAGTGATTTCTAATTGTTCCACTGCCAACATGGAACACAAAACCTGGACTAGAGCTTCACAGCCCTGGGAACTCCTGACTGTGCGCGAGCTTCACCCCGAGACTTGTGGCTGGGGCTCTGATGGCTGAAGCATCTTCTGCCTCACAGTCAGGTACCGACATTCTCCCATCACAGCTTCCTCTTCAAGCGACGCTTCTTGCAAAACTTCTCCAGATGACCCAGACAACCACAGCGATGACACGTCTTCGGAGGGTTGCGACAAGATGACATTAAATGCCCGAAACGACCACACTGAAAGCATACCATCGAACGATCTGATGAACTGGAAGTTGGGACCAAAGGGAATGACTCCTTAAGAACATGTATCTCTGGCACCTTTTCCTCACCGGAGGGGGAACTCTTACGAACAACAACAGGGGACGCTGTAGTAGTAGCCACCCGCGCACCGGAAACCAACTCAGCCAATAATGCTTCATCCACCAGCTTCTCGAAACAAAGGTCTCTGGAAGGGAGGACTCGCTCCTTGATCTCTAGACGAAGACCCCCAGTGAAAAGGGAGACCTTCATGAGCTCATGCGATGCTACCTCTGGAGAAAAGGGAATTAGTTCCTTGAAATGGTCAACATATGCCTTCATCGTCCGTTGGACTTGTTGAATATGCGCAAGCTCTCTCTTTTTCTCCAGCTTCACTTCCTCGGGTACAAACCATTGGATGAAAACGATTCTGAAGACATCCCACGTCATTTCACCTTGCATTGATGATGGGGTAACCCTCTTCCATTGGTCCAGAGCTGGACTCTCAAACAACTCCATAATTGCACGAACCTTAACATTATCGGGAGTTCCCAACATTCTAAAGACACGCTCCACTTCCTCGAGCCATTCCACTGCCTCTAACGGACCCTGATCACCATGGAGAATATGCAAAGTCTGAGGAGGACCAAAAACTGGGATGACATATCCGAATCCTTAAAGACCTTTCTGGGCGGCATTTCCTGAGCGACATATAAAACACAAGGCCAAAACCCACATCAATACGATGCAACATCAATAAAAGCGCCTTCATCAAAAACAGTCAGCACAAGGTCCAAACAAATACAACACAACCCAAAATAAAATCTCCTCTTTAAAATTCTTTTTTTTTCATTTTTGATTTCAAAACCACCCTTTCTCAAGATCACTTTCCAAAAACCAAACCACTTTCAAGCCAAAAACATTCCAAAACCATTTCCCTTTAAAACCAGTTTAGAAAACAAATTCAAGCGTTAAATTTCAAACACACCCGGGTACTCCCATGACCCGTTGCACATGTCTTTATCCACAATCCACTCATATGTGCATCAACACACACTTTTCATGCATTCTCACACATGTGCAAACGTTCATAAAGAGGACATGGGTTTTCATCTATCTAAAATGATTGTCCCCATCCATAAAAATCTAAATTTTCAAGAAACAAAATATATTTTAAATATATCATATACATATGGGGATTTTGGGGATATCTACATCAATATATAACTTCCAATAAATAACTAAATAATTTATTCCATTTTAGATTTTATATTGTATGATCTACTATAATCCATGAAATTGTTTCCAAAACTCATTTATGATAACATTCAACGAATTTTTAGAATGCTACCATCAGCTTCACATTGAATCTCATCACAAATAATACCTTGTGAATTCCTATCTAATAATCATTTTAATTAACTCTAAAATAATTATAAAGACTATCTATGATTCAAACATAGTACCCTTTAATCCGTCCATGGTGTCCATCCCCATGATCATTCATTAATGTGAAAAAAAATATAAATATATATATCCATAAATTTAATAAATGAGTGGCCTCTTGAAAAGATTCAATGCTACTCAAACTATTAATAGATCCAACATCTTCTCTATTAAAAAATTGTTTTATTATAATTTTGTACACTAGTATGTGTCATATGATAGTGTTAATTCTCATATTTTAGATTTTTCTAAGACAACTAATGTCCATGAGACAAAGTGTATGTCACTCCCATACTTCCAAATTATCTTTTCTTGATTATCATTGTATAGAATGAACCATCCATCGAATACATCACATGTCATTTAACTTTTAGATAAGAAAATCACTTTTCCCTTACGAGGATAACATATATAATAAAAAATCATAGTTATACTTCTACTTCCTATCTAAATTCATCGGTTTAATTTTATACAAGTAACATAAGAGGAAAAATCCCATCTTAGTTGAGCAACAACCAAAGGATAGATCTGTAACATACCCAACCACACCCTTAATAGTTTAATTATCATACAAAATTGGGTAAGTAGTGTATCTAAGAAAGAAGGTTTTCATTCTAGGTATAAAAATGACTTCAAGTAGTGGGGACATGAATATGATCTATGAATAACAATTATAACATGAAAATGAATGAAATTCAATGTTCTATACATAGTGTGTTATCCACTATAAATACTCTTTGTTTTTTAATCATTAGTATATTTTGTATCTATATAAACAATTCATTCATAACCTTTAATAATTCATGGTGAACATCATTTGAGATAACTCAATGTTGTACTTTTTGATTTCAATAATATTTAAACATTAAGAAAATTATTTTTATATCAAAATTTATGCATCCATCATGAATATATGATAATTGGAATATTTAATATTATATGATAAATTTTTTATTCCTTAAATACATTCAATAATACCTACCAAACATAACAGAAGCACTAAAATATCATATCATAAATGATGAACTACCAAATCCTCTTTATTTATGATTCAATTTTCATGTGGTTTTTTAATCCTTTACATCATATTAACATCTTATCACATCGTTTTGTGGCCATTTAACAAAAACCTCTAACTAACTCTTCAAAGTTTAACATCTAAAAATATTGAATTAATGAATAATGGAAATATTTAGTTTTCATATAACTTACTATTCAACTATTTGAACATATTCAGACACTTTTACTTCATCACATAATATTTTATGATGCCTACATGTATTATCTTTTGATAACTTTTTCATAGTGAAAAATCATAATCCTTGAATCTCATTGGGTGGAAATGTTTATATTAAAAAGTCAAACCATTGAACTTCTAATTTATTAATTTCCTATCATATCGAATACTATTTTAGGATAATGTGGTATTTGCAATATTACATTAACTGTGAAAAATAATTAAATATATATGTACATCAAGAACATAACCACTTTTATGTTGTCAAGTGTAATCCAATTAGTAGATTGATTGGTAAAATCCTATAGGAAAGAGTGATGTTCATGTATTCACAAAAACTAAATATATATATTTAAATTTCTCATTATCATTACATATCCTAAACTCGTTATTATTTTAATTTAAAAATAAATTAATATTTATATTAATAAAATTCTTTTGAAAATATTGATATCCAATTTATATAGTAATTTATGGTGGAAATATACATTTTTGTTTTCCATCATACATTATAAGATATTTAAGAAATTAGGAAACAAATTAATCTATCTTTAGACTGGGGTAGTCATTTATTTGTTAAAGTCAAGCTTTTTTATTTCAAAATGTATTCATAGTAACCTCTTAGTCACAATAGTTTCTGCTAAAATATCTTCACAAAGACCGAGAGGAACTCAATAGTGATTAAGAAAAACTACTTATTTTATCCTTATTAGAATACATAATAAATAAATTAATGTTTATAGTAATGATTTTTATGTTGAAACAATTATCATCCTGAATGCAAAATTTAAGATTTATCAATTATCCATATAATTTTGAACTCCTTTATTTTTACAAGAATTCTAAAATACACATTTGATATCTTATATCATTGATAATTGAAGAATTCATTTATATAGTATTCATAACTAGAATGGATATTCTATGGTTTTTTTTAATCTTTTTTTAGTATTTTAAATAATCCATTATTTGGATTTATTATAAAGCCTTGTTAACATGCCTAAATTTCCATTCCATTTATTGGAATAATATAAATTTTTGGAACCCTTTAGCTACCTTTTTTTCTTTTAGTTTGGAAATCAACCCACTAGCATTAACTATTCAATTCTAAAACATATTCATCGTGATCTATGTATGTTTTTCCTCAACAATTTGACAATTTCTGAAAAATTCTTTTTCAATTCAATCATATTTTTGAAATATTTACTTAAATGAAAACAGAATGAATTCCTTAATTAGAAAAATTCATTTTTAGTTGAAATTAATGAATATAATAGAATTTATCAAATAATAATCCATGTTTATCATAAAGGTCATATCATTTTATTTAAACAAATTATTTTTAATTATTATAAAATAGAAAATATTAGAGAAAAGAAACAAATAATGACAATGTTAAATTACCATCATGTATCCATATATGGTATTAAAAAACTCATTTTCCCCATTTCATTTAAATAAACTTTAATATTGATCATTTATTTCAATATTTTTATTATAATAATGTTTCATTCATATTTATAACCCTTATAAAATATAAAATTGTTATCATATTACATTAAAATGCATGAAATTGATTATATGGAATTTATACCTAAAGTTGTTGTCCCCGTAGATTTTAGAAACCATTATTGTAATCTATATATTTTCTTATCATATGTCTATTTTCATTAATTATTAGCATTATCCCTCTTTATTGTTTTTGAATTAGTTAGTAGTGTGGACTCTCTATGGACTCATTTGTTACCATTTTTATGAAAAACATTTCTTTTCAATTTTATACCAAAAACATGTTACTTGATCCTAGACCTCCCATGTTCTATTGAGAAATACAATAAATATTGAACATGTATCATGATGTTTTACCGAATTAAAAAAAATTAAAACTAAATAAAACTACCATAACCTTTCCACTAGTGATTGTAGAATGAAATATATATCTAATTACTTCTTATAAGATGATATTATCCTCATCATTTCAATGAAATAGAAAATAATGTTGATTCCAATGATGGATAATTTTTTTATATGATCATTCTCTTGAAAATTTCTTTATATTTTCAATACTATTCATTACATACAATCTATTTAAGGACCCATTTTTGGTTATATATCATTTAACAAGAATCTAAGTTCCCATTTTGTTTTCATAACATATGCATTATGGTAAAAATAATGAGTTTAGATATATATATTTTATAATTTATTTTCTTTGAAATGTATCAAAATAATATTATAACACCTTCACCTATTGTTATATTATGAATGGTTCATTAAAACACTTATAATATTTCTACTTGTTTGAGAAAAATTTTATAATTTGAAAACCAGTTGAGTAATTTTATAGAATTTTTCATTTCCTTGGCTAGAATATATATTAATTTCCTGTTTGATGATAATTATATTTATCTATAATTGAATCTTCTATAATATGAATATCATTATTTATAAATAAATTAATAAGGTAATAAATTCAAATTTATCCCCCTAAAATGATAACCCCCTTTTAAGACACCTCATATCCATTATTCAGAGAACATTTATATTTCTCTATGGACAGAGTTTATTCTGGGGGTTCTCTCTCTAAAGATTTATATAAATGGTGAATCATCCCAATCATATGATATATTAATATTGGATAGCCAAGTGGGAAATTTTTTCTAATCCATCATATAGACTTACACAAAAAAATTATATATTAACCTAATATAATTAGCGTATCCCACATAATGTAAACCAAAAAAACATCAAGAACATGCTAAAAAATAAATCCCAATGGATATGATCAATGAAATGACCGTTCTAAGGGTCCTCTTGTGTCACCTTTATTTTATTTCTTCACAAAAGTAAATATATAGTCACCTTGCTATGGAATTACCTAACCGGTAGTATGATTGATATCCTAGAATGTGCGGTAGTAGAAGGAATACATCAACTTGTATTTTATGGGGATTTAATCTTAGAATCTTATCATTTATTATTTCCTTTCTGTTTTCATTCTTATAATGATTATTTTCATAGTCATATCCCCTCTCCCAAACTAACATGTTCAAACCATATATATTTTTCACTCTTTAAACAACCCAATTTTTTTTATTATCCAAAAAAATGAAGCCAAGCATATTCATAAATATTAAAATGTAAGTTTTAAATATGGATTATGAACTCTTTATATAAATGTGGTGTTTCATATGAGATTTTATAACTCCACACTAGTATGTCAGATATTAAAAATTTCCATCCCCATTCATCTTTCTCAACATAACATAATCATCTAGGTCGGTAGGTAGTCCTACTCTAGGTCCTTATACCAATGGTAACATTACACAAGATTGAATTAAATTCATCATAACTATAAAAACTAATATTCATAAAATAATATTCAATAGTGTAATTCATGTCCTTAACAATAATTAAAAATAATTTTCATGTTGGATGAAAAACCACATTCATTATGGACTCATTTTAATCTTGAAAAAGTTCTGGTCTATCCTAAAATAATTTATTCATATAAATTAGGGGAATATAAATATCAAAAATAAAAACAACATAAAAAATTGAAAAAATTTACGAATATAGTTAAAATAAATAAATATTTCATATATTATATCATGGGATAACCAAATTTGGGAAACTCATAAATAAAATCAGATAATAATACATTTTACATATTAGAAATTATTATTGATATTATATAACAAGGAATATAAAAATATTATATTTATTTTAATATAAACAGTTCAAAATTTATTAGTATATTAAATTTACCTTCAATTTTTTAATATTTTATAAAATATAATTTTTTTTTCTAATTCTATAATTTAAATATTTTAAAAAAATTATTGTCAAATTATTAATATTATATAAAGAAAGACCAAATAAATAATTAAAACTATTTTGATGTTGTGAAAATAATATCAATGCATGGTCCCTTAAATTTAAATAATTAAAATTAATTAATTATAATCAATTTATAATATATAAACAATTTTATATTTTTAAATTTTTAATGAAATTTATAAACACTATATTACTCTTTAATATGATATCTAAATAGCTAGATTGATTTCTAAATCAGAAGATATGAAATATAATTTATTAAAATGTTTTTAAATTTTTAACAAGCAATATTTAAATAATTTTAAATAATAATTGATTAATAAAAATTTATTAATTAATAAAAAAACATTTGAAATTATTTCATTCAAAAAATATTAATTATTGAATAACCCAAATATTTTTGTATTTTATAAAGACATTATAAATTATAATGTTAACTAACAAAAGAAAAATATTTGAAAACATTTTGTCAATCTAACGTGATATGGATTAGTTACACAGTAAAAAACATTACATTACTTATATATCCTGACTATGTAAAGATAAAATAGTTCTTTTCTTTATGAAACTCCTCAGCCTAAAAATATCACAGATTATACATTGAAACATCTCAACCTCATAATGTATATAAATATTTTACCTTTATAGAGCCCAACTGTATAAAGGTTTCAAAGTTTAATGAAAAAAATAATGTTATCCTTTCATTTTATATATAATTCATGAATTCCTTCATAAATACATCACATTGTATATATCTGATTCAATTTTTTTTATATTTATACGATTCAAATAACAATTATTAAAATACGAAGCAGTAATCAAATCCCTATCTATTAATCTCTATGCAAGAAAAATTAGAAACATTTATAAATCATGAAATGAAGAACAATATAAATATTACATACCATTCAGTAAATGATATTTACTATATCATTTATATGTGTTCAAAGTATTTTATGAAGATAAAAAAGTGGAGAAAAATCATTTTCCCCTAGAGGTATCCATTTATTAATTTGAAAACCCCATTGAATCAGTGGGATTCTCCTACATCCATTGAATGATAAAAAGACCCATTTATTAGGATTAATATGGCAATGAAATTAGGTTATGGATAGGTTTGTTTAGGTATATAGTAGCACAGCCCCACACCATCTCATGGTAGTTGGATTTATACATGCCTCGAGGATTCCTCTTTAAAATGTGGGTATTAAATCATGCATTTTAACTCATAAGATAACACATTGGCCAGTTTAAACAATCATTACATAAAAAACCCTTATTTCATTTTTCAGAGTATGAAACCTATATTTTATTGAAACACAACATTGATGATTTATTATGAAGTTATAGGTTTCATTACATCACTCACCCCAAGAATGAAAATTTAAATTTTTATGAAATATAAGTATCTATATATATATATATATTATACCTATATTTTTTTTGGAAATATCATACAAGTCTCATACCCTCTATAATTTTCACCCCACATACTCAGGTCATTGTCTGTTATAACATGGAAAATAAATGCATATTTCTCATTTACATTTTCATACCATGAACCAAATCCCTAGACTAACAGAGAAGAGTTCCATTATGAATTTATATAGAAACACACAATAAATGTTTTTTCAGTGTCATTATGTAGAAAATCCCCATCCATTCTAGAACCAATACACTTAGATGGATTCTTGAGTTCATTTTCACAAATATTAAATAATGGGAAAAATATTTAGCATATTTTTGACATAATGAATAGAGAAAACCATTTTCCATTTCAATAATAATTGTAGTGATAAAAAGAATTAAAAACATGATATGTGGTCCCTATATGTCTAAAATAATGTATGAATACAAATTATTTATGATTTAGGATAATAGTAAAGGTAGATCACCATGGGTATCTTTCGATAAAAAAATTCTAGATAGTGTTATAAATAGGAGGATCATAATACATATTCATGAGTGGGTGTCTTCAAATTATTATGGATTTTTTAAAGTTAGAGGTACACCAAATTCCATTACATTACACCATGAACTGTTATTTTTAATCAATATATGGTCACATTTCTACAATATTACAATGAAAATGAAAATAGAGGACGCGTTTTATAGGCTAAGGGGATAATTTTTTGTAACGTCATATCCTGCATGGGGTTCTCTACATGGATAATAGATTTTGTCATTAGATGTTTTATTTACTGGTTATATTTAAATATTTTTTATGTCTACGAATTCTGGTTTCTTAAAATCAATGTGGGGGTTAAATTTTGTTCCCCATTTCTCTTAGTGTGTATATATTTTTTTCCAGAATCTTTAATCTGATTACTAACTAGTAAAATGATTATGGGTACTATTTATACCTCTCTGAGTAGGGGTCGTGTTAATGATATATATGAAATCCTATTTTATGTTTGCACTATTATATTTTCTATTAGTGGTTTTCATTCTCTTTTGGCATTAATAGAATCATATAGAGTTATTATAAGTGTAGTGATCAATGTATCAACTACAAAAAAGTAGTTCTTTAATATCCATATTCTTCTATGAAATATTTAGCTAGAACATGAAGAATATCCATTTTATAAGATGTTTATTATTATCTATTGTTTACCAAAGGTTCCCAATATCCTATAACAAGATAAGGATTAAAAAATATGAGAAAATTCTGGATAGAATATCTTTCTACAAATATAACTAAAATAACCATTTTTATCCTTCATGTTCTGGATCACTCCAGTGCATTGTATTTCTCCTTATATCCATAGGCATGTGTTTTGGGCTATCAGCAAACCTTCTAATATGGTGAGGAAAACTAAAAACATTATGACTAATTATATATGGTATGGTCACACACTTGTACCATGTCATTAGGATTCTTGGATGAAATTTTCCAAACATGTTGATAATGGAGGCATCAATCTTACTAATGTGAAAGAAAAAAATTTATTTATTATAAGGATAAGTCCATTGGAAAGTCATGGATGGTCACTCTCTTTGGTAAAAATCCATGTTGGGTAAGTATGGTGTTGATATGTAGGCTCTTAAATGGAAAATTTATAATTTATGGAATATTTTCAAGGTCACATACCTAATATTTAGAGGCATTCTCAATGGATTATTGGATTTCGATAGATTTAATAATAGATTCATAACCATGTTAGTGTGACTCTTGGTGTTTTGGTTTGTCCAACCCCTGAAATTATGTTTTCTCATGCTGGTAATCTTGAAACTCAAATTCAGAAAAACAGGAATAATCCACAGTGTTATCTACTAAATGAAATCTAGTTATATTCCGATGATGATAGACTTGTCCATATAGATGAATAATTAGGATGCTTTTTAACCAAAGCATAATGGAATTATCATCATGTAAATTTAGAACAGGATGAGTGGGGTGAAACTACCAGGTGTAAATAAAAACCAATTAATTACATTTTTTCTAGATTATTAATCACCCTTGTGTTTAGACGGAAAATACAGTTAGGAGAATTGGGGTGTATCTAGAGTATAAAATCCTTTTATGGATGGATCCTACTGAATAGAAAACTAGATTTATTTTGGAAGGGAATTGGGATAATGTGGTTTGTAGTTGGTTTAGTGATCTAATTGGGTTCATATTAAATGTGACCACCAAATAAAACTTCATCTAGGAGCGGTTTTAGGTAATACAAAATAACACTTGGGATATTAAATAATGAGATATCCATTTTTTTTTATGATCATGGAGTATTTTCACCATTAGTAATACAACTTTCCCTAAATGTGACTCTAGATCATGGATATCCATTAAGACCCCCTCTATATAGATCATGGTGGGCCTAGGTGAAGTCTTTAAAAAATAGGAGGACACTCTTGCCATGATGATGGTATTTTATAGGTGGAAGATAATATTGTTTATTTAAGGGAGTTTGATCCAGGAGAAGTGGGTTTTAAAGAGGGATCCAATTAATGATTTCATGAATAATATTGATGTTTCTAGCTATCTTGGTCCCATGTAGGGAGGAGGGGTAGTTCTTTATCTCATTGGATTTTGGGTTATTTCATTCAGTTGTGTTTTCGGTTCTGAAGAATCTCTTATTATAGAAGATAAAAATACTTTATATGGGATAATGATTTATATATATATTTCTCTTGATATAAAGTAATTTTCAATTGAATTAGGATACTCATAAATATTTTGTTCCATTTATGACAATATATGCACCCCCTTTTCAATTTTCAACATTATTTTTAGGTTCCGATGTCTCTATAATTGAGCTACCGTAACTCAAACATACCCTCAAAGGAATAAAGTGTTAGATTACTAGGAATAAAAGGTTAAATATGATTATCCTTGATAATTTTTTCTATCATAGTAATTATTTATACCATGTGTGTTAACATAATACATGTTTATTCTATTCAGATCCACTACATTAAAAGTCCCTGATCTTGAATTTTCTGATCTTTCCTCATAAAATATTATCACATTGAATACATGGTGTTAATTGGGTGTTTTTTTGTAGAATATACACACTAAATATAAATAATAATATTAATAATAATATCAATATACATAATCCATTTCATATAAATTAATTTTAATATATAAGAACATATAATTTTAAATTAAAATATAAAATGTAAAATATTTATTACTCATGAAAATTTTATGTAATAAAATGACATTATAACGATTATAAAACAAATAAAAAACAATAGAAAAGAATTTGACCGTTAAAATAAACTATAAATCATTGTAATCATTTTAATTTTGGGATTTATAAATGTTTTGAAAATTTATAGATATTATGTTTACCTAAATATTTAATTCATTTTATATTATCATATCCATACATCATATTCATCTTTTTTATGTACAGTGAATGGTACATACTTTTTCTCATTATCCAATGTATTTTTAGAGTATGATCGTATTAAGATAATATTTTATTTTATCATGGTTTAAATATATTGATTTTATATTACTTAAAATAAATTTTCCTTTAACATAATATTCAATCATTTTTATACTATCCTATTAATTTTTTTGGATCAAATCAATTACAATAAAATAATATAGAAAAAGGGATTAATTTTAAAAAAAATCATAATAAATGAATATAACATATAATAATAATGTGTTTTAAAAATATAACGTTATGGTTCTCAAAATACAATTTCAAAAAATCCTTTATTGTCAGTGGTTGACATGCCTTCCTCAAAGTCTCTACATATTTCTCATACTCAACTAAACACCCATGGACCTCATCATTTGCATACCATAGAGTCCATATATATTCTCCCTATTGACAGTGCAATAGAGTTCATCTAAGACATTTCTGACTAATAACTATGTTTTTTATAAATACACATAATAGTCTTGATATAACAGAAACAAAAATATTAGGTATTGTGAAACATTAGCACTTAAACATACCTATTTCACCCAAGTCTTACGAGGATATAAAAAAGCCTAATAATGATGAATAGATAATTCATATGGGATCAAATCCCTTCAATGATGATCTTCATTCCTGAGAAATGAAAACATATCATAAAAGAAGTAATAAACAATAATATAAAACATGCATACCATTATCCTAGTAAGACATTGTTATTGCATTGGTCCTCATTCAATTTTTTTATAATGTTCATAATAATAGAAGAAGAAATCATCCCACCAATTTATATATTCACATATCAGTCTTAATCACTCAATCAAAAATATTAATTCCCATACATTCTGGATTTAATACCACCATTTTAAGATGGGGATGAGGAATAAGACCACCAAGTTGCAGAGGGGTTCCACCGAGTATCCAATATTCACATTCCTACACCATCATAAGGGTTTTGGACTTATAAATACCGTATGGATTCTCCATGACAGTGAATACATCAACCCATTTGATTAATACCATGAGTTAACTAATTTTCTAGTTTAAACATTCAACATATAAATCAATCTCCCATCACACATTTCACATAAAAAATTCAATAATTTAATGATAGCTACTGTGGTTGATTGATGATAATGTCTTAATAAGTCTAAAATGTTTATCCCCACACATAAAAATAACAATTCTCAAGAAAAAAATGTCATATATAACTTATACATATAGGGATTCAGGGGATATCCACTTCAATATTCTACTTCCCCGAAATCTCTAAACAATTTTATCCATTTAAAATTTCATATTGTATCATATAATATAATATATGAAATCATATATAAAACTCTTTTAGGACACCTTTAAAAACATTTTCAATAAGATAACATTATATTCACATTGAATCACAACAAAAATACTACATTGTGAATGCCTATCTAAAACAACTTTTAATTAACTCTAACAAAATTATAGTGTAAATATTTGATTCAAACTTAGTACCCATTGAGAAATTGGGAAAGTAAATCCCCATGATCCTTCATTACAACAAATTTTATTATCAATATATATATACATAAATTTAATAAAAGGGTTTCCCCTAGAAAAGACACAATCCTACTCAAACTACAAATAAATCCATCATTATCTCAATTAGAAATTTTTTTTATTATAATTATTTACACTAGTAAGTGTCATATGATAGTATTAATTCTCATATTTTTTGTTTTTCGATGAAAAAAAATGTCAGTGGGACAATGTTTATGTCAATCCAAAATAACCAAATCATTTATTTTTTATTATCATTGTATATACTAAACTGTAAGATGAATACACCACTTTTCATTGAACTTATAGATAATAACAAAAAATATCCCTTATTAGGATAATATATGTAACAAAAGTTTGTATTTGAATCCTTATATAGTCTATATAAATTTAGCAGTAGAATTTCATATAATTAACATTGGAGGACAAATCTCATCATGGTTGAGCACAAACCAAAGGCTAGATCTACAACATACCCCAACCAAAACCATAATAGTTAAGTCATCAAATAAACTTGAGTTACTGGGGTATCAAAGTATTAAGGTTATCATTTTAGATATAAAACTAACATCAGGTATTGTGGAAGAAAATATGATCTATGAACCACAATTATATTAAGGTTTTGTTTGAAATTCCGTATTGTATACATATTGGGTCATCCAAAAATATAAAAAAATTAATCTTGGTTTTTTCATCACTAGTATAATTTGTATCTCTTTAAAAAATTTATCCATAACCAAAAATAATTAATGATTAATATAATTTTGGATAAGTCAATGTAGTACTTTGAGATGTCAATAATAATTATAATTTAAGAAATATATTTTTATATCCAAATTTATACATCCAACATGAATAAATGGTAATATGAATACTTAATATTATATGATAAATTTTAATATCCCTAAAATCATTCCAGAATACTTACAAAACAATACATAGTCCAAAAATATCATATCATAAATGGTGAACTACCGAGTCATCCTTATATATGATTTAATTTTCAATGGGATTTTAAAAAATTACATCATATGAACTTATTATAACATATCCTTTTGGGCATCTAATAAAAACCTCCCACAAACTCTTCTATGATTAACATCAATAAATATTGATTGATTGAATAATGGAAATATTTAGGAATCACATAACAAAATATTCCACTATTTGAACTTATTCATACAATTTTACTACATCGAAAAAACAATTATAATGACTACATTTACTAATTTCATAGAACTCTTTCATAGTACATCATCATCATCCTTCATACCATCTCTCTCAAAATTTTATTTTTAAAATTACATATAATTCAACCTTTACATTATGAGT
This sequence comes from Viscum album, assembly GCA_963277665.1. Taxonomy (NCBI): domain Eukaryota; kingdom Viridiplantae; phylum Streptophyta; class Magnoliopsida; order Santalales; family Viscaceae; genus Viscum; species Viscum album. Next base: position 909,744,510 of record OY728155.1, on the reverse strand, counting down.
TTTCTATCATATCCTTTACAATTTTAGGATATTGTTATGTTTAATGTATTACGTTAACTAATGTAACTTAATAAATATATATTTACATCTATAACATTACATATTTTAAGATGTCATGTGTAATCCACTACGTAGTTTTATTGGTAAAATCCTATAGGGAAGAATGACATTCATGTATTAAGTAACAAAATATATTTATTTACACTTTAAGTTATCATCACATATAATAAACCCATTACAATATTAATTAAAAAAAATTAATTTTTTATCTGATAAAAATCATTAAAAAATGGTGCTTTATAATTTCAAAATGAATTTAATGCAGAAATCTACATTTTTATTTACTATTATACATTATAAAATCATTATGAAATTAAAATGAAATCACTCCAACATTAGACTAGGTTTTTCATTTATTCATTAAAGTGAAACCACTCTTTTTACAAATGTATTCATATAAACCACTTACTCGCATTATTCATCTTATAATTTCTAAAAATTTACCAACCTGAACTCTATAGTGTTTAAGAAATAACACTTATTTTCTCCTTGTTGGAATCATAAATAAAAAAATTATATTTTAAAGTCAAGATTTATCTGTAGATAAAATTTTCATTATGAAAATAAAAATTAACCTATATCAAATATCAATCTGATTTTAAACACCTTTGTTTTTAAAATAATTCTTAATTACACATTTGATATCCTATATCAGAGAAAATTAAAGAAATATTTTTTATAGTTTTCATACCTAGAATGGATATTCCTTGGTGTTTTTAATCTGTTTTGGGTATTTTGAAAAATCCATCATATAGATGTATTATACATCATTCTTAACAGACCTATATTTCAATTCCCTTGATTGAAATAAAAAATAAACATTATAGAAGCCTTCAAAGACCTTTTATTTTTCCCGTTTGGACTTTAACCCACTAGCACTATCCGTACAATAAAAAAACTCTACACCACAATCTTTGTTCATTTTTCCACAACCCTTTAAAAATATCTTGAAAAATAAAATTCAATTCAATCATATTTTTTAAACATTTTTATAAATGAATATATAATAAATTCCAAAATAAGAAAACCCAATTTTCACTCTCAATTGAAGCTTGTTTTAGAATTTAAAAAATAATAATTCATGTGTATCATAAATCAAATTTCATTTCATTTTGACAACTATTGTTCAAATATTATACTATAGGAAAATATTAAAATATAGAAAAGACTAATGACCTGATTAAATAACAATCCTGAATCATTCTATAGAATTGAACAACTTATTTTCCCCATTTCATAGAAATGAACATTAATATTGATCACTAAATTTAATATTTTCCTTCAGATTATGTTTCATACATATTTATAACACTTATAAATTATTAATTTAGTATCACATAATTTTAAAAGGCATGAAACTAATATTAAGTAATTTTTAACTAAAAAAGTTTATCTCCTAGCTTATGGAAACCCTATTAGTAATCTTAATATTTTCTTATCAAGTGTATTTTTTTCCAAAATTTGAATCATTATCTATATTTATTAGAGAATATAGAATGAAATATATGGCCAATTCATTCTTATGAGATAATAATATCATAATCATTTCAATTAAATACACAATCTTATTGATTCTTAGGGTGGATAAAATTTCTTTAAATGTTATTTCTCTATAAAGTTCATTTAGATTTTCTATATTATTCATAACATAGTTTCTCTTGATAGAACCCTTTCATTTTAAATATCATTTAACAAGAATCTAATATCTCATTTTATTTTGATAACCTAGGCACTATTATAATAATAATGAGTTTAGGGGATTGATTTTTCTGATTTATTTTATTTAAAATGTTTAAAGATATTAATTTGACCACCTTTAATAGTTGTTTTATTCACAATCAATCGTTATAACAAATATAATTTTTGAATCTTATTTGAGGGGATTATAAAATTCTAATACCATTAGAGTGATTTTCGTCTATTTTTCTTTTCCTCATCTTGAATTTATCTTACATACTTTCACGATGATAATACCATTTATCTATAATTGATGCTTTTATCTTATGGATATCATTATTTAAAAATATATAGTAAGGAAATTAATTCCAATTTATCCCACTAAAACGGTGACCTCCTTTTATGAAACCTCGTATCCATTATTCACACTACATATATATTTATCTATGGAAAGAGTATATTATGGTGTTTATTTCACCACATAGTTATATAAATAGGGAGTCATAGAAATCATATGATATATGAATCTTGGATAGTAACGTTCAAAGATCTGATTTAATCCATTATATGGACTAACTCAACATATATATCTCATAAGATAATACAATTAGGGTATCCCACAATGTGTAAACCAATAAAATCTTTAAAAAATGCTAAAAATAATACATCCCAAGGGAAACCATCTATGAAATGAAATACCCAAGGGTCCTATAATATCACTTATATTTTATTTCCACCCATAAGAAATTACATGGGGTCCCATAAATGGAATGTCCTAACTGGTTTTATGATTTATTCTATAAAATGTGCAACAATAGAAGGAATACCTCACATAATATTTTAATTGGATTTAATCTCATCATATTATCACGTGTTATTCTAATTATTTATTTATACATCTATAAATTATTTTTATAATTCAATCACGTACACCAAACCAACAAGCTCAAACCACATTTATTTTTAACTCATTATATAGCCCAATTTTTTTTGTATTATCCAAAAAGTAGATGACAAATATATTCATAAATATTCAAATGTAACATTTTAATAAGGATTATGAACAGTTTATATAAATTTTCTGAGTTATATGATATTTCAAAACTCCACATTAGTATCCCTAATATGACCAAAACCCAGCCCCACTCAACTTTTTGGACATAACCTAAGCCTCTAGGTCTATAGGTAGTCTTAATATAAGTCACTATATCGAGGGAAACATTACACAAGATTGAATTAAATTCAACATAACTCTAAAAACTAATATGTATAAAAATATTCAAAAGTTGAATTCATTTCTTTAACACTATTAAAAAAACACGGTCATGGTGGATGAAAAACCACATTCATTTTGGCATCATTTTTGTCATGAAAATTCATGGATTCATAATAAGATAAATTTATCTTATAAATTTTTGAATATAAATATTAACAATATAAGAAATATATAACTTGGAAAAAAATTAGGAATAACATTTAAATAAATACATTATTCATATATTTCAACATGGGATAAGAATATCTGGGAAACATATAAATAAAATAATACTATAATAAACATTTCAAATTAGAAATCATTATTGACATTCAATAACAATATATATTAAAACATTATATTTAATTTAATATGAGCACTTTCAAATTTAGTACTATATGGAATTTCCCTTTAAATATTTAAAAAATTATTTAACATAAAGTATTAATAATTATAATTCTATTATTTCAAAATTTTACCAAATTTTCATGTTATATTGTTAATATTTTATAAAACATGACAGATCAATAATAAATACTCATTTGATGTACTTAAAATAATATCCATGAATAACCCCTTCTATTTGAATTACTAAAATTAATTAATTGTGATCAATTTATAAAATATAAACACTTCTTTATATTGAAATTATTAAGGAAATTTATAAACACTATAAAATATAATTATGATTTCTAAATAATGACTTTGATTTCTAAATCATAATTCATGAAATATAATTAAATAAAATGTTTTAAAATTTTCCACATTTAATATTTAAGGAATTTTTAATAATAATTAACAATTTTTTTTATTGATAAAATGCAATTAGAATTATTTTATTAAAAAAATATTAAATATTAAATATCACAAAATAGTTTTGTTATATTTTATAAAGACTTTATAAATGATAAGGATAACTAACAAAATATAAATATTTGAAAACTTTTTGTCACCAAAACACAGTAGGGGAAAGATGTGCAAGTGAATATCTTGCTAAACTTATGTATCCTGGCCATGTAAAGCTAAAATAGTTCATACCATTATAAAAACAAACATCCTAAAAATAATTCAGATCATACACTGACACATCTAATTGATATAAATATGTTACCTTTTCAAAGGCCAGCTATATAATGGTTTAAATTTTTCAATAAAAAAAATAATGTTATGTTATATGTTTTATATCTGATTCATGAATGTTTTAAAAAATATAATACATGGTATATATCAGATACAATTTTATTGAATTTATATGAGTCTAATAATGATTGTTATAATATGAACTAGTAATAAAAACCATTATCTGTTGATCTTAATGAATGAAAATTGAGAACCATGTACTAAACCAAAAAGGATGGTCACTATAAATATTACATACAATTCAAAATAGAATATTTCAATATAGCATTGATATATGTTCTAAGTATTTTATGAAGATCAAAAAATGGAGGAAAAAATCATCTCAGTCCTAGAGGTATCCATAGATCAATATGAAAACCCCATTGTATCAGAAGTATTCTTCTATATAAATTGAGAGCTAGATAGTCACTTTTATAAGGATGTTTATGGTGAGGTATTTGAGTTATAGAAAGGTTCATCTTGGTATCCATTATGCACACACCCACACCATCTCATGGTAGTTATATCTATACACACCTCATGTATTCTTATTAAAATGTGTGCATTAACTCCTTCATTTTAATACATAAGATAATACATTGGACTGTTTAAACATTCATCATATAATTGAAACACTTATTACATGTTTATTAGTATGAAACATATCTTTTAATGATATACAATATTTATTATTTAGGATCAAGTTATAGGATTAAATAAATGATGCACCCCATGCATGAAAACAATAATTTACATTTAATATAAGATAACACACACACATATATAAATATATATATATAATAAACCTATAAGGATTTTTGGAAATATCATACAAATCTCATACACTCTGTAATTATAACCCCACCTTCCAAGTTCATGGTTATTTAACATATCCAGCATTCCCGCATATGGCTCACAGATGTTTTCATACCATGAACCATATCCTTAGGCTAATTGAGTAGAGTTACACCAAGAATCTTTATAGAAACACAAAATTAATGGTTTTCTGATATTTTTAATATAAAATCCCCTTCCATTACAGAACCAATATGTTTATAGGGATTTTGAGTAGATTTTTTCTAATACTCAATACGGGGATGAAATAATTAGCCTCTTTTTTACATAATTAATATATATTACCATTTTCCATTTCCATGACATAATTTCAAACAAAAGTAGAATAAAAAGACATGTGATCCCTCTATGTATAATATAAGGAATTAATATTAATTATTTCAAATTGAGGCTAATAGTAAAGACTGATCACTATATGTAATGTTCGATACAAAATCCTATATAGTGTTATAAATAGGAGGATCCCAATACATCATCATGAGTGGATGTTTTTAGAGTATTATTGATTTGCAACGGTAGAGGTGCACTGGATTCCATAACATTATCCAATTAAATTTAGCTAAAATAAATATAAGGTCACATTTATATTTTATTACAATCAAAATGGATATGGAAGATGTGTTTGATAGGCTCCAGTAGAGAATTATTATGATGTTCATGTCATGAAAGGGGTTGTCTACCATGATGATAGATTTATTCATTTGATACTTTAGTTACAAATTAAATTAAATTTATTTATATGTTAAACATTTTTGGTTTCTTAAAATATGTATGTGGACTAAGGAATTGTGGCCCCATTTATCCAAGTGTGTTTATATTTTTTCAAGAATCATTAATCAAATTACTAACCAATAAAAGTATTAAGGGTACCATTTATCCCATTTGGTTTAGGGGTCACTGGGATTATATCTTTGACCTTTTATTTTTATTTTAAATTATTATATAAACTATTGGTGGTAGTCATTCTCATATGGAATCAGAAGAATCATATATGAGTAAAGTTAGGGGAGTGATTAATGCATCAACTATGGAAAAAGAATTTTGTTAATATATGGTGTCTTCTCTAAAAGATTATGCTGTAACATTGAGAATGTCCTACTTATATGAAGTTGATTATTTTATATTTAATACCTAAGGGACCCAATATCCTATAGTAGAATATGGATTCATCACTATGATGCCTTTGTTGATATAATTTATTCCTATAAAAAATAACTAAAAGAGAAATTTTTTATTATTCAGGTGTTGGATCACTCCAGTGCAATGTGTTTTTCCTTCTATCCTCAAGCATATGTTGTGTTCTATTAGGAACCCTTCTACTATGGTAAGAAAAATCGAAAATATTATGACCTATTATATATGGGATGATCACACTTTGGTAACATGCCATTAGGATTTTTGTACCAAATTTTCCAAACATGTTGAGTAAGTAGGCATCAATCTTCATAATGAGCTGGACAAAATTTATTTATTATAAGGAAAGGTTCTATTAGTGGTAGTGGGTGGTTAAGACCTATGGTGAAAATCCCTATTGGGTAATTATGAGGAGAGTTTGTAGACTCCAGAAGTGAAAATTAATAATTTATGGCTGTTTTTCAGGTCACAAACCTATGATTCTGAGGCATTCTCATTGGAATGTTGTCTTTGGATAGATTAGCTCCTACATACATAAATTGTTTTGTGTTACTATTTTTTTTGGTATATCCTACCCTAAACAATATGTTTTCTCAAGATGGTCAAAATGCAACTCTCTTTCAAAAAACCATAAATAATCAACAGTGTTAGGTATTAAATAAAATCAAGTTATCTTCTAATGTTGATAAAATTGTATATATAGATGAATCATCAGGATGATTCTCTACCAAATCATACTGCATTTATAATCATGTTAATTTCAAATAGGATGAGTGGGGTGAGACATCTAGGTGTAAATAACTTCCAATTAGGTACAATGCTTTCTAACTTATTAGACAACATGGGTTTTTTAAGGATAATTCTGTTATGATAACTAGTGTGTATCTAGAGACTAAAATCCTTTTTCAACTTGGATCTCAATGAAGAAGAGAATATGATTTTTTTTTGAGTGAGAGTGTGATAAATTAGTCTATAGTTGTTCTGGTGATCTAATTTGGCTCATATTTTAGGTGACCACATAATCTAATTTTCTCTGGGTGTGGATCTAGGTCATGGGGAATAACACTAGGGAAAGTAATTCTTATGTTATCCTATTTTTTTTGTAGCATCAATGAGTATTTAGACCATGAGGAATAAAAATTTCCATGAATTAAATTCTTGTTTATGGAGAGACATTTAGATCCACTCTAGATGGATCACTGTGGACTTGGGTGTAGTCATTAAAAACTGGGAGGATTATCCAGCCCTAATGATTGTATAATAAAGGAATATAAATTTATTAATTCAAAAGAGGTAGAAATAGGGTAAGTTGGTAACATAGAGGGATCAAATTATTTATTTCCATAATAATATTGATGTTTCCTGCTATCTTGGTCTCATGTGGGGAGGAGGGGTAGTTCTCAATCTCAATGGCTCGTTGGTTATTCCTCTCAATTGTGGTCTTGGTCAGGGCGACTCACTTATTATAAGGATAGTTCTTATTTCAATGGGATCAAGAACAATATTTCTTTTAAGATCATGTTATTAGCTATTGATTTGGATCATCATCCATATTCAACTCAGTTAATAATAATATACGCTCCCCTTGTCCATTTTCAACATAATTCATAGGTTCCAAAGTCTCTTCAATTGAGCTACCATGACACACACAAGCTTCAAAAGAATAATGTCATATATTATTCGTCATCGAAAGGTAAATAATATTATCATTGTTTTATTTTTTTCTATCTTACGACTTCAATCTACCATGTGTGTTAACCAAATGCATGTGGATTCTATTGGGCTCCACTACAATTGAACACCTTGATATTGAAAATCTCTATGTTTGTTCATAAAATATTCATACGGTGAATGGATGGGGTTTAATCGGTGAATGTTGGGAGACTAAACCCTCTGAATAATAATAATAATAATATTATTATTATTATTATCAAAACAAAAAAAATAAGAAATGATAATAACCATAAAAATAAATTGAAAAGTTTTATATAGACAACATAATAATAACTAACAATTCTATACCTTTCATATATAATTTAATAGATTTACATTAATAAAATATGTTTTTATATGTAAAAAATTAATCACAATAAACTACCAACCAATAACTGATGATACTAAATATATTTCCAAACACATTGTTTACTTTTGAATTATGTACAAGGCAATAAATCCTATGCCCTTGATATATATCATATAACTTTTTCTTATAATAAGATATATGAAGACTACGTGCATTCTAGGGATTCTTCATGGGGGTAAGTATGATCTATGTAGCTAACCACTAACGATGTCCCTAAATAAAATTCATATGTATAAAAATATATATAAAATAGTAATAAAAAATAACCAAATATATTATATAATGAAATCCACTCGTGATCAACCACCCTAAGTGATCAATTACTTGATTTATCCAATTATTGAGTGGAATGATACAACCATTGTCTGTTATACCATTTTCTCACTTCAACATCAAAAAATTACCACACTATTTAGAAATCACATTTTTTAATCAACCCAACTCCCCAAAGACACTTCCACTAGAAATATCATATATTATAATTACATTTATGTCCTTTAAAACTAACCTATCAACTTCCTAGTAAAACCCATGAAAAAAATTCATTACATTTACTAAATCCACCACATCATCGCCAATATGTACATTGATCCTTCCACTCCCATCATCTACCATTACACACTACCAATCATGTCTGCATATGGTTTCCACCCCCACTATACTAATAGTAAACCCTAAACCATTATTCCAATTAATCTATGGATATCACCACCGATAATGAGTGTTACAAACGAACCCACTGGACATATCATATGTTTATGCGATTCTAACAGCTATAGGGACGATGGATAAAAACATCACAGAGCTCCTATGTCCACAGAAAAATTGACCTCCATCACACCCATGTAAAAGGTTAGCATTATATACTTTTCATAGTCTGATAAGCTATGTCAGAATTTAGGCCAAAAACTAATACATCTATGCATCAACGAATACAATAGTATGACCCTAAGAGTATTCTGATCCCCTCATGCAAATGACTAGACCACGAGCATACAAAACAATCATGTGGAACAATTTGACCCTACCTAAAATAAGATAAATGGAATATATATATATATCTATTACTATAAAAAATATTCCATAAAAAATGAGTTTCAAGGGGTCCAATGAAACCCAAATGATTATTTCAACATAACAATCATGTCTAACAACCACTACCCTTTATGATATTTGGGAAACATCCCATAATCACTCCACAAGATTCTCAAACCTAGTAGAGAGAGACAACACATACACAATATGGTGACTTTCTATTTACTTCATTATATAAAAAATATTCTACAAACTACCCAGGAAGTGTGTAGGGTGTGATATAAACAATCTCAGTAGAATCCCAATAATGTTTTATATATCATGTTTTTTTAATATTCCTTAAAATAAAAATTTAAAAGAAAATAATGCATGATAAAAAGTTGATAAAATATATATAAAAATAATAGTAATCATCATCCCCTATTACAAAATATCTAAAAAACTAGTGACACAATATCAACCAATAATTTCAATAAATCATTAAAAATGTTAGAATCATGTATCACATTATTTAAAATACAAACTTTATTAAGCCAATGAAAAATAGTTAACACCCCATGAATAACATATTAAAGAAAATTAGGACACATCTAATGTAATTATAAACAATGACTTATGTAAACTCGAGTACCTAGATTTATTTTATCAATCAAATATGGAATTGGGAGAATACTAGATAGTGAAAACCCTTAAAATTTTCAACATGTTTCAAGATCCAATATAACAACATTTTGAGATGAAATAAATCCCTATAAATTTATCACATACAATTTGAAATATTAATCCCCAATTAACCCCCCACCTCAATATTTAAGTCTCCAATGTGAATAGTATATCAATTAAACTTGAAATTGGTCATAAGATTTAATAAATGATTCATAAGAATCCATTTTATTATAAAAAAATTTTTCAAATCCATTTTGTAATGCTTATAAAACACCATTATTTTACCAGATGAATTGAAAACCAATATTTTGATAAAAAAATTACACACAAATATTATTCAATAACAAAATCACGAAAATTCATTTTGAAACCTATTTATGAAATCATGAACATTAAAACTTCATAAAATATTGTCTACAAATATAATCACCATCCCTAAAGAGGGGTTTCACACTATCTATGATGGATTCCATGTACATCAGATGTAATCGATTGGAAAAAAACTATGACACCTGAATTGATTGTAAAATATTATAGTTCTTTATCATATGTAAAAGGGTCAAAATATATGTTGACCATCCCAAATATTGAGAGTCTTGAACATCATACCACAAATAGAGAAACACCTTGACCGTAGATGAAAATTTCAAGAGGAACTAAAACACATTGAATAATGATCAAAACATGACTATCATATGTCCATTACCAATACCAAGAGTAGATGAGAAATTGAGAAGAATTCTATTAAATGTTCCAAATGAGGAGTTAACAATATAATAATGAAAAAAGAACCATGAGAAGTATTTTTTATGGAATTGATCACTAAAAATAATCTATAAAATACCAAGGTATTGGAGAAGAAATTAAAAAGGTAAATGAAAAGGATTTAATTATCAAAACATTTTAATCCTCTAGTATGTACACCATACATGGCTTGAGTGATTTATTAAAAATGTGAATTTTTTAAATAGATAATATTCCACAAATCTGTTTCCATAACATCAAAAACCAAAAATACATGTTCATAGGTAGGATATCATAACATCTCATTAATGGTTTTCTTATCTAGAATCCATAATAATGGATTCTTCCCAAAAAATCTGATAATTAATTTGAATTCAAAATGATAACATGATCCTATAGAAACATTTCATTCGAAATCACCTAAAAACCCATAGGTCCTCACTAACACCACGATAACCTCAAAACAACCACATAAACAATAAAAAGGGATATTCCTAGATATGGATATTATAGGTTTTCCCACCATAGGATGTTCTGTCCCAATAAAGTCACATGGATTAATATTTCTCTTGAAAGTGGTGAGACTATAACTCGCTACATTGATGGATATTCATTTTATAAGGTCGCATGACTATCCAATATGTTCCCCCACAATGATTTTCCCAATGAAATTTACTTACCTAACAAGAAATTCATCTTTGAAGCAATAATATGTTTTAGGTTATCCATAAAAAACATATGGATCTATCTCAATCTCTTCTCAACATATACCATGTTAAGGGACATTATGTTTCTTCTTATATTGAGACATGTGGAATATATCATGGATAATTATCATCTATGATTCTAATAACAAATAAAAAATATTTTAACTCACATAGTGATCTATGATAGTCTTAAATATATCAAATTTATCCTCCCTTATTTCTTAAGATGATTGTGAAAAAAATTGGGGGACATTCAATAAGACCCAATCAGTAATAGAAAAATAAGAAGGTCATCATAGATGATCCACATTCAAATTATAATAATGTTTGTTTATATCCAAGAATCAATGTGTATCTTAATTCATAATAAAAATATCCTGACCGAGACATAGTCCCCTCAGATAAGATCTCCCACATCAAGAAAAAAAGATTGACTGGTACGACTACCCATAGATAGCCTAAAAGGGTTACATTATGATTAAAATATGACAATAGATATTATAATTCAGCTTGATGTTTCCAAGACAATTGTCCCATGACCCAACTAAATTGATGACATAGGAAAAATTATATTCTATTGAATCTATATGGAATGTTACATATGATCATTGATTTTTTGATTGAAAGATGTAAAAAATATGATTTGAGTCCCATGAAATCATGGAGACTATTCTAGAATAGGGATTTAAATCTGGGATCCCTTCCAAAATAAATGGTATAAGAGGCCCCTTGAAACATCGTAATATTCTACATGTACAGATTACAAAGACCATAAAACATGTTGGTGACCTAGATAAGAAATAAATTAGATGATTTCATGAAATCGGAAATCAGCATGCAGATGGATTTTTTCCTTGGTATGTCCATGGTAGTAGAATAAAGAAGTCAATAGACACCACTTCATATTTAGAAATAGGAACCAGATGCTGCTGGAGTCGAAAATAAGGCCTCAATTTATTTTCTGTTATCTACTAGAAGTTGTAATAGTAAGAAACATAATCATATTTTTTGTTCTTCACACCCATTCCCAAGAAAAACATTATCTTATCATAATACATATTTTTTCTGAGGTTCATAGAACAAGTTTAATTATGCAAATCATGAAACCCTGAGTTCAGAATTGAATATGGGACAAAAAACAGATTCCCAAAGTAATGAATTATATTAGAAGGGATACACAACCAAAAACAATCTCCCAACTATATATGGTTTTTCTGATTCCTCTAAACTCATCATCATGATGATGTTACTATATAATAGACTTATGTAGAGTTGATAAAAACAATACTCAGCAATAATATACCAGAATCATCCTTTTAAAAATCCAGGTGAAATTTAGTCGAAATCCCCATAAGGATACACTCCTCCATTGATTAAGATATAGTATGTGATGGAACTTTCCTATAAAGAGTTTCATCGAATATATTCCTCATCACCATTGTGTAAGACTTGTTGAATAGAAATATCCATAGTTACTCTACCAATTTTAAATTCCTAAGGTTCAATTACATCAGAGAAAAAATATAAATAAATATATAATTATAATAAAATATCGTGGACCTCTCCCCAAAAATATAATGATTCCATTACATAATTGAATTCATAATACAAATGAGCTATAACTCATGAGTGCATTAATTTTTATCAGGTGGATTAAGATGATGAGATTTTTATGCCACGATGGGATCAACATATATAACATAATAAAAAAATCTGGCACCAAATGAATCACAATATACCATGTCACCCATACCAAAATTCGATATGATAAGAATATGCCCCAATGAAGGGTGTCATTTAAATTCATCAAAATATGTAAAAAATTAAAATTTCCTGATAAATTTCACCAATTTCATGGAAATAGTATCCAATAGGGATATGGTATTTTAAAAATCACTAGTGAACCATCTTTAATATCTAGACAGACCTAATATATATTGAATCATGAAGAGGTTATGTGGTTTCTCTATTGACAAGATAGTCTTAACCATCAACGGATTGACTGAAAGAACATTTTTTATATTAAATTACCCATAAATTTTATTTAATTTATTAAAAAATTGAATTTAAGTATCTCCCAATATAGGTGGTGACTTATTATGATTTATGTAACCAAAGTTAGGTAGTTCTCATTATCACACTCAAATTTCAAATGAACCAGGATATTTTATACTTATAACAGGATAAAGGCGTTCTTGTACTAATTGAATGTCTAGTTAATGAAATATATAAACACTAGAAGAATATTAGTTACACAAAAAGGCATTATTGTATTTTCATAATGTCCATAAATTCACCTGAAAAGGCATTTGGGATATCACACTTCCAATTATTGAAATTGTGGTATACCATTCAAAAACCAATTTTTTAAAACCACTTCAACACCTTTAACTAATGAAAAATACAATAAATATACTAAATATCATATTTATTCTTAGTTCAGACCAAATTTAACATTAGATAGTATATACTTAGATAAAAATATCAATCAATCTTTTTGATAAAGAGTGTGGGGGATACACATGGTGAATCACTTGTATGAATAAATACATTCTTATAGGAAGTAATCCATCTGAATATTTATCATTTGCATTATATGAGGATATATATAGTTAGAGGGAATATAATTTAGCTATATACCCATCACCGTGTAAATCAAGATCTCTACCATAATAATTTGTGAAACAATGGATTAGTTATATGGGAATAACATATTGATATATTTAAAACCAAAGGGAATATAAAAAAGATTTGAAATTTCATTAGGATCAACTATAATGGAAAAAAATTAATATTCATCTCTGTGTGACAAGTCCATATATAAATGGTATTCTGATTTCAATCCCCCTTTACCACCCAAGATCGACCATCAGTTGAAGAAAATTGTGACATACAATCAATAATAATGGACCACATCTAAATGAGTGAAAATCACGTCTACACTAATAGTAACATAAAAAATATCCAAATTAAGAAACAAAAAACCAATACCAACACAATATCTATTATTAAATGAGAACAAGAGAGAAAATAAAATTCCTCTTATTTCCACATTCTAAGGGGATTTGGTAACTCAATAAAAAGGTAATGGGATTCATTAGATGATTATATACATCCAAAAATGGTAATATATAACTGATTTCAAGGATCCTCTGTAAAATGAAATTTTTTCTTTAGAATATTAAATAATGATGGTACCACCCACAATAGATGGGACATCATAATCTCCCCTTGGGAATTCATACAACGCATGAAGGTGCATCAATCTAGAGTCTTGGGGATGGATTCGAGTGGACATTGATGATTTTGATTGTTCATAGTAATCTTTAGATTTTAGGATCCCTTACTACATCATGGAACATACATTGCATCGAATAACTTCTTCAGACGGCCCTATCGACAACAAGAACAGAAAATATTCACAAGTGTGGGAAAATTCGTTTCACAATGACATTATTTACCAAAATAATAGTGAGTAAAGGGTACACTACGGAATGATTATAATGGGATAGAGGAAACATTTTATTAAGAACCACCATCTATACTATTTCCATTATAATGATCTTTCATCTTCATTCTCTTCACTCCACTAAAACTACTACTTGGTGCAAGAGCAGGGATAGAGAATCCAATAATTCTTGAATGATATATATTTTTATTTAATCCATAAAAACTATTATATCATTATTCTTGAGATTCCTCATATATACTCACAATCATTTTTATTACCCAAAACCCAATTTATATTTTTCAGATTTCATCAGATCATTCATCACTACTTTTGGAGAAAAATGAACTCGATAAAAAATGATTATTATATTCCAACACCAACGGATATTCATACTATAAAGATATGAACATGATTAAATTAAATATCATTATAGATTCTGGTAATAACAACTATAATACAAGGGATTTTAAAACCTTCTACTCATACACCACATAATATTTTTTTCTATACCGTAGAGTCCCAACATGGATTCTTGGTACCCCCAAGCATGATCATTTTGAATTTATTTTTTAAGTGCTTATGTGTCTATATGAAGTCAATGGTTAAATTGATATTATCCTACTACTCTTATACCGTTTGGGTTGCATTTACACCATTAAGGAAAGGGGGACTCTCATTTCAGTACTCTTGTTCATTATCCTTGTCTCCTATAACAACTGGATATAACCTAATATATTAGTTCTTATTCCATAGTATATTCTATTCCATGTAAATAATTTCTCATTTGATATCCTTGATGTCATTCTAATCCAAAAGATGATTCCTCTGAGCAGAATCCCCCAATATACCATCCAGGGGAAGTAATAGAACATTTTTTCTAGGCATGTTTCCACCTAGAAGAAAGTAAAAAAAAATCCTCATACACTAAAAAAATGACATTTTAAATTATAAAACATAAATAGATTCCAAGGTCGATGTCAAAAACTAATACATGAGACACATGTACAGACATCCCATGGTGATTTGATGTTTATTAATGTATGAACTAGCTAGGAAATCACTACCATCTTCCCCTTAAGTATTGAATGTTTAATTGATTTTCTACCTACTTCATAAGACTAAACAAAGTCCAGATCATTGATACCAAATTTTCCTGACACGTTGTATAAGACTCATCCAACAAGGTACCAGGACAGAGCATGGAAATACTTGAATGGATTTCCTGATCCTCACATACAAGAGACTAGAAAATAGGATTCAAACAAAAAATAGGAAATTATTTCACCCAAACTAAATTGAGATACATGGATTATATATATACATAGATTGGTAAATAGAAAAAAAATATTCCACAAACAAAAACATATATAATGGTAGCGATATTACACAAAAGTGTATTTCTATAAACTAGACAATAAGGAAAATGGTGTCTAAAATGTTTTACCACTTGTGATATGTGCAAAACATCCCCCATCTGGCCACCAACTTCACACACCTATCTAACATAATCTTTATCACCTCACTACATCACCATTCCCTTTATAGTAGAAAAAAGAAGGTCTACACACCCACAAGGGAGTTTGTTGGATACGAGCTAAATACGATTAGTGGGATCCCACCTAGTTATTTATTATCAAGACTTTGTAGAATAATCCTTATATTATTTATTTAATTGATAAAATGGAATTATGAGAAGTTATATAATTTTTATATTTAACAAATATTAAATAGTTTTCTCTTTTATCCAAATCATTCACTCAACCATCTGATTATATTTTAAGCATAATTTTAATGAAGCATTTAAATTTAAAAAAACAATTATCATATAATATCATGGATATTAAAAAATAGAAAACATAATCATAAACAAACATATGGTAACAAATGTTAGAATAGGTTGGTCACTATCACCATAATAACAAATAATAACTAGTTTTAACCAATGTCACAAGAGTCTATGAATCTATAAACTATGGATTATGGAGCATCCCAGAATGTGACCACATTTTTTATGTCCAAAATGTTTGTAGATATAATGTATCTATGATTTATTCATGGAAGAACATCCCTTAATAAAATTTCCCTATACAATTTCATCATATAATGACTCATACTAAACCCTCCACATAAGTACCTTAGGATCCCATGTGTGGTATATATCAAATTGATTTCAAAGGGATTATCATGTTGCACAATACATTGTAATCAATCCATTTAAAAAATAATACACATGAATCTCAATAAATGAAGAAATTCGGAAAATTAATTTAGAATACAATTTATAAAATACGTATAATTCATGGTTCATTAAACATATGTTAGAGAAATAACCACCTACCTCAATCTTAGGTTTCACACCCACCTCAATGGAGTTTATAATAACTAAAAGGAATGAAATTACTAAAAAATGAATAGAGGACATATCATGTATTATCACATCATATAATATTGTTTAAATAATAATAAAAGGTCAATGGGGAAGTTATATCATCACATACCACGTGACTCTTATGTATTACACCAGAAATGAAAACAGTTCCGATCTCTAGAAGATAAACAAAATATATATCTATAAAATATTAAAAATCTTCCATAAAAATATCAATAGATCCTAGTAATATATTTCAAATCCATTAATGTTACGATACGAAATTTAATAAATTTTAATTAATAGAAAAACTATCTAGATGTGTAGAAATATATTTTTTATGGATCAAAGGGCTAGGAAAGAGAGTTGGATGGGTCGATATTGGAATATTTCCAAGAGAATGCCTATGGTTTAGGGATGGTAAGAGAATAGAGAATGAGAAAAGTGTTTATTTCCCAAAAAAATAAATCTATTAGAATACACACCATTCACTATGTGAATGATGGATTGATTTTTTGATCTTTCAAAATGGATAACCGACCAAAAAACACAACTCCTTATCTTAAAAACAGAAAAACCAAGTCCATGATACAAAATTTTTCCCACATTTATAAAATTTATCTTTTATAGTAACAAAAATATTAGATTCTTAAAAAATGTAATTCACAATTCTATTATATATTCATTTGGTGGACTGTATCATGTATCCATTATTCTACACAAGTTTGTTAACCCCCCCCCCCCAAACTCCACCAACAATACTAATGACCGAAATAAAGCGTCTTACAAATAACGAAAAGGAATACCCAAATTAAGTTGTTATAGGTTACACCCAACACATTCCCAATTAAATTGAAATAATTATTTCAACCCAATAGTTACTAATTTACATGACACATCATTATGTCTATCATTACGCAAACCCACAATACTTTGATTGAATTTCAGATGATATCATGTCCATAATTTTTTGTGAGATACAAACCAATGATATCTCTAACAAATTATTGAAACGCTATGTTTTTTAGTTATATATAAATAAACCATTCTACTCTTATTTTTTACACATCATATAACACATGTAAAACCAGGGTGAGAGTTTTGAAGTGGCTACCGGATGTATAAAGCACTTCTCTAACTTAGAAATTCCACTCAATCATACATTAATTGAAAGGTTAACCAAAATTAAAATAACCCCATTTATATATAAATAAACATATTATACCATGGAAAATAGAAGAACAAGTTATAACCACCCTAGGGAAAATATTCTTACTTATTTCCCCCTTTAACAATGGACACAATGATCCAAAAATATTTAAAGATGGTCTCCCAGCAATCTAGAAGGATTGAAGAAATAGTGACAAATAGGTAATTCTCATGCATTCTAATTGATGAATCTTATTTTCTAATTTTATAATAGAACTAACAATTATTATTACATTATGTACTATTTTAGGATTAATCATTGAAAATTTATAGGCATTAATTTTTTTGAAACATATGAGAAAACATTACATATCATCCCTAGAGGACCATATATAATAGATTTTTAAAATTATTAAATATAATAGTCTATTTAGAATCATTTCATGATTTCAATTCATAAAATCTCTTATGTATCTCATAAATAATATATTCCATAAACATATTCTTTTCATTGAAAAAAATTCTATATATAATTCTTTTTCAATAGGAAATATATTTTGCATCAAAAATATTTTATGTGAAAAAACATTCTCTTTATATGTAATATCCATTCAATTTTGAAAATATAGATAATAATTATCATCCCATAACAAAAATATATTTTTAAATAATAATATTTTTAAAAAAATATTCTTTTCTAATATTGAATATGAAATAATTTAAAAAAATTATACCCACTTGTCTAATATTTTAGGACTGTATGTAAAATATGTTAGGTCCACATGAAAGGTTTTTGATAGAGAATCAACAATGTTTTTATAAAATTTATGTTAAACTCATAAAATATTTTTGAAAAATATAATGTTTCATGATTTGTTAATATTTCAATAGGCCCTCAACAAAAAAATTATTATATCATTAAAACCCATACATGTATATTGGATTCAACAGTAAGTGATGTTTTTTTATTCTATACTGAAATACATTTCTCACTCAAAGCCTTATCCATTTACTTCCATTTTTTCATTGATAATGTATATTTCTCATGCAATGTTACATGAAATATTTATAATCCATTATTTAGTGAAATTATTGAAAATTTTAAACATTAAATAAATAATCCTAATTTTCCAATAAATCACTACAATTTCTCAAATTTTTACTATATTAATCAAATACCTTCCAAAAACTACACACCTCATTAAAAACAGCCAATTAATGGGTTGTAAGGGTTTAAAATCACAAGTATGAACCACGGTTAAAAAAGTAACCATTTTAAATTTAAATGATATTACTATTATAATAATAATAGAATAATTCAATTTTAATGTTTTTCAAGTGGTCATTTAGAAAAATATTTAAAAATAAATTATTACACTACGCTAATCTATTAAGAATATACCTTAATCATATTTTTGAAAATAATGTAACTTTTACTGCCAATTTTCCTATTTTAATAATAAAGTTATTTTATTTATAAATAATTTAATCCCAAATATATTCCTATTTTTAACTAATTGATTATATTTTCTCTAAAATACATTCACAATACACAATATTTTGGGTGTTAGGGAATAAAAATTATTTCCTTTATAATAGTTTTGATAAATAAAATATTAAATTGATAACTTATATGGTATATTATGTATTTTGAGAAATACTTTTTTAAAAAATAATATTACTCTTTAATGTATTTCACTGAAGGTATAATATAGTATAGATTATATATAGACCAATTTGTTTTTATAAAAAACATATATAAAAAGTGAATCTTATTTTAATGTATCATGAATTTCAAATATGTAATTAAATTGTATCAATCATAACCATTTATATCAAAAACATTATCATATATTAATTGTTAAAATAGAAAATCTCCAATGTATTTTCATAAAAAATAAGGGGAAAATATTAAAAATAAAATTCATTATTAAATTATTCTATAGAATTGAGGAAATCCACTGAATCTCCTCATAAAATTGGAAACCCTTTTATTCATCATCACATTGTATAATTCAATATTTACCCATCTATCCTCCTTTAATTCTAAAATCTTGGTTAATTACAAATATTATAAGTAAAATGTTAATAACATATACACTCTGAAATAATTTATTTGAATTATATAACTTTAATATCCTGAATAGGTCCTCCATGAGCTCTCTTAGTAACCATATTCTATTAATGAGAAATCCTCAAATAATTAAAATTTTATTAAAGTGAAAAATTACCCTTCCTTTTTGACACATCAATTAAGATTCAACAATAAAATATTAAATTGGATAATGTAATCTTATTATTCCATCTTAGACATTTACACTTCTATATATTCAACACAATAATAGACCCCATAATAACCATATATTACTCAAATATCCTCAAAAATTTTAGGATATTGGGTAAATATTTATTAAACTCATTCATATTGTCAAAATCATTCGCATGATGATTTTAAAATGAATTTATAGCCTATTAAATTCATAATTGGAACTGAATCCTATAAAAATGAATAATATAATTCATATTATTCACTATATGTAAAGAGATAAAATATATTTTAGTTATTTTTATCTAAAAACTATTTTGTAAAGAATCAGGAAAATATATTTTATACATAAAATAATTAATTGGATCAACATTATCAAAATATTTACTAGAAAACATATCAGGAATGGGTTTATTTAAGGAAAAAATATTTTTTTAAGAACTACCATTACCTATGTATACCAAACAACGATGATTTCTACATCATAATTTTCTTTTCATTAATTGAAGTCACCATTATATTTGATGGTAATGATTATATTTTTATCGATAATAGTTGTATTAGATAGATAATAAATTTTTTAAAATCTGTATTGTGTTGAAATTTATTTAAATTTATCACACATAAATGATTACCCTATTCAGAAATTATAGTATATCCATTATAGAGATATGATCCATATTTCACTAATCTTTGAGTCCAAATTTGTAATTATCTAATTTGAAGTTCCAAAAATTGACCATGAGTAAACATGCTACACGACCTAATGAATACTTCCAATATACAAAATGATTATTACTAGCAGTTTGGGATATAAATTAAAAAGGGATATTATACCCTCCAAAATGATATCCATCATCGTTATTTCACAACATACATATGAAAATAAGGAAAATCACAGTAGAAGGTACATGAACAATGTAAAAATGGAAGGAATTACACATAAAATAATGAAAAGTAACATAAACCCTGAATGTTGTTAGAAAAACAATTATAATCAAAACTAAATTAAAAATATGTGACAGAAATAGTATAAAAAAATTATACATCACCTCTATCTCCTCAAATCACTATCACATGGAAGTTTCCATTTACTAGAACCCTCCTCATGAAATCTATACTGACATAGAGATGTATTTAAGCATAAGACAATAACCATGTTGGATTCACCATGGAGTCTTTAACATTAGTATAAATGAATATATTTTTGTATTACATGTTAATTATATAAATAGAAAAAAAAGATAAAAATATAAAACTGATAATATCTGTGCTAACAAATCTCTTATGAAACCCACCATAAATCCATTAACTCCATTTCAACGAATATCTAACTAATCATGGGAACATCCTAAGTGGAGGAACCAAATATAATGCTATTCAATATAATTATTGATCCAATGCCATAGTTATAGACATATAAGGCCATCATTAGTCATCTCATCTACTAAGTACATAGGTCAAGCCACAAAATTTTTCATGCCTTATATCCACTTCTGTCTCTCAGGTCAAATCACTAAACACCTTCATGCTTCTATATCAAGCCATGATAGGCCATCATGACTAATTGTCTAACTATTTCTTTTCACAAAGTCAAATGTATCATCTGAACTTGTAAAACGTGTACTGAAAAAAATCCACGACAATTCTACCTATCACATTAGTACCTAAATAGAAGGACAATAATATTGCATATTACATATACATCATATAAAAATAGTGTCCTTATGTCAACCACATATAATAATAATTAGATCACAACAACAAGGGTCTCATGGGATAAACATAACAATATAGTAAATTTATATCACCCATTGGGCCTCTATAAAATCCCTATAAAAAATCCAACCAAACATCAAACATTTTCTAAAACCAACCAGTTGAGAGAAAAATACCCAAGCCACTTCTGAAGACCAATTATATCCGTCTCGCATTCCAGGTTTCATTAAAACCAAACCAAAATAATATATTGTTTTAGAACATGATTCATGATAAAAATGAAAATATTTTTTTATATTGGTGAAATACACAATGATAAATGACAAAAAAATGTAGAACATGAGTAAAACACAAAAATAATCAATTTAGGTTGATTTTATACCACTGATGATGAAAATAATTTTTTATGAATTCAAGAACAAATCAAGAATTTGTAGATTAAATTAAAATTTAAGAGTAAATTCTAAGAGAATATTGGGATTTTGGGGCCTCATTAAATTATAGTCTGCCTATAAAAACATGAATCATGGCGAATCTTATTGTACCATGTCACAATGTGTTCCAATAAAAAATGGAATATGATTCAAGGTAAACTAGTACATATTTTTTCCTCATTATTAATCATTTTTTGATTAAACACTGTGTTCAATAGAGATATAATGTCAATTAAGAGATAGGATAATAGATTAATGGTCATCACTACACTACAGTATGTAGGCCCTAACTATGATACCACACTCCATCCACCTTCCACAATGCAATAGTGGAAAATTTTCTATTACTTCCCAAATACACCTTCCAACCTCTAAAAAGTTTCCAATTTTCCATCTCATAGGTATTTCAACATATTCAAAACCAAAAATACTAGGTATTACACTATATTTTCCCAACCACACTACAACCATATCCTCCATTTTACGAAATAGTGATCAATCAATAGAATATGATTCCTTATGAAGGGATATGTAATTTTGTATTTTTTGGAATAAACTAACCATATTCCATTGAATAAAAAATAATTGAGTGGGTCAAAAAATTTCCCCTCTAACATATTCTCGTCTTTAATAGGAGTCACTAGGATTTTTTGTTGATTAACTCATCTGTTGAGCCCAAGAAACTAACTACACTCCAATTTTACCTCTTGGAACTATCCTTGATAACCATGTACTCTAATAATTTGAATAATAATTTACTAAAACATGTTATTTCTATAGTATAGGATTAGTATTGGGTTCGTCCTATATTATGTCTAATTATATAACTCAACATCATTATTTTAGATTACATGTGTAATATTAAGTATATACCTGCAAAGATAAGAAATAAGAAATACATAATTCATACCGTAGTAAGAATGCGGAAGACTATATTGTAATTGATTTTCATGATATTATTTGTAATCTCAAACTACCATACAATATTTGGTTCAACATTATTTAGTCATGAAACTATCAATAACTATGTTTAAGAGTTGAATAAATAAACATCATGTCACCTACAATGAGCTCAAGGGTCACATCCTTCTATAAACTTGTGATCATTTCCTACTATTAGCGGTGGAAAACTACTTACTTATCAACATAATTATCCTAAATTTCTATTTCATAATTCATGGAACCACATAAAATACCTTTATTAGCCTCACTAAAACATAGTCCTAAGCAAAACCATAAACAAAAATTTTCCCTCAGAAGGTCTCATCTAAATAGATGTTTGAAGTTTATTATTATAAATTATTTCATCCATGTCTGGATGATCATCCAAATATCCAATAAAATATAGTATTTTTGCCAACCATATATGCTAAATGATAAAAATATTCCTTTCTGATTGACAATTGATCAGTGGATGATATGTTTTAAATAGTTTCAACTACGTGCATAAAGCCTTCTTTAGGCCCTTTGAAAACTACTATATAAAAAAAGAGCCTCAATAAGATAAACTAGAGCCTCATCCATGGAATGTTTCTCAATAATCACCAAGATATGAAAAAATTTAAACATCAAATAAAATATCACCTATACTACATTATGATTCCTTAGGGTCTTAGGTAACCCCATCATGAAGTCCGACATCATATCCTACCACTTACACATTATCATTCTATGTGTTTTAAGCTACACAAAAAATGGACATTCTTCTCTTTTATATTATCAATGGTAAGGCATCCTGAGAAAAAATCAGTGACATTAATAATCATATTATTCCACCAAAAATGTTTTAAAACATTATTTTAAATCATCACTTTCCAAAGATTAAATTCCCATTTCATAGAATGAGGTTCTATCATTAACTACTCCTTTAATGAATTTTTCACAACTTCCCACCCATGAATGTAGATAACATTATATTCATGTAATGTCCAATCTATACAAGAGTTGTCTTGCCTAAATTATTCTTGTATCCCAACTCACATAGTATTTACCTCATAGATTTCTATTTAAAGAACAATCATGGAAGAAATGATCACACTTGATGAAAATTTATACACTACACGATTATATAATGAATCTAGTATAAACTCTTCTATCAAACTCAATTGATATCATTCCACCTACAAAGGTTTCTCTCCAATCTCTTAATTCACTTTTTTTTCCTACTATGAGAACTTATAATGGAATTATATTTTCATGGATCATATTGAAGCTCAAAATTAAATGTTTTTAGATACTCTATCCAATTCCACCACCTTAAATTAACATCCCACTAAGGGAATATATTCCTTATTCTCTTTTGGTCCATGTTGATGAAGAACTTCTCTCTCATGTGATATTGTCACAAACACTTTAGGAAATATACTATCTCTTACTACACTATCTAATTCATTTGGTAATTTTGTTAATGGGATCATAATAAAATTCCCCATTACTGAATATGAGACCAAAATGCAACATCACAGCTCCCAATATAACTCTTGAGGCCGCAAAACACACTTTGTATCCATGTCTACTCTCTATATGGTTATAAACTGGGATTTTACTCAATTTACTCTACACCTCAATGATGTCTAATTTGGATTGATCAAGACAAATATCTTTAGCATCTTTTTGGTCTATCCATCTATAAGTTCTTCCAAACTAGATAATTACTAAATAAAGAATTTATACTACTGATTAAGCCAAATGGGACTCATGATCTCTAAAACATTCTTGGGTTATTTTTATGAAATCACAACATCTACCTTATTTTGGTGTACTAGAATTCATTTTTCAAAAATTACACTACCAAGGATCCGAAACTCTTGAATCAAGAAGTGAAACATTGATATTTTTTATAAATATGATTTGATTGAAGAGTACACAATACAATATAAAGAATCATATCATGATTGAACAATATAATTAAATATACCAGTATTTATTCAATGAATATTGTGATCAATGAGTCATGGTATATATGTTCAAGAAATTATGAGATCCATGAATAGAACTAGATAATGTTCCACCAAATGGGAATGAAGATAGAGGAGTAGAGTCTATACCTACCCCTAAACACTATCTTTGGAATACCATATTCTATGAACTGCAACTAATTTCAGATGGAATAAAGATAAATCTCAGAAAACCACTAGGTTCTACATAAATGGTAAAAAAATAATCATTCCTTATTAAAGGGTACATGTTCTTCATTTTTACATAATTTAAATATATTTAGTCAACACAAATCCGTAGAATACATTATACAGTTTTTTAGGAATCGACACAATACAACCAAAGGAAATGAATACGGTTTGATGAAGATGTTTTGCATCCAAATCCACTATTTAAAACATTATTTCCTCAAATCTAATGGATTCCTTTAATAATAAGGGATAGATATCAGTTTCACTCCTATAAAAAGTTTAATCTCAAACATAATCCCCCATTCATTAAGAGTATTTAGAATTAATCGTGAATGATGTCTAGATAATGATAATCCACTGGAGGGATAATTTAAGGATATTATACTAACATTAGAACAAGATTTTTTCCTTATATGTTTTTCATGATAGTAAGAGTATATATTATATATAGAGAAAATCTTCTAGATTTGATATCCCACTAATTTACTAACAAAAACATCTATCCCTTACATGAAATAATGGATACCTACAACTGATAATAGTAGATGTGAGTATAAAATCTTGTCATCTAGTCTATCTAAATGATCACATAAAATAAATTAATATTAAGGATCACAAAATCCCAAATATATCTATATTTGATAATAAAATCTAGACACTCTAGATAGCTATGGAGCTGATCATTTTTCATTTTCAAGGGTTTGTTTAGAGAAATCAGCATAGAGTAAAACATAATGGGTAATCCATGTCCAAAAACCCATTATAAGATATAATTGAATGGGATGAAACAATATTAAAAATTAATACATAACGAGTATAAAGGATGAAGGCCAGACCATTAATGGTTTATTGTCCCTATCAACTATCAATGAGAGTATATCCCAAAACACAAACCCATCCTACGACATTATTACACCCTTATCCCTAATATTAATGGATTTATAATTTCTTCATTACATGATGGGTCTGATCCTATTATGAAGGCCCCGATTAGTCCATGTATTAATGATTATATGTGAATCAAAAAACTATAAAACCTTATTTTAGATTCCTTCAAGATGAAATGTTGTTGAATACATATCTTTCTATATCAGGTAAAATTACTCTAAGGATCTAGTAAATCCATGTGGTAAAATCCACTCTATCAATAGTTGTAATATCGGGAAACATCCCATCTCTTATATGGATGCATAGGAGACATACAATGACCCAACTACTTATCAACACCCTACTACACCTCCCATTCCCTCCACTTCTAATACCTAAAAGAAGGATTCCAAGAATCATTATGTATTCCACCAATCAATCAACATGGAACTGGTATAATAACTACCACAGAGCCCTTATCCAACCCTATCTCAATCACGATATACTTTAGTATCACCTTCATTTATGTTTTAGATATTATTTTCTCGCTCCATTGTTTTATATCTAGACCAATACCTATCTAAAACATCCTCTCCTTTTTTTCTTCATTTCCATGAATGAGATTTGATTCAACCCCTAAAAATTATCCATGAAATACTTTAATCAATTAATCATCATTGATTCTTGAAAGAAAACCTCAAAAAATAAATCATTAATGGTAGTCCATGTCATACCCTCACATTTGTCAATTGGGTTCATGATACTCTACAATATCCTGATGGTTCAATGAAACATAAATTCATCCAACCTAACAGAACATCGATCATGATTCCCAGAAAAGATGAATATTCCATAATTGATGTTAATCTAGACCCTAATTTCCATGGGACCTTCTATTACAAATAAATATAGAGAAAACTGTGCTTGAAATCACATGCATAATAAACCATGGAATTCTATGTCCCCCACCCTCAATGGTCCAAACCGGAAAACTCTTGGAGGGATCATCTCATCTAGATAAATCACTGGGAAGGAGAACAAGAATCCTCAAATTAACTTTTTTATAAATTTGGTTGTGTTATAGGTATATTCTCACATATAAAATAATTTCGGCCCGCTTTTATATAAGGTTCCATTATAATTATCAAAAAATTTATTTTTTCTAAAATTCCAAATGAAAATATAAAATTCATATAACATGTTTCTCAATAGAACCTCTTAAAATCATTTTTCGAACACATAATTGATTTCTCTCAGAATAATTTCAAAAGGATATACTAATCCACATGGTATAACCCTAATAGTTATTCACAAGGATCAATGATAGAATTTTTTACCTATATGATAGTCACAAGGATATATATAAAAAATGTAATATAATGGTAATGTTTATTTAAGAAAAATAGTTATTTACAAATTTTAAATATAGACATACTATTCAACAATTTTCACATGTCAATTAATTTAATTCAATAACTACTATGTGACACAACACACAAAAACACACACACACATGGACACACACACACACACACACACATATATATATATCTGTGTGTGTGTGTGTGGTATGTGACCCTATATGCCTACTCATGACACATGAATCACTGATGAATCGAAGTCCCATTTCATATGAATTATCCATGCAAATGGAACCTCCTTTAAATAAATTCCATATAACATGTCTCCTTTCTACCTTAAATCAATATTAATAAAAATTAAAACTTACGCTATTTATATCATTTAGTAATACCCTAAGACAATTTTTCAAAATATCACCCATGTGGAGACACTATAAGTATTAATATTCAGCTATCTGTATGAGAGTGATTTCAAACTAGAAGTGGAGGGATAATCTAAAAAGGCAATGCAAACCATTTTTAATCATTTACATCATCGGTATGTCAAAAAAATGTATGAATAAATATCATAGTAGAAGGTATCCAAACATTTAAAATTTATATAATGCTTCGTCATTTTATTATCATCACCATATATCCCAAATGAGGTGGGAAACCCCATTTATCATGAAACAAAATTTATGTAAATGCATCATTAATATTCTATAGTATTCCCCAGCAACACCTATGACACTAATCCTCTATCTACCAAAAACAATTTTGAAGAGATCTTGAACCTCATGGGATCCATGTTCATAAAATTACATCAGAAATTGAGATATTCATAAATTTTTTGAGTATATCTCGATAGAAAACCCCCAATACTTCCTTAATTTAATTAAAAATATATATTGTGGTGTGTACCATGATAATAAAATAAATGTTCATACATTAAAAATACATCATACCATGTATGTATTTGGAAGCCAAGCCATTATAAACCGTGAATATACCTATTTGGACTCCATTATAGATGAATATATGAATGGTTGGGGGAATTTCATATAGTTAGGATCATGGTGAATGAATTATAAATATATTACAAGCCTAATTCCAATGGTCATACCCTATATGTAAATCATATTTCATATCTATTTATAAAGGATTAGTTAAATACACCCAAGGTTACCATTCCATATATCCACTAATACTTCATTCTCATGTCCACGAAGAACATTATACCTCAAGGTTTGGACACATAGGACCACAATCCCCCAACATATAACTCTTTCATATAATCATGTCACTTGTAGTTCTTAAACACACTCCTCCTTTAGCATCATTTATCAATGAAGGGTTTTCCTAAAACTTTTTAAAATTCATAAAATAGGAAAAATATATATATACTAGATAGAACACATGTAAAGAGTTCCAAAATACATGTCATATATATTCTAAGGAATATTATAATAATCATGGGTCTCATGGGGAGGTTATCCAACCATATTTATCCCAAACCAAAAAAATGTGTATTCACACTATGTCTATGTAGAAATGTGGCCAAACATCAAACATGGACTACAATATCCGATAAAAAACAATTAGCTTGGAAAAAAGTATTATACATAACTATATATGGTATGTAAACTCATAAAATTAGCTTAATGATGAAAATATATCTCATCTATCAAAAAACGAAAACATGGTCATGCACACACACAAAATAGATTGACACTAAAATCCAAATAACCTTATAACAGACCAATATTCATCACAAAATTGGTTCTATAATAGTACATGGAATTTATATAAGATAATTATCATTAATATATGATTTACCCTATGAAAAAGGAGATAAACCAAGTAAAATTCGATGAAAAACTTACATATAATTTCTAATAAAAGTCCCTACATCATCGAGGATAAATCAATGGTCTTGAGGGATGGTAGATATATTGATGAATCCTTAGTGTCACCAAATATTTTTGAGGAGAAACTTTGAAAATATTGGTTTCATGTCGAGTTGAGAATATATAAAAAATTTCTTAAAACCCTGTCTCATGGTGCATCCCATCATGCTATCACACAAAATGCCTCAAAATGGTATAGAAAAAAACATAAAGACGTCTACCATGCCATAGTTGTGCCAAGTACAAATCCAATCAAGGATCTATTTCATGTTCCATGATGAGATATTATAGACAAATTAAAAGGGAAACGACTAAATGGACATCAATATGATGCATCCTCAATACCCCAAATAAGATAATATCTATTGACACCCTTTTAGGGTGTAAGCATTCAAAAATTTACAAACATTCCTAAAATATAAATTCCATGATATGTTAAATAGACAAATATCTATACCACATAAATTTCAAAATAACCAGAACCATCAAAATTGTTCACCATTCCCAAAAACACAAACTATTCAAAAAAAAATCCTCCAAAGTATAAAACAATCAAACCGCCATAAAAATATTCTCCTTTGGAAAGATGTTAAACATTACACTTTATTCACTATAACCAGCCCTGATTCATCTAATAAAAAAATTTAGTGTTTAAATTCATTAATAAAACTCATATTAAAAATTATCTATCATAGTAAATAATCCCATAAATAATATCATATATAACTCATGGATACTTGTGTGGATAAATCCTTTTATAGATCCATTACATGAATTATCCCAACACTATTACTGCAGTATCCTAATGTAATAATTTAAAATTTATTTCTAAAAAAATATCTTCATATTATGTAGTAAGCTAAATTTTATATTATCACATTCCAGAAATAACATACACAATATAATCTAAGAGAACCCTACTTCATCATGATGAAACTTGTTTGCATGATTGAGTCGATGATATTTGTTCACTATGTAGTGACTCTATCCGTTATTATTTTTAAGGTGTTTTAAATCTCACCATCATATGTAATGTATTCCCTTTATGTATTAATTCTTGTAATAACGTATTTGTGAATCCTAAATCAATAAAAAATTTATATATTTAAATCATTTTAAAATATTTGTCTTCATTAAACTCATGAATTGTAATACATACACATAAGGTAAATGAATTTTTTCACACATATACCAATATATCTCATATATAGTTATAATAAATTCCTTAATGGGAATATTAATAATTGGGTGAAACTAAAACACTATAAGAGAAATCACGGTGTGATGGCTACCCAAACACCATTATTATTATTAGTGCATAATCTCATAGGTCATTGAAAGTTCCAACCAAAATTCCCACTATTATAACAAAAAAATATAATCCAAGAATCAATACTCTTTAGTGACATAGATTCGAATAGTTTATAAACACCCAATGTAACACCATAATATTTAAAATTATATTTCTCTTTACATAATTTATAAGTGTTAAATAGCATGCTTGACATACAACGCTGAGCTTTAAATGAACTTTGATATATTATTACAATGATGTTAATGTGAGGGGTATGAATATGAGTAACAAAATTATGAAATATATATATAATTTTTATTTTTATTTCAATTTTAATTTTTAATACATAATATATCGGTACACAATTTTAAGTAAAATAATTTTATGATTCAAGAATTTTTTTTTTCAAAAATAGATTTATATAATTTAGTGTTTTTATAAATAAAGTTATATATAAATATTTTTAAAGTTTAATATAAATACAATCATATAATTTTTTTATTTATCAAATCAAATTTATGTTATAGTGACTTTCTGCAATTTATCTAAAATGGTTGATTTTTTGGAGAGTAATGAAAATACCAATTTTTGTAAAACTATCTAATATTTTAGTTAAATAATGTCTTTTAAAATTACCATTACGTCTAAATTTTATCATAAACTAACATATGTAACATTTAATTGAATAAAATTTAATTAATTATGTTGGAATCATCATTATTCAATCTTTTTTTATAAGTTCATTTTTGGACAAAAAACACATTTTTCTAAAATATATTTTTTAGAGAAAATTTATATTTATCTTATTTAATCATATAAAATAATAATGGAGAATTATTTTAATTAAATATAAAATTATGTATTCAATAAATTGAATTATCATTTATCTAATGGGTTTTTTAAGAATATGATAAGAATAAATAGAAGTTTATGTCGAAAAATGATTTTTTTTAAATGGTTATCATTATGTTTTGAGATATTGTGTTAAAATATATTTCTTCTTCATATTGAATTTAAATCAAGATAAATTAATTTTGTAATTATAATCATGATAATGAAATCTGGTATATAATTTTTTAGTTTTTTTATTGTGAATATAAAGCTTGGTAAATATTTTTCACCTTGATAATGGTAAAACATGTATTATAGTGTAAAAACATTATGGTAAGGCATTAAATATTCTCAAAAACATGAATTTATCAGACTGGATAACTTTTATTTATACGTCCTTATATCTGTTCTAAAATTAAGGAATCTTGGTACCCTTTTTTATTAGAACCATTATATTATTTAAGAAAATGATAACTTCCAAATGCCACACTCTTTCCTAAAATATCCCACTAAATCATATAAATAAAATGATTATAGGTTTGGATAAATATTTTAATTCAATGTAGAATTAATTTTTTATCATGGTAATTTATTATTAATTTTGATTGATTAAATTAATACCTTAAATTATTCGACAATATAGATACAATGTTTGTTACAATAAGATAAAAATGAAATAAATTATTTTAAAAAATTTGGAAGCAATGTTTTTTGGTGTAATTAATTATATCCCTGATATTTTTAATTATATATGATATTATATTAATATTTTAAATTATTTCATTTTAATTCTATAAAAATAGTGAAGTTTTAAAATTCAAACATTGTGAAGAGTCCTAAATATGAATTTACTCATATATTTTGTTATATAATATTTTATTAAATCGATTACAATTCATAAAATTATTATATTTATCCAAAAAAATGGTATATGACTGACAATATTGGCCATTTTATAATTATATTTAATTTTCTTGGTATAGACAAGACTTATGTTAAGGTTCATTTTAGTTTATTTTCAATTTCTTCCTTGTTGTGGGGGTTTCCCATGATTTTTTGCTGGAATGGTTGAGTTTTCAAGATTGGGGCCAAATCATGAGCCCATTTCTATATTTAATTTTTTTTTCATTAATAATTCCATAGTTTTTCAAAATTATTCACTCTTTCCACTTCCCACATCACCTCCCGAACCTATTAAACCCACCATATCCATTTGGACCATTTAGGAACTCATTATCATTTTGGATTTGGGTGATTTATTTTGGAATTGAGCCAACCTATATGCACATTAAATTTTTAATTGTTTTAATTATTTAATATCATATTGAATTTTTTAGTTTTTTTAGTGATTTCACTTATCATAGGAGCCCACAGAATCTAGGGACTCCCCCATGTTCGTTTATCCTTCTTTGGAGATTATATTCATCATTGATTAAGGAAAATATTCTCTAGATTTCTCAAATCACCCAGATTTGAAAAGGTAATTTGTTTCATTCCTAAATCCTTCACATTTTACAATTTTTCCACCATTTCAGCTCTAGCTGGACATATTCTTCCTTATTCGAACCAAACATTCATTTTTGTCTGTTTAGAGATTCAGGTACTTGTGTACTTGGGGAGATTTCTTCAATGATTCTCAATTAATTGAGTTTCCTCTCATGATCCTCCCATTTTCATTAGGTTTCTCCCACTTTTCATTAATATCATAATGTTCATAATGAAGGGATTCAAATAATGGTTTTTATCATGGTTTTTATTGCCTAATATTGTTGTTTTAGATTTGGTTGAACTCTCTTATGGTAAGGTGGGGGTTTGGGTGAACATTCGCACAAGGAATTGTTGTTTTGATAGTTATGGTTAGTGAATCTATGTTTAATCACTACTTTATGAGTTATCATTGATTGATTTATATTTTTAACATAATAATCAGTCTTTTTTATTCTATAAAAATAGATTCTTTTCATTTCATAAGTAAATTATTTTTAAGTGTCAATGTTTTGTAAAAATGGTTGTTTTACATGTCCATTCAATTTAATACCAATTGGGGTTAATTTATAAGTAATTTAATGTTTTTATTAAAAACATTTACTGTGGGAAATTATATTTTGGGGTAATATCGGTGTAAAATTGGTTTTTAAAGAGATATTTTAATTATATTTCAAGTGCAATGTGTGGTGGTAGACCATGAAGCTGTTTCATGATGACATATCATTATTTATTGAGTTGGGTAAATAGTGAAATCACGTGTGGATAATATTTTGAGTGTTCCAGACCAATTACTATGTTTTTATGTGAAAGTTTATTTTGGTAAAATGTGGAAATTTTTTGAGCACAAAGGGGGAAACCCGGTTATCTAGGTGGACGGACGTGTACTGGTACACTACTAATCCAGAGCAGTTTTATCCCTTTTTAACAAATCATGTTAGACATTGAAAACAATAAAAAACCATATTGATGATTATTGGAGACCACTAGATTATGTGTATGGTCCCTAGTAGTGAATTAGTAAAGGGAAAAAAATTACTATTGTTACATTACATTGATATATGAGGTACATGGGGCCCAAAACTAACTAGCACCTAGGTGTGTACCTGATATTAGTGCTTGTTGGCTCATTTATATTTATCACTGACCTAGGGTGTCTTTGGATGAAAAAATACATTATATTACATGTTCTAATTAATTTTATTTACTCTTTAAAATTTCCCTTGGAAAATTTATTTCCTTTAAATGATTCATTCCTAAGAATTTATTGACACCATTTCATATTTATTAAAAACATTCTTTCTTTTCATCTTGGATTTCTGACTATATGGAATCCTTTGGATGGTATCCTATTGGGATTAGGCTGATACCCTACATAGACCCCTTGTGTTTAAGAATACTTGATCATTATTGATGTAGGTAATGGCATGGCCTTGACTAATGGTGGTTCCTGTTTCTAGTTTCTTCGCTTGGTACGGTGTTATGGAGACGACTTGCGGGTAATAATACATTGTTATGTGGAGTTTCTTGGGAAATTTGATGTTGAAACTTTTTTGTTTATATGGAAATATTGTGTCATGTTTAAACCTATGTTTATAGTTCTAAATTTTTTTCAAGGCATGTTTGGCATAAATTTTTATATTTTATTTACTGATTGGTATTTGTTGTCGAATAACCCAAAAATTGGGTAAATTGTTCTCAACCCACAACACAACATTCATGGGAACTTGTTCCTGCCCTTGGGGATAGTTAATTATCTTTAGGCCTTACCATTGGATTGGTGGGGTTATGATTATAATGGAAACTAGATTCGGTTCATGTCAAAATGGTATCATAGGAAGGTTAGTGTTTTTTGGGATACATTATTATTATTAAATGAGTCTGGCTAGACCGGAGCTAAGAATATTGGGGATTGGATTTTTGATTTCGATTAGGATTCCCATCCCACACCTCTCATGAAAGAACTTGAGTCACCATGGGATGATGGAATTGTTTGTTTTGCTTCACATCAAATTGAGATGTGTGGGTTACAGACTGCATGTGGACATCAGGTGGGGGTGAAGTAGTTTATTTTATTATTGTAATGTGTTTGGAATATTTATATTTATATTTTATATGTGAAATATTCAGAATTTTTGTACTTTTTTTGTTTGTCTGACTGTATGGTTCTATAGCTACATGCCACATAGGAATTCTCCCATGCACCCACGAGAGGAAGTCAAAGAGATATCACCCTCACCATTTTATCAGAGGCTAGTAGAGGCTGTGGTTTGAGATTTCCATGCTATGGGATAGAGATCAGAAACTGCTATAGATCTAGTTAGGGAAGATGGGACCAGTCATAAGAAACACAAAGCCCAATTTTTTTTCCACAACAAGCCTCCTACTTTCCGAGATAGCATAGAACGCCTAGAAGCGGAGAGGTGGCTTGAAAATATATTGTGCTTGTTTGAGTTCTTAGAAAGTCCTGCGGAGGCTAGGGTGAAATGTTCCGCTTTTTTATTAGTGGTTTCCAACTTATGGTTGTGGGAAATAGTGATCCATGTAGGGAATTATAAAAAGATGATTGGGAAGGACTTCAATGTTATCTTCAATGACTAGTACTTCCCTTTTGTTTTGGAATATGCTCAATCTCGAGAGTTTATGGATCTTATTCAAGGGTACATTTATATGATGGAGGATTCCAACTGTATTGTTGATGTGATATAGTATGCTCTGGAAATGGTCTCTAATGATCAGGTGAAGGCATAAAATTTCGAGAGTGGTCTGCAGCTACAGATCTATTCACAGGTCTTTCTATTCATGTTGAAAACTTATGCAAAGGTGGTTTACCAGGCATGTATGCTGGAGATCAAATTGAAGGAGAACGATGAATTTTTAGTAGGATATCGAATATCAGTAGTGAAAACACTTTTTATATGAAAAGTAAGAGGGATGGGAATGGAAAAAAGGGGGTGGAAGCTCAGGAAAACCATCAATGCAATTTTCTTCAGTGGCTTCTAATGCGAGGTCTATCATGTGCCACCAGTGTGGGAGGCCATGGAACATCCTACTGGCATGAACTTTTCCTTTGAATCCTTGTTATCAATGTGGTGGTATGAGACACATTGTGTCACTTTTTCAGGATGGCACATCCACTCCAAAGTGGGGCATGGTATGTGGCATTCAGGGGTGTGCCAACTCAGTCAGAGCTGTCAATGATAGGGGGATCTTGGTCTGGTGGTTGTAGTGGGAGGACCAGATCATATTCATGGAAGAACTAGTTCAGGGAACATCCACAAACTAGTGTTTGTTCTCAGGAAGATAACATACATCATTATACGGTTGATTAGGCAACAATAAGATCATAGGACAGACCATTGATATTTATAGGTACAATTTTTATTCCATATTCTATACCTACTTACCTTTAGGATACTGGTTCCTCTGTTTCATTCATATATGACCATTTTTTTAACATTCTGTATTTTCCAACTGAGCTTTTGTATTTTGAGATGGAGTTAGTTATGCCACAGAAAACGAAGGAGCAGGGTCTTAGGTTCCCCACATGTGCACTTTCTGTGTCAGGGGTTGATATAGAGTGGGACCTCCTAGTCATAGATATGGATCTATGTGACGTGATACATGGGATGGATTGGTTGAGGCAATTTCTAGGAAACATTGATTGTTAATGGCAATAATTCCGTTTCATGTCACCAGAAGGGAGTCTTTACGTTTTTTCAATGGATTGGGATCCTCCAATAGGTTTCACGGGACCCCACTCGCAGAGTTGGTGATTCGTGTCTTATAGTTATCTGCACTCACATTATAGGATTATGGCAATTCTCATGAAGGAGTACTACCTGGGGTAGTGGATGACATTCCAGATTTATTCCTAGATGATTTTTTGGGTATACCTCCTGAGATGGATGTGGAGTTCTCGATTGATTTGGTGTACGTACCACAACTAATATCTCTTCCCTAGTATCGTATGGCCCTCATTGAGATGAGGGAATTAAATATATGGATAGAAAAAATAGAATCAAAATGAATCATTCACTCGTGAACCCCTCCTTAGGCCGCTACTATTCTGTTTACGAAGAACGCTAACTGATCCCTCCAGTTGTGTAGTGATTACCAAAAACTGAACAAGGCAACTATTAAGAACAAATATCCTTTAACCCAAGTAGATGACTTCTTTTATTATTTAAAGGGGGTAATTGGTTTTCTAAAATTGACATGCATTTAGGTTACCACCAACTCAGGGTGAATATGGAAGATATCTCGAAGGCAGCCTTTCAAAGCAGGTATGGCCACTTTGAGTACATGTTCATGCACTTAGGACTGACCAATTCTCCAACGGTCTTTATGTCACTCCTAAATATGGTGTTACACTAGTATCTAGACTATTTTTTCATGTTATTTATTGATTAAATCCTATTTTAATCAAGATATGAAGAGGAGTATGAGCATCATTTTCATATTATTTTGGGCACTTCACAAGATCACCGTCTTTATGAAAAGCTATCAAATTTACACATTCTAGATTCAGGATGTGATGATACTGGGGAATGTTGACTCGAAGTACGGGGTTTCAATGGAAGAAGACATGATCTGTGTGGTTATGTAAAGGGAGAATCCATAGAATTTGTTCGATACCTGGAGTTTCTTTTACCAGGCTAGTTAATATAGGCGATATGTTTGGGATTTCTGTCAGCTTGCTTCACCCCTGACCATGCTCACCCGAAATGGGGTGATGTTTTTATAGGGACCGGAATGTCCAGAATACATTAAGGAGTTGAAGAGTCAGTTTACTACCACCCCTATTTTTATTTTTCCAGAGGTTGGAAAGGGGTTTGTAGTGTATTGCGATGCTTCATGTATGGGTATCAGGTGTGTGCTTATGGAGGGTGATCACGTGGTGGCGTATGGTTCTCGCCAACTCAAACCACATGAATAGAATTTTCCAACACATGAATTGGTGATAGAAGAAGTGATTCAAGATTTGAATTCATGCAATAAATACCTCTTTAGAGAGATGTTTGTGGTATAATCTAATCCCAAAACCATGGCATATATCTTCTGGCAGAATGATCTCAATCTAAGGTAGTTCTTCTAGATCAAGTACTTGAATGGGATACAATTTTACATTTTCTATTCCCAGGGAAAGAGTAATATGGTAGAGGATTCTTTGAGTAGAATAGTACCAGTGTAATTTTTGAGGAAGTTCAGTGATGAGTGGACTCTGATGGGGATCTTTGCTCAGATGCATGTGGTGACTAAGTAGCATAGTGGAGGTGTGTTGTTGGAGAGAATTCAGTTGACACCTTCTCACATAGTGTTTATTTAGCGAGAACAACATAGTGATGATATTTTTCCGTGGTCGATGATGTTTATTCATGGTGGGGATATGCCTTCTGATTTTTTATCATCTCTGAAGGGCATATTGTGGTTCAAGGATCCTTCATTAGTGTTATAATCTTTTCGGATGGTGATAATGCATTATATCCACTAGTCTATGTGGACTATCAATCAGGGTTCCACCACGATGTATTATGATGTTTGAAGATAGTTCTGGTGGCCAGGAATGATATGACACATAGGTGAATTCGTTTGGAGATGTTACACATGTCAGCAGGTGAATGTGGGGCCCCAAATACCCTCCGGTTTTCTCCATGTAACGCCCCAACCCCAGTTACCCAGTGTAGGTGCATTATTTCATAATATTTTCATGATCAGAAAAGATCAAGTCTCGAAAGACCGATTATTTTAGTAGACTTGGAAACACTAGATATATTCATAAGTCTTACATTACATCATATAGTGATAAAATCTACATCAACATATTTTCTTCATATCCCCTCATACTATCCATATAGGTCATTCATAAAATACTTTTCACATCCTGGGAAGAATAAAACATTGAAAGGGGTGAGCTCAGATGCTCAGTAAGGATAACAATATAGCGGAAACATTCATAAATAATCCTAAACATTTAAGGCAATGTATAACTAAAACAAAATCCTTTTAATATTTATCTTCAGCATAATATGGAAAAGAAAAAATAAAATATTACCATTTACTTTTTCACATGGATATTCTACTAGTCGAATAATCACACGCAATATCAATAACAACTTTCATAATGATGGTATGCATAATGTCAGACTATAATAACCACATAGTCAAGGCCTTGTTCCAAGACTACAAATAAGATTTTTTCAAAGCCTTGTTCCAAAACACTAGTTTGCCTCATGAGACCTACCGATGTATCAAGGAGATATAGCGGGCTCCACCTGTAACTTATTATGTCCAATTCATTCCTCATATGAGCATGTTTAAATATTATATAAACATTCTTATTAAAACCAGCATACGAAATGTCAATACTCTCTCTATAAACCATGAAAAGTATAAAAATAACACATAC
The DNA here is from genome assembly GCA_963277665.1 of Viscum album. Taxonomy (NCBI): domain Eukaryota; kingdom Viridiplantae; phylum Streptophyta; class Magnoliopsida; order Santalales; family Viscaceae; genus Viscum; species Viscum album. Next base: position 909,704,524 of record OY728155.1, on the reverse strand, counting down.
ACAGTCAAACATATCACAAAACCTTCAATATAATATGGAAGTTTTATATCCTAATAAATCAACATCAAATAATCTTAAAATCCATCAATGGATGTTGACATAGATGAAATAGAAACTATTTGAGAGAAATATCTCCTTTTTTAGAAATCATTAAAAAGTAATATAATTATAAAAGAAAAAAATAACCTTGAAAATATTCTTATAATATTTTTAGGGTTGCTTCAGAAATTTTATAACGGCATAAAATAGTTGCACCAGCCGTATAATTTAAATAAATCATTCTTACATTAATTCTGTCAAAAAGGTTAAAAAGGACCATGTTCGAAAAACGAAGGAATGGTTCCTTTATAAACATCTTATAAAAATTCAAACCTTGGTATAAATGAATTTTACACATAGTATATAATATATTAATAATTTTTTGAAATAAATTTTTAAGAAACATGGATGTGGAAGATAAAGAGGTCCCAGTATATAATTACGTATTAACAACATCAGATAATGAAGAGATTGTAGAATAAACCGTTACTTTGTACTTTTCCATGGTCAATGGTAGGTTAAACTTCTGTATAATAGTTAAATAATTGTTATTAAATGATACAATAATCATATACATAAATATTATATCATATATGATCTTTTAATATATATTTCTTAATAATATGTTAGTATTATCGTCGTTTCGGGTGATCACATACTCATTTTCTTTTATATGTTTTGTTACATAAGCAGTGTTTTTTATCCATAGTTTGTATCATATTAATATCCAGAATAATATCAAGTTCTTAAAAATTATTATTAATCATCAAATAAAAATTAGTCTTTAATGTATACGATGGGGAATGAATCTCATCGTGTTCGTGGAGACGGTTGTCCGTACGTACGCACGAGGGACAATATCATTCTTTTGATATTAAAATAATATATAATTGGTTGGTGTATCATATATAAAAAATAATTATCATGTTATATATATTATTTAAATGAATTGAACATCAATATTAGAACCATCCAAATAATAATGTATTGAATGACACTTACACCACGACGTGGAGACGGTAAGTCGTACGTATTCATGTATGGTGACATGTCATTCAAAGGATGGATAGAATACTGAATATGGTTGTACAATATTTATAATAACATCATAGTATATAGAAGATTCTGGAGTTATTATTTTATAATTGAAATATCAAAGAAAGAAGAAGTGGAAGAAGAAAAGAACGTGAAAGAGGGTGGTGAAAACATTACCTCTTATTCGAGTTCTTCTTTTTGATTTGGTGAAAATGGATATTTAGGTTGGATTTCTGATCAAAATAAGGCCTCTAAGTTGAATTGAGGGAAATTGAGAGAATATTTGGGTAGGTTTTGGCTGAGGAAAAAGGCTTTGAAGGTGTGAAATTGAGAGAAGGGGGAGTGCCCTTTTATAAGAGGGGTGAGGGGAACAATAGGAAAAGCTAGAAATATTATTTTATAATAAATTCGTATTCAGTTTATAATGGATCCATAGTGAATTATTTCTAGGATAAGGTGGGTTTGGGGCGAAAACCACCCAACCAATAGGTTTTATACATGTTTGGGTCACTATATTAACCTTATCTTTTAGTTCTAACTCTTGGTTAATTAGTTTTACATTTACCATGTCACTTTGTATTTTTATATTATATGGTTAATAAACATCCAATAAACATCCAAGGGAACTTAGAGTGGATAATTAATTATAAATCTATCATTATATATGTCTCTTTGGATGAAACTTAGTTTTTTAATAATTGAATATCAATTAATAATATAATATTTGTTTTAAAAACTCTTTTATGTCAATTTTAACAATATTTCGTAATTTGTTTTTGCTAAATTCATAAAAGAATTATTACTTAAAACCTAATTCATTTAATAAACCCTAAAATTTCATATTTACCTATAAAATTAGTGGAATTTATTTAAAGTCTCAAATTATATTTATTTGGGTATTTATATTATCAAATATTTTAATATTTCATTATTTAGGTAATTAATGCTTCACCATTGTGTCATAAATAAATTAAATTATTTAATGTCTAAAAATTATAAATAAAATACCATTATTTAGTAATTCATTTTATCATTATAATTAATATTTAGAATTGAATTTATCTTATGTATAACCCTGTATTAAAAATGTTTTAGTTATTAAACATTGATATTAACTCTTTTAACTCTTCTTTGAATTAAAAAATAATAAATGTCCTAATCTAATCCAAGTAGACCAAATAGGTTTATATTTTCTTCCCAAGGTTGTTTTTCGTCTAATTATACACATCCAATATAATTTGGACACGTTTTAGGGTAATAATAATATCATTTTTACCCTTAATTACACTATTTACTTTTAGCCGTGGTAGATAAAAGTAAAAAGTTACTATTCACCAAAATGTATTTCTATCATATATAACCACATTTTAATCCATGATATTAATGGTATCTCTCATATTTTCTAAATTCCACTCATAGAAGTGGTAAAATTATGTTTTATGTGAATTTACAAAATCTCCTAGGAGATGGGTAAAAGACGGTGAAAAGTTCAATAAAATTTTTATATATCTAAACTTTTTCTAAACTAAAAATGATTAATTACATTGAAATTATATAGTTATTATGTGCCTATTTTAACATAAAATAAATTTAAATAAAATAAATAATTATTTAAATAAAAATTCAGTTTTAAACTACTACTCAGTGTTTTCCAGTATTCATCAAAATTTGAATGTTTTCAGAAAAATACCAAAAATTCACTTTAAGATAATTTCAATATTATGAATCCAAAAATGAAACCCATTTTGAATGATAAAATTTATTAAATTTAAAAAAGTAGGTATTACTATTCATAATGTCTAGTTTGATTGGTTGTGGTGCGTGTTAGAACTCGTTGTTGCGTACAACACATACTACTGTATTATTCTACGAGAAGCGTACCGTGGAAGCTTGGGGTGTTACATTCTCCCCTCCTTCAAATAATTTTGTCCTTGAAATTTCTAGAATATTACTGGATAAAAAGACTTGAGTGGTTCTTCATCATATGTTCCTCAGGTCCCCACGTTTCCTCTTCCATATTATGATTTCTCCATAGAACTTTTACCAGATGAGTCATCCAGTTTCCCAGTACATGCTCTCTTATATCATGAATCCTGACGGGATCATCGCAATAAGATAGACCAGGTTCCGGTTATACTTCCTCATAGGTGAGTACATGCGTTGGTTCATGCATGTATTTTCTCAACAGTGATACGTGGTATACATCATGAAATTTGGAGAGATTTGGCAGCATTTCCAAACGGTAAGCTACAACCCAAATTCGTTCTAGATTTTTGAAAGGTCTGATGTACATGGGACTCAATTTACCTTTCTTACCAAAACATATAACTCACTTCGATGGAGATACCTTCATGAAAACATGATCTTCTACCTAAAATTCCAAATCCTTCCTTCGGTTATTGGAATAGGTCTTCTACCTACTTTGAGATGCTTTGATGTGTGTTTGGATTACCTTCACCTTTTCCATTGTTTCCTCTGCCAATTCTGGGCCTATGAGTTTTCTTTCACCATCGCCATCCCAACAGGTTAGTGTGCGACATATCTTTCCATATAATGCTTCATATGGTTCCATATGAATAATTGAATGGAATCTAATGTTATAAGAAAATTATACTAGAGGTAAATATTGATCCCACATACCCTGAATGTCAAGTGAGAAAGATCTCAACATGCCTTCTAAGGTTTGAATAGTCTGTTCTGATTGTCCATCAGTTTGGGGGTGGTACGCAGTGCTCAAAATAAGTTCAGTATCCAAGGACTTTGGAAGACTTTTTCAGAATCTTGAAGTAAAACGTGGATCACGATCAGAAACAATTGATAGGGGTACTCAAGGAATCTCAAAAAATCATTAATATATATCCTTTCTAGACGTTAAATTGGTAGATCATCTCTTATAGCAAGAAAATGTGCTGACATGGTTAGACGATCAATAATTACCCATATTTCATCATTCCTTATTGGAGTCTTTGGTTGTCCTATGACAAAGTCTATCGGGATATTATCCCATTTCCACTCAGGTATGGGAAGAGGTTGCATGACTCCTCCATGCTGTTTCCTTACAACTTTCACTTGTTGAAAAACCATACATCTTGACAAAAAATCATAAATATCCCTCTTCATGTTGTCCCACAAAAACTTTCCTTCAAATATCTATACATGTTGGTGCTCCCAGGGTGTATAGAGAAATTGGAACTATCAGCATCGTCCAAAAATTTCTTTTTTGAATTAGTTATATCAGGAATACAAAGTCTCTTCCCAAATTTCAAAATTCCATCCTCATATACAAAGTCAATAAATCTCCAATCATTCACAGTTATAATCATCTTTTCAAACTCTTCATCATCGGTCTGAAAATTCATTATCTTTTCTTGTAAAGATGGTTTTGAAACCATTTGAAAAAGTATTGATATTTCAACTTCCATGGTTATTCCCATATCCAACTTTACTATATCCACAAAATTTGGATCCCCTTGAACTCTCGTTTTGTTCAAAACTCCATGATCCTTTCTGATGAAAGCATTTTCCACCTTATTTGCCTTCCCCGAGAGGTAGTGTATCGTTCAATTGTAATCCTTGAGTAGTTCAAGCCATCTCCTTTGCCTCATGTTGAGTTTTTTTTGTGAGAAAATATAATTCAAACTCTTGTTATTGGTATATATCTCAGATTTTTAACCATAGATATAATGTCTACATATCCTCAAAGCAAGGATTACAGCAGCTAACTCAAGATCGTGAGTAGGATAGGTTTTCTCATGAATTTTATGCTATCGTGATGCATATGCAATAACGCTATCATTCTTCATAAGGACACAACCAATTCCTTTATTCGATGCATCACTATAAATAAAAAACCCATCATTCCCTGATGGTAGAGTCAATATAAGAGCGTTGACTATCATTTTATTCAGTACTTCGGAACATTCTTCACACTCTATTGTCCAAACAAATATTACCCCATTACGTGTGAGCTTTGTTAATGGGTTAGAAAACTGGGCTAAATTCTGGACGAAACGTCGATACTTACCTTATAAACCAATAAAACTGTGTACCTCAGTTATACTCATCGGTGCTAGAAATTCATGGATTTCTATTTTCTTTGAAGGATCTACAGAGATTCCGTCCTTAGAGACAATATGGCCAAGAAAAGAAATCTCCTGAATCCAAAATTCACACTTATTGAACTTCCCATATAGATCATGTCTTCTAAGAGTCATCAGGATAATGCGCAATTGGTTTTCATGATCTTTGTAGCTTTTGTAATATACCATGATATCATCAATAAATACCACTAAAAAGTCATCAAGATATTCCTTGAAATTTTTTTTTTCATTAGATCAAAGAAAACAGAGGGTGCGTTAGCCAACCCAAAAGGCATTACTGTAAACTCGTAATGCCCATACCTGGTTCAAAATGCTGTCTTTGGCATGTCTTCCTTCTTCAGACATAACTGATGATATCCAGATCGAAGGTCAATCATTGAAAAGTATTGATCTCCATGCAGTTGGTCGAATAAATCATCAATTCAAGGTAGGGGATACTTGTTCTTTATTGTAATAGCATTGATCTCCCTATAGTCAATGCACAACCTCATAGATCTATCTTTATTCTTGTCAAAAAGGACAGGGTCTCCCCATGGAGAAACACTGTGGAGAATAAATCCCTTATTAATGAATTCCTATAGTTTATTCTTTAGTTCAATTAATCTACAATGTCCATTCTATAAGGGGTCTTCGATGTAGGCCTTGATAGAGGAATTAAATCAATGTAAAACTCAATTTCTCATTCTGGAGGATGTCCAGGTAAATCTTCCAGAAACACATCTACATATTATTTCACAATATGTATATATTCTATTTGAACATTCCTTTCCTCACCCACCATTATTTCATTCTCTTCCTCCCTAATTATTGAATTTAGTTGAGCTACTGGGGGTGGATCTAGATAAGAATTAGGTGGTGATGATTCATCTCTAAAGATAAGGTGTTCCTTATCATCATCATCAAGAATTGTAATCTCTTTCTTCATACAATAAATTTTAACATCATAGTTAGAAATCCAATCTGTACTTAGGATTATATCAAACTCAATCATAGGTATGACGATGGGATCAACAGATATAGAACATTTATATTCTCTAATGGGAACGGATTCACAAAACATTTGATTGTGATGATACTTCCCTTAATAGTTTTAACTGACAACTCCGATGTAAAATCAAATTGGAAATATCTAATTTTCATAGCAAACTGGGAAGATGTGAAACAATTCGATGATACAGAATTAAATAAAGCATTGGATAAACTTGAGGAAACCATTAAATTACTTTCCACCACGTCTTTCAGAGCTTCTACCTTAGTAGTTGTGATAGCATAATCTTGGCCTTGATCCCTTGGACATTTCTAAGGTAAGTTTCCCTAACGCTTTGGAAATTCATTTGCATAATGTCCCATCTCTCTGCAACTATAGCATTGAACAACGGTAGATTCTTTCTTCCCCTTACAATCACGAGCTTGATGGCCTTTTTCTCCACACTTGTAATAGACTGCCATTATTTTTAGGCATGTACCAGGGTGTTTCTTCCCACATTTACTGTAGGATGGATATTCAACCTTTCCATTATTCACCTTATTTCCATTTCTAGACTGATCAGAAGATCTCTTGTTCTCTTTCTTTTCTTTAAAGTCATATGACTTAGATAATTATTTTTCTGTCTTGATAGCACATGAGACAATATCTTCTTTCGACAAGAAGGATTGTGAGACTAATACTCGATAGAGAAATGGTTTTAACCCATCGAAGAAACAATCAATATTACTATTGGGTTACATATATAATTATTTTCATGCCTCGCTAACCTTGTAAAGTTATCCTCATACTTTGTGACATTCTCATCCACATTTTTTCTCAGACTCAGAAATTGTCTTTCCATATCTTCTCAATGGTTATGAGGAAAGTATTTTTCTAAGAAAAGCACATCGAACTCCCTCCATTTCATATTTTATACTTCATCATCCTCATTTGTGTTTTGAATCAATGACCACCATTGGTTAGCGTCTCCAGTGAGGTGGTAAACTGCCATGATAACTTTTTCCCTTTCACTACTCCCCAAGGCATGGAATATTTTCTCTAAGGAATTTATCCATTTCTCAGTTACTAATGGATTTGTAATACAATTGAATATTGGTGGTTCCTACCTCATGATGTGAAATAGAATTGATCCTCCACGCTGCGAATCCAGGTGCTCTATATGGGTAATTTTATTATTCATAACCTGAGTGAGTTGTCCCAGTATGGTGACTAGCTGATCAGCACCTGTTGTATCACCAGCACCATTATAATTATCTTGAGCGGAGGGAAATCCATACATGGAGTGCGTGCATTGATATGGTTTCAATTATTTTCACTAGGTTCCATTTCTAAATAATGGCATAAACTAGATTAGTTTATGAATCAAAATACATAATTCCGAACTTGTAAAACAGTTAACATAAATTGAACAATTTATTGATATAATCCATAATCATTAAAATTTTCTCTTTGAGGATGTATATTCTAATAAACCTTTTATAATGGTTTTTAACGAAAATGAGAATTATCCATTTCATATCCCCCGTGAGTGTCGTAACCAAGAGTGCAACTAGGCCCATTGTCGTGCACCAGTTGTCATTCGAGTATAGCTCAAAGCAGTGTTTTCGGGGTTTACCCCTAGGTACATCTTTGCCAGAGCCACCTCTACTTGCTCAGATCTAGAAAGGGATGTATTTCATGGAAAACTCACAATATCTACACAATTCGAAAATTCACGGATGTTCTCCCATACTAATAATTAAATTCCATCTTAGGTCTATGTGCTCCAATCAGAGTTTATCTAAATCTAGCTTCCAAGGTTTTTACTACACTTCCACTAATACCAACTGTAATACCCCGGTCCCAATTACCCAAAGTCGGTGCATTATTACATACTATTGGCATGATCACAATAGATCATTTCTGGAAAGACCTATTAGTTTAGTAGCCTTGGAAACACTAGATATATTCATATATCTTACATTACATAATAAATTGAAAAAAACTACAACAACATCTTGTCTTCATATCCTCTCATACTACCCATATAGGTCATTCATAAAATACTTCTTCACATCCTGGGAAGAATAAAAAATTTAAAGGGGTGAGATCAGATGCTCAGTAAGGATACCAATTTAGCGGAAACATTCACAAATAAACATAAACATTTAAGGAAATTAATAAATAAAAAAAAAGACTTTTAAAATAGAACATTAGCATAATATGGAAAAGAAAAAATGAAATAATGCCATTTACTTTTTGTCATGGATATTATACTCGTCAAATAATCACATGCAATATCAATAACCAATTTTATAATGATGGAATGCATAATTCCATACTATCATAACCACATAGTCAAGGCCTTGTTCCAAGACTACAAATAAGATTTTGTCAAGGACCTATACCAATACACTAGTTTGTCTCATGAGACCTACCAATGAATCAAGGATCTATAGTAGGCTCCACCTGCTAATTATTAAGTCCAATTAATTCCTCATATGACCAGGTTTAAATATAACATAAACTTTCTTATTAAAACTATCATACGAAATGTCAATACTTTCTCTATAAACCATGAATGGTATAAAAATAACACATCCACAGTCAAACATATCACAAAACCTTAAATACAATATGGATGTTTTGTATCATAATAAATCAACTTCAAATAAGCTTAAAATCCATCAAAGGATGTTGATATAGATGAAATCAAAACTATTTGAGAGAAATATCTATTTTTTTAAATCATTTAAAAGTCACATAATTATAAAACAAGATATTTACCTTGAAAATGTTCTTATTATCTTTTAAGGAAATCTTTTAAGATTTTATAATAGTGTAAAATAGCTACACCCGCCGTATAAGTTAAAAACAACATTCTTACCTTTAATCTATAAAAAAGGTTAAAAAGGACCTTGTTTGGAAAATGACGGAATGATTCCTTTATATACATCTTATAAAATGTCAAACAAGGGTATAAATGACATTATCCCATAGTCTATAAAATAGTATGAATGTTTTGAAATACATTTTTAAGAAACATGGATTTGGATGATAAAGGGGTCCTAGTAGATAATTACGTATAAACAACAACGGATAATGAAGAGATTATAGAATAAACCCTTACATTGTAATTTTCCATGGTCAAGGGTTGGTTAACATCCTATATAATAGAGTAATCATTGTTATTAAATTATAAAAGAATCAAATACATAAATACAATATCATATATGATCTTTTAATATTTCTTTGTTAATAATATTTTACTATTATCGTTGTTCCGGGTGTTCACTTACTTGTTTTCTTTTTTATGTTTTGCTACATAATCCGTGTTTGTTATCAATAAATTGTATCTTATTCATATACAGAATTATATCAAGTTCATAAACACTATTTTTAATCAGAAAATGAAAATTATTCTTGAATGGATGCAATGGGGAATGAATCTCGTCACGTTCGTGGAGACGGTAGTCTGTACGTACGGACGAGCGACAATGCCATTCTTTTGATTTTAAAATAATGCATAATTGGAAGGTGTATTATATATAAAGAATAATTACCATGTTATATTTATTATTAACATGAATTACAAATCATTATTATACCAATCCAAATAATAATGTATTGAATAACACTTACACCACGACGTGGAGACGGTAAGCCGTACATACGCATGTAAGGTGACAGGTCATTCAAAGGATATATAGAATACTTAATATGGTTGAAACATTTTTATAATAACATTATATTATAAATATGGTTTTGGTTTTATTATTTTAGAATGTAAATATCAAATAAAGAAGATGTGGAAGAAGAAATGAACTTGAAAGAGGGTGGTGAAAACATTACCTCTTCATCAGGTTCTTCTTTTGATTAGATCAAAAGGGCTTCTTCAGATGGATTTTTGATCAAACTAAAACCTCTAGGATGATGTGAGATAATTTGGGAGAATATTTGGTCAGGGGTTGGCCAAGCCGAAAGGCTTTGAAGCTGTGAAATTGAGAGAAGGGGGAGTGACCTTTTATAAGAGGGGTGAGGGGCACCTTAGGAAAAGCTAGAAATATTATTTTATAATAAATTCATATTCAGTTTCTAATGGATAAAAAGTGACTTATTTAGAGGCTACGGTGTGGAAGTATCGAAAAATACCCAACCAATAGGTTTTAGATAGGTTTGGGTGACTATATTATCCTTATCTTTTAGTTTTAACTCTTATTTAATTAGTTTCACATTTAGCATGTCTCTTTGTATTTTTATATTATATGGTTAATAAACATACTATAAACATCCAAGAGAACCCCAAGTGGTTCATTAATGACACACCTATCATTATATACATCTTTTGGCCGATCCTTAGATTTTTAGGAACTGAATATCAATTAGTAATATAATATTTGTTTTAAAAACTCTTTTATGTCAATTTTGACACTATTTGGTATTTTGTTTTTTCTATATTCATAACAACATTATTAATTCAAAACTATTTCATTTAATCAACCCAAATATGTCATATTAGCCTATATAATTCGTGTAATTCTTTAAAAGTCTCAAATTATATCTATTTGTGTATTTATATTATCAATTATTTTAATATTTCATTAATTAGGTAATCACTACATCACTATTGTGTCATACATAAATTAAATTATTTAATATCTAAAAATTATAAATAAAATACCATTATGTACGAAATATTTTTAAATTTTTAATTAATATTTATAATCAAATTTATCATATGTATAACCCTATATTAAAAATGTTTTAGTTATTAAACGTTGATTTTAACCCTTTTATCTATTCTTTGAATTAAATAATAATAAATGTCATAATCTTATCCAAGTGGACCAAATAGGTTCGTATTTTATTCCTAATGTAGTTTTTGGTCGAATTATACTTATCCAATAAAATTAGGACATCTGTTAGGGTAATAATAATATCATTTTTACACATAATTACTATTTTTATTTTTAATTGTGGTAAATAAATGTAAAAGTTACTATTCATGAAAAATTATTTTTATCGTAATGAACCATATTTTACTCCTTTATATTAACCGTGTATCTCAGATTTTCAAAGTTACACTCATAGAAGTGGTAAAATTATGTTTTATGTGAATTTGCAAATTCTCCAAGGAGATGGGTAAATGGCGGTGAAAAGTTCAATAAAATTTTATATATCTAAAATCATTCAAAACTTACTCCAATGAATTAGATTGAATTTATATAGGTATTATGTGTCTATTTTCACTTAAAATAAATTAAAATAAAATAAATAATTATTTAAATAAAAATTCAGTTTTAAACTATAACTTAGTGTTTTTTCACAATTCATCAAAAATTGAATGTTTTTAAAAAAATACCAAAATTTCACCCTAAGATAATTTCGATATTAAGAATCCTAAAATGAAGTCCATTTTGAAATAAAAAATTTATAAAATTTCAAAAAGTGGGTATTACTATTCATAACGGCTAGTTTGATTGGTTGTGGTGTGTGTTTGAACTCGAAGTCGCGTACAACACACACTACTGTATTATTCAAAGAGAAGCATACCATGGAAGCTTTGGGTGTTAAACTCCATCCATTACCCATTACTATATAGAAGTGGGACGGGGTATCCATGGACATCATTGTCGGATTACCTCATACACCTTGGTGTAATATTTCTATTTTGGTGGTGGTTGATAATCTGACCAAATCATCACACTTCATGCTGATTAGATATACTCCTAAAGTGGATCATATGGGTAGTTTGTATCTCCATGTTGTGGAAATTATTCATGGTGTGACATAAAAATGTGTCTTAGAGAGAGACCCCAGTTTCACTTCACAGATTTGGGAAGGCCTTCATAAGTCCTTCGGGTCACAGATTTGGATGAGCATGTCTTTTCGTCCCCAAATTGATGGTCAGACAGAGCGGGCGAATTAGATCCTATAGTATATGCTCTGGGCATGTGTTTTAGACATATTAGGTTCATGGTATATCCATTTTTTGATTTGATTAATTTGAATATAAAATTTGTTACCAATCCTCCAATTGAATTTCTCTTTTGATGTTCTCTATGTTCGACCTTATCATCCCCCCCCATATTGGGTTGAGATATGTGAGACTTCACTATTGGTGTCGAGCCTTGTTCATGATATGTCTGAGAAGGTCATGTTCATTAAGAAGTGGTTTTTGATAGCTCATAGTCATCAGAAATCTTATGCTCACCAGAGGGGTCGATAGCAAGAGTTTTCTAGGGGTGATAGGGTATTACTGAATGTGGCCCCTCGTATGGCCATCATCGATTGGAAAGAAAGGGATGTTGACTCCATGGTATATTGTTCCTTTTGAGAACGTTGAGCATATTTCTAGGGTGGAATACAGGTTGGCCTTTACATCTTAGATGACTTCCATTCATGAAATCTTCTGTGTCTCCCAGTTGAAAAACTACAACCCGGATCCGTCCCATGTGCTGAATTTAGAATAACTGAAGATAGAGCCTGATTTTTCTATTTTTGAGAGGCTGGTGCGAATAGATGATCCCATAGAGAAGGTTCTTTATAGAATGTCAATTCCACTAGTTCTTATTCGTTGGCAGCATGGTAACGATACATTGATACATGGGAGTGGAAGTCATGGGTTGAGGAAGAGTACTTGTTCTGGTTTTCTAATCAAGATTCTGGTTAACATTCCAGAGCAGAATGTCTTTCATTGTCATGTGAATTGTCACATTCATAACTTATTTTAATTTTATTACACATTTAATATCTATTTTTTTTCTGGGGATTCCTAGGAATTATTGGTTGAAAGGGTTAGTTTTCATGGTTTGGTTCAAATCGTTAGCCCATTTCCAGATTTAAAAACTATTTTTTTCCATTAGTAACTTCAGGTTTTTTTCATTATTTTTCATCCATTAAATATCTCAATAGGACTACCCTTATCTATAAAACCACCATATAAATTTGGAACACATAATTACTCATTATCATTTTTTTGGGATGATTTATTTAGGAATTTGGCCAACCTGTAAGACACTTTTCTGTACAATTTTTTTAAGTATTAAATACCTTTTTCATTTTTTACTATTGTTATATGATTACACATTTGAATCAAACCCACCTATTTGGAGATCATATTCAACACATATTATTGAAAAACATCCCAGAAGTCTCAAATTTTCCTAATTTGAAAATGTAATTTTTTACCTTCATAAATCCTTCATTTTCCCTTCCTTTTACCCATATAAGTTCCTACATGTACTAATCATCCTTATTCAAACATCAACATAAATTTTTGCAACTTCAAGATTTATCTACTTGTGTATTTGTGGAGTTTTATTCAAATACTCTCAATTGAGTGAGATTCCTCTCATGTTCCTCCCATTTGTTTATTTTTTTATTCCCCTTTTCATGAAGTTTCTAATGTATAGAAATTATAGCATAAAATAAAGGGTTTTATCTTTTGTTTCATGCTCTAATATTGTGGTATTAGGATTGATTGAACTCCCTTGTGGTGTGGCGGTTATTCCGGTGAACTCACAAACAAGGATTTGGTGTTTTGAAACTTTTGGTAGGTGGTTCCATGTGTAAGAACAACTAGATGAGATATCCTTGATTGTTTTAAATTTTTAGAATAATTTCCCTTCATTGTTCTTGGTGTGAAAAATTTGTTTTGTTGGAGTTTTTTAAGCAATTTATTTTTAAGTTCCAATTTTGTGTGAAAATGGGTGTTTTACATGTCCATTCAAAGTTATAACAACTGGAACTATTTTATAACTCATGAATGGTTTTATTAAAAAATTTAGTGCTGAAAATTATATATTTGGGTAATATTTTTTTGCATTTAGTTTTAAAATAGGGATTTTGTATATATTTCATGTGAAATATTTGGTGGTATACCTTGAGGCTATTTTATTTTAATATTTAATTATTTATTGAGTTTTTTAAATGGTGAAAAGAATGTATAACTACTTTTTTGAGGGTTTATGACCATAAATGGGGTTTTTATGTGAAAATGACTTCTGGAAACATGTGTAAGTTATTTTAGAACAAGGGGGAAGCTCAGTTATATAGTTTTGCGGATGTGTACTAGTATACCAGTGAATCTGAGCGGTTTTATTTAGCTTTCACTTAGAAAGATATACATTGGGAATAATAAAGAAGATATAATGATGATGGTTGAGGATAAATAGGATATGGGAGTGTTCCATAATATAGGCTCATGCTTGGTAACATATGTTACTATGTGTACTTTACACTGAGATTTGTGGTACATGGGACCTAAAACTAACTTGTTCCATGTGGTGTTCCTGAGATTAGTTCTTGTTGCCTATATTGTGTTTATAATTGAAATAGGGTGTGTTTGGATGAAACAATGAAGTAGATGACATGTTTTAATTTAATTTTTTCACTCTTTGAAATTTCCCATTGAAAATTGTTTACCTTTATAAGTTTCATTCTTTAGAATTTCTTGCCACTATTTCTTGTCTTTAAAAAACATGCATGATTTCCATCTTGTATTTCTTACTATATTGAATACTTTTTGGGTATCCTATTGGTTTTATGATTACACCCTACTTAAATACCCACTGTTTAAGTACACTTGATCTTCATTGATGTAGTTAATGACAATGATTTTGGTGATAACAGTTCAGGTTTCTAGTTTCTTCCCATGGTGTGGTGCTGCGCAGACGACCATTAGGTGATATCCCCTTATCATGGGGAGTCCATTGGGATTTATTACTTCTACTTTTAGGTATATTTTGGACCTATTGTGTCATGTTTTAACATAAGTGTTCATTTATGGAATTTATTCAAGGAATTTCATGAATAAATTTTTATATTTTCATTATTGATTGATTTTGTTTGTAAAATGATTATAAAGTCAGGTAAATCATTTCCAAACAATAATACATGATACCTGGGAAGCTGTACCAATCCATGAGGATAGGGAATGCACTTAATTCCTTGTAATGGGCCAGCCCAGGTTCTTGTTTTAATGGAGACAATATTTGGTTCGTGACATTTCCTATTATAGTAAAATTCATCATCTTTAACCACTAAATGATGTTCATATCATGTTAACATTGAAAAGTGTTAACAAGGGATAAAACAAACAGAAAAAAATTTAAAAAATGACACAAACTTTTATAAATATCGTAATATTATAGGATTTATAATTATACGCATCATATATTTGAAACATACTAATTTTATATACATTAACCAAACAAATTAATATATAAACATATATTTAAAATTTTATGCAATTACAAGGACCGCACACCGGTCAATTAGAAAAGGGAACTTCACCTCCTTTATTATAGAAAAACTTTTATCCTCCCGTAATAAAAAATAACTAGAATAATGGGTTCTTAGATTCCTTCCCCACATTCTAGAGATATTTATATTTGAAAAGGACCATCATTTCAAGGCTTAAGGTGTAAACTAAATGAGGCATCCCAATAAAGAGGTATCACTTTTAACTGTGTGTTTTAAATTTTATTAATTTATCGTCCCATAATAAATATCTTGTACTTATTCATTCATAATTCCAATATTATATCAAAATAACATTTATTTTAATGTCTTAACAACCATTATCCTTATTTGTTCTATTACATAGAAACTAAAAACATTGTTTGTGGGTACATATGGTTTACCAACCACATATAGATATATAATTTATTTTCATCCCCGAAATACATGTTTGAATATAATGATGGATTTAATAAATATATATTTAATTTATGTTATTATTCTTCTTCTCTAATTTTCAGTAATTATTTTCCATTCTCTACTTCCACCCATTGAAAACAATTAAACATCACTTCTGAGTGATTACAAATTAACATCGCCTCGAAGTGATATAATTAATTTATCATCACCAATTGATAAGAATAATTATAAAAGTGAATTTAATGAATAAATTATATACATATGTCATGATTTATATCTTTTTGATTATGAATTCATTACTAAGGAATATGTATCAGAAAATTTTAACGCAAATATGTATGGAAAATAGATAGGTTTCCAATTGAATGTCATTTTTAAGAAAGAATTGCATGTAAAACGATATTTATAAAAAATAAAATAATGGTACATAGTAACTTGTGAATTAATATGTTTATATAATATATTTATAATAAATATATATTTAACTCATATATATTTTAATGAATATGAATAAATTTACTATATGTGTTAAGGGATCTCGTCTCACTTTTATTTTGTTGAGACAAATTCCATGTTCATTACTCATTTCCATGGTGTAGTGTATATACCTCCCATGATTTTAATTTGCGACATTTTTCCAAAATATCAAGAGGATTTCACAAATACAAATAATTTTTAACTTTTTTATGCTGTTTTGATTCTCAGATTACAAATGTTGTATAGATCTATCATCTTAAACTAGATTGTTATTTTATGACATGTATACATATATCACCTGAAATGTTATTTTATAAATTTCATTTTCTTCTTGATATTAACAGTTTCATTTTATTTTATTCTTTCATGCGGCATACTATTTAAAATAACTAAAGTGGTAAGGGGTTTATATTATAAACTCATTTCATTTCTGAATTCATTATAATAAATTGTTATTAGGGATTATATATGGATCATCTCCTCTAATACAAATATATTTATTTATTATTCTTAATTTTATTTTTTTAATTTATTATTTCCACATTCTACTATTTGGTACATAAAATGGTTGTAGAAACTTTTTTAATAAAAATTAAACATAATTTCTATATTAGTCGATTAATTTTTTCTTCCATGTCCTTGGTCATAAAATTATTTTTATGGATGTTATTGACATGTAGTTGAGTTTTTATATATCCCATTTTAATTATATTCTATATTATTTAAAATGGTTTAAAAGAAATATTTTTTAGGAAACATTTTCAGAACAAGACATTCAAGAATTTTTATAAAGGTGGGAAAGTAATATTTTCATTTAACATATACAACATGAATATATATTATCACCATCATAATAAATTTAATTTATTATTAAGTTATAATATTCATTTTAATTTATTAGTAAACTATTATCTCAATATTTAGAGAATGATTCATTAATAGATTTTCAAAATAATAGCACATTTTCTCATTTTTTAAATTAAGGGTTTAAATTATATTTTAATATTCTTAATATATGTGGACTTTATTATGTATTTTTATTCTTCACTAGAGTTTTGATCAATTTATTCTACAAATATTGTCTCTATAGATATTTTTGGTTAATGATTATTTATGTTCTATTTTATGAAACTAATTTCATTAACATGGGTTAATTTAGTTACGATGAAATAATTTTGGAGGTCATTTATTTTCCACATGTAATTTTTTAATGAAGAGATAAAATGTTTTTGAAATCAATTTAATATCATTGGTTATGATATGATTAATTGATGATGGATTTTATTATCATAAGGAATATGTATGTATAGTCTTAATTATGTGATGTGTGGGATTGTTGTGTCCCAATAATTCATTGGGTAATTATTTATATCTCATCATATAATTATGAGAAATAAGTTTATGTTCTCAATCCACTTTGCATTATTGTTAGGGATGTCTGATCCACTATGATATAGGAAACTTATAGGGATTCAAGATCCACTATTATAAAAGGTGGTGATTCCAAATCAATTATGGTATAAGAAACATGTGGGGATTCTTGATCCACTCTAATATCATAAACATTGTAGTTAACCTTCTCATAGGATATAGTTTATATCCCTATCATAGTGACATTATAAATTGACATGTATTTATATTTATGAATTGAACTCATGGATCATGATTAATTTATAACGATTCCCCACTATTATGATTCATGTATCCTAAAATGATAATGAGTTATTCCACGAGTCATGTTTATGATCTATGAAATATTTTGTATGATTTTCTATAATTATATCATACACTTATTCGTTCATATGATAAGAAATTTATAGTTTTTATTTTTACCCATAATAAGGATCTAATCTCACATTTTTTTATGTTTCCTTACCATGAGATATGTAGAAGCTCTTAGAGTAGGGTATTTCATAACATGGTATAATATATGAATAAAATTATGGGAGATGATGTAAATATTTTATAGATTAGTTTATTAATAGTTTCAAAAGACAATAAACCTTTACCATCTTGGTGTGGATTGTAATTTTATGTTTTTAATATTCATCTAATAAGATGTAACATTTATATATGAAAATAGAGGGTCATCATTGTTGGAATTGGAGAATGATTTATTTATTATTTAGATATGGGGTTCATAATATAGTTGTGAAACCCCTAGGGATATGTATAAGTATAATATAACATCAAAATGGTTGGGTAAATTAAAACATTTGTGGTTTTTCGAGAAAATAAATCCCAACCAAAAGACTATATATTGGCTATGTATGAGACACAAATGAACCTATGTGTAAAAATATATATGAAATGTTTGATTTTAGGTATTAACTCAATAATTACATTTACCTGATGAGTATTCCTAAGAATACACACCTTGCTAGAGAGTGCTAGATTATTTTTTAGGTGAATTTAAATTTTCTTTATGAACAGTATTTATGGAAGTTATTATACTATTCTAGTTGATTACTTATGTTAAACCAATGTTTTCATTGAGTGAAATAAAGGTGTCATGGTTTTGAAATCCCATAAATTATATTTCCTAATTTTTAACTTTTATTATCATTGATAACACCATGATACTTGGTTTTAGTATATGGTTGGAACCAAACGGTATCATCTTAATGTTCAATGTGGTAGATAATAGAATGATTATCCAAATAAAAAACTAAGTATAACAGAAGATAGAATTTTACACACCTTGATTATTAATATTCTTCTATATCATTATATAATTTAAGATATCAAATTTTTTGAGTCTCATGACACACCTAATAATAGGAAATTAATGTTTCGTGAAGACTATGGAGGAAAGAAGATTCAACGTCCAACATATAGAGAATGTGGTAAGAATAACTCATGGTAATTTCTCAAATTCATGAGAATATATTATATATATAAGGCTAATATATAAAATATTTAGTAAATAATTCAATTTTATATATATGGGTAACATGGTAACTATTTGAGTCAATGTCATTTTCAATTATATAACATTTAGACAAAGGAATATAATATGTTACATCGATCATTTATATTGAATTATTAAATTATTTATTTATTTGGATTTTACAATTTTGATAATGATTAGTATTATTAATGATATTTTTCTTATAAATATCGTTAAACATATAATTATTGTTCTGAATTGATTTTTCAATAATGATTTTTAAGAATTTTTTTAGTGGTACCAATAACCATAATATTTGATTTAGTTTTAAGGTATCATTTTATTGAAAACACATGATTGAGTGAAACATATACCTAAAATGTGTTAATTTTTAGACACTTAAGTCTAGTTGATATACATATATGATTTAAAAATATAATTTAAATATGATAGTATTAGTGACATTAAAAATGCTTAGTGTTTTGATGAAATGTTTATTTAGGTCATATTTGATAATGTTTATTTAAAAATTTTATTTTTGGAATATTTTTAATTGTATGTGATTTTGATTGAGGAATAATCACAGTATTAATTATTTGAACAATATATGTTTTCAATTATGTTTTATAGTTTTTCTGAAAATTTTCATGTTTTAAGAAAATAAAGTTATTCACATATTTTTTGGGTGACATAATGTGAAACATCCTATGATTTGGGGATAAATGTTAACATATATTTTGGATATAATTAGAGATAAATCCAACCAGATTTTTGGGTATTTAATTTGGTCGGATATATTTTGCAGGATTCTTAATGATAGCAGTTCATGGAATGTATTATTCTTAATATTGTGTGTTGTTTTAAATATTTTAGAGATTAATGTAATTTATTTAGTCAAATTGGATAAAATGTGATAAAAATATTGGTTTATTAATTATTTATAGGTAAAATTAATGGCTTATGTATCTCATGATTCATTAAAATATAATTTTACTGCTTTAGTAGTAAAAAATATTTATAATTATCCATTTCTTGCAGTGGGAAATGAGAGAGAAGTGGAATTTATTGAATCACAACCAATTGATTGAATTTGACCTATGAAATAGAATAAATTAATGTAAGAATACTTTCTTGTATACTCTATAATGATATTAAAAGATTGCATTTACATTAGGAAAATGACATTGAAATAAAAAAATTTCCTTTTACATTCATTTTTGTTAAATTTATGGTCTTTTCACCCATCATTTTTTTTATTATTAAATTACTCATTTACATTATCTACATCCCACTCTTTTAGTCCACTGATATTAGTTTTATCCTCCATTAAATTATTTTTAAGTCCCACCAATTTCATCCTTTTATGTGATTTAGATTATGTTTTATTTATTATATTCTTTAATATCCAACATTCCCATTTCAAAGGGCGATTTATTATCACTTTGTATAACATGGGTTTTCAAAAACATTATTCTAAAATTTTTACCATTCATAACAAGATAAAAATTATGAAGGTGATATTTATTTATATGAGGTAGAGTGTAAATGTCCAAAAATTTATGATAAATCTTCATCAAATAAATATTACGTTTTTGATAGCTTACATGACATGAAAAACTATGCTTAAAATGATCCGAGTTACATTATAACATAGTCGTTTAATTGTTCATCATAAATCAGAATAACCACATAATCAAATATTAATTAAAATTTCTTACAAAAATCCAATATTCTTTTTAATTTATAATATATAATTACTAAATATTAAGAAAATGAATTTTTTGTTTGAAATATATGCCTGATTCAAAGTTAATTTTATCGAATTTTTTGTGGAAGTATTATAATTAGATTCAAAAAAATTTAAAAAGTTATTTTATAAAAAGGATATATTTTTTGGATTCAGAGTAACCAAATTATGTTATTATTCATTTTTTAAATATTTCTAGAATTTCATAATTTTTTGTGGATAATGAAATGTTAAAAAATGTTAAAACTACCATTTATTTTCATTAAATAATGTAATGAAAAACCTAAATATTATTATAATTTTATATTAAAGAAAATTAATTTTGTGTTAATTATATAGAATCCAATTATTTAAATAGGATTCAATATTATATAATATTTTGAAAAATGTATATTTTTAAATTCAAAACAGGTTTTTAGAAGTAAAAAATTGTATGTGCACACTATTCTTCTAACAAAATTTATGAAATAAGTCAAAATTGATGAATTATATTAATGAATATTATAAAATTTATATTCAATTTTTTTAACATTAATCTAATTTCTTTTCAATTAACGAGAAAAGTAAATCATGTATTTTATATTCAAAACACATTTTTCTTCAAATGGTTTTCTTTAATTTTTTGGAATTTTTTTTAAAATTGATATATTGCGTATATATAAATTGAATAATGAAAAACAATTTCCTTATTTAGAACCTAAAGGGTCAAATTTGTTAAATATTTCCATATTATTTTTGGGGATTATAAATAAAATCCTTGGTAAATACTTATCACCACAATAATGGTTAAACAAGTCAAATAGGGTTAAAAATTTCAAGGATTTATAATTTCTAGTAAACTATCATTTTAAAAATTGGATGAATTTAGTTTAGATAATATCATACAAAATTTGAAAATTTCTCAAATTGATGACATTTTTGTTTTATTATGATCATTATAGTATATTATGAAAATTTTAGACACAAAATGTCGCTTTCTTGACATTAATTTATTTAATATTTATTCTTGAGGATAACAGTTGTTTATTTTCTATTATTAATTCGTATTTAATAGATGTATTAAGTTTTTTTATTATCTTAATTTAATTTTAAATATTATTGACAGAATAGATACCTTTGATTCTTACATAACATCGACATAGTATTTAATCAAGTAATAGAAGAATACAATAAATTCATTTAAAAATATTAAAAGTAATAAATAAATAATTAATGACTTTTCTAAATTAATTTTATAGATACGTATAAATTAATATGTATGTTTTAAAATATCTTATTTGAAATAAATTTCAATATTATTTCTTTTTAATTCAATCTTTATGAATTGTCTGAAAAATAACTTTCATGGTATCTTATGTTAAATAATATTTTGTAAAATGAATTAAAATTTATAAAAATATTTTATCTAAACATTTGAATGGGGTATAGTCAATAATATAATCCATTTCAAACGTATTCATCACCTTCCTTTTTTATTTGAAAATTCATTACCCTTAATGAGTAAAGCACCTTGATATCATGGAAATTTCCACAAGCATTAATAATTGGTTAAAACTAACAGGTTCGGGTGAAAACATCACCTAAAAAATGTAAATTATATTGGATTAGATTATTTGTACATATATTCATACTATATTCTAGATAATCAAATTATGATCCATATAGACATGATACAAATTTATATTTATTTAATATTTTATGCAATCTCATGGGTTTCCCACACCCCACATGTTAAAGAGAACCTCTTCTCTTTCATTTTTAAAAAAGTTTGATCTATATATATGGCCCAATACAATTCTAGGTACCTTCATATATTCTTATATTACATACTATAGTATATTTTTATTCTAAAATATATTCCTTTAATGTCCGAATGAGTAATCCAAACGATGTTTCCCCATAAATATGTATAAATCTTATCCAGGTGTTTTCATTTAAATTTATTGATCTAAATACTCTAAGAATATGATATCCACTATAAGAAAATTAATTCCTTATATTAATTATTGTATTTTTTGTTATTATTAGGGCACAATAGTGATCTACCTTCATTGAATTCTACAGAAAGAGAAACCATTCTCAAGTGTATGTATGACAAACCGTATTAATGTAGCAGTGTAATTAATTTTTCATCAACACATTACATATAAGTACATAATGATATATTTAATTATTATATTGATAAGATATTATATATTATATTATTATGGGTCAATAAAAAAATTTAAATTTAAATTTCTTTTATTCATACAATCAAAAATAGAATACATCACTCATTAAAGTGTAGGAATTACCATATTCACAATGTGACGTTGTTTATTTTTCACCACATCTTAATTGGATAAATTATAAAATTGTGTATGATAAATAAATATTATACTTAATTAATTATTAATATTCTGGATATGATGATACCATGACCAATGTGCATGAATTGAAACCGTCAAACAAAAATAGGCATTGAAACTTGACAGATTCCCACCTGAATAATAATTTAATGGAAAATTTATCTATAAAAGGATATTTATCAATTATAAAAGAAGGATAAATAGTAATTTATGTGTGAATATGGTTCTGAAATATATTTATAATAAATATTTATTTTTTATTCAGGATATTTTAATACATATGAAGAAATAAGGGACTTGAGGTAACTTTTTCACATTTAAATTTTATTTCTATGAGGCATATTTTATATTTATAGTGTTTTTATTTTTGTTTTGTATATACTACAAATGAATTTATATTATTATTATTTTAAGAGTATTTTTTTAACTTTACATATCTATATAGTTTTCTCTGAATCATGATGTCTAGATTTAGATATTAGTAAAGTGTTATGTTTTTATTATCTCAAATAGTTTTCTAGGAGGTGCATATAATGTTATTGATATGTATTATATTATGAGCCGTATATACTACCACATTGACATGTTATATAATGAATTTTTTGTGTTATAGATATTTAATTTTTCATTTGATGTTATTATTTCAAGCGTCTTATGATTCAAGACATGTTAAAGAGGTAAGGGGTTTATGATACAATCTCATTTCCTCTCGAGATTATTTATAATAAATTCTAATTAATTGAAATTATATGGATCTTATCCATTAAAACCCTCCAATTTGTTTCTATGAATATTTTTGCAGTTTTGTACATTACTCCCATTTCCTCCTTTTAAGTTTAAATTAATAGATTAAATTTCTTAATGAAAAGTAGAAACTATTTCATTTTTGGATGATGACACATTTCATCTATATCTGTGATCTAGAAAATTGTTTATGGAGATTTTTCCAAATATTAGAATTTTTATAATAATTCTATTTAAATTACATTTAACATTATTTTTTAAAAAAATTTAACAAGAGAATTTTTATTGAATAATTCTCTAAACAAGTCCATTTTGAGTGTGTACAACCGTTCTAAAGTATTATATTCTATTAACCTATACAAAGTGAATATATTTTCCCTTAATTAAGCACATTAAATGATTTTAAGCTTCAATTAATAGATTCCATATTTATTTTCAATGAAAAACGTTTTACTATTTTTTTTTGTGAATTTTTGTTTAAATTTATTTCAAAAATAAAAAGTTTTTTTCTCATTTTTTCCAAGAAATGATCAAAATATATTTTAAATAAATTTTTCATCTATATTAACATCATTTGAGATCAATTATGCTTCACTAATGTTATGATATACTAATACTATAATCCTTATTTCTATGGATGGTTTATGATTATGATTTATTGTTTATTCAGTGAAACCATATTCTTACGATGAGTAAGTTATGTTATGAACTAATCATAATGAAACCTATTTCATTTCCACATATTATGTAGTGAGAAAATTATTTCTTATTTATTTAAACCAATTTCCTTTTACGAGATATGATTTGATGAATTTATATATATTTTATAATCTTGTTCCAAAAATATTTATGGTTTCAATATGTGATGGGGGTTTCCAACATAACCGATAAAATGTATTTGTTAAATCCTTATATATCATGAGATAATTATATGTAATAAAATAATGTGTTCAATATAGTATATAAAATATGTAGGTGTGCCTAATTTCTTAATATATAGGAAATATGTATCGATTCCTGATCAACTATGGAAAATATATTTTGATTCATTGTCAATTATGATATGGAAATGATTTGTTGGGTTCTAATCCACTATGATATGATGGTCTTAGTAGTTTATCTATAAAGATGATATGGTTTCTATATATATTATGCCACCCTAATATTTTGAAAATCTATTACAATTACGATTTGAACTCGTGGTTTGTGATTGATTTTTGACTCCCCACACTTTTGAATCATTCCTTTTGAAATTAATAAATTTTATTCCAAGACTCATATTTATGATCTATAATATATTGTGTATGATCATTGATCATGATATCATACCCATACTTATCATATGATTGTATATGATCATCGATTGATATATCCTATGTTTACCCTTACTAAGGGTCAATGCTCTTCCTATCTTATGTATCCTATACCCAGGATTTGAAGAAGGGTATCAGGTAGGGTAAGTCACAAAATGTTATAATGTGATAAGAACATTATATTAGACGATGTAATTATGTTATATTAAAAAAACATATGTATACTACCTATTAAATATAATAAACCATTACGGTTATGGAAAGGATAATAATGGTAGGTATTAAATATTCACCTAACACAATTTATTCTTTAGGTATAAAACTTATCAGTTCTTATACCAAATAAGTTATAATTATATATACCCATTACATTTTTGTTTCATACCCATAAAAAAAACTTGTAGGCTTAATGTAATGAATAATTATGTTTCATGTAGAATATAACTATTTATATTATAACATTACAGGTAAATAAATAATATAACATTTTCATTCTTATTAATATTTTTGAATTAAATAATAATTTTACATTAAAGGGTATTCTATGTTTGATGTCGTACCTAATACGCAAGAATGAGTTTCTTTGAAATCTTACGTTGCACAATAATAATATAATATTATTATTTTAAATGGTAGTTAATTCATAGCCATTGTATTGGAGGGAATGAATAGAACTAACTACAATATCATTATACATGTTTGGTAAATGTTTTTAATTACATCCAATAAAAGTTATAGGCCTAAAATGTGGTTGAATCTAATTTTAAGGATAATTTACTTTAAAAGGTCGATTTACCACCTTTTGATGGTGAAATCTCTTTAAAAATAGTTTTGGTCACTTTTATATGTTTTTCAAGATAAATATAATTATTATTTAGTATCGGGACATCAAAATTCACTTTTTGAAAAATTTGGAATTTTTCTCATAAAAATTCAATTTTTGTTGAATAGTGGAAAAAACTGTATTTTTATTCAAAACTGCCTTTTAATCTAAATTATTTATATTGTTAGATTATCTTTTTAGTTGGGATTAATTTGTAATTAGATTATATTATTAAAATATAATACAATAATTGTCATTGAAATTAATTTCACTCTGATATTGGACATAAACAAGTTTCAATCTTTTGATAGTTAATATTTCTTGAAAACACTATTTTTGTTTTGAAAATGAGGGTTATTTTTAAATTAATTTATACAAAATATTTTCTATTAATTTAATAAAATAGTAATCATTTTTTATTGCAGAATAACAAATATATCTTTGGCTTAATTTTTCGTATTTTCCATAAAAACATCATTTTTTTATGAATAGTGAAACCACTAAGTAGTAGTTAAAAACTAACTTTTTCATTTAAAGAGTATTTTACAGCTTCTATGAATTGAATTTAAAAAATAAAACATACATGGTCATTATTAGTCACTAAAATTTGGTTCAATAAAATGAAACTAATTTTTGTGTAATAATAACTTTGGATTTTTATTTACTGCAGTTAAAGTTAAATAGGGTAATTCAAGGTAAAAAGAATATAATAATAGAACATGTTTACCATAAAAATCTTCTAACCTTATTTTATGAGTCATGTCCAAGCATGAGAATATTGTTAACGATTTTGTGACCCAATGGAGAAACTTAAGAGTGATAATTACATATTATTATAATTAACAAAAATTGAAGACCAAAATGACACAAACAAATATATTTTATTAAATAAATTTTTACATGAGGATATATAAGTTATATTTTGTACTAAAAATATTATATGGAAATCCAAAATCATTTCCTAAATCATGGTAATTTTTTTATAATTTTTAAACATCATATAAAATAATTTATTTATGACACAATAATGATGCAGTGTTTACCTCCTTAATAATTTATTTAAATAAATGAGATTATAAAATTAAAATAATATCCAGAACCAGTAATATTTAAATTAGGTGATTTTTATTTGACCTTGAGTAATTTTATCTTCATTATTAATGAGTTTTGGACCATTTGAAAAAGAATATCAGTATATAATAAAATAATATTTTCACACTTTCCTAAAGAGCCCCTCCTCCACCTTATAAAAGGACACCACATCTATCCCATTCCTCACACCTCTCATGCCCTATGGCTCATCCCACCCCTACCGAAATAAACTCTAAATATCCCTATATTCCACCTAGTAGCATTAAATTTGGAAAAATGGAAAATCAAGAGACCCTTTTGGTTCAAACGAAAGGGGGTTAACCAATTTAAATATTACGTCTTCTCTTAAGTTTTTTTGATTTGTTTTCCATCTCCACCCCCCTAAACAATTTTTATTATATTATTTTATAAAAAAACCAATAACCTAAATATATACTAGGTTGTTTTTTTAGAAGTATTAAAAATACACTTAAACACACCTCCTTCTAATGGGTAAAGAACATACTGTATCTGTGGACGGAAAACTAATGCCTCGCGAAACGATGAATGTTCAATATTCTCCAACCAGCTCTTTTGGTGTGCATTATGATGGAACTATATTCATATATGATATATATTATGTTTATTTTTTCTTTATGCTTCTGTATTTTTAATTTATAGCCTACATTTATGGTTTCCATTATGAGTAAACACAATAATTTCATTTGAGGACGTGCAGACTACCACCCCCTCAATGATATATGAATCGTTAATACCATATGTGGGATGTTTAATGAATGGATTTATCAAAATTATATATTATATTATACCAAAATTATAATAAAACTATGTATGATTATGTTTTGATTCAAGTAAAATAAGAAATATAAATGAAAGTAGCGTTCAAGCATGTGTAAGGCTTACCGTCTCCCTGAATGGTGAATTTCATTTCTTATCTTCAAATGTTATGTAATGTTATAAATAAATAAATATATATATATATATATATACTGGATATATATGATATATAATATATCTAAATCATGAATATCATTCTGGAGATAATGGACTTTTGGCCAAATGGACAACCTGTAATTAAAAGCTGTTCATTTTTTACTCAAGTACCAAATATCCTCAAAATTACCATTATTATCTTAAATGATTACATAATTTTTATAAGATGTTAATAAGTGATATAAAATGAATAATAAAATTCATAAATTTTTATTAATCATGTATTAATTAACTTATGTTTATTATTGAGGAACAACAAGGAACAAATAAGTCATGTCGGACACAAGGTAAGCGATTTCGCATCTCACTGTTAATTTCGGGAGATTTCCATTCTTCGCCACTAATTTTTTTCATGTATTGTATTGTATACCACTATTTGATATATATTAAAATTATTCCCTTTATAGTCATGTTATTCTTTTAATAATTATGTTGTTATTATCTTTTTGTCATACGACTCGATTGATTACAACGTGGTAAGTGATTTTGATCTCACCTTTTATTCCCATGAGATTTATGCTATATTTTACACTTTAATTTTTTTGTGGGGGTATTTACCGCCCATGATTTTATTAATTTTGTAATATAATTCAATTTATGAGTATTTACATCTTCATTATATTATCCTTATTTCATGGGTTTTATTTTTCGTATGTTACCAAATCGGTAAGGGAACCTTTTAACACAATTTCCATTCATTCTATTATCTTCTAATTCTTAATTATGTCATGATATGATTATTTCTAGAATCACTATTTATTTATTTATTTTGTAATTCCCACTCCCCTTTATGTGAATATACTTTTGATACCCATAATCATTCCATTGATAAATTCACAAGTCATCGATATGAAGATGATAAGAGTAATTTTAACTCAATTTTCATTCATTGATTTAAATATCCAAGTCATTGGTTTTTTATTAAAAATAACATGTTTGAATTTACTATTATTTATTTACAGTTAATATCCAATAATAATGAGTGTATTTATATTTTTCACACATTAGTATGTAATTTATTTATCCTTAATCTAAGGATATAGTTTTTACAAGGGATTTTGTCTCAATTTACATTCCATTGAGACTTTATTGTCGTTATGCACCAAATCACTTTTTTAAGGTGTATATACTGTACTTTGGAATATTATATCATGAATCCCTTTATACTCATTATATTATAAAGTTTTTATTGTTTTTTAT
Source organism: Viscum album (assembly GCA_963277665.1). Taxonomy (NCBI): domain Eukaryota; kingdom Viridiplantae; phylum Streptophyta; class Magnoliopsida; order Santalales; family Viscaceae; genus Viscum; species Viscum album. The sequence continues at coordinate 909,675,093 of OY728155.1, read as the reverse complement.
TCAACAATTATTTGTATTCAAGCATATCTCATTTGGTTAACAACTCTTTAACTAAAATATTGTTTTAACGATTTATTCTTCTAAATATTTCTCATTAATGTACATGTTTTCAAAATGGTTTTATTTATTTATTAATATGTACATTAATTTTTTAAAATTTTAATTCATTAAAATTTTTCAATGTGGTATGGGACACTTTGATTCAAAAATATCATTATTAAATGTTTTAAATGGTTTTGATAATGGTTTGATAAAGCATTGATTATTTGAATATCTTGATTGATATATTATAATGTGAAAATTTTATCTTTCGTTTATAATTGTGTTATGTGTTATGATTATGTTATGGTTATAGAGAATTGTTTGTCTGTATCAGTGGTTCTGTGATAAACCTATGGCGGGTGAGCCCGAGATAGCCCTCCAATGCATTGGGTAACGTGACAGAGGTAAAATTTAATGATTCTCCTAAGAGATTTAGGGAATTTATTATGATGGGTATTCCAAATGTAACACCCAATGTGGATGTTATAGCTACAATGAATATATGTTATGAATTCCATAATCTACCTTTGTGATTTAGGATTTCCATGAGTTATTCATATATCGTATGATTTCATAAGGAATGTTATGATGGAAAAGTATTAGTTTCATTGATTTTTATTTATTGATGGGATAATGTTTTTCATCCTATTTTAAAACCCTTAATGAGATTTTTATGCCCGTCCCATGTTTTTGAAATATTTTCCACAGGACTGAATGATGAATTGGGTCAAGGATGGGATCAAAGAAAAATCATGTTGTCACGAACATAGAACTAGACATGTTTATTTTTAAGAGATTTTATTTTGTGAAAAAACTAGAAACTAAGTAGAAGTATCTACTTTGTTATTTCTGAGATGTAGTGTAATAGTTCTGGCATAATTATCTAAAACTTTAAACCTGAAAAAACCTCAATTTTAATTATTAATTTAATTCATGATTATGTAATGTTTAAGGCTGGGTCCTTATAGTTGGTATTAGAGGTCGGTTTAGATAAAATTAATGGTTACAATGTTCTTTACGCATAAGTGACATTTCAATAATGGTTAGGATTTTAGAAAGAGTCATTCTTGTTTTAGATAATGTTAATGAGTTTTAGATAACATTAATAATTATATAATATTATTTACACTCCTCATAAGATATTATATGATGATTTTACCTGAATAATCACACTTACTTTTTTTTGTTTTAGTAAACGGTTGGATATAGCAGGCACCAAAGTAACAGTTGATGTGAAGAAAACTGTATCGGGTTTCTGAATGAGCAACTGAATGAAATGGGAGCTGCAATGAGAACTCTTTTGGTTATTCTGAACCAACAATCTGAAGTCATGATTGACCGCCTGAACCATATTGATTATTATAAGTCATCATATATGCGAGAACAAATCCCTACGGATGTTTAGGTAATAATCATAACGGTAAGCATGTTCAAAAAACTATGTGTCAAGGATGTGGAAAGAAACACTTAAGAAAATACATCAAAGGTATGGGAATACACTATAGATGTGTGAATGAATTTCATAAAGAAAAAAACCTATCATGGAAAAATGAAGCATCCAGATGACACTATGAAAGGGAAAGGTGTTATTTCTGATGGATCAATTGAATATTTTAAATGTGGTGCTCATGTTCATTATTCAAATAGGTTTCCTACAAAGATGGTTCGGGAATGTGATTACCATGATTATAAAAATATATTTTTACCAATACCTAATGACTTTCCAATTGAGGATGAGGAAATATACAATGACCAATGGAATTTAGGAATTTGTTTTCCATATATTTTGATATTATTGAATCATAGGATATGATTCCGGATTTTGATTATAGGAATGAAGTATTTCAGAATAAGTTGTTAAATAATGTTTAATGGATCATAATGAAGATTTAATTTTTAAAAATTCTACATATAAGGGATTCAAGAGTTATGGTAGATTTTAGGATGATGAAATGATTAAAAGTATTAAGGTTCAATTAATTATGGGATTACTTTGAAAGACATTTTCCTGAATATGTAACCCTTAAGTTTGATATGTTTAAATTTCACTAAATAAATATTAATCTTTTCTTGTGTAAACATAATGGATATGCTTAGGGGTTAATATGATCATTTTTTTAGGAAATTACAGGTTATTATTTTATGGGATGAAAATGTGAGGTATAAGATAATATTTTTGGAGTAATGGTTGAAATATTATTTTGTAAGAATCTATGTTTTTAATGTGCACATAAGGTGATTAGGTTTATTTATGGAAAATTATTTTCCTATCATTGATAATATGTGATAAGGTTAATTACTTTTCCGAATGAGACTTTATGAGTAGTTGTTGTTTTTGGAGAAAAATGTTATGATTTACTGTGGAAGGCTATGTGATTAAATCCTTTTTAGTTTTGGGTTTCATTATTATTTTTGACTATTATATAAAAATTTATGGACAATTGTTTATCGAATGATCTTTCTTGGTATTTTGGAAATTTTTGTTGAATTTTGGGGATTAAGAGTAGTATTTTTTATTATATTTTTGGTGATTATCTAATCTTGTACTGACCAATTTTGGTTTTGGTTGATGTCCAATGAAAATGGAAATATATAGTTCTTCTTTTTAAGATTATGTGATAATGTATAAGTTGATTCAAAAACTTTTTATGTGACCAAGTCATCTTTAATACTCATCATTTGGAGAAAAGACGAGTTTGTGGAAAAAAATTGTAAATTATGAAAGTCTACAGGTCATGTAAGTATTTTTCGTTATGTTCTTATTCAGACTAATAAATAAATCCTCCAACAATATGAAAAGGAACATAAAAATTGTTTTTCATTTACTTTTCCTACTGTGAAACCAATGACCGTTTAACCCATCACAAATCTGTGGTTTTCTTGTTGGTAACTTTCTCCTAATAATGTTTTATATCAATCTGTATCAGAACATGACACTCAGTTTCTCCTCAATATCCATGTTTTCAGGGAATCTTTGTATGTGTTATCTTGTTTTACCTTTTTTGATATATTTATTTCTTTTAATTTGATAATTTTATTGAATATTTTTCTAATGTGGGACTTTCAATGAAGTTCCATGCCCAATTATAAAATAGCAAGGACGCAATTCCCAAAAGGGGGAAGGATATAACATCACAATTAAATAAAGATTATAACATTTTCATGTTTATTAATATTTTGGAATTAAATACTAATTTTACTTTAAATGGGATTCTATGTTTGATGTCGTACCCGAGATGAAATAACCGGTTTCTTTGAAATCTTACGTTGCACAATAATAATATAATATTATTATTTAAATGGTTGTTAATGCAACGTTATTGTATTAGTTGGAATAAACATAACTAACTAAAATATGATTATAAATTTTAGTTAAATGATTTTAATTTTATCTAATAAAATTTAATGGCATTAAATGTAAATGAATGTTATTTTAAGCATAATTTACTTTAAAAGGTTGATTTACCACCTTTTGATGGTGAACCCTCTTTCGATCTAGTTTTGGTCAATTGTTTCTGTTATTCTTGATAAAATATAATTATTATTTATAATCGAGACATCAAAATTTACTTTGGGTAACATTTTTGTTTTTTTCTGATAAAATTAAATTTTTTGATGAATAGTGGAAAATACATTATTATAATTCAAAACTGCATTTTAATATAATCTATTTATATGGATAGATTATCTTTTTAATCAGTTTTAAAGTTTAATTAGATTATATTTTTATCTTTTAATCCAATGTTTGTCAATGGAAATTATTTCACTCTAAAATTGGACATAAACAAGTGTCAATCTTTTGACAGTTAATATATCATAAAAACGCGATTTTTGTTTTCACAACAAGAATTAATTTTTCATTAATTAATAAAATTACTATGTTTTTAAATTGGTAAAATAGAAATCATTTTTAATTTAATAATATCAAATATATCATAGGCTGAATGTTTGGTATTTTTCTGAAAAAACGTCAATTTTTTATGAATAGTGAAACCACTAAGTAGTAGTTCAAAACTGACTTTTTCATTTAAATGATATTTTACCACTTCCATGAATTTAATTTTTAAGATCAGAAATACATGGTTGTAATTTTTAAGTAAAATGTGGTTCATTAAGATGAAAATAATATTTGATGAATAATAACTTTTGACTTTTATTTACCACAGTTAAAGGTAAATAAGGTAATTCAAGGTAAAAAGAATATCATAATAATACTAAATTATCGTAAAACATGTACTAACCACATTTTATGAGTCATGGAATAGAATTAGAGTCATTTGTTCTATTTTGGGACCACATAGAGCCACTTAAGTGTGATAATTAGCCTTTATTTCAATTAACTTAAAGTAAACACAAAAATGACAAAAACAAATAACTTTTAGTAAATTAATTTTTACATGGGGTCATATGGATTATATTTTAGATTATAAATATTATTTTCAAATTTAAAATTATTTTCTACATTATGGTATATTTTTTATAATTCTTAGACATCATATAAATTTAATTATTTATTACACAATAATGATGCACTATTTACCTCATTAATAACTGGGTTAAATAAATAAAATTATAAAGATTAAAATAGTATCCAAACTAGTCCAATTCTTATTGGGTGATTTTATTTAGACCCTTAGTCATCTAATCTTATACCTTAATGTGTTTTGGACTTTTAATAACCGAAAATAATTATATAATAATATAATATTTCCGCACTTTCTTAAAGTGCCCCTCCTCCTTCTTATAAAAGAACACCACTTCTAACCCATTCCTCAAACTACTCAAGCCTCTTGGACCATCGAACCCATACTAAAAAAATCTCTAAATATCCCTCTCTTCATTATTGATGCCTTAAATTAGGCATAAGGAATCTCAAGAAAACCTTTTTGTTCAAACAAAATGGAGGTACACAATTTAAATGTAACGTCTTCTCTTTAGTTCTTTTGTATTGTTTTCCTTCTCTAAGCCCCTAAACTGTTTTTATTATTTTATTTTATTACAAAAAAATCATACTCAATATACTAGGTTGTTTTTATGATAATTATTCAAACTACACTTACACACACCTCAATCTAATTGGTAAAATACATATTTTTTCTGAGGATGACAAACTAATGCCTCACGAATCGATGATTGTTCAATCTTCTCCTACCACCTATTATGTTGGCCATTATGAAGGTATTGTATTTATATATGATATATATAATGTTTTTGTTTTATTTATTCTTATTTATTTTTAATTTATAGCATACCTTCATGGTTTCCATTATGAGTAAACGTGATAATTTCATTTCAGGAACTGCGGACTATCGCCCCCTCAAAGCGATATGAATCATTCATACCATATTCAGGATATATAAAGAATGTATATTTTGATATTATATATTATATTATAATATTATTATAATATAACTATTTATCATTATGTTTTCATTCAATTAAGATACAAAATAGAAATGAATGTAGCGTTCAAGCGTTTGTATGGCTTTCCGTCTCCAAGAACATTGCATTTCATTCCGTATCTCCAAATGTTATGTACTATTATAAATATATATATATATATATTAGATATATATGATATATATGACATATAAATCATTAATATAATTTTGGAGATAATGGACTCTTGACCACATGGAAAACATGTAATTATAAGGTCTTAATTTTTTACTCAAGTACCAAATATCGACAAAACGACCATTACTAACTTAAATGATTACATAATGTTTATAACCTGGTAATAAGTATTATACAAAGAATAATAAACTTGATAAAGGGTTATTAATAAAGTATAAATTAACTTATGATTATTATTCAGGTATAACAAGGAACAAACATGTCAATTCGGACACGAGGTAAGGGATTTTTATCTCACTTTTAATTCCTTGATATTTCCATTCTTCGGCACAAATTAACTGCATGTGTTGTATAATGTACTTCCATTTGATATAAGTTATCACAATCCTCATTATATTCATGTTATTAGATGAATAATTTGGTTTTTATTTACTTTTGGTCATATTGCTCGATTGATTACAACGTGGTAAGGGATTTTCATCTCACTTTTTATTCCCCTGAGATTCATGCTATATTTGCCACTATTTACTTTTGTGTGGTGTTTGTACTGCCCATGATTATATTAATTGTGTAATATAATTCAATTTATTTGTATTTAAATCTTCATTTTATGATCCTTCCTTCATGGGTTGTAGGTTTTTTATGTTGAAAAATCCTTAAGGGAACCTCTTAACCTAATTTCCATTTCTTGGGTTAATATTCTAAATCTAAATTATGTCATTCTATGATTATGTTTGGTATCACTGTTTATTTATTAATTTTTTAATTTCCACTCCCCTTTTTTTGGATATAAATTTGAACTATATAATCACTTTGTTGATAAATTCTCAAGTCATCTATATGAACTTGTTAAGTGTAATTTTAACTCAATTTCCATTCATTGAGTTAAACATCCCAGTCATTGGTTTTTTCCTAAAGATAACATGTCTAAATTTCATATGATTTATTTACACTGAATATCCAATCATATTGAGTGTATTTATATTTTTCAAACATTATTTTGTAATTGATTTATCCTTAATCAAATGATAACGTTTTTATAAGGGATTTCTTCTTAGTTTACATTCCATTGAGACTTCATTATCGTTAGAAACCAATTCACTTTTATACAAAGTATATACTATCCTTTGGTATATTATATCATGAATCCCTTTATTCTCACGATATTATAAAGTTTTGATTGAATTTTATAACTTAATTATTTTTATTCAAGCATATCTCATTTGGTTAAGAACTCTTTAACTAAAATATTATTTTAATGATTTATTATTCTAAATTTTTCTCATTAATTTCCATGTTTTCAAAATGTTTTTTAGTATTTATCTATATAGACATTAATGGTTTTAAATATTAATTCCATTAAAAGCATCAATGTTTTATAGGAAACATTGATTGGAGAATCACGTTATTAAATGTTTTAAATTGTTTTGAAAATGGTTTGAGAAAACATTGTTTATTTCAATATTTTGATTTGTTATATTGGAATGTGGAATGTTATCATTCCTTTATACATGTTGTATGAATTATGATTATGTTATGGTTATTGCGAATTGTTTAGGAATATGGTCGGTTCCGTGATAAAATTATGGTGGGTGACCCTGAGATATCTCTGTAACATCCCATGTAAGTAATGAATAATAGATATTTTTATCTATGTCTAATAGTGAATTAGATAGTGTTTTAGAGTCTTAAAATGAGAATAAATCCAATCTTAAGCATGGAATACACTAATATTTTTAAAAGATTGTTTTACTGCCTTTTGATGGAAAATCATTTTTAAATAAATCTTGTGACAATTTTATAAGGTCTATTTGTCAAAATAAAATTATTCTTTATGATTGGGACATTGAAATTTACATTGGAAAAATTTTTGGTATTTTTCTGATAAAGTTCATTTTTTAATGAATAGTGAAAAATGTTTTATTTTAATTCAAAAACAATTTTTAATCTAATTTATTTATATGATTAGATTATCTTTTGAATTGGTTTTAAAGTTCAATTATAATATATTTATACCATTTAATCCAATAGAGGTCATTGGAATTAATTTAACTTTGAAATTGGACTTAAACTAGTGTCAATCTTTTGATACTTATTGTTTCTTAAAACACGCTATTTGCTCTGATAGCGGGAATTAATTATTAAATTAATTAATGTAACTTATATGTTTTGAATTTTGTAAAATAGACATCATTTTTGAATTTGGAATATCAAATATAGCTCAGGGTGAAGTTTTGGTATTTTTCTGAAAAACATCAATTTTTGATGAATAGTGAAACCACTAAGTGGTACTTAAAAAACTGATTTTTTGTTTAAATGAAATTTTACCACCTATGTGTTTTGAATTTAAAAAATCTGACATTCATGGTTGTCATTATGAAGAAAAATTTGGTCCAATGGGATTAAAATAATTTTTTGGTGAATAGTAACTTTTAAGTTTATTAATCGCGATTAGAGGTAATTAGTGTAATTTAAGGTAAGAATAATGTTTTAATAATATGAAATGAACATGAAACATGTCCTAAACTTATTGGATGTGTCATTAACGACCAAGAAAATCCATGGGTCAACTTGGGGACCCCATGGAGCTACTTTGGAAGGAAAATGACATTAATATCTTTTTATTTAATGTAAAAGTAAAAATGACACAAACATGTGTTGTTTTACTAACACAATTTTTAAATGGGGTTATAAAAGTCAGATATTTGACTATAAATAGTCATTGGAAAGATAAAAAGATTTACTAAATCATGATAGTTTTTTTATAATTTTTAGAAATTAAATAAATTACATTATTTATGACATCATGATGATGCAGTGATTACCTCATTAATAAAGGGTTTAAATAAAATGAAAAGATAATATAAAATCTAAGACCTAAACATGTCAAAAACTTATTGGATGGGTATATTCCGAACCCTTATCACCATATACTTGAAATTCATAAGTTTGGGACCTTTTTTATCCGAAAATCATTTTATAACAATGTATCTTTTCTTAACGTTCCAAGAGTACCCCTCCTCTCCTCTTTTAAAAGGCCCCCACCTCTACCACCTTACCCACACTTACAAAGCCATTGGCTCGGCAAACCCCTGACCCTTTTGTCTATCCACATCCCTCTATTACTCTTTGAAGCCTCACATTGGGAAGAAGGTTTTCCAAGGAAGCCTTTGAGCTCAAATTGAAAAGAGTTACCCGTTTTAAAGGTAGTGTTTTCTCTTGTGTTCTTATGTTTTATTTTGCTTCTCCATCCCTCTAAACTCTTTTTATTCATTTATTTTGTAACAAATATAGTATATGAAATATACTAGGACGTTTTTATAAGAAGGATTCGAGCTACACTTACACACACCTACATCTAATGGTTAAAGAACATACTGTTTCTTTGGGTGGCGAATTTATGCCTCACGAAACGATGATGGTTCAATATTATTTTAACACCATCAAAGGTGGACATTAATATGACACTATATTTATGTATGATATATAATATGTTTATGTTTTACTTAAACTTCTGTATTTTTCATTTATGGAAACCTTTATTGTTTCCATTATGAGTAAACGCGATATCTTCATTTTAGGAAGTGCGGACTACTACCCCCTCAAAGTGATTTGATTCATTAATTCCATATGTGGGACGTATACAGGATGTAATTAATGATTTTATATATGATATGATACTGGAATTATAATATACCTTTAAATAATTATGATTCCATTCCATAAAATTTGAAATAGAAATGAAAGTACCATTCATGCGTACGTACTGCTTACCGTCTCCATGAACGGTGCATTTATTTCTTACCTCTAAACATTATGTAATATTATAAATGAATGTATATACTGGATATATATGATATATATGATATCTACATCTTGAGTATAACTCTGGATATAATGGATACATGAACAACATGTAATTATAAAGAGTTTACTTTTTGACTCGAGTACCAATGATCGTTAAAAAAACCGTTTTTTGCTTAAATAATTACATAGTGTTCATGACATGGTAATCAGTGATATAAAAGGAATAATGAACTTCAAAAAGGTTCTTAAGAACGTAGAAATCAACTCAAGTTTATTATTCAAGAGGTTAAATAACGATCGAGTCATGTCGGGCCCGAGGTAATGGAATCCGTCTCAATCCCCTTTCGTTGAGGCATATTTTGTTTTGTACACAACTTTCTTTTATACGGTGTATAAACACCTTTGAATTTTAAGTTTATTCAAAAGGAATCATTTTTTATACGAAGCGTTTTACTAAACAACAAAAGGGAATGTTTTTGTCGTACCTATGCGGCGACAACGACTTCTCCGCCGCCGTGACCATTATTTGAGTTTCGGCTTCCTCTACAAGCCATACCATTTTTTTAAAAGAAATTAAATACCATGTTTTACTATTATTTTATTTCTCTATTGAAAATGGTTTTCATAATGTTTTTATATCAATGTTTTGTATTGATATCTTGTGATTGAAAAGTGTAAATGTTATGTTTCCTTTATACATGTTTTATGTGATACGATTATGTTATGGTTTTTGGCCATTGTTGTGAAGACGGGTGGTTCCGTGATAAACTAAGGGCGGGTGAGCCCGATATAGATCTCCAATGCATTGGGTAATGTGAAGGAGTTAATCATTAAGGTTTCTAAGAAGAGATTTATGGAATATATTGTGATAGGTATTCCAAACGTAACCAAGAGGGTTACTCCCTACGTAAGAGTGTTATGAAGGCCTCAAGATACCTCTATGTCTTATGATTTCTATGATTTATTCATGATTTAATTAGGTATGTTAAAGTTCTTATATTTTATGGGAAATGTATGATTTCATTCTTATGTATATATGTACTCATGTTTCCTTTCCATATTTTTGTATCCCTTACTGAGATTTTTATGCTCATCCCAAGTTTTTGAAATGTTTTTCATGGGTCAAGGGAAGGGTACATGATATGATGATAGTGTCAAGGAAGTGTCAAGAAATAATCCATGTTTTATTTTAAAAATGTTCCCTTTGATGAGAAAAATGAATACTACCTTTTATGTAACCACTTTGTTTAAATGTGGAATGTAATGCAAGTTTTATGATCTAATTCTCTAAAACTCTAAACCTGAAATGATTCACAATATTTAATCTTGTAATAACTAAATATTAAGTAAGGTTTAAGGCTGGGGACTTATAATTGGTATCAGAGGTCGGTTTAGATAATTTTAGGAGTTAGAATTTTATTAAATGATTATCCAAAAATATTTTTTTTATGGTCAAATGGAAATGATGTATCATTTGAAGATTACCATGTTGCTTCATCTGAGACATGTTTGTTCATAATGGTTTTCTTCAGAGGAAACAGGGAAGCAGTGCAAGGAAGCCATACAAGAATGAAATAACCTTATGAATCAACATCCTGAGATGGTGGGAATTGGAACTGAAGAGTTTGTTGCAGTAATTGCGCAGTTGACTCAAGCGATAAATGATGGTGGTATCCATGAACGAGATCATCCAGATCAACCACAGAGGAACATGTCAGTGGTGGAACATTTCACGAGGCAACATCTCCCATCATTCAGTGGATCATCTGACCCTGTGTTAGCTGAAGGGTGGATTAAATCACTGGAGAATATTTTTTATGTCATGGGGTGTTCAGAAAATCAAAAGGTTAGTCTTGCTATTTACCGTTGGGAGGGTGAAGCAGATCAGTGGTGGTCGATGGTTAAAAATATTAGGGACGCTGATGAGATTGATGCTCTCTACTGGGATGAATTCAAAGGTATGTTTCTTGAGAAGTATTTTCCTAAGGATGTTCGACATAGGATGGAAAAACAAATCTTGGAATTGAGGCAAGAGGATGACTCAGTGGATGCCTATGAATAAAGGTTCACTCGATTGGAAAGGTATGCTCCAAATTTTATCCGAGACCTTGATAGTAAAATCAATCATTTTTACTCAGGATTAAAGCCCAAATATCGAAGGTCTTTGGATTCTCGTGAGTTTAAAAGTTATGAAAAGATTGTGCGATGTGTTGAGAAGGTGGAAATAGAGTTTTCCGATGATCAAGTGTTCTATAACAACCAGTAGAAGAAGAGACCGAGGTGGCAGGAGAAACGAAAGAATTATTCAAAAATTTCTGACGATAAGAGAACTAAGTTTCCAGTTTCTGATAAATGTGGAAAAATGCATGCTGGGGAATGTCTTATGAATTATGGAAAGTGCTATCGATGTGGTAATATGGGACATAAGGCTCGTGATTGCACTGAAAAAGATCAAGGTGATGGTAAGTCCAAATTTAATTTACAGTTAGTGAAATGTTTTATGTGAAATGAGATGGGTCACTATGTAAACGAGTGTCCGACAAAGAGCTCGAGTGATGGGAAGCAGTTAGAATACAAGCAGAAAGGGGTGGTGAAATACTTTGCAACTACTTCAGCAGATGTCAGGCCATCAAATGAAGTTGTATCAGGTACTTTTTTTGTTTTTTTAGATTATCCCAGTGTGTTGTTTTATTCGGGTTCTACACATTCTTTCATCTCTGAAAACTTTTCTAGTAAAATGGGAATACCATCTCAAGAAATGACACCTGAACTTTTGGTAAAAAACACCTTGGGGAAATTTTGAGCCAAAAAGAATTTATAAAAATCTTTCTATCCTTATCTGTGGAAATAACCTACTTGCAAACCTTATTGTTTTACCTCTAGTAGAGTTTGTTGTTATCCTGGGTATGGATTGGCTCTCTATTTACCATGCTATGATTGACTATAGAGCTAAAGAAGTTTCTTTTCAGAAAGACTTTCAGTTTGTGTACAAGAATGACCCATTACTTTTGATAACTTATCAAGAGGCCAATATACTTTTAAAAGAAGGAAATGAATGTTACCTTACACATATCGTTGAAAATAAAGGAACTATTCAGATTAATGATGTTCCAGTGGTAAATGAGTGTCCTGATGTTTTTACTGATTAGTTTCCTAGAATAATACCAGATCGGGATGTTGAATTTACTGTTGACCTAGTTCCTGATGCTAAGCCCATTTCAAAACCCCCTTATCGAATGGCTCAAATTGAACTTTTAGAGTTGAAGGAGAAATTTCAAGATTTATTAGAGAAAGGTTTCATTCGACCTATCACATCACCATGGGGTGCTCCTGTTTTATTTGTTAAAAATAAAGATGGTTCTATGAGACTTTTCATTGATTATAGAGCCTTGAATAACATCACTTTTAAGAACAAATATCCTTTTCCTCATATCGATGATTTGTTTGATCAGCTCCAGGGAGCTCAGTATTTTTCAAAGATTGACTTGAGATTGGGGTACCATCAGTTGAAGGTAAAGGAAGCAGATATTCCAAAGACCGCGTTCTGTACATGATATGGCCATTATGAATTTGTAGTAAAGCCTTTTGGGATAACCAATGCACCTGTTGAATTCATAGACTTGATGAATATAATTTTCCATGAGTTCTTGGATAAGTTTGTGGTTGTTTTCATTGATGATATTTTGGTGTTTTCTACAATTAAAGAGGAGAATAAAATACATTTAAGGGTTATTTTACAAACCTTGAAAGAAAAGAAATTTTATGGGAAATTCAGAAAGTGTGAGTTTTGAAGAAACACATTTCTTTCCTTGGTCACATTGTTTCTAAAGATGGGATAACTGTTGATCCTGCAAAAACAAAGGTTGTTGAAGAATGTCCAAGACCCACAAATGTAACTGAGATTCGTAGCTTCCTTGGTTTGGCAGGCTATTATCAAAGGTTTGTTAGAAATTTTTCACGGTTATCAAGTCCAATGACTAAGCTAACTCGGAAGGGTGTTAAGTTTATCTGGACAAAAGAATGTGATTATTGTTTTCAGGAACTGAAAAGAAGATTGGTGAATGATCTAGTTTTGGCACTAGTTTCCAGGAATGGGAAGTTTGTTATCTACAGTGACGCTTCATTGAGAGGACTTGGATGCTTCTTAATGCATAATGATCAGGTAATTTCTTATGCTTCGCAACAGTTGAAAACTCATGAGGTAAATTACCCTACACATGATTTGGAATTAGCTGCTATTGTTTTCGCTTTAAAAATTCGGAGGCATCATTTTTTTGGAGTAAAGTGTGAAATATTTACCGATCAAAAAAGTTTAAAGTATATATTCACTCAGAAAGAATTGAACATGAGATAGAGGAGATGGATAGAATTAATCAAGGATTATGATTGTACAATTCATTACCATCCGAGAAAAGAAAATAAAGTGGCCGATGCTTTGAGTCGAAAGAGTAATGCTTCATTAACAATGTTGAATTTGGAACGTGATCCCTTGGTTAAGGATATGATGAACTTTGACATAGAAGTTGTTGGTGAAGGATGTTCTTCTATTGTGTTTCATGTATTAGTGAAATCTTCTCTATCAGATAGAATTAAGTAAGCACAGAAGCAAGATATCGAGTTGCAGAAAAAGATAGAGCTGGTTCAGAAGGGTAAGTTTCCTAAATTCAATATTAATAATGATTGTGTTTTGAGATTTTGGAAGAGATTGTGTGTGCCTTTTGATTCACAGTTGAAGAGATAGTTGTTATGTGAAGCTCATAGTTCTCCATTTTCAGTTCATCCTAGAAGTACTAAGATGTACAGAGATCTGCGGGAGTATTGCTGGTGGGATGGAATGAGAAGAGATATTGCTGATTTTATAGTGATGTGTTTGAATTGTCAACAGGTTAAATCAGAGCGGCAGTTACCAAAAGGGATGCATCATCCTTTACCAGTACCAGAATGGAAATGGGAAAATATATCCATGGACTTCATTGTGGGATTGCCGAAGACACCTCGAGGTAGTAATGCAATCTGGTTTATTGTGGATCGCTTGACTAAATCTGCTAATTTCCTTGATATACGGGATACTTTTCCCTAGATCAACTTTCCCGTTTGTATCTTAAAGAGATAGTCAGGTTACATGGAGTTCCTCTCTCCATTGTATCTGACTGTGATCCCAAGTTCACTTCTACCTTTTGGAAAGGCCTTCAGAAGTCGTTGGGTACTGAATTAAATTTTAGTACAACTTTTCATCCTCAATCAGATATGAAATCAGAATGAACAATTCAGAATTTGGAAGATATGCTACATGCTTGTTCGATGGATTATCAGGGAATTTGGGACCAACATATTTCTTTGGTTGAGTTTTCATATAATAACAGTTTTCATTCCAGTATACAGATGGCACAATTTGAGGCGCTATATGGGAAGTGGTGTCGAACTCCAGCTTTCTGGGATGAAGTGGGTGAAAGGAAGCATATGGGACCAGAATTGGTAGAAGAGTTGGTAGAAAAAGTTCAGCTGATACAGAAACACATGAGAAAAGCTCAGAGTAAACAGAAGAGTTATGCAGATAACTAGAGGAAAGATCTATCTTTTGAGGTAGGTGATCATGTTTTTCTCAAATTCTCACCATGGAAAAGTGTGATGCAATTTGGTAAGAAAGGAAAGCTGAGTCCAGGGTTCATTGGACCATATGAAATTCTGGAGAAAGTTGGATCAGTTGCATACCGAGTGGCTTTACCTCCGAGTTTATCTCAGGTGGACAATGTTTTTTATGTTTTGATGTTGAGAAAGTACATGCCAGATCCTTCTCATGTTTTGAGTCCAGAGGTAGTTCAGCTGGAAGAGAACCGATCTTATGAGGAACAACCGGTCTAGATTCTTGACCACAGGGAGCAAGTGTTATGGAAAATGTGATTTATCCGGTAATGGATTTGTGGAAAAACCACATGGTGGAAGATGCAACATGGGAATCTGAAAATGCAATGAGGGCTAAATACCCCCACTTTTTCGATAAGTAAATAATTTGCGGGGACGCAATTCTCTAAAGGGGGGATGGATGCAACATCCCAAGTAATTAATGAATAATAGTTATTTTTATCTATGTCTATTAATGAATTAGATAGTGTTTTAGAGGGTTAAAATGAGAATAAATCCAATCTTAAGCATGGAATACACTAATATTTTTAAAAGATTGTTTTACTGCCTTTTGATGGAAAATCTTATTTAAATAAAACTTTTGACAATTTTATAAGCTCTATTTTTCAAAATAAACTTATTCTTTATGATTGGGACATTGAAATTTACTTTGGGTAAATTTTTGGTATTTTTCCGATAAAGTTCTTTTTTTAATGAATAGTGGCAAATGTTGTATTTTAATTCAAAACCTATTATTAATCTAATTTATTTATATGATTAGATTATCTTTTGAATTGGTTTTAAAGTTCAATTAGAATATATTTTTACCATTTAATCCAATAGTGGTCGTTGGAATTAATTTCACATTGAAATTGGACTTAAACTAGTGTCAATCTTTTGATACTTATTGTTTCACAAGAACACGCTATTTGCTCTGACCGAGGGAATAAATTATTAAATTAATTAACGTCACTTATATGATTTTAATTTTTTAAAATAGACATCACTTTTGAATTTGTAATATCAAATATAGCTTAGGGTGAAGTTTTGGTATTTTTCTGAAAAACATCAATTTTTGATGAATAGTGAAACCACTAAGTGGTACTTAAAAACTGATTTTACGTTTAAATGAAATTTTACCACCTCTGTGTTTTGAATTTCTAAAATCCGACATACATGGATGTCATTAAAAACCAAAATGTGGTTCAATGGGATTAAAATAATTTTTTGGTGAATAGTAACTATTAAGTTTATTAATCGCTATTAGAGGTAATTAGTGTAATTTAAGGTAAGAATAATATTTTAATAATATGAAATGAACTTGACACATGTCCTACCCATATTGGATGTGTCATGGCCGACCAAGACAATCAATGGGTCAACTTGGGGACCCCATGGAGCCACTTTGGAAGGAAAATGACATTAATATATTATTATTTAATGTAAAAGAAAAAATGACACAAACATGAGTTGTTTTACTAAAAAAAATTTAAATGGGGTTATAAAAGTCATAATTTTGACTATAAATAGTCATTTAAAGCTAAAAATTTTTCCTACATCATGATAATTTTTTTATAATGTTTATACATTAAATAAATTAAATTATTTATGACATCATGATGATGCAGCGATTACCTCATTAATAAAGGATTTAAATAAAATTAAACGATAATGTAAAATCTAAGACCTACACATGTAAAAAGCCTATTAGAAGGATATATTTATAACCCTTATCACCTTATCCTCGAAATTTTTAATTGTGGGACCTTTTTTATATGAAAATAATTTTATAACAAAGTATCTTTTCTTAACATTCCAAGAGTGCCCTTCCTTTTCTCTTATAAAAGGCCCCCACATCTACCACCTTACCCACACTTCCAAAGCCTTTGTCTCAGCTAACCCCTGCCAATTTTGCCTCTCCACATCCCTCTCTTACTCTTTGAAGCCTCAATTTGGGCAGAAGTATTCCCAAGGAAGCCATTGAGCTCGAATCAAAAAGAGTTACCTGTTTTAAAGGTAGTGATTTCTCTTGTGTTCTTATGTTTTATTTTGTTTCTCCAACCCTCTAAACTCTTTTTATTAATTTATTTTGTAACAAATATAGTATCCTTAGTATATTAGGATGTGTTTATAAGATAGATTCGAGCTACAATTACACACACCTACATCTAATGGTTAAAGAACATACTATTTCCGTGGATGGCAAATTTATGCCTCACGAAACGATGATTGTTCAATATTATTTTAACACCTTCAAAGGTGTCCATTAACATGACACTATATATATATATGATATATAATATGTTTATGTTTTACTTAAGACTCTGTATTTTTCATTTATGGCATACCATTATGGTTTCCATTATGAGTACACGCGATATCTTTATTTTAGGAAGTGCGGACTACCGCCCCGTCAAAGTGATTTGATTCGTTAATTCCATATGTGGGACGTATAAAGGATGTAATTAATGATTTTATATATGATATTATACTGGAATTATAATATAACTCTATATCAATATGATTCCACTCCATAAAATTTGAAATAGAAATGAATATAGCATTCATGCGTACGTACGGCTTACCGTCTCCATGAACGATGAATTTCATTTCTTACCTCTAAACGTTATGTAATATTATAAATGCATATATATACTGGATATATATGATATCTAAATCATGAATATAACTCTGGATATACTGGATACATGAACAACGTGTAATTATAAAGAGTTTACTTTTTGACTCAAGTACCAATGATCGTTAAAACGAACGTTATTAACTTAAATAATTACAAAGTGTTTATGACATAGTAAAAAGTGATATAAAAGGAATAATGAACTTAAAAAAGGTTCTTCAGCAAGTAGAAATTAACTCAAGTTTATTATTCAGGAGGTTAAATACTGATCGGGTCATGTCAGACCCAAGGTAATGGAATATGTCTCAATCTCCTTTCGTTGAAGCATATTTTGTTTTGTACACAACTTTCTTTTATACGGTGTATAAACCCCTTTGACATTTATGTTTAATCAAAAGGAATATTTTTTTAATTCGAAGCGTTTTACTAAACGACAACAATGAATTTTTTTGTAGTACGTATGCAGCAACAACGACTTCTTGGCCGCCGTGACCATTATTTGAGTTCCGGCTTCATCTACAAGCCATACCGTTTTTTAAAAGAAAAATAAATACCATGTTTTACTTATCTTTTATTTAGGTATTGAAAATGGTTTTCATAATGTTTTTATATCAACATGTTGTATTGATATCTTTTGATTGAAAAGTGGAAATGTTATGTTTCCTTTATGCATGTTTTATGTGATACGATTATGTTATGGTTCATGGGCATTGTTATGAAGACATGTGGTTCCGTGATAAACTAAGGGTGGGTGAGCCAGATATAGCTCTTCAATGCATTGGGTAACGTGGAGGAGTTAAACATTAAGGTTTCTCTGAAGAGATTTAGGGAATATACTGTGATGGGTATTCCAAACATAACCAAGAGGGTTACTCCCTACGTAAGAATGTTATGAATGCCTCAAGTTACCTTTATGTATTATGATTTATATGATTTATTCATGATTTGATGAGGTATGTTAAAGTAATAATGTTATATGGGTAAAGTATGATTTCATTCTTATGTATATATGTACTCATGTTTCCTTTCCATATTTTTATATCCCTTACTGAGCTTTTTATGCTCATCCCATGTTTTTGAAACGTTTTTCACAGGTCAAGGGAAGGGTACATGATATGATGATAGTGTCAAGGGAGTGTCAAGAAAGAATCCATTTTTTATTTTATATATATTTTCATTGATGGGAAAAATGAATACTATCTTTTATGTAACCATTTTGTTTAAATGTGGAATGTAATGCATGTTTTATGATCTAATTATCTAAAACTCTAAACCTGAAAAGATCCTCAATGTGTAATCTTTTTATAAATCATGATTAAGTAAGGTATAAGGCTGGGGCCTTATAATCTCTCCAATGCATTGGGTAACGTGACAGAGGTAAACATTAATGTTTCTCCAAAGAGATATAGGGAATATAATGTAATGGGCATTCCAAATGTGACTCCCTATGTAGTTGTGATAACTAGAATGTATGTATGTTATGAATGCCATAATTTACCTTTATGATTTCTGATTTATGTGTGTTATTCAAAATCGTATGATATCATAAGGTGTGTTATGATTAAAAAGTATTAGTGTCATTGATTTGTATTTATTGAAGGGCTAATGTTTTCTTTCCTTATTTTATAACCCTTACTAATCATTTTATGCTCATCCCATGTTTTGAAATGATTTCCATAGGACATAAAGATTAATAGGATCAATAATGGGATCAAGGAAAAGTCATGTTGTCTAAAACATAGAACTATACATGTTTTTGTAAGAGTTTTGTTTTGTGAAAAAATTGGAAACTAGGTAGAAGTGTCTCCATTGAAATTTCTTAGATGTAATGTAATAGTTTTGTCTGAATTCTATAAAACTCTAAACCCAAAAAGATCCTCAATGAAAATTATTCATTGAATTCAAGATTATCTAATTTTAAAGGTTGTGTCTATATAATTGGAATCAGAGGTCGGTTTAGATAACATTATAGGTTAGGGTGTTCTTTATGAATAAGTGACATTATCATAATGGTTAGGATTTTAGAAAGTTTCACAGTTATTTTAGATAAATTGAATGAGTGTAAGATAACATGAACAATTATATTTTTGTATTTACCCACATCATAATTTATTATTTGATGATTTTACTGATATACTCACACTTACCTTTTTTGTCTTATTAAATGTCTAGATCTAGCAGACACCAAAGTAACATGGGATGTGAAGAAAACTCTAATGGTTTACTGAATGAGAAATAGAATTAAATGGGAGATGCAATGAGAAATCTTGTGGATATTCTTAACCATCTATCTGGAGTCAACATTGACCACCCGAACTATAGTTATTTTTATAAGGCATCATATATGTGAGAAACAAATCCCTATGGAATTTCATGTAATAATCATATGGGTAAGTATGTTCAAAAACCTATGAGACAAGGATGTGGAAGAAAACACCTAGTAAAATGCATCAAATAGATAGGAAGATTATTTAGATGTTGGAATGAAGGTCATAAATCAAGAACCTGTCATGGGAAAACAAAGCATCCAGATGACTCTTGGAAAGGGAATGAAGTTCATTCTGAATGATCATTTAAATGTTTTAAATGTGGTGCTCCTGATCATTAGACAAATAGATGTCCTACAAAAATATTTTGTGAATGGGATCACCATGACCATAGAAATATATGTCTACCAATACCTAATTCCATTACAATTGAGGATGGGGAAACTGACCATTACCAATGAAAGGTATGAATTATTTCATAGTATATGTTTTTTATACTATTGAATCCTAGGATTTTATTTATGATTCATTTGTAGGAAAGAAATATTCCAGAATAAGTTGTTAAATAATGGTTAATAGATCATGATAAACATTTAATTATAAAAGAGTCTAAATATAAGGTATTTAAGAGTTATGGTACAATTTAGAAATTGAAATTCTTAAAATTGTTAAGAAACTATTAATGATGGGATTACATTGAATGAAATTTTCAGGTATGTGTAACCATAAAGATTGATAAGTGACAATTTCATTCCAGAAAAAGATATATTTTCTTGTGTGGACATAATGGATAAGAATAAGGGTTCATAAGATCATTTTTTCGAGGCAATTACAGTATATTATTTTGTGGGATGGAAATGAGAGGTATGAGATAAAAGTTTTTGAGTAATGGTTGAAATATTATTTTGGAAGAATATATGTTTTTATTTTGGCAATAATGTGATTAGTTTTATATATGGAAATGATTAACCTATTAGAGAGAATATGTGATTAGGTTAATTACACTTCAGAATGAGACTTTATGAGAAGTTGATGTTTTTGGAGATCAATGTTAAGATTTACTGTGGAAGACCATGTGATTAAATCCTTTTCAGTTTTGTGTTTCGGTCTTATTATAGATTATTAACAACACATTTAAGAATAATTGTATATTTAATGTTCTTTCTTGAAATTTGGGTACTTTTTTTGAATTTTGGATATTAAGAGTAGTATATTTTTTTGATTATCCTTTTGGGGATTATCTGATCATGTACAAACAAATTATGGTTTTGGTTGATGGCTAATGAAAAGGGAAATGTATATTTCTTGATTTTTAGATTATGTGATACTCTAGAAGTTATTTTTAGACATTTTTATTTGACAAAGTCATCTTAAATACTCATCGTTTGGAGAAAATATGAGTTTGTGTTAGAAATTTTGTAAATGGTGAAAGTCTACATGTCAAGTAAGTTTAATTATGTTCTTATTCAATCTCATAAATAAATTCTCCAACATTATTAAAAGTAACATAATTTTTTTTTCTCAATTTACTTTTCCTATTGGGAAACCAGTGACTGTTTAATCAATTAGAAATTTGTCATTTTGTTGTTGTTAACTATCTCCTAATCATGTTTTCTATCACTATACATCAGAACATGACACTGAGTTTTTCCTCCATATCCATGTTTTCATGGAATCCAAGTATTGGTTATCTAGAGTGACCTTTTTTGATATCTTTCTTTCATTTAATGTGATATTTTTATGGAATCTTTTTTCGATGTGGGACTTTCAGTTATGTTTCCATGTCTAATTTTAAAATTGTGAGGACTTAATTCCCAAAATGGGGGAAGGATGTAACATCCTAGTTAAATTAATAATATAAAATTTTCATATTTATTAATATTTTTGAACTAAATATTACTTTTACTTTAAAGGGGATGCTATGTTTGATGTCTTTCCCGATACTCACCAATGGGTTTATTTGAAATCTCATGTTTCCCAATAATAATATAATATTATTATTATAAATGGTAGATTACCCCATGTCATTATATTATAGAGAATGAACAGAACTAATTATAGTATGATTATACATGTTTATTAAATGTTTTTATCCAATAAATGTTAGAGGCTTAAAATGTGAATGAATCTAATTTTATGCATAATTTTATTTAAAAGGTTGATTTACCACCTTTTGATGGTGAAACCTATTTAATTTTTTTGGTCTCTTTTATATTTTATTTTTGGAAAAATAAAATTCTTCTTTAGAATTGGGACTTCAAATTTCACTTTTGATAATATTTTGGTATTCTTTTGATGAAAATATTGTTTTTATGAATAGTAGAAAATACTATATTTTAATTCAAAACAGCCTTTTAATCTAATTTATTTATATGGATATATTATCTTATTAATTGGTTTCAATGTGTAATTAGATTATATTATTAACTTTTAATCCAATTATTCTCATTAGAATTAATTTTAATCTGAAATTGGACATAACCAAGTGTCAATATTTTGATAGTAAATATTTCTTAAAAATGTGTTTTTATTTTGACAATAAAAATTAATTTTAAATTAATTAATCAAACATTTATGTTTTGAATTTGGTAAAATAGAAATCATTTTTTATTTTGGAATATCAAATATATCTTAGGATGAATTTTTGGTATTTTTCTGAAAAACTTCAATTTTTGATGAATAGTTAAACCACTAAGTAGTTGTTAAAAACTGACTTCTTTATTAAAATGATATTTTACCAAATCCATAAATTTTATTTCAATAATCTAACATACATGGTTTTAATTAGTAAGAAAATTTTTATTCAATATGACAAAAATAATTTTTGGTGAATACTAACTTTTTTCTATTATTTACCGCAATTAAGGGTAAATAGGGTAATTTAAGGTAAAAATAGTATCATAATAATCCAAAATTACCTTAACACCTATACTAACCTAATTGGATGAGTCATGGAACACCATGGAAATATTTGGGACTATTTTGGCACCCCATGGAGCAACTTATGAGTGATAATGAAACAATATTTTGATTAACGTAATTTAAAGACAAAAATGACATAAACAAATATCTTTTAGTAAATTAATTTTTTACATGGGGTTATATATGTAATATTTTGGACTATAAATATTATTTTCAAAGCTGAAAATATTTTTTACATCGTTGTTTTTTTATAATTTTTACAGATCAAATAAATTAAATTATTTATGACACAATAATGATGCAGTGTTTACCTCATTAATAAATGATTTAAATAAATAAGATTATAAAGATTAAAATAATATCCAAAACTAGTCCAATTCTTATAGGGTTATTTTATCTCAACCATGATTCATCTTATCTTCAACCTTAATGAGTTTTTTTCCTTTCGTAAATGAGCACCATTATATAATAAAATAATCATTTCACACTTTCATAAAGTGCCCCTCCACCCCCTTATAAAAGGTCACCACCTCTAACCCATTAGTCGCATCTCTCAATCCCCATGTCTCATCCAAAACCTGCAAAAATAAGTTCCCAAATCCCTCTCTTCCACCTATAAGCCTTAACATAGGCAGAAAGAACATCATGAAACACTTTTATTTCAAACCAAATGGAGTTACTTGAATTTAAGGTAACGTCTTCTCTTAAGTTATTTTGTATTGATTTCCTTCTCCAACCCCATAAAAACTTTTTATTTCTTTTTATATAACTACACCAGTATAATAAATATACTAGGTTCTTTTTTTGAGAATTATTAAAACTAAACTTACATAAACCTCCACCTACTGGGAAAATAACTTATAGTTTTTCTGGACGGAAAACTAACACCTCCTGAAATGATTTTTGTTCAATATTCTATTACCACCTCTTATGCGGGGAAATTATGATGGAAATGTATTTATATATGATATATATTATTTTTATGTTTGTTTTATGGTTTTTTATTGTTAATTTATATCATACTTTTATGGTTTCTATTATGAGTAAATGCGATAATTTCATTTGAGGAAGTTCGAGCTACTACCCCCTCAAAGTGATATGGATCGTTCATACCATATGTGGGGTGTAAAAAAGAAGGAGTTATTGAAAATATATATTTTATTTTATTTTATTTATAATTTAACTATTTTTCATTCTTTTTTAATTCTATAAAAATACGAAATAGAAATGAATGTAGCGTTCAAGCGTACGTACGACTTACCGTCTCCAGGAATGGTGCATTTCATTTCATGTCTCCAAATGTTTTTTACTGTTATAAATATATATATAATGGATATATATGATATATATGATATCTAAAACATCGATATAATTATTTAGATAATTTAATCTTGAACACATTAACAATTTTTAATTATAAAGAGTTTATTTTTGGCCCAAGTACCAAATATCGACAAAAGGAACATTATTGACGTAAATAATTACGTAATGTATATAACATTGTATCAAGTGATATAAATGGAATAATAAACATGAAAATGTTTCTTAATCATGTATAAATAGACTTATTTTTATTATCCAGGAATAACAAGGAACAAACATGTCAAGTCAAACACAAGTTAAGGGATTTATTATCTCACTTTTAATTCTATTAGATTTCCAGTGTTCACCACCAATTTATTTCATGTGGTGTATTGTGTACTGTAAGTTGATATATATTATCATGATTCTTTTTATATTCATTTTATTCTATGAATAATTTGGTTTTTAATAACTTTTTTTCATATGACTCGATTGATTCCAACGCGGTAAGAGATTTTCATCTCACATTTTATTCCTGTGAGATTCATGCTATGTTTGCAACTATTTCCTTTTGTTTGGTGTATATACTACCCATTATTATATTAATCATGTAATATAAATCAATTTAGGGGTATTTACATATACATTTTATGATCCTTATTTAATGGGTTGTATGTATATTTAGTTACAGAATCGGTAAGGTAACCTTTTAACCGAATTTCTATTCCTTGGGTTAATCTTCTAATTCTTCAATATGTCATTCTATGATTATGTGTGGAATCATTGTTTACTTATTTACGTTTTAATTTACACTCCCCTTGTGTGGATATAATTTTGATACACATAATCAATCAATTTATAAATTCATATTTTGTCGATATGAACTTCATAAGAATAATTTTAACCCAATTTCCATTCATTGAGTTAAACATCCAAGTCATTGGTTTTGTCTTAAAAAGAACATGTGTGAATTTCCTATGTTCTATTTACACTGAATATCCATACATATTGAGTGTATTTATATTTTTCACACATTATTAGGTAATTTTTTTATCCTTAATCAAATGATACAATTTATATAAGGGATTTCTTCTCAATTTACATTCCATTTTGACTTCATTGTCGTTATGTACCAATTCACTTTTTTATGGTGTCTATACTGGCATTTTTCATATTATATCATGAATCCATTTATTCTTATAATATTATAATGTTTTTATTGAATTTTATTCCTTATTTATCTATATTCAAGAATATATGATTTGGTTAATAACTATTTAACTAAAATATTGTTTTCATGATTTATTCTCCTAAATCATTATCATTAATGTCCATGTTTTCAAAATGGTTTTTATTATTTATTTATATGGACATTAATGTTTTGAAATTTTAATTACTTTAAAAGCTTCAATGTGGTATGAGACACATTGATTCAAAAATATCTTTATTAAATGCTTTAAATGGGTTTGACAATGGTTTGATAATGCATGTTTTATTTCAATATCTTTATTGGATATATTGGAATGTGAAAATGTTTTCATTCCCTTATATTTGTTTTATGTGTTATGATTTTGTTATGTTTATAGGGATTTATTTATGTATATTGGTGGTTCTGTGAGAAACCTCAGGCTGGTGAGCCCAATATAGCTATCCAATGCATTGGGTAATGTGATGGAGGTAAATATTAATGTTTCTCCATGATATTTAGGGAATATACTATGATGGGTATTCCAAATGTCACTCCCTATATAGCTGTGATATCTAAAATTTATGTATGTTATTAATTCCATAAGTTACCTTTATAATTTCTTTGTGTTATTCATAAGTCTTATGATGTCGTAAGGTATGTTCTGATTGAATAGTATTGGTTTCATTGATTTGTATTTATTGAAGGGATAATGTTTTAAATCCTTATTTTATAACCCATACTGATCTTTTTATGATCATCCCATGTTTTTAAATGATTTCCAAAAGACTTAATGATGAATAGGGTCAAGTATGGGATCAAAGAAATGTCATGTTGTCTAAAACATGGAACTCAACAAGTTTCTTTTTACGATTTTTTTTTTGTGAAAATATTGGAAATTGAGTAAAAGTGTTTACTTTATAATTTATGAGATGTAATATTATAGTTATGGCCTAATTATCTAAAACACTAAACCTGAAAATATCCTCAATGTGAATAATTCCTTTAATTCATGATTATTTAATGTTTAAGATTGGGTCCATATAGTTTGTATCAGAGGTCGCTTTAGATAACTTTAGATAATAGGGTGTTCTTTAAGCATAAGTGACATTACCATAATGGTTTGGATTTTAGAAAGTGACATAGTTATTTTAGATAAAGTGAGTTATTTTAAGATAACATGAATAACTATATCTTAGTATTCACCCTCCTCATAAGATATTATATGTTGATTTTACTGATATACTCACACTTTCCTTTTTTAAAGTAAATGTATACATCTACTACACACCAAAGTAATAACAAATGTGAATAAAACTGTGATGATTTATTGAATGAGAAAATAAATGAAATGGGAGATGAAATGATAAATCTTGTGGTTATTTTCAAACAACAATCTATAATTATGATTGATCACCAGAACCATAGTTATTTTTATAAGGAATCAGATATGGGATGAAAAAATCCCTATGAAAGTTCAGGTAATAATCATAAAGGTACATAAGTTCTAAAATCTATGTGTCATGGATGTGGAAGGAAACACCTTGGAAAATGCATCAAAGGGATGGGAAGATTCTATAGATGTGGGAATGAAGTTCATAAAGTAATAACCTATCATGGAAAAAGAAATCATCTAGATGACTCTACGAAAGGGAAAGAAGTTCTTTCTGAAGTATCAATTGAATGTTTTAAATGTGGTGCACATAGTCATCATACAAATAGAAGTCCTACATAGAAGTTTCAAGAATGGGATCACCGGGATCATACAAATACATTTTTTCCAATACCTAACTCCATTCCAATTTAGGATGAGGAAACTAACAATGAGAAATAAAAGGTATGAATTATTTCTTTGCATATGTTTTGATATTAATGAATCTTAGGATGTGATTCATGATTTGGTTTGTAGGAAATAATTATTTTAGAATAAGCTATTAATGAATAGTTAATAGATTATGAAGAACATTTAATGAGTATAAAGTCAACATATAAGGGATTCGAGAGTTATGGTACATTTTAGGATGAATAAATGCTTAAAAGTATTAAGGATCTATTAGTGATGAGATTACATTGAAAGGATTTTTCAAGTATGTGTAACCCTGAAGTTTAATATGTGAAAATGTCATTAAAAATTAGTTATCTTTTTTGGTGTCGACATTATGGATAAGATTAGGGGTTCGTATGATCTTTTGTTTTAGAGGAAATTATAGGTTATTATTTTATGGGATGAAAATGAGAGGTATGAGATAAAATTTGTTGAGTAATGGTTGAAATATAATTTTTGAAAATTCTATGTTTTTATTGTAGACATAAGGTGATTAGGGTTATTTCTGGAAATGATTTTCCTATCATATAGAATATGTGAACATGTTAATTACTCTTAAGAATGAGACTTTATGAGTAGTTGATTTTTTTGGAGATAAATGTTAATATTTAATGTGGAAGGCTACGGGATTAAATAATTTTGAGTTGTGGGTTTTAGTATTATTTTGGATTATTATGAATAATTTTGAGGGAAGGTGAATATTGAATGGAATTTCATGATCTTTGGGTTATTTTTTTGGAATTTGGGAGATTAGGAGGAGTATTTTGTTTATTATCTTTTTGGGGATTATCTAATTTTGTACTAACCAGTTTTGGTTTTGGATGATGTATAAAAAAATGAAAAATATATAGTTCTTCTTTTATAGATTATGTGTTAGTATAGAAGTTAATTCTAGAACTTCTTATGTGGCTAAGTCATTTTGAATACATATAGTTTGGAAAAAAGATGAGTTTATGGTATAAATTTTGTAAAAGATGAAAGACTACATGTCATGTAAGTATGTTTCCTTATGTTCTTATTCAATATCATAAATAAATTCTCCAACATTATGAAAAGGAACATAAAAAATGTTGTCAGTTTAATTTTCCTACTAGCAATCCAATGACCATTTAACCCATCAAAAATTTGTGTTTTTCTTGTGGTTAAATTTATCTTAATCTTGTTTTCTATCACTCTACATCAGAACATGACACTTAGTTTCTCTTCCATATCCATGTTTTCATGGAATCCATGTATGTTCTATCTCGGGTGACCATTGTTGATATATTTATTTCTTTTAATGAGAAATTTTTATTGAATTTTTTTTGATGTGGGACTTTTAATGAAGTTTCCAAGACCAATCATAAAAATGTGAGAAGGAAATTCTAAAAAGGGGGGAAGGATGTAACATCCCAAGTAAATAAAGAATATGACATTTTTATATTTTTTAATATTTTTTTATTAATCATTAATTTTACTTTATAGGGGGTGCTATGTTCTATATCGTGACAGATACGCAACGTTGGGTTTCTTGGAAATTATACGTTGTAAAATAATAATAAAATATTATTATTTTAAATAGTAGTTAATTACTAGCTATTGTATTGGTGGTATGAACAGAACAAACTACACAATTATTATTCATGTTTGTTAATTTTTTTACATTTATCTAATAAAAGTTTGAGGAATAAAATGGGAATTAATCTAATTTTAAGCATAATTTACTTTAAAAGGTTGATTTACAGCCTTTTGATGGAGAACCCTCTTTAAATATAGTTTTTGTCACCTTAATATGTTATTTTTGATGAAAAAGAAAATTCTTCTTCAGAATCAGGACATCAAAATACACTTTGTGTAAAATTTAGGCATTTTTCTCATAAAATTCAATTTTTGATAAATAGTGGAAAGTGCTGTATTTTAATTCGAAACTAAATTTTAATCTAACTTATTTATATGGTCTGATTACCTTCTCAATTGGGTTTAAAGAGTAACTAGATTATATTTTTACCTTTTAATCCAATTTTGTTAATAGGACTTAATTCCGCTCTGAAATTGGACATAAACAAGTGTTAATCTTTTGTGAGTTAATATTTCTTAACAACACACTTTTTTTGACAATGGTAAATAATTTTAAATTAATTAATCCTAAATATATGTTTTCATTTGGTAAAATAGACATAATTTTTTATTTTTGAATATTAAATATATCTTAGGCTGATTTGTTGGTATTTTTCTGAAAAACATCAATTTTTTATGAATAGTGAAACCACTAAGTATTAGTTGAAAACTGAATTTTTCATTTAAATTCTATTTTACCACATCTGTTAATTGAATTCTAAATATCCATCATACATTATTGTTATTAATAAGTGAAATGTGGTTTAATAAGATGAAAATATTTTTTGATGAATAGTAACATTTGAGTTATTTTCCACGGTTATAAGTAAATAGGGTAATTCAAGGTAAAAAATATCATAATAACCCAAAATTGCCATAAAACATGTCCTATGACTGTTGGATAAGTCCTGAATTACCATGAACTTCTTTGTGTTGATTTTGGGCCCCCATTAAGCCTCTTAAGAGTGATAATTACACATTATTTTAATTAATTTAAAGTCATGACCAAAATGACATAAAAAATATCTTTTAGTAAATTAATTTTTACATTGGGTAATATAAGTTCTATTTTGGACTATAAATATTATTTTTAAATATAACAAGATTTATTACATCATGATATTTTGTTTATAATTTTTAGACATCAAATAACTTAAATTTTTTATGACACACTAATAATGATATGTTTACCTCATTAATAAATGATTTAAATAAATCAAATTATAAAAATTAAAATACTTTCCATAACATGTCCAGTTTTTATTGGGTGATTTTATTTCAACCATGAGTTGTCTTATCTTCGACCATAAGGTGTTTTGGACATTTAGTAACCGAAAATATTTATACAATAAAATAATATTTTCAAACTTTCCAAAACTGCCCCACCTCTCCCTTATAAAAGGACACCACTTCTAAACCCATCATAACACCTCTCAAGCCCCTTGGCACATCCAACCCTTGCCCAAATAAGCTCCCAAGATCACTATCTTCCACATAAAAGCCTTAACATTCGCATAAGTCCCTTTAAAGATACCCTTTTGGTTCAAACCAAAGGGAGTTACATGATTTAAAAGTGACATCTTTTCTTATATTCTTTAGTTTTTTCCCTTTTCAAACCCCCTAAAATCTTTTAATTCCTTTATTTTATAAAAAAACCAGAATACTCAATATATTAGGTTATTTTTATGGTTACTTTTCAATCAACACTTACACACACCTCCATCTAATGGGTAATGAACATACTGTTTCAGTGGACGGCAAACTAACGCCTCACAAAACGATGATTGTTCAATATTCTCCTACTGCCTATTATGGTGGCCATTATGATAGATCTGTTTTTATATACGATATATATTATATTTATGTTTTTATATTCTTATGTATTTTTAATTCAAAGAATATCTTTATGGTTTCCATTATGAGTAAACGCGATAATTTCATTTGAGGAAGTGAGGACTTATGGCTCAGCATCCAAATCAAATATATTTTAAGTGGTTATCCCCTCACAATCATTCCTACAAGGAATAATTTTTATACACCCAAATAATAGATCCATCACAATTACTTTAGTGAAAAATCATAGAGTTATATCCGTATAAGATTATGATCATATTATCAAAGGGATGTCATAGTGTGTAATATCATCAACAACATTCAATGTTTTTTATTCCATTATGTCTCCTATTTCATACACTGATTGTGAGTCGTGTAGGTACAGTGAATAATAGTGATCTTTCCATTATAAAGAAATAAATTTCCCCTTGTGGTAGACGTTAGTGTGTAAGACACATAGTAACATTATGGAAGAAATTTCTGTACCTGCCTAGTTCTAGAATTATTGGTGACCATAGTTTGAAAGATCTATTCAAATATCAGGGAAAATTGGGTTTGAATACCATCACAAATTTGAAAGAAATATTGACGTGTAATCCCTAGAAAAATATTATATAATTTGTGTGTGTGTAAGATCTGCATTATCATAACTTTTTATTTCATTAAAAGTGTCTAATATTCCACTACCTATTGTTTCTCACATTGCGCATGCCCCATGTGGTCTTAGAGACTGGTGATGATTGTAGTAATAATATGATGAAAATTAATCAATTTGTGCCTTTTTAAAGAAATGTCTGGTTAAAAATATTAATTTAGTGGTCCATAATCCAAAATATGAAACTCTTAGAATCCTTATCTATAAAATCCCCACACAAATCCCTTCTTGGTACACCTTTCATTACAATGTAAGTAATCAGAACTATGTGGACATTGATTCCAATCATAGTAGGACATGTAGGAAGACACTCTATGTCTCAATAAATATAAACAATATTTTAATTAACATAAATATATGCATCATGTATGATGTTAAGCTATATAGCATGGTCCCATACAAACTCTGTGGGTTTTAAATCATATTCTTGTAGGATATGTAGGACACCTCTACAAGGATTACTCGTATGAATCTATAAAAACGATCAAATCATAATCATCATGTAGTAATGTGTAGAATGGTAGATAACCACTTGAAGATATAGATGGTTGAATCAATAGGACACCTTACATCATTTACAATAACTCAAATCAAGTAAATTCATCACAGAACCATTTCATTAGGGTAATTGGTCTCATACTAGGATTTGGTATGGGCTCGTTAGAGTATTAAAAATCTATTAGATAGTCATGGTGAGTTCCCCCTAGAAAGGTTATATGATCCCAACCTATGATAATCTAAATAATTATATTTCTTAATTATTTTTAGTAAGAAACCACAATGAACACCTAACATTGGAATATCGCATCTTATCTTTCCATGAATATGGGAACCATTGGGTGTTTCCACTGAAAAACAATACCAATATGAATGATTTTTGAACTACAATAATCCACCCATAATCAAGCATTGGGAAACAAAACATATTCATATCAAAACATAGATGGTTATCCCAATTTGACATCCTTAAATAAAAAACAAATGGATTTTATAACAATGAATAATTTTGTTATTAACTTTACAAGAATACAAAATACACAAGCATTAAAATACTAATAAAGTAATTTTTTCACTGTACACAGGTCATAGAGAATGTCTCTTAAATAATTTTTTGAACGAATCATTGGCCCCAGTTATTATTTTCCTTGTGATTTCAAATACCATTCTCATATGCATTCACCATGACATGATTCCATGTCATTGTGAGAAACATATTTTGAAACTATAGTTGAAGGGACGACCTATACGGATCATGAAACAACATAACATACTCAATGAATTCTCTCTAGGTTGAAATCATGATGGATATGGAGTACCACTAACACAGTATAGTCCACACCCTCAAGTTTCACCCTTGAGTGTTTAGGAACTTAATCTCACAGGTCCATATCCCTCAAGGAAGGATAAAATTTAAATACATACACATTTCTCTACTAATATCTACATCAAGAGAATATATGTGGAGTGTGAAACCCAAAATATTTCTTACATAAAGATGAATGATAATGGAATATAGAACATCACTATTTTTATTGAGGAGTCACTCAAAAGGATCCCTATCGACAATCTCTTTTAGCATCGCCCACAAATTCCACTGAGTTTCCTGCTAAAGGTGCTACCTAGTAGGTTGCCTCCTTGGATGCTCTAATTTAGTCACCAAGGAGATTTATCTGTGTGTGTAAAGTAAAAGACTAGTGGGAGTGGGCCCATATCCCCCCTTCCATCAATGATATTTCCATACATATTTCATTTATATCCTATTAATAGGTTCATATCCCTATTCGTACAATCCAATTGACCATGTATATATTAACATCATGAATGTGGTAGGCATATATCTAATCCCCAATCTTAAAGCTCATTCCCATATTCTAATGGGATTGGGAAGACATTAATAGGTGTATATCCACACATCAATTGAATATATAATATATTATATCCTATAAAGAGATGATATATAGGCATATATCCCTACACATAACCGTATAATGTACCAATAAATTTTGGAAGCACCATAGGAGATTAGTCAATATATTCTTATAAATATACATGGAAATGAATATTTTCATATCCAAGTTTCTTGTGTAGCATATTAGTATGGTCAGCATAAAAATGACGGATAGTGCTGAGTAATCAGATATTTATTATCCTTTACAATAATATTATCATCATTTTCAAGTAAAGGACAATACATGGGACTAGCCTCCTTTTTCTATTTAGACTATGGGTTTCAACCCAATTAGATAATCACCATAGTGTCAACACGTATTCTCTATTGATGAAATCTGGAAACATCTTCTAATGTCATGGGACCATGTTTATATTTACATTCCAAATAGCGTTAATCAATATATTTTCTAAATCACCATAGGGTGGGCTCATATCCCTACCATTATAGCTTCTAAAGATATTCGATAAGATTACATGATATGTGAACATATTCTAGATCCTTATAATTAAATACTTCACAGGTATCCTTTAGGGGTTATATATGAGGACACCATATCCCATATCCCATTCCAATTTTTGGTAGATATATTCAAATGTGTAATGTATATTTGATTTAGGCACATACTATAACATCAACTTGTTTTCAATAATATATATTAGTAACCAACGAAAGATAGGATTACATTTCTACCATTGATATAGGAGCTCGTTGTAATGTTCTTGTATCCCCTCACTAGTGATCTCATACTCTTGTAGCAATGGATACTCATCGATATAACCATATGATTTCCAGGTATCATGTTTATATTCCTACTTTTCCCCAAAAGTATGGTTGGGATACACTATCCATGACACATGATGAGTCCCATATTCCTACCCTCCTATATGTCAGTTTCATTAAGAATATATATTTCATATTTTCATTACCCCAATGGTACATCTACTCTTTATCTGATGTATAAGGTTACAACAACCATGATAGTCTACCATTCAATATTATATAGTTGGATTATAGGGACCTTTTCACTAAAATCCACTCCAAATTACATCTGCACATTGATTTCTCACACCGACCAGGAAATCCTCTCCTTTATAGAAACCATCATATAGAGAGGTTCCCTAGTCACTCGGGATAACTATATATAGTGCCCCATAAACCACCAACAACACCTCTCCATTTTCAATAGTAGAGATATAGAAGTTACCTCTTCTTTCAGACCTGAAGGAGGAATATTCCTTTGAATAATAAGAATCTAGCATCAATATGTAGAAGGTGTAGTCAAAGATAAACCTCCAAATTATGTTTTTACATACCACTACTGTGGATTATGAATTCCCAGATCATATAATAGAGGAGAAAATGAATCAACTTCACCAGAACATGTGAAAAACCATTTACTAGTGAAAGTCTAGGCATTTCTCTTTTCAGGGATATGTGGGATGTCATTAGTCCATGATCACAATCTTTTTTCAGATAGAAAATCAACTTTATCCATTTCTTGGGATGATAAATAATAAATTTATAGTAATATCTTATAGAACCCTTTCCAGTATAAATTAAGTACTATCTAAAAATTAATTGTTGACGACTTTTCATATGCCTGTATCTGAGGATGAAGAGAGTATAGATCAGTATTGTTCACCCCATCACTAAGATTCCATATTGTAAAGATAAAACATTACAAAATGTTATAAATACATGGGAGATCATGGTTACAAACAATACATGATCTAGATAGTCAATCTAGAGAATATAACCACATAAATAATGATTATGAGAAGTGGGATAGGGAAACCAATTAGCTCTTAATCTAGTTGGAGCCTCAGGTTGCTTTAAATATCCCTATAACTACTGACTCCAATTAAGATTAGGAACTACTCATGTCCCATGTTTGAGAATAATTTTTCCATATATAAATGATCATTATAAAAACCATCCATAAAAACCCTTATCACATAATTATATATCATTTTTACCTCCCCCTCCACCCCCATGTTCATCAAATCCTAGATGATTCCTAATGAATTCTGTGACTTCACCATACCAGCCCTAATTAATTGGGATGAGGGAAATTTTCCCTAAATTTATATCCTATGACTTATTGAATCCTTAATGACATGACCATTATATAACAATGGAGACCCTTAAATAAATCCTCTCATATAGCTATGGGAATATAATTATCATATTTTATAATTATATTTGTCTATCCTAGGATCAGAAATGTCTGTCATCTATAGACCCCCAAAATAATACTGTAGTTGAGTGACATATCCTTAGAACTTATGGATGTCTCTAAAAGTATAGATTGAGGCTCTATCACATATACTATCAAAAAATGTAATCAGGGTATCATCTAGTAAAGGAAATGAAACTCTACAATGTTCATAGGTCAAGAGAACATAACAACACAATGGGTCAAATGGGAATATCATGATGTAACTGTAGAAGTAAATGTGAAAAATATAAAAAATCCCCATTACACAAAGAATAAAAATATGGTTTTTATATTTCAGTATGCCTTATTGAACATAATATTCAAAAATTCAATAGATGATGAGGATTGAGTTTTCGAAGCTAAGGGTTGGAATACTGAAACATTACATAGTATGGTGGGTAATGTAGATTCATAAGTTGAGACAAGATTTAAATGTAAATAGTGGAGGAACTAACATCTGACACCTCCAAATGATGATTTTACACCTCTTAGCTGAAATTCAACTCTGGATAATGGGAAGGTCAAAGCTACATCCTACTCACCTCCTAGAATGGTTAAGATCCCCTTATTGGAGGAAATTCTATTGAAATGTGATATTGAGATATTAATTTTTTTCATCTCAAGAAATAATAAATCTAGGGAAATATTCCTAGTAAGTACTATGTTTATGTTGAATCATATATATATAATTATACCAATCATCAGGGACAAAAATGACCTGAAAGGATAAAAACTATACATTATTATGTCTCTAGATATAGATAATCCACCAATATAAACATGGGAATTTAGGAGTAACATGGCATTCCCACAATCTGATTACAACCTCCTCTTTACCATGATGATCATCAGTTACTATAATGATATCTAAATCCAATAGATTAGTAGGTAGGGAAACTGAGTCATATATTACTTACTTCCCACGCTTAAGGGTTGGTCTAAATAGTTGCACTTGTAACGACACAATGTTTTATCAATGTAAACTCCCATCTTATAACTATGTCATATAATCACATGAAATTACAAAACAGTGAACTACTAAGTGTTATGTGACCTTTAAACATAATATTGTCACCTCTATGATTTGAATTTCAAAATCATACATACATAATTGTGATCAGTAAGAAGTATGGAGTTTGATAAGAGAAATAGAATTTTTAATGAATAGTATCCTACCCATATGAATTGTAACCTACCATTATAAATAGTAATATGAACCTTATGAGTAGTAACCTCACCCATTAATGTATAAATAATATTAGGGCATCTTATGAGTGATAATATGACCATAGAAAAATAAGTGGTATTTTTCTAAGCCATAAATAATTATTTTAAAAGAAAATTTAATTTCATAAAAAGTGTTTATAAAGTAAAAAAATTATGTATGTTTGTTTTAAGATAATTTTATAAGACCATATGTAATTTTTGAAAGCATTATAAAATCTATTATAGTTTTAAATATATATTTTTCAAGTAAATTATGATTTTAGTCAAAAATTAAATTAATAATATTTAGAAAATTATTATTTAAAATGGTGATCAATCGAGGATTCTACACCTCAAAAAATCGTAAGGGTAAATTTTTGGGATTTTTCCAAAATACATGAATTTTTATGAATAGTGAAATATGGTAATTTACCGTATACATACATTATAAGTTAAATGGAATATTCCTAGATTCATGGATGATGCACGAAACCTTAGTTCAATCTCACATAAACTTATTACTATTTTTGGTTTTTTAATCATCACTATTTTTTCTCTTGAGTAAAATTTATAAAAATAAGGAATTAAATATTTTGAAAACCCTCCTCCCTTACGCTATAAAAACCACCCACCATCCCATTTTAAATTCACTCCTTTCAAGACATGGGAATTCCCTAAATTACGCCCAAATAACTCCCCAATATCTTCCCCCTCGTTTAATATCCCCTGGTCTCCTCAAAATACCAAATCATTTCCCCTTAATAGGATCTCAAGGAAGATTTATTGAAGATATAATTTACCCTTTTCCATTCTTTAACTTCTTTTTAAGTTCAATTGTTTTCTTCTAATCCATAGATCTCATCATTAAAATGTTATAAAAACTCTAGTAAATTACATGTACTTGAATTATATTTTGATAATGGAATATTTTATTATCATGTCTCTTTTACTATGCTTTTATGCTAGTAATAAAGACACCTTCTAAGATGTGTTAATTTACCACATTCAAGGATAATGGGTTTTCAATTTCTATTACCATATTCAATTTTGGTCATGAAACCATTTCTATGGTTGAACCAATCTATAGAATATGTATTATTCCCCATCTATGGTTCATGAATCCTTTTTTTTCACATGGTTTTGATATATAAATTAAATTGTGTTCATTGTGGTCAAAACCCACAAATTAACCCAAAAGGCTGCAACTAATGTTTTATATAATGATTAAACATCACTCCAGGTAACCAAATTATATTTAGAAACACTAAAAATTTTGGATGATTAATAATAAAATATAACTCCAATTCTGGACAACTACTCTCATTATACATGTATGTCAAACACGAATAAGTGAACGGATCAATAAAACCAAGGACGAAAACATACCAGAACTATGAAATTAAACCTCATAACAAACAAAAAAGTTCTTGAATGAACATAAAAAGGTCATAATAAGTATTTTACATATATATGTTGTTCTAGATTTATTAATTAATGATCCTAATTTTATTTTTTAGTTCACTAAAATCAAGCGAATAACACCATGAAACTTGAGGTTAGGGATCCTGTCTATTCAACTTTTATTAAAGAATTTACTCTATGATATTCCATTTTATGTGTATTTTCTAATTATGGGGACTGTTTTCAAACCTCCCCCAAACTTCCGTCAATATGTATATGTGATGGAAAACCCTTTTCTATCTCATTAATCCCTCTTAAGAACACCAAATACCATGCTGATAATCTGAAAGGGATTCTACCTGATCCTCTTTTGTTCTTTCAGGTTTCCTTATCTTCCTTTTACCAAAATGATGTTACATTATCTTTTTATGTAAATCTTTTAAACGTTTTGTACATGTACTCATTTCATTTATCAAGACAATTTCATCATTCCCTTTTAGGGATATACTTTTTTTGATGTTATTCTCTCCTCAATACATCCCACATATGCAAACCAGTTTTCAGGGGACTTTTCAAATTCCTACCCATAATCATGTAAAATATATTATCTATTTTTAATCAACCATTGTTTTTATAAATATTTCATTTAGTGTGATAACCTTTTTCATTCAGTTTTGGATTTATATAATTGATAATTCCTTTTTCTATTATAAAGGATCTATAGTATTTTCCTTTATACCAAAAAAATTATTTAATGCTAAAATTTCTTAAATAATATTCCTACAAGTTGTAACATATACTTGAAATACATTTAAATGATACATTTACATTCTCCCATATTAATTTACAGGTATAATTTATTTTTTTTCATTCCATGGAACTTTTATGATACACCAACTTGTTAGGATTTATGTCAAGATTTTGGAATCCAATTCCTTCCATAGATATCCCTTATATTTATATATGATTGAATATGTTTGATTATAAATGTGGAAAACATATTACTGAAATGATAAGATGGGTGCACCCTGATATAACTCCAATTCATTATGTAAATTTGAGTCTCATGAGATGTTATATGCAATAGTAATGTTTTTTAGCCTTGGCTTATGATTCCATGTGTGACGGTCTTGGCAGTTTTCCTTAGCTTGTGATACTATGTGAAAAAATCATGGTTCTTAGACTAGACTCTTTCTATGGAGCTGTTTTATATTTCAATGAAATTATTAGGACTCCATGTTTATATGATTTCATGTTTATATGTTATTACTCTATATGTTACATTCCTTTTATATCATTATTTCATGCCTTCCATGATGCATTTTTCTTATGGCTATTAAATTAATGGGATTTCATTTCATCCCGTAGTTCTTGTTAACCCCAGGTTATCCTATGAATATGTGTGAGAAAAGTAGATGATATAAAATCATTAATAATATTAAATAAAAATTTTCTTTTATAATGATTTATTATGTACCTAGTCATCCAAGACACTATACTTTACGATACATAGCTTTTACTCTAATTTATAATTATGATTAAAATCATGTAATGTTATATTTAAAAGGATAGGGTTTCTATAGTACCCACAGAAATCCACAACACCATAAAGTATCTATATTCTTGAATTAAATCCCTAGAGGCCCATTCCACCCCCATACATGTCGAAATGAATTTGTTCCTTAAATGGATGGAGTATAAATTTCCCACAATTAATTTATAAGATCCCACTTTTGGATCCTTTGATGAAAATTTGGATATTAAATAACATATCGTGAACTTTGTAACCCTATGTAGTCCTATTATGGCCCCAAAACTAGCATGAAGCATTGAAATAGAGAATATTTGTTTCAAATATAGTAGGGTTGTACTTTATTTTTCATTGTATCCTTATATCAATATCTATTAAAAGATCGGATGAATTTTACAAACAATAACTCTCTTATATTAGCATAAGAATAAAGAAAAAGAATATTTTTAAACTTAAGAAGTAATGGAATCATGAAAATGAGAGAGTATATAATTTTATATGTAGGTGTAAATGTATAATAAACATCCTCATCATTTCAATCTGGAAATAACTGTTGTTAAATGATTATGCTTAAAATCATTACAATGAGATATAGACACATTTGAAACCTATGAAATACCAATGTGGATTCAAATATCTCATAGAAATGATAGTGTCTTGAAGATTCTATTTCATGAATGAGGGAACAATCGAAAATTACACATCAATACTCTAGGAAAAGCTATGACATTGTAGGAATTCCTACCATCACACTCAAGACAATAATTGTTCATACAGAAACATAAAGGTCGACCCTACATCACCTAACACATACTACTAAGTGACATCATTAGAAATAAAACCATTGGTATGATTCAATGTAATATCATAGTCACCCATGATTTCTAAAATTGAAGAAAAAAGAGCATTTGTTCTATAATTAAAAGTTCCTGGGTAATTTTCTCTCAACAACGGATTAGAAAAATCCTCATGTTTCTATATCCAAGGAATCACGATGAGGTTTCCCTCAATGATTTTCATATCTAGTTCCTATTTTAAATTATACTAGATTAATTATAATTGTCTATTTATTTAATAATACACATCTTATTTTCTATGGATAATAATGAAAATGTGATACTAGGAAAATCCTTAGCATAAGTTTCCCATGCGACCATTAAACTACTTGAATAAAAAAGTGAAAGGAATGA
The DNA here is from genome assembly GCA_963277665.1 of Viscum album. Lineage (NCBI taxonomy): Eukaryota > Viridiplantae > Streptophyta > Magnoliopsida > Santalales > Viscaceae > Viscum > Viscum album. The sequence goes on along the minus strand of OY728155.1, from coordinate 909,634,324 downwards.
TGTTCATGCTGTCTTTTTTTTTTGACAAAATAAGACGTATCCATTAATGATGTAGATCAGCAGAAATACAGTAGCGTAACCACGATGGAAAATGATTGAACCAAAGCAAATCCTCGTAAGGAGGACCAATGCCTGCCATCTTGTGAGCGGCTTCATTCGCTTCCCTTCTAATAAATGAGAACTTGCAGGAGTTGAAGCCTTGTCTCCGCGCGTGAATACACCGGATAATGGGTCCGAAAGGTTGAAACCCGCCGTCAGTGAGATTGATAGCATTGATTACAGAAAGGCAGTCGGATTCGATGTGAATGGACTCCCAACCGCGATCTTTCGCGAAGTTTAACCCAGCAAGGATGGCGGCGGCCTCCGCGACTGAGGGCTCCCAAAGAGCATAACGTGCTTCGTATTTGGCCGCAATAAGATTTCCCAGGTTGTCACGGGCCAGTAGGCCAAGTCCAACTGGGCCATCCTTAGGGAGAGAGGCATCCACATTGATCTTATGAATCCCTTCCGGTGGGGGGCACCAATGTTGGGGGAGAGGGGAGGGGGTGACAAGTCTTTGTTTCTCAGGATGGTTCTGCCAAACCGCAATCCATGACAATGCCCGGTCAATCCAGAATCTGGGGGGCCTCCGGAAATGATTGAAAATGGCCTCGTTCCGCCTGTCCCAGATAATCCAAGTCATAATGCACAGGGCGCCTGCTTTAGCCGGCGAAAAGGAGGAGCACCATCGCATCAGGAGCGATGTAAGATCCGAGGCGGTGTCCAGGGACAGCTCTATGGTTGATCCCCAGCCATTCCAAACCTCCTGAGCCCCGGGACATTGAAAAAGAGCATGGAGAGGGGATTCAGTCACAGAAGGGCAGAAAGGACATGAGTTGTCGTTTGAATAGATTTTAGATAACTAGATGAACTAAAAGAAAAATCATTGGTCCCCTATCACTCAAAATGTTAAAATTGTTGAACCTAAATGATTTCCATCAATCCACCATATCAATTTTTCCATAATAGACATAAGTTGAAATTTCTTATAAATAAATAGTCTTATGCAACCCCTACATTAGCTCTGACTCTTACATATTTCATTCCCTCATCATCCAGAGTATGGCCACCATCCCATGAAATAGAATCCTCATCATATGAGGATATCATTTTTCTTTGCAAATGTTATTCAAGTCGGATATCCCTTCTCTAATGATGAATATATATATATATATATATATTTATTTGAACATGATTTCCAAAAACATGATCCAAGATCAAGATTAAAAGGTCAAGAATTTTGTTTGTAATGTGGATGTTGTAGTTATGGATGATACCAATATCACATCCATAACATTTCTGAAACAATATATGTAGTCAATACCCATGTGTGTGTTCTTCATCAATACCAAAAATATCAAGGTAATTCTTCTACGAACCTCAATTTAATTTAAACCCAATTATTTTAGATGATTGGTTAGTGGGTATTTGACTAATGAAAATCCAAAATAAATGGGTGGACTAACATGACCAATTAAAATAATAAAAGATCATCCCAATAACATTTTCTATGACCTAGGTCTATCTAGTACAATTATTTTATCCATAGAGCATGATGTTAGATGTAATACCACATAAGGAAATGTTATCCACAAACATAAAAATATGAAATATAATGAAGGTGGTGAGTATCATAGCCATTATCTCACTCTTATATGTTCTTTATGTATTAAGAGAGATTAGGGATGAACATTTCATGGCCCACTTGTATCCCCAGTAATTTTAGACATGAGTCACCTTAGTCATGGATTATTGAGTAGAAACCGAAAAAATATTATTTAATGACACCATCTCTTTCATTGTGAAATATTTGGTTGAGGAAATTTAGTTATAAATCATATGCTTATATGTTTTTTCAAGGATAAAAATGAAAATATTCTATGGACTCTCAATTACAATGGGTTTTCAAATAAACATCATTTTCTTCCCGACCATCAATCATATATCATATAATAATGTTAATATCTCTCAAACAATGATATCTTGTAAAGGGTATGAAATGGGAGTTAAATTTACCCATGGAATGATAAATATTAAGGCCAAATTTTGGGAGATAATGTCAAAATTTGAATTCACAATTGTCCAACATAAAACATCACGAATTTTTATAATTAGTATAAATTTACATTCCCATGTTTCAGTGCCATGGACATCTCATAAAATTTTAAAATACACCATATATATTGATGTTGGAACACAATGTGATGATTAATCCATAATTGAATATTCTATGTCCTAATATTATGAGGTATACTCCTATATGAGATACATGAAATAGGTAATGAATAATTTGTACAAGTTAGTGTTCTCTCCCAAAAACAGGGAAACCACACTTGAAAACCCATGGAGATTTCTCATAAATTGTAATGTATTCCCCAATAACATAATTTAGAATTTAAATCTATCTCTATCATACTATTATAGGCCGATAAATTCACTAGACCATCTATCTGAATTGACATTCAAGATAAATGTAATGGTACCATTAAAAGAAATATAGATTGGTGATCCATCTAAGATTGGATATTTTCCAAATCTGTCAATTGAAATTATGAATTAAACCCAAGACATTTCATATGATCAAGGATTTCAATGTATCTCCTACTAGCATCTCGTATCTCCTCATGGGTAGAGGTGTCCCAAAAATTTACGTGACATCTAATAATAAATTTTACAATGAAAAATTATAAGATGAAGTGGATGACATTATAGACACCTCTCTTGAATTTTAGGAAGTCTTATCTGGCACCATTGATTTTCAATGGATGGTTAATATGGGGACATAAGTGGACCGATGATGTAAATTTACTTTTCCATCACTCCCACCCCTATGCTGAATGATATATATACTGTATTTATAAATCCGAAACAATATGTATTTAATATATATTATATAGACATTCCCAGTCTAGAACCCAATGTAGCTACACATCACCAAGGTTTCATATATGACCATTAATAATTCAAATAGGTATTTATGAGGATTCATCCCACTCATACAAACAAGGTAAAATTTAATGTTGAAAATATTGATCAAGTACATCTTTATCCAAGATGACCAGATCCCAAAATAACAATCTAACACCATTATTTTTAGAAAATGAATTCATATATTATGGTTTGTGTCAAGTTTAAAAATCATAATCAATAGTGTGAATAATTATACCGTCACCTAGCCTGGTTTTTCACTCACACAGTGCTTCGGGATGATTGTCCATTGGGCCATAGGAAACACTCCTTATCTTCCCAAGGATTTTGAATATTAGAAATGTATTAATTACGAGATATTTTTGTGTCTATAATCTATTATGGTGATAATTTTAAGGGTTCATATGTATAGAACACAGTGGAAGAGGACTAGAATGCAATGGCATCATAAATGAAACTCAGTGAAATCATACACAATAGAAATAGTAATAAAATAATCCAAAATTCAACAAACCATTTTCAAATGGCAAAAAAGATATAAGAGGTCATACAGAATAGTTTAAAAGAGGGTTCATCCTTGGCTTGCCACATATAATCATATATAAAATAAAAAAAATACTGTATAACTAAATGTAGTGGAAATGCCTAGTCCACTTCCATCCATTCCATGAAAAAGGTGTATATTTGATTATAAATGTTTAACTCCTGATCCTGAATCCTTAACAAATCTTTAATCCCTAATGACTACAAGTGTCCCGAGGGTTCCATGTATGGTTTGTGTATGGACTAAGTAGGCCACCAATAATTTTTTCATATCTTACATCCATAATTATGAAGGTGTATTCTAAAAAAATAATCATAAATTAATACACATTTAATAAATAATATGCCTCAGGATTTGCATCCACAAGAAAGAAATCACCTTCTTCATCCATCAATGGAACATCTCTAAAAACATGCCCTAATATATATATATATATATATATATATATATATATGTGCCATAAAACACTTGTATGAATATATATATTGGCGGTTTATTGGACCAATGGGTTAGTTCCCATGATTCCCAAGAAGAACATCAAACCTAGATAACCCTTAGGTTCCTTTCGGAAATATATCACCCAGTACCTTATGGAATATGAAACATAATGTGTCACCAAACCAGTAACTAGGTTCTAAAAGTCATGATCAATAAGTTCCATAGTCCACAAGACCTCTCCCAAAATACTCACTATCAACTCTCAACCTAAAGTCCCAAAAATTGGTTAGTGGTAATCTCCAAAAAAACAAGGAAACATCCTTTGGCACCACACACAACTATTAAATGTCAATGAATCTAAGATTTAATCATCGGATCAAGACAAATGGGTCAATCTCTTATCTTTATTACCTCATTGCCTCAATCTTGGTGATCAACATCACCTCAACCCTCAAGTCTTCCCCATAATGTTCCCATGGATCCAATAATATTAATAAAAAATTATTTAATATAAAGAAAACACTCTAAAGATCATACCCATGTTTTCAGTATCCACATACCAAACATACCTTAATTTAATTTAAGACTAGGAAATACCAAACATCACTATACTATATTTGTATAATTAAATGATAAGAATTGACTAATTAGATTTCACTCTCACGAAAACCTTAGGTAATATATAGAATATACCAGAAAATTTCCATATGATAAAGGATAAATATAGAAACCACCAACCTTATAATTTTATGGGATCTATCATCTGATCTCAACATCCTATTCGATATGAAACGGGAGAAATCAGGCTTTTAAAAAAATTACAAGAAAATTGGGTAGAATAGCTTGAAAGGGTTTAACATTATATGTGGTGAGATAATCAAAGAATAAAATATAAATGGTTAAATTCTTTAGTGATAAACTTCTAATGAGATTATAGGATTTGAAATCAATTGTTTGATGAGGTTGTAGGCTAATAGCCTATGGGAGGAAGAAAAATGGGATCTCCCCTATCTTACACATGTAATGGAGATTAATGGTAGAGGAGAGAAATAAATAGGGGATGGGCTAGAAAAGTAATTTCAACCCTTTAAATGACCAGTATGGTTTTCCATAGGGTTTGGATATCTATGAATAAGTCATATGGTGCTCATTGTATAGGCACCCCACTTCTGAAGGATAGGCGCATTGTTATCGAGACCTTCTACAGGACATTCATATACCCTCGCTTAAAAATATTATAGAACATTAATGGAAATGTTCACACACCTAAATGGTTTGAAAAATCCTATCAATTTCAATAGGTTGGAAGCAAGATTACTCTTGGAGGCCACATTGTTTGATCAAACTGTGATTCTCTATTTATGCTTTCTCAAAATTAATTTTTGATGTCCCCAAGAACCTGAAAATCATTTTAACCCATTAGGAAAATATTATACATTAAAAACCATATAAAAATATATTGGATCAATAAAACTCTTGAAATTATGGTCTATTGATAATTAAAAAAGTTGTCCGGCCTACCGAACAAAAAAATCAAAATGGTTGGTAAATTTTTTCTTGGTCAAAAAAGTGGGATGTTTAAGTATATACAACATAAAATAGTTAATCCCAGAGCTATTATTTTTTATAAATATATGGTTCTTGTAATACCTCTGATATTTTGTTAAATATATTTTTTAAATTAATTTTTTCTTTTTGATATTTTTCATTTCTTGTAATAATAAAAAAAATATATAAAAAAGAACTATGTTTGTCTTTCATTTTATGAAATTTAAAGTTATTAATGCACTAAATGAAACCAAAATGTTATCTTAATATACATAGAATATAGAGGTCAACATACATTATATTCAAGTCTCACTTTCATTGATGACTTCCCTAACACGCAAGACCGTGTTTTAGCGAACAATGATATGTTATTAACATATTATTATTTAATACATTTAGAATTAAAATATCCATTAAGTTGGTTTTAGTGAATATTATTAACTAAAATACGAAAACCTATATTCTATACAAATATAAATTCAATCCATTAGTTAAAATGAAACAATTAAATATAAAGGGAATATTTTTTATAGAAAAAAATGTTCATGATCACATTGCTATTTTAGCCTAATAAATTAAATTAATTAAAATTATTAAGAGATATTAATGTAAAATATATTATAATTTCAATAAAATATTTTTTATAATCATCACATATATCTGATAGACATAATATAAGAACAAACACATTTTACACATAAAAACTTATATTTTTATTATTGTAATTTTACCACCTTTTGATGGGTAACCTATTTTAAATATAATTTAGGGAAATTTTATAAATTTTTTATATCAAAATAAACATAAATTTTTAAATGGATATATAAAAATTTGTTTAGGATGAATTTTTTTTTATTTTTCAGGGAAAATTATTTATTTTTAATGAATAGTCAAAAATATTGAAATTTAACTCAAGATTTATTTTTCCTCAAATTTATTTGTAATGATAAATTTTAGTTCAAATTATATTGAAATTATTATTAGATAAAATTTTTATCATTTTTCTAATCTAGGTCATTGTAAACAATTTTACATTGAAATTGGCTACAATAACCTAGCAATATTTGGAACATTTTACTTTAAAAACCTACATTATCGTCATGTCCTTGGGATAATATGGAAATTAATATCCACCAATCCAATGTTTGGATTTTTTAATAGTTACTTAAATATTTGGAATTAAGATAATTTATACTTTCTAATAATTTGAACATATTTTTTGACCAAAAATATTATTGAATGTAATTTATATTTTTTATAATTGTTGAGGTCAAATTAAGATTAATAGGGAACTCAACCATAACCATAACACCAAAATACATATAAAATTGTCCAAAATCAATTTTCTAGAAATATATTAACGTTATAATCCATTTAATTTAAGATATTTCATAATTATATCCATTTACAATAACAAGAACGTTGGTGGGGTTTCCATTCTCTGATGTTTTACAAGAATGCCACTCATCTTCCACTATTAAATGGAATCCACTCATCCCTCTTCCAAAAACCTATTAGGACACATATATTTGGAATATTTTAAAAAAATTATCACCAAAAGAAACCTAACTTCCTCCTTTGTGCGACAATTTTGACAGAAATCTATCCCAAGAATCCCTTTGGTGAAAACCATAAGGAGTTACCTGAATAAGAAATAACATCTTTTCTCTAGATACATTATTTTATTTTCTTCCTCCCCCTTGAATTTAAATATTTAACTCTTATATAAAAAACCATTATCCTATATATAATTAAATTTTTTATATTAATTATTTTACCTACACATAAACACATCTTCATATAATGGGTAATGAAAAAAAAATTATGTTTAAGGAGATATAACGCCCCACGAAACGATGATTGTTCATGTTTACTTGACCAACACTCATGGTGGAAGTTATGATATAAATTTTTTTATATATGTTAAATATTATATTAATTATTTCTTTAATCTTCCTTAATCCTTTTAAAAAACATATATTTATAATTTTCATTTTTTTAATATGATAATTTCGTTTGAGGGAGTATGGATTATCGCACCGTCAAAATGGTATGATTCATTAACATAGTACATGGAATGTATTGAGGATGTTTTAAGTGATCTTATATTATATATATGATATAAAAATAATTCTAGGATAAATATATATATATATAACCACATTTGATTTACTCTCCATCTTCAACTATGATAATAAAACAGAAACGACGTTCATACGTACCTACGACCTACTGTCTCCATGAATGGTGTATTACATTTTATACATATATATCCAATATATTATTATAATAAAAAAATTACTGAATATACATTATATATATATATCAGGAATTATATTATGGAAATCATGATATAATTATAAGTACCAAATGATATAAAAAATTTAGACACATGCGAAGAACAAAATGAATATTACATGAAGTGATACCTTAACATATAATTTTTAACAAGAATGTAATATATGGAAATAATAAAACCATATATTGTAATATATATATATAGGAATATTTTTATTTAAAATATGTATAATAAACCTACATTTATTATACAAAATTCTTTTACTATTATGAAGAGATTCAAGACACAATATAAGGGAATTTCATCTCACATTTTATTGATAAGAGATATAAACATTATTCACCACACATTCATTTTTTATGATGTTTATATTGACCAGGGATGTATTAGATGAGTATTATAATTAAATTTATGGTTATTTTCTTGTTAATTGTATTATCCTTCATTCACGTGGTTTATGTTTCGAAATTTATGAAATCATTAAAGTAATTTCATCTCAATTTTCCTTCTTTGAGAAATAAGTCTTTTTTGAATGTATATATTTACATGAGGTATATATAAGGCCTTTTAAATTTTATATAATTAGTCTCTTAATTTTTATGATATTTTAATCTTCATTTAATATCATTTTCTTGCATGGTTATTATAGTTCAAAGTAACCAAGTTATAAGTGTTTGTTGAAATAATATCACCGCTTTCATAGATTATGTATGGTCATGCTTTCATTGAAAAAATATTTTGATCCATCACATAATAACTCTCATAATATTTACTCCCATATGTCTATTAATTATATATTCTTGTTTTGGTACAATTTTATACTCTTTGTTAAATAATATAGTTAATAATGAGTTTTTAAGAATTCTTGGCATTAAATATCTTTAGTGGAAAATATATATTCCATCAAAAGCATGTTTTCTAAAAGTTTTTAGAGAAAGTTTTACTATTATCATATAATCATTATTTTTTTTGACATTAAAAAAAATTTAAAAATGAATCTTCCTATGATTTTCTGGTTGACACACATTTCTAATATTTTTTATGGGGAAAATGAATATTCATTATGTATGAATTTTCCCATCATTATTTCATTAAAGCTTTATTTTCTTATTCTAATGTATAATCTTCACAGAATTTTTTTCCTAATAAATGGTTTTCAAAACGTTTTAAATAATATTTTATATGTTTTCAATTACAAATTGTTTAAAAAGGTATTCTAGATCATCTACAAATTCTGAAAGGATAAAGGATTTAAAAATATATTCAATGATTAATTTATATTTTTTCAAGTTTATTTTCATGAAAAATATTTTCAAAATATTTTACATTTAAAGAATAATTTAACAAAGTATAATGGGTATTTTATCTAGAACTGTTTTTTGAAGATATTTTTAAAACCAATTCCATCTAATATGAAATACGATTTTGTTACTTGTGCATCACTAGGGAAATGAACCACAGCTCCATTATATTCTGCATTTGGATGGATTATGATAAAATTGAAGGATGTTTACGAAATGCATATCCTTTTTAACAAGATATATTCTTATGAAAATCACTTCTTTTCATGTGTTATTCTTTAATGAAATTATTATGAAACTCATGTCTTTTCCACATGTAACGATTTGATTACATATTAAGGCGACTCATTCCCTATCAAGATTTATGATATAATTATTTATGTTCTTGTGGAACAAGTATTTGTGATTTCTTTTTGATGGGTGGGACCTAAATCTCACATTAATGATTTATTTAAATATTTATATCTCATGATATGAAATACTATGGCCTTGGGAGGGAACCTTGAATACTTAGATGGCCATGGGAGTGAACCGTGACTACCTTGATGGCATAAGCAATAAAATCAGTATACAATGATGGCTATCAGAGTGAACCATGACTACTAATATGGTATGATTAGTGATCCCATAATACTATAATGGTCTTGGAAGCGATACCTTGGCTATAATGGAAAACATATTATATACATATTTGATTCCCAGAATTCCATTTTTTATTTATATAGCACTCTTTCATGGATTATGATATTTATTTCATTATGACTCATTCCTTATGAATTGCCAATATTTATGTCATGGTTCCTATTTCTGGTCTTTGATTTTCTAGGTATGATATTCTCTTTTCATGATCATGTTCTCAAACCCTTATTCCCATTCTTATCATTAAATTTCTCCCTTATTTACCCTTACTAAGAATTTGAGCTCACCACTTTTTTATGATTCTTTTATAGATGGATAGGAAGATATGTATTATGTTTTATGTGTCTTAAAAGGATTGACTTCCAGAATAACCTATTGATAGATAATATTGCCCACTTATGTATCGTTGTTCATGTTTCCATGTTTCAAAAGGCACTATACTAATATGATCTTTGGGCATCGTTTTGTTAATGGTTTAAGTATTTCTTAAAATAAAAGAATTTTCTATGTACGTTATTATTTTCTAATTATAGATGGTATCAATGTTATTTTTTATCTAATATTTTGAATCTAGTTTGATAAAACCTTAATGAGAAATCTAAGGACTAAGGATATATCTATAATCAATGACCTGTTTCAGAAAATATCTGAGAATTTTTGTATAGGTTAAATTGAATGGTATAATATGAATACACACATGAATAAATAATAAAAGTATATGTGGATATGGAATATATGTACCCATGGGTAAAATACTTGGAGAAGGTTCCTTTGGCCTAAATCATGGTAAATTATTGCACCATAATAGACATTATCTTACACATATTTTGATACTCCCACAGGATATGTTATGGAAATTCATAACCTATTCATGAACCATCATGAATTTTTTATATTTATGTTTTCTATGAATAACATTGGATAAACCCATTCTGTCATAGATTAAGGATTGTTTCATAACATTTACTTCCAATAAGTTTATTTTCCAAATTATGTGGTTCCCTACTATGATAATAATTTCTTATTAATTTTTTTTGGTATTATCCAATATAGGTAATCATATGGAATAGTATTACTGATTATATTTATAGAAAATATGCTGATGAGAAGTCCAATGGGACACCCACTAGAGTTATGGATGTGGGGATTATGCCTAATTAGTTTTCACAAAACATAATCAACTACGTGAACCTAAACCAACTCTTGAACTCACAAATGAATTGATTTAGGGATTTTTATAAGTTTTTAGGTAATAAATTCCATGGAGGAAAGAATATTCAATTTCCATTTTTTTCATGTATTTGGAAATAATCACATAAGTGAATGTCTTTGAAGAAAAATAATGAGTTTTAAATATGGAAATTAATGACACATTGAAAGTAAAATCCTAGAAAAAATGAAGGGTTCAGCTAAATAGTTTTTCTGAATATTGGCCACCCTAAGACCTCATTAAATAATAAAAGATATATGTTTTTAATCAATTATCATTATGTAAGTCGATTCTCTAAGTGGAAGTATTTAGACTATAATCATCAAGGTGGTATGAATAATGGTTATATTTATTTTGATGATGAGGCTATATAGGAAATGTGAAAGGAAATAGGCATTAATTAATACGATCTGGTATCCTTATTATGAATAATGGATGATGTGAAATAATAAGTGTTTATATTTATTTGGATTTATGAATTATGTAGTTTTAATTTTGAATTCTGCAAGGATGGTTTATTTTCTATTTTTATCTATATATTTACAAGATTAGGTTGAATGTTCCCAATGGACATGAAATGTAATTTTATGATAAGGTGATATTGTGAATAATGGTATATAACCCTTAATTTTTATTTATGCTTAGATATTTTTTTTGGATAATGATATTTTTATTTTAATATTTAAATAGGATATTATTTATTACCTTCAAACTAATAAATGGCTTGTTACTAGTGGTTTATGCTATCACGTTTGCAAAATATTTTTCTATTTAACAGATATATCCAATATTATTTTAAATTAGATGACATGTATTTCTTCAATAATAATTTATGTTAACATAGGCTATTAAAATGTTTCAATATGTTATATGATGAAGGTATTCACATGTTGGAAATCTGACAACCAATTTCTAATTAGTGATATATAGGGGATCAATGTTAAGCTAGTTTTTTTACATTGTTTTTTTTGATTTTCTTCTTTCTGAAGGGTTAACCAATTAAAGATATATTAAGTTAAACAAGGGAATACGTTTCAAGGAATAAATTTCTATATCACCACATGATGATTTATGCATATTGGATAACCCGTTATAAATATATGGTGTTGATGATTTTTGATGACATATGAGATGGAATATCTGTGATCTCATGATTTGTTAGTGCTTCCAGAATGAAAATTTCACCTTCCTATTTGGAGGAAGAGGTGTAGTTGAAAAAGTAAATAAAAGGGTGAGGTTTTCATTAAATAATTCAAGGAATTGTGTTCAAGAAAATTAATTTTCTTTGTGGAAAATGATCTTGAAACAAAAAATGATATCCTAGTACATCTATTTCTAATGAATCAATTGGTCCTTTAATTCATCCCTGCTTTATGGCCTTGGGATTGTTAACATTCTCTTGAACTTGTTCTCTATCACTCTCTATCAGAATAAGATGGTTGTATTTCTGTTCAATGGCCTTGTTTTGACTTCCCTCCTATTTTAGCAGATTTTGAAATCTAGTTGTGTGTTATATTGGTTGAGTGTAATTTTTTCAACATTCTTTTTTATGTGAGTTTCATTTTGTATTTTTTCAATCTAGGTTTCTATGAAATAAACATTAATGTATAAAAACATTGATAACCTTGATGAATATCGACAAAAAGAATCATTTTAATTGGGGTAGAATGTAACACCCTTAGTTTTTGTGAAATATTGTTTTTTAAAATTAATTTAAATTTGTTGATTTCTTTTCATTTCCTAAAAAATAGTTTTGATATATCAAGGAATTATGTTTTCTTGAATTATATGAAATACCATGTAAACCAGGCACTAAATTCAATATAGAGGTTATCTTTTTTTATGCATAAAACATAGGTTATCTTATATTATATGCAAGACTAACTTTCCTTGATGACTTATATAGCAAACATGACCAAGATCTACCAAACAACAAATATATTATTAAAATATTATTATTTAATAAATGTTGACATAACCAAGACATTAAGTGAGTGGATATGAATAGTGTAAACTATCTTATGAAAACCTATAGATAATACAAATATATAAAGAAATCATTAGTTAAAATGAAACAATTTAATTTAAATGGAATATTGTTTTAGAAAACTATGATTATCCTCACAAAGTTATTTTCCACTATGAAAATAATTTAATTACAATAAATAGGTGATAATAATATAATATATATACATATATTATATTCAATAAATAATCAATTAATCTAATATATTTGATAGGCATAAGATAAGAACAAATCCAGTTTTATACATAACAACCAATATTTCTGTTACAATATTTTTTCAGCCATTTGATTGAGAACCTATATAAAATGGAAATTAAGTAAAATTTATATATTTTATATGTAATTGTAAAATAAAATTTTGTAATTGAAATCTAAAAAATAGGTTTGGGTGAATTTTAGGTACGTGTCTATGAAGTTTCATTTTTTAATGAATAGTTAATACACTAAAATTTAATTCAAAACAATTTTTTCATATAATTTTTTAGAAGTTTATATTGTATTTTAAATAGATTTTAAACTATAATTACATAAAAAATTAATGAATTTATTCAATCAAGTTCTTTGGAATCTATTTCACATTAATATCAGTAGTAAAAACATAGAAATTTTTTTGACTGTTTTAAATTTTAAATCATGCTTGGTCAGCCCGAATATAGGATTACATTTAATTTAATTTTTAACAATTATGTGTTTGAAATTTTGAAAATTTAATAACATATTTATAATTAGAATAATTTATAATTTCTAATTAGTTAACTAATGTTTTTGACCAAAAATATTAGTGAATGTAATTAAAAATAATTACAATGATTAAGGATTAAGTATGATTAATAAGGGACTAAACCATAACCTTAAGGACCAAATAGTCCTATACACTTATAAAAAATTCTTTTTTGGAACATATATAGACCATATCCACCCTTGGATCGAATAGAGACCATTATTGGATCCACAAGCTGGTAATATAAGTTTATTGTCAAAAAATATATTGTATTCGATATAAGAAAATTCTCCTATAAAATAAGTATAATTAATATACAAATTTTATACATAAATCTTGTATGAGTACAAATACAATCCACACACAAGGTATTGTATTTTCATATATATTTTTATTTCATTGAGATATATTCATTATTCACCATCCATTACATTGGTGTGGTGTGTATACTTCTTATGGGTGAATTATATGATTATAATAACTAAATTTATTCATTTATTCATATACATATAATGAATATTATCTCTTTGGGTTTATGTTTTAATAGTTAGATAATTTTTAAGGTAATTTTGTCTCAATTTTCATTCTTTGAGACACATTCTAGCTTATGCAAATATATTATTCAATGAGGTTTGTATGCTGCGTTGGAAATGTTATATCATTAATCTAATTTTTTAATGATATTTTATGCTTCATAAAATTTTATTTTCTTACATGGGGAGTATGGTTCTATGTTACCAAGTGGAAAGAGTTTATTGAAACAATATCATTACTTTTTGAGAGTGGTTATAGTTATTCTTCCTTTGAAGAAATCTTATGATACAACTCTTGTAAATTGTCATGAATTTTCTTATTCTCTATTAATACATGATATATTGTTTTATTTGAATCATTATCCACTCTATGGTACAAAATATAGTTATGAAAGTTGTTCTAATAAATCCCGAATTTACCACTCTCCTCAGTCGGAACAATGGGTTCCTTCCAAACTATATTTTCTAAAAGGATTCCATTAATATTCTATTATATTTCTATGAGAATTAAAATTAATTTTTAACCTGTTTTAAATTAAGAAAAATGGTTTTTAAAAAAGGAATATTCTTGTGATTTTCTTGTCAAGGGACTTTTATAAACATCTTAAGGTATAAATATAATGTTCAACTTGTATGGATTAACCTTACGTCATTTCTTTTATGATTACTTTAATTATTAAAAAAGTTAATTTTTTAAGATGTTTTTTCAAATATTTTCTCAAAAATATTTTTTCAAAATGTTTTCAATCTTAATGTATATGTTTTCCAGGAAATATTTTATTCAAATTTTTTTCATACTCCTCAATAAGTTTTCATTGGATAAAGGATTTCAAAATGTTTTCAATGATTACTGTATAGGTTTTAATGAATAATTCCATGAAGATGTTTTTCAAAATGAATGACATTTTCAAAATAATCTTTCAAAGGCTAAATAGATAATTTCCCCATGATGTGTTTTTTAAATATTTTTTATAATTATTATTCATCTAATATGACATATGTTGTTGTTACTCATTAAATATTAGGGATATGATCCAAAGATCCAACAGATATTTAATTTGGATGGTTTATGCTTTAATTTCATGTTTTTTATGAAACCAATTGCACTTTTCATGGGTTATATTCTAATGAAACCTGCTTTTTTTAAGGGTTGTGATTTGATTAATTGACTACGAAACCTATCAATTTTATATATATTATGATATGATTACATATTTATAACTCACATTTCATTATACGGGTAATGATATGATTTTTATGATCCCATGGAATATGTATATATGATTTAAATTTTTGATGGGTTAGACCTAAATCTCTCTCTAATGAATAGTGTAATGACTTATATCATATAATATTGACTAAGGTGTTATTTGGAGTAAACCTTGACTGCTAAGATGGCCTTAGAAGTGAAACCTGACTAGCAAGATGGTATTATTAGTGCCCCATTTTACAAATATTGTCTTTTATATTATGCCTTGGATACTATAGAAATAATATTATATGATTATGTGTTTCCCCAGAGTCCATGTCTAATTTTTATGTCATGCTTTCCTGGATTATGTTATTTAATTCCCTATGATTCACATATCATTAACTACCAATCATTAGGTCATGATTTATATTTTTGATCTTTCATATGTAGTGCATGATTTTCTAATTACACGATCATGTTCTCATACCCATATTCTCATGTTTATGATTACATGCCTTCCTTGACTTCCCTTACTGAGAATCCATGTTCACTCTGTTTTATGTTTTTTTCCTCAATGATAGTAATATATATATTATGTTCGTTGTGTCTAAGATGGGTGAAAGTCAATTTAATGCTGGTGGGAGATAAAGAACCTCAGTTATCTACTAATGTTCATGTCTTTTTGTTTCCAAATGATTTACACTTATATGGTCATTGGGAATATTTTTTTAATGTTTTAATTTTTCCAAAAAGTGATGAAATTTCTATTTATGTTAAGGCACAGTCATTATAGTTCTGAATTAAGTCATTTCATTAATAGTACACCAATAATACATGATCATTTTTCATGGTCAATTCCCCTAGTGGTGATCCCCAACTTTGAAATTACATATTTAGATGCTTCCAATGACAAAATTAAATCTTCAAATGGTTCCATCGACTATCCCAAGATATAAAAGTCATCTCACGGTGTGTTTTCATTATTGAACCAAATCATATTTTCAATTTATTCAATTTTCTTACACCACACCCTCCATGTCCCACTACTAACTAGATGAACCTTTCATGCGTGTTCCATACCAAACATTCCTCAAAATCAAACACCAAATCATTTTTCCCTGTGTATTTAATATAATGATAAGTCAACAAATAAACATGCCTCATATTCACATATTAATTCAAATAAAAATCATTATACTTACATGCCTCATAAAAATCTGGCATCGCATTGATTCTGATAATATTTCATAGTTCCTTTACATATCATATTGGTGTATATATATCACACATAAAAAATAATGAATAAAAATATTTAACATAACTTGGTTAGTGTAAAAAAACACACATTCACCCAGTTCAAAAAAACTATCCCTACCAAAATAAAATAAAACTTTTCCAGATCCAAGGAATTACATAAAACTATCATCTAAACTAGCCTAACTACCTGAGGTCATTCCTCTCTATAGATTTTCACCAGCTACTATCAACTTACCCCAATATTGCGACTCTATATCACTTCAAATGACATCAATATATAGCTGAATCACAGATTACATCTTCTAATACACACTTTTTCCTACATCAGATCCCTGAGTCCTACCTAGTCTATGGATTATAGCTATCATAGTAGACTTCCATTATAACCTCTACAGATAGCCAATCTAAACACATGACCGAAAATCCTTCAAAGTATGTTGACACTATGCCTATACATATCCATGTTTCCATTAATATATGTACATCATAGAATAACTGCTACTTAGTGGTCAACCAAAGTCTCAACCCTAAATGATCTGTTGGAACACCTAAGGGCCTCACTTGTGGATTCCTGAAGTAGCACTGATATGCTCACCTGACGTATGAACCCTCCATGAATAATATTGTCTCACTGAGTTCCCCTCATCTATCAGTGTCTGGTTTAATTCCTCATATAATTATTTTATCCTGATGATGTTTAATTAAATGCAAATGGAATCCCCCAAACCATCCTAAAACCACATCATCGTGTTGTTGTCATCTCCCACCATAGGTGGTCTTAAATTGGAATGGTATGTGATGTTCTCTATATAATACATTACAATAGTATATGTCTACTATATGATTATGTACTCATGGTCTTAGTATATCCTCTTTCCCTTGGGGAAGTAGTGCTGAAATAGCCTAGCCTAAAAATACTTCCAAGACTACCCACATGTGTTCCGATGTGTACCAGTACATACCATGAGTTCATTTTTCTATCCATTGAACATATAATTCCCCAACATCACCCAAAATCCTAGGGGTGTATGAATCTGGAAAATGATAGTCTTCACCGAAATGTTATTGATCTTTAATAACTTCGGTCTACTCTCACCATGAATTGTTAGTGGTTGTTGACATTGGAACTCAAGCCTCAGATACTCTATAAATAGCTCAGCACAATGAGATCCCCAGTTAATTCCATATATACATTGATCCTGTCTCTCCCTGCGCTTCTCATCAATCCGTGACCCAAATTATTCCATTTTCAAAAAAATAACATCATATACATGATTTTTTACTTATGGATCATGATGATTTAGACCATTTGGGGCCTCATCTATCCTTTTAGGGGGGCAGGGGTTATATTGTGCTTTAACTTATGGAACCATATCGCCACCCACATGACTCTAATTAATAATCCATCCAGGTGGAGTCATGTTGAATACCAAATTAAATGGTCAAAAAAATTATATATATATATATATATCATTGATAGGGAAATATTTAATAATAAGTTCATATCACCACCCATAAACTCCCCTACCACACCATGTAACATGAAATCCTTACACATGTGTACTAACATACCCATATCATAATTAGGTATACAATATCATCATGATCGATGGCCCCTTACATACCAAAAATACAGTCATTCATAACATATCATCCATTTTAGATATCATTAGTCTTGGAAAGGTGAATAAAACTCCACCCAATAGTTTGAGTAGGAAAATATATTTAACCTTCATTGTTGACACATGAAACAACTCACCCCCTTTCATCGTCCCTATATATCCTTATCAATGTCATTCTTGTACATTTTTTATTCAAATACCATCACATAACATTTCATTAGGAGTGTCCTATATGGGTTGTATAGGTAGAATGCCACTAAAAAATGATATGAAAAAAATTGTTTAGCATTATTTATTGATAGATTTATCAACCCAACCACTCTTATATAATTTCAGGTTCCTAATGAAATTTGTAGGGAAAACAAACATCATATGATAATATGTGCATACCATGATGTATAAATAATCTTCTCTTGACATGCTAGGTCACATGTCAAACTACATAATCCAATGACATCACACCCATGTTCACCACTTGACATGGAAATCATTCTACTATAAGACCTTAAATCATTAAATCAATTTCTCACTCATAGGAACTCGGTCTTCCCCCCATGCATGGGGATGTTGGAAGGAAAATATGAGCTCGTTACCTTGTTCTGACTACATCTTAGTCTATATTCTAAAATATCAAAAATAGTATGACCAAAATGAATAGAATGAATTTTGTATGAATTTATAAACATTCAAAAAATTATTACCATTTTATTCCCTGTACTTTAGATTCTTCTATGAAATATAAATAAAGATCCCAATCAGATATGATTTTAACTCCTCGGCATGGTTTTCCACTCACACAGTGATTGGGATAGTTGGAAACTAGTCCTCAGGTGTGTCTCCATGTACACTAAATGTAGTCAACTTGAAGCGCGGTTCTAATTACGTGATTTTTTGGAGACTATACACTATAGTGGTGATAATAAAAATGTCATATATTTATATAGCATAGAGGAATCAGACGTGAAATAAATTAAAGACTAAATGAAGCTCATCTAATGAAACTAAAACAATACTATTAATAAAAAATCCGAAATAAAAAACCCTTTGTAGTTGTTAAACAAGCTATAAGAGGACATACAATATAGTATAAAATCAGTGTCAACCATGGGTGACCACATAGGTACAAATATAAAAACATAATAAGGGATGTACAACTTGATGTAGAGGAACCACATGGTCTACTTCCATCCATACCATAAAAAATGAGCATCTAAAATCACTAAGTTCTACATCCCATGTCTAAATCCTTGCAACATATCAAAACAATACATTCTACATGTGTCCCAACGAGCATGGGTAGAATTTTAGTATAAACTCGGTAGGCCACCACCAATAAATCCTTGTATTAAATCCATAATTATGAAAGTGTATGCTAAATATTAATAAAAGAAAATTCTTAGATATATTATAAATAAACATCTTCCCTTGTTCTCAGCGGCCACATGTATGCTTTAACCTACATCATCATAACCTATTTATTTTTCAAAATGTATCCCAAAATATACATATAGAATAAAACACATGTCCGCATATATATATATATATATATAGTGGAAAGTACCCATGTCTTAGTGCCTAGGTTTCCCAAAAAAAATTCAAACCTTTAGATCTATAAGGCACTCTCATAAATAAATCAACCAGAACAAATTTCAATATAACACCTCAAGTGTCACCAGACAAGTAATCAATGTCCAAGTGCTACACCAAATTTAATTCCACCACCCTCAAACCACTACACATTAATTCAATGTCACTACTCATCCTGATGTCATGATGTATTCCTATTTTCATCCTCCAGTAAATAGTAACCACTTTTAAGTCAATAGTCGACAACGTAATATCCGGTGATATCTATACTCCCATAATATAATCTCATCAACCTAAAACATAATTTCAAGACTCTTCCCCCATATGATTGTCTCAAAACCATCTCTTGGTGGTCTATAACCATACACACGGATTTATATAATGATAAACTCCAACATAAAAAATGGTTAACTCCATCACCCAAGTTGCATATCCTATGGTGGCCTCCACTCCCAACAAGTTTTCATCACCACCTCAGATTACTCATATCTATCTGAATAAAACTCTAACAGTTCATCTGCCAATAGCGATGAGTGGTAATATCAAAAAACCCTAATCGACCTTCCTCAGATCCTCATTCCCTTATGACCATGTTTCTATATCACAATTTCTATCTCCACATCAAGAAACGTATTCAATTACCTTATTTAGATACACTTATCACTCCTATCTTGGTGATCAATATCACCTCAATATTCATGCCATTCCAACCATATTCTCATGGAACCAATCATATCAATGTAAAAATTTCAATTAATTAATATCACACACCTAGCCATCCATCCCAAATCGTTAATTTCACTTTAACCGACATAGAATAATTTATTCAACCGATGTGGAATACCCTTTGACCCACCCCAACATCACATACAAAATAAAAAGATTCCTATTAATTAATTAAAGGTCTCAATCAAACTAGAACAATTTTTTTAATATAAAACACCATAAAAACATCTATAAAATTACGTATAAATATATTAACCTTGAAAATTATAGCTATAGATTCCCTCTAATGTGATATCAACCTCTAACTCACTCGAAAACAAGAGAATTCGGGAATTTAGAAAAGCAAATTGAAAAATTTTTAGATGATCATTCATGTATTTATAATATAATATGATGAGATAAATTAATAAAATAAGATACCTGATTGATTTCCTTATTGAGATGCTCCTAGTGATACTTACAGATCATGAATGGGTGTTCAGATGAGGAAGGGGGATCAACACCTAGGGGAGGAAGATAAATAAGAGCTCCCCTATGTTGAGAGAGGAATAAATAATAAAATATGAGTGAAAAAATATGGTGAGGGTAAAAAATTAATTTCACTACATTAAATGAAATTCATAGTTTGGGATCATGTTTTAGCTAACCATGTGACAATTGTCCGATCAACATTTTCCTAGAACCACACATCAAACAGTAATGAAAACAATTAGATAATCCATGCACAATCCATGTGTATTCCCTTTGCTACAAAAAAACATAACACATGGTCATCCACCCACACCTCCTTAATATTAAAAACTATGTTCAGTGAAATAAGTGTCTATAATGGTTACTTATATGAGGATACATGGTTTGATCAAAATGTGAATGACTATTTGTGATTTCTAGAATCTTTTTTTCTGGGACCCATCATTCTGGGAACTCATTCAACGCCATGAGGAACTTGTAGGCACTTAAAACGCATCATAAAATAAGGTCTTGGTTCAATAAAACTCTCAAAAATAGGATAGAAGATGAATAAAATATTCTTCACAACTAAAAAACACAAAAATTCAATAAATGATGAGAATTATAGACTACCTTAAAACCCCAGGATGTTAAATGCAATATCATAGTACCAATGACATAAATCCCAGTCGATGTGCTTGTAGGATTCCATGAACATAAAATTTTTATGGGTATTTAGGGTATAATCAAATTAGTATATCCCTTTAATATATTGAAGCCACAGTATTCAAAAAACAACAAAGAATAATTTTTTACTAGTGCATTCCCTTTTGATTATATTTACATTACATATAAAATTAACATAAACTACAACATAAATCCCTATAATTACAATTCGTTGAGTTTTATGTTGATGACAAGGTGGATAAATATAGGTAGTGTTGTTGTCACCACATTGATCATCAAAGAACCTTTTTCAAATCTCACCAACACTATTTGAAATGAATCCATTGAGGAGTGATTAAGGCTAACTTTGGTGAAATTTCATTCCATTCTAGTACTCCACCATGTAATTGATGATATATAAATGAATTGTGAAATCCTATAATTTCTACATCATCATAATCATAATGAATTGAGAGGGATCGAGGGGTGTATCAAATATATCATTTTTTCATTAAAATACTAGTTATAAATCGTCTCCCATGCATTATTCTACTGAAGAAGGGTTTCACATACCAGTGGGGAGAGTATTTATAGGAATTTATAGGGAATCTCAATTATTATATGTTTCATCCACATGTCATAATGCTACCAGTTGGTGGGAATTCACTAATATAATAAATAGATTAAATGGATATGTCACTCAGTGACCTCATCCCATGGAAAAATCGTACATGAAATGAATAAATTCTTTGATTCCATTGGTGAAAAATTATTGACACATAGTATTGATATTCCAATATTGAGAAGAACTATTAGTTACACATCTTAAGGGTGAAAAATCCTACACATTAGATTCATCATTGTGATTCTCACTTGGTCAATAATTTTAAACATCTTAAAGATATTCAATGATACCCCTTGATAACTGGGAGTGTTTTATTTATGGGTGGTTATCCTGCAATAATACGACATATGATTCATGTTATTAAATGAAAACAAATATAAGGCACTGACTAATTTTCTCGTGGTTTACCCCACAGAGAAAATAAAACTAGTAAATGAAAATTATTTTTATGATTATTTTATTATTCCCAATAAAACCCTCAAACATGGGAGATTTATTTTGAAGGTTTTTTCCATTTTCTGATTGGAAAAAGGAAGGAAAAATAAACTCTTAGTCGAATAAGTCTGGGGATTGTATTTGTTTCCCATGATAAGGAAATTTTTCCCTATTCCATCTCACATTCTGATGGATGCACTAATATTGACTTAGAATACAATTACCTAGTTAATGTCTTATTATTACCCCTCCCGATATAGATAGACAATATTAATCTCAAACATAACTCATAGTCGGTGATCAAATAGATCAATTGATTATATTCCATCAAAAAGGAAGAATTGACGACACGGTGCTGTTATGTGAGGGAATAAGTGGTGGGGTCAACTTTTGAACCAATGTTCCATCCAATCCATCAATTATAGAAAGATCATAGTGATGAACTTCTCAATGTAGTTGTTGTCCTAGATTATATTGACATTGATGAGGTAAACATCCTTCGGACCCAGAGAAGAGTAGTCTCACCAGTCATCTTCTATGACATTGATGAAATCAATTAGGGTTTTTTACATCCATAAAATTAACAATCCAATATCCATTTCTAGATGGATGAACTCCATATTAGACTTAATACATTATGGGACCCTCTAGTAAGATATATCCTAAAAAGAATAGATATGTTGCCAGGTATTCTAATCCACACTTTGGGATGATGAATATGAATATTTTTCTTGATAAATATGAGGCTTAAATGGATTCATCCACATATGAATTACACAAGGGGAGACCCCAACTATCTTGAAGGAAGTCCACAACGTCTCTAATAGTGATCAAAATTCTAGAACCATGTTCTCACACCAAATTATTATATTTGGTTACTTCTATTTGATGATGATATGAGACAATGTAGATTTTAGTAGGTGATTCCACACACATTAGATACATGAAAATTAATCCATCATCCCAATGAAACAAACATCTATTCTTCTAACTTGAGGATCCTCTATCATTACTATTACATAGAGTCTAACCATTCATATCACTATCATGTAGAATAAAATTGAATGATAAAGGACTTTAATAACACTCTATCTAATATACAACATTAAATGGTGGAGAATGATAAAATATCTAAGAAAAAAATTATATAACATCCTTTATGGGTATACCAAGATGCAACCTATACTTCCACTCATGAGACCCCATTCTCACTAATTAATATAAAATTGGTATTATTATCCTTCAATGGCCTACATCACATACTTTGAAAATCAACATGTGAACTACTATCAAAAGAAAAAAATTACATAAGATTCTTAATCAGTTAAAACGACTCGATGAGAAAAGGATGGGAACATTGAAAATCCTCTAAGTCGATCCAAAATAGATCATGAATGAATTTAACAAAACATTCTACATTAGATAACTTCTCCAAAGAAAATAAAATCTGGTTCTCTGAACCCCAATGATTATATGGAAAAAATTTCAATATATAGAACTCAAAGGTTAAGTGTTATATATTTCACAATAGGTAAAATCGAATGGATATTTCTTGGTGGCCACAACTGATGGGGTACACATTACCCTAACCCCCCCACTAATGCAATTATCTTTAAGAGATACTTTTTATTATTTCACCATGAAAACAAATCCTTTCCTCGCAATATTAAATTGTAAACCATCCTATGTCATCATCATTTAACCTTAGAATATGGAACAACATAATCTTTTTCACATGATGTTAAACTAAACAATCCTCATCTTGGTCTCATGATATTCAATGATACCATCATATTCTCCATCTTGGAAGAACTAAAATTATTTATAGTGGGACACACTATGGGTCCCATGACATGTATGACAACCCAGTACATGTGGAGTTGGTTCCACCTCCCTGTATATGATCCTTGTTTGTAAGAGTAACTCATTTCCAAATATCTAGATGTGGATTAATTCACATTAAATTGGAATATGTAAATATATATTGATATTATACTATATAACTGATTAAAAATTCCATAAATAATATTTAACAAGTATCCTTTCACTCAATAAAACTTACAATTCCTATACCATGTCCCAATTTATAGAAATTCATTAAATTTTATTGGGTATTTTCTTTTATTGAGGACCAATACAAGGTGCTAATATTTTTGTATATGGATCAGAATCATTTTAAATAGCATCATTCATGACACAAGATATTAAACTACAAGGTAAAAATTTATCATCCATAACTAAAAACTACCTGGATTTTCTTATTTGTCATGAACTGTTTATCCCATACATGGGAGAAAGATCTATGTATAATAATTTGTCATGTGAACATTCATTTCATGAGAGAATTAGTTCCCAATATTATTTTCATATGATCTAAATATGTGCATGGAAGTTTATATATTTATGAATTTTGTGTGGTTCGATTCATGTTATCATATGATACACAATGACATCCTAGTCCTCAAATATTAGGACCTACCAAAATATTTAATGTAATGATATTTAAATCACTAAGAACCACTTCAATGTGAATTATTATCATCTTTCCATGGAGTCTTTTAAATAAAAAATTGTGTGTGGATTTCTTCTATTCCATATAGATTACGTAGTAGTGTTTGTGACCCATATACTCGGCCCTACTGTAATTTCATAAAAAATGTGTCATACAACATATAGGTTAGACCTATTCAAGGATATTTATTTGTTAGAACTATATTTTTCTTGATTCTTATATATACATGATATATAGTGATGCTTAGAGAAATCAGCACAAGGCCTATAAACAAATTAAAAAAAATATTCCTCCCACTATAGCGTCAAACCATGTAAGTAGACTTTGACTTCCCCAATGGATATGCACAAAGGTTGTAATATTAGGAATAGATTAATAAAAATTAAATTCCCCCCAAAACATGTGTTAAATCGATGAAAGGATCTATAACTAGCTATGTATGGAATGATTCCTTTAACTATGGGATATATAGTGAATTCCGGATTTCCACCATAGGCCCTTCCCCATTTTTCATAAAATAAAACTTCCTCTCACATTTGGTGTACCCCATTGATCATTGTAGAAGGATTTCATTAAAATAATAAATCGTCCACCTTATAAGACCATAAACTAAAGAATAATTTTCATGATTCATAGAATATTTTCTCTTATGTATAAGATATATTGATGAATGGACTGCCTTGGAATGAGACATATCTTCACAAATTGTTGCCCCTACATATAACTATAGACCTTAATGCCTTCATATGGATGAAAATTCATTCGATATTACAATAGTCATGTTCAATATAAGGTGTCTCTAACAAAACACGGCATGATTATCACATCGATTCCAAATGACTCGGTCACTTCACATGAGACTATACAATCCAATTCCATGTTGAAAGAAACTAAACTACACGAAATGTGTATCATAGTGAAAAAAATTAAACTACACATGGTCTCTACTTTTTGACCTTAAACTCAATTCCACAATGGTCCAAATAAAAAATTTTTTTACAATTGGTGGTAGAGACAAAATACTACTAAAAAAACTAACAATAGTTGGTCTGAGAAAATGTCAATTCCCTTCATGGTATGATCTTCATCTATAAGTTTAGAACATTGATAGAGCATAAATGAGGAAGGAATAAAGCTAATAGGGCCCTTATATGAGCCTAATAGAAGAATATATATTCTTATTGGACCATTTTGGTCTAGTAAAATGTTTGAATGATTGTTTATAACATCTCATCGTTTTAATAACACATTCAGTACATGGAATCATTAAATTTTGGGTGCTAAAACCCTTCATCCAATTTACTTTTCCATAAACCAAAATCTTTTCATTAAGGCTATTTTGATTCCCAATAATAAAATATGTTGATATACTTATCATAGATTTCTATATCCATGATTCACTACACTTTGTTCTCCCCTATATTGGATTGGTAACATGGACTTTCTAGTCTGAAGCGACCCCTCAAGGAGTCTATAATGGATAACACATTTCTTTGCTTCTTGTTTATAGGGTATTACTTAGTTCATGAAGAAATTTACCACTTAAATCCCTATGATATTATCTAATATTGGTTTAATACCGGTTTATTATATCACTAATAGTCAAAATGTATGTAATAGTCATCACTCCCATTTTATATGATATTCTTGTGTTATGATTTCTATGTCCCATAACAAATAGATTCTGGTTGAATCGATATCATTAATGTTACATCACCACATACAATTCTCATTCTAAGGTAAGGAATGTGGAACTTTTTTCATTAAACATTTCTAATTATTTATATCATCATCATAAACTGCATTTCATAAGACCAAAGAAGAACAAGCAGATAATGTTACATTCTTGAGGGATGTCTATGATAAAAAATTTGCATGTTATTTTTGAAATTTTCTACTTAGAACATATGATGAAAACTGCCTAAAAAGTGACAAAACCCCATTTAGATATCTTTTTCTTTATATCCTAAATTATTGATTTGGTTCTAAAGCATCTTTAAATCATCCATACCCCTATGAATGAAGTGTAGATCCATCTATTGGAAAATTAATGTAACCAATATTGGCATATGAAAATGAGAATTGACCCATCATCTGGGGGGAATCATTTCCTAGAAATAAGGGACCTCTTATCCCTACGAACATAGAAAGCACCATCGTTGAACACATCACCTATGTGTGTTTTACTATCACCCCGGTCATGTTTACCCCAAATCATAATACCTTGTTTACACTAATCTATATTTGATTTTCACAGTCAATATACAAACTATCTATTTGGATTTCACTAATCAAATCAGTTTTTTATTTTATAAATAAAAATTTATTTTCTAGTGGTAACCAAACATTTAGAAATTTAAAAACAAGAACTCCAATAATAAAAATTCTATGTCAAAATTGACATCAAACAAACCCATGAATTCTATATATTAATTCACACCTCAGTCCCACCATCACCATCCTCCTCAGGCCATAAGATTATAATCCGCATTCCACCTTTTGGAGAGAGTTATGTCAAATTGTTTCAAAATTGTGAAACATACCTTTGTCCCCATCAAAAAAATCACCAAAAATCATTGTCTCATCACTAACTTGAATGATGATGAACACCTTAACTAGATCCCCCACCGATGAACATTCTAATCAGTAACTGGATATCAAAACAACTTTCATATTCCCTATCTAACCATACCAAACAAATGTAATAATAAACACATAGTAGTACAAATAAAAAATGGAGATCCAATATAAGAGAATCACATGTTACTTTCACCCCTTTAAATATCATCAACTAAAAAAAATAACATCCCAAAACATACTATTGAATAATTTCATGAGAATGAATTGGAATTGATAATTGGACCATGATATAAATGTTGAGTTTATTGGAAGAAGGTACTAACAGCGAGCCACAACTTCTCAAGAACCAGATCCCCTACAAAATCATTGAACTACCTTGGAAATCGCCAATCACTCCACCATAATCACTATTATTGAAGGCCTCACCAAACTAAAAATGATTCAATCCATCACAAATTAATCAAAAAAGTAAAATTTCCATATTGAATAAGAAAATAGACCATCAAAAATGAGGTTTTATTGTGTAAGAAAAAAGAAAAAAACCCAAAAAAATATTGAATAACCATGGAGAAATTCCCTATTTAAATATGAAGAATTAGGGGATATGACTCTAGGAACATTCATTAATTATTAACCAACACATCTCAACCCCCCAACACAATAAAATAATCTTCATCAAGAAAAAATGGAACCTAATGAAATAGATCTTGAAATAAGAGAGTAGGTCAAAATAGATAAGGGCCTCTGTAATGATCCAGCACAACTAAGAGAAAAAGAAAAGGTCGCCATCGAAGAAGACACCTAAAAAACAACTTGATTTTATATCCCTAATATTAAATCACAATATGTCATATTCGTAATCTCAATATATATGTAGGGTGTCAGATCCCTTCTAGAATAATCATCCTTAATTTCATCAATAATTATTCTAGGTTTTAGTACTATTCAGGAATATTCTTCCTTCATAATCCACCCAATGTATCAATCATCTAAACACATAAAAGGCTAAAGCTATATTACCCTTCAATTTACCAAAATGTGGAATATGTTATATTATCCAAGAAAATAGAATAATATGGTCTCGAATATATGACTTTAAACCATAGAAAATGAATTTCCCAGATATATGACACTAAAATACATCAAAATAAGTTCCATGAAATAAATCCATAAATAATAGAAAAATAATTCAGATGTGTTACAAAGAAAATTCAAAATTAAATATGTTCCAATATATTTCTGCCTAAACAATATTAAAATAATAAACATGATATATGACCTAAAATAAGAGTACAAGGTTTGAGAAATAAAAACCTGAAAAAAATTAAATGATGCTTCTTGTTATATGAGCATAAACTACTACGAAAGAATTTGTGTTCAATATGACCCTAAACTATAGTAAAAGATGATTCAATCTATAATACACTAAATTAAAACAAAACAATGTCAAAGATATATGTCCCTAATCTAAAAAAATATAAGGTTTTAACTATACAATGCAAACCTACAAAAAAATATGGTCAAAGCTATACGTACCAAAATTACATTAACAGAGGATCAAGTTATTCGACACTAAACTACAGAAAAAAGTGTTCGAGACACATGAATCTAAACCCAAAAAATGGTCAAAAATATATTTCTGAAAAACTATATAAATATAAATAACAAGCTATAACAACCTAAAATACTAAAAAGGGGGTCTGAGCTATGGTACCCTGAACTATAACAAAATATAGTCCAAAATATATGACCATATACTATAATAGATAATTGTGAAATCCATATGACAATAATATATATCATCATATGTCCATACAACATGACATAAAATAATAACACCTCTTTATCCTAGTTTGAAATACCTTAAACTATCAATGGAATGTGATTCAATACTCAATTGGATGAAAACCCACAATGTAAAATCAACGAAAAATATTAGTCTTAGAACATTATATAAGAAAATTCATTGATATTTGAAAAATTTGAGTATCAATATATATATATATATATAATAATGGACATAAATATTTTTTGGACGACCACCAAAAAATAGTTCCCTAATAAAAATCCAATTTCAGGCCTAGTAATATTTTACTAGAAGAAAATATTTAAATGTTAACATAATAAAAACAAATGTGAATTTATATTGGTCGCACCTACCATATGGACCCAACAATAGTTGAGTAATACTCATTGGGAACATGTCCTAAAAAATGATATTGAGATTCATATCCATGATTTATTTTACCATGTCATCCAAATAACTAGAAGAATTTTATAGGACGAACCCCAATATATTAATGATGTTGTTTACACTGATTCATTCTTCCAGGCCATCCCCATGGAAAATTGGTTATTAATTGATCATTTTATTGTGGATAATGCTTATTGGATATCCAATAAGAAAAATTATGTATTAAAAAATTTATATGATATTGTGTCACCATGATATCAAAATAAAAATCTCTTAAATATCTTAATGAGCTTCAATTTTTTTCTTTCACTAATAAATTATTAAAGAATGGAGGGATCTCCATAACCTGGAGTCTAAACCTTAAAAAAACATATTATAATTTCATTAAAACATTATTTTATATGAATCGATTAACATTGAAAAATATTACATCAAGGAATCTATGGATTGGTATCATTAATTTAATGGCTCAGTCTTCACCTCTCTGACTTATTATATTGGATCCTCCCTATAAACAACATTATGTATTTCTTTCCAAGACATACTAATTACCACATATTTCTCTACAATAATTTTATCTATAATCATTTTTATATATTGTATATAGAAATGATGTGGCTGGGTCTTGTTGATATCCACCTATCGAGTGATGACTTGGTTTCATTAAGCCATCATATAAATCTTACATGGAAATTCCACATTCATTTCATCCTTTCGATGTTTCATGGAATTGGGATGATCGGTTATCCACTAATACCCTTTTCTCAAGGTTCATCCTATGATCCCTAATGTAATCCAAATCCTTTACATGAGAATTAAGGACATGATATTGAATCCCCCAATAACTCAGAGTAGAGAAAATATACTTCATGGGTATGACCCAGTCATTCAATATTTTTGAGGGGCCCTTCATGATCAGACTCTGGATTTCTTCTCAGACTTTTAACCATATCTATTGATTAAATTTTGGATTTTCATAATCACAAATCAATCTTAGTCAATAGATAGAGGTATATTATTGTAAAAGTTTTCATTGTAAAGAACTATTCATTTCATCACATTAAAGGTTTAAACCATAACCAGATTTTGTGTTAATCACCCCACATGGGTAGGAGTCCCAAAGTAGAAGGATCTAAATCCATTGATCTCTAATATAAGTTTACTATAATGAATGATATCGATGTTTTTAATAACTTTATACGTGATGAAATATTTTTATAAATTTGACAATCACTATAAGCACTAAAAAATACCTTCTCCATCCATGTCACTAGAACCCTCACTCAACCCAACTCTACCATTATTAATGTTGATGTTTTCTTTCTATGTTGGATGGTGTGGAAGTGACACTAACATTTTTTCTATCATCATAGTATGTATGCTGCACTAAAATCTTTAGGGTAAAAATTAATTTTTATTGAAATTATTTTTATTGGATGATGTCTATAGATCCCAAAGAAGCCAAGTGCATACCCTCAACAAGTGATGCCTCTATCCAGCCAATTATATGGAAGAATTTATTCCAGTGTTTGTAACATCTAGGACTAAACTCACTCATGTTAGATTGAATGGATCCAATGGTAATCCATGATTTTTTTATGTTGGATCATATATTAAATTACCTATATACACTCCTACCTCTCCACAGACCGGGTCCCATAAAAAATGTTCCACTGAGGGGATACGAGGTGCATTAATATCTTCTTTCCAAGATGAATGTGTATCCGTGAAGAAAAAATGATGTAATGCATAATCAAGTAGAATATGATACACTACAATATTAACCAAAAATTAATAGAAATGAAAAGTCTCTATAAAGGGTATCACTTACATGGAGATCCAATGTGAGATTTCCATTTTGAAAAATGTTGATTTATCTTATTTGAATTCTCTAAAGAATGGTATTTAGAGTGGGGAGGCACTGAAGGACCCATATATTGCACCCCTGAAGGGAATTATGGTTATTCATTAAGAGAAGCATCTATTTCCATGATTAGTTCCATTCGACAAAGGGATCCATTAGCCTCTACCTCCTATTCATCATCCAAGTTAACCTTAACTACCTTACATGTTAATCAATATACTAGGGAAATGTTGGGTGGAAGGATCTCTCTACATTCCTAAAATATATTGTAGTGAGGTATATGTAGAGGAAGATTATATAAATCTGGATAGTAATTCATGAAAATGAGGACATGAATGATGTTAGTCAAACCTATTTACTAAATTCATTTTGTTCAATAATAACCTCAACAGCATCCATAATTTCTGGAACCATCATTATTTCAATCCTAATTTAGGTGGTAAATTTTTCCATTCATAATGTGAATTACTACATAGAGTCTCTAGAGTAATTCTTTTTCCTTTGTGGGATAGTTTTTGAAATTAATTCCCTAAGGAGTAGTGACATTTGAAAAAAATTCAATTCCAACTCTACCTAAACCTTCACTTTCCAAGCCTTAGTGATGCACTACACGTTTATCTAGTTTCTGTATTAATGAAATTCCATGGGAGATTTTATAATGGATTGGGATTTAACCATATGTTATTTTCTCACCTTTGATTAGTAATATGGTACCATGATCAATGATGGAGCTAACTCGCAATTTTTCACAAAATTATAAGGGTCATCTTGATTTTTTAGTATACTTGGGAATTTTTTCTTTCTAGACATTATATTTTTTCCTCCCAAGGCCATTAGAGGCAACATCATTGTTTTTATCAACAATACAGTTATTTTCCAATTTATGTGAAAATGAATACATGAATAAGCATAACCATTTAAAATAATGACATATATTCCATTTGATTTGAAGATAAATTTGGGTTATGACTCATAATTATTAAACAACAATTGGAATTGGTGGGATATAATTGGATTTCATTCTAACCTAACATAAAGAGGGGTAGTGCATCATTTTTGGGAACACATGAATGGGTACATGAATTAAAAGAGTGTGTACCAGTTAAAATAGATATTGTCACCAATTTGGGTGGTGTGGACACCCTTATGAATTGAAACATGAAAGTATTAAGCCATATTATCATTCTTTCCATTTTTTCGATTCAAAATTTGGGAGACTCATATGTTATAAAAATGAAATTATAGTGGTCATTTAGCCTTTTTCTTATTTCCCCATTCATTGGCTCAGTGGGCATTAACCCACTGATACATTTTCATAATGTTTTGAAATAGATGATTGTAATTTTGTGTGTGCAAACATAATCATATCCACCATGGTAGGGCCCCAATCAACCTCATAGCACTTTGAAGGGGGAAATGGTCATATAAAATTGGTTTAACCTATAGACTTGGTGAAACATGAAATTTAATTTGCATACGCCATGATTGTACACACAAATATTCCTACATCATTCCATGATCTCCAACATCATAAAGGTGGAGAATCTAAATCCTTCTTTATTATTTACCAGGATTTCATTCAAAATAATACATATTTTTAAAAAATACAACCAAATATGTTATTCAATATAAAAATTTACCTCCCATCAAAAACTATTAAACAACTATATATTGGCCATTGTTTAGTGGGAAACCGATTCTACAAGAGATTTTGACGATGCGAAGGTTTTATGATTATTAATCAAGGATAAAACACTAGTATTATTTATAAATGTTAGTAAAATATTTCAAGGCTTCTTCTAGTTGTGTTTTGGGTGTGGTTGTGTTAGTTGACAATGCCATATGACTTCAAATGAGTATGGTTGGTGTTTTCCAAAGACATGTTTTTGAGGATGCAAAGTTACGCGAAGAAGGATTTCATCACATGAGTGAACAATATAAGGAATTTTGAATAAAATTGGAAAAGTATGATAACCATGTACTATAATGCATGGACCGCTTACCTTGTTCCAGGAATGGTGTGTAGAGCGACGAGAACGTTACACCGAAGCTATTTGAAAAACTGATATAGTTTGCAATAGAATTAGGTGTGGTATGTGGATGGAATGTGTTGTTGGAGGATATTGACCATGTAAGAGAAAAGGTAGTATGCATACTAGGTATGAAAAACGCTTCAAAGATGGCTTCTAGTTCGCAGTGGTAGAAGGGTGGGTAAACAACAGAGGAGGGATTTATGATTTTGTAAATTGTGGATTAAAATATTTTGCAGATATCATTTCTTTTATAAGAATCGCCAATCCCACCGATTACTATGGATATTGAATGTCATTAGAAATCATATTTTATTTATAAATAAAGATATTTCCAAATGTGGATCTTGATGATTGTGTTTGTAGGGATTCTTAACCCACAAAATAAGTTTCGTTTATGGATGAGGATGTCTGATACACATAAGGAGTTGACTTGGTATGTGGACTAGGAATATGTGGTACATGAGGGGGTGTGTTCAGCAAGTTCTACATAGAGGGGGATCTCAAGTGTGTAGAATCGAAGGTTGTTCAAGAATAGAGAATAGTTCCCAGATAATAGGGGTTTCACATAGGAGGTTTTCGAAATCGGTACACGGTAGTGGTCCACGATCGTGAATGTGGAGGCATTCTACAGATGAAAGGAGGTTCACGATAGTGGAATCATTATGAGAAGAAGGTATCCCATGTATCAAACCTGGTATTTGGTATTTGGTAGAGGAAGGTGGTTCGATATTTTCACAAGGAAGCTTCTGAGAGCTTTAAATCAGTTTGTGAAAGTATTCCCGAGTACCCAACAGTACTCAGGAAGGTGGACATCATCTTTGGGTTAAAACAGAACTTCAACAAAACATCTACCTATATATTAGGATACACGAATTCATGAAAATGAAGGGACCAACATATCCATAAATTGTTATTGAACTGAAATTACAAAAACTATTTGTTGATTCCATTCCAATAGAAATGAATGAAGGAAGAGGAAGACGGTGATCCTTTCAACTAGTAGTGAGTCAGAGAAAGTAGAGTTGGGAGGGACCCTTGGGAATGAATTGAGAATACCCTAAACCATGTAATGGAAGTGATCTTGGGCATAATAGTTCTATCCGAAACATTGTACTCATTATTGGAAGTGATGCTTAGTTAATTTGGTACATCGGTGCATTGCCATTGTATACTCCTTGGACAAGCCTCGTGAGGGTGATCCAAGTAAAAAATGATGTGTCTTGTGCATGATTTCATATCTATTCATATATTTCTATGGGAGGAAGAGAGAATTTCATTTTTTCTAACAACTAAATGTGATCTAAAAAGGGATAATTTTTTTATCTACTATACCCTAATTCACCCCCACTCATGTTATTGGACATAGTGGTCCCAACAAAAAAAAATTTAACACGTTTTTTTAAATGAATTTCCTCCATTATAAATGGATACCTCTCGAGAGACTTCTCTACCAAAATGGAAAATTCTCTAGAAATAGTTGGTTTGTTCTACATCATCCCACAAAAACTATGGGGGACGAAACCCATCAAATATATATATATATATATATATATATCCCAAAATGGGTGTATCAAAAATCATCTCAACAAACATGATATTGATGTCAAATACAAGATGCATCTTATAGAATGTAATCAAATCTAGAATATATCCACTAACATGTTATATCATTAGACCCCTGTTATAGTAGTTGAGAGTCATACAAATCCAAAAATCATAATAAATGGCAATCATTATTCACTGAGTGGAAAATTATGTTCTAGTACCTTGCACTCACATGGTCTAAACCCAGTCCATTATCAAAAATACCAATGATTTGATATCATAGTTAAGAATCCAACCCAAAAAATTTAGATGTAGATTTCCACATTAATTAGAACTGCATGTGGATATCAATCTCAAACTCAAGAGAAACC
Organism: Viscum album; assembly: GCA_963277665.1. Classification (NCBI taxonomy): domain Eukaryota; kingdom Viridiplantae; phylum Streptophyta; class Magnoliopsida; order Santalales; family Viscaceae; genus Viscum; species Viscum album. The sequence continues at coordinate 909,598,439 of OY728155.1, read as the reverse complement.
CTTACAAAATCAATTATTATAAATTTTATTATATACCCATCAAAGAGTATATCCTCATAAATTAAATATTGTATATAATAGATATTTTTTTGATTGTATTCTTACTCATCAGGATACATGATGTTGGTACAATCCCGGATTCAATACAAGGAGATGATCACCATAATTGGTCCAAACCTCTAAAAAGGATACCATAATTACAAAGGATATCCTAGAAGTTTAATCCCTATTAAACTCGACAACTAATTTTGAGATAACAACATAGTGAGGCACAGTAAACCAACGCACTAGAATCCATGGAATTTTTATGATCCAATGCTGATGAGACATCCCTTCTTGGACACATCTAAACTATGTAAGATGATAAATTAGGTTCAGTATGAAGAGGTACCATTATTATAAAAAAGTTCATTTAATAGGAGGAATCATGTGAATTGAGTGACCCATTTCAAGTCACGTGATCATGTTACCTTAGAATGGTCCCAAAAATCACATATGATTTGGGGTATTATGTGAACATAAACATCCCAATTAAATCATTCATAGCCACATTATATTACTTATGTGGTCATGTTACCATGGAAATATTGTGAAAATAACATGACTTTATAAGCATCACATGATAACATGGACCCTTGGAAAATTTCATGAATCATGTACCCAAGGAGGCACGACATGGATTTATAAATTACCATTGGGAATTTAGTGGGATGATTAATCATGATTCATGCAAAATGTGGTTTTCAAAGAGGTATTGTGATGTAATCTTTTGAAGTGATCATGAAAAATATTATAATATAATAGATATATAAAATATACATCTCCAATGTGAAAAGGTCATCTATATACCACCTATTTATAATAAATATCTTGGAAATGAATATGCCTATCAGAAGACCAAACATAACTAAGACTACTGATAAATGGTATACCAGGAGCCTCCAAAGACCATTTACATCTGCAGAACTGAATCATTTCTTGTTCTTTAAGACATTGATTTTGAGGGTGAAACTTTTTGACCACCTCAAAATAATATTTGAATTTTTTTTTCTAATACCTATGAATATTTTTAAAACAAATAAAGAGAAAAAATCTTGACCACATTTTTGACCAAGAACCTAGGTTAAATGATTGTGTAATCCGTAATGAGACACATGGTTCTGTGACATTATCATCAGTACACAACCCAACAATGAAAAGATTATATCCATCATTGAATAGGGTTTTCATGCCATCCTGAGATCAATGAATCATCAAGTGATTAGATTATAGTGATTATCTTCACCTAATCATACAACTCCTTAAGTGAAACTATGAATTCCAGAATATTAAATTCATATAATTAAAGATATCCATGATAGAAGGTGTATGTGGTCATTTCTCAATAATCGATTCTTTTTAGATATATCGCATAATCTCCAATATATGATGAAAAAATATTTCATATATAAAAGATATCCTTTTTAAGGAATTCAGATGAATCCTCTAGATAAAATTTCACTATGTTAAAATCTATTTTATGCCCCCTTTATGTGATCACGAGGTGACTTTAACATAATGAAATTACATCACATGAACCATAATCACACAGCACCTACAAGTAGATTCATGAAAAACATACCATGGAATGTGGTTGAAGAAGCTGGTATTTATGTGTTGATCATTTGTTCGCTATTTATCACAAGACACCACTTGGGATAATGGGAGGTGCACACGAAAATCATTTCTTCATGTGGTTTCATTGACATACAATTGGTTCTCCCTCAACATAAATGTAATATATCTATCAACTAAATGTATTTTTCTCATTTAGATAAATATTTATTTATATAATTTTTTCCTATGGTTTTCGGAATTAATATTGGGAATTTTATGCCCTTAGATTCATGATATGGACTCTATGACATGATGTAAATAACAACTAAGCCTAGAGGAATAGTTTTTCTAGACATAGTTGGTAAGTTCTAGTGAGATAAAACAAAAAATATTTGATTTCCTAAATACATTTGGTGGCCAAAAACCAAGTGCATCTGATGAGAAAGGTTCTCCATGATGGGAGAAAATGTGGGTTCTATTCAAAACAAGATACCTTCTTAACTCATGTGACACCCCATATGAAAATAATGAATCTCAATTTAGCTGGGTAAGGATGTCAATGACAACCCCTTATAAATATGGTAATTTATCAGATGATAAAGGGTAGTCCTTCACTAGTGACATGTGACGCAGTTACTTGAAGTTATTGAAAAATCTATGACTAATATAATGGATCATTCCATTAAAATAGGTTGATTTAAGTGGTTTTTACAAAATGAAATATAATACCGATATATATATGGGGATTCCTAGAAAACCCCACATCATTTAAGAGGATAATATGACAGGATAACTAGAAAAGATCATTTTGGAGTCGAAGGATTGTGAAATAGAATTAGTTTCTAGCCTAAAAAACAATGGTGATTAATTCCAAAGAAGAATGACTTACACAAAATCTCCTCATGTTAGAATCACTTGGTCACGATCAGTCCAGAATATCACATAAAAACTCATTGGTTATGTGTGAAATATTTGATCCTAATATTTCCTTTGATTCGTTCAAAGGTCATGAAATAGCGAGATAAACATTTGGTTTTGTTAATAATATATGATATTTCATTCCCCAAAATCAATCAATTTGTTTCTTATCCCTCACATCCTAAAATGATCATGTCAATCCGAAAGCATCAATTAGGGCATTGGGATTAATAGCCTTCATTTGTAGTATGTGACCCTATTACACTCATCTGAAACCATGACACTCATGTGACCCCATGACTCCCAGGTGGGTCATTCATGCCCTCTTAAGTCTTTTTCCCCCATTAATGTTGGTAACAATATATTGTATTCCAATTATCCCAAGTATATTGGTCTATAATAAGAAAATCAAAACTGAAACTCATTTTTCATCAGTGGAAAATGAACAAATGTAAACTATTAGAACTCTAATTCCTATTGTAAACATTATAAATAGGACTCCTTCATATGTCCTGAACTTTATATCAATTATATTTTCATTAGCATTCCCCACATATCCATACTTCTATTAAAGACCATTTATACCCCCATATAAGGATTAATATTATAATTAAATTGGTGAAAAGTAATATATATATATAATTTTTGGTCTTCTAGTCATATTCAGATTGAGATACATCAATGAATATTTCCAAAAACAATATTAGAGGAATATAATCTTTTATTGTCTGGTTTTTCTCCCAATTGATGTAACTCACATGGGCAAAGATATTTTCAGTGATCATTCATTAATAAAGAAATAAATTCCTCTATATGGATGGAGATATTTTGTATAATTCATTAAAACATTATGATAGAAATAAATTTGTAATCCAAGGTCAAACATTTGGGAAACATTGGTGTGTAAGCCCCCTACAACTGAACTATGCCATCTCAAGTAGAATGTTAAATCTTTTGCGTCCTGTTTTTTTATCACATTGCAAATGGCTCATGTGTTATTTGAGATAGTTGAGGATTGTACCGAAAATATAACATCAATTCCATAATATTATGCTTTTTTTAGATGTAATTATGATTGCATATTCACTTCCTTCAGAGTGCAAGGCAGCTCCTTGAATTTTTACATACATAGTACCTCTTCAAAGCCTCTATTTTCACATATTTAATGGCATGTGAATAGTCCAAAACTATATTGATTTTAATTCCTATATTCATTGCATACATCAGATGTCACAGTAAGGCTAGATCCCCATAACATATATTCATATTCCCACATATATGTACATTCAAAATGATTTTAAAATTCATTTTATGATACCAAATGAAATATGGGTTTTGATTCTTATTCCCACATGAAACTTATGATGCCTCATTGAGGTTCAATCTCAATTCAAAAAATCGAATGACCTACCAAAAAAATTAAACCAATGTTCCCTATAATTCATAATTAATATATAGAAATTACTCAAATCATAATTTCCAACTAATAGTATGTAGAAAAATAGAGAACCTATAATATATATAGACAGTTACATTACCTGATTTTTCTTCATTTATTTGAAGACATATTAATGAAAATAAATAACTAATCATTTTATTTTGGTGAACGATCCTGTATATAGATTCATGAAGTATTCATTAATATTTATCAAATCAATAAGATATTTCCATAGAATTAAATGATTACCCTAATAGATTGTGATCATCCAGAACACTCATCCACTAGAACAATGTCACTTCCTCTGTGTCGTTGGTATGAAACCCCATTGACTTCATACCTTTCGAATGTTGTCTTGATCCTCAAGTTATATATGATATCTATTGACTATATCCAATGATCAACCACGTATAAAGTTAATGAATGTGAAACTATACTAATAATCCCAAAATGATGAATTATTTCAGATGAAGAATTGTTGATGAAATAAGTAGAAAAATCACTTTTTTATTAAAAAATAAAAAAATCATTCATAATATGTATTATATTTTTATGATCTGAATATTATAATGGAATATATTGGACAAAAAAGAGTCATTATTATGTTATATATTATAGATACCATTCATAATTTACCTATTCATCTATTGTACAATGTTTACTGTCTCAAAAATTAATCATTCATATTTTTAATATATTTTATAGAGAAATGATTAATAAAACTGCATTAGTACAGACAAAAAGTGACGTAACGACCCTATTATTTTAAAATAGACATCAAAGGGAATATTCAACATGATAATAGGGTATATTCCAATTAATAACGATGATATTTGCATGTTTTAGATGATAAATTAAAATTACATATCATTAATTTCTTTATTTTCTAGGGTACTATAAAAGTTATTCTAATAAATGAATTTAAGGATATTGAAAATTATTATTTCCTTTGTTTTCAAAACTATGCTGGTAGGATTTTACATTCATGGTTTTTTAAAAATAGTGATATATAGAAACAATTTCTATAGACCTTTAATAAAATTTCATAAGTGAGTTCGGAATTGATCTATGTCTATGGTATTTTAAATAATGAACAATGGGGTAAAGTAAAATAATGATTTTCAATATTGTTGGATTACAACATTATTATTTTATTTAAATATCTGAAAATAATAATAAATAAATAATATTCAATATAAAATAGTAATTAGTTATAAATAGTGTATGATTAATAAGGATTTTTCAATAATCAAGAACATAGAATTAATATTTAATAATTTACATTGTTAAATAATTAAATAAGTAATAGAATGATATAATTTTCAATTGTATGTGATGTTTTGGATAGTGTTTTTGGTTTTTTGCGTTTAAGAGGTCTCATGTTAGAAATATAGTGAATGTTTTTTTTAAATACAATCCTAAAGAAACTGTTTGGAACCCTATACCCATGTTTTTTTAATAGTTTCCATATTATAAAATAGGGCAGGTTTTTAAAAAACCAAGGCCTTATGTACCAAATGGAATTATTTTAATTCAATTTTCATAGAATACACAAGATGAAATAATTTATGACCATAAAAGCAATAATTTTCTAGTTGTCCACTAAAAATTGTTATGGTCTACTGTAATGATTTTTAAACTAAAATTTTATGAATTTTTTTATTGTGAACTTATTATCCACATTAATAAGGTTATATTGTTTAATAATATCATTTATAAGTAAATTACTATTTATTGAACCATTATTATGTTTTAAATAATATTGGAAATTCTAATTCCCCAATAAAATGATATGATAATTTTAAAAACCTATCAATAAACATTTCATTGTATTTTTAGGTAACACAATTGTATTATATTAATGTTTTTAAATTTAATATTATATTCAAAGAATGTCACTGGATAGAAATACTAAAAAATAGGGATCCAAACATTATTTAACAACATATGTTAGAGGTTTCCTAGCTATGTTGTAATAAATAAACATATTAGTCTAATATATTCACACTTTTTCATGGAATAAAAATTATCCCTTCATCATTATTTATTTTAAAAATAAATAATGTTTCTAAAAAAATTCTATATATTTTTTTAAATTTTTTTAAATATAATATCTAATATCAGTGGTATAAGAAATTATATTTTCTCATATTTCATATTTGGAAAGGCCATTTCATCTTGATAGGTGATATTTTTAGAAGACCATGGTCTGAAAGATATTTTAGTGTTAAATTTAAATGCCTTATCATTTATCATAACCCTAATATATTCAACCATAAATTTGGATCCTTTAATAATAAGTATTAAAAAATGATTTAAAAAAATTTGTACTGATTATTTCACTTATATTTGTGATACAAGAAGTTTCACTCATAACTAAATTGATAGAAAATAATCCAAATATATTATATGACTCATTAATTTTATAATCACATTCAAAGGATTAGTCAATTTACATACCCAATGTGTATTCTTCCATAATTACATTATTCCCATTGCATTTTTTCTTTTTGGTAAGATATTATATTTTAACTCCTTTTCAAATGATCTTTATAAGATCATGATTTTACCCTAATGTCAACTAAATTGACAATGTTCCATATCTTATTCTATCATACTAGATCCATCACAATATAAGTTTAATTCCAGAAATTTATTCTTTATCACCCTATTAGAACATCAATATAATTTTTATTTCAACTCAACTACATTTTTTCAACATAATTATATATATCATTCATCAATAAGATTAATATTTTTAGTTGATTTGAAATTAAACCTTTTTTCTTTATAATGATATTTTTCTAATTCCCACATTATACATAGTTAATATTTATTATATTTAGTTGATAAAGTCGTAAATCATTATATTAGGGTTAGTATTTGAATAAATAATTGAATTATATCTAGATTCCAAATCACATCATTAGATCATTTAGAATTTTTAAAATATTCTAATCTTATGTGATTTTTTATCTCCTAATATACTTGAACCATTAACAATAGTTCTAAATTTATGACATATTTTTCCAACATACTCTTCTAATAATAATACAAAGCACATGTAGAACATTAAATGAATATATATATATATATATGTATTTATGTATATTCATTCATCAGTTTTAAAGTGGATTACATGTAGTACCTTCCACTTATTATGCTATAATTTTTCTAAAAATATTTCTTGATATAAATTCATGTAAATTTAAAATAGTGTTGTATTTATTATTTTATGTATAGTTCCCACTATGGTAATTAATTATTAATAAAAAAATATAAATAATTTATATTAAATTTAAAATCATTTTATACGTTTGGAAATTATATCAAACAAATTTGGAATATGAAATTTTCAATTATATATTAAATGTATGATTAACTAATTTGTTAAGGAATATAGTTTTATGATAATTTATTTTTCATATATATGGTTGGGTCCATAAATACCCTTAAATCGATAAATTATACCGGATTAGTTTAACATGGAATTACAATATATTATTTACTAAAACTGACTATTTTTCCAATAATAATTTTTTAAGAGTAATGTAAATTGTTTTATAAAAAACAAACAAAAAACCCCAAAAATAATTAATAATTAAATAAAATTTTATAATACATATTTTAATTTTGGAAATCTGTGAAAATGGTATTAAGAAATTAAAAATAAAATTTATAAATAATAGGTTGATAGTTGTTTTGAAAAAAATAGATAAGTAAACTAAAAAATAACTATGTTTATAAACACATAACTAATAAATTTAGAATATAAATATATATATATATGAAAGAAGGAATTTTTTGAAATATAATGACAAATAATTTAAAAATATATAAAAATTTTATATATTTATGAATATGTTTTTATAATAAATCCTTAATCCCATATAAAAATGCATAAAAATATGAAAAGTAAAAATTTTATCCTTGTGAATTTATTTTCATTTTAGAATGTTGTATTGTTATATCTTATCCTAATAACCAGTAGATTCATCAATGAGTTCATGTAGTTAATAATTTATAAAATGCAAACTGCTTGCCCTAAAAATCTTTCAATTAGAGGATAGATGGTCGAAATAATATAGGGAATCAAGATTATATTCACATCTGCTATTTTGAAATTATCTCAGTGATTGAAAAATGGGGAACTATGAAAAACTATAATAAGGATAAAAATCATTCAAATAAATGATATTAATGTTTTATTGTGTGAAAATAAAATCATTGTCATAATATTTGTTTAAATAATAAAAAATAATGTAGAATATATTTTACATGGTTGTTTGGTCATTCACCCCTTGTTTATTTCATCGTATTTAATATATCGACGATTTCGATTGATTATTTTTGAAATTGAACATTATCCCAAAAATATTTGTGAAAAATTATCCAAAAATTAATTATATATATATATATTATTTATTGTCGTGTTATTAATTAAATGTTATCAATGGTAATTAAATCACTAGATACTAATTATTGAAAATCAATAAAATGTCTGGGAAAACTATAATTCAATGCAATATTATACATATTAGTTCTTTCCGAAATTATACCTTCCATTCATCAAGAACATTATATATATATCTTTTATTCAGAAATTCCACGTGGTGATGCTTTATGTTCTATATGATTATAAATTAATCATGGTAATTGTTTCTTAAATTAATTTGATTACATTGTTTTAAAGTCCAATAAGATCACATTTCTTCTTGTTGGGTGTAAACAACACTCATACATCAGAAAATATAATTTATATTTGTTATATGGTGGAAACAATCATTTAAATTTCCATTACTAGAATATACCCCTCAACATCAATATAACAAAATATCAGATTAAATTCTTCTTATAACTCACTATAATAATCAAAACTTCACATAGACTCAAGAAAACATTAAAAATAAATTAAAATCAATGTAAAGTTCTTAGGGCACTACATGGTTTATAAATTTTGACCAACTTCCTTATGAGAAAATGTCTATATTTTATGTTCATCAAATGTTACCACAATGTCAATCAAATTAGATAATGAGTCCATAATATTACAAATTATGCATAGTTTTAAAATCACCTCATCACAAATGTACATGTATTTCACCCCACTAAAACTATATCTCATCTTTTCATCGAGGATTCAACAAAATTTAATATTCAAATATGTGCCTTGATAAAGAATAAGAATCCACCTATTTCTTAGAGAAATAATTAAAAAACAATTTACTTCAAGAAAATATTTGAATGTTACTCATACGTTTTGTTAAGTAGTTCATAAAATTGAACTCATTTGATATTAAATAAATAGAATTAATTAACATATCATCATCAGAACAATCATAAATAAAAATCCATCAAATTATATCAAACAACTTTCTAACCACTATATAAATCACACCCATCGAAGGATGACATCTTCTAACAAACATTCCTCTAATGAATATTTATATTATCACTCTGGAAATTAAATTTCATTAATCTTGTTAATATTAACCATGAAAAATTTATTGAAAATATAATCAATATTCACATTCAAAACAATCTCCAACTTCAATTCTAATTTAAGGAATCCATAGAATCCACCAACACATAGTAAAAAAAAAGCACTCCATTTTTTGGGAAAATAGTGTCTCCAATCTCTTTTGGTTAACCCAAGACACACTAAAGAATATTGTGGCCACATATTTTAAAATAATAGAGTATTTTTTAACATCTAAGGTGGAATTTTTTATCCAACTATAATTTATAAAATTATCCCTTTATCTTAAATCTAATTTGGGATAAAATCATCAATTTTTTCAATTTTTTTATACATTAGACATAGAATTAATTAATAAGTGTATTTCACTCTAACTATCACTATATATAAATCCACCCTGAATCTTCCAAAATCCTCAACAAAAATTCATAACCAAAAAAATCATTCACTACTTCCATTTTCTATATTATCTGATTCAATGATATATGATTTGGTAATTGGTTGCAGCCTTAAAATCTACCTATCTAATGATCCTCTATATATGGACATGTGGAAAATTTTACTCTTATGGTTATTGGAATATAATGTATATTTTGCTTCAGCATCCCTTGGAAATTAAATATATATCAAAAAATAATATTGTATCATCCAATACATGGATATTCTTAGTGATTTTATTCACGGATTCCTAGTTCACTATCCTCAAAATAACATGAAGTGGTAGATTACTCCCATAATATGAATAATTTTTGGGTATGATAACATCATGGTGTATATTGGATTTCCTACAACTTGTTTGAATGGAACACTTTCCATTTACTATAACTCATCATCAATTTTTTCACTTTCTCCATGGATAACATGATGTGTCAATCCAAAGGATTAGATACTAGATAATATTTACAAATTTAAACCATTTAATTATATTTTTGATCTACACCCTTTGATACAATAGAAAATGTATTTCTTTCTTATATCCCTCAATACTACCTAACAAAAGTTTATTATAATACTCATTCACAATCATCACAAATTAATAAGAAAAATCATTATTTAGCTTCATAAATACATAACTTCTAGTATTTTGTAGCACAACATCCGATTAAAGAAATAGTTATACATGCTACTATCCTCATAAGAATTTCAGTCATAGTAGTGGGTTGTGTTTCTCTACATGATACACTTGGTTCCCATGAATATATCAAACATATGGTTTCATTTTCTTGATTCACATTTCCGTCTATAGGGAATTCTCTCAATCTGACAGACAAAGTACTTGTGTTGACTGTCCTCAAAATCTACCAGCTACTACATGCATATTTCCTCCGCTATCGTTCAAGGATATACTATAAATTTAACATACATCCACTCAAAGTGAAAATAATAATTAACATTAATGTTTATCACTTCTTAGATTGTAGTGTGATTGACTTTTGGTTTAAATATCATAATAATGTCAGCTCCCTACTTCTAAATAAATCCCTTGATAACTGGACTATCCTTGTACCTTTTTTCCATCAATTGATAATTTTATCTATAATATACTTTTTGTTCATATTTTTTTTCTTTAAATTTGGTAGTTATTTTACTTCATAAATTTTTTCCTGAATTTATTCCATGTTATATTTAATAACAAACTCGCACACTCTAGATTCACTGATATTTTCCACATATTATAGGATCTTGAGCTTTCCAATTAACCAGTAGAAGTAATAAATTCACATTAGATCAAACCTTATATAATATTTATCTAGACATGGTAGTTAATAAATGATTATTTATGGTTTTTTAATTTCTAGTACTATAATTTCTACTGCATAAAATTTTAGAAATTTAACCTCCAAAACTCTTACATAAGACTTTATAGTATTTTATAAATCAGGTACATCTTCCATCTGACAATTTTCTTAAAAATATATTCCCCTCAACTCTGTATAACCTACACCTTCCTATAATTTCTGTTTATTTCAAATTAAACCTTGTCTATTTATTTTTTTTCAATATCATTCATGGAAATATCAGGACTTTTTATAAGAAATTTTTCATTGACTATACTATTCTATATTCTAATTACATATAACATGTTATCATCCCAATTTCTAAACCCATGTTTTTCATCACCATATTCCGTAGGTAAATTTAAATATTATTTATCTTCAACTTTATCATTATACATAGAATCCACATAGACATTACAGGCCAAAGAAAACATTGAAATACCTAACATCTATTAGATTTATGGATCATATATTCTATAGAATATTTTTCCATCTTTATATTAATATATATCTACTAATGATGTATATTTTCTAGTTTTCCACTTTTCTCCAATTATCCTTCGATAGAGCATAATATAACCTTATGCTTCATGCCTTCCATTAACATCATATATATATTTTTGTGAAAACCACTCTTCCCTAGTGTCCAGTTTATAAATTGTTTCTATATTGATTACATCATCAAGGAAGTAGTTCATAATTTTCCTGATATTGTACTTTACACCACTTTTAGAAATTAATCACTTAAAATTCATACCAATGTCCCTTTACATAGTATAAGAACACGAAAAAACCACTCAAAAAATCTCTTAAATTTGTTTTATGGAGTAAAATCAAACACTCCAAATTGAATAATCAATGAATATGAATAGATATTAGGTATCTCTTTAAGATATAGTTTCAGTAATTCCCAAAATATCTATAATAAAATGTTACACAAGTAAAAAATCTTTTTTAATGGTGCAGTTTTAACTTTGGTTATTTCGAACCAATGTTAATGATAAATTATTTTTTAAGTTATATTTTAACCGACATGAAGTTCATTTTTCCCATCGGTTATAATATACACATCATAAATAAATAATTAAAAAATATTTGTATCTCATGAGGGTTTTATTACCTAGAGTTCCATTATTGTGACAGGGATATCTTTTTTCTCTCTCTGAAGCCCTAACATTCTAGTTTCTCTGATCTGGTGGTCCAAATATCATCTTATGATCTAAATCAATCTATACGGTTTCGTCATCCTTAGTTTATGCCTTGAAGAATGATTTCATGTAATCCTCATAAATTTTAATTTCTCTCTTTTATGTAATTCTTTACCTTTGAATCTATAACTGAAAAATTTACAACGAGATGTTATTCATTCTCAAACTTCCACCTTCATACATTTGGTTTTTTTCAACTTTATCATTTGATTTTTAACTAGGTATTATTTTTTTTCATTCTCAAATTGATAGTTTATTTAGATATTTAGTTTTAATTTTTCCCAATGGTAAAAATATAGAATAGGAATAATTCCCAACCATCCATAAGAAAGTAATATCTTGAATTAATAACATGTCTTTCATTTGATGATGGTTTGGATTTGATGATTATTGAAAAATATGTTGGTCATTTTGGATTAATATTGAATGGAATTATTTTGTTTTTCTAGTGAACTAGCTATTTCATGTAACTTCATTTTGTTAAATCTATATGAAATAATACTTTCTACATGGTTACACTATATAATATTTATTTTTGGGTATTCAATTTAATGAACCAAGTAGAACAACTAATTTTCCTTAGTTAATTTATAGAATATTTTCTGTATTTATACTATTTTACATTTTGAATCAAACATGATAATTCAATATAAAAAATCTATTTGAAAAATCCTTATCCTTGTATGGGATCATATGATTTTTATTTTTGAAGGCTTCAGTGATTAAATGTAATATTGTATCATCAAAATTGTTGAAATTGGAATATAAATTATATTTTAAATTGTAATTCCCTTTATTGTTTTCCCAGGTTATTTACTAAAATGTAATATTTTTACATAATAAAAAAAATCAAACATGACATCCATTTTTTAGGTATGCAGCTTGTTAGAACAAGTTAAAGTGGATTTCTCAATGCATACTGCACATGATTGGGGCAGTATAATCTATTTCTAATTTTATATTATGCTAATTCTTAAATGATTTTATTTAATTTGGAAAATTATTAATGTGACAAACAATTTGTGATTATATTATATTGTTAATTACAATATAGAATAACTTTTTTTCTAAATAATCAACTATGAATTAGTTGTTCTCATTATACATATTTTTGGGGGATATTTTTTATGGATATTTTTTAAACATTTTTAATAATTTGATAAGGTTATATCCATTTATATTTACTTGAGAAATTTTTTAAATAAATATATTTTTGAATTCCTTCTGTATGAATGAATTTTCTCATTCATATTTTTTATTTTCCTTCAAATGTTTCCATTCATGGTTTTCTATATTTTTTATTTCATTTCTAATATCAATATTTTATAAATTACTACATTTTTTTATATTTATTTTTCATATATGTTATATATAATGAATCTAAGTTTGATTAATGCACCTCAAACAGGTGTTGGAGATGAGGAATTTTTCGACGATTTTTTGGAATTTTCTAAATGATAATTTCACAAAAATGATATCTTTTTCTATATATTCCAGAAATGATAAAATTTGAAGAAGTAGAATAGAAGGGAGATCAAACATAATTTAATTTTTAGTGGTTCTAATTCATGTTACAGCCATTGGATTTGGCATGGTGAAACTGAGATGACATCTAGACAATTGAGAATTTATATAGTGATGCCATAAAACCATTGTATTCTGGTTCTCCAAAATCTATGGTTTTATCATTGGTGTTATGATTGATAAACCCAAATTAGAAACATGGATGGAGTGGAAATATATTTATTGATCTGATAAAATTGTTAAAATACATTATTTATAAACACTAGAATCTTCCATATTCACAAAATAATGCCTAGAACAATATTAATCCAAATGGAATTTTAGTACAAGAAAATACATGTATTCATCGATGAATATGTGCTATATAGAAATTAATATTAATATTTTTTTCATGATGTCTTAAATATGGGACATCCAGATTTAAGTTGAGAGGAAAATCATAGGCTAATTTAGATGTCTTAGAGACCCCTAAAATTCATTTTAGTATCTTTACATATTTTCTCATTTGAAATGTTTATTTTCTAATTATAATGATGAAAAAAGGATAAGATTACATGATGATGAGTTGATGTGTGATGAGAAAATATGTCTTCTTGATGATTGTCCAAAGTTGATGAAAAATGGGCATAAGATTCCAACATTCGTAACTGAAGTTCAAAATCTCAAACATGGACTGTACATAAGAGGAATGAATCCATTTCAAAGACATAGTTGCACACATATTTCATGGCCTATTTTATTGGTAATTAATATAATATCTCTTGAATTCTGTATGAAGAGAAAATAGATCACATTGTGATTAATAATCTATGGACTAAAAAAACTTGAAAAAGAAATTGATATTTTCTTATCACCAGTAATTGATGATTTGAAACTCTTATGGGAAGAATGTATAAGTGTGTATGATTCTTAAAAAATGGTAAATTTTCGACTCCATGAAATGATTATTTTTACTATAAATGACTTACTAGATTATTAAAATTTGTCTAGATATAGTGTTATGGGTTATAGATCTCATCTAATTTTTGAAAAAAATACTTCATATGTTCAGCTCTATCATAAGAAGAAAAATGTATACATGGGTCATCAAATGTTTTTTCATATTGTACACACTTATTGAATATTGAAAAAGGATTTGAATGACTCACATGAATTTAATATTTATCCAAAATCATTATCCACTCATTAGTATTTTGAGGGGGTGATATTCATTGATGTGACATTTGGAAATACCCAGAAATATCATAATGATAGAAATACATGGAAGAAATGGTCAATGCTTTTTTTAGATACCTAATTGGAGATATCTTGGGGTGAAGCATAACATTGATGACATGCATGTGGGGAAAAATATCTATGAATGTTTTATTGGAACATTCTTAGATATTAATAGAAAGACTAAATATAGGTTCAATGATAGAATTGATTTACTCTCACTACAGAAAAACTGAATATTTGCGACTGGCGATTTGCGACGGGCTCCCATCGCAAAAGGTCTTTTACGACGGGGCTCCGTCGCAAATCGCCCGTTGCCGAAAACGGCGTCGCAAATAAGTGTTTTTGCGGTGGTACCATCGCAAAAATATTAATTGCGATGGTATTTGTCCCTCGTCGCAAATGTGTTTTCGTTTATATATAAAAAAGGTATTTGCGATGGGCCGTCGCAGATATATTAGTTGCGACGGGTCAGAATCCCGTCACAAATGCGAAATTTAATAAAATACTTGCGACAAAGGTATTTGTGACGGACCGTCGCAGAAAGGTTTTTTCGACGGGTATTCGTCCCATCGCAAATGGTACAGTAAAAAACATTTACGATGGTAATTCCCGTCGCAAATGTACCAATCGCAAATATTAAACAAAATAAAAAAAATTAATTAATACAAATTGTATAATATAATATAAAAATAATATTAATATTAACAATATAAAAAATTATATTATTATAATATAAATATCAATATATATAAAATATAATTATGAAATATTAATATAAAATAATAATAATATGAATATAAATAATATAATATAATATAATAATACTAATATTAATAATATAAAAATTTAATATAATAATATTATTATTAAACTATCTATATAATAATAATATAAATATTAATAATATAAATAAATTATATTATTATAATATTAATAATAAAATATTTATATAATATAATTATAAAATATTAATATCAAAAAATAATAATAATATGAATATAAATAATATTATATTATATATTATGAAATATTAATATAAAAAAATAATAATAATAGTTCTAATATTATTAATATATAAAATTAATATAATATTATTATTATTGAAATAAACATACATATTTATGAAAAAATAATATTAATATTATTAATATTAATAAAATTATAAAATTATAAACTTCTCAATATTAATAATAAATATAAAATACTAAATGTAATATTACTAAAATATGCAGACATTAAAAATAATACTAATAAGTAGTAATATATTAAATAAATAAAAACAAATTAAATCACATAATATTCGTACCAATATGAAAGAGAAATTGTAAATAGTTAATATGACAATAAACTACAAACGAAAATGTTTATTACATCTAAAAAAATTATTGGGGTGGATAATCTGGAGGACCTGGAGGAGGTGGAGGAGGAAACACCATCCCTAAAATATGAGTTAGACGACGCATATACTCAATATACTCCTGATGTTGCTCCTCATATCGACATATCTCATCATCCTACTGCTGACGCATCTGATCCTGCCATCGACGCATCTCCTCATCATGCTGCTGACGCATCTGCTCCTGCCCCTGACGGAAATCCTCTATAAGCTGACTCTGAGCACGCAGTTGCTCCTGATACTCTGAGGCAGAAGATGATGTCTCTCCACGAGCTCCTCTCGAACTGGAAGCCAACATCGCATCAGTACCATAATAAGTTTCAGGAGTCAAATAAGAGCTGATACCAACTACTCTACCCTTTTCGAAGCCATATTGGGTCGCCTGCATCCATGTCGTCTCATTAAAATGGTGGAACTAGTCTGATCACCCGTCTCGTCTTGACTCCCAGCCTGTGTCTGAGAGGTGACGGCCTTATATGACTCCTTAAGTTTCAATTAGAAATTAAAATAAAGAAATGATTTTATGCATTTAATTTGAAAACTGAAAAGAAAATAATACTGACCACAATCTGATGCTGGCGGTCACCTCTAATCTCTCCAGTAGTCGGGTCGGTGTACATCCTCCGATAAACGCCGTACGCCGAAATACCGGGCTGCTCAGAATCCTATATAAATATAAATAAACTATTTATATTTAAAGTTTTATAAAATATTAAAAAAATTACTTACTAGACACTCTCTCTGCGCACTGAATGTACTACTACCGGCTCTATGTGTCACCTCTTGTAACCCCCTATTCTGTCAACCCAATACAGATCTCCTCTGAAACCCACCACCCAACCAGTGTGTACATGATCCATCCCAAAGGTGAGATGAAATGTACTCTGGTCCGTGGGCTCTACAAGACTCATCAAATTTTGTCACTCAAGCTTTCTTCACAGCCGTCTTTCTAAAATTATACAAAAACTGACCGAAACGGTCATGCATAGACACCACCCATGCTGCATGGATAGTGGCACGCATGCTCTTATCGATTGGATACCATAAACCCTAATATAATGTTATTAATGAATTAAATTTCGAAATAAATAATATTTAATTTCGTACCAGCCAATGATCGAACATGGCGGCCTGCACATCAGCGGGAATCTGATCCCATGTGAGCCAGGGATGAGAAAAATAATTGCGCAAGATAGCGCTCCCTTGTCCAATATATATATGCGTAAAATTGTGGAAAAAGAAAAAATAATCAAACAAATAGAATATTAATAAATTATAATGAAAGATAACTAAAATACACAGGTTTCCATACCGCCGCATGTGCGTATCGAATCCAAGAGGTGGACGTCGCTCTGGGATAGGATCTAGAATCATCAGTCTGGCAAGACCACGCCCCCTCCGAGTGATCCCTGTAGTGCCAACAACCTAAGGGTCAGAGGACTCAAGAACCTCATCATCCATAGGTAGATCAGCCTCCAGCAACTGACGAAACATTTACGAGTCCATATGAAACATGAAATGATTGTTATTAGAAAACAGTTGAAAATAACTATTATATATAGATATATATTTGTTATGATTCAAACCAGCATTTTACTGTATCAATGTTCATCTTCATAATCATCTTCATAGTTTTCATTGTCAATGTCTTCATCTTCCTCATCAACATCATCAATTTCCATATTAGTTTCACTGTCAGCATCTCTTGTCATTTCAAATTCAGTTGTAACATCATTGACAACATCGTGACCATCGACCCTTAATTGTGGTGTGTCATCCTCGATATTCATGTCTCTTTGTGAAAAATATGTGTTTTGAGGAGTGTCCTAAAAAATTTCATTTCCTTGCACTTCATTGGAACCACATTCATTTTTGAGTAAACTGATTATCTTGAGATTTAACTTTTATTATACTCCACCAATCATCCAACTCTTTTGTAGTAGCACAATATTTTGCATAATAAATTTGATGTGCCTGATGAGCCAATAAAAATGGTTCATTTACTACAAGAAGACTTTTATGTTTAATATTAACAATTCCATGAGTCGGATGAATACGCAAACCTCTCTCAGTATCAAGACATCGACATTTAAACATTGTTACATAATTCTGTCCTAAATAACACAGTTCAATAATTTCATCAAGCATGTTGTAAGAGTCAACATCAATATCTCTATGATGTGATCCCTTCAAACAAACACCACTATTCAATGTTTTCATTGATTCCACATATTCATGTGTATGAAAGCGATAACCATTCACCACATATTCATTATAAGATTTAACCATTTTGGATGGTGGGCTACTCAAAATATGCAATCGACTATATATCTTATCAGCATGTACAGATACCTGAAAATTTGTAAAAAATTTATCACTATTACAAGTAATAAATTGATTTTATATGTAAAACCAAAAATGAATGTATGTTACCAGTTTTTGATACCAGTGAGAAATTTTTTTTGCCGACGTTTTTCTAAGCCAGCTACTGTAATTTGTGGAAATTGTATCTTTATATGATCATCATATAACCTAAAAATACAATATGATTAATTTACTGTAACAAAATATATAGAATAAGGGATAAGAGCACTCACTGTACAATTGGTGAAATTTCTTCACAGTTGAGTAGAACATATGTATGAGCTCTATGATGTTCATCATCTGAAAGCCATCTATCATGAACTCCACTAAAGCGATGTTCGGGCTGATTGAAAAGTGATAATTGATTGTTTATATCATCATCAAAATTCCCCTCATTCCGGCCCATGCGGTTAAATTTTGAGGGATATTCATACTCAAAATAATGAGAGCATAATAAAGCAATTTCTTCTTGCAAATAAGCTTCAGTAATTGAGCCTTCAATTGATGCTTTGTTACGGACTTCTTTCATCAATTTCTGCATGCATCTCTCACATGGGTACATCCATCAAAACTGAACCGGACCTCCACATTTTTCATCATGTAGAAAATGTAATATCAAATGTTATATAAAGTCAAATAAATCTGACGAAATGATTTCTTCCAATTTGCATATAATTACAACAACAACTTCTTCCAGTTTTCATAGTGTATCGTAGTCTGTTGTCGCCACACACATGTCACGGAAAAAATATGACATATCTGTTATCGAATCCCAAATCTTATAATTCAACAAACCTCTTAATTTAATAGGCATAAGTCTTTCCATTATAACATGATAGTCATGACTTTTTAACATGGTAATATGACCAATTTTAACACATCTGCCCAAGCTGGAAGCATGGCCATCTGGAAGTCTCAAATTTGCAATCCACTGACAAAATAATAAGCTACTCTCTTTGGTCGGTGTATAAGATGCTTTTGGATTAATTAATATCTGTGATCTGAAATTTTCAAACAATTCATGTTCTGGTCGCCTGAAAATTTGGGCAAGATCTAATTGTGCCTTTACATTTTCTTTGGTTTTACCCGGTGTATCCAAAACTGTATGAAATAAATTATCAAAACTGTTCTTCTCAATATGCAAGACATCCAACATGTGTCGGACCTACAAATCAGACAAATAGAGTAGATTCCAAAAAATGATCTGTTTTGTCCAATTGTGTTCTTTCCCAAAACCATGAATTTTCTATTGGTTTATTGTCTGTCCAAAAGTGATAGAAGGTAATCAAAATAGAACTGATTGTAACTCTGTAACTGAGATCATTTTTGGAGGTTCATCTCTTTCAATTCTGCCTTTCCTGAAATGAGATTTATTCCTCCAAAAAGGATGATCGATTGGAAGAAATCTGGGATGACAGTCAAAATAGCAAGGTTTTTTTTTCATTCATGAGCATAAATGCTTTGTTGTCTCCCATATAGTAAGGACATGATTTTGGACCATGTGTACTCCAACCAGATAACATACCATATGCCGGGAAGTCACTAAATTTCCACATCAAAGCACCTTTCATTACAAAATTCTATTTCGCAGCAGCATCATATGTACCAACACCATGACTCCACAATAAATATATCTCATCAATCAGTGGTTTCAAATAAACATCAATATTAACATTCGGATGTACTGGGATTAATAATGTCAAAAAGATATAAGGCTCTTTCATCAACATCCATGGAGGCAAGTTGTATGGAGTTATAAAGATAGGCCAACAGGAATACTGACTACCAAAAGATCCAAATGGAAAAAAACCGTCAGTAGAAAGACCCAATCGCACGTTCTGGGATTCTAAAGAAAAAGATGGATGCACTTGATCAAAATGTTTCCATGAATCACCATCAGATAGATGAATCAAGCTTTTACTATTTGAAAGATTGGTTTTGTGCCAGGACATCATTGTCGCTGTGTTCTGAGACATAAATAAACACTGCAACCTGGGTGTAAGCGGGAAATATATCAACTGTTTTACAGGAATCAATCCAGACTTTCCTGATTTAGCTTCTTTATACCTCGATTGTCCACATGTGGGACAACTATCCAATGACCCATTTTCACCAGAATATAAGATGCAATCGTTTGATCATGAATGTATCTTCTGATAACTAAGGCCTAGATTATGAATGAGTCATTTCCTCTCATAATAATTAGAAGGCAACACATTTATTTCAGGTAACAGTGCTTTAACAAAAGAAAATATCTGATCAAAACAGTTATTTAACATTCCATTATCTAATTTAATAGCCATAAATTTTGAAACTGCTTCTAATTTTCTTATCTTGGAACCAGGATATAATTCATCCTCAGTAGCCCTGAACAACTCAGCAAATTCAGATGGTGCCAACTCAGGAGGTAATCAACATCATCCTCGATTTCTGTTTGTTGAATGGATGGCCATACAACATCCTGTACTAAATTCTGAAACCGTGATGGATCTGAAATCAAATTAATAGTATCTTCTCTGGGACTATGTTCACCGTTTTGATACCAAAAAATTTAATCTGATTGAAAACCATAATGAAAGAGATGTTTCCCAACGATGTCAAATGTCTCAAACGTTCTTAGAGCACATTTTTTACAAGGACACTTAATTGTCCCTTATGAAACAAATTCTGGGTTTGATAATGCAAATGATAAGAAACCTTTAACACTATCAACATATACATGATTTAAACTAGAACTGTTTGGATTTCTACGCTAATTTATCCAAGCACGATCATATAATAATGATTGATGTCAATTTCCTTGTTCCATATTCATATATATGTTTCTACAAAATTTAAAACCATTACTATTGTTAAATAATTTGATATAAGAAACAATATCCTAAAAAAAGAAGATACATAATTACTTTTATTTATTAGTAATTAACAATAATTATAGGTGACACAGTTAGTTTGTAATCATCCCCACTAATTATTATTAATTTAGCAATACTTAGAAATACTTGGAAAAATGAAATATGCTTGAATAATGAACTAAAATTTTTTAATCATCGTTGTGAAGATAATATTACTAATTATTCTGATTTTTCCGACGGCTCATCTCTTTTTAACTGTCTCCCGACTGAAATCAGTATGAAAAACTTGCTCTGACATACGTGAGAGCATATTTTTCATACTTATTTCAGTGGGAGAAAGTAGCAAAGATATGAGACGTTGAACAAAAGGTAGCCGTCAATCCGCTGGAAATTGTTCCAATTTATAACCATGTACTTGAATTTATTTGATTTTTGATTAATTTAGTTAGTAATTATTACTAATTATTACAAATCTCAATATTTCCAACAGATTTCGCTTTATTCTTAACATGTTCAAATATTAAAGAGTCGTCAATTTTCAGGTCATGCCCAATAAAAAGTTTGTGTCAACCTTGTCCAATGTAAACACTATAATTGTCCTTACATGGTAGATTATCTCACAAGTAGGGTTGCAATAGGACGACACAAGTAATGAGAAAGACATGACTTGGGTTTTCCTATTGCAACGCTACTTGCGAGGTGATCAACCAAGTAAGAAAAATTATAGAGTTTACATTGGACACGGTTGACGCAAACTTTTTATTGGGAATGACCTGAAAATTGGTGACCCTTTAAGATTTGAACTGTTAAGAATAAAGCAAAACTTGTTGAAAATATTGATAATTGTAATATTTTATAAATTTTTTATAATTTTAATAATATTAATATTTTTTTACAAATATTAAACATATCATAATAAAATAATTATATTATAAGTATTATTTAACTATTAATATTAGAGTAATATAATATTTTATATTATGTTACTATTTATGTTACTAATTATATTACTAATTATGTTACTAATTATGTTACTAATTATGTTATTAATTAGAAATGCGACGATATGCATATAGGTCGGGTGGATAACCAATCAATTAATAGAAAAACAAACGTAATTGACCGCTCATCTACCTCAATTTTCTTTTCATTTGTGTGTTGAGGTTGACAGGAAACTTCTGCCTCCACATGTAATATGTGCTTTTACTGTCAATATTATAAACCTCCTCACCTCTATATTGGCGAGGAGGTTGATAATTTTGACAGTAAAAGCAGATATTACATGTGGAGGCAGAAGTTTCCTGTCAAGCCTCAATACACAAATGAAAAGAAAATTGAGGTAGATGAGTGTTCAATCACGTTTCCTAATTAAATATAATTGTGTCCTAATTAATTTTAATTGATTCTTAATTAGATCTAATTGTTTCCTAATTAAATCTAATTATTTCCTAATTAAATCTAATTATTTCCTAATTAAATCTAATTATTTCCTAATTATATCTAATTATTTCCTAATTAAATCTAATTATTTCATAATTAAATCTAATTGTTTCCTAATTAAATCTAATTTTTTCCTAATTAAATATAATTGCTTCCTAATTAAATCTAATTGGTTCCTAATTAAATCTAATTGTTTCCTAATTAAATCTAATTCTTCCTAATTAAATCTAATTGTTTCCTAATTAAATCTAATTTCCTAATTAAATCTAATTGTTTCCTAATTAAAACTAATTGTTTTCTAATTATTTTAATTGTTTCCTAATTATTTTAATTGTTTCCTAATTGTTTTAATTGTTTCCTAATTATTTTAAATTTTTTATAATTATTTTAATTGTTTCCTAATTATTTCTAACCAATTAAATCTAATTATTTCCTAATTATTTGATAAATCTTTTAATTAAATCTTTTTATTACTTAATTATTTGATAATTATATATTTATTTCTAATTATTATCAAAACATCTCCCAGGAGTGTCGAACCAAGAGTGCAGCAATGCCCGTTGTCGTGTACCAGGTTACCCCGAGTCCAGCTCGAAACACCTTGTCAATGTTTTCACTCCTAGGTACATCTATGCCAGAGCTGCCTCTACTTGTTCGTATCCAGACAAATATTATTTGGTACAAGCACATAAACTAATTATACTATATAGCTAAAAAATTTATTAAAAAAATAAAATTAACAATTACAAATAAAATTAACAATTAACAATTTAAAATAATTTAACAATTAAAAAAATATAAATACCTTTAGTAATCTGTGCCTTCTAACTCCTTCTTTCCTCTTCTCGAATGTAAAAATTAAAATAAAAAAAATTTCTACTCAGAACTGAAAATTAGAGAGACAGAAGAATACAGATCTGATTGTTTTGGAAGAAAACGGATGGGGTGTATATATAGGTTAGATTATTTGTGACGGTCGTATTTGCGATAGGAGACCATCGTAAATACTAGGTATTGCGACGGGATACCGTCGCAAATGCCTTCGCCTGCATTAAATACAGGCGGCGAGAAAAAGGTCTTTTGCGACGGTCCCGTCGCAAATATCCACCATTAGCGACGGGTGGATATCCCTGTCACAAATTTCTATTTACCGCCACCAGTATTGGTGACGGGGCCCATCGCAACTACCTTCACCCGCATTAATTACGGGCGGCAGGTAAAAGGGTTGTTGCGACGGGCCCGTCGCAAATGCCACACCATTAGCGACGGGCGGATATCCCCGTCACAAATTACTATTTACCGCCGCTAGTTTTTGTGACGGGAGAATATCCCCGTCGCAAATTCCTATTTACCGCCGCCGGTATTTGTGAAGGGACCAGTCGCAAATACCACGAGTTGGATTCTCTATTGTGACGGGTAAATAGTCCCATCGCAAAACATATTTAATATCTCGGGGTATTTGCGACGGGTTGTAGGTGACCGTCGCAAATAGGCTTTACAACGGCCGGTATTGGCGATGGGGCATGTCGCAAATAATACCGGGTGGATATTTGTTTGTGACGGTGAAGTTTCCTCATCGCAAATACTATTTACCACCACAGGGTACTTGCGACGGGTATCCTTCAACCCGTCGCAAATATCCTTCCCGCGTTTTGGCGCGCAAACCGCGGCATTGCAATTGCGACGGGCCCTGTATTTCCCTCGCAAATAACTGACCATTTGCAACGGTAATATATTCCCATCGCAAAACTCTTTTCATCGGAGTTTTTGCGACGGGAATAAGACCTGTCGCAAATACCCCATCGTAATAATCATTTTTTCCCGTAGTGTCTCAGTGGGAATATGTTTGGAGTTGGCTCCCACTTCTGATGGAAGGATAACATTCCTACACAGGCATGTCATACCTTATCCAAGAGGGATAAAGTCAAATTTTATCAATGTCAATGTGATATCAAAGCTCAACATGTTTTTCCTATAAATGTAAAAATTTTTGTCTCTTTAAGGTATTCAAAGTTGATAGCTACGAAATGCCATGACTCCCACGTGATGTTATAATAGATCCTACAATTTGAAATGTATGTAATAATTCCCACCCATGTCAGAATGAGTATCATGAATGTGAATTTTTTTTTTATTAAAATTGTGATAATCTGATTAAATTTAATTATTGGATCATTTTTTGGAACTAATTAGTTTCTATAATTCTTCAATTGGAAATGTATTTTACTCCAATTTTTTTGATATCATGGTGAATTTAGTAGTTCACTTACTATGATAAATAAAGCACTGAGGACATATATATCTATATTGGATTTATCCTTTTGAATTTTATATAAAGATATTGATGGGATATGTTAAGAATCCATATTTACCTAAAGCATCCATAGTTGAGAAGTAAATTTTTGAAGAGGTTGCAGAGTTTTGTACAAGATATTTCTTTGGCACGGAGCACATTTATTTTCCTTCATCTGACCATGACGGAGTTAATTTTTTGGTGGGAGGGAATACGTGGCATGAATTTCAAATCATTTACTGGTGAAAGGATAACAAAGGTACAATTATACATCCTGAATATCATAGATGATTCTCAACCAAAGCTAACATTTCATAATAATGAGTTGAAACCAAGGTGTCCAAAAAAATGATATGAGGATTTTTAATGAGCATACAAAAATATTTTTTCTATAGTTTAAAGAGACTGTGAAACCAGATTCATTATAAACATTAATACGGTTCGTGGGTGGTCCATGTCTAAATTTGACAACATTGTTTGAGTATGAAATTAATGGCTATAATTTTCATATGAAAAATGAGGAAAACCTAAATGCAATTTAGAATAGTAGTGTATAGGTATTCACAAAATCAATTCATTTATCATGTTCAAAAGTGAATAACCCAATCTCCGTATCAACCACATATTATGAAGTCATTGAAGAAAGATGGGTGGTTGATTACATTAAATTTAAATTTAAAGTGTTTATGTGTAAATGGTTTATCTGTAACAATAATGTTCGACATTATGAATTTGGAAATACACTAGATAATATGAATAAATTGGAACACAAAATTGACCCCTTTATAAAGGAAACGCATTCAACAAATTTCTACATTCTTGACCAATCTGATGTATAGTGGGTTATTTTTACCTATATATAAATATTATATTGGTGATGATAAACATTATTATGATAATGATTTATGTGAGATCCCAAAGTTCATTGAAAGATTAAAAAATAATATTAATGAACATATCGAATACATGGTTTCTTCCATATAGAATGATCATGATGAAGGAGTTTGGGAAAACAGTATTTAATACAATCCTAATAATTAAAGTAATTTATATTTAATTATGGTTTAATTTCTAAAATTTCATCAATTAGATATTTAAATTTGATTTTCTTTATTAAAACACAAAGTTTAACTAATAATTTTTATTGTTTATTTATATTTGTTTTGTTTTACAAGTGTTCCATATTTACCCGTAAGCAACTTATCAATAAAATGATTTTTTGGAAAATCAATTATTTTAAATTTACCATTTTCAATAAAAACAAAATATATTATAAAATGTATATTATAATAGAATTATTTGCGTTGTAAAAATGATTTATTAGGTAGGTGAATTTTTACTATGTCATTTCAACTCTAATTAATATTATGTATTTTCCATTCATTTATGTCATTTGATCTCTCATTAATATTGTTTACATTTTAGTCAACTATAAAAAATGTGAATAATGTTTTTTAGTTTACTTTTATTTTGTTTGAAAATTGATATTTTTTTATTTACATTTGAATGTAATTGTTGGATTTATAATTTTTTATACTAATTGATGTTACTTTTATTGGATAGATAATGGTTGATCAATCATTGGATCCACTATAAATTTATAGAGATGATCGTACTCATACCTATAGAGATTTTAAGATGTTTATTTATTTATTGATGTTAAATTAACTCCATATATATTGTGATTAATTATAGATATTTTCAAATATTACATACATGATTATCTTGAGGATTATTGCACACAGTGGGCCTTTACTAATAAGGTTCGACAGTATATTTTAGCAACAATATTTGGGAAATCCCAAACACCTGGATCGTGTATGAGAATACCTAGAAGGTGTATCTATAAGAAAAGTGTTTCCACATTCATAAGCTTCTTAAAAAGAATATGTTTTTAAAAAAATTGCCTTTTGAAGCCAAGTATTTGGATATTCAAGAGATGATAGTAATTTTTTATCAATTTAAAGATTATATATTTCTCTAATGATTTAATGGATTACATTAAAGGCAAGGAAATACATTATATAAAATAAAAAAATCAATGTTCTAAGACATCATATACATATTCTTCTTATTTTAATTTATTTTTAACATACTAAATATTTTTATTTGGAGTTTATGATAATACATTTGATTCTATTATGTGTTGGTGTGTAATAAATATAGGGAATCTGAAAAATTATATCATATAGCTTATAGAAAGAGATTAATTGTGAATCAACACGATGCATGTTTTTCTCATGTATGTCGATTAACAAAAAAATATTACATTTATTTATTGAAAATTAATAATTATGTATTGTTTTTATTAGTTATCTATATAAAATGTGTATAATGAATGAAAAGAATGATGTATATGGATATATAGACCCATCATTTATTTCACTAATAACATAGACGATGACTGATAATAAAAGAATAGTTTATATAGCTGAATGATTTTAGAGGAATGTCATCATTCATGGTTGTATGTTTCTATATCATGGAAGGTATGATATTATTTTTCTCACAATGTGTAATATATTCCATAAAAAATATTAAATTCATATTAATTTTTTTTTATTAGTGGTCATTGGATTTTGGGTGTTTTTTTGTCTAAGAGAGAAGACATTGTATTGGTTATGCTCTATCAATAGTGAAGTTAGAGAAAATTTGAAGAATGTATTAAACAAGTAAGTTTTAAAATTTTAATAATATTTTATATTAAGGTGAATAAAATTTATTATATTCAAATTATTCAAAAATAAGGCACAATATTTTATTAGCGATATGAAAAAAAAGAATGCTCAATGATCAAATTTTTAAATGATAAAGTGATTTTTAAATTAAAAATAAAAATTGTGGATATATTAATAAAAATTATATTTGGAATCAAATTCTATTTGAAATATTTTCTTAAACAATATATTGTAACTTAATGTGGATATTATGTTTTGATATTCATGTATGAAATAATTCCAACGGGGGTAGTTAAAAGAATTCATAAGGTTATATTTCATTATAAACCCTTCCAAAATATTTAATATGTTTTATTGAAAATTCAATTTAAATTATTTCTGTATTATTTATTCAATTTTTTATGATGAATGGTTCTGAAAATCATACCATATGATATATATAAAAATTTAATGGGAAATAATTTTATAGGTTTTATTATTTTATGATTTTTTGAATGTTCTATTGTATATGTCTTCTATTTTCTCCCAATTCTTTTATTATTTCTTTTATTTTTGTTTATAGAAGCAACTATGGTGGATGTTGAATCAATGTATTATTTCTAAAAAAATCATGTCAGTTATTGGATAACTAAAGTGGAAAAAAATTATACCTTATTTTCATGTCGGTTATCAAATAACTAATGTGATAAATGGTTCATATGTTTTTCACATCGGATACTTGTTAACTGAAATAAAAATAAATTATAAACAATTTTTCATATCGGTTATTGGATATCTATAGCCTCCCTTACATTAAAAACATTAACATTAAAGAAATTTTTTAGTAAACATAATCCTTATACAAAGAACCACATGAATATCAGACTAGTCTGGTGCCTTTAGAAACATGAAATACAAAAACACTGATACATAAGTGATATAAATTTTCTCTAACTAGGTTCTTCAGGATGAGAAACCTTCTTAGAGACCTCAAAATTAGATATATCGTCATAACATGGGGGAGGCATCATGAAAATTGGTGAGCTGAAATACACAATAAAGGTAAACAAAGGAGCCATGTAAGTATAAATAGGAGCATAAGGGTATGAGAACATGATCCTAAAAATATAAGATCACACCCTTTATATAAAATATCATACACATGAAACATGGAAAAAATGATTTGCAGTTTATAATACATGAATAAAAAGTAAGTAAAGGAAATAAGCCATCAAATCATAACCTAGGACTAAGCCCTGTAATTTTGGAAACGCATAAGCCTATAATTATTTCAATAATTTCAAAGGCACTGCCACTATTACCATCTTAGTAGTCATGGTTTATTTCCATGGCCATCATAGTAGCGTGAGTTCCCCCCTACCACCATCATAAAAGTCATGGTTCACACCAATATCCATATTTGTATTCAAGATTCACTCACAATAACATATTACTAGAATTAGTTCACTTCTCAAAACATCATAGTCTATCATGTGAGATATAAAACATTATCCAATGCATTGGAAGAAGATACAGGTTCCACTTGTCAGATATTGAAATCATGGATGCATGTGACATAAGATCATAAATGAACTTTTAATGAACCCTAAAATGAAATGGGTATCACAAGCATGTAAATATATCACAACCTATAGAAAGAATCGGGTTTCCTAATCATTTAATCATAAAAATAACCTGTGAAAAGAAGAGGGATTAAAAATCATATAATCCATTAATGAGAAATAGGGTTCATAAAATAATTAAAAAACAACATAATTCATTTATAGAAATAATACATAAGGATTCAATTAATAATTTCCCTATATAGGCATGCGAAACACCAATGGATGTCATCTAGTATGATAAATAATTTTTAAATATCTTCAAAATCATTTCTTTATGAACATAACCTATCTGTTTTGATGAATTTTTTTTATTACATAAAACCTTTTGAATCCCATTTTCATTGAAAATAAAATCGAAAAATTATAAAGGAATCATTTTAAAAGAAAAATAATAATTTAAACCCATTTTTCATATATAATTATATTGAATGATCTTTTGAAATAATTTTGGAAAACATGGTTTTGAATACAATAGTTTTCTGACCAAAGAGAGAAGTGGTCATATATTACTAAAAACATTATCATAAGCACTAAAGAGATTAAAAATGATACTAGAAATTGAGGATATGTAGAATAAAATTAGGATAAATAAACTTATAAAAAATCTTTAATTAAGGAACATAATATTCCATCAAATTAATCATGAACATAATCAATATTGAAAAAAAAAGATATTTTCTTAAAAAACCATTTCAACTTTGTGACATGGGAACATACTATCCAAGTAAGAAAATGAACATAATTGATGATTAAGTTATAATAAAATAAATTATATTCCTGATATAACATGTAAAATTCATGTATATACCACTCAAAGAAGCGTATAGAGGTATAACAAAATATGAGTCTCAAAGAAGGAAAATGGAGAAAAACATATATTACCGGTTTGGTTTACTTTGAAAGTCAAAAACCATGAATGAAGAATCATAGAATTTATATTTTAATACCCATAAATTTAGTTATATAATAAATATAATAAAATCATGGTTAGTACATACTCCATACAAAGATATAGAGTGTCGAACATAGCTTGTATCTCATGAAAATTAATAGTTTGGGGAAAATCCCCTTACCTATTTTCGTGACTCTCTCCATACTCAGACAAGATTCCTGTCTAATAAATTTATGTTTATTATAAATATTTTATAGAATAATATTCTCGTACATAATAACATATATGGTTTTTTTATTACCTTATATTACCTTCTTGTTAATGATCCCATAATAATGAATTACTTTGTGTAATATTCGCTTTGTTCGTCGCTTGTGTATTATTTGGTTATAACATTGGTCATTATACTAATATCATGATTAAAAATTTTAGAAAAAGATATATATATATATATTAAATAAATTCTATTTATATTATAATATTTTATATCATAATTATGTATGAAATGTAATTCACCGTTCATGATGACAGAGAGCCATTCATACGAATGAATGTTGTTTCTGTTTTGGTTACTGTATTGAAAGATATTATAAAAATGAAATATGTATATATATGAATATATATATATATATATTATTTTAAAAATAAAATTATTTATTATATATATCGTATATGTTCATTAATTCATTTCCATGTCATGTGTGAATGAATCACATCGCTTTGAGGGGGTGGTTTTCCACAATTCGTCAAACAAGATTATCGTATTAACACCAAATGGAAGGTAATAATTTATGGCCTATAAAATGAATAAATAATCATAAGTACATAATAAATATAATAACTTACATATATAAACAAATTTTCCATCATAATGGCCACCAATATTGGTGTTAAAGAAGAAATGAAAAATCGTCATGTCGGGAGGCAGTTGTCCAGCCCATATTGAAATAGTATGTTCTACATCGATTTAATGGATTTTTGGGTAAGTGTTGGTAAGATACATTGAATAATAACATCCTATTGTATGGGGTATAATTATTTTGTCAGAAGGGAATGTAATAAAGATATTTTAGGTTTGGAGAATGGAAAAAATAAAGGATCTTGAGAAAAGGCATTACATCTATATCAGGTAACTCCTTTTGGTTTGTCCCAAAAGGATTCCATGACAGGGTTTCTTCTCAAATGGTGGATTCAAGATCAATTTTAGAATTTTTGGGAAGTGTATTGGGTGGGACATGGATTAACATAAATGTTTTTTTGATGTTTTAGGAATGGGTAGAGCTGGTTGACTTTTATAGGGTGGGAAAAGGAACCACACAAAAGTTTTTTAATCAGGTTAGGTGTCCACATATTATTACCTAAACAATGTATTAAAAAGCCAACCAAACTTCAAAATGGGAATTTTATGGCTGAAATATTTATAGAAAACTCGTTATTGACATGTTTATAGGTAGTTTTGGGTCTTAAAATCTTGTCTAGTATTTTATTAAAATTATGTTACACATAATGAAAGTAATTAATTTCAATCACCTTCATTATTATTATTTTTTAAAAACAAAGTTAACCATTATAGTCATTTTAAATTTAGATGATTCCAAAATATGGAATACATTTTTCCAAATTCCAATCACAGATGTGGAAGAAATTAATTTATAAATAATGCCACATTCAGGATGACAATGCAGATAGTTATAGTTGTAGAAGTTGTTCAAGTGACCAAAATTGGATTGATTGATAAAAATATTATCTTATTAAAATTTTAAATAACATTTAAATATATTTAATCCTTTTTAAAAATGAAATTAAAAATTAGTTTTTAATTAAAATCTTATATTTTCACTATACATCTAAAAATAATGTTTATAAAAAAATCAAAAAAATTCCACCTAAGATAATTTTGACATTCTAAATTCCAATATAATGTTTATTTTTTAAAATAAAATTTCTATATTTTTTGTAAAATTAATTTAATTATTAAAATTGGTTCATTTGAGATAGTGGTTTATTTAAACATAAAAATTTAATTACGAAAACAATCTTATCTTTAATTATCAATTTGTTTTATTAATATCAAACAATTTTTGGAAATTTTAATATTAATATAAATTTTTTTCATAGATTTTTTATAAATATTTAATATTAATAATTATATTACAAAAATAATGTTCTTTTGAAATAGAGTGTTTCATATATTGTACTTATGCTGAGTCAGTTCCGTGTGAAAGGAATCATTGAAATAGTTCATTGGAAAAAATAAATGTAAATTTAAAAATTTTCAAAAAAATTACCATAAAAATTTAGGTTGTTACAATTTATTCCCCATAAAATGAAATTTTCATCAAAATTTGTCACTCATGTAAAAACAAGTAATGATACTTCTACTTCATCATATCCTCAATTTACCATGTTGCTTCCTATAACTAGTGATATCTCCACAGAACATTTACCATGATATTTGTCTTGTTTCAGAGAACGTTCTCTAATTGGTCCAGAATTTCCACAAGTTTCACCTTATAATAATGATCCTACTCAAGTAGATTGATCTATGACTTTAATATATGTGAATAGATAGGTATGTACTTCCTTAAGAGTGATACATGGAACACATCCTATATTTTATAGATATTTGAAGGAAGTGACCAAAGATAGTCAACAATCATGATATGATCATAAATATCAAAGGGAACAATATATTGAGGTGTTAGTGTCCCTTTCTTCCTGAATCCCATAACATTCATCCATGAGTAGATTCATAGAACCTCCTTTTCACCAAATTTAAATACTAGATCATATTAATGGTTATCAACATAACCTTTTGGCTGACTTCGAGCTTCCTTGATATGATGAGGAAAGGGTTTAAAATCCTAGAATATTTATTCATAAATCTTAAGCCCCAATACCTTTCTTTTCCATCCACATGCCAATATGTTTCAGATCTAAATTTCATCCCATATAGGGATTTATAATGTCCTATATGAACACTTGAGTGAATGTTATTGTTGTGAGAAAACACCACTAGATGATGGTTTTGATCCCAAACACATTTGAACTCTATATTACAAGATATAAACATGTCCTCTAAGGTTTAAATTGTTCTTTCAGACTAACCATCAATTTGAGGATGATAAGCAGTGCTGAAACTAAATTTTGTATCATGTGATTTTAGAATACATCACCGGAACTTGAGGTAAACCTCAAATCCTGATCAGATACAATGGAATGTGTTACTCCATGCATCTTTACAACATCCTTAATGTAGATACTAGAAAAATGATAAAGAGAGAAATATCATCTAATAGAAATTATGTGTTTTTACTTAGTAAGGCGATCAACTACCACCAATATAGAATTAAACCCTTTAGAGGTTTTGGGATGTCCAATGAAAAAATCCACTGTGATGTTTTCCCATTTCCATTCTGGTATGGGTAATTGATGAAACATCCCTTTTCAATTTTTTTCATTCATCCATATGTTGTTATCATACCAATCATGGATATACAACCTACATGATATATCTCTTAATTCCATCTCATTAGTAGTATTATTTCATGTCCCTATACACCTTTATACTTATAAGATGAATAGATAATAAAAAACTATGATCTTATTCTAATAGATCCCTCTTCAAATCTGGATCGGAAAAAACACATACACGGATAATAATCCTTATCATTCCTTCTTGATCAAGGTTAAACTGAAGACATTTTAAAACATTTATTCTTAGCTCTTCATCTTCCTTCTAAACCTACTTAATATTTACATGGATAGAGGGCATCACATTCATTTGATAAAGTTGTGATTTTTCCACATCTATTTGGATTTCTAGATCCATCATTTGCAAATCTGAAAAAATTGATACGTTTTTATCCTCATCATACCTAAGCAAGAGTGATCTTTTAGACTCAATGAATCAACCAACTTGTTTGATTTCCCATGGTGCTAATGTATTGAACAATCAAAATCTTTTTTCATCTCTAATTGTCTTCTCATGTTCATGTTCAACTAATTCTAAGTAAATATATATCTTTGACTTTTATTATCATTATATATATCACACATTTTTCCACAAGTATAATGACTCTATATCTTTACGTCAGTGATTAATGATAAATAATCAAAATCTTGAGTTGGGACATTTTTCTCATGATTTTTTGGCTATCATGAGACATAGGGTTTAACCACATTATTATTCACAATAATACATCCCAATACCTTCATCGAAACATCTATATATATATTACAAACCCTTCTTCATAGTATGGAAGTGTAAGAATTGGTGCAGTGACCAAACGTCTCTTTAGTTCATTGAAAATTTCTTCACAATTTTCCCAACAATCATTAGTCTATAAAAACATCACATTTTTTGAAGTAAACATGGTCAAAGTATTATATATCCATGAGAAATTCAACACAACCAATCTATAATGTTGATATAAACAAAAAAACTATGGATCTCAGTCTCTATGGTTGGTCTAGGAAATATTTTAGTAGCCTTTACCTTTGACAGATCTATCGTTATACCATCTCTTGAGATTATGTGACCCAAAAATGAATCCTTTTAAAACAAAATTAACACTTTTCAAATTTTTCATAATTTTTTTCATTAATTAGGGTGTTTAGTAAAATTTTCATGTTATCTTCATGCTCTACCTTGCTCTATGAATATATTAGAATATCATCTATAAAGACATCCACAAAATGGTCGATTTAATCTATAAAGACTATATTAATTAAATACACTAAGATAATAGAGGAATTAGTATAACCAAAAGGTAAGACAATATATTCATAGTGACCATAACTTGTATATAATGTTCTCTTGGTTATATCCTCATTCCTGACCGTCAATTTTTGATTTCCATAACAATGGTCAATCGTGGAAATGTATTGAGCTTCATGAAGTTGATCAAAAAATACATTAATATGAATAATAGGATACTGGTTATTGATTGTGATAATGTTCAACTCCTAATAATCAATTCAAAGTCACATTTATCAATTGTTCTTTTTCAGAATAATAACCACTTCACCTCAAGGTGACACACTAGGCTGAATGAATCACTTACCTAGGTTTTCAGGATGTTTCTTCTTTAATTCCAACAACTATGTCAATGATAGTATATAATAAGTCTTTGAAATTTGTGTTGTACTAGCTATAAGTTTAACTGAGGACATAACTTCATGTTTTTTTTGAATCCTGGAAAACTCTTTAGGAAGGACATCCACAAAATCCAATATAACAGGCATACCATCGATGTCGATTTTCTCCCCATCCATTTGATATAGATAACCATTTTAAATATGGATTAAGACCCATACACTCAATGAAATATCCAAAAGAAAATTATAATTTTCACAACATTGTTAGATGATCATAGGATCATTTTAAATATTGAATGAAACTTCCCTACCCTGATAATTGATTCGGGATTTATGTAGATAAATTCATTCCATGATAGGGATGAAATCAAATTCTATTAAAGGAATAATGAAAAGATTCATAGGAATAACATTACCAAAAACATCAACCAGAGAGGAATTGTAGACTTGAGATGAAATCATCATCACAATTGGTTTCTAAACATATGATTCTCATCTAATTGTTATGGTGGAATCATAACACCGTTATCGAATTCATTTTATATAAATGAGTTTGTAGATCGAGAATAAAATATGGAATTAATAGTTCTGGATTGGATGGAATGTGGAGCTTTTATCACATTGTTATCACACCCCACATCAGAAATACCGACTTCACATGATTTCCCCATGTCCCATGGATTAAGAGGTTTCTGACATCTGTTACCATCACCGGGCATTGGGATTGTGTAGTTGTTAGCATAATGACCATTCTCAAAACACTTGTAGTGCTGAATCATGGGAGGTTCATTTTGGGTGTATTTTTCTCTATTGTAATTTTAAGTTAACTTCTTCCCATAACATTGTTAATAAATTTCTTGGTAACCATATTATCTTTACTAAATATATTTATTAGAACCCTTAAGTTAATATCCTCCATTCTTCCCCCAACACATAGAGCGTAATGTAAAGTTCATATTAATTTCTCCATGAATCCTAGAGTTTCTTTTAAACTCCAATTTCATCATCTTGTGAAATAAATGAAATTGATATGTGACTCCTACATCCATTTCAACCTTGACTGTATAACATACAATCTCTTCCTTGCTACCAAATTATCATATATCCAACTATCATCTGAGTCTTTTCTTTAAAACACCAAACAACCTATCAACTTTACATTCACTGTTGGATGATAATTCCTAAAGCGTACCTCACAAGTATCGTAAAATGAGCCTTATAGGTACTGACAGATTTATAATCCCTTTACATAAACACAATAAACTCATTATTTATCTCAGTATTAAGAATTATATTAAAGTACATATAGAAAAATAAGTTCTTGAACTCGTCCCAAACCATGGATTCAATGTCATCATCCTTCCTCATATTCTTGATTAGAGTCCACCACTACTATGCTTCACCCTGTATGAGATAAATAGCCATAATGACATTCTCATCCTTCATAAACTAAAGAATAGAGAATATCATTTCAGTGGTACAAATCCATTTTTTAGAAACAAGTGCATCAGGAGAACCACTAAACGAAGAAGGAGGTTGCCTCATGAAAGACTCAACAGAATGATGTTCCCTCATTTTTACATTTCGATGTCCACCATGATTCATAGCCTAAGAAATATTTGTGAGCATAGAAATGGGGTTTCACATTCTAAACCCAATAGAATTTATTTTCTCAGGTGGAAAATCATTGCATTGTCTATTATAATCTATATTAACATAGTTCTTTTGGGTACCATCCATTGACTAAAACAAAAGTCATCATGTAAGAAATATTTATCATAATGATGAAAAACATAATCATGAAAAATAACTTATAGGATCTCTAAATTATTACACCTTCCTTAATTTATGACACCATAGGATTATAATTGGTTATTCATAGCCAACATTTATATAAATCATTCATAATGGTTCATGAAGTGTTTTTGAATTCCCAAAGCACATCACCAAGGAGTGTCAAATGAGGTTTGCAGTAAGTCCCATTGTCATGTACTAGATTACCCCAAGTACATACCTGAAAATGTTGTTTTCATTTTTACTCCTAGGTAAATCTATAACATATCCACATCCAATTTTATTATCTAGATAGGGATGAATTTTTATGAAATCACTCAATAAATCATTTACAAAAAATCCTTGACATTTTTAAAAACATTAACTCATCTGTATACATATCTTTAGAGACAACCAGTGACATATCCTTAGAAATAAAAATATATATATCACCATGGTTTTATCATCTTAGTTTCCATAGGTTCACTAATCTTTTCCATAGATACAAACTATAGAGACCTTATTTTTAATAACCTTAACCTTACATAACTTTTTTTTTAAAAATTAATATTATACAAATAGATGCATGAAGAATATACTAGTCTATTTGCTATGGAAACATAGAATACATAATCACTGATACATAACTGATCTAAATTATCTCCTACTATGCTCTTCATCACTAGAACCCTTATTAGAAACCTCAAAAATAAAACATATCATCATATCCTAGGGAAAGAAACATAAAAAGTGGTGAGGTCAAATGCTCTGTAATGGTAAACAAGGGAGTACTATAATTATAAACATGATCATAATGGTATGATAAATTGATCATGAAAGTAGAATATCATGCCCTACATTTCAGATATCATAAACATAAATCATGGAAAAATATCATTGCTTCATTAGTCCCGAATCAAAATAAAGCAAAATATATACTCCATGGAGATAAAATATAGGCCTAAGACATGGAATTGTGGAAAACACAGAAGTATATAATGATTACCTTAATAGGCAATAAATCATATTCAAGACCCTCATAGTATTCATGGTTCATTCCGATGGCCATAATAATACCATGAGTTCACTCCTCAAACCATAATAGTAGTCACAGTTCACTCTCATGGCCATCTTAGTAGTCAAGGTTTACTCCAAAGAGCATCTTAATAGCATGAGTTCACTCCTCATGCAATTATAGTCTATCTCCTATGATATCAAACTTTACCCAATTCATTTGAAGGATATATAGGTACCACCGATCACACAATGAAATCAAACATACATGTTACACAAGATCATAAATGAACATATCATAACCAATAAAATGAAATGGGAATCATAAACTTGTAAACATATCATAAATTGTTTAAAGATACCGGTTTCATTGTCATTTCATCAGAAAAATAACCCACAAAAAGTGGCGAGATTCAAAAGTATATAACCCATGAAAGAGAAATAGGATTCATAACATCATGCCCTCAAAACATAATCCATACAGTGAAATAATATGTATGGAGAAATTGAATAATTTCCTTATAACGGTATGAGAAATATATGTTTTTGTTATCATATATGGGAAATAATTTTTAATTAACACAAAAATAATATCTAGAGTAAAATATCATTTCTTCTTTGAAAAATGATTTTTATTACATAAAACTATTTGAAAGTCATTTTATTTTAATATGGCTTTGAAAACATATAATATAATATTTTAATACAATAAGAAAAATTTTAAATACACTTTTTTTTAGAATTAGATTCATGGATATTTTGAAAATAATTTTTAAATTATGGATTCTCAATACAATAGATTTTTTTATGAAAGACGGTGGTGGTATATTACTAAAAACATTATCGTCAGAACCATATAGTGTAAAATGGACCTAAATAATGAGGACTTCTTAAATAAATAATGGATATGAAAAATCATGAATATTATTTAATTATGGATAATAATATTTCATTAAAGGGCTTATAAATATAAACAATGGCGAAACAAATGAGGAGATTGTACCCATAATGTCTTATAACATGGTGACTTGGGATCAAACTCTTCATGCAAGAAAATGAAATTAAATGAAGCATAAAATATATTGATAAGAATTATATTAATGATATATCTTTTAAAATGGAAGTATATACACCTCAATGAATAGATTACGTCCATATCAAATTGGACATTCAAAGAAGGAATATTTATACAAAATTGTTTTACTGGTTTAGTAACTTTTCAATGTTAAAACCCATGAAAGAAGGATTATAGAATGGATATGTGAATACCCATACATTTAAGTACTAGATATATATAATAAAATAATCAGATATATATACACCATACAAAAGTAATGTATGTAAAACATATATTTTATCTCACAATAATTATTAGTGAGATGAAAATCCCTTACTCTTTGTCTTCACTCTATCCGTACTCATACAAGATTCCTACATAAAAAATATATGTTTATTATAAATATTTTCAAGAAGAATATTATTTTACATAATAAAATATATTATTTGATAATGATCTTATATTACAATCTTTTTAACAATCCTATTTTAATGTTTTACTTTGGGTAATATTCACTTTGTTCTTCACATATGTCTTAATTAGTAATAGCATTGGTCCTTATACTTATATCATGATTTAGGAATTTAGAAAATAATATAAATATAATTTATATACTATATATGTAAATTATAATATCTTATAGCATAATTTCGTTTGATATTGAATACAACATTTATTGTGAAGGTAATATGTTCGTACGTATGAACGCGGTTTCTGTTTTTTATTATCGTATTGAAAAAACATTTGTAAGTGAAATATGTATATATTTGTATGTATAGAGATGAATGTATATATATATATATAATTATCACAGTATCATGATTATATTATTCATATCATATATGTTAATTAATTCCATTCCATGCGGTGTGTGAACAAATCACAACAATTTGAGGGGGTGGTAGTCCACACACCCTCAAATGAGATTATTATATTAACATAAATAGAAGGTAAAAAGGTCTTTTTTATAAAGGAATAAAAAAATATTAAATAGATAATAAATATAATATATTACATATATTAAAAAATTTCCATCATTATGAAAACTATGATTGGTGGTAAAGAAGAAATGAAATATCATTATTTCATTAGGCAATAGTTCACTGTACATAGAAATTGTATGTTCATCATCCATTAGATGGAGTTGTGTGTAATCGTAGGTCAGACCCATTATTTAACAACATTATAGAACATGGGGGATATACGTGTGTCATAAAATATGGTAATAAATAGATTTGAGTGGTGGATAAATAAAATAAAGGAAAGGATCTTGAGATAAGACGTTACCTCTTAATCGGGAAACTCCTTTTTGATATGTTCCAAATGGCTTCCTTGAGATGTTTCCTCCCAATAAGAGGTTCTAGGAATAAGGGATGATTTTTTAGAATTTTAGTTTTTATGGAATGTCCAAACATAAATGTTTTTAGAGGTGCGAGGAATATTTAGAGGTGGTGGCCTTTTATAGGGAGTAAAAAGGACTCACATGGAATTTTTTGAAAAATTTTAGGTGTGCACATGTTCTTACCTAAAACAATTCATACTAAACCAACAAAAATAAATAATGGATGGTTTATGGAAAAAATATGTACATTAAATGGATGTTGGATATGTTTCGAGGTCGTTTTGGTTCTTAAATTTATGGTTTAGTGTTTATAAACCTTATTTGTCTCTTTGTCAAAGTAGTTAATTTTAATATCCTTCATCAATCATTTTTATAAAAAGAAAAGTTCAAAATATTAGACATTATAAATAATGAGAATTACATATATAGAATACATTTTCCAAAATTCTAATCACATAAGTGGATGAAATTAATTTAATAAAAAAAGACCCACTTTTAGGACGATATAATAGTTTTTTATTGTAAAAATGGTCAGTTGTTTATTAAGAATTTATGTCTAATTTAAATGTTGAAATAGATACAATGTCCTAAATTATATAAATTTATAAAAAAATATCTAATTCAACTTCTAAATATAATTAAAATATAATTTTACCTTATAAATAAATTTAATTAAAAAGAAATATTGAATTAAAATCCGGTATTCTCACTATTCATCTAAAAATGAAGAATCCTAGAAAAATCACAAAAAATCACCGTAAACAAATTTCATCATTTTAAATTCAAAAATAAAGTTTCTTTTATGAAACTAAATTCCAAAATTTCTCTAAATTCTTTTATTTATAAAAATTGGTTCATTTGAGGAAACATTTTTTATAAACAAAAAAAGGATATTACAAAAGAACATATATTTATTTATCAGTGTGTTTTAC
The DNA here is from genome assembly GCA_963277665.1 of Viscum album. Taxonomy (NCBI): domain Eukaryota; kingdom Viridiplantae; phylum Streptophyta; class Magnoliopsida; order Santalales; family Viscaceae; genus Viscum; species Viscum album. The sequence goes on along the minus strand of OY728155.1, from coordinate 909,556,540 downwards.
TTATATAAAAATATTATTGGAAATAATAATATTCATATAAATATGTTTATTGGATAATATTAAATTATTTAATTTAAATCATTTTATTTCAAAACTAATGTTTTTTAGAAATTTTGTGTTTCCTGTATAATGGGTACGATGAGTCAGTTATGTGTGAACAGAATCTTTCACTTAGAGCATTGAAATATATAATTGTAAATTTAATTTTAATCAAAAAAATATTTCAATAAAAAAGTGTGGTGTTAAAATAACTGACATTAAAAGTATTTACACATCAATTATTTTAGGTAACCGACATGATAAGTTGTTGTTCACGTCAGTTATCCAATAAATTATATGAAAAAAATTGAAGATATTATTTATAACGTTGGTTTTAATTATCTGATGTGAAAACGTTATTTACTATGTCCCTTATAATAACGTCCCTTAAAATCAAACATGAAAAATATTATAAAATTGAAATGAAAATTTCATTATGGACTAGTGTTACAAATTTCAAGATCATTATTCCATTCATTAAAATTTAATAAATTCTTACTGCATATTATAAATAATTAAACATCAATTTTTTTTTTCCAATCTATCTTTTTATATAATTTTACTCTAGAGGCCTCATGTTTTCACACTGACGTGTCAAATTCAATATGTCCAAAACCTAATAATATAATATATTATAATATTAGAATGTTTCAATTTGTCTAATCTTGTAGTTAATTATAAAATTCCATATTCTACTCCTCAATCAACAAAATATGATGCCAAAGTAACATTCTATACAAAAACCATGAAACTTTTTCTATATACAAATCTATCCAATAGACCAATGGAAATTAAATTATTCCATTTGTCGTATATTTTACAAACATCATTTAACTTAATGATGCTCACATTCTTCATCATTATGTTGGAATCACCCTTAATTATATCTTGAAGAGCCTCTTAATCAACTAAGTGTGGTAATAATACATCCTATAGTTATTATATATTTATTATTAATTTTTGAATAAGGTATAAAATAAATTATGATATAAAAAATTATAATTAACGGATTTTCCAATTTTTCACATGATCCTTATGATATCATAATATTTAATCTAATGGAATCATTTTACATGGTTTTAGAAACCAATACACTTCCATCACCCACCCCATGATGTATTACCAAAGGATTAGTATGTCTTATAATATTTGAAAAAATATTACAAATGATTTCTATTTCCATAAATCGTCTGATTTGAGTCATTTCGCAAAGGAAATGATTCATGTCGCATTGGATCATTAAGAGTTAATGTTCAAAACAATCATCCAAATTTTCATATCATTTGAAAATACATTATAAGTGATGTTGCACATAGATCATAAGAAATTCATGCATATGATGAATGAACTAATAATGTAATAAACTTATTTGTTATAATTCATGAGTAAATGAAAACATAAGCTATAGAAAATATTTGAAGGATACAAAAGATCAACTTCCAATAGATATTAGTTAAGTGTTATGATTGTTAATGATATGAAAAGACACCATATATTCTTAAAAACAATAATTTTCCATTATTATGTATGTGGGGAAGGAACATTATGATATAAATGGGTGTTACAGCCTTGTGAAGGATGGATTCAGAAAAACTTATTTATTAAAAATAAAGGGAAGGGTGCTTTGATCATTCTTTGGTTACCATCACCAAGAATGGATGATTAAAATGAAAAGATATTTGGGGTAACAAACAACGTTTACATACTGTACCTCATTTCCAAAAAAAACATATTTCATATATTCTATGAATAGTTACTTTGGTAAAGGATTTATAATAAATTTCTCTAATTATTATTTTTGTTCAATATTTTATGAAACCTAGAAATGGTATAAAATCACCCCACTACATTAAATTTTAGAAATCATGAATGGAATAAATTTTCTTACAAATGAGAACATGTTTTACTAAATTGTATTAATATTAAACATATTGATTTGATCAATTGTTTGTAAAATAAATATTATTATATATTATATTGTGAGTTGTGACATATTATAATCCATAGAATGTTTAAAATTATATTGCATATTATTCCCTCCACTCAAAACTTATGATGTATGGAAGAAATTAATAAAAATGCATTGTATTATAAAAAAATACGATGAATTTCATTGAACGAAATATCATGGGTATATTACATATCAAACTGAGTGAAAGGAATTTCCAATTTTGGAATTTAATAAACTCGAACTCATTTGTATATTGTATTTTCTTATATGATTATTAATCAAAGAGTATGATTGATACTAAAAATATGTCAGATCCTATTATAGTTTCCATATACCTAGGATAAATTTATATTTTTTTAGAACGTAAAATTATTATATCTGCTCATATTGAATTATAATTTATATTAGTTATATATAATTTTTTTATAAAAATGATAATTGAATGTTTGTAAATTTTTAAATTTTATGAAGAGTTTAAAAATAAATTAAATATAAAAAATATAATTATTTATTACAATGTGATGAAAGATTTATAAATAAATATTCCTCATATATTTAGAGTTATTATTTATATACCTCTTAAAAAATATCATGTCGTTGCATGTTATGGATAAATTGTTTATTTATATATCATAAGGGTTAATTTTAAAATTTATTATAAACTATGAAAAATGTAAAATATAAAATTTTAATATTTATAAAATTTATGAAATATTATTAATGTTTTATTTGAAATATTAATATTAAAATATCATTATATGAAAATTATTTGGACCTTATCAAAATGAGCTATAATGGTTGATATTATCATTGGTTGAAATTGTATTTTAATATTAATTAATAAAATTTTATAAATAATTTACAAAATTGAATAAGAAATTGTTTCTAGTAGAAACAAATGTCATATATTTAATAAAAATTTCAGTATAATGGTTAATAAGACACATTCATATTATGATTTATGTATAAATATTTTGTATTCAAAATTATAGATATACTATGACAAAATTTCATTAAATTTTTGTGGGATTATAATTACATATGTTTTATTAATTGTCCATTGAATATTTCTTCATGTTTAAATACTTTAAATGTACAAATATTTAATATGTATTTCCATGTTTATTTATCAATATTAAATATTCTTTATATAAAGAAGATGTGTCTTCTATAATCTATAAAATAAATGTATTCTGATAAAAATTTTAAAACCTATATCACATGCTAGGTATCTCAATATATGATTTAGATTCATCTAAATTGTCCTCAATATGTACTTCATACCAATTAGGTGTAATAGTTTTAATGAATTTCAATCTCACGTGAATAAATTATCCCTAGGTAGAGAGAATGTAGGTCAGTATTTCCATTAGCACAGTGATTTATTCATTATTATAGAAAGGATCTGTGTAATGAGAAAACATTGGTCATAATAAAAAGAGAACTGAATTCAACCTTTGTAAAATCCTAAATCATGTGTCTAATCGGCTCAGTTTAGTGAAAAACCCCATAGAATCTCATGAAAAATAATGAGAATTGTTTTTGGTGAAAAATCCTTAACAAAAAAGGGATTTCAACGTGGAAAATATTTCTAGATTATTCTTTACATCAGAGATTCATGAAATAGAAATAATATTTACAACTAAATTGAAAAAATAAGTCACAAATAATAATCCTAACCCATAAACAGAGAAAAAAATGTAATTCTACAACTCAATATTAATACAAAATGATTCAATAAAAACTCTAATATTAAACAAAATAAAGGATAGAAAATTATTTTGAGACATTTAATGTTTTAATAGAGAAACTAAAATACCAAAATAAAAGAATGACCACTTTATACCTACTATATGTTAAAATCGAATAACTTCATTTTTGGCATCATCATAATTACTTAATTAAAATTTGTGGATCATTGACCATCTATAAGCGAAACTCAATTAGAATTATAACATGATGTGAATGATAAAACAAGACAAATAGGTATCCACCACACATAACACAGATAATATTTAAAAGTAAACCCATTTAGTGACATTTCAAACCATATATAGAATGTGACATGTACATTTCTTTTTAACTAAAAACTAATTCACATCCATTTCAATATTGTTTAATCATATGAAAAATAAAAAATATTTTCCAAATTAAACATATATTTAAATTTTTAATGGAACATAAAAAATAAATGGAAAAATTATATTTTTTTTCTGAACATTTTTTAAAATAAAACTCATGGTAAGAATATTTTGAACCACTTATCTTATAAAAATGAAGAAAAAAATATAATATTAGGAATTATATTTTACACACTATTGTATGAAATATTATCTCAAAAATAATAGGATCCCAAAAACCATGGGGATTATCTTGACTAACATTAACATAATCACGATATTGAATGGTTGACATCGAGTACTAATAAACATCTCTAACTGTTGTTATTACCAAGCCCATCACGGTCATGGGAAACTAGTTAATGTAAAAAACCTAATTATTTGGGACACTAGAAAGTTAAATGGTCATGTAATAGCTTATAAATTGTTCTTGGGTCTTTCACCAAGATAACCCAACGTCCAATGACATGTAATGGAGGAGAGAAAAAAATCATCATATATAATATAATTATATTAATAATTAAATAAAACATAACCTCACCTATAAAATTCCTTCATGGAAACAACCCCATTCTTTCATGAATTATAAAAAAACATAAAATTCCCTTCATAATATTTAAAAATAAAATCATACCAAAATATGGATTTTATTAATCGATAATATGTTAGGGAAATCATTATTAGTTTCAAACCAAGCCTGCACACATTCATTCAGAAAACAGGTAAAAAAATTTAAAATAAAAAATATAAACACAAAAAACAAATATGTACATTAAAATAATAAGTACCCTTAAGATAACAACAAAAGTATTTTTCATTAAAATAACTACAATGGATACTATGTTAAAGACTAAAAATCCTTAACATTTAATAATTCACCTTAAAATATAAAACATTCATATATAGAGTCTTATGTTATTCTTCAAATTTTAAAACAATTTTGAATAAATGGAACTCAGATGAACACTCATTTATCATAAGTAAAATTTTTTATTGATTAAATTTATTTTTACATAAACTACTAAATATCTATGAAATTATTAATATTGAATCTAAAAAACATATGTTGAAAATCATTATCTGCCATAGTTTTAAATTTAATGAATAAAACAAGGGATTAGCTTCCATTACCCATGTGGATTTCACCGAAATGGGTGTTTATCCACAACAATTAGACCTTACATGGTGATGATGTCTAGGAAGAACCATTAAAACTGTAACGTCCTAGTTCCAGAAGCCACCCACAGGAGCCCAGTACCCAATTGGTTACATGGCCTCAAGCGCATTTCCCCAAATGCCAGATGCTGCCAACTAGCAGCGAGGGCCTTGGGTGTGATAGTGGGGAAACTATGCCCTCACTGGAAGAGTACACAACAGAAAATAAAACAAATAAAAAAAATAGCAAAAGCAGTAGACATACATACACTAGTAAACGATAAACTGCGGAAGATTAACAAATAAACAACTGGAGCAGGAATATATGTATATGATGCATGATACATATATGTCTAGGAAAACAGCCAAACAAGTCACAATGCTGAATACAGTACTAAGACAAAGTAAAAAAGAAAAACAAATGAACGACTCCTCAGCATCGCAAGCCTCTGCTTGGTCTTGTGCTCTCCAGCTCCACTGAAATCAAGAACCTGAAGTAGAAAGGCACTTTCCCTTATCTATACCTGCAATAATATAACCTCCTTGGGTCCAAAAACATGGCCCAAATAGGGTGTGAGATACAATCCCAGTAGGCAATCACCCAATGATCTGTGACTAACAGTCAATGAATACAAGGCAAGTAAAAGTGCAGGAAGAAGTAAATAGAGAAGCACATAGTAGCTACAATCCACAGTTCTAGAATATAATGTACACTAGTGATCAACCAACAACAAGTAGAAAACAGGTAACCCTCTATGCAGCTCTCACAGCCTAACCCATATGGTTCAAACTACAAGTAATAGCAATGCTCTATGAGGCACACTCAGTCTCACCCCTCTGGTTCAGCTTAGAGTAGAATTTCTGAGAATCACTCACCATCAATTCCCCCTATAGTCTCGTACCATACTAAAGGATCTCTGGGGAAGCACTCAATGTCTCATTCCCTCTGTGGCCCACATTGAGAAACTACAGACTCTCTGAGGAAGAACTCATCTTCAATTCCTCATGTGGTCTCTCATCATATTAAAATACACTCTGGAGAAGCCCTTACGCCCATTATCCCTATGGTCTACTACACTAGGTTCTCGTAGTCCCGTGTGAAATAAACATGCTCAGCACGTGCGTATCATCTCAAATAAACCATAAGAACTACTTGGCTATCATTCTAAGGCACAACAGCATGACAACATAATAGCCCCACAATCCTACAACTAGGCTTGGAAAATGGAAAACTCATAATAAGAAAAACATGCAAGGTGAAGCAAAAGAACACAGTGCTCAAATCGGAGAATGGATGGAGGAACGGTGGCTTGTCGATGATCTGTGGATTCTTGGTCCTCTCGGATGAATGAGACCTAGAAGAAGATTTTTATCGCGATCAGGCGCGACCCTAGTCCATTTAATGAAAAAAATTACATGGAATGTACTAGGTCTTTCTATACTCCTCCAAAATCGGCCTCCACATCACCCTTACACACGGTGTGTGGCCCGGACATGGCCATAACACGGCTTTGAGTGGGAAAAGAGTACACAATTTGTATTTAAGAAGTACACAGCATGTACATCAAAAATATCCAGAGACTTCATTTTTCTCAAAAACTCCAAAAAAATTAAGGACATACCTGAAACAAAGATCCGAGTTCTCAAAAACTTCCCCCCTTAATGAAATTTGTCCCCAAATTTCCCTAGCGAGTCATAGAAGAAGAAACCCTAAAATGTTCCAGCCACTGCGATCATACATCGCCCTCCCTCTCCCAGGTTTCATCCTGTACTCACCCACGCTGCCAAAGCACCCGTACTAAAGGAACAGACCACCCATAGAGAACCTTCGTACTGTGATTGAAAATCCAGATAGGATTCTCTTCAAACGACACATCCTCTTCTAGCTCAACCTCCTCGGGCTGAAAGACATGATACAGGTCTGAAAAGTAACATTGGTGCTAAGAGACGTGGAAGACATCGTGCATGACACAGTACATATAAGGTAGCTGCATCTGATAGGCAATTGGCCCAACTCTCTTCAAAACATCAAACGGCCCGACGTACCGCGGTGAATGCTTACCCTATCTCCAAATCATCTTGCATCCCAACCTCGGTGCGACACGCCAGAAAACCTGATCCCCAACCTTGAAATCCCAAGGTTGTCTCTTCTGATCAACATAAGACTTCTATCGAGACTGTGCTGTAGCCATCCTCTTCCGAATAGACTCTATCTGCTCAGAAGTCTCCTGAATAAGATGAGGTCCCAACAAGGTTGCCTCTCCTGCCTCCAGCCATCATAAGGGTGATCAGCATGGCCTACCGTATAGAGCCTTATGGGGTGCCATCTGAATGGTCTCCTAAATGATTTTTTTGTAGGAGAAATCCACAAGAGGTAGATGCTTTTCCCAGGAATTGCCGAAGTCTAGAATGCAAGCTCGGAGCATATCCTCAAGCACCTGGATCGTGCGCTCGGACTAGCCATCAGTTTGGGGATGGTATGTTGTACTCAAAAGTACCTTTGTACCCAATGAATTCTGAAGTCCCTGCCAGAACCGAGAAGTAAAGTGTGCATACCTATCTGAAACAATGGAGTGTGGAACTCCATGCAAAAATACAATCTCTCAGATGTACAACCTTCGTAGATCATCGACACTGAAGGTCTCCTTGATCGTCATGAAGTGTGAGATCTTCGTGAGTCTGTCGATGACAACCCAAACAACATCATTCCCTCTAGGGGACCTCCGGAACTTGGTCATGAAGTTCATCGCGACATCGTTCCACTTCCACTCGGGAATGGGTAACAGCTATAAAAGCCCTACTGGTCACTGATGCTCTGCTTTCACCTACTGACAAGTAGAAAATCTCATGAAAAAACCAGCAACATCTTTCTTCATACCTTTCCACCAGTACTGGCAGTGTAGATCCTGATACATCGTGGTGACGCCAGGGTGAACTGCCCAAACTGATGAATGAAAACCCCACATCATCTCCTCACGTATGTCTGCTGGCACCCATACACGTCCTAGGAAACGCAAGATCTCATCCTCGCCAACTTTCCATCCAGGAAGAGGGTCCTCTCCTAACACACTCTCCCACAGGACTAAGCCTTCTGAGTCTGATAGCTGCTAATCCATACCCGAGCAACTAATGTAGAGGTAATAGCTATATAATATAGAAAGGTCTGTCCCTGTCTGTCGTGCACCTCCAGATGCATCTCAGAGAACAGAGACATAAGCTGCCACTCAGTGTTGGCCTCCTGAACTACCTGAAACTGAGTTCTCCTACTCGACGCATCTGCCAATATGTTTCCCTTTCCGGGCATATAGGCAAGCTCAAAATCAAAATACTGAAGATACTCAACCCACCTACGTTGTCTCAGATTCAGATCACGCTGAATGAAGATGTACTTGAGACTCTTGTGGTCAGTGAAAACCACATAGTGCTCTCCTAGAAGGTAATGTCTCCAACATCGTAAGGCATGAGCAACAGCTACCAAATCTAGATCGTGTGTTGGGTAGTTCCTCTCATGTGGCCTCAACTGTCGATACCCATACACAATGACTCTATCTCCCTGCATAATAATAGCTCCCATCCCGATACCTAAAGCATCACAATAAACAGTGTAGATCTATCCTGGATTTGGCAAGACTAGTATCAGTGTTGACATCAAATTCCACTTCAGCTCCTGAAAGGATGACTCGCAAGAATATGACCATGAGAACATTTCCCATTTCTAGGTCAGACCAGTCAAAGGTGCTTCTAGGCATGAAAAGTCCTGAATAAATCATTTTTAGTACCCAGCCAGCCCAAGGAAACTCCGTACCTCAAAAACCTTCTTCGGCTGCACCCAGAAAATTATAGCTCTCACTTTCTTTGGGTCCACAGATACTCTTTCCTCTGAGATGACATGACCCATGAAGTGAATCTGATCCATCCAAAAGTGGCACTTCGAGAGTTCAGCATAAAGCCGTTGATCTCTTAGTGTACTCAGAATGATCTCAAGATGGGTAGCATGGTCGTGCCGAGTGTGAGAGTACACCAGGATATGGTCCACGAAGACCACGAAAAATGAGTCCATGTAAGGATGGAACAAATGGTTCATTAGTGCCATGAAAACTTCTAGTGCATTCATGAGACCGAACGGAATGATTGTATACTTGTAGATACAATAACTTCTCCTGAAGGATATCAGAGGTATATCTGATGGTGTAATGCGCAAATGATGATAACCGGACCTCAAATCGATCTTTGAGAACACCCGGGTTCCTCTAAGTTGATCGAAAATGTAATCAATCTTAGTCAACGGATATCGGTTCTTGACCGTCAACTAGTTCAGCTTCTGATAATCCACACAGAGTCAAAGGGTACTGTCTGCCTTCATTGAAAACAGGACAGGCAAACCCCATGGAGAAGTACTAGGTTGGATGAAACCCTTTGCCGGTAACCCATCCAACTGCCTTTTGAGCTCTTGAAACTCACGTGTAGCAATCCTATAGGGAGGAATGGACACTGGTACTACTCCTTGCATGAGCTCAATCAAGTATTCTACCTCACTCACCAGAGGAAAACCAGAAAAGTCTTTTGGAAGGAAATCTCTGAAACTATCCTCCACTGAAGGAAAGTCCAACTGTGAAGTCCCCTGATCATCAAGATAATGACTAGAAATATGGGTTGTCACCCTTCCTAGACCATGATGCTCGATTCCTACCTGACTCTCCCAGACATCCCTTTTTCCACTATGAAGAAAGGATTCACCCACTGGCGAGATAAAACTCACCCTCTGGTGATAACAATCGATGACTGCCTGGAAGGGTACCAACCAGTCCATCCCAAAATGACATCATAGCCTATAATCTCTAGGATGCAGAGATCCCATAAGAAACGATACCATGAAACCAAGAGAGAGAACACTCTACACTGACATACACTAGATGTTCTTATCCCCAAAGGTGTGTCTAGTGTCAACGAGATACAGAAGAAAAGATACAGACCCCAAGGATCTCCATGACAGCAACAGAGATAAAGATATACGTAGCACTAGTATCGAAATGAGCTGAAGATAAAACCAAGGCTACTAACATCGTACCTCAAACTGTAGATGGTCCGGGATCCTGATCCTGATGGGTCTGTTCCACAGTGAAAGAATGAAATGCACCACGGCCGTGTGACCCTTCCTGACCACTCTGAGCTGATCCACCCTACTGACAGTGAAGTACTAGTGGCTGAATGGAATGACCTCGGCCTCCACCTCTGCCCGAATGACCGTAAGAACTCTATTTCCCTAACTGGTGAGAAACTGGTGGTGCTTCTTCTGAATGGGGAGTCATAGAAGTACTCTTGTCACTAACTGCTGGTGAGGAAACTTGGAAAAAATGCTGAAGGTGACCCATCTTGCCGCATATTCGGAACTCCACTGGGTCTCTCTGGCACTGCGGCCTCGTGTGCCCTTTCCGGATACACTGGTATCATATCACCTGGCTGACCGACGATGCATCTTGCTTCCTCGGATCACCGCGCATAGACTCCCTATGGTGATTCTTGCTGTCATCTAGAGGAATACGAGGTCTGGAAGCAGAACCGCCCGGGCCCGCAGCTCCAAGGTCTCCCAGATTGCGCTCTACAATCAGTGCCTAGTTGACGATGGAAGTGATGGAAGTCAACTGGAAGAGATTAACCTATGAGGGGATCTCCCGCTAGAAACCATACTCAAACTTCCTCACTAAGGAAATCCCATCCCCACCCTGGAGGGGTGTGAAACTCTGCAGCTCAGTGAAATGAGAGGAGTACAACATAACAGAAAGAGTACCCTTCTCTAAGTTCATGAACTCCCTGGCTCAGTCGTCCCTCAGGGTCTCCAAGTAGAAGTTGTCATAAAAGACGCGCTGAAACTCCTCCCAAGCAATAACCTGCTAATGACCCTCCTATGAGATAACATCGCACCACCTCTTGGAAGATTCTCGTAGCATATAGGTAGAGAGCTTGACCCGCCTCTCTAGAGGTGTCTCTATATTCTCAATGATGGTCAACTTGGCTTCCAGTCATGAATCTGCAGCTTGAGGTCTTCCTTTCCCCGAGAAAGTAGGAGGATGCTGCTGCTGTAAAAACCCACGTCATGTCTTCCATTGTGGTGGTAGGAGGTGGTGGTCCCTGAAAGGTCTGCATAATCCTCATGAAACCTTCCCTGAATTGTGCATCAGTGCCTGCAACTGGTATGATAGCTGGTACCAATGCTGGCCCGACTGTAGGATCGGCAGGAAGTCCCGGATCAGCCATACCTGGCGTCTGATCACGACTAGAAAACTGACGTACAACCGGAGGACGTTTCGGAGGCATAGCTCTGAAAGATCAAAACATACCTTAGATTAGTAAAACAAGGACAGAGAACCACATAGTACAAAATGAAAACAGGAGAAGTAAACACACACGATTTACAAAACAAGACTACATTATGTGTATAAATTCTACATTACATGTACTTAACACTGTTTCCCTTCTTGTGTCTCCTTGCACGGCTAACCCACATGATCTTCATAAATTGAGACTACACGACATGATCCTGGTGGACACGGCGTGTAGGAGACAAGGTTTCAACGATCCACTTTTTGGCTACCCGGCCGACTACATGGCTGAGACTACAAGGCGTGTTCCGAACAAACACGGCGTGTACTTGAAGATTTTTCCCAACCCGTGTTGTTAGCGACGTGGCCAAGTACACGACTGACCCTTACACGACATGTTCTGAAAAAACATGGAATGTATGGAAGAATATAACACCGACCCGTGTTTCTCGTGACACGGTCGGGTACCTGGAACAAGACTACACGGCGTGTTTCTATCCAACACGGCTTGTTCTACTCGAGCTTCCTCGGCCCGTGTTATTAGCTACACGGTCGGGCACACACTCAGTACTGCACGGCGTGTACCCACCATACACGGTGTGTTCCTGTTGATTTTCACAACCCATGTTTCTGCTCACATAGTCAAAGACACTGTTTAAAACTACACGGGGTGTATTTATAAGGTACACGCTGTGTATTCTGGGATTTTCCGGGCAGTTGCTCTGAAACTGCACCAAAGTCCAGAAAACATTGAAAAAAAGCATGATTGTGCCAAATTATGATCTGTGAGGGCCCATACTCCCCGTGAATCAAAGTTTGGCATCCTATACAGTCATTTACAAAGAAAAATAGGTCAATGATCCACAAATTTCGGATTCAAGAGGGGCCATAACACCTCATGAACCAAAATTTGGCGTTCATTCAAGAAAAGTACAATACCAACAGTCCTCTATCAAGCAACAGTGATTCAATCAAAGCATCTATCACAACAGCATGCAAAATCTACACAAGTCTATCACAACAACATGAAATTGCTAATGCACCCTAGATGGCATGGCAAGAATGCATGGAATGTGATTTCTAACAAGTGTCTATATGATGGATGAGATGTCATAGGCTCATCTAATCAGTTTGTGACCGAAATAGAACTGCAATAGCAAAACAAAAACACAGGACATCTGAATCACTCTATGTGAAATACTATCAACCCTAAATCTCAAAACTAGAAAACTGAAATAAATGAGGTAGTATGGCTCTTCTCTGTACACGGGTTAGCTACTCCTAGGCACAGCTTAACACCAAGTATCAAATCTATCTTATCCCTAGATAAAGGATCCAAATAGTAAGTCAAGAGGAAAGAACACCCTCTAATACCACATTGTAACATTTCGGTTCCAGACGCCACCCAGAGGTGCCCCATACCTGATTGGTTACATGGACTCAAGCACATTTCCCCAAACGACAGAGGCTACCGACTAGCAGTGAGGGCCTTGGATGTGATAGTGGGGAAACTATGCCCTCATTGGCAGAGTACACAGTAGAAAATAAAACAAATAACAACAATAGTAGAAGCAGTAGACATACATACACGAGTAAATGATAAACAGTAGAAGATTAACAAATAAACAACTGGAGCAAGAATATATGTATATGATTCATGATACATATATGTCTAGGAAAATATCCAAACAAGTCAAAATTCTGAATACATTACTTAGCCAATGTATAAAATAAAAACAAATGAGCGACTCCTCAGCATCACAATCCTCGGCTTGGTCCCATACTCTGTAGCTCCACAGCAATCAAGAACCTGATGTAGAAAGGCGCTTGCCCTTATCTATACCTGCAATAATATAATCAGCTCGGGCCTAAAATCATGGCCCAAACATGGTGTGAGATACAATCCCAATAGGCAATCACTCAAATATCTGTGCCAAACAGTCAATGAATACAAGGTAATTAAAAGTGCCGGAAGATGTAAACAGAAAAGCACACAGCAGTAATAATCCACAATTCTAGAATATAAAGTACACAATTGAACAACCAAGAAAAAGTAGAAAATAGGTAACCCTCTGGGTATCTCTCACAGCCTAACCCCTATGGTTCAACCTACAAGTACTAGAAACCCTCTAGAGGCACACTCAGTCTCACCCCTCTATTTCAGCTAATAGTAGACTTTCTGAGGAAGAACTCACTGTCAAATCCCCCTATAGTATCATATCATACTAAAGTCTCTCTAGGGAATAACTCAATATCTCATTCCCCATGTGGCCCACATCTAGGAACTACAGACTCTCCGAGGTACCACTCATCGTCAATTCCCCATGTGGTCTCACATCATATTAAAAGACACTCTGGAGAAGCCCTTACGTCCATTATCTGTAACATCCCAATTAAGTAATAAATAATATATATTCATATATATGTCTATTTATGAATAAGATACTGTTTTAGAGACTTAAAATTTGAATAAATCTAATCTTAAGCACAGAATTCTTTAATATTTTTAAAAGATTGTTTTACCGCCTTTTGATGACGAACCATTTTTAAATCTATATTTTTACAATTTTATAAGATCTATATGTCAAAATAAACTTATTCTTTATGATTGTGACATTGAAATTTACTTTGCATAAATTTTTGGTATTTTTTTGACCGTGTTCATTTTTTAATGAATAGTGAAAAATACTGCATTTTATATCAAAACTGCTTTTTCATCTAATATAATTATATGGTTAGCTTATATTTTTAATTGGTTTTAAAGTATAATTAGAATATATTTTTACCATTTATTCTAATGGTGTTAATTATAATTAATATCACTTTGGAATTTGCCATAAACAAGTGCCAAACTTTTGATAGATATTGTTTCAAAAAAAACCCGTTATTTGTTTTGACAACGAGAATTATTTTTAAATTAATTATTGCAATTTCAATATTTGTAATTTGGTAAAATTGATTCAATATTTGTAATCTTAAGGTACAAATTTTGTAATTAATACTCTTTTTTTACATTATGAATAGTAACGACGATAATTATCTTTAACTATCTTGATTAATTAGTAATCTCATAGTTAAGGATAATAAAATAATATCATGATAATAAAAAATGACCCCAACATGTGTCCTAATTCTACTTATTGTGTCATTTCAGACCATGGGATGCCTTGTGCCAATCTTAGGGACCCCATGGAATCACTTTTGGGTGAAAGTGACCTTTATCTTTTTATTTTTAATGAAAGGAGAATATCACTAAAGATTGTATCACCTGAGTAAAATATTTTTAATTATGCCTACATAAATTATCTCTTAGACGATAAATAGTAATTGGAAATATAAAAATATTTCCTACATCATATCTTTTAATCATAATTTTTGGACATTAAATAAATTAAATTATTTATTACATCATGATGATGCAGTGATTACCTCAATAATGAACGATTTAAATAAAATGAAACGATAATGAAAAATATAAGACATACACTTGTCAAAGACCTATTGGATGAGTATATTTCGAACCCTTATCACATTATCCTAGAAATATATCAATTTGGGTCCTTTAAAATTCGAAAAAATATAAAGTAACTTTTTATAACTTTCCAAGAGTTCCCCTCCTCTCCTCTTATAAAAGGCCCCCACCTCTACCTACTTACCTACACTTATAAAGCCTTTGGCTCGGCCAAGCTTGGCTCATTTTATCTCTCCACATCCCTCTCTTAATCCTAGAAGCCTTACCTTAGGATGAAAGCTCTTCAAGAAACCATTTTGGATCAACCCAAGAAGAGTTACCTGATTTAAAGGTAAAGTCCTCTCTAATGTTCTTTTGTTTTATTATTCTTCTCCAACCCCCTAAACAATTTTTATTCATTTATTTTGTAACAAAAACAGTATATTAAATATACTAGTATGTTGTTATAAAAATTATTCGAGATACAATTACACACACCTTCATGTAATGGTTAAAGAGCATACTGTTTCCGTGGGTGGCAAATTTTTTCCTCACGAAACGATGATTGTTCAAAATTCTTCTAACACTTTAAAATGTAGCCATTAAAATGTCACGATATTTATATATGATATATATTATGTTTATGTTTTACCTAATCTTATGTATTTTTCATTTATGCATACCTTTATGGTTTCCATTATGGGTAAATGTGATATCATCATTTTAGGAACTGCGGACTACTTCCCCCTCAAAGTGATTTGATTCGTTAATGACATATGCGAGACATATAAAGGATGTAGATAATGATATTATATATGAAATTATACTGGAATTATAATATACCTTTATATCATTATGATTCCATTCCATAAAATATAAAATAGAAATGAATGTAGCGTTCATGCATACGTACACCTTACTGTCTCCATGAATGGTGCATTTCATTTATTACCTCTAAATGTTTTGTAATATTATAAATGCATTTATATAATGGATATATATGATATATATGATATCTACATCATGAATATAACTCTCGATATAATGGATACGTGAACAACTTGTAATTATAAAGAGTTTATTTTTGACTGAAGTACCAATGATCGAAAAACGACCATTATTAACTTAAATAATTTCATAGTTTTCATAACATGGTAATAATTGATATAAAAAGGGATAATGAACTTGAAAAATCATCATAAGAAAGTAGAAATTAACTCATGTTTATTATTCTGGAGGTTAAAGTATGATTGATTCAAGTCAGACCTGAGGTGTGGGACTTCGTCTCAATATCCTTTTATTGATGCAAGTTTTGTTTTATACATGACCTTCTTTTATATGGTGTATAAACCCCTTTGGATTTTATTTTTATTCAAAAGGAATATCTTGTATAAGAAGTGTTTTACTTAACGACAAAAGGGAATGTTTTTGTCTTACGTATGAGGCGACAATGACTTCTCTGCCGCTGTGACCATGATTTGAGTTGCGGCTTACTCTACAAGATATAACATTTTTTTAAAAGAAAACTAAATACCCTGTTTTACTTTTATTTTATTTTCTTAATAAAAATGTTTTTGATAATTTTTTGTTATATCAATGTGTTATTGATATCTTGTGATTGAAATGTGGAAATGTTATGTTTCCTTTATGCATGTTTTATGTGATACGATTTTGTTATGGTTCTTGGGAATTGTTTATGAAGACGGGTGGTTCCGTGATAAAATAAGGGTGGGTGAGCCCGATATAGATCTCCAATGCATTGGGTAATATGAAGGGATTAAACGTTAAGGTTTCTCTTAAGATATTTAGGGAATATAATGTGATGGGTATTCCAAACGTAACCATGAGGGTTACTCCCTATGGAAGAATGTTATGAATGCCTCAAGTTACCTTTATGTCTTATGATTTCTATGAGTTATTCATAAATCATATGATTTAATGAGGTATGTTAACGTGCTTATGTTTTTTGAGTAAAGTATGATTTTATTGAATCTTATGTATACATGTACTAATGTTTCCGTTTCATATTTTTATATCCCTTACTGAGCTTTTTATGCTCATCCGAAGTTTTTTAAAAATTTTTTCACAGGTCAAGGGAAATGTACATGATATGATAATAGTTTCAATGTAGTGTCAAGAATGAATTCATTTTTTATTTTAAATATCTTTTCCTTGATGTGAAAAATTAATACTATCTTTTATGTAACCGCTTTGTTTAAATGTGGAATGTAATGCATGATTTATGATCTAATTCTCTAAAACACTAAACCTGAAAATATCCTCAATGTGTATTCTTGAAATAACTCAAGAATAAGTAATTTTTAAGGCCGGGTCCTTATAGTTTGTATCAAAGGTCGGTTTAGATAACTTTTTGAGTTAGAATTATAATAAATTATTATCCAAAATTATTTTTATGGTAAAATTGAAATGATATAGCATTTGAATATTACCATGTTGCTTCATCTAAGACATGTTTTTTCAGAATGGTTTTTCCCAGAGGAAATAGGGAATTAGTGCTTTGAAGGAATACAGAAGGAAATGACCTTCCGAATCAGCATCCTGAGATGGTCAGAATTGGAACTGAACAGTTTGTTGCAATAATGGCGCAGTTGAATCAAGCGATAAATGGTGGTGGTATCCATGCACAAGATCAGCCAGATCAACCGCAGGGGAACATGTCAGTGGTGAAACATTTCATGAGGCAACATCCTCCATCATTCAGAGGATAATCTGACCCTGTTCTAGGTGAAGGGTGGATTAAAGAACTTTAGAATATTTTAGATGTCATGGAGTGTTCAGTCAATCAAAAGGTTAGTATTTCTATTTACCGTTTGGAGGGTGAAGTAGATCAGTGGTGGTCGATGGCTAAAAATATCAGGGACGCTGATGAGATGGATTCTGTCGATTGGGATGAATTCAAAGATATGATTATTGAGAAGTATTTTCCTAAGGTTGTTCACCTTAGTATGGAAAACAATTCTTCAAATTGAGGCAAGAGGACGACTCAGTGGCTGCTTATAAAGAGAGGTTCACTCGATTGGAAATGTATGCTCCAAATTTTATCTGATACCTTGATAGTAAAATCAATCATTTTAATCGGGATTAAACCCAAAATATCGAAGGGCATTGGATTCTCGTGAGTTCAAAAGTTATGAAAAGCTTTTTCGATGTGCTGAGAAGGTAGAAATGGAGTTTTCCGATGATAAATTGTTCTATAACAGCCAACAGAAGAAGAGACCTAGGTGGCTGGAGAAAGGGAATAATTCTTCAAAAAGGTCTGATGGTAAGGAAACTATGATTCCAGTTTGTGATAAATGTGGTAAAAACCATGCTGTGGAATCTCTTCTGGAGTTTGGAAATTACTATTGATGTGGTAAGATGGGATATAAGGATCGTGATTGCACTGAAAAATTTCAGGGTGATGTCAAGACCAAATTTGATTTACAGTTAGTGAAATATTTTAAGTGCAATGAGATGGGTCACTATGAAAACAAGTGTCCGACAAAGAGCTCGAGTGATGGGATGCAGTTAGACTACAAACAGAAAGGGGTGGTGAAATCATTTGCAACTTTTTCAGCAGATGTTGGGCCATCAAATGAAGTGGTAGCAGGTACTTTGTTTGTTTTTTCAGATTATGACAGTGTCTTTTTTTATTCATGGTCTACACATTCTTTCATCTCTGAAAATTTTTCTAGTAAATTGGGAATTCCATCTCAGGAAATGACTCCTGAACCTGTGGTAAAAAAACCTGGGGGAAATGTTGAGGGAAAAAGTATTTAGAAGAATCTTCATATCCTTATCCATGGAAAGAACTTACTTTCAAACCTTATTTTTTTTACCTCTAGTAGAGTTTGATGTTATCCTAGGTATGGATTGGGTCTCTGTTTACCATGCTAAGATTTATTGTAGAGATAAAGAGGTTTCTTTTCAGAAATACTTTCAGTTTGTGTACAAGAATGAAACCTTACTATTGATAACATATCAAGAGGCTGAGAAACTTGTAAAAGATGGAAATGAATGTAACCTTGCACATATTGTTGAAAACAAAGGAACTGTTCAGATTAATGATGTGCCAGTGGTAAATGAGTATCATGATGTTTTACCAGACGAGTTTCCTGCAATAATACTAGACCGGGAAGTAGAATTTACTATTTAATTCTTTCCTGATTCGAATCCAATTTCAAAACCCCCTTATCAAATGGCTTAAATTGAACTTTTATAGTTGAAGGATCATTTGCTAGATTTATTAGATAAAGGTTTCATTCGACCTAGCACATCACCGTGGGGTGCTCCTGTTTTATTTGTTAAAAAAGATAGTTCAATGAGAATTTTCATTGATTATAGATCCTTTAATAACATCACTATTAAGAAAAAATATCCTTTTCCTCATATCCATGATTTGTTTGATCAGTTCCATGGAGCATAGTATTTTTCAATGATTGACCTGAGATCGGAGTACCATCAGTTAAAGGTAAAGGAAACAGACATTCCAAATACCGCGTTTCGTACAAGATATGGCCATTATGAATTTTTAGTTATTCCTCTTGGGCTAACCAATGCACCTGCTATATTCATGGACCTTATGAATAGAATTTTCCACGAGTTCTTGGATAAGTTTGTGGTTGTTTTCATTGATGATATTTTGGTGTTTTATAAAAGTAATGAGGAGAATGAAAGACATTTAAGGGTTAATTTGAAAACCTTGAATGAAAATAAATTTTATGGGAAATTCATCAAGTGTGAGTTTTGGTTGAAACAAATTTCTTTCCTTGGTCATATTGTTTTTAAAGATTGAATAACTGTTAATCCTGCAAAACCAATGGTTGTGGAAGAATGGCCAAGACCCACAAATGTAACTGAGATTTCTAGATTACTTGGTTTGGAAATATATTACCGAAGGTTTGGTAGAAATTTTTCTCGATTATCTAGTCCTATATTTATGAAAACTCAGAAGGGTGTTATGTTTATCTGGATAAAAGAATGTGATTATTTTTTTCAAGAACTAAAGAGAAGATTGTTGAATGCTCCAGTTTTGGCACTACCTTCTAGGAATGGGGAGTTTTTTATCTGTAGTAGTGCTTCATTGAAAGGATTTGGTTGTGTCCTAATGCAGAATGATCAGCTAATTGCTTATGCTTTACGTCAGTTGAAAACTCATGAGGTAAATTACCTTACACATGATTTGAAATTAGCTGATGTTTTTGTCAATTTAAAAATTTGGAGGCATCATTTGTATGGTTTGTAGTGTGAAATATATAATTATCACAAAATTTTAAAGTATATATTCACTCAGAAATAATTGAACATGAGATAGAGGATATGGCTGGAATTAATCAAGGATTATGATTGTACGATTCATTACCATCTGGGAAAAGAAAATAAAGTGGCTGATGCTTTGAGTCGAAAAATTAATGCTTCTTTAACAATGTTGTGTTTGGAATGTGATCCTTTGGTTAAGGATTTGATGAACTTTGGCATTGAAGTTTTTGGTACAGTATGTTCTTCTGTTTTGTTTCAGGTATCAGTGAAATCTTCTCTATCAGACAGAATTAAGCAAGCACAGAAGCAGGACAGTGAGTTGCAGAAAAAGGTAGACCTGGTTTAGAAGGGTAAGTTTCCTGAATTCAACATTGATAATGATTGTGTTTTGAGATTTGGTAGGATATTGTGTGTGCCTTATGATTCACAGTTGAAGAGAGATTTTTTATGTGTAGCTCATTGTTCTCCGTTTTCAGTTCATCCAGACAGTACTAAGATGTATAGAGATCTTCAAGAGTATTACTGGTGGGATAGAAAGAAAATAGATATTTCTAATTTTACTGTGAAGTGTTTGACTTGTCAATACGTTAAAGCAGAGAGGCATTTACCAAAAGGGATGAATCATCCTTTACCAGTTCCAGAGTGGAAATGGGAGAATATATCCATGGAGTTCGTTGTTGGATTACCGAGACACCTAGAGGTAATAATGAAATCTTTGTTATTGTTGATCGCTTGACTAAATCTGCTCATTTATTTGCTATACGAGATACTATTTTCCTAGATCAACTTTCTTTTTTGTATCTTAAAGAGATAGTTAGGTTACATGGAGTTCCCCTCTCCATTGTATCGGATCGTGATCCCAGGTTTACTTCTATCTTTTGGAAAGGCCTTCAAAAGTCATTGGGTACTGAATTAAATTTTAGTAGAGCTTTTCATCCTCAATCAGATGGGTAGTCAGAATGAACAATTCAAAAATTGGAGGATATGCTACGTGCTTTTTCGATGGATTATCAGGGAATTTGGTACCAACATCTTTTTTTGGTTGTGTTTTCTTATAATAATAGTTTTCATTCTAGTATTCAGATGGCACCATTTGAGCCATTATATGGTCAGTGGTGTCGAACTCCTGCTTTCTGGGATGAAGTGGGTGAAAGGAAGTTGGTGGTACCAGAATTGGTAGAAGATTTGGTAGAAAAAGTTCAGCTGATACAGAAACACATGAGAATTGCTCAGAGCAGGCAGAAGAGTTATGCGGACAACAGGAGGAAGGATCTCTCTTTTGAGGTAGGTGATCATGTTTTTCTCAAAGCATCACCATTGAAAAGTGTGATGTGATTTGGTATGAAAGGAAAGCTGAGTCCAAGGTTCATTGGACCATATGAAATTATAGATAGAGTTGGATCAGTTGCATACAGAGTGTGTTTATCTCTGAGTTTATCTCAGGTACACAATGTTTATCATGTTTCAATGTTAAGGAAGTACATATCGAATCCATCCCATGTTTTTAGTCCAGAGTTAGTTCAGCTGGAAGAGAATCTATCTTATGAGGAACAACCAGTCCAGATTATTGACCATAGGGAGCAAGTGTTGAGGAATAAGGTGATTCATCAAGTAATGGTTTTGTGGAAAAACCACATGATTGAAGAGGCAACATGGGAATCTAAAAATTCAATGAGGGATAAATACCCCCACTTATTCTATAAGTAAATAAATTGCGGGGACACAATTTTATAAAGGGGGGAAGGAAGTAAAATCCCAAGTAAGTAATGAATAATAGATATTCATATCTATTTCTATTTATGAATTAGATAGTATTTTAGAGGCTTAAAATGAGAATAAATCCAATCTTAAGCATAGAATTCTCTAATATTTTTAAAAGAATGTTTTACCGCCTTTTGATGGAGAACCATTTTTAAATAAATATTTTGAAACTTTTATAGGATATATTTTTTAAAATAGACCTATTCTTTATGATTGGGACATTTAAATTTATATTGGATAAATTTTTGATATTTTCTTACCATGTTCATTTTTTAATGATTAGTGAAAAATACGGCATTTTACATCAAAACTTCTTTTTCATATAATTTAATAATATGGATAGATTATCTTTTTAATTAGTTTTAAATTATAATTAGAATATATTTTTACAATTTAATCCAATGGTGTTCATTAGAAATAATTTCACCTTGGAATTTGGAATAAACAAGTGCCAAACCTTTCATAGATATTGTTTCAAAAAAACCCGCTATTTGTTTTGACAACGGAAATTATTTTTAAATTAATTATTGCAATTTCTATGTTTGGAATTTGGTAAAATGGATTCCATATTTGGAATCATAAGGTCCAAATTATGTAATTAAGACTCCTTTTTTACTGGACATTATAAATAGTAACGATGGTAATTATCTTTAATTATCTTGATTAATTAGTAATCGGGTAGTTAAGGATAATAAAATAATAATATAATAATAAAAAATTACCCCAAAATGTGTCCTAATGCTAATTTTTGTGTCATAGACCACCATGTGAATCCTTTTTCCAAACATAGGGACCCCATGGAATCACTTTTGGGTGAAAGTGACACTTTATCTTTTTAAATTTAAATAAAGGAGAATATCACTAGAAAATGTGTCACCTGAGTAAAACATTTTTAATTTTGTCTACATAAATTATCTCTTGTACTATAAATAGTAATTGGAAATATAAAAATATTTCATACATCATAGAAGTTTTTTTATTATTTTTGGACATTAAATAAATTAAATTATTTATGACATCATGATGATTCAGTGATTACCTCATTAATGACTGACTTAAATAAAATAAAAAGATAATGTAAAATCTAAGACTTAAACATGTAAAAGAAATATTGGATGACTATATTTCTACCCCTTATCACCTTATCTTTAATATATATCAATTTGGGACCTTTAAAATCTGAAACACATTTTAATATAAAGTAACATTTTTTAACGTTCCAACAGTGCCCCTCCTTTCCTCTTATAAAAGGCCCCCACCTCTACCTCCTTACCCACACTTCTCAAACCATTGGCTCAGCAATTCTCTACTAATTGTATCTCTCCACATCCCTCTATTCATCCTAGAATCCTTACCTTATCCAGAAATCTCTTCAAAAAGCCATTTTGGTTCAAACCAAGAAGAGTTCCCGATTTAATGGTAAAGTCTTCTCTAATGTTCTTTTGTTTTATTTTGCTTCTCCAACCCCATAAACTCTTTTTATTAATTTATTTTGTAACAAAACCAGTATCTTAAATATAACAGGATGTTTTTATAAGAAGGATTCGAGCTACATATACACACACCTTCATCTAATGGTTAAAGAGCATACTGTTTCTGTGGATGGCGAATTTCTGTCTCGCGAAATGACGATTGTTCAATATTCATATAACACCTTAAAAGGTGGCCATTAAGATATCACTATATTTCTATATGATATATAATATGTTTATGTTTTCCTTAAGATTCTGTATTTTTCATTTATGGCATACCTTTATGGTTTCCATTATGGGTAAATGTGATATCTTTATCTTAGGAAGTGCGGACTACCTCCTCCTCAAAGTGAATTGATTTGTTGATGCCATATATGGGAAGTATAAAGGATGGAGTTAATGATATTATATATAAAATTATACTGTAATTATAATATAACTTTATATCATTATGATTCCATTCCATAAAAAACGAAGTAGAAATGAAAGTAGCGTTCATCCGTACGTGCGGCTTACCGTCTCCATGAACGGTGCATTTCATTTCTTACATCTAAATGTTATGTAATATTATAAATGCATGTATATACTCTATATATATGATATCTACATCATGAATATAACTCTAGATATAATGGATACATGAACAACTTGTAATTATAAAGAGTTTATTTTTGACTCGAGTACCAATGACCGACAAAACGACCACTATTAACTTAAATAATTACATAGTGTTCATAACATGGTAATAAGAGATATAAAAAGGAATAATGAACGTGAAAACGGTTCTTAAGCAAGTATAAATTAACTCAAGTTTATTATTCAGGAGGTTAAAGAACGATCAAGTCAAGTCGGACCTGAGTTATGGGACTTCATCTCAATCTCCTTTCATTGAGGAAAATTTTGTTTTATACACGACCTTATTTTATACGGTGTATAAAACCCTTTTACTTTTATGTTTATTCAAAAGGAATATTTTTTATTTGAAGGGTTTTACTAAATTACAAAATGGAATTTTTTTGTCTTACGTATGCGGCGACAACGACTTCTCCGCCGTTGTGAAATTTTTTTGAAATTCGGCTTCCTCTACAAGCCATAGCTTTTCTTTAAAAGAAAAATAAAGGCCATGTTTTAATTTTATTTTATTTTGGTAATGAAAATGGTTTTGATAACTTTTTTATTATATCAATGTGTTATTGATATCAAGTGATTTAAATGTGGAAATTTTATGTTTCCTTTATGCATGTTTTATGTGATATGATTATGTTATGGTTCTTGGGCATTGTTTATGAAGACAGGTGGTTCTCTAATAAACTAAGGGCGGGTGAGCCTGATATATCTCTCCAATGCATTGGGTAACGCAAAGGGGTTAAATGTTAAGGTTTCTCCGAAAAGATTTAGGGAATATACTGTGATGGGTATTCCAAACGTAACAATGAGGGTTACTCCCAACGTAAAAATGTTATGAATGCCTCAAGTTACCTTTATGTTATATGATTTCTATGAGTTATTCATAAATATTATGATTTCATGAGTTATGTTAATGTGATTATGTTTTGTGAGTAAAGTAATATTTCATTGATTCTTATGTACACATGTACTAATGTTTCCTTTCCATATTTCTATATCCCTTACTGGTCTTTTTATGCTCATCCCAAGTTTTTTTAAATGTTTTTCACAAGTCAAGGGAATGGTACATGATATGATGATAGTGTAAAGGAAGTGTCAAGAAAGAATCAATGTTTTATTTTAAATATGTTTCCATTGATGGGAAAAATGAATACTATCTTTTATGTAACCGCATTGTTTAAATGTGGAATGTAATGCATGATTTATGATCTAATTCTCTAAAACTCTAAACCTGAAAATATCCTCAATGTGTATTCTTGAAATAACTCAAGAATATGTAATGTTTATGGATGGGGCCTTATATTCTCCATATGGTCTACTACACTAGGTTCTCACAGTCCCATGTGAAATAAACATGCTCAGCACGTGCGTATCATCTTAAGTAAACCTCAAGAAATACATGGCTATTATTCTTAATGCAGAATAACATAACAACATAATATCCCCAGTATCCTACAACTAGGCATGGAAACTGGAAAAACTACTAATAAGAAGAAAATGCAAGGCAAAGAACAAGAACACAATATAAATTATCCAAATTTACAAACAATGATCTATATTCAATCAATAAAGCAAAGAAGACAAACAACATGGACAAAACATGAAACCCACAATTCCCCATTCATGGGAATTGGTAGAATTTGAAAAAAAAATATTCATATAATTCCTACGAAAAGGCACAAACCACCTACCTCAATCCTAGGAAATCGATATACATGAACCACATCGACTGATTCTCCCTTGAACGTCGTAGATCTTAGAAAACGCCCAAAATTCTCAACCAATGATATCATGAGAAGGAAAAGAAATTGGAGAACAAGCCTCATGAAGAAGGGAGAACTCACCGCTGCGATTCCAATGCAATCGACAATGCTCAAATCCGAGAACGGACAGAGGAATGGTGGCTTGTCGAAGACCCACGGATTCCCAGTGCTCTCGGACGAATGAGACCTAGATGAAGACGTTTATTGTGATCAGGTGAGACCCCAGTCTGTTTTATGAAAAAAAAAGATGTTACATGGGGTGTACTTTTATAGTACACTGTGTGTACTATATCTTTCCGTACTATTCCAAAATCGGCCTCCACATAACCCTTACACACCGTGTGTGTGGCCCGGACACGTCCAGAACACGGCTTCGAGCGGGAAAAAAGTACACGGCATGTACTTGGAAAGTACATGGCATGTACTTCAGAAATTTCGAGAAACCACATTTTTCTCAAAAATTCCAAAAAAAGGAAGCACATACCTGAAATGATGATCCGGGTTCTTACCAGAACTACTATAACATCAACCCCCCCCCCCCACACCCCTTAGAACAAATTATTCAAAATCCTAAGATCATAAAACCCATTCTATCATAATAACAAGGAAAAAATAAGGACAATATTATATGAATAAATAAAATTCATTTTCAAATAGAATCATATTCCAAACATTTATAATCCCCAATGTATCGCTAATGTTGGAGATTAAACAAAGGGAACGATGGGTACAGGAGGTGAGATTCGAATTGGAGAAGAGATGAGGGGATTAGGGATTAATATATAATAGGGTTAGGATGGTAATTTCATGTTCTAATAGACAAATAAAGGTTGGAAATTATGTATCAATTGTTTACCAAACCTCACACAAACTATGAAATCCACATTGGATGGACTCGACATAATGCATGGTTTAACCGCATGCTTGGGAGAACCACATGCCAACCTTATAAAACATCTCTAATAAAACTATTGACGCAAATGAAAGGGTTTTTTATGGTTTTTTCTAACCTTGAACCAACCATGAACCAATAAAAATATTAAATTTTCAAAAAAAGTATAGGTAGTAAAATGAACTGAAGGATAACAGTGGGAAATAATGAGTGATTAAAATATTAGGATAATTAGAGCTCAGGTTGTGACACTTATCCAACCAATGACACATTCTTCCCCTTGGATTTTCAATATGATTTACTTAATTGAGGAAATGGAATGAGTCCTAGGTTCCATTTAATGTTATGAATAATGAAATAAAAATTAGAAACCAATCGACACTTTTGCCAAAAATTTGATACGTGGTGATCAAGAGGTAAGTTGACCATGTCAAAAAGTCCCAATTTTCTGGTACATGAGTAATCTTAAAAAGTCCAAATTTGATCATCATGGAATTGGTATGAAATGTTTTACAACCCATGTAATTTTATGATAAATAATTTTTCAGCACACATTAATTTTATTTTATAGAGTTATATTCATATTATAACATTTTTCTGTGAGAAAGAAATTAGAATTCATTCAAATCATATTTGGTTTCCATGATGTATATTGTTTTCTTTAAAAGTTTGATTTTATAATTATAGAAATTAAATTTGAAAATATAAACTAATTTATTTATTTATTCATTTCAAAACAATCTTAGGTTGATATTTATAGTGTTTCATAAAAAGATTAATTTTTCAATGCATAGTAAAACTACTGATTTTATTGGAAATTAAACTTTTTAAATTATTAAACATGTAACATGAATTCATTAATTAATTTTTTGTTTTTATTTGTTTTAATTGATTAAAAATTATCCAATTATTTTCATCATAATTAATTTTGAACTATAATTTTTTAAAAAAAAATTGTATACCTAGAAGCCATTTTTCTTGAAATTGTCTTCCATCAGATTTTGTACGTTTAATATTATATTAAATTAATCCACTTTTTGAAAAATGATTAAATATTACCTCAATATTTTAAAAACTTAGGTCCAAATATTGAAAATAGGTTCATATTATTTTCATCATTATGAATAGTAAACATAGTAAAATTTTTTATTTTAGTAAAGGTAAAATGGGTTAATTAGGGTTTAATCTAATATAAAAGTGCAAGAAATTTATTCAAACACATGAATTAGTTTCATTGTACCATTATAATTCCTATATAGTCATCCAAACATAAAAATATGTGGCATTTTATTTTGATTAGTCATTTATTTTTTCCGTTATATTATTTTACTAAAGGATAAAGTAAAACATGTCACTCTCTTGACTTCCATATGTTTAATATTTTGTGATAGGTATAAAAATCATATGTTTAGATCTAAATAGTTACTTGAAATATTAATGTATTTCTTTATCATGGTAATTTTTTTTAATTTTTAGGGATGAAATAATTATAGTATGTCATTATAGAATCCAGACTCAGTGCTTGTGCAAACTATAGAAAAGTCATGTAAATGATTTTAAGTGTCTAAAAGTATATTTTTTTGGTTATCCATACTATCTCAGGATTTTATAGATAAACATTACATTTTTTGTATTTTTTTTAATATACTATAATATAATTCCTTGGTTTTCATGTAGTTTTCAAAGATAAATTAAATGAATAGTTCCAAAAAAGACATTAATGATTATTTGCAATAATGAATATTTTATTCAATGATTGAAATTTTATAGACAACCAATCACCATAAAATAGACTTTTATATGATTAAAAATATAAAACATTTCTTTTAATTAGCCACCATTAGATTTTATTGTTACTGTCATGAACCCTAATGTGTAAAAAACATTGATATGGAAGTAACTATCAAAAGGGATGCCAAGGGTTAAAACTAATAGATACTGTTTAGAAAATCACATAAACATTTAAAAATAAAATTGGATGAGATTATTTTTTATCATAATAATCCTATATTATAAATATATAAATTTACCTCAGATTTTCAAAAAACCTATTTTAATATAATAATTTAATAAACACCAAGACATCCCCTCCCCTCACTTATAAATGGTATCATTTTATCCTCCCTTACAAACAAATTATAAATACACATTTGTGACAAATACCTACCAAAATACCTTCCTAAAATAACTATCCATGTCCAATAGTCCCAGATTCCATTATAAAACCAACTTATGTAGGTTTTATAATAAACCTAAAGAGGTTGTTAGAGAAGAGGTATTGTCCTCAACCTACCATTTTCATTTGATTTATTCTTCTACCTTCTTATAATATTCTTCTACCATGATGAAATAATAAAAATAGTATCATTACTATACTAAGATGTTATTATGTTTATATCATAACCTATATCTGTCTTCTATTCCACAAAATGGGACACTAATATGTCATTTGTGTGTATGGTGGACTACCTAATTGTGGATTGATGCAACTATTTTTGTATAACTACCTCTCATGGATGGTTATAATGATGAATTTATTGTATATATATATATATATGATATTTGTGAAATATTTATCCATCCTGAGACATAATCTATCATCTGATTTATTAAATTTACATTGATTGAAAATTGATTACATCATTCATCCATATGTGTGAATTACCATCTCCACATTGTGATGTGGAACATTTTTCCTTACCAGATCACATACATACAATATATATGTATATTTAAAGAAATCATATAATAAATAAAATATATTTATTTTTCCTAAAATATAAAATTATACATACTTTCTTACAATCATGTAATTTGAAAAACACAATCATTACTCATGCATTGTTATGACCATAAATCTCCATGATTGTAACACAATTCATTCACTAGTACACATAAGGCCTATAACACTGATAAAATAGAAATTTTCACTGCAAAAATATGTGCTAACAATAATAGTTCACATAAATCTAGAGTTTCTTATCCGCGCTATTTTTTTCATAAATTCCACCTTTATCATCACTTCATGTGCATATAAATTTGAATGTTTAAAAGTTATTTGATTAGGCACCCATAAAGGGATCCTTCATTAGAACGGAAAATATTGATGATAAAGGGTTATCATTATTGGATATAATTTGAAACTTATAAAGGATCCCTTTGTCAGCTCTTTTCATAGTGCTTATATAGGTTCCCATTATCATTTCTTTTTCTGTCATTGATAAAGGGTCTTTTATTATCAAAATTACTCACACATATGTTTGGTAATACAATTTTATTGTGATTTTAAAATTATAGTACACTATAGAAGTAATAAATTGGAATAAAATAATTAAAAAATATAGAATATAATTTAAATAATATTGAAAACATTAATAAAAGAAGAAATAATATATCATACACATTTCAGACATTGGATTGTAAAATTATATGGATAATTATAATTTTTCAATTTCAATAAAAAGCATAAATTTTCTATTTTCTATATCTCAAAAAAACCATTAATATTGTCAGTTGTTGAAGAAACCATGCTATATTGGAAAAAACAATTCACCTCTATAAGAAACTAAAATATTCTATTAGAAATACTATAATGTAATATATTAGAAAAAATGTGTCAATTTTAAACTAAAAACTTATACACTAATTAATACCTAGAACACTGTGTACCATATTTACATGTGGATGATTTATACACATCACAACATTTATTTTTATTATCAATGAATTTTATATTCAATTTCATCATATATTTGGTTATGGAAAAATTCACTATAGATGTGACTTAATTCAAGAGGACATGCTTTCTGAGAATAATCCTTCAACTTCCTAGCCATTTCTTATTCATCTTCAATAATTACCCCTATGAAAATTAAGTAAGTAAATGATAATTATTTTAAGAAAATTTATTAAATAGTGGTAGTTAAAATGATGATAAAACAATTGAAGCTAGTTATAATCATTTTGTCTATGTGATGCACATTTTAAAATAAAAAACACTTATAAATTAAAAACATTCACTTTAAGCCATTCTAACCCCATCATCTATCAGATTGATGTGTTTTTAATTGATACACATTAGAATGGAATTTTTAGACATTTTAATAATGTTTGAAAACAATATGAGATCATCTGCTCATTATTTTCATGTTATGTGTGTTTTATACTAAAATGTCACATTTATATTTAACACAAAACTCTAAGTAATATTTGAAGCATCGTTTATCATATTTAAGTTTATTAAACAATTAAATGTCAAAAATGAATTGTGAATCATTGTCCATAATTTTTACAAAAAATATAAGATATTATTTTATTAACGATTTTTGGTATTTGATGTTAACTTTATACTAAAATGTCACCTTTTATGAAACCATACACTTCATTTCATATAAATCACATCATGTTTTAGAATGATGTGTGGTAAATTCCTACACATCATAAATATTTTATAAATAATTTTCCATAAATTATAAAAAAAATTCAAGATCATTTTATCATTTTGTGACATTCGTTTTAAACTCAAATGAAACTTTTGTATTGAAAACAAATACTTTATTCCATTTTGACATCATCAGGTGTGATATTGAAGTGTATTTAGTGCCTGATTTTCATATAAAAATTTACATCACTTTCCTAAAATTTTAAAATAATGTGTTATCATTTTCATGATTTTCGCTATTTGATGTGTGCATTAATCTAAAGGGAATCTTTTGGACTAAAAACTCACACTTCAAGTCATAAAGATCTCTCCGGTTATCTGATTAATGTGTGTGTTATAATTATATTTACCAATTGAATTATGGATGGTTAATGTATTTTATGAAAAAATTCTAAAATCAATTAATAAATTTTCTCTATATGATGAAATTTTTATATTGAAAACAATTACATTGATTCATAATTATAACATCATGTGTTGGATTCATGTGAGGTCATTTACTACACATGAAAACTAAATTATATACCATTTTAAAAAATATTGGTAAAAATATGAGATATTCTACTTATTTTTTTCCATGGAACATGTGTTTTAGACTAAAATGGAACTTTTATATTAAAAACATGCGCTACAAGTCATACATTCTAAATATACAGTTGGATTGATGTGTGGTTTATTGTTACATGTCATAAAATAGTTTTCAGTAATTTTCCAAATTCTTAAAAAAATCAATCTCATTGCCTACTATTGGTGAGGTAACAGACATTTTAAACTAAAATGACAATTTCATATCAAAAACCCACAAATTTAGATATATCGGTCATATCATGTATCATATTGATTTTCAATTTATTCAAAGACGTCATAAGTGAATAATAGACCAATATCCTAAATTTTTAGAACAACCAAAACTTGTGGACTAAATTTTAGCTATTTATGTGTTTTTTAATCAAAAACAACTCTTTTATATTGAAAATATGAACATAAAGTCACTCAAACCACATCAGGTGTAAAATTGAACTATGGCCATTTTATACGCATAAAAAAGTAATTATAAATCAATTTCTAAAATTTTAAAATCAATTTATGATAATTATCTATTTTTTATATTTGATTTTTGTTTTAAACTAAAATAAAACTTATATTGAGAAAACACACATCAAGTCATATAAACAACATAATTTTTGAAATTGATGTGAGGTCAATTCAAACAAGACATAAATAAATTATGGTTCATTATCCAAATTTGTGAAAAAATAGGGGCACATTTTCGCACTTTTGGATGTGTGAGAGAATTTTAAACTAGAATGACACTTTAATTTTGAAAATGCATTAATAGAGTCATACCGACCACATAGGGTGTTTGATTGATTTGGGCTCAATTACTACACATCACCAAATAATTATTGACCATTTTCCTAAAGTTTGAAAAAAAATCCGATCACTTTTTCCCATATGGTGGATATGTGAATCTATTTACACTAAAATGGATCTTTTATATTAAAACATGTAATTTGAGTGATTCTAACGACATTGTGTTTCAGATTAGAATGCGCTCAACACCTAAAAATATAAATATGGATCATTTTTCTATGGTTTTATTTTTTTTCAATTTGATAATTTGGTGGTGTGACCCATGTTTTAAACTAAAATGTTTCATTTAGATTGTAAATTAAGACATTGATTCATGCTGAAAACATTGTCTATTGGATTGATCTGATGTCAATTCCTATATATATAAAAATTAGATAAGGATCATTTCCCTAAATTTCTTAAATAATCTAAATATATTTTATTGGTTTTGAGACACATTAGGTGTGTTTTGAACTAATGATTGAATTTCCTAAAATACATATGAGATAAAAATGATGATGATATTATCTAAAAAAGATGATAAATGGTATGAATATTAAATTAATAAGTAGTATTATGTAACTAGTACATAGTGTATATATGAATTCTAACACCTTGTATTCTACCCATTTAGTTCTAATTAAATTAGTTTCCTCTCTTATACATTTCCTTGAGAAACAAATAAAAAATAATTTTAATCTCTATAATAATAATTGTTCATATACTAAGTGTATCTCTATGTTCATAGCCTAAACAAGATCACAAATATAATTGGTAATCAACTAAATTTTATGTCAGCAAAAATTCAGACACCATATACACTTCCTACTAATCCTTAAACCCATATTACTCTTCTTTTGAGTATATATAGTTTTGGAAATATTACTTTCAATAATAAAATATAGAAAAAACAAACGATTAATAAATATTTTTGATGAAATTTTAATAAACTTTGTAAATAACTTGTTTGGGGATTTTATTCTTTTGATATCATACAATTTCATTAATTCATTTCCAAACAAAATATTCATAACTATTGAAGTTATATTGAATCATATAAAAAGAAAACATTCAGTAAAATGTTAAAATGTATATAAATATGGAATGATATCTAAATAATTATTTATGTAACTAAATCCATTTCTATTTTATGAAATAGATATGCTTCTAATATTTTGTCACCAACCTCATTACATTATTTATCCTATATTTACTGATCTTCCTGTTGTAAAATATTTTAATGTAAGAGACAAATAAAAAATAGTAATTAAAATTTTATTAATAAAATGTTTATTTAAGTGCATTAAATATTCTGAATACACATCTTATGGGGTTGATTTTATGGAAATCCATGCATTATATCCAGTAAATAATCATTTCAGTTATCCAAATTGATTTTGATCAGTAGCCAGTACTTCCTAATGACTGATTAATGATATATATATATATATATATATTAAACGATTTGATTATATTTTCTTACCCCCACATTTTAAGAATAAAAAATAGTTTTTCACATATTATATTCTTTACATATTCCTTGTTTAGATCATTTTTTATCGATTTCTTCCAACTCTAAAAAATTCATCCATAGAAATGATACAGAGATTAATGAATTAATATCAATCATCATGGGGTTTTCCGATTATATATTAGTAATATAAACATCAGAATAAAATATTAATAATTATGAACATTAATTAAAAGAATAGATCAATTTGGGGAGAGAATTACTATAAAAATTTATCTCAGGGATTATATTTACAACGAAGAATTCTATCCACAAAAAGAGAGAATATCATTTGTAATCTCATGACTAAGGTGTATGTAATGACATATCACTGTATATAAACATCATTTTGATTATAGGACAGACATCCATATTTGAATTTGGTTTCTTAATGAACTTCTATTGTTAATATATGATATATTAGAACCGGGGGAGAGAATGAACTCACGAAAGGCCCTTTTCTATTCATGGTCAATTCACAAGATTGCATTGATCTGACCATCTATTTCTCTATTATTTTATCAATATATAATACATACATCACTTAAATATTATCTCTATCAGTTTTTATAGGGGTTTTAGTGTAAATGAATCATAAATGACATACCCAAAGCATCCTTATAAGATTATACATCCATGATAAGAATTTTAAAATGGCATCATTCACCATTGTAATATCCTGATCATCATGTGGGTTAAGATACTCGGTACTTGTCTCATTATCTTCATTAATATGAACTCTCTTGTGAACTGTTGGGATTTCATTTTTGTGAAGCATAACTCCTGATATATTCTACACCGTACCCCTCACAAGAAAATAGTTCATGGGTTTTTATAGCTAAAACTCACATACAACTTCAATCTTTAGTATTTTTTCAATATAATTATACCATAAGATGATTGATTCACATTAATAAAAAAGGTTAATGAAAAAATTGATTACCTCATGTAATTTATATGATTAATGGTAATTAATATCCTCAATGCTAGGGGGGTTATTTAGGTCATCATGTGATGACCATTGTTCCACTGCTAATTTTATATGATTCTTTCTCATGTATTGGTCTTCAAAACCAAACCAAATAATTATATCATGTAAAGCATCTATTATCAGTTGTAATCATTTCATCATCTGATATGGATTTTCTTATGTTGTAGTCTTAATGAAATATGTTCGAGGTGACACTACCAACCATATACCTCTTACATGACCATATTGTTTGAACAACATTAAAGCTTTTAAAATTAGACTATTTTTAGGAATAGAGGATTTCTATACTTGTGTCTAAAATATATAAAACCCATATGAACAACAACAGTTATTTTAAATTAATACTATTACAAATCATAACAAATTACTATAATTTCTTACTAACACATTGTTTCCTTAATGCTTGTTTGATTTCATTAACAAGTTTACATCGTTTAATGTGAGACCCCTTCCATAGAAGATTATTTTCAGTGGAAGAGGCTTTTAATTTTAATTAATCAATATAAATATATACAAAAGAATATATTTTTTAAAAAATAATATCAATCTTTTTTCTAGATTAAAAATAAATACTATTTTCTTACCTACTAAAGAATACACATCCTTGCAATTTAGAAGGGGTGTATGGTTTTGATGCCTATTATTTATTATAAAAACTCTTATTGGTTTAATAAATTATCAATTTTCAATAAAATTGGATAAAATAATTTATTTAAAATAATATATTGTCAATAACAATGTGCCTGAAATGAATTCTCATTTGGAGGATGGATGAAATAAATCCATTATTCTATATTTATAATGTCTACATACGTAATAAGTGGGAGGGGCATTGTTTTTTCGATATAATCATTAATAAAAATCTGGGTAATAATTATTTGGAAACCTCTATTGTCTTTTTTAGTAGCCATTAACACATATTTCTACCAAAAGTAATCTAAAAATAAAGAACTCTATAATTGATAATGAAATTTAAAAAAGTGTTTCATTATATAATGTTTTCATAAACTAGTGTAATTAAATCATTTTATTACCTTAATGTCACCCCAACGGGATTCCTTCACCCTAGGCTGGACATTTCACTATAAATATATATCAGTTGGAAGATTCATTTTCATTTTTACCCCAACAATATAGATGAAGATGTACTTCTTTTGATCAATAAGTTTAACGCATTGAAACCATTAGAACTCATATTTTATACCCCTTTTTCCTGATAAAATCTATAAACTAGGTGATTCTATGTCTTTAATTTTTATTTCATAAAAATTTTATTGTGCCCCTATTAATTCTGTAGTTTCAATATCAAATGCATTTTCTACCATGATATTGACAGCATTATCATGTGCATATGTTGCTATATATATGAGTACATTGTCATTTAATTATGATTATGTTAATATAGTAGATAACACATAATAATATCTGGAAAATAATAGTATATTAAAAAAATTAACATCCTCAATAAACACTCTTTCATTAAATTAATGGTTTAAGGGACTGGGATCCTCAATCATGAATCCAAATCACCTTTCTAGGGTTACCTATAATATAAAATGAATTATAATGAACCAACCCAGAAAAATTATAGAAGCCACCCAAGCCATACAATCATGGTTTTTAGGAAAAAAAAATATAATAGTGACAAGTCTTTATTATAAACTAAACAATAAAAACAACCAGAGAACAACATAAAATAAAGAGATACATCAAAGATCCAAAAACCCCTACTAAAATAGGAAAAATAAAAAAGAAAAAAAATTAAAACAACTAGTCTCTACGTGACCAAAGATCACCTTTTAAAAACTCTGAACCAAACATTATGATAACATAGGAATCCATCATGCTACAAGATACCCTTTTCATTTCCTTTACCCTATAATAAAACATCTAGAACATCCCAAATGGAAGAAATTGGGTGTGTGAAAAAAAATCCTAGTAAGATACCACCTCATTCTCTTTGTAAGTTCTAATATAAAGAATGTAATATTTTGAGCTTTTAAAATAGAAATATTTTTACAATGCATTTTCAAAAATCAAAATCCATTTGTAAAATATTTATTTAGGTTTTTATTAAATAATTTCATATTAAAACTTTTTATAAATATAAAAAAAAGTGATCAAATCTGAAATCATATCCACCCACCATTTCATAATAATTAAACACATATTGTCGAAATAATCCACTATGATAGACCATGTGATACAAAATCATATGAAAAACATTTGAGAACAATATAGAAAATAATCCATCATGTGATAAGAAAATTATAAAAGAAAAATAATCATATATTGGGACCTAGACTATAAGAATGCGTATGTTAAATAAATTAGAATAACCCTGGAATAATTTACTACCAACTGATATCACATCCTACCATATACTATCAATATTATAAGCCCTCTAGTAAAATTACCCACCATATGAGTGACATGCCTTTTCCTATTGTACCTAAGGTTCCCAATGTGCCATGTTTGTCAAAATCCATTTCATAACTATATTGAAAATTTTAAAATAATTATAAAATACAATCCAACTAATATTTGGTGTTTCAAAACAAATTATCAATTTAAAACTGCCATTCTAGAATTTAATCAATCACTTGGGGTTCAAACCCTAATTTGTAATGAAAATTTCCTAAAAAATCATGTATCTTTCCATGAAATATATTTTAACTAAAAATAAATTTTTTTAAATGAATAACCTTAAAAATTATAGGAAATATATTTAATTCATTGAATTAGATGATTTTATAGAAATATGTACATAAATAATGAAGGAAAAATTATTTACCTTCTACAACGACATTCGTGGAAGAGTGGATCCGGTCCTCACAATCCATTAGATAGTCCGACAATAACAAAGTAAATGCACCATGAATGATCTGAGAGAAGCATATAGACCACTTAGGAAGATTATGGTGAGAAAATATGAGTTTAGGGGGTCATTATTGGTCAACCATGGGTATTGGTGAAATTTATTAAACATTAGGATAATTAAAAACTCATGTTCACTATTTACTGAAGTAGCCACACAACTAGGACTAATGGTTTTCCTTAATCGTGTGCACAATACATAGATTATGTTTATGGTGTAGGTTTTTTCCATAATGTTACATTTACCATGATCTAAATATACAAAACCACTTATCCTAGGGTTTACTTTTTGGAGTGGTTTCCACATGGTTTAGAAAAACTGTCTACCCCTTCCATTGGACAATTCTTGGTTGCATGGTTTCATGGGACAAACCGCACTATTTTCCCTAATAGTTCACAAACTGTGCATAAAGAAATGGAGTCCCAAAAAACATATAATAACATCTAAAATGAAAAAAAATCATGACCCATCCAAAATAAGGTCAAAAGTATCCAAGATGTTCTAGAACTCATGTTATGGAACATTGCAACTCACCACCATAAAGACTTTCATTCCCTACAAAGTGTTCAAGAATCCAAACGTAAAAAAATAGAATCCCACTTATTCCTCCTACATAATTCCCCCTCCAACATATTATGGGTATCCATTATTCCCATTCATAGTACCAAGTCAAAGGTTATTATTTTACCGCCCAACTCGCAATCAATAATTTTAAATGGTTGGGAAAATCAATGGTATCATGCTTAAGATCAATATCCTCCCACTCAATCACACAAGAAGTAACTAGGAGATTCCAACTCATCTGGAAAACACAAAACACTACATGTTTTGAAATAAAATGAGATATTAAATCTAAGAGATCTTCCAACTTTCCATGATTTTCAAGAATAAAAAAGGGGATGACAAACATGGGTGACAACTTACACTGCTTACCCAAAAGATGAAGTCCTTTAGGCAGTGACTCTCTATGAAAAACTAGATAACAAACCAAAAATTAGATTTTACAATGATTATATTCCTTATAATATTTCAAATGTATTTATACTAACACTTCTTTTTTAATACACATTTTTAATAATTTATTTAATGATACTCAGTCCAAATAAGGATATGTTTCCCAAGTCATCTTATAAAATGAAAGATCTACATGGAAACCCATGCAATAATTTAATGGGAGATATTTTTATCTATTTTTGATATCTATTTTTATTGGAAACTTTTACCATACTAAATGTATTTTCTAATGATCCTAAAAAATCAAGCATGCAATCCCGAAGCATATCCTCACCAACCTGGATAGCTCTATCTATATGTTCATCCTTCTATGGATGATAAGACTTTCTCAAATTTATCTAGATAAATTTATCATCATTTAAAACATTTTAGAAACTATATTTAAACCATCGGTAACAACTATAAAAAATAACATATGCAATCCCATGACGTCAAAAGATATCACAAATGTATGAGTCTATGAGATGAGCCACTTTCATCATCTCATTGATAAGTAAAAAATCAGTAGTTTTTTCAATTTGTTTAATGGTCACACAAATTACATCATTCCCACCTAGTGTAAGTGTGAAAATAATTATTAATCCCCAGAAAATATCAACTTCATTTCACATCAAAATAGTAAAATGTTTCAAAAAATATTTATGACTTTGGTGTTCAGAATTAATTTTATAACTAGTGATAAATTGTGAAAAAAGTATTTGTAATCGACCAGCTCATCAGTGGACTCCAATATTGATGCCCCAATTCGTTATACAACTTGGTATCTTCAAGGAGTACAAACAAACAATACTAGTTTCCACTATCCATCAAGTCATTTTTATAGAAAAAGGAACAACCATCCTATAGAAAAAGTACGATGCTCTACTAGTATACCGAGACCACCAAACTGATGTCTCCCAACAATAAATGTTTTTACTAATGTGTTTTAAATTTTTTTTCCATCATGTTAGAGATGATCTCTATTCAAAAAATTCAATTTATAATTCACCATATCCATGAACACCAATCCACTAACCTATTCAAATCCCAATATCATCTCAATACGAAAACTCATCAAAGACCAAACCTTAACTAATTACTTAAAATATTTTGTCAATACTTTTCTGCTCAATGCATCCATAACCACATTCCCTTTCCAAGGAGTGTATCTATCTTCAAAAACAATATAATGAAGTTACTCAACCTAAAATATATTTCTCATGTTCATATCCCTCTGAGTAAAAATATATTTTAGGTTCTTATGATTAGAATACACTTTAATCTACAATGCTAATTGATAGTGATGCCCTATTTTAAGTGCATGCATAATGGATTCAAACTCAAGATTATGGGTTTTGTTAGTTCTTCTCCAGAGGTGGTAAATTGAGGGGGATATATAGCACCACCTACTTCATTACATTTAAATACATTCTAAACCTATATCAGAAGAACCCCAAAAGTCATCCTAAATTTATCCTGGTTCCAAAATAATCAAATATTATTCTGAAGTTAACCTCACATTAAAATCCTCAAAATATCTCTACTATTTTTTGTTCTAGTGAAGCCTTAAAACCCTAGGGGTTAAATCTATCACAAAAATTCGAGCTTAGTGAAATCCTAAACAAATGTAAAATAGTAACCATCTAAAACCATGAAGATTTGGATATCGAATGCTTTTTCTAGATGATCATTGAAAATATAAGATTGTGTTTTTTATAAATCTACTGAGACCCCCTCTCATATATGAGATTCCAAATAAACAACACCTCCCATATCTAAAACTAACATAGGAAAATCATACCATATGGATGAGGTTCTTTTATTTTTCGAATAATGATATCTAAATGGGACATTAATAATTATCTATTTAGAGCATACCAAAATTTCATCCATGAACACAATGAAAAAATATTCCCAGGACCGATGATTTTTTTGTCCATGAAAACCGTAAATAAAATGGGGGGATTTTTGAGACTAAATAAAATAAACAAAATATCACAATGATGATATCATTAGAAAAATGTTGTCTTAGGTATATCCTATTCTCATAATCTCAAATAGGGGTACTCTACCTAAAGAACTATCTTTTTCAAACCAACATTAACCACTATGACGTTCAAAAAGACCAACAATTTGAGCATAATGATATTTTTTCTTAATAGTCACCAAATTTAACATTTGATAATACACATAAATTCTAAGACTATTATCTACCTTCATAGTGAAGAGGAAAGGTTAAGCCCAAGGACATATTCTAGGATGATTAAATCCGTTTTTATCTTGATTCTAAAAATACACTTTATATTCCACCAACATATGAGGTCCAAAAAGATAAGATAGAGTAGATAGATGAAACATACCAGGAAGTAGGTAAAAACTGAACTCGATATCACATTGGGGTGGTAAATCATACAGATCATCCAAAATGACCACATTGTAAACTATCACCATAGTAGGATGTAGTTTTCCCAAACTGGGGTCAACAGTATGAAGAAAAATCTCCAACAGTTGGTATCAGATTACCCCAGAATAAGGAATAGTATACCCCACCCTTCCCAATCTAAAGTCCGACTCACCCGGAAAAACATGAGTGATTCCATTATAATAATAAAAACTAATCTAATGACGAAAAAATATTATTTTGAGCCTAAACATTGATAATAAAATCCATTTCAATAATGAGGTCAATGATATCAGTATTAAGAACCAAAAAATACAACCCCCACCCCACCCCCAATGTTAGGTATCGTCCCTTGACATGTGGGCCACTTGAAACCATGTTAATAACTATTTCAAAAAGGTGTGGAGGGATCCAACAAGAATAGTATAAGTTACAGACATAAGATCAATACATAAAATATTTTTTATGATATAATGGAATAGTATCACATGTATCAAAAAAATCTATCCTCATATAATATTAAATAAATGTTGTACCTGTAATTGTATCGATCCCTACTTAAGATTTCTATGGAGCATACTCTACTGTAGTTGTATTTCCATTCATATCCACATAAAATACCCAAACCCCAAGGATTTGACCAACTATACATGGAATCATGGGTACAAACTTTTGATCCCTTGGGGAGAGTTGGTCCCACCTTACATTCATCATACATACTTTCACAATAATTCTTTTGGTGATTGAACAATCCAAAATAGTGAAAAGTATTTGGATCCACCATAATGTAGGGCTAGGTATGTCCATGATGACTATACTAAGTGTAGAAAAAGTTATTTCTACCAGTTAATTCCTATGAATCTAATCTTTGTGAAAATTGACGACCTTTATGCTTCCTTTTATAGCCATAAAATACACCTAGTCTAATAACAACACTAACAAAAGCTCTACCCATACATATCCTTGTAAATATTTCTTCCATATCCATAGTTGTTTTTTAATGAATGCCACAAATGTAGGAATAAACTCAAGAGAAAAACAGTGACTGGATATTTAACCTCAATCCCAACTCAACCGTTCAACACTTTAGTGGATCATTAGTTACATGATCTAGTTTTAGAAGCATTATGTTAGATAAATGGGTGGAATACATCAAAATGGTAAATTCCCGTTCCAAAAAAGTCAAAAACTAAAAGGACTACAACCTGTGTACAATCGCAGTGTAAAATATATGATTTCAGATTTTCTATAATGTTTTCTAGGTATGGTTCTTGTGCAATATTGCTTTTCCAGTTGATTCCCACCATAACCGTTCTAATACATCGATCATGTACGTGGAAAATTTCACAAAAGAGTCTTCAGGTGCCTTAAAAAGATTAATATTCTCCCAGTATGGTCAATCCAATACATAGATTTTTTGGATCCCTT
Source organism: Viscum album (assembly GCA_963277665.1). Taxonomy (NCBI): domain Eukaryota; kingdom Viridiplantae; phylum Streptophyta; class Magnoliopsida; order Santalales; family Viscaceae; genus Viscum; species Viscum album. The sequence goes on along the minus strand of OY728155.1, from coordinate 909,513,735 downwards.
GTCACCACAAAAGATGATTATATATTTCTTAATAAATTATGATCCATAATCTACTACTCATCTCATGTATGCAGCACACACATAACCAAGAGTTTGGATTTGATGGATTACAGCTTCAAACAAAGAAGGGCCTGCAATAAAAGTTTCATTAAATATTGAACCATATAATACTCTATTCTATTTGGAAGATCACTTCTCATTTTCATTGTCTTTTAAAAACAAGACAATGACCATATGACATTAAATCATGTTCTAAAATCAAAGGACAATCATAAAGGTCAAATACAATATTTAACACATAAACAATTTAAAGTGATTATAATTTCTAAAAATGGAAAATTATGTTTTAAGGGGGAATAGATTAACTTAAATAAAGTTACCATTCATATAATTTATATAAATTCTATTTCTAAATATCAAAACTAGTAAAAAAAGTTTGGTCCACCAATGGTAACTAGAGTTCAGACACATAAGTGAGCTGGCTAGACACCCACTAGTAATTAATACGCATGTTATGACGGTCCAAACTTTTATCTACCCAAGACATGGAACAATATATATGTATTGTAAGCACAATTACAGATAAAAATCAATATAATACCTATCAATAATGAACCAACTTGGGTCACTATAAAAGGCAGATGATATGGACCATGATGGTGGAGAGGTAAGACTAGATAACAGAAAAAAAATATTCAGTATAACCAAAATAAGAGAAACAACGAGGGTAAAATACGATATATATATATATATATATATTATCTAAAAATCCCATGAATAACAGGATATATGAAAAAAGTTAAGCATGATGAAAAAAACAAGTCACCACATGACCAACCATTACCTCCCAAATATCATAAACCAAAGACAATGGGAACACGATATTCTAGCATGCTACATGATCCCCTTACAGTTACCTAGATATTATAATAAATCAATGGTAACAGCCCAAATTAATAAATATAGTGCGAGTAAAAATCCAGGTAGGATACCACCATAATGTCTATTCAAGGACTTGAATCAAGAATGTCACGACCCGTTATCGGGGCTCGTGCTGTAACTACCCCAAGCCCTCCTTCCATATGCCAAGGGCTTGTGACTAGCACATAAGGCGTAAATCCTGATAAAAAGGGAAGTCATTGCCTTTACAAAATGAAAACACACACAAACAGAGTATAAGAATAATCTACACTAAGTAATTTAGTAAAAAAAATGTGCTGAAATTACAAGGGGCCAGATATACTAGCCCAAAAGAAAGGTACAAAAACAACTGAAAACAAAGTACAACTCAAAGGAAAACAGCTGAAATGTGAAAAGCAGCTCCTAGATTATCCTCGGGCTTCCTCCCTGAAGGGTATGTACAGATGTCCTCCTCAGTACTCCACATCTGTCCATCTCCTCCGGGTACCGACTCGTCGTGAGATCTACCTCCGGGTACCGAATTGAAATGAGATCCACCTCCAAGTACCGACTCATCGTGGGATCCACCTCCGGGTACCGTCCAGCTCTACGAGCCTCAACCACGATCAGTGATGTCCGTCATCTGTAACCAATACAACGAGGTGAGGGCATAGCCCAAGCAGGGTTGAGTATACGATACTCGGTAGAGACCCTGATACTCTCATGATCTCAATAAATCCAACAAGGATAAACAAAAATAATGTTTTCAATGGAAAACCCTTTCTTAGGTATATGTCCATTCTTATATCTAAGTTATCAAGTAACCCATCTCAGCTACAAGGTTTCACATAGATATGAAGTCGACGGATAACCACTACTTAGGTATATGCCCATACATATACGTAAGTTATCTATTAACCCATCTCAATCATGATAGAAACACAAAGTTCATTGACTCAGCTCAAACCAGGATTTTTATTATTGAAACCACAACTGCTGAAAAGCTCCATCTCTGATGAGTGCAGTGAACCTATCACAACTCTGAGGCACTGCTCACTAACCTAAGACTCCTGAGGTACTCCTCTTATCACGTACCGCGGGTCATCCACCCAAACACAGTAGGGATTCCTGTCGGGGGTTTGCCACCCAAACATAGTAGTGCACCCCCCCTAATTGCCTGCAGAGGTACTCCACCTGTTGAGTACCATGGGTCTGACACCCAAACATAGCAGTGCTCCCCACCGTGGCTCTTCCACCCAAACACAGTAGTGCTCCCCACTAGGCTATACAAGTCACTCCGACTCGAATCGGACAAGCAGCCTTCAGGTCTCTGCCACCTACACGGTCTCCGTACTCCGTACGCTCGTCTACGGGAGGGTCATCTCCACGAGCTACTGGTCAATACTCCATGTATCACAATGTATCACTAATATGTATCTCAAAGTCTCACTAAGATGTATCTCAAAGGACCGCCTCGTCATCGGGGTCTCAATGCAACAGACGATGCGTCAATCGGACGCCCGATCTGTGAGTTATTAGCCTCGTCATAGGGGTCTCAATGCAACAGACGATGCGTCAATCGGACGCCCGATCTGTGAGTTATTAGCCTTTTAGTCCCGGGGGCCCGGTTGGTTTTCTGTACAAACCAACCTGTTCGTATCCCAACTATACTCTGAAACCTCATAGGGTATTCTCAAGGGGACCATTTCTCAACGTGATCACCAATGCCGATGACGGTTCATCAAACAGATGTCTGGTCTGAAAGTTATCGGCTCTTCCGTTCGAGGGGCCCGGTTGGAATTCGGGTTCAATCCAACCTGGACATATTCCAATAGCATCCAAACTTTAGGTGAAGTATACCAAAAGAACCGTCTTAACAAGAGTAATCCAACAAAGTCGACGACATCCCAATCGTACATCCATAACTCAAGTTATAAGTGTTTCCCCTCTGAGGGCCTGGTTGGTTTCAGTTTCGAACCAACCCGGTCATACCCAAAGTTCTCCAAAAACCTTTAGTGTAATATACTGAAACGACCGTCTCGATCCAAGGATCCCAAAGCAACTGACAGTGCGTCGATCGGAGGTCTGTAACCCATGTTAAGGGAATTTGAATATATCTGGCCGAAAAAAATGGGGTTTGGGCCCGGTCCGACCCAGCCCAATACCACCTGGGTTGGCCCGACCCGGGTCGACCCGACCCGGGTTTGGGTCCGGACCATTAGAGAATGGCCCGGCCCGGCGTAGGCAACCTGGCCAGATGCGGGTAGCCCCTGCCTGGCACGGGCGGTACTACCTGGCGCGTGCGGTCAGGCCCGGTGCGGGCTCCCGCGCGCTGAGCGGACACAGAAGGGGGGGGGGGGGGTGCCCCCCATGTTGTGAAATGGCGGACCCCCATTATTGGTGGGGTCCACCCTAAATAAACCGGGGGTTTTGCCCCTGGATTCTCGGAAATGGCTGGCCCTTTTGGCCGGCCGGTGTGCTGCTGCGGGACTCCCGCGGGTCCTGCCATCCGATGTGCCGGCGGCCAGTGGAGTCTGGCCGCCCTCCTCTGCACCACCGCGGCCTTAGGATGCAGCCCCTATCTGACCGGTGCAGTGCGACGGCACCGCGCCCCTCTGTCACGGTGCGCCGGCACCACGCCCCTCCGCCGCGGCCCGCCCTTGGACCCGGCTTCCTTCGGCTTCACCGGCGCGGTGCGACGGCGCCGCGCTCCTTCCCTGCGGCCCGTTCCGACCGTGGTTCCCTCGTTCCCCCACGGTGCTGATGCACCACCCCGCCTCTGTTCCAAACCATGACGGTGATCAACATCAAAATGGGAGAAGGTTCGACTGTGTTCGTGCGGTCCGAAGTCCTCCCATTATATTGATAACAGGCGGCCAAAAGAAATTAACAATGAATGTCTAATCAATCTCGAACTAAAAAACAACCCCTACCTCGATTCACAGGGGTTGATCGCTTTGACGAAGAAAGGGAAAGCCTCGTTGTTCCATAGACATTTCTGCGGGATGACGACGTCACTTCATCAAGTGTCGAGAAAAAGGAATCCGAGGTTGGCACCAGCGTTCTTCGCATTCGTCAACGATGAGGAAGGAGTTCTTCACAGGTGGATGAAACTCTTCAAAAGCTGGAACTCTCCCAAAAACTCAACACAACCAGATAAAACACAAATAAAATAAGACTCCTCTTATTTTATTACTCAATCCATGCATTTCAAAATTCCAAAATTCAAAACCTGACACACTTAATTAATTAATCTTATGTTTTCATATTAATTAGTGCTTAGATGGCATGAATTAAAGTGGGAAGTGGGGAGGGGAGGGGTCACTTAATTAAAAAGGGGTTTAGAGGAGTTAGGGTATTTTAAAAGGTGGGGGCTCGTGTGGGCCCCACCTCACATTTAATCCTCTCATGGGAAGTTAACAACTAGTGGGTCCCACTCCAACTCCCACACCTAGGATCTAACACTTATAATAGAGAAATAAAATTTGTATCACAATTTTATTTCACTTAAACCACATTTTGAAACAACACTTCCCAAGAGAACGCAACTTCAGAAAAGGTCTTCTTAAGCAATTACCGGTTCTGCGGTTTCATCGGTGCCCTCAGATTTTGATTCTGAGCACTGGTTTAAAAGTTAGAAAAAACCCGCTCGTTCGTTCACTGAACGTACCCGATCTAATCATCGAAAATTGATTTCGGGTACACCGGGCCTCGGAATCAGGTGCCGTCAGAAACTAAGGCCATCTAAAATTCCAAATAAATTAAGAAAAACAATTTCTTGAAATTTACAAGTTTTACATTACTCCCACCTTAGGGATTTACGTCCCCATAAAGCTTCAACGCATACTAAGGAAAACAAAGTGGTACTGAGAATGAATCTAAACCTTCCACTCCCATGTGCTCACCTGGAGGTTCTCACGCTACCAGTGAAAGCACACCTTCGGAATCGACCGTCCCTGTAGGACCTGCTCCTGTCGATCCTCAATCTCCACTAGAACCTCCATGCATGTCGCCCTGTCATCGACGTCCAACTCCCTGAGGTCAATGATGTGATGAATCGTGCACGTATTTTCCTATCTGAGGTACGTGGATGACTTCATGCACCCGGTGCATCTGAGGTGGAAAGGATAAGCGGTAAACCACCTCGCCTACCCAGCTGAGGACCTAGAAAGGTCTATTGAACCTCATAGATAACTTACCGCCTCAGCCACGTCTCTATAAACCTCATCGAGGTGAGACCCATATAAGGACGTGGTCATCTTCCTCAAACTCTAGAGGCCTCCATTTCCTGATTAGGACTGAAACTCAAAACTCATGCTTCCATGAGGGTAAGGTTGACCGACTTAAGAGTGATCAACCGCACTCTCCTGTGCATTAGTTTATCCTGTGCTGCCTGAGGTTTCCTTTACACTAACCAAGGAAAGCCCATCCCAATGTTGTAGATAAACCACAACCTTTTTTTCCTAATATAGTCAATATGGGTATGAACTGTGAATCCAATCCATACCCAGACCAATGTCGTAAGGCCTAGACGATCCCACCAAGAGATTCCCACCGAAACTCTCACCTCGAGGGTCAGATCACACTGTCGGCGTAAGTTTTATTATCGAGTCTCCTTCCAAAGGTATCTCCGGACGTGAGGGTCAAGTTTACGGCTTACCGGAAACTCTAGGTCTGGGAAAAGATTTGTGGAAGAAAGGAATGATTCATATCAACATCGGTTGCTAGGACAGCTAGATGTAGACATAGACTTCCCCTCTAATCATTCTTAGATACATTGGGTCACACTTTTTATCTGCACACAACTACTCTTTTTCCCTGCCCTCCAGATCCCTGAGCAAGGAAGGGTCAGAAAAGCCGGGTGGTTGTAACATGTTGATATGTACACCACCAAATGCTACTCTCAAAACTCTACCTCCACATCTGATACTCCGCAGACTCATATGTCCTTATCACTTATTCTTCTTGAAACACTTTACACGCCGGAGTCTCTGAGACTGGCGCTATTTTCCTGTTTCTTAATACACCATGCAGTCTTCACCCACTCCTGGATGATCTGCACACTCTCTATCATAACTCGTACCATCTCTGGTCGGTAGGAAGTTTGCTGACGCGGTAATTTAGTCAATGACCACCCTTCTTCTTCTACGATCGGAAAGAGCTGCTACGATTTCTCCTTTGCTGAGAGAAGAAACATGGTCTCATCCCCTGGATGAACCATGCATATTTCCTAATATAGTCAATCCTGACATGAATGATGCATTCATTCCATGGAATACATCATAAGGCCTTGGCGTTACTACCAAGATATCCAACCCTCACTCTCGCCTCCAATGGTTGAGTCACGCTGTCGGCATCAGTGTGAGGGCACTGGGTCTCCTCCAGTAGTAATTTCGAATGTGAGGGTCCAGTCAACAGTTTTAACCAGGATCTATCAGTATCAACCAACCAAAAGGATGAGAAAGTAAACATCACAATGATATGTGTATTTTATTACTGCAGCTCGAAGTACAAAGACAAAAATACAACAGCAACATGGAACTAGATGTACCAAGAACAAAAGGAATCTACTAGTTCCGCTCCTATCCACATGCATTCGGAGCTCTACTGCCTTGTCCACCACTCAACTGTTTCTCAAGCACCCACCACTGCTTCTGTATCGGTGGCTCCTCCAATGCTTATGGATCAAATGTGCGGGGAGTCGGACAGTCACGAGCCATGTGTCCCTTCCTACCGCATGCATAACACTTCTTGGTCCTCATATGGATGGCTCTGTTTTGTGTTCCTCACACAACTAAACCTGTATCCTGAGGTCACCCACCTGCTGGTCTGGTCCCCTTGGACCCCTTCATCATCTGTCTACTGCCTATAGATGACTCAACTACTTATGGAAAATCCCGCGGCAAAGGCAGCAACTCTTGATTACGCTCGGAGTGTAGAGTCACCGGAATAAACACCACCCTGAAGAAGGTATCGAAGTCTTCCGATGTGTAGGTCATCTCATCGCAAAACTCTAACATTTGGCTCCACTACATCTCAGATTCTCCCTGGAAGAGGCTAATAGATAGGAACACCATCAAGTCTGTGGGTGTCCCAGTTAAGTGGAGAGCTCATGCTACAAACTCCAGCCAGTGCCCAGCTGTCTGAAAATCTAACTCGCCTCAAAACATCGGAGGCCTCTGACGCAGGAACTCGTGAATCGTGCTCAAGCGGCGTGCACTCTCTACTGGTGTCTCAACTGGTGGAGGGCCCTGTATTGAGGGCTCACTACTCGGTGGGATATCATCGCGCACGCCACTTGGTACCCACGCTGTCTGACTAGGTGAAGTCATCCTGAAAGAAACAGACGTGACACGGTCAAACGATTATACCTGGTGAGCTGACCTGTTTTGAGCTAATTTTAAAGAAATTTTTGAAAACACACACGCAATCAGGGTTTTCGTGGACTAAGTCGGAAATCACTGGTCAGGGTCTTGGTGTATGGATAGGTCGGCCGCCCACACCAACACTGTACTCCCTGAACTGAAGACCACTCTTAGTACCTTTAACACTATTTCTTCACAGAAAAGAAATATCAGAGTCCTCAGTTATGTGGTTGAACCAACTCCTCTGATACCAATTTGTCATGACCTGTCCTCGGGGCCCGTGTCGTGACTACCCCTAGCCCGCCTTCTAGAGGCCAAGGGCTGGAGTCTAGCACTTGAGGCGTAAATCACGATAAAAATGGAAGGAAATTCCTTTAAGAAACGAAAACACACACAAACAGAGTACAACAAGAAGATACACTAAGTAGAGCAGTAAAACAAACATGCTTAAAGTACAAGGGGCTAGAAATAGCAGCCCAAAATAAAGGTTCAACAACAATTGAAAGTAAAGTACAACTCAAATGACAATAGCTGAAAGGTGACAGGCAGCTCCTGGATCATCCTCTGGCTTCCTACATGAAGGGTAGGTACAGATGTCCTCCTCAGCACTCCACATCCGTCTGTCACCTCCGGGCACCGACTCGTCGTGAGATCCACCTCCGGGTACCGACTCATCATGAGATCCACCTCCGAGTACCGACTCGTTGTGGGATCCACCTCCGGGTACCATCAAGCTCTACAAGACTCAACCATGATCAGTGATGTCCATCGTCTTCAACCAACACAACAAGGTGCGGGCATAGCCCGTGCAGGGGTGAGTATACGATACTCAGTAGGGACCCCAAGACCCTCAAAGTCTCACTAAATCCAACAAGGATAAAAATAAAGAATGTTCTCAATGGATAACCCTTTCTTATGTAAAAGTACCTACTTATACCTAAGTTATCAAGTAACCCATCTCAGCTACAAGGTTTCACATAGATATGAAGTCGACGGATAACCACTACTTAGATATATTCCTGTACAAATACCTATGTTATCTAATAACCCATATCAATCATGAGGAAAACACAAAGGACATTGACTCATCTCAAACCAGGATTTTTATTATCGAAACCGCAACTACTGATGAACTCCATCTCTGATGAGTACAGTGAAACTGTCACAACTCCGAGGCACTGCTCACTAACCTAAGACTGATGAGGTACTCCTCCTATCGAGTACCATGGGTCAGCCACCCAAACACTTTAGTGCTTCCCGCCAGGGGTCTGCCACCCAAACATAGTAGTGCACCCCCCCTAATATCCTGTAGAGGTACTCCTACTGTCGAGTACCGCGGGTCTGCCACCCAAACACAGTAGTGCTCCCCTCCGTGGGTCTACCACCAAACACATTAGTGCTCCCCACTAGGCTATACAGGTCACTCCGACTCGAGTCGGAAATGCAGTTTTCTGGTCTCAGGCAGCTACACGGTCTCCGTACTCCGTACACTCATCTCTGGGAGGGTCCTCTCCACGACCTACTGGTAGATACTCCATGTATCACAATGTCTCACAAAGAATTATCTCAAAGGACCTCCTCATCATAGGGGTCTCAATGAAAAAGACGACACATCAATCGGATGCCCGGTCTGTGAGTTATTAGCCTTTTAGTCCCGGGGTGCCAGGTTGGATTCATGTACGAACCAACCTAGCCGTATCCCAACTGTACCCCAAATCCTCATAGGGTATTCTCAAAGGGACCGTTTCTCAACTTTATCACCAATGCCGCTAACAGTTCATCAAACGGACGCCCGGTCCGAATGATATCGTCTTTTCCTTTGGAGGGGCCCGGTTGGATTTCGAGTTCAATCCAACCTGGCCATATTCCAACAGCGTCCAAACCATAGATGATGTATACCAAAAGAACCATCTCAAAAATAGGAATCCAAAAATGTGGATGGCATGCCAATCGGACGTCCGGAACTCAAGTTATAAGCGTTTCCGCTCCTAGGGCCCGGTTGTTTTAGGTTTCGAGCCAACCCTACCATACCAAATGTTCTCTGAAACCTTGAGTGTAATATATCAAAACGACCGCCTCTATCCAAGGATCCAAACGCAACTGACGGTGCATCGATCGGAGGTCCGTAGCCCATGTTATGGGTGTTTGAACAGATCTTCCTGAAAAATAGGGGGATTGGGCCCGGTCCGACCCGACCCAATACCCCCCTGGGTCGGCCCGAATCGGGTCAACCCAACCTGAGTCCTGGTCCGGCTCATTAGGGCATGGCTTGGCCCAGCTGGCGCGGGTCCGGCCCTACTCGGGCGGCCCGACCCGGCGCGGGCGATCCGGCCCGACGCGGGCGCCTGCGCGCTGGGAGGACGTGGAAGGGGGGGGGGGGGGCGCTTCCCCCCTTGTTGTGAACTGGCGGCCCCCCATTATTGGTGGGGTCCTCCCAAAATATACTGGGGGTTTCGCCCCCCGGATTCTTGGAAATGGTCGGCCCTCTTGGCCGACCGGTGTGCTGCCGCGGGACCCCCATGGGTCCCACCATCCGATGCACCGGCGGCCGGCGGAGTCCAGCTGCCCTCCTCTGCACCGTCGTGACATTAAGTTGTGGCCCCTTTCCGACTGGCGCAGCTCGATGGCACCGCGCCCCTCCACCGCGGCCCGCCCTTGGTTGCGGCTTCACTGGCGTGGTGCAACGGTGCCGCCCTCCTTCATCGTGGCCCACTACAGTCGTGGTTCCCTCGTTCCCACGGGGTGCCGATGCACCGCGCCGCCTCCGATCCAAACCACGATGGTGATCAACATCAAAAGGGGAGGAGGTACGGCCGTGTTCATGCGGTCCGACCTCCTCCCGTTATTTTGATAACAGGCGGCCAAAAGAAATTAACGATGAATTTCAAATCAATCTCGAATGTAAAAACAATCCCTACCTCAATTCACGAGGGTTGATCGCTTTGACGAAGAAAGGGAAATCCCCACTGTTCTATAGACGTTGCCACGGGATGACGACATCGCTTCATCATGCGTCGAAAAAAAGGATGTCGAGGTTGGCACCAGTGTTCTTTGCGTTCTTCAACGATGAAGAGGGAGTTCATTGCAGGAGGATGAAACTCTTCAAAAACTAGAACTCTCTCAAAAACTCAACACTACAAACTAAAACCCAAATAAAGTAAGACACCACTTATTTTCTTACTCAAGCCATGCATTTCAAAATTCCAAAATTCAAAACCTAACACACTTAATTAATTAATCTTAAGTTGTCATATTGATTAGTGCTTAGATGGCATGAATTAAAGTGGGAGGTGAGGAGGGGAGGAGTCACTTAATTAAAAAGGGGTTTAGAAGAGTTAGGGTATTTGAAAAGGTGGGTGCTCGTGTGGGTCCCACCTCACCTTTAATCCTCTCATGGGATGTTAACAATTAGTGGGTCCCACTCCAACTCCCACACCTAGGATCTAAAACATAGAAACGTAAAATTTCTATCACAATTTTATTTCACTTAAACCACATTTTTAAACAACACGTCCCAAGCGAATGCAACTTCAGGAAAGATCTTCTTAAGAAATTACCGGTGCTGCAGTTTCATCGGTGCCCTCAGATTTCGATTCCATGCACCGGTTCAAAAGATAGAAAAAACCATCTCCTTCTTTCACTGAACGTACCCAAGAGAAACTTTGGAAATTGATTCCCGGCACATCGAGCCTCAAAATCAGGTGCTGTCAGAAACTGCGGACTCGTAAAATTCCAAAGAATATACGAAAAAAATTTCCTTAAAATTTTTGGGTCTTTACAAAGAATATAGTAGTTCAATATTTTAAAACACAAATAGTTTGTTCACACTAAGTTCCATCAAAGAGTCTAAAAAATGACAATGGGAAATAAGTTAGAAAGAAAATGTTAAAATACATGATGAAAATAAATATTTTTATTACCATCAGTTTTAGGTTTCCTTAGTCAGACTAAAAGGGCATCGGTGCACATCCTACATGCACGCCCAAATTCCATTTCCCATAGGGTTCTTTTTTCCCATAAATAGACACATGGGGCCTTCATTTGTTTAGAAAAATTTCCATGAAGCCCAATTTCTACTCTGGTCTCCGTAGTACTTCGCCCTAGTCTACCAGAATTGTCATGTTAGTTCTTCAACACATTGACCGAAGGATTTAAAGGAGGATTGTTAGACATATGTTCTTTTAGTGTTTGAAAACCATAACACTGGAATGCCTAAAGAACCCAACCTCCCTAAATTATAAATACTTGTGCGCCACCTATTCCTTTTATATGAACATTATCACCCAACATATGGGATCACCTGTGAATACCCTTGATGGCTTGAGCAAGGCCCCACCCACGTATTAAGATCCAGGTTGTTCTTCACTTATGCAAATATCAGGTCCCCCAAGCCTAGTTCCACTCCCATATGTGCACGCCCTTATCAACTTGAGCATCCCTCTTTGATTCACTTACTCTCTTCAATATACAAGCCATCAAGCCTTCCTCAATTCCATTCATGGAATGGTTTCTTCTTCCGTGGTGCTCTTGTATAAAATGGATTCTGGTGAGACGTCCACCCAAACCTCATGACATATAAAACCATTGGGAACAGAACATTAGTGTGTCTACTATTTGGGTTTGTATATCTACAGTCCGAGGTTTCCCACATTTATTTCACACTGGGGTGTAGATTCCGGGAGTGTTTGTGGTTTTGTATATACATATTCACTCGGACCTTTCTCCTAGTAATAATGTAGGGACATTTCAGGTTTGGAGAATAAGGGTTTGGGTCCCAACATCCCCATTATCAAAGAATCATAACCTCAAATTTTTGGTAGAAAAGGAACGGTTCATACCAAACAGTCATACTTTTTTTTAAAAGAGAAGTCTCCCTCCCCAATAATGATAAAATTTAGGGAAACCATCTTGGTGTAATCCCCTAATGTTTCTTTTTAGGAGGTAACATCTTTGGTCCTCCTCTCTTTCTCAGTGACAATGACTAGAAGAGATATGGGAATAAATTCATTCATTACCGTGTCCCTCTCCCTCTTAGCCTTTTAACCGTAGGGTAGCCATCCTGGTGTAAGCCTCGTACCTTAATCTTTTCTTCCTTTAATTGGACCCCTATCTAAAGTAAAGTGAATAGAGGGATGGCTTGTAACCTCTCCCTCTTCCACCGTAGCCTCGCCCTCTTCCCTAGTCATCGTCATAGGCTCTCCCTCGTCCACCAATGGTGGAGGATAAGTGAGGTTACCATTGTTGAATCATTGAAATCCTCTTGTTTCTCACACTGAGAATGATTCACGTGGGATTTGAGATTTTTTTAGGGTCACAACATTTGCATGGTTTAATGAACTATGATAAAATTGATTCCCACCATACTCAGGATATGTAGGAAGCCTTCTCAGGGCCCGAGCTCACTAGATATACTCTTTAGGAATCAAACCCTAATTCCATAATCTGGGCATCCTGCTTATGAATAAGCTCCAAATTAAACCCGCAAATCATCAAGGGATACTTTAACGGAATTAATCTCAAACTCATTTCACTCAAAAGACTATACACTCCTATGATACATATCAAACTATGTGGGAATTGATTCCCATCTATATGGGATATGTAGGGGGCCTCCATGTAGTTCAAACCTAATATTTTAAATAAACCTTGTTCTATTGGGCCATTTTTCAAACAGGGTGTAATGTAACATGGAAACATGTATCCTTTCCATGTTCATTAGGATGTTTTGGCATAATTACTACACAAAAAATTAACTATGAAACTTTTGATTAAATTTCCATACCACATGACATTAATCACAATGGTTAGGTCCTTATCACATGACTTTAAAATGAGTGATGGGTCCCATTAAGTATCACTGAACTATGAGGTTTCTGATTCCTTTCACAAGGATACATAGGTAGCCTAATTTATGGGTACAATCCCAATATCAAAACAATCCTTTGTGTCCCTCGATGACGATAATATCATAAGTTCCCCACTGAGTGGCTTAAAAACTAGCATCCTCATAATGATGGTTAGAAGAATTTTGAAATTGTATAATAAAAGAAACTGATGATGGAGAACATCGAATACACACTGATATATCAATTAATGAAGAACCTCTAATACATACTCTTGATTCTAAATTTTACACATATTAATAAGTGACTGTCAATGTCATGGGAAAATTATGTTTTAATTCATGAATTAATAAGTATTCATGAAAAATATCATAGATTTATAAATAGGGTCCCATAGTAGACAATAATTTCCCCCCAAAAGGGTGTGATGAGTCTGACCCCCCATGCTCTGACCAATGTGTGTTCCTAAGTATCGTAAAGTTCATACTTATGGAACACCTATCATTGGAAAGCATGTGGCCATTGGAAAAATAATTGTTCAATATTTTGTTTCAATGAATAAATTTAATGGAAGCATCCTAGAAGTAGTGATTCTTAAAACTAGAACACATGTTTCCAGGAACTACAAAACAAAAATGGACTCCTCGATGTGAATCATTTACCATGTTAATAATGTTACCCACAAGTTAGGAACTTATCAATTGAAAAAGGAAAGAAAGAAAAAAATAATTAATCAGGCATGTATCCATATAACATATTTCTATTTCATGGAGTTTATTGTTGAATCATGTTCTATCTCAAAACTCCATTCAGTCCAAAATGGATTTCATCAAGACAACACCTGTGAACTTCCCAACCGCGACTCAGGATGGGTCCTCATCCCTGGGAATTAATTTATCACCTACCCATTATCTTCATCACTGGGTCTCCAACGTGTTGGTAAAGGAGTATCGCATTCATGGTACAATCTCGCCTTTGGAGGCCGCTCGACAAGCCCTCCTGGTTAATAATTATCGTCGATCATTCCAACCAACAATGATTGATTATCAAGAAGAAGATAGTTCTATGAACCGTTTTCAACTATTTTAGGTCCTTATCCCAGGAATGTAACACACTAGTCCCTCCTATACTACATATTGGTAGATCAAGAGGTCACTTGGGGCCTCAATTCAAAAATTCAGGGATCCTTAATGAGGTCTCCCACCAATAACCACCTCCAGTAGAATCGCAAGGTAGGGAACACCCAACATGACGGGGGTGTTCCCTCTAATTGTTTGGCCCATGTATCACAGACCCGGGCATGCAAGACGAATCACCGGGGATAACGTCTGGCCAACACGGTGTAGTTTCTTATCTCTGCCCCCTTCAGAGAAGTCCATCAACCTAACTTGATGGTCAACAACGAGTAGGCTCATATACCCATACGTCCTAATTTTTTTGACCAGCAGACACATATGGGTGAACCCAACCAATCACACCAAATAAATCCGATGGAATACCGTGAACAACCACATACACCTTATTATAATCACCAATTCATACACTATTCTCATCAGCCAGTATTGAAGGATGTCTGTCAACCATACATGAAGAGAAATATCCAGTATGTATATACACCTATCAGTTTTCATTAGGTCTTCCAAAATACAAGTTTGGAATCCCCCAGAGATGTCATTCGTAAAATCTCTAACTACAAATTTGGGGTAGAACCAACTCTCTTCAACCATACATGAGAACTGTCGGTACACATTGACAGGGAAAGGAGTCCATGAGTAGGCACATACACCTACATCAAATAAGAAATGAATGTATATTCCCATTCTGACAGTTGGTGTCACCTAACACATATTAGAAATGATGAAAGGGAAAAAAAATTCCAACCATTATTCTAGAAGCATGACATAATATTATAATAAATTCACAGTACCAGGGGAACAGACACATAAATTTGACCCCCTACCCAAGATGATAAATCGACATTACATCTTGGAGTAGATACACACTTCTATTCCAGTCTAGGAGGGTCATGGGGCATAATCCCCCATATCTAATGGACAACATGATTGGGAACATACACCATTTTCAAATAGAGGTAATCATCCCATTCTTGTGACCACTCCAAGGAAGGCACATACACCTACCCAAGATTACCACTTCTCCTAGAATGTGGACCCAACTAAGTGAAAGAGGGCATCAAAAAAGAAATCATGTCAAACATGGTTGTAAAAAAGAGTCAAGTTGAAATCTTGATCCTCTTAATGCTGGAGTTCTTGATGCCCTCAGACATTTATTTTTTACAACTCAATATCCTACCCTCTCATTACCAAATTATTTGGGTGGTAGTAGTAATTATAATATTCCCCATTATACACTTCATCATGAAGGCTTGCTTTCGAAAAATTTGGTCAATCCAGAGAACCTATCTCTGGATGAGAGCCACAAAAACCCTCTGTGTGGCCAGTCGCTACAAAATTCCTCTCCGTAGTAGTATTTATCATTGTAATGATAATTGTATAATTGATAATGTAGGGATGAGAAAGCCCTCCTATCTGAATTCACTTGCAATCATTGATCCTGCCATGTCTAATGAATTTTCATTGATAGGTGAAATACTTTCTCAACAAGAAGACATATTAAGGTAATATTCATTATCCGAACCTCCCATGGGTCAATTGACATCTAATATAGAGCATCGACTTTTGTCAGACCAGTTTCAGAAATCTCTAGTAAAAGATGATGAAGATATGTTAAACATGAAAAAATAGTTGGATAATGGAGAAATACCAGTCATTTTTTGGCCTTTTGAAGATTCACTATATAACATTGCAGAATTAATGACAGAATATTGTATTCATGATATCTGCCTCATCTTATGAAAGACTCTTCATCATTTGAAAGCCATAATATTACCATATGTTGAATATAAAAATCATGTTAATTTAATAATAGGTTAGAAATTCCTAATTGTCATGGCATCTCTCTCAGTTTTCCGACCTCCAAAGGCTAAAAAGTAGTAGGGAACCCTTCAGCATGAATGCCTCAAAGGATCTAAAGAGGCTAGGCCAGTTAATTTCTAATACCCCATCTACTGTTCATATCAGAGGATGGGTGCACATGGGGAATTGTATTTCATGACACTCCATAATAAACAAAGTCCACAAAAAAGTTGTCTCATGCAATGTTACTTCCCATGGTTGGCCACAATCAATGGATTATGTATGTAAAGGAATGTACACTCAAGAACAAGCTTCAACCAGCTCTTATCATCGTCAGGACCAAAGAAAAGTTGTTATAGAGTTATTTTTACATTAAGCATCTAAGAATCTTGATCAAGAATCCCTCATAGAGGATTTCAGCCATCAATGAATGATAATGACTAATATAGAATTCCAATCGCTTGAAATAGGTGATTTAAGTGGTATTCAGATAATGCACCAAGATATTTTTTGAACCAAAATTCGAAAAATCCGAAGAGCCGTTGAAATAATTTCAGCCATAGCAGCTCAAGAATCACCCAGTCTTTCAAGTATGAGTTCTCATTGAATTAAACCGTGAAATCCATTAATCCATGTTGTGATGTTTGATGAAGAAGAACATGAATAGTCCCAGCCCACAGGGCTGGGGTATTTTTCACATCTAAAACCATCTCCTCAACGGAAGTCATTTTTTCCCGATTAGAGAAGACTCCACAAAGGGAGGGCATAGCTGAACTATACAAGTATTCTTTTGTGTAACCTTTCACTAAAAAATTCACATAAATTAATCACATAGGAGAACAAAGTCTCATGGAATATACAGAGGGAGACGATCTTACAAAAATACAGACAAAACACCATCAATTCATTATGCTCCAGTGAATGTTACCATTTCATAAGATCCTCCAGAAAATGAGTCCATTTTATGGGAATCAGAAGACGAAGTTCATATTCATAATATGGTACACACTAAAGAAAATGAAGATGGTTTTTGTACTTGAAATAAGAGGCTTACACAAAATCTAGGTATTCCCTCAAATAACCAACTCCCACCCCTCTGAAAGGCATCTAACAAGGGGAAAGGTAAATGATAGATTGTATATCACTTTTAAACTGGAGAATGCCAATCTATTTCAGCTAAAGAAATATTTTCAAAGCATGTATAGGAAGTTAATGAGTTGAAAAGACTCAATTTCGAGTTACTTTGAAGCAACATTTCTGCTTGACATACTCCAAAAGAAAATCCTCCACTTTCACAACCAGTAGAAGATCCTCAACAAAGAGGACTTGAGGAAACAAAAAATGTGGAAAATTAATTCCCTACAGTGGGTACAAAGTCATGATTGGATCAAACATGTCCTTATAAGCTTGTTCGTGTGGGTTTTCCAAGGAAAGTACCAGAAGAACCATCACCAGTGGTTTTATCGGTCGTTGAACCAGTTCAGGATCAATTTGATGTACCGATATAGGTCCCATATCACCCAAATATTCCCAAAGTGCATATAAACAGAATTGAGACATTAACAACTCTATTGGAAGCCAAGAAAGAATGGAATGCTCATGTTCAGCTAGAAAAGACAGATTACCTAAAATGGGTGGATCTGATTCCCCCACCGCCCACTGAATTTTATGAACACTACATTCCCGATATGTCATGGTTCAGGAGATCCAAACAACACTTCACACATTTCATTTTTCATTGCGACCCAACGATGTAGAGTTCTCAACAACAAGAAGATGTAATGCTAGTGTGTTTTGTACAATCATTATAGGGATCATCATTGGAATGGTATAAAAATTTTCAATCTCAATCAATTACTGGATGGGAAGATCGCCGCTAGAAATTCCATCTCCAATTTAGCTCAACACTACCGAAGACAACAATTTTTGATCTTACTAATTGTAAACCAAGGGTGAAAGAAATATTTTCACAAGACATTGCATGTTGGAAAGGATTAACATATTCATTAATTCTATCACTCCCTCAAGAATAGTTGCTGCCAATTTGTGTGGAAAATCTATATGATGACTTACACACACTAATGATCCCTGTAAAATACATAGGAGTGTTTCGAGACCTTACTTCAACTGATTGACAAATAGAATATTCTATTATAGAATATAATCATAAAATTAATGTAATTACTTTATCCCTGGGAATGAGAACATGGAAAGAAAATGCTACTTCCATTTTACTAAAGCAAGCACTTGTACATGCTTTCAATTCAAAAACTTCATCGTAACAAAGGGATCTACCTCCAGAGTGTCAGCATCAATGACCTGCTAATCACAATGATAAAAGAGATAAAATTATAAAACAATTTGAGGAATTAAAAATCAAAATTTATTCCTTCTCAAACAAATAAGATCCCAGTTACCTTGTCCCAGCATTGGAAAACAATTTGGTTCAGTTTCCAAGGCCGATGAATGAAAATAATTAAGATGATGATCTTGCTAATTATTGTCCCTTTCACCAGATATTAGGGAATCCCATTCAAGTGTATTTTTTTCATTGATCTCCTACAAAAAATGGTTGACTCTAGACAAGTGAAACATAAGTGTTTGTCAGCTCATGTAGCATGTGTTACTGTTGCTGATCCTAGACAAGAAAGCGAGTGGAAGGAAGTCAAAAGTAAAAATGTGCAGAAATACTATGATTGGATGGTCTAGAAAAATATCAACTGAACTCATGAAATCTTACGAACATAGTTTAATCTACCAAATGTGTATTCTGCTACTTCTGCCATAGAAGAACCACCGTCATCAAAAGATCATTCTTCAAAAGGTATGTCCTCAATGAATCCACGTGATCAGAATGATAAAAAAAATCAGAAGAAGAAGATCTTGTATCAAGGCCAATGCTTTCATTGACTATGGATGATTTCATGCCATCTTCTTCCAAAGCACGAGAACTACCCCTCCCAATGGCACAACCATAACTACCATATCCAGAAAATCTACATCAGATGAAGAATTGATCTTTGGTTCCTTCAATGTCATCCACATCAAAGATCCCTATGCCAATGGTGATTCTGATTATAATGAGTCAGAGTACTTTGCACCTAACTATGGAATTTGAGGGAGAGGCCAAGGTCGAGGATACAGGGGTAAGAGTGTGCATTTTAGAAATAATTACTTCTATTGTACCCCTTATTGAAGTGAATATACAGCAGAAACTCATGGGAGAGCTCTTCAATAGGCCCAAAAAGAAATATAATTTTCTTCCATGCATGACTGGTTCAGTCCTGATATAATTATTTTATAGTATCAATTGGAAGTTACACCATCTTCCCCTCGTCATGTAGATAGAATTAGTCAACCTAAACTACTAAACCATGAGTATTTTTAGTTCTTCTCCACCATATAGCACATCTACATCAGAAGAATCAAATTCCAAGACACCTTCTAAACTGTGTTCTATGATAGGAAACACAGACCTATGGAACGAAATAATTATGTTTTGAAACAAATAGCCCATTTACAAGCCAAGTAATTGATTTTTTATGTCTTGAATCTCTCAGAATAACATTGAGAAGAACTTATTGAGGCTTTTCATATCCTAAAGAGTTTGAAACTGAAGTTTTTACTGGTGAAGATTATCATATAGAGAATGATCCTGCAGAATGTCATATAGTCATATCTTTTACAGATGGAGATGAAGATGATGTTATACATGGACATATCATACCCTTATATTTATCTAGAATGGACAATGACATAGACATCCCATGAAACTGAATTGATAATGGATCTGGAGTCATCCTCATTCCCTTTTGTACAATTCATCGATTGGGTCTTAATAAATATGACTTATCTCCTTCCACGTTAATTTTACAAGGATACGACAAGAACGAACAAGAAACTATAGTTGATATTGCACCCAAAACTCGGTTTGAAGATCTTATATCTAATTTAGTTTTCATGGTTGTTATTCATGACATAGCCTTCAACATTCTTCTTGGAAGGCCTTGGAAACATCAACTTTCGGCCATACCTTCTTCATAACAATGATGTCTTAAGTATTGTTTCAATGGTCCAATCAGGACATTGTATGGTGAAAAGAATCTATTAAAAACACATGAAACTCAATACATTGAGGTTGAGTTTTATCACACAAAAGGAATGAGGTCCATGAAAAAAGAGATAACCAAAGTTAATGCTCAGAATGGACTAGAAACGATCCCAGCAATCCCATTCATACATTTGAGTACATATTTTGTGCTACCCATCAATCAAATAGAAATGGTAAAAAAATCCATGACCTCCTTTAATAAATTCCATAATGTAAATCGTTGCAACAGAGTCTGACAACATGGGATAAATAGTTGATTCACTAAGTAGTGATGGAAACCTAAATGGAGATGCCTTAATATCATCTACCAAACTATAACAGGCCTCTACATAGACAATACGAGTTGAAGACGTTGTAAAAAGTATTTGAGTAAAAAAATATGATGATACCAAATCCATTATATTTTGTTTGCTACCACAGAAAAACCCTTCATCATCAGTAGGGTCAGATATGATGGCCGCTTTTTCAGGCTGTTCGAGTACTGAATCCAAACCTTACTCTAGATGTTATTAATTTTCATCTACTATTTATATAGAAATATAAGTGATAATACATAATTAAGAAGAAGAGGAAGATCTCTGGGATGCCACTATAGTATTTGAGGAAGGTGTCTCTACCAATGTGGAAGAGCTTAGGGAAATAAATCTCGGTACAAAAGAAGATATACACCCCACTCTAAATAGTGTGGCCATGAAATCTAAAGAGAAGGAGGTGTATACTTCATTTATAAAGATAAATAAAGATATTTTTGGAATTATACATAAATTTAAGGTCTTAATCTTGATGTAGCCACACACCATTTTGGTTTTCCAGAAGAACATCAAGGATTCATGCAGGTAGTAGGAAGAACACACCCAACTCATGCCTCTAAATATGAAGGTCAAGTTGATAACCACATAAAGGATAACATTTTTATATGAGGTTCAATATCCTAAATGGATGACCAATATTGTGCCAGTGAAAATGATGAATGGGAATATTAGAGTTTGCGTAGATTTCATAGATCTTAACTAGAATTCTCTTAAAGATGAACTACTAGTTCCAATCGAAGAGCTTTTAATCGAAGCGACAACTTTCACGGAGGATATTTATATCAGGGATGACTACAATGGGTATAATCAAATACATATGGACCCAAAGGATAAAGAATCTATACCCTTAATGGCCCTTGAAGGTGTACTTTTCTATTTGGTAATGGACTTGGGCTTAAAGAATGTTGGTGCAATGTATCAACGTGCCATGCACCATATCTTAAATCCGTTTTTTGGTAAATTTGTAAAATGTTATGAGGATGATTTGGTGTTTAAATCCAGAAAACGTTACAATCACTTGGCTGATCTAGAGACCATATTTAATAAGAATCAGTAACACAATATGAATATAAACCCATTGAAATGTGCTTTTAAGGAAGCCTTGAGAAATTTCCTCAGCTATGTTTTACGCCATCTTGGTATTGATGTTGATCATGAGAAAATAAAATCAATTATTTGCATGTCACTTCCTCAAAACATGAAATAATTAAGATGACTCCAAAGAAATGTGGCCTATATACGGCACTTCGCTGCCAATTTGGCAACAATGCGTTTTCCCTTCACCAGATTAATGAATAAGGGAGTCACTTATCAATGGACTGAAGGCTGCCAAGAATCATTTTATACCCTTAATAAATATATCATTCATCCACTTGTATTAATGAAACTTATTGATCTAATACCACTTATTCATTATGAGACAGCTTTAGAGTGATCCCTAGGTGCATTCCTTCCCAAAAGAATGATGTTGGGAATGATAACAACCTTTACTATCTCAGTCAAACTATGCTTAATATGGAAACTCATAATTCAAGTATTGAAAAGTGATGTCTAGAATTAATATTTGTAGTGAATAAATTAAGGCACTACTTGCAACATCATGAGGTCCAATTGATGTCATGCAATAACACACTCAAATTTATACTCAGTCATCCTATGATTAGAGGGAATCTAGAATGGTTGGCGGTTATTTTGCATTAGTTTGATAACCATTTTGTGCCTAAAATGGAAATAAAATGCCAAGATCGGTCTGAATTCCTTGACGAACATCCATCTATAGAAGATAAATCATTAAATACTAAAATTCATCATGAAGAGGTCTTCTCTATTCAAGATAATTCCCAAAACTGGGAGATGTACTTTGATGGTTCCTCCAGAAGTCTGATAGGGAAGATAATGGAAACCCTGAACTCAACAATGTGTGTTTATGAATTGTCCTTAATTACCTAGAAAAAGAATTGTTGCCTTATTCCTTCCTATTGTCAGAATATGGTACTAAAAATGAGGCATAATATCTAGCTATCATCATTTTTTTTTGTAATTGGACCTTCAGGTGCATGTGAATCACTTAAAAGTGGATGGTGATTCAGAATTCGTAATCAAGAAAATAAATGGGGGAACATTCTATCAGAAAAGAAGAGTTAATAAATTTGTGTTATTACATTATAGGTTTAATGGATAAATTTCCCTCAGATCCGACATTGTATTATATCACTTGATTAGAAAACGCCCAAGCTGATATACTAGCTAATGCAGCTATAGCTCTAGAAGATCCAAACCAGGGTGACACAATCATTAACATAGCCCATCATCATGTGGTCTCACCTTTCATTCAACCCAAAATGGAGGAAATTAACAATATTGGACCTGTTTATGAGATATATGGTCACACTATAGGATAGATAACACTCATTGTATAATACCTTCAAAATTGGGTACTTCCCTTAGATAGGGATGAAAAAGAACAGATCTGATGATGAGTGGACAAATTTACTCTTTATTATAGTCTAGAGCACCATAAGTTTCTTTTCAAATGAGGCATTGATTTAATCCTTCCAAGATTTATTTATTGAGAAGATACAATAGTTGTCATGAAAGAAGTGTACTAAAGAGCCTGAGGTGCCCACCAATCTAGGCCCATACTGTCTGATCAGATTCGAAGGCTTGGATACTTTTGGCATTCAATGGCGCAGGATTTGACATATTTCACTAAGAAATGTCATCCCTTCCAGGAGCATTCAAAATTCATTCATCAACCACCAGAGTTTTTATATACAACTAAATACTCCTGATGATTTTCCAAATGGGGAATGTATGTAGTAGAACCATATCCCCCAGCTACAGCTAAGCAGTTCTAGTATATCTTTACTGCTACTGAATTCTTCTCTAAATGTGCGGAGGAAATTCCTCTGAAAAAATTTTGAAGTAAAAATAATTTTATTTTTTTTAAAGCTAATGTCATCACCTGATTTGGTGTCCCTCATACTATATTGGTGGACAATGTCACCAATTTTTGTTCTATTGAGGGAATAAAGTTATATCCAAAGCATTAATATAAAATATACCCATTCATATCACTATGATGCAGTGACCAATGGACAGATAGATGCCTTCAATTAGACCCTAGGAAATATAGTCCAAAAATAGTGGTTAATGATACGAAATCATGGCTTGATAAACTATTGCATTCTTTATGGGCTTATTGAACTAATACCTGTACTTCCATAAAAAAACTCCTTATTCATTGGTGTACGGAATATAGGAAGTCTTTCCAATTGAAATTCAATTGAATTCACATAGAGTTACAATATGTGATTTTTTGTCTACAGATCTGAAGCCTAAGAAATGATTGGATGTGCTTGAGGGTTAGACGAAAAAATATTGAACACTTTGCATCAATTAGAAGTATACCAGAACAGAAGAGCACGATCTTTTAAAATGAAATTTATCCTCCGTTATTTTCTTCATGGATAATTGGTATTGGTCCTCAAGACACCAATGATACTAGGAATGAAACCTCCAAAGCTTGAACCAATGCGGGAATGAAATTATTCTATACATAAGGTCTTCTCAAATGGGGCTTATGCCTTAATTTCAATGGATGTAGTGCTCATTAAAAAACCAACAAATGTGATATTCTTGAATAAATACATTGTGTAATTGAATAGATGATTGTCCTTGCAGCAAGAAATTAAATTGCAAAACCCTATTATCCTATCCTCATGATGATAAAATGTATAATATCTTATGTCCTCATTGCAATACTTAAAATTACACAGCGCTTCATCCTTGTCGCATGACGTTAAACTGCATGGAATCATTTTTCCTTGTTTCATGACTTTAAACATCACGAATAATGTATTCTCAACTGTACATTGGGATATTCCATAAGAAAAAATCATAGACATCATTTATACTCCTTAGTGGCACATGAGTCCCTCTCTTCCCTCTGTCTATGTCAGGTCTACATAGGGGCCTTGTTTCACGAACTATGAATGTCTAGATTCTCATTTTCAATGTGATACCTTGAGACACCTAGATCTCCAATACTTCCCCCATCCATGATCCTAAAAAACCCATTGCCTTATATATAATAATCAAACCTGTATTGTAAATGTTCAAAGAACTAGGTTTGGATTGAATGTTTCCCCCATCAAGACGTGTAGTGACATTTTGGTTTTATCCCTTAGTTCGGCTACAACATCTCTTTCTTTTTACATCGGTTCATGTTCTTTCTTATCGAATGATGTTAAACTGCATGGATGTCCGAGAACTATGATTGTATTTATTCTTGATCCAATAAGATATTTAGTGTGCTTAGGTCCAATGCCTTGGGTCATCCATCACCTAATCATAAAACCCCTACTCTTCACTTACATAACCATTGTGTCATAGAAGAAACATTTATTCATCCTTATTAATAACAATATGTATAGATCGTGTGGGCTAAATAATTGGGTAAAAGGATTCTCTGTATAAGTTAGGTGTCTCAATTCCTTTTGGTTTTTGTCAATAGCCCTTGCTGCAAGACCTTAAAAGGAAAAAAGTCTTCCTTACCAAGTGATAATAAACTACACGGTCCTTTTAAGAACTACATGTGGATTTATTCTCATTCCATTGAGATAGGTAGTGATGACTATACCATATATCCTAGTCCCAACCACGAGGAAATTTACTTTCCCATCTCTTATACATAGAGAAAAATATATATATATAGAAAAAATTTATTTTAGGTTCTCTCCTAAGAGAACTCATCAAGGAAGAAAAATGTCCCCATTTTACATAAAAATCAAAACTATCTAAGGGATTACAAATTCATGTTCAATACTAATTCAAATATCCCTCGTATGCATTGTTAATTAACTTCTTCCACATTTCACACTCTTAATCATTAATATTTTCATATCTTCATAATCTTTCTTACGGTTATTGGTGACAGAATTACTAACATCTGGTTGCGCTTTTTTTGAAAATACAATACATTCCCTTAGTGGGATTGCATAACATTTTCCAACATAACATCCTCGTTAGTCTAAAGATAACACTCATTGGATTTATATCATATTCCCCAGTTGGCCCTGCATTATATAGCCCCCATAAAGGGTTTGTCAATAGATAGTAATTTTGTTCTTGGTTAATTTGTAGATTTTCCCCTACAAACTTTGATGATGATATAAAAAATCTATATTTTAAATTGTCATTCATGTATATTTGTTCCACTACCATTCTATCAATCTGGAAGCCTGAATGACCATGGTTTAAACACTCCCTCTCCAAGTGTTCAAAGAAATATTAAAATAACTGTGGATCATGTGACCACATGTCATATAATGTTTCCATTTGTGGTACTAATCGTATGACCCAAAACTACAGACACAATACTTCGTATGTTTGGGTCATACCTTCTATGAAATAATTTTTTTACGCTTCATTGAAAATAATGGATGGAAATAACCTCTCTATATATTGGTACATTTCTCCATAAACCAAACTATGTGCTTTGAAAAATCTGAATCTCCATAAAAATTCTTCATTTTTTATCAATAGACTGTCAAACATCTAAGAGCCATTTTTCTTGACTATGCAGTATGTTCCCTTAGGTGGCCTTGCATGAAATTTTCCTACATAACGGGCTTGTTATCCAAAATATGCCACTATTTAGAAACACATCATATGCCCCCAATTGGCCCTGTATAATATAACCACCATAATGGGTTTTCAAATAATGTTATCTTCATTCATGGAAATGACTTCATATAATTCTTTTAGCCCTTGTCCCATATCATCCTGTAGATTCATAAATTAGCAAACAATGGTTTAAAATTATAAATTCCATGTCAGAACATTGTAGTACATTTATAAACAAATTATCATGAAATTGGGAGAATGTTATACCTTTGGACAAAGCTGAAGACCATAAATTAATGTCCCGTAATGTCCTCACAACAGGACTTAAAACTACATAGTATAATGTCCTCCATGTATGACATAAAACTTCATAGTATAGTGTCCTCACTAAATGACTTAAACCTACACATTATGATATCAAAAATTCATATTTTTGATAAATTTTAAACCATTAATTACAGAAAAAATTTGTATAGAAAGGGTTTTCTTATTTATGAAGTATGCCGGCATAGATGTCCCTTAATTCTTAAAATTTCTTTATTTGGAAAAACCACCCGCTGTGGTCTTGAGTCACCAAAACATTATTTTTCCTTGTCTATCAGCTATGAAATGTTAAATTACTAAGATCTATTTCTCATGACTAAGAAGTACATTATCTTAGGTTGCCTTGCATAAGTATCCTACATAACGGCCCTATCCTCCATAAGATTCCACTAGATGGAAGTGCATCATATGCCCTAGTTGGCCCTGCATAATACAAATCCCATAACAAGTTGGTCAAATAATGATAACTATATTCTTGTAAGAGGCTCCCCTTATGTTGAAACAAGTTTTATAGTAGGTAACTGGTAAAATCATGGCACAAGATTCACCTTGGAAATATTTAAATAATATTAAATAAATTCTTATCCACCGAGTCTTATTTGAGTTTTAATTTCAAATTTTATAGTCAAAGTTGTTCGACCATAAAAATATGTCTTTTATAGTCCAACATTCATGACTCTAAACTTCTAAGAGACATGGTGCTCACCAGATAGAGAACCTGTGAAGGAAACTCTGACCTAAATTCGAGTCCCAACTCACTAAACATACATTTTGTATGGTTTAGGTAATATTGAGAAATAAAAAAATTAAAAATATATAATGTATGTGGGGTTGTCCATATCACCCTAGAAAAAATCAAACTAATCTTACTAGGAAAAATGTCCTAGGTAAAACAAATGCAGTTTTTGAGAGTGAAAACCAAAACGCTTCTCATTTATGAAAATTTTCAAAAAGGAACATCCAAAAATTGGGGTCTCTCCTTTGTCAGAAATCAAAAATTATAAAAGGCTTTCTACATAACTCCTCATTGATTGATAGACTATTGAGCCCTATCAGCTGCCTATTGAAGTTCATATATTTGACTAGATCTACTCTCTTCAGCATGATGAAGTGCTTCTCTATCATGTGCAGTGGATTTTCAAGCATCTTTATGGACTTCTCCTAATGATTTGTAAAGCTGGTCAAGCTCCAATTTAATGATATCTAACTTTGGGCGAAGGCGCGGCTACTAAACAATCTATTCATTAATTTTCTTCTTTAGCCCCTTCAACTTTTCAGTATGATTATCCTTAACTAAGGACTGTACTGCTTGAAACTCTTCAATGTTGATTAAAATATTGTATTTTATCAATTCTTGCTAATGATTTTTCTCTTGCTCCCTCCTATAAAGAATCTCTTTCACCACAATAGGAATTTCGTGGAATTCAAAACTGTCAAATCCTTGTTTGATAAATAGATATGAGAGTCATGGAACTCATGATGGTAGTTCATTAAGAGGCATTTATGACAATATCTTACATATGATTTTTCATTCCTTGTGGCATGAATGAAAAGGAGTCTTCTGAATATTTGGGTCCAATTCAGAATCATTTTCATAAGGAGGGTTGTATTTTGGGATTAATACACTTAAATATGTGCCATTTTCTGCTCCTTCATGAACAATGGTTATTTCAACATCCAATATTGTTTGGGATGATGTATAGGATACACCTCCAGACCTATCCATTGAAATTGGTAACCTTATCTATTAAATCTAGAATTATTTTTATGGTTTGAATCAAGAAATAACAAAATTGAATGAAATCATAATATTAGTATAACTTACCGAACAATAGTTCAGATGATTGAGAAGACTCCTCCCCAATATTTTCAATTTCAGTAATTTTGTTTGATGTCTCTGGATGAGGTCTGGTATCATTAATATGCTCCAGATCCTCAGACTCTATCTCAAGAATATCTGATTTCTCAATATTAACTTGAGTCAAAGAATCGGCAATGAGAGGATTGATATTAATATCAGTAAATTATTCAAGAATTGTTGTGGAATTAGTTTCTTTAGATGGAACTGCATATTTCAACCAACCATGGTTATAATGTCAAGTATAAGAATATTAACAGGACAAATAATGTAAAACCATGTCCAGTTGATTCTATACATGGAACTCCAAAATCCACCAAAACATTTGGTATATTAACATGTTCTAACACTTCTTCAAAATACAAAACATGTTTCATCATTTCAACCAATGATAACATAGATCGTAGGATAGTCTCACCCATGGGGGAACTTGACGTGTTTGCTACACAACCTTTACCTGGAAACTTTTGACCCCATGTAGCTTCCTCATCAATATTTGTGGTGTCTGTGTCAGTTTTTGCTAGATATTTTGGTACATGTGATTTACCTATAGCATCACATGATTGAAGTTATTTTTTGTTTCATTTGATTCATTATAATGTATTGTTAATTTACCTAAAGCCATCCCTCTCTTCCAATAGAAGGAATAGAAATAGTGTTGGGAAAGAGAGGTTGGTTCCTCGGGCATCAATGCCTCCTCCGGAACTATCTCATTGGCAGGAATTTTTTAATATATAGAAGCACCCTCTATGGTTCCTTGAAGATTAGCAGTAGTTTATTTTAAATAATAAAAGTATGAATCCCCGGTAATTTCAAGAAATTTAAAAAAACGTGAATAAAGACTAAATTTAATCATTATTAGGATGGGTTATGACTACTAAGAAAGCGCTTAAACATGGTTCTCATTATTCTGTGAAATTTCTTCTTCTCATTCATAGGAAGGTTTTCATCATCATATCTAAAGATGGGTATTAGGGATCCCAATAACCTCTCAATTTCATCCTCCCTATCCTATTGACCCAGTGATATTTCTCCAAATACATAGGGTGATTTGATAGCTCAAAGCATAGTGACTCTAGGGGTATACTGTGGTAAAGGAACTTCAGTTGTATTTACATTAACCAGCTACAAGTTAAGATGATATTTCCTCTTTATTAAAGTTTTGACTAAAATTCAAATTGCAAAGAAGAAAAGAATGTGAGATAAGGGAAAATTACATCCTCATGATCTACAAATTCATGTCATTCCTCATCTAATGAAGGAAAATCCCTTCAGTGGTACCACATTCTTTCATTTCCTTTACCCACTTTGTTGTAGGAATTTATTCATTGGTGGAATATATGAGAATTTCTTTCTATCTAAAGTATTTCCTAACTACATTGGGATTATTCATAAAAAGAATGTCAGAAGAATCGCGTAAATCCCCTACTCTTCGAATAAGTCGTCCTTCACACAGATCCACCCATGTGGTTTCAACATCAATGTACAGACTCTTCCATGATTGAATAGCCTATTTTCATATATATTTAGAATGTATGTCAAATGGTTGTGAAGTGAATCCTCCAACCTAGGAGTTGAGTTTATTCACATCCCCCATAGTCACAGATGAGTGATAAGAAAATAGAACAAGCCTCTCTTCAGAATGATGGTGACCATATCACCTCAATACAGCTTCGGTATGGATTGATGGGGTGGCTCTCTTAATACTGGTAGTATGGTTATATTTGGAACAAGGTATCTTCGTTGAGTTTGGAGCATCATCACCTCCCCCATCTGACTCTCACGAGTCAGGCCCTGATGATTAATAATTATGTTCCAAATGAAGGGGTTCCCTCCTGCTACATCCCTTTATCCCCACTTGAGGGAGAACATGATTTAATACTACTTAAGGGTAAGATGAAACTTATTTTTCAACATACCAGATAGTCAATCTTCTTACTACATCAGTGATGAGTAAATTAAATATTTCCCCGGTCCTCTCCATGAATGTCAACTACCATAGTTCTTGGGAAACCATTAGATTTTTCACTAATCTGACATGCATAGGGGGAAATATGACTTTTTTTGCCGACATATGAATTAACCTGAAAATATAAAAGGAGCATAGGCCTCATGTTTGATTTAACAGTCAATCCTTATGTCCATTACCCCATCTTTGCAAGCCAGCATGTATATCCAAAACTCTAAACTGGTCATCCCATCTTCAACAAATCACCATGTAGGTGGGTTCCCATAAGGAAATGAATTAAACTCTTTATGCATGCCTAATATGGCCTTGATGTCATAAGAATTCAAAGATAAAGGTCAAATACCAGAAAAATCCAAAATAGACGATTGGAATGGACTTCCAAAAACCTTTACCCCAGTTTGTACAACATAAGTTCAGATGTGAGTAAAGATCCTTCCCCACAACTCCTAGAATGGTCCCCCTAATCTAAAAGGATAATTACCTTTATAAATACACAGTAAACACTGATAAATATATTCCAAAATAAGAGTGTCCAACCTATCAATACTTATCTAATATATCTAGGATATAATAACAATGTTCCCGGCCTCACACCTCATTTGGATTCTCGTACTGGTAACAAATACACGCTAATCCACCTAGCCAATAACCCTACTAAACGTGTCCTTGAAAGATTTTTTGTGATGATTTCATATGCCCATTTATCAAATTATTTTTTCTCCATTGTTGGACATAGGGTGTCAAGAGTACCTACCTTATATTTCCCTGGACAACTAGTCAGATGATTGTAGGTGGGACCCTTTTCATTTTTTCATTATAAAAAATATTTCAATTCATCTCGTTGGATGAATATCTCTCCTGGTGCAAGAATTTGTGGTGGTTGTGTTTTTGAGTTTTGTTAAATATATTCATCAACTCACAAACCAAATATTCTGTCTTCTCTGAGACATTCTATGTTACATTGGGAGGAATTAACTATTCATACATGTCTCCAAGTATTGGAGCTCTGGAAATCTAGAAAACATCCCACAACCTGATTCCCACATCTCCATGGGTTACATGGAAGGAGTTAGTCTCTGGACCCCATATGATTAATAATTTCGGCATGTAATCATCATTCCTATTCACATCTATTTCCCAACCAAGATGTCCTCATAAATCCCAATGACATTCATGTAATTTGTATATTTTTCACAAATATTACGAACCAAGCATGCCAACATCCATGTGGTTTTTACACCTCCTCCTAGGAGGAAATCCCATATTTTTATCTAAACAAATGGATTGATCCATAGGGGAATCCTGATATATGGATGAATGACAGTGTGGCTACATCTCAGGTGTCTGTGCCTTCATATCCGGAGCACATGGCCTATGATGCATGATATGAACTTTCTCTTTTGTCCCAGCATTAACAAATGATCCTGCAATAGAAACATCTACAGATGAGAAGTTGGTATAGTCCTCACACCAATAATGTGGGAAATAGTTATTTAGTTCTGGAATATTGAATTCCTATAGATGGTCATATCTATTCAAAGACATATAGGAAATTTGAGGAAAGTTAACATGATACATCTTTAAATATTTTGTCAATATTGGATGTGTGGTATCAGAAACATCGAAGTAGTCATGACCGACGATATTCATTATGTCATCATTCCTCTTTTTGGGGATCTCATCAGCAGTTCTAATTATTTTAGGATCCATTTAACCTGAAAAATATATAGAAATATTTTTTTAAGTAAGTTCATTTTTTTTGTGTTTGGAAAAACAAATTGGAAAATTCATTAAGGAACACAAGTATAAACATGGCACACAAGTATATGTCCACGCGCAAGTATGGTTCCCCATTCATAACGTGCAATTAAAAAGCATACTAAAGGTGATGCATCTCACCCTGCGTGCCAAACTTCTATGTGTTGTAATCATGCATAACCAGTTGTCTTGCGCAAATTACGCTTGTGCGCCCCAATACGTTTTTCTTTCTCCTTCATTACTTTACCTTAGTATAGTATCCGATTTTCATTCTGGATCCAATTTTAAGGGGGGGGGGATTTTTTGATACTTTTTTACATAAAAAATTCATAAAAATATAAAGGGTAAATACTTTATAAAGAAAGGGGGAAAATACATGATGAAAGTAAAAATTTGAAATGTCATGAGTTTTAGGTCACCTTATTCAGACCAAAAGGGCGTCAGCACATAGCCTACTTGCGTTCCACTATATGGAACACATTCTAATTGTGAAACAAACTTCCATTTTTCACAGGGTCCTATTTTTGCCTATAAATAGTCCCATAGGGACTTCATTTGTATGGATGAATTTCCCTGAAGCCCAATTGCTGCTCTGGTGGCCCTAGTACTTCTCCCCAGACTTCAGAAATTGTCATGGTAGTTATTGAACACCTTGAGTAGAGGATTTAAAGGAGCATCATTGGACATAATTCATTTTATTGTATGAAAACAATATACATGAATGCATAAAGTTCCCAACATCCGTATATCAGAAATACTTCTGTGCCACTTATTCCTTTTAATGGAACTGGAGTTCCCAACTTCTAGGATCACCTTTGAATACACATGAAAGCTTGAGAAACGTCTTGTCCATGTATTAACATCCAGGATGTTCATCACTTATTTTTAGGTCTCCCAAACCTACTTGTGTGCTCATACTAGCACACCTATATCTACTTGAATGTATCTCTTCGATTTACTTAATCTCATCAGTCTACAAGACATAAAACCTTCCTCAAATCCATTCTTGGAAAGTCTTCTTCTTGCTCGTCTCCCATTTCTGAAAGGGATTCTACTGGGACCTCCACCAAAACACCAAGACTTATGAAACCCTTTGGAATGGCACATTAGTGAGTCTCCTATTTGGGATTGTATAACCACAGTTAGTGGTTTCCCACATTGGATACATAATAGGTTTAGGATTCACGGAGAGTATGTGGGTTTTCATATCCACAGTCTCATGGACCTTCTCCCAGGAACAATGTAGGGATGATCCAGGTTCTGAAAATAAGGTTTTGGGTCACAACGTTTCCCTTCTCAAAAAGCCAGAACCACTAATTTCTGGTAGGGAAGGTATAGTTCAAACCTAATTATATTCCTTTTGATCAAAGGAGTAGTCTCCCTCCAATACCAAGAACAATTATAGGGCAACCATACGGCTGTAAGACCTAGATTTTCATTCATGTGGTAGCATAACTGCTCCTCCTCTTTTCTTCGGTGCCAAAAACCATAGGAGAGATGGGCACATGGACCTTCGTTAACCTGTCCCTCTCCATCTGAGATTTGTCACCACAGGGCATCCATCCTGGAGTAAGGCCCAAAACATCATCCTTTCTTACTTTCATTAGACCGCTATCCAATGTAATGTGAATAGTGGGAGGTCCTGTTGCCTCACCCTCTTCCACCATCGCCTCACCCTCTTCCACAATCGCTATTGTAGGCTCTCCCTCGTCTACCAGATGAGGTAAATTGAGGGTTCCTTTGGGGAATCTTGGACAACCTCTTGTTCCTCACACTTAGCATGACTCACGTGGCCATAGATATTTTTAAATGTCACCACATTTAAAATTAACACTATTCTCCTTGGGACATATTCCCAATAGTGGTTAATATTATATAGAAACCCATATCCTATTCATGCTTATTGGGATTTTTCGACATAAGTCTCACACAAAACATTAACTAAAAAACTTTCTCTTATATGTCCTTACATCATGACATTAAACTGTATGGTTAGATCTTTATCACATGACCTTAAAAGGTATGATGTTCCCCATTAAGCGGTACTAAACTAACATGGTTCTGATTCCTTTCACAGGGACAGGTACGTACTCTATTTTAATGGGTACTATCCCAATATCAAAACAATCCTTCATATCCCTAGAGGACAATAAATTCTAGAGTTCCCCAATGGGTGGGTTAAAAACCAATATCATCATAACAATGATTAAAATAATCTTGAAATAGTATATGAATGGATACCATTGATGGAGAACCTCGAATACATACAGATATCTTTATTAATGAAGAACCTTCAATACATAATGATTATTACAAATTTTTTACATGTTAATAACTGATGGTAAATTCTAAGGGCAAATAATGTTATACATGGTGAATTAGTAAGAATCCAAGAAAATATATTTAATTTATAAAGAGAGTCCTGGGTTAGAAAATAATTTCCCCCCAAAAGGGTGTGATAACTCTGAAATCCCATCCACTCGATCAATGTATGTTCTTAAGTATCGTATAGTTCAAACGTAAGGAACAACTGCATTTAGAAAGTAGGTCCGATATGGATAAGGAATAGTTGGATGTTTTTGGTTCCTGAATAAATCCAATGGAACCCACTAAGAATTAGTGATTCTTAAAACTAGAACACACATTTCAAGTAACTAGGAAACATAGTTTTATAAGGAATTTTAATAAATCCAAATCATTTTGTAAATTATATCCTTTCGTTTTCATAAATTCCTCTCATATTAAAAAATAATAGAATATTAAAAATATAAGTTATTAAATAGTAAAAATAACCAAATTCCATGAGGTATGAAATTAAGTACATATACATGAAATATTATATCTTGAGAAACCATATGATAATTCCTCATGTAAGAAAACATGTGACAAACAATATCTGAATAATTTTATCATTCGATAAGAAATCATAAATGTAAAAGAACATCATATTGGTACCTATCATATGGGAATATGTACTAGACATTAAAGAACATAAATATGTAACACATTGGTACAAAATGATATTGATCCCTTGCAAACTCTATCAATATCTTACACCCTCAGAGACATTACGCACACTAGAGGTGATATGTCTGTTCTAAATGCAACAATGAATCCCAATTCTAAAAGTGTGTCAAAATCCATTTCGAAGCCATGATTATAATTTATAATGCATCTGGAATTCCAAACCTAACATACTTCCATTATTGAAAACCCATTTCATAATCAAAACCATTATTAAAGCATATAATCAATCTCATGGTGTGAAAAGCACCAGTTATTAAGAACCCCCTAAAAATATGTATATTTCCCTGAATCCCCTAGAGAGAATCCTTTTGACAATGGTGGAAGGATTATTTCAAGAAAATGTGACGTTTGGGGTCGTTATAGGTTAAACCAGTGTCCCAGGTATTTTGAATAAAAAATTCATAGCATTACAATCCCATGAACATGGTTTAATGAAGAGGTCGCCCAGTTAGGAGTAACCACACACATTAAACATGTTTCTATTTATGTATTTTTTTCCAGGTGCATGGTTAGTCCACATGGTTACTTAAACAATTCTCAATCCATATATAACCCCTCATCCTACTGGTCATATTTTTTAGGGATGACCACATGGTTTGAACAAAATTTTCACCTCTTTCTAGTGGATCATTCATTGATGCATGATATCATTTGAAAAACCTCTTGATTTTCACTAATTGTTTTATAAATGTGTAAAACCAAAATGTCTCCCCAAAATATCCAAACATTACTACTACTACCCCAAATAAATAACCATTAAAGAACTATCAAAACAAGGGTTAAGAGGTGCCTTAATAAAAATAATAGAACATTTCAGATATTTTATTCAATGGGACTACCGGGAAATGATTGTTATCTCTCAATGAAAGGTTTATCCTCTATTGAATTATTTATAACCCTACAGTATTTTAGTCAATAGTAGACAATTGGTTAATTGTTTTTGATGGATCTGATAAGAAAAATACTTTAACTTATTGTGATTCCATTATGAATTGCACATACTTATACCCTTCAACATATAAATTCATATCCATAAAGCTCATTTAATCAACTTTCATTTCACTCTTTTTATAAAACCATTTTCCATAGAAAATAGACACTTGAAATATTGTATAATACAACTCATATTTCAATTCTATTTTCAAAAAACATTACATAATCACATTAATTGGATTTCTATTCATGGGAATAGATATGTGCATTTCTTCTGCAATATCCACAACTACACTGTTTTTCATTGAACTATAGTTTGTGAGTACATTTTTGTAGAACATATACCAATTAATAAAAAATTATTTTATGATGTAACATTCATATTCATCCACCTAGATTTCCATCCAAGTCATTCGAAACAATAATTTTTATTTTAAGATAACTTCCTATAAATATGATCATGTTAGCATCCTACAATCAATTGATTATGTATATTTAATATCCCTCATTTATCCCAAGGTGGTATAAAATGTCTAATAAATCCTTTGTTACTTCAACGTATAGATCAACATAATTACTACTATGTAACTTCTAAAGGTGATTTTTATTTCGCATTTTGATGGTTATTATAACCACATTACATTTGGAAATTCATTCACCCATATGTTATCTATTGTGATGAGTATTTGGGAAACTTCTGTTATCAACATCTGATTGGTAATCAATAAATCATTCAATATATTCTCCAAAAATATTTCATTCTATAGTAAAACTATCTTTACTACTTCAGTTATTGACATACCCATTCAATATCAGAATATACCATTCAATGGGGTACATTAATTGGAAATTAATATGACAACATAGTTGAACCTCTCTTACCAAGGGAAATATTAGATGGACCATTATATCAAAGAATGATGGTAGGCATAACATCTCTAATTCTCATAATATGTCTCAAACCTCCTTATTCATGGTTTTTAACATCAATACGTCTATAAATTTACTACACATGGATTTGAAAAATAATAATAGTGTAGTTAATGTATGTCACATATTTTTTAGACAAAATTCAATTTAATTTGATGAATTTCAATTGTTATATCAAAACATTAATTTCATGTTATTTTAGTCTCTATTACTAAAATATTTTCAAATACATGACATTCCTGATTTTTAATGAATACCGCTCTAAAACTTTTAAAACATAAAAAATTTGTAATTTTTTATTATCTGGACAGAGTTTATGCTACTGGAGGAAGAAAAGACTACATTCTAAACATTATTAGTGATAACATTTGAATTATCCCCTTTTTACCATTTTAATCCTAGTCGTAGTTCCATATTTTAACATACCATATATTTTTAGAAATATGAATACCCTACCTTTTCATTCAATAACATTTTATAAATTTTATGGAATACTTTAAACATTACACAAAAAGACACCCAAAGAACAAATTATTGTAGTACCTTTAGAAACATGGAATGATAAAAATAGGTACATATGTGAACTGCATTATCTTCCACTAGGTTCTTAATGATAATCACCCTTTATAGACACGTCATACATAACTCATATCTTCATAAACTAGAAAGGAAACATAAAAATGGGCGATATTAGATAATGATAAAGAGTAAACAGTGGAGACAGTTAAGTATAAAAATGAACATAGGGGTATGAGAATAAGATCATAACATTATAAAATCATACACTGGATATAAGAATATAATAATCATGAATCATGGCATAAATCTTGGCAGTTCATGAGACAAAAATCATTTGGAAATAAAATCCATAATCCATGAAGGCATAACATAATAGTAATACATGGAATTCTATCAGGCACATATTATTATAAAATTATTTCCATTTTAGTCAAGGAATATTTGCCAATGCCATCATAGTAGTATGGGATCAATCCCCATACCTTCTTTGTAGTCATGGTTCTCTCACATGACCCTATGAGAAGTCAATGTTCAATCCCAATACCATATTACTCTATATCATTAGATATAAATAATTACCTAAAGAAATTGAGGGAGATATTAGGCCCACCTATCTGATAATGTAATCCTACATATGTGATCCATGAGATCACAAATATTATTCATATGTAACCAATGAAATTAAATGAGTATCATTTACATTTATTTTAATCCTAATCGGTTGAAAATATCCTGGTTTTATAATCAATTAAATAGCGCATGAAATAAGAAAATAATTATATTTCGTTGACATATAACGTAAGAATTACAAACTGATCTTATAAACATATAACCTGTAAAAGAGAAATGAGTTTCATGAATGTTTGTCAATAAAAACATTACCCATACAAAGAAACAATAAAGTGGATCATTGTATCATATGATCAATAAGGAACTAGTTACACTAACTTATGTCATCTTATATGGGAAATGATTTGGAAATATCTTTTAGAAACATTTTTGGAGGAAAATATCCTTTAATCTTTGAAAACATATTTTAAAACTTAATCAATTTAAGATAACATTTTCCTATGAAAATTGATTTGAAAACATATAGAGAAATTTTTAACAACCATAATGGATATTTAAATTCCATTTAACATCAACATAATCATATTATAAAATTTTAATAACATATTATGAAAATATATGTTTTTGAATAGTAGTAATTTTCGATCGAAAAGATAACTGAGATAGAATTATTTACTAAATGTTTATTAATAATATTAAATATAAAAAGTGGAAAATGGATGTAATACATGAATACAACATGAATAACAAAGGAGAATAAAATTCCTGAGTGTTTCTATGATATGTATCATAGGATTTCATTAGTGAAAAGATAATCATAAATAATCTCGATAAATATTGAGGTTGTATCAGAAAACTCTTGCCACTTGTTAACTTTTAATCAGACTCCCAATTAAAGAAAATGAAATTAAATGAAGCTTAAGTATGAGAAAATTTATGAAAATTTAATGATATAATATATAAATTATAATCTTATACACCTCCTAAAATTATAGTGTTTTATAAAGAAACATGTGTCTCAAAGATTTCAAATTGAGACAAAATTACATTACTGATTTGGTATCTTTTAAACAATAAAACCCATCAAATTAAGATCATAAAAGGGATATTAAAATACACATAAATTATATTATAAGAATCATAGAATGCACTCAGGGTTACTAAATATGCTACATAAAAAAATAGTTAATAAGTCATGGGTATTAGTTGAATAAAAGGTTAGATGAAATTATCTTACCTTGTGGCTTGAATTTCATCAAACACATAAGAGTCACCCTTATAGTATATATAAATTTATTATAAATTAATTAAAAACCCATATTTATATTTTTAATACCATATGATCTTTTCTTATAAACATTATATTGCCCATTTATTAAAAAATCTATGTGAAAATAACATTTTGGGTAATAACCGCTTTGGTTATCATACGTATTTTGAGTTGACAATCATTATCTTCTTACTAAAATCATGATTTAATTTTTTCCAGAATGAAAAAATAAGACATATCTATCATATATTTTTAGTATATAAACTTTTATAGTAATCTAAAAAAATTTACATATATGAAATGGAATACACTGTTTACAGAGATCGTAGGTTGTATGTACACATGAATGTTATACCCATTTTAATGGTGTATTGAAAAAAATAATGTAAATAAAATATTTATATATATGTGTAAAATATGATTAAATTAGAATATATTATTCACATATATAATATATGTTTACTAAACTCATCCTTAATAAAATCCACGTAATGTTTGCATGAATAATATCTCTTTGAGATGGTAGTAGTCTACACATCCACAAATAATGTTATCATATTTACACAAAATAGAAAGCACAAAGGTAGTATTTATTGACCAAAAAAATATTTATAAATAAATCATAAATATAATATATAGATATATAATATGAAAATATATTTTCCATCATAATTAACAACTCAAATAGGTGTTAAAGGTAAAAAACAACATTATTTTGTGAGGTCATTGTTCGCCACACACACCAATTATAAGTTTGTTACCCCTTATATTGAAGTGTGTGTATGTTAAAGTAGAAACAATAATAAAAAACATATATTTATATTGAGTAAACATAGTGTATTTTGTGTAAATTGAAAGACATGAAATGTGGCGATGGAGAAAGAAAATAAAAGGATATCGGAGAAGGATGCTACCACTTCATTGGGTAACTCTGTTTGGATTGACCCATAGTGACTCTTGGGACGGATTTAATCTCAAAGAGAGGCTTAAATGAGTATCATATGTCTTTTTTAATGTGTTTTTTTAGATATTGGATAAAATTATGTGGGGTTTGTGGTGTGTAGATGGGGTAGAGTTGGTGGACTTTTATAAAGGAGGGAGGGGATACACATGGCATTTTTTAAAACAAGTTAGTTGTACCCTCGTTTTTTACATAAAATAAGTAATGAAAACTGAAAATATACACACTAATGGATGATTATGGGAAATAAATGTCAATAAATATTTTTTTGATATGTTTCTAGGTAAATTGGGTACTCAATAGCAATGATCATTCCCTAGTTAAGATTATTTTTACACAATCATTGAATTTATTTTTAGTCACTATCATAGATATTTTTGGTAAAATATTATGTTGAACTTTTTATACTATTAATATAATACATATTACTACTACGTATATAATTGTTTAATAATAATTTTTATATAAGTAGAAAAATTAACGTTATTTCAAATCCCATAGATATGGTGAGAAAATAGCTTTTAAATTTAGAGTGATCACATTTTCATTATGATTTTACATCAAAATTAAATATAAAAAACTTCCCATGACCAGCATTGGATTAATATTTTTATAACTGATCTATTTTTTTTAAACCAACATAAAATTTAATTTAACAATATTAAAAAATCAGAACAAATAATATTTTTCAATTAAAACTCTCTATTTTTCAATATTCATCCAAAAATGATGTTTCTCTAAAAAATAAATAAACATTTCCCTAAAACACTTTCAGTATTATGAATTAAAAAATTAATTTTATGTGATCAATTTTAATAAATAAATGTTTCTATAACATATTTTATTATTTCTCATGGAAGGATATGAAAAGTAGTTCATTTGAGAAAATATTATTTTCATACCTATAAAGACTTTACCAAAAACTATATTTCTCATTATCATTAAATTATATATATATAAAACCATTATAAATAAAATTGTAAAATTAGATATTACTATTTATGTTAATAATTTTAGCATATTTGATATAATTATCATGTTTTAATAATAATTATAATAGTAATAATATAATGTTTTGCAGAAACTCAATGTTGCATGAAAGGAACGACATGCCCATGTTTCAGGTTGTGTAAGCCGAGTCAGTGTCGTGGTTATAGAATATTTTAATTAGTGAAATTTTTATTACATCAATGAAAACTAAATAATTCAAAAATAAAAATTAATAAAAACATATGGTGTTACATTCATCCACCCTTAAAATGAATTTCACCATATAAATATATCATTATAGTTTAAAAAATGACGATAATTATGCGTCATCGTATCCTCATGTTCCCACGTATCATCCAATAACAAGTTTTTCTCCATAAAACATTAACCATGTGAGTGGTCTTTTTTCGTAGAACTTTCATTGTATAATCTCAAATTTCAATTTTTTGTTCCTCATAAGAATAAACTTACTCCATCAGTATGACATCTATTTTTAGTACATGTGAAGGGTTTGAAATATACTTCCTCAAGAGAGATATATAGAACACATTTTGGACTTGATATATATTTGGAGGAAGTTCCAATTGATAGGCTACCATCATGATATGATAAATAATTTCAAAGGTACATATATACCTATGGCCAAGTTTCCATATCTTTTAGAACCTCAAAACATTCATCCAGAGAGATATTCTTATAAATGACTTCTTTACAACTTAAATATTGTGATCATTCCAACATTTATCCACAATATTTTTCCACTTACATTGATCTACCATGATATTCAACTGAATGGTTTTCAACTTCTCGACCAATTCAACATCAATATTATGATCCAATAGAATTCTTTCTCCAATATTATCCTTTCATGTTAGAGCTCTAATTTCTTCATATATACAGCTTCATGAGGTGTCATATAAATGATCTACTGAAATCTATTTTTCTAAGAAATCACAACAAGAGGAATGTGTTGATCCCAACCACATTTGGAATCTAACAAACAAGATCTCAATATATCCAGTACATTTTCAATTTTTTTAGAGTGACCATCTGTTTGAGGATGATAAGTGGTTTTAATAATATATTCTGTATCATTAGATTGCTAAGTTCATCACCATAACATGGAGGTAAACCTCAGGTCATGATCTAATATAGTGGAACATGGTACTCCAAAAATTGAAAACTTCCATAGTGATATTTTCCTATTTCTATTAAACTATGGAAAATGTATTCTACATATCTCAATAATTTTTATTTTCATCCTTAATTTGTGGGAACACCTAGAACTATGATACAAAACATGTGATATATTTCTTTATTCCATCCCACCAAAATTATTTCGTTCAATTCCTAATATATCATCGTACTTCTTTGATTAATATAGAATGAAGAAACATGATATTCCACCAATATATCCCTTTTCCAATCTGGTATGTAAGTGACATATACAAGGTTCCTAATAATTATCATTCTATCCTAATCAAGATTAAACTCAGTAACATTTCTAACATTATTTTTAATCACTACATCT
Organism: Viscum album; assembly: GCA_963277665.1. NCBI lineage: Eukaryota > Viridiplantae > Streptophyta > Magnoliopsida > Santalales > Viscaceae > Viscum > Viscum album. The sequence goes on along the minus strand of OY728155.1, from coordinate 909,471,001 downwards.
TCCTCCTATGCCTCCTTAATCTTCACTTGTACATCAGTTTGAAAATTCTTTTTACAAATATAACATTGTTTCCATCCTTCTTGATTTCATGACCTATAGTTTGCAAATCCAGAAATATTAGTTCTTTTTTTATCCCCATCATGTGTAATCCTGCGTGATCCTTTCGACTCATAGAACCAATCACATTTTCCAATTTCCCTAGGTGTTAATGTATTGAGCAGTCATAATCCTTTCTAAAAAATACCCATATTATCTATTGAATGTTCAAATCCTTCTACATGAATCCACATTTCAGTATTTTTTATATATTATCTATAAACATAAGGCCTCCATATCCTTATTATATAGATTACCACTACAAATCCAATTCATGAATTGGGAAACTTTTCTCATGGATCTTCAACTACCATGACGTATATTTGATAACCATGTTATTCTACATGAGATCCTATTCAAATGTATTCTTGAATGATACTCTATATATTTCAAACCCTTCTTCTCAATAATATATTGTATACATAGGTTTTTTGACTATCCTTATCTTTTGTTCCTTGATATTTTCCTCAAATTAATATATCTAGAGGATCTTGACACCCTTCATATTTAACTTCGTCATAGTATTTTATATTGATGATAAATAATCCACAAATAGTCGATAATATCATTATAAACTGAGAAAGCTGTGGATCTCAGTCATCGTGGTTGTTCTAGTATAGTATTCAATATCCTCTATCTTTGATGGATCTTCTTCAATACCCTCTCTTGAGATTATATGTTCCAAAAATGTAACCACTTGCATCCAAAATTTACAGTTATCAAATTTTTTATATAGTTTCACCTTCTTTAGGGTCTTTATTACAATTCTAAAGTAGTTTTATTGATATTCTATAATATTGTATTGGATAATAATATCATCTCTAAATACTACCACAAACTAATAAATATAATCTGTAATTTATATAATCATAAAATCAGTGAAGACAGTTGGAAAATTTTTTAGACCAAAAGGCATTTATTTATATTTATAGTTTACATCGATTGTATCGAATGTTGTCTTGGTTATAACCTCCTTATCGACCATTATTTGATGATATAATGAATTTAGGCCAATCATGGAAAAGTATTTAGCTCCACACAGTTGATCAATGAAGTCATCAATATGTGGATAATGCTACTTTTTATTGATCATTATCTTTTTCAAATCTCAATAATCAATATAGAGTAACATTGATCCATCATTATTTTCAACAAATATAAGTGCACCCACGGTGACTCACTTATCTAAATGAATAACATGTCAATGTTTTCATGGAGTTTATTTTTTAATTCTTCCACCTCAGTTGGTGATTTACTATATGGATGTCTTTTAAAATTCTTGTGGAACCATGTATGAATTCTTTTGAGATCTCAATTTCACGTTTTGGTTGAAGGAAAATAAACTCTTTTGGAAGTACATCCACAAATTCATGAACAATATCACATCATTGATGTTATATATATCCCCAACCATTTTAGATCAATATCCATTCTGAATGGGAATTACATCCCCCACATAGGACATAGTCTCCATAGAATGATTATACATATAGTCACATTAAGGGATTCTTATAAGAGGGTTTGAAATACCAAACATAACATCCCTTATGTGGAAAATGATTTTTTATTTATGTAGAGAAGTCTAGTCTATAACTAAGATGAAATCAAATTGAACCTAGAGAAAAATGAAAATATTTTCAGGAAGGAAATTACCTCAAATATCAACAGGGGATGAATAATACATTTGTGATAAAATCATATTTCCATTAGGGGTTTCACTAATAATTTCACATCTAATAAATCATGTTGAATTATAACACCCTTGTTCAATTCATTATATATTAATGAGTTTGCAGATACACATTCAAATAATACATTAGCAGTTCTAGAGTGGATTGTATGTGTACATTTCACCATGTTTTTGTCAACCCCTCATCATAAATACATATTGTATGATATTTTACCTTGTCCCATGGGTTAAGAGGTTTCTGGCATCGATCATCATCACAAGACCATGCATTTTGGATGTGGTTAGCATAATTCACATTCTACTAAAACTTATAGAAATAAGGTGTGGGGTTATCATTCATTGAATCGTTCTAACCATTCTCTCTATTATCAAACTTTTTCCCATCACATTAGCAATCAAATTCCGGATGAATTTCCATTTGGAACAAGAAACATTTATTAGGCCCCTTAAGACAATTTACTCCATGATTCTTCTCAAACATATAGCATAATGGAATGTTCATCTTCATATCTTCATGGTTTTTAGAATTTTCATTAAACTCTATCTTTCATTCCATTCCAAAATCCTAAGATTGGTGAAAGACTCAAACTACTATTTTAATCATTATTACACAATACATAATCTCTTCATAGACACTGAATTCCATTATGAAAAACTCTATTCCAAGACGTGTATTTATTCCATTGAATAACCTATCGAATTTACTTTCTATTTGGATGATAACTACGGAATCATACCTCACAAGTACCATGAAATTGTCCACATAGGTACTGAAAGATTCGATATTAATTTACATAAAATAATAAAACTCTTTCTTTAACTTGTTATGAATAATCTGAGGAAATAACTTGTGGAAAGATATGTTCTTGAACTAATCCCAATCTTTGGATCCAATTTCTTCTTTCTTCCATGTATTCCTAATTAGATTCCTTCCCTGGTATGCTTCTCCTTCTAATTGTTAAATAGAAAAAATGAATATTTCATTCTCCAAAAACTAGATGATAGAGAATATCCATTAAATATAACTAATCCAATGTTCCACAAAATTTGGATTAGAAGACCTACTTAATTATGTTGGAAATTGCTTTAGGAATTACTCAACAAAATGATGATCAATTCTTTTCTCATTTGGAAGTCCCCCATGAATCATTTATTATGAATGATGTGTGGGCATAGGGATAGGGTTTTTCATTCTAGATCCCAGTGCATTGAGTATACCATGAGATCACTTATTCCATTTTCTTTGGTAGTCACTATTAATGCAGTTCCTTCAGGATCCATCCATTGATAGAAACAAAAAGCATTGAGTAAGAATAAGTTATCATGACGAGATAACACAAAATAATGAAAATTAAATTATAGGTTGTCTAAGTTATGAATCCATACTTACTATATTAAAAATTAGTTTTATCTTAGTTTATCTATATCCATATTATATTTATATCTCTCCTGATGTTTCATGATGTTTTTTTGAATTCCCAATGAATATCCACCATGTGTGTCAAAAATGGTGTGCTTTTAGGCCCATTTTTCTGTAGTATTTTATTCTGATTCTAGCCCAACAAACCTTTTTGGATTTTTTACTCCAAGGTAAACATGTTCCAGAGCCACGTCCACTTGTATTATCTTGACCAAGATTCATTTCTAGGAAACCACTTTCTCTTTCCTGGGCCAGGATTCCAGAACATTGTACTATAATTTCTTTTATCCTTATGATTTTCCATATAAATGACCTTTGGGTTCTTAATATGGTTTTTCCAACCTCGATTCCAAAGGTTAACTAAGACTTTTTTATCATACTACTATAGAAACCCTTTATTTTTATACATTATCAATACAAAATTTTTTGAGAAATAATTAACACATTATACAAATATATATCAAAAGACTGTATTAGTATAGTTCCTTTAGAAACATGGATATATAATCACTGCTACATAAGTGAACTACATTATCCCTCACTAGGTTCTTCATGACAAGAACCCCTCATAGAGAAATCATACTTCGTAAATATATTCATAACCTGGGAATGGACACATAAAATTGGGTGATCTTAGATTCTAAGTAAGGGAAGAAAGAGGGACATGTAATCATAAACATGAATATATTGTTATGAGAATGTGATCGTAACATTATAATATTATACCCTTCATATCATAATTTCATAAACATGATTCATAGAATAAATTATAACTGTTCATAAGACATGAATCTATTGTTATTAGATAACATAATCGATTATAGAATAGCATATGAATATTTCATGGAATTGAATCCTAAACATGAGAATATAAAATGATTACCATAGTAGGAAAGGCATTACTTCAATTGATATCTATCTAGTTTGGAATCACTCACCAAACCATCTTGGTTGTAATCAGTCACTCCTATGTCCATATTTTTATAAAAGGTTCACTCCCATGACAATATTAGTCAATATCAAGAGATAAAAATCATTAACTAATTCATTGTATGGAGATATTGGCCCCACACCTCTCATAAAAATGTCATACATACATGTTCCATGAGATCATAAACGTTATTCATAACATATTCCATGAAATGAAATGGGTAACATAGACATGTAATCATATCATAACCGATGGAAAAGAGATACTTTTCATAATAATTTAATCAAAGTAAAAAGAATTAAAGTAATATTCTTTCAAGGACATATAACTTGTGAAAGATATATGAATTTCATAAACATATAACCCATGAAAGAGAAATGGGCTTCAAGATTATAATTCCATAAAAAAATGACCCATACGAAGGGATAATTTAATAGAACCTTGGAATATATCCAAAATAAGGAATTTGTGACACCAATAGATGTCATATTATATGGGAAATTATTTTTAGAGACCTTTAAACATCATTTCTTGAGGAAGATATCCATTATTTTTTAAAAATATATTTTTAAAACATAAATCATTTTTGAAAATATTTTCCTTTGAAAATATATTTTAAAACGTATAAAAGAATATTTAAAAAACATAAACCATTTTAAAAATTCATTCTTTCTGAAAATTATATTTTGAAACTTTTATTAGACCATGTTTTATAAATAAAACTGATTTTCCAAGAAAAGATAAATGAGATGGAATTTTCAAAAAAAAACATTTCCAAAATCACCATAAGTTGAAAAGAGTGGAAAATTGTACTAATACAAGTTGAAATAATGAATAACTATAGGAGAATAAATTTCATGAGTGTTCTTGAGATATGGATCATAATATTTCATCAATGAATATATAATCATAAACAATCAAGATAAATGATTACATTGTTTCAGTAAACTCTTACAAATTAGTAACATTGAATCATACTCCCCATTTAAGGCAACGAAATTACATGGATCATAATATATCCTGCAAAATACATATATTTTTTGATATAAAATTATAAATTTGAATCATATACACCTCATAAAAAACATAGGTGTATAAGAAACCATGATCCTCAAAGAAGGAAAATTGTGAAAAAATTTCTTTACTGATATGGTAACTTTTGAACCACACAACCCATGAAATAAGGATAGTATAATGGAAAAGAAAATAAAAATAAATTTATGTAAAATAATTTTAGAATAAATTCATGTTAATTATATAATACATATAAAGAAATGATTATTCAATAAGGTATATATGTCATGGAAATAAAAAGTGAGGTTAAATTCCCTTACCTTTTGTGATGTCTTTCATCATACACATACAAGCCTCCGGGATAAAAAGTGTAAGCCCATTTTACATTTATCATAGAACCATATTCATAGAAATATTATTATATAATAATTTATAATGAACATGTATAAACCTTTTATTAAATATTCTATTTTAAATAATGTTTTGGGTAATAACTGCATTGTTTATCGTAGATGTTTGGACATTTCATTCATGATCTTCCTACTTAAATCTTGATTTATTTACTTCTAGAATGTAAGAATCACTTATATATAATATATATTCAATATATAAAAGTTTCTAAAAATCCATAATAGATATATTTATATAAAATGAAATACACTGTTCGTGGAGACTATTGGTCATATGTACGAATGAACATTCTTTCCATTTTCAGGGCGTATTGAAAGCAAGAATGTAAATGAAATATATGGGTATATATACTTATATAGTATCATTAAAATAGAATTATTCTTTCATATATATCATATAATTTTATGAAACCAATCCAAAATACATTCCCTGTAATGTTTGATTGAATCACATCGCTTTCTGGAGGCTGTAATCCACACTACAACAAACGATGTTATCATATTTAAACAAAAAGAAAACAATGAAGGATGGATTTATATAATTTATACAATCATATATATATATATTATATCATATAAAACCTAATTTTAAATCATAATTACCATCCATAATATGTGGTAATGTTAAAATGAACAACATTATTTTGTGAGGGGATAGTTCATCATACAGAAGAATGGTAAGTTCGTTACATATCAGATTGAAGTGTGTATAATTAAATTTAAAAACCATAAAAAATAGATCAGTATATTTTTTACTCTAATTATATTAATTTTTTAGTGAATAAGATAAAATTAGGTGGTGTAGAAACAATATAAATAAAATGAGCTTTAGGAAGGTTATTATATATTCATTGTGAAATGTCTTTTTATCTACATCAATGAATTACATTGACGGATTTATGCCCTAAAAAGGCTTCAATTACTATGTTAGTTATGTTGGAAAGAGTATTGGGAATATATTTTCCTACCCTAAGTTGTTTGATTGGTGTGAATAAAGGGGAGGGGAACCTTTTATACGGGATGGAGGGGACACACTTGTCATTTTTAAAACAGGTTATGTATTCCAATGTTTTTAACTAAAAGACGTCATACAAAACAACTAAAACCAATAATGGATGTTTTTAGGATGATATATGGCTATAAAATAGGTTTTAGAGAAGTTTCAAGGTCATTTCAACCCTTATGATTGTGGTTTAATACCTTTTATGATTCATTTTCCTAAATCTTTGTAATTAATTTTCATCACATTCTGTAATATTTTTTAAAAAACAAATAATATGACCATATTATAAAATAATAATAATACGTATAACAAAAATTTGATTTCATTTTCCAAATTTCAATTCATAGATGTTCAAAAATTATGTTTCATGATAATCCTTCATATGTGGTGAGAAAGAAGGTTTTAAGGTGAGCATGTTCAAAATTTTATTAAGAGTTTATATCAAAATTCAATATAAGAAGATTAAAATGACATAAATTTTATTAATAGACATATAATTGATCTAATGTACCTTTATAAATAATTTAAAATATAATTTAACTATATTTACAAAATAATATGAAAAATAAGTTCTGCATTAAAATTTAGCATTTTTCATTATTTATCCAAAAAATGAGGTCTCTCAGAGAAATACGAAAAATTCACACTAAGATAATATAGATACTATGAATTCAAAAATTATTATTAATTTATAATATTCAATTTATAAAACTGTATAAAATTAATTTTATTTTTTTTTTCATAGAAGGACATTAAAATATGCTAATTTCAGAAAATAGTGTATTTAAACCATTAAAGGGTTTACAAAACATTATATTATTCATAATCATTGAATATTATTTATATAAAACAATTATAAATAATATTTAATATTTTTGTATTACTACTCATATGACTATTTTTAGAAACTAGGTTATACTTATCTCGTTTAAACTATAATGACAACAAAATGATGTTTCGTAGAAACTCGGTGAATATTGTAACACATACCAAGTCGGTGTTATGTGTTGTGCAAGCCTAGTTGGTATCTTGTGTAAGAAATTTTTGACTTAGTGAAATCCCAATACTACAATGAAAATTAAATAATTTGAAAGAACATGTTCCAAATAACTTGATGTGTTATTAGAAGTGTGCAAATAACACTATCCAATAAATATTTTCTATATTTTTTAAATCATAAAATGTATGACGTACAATACTATTCATATAAAATTATCTATAAAAAATTATCATCCTAATTATTGTGCTCATTGAGTTTTCACTTTTTTGTATTAAAAATATTATAGCGATGAACTTTTCTTTGACTCATGAAATCTTCTTCCAACTCTACAGGACCAAATTTTCTTGATTAACAATAATGTAAACAAGAAAAAATGATTTGGGAAGATTTATTTGATTTCCCATCTTGGGTGCTAGACATAGGTTCCCTAGCTGGTCAGTTTCACGACCTCAGGTGTACCTCCCTGTATGTAAGAAGTTTTTGACTAGTAATAGGGGTTTAATATCGATCATAGAGAGACTATACCAACATCATCAAATTAATATACCAACATAAATAAATAAATAATTATAAAATGATATAACTATTACCAGACTATAACGACCCATACTTTACATACATTGTTATTAATTCAAAATTTAAGCACACTTATTACAACATATAACAAAAACAATGAAAGGACCGTATAGGTATAGTTTCTTTAGAAACTGGGAAACATAAACAACTGGTTCATAAATCATCTACATTGTCTCCCTTTTATTTTATCATATCTAGAGACCCTTTTGGCATATCTTACTTAATACTCTTCTTCCTGGCCTGGGGAAAGGAAAACATAGAAAAGGGTGAGCTCAGATGCTCATTAAGGATAAACAAAAGAAATATCAATCACATCATATTCATAAAAACATAACATTTTGGAATATTAACCTGCAAAAGAGATGTTAATATCATATCATGTGATAAATCATAGTAGTGAAATGTAATCCCAATAATAATAATTTAAAACATGAAACTTTGTGGCATACACACATAATCAAATAGAATCATTTCTTACTAGTCAAGACTCATTGCCATGACTATCTTAGCGGACAAAGTCCATTTCTGAACTGAGTTCACTCCTCATTTCAGTCCTGTATCACTGAACTGGATTAACATACCATTCCATCCATGTCTATCTGATGAGATATAAATCTTTACTCAATTCATTGGAGGGAGATATAGGTCCCACCCATCTCATAATGAACCCATTATTATGTGTGCCATAAAATCATAAATCAGAGAATAACCCATGTAATGAAAATTGGATTCTTATACATCACCCAATCATAACATAAGAAAAAAGGAAATCATAAGAATAATTCCATCATAACATAATCATATTCATGTAATAATAGGGTCAGAAATTGAACCCCATATTATCGTAGATGGAAAATAATTTTGATAAAACACTTGAACTCCATTCTTGAGGAAAATATACTTTCTACTTAAAAAACACTTTTCCTTTCTTAAAATGTCATAGAATGTTAGACTAAAAGAATTTGATTAAAAATAAACTTGAAAACATGTAATGGAAGATTCATTGAAATAAAGTTCTAAAAATTCATTCAGGCCGTATAATTTAAAAAAACATTCTTCTCATACTTTGGCCAGAAAAGTCAAAAAGTACCTTGTACTAGAAACGACAAAAGATTCCTTTCATATCTTTTTCCAATAACTCACCAAAAGGTAAAAATGGATTTAAAAATTTTTAGGAGGATAGAAAAAATATTACCTATTGAGGAAACATGAATGTGGATGATAAATATTCCTCAGTAAATTCTGAAGTATAAACAATCTTGGATAAAAATGAGATTGCGAGATTTTCCATTACCATAGGTCTGATTTTCTTTGTACGTGTCTGAACCTCCTATATAATGATTTAAATAATTTTATTGACTTATTATAGAATCGTAATCATTGTTATGATATCATATATGGTCATATTTTTATCTTCTTATTAGTAATATTTTATTACTACTTGTTATTCGGGTGTTCATTTGTTTTTTTTGTTCTTATGCGTGTTTTGTCGAATAAATTCTTATTATTATTTTTAGGTTATAGATACCTAATTTAAAAAATGGTATTAGTGTAACATATATCACATTTATTCATTCAATTTCTTTATATAATCAATATGCAATGAAGATCATGTAGAACGAGTCGCTTCACATCGTGGAGACGGTATGCCGTACGTTCGCACGAGCGATGATATCATTCCCATGATCATGGAATTGTTTTTAAGTGTATGTATACTATTTCAGAATCATTATCAATTTACAATAATCATATATAGTTATTATTTACACCATTATACCAATCCAAGTAAGGTGGTGATGGAAAATATATTACACGACGCTGTGGAGACGGTATTTCATACGTACGCACGTGCGGTGATTTCATTTTCCATAGGATGGATTGAATGTGAAATAGGGTTCTTTCATATTTATAATAACATATCAGTATATTAGTGATAATGATGTTATTACTTCATAATTAAACAACTAAATAAGAAGTAGTAGAGGAATAAAGAAATTGGAAAGGATCGGTAATGGATATTACCTGTTCTTTGACGCGCCTCTTCTTAAACTCCACTTATGGAACTAGGGTTGGTCTTTGAAGAAGACCAAAACCTCTAGTATGTTTCTAGGGAAGTGGAGAAGAGAATATGGTAGGTTTTGGCCGAGCATGGTGGCTCAATGTTGTGTGAGGAGGAAAGGGAGGAGGTGCCCATTTATAAGGGAGGAGAGGGGCACCTTTGGAAAAACTAAAAATATTATTTTATTATAAAGTCATATTCGGTTTTTAATAGCACCAAATTGATTTATTTCGAAGATAAGGTGGGGATGGGTCGAAATCCTCTCATCCAATATAATTTGGACAAGTTTAGGTTACTATTTTAACTTTATCATTTAGATTTAACTTTAAGTTAATTTATTTTACTTTTACCGTGTCTTCTTGTTTTCATACACTATATGGTTAATAAACTTACTATAACAATCCAAACGAACCACAAGATGTTTATTATGAATATATATAACCTTATCTAAGTCATTTGGTCTATCCTTAGATTTTTAGGTATAAAATAAAAATTAATAATATAATATTTTTTTAATAACTATTTTAACTATTCTTTAAATAAAATAATAATAAATGTTTTAATCTAATCCAAGTGGCCCTAAATTGTCATATTTTATTCTTCAGGTTGTTTTTGGTCGAATTAAACTTATCCAATAGAATTAGAACATGTGTTATGGTAATAATAATACCATTTTTACCCTTAATTACCCTATTTACTTTTAACCGTGGAAAATAAAAGTAAAAAGTTACTATTCACCAAAAATTATTTTTATCTTATTGAACCAAATTTTACCCCTTAATGTTAACCATGTCTCTCGGATTTTTGAAATTCCACTCACAGAAGAGGTAAAATTATGTTTTATGTAACTTTTCAAACTCTCCTAGAAGGTGGGTAAAAGACGGTGAAAAGTTCAATAAAATTTTTATATATCTAAAATTACTATAAAATGACTCCAATGAGTTACTTTAAACTTATATAAGTATTATGTATCAATTTTGACATGAAATAAATTTAAATAAAATAAATAAATATTGAAATAAAAAGTCTGTTTTTAAATAGTAACCCAGTGTTTTCACTATTCAACAACAATTGAATATTTTCAGAAAAATACAAAAATTTCACCCTAGGCTAATTTCGATATTCCAAATCCAAAAGTGAAGTCGATTTTGAAAAATAAAATTTCAAAAAGTGGGTATTACTATTCATAATGGCTAGGTTAAAAAACATATCTTTGTTTAGTGAAAATCAGTATTGCGTACAACGCGAGCTATCGAGGAAGGTCGTGATTGCGTGTAAAGCAATCCAAGATAGTGTTGTGTATAGTGAAATATTCCTTTGATGATGTATATGACATAAAAACAAAATATTTCTCATAATAATCTCGGGTGTTACATTCTACCCCCTTAAAATGAATTTCTCCCTCGAAATTTTTCACTTTGTAACAAACAGATGAGGATAACATTCCCTCATCATATCCTCAAGCTCCTATGTAGATTCTTCTAATTTGTGGTTCCTCCATAAAGCGTTCACCAAGAGAGTGGTCTTCTTCCGTAGGACTTTTTTGCTATGATCTAGAATATATATCGACTGTTCTTCATAACAACGATCTTGCTCCAGCGGTACAACTTCTGAGCTGAGTACGTGTGAAGGATTGGGTATGTACTTTCTTAGGAGAGATACATGGAACACATCGTGAACTTGAGAGTGATTCGGTGGAAGCTCCAATCGGTAATCTACCTTCCCAACCCGATCCAGTATTTCAAAAGGACCGATATACCTAGGGCTCATCTTTCCCTTCCTTCCATATCTCATTACTCTCTTCTAAGGAGATATTCGTAGGAACACTTTATCACCCACTTCAAACTCTAGGTCTTTTCTTCGGTTATCGTCATAACTATTTTGTCGACTCTGGGCTGCTCTTATGTGTTGTTGAATAGATCATACCATTTCTTCCATCTCATCATCAAGATCAGGTCCTAATAGCTTTCATTCCCCAACTTCATCCCAGCATGTTGGAGTTCGACATTTCTATCCATAAAGAGATTACTAAGGAGCCATTTGAATACTGGAGTAAAAGCTGTTATTATAAGAAAAATACACCAAAGTTAGGCATTGATCCCAACCACATTTGAAGTCCATAGAGCGATCTCTTAACATGTCTTCTAGAGTTTGCATTGTTCTCTCAGACTGATCATCTGTCTGAGGATGATAAGCAGTGCTGAAGTGCAACTCTGTATCCAGAGTATGCTGAAGACTTTGCCAAAACATTGAGGTAATCTTCTGATCCTGATCAGATATAATGGAAAGTGGTACTCCATGCAATCTTACCACTTCCTTTACATATATCCTGGCAAGATGATCAAGAGATAACTACTATCTAATAGCAATGAAGTGTGCCGAATTTGTAAGATGATCAACTATGACCCAGATAGCATTATTGCATTTGGATGTTTTAGGAAGTCCAGTGACAAAGTCCATAGTGATGTTTTCCCATTTCCATTCGGGTATGGGTAATGGTTGTAACATCTCCTTAGACTTCTGTCTCTCAGCTTTAACTTGCTGACAAACCAAGCATCAAGAGACATATTCAGCAACATCTCTTTTCATGTCATCCCACAAGAATTACTCTTTCAGGTCCCTATACATCTTCGTGCTTCCAGGAAGAATAGATAATGAATAACTATGATCCTCATCCAACAGCTCGTTCTTTAATTCTTGGATGGGAGGAACATAAACCCAATTCATGTGCCTTATTATCCCATCACAATCAAGGTTAAATTCAGGAACATTTCTCACCTTATATTGTAACTATACATCTTCTTTATATTCCTCTTTAATCTTCACATGTATAGACGGATGAACATTCATTTGAGAAAGGTAATATTTTTCCCCTTCCATTATAATTACAAGATCCATCCTTTGTAAATCCATAGATATTGAATCTTTTGTGATCCTCATCATGGATAAGCTAGCATGCTCTTTTTGACTTAATGCATCAGCCACCTTGTTTTCTTTCCCAGGGTGATAATGAATTGAGCAGTCATAATCCTTAATCTGCTCCAACCATCTTTTTTGGCACATATTCAGCTCCGTTGGCATGAAAATATACTTTAAACTTTTATGATCAGTATAAATATCAATCATTTTTCCATAAATATAATGCCTCAAAATCATTAATGAAAAGATTACTGCATCTAACTCCAAATCATGAGTCGGGTAATTTTTCTCAAGGATTTTCAACTGTCGTGAGACATAAGCTATCACCATATCATTTTGCATGAGAACACACCCCAGTCCCTTCCTGGATGCTCCACTGTAGATCACAAACCTTTCTCCACAACAAGTTAGTGTGAGCACAAGTGCACTGGATAACCTTCTTTTTAACACCTTGAAATTCTCTTCACACTCCTCCATCCAAACGAACATAACTCCTTTTCGAGTCAACCTCGTGAGTGGATTATCCAATCGTGAAAAAGCTTTCACAAAATGATGATAATATCCATCCAAACCAAGAAAACTTCAGATCTCATTTACTTTTGTTGGTCTCGGCCATATTTCGATAACCTCTGTTTTTGCTGGATCTATAGATATCCCCTATTTTGAGATTATGTGACCCCAAAATGAATCTTTTTGAAGCCAAAATTCACACTTGGTAAATTTTGAATAAAGCTTCTCCCTTCTTAGGGTCTTCAATACAATTCTCAAGTGATCATCATGTTCTTCCTTGCTCTTTGAATATACAAGAATATCGTCTGTAAAGACTACCACAAACTGATCAAGATAGTCTCTAAAGACTCTATTCATTAGATCCATGATGACAGCATGGGCATTAATAAGACCAAATGGCATAACTATAAATTCATAGTGTGCATGCCTTGTACGGAAAGTCGTCTTTGGTATATCCTCCCTTTTTACCCTTAATTAATGATACCCTGAATGAAGATCAATCTTGGAAAGGTAATCATATCTACGTAGTTGTTCAAATAAGTCATCAATTAGTGTGATAGGATATTTGTTCATGATAGTGATATTGTTATGTTCTTGATAATCAATGCATAGTCTCATTGATCCATCTTTCTTCTTAACAAACAGAATAGGTGCTCCACAAGGTGATGCACTAGGGTGTATGAGTCCCTTATCAAGATTCTCTTGGAGTTGATTATTCAATTCCTCTATCTTAATTGGCTCCATTATTTAAGGTGTCTTTGAAATAGGTAAAGCACCCGGTACGAGTTCTATTGAAAAATAAACTTCACGATTTGGTGGAAGACCAGGAAATTACTCCAGAAAGACATCATCAAACTCCCATACAATGGACATATTCTTAATCATTAGTTTCTCACCAACCATTTGAGATAAATAACCTTCATTTAGTGGAATGACGACCCATAGGATTGTTGAAATTTTCACTGGAAGGTTATGTTAATCCTTTAATCGATAGTGAATCATAGATTGATCTAGAATATGAAATATGACATCCCTTCTTTGGAAATTGATATGAGATCCATATAAAGAAATCCAATCCATGCCAAGAGTCACATCAAATTCCACTATAGGAAGGATCACAAGATTTTCAGGAAGCACTTTCCCACAAACCTCAATCAGAGAATAATTGTAAACTGTTGATGCGACTGTAGTGCCGTTAGGGGTTGTCACAGCTAACTCAACATCTAATTGATGAGGTAATACGGAGATACCCTTAGAAAATTCTTCAGAAATAAATGATTGGGTGGATCCAGAATCAAATAAAACATTTTCTACTTTAGACTGTATGGTAAGTGTACCTTTCACTACTTCATTATTGTACTCCATATCACTGATAGAAATAGCATGTGTCTTTCCTTTGTCATTGGCCTTAAGAGTTTGATGACGTCGATCATCATCCAAAACCCTTGTATTGGGGAATTTATTTGCATAATACCCCATTTTCTTGCACTTGTAACATTGAAGTGTAGGAGGTGCACTATGTATAGCCTTTTCTTTGTTCGCATCACTAGACATCTTCTTCCCGTCATTGTGGAATTCAAATGCCCGATGACCTTACATTCCACATTTGAAGCATTTACTTGTCCCTTTAAGACATCTCCCTCCATGTTTCTTTCAACACTTTGAGCATAAGGGAAATATCATCTTCTTTTCAGTGTGCTCTTTAGATTTTCCTTTGAATTCCATTTTCCTCTTCTTATCAAATGCATATGACTGATGGGTTATTCCAATCTCCATATCAACCTTGAGAAAACATCGAATGATTTCCTCATAGATATTGAAGTCTCTTTATGGATAAATCCCTTCAAAGACTTGTTTTTAAGCCACTAAATAATCGATCGATCTTACTCTTAGGTTGGATAATAATTCTTGAATCATACCTTGCAAGTCTCGTAAACTTCTCTTCGTAGGTGCCAACAGATTCATCATCCTTTTTATTTAGTTCCAGAAACTCCTTCTCTATCATTGTTCAAATAATATGAGGGATGTACTTATTGAAAAATAATTTCTTGAACTCGTCCCATTCCATGGATTCAATTTAATCCCTTTGCCTCATATACTTGATAAGATTCTACCATTGATCAGCTTCACCTTTCAAACAATATACTGCTAAGATGACATTATAATGCTTAGGACATTGATGAATTGAAAATATCTTTTCAGTAGTACAGATCCATTATTCAACAACTAATGGATCAGTAGACCCGCTGAATGAGGGTTGACGCTGCCTCATGAAGGATTCAACAGAATTTTTCTCCTTTGCTCGTTTGGAAGTCTTCCATGATTCATAGCTTGAGAAATTTGGGTGAATATGGATACAAAATATTGCATTCCAGATCCCATAATGTTTGGATTCTCTAGGGGACAATCATTGCATCGCCCATCTCATTCTGCATTAACACGGTTCCTTCGGGTTCCAGCCATTGACTAAAACCAAGAATAATAGTATGAGTGACACTAATTATAATAGTAAAACAACATAATCAAGAATAGAATTTCAAACATAAGGTCTTATCAAAGGTTGTTCACGGCCATTTCTAAAACACTAAGATTTTTTCCTATGCTTAGACATATCCTTAGGGTTCTTACTAAGGCTTTCACATCCTAGTTTCCAAAGGTTGACTATACAATTCCACTAATACCAACTAAAACGAACCATACTTTAAATATATTGTTATTACTTCAAAATTTAAAAACACTTATTACAACATATAACAAATCCATGAAAGGACCGTATAGGTATAGTGTTTTTAGAAACTGGGAAACATAAACAACTGGTTCATAAATCATCTACATTGTCTCCCTTTTATTTTACCATATCTAGAGTCCCTTTTGGGATGTCTTACTTAGTACTCTTCTTCCTGACCTACGGAAAAGAAAACATACAAAAGGGTGAGCTTAAATGATCAGTAAGGGTAAACAAAAGAAATATCAATCACATCATATTCCTAAAAACATAACATTTTGGAAATATTAACCTTCAAAAGAGATCTTAATATCATATCATGGTATAAATCATAGTAGTGAAATATAATCCCAATGATCATAACATAAAACATGAAACTTTGTGGCATACACACATATTCATAGAGAATCATTTCTTAGTAGTCAAGACTCATTGCCAAGAAAATCTTAGCGGACAAAGTCCATTTCTAAACCGAGTTCACTCCTCGTCTCAGTCATTTATCACTGAACCGGATTAACTTTCCATTCCAGCCATGTCTATCTTATGAGATATAAATCTTTTCTCAATGAATTAAAGGGAGATATAGGTCCCACCCATCTCATAATGAACCCATTCTTATATGTGCCACAAAATCATAAATCATAGCATACCACACGTAATAAAAATGGGATTCTTAAACATCATTCCATCATAACATAAGATAAAAGGACATCATAAAAATGATTACATCATAACATAAAAAAATTCATGTAAAAATAGAGATAGAATTAGAACCCCATATTATATTATATGGAAAACAATTTTGATAAAACACTTGAACTCCATTCTTGAGAAAAATATCCTTTCTACATCAAAAAAACTTTTCCTTTCATAAAATGTCATACAATGTTAAACTAAAAGAAGTTGATTAAAAATAAACTTGAAAACTTGTAATGGAAGCTTAATTGAAATAATTTTTAAAAAATCCATTCAGCCCGTATAAGTTAAAAAAACCTTCTTCTCGTAATTTGGCCGGAAAAGTCAAAAAGTACCCCGTACTAGAATGACAAAAGATTCCTTTCATTTCTTTTACCAAAAACTCACTGAAGGGTAAAATTTTTATTAAAAAATTCTAGGGGGATAGAAATAATATTACATATTGAGGAAAAATGAATGTGGATGATAAATATTCCCAAGTAAATTCTGATGCATAAACAATCTCGGATAAAAATGAGATTGTGAGATTTTCCCTTACCTTAGGTCCGATATGCATTGTACGTGTCCGAAGATCCTGTACAATGATTTAAATAATGTCATTGACTTATTCCAGAATCATACTCATTGTTATGATATCATATATGGTCATATTATTGGCTTCTTATTAGTAATATTTCATTTATACTTGTTATTCGGGTGTTTATTACTTTTGTTTTGTTCTTATGCGGGTTTTGTCGAATAAATTCTTATTATTATTTTTAGGTAATAGATACCTCGTTTCCAGAATGGTACTAGTGTAATATATATCATATTTATTTATTTAATTAATTTATATAGTCATTATGCAATTAAGATCTTGTAGAACGAGTCGCATCACATTGTGGAGACGGTAGGCCATACATACGCACGAGAGATGATATCGTTCCCATGATCGTGGAATTGTATTGAAGTGTGTGTATACTATTTCAGAAGCATTATCACTTTACGATAATCATATATAGTTAATCTTTACACCATTATACCCATCCAAGTAAGTTGGTGGTGGAAAACAGATTACACCACGGCGTGGAGATGGTATTTCGTACATAGGCACGCGCGGTGATTTCGTTTTCTGTAGGATGGATAGAAGGTGAAATAGGGTTGTTTAATATTTATAATAGAATATTAGTATATGATTTATACTGATGTTATTACTTCATAATGAAAAAACTAAATAAGAAAAATTTTAAGAAGAAAGAAATTGGAAAGGATCGTTAATGGATATTACATCTTCTTTGATGTGCCTCTTCTTAAACTCCTCTTAAGGAACTACGGTTAGTCTTTGAAGAAGACCAGAACCTATAGGATGTTTCTAGGGAAGCGGAGAAGAGAATTTGGCAAGGTTTTTCCGAGCTTGATGGCTCATATTTGTGTGAGGAGGAGAGGGAGGAGGTTCCCTTTTATAAGGGAGGAGAGGGGCACCTTTGAAAAAACCTAAAATATTATTTTATTATAAATTCATATCGGTTATTAGTAGCTCCAAATTGATTTATTTTGAATCTAAGGTTAGGATGGGTCTAAATCCTCTCATGCAACAGAATTTGGAAAAGTTTAGGTTACTATTTTAACCTTATCATTTAGATTTAACTTTAAGTTAATTAATTTTACTTTTACCGTGTCTTCTTGTTTTCTTACACTATATAGTTAATAAACATACTATAACAAGCCAAAAGAACCCCAAGTTTATTATTATTAATATATATAACCTTATCTAAGTCATTTGGCCGAACCTTATATTTTTAGGAATAAAATAACATTAATAATATAATTTTTTTTTAAAAAACTATTTTAACTATTCTATAAATAAAATAATAATAACTATCCTAATCTAATCCAATTGGACCTAAATGGTCATATTTTATTCCTAAGGATGTATTTGGTCGAATTAATATCATCCAATAGAATTAGGACATGTGTTATGGTAATAATAATACCATTTTTATACTAAATTACCATATTTACTCTTAACCGTGGTAAATAAGAGTAAAAAGTTACTATTCCCCAAAAATTATTTTTATCTTATTGAACCACATTTTAATCCTTTATGTTAACTGTGTCTCTTGGATTTTTTAAATTCCACTCATCGAAGCGGTAAAATTAAGTATTAGGTAAATTTTCAAACTCTCCTAGGAGGTGGGTAAAAGACGGTGAAAAGTTCAATAAAATTTTAATATATCTAAAATTTAAATAAAACGAATCCAATGAATTACATTGAAGTTATATATGTATTATGTATCAATTTTCAAATAAAATAAATTTAAATAAATTCAATAATTATTTAAATAAAAAGTTGGTTTTTAAATAGTAACCCAGTGTTTTCATTATTCATCAAAAATTGATAGTTTTCAGAAAAATACCAAAATTTCACCCTATGCTATTTTCTATATTCCGAAACCAAAAATAACGACCATTTTGAAAAATAATATTTCAAAAAGTGGGTGTTACTATTCATAACGGCTAGTTTAAATAACATATCATTGTTTAGTGAAACTCGGTATTGCGTACAACGCAAGCTATCGAGGAAGGTCATGATTGCGTGTAAACTAAGCCAAGCTACTGTTGTGTGTAGTGGAATATTCATTTGATGATGTATATAACATAAAAACAAAATATTTCTCATAAAAATCTCGGGTGTTACACAGATCAATACCAATATTACATGATAACTAAAATAGGAAATACAATATACAAAACTAAATAGTATATATGTCATTCCAATACAAATCATGTGTTAGTATGAATGTCCAAAAATAAATAATGACTCTACCTCCTCCCTTGCGGGCCCGAAATCCATGGATAGTTCCCTCTCCCATGCCCCATACCATATTATCTATCTAACATAGTGTCCTTGAACTTATCATATCCTACAACAATGAAATCTATTCTGGTACCCATCAAGAAGCCTATGTAGGGTGTGTGTACAACTCAGTAGGCCACCACCAATGACATCTAAAAAAATTTACAGTCAATAATAGTGAACGGAGATTTATAAAGAATAATATATAAGTGATAAATTATTCATTTTACATTTATTAAACTACTCTTTATTGGACCTCATAACTCCTAGGTTCCTAAGGACACACAAACATCAATATCTTTTTTAGCCGGTGATGGTGGCTAAAAAATCTATAAGTGGTCTCAAGTATTGGAATTCCATTTTTTCCATTCATCATGTCAATACATATATGAATTCCATTATTACAATTCATCATCTCAATTAATATCTTAATTACATTATTACCATTCATCATGGAATTTCATATCTGAATTCCATTTTTTCTAATCGTCATACTAATTCATATGTGAATTTAATTGTTACTATTCATTATCCTAATTCATATCTGAATTCCATTATTTCCATTTTCATATAAATTATCACTATGGGATTTTGATACTGTAGTCCAAGTCCCACATAATATTACCATATATAACAAAATATCACATATACCATAATAACACATTAATTAATTCACCCATTAATTAATCCAATGTGACCACTACAAATTCACTTCATTAAAATAATTAATTAAATAATTAATTAATAACATTTATCCCAATAATTAAGTCAACCAATAATTAATGAAATCAATTAAATTAATTGATTCATCAATTATTTAATCCAATTAAACAATCATAATATCCCCACAATTAATTAAACATTTAATTTTCCCATTCAATAATTTCAATATCCCAAATGTCATTATCCCTTAATTAATTATTATACCAAATTAATTAATTGATACTAATAATATAAATTTTTAGTCATCCAATAGAAATTTTATAATTACATACACGTAATTGAAATCATGAAATTCATTTTTTAATAAAATACCACCTACCACAATTTGTTAACAAGTGATCGCCCAATGGAAATCTCCAATTTGAAGCAGATAGTTCAAACCCACAATGGAGAACACGACATATGTTTGAAACATAGATCCAATAGAAAATGAATAATGATCAGAAAAAACGTTGATATAGATCTATAACTAACAGATTATAAGGCTACTTCATTTTTCTATGTAGTAAAGTAGGAGATAGAGAGATATATTGTTTTGAGAAACCCCTTTCTTGAGAAGGTCGAGATCTGACAATATAGACTTTAATTGATATGAACAGAGGTCGGGAGGACATAGATTCCATTCATGAGCCTTTAAAATTAGTAGTAATGAGTTTTTGTTTGTGTAATGATTATTAGGGATTAATTTTGTGGGGTTAAATATTTTAAAATAAAATTTTAGGGTAATTAAAAAAGTCATGCACGGTTTCCTAGGTAAGGGGTAGACAGTTTCCCAAACAGTAAGCCATAGTTTTGTTCCTATTCTAGGGGGTGTACAGTTTCTCCATAGAGGTCAAACTTTTTTAAAAATCATATTCTATCCATGTTAATCCCCTCTATTTTGTTTTTCACATTTTTTTATGTTGGGGAACATAGTTTGGGAAAATGGTGTGTCTACTGTGCATTGTCACTCCGCCTTTAAAATTTCTCAAATTTAACCAGAACCTCCAAATAAATAACCTGAGGAAAAAGTACAAAAAAATAATGAAGGGGATAACTTGTAATCGAGCCCAATAAATTACTAGAAATGCCTTGGTTATTTTAGTCTCTACAACTTATAGCATCTCATCCTCAAGCTATACTACCATTCATCACTATGATTGTATTTTAAAATCACTGGGCTTTTGAACATGCATATCGGCCTCTCTCACCAATGATTCCTCCTACAAACAATAATGTTTCCACAATACTTGATCAATCAGCATAGTCATTCCCTATAATACATTCTAATAGAGATCCAACATGCATATCATATTCTCCTAAAATTAAGAATCTATATCAAGATAAACATTATCCACATCGATCTAATGAGAAGGGTTTTAGTGTTACCATTGATGTTGTGAAACATGGAAAACATCTTGAATATAAC
The DNA here is from genome assembly GCA_963277665.1 of Viscum album. NCBI lineage: Eukaryota > Viridiplantae > Streptophyta > Magnoliopsida > Santalales > Viscaceae > Viscum > Viscum album. The sequence continues at coordinate 909,448,985 of OY728155.1, read as the reverse complement.
TATATCTCTGCAGATGATCCAATCAATATTTCACCAGACCAATTATCCCCAGAACCACCAATGGTATAATGAATATGGGTACTCGTATTCCCTTTCACTGTATCATGTGGTGACCCAATCTAGCAGACACCCAATGGAATACACGGTAACCAAATATAAACTCTAGGGTTCAATGATGTCTATCAGCAAAAAAATAATGTTTAATAAAATCTATATCCATATGATTCTAAATAATATAAAACTACTCTAACATCTTATGCACAAGACTCAATCCCACCAACTCTTAATCAAATTACACCATCATCCATAGTGGTGATCTTCATGGACTATAATAAAGTGACTTGTGTGGTTCAATATGTATAGTTTCATGATTACTTTTTTCATAGGAAAATAATAAATTTATTGGTGTTTCTTCCAAAGCCAACAATGTTTAGATAAGAATAAAATTCTGATACTATACATCATGGAAACCCCTATTGATGCAATATTTACCAATTTTAAAAGTATCCAAACTCCTCCCCTCATAAATTATCATCTCTAGGATATAAATGTAACACATTTTTGAAACGATAAATTGTAACCCTAATAGAATCATTTATCTGTGGTGTCCTTGGGGGACCTAACAAAAAATTTATAGTCACATCATCCCACATCCATTAAGGAATGGGAAACGACTGTAGTAAACCATATGATGCCTGGACATCACCTACTGGTAGGTGTGGAATCATGTCATGAAAAATTCTACCTCCTTTTTCGTGTCCATAATTCAAATCTATAATCACAAGTCACTAAAAAATTTCGTCACAGATTGATGCAACTCAGAAATTGAGGAATAAAAATCATGAATCCTCTCCTCCCTCATACCCATATGCATAAGAACAAGATTGTTGACAGAAATGTTATCATCCTCCCCATTGGTCGAATCTGATGGTCACTCCACACCTTCAAGGATTTCCCTCAGGTTTGAACATTATGGATCCTCATTCTATCTATATATGATTCATCTGTAAATTGTACTATATATTGAAAATGATAAGAGATTAATATTCTCTTGAATCTTATTAACAAAAACATGAATATCATATAGTATGTTAATCATTTTATGCTCTCCCCTATACTCATGAACTACCTTAGCTTATGTTTTCATTCTAAAAGAATCCTCAAAACAATTTCCCTTTCAATGTATATATTGAAGATCAAATTTAAATGAATACATATACTCTACCCACCTCCAATGCCTTAGATTCAAATATTTCGATGAAAATATATAATTTGAGATCTTAAGATCCATATTCATTGTAAATGATTTCCAAAATATATAATGATTCAAAAACTTCACATAATAAAACATAGAAGCTAACATGAGTTAATTTGTAGTGTAATTTTTTTCATGTGGCCTCAACTACAGAGACACAGGAACTACAACTCTCTCTCCCTACATCAACACTGCTTTATGACCAAATCTAGATGCATCAAAAAACACAGTATAATCCACACCTCAATTATGTTGGATGATGATAAGTGCTGATGTCAAGTGATTATTCAACTTCAGGAAGTCAATCTCACGTGATTCATCTAGGAAATAAACAGTAATCTGGATATTGATGTAATATTCTACTCATCTAGGACATAAACCATAATAGTGTTCTCATCAATCCAAACGGCATTACAAAGAACTCATAATAGTCATACATTCTTCATAAACAAGTCATTAGTATTGAAAAATTTAAAACTATCAACTAATGATACCTTGATCTCAATTTTATATTTGAAAAAAACAAGATACTATCAAATGATCAAAAATATCCGCGATACTCGGAATATGATAGTGATACATTGGAGTCATCTAGTTTAAGTTCCGGTTATCAACATAAAAGCATAGAGTTCCATCAGCATTATTTGGAAACAATACTGGAGAATCCTAAGTTGATATTATCTGATGGATAGAACACTTATCCATAAACACCTCCAGCAGAGTCATGGACTCATGAATATTGGTATGTTTCATTCTTTATGGTTGAATTGAAAAGAGAACATCCACAAAAATGATCTCAATTTTAAATCCCACATCCCTCTCAGGTGGAAGACCTAACAAGTCTTCAAGAAACACATCATGTCCCATATCTAATATGGGTGGAAAGAAATCCTACATTACGCATCATTTATCTAGAAATAGACAAGATTTCTAGGTGGAGAGATCCCCTGGTTTCTAGGGAACTGGACCTATATTTCCCACATTGATATCCAATTCCCTATGATGAATATACTTTTAACCCTTATGATATGTAAAAGTCATTATCCTATGGTAAAAATCTATATGGTAGAGGTAGGATTCTATCCATTTCATTCCATAATTTAGGTGAAAGTCAGACATGTGAAGAACATTATTATCCCATAGATAAAAATATTTCCACAACCAATATAGAATATCCCTTTAAAAAATATATGTTCCTCGACCATACTCCCAATCGTGTATCTATCATCAACACCCCACTCACGAACTCCATCACCAGGATCAAACCATTTACATGTTGGGTAGATTTAAAATAATGAGACGAACCAGTATAAAAAAAGTAAGTAGATAAATAATAATGTACCAGAATAGTACCTCTCACTATCAATTGTATAGACTATCTATCGACCAATGTAGCCTGAAATAAATGTAACTATCTTGGCCCGCTACCCTATAATGATGTATAAGCACCCTAAGAAACACCACTCTAATGATATGGAATCTCTTTCCCATAATCACCACATCCACTACCTCTTCCATACCATCTAGTAGAACACTCCTTTCCAGACTGATATGATGTCGTAGATCCCCTTCAAAAACTCTCACTCTATTTATCTCATCCATCACTACCCATATGTCATAGATTTATATAGAAATTATATAGATATTACATCCCTTAATATGATTGAAACTCTAATGTTGGTCGGGAAAATGTATATGATAGTGGTTTGGCCTAACATGCTAGTGTAAAAGACCTCCAGTATGATCATAGTTAACTAGTCCTTCTCTATATCCACTCTTCTAGCTATCTCCTAGATAACATTCTTGTTGAATTGCTTCCTCCCCTCAGAAGACATACCTATTGATCATATGGTATTAACTATCTACCCAACATTGGAATCCTAATTCATGTTCTTCTCATCTAAAATAACCTAGTCCACCTCCCCAAAAAATCTTATTTAACTAAAAGAGGTCAACAAGGGGATTAATCCAAAATTTATGTCTATGCTATTAATGCCTTTTTACAGCTATCTCATACCCTTCTAGCAGTGGATAAAATAAATGCAAATTGGTAAAGAATCCTACATATTCCACTACAGAGATATTCCCATGAGTCATCCTCATGAACTCAGCATCTCTCTACCACCTCAGCGTCTCTAGATAGAAGTGCTCTAGGAAATTCACTAAATATTACATCCACAAAATACCCTCATTCATTCATATCCATTCCTAAATATCCCATAGTGCTTCATTGATCCTCAAAGCATATAAATATCAAACATGACCTTTGACATCACATGAGTATCCAAATGTTCAGGTATAGTCTAGATGGACTCAATACAAAATGTTGATGCACCTAGTCCACACTCTCATGTGAATGTCGGAGTGTAATGTAAATGAAACTCACATTTATGATTATACATACTATTCACAACCCACACTAGTTATTTATCTATAATCCACATGAAGTGAGAAATTATTTCACCAAATGTTTCCCATGCTTCCTCACTCGGCACTATCAGGGCACCTGTTTCATCTATAGATGGAGCATGCACAAACATAACATCAAATAATTCACTCAACAAGTGTCATCTTGGAGGAATATCTAAAAAAATTCCCAAAAAGGCATCTTATAACGCATGACACAAACTTAAAATAGTTAAAATGAGTGATTAAATGATGTCCATAACACATCATTCATCCTTTCTCCTTCACACAGTCAAAACTGCGGAAATATAAATTCACATAACCATTCTACATTTACGCCATTCATAAACAATGGAAAGCTAATTATAAAAATTTAGGTTTCATTAAAAACCGATTTATTCAAAACTGTCATTTTATTACCATTCTCAGTTTCACATTAGGAATATTTTTCCATTAAATTCTCAAAAGAAAATAAATTAACTTCAATCTCAACAACATACCCAAATCTACTTTAACCATTCATACGAAAATTGAATCATGTGAAAAAATAATCCCAAGTTACTAGATTGATAGATCCTTACTCAACACTCGTGAAAATATATAAAACGATTCAAATACCAGTAAATCTCATAAACAACAATAAAACCACCCAACAAGTGCATCACTCAAGATGAAATATAATCAAATTATAACAACACACCTCAATGACCCCAATCCCACCATTAGTACATGGGTTTTCCCCCATACATGGGCTACCCACTTTCAATCATGAGCCCATGACCAAAGATTAATCTTAAATCTCTCATGTCTACCTATCCCTAATATTTTGAAAAAAGAAAACAAAACAAAATTAGACATAGATACCATTTTTTATTGTCTTGTACCTAGTGATACACATCTGTTCCCCAAGTTGGTTGGTTAAATGATATATGGAATGCATCCCAATATTCGAGAGTCTTCCAAATAGATGTGAGAGTCTAATATTGGTCATGGGGACACTACACACTCTTAATTAGAGTAATACCTTTGAAGAAATAAAATAATAGTAGTCAAGATATGTAACTATAACAAGAACAATATGAATATTACAGATAACAAAAATAGGAAATATAATATCCAAAACTAAACAGTATATATGTAACACAGAAACATGTTAGGTGTCAATTTAAAAAACCCAATATATATATAGACACTAATGACCCCCAAGGTTCCCTCTAATCCATGTTTGGGTCCCTCATCCATCCTCCATTTCATATCATCCATATAACACATGGACCATACCCATAACCTATCCTACAACCTTGAATATTATTACTGTACCGATCATGATGCCTGAGTATGGTTTGTGTACAACTCTGTTGGCCACCACCAATGATATCTAAAAATATATCCTTCCAATAATTGTTTACTAATATGTAAATGGAATAAAATATAAGAAATAAAGAAACATTATACATTTATTCATTTAGACTTAATTTTACCACATAGCCCATTGGTTCTTGAGGATAACCAAACCTCAGAAACTACTTCATCCTAGGTTAGATTCTGAACTATCCCCAGGGATATTTGGTATTTGAATACTATTGTTACCATTCATCATCTCAATTCATATCTAAATCCCATTGTACCAATTATGATATATATTCATAATTGAATTACAATGTTACCATTCATCAACATAATACATATTTTAATGACATAATTACCACGTGTTATCCAAATTAATATCTGAATTCCACTGTTACCATTGATCATATTAATTGGTATCTGAATTTTATTATTAACATTTATCTTCAAAATTATTACTTTGATATTTTGATGTAGCAGACCATATCCCACAAATGATTATCAAATATATCACAATATCATATATACCACAACAACCAATTAATTAATCCACCAATTAATAAATCCAATGTAACAATTTCATATTCACATCATTCCCTTAACAAATTGAAAAATTATTTAATAACATATATCCCATTAATTAAATAATCCATTAATTAGTCACATCAATTATATTTATTAATTTATCAATTATTTAATCCAATTCAAGAATACCAATATCCCCAAAATTAATTCAATAATTAATTATCCCATTCAACAATTTTAATATCCCTAATTTCATAATCCATACATTTATTAATTTACCTTATTAATTAATTCATATTAAGAATCTAATTTTATAATAATATGATAAAAATTATAAAATTACATACAAGTAATCAAGTCAAATACTTCATTATTTTAATAATAGACTATAAACCTCAATTCTTTGATGAGTTATCACCCAAAATAAATCTCAAATTTGAAATGGATATGTCAAACCCACGATGGAAACAAATCATAGATTTGAAACCGATATCCAGTATCTGAAAAGTAAACATCTAACTAACCTAAATCTATATATAGAACAAATAGTCGAAAATAATCCCTCTATTATCTAGATATTGGAGAAATAGAGAAATATAGAGGGACATAATTGAGAAGAAACCACTTTCCCTGGTGGTACAAATATTACAACTAGGCCTCGAATCACCAATAATAGAGGTCGAGAGGTCCTATAATCCATTAGAGAGCCTCTAAAATTATAATGGAATAAATTTAGGCTCGAGTAGGATAAATTATAGATTAATACTGACATATTTTAGAGTTTAAAATAAATTTTTAGGTTAACTATGAAACCTATGCACGATTTCATGAAAAGGATTGTATGGTTTTACAAACCATGCAACTCTTCAAGTGGGGGGGGGGACAAGATTTCTCCTAATATGAAAAATATTTTAAAAACCCATGATTCAGAAGTGTGTATTCCCACATTTTGGGTTCATACAGTTTGCAGGGTTGGGCACATAGTTTTGGGAAAACGTGGGGAAACTATGCACTGAAAAAAAAACAAATTTCACAAAAAACACCCCAAGAAATCAAAAAAAAAAATTAATCCAAACAAGAAAAATGAGTACATATAAATGAGCCTGATACATCTCCCAGAAAGGTCAAGATCTCACAGTTTCCCTACATGCTCTATCACAAACATGATGATCTCTTTAAATCCATCTTCATATAATTTTGTCATATAATTATCATGAACCCACTACCAATTCATATCCATAATATTAGATTTATAAAATATTCATTTCATACAAAAAATAATAAAATAAATACAAGATATTAATAGTCAAAGAATAAATTTATTGAGAATTCTAATAAGGGGAACCCAACATTTGAATGTTTCATATAATTCTATCACACATTGATGAAAATGGGTAATTTAATTTATGAAATAATTAATACATAGGTTGTTCATTTTATCCTCAAAATTAATCCATATGATCACTACAACCTAGTATGTTATGACTTCAACTCAGAGAAGTTTGATCAATATAGGTTCATGATGATAAGATATGGGGGTGAGTCTTATGAAAAAATAGCAATAATAAGTTTCTAGTATATGAAAATGATTATAATGGTAGTAGTATCCTTAAATTTATATTTTCCAAATCTAGGGAATTGGTGAAGAACTAGAAAATAATTCATAGGTTTCTACCAAAAGATGAAAAAGATGAATTATCAAGTTCATCCCTATAATGGACTCCTTGATTCGTGTGATTGTGAGATATATTATCTTGATGATTATAATACACTCAAGAAGAGATAGTCATTCAAGTTTCAAATATCCTATAAGGCCATCAATTACACAATGAAATCGAAAATGCCACTGTTTTGAGGCTGTAATTTTTTAAATGCTTAACATCTTATGAGTCCAAGGTTGTGGGAGTGAGGTCATGATGAATATACATTGGGTTGTATAGAGTTAGTAAATTCCATTTTCATACTGTTGTTATCAATATATATTATGTTGGCGGCGATATTCAATGTATAAAAGAGTTATATTGTAGTTAATATGATTATATAATATAATTATATGATTTTTATGATTGAATGATTTTGATTTGAATAAAAATATTATTATAGTGAAATTGGTAATTAAATATAGGTACTACTAGGTGAACTAATATTTCAATTACATTCCTCACTAACATAATTTTTTATGACAATTATATAATTTTGGTACACCCAAACATAGACAATGACTATCCTCACTATTCACCTGGATTCAAATGCTTAAAACATTAATAAATATTATCATCATAGTATTTAGAGTGTTTTTTTTCTCTTTGAGAGATGGCCTTATTTAGAAAACCAATAAAAAATATTAGTGTTCTGGAAATAATTTTTAACAACAGATGTTTTAGACCTGGTAAAATGTTCCTACAGAATTTTAATCTTTTTACATGGTGGAAGGTCTATTATTTAAAAATTTACTCAAAATCATATTTTTGTAGTTATAACACTAAAATGTGTTTTTAACACATGGATTAATTCTTGAGAGGTACTTCTAGTGTTTCATAGAGTTTCGTGAGAACCATACCCCAAAACCTCAATATATGGCTAGTCAGATTGGGTGCATAGTTTGTATGAAACCATACATTACCCCATTTAAACCATATGGCTAATCTAGTAGAGCTAAAGGACCCACACGGTTTTGTCAAATAGTGTGAGAGGATCTTCATGTCATTTTTCCCCTTTTTTAGTTGTTGATATAGGAGAAATGTGTGGTTTGCAAATAGTTTTATAAATTGTGTGCTTGAAATGTGTGATTCATCATCATGAACTGCGGCTCAAGCACAGATGGTGCAGGGGTTGGCCCATCTGGAAATCATACTATGGATCTATTTTAATGATGGATAATTTCCCTTTTCACCTACCTCTTTCTTTCACCCTCCTCTTCTTATAATATTACACATTTATAACATCATCTTATAGACCTCCCATTTTCATCCACCGGGTATGAGAAAATGTCCCTCCTATAAGGACTTTTTTGAGCATCTCACATCTCTTTGGAAGAGTATTGGTATGTCTTGGACTCCTCCTTTACATATTAAATATGTATATCTAAACAACCATCATTATTTTGGTGTGAGAGAATTTACTCTATTTTTGGGTGTTTTTCAATTTCATAATATTCTAGAGAGCCGTGACAGATCAATAATTGATATTATTTTAGTGTATTATCCTAGGTATAAGGTAGGTGGTGAATATATATTTCCATTAATTTCTCTCCATTTATAAATTGCATTTTTGTGTTCTGTGCTGGTATTTTCATGTGACAACTATTAAATATGAATTTAACAATGAAAAACCTATTTAAAAAAATTTAGTCACCTTCACATATCAAATTTGGAATTTTTTTAGGCTATGAACCTTAGGTCTTAAACTCCCTTATGGGTGTTATCCATGAATTCCTTTATTTAACAAATTATTTTCCAACCCCCCCCCAATTGAGGTGTGATGTATTATCAAATGTAATGAGTTCTTTGATATAAATATGGAATGAAGTGATACCCTTATGAGTTATATCTTATGATAAAACCAATATAATAAAAAACTGTTACACAATAATTTTTGAATGAGCATGATGATTCTATATGGAATCTCTGCTATCACGGCCCATGTTATACAATTGCACATTTGATGTTATATACCATTGGTATTCCACCACTACCTAATAATTTTATTCCATGATTAGTAATCTCTAATAATAGATAGGAACCTATATTGAATTAAATTACATGTTTATGGGTATATCCCTCTTTTAGAGTCATTATAATGGGCTATGGTTGCTAAAGATAATGGCCTTTAGTTTTCCATACATGAATTGGTAAATGTTATTGGCCATCTAAAAGTTCATGACATGTGATGTGGTATATTTATGAACTTGTACTTCCCCATTATTAATTTAGATGGTTAAGTGATTTTTGATAAGCTTTAAATGATACATGGATTACATTTAAGAAACACCTTGGAAAGGCACAACAAATGTTAGAGATTATATATACTTATGTGACACCTAGCTATCCTATTTATATAATTAATAGGATGGGCACCGAGGATACTAGTTTTGTGATATTTCATGAGTGATACATGGTATTCCATGGACTGGCTCAACAAGAGCATTCTATAACTCTGTATGTGTAAAACAAGTTCCCTGGGAGAGAATTCATCAACCATATCAGTGGAATGATTGTTACACCAAGCCATAAGAGATACTATAACCCATATGTTAAATACATGGGATGGAATCTATGGGTTTTTTCTTCACACAACATCAAGAGTGATATTTGGTATTCCAATTATGGATCACATTGGATGAACTCTAATAGTGTTTGGTCATTATAGTTCCCCCTAATTGAGACTTGTGATTCCATTGTTGGTTCATCTTTTATGGGCCTAGAGTTCCACTTATTAAAATCTCCAGTTGAATTTTATATTAAAAACTAAGAATGCATAGTCATTGTTTGAAGGAGCATCTACCAAGAAAAATTGCATTAATAGTATTGAACCATCTCCTGATACATGTTTCATGACAACATATTATCATTATAAACATATCACATCTATACAGTTTAAACATAGTTCAAAAAAATTTCATCTTATTCCTAAGAAGGTACTGTTGGTTGGGTGTCCCGTGAGAATCCCAAACCGATGTATGCATTTTTTTCTCTGTACACTTATTATTTTCCTACACGATGTTTTGATTTATATTCATTTATTAGATTATGATTTCTAAACAATTTCTGGCATCCTATTATATATACCTCACACCATCCTCAGGCTACCAATACACTAGTATACCCAGGAATATATCATGTTTGTAGGTCCATGTATTATTAATTGTGATATACATTGTTCATTGGATGTCAGGATCACTAGATTGAGTTGGTACTCATGAAGATCATGGATTTTCCACACAAGGATTTTCAATATTTTTTACATTTCATGTGTGGTATTTCTACTCCTGTTGTAATTCACCTACTTCTATTTTCTAGCATCACATGGACATGCATTCATGATTGTATATTTCTAGATGGACACCATTTACTCAGTTATTATATTTATCACATGCCGGTCTATTCTTCATTTATACTACTTACACTATTATGTGATTTATTTATTTATATCTTATAACATTTTATAACACTGACTATAATGGTATAGTCTCCGCAATGTACCATCAGTAGACCCTCACTGCTAGTTGGAAGCCACCACAACTAAAAAATAAGCCTTTAATAGTATTATAAATTATCAAAACTAGATAAAAACAATAACAAAGGGTTCCTTTTTTCCATTATTTTTTATAACAAAGATAAAAGGAAACTTTTTTTGGGGCATTATTTTTAGCGTTGATAAATGACACCATTTATTTTCAGTTTATGTTTATATATGAGAATGGAAACCCTTTATCCACACTTTATTTACAAAACTGATAATGAAAAACCTTTTTGAGTGATTTTTTTTAACCCATAAAGGATTCCCCTGTGTATTATTTTGTAGTACTGATAAAAGCGTTAATAAAATAAAATAACTACATAAATAAAAAATAAAAATTATTATATTAAAAAAAATTATATAATTTATATTAATATAAAAATTATTGATAAAAATAATCAAATTGGTTATACTATATATAAACCCAAAATACTAATAAATATGATACATTAAATATATATATATATATAAAATGACAACTAAATTCATGAAAATTAAAAAAATAAATTTATAAAAATATTAAACATTTTATTAATTAAATAATTATTTATAATGATAATATATAGTATATATTAAATATATGTATATATTTTCATATTTATAAATTTGATTTATATAATAATAATTTTTCATGCTTTAAATTAGATAAAAATATATATAGTAAATAATGGTTTATAATTAAAAATTAATCTGAATTAAAAATACAGACCAATTTCATAAAGTATTAGACACAATTAATTGTTCTTTTACTATGAAATTAAACCCCATTAAAAAATAAATATTATATTTAAATGACATATATATATTTAATGCATTTATATATATAATGCATGCACAATTGTTTTTTTTGGAAATTTATTCAATTTATATTGTTTATTATATATATATATACACAATATTTTATTATTTTTAATTCATATTCCTATTTATCTCAAAATATATCAATTTTAAAAGCATTATATTTAATTAATCAAACATATCATGTTTTTCAATATATTTATTGTGTTATCATTTTTAATTTCTCAATTTTACTCATTTTCAATGTGCATGCACATAAGATAAAATATTTAGTAATAATGCTAAAAGTATATATAAAAAATACTTATAAATGTAGATTTACTATTTTAATATATTAATAAATAAAAATAAATTAATTATATATTTTTTCAAAATATTTATATATATATAAATACATAATATATATATATATATATATATTTAAATAATTAAAAAGCAATATTAAATTTATTTCAATAATGAACATATTTATATTATTTATATTTATATATATTTATTATATATATAATTGTATAAATATATTTAATGATATAAATATTATTTTTAAATTATTTATATAATTATAAATAAATAATTATATATTCAAAGTATTCTAAAATTATTATTTTAAAAAAATTATTATGATAGGTATTATAATTATATATAATAATTATAATTTTTTCAAGTCTTACTTTTTAAAATAAGTGTAATAATTTATTTTTTCTTTTTTAACACTCATAAAGATTGATATTTATCAGTGATAAAATATTGATTATAAAATGTATCTTTATCGTTGTTCTTTTGGAAGCACTAATAAAGGTGTCCTGGCCTATTCTAAGAACCCTAACAATACTGAACTAGTTTGCGATATCTACAGCTCTCTATGGAATCCACCTACTATCGGGGCTCCTCAATGTTGAATCTAATCTCTAATCTAGGAAATAATCATGGAACCACCTATTTCAATGCATGAATCCAAGGCTCATGTGATTCTTCTGTCAAATGAATCCAAGGCTCGAATGAAATCCAGGTTTTTTTATATCTCTAATTCCCCTCATTAATGCATCTGGGAGAGGACTTTGATTTAGTGGATCAGGTGTATTTTTTAGGAAATATTTCCCGAAATATTGTGGGGGAAGAAAATGGGTTGTTTAAGGCGTTACCTTTTGGTGAAGTGGTACAAGAGGTCGTTCACAGTATACCTCCGGAGAGCGCGACTGGACCTAACGGTTTCCCATGTGCCTTCTTTGTAGATGCATGGAGCTTTGTGGGACAGACGATTATTGAGGTTAGTGCAAGGTTTATTTCAGGGAGGCCCTCTTAATAGGGGGACATGCACGTCTATGGTGGTGCTAGTTCCAAAATGAAAGCTCCAACTGAAGTTGAACAATATCGGTCAGTATTCATGTGTAAAGTATTGTAAAAGATCCTAGAAAGTCTCATGGCATTGTGGTTGAACAAGGTAATCCAAAATATTATCTCTCAGGAACAACATGATTTTGTGCAAGGTAGAGGTATTCAGGGGGCGATTCGAGTGGCTCAAGAGTTGCTGGAGGATGCAAACACGAAAGTGCTTGGTGAATTTTTTATTATTCTGCTGGATATAGAAAAGGAATATGAAAAATATGAATATATCTTTATTATTAGGGAGATGAGGAATCTTGGGTTTCATGAGTGGGTGTGTGATTTATGTTTCTGATGCTTCTCCACTCCGTGGATCACAATTTTTCTTTTGGGGAAGGGGTATGATTTTATCAAGAATGTAAGGGGGTGATACAGGGTGGCCCTTGGTCCCCCACCTTGTGTATTGTCACTATGGATTATTTGTCTCTGAACCTTCAAAAAAGCTTATTGGAAAGGAAGATGTTACCATATATCTCGAAAGCATTAGATGGTTCTTCTTCTCATATCATGTTTGCTGATGACATAATGATTTTTCTAAATAGAAGGAGGTCATCTGTGGTTTCTTTCATGCAACTCATGATGTTTTATTGCATACCATGTGGCCAAAGGATTAATTAAAGTAAGAGTAACGTCTTTATATCAATTAAATGTTCTATAATGGGGGAGTAGAGTGTTCAAAATATCTTGGGGATTCGTCAGAGTTATTTTCTTATGGTTTATCTTGGTGCTCTTATCTCTTCTGGCCGTGTGAAAAAATTATTCTTGGAGGATCTCCCTAGTAAAATGATTGGAAGGGCTTATAACTAGAAGAATAGGTTCCTTTCATTTGGGGGTCAGGTGGTGTTTCTTAGTAGTATTTTTTCCTCAATTCCCATGCATGTTCTGTCTATCATATATAACCTGAAGATAAATATTTCATATATGGAGATGATTATGAACATATTTCATTGGGACACAAATGACTCAGCGAGAGATCATTGGCCCTTACGGACCCGGTTGGCGAAGCTGGTTGAGGAAGGAGGGGTGGGTCAGAGAGACTTATCTGTAGCGATGCAATCCAGGCAGACTTGGCTAGATTGGGATTTCCTTATTTAGAAATTAATGTGGGATAAGACTTTAAGAGTGAAATATAGGCTTTACTAGGAGGACTGGGATAGAAGGAAGCTGGCTAGATTGGGGAGGACAATGGTGTCGCATCGTGAGGTTCTATAGGGTTCTTTTTAGTGGGTGTTAGGGCATGGGGATATTAATCTATAGAGGGATAACTGGATTGGATAGAAGCTATTTTTTCCTTTTTATTCTGGATTGGATATGTCAGTGAGAGGGGATTTTTTCCACCGCTTGTTGCTAGAGGACATTCTAAATGAAGATCAGAAGGAAGTGTTCCATTGAATTGTTTTCTCTGAGGAATCTGACCATTTATGTTTTACAGAATCCTGTATAGTTTAATTCGTGGGATGTGATTACTGTGACTTCCTTCAGAAATGAGGGAGCAAGGATGAGTGGTCCGGTCTGCATCAGTGTTAGGAGTTTCCCATGAAGACGAGTTTCCTTGTATAGAGAGTGCGAAATCAGGCTCTCCAAATGATGGATAATATTCAGAAGATATGGGTACTGCTGGTGTCTCACTGTTATTACTGTATCCGTCCTCATATGGAATGGTTGATGCAATTGTTTACAAAGAGTGAATGGGCTATTTATTTTTGTACTATAGTAAAGATATGGGGTAATTTCCCGGCTTCATGCGATTCCAGGCAGGATTATTTCGATGCCTATTTTCGGGTATGGAAAAGTTGGGTATGGGGAACAAGGTTAGCAGCATAATTCTCACAGCGATCTTATGGACCCTTTGAGAGGCACAGAATAGTTTTATATTAGAAGTATGGATTTTGGTTCCTCTTCTACTGCTGAGAATGAATGGGTTACAACATGATTTAATTTCACTTGTGAATGGTGGGTTGCAATCTGATGTTATATGTAGTCTTATAAACATGCCTATATCTAGATGAGATGGTCCGGGAGATTGGGTGTGTTGGAAACCTCCATGTATTGGGTTGAAGCTTAATATGGATGAGTCCTTTTAGGAAGTTAAAATGCGGCGGGGGGGGGGGTGTCTTGTGTGAGATAAGAATGGATTTGTTTTGGTGGATTTTAATAGATTTTATGGACCGGGGAGTTCATTGGGTGCAGAGGTGAGACCATTTCACTATGGTCTTATGCTTTGTAAAAGTGTTTGCATGATGACTTCAGAGGTGGATTCGGACTCTAAGGTGCTTGTGCAGGAATTACGAGGGGAAGGAGTGATACAATTGGGTCCCACCTACCTGGTTCATGGATGTTCTTTTGAAATTTCTCATGGTGGCGCAGTCCAACATATCCCTAGAGAGTCTAACTTCTCTACTGATGCTCTTTCTCGTGGTAGTTGTAGAGACCCAAAGCTTGATGTACGAGGAAATTACATTACTTTTGTGGAATACCTAATACATAACAAAAATCGACACCAAAGGACTGTAATAGTTTAGTGTCTTTGGAATCTTGGAACATAATATTCTATTCTTGGTGACAGATTTTCAACATCTCCCATAAAGATCTTCCCTTTATGTTCTTACCTAAAACCTTTCTTTATATCTTGGTGAAAAGAAAACATATAAAGGGTGTCCTCAAATTCCCAGTAAGGGGATGCATGAAAAAAAACCATATACATTTGAACATAAAAACATGAACATAATATTTAAACATCAAAATCTTGAGCAATGACAAAAAACATGGAAGTACGTAATTCATATATCATAATGGATCATCAATCATGATAAAATTTCATGGGAATTAAGCATGTAATTGTGGCAACCTTTACACACATGTTATGATTTCAATAGTAGCGAAGGCATTGTTGTCATGACCATCTTAGTGGCCAAAGTCCCTTTCTAAATTGAGTTCACTCCTCCTTCCAGTTTTGTATCACTGAATTGAATTAACTTACCGTTTCAGCCATGTCTATCTCATGAGTTATAAATCATTACCCAATGCATTGGAGGGAGATAGAGGTCACACCCATCTCCTAATGAAATCATTCTTACGTGTGCCACAACATAAACAAAAATCATTAATCACAACCCAAAGAATAAAATGGGTTTCATAAACATCATCACATCATAAAATAATCCATATAAAACAATTGAATATCATTTCATCATAATAAAATTGAAACCATGTAAATCATAGAGACATTATAATTGAAACAATCATACTAAATAATGTCAGCTTAGATGGAAAATAATTTTGACAAAACACTTGAAATGAATTCTTGAGGAAAATATCACTTCTTCTTCAAAATCATTTTCCTTTCACAAAATGCCATGAAATTTTAAAAGAAAAGGATTTTGTTAAAAATATTCATTAAATCTTGTAGAGTATGCTTCATGAAAATAAGGTGTTAGGAAACTATAAAAATATGTTCATGCCGTATGAGTTAAAAAAACATTCTTCTCGTACTTTTTCCGGAAAAGTAAAAAAAGTACCATGTAACGTAAACAAAAGAAATATTCCTTACATACCATCTACTAAAAGTAAAAAATAGGTAAAAAGGACATTATAAATTAATCCATTTTTAGAAAACAGGGACATGGATGATAAATATGACATCAGTAAATACTTACGAATAAATAATCTCGGATAAAAAATGAGATTGGAAAGTTATCCCTTACCTTAGTTCCGATATGATTTGTGCGTATCTGAACCTCCTTTATAATGATTTAAATAATGTCATTGACTTATTACAGAATCATATTCATTTTTATGATATCATATATGTTTCACTTATCACTTTATATTACCCTTTCTTCTGTAAGTTCCATGTTAAAGCAGCGTTTTGGGTAGAATCGTTTTATTTATCGTATGTGTTTGGACTTGTTGTTCTTGATATTATTATTACTTATATCCTGATTTACTTACTTCAAAAATTTAAATCAGGATTTATATATCATATATATATTTAGTATATATATATAATAGATATATAAATGAATTGAAATAGACTGTTCATGGAGATGGTAGGTCGTACGTACGCATGAACGCTGTTTTCGTTTCCTTACTGAATTAAATTTAATTAATTAAATGAAACATATATATACATAAATCCAGTATCATTATTATGTAATATATTTCATGATTATTTATTATATATACATTATAATCATACTTGAATGGTTAATCATGGAAAATAAATCTCATCGCGTTCGTGGAGACGGTAGTCCGTACGTACGCACGAGCGATGATATCATTCTCATGATCGTGGAATTGTATTGAAGTGTATCTATAGTATTTCAGAATAAATATCACTTTACAAAAATTAAATATAGTTATTTATTTACACCGTTATACCCATCCATGTAAGGTGGTGGTGGAAAACAGATTACACCACAACGTGGAGACGGTATTCCGTACGTACGCACACACAATGATTTCTTTTCCGTAGGATGGATAGAAGATGAAATTTGGTTGTTTAATATTTATAATAACATATCAGTATATGATTTATACTGATGTTATTAATTTATGATGAAAAAAATAAATAATAAGAAGAAGAAGAAATAAATTGGAAAGAATCGGTAATGGATATTAGCTCTTCTTTGACGCGCCTCTTCTTGGCCTCCTCTTAAGGCACTAGGGTTGGTCTTTTTAGGTGACAAGAACCTCTATAATGTTTCTACGGATGATTATAAGGGAAATGGGAATGGTTTTGATGAGCTTCAAGGCTCAAAAGGGTGTGAAGAGAAGAGGAAAGGGGTGCCCTTTTTATAAGGGAGGAGAGGGGAACTTTAGAAAAAACATAAAATATTATTTTATAATAAAGTCATATTTGGTTTATAATATCTCAAAATTGATTTATTTAGAAAATAAAGTGGTGATGGTTCGAAATCCTCTCAACCAATAGATTTTAGACAAGTTTTGGTTAATATTTTAACCGTATCATTTAGATTTAACTCTAAGTTAAATAATTTATCTTTTACCGTGTCTTCTTGTGTTCTTACACTATATGGTTAATAAACTTACTATAACAGGACAAAAGAACCCCAAGTGGTTCATTATTAATATCTATAACCGTATCTATATCATTTTTCCAATCCTTAGATTTTTTAGAATATAATAACAATTAATAATATAATTTTTTTTAAAACTATTTTATGTCAATTTTGACACTATTTGGTAATTGATTTTTGTGAAAATCATAACAGAAATCTTAGTTCTAATAAATTCAATTAAATAAATACTAACATGTCATATTAACATAAAAAATTATTGGAATTCATAAAAAGTCTCCAATTACATTTATTTGGGTACATATAACATCAATTATGTTAATATTCCATTAATAAGGTAATTACTACATCATCATTGTGTCATAAATAAATTAAATTATTTAATGTCTTAAATTTATAAATAAAATACTATTATGTAGGAACTATTTTTATCTTTATAATGAATATTTATAGTCGAATTTATCTTATGTATAACCCTATATTGAAAAAGTTTAGTTATTAAACTTTGATTTTAACTATTTTAACTCTTCTTTAAATAAAATATTAATAAATGTCCTAATATAATCCATGTTGACCTAAAGGGCAATATTTTATTCCTAAGGCTGTTTTTAGTCGAATTACATTTATCCAATAGAATTAGGACATGTGTTAGGGTAATAATAATATCATTTTTACCCATAATTATACTATTTACTTTTAACCGTGGTAAATAAAATTAAAAAGTTATGATTCAATAAAAATTATTTTTATATTATTAAACCACATTTTACTTCTTGATATTAACAGTGTTTCTCTGATTTTCAAAATTCCACTCACAGAAGCAGTAAAATTAATTTTTATGTAAGTTTGCAAAAAGCTCCTAGGAGTTTGTAATAGACGGCGAAAAGTTGAATAGAATTTTTATATATCTAAATTTTTTATAAAATGACTCCAAAGAATTAAATTGAACTTATATAGGTATTATGTATCAATTTTTACCTAAAAAAAATTTAAATAAAATATATAATTATTTTAATAAAATGCCAGTTTTTAAATAGTAACCTAGTGTTTTCACTATTCATCAAACATTGAATGTTTTCAGAGAAATACCAAAAATTAACCTTAGGCTAATTTCGATATTCTAAATCCAAAAATGAAGTCCATTCTAAAAAATAAAATTTCATAAAGTGGGAATTACTATTCATAACATCTAGTTCATAATAATATTATAATAATATCACGTTTAGTGAAACTCGGTATTGCGTACAACACACGCTATCGAGGAAGGTCGTGATTGCGTGTAATGCAAGCCGAGTCAAGGCTGTGTGTAGTGCATGCTCCCATTGGTGTTGCGTATAACATAATCAAAACTTATTTCATTTATACATTAAAAACAATCTATACTTATTGTTTCGTAGAATAATTTCCACAAAACGAACATGAAATTGTGTGTAACACGAGCCAAGAATAGTGTTGCATATACTGCAAGCTAATATGGTGTTGCATATAGTACAAGATAATCTTGGTGTAGCATACAACACTAGAAATCAACGTAATTAAAAATAATATTTCTCTTAAAATCTCATGGTGTTACATTCTACCCCCCATAAAATGAATTTCTCAATCGAAATTCGTCGGGGTTATAAATGGTTTACTACTTGAAAGTTTCATTCATAGAAACCCACATCGTAAAAAGTAATACTAAAACTTCATTTTAGAAAGAAAAGTTAGAATCATAACGTTCACCCAAATTTACTCAGTAGTGGGTTTCCACATAGGAAAACATAGGTGAAAATATGGATATGGAAGAGAAACCTAACTATTATGTTTTGATAGAGAGTGGTAGAGAACATGGCTATGAAAAAGCCAACAATCACAAAGCCATAAATTTGTGATGATTTAAGTTACCATCTGATTCATCGGATATAAGGACTGTAGGACAACATTTTTGTTTTTCAAGATCATTTCCCTAAAGTTCAAGAACTTGAATTAGAAGAAATACTTACTTTATTTCGTTATAATCTCACCATTGTTCATTCCTTGAAAAATTTCCACTTCATCTCTTAATGAAATGAAGTCTAATTTGTCTTCCATGAAGTGTTAGTAGATCATGCGATAGAATGATGGGTCATTCCATCTATCTCAAGAAAAAGGATAGCAAAATTTAACAAATATACGTAAGTCCATCTATAGTGTGGTTATTCATATATGATTCCAAAAATGGACTTATAATTCATCTATCATACCGCATAATATAATAAACCTAGTTTTTACTAACCAGGGAATTCATGTAGGCCAGTGGTAGGTGATAAAGGCCTGTCATACTTTGGTTTTGGGTTCGATTCCTGCAACCTTGTCCGATGTGATTGGTTGTTGCTCGTCCTGCAGGTTTTCATTTTTCTATAACTATACTATTATAACATTCCAGGAATAATAGAAAAATTTCTAGCCTTAAACAATACTATCTGATTTCGAACTTAATCCATTCTAATCATTAGGATTATCAAGAATACATCTGTCTAATCTCATAGTACAAGGAAAATGATTACTAGAGAGGTCATATACCAAGCATGTGAATACCATCATTTATCTCCCATATATCATAATATATATCTTGTTAGTCGTATTTCAAACATATGAATACCATAATCATGTATTCTTTTGAAACATGAATTACCATAGAACCTTAGAGAAAACATGAATTCTTTCAAAAGTTATCTCATTCCACATTTGAAAATCCCAAAATTTATATATACTCAAACCATGATATCACTTTGTCCTTATACCAGTCATGATCTCATTAATACTATCAAGAATATCAATATCTCTTTATCCTTTCATTATACGCATATCATCTGCCTTCCAAAAATATTTGAATAACCATTCATGGTTACTGGTACCATTAATCATATACTTCCAAAAACTCAAGAAAAGACAACAGTGTAACAATCCATAGATTTTTCTGTATTCCATAGTACCATATGTTATTCTTGATAAACATACAATCATTCCACTATCTTCTTAAACCACTAACTGAGCTTCATCATTTCTTTTATCCAATGTATCATTTGTAGTGTCTTCATCATCATCCAAATTAATACCACCCATATGACCATGATGATTCTTTTAATGAGATTTTCCCATAGGGAATTGGATTGCATAATGCTCGTACAATCCACATTTAAAACATTTAACCGTTG
Organism: Viscum album; assembly: GCA_963277665.1. Classification (NCBI taxonomy): domain Eukaryota; kingdom Viridiplantae; phylum Streptophyta; class Magnoliopsida; order Santalales; family Viscaceae; genus Viscum; species Viscum album. The sequence goes on along the minus strand of OY728155.1, from coordinate 909,427,815 downwards.
TTTATTTCTTTGCAATACCATTATCTTTGTCGATGGTGTTAACTGAACCTTTTCCTTTGAACTTATTGGGTATGTACCCTTCTTTTCCACACCCAAACCATCTTCCAATTCCTTTGAAACATTCTCCTTGATGCCTCTTCCCACATGATTTACATGAGAGAAATTGAACTTTTTTCCCCTATGATCATCATTAAACTCTATCTTTCTCTTACTAGCTGAGTCAGGAATCATACCAAAGTTGAGATTATTGATCATATTATGAGATTTTTTATTATCCATAATAATGATATTTGGAATTAAAAATCCAATTTTATTTGGTTACTCATAAAGAATATCATTCCATTATCCATCATATCCTCCATTATCGTGAATCTTCCAGTTTCCAACCATTTTCTAAAACCCAAAAATAATAGTGTGAGAGGAAAAAATCATAATAAAGGGGGAGTACAATCAATATCTAATATCCTTGGTCAAATTATATGATCTTTACCGAAATTCTAGGACTATAACCTATACGTATATTTGTCCTTAGGGACATCCCTAGACAAACCATAGAAATTTAACTAGGTATTTCACTAAAGTTTTCGTATCATAGGTTCCCAAGGTTAACTAAACCTTTCCTATGATATCAACTGTATAGAACCAAAGAGTGGAATACATGAACATTACATTACTTTTGTGGAATACTTAATACATAACCAAAACAGACACCAAAGGTCCGTAATAGTTTAGTGTTTTTGTAAACCTGGAACATAATCTTCTAATCTTGGTGAAAGATCTTCAAAATCTCCCATAAAGATATTCCCTTTTGTATTATTACCTAAAACCTTTCTTTATATCATGGGGAAAAGAAAAAATATAAAGGGTGAGCTCAAATTCTCAGTAAGGGTAAGCCTGAATAAAAAAACAAACCATATACAGTTTAACTTCAAAACATGAACATAATATTTAAACATCAAAATCATGAGCAATGACCTAAAACATGGCAGTACGTAATGCATAGATCCTAATGGATCATCAATCATGATAAAATTTCATGGGAATAAAGCATGTAGTTATGGAAACCATTAAAAACATGTTATGATTTCCCTAGTAGCCATGACATTGTTTCCATGACCATCTTAGTGGACATAGTCCCTTTCTGAATCGAGTTCACTCCTTGTTCCAGTCCGGTATCACTGAATCAGAATAACATACCATTTCAGCCATGTCTTTATCATGAGATATAAATCTTTACCCAATTCATTAGAGGGATATATAGTTCCCACCCATCTCATAATGAAATCATTCTTACATGTTCCACAACATAAACATAAATCATTCCTCACAACCCAAAGAATAAAAAGGGTTTCATAAACATCATCACATCATAACATAATCCATATAAAACAAATGGATATCATTTCATAATAAGAAAAGTGAAACCATGTAAATCATAGAGATATTATACTGGAAAAACAATCATACTAAATAATGCCATCTTAGATGGAATATAGTTTTGACAAAACACTTGAAATGAATTCTTGCCGAAAATATCCTTTGTTCTTCAAAATCATTTTATTTTCAAAAAATGCCAAGAAATTTTAAAAGAAAATTATTTTGTTCAAAATAGTCATTAAATATTGTATAGTATGCTTCATGAAAATAAGGCATTATGAAACTGTAAAAATCTATTCATGCCGTATGAGTTAAAAAAACATTCTTCTCAAACTTTTGCCAAAAAAGTAAAAAAAGTACCTCATAACGTAAACAAAAGAAATATTCCTTACATAAAATGTACTAAAAGTCAAAATTGGGTAAAAAGGACTTTATAAATTAAACCAATTTTAGAAAACAGATCCATGGATGATAAATATAACCTCAGAAAATACTTATGAATAAACAATCTCGGATAAAAAATGAGATTGGAAAAGTTATCCCTTACCTTAGGTCTGATATGCTTCGTACGTATCTGAACCTCCTGTATAATGATTTAAATAATGTCATTGACTTATTATAGAATCATATTCATTGTTATGATATCATATATGGTTAACTAATGACTTTATATTACCCGTTCATTTGTATGTTCCATGTTAAAGCAGTGTTTTGGATAAATCAATTTTTTTATCGTACGTGTTTGGACTTGTTTTTCTTGATATTATTATTACTTATATCATGATATACTTACTTCCAGAATTTAAATAATTATTTATATATCATATATATATTCGTTATATATATATAAAAGATATATAAATGAAATGAAATACACCGTTCATTGAGACTGTTGGTCGTACGTATGCAAGAACACTGTTTTCGTTTCTTTATTGAATTAAATGTAATTAAGTAAATGAAACATATATATATATATATATATATAAATCCAGTATAATTATTATGTAATTTATTTCATGATTATTTAGTATATATACTTTATAATCACACTTAAATGTTTAATCATGGAAAATGAATCTCATTGCATTCGTGGAGACGGTAGTCCGTACGTACGCACGAGCAATGATATCCTTCCCATGATCGTGGAATTGTATTGGAGTGTATGTATAATATTTCAGAATCCATATCACATTAAAATAATCATATGTAGTTATTTATTTACACCATTATACCCATCCAAGTAAGGTGGTGGTGGAAAACAGATTACACCACAACATGGAGATGGTATTCCGTACGTATGCACACGCGGTGATTCCATTTCCTTATAATGGATAAAAGATGAAACATGGTTGTTTAATATTTATAAAAAAATATCAGTATATTATTGATACATATTTTATTAATTTATGATGAAACAATTAATTAAGAAGAAGAAGAAGAAGAAATAAATTGGATGGAATCGGTAAAAGATATTACCTCTTTTTTGACGCGCCTCTTCTTAACCTCCACTTAAGGAACTAGGGTTGGTAATTTGAGGAGACCAGAACCTCTATACTGTTTCTAGTAAAGATTATAAGGGTAATGGGAAGGGGTTGGCCAATCCTCAAGGCTCAAAAGTGTGTGAAGAGAAGAGGGAAGGGGTGCCCACTTTATAAGGGAGGAGAGGGGCACATTAGGAAAAACTTAAAATATTATTTTATAATAAAGTCATATTCGGTTTATAATATATCAAAATTGATATATTTAGATTGTGAAGTGGGTATGGGTATAAATACTCTCAACCAATAGATTTTATACAAGTTTAGTTTACTATTTTAACCTTATCATTTAGATTTAACTCTAAGTTAAATAATTTAACTTTTACCATTTCTTCTTATTTTCCTACATTATATGGTTAATAAACATACTATAACAAGCCAAACTAACCCCAAGTGGTTCATTATTAATATATATAATGTTATCTAAGTAATTTTCCCGGTCCCTAGATTTTTTGGAATATAATAACAATTAATAATATAATATTTGTTTTAAAAACTATTTTATGTCATTTTTGACACTATTTGGAAATTGATTATTGTGAAACTCATAACAGAATGATTAGTTCTAAAAATTATTATTAAATCAATAATAACATGTCATATTAACCTATAAAATTAGTTTAATTCGTAAAAAGTCTCAAATTACATTTATTTTGGTATTTATAACATCAATTATGTTAATATTCCATTAATAAGGTAATTACAGCATCATCATTGTGTCATAAATAAATTAAATTATTTAATTTATTAAAATTATAAATAAAATACCATTATGTAGGAAATATATTTATCTTTCTAATAAAGATTTATAGTCTAATTTATCTTATGTATAACCCTACATTAAAAATGTTTTAGTGGTTAAACTTTGATTTTAACTATTTTAACTCTTCTGTAAATATAATAATAATAAATGTCCTAATATAATCCAAGTGGACCTAAAGGGAAATATTTTATTCCTAGGGTTGTTTGGGGCCGAATTAAATTTATCCAATAGAATTAGGACATGTGTTACGGTAATAATAATATCATTTTTACCCTTAATTACCCTATTTACTTTTAATCGTGGTAAATAAAAGTAAAAAACTTAATATTCACCAAAAATTATTTTTATCATATTGAACCACATATTAAAACCTGATATTAACCGTGTCTCTCAGATTTTTGAAATACCACTCACAGAAGCGGTAAAATGAAGTTTTATGTAAGTTTGAAAAAAGCACCTTGGAGGTACGTAAATGACGATGAGAAGTTCAATAAAATTTTTATATATCTAAAATTATTATAAAACGACTCCAAAAAATTACATTGATCTTATATAGGTATTATGTATCAATTTTTACCTAAAATGAATTTAAATAAAATAAATAATTATTTAAATAAAAAGTTGGCTTTTAAATAGTAACCCAATGTTTTCTCTATTCATCAAAAAGTGAAAGTATTCCGAAAAATACAAAAAATTCACCCTCGGCTAATTTTGATATTTTGAATCCAAAAACGAAGTCCATTTTGAAAAATAAATTTTGAAAATGTGGGTATTACTATTCATAACGGCTAGTTGATAACAATAGTATAATAATATCTCGTTTAGTGAAACTCGGTATTGCGTACAATACACGCTATCGAGGATGGTCGTGATTGCGTGTAATGCAAGCCAAGTCAGGGATGCATGTAGTGAAATCTCCCTTTGGTGTTCCGTATAACATAATTAGAACTTATTTCATTTATACATTAAAGATACTCTATACATAGTGTTGCGTAGAATAATTTCCACAAAACGAACTTGAAATTGTGTATAACACGAGCCAAGAATACTGTTGCGTATATTGCATGCTAATACAGTGTTGCGTATAGTACAAGCTAATATTTGTGTAGCGTACAACACAAGACATCAAAGTAATTAAAAATAATATTTCTCATAAAATATCGGGGTGTTACAGTAGTGGTATTGAAGATCCCATGATGAATTTTGATACAGTGGGGTCTTTACCTCAGGAATGCATGGGTTTTGTTCTGGGGGATGATTTAGGGAATCATCATTATAGACTGAATAGATCTTTTTTTGTTTTTATAGTTCTTCTTTTAATTTAAAAAAAATTCATTCAGTCAGTGTTCCAACATCTCCAATTGCACAATTTTAGAAGAAAACAACACTAAAATCCATTATTTTTTAGATATACTGATGTATCATCACCCCTAATAGTAGGAGGCTCTCCATGGGACAACATTGGTACTGTGGGACTTGAAATATGTCAAACCGAATGTTGTGTCGTGTTTTTATGTATAATAACTACCCAATTCCTATATTCAATGAAATATACCTCTTTTCAAAAGTATACTTTTGAAATATTCATCCATATAGCAGTCAGTGTTATCCTTGGTATTGAATATTCACTTTAATATCACATGGGATCCACTTTTCATATTTTGGTTGAGAAATTAGAGTGGTATGATTTTCTTGATTTGCATATAAATATAGAAAAATGTTTCATTAATCATTAAAATCTTGATATCGAAATAAATATAATCCACAAAAAAATTCCTTATGAATTTTCCAATCCTCAAATATTATGTCTTTGAAATATATGAGTACCAACATCCTTTGATCATTATCCCTCTTAATAGTGAGGTGTGGATCAACTCTACATCACTAAAAACCGAGCATTCTTATGTATTGATCCCGCCTTAAATATAAAGACTCAATGATTCATTTATCTTATAAAAAAAATTCTTTGACTATAAATTAATTATATCATTTTCATTCATAACAAAACCATCTAGTTTCTAAATTTATACTCCATTTAAAGACTTCATTGAGGATCATAGATTAGGCATCCATTTGTTAAAGTAGTTACTACAATTTCAATGGAATTGCGAAGAAAATTCAAATAGCCTTCAACTACGATTGGTGGGTAATTTTTTCAAAAATATAAATTCTTTAATCATGGAGTTATCCTTGCACACTATCCATTTTTTATTTTGATCTAGTATTCTATAGTCAACGAGTTTATAACTGAACACCCACATGGTCTTGATAAAAAAAATTCCTTACAACCATGGAACAATTTTCCATGTCACATTGTTATTATTTGGATCAAAATCCCCATGCAATTATTTGATCAAATAATAATATTTTTAGTATATCCAAATTATTTAGGCTCTCCTAGGGAGAAATTAGGTTTTTTATAGTCTTATTTCTTTGAGTTTTCAAACAAACTTTCTGATCCGCAATGAAATTTTACTCATTGGTTTCTGTCTTTTTTGTATGTCTTTTACTTGACAATCTCTCTTCATTTTCCTCAACATCACTGACTTATTTCTATAGATTCTTAAAAATATATCCATCTTTGTAATGATAACTCAATCATTAATATATCTTTAAATCACTAAGTTTCTTCCATCAAACATCTAATATACACTATGTATATTTTACTTTTATCCATCTAAAAAGAAATCATTCTTTATCATTATGTAGTGATTACACCTTTATGGATATCCAATTATCATCTAGGTAATTATCACAAATGGGGGGGGGGAATTATTAAACATTTTAGAGAACAAAGTGGATTACAACAATCATTCTCTTCAGTTTTATCTCCCAAACAGTCATTATTCCAATTTCTTTCATGGGACTCATCCACAATCTATTTTATGTTACTTTTACTACTATGATATGTACTCGGCGTATTGATGAAAACTTATTTGAGACTTTCCTGAAACATAGGGGAATTTCAACCAGATATGGAGGATGAGTTCTAAACAAAAAAAAGAAATGATAATTGTTTGAATGATGAGATAAAGGGGATGAAATGTTTATATAACTTTCACCTTTGGATGATTCTGAGGACCACACCAACCATAGTGGAGTAATTTTTTTCATAAATTCAATTAACCATTTTCTCCATATCATAATGTAAATTATTGAAACAATTAAATTTTGAGTTTACATCATTATAATTATCTATAAATTTTACCTTTGATAATTAATATCTTCTGTTTATTTATTTATTAATTATACAAAATGAATTTTTTATGAACCCAATAAGATATCTCTACTTTCATTTGGATTATTAGAAAATTCAATCTATGATATCTTTTTTTCTTATACCCATCTAACTCAATAATTGATTGTTTAGATATATCTATTTTTTATCATCATTCCTTTTTCACCATCGACTTATTCCTATGGTCAGTAATGTCTTCAAAATGAAACCACTTTCCATATAATTAATGATTTATTTTATGGTTAGGTTTAATTTAGTTCTTTTTATTATTTCTTATATAATAATTTTTTTCATATAAAAGTGGATTCTTTTATTTGTTTTTGTGTTTTTTTTCAAAGCTTCTAATTCTTGTTATGTATTTGACTCTGATCGAGAAAATAAGATAATGAAAATAAGGAAATTAATCATGAATTCAAAAAATATCAGGAAAAAATGAATCCATACTACTTATTTTATTAATTTTTTCATCATTTTTATAATATTTATAAGTTAGTGTTCTTAACATTTTTATCTAATAAATTTTTTTTTCTTCACTGGTCTTTTGGGAAGTCATATTTTTCATTCATTTATCTGCAATAATCCAAAAAAAGAGATAAAATGTTCCTTTCTTGAAATGTTACATCCTTTTCTAATTTAATTGCCTTTATTTTTTGAACATCCAACCCAGAATATTAATTTGATGTTGTTAGCCATGAATTCTTTTTTTTATTGAAATCCAAAAGTAGAGAATAAGCTTATGTGTCCATTTTTGTGACCTTTCATGATATAAGGGGCATAAATATTTTCTCTACACTTCTATATTTCAATAACGAGAAAGGTATTTCATCCATGAACATTGATTCAATATGAAATTATGGATGTTATACATAGAAATAAAATGTAAATGTGGTAACATTGGTAGTTTGGTTTTTCCTAATGCTTTGAGAAATGTATGAATCAGCTTCACCTCAATCAGACAAACAATGTGACCACTATGACTCCAAGATCTTCTTTTTATATAAAATTGACATCAATTTTAGTAAAATTGTAAAATTACTTTCTCAAAACATTGAAAAAACTTTTAATTATTTTGATACTTTAGAGAATAAATCCATTAATCATTTGGGACATGTTGGAATTATTCTGACCTCAATTGGATGCACAGTGTAACCGCTAGGACTATATTTCTCCATTATTAGATTAAAATCAAATGTATAGATCAAAAAAGGTCACTCAATATAAATAGAGAAATCATGCAAAAAATTTTATGATAATTTTGGAAATTGATTGACAAGTAATTTTTGATGGGTAAGAATCTTTCTCATATAAAACTAATACACTATATGATCTGTTTGAGTCAAAGTGTGGGTATCCTATATGAAATGGGATTTATTAAAAATTGTAACCTACCCAAAACCTAGGAACCACATTTTTTTATACTTTAGAATAATGATCCATATATCATTTTATAGATGTAAGAATCATCTAAACCTCAATCAGATGATTTTGTAGATGATATAACTCCATATGCACCTTTTTATTTTAAATAGAAATAAATTTTATTAAAAAGGAAAACTAACTTACTCAAAACATAGAGATATCATTATTATAGTTTTTATAATTTAAAGAGTGATATGTAAGTCATTTGGGATGTGACTGAATCATACACACCACAATACGATACATGATATTCCTAGTATGACTCAATTTGTCCATAATCATTTTAAAATAGGTATTTTACATCAAAAAGTGACACTCCTGGAAAACAAAGAAAATAAGATGTGATTTTATTAATAATTTAGTAAATATATTCATAATTAATTTTCACATATAAGAACTAGACCCATGTCAAACCAACATATGATGTTACCAGTATGAGTTAAAGTGCGTGTTTCTAGTTTAGAAATACAATTTAGTATAAATGAAATGTGACGTACTCAAAATCAAGAAAATTAATTTGGATTGATTTTATAAATTATAAAATATGATTCATAATCCATTTGGGACAAGTGAAAATTAGCATAACCATAATATAATTCACTATGTGACAGCTATTAATCAATGTGCATCCATTTATTTAAAATTAGCGTTCTAAAAACTAATAAAACATATTTAAATTATTTCAATACTTTAGGAAAATAATAAATTAGTCATTTTTGAATTATATGAATCAGCCACACCCAATCAATATGCATAGTGTGACCAAAATTACTCCAAGTGCATCTTTTTATTTAAAATTGACATTTATTTTTGTAAAAAAAATTACTAACCAACTTAAAACCAAGAAAATTCATTTTTATTGTATTAATTAATTAAGAAACCTATCAAAAATTAATTTATGGTGTGTAGAAATTATCCTCACATCAATCTAACATACGATGTTCCCGTTTTGACATAATGTGTCCATTATAAGTTTCAAATTAAAATTTTAGTTCAAAAGTTGCCACTCAAGGAAAACCATGAAAAAATTCTCAAATTGTATAGAATATTTAGGATAGTAATTAATATGTCATTTTTGAAATATAGAGATTACTATCACATCAAACCAACACATGATGAGACTTGAATGATTCAATGTCCATGCTTCAAGTTTAAAATAAATTTTTAGAAAAAAGAAAAATGATGTAATCCAAACTGTGAATACACATTAATATTGTTTTGATAATTCTTAAAAATATATCATAATTCATTTGAGAGAAATTGGAATCCTCGAAACCTCAATATGATTCATATTGTGACTGATATGACTCCATGTGTGTCTTTCAATATATAAGTGTTATTTTAGTTTAAAACGCGCAACAGATCCCCAAAACTGATAAAACTAACCAATAATGTTTTCTCAGCGTTATATTTTCTAATACATAATTATTTTATTTATAATTTTTATATTATAATTGATTAGATAATTTTCATAAACATAATTCTTGATGATGACCAAGAATGGTGTGACGTGTAGAAATTTTCCACAACTCAATCATATATATAGTGTTCCTCATATGACTCAATGTTTAGATTAAAATTAAACCATTATGTTATTTTATTTATTTATATTATTACTAACATAAGAATTTTTTTCATATAGAGCATAAATTTCTTCTTTATTAGGATTTATCCTCAGAAGACGATGAAAGAATGGTCTTTGTAAATGCTTGTAATAATTTGTACTGGGGTAATAGTATAAACCAATATTTTAAATGTCTATAATATAGTGTAATTTTTAATTTTTTTAATAAGACTTTATCTCATTTAAAATATTTATTTTTTATTTATTTTTATGGTTTTATGGTGCATTGGGTGACGTAGTGGGCTATTACAGCACGCTAAACTTGTACATCATTGGAATTTACAGCAAACTAATGTATACCCCATTATTGATGCTTTTATCAGCATTGATAAATTATTCATTCATCAACCCATCAACTAAAACTGATAAATGACTAGGGATTTTAGTTTCACTTTTGTAGACATCGCTTCTCTAGTACTGACAAAAGGCTGTCATTATCATTGTTAAATGCTTGTTTTGTTTTAGTTTTCTGGCATATGGGGAGTTTCACATGAGGCCATATGGAAATTAGTTAGGCTATAGGTTTTATATTTAGTCAAGATAGGATGTTATGAAGTGTTATCATATATTATTTTTCCTTTCCCTACTATTTTGTAATGCTATACATGAGACTAGGAATGTTTCGGGTGTTGGTAATTAGTTGTGTCTCAGATTGATTAAGAAATTTAATGGTAAAAATACAAGTGTACATGGATGGGATTTTTATTTTTATTTTTCATTGTTACATCTGATTATGATTTCATCTTGAGTGAATAGTGTAATATCCTTTACAAAATATTATTTTATATTTGTGTGATTATGAAATTTTACGATGGCCCGATATGGAAAGATATTAGTATTGGATTCATCATTCCAGATATATAGAAATTCACATGTCATGTATATTTCATTCCATGTAGATTACATTTAAATGTAATTTGATATTTATGGATTTTCCTTGTCTATTTATTACCATCTCTGTTATGTTCTATGTTTAATATTTTAGTACAATTATTAGTTTTATACCCACTTAGGAATTTCATCACCGTGATCGTTTATTTAACATGATTATTGATTTATTTAGTATGTTTTCCTATATAGAATACTCATATGATTTATTTATCATGCTTAAATTTTTACCATACATATATATTTTGCTTCCATAATTGTTTGATTATTTTAATATTGATTTTATACCATGATTTAGTGGTTTCGTTCCAAGGTTTCACATTACCAAAATAAATTTCCATGTTTCCATGTATTTTTCGATTATGGTAGCATTAAATGTTATAATTTTTCTATATAATTGGTTATTCAAGTGACAACATCAAACCAAATATTTTTTTCCAATATAGATTGATGGTGACACATTAACTAACCAATAATTTCATGTTTGTGATAGGCACTACTCATTGCATGGTATAATTCATAATGGTTGAGAAAAAATGGAATCCGTGTTGCAATTTGCAATGTGTATAGGCACATTATAAATTGGGAAATAGTAACCCATGTAATCGAACCATTTTTTACAATATGTATATATCGTGATACGATTTTATAATTATAAAATATGTTGAATTAAAAAATTGAAAAAAATGTTTCCTTTTATAATGTCTTGTAACTCTACATATTGGGAATGACAACTTGCATGTCCAAGTCACTAAATTCATAATTATTCCCATGTAATAAAGTGAGGTCATGTCGTTTATGAGAAACATATGACTTGACCCAAGTAGGTCAGTTTTGGTGATTTTTGAATATGAGAAACCCCCACTAAGGGTGTTTTGAACCATAAAAAATTAAATATACTATTCTAGTTTATAGACCCATGTGGTATGTGAAAATACCCTCGCATGTCAGTTTCTTTTGATAAGACTATGTACATAACCGCATGGGGGAATTTTCAAACCATATATGGATAGATATTTAATGTTTATGCATCCATTTATATGGTTTTACTTATACAATTTTGGTGGCCTCTAACTTGACCAATTCCATTGATGAATTTATAAGTCATTTTATCTACTTATTAATTATAATTATATGAGGAATTAGTTAATTAAAATTCTAATTACAACAAAAATTGTGTATTCCTCTATACATTATAATTATTATTTTATTTAACTATTCCCAGTTGGGAGACCTTTTTAGATAAATCAAATAATTAAAAAAGAATTTTCAGGGATAATTTCATAATTATGAAATATTTTCATTTAAATATCATTGTTTAAAATTAAGTTAATAATACATTCCTTCGTACATTCTGGTGGCATCAAAATAAATTTTCATAGTATGGTTTTCCATATAAATAGTACATGATGTTTAATTTAATTTATTTTCAACTTTTAAATTCCAAATATAAATTACTAAATTGTCTCAAATTAAACCATAATGGTGATCCTAGATTGTCCCTTGTGTAAGTGTTGTTTTAACGTTACCATGGGATGTTTCCTTGAAAAAGGAATAAATTCATTACCACTATGCTCCTTTTTAATATCTCAAACATAAATTATAGTCCCTTAATCCAAGTGAATCATTTTTCATGACCAATCTTGGTTGGTCAATGCATTATGTTCTAGTAAGAGGTTATCCTGAGGTAATTAACTCCATTATAACATTAAAAAGCATGCTAATTTCTTTTTAACTATTTAATAATTATGGATTCATTAAGGCCTCGTTGGATCATGTAGGTACCTTAGTTCTAAGATGAAACATTTTTGAAAGGCATTGATGTGGTGTTTAACCCTTATTACTATCACCAGTATGAGGTTATTCACTATTTCAGCAGGTTATATGTGCCTACAGAGTGGTTGAAAACTTATTAGGCTATGTGAACCTTCTTCTACCTTCTATTCGTTGTTGGATGACTTTGGAAGTCATCATCATGTTATACAGTCACATGGTATAATACAAAATTGGGATAATTCCATTATTGGATCATCATATGTTGGATTCATATGGAAAATAATACTATGGATATTTTCACAAGTCTTCCATTTTATGTTGAATTCTTATAGTAGTGTTTCTTGAAACACATGGTAGCCAATATGTTTTAAAATTGTATATCAACCCGTTTAATTTCAGTTGAAATTTTTGAATCCTCGATCAATTACAATTTCTTCATTATCCATTTCTAAGGTAGAGTGTCATTGTAATTAATGGAAAACATAATAGGCTTAATTATCAGGTTGACTTTATGAGAGGAATTGTTTTATTTTTCACGATGTGTATTTTTTTAGTATGTCAACATAATATTATGGAACACATGGATGTAAATTAGGAGGGAGTTTCATGCATAATTCTTGAGTAAATATGGTATATAAGGATTTTAAGTGCATAATATATCACTTATTTTGGTTTAATGGTTTTAGACATCATGTTTTCTACAACTATAACCAGTATTAAGTGGTCAGTGGAGCGTGTTTATACACCTGAGACATATTTTTCTGCAAATCTGATTATATGTAAACTCATAAGGATGAGATATGCTCATTATTTCTAGTAAAACATGTCCTTTAATATTTGAGGGAACACATCCATGGAATACAATCTCGAAATGGTCAGTGGTAATTTTTAATGCCCATGATGTTGGTAGGTTGAGAACATGTCTGTTCTCGCAAGGTAATGTGATGATGTAATGGTTGGTTGTGTACAGACCCCATTAAAATAGTTCTAGTCTGGGATCAAAATTGGTGGTTATTTTTAAGTGAACATGATATTTTTATATTAGTAGGAATATTTTGATCATTTAATGACAATGTATCACAAGGTGCAGTTGTGCTATTTTTTAAGAAGTTGGCCATCAATGGTTCAACTCCTCTTCTTGTCTTTTGTTGGATGTGTATGGTCGGTTGAAAACTATTCTAGAAACATCACCATGTTTGTGGTGAATTTTCCTGGGTCTTCTTGGTATTATTTTATTACTTATTTTTATACTCTTTCCTTATTGGTAATCATGAACCCAATCATTTCATCATCTTGGATGCACTGAAAATGTGTCAGCTATACACAAATCTAACAATTTAAAATTTTATTCATTTTCAATAAAGGAACTCCATTAGAGTTAAAAATCCAAGGAATTTAATGTTTAGAGGTGTGTTCATCTATATTTATACTTGGGATCCCAAAAATGAATTAATTAAATGGACTCATGGACATTAGTGTGTAAATTAACTCGACGATCATTTGGATCAAATAGTGTTATGAATATCAAGATGCCTCAACTTTTTTCCAGCATCATAATTATAAATGTAATGGTATGGATTACCATGGATGAGTTCATTGAACCCCACCTAATTTCACTGAGGTTACCCTAGTTATCATTTTGGCAGGGATGGAATTTGTGAGGCTAACTATCCATGGGTATTAGATCAGTTATAAATCCATGTTCATGTTGGGACACAACAACATAGTGAGCCTTTGGGAAGGATACATTATTGGACACATTCATGGGATTTGATGAGAATTATCAATAATAATATTTATGAACCATTTTTTAATTGTATCAAGATCTAGTTACTGAAATACAATGGTCATCTATGGGGATAATTTTGATAATTGTTAGTCATGAATAGTTAGACTAGTTTCATTTGGTTCTATGAATGTATCACCAAGGAAAAATTTCATGAATTCCAACATGTTAATATGGACACAATATATGTCTTGTATGTAACTTCTAAGGGAATATTTCATGACCAATTTCATTTTGGTCGATCAGAACATTGATTGTTCAGTTAAATGAGGACCACATTGTGTCCTTAGAGGTAATCATGTTTCCAAGTTTAGTTGATCCATCTAGGAGTGTTTATATAATTCATCTGTCATGATTTGATATATAATTATGGTTCTAGAGATATTATGCCTCATAATATCCCATTAAATGGAAAAAAATATGGTGGAAGGTTACATAGGTTGGGTAGTGAAAGAGACAAAGATGTGATCATGTCTCCAGTTTGGAATTCTTAAGTAAGCATTGTTTCAATGATTTGATTAAAAAATTTATTATTTTCTCATATTTCTACAGAATATTTCCCACAAAATGGTATGACCCCCAACTCTTTGGGTCTCCTCTCTCTCCTTGCTCGAGGGTTTTTCCATGGCACTACTTCTTCCCTCTCGACACCCCCTCATTGTGAGGGTTTTTTCTCTAGAGTGCTTCTCCTTTTCACATTCTCATCCACTTCTATTTCGGCCGAATATCTCCCACTTCCAACCATCATAATTTTTATTAATCCATTTCAAACAAACACCATCACTTTTTAACTCTATCTAAATCTATTGGCTTGGGATTATGTTAGTGGTGGAATCTGGAAAGCCACTTCCTCTAACATTGTTGTTTCACTTTATTGGGTTATTTTCTATTGTATCTCGATTCTCCCAGAATCATTCCTGCTCATTAGTGATCCCCCTATTCCCTTATTTCATTAACCCCATGAAATACAAAATTTTTTCATCAAACACTATTTTGTCTTAGGGTGTTTTCATTTCACCTTCCATTTTTTCCTTCTTTGGTCGCCATCATTATGTGATAGAGTTTTTCATGTTTTGGAATGTGATGGTAGTCTCATGGCCACAAATTGTTTTGGTATCTTCTCTATGACGATGATGTTGTTGATTTTTTTTGTTCTTAATAGTTTGTTTTTTGATATATTGTTTATTTCTATCTGTTGTGGTTATCCAAAATAGTGATGTTTGGATGTTTGATTCTATATTTGAAAGCTCAATTCGGTTATGGTGCTATGTTTCTCCCATAATACAGTTGATGGTTTTTGTTTTAGGAGATGCAGTTCCTCAGAGTAAGGGTGGTGAATAATTTTGGATTATTATTATGTGGGGTTTTTAGTCATCAAAGGACTATTCTATCATTTTATAATCTGATGACAACTTTTTTGGGTCGAGTCAACCTCTGGCCTCTAAATGGGATTCCTGACTCTTAGCTCGAGGCCCGATAATTAACCCCCCATATTAATCATTTTTTGTGTTTTAATTTTGAATTATACACTATGTTCTCTTTGGAATTTTTAAATATATAGATATCTATGAGGTCACCCCTCAACATAAAAGTATCAGTCAGTGCTACGAACCTCGTTTTGGATGATGAAACATTTTCCATAGGAATTTTAATTTTTCCATTTAGTTGATGGGAGGTTCCAAAAGCAAACATATGAATGAGATTTTGAGATTTGTAATAGTAAATTACTTTTTTACACAAAGTTTAATTCTTTAAGGGGTCCTTAGGTGTTTTTTTAGTTTTACCATTGCAGGACCTAGAATCCTTTTAATCTAGGAAGGATAAAAGGGGTGTACATATTTTTTGAAACATTGGGGTCCCACACCTGAAAATGTTAATCTATTCTAGTGGAGATTAATGTCCCACATTGGTTTATCTATTGGTGGTAGAGATGTTATATAACCATGATCATAGTTGTAGACTCTTAACAAACAATAAATTTAGGGAAGCATAAAATTTCATAAACTATGTGAATAAACCCATGGAGTTCCCTTTATGGATAGTGGCTCAAACATGGATGAAACATAGTTTGGCCAAATATATATCAAAATATTGAAACTATTTCAAAGGGGGGTAAAATTACACTTTTTCTACTTGTTCATTTCTCCTTTATCTTTCTTTTCATCTCACATTACCTTTTCATAGAATCCTCTTATAGATATCTCCTTTTCCATGTCTAGGTAAGAGGATATATCCCTCATTTAACATATATTTTTAGTTCTTATAAAATTTTTAGATGTATATCATTAAGTCTAAGACTCCTCCTTAAACATTAAATCATTTATATATTCATATTTTTTTCTATTTTTGGTGGAATCTAATTCACTATATTTCTAGTTAAATTTATCATCTCTTCATTTTTCTTAAAATGAGACAAAATAATGCATTATTATTGGTTGAGAGGACCATGCATGGTATAAGGATGGTGGTCAATATATTTTTCCCATAAAGTATAACCATTTATAAATTGAACCCTTATGTCGTGTGCAGTTATTTCTATTAGACTTCTATAAAATATAAACTTAATTATGTGGACCTTATTCCCTAATTTGGGTATCCCCTATATAATAGTTTTGACATTATTAATGGTCATAGAGAACGAGTCCTAACAAACCTTAAGTGTGTGTTAGTTCAATTCCTTTAATTAATAAACTTGGTTCTAAAAAAACACCTTGTTGGGGTGAGATGTATTCTAAAATGTAATGAGTTGAATAATTAGAATGTGGAATGATGTGATACCCAACTATGTTACTCCTTATTAAACAATCCATATCCTAATTGATTATGGACAAATCATTGTTGAATGAGATTTTTGATTCTATATAATATACATGTTATCCTGGGAAATATTATACAATTTCAAGTATTGGGTTATCTTCTATTAGTAGTCCACCTTGCACTATTAATTTTTTTGATTCTTTGTATTCCCTAATAACAGAAAGAACCCTATAGCGAATAAAATGATTTTTTTGGGAATGGCCCAATAATCATGTCCTTGTAATGGTTGATGGTATTATCATGTTCTTGGATTATATTATTCCATGGTTTAATTGGTAAATGGGATTGTCCCACTTAAAGTACATCACACATTTTTTGGAATATTATTAAACATTAAATTATCCCTTATTAATTTAATTAATTCAATAATTTTTGACAAATATTTAGAAAAACCTAGGTTCCATTTTCAAAACACCATGAATTGGCTCATAGGCTGTTAAAGATAATATATTCCTTGGGTGAAACATGCATCTACTATTTAAATAATCTCCTAGAAAGGCTCATATTATTCTTGTGTTGTGATATATAATTAGTGATGCATTTTATGTTGTTGGTGAGATCACCATGTGGATTCTGTAACTCCTTATAAGAAATATTGGTTCCCAATGTGAGAACCCATGGATAGGATCGATGGAAATATATTTACCCTATTCCTTGAAAAATACATGGACACCTTTGTGTGAAGAATGGGATGGACTCTGAGGTATCAGTCTTCACACCACATTGGTTGTGCTACATAGGATTCCATTTATAGATCTTCTTGGATAAACTCTTATAGTGTTTGGTATATAAAGTGCACCAGGAGTAAGACATGTGATTCCTTTTTTGATAGACATGTATCGCATGGGGAGTCACTTATTAAATTATCATGATGGATTTTATATTAAAAACTAGGAATGCATATCTATTATCGAGGGATGTATCACCCAAGCGGAATCACATGCTTAGGATCAATCCATCTCATGATACATGTTTCATGATGAAATATTATCATTATACACATATCACATCTATACAGATTATACCTAGTTATGAGACATTCTGGATTTGGCTATAACCTGTAGTGTCGGTCGGGTGCCCCATTAGGAATCGAGACCAATATTTTTTTTCAACACAGTTATTATTCTCCTACACACTTTTGTACATTAAATTCACTGACTGAATTATGATTTTGAAACGATTGATGGTGGCCTACTGAGTATATATAACACCCCAGTCAGGCCACAATATTACTAGGGTACCCAATTATATATCATGTTCGTAGATCCACAGATTATTTCTTTTGTTATACATGTTATATAAGAGATTGGAGAACAATACTGTGCAATAATCAGGATGCTCATAGAGATCACCCTCTATTCTTTTCATTATTTTTATTTATACATTTATTTAATTATATACAATGTTTTATTTTTTTCTACTTGTATTTTATATCATCACATGGACATACATGCATGATTTTATATTTTGGGATGGTTACCTTTTTGTCATTTATAATATTTTTTCCACTACTCTATCCTTTATTTATACTACTTCCACTTTTAAGTGGATTATTTTTTTTATCTTTTATACTATTGTGCTAATATGATAATTTGGGTATAGTATATCTATTTTTAGATTAGTAGGACCTTTATACATGTTAGTGGCCCCTATCATACATGGTGGTGTACTTGAGTACATGCAGTGATTGGTCCGGCTATTGGTTTCATAGCCATTCAGGCTGAAACATTCTAGTATTATTGATTAATGGGGCTCATGAAAACAAGTCACTCTAACTATTTCGAGGGATTCATACATCATACAAATTTTTCATTAATATTTTTTTAAAATTTAATTAATGCATAAAATAATAGAAAAAATAAAATTGATGAGTGATTATAAAAATTAGAGTTCAACAAAATAAACACTTGTATTAGGAATGTAGAAATTCATTCAATAAAATCTAGAGGTTCTACTTGTCTAATGGTGATAAACATGTGATTAAATATTTCATAACATATATTAATGAAATATATATAGTGTACGTAATTGTTAGTTTTTTCAATGAAATAAATAAATTTACCAGATTTCATGAACTACTGATGAACCACTATAAATAACCTGAAGATGAACTAATGGTTAATATAGAAAATAATTATTCTTTCTAGATTTCAAACCATTATATGAACTAGAGATCATGTAATGAATAATGAATTCTTATCTACAAAGACATTATCAAAAGAATAATAAACAAATGATGATAAAATAGAAACCAATATAAAAAATCATATAAATTATGAAAAAATAGACAAAAAAAATAAAAGATATAGTAGTAGAAATAGAAACATACCCTTTTATTTTATATGATTGACCCATCTTGGAGAATCTCGAGTAGAAGCATAGGCATAGTTGAAATTATATGAGAGATATAACTACATGATATAAATCAGTTATGTTAAGTTATAATTAAAAAATAGTGAAGGGAGAAAAAATGATTAATATGGGGTTAAAATAGTGGTTGAATCAATGGTAAAAAAATTATTACAAATCTACTCTTTATCGATGTTATAAAACATCTGATATAGGATACTTGTTTTATCCAATTTATTTGCACCAATAATTTTTTAATAGTATTTTTACATTTCCCAAATCAATTTTTTAGATTTTATTCATACTTAGTTATATGTTAATCCCTAACACAATACCAGATATGAGGTTGAAATAGTGTTTGATGTCTAACACAGCTGGTTCCACCCTTTATTAGTGATGACATCATATTGTCACCAGGTGATCTAGACCAGCACAAGTCAATTTTATTTTTTAGCGTGCTAGCTGACCTCCTATATCTCTAGGTGGTGGGATATTCCCATGGGTTCTCCAAGATGGTTTCCCTAATGTTATCCAATCATTTGACAGGATTCTCGATAGATTGAGTAATAACCCCTTGGAAAATATTTTTATTTTGAAAATAATTAACACTTAAAATAAATTCTCATGACATTCAAAATTTAATTTAAATATGTATACATAATTTAAAATTTAGTTCTATGTATATATATATATAAATGACAGATTTAGTTATTATCAATCTCTTGTAGTGACTTCAGGGCATTTTGGAGGTTTATGCCTTCAAAGCCTACATGGGCTTCCCTCATGATCTTGATATTCATTTATAAGGGAGGAATCCTCCATCGCATGGTTCTAAAGGTAGATTTCATAAAAGATATGAAGTTTGATGCTACTACTCTGAAGTAGGTGTTAATTATTAGAAATTAAAATCCAAGATTCACCTTTCTCAAGAACGGGTCTTAGATCGAATCATCAGAAGAGGTTTGATAACTCACATCCATTCTAATCAGGATGCAATCAAAGAAATGTTCATGATCTATAAATATTCAATCATTGCTGGGGTCATTTTTCAGTTGGGATTAAAACCACATCGGTGTGTTGACCATCATCAAATACTAGTGAATTGGTCGGGTTTTGACAATTGGAAAATTATTCAGTTAAGTTGAGGATTCTCCTCCTTATCATCCCATTTGATGATCTGAAGAGGCATTCTAGGGGGGTTTTTAGATATAGTTGTGTCCGCATATGATCTATATTCCAGAGCTGGATTCTAAATTCATTTTTTTTCTATAAAAAATTATTGATCCCATGCATGGATTCTTGTGTTCAGTTTGAAATAGATTCTATGTATTCTATGGATATTTCTTGACATCTCCTCAATAGTTTTTATTAACATCAAGATTGTTAAAAACATAGAGGAGTGTCGTTTTCAATTATTTTCATGGATAATTGTTGATTTTGATCTCTCTTTCACTCTTATTGACTAGATCATCCTCTCAATTGTGTGTGGGGATTTTGATCTCGAGGTCATTTTTGAGAAACCTCCTTAATATGGTGATGAATGAAATATGGTTGGAAATTCGAAGGAGAAGTATCACATGGATCTATCTATTAGTTATCCTCTCTATTGGAATACCATGAATATATATAGGAATGCAGGAAATGATAAATGAATAGTTGCGGAACTAGATTTCAGGAATAGTGGAAACAGAAATGCTAGAGCCAATTTTTACTATGTTGGTCCCTTTTTCTCAAATGTAATGGATATAAAAGGGGTAATAGATGGTGTTTCTCTATGTGTTGAATTGAAACAGCATGTATCCCCATCTAAACCTATTCAGTAGGTTGGTATTTCTAATATTATTTTCATGAAATGTTTTGGCTATGATGGGAAGCACGCTGGTGAAGTGGGATAGTCTGTACATGAGGTTGTTTGTGTTGTGTTAGGGTACCCTCTTGAAAAAAAATGAATAGTAAAGATTAATTTTGTAGCCCTAAGCCGTGTAATTTGCAAGAAATCCTCCACTGTAATATGGGTCATAGAAATATGATGTTTTGTAGAGCGTGGATTTTCAGCAAGAGATTCATAATGTCTTAAGTTCTTCAGGGTTGTCAGGTAAATTGGGCAGTGTCATGGATGATGTAAGAGGAAAGGAGAACATGATGGTGTGATTGGACACCAATTGTGTTCAATATATGGGAATCAGTGACATTGTTTATTTTAAGGATGTTGTTTTTAATGGCATAGGAAATATGGTCAGTTGAAATGTTTTAACTCTGGTTCCTCCAAAAATAAGGTTGCAGAATGATTATTCCAATCTACCTAGGAATGTTTCTACAAGTGCATCTTCCCTGAAATAAAAGATCCAACTTACGCTATTGGAGGAATGGTGGATTTAAAGGATCCTTGGGATCCTCAATCAAGTTAATTTGTAGTCAAAGTGGTAAAATTAAAATAACACTAATGATTTTTTTATGTTTATTGAAATGTACCTTAATTTTTTATACATAGTATACTTTTTTAGATTATAGAATGTCTCTTTGTATGACCCCATCTATTTTATTTTTTAGTTGTTCTATATTTCTTTGACCTTTTATAAATGGTTAGGGGATTTGGCTTCTAGAAAATCCTTTTTCATATATTAAATTTCATCATTTTTAAAAATAAATATTTAATAAATATTTTTATATATATAAATGAATATATTATAAATATAGTTAATGTTTTTTAAATTTATATGTATAAATATAATTTTTAAAATTGAAATATAATTAATTACTAATATAATAATAAATTTATTAAAAGGATTGTAAATATGTATTTACAAATATAATTGTAGATATATATTTATAAATATAATTAGAAATATATATATATCTCAATATATTTTTAACCATTTCAATATAAAAAAATATATTCATATAACTATATATATTTATATAATTATATAAATATATTTAATAAATAATTATAAACGTAAATATAATAATTATAATAATTATTTAAATAAAGATATTATAATTTTATTATTATATATATATACATAAATACATTTAAAAAAATTATATTTATTTATTAATAACTAAAATATTTAAAATTATAAATATAAAAAATATACATTTATAAAAATATTCATTTCTAAATATCTATTTATGGATTTTTTTTAAAATTATTATTGAATATATAATATTAAAATCATGAATGTTAAATAAAGAGTGAATTGAAAATTTAAAAATGATTAAAATTTAAAAATATTTAAAAAATGGATATGTTTTATTTATTTATACAATTTATTAATATAGGTAAATATGGATATATATATATATATTAAAATAAAGATAAATAAACATTAAAAATATTAAAACATAGTAAATATATATATAAATTTATATTAAAATTGAATAAATTCAAAATAATACAAAAACAAAAAATATTTAAAATGAGAGAATAATAATAACATAAATAGTTTTAAAAATACAGAAACAACAAATAGCCAAAAAAACATGATATATTAAATATATTTTTTTACTAAGTGAAAATATTAAATAAATATTAAAATTTCAATAAATTATTGAAATTTTATTTGTGTGTCTCTATATAAGAATTCATTAATATATTATTATTGGCTTGTGTGAAATTAATTTCATTAAATATTTAGAAAATTGATAATTTATATTAAAAAGTAAGGTCACAACCCTTTTATTTAAATTAATAACAAATATAGAGTTATATAAGTGGATTTGGCAAGACATGGCCAAACTTCCTTAACCAAATTTTATAAAGACCAATATTTTTCCAAATCTAGCATCCAATAACATGTTCTTCATCATGATTTGAATTCTATTTGTGGAATCTAAACCCACTCCCACAAATCTCTTTGATGACATTGTTTATTATATATTTTTCCCATATTTCCATATCCCTTCAATGTCAATGTCTTTTAAGTCTATTTTTCCAGCATCAGGTTGAGCCACCACACTCTAAGATGTAACATCAAGAGAAGTGTTCACATAGTATTTCTTTCTAACTATCTGAACTCAATTAACATGGACGACATAAAATTTCTACACATTAAAAAATTCAAGCATTCAAAAAGTGTTATCAAATGTTACATATGCCTTACCCATTAAAATAAATTCATCATGAACAATTTCCAGCATATAGGAATAAGAGATAACCTTTCTTGACACTACAGAGATAAAATAAGTGTCACCAGAATCATTAATAACAACAGACCCATGAGAAAGACCTATAGTACCTATATCAACTTTGATGTACAATGAAACTTCCTGTAATATTTTTTCACCATCTATAGACACATCTGAAGAACCCTTATTAGATGAGGATTCACTGCCAACTGTTAGACAGGCTAAAGAAAGAGCCCCATTAGAAAAATGTTGACTGGAGTGTGCTTTCTTTCCACCAACCTCCTTAGTTGGAATCTCAAAAAGCAATGTGTCCTGAATTTGATAAATAATCCTAGAAGAAGTTTCATTTCCTTTATTATAGTTCAAAGATTTTTGAGTCTCACATTCAATAGATAGATATGCCGAAACACCCAGCCCAGAGAAATTTTCTTCTCCACTAGCCTCATTAATTGGAATCATTGAGAGAATTTGGGTAGTACTAGAATTCATTAGTTGACGATCCAAATAGATTTAATAATTCTTCAATGATGTATGAGGCCCGGAATTAATGGACGAATCTTTTAAATCCACAACCCTATCCATTTCTAATGTATCAAAACTGTCTTTATGGGGATTGATCATGGCAGAGGATTCAACTACCTATAAACCATGTGAATGAACATATCCAAATGAGTGTTGAATCATTAAAGATTCATAATCCATACTATAATGAATCCCATGTTTTCAGTATAATTATGGGGTTCATCATTCTCCTCTTTATGGTTTTCCTCTTAAAAAATATGTGCCCAGTCGATTAAAGATGATAGAAGTTACACATTGAATGACATCAAATTAAAATCATCAATGGATACCTTCCCCATATCAAAATCCAGATAAGTTTCATGAATATTTTCATAGTAGTAGTTCTCCCATGTAAATACATAGAGAAATTTTCAACTATATCTTTCCATTTCCCCTCCTATTTCATGATTTGAAGAAATTCCATTTTATTCCATAAGCATAACACAATAACTTCTGGCGGCAGTCCTCTATAGTGTGACCAACAACCATGAACTAGAGAAAAAATGGTACCTTCTCATACTCATCACTAATATGAATATAATAATTTTTTATTAGCGAGAATAACATTGTAAATGATGGTAGATATTAGTACAACCTCTACCGTTATATGGGACTAATAGAGGAAATGAACATGTTTAGTCTCTTTTTCAAGAAAAATAGATTTCCAAATTATCATAGCAATATCATGAAATATCCTTAGATATTAATTGATCCAATTAAGACCATGTAACATGAAAGATACCTTGGAAAATAAATTTATCACATTTAAGACATTAATTTCAAGTGACCACTCATGTAGTTGACACACACCACATTTTAATAAGTGGGGACCATAGCTCTACACATGAAGACTATCTTCATCCAAAGAAAATATATTGTTGAAAAATGCATCATCGTGGGAAACAAACCCCCAATTTGAAAACCCCTTAAGAATGAAATCCTTCAAATCATGTTTTCAACAATATACAAATTATCACATTTAGGTGGGGAGTACTCTCAATTAGGGATTTTTACATACGGATAACCATTATATAAATCATTTGGGGTGGCATCAATGTGTGTAGTTGATCCCTTTCTGAGTATTCTTCCAATATAGGGGTCAATGAATGTAGAAATCCCCTGTTTACTAGAAAATGAATTCAAATCCAAGGGCTTCCGGATCTTTCATTGTGGACCAAATTGCCTTTAATAGACTATAATATGGCCTCTGAGATAGAAGGTGCTATTTCCAATGATCATTCCAGAAATAGCTATAATCCTAGTTATAAAGGAAGCTGCATGATTTCATTGGAATCCAAATCTTCATCTTCATCTACATGTAAGAGCTTCTAAACATGAAGCATCCTCCAAATGACTCACCATATAAAATTTTATATATGTTAAATTGAATAATGAAATTATATAATATGTAACATTTATTAATGAAATTAATATTAATAGTAATGATTAAATTTTAATAATGAATAAAAGTTATTAATTAATTAATTTCTTTTTTATAAATAAATTTATTAAATTCAATATATATATATTAATAAATAATAATTTAATCATTTAAATAAAAAATAAAAAATTATAAAAATATTATAAAAAATATAAATGTAATATTTATTGAAAAAAAGAATAAATTATATATATATATATATATATTAAAAATTAGTACATTAAGTCATTAAATAAAAAATAATAAATAAATAAAATTTAAAAAATTATTAATGAAAAATTTATTTCTAAAAGTGACCAAAAATAATATATATATATATATATAGAAATAAATTTTATATTAATTATCCATTTAAAAAATTATTAAATTAAAAAACATTAAAAAAATTATTAATGAAATATTCATAAATAAGGATTAATAAATTTATGATATATATATATTAACAAAATATATATTAGATTTGTATATTAAAATTTTAATAATGAATACTTTATGATTATTTTTAACAGTTATTTTAAAATGAAATATGTATTAATAAAAATTAATAAATTTAATATAAATACATATAAAATAATAAATAGTATAATAATTAAAAATATCTAATATTTAATTATTTAAACTATGAAAATTTATTAAGAGTTCATTATTTTTTTCTTAAAAGTCTATGCCATTGAGCTTTACATCTACCCACTGGGCATATCACCACATTGTAGGTTTTACGTAGGCCATTCGGCTTTGCCAACCCATACGAAGAGCCATAAAACTATTATAGATAAGATTTTTTTGTAACATTGGAGAATCACTCTCCCATGTATTGGTCAGGAACACACTAGAATCGGAGGAAGATATCACCAGTGCTGGATGGCACCGGTGGCAGTATGCCTTCTCTAATTCCTATCTGACTTCACTATCAGTATGGTGTATTGGTTAATGTATAAATAAGAAGGGATCGTATATTAGAATATTATATTGGACTCACACAAATGGTCTCTACCCTTTACTATAACTTTTTTATAAGCACTGATAAAGTGCACTCCTGGTCAATGCATTTATTTAGCACCAATTAAAATCAACCTTTATTCCACATTTTGTAGTTGTTATTTTTCATACCCATTATATATGTCGATTTCTAGGAAATGAATAATATATAATATTTACACATATTTCTAGAAGAATATAACTTAAATGTTGGAATAATGAATCCATCGATCTTAGTCAACTTACAAAATTAATTTTTAACATTTGAGCTCAATATCATCAAAACATCATAGATGAGCATAATAGATTATTTAATTTCATACACTACTAGGAATTTGGGTTTCCAGAATGATTGTATACCAAGGGTTCTGCAGAACCGTTGGTATAGGCGTCATTTACTAATGGTTTATTCAAATCTTTGTTAACCGTTGGATTAGTGATGGATTTCCCAACTGTTTGAAGAAACCATTGGAAAATGCACAACATAGGCACCCTTTACCAATTGTTTTTACAAACTATTAGTAAAGGCCATGATTTTACCAATGGTTTTTAAATACCATTGTAAATTTTCCCCCCAAATACGATTAAACAGAAGCACATAACTCATTTCCCATGATTTCTCATTTCCCCTGATTTCAAGAAGCCCTCGCACGCAAGTGAACCCCAATATGAGGTCTACCATCTGATCGGCTACAACTCCCCCTTCCAGGCTAGACTCTTTAAACCTATTCCCAACTACAGATATAAAATAACTTTTCCCCTGATGTTTCCATTTATTTCAATATCTACAAATATCACGTCAGTATTCCCTATTTCTAGGGATTTTGGAAAATATTATGATTCACACTATTTGATATTGAATCAATGACTAATACTTGATTTCTATATGTCTTTGAGTATATAGAATGTGGATTATAAACTATCCCTTAAAAGAATCAATATTTTGTGTACTTTATGATGTGTATAGTATAATTGACATACTTTATTATTAATCTCAAATTTGAAAATAAATATTTATGTCTATACATTATGAAATTAATCCTCTTTACGATCAATGAACAATATATTAGTGTAGAATCCTAAAAATTATCCACCCATGGGGTGTGATTGACTTGGGAATGTTTTCCCCCAAATACCCAGGGCCCTAGATCCTAGTAGATCCGATTAAAGACCGGATCCAGACCTCCTCCCAACATATTCTTAGCCATGAAATACCTTCCAGCCGAAGATCCATCTTCAATAAAAATTGTTTTTATTTATACACGTAAAATTAGTAAATGTTATCTTAGTTTTAGTGTTCTTCATTGTTTTATTTTATGATTGATGTTTTTTTTTCGGTTAAATTAGAGTTATTGCTATTGGGGTACCAAACCCTTTGTTTGTTTTTATTGTTCTACACATCATACATCATAAATGTTATATTTAGTGGGGTTTGTTTAGTGTAGGGGGTAAAGGGTTTGTTGTATGTTTTCGGTTTAGTGGGGGCTGGGATGTTCAGGTGGGGGTGGGATATCAAAGGGGGTGGGGGTGGGATGTCATGGACAACTCGAACCCCATGGACAGCCCCCCACTCCTAGAAAGCCCCCCACCCCCTAGACCCCTCGACCCCATGGATAGCCCTGCCACCCCCGTGGACAGCTCTCCCACCTCCTGCGTACCCCCATGTACAGCCCCCACCCCCCATGGATAGCCCACCCACCCCCTGGACACCCCATACCCCCTAGACAAGCCTTCCCCCCCACGTGGACAGCCCGCCCACCCACCCTGTACCCCCTATACAACCCCACCCACCCCCAGGACACCACCCCCCTGTGGATATCCCCCAGCACCCCGTGGACAGCCCGCCCACCCCCTGGACACCATGTACCACCTGGATAGCCCGGCCACCCCCGCCACCCTTCTGGATAGCCCGCCCAACCCCTGGACACCTCGTACCCCTGGACAACCCCCACCCCTGGAAAGCCCCCAACCCCCTGGACACCCGTGGCCCCCTGGATTGCCCCCCGGACACCCGCCCACTACCCCCAGACACCCCCAATCCCCCCGAACACCCCCACCCCACTAGAAAGCACCCCCTCCCCCTTGACATCCCAACCCCACTAGACAGCCCCACCACCCCCATGGACAACCTGACCACACCCCATGGATAGCCCCCTAGACAGCCCACCCATACTCCTGGACACCCTGTACCCCCTGGACATCCCCACCACCTACATGGGTGGCCCACCCACCCCCTAGACACCCCATACCCCTGGATATCCCCGTCCACCCCCTGTACACCCTGCTCACCCCCTTGAACAGCATGCCCACCCCCAATACCCCCTACCCCTAGACAGCCCGATTACCCCCGTGGAGAGCCCTTCCACCTAGACACCCCAACCCCCTAGACATCCCCCACCCCCTAGACACCTATGACCCCCCTAGACGGCCCTGCCACCCCCTACACCCCATACCCCCCTCGACACTCCCTCCACCTTGGGAAATGTAAGTGATCACCCAAATTATCTACTAAAATATAAAATTTCATAGATCTGAAATTCATTCAACTCGTTAATAATTATCTTCTACAAGTGTACATGATCTTGTACAGTAATGTATAGTTCTTCAATGATTTTTTGTTATAAATATAATTTTTTTGACTTTTAAATTATAATTCTCATTTAGAGTATTCTGTCAGTTATGGTTTCATATAAAGTGAACAATTCTCGTTTACATAAATATATTTTCCATGAAACAACAATGTTAATGAATTTCTTTCGACAAAAATTCCTTATAACAATTATTTTTTTTACAAAATGGATAGAAGTTGGATGTATGAAACCGATTAGATCTGAAACGATTTTCAAAAACAATTTGGAGATATTTTTAGATTTTTCATTTCACAATTCTTATAATAGTGACCGCATTCACTGCCCATGTTCCATTTGTGATGGCGGACCTTGGTTGATCCATGAAGAAGTCAGCAACCACATAACCAAATAAGGTTTTCAAGAAAACTACTATGTGTGGTATCACAATGGGGAGAAAATGAAATCTCAAATTTTTGATGATCCAAGTGAGAGTACTAGAGTGGAGAATTTTTTATATGAAAAGTTTATGTTTATTAATCATCATGAAAAAGAATGTATTCTGACCCAAGAAGACTTAGATATGAGCACACTTGATGCATCTAAAGAAAATGATGATGTTTTTAGGGTGAAAAAATTTAATGATGCTGCCACAATACCAGTATATCGACAATGTGATAAAATGAAAAAGATGGAGTTTTTATTCTGATGGTTTCATGGGAAAACTATGTATGGGATTTCTAATACACCAATCGATTACATTCTTACATTCATGAAATATTTACTTCCAGATGATGAAGATATTCCCTCAAACCACTACATGGAATGGGAGTTAGTTGATGAACTTAGATTTTCAACAAACAAAATGCATGCCTGTATGAAAGATTTCAGTTTATTCTGCAAGAAAACCGTTGAATGAAATGATTGTATAAAATGTGGCACATCCTTCTGGAAGTAAAAATCTGATGGAACACCATCTCGCATTCCACAGAATGTAATGTGGATCTTTTCATTGATCCCCAAACTCCATAATATTTTTATGTCTGATGAAATATGAATAAAAATTAGATGGAATGATATCGAGAGAATGAAGTCTAATGATGAGTTGGTTCACCCTGCAGATGGATTTTCATGGACGATATTTGATTCTCTATATCCTTTTTTTTCAACTGATGTGTGTAATATGAGGATGAGTCTTTCAAGCTATAGTATTAATCTGTTTGGGAAGATGTTTACTTCACACAGCACATGGCCAGTTTTTAAACAAATTTATAATCACCCCCCATTGTTGTATATGAAAAAACCATTCACTTTCATGAGTAAACTCATATATGGACCTTCTAATCCCGACATTGATGTTGACATATAAATGAAACATTTAATAAAAGAGTTGAAACTTCTTTTGGATGTGGGTGTGTGCACATACAATGCATATTCGAAAGACATATTTCAGATGTGTGTTGCGCTTATGTGGATGATCAATGATTTCCAGCTTTTGCAATGATGTATGGATGGAGCATGAAGGGAAAATTTTCATATCTTGTTTTTACGAAGAATACATGATCTAGAAGATTGAAACAACATTTTAGTTTTATTTTTATGGGACAACATTGATTCTTTCCAGTGGACCATCCATATAGAAATAATCGTCGAAGATTTGATAATACCATAGAGACTGACGATCCAATTCAGCATATGTTTGGTACTAATGTGCTTAATTATTAGAATGTTTTCAGTTTTTCATTCGAGAAGGGTCAAATGAAATCTAGATAGAGATAGATTTTTTTCCACTGAAACCTGTTACAAGTGGAAAAATAGGAGTATCTTTTTAGATTTTCCTTATTGGTCAACCAATTTGTTACGTCATTCCTTAGATGTAATTATAATTGAATATAATATATGTGAAATGTTGCATTTGATACTTCTAAATGTTAAGGGAATGACAAAAGATGATTTACAGTCTCGGCGTGACTTAGTGGATTAGGGCATGAGACCAGAATTTCATCCTGTGCATATAAGTAAAAATAAATTTCAAGTTCCATTTGATTCTTATATGATGACACCTACAGAAAAAAAAAAATTGGAAGTATTAGAGACTATTAGAGTTCCTTATGGCTATTCAAGAAACATATATAAATGGGTCAATAGAAGAGAGTTGAAGCTAAAATATTTGAAGACTCAAGATTATCATGTTTTTCTACATGATTTTATTCCAATATAAATCTGTCATATTTTGTCTACTAACGTAAGGGGGTCTATTATTAGGTTTTTCCATTTGTTTAGAGATCATTGTGTTATGAAGTTTTCCAAGGCTTTCTTGTATAAAATGTGGACAGATGCACAATTAATTTTATTTGAGTTGGGAAAAATTTTTCCTCCATTATTTTTCACGTGCATGCTGCATTTGACTATCCATATTCCCAATGAAATACATCTGAGAGGACCTGTTTCTTTTCATTGGATGTATCCAGTTGAAAGAAATATTTACACATTAAAATCTTATTTCTGAAATAGGAATCATACCGAAGGTTCTATAGTGAACGGTTTCTTATCTCAAGAATGTATGGATTTTTTCTAATTGTATTTCTTTGATCTAAATACAAGAATTTACAGACTAATTAGAAATTAAGAAGAATAGTATGAGAAAATTGAACATAGTATTCCTACACTTCATCAAATAGGAGGAATTCCTAGATCATATACATTGAGAACATTAAGCCTCGATGAGCGGGAGATGGCACATTACGCATTTTTGTTCAACTGTGATTTGTTCGATGACTACATCAGGTATCTAAATTGAATATGTATATCTTATATATATATATATATATATTAATATATTAATATTTTTTTATCTATAGGGAACATAAAACAATGATAAATATAAAGTATCGTTCGTTATCTTTGAGAATAAAGGAGTCTTTGTGTAGAAAAGAGTTTTCTGCTTGGTTAAATTTGAAGGTAAATATATTACTACTTAAATAAATTAAATCAAAATTTAATTAGGTTTAATATTCATTTGATTTGTAGATATTGATTTTTCCCGGTATCTCTCTCTTTCAGTAAATAAGATCGTTGGCTTTTGGTCCAAATACCATGGTTCATGACTGTAAGTCAATTGTTATCAATGGGTACAAATTTATATTCATTTAATGGGAAAATAACATGAGAACACAACATGATGGTGTTATGGTTACTACCACAACAGATTGTTATGCCAGTGCATCAGATTGTAGACAGAGATTTGAAAATGTGGGTTACTATAGTGTCATTTAAAAAATAGTAATATTGTGTTGTCACTCTCATAGACGAGTCATGATGATGAAATTCCATTTGTTGGATTCGATGATGAGACATAGCACATTTATTGATGATTATAGATTTCGTGTAATTAATATGACTCACACTCTTGCTACCTAAGAACCACATGTATTGGCATCAATGTCTAAACAAGTTTCTTATGTCAAAGACCAACATCGAATTGAATTTGGTGTCACAGTTGAAGTATTTCCAAGACATATTTTTTATCATGGTGATGATGGAATTGACACTGTCCCTACTACCATTGGAACTAATCCATTTATTTCTTTTGATGACTCTAATAGCTCAATTTTCAGAGTTGATTGTGAACGTGATGTTGTGTTGGAAAATATATAGAATCATTCATCCATATTCTCAATTATTTTGGTTTAACTCGAGATGGGTTGTTATAGTTGGTGCTATTCAAATTGATTTAATATTTATTACAAATATGTTGTATCTGATCTGACCGTTATGTGCATTTTCAATGTTTATTGGTTGGAATTTTTATTTGAATTTCATTTTGTAATTTGGAAGTAAACTGTATTTAAACCTACAATACCAACATTTATAACATGGTGAAAATTTCAATGCTTCAACTGTGATTTTTATAATGTTTGTATGACTCTAAGAACTCTTTAACATTTTACCAGGTAATGAACATTATGGGTTGTATTCTTCTTCAAAACATGTATTGAACCATGCATCATCTACCTCAGCTAAAGAAATTAAATTTTTCTTTAATTTTGAAAAATGTTTCACCACATATAAATCTGGTAGAATCAATGTTCTATGATTTTAATAGACTGATGACACTTAGTAAATAATCATCCTAATAAAAATTAAATTTTTCCCTATGATTTATTTTGTTCTTTGGGTTTCACATTAGTTTTCCTTTTTTATTTACTTCCATATTTTTTTCAAATGTAGGAAAATGAGACCAATTAAAGAGAGGCGATGATACCAAATTATGGACACCATTCGTCACATGGC
The DNA here is from genome assembly GCA_963277665.1 of Viscum album. Taxonomy (NCBI): domain Eukaryota; kingdom Viridiplantae; phylum Streptophyta; class Magnoliopsida; order Santalales; family Viscaceae; genus Viscum; species Viscum album. The sequence goes on along the minus strand of OY728155.1, from coordinate 909,394,272 downwards.
TGAGCTTGGAAGTCCACCACTAGTGCCTGCAGTGAGTACTTTATTTCAAATATATTTATTTAAATAATATATAATGTCATGTGGTTATGTTTTTTGTAAACATTTTTTCAGGATCCATCTATTAGGCAACAATTATTCGATGAGCATCCTAGTAGTGGTCCCAGTACTCGAGGTGTTCATACGAGGGGGGTGGTACGGGAGCTAGACGATCTAGTCGGCGTATTCGATTAGACCCCACCTCTCCCATTTACATACTGTCCATCCCACATTCTGATCCAGGTGTGTCGTTAGGGACACACGGGATATTTAGACAACCCATGTTTTCACCACCCTTTACATCTAAGCCTCCTCACCTGTGGGTACCATATCTGATGATGATTCCCACTCCTCATCCATCATTTCGCCATCCATCTTTATCATATTCTTTTACTTCTGGTTGTTTCTCTCTGGGCTTTTATATTCCATATTCTTCGACTACTGCTCCGCCAGAATATGTCCTTGCAGAGCATACACTGGGACCAACTACATCTATACATGGTGTTCCTTCAGTTTCTGTGGATCCATCAACACCCATTGATCAGACTACTGAAGGTATACTTATACAACCCTAACAAATTGTTACACTATTATTTATTTTCATTATATCATATATTGATAAAATATTTGTTTTTATTTCATAACAGATACATCTACTGATTTGAGGTGTGGGCGAGGGCGTATATACATGCGTTTGGTGTGGAGCCTCCACACAAAGTTGATGGTGGACTACAATGAAAATATTTAGATGATTGAAAATTATGGGTAGCAATGTTGGAGTTTTTTGGCGATGATTTCCAAATACTCTGACATCATTTCTGTCAACCTGCTATTATAGAGACAGCTGCCAAATAAAGTCCAGGATAATTCTTGGGCAGATATATGGGTAAAAAAATATATTATATTTAATGAAATATATTAATTTTTGTATTTATATGAATTAATATTTTGGTTTCAACTGTGGTTTAATTTCCTCGATGCTGAGGATGCACAGGCATCACGTCTAATGAATTTAGGTGAGCTTTGGAGAGCATTTAAGCATGATTTGAACATTGTATGGCATGATAGAGTGGGCGCAGAATTAGAGGTGGTCCCTGTCGTGGATGATTTTCCACTAGAACTGTACCGACAGATGATTACTTATTAGTAGACTAGCCAATTTATGGTATTAATCAAATAAAAAGTATTTAAATGAAAATTTTCATGTTTTTTGTTAATACTAAATATTGAATTTTATTTAGAATGCATTTGGAATAAATAACTAAACAATGATGGGAAGAAATACGTCAACACATTAGGACATACTATGATGCCAAATCATGAGAGACAACTCGGATGACAATTTATAATCTTTCTTTACGACTTGTACTTTCTATTGCTTCCTCTGTAATTTGTTCGATTTCAAAAATTGTTATATAATTTTAGTTATGAAATTAAAAAAAATTTAATCCTATTTTTAATTATTTTTTCCTATATTCAATTTCATGGTAGAGTCATAAATTGAATATAGAAGGATGTGGTCCTCAAGAAAAATTGTTTTTCTCGAGTAGAAAGAAGAAGGATGGATGTGTGGTCAATGAACCAACATAGTATTAGATTATAAGTATTACTTTGCAGATTTAATATTTTAATCTCTACTATATTACATAATAATATATTTATATTTGTTATAGGATACTTTATAGGACCTTGATGCCCAGAAACATGACAATTTTGGGCCAAACGATCACTTACATCAGGTGTTGGGAGACGATCACCCTGGTAGAGTATGCTGCCGGCCTCAGATGAGTATAGTTTCGATGAGGTATTGGACCTCCTCAAGTATGATTTGTAGTTCCACATAGTTGTATCAAGTTAAAGAACATGAAAAATAGGCTAAAAAAAGGGCCACATAGATGGAAACACAGTCTACTATGGCAAACACTGCATTTATGAAACTGATGGAAGCTTTACATCCAACACTTCGACCAGAGGCCCGTACTACTTGTGAGGAATATATGTCATCGATGAATTATATATATGGGAACTAGGTGGTAGTTCTAGTGGTGGTCGAGATGATGGAGAAGAGGAGGCCGAGGCGGAGGAGGAGGTGGTCGAGGTGGAGGTCGAGGCGGAGGAGAAGGGAGATGAGGAGGCTGAGGTGGAGTAGGAGGACGATGTGGAGGCCGAGGTTGAGTACGAGTGCGAGGAGGAGGGAAGGTACGATAATTGGGATGACAATGATGATGAAGGAGAGGGTGAAGATGATGGTGATATGGGATAGATTGATCCTTTACATTTTTGACTGATAATACTAACCATTGATGTTTATTTATTTGTTGTACTTGAATATATATGTGATTAGGTAGGTCACATTATCATTATTTTTAACTATAAATAATAAAACATGATATAATGATTTGCTGTCAAATCCCACTATTTTAATGAAATCATAAATTTTTAGTGGAATTAATAAAATTGGTGGTCTGATTAGAAGTTGATATAATGAAATTATTTTTTTAACCGTGAAAGAATTTGATTAGAAAATATGTAAATACTATCTCATGAACCTATGATAGCCCCCAATATAGCCACCCCCACCCTCCTCTATGGACCCCAGATAGCCCCATGGACAACCCCCCATACAACCCCCCGGACAGCCCCCACCCTCATTCCTACACACAAGACAGCCCCCCCCCCCACCCGCCTCCCTGGACCCCGAAGAGCCCCCCCCCCACCACCCCCCTTCCTGGACCCCTGATAGCCCCCCCCCACCCTTCTCCCTGGACCCTGGACAGCCCACCAACCCTCCTCCCTAGACCCCGAACAGCCCCCACCATCCTCCCTGGACCCAAGACATCCATCCAGACAGCCCCCCCCGGATATCCCCCCACCCTCCTTCATAGACCCCGGACAACCCCCTCCATCCTGGACCCTTGACTGCCCCACCCTCCTCCTACCATGCATAACCCCCGCCACATATATCCTCTTCCTCCATTGGGTAGCTCACACAACTGTGTATCACCGACTTCATCACACCAATTACTATATCATAAGGTCATTAAGCCCAATCTAATCTTTCTTCGAGATTCACCCTAAATCCCAATCTAATTATCAATCTATTAATATTACTTCAGTACCAAGAACCAACCACCTACCTTGATTCCGGAGACATTCTCAATCTTAATTCAGCATCTCAGATCCCAATCTATGCCCTCTTCATGATCAACCCTAAATCCCAAGGGAAAAATATTGTTTTAGAGCTTTGAAAAAAGATGAGAGAAGAGTGAAAACCCTAATCGAAAAGAGGAAGCAAGGAGAGGATTTTAATTAAAAACAACAGAAATTTGGAAAACTGACAAAATGAATTCTAATTGTTTTGATACATTAGTACAAGGATCAATGGGTCATTTGTGACATGTACGAGTCAATCCCGTCTCGATCCGAGGCACGTTGTGGCTAGTACCACTCAAAGTGTCTCACTTTTATTTGAATTGGACAGCATTTTAAGTGAAAACAATAACAGTTGTATGGAACACTGACCAAAGGCATTGGGGTTCTTTTTATACATTAAGATAATGATCCATGGGTAATTTGTGACATGTAAGAGTTAGCTTGTCCTCAATCAAAGGCACAGTGTGGCCTGTACCACTCAAAATGTCTCACATTTATCTGAAATGGACAAGATTTTATTTGAAAAGAAATTCATATAGAAAACCAACCAAACACATTTGGATTATGTTGATAATTTAGTAAAATGATCCATGGGTCATTTGTGATGTGTACGATTAAACCTTTCCTCAATCTGAGGCATGGTGTGGCTGATACCACTCAAACTGCCTCAATTTTATTTGAAATGGACATGATTAGAAGTGAAAACAAATACTTCCATTAGGGAAACCAACTAAATGCTTTCTGATTGTATTAATACTTTAGGGAAATGATCCATGGGTCATATGTAACATCTACGAGTCAACCCCACAACAATCAGAGATACAGTGTGGTTGGTATCCCTCAAAGTCTTTCTCTTTTGTTTAAAATGGTCACTGTTTTAAGTAAAAACAACAGACATTACGAAAACCCACCAAACATATTCTGATTGTGTTGATACTTCATCACAGGGATACTTGGGGCCATTGTGATGTGTATGAGTCAACCCCATCTCAATCCAAGGGACATTGTGGTTGTTACCACACAAACTATCTCATTTTTATTTGAAATGGACATCATTTTAAGTTAAAATATCAACTTGCATATGGAAAACTATCCAAAAGAATTTTGATTCTATTTATAAATTATTAAAATGATCAATGGGGCATTTCGGATGTCTGTCAGTCAACGCTGCCTCAATCTGAGACACATTGTGGCTGGTACTAAGGAAACAATCACATTTTTATTTGAAATGGACATGATTTTATGTGAAACCAACAAATTACATACAGAAAACGGACCCAATGCTTTCTAACTGTATTGGTACATAAGTGAAATTATACATGGTTCATTTGTAACGTTTATGAGTCAACGCTGCCTCAATTTGAGGCATGGTCTGGCCGATATCACTCAAAGTGTCTCACTTTTATTTGAATTGGACAACATTTTAAGTGAAAACAACATCTGGCATACGAAAAACAGATAAAACGTATTATGATAGTGTTGATAATTTATGACAATGATACATGGGTCATTTTTGACATGTAAGAGTCAAGCCCTCTTAAATCTGAGGCATGTTGTGCCCGCTACCACTCAAACTGTCTCACATTTATTTGAAATGGACATGATTTTAAGTGAAATCAACAACATGCATAAGGAAAACTAACCAAATGAATTCGAATTCTATTGATACTCTGTGAATATGATCAATGGGTAATTTTTGAAGTGTACAATTCAACGTTGCCTCAATCCATGGAATGGTGTGGCTGATACCACTCAAATTGTATCACATTTATTTGAAATGGGCAGGATTTTAAGTGAAAACCACAACTTGCATACAGAAAACTGACCAAAAGATTTTTGATTGTATTGATACTTCAGGAAAATGATCCATGGGTCATTTGTGACATGTATGAGTCCACCCCACCTCAAAATGAGGCATGGGGTGGCCGGTATCACTAAAAGTGTGTCTCTTTGGGTAAAAATGGACACTCTTTTAAGTAAAAACAACAAACATTCAGAAAACTAGCCAAAATTATTCTGATTGTGTTGATACAATAGAACAAGGATCCATGGGTCATTTGAGAAATGTACGAGTCAACCTCATCTCAATCCGAGGGACAGTGTGGTCATTACCACTCAATGTGTCTCACTTTTATTTTAAATGGACAACATTTTAGGTGAAAACAACAACATGCATATTGAAAACTAACCAAATGCATTCAGATTCTATGGATACCTTATGAAAACAATCCATGGGTCATTTGTGTCTTGTATGAGTCAATGCAGCCTCAATCCGAGGAATGGTATGGCTAGTTCCACACAAACTGTCTCACATTTATTTGAAATGGATAGGATTTTAAGTGAAAACTTTAACTTGCATACGGAAAACCGATCAAACAATTTTGGACTGTATTGACACTTTAGGAAAACATTTCATGGGACATGTGTGACGTGTATGAGTCAACCATGCATCAATCTGTGGCACAGTGTGTCTATTATCCCTCAAAGTGTCTCTCTTTTGTTTAAAATTGATACTGTTTTAAGTAAAAACAATAGACATTTGGAAAACCAACCAAACGTTTTCTGATTGTGTTGATACATTATCACAAGGATCCATGATTCATTTGTGACATTTATGAATAAAACCTATCTTAATCTGAGGGATGATGTCGCTGGTACAACTCAAAGTGTCTCACTTTTATTTTAAGTGGACAACATTTTAAGTGAAAACAATAAATGCCATACATAAAACTGACGAAACACATTCGGATTCTGTTGATACTTGAGGACAACGATCCATGGGTCATTTTTGATGAGTACGAGTCAACCCTGCCTCAATCCAAGGCACAGTGTGGCCAGTACCACTCAAACTATCTCACTTTTATTTGGAATGGATAGGATTTTAATTGAAAACAACAACATTCATACGGAAAACCTACCAAACGTATTCGGATTGAGTGGATACTTTTTCACAATTATCCATGATCTAGACATACATAATCCACTTCTCATGTGAGAAAATCCTACCCTTATTCTAAAACAGATGAAATTTAAAACACAAATCACATCCTCAAATAGTGGGTTCTAGGACCAAACCATAGTCCCTTTGGGAACCCAATACCGAATACATAATTTAATATTCATACCCACTACCCAAAATGGGGATTCTACTCACATCACACCCAGGAGACCAAATTACAATTATCCACTTATCACCTTATTCCAATTGAAAATTCTATGAAAAACATGAAGTCTATTCTAGTAACCCATCTCATATGTCGAGATTGGCCAATGTTTCCCACTAACACATCTTGAACCATTTTTACATGGATACATAGTCATTAGATGAATATAAACATCCCATTTGATTCTTATAACTCATATTAGGTCTAAGAACATGACCAATTCCATTGTCTATTTTATGGGTATCATGATCCTTTTCCACTCTACCCAAGTTTTCATGTTGGTTTTAAAATAGTCAACCCATGACCATCAGTAAACATCCCATGTTCTTCCTATAACATGTTGGATTCTTCTCTAGTGAGTTTTTGCGTTGTGGTTTGAATGAAGAGTGAATTATAACTTTTGAGTACTACTATGGGTGTTATTTATTGTCAATTATTAATTTTATAATTCTGGATGTATTAGATTCTGGTAGTATTGGTAATAAATTCTAAATATTGAATACTGTTATGTGTTTTGGATTCTGGATGTATTGGATTTTAATTTTTTATTTGTTTTATGGGTGTTATTGCAATTCAATTATGGATGTATTGGATTTTTGAGGTATTGGATTATGGTTTTTTCTCTTCTGTTTTGTTTTGAGTGTGGAATGAATTTTAAATTTCTAAATTTCTGAATTTTTTATGAATTTTAATCATCCAATTTAGGCTTTTGTATTCTGAATGTGTATGTGTTCTTACAGGTCATGGAAAGTGTCATGTTGGAGGGGGCTGCTGGCTGCTGTGGAGCTCCAGGGCTGCTGGCTGCTGTGGAGCTGCTGCAGATGTATTCCAACTGTTTTGAAAACATTTGGTATAGAATTTTGATGTATATTATACCAAATGTTTTGTTACAACCATTGGAATAAACTTGTAGCTACAGTTTTAAAATCCATCGGTATAATCTTTGCATGATTATTGTACACTATATACCAATTGTTTAGAACCATTGGTATAAGGGTAACATATACCAACAGTTTGTGAAACCATTGGTATATCTCATACATTAATACCTATACCAATGGTTTATAGAGAACCATTGCTACAATCCATTACCCACATCTTACTTGGATACGGTTTCAGAAACCGTTTGTATATAATATACCAATGGTTTCTAGGCCTTTACCAATAGTTCTGAACTGTTGGTAAAAGGTAGGATTCCATTAGCGATATAAACTAGATATATATAAAATAAATTTAGTGATAAACATGAAAATGGTTCTTAATATTGTAAATAATTATTGTTTTTTTTATTATTTATGAATATAGGGAATTTATGTGATGAGTGTGACTCATGGTAAAGGGCACTTTATTTTAAAAATGTCATTTTTATGTCATAAATGTTTAATTTCATATTATTTTTCTTCCATTTCCATATTCAAAAAATATTATTTTCATTTTTATAGGTATATTAATTAATTATAGAGGACACATATGACGTTATTTCAATGGGTTTCAAAATAATTTTTCTATGAATGTTTTTTTGATTAATGTAAAAAAGGAATGTTCTACATTAACCTATATGTTGTTAATGGGTTTTCCCTCCACCATAACCATTATTCATTTTTTGGATTCCTTCAAAATATTTCACGTTTTATTAAAATAAAACAACCTTTACCTTTTTTTGTGATTATATTCAAAATGGTTTTTAAATGGAATAGTTATTTTTATATTTGGAAATGATTTCCTAATACATTAAAATAATATATTTAGATAATCATTCATAAGATATGATTATGTTATAGTGCATGGACTTTTTTTATTATGGGAGAATTTTATATATTTTTTATGGTTGGTTCCTTTATACATGAAATTCAGGTTGTTTATAAACAATTAATAGTTATGCCCAATATAGTTATGAAATTCATTGGGTAAAGAAAATGAGTTAACCTAATTGGTTTCTCCAAATATATTATTAGAATTTACCCGGTTGGTTATTTCATTTGTAAAAGTGATATAAAAATGATTTCACAATCTACCTATAATATTTACCTATGCATTCGATTGGTATTATGGAAATATTATGATTTCAAATGGTATGTTAATGGTCTAATGCTTAAATGTGATTATATACCTCTTCTTAAGTATAAAATGTATAACATTATCAAAAACTATTTTTATGATTTTTTTATATATAAATTAATTATTTTAGTGGTTTATTATTTCATTTAAATTTCATATGAAATAATTATTTAACATATATCATTAGATAAGTTTATTTAATTGGAAAATAATTTATTTTGAAATCAATGATTATTTTGAAAAACACATATTATTATAAGTATTGCAGGGAAAACGAGCTTCATTTTTCATTTAATTATTTTTATAAGCCCATTATGGAGATTTTTTTTCACATACCACATTTTTCAATGTATTTAATAGGGTTTAAAAAATGATTATGTATAATGATGAGTATTAGATGAAAATTTTTAAGATGTTTGACAAGAATAAAACATGATATATATTTATATTTTTATATCATGGAAGAATGGACACACTATCAAAGATAATAATTTGTGAAAAAATATTAATGTATACAACTTCAATAAATAAATTCCCTAAAACTATTATCCTGAAGGATATTTTCACTTAAAAAATGTTATCATCTTAAAAAGAATTTATTGATTGTTTAAGGTCATATCCATATAGTTTTTATCATAGAGAATAATTTGATAATTTTTAAGATAGGAAAATAGTACTTAATGTACATAAGATATTTTAATTTTGAGTTTTCATGATATAGAAATTTATTACCATGTTTACTCATCAATTTTATGACTATTAATAATGATTATCCTTAGAAGAGATAGGTAATCTAAAGTAGGAGGCTAACAAGTGAATACTATGCTTTCAAATCAGCACCACAGAATGATTAGAACAATAATTAATTTGTTTGTTTCTATGTTGGATCAATTGAATCATTATATAAATACTGGTAGTATCCATGCAATAGAGAGGATAAGTCTACCATATAGTAAAAAAATAGTTTTGGGTCATTTTATGAGAAAACCTAACCCCCATTTAGTGGATTTTCTGACCGAGTGGTAAAAAGGGTTGGATTAAATCCCACGAAAATATATTCAAAGGATTGGTTTGTTCAGATCATCAAAAGATAACTCCTTATATTTACCATTTTGAAGGTGGAGAATATCAATAGTTGTTCCTAGTTAGGAATACTATTTTAATAGAATATATTGATTACCTCTAAAGGGATGCATTTCACAAATTCATTCCCTGAGATGTATTTTTTACATAGGTTGTTCGACATATGATGGAAAATAAATTCATAGAATTGATGTAGAATGAGTAAGATTCAATGGAAATATATGAAGAAAACATTAACCTCTTTCCATGGTTTCCACCAAATTTTATCTTGGATCATGATAGTAAAATAAATAAGTTTTACCAAGGATTGAATATAAGATATCGAAGGGAATTGGCATGCTATTAATTCAGAAGTTATCAAAAAAATTTCCATTGTTAAATGAAGGATAAAATAGAAATTTTATATGATCATATATACCCTGAGATTATGTAGAAAAAAACGATCCTTATGACTGAAAATTGAAAATAATCTGTCAATGAAATTTGAAGCTATGATAATTGAGTTTCTCATGTGTGATGAAAATCACATTGGGGAATGTGTTAAGAAATATGTGAGGTGATTCAAGAAAATATCCCCACTTCAATAACACAAAACTGAATTAACATTTTCTTACATTGGAAATAGATAAAAGAAAAACATCTCAAATAATAGAATAGTTTTTTAGTTTTGTTAAACCATATGAATATATGAACCCATATTAGGTTGTAAAAATAAAATCAGAGAATAAAGAACACTATGTAATCCTTGATATCATTCCTAATTAGATTTTTCATATCATGGGGAATGGAAAAAAACATACTATAAGAACAGATTCTTGGAAAGTGTTATGTATCATGGATTTAGTAATGGGTAAATAAAGAATAATTACTATTGAATATTCAGTAATTAGATCAAACATCATTCATTATATAACCTATGTTAAATATATATCTATTGCTAATATAATTATATAAAATACAGCGATAATGAAAACTAAATTGTTATATAGGAAATTCATAATTAATAACATTCATTATTAGGCCCACTCAACCAATATTAATTAATCATAGGATCAAGACCTCTCTACCAAGCCATTATAATTATGTCAAGCCCTATCAACCAATAAATTTCCATCGTATTGGTAGGAACACACCAAATAACCTACAATTAGGACATGATTTACAGCCTCATCCTATACATCATTCAAAAATGTTTTTTCTCATGACACATATCAATTAATCAAGGTGTTATCTAAAACATTTCCCCACCTATCACTTTCACTTTCAATTCATTCCCCTTATTTAGGATTTTCAATAAAATTCATTTTCGAAGCTCTTTATTTGTAAATTATAATTATAATTGAATAAATAATATATAACTACAAAAATATTCACAATAGACCATTTAGATAAATAATAATGATATTATCATTGGATCATATCCCTATAAATAATTCATGTTTTTATAGTTGAAGATAGCTTTATAAGATCCCATGAACATTTCAAAAGTAATAATTCTCTTTTCACATTGAAATATAAAATTAAAAAAATAAATATTTCCCGAAAATTAAAAAAAAATTATATTTTTAGATAAATTTGTAAAATTTTAAAGGAATCGTTAAATAATTTATATTTCATGATGGTAGGTAATAATGTTCTTGTTATGTGTTTTAAAACAATGCTTCAATAAAAAAGTTTAGTAAAATGTCAAAGGACACTCATTTGAAAAATGGAATGATTATTATTTTAAATCATTCCTTCTAATGTAAAACAATATTATGATTTATTTAAAATAATCATAGTATAATATTAGAGATATTATTGAAATATTTTATAAGAATTTTGGATTTTGAAGAAACACTTTGGGGAAGAAATATTGAAAATAATGTTTTTTAAAAGAGATTCTTGTACATGTAACATACCTGTTGACTATTTACCTAATAGTTGAAGAAATAGAAGAAAACCTCTAAATCCAAAACATGACCAGTGGGAATGAAAATATATATAGTTTAAGAGTTTATTTACAAATAAATTTACCAAATTAAATCTAAATATAAAAAATCATGAATTTAAATTAGACTGTTAATGATAACCCTTACAACATTGGTATATATTAAATCGTTGTACACAATAAATATTTATATTAGAATGAAAATTCAAATAAAATGAATTTAAATAGATTAAAGATATATCATATAGAAAGGATATTATATTCAATAATGTACACAACTTGTTGTTAATATGGTATATCCTTTATGAAAATAAAAGTCACTTGAGAAAACCCAATGGTTATGTTTGAATTTCTCCATATGATGATTTTACATCATGTATAATTAAATAAATATTTAAAATATTATATATTATCCATTTATAATATTTTAGCACCTTCTTTATAAGAATCATTTATTATCATTATTATTATTTCAGGTGTTAACTATTTTATTTTCCTTGTATGTTTTGATTAGATTGTTTTTTCCTTGAATATTTATCTTGATTAAATCATATAAATAATTTAATTTTTGATATAAATATAATATATGTCCAATATACAGTTTTTTATCGTAATCAATAGAATATATTTTGAATAAAATTAAACTACACCATTCATAGTAACGACATGTCGTACGTACGCATGAACATTATTTTCACCACTTGATAAAATGAAAAAATCGGTAAATAATAATTACACTTCCGAAGATAAATTTTTTTATTATATATATCTATATATATTATTACTAAAATATATCCTTGTGACAATCCATGTAACGATAAACTGAATACAGATCACATCACTTTAGGAGGTTGTACTGTACACATATGCACAAATGATGTTATCTCTTTGCTCTAGATTTGAATGTAAAATGATAGATATAATATTATAATTAGAGAAGAATAATTATTTAAAAAATATCATATATATTAATTATATCATTATTTATTAGAATCCAATTAATTTTGTGATTAAAATGATTTACACTGAAATGTGGAGAAGGTGAGGCGTACGTACGAATGAGCGATGCTTGCACTTATTATATGATTGAAAAGAGATATTAAATGGCATTCTTATAATATTAAAAAATTATAATAGTATTATAGATATTAGATTTATTATTTCAATATGGTTACAATAAATTTATAGTAAATAGAAGTAGAAATAAACATGAAATAGTCATTAAAGATGATTACCTCATCTTCTATTGAATTTATTTATATGCCTTCTTAATAACCTGTGTAATGGTCTTTAAGAAGCCCCGAACTAAAAATTCATGAATAGATAACTTTAATATGATTTATTTAGGTTTTATATATATATAGGTTTCTTTAGAATGTGTAATTAAAATGTAGAATCTGTGTCCTTTTATAAGTGAGGGGAGGGGCACTCTTGGAATAACATAAATTGCTAAAATAATATAAATTAATTTTAAGGTTCAACGGGCTCGAAACTCATAGATTTTGAATATATGGTCAGGATTTATTTAAATATACTCTTAAAATAAAATTTATGCAAGTTTACGTAATTTTTTAACCCCTATATATATAAGTATAAAACACTTGTAAATCATTTTTACAATTACTACAACATCAATGTCTTTTATTATTTTAGTGTCATAAACATGACCACAAAAGTAAAATTGACCTATAAATTTAATATGGTATATTTTTTGAACCATATAACATTTATGAGGAATTTGTTTTTGAATTTTAGTTAATTTAATGATATATTTTCTATTGTAAAATTCAATTAATGTAATGTTTTTAAAAACATGAAATATTTTAATATAATATGTGTCTAAATCATGTAAAATGGTATTGATATTAATTTTGTTTCTGAAATATTGTATATAAAGTCTTAAAATAATAATAAAATAATTTTTTTTTTAGTTTTAGATATCATATTAATTATTATCTTTTGTTTCAATCCTTTATTAACTAATTTTGACTATTATCGGTGTAATAAATTTTCAAATATTAAAGTGTTATAATTTTTCATATAATTTGACAATTAGATCCAGAATATTTATGGGATGGAATATCAATTTATCATAAAAGTGTTAATTTTTTTAAAATATTATGATTTTTAATATTTTATTTTAAAAAAATAAAAAAATTATTTGTGTCATTTATGACACTTTTAATTTAATTTGACATTAAAATCATCATGATTTTTATGTTTTTCAAATAAAATCCTTATACACTTCCATAAGTTGATATATATGTCTAAAAAATTTATGGTATATAATGAATCACCAAATATTATTACTTTTAGTATTTTTAAAATAACTTATTTTTTTGATTAATTGAATAAATAGTATATTGATGATCCAAAATAACTTATGGTAATTTTTGAGAAACTAAAAATTATTAATAAATTAACATGATAAATAATTACTAATAATTTTAATAAATTTTTATAAATATGCATATCCACTATTTGTCCTTATGAAATAAATATTTTTATATTAAAGACTAGATAGTGCCATTATGGAATTATGATTACTCAAAATAATATTGTTTTCATTACGAAAGTGAAAATGGTACAAAAAAAACAATATATTGGAATTTTAGATTTTCATTGTAGATGTTAATCTATCCAATGAAATAAATTAAATTTTTTGGATGATTTTGAGACCTTTTATAAAAGTTTTAACCATTTTATCCTTACAGATGCAACAAATATTTTCCATGATTACTTTTCATAATGGCCATATATAAAAGCCACTTATATACCAAATTTATACCTAATAGAGATTAATATGGTATCACATTTCCAATATTTAATATTTATATGTGTGAAGAATATATTTTAATATAAATGAATAAAATTAATTGAAAATTATTTTTTAGAGAAATACATTATTATGACTACAAAATTAGTAATAAAAAATCATGAATATTCTAAATTAAAATAGAATTAATTTTATAATTCTAAATAAAATTGATTATATTTCACTTTAATACCAAATACAAAACATAGTGGGACCTCTAATTTATTTTATAAAATGAGAATAAATTATAGTATTTGAAAATTCTATTTTTATCACTATTACCCGATATATGGATCATTCCAAAAATTTCAACCTCAGTTAATTTTTTTATTATGAATTCAAATTTTATTTCATTTTTAACAAATTATATTTCTATATTTTGTGTAAATTAAAAATAAACTTTTTAATAAAATTTAATAGAAACCATTGTTTAATATAGTTTATTTTTAAGAAAATAATTTTTGAAACATTAAATAAAATTAATAAAAAATGAGTTTTTATATATTATTCATTAACTAATAAATTTTATTTAATTAAAAAATTTAAAAAAGTATTTCATAATTGGATAATCATAATCATACCTATTACTTTAAAATCTATGTTAGAATATAAGTTGTTTCATTTGATGCTTGGTTTTGTGCGTTAAGAAAGCTAGAAACCACATAGTCATTATTTACAGAGAAGTATATTAAATAATAACAGGGTCTAATGTTTACATAATTTTATATAAATTAAACAGTCATAATTTTTATCTTCATAAATAAATGTTCCAAATATGAATATACCTTTTTGGAAACCCACCTTTTACAAAGATATAATAATATATTTTCTGAAAATGCAAGGGGGAAACATAATGGTTTCCGAAAATATCACATATTCAGAATCCCAAACAATGAGAATATTAGTGAGAGCATAAAATATTAACATGGAAATAATATTGCTTTTCAAGATCTAAAAAATATTATTAGACAAAGTAGTCATTAAAAAGATAATGAATAATTTTCAAAAAATTATTAAGGGGTGAAAAGAAAATAATTAAATAAAAAACAATGAAAAAATAAAACATTTTAATTTCATGTTCATTTTCATAATGTTGAGGGATTTTTTTTAGAAAATATAGGGAACACTATATAATTTACATACTTGATTTCAATCAATTTCATAAGTACAATTTCATTAGTTGTGGTTTTATTAATTCAACATTATATCATACTATAAGAAATGAACATTGAATAAAATGAATAAAAGATTCAAGTACTAAAATTAACTTTTAATGGATAATAAGATCCATTAAAAATTGAAATTAATTCCCAATTACTTTAAATCATTAACAAAACAAAAATGGTATGTGAATTTCATCTAATATGTATTAGTATGATACAAAAATATTATACCATACGAGTCCTCATAAATATGCCTGATCAAATCCATCTTCTCAATATCTTAATGATTTGATCACATATATTGTTAAGATCAAATATAAAATTGATCCCCATATAACATAAATTAGATCTTAATTATACATACCATAAATGTAAATACCTTTATCATATATTCTATTAAAACATATAAATAATTTAAATCAATATAAAAATCAATGGAATCATAAATACATCACAGAATTAACTTTATCCTTGTTTCTCAAATAAAATCATAGAGTATTGAATATATTTTGTAAATCTAAAAAATTAGTAACCCGAATTTTCATCAAATCACTACTAAATTCCTTGGTCGCAAAACTATCCAATTTAATTCATCAATTCCAATCATTTTTAATCATTCATAAAGATTATTAACTCGAAATAACATATATATTAAAAGTTATAATTGTATTAGTTATGTTTTATCTAAAAAATATCAACTTTCCGGTTAATAATTTTTCATGGTATTTTATACCATTAAACACATTCTTTCAAATCATTAAATAAAAACTTCTATGAAACAATTATTAGACACTTCATGATTCATATAACCCGAATATTATTTATATAATACATATACATCATAATTCATGAATCCCAAAACACAAACACTTCAGTTATTTCAGTTTAATTATATATCATATATGTTTCATTGTTCTAGAAGTTAACACATATATTAGGGAGTTGACTTGGATAATCCTTATATTCCACATTAATATTACATTGAACAATAAATGGAACCGTATGATCAAATCGCATCCATTAATTGAACTCATTATTTTTTCCTGAAATATAATTTCTCTATGACATTTATTTTCACATAGAAAACATGTTACACTTAAATTATTACATTAGTCTAGTATCCTTATCCAAAATTATTTATATAAATATAATATAACTTCCGTTCATTTATGATCATTATCACATGAACATATATAAGAGTCTATATTTCTCTTATTTGAAATTTTAAGAAACTCACAAATGATTTTGTTGATAATATCATATTGAGATATCTGATTATTCATAATCGAAAGGTGTCACCGTTCGGATCCCATCTCATTTAGTTTATCATAAAAACAACAATTTAATTTTCCATAATATTCATAATATGCAATATTTATTCATTGTCTTTTCCATTAACTAATACCATTTAGAAATCATTTTGTAAGTACCAATTGTGTAATTATATAACCACAAAAAATAACACAAAATTGTGACATATTCCTTTCAATATATGAAAACATTTTTTAACAAATTTTGACCAGGGAGATCAATTATTAAGATCATTTATATTGTTTTATAAGTTAAATATGAATTAATATAGGCTTATGACTCGGGATTGTCAAACCATTAACACAATAAGGGCATACTCATCATGCACTATAATGATGTATGACGCATTCCAAACCAATTATTTTTTTAATTATTACAACTACATTAATCTATTCCAAAACCATGCTAATTGTTTTGTCCAGATTGGGATGCATTTCTAGAAAAACCTAAAAAGTCTCAAAAATTATAATTTTTCCAATACATAGATATATTTTCTTATAAGATCATATGGTTGTGTTTTGGAATATATTTTTTCAAAAATATTTATCCCATTGTTTCTAATAACTATCACATGATACCAACTATAAAAACACCTTCTTTAATAACCTAGATCGAGTTTCTATATTATTATATTGTCCCTGGATATGAGGAAGATCATCCCAAAATGATGAATATTTTAGTACTCTTGGAAAAGTAGATACATATATGATTCCCTTTTTAAAATGGTAATATAAAAACATAGAAAATGTAATAATTTTACACCCATGATATCATTCATAATATATTTTTTAATAACAAATTGAATAGATTAAAAAAGGTCATCGCATATGATCAGTATGGTTTATCTTCAATGGAACAGACATGTATAATGAAAAATGAATTCTGAATAAATAAAATAAATTATTAACATCATTCGTGATTAAGGTCTCTAAAAAGTTATATTAGGAATCATACCATCACGACCTATTGACTGAGACATTATTAGTATTTCAATGCCTATCAACCAATACAGTCTCGTTGTAAGGGCATGGATACACAAAATACAAAACTATTATGACACGATCATACAACCCCAACCCATACATCATGCCAAAGTTTTCCCTCATGATACCTATCGATTCATTAATGGTCATTCTAAATCTAGTCCCCTACCATTAATTTAACATTCAATTCATTCCTCTTCTTTATAACGACAAATATAATTGATTCTAAAAATTCTTTATAAATCAAAAATTATCTTCATTGAATAAATAATATAAAAAACTAATACTTCATCATCATGTACCATATATAAAAATATAGAATATAGTATAATTATATCATATAACAAATAACATTATGTATTTTCATTGTAAAATATTTCTTTAAAATCCCACTAGAAAATTCCTACGGGAAATACCCATTTTACATTGTATCCACTTATTAAACTATTTACATTTATCATGTATTAATGAGGAAATTTTATTTTAAAATAACATTACAATCGGTTTTATGTATCTTAAAATAATTTAGTGGTTCTAATGGTTTGAAATATTATTCATGTCATGTATGTGAACAAAAAGTTTCTTTTTAAACTTTTTGTTAAAAATTCCAAAGTACCTCATTTAGAAAATTACATGAATATTCCATTCAAATACCTTTATATAAATTAATACATGGTTAAAATTAAAAAATAGTATAATAATATAATATTAAAAATATAATTGAACTCATTTGAAATAAAATATGGACATTAAAATAACGTTAGAAAGAAATATTGAAAACTAGGTTTTCTAAATAAGATTTCCTTACATTAAACTTACTGATTCATTATCCAGAAAGGGATGAAAAGGAAAATAAAAAAGTAAAAAACAAAAATATATATAGGATAAAAAAATATAAGTGAATTATGAGGTAAGGGTAAAATAAGTTTCACAATGTATATATGAACGTATACAATAAGAAAATAAAATGAGATTATAAAAAACCCTTAGCGCTTTGGTATCTTTTGAATCATAACCCCCATTAAAGGAATAACCTAAAATTAAACATTAAATAAAATTAATATAAAGATATTTAATATATAAAATAGCCATGGGATAGTATATACACAACCTAAAGTAAATAAGTTTTGAATAAGACATATGTGTCATGGGAGTAAAAGTGAGTTGTGAAAAAACATACCTAAACTTCCACATTCCTTGTTAGTAATTTTAATTATTTAAATTAATTTTTTTTTATTATACTTAAAAAAATTAACCATATACATATCAATAATTTCATGTATAATAAATTTATATCATTTTTCTCCTATTTTATAACAACATTTTATTATTGTTATTATTTCAGTTGTTAATGGATTTATTTTCAATCTACATTTTGGTTTGGTAGTTTCAATCCTTGCATAATAATAATTATTCAACCATATATAAAATTAAATTAAATATATAAATACCATATATATCAAATATATATTTATATATATATTTATAATAAAATTATGGAGATAGAAATATGAAATTCACCATTCGTAGAGATTGTAGGTCGCACGTTTGGATGAAGACTATATTCACTTCTCAACAATTTTGATAAAATAAAGTTAACTAATAACTCGACTTTATAGGATACTTTTTATATTATACATATCTTATATTGGAATTAAATTAATCCTTATTACTATCCTTATATTTTTTAAATTTTAAACAAATCACATTGCTTAGTAGTTGTCGTTGCCCATACAAACACATTATAGACAATATCATTTTCAAAAAGATTAGTAGGTAATAAGGTAGATATGATATTATAATTAAATAATAATAATTATTTCAGTGATATCATTTATAAAAATTGGATTAATATTTATAACCATCCAAATAATGTGTCCATTATTAATGAATTACACTGCTATGCGGGGAAGCTAAATTATACGTACTCACGATCAATTTTTCGGATTTTCCTAGAATTGAAATGAGATGGAAAATGATTTTTTAGTAATAATAGAATAAATTTTTTGTTATTATTCATTAACTATAATTTTTTATGGTTATATAATATGTTTAGGAAGTTGAATAAAAAATAATCTTCTAAGAGTCAATAACGATGATGACCTCTTCTTTGGGGAACTTCTATTAGATACCTTCTTAAGAACCATTGGAATAGTGTTTCTAGAATTACATAACAAATCATTTGTGAAGATATAATTTTATAATGTAATTGTTTATGTCTTGGTAAATTTATGTTTCTCAATATGGGGTAAGGGAAATATATAAGGTGTGTCCTTTTATAAGTGATTGGAGAGACACTCTTGGATGTATTTATAATATTAATTTAATATAAATTAATTGTCAAGTTTAATAGATAAACATTTATTGAATTCACTAATAAATATTATGCCGAGTCTAATTACATAAATTAAAAAAAATTGACACAGTTTTGTGTGATTTCTAAACACTTATCTCTTAATTTTAACCACTTGTTAATCCTTCTGACAGTTAGTGTAATATCAATATTTCGTTCCATTTAAGGGACACAAAATTCCCAATAAAAATACATGTGACCAATAAATATATCATAGATTATATATTAAACCATATCGAATTTAATATAATCAATATAAGATTTTATTTAATTTAAAAATCATTTATTAAAATATTATATTTATAAAATATCATTTCTGTCATTTTTGGAAATTCATGAAATATTATAATATAATACGTAACTAACTCAATTAAAATGGATCAAAAATGAAATTTCCTGGAATACAAGGAATAAACAGCCTTTATATAATCGTAAAAGAAAAATTACCATTTTAGATATCAATTTTTGATTTTTATTTTGGTTTAACCCCTTGGTTAACCAATTTAAACCTTAATCATGATAGATACTTTTGGAATATTAAAGGGTCATATTTGTACATATACATTGAAAACTAGATTAATAATTTCAATGGGAGGACATTTTGAACCATTTATAATCCTATTTGTACATATTCAATTTTTTTTATTTTTAAAACATATAATAATATATTATATAATTTTTTTTTATTAATTTTATTTTGACACTATTCTTTTAATATGTCTTTAAATACATCAAGATTGATGTGGAATTTAAATAAAATCCATTAAATCATCCATAAAATGTTATATTTGGCTAAAAAATTAATTTAGCATAATTATTTATAGAAATTTTATCACTTTCAATTTTTTTTAATTTTCTTAATTTATTTTTCAATTTATTGAAATAATATTATGTTATAATTTTTTACGCATTTAAAAGAATATTCAAATAAAAAAATAAAATTTCACAAAAAATAATTAATTAAATTTTAAAATAAATATTTATAATTGAAACTATATTTTTTTTATTCTTATAAAAAAATTATATATATTAGCGGCTAGAGAGTAATATTTTGGAATTTTCATAAAAATACTATTTTTTTGTCACGGTTAATTTGCAGCCAAATACAAAATATTATAGTCTTTGTTGTATATGGAATACTGTATTCAATAAAATGAAATAATAGTAATATCTATGTTGATTTGGAGAACTTATCTCATGGTTTTTACAAAATTTCTTCCATTTTACCCTTATAGAGGTGACAAATATTTACCACATTTATTTTTTTATAATGACCAAAAATAAAATGAAACAGTCTATAAATTATTACCTCTTAATTAGAAATATGGAATTCATTTTATAATATTCAAACTCTATAATATTAAAAAAATTAATATAAATTTCAAATACGCAACAATATATAGTTTTTAGAAATTTGTTTTAATCATAAATATCAACTTATTTCAAAATCATTAATATTAGTTATTAATTTAAGAACTCAGATCTTATTTTTAGGTATATTTCCTTTATCTAGTGTTTTTTAGGAAAAATACACGTTTCTAGAAATTTCTTAATTACACGTCACGTGCTTTATGAGAACACGGCGTGTACTCGGTTACCATGGCTAGTCGGGTACTGACCGTTTAGCGGCCTTACACCCGACCGTGTGTGCTGACCTAGAGACCACTTAATGCAGATGCCAGTGAAGGAAAGTACAAACTGTGTACATATAATTTACATGTCGTTTAAATTATTTTATTTCATTGAAAGCACCGGGGTCGCGTCTAACGAATAGAACCACCTCCTTCTAGGTTTGGTTTGTCTGAGATAGAGTGAACGATTTCGATCTTCCTATGAGCTCCCGATCGAAAGCCTGTTATCCAAATAGACCACCATCAATTGCATTGGAATCACCTCAGTAAGCTCTTCTGTATGATAATGCTTCGTTTCCTGATTCCACTTCTTTCTCAAGTCATATTCGATTGCACATTTTTAGAGTTTTTGTAGACCTACGGTGTTCTTGGGAGATTTAAGGCTAGAGGTTTATGATTATCGATCCTATAACACTGAGGTAGGTGGTTTGAGCCTTTTTGTTGAATTTCATTGAGTTATATGTGAAATTTGACCAATACCCTTGAATGGGGTATAGCGTGATTACCGTTTCTGCCTTTTTAATTTCCTTTTATGATTGTATTCTTGAATAGAGGTCACTTGAATTAGAATTGGATTAATATATATTCTTCGGTGGTGTTTTCCCATGATTTTTTATGACTGTTTGGTCTTGCCTGGCCTATTAGGCTTCCTTGTTTACATACCAGTCCCAGTATTGTAGGATGGAGTGTTTTGTTTGTCTAACATGTTGATATGCTGAGAATGCGATCCAAATTGTTCTTGAGGGTTACTTTGGCCGATACACATTATTATGCTTGCGTGACTTACAGAGGTCTGTGAGATCCTGGTGTAGTATACCATAGGGATAATGGATGAAAGGGAATCTCAAGAGTTTCTTTTTTCTGTTATGATGTGAGATCATAGGGTTTATTTACGTAAGTGTTTATCACAGTGTCTGTAGTTCCTCTACGCGAGCCACAGGGGGAATGTGACGTAAGTGCTTCTCCAGAGCACCTTTACATACCTATATGAGACTATATGAGGAATTGATTATGAGTGTTTCCTCATAGATTCTATTCTTTAGATGTAGCAGAGGAGTTAGACTGAGTGTAATTCCCAGAGGGTTTCATGTCTTGTTTGGGTGAACGAGATTGGTTAGGCTATGAGTACTTCCCAATGGGTTACTGTTTGTGTTTAGCTAATTGATTTTACTTGTTTGGTTGAACCCTAGGGGTTAGACTGAAAGTACTACCCAGAGGGTTACCTGCTTCGATTAGTTATTTCTTGATATAGCAAACTGAATGCATTGAAATTGTGAACTGTTTACTTATGAGTACTTCCTTGTTTACTAATTTCTTTACTGAATAACAACCACAAATTCACTAACTATTTGGAACTGATCTTGTGGTGTTTTCTTACTAAGATTTATTCTCCCAATCATTTTGGTCCAAGATTTTGGGCCCAAACAGATTATATTGTTACGGGTATAGATAAGGTCAAGCACCCATCTACTTCAGGTACGTGGCTTCTTTGGACCTGGAGAGAATGGGACTAAGCTATGGCTTAAGATGCTGAAGATTTGATTACTTGTTGTCCTTTTGTACATTCTATTAGTACCATATTCAGCATTGTGACTTGTTTGGTTGTTTTTCTAGACACATGTATCGTGCATAATCTTATATATGTGCTCCAGTTGTTATTACTTCTTGTCTTCAGCTGTTTACTATTGTTATGTTACTTTTTTATACTTCTTGAATTTCTATTGATTTAATTCTGTGGTGTTACTCTTCTAATGAGGGCATTGATTCCCCACTATCACTCCCATGGCCCTCGCTGCTAGTCAGTAGCCTCTAGCATTCGGGGAAATGCGATTGAGGCCCTGTGACGAACTGGGTACGGGGCACCTCTGGGTGGCTTCTGGAACATAGATTTTACAAAGTGGTATCATAGGGATTATTTTCTCAAGATTTACTGTTAGGAGCCTATATACAGAGATTAGAAGGAATAGATATTTGGTAATAAGCTGTGGTCGGGATTTTCTAACCGATGTACATGGAAAAGCCATTCTACCTCATTTCTTTCAATTTTTATAGTTTTTCAATTATTACAGTTGATTTTATTTCACCTTGAGTGATTCACATGTTTTGTGCCATTATTGTTGATGTTATTGAGTTTCTATTTTTGTTGCAACCCAATGAGATTAGGGTATTCCATCTCATGCATCATATAATAACTTTCTAGGGATAACATTTTAGGCATTCTGTCAATTCCATATAGGTTGCATTAGTGATTGCATGTTTTTTATAGCAGTTGTGCTAGATATGAATGCTTTTGTGATAGATGCCTTGATAAAAATACCTAATTTTTTATAGGGTATTGTTGGTGAAAGTTTTGTTTGAATGAATACCAAACATTGGTTCTTGAGGTGTTATGGGCCCTCATAGACCATAATTTGGTGGGTCATTACCTTGTTATGCTTGTTTATGACATATGTAAGATGCCGTAATTTTACTCGCGGGGAGTGTTTTGACTTATGAATCGGAATTTGTCACTTAAAGTTTATTTTTAGTGTTTTTCTAGGTTCCATAGTATTTTATGAGGCTTACACTCTGGAAAAACCCAGAATACACTTCCTATAATGTTAAATACATGCCAAGTGTTCTTTGGTTCGGTAAGAAATTGTTTTTCTTTTGTACACACTGTGTACCAGATGTACATGCCGTGTAGTCTCTAACTATGTCTCAAACTGTGTGGGCAGAAACACAGGGTTTGAAGCCTTCGGTAGGAAACGTCGTGTACCTGATGTACATGCCATGTTGTAGGAACATGTAGTCGACTGTGACACTAACAACTCGGGTCAATTGAGTATTCTGTAATGCACACTATGTGAGTCTTGAACATTCCATGTAGTGTGAGTCGTGTATCCAGCCATGTCACTAACAACACTGGTCAGTGGATCTTGTTAGGTACACACCATGTCTGGAACTATCATGCCACGTAATGTTGTTCTAGGGGAGCTGTGTGGCTTAGCTGTGTAAGAGAACTCGGGCATGGAAAGATGATTCAAGTACATGCCATGTGTAAGGAAAACATTCCATGTATGGGGTGTTACACGACCAATTTTTGGAGAAGTACACTCTCATGTGAAAGGCTTAAAGGAACACACTATGTAATCAAATATACATGCAGTGTATCCTTGTTTTGTTAAACATAAATGCTCTCCTTATCTAGATCCCTCCTTCCTCTTCTAGTTTTCAGTCTTTGATAATTTGATCTAAGATGTGTGTTTGACCTTGTAGAGTCATGCCATCAAGACATCCACCGACTGTATGCCAGTTATTGAGAAACGATCAAACACGGGACACGGCTGATCAAGGACTTCCAACAGATCCTATTGTAGTGCCAGTCTTGGCACCAGCCGTCATTCCAGACATAGGTGCTGATTCATTGTTCTGAGAGGGCTTCATGAGGTTCATGAAGACCTTCCATGGAGTACCACTTCCTGCTCCTTCTATGGTGAGTGAAAGCTGGTTTTCCAGCAGTAGCATCCTCCCACATTCACTGAGGAAGGAGTATGTCAGGCTATGGAGTCAGGGGTTAGAATCCATGATTTCTATCTTCGATCAAAAAATACCCCTCCTGATTGGTGGGTCAAACTCGCTACATATATACTTCGGTATTCTACCAAGAGATGGTGGGATTCGATCTCACATACGGGACACTAGGAGGTGATGTCGTGGGATGAGTCTCAGCATTCCTTCCATGGTTACTTCTATCCAGTGACCTTGAGGGACGATTGAGCCCTAGAGTTCCTAATTCTAGAGCACGTTACTCTCTCAATCATAGAGTATTATTCTCGCTTCATTGAGCTGCATTTCTTCACGCCTATTCAAGGAGATGATAATTTATTCTTGGCAAGGAAGTTTGAGAATGTTCTGAGGCACGACATTCGATATTAGGTGAACATCTTCAGTTTTACATCCATCAAATCTATAGTAAACTTGGTACTGATCATGGAGCACAATTTAAGGTATTCAGGTGTTGTGATCTAGGGTGGCTCGACATCTGGAGTTATTATTTCTCCGGTTGATAGTAGAAAGCGTCATAGAGATTCTACGCGTGGACATATAAGGATGCAAGAGATATCTTCTGGTAGCCAGGTGGTGTGCTACAAGTGCATAAAGTGTGGGAATATGAGACCACATTGCACGAGAGTCATAGTGGGTTACCGATCTTGTGGCTAGATGTGTCATCTTCAGTGTTTCTATCAAATCTTCTCACAAGTAGCTGGTGAAAGGGGTTCGTCTATGACTCCGCTTTCTGGAGTAGCATCACTAGTATCTCATCAGTCTGGGAACTTGTGTTCTTCTGGCCGTTCAGGCCAAGGATGAGGTTGTGATTGTGGTAGTCAATCACCAGGCATTCAACAACAGTAGGGTGGACTAGCTCAGAGTGGTCAGGCAGGGTCACTGGGCCGAGGTGCAGGTTGAAATTTTGCGGTAGAGAAAACCCATAATGAGATGGATCCCGAACCCACTACAGTTCGAGGTATGATTTTAGATGCCTCATTTATCGCTTCTACTCTTTTCGATATAGGAGATTCCCATAGATTTATATTTGTCGCTGTTGTGGAGATCATTGGGCTCTATATCTTTTCTTCTTCTGATGTCTTGAAGTTGGACACACCATTGGGGACAATAATTACTAGTGTATGTCAGTGGAATGAAGTTCCATATTGAGGTTTGGGGGTGTCACTTCTCATGGGAACTCTATTTCATATAGATGATGGGATATGATGTCATTCTTAGAATGGATTGTTTAGTTCCCTTCTATGATATTGTCGATTTCTATCATCGTTGGGTGAGTTTCACATCACCAGAGGGAAGATCATTTTTTCATAAAGGTGAATGGGATGTCCATGCAGGTAGAGTGGGACCTGAGCATCATGGGTTGGGAGGAGATACATCCCAGATTTCTTGTATATATCTTGATGGCCAGGGGCCTTCACATATGGACATTCCTCCAGTGGTGGATCATTTCAGGGATGTATTTCCATGAGACGTTTCAGGTTTTCCTCTAGAGAAAGAGGTGGACTTTTCAATTGATCTTGTTCTAGGAGAGGCACTAGTGTCCATTATTCCTTATAGGATGGTGACACATGAGTTGCAAGAGCTCAAGAAGCAGTTGGATGCGTTGTAGGAAAAGGGTTTCATCTGACCCGATACTTCACCTTGGGGTTCTTCTTTCCTGTTTGTGATGAAGGTGGACCGTACCCTCACACTTTCTGTGGATTATCAAAATTTGAACTAGTTGACAGTCAAAAACAAATATCCATTGCAAGGGAATGATGATTTCATTGATCTTCTTTGAGGATCCTGAGTGTTCTTGATGATCGACTTGACGTCCAGATTCCATCAGTTGCACGTTAGACCATCAGAAATACCTCTTACATCCTTCCAGAGGAGGTATGGTCTATACGAGTTTATGGTTATTCTATTCGGTCTCATTAACGTGCCTACTATTTTCATGGAAAAGATAAACCAAGTGTTCCATCCATATTTTGAATCTTTCGTGGTGGTTTTCATGGATGATATGTTGGTGTACTCTCACACTCAACATGACCATGGTACCCATCTTCAGATCATTTTGAGTACAATGAGAGAGCATTAGTTATATGTTAATATCTCACAATTCCACTTTTTGATGGACCAGATTCACTTCTTGGGTCCTATTATCTCAAATACAAAACTATCTATAGACCCAGAGAAAGTGAGAGCAATAGTTTCCTGGGAGCATCCGAAGAAAGCATGTGAGGTGCAGAGTTTTATAGGGCTCGAAAGATATTGTAGACGTTTCATACAGAACTTTTCATGCTTAGCAGCGCCCTAACTAGTCTGACTAAGAAGGGTGAAAAGTTCGTGTGGTAAGATTCTGGTGAGTCAGCCTTTCCATATTTGAAAGGGAGGTTGACTTCAACACCGATACTATAATTACTATAGCTGGGCATGGGCTATACTATGTATTGTGATGAATTGGGAATCAGTCTTGTAGTAGTGCTTATGTAGGGGGAATGAGTCCTTTCATGCAGGTCTCGGTAGTTGAGTCCACATGAGAGGAATTACCCGACCCACAATCTTGAGGTGGCTGTCATTGTTCATGCCTTACGCTATTGGAGACACTATCTTATGGGAGATCATTTTGTTGTTTTCACCAACCTCAAAAGTCTGAAGTATGTGTTCACTCTACATGAATTGAATTTGAGACAGAGAAGGTGGGTTGAGTACCATCATTCATTTGACTTTGAGCATTCCTACACACCATGAAAAAGAAATGTAGTGGATGATGTGATGTGAATGAGGACTTAGATACTGGTAGTTTAGGAGGCTAGTAGTGAGTGGCAGCTTATGGTTGTATTCTCTAAGATAAATATGTAGGTGCATAACCGGAAGGGGAAAAAATTTCATTATTCTTTAGATATTACCTCTACTCTTCTTGATTTTCTGTGAATGAGGCAGCTATCAGTTTTTGAAGGCCTAGTCCAACAGGAAAGTGTTTCAGGAGAGGACCCTATTCAGAGAAGGGCCATAGGAGAGGATGAGACCTTTCATTTTCATGGGTGCATATGGGTTCCAGTAGACATACACGAGGAGTTGATGTGTGACTTTCATTCCTTAGTTTGGGAAGTTCGTCCTGGTTTCACTCTGATGTATCATGATCTACACCATTAGTATTGGAGGCCAGGTATGAAGAGAGATGTTTCTAGGCATTTTCATGATGTTTTCCACCTGTCATTAGAAGAAGGATGAGCATCAGCGACCAACAGTACTTTAGAAGCAGTTACCCATTTTCGAGTATAAGTGGAATGATTTGTCAAAGGATTTCATGATAGTTCTGCCGAGGTCTCCTCAGGGGAATGATTCTTTTTGGGTTGTCATTGAAAGACTCACGAAGGATGCTCACTTCTTGTCGATCAAGGAAAACATCAGTGTTGATGAGATTGGAAGGTTGTAGATCCAAGAGATTGTACATTTACATGGGGGTTCCCACTCCATTTCCACATAAAGGGACGCATGTTTTACTTCTCGGGTCTTGCAGGGGATTTAGGAGGCCTTGGGAACACAATTAATTTTGAGTATATCTTATCATCCCTAGAAAAATGGCTAGTCTGAGCGTACGATTCAGGTACTTGAGGATATGCTGCGAGCATGAATCCTTGATTTTGGATGTTCTTGGGAGAAGCACATAACTCTTATGGAGTTTTCCTACAATAATAGATTTCAAAAAAACTATTTAGATGGCAACTTATTAGGCTTTGTATTATAGGCCATGCCGATAACCCTTATGTTGGCTGGAGGTAGAAGTGGCAGTTATTTTTTGACCTCGTCTTGTCCTGGAGACCACAGAGTAGATAGTGTTGATTCGGAGGAGTATGGATACTGCACAGTCTTGACAGAAGTTTTATGCTGATCAGTGGAGATGACCTCTGGTGTTCATGGTCGGGGATATAGTATTCTTGCATGTCACACCAAGGTTGGGAAATTGAAGTATTAGGAGACATGGTAAGCCTTCGCTGAGTTATGTCAGGTCGTTGGACGTATTAGGGAGAGTTGGGCCTATTGCCTATCGGATGCAGTTACCTCAGAGGTACCGAGTTATGCACGACGTTTTGAGTTTTTCTCATCTTTGATGTTACTTCTCAGACCTGTCTCATGTTCTTCAACCCGAGGAGGTTGAGATAGATGTGGAGACCTCATTTAAAGAGAACCATATCTGGATTTTTGATCGATGTATAAAGGTTATCTATGGATGGTTTTCTCTTCTGGTAAGAGTGCTATGGAAGCACGGGCGAGTATAAGACGAGACATGGGAGAGGGAGACGGATGTACGATCAAAGTGGCTGATGTTTTTTGAGTACTTTTCTTCTACGCCGCCTTTCCAGGGAAATTCAGGGATGAATTTCTTTAAGGGGGGAAGATTGTAAGAACCATGATCTTATTTTCTAGTATGTCTACTTTTTTGGGGTTTTTTAGTAAAAAGAGTAGTTTTTGTAAATTTCTTAAGTACACACCATGTAATTTATGAGTACATGCCATGTACTTGGTTACCACGGGTAGCCAGGTGCTGGTCATGTAGCGACCTTGAATATGGCCATGAGTTGTGACCTGAAGACCGATAAATGCCACAGCTAGTGAAGGAAAGTACACGCTGTGTAGTTTTTTTTGTTAAAGGCACCAGGGTCTCGTCTGACGGACAGAACCACCTCCTTCCATCTTTGGTTCATCCAAGAGTGAGAGAACTGCACTAATCTTCCTCTGAGCTCCTGATCATACATTTGTTATCCAAATACGCCTCCATCTATTGTGATGGAATCATGTCGGTACGATCTTACTTCTTCTAGAGCTTCGTTTCATGATTCCTCATTTTCTCGAGTTGTCTCTAGTTGAGTGTTTTTATCATTATTGTTGATCTATGATGTTCATGGGAATTTTATGGTTTGAGGTTCACGTACATCGATCCTACAACATTGGAGTAGGTGGTTTATGCATTTCCGTTGAATGTATTTGAGTTATTTGTAAAATTTGACCAATACCCTTGAACAGGGTATTGCACATTTACTATTTTGGCCATGTTAATTTCCGGCTATGATTTTATGCTCGAATAGAGGTTAATTGAATGAGAATAATGTTAATTGTATGGATTTGGAGGTGTTTTCTGGTGAATGATGGTTTATGACCATTTGTTCTTGCTTGGCATGTTAGGATGCCTTGTTTACATAAAATGGCTGGTGATGTAGGATGCAGCTTTTTGTTTCTTTGACATGCATATATGTTTTTGACTGCTATCCAAGTAGTTCTTGAGGATTACATTGGCTGATACGCATTGCTATGATTTCATGACTTACACAGGGCCATGGGAACATGAAGTAGTAGACCATTGGGATAAGGGATGTAAGGGCCTCTCCAGAGCGTTTGTTTACAGTTATATTGCGAGCCTATAAGGGAATTGACGTAAGTGCTTCTTCAGAGTGTTTGTAGTTCCTCAATACATGCCACAGGGGGAATGTGATGTAAGTTCTTCCCCAGAGCGCCTTTTGTTACCGATACGATACTATAGGAGTAATTGATGGATATTGATTCCTCATAAAGTCTATGATTAAGCTAAACCATACGGGTTAGACTAAGTGTACAGCCTAGAGGGTTGATTTTTTTATTTGTTTGAACTAGAGGGGTTAGGCTGTGAGTAATTCCCAGAGGGTTTCCGTTTGTGTTTTACTGCTTGCTTTTACTTGTTTGTTTGAACCAGAGGGGATAGGATGTGAGTAAAACCCATAGGTTTAGCTGCTTTTATTAGCCGTTTCTTGATATATGAAACTAAATGCATTAAAACTATGGATTGTTTAAAGATGAGTACTTCCTTGTTTACAGCTTTCTTTACTGATTACCTGCCATATATTCACTCACAATTAGGTACATATCTCATGTTGTTTGCCTACTGTTATTTAGTCTGACATCTTTTTTGGGTCATGCTTTTGGTCTTAAATAGATTATATTGTTGTAGGTATTGATAAGGGAAAGAGCCCATCTACTTTAGGTACATGACTACTTTGGAGCTGGAGAGCATGGGACCAAGCTATGGCTTGCGATGTTGAGGAGTTGTTTACTTGTTTTCATTTTGTACTTTGGATTAGTACTATATTCATCATTTTTACTTGTTTGAATTTTTTCTTCAACACATGTATCATACATCATCTTATATATGTGCTCCAGTTGTTATTACTTATAGTCTTCCACTGTTTAATTTTGTTATGTTACTTTTTCTGCATCTGCTATTGTTATTGATTAACTTACACTATGTTACTCTTCCAATGAGGGCATAGATTCCTCACTATCACAACTAAGGCCCTCACATCTATTCGATAGCCTCTGGCATTCGGGGAAATGCACATGAGGCCATGTGACCAACCATGTACGGGGCACCACTTGGTGGCTTCCAGAACTGTGACGTTACAATTATCATGAAATTAATTAGATTATTCTAAATCAGATGGACCATATTTGACAATAATAATAATAAAATATTTTACGGGGACATTTGAATTAATTGATTTAATGAAAATAAATGATAGTATTTGAAAATTCATTATTTTATAATATTCACTAAAAATAATTTGATTCAGAAAAATATCAAAATATAACCCCTAGATAATTTTCATATTTGACATAAAATTATGTTATATTTATCATTTTTATTTTCGAAAAAGTGGTATATTTTAATTTTTATATTTACTCAAAATATATAATAAAATAGTTTTTGATGAAAATATGTTTTCGAAACGTAAATTAACCTTACGAAAAATTATTCAATTTTATATTATGAAGTAATTTAAAAAAATTAATTAAGTAAAAAATTTATATATATACTGTCTAATGAGGTTAATAAAATATATACCCACAAATTTAGGGGTTGTATGATAATATATATTAGTTCATTTTAATAATGGTGTTGTGGGTTAGGAATGTTGTTAATCGGTTAAAATATATTTAAAGTGAAATATATCATAAAATATTGAGGCCTTTCCCTTCTGATTTAGTATTTTTGGGAATGTGGATCATGATTGGAATGGAAATTATTTTGGTAGTGGTAAGACCAATATTAATAAATTCAAATTTATCTGTTTCAAATTTACTGATTTGGATCATTTTGTGGAGGCATGGCCATATATAAGAGCACGAATAATAAGTAGTATTAAGACTATAATAGGAATGGTGTGGTGAAATCGTAGCGAAATAAAACGGTATATGTTAGGCCTTCGAGGAGTTGGAAACTTGTGTATGACTTATTTTTATATATTTATCTAATGTGTTGTTTGAATCAGGGTCTACAAATTCATTGATTCTGGAGAAATTTTATGAAAAAAAATTAAATTTCACCTCTAGAAATGATGTTCAATCTTTTGGTAAACACATTTATGGGAAATATCAAGGAAAAATGAATTTAAAATTATCTTTATGACAACATCTGTGAATGTGTTTTCCTAATAAAAATCATTGCCTTTTTCATTATAGAATTTATGTTATTTTGGTTATCAGTTGGCATCATGTTTATTTTGCTAAAATAATTTATAGATCCAATGTCATTATTTTCTATAATTAGATATAGTTTTTATATAATAATAAATTCATGACATTAATAACATATCAAGAAGTTATGAAACTATTAATATATAAAGATGAATGTAACATAGATTATATTATTTTAAAAATGAAGTATTTAGATTAATGATGTGCTAACAATAAATGAATACTGGGATATTTTTTCAAATGAGGTTCCTGGTATTATATGTCATCGTGATGTTTGATTTACTATTTAATTATTATCCAATTCTAGGATAATTTCCTAAACCCATTATTGAATAGCTCTAGTAGAATTCCCGGAATTTAAAAAGTAGTTATAGAAGTTTCATTATAATGTATTCTTTAATCATAAAACATCATCATGGGCATCTTCTATTCTATTTTTTAAAAATAATGTTGTTTTCATGAGTATATTCATTAATTATAGAGCGTTGAAAAAAATTATTACACTAAATATGTATTTTATGCCTCAGATCGTTTTCTTTTTTATCTTCTTTAGGGATCCCATTATTTTTCGTAGTATGATCATTGTAATGGTCACTATCACCTGAAGGTGAAGGGGATGCAATTTAGAAAATAGTGTTTCATAAATAGTAATGGTATTATTATTATTTCCTTATTCCATTTGTGTTAAAAATCTATCTGTTTTATTTATAGATATGATTAATAGAGTTTTCCTTGAATATCTGGATAAGTTTGTGTTTTTCATTATTGATGTTATTTTTTATTATTATAAAATTTATAAAAATCATGAAAACCATATATGTATTTTTCTCTAAGACTAAAATGAAATGAATTTATATATAAAATGTAATGTCCCAGTTATTTCATGTATTTTTTTTAATTTATATGTATATATTTTGAGCCCACATTCTCTGACAACACGTGATTCTGAGACCCGGAGAGCCCAAAATGGAATTTTGAACATTTTTTAAGGTACGTTCAGTAAATGCATGAGTGGTAGTTATTATCCTTTGAACTAGTGAAGGGATCAGAAATCCAAGGACACTGTTGAACTCAGAGTGTTGTGATTTTCCTAAAAATGAATTAACATAGGCCAATATGGGCCAATCAGAAATGTTATTTTCCCGATTTTTTGAGGAAAATAATAAATTCATTTAAAATAATTATTTTATTTCATTCTCATCCATTGAGCGGTGGATGACGATGCTGCAAGGAAGCTAGAGATGGAGATTCTATAAGGTAGCAGCGAGGTAGTATGTAACGCCCCAAACCCAGAATCTTAGATCTGGTGCATTATTTTAATCCCCTAGCATGATTACAAGGAATCATGTCCAAAAGGACCGATCAGTTTAGCAGTATTAGAAAATAGATTACATACATGTACATTTCATTATGCATTCAATAATAAAACAAACTATAAATAATCCCATAAGAGTTCTACTATTTCCCTATCTTAACCAGTCATATCAATCATAGTACACTTCTCATAATCCCTATAAAGAAAACATAAGAAAGAGTGAGATCAGCTGCTCAGTATTGGTAAAAAAATTTGGAAGCTATAAAATTTTTAAGTAAAGATGTGTTATAAATAAAATATCCTTTTAAACATAAACATGATCATTATATTGTAAAAAATAAATAAATCAAACATTACTATATAAACATGTACATGGATATTCTACTAGTCTAATAATCACATGTAATAACTAACTTCATATCAAGGGAATGCATAATGCCGGACATCATAAACACAAAGTTAAGGCCTTATGCCAAGACTATATATAAAAATATTGTTAAGACCTTGTTCCAAGACACTAATTTGTCTCATAAGTCCTACTGGAGCATCTAGAGGCTACAAAAATTCATGCCCGTCAGTTATTAAGTCCAATACATTCCTTATATGAAAAAGGGTGAAACATAATATAAACATTCATACTAAAACAAGCATATGAAATGTCAAAACATTAACCATAAACCATGAATGGTAAAAACAATAACACATACATAGTCAAACATATCATAACTCATTCAATACAATATATAAGGTTTTTTTATAATAAATCAACCTCACTTAAGAATAATATCCAATAAAGGATGTTGAAATAGTTGAAAAAAATCAATAAAACTCTTTGAGAGAAATAACCCTTTTCATTAAATCATTTAAAATCCGTGAAATTTAGGAAGTAATTTATAATTTATTTTTGATTCAAAGTGTCCCATATCACTTTTAATCTTTGTAAAGAAATTAACACATTAAAACAATCATGTCCAGTTAAATAAATCCTTAAATTTATTTTAAAACATTGACAATAAATTAAAATAGTTAAAAAATAAATCATTAAAACATTTAAAATGAGAATATTTCTAAAGAGACTCTTCCACAAAGCCTTAAAATATATATTTTGAAAACATATATATGAAACATGGATATTTATGAAAAAAATTTCCATGTAAATACTTATAAACAATCTTGGATAATAATGATATTGAGGAATAAGCCTTCACCTTGTAAATTCCTTTGTTGAGTGTATGTTTAACCTAATATATAATGACCATAGTAGGTTATTAAATTATAATAGAACCAAATTCATATTTACAATTTCATACATGTTTCATTTATGGCTTTATTTAACCCATTTAATAATAATTTCTATGTTAAAATAAATTTTTGGGTAATAATCGCTTTCATTATTGTTAATGTCTTAACTTATTATTATTGATCCTATCACTTATAATATGATTTAATTGATTCCAAAATATAAAAAAATATATATGTATCATATATATTAAGTATATAAATATGTATAATAGATAGATATATGAAACAGAAAACACGAGTTTATGGAGACGGTAGGTTGTACGTACACATAAACGTCATTTCGGTTTTATTATCATATTGAACCGAAGTATGTGAATGATATATATATAAATACATAGATATGTGCATATTTATTTCCTATAAAATTAATATTCCATATATTATATACTTTTTAATAATATATATTATTATAATCATCATTTAATGGTGAACATGGAAATGAATCTCATCACGTCATGGAGACGGTAAGCCGTATGTACTAACGAGCGACTATAACATTATATTGATGGTTATAAAGCATTCTATTTGATGGTATATCATATATAACAAATAATTAAAATTATTTATTTATTATTTAACTCAATTATACACTTTATTATACCCGTCCAAATAAAGAAGTTTGGAATAACAAACTGCACCACAACGTGGAGAGGGTAAGTCGTACATACGCACGTATGGTTACTTATTCATTCATAGGATGGATAGAATAATGAATATGGTTGTTAAATATTTATAATAACATATAAATATGTATAAGGTATTGGAGATATTATTTTGTAATGGAAACAACAAGTAAATATGAAGAGGGATATGAAAAAACTTTGAAAGAGGTGATGAAATTATTACCTCTTCTTCGGGTGCTACCTTTGGATTTGATAAAAAGGGATCCATAGGATGGATTTATGATTAAATTAAGCCATATAGGTAGAAGTTGGGGTAGTTGGTAGGACATTTTAGTAGGAGTCGGTCAAGTAAAATGGGTCTGGGGGAGTTACTTTGTGACAAGGAGAAGTAACCATTTATAAGAGGGGTGAGGGTCACATT
The DNA here is from genome assembly GCA_963277665.1 of Viscum album. Lineage (NCBI taxonomy): Eukaryota > Viridiplantae > Streptophyta > Magnoliopsida > Santalales > Viscaceae > Viscum > Viscum album. The sequence continues at coordinate 909,357,891 of OY728155.1, read as the reverse complement.
AGAAAACGTTTGAAATTTTATGTTATTGTAAAATAATATTTGAATAATAATTGATCAAAAAGAATTAATTTTGAGTCTAAGGTGATTCTAGTTCTAAAACCTCTCAACCAATAGTTTTTAGGCAGGTTTAGGTCACTATATTAACATTATCGTTTAGATTAAACAATAAGATAAATTATTTAATTTTTACCATGTATTGTAGTATTATTATAATAAATGGTTAATAAAATTACAATAAAAATACAAGAGAAAACAAAGGGGTTAATTATTGACATATATAAAAATAACAATGTTCTTCGGTAGAACCATATATTTTTATGAATATTATATCAATTAATAAAATATTATTTTTTTTAAAAACCCTTTTATGTCCATTTCCACACTATTTAGTATGTGGTTTTTGTGAACGTCAAAAAAACATGATTATTTCGATCAAAATAAATCTTAACATGTTATATTAACCTTTAAATTTATATAAATTCGTCAAAACTCTCAATTTATATTTATTTGGACATTTATTATATCAAAAATTTTAAACTTTCATAAATAAGGTAATTACTGCATCATTATTGTGTAACAAATAAATTTAATTATTTAATGCCTAAAAATTATGAATAAAATACCATTATTTAGGAAAAGGTTTTAGATTTCTAATTATTATTTATAGTTGAATTTATCTTATGTATTACCCTATATTAAAAATGTTTTAGTTATGAAAATTTGAATTTAACACATTGCACTATTCTTTAAATAAAATATTAGTAAATTTCATAATCTAACCCAAGTAGATCAAAGAGGATCATATTTTATTCCTCTAGATTATTTTGGTCGAATAACACTTATCCAATAAATTTAAGACATGTATTAGGGTAATTATAATATCATTTTTACCCTTAATTACCCTATTTACATTTAACTATGGTAAATAAAATTCAAAAGATAGTATTCACCAAAAATTATTTTCATCTTATTGAACCAAATTTTACATACAAATTTATATATTGTCTCTCTTATTTTTTGAATTAAATTTATAGAAGAGGTAAAATTATATTTTATGAAAATTTGCAAATGTGCCAAGAAGGTGGGTAAAAGATGTTAAAAATTTCAATAAAATTTTATATATCTAATATTATTATAAAATGTCCCCAAATAATTACATTGGACTAATAAATGTATAATGTATCTATTTTTACATTAAAATAAATTTAAATAATAATTATTATTATTTAAATAAAATAAATTTTTATACAAAAACTGCGTGTCTTTCACTATACATCAAAAATAGAAAGTCTTCAAAAAATAACAAAAATTCACCCTAAGTTAATTTTGATTTTTGAAATACAAAAATGAAGTCTTTTTTGAAATATAAAATTTTAAAAAATTTAAAAATTGGGTATTACTATTCAATAATTCTTTTAAAAAGTATATTTTGATTTATCATGGTGTGGTTGAACTCGGTGTTGCTTACATCGCACACTATTGTATTATTCAAAGAGAAACATACTGTGGAATATTGGGGTGTAACATTCTTCCCTCTAATAAATTTCATCCTCAAAATTTGAAATCGTTCTTCAAAAATAAAATGTTAAAAAATTATATAAACCTTTGTAGAAAACCCACATCGGGAATAAAGTTAATAAAATATAGACTTAATAAGAGGGAAAGGGAAATTAAAAATTCACCACCTAATTAATATTTTGAATTGGATAAAATTGGTGGTAATTATAATTTTATGAAAAGTGTAAATAATTAAGGGAGTGGATGAGGTAATCGATAAAAAACAAGTGATTGGAAAATTGAGGGCCTCAAAGCCATAAATCAACGATGATTTAAAATACCCTCAGTTCAACAAAACATAAGATATTAGGATAGCACATTTTTTCTTTTAAGATGCTTTCCCTAATGATTAAGAATTAATTTCATCAAGCAATTAGAAAAAAATAATACATGACATGTAAAGTTCCATCCTTTAACTAATTTCTACCACAAACTCATCTTTCACACGAAAAGTTATTAGAACTCAAAAATATTCGATTTATCCTAATCGTATAGGGTTCCAAAAATTAAATTTATAATTAATCTATTGGATTTTTTAAAAAAACTAAATTATACAAACCATGACATCTTGTATGAAAGTGGAAGGTGATACACCCTTATCGCCCTTCGGTTTCAGGTTCAAGTCTCGCAGCCTTGAAGGAATGCGACAGTTTGTCGCCCAACCATCGGGTTTTCAATTTTATAACAATATAAAAAAAATATTAAAATATAATTTAACCTTAAATAGAAGTATCCAATGTCTAGAAAAATCTATTCCATCCTTTGTAGTTATCCCAAATACGGTGTCCAAACTCTCTATAAAAGGTATCTAAATTCCAAAATCAATTATAACATCAGATTCCCCAAACAACGTAAACTTTATCTTATTATCACATAATGAAAATATGATAACCTTCGTCATATTAAAAAAATTATTAAAACTAAATATATTACCATAAATTTCTTATATATATCAAATTCTTCTTATAACCAGAATATAATTATTGAATCGAAAAACGAAAAATATATTAATTATTCCACTTCGACTGTAGTAACAGCATATTCTGGGGCTTTCTACCAAAGAATTTTTTGAGGTATGTTTCTTTGGAGCTTAATACATTCATATACATAATTCCCCATTTCTCAAAAATTGATTTATTTAAAATAGATTTCCACTTTTTTCTCTTGCAATCATGAGCCTGGTGGCCTTTTTCTCTACATTTTTTTTAAACTCCCATTCCTTTTAGGCATGTACCGTGGTGGCTGTTCCCACAATTATCACATAAGTGAAAATCTTTCGTTCCCTCTTTCCATTTATCTATCGCTTTCCCCACTTTTCACTTCTTATGTTTCTTTAATTTAATGTCCTAAGACATAGAGAATTTCTTTTCTATCTTGATAGAACAAGAGACTTTATCTTCGTATGGAATGAAGGATTGTGAGACTAATGGTCAAAAGAGAAATGGTTTTAACACCTAAAATAATTGATAAATTTTTCTCCTTGGGTTACATATATAATATGTTTCATGACTTTCTAACCTTGGGAAGTTATCCTCATACATTGAGACATTATCATCCTCTTTTTTCCTCAAACTGTGAAATTGCCTTTCCACATCCGCTCGATGGATGGGGGGAAATAATTTTTCTTAGAAAATTTCTTTGATATCCCTCCAATCTATATTTTATATATCTTTATCCTCTAGTTTGTTTTGACATAATGTCTACCATTGATTTACATCTCCTATGAGGCGATAAACTGCCCTAACATCCTATTCTCTTTCATTACTCCCCAAAGCATTAAATATTTTCTCTATGTAACTTATCCATTCTTAGATAAAAACATATTTTTAGTCTCATTAAATTTTGGTGGGTTTTTCCTCATGAATCAATCGAACATTGATCCTCAGCATTGTGGATCTGGGTGCTCCATATGGGTAATATTATTAATCATAACTTGAGTGAGTTGTTATAGTATGGTTATAAGTTTTTCATCACCAGTTGAATCACCAGCTCCACTATATTTATCTTCAATAAGAGGTCAATCCCTTCATGGATTATGTGCATTGATACGGTTTCAATTCCTTCCACTATGCACCGTTTCTATACAATTTCATACACTTTATTAGTTTATGAATCACAATACATAATTACAAACAAGTAAAATACCCCACATAAATTTAATAATTAATAAATATAATACATAATCATAAACAAAATTCTTTTAGGAAGTATTTACTCTTAAATCCTTCATAATTTTTTATTGAAAATGTGTATTATCCTAAGCATATCCACCAAGAGTTTCATAACCAAGATTAAAGCAATGACCATTGTCATGTACTAGGATACCCCGAGTCATGCCCAAAACTCATTTTCGGTGTTTTCACACCATGGTAAATCTGTTCCTGAGCCGCCTCTACCTACTTGTATCCATACATGGATGTATTTCTATGAAAATACACAAAATCTCTACAATACTAATATTCAAGGATGTTCTTCTATACTAATCCTCAAAGCTTATCTTAAGGTAATGTTCTCTAATAAGAGGTTTCCTAAATCTAGCTTCAATGGTTTGTACTAAGCATCCTCTGATACCAGCTATAACTCCAGACCCCAGAGGCATGGATACAACGCATTATTTTAATACATTGGCACTATTAAATGGAATCATGTCACGAAGGACCGATCTGTTTAGCAGTCTTGGAATATAGATTATATACATGAACGTTTTATTACACATTCAATCATAAAACAAATCATAAATAATACAATGAGAATTACATTATTCATCTATCATAACCCTTCATATCAATCATAATACATTTATAGGAATCCTAGGAAAACAAAACCTAAGAAAGAGGTGGGACTAGATGCTCAGTAAGGGTATGTAATTTAGTGAAAGCTATAAAATCTTAAGGAAAGATTTGTAGTAAAAACAACATCCTTTTAAACATAAACATAAACATATTATGGAAAAAATAAAACCTTACCATATAAACGGGCACTGGGATATTCTACTAGTCTAATAATCACATGTAATAACTAATTTAATAATGAGATAATGCATAATTCCAGACATCATGACCCCATAGTCACGGCCTCGGGCCAAGAATACAAATAAACATTTTGTCAAGGCCCTATTTCTAGACACTAAATTATCTCATGAGTCCTACTAATGCATCGAGGGGCTATACTGGTCCACACCAATCACTTAATAAGTCTAATTCATTCCTTATATGAAAACCGGTGAAATATAACATAAACATTCGTACTAAAACTGACAATCAAAATGTCAACACTTTAACAAAAAACCATGTATGGTATGAAAATAGCACATACACAGTCAAACATATAATAACTCATTCAATAAAATAAAGAAGATTTTATTATAATAAATCAACATCAAACAATAATAATATTTAATAATGGATGTTGACATAGTCTAAAATAGTTAATAAAACTCTTTTAGAGAAATACCCCTTTTCATGAAATCATTTAAAAGTCCAACAATTTATAATGGAATTCATTTAAAAATATTTTTGAATCATAGTTTCCCGTACCACTATGAAACATTTGAAACAAATAAACTCTTTAAAACAATCCTTTTCACGTAAATAAATCCTTAAAATCATTTTTAGAACATGGACATTAATTAAAAAAAATTATATAAATATATCATTAAAAAAATTTAAAATGACAATCTTTCCAAATATTCAATTACAAAAAACCATAAAATATTCATTTTAAGAACATTTTTATAAAACAAGGACTTGGATGAAAAAAATTTCCTAGTAAATACTTACACATAAACATTCTCGGATAATATTGAGATTGAGTAATTTACCCGTACCTTGTACTTTCTTTTGGTCGCAGGTACATTTAACCTTCTAGTATAATGACCATAATATGTTATTAATATATACCAGAACCATATTCATATTTATGATATCATACATGATTTATTTATAGATTTATATTAACCATTTAATAACAATTTCAATGTTAAAATAAAATTCTGTTAATAATTACATTATTTATCGTACGTGTTTTAACTTGTTATTCTTGATCGTATTACTTATATTTTGATTTAATTGCATGTATATTATAATAAAAATTGTGTATAATATATATTAATAATATAAATATGTATAATAGATATATATATATGAAATAGACATCACTGTTTATGGAGACGGTAGGCCATACATATGCTTAAACACCGTTTCTGTTTTCATATCGAATTGAATGGAAGTAAGTGAATGCGATTTATGTGAATACCCACACACACACAAATATACATATACATATACATAAACATATATATTTCTAGTAGTGTTATTATTTCATATATTACATACTTATCAATAATATATATTTTTATAATCATCGCTGAATGGTGAACATGGAAACCAATCTCATCATGTCATGGAGACAGTAAACTGTACGTACGCATGATCGACGATATCATTATATTGATGGTGTACTTGTATCTAATTGGATGTTATATCATATATACATAATTATTAACATGTTATATTTATTATTTACATCAATTATACTCGTTATTATACCCATCCAAATAATGATGTGTGGACTAAAAAACTACACCATGACGTGGAGAATGTAAGTCGTATGTACACATATATGGTGAAATAGTAATTCATAGGATGGATATAATAATGAATATGGTTTTCCATAGTTTTAATAACATCACATTATTTAGTAGGTACTATTGTTATTATTTTGGTATGGAAACATCAATGAAAGTGTAAGTGGAAGATGAAAATAACTTTGAAAGAGGTGATGAAATTATTACATCTTCCTCAGGTGCTTCTTTTTGATTTGATCAAAAGGGTTCCATGGGATGGATTTCTGATAAATTTAATCCCACTATGTTTAATTGAGGGTAGTTGGGAGGATATTTGAGTAGGGATTGGTTGAGTCAAATAGCTTTGGAGGTCTCATTATGAGAAAAGTGGATGTAGCCTTTTATAAGAGAGGTTAGGGTCACTTTAGGAAAATATTGAAATAATAATTTATTATAAAATAATATTTAGTTAATAAGTGATAAAAATGATTTACTTCAAGTAAAAGGTTGGTATAGGTCTAAAAAATCTGAACAAATTGGTTTTAGACAGTTATAGGTCTCTATATTAACCATGTCTCTTAGAGTTAACTCTTAATAAAATAGTTTAATTTTTAAAATGTATTATTGTATTATTATAATAAATCGTCAATAAACAAAAAATAAAAATACAATAGAACCCCTAGTAGTTCATTATTTAAATATATAACCATCTCTATGTCCCTTGGCTAGATATTATATTTTTTTAATATAATATCCATTAATAATATTGTATTTGTTTTAAAAACACATTTATGTCAATTTTGACACGATTTAGTATTTGGATTTTGCGAATGTCAGAAAAACATGATTAATTAAAAAAATAACACTTGTAGTATTAACCTAAAAAGTTAGTGGAATGAATGAAAAGTATCATTTTACATTAATTTGGATATTTATAATATCAATTATTTTAATCTTTCATTAATAATGTAATTACTGCATCATCATTGTGTCATAAATAAATTTAATTATTTAATGACTAAAAATTATAAATAAAATACCATTACATAGGAAAAAATTTAACCTTTATAAGGAATATTTATAGTTTAATTTATCTTATGTATAAACCTATATTAAAAATTATTTAGTTATAAAAAATTATATTTAACACTTTTAACTTTTCTTTATTTAAAATAATTATATATGTCCTAATCTAATAAAAGTAGATTAAAGAGGATCATATTTTATACCTAATGTTTATTTGGAATGAAAAAAATTTATCCAATAGTATTAGGACATGTGTTAGGGTAATTATAATATCATTTTTTACCCTTAATTACCCTATTTACTTTTAATTATGGTAAATAAAAATAAAAAATTACTATTCATCCAAAATTATTTTCATCCTATTGAACCAAATTTTACATACTGATGTCAACAGTGCCTCTTGGATTTTTTAAATTCAATTCACAGAAGCATTAAAATTACATTTCATGAAATTTTGAAAATGTTCCTATAAGGTGGGAAAAAGACATTAAAAAGATCAATAAAGTTATATATATATATATATAATCTTATTGTAAAATGAATCCAACTAATTATATTGTACTAATATAGGCATTATGTATGGATTTTGACTTTAGAATAAATTTTAATAAAAATAATACTTTTTTAAATAAATGGTGGTTTTAAACAATTACGTAGTGTATTTCACTATCCATCAAAAAATTGAATGTTTTCAGAAAAATACCATAAAATCACCCTAAGAAAGTTTTGATATTTGGAATCCAAAAAATGAAGTACATTTTGAAAAATAAAAATTATAATATTTCATATAGTGGGTATTACACTTCATAACTTCTTTTAAACCGAATAGTTTAATTATTTGTTGTGCATTTGAACACGATGTTGTGAACATCACACACTATTGTATTATTCAAAAAGAAACACAACAGGGATGCTCATGGAGTTACACAGTGACATGGAACATTAATGAGACTATTAATGGACAGTATCATTCTGTGTAACGATGCAAGGAAGGAACCATAATAGTGACACTGTTTTATAAATTAAACAGTGTAACGATGCGACATCGCAGCATAACTGAAATTCTACGACGTGTTTCCTTTTAAATTTTTGGAATTTGATATGATAGAGAATTATTATTTCTGAAATCATTGAAGAATCTCTAATGTCTCTCCTCTCCAATGATTAATGAAAAATGCTGACAAATGCAAGAAGATATTCATCGTCTTCGACACCATTTGAATATCAGAGCCCATAAGGGATGTCGAAATCTTGGAATCATGAGGATGAATGTCGTGACATCAGACATCAATGAGGTAGGGATTTTATATGGTTTTGATGTTCTTCCCTAGTATTTTCTAGAAACGAAGATCGTGGATCAACCCATGAACCGGTTGACCCGTTCTTTATGTGTTTATGTGGGAGGGGAACACTATTGTGGATTTCTTTATCAGGGATTAAGATTATTCTTGTATGAACAAAAAACAATCCCAGATCCTCCCACTTGATTATAAAACTCTAATGAGGAGGGCCCAGGGCGACACAAACAAGGCTTGATCGCATCCACTTTTGTGTTCTTGTTGGATGCCTTACCAAAACAATGAAAAATGTTATTTATGGCCTTCCTAGTGAAGAAGGCGCACTCAGGAGGGTGTAGATGTAGGTGGCAGGAACAAAATACCACTTTTGTGCATCTGGTGGTGCACTGATGGATCTGCCACAGCACCTGCGACATGTTCTAGCCTCCTTCCCTTCAGCGGGAAGGAGGGATGCCAGCCACACTTATGGCCGACTGGAGTGGTGTGCATGTCGGCGGACCGCGAAGTCTAGAGACGGTGACCATCGTGTCGCGGTCGTGGGGGAATCAACACCAGGTAGGGAACAACATAGAGGGGTGGCTCCGACCGGGCCACCCAACTGGTTGGAGAAGTCGATGTCTGTCAATTGTGTGTAGAGGTTTGGGTCTCATGGAATCCCACATGGTCAAAAGAGGCTGGAACTAACTTGATGTCGTGTCTTGGTTGTGCAGTCCTCCACCGGTCGCTCGAGCGGTCGGTCATCAACTGGCGTGCGAAGCCCCAAGAATGCCAGACCCACATTGGTGGTTTGGACCTATGCTGATGGGATGGACCCACACCCATTATGCTGGACCCACACTGACAGGCTTGAACTACACCCTTTGGGTCAGGCCAGACATGTCCAATTCGCAGGGTGACCCGGCGGGCTGGACCCACGGCCAAATTGGCCCCAACCCAATGAAACCTATTAGGCCTATCCCATTGGCCAGGGAAAAATAGATCAACCCTGACCCACAACAGGTCAAGTTGAGTCCATAAAAAGGAACCATGGTATATAGAATCCCAGGGCCTAGTTGGCTTGGACGGTCCCACCGGGTCGGACAGGGGCCCGTCGCAAGTGGCCAACTATTTACTAAAATGCTTGTATCTTGAAAACCCCATGTCTGATTGACAAGAAGTTTGTGGATTTTGGAACCTATGGGGGAGGAAGATATTTTGGAATGATTTTTGGTGACATTAATGGATGTTGAGACATGATATATTGATAGAGGAGTGGTTCTACCAATCGCACTATGAATAGAATGATGAGGTTTGATGAGGCCTTAAAAGTGCTCGACGACGGCACACTGGGAAGAAGCTCTGTATGACCCTACAGGCCCATGGGGGTGATTTTATCTATTAGACTTGACAGAACCATGGTACTCGAAAAGAGGAGTTCCTCAGTTTGAGCAAGGTGGGAAGAGGCTCTGTGTGGCCCGATAGGACCATGGTGGGGAGCGACTCTGTGTGACCCAGCATACCAATGGTACAAATCCGGGATGAGTAGCCCAATAGTTCAAGATCAGTTGGAAGTGGAACTGTGTGAACCAGAATTCCCATTTTACTTAATAGAGGTGTAGTTCACCAATAGCTACAGACTTTTATAATATGAATGATGATGCTACCATCACTACCGTATAATATACCTAGTGCGAGCTGTATCTTTTACTTTGTGCTATGAGGTTGTGGACTTCATTGGTGGTATTGCCTATGTGGTATTTACAGTGTGTTGTTTTTCTTTCGTAGATTATTGAGAGTCCATCGATAGTCTCAGGGACCCTACTGTGTATTGTTATACTGACTCTTGAATGGCCTTCGCCAACACGTGTTGTGTTTGGTGCAGACAATTGATGTTTCGACATAGGTGATAAGGGGGACGAGACTGATGGATTCTACGATGGTGGACATGGTGGCCTAGGACCAGGTGGGGCCCTGTAGGATTGGGCGGTCAGGACATACTACGTTATCTTCATGTATATTCACTACTCTCACGATCAGTTGGGTTTTTCCATTGACGGCCATAAGAGTTTCATTTGGTAAATTTATGTTTTTAGTTCCTTGGTGGGTTTGTATTTTAGAACACTTACTTCCATGGGTCTTTAAACTCAGACTTTTTATGTGATATACTTGTTTCCCCTTTTACTATATTGGGATGTGGTTTGGCATGAGTGAGGTTACAAGTTTAATGGTAATGCCTTCCATTTTTGGGATATTATTTTGTGGTGAAAGTCGCCATCCCATGGACAATGGAAGGAGAGATTGGGGTAGCCACGACCTGGGACCCGGGGGACGGGTCATGACAACGTGGTATCAAATGGAGGTTAGTTCCCCCTCAAAGACCATGAGAATATGTTTTCTTTTTAAGAAAAAATGTTATAAGTAGTGAGTCCAACCTTGAAATTTGGGGAGTCCAATGTCTATGCGGTGACCGACGTATCCATACACTAAGACCATGAATTTTGTTTTTTGGCTCAATACATGAAAATAATGGTTGCATATATGTCTAATTATTTTGAATAAAATATAGATCACCTAGAATAACCTTCTATCTATGGTATATCATGATCTATCTCCACATTCCTCCACATGGATGACCATCTAGGACCCCAATACGAGGTCATGACAACAAATCTCCTTGTGATGAGGCGTCCGTTCAATACCAGTTCTAGAGATGGCCCCAACGAATGGTGCACCAGTTCTAACACCACACAATGCTCAGTATCTAATATCGACAGTTCCAAGAGAGGGAATTCTTAGGTTCAGTTCTTTGTATGAATTTTTTAGTTTGAGACCTCCAATGTTCGTGGGAGAGACATATCGTCATGTCGCCGAGGACTGGCTAGAGGTTGTGAGGTGGGTCTTTTGCTTAGTGAATAAATCACTTGACCATATGGAGATTATGGTAGTGATCCTTTTATAGGGAATATTAGGATTATGTTAGAGTTTGACCATATAGACACATGATTAGAAGACACTCGCCTGAACATAATTCGAGAATCTTTTCTTGGAAGAGTTTTTCCCCACGACCCTGCGCTCTGTGCGCACTCAAGAGATTCTTCACTTTTAGAATGGATCTATATAATTATTCACATGTGGATGGTACGTACACATGGAACGTGACTTCCCGACCCACTATAAGGATGAATAGAATATGGTCGAGTGATTACTGAGTTAGATGAAACTGTTCAAGTGAGGAGGTACGCGGGCTGGCAGATGTGGAAGGGGAGTTGGCTAAGCGGCAGGTAGTGGGTGATAGTTTGTGGTGTTACTGCCACCCCACCGAGGTGGTCCACCCCAACCTCAAAGATCATGAGGGAGGGGCGAGCTCACCACCATGTAGGAGAGGCTTATGACAATGACGATCAAGAGATGATCCAAGGAATGATCTATATCTTCTCCACCCTAGTTGTTGTTCATTAAGACATGGGTGCTAGTCACCCTTTCCTTTCCCCGTCTCTTGTTCGGATCTCAATGACTCTAGTGGATCTGTTGGCTTGGTCGTTACATCTAGAGACTCCAATGGGTGATGATTCGATTATTACAGATGGATGCCGCAAGTGTGATCATACTATAGGATGCGAGAGCTTATACTAGGATCTCCTAGTAGTGGTATCAAGACCTTATGATATCATCTTAGGTATAGATCAGTTATCCACGTTTCATGCTCAGATCAACTATTTTAGACATACAGGTCGGTGTGTTTTTCTTAATGGGACAATTATTTCCATCACTGGTGATAAAGAAACCCATGCAACTCAGAACAAACATTCTCAGAGGTGGGTGCAGTTGATCACTCACCAGTTGGCTAGCCTCACCCTCAGTGTTGTGGATGAGAGGAGTTAAAGAATTCCTGTTGTGGTGGGTGAGTATGATTATGTTATTATAATGGATGTTATGGGACTACCTTGTCCTAGCAAGGAAGAAACTTTCATTGACCATTACCCTGGAACGACGCTGATATCCATACTAGAAAATTAGATTTCTCCCACAGAGCCTCATGATTTTAGGGAATTAGTAGAGGAATTTTATAAGAAAGGGTTCGTAAGGCCCAACATATCACAATGGCCAGCCCTGATGTTTTTTTCCAAGAAGAAAGATGTGAGTTTGAGGTTGTGCATGGACTTCCATCACCCGAACATGGGGACCTTGAAAAAAATACCCACTACCAAAAATTGATGACTTCTTAGTTCAGGTGAAGAGAGTGAAGTCGTTCTAAAAGATTGACGTCAGAATAGGCTATCAACAACATCGGGTACGATATGAGGATGTATCAAATATAGGAGAAAAGTTCTAGTATGGCCACAATGTGTTCTTGGTGATGCTTTCGTCATTACAAACACCCCAAGAGTTTTCATGGGCCTAATGAATGGGATCATGCAGCCTTACATTGACTGGTTTGTCATGGTCTTCAACGATGGCATATGGGTGTAATCAGTGTCAGAGAAGGAGCACTCTATGCACCTACAGATAGTCTTGGATACACACTCAGAGCACTATATTTATGGAAATCCCTGAAAGTGTCAGTTCTGGGTTTGGCAGGTTTACTATCTGGGACACGTCTTCTCAGAGGCTGGAGTTGCGGTAGATCTAGCGAAGACAGTGCAAATTATATCTTGGGAGCCATGAATGATCATGACTTAGGTGAGGAGCTTCTTAGGGTCGGATTCTTACTATCCAATTTTCATGCTAGACTTTTACTGAGTAGCATAATCCTTATCGGCATTTGAAACTTAAGGGACAACTCATAGGGTTGAGTAAGAAATTACATGAGTGTTTCTAAAAGCTGTGACTGATACTAACTAGTGCACCCATCTTGAGACTACCAGATAGGGGAGTGGGATATGATGTTTACTACAGTGCATCAGGTACCATACTAGGTTGTGTCCAGCTACAGGAGCAAGTAGTGATCACCAATATATCATGCCTGTAGAGGCAGCATGAGAAGAAATACGTCACCCATGAACAGGATTTTGCATCAGTGGCCTTTTCCATGAAGATGAGGCAGAACTACTTTATGGGTGAACAATTTATTGTTTACTCGAACCACAAGAGTATCAGGTATATATTCTCCCAAATGGACTTAATCCTAAGATAGAAGTGATGTATAGAGTTCCTAAAGGACTAAACATTTGAGATATTATATACCTTTGGAAAGGGGAATGTGGTGGTACACGCGCTCAACAGGGGGACTAATTTGAAGATGTTGAGTTAGGTGATGAAGCAGTTAGCTGGTGGCCGAGAATGAAGTGAGCAGTGGATGAGTTCATTTCATGATGCCTCACTTGTTAGGGAGTGAAGGCTAGGCATTAGGATCCCACATTCGAGACTCTTCCGCTTGAGGTACCAAAGAAGAAATGGGATGGTATCTAAATGGGCATCATGATGGGGTTTCCACATACATCCAAGGGCCACAACTCTATTTGGGTAATCGTTGACCGACCCATGAATTCTGGTCCCTTCCAACCTATCTGGGAGAAAAGACTGGTTGAAGTATTGGGTTGCCTTTATGCTAAGGATATAGTTCCACTCCATGGGGAACCTTAGATAACCATCTCTGAGTAGGATGCACTTTTTACATCCCATTTAAAAATGGGATTACAATAAAAATTCAAGACTCATCTACTCTTGAGCACAACTATTCATCCCAAGATGGATGGTTAGACATAGTGGACTATACTGACCAAGGAGGTAATGCTTTGTGCTTCCATCCTTGTATCTGGATACAGTTGGTAGGACCACCTACCATTGGTGGAGTTTGCATAAAACAACAAAAATCACTCCACCATCAGAATGGTACAATTTGTTGCTTTGTATGGGTGGCCTTGCAAATCACCCATAGGCTGTAAAGACCCAAGGGAGTCATCTCTTAGGGGTAAGAAGTTGTCGCGTGAAACCACTAAGAAGGTGAAGATCATCCAGGAGAAGATGAGGACTGCACAGGGAAGGTAGAAGTCTTTGGACATTAAGAGACAAATACCCTTGTAGTTTGAGGAGGGGGACCATGTGTTCCTTTGGGTGTCACCTCAATGGGGATTGTGGAGTTTTGTCTTGGGTGGTAAGATATCTACAAGGTTTATCTGAACCTTTTAGATCCTGAGTTGAGTTGGTGAGGTGGTGTACCACCTAGAACATCCCCCATAGATTCACTGGGTGAATGGTGTTTTCCATGTGTCGTAGATGAGGAGGTACATGCATAATATATTACATTCCATTGACTAGGCGAGTGGGACATTGAGGATGGGGAAAATTTTGTAGAGTTCTCAGTGGATGTTTCAGATCGATAAGAGAGGATTCTATGTGGGTGTTCAATTCCTCTAATGTGAGTTTGGTGCGAGCATGGGAATCTCCAGGGGAGCACATGGGAGTGGGAGGTTGAGATCCATGCTCAGTACCCCCATCAGTTTGTTTAGTTTTGGTTTTGTTTTTCGGCAAAGTAAATCCCTAAGGTATGGAGAATGTAATGTATTTGAAAATATGTTTGATTTTTTTATTATATTGAATTTTTCTGAGATCACATGCACTAAAGGAATGTGATTCCAAAACCCGGATATCCCGTAACAAAGTTTTGAACTTTTTAAGGTACGTTTAGTAAATCTGCGAGTGGGTTTTTCTAACATTTGAACTGGGGCTCAGATAAAAAACCTGAGGACACCGTTGAACTCAAAGCACTAGGATTCGACTAGAAATGAAATATCATTGGCCAACAACAACCAAGTGGAAATGTTATTTTACATTCATTTTTGAGAAAATTAATAAAATAAGTTAATATAATTATTTTATTTCCTTCTCATCCGTTGAGTAGCAGATGACAATGCTGCAAGGCAGTGGTGATGCAGTGATGAGGCGCATTAATGATACTTAATAACGGAATGTATCATAAAGTGTAGCGATGCAATAAAGTAAGTGTAACAACGACGTTGTTTCATAAATGATACAATGTAACTAAAATGTTGCGACATGATTTCTTATTTTGGCATTGTAGATGATGTAGAAATAATCTATAGGACATCTCTGACAAGCCTCCATCGACTTTCCTCTCTAATAAAGAATGATAAACACTGACCTAAACTGATAGATTTTCATCATCCCCAATGCCTTTCGAAGATCAGAGCCAGGAAGTGACGTCAAAATCTTGGAACCTCAAGGACTAACACTCTAGAATCAGACGTCAATAAGGAAGTGGTTTTATATGATTTTGATGTTATTATCCATTATTTTATAGAAATGAAAAACGTGGATCAACCCATGAACAGGTTTAACCATGAATTGTGATTTTATGAGTGAGGGTACCACTATAGGGGATTTCTTTATCTGGGATTATGATTATTCTTATATAATCGAACAATAATCCCCAACCCTCCCCTTATTTATAATCCTCAAATGGGGAAGACTCAGGCCGACACAAAAAATTCCCGATCACCTCCTCTTTTGCATTATTGGTGGCCACATTCTCAAAATGACATGAAGGGTTATTTAAGGGATTTTATGTTAGGAATGAAATCTCTGGAGGCCATAGACACATGAGGAGTGAAGAACAAACCACAGGCTTGGGTCAGGGGGCCTGCTGATGGATCTGTTCCCGTACTGACACTGAAGGTGGCGGCGGTGGCCACACATTTCTATACATGCCAGCAGCATGATAATGAGTGGGATAGAGGGATGCTAGCCATGCTGGAGGCCAGGTGGAGTGGCGCACTGCGGCATCTGGAGACTATGACCATCAGACTGCGACAGCGGAGGACACGGTGCCAGTCAGGGTGCCGCGTGGATGGGTGGGTCAGGACCAGGCCACCTGTCAACCTGGTGGAGACACAGACCATTGATTTCTTCTGGAGCTGGAGGCCCTGTGGCATCTCGCAGAACATTTGGGGGCTGGACATGGAGGGGCGCCATATCCCAGCTCCGCGGTGTTATACCTAAAATTCCGGTGGCCAGTCCCTAGCAGGCAGGCTGAGCCCCTAGAGTTTCGAACATGCACAGGTGGATCGGACCCAGAACCAGCATGTCCCTCCATTGTAGGATGGTTGGACCCGTGCCTTTTGAACTTGAAATATATGACCGAGTCACCGTGCGACCCAGCGTGCAAGAGACCTCTGTCAAACCGGGCTATGCCCAACAAGAATTATTGGGCCTGACCCACTGTCCAGGCTAGACCTGACTGACCATGACTGGCAGAAGGTCTGGTCGAGTCCATCAAATGGATCTGGGGTATGGGGAATCCCTAAGCCGAGTAGGTCATGTCAGTACGACCGGGTCGGACCAGGCCCCTTCCCAACAAGCTCCCAATTTACTAAAATGCACATATCATACACACTGTGTGTCCAATTGACGTGTCGTTCTCAGTGTTGGGACCCTCTTGATGAATCACATATATTTTAATGACTTGTGGAGAGATTAATGGACTTAGATAAGTGAATAATTTCTTGAGGAGTGGTTCTCCCAAGTTCCCTACACACGGAACCGTGCGGTTGGTAGAGACCTGAAGACTGCTTGACTGTGGCCCAGTGTGAAGCTGATCTCTGGGACCCAACCGGTTCATGGTTGGGAGCGTCTTTATTTGACCTGGTATACCCACAATACTTGATATGAGTAGTACCACATTTCGAACAAGGTGGGATAATGTTCTGTGTGACCAGGGTGGCCCATGGTGGGGAGCAGCTCTGTGTGGATAGCATACCCATGGTACTCATCATGGCTAAGTTCCAAAATAGTTCACGGTTAGTGGGATGCAGCTCTATGTGACCCAACTGGCCCATTGTAAAATTTATAGGAGGTGTTCTCCAACAGCTGAGGAGTTTGATGATATAACTGATGATCCTACAATCATTACCCTGGAATATACATGGTGTGAGATGCGTCTTTTACATAGTGATATATGGTTGAGGACTTTCATTATGGTATTACAACTGTGGTATTTAAATTGTGGTTTTTTCCATCATGGATTACTAGGAGACATTTTGGGGTCTCAGGGTCCAATCTTTGTATTGTTATACTCACCCCTCCATGGTCTTCACCCACACGTGTTGTGTCTGGTGCCGACAATCGACATTTCGAAAGAGTTTCTCCGGGGGATGAGATTGAAGGATGCTACGATGGTGGAAGAGGTATCCGAGGACTAGGTGGGTCCCAGTAGGAACGGGAGGTCATAAAATATTACTTCAGCTTCCAATAGCTTCGCTATTCTCATGATTACGTGGGGTTTTCCACAGATGGCCATCAGATTTTCCTTTAGTAATTTATTGCTTTTAGTTACTTGTTGGGTTTGTATTATATCCCACTAGTATCCAATTTTACATGCACTAATATTTGATTTAGTAGTATAAATGTTTCACATTTTAGTGTGTTGGGATGTGGTTGGGCGTGTGTGCATACCGGTTTAAAGGCAATGCCTTCCCTTTTTGGATATTCCATTCGGATGCTAGTTGTCAGCCCCTAGCTCATAGAAGGTGGCCTCGGGGTAGTAATGGAATGGTTCCCTGGGGGGAAGGTCATGACAGATAATCTGGAATATATTATTTTTGGGTAAATTTAATTTCATTTAAAAGATATCTCATAAATAAATATTAAAAAAATGCTAATCATTCAGAAACTAATGTGGTTGATGAGTGGTCAAATCCTAAAAATGTTATAGAGAGTCATTATTTTCATGGGTTATCGGGAATTTATGAGCATCTTGTTGAAATAATTTAAGGTTTTTCTGGCATAATAACCAGGTTAATAAGAAAAGAACATTAGTTTATTTGAAAAAATTAATGTCATGAATATTCCATGGAATTAATAAGAAAGTTACTACAGGTTTAGATATGTCTCATCCATCCGGAAATGGTCACTTTAATATCAAGAGAGTGATTCAATGATGGTATTGGGTTGTATTTTAAAATATATTTTTTGGGTAATTACTTATTCTTTACAAAAATTGAAACCTCATGATGAAAATTATCCTACACCAGACCTTCAACTGGTTGTTTTATAGGGTTATCTAAATATTATGATAGATAATTTATATAGATTAATATGTGAAAGTCATACTGATCATAATATTTTGAAGTATATATTCACAAAGAATGATATGAATATAAGAAATATGATATGGGAAGAATAGATAAAAAATTATTACTACACAATTCTATACCATCTATGTAAATAAAACAATGTAGTTGATGCTTTATGACTCAGAGATAATGAATATTGGAATATGATACATCAAAAACATGAAATTTTGAATAATAAAATTATTTTTATTAGATTAGATATTATTCAGGAATGAAATAACTAATCTTTGTTTATTTAAATACAATAATTTTTGTTTTACAAGTTTAAGATAGCTCTGAAGGAAGATAGTGTTTTACACAAAAATGTAAAAGTGGTTAAAAAAGGATTATATTTCAAATTTAATAAAAAAAGTAGGAATTATGATAATTAGAAAAAGGATATTGATTTTACAGGACCTGCATTTAAAGAAAGAAAAAATTGAGTGACATACATAGCCCTCCATTTTTTATTCATCCTGGAAACACATCAATTTATAGA
Organism: Viscum album; assembly: GCA_963277665.1. Lineage (NCBI taxonomy): Eukaryota > Viridiplantae > Streptophyta > Magnoliopsida > Santalales > Viscaceae > Viscum > Viscum album. Next base: position 909,338,898 of record OY728155.1, on the reverse strand, counting down.
GACATAGGAAACATTTTTCAAAAGAAGGAATAATGAAATATATTGTCTATTTATTATGAAATATTTCACTTTATAATAGGTAGAATCTAAATGAAAATAACTGAAGGGGATACATCATCCTTTTCCATTGTTGGAATAAAAATCAAAATATATGTCCATATATTTTTTTGGTAGCATTACTAAAGACATATTTTGGTAAAAATGTGATATTTAATATTGTTTATAGATTAACTAAATATGAAATTATTTTTTCCATTTAAGATAATATGTATTTAAATAAAATTTATAAAATTTATGAAAATTTAATATTTATATTAAATTGATTCCCACATTCAATTTTAACTAACCATGATACCCAATTTCCCACTAATTTGTTGAAAGGACTACATATATCATTGTGCACAAAATTAAATTTCATTATAGCATTTCCACCTCAATATGTTTGATTGATGGAGGGAACAATTTCAACATTTTAAGATATTCTATGAGATTATTAAATAAATAATCTAGGATTTGGGGATCAATATATGACTTATGATAAATTTTCGTATAATATAAATTTTCATTATATTATGGAGATGCCACATTTTGAGGCACTATATGGGCAGTGGTGTTGACTCCAGGTTATTGGGATGATATCAGGGAAACAAATCTGGTGAGACCATATATTGTATGTCAAGTGGTTTTGATGGTGAACATGATTCTATAACACATTAAGATGACCAAAATTAGGAAAAAATTTATGTGGATAACTTGAAAAATAACATTTTATCACGATAGGTGCTCATATTTTTCATAAATTATATCTATAAGAATGTGCCATCTATTTGGGTAAAAAGGGAAACTTATTTATATGTATCATAGGATTATATAAAATACTGGATAATGTTGGATCATTTTGTTAACGATTGTCCTTTCCTTTGGTTTTATCTCACGTACATGACATATTTCATGTTTTATTATTATGAAAATATATAATAGATGAATCTCATGTTTTTAGCCAATATGTAGTTTTGTTAGAAAAAACTATTTCTTATGAGGAACATTCTATTAAAATTCATGACCATAGAGATCATGTTTTTAAGAATAAGGTAATTATAAAATTAATGTTTCTTGAAAAAGCATATTTTTGAATAAACAACATGGGAATCAGAAAATTCTATGAGGGAATGTTATCCCCAATTTCATAAAAAGTAAATAAAATTATGAGGATGCAATTTCAAAACCAAGATAATTGTATAAACCCATTTAATTTTAAGTTAAAACATTTTTATTTAATCATTTTTTATAGTTTATAGATTTATAATTATATTATGTAATTTTTTAGTGAAACAAAAAAATGTTTTTCTCAAAAAAAGTGGGTTTTTAGGCATTAGATAGATTTAATTAAAATATCAATTTAAAAATTATAGTATTATAATATAAAAATATAAACTAAATTTTTTAATTTATCATGTGAAAATAACTTTATATTGAATTTTTTAAAATTTTCATTAAATTTTCAATTTTCATTGAATAATGAAAATACTAATTTTTCAGTTAATTGTGTTTTTTAAAAATATTAACAAATTAAAATAATTTTTTTACTTCAATTAAATTTAATTTTTGATTTTTCATTAAAAATAATCTTATTGTGCTCTTTATAATAAATTTTATAATTAAAATTGGAATTAAATCAATTTGTATTCTTAAAATGAATTTTTTGAAAAATCATAATTCATTGAGAGTTGTGACATTAATTTGAAATTAAATTAATTGATTTCTTGAATATAATCATAAATAAAATTTATTATATCAAAGTCATTTTTTTCAAATTTCGTAAATAGTTCCCCTTTTTTCAATTATGAATAGTACCCATAGTAAGTTTTGTTACCACGATAAAGGTACTCTGGGTTTATTATGGGTATAACTAATCTGAAAAGGATTTAAATTCATTAGTCCCCTTTCATTTATTTAATTTTATGAGCCTAACTCTTTAATAATCTTTGATAATAAAAAATATTACCTTTTCCATTTATCTTTAATAATTTCAATTATTACATTTAATTAAAGGATAAAGTCAGAAATGTCACTCGCCTTGTTTTAATATCTATAATATATGGTCACCTAAATAATATAAAATTACATTAGCTAATAAATATATGTTTGAAATATTTTATATTTTTTATCATTATAATTTATTTTATATTTCTAGTGATTCAATAATTACCTTAAGTGCATATACAACAATGACTCATTGTTTATGGAATAAATATAAAAAACAAGTAAATGATTTTCAGAAATTTAAATGTAAAAAAAATCACTGATATATAGTGTCCAAATAATTTAATGAGAAAAATTATTGTATTTATTAGTTTTCAATAGATTTTTTATAAATATATTATAATCATTTTTTTCAAAGTCAAATTAAATGAATAAATAAAAAATGACATTAATAATATTTTGTAGCAGAATATATTTTATTAAATGATTTAAAATTCCAAATTTTTTTATATTCATACAATTTTATGGGATATGGTTTAAAATATAAATAATGTTCCATATATTGGTGAATTTTACTTATATAGTATCATTCGTGACCCAATCAAGAGTATTAAATTTTGATATCATGAGGTTATTGTCTTTAGGGTTAATATGGGGTCAAAACCAATAGATAAGCATAAGAAACATCACATAAAGATATAAAAACTTATTTATATGGGATTATTTATCGGAATACTATCACAGAAATATATCAATTCCATTTCATTGTTCATTGATAAGTGAATTATATTGATGTAATACTTTAATAAATTCCAAGAGTTCCCCTCTTTGTATATATAAAAGGGAACCAATTGTCATATCTTCCTCCCACATTTTGAGATCCCTATAATATCCAAGAACTAGAAAAATACCTTTCTATAATCTCTACCCATGTCCCAGATTCCCTCATTTTGATATTAAATTTACCTAGGTATGTTTCAACAATAAACCAAATGAGGATTTTTAAAGAAGAGGTATATTTCAAAACCCAGAACATTCATTTGGTTTATTCTTATACCTCATTAAAATCATATTCAAACATTATTAAATATTAAAATATTATCTTAAATATTCATATATTTTATTATGTTAATTTAATAACCTATATCAATCACCTCTTCCATCTAATGTGCAATGAATCCATCGTTCATCTTTATGGAGGACAACAACTTCGCTAACAGATTTAATAAATTTTACATCACCACCTCTCATAGATAATTTTAATGATTTATTATATATATATATATGTTATATTCTATAAATATTTATCATTTTATAAAGGTAATATAGCAATAAGTTTCATACATTTTAATCATCAAAAAATATAATTTCATCCACATGTGTCTGTGGATTTCCACATACACAAAGTGATGAGATTCATTTTTCATTGGCGAATCAAATGAAAATTATATATACGTAGATATTAAAAAATAATATGTTATTTATGATATAATGATCATTTTATAAATATAAAATTATGAATTTATTCTTTTTTATTTTTCTCATTGAAAATTAAAAATACTACTCATACGTATGTACATCTTACCATCTTCATGATTGTAACATAATTTAGTTGTTTTAACCATATATATTTTTCTATATTATTATTATAAATATATATAAATATAATATATATGGAATGATTATAATTATTTTGAGGATATAATATTGATCTATTTTCCTATACTCAAATTTCCAAATTCTTTTTGAATACATTATCCAAATATAGTTGAATAATCAGATGTGAACTTAATTGATTAAATAATTTTATATAACATGGTAATTGATAAAATAAATAAATAATAAATTTGGAAAATGTTATTATTAATGTAAATAGTTGTCATAGGAATGTTATAAATTAATATTAAGAATGTCCTCTCATGATTCAGAATCTTGGTAAAAGACACTTTACATAAACAACATTATTTTAAATGTTTTTATGTTTGATTGAATTAATCATTTATTTCCTTATCTTTATTCATGAAATTATATTTTTGATGTATTTATATGTACATGAGTGAATTATATATGTAAATTTGGTCTTTATATCAATATCTTTACTTGGATTATCATTATGAAATGTTTGGAAAAAAAAGGTAAAGGAATGTTCAATTTTATCATATACAACTTTACTTGTTTTTCCCATTACCAGAAGTATGATTTTATGGTTGGATATATATATAGAAATTATTTTTCTTTTTAAATAAAAAACCTCTTAAAATTTATTATATGAATTTCAAATGAAAAATAATTAAATGGATATATTGTTATTTGAAAATGTTCTTCTTATAGGGAAAATAATATTTTTATGAAATCTTTCATATGTTATGATTACACTAGGGTTCATGATAATTATTTATGAGGATGAGTAGTTATTTTATAAACTAAGAATGGATTGTTCCATTATAATAAATGTATCGATGGTTCCGTTATAAACACAGAACAATTGAGTAAGATATAGCTCTTTAATGCATTGTTAAAGGTATTGAGATAACATATTTTGTTTCACCATTAAGATTATTGGAATTTACTAGGTAGGACTTTCCATTTTCAATAGAGAAATGAAAATAATGTATAATGTAATCTACATGAACTATCTATCCCTATTATGGTTTATTATAGAATTAAAATTATTGAGTAATGTATGCTAATGATCCCGTATTTATTGGGGATTTTATGCTACTTCTTTTGTGTGAAATTAATTTTTTTTTTCAAATCCTTTTTATGAATTTTTTATGATTGAGATGAAACCATTATATGTTTTACATTAACATTAAAATTTATTATGAAAAAATTTATGAAAATATTTTCAAGGGAATTTAATTTTTTGTTTAAGAAAACATTTGTTTTATACCCAATGTTTTATAAAAAACAATATTCTATTGAGTATTGAATGACTAACAATCTTCTATCTTTATATAAATATTTTCCTATGTCCATTACTATGATTTTTATGCTCATCCAATGTTATGAACTCTTTTTCAATGGTTTCTTAGATTGGTTCGGGACATGAATGGAGATAATATGAAAACTGTGATGAAATTCCATGAAAAGAAGAAGATATTTTATATTAAAAATTTTGTATTTTTGGGAAAATAGATACTATAGGAAAATGGATACGTAGTGGAAATGTAAACTACATTATAAAAAATTTATTTTTTATTGTGTGATGACATTATTATCTAAAAAATTATACATTAAATAACATTTGGAATATCAAAAAAGTTTTCATGTATAAAAAATAATATATATATATTTTAAAGTAGGGTCCTTATAACAACAATTATTGGAAGTGGTAAATATGATTCACCATTCAACGATCCAAAAAAATCAAGGAATTCCCTAAACTAGCTATAGATAAGATAAAAAACCTGTAATATATCCCCTAAAAACTAAATAAAATATATAATGTAATACATATAAAAAAGTCAAATAAAATCATAGGAAGGTGTAATGATATGTATGAAAAGTAGGATATCCGAACAACTAAGCAACCTTTATTCATTAATGTAAATATTGATTAATAAATGGGGTTAATACAACTAAGGTTCTACATTGTAATTTTAAACCTATATTTACCTATTATTGGAATAGATATCCCTTAATCATGTGAAATACATTTATGGTGGTGACCCTGCTTATTATGAACACTCACCAATTTTTGAGAATTAAAACTAGAAACAATTTCATAGAATCCAATCAAACTGGATGGATTAAAAAAGAATAAATCCACTAAAAATATTACACACCATCATTAAGATTAGTAATTATCTATAATACATTTCCACCACTAACGTGTTTTAATGAATATAGAATCACCGTCACCCAAAATAATACACAACTAAGAAGTTATGTAAGGTAAGATATAAAAAATTAGGAGTACCTGAACTCATCCACACATCAATGCCATGTTCAATAATTTTAACCTAGAACTCATGTAAGAATATTACTTTTCTTGAGTTTTTTTGAAACATAGGGGTTGGATATCTATGGTTTTATTCTTACTCTTATTTACATTATTAATTTAAAATATTATTAAACTCCTACATTAAGAGTTAATGTATTATATTCATTAGATGAAATAGGATATGTGTATATATTTTTAGCTTCTACATTTTTATGAGTAATCTAAATTAATGGGTTTTCTAAAGATAATCACATTAATTTGGCGTGAACACATTAATTTTATAGATTCAATATGATTTAAAAAATAATTCATTAGACATGTCAACATATTAAGGGAATAAGATGTGAAATAATGTTGAGAATAAATCACCTTAAAAACTAAGTGATAGATTAATTCTTAATAACCACTTTTCATAACCTCAACAATTCTAAATTAGTAACCCAAACTATTTGGAAATCCAGAAAAATTTTGTTCAAGTGAAACAAATAATGAGGATCCCCTAATGGATTGGTGACATATTCATTAATGTTAATTGAATTTAACTTATTTTTGAATCCCACATTTTCATAATAATAGATGAATAGAATATTTTATTTCAATTTGATGGATTTTGTAAGGGTGATTTCTTATTATATATCCAAATAATCATATCTTATATGATTGACTAGTATTTTCCTACCAAATATTTCTGTAGATTATCTAGATGGTCAACTAGTATTATTTATGATGAAATTTGGATCCTCTTCTATTAATAGATGTGATGTATTATAAATGGGACATCATTTTAATAGGATATTATTTCTTAAATGTCATTATAAATGGTAATAAAAGAATGATTGTAATATGATAAAAACATTTTTTTAGATAATCACATCATTATCATCAACAAAGGTAACGATTTATCCTTAAGAAGGATAATTTTATTGTTAGAAATACCTATGATTGGAATCCTACAAAAATTTCATAAGAATATGGAATTGTTTTCTGTTTTTGAGAAATATATTCTTAAATAAACTAGTGTTAAAACTATTGAAATATATATCTTGATTCATATGAATCATGAAATAATTTTTTAATGTTTCCAATGGAATTAAATTCCAGGTTACCTATCGAATTTATAACTCATTTAGCCAATATTATTGGGTATGTAAGGTGATTATACGTATGATTGAGTGTAATAATTATATGGTAGGATTTTTTGTATTCTATAAGAATTATCCGAGTAAAGAAATTCATATATTTATCAATGATGAAAAAGTCCTAACAATGTGAATGGATTAAAAAACATTTATACCCATAATTCTAACATATTGAGAACACATGAAATGGGATAATAATTTTTAAATTCTTGTGTTGTGAACTCTGTATATGAACATAAAATTTTAATTGCAAGAAGTTGATATAGGGAGAGATTCCAAAGATGTTTCCTCAAATATGAATTTTTTGTTTTTTTGAAACATACAATTGTTACTTGGGAGGAAGGATTATAATTAAAATGGACATACATATTTGGGATATATAAAGTTGTATTAATAACCAGATTTAATTTTCATAAAAATTATTAGTTTTATATAATTTCATTTTTAAAATTTTGAAGGGTATATAGCAGAGAATATGTACTTCATATGTGTTGTAAATATAAAATAGTTAAATATCAGTGAATTAATTGATATATATTGTAATTTTCACTAAACTAACGAAGAAAATAAATGATTAATAATTTTTTTAAATGAAAATAATTATATCAATTTTAATTAAATATTAAAATCAAGCCTATTTTTATCTCATTTATCTAGTTATATAAGAGAGTTTATTTATAACAAATATTTGTTTTAATAAAAATTAAAAAAAGTTTTATGAATCTATATATTATATAATATGGTTTAAATATGAGAAAATAATAAAAATGAATTATTCAATATAAATGGATTTTACAAATATTTTCTAAAATATTGGGGTACATGTTTCTTCCACATTTATATGACATGTTTTGATAAAGGAATTTATTTTTCAAGTAGAATTCATAGAAGACATAGAACCCACAAGTGATTTGGAAATAGGAGTATATTTCTTAATTATTTCCCTAAAAATAAAACAGTATTTCATTCTTAAATAGTAATACATTGTGTTTCATAACAACATATTCTAAAAATAATTATCATTATAATAGTGGTCATAATATGCTTAGACATAGAGTTGTTTAATGTTTACAAATAAAATAGTATAAAATTAATATTTTATTTTTTTACTTATTATATTTAATATTTTAGGATATATATAGGTAGGATTAAATTTAATGTGTTATTGTTTGTTATCATGTAAATTTGAATATCCCTAGTTTTAAATTATTTATTTGACCAAAAGACAATTTGAATGAAATTTTATCATATAATTGTTTTTGATATATATATAAATAAAAATTTTAATAAGTATATTAATAGTAATTGAAATTTTTTGATGGAATAGGTTCCAAATAAGAATATTTTGAACATATATTGAGTTATAATTAGACTATATAGAAGAAAATTGTAACAATAGATGTTGTGAAGTTATGTATTTTTTAAATTATCTTTGAGTTTATTATTAAGAAAATCATTAATAAATATCAAAATTAATCAAACATGATTTTTTCATAAGAAATTAAAAACTAATGTTTTTAGTGTGACAGTTATATAAAAAGGAGACAAATAGATATTACATGCATTACATATAGTTTCAATTAGTTATCATTTCCCTATAAAATGAAACAAACATAAGGTTGGTCAGGATGTTATTCATATATGATAATGTAGGTTAGATCATATATTAGATATCATTATATATTAATATAGTTTTTGAAGAATAAAAACATTATTTTATAAAACGTAATAATATATTAATAATTCCTTCCTCTTTGTTTTATAAATAAATAAATATATATATATATATACATTTAATGAAATGTAGTAATAATTAGCCTCATAATGTACATTTTTGAGTTAACTCATTCAATGTTTCTCATAGAGTTGTATTGGTAAAATGTATGTAATAGATAGCATGAGTAATATTCTCATATAGAGATACCTAATATTCTCATGGGGCTTAAAATCAATGAAAAATATATTTGTGTTCACTAGATTACCCACTATGTATACCACATTATTTATCAAACATTATGATTCTTGAATACTATGAGTGCATGGATTATATTGGGTCTCCATTACTGAAGGTTAGGAGGACCCAATGTATGGAAACTGTCACATTTTAATACCTTTTTACACAGTGCATTTAGGATTAAAAAATATGGTTGATTAGAAATGTTTCTAATCATATAATCACATGGAGCTCAAGCAATATGATATTTTTCCTCCTATATGATGACCATTATATTTTTTCCCTCAATTGAGATATACTGGGTAGTATGTGGTCACCCATATATAGTATATATGATGTGATTATCTATCCATGTGAGGGTAATTTGACGCGATCATGGATAAAGGTTAAAAAACTATGTTGTATTCATCAACAATGTCAGTCTATACTTGGAAGGCCACTAATATATGAGTTTGTTATATTGTATTGACATACAGTATGTTTTATAGTAAATAAAGGCCTTGGATAGATGCAATTTATAAGATTTCATTGTAAGATGAGTATAATTTGGTGGACTCGGGTATAGATGTAAATTTGTATGGTGAAGATCATGACATATCACATTATTTCATCACTAGAATATACATGATTCTAGAGGTATCTCATTGATTATATATTTTCATCGTGTGATGCATATATTTTTAAGTCCAATAATGGCCAATGGAATCCTGATTTTTTGTTGACCAAATGTTCACTGATCTTTAATTAGATAACTACACTAAAAAATTGTGTTAATCCAAAAGTGTTATAGATGGGATATTCATAAGGTATTTAATGAGATGGTATATAAGGTGAATACAATGATAAATTATATTTTCTAAAAAAAATATTCTTAATAGTTTTGGATAAGGTTTTACTGATTTTAAATATGGTGCAATGGTGAAATGTCTTGTGGGCTTTATAGTGACTGTGAGACTTAAAGTAATAATCCCAATTGATCTTATATATAGTTATGATATATGTATAAAAGTATATGGTGTATTGGATTTTAGGATATATCCAGTCATAATGCAAGGATTTATCTAATTTATTATGAGAATATTATTAGAAATCATACCATATTATTGGATGGAATTGAATAGTGTGGTTTTAAAAACAATGAGATTACAATCACTAACCCTATATTGTCATGTAGAATAATTATGGTTTTGTTAAAAGTGTGAAATAAGATTAGACACCACCACCAATTCCAATTTTCATATTCTAGGAAAAAGAAACATGTGGAATTTAAGTGTTAATAGATTATGTCACTATGATTTTCCATATTCTTCTTTCATTAGTGGATTAATTGTATGGGATGTAACATTGGGAGAATATTGAATTCAAGCGTATGATCCATGGATTATGAGATGAATTTTCTCATTTTTAAAAATGATTGGGTTTCTTTATGTATCAACTTATATGTATCCTTTTAGGATATATAAATAAGATTCAATGTGAGGGAATGCATGAATCTTGTATGTGCCTGTTAGACCAAGACTCCAGATAGATTGAAGCTTTGTAACACCCCATGATTTTATGATATATTACTTTTTCAAAAAATATTAAATAACTTTGATAACATTAGATACACAAAACCTTGAATATAAATGGAATATAACATATTTCATCATTATAAAGTATCAATTAAATTGGAGGATTGAATATAAATAACAACTTTTTAAAAAATATTTAACCTTTTTTAGATAAATGAAATATATTTTCAAATATGGTCTCTATATGTTTCAAAATGATAATTTTTCCGTAAAATGGTTTCTATTTATATTAATAGAAATTTAACAAAACTAATTTACAAAAACTTTTAGAAAAATATCTGAAAAAATTAATTCATTTTTAAAATAAATATTTCCAAATTAGATTAGATCAAATTTGTGTGAATTTTCATAAATTATTATTTATTCAATGAATGGTAAAAATAAAAACTTTATCACAAATTGTATTTTCATTTTAAGCATTGAAAACGTTCAATTTTATTTTAATATGGTTTTACAGTTAAAATTTCATCATTTGTATTATGATTTGTCTGATTTATTTCTTTAATCGATATAATGTTGAATTTTGATATAAAAATTATACTTAAGAATTAAATTTACTATAGAACAAAAATTTCCTAATTTTTTCTTATTTAACTAACAATTCTATTTTGGAAGTTATGAAAATCGAGTTAGATAAAATGGATTCCATATTTTGAATTAGAATATTTATTATAACGAATGAAGTTTAGAAGAGTATTTTTTATAATTAATAATAAAAATGAAAAAAATGTTTCCCACAGTTATGGTTAAAATAGGTTACTATTGGGATAAAAAGGTGTAAGTATTAAAATGATCTAAATCATGTCAAAATTATCTTTTATATCCATATATATACCAGATAACATATAATATTTATTAATGGTTATTTTTTAAACTATTTGGTGTTAATTTTAAATTTATATATTTTATTCTTTTTAAATAATCCTTGTGTGTCCTCCACCCACTTATAAAAAAACACCCCCTCGCCTATCATATAAACACATAAACGAAAATTTAGATTAGAATTTACATAAAAAATCATCTCAATTACTTCCCTTAAAATGATATAGAGTCCTTTTTATATCATTACACCATCCTAGGAATACTTTAGGCATAATAATAAAAGAGGTTTCATGATGAAGTGGTGTTGTTCTTAAATATGCATTTTAGTTATTTTTTATTATTATACATAAGTAAAATATTATTAAACTATGATTAAACAATGACAAATTTTTATTATAAATAATGGGATATTAATTTTTTTAATGTAATAACACACATATATATATTTTTATTTCATAAAATTGGAAGCAAAACTGTTGATCGTGTGTATGGTGTATTACCGCATCACGAACCCATTTATTTCTTTTTCAATCACATCCTCAGAGGGTTGGATGTAATGATTTATTTAAATTATATATATACATATATATGATAATTATAATAGAATTAAACTTTTTTAATTATAATATCACGTCTACTATCTCACCTACCATTCTATTAGAATACAATAACGAAACTCTTGCATACATTTATATTATCACCTCCAAAAAGTGATGAAATTTTTCATTTTTTATTGAATTTTATAGTAATGAGGACATATTTAATGAATATATATATTATTTTTGAAATAATAACAGTTTTTCAATTTTAAAACACTATTTTCCTTTTTCATTACTCAAAAAATGAAAAAATATTTCATTCGTACAAACAGTCTACCATTTCCATGAACGATGTAATTTATTTTTCAATATATATATTTTATAGATAAATATAAATAAATATATAATGAATATATAATATTTTTTTACAATGGCTGACATTCCTTATTGAATGGAACCCTAGTCAATTACTATAATTAAATAATATATGGTATTATATATATCATTATGGTTATGTAATACACAATTAATAAATCTATATTTATCATACAGGATGTTTGAGAAGGTATGTAGGATGTTGGACCAGAGGTGAGGGATTATTTCACAATCTCATCAATATTTTTTTATTTTTTATTTCCATGTATCCCATGGGTGTATTGTTTTATATATAAATAATAAGTAAAAATTATTATTTTATCCTATATTTATTTATTTAAATTTCATTATTTAATAATAATTTTCTCTCATTAATTCCTTAGAAAACTGATATAATGTTTTTTTGGAAACCTGACCTTCATTTTCATCTCGGTCGGGAGTATTTCTCTTATATGTCTATATTTTCAATATATTGTATGGAATAATTTTTTAACAAGATACAATGATTTATTAATGATTTTTTACACATTTTTTTTTATGAATGGTTTTGAAGAAATCTTCTTTTCATTTTCAGAATAGGGTACTCTTTGACCATTTTTACAAAACTGTGGAAGGAATGTTTTTTTAACTTATATGGAATGACTGAAATTTTATTCCACCATGATATCTCATTGATTATAATATTAATTTATAATTTTTCATTGTTATTTTTTAAAAAAATGTTATCCTTAATATTTTAGGAAATATTGTTGACTCTAAATAACTATTTTCAAAGTGAAAAGAGTATTTTCCTCAAGAACTCTTCTAATGATTAATTTAATGTATTTTATCCTATAACAATATCCTTTTCTGATTCTTATAATTATGATATAAATTAATTAAACCATCCAATATAATAAAATTTATGAGTTTATGATTAGTTTTACAGGTGAATGTATTGATATTTTACAGGCTAGTTATTCCAATACTAAAAGTTATTTATTTTTAATGTTTTTTGATTTTTTTGTATTACTTATTACTATATTCAATTATCTAGAATTTTCATGAAATGGGTGGGTAATGGAATTTCATATTTCCATGATAAATTGCTGGCTCTCATGTGGAATCTTCATTGGGTATCAGGGTGGTACATTACACATTTATTAAGATGTCTTGTCAAAGAGACATGATAGTAAGTTTTAGATGTCCATCACTATGAATTTAAAAATTATAAAATTTGTAATTAATATCTATGTGATTTTTAAATTAGTTATAATTTACTTGTAAATGTTTCAATATCCGGTTTATATTTATATGAAATTGTTTGATAATAATTTTTCTACCATTTTATTCATTCTTTATTAGATTCTGTTATATGCATACCCATACTAAGAAGTTGAGATCTCCCATTTCATATTTTTCCTCTCTCAATAATGACATGAAGTGTCTTATGATTTCTATATATGGATTTTATAAAGGTGGTTATTGTGTTATAAAATTAAATACTTTGTTATTAGTTATGTTTTCAAATGTACTGTGAGATTCCAGAATATATGTAATTTTCCAATACTACTATAATGTTTAATCCATGGACATGTGATTGCATTTATATAGTATAAATGTACTAGAGTAACCATAGACATTGATCTAATATAGTCTATGTCTTTAGAACATATCTATTTTTCCATACTTATATGTGAGTTGCAAGAACATTTTTAAAGAAAGGGGTGTTATATCCATGTGACAAATTATTCAGGCACAACTCATGGATTGATCTAGGAGGTATGAGTCCTTTGAACATTACATGGTGTTTTTCCTATATAATTCCAGTCTATTTTATAAATTATTTAGTGTAGGGTACATAATTTACAAACTATTAATATTTTTTTGTATACATATTTATTTTATTTTATGTTTGGCGATCATGGGATGGTGTTTCTAATAAAATATACTAAATAAAAAAATATTGTTTATTCCCATATGAAAACTATAAAATTATACCATATTAATATTTTTACATAAATAATTTACCTTGAATATTTATCCTTCTATAGAATTTAATTTTATCTAAAATAAAATAGTGATGCTTCCATTAGAATATTTATTCTCAAGAATATATCACTACTACACTTAACTGAATTAAAATAACTTGAAAATTTAATTTTTTCTATATAGATATCATCTTGTAATCCCTAGAGTCCTTGAGATGGCCCATTTTCCCGTAATACTGTAATATAATTCTTGTTATATTTTCTTTACCTCAACTTATATATCTTGGATTATCCTATAATTTATTAAAACTTATCCATCAATGAGGGTACCTTCTAATAACTTTGGTATTAATGGAATTTTGGGCATGTGTGTATTCATCCCTCTATATAATTTCCTCATTCAGAATAAAATTCCTAACATCCTCATACAAAAAGACACTCCTCCCATACGAATTTATTATAGTAGTAACATCATGTCATCCGACTTCATATATTATGATAATAATAATAGTTCATAATCATCATTCATAAACGTGTCACTAAATAATTTAATCTACTCACTAATCATGTTGATGTCATTTAAATGATCAACCACACATATACCAGTAGATTATCTCATTCCAAATAACCTCTACATTATAAACCATTTAATTAAAGATATAAAATTTTCATACATATATTTTAAAATATTCATTATCCCAATCATGGTCTTTTCTTCATTGTTACTAAATATTACAGTTATATCCAATGACATTTTTATTAATCTCAATTACTTTCTTTCCTACTCCTCACATTATTATTTCTCCATATTCTTTTGAATAACCCACATCAAAAAAACATACTTGATCCTTTGAATTATATTGTCCTAAATTTGAATTTTCTACTATCCAAATTCTATCCTATAAAATTTCACAATCTCGACTGTTCCTTCTTCCATGTATATAAAGTTTTAAAAAAATAACTACCATTTAACTAAAATACTATATTGATAATGGATTATAAATATATGATCCTACTATGTGCATGTTGATGAGTGTTATACCATGATCAGATACATATTTGTATGTTGCAAAACTATTGATCCATTTCAGGATACACCATCTATTTATATAATATTTATACAAGAATAAAACCATCTTGACTAAGAGATCCTCCAAGACCTAAATATAGTAAATGATGGTAAGAAAATAGTTTCCATAACACACCATAATAAATCTAACCTCACCGACCCTCAATAAAATGTAACAGACAAAATTAAAATAAATTTTAATTATGTTGAGTATTACATGGTTTGAGATTGATTATTATTTCAATGTGTGAACTCTATTGTATTTTTAATTCTTCTAAATGAAAATTTTATAAATACTTTGACTAATGATATAATATAACAAAAAATACATGTAAACATATAATATATTTAGCGAACACATAAAAATAGTCAAACATACACATAGTTAGTATTGAATATTTATCTAGGTTTCTCTAAAATCCAATATCTATTAATATAAATCTGTTGAGTCCCAAAAACACTTGATTTCATGTCGTTATTTATTCCAATTTTCTGACTTCAAATGAATAGTAATCATTTACACTTATTTTTCATTGAATGAATTTTAAATTAGAAACCACTCAACAAAAAAATTAAGTTGAAAATATTTTTACTTTTTACTATCAAAACAATCTTAGTTAATCAACCAAAACATCAATTTTCATAACATCTAAACCATTTGATATTACACTCCTATTATGAGAAAGGATATTTCAACCAACCTATATCTACTAATTTTTTCCACTACTAATTCAATCATCATGTCAAAAATATCTCCCATATCATCTCCTTCATGTCAAACATCACTAGAACATGTATCATACTTCAAATTTATCAAATGTATTACTTTTTTATGGATTTATAATAAAATATGTCTATATTTTTCAAAAAAATTGTGCATTTTTTGATTATTATTGTAATTTTATTAATATATACTCTAGTATGTAATATTTATCTAATATATAAAAAATTTTATATATTGAATGTATTATAGGATCATTAATTCATTGACATTGTTGAATAAATATCTCTAAAAATATTTTTATAGTATGTAATAGTATGGTTATTATCAAAACAAGGTATCTGAAAATATCTTGAAAACTCTAAAAAGTATATAATGTTTTTCATTATTTTCATTATGAATGACACTCACTATTTTAAACTTTCCATTTTTTGAGGATTTATAATATTACTAGAGTATAGATGAAATTATTGACAACTAATATACTTTAAGGATTCAATGAATAAACCATGTTATAATTCATTATATTATGATCAGGTAATTTTTGAATAATTTATATAAAAAGTTTGAAATGATTATAAAAAATATATAATTACAAAATGGGAATGGAAACTTCTGACTGAACATTTATATTCTTTGATTATGTATAGATTAATTAATGAAATTTTCAAATCACAACTTGAATCTATCAATGTGGTTGGATGTTAATAATTAGTGAGGTATCAATTTCATCAAACTACAGCATACTACTTCATAATGACTGGGATTAATTGATTGGGGAACATAAAATATTTTACATTAATATAATTTATATGATAATAATTTAACTAGAATAGGGAGAAGATATGAATTAAGAATCGTGGTTTGAAAAATGAGAAATGTTTTCACGCTTTAGATGAATTTATGGACAAATGAGAAGATATTTTGAAGAATATTGAGTAATCACAGATATTAGATCATAATTATATGATCTATAGAGTTATTATAAGGATAAAAATGATGCTAGTAGAGAAAATATAGGATAATTTATGAAATATTAATCATTTAAATTTAAATAGTTTCATTATTCCATAATTTCTTATATAGTATAAATTTTTTATTATTTGTGTATTTTGGTGATTGGGAAACATTGCAGTATTCTTTAAAATTTTGTAAAGAATAGGGATGTGAGTATATTTCTTATGAAGTATTCGGATTGAGGCTTTAAAATAACATAATTTTGAGAATTCATTAATATATTTTCCGGAAATTTATTTTCCTCTTAAACATTATCTTGGTCCCATAATATAAAAACGTCAATAATAATTAGTTTTCTATTAGTCATGAGTTCAAAGTCTACAAATCGGAGGGAAAATAATGAGTAGGAGGATGTATAAATATAAACTGTTATGTTTTATTTTCAATTAATTATTATAGACTAAGAGTCATTTTGAGATTTATTATGTATAATGTTCTTGATGGATTCTAGGTGAAAGGTAATAAATAGGGGGTAAAATAAATATGTTAGACAAGGATTTATGTTTTGGTATTAACATTAAATTTTTTTCTTTTATGAATTTATTTCACTAACATATAGTTTTCGTCTTATAATTACCCTAGTCCTAATAAACCATAGTTGGTGATTACATTATTACATTTTTATTAGATATAAGAGATTGTATCCCATAAGACTGAATATTTTACTAGTCTTATAAAACTAAATACATATATGAATATCATATTAAAATTAAAAATATAAAAAAACATAGTATTTTATTTGGGAACAACATTATTCCCTTTAAGGTTTCTCTATATATAAAACATAATACATTTCCTATAACCTTGGGGAATGGAAACATAATTATGGGGTGATCCTAAATTCTCTATAAGGTTATGAATATAGGGAAAAGTACAAAGAATAAACAATGATTAATCAATATAGAAATGTCAATATCTGAACACACATTCCCATTAATAAATAAATGGAAAATGAATTATAATATGATAGGAATAAATAATGATAAGAGAATTTCATATAAATAATCATATGAACACGATTACTATCCATGTATATCACTTTTAATCTTATAATCACACGAGCATAAATATCTAAAATCATAACGAAGTAATGCATAATGTTTAATATCATAAACCTAACATCAAGGAATAATGACAATAAATATGTTATAAATAGTTATGGTTTCATCTAAATAACCATGCTAATTTTTATAATGAGATCTATTTATGCATCGAGGGTTTGTACCGATCCCCACTTATGACTTCTTATGTCCAATATATTCCACATTTAAAAGGGTTGAAGCATAATAATTGTAATTGTTTTTGTTGAAAAATTAACATATGACAAGTTAATACATTCCCCAATCAACTAGAAATCATAAACCATATAGTGTAATGTACTTAAAGGTATCAAAATAGTATATATATATTAAATCAGAATCTCCTTTTTTGAATTTTGATAGAAATTAGTATACTTTAAAAAGCTCACTAGAAGATTTCTTCAGGAAAATATTATTTTAATTTTGAAAGAACATATTGAAAATTTAAAAATTGACAAATAAAAATGAAGATACATTTCTAGGAAGGAATATTTTATCCTTTTAGGGTAATTTTTAATTAAATTAGTTATCATGCCAATGGAAAAAATCATTGATACCATAAATGTTAAAAAACATTGCTTTTACACTTTTGTAACAAATTCAAAAAAGTACCCTTTCTAAAAGATGACAAAAAAAGTTTTAGTGAATTTTTTTAAAAAAATATTAGTTGAAATATATTTTATAAATAATTATAGAGGATAAAAAATATTTAAACATTATAAAGAAAATATATGGATTTAGAATAAAAATATTTCTAATTAAGATGAATAAAAAAATCAATTTTCCATAAAGAATATTTTTATATTTTGTGTACATAAACTATGGAAAATGGATAAAATATTGTAATTAAACTAAAATTAACAAGGGAAGAAACTATTTTGTTTTTAACATAGTGGGATTCAAAAAATTCATCCAGTAGATTCATTAAAATAAACATTCTCTAATAATTATGAGATTTTAAAATATGAACATTCCTTTGGTTCAATATCATTAGTATTCATCCAATCCTCCTTTGTAAAAAATATAGATTTATTATAAATCTCTTATATAACTATACTCTTTTTTTGAAACATTATATCATATTATTATAAACTTTTATCAGCAATATATTACAAAATTCATTGTGAAAATCATTGTTTTGGTCAATAACAACTTAATTTTTTATGTGTTTTTCATTCGATTATTTTTACCCTTGATCTTTTGTATTGTTTCCATAATATAATGAATTTTAATAATAATTATAACATCATATATATTCATTATATACACTTTTATATTCATCCAAAAAAATTGATATAGAAAAATTAATTACATTGTTCATGGAGATGGTAGGTCATGCGTATGCATAAATGTTGAATCCATTTTCTCAATAGATGGAATGAAACAAAAACAATAATAATTAATCCTTTTAAAATTTTAATTATATCCTAAATATATTATAAATTCATTAATCCTATCATTATTACCAACCATGTCAAAAAATAATAATTCTGAAATAAATATCATAAATATACATAAAATATATAATTATATCTCTATAGCGTTAGTGATGGAAAATGAATTACATTTCTTCATGCGGTAATAGTAAAATGAACACATGAACATCCATTTCATTTTCAATTTTATGTAATACGGGTGGATATACGTTTATCCTTTAAAATTGGAACATGTAATTGTATTCTAGATACAATTTCTTTTCTTTTATCATATTTTCATAATATTTTAATGGAGTTTATGATGAAATATAAAAATCATGGTTATGAAATTTATTTATTATTTAGAGAACCTATTTTGGATTATATATAAATAATTCCATTGATCTATTTTTGATCGAAAAATGGACTCTAGGTCTTGTTTAGGTATGCGAGGAATGTATTTTGGAACATCATTACAAAAAGGATGTTAAAGTCTAAAGTGGAGTGAAGAGTGGGTGTCCTTTTTTATGTGTGGGAGGGGAAAAACTATAAAATATCAAAAAATAATACATATTTATAAATTCATTCCCAGGATATGGGCTTCCAAATCTATATTTTTTCGAACAAATTATTGGACAAGGTTTACATATGTTTATAAAATATGATTTATAAATGATTAATTTGAAAAATACTCATATATTTTTTAACCCCTGGTAAAGGCATTTTAACATTTTCCACAGTAATTAATTTTTAAAATTTTTAATATTAAATATTAAAATCATATGTTAATTTTATAAAATATTATTTTTTATGATGTTTCCAAATATTTAATCTGTTTTAAAAAATTCTATTTACAGAATTTTCGTAATTCTAACTTATAACAAACCCTCAAGCATAAGGACATTTGATTTTCCAAGGAAAATGATTCGTTGTGTATAAAAAGTATATAAATAAAATTTCAAAAAAAATAATTCAAATAACTTAAATTTAAATATTTATAATATTATGTAACTAATAATTTTTTTTAAAAAAATAACTTTGTAAATGCTGTAAATGCAAGGAATGATTTCAATAAAATCTATATTTTTTATTATTCATGAACAATATTAATCATTTAAGAAAATTATAAAAAATAAATTAAATATAAGTTTGGAATACTGATTTCATAAATTAAATTCAATTTTTCTAATACATTTTTAAAATTCTTAAAACATTAATAAGTGAAAAAATATGATGGAATCATTATTTGGAATAATAAAATTATTAAGAATCTTACTAAATTTTTCCTCATACCTTGCATTGAAAATTTTTAGAAAGATGATAAACAATTTAAATAAGTATATACAATTTAAATTTCATCTAAATTACATACCAATAGTTATTAACATAATTTTTTACAATAATAATACATTTAACTGATAAAATATATTTTTTTGAAAAACATTGCATTTACTTTCAATTTTTTTTTAATTTCTAATCAATTTATAACAAAATAATTTACATTATACATTTGTAAAACATATAAATTTCATAATTTATTTATTCATAGTCATACGGATGAATTTAATGTCTAGGTTATAAAATAATACTCTATTAAAGTACATTTGGGCTCAAGGTTGTGTATAATGAATGATGTGGATGATATAAAATATATTTCTAAATAAATATTAAATAAAATATAAGGGTTATAAATTCTTCCTTCCAAATAAATTCGACATAAAAATTTATAGAATTGCACCTCATGAATAAATTTTAGTATTCCTTCATCAAAAAATTTTAAGGTTCCTATGTTATATCTTTTTTCTTATCATTTCTCCAAAGTTCCTTTAACATTTAAGATATCTCATTCTTCAACAACTTTTCTCTTATGTCTAAAATATTAAAAAAATCATAGTAATATTGATTAGGATCTATTCTTATTTCATTAATGGTGATCACATGCATTAGGTTGGGTATGTTTTTCATTAGTGATGATATTCAAAACACAACAGGTACTATATAGAGACAAGGTGAAATTTCAAATCTTTCCTCCAATTATAGTAATAGCTCTTCGGCCTTGATTTTTTCTGAATTTATATGGTTATTAATAGTATTTTGGTAATTCCATAACACTAGAAGCATAGAGCTGGTGCATTATTTTAATACATTGGAATGATTTCAAGGAATCAAGCCCCAAAGGAATGATCAGTTTTGTGGTCATGGAATATAGATTACATACATGAAATTTTCATTACTGTTAAAAATATATAATACTACACATATAGCCCTTGAAACACCATTATTATCCTATATTAAACATTCCTACATATAATAAAACACTTCTTAGCATCTTGGTAAAATTAAACATAACAAAGGGTGAGCTCAGATACTTAGTAATGATAAAATATTCATCATAGGTTATCATGAATAAAAATAAACGATTAATGAATGGTGAAAAATTAATTCACAAGCCTTTTAAACCACTACGTCACGGCCTCATGACAAGACCATACACAAATATTCTGTCAAATCCTTGTCTCAAGACACTAGATTGTATCATTAGACATACCTAGGAGTCAAGGGGATATAACGGGACCCATATATAAATTACTAATTCCCATGTATTCCTCATTTAAAATGTATGAAACATAACATAAATAGTGATATTAAATCTAGCATACAAAATGATAATACTTAAAACATAAACCATGAATGGTATAAAAATATCACCTCCACGGTCCAACATATATCAAACCTCCAATACAATATGGAATCTGTTATCACATGAATTAAACCTTAAATAAGCATAATATTCAACAATGGATGCTAGCATAGATGAAAATGATTTCATAAATTCATTAAAACTCTTTTAAGGAAATATCCCTTTTTAACATTAATTCATTTAAAAGATTAGAATTATTTAAAATAATAATTTTAATTCGGAAATAAACTTGAAAGATTATAATGAAAACATAAAAATGTTAATGTTTTATAATGGTGTAAAATATCCGTTCGCCCGAAATATGTAAAATAAAGATTATTTCTTTTATTTTTTGAAAAGTGCATAATGTACCTTCTTTGGAAAGAGACAAACTGATTCCATTCCAAACAGTTTATAAAAAGTCAAGAAAGAGAAAAATGTCTTTAAAAAACAGTACAGAAATAGTAAAATAATTTTAAATGTATTTTTTAAAACAAGGATATGGATGATAATGATTTCCTAATAAATACATTGGTTTAATAAATCCAATATAATAATGAGACTGTGAAAATAACCCTTACCTTATACATTCCTTTAGTCAGGGTTGAGTTATCCTCTTGTATAATGGATATATTTTTTTATTAAATTATACCATGTCTAGATTCATATTTATGACATCATATATGATACATTTATGAATTTATATTACTCCTTTATTAATAATTTCCAAGTTAATGTAACGTTTCAGGTAATAATCACTTTCGTTATCATACGTGTTTTGACTTTTTAGTTTTGATCATATTAATTAGGTAATAATTTACTTACATTAAATATATAAAACATTATTTATATATCATATATATTCTCTGTATATGTATATATTATTTATAGATAAATAAAATGGAATACAACGTTCATGGAGATGGTTGGTCGTGCGTACGCATGAACGATGTTTCTGTTCTCTTATCATATTGATTAAAAGTAAGTGAATGAAATATATGTGTATTTATATATTTATTTATTTATTTATATCATGCCAGTAGAAATATTATGTCAAATATTTCATACTTATTAGTAATCTTTATTCTTATAAGCATTATTGGATGGTGAACAAAGAATATGTGTCTCATCGCGCTGTGGAGACAGTAAGCCGTACATACGCACGAGCGATGATATCATTTATATAATGGTTAAATGGTGTGGAATTTGATGGAAGGAAAATTGTTAAGAAACAATAAAATTTTATATTTAATATTTAAATCCATAAAATGTATCTCTATACCCTTATAAATTACGTGTACCTAAAATAAATTACAGCACGTATGGGAGACAGTAAGTCGTATGTATGAAAGAATAGCTATATTAT
This sequence comes from Viscum album, assembly GCA_963277665.1. NCBI lineage: Eukaryota > Viridiplantae > Streptophyta > Magnoliopsida > Santalales > Viscaceae > Viscum > Viscum album. Next base: position 909,315,249 of record OY728155.1, on the reverse strand, counting down.
TTTTCATACGATGGGTAGAAAGAGTTATATGGTCGTACCATAATTATAATAACATATAAACTTTTATAAGTTACTATAGTTATTATTTTAGTATGGAAACAATAGAAGAATGGGGAAGTAGGAGAAGAAATTAACTTTGAAAGAGGTGATAAGACAATTAGCTCTTTTTAGGTGTCTCCTTTGGATTTATACAATATCACTACATAGGATGGATTTATGATCAAATTATATCCTTTAGGATGATATTATGGATGTCAAGAGAAGAAATGAGTAGTGCTGGGACAAGAAAAATGGGTTTGGAGGTGTGAATTAAAGAGGAGGAGAAGAGTCCTTTTATATGAGGGGTAAGGGGCCCTTTTAGAAGATCATAAAATAATAATTTATTATAAATTGTTTTTCATTTTCTAAAAGATCCAGAGTAATTTAATTTGAGGATAATATGTGTATGTGTATAAATTCTCTTAGCCAATATGTTTTATAAAAGTTTCGGTCAGAAAATATAACTGTATCTTATAGATTTCTCCCTTAACTAAATTGTTTAACTCTTACCATGTCTACTTATATTTTTACATTACATGGTTAATATTGTTAATATAAAATTCCAATAGAACCTAAAGTGGTTCATTTCAATAATATGCATCATTATCCAAGAGATTTGGCAGAACATTATCTTTATAGTAAATTTATATCATTTAATAAAATAGTATTTTTTTTGAAATCTCATTTATGTAAATTTTGACACTATTTAATACATAATTTTTTGTTAAATTAATAAAACATGATTCTTTTGAAGAAAAAAATAATTAAATAAAATATATCATGTCATAGTCATCCATAAAATCCTTTAATGATATCATAATTTTCAAATTACATTTATTTTATTATTTATAATATCATTTATTTGAATATTTAATAAATATGTTAATCACTATAGCATCATTATGTCACATATAAATTTATTTATTTAACGTATTAAAATTAAAAATAAAATATCCTAATGAATGAAATATATTATTATTTATCGGGACTGTTTATACTCTAAGATATTACTTATATAATAATGATTATGATATTTTTATATTAACTTTAAATTAGTTGTCATAAATGTTTTAAACACACCCAAGTGGATTTAAAAGTCCCAATATGTTTCCTAAGGGTTTTCTTGATCATCCATTACTGATCCAGTAATTCTTGTTCATGTTTTAGTGCAATTTTATATTAATATAATATTTTTTACCTTTAGTTACCATATTTACCTTTAACCATGGTAAATATAATTCAAAAGTTACTAGTCACCAAAATAATTTTGATCTTATTATAACAAATTTTTCATCATGATTACAACCTTGTTTGTAGGATTCTTGGAATTCAATTCATATATGTGGTAAAATTATGTTTACTGTTAATATTTTAATTTGGATAGAAGGTCCGTAAAAACACTTTAAAAATGACCAGTGAATTTAATGACTAATTCAATTGTAAAAAGGATTTTGATCACTTAATTTGGAATAACATATGTATTATGTATATATTACGTCTTTAAAATAAATTTAAATTAAAATAATTATTTAAATGAAAAATCCAGTTTTTATATACAATGTAGTGTTTTTCACTATTCATCAAAATTTAATATTTTCCAGAAAAATACCATAAATTCACCATAAGATAATTTTGATATTTCAAATTAAAAAATTAATTCTATTTTACCAAATTATATTACTATGAGTGTCAATAATCAATTTTATTATTTTTCAATAAAAGATATAAAAAGTACTTCCTTTAAGAAAAGATTATTTCTAGACATATAACTATTTTACCGAAACATATATATTTAAATATAATTTTTTTTATTTATGTAAATATTATATAAATAAAATTGAAAATTTAATTATTAATATTATTATTACTATATTTAATTATTATTTTATCAATATTTCATTTAAATAATTGCAATACTTATATTTTGTTTCACAAGAACTCATACTTGTGTGCTACGCCCACCAAGTCGGTGTTGTGTGAAATACAAGCTATTGAAGATAACGTACCTTGAAATACTATGGTTTTACAACTTGTGTGCAACACAAGACAACACTATGTTGTGTGTAACAAAATCTTTACATGGTGCTTTTTAAAAGGAATGAAAGCAATAAAATTAGGTTTCTTCTAAAATAAAAATATTATAATGTCTTGGATTATAACATTCTACCCTCCTTCAATTAATTGCATCTTTGAAATTTAAACTCTGAATTGAAATCACTGGGTTCGAAATTTATAAATATTTTTATTGAAACCCCACATCAAAGAAAGGATTAATGTTACCACCATTTTATAAGAAAAAATATAAGTAATTAGGTTTCCAAAAAAACAAATTAGGATTCCATGTAGAAAAACATGGATATGAAAGAAATATATAACCATAATGTTATGATTAAAAGTGATAGAGAACATGATGAGTACAATGTTAACAATCACAAACCTATAGGTCAGTGATTATCTAAGAGACCATTAGATTAATTAGAAATAGGACTATGATTGAAATTTTTTTGTTTCATGATTGTTTCCCTAGAGTTTAATAGTTATATTAATATTCATAACATCACCTAATTGATTCTTTCTGGGACATAACCATAATCAAATTATTCAGATTTACATCGATCTATTTTTCCTTCATCCCCTACACCTATAAATTAATGTTCAAAATTTATTTTTCATGCATAAATCCCTTTCAAAAAATTATAAGGCTTATAAGTATTTATTCAATCCCTTAAATATTTTCAATTAACAAAAAGGTTAACCCAATATATCCAATGTGTAAAAAATTATCCACAAAAACTAATTTCAAGTGTTCAATATAGTCAATTACAACATTTATTCTTATCCAACAATACTTCTTTCCAAAATCACAATCCAAAATTTATAATTAAGGTCACATGAGATAATGAATTTTTTTTCAAATGACATGCATGTGAATACCATCATCATGTAATATCTTAATCATGCTAAAGCCCTGAGTTACCCTAAAAACATTGTATGACATAGAATATTGTATATTCTCCTTAAATTTTATATTGTTTTTAACTCAAATAATGATGAAATATAAAACCATTAATCAGTTCCATAAAAGTAAATAATATCAAATATACTTTACTTAAATGAATAATCTCTTTTTGTGAAAATCATTATCTCATTTTTAGAACTATATTATGGGTTATCATTCCCTCAAACATAAATTTTCCAAAATGTTGAACATGAAACTTTGTTACATTACATGGTACCATGTAATCTCAAATTCTTAATGATATAGTAATTCTGTAAAATCCTTATATACTCTATAATTATTTTAACTAGTCTATTTCAAATTCAAATAAAATAATTCATTAATAGGAATATTAGTCATTCATCTTCATCTATGATAGTATCATAACTTGATCATTATCTAATTGCTTTATCTGTTGTATATTCCTTTGATGATTGGGACATTGATTCATGTAGGGTCCCATCTCCTTACAACTGAAGCATTATACATTATAAACCTTCTTATTACCCTTTCAATCACTAGCTTGGTGTCCCTTTTCTGTAAACATATATAAAACTCCCATTACCTTCATGAATTTACCAAGGCGATTCCTTCCACAATCATCACAAGTGGGAAAATCCTTCTTTCCCTTCTTCCCTTTATCTATCTTTTTCTCTACCATCATCTTCTTCGCTTTTTTCACATTAAATCCCCAGGAATCAGAGAATTAATTTATTAACTTATTATCCCATGATAATATTTCCACATATTATTACAATACATGGGAGAATATTTCCCTTCGAAATGTTGGATTATGACTATGAAAGATAAGTTCCTTATAACTCTTTGGAATATGTTAATGGGTAGAGTTAAAATTCATATTACTAGGTGCCATTTATATTTGACAACATACAATAGGGTAGATCATACTATAAAGTATAATCCAGAAAAAATAAAAAAATGATCTTAAATGTTAACATTTATATAGTCTCATTATCATAAAATTGGTTTCTATGGGGACATTTATACTCATAAATTATTCATAAGTTTTTTTAATGATAATTATAATTAACGTAAGAATAACCCTCATGAGTATCAAACTAGGTTTTTCATACATCCCAGTTTTGTGTACCAAGTTACCCCAAGTCATTCTCTGAACATCTTTTCAGAGTTGTTACTCATAGGTACATCTGGGCCAGAACCACATATAATTGATGTATCTATATAGGGATGTATTTTCTATTAATTCCAACATGATCTATACTTTAACTAAATTAAATGATAAACATCTATAATTATCCTTAAATTATATCTTTGGTTTATGATTCCTAATCTATGTTTTCTAAATATATTTCCAAGGTTTTCGCTAAACTTACTTTGATACCAACTTTAATTCCCCAACCCTAGATGCATGGAGTTGGTGCATTATTTTAATACATTTTCATGATTATAAGGAATCACATATTGAATGAATGATCATTTGATATGTCCTAGAAAATAGATTACAAGTCTTAGCTTTTCATTACAATTAAAATGCATAAAATACAAACTATATAGTCTTTTGAGATCAGTATTAATCTCCTAGATTAATCTGGAATATCAATCATAAAACACTTCATGGAATCAGAGGATAATTAACCATAAATAAATAGTTGAGGTTAGATTCTCAATAAAGATAAAAAATTTAGTCGCAGATATAATAAATAAAAATAATCTTTTAATGAATTGTAGAAAAAAAACAATCCTTTTAAAAATTTATCTTGAGCATAATATGGAATGAATAAATCAAATAGTGTCATTTAAACATTCAGATCGATATTCTAATAGTTAAATAATCACATGTAAAATCAATTATTAATATCTAAATGACGGAATTTATAATTCCATACATCATAACTCCTACCTCAAAGCCTCGTGCCAATAACATAAACCAACATTCCTTGAAGGACCTATTCCAAGACATTAGTTTGTCTAATGAGACCAACTGATGCATCGAGGTAATACAGCATGTCCCAACCATCATATAAAAATTTCAATGCATTAATCATATGAAATGGGTGAAAAATAAAATAAAAATATTATATTAAAACTAGCAAACAAAATGTCAATACATAAACTATAAACCATGAATGGTTTCAAAATAGCACATACATAATGAACATATCACAAAAACAACAATAAAATAAGGAATATTGTATCGTAATAAATCAACCTTAAACAATTAAAAAAATATACAAAGGATATTGACATGGATGAATATAAATTAACAAATTCATTAAATATTTTTGAGAAAAGTATACATTTTTATTTTAAATCATTTAAAAGCCATATAATTACTAAAATAAATCATTTATTTTGGAAATAAACATGAATGTTTGTGAGTAAATATTCAAAATGTTAAGTGTTCATAATGGTGGAAAATAGACACTTTCCGTATAAATTAAAAAATATTCATTTCTTAATTAGATGAAAATTGCATAAAGTTGTTTATTGGGAATGAAACAGAAAGATTCATTTCAAAATGTTTTAAAAAAATTAAAACATGAAAAAAATGACATTAAACAATTTTAGAGAAATATAAAATGTATTTTAAAATGTATTTTTATAAAACATGTATATGGATGATAAATATGTCCTAGTAGACACTTTCTTATAAGCCACTTAGGATAATAAAGCGATTGTAAAACTAACCCTTACCTTATATTTTTCTTTAGATGTGGGTGAGTTATCCTCCTGTATAATTGATAAAAAATATTATTAAAATATTCAAAGATAGAATCCATATGTATGATATCAAATATCATTCATTTATGACTTTATATTACCTTTTTATTAATAAATTCCAAGTTAAAACAATGTTTCTGGTAGTAATTACATTCTTTATCATAACTGTTTTGACTAGTTAGGATTGATTGTGATACTTAGGTAATAATGTACTTAATTCTAGAATGTAAAAAATGATTTATATATCATATATATTATGTATATAAATACATATAATATATAGATAAATAAAAAGTAGAACACCGTACATGGAGACGATATGCCATACATATGCATGGACATTGATTCCAATTTCAGTATCGTACTTAATGGAATTAATTGAAAGAAATATATCTGTGTGTGTTTGTGTGTCTATGTGTCTATATATCATACCTTTAGCATTATTATGTCATATATATCATAATTATTAATATTATTTATTCTTATAGTCATTCTTTAATGGTGAGAAAGGAAGATGACTCTCATCGCGTTGTGAATACTGTAATTTATATGTACACACGAGCAACGATATAATTTCATTAATTGTTGAATGGAATGCATTTTGATGGATGATGAATTTTATAGGAACAATTTCATGTTATATTAATAATTTACATCCATTAAATTCATCGTTATACCCATGGAAATAAAGTTCACATGAAAAAACAATTTACACCATGGCATGGGGATGATAAGTTGTACATAAACACGCATGGTGATATTGTTTTTCATAGGATGGGTAAAATGATGAATTCTGTTCTACCATAATTATAATAACAAATTAGAATTTATAAGGTATGTTAGTTATTATTTTAGTATAGAAAAAATAGATAAATAGGAAGTAGAGGAAGAAAAGAACATTAAAATAGGTGAAAATATAAATAACTATTTTTGGGAGTATCCTTTTTATTTTCACAAAACGAATCTATATAATGGATTTCTTACCATTGTGTAGCCTCAAGGATATTATAAAGGATGTTGATAGAGAAAATGGGTAGGGTTTGTCTAAGAGAAATGGGTTTCGAGTTGTGAATTAAATAGACTGATAATTTTCCTTTTAATTCGAGGCTAAGATGAGGATGGGTCGAAATCCTCTCAACCAATCATGAATCGGATTTGGTCAACTTTAAAACTAGCACCCAACCCACACTTTGGGAAGAGCCTATGGGCATTCAATATCCCAATGGGCTAGCACGAGTGCCCGAGTATTATAAAATGATATTTGGGAATGATTTAACTGTGTTTATAAACATAAAACAACAAATGAATCCAATAAAACAAATCTATATTTTTCATACCAAATCATCTTTGTAACACCCTGACCCCAGTTTCCCAATGTAGGTTCATTATTACCAAACATTGGCATGATACAAGAAATCATGTCATGATAGACCGATCAGTTTAGTATCCTTAGAATTACTAGATACGTTAATAAGATTTACATACATCATGAAATAAAAACATCAATCATATTTTACCCCCTTTTGAACAAACTTATATCCTTATCCTATCCCTACAGGTCAACCATAAAATACTACTTTACATACTTGTAAAAATAAAACATAGAATGTGGTGAGCTTAGATGCTCATTAAGTATAACTATATAGCAGAATCATTCATAAATAAGAATAAACATTTAAGGCAATGTATAAGACTAAATCAAAATCCTTTTAAACATAATCACAATCATAATTTAAAAAAGATAAAATCAAATAATTCCATTTACTTTTCACATGGATATTATACTAGTCGAATAATCACATGCAATATCAGTATCCACTTTCATAATGATGAAATGCAGAATGCAAGACCTCATAACCACATAGTCAATGATTTATGGAAATACTACAAATATGATTTTTTTCAAGGCCCTATTCCAAGACACTAGTTTTTCTCATGAGACCTACCGATGCATAAAGGAGAAATAGTGGGCTCCAACCATCACTTACTAAGTCCAATGACTTCCTCATATGAAAAGTATTGAACATTATATTAAAATTCAGATTAAAACTAGCATACAAAATGTAAAAACCTTATCCATAAACCATGAATGGTGTAAAAATAACACATCCATAGTCAAACATGTCACAAAACCTTCAATACAATATATAAGATTTGTATCAATATTAATCAACATCAAAAAACATTAAAATCCATCAAATGATGTTGAAATAGTGGTAATGAAAACTATTGGGAAAAATAATTATTTCTATTTTGAAATCTTTTAAAAGTCACAGAATTGTAAAATAAAACATTTTTTTAAAAAAATACTTAAAATATTGTATGGAATGCTTCAATGATGATATAATGGAAAAAATTAACCACACCCTCCGTATAACCTAAAAAAGTCATTCTTACCTTAATTTTGTCGAACCGATCATAATATACCTTGTTTGGAAAATGACGGATAGATTCCATTCAAACCATTTTATAAAAATTAAAACAACGGTATAAAGAAATTTAACCCATAGTATAGTTAATTTTAAAAATGTTTTGAAATTCATTTTTTAGAAACAAGGATGTGGATGATAAAGAGGTCCTAGTAGATACTTACGTAAAAACAACATCAGATAATGAAGAGATTGTGAAATTAACCCTTACCTTTTACTTTTACTGGGTTGAGAGCTGATTAACCTCTAGTATAATAGTTAAATAATTTTTATTAAATTATACAATAACTATATACATTAATATAATATCATATATGATCCTCTAATCTTTATTTGTTAGTAATATATTAGTAGTTTATTCATTTTGGGTGTTAACTGATCTGTTTTCCTTTATATGATCAGTTATGTAAGCCATGTTTTTTATGTATAGGATGCATTTTATTCATATCCAGAATTATATTATCTTCTGAAAAATTATTTCTAATCATAAAATGAAAATTATTTTTGAATGATTACGATGGGGAATTAATCTCATCGTGTTCATGGAGACGATAATCCTTACGTACGCATGAGCGACAACATCATTATATTGATATTGAAAACGTATGTAATTGGCTGGTATATCATATATAAATAATAATTAACATGTTATATTTACTATTTAAATAAGTTATACTCATTATTATACCCATCCAAATAATGAAGTATTTGAATAACAAACTGCACCACGACGTGGAGATAGTAAGCTGTGCGTACACAAATATAGTGACTTTTTCATTCATATGATGGATAGAATAATGAATATGGTTGTACCATTTTTATAATTACATCATAGTATATAGAATATACTAGAGAAATTATTTTTTAATGGAAACAATAATGAATGAGGAAGTGGAAGAATTAAAGAATTTGAATGAGGGTGGTGAAATTATTAACTCTCCTTCAGATGTTTCCATTTGAGTTGATCAAAATGGCTCCTTAGGTTGGATTTCTAATAAAAGTAATGATTATAGGATGATTTTAGTGAAATTGAGAGGATATTTGGGAAGGTTTTGGCCAATACAAATGGATTTGGTGGTGTGAAATTAAGAGAAGGGGAAGTACCCTTTTATAAGAGGGGTGAGGATCACTTTATGAAAAGTTTGAAATATTAATTTATAATAAAATAATTTTCTGTTTCTAATGGATAAAAAATAATTTATTTCGTGGATAAGATGGGGATGGGTTGAAATCCTCTCAATCAATAGGTTTTATACAGGTTTATGTCACCTTATTAAGTTTATCATTTAGATTTAATGCTTAGTTAAATAGTTTGTCATTTACCATGTCTATTTGTATTTTAATATTATATGGTTAATAAAATAACAATTAAAATCCAAAAAACCCCAATTAATTCATTATTAATATTTATAACCATATATAAGTTCTTTGGTCGATCCATATATTTTTTAATAATATTATTTCAATTAATAATATTGTGTTTGTTTTAAATACTCTATTATGTCAATTTCGACACTATATAGTATTTGGTATTTGTGAAAATCATAACAGCATAATTATTTCAAAAAATATTTTTTTTAATCAACCATAATATCTCATATTAACCTAAAAAATTATTATATTTCATCAAAAGTCGCAAATTACTTTTATTTGGAAATTTATAATATCAAATATTTTAATATTTCATTATTAATGTAATTACTGCATCATCATTGTGTCATAAGTAAATTAAATTATTTAACATATAAAAAGGATAAACAAAATATCATTATGTAGGAAATATTTTTAGCTTTATAAATAATATTTATAGTTGAATTTAACTTATGTATAACCCTAAATTAAAAATGGTTTAGTTATTGAAATTTGAATTTAACACTTTTAACTCGTTTTTAAATACATTAATTTTAAATGTCTTAATCTAATGGAAATGGACCAAAAGTGTCATATTTTATTCCTATGGATGTTTTTGGTCAAATTAAATTTATCCAATAAATTATTACTTGTTTCTGTGTAATTATAATATCATCATTACCCATAATTACCCTATTTACTTTTAACAGAGGTAAATAAAATTCAAAAGTTACTATTCACCAAAAACTATTTTCATCTTATTGAACTAGATTTTATTAACTAATTTGAATCATGACTCTTAGATTTTTAGAAATTTTTCTCACAGAAGCAGTAAAATTATGTTTTATTCGAATTTGTAAATGCACATTGAAGTAGTGTAAAAGACTGTAAAAAGTTCAATAAAATTTTATATATCTAAACTTATTATAAAACGACTACAATAAATTAAATTAAACATATATAGGTATTATTTATATATTTTGACGTATAATAAATTGAAATTAAATAAATAATTATTTAAATAAAAATCCATTTTTAAACAATAATATAGTGTTTTCACTATTAATCAAAAATTGATAGTTCTCTGAAAAATACCAAAAACTCACCACAATAAAATTTTGATATTCCGAATAAAAAAATGAAGCCTATATTGAAGAATAAAATTTATAAAATTTTAAGAAAATCGTATTACTATTCATAATGGCTAGTTTCATTCCGCGTGGTGTGGTAAAACTACATGTTCAATACAATGCAACCAACTGCATTATTCAAAAGGAAAGGTGTTGTTAAAGCTTGCAGTGTTACATTCTCCCCTCCTTAAAATAATTTCATCCCCGATATTGATATAGTATAACTAGATAAAAAGATACGGGTGTTTCTCCATCTTAAGTTCCTTGGGTTCCCACATTGCCTCTTCCATCATATGGTTTCTCTAAAGAACATTAACTAGATGAGTCATCTGATTTTTTAGCACTTGATCTCTTATATCATGAATCTTGACAGGCTCATCACAATAATATAGATTTGGTTCCTGTTCTATTTCTTCAATAGTAAGTACATGCGTTGGGTCAGGCATGTATTTTCTATAAAGTGATACATTGAACACATCAAGAACATTGGATATATTTGGAGTCATTTCCAAATGATAAGTGACAACTCCAATTTGTTCCAGAATTTCAATATGTCTGATGTACGTGAGACACAATTTACCCTTCTTACTGAATCATTTAACACCCTTCAATGGATATACCATCAAGAAAACATGATCTCCTATTTGAAATTCCAAATACTTCCTACGATTATATTCATAACTCTTTTACCTAATTTGGGATGCTTTGATATGGGTTTGGATAACCTTATCCTTTTCCATTGTTTCCTCAACATGTTTTGGGCCGACGTGTTTTATTTCACCAACATCATCCCAACACATTGTTGTGCGACATATCTTTTTATATAACGCTTCATATGGTGCCATCCAAATACTTGAATGGATGCTATTATTATTGTAACATTATACCAGAGGTAAATATTGATCCCACATACCATGAAAGTCACGCGAGAAAGATCTAAACATGTCTTCTAAGTTTTGAATAGTCCATTCTAATTGTCCATCAGTTTGAGGGTTGTTGGAAGTGCTCAAAAATAGTTTTGTATCCCAGGCCTTTTGAAGATTTTTTTAGAGTCTTGATGTAAAATGGGGATCACTATCAGAAACAATTGATAGGGGTACACTATGAAGTCTTATAACTTCATTAATATATAGACTTTCCAGATGTTCAAGTAGTAAATCTTCTCTTACAGCAATAAAATGTGTTGACATGTTAAGACAATCAACAATGACTCATATTGCATCAGTCCTTCTAGGAGTCTCTGGTATCCTCATGACGAATCCCATCGTAATATTATCCCATTTCCACTAAGGTATGGGAATAGGATGCATGACTCATCCAGGATGTTTCTTGACAACATTAACTTGTTGAAAAACCATACATCTTGAAACAAAATCAGAAATGTCCCTCTTTATGTTGTCCCACCAAAAATGATCCTTCAAATCTCTATACATCTTGGTGCTCCCAGGGGTATAGTGATGTTGGAGATATGATCATCATCCAACAATTCCCCTTTTAGATCAGGTATGTTAGAAACACAAAGTCCCTTCCCAAATTTCAAAATTCAATATTCATATATGATGTCACACAATCTCCCATCGTTCGTGGATTTAATTTTTTTTTAAATTCCACATCATCAGTCTGAGAACTTTTTATCATTTCTAGTATATAAGGTTTGGAAACTATTTGAAAAAGCAGTGATGTTTTACCTTCCATGGTTATTCCCTTATCCATATTTACTAAATCCATGTATATAGGATCCTTTTCTACTCTCATCTTATTCAAAACACCATGATCCTTTCTACTCAAATAATATACAACCTTATTTTCCTTCCCCGATTTGAAGTGTGTAGTAAAATCATAACCCCTAAATAGTTCAATCCATCATCTTTACCTCATGTTTAGTTCTTTCTGTGAGAAAATATATTTCAAACTCATGTGATTAGTATAAATTTCACATTTTTCATCATAGAGATAATGTATTCATATTTTCAAAGAAAAGATTACAACTGCTAACTCAAGATCATGTGTAGGATAGTTTTTCTCAAGAGTTTTTAGCTATTACGATGCATAGGAAGTAACTATACCATTCTTCATAAGGACACAACCAAGTTCTTTCATTGAATCATCACTATAAGTAACAAACCCATTGTTCCCGGATGGTAGAGTCAAGATAGGAGCATTTACAAATATACTATTCATTTCCTCAAAACATTCTTCAAACTATTTTGTCCAAAAAAAATTTAACCCCTTTACATGTGATCTTGGAAAATGGGTCATCCAACTGGGAAAAATGCTGGACAAATTGTTGATAATAACATTCCACACCAATAATACTGTGTACCTCTGTTATTCTCTTCGGTTCTAGCTATTCTTGAATTGACAAGGTTTTTGAAGGATCAATAGTGATTCCATCCTTAGAGAAAATATGGCTAAGAAAAGAAATCTTCTGAAGCCATAATTCACACATTCTAAACTTCCCATATAATTCATTTCTTCTAAGAGACCTTAGGATAATGCACAAGTGATTTTCATGATCTTCATTGCTTTTTGAGTATACCAAAATATTATCAATAAATACCACTAAAAATTCATCAAGATATTCCATGATAACACTATTAATTATATCCATGAAGACATAGGGTTCATTATTCAATCCAGAAGGCATTAATGTAAAATTTTAATTCCCGTACCTAGTTGAAAATGCTGTTTTCATAATGTCTTCCTTCTTCACACACAATAGATGATATCAAGATCGAAGGTCGATATTTGAAAAATATTTAACACAATGAAGTTGGGCGAATAAATAATCTATGTGTGGTAGGGGATACATGTTCAATATTGTTATAGCATTGATCTCACTGTAGTCAATGCTCAACCTAATAGATCATTATTTCTTCTTAATAAAAATGACAGGGGCTCCCCATAGAGAAACACTAGTGTGAATAAATCTCTTATTACTTTATTCCTCTTGTTTTTTCATTAGTTCCAGTAATTCCATAGTGGCCGTTTTATAAGGGGTCTTCAATATGGGCCTTGAACCAGGAATTAAATCAATGGAAAACTCAATTTATCAATCTGGAGGATGTCCAGGTAAATCGTCTGGAAACACATCAACATATTCTTTCAAAATAGTTGCACCCTCTATTCAAACATTCCTTTCCACACCTATAGTTATTTCATTCGCTTCTTATCCAATAATTTAATTTAGTAGAGATACTGGGAGTGGATCTAAATAAGAATTAGGTGGTGATGTTTCTACTATAAAGATAAGGCACACCATACCATCATCAAAAATTGTTACCTCTTTCTTCTGACAATAAATTTTCACATCATGGTATGGAATCCAATCCATACAGCAGATTATATCAAATTCAATCAGGGGTTTCATGATGAGATTAGTAGATAAAGAACATTTATATTTCCTAATGGTAACTGACTGACAAAACTTTGTTGTGATGATACTTTCCTTATGTGTTTTGATTGACAACTCCCTTGTTAATTCAAATTGAAAATATCTAATTATCTTAGAAAAATGGGATGATATGAATATATCAACCCATACTTTAAATATATTGTAATTACTTAATAATTGAAGCATACTTATTACAACATATTACAAAACCACAATAGGTCTTTATAGGTATAGTGTCTTTAGAAACTGGGAAACATAAAAAACTGGTTCATAAAGCATCTACATTGTCTCCCATTTATTTCATCATATCTAGAATACCTTTCTGGCATATCTTACATAATACCCTTCTTCTGGACCTGGGGAAAAGAAAACATACAAAAGGGTGAGCTCAAATTCTCAGTAAGGGTAAAGAAAAGAAATATCAATCACACCATATTCATAAGAACAAAACATTTTGGAAATAATAACCTGTAAAAGAGATCATAATTTCATAACATGGGATAAATCATAGAAGAGAAATGTAATCCTAATAAAAATAACATAAAACATGAAACATTGTTTCATACAAACATAATCATAGAGAATCATTTCTTAGTAGTCAAGTCTCATTTCCAATACTATCCTAGCGGACAAAGTCCATTTCTGAACCGGGTTCACCCCTCATTTCAGTCCTGTATCACTGAACTGGATTAACCTGTCATTCCAGCCATGTCTATCTCCGGAGATATAAATCATTACCCAATGAATTGGAGATAGATATAGGTCCCACCCATCTCATAGTGAAACTATTCTTATGTGTTCCACAAAATCATAAATCAAAGCATAACCCATGTAATAAAAATGGGATTCTTAAACATTATGCCATCATAACATAATCCATATAATATAAAAGGACATCATAAAAATAATTCCATCATAACATAATAAAATCAATGTAAATATAGGGATATAAATAGAACACTGTATTATCATAGATGGAAGGTAATTTTGATAAAACTCTTAAACTTCATTCTTGTGGAAAATATTTTTTCTACTTCAAAAACATTTTTTTCGCTCTAAACATGTCATACAATTTTAAACTAAAAGAAGTTGGTTAAAAATAAACATGAAAACTTGTAAAGGAAGATACATGAAAATAATGTTCTAAAAATCCATTCATGCCGTATAACTTAAAGAAAAACATTCTTTTCATACTTTTCCCAGAAAAGTCAAAAAATTACCTCATACTAAAAACGACAAAAGATTCCTTTCATATCTTTTACTAAAAACTCACCGAAGGGTAAAATTGGATTTAAACAATTGTTGGTGGATATAAATAATATTGAATATTGAGGAAACATTGATTTGGATGATAAATATTCCCCAATAAATTTTGATGTATAAACAATCTTGGATAAAAATGAGATTGTGAGATTGTCGCTTATCTTAGGTCTGATTTGCTTAGTACATGTTAGAATATCTTGTATAATGATTTAATTAATGTTATTGACTTATTCCAGAATCTTACTCATTGATATGATATCATATATGGTAATATTCTTAGCTTCGTATTAGTAATATTTCATTGCTACTTGTTATTCTGGTGTTTATTTCTTTTTGTTCTTATGTGTGTTTTGTCGAATAAATTCTTATTCTTCTTTTTAGTTTATAGATACCTAATTTCTAGAATGGTATTAGGGTAATATATATCATATTTATTAATTCAATTCATTTATATAATCATAATGCATTGAAGATCATGTATAATGAGTCGCATCACATCGTGGAGACGGTAGGTCATACGTACGCATGAGCGATGATATCATTCCCATGATCATGGAATTGTATTGAAGTGTATGTATACTATTTCAGAATAAATATAACTTTACAATAATCATATATAGTTTTTCTTTACACCATTATACCCATCCAAGTAAGGTGGTGGTGGAAAATAGATTACATCATGGCGTGGAGACGGTATTCCGTACGTACGCACACATGGTGATTTCATTTTCCGTAGGATGGATAGAAGGTGAAATAGGGTTGTTTAATATTTAAAATAAAATATCAATATATGAGTGATACTTTTGTTTTTACTTCATTATGAAACACCTAATGATGAAGAAGTAGAAGAAGAAATAAAGTTGAAAGAATCGGAAACGAACATTACATATTCTTTGAAGCGCCTCTTCTTAACCTCCCCTTAGAGCACTAAAGATGGTCATTGAAGAAGACCAGGACCTCTAAGATGTTTCTAGGGAAGTTGAGAAGGAAAATGGCCAATGTTTTTCTAGGTTTAAGGCTCAAATTTGTGTAAAGAGGAGATGTAGGAGGTGCCCTTTTATAAGGGAGGATAGGGGAACTTTAGGAAAAACATAAAATATTATTTTATAATAAAGTCATATTCAGTTTTTAATCGCTCCAAATTGTATTATTTAGAAGCTATGGTGGGTATGGGTCAAAATAATCTAATCTAATAGATTTTAGACAAGTTTAGGTTACTATTTTAACCTTATCATTTAGATTTAACTCTAAGTTAAATAATTTATCTTTTAGAGTGTCTTCTTGTTTTCTAACACTATATAGTTAATACAAATACTATAACAAGCCAAATGAACCCCAAGTGGTTCATTATTAATATATATAACTTTATATAAGTCATTTGGAAGAACCTTATATTTTTAGGAATAAAATAACAATTTATAATATAATATTTGTTTTAATAATTATTTTATGTCAATTTTTAAATTATTTGGTAATTTATATTTGTGAAAATCATAACAGCATAATTAGTTAGAAAATAGTTAATTAAATCAATACTAATATGTCATATTAACCTATAAAATTAGTGTAATTCATAAAAATTCTAAAATTACATTTATTTTGGTATTTATAATATCAACTATGTTAATATTACCTTAATAAGGTAATTACTGCATCATCATTGTGTCATAAATAAATTAAACTCTTTAAAGTATAAAAATTATAAATAAAATACCATTATGTAGGAAATCTATTTATCTTTATAATAAATATAATATTCGAATTTATCTTATTTATATCTCTATATTTATAATGTTTTAGTTATTAAACATTGATTTTATCTATTTTAACTCTTCTTTAAATAAAATAATATTAAATGTCCTAATCAAATCAATGTGGACCTAAATGGTCATATTTTATTCCTAAGGATGTTTATGGTCAAATTAAACTTATACAATAGAATTAGGAAATATGTTAGGGTAATAATAATACCATTTTTACTCTTAATTACCCTATTTACTTTTAACCGTGGTAAATAAAAGTAAAAAGTAACTATTCACCAAAAATTATTTTTACCTTATTGAACCAGAATTTACTCCTTGATATTAATTGTGTCTCTTGGATTTTAAAAATTCCACTCATAGAACCGGTAAAAATATGTTTTATGTAAATTTTTAAACTCTCTTTGGAGGTGGGTAAAAGACGGTGAAAAGTTCAATAAAACTTTTATATATCTAAAATTCTTATAAAATGACTCCAATGAGTTAATTTGAACTTATATTGGTATTATTAATCAATTTTGACATAAAATAACTTAAAATAAAGTATATAATTTTCTAAATAAAAATTTGGTTTTTAAATAGTAACCCTGTGTTTTCACTATTCATTAAAAATTGAATGTATTTGGCAAAATACAAAAAATTCACCCTAGGATAATTTTGATATTCCAAATCCAAAAATGAAGTCCATTTTTAGAGATAAAATTTATAAAATTTCAATAAGTGGTTATTACTATTCATAGCGGCTAGTTTTAATAATATTTTAATAGCATATCATTGTTTAGTGAAACTCAGTCTTGCGTACAATGCAAGCTATCAAGGAAGGTCACGATTGTGTGTAAAGCATGCTAAGCTACTATTGTCTGTAGTGAAAGATTCCATTTATGATGTATATAACAAAAAAACAAAATATTTCTCATAAAAATCTCAGGTGTTACATTCTACCCCCCTTAAAATGAGTTTCACCCTCGAAATCCATCACTTTGTAACAAAAAAATGAGGATACCTCTCCCTCATCGTCTCCTCAAGCTCCCACATAGCTTCTTCTAATTGGTTGTTCCTCTATAAAACATTCACCAAGCGAGTGGTCTTGTTCCATAGGAATTTTTCGCTACGATCCAGAATCTCTATCGACTGTTCTTCATGAGAAAGGTCTTGCTCCAGTGGTATATCTTTTGAGATGAGTACATGTGAAGGATAGGGTTTCTACATTCTTAGGAGAGATACATGGAACACATCGTGAACCTGAGAGAGATTCGGTGGAAGCACCAATCGGTATTCTACCTTCCCAACACGATCTTGTATTTTGAAATGACTGATATACCTAGGACTCAGCTTTCCCTTCTTTCCAAATCTCATTACTCTCTTCCAAGCTGATATTTGTAAGAACACTTTATCACCCACTTCTAACTCTAGGTCTTTCCTTCGGTTATCGGCATAAATTTTTTGTTGACTCTGAGCTTCTCTTTTGTGTTGTTTAATAACAGGTCATTGTCTACCATCTCATCATCACGATCTGGTCCTAATATCTTTCATTCCCCAACTTCATCCCAGCAAGTTGGAGTTCGACATTTCTTTCCATAGAGAGCATCATAAGGATACATCTGAATACTGGAGTGAAAGCTATTATTATATGAAAATTCCACCAAAGGTAGGTGTTGATCCCAACCACCTTTAAAATCCTTAGAGCAAGCTCTTAAAATATCTTCTAGAGTTTGAATTGTTCTCTCAAACTGACCGTCCTTCGGGGGATGATATGCGGTACTGAAACTCAACTCTATATCCAGAGTATGCTGAAGACTTCGCCAAAACATTAAGGTAAAACTCGGAACCCGATCAGATATAATTGAAGATGGTACTCCATGAAATCTTACTAATTCTTTTACATATATCCTGACAAGCTGATCAAGATATAAATCCTCTTTAATAGCAATGAAGTGTGCCGACTTTGTAGGACGATCAACTATGACCCAGATAGCATTATTGCCTTTGGATGTTTTAGGATGCTCAGTGACAAATTCCATGGTGATGTTTTCCCATTTCCATTCGGGTATGGGCAATGGTTGATACATCCCCTTAGACTTCTGTCTCTCAGCATTAAAATGCTGAAAAACCAAGCATCGAGAGACATATTTAGCAACATCTCATTTCATTCCATCCAACCAGAAGTAATCTTTCAGGTCCTTATAAATCATCATGATTCCAGGATGAATAGAGAATTAAGAACTATAATCATCATCAAATATTTCCTTCTTTATTTTTAGGATGGGAGGAATAAAAACCCAATTCCTGAAACTCATTATTCCATCACAATCAAGGTTGAATTCAGGATCATTTTTTCACCTTCTTTTGTTACTCTACATCTTCTTTTTGTTCCTCTTTAATCTTCACATGTATAGATGGTTGAACATTCATTTGAGAAAGATAAGATTTTTCCCCTTCCATTATAATTCCACGATCCATTCTTTGTAAATCCTAAATATTGGTTCTTTTCTGATCCTCACCATGGATAACCCAGCATGGTCTTGTCGACTTAATGCATCTGCCACCTTTTTTTTATTCCCAGGGTGATAATGAATTGAGCCATCGTATTCCTTAATCAACTCCAACCATCTTCATTGGTGCATATTCAGATCCTGTTGTGTGAAAATATACTTTAAACTTTAATGATCAGTATAAATATCACAACTTTCTCCATAATGATAATGCCTCCAAATCTTTAATGCAACGATTACCGCATCTAAATCCAAATCATGAGTTGGGTAATTTATCTCACATATTTTAAACTGTTTTGAGGCATAAGATATCACCATATTGTTTTGCATGAGAAAAAACACCAATACCTCCTTGGATGCGGCACTATAGATCACAAACCATTATCCACTACAAGGCACTGTGAGCACAGGTGCACTTGATAACCTTCTTTTTAACTCCTTGAAATTCTCTTCACACTCCCCTGTCCAAACGAACTAAACTCTTTTTCAAGTCAACCTGGTGAGTGGATTAGATAATCATGAAAAATATTTCAAAAAACGTCGATAATATCCTGACAATCAATGAAAAAATAAGATCTCAGTTACTATTGTTGGTCTTGACCATCTTTCAATAAACTCTATTTTTGCTGGATCCATAGATATCCCCTCTTTTGAGATTATGTGACCCAAAAATGAAACTTTTTGAATCCAAAATTCACGTTTGGTAAATTTGGCGTAGATCATATCCTTTCTCAGTGACATCAATACAATTCTCAAGTGATCTAATGTTATTCCTTGCTCTTTGGATACACAATAATATCATCTATAAATACCACCACAAAATGATCAAGATAGTCTCTAAATACTCTATTCATAAGATCTATGAAGATAGGAAGGGCATTAGTAAGACCAAATGGCATCACTATAAATTCATAGTGTCCATACGTTGTACGGAAAGTCGTATTTATTATATCCTCCATTTTTACCCTTAATTGATGATACCCTGAACGAAGATCAATCTTGTAAAAGTATTGAGCTCCGTGTAGTAGGTCAAATAAGTCATCAATGCATGGGAGATGATATTTGATCTTGATAGTGATCTTGTTAAGTTCTAGATAATTAATGATGTTTCTCATTGATCCATATTTCTTATTGACAAATAGAATAGATGCTCCCAAAGGTGATGCAATAGGGCGTATGAATCCCTTATCAATATTCTATTGGAGTTTCTTCTTCAATTCCTGCAAATCAATTGGGGATATTATATAAGGTGCCTTTGAAATAGGCATAGAACCCGGTATGAGTTCTATTGAAAACACAACATCAAGATTTGGTGGAAGACCTGGAAATTCCTCTAGAAAGACATCATCAAACTCCCATACAATGGGCATATTCTTAATCATGAGTTTCTCTCCGACCATTTGAGATAAATAACCTTCATTTAGTGGAATCAATACCCACAAGATGGAAGAAATTTCCACTGGAAGCTTATGTTCATCCATGCATTGATACACAATCATAGATTGATCTAGAATATGAAATGTGACTTCCCTTTTTTGGAAATTGATATGATCTCCATATAAAGAAAGACAATCCATGCCAAGAATCACATCAAATTCCACAATAGGAAGGATCACAAGATTCGCCGGAATCACTTTCGAACGAACATCAATCAGAGAAGAATTGTACACTTTTGATGGGATTGTTTTGCCATTTGGGGTTGTCATAGCTAACTCAATATCTAATTGTTGAGGAAATATGGGGATACCCTTAGAAAATTCATCATAAATAAAAGAGTGGGTGGAATCAGAATCAAATAAAACATTTTCTACTTTAGAGTGGATGGTATGTGTACCTTTCACCACTCCATTATCATACTCCACATCACTGATAGAAATTGCATGTGACTTCCCCTTGTCTTTAGCCTTAAGAGTTTGTTGAAGTCTATCATCATCAACAACCCTTGGATTAGGGAATTGATTGGTATAATTCCCTATTTCCATTCACTTGTAACATTGATGTGTATAAGGTGCACTCTGTGTAGCCTTTTCATTATTCTCATCACTAGACATCATGTTCCCATCATTTCGGAATTCAAATGCCCAATGACCTTCCTTTCCACATTTGAAACATTTACTTGTCCCTTTAGGAAAACTCCCTCTATGTTTCTTTCCACACATTGAGCATAAGGGAAAACTCGTCTTCTTTTCAGTGTGGTCTTTAGATTTCCCATTGAATTCCATTTTCCTCTTCTTATCAAACACATTTGACTGATGGGTTACTCCAATATCCAACTCCACCACGAGAGCATGTCGAATTATTTCATTATAGCTATTGATGTCCCTTATGGATAACGCCCTTCGAAGACTTGGTTTTAAGCAACTAATAAATCGATCGATCTTATTCTCTGGTTGGATAATAATCCAAGAAGCATACCATGCATGTATTGTAAAATTTGATTCGTAGGCACCAACAGATTCATCATCCTTTTGCTTCAGTTCAAGAAACTCTTTCTCTATATTTGTTCGAAGAATACGACGGAAGTACTTATTGAAAAATATGTTCTTGAACTCAACCCATTACATGGATTCAATTTCAACCCTTCGCCTCGTATTCTAGATAAAATTCTACTATTGATCAGCTTCACCTTCCAAACGATATACTGCTAAGAAGACTTTATCATGTTCAGAACATTAAAGAACATAAAATATATTTGTAGTGGTACTGATCCACTATTCATCCACTGATGGATCAGTAGACCCGTTGAACGAGGGTGGACGCTACCTCATGAAGGATTCAACCGAATGTTTCCCATTTCTTTACTCATTTGGAAGTCGTGAATGATTCATATCATGTGAAAGATGTGTGAGCATGGCTACAAGATTTTGCATTCCAGCTCCCATAACGTTTGCCTACTCTGGGGGATAATCATTGCATTGCCTGTCGCATTCAGCATTAAAACGGTTCCTTCAGGATTCATCCATTGACTAAAACCAAGAAGAATAATGTGAGAAACACTAATTATAATAGGAAACCCACATAATCAAGAATAAAATTTCACACTTATGGTCTTATCATAGGTTGTTCATGGCCATTTCTAAAACACTAAGATTCTGTTCTATGCTTAGAACTATCCTTAGGTTTCTTACTATGGCTTTCACATCCTAGTTTCCAAAGGTTGATTATACCTTTCCTTTGATACCAACTATAAGGAACCATAATTTACATACATTGTTATTACTTCATAATTTAAGCATACTTATTACAACATATAACCAAACCATAATAGGACCATATTGGTAGAGTGTCTTTAAAACTTGGAAACATAAACAAATGGTTCATAAAGCATCTATATTGTCTCCCATTTATTTCATTATATCTAGAATCCCTTTTTGGCATATCCTAATTAATACCTTTCTTCCTGACATGTGGAAAAGAAAACATACTAAATGATGAGCTCAAATTATCAGTAAAGGTAAACAAAAGAAATATCAGTCACATCATATTC
The DNA here is from genome assembly GCA_963277665.1 of Viscum album. NCBI lineage: Eukaryota > Viridiplantae > Streptophyta > Magnoliopsida > Santalales > Viscaceae > Viscum > Viscum album. The sequence goes on along the minus strand of OY728155.1, from coordinate 909,292,204 downwards.
ATTAGAACATAACATTTTGGAAATCTTAACCTGAAAAAGAGATCATAATTTCATAACATGGGATAAATCATATTAGTGAAATGTAATCCCAATAATCATAACATAAAACATGATACTTTGTAGCATATGCACATAATCATAGAGAATCATTTCTTAGTAGTCAAGACTCATTTCCAAGACTATCCTAGATGACAAAGTCCATTTCTAAACGGAGTTCACTCCTCATTTCAGTCATGTATCACTGGACCGAATTAACCTACCATTCAGCGATTTCTATCTCATGAAATATAAATCATTACCCAATTAATCTGAGGGATATATAGGTCCCACCCATATCATAATGAAACCATTCTTATGTGTTCAACAAAATCATAAATCATAGCACAACCCGTGTAATAAAAATGGGATTCTTAAACATCATGCCATCATACCATAATACATATAAGATAAAAGGACGTCATAAAAATAATTCCATCATAACATAATAAAATCAATGTAAAAATAGTGATATAAATAGATCCCTATATTATCGTATATGGAAGATAATTTTGATAAAACACTTGAACTTCATTCTTGAGGAAAAAATATTTTCTACTTAAAAAACATTTGTTCCTTTATTAACATGTCATACAATTTTAAACTAAAATATTTTGATTAAAAATAAACATGAAAACTTGTAATGTAAGCTTCATGGAAATAATTTTCTAAAAATCCATTAATTCAGTATACGTTAAATAAAAACATTCTTCTCGTACTTTGGCCGGAGAAGTCAAAAAAGTACCTTTTACTAAAAATGACAAAAGATTAATTTCATGTCTTTTACTAAAAACTCACCGATGGGTGAAATTGGAATTAAAAAATTGTAGGAGGAAAAGAATAATATTACATATTGAGGAAACATAGATGTGGATGATAAATATTCCCTACTAAATTCTGAAGTATAAACAATCTCGGATAAAAATGAGATTGCGAGATTTTCGCTTACCTTAGGTCTGATTTGCTCGTACGTGTCCGAACCTCCTGTATAATGAATTAAATAATGTTATTGACTTATTCCAGAATCGTAAACATTGTTATGATATCATATATGATCATATTATTAGCTTCTTATTATAAATATTTCATTTCTACTTGTTATTCGGGTGTTTATTGCTTTTTGTTCTTATGCGTGTTTTGTCGAATAAATTCTTATTCTTCTTTACAGGTTATAGATACCTCATTTCTAGAATGGTATTAGTGTAATATATATCATATTTATTCATTAAATTCATTTATATAATCATTATGCATTTAAGATCATGTGAAACGAGTCGCATCACATCGTGAAGATGGTAGGTCGTATGTATGAATAAGCGATGATATCGTTCCCATGATCGTGGAATTGTATTGAAGTGTGTGTATAATATTAAAGAATCAATATAACTTTAAAATAATCATATATAGTTATTCTTTACACCATTATACCCATCCAAGTAAGGTGGTGGTGGAAAACAGATTACACCACGGCATGGAGACGGTATTCTGTACGTACGCACGCGCGGTGATTTCATTTTCCATAGGATGGATAGAAGGTGAAATAAGGTTTTTTCATATTTAAAATAACATATCAGTATATTAGTTATACTTTTGTTATTACTTCATAACCAAACAACTAATTAATAAGACATAGAAGAAGAAATAATGTTGGAAAATCGGTAACGGACATTACATCTTCTTTGAAGTGCCTCTTCTTAACCTCCTCTTAGGGCACTAAAGATGGTCTTTGAAGAAAACCAGGACCTCTAGTATGTTTCAACGCATGTTGAGAAGGAAAATGGGTAGGTTTTGTCTGATCATTATGGCTCAATTTTGTGTAAAGAGGAGAGGGAGGAGGTTCCCTTTTATAAGGGAGGAGAGGGACACTTTTGAAAAAACATAAAATATTATTTTATAATAAAGTCATATTCCGGTTTTAATATCTCCAAATTGATTTATTTAGAATCTAAGATGGGTATGGGTCGAAATAATCTCAACCAATAGATTTTATACAGGTTTAGGTTACTCTTTTAACCTTATCATTTAGATTTAACTCTATGTTAAATAATTTAATATTTACCGTGTCTTCTGGTTTTCTTACAATATATGGTTAATAAACATACTATAATAAGAAAAACGAACCCTAAGTGGTTAATTATTAATATTTATAACTTTATCTAAGTCATTTGTCCATCCTTAAATTTTTAGGAATAAATTAACAATTAATTACTTAATATTTTTAAAAAAAACCTTTTTATGTCAATTTTGACACTATTTGGTTATTGATTTTTGTGAAAATAATAACTGCATGATTAGTTCAAACAAAGTTAATTAAATCAATAATAATATTATATTAACATATAAAATTATTTTAATTCATAAAAAGGCTCAAATTACATTTATTTGGGTATTTATAATATCAATTATGGTTAATATTTCATTAATAAGGTAATTACTGCATTATCATTGTGTCCTAAATAAATTAAATTATTTAATGTCTGAAAATTATAAATAAAATATATTTATTTAGGAGATATTTTTAGATTTAAAATGAATATTTATAGTCTAATTTATCTTATTTATAACCCTATATTAAAAATGTTTTAGTTATTAAACATTGAATTTAACTATTTTAACTCTTCTTTAAATAAAATAATATTAAATGTCCTAGTCTAATCCATGTGGACCTAAATGGTCATATTTTATTCCTAAGGTTGTTTTTTATCGAATTAAACTTATCCAATAGAATTAGGACATGTGTTAGGGTAATAATAATACCATATTTACCCTGAATTAACCTATTTACTTTTAACCATGGTAAATAAAATTAAAAAGTTACTATTCACCAAAAATTATTTTTATATTATTGACCCACATTTTACTCCTTGATATTGACCATGTCTCTCAGATTTTCAAAATTCCACTCACAGAAGCGGTAAAATTATGTTTTATGTAAATTTTCAAACTCTCCTAGGAGGTGGGTAAAAGACGGTGAAAAGTTCAATAAGTTTTTATTTATAAAAAATTATTATAAAATGACTCCAATGCATTACATTGAACTTATATAGTTATTATGTATCAATTTTTACCTAAAATAAATTTAAATAAAATAAACAATTATTTAAATAAAAAGTCAGTTTTTAAATAGTACCCAGTGTTTTTACTATTCATCAAAAATTGAAAGTTTTCAGAAAAATACCAAAAATTCACCCTAGGATAATTTAGATATTACGAATCCAAAAATTATGTCCATTTTTGATGATAAAATTTATAAAATTTCAACAAGTGGGTATTACTATTCATAACGGATAGTTTTAATAATATTTTAATATGATATCATTGTTTAGTGAAGCTCGGTATTGCGTACAACGCAAACAATCTAGGAAGGTTGAGATTGAATGTCAAGCAAGACAAGCTAGTGTTGTGTGTAGTGAAAGATTCCTTTCATGATTTATATTACATAAAAACAAAATACTTCTCATAAAAAATATCAGGTGTTACAATGAATCAATGTGACGGTCCAGAATCAAATAAGGAAATGGCTAAACTTGAGGAAACCATTAAATTATCTGCAACCACATCTTTCGGAGCATTAACCTCCACTGTAGTGATCCAATAAGCTTTTCCTTGCTCCCTTGTCCATTTATAAGAAATGTTCCCTTGGCTCTTAGTACATTAATTTGCATAATGGCTTTTTTCTCTACAATTGTATAAATCAACATTGACAACCTCTTTCTTCCCCTTTCAATCATAAGCTTGGTGGCCTTTTTCACCACACTTGTAACAGACTCTTATTCCCATTAGGCAAGTACCGAGGTGTTACTTCCCACATTTACAATAGGATGTATATTAATCTTTTCCCTTCTTCCCCTTATTTCCATTTGAAGAGTGTTTAGCATATCTCTTTTTCACTTTAATTGCAATAAAGGCTTAAGACTTAGAGAATTTCTTTTCTATCTTCATCGCACATGAGGCAATATCATCGTACGATGAAAAGGATTTTGAGACTAATGCTCGATATAAAAATTCTTTTAACCCATTAAATAATTGATCAATATTACACCTTGGGTTAAATATACAATCTTCTGCATGCCAAGTTAACCTTGTAATGTTAGCCCCATACTTTATTAAATTCTCATCCTCCTTTTTCCTTAGACTCAGAAATTGACATTCCGTATCCGCTCTATGGGAATGAGTAATGTATTTTTATATGAAAATATCTTTAAAATCCCTCCATTACATGTTCTACACTTCTTTATGTACATTTATGTTTTGGATTAATGACCACCATTGATCTGCATCACCTGTGAGGCGATAAAGTGCCATGAATTTTTTTCCCTTTCTCTACTCCTTATAGCATGAAATATTATCTCTATGGAATTTATCCATTACTCAGCTATTAAAGTATTTTTACTCCCATTTATTGTTTTTAGTTTTTTCCTCATGAAGCGGTATAACATTGATCATCCACGTTGTGGATCTGGGTGCTCCATACGGGTAAGGATATTATTCATAGCCTGAGTGAGTTGTCCTAGTATGGTGATAAGCTGATCAACACCCGTTGTATCATCATCTCCACAATAATTATCATTAGTAGTATGGAAATCCTTAAATGTATTATGTGGGTGGATACAGCTTCCATTCCTTCCACTATGCGCCATTTCTAAACAATAGCATACCCTAGATTTGTTTATGAATCAAAATACATTATTCCAAACTTGTAAAACATTTAACATTAATTATACAGTTTATGGATATAATCCATAATCATAAAAATTTATTCTTTGAGGAAGTATATACTCATAAACCCTTCATAGTGAATTGTAAATAAAATGATAATTATCCAAATCATATCCCTAGAGTGTTGTAACCAAAAGTGCTGCAAGGCCTGTTGTCGTGCACTAGTTCTCATTCTAGTCTAGTTTAAAGTAGTGTTTTCGTGTTTTACCCCTAGGTACATCTATGCCAGAGCCGACTCAACCTTCTCAAATCCATATCGAGATCTATTTCTTGGAAAACTCACAAAATCTCTACAGCACCAAAATTCTAGGTATTTCTTCTATATTATTCCTCAAAGTCTTTCTTAGGGTAGTTTTCTCTAATCAGAGTTTTTCTAAATCTAGTTTCCATTGTCTCTAATAAACTTCCTATTAAACCAACTATATCTCCCCAACCATATTTACCCAAGGTCAGTGAATTATTACATAACATTGGCATTATATAATGAATCATGTAACGAAAGACTGATCTGTTTAGTATCCTTGTAAGTACAAGATACATTCATAAGTTTTACACTACATCATGAAAAAAATCATCAACACCATTTTGTCCCATTTTGAACACACTTATATCCTTAGCCTATCCCTATAGGTCAAACATAAAATACTTATTTACATACTAGTAAAAATAAAACATAGAAAGTGGTGAGCTCATATTTTCAGTAAGGATAACACTAAAGATAAAACTTTCATAAATAAGTATAAAAAATTAAAAGAATATATAAGACTAAAAAATACTTATAAACGTAAACTTCAGCATAATATGGCTAATATAAAATCAAATAATTCCATTTACTTATTCACATTTATATACTACTAGTCGAATAATCAATGCAATATCAATAGCCACTTTCATAATAATTGAATACATAATGTCAGACCCCATAACAACATTTTCAAGGCCTTGTGCCAAGACTACAAATAAGATTTTATCAAGGCCTTGTGCCAAGACACTAGTTTGTTTCATGAGACCTACTGATTAATCGAGAAGCTATAATAGGATCCACCCGTCACATACTAAGTCCAATTCTTTCCTCGTATTAAAGGGTTTAAACATAACATAATCATTCATAATAAAACTAGCATACGAAATGTCAATACATTATCCATAAACCATGAATGATGTAAAAATAACAAATCCACATTAAAAAAATATAACAAAACTTCAATACATTGTCAAAGATTTTTACCGTAATAAATTAACATCAAACAAGTTTAAAATCCATCAAATGAGGTCGACATAGATGAAACAAAAACTATTTTAAATAAATACCTCTTTCTATTTTGAAATCATTTAATGTCTCATATTTATAAATGAAAAAATTTAATCAGAAAATATTTTTATAAGACAGTATGGGAATCTTCTACGTTGATATAATAACATAAAATATCCACACGATCTGTATATGTTAAAAAACATTCTTAACATAATTTCATCGAAAAGTTCATAAAGTATCATGTAGGAAAAAGACGGAAAGATACCTTTCAACCACTTTTGTAAAAATTAAAACATGGGTATAAATGACTTCAACACATAGTCTAGTAAATATTAAAAATGTAATGAAATAAATTTTTGAAAAACATGGATGTGGATGATAATGATGTCCCAGTAGATACTTACATAAAAACAACATGGAATGATAAAGAGATTGTGAAATTAACCCTTTCCATGTACTTTTCCTTTGTCAAGGGTTCATTAACCTCCAAAATAATAGTTAAATCATGGTTATTAATTTATAAAATAACTATATACATAAATATGATATCATATATGATCATATAATTATAAGGCCCCGGCCTTAAACTTTACTTAACATTGAATTAAATGAATAATTCCCATTGAGGATCTTTTCAGGTTTAGAGTTTTAGAGAATTATATTTTAACTATTACATCTCAAAAGATTACAATGTAGACACTTATACTATGTTTCCATATAATAAAAACTCCTAAAAAGAAACATATCTAGTTCCATGTTTTATATAGCATGAATTTACATTGATCCCATCCTTGAAACTATTACACATTAAGTCCTGTGAAAAACATTTCAAAAAAACTTGGGGTGATCTTAAAAAGCTTAGTAAGGGAAACACAAATAATGAAAACTGTTAGTTTTTCAAAACAACAAGTAAACAATGTATACTTTATCAAAGTAATAATTTTCACCATTATGAAGTAGTAAAATCTCTTCACTGAATAAAAGATCAATACTTACACTTTTGTAACCAAAATATTACCATAAAACCCATATAAAGAACATATAATATATAAAGGTAAATTGGGACATAAACATACTTAAGAGGAATAACCATACGGTCAACTTCCACACATAACACTTAATGGAATAGCCATACGGCCAAATTCCATACCCAATGCATTAGAGGTTATAACGTAACCATCCGTCCTGGTATTCACGGCACCACCCATCATACGGTTTATCACGTAACCACCCGTCAAATGTCGAGTACCATTATAAAATCATAATACATAAAACAAATATAATGGAAGGAAAACATTTCCACACTTTGATCACAATATATCGCTTATATATATTGACATAACAAATACATTATAAAAACCATTTTCATTACCAAAATACATAAAATAGTATATGGTATTTATTTCAGTTAAAAAAACATTACAACTTATTGAGGAAGCCAAAGACCAAATAATAGTCGCGGTGGCGGAAAAGGTCGTTGTCACAGGGTACGTTTAAAGAATCATTCCTTTTTGTCGTTTAGTAAAATTCATCGAAGAAAAAGATTCCTTTTTTATTAAAGTAAATTTCAAAGGGGTTTATACAACATATAAAAGAACGAAATATTCCTCAATGAAAGGAGATTGAGACGAAGTCCCTTACCTCGGGTCCGACTTGACTCGATCGTTCTTTAATGTCCTGAATAATAAACTTGAGTTAATTTCTAATTGCTTAAGAACATTTTCCAAGTTCATTATTCATTTTATATCACTTATTACCATGTTATGAACATTATGTAATCATTTAAGTTAATAACGGTCATCTTGTCGATATTTGGTACTTGAGTCAAAAGTGAACTTATTATATTTACAAGTTGTTCACGTAGTCAAATATCCATTATCTCAAGAATTATATTCATTATTTAGATGCCATATATATAATATATATCTAGTATATACATTCATTTATAATATTACATAATAATTTTGGGGTAAAAAATGAAATGCACCGTTTATGGAGACGGTAATCTGTACGTATGCATTAACGCTACTTTCATTTCTATGTCATATTAATGGAATTAAAACTAAATGAGAGGTATGTATATTTTAATTCCATAATTATATTCATCATTTAGATGTAACATACATCATATATATCCATTATATATATGTACTTATAATAGTACATTACATTTGGGGATAAGAAATGAAATGCACCGTTCATGGAGACGGTAAGCCGTACGTACGCATGAACGCTACTTTCATTTTTATCTCATACTTTAATGGAGTGAAATCATAATGATGAAAAGGTATATTATAATTCCAGTATAATATCATATATAATATCATTATATCTATCCTTTATACGTCCCACGTATGGAATTAACGAATCAAATCACTTTGAGGGGGCGGTAGTCCGCACTTCCTAAAATGAAATTATCGTGTTTACCCACAATGGAAACCAAAAAGGTATTCCAGAAATGAAAAATATAGAAGCATAAGGAAATCATAAGAATAATATATATCATGTATAAATATATTGAAATCTTATTGGCCACCATTAAAGGTGTTATAAGAATATTAAACAATCATCATTTCATGAGGTAGAAATTTTCCATCCACAGAAACAGTATGTTCTTTAACCATTGGATGTAGGTGTGTGTAAGTGTAGCTCAAATGATTCATATAACATCATCCTATTATAATGAAGATACTAGAGTTTTTACAAAATAAATGAATAAAAATATTTTAGGGGGTTGTAGTTGCAAAATAAAACAAAATAACACAAGTGAAGACATTACCATAAAATCAGGCAACTCTCTTAGATTTGAGCTCAAAGGCTTCCTTGGAAAGACTTCTGCCAAAAGTGAGGATTCTATGAGTAAAAGAGGGATGTGGAGAGACAAAAAGAGCAAATATTGGCCGAACCAAAGGCTTAAGAGGTGTGGGTATGTAGGTAGAGGGGTTGGGGGGGCTTTTTATAAGAGGAGAGGAGGGGCACTCTTGGAAAGTTATAAAAGGCTACTTTATTATAAAATGATTTTCGGATAAAAAAATGTCCCAAAATTATATATTTCGAGGAAAAGGTGATAAGATTTCTAAATCCTCCCATAAAATAGGTTTTTGACATGTGTAGGTCTTATATTTTACAGTATCTTTTCATTTTATTTAAATCGTTAAATAATGAGGTAATCGCGGAATCATCATGGTGTCATAAATAATTTAATTTATATAATGTCTAAAAATTATAAAAAAATACTATGATGTAGGAAATCTTTTTATATTTCCAATTTCTATTTATATTCTAACAGATCATTTATGTAGATAAAATTAAAATGGTTTTACTTAGGTGATACATTCGTTGTTATATTTAACTTTCATTAAAAAAAAGATAAAAAGGCACTTTCACACAAAAGTGATTCCATGGGGTTCCCAAGTTTGGAAAAAGGCATCCCATGGTCGGCCATGAGACAACCAGTAGAAATAGGACCCATTTTGTTGTCTTTTTTTATTATCATGATATTATTTTATTATCCTTAACTACCCGATTACTTATTAATCAAGATAATTAAAGATAATTACCGTCGTTACTATTCATAATGTCCAAAAACAAAAGATTATTAATTACATAATTTGGTCCTTATGATTACAAATATGGAATCCATTTTACCAAATTCCAAACATATAAATTGCAATAATTAATTTAAAAATAATTCCCGTTGTCAAAATAAATAGCGGGTTTTTTTTGAAACAATATCTGTGAAATGTTTGGCACTTCTTTATGCCCAATTCCAAAGTGAAATTAATCCCAATGACCACCATTGGATTACATGGTAGAAATATATTCTATTTACACTCTAAAACCAATTAAAAATATAATCTAACCATATAATTAAATTAGATGAAAAATCAGTTTTGATGTAAAATGCAGTATTTTTCACTATTCATTAAAAAATGAACATTGTCCGAAAAATTACAAAAAAATTATCCAATGTAAATTTCAGTGTCCAAATCATAAATTATAAGGTTATTTTGACAAATAGAGCTGATAAAATTGTCAAACGTTTGATTTAAAAAAATGTTTTTCCATCAAAAGGCAGTAAAACAATCTTTTCTGAATATTAGTGTATTCAATGCTTAAGATTTGATTTATTATCATTTTATGCCTCTAAAACACTATCTAATTCATAAATAGACACAGATAAGAATATCTATTATTCATTACTTACTTGGGATGTTACACCCTTCCCCCCTTTAGAAAATTGAGTCCCCGCAATTTATTTACTTATTGAATAAGTGGGGGTATTTAGCCCTCATTGCATTTTCAGATTTCCATGTTGCCTTTTCAACCATATGGGTTTTCCACGAAACATTTTCCTAGTGAATTACCTTATTCCGCAACACATGCTCTCTATGATCAAGAATATGAACTGGTTGTTCTTCATAAGAGAGATTCTCCTACAACTGAACTATCGTTGGGCTCAAAACATGAGATGGATTTGGCATGTACTTTCTCAACATCGAAACATGAAAAACATTCTCTACCTGAGATAAACTTGGAGGTAAGGCCACTCGGTATGCAACTGATCCAAAATTCACCAGAATATCCTACGGTCCAATGAACCTTGGACTCATCTTTCCTTTCTTACCAAATCGCATCACACTTTTCCATGGTGAAACTTTGAGAAAAACATGATCTCCTACCTTGAAAGATAGATCCTTCCTCCGGTTATCCGCATAACTCATCTGGCTGCTCCAATCTGTTCTCATGTGTTTCGGAATCAAATGAACTTTTTCTGCCATCTCTTCAACCAATTCTGGTCCCATCAACTTCCTTTCACCCACTTCATCCTAGAAAGCTGGAGTTCAACACTGTTTACCATATAATGCCTCAAATGGTGCCATCTGTATAGTAGAATGAAAACTGTTATTATAAGAAAACACAACCAAAGAAAGATATTGGTCCCAACTTCCCTGATAATCCATCGAACAAGCATATTGCATATCCTCCAAAGTCTGAATCATTCTTTCTGACTGCCCATCTGATTAAGGATGAAAATATGTACTAAAATTTAATTCAGTACCCAATGACTTCTGAAGGCCTTTCCAAAAGTTAGAAGTGAACCTGGGATCATGGTCAGATACAATGGAGAGAGGAACTCCATGTAACCTGACTATCTCTTTAAGATACAAACGGGAAAGTTGATCTAGGGAAAAAGTATCTCGTATAGCAAGGAAATGAGCAGATTTAGTCAAGCGATCAACAATATCCCAGATTGCATTTTTACCTCGAGGTGACCTCGGAAATCCCACAATGAAGTCCATGGATATATTTTCCCATTTCCACTCTAGAACTGGTAAAGGATGAAGCATCCTTTTCGGTAAACACCGCTCTGTTTTAACCTGCTGACAAGTCAAACACTTCACAGTAAAATCAGCAATATCTCTTTTCATTCCATCCCACCAGTAATACCCCCGCAGATCTCTGTACATCTTAGTACTGCAAGGATGAACTGAAAACAGAGAACTATGAGCTTCACATAACAAATCTCTCTTCAACTATGAATCACAAGGCACACACACTTTCTTCCCAAACCTCAAAACACAATCATTATCATTGTTAAATTCAAGAAACATACCCTTCTGAACCAGATCTAACTTTTTCTGCAACCCACTGTCTTTCTTCCGCGCTTGCTTAATTCTGTCTGATAGGGATGATCTCACTGATACTTTTTCGACTCAACGTATCAGCCACTTTATTTTCTTTTCTCGGATGGTAGTGAATTGTACAATCATAATCCTTGATTAATTACAGCCATCTCCTCTGTCTCATGTTCAATTCTTTTTGAGTGAATATATAATTTAAACTTTTGTGATCAGTATATATTTCACACTTTACTCCATACAAATGATGCCTCCAAATTTTTAGAGCAAAAAAACAGTAGCTAACTCTAATTCATGTGTAGGATAATTTACCTCAAGAGTTTTCAGTTGTCGTGAAGCATAAGAAATTACCTGATCATTATGCGTTAGGATGCAACCAATTACTTTCAATGAAGCATCACTGTAGATAAAAAACTCACAATTCCTAGAAGGAAGTGCCAAAACTGGAGCATTCACCAATCTTTTTTTCAATTCCTGAAAACAATCATCAAATTATTATTTCCAGATAAACTTAACACCCTTCCGAGTAAGATTAGTCATTGGAATAGATAAATATGAAATATTTTCAACAAACCTTCGGTAGTAACCTTCCAAACCAAGAAAACTACGGATCTCAGTTACATTCGTGGGTATTGGCCATTTTTCAAAAACCTTTGGTTTTGCAGGATCAATAGTTATCCCATCTATAGAAACAATGTGACCAAGGAGCGAAATTTGTTGCAACCAAAACTCACACTTGCTGAATTTCCCATACAATTTCGTTTCTTTTATGGTTTACAAAATAACCCTTAAATTTCTTTCATGCTCCTCCTTAATTTTAGAAAACACCAAAATATCATCAATGAAAACAACCACACTTTTCACCTGAGTCAAGTGAGCCATACCTGCAACAAACTTTTTAGTTCTGATTCTGACCATCTCAGGATACTGATTTGAAAGGTCATTTCCCTTTGTATGCCTTCCCAGAAAAAAAGTCTTGTTTCCTCTACGAAAAACCATTCGTAACACAGAAATATCTTAGGTGAAGCAACATGGTAATCTTTAAATTCTATATCATTTCAGTCATATCATAAATTAATTTATAATTTATCAATTTTCTAACTCTTAAAGTTTCCTAAACCGACCTTTGATACCAACTATAAGGCCCCGGCCTTAAACATTACTTAACATTGAATTAAATGAATAATTCCCATTGAGGATCTTTTCAGGTTTAGAGTTTTATATAATTAGATCTTAACTATTAAATCTCAAAAGATTAAAAGTAGACACTTCTACTAAGTTTCTATAAAATAAAAACTTTTTAAAAGAAACATGTCTAGTTTTATGTTTTATATAGAATGGAATTCCCTTGATCCCATCCTTGAAACTATTACGCATTAAGTCCTATAAAAAACATTTCAAAAAAACTTGGGGTGAGCATAAAAAGCTCAGTAAGGGAAACACAAGGAATGAAAACTTTTAGTTTTTCAAAACAACAAGTAAACCATTATACTTTATCAAAGTAATAATTTTCACATTTATGAAGTAGAAAAAACTCTTCAATGAATAAAAGATCAATACTTACACTTTTGTAACCAAAAGATTACCATAAAACCCATATAAAGAGAACATAACATATAAAGGTAACATGGGACATAAACATACTTAAGAGGAATAACCATACGGTCGACTTCCACACATATCACTTAATGGAATAGCCATACGGCCAACTTCCATACCCAATGAATTGGAGGTTATAACGTAACCACCCATCCTGGTATTCATGGCACCACCCGTCATATGGTTTATCACATAACCACCCGTCAAATTTCCAAGTACCATTATAAAATCCGAAGACATAAAACAAATATAATGGAAAGAAAACATTTCCACACTTTGATCACAGTATATTGCTTAAATATATGGACATTAGAAATACATTATGAAAACCATTTTCAATACCAAAATACATAAAAGAGTATATGGTATTTATTTCATTTAAAAAAACAGTACGGCTTATTGAGGAAGCCAAAGACCAAATAATACTCGTTGCGGTGGAAAATGTCGTTGTCACCGCATACGTTTAAAGAAACATTCCTTTTTGTTGTTTAGTAAAACGCTTCGTTGAAAAATATTCCTTTTGTATTAAAGTAAAAGTCAAAGGGGTTTATACACCGTATAAAAGAATGAAATATTCCTCAATGAAAGGATACTAAGACGGAGTCCCTTCCCTCGGGTCCGACTTGACTCGATCGTTCTTTAATGTGCTGAATAATAAACATGAGTTAATTTATACTTGCTTAAGAACCTTTTACAAGTTCATTATTCATTTTATATCACTTATTACCATTTTATGAACATTATTTAATCATTTAAGTTAATAATGGTCATTTTGTCGATATTTGGTACTTAAGTCAAAAGTGAACTTCTTATATTTACAAGTTGTTCACGTAGACAAATATCCATTATCTAAAGAATGATATTAATGATGTAGATGCCATATATATCATATATATCCAGTATATAAATGCATTTATAATATTACATAATCATTTAGGGGTAAAAAATGAAATGCACCGTTCATGGAGACGGTAAGCCGTACGTACGCATTAACGCTACTTTCATTTCTATGTCATATTAATGGAATTAAAACTAAATGAGAGGTATGTATATTTTAATTCCAGAATTATATTCATCATTTAGATGTAACATAGATTATATATATCCATTATATATATGTACTTATAATAGTACATTACATTTGGGGATAAGAAATGAAATGCACCGTTAATGGAGACGGTAAGGCGTACATACACATGAACGCTACTTTCCTTTATATATCATACTTTAATGGAGTGAAATCCTAATTATATAAAGGTATATTATAATTCCAGTATAATATCATATATAATATCATTAAATCCATCCTTTATATGTCCCACATATGGCATTAACGAATCAAATCACTTTGAGGGGGTGGTAGTCCGCACTTCCTAAAATGAAATTATTGTGTTTATCCAAAATGGAAACCATAAGGGTATGCCACAAATGAAAAATACAGAAGCATAAGGAAAAAATAAACATAATATATGTCATATATAAATAGAGTGACATCTTATTGTCCACCTTTTCAGGTGTTAGAAGAATATTGAACAATCATCGTTTCGTGAGGCAGAAATTCACCATCCACAGAAACAGTATGTTCTTTAACCATTAGATGTAGGTGTGTGTAAGTGTAGATCGAATGATTATTATAACAACATCCTAATATATTGAAGATATTGGAGTTCTTACAAATGAAATGAATAAAAAGAGTTTATGGTGTTGGAGAAGAAAAAAAAACAAAAGAGCACAAGTGAAGACATTACCTTAAAATCGGGTAACTCTCTTAGATTTGAGTTCAAAGGCTTCCTTGGGATTACTACTCCCCAAAGTGAGGCTTCTAGGAGTAAAATAGGGATGTGGATAGAAAAAAAGAGTAGAGCTTGGCTGAACCAAATGCTTGAGAGGTGTGGGTAAGGAGGTAGAGGTGGGGGCCTTTAATAAGAGGAGAGGAGGGGCACTCTTGGAAAATTATAAATGGCTACTTTATTATAAAATGATTTTCGGATAAAAAAGGTCCCAAAAATATATATTTATAGGAAAAGGTGACAAGAGTTCTATATCCACCCATCCAATAGGTTTTTGACATGTTTAGGTCTTATATTTTATATTATCTTTTCATTGTATTTAAATCGTTAAATAATGAGGTAATCGCTACATCATCATGGTATCGTAAATAATTTAATTTAATTAATTTTTAAAAATTATAAACAAAATACTGTGATGTAGGAAATATTTTTAGCTTTCTAGTTACTTTTTATAGTCCAACAGATCATTTATGTAGGCAAAATTAAAAATGTTTTACTCAGGTGATACATTCTTTGTTATATTTAACTTTCTTTTTAAAAAACAAAAAAAGTCACCTTCACACAAATGTGATTCAATTGGGTCCCCAAGTTTGGCACAAGGCATCCCATGGTAGGATATGAGACAACCAGTAGCATTAGGACACATTTTGGTGTCTTTTTATTATTATTATGATATTATTTTATTATCCTTTACTACCCGATTACTCATTAATCAAGATAATTAAAGATAATTACCGTCGTTGCTATTCATAATGTCTAAAAACAAAAGATTATTAATTACATAATTTGGAACTTCTGATTCCAAATATGGAATCCATTTTACCAAATTCAAAACATATAAATTGTAATAATTAATTTAAAAATAATTCCCGTTGTCAAAACAAATAGCGTGTTTTTTTAAAACAATATCTATGAAAAGTTTGGCACTTGTTTATGCCCAATTCCAAACTGAAATTAATCCCAACGACCACCATTGGATTATATGGTAAAAATATATTCTATTTAAACTTTAAAACAAATTAAAAAGTTAATCTAACCATATAATTAAATTAGATGAAAAAGAAGTTTTGATGTAAAATGCAGTATTTTTCACTATTCATTTTAATAAATGAACATTGTTAGAAAAATACCAAACAATTATCCAATGTAAATTTCAATGTACCAATCATAAATTATAAGTTTATTTTGACAAAAATATATAATAAAATTCTCAAAATATTGATTTAAAAAAATGGTTTTCCATCAAAAGGTAGTAAAACAATCTTTTAAGAATATTAGTGTATTCAATGCTTAAGATTGGATTTATTCTTATTTTAAGCCTCTAAAACACTATATAATTAATAAATAGACATAGATAAGAATATCTATTATTCATTACTTACTTGGTATGTTACAATAATATTGCATTGTTAATAATATTTTAGTAGTATCATCGATTTAGATGTTAACTGATATGTTTTCCTCTATATAAACGGTTAAATGAGCAATGGTTATTATGGATAGGATGTATTTTATTCATATCCAGAATGATATTATGTTCTTAAATAAATATAATCATAAAATGAAAATTATTTTTGAATGATTATGATGGGGAATGAATCTCAACGTGTTCGTCGAGATAGTAATATCTACATATGGAAAAGCAAAAATATAATTATATTGATGGTGAAATAGAATGTAATTGGATGTTATATTGTATATACATAATCATTAACTTTTTATATTTATTATTTATATCTGTTATACCCATTATTATACCCATTCAAATAATATAGTGTTTGAATAACAAACTACACTACAAAGTGGAGACGATAGGCCGTTCGTGTGCACATATGATGACTTTGTCATTCATAAGATGGATAGAATAATGAATATGGTTGTAGAATTTTTATAATAACATCAAATAATATAGGGGATAATGGATTTATTATTTTATAATAGAAAAAACAAATAAATAGGAAGTGGAAGAAGAAAAGAACTTGAAAGAGGGTGGTGAAATTATTAACTCTTCTTCAGGTGTTTCCTTTTGAGTTGATCCAAAGGGCTCCATAGGATGGCTTTCTGATCCAATTAATGACTCTATATTGATTTTAGGGAAGTTGGGAGGATATTTTGGTAGGTTTTTGGGAGCCAAACTTCTTTTGAGGAGTGTAAATAAGAGTAGGGTAAGTACCCATTTAAAATAGAGGTTAGGGTAACTTTAGGAAAAGCTTCAAATATTATTTTATAATAATATCATTTTCGGTTTCTAATGGATCTAAAATGATTTATATATAGTATAAGATGGTTTTGTGTTGAAAAAATCTAATCCAATAAGTGATATATTGGTATAGGTCACCATATTAACCTTATATTTTAAATTTATCTCTTAGAGAAATAGTTTTACATTTTCCATGTCTCTTTGTATATTTATATTATATGGTTAAAAAAATTACTATAACAAGAAAGAAACCCCACGTGGTTCATTATTAGTATATAAAATATTATCTAAGTAAATTGGCCAAATTTTATATTTTTAAGAATACTATATCAATTAATAATATTGTATTTGTTTTAAAAACTCAATTATGTCAATTTTGACACTATTTTGTATTTGGTTTTTGTGAAAATCCTAACAGTGTGATTACTTCGAAAAAAAATTCTTTAATAAACCTTAAAATGTCATATTAACATTTAAAATTAGTTTAATTCATCAAAAGTTTAGAATTACATTTCTTTGGATATTTATAATATAAAATATTTTAATATTTCATTAATAAGGTAATTGTTGCATCATCATTTTGTCATTAATAAATAAAATTATTTAATTTCAAAAAAATTTATATAAAATACCATTATGTAGGAAATATTTTTATATTTATAATGAATATTTATAGTTGAATTTATCTAATGTAAAACCTTATATTAAAAATGGTTTACTTATTACACATTGAATTTAACACTTTTAACTCTTCTTTAAATAAAATAATAATAAATGTACTAATATAATCTATGTGGACAAAAAGGATCATATATTATTCATAAGGTTGTTTTTGGTCGAATTTCACTTATCCAATAGAATTGAAACATGTGTTAGGATAATTATAGTATCATTGTTACCCATAATTACCCTATTTACTTTTAACGGTGGTAAATAAATGTCAAAAGTAACTATTCACAAAAAAAATCTTTTCATCATACTGAAACACATTTTACATACTGTTGTCAGCTGTTTATCTTAGATTTTTTGAAATTAAACTCATCGATGAGGTAAAATTATGTTTTATGCAAATTTGTAATTGATCCATGAAAGTGTGTAAAAGACTGTAAAATGATTAATAAAATTAAATATATATAAACTTATTATAAAATGACTCGAATGATTTAAATTGAACCTATATAGTTATTTGGTATTTATTCTGATCTAAAATAAATTAAAATAAAATAAATAATTATTTAAATAAAATGTCATTTTGAAACAATAACGGATTGTTTTTCACTTTCATCGAAAATTTAATGTTCTCAGTTTTCGGAGTGAATGGAGCCTCACTCACCTAGCCACTCCAAGAGCTAGGATTTATCTAAGGATTTCAGGTTTCCATGGAGGTGATTCCTCTACACTTCTCCTCTTTGTTTTATTCTTCTCTCTCACTCGCTCTGGGCTATGCTGTCTCTCAGTTTTCTTACCCTCTCGCTCGACTATCACGACTATATGCGGCTACTATGTTTTCACTCTGTCCACCACTTTGCGCTTTGATAATGTGTTACATACTTCCTATCCAGGTTGTATTTGGAGAATGGGATGTTCTGAGGTTTTGGGCTAGTGTTTCAGTGGATAAAAGATCTCCTAGAATCACTGGAGTTAGACCAAATTCCTTGGGATCCAACCCATTGATCCATTCGGGTTTCGTTGCGCTTTCATTTTTCTAGTTTTTTTTCTGATAATGGATATACTTCTGGTTTGATTTCTTTTTCTTTTATCCCATTGAGTTTCATTCCTAAAACCCCTTTTAGTTTTTCTTCTTACTTTTTTTCCAATTCCTCTTTCACATTTCTTCTTTCGGGTTTCTGATGTTGGTTGTCGATGTTGCAGCATTGGTGTTTCGTGTCAATCATATGTACTGGTGTTTTTCATTGGAATGGATGATGTCGATCACGTTGTTCTTCTATAGCATGATAAATATGATGTTGGCTTCTCTCAAAGACACCAGATGTTGTCTCTAGACGGTTGTTTTCTTCTCTTTCGATGGTGGTTTCTGGTGATGCTATGCAATGAAGATGATAGTTCTCTTGGTAGTGACAGGGTCAGAATTGATGATTCCAATGGTGGTTCACGGTGTCAACGATGGATTTTGTGATGGATTTGATGAATGATTCTTGATGATTTATTCGGTGTCTGTTTCTAAATGTTTTTGTGTCCATGGTGTGAAATGATGTTGATGGTGGGGATTGTTTTATAGTTTTGTGTTTGTTTTTTCTATGTCATCCGGGAAGTTTTTGGTTTTGTTTCTGTTATTTTTGCGAACGTCTGGTATTCATTATCGATGATGGTGGTTAACTATCTTCTTTTCCGGTGCAGAGATGGTATTGTTGGTGTAGATGATTTGCATGATATTGATGGAGAGATGTTTTAATGATCGGAAGTATGCTATGAGATAAAGGCCAACAGAGGTGGTGATGGGACCAAGGAGTCTCTTTGCGTGCCAGGACGGGTCAGAATATCGATATAAGAAATTGATGTGGATGTTTTTCCAATTTTAATTTTATGTTTTGACCATTGTCATTTGGTTGTTTTGTATTAGGTGGATTAGTTGTATGGGTCCCCAAATACCCTTTAAAGTGGTTATTCTGAAAATCAAAAAATAAGATTGATGATGTGAAAGTTCTCAGAAAATACCAAAAATTCACCCTAAGCTAATATTGATTTTATGAATCCAAAAATAAAGTCCATTTTGATGATTAAAATTTATAAAATTTCAAAAAGTGGATATTAATATTCATAATGGCTAGTTTCTTTGGTCATGGTGTGTTAAAACTCAAGTTTTGTGCAATGCAAGCTACTACATTATTCAAAGAGAAATGTATCATGGAATCAGGAGGTTCTAAAATATTTTAATAAATTTCATTATTGAATTACATAATTTAAAATAAATTTTAAAGACTATTAGAAAGGAACAAAATCAAAAGGGATAGACCAAGAAACTCCTCGTGGGAATATGCACTACCATCAATCCATCTTCACAATACTGCATAAGGAAGGACTCCTAGAAACCAAAAACCATTAGCATTAAAACCATTTCCCAAACCTACAGAAAAACAACCAAGATTACATACATCCAAAGGTGTATGTGGTGTCAGATCCATAGCCCTGTCAGATCCCAGCACTACAATATTACATGTGATAATCATTATAAGACAAAAATCATGCATGTTTTGTAAACAAAAAATTTTGGTAACAATTTATAAAAGATATAACATTAAAGAAAAAAACATTCAACATGGAAACATTTAAATATATAAAATCTTTTTAATAGAATGAAAAATCTAATGAATTTTTCCATCCGTACATAATGTTTGTCGACGGTATGTTTATGATAAACAATGAGCAATATAAACGGGAAACAACTGAAGGCATTAGCTCACTCGGGTTCCCAGGTACCTCATATCTCATTAAAATTAACTATACAAATATCCATTCTTGTACACACGAGCCACTAGTAGGGATCATGCCCATAAACTAGTGGTACCCCAACATCATCATCATCATATTGTAATAATTTTTTCATCATCAAACTTTCTACGTGAAATATGTTCTAAACCCCAAAGGATCACCAGCATTCTAGTACACATCCACCAACCCAGATAGCTGGGTTTTCCCACATGTGCTCAAACAATTTCCACAATCCGTGAAATAAAAATTTCACTTTCAAATACCACTTACAAGTCATAAAAACACCAAACAAGCCATAGACATGTCAAATGATCCCCCTTTTCATACAAATTCATTTTGGAAATCATACAAACACCAAAATATCAAACAACACATTTCACCTCTCTTTCACATTTCAAAAAAGATCTTTAATCAATTTTATAAAACCATTCCATGATAGTTCACATCACATAAGAGACCTTTAATATTCAAATAGACTATTTTAATGGTACTCTCCTACCAAAATAGATTGGCAACATTGTTTCACCTTTTACATAAATCATAAAACCTTTTAAAACCATCACAAACCAATTCCGAGGAGTGTATCCAATTCTTGCACATAAAATCCGTTGAAAAAAAGTCTTTTGAGATCAAAGGCTTTCCAATATATCATTAAACCAGAATTTTCATCCCCAGGTTTTCCTAATATAAACATTTTAAGAATCATATAACAACCCCACTTTATAGAATTTGAAATACAAATGAAAAACAATCATTTTTTTACAATATTTCCACTTAAAAACCCACCTCTTTACAAATGACATTAACTATAATTTTCTCACATATCACAATGGATGAGAAGCATGATAAAAATAGATATCAACCAAAAATAACTCATCAAATAATTCTAATAGATGGAATCACTGACCATTTGTGCCAAAAACCCCAAACTGTTGTACGAAACTTCAATCGCACCATCGCCAAACCACAAGGGAGTGAAATCGAGCCCTAATCCACAATACATCGCCACAATGACACAAGTTTAAACACTAGGTATGAAACCTAGCTTTATGAAATTATAATTATGAAAAAATGGATGCACCCCTAATAAAAAGGTATAAACCCGAAGCCAATGGGATGAGGAAGGAAGGTAACCCACTTATGGGATCTTGATGAAATCGGCCCAAATCCACCAATAGTTGAATCTTGAAGCAGAAAAAACTGGTATGTAAGCTATAATAAGTCATAGAAGGTCATTTGGGAACTAATATGGGGGAAAAGTGTGAAAATTGAAGAATTTATGAAAGTAGAATTTTAACTCTTCAAATATGGGAGATTGGAGAATCACTCAGAATGATTTCACTAATATGCAAAGGTAGATGAGATTCAATGAGGAAAAAAAGATAATGGGGGTGAGACTTGGGTTTTTAGATTCAAGTGGGAGGTGTAATCACCAAATAACAGTAAAAAATTAATGACATATTGATTTTTTTAAAAAAAATTAATGTTGGAAATGGGATTACGGGTAGTCCCAATACCTTAATAAAAAAATGAAATCCATCATGATTATGGATTTTTATGAGGTCCAAATGGATTTGGTGGTTTTAAACTACCCAGGGATTCCAATTGGGTAGTTTAATGGGTGAAAATGTTGAAAAATGAAGTAGTTATAAAAAAGAATTTTATTTAAAAAAATACGAAATGAGCTCACGGTTTGGCCCGAATCATGAAAAAACCCTTTCCTCTATAACTACAAGAGAAATCCCCAAAAAATTCAATAATAATAATTAAATAAAAACTAACATTAAAAGAAGTCATTGATGTGACAAATTTCCCCAACATAATAATTTCTCCCCACAAAAATCTACAATAAGGCCAAAAGAAAATACCTATCCAAACCAGAAACCCAACATTGACTCCTTTACTAAGTTTCACCCACCCCCAAAAGGCCAAAACACCTTAAATTGATCAATCAATGAAGAAATAATATCACAATCCAAAACATACACCACTTCCTAAAACTATAAATCATATTTGAACTACATCCCAAAACGAAACACCTCAAAAACTATATGAACAAGACTCATAAAAAATACCTGGAACAAACAATGAAAATGAATGAGATTTCCACACTCTTACATCAACAAAACCATTCGCCACACTCCAATCCATTTGTTTATTCAAGGAGGAAGTTGGCTGAGAAATAACTATAAATTAGATAACATACTTCAAGACCAATAATAGGGACAATACCATGTTACATATATGAGGAGAAAGAAATAGACTCCCCATCGTAAGGTGCAAATCAAATTTTAATTTTCTGAGATAGAATCAGGACACTAATAGTGGGAGGCATGAAAGGACTCCCAGCATAAGGGGTAGAATTTCATTTCACATTTCAAAAATAAAATACATTAGAATCATAGTGGGTCTCCCCACCATAATAACTAACCATATTAACCGACCAGCTTGGGACAACATGAAAATACCCCAAAATATAATGAGTTGGCATGACCACACGGTTAGTCCACACGGTTTAGGAAATTGTGCACTAACTATGCGAAGCATTATTTCCAATGAAGAAGCCTCGCATTGTTATATGGGCTGAGGCACTTGTCTGTGCACAGATCATGTGGTAGCTACTATCTATTGTCAGATGGTTTCCTAGGTCGGTGCATGGTTACTACTAACCAAACACAAACCATTCTCTTCAATCTGCCTAGCTAAATTTTTTTATTTTTCTCTAAAAATTAAAAGCAAACCGAAGTGAATGACATTAACTATAGACAGAACATGAGAACTAGGTCCTCCAATGTCAACCACCAAATGAGAACAACTAGAATAGGATGATGATAACAGAGGTTTAAATTGTTCCCATCTATCTTACTGAGGATATGACTTTGACCATAGGTTTGAATGACCCCATAATTGCCCTTTACTATGTGAAAGCTTCACTCCCAGACCTATGGATGGATCTAATATTGTTTAAGAATATTCAACCTCAGAGTCATGAATTGGAAACCCCTGAATGGAACTTCTTCCTCTGGTGCTACAACCTACTACCGTGCAATCCCAAACGGGTTTACCAATACATAACACCCTTCAAAATTTACATTAGAAATAGATAAAATTTTATTGAAATATGTTCTTAGAATATGCAAAAACATCACTCCTTATTTCTTCGGATGAAAAATTGAAGGGGGAAAGGACATATGGAAACACCTTCCTCTAAACATAGGATTTCAAGATTTTATAAAGGGGGACAACCATCCTACAAAATAGAGATGCTTGGAAGATTTCAAAACATTCACCTTTACAGTCCAACGAGCACACTACATCACAAGGAATCATTAAACATGACCATTGTGACTGAAATAAGAAATACATGGAAAGGTAACTTATGTTATGTCCTCAAACACACAGAATTCCAACAAGTGGTCATAACAACCTCTCGTGAATAGATAACCAATGCGAGTGGTTTAACAAGAACCCCTTCTTGTAAGAGACTATGACGAACCTAGAGGACCTCTAAGAAACAATCCACACTAACAACCGTAGACTAATTTCACCTTCAATGAATCAACTAACATGAATAACTAAGATCTATTTCAGCCTTCTTCAATCACTCTCCCACTACATGAGGATCCTAAAAACCATGGAAGGAAATGATATGGACTTAATCACCAATTCATAAGAAAAATATTCTTTATATTGATCAAAAAGAGAATCATCCAATAGAAAAAATCTAGACTGTACTTTAGTTGGAATTAACTCTTAGTTGGGATGTAAATTATCAAACGAAAAAACCCTAGGACCTAACAAAGAAGGTCTATTGGTCTAAATATTCAAGAGCGTTTCATGGACTCAAAACATCCCACAAAAACCACATTTCCAAAAACACACATTACACATCACTCTATACTAGTTATCAAGACATCTAGTATTCCATTGAAATCATCTCTTTGAAAAAAAAAACAGTTCTGTGGTTAGCATATCCACCAATGGTACCCCGTGGGCCTCACACATCCATGTTTCCATGCCACACTAAGTACCCTCATCCTATCCATTATAAAAATCATCTAGTCGTTCCATTAACAGTCCATCATCCCATATAACTCCACGAATGTGGTTGCTAAGGGAGATACCAATGGATTAAACAAAAATTATTTCCACTTTTTTGACCCAAAACATTCAACTGACGCTTACTTTTTCTCAAAAACACTAACCACATAATCAAACCCAATTTACATATTAAAAAAAATTAGAAAGCCAAAATCCATACAATTAATAATCACATTCAAGATATTCACAACAATTTGAAAACATCTCAACCCATTTCAAAAAAATTCCATTTTATTGACAATCAAGATTTGATAAACTACCAGTAATTGAAAAAAATCATCTCTTCTTATATAAAATAAGGTTCTAATTGTTTGTAAAATTTTCAAATTCTCACTAGTTCCAAAATACTAAATCTATTTCTAAACACAACATAAAATTTTAAAAACACATTATTCCATTCAAAAAAAAATTATTATGAATTTAAAAAGATTCATCTGAAACATATTTTCCAACTCCACTTTGATGTAATATATACTTTAAAACGTGTATGAATACACCATTGAACTTTTAAAAACAATTATGAAAATTCACTTCCACCGTTTCAAAAATAAATTCAATCCGTCTTTATTATAAAATCACTTCACAAAGACATTATGCTTCTTCAAACGAAGTCATTTATTCATTAAAACCGGGATTCCAAGATTCCAAAACTAAAGGACACACGACTATGTGAGTGGAAAATAGTAATTCTAGGTGACTTGGACATATGGTTATTAGATATATACCAAACATTTTTCCATCATGAAGAGCGTTATTTGGAAATTACCCAAACTCTAACTGTCTTGTCAGGCCCTGCAAGCTCACTAAGACCATTAGCCCAAATCTATTTTTATTTCCACTAATAATCATCAATCCTAGAGAACCAAAGGACTCAGATAAAACCCAACTTCCCATGGAGACTTGAAAACCATCATAATGTTTGCTGGTCTAACACCCTAATAATAATTAGAATGTCATGACCCATCAATCCTAACAACAGACTATCCTGAATCCTTCCCATATAAAATGACACAAAGAGTGAAACAGACCCCTGTGATACTATTTTGTCACGAACCTGATCTGGATACCTTCAAAACCTAGCACCTGACCCAGTCCGTGGTAAGACTCAAATGTATTTCTCGATCCCCACAGACTTTAAAAAGTGATCGGGTATCATAAAATGATATTTGTGAATAATTTACCCATGTTTATAAACATAAAACAATAAACAAATCCAGTAAAACAAATCTGTAGTTTTCAAAACAAAACATATTTTAATAAATTTTAGAATTAAATAAAAAAATAGAATATAATGATGAAAGTCTATTAAAAAGAATCAAAAATAGAAAAATACCAACCAAAAACCTTTCCATGGAAATAAGAACCACCCTGAATCCATATTTATAGCACTGCATCATGAAGGAAAGCTAGAAACCGGAACCATTGACACTAAAAACATTACCCAAACCAGCGACAAAATAACCAAGTCTACTTACACTCAAAGATGTATTTAGGGTTTGATACAAATCCTCGTAGGATTCCACCAGAAAAATATTTCTTCTGATAATCATTATAAGACCAAAATATTGCATGTTTTGTAAACCAGAAATTATAGTAACAATTTCAAAAATATTCAACGTTAAATAAAAACAGATTTCAAGTCAATACTTTTAAAGAAGTCAACACTTTTAAATAGAATGAAAAATCTACTGAATTTTTTCAACCAAAAATACTGTATGCCGAATAAATGTATATGATAACCAATTACACTAGAAGTGGGAATAACCCTCAGATCTAGCTCCATGTGGGTCCTAGGTACCTCGTTTCTTGGTGAATGTAACCATAAAAATATTCCTTATCATGCACACAAGCCATTAGTATGGATCATACCCATAACCTGGTTGTCCCCCCAACATCATCATCATCCTAGATGATTTAATTTTTCATCATCAAACATGGAATGGGAAACAGGGTCCAAACCCCACATGATCACTAGCATACTAGTACACGTCCACCAACCTCGATACCTCGGTTTTCGCTCTTGTGCTCAACCAAGTTCCACAAGCCATGGAATAACGTTTTTATCTTGAAATACCACTTCCAAGTAACACACACACCAAACCTCCCATATACATGTCACATGATCCCCTTTTTCATTCAAATACATTTTGGAAATCATACTCACCCCAAAATATACAAAAAACACATTTCACCTCACTTTCAATGTTTAATAAAACCATCAAAAAAATTTGTAATACCTTTACAAGATAGTACACATCATATAATAGCCTTTTAACATTATTAGAAACCATTTGAAAAGTACACTCCTATGAAAAATGTTTTAAAACATAGATTCTCCTCTTACCTAAATCAGAATACCAGGTAAAACCTTCACAAAACAATTCCAAGGAGTGTAACGAAGTCTTCCACAAAAAATCCACATTAAAACCATCTTTTGAGTCCAAATGCATGCCAATATAACATAAAACCAAAATTTAAGGCCCTAAAATATTTTAATAAATCCTTTTAAATAATATTAGATCAACCCCACATGATACAATATATAATAAATATGAAAAATAATATTTTTTTCACAATGGTACCACTTAAAAACCAACTGCTTGTGCCAAAAACTCCAAACTATTGTGCGAAACATAAACTGCACCACCACCGCAGCTCAAGGGAGTGAAATAGATCCCTAATCCAATAGATTCCACAAAGAAGACACAAGGTTTAACCATAGGTAAAAAACCAAGATTCTATAAATTATGAACTTCAAGAAAACATGGATGAATCTATAAGCATATGGAAGAAACCCTTTACAAATGGGAGGAGGAAGGAATGAATCCCACTAACATAAGGGATCTTCAATAAATCGGCCCAAATGAATAAATTGTTTAATCTTCATATATCCAAAACAATTATTTAGTATCTAATATGTCTTATTATGTCAATTGATGACTGAAATGTGCGTAAAAGAGAGAAAATTGAATGGGTTATGAATGAAACATTTTACATCTTCAAATCTGGGCGATTTCAGATAGATTGAGAAATATTTACCTATTCTGTATGGTAGATGAGCTCCAAAGAAGAAACCTAGATATTGGGGGTGATCATTATGTTTTTAGCTTATAGGGGGAGTTAGAATCTTCAAAAAGTGAAAACTTAATGAGATATTAAAAAAATTAAAAAACAGAATTTTAAGTAGGAAATGTGAGTACTTGTAGGCCCAAGACCTTAATGAAAAATAGAAATCCATCATGATCATGGATTTTTATGTGGTCTAAATGGATATTGTGGTTTTAATATACCATGGTATGCCAAATGGTTAGTTGGAAGGGTGAAAAATCAAGTAAAATGAAGGATTTATAAAAAACTCATTTTTAAAAAATGTATTGGCCTCATGGTTTGGCCTAAATCATGAAAACACACCCTTTCCTCCAAATCTACATTGGAAACCAACAAAAGAAATCAAGAATAGTAATTAAATGAAAAATAACTTTAAAATAATTCTTTTATGTGTCAAAACCAATTAGTTTTATACAAGATTGAGTAACAAATTTAAACTTATCATTGAGAATATACCCTTAGTTAAATAGTTTAACTCTCAACATGTCTTCTACAATGTTTACACTAAAAGTATAATATAGTTACAATAAAATTACAAGGGAAGATAAAGTGGATCATATATTCCATTTTTGTCACTATACATGTTATTTGGGAAAACTTTTACTTTTTATAATTTTAATATCGTTAAATAAAATATTATTTTTAAGTCTCATTTATGTCAATTTTGACACTATTAAAAACATGATTTTTTTTAATGTCCTAAAAACTTTATTCCTTAAAAACAAATTCCTTAACTAAAATATAACATTTCATAGTAATACAAGAAATTATGGGATAGTGTAATGATATTAAAATTACATTTATATTAATATTTATAATATATTTTATTTGAATATTTTATAAATTAGGAAATCACTGCATCATCATTGTGTCAAAAATAAATTATTTATTAAATTTAAAAAATTAAAATTAAAATTACATGATGTAAGAATGATTTTAAAATTTCAAATTAATTTTTATTGTATAATAAAATACTTATATAGTGTCGTATTAAAATTATTTTAGTAATAAGAATCATGTTTATGATATTTTTACCTTTAAATTAATTTAAATGTTATAAAAGTCTTAATGGCACCCATTTGGTATCCAAAGGAATAATATCTGTCCCAAGGGTATTCTGGGTTGACAATTACTTACCCAATTGTTTTTGGATAAGTGTTAGGGTAACTTTATGTTATTTTAATATTATTTAGACCTTTAATTACCCAAATTCCATTTACCCATGGTAAATAAAACTCAAAAGTTAATATTAACCAAAAAATATTTTGATCATATTAGAAAATATTTTTTATATTTATTACAACCATTTATGTAAGATTTTAAAAATTACATTCATAGGAGTTTTAAAATTACATTTAATTCTAATATTCAAATGTGGCTAGAGGGCAGGTAAAAAAGACGATAAAAATGATCAATGAATTTTTATATCTAATTATATTACAAAAATGATTTAAAAGACATTAATTGGAATAATATATTTATTATGTATATATTTTTAATTTAAATTAAAAAAATGCCTAAATTAAATGTCATTTTTTTATCCACAATGTACTGTTTTCACTATTCATTAAAAATTGAATACTTTCAAAAAAAGACTATAAATTCAACCTAAGATAATTTGGATACAACAAATTAAATAATGAATTATATTTTACCTAATTAAATTTATATCAGTGTCTAAAATTAATTTTATTATTTTTTATAAATGGAAAAAATGTAGTTCCTTTAAGAAAATAGTATTTCTAAACATTAATCTATTTTACCGAAACTTATAAATTTCATTATAAATAAGATTTATATTTGTAAATATATTATAAATATCCTTTTAAATTTATTTATTACTATTTATATTAATATATTTAATGATTATGTTCCCAATATATCATTTAAATAATTACAACACTACTGTCTTGTTTCGCATGAACTAAATATATTGTGTTATGCAATTCAAGTAGGTTTTTCATGATATCCAATCTAGAAAAGATGTCCTAACATCAATTATTGTGGGGTTTACACTTCGCATGTAATGAAATACTACTCATTTTTTAGTGTAGTGTAAAAATAACATAGAATTGTGTAAAAAGAAAGAAAGTAATAAAATTAATTATATGTGGAAATGAAAATATTTTAAGTCTTAGGGTGTTACATTCTCCCCTCCTTCAAAAACTTTTTTCCATGAAATTTAAAATTCTGATTGAAATATTTGGGGTTGAAATTTAAAAATATGTTTATTGAAATCCCACATCAAAAAAAGGAATAGTGCAACCACAATTTTAGAATAATTGAATGGAAGTATAGTGGTTAGCAAAAATAACACATACTGGGGTTCCATGTAGAAAAACATTGATATGAAAGAAAAAGGTAACCGCCATTTTTTGATAGAGAGTGATATAGATCCTGATGTTGAGAAAGCTAAAAATCACAAAACCATAAATCTGTGATGATCTAAAGGACCATTTGATTTATTAGATATGGGAGTAAGATAGTGTTTTTTTAGTATCCTTTCCATAGAGTTGAAGAATTATATTACTATTAAAAAAATAACCGAATTGATTTATTTCCATGTCATAATCATTATATCATTCTCTTTTTGTGATTTGATCTTTTTTTATTTCATCCTTTACACCTAGAAATGAATGTCCAAATGTATTTCTCACACTAAATGCACTATTGATAAATCATAATTCCTAAAAGTATTCCCTCAGTCTTATAAATATGTTTTGAAACCAAAAAGGATTGCCAATGTATCCAATAAATCATACTTTAACCAAAAAAATAATATCCAATGTTCAACTGACTCTATTCCAACCTTTAGTCTTGTCTAAAAATATTTTTCTTTCCAAACTCATAGTCCAAAATTTATAAATAAGATCACATGACATCAGTCATATTTTTTTGGCGCATAACATTCATCGGAATACTTTAATCATGTAGCCTCTTAAAAATTGTAATAAATTGAATTACCATAGGTACCTTGAATGACATAGAATATTGGATATACTCATTAAATGAAAAAATGTTTTGAACTCTAATAACGATGGAATGAACAAACCATTCATCAGTTCCAGGGTAGTCAATAATATCCAATATACTTTATCAAATTCAATAATATCTTTATGCCAAAATAATTCATTCAGTATCCGAAACATGTTATGGGTCATCTTTCACTTAAACTTATATTTACAAAAAAATTGTACTTTAAACTGTGTCACATTACATGGTAGCATACACTCTCAAATCCTTAATGAAATTGTAATATTGAACAATCCATATGTACTCAATAATTATAACGAATATTATATTTCCAATTCAAATAAAAGTATTCTTTATTATGCATATTAACCATTTTACTTCTTCTACAGTAGTATCACAACACGATCAATATCCAGTAGCATTATCTTCTGTATATTCCTTTGATGATTGTGATATTTATTCACATAGTGCCCCATTTCATTACAATTTAAGCATTTTAAATTGGAATACATCAACTTACCCTTGCAACCACGAACATGGTCTCATTTTTCTCAAAACATATAAAAAAAATCCATTCCCATCAAGCATTTATCATGGTGATTATTTCCACAGTTATCACATGTGGTAAAATTCTTCTTCCCTAACTTCTCTTTATTTATCTTTCTTATCCCATCATATTCTTATCAATAATTCATTACTTATCTTATTAACACATGATACTATTTCCTCATGTGGTGAGAATACATGGGAGACTATTCCCATTTGAAATGTATGAATAAGACCATGATAGATAGTTATTTCTTACTCTAGCGAGCATGATTATTGGTGGATTTATAATTCCATCTACTACGAGCCATTTTTAAATGAACAAAAAACACTAGGATAGATCGTATCATAATCTAAAATTCAAAAAAAAAATAAAAAATGAAACATAAAGGTTTACATGTATATAGGTCCAGATTCATAAAAATTGTTTCTTTTGAGAAATTTTAAATAATAAAATAGGCATAAAGGTTTGCAATGAAAATAAGATTTAACTAAAGAATATCCTCTAGGGGTCAAACCAGATGCATGGTAAGGCCCGTTGTCGTGTGCCAGGTGACCCCAAGTCAAGAACGGAACACATTGTTATTATTGTTACTATTAGGTACAAATGTTCCAAAACAACATCCACTTGTAGTATCCAAACAAGGATGTGTATTCTAAAACATTACACATAATATTAACAATACCAAAATTCAAGGATGGTCTTCAATAATGATCCCCAATTTCAATCTTAGTGTTACAATTCATAATTTACGTTTTCTAAATCTATTTCCAAGGTTGTATCTAATATTCCTTCGATTCCAAATGTAAATCCTCAACCCGAGAAGCCAGAAGGCGGTGCATTGTTTCAATACCTAGGCATGATTTCAAGGAATTATGTTTTGAAGGAATGATCAGTTTAGAAATTTTGGATAATAGATTACAAATATGAACTTTTCATGTCAATTCAAAACATAAAATACAACATAGATAGTATTTTCAGAACACCATTAATCTTCTAGATTAACCCTATATATACATCATAAAATAGTTCTGGGAATCTTGGGGAAATTATACATAAGAAATGGGTGAGCTTAGAATCCCATTAAGGATAAAATATTCATCCTAAGTTATCATAAATAAACATAAACTTTTAATGCATGGTAGAAAACTAAAACACTAGCCTTTTAAAACATTATTTTAAGCATAAGATTTAATCAAAAAATAAAATAATATAATTTAAACCATCACATTGATATTCTACTATTCTAATAATCACAATTAAAATCATCGATTAATCTCATAATGATGGAATGCATAATTCCAGACATCATATCCACTACATCATGGCCTCATGTGAAAACTATACACAATTGCACTGTCAATGCCTTATTTCAAGACACTTGTCTGTCTCAGGAGACCTACATATACATCGATGGACTATAGATGGCCCCACTCATCACTTAGTATGTCCAATCCCTTCAAAATAATAAATGGGTGAAACGCAACATAAACATTCATATTAAACCATGTATACAAAATGTTAATACTTAATCCCTAAACAATGAATGGTAAAAAAAATTGAACATCCATATTCAAACAAATAACAAAAAATAAAATAAAATATAGAAAATTGTATCATAATATATCAATTTCAAGCAAGAATAAAATCTAGAAAAGGATGTTTCTATAGATGAAAATAATTTTATAAATTCATTAGAACACTTTGGGGTAAATATAACTTTTTAATTTTATTCATTTAAAAGTTGTAAAATTTCTAAAATAAATAATATATTTTTAAAATATACATGGAAGATTGAAAAGAATGATTCAAAATTTTAATGCATCATAATGGTATAAGATAGCCTCTCACACAGTATTTGATATAAAAACATTTTTTCCATAATTTGACAAAAATGGTATAAAGTACCGTATTTGGAAGGTGATGGAAAGATTTATTTACAAACATTTTATAAAAAATACAACATGAGAAAATGACATTAAATTTTTTTAGAGAAATAGTTAATGTATTTTAAAATTTATTTTTATAAAATAGGGTAGTGGATGATAAATATGTCCCAGTAGATACTTATGTATAAGAAATATTTGATGATTAAGAGAAAGTGAAAATAACCCTTACCTAATACATTCCTTTATTAAAGAGTGAGTATTCCAACTATATAATGGATAAATAAATTATTAAATTATACCAGGACTATATCCCTATTTATGATATCATAAATGATTCATTTATGACTTTTTATTACTTTTTTAATAATAATTTTCATGTTAAAGCAATGTTTTGGGTAAAAACCGGTTTTTATCATATGTGTTTTGTCTTGTTATTTTTAATCGTATTACATATGTTATTATTTACATACCTAGAAAATATAAATCATGAATTATATATCATTTATATTCTGTATATAAAATTAAATTAAAGAGAGATAAATAAAATGGAGGACACCATCCCTGGAGACAATTGGTCGTATTTACGCATGAATGTTGTTTCCATTTTCTTATCATATTGAATGGAAGTAAGTGAATGACATATATATTTGTGGGTATATATATCATACCAGTAGAATTATTATGGAATATATTTCATACATATTAATAATATTTATTCATATAATCATGATTGGATGGTGGAAATGGAAGATGTGTCATATCGCATCATGGATATGGAAATCCATATGTACGCATGAGTGACAATATCATTTCAGAATAGATAAATGATATAGAACTGGATGGAATAAGAATTTTAAAGACACATATAATTTTATATTTATTATTTACAGCAATTATATTCCCTGTTATATCCATATAAATTATATTTACATGATAAATAGTCTACACCACAGTGCAGAGATGATAAGCCATACATACATACGCTTGGTGATAGTGTTTTTCATATGATGAGTAAAAGGAGGAATATGGTTGTACCATAATTATAATAACAAAAAATCATGTTTGAGGTACTTTAGTTATTATTTTAGTATGAAAAAAAGATAAAAGGATGTAGAAGAAGAAAAAACACTGAATGAGTTGATAAAAAAATTACCTCTTTTCGAGTGTCTCCTTTTGATTTTCCCAAAATGAATCTTTTGGACAGATTCATGGAAAATTGTAGCCTATATGATGATATGACGGATGTTGGTATAGTAAATGGGTAGGGTTTGGTCGAGAAAAAGGGGGTTTGAGGTGGGAATTAATGATAAGGGGAAGTGTCCTTTTATAAGAGGGGTGTGGGGTACATTTGGAAGATCTTAAAATATTAACTTATTATAAATTTATATTCGTTTTATAATATCCAAAAAGTGATTTACATCGATATAATAATGAGTATGGGTATAATTATTCTCAAAAAATAGGTTTTAGACAAGTTTCATTCATCAATTTAGCCTTATCATTTAGATTTAACCCTCACTTAAATAGTTTAACTCTTACAATGACTTCTTCTATTTTTACACTACATGGTTAATATAGTTACTATAAAATTAAAATTCAACCAAATGTGTATAATTATTTACATGTTTATAAGAATACATGTCATTTTTCTAAATATGATTTTTTAGAATTTTTATATTATTTAATATTTTTTTTTAAAATCTCATTTATGTGAATTTTGACACTACTTAATACTTGTATTTTTATGTCGTAAAAACATTATTATTTCAAACCAAATTCCATAAATAAAAGATACTATATAATATTAATCCATAAAATTCTTGGATGACATCAAAATATTGAAATTATATTTATTTTAACCTTTATAATATCATTTATTTAAATATTTCGTAAATAATATAATCATTACATCATCATTTTGTCATAAATAATTTTTATAATTTAACGTATAAAAATTAAAAATAAAATACCATGATTTAGATATTTTTTTATCTTTTTAATTTCTATTTATAGTCTATGTGATTAATTATATAACCCCATATTAAAATTGTTTTTTAATAAGATTCATGTATATGATATTTTTACCTTTACTTATAATTAAATGTAATAAATGTATTAATTAACCAAATGAGCTTAACAAGCCCAAATATGTCTTCCAAGGGTTTTATTGGCCGGCCATTACTCATCCATTAATGTTAGGTCAAGTGTTAGGGTAATTTAATATTATTATAATATTAATTTTGACATTAATTACTCTATTTACCTTTAAACATTCTAAATTAAATTCCATTGTTAATATTCACCGAACATTATTATGATTTTAATAGAACAGATTTTTTAATAATTATTTCTACAATGTATATTTTATTTTCAAAATTCAATTTACTGGTGCAGTAAAATAATGTTTAATGATAATCTTCTAATGTTAGTAGATGACAGGTAAAAAGATGTTAAAACTGTCTAACAAATATTTATATATAACTCTATTATAAAAATGATTTCAATGGAATAAATTGGACTAATATATGTATTATATATATATATATTGTCTATAAAAAATTAAATTATAAAAAATATTTAAATGAAAAAGCTCATTTTCAACCAAAATGCTGGGTTTTAGCTATTCATAAAAAATTTAATGTTTTCAAAAAAATATTAGAAATTTACCTTAAGATAATTTTCTTCTTCCAAATTGAAAAATTAAGTCTATTTTACAAAATTAAATTTCTATGAGTGTCTAATATTAATTTTATTAATGTTAAAAAAAGACATAAAAAGTAGTTCCTTTAATAAAATAAGAATTCTAAACATATGATTATTTTGCAGAATCTTATACATTTCATTCTAAATATATTTCAATTATGTAAAAATATTGTAAATAAAATTTAAAATTTGTTTATTACTATTAATATTAGAATATTAAATGGTTATGTTATAATCATATAATTTAAATAATTAAAACACTAAAGTGTTGTTTCACAGGAACTCAATATTGTGTGTTATGCAAGCAAAGACGAGGATGCATTGAAAACAAGCTATTAAAGATAACATTCCATGATATATTGGGGTGTTACACCTTACATGTATTTCAATCCATCTCATTTGGTTTTTTGTGTATTCTTAACATGTAATTGGGTAAAAAGAAAGCAAGAAATAAAATTATGTTTATTAAAAAATGAAAATATAGTATAATCTATGGGTGTTATGTTCTACCCTCCTTCAATAAATTTTTTTCTCACAATTTAAAGTCAGGATTGAAAAATTGTCTTTGGAATTTAGAAATATATATTTTGATATCCAACATAAACAATGGACTAATTTGACCACCATTTTAAAATAATGAAAGGTAAGTATGAAAGTAATCAGAAATAACACAATCTAGTTTTCCATGTTGAAAAACATAGCTTCAAAAGAAAAATCCATCCATCATGTTCTCATAGAGAGTGATTGAGAAAATTATGGGGAGAAAGTTAAAAATCACATAGCTATAAAATTGTTATGATGTGAGGGACCATTATATTTATCGGAAATAGTACCATGATAGAATTTTCGGTTTTTAGATCCTTTCTCTATAGTTTATGATATGACATACTATTTAGAAAAGAACCTAATTTTTTTCATTCAATGTCATAACCATAATCTCATTCTTTTTCTGGTTCTTTGATCTATTTTTACTCCATCCCTTACACCTATAAATGAATGTTCAAAATATATTTTTCATTCATTAATATCTTTTGATAAATCATATGTCCTGCAAGTATTTCATTAATCCACTATATATTTAATAAAACAAAAAAGGATAGCCCAATTTATCAAATAAATCATACTTTAACCAAATACAATAAAATCCATTGGTCAACATAATCCATTCCAGCCTTTTTTCTTTTTAAAAAATATTTCTTTCCAAAATCATAGTGTAAAATTTAGAATGAAGCCCACGTCACATAATATAGATTTTTTGACACATAACAAGTATGTTAATATCATCATATTATATTCTCTTAAAATATTGTGATCCATAGAATAGAAATAAAAACCTCTTATGGACTAGAATATTTGATACACTTATTAAATGAATAAATTTTTTGACTTCCTATAATTATGGAATAAACAAACCATCAATCAGTTCCTATGTATTCAGTAATATATAATAAACATTCTCCAAATAAATCATCTCATTATTCCAAAATTATTATATCAGTATCAGAAATATATTGTGGGGTTTCATTCCCTTAATCTTATATTTTCCAAAAAGTTGAAATTGAATGTCTATCACTTCATATGGGACCATACAATCCGAAATCTGTAAGGAAATAATACTACAATATAATCCTAATATACTCTAAAATTCATATAACTATTATATTTCTAATTCAATTAAAATAATACTTGTTTAGGAATATTAATCATTCCTCTTCATGTGAGGTAGTATCAGAACATGATCATTATCCAATAGAATTATCTGGTGTATATTCTTTTTATAATCAGGACATTGAATCACATAGTTTCTCATATACTTACAATTGAAGAATAGTATATTTGAAACCTTCTTCTTATCCTTTCCATCAAAAATTTGGTGCCCTTTCTCTCCAGACATAAAACAATCTTCCATTAACTTCAAGCATTTACCATGGTGATTCTTTCCAGAATTATCAAATGTTGGAAAATCCTTCATTCCTTTCTTCCCATTTTCCATGTTTTTCTCTACCATCATCTTCTTATATTTCTTCCCGTTGAAGCAATATGACTTAGATAATTATTTACATATCTTATGAACACATAATACTATTTACCATCAAAGTGTTGGGTGAAGACTATGAAAGATAGTTTCCTTCTTACTCTTTGTATCATGTTTCTTGGTGGAGTTGTCTTACATTATAATAGGATCCATTTTTAAATGACGACATACACTAGGTTACATCATATCGTAATGTATAATGAAAAAGATATGAAACATAATGGTGTACACATATCAAGTCTCATAATCATAAAAATGGGTTCCTTGGTGAATGTTTTTCTCATATGTTCATCACAATGGTTTTTAAGGAAAATGCGACTTATCCTAAGCATATCCCCTGAGAGTGTCAAACCAGGTGCATAGTAATGCTTGTTTTCGTGTACCAGGTTACTTCGAGTCTTGCTCTGAACACCTTGTTGGAGTTTTTACTCTTCAGTGCAACTATTCTAGGACCACATGCACTTATAGAATCTCGAAATTAATTTATTTTATTGGAATTCCCAAATAATCTCTTCATTACCAAAATTATAGGATATTCTTCTACATGTATCCCCAATGACTTTCTTAGGTATATGTTTCCTAATTTATGTTTTGTAAATCTATTTCTAGGGTTGTTTCAAAACATTTTTGGATACCAACTATAACACCCCAACACTAGAAGCCTGGTTCCGGTGAATTATTTTAGTACATTGGCATCATTACAAGGAATGAAGTACCAAAGGACTGATCAATTGAGTAGTCTTGTAAAATATATTACATACGTGATCATTTCATTATAATAAAAAACATAAAATACAACATAGATAGTCCTTTTATAACAACATTAATCTCATTTCTTACCCTTGTGTATCAATCCAAAAACACTTCTTAGCATCTTAAGAAAATTAAACAAAATAAACGGGTGAACTCAGATGATCAGTAAGGATAAACAAATCTGCAGAATCTATCATAAATTATGAGAAACATTAAAGGAATGGTAAAAAACTAAAACACATGTCTTTTAAAACATTATCTTCAGCACGACATGGAAAAAATAAATTAAATAATACCTTTATGAAATCACATATATATTTTCCTAGTCGAATAATCACATGTATCATCAATAACTAGTCTCATAAATAGGGAATACATATTTTTAGAGATCGTAACCACTATTTCAAGGCCTTGTGAAAAGAGTATAAAAAAATATTCTGTGAAGGCCTTGTTCCCAGAAACAAGTTTGTCTCAGGAGACCTACCGATTCATTGAGGTGATATTGTAGTCCCTAATATCAATTAATATGCCCAATACATTCATCACATGAAATGGGTGGAACATAACATAAACATTTAAATTAAAACAATTATAAAAAATGATAATACTTAAACCATAAACCATGAATGGTATCAATAGAGCACATCCACTGACAAAAATATTACAAAACATTCAATAAAATATACAATATTGTATGGTAACAACTCAACCACAAACTAGCATAAAATCCATCAAAGGATGCTGACAAAGATGAAGATAATTTAACAAAACCATTAAAACCATTTGATGGAAATATCTCTTTTTACATTAAATCATTTAAAAAAAGTTTAATTTTGAAAATAAGACATTTCATTTAAAAACAACCTTTTGAGGCTGTATTAAAATCATCAAAATGTTATGTCACTATAATTAAAGAAAATAGTGGCTTGCATAGTATATGTTAACAAAACATTCTTTCCATTATTTTTCTAAATGGGATAAAGTATCTTGCATGGAAAGTGACTGAAATATTCATTTCATAACATTTTATAAAATGTAAAACATGGTAAAAATTACATTAAAAAATTACAGCAAAATATTAAATGTATTTTAGAATTCAATTTTATGAAACATTGATGTGGTTGATAACAATGACCTAGTAGATACTTATGTATAAGCAATCTTGGATAAGAAGGAGACTGTGAAATTAACCCTAACAGTATACTTTTCTTTAGTCAATGTTGAGAAATCCTCCTGTATAATTTTTAAAAATACAATTAAATTATACCAAGATCATATCCCTATTTGTGATATCATATATGATTCATTTATGGCTTTATATTATGGGTTGATTAATAATTTCCTAGTTAATGAAGTATTTCGGGTAATAATCGTTTTCTTTATCAAAATTATTTTGACTTTTTATTATTGATCATATTAATTAGATAAAAATTTAAATACATCAAATATGTTAAAAACTATTTATATATCATATATATTCTGTATATAAATATATATAATAGATAGATAAATAATATGGAACATACTGTTTATGGTGACGGTAGGCTGTACGTACACATGAACAATTTTTCCATTTTATTATCATTATTAATCAAAGTGAATGACATATATATGTATATATATATATATATATCATCTGAGTATAATTATTATGTCATATATTTCAAAATTATATATTATATTTATTCTTATAATCATTCACATATGGTGAACATGGAAGATGAATCTCATCGCGTCGTGGAGACGGTAAGCCGTATGTACACACGGGCAACGATATCATTTACTTAATGTTTAAATGGTATATAATTCGATGGTAAATAAATTTTAATGAAAAAATAAAACGTTATATTTATCATTTAAATCCATTATATTCATTGTTATACCCATTTAAAGAATGTGTAAATGAAAAACAATTTACACCACGACGTGGAGAAGGTAAGCCGTACGTACGCACACATGGTGATATTATTTTTCAAATGATGGGTAAAATATAAAATATGGTTGTACAGAAACTATAATAACATATTAGAATTTATAATATAAAATAATTATTTTTTTATTATGTAAATAATTAATAAAGTGGAATTACAAGGAGAAAATAACATTGAAAGGGGTGACAAAACAATAACCTCTTTTTGGGGTTCTCATTTTGATTTGCACGAAAGGAATCTATATGATAGCTTAATTCCCAAATTGAAGAATATATGATGAAATGGGGGATTTTGGATGTGGAAATGGGTAGTGTATGGTTGATCCATTGAAGTTTGGTGGTGTTAATTAATGAGAAGGAGAAGTGTTCTTTTATATGAGGGGTGAGGGGAACTTTTGTTAGATCTTAAAATATTAATTTATTAAAAAATTATTTAAAGATTATAATATCTAGAAACTGATTTAATTAACATATAATAATATTATGGGTTGAAATCCTCTCAACCTATAGGTTTTAGATATATCTAGGATACAAATATAACCTTATCTTTTAGATTTAACCCTTAGTTAAATAGTTTAACTCTTACCATGTCTTCTTGTATTTTTACACTAAAAGGTTAATATAGTAACTATAAAATTAAAATTGAACATAAAGTAGATATTTAATGATTTTTTTTCACTATACATGTTATTTGGAAGAACCTTTTATTTACACGATTTTTATATCATTTAATAAAATAGAATTTATTTTAAAATCTCATTTATGTCAAATTTGACAATATTTAATACTGTATTTTTGGTTAAACTCATAAAAACTTGATTCCTTCAATAAAAATAAATTTAATAAAATATAAATTTTCATATTAATACATGAAATTCTATTTTGACATCAAAACCTTCAAATTTCATTTATTTTAATATTTATAAAATCGTTTATTTGAATATTTCATAAATAAGGTTATCACTGCATCATCATTGTGTTATAAATAAATTTATTTATTTAATGTATAACTATAAAAATAAAATACTATGTTGTGGAAAATGTTTTAATATTTCTAAATAATATTTATATTCTTAGGGATTTGTTCTATAACCCCATATTGAAATTGTTTTTTAATAAAAGTCATGTTTTTGATATTCTTACCATTACGTAAAAGTAAATGTTATAAATTTTTTATTGGCACCCAAGTTACATTAAATGGAAAAATATATGTCCCAAGGATATTATTGATCTTCCATTACTCATCCAATATTGTTAGGGCATGTTTTAAGGTAATTTTATATTATTATAATAACAATATTACCTTTAATTATAATATATATAATTTAAAGGTGCTAAATTAAACTCAAAAGTATCAATTCTCCGATATATATTTTGAACATATTTGTCAAAAGTTTTCATAACTATTACAACCATACAAGTCATATTTGGGAAATTCAATTCATAGAAGCTGTAAAATTGTGATTAATGCTAATCTTTTAATGTGGCTAGAAGGCAGGTAAAAAGATGTTAAAAATGTTCAATGAAGTGTTATATCTAATTATTTTATAATAATTATTTCAATGACATAAATTGAACTAATATATGTATTTTTATATATTTTCACATTAAAATAAATTTAAATTAAAATAATTATTTTAATTAAAAAGTCGGGTTTTTCCATAATGCAGTGTTTTTCACTATTCATCAAAAATTGAATGTTTTCACAAAAATATAAAAGATTCATCCTAAGATAATTTTGATATTCCGAATTTAAAAATGATTTCTATTGTACCATATTAAATTTCTGTTAGTGTCTGTAATTACTTTTATTAGTTTAAAAAAAGGTCATAGAATGTAGTTTATTTAAGAAAATATTATTTCTAAACATATAACTATTTTTATGGAAACCTATACATTAAATTATAAATAGTTTTATTTAAATAAAAATATTATAAATAAAATTTAAATTTTATTTATTACAATTAATATTACTATATTTAATGTATATGCAATAAATATATCATATAAATAATTACAACAGTAAAGTGTTGTTTCACTGAAATTGAATCTTGAGTGTTACAAAAACCATTTCGGTGTTACATGAAACAGAAGATATTGAAGATAAATTACCATGAAATATTGGGGAATTAAGCTTTGTGTGTAATTCAAGATCACTCACTGTTTGTTGTAGCATACACTAAAAATAGTATTGCATAAAAATAAATCATAAAATATAATTAAGTTTATTCAGAAATGGATATATTATGAAGTATTGGGGTGTTACACTATTCATTGACCATTGTATCCTCCATAAGTTCAAGGCCTATATGCTTCCTTTCCGTAAATTCTTCTTAAAATACTGTAAAATGAAATATCCTTCCATGTAATGCTTCATACGATTGCATTTTAATACATTAATGGAAGTAGTTGTTTGTTGTGAACTCTAACAAAAGATAAAAATGATCTGACCTAACATCAAAATTAATAAATAATGAACACAACATGAATTATAATTTCATAATTGTCCTTTTAGACTTTACAACAAATTGATGGTGGAAAATGGTTCTAAAATGAAGCTCGATATCAATATCCTTCTGAACATTCTCTTAGAATTTCGATTTAAATCATAGACCATGATTAGAAACTATTGAATGTGGTTCTTCATGATGTCTTATATCTTCATTATAGATGTTTTCAATGTGTTTAAGAGGTTAATCTAATCTTATAGAGTAAATATGTTCAAATTTCCTGAGGTGAATAATAATAACCCGAATTACATCATTATATCTTGGCGTATTTTTTAATCAAGTGAAACAATAAATAGTAATATCTTCACATTTACAAATAGTTATTATAATTTTATTAATGAATCTTTTGTTGTCTCATATCCTTCGCCTATTGATAATCCGAACATCCTAACACACAATCTGAAATTTCCTACATCATCCCATCCCATGAAAAATGTACCTTCAAATATATATATGTTTAGGTTCAACAATTGTGTATAGACAAATTACAACAATAATAATCATCCAAAAAATCCATATTAAGATTAGATATAGTGGAAATACATAGTCTCTTTAGATATATCATAACACCATCTTCACATATCAAATTTCTTAACTTTTCATCATTCCCTTCATTACGTTTCTTTAAGAAAAATTTCACAGTCTTGTTAAGAATTTTTATTATATTCGTAGAAGGATGGTTTGAATTAATTTGAAAAATGATTTGTCCCTCTCCTTATATAATAATCTCTATTTACATCTTTACTAGATCCATGAAAATATGATCTATGTTGATCATTATTTTTGTTATAACTCCATGATGTATAACACTCAATGCATCTATTAACTTATTTTCCATCACTATGAGGTAGTGTATTGGGAAAAAATAATCCTTCTGGAGCTGAATCGATCTCTTTTTTCTTATTTTGATCTATTTCCATGAAAATGTGTTCCTCACTCTCTTATGAACAATGTATATCTCACATCCTTCACAATAGATATAAAATCTCAAGGTACTCAATTAAAAGATAATGGATACC
Source organism: Viscum album (assembly GCA_963277665.1). Classification (NCBI taxonomy): domain Eukaryota; kingdom Viridiplantae; phylum Streptophyta; class Magnoliopsida; order Santalales; family Viscaceae; genus Viscum; species Viscum album. The sequence continues at coordinate 909,247,945 of OY728155.1, read as the reverse complement.
AACTTATGGTTACTGGATATATTGTTTTGTTCACAAATGATTATATACCTTTATAAAAAGGCAATAAATTTATCATTCTATAGAAGGACCCACCGAATTACCCAGATAGATGCATCATTATATAACCAAAATCAATCATTTCCTCAGTATAGATTTAAAAATATGAAATTCACTAATAACCAATGAAATTCTTCAAAATATTCATAAAATTAATTTTTTTCCTTATGAAACATACCAGTTTACTAATATTTTTTGTAACATTTTATCAAATCCAGTAATATTTTAACCAAATATTTGATAGAAACCTTCCATACCAATGAATACATGTAAGATTGTTGTTTTCATTATAATATTTCATTATTGGATTGCATTTTTCATTGTTGGATCACTTGAGATTCTATCCATGTGAAAAATATAGATGAATAAAGAAAAATATGAATCAAGAAGTCAATATTACATAATTTATCATATAAAAAATTTATTATATGAATCATAATAATGATCTGAAACATATTCTCATTTTCCTAATAGCATTTAGAATACTAAAAAATAATCAATAAATACTATAAAAATTATCCAGATATTACTTGAGTACAAAATTCAGTTGATCCACTAAAAAGGGTTCATTAGTTAATCAGAATGGAATCCCTATAAACCCATAATATTTATACCATAGTTGAAATACAATTTTTGTAAATATCTCACTAATTTTAATGTAATTTATCATACCTAGAATGAACTCTAATCTTCAAAAAATATGGATCTCTATAAATTTGATCAAATAATACATTGATGTGAGGTGAGGATAATTTTTATTTGTTGTAATATTGTTGATTTCCCAATTATCAATAAATAATCTCAGAGATTCAAATTTCTTCTCAATGAAAAGAACAACTGCTCTCCTAGGTGAAACACTAGGGTATATAAATCCCATATTACACAATAACTCTACTTTTTTATTAAATTGCACCAATTCTTTTATTTTCATTCCATAGGGTAAATTTAATATAGGACTTCCATTAGGGATTAATTCAAAATAATACTCAAATTTATGCACTGATGGAGATCCCCTTAATTAAAAAATAAATACATTAATTTCTTCTTATACAATAGGTATGTTCTCACTTTTAATATTATCTTTTACATTGGTAGTTTCTATCTGATTTTCATACATAAGGATCCTATTTATAATAACTACTCATATTGTATATTTTCATGACTCATGTAATATTTTCCCCCTCTAATGATAAGGAATTACACATCTTCATCAGGAATGGAAACATCATTCTCTATGCTGTAAATTTTTTCAGAATAATTTTAAAGAGAGTGAATATCAATGACTATATCAAAATCCAAATTTTTTTTAATAATTAATTGAGAAAATATGACATGTAAATGTTTCATAATTGGAAAAATAATAACACATCATTGTTGTAGTGATACTTCAACCAGGGTTCCTAAATGATAACTCTCTCCTTAGGGTGCATGGGAAATATATAATTTTATTTAGAAATCATGGATGATATAAAATTGTGTCAAGATCCATATTTAGAAGAATAATTAGATAAGTTAAATGATATGATTAATTTACCTACCCCCATATCATTAGGAATATTAATCTTGTCGTCCCTGATAGCTTAAGCATTCCCAATGCCCCATAGTATTTTAAATGGAAAAGTACATTAACTTTTACAATAATGGTTTTCATTGTACCCCATATCCTTAATGATTTAGAATTGAAAATTAGAATATTTATTATTTCCCATGTAGTCGTGATTTTGGTTTCCTTTTTGACAACACTTATAGTAAAATCTCATTACTAGAGCTATTTTTACATATTGTTTCGTTATATATTTTTTAAAATTTGGAAGTTTTACCCTTCCAATATCCCCCTTTGTTTTATTTCCTTTTATGATGTGATTATACACCCTCTTCTTATCTAAATTTCAATATATGTAAAAATGAATATATAATTATTTTTATTCCTTGATCACACATGATATTATAATTTTATATGATGATAGTTGTCATGATAATTGTTACCTATAAAGTATTGACTTAATCCCATAAAAAAATAGAGAATCTTGCTCTTTGGATTGTATAAATAGTCTACCAAATTAATTTCTAAAAATGTAATTTTTAATTCATACTTTTAACCATTTTCTTTTTCCAGTTCACTCAGACTAATGAACTTTCTCTACATGTTCACTCATTGCACCTGGGGAAAATAATTTTCGGTGAAAACATCCAGAAAATCCATTATTCACATGCTTATAATTTTATTCTCACCATTAGTGTTTACAATTGATGAACACCATTTATACCCATATCCATGAATATGTTAAAATTACATGAAAACAGTTTAACATTCATTACATAACAAATTGATAAATATATTCAATAAAGAACTAATAAATTCCTCAATTATGAATGGATTTATAGTCCCAGTTAATGATGGAGGTCGTTTTAAAATGAAGATGTTTGACAATGTAACACCATGTTTTGTATTAATAGGGTTCTACTATGAGCAAGGTTATTGTTTATAAAAAATTCCATCATCTCAATGTATTAATAAATTTTCAACTCTAGTTAATGCTCAGGTTTTAGCTTTATTGCCTTTCTTATGAGGGTAATCCATACATGGATTATGTGATTTGGAATTGTTTACATTACCTCCACACTTCAGTATTTTTAAACAATGGAATACACTATATTAGATCATTATATTATTAATCATAATGTATAATTTTAAAACAAGTGAAACACTTAAAACAAATCTCACATTTTATGCATTACTAGTCCTATAATCAATAACTTTCTTTTTTTGGGAATATTTAAAAATAATCAAAATATTTTCAAACCCATCATAATGATATTCATTGATAATGTGAATCAATAATTCTATATCCCATGGGAGTTTCTAACAAGGTGTGAATTAAGTGAAAACACATTGTGCACCATAATGATGGCCTATGTATACACAATCCCACTATTTTCATTTTTATTACCCCTAGAATCATTTTATCTATTACCATGAACACTTTTAGTATCTACATAGATATATATTTATAGGAATACAATATAATAACTAAATTACGAAAACAATAGGATGTTATCCAATAATTAAACACATCCAAAAATGTTTTTTATAGTGTTATATTTCCTTATCTTTGTTTTCATAAACCATGTTCTGAAGGATTATACAAATCCCACTCTTATAACAACTATAAATAACAAAAAAAGTAGAATAATGTATGTGGTTATGTTAAAAAATTATTACTAGATACAAACAGTCACATCCAGAAATAGAGAATAGTTTATATGTCACAGAAAAATAGTTACATAAATGAATCTCAACCTATAATTGAAAACATAAAATAAAACATAATATTTTCTTTTTGAACATCACTTTTCACATTAAATGATCCTTTCATATTAAACATAACAAATTTCCATGAATCTAGGGTTAAAGAAACATAAGAGAGTGGTGGTCTTGGATACTTAGTATGGGTAGCAGTATATTGGTAGCTATCATGAATAAATTAGGTATAATTAATATGGAAATATAAACATCTTAATCCACATTTTATTAAACCAATAACTTGGACATGAAGAATAATATTATAGAAATAAATAATGATCATATATTTCAATATAAATGATCACATGAACTTAAAATTTATCCATGCATATCATAAAATTCCAAATAATGGCATGGATTTCATTAAATAATATTATAAAAAGGGATTTCATAATTTCCTACATCAGAAAAAAACATCCAAGGACTCAAGTCATACCATAAAACACAAATGATTAATGAATCATCCAAATACCCAAGCTACTTCTTCTCATGGGACCTATCATTGCATTAAGGGTCTATAGAGGTACAATCCTCCAAATTCTGATGTTTAGTCCAATCATCAGTTTATAGGGGTGAAACATAATCAATGTAAACATTTGAATTGAAAACTAACATACAAAATATTAACACACACCCCAAAGAATTAAAATAATCATAAACCATCTAGATAAATATATATAATTGTATAAAAATATTACATCCCACATAAATCATAATATATATATATCAATCAATGTAGACATAAATGAATCTACTTTAAAAGGATCGCTGGAAGATTTGTTAAGGAAGATACCCCATTCATATTAAATAAACTTATTCCAAATTCAAAAATTGTTAAATATTAAAGAATAAATTGTCAATGAAATAAAACTAAGAAACATGTAATAAATATTTAAACAGAAATGTGGTAATTTTGGTAGATAATTACTTTCATTCCATCTATGTTAAGAAACATTCAATTCATGCTTTTTAAAAAAGTCAAGTAGTAACTCAATAAAATTTCGATAGAAAGTTTCCAATTAAAAAAAATTTTAGTTAATAAATGGGTATAAATTCATTTAATAAATCATTATAAAATATTAATGAAATCCATGAAAACATTTCAAATAAAATATATGGATGTCGAAGATAATGATTTTTGACATTTTTTAAGAACATAATATGTTTTTCTAAAAACATGGTTTCGGTATCTTGAATACATAAAGTTTAAAAAATTATGGAAAAAATTACAATTTAAATATTAAATATTCGTTAAATTAATATTTTTTTTAATACAGTAGGATTTAAATAATTCCCCCAATAAATAAATTAACATAAACAATGTCAAAAAATGAAGGGATTGTGAAATAAACCCTTGCCTCAGGTCGACATACTTCATGTATTTCTGAACCTCATGTATATTAACTGTAAATATAATATAAATATAATAAATAAGAATAATGTTATTTCTAATACCTTACATTATTTTCTTTCAATATTTTATCAAACTTTTTTTACCAATTATTTGTTAAAATCTCTGTTCTGAGTAATAACTGTTATGTTTTCATTTATGTTTTGGTTCATTAGTTTTATTCCCGATACATTGATCATGGATCCGTAATCCAAATAATTTTAATTATCGATTAAAGGTAATATTTATAAATTTTAACATATTTATAGTAATCCATAAATTTTATAGATAGAAAAATGAATTAGGTTATTCATGGAGATGGTTGGTCATATGTAAACATGAAAATTGTTTCCATTTTTCATAGGAAATATTTAAATAGTGGTAAATAGTTAATCACCCTTATATGGTAATTATTAAATACTATATTTAATACATATTCATTAAATATATTCTTATTACTATTGATATAATAATAAAATTAGACACATATCACAATACATTATGAAGGTGGTAGTCAATACATAAGAAGAAGTGACATTATATTTTTGACACACATTTGAAGGTAAAAAGGTAGATGTGATATTATAACTAATAAATTATAAAAAATTCATAAATATAATATAAATATATACATATCATAATAATATCATTATATACATCTATGAGTAATGGTTATGGAAAATGAATTACATCCGTTCGTCAGGCGGTTGACCTCCATTCACATGGTCAAATGTTTCATTTACCATTTAATAGAAGGGGATGTGTGTAGCTTATTCCATTAACATAAAAATATATTTCTATTTGTAAGATACATTTGTTACTATTTCAATATATATTGAAAATATTTTTTTTTGGGTAGATGAAAAAAAACTATTATTTATGTTTAATAATTATAACTCCTCTTCAGATAACCTGCTTAGGATTATTAATAAAACCTTCATAAGATGGTATTATGATCCAACCATCATATCTAGGTCGTGTTTAGTGATGTTATATAGGTATTTGTTTAATAACCGGAATAAAATAAATTCTGTTGAAGTGTGGAGATGAGATGAGAAGGTGTGTTCTTTTAATATTTCGGCCGGGGACCCCCACGGAAATTTCATAAAAAGATACAAAATGATAAATTCATTACAATTCAAAATACTTCCAGATGTCCATAGATTCGAATTCAGAATTGTATAAGGTCAATATATAGTTATAAAATAGTACTTAGATAATTTAAAATATCAAACATACTCTAATAATTTGGTTTAACAGACCCTCAGTAAAGTATTTATAACCGTAACTAATGTAATTAATTTTTTATTTTTTACTATTAATTATGAAAAAAAAATTAATTTTATCATATTACCTAATTTTAAATATGATTATTCTAAATCTTAAATCCATTTTAACAAACATAATCACTGAAATTGGATGAATCTAATTTAAAAAGATACCCATAATCGTGATAAAACATTTTTTTCATATGAAAATGATTCCTTATTTATAAAACATTTTTAAATAAAATTTTAACATAAAATTTTTTCCAATTACCTAAATTATGTGAATTATAATATAGTTAAAATAATTGTAATTTTAAAAAAATTTCAAATAGAATGAGGTTTTTTAAATTCTCAAAATTATAAGGTAATTAACATTAAAAATTTGTATTTTCACTATTCATTAAAAATTAATTATTTCATTAAATTAATAAAAATTAATGTTATGATAATTTTGAAATTATGATTTAAAAAATGATAGTCATTTTATAAAATATATTTCTTATTTATGGAAGAAAGAAATAATTGTGAATAAATATGATGGAAACACATTTTATTGGTTCCAGGTGTAGAAAATTTATATTATGGTCAATTATATATTAAAATTTTTTTATATTTAATTTCATGAAACCTTATATAGGCAATGGAAAAAAATATATAATTTATTTATTTAATATATGATTAATTGAATACTTTCTCTGATAATTCATTATTCAATTTAGATGTTGACCATTTCTAAAGACCCTTTTGGATGAATTTATTGAATTGTGGGGATCTAATGATATAGTCCCTCTAATAATGGTCCAAATATATTTCATTGATCTCCATGAGAACCCAATAGATAATTGTGTTCTAGTTTGGAGAATCAATTTTGTTAAATTATTCTTTTTGATCGCTTGTACTTCGATCATGAATGGGTCTCTCTTGTGTTTTCCATTCATTAGATGGATCTAAAAATTAGTATTTGAGAGAGAGTTTTGTTTTGTGTAATGTTTTTCAATATCTAATTTCCAGATTCAATAAAAAAAGGCATGATAGAATAATTAGTGATCTAGTGTTTATGATAAAATATTATCTAAATTCATTTTAACCCTTAAATTTTATTTTAATCATTAATAAACCCCTGATACATAATAATAGTAATAATAATATTAATAATATTATTTGGTGTGTGAAAAAATTGGCAATAAAATATAATTTGATAGGTTTTTTAATTAATATTTGTCACCAAACACGTACTTTTTAATATCACACCCCTCCCCATTGTCTTGAGTAGTGACAATGGTGTTACTGGCCTTAGGTGACATTCCTAACAAACAATGTTCTGGAAATAATTTTCAAGGGATTCATTAAAAATTGGATGAAAATTTTCCCTTTGAAAATAAAACAACCAAACCACGTGATAACTAAAATAATAAGACTATATGATTCATGATAACAATGTAACACAACCAAATGTAATCCATACCAAACCAAACTATATCATATTACAATGTAGAATCCATGACTTACATTGATGTTATTAATATTTTTATGACTTATTATATACTCCCTTTACTTATTTTATATGAAATGTGCATAATTTGTGTGAAATATTAATGTGTTAATACTACGTATAATTTCTGAGGATTTTTAGAAGTAGTCCAATTGAGTTAGTTTACTATTTTCATTTTAACTATCACCCTACAGATTCACATTATATGGTTTCTATTTTTTTGGATTCTTTATTCAATTTCTCACATATCATTAGAAGGAATCATGGGCCAATTCGGCCTTTTGAAGGCTCATATGGACCACACAATATGACCCAATGAATATTTGAAGTAACTGGACCACCCATGATGATTTAGTTGCTGGTATCACTCACTAAGCCCATAATTTTTGAACCTACACCATGTGTTCTTGATTATCCAAATTCATCACGGGTAAAAGGTTCAAGGCTCAACTATAAGAACAAGGGGCCCAAATAAAGCTTTGAATTCCAGCCCACCATTCTGGACGGGAATTTAAATCAGTATAGTATTAAGGACATATCTCCTGATCTAGTGATAAAATCAAGCTGAAACTTTTTAGTGCAAAATAGGAAATATAGGCGGCAGACTTTTTTGAAAAAATAATTCAGATTTGAAGGCATCTTACTATTCCAAAATTCATTCACATTTTGGCCATCAAAAAAGCATGAATTGAAATGGACAATTTAACATTGTTTAATCAGCCAGAAATCACTTTGGTTAATTAAGTCCAAATAACTCCCAATTTTGCGATCGGTCGACCAACATTATTATCTTCATCTTTGATGAAGGATATATCTCGAGATTCGGCTTTTTGGATGTCCAAATTGTCGATCCAAGTGGAGGGACATATTGGGAATGCAAACAGTCCACTTCCTTGGGCTATAAATACACCCCCTCCTCTCCATGCAAGGTATTGGAATTTCAGATGAGGGGAGAATCAATTGGAATTTCCAAAGCCTTGAAAAAGTCTTGGGAGGACCTACCATAATCATGTTTTCACTTGACATACCTTTCCTCTGCTCTTTGATTTCACCTGCTTTTGTATTTTTCTTCATTTGTAATCTTGTAAGTGTTGCTTTTTTAATTCTTTTTTAGTGCATGTTTATTCATAAAAATCAGTTTTAATCATCCACCTTCTATTCTTAATTATTAATGATCTTAAAATATTTGAAATAATGTTGAATCCCCTTCCCTTAATTTTCTTCCTCATTCAATCGAAATTCTGTTCTTATTTCTCATTATCATTTGTGTGTGTGTTAGACGCACCACTCTTTTCTTATCCCTTTCTTTTCCTTCTCTTCTTAATTTATCATCATAAACATTATAACCAAATTACTATTCATATAAATGGTTGAGTAAATCTACCATTGGGGTGAGTTATAATTTGGGGATATTAAGTGATTGAGAGCCTTTTCTCGATGAGTATTTTTTGAGTTAATATTGTGTATGTTGAACATTATATGTCATTGATTAAGGACATTTTTTGTTTAATATGTGGTTTCCATGGATTACTGGAACTGAAAATACACTTCCATAATAATGTAATGGTAATGATTAGAAACCTAAGTTAATTTATGGCTTGGATTAATGTTTTAACACTAGGGAATTCCGATCAAAATCATCGTTTGAAGTGGGTATTAATTTAATGCAATATAAAGAAAAGATAAAGGATGTCATAAGAGTAAATCCCCAATAATGAACTCAACACAATATTTATCAATTTTTTTATTCAAACATCATCAATAAATTATTTCATAAGCTCTACAAACAAACCCCACAATTAAAATACAATTAACTATAAAAATGACTATAAAAAAAGTATCATCACCGAGGATTCGATCTGAGTGTTTCTATACACATTAGCAGAGCAAGGGAACCTTGATCGATCGATAGGCGACAATCAGTCATGAATTTATAATGGAACCATTTCTAGGGATGGTGCTATATATAGTCATTAGTTTTTGGTTATTGTAAAAAAATCCTATAAAAACAAAGTTTAAAAAATTGAAAAAAAACAAAGGAAATCCTGTCTTCTCATAAAATCATAAACGAAAAACAAACAAAGAAAAACACATCTTCTATTTTATTCCAACATCATTCTGAATTCCCCATAGCCTCTCAAACATTCTCTCAGATTTTTTTGACCTTGAAATTGAGCGAACTCTTCGCCAACATAGGAGGATCTAAATAGATAATCAATTCATTCCAGAACTAGTCCTTGTCCAACCAGTTGAATTAGATATGTCTAATCTTAAGAAACAAACACTTAAAGAACACGCTACCACTGATATGAATTACCAACCCCTTGGTATTCAATATTCAAACATATATGCTGACTTTGAACTCCAATCGGGTTTGATTCATCTACTCCCTCATTTCCACAGGCTAGCCAGTAAGGATCCACATCTCCACTTTTAAGAGTTCCAAGTAGTGTGCTCTACCATGAAACCACAAGGGGTTTCTGAGTGACAAATAAAACTCTAAGAATTACCTATCTCCCTAGCTGACACTAATAAGTCATATCTCTACTACCTTCTTACCGGTTCCATAACCACATGAAATGACATGAAGCGACTCTTCTTAGTGAAATTATTTCCTGCTTCTCGTACTGCTTCTATCTGAAAGAAAATAAGTGGTATCCATTAGTTCCCAAGTGAATCACTCCATGAATACTGGGAGAGGTTCAAAAATCTTGTTGCAACCTACCCACACCACCAAATTCCTGACCAACTCTTGATCCAATAATTCTATGAGGGGTATTGGCTATGGAGAGAACTCTCGTTGATGTCGCAAGTGGCGATGCTCTTGTTGATAAAACTCTTACAATAGCAAGAGTCCTCATAAGTAACATGACTGTAAACACATAAAAATTCTATACTCAAGCACATTCTCAAGTCAAACAAGCCAAATATAATCAATTAATTGAGCCAAAAAAGATGACCAAGTGGATGAGTGAACTTACAGGTCTTGTGCGACAACTAGTTGTGGCTAACAAATCCCCAACCTCGTCTTCTCCACAATCAATTTGTCATGGACCTGTCAAAAACTGTGGAATCAGAAAATCTCCATCTCATCCAACTAACACATGTCCAAAACTTCAAGAGGATCAATCTGATTCATCTAGACCAACGGATCTCAATTCAGCATATGCTCAGCGGAACACTGACCCTCAACTATCAGGTCAGTTTGTTAGAAATTTCATCCAACCACACTCTGAGCCCTTTTCTTATTTCTATAACCAAGGCCTTAGGTATGGTAATACCATATGTCATCCCCCTCAATTCCCTCTTGAATACCCAAACCAGTTTCAATATGTACAAGGCTTTGGTAACTTCCAACAACCTTATCCTTTTATTTCTTAACCACAAATGAACAATCCTCCTCATGGATTCAATTATCCTAGAGAGCCTTCCCAATTCCAAAACCAATACAATCGCTTTCCCAAAAACCAAAATCTAGGTAATCCCAATATGGGACAAGACTCTTCTTCCAAAAATCCATGGGAAAGTGCAGTGGAATATCTTGCCTCCATCACCCATTCAAGCCTCAAGAACCTTGAAACCCATATTGGTCAACTTGCATCCGACCTTATTTAGCAACAACCATCCAATTCTTCACAACTCCCAGCTCAACCATTACCCAACCCCACAGGTAATGTAAGTGTAATTTCACTTAGATAGGGTAAGAAAATTTCTATGCCTCATGATAAGTCCTCCAAACCTCCTTTGAATTTTTACCTAGAAAATGAAAAGAAAAATATACATGAAAAGGAACCTGAATCCATTACATCACCTCCTTCCATTCCCCTTAGGAATCCAATTCCTTTTCCTCAAGCTATTTCTAAACCAAGGAAGTCCTTTGAACCTGATCTTGAAATGATCGACATGTTTAGAAGTGTTGATGTCAACATTTCCATCTTAGTTTCCATAAAACAAATTTCTATGTATGCCATGTTTCTCAAGGGGTTTTGTACCCACAAGAGGCACCTTAGGACCATCAAAAATGTTTCCACCCAATATTCCATTCCTATAAAGTAGTAGGATCTATGGACCATTATGGTCCCATGCCAAAATGGATGTTACAACTTTGATGATGCACTCATAGACCTAGGATCCTCAATTAATGTCATGCCCAAATCTATATTCTCCAAACATGGTCGACCTCCCTTACATCCAGTTGGTGTTTTCATTCAGTTATCCAATTGAAGAACAACCAGTCCTGAGGTTATAATTGAGGATGTCCTTGTCCAAATCAACAAACTTATCTTCCCTGCTAATTTGTATGTCTTTGACATGGAAGGTGAGACGAACTCTTCTCGATCTCCCCTTATTCTAGGAAGACCATTCCTCATGACTGCGAGAACCAAGATTGATGTCCATTCAGACATCTTATACATGGAATTTGGTGACCAATTGGTCAAGTTCAACATTTTCTAAGCCATGCGATACCCATCCGAGGATCACTCTACATTCTCAATCCATGCTCTTGATGACACTTCTAAGAGTCAATCGAACCCCAATCCACCATGTTCTTCATGTTCTAATGACAATAGATTTTTGAAATCTACAGCAAGATTTAATAAGTCATAAATGGTGAAGATGATGTGGACCTATCATTCATAGACTCCATCAATCTAGAGGAACTTGAAAACTCTCTTGAATCCCACATCAACTCTGATCTCTAATGCTCCACCTTTGAAAGTATTAAGAATAATGAATCTAAATCCACTAATGTCCCTTCCTCCATTCCTGAGTTGTGTAACCCAAAAATGAAATATGAGACTGATCAAAAACCTCTTCCTAAACACCTGAAATATGAATTCCTTTTCTGTGATCACTTTTATCTTTTCACTATCTCTTCGTCACTTATCGAAACTGAGGAGTCCATACTTGTTCAAATGTTAGAGGAAAACATAAAGGCCGAATTTTTGACCCTAGATGACATAACAAGAATCAACCCTGCCCTTTCCATGCATCACATCCATCTTGAGGATTCATACAAAGAAATTAGAAAACCAAAATGAAGACTCAATCCACTTATACATGAGGAAGTTAGGGAAGAGATCACTAAGGTTCTTAAAGCTGGTATTATCTACCAAATTTCTGATAGTAAATGGGTTAGTCCAATTCAAGATGTACCTAAGAAGGGTGGGATAACTGTTGTCACAAACTAGCATGGAGAGGTAGCCACAACACGAGTGAATAATAAATTGAGTGTGTGCATCAACTATAGGAAATTGAATGTTGAAACAAGAAAATATCACTACCCTCTTCAATTCCTTGATCAAATGCTGGAATGATTAGCTAGAAAGCCACACTATTTCTTTCTTGATGGATACATCGGCTACATCCAAATCCCAATCGCACCTTAGGCCTTTGAAAACACTACTTTCACATTCCCCTTTGGAACATATGGATATGGAAGATTTCCTTTTGGACTTTGAAATTCTCCTGCAACATTCCACAAGTGTATGAAGAGTATCTTTTCCAAATTCATTTAAAACTGCATGAAAGTGTTCATAGATGACTTCACCATTTATTGTGAGTCTTTTTAATCTTGTTTGAATTCACTCTCTTTAGTCCTCCAAAAGAGTGTCATGTGTAACATTGTGTTAAATTTTGAAAAATGTCACTTAATGGTTGAAAATGGTATTATTCTAGGGCACATAGTTTCAAAAGATGGTATTAAAGTAGAGCCTTCCAAAATTTAAGTGATCTAATCAAATCCTCAACCCAAATATGTTCGATACATCTGTTCATTTCTCGGTCATGCCGGTTTCTATCAAAGATTCATCGATATATTAAGTAAAATATCCCTCCCACTCACTCGGTTGCTCCAAAATTATGTCATTATCCATTTCAATGAGATTTTCAAGAGATCCTTCATTGAACTCAAAACTGCTCTTACATCTGCCCCAATAATCCAACCCCCATACTAGTCCTTACACTTTGAGTTGATGTGTGATGCTTCTGATAGAGCCGTTGGAGATTTTCTTGGTCAAAGAAGAGAAAAACATCCTCATGTCATCTATTATGCCTCAAAACCATTTTATGAAACTCGCTCTCACTACACTATCACTGAAAAAGAACTTTTAGTAGTTGTTTTTGCCTTGGATAAATTCTGAACCTATCTCTTAGGTTCCAAAATCATCATCTTCACAGACAATTCTGGTATAATGTTCTTACTCAAGAAAAGTGATTCCAAACTGAGGCTAATAAGATGGATCTTAATTCTCCAAGAGTTTTACCATAAAAAAATGATAGACCAGGAAAAAATCCCTATGGATGATCACTTGAGTAGAATTTCTAATTCTTCTCATTCTGAAATCATTGATGTTGAATTCCCCACTGAGCACCTTTCATCTCTTACTCCAAAAATACCATGCTCTGTCCCAATGTTAAATTACTTTGTTTCTGGTGTATTTCCTATTTGTTTTTGAAAAGAATAGAAAATGAAGTTGAAAAGTGATTCAAAACACTATTTTGGGGAAGAAAATAATCTTTGGAAAACTGGGGCACATATGGTAATTAGGAGATGTGTTGATAAATATGAGCATTCCTCTATTTTATAATTTTTTCACTAAATGTCTAGTGGTGGCCACTTTGGACCAAAAAGGACCTCTCGAAAGGTCCTAGACTCTAGATTCTTCTGGACATCACTCTTCAAGGACTCATATGAGTTTTGTCAATTATGTCCCACTTGACAAATGTTTGGAACAATTTCCAAGAGAAATTAAATGCCCCAAAAGCCGTTAATTTTCTACGAGATATTTGATGTTTGGTGAATCAATTTCATTGGACCATTTCCCCCTTCCAATGGATTCTCAAACATCCTTCTTGTGGTTGATTATGTTTCTAGGTGGGTGTAGGCCAAACCCCCTAGAAAGAATGATTCATGTACTATTAGTGAGTTCCTAAAGACACACATCTTCCATAGATTTGGCACACCTCATGCCTTGATAAGTGACATAGGAACCCATTTTTGTAATAAAACTATTGAATAACTTTTGAAAAAGAATGGGGTTGTATATAAAACGTCAACTGCATATCACACCCAAACAAATAGAATAACTATGATTTCTAATAGAGATGTGGGAAGAGTCATGAGAGAATTGTAAAACCCACTAGAAAAGACTGTCCTGAAAGACTTGATGAAGCACTTTGGGATTATTAAACTACTTATAAAACACCCATTGGGATATATCAATTTAGGCTAGTTTTTGGTAAAGCATGTCATTTTCCAATTGAAATCCAACATAAGTCATTTTGGGTAGTGAAAACATGTAATTTTGATCTTGAAAAATCTGGTGAAGAATGATTATTGCAATAGGCTGAACTGGAGGAGCTTCAACATGATTCTTATGAGGATTCTAATCTCTACAAAGAAAAATCTAAGGCACTCCTTGATAAACACATCCTGAGAAAGGTATTTCATGAAGGTGAAAAGGTAATTCTCTTCAATTCTTGATTTTTGCTTCACCCAAATAAGCTTACTTCTCTTTGGGATGGTCCATTTTTATTACTAATGTTTACCCATTTGGTTTAGTTCATGTCCAAGACCCCTTATCCAAAATACATTCACAGTTAATGGACATAGGTTAAAGCATCACCATGAGAGGACACACAATCCTGGATCATCATCGACTTCCACTGGGTCCCCAACTTCTCCAATTGACAAACCACTAGATGCAGATGGTGACCCACCAAATCCAAACCAAGGGCACCTCTTTCCCTTTAACTCTCTCTTTATCTCTTCCTTTCTCTACCTATTTCTTCTTATTCCTCTCTATTTCATTTTTACCACTTTTTTATCAAAACCATTCTTTTTCACCTTCTCTTTTTTGTGGGTGTATCCTTACAAAACAAAACCTAAAGAACTAAATAAACAATCACTTATAAAAATATAAAAAATCAAGAGTAATGATTACTCACCATCGAGTTTTGGAATTTTTTCCAACCATTTTGGGGAGTTAATAGACATGTTTTCATCTCAATTTTTTTTATTTTCATCATGCCTTTGGATAAAGAATTCTGTGTCAAAACTAACAAATTTTGAATGCTCAATTTTTGATTTGGATAATGATATTCCCAAACTGTGAGGAACAACATTTGCTTTCATCCCAAGGCCACCTATGACCATCTTTTCAAAAATTTTGTTTCACCCCCATTTGTGAGTCTTGAGTTTTTGGAACTTCTAACCGAATTTCCTACCTTATAGTGAATTAATATGATAGAGGAATTTTCTGAACCACATGAGAATCACAATAGCCAGATAACCTCCCATTTCCCTTACATTAATCCGCCTTTTGAAATCCCCTTCAAGCATATGAAAACATTTTCTTTGATAGCCACATTACAATCCCAATACCTCTTTCAATCCAATATCAACATGGATTTTCATTGAATAATTTTTTTAAATTTATGTGTGGGGGGAATGCATTTCATTATTTGGGTACCCTATTATTGACTTTCAATGAGTTATCATCTACTTGAGGGAAAGCATCCATTTCAGTGTGGGGGAGAGGTTGTCATTTAGTGTGTTTTGGGGAATGTAATATACTTCCATTTATTTAATTTTGTAAATGTTATTGACAAGCATTCCAAAAAGAAATAAAAAATGATGAAAAAAATTAAAAAATTGAAAAAATGTGTTGGGTCTTGGGTAGGTCAAAAATCACTATTACTAAACCTTTGATCTTGTTATAACTATTACCATTAGTGTCATGAGAAGATAAAAAATGCGTTGGGATATGAGTGTGAGATCTACTTCAAGGTCAACATTTGTAAAAACAAAGAAAAAAAGGAAAAGAAAAAAACACTTGCATTAAATTCCTGTTGGGAGATGTTTTGTGTTTTGTAAATATTCCATCTTCTTGTTACCTTCATATTCACTTCCGCTGTTGTGTCATTCTACACACAATCATTCCCTTTTAAACATGTGTTTTCATTTCCTACCTTGTTTTGTTTCAAAAAAATGTGCATTGTTTTTTCAATGTTGGTGTTTTAACCCTCTTCATCTCTCTCTTGGACATTATATTAGTACCATCCCATATCCATAGAAAACCACCTTAAATGACCTCTTGATTATTGTGAACTTTGGATATGTATTGGAATCTGAGATCTCTTTCAAACTCCTATATTTTCACTTCTGGTTGGTGAATGAGTGAACCTCTATAGATGAATTTTATCATCTTGAGAGGTGGGAGTTTTGAGTGTCCACAATTTCCATTTCTAAATTTGAGCATGAAAAAATGAAATAGTTTTGGAAAATTGGTTTTGTAATAACATGTGGTAGAATTCAAAAAGGATGAGTGAAATAGTCTAAACCTCCCCGAATTGAAGAAGAAAAAATTCTAATTTTTGATGGTGAGTGAAAATGATTTTGTCATGTTTTTATATTTGTTTCACATGAGGACATGCACAAAAATAAGTGTGGGGGAGTTGATGTTATTAATATATTCATGACTTATTATAAACTCCCTTTACTTATTTTATAGGAAATGTGCATAATTTGTGTGAAATATTAATGTTTTAATACTATGTATAATTTTTGAGCATTTTTAGAAGTAGTCCAATTGTGTCAGTTTACTATGTTATTTATAACTCTCATCCTACTAATTCAAATTGTGTGGTTTCTATTTTGAAGGATTCCTTATTCAATTTCTCACATATCATTAGGGAGAATCATGGGCCAATTTGGCCATTTGAAGGATCATATTGGCCACACAATATGACCCAATGAATTTGGGAAGAAACATGACTAGCCATTATGATTGAGTTACTTGTATCACTCCCGATGCCCATATTTTGTGAAACTCCACCATGCGTTCTTGATTATATAGATGAATCATGGGTAAAAATTTCAGGTCCCGACTCTATGAACAAGGGGCCCAAATGAATCTTTTAATTCTAACCCACCATTCTGGATGAGAATTAAAATCATTATAGTGTTAATGACATATCTCTTGATTTAGTTATCAAATGAGGCTGAACATTTTCAGTGAGAAATAGGGGATATAGGCTGCTGACTTTTTTGAAGAAAGAATTCGGATTTGAAGGCATGTTACTATTCCAAAATCCATTTTCATTTTGGCCATCGAAAAAGCATGGATTGAAATGGATAGTGTAACATTGTTTAATCAACCGTCCATAACATTGGTTCCTTAAGTCCAATTGAATCCAAAATTAAAAGCAGTCAGCCAAAATTGTTATCTTCAACTTTGAAGAAGGATATATATTGAGATTCACTTGTCTAGATATCCAAATCATCGATCCCAGTGGAGATACATATTGTGAATTCAAATAGTCTACTTCTTTGGGATATAAATACATCCCCCTCTTCACCATGCAAGGGGTTGGAATTTCTGAAGGGAGGAGCATAAATTGGCATTACCAAATCCCAGCCAAAGGCATGGTAGGACCTTCCATAATCATTTTTTCACTTGGGATACATTTCCTTCTCCCATTGATTTCACTCAATTTTGTGTTTTCTTCATTTGTAATCTCGTAAGTGTTATTTTTGTAATTCTATTTTAGTGCAAGTTTCTTCTTCATATTCTGTTTCAATCATCCAACCCTTGTTCTTAAATATTAATTCTCTTAAATTATTTGAAATAATGTTGAAACCCATTCCCTTATTTTGTTTCCTCATTCAATAAAAATTCTATTCATAATTCTCATTATCGTTTGTGAGTGTGTTTGATGCACCACACTTTTATTATCCCTTTCTTTTGTTTATCTTCCTAATTTTATCATCATAATCATTATAACTAGATTAATAATCTTTTAAATGGCTGAGTAAATCTACCATTGGGGTGATTTATAATTTGAGGATATTAAGTGATTGAGATCCTTTGCTCGATGAGTATTATTTGAGTTAATATTGTGTATGTTGAACTTTATATGTCTTGGATTAATGGAATGTTTTGTTTAATATGTGTATTTCATGGATTATTGAGACCAAAAATACATTACCATAAACAATTAATGGTAATGATTAGAAACCTAATTTAAGCTACGGCTTGGATTAATGCTTTAACACTTGGGAATTCTGATCAAAATCATCTTGTGATGTGGGTATTAATTTAATGAAATATGAAGAAAAGCTCAAGGATATCATAATCTTAAAGTCACAATAATGAACTCACCCCAATATTTATCAATTTTTTAAATCAAAATTCATCCATAAATTATTTCATAAGCTCTGCACACAAACCCCTCAATCAAAATACAATTAACTAAAAACAACTGACTATAAAAAAAGTATCATTGGTGAGGATTCGAAACAAGTTTTGTTACACACATTCGCAGAGCACCGGAAATTTGGCCAGTATATAGGTGACAATCGGTCGTGCATTTCATACATCAAAGTAAAAAGTGGAAACCCAAACCAACCAAACTCAATGACACTGTTGACGCTCCTTTATGTCACAGAGTCTAACGACTGAAAAAAATAAATACCTTAGTCCAAAGTGATTCATCCATTGAAGGAACATCAAAAATCGACAAAAGGATTAACAAGGAGAACATTGCCCATAGGTCGCGCAAGTTCCCTCATGGTCGCGCAAGTACACTTGCGCGCCGCCTAGTGGTCGTGCAAGTCTACTTGCGCGACGCCTTATGGTCGTGCAAGTGACTTGCGCGACCTAAAGTGATAACCGCCCGGTAACTGGCCAGGGTCTTCTCCTGCCTATAAATAGACCCTGTGGGCCCCCCATTCAGGAGGATCTTTTTTCCAGAAACTCGGATTGAAGCTCCCGACGCCCAAGTCTCTTCTCAAAGCTTCCGGAACACTTCTCAGGTAATTTCTTACCTAGAAAGGAAGATCTAAAGAGATGAAGGTAGGCCAAAGTGTTGAAACTCACCAACACATGCATGCCACCTTATTCCTTCAATAGAACTTCCGCGTCCCTTTTTTGGAAGAACCTCAAGAGGATTCTAAAGGCTTTAAGAAAGAGTCGCTCAAGTATTCTAATGATGGGTGAGAATCGCGCAAGTACCCCTCATGTCGCGCAAGTATACTTGCACGATCAATACTTGCGCGCTGCCGCAATACATGCACTCCTTTCAAGACTTGCGCGCCCCTACCTTGTTGGGTGCCCATCTTGCACATTTTACCCCTCTTAAGCCATTACACCTTTCCTTTTCAAGATTCAGTCTTCAAGACACTCTTCAAAGCCATTTATGGCATGATTTCTTTGTTTGACTTCCTTATCTGAAAGGAATTCTGTGGAATATCTCTCAAAACAAAGTGATTTAAATATCCTTATGTCACTAAATATGGAGAGTTCATTCATTCAACCTCATCCTTTAAGATGAGAGAATCCTTAACTTGGGTCTCCTTTTCAGGAATAATCCCCAGTTATAAATCCTTTAATCTAGGCCTCTTCCTCAGGAGTAAGTCCCAAATTCTTAATGTTCCCAAATCTGGGCATCCTCCTCAGGAGTAATCCCCAAACCTTAATTCCTTAACTTGGGCATCCTCCTCAGGAGTAAGCCCCAATCTCAAATATGGGCATCCTCGTCAGGAGTAAGCCCGAAAACTTAATCCCTAACCTGGGTCTCCTTTTCAGGAATATGACCCAGTCATAATCATGGGCATTCTTCTTAGGAGTAAGCCCCAAGTCCTCTAATTTTGGGCATCCTCCTCAGGAGTAAGCCCCATTCTCAAATATGGGTTTCCTTTTCAAGAGTAAGCCCCAAGTCCCCTAATTTCTCTTTAACCAGTCCTAATTTACACTTGATTTTTGTTTCCTTTTTAGGAGTAAAACCCTATCATAAGTCCCCTCCTAACTTGGGCATCCTCCTTAGGAGTAAGCCCCACGATTAGAGTATTCAAATCTCCATGAAGCACATATAACTTTATGGACCCTGTTCATGGATTTTCTCCCTAAAAGTGAATCCTAAACCATCATCTATCTGGGCAGTCATACATACATAAGCCCCAAACCATTTCTTATGATTGCATCTTTCATGGCAAAATTGTCTAATTTTTTACCAATACCTCTTGTTTCTCACACCGAGCACGACTCACGTGAGCTTAGAGTGTAAAAGTAATTATGACATCCTTCTTTGAGCCATCAATCATAAACGTCATACTCCCATACTCGAACTATGTGGGTTCTGATTTCTTTTCCAAAACAATGGATACGTAGGTAGCCCATTTATGGGTTCGATCCCAACTTTGAAATAATCCATGGCCTTCTGAATGACGATAAACATCACGTGCCCCACTGAGTGGCTTTAAAACCAGCCTGGTCATCATAATGACCAAGAGACTTTTATAAATGTTTTTGAAGGATACCATTGACTAAGAATCTCTAAATAGATACAGATGATTCTCTATTGATGAAGAACCTCGAATACATATAAAAGATCCTCTAAATTTCTTACATATTTAATCATTGATTGTTAAACTGAAGGAAATCTCATTTTATAATTGGTAATGTAATAAGGATTCATGAACATAACTTAAATCTATAAAGAGAGTCCCAGAGTAGACAATAATTCCCCTCAAAAAGGTGTGATGAGTCCGACCTCCCATCCTCTCGACCAATGAAAATTCCTAATCCTCATTAGCCCACAAGCTAATGAGCGCCTACCTTTGGAAAGTAGGTCCAAACAGATGTGGAATCATTGGATGTTTGCGGTACTACGAACAAACCCGTTAGAAACCGATCGGAACGTTTGAATCTCCTATTCAGGAGGTCATCCTCGAATTCTGTGCGAAACAAAAAATGGTGAACCCGACGTGAATCCTTAACCATGATAAAGTGGTGTTCTTCTTATTTGTTAGGCCCCTTGGGCCAACAAAGCAATCATTGAAATGTGCTCATCCAAAAGATGCAGGGGCCGGATTCATCTTGATTATGTCTGTTATATGGAACAGGCACTCTTTTCTCAAGATCTTCTGCAAAATGGATTTCCTTAAATTCACCCCTATGAATACTACTGCTGTAAACACCTCTACTGTGAGGTCTACTGCTGTGAAAACCAATGCTGCTACTCCTGCTGGAACGTCATCCGCTCTGAGGATGACATCACCAACTCAGCGTCTTCAATGATGGGTTTCTAATGCACTGGTTAAGGAGTGTCGTCGCAACGGTACTATCCCAACTCTGGAGGCCGATCGTCAAGCCCTCCAAGTTAACAACTCTACCTGGTCGTATGGACAACGGCGGACAGCGATCATGAAGCAGACGGTGCTGACTACCGTCTCCAACCGTTTCGGGTCGTTATCCCTGGAACGCAATTTCCATTCACTCCCTTACTCTGAGGAAGTGAATGAGCAGGTCCCGCAGGGCCTTAATTCAAAAATACAGGAGTCCTTCCCGAGGGCTCCCATCAACAATCGCCGCCAGACTCGTGCGGTAGTGCGCCCTCAACATGATGAGGGTATCGACTCCATGCATTCAGCTCAGGTTCCTCGAACCCGAGCAGGCAAGATGAACCACCAGAGACGGAATCCGGTTAACAATGAGAAGGTTGTCATCCCTTCCATCTCCGAAGAAGTCCACCAACCTAACTTGGTGGCAAATAACAAGAAGGCACAATCACCAGTCCGTTTTAATTCATCTGTCCAGCAGACTCGTCTGGCAGTATCACGCCAATCCCGCCAGGCAATTCCGGCGGAGTACTATAGGCAGGAACATACACCTGCTTATGCATCACCAGTTAGTCAGTAGGCTCACTTGACTACATATGATGGATCTCATCAACCGTGTTTGGTGAAGTGTAATCAGCAGGCACATACACCTGCTAATACTAATCAAGCCTACCAACAGTCTCGCTTGGTAGCGCACGGAGAAGTCAGTCGGCAAGCCCCGACGACAAACAGGAGGCAGACTCAACTCTATGTCTCCACACTTGAGTACTGTCAGGATTCACTGACAGGAAAAGGAGGAAAGGAGCAGGCACATGCACCTACTCCAAACCTGGAATGGACGTATATTCCCGTTCCGGCGGCTGAAGTCACCAAGCATATTTTATCAATGGTGAAAGAGCAGAAGCAAATTCCTACTCATATTTTGGATGCTTGGCAGGATATCATAACAGCTTCAGCATCATCTCAGGTATAGACACATAAATCTATCCCTAGCAGTAGAGTGACACATCAACGATTCACTCCAGAACAGACACACACATCTTTTCCAATCCAAGAGGGTCATGGGGCATACTTCCCCATATCATACGGACAACCAAGTCAGGCACATACACCTGATTTGAGTGGAGATCGTCAGCCTAACCTGACCATATTTCCTGATCAGGCACATACACCTGCTCAGAGTAACCACTTTCGTCAACAAGTGGTTTTCAAAGTGAGTAAGAAGGCATCTAAGAAAAAGATCCGCCCAACACAGTCAGTAGATCAAAGGCCAATCTATAACAAGGCCTTGCTCGATGCTGGAGTTCTTGAAGCCCTCAGACATTTATCTGTCAGAATTCAAGATTCTACTCCCTCAGTTCCCAATAACGGGAACATTAATTCTGAAGGTCTTTAACAGACAATTCCTCATGAAGGCTTGCTTCATGAAAATTCAGTCAATCTTGAAGTTTCTTCTTCAGATTAGAGCCACATGAACCCTCTGTATGGTCAGAAGACCAAGGAGCAAGAGATCTCATCTTTTTTTGTAACCCATTATGGTGGTCCTCCCCATGATGATGAATTTCGCTGCGAAAGTCCTCTCCGCAATAGTGATTCACATTGCCTGGAAAATACTCTAGTGGACAATGTAGTGCCGAGAAAGCCCTCTTATCTTGAGGCACTTGCAAATGCGAAACCAGTCATGTCTGATGCTTTATCGCTAACAAGTCAAATACTTTCTCAATCAGAAGATATCCCAGGGTGTAGGTCATTCTCCGAACCACCCCTAATTCATGCATCTTCCAGTTTGACCGATGATCTCTCTACCAATCGTGTTGAATCCGATGAAGCGACAAGGAAACACCAACTCTGGTCAACATAGGTAGAAGAATCTTCATTTAATGATAAAGAGGAAATGCTGAACATGAGGAAAAAACTGGCAAAAGGTGAAGTACGAGTCATGTTTTGGCCTTTGGCTGACTCCCAGTATGACATTCCAAAGATGTTAATGGATGATGGAATCCATGATATTCGTCTCAACATAAGGAAAACTCTTTGCCAATTAAAGAAGAAGGTATTATCTTATGATGAATATGAAAATCATCTTAAGATAATAGAAGGGCTACAATGTCTGATTTATTTGGCATCTCTATCAGTCTCTCGGTATCCGAAGGCTGAAAAGAAGCAGAGAACCCTTCGACGTTCATGCCTTGGCGCACTAAGAAAATTGTGTCAGTTAATTTCCAATGCCCCATCTGATGTTCATATCAGAGGATGGGGTATTCACGGAGTACTACATTTCATAGTGCTTTCCAGTCAGCAATGCCCACCGAAAATGGTCTCATGCAATGTTATTGCCCATGGCTGGCCACAGTCAATGGGCTTTGTTCATAATCAAAAGCTTGCTCAAGAACAGGGTTCAACTAGTTCCTCTCAAAATCAAGCATATATAGAACAAGTTGTTGAATTCCTCCTACATCAAGCAGGCGAGAATATTGCACAAGCCTCTCGTATGGAGCAAACACGTCATCAAATGACAGAAGTCTCGGAAATCATCCAACGGTCTGTTGAACCAGGAGATAAAAGTGGATACAGGTTAATGCATCCAGCTAATTTCCGAACTAAGATTCGCTAGATCAAGAGATATTTTAAGAAGATCTCAGACGTAGCATGTCAAGAGCCACCCCAGCTTGTCAGACTGGGGACTCCTTTAACCCAACCCTCAGAGTCAACAAATGGGATTCGAGGAGTTGAGCGCAATCAGTAGGAACATCCCCAGTTCACGAGACTGGGGACTCTTTCAAATCATCAATCCCCTTCTCAGAGAATGTCGGTCTTTTCTCGATTAGGGAAGGAGCCCCAAGAGGAACTAAGAGCCAAATTATCAGGAGATTCCCTCCAAATTATAGCTCTTCAAGAAATTCCTAAAGGACTGAATCAACAAAAGGCAATGTCTCATCAAAGATATGAAAGAAGACAATATCACAGAAATGTTGATATAAGGGATGCAATGCATTATGCATTAATCAATGTCATCAATTCCATTGTTGTTAATCCACCAGAGGAGACTCACTCAGGGGACTCAGATGAAGAGCGTCCTGCTCAAGAAAATGTACGCACCGATACAAATGAAGAAGGTGTACGTACACGAAGTCAAAGGATTACTCAGAACCTAGGTAATCCCCTTAACTCCCTCCAAAAGGCATCCAACAAAGGGAAGGGAAAGAATCAGGCTACATATACTTCCTCTGGAGAAGGTCAGTCACTCTCATTAGAGCGAAGGTTTTCACAACAGGAGGACGAAATGAAAGAATTAAGAAGAATGAATGCAGAACTACTTCAGAGTAGTCTTCTTCTTAAGAATGCTGAAGTTTGACAGCCGAAAAAATTTGTTGCAGTTACTGAGATGGATCAAGAATATCCTCCTTTATCAGTACACCCTCAGAGGTCTAATCTCGTGGGTCAAGCGCAACAACGGTTGGCAGTGCTACCATCCATTGCAGCACCAACCACCACGTCTGTCCAAGCTCCATTCATTGCACCTACCCAAAACCAAGTTCAACCTGATGTTTCTCAAAAGTTAATAACTACTATTGAGTCATTAACAGCTCGGTTAGAAACTATGGAAGGGAAACGGGTGCAAGTTCAACCTGAGAAGAAAGTTTACCCTGAATGGGTAGATTCAATTTCTCCTCCATCCAGTTTTGGAAACCCTGTTTTCCCTACATTCAATGGATCAGGCAACCCTGAACAACATTTGATGCATTACGTGTCTTGTTGTGATCCTATTATGGGAACTCCAGAGAAGCAAGAAGCAGTGAAACTCAGATGCTTCGTGCGAAGCCTGCAAGGACCAGCTTTTGTCTGGTATATAAGCTTGCAATACCAGTCAATCATCGGATGGGAGGATCTTCTTCAAAAATTCCTTCTTTAGTTCAGCTCAACTTTGCCAAAAATGACAGTTTTTGATCTTACAAACTGAAAGCAAAGGGAGAATGAAAGAATCTCTGATTTCATTGCTCGCTGGAAGGGATTAACGTATTCCCTGAGTTTAGCACTCCCTCGGGAAGAACTATTGCCAATCTGTGTGGCAAATTTGCGTGATGAATTACGCACGCCATTGATCCCTGTGAAATACACAGGAGGGTTTCGAGACCTTAATTCAATCGCTCAGCAGATTGAAGATTCCCTTATACAGGCTAAGGTTAAATATCATGTAATTCCATCAGCTCCAGGAAGAAGAATGTGTAAAGCAGAAACTGCTACAGTTATGCTTAAACAAGAACCTGTACCTATTTCTACTTCAAAACCTTCATCTTCTAGAAGGACTCCACCTCCTGAACGCCAAAAAAATGCTGTTTCGTCCAAATGATCAAAGAGATCAACGACGAAAACAATTTGAGGATATGAAGAGTAAAACATACTCTTTCCGAAGTGAGCAAGTTCCTGGTTACTTCATTTCAGCTCTGGAAAATAATTTGGTTCAATTACCAGTGCCCAAGAGGCCAAACAAGGAAGGAGATGAAGACCTTCCCAATTATTGTCCCTTTCATCAAATGTTGGGGCATCCCATCAAGGAGTGTTTTCTCTTTAATGACCTCCTGCAAAAGATGGTCGACTTGGGACGAGTCAAATTGAAGGGTTCTTCAGCTCATGTAGCCTGTGTTACCACTACAGATCCAGAGTAAGGAGCCGAGTGGCAGGAAGTCAGAAGCAAAACTGCGCAAAAATATGATGATTGGATGGTCAGAAAGACAATCAATCGGACCCATGCCATTTTGCGAACACAATTGAAGAAGCCAGTTGTGTCTCCTACAAAAGCTACAGTGAATCCTCCATCAAAAGACAAATCCTCAAAAGGGAAGCGCAATTCAAAGAAGAAAGAGGAATCAGAAGAAGATGAGTATGTATCAAGCCCTAAGTTGTCTTTGACTCTGGCAGATTTCATGCCATCTACTTCAAAGCAACAGGCACCTCCCCATCAAACGGCATAGCCTAAATAGGCTAGTTAGGAAGGGTCTTTATCAGAAGAAGAGTTAATCTTCAGTTATGTTAATATGATTCAATCAACAGATCCATATTCAAGTCTTGATGAGCCTGAATTTCCTGTATCAAATAAGGGAATCCGAGGATGTTCTAGAGGTTCAGGATACAGGGGAAGACGTGGATCTTTCCGAAGCCACTACTCCAATTCTACCCCTGCTAGCACTGTGTATGCAGTAGAAACTCGTGGTAGAGCCCTTCAGCGAGATCAAAAAGAACAAGCAAGTTCTTCTTCCAATGGCCAACTCAGTTTTGGCACAGTTATTTTAGAAGACCGATTAAAGGTTCCATCTTCTTTATCTCAGCAAGTAAATGGATCTAATCAGTCTAATCTTCCGAAACCAAGGATGTTGCCAACTTCTATCCCAATACAAGATGCATCAGCTTCCAAAGCATCTGCTTCCAAGGTACCAACTAAACCGCATATTCCTATTGGGAAACGCAGACCTCTAGATCAAAAGTATGATATATTGAAACACTTGTCCAAAGTACCAGCCAAGTTATCAATTTTGGATGCTTTGAATCTGTCAAAAGATCTTTGGGAAGCACTCATCGAAGCTTTGTCAAGTCCTCAGGAGTTTGAAGCTGAAATTGCTGCAGCTGAAGTCTATCACATAGAGAATAATCCTGCAGAATTCCATACAGTGATATCTTTTACTGATAAAGAAGAATATGATGTTGTGAATGGGCACATAAAACCTTTGTACTTATCTGGAAAAGTCAATGGTGTAGATATCCGAATAATTTTCATTGATAATGGTTCAGGAGTTAACCTCATGCCCATTCGTACACTTCGTCGATTGGGCCTCACGGAATCTGATTTATCTCCTTCTACCATGATGTTACAAGGATATGATAAAAATGAACAAGAACCACTGGGTGAAGTTATACTCAGAACCCAGTTTGGAGATCTTTTATCCAATTCGGATTTCATGAATGTTGATCAAGACTCAGCTTTCAACGTCTTGCTTGGAAGACACTGGCTACATCAGCATGCAGATATTCCTTCATCATACCATCAATGTCTCAAATACTGTTTCAATGGTCAAGTTGGAACATTGTATGGTGATAAGGCCCCGTTCAAGACATGTGAGTCTCAATACATTGAGGCAGAATTTTATCACATGAAGGGAAGAGAAAATTCTACAATGAAGGAAATTACCAAAATTAATGCTCCATATGGTTTGGAGAAAATTCCAATAAATCCATTTACACATGTGAGTACAGATTATGTGTTACCTATCAGTCAAATTTACAAAATAGGCCCAAATCAAAATACTCTTATGGAAAGATCCATAATGTCAATTACGGCAATTGAGCCAGACATCATGGGAGAAATTGGTAAACTACCAAACAGTGATGAAAGCATAAGTGGTGACGTTTTCATTTCATCTGCTGAAGTCCAACAAGTCTATACTTCGCCAATCAGGCCAGAAGAAGTTATAGCAACACTAGAGGTGAATAATGATGTCGATTCTCAATCCATCATCTCCTCTTTATTTCCCAAAGAAGGCCCTTTATCATCAATAGGGTTAGAAATAGAAGCTTCTTCTTCAAAATGTGAAAATTTTGACATCTCTTATGATCATGAGAATTTCATTTTTGTCATCTACTATGCAAGTAGAAGCGGAAGAAATTTCACATAATGAAGAGAAAGAGGATGGTCTTAGAGATTCTCCTCCAGCATTTGAAGAGGGTATCTCTACCACTGTGGATGATCTCAGAGAAATAAATCTGGGTACAGAGAAAGATCCACACCCCACTTTAATTAGTGCGGCCATGACCCTTGAAGAGCAAGAGATGTATATTTCTTTTCTAAAGCAAAATAAAGATAAATTTTCTTGGAAAAATACAGAAATGCCTGGGCTTGATCCTGATATTGCTACTCATCATTTGGGTTTACCAAAAGAACATCGAGGATTTAAGTAAGCCGCGAGAAGAACACACCCAACCTATGCTTCCAAAATTGAAGCTGAAGTGGATAAGCTGATCAAAGCTAACTTCGTCAGAGAAGTTCAATATCCCATGTAGTTGGCTAATATTGTCCCTGTAAAGAAAAAGAACAGACAAATTAGGGTTTGCATCGATTTAAGAGATCTTAATCAGTATTGTCCTAAAGATGATTTCCCAGTTCCGATTACAGAACTCTTAATTGATGTGATGGCTGGTTATGAAGTAATCTCCTTCATGGATGGATATTACGGATATAATCAGATCCGAATGGCCCCAGAAGATGAGGAATTGACAGCTTTTAGAGCTCCTCAAGGTGTGTTTTGTTACCAGGTGATGCCCTTTGGTTTAAAGAATGCAGGTGCAACATATCAACGTGCCATGCATCGTATCTTCAAACCTTTCTTAGGGAAGTTTGTTGAGTGCTATGTGGATGATTTGGTAGTTAAATCCAAACAACTTTCCAATCACTTGGCTGATTTGGAAGTCATATTCCACAAACTTCGACAACATAATTTGAAGATGAACCCCTTAAAATGTGCTTTTGGGGTAACCTCATGAAAATTCCTCGGCTTTGTTGTATGCCATCGTGGTATTGAAGTCGATCCTGAGAAGACCAAATCAATCCTTAGTATGTCACCTCCTCATAATTTTAAACAATTAAGAGGACTTCAAGGACACTTAGCCTATATTCGGCGTTTCATCGCCAATTTGGAAGGCAAAAGATTACCCTTTACCAAATTATTGAAGAAAGGAGTCACTTACCAGTGGACTGAAGAATGTCAAGAAGCATTTGATGTTCTCAAGAAATACATCTTGAGTCCACCAGTACTCATGCCACCTGTTGAAGGTAGACCACTTATCCTCTATGTGACAACCCTAGAGCGATCATTGGGTGCCTTTCTCGCTCAAAAGAATGATGCTGGGAATGAAAATAGCCTCTACTATCTCAGTAGAACTATGCTTGAAGAAGAATCCCGGTATTCAAGTATTGAGAAGTGTTTCCTAGCATTAATCGTTGCAGTTCAGAAACTGAGACACTACCTGCAACATCACGAGGTCCAATTGGTATCTCGCAATAATCCGCTCAAATTCATCCTTAGTCGTCCAATGCTTACAGGACGTCTAGCAAGGTGGGCAGTTATTTTGCAACAGTTCGACATTCAGTATGTGTCTCAAAAGGCAATAAAGGGCCAAGCTCTGGCTGATTTCCTGGCTAAACATCCTTCCATGGAAGACACGTCTTCAGATATTGAACTCGCTGATGAGGAAGTTTTCTCTATTCAAGAGAATCCTCAAACATGGGAAATGTATTTTGATGGTGCTTCCAAAAGTCCAATAGGGAAGGAAATGGAAAATCCTAAATTCCACAAATTTGGTTTAGGAATTGTTCTCATTTCTCCAGATAGAGCAGTGTTACCTTATTCCTTTTTATTATGGGAAGGTGGTTCTAATAATGAAGCCGAATACCAAGCTCTTATTACAGGCTTGTAGTTAGCACTCCAAGCACAAGTGAATCACTTAAAAGCAAAAGGTGATTCAAACCTGGTAATCAAACAAGTCAATGGGGATTATTCCATCAGAAAAGAAGAATTAATCCCTTTGTATGATTATGTCATAGAGTTAATGGCAGTATTACCTTCAGAACCGACATTTTCTTATGTCCCAAGATCACAAAATCCTCAAGCTGATGCACTAGCTAATATAGCCACAGCTCTAGCAGATCCAAATCAGGACGAGACAACCATCAGTATTGCCCACCATCGTGCAATTTCACCTTATGTTCAAGCCAGAACAGAGGAAATTAATGAAATTAGTCCCATTCCTGAACCGTATGGTCATACTATATGATGGATGTCACCTATCAGGGAATACCTTCAAAATGGAACACTTCCACCTGATAGAGCCCGAGAAAGAACAAATCCGGCGACGTGTGTTCAATTTTACTCTTTATGATAGCCCAAACCACTTAGAGAAAATTCTCTACAAACATGGTTTTAATGGAGTTCTCTTCATATGTATTGATGGTGAAGAGACAATGGCTATCATGAAAGAAGTGCATGCAGGAGTCTGTGGTGCCCACCAGTCTGGACATAGTCTGTTTGATCAAATTCGAAAGCTTGGATACTTTTGGCCTTCAATGATACAAGATTGTGTTGATTTCACAATGAAGTGTCATTCATGTCAAGTACATGACAAATTCATTCATCAACCTCCAGAGTTGCTTCATACAGCTAAATACTCGTGGCCATTTTCCACATGGGGAATGGATGTGGTGGGACCTTACCCTTCAGCTACGGCCACGCAGTTTAAGTACATTCTTACTGCTACTTATTTCTTTTCCAAATGGGCAGAGGCAGTACCTCTCAAAGAAGTCAGTTCTAAATGCATTGATAGCTTCATCAAGTCTAACATCATTACTAGATTTGGTGTCCCTCATACCATATTGACGGACAACGGCACCAACTTCTGTTCTTCTGAGGTGAAGAAATTATATCAAGAATACAACATTAAATCCAACCATTCATCTCGGTATCATGCGGCGGCCAATGGCCAAATAGAAGCCTTTAACAAGACTCTTTCAAATATACTGCAAAAGATGGTGGATAAAGATAAGAGGTCATGGCCTGATAAAATCATTCATGCTTTATGGGCTTATCGGACTACAACCCGCAATGCAACGCAGTAAACTCCATATTCGTCGGTATATGGAATAGAATTAGTCTTGCCAATTGAAGTTCAATTGCCCTCACTCAGAGTATCCATTTGTGATCAGTTATCTACAGATGAGCAATCCCAAAAGAGATTGAATGAATTGGAACAGTTAGATGAGAAAATATTGTGCACTTTGTACCACTTGGAAATCTATCAGAATCGAATAGCACGAGCTTTTAACAAAAAAGTCCGTCTTCATTCATTCATTCAGGGAGAATTGGTATTAGTTCTCAGAACACCAATGATACCAGGAAAGAAGCCTCCCAAGCTTGAACCAAAATTGGAAGGACCTTATTCAATACATAAGGTCTACTTCAATGGAGCTTATTCATTAATCTCAATGGATGGAGAACTCATCACGACTCCAACCAATGCCAGATTTCTGAAAAAATATTTTGTATAAACACAAAATATGGTCCCCAGAACCAAGACTCTTAAAATTGGTTCATACAGCAATGGTCCAGTATGACCTTAAACTGCAACAACGTCTAACATGACGTTAAACTGTAGGAAAGTCCCTTACGTCCGAAAAGACGTTAAACTACATAAGCACTTAATAGTCCAGTATGACATTAAACTGCACCATTCACGGTCCATGCATATGACCTTAAACTATTCGAACTTTCGTCCAACATGACGTTAAACTGTAGAAAAGAATATGTCCCCACAACATGACACTAAACTGTGCATCACCATTTCATCCTTACTGTATGACGTTAAACTATACAGCAATGGTCCAGTATGACCTTAAACTGCAACTTCGTCCCACACGACGTTAAACTGTGAAAAAGTTCCCTAAACCGTCCAGCATGACTTTAAACTGCATCATCCCTGGTCCATGCATATGACCATAAACTATTTGAAAATCCCTTATGTCCAACAAGACATTAAACTGTGACGTCCTAACTACATGACGCTAAACTGTATAAAATTACCTTACGTCTGGAAAGATGTTAAAATATATAATCTCAAAGGTCCAGCATGACATTAAACTGTTATTTTGTCCCTGCTACATGACACTAAACTTTGCAGCACCAATAGTCTTAACTGCAAGACTTTAAACTGCATAGTCCCTTTCTTATGTCCTACATGACATTAAACTATGCATCGTTAAGGTTGTTGTTACCTCTTGTTTCTCACACCGAGTATGACTAACGTGAGCTTAGATCAAACATCAACCATAACACTCTCTTTGGGCCGCTAACCATGTATAAGTCCCAACAACATTTTTATTAGGTCATTGTCCCTATGAACAACTTGATCATTAATTCATTCTTTAATTGAACTACACGGACTTTGATCATTGCCCTCCAGGCTAGGTATGTAGGCAACCTCCCAGGGTTCAAGCCCAAAAAACGATCTCTTCACATTGGTTCACCACCATCTCATATGATGTTGATTCATGAAACCGCCCTTGGAATCAATATCTTTACATTGATTCACTTTCTTCCTTGTTATATGACGTTAAACTATACAACACTTTTGTCCGGTATGACAATAAACTACAATATTCTTTAATTTCCTCATTTGAGAGAGACCTATTATTGACATTGATTTTTTCAATCATGTTTCATTTCAAAAGACTACGTGCAAACATGGTAATGCCTAAACTTTTTATCTTAGGTTAAACCATCATTGCACTAAAGTCCCCTTTCACCCTTCACATGTACGAACCGAATTTTTACAAAGGGTAGTTCTAGAACTACGTGGACTTTATTCCCATCCTTATGGGATACGTAAGAACATTCGAGTATCCCTCGAATCCAGTCCCAAGTCTTTTGGGCCTAACCCCAAATTTCAATTTCAGCCTCTTAGCTGAAAAGTCCTCATGAAAACACACACTATGTATTCATTATTATGGTCCGAATTCTATGACCCTAAACTAAGATCTCTCATACTTTCGTCATGAACGACGTTAAAATGCATTTCAAGAACTACGTATGGCTTGATTCTCATTCTTATGAGATACGTAGTGAAGTCCAAAATTTCAATTCAGGACCCAACCACAACATGATTATGGTTATCATTGACCTATGTATCTCTATATACATTAGACAATACCCATCTTTATGTGTTATAATCCTAACCTTAAATATTTTCAGATCTTCATAACCCTTTTCATGACTTCTAGTCACAAAAATGTCAAAATTATGAGAATTCTTTTGCCTGACTATGCAGCACGTTCCCATAGGTGGCCTTGCATAAACAGTCCACATAACAGACTTTTCAGCTATAAGATGCTATTTATTTGACCATGCAGCCAATTCCCTTAGGTGGCCCTGCATATTTTCAACCCCCTAACGGGTTTGTTAAATAATGGTAACTTCATTCTTGGGAAGAATGCCTCTTTTGTCCTTATTTGTCTTAAACGACAGTATGTAGGGATCCGCAAAAAAATAGCCATCCTTAACATATTTGTCCCATATCCATTTTCATGATATGAAAGTATTCAAGTCTATGGTTTATTCTTCTTCCCTACATTTGGGTCAGACCTTTGTAGGAGTGATATTCATCCAGTTCTTCGATAATCTTGTCTGAAAATATCTTCTCCATATTCAAGTACCTCTTTCCATACAGAAAACTCTATACTTTAGAAAATTTGAATCTCCATAAACTTTCACTGGCTTTTAGCACTAGGAAAGTAAATTTCTGAGAGTTCTTTTGCCTGACTATGCAGTACGTTCCCATAGGTGGCCTTGCATAAACAGTCCACATAACAGACTTGTCAGCCGAAAGATACTATTTATTTGACCATGTAGCCAATGCCCTTAGGTGGCCCTGCATATTTCAACCCCCTAACGGGTTTTGGTAAATAATAGTAACTTCATTCTTGGAAACTACTTCTTATAATGACTTTTAGCTCTTTTTCATATCATTCCTCAGATTCGAAAAATTCTTATGTCATAGCTTACATATTTTCCCTCATACTTGAGTACGGTAATATGTTTTCAGACGAGTTGTCTAGGAATTGAGTCAATTCTAACCCATTTCGGTCAAAGCTATTTCGACCTTAAACATTAGCCTTTGTATGTCCTACATGCATGACTTTAAACTGCCTGATTTCTTGTTTTTCTTTTCACCTTAGAGTGAAATCCTCTTTTCTCTCCGGATCCAACTCTGAGGGGGGACTTTTGTTGATGCTCATTTCCATCACAGAGTCTAACGACTGAAGAAAAAAAAGAAATACCTTAGTCCAATGTGATTCATCCTTTGAAGAAACATCAAAAATTAACAAAGGGATGAACAAGGAGAACATTGCCCATAGGTCGCGCAAGTTCCATCATGGTTGCGCAAGTACACTAGCGTGCCGCCTAGTGGTCGTGCAAGTCTACTTGCGCGACGCCTTTTGGTCGTGCAAGTGAATCGCGCGACCTAAAGTGATAACCACCCGGTAACCGCCCAGGGTCTTCTCCTGCCTATAAATAGACCCTGTGGGCCCCCCATTTGGGAGGATCTTTTTTCCAGAAACTCGGATTGAAGCTACCGACGCCCAAGCCTCTTATCAAAGCTTCCGGAACACTTCTAATGTAATTTCGTACCTAGAACGGAAGATCTAAAGAGAAGAAGGAAGGCCAAAGTGTTGAAACTCACCAACACTTGTGTGCCGCCTTATTCCTTCAATAGAACTTGCACGTCCCTTTTTTGGAAGAACCTCAAGAGGATTCTAAAGGCTTTATGAAAGAGTCGCTCAAGTATTCTAATGATGGGTGAGAATCGCGCAAGTACCCCTCATGTCGGGCAAGTATACTTGCGCGATCAATACTTGCGCGCCTTTCAATACTTGCGTGCCCCACCTTGTTGGGTTCCCATCTTGTCCATTTTACCCCTCTTAAGCCATTACACCTTTCCTTTTCAAGATTCAGTCTTCAAGAAACTCTTCAAATCTATTTATGGCATGATTTCTTTATTTGACATCCTTATCTGAAAGGAATTCTGTAGAATATCTCTCAAAACATAGTGATTTAAATATCCTTATGTCACTAAATATAGAGAGTTCATTCATTCAACCTCATCCTTTAAGATGAGAGAATCCTTAACTTGGGTCTCCTTTTCAGGAATAATCCCCAGTTATAAATCCTTTAATCTGGGCCTCTTCCTCAGGAGTAAGTCCCAAATTATTAAAGTTCCCAAATTTGGGCATCCTCCTTAGGAGTAAGACCCAAACCTTAATTCCTTAACTTGGGAATCCTCCTCAGGAGTAAGCCTCAATCTCAAATATGGGCATCCTCCTCAGGAGTAAG
The DNA here is from genome assembly GCA_963277665.1 of Viscum album. Lineage (NCBI taxonomy): Eukaryota > Viridiplantae > Streptophyta > Magnoliopsida > Santalales > Viscaceae > Viscum > Viscum album. The sequence continues at coordinate 909,212,384 of OY728155.1, read as the reverse complement.
CCCCAAACCATAATCCCTAACCTGGGTCTCCATTTCAGGAATAAGTCCCAGTCATAATCATGGGCATCCTTCTTAGGAGTAATTCCCATGTCCTCTAATTTTGGGCATCCTCCTCAGGAGTAAGCCCCAATCTCAAATATGGGTTTCCTTTTCAGGAGTAAGCCCCAAGTCCCCTAATTTCTCTTTAACCAGTCCTAATTTACCCTTGATTTGGGTTTCCTTTTTACCCAATCATAAGTCCCCTCCTAACTTGGGCATCCTCCTTAGGAGTAATCCCCAAGATTAGAGTATTTAAATCTCCATGAAGCACATATACCTTTATGGACCCTGTTCATGGATTTTCTCCCTAAAAGTGAATCATAAACCTTCATCTATATGGGAAGTCATACATACATAAGCCCCAAACCATTTCTTATGATTGCATCTTTCATGGCACAATTGTCTAATTTTTTACCAAAACCTCTTGTTTCTCACACTGAGCATGACTCACGTGATCTTAGAGTGTAAAAGTAATTATGAAATCCTTCTTTGAGCCATCAATCATAAACTTCATACTACCATACTCGAACTACGTGGGTTCTGATTCCTTTTCCAAAACAAAGGATACGTAGGTAGCCCATTTATGGGTTGGATACCAACTTTGAAATAATCCATGTCCTTCTGAATGACGATAAACTTCAAGTGCCCCACTGAGTGGCTTCAAAACCAGCCTGGTCATCATAATGACCAAGAGACTATTATAAATGTTTTTGAAGGATACCATTGACTGAGAATCTCTAAATAGATACAGATGATTCTCTATTGATGAAGAACCTCGAATACATATAAAAGATCCTCTAAATTTCTTACATATTTAATCATTTATTCTTAAACTGAAGTAAAGCTCATTTTATACTTGGTAATGTAATAAGGATTCACGAACATAACTTAAATCTATAAAGAGTGTCCCTGAGTAGACAATAATTCCCCTCAAAAAGGTGTGATGAGTCCGACCTCCCATCCTCTCGACCAATGCAAATTCCTAAGCCTCATTAGCCTATAAGCTAATAAGCGCCTACCTTTGGAAAGTAGGTCCAAACAGATGTGGAATCATTGGATGTTTCTGGTTCTACGAACAAACCCGTTAGAAACCGATCGGAACGTTTGAATCTCCTATCCAAGAGGTCATCCCCGAATTCCGTGCGAAACAAACACAAAGTACATCAAATAAACAACTACAACCCTTCTCCAAGATACAAATCCACTCTCCATGCTCATGGTATCATAATTCATCACTAAATAAATTTTATACCTAGTATCTACCTATTTCTTGATATACAACATCTGAAAATGCACCAATGTTCCATAACAGGGGGTGAATCTAAAACTCAAGATGATTATCCTAATAACTTCCTTACTCATTTCATAAATATATAACATGTTAAAAAATTTATGCAAAATAGTTTCAAAATAATTAATAGTTATTTTATTAATGTCTTACCATTTTTTAGAACGAAACCGTTACCAAAAAAATAAATTTTTCATCGAAAGTAGTGAAACAAGTCATTAAAACTATTTATACAACGAAATATTTTTCATATCCAATACACACATCCAAATTTCCACAACTGGATGCCCAGGTAATTGTTCTAAATTCATTATTGAATTCTCATCTATCTAGCAATTCATCATAAGGTATCTATATCCCATGTGCCTCAATGTGGAATCCCACTTTTATAAGTTCACATCATTATACCCTAGTGGTACACACCACATATTTGTGGTCAAGCCCACAAAATTAACTCACACCAACCATATATTAAAAAAACATTCCATGCCTTTTCAATAAAACATTTATTTAATTGAATATAATCCCACAAGACTTTTTCCATTCATTTAAAATAGAATCATAATTTTCAAATCATCATTTTAATATTCTCAACTAAAACACTTTCCACAAAACCTCTAATATCTAATCTTTAGAAAAACACCACAATAAAAGATTCCAACCAATAGTCACACATAATTTTAAAAATTCAGTTCATGTAATTAAATCAATTTTAAATCAAGCCTTCATGTTCTAACAGGATGAGTTGAGAATGAATCCAAAAACACTAGAACCATTGGTTAAACCAAAGAATAGCACAAGACAGAAAAACTCACCTTAAAACACTTAAAAAAGTCCTTATATCTTCATACCAATCATTCAAAAAATAATATATCATCACGATGTTCATCATTCAACATGGATATATCCTGAAATAATTAGATACGTGAATATGAGGGAGGGATCAAGAAAAAAATAAGGAAACCAACCATGAATGGGAATCTTATGAATGAAACTGAACCACAAAATCAGAAATCATTACCAATAGATTACTCCCAAATGAATCGTATGGGCCTCTAAAGCCATTTTAAAGAGTTTAAATAGTGTTAGGGTCAAATTAGGGTAAATATGAATTAAGGGGATAAACTGACTTACATCCATGAAATATGAATATTGCTTTTGATAGTGCACTATTAGGGTGCACTATTTTGAAAACCATGTGCTAAACATACACTATCCAATGCATCCAAACATAGCTATCATGTTTGGATCAATCTTTTTTATAAACTATGCACTAGTAGTGATAAACCCAACCTTCTAACATTTCATAGTTACTCTTGGGTGTCTACAAAGCTTGATCAAATCTTGCACAAAACTAAGTTCATATCCTATTAACACTTTTTAGTTTCACTATTTACTGGGAGGTGTTACATGGATTCTAATAATTATGCATAGACCTTGCACCACCATAAAATAATCAAAAACATTATAATCCTCCATTAAACGTTCTTAAAACCAATGTAGTAACATTATATACATAAAAACATAAATAATGTATTAATTACATGAAACTGGGAGTGATGTAGATATTTTCCAATAGAACTCATCTAGTATTTATTGAACATCTAAAAAATATTGAATTTTAATATTTCATTCAAAAATAAATATTTGTGTTTGATTATACCTATACAAAATTATCCCTTCGCCTGGAGAAGAATATTTATTTAATTAATTAAATTTAAAAAAATACTAATTTAACTATGATCATCAGAAACACTTAGTGTGTTACCCTAGAGGATTCTTCATCATTGGAATTAAGTGTTATTTTTTTATTTTCATGATCCCTATATAGAAATGGGTCATGGAATACCTGATAAAGAACATAATATCATAATGATGATCACCACATACAAATAAATATTGTGTAATATAATCCCTTTAAGAAAATATCTCATAAAAAAGATTCACATATATGTCACAAACCTATTTGTTCAATATATATTTCATTGAATATCTAAAATAATATTTCATTTCAACATTTCCAAGAAATTTAATCCGATGGTTATATTCTAACTAAATACCCTAGATATCAACTTCTATGAATATAGAAAGGATAAATCCATCCCTAATTAATCCATTAATGACATTCCAGTTATGGCACACCAATCATTCCCTACCTCATCATGAAAATAAGGGGTCACAATTTTAACAAAACAATATGTGTGTGTTATATATGACATGCATTAATGAAAATCATTATGTTTAAGATAAATTACACACACACTCAAACAATAATATCTTATTACACTAAAACAATTGGACATCTTATGGGATGAAATATTCTCATTATATCCCATAATTGATATTACCAACTAAAAACCTCATGAGAGGAATATTTTTAGTGATATGATTATTTACACCAAATATTCTATATACTATGCATCCCAACATAACACATTATATGATTATTGAACTACATTTTATTATATCTTTACTGCACATAATGGTTCTCATAATAACATGGAACTGGTATGACGATATTTATGTTGCATATACTTGAATAAATTATTTCATTACCGAAACATATTATATTGAAAATATATAATAATATGTTTTATTATTATTAAATATGTCTAAAATCACATAATAATAGTAGAAACAGTTGGTCCCAGGACACTGTGTCCAACAAACTCCCACATGCACTATAAAAAACTACATACGACTTTTAGTTTTCTATAAGTAGAAATATAATCACGTTTATATTAAGATAATGATTTAATTATGTGGTCTTCCACATTGTATTATGATGAAATACTGCACTCTATGACTCACCACACTAAAATAAATCCCTATAGAGATTATACTTATTAAATTTTGGATTCATCCACTGATGTGACATGGGTTGTTTTACAAGATCCAACTCTCTAGTAATATCAAAATGGAGTATGATAAGTTCTTTACTTATTTGTACCATGTGAAAATCTCAGAAAATATTTTTCATCCACACTTCTACTTTAGCTTCTTCATAATCCACAATATAAAGATATAATACTATAAAATCAATGGTTATGGTATTCATGGAGCTTTTATAGCTCATAGAACCTCTATTGAATGTGAAAATGTATTCTAATTGTATCTTCATTCCATATATCTATTTCAAGTTTAGAATTTCTATATTCTCAGAGGACTAGCTTGGTAATTCATCCATAATCAAGGAAACAATATTCTATTTGACTTATATAATTTATGAAAATCATGACTATTATCCAATAGAAATAACCATGTTTAGATTGATATCATTATACTGCACAAACTATTTATCTGACATATATCCTTGTAAATCACATTACATATATATATATCCTAATTGCTGATGCATGTGGAATCCTTCAAATTTGATATATTTTCTCATCAATCTAAGGATATATCTTCCCAGAAAATTAATTCCATATGATGTTGGAAATAATACATTCTTGGATATTTCCATATCTGATCTCTTTAGAATATTATCAATGTATGTACTTTTACTTCAGACGGTGAGTTACTCTATTCTATCACAGTGGATCTTGATCCAAACAATATATAATACACCACCCAAGTATTTCATCAGTAATTATTTATTAAACCAAACAATAACTGACTATATTATGCTTGTTTCATATCTACTATGTAATATGTGTTCTATATATACTATTAATAAAATTAATGAAATCCCGCTAAACTAATGTATATATAAGGATTAAATTCAATGTATTTGTAAAAAACATATATGGATCCATAAAAATAAATTTTATATGATCTAGATTCATTCTTTCAAACAGAAATGGATTTTTTAGTTATCATATATTATTTTAATCCATTGGAGTTAGTAACCCATTATGTTGTTCCCAATATTTATCTTCTTGAATATTAACATTAATTCATTTGACATTCATTCAACAAATGTCATTTTCATGGTATGATGTAACAGAAAGAATATTTTAAGGTATTTTAGCATTACAACTACGGAAAAGTTTTCGTTATTATCATACATTGATTTTATTTAAACCCTTTTCAACTATTCATGCCTTATAGATATTGACTTATCCTTCCCTGTATAGTTTCTTATTAAATAACCATTTTCAACAAATTGGATTTACATTCATTATAGGATCTACAAAAATCCAAACATGATTTTGGTACATTGAATCCTTTTCAAAATTCTTTGATACCTTCAACATAGAAATATTTGTTCCACTTACTGCATCATTATAGGAATGTGGATCATTATTATCAACTAATTGTGATTCACTAAATCAATAACTATAAAAAATTACTGTGACGATTCTATGAACTCTCTTTTACTCTTACATAGTACTTGTATCTATAGAACAATTTATTCATCCTTAGGGCTTTATGAAAAAAATTCTACTATATTTTTATCCTCAACTTCATCAATGTATATATCTCTCTCAATATCTACTTTTTATATTTATTCCTACTCAAGGAATATGACATGTATTTCCACTATTATCTTTTCATCTGTGGGGTCATATATGTAATATCCCCTTATTTTTTTGGGATATCCTATAAATGTACACATTGGTCTTATAGTGCGTGTTTATTACCATAAAAGTCCATAAAATTATTCTTAACACCAAATACTTATTAATGAAAACACAAGGTTCCTTATATTTAATAAATGGTATACTATACCTTTTCCCCTTTAGATGGCACATGGTGTAGTTTTTTTCTACTATTTCGAAATTGTATCCACAAACGGATAATGAAAGACTCACATGAATAATCAATGACATCACCCTTACTAACATGTTATAGTTCCTCCTTTCCCTTAAACATTTACAATAATATTTATAGGGATGAGTTAGTTTAGATAGGATCCAAAAATCCCATAAAGAATCACTGAAGTCTTGATTAAATTATTATCTTCTATTCTCTAAGTAGTGTTTTTTAATATTCTTAGCAATATGTTTCTCAACATCATTATTTTAGTCAATGAATTAACAAATCTAATATTTCATAGACTTTATTATGTATACATATCCTTATCTACTATAATCATCTGTAAAATTTATGATTTATGAGTACCCACCCATTGCCTTAATATTAAATGGCTAACACATATTTGTATGCAATAATTAAAGAAGCTCATTGGTTGTTTCACCACTCTATTAAATTGGGATTTGTCCTTTATCCTTTGTAATAATGTGTGAGATATAAAAACTGGTTTTAGTTTGAGAGAATATAAAAATACATCTTGGTATAATTGTTTCAAGAACTTTTTATTTACATGACCATTTTGGGGATGCCATAGTTATGTATGGTATGACCCATGTGAAGTAGTTTCGTTATCAATTTCCATTACATAATTCACGTATTCCAGAACATAAAGATGACTATTTAAATTTTCTTCAACAAAAAATCATGTTCTTATAAAATATGAAACATTTATTTCACAACAAGAAAATAAAACCATACATATAATTTAAGGATGCAAAAATAATATTTTTAGTAAATGAAGCCACATAATAACAATTCTACAAAACCAAGATTATTTCAGTTTGAATTATGAGGTTGTAGTCCCCATGTGCTACAGCCTCAAGATTACATCTATTGGATACTAGAAGATCTACCTTCACTTGGTAAATCTTCCAAAATCAATATTGTTCTTATATTAGAATATATATGTGAGCATAACTAATTGTATATAAAACTGAATTTGACGAATCATGTAAATTTCACTCGATAAAAAATTCACCCGAAGTTTTCCTTGCTTCATTGGATGTGATCGGTTTCTATTAAATTTTCCCAACTCGCCACATGTGAAACAATTTACATATTGTCCACTTTCACTCCACTTAAACTTATATTAATTTTATGGTTGGGAAGAACATTTGGCTTTGAGATCATTTCTTTCTGTTTAATTTTTCTCACCATAAGAACTAAAGTCTCTATCGTGCCTTTTATCATTATCAACTTGGTGAATAAGTGTGAGACGATCTGGTAGATACTTCTTAATTTTTTTCATATTATGATTTACAACAAATATAATGACCCAATTTGTTTAATGGTTTTTGTTTCCGGAAAATATGTGTAATATTATTACACAAACAAACAATATCTCATTAATAATAATGTAATTATATTTTAATGTGACCATCGAGTTTCAACAATTATATGATAATTGGTAAATATGAATTTTTTAAACTATACTAATAATGTTATTATTATTGTTTATAAATATAAATGAAAATTGAAAATTTTTGCATAAATAATAGTCTATGGCCTCCTCTAGTAGAGTTGTGACATATGAAGCCATTCATCGGAGCTTGGTAATGATGTATCATCCCTAGGATTATCTCATGAAAAATAACAAGAGGGGATTCATATTTTTTATCTTGAATGAGATCACCAATGTGAAAAGTTCATGTTAGTGGAAATTAACAATCGGGCGATGTTATCTGGGCTACCCAACAATTCATTCACCATCGGACACAATGCCATTATGTCATACGTGAGTTTAATAAAGGGATATGTTTCAAAGATAAAGTTACATAATTTTTGAACCCTCTATATTGATAATATTTTTCTTCCATCTTTTTTATTTTAAGAAAAAAATTTCTACATTAAATTGAGTTGGATTTTGAAAAAATTATTTTTCCAATAGAAATTTCACTTTTCAAGAAACAAATAACTATTATAATATACTAGGGTATTATTATTAATATTCTTTGTAGTAATTAAATATAATTATAAAGAAACTCATTTTTATTATAATTGATATAATAAGTTTAGTTTTTCATGTATCAGAAATTTCACAATGCAATTTTATTATGTATTTTCTGTCTACTATTATTTTGAATAAATTGTTATTTTTCTATTTTAATGTTATATTTTTTATATTAATAGATTTATTATGATAAAATAAATTTAATTTTGGAATTCATAATATCAATATTAGGTTATTGTGAATTTATGTGAATTTTATAAAAAACTTTTGTTCTTCGTGAATAGTAAAAATGAAGTTTGAGTTTTTCACTATGTTTATTGACACCATAACAACATAATAATGATATAATAATTATTTTAAAATATTTTTCTACTATTATTTTTGGAATTATCTCAATATCCCTCCCATATGTCCAATATCATTAAAAATACCATTGGAAGGCCTAAAAATACCACCAATGAGGTGTCCAAGAAAATTAATAAAAAAATCCTTCTCTTTTCCTATAAATATCCACCAATTCAATTATTTAAATTTATTAAAATGTTATCATAAACAAAACTCTAATGTTATTTCCTTTCTAGCTGTCCCCCCAACGTGTCCTCAATCCCCAAGGTCTTAATCTCTATTATTTACGATTCTCTATTCAAGGTAAATGAAATCTCAACATCTCTTTTTCTTTTCATGCTATTTATTTCTGTGTAATGTATTTAACATATTCCTATAAAGATCTTTTATCAATTTCCTTATATCCATATACATTATTTTGAGTAATTTAGGAATGGGATATAGTTATACCCACCATTTTTAATGTTTTCTTGAAACCATGTTCCATACCTGTTATGCTGTAAAATTTTCATCTCCAAATTTCTCTTTTTTTGTCATGAAATTATGTTATTTTCAATTTTGAATTAAAAAACATATATCTTCTAAAGGGTTATTCAAATATATTTTTAAATAATATATTTTAATTCTAGTAATGAAAAACTTGAATCCATCCATCCATTTTCATGTGATTAAAATGTAAAAGGATATTATTTTTTAGTACATTCTAAAACACCATGATTTTAAAATGAAACTTGTTTATTTCATTGGGTACGAGTTATTTCTGTGACTTTATATTATAATATATGTGGATAAAATTTATTAATAAACATTAAGGATAATCCTTGATCGTTCTCCGATACATTGGGTAATGAATATAATCTCTAGATACGACAAGTTTTATGATACCTCAGTGAATAACCTTCATCATTATTATGACATCTCGGTGATAATATTTTGTGATATGATTATGAATGACTCAACTAAATGATGTAAAAAATTACCAATTTATGATTCATTTTATTTTATTTATGATATGAAACATGTTATCTTTTTTATTCTATATTTATTATCATTATGTGCTTATCAATATTTCTCAGGATCATATGAAAATTGTTTCACTTGTTTTTCATTACTGTGCCTTATTCTCACTCCTTCCATTGATGTATGGCCCTTGGTTATGATAAAAAATAAATTTACATATGATGAACATTGAAGAAGACTTTTAACTGGAATAGTTTTTTTTATATTTTAAGTATAATGTACTTTTTTCTTGAAAACAGTAAACTTTAAAGGATCCCCTATTTGTAAAACGCTATGTAATGTTATGTAATAAAGAAATAGGATAATGTATTTTGTATCAAATTATAGACTACTTATATTTGGAAATTATTATTTGAAAAATTTAGAAATACCACGAGAGAAAAGTTTAAATATAGTCAATAATCCTTGTATTTTGGTGAAATATTAAGAATGTTGTTTTTGAAAAAATAAATCATTCTATGGATATGAACATGTCGACGTGGCACTTTCACATATATATCTTGGGGTAAAACCAAAAAATTATTTGATCAAGAATCAATTGAGAACTAGAGAATACAAATGGGTCTTTCTTCACTCCTATGTTGATACTCTAATGGGATATGTTTGGTTAATTTCATGATTTTTATGAACTATTTTGAAAGATTTATCAAAAATTTAATTTTTGTTAATGAATAAAAAAATATTAGAATGATGATTTAAGAAATAAAATTCATTTTCACTTATAATATTATAAAAGGAAACTAGTTTTTCACGATGTTTATCTTCTTTTAAAAATGATCGTAAAGAGGAGGAACCGTGTAAATGGTGAGTGCAATGGACCATTTGTAGACGACCCTGTGATGGAATCCATAATGGAAACCTTCATGAGAATGATGAATTAACTAACTCATGTGAGGAAAAATTACATGAATCAAGTTGAGATATAGGATTCACCATTATGGGAACAACATTATGTGGAGTCCTTTATGCATCAATGACCACCAATGTTCAATGGATCTACAGACCCATTGATTAAGAACGAGTACATAAGATCTATATAAAAGAACTTTTTTGCACTTAATTGTTCAAAATAAGTGGATTTCACACTTTATATGTACTTTTTAGAGGGAGAAGATGGTTTCTGGTGGGAATTGAATAAAATATCGAAGCCAAGAGTGAAAATTGAATCTTTGGAGTTGGAACGGATTAGGGGAATCTTATTTAATAATTATTTTCCTCGTTCGATGAGAATAAAAATGGAGAAAACAATCATTTAAATAATGTATATAGTGAATTAATATGTTGGAATTAATGATATTAACATCACAAAACATTCCAATTATACCTCTAGCATTGTCAAGGATCTTAATGGGAAGGTTGATAGATTATTTATTTGCCAAAAACCTCATCTACAGATGAATATACCGAATAGATAATATGAAATCTATGCAAAAATTGGATGGAGTGATATGATAGTTGACTATAGTTTAGTGAGATGAAATGTTCTCACAAATAGAATGAGAAGAAAATATACCTAGATCCAAACCAAGGGAGGTGATTTGATCAAGAAAAAGGGTAAAGAAAGTGCAACATTCCACATGCAATAAATGAGGGAAAAGCATTATAGGAACATCCTACTCCCTAGGTGCATGTGTTACAAGTGTGGAATAAATGGAAATAACGTTCAGAACAATAATATAAATGTAAAGACTCATCATCTCAACAAAAATGACTATGGGATGATGGTGCAAGCCTAGCCTGAAGTTCAATACATCAAGTTAGGACAACATGGGAAGTCTTCCAATAACATTCTAAATATAAGGTAAATATAAGATAATAATGATCAACATTAGTATATTCTAATGGAGAAATTTTTTTCTTCTTCTATCACTATGGATAATGATGAAGCTCTAAATTATTCGGTGGAAGGTACTATCATTGTTCTCTCAAATCTAGCATGTACTTTGTTTTACTCTGGTTCTACGCATTCAACTAATTCCTCCATGTTTTAAAATAATATAGAATCAATCCTTGAACTTCTAGAAGTAGAGTTATCAGTCAAGACTTCTGGAAGGATTATCAAAGAAGTAGTGGTCTTTATAAACTCTATAATTTGGATTGTTATGAATAATCTCATTTAAAATATAATAGTCATTCCCATGTTGGAAATCAACATTATACTAGGGATGGATTGGTTCCCAATGTATAATGGTAAAATCAAATGCAAAATCAAGGAAATCTTAGTAGTATTGAGTAGAAACCCTATATTTGTCTTCAAAGGAGATATATGTTGACCTTAGTTTATTCTAGAAGAACTACCCATTGCCTCCTATATGGAGATGATTATTGAAGTTGAAAAAGGAAATGAATGTCTATAAATTTATAATTTTTCCATCATTTAGGAATACATTAATGTATTTCATAAGGAGTTACCTAGAGCTCCCATAGAAATAGAGGTAGAGTTATCTATTGAACTCGTGTATGGTTCCAATCCGATTTCAAACATCATGAATAGAATGGAAAATGTGGAGCTAGGGTAATTAATTAGGACACTAAAAGATCTATTAGAGAAGGGTTTTATCTAGCTATGTGTATCAAAATTTGGAGAAAATGTTCTCTATGTGAGGAAAAATGATTGATCAAGGCAGATATTAATTGATTATAGATAACTTACCAGGGTCATAGTAAATAACATGTACCCTCAACTAAGAAATGATTATTTATTTGACCAACTTTATGGAGCTAAATTATTCTCCAAGAATGATCTTTGATCTGGTTATCATCAAATAATATTGAAAAAAGAATAGATTCTAAATAATTCCTTCTAATACAGATATGGTAATTATTATTTAATTGTTCATCCCATCATCTTGACTAATGCTCCTACTATTTTTCATATTTTATGAATATAGTGTTTAAGGACAACATTGATAACAAAATTAATAGTTTTTTATTGATGATATTGTGATGTATTCAAAAATTTGTGAAGTGATTGAGGATATTCTATGGTTGATATCCAAAACACTGAGATATGAGAGGCTATTTAGATTGTTCAACATGTTTGATTTTAGTTTATAAAAATTTGATTTCTTCATCGACATTGTAACATGTGGAGGAATATTAGATGACCAAAAAAGATAATGGTGGGGGAGGAGTTAGCTCAAACTTAAAATGTGACTATAGTTTGTAGTTTATTCGGTTCAATAGGATGTTATAAGAGGTTTTTGAAAAACAAGTCATGACCTTCTAACCCACAACCATTGTTTACTCAAAAGGGGGTTTAGTTCATCTGGATAAAGGACTGTGAGAAAACCTTCCAAGAGATGGAGATGATATTTGTTACTTCACCAATGCTAACTCTACACTATATCAATTAATGATTCATTATTATTTGTGATTCAGCTTTTAAAGCAATTGGGTGTGTACTCATGAAAATTACAAGGTGATTTGTTATGCATCTCAACAGTTAAAGTCTCATGAGAATAATTATTCTGCAAATGATCTGGATCTTGCTAGGGTAGTTTTTTATCTCATTATATATAGGAACTATCATTAAGAGGAGAAATGTGAAATATACATAGACCAAAAAAGTTTAAAGAATATTTTCTAACAAAAATATTATATCATGAGACAAAGTATATGGTTAGAACATCTTAAAGGCAATGATTTTTCAATTCATCATCTCTATAGAAGATAAAACAATGTTACTAATGCATTAAGTAGTAATGTATTTGTTGTTATATCAATGATGATGATTCAAGAATATACTTTGATAAAAGAACTAGTAAAAATTTATGTGGTGTTTTTGAGGGAATGTAAATCATCAACCTAATCATATATGTTTTATCAACCACAATTACTATAAAAGATAATTAAATATAAAAAAGATGATCCTTTACTATTGATGGACTTCAAGGTTGTGATGGATGGGAAGTTTCCTAAGTTCAATATTGATCACAAAGTTGAACCCTAATTTCATAGATGGATTTGTGTTCCATATATTTGAGATATAATGGGTAAAATGGAAGAATCTCTCACATCTACTTTCTCTATACATCATTAAGTATAAAAATGTATAGGTAACGTCATGATCATTTTTGGTGGGATAATGTGAAAAGGGGGATATCCCTCTACTATAAAATGTGCCTAGTGTTTCAATAGGTTAAGGTAGATAGATAAATTCCTAAATTTTCTTTATAACCACTACCCATACCAACATGAAAGTGGGATAATATCACTTGGTAGTTTTCCACTAATCTCCGAAAAACATCCAATGGAAAAAATGTAATATGGGTTATAGTGGACCATCTTACCCAGAAATCCTATTTTATTATTTTTTCAGAATATTTACTTCATGGAAAACTCACTAATATATATGTGAAGGAAGTGGTATCTGATCCTGATCAATGGTTCAAATACTAATTCTAGAGAAATCTTCAACTAACTCTGGGGACCAAATTGAATTTGAGAATGGAATATCACCCTTAAAATTCTGTACAATATAAAAGAACTATTCAAACACTCATGAAGATGCTGATAACATGAACTATTTAATTTAATGTTAGATATACTCAATTTAAAACACTTACTTGTTGGGGTGAGGCTAGTGAGAGAGAGTTTATTAGCCCTGATCTTGTGAAAGAGATGACAGAAAGGGTTTAATCAATCCCAAAAATCATACAAAATACTCTGATTTAGTATAAGAGTCATGATGAAAACTATTGAACGTAATTCAAGTATTATTTTGGTGAAAAATTCTTCTGTAATGTTTCACCTTTGAAGATAGTCATGAATATTGGGACCAAATGGATGTTTATCCCCTTGTATATTATCCCCTATTAAATCCTTGATCGCAGAGGAGTAGTGGCATATCTGATAGCACTTCTAAAAAATTACATCTCAAGTTCATGATTGTTTCCACATATCTCTCTTGAGGAAGTATATACCTGACCCTTCACATGTACTGAATCATAATGTTGAACAATAGGAACATGAACTATCATATTTGGAGCATCTGGTGGAGATCTTGGATAGTGGGGATAAGGTACTATGCAACAACACTACCCACCTCGTTAAACTATTATAGAGGAACTACCTGTCTGAAGAATCAATGTATGAACCAAAGGAATTAGTGAGGTAGAAGTACCATCAACTTCTATCTTTTGAGTTCTCAAGTAGGAATTTTGGGGAAAATTTTCATTAGGTGGGGAATAATGTAACGACATAATTTTTTTAATGATATTTTTTTATTGAAAGTGTGTGTTATATTATTACCCAAAAAATTGTATATCATTAATAATAAATTATGTATATTTTAATGTGGACATAATTTTGCAACCATTATGTAACCACACATCAATATTTCTGTTGTAAACTGTATTCTTAACATTATTATTATTGTTTATAAATTGAAATTACGTGGGAAAACTAATACATAAAGAATAGTCGATGGCCTTATCTAGTAGATTTGTTCTATATGAAGCCCATTTGCTTGATTTTGCGATGTAGGTAGAATAGTAGGGCTCTTACCTTCAATAATCTCTATTTGAGCTTCATCATGTCAAGATTCAATGAAATATGCAATGGGATATGTTCATGTTGTTGGAAATTCCCACTAATGCGATCCTAACTGAGACACACAAGGATTGTATCACTATTACACACTATACCCTTAGGCTGTACGTTGGTGTTATAAGGGGCCATGTAACAAGGCCGTAGTAACATAATGTGTAAACCCTTTGTTATGTAAAAATTATTGTTATATATTTTCTATTTTAAGAGTAGTTTTTCGGAATAAAATTGAGATGTATTTTGATAAATTTAATTTTTGTATAGAAATTGTACTTTTCATGAAACATATAATTATTATAATATACTAGGGTATTGTGAATATTTTTATTGAAATTAATTAGTGTTATAAGAAAACCAATTTTTAATTATAAATGATAAAATAATTTTAGTTTTGATGTATCCTAATTTTCAGTATTTCATTTTACAATGAATTTTGTGTCTGCTATTTTTTACGAAAGAATAATTTTTATATTCAAAAGTTATATTTAAAAAATTTATATATTTATTATAATAATATAAATATTATTTTTTTAATTCATAATATCTATATTATGTTAGGCTGAATTTATCATAATATTATAAATTACTCTTGTTTTTCATGAATAGTAAATATACATTTTGAGTTTTTTGATCTATTTATTGAAATAATATATATTTCATAATGAAGTAATGATTAATTTAATATGATTTAAGACTAATATTATCTATTTTAACTCAATAGGCCTCCCATGTGGCCAATACCCTGGGAAAATTCAATGGGGAAGACCATGGTTTTCCAAATTCCACCAACAAGGTGTCCAAGAAATTAATAAAACAAAATCCTTCTCTTTTGATATAAATACTCACCCCTTCCATGAAATCCATCCCCTAAAAAATCATTGTTAGTAAAAATTGGATATTTTTTCCTCCCAATGTGTCCTCCCAATGTACCCACAATCCCCTAAGGTCCCATTCATCGAGTTTTAGGAGTCACTAATCAAGGTATGGAAATATCAGTATCTCTTTCCATGTGAAGTACACTTTTTTATGTGGTATGTATTTAAAATTTCCATATCATGATATTTTATACATTTTATAATATATATTTACTATATTAAGAGTAATTTATCAATGGGATATCCTTTTCCTCTCTCTTTTTAATGTTTTCAAAAACCATGTTTCATACCTGTTATGGTCCTAGCTTTTCTTCTTAATATTTATCACATTTTAGCATGATATTCCATTGATTGAAATTATGAATAAAAAACATATATCTTATATAGGGTTACTAAAACAGATCTAAAAATTATATATCTTAATTATGGGATTAATATACATGAATCCCAACACCCTTTTTGTTGTTTTAATATGATAGAAGGATATGGTTTTTAAGAACTTTTTAAAACATGCTGATTTTGAAATGAAAACCATTTTTCTTCTACATGGGTTATTTATGAGATGAATTATTATGATCTATGTGTATAAAATTTATTAATACATATGAATGTTGTACCCTTATTTCACTCTAATTCATTATGTGATAAGTTTTATGATAACTTGGTGAATATCGTTTTAAATTTTTATGACAGATCTACAACAAACCTTAATGATTTGATTATAAATAACTCACTTAATTTTTTTAGCCACATTTCCAAGTTATGATTCATGTTGTTTTATTTATTATTTTTTTATTTTTTCTTTTTCATTCCATATTTAAACTCTTCATGTTGTTATTAATATTTCTCAAGCTCACATGTAATTTTTTTTCACTTGTTATCCTTTACAAGACCTTTTTTTCTCACCATTTACATAGATGTATGTCCCAAGGTTATGAGATGAAATAATTTTTTTTGGATTCTCCTTGAATAATCCTTTCATGTGGAATAAAATATCATTTTAAATTTTCATGTATTATGTACCTTTATTACATGACACGAAACATTAGAAGATCATCTGTTTGTAAAATTCTATGCAATGTAATTCAATAAAAAGGTAGGATGCCATAACAAGTTGAAGAATCTTTGAGTGAGTGATCCAAATTGAGATAGATGATAGTTCATTGGGTTGGTTATACCCTGGAAGCTTTGGGAACATAATGTTCCTCAATACCTTATGTTTTTTATGCCTAGTTGGGGAACACACTCTATGATTTTTCTGAAAGATCACCTTATATATAACAAACTACTACATTCTAGATATCTCATGGTAATTACCAAAGCGGTTCACTAGAATTATATAAAAATCCATGTTATGTGAGACATTGTGAGTTCAATGGACATATACAAATGCATAAAATGTAGAATTACAATAGTTTAAATGAGAAAAAATTTATAGACGAGGAACTCTTCATCACACACCTTTTTTTCATTAATATAATTATATAAGAATTCTAGAACATATGATCTTTAATCAGGATAAAAAACAACTAGAAAGAATCTGAACTACTACTGGATGTACTTTTTATTGATAATATTATCTTTATACATAATATATCAAACTGATAGTGTCGATGAAGAACATTCCATTTATTCGATAATTAATAGAGCTTATTGTTAGAAACCTTATTGATTAGAAATTTCTAATAAATATTTTTTTCGATTTTATTCAATTTACCATTATTTAATCTTGTCCTAATTTCCCTCACCAACAATCCTAGAATGTCTAGTTTTTACTATATTCATATGGAAAGGTTTCATATTATCATTTACATATACCCAATAGTGGTTTTTTTAATCAATAATATGTTCTTTATGTTTGGAGTAATTTCCAAACTTCAAACATGCATCATGTAGATTAATTGAGTTGACTCCCCTATATTGAAGTCACGAATATGATTTCCTCAACACTTTCCTCCATGTTATATAATTTCTATAAAGGTATTATTCTCTTGATGTATGGGGGTTAATAAATCCCAAAAATTCCAAAATAACTCATCTTTAAAAGTATGTGTCCCAATGAGGCTTAGTCGAGCACTCAGTTTCTTGGATTTTATTCATAATATAATAATGGATATATATTTCTAAATTAATATATATATATAAGAAATTTTAATTAATTATATATAAAGTATATTTATTTTACCCTTTAAATAACACATATATTGAATAAAAAATAAATAGTTGACATGTCTATATAAGTTATCATATAGTATATTTAATGAGAATATATTAAATCAACCAGTAACCTACGGAAAATAACACTAGTTTTAAATATTAGAATGAGTTACAATATTTATCCAATATACAGATGTAACACCATGGTTGAATCATTATGGTTACTTCTCTAACTTCCTCTATGCTCCTTGGAAAACTTCATTAATTACAAGTTTTTTATTACTCACACACATGTTAGGGGAACCAAAGGAATTGTTAAAGGGGGATAATATAAATATATGTGTACATATAGGTCCTTCATAATACATGGGGGATAGATAAACCATAATCCCTCAAATTTAATGTAGTAATAAATAATTGGAAACCCACACAACAACTTAAATTAAAAAAATTCTAACACATACACTAATCTTGGTCAAGATCATGAACGATCATAAATGCAACATATATGAAATGTAAATTAATATCAATAATTAATTTTTATATTCCTTATTGATAATTTAAATATGCATGCGTTAATTAATTATTTCAATAATTATTTAATTCCATTCATCATAATGAACATCTAAATCCACTTGGATATAACA
Organism: Viscum album; assembly: GCA_963277665.1. Classification (NCBI taxonomy): domain Eukaryota; kingdom Viridiplantae; phylum Streptophyta; class Magnoliopsida; order Santalales; family Viscaceae; genus Viscum; species Viscum album. The sequence goes on along the minus strand of OY728155.1, from coordinate 909,193,754 downwards.
ATTATAAAATATATTAATGGAAAGTAAATAGTAGAAATAATAGTTAAAGATTTATCAAAATAAATTAATTAAGGATTTAAAATTGTTTAAAACCCTTTTCATAAATTTATATTGATAAATAACCAATAAAAGTAATATAGAAAAAATGGTGTAATCGTCAATTTAATGTAATATTATGCTTATGGTAATTAGGATACTACATTGCGGGTACTATCATGATACATGTCATGTAAATTATTTTTCAAGTATTTGTGTTTCAAAATTAGGGCTTCTATGTATTAACTTGGTCAGACAACACCGCATATTCTTTCCAGATACACACTTTGCATAATTTTTTAGTGTTCCTGAGATACTCACTTGGGTATCCTACGATTATCTCTATGGGATCACACAACCGATATAATATTGCTACATGAAACATATCCATCATTTTGTGTGTTTTCTATTCTCACTGAATATGTCGACTTGTATCCCAGAAATGGGAAATGATGAACTACATATTATATAAATTGCATACATGTCATGAATTTGATAAATACTTCTGGCTATTAGTCTCAAGCGGTTTGACCATGTATAATGACCAAAATGATTGTTATATTTACATAACTAACCTATGGAGACTAAACTATGTGTATACTATATACATGCTGTATAATATGTCATACTATTTTCTAGTTTCAATGATCAACTTACAAAAAAATACAGCATGAAATATTTGTGGGGAAATTTGAGTATCCTACTACATGGACAAGTGTAGTGTACTAAGGTACACAGTGTGTACTATAGATACACGCTTTGAAACACTGTCTTCATGGCTAAAAATTAGGTAGTTCATGATGCCATCTCTATTTGTTCTTCAAATTCTGAAAGACCTTCAATAAAATTAAATGAAAAATTAACACGATTAATATTTTTATAACAAGTTAATTTAGTAAGGACTAATTAAAAATTATTATGAAATTAAAATACATCCAAAACTGCATATGGATCACCAATAAAATAAATAATTATAAATTTATACAAGACTACCCTAATACCAATTATTTGGTCCAATGAATAGTGGAATTATATAGTGGTGGGTGATATATTAAAATAGTTTTAAAATTTATATTTCAAAAATTCCTACAAGGATATTTCATGTAAAAATTATATTTTATTTATGTAATATTTGAATAATTGAATACATAATGTGAGAATTATTTTTTGATATAGAGGTCAATCATCCAAAAAACTCTTCTGGGTTGCCTTTATTTCCCTATCAGGTTCAAATGATATAATCCCTCTAATGACGATCTGCTTGAGTTCCATTGATCTATGAGAAATGAAAATCGATCCCTAAGTGCTAGCATGATGAGTTGATTATCGGGTGTTATTTGTGTTGATCACTAGTCCTTTGAACTTGAATTAATTTCTATTATAATTCTTGTTCTTGAGATGAATATGTAAAGGAGTATTAAAGAGAGAGTTTCACTATATAAAAATATTCTAAAGTTTTGATATTTAGATTCAATACACAATATAAATAATCTTCAATTTATAGAGATAGGGTTTACGTTAAAATACTATTCAATATCCTATTGATCCTTAAATAATATTATAATATTTAAATAACCCAACTGAATATATTATAATAAGAATTATTATTGTTTTCTTGATCATGCAAATATTTTCAATAAAATATTTAATTTAAATAGTTTATCAATTAATATATATCACCAAACATTGTCTTTGTCCATTTGAACTCATCTATCATTTGTTGAACACCCCAAAAATATTTAAATTAAACATTTCCCTATTAAATATATATCTAATAAATAAGACATGAATAAAATTATCCCTTATTCTAGATAATAATATATATTAAATTAATTAAATTGGAATAGAATTTGATCATTTTAATTAAAAAGACATAGTGTATAGACCTCTAGGATTATTCTTCTTTATAATTAGGTTGTCATTCCTGTCATCCATTATTACCGTCAATAAATTGGTTAAAGACCCCAATAGAATTAACATAATATTCTAATTATGAAAACCACATATTAATTATCATTGGGTGATATAAATCCTTTGTTGTAATATCTCATCAAGCGTGTTGCATATCTTTATTACCAACATATTTTCTCGATATGTATTTCTCTAACTATCTATAAGAAACAAGTCCTTTCATTTTCCCATGGATAAGGAATTTAATGCAATGTTAATTTTCCAATCAGTCTTACAGGATAGCAACATCCATAAATATGGAAGGAAGAAATCTTTCCATGACTTATCCATTAATTACATGTCAATTTTGATACACCAAAGATACCCTACCTCACCAAAAAAAATCAGGGTTTTAATCATATAATCAATGTGTGTGAATCATGACACGAATTAATAATAATATTAAACCCAAAAACCATTGAAATATCCCTCATATACAAAAATATGATGACCCTAAAACATATGGAATTACTATTAGGGGGATTCTTCTCATAATCACTAATCTTAGATATTTCAATGTGAAATCTTCTTGAGAAGATGCCTCATTCTCTTATGAGTACTCACAAATGAAAATATATATAATATGTGCCCCATCATTTTATTTTATCTGACCATATAACTGGGTTCAATAATATCATCCAAGGACTTCAAGTTTCACATCATAGCGAGGAACGCTTATGACCATGTTAATGAAACATATACCCTAGCACATTATAACATTATATTCATGATGAATGATGAAAAATAAGTAATATTATTTTTTATTAATTTTTAAAATTTATAATATAAATGTTATCGAACTAGAAAAATCTAAATCTAGGACTCTAACACCAACACTTTTTAGAGATATATGATTTTTAAGCATAAAATAAAATATATTTTTATTTAATGTTTGAAATTTTATTAGATTAATAGTATAAAAATTATTGAATATATAATTTATATGTTTAATTAATATATATAAAGAATTGTGATTAATGTAATTTATTAATATAAAAACACATTGTCCACCTAAGATATAACAACCCTTCTATTTAATACACACATAAGCATGATTTATTACACAAAATCATAACTTGATAGAAGATAGAAGATCGAGATGTCTATTGTATTTTAGGATTAAGAACATTAAAAAATGACATAAAACATGAAACACAACATCTTTACTGAAAACATCCTTTATATTAACACCACATTCCGTTGTACATATCATTGCATGGGATAACCTGAGGACATGCATAGGAAAAGGGTGGGCTACAAAGCCCAGAAAGGGAGTAGACAAGTCATAACATGAAGAATAAAATATATTGTAGGAAATTATTATATCAATGGAGCATAAGATAAACATGAACATTAAGGAATGATATAGCATGATTATCATAATATGGAAATGTGGCACCAAAAAATTTACATCATATTAGCATGAACCAAGACAAATTTCACATGGTGCATGATTAAACCCACATCAGACATTAATTAGCAAGATTAGACCATAATTACACTAGATGTATCATGATACTAATCTTTACCCAATTCATTAGAGCGCTATTAGGAAGCACCCTTCTTGAACATTTCATTTCACGCATAAGTGTGCCACAAGATCATACAACATGGATGAATTAAAAATAATAATATATTCAATGATAATGGAATGTTGAAGTCATATAGGAAACAATTATACTAATAAGTAAATGTGTATAATGGTGAATACCATTGATAGATAAATGGTCATGGTATTCACTACACAATGACTTTGTCTTGGAAAATTGGGTGCAATTTCGGAAGAATAACATCACGAAATAAGACTTCAAAAAATGGTTGATGAGAGAAAAGGGTTGTATCATCATATTTGCATGAAATAGATATAAATGGGGTCATATAGATACACTAACCCACATATTTATTGGAATTTAGATTCATAATACAAAAAAATTTCTTGAATGTAAATGAAGAGAGTGAACTTTGGTATGGAAATTCGCCATCGTAACAGGTGTACATGGAAGTAATTAATGAGAGAGAAGGGGGTATCCCATCATTAAAAAATATATAGGTAGGTATGGTGGAGGAAAAAAATTATACCCCAACATATATAATTGAAAATAAAATGGCACAACAATATTAAGAAACACGGATAAAATTACAATGGATGGAATCCCTTACATGGATGTGTGATCCCAATGGCTTGGGAAGGCCATGAGAGAAGATTATTGGGAGATTGGGGATCTATTGGAGGATTTTACAGATATTATATTAGAGGTTTCACAAATTCCAAAGTATTTTAATGAAGAGTAAGAGTGGGATTGTGTTGGTTTATAATGGTAAGGAGAGGGAATTCATTATTATTTAGGTTTTGGGAACCACACATTAAACTAATAAAAATCACAAACCAACCCATGATTTTTCTCCATGGATTTTGAAAAAGGGTACTGGAAAACAACATTTTATAAGGCCAGTGTCCAAATGTTTTAAAATATTATTCTTTCTTATATGGAGGTGAGTCACACTCTCAAGGAAATTAATTTAAAAAGATAAAATGTTTTATATGTTTTGGTGGGTCCACTAAGTATTTGTAAAACAATCAAACAAACCTAAAATAAAATTATTTTAATAGTAAAACATATATTGGCTGAAAAAAATGTTTGTATTATTTTATTACATCAGTATTAGGTCATAATGATGTTATAAAACAAATTATATATTAAAAAACTATTTAATTTTTACCCAAAAATATAACTGTCTCATAAAATTATGAAAAAATCACTATTGGATACTTTTGCTGTCTTGATTGAAAAAATAATATCCATTTTTTCCAAATAATTTTCTAAATATTTTATTTTGTAATTTTAAAATTAAAATTGACATTTATAGAAAATTCATGGGTTTTGATAAAAAATAGCTTTCAAACGCTAATAAAAATAACTGTTGAAATCATAATAATTATACATTCATTTATATTTAATAAAAATTAATTTAGTGATATTGTTTTATTAAAATATTATTTAATTAAAAAATCCATTAATTAATCAAAATAGATTTCATAAATAAATAAAAATTTTATTTTATCTTTAGAACACATTTACAATGTAAAAATAATAAAATGAATGTATATTATCTGTACAAAAATAGTATTCATAAACATAGTACTAGGCTCTCATTAAATAACCCCTTATTACACTAGCAAAAAACTGAAGGGTATAGTTTACGATGGTGACTGACTCTTGGGGTGTTTTGGATAACGCCACTTTGGTGGTAATCTCTATCAATATACACTTCACCCATATGCGGTTCCCTTTGAGCTTAACAAGATGATGATTGGATTGGGATTGGTAAAGAGAGAAGCCCAATAAAACCACCTCATTTTAGAGCTCCCACAAATGAGCTTTGTATGGAGCAATTCTACAGGATGAGTCTATCACTTCCTTTATCTGAGTACATTGGATTTGTTAAAGCCCTATATTTATATCAATCATGTGATCAGTATTCAACATCTATATAAGAAACGGTCACAATTCCTTACAATATTTTAAAATTAAAAAACATAAAACCAATGAAGTGAATAAGTTATATAACCTTTTTATATAATAAGAATTTTGATTAGATGAAGAGTAATTTTCATTGAAAACATTTCGGGTCATTATAGTCTTCCCCCCTTAATAAATTTCTCCTTCAAAATTTTATTTTCCTACAATAAAACATATGAGGGAAACACTTCTTCACTACTTCCTCTGATTCCCTTGTTGCTTCTTTAAACAAGTGATTTCTCCACAACACTTTTATAAGGGAAATTGCCTTATATAGTTGATATTTTCCCCTAATATCTATGATTTTCACCGACATCTCTTCATAGAAGAAGTCTTTGTCCAATGATACCACCACTAGATTTAGTACAAGTGATGGGTCAGGTGTGTCCTTCAAACAGAGTGATACATGGAATAAATCATGTACATGAGATAGGTATGGGGGAGTTCTATTTGACAGGACACTTCTCCAATGTGATCAAGGATCTCAAAAGTGCCAACATACATTGGACTAAGATATACCTTCTTCCCAAATCTTATAACTTTATTACACAATGATATGTTGAGAAATATAATCTCTCTCACATCAAACTCTAGGCCTCGTCAATGATTATTTGCATAGCTGTTTTGTTGACTCTGAGCATCTTTAATGTTATGATGGATAGTCTTAACCATCTCCACCATTTCATCAACCATCTCTAGACCTAGGAATTTTCCCTCCCTCAACATCATCCCTACATGTCTGTGTTCTACATCTATCCCTATAAAGGGCATCACAAGTCTCTATTTGGATTCTTTAGTGGAAACTGTTATTTTAAGAGAACCATACCCGATGAAGATGTTGATCACATCCTTCTTTGAAGTCCATTGGGCTTGATTTCAACATGTTCTCATGTGTTTTGATAGTCCACTCAGATTGGCCATTAGTTTGGGGATGATATGATGAATTGATGTTTAGATCAGTATCCATAGCATGTTGAAGACTATTCCAAAACATATAGGTGAATCTTGGATCTCGATCAGATACAATCGATAGTGTTACTCCATGCAGGTTTACCACTACCCTGATATATATCTGTGACAGTTGATCCAATGACATTTTTTCTAGAATTTTAATGAAGTGTGCAGTCTTTATAAGCTGATCCACAACAACCCAGATAACATTGATTCTATTGGATGTATTTGGAAGCCGGGTGAAAAATCTCATAGTGGAGTTATCCCATTTCCATGATGGTATGGTTAATGTTTTTTCATCCACTTAACCTCATCCTCTATACTTTACTTTCTTACATACTATGCACTCTGATGTACAATCAATGATATCCTTCTTCATGTTATCTGAAGAATAATGCTCTCAGGGGTCTTGATACATATTTTTGTTTCCTAGGTTAATAGACTAATTTGAACTATGTACATCATCCAAAAGTATTTTCATTAACTCTGGATTTGATGGAACATATTTTCTTGTAAGAAATCGCACAATTACTTCTTCTATAATATTAAACTCGGAGGATTTCCCTTTTTTGATAGTTTCCACATTCTTATGAATTCCTACATAATCGTTTTGAGCATCCTTTATCCTTTACAAAAGAGATGGTTGAGAAATCATTTTTTGATTGGATTGATGATGTTCCCTTATTTATCACTCCAATGTCCATATTCATCAAATCTGAGATGATTGGATCCTTTTCAATTCTCATTAATGATAGAATTGTTGGAATATTAATACTTAGAGCGTATTCCATCTTGTTCACTTTCCTATGGTGGTAATGGATTTAGTAGTCATAGTCATTGATCAGCTCTAACCATCTTTATTGGAACATGTTCAATTCGTCCTATGTGAATATATACATGAGGGTTTTGTGGTCCGTATATATTTCACACTTCTACCCAAAGAGGTAATTCCACCAAATTTTGAATGTGAAGATCACTGCAACCAACTCCAGATCATGTGTTGTATAGTTTTTCTCATAAACATTTAATTGCTTTTAAGCATAGGTAATGAATTTGTCATTATTCATCACCACACAATCCAGTCCCTTCTTCGAAGCATCAAAAAATACCACCAAATGTTCTCCAATTGTGGGTAATGTGAGTGCGTGAAAAGTGATAGGACTGCTTTTCAACTCCTTGATGCTCTCTTTGCATTGATCACTCCAAAAAAACATGACTCTCTTCCTAGTTATATTGGTAAGAGGGTTTGACAATTGTCAGAGTTTTTTCATCAATCAGTTATAATATCCATCTAACCCCATGATGATATGGATACCTATTACTGAGGTTGGCCTTACTCATCCCTCAATTGTAGTTTTCATGGAGGAATCCACAGATATCTCATTACTTTTCATGATATGGCCCAAAATGATAATTCCTTTAACCGGAACTCACACTTGCTGTACATTTCATATAGCTTCTCCATTCACAAGGTCTATACTACAGTGCTTAGATGATCCTCATACTCCTCCTCTGTTTTAGAGTATATTATAATATCTTCCATAAAGACTACAAAAATTTTGTTGAGTTAATATCTAAAGACTCGGTTCATAAATTCCAAGAATATCTCTGGAGAATTAGTTATTCCAAAAGGCATTACTATGAATTCATAGGGAATGTACCTTGTAAAAAAAGAAGTCTTGAGGAAATCCTACTTCTCCACCAATACATGGTAATAACTATACCAAAAATGCACCTTTTAAGATTATTGTGCTCCCCATATATGATTGAAAAATTAATCATTTCATGTAAAAGGATACTTTTTCTTTATCATGAATTTATTGAGATGAAGATAATCAATGCAAAGTCATGTTGTCCCATCCTTCTTCTGGACGAAGTGGATGGGTGTACCCCATGTTGAAGCACATGAGAAAATAAACCCATTATACAGATTCCCATGTAATTATTTCATCAACTCCATAATCCCCACAACATAGAATCATTATGGGGTCCTGGATACTGAAAATTACCTACGTATAAGATAAATCGAGAATTCAACGTCTCATCTAGGAGGAAACCCAACCAATTCCCCGATTAACACTTCAATGAATTCCCCCATAATAGGCATGTCCTCAAGGATTTTTGATTCCTTAGATAAAAGAATCTAATCCAGATACGAGTGCTCATAGGGTAGTAATATCTATGCTTGAGATGATGGTTATAAAGAATATTCATCTTTCCCCATCAACTTCATTAAAATTAGTGGTCGATTCTCTATTTGGAGAGTGATTCCCCACTGACAAAAATGTATGTTGTATTTATATAGTGAAATTCAATACATGCCATGTATTACATCAAATTCCACCAGAGGGAGTATGATGAGGCTCAATATAATGTTAAATCCATAGATTATGACAGAGGATGGGTTTTATTCATTAGATGCAATGATTTCCCCATTTCTTGTGCTCACCGAAATCATTAGAGCTATAATTTGTGGTGGTATTCGGATTATTATAAAAAACATTCTGGATAAAAAATAATGTGTAGAACCATAATAAAAAAGAATATTCTCTATTCTTGAATTAATAACTAGCATACCTATCACCACTTTGTTGTCGGGTTCACATAAGTGGTAGTGATAGAAAAAAACGCCCTTTCATCATTTGATGTTGTAGGTTGCCTCAAAAAACCCTTGGCTTACGAAACTGATTTGAAAGGTTCCCTAGTTCAATTTATTTGAAGCAATGTACAACGCGTTGTGGTTCTAATGGAGGATTCCTCTCCTCTGTGGAAGCCACCAGTTTATATTATTGACAATTAACAGTTGGGAGCCCTTCTCTTCCACAGTAATGAATTTCGTGGTCCCCTTCAAGAAATTTTTTAGGTGCTTCTTTTTGAACCTTTGGATAGTGTGGTGATGGATTTTCATAGCACCATTGTATTTATCCATTAGACGTACAATATTTAAGTCCACATTACTTTTCTTATCCCCATGATACCCTTGAGTTTTTTCGATCTCTATTTCAACCTTGAGAGCACATTGGTAATTTTCCTCATAGCTATTGAAGTCACAGATTTCCAAGTCTTCCCATAAGCTAAGATTCATTCCACCAATGAAATGTTCATCCTTGCATTCTGGGGTAACGACAAATATAGAGGTGTATCGTGCAAGCCTTGTGAAGTTTACCTCGTATGCTGCAATTGATTCATCGTCTTTTTTCTTGAGGGCAATGAAGTCCCTTTCCATCTTAAGTCGGAGGGTGCGAGGAAAATATTTATCGAAAAAACATCTCTTAAAAATCCATCCAGTCCAATGACTCGATCTCCTCCTCAGGCTTCATATTTTTGATCAATGTCCACCATTAATCTTCTTCACCTTCCATATGATAAGTAGTCCAGGGAACCTCCTATTTTTCATAACATTGAAATATCGAGAAGATCTTTTCAATGGTGTTGATCTATTGTTCGCAAATTGAGTGATCAGATGATCCATAAAAAGTAAGAGGCCTTTATCGCATAAATCACTCAGTTGTTACTTGTTATTTATTATGATGGTTTAATTTTCCTCCTAAACAATGTTTATATTCATTGATGGAGTTAACTGAGAGAGTACCATGAAAAATTTGTGATTCCTATTCCCATCATATTCAGCATATCATTAGAACAATCGTCACATTGTTGTTCAAATTTATTGTTAGCACATGTACTTATTTTAGTAGCCATTGGCTGGAATAAATAGTATGTTTGGGGTAACACATAATGGGTAATCAAAGGACAAAAATGGATTACTTATTAATAACTTTTATTTCCTTAACATATGAATCAATAGGCTTCATTCTATGTTATCTATGATCTTCATACCAAAATATATTCTAATGGGATTTTTTTAATACCCTTAATAATGGATCATAATAATCTTATGAATTTACCCATTCATATCCCCAGAGAGTGTCATAAATAAGAGTACAATAAGGCCCATTGTCATATAACATGATACCCTAGGTCAATCCCAAAACTCTTTGTCAGAGTTTTCACTCCAATGTACATTTGTGCCAGAGCCTCCTCTACCTTCTCATATCCACAGAGGGATGTATTTTCATTTTAAACAACTTACTCAATATTCAAAAAAACATAGAGATGTTTTTATTATATGTAGTCTTATACCTAAGGATTTCTCTAGGTTTTTTTAATATCAATCCCAAAAATAACTAAAACTATCCACTTATACCAACTATAACAACATAGCTTTTTAATACACACTTAAACTTGATTTATTACATAAAATCATCACTTTATACAACATATATTATTCAGAGTTATATTTTATTTGGTGATTATGAACATTACATAATTATTTAAAACTTGAAAAACTACATCTTTATTGAAAACATCTGTTATATGACCACCACATTCCCTCGTACTTATCATTGCATGAGATAACCTGGGGACATTCATAAGGAAAGGGTGAGCTATAAATCCCAATAAAGGAGTAAAAAAGGAATAACATGAATAATACAATACTTTTTTGGAAATAGGCATATCAATGGATAATAAAATAAACATGATCATAAAGGCATGATATATCATGATTATCATAACATGGAAATGTGGAAACAACACTTAACATTGTATTAGCATGAGACAAGGCTCATTGCACATACAGAATGAGTAAACCCTAATTTAAATTGAATTATTAGGATTAAACCTTCATTTAACTTGATTTATAATGATACTAATCTTTACCCAATGCATTGGAGTGCTATCAGGGCGCACCCTTCGTAAAAATTTCATTTCTTGCATAAGTGTTCCACAAGATCATACAACATAGATTCATTAAAAATCATAATTTATAGCACAATAAAAAAATTGTAATTCATAAATGAATCTCCTCCATAAATATGTAAATTTTCACAAAGGTTAATACCCTTGATAAATAAATGGGAATGGTATTCACTACACAATGATTTTGGATTGGGAAATTACAGCGCAATTTCGGCAGCTTAACCACTCGACATAAGACATCATAAAAATGGTTTATGAGAGAAAAAAGAGTATCTAAACATATTTAAATGTAATGTATAGTAATGGGTTCATATAGATAAATTTATCCTTATATGTAATGGAATTTAGATTCATAATAAAAAACAATTGTTTGAATATAAATTCTGAGAGAGAAATTTATTATGAAATTTCAGTATGGTGACGGGTGTACAAGAAATTCATTAATGAGAGTGAAATGGGTGTCCCATAATTAAAAAATAAGTAGGGAAGTATGGGGGAGGTAATAAATCATACACCAACATAAATAATTTAAAATAAAAGGACATAACAATATTAAGAAACATGGATAAAATGACAAAGGAATGAATCCCTTACAAGGATGTGTGATCCCAAAGGCTTGGTAGGGGCTTCATAAAGCCTTATTATGAGCTTGGGGAACCTTGGGAGGATTCTAGATAAAGGAGGGAAGAGGGTGGACGAACTCAAAAGGCTTTTATTGAAGAGGAAGTGGGGGCATGGGTGTGTTTTTTTAGGAAAGGAGATGGGATTATTTATTATTTTGGTTTTGTTAACCACATTTTAAACTAATGAAAACCACAAACCAACCCATGGTGTTTGCCCATGGTTTTTTTCAAAGGGGAGTGGAAAATATTTTTTTATAAGTCCAATGGCTAATATTATTTAAATATTATTCTTGTATATTTGGAGGTAAGTCACACTCTCTAGGAAATCATTTTAAATGGTTAAAATGTTTTATAAGTCATGGAGGGTCCACAACGGCTTCATAAAATAAATATATAAAACCTAAAATAATATAATATTAATTTTAAAAATAATATTCACCACAAATAATGTTTATTGTATTTTATTAAATCACTATTAAGCAATTATGAATTCGTAAAACACATTACATATTTAAACGGTATTTAATTTTTACCCATAATTTTGACTATCATAGAAAATTATGAAATACTCACCATTGGATAATTTAGAAATCATGATTCCAAAAATAATATCCATTTAATCTAAATAATTTTCTAAATATGTGAATTTTTACATTTAAAATAAAATCCGAAATATATAAAAAAACTCACGGTTTTTGACTAAAAAAACATTCAAACCTTAATAAAAATCACAATTGAATTCATAATAATTATAAAGTCATTTATATTTAATAAAAATTAATTTATGTTTAATTTTTTTTAGAATAGTATTTAATTTGAAATCCATTAATTCATCAAATTATATTTCATAAATAACAAAAAATGCTATTTTTTTACTAAAACCCATTTACAAAGTAACTATAATATAATTAAATTATAAACACTATAATAAATAGTGTACATAATTATTGTATTGGGGTCCCATTACATATCCCCTGATAACACCAGCATACAACCGAAGGTTAAGGTTTTTGATGTTGATAGACTCATTGGGTGGCTCGGATAACATCACTCGTTGTAATCTCTATCAACTTCCACTTCTCTTGTAGCTGGTTCCGTTCGAGCTTAACGTTTTGAAGCTTGACATGGGATTCATCAAGAGCGATTCCCAATGACACCACCTCATTTACATGATCCAACAAATTGGATTTTCATAGAGAAATTATAATAGATGAGGTGATCACTTCTATTTTATGGGAAAATTGGATTTGTTAAAGCCCTATATTTATACTAATTATTTGATCACTTTTCGATGACTATATTAGCAATGGTCACAATTCTTAACAATATTTTAATACCCAAAAACACAATACCAAATAAATGAATATGTTATATAACCATTTCACATAAGAATAAATTTAATTAGATGAAGAGATATTTTCATTGATAAATGTTTGGGTCGTTATATAGAAATAGCTTTCTAGAGAAACATTTATTTCACTATGATATGGTTATTATTTTCCTTACTATTCAATTGATAACCTATGAGTATATTATTTTCAAGTGTAAATAATATACATTCTATAATTTATATGACCCTATTCATAGGAAAAAATTTAATGACTATGATATAATGGTATACTAAATTAGGGTTTATTTAGACATGGGGATGGGTGTAACACATGGTATTGAAGAGATTAAATTTATTTAAAAAGTATATAATGTCAAATATCATTATATTATAGGTAGTTTCTCTTAATCCAGCTAATTTAAAAGGATTAGTATAGAATTGATTGTGGTTTTATTAATGAATTTCAATTTCAGTTTACTCTTTAAACTAATCTACTTATTGATCTCCATAAAAAAAATATTTTTTATGCAAAAGTATCATTTGATAATAAATTGATATATCTATTTCCTTAATAGGATAGAAATTGATGAACAAGTTATCCTTTTATATATGTTAATTTATTTTTTTCAAAATATAACATTTAATAATTGATAATTTGATAGATATTTGTTTTTTGTAAATAACTTGTTCCAAAGTTATCATAAATGTACATTATGTAATTCTAAATTCATGAAGTTATGTTTGGCATCCAGTGGGGAAATATTTCTATATATTCACATAATTCATTGAAAATTTATAAATACTAGGGGAAAGAATATTTTTTTATATAATATAGAGGACATGGGAATGACCAAGAACAATGTTTAATAGAAATTAGTTTTATTCTTACCTTAAATATTACATTCCCTTTTTTATTATTATAGTTAATACTTTTTATGTGTGTTAGGGTGTTTTTCATTCCTCAAATATCAAATGTATATAACTAGATCTATTTTTACTACATAAACAAGCTTACTGAATTAAATAAATTTTGAATAAAATCCCAAATTAGGAAAAACAATTCACTACCAATGAAACATAATAGTAGAACCAAACTACCCATGTTTAAATGATAATTAAATTGGACATTTTTTTTGATAATTTCTCAAAACTATATTAGTAAATAACATTAAATTATAATTTACTTCAAATAATTTAATGATATACACATTGTATTTTCAGGAAACCAATCTTTTTAACAACATTTAGATGAAACTACACATTCAGGTAATGTTCCAATATATTGAGATATTTAGTGATATCTAAAAAAGGACATAAATAATTAACCTTATAATTCTATAGATATATATGATAACTTTAACAATATTAAAATTTCTTATAATGTTATAATATTGCGATATGTTACATTTTTATTAAATTATAGGGTAATATATTTTTAAAAGGATTTTCATCCAATTAGATAATGACATGAGTTTATTTTATAATACAATTTATACATAAGTAATTCACAACAACAAAATTGGTGAATCTCTAAGATTATTTCAAAAAATTTAAACAATATGATATAGTCCAAAATTAATGAATCATGGTGTTTTAAGTAGATCATAAGTATTTAAAACATTAGTTAAGTATTTTTAGGTAGTTTTAATCATTTATATTTTCAGTAAACCAAATTCCTATGTATTCAGTAAGGAAATAAAATTATGATTCCTTATAAAAAACATCCACTCTATAATAATATTAGGATGAATTTATAATAACTAATTTTTTTGTGTAATGGAATAGGGGGGCATTTAGGAAGTGTTATTTGTTACATGGTGTAAAATACAATGCTTTAAACACTTGGGGAAAAAATACTAAAATAAATAGAGGTTTTTTGTAGCTATTAATTAATCTATAGAAACTCCAAATTGATTATAATAATTTTATTGTGATATGTGTTGACATACTCTCTTAAATCCACATTTTTAATATAAGAGTATGAATAAACAAAAAAGCAATGTAAATTTTGTGTGGTATAACTTACATTGAACTCACTTTTAAAATATTTTTGGACACTAATTCAGGTAATTGAACCAAAAATAAAAATTTAAGTAATAAATATGTAGGGAAATATTAGGGATGAGAATGGTTCACTATGTATTTCTTATGATAAACACCTTCCTTGATTGTTTATCTAAAAACACATAGTACAGTGAAAATAAATAAATAAACACCAATATATTTCGTCTCAAAAATTTCATTTGAATTCCGCGAAATATAATTAGTATTTCATTGCATTGGTAATACATTATATCAAATAGAATTAAACTATTATGCTTAAGATGTAAAATAATATATAAAATAATGAAAATTTATTAAACAACCACAAATACCCCCTTATAGATATCATGAATTATTTGGGACATTTTAAACAATTATTTCTGAGAGAACACTTAATGCCTTAATAGAAAATATAAATGATTTAACGGAGGATGTGAGGACTAAGAAATTTAAGAGAGTAGTGGAGAAAAGGTACGTGGAAACAACCATGGTGAGAATGAAAAAAAGGGAGAGAAATTTTTAAAATTGTTCAATGAATGTAAATAAAAAATGAAAATATGAAATAAAAGGAAAATATGAATTATAAGGATGCATTTACGAGTCGCAAAGTTAAACCATATTATCCATGTCATCCCTTTTTATAGTGTATATCCAAAGGATAAGTTATGTTATAATATTAAAAAGCTTTACATTCAGTTAATAACGTTTACATTAATTTTTGATTCAAAAAGTTATTTTAACAAGTTCCATTATACATATTGTGTAACATCCAAGACCCGAATGCCCCTTAACGGTTCCATGACCCTTTTGGGTCACATGGCCTATTGGAAATCTACCCAAAAGGCATAGTCTGAAAACTTTTAGTGAGGGACATGGCGAGTCCATGGGTAGACTATTCCCTTATTAGTATAGTGTACCAATGTTGAATATGAATCATAGATACCTATAAAAAAAATAATAAACCATACTACAAAAGTAAAAACTGAAAAAATGATAGAATAATCAATCCATAAATAACATCATGTATGATATGATGATATATTCCCTATTTTTCATATTAAACTAAAAATGTTAATATCAGGGTGTTTTATAATGTATAAATCAAAGGTATAAAACGGCCAATAGAATCCGAGTTTCATCACAAGCCTCAGCTTGGTCCCATGCTCTCCTACAACCAAGTATCATATCAAGTACCTATATGCGTTCTCTTTCCCTTGTCATTACATGATCTCATATAATGTATTTGGGCCCAAATTCATGATCCAAACATGTTGAAAGACAAAATCCTAGTTGGAAACCAACCGTGGTTTTTCCCAATTAGTCAGTGAATATATGTAGCTAAAAGTGTAAAAAAAAGTAGTAACCATGGATGTCCTCAAAAATAAACATCTTAAATTGACATTTTTTCTTTTTAATTCATTTCATTCAATTCATATCCATTTGAATATTTAATTACAATTAATTTATATGACTCAATATCTGGATCAAACCTCACATCCCCCATGTAACATGTAGCCAATAAGATGCCTGAGAAGCCCATATAATCTATACAAGTCAAGACTGAATTCAGCCACGTTATTTGTCTTGGAATGTATATCATTAGTTAATACCATCCATTTTCCATTTATGTACTGATCCAAAATTAGACATCCCTAAATTTTAATTCATCTATCACTCTAGGTTTCATCTCAACCAACACCCTTTAAGACTGTACGAAGAAAAATTCTCAGTATCCTGGTATCTTTATAGGGGAGGTAGAAATCCAAGTCACCTGATTCTATTTTTGGTGGACTTATAAAGAGACCCCAAGTTTCACCCTTGATATATATTCAAATTCCCCTTTAGTCCAACCATTAAATCCCTCACTTGGAATCCATGTATCAATCTGTATATATGTCTAGTATCAATGAGTCCATCCATGTACTCCATCAATGGATCCATGTATCACCCATGGAATAATCACATAAACCAAAGTGTTAGTCCATGGATTTATTAGGTGGATCCATATATCACTCTAGGTATAAAGAACAATAATCACATGAGTCCCTCCATGTAATTCTATGATGAATCAATATTACACTAGAGGATATTTATCAACTAACAATTTTAATATCATTTATCATTTCATTTAACACGTCCCGATCAAAACCAAGAGCATATAATATCAAACTAACCTCAATGAGGTGACTCATGCATAAGCCAATATCATAAGGCTTGGCCTCTCATTTACCCACATGGGAATATTTTGTATAACAGGATTCGAAGTCATAAAAAGCTAGTACATGGCTTGGTTATCCTATAACTCACATGGGAAGGTCAAAAAAATGTCCAATTCATTCTCATTAATAAAAATTGTAAAACTGGGCCATGCTCAAGGGACATCCGTCAACACTCACTTGGGAACTTTTATCATAAAAATCCATTAATGAATAACTAGATACTCAAAAGCTTAGTTTCTATATATATCTCATGAGAATGAAAAGAAATTATGAAATTTGATCCAATTGCATCGATTCAAGTCGTGACCAATACATTACTCATGTGGGGATGGAAAACATTCTTTATCAACCATGTCATAGATGGATCAATAAGAAATCATTTATCTTATAAAATTAATTTAATTTAATTACATTCTTAAATATTAAAATTTAATTCATATACTGATTAAAATTTGTACATCCCATCTCATATGTAATAAGGAATTCCTCACAGGCATCCAAGGCCAAAAGCCCTAAATTGTCATTCCTTAACAATCAACCATGTATTCTTCCTTATTTAAGGTACACAAAATATAACATATTTATACATAGATATCCAATTACATATATTATGATATCAAATAACATGTTTCAATTTAAATTAAGAAACCTCTAAAATATTGGTCTGTGGCACATTGACACATTTAAAAAATTTGACATTCAACGAAAATCACATGACCACCTACCTTTGGGTCATGCTTGTTAGCTCATCCAGTATCAATGATTGATTATTCCTATTATGGGTGAAATATGAATAATGGATGAAGAATGATTAATTAGGGAATATGTTCAACAATCCAAATAGCATAGTCGTTATTCAGAAGAATTGAGAAAGGTTATTAAGGAATTACGACCTTATCATTAGAGATCGAAGGTGATGAACCACATTCAAATTAGAGTCTGAACAAAGAAATGATATGAAAACCAAGAATTGTATAAAGAATAAATCTTTCCAAAGGTGATGGTGAGGTTAATTTGATATTTGAGCGGGTCAGTTAAGATTAAATGAGGTTTAATTTAATAAAAATTATTAAAATTGTAAAAATTACCGGGTTGCATGATTTACCCACTTGGTTTTTCAATCTTCATGGAATCCATTCATTGTTTCTTATAAGTCTGGGGAACCCACATGGTTTACTAACCATGTGTTAACCATGTTAAATGACTCTATCAACTTATATTAAAAATGCAGACCTATCTGTGTGGTTGTGCTGATCAACCTGGTTCGTTTTCACTAACCATGCAGCCACCTCTTCTCACACTATACTCATGTTCTGGGCTCTAGAATTTCCCTGAACACCCCTCATGACCTCGACATACATTAATATTATTCTATATTTATGTAACAAAATTGAGAATTAACAGAAAAAATGACATCAATTCCTTAAAGAAGAATCAATCTCTTAAAAACATTCCCCCTTAAAGAAATTCTTACTAGAACTTTACTTTCATGGGTGATGATGGAATATCTAAGAACAACTCAGACGAATATGATCGTTAATTAGTATCCCTCTCTTAGGTATTATCATGGAATTGTCCATGATATCATAGCAGTAATACTAAACTAAAAATAAGTATCCGAGAACCATGATGCTATGATCCACAATTCATTTAATATTTTCTTCAAAGGAGGAATCTACCAATAACCCATCCTTATTGGGATGAAAAGAGTGATATGAGTATCAATATTATGGTTAATCCTATGAAACATGGATTAAATCATACATATCTATGTATATCTAAAGTAACATCAACCAATGGGCTACCAGCCTAACTCTCTAATGAATCACAAACAACCCAACATATCTCAGTGATATCTTACCATATAACTGAATACTATTCTATTCCATCCAAGGTGAAACACATAGGAAAACCTAATACCTATCCTCAAAATCTAGAGGACATCTACATCGATCCGCATAGGATTTATGATGAGACTACCCAGTAATAATCTTCTTCTGAATCAACTATACCTCTTTTGTGGTCTCCTAGACGAGATGAGGTCCCATCATAGCTGCCTCTCCTGCATGCAACCAACACATTGGTGATCAACATGTCCTACTGAACAAAGTATCATATTGCAACATATGAATAGTATTTTAAAATATTATATTGTGGGATAAATCAACTATGGGTATATGCTTGTCTCAAGAGCCCCTATTATCCATGATGCATGTTTGAAACTTTTACTCACTCACTTTAATCATGCTCTCTAACTAGGCATCTATATAGGCATGATATATCCTACTCAAAAACACCTATATACAAGTCGCCCACTTTGTCAGTTTACAAAATCATGATTTAAATTGGGCAACCCTATCAGAAATGATTTAATGTTGGACCCCATGTAATTATACAATATCGTGGATGTAAAACCTCCCAAGCTCATAAAAATAGAAGGTTTCTATGATTAGAAGGAAATGAGAAACCATCATGAGCATGTCAACAAAAAATATACATCATCCTTTCCTGAAAGATACCTTGGTATACCCATCAGAAAATCTATTATGATGTCATTCCATTTCCACTCAAGAATGGGTAGATGTTCTAAGAGTCTAGTGGGTTCCCGGTGTTCGGTCTTCACATGATAACAGGTAGAACAAATCATAACAAAAACAATTACATATATTTTCATACCAAGACACCAATACCAACAATGTAAATACTGAAACATCTTAGTGAAAATAGGATTCACTACCCTTACCAATGCATGAGTGTTATGCATCATCTCCTTGTGCATGTCTCATTAAACCCATATTTGACCCTATAACCGTAGAACTTCAACATAGACTAAATCCCAACCCGGAGGAGGGTCATAACCTTCAACACTCTCCTATTGAAATAAAGCATTATAATCTAATAGATACCCTATCCTCACTCTATCCATATGTGAAGAGGTAACACCTAAAGAAGAAAGGAACATCTTCCCCCTAACTGTCAGGCAATTCCAAGTGCATATTATATAACAGCACCATATGTTTCCACTCACTACGAGAATGCTACAATGTCTTTATCTGAGTCCTCTTTCTCAGTGCATAAACAACTACAATGCCTTTACCATGCATGTAATGATGCTTTAATTCTAAATACAGAATGTATTCTACCAAACTTTTATACCTCCAATTCAAATCACATTGTGTAAATATATACTTGAGGCTATTGTGATCCTTTTAAATCAAAAAAATTATCTCCTAATATGTATTGTCTCTAAAATATAAAATCGTGATAAAATGAATATAACTAAAAATCATGTGTTGGTTAGTTCCTCTCATTCAACATCAAATTATTACACCCATCTGCAACTACATGATCCCCTAACATAATAACTTCATCAATTTTGATACCTAATGCATCATAACAAACAGTGTAAATTCTTCCCAACACTGGAAAAATATGAATCGATGTTGAATTCATTCCCCCTTTGAAAATTTGTATGGTGTCCTCATGAGAATCTAACCATACATACCTCATACATTTCTTAGTCAATTATGTCAATGGTGCTGCTAAGCATTATAAGTCCTTTATGGAATGCAAATAGTTACCATCCATACCTGAAAAACTCCGCACCTAAAAGAAGTTCTTGGGTTTATCCCTGGTAACTACCACACTCACCATCTCTATGAACACTAATACTTTAGTCTCTAAGATAATGTAACCATAGAAGTGAAACTGATCTATCCAAAAGGGTCACTTTGTGATGATAGAATATAAGGTATTTTATCAATGTGTATTAAAATTGATCATAAAATGTTTGGCACAATCTTGTCAATTTTGAGAATACATCAAGATATCATCCATGAAAATTACAATAAATGAGTCAATATAAGGATGGAACAATTGATACATCAATTACATGAATACCTCATTCATGTTCATGAGACCAAGCATCAAAACCTAATACAAATATATAACCAACCTTCTCTTGAAGTCTATGAGAAGTATGTCTGGTGGTCTAACATGAACCAGATGATAACTTTATATCAAATAAATCATTGAGAAGATCTGATATCCACATATTTTGTTGAAGATATCATCTATCTTAGGCAAAGGATAATAGTTCTTCATTGTCAACTGGTTCAACTTCCTATAATCCACACATTTCCTAAAAGTATCCTTTGCATTTTTTCACAAAAAGGACTGTAAAATCCCATGGAGAATTACTAGTTCGGATAAATCCTTTTTTCTATAAGTCCTCTAGTTTCCTCTTTAGCTATGGAAAATCCATCATAACTATCTTGAAAGTAGTAATGGATACTGCTGTTGCACTTAGCCCCATCTTGATAGAGAATAAATCCTCTCTCACTAGAGGTAATCTAGAGTGGCCGTCCAAGAAGATATCCCTAAAATTATCAAACACTGGGGGGATATCAATCTAACATGTTCCTAGATCATAAAGATATAATAAATCAATACGGCTTTTCATCCCTCCCAACCCATGATGCTCAAGGTCATAATGGCTTGCCTAGACATCCCATTCACCCATGTGAATGAACTTCCCACCCTCTAGTGATTTAAAACACACTCTATAATAATAGAAATCAAAATAGTCTCATAAGGGATCCAACCAGTCCATAATGATAATGATATAAAATCATGTCAACTCATGGATGTAGAGATCCCATACGAAGATACTCCCACCAACCCCCATGGGGAACACCCTAAACTAATGCGCACCTTCTGTCTGGATCCCTAACAGAGTTTCTAGCATCATCATGCCATCAGAAGTATAAACAGAGATCCCAACGCTCTCTACAGTGGTAATAGATATAATGTAATGTGAATCCCCTATATCAAAAAGTGTTTAGGTTAAAAAGGATTCCAATAGCATAGTAACTGTAGTATTAGATGGTTTAGGGTCCTTATATAGCTGGGTTTAATACACTACATATGTATCATCTATGTTGTAACCCTATGACACTTCATAGGTACCTTGTGCTAATCTAACCTACAGTCATTGTGAACCTAGGGTATGGAAACAATTATCATGACCACCACCCTAACTCGATCTAACAGACATACCCCAGCTCTTTATCTAGAGGCAAGATGCTGGTCGTGCATCTAAACATGGAGTCGGTGCAGACCCTCTCTATAACACCCCGAGCCTACTCTTCTGGACTCGATGCTTGAAAATGCTATTTAAATTTCGTTTTTGAAAGAAACATAAGAATTACACAACACTTTATTCAAATGAGGATCTATTACCGTTATATGTTCTAGAGAAAAGATACATGATTTAAAAAAACATCAGAGTTACATAATAAATAAAAACAAATAGAAAGATCAACTCTACTTCCACACACACTACAATAAAGATGATCAACTCTGGACTCCAAGGAAACCATTGAAAAATATTTTGAAAATGTAGGGTGAGCACAAAAGGTTTCCAGTAAGGTATTTTGAAAACCATTGAGAAATTCATTTATAAAATATCAATTTGATAATACATTTTAAATATTTAATTAGAAATACATTTTCTAAATAATTCTTTGAAAAAAATTATTATACTTTGAAAAAATTTAAAAATAATCCAGTGATTTGAATGAAAATATTAAGAAAGTTCTTAATAGCAAAACGACTTAGGCCACTTGAAACTTTGAAAGCTATCTTGGGCCTAACGACTTGAGGGATTGATTTATTATCCAACTCCCTGTCGTATTTACAAAATTTAAGCACCATTTTGTTTATAAATTTTTTTTAGCTTTCCTAACTTACATATAATTTTCACTGGTGTTTTAAATTTTGGAAACATGTTATTGCATTAAAATACATATTACACTTATATTTATATATTTGATTATGTATGTGTGTGTGTATATATATATACACATATATATACTTATTAACTTCTATTGGATTACACATTCATATTTGGGTCTGGCCAAACATTTGTCTCGCATACGTTTCATAAACATCCATGTATCTAAACATTTTATGAAATACATGATTTTCATATTGTTATAATTTCTACCATTTTTAAAATGAAATATTGAATAAAATTTTCCAAAGACATACATTTTTAATTACTTTTATGCATAAAGTAATGTGATGAATATAAAAATTATTAATAATCATATGCAATTTTTAAGTCACACAAGAAGTTATCAATAGCATTTCAAATTTTAAGCATATGTTTTCAGGGACATATAAATTTATATATATGGAATAAAAACAAATGTTACAGGGTAGTGGTCTCAAACTTCAAATAAATCAATTTGTTTTGTGTTCAATTAATATGGACATATATATATTTTATACCTATGTCAGATATTTATATGATTTACTCAAAGTGTAAAAAAATAACTCTCATTATAAATCATATTTGGGTATCTATGTTTATTGCGTGGAAATTACAATTAAAAAAACACACATATTAATTTCTTGAATTACAACGATGAACATGGATTTTATGCCAGTATTAAACCAGCAAGCATAAACATATACTTGAAATTAATCAATTTCACAAACGACATAAGTAATTTTCGAATATGGCCATTCCTAAAAAATGAATTCATTTTTAATAAAATGATGTTTTAATAAATTCAACTTCCTAAAACATCATATTCAATTTTTAACAATAGAAATTTTTCAATTCATTTAGTATGATAAAATCACCATTAATATATATAAATTAAAACTAAAATATTATTTAATATAAATATCCCTTTTGAAAAATCTAAAAAACTAAAATCATAACTTTGAAATAAATAAACTAATTTTCCCTTCTAATAATCTTGAAATTGATAAATTTAAAAATCAAATAAAACAATCACGTCCTAAAAAAATAATTCAATTGTGTAAAATTAAAAAAAGTAGAAAATATAACATGGGATAAACAAATAGGTGTCCCTTACTATTTATTTTCACTAGAGACCTCTATCGGAACCATCTTCTTCTTGTTGTCATTTCTCTCACTACAACTCCCATGCTCTTAGAATTGGAAATAAAAGAGCAATGAAATGAAAGGCTACTGATCTTGTCCTACCTTACTAGAAACTTACACACACAAAAAAGTAGCATAATCTACATTACTTATTTCTTCAGACTGAGGCTCTTTATTGGAGCAGAAATCCGAAATAAGGTTATAGAAAATGCGAACAAGTGGTTCTGAATGTATAGACAATCCTCAACTATATACTCTGACCCACCAAATAATACAATCCAAAGAAAAATTGACCAATAATAGATAATATCCTCTATGAAGTTTTGATAAATTCAACTAAAAACAATGTATACACATGATGGGAAGAAACAGGAAAATAAAAACTAGATTTGGGATAACAAGAATTAATTAAAATAACTACAACTTGTATAGAACGTCACCATGAAGAAGACCAATCAATGGATAATGGAGGAATAATGAAAACAAATCATAAAAAATAAATATCAATACAAAAAGATGAATAAACAACAAAAAACTCACATACTTGAAAATGAACTCCAACGAAATTTGAAGGAGAAAATGGGAGAAGAGGACAAGCAGATAAATTTAGAAATCATTCAAATAGATCAGATTCGGATCCCTAAAAATCTGATAAACAATACCTACATAATTTGGATGACACAATACATATCTACAAATTCCGAAGGCTATTTTCAACAAGATCATGCTCAAACCTCTACGCAACTCAAAATAGGTCTCAGATTCAGACTCGTGAGGGTCTTTGATCTTGGTTCATGATTTATTCTGGCGGTCGAAACCTCCAACCGTCATGCTCTACCTCGACCATGCATCTAATGAAGAACCATCCCGACTCGATCATATTCATCTACTCTGATTGACTCCCAATGATGACGATGAACCTTCAGCAAAGTATCCCTCGACGTCAGCCCGTACTTCGGCTCTCGTGACTAAATGAGAACCCTCCACTCAAAGGCAGTTATCAACCTCATGAAAACCCTAAAAGACTTCCGTTTTTATTATTATTCTGTTTCATCATATATATATATATATATATCAAATTAATTGTTTTACAATAATAATATTGAAAATATTATAAAAAAATACACCATTAATTTTATAATTTAGAGGAATATTTCACATATTTATAATAATGGAAAATAAATAAAATTTGGTTTGTAATTATAAATTTATAAATATAGTATTATCATAATGTATTTTAAATTCAAATATTTATAATTGAAAATACCCCTTATATATATATTACCTTATAATCCAGTCATTGGAATAATAAATTATTTACATTGTTTTATAAAAATATATTAATGTTGAAAGAATTAAAATAAAATCACATTTAAATATTAATTTTATATTAAATATCATTTCTTGAAATTAATTATTTATTTCAAAATTATTTTAAATTTCAATAAAAGAATATCTGATGAATTATCGTTATAACTTATTTATTGATTTCCTTAGTTGATAATTTACTACTCATTCAATATTTAGTTTTATTAAAAATAACATTAAGTTAATGTTTAAACAAAACTAAAACTAAAAATATATTATATAATTTGTTTTATTTACTAAAACATGGGATGTTACATTCTCCCCCACCCCCTTAAATGAGTTGCGTCCTCGCAATTATTTTGTCTAACTTTAGAAAATTCTGAATTTCTATCTTCAAAATTAATTAATTCCTAATGAGGCATAATTACCTAATAAAAATTATAACGTGAAGAATTATCTTCCTTAAAAGAGAACATCTAATCTCCAAATTTGTCTAGACCATCCCTCTTATATCAATTATAACACCCCGAGCCCACTCTTCCAGAATCGATGCTTGAAAATGCTATGTTAATTTTTTTTGAAAGAAAGTTAACAATTACACAACACATTATTCAAAACGAGGATCTTTTACCGGTCTAGGTTCTTGGGAAAAGATACATGCTTTAAAAAAACATCAGAGTTACAGAATAAATAAAAACGAAAAGAAAGATCAACTCTGCTTCCACGCACAATACAATAAAAAGATTAACTATAGACTCCAAGGCAACCTGTGAAAAACATTTCGAAGACATAGGGTGACCACAAAAGGTGCCAAGTAAGGTGTTTTGAAAACCTTTGATAAATTAATTTTTAAAATATAACTTTGATAATACATTTTAAATATTGAATTAGAAATACATTTGTTAAATAATTCTATGGAAAAAATTATAATTGGAAAACAATTTTAAATAAATACAGTGATTCGATTAAAAATAAAAAGCATGCTCTTAAAAACAAAACGAATGAGGCCACTTGAAACATTGAAGGCTATCTTGGGCCTGACCACTTGAGGGATGGATTCATTATCCAACTCCCTATCGTATTTAGAATGTTCAAGCACCATTTTGTATATAAAACGTTTTTTAGCATGCCTTACAAATATATAATTTTCACTAGAGTTTTAGATTTTAGAAATATGTTACTGCATTAAAATAATTATTACACTTATATTTATATATTTGATTATGTATGTGTGTGTGTATATATATATACACAAATATATACTTATGAACATCCATTGCATTACACTTTCATTTTTGGTTCTGACCAAACAATTGTCTCGCATACCTTTCATAAAAATCCATCTATCTAAACAATTTATGAAATACATGATTTTCATATTGTTATAATTTCAACCATTTTTAAATTGAAATATTGAATTAAAATTTCCAACGACATACTTGTTTAATTACTTTAATGCATAATTTAATGTAATTAATATATAAAGTATTAATAATCACATGAAATTTTTAAGTCACACATGAAATTATCAATAGCATTTCATATTTTAAGAACCTTTTTTCAAGGACATATAAATTTATATATACGAAATCAAAAATAATACTATTAGAGGGTAGTGGTATCAAAAATCGAATAAATCAATTTTTTTTTTGTTCTATTAATATAGAAATATATATATTTCATACCCATGATAGATATTTATATGTTTTATTCAAAGTGAAAAAAATAACTGTCATTGTAAATCATATATGTGTATCTATTTTTATTTCATGGAAATTACAATTAAAAATACACACATATTAAATTCTTAAATTACAAAGATGAACATGGATTTTATTTCATTATTAAACCAGCATGAACAAACATATACTTGAAATTAATCAATTTCAAAAACTACATATGTAATTTTTGAATATGGCCATTCCTAAAAAATGAATGAATTTTAAATAAAATGATGTTTTAATAAATTCAACTTCCAAAAACATCATATTCAAAATTTAACAATAGAAATTTCTAAATTCTTTTAGTATGATAAAATCACCATTAAAACATATAAATTAAAACTAAAATATGATTTAATACAAATACCCCTTAGGCATATTCTGAAAACAAAAATCATAACTTTGAAATAAATAAACTAGTTTTCCCTTCTAATAATCATGAAATAGATAAACATAAAAATCAAATGAAACAATACCATGATAAAATAATAATGGAATTTTGTAAATTTAAAAAAAATAGAAATTATAACATGGGATAAATAGATAAGGGTCCCTTACAATTTTTTTTTCACTGGCGACCTCTATCGGTACCATATTCTTCTTGTTGTCATTTCTCTCACTACAACTCCCACACTCTTAGAATTGGAAATAAAAGAGGAAAGAAATCAAAGTCTACTGCTCTCGGCCTACCTTACTAGAAACATACACACAACAAATGTTTCATAAACTATAGTGCTTATTTCATCGGACTAAGGCTCTTTATAGAAGCAGAAATCAGAAATAAGAGTATAGAAAATCCGAACAAGTGGTTCAGATTGTATGGAAAAGCCTGAATTATATACTCTGACCCACCAAATAATACAATCCAAAGAAAAATTGACCAATAATATATAATCTCCACTATGAATTTTTGATAAATTAAACTAAAAATAGTGTATGCACATGATTGGAAGAAACAGACAACTAACAACTAGATTTTGGATAACAAAAATTAATTAAAATAACTAAAAAATGTATAAGATGTCACCATGATGAAGAAAAATTAATAGATAATGAAAAAATAATGAAAACAAATCAAAAATAAATATATATCGATATAAAGAGATGAATAAAAAACACAAAACACACATACTTTAAAATTACCTCCAACGTCATTCGAAGGAGAAAATGAGAGAATAAGACAAGCAGATAAATCTAGAAATCATTAAAACAGTTCAGATTCGGATCCCTAATAATCAAATTAACAATACCTACAAAATTTGGACGTCAAATAACAAATCTAAAAAATCCGAAGGCCGTTTTCAACAAGATCATGCTCGAACCTCTACGCAACTCAAAATACGTGTCGGATTCAGACTCGTCAGGGTCTTTGATCTTGCTTCATGATTTATTCTGGTGGTCGAATCCTCCAACCATCATGATCTGTCTCAACCTCGCATCTGATGAAGAACCATCCCCGACTCGATCTAATTAATCTACTACGATTGACTTCCAATGAAGAAGACGAACCTTCAGCAACGAATCCCTCGACGTCATCCCGTACTTTGGCTCTCGCGACTCGAACAGAGCCCTCCACTCAAAGCCAGATATCATCCACGTGAAAACCAAAAGAGACTTCCATTTTTATTATTATTCTGTTTCTTTATAAATATATATATACTTTTAATTTTCATTACAATAATAATATTAAAAATATTATAAAAAAATACAACATTAATTATATAATTTAGAAGAATATTTCATATATATAATAATGGAAATTAAATAAAATTTGGTTTGTAATTATAAATTTATAATAATAGTATTATCATAATGTATTAGAAATTCAAATATTTATAATTCAAAATAACACTTATATATATATTACCTTATAATTCAGTCTTTGAAATAATAAATTACTTTCATTGTTTGATGAAAATATATTAATGTTTAAGGCATTAAAATAAAATCAGATTTAGATATTAATTTAATATTAAATATCATTTCTTGAAAGTAATGATTTATTTCAAAATTATTTTAAATTTCAATAAAAGAATATATGATGAATTATCATTATAACTTATTTATTGATTTCCTTAATTGATAATTTACTACTCATTCAATATTTTGTTTTATTAAAAATTACATTAAGTTATTGTTTAATTAAATCAAAAACTAAAAAAATAATATATATGACGTTTTTTTACTAAAACTCAGGATGTTACA
Organism: Viscum album; assembly: GCA_963277665.1. Taxonomy (NCBI): domain Eukaryota; kingdom Viridiplantae; phylum Streptophyta; class Magnoliopsida; order Santalales; family Viscaceae; genus Viscum; species Viscum album. Next base: position 909,164,167 of record OY728155.1, on the reverse strand, counting down.
TTCTCCCCACCTTAAATGAGTTGCGTCCTTGTAATTATTTTTTCTAACTTTAGAAAATTCGGAATTTCCATCTTCAAAATTAATTAATTCCTAAGGAGACATAATTACCTAATGAAAATTCTAACGTGTAGACTTATTTTCCTTAAATGAAAAAATATAATATCAAAATTTGTCTAGATCGTCCCTCTGATACCAATTATTACGCCCCGAGCGTGCTCCTCTGGACTCGATGCTTGAAAATGCTATGTAAATTATTTTTTGGAAAAAAGTTGACAATTAAACAACACTTTATACAAATGAGGATCTTTTACCGGTCTAGGTTCTAGGGAAATGATACATGCTTTAAAAAAACATCATAGTTACATAATTAATAAAAACAAAAAGAAATATCAACTCTGATTCAACGCACACTAAAATGAAGGGGATCAACTCTGGACTCCAAGGCAACCTCTGAAAAACATTTGAAAACGTAGGGTGAGCACAAATGGTGCCTAGTAAAGTGTTTTCAAAACATTTGATAAATTCATTTTTAAAATATCACATTGATAATACCTTTTAAATATTCAATTAGAAATACATTTGTTAAATAAATCATTGAACAAAATAATTATAATTTGATAAAAAAATTAAATTTATCCAGTGATTCGATTGAAAATATTAAGAAAGCTCTTAAAAACAAAACGACTAAGGCCACATGAAACTTTGAAGGAAATCATGGGCCTAACCACTTGAGGGATGAATTCATTATCCAACTCCCTATTGTATTTACAATGTTCAAGAAACATTTTGTTTATAAAATGATTTATAGCTTGCCTTGCATATAATTTTCACTGGAGTTTTAAATTTTGGAAGCATGTTACTACATTAAAATACATATTACACTTATACTTATATATTTTATTATGTATGTGTGTCTATATATATACACATATATATACTTATGAACTTCCTTTGCATTACACTTTCATATTTGGTTATGACAAAACATTTTTCTCACATACCTCTCATAAACACCCATGTATCTAAAAATTTTATGAAATACATGATTTTCATATTGTTATAATTTCTACCATTTTTAAAATGAAATATTGAATAAAATTTTCCAACGACATACTTGTTTAATTACTTGTATGAATAAAGTAATGTAATGAATATATAAAGTATTAATAATCACATGGAATTTTTAAGTCACACATGAAATTATCATTTGTATTTCATATTTTAAGAACATGTTTTCAAGGACATATAAATTTATATATACGAAATAAAAAAAATAACGTTAGAGGGCAGTGGTATCAAATGTAGAATAAATCAATTTTTTGTGTTTTATTAATATGGACATATCTATATATTATACCCATGTCATATATTTATATGATTTATTCAAAGTTTAAAAAAATAACTCTCATTATAAATCATATATGTGTATCTATGATTATTGCATGGAAATTACAATTAAAAAAATACACATATTAAATTCTTTAATTATAATGATGAACATGGATTTTTTTCCTGTACTAAACCAGCAAGCATAAACATATACTTGAAATTAATCAATTTCATAAACGACATATGTAATTTTCGAATATGGCCATTCCTAAAAAATGAATGAATTTTAAATAAAATGATGTTTTAATAATTTCAACTTCCTAAAACATCATATTCAAAATTTAACAATAGAAATTTCTAAATTATTTTAGTATGATAAAATCGCCATTAACATATATCAATTAAAACAAAAATATGATTTAATACAAATTCTTCTTACGCATAATCTGAAAACTAAAATCATAACTTCGAAATAAATAAACTAATTTTCCCTTCTAATAATCTTGAAATAGATAAAATTAAAAATCAAATAAAAAAATCCCTTGATAAAATAATAATTGAATTGTGTAAAATTAAGAAAATAGAAATTATAACATGGGATAAACAGATAGGGGTCCCTTACTATTTTTTCACTGGAGTCCTCTATCGGAACTATCTTCTTCTTGTTGTCATTGATCTCACTACAACTCCCACACTCTTAGAATTGGAAAAGAAGAGGAACGATATAAAAGTCTACTTCTCTCGGCCTACCTTACTAGAAACATACACAAAACAAAAGTTGCATAATCTATACTTCTTATTTATTCGGACGGAGGCTCTTTGTAGGAGAAGAAATAAGAAATAAGAGTATAGAAAATTTGAACAAGTGGTTTTAATTGTATGGAAAAGCCTGAGTTATATACTCTGACCCACCAAATAATACAATCCAATGAAAAATTGACCAATAATAGATAATCTCTACTATGATGTTTTCATAAATTTAACTAAAAACAGCGTATACACATGATTGGAAGAAATAGACAACTAACCACTATATTTTGGATAACATAAATTAATTAAAATAACTACAACTTTTATAGGATGTCGCCATGAAGAAGAAAAATCAATGGATAATGAAAAAATAATGAAAAAAATCAAAAAAAAATAAATATCATTACAAGAAGATGAATAAACAACACAAAACGCACGTACTTGAAAATGACCTCCAACTTCATTTTAAGGAGAAAATGGGAGAAGAGGACAAGAAGATAAATCTAGAAATCATTCAAACAGATCAGATTCAGATCCCTAAAAAACGAATAAACAATACCTGCAAAATTTGGACAACGCAATACATATCTAAAAAATCCAAAGGCTATTTTCATCAAGATCATGTTGGAACCTCTACGCAACTCAAAATAGGTGTCGTATTCAGACACATGAGGGTCTTCGATCTCGATTCATGATTTATTCTGGCAGTCGAAACCTCCAACTATCATGCTTGGCCTCGACCTGGCATCTGATGAAGAACCATCCCCGACACAATCCGATTCATCTATCGCGATTGACTCCCAATGACGAAGGAGAACCTTTAGTAAAGAATCCCACGACGTAAGCAAGTACTTCGGCTCTCGTGACTCGAACAGAACCCTCCACTCAAAGACAGATATCAGCCTTTGAAAACCCTAAAATAATCCAGTTTCTATTATTATTTTGTTTCATAATATATATATATATATCATTTTATTTTTTTGCAAATAATAATATTAAAATTATTATAAAAAAATACAACATTAATTTTATAATTTATAAGAATATTTCATATATATAATAATGGAAAATAAATAAAACTTGGTTTGTAATTATAACTTTATAATAATAGTATTATCATAAAGTATTTTAAATTCAAATATTTATAATTCCAAATAAAAATTATATATATATATATTACCTTATAATTTAGTCATTGGATTAATAAATTATTTACATTGTTTTATAAAAATATATTAATGTTGAAATCATTAAAATAAATTAACATTTAAATATTAATTTAATATTAAATATCATTTCTTGAAATTAATTATTTATTTCAAAATTCTATTAAATTTAAATAAAATAATATATGATGAATTATCATTATAACTTATTTATTGATTTCCTTAATTGATAATTTACTACTCATTCAATAGTTTGTTCTACTAAAAATAACATTCAGTTATTGTTTATTAAAAAAAACTAAAAATATATTATATAACTCGTTTTTTTACAAAAACATGGGATGTTACACTCTCTCACTTGCTACTGGAGGAAATGTTATGTAAAAGAACTCTTAGTGGCCCATCTTGCCGCAAGATCGGCACACAACTCCATCCTTCATACACAGTGGCCTCATATTTCCTAGACTACTACACTACTAGCTCCTAACCTGGTAACCTGAAGGGATGTTCTTCTTGTTAGTATTGCTCTGTGGAAGCTTTGAATGATTCTCCCTACTATAAGTCGATGGAGTACCAGACCTTGGTGTCAAACCCCCTGACTCTCACTTCATGATTCCCACATCTTACACAATGTGATTGATACTTTATTTACTATCCTAGATCGATTATTCCTTCATAATTCATTAACCTATTATAGTATGTCATATCTAAGTCCCCCCATTAATCGTATGGATTTCAATAACTCATCGCCCATCTGAATAGGTGTGAAATACTGGAGCTCCAAAAAACGGGATGAGTACTCCATAACTGATAGAGTTCCCTACACTAGATGTAAGAAATCTTGGGATTAATTGGCCCTCTAGTTCTTAGTATAGACAAAATCATTGAAGGTCATATGAAACTCCATGTGTACCATCCCTCGATGATGATTAGTCTGAGTGATAACTTCCCACCACCCCTTGGAGGAATCATGTTGCATGTTCATAGTGAGATTTACGCACCTCTCCATAGGTGTATCTATGTTATCAATAATAGAAAAAATGTTCATGCTCCATGACTTTGAATAAAGATGTATGACATCCCCTACAAAAATTAGCAGATGAAGCTACTGAAATTCACACGTCAAATCTTCCATGGTTGGGTAGGTCATGGTGCTCAATGAATGGTCTGTATGATCCAAAAAAAACCTTCACTGAACTATGCCTCTTCACTTGTTTCTAATATAAATCTCATCCCACATCAGTATGTAAAAGAAGATCAATTGGTAACCCATGGCCTATGACACATAGAGAATGATCATCTACACCATCTTAGGATACATCTGGAGTTCATTGTGGTTTCTTGGATCTACAATGCCAAACCCCCACTTGAATTTACAATCATTAATGATTTTGTAGTTCAAAATTAAAAAATAGATCAAGATAAAAAAACCATCCTCTATAAGAACTCACCACCCTACCTACCCCATGGGAAAGGTCTAGGTGTCAAACAAGCGAGAGAAACTACCAAAATCCCACTAATACGGCAGGGTCTGGTCAAGATCTCTATCATAATCATTCTATGATTCAACAGATTTCATATTCATTTGATTTCAAATTGTGATCACATTCATATTCAATAAAATGATACTCATCCCAAGTTTATCACATTCTCTTTAAAAGGGAAATTTATGGGCACACCAAATTTTTATTTGTGGTGGTCTATACTCCCAAAGAATCAAATATTGGCATCCACTTATGGAAAGTCATAACACTGTCAACATTAACATTGAAGTAAGATCCACCGAAATTTGATCAAAGAGGGCCCATAAAATTAAATGGCTAAATCTTGGCATCCATCTATTTCACACCATAATATATCACAATAAAACTAACAATACAACTGACCAATAAGTCATGGAATCTATAACAACAACATATAATTGTTAATGAATCATAACTGGCATGGCATATTGTATGGAATATGAAATATAGTAGGTTCCTGTATGATTAATGATTTGGAATACCATCATCACATTGGATTGCAACAAAATATAACAAAAAATTATATCAAAAATAATAACAAAAATCATGTTCATCACCCTATGGTGCTATAAAATCAACAATAAATCTCAAATCTAGAAAATTTTATTTTAATTCAAGGTATTTTTTTGTTTTTAACCTAGGTTGGCTATGACCAGGAACAATTCATTGCAAATTTACGTTCACTTATAATACATTCATATTGCCTCCAAATATTAAACCAAACAAAAAAACCTCTGATACCACCTTGTAATGTCTCAGACTCAAATGCCATAGAAAGCTACCTCGATCATAAAGGGTCACATGGCCTCAATGTCATCTCCCAAAATTCTAGAGGCTACCGAGTATATTCAATGGCCTAGGTCAGTTATTGGGGATATTATTCCCTCATTTGTAGAGTGTAACATAGGAGAATATCAATCAAGTATGCCAACAGTGAAAACAGTAATCCATACAACAAAATTAAACACCTGAACACTGATAGTATAATGAAGACAAAATCACGTCATGTACAACATGATTATATATGACACATGTATTTATAAAAATGTCCAAAATACTAAAACAAATATGATGTATTATCCACATAAAAATTTAAAAAAGGCCAAATAATCCATGTATGGTCACAAGCCTCATCTTAGTATCATTCTATCTTACTCTTAAAATTCTTATAATGTACCAATAGGAGGGAATTTACCCTTATCTTTACCCATAATCATATTATCTTTTTGGTCCCAAAATAATTACCCAAACATAATATGGGACTAAATCTTAGTAGGGAACCACCAATGGTTAGTGACAATCAGCGAGGGAAAATATATAGAAAGAATTGTGAAATGAAGAAACCAATAACTAAGGAAGTACTCAAATTAGAACATCGTACATGAACTTATTTTCGTTTTCATTCATTTTATTGAATTTATATCCATTTAAAATTTATATTTCATTGAATTTATAAGTCTCAAGATCCAGATCAATCCTGAAATCCCCCATGTAACTTGTACAACAACCGATGTCTCAAAAAGACATCTAAACAATACAATTCAATACCAAATATGATATTGTTATTTGTCTTTTCAGACACATCATAAGTCAATTCATTCAATTTTTATATATAACCTGAGCCCATCTTGGAATTGGAAATCAAGTTTCACTCCGTATTCTATATCAACCAAGACCCTATAAGTCTCTCTATGGGAAACCTCTCAACAACCGAGAATCTCTCTAGGTGAGGTATAAGTCAAGTAATATAAGTACATCCATAGCTTTTTTATAAGGAATCCTCGTTTATCACCCTTAGAATAGAGTAAAATTATTCTTGATTCAGTCTAGGGAATTCTTTACTTGAATCCATGAATCACTAGTCATATAAGTCTGACCACAATGAGTCCATCCATGGAATAATTTAATGGATCTAGGTATTTCCCATGGAATAATCACATTATACATTTATTCCTCCCCTGGCTTCCAAAGGTGGATCTATGTATTTTCTCATGTATAAAGATCAATAGTAACATGATCCCATATATTGAATTATTAGTTGAATCCCTTTGACACTCATAGAAATTTATCTTATATCACTTCAAATATCAAATAACATTTCATTTAACATGACTAGGTCAAAACCATGATAATGTAATATCATACTCACCTCTAGGGGTGACTCAAAAATAGGACAACTTCACAAGGAATGGCCTTTAATTTACTCACATGGGAATATTTTTTATAATATTATTCAAATTCAAAACAATATACAATATGGATTGGTTATCCAATAACTCAAATGAAAAATGGAATAGAAGGTGAAATTATTTCTTATTACAATATATGAAAATCCAGGCCAAGATCAATGTTTGTTCATTAATACTCATTAGGCTACTTTTATAATAAAAACCTATCATGCCTAAATAGCTACTCAAGGGCCTAGTTACGATATATTTCATGTCCAAAAAGCAACAATTTATGAAATTATTTTCAATTTAATCTTTTCAAGTCATGGAATCTACATTACTCTCATGGGCATGGAAAACATTCTTTAACAAAAAGGGCATACATGGGTCCTGGTAAAATCAACCATCTCATAACCTTAGTCAAATTTAATTAAAATCTACACCATTTCAATTTAATTCATAGAAAAATTTACGTCTGGACATCCCCAGTCATGGGAAGAAATGCATGCCTCATAAGCAGCCAAGGAAAAAGGCCCCAAATGGTCATTCATGGAATCTAAACCATGGGGTAGTACTTATTCATTGTATAAAACCTATAAAATGGATAAAAAACGAATAAAATTTACTAAATCATGATAGGAAAAAATAGGGTTCAACTTCAATTAAGCTGACACTGGAAAAATGTGTGTGCAACACTTTGTCACATTTAAACGATTTGACATTCAATGAAAAGAACATGAAAACCTTCCTTAGGATCATTCTTGGTATGACAACCCATATAATGTTGTAATTAATCTTGGTTTAGAAGAAATATGAATAATCTATGAAAACCGAAAAATTAGGGCATATAAGCCTATCCTCAAAGAGCCTAATCGATATCCAAAAGAATCAATAAATGCTAAAAAGGAGTTAAGACCATCCAATTTTGGATCTAAGGAGATGAACCACGTTTGAATTAGAGTCAAGGTGAATATTAGATATGAAAACTGAGAATATGATCAATATAAGAGCTTTAAAAATGGGAGGGTTAGGTTTCTGTGTGATGGGTTGGACTCCCTTATGGTTAAACAAATTTTAATTTAATAAAAATTATTACAATTCGTAAAATTAAAGTGTAACATGGTTTACCAGCATGATTTATTGTCTATCTAGGGAACTTGTATGGTTACCCCAGACAGTTTAATAACTATGTGGTATCAATTAAAAATGCCACCTTAAATTTTTTTTAAAATTACATAATCAGCTACTCATCCATGTGGATCAACCCACATGGTTTTCACTCACTGTGCAACTGCCCCTTCTCACCCAAAACACTTGTTCCAGGTTCCGAACCGTCCATAGACCCCCTAGATACCATTAAGACCCCAACTAGAATACATATTAGGCCATATATAAGCTAATAAATTGATAATTTATAGAATAATGGGATCTATACCATAATGAAGAATCAGGTTCATTCATAATCTATTTCTGTAAGTCATGTCTAATAAGAATAAGATACCATAATTAGGAGTTGTTTCTTCAAATAAACAATAATTTCATTTTGTTCACAAAACTCTCTCGATAAAAAATATTTTTTTTGTAGTTGTCAAAACATATGTACCACTATATGATTCACATTCATGAAGGCTATAACATAGAATAAATTTATGAAATATTTATTTCCTAAATTTAATTTCATTTATAGTGTGCATTACATGAAACACCATGTTCGATCGAACCACAATATACTATTTATATAAAATTTAATATAGAAATTAACACCAAGTTATCAAACATGGCTATATGAATTTTACATACAAAATTTCATTATTATTTATAATGTTTTATATAAATAAAATATATAGGTAAAAAATAACTTTATTTTTGGAAAATTCCTTATATGTTTTGAAAATATTTCTTCTCTCAAAATCATATACTATTAGTTTTTATGAAGAAAAAAAATTATATAAAAAAATTATATAATTTATTTTAAAAAATTAAAATCATTTTTGGATACATCATTTGATATATATCATAAGTTTTATTTTTTGATATTTTTCATAAAAGATTACGTTTTGGATTAATAATGAAAAATACTTGTTTTTTGGGAATTTTTATTTTAATTTAAAGAATATATATTTGGTTACTTTTAATTTTTAAATATTTATTAACTTAAAATTAGTTAAAATTTATATCTATTAATCCATTTTGGTTCATTGGAATCAATTTCGTTTTGAATTTTTATTCCAACACTATTTAATCATTTGAACAGTTTCTCTTTGGAAAATTGCTTTATCATCATGTCTGAGTGTCTAACTTAAAATAAAATTTTGAAACCTCAATGAATGATATTTGGACACATTTATTACATTAATAGAATAAAAATTTTAATTTTTTGAAGGTGAAATTAATTTTTATAATTATTAATAGTAGAATATGTAAAAATTAATTAAAGTGATTATGGTTAAAACATGTTTATCTGTGGGGCAACTAAAATCATAAATGATATAATAGACTAGAAAGTTGAAACAAATACAATTTTTATCAATATTTAGATCTTACAACCTATATATTATAAGAATGGCCCATTTTGGAGCCCTATGTCATAGACAAATGTCGGTAAAATTTATTCATCACGAAAATAACAAGTATGTCCTCTCCTCTACATATAAAAGGCCAACCTTTCTTCTCTCCAATTCACACTTCCAAAAAACAATTTTTCATAAAATACCTTACCAAATATTTTCTTAATATAACTCCCCACATACAAGATGAATTTTTGATATCATAATGGCAATCTAGGAAGGATTTAAGAGAAACCTAAAGATGTTTTCTTGAAATGAGGCAATGTCTTTAAATATGAATATTTGTTTTAATTATTCTCTTAAAGCAATATAATATTATTAAATTATGATCATATAAAAACAAAAGTATCTCACATATACTAATATGTAATTATTTAAATTGAATTACCTATATCCATCTTCTCTTACATCAAATGGGGTATGGAATCATCATTCGGGTGTATGGTGGATTACTACCTTAAAAACCGATATTATTTGTCTTCCTTCACCACCTATCACAACTACATAAAATGACTAATTAAAGGATTAAATATTATATTAACTATTTTGTTAACTTTTTATAATTATTATATCACATATCTCATCTTACATCCCATTCATTGGGAATAATATAACTTTATCATTTTGTATATAAGATTACCACCTGAAGACGCGATGTGATTTGTAAACAATTTAAATGGAAGGTAATATGGGTTGTTATAATTAAAACATGTGATATATAAGAAACTAAATTATTCTATAATGGTAATATAGTATTTTCCTTTCTTTTTTTCAATCCCTCTATAAAATGGAAATGACATTCATCTGTATGTATAAGTGTTCATCTCTATGAAAGGTCTATTTAATTGTCTATCTATAAATTTTATGAATTAATGAAAAAAATTTATACTATATATATATGATAAAAATATTATTTTTAAAATTATTTATATTATGGAATCTTTTTGAATGTAATATGAAAAATGATAAATCAATGAACGCATAAATAAATAGTTATTGCACGAAATGTGACATTAAAAAAGAATTGTTAATAAATATGGAGTAAAATTTAATCAATAAATCATATATGGTTCATATATATGTATGGTTTTGAAATGTATTTATAGTAAATATATATTTATTAAATAGGAGGATTGAATGTGTATCATGGAATCTAACACATAATGATAATGATTTTGTCTCAATTTGTTTTCTTTGATATATATGTCTTGTTTTTCACATATCTTCTCATGAATACCATTTAATTTATAATATCATTAATTTATTCATTATCATGATATTATAATTTTTATTAAATTCTATTATTACATGGGGCATACAATTCAAAATATACCAACGTGGTATATATTTTAGGAAACAATCTTATTATTTTTCCGGATTGTTTTTTATTATGTTTATGACGATGAAATATTATAATCCATCTCTCAATAAAATTATAAATTTTATTATACTCTAATAATTTCATGAGAATGTATGTTTACTATAATTCTCCCTATTTATTTACTCAATATTTAAAAAAAATTATAAAAAAAATTCCTTATGTCTCTCTTCAGTTGAAAACCATTTTTCTTCAAAGATAATGGTTTCTAAAAAAAATTAAAAATATATTTAACATTATACAAATAATTTATTCAATAAATTTTTACCCTCGTCAGAATTATTTTCAATAAATATTAAACAAATTTTTGTTTTCTTTTTTAATTGAGGTATTTTTTAATTTTACCATAATTTTAAAAGAAATATTTTTTTTAACATGTACATCCTGAAAATAAATTTCCATTGTAATGAAAATTATTTTATTTGGGGATTTTAATTTAATATAAAAGGAAATTTTAAATAAAATGTTTTTTAAAAAATTAATGATATGAAATTTTATTTCCAAATTCGAACAATTGTTTTATTCATGAAATTTTATAAATTATCTTTAAATATTCATTAATATATTTCCATTGTTATTTTCAATGAAATTAATTTTAAAAATGGTTTATGAATTTCTAGTTTGGAATAGATATTTCCAACTGGGAAATATTATTTTCCTCAAGAAACATTCAGTGTGATATTTTAAAATAATTATCTATCTAACATGACATCCGTTTATATTACTTATGATTTTCCATGGATTTGATCCAAGGATACCATTATTTTTTTATATGAATGGTCAATAATTATGATGAAAAGATGTTTTCGAATCCCATTTCATTTAAATGGGTTATACCATGATAAAATATATATGAAACCCACTTCATTTCCTAGAGGTTACACTATGATTAAAGGACGAAATTTTTAGGAAACCTATTTCTTTTCCACAAGTTATGTTTTGATGAAATGTTTTTAAATCCCATATCCTTACATGGATTATGATATGATGAATATTTTATAATCCAATAGAAAAAGTATATTTTATTCTTATTATATTATGTTTGGGACATATATCTTCCTTCAATGTGATGGGTAAACATTAATATCTTATGATATATAATGGACTGAAATGCGGAGTGAAGAAGGTTCAGTAAGGGCCTCTTTCAATTTTGATAACTTAAGAGTAGACATTGACTACTATGATGGTTTTTGGAGTGAAACCATTCCTCTATGATATACTTTCATATATTCCTAAAAATACCATGGAAATGATATTATATTATTATTTTTATCCACAAATCTATCCATTGTTCCAATGTTGTGTTTTAAACGTTTATGTTATTTGATTCCATTATGATTCAAGTATTAAAAAGTATGAATATTTATTCCATGAGTAATTATTATGATCAATAATATGTACAATAAGGATTTTAAATGTTATTCTAATATTCCCATACCATTATAATAATAAAATGTTGATAGCTCCGTTTTTTACCCTTACTAAGAATCGAGGCTCACCCATTCGTGTGCTTCCATTCCCATAGCTATAATGAAAGGTATTAGCTATTATATGTATAAGAAGGGTTTTATTTTTGAATAAAATAGTGAGAGATGGAATATCTCCCTTATAAACAATTTTTTTATGTTTCCAAGAATATAATGAAAATTTACCTTTATAAACCCCTAGTTTGTGTTTTTTTAATGTAATGGAAATTCATCTAAATTTTTTAAATATATATGATTGAAAGTCCTGTGTTGTTATAGTTTCCATCATAGGAAAATGATAGAATTGAATTATTTGGAACTCTCAAGGGGGGACATTAGACGAATCATGGGTCTCTGCATAGGGTATTAATGATGAAATGAATGCTACTGGGTATGGTAGTTTTCCCCACCCAGGTAGTGTAACTCCATATGGAGTTCTCTTATATGTATAAATTATTATACATTGTTAATAATTCTAGACTCCTATTGTTGGTATCATATGATATGTTTAGTAATCCATTTGAAAATAGAATGAAAAATATTTATTGAAAAACCACAGGATAATCCTATGTATATGGAATCATCTAAACATTTTGTTAAGGAAAATATTTTGGGGATTTCGTAGAGATACATCCCTATATAGATACAAAAAAACTATGTGTCTCTAGAATAGATGTTCCAAGAGGTAATATCAATGAAAATGGCACATCAGGATTTAGACGAGGATTACTTGGTTCATGAAATTGGTCCTCACTATGCACCTAGTCTGACACACCCAAGGGATATACATTAGTGAATTTACATTTTTTTCAACCATAGTGAAGGATTTCAGCAATTCACTTGAATAATGTAGGTTAATCCAATGGTTTTATTGGATGAAAAGAAGGACTCATGATTCATACTTCCTATAAGTGATTTTAAAGGATTAAGTGGTTCCTATATATGATTATTCATTCTTAAACAATGATTGATGGTTTTAATGAATGGGTGGAACATACAGTAACCTTGAAATTTCATTATTTTTATTGATAATGGAACTACTTTCCTCGTAAAAATCAAAAAATTATGGGTACTATAAAAAAATATCATACTTATTATCACCAAAATTATGAAATCCACTTATCATGTTAAACGTTCAAATGTTAAATGGAGAGAAAAAATTTATTTTGGGTCCTTCATGAGGAAAATCCCCCCATATTTCAATGTTTCTACTGATCTTATTTTTATTGGGTAATGGATCTGTATCGCTGAAAAAATATTTTCTCTTCTATAGTGTTCAAAACATGAATAATTCATTTGGGATATATATTTTTTGTAAGTTGAGGAATATCATTAGTGTAATCATATCAAGTATACAATAATAGATGAATAAATTTTATCCATATAGTGGGATGTCTAAAAGAGATTATTTGTAAATATGTTCATCCTAGGGAATAATCACACATAAAAGGAAAAGTAATTCATTGAGATAAATTTAAATGGTGTTGAATATGTTGGTTCACATGAGGAATATTTTACAAAATACTTGAGGTATTATTTTGAAATTATCATCCATCCTGAATGAATGGTTTATAAAATCTTTAGTGAAATAAAAAAACATAAAACTGTATTTTCCATATGTCAATTTATTATATATGAATAAATCATTCATTGTTCTCTCAATGTGTATATGGTGATTGAAATTTCCCATTAATCACATGGACATGATAAGTAATGAATAAATGAGATCAAATGAAGCACAAGAAACCATGGATTGAACAATATGAGTTTTACATTGTGGATTAGGTGTGGAAGAAAACATGGAGGAAACTATCTTAATGGGATTGGTAAATGTATTTAGTATATAAGGGCAGGTCATCGAGAAATCAAATACTAATGTGATAGAAACATCATTACTAATGATGAGAATATAGTGAAACATCTATATAATGGGCCACCCACACTCTATCGTTTCAAATGCAATGGGTATGGAACTTTTCTAACAAGTGAAAAAATAAAATATTTAATAATGATGATCAATATCATCTACCTCGTTATATGAGGAAAAGTGGGAAATATCATTTGATCACTCTTTATCATTTGTGGTGTGACAACTATGTGGTGAAAGGTATACTTAAAATCAACACTAGAAATGATGATAGATTATTTTACTCCTATTATATCAATTATATAATATATGAATAATTTTAAAAGTGTATAAAAATTACACTGTAATAAATAGGTATATAATTTGTAGTGAAATACTTAGATAGTATGATGATCCCAACTACTGTATCTGATTCCGCACAAATATAATTTTTTTAGGAATTTTATTGTTGAAAAACTTCTCATTCATCCCCTATTTTAATTTTATATCATATTAGGGATTTATTGGATTTCTCCACATAAATCCCAAATAAATTTCAAATGCAGGGAAGTCACATTTTATCTTCCAAAACAACTGATGATATTTTCTCATTGTGATGATGAATATGATCTTCTAATAGTTATATTATCCCTTATATTATATTTTATTACATTTCAAAAGTGATTTTTATCTCATATGGTTGTGGATAAACTTAACAATGATGAAATTCATGCCATGAAGAATTTTTTTTATGTTTTTCAATAAGAGTTTCTAATTCATCCACTGAATTGTCAAGTTTAGTTTTCAATAAAACCCATACCAAGTTACATGCCTATTTTAAAGACACCCAATAGAATGTCTATCATATAATTTTAGGAATTTAATAAGAAACTCCAAGAGAGGTTTTAAAAGTGATTTATTTTTCCAATTTATTCACTATGGGGTGCATTTATTCTATTTTTCAAAAAGATTGATGGAACAATTCAACTTAGCTTTAATTACCAAGATTTGATCAATAGTTAATTCGCGAGAATGTATCCTCTACCTAGTATTGATGACTTATTTATTCATCGACATGGATAGAAATAATTTTATAAGATAGATCCTCATTTTTTATATCATCCATTGAAGATCAAGGATGAATATATACAAAAAACAAATTTTTTATAAGGAATTAGAAATATGAGTATAAAATGATTGCATTTGGTCTTACTAATTCACCTAAAATATTTATATATTTAATCAATAGAGGCTTTATATATTACCTTGATTAGATTGTGGTGGTTTTTATATGAGATATTCCTATATATTCAAAGAGAAATGAATTTAAATATGATCACATGAGAATTTTATAGAAAACAATAAGGAAAGAAAAACTATATTAAAATTTTTAAATGTGTGAATTTTAAAAGTAAAATATTCAATTTTAGGGTATAAAATCTCAAGAGATGGTATATTAGTAGATACATCAAAGAAGAAGGTTATTGATGTTTACCCTAAACCAACCATCATGACTATGATATATGGGTTTCTTAATTAATATATATATTATCAATAGTTTTTTGAGAATTTTTCATGACTATCTAATCCACTCACCATGTTAACACGAAAAGGATCCAAATTCTAATTGATAAATGAATATTTGGAAAATTTCAAGGAAATAATGATATGATCAGTAATCACACTTAATATAACATTACCATATTGCATAAAATATTTTTTAATATATTTTTATGCTTTGATGAAGCTATTGGGATGTGTACTTATGAAAAACAACATGGTTATACATTATGCCTCCTGAAAATTGATGCCTCATGAGAAACATTAACCAAATCATGACATCAAATTAGAATCAATAATTTGGGAATTTAATATATGGAGGCATTATCTTTACAAATTAAATTAGGATATATATACTAATCATAAAAATTGAGGTATATATTCACCCAAAAGGAATTGAATATGCTCTAAAGAATATAGTTAAATCTAATTTATTATTATAAATACTGAATACAATACCATCATTATAAATTGAATAGGGTGGATAATTATTTTAGTCAGAGGGATAATGATATATTTTCTGTGATGATGATCACTAAAGATCCAATATATATTTATTTTCAATGATGTATCTGAAAATTCTAAAGAAAGGGGAGAAATATTTCATTTACTAATTTAATATTCAACCATCTATCCTAGTGATTATCAATGAGGCCTAGATGTAAGCTGTATCACTGAAAAATAATGTTTGAAATGATCAGGATTATAAACACTATCATGATAGAAGAACAGGTTTTACAAATGGTGTATGTCTTCCACCCATACCATATTTTAATAATGTGTTTTTACAAGAGAATTGTAGTTCATCATTATTTATTCATCCTTGAAGTATGGATATGTATTTAGATTTAAATGACGATTTTGGGTTGGATTGAATGAAGATAGATATCATATATTTTTTATCATGATTCTTTGTTTGTAAACTTGTAATTAATGTAAATATACAAACATATAAGGGGATGTTAATTCTATTTCAGATACTAGAATGGTAATGGGAAAACAACACCATGGATTTTTTTCATCAAACATCACAAAATTGCATAGTGGAAAAATAAAAATGGGTTATAGTTGATCTCCTTAAGAATTCATTACAAAAAATCGCTATCAACTAAGATTTATATTTGGAGAATATTTTATTACATACTTTTAATAAGTTGTAGAGATTAATGGAGGACCACATTCCATTTTCCCTAATCAGGATCTAACGATTAACTCAACATCTTGGTGAATTATTCCACAAGCTCCAAATATTAAGATATATTTCATAATTTCACATATTTATCTGATAAATAGTCAGTTAAAGATCACAATTGAAATCCTATAGGATTTTTTGAGATCTTATTCATTGTATTTTAAAGGTAGTTGGGATCAACACCTTCTTCTTTTTGATTTTTCATATAATAATATCCTTTACTAAAAGATTCATATGGCTACGTATAAAGAACTCTATGGAAATAAGTGTCAAAAAATTATTTATTGAATGAAGGTACAGAAATAAAGGTACCAGTACCTGTAATAGTAGAATAAATTTTAGTGAAGCATTGATCCATTCATCATTAAATAATGCAACAAAAAAATTTCCCAAAAGTTATTCTGAAAATATTTAGTGTTATTTTGAATTAGGAGTGAGTGATTAGGTATTTCTTTAAGTTTTTGAACAAAATAAGGTAATGATATTTAGAAATAGATTAAAAACAATACCTAGATATATCACTCCCTTTGA
The DNA here is from genome assembly GCA_963277665.1 of Viscum album. Taxonomy (NCBI): domain Eukaryota; kingdom Viridiplantae; phylum Streptophyta; class Magnoliopsida; order Santalales; family Viscaceae; genus Viscum; species Viscum album. The sequence continues at coordinate 909,146,691 of OY728155.1, read as the reverse complement.
AATTTTTGATTACATCAGGATAGTAGCCTATCGATTAGTGCTTCCACAAAACCACTCTCATGTTAATATAGTGTTTCATGTATATCCCATTTGGAAGTACATACCATAACCTTCATATGTAAAAAACGGATAGTTCATAACACTATTGAAATATATTTATTATGAGTAATTATAAGTGGATATTCTAGATCATGTAAATGAATTTCAAAATAACAAGACCCTCAACATGGTCAATGTGTTGTGGAAAAAACGGCAGTTTGTGAGTGCTACATTGAAAATTGGGGATATAATGAGTAATAAGTATCAATCTATGTTTGTGAAATATTAATTTTATGGGAGAAATTTATTTTATGTAGGGTTCAATTAAACACCTTGAGATTTTACAAAAAAAATTGAATAAATTTAATTTTTTCAATAGCTCACGCAACAAGCAACAGTAAGTTCTAAGGACCCGCAATATACTATTTTTATTTTTATTTAACATGGTCATTATTCCCCAACTGCTAAATATGGTGGTAGTAATTTTAATAACCACATTTAAAATATAAAGTAAATTGTTTAAATATAAATAAAACAAATTGATAAAAAATTATTAAATTATAATAATGTCTTTATATGATTTTGAAAAACTACTTTCTCAAAAAATAAAATTATAGATTTTTTAAAAAATTAAATTTGTAATTTTTGGACACATATTAAAATTTATTATAAAAATTTATTTTAATTTTGGATTCATCATTTAAAAATTATCTTTGAGGGGTTTTTTTGGTATTTTTGTGAAATAATTAATATTTCGACGAATATTGAAAAATACCGGTTTTATAAAAAAAACATTTAATTTTAAAAATTTATAAGGTTAAATTTTTTGAAAATAATTTTTCATACAAATTAAGTTCAATTATAAATCTATCAATATAATTTATTTCCTTGGAATAATCTTCATATTTAGTTTTCACATAAATAACTATTTAAACCTTTAAACATTTTCTCTTTGGAAAATTGCTTTCTCATCGCATCTGTGAGTTTAAAATTAAATTAAATTCATTCCACTTATCTAAATGAAACATATAAAAATATATTACAAATTGAATTATAAATAAAAATATTGTAAAAAAATTTCAACTTAATTTATATCAATTATGAATAGTAAATATATTAATAATTAAATATCAATGTTACGGTTCTAACGGGGTTACTAAGAGATAAACTAACACTATAAGTTGTTAATTTATCTAAAAACACATAAAAATATAATTTTATGGAATTATTTAAAACATGTGAGTTCTATTGTTATAAAATTATCAATTTTTTATCTGTTTAATAAGATAAACACATAGATACACTATAGTTTTTTCAAAAATACAAAATGTCCCCTCTCTCGCACTTATTAAAGGCCACATATTATCCTCACTAATTCACACATTCAAACCCATTTATTTTATTAAATAAGAGGCCTATAGTGTTCTTTAATATATACCAACATTCTAGAGTATTTTCGAGATTATAACGAGAATCTATGAAGGATTTAGATAAAATGTAAAGTGGTTTTTCAAAGTAGAGGTAATGATTTTAACTATTCGTTTCTGTTTTACTTATTTATATAAAACCATTAAATATTCATTAATTTTTATGTTATAATAAAAATTATTTCTATAATATACTGAGATGTTATTTTTTATAATTTCATTACCTATATCCATTTCTTCTTCAGTAAAATTTTTTATCAGATCATAATTCGTGTGTATGGTAGACTACAACCTTGCAAAATGATGTTATTTGTTTTGTATTACCACCTCCCTAGAATGAATATAATGATGTATTTAAAGTTTATATATGATATTTATGAAATTATTATTCTTTTTTAGTTATTATATCACATATACATTCTTTATTTTCATTCTGTTGTAAAATAATAATGTCGCGCATGTGTGTGGAGAACAACATCCTCATAAAGCGATATGATTCATTCACACATTACATGGAAGGTAATAAAGAATGATTTAATGTAAATATTTAATATATAATAATTAGAATTTATTTTATAATGTAAATTAATTATTCACCTTTTTTTTGTTCAATCCTTTGAGAAAATAGAAACATTGTTCATGCATACATACGATTAACCGTCTCTACAAACTGTATATCACATTTTTTTACATATAACATTTGTGGTTATTATAAAAACATATATACTAATTATATAAGATATTTATATCATTTATATCATTCATTATATGATATAAAATGGAAAATATAATAGGACCAACAATAAAAAATTATAATATACATGAAAGAGTAATAAATTATTGCCCGAAACGTGACTTTAATATGGAATTATTAATAAATAGGAAATAAATTGTCAGACATATATAATATATAGAATGAAATATATGATTATATATTAATGGTTCCATAATCAATGTATAATAATCATTTTTATATATATTATACTATAAGTTTTATGGATACAAATTATGTCTATATTTAAGGTAAGGTATTTTTGTCTGAATTTATTTTCTCTAGGACATTAGTTATGTTATTGAAAATGTGAAAAGAATTTTTGTTATAATGTATTCAACATAAAATTAATTTCCTAGTGTCATGAACAATATTTTCTTTAAATATTCAATTATAATTAATAAGGGTTATTTTCAATGAAAATTATTTGTAAATTTTTTATTACATTAATAAAAATTTAAATGGAAAGAATATTTTCCACATGAGATATTTTAAATGATCCTTAAAGCATAATTTATTTGATTCCAAGGATATTTTAATTGAAAAATATTTGTAAATTATTAACGATTTCGTGGTTCAAAAATTGATTTTCATTGTGGAATGACTATTTTCCTCAAGGGATGTTCCATGATATATTTTAAAATCATTTTCCATCTAATTTTACATTAGTTGATATTACTTATGCTATAATATTGATTTAATCCAAAGAAACTATTGTTTTTATCTGTCTATATAGTTTTAATTTATGATGATCAAAGGTTTATCAAGAACATTTCCCTTCCAGGGGTTACACACTAATAAAATTATTATGAATCTAACAATTTGCTACATGGGTTATGGTTTGGAGAAGAGGTGATATAATTTTTATACTATTTTCTTTTCCACAGTTCATGTTATTATCAAATGTTTATGAAACCTATTTATTTTTATGTGTTCTGATATTATTAATGATTTATAATAATGTGGCACACATATGTACGATTTCAATTCTATGATCGGGAGAACCTACATCTCCCTCCAATTTATTTTGTAAACAGTAATATCTAATGACATATATTTTATTGTAATGGGGAGTTAACCACACTCAGTAAGGGACACTATCCACTATGATAGTCTAGGGAGAGACCCTCATATACTATGCCGGTTTTTGGAGTAAACCCATTCTATTTGAATATACTTTTAAATGGTCCATTATCAACTAAGTAAATAATTGTATATGCTAATGTGTATGTCATAAATGAAATAATTATAAAAATTTTAGGTTTGAAAGGTTCATGTTCTTTGATTTTATTAGGATTAATTTCTTAGTAATTGAAAATATTTATACCATAAATTATGTTTATGATCTATGATATGCATGGTGTGGTATTCAAATGTTATCCTCATATTCCTATACCCTTCTTCTCAGGATATGTTGATATTTATCTTTTTAACTTTACTTAAAATTTAAGATCTCCTTTTAAAATATTTCATTTCCCAGGTTTATGATCAAAGGAATTATGTATGATACGCCTACGAAGGGTGATGTTTTTAAAGAACATAGTGGGAGATGAATTACCCCGCTTTTAGACTGATTGATTATATATCTGTGTCTCAAAATCCACTATATGATTATGATTCTTATAAATGTGTTTGTTTAATACAATGAATATTAATCTAAATATATGTGATCCTATGTCATTACATAGGTCCTTTATGGTTATGTATTAAGCATTAATTTCGTAACATTAGATTTTTTTACATGCAGATTTTGAACAATACAATGATTAAAATATCTTCCCATAAAATATAAAACAATTCCATACCACTCCTAATTGTGTTAGAGCCAACGGATCCTATAACTACACAGAATGGGGGGATGAATCAATATAGTAATTTCTTTTTTACTATTTATTCATTTTCTTGAAATACACCTCTCCAACTAATTAGATCTTATCTCCGTCAATTTTTTTATGATCCTATCCTTAAATGGTAATTAAGAAATGATATATAATAAATAACATGTCAATTTTTACATGGTTAAACCATAGTTAATGATCCAAATCACTATAAAAACATATACTCACCATGGATACAAAATCTTCAATATAATTTAATTACTAATTTAAAATTGGTAGGGAGGAATCTCCCTTGACCTACCACTTTACAACTTCCCAAAATTACAATTAAAAAATATCTAACAAGTCGTAGACAATATATAACATGTTACAATGAGTCCTAAAACATAATAAAGATCACATGAAGCTATTGGTTACTTTATACCAAATAAACATGTTTTCTTAATGCCTTCTGAATAATCAATATTGTATGATCAATGGTTGTAGTGACCCATGTTGATCAGATTATTTATATTCAATCTAAAATCTCAATCAATAAAATTTTTAATATCAAACCGATTTAAATGATGAGTCCTAAACATTGGAAGAAAAGATATTTTTTCTTATTAATATATGTTTATTTATGAAAAATATTTTGCAAACACATCACATATATTTTATTACAAAACCCTTTATCTTAACAACAACGATCTTCTTAAAATATTTTCATTTAAGAGGGTGAAATATTACATATCAAATATATTTTCCATTAGTTTAAAACCAGTAATAATTTTATGTTTCTTACCATATATAATCGTTATTGAAATCCTACCTTTTTCAATTACTTTAATTGTAACATACTATACATTAATTCAGGTGACGAAACATTTTCGGGTATATTAACATAGATGAAAACATTTTTCTATTATAAATAATGTTACTGTTATATAATCTTCTTCTTACATGAGATTCAACAACATAGGTTAAAATACCCATCTTCTTCTATTTTTTCTTATTTAACTCAATATAATTAGTATTAATATTATATGTTGAAAAAACAACCCATGGAATGATATACATTTTACTTCATTCACATAAACTAATCTGAGCAACTCATCATTACTCATTATGTGATTAATATGTTGTTTAGGATATTATGAAATGAATAACATTATCCCAATTAAATTTCATATAAAAAAATTGTATATTCATCACTAACCTTTTTATATTAATTACGGTTCATCATCATTTAGTTATTATCATCACTTATCATGTTCTGTATAATGTGGCTATCATAGATTCTTGAAACTTCATGAATAACAATTGAATTGTGATATTTTAATCTAGTTGGAAAATATTATGAAGATTCTAGTAATATTTCATTAGAATATTTATTTTTTACATACTCAATTTTTCATCGAGAATATAGATAAATTTTTTCATAAGTGTGAAAATATAATGATTGGAACTCAATGGATTACTCATAGAGAACAGTTATGATGAAGTACATAAAATATCCTTAACAATTTATGTATTGTTTTTTTCCTAAATAAATAAAGTATTACACATCTAAAATATTTACCTGTGGAATATTCTTATTGTAACACCACAAGATTTCATAGTATATTATTTCTTCAATGTAATTCAATAACTTGCACTACTCGCAACACCGAGTTCTAGGGTACCATGACATACCAAACTAGCTGTTCAAAAGCGGTTATGAATAAACTTTACTAAATTTGTAACTCTATAAAATCTTTATAATTTTAGAATCCCAATTATTATTTTCTTAGACATAATGTAAGAACAAATTCATTTTTTTCAGATAAAAGATGTATTTTTCAAAAAAATGAAATTTTACCTTCACTTATTGGCGAACCATTTTTTTAAATCCAATATTTGAAAATTTTATATTTTTAGTATGACAAAATAAACTACTTATTTAGAATAGGGACATAATAATTTAGTTTCAATAAGTTTTTAGTGTTATTTCGATAACATTCATATTTGGATGAATAGTGAAAAACACTATATTTTAAGTGAAATTTTTTTTTAATCAAAAAAATTTATAGTGTTAAATTATAAATTTTAATGGTTTTTTAGTATAAATAGTTTTTATTTTTACCATTTAATCCCATTATGGTCATTGTATGTAATTTCACATTGCAATTGGACATACACTAGTGTCAATCTTTTGATAGTTATTATTTCTTAAAAATACGCCTTTTGGTTTTGACAATGGGAATTAATTTGAAATTTATAAATACAATTTCTATGTTTTGAAAGTTGGTAAAATATCTTCATTTTTAAATTTGGAATATCGAAATTCTCTTAGGGTGAATTTTTGGTATGCTCCAGAAAACATTCAATTTTTGATGAATAGTGAAAAACACTAAGTTATTATTTAAAACCGAATTTTTATTTAAATAATTATTTATTTTATTTAAATTTAATTTAGGTCCAAATTGATACATAATACCTATATATGTTTAATGTAATTCATTCGAGTCATTTTATAACATGTTTAGATATATAATAATTTTATTCAAATTTTACCGTCTTTGACCCACCTCCAAGGAGCATTTGAATATTTGCACAAAATATAATTTATATCTTCTAGGAATTGAATTTCAACAATACAAGAGACACGGTTGATATTAGTATGAAAAATGTGGTTTAATAAGATAAAATTAATTTTTTTTATGAATAGTAAATTTTACTTTTATTTACCATGGTTAAAAGTAAATTGGGAAATTAAGGTTAAAAATGATATTATTCTTACCTTAAAAGTCATCCTAATTATATTGGATATGTGTAATTAGACAAAAAATAGCCTCAGGAATAAAATATTATCTTTTAGGTCCACTTGGATTAGATTAGAACATTTATTATTATTTAATTCATAGAACAGTTAAAAGAGTTAAAATCAATGTGTAATAACAAAAAAATTAATAATATAGAGTTATACATAAGATATATTCGACTATAAATACTCATTAGAAATATAAAAATATTTCCTACATTATTTTATTATATTTCTAATTTTTAGACATTATATATATAATTTTATTAATGAAAAAATGATGATGGAGTAATTAACGTATTAATGAAAGATTAAAATAATTGACATTATAAATATCCAAATGTATGTAATTTGAGACTTTATATAAATTACACTAATTTTATAGGTTATTAAGATATGTCAGTGTTGGATAGATCAATTTTTTCGAATTAATCATTCTATTATGATTTTAACAGAAAAACAAATACCAATTAGTGTCAATATTGACATAAAATAGTTTTAATGACATATATTATATAATTAATTGATATAATAATCCCAAAAATCTTTGGTTCAGCCAAAAGACCTATATAATAATATATACAACATTAAGGAACCAATTGGAGTTTTTTTGGAATTTTATATTAATATTATTAACCATATAAAAAAATAAAAAAAGACACGGTAAATGTCAAACAATTTAACATAGAGTTAAAGCTAAAAGTTAAGGTTGATATAGTGACCTAAACCTATCTAAACCTATTGGATGAGTGGTTTTTGACCCATCCCCACCTTATCCTTTAAATAATTCATTTTTGATCCATTAGAAACCGAAAATTAATTTATTATAAAATAATATTTCTATTTTTTCCAAAGGTGCACCTCACCCCTCTTATAAAAGGGTACTTCCCCTTCTCTCAAATTCACAACTCCAATGCCATTTGTATAGGCCAAACCCTACCCATATATCCTCCCAATTATCCTACCTTCATCCTAGAGGCCTTCCATTGTTAAAAAATCCATCCTATGGTGTGATTTTGTTCAAATCAAAAAGAAGATCCTGAAGAAGAGGTAATGATTTCACTAACCTCTTTCAAGTTCTCTTATTATTCCACATACTCTTTCTTTGTTGTTTACAATATAAAATAATAAATCTAGTATCTTTTATATACATTGATGTTATTATAAATATAGCACAACTATATTCATTATTCAATCCATATTATGAATGATAATGACACCATGCGTGCGTACATACGGATTACTGTCTCCACACAGTGGTATAATTTGTTATTAAAAACTATGTTATTTGAATGGATATAATGATGAGTAATATGTATATAAATACTGAAAATTACATGCTAATTCCTCTGTAAAATTAATATACCATCCAGTTCCACACATTTATGGAAATGATATTTTCGCTCGTGCGAACGTACGGATTACCGTCTCCAGGACGCAATGAGATTCATATCCATGTTCATCATTCACCAATGATTATAAAAATATATATTACTAATAATTATGTAATATATGAAATTATAATTCTACTGTATATATATATATATAATTACATATATCTTAATCACTTAGTTCTGTTCATTTCGATATGAAAATGGAAACAACGTTTATACGTACTTACGGACTACCGTCTCCATAAACAGTGTTTTTGCATTTTATATTTATTTCTATCATACATTTTTTATTATAAATATATATGATATATAAATCATGTTTTATATTCTGGAAGTATTTAAATCTTGATCTAATTGATACAATCAAGTGTGACAAGTTAAAACACGTACGATAAAGAAAGCGATTATTATCCGAAATGTTAATTTAACATGGAAATTATTGTTAAATGTGAATTATAAATTAATAAATGAATCATGTATGATATCATAAATAATAATATGGTTCTGGTATAATTGAATAACATACTATAATCTTCATATAGAAGGATAAACGTACCCCCAACTAAAGGAAAGTGCAAGGTAACGGTTAATTCCTCAATCTCATTAGTACTTGAGATTGTTTATGTGTAAGTATTTATTGGGAAATTTTTATCATCCATGTCCACTTTTCATAAAAATGATATCAAAATGAATATTTTAAATATTTGTGAAAGGTACTCTTTATCAAGATCATAATTTAAAATGTTTTAATGATTTATCTTTCTAAATATTTTTAATTAATGTCCATGTTTTCAAAATAATTTTAAGGATTTATTTATATAGACATGAATTTTTTAAATGATAATTATTTTAAAAATTCTCAAAGTGGAATGGAACACAATTATTCAAAAATACATTTTAAATGACTACTTTATTAATTGTGGGAATTTTAAACGATTTCATGAATAAGGGATATTTCTCTCAGAGAATTTTATTGATCATTTTCATCTATGTCAACATCCTTTAATGAATTTTAAACTTGTTTGAAGTTGATTTATTATAATACAATATTCCATATTTTATTGAATGAGTAATGATATTTTTGACTAGAGATGTTCTATTTTTATACCATTCATGGTTTATGGTTAATGTATTGAAATTTCATATGCTAGTTTTAATACGAATGTTTATGTTATGTTTCAAATTTTTATATGAGGAATGTGGTGGACTTAGTAAGTGAAGGGTGGAGCCCGCTATAGCTCCTCGATGCATTTGTAGGTCTCATGAGACAAACTAGTGTCTTGGCACAATTCCTTAATAAAATTTTATGTTTAGCCTTTGCAAAAGGCTTTGAATATGTGGTAATTATGTCTGGCGTTAGGCATTCCCTCATTATGAAATTTGTTATTACATGTGATTATTCAACTAGTAGAATATCCATGTTCACATTTATATGGCAATGTTTGATATATTTTTCTATTTTTTGGTTCGAGTTTAAGTTTAAAAGGCTGTTTTTTTTATCACACAACTTGCCTTAAAAATTTATAGTTTCTGCTAAATTATTTACCCTTAATAGGCATCTGTACTCACCCCCTTCTTATGTTTTATTTTCCTAGGATTCCAATAAGTTTATTATGATTTCTATGTAGGGTTAAGATAAAGGGAATAATAGTGTTCTCAAAGAACTATCTATGTTGTGTTTTATGTTTGAAATTGTAATGTAAATTTAATGTATGTAATCTATTTTCCTAGACTACTAAACGGATCAGTCCTTCGGGACATGATTTCTTATAATAATGCTAATGTATTAAAGTAATGCTCTATATTTGGGTAACTGGAGTTGGGGTGTTACAGTTGGTATCAGAGGAATTTTAACAATAAACTTGGAAAATAAATTTAGATAAATTCTGATTAGAACACAATACCATAAGATAGACTTTGAAGATTAGTATAAAAGAACATTTAAAAATTTTGGAAATGTAAAGATTTTGTGAGTTTTCCAAGAAAATACATCCATATCTGGATTCAAGTATATAGAGGCGGCTCTGGCACAGATTTACCTAGGGGTAAAACTGAAAACACATCTTTGAGCTAGACTCCAACGGGAACTGGTGTACGACAATGGGCCTTGCTGCACTCTTGGTTATGACACTCCCGTGTGATATACTTTGGATAATTATTGTTTTCATCACAAACCACTATGACGGGATTATGAGTATTTGACTCCTAAAGGAAAACATTTTTGTGATTATGGATTATATCTATAAACTTTTAAATTTACGTTCGGTATTTTACATGTTTAGAATTATGAATTTCGATTTATAAACATACCTAGTGTATGTCATTGTATAGAAATGGCGCCCAATTGAAGGAATGTGAACTAAAACAATACATATGATCCAAATAGTAAGAAGGATCATATATTTCACATTATTAATCCAACATTTAAAAGTGGAATAGTCTGCCTTGTATTCTCAACATATGGAGAAATAGTATCATGTGTTATTAAGATAAGTAAACAACTCTCTATGTCCTATGGATTTGAAGGGAATCAAGAGAAGAAAAGGATGGAAGAGAGAAAGATGGATAAAGGGAATAGGGAAAAGAAGGATTTTCCCATATGTGATAACCATGGAATGAATCGACATGGTAAATGCTTGAAGGGAATGGGAGTTTGTAATATGTGTAGAGAAAAAGGACACCAAGTATGTGATTTTAAGGGTAAGAAAAAAATCAAATGTACAATGCTTCATCTGTAAGGGGTTGGGACACTACGTGAAACAATGCCTCAGTCATAATAGTATACCTGAAATGATGCTATTGGATAATAATCAAGTTATGATACAACCTCATGTGAAGAGAAATGACTAGTGTTCTTATGTTGTTAATATAGAATTATTTCATTTGATTGTTATATCAACAATATACTAATTATATGAATTATGGAGACAAATAAAGATTGTAATGCAGAACTATTTTATTGAGTATTTGATATTATATGGTCCTATGAAAATTGACTTAATAGTAAGATAAAATTCTTGGAAAATACATGGTTGAAGGAAAGTTAATCCTTAATATGGTCTTGAAAATGAGGTAGTGATTTTGGAATAAGAGATGATTGATTTGGATAAATTATAATGGATATTCATGACTTCCTTGAAACTGATTAATGATTTTTATATTCCATCATTGTTGGAGTTTACAACATTTTTGGATAGACGGAGTATATCCAGTATTCTATAATGAATAAGTGAGCATTAATATAATCAATGTGGTTTTATGGAAATTCAGGATGTTGCAGTGTCTTAAAAAAATACATGATGTAGGAATTCACATGTTATTACCTGGAAAAAAGGGTCTTCATTGTGTTTAACTTCCATATAAATATTGGACATAGAGTTTGGATATCTGTATTTTGGATAAGCCTAAAGGATGGAGTGTATTAAGTTTGAAATTGGATGTTATTGTTAATGTTATTTTTTGTATTGTTATAAAAAGGACATCCTAGAGGTCGTGCGACTACTAGTAGCATCCAGAAAGGCCATGAGGCTTGAACCCAAAACCGAAGAGTGACAATGGTGCATCACCAACGACTGGACTACATGATTTACTTGTTTTTATAATTTAGCTTTTTGTATATAGTCTGATAAATGAATTAAAATTTCATTATTTTTGGAACCCTATACGATTAGGATAAATATAATGTTTTTTGAAATCTTTTGGAGTGAATGTTGTGTTTGTGGTAGAAATTAGTTGAAGAATGAAACTCTACTTGTCAAGTACATATATATAATTCTTTTCCCCTTATTAAGACTAAATTTAATTAACCCAATTTTCGATTTGGCTTTTCCCACAAAGGTATTTTCTATTTTCATCCTTTTATTTTCAAAGAACAATTTCAAATTGTGAGGAGGGAATTTATTTATGGACGGAAGAATGTAACACCCCATGATTTCATAGTACTTTATTTCTTCAAACTAATTTAACAAGCACTACTCGCAACACCGAGTTCTAGCGCACCATGACTTACCAAACTAGCCGTTCAAAAGAGGTTATGAATAGTATTTACTGAATTTTGAACTTTATAAAATCATTATAATTTTAGAATCCATATTATGAGTTTCTTAGACATATTGTTAGAACAAATTCATTTTTTTCATATAAAAGAATTATTTTTAAAAAAATGATATTTTACTGCCTTTTAATGGAGAACATTTTTTTAAATCCAACATTTGAAAATTTTATGTTATTTATTTGAAAACATAAAATTCTTCTTTAGAACCGTCACATAAGAATTTAGTTTCAATAAATATTTGGTGTATTTCTGATAACATTCATATTTGGGTGAATAGTGAAAAATATTATATTTTAACTGAAAACAGTTTTTTTAATCAAAATAATTTATAGGGTTAAATTATAATTTTTAATGTTTTTTAAGTATAAATAGATTATATTTTAACCATTTAATACAATTCTGGTCAATTTAGGTAATTTCACTTTGAAATTGGGCATAATCAAGAGTCATTCTTTTGATAGTTATTATTTCGTAAATATACGCCTTTTGTTTTTAAAAATGGGAATTAATTTTGAGTTAATAAATATAATTTCTATGTTTTTAAATTTATTAAAATAACCATCATTTTTGAATTTATAATATCAAAATTATCTTGGGGTGAATTTTTGGTATGCTTTTGAAAACATTGAATTTTTTTTTGAACAATGAAAAACACCAAGCTATTTTTTAAAACCGAGATTTTATTTAAACAATTATTTATTTTATTTAAATTTATTTTAGTTCTAAACAGATACATAATACCTATATAGGTTCAATTTAATTCATTGGAGTCATTTTATAGTATGTTTAGATATATACTAATGTTATTGATATTTTACCGTCTTTTACCCCCACCTTGGAGTGTTTAAAAATTTGAATAAAACATAATTTTACAGCTTCTATGAATTGAATTTAAAAAATCCAAGAGATATGGTTGATTTTAGTAAGAAAAATTTGGTTCAATAAGATTAAAATATTTTCTGTGAATAGTAAATTTTTATTTTTATTTACCACGGTTGAAAGTAAATAGGGTAATAAAGGGTAAAAATGTTATTATTCATACCCTAACACATGTCCTAATTCTATTTTATAAGTGTAATTCGACCAAAAACAACCTTGGGAATAAAATATTATCCTTTAAGTCTACTTATATTAGATTAAAACATTTATTATTATTTAATTCAAAGAAGAGTTAAAAGAGTTAAAATTAAAGTCTAATAACTATAAAAATTTTAATATAGGGTTATAAATAAGATATATTAGACTATAAATATTAAGTGGAAAGCTAAATAAATTTTCTACATTGTGGTATTTTATTCCTTATTTTTTGACATTATATAATTATATTTATTAAAGACACAATGATGATGCAGTAATTACTATATTATTGAATGAATAAAATAATTGACATTATAAAATCCAAATAAATGTAATTTGTGACTTTTAATAAATTCCACTAATTTTATAGGTTATTATGACATGTTAGTGTTGGTTAGATCAATTTTTTTGAAGTAATAATTCTATTATGATTTTAATAAAAAAACAAATACAAAATAGTGTCAAAATTGACATAAAATATTTTTTAAGAAAAATATTATATAATTAATTGATATAATTATCCTAAAAATAAATGGTTCATCCAAAAGAATTATATAATAATATATATGACATTAATGAACCAATTGGGGTTATATTGTCATTTAATTGTAATTTTTTTTAACAACATAATAAAAAAATACAAAGAGGCTTGGTAAATGTCAAACTATTTAACTAATAGTAAAAGCTAAAAGTTAAGGTTAATATGGTGACCTAAATCTGTATAAAACCTATTGGTTGAGTGTTTTGCAACCCATACCCACCTTATCCATTAACGAATTCATTTTTGAGCCATTTGAAACCAAAAATGAATTTCTTATAAAATAATATTTTATGTTTTTTCTAAGGTTCCCCTCACCCCTTTTATAAAAGGGCACATCCCCTTCTCTCAAATTCACAACTACAAAGCCATTCGGATAGAGAAAACCCTACCCAAATATCCTCCCAACTATCCTACCTTTATCTTAGAGGCCTTCCTTTGGTCATAAATCCATCCTATGGATCCCTTTTGATCAGATCAAAGGGAAGAACCTGAAGAAGAGGTAATTATTTCACCACCGTCTTTCAAGTTCACTTATTCTTCCACAAACTCTTTCTTTGTTTTTTCCATTATAAAATAATAAATACATTATCTTCTATATACTGTGATATTATTATAAATATGGAACAACTATATTCATTATTCTATCCATTTTATGAATGATAATGTCACCATGCGTGCGTAGGTACGACTTACCATCTCCACACTGTGGTGTAATTTATTATTCAACACTATGTTATTTGAATGAATATTATGATGAGTAATATGTATATAAATATGAAAATAACATGCTAAAATCTCTTTAATATTAATATACCATCCAATTCCACACATTTATGTAAATTATATTGTCGCTCGTGTGTACATACAGATTACCGTCTCCACGACGCGATAGGATTCATTTCCACGTTCACCAATCATCGACGATTATAAAAGTATATATTACTAATAAGAACATAATATATGACATAATAATGATACTGTATATATATATATATATATGTACTTACACGTATCTTACACACATGGTTCCTTACAATACGATATGAAAAAAGAAACAACGTTTATGCGTACATACAGACTATCATCCCCATAAATGGTGTTTTCCATTTATTATTTATGTCTGTTATACATATTTATATTCTGAATATATATGATATATAAATCACGTTTTATGTTTTGGATTTATTTAAATCTTGATCTATGTGATACAATCAAGAGTAACAAGTTTAAACACATATGATAAAGAAAGCTATTATTAACCAAAATGTTAATTTAACATGGAAATTATTGTCAAATGGGTAGTATAAAGTCATAATGAATCATGTATGATATCATAAATATTAATATGGTTCTGGTACAATTTAATAACAAACTAAGATCTTCATACAAGAAGTTAAATGTACCCTCAAAAAAAGGAAAGTGCATGGTAAGGGTTAATTCCTCAATCTCATTATTATCTGAGATTGATTATGTGTAAGTATTTTCGGGGACATTTTTATCATCCATGTCCATTTTTAATAAAAAAGATTTCAAAATGAGTATTTTAAGGATTTTTGAAAGGTACTCTTTATCAATATTATATTTTTAAATTTTTTAATGATTTATCTTTCTAAATATTTTTTAATTAATGTCCATGTTTTCAAATTGATTTTAAGGATTTATTTATATGGACATGACTTTTTTAAATGATAATTATTTTAAAAAGTTTAAAATTTGTATGGGACTGTTTGATTCAAAAATACCTTTTAAATGACTATATTTATAAATTGTGATAATTTAAACGATTTCATGAAAAAGGGGTATTTCTTTCAAAACATATTATTGATCTTTTTCATTTATGTCATAATCCTTTAATTGATTTTAATATTGGGTGAAGTTGATTTATTATAATACAATTTTACATATTGTATTAAACAAATAATGATATGTTTGACTATGGATGTTCTATTTTTATACCATTTATGGTTTATGGTTATTGTATTTGTAATTTTGTATTCTAGTTTTAATACAAATGTTTATGTTATGTTTCATCTTTTCATATGAGGAATGCAGTGGACTTATATAGTGATGGGTAGAGCCCTCTATAGCTCCTCGATACATCGGTAGGTCTCATGAGACAAACTAGTGTCTTGGAACAAGGCCTTGAGAAAAATTTTATTTTTAGTCTTCGCACAAGGCCTTGACTATGTGGTAATGATGCCCAGAATTAGGAATTCCCTGATTATGAAATTAGTTATTACATGTCATTATTCGACTACTAGAATATCCATGTGCATGTTTATATGGTAATGTTTTATTTTTTCCATATTATGTTCTAGTTTATGATTAAAAAGGATGTTGTTTTTATCACACATCTTGCCTTAAAAATTTATAGCTTCCGCTAAATTATTTATCATTACTGGGCGTTTGAGCTCACCCCTTTCTTCTGTTTTATTTTCCCAGGATTCCAAGAAGTTTATTATTATTCTTAGGCAGGATTAAGATAAAGAGAATAACAACATTCTCAAAGAACTATCTATGTTGTGTTTTCTGTAAGAAATCATAATGTAAATTTAATTTATGTAATTTATATTCAAAGACTGTCAAACTGATTGGTCCTTCGGGACATGATTCCTTGTAATCATTCCAATTTTTTAAAATATTTGACCATATCTGGATAACTGGGGTTAGAGAGTTACACTTATAATAACCATTGAAATAAATACATTGGAAATCAAGGCAATCAATCGGCTTTTAAATACTTATAATGGTTATAAAATAACATCTAATTCCGATAAATTAATATGTTCATGAATTTAAATAATATAGATAAGATTTATTTTTTGGAATTTTATATTTATAAACTCATACGAGAACATCAATAGTCTTATTCTTGGTTTATATTCCATTATTATTTCCATACTCCAAATACGTAAAATGCATTGAAGACATATGAAGGTCTTGTGAAATTTTAAATAACCATCAACATAATTATATCTTCTTTCAAATAACTCTAACACATTTCAATAAAAAGACTTTAACATTAATTAAAAATTCATCTTAATATGATGTGAGTATTCTGAAAAAATATAGAATGAAATGATAACCTTCAGTGAAATAATTGATAAATTTATTTTCACTTCATATTTACCTGATAATAAATATATTGGTGAAGATGTGGGAGTTTTTCATTCACTCTGACCTTTTTATCTTAGATATATAAGATAATGTTATGATTCTAGTTAACATTTTTCAATTGTTCCTAGAAACAGGGAAAACATTAATTAATGTGAATAAGGAAAAAATAATTTTTTGAGAGAGGGAGAACATTAATTTTATTTTTCTTAATCTGAATTTAATGATAATAAAAAACCAAAAAATAAAAATATAAAATAAATTGAAGGAACCACCCCAAACCACACCAATTCAATAATGAAATAAGAGGAACTAAAAAAGTACAATACAATATCATCCTATATTTTATAAGAATATAAAGGTATAGATATCATAAACCTCAAAAATAATTTGATCCATTTTGAAACCCAATTTTTTGTTTTCGAAATATTAGGGAGATATTAAATTAATCCCCTAATGATAATCTAATTCAACATCACAATGGCCCCACAGAAAGCCTTTTTATTACAAATTACATAGTTAATTGTCTTTGCGTCCATAATTAGGATACTCTAAGAATCATGTAAACCCATAAATCATGAAAATAACAATATCACTATGTAAAATCAAATAAAAATTTGTTAAAACATGATCTTCGTAAAATATTAATACATCAACAGTAATATTATGTGATGGGTACATAGGTTTGGCCCATTTCAAGGGGAGCTCTAATAAATTACTCCACATTATATAATTATTTGTTGTTATCTTATCCTATAATGTATGCCAACAAAATTGAATCTATAGGGAATCAAAAAATTACATTTTACTATGAATATTTCCATTGAGTTTCTTTTAAATTATTGGGGAAAGAACAAAATACATATATAAAAAATCATGGTCTAATGTTTCTTCTAATCCAAAATAATATTAAATGGGGATAAATAACCTTGAAGAAAATATTATTTTATCAAAAAAATTACCAAGTTTCTGGGAGCACATTCATTATACAAAATATAATGAATATTTGATTCTCTACCACCTTAAAAAATATGACATGATTTATTTATAGTATGTTTCAATTAAAATTAATTTCAACCCCATAGTAGATATATATGGGAAAAACAAAACAAAAAATCTTATAAACATTGTAAAAGCTTTGATCCCCATAAAAATATCTTGAAATGATTTTAATAACTATTAGTGTGGGACATATATATATATTTATATATTATTTATAGTGTAAATAGTTACTTTTATTACTAGTAAGGATTCAGAATTGGTAATCATGATTATATTTGAAATAAGAATAATTTGAAAAATAATATTTCGATCACATTCACTAAATCATTCAAAAAAAATTTATAATTCCAAACAAGATCATTTCTATAACAATATTATAAACGCTAATATCATTCCAATCATATAGAATAGTTTTTAAGTGAATTAATATTTGTTATCCAAGATCCATGATCTGAAAAAAAATTATTAACAACCAAGCCCCTACCAATCCAATAATAGAGGTCCTCTAAAAAATAAATTTTTATAATTACATACTTCTCAAAATAGAACTTGGTCTAGGGCCTAAATGGAACTAGTGAAACTAATCATTAAAAAAATATTTATCATTAATAACCCTTTCATAAAATGTTTCATTAATTTCAAATAAATCATGAAATCTATTTTCCCAAGAAAGATATAAAAATTATGGAGAGAGTTTCTTCAATCCCATTTCTCAATGTTTTTTCTAAAATAAATTAAATACTATTTCAATATCGATATATAATCCACAGAAATCTAACCCAAGGAATATTAATATCCAATAAAAGTTTATTAGGAAGTATAAAATGATGCATCACATAGTTAGTAATAGATTACAAAAAAGATAAAATAGTAACTAATTTCCCCTCCTATAAAACATTTTTATTTTTTAAGTATTACTATTTTTCCAAACCATATCATGATTAGTAAAATAATACTATTCAAATTATAAATATATGTAATAATTAAAATTTATTTTTTGTGCCTTATTACATTATTCATTCAAAAAGATAATAAAATGATTTTTTCAATCCTCGATTACCCCGTGAAGTAATTGACCATTAAATTTTTTAAAATATAATCATTACCGGAAACATAAATATAAATAACTTGATTTATGAAAAAATTTAAACATTACTCATGTGCTTCCATACTGAATAGATAAAAATCAATAATCAAAAATATATGAGTGATCATATGAACATTCTAATTAAATTAATCCAAATGAAAATTACACAAAGAAGTTAAACATAAAAATATGTATAGAAAAAGTATCAACCATTAGAATAAAAAAATATTGGGTGTGATCATATCACCTTGCCTCAAAACTCTAGAAGATCTAATCTCTTATTAAATAACATCAATAATTTTAATTTTATAATAAATAGATTCAACACATTTCATTATTACAAAAATCAATTTCTCTTGAAATACCAGTCAAATAATAACTAATTTACAAGACACTTATTCCACCAAACCATAAACCTTTATAATATCAAAATTTAAAGAATCCATACCTTGGGGAGAATAGGAATGATATTTTTTATTTTGAAAAATATCATCTATAGTTATAGTATTGTTACTCATTAGCTTATTTGAGATAAAATCACATAAATTTTCAGTAAAAATGTATGAACGAACTATTTTAGGTATATTATCTAGTTCCATGGAAATTGTATTACAAATAATTATACATAGACTAGTGGTATGAATAACTATCACAGAAAATGAATTGTACAATATAGTTACATATTTGATAAGTTTATTTTTTAATTCATCTATATAAAGACCCCCATTCGACCATTGATTAAAAATGTTTAACATGGAATATTAAATAAAATATCAATACACGTAAAACAAATCAAATGTAATCAATCCATCCTAGGAAAATTTAGAGTTTGAAATGTATTTAAATACTCAAAAACCTAAAATTCCAATAGGTGTTATGAAAATTGATTTTTAGTCTCATTTCTATCCAACATATGCCTATACACACAAGTAGTTCAATATCCAAATGAACATGATATAAGTACAATATTTCATAAATAAATTAAAAATAATAACATGACTAATTCCATATTTCATAGATGCTATACAATTTGAATCATTAAATAAATTCATATAAAAATTCTGCATCTGCCTCATAGATTCTTTTCTATGAAAAATTCACCTTAACAAGGTTGCATAACTCAAGAAAATTTATGTAAATGTGAATCTTGATTATCCATAAACTCATCTAAACAATGTTTCCAAATATAATCTTCATAGATATTGACCTACCTAATAATATTTTTTATACAATAAATTTCTCCACTATTGAAACATATGAATCTCTATGACACTACTAAATAATATACAATTTCGAAAATATAAACAACAAATTTTAGTTATTCTCAGTTTCTCCCCTATGGTACATGCATTGATTGATGTCCAGACCCATCATAAAAATTTATTTCCCTAATTATCCCAAAATCACTTTATATTATCAGAAAACCGAATATCCAATTGCTCCAACTACTCCTCTAAATCTATAATTAACAAGATGGGTCCAGGGTCCAACTACAAAGGAGGTAAAGAGCATAACTAGTAAAATGTGAAATTTCTTTTTTTATTGTGATTCAAAACCTAAAACACTATTAATACATTCACATATTACAATATTCAGATCCATCCCTTGAAAATAAGTGAAATTACCCCTCGAAACTCAAAATTTCAATTAGGTGAGTTAAAAAGGTCATGTACAAATCCTTACATAACTATTTATTCATTAAGAACACCATAATTTATCTTCGATGTGATTAATATCTCAAAGAAGTCAATACATAGAAGAAGTATTTTAAAAAATAGTGAATTTATTAAATTATTAAGGATCTATTTTATACACTTTTAATTATTTGGGGCCCCCCATTTACATAAAAATATTTCTAGAAAACACAATTATAATCCTGGACCTCTATATGTATGTGGATACGAGAAAAATTAATAATTCATAAATTATAATCCTTCATTAAAAAAATAAAATCACATCCATATCTTATCCTCTTACATATACAAAATAAAGAAGGAAAATTAAATTTCATATTTTTACAACAAAATATATATCCTTTAATAGAATCTTATATAAATAGATAATATCAGGTTGGCATTTTTTAAATCTCTTCTGAATAACATGATCAATAAAAGTATTAAAATGGTCCATAACAATTAGAACATAGTATCTTTTTTAGTTTCATTGATAGTTAAAACATAATAAATTCAACTATTTTATTTTAAATCCCTTCAGTTGTGTACATCATCTGAACCGACTAAGGAATAATCAAATAAATTCAAAAGAAATTAATATAATTATTAAGAATAAATCAAAATTGATCATTTCCAAATGAAATTGATGTAATGATGCAATTACAAATATTATGCACTAAAAATTTAGAAAAAATTATTTTGTTCTAATAAGGTCATCACTGATCAGATAAATTAAACACCTCCCTAATAAAACCCATAGAATATAATATAATAAAGCAATGACAAAATTGAATTAGAAAAAGAAGATTACCTAATGTTTATAACTGAATTAGTCCATAATGACAGACCATACGATGTGAAAAGAACCCATTTTTATCATAACAATATTTCCATCAACTATATGGTGATATGGTCAAAAAAAATTACTGAGAGGGGGTATATTAGTAAATAATCATTTTAAAAAAAAAATTTTAAGAAACAATATCCACTTTTTATATTGAATTTATTTTCATTCCTAAAAAATATAATATTACAGAGATAGGGCATAAGAGATTGAAAATTTTTATTCGTAAATTTAAATAGATAAACCATTCCATTATTAGGAAAAACCTACGAACATATAAACAACTAATAAAATATTTTAACAACTCTTAGTATGGAAAATTATATGAACTCCTATTAAAAATCTCCCAAATATATTTCTACATCCAATTCTATTATAATAATATCTAATGAGAATAAAAAATTATATTCATCCAATGACCCCTATAATGTTTTTCATTTGATTATATCTACTTCTTATTCACTTTTTTCATAGTATCAAGACTGTCAATTAAATCACATTCATAAAACATCATTAAATAAAATCATTATCTAACTAGAACCTCATAATTAATGAGTTTTTGGAATATGTAGAATGAGGTAGAAAATTATCCTTCCAGTCACTCTGGTAGGAACTTCAGAACCAATTCACCCATTTGAGTATTTTGAAAAATTATTGACAACCTTCTCAATTTCCTTGAATGATAAGTTGTTCACATTATACTATCTAAATAATATTATTTTCTTATATGCCTCTATATCAATCTTCCAACTGTAAAAATATATTTATAATAATTTTAATTTAAATCCACATTAGGGATCATATATGAGAAATCAAAAAATATTGAAGCCTCAGTCTTCATAACTAAGTAATAACTAAATGAAATGACTAATTTTAGTGGATTAGAGACTACACGATTATCATTTATCATTAATTCATGATATATTCTTTTAAAATCACTATGTATGAATAAAACCATGCATGAATATAGTGATAGGATCAAATATTCTTACGTATTAAATCCATTAATTCCTCCTAAATCACTCAATTAACACAACAACTTATTTAGAGCCTATATATTAATATATGAATTCATGAAGTTGTGATCATGGTTTTCTTATATATATTTAAGCCTTATAATACAAATTCTTCTATCTTATTAATCATAAAATTTTCCATTTCTAATTTCATTACATATTTCTCCATATGTCATTCCCAGAATAATACTTTTATAAATTTAAAAAATTCATACATAGGTTAAACCACAATAAATTAAAAATCATCATTTTTTATGAGTATATATTCAAGTGATAACTCTAATTAAAAATGAACCATAAAATGGAAAATACGATTTTGGTGTCATTTTAATTGATATAATGAGAAACATTAATCCAAATAATTGATCACATCAAATTGATCATCAAAATCCCATAGTCAATCAACCTATTGAGTGAACCCCACATATTCTATTACAATTATCATCAAATTCATTTCATCATAATTTATAATTTTATACTTTTATTTTTCATTTAACGAGGATAATTCTAACCTTATAAACGTATATAATTATTTGAAGTTCAAATTATTAAATTTCACTATATTCAACCACTATGAATGATATAATACATTCATGTATCTCTGATGTTCCATTATGAAACTCCCATTTACCCTTAAGCAGCATCAAATCAACTTTAGAGCTGGAATCAGAGTTACCCTTATCAATTTTTTGGAACATCGACAAGAAAATTTTAAATCAATATATAACCTTTTCATGAACTATTTTAATTCATTATTTCAATTTAGAAGATTATATATATTAAAATTTACCAATACATAGGGGTTAAAGTTTCATTACATAGGCTCTCAATCGGTACAACACATCAAGAACAACACAAAACCATTCCAAGAATCCTCAAACAACTCCAACGTACTTTAATTATGATATAGAATGTCTTCATTCATACATAATAATTTTCAATAAATTTTTTTAATATCATCACTCTAATCATCACATTTAATTTGAAAATTATTTCTTCTTTAAATAATAACAATCCTAATAATAACACCAACTTCAACCATATCAAGTTGATATTCATTATATATAGACCAAAACCTAGTAGAACATCATTATATAACAAACATGGTCTAAATATCAACCCAAATGAACAATAAAAAAACCCATCCTCTAATTTAATCCATTGAATTCCAAACCATATAAATATGATGTAAAAAAATAAATGAGTAATGTAATAAATTAAATGATCTTCAAACCATTATTAATCATAAAAGATACATAGTGTTTAAACCATCATCGATCCACTAAGAAACATAAAACCACTAGACAGTGGATGGATTAAGGAGGTAACTTGGAGAGAAAACTCTTGTAGTGGAAATCTACATACAAATATAAGAACATTAGTTTCTATATTGTGAGAGATATGAAAAATGTTGAAAACCCAATGGATGTTTATGTAATCTATATTATATAATAAGAGTATAGAATTATTAATATGTGGAAATAATAAAAGATACATAATAAATATATTATTTATGTAATGTTGGAAAAAAATGTGAAGATCATAAAAAATTCACTTGTATAGAAATATAATACACATATATTTGAATTAATTGCAAGGGTAGTTTTCTACAAATTTAATTCAATGATTATTAAACAACCCAGGATAGAGAAAATATATATCTTGAATATTTTGCGGATATTATTTTATAGAAGAGTGTGCATGTTATTTATATTAAGTACTAAATATGAAAATGAACAAGAATCCTAGATGTTTAATTTATTGAAACAATCGTAGAAGGATATTTTATATTGGTTAAATATCATTAATGGTATTATCCCCTTATTTTTAATTATGAATTGACTCTCAAGGGAGTAAAAATGAGAATACACAAAATTTGGATGAACCCCCTTATAAAGGAAGTATACTAGAATGAGTTTTTATGTTTTTGTATATAGGGATCTTTTACATAGTTCTTATAATTTAATGGGAGAGTGACAATATATGGTAACAAAAAAGTGATAATGATCATTGTATTGAAATTAAATGTTATTACATATGATTTAACACTAATGAATAAGATATATTTTTTTGGATTATCGGAAATTCAATGATTAAATGAAGAAGGATCACTTTCTATTTCAATTTAAATATCAAATGTTAAAAGGATTAGTAAGAATTAGTACTATTTTTTTGTTGATAATCACTCATGTTACAAGAAAATTCCACTAGAAATTGATAATAATGGAAGCACTAACTTCACCTACACTTATAGTATAATTTTTAATATATACTTAGGTTATGGGATATGGTTTTTATTTGATAAATGTCATATTGGTTGTCAGATTGTATGGAAAAAATAAGCATAAAATTTCAATAAATATTTCAATATAATAATGATATATATTCTTTTCCAATAAGGAAACATCCAATTTCAAAAAAATGCTCGTATTAGGAAAGAATTATTAACTAAAAAATAAAGTCATTACCTCATTCCAATTAAAGATGCAGGGGTGTTCTACCGGTCGTTGGTAATCATTACATAGAGGAATTAGTGTATGATCCCACATGATCATCCATGTATGATCTATATTCTTATAAATTTTATTATCTAATATTTTCATGTGTTAAAGAATATTATCTATGAACCATTCAATATATTGAAAATAATTACAACCATTGTATTTAATACATGAAGAAAAACTTGGTTTATGGTTCCCAGAAGGAATAAATCTCACTCTGTAAAGTGGAATAGATCGGATAAGAGCTCCCAAATATGAGTTTATTAATATTCCCAGATTTTCAAGCTCCTTCCAGATTATATATGAGGTTATCATTTATGAAAACTTCACATTAACCATACAATAAGTGAAACATTATAAATTAAACTAAATGTATCACAGATAAACTAGTAAACATATTAAAAATGAATTAAAATATTTAACAAATACTTATAACATTTAATTCCATGATAAAATTAGATAAATTTTCTAAAATCACCTCTCATAAAAATATTTAATGAACCTTGAATAAATATAATTATTTGAAAATAAAATGTATTCACATTCACTTCATACTTTTGAGTACACTGATCAAAGAAACTAATTTCATATAATTATAATTTAGAATAGAAGTTAATTTATTTATTTATTTTGATCATTCTATCTCAAACATATCCCAACCCCTGACATAGGGCCTTCCAAATTCTAAACATTAATTCTCTAGAGAATTAAAAGAACCTGAATTTTCATAATGTTTGACCCACCAAAACAATATCAAGATAGAAATTCGTTCTAATAATAGACCAAGAGTTTTATCAAGTAAAACATCATGGAAAATAAATATATAAGCTTTATTCATTGAAAAATTAACCACCCCTCAATGAATATAATATGAAATATATTCTCATTTCCCATGATATCGCATAAATATAAAGCATAAATTTGGCCAATATTATTTTTTAGGTTTATTTATTGTTAGTATAACCTCACTTAATAAGCATAACCTCATCTACTATATCTATATATTTTTTGAAGGTACATACATCCGGTTCAACTAGTCCAAATATATCACTTCATCAATATGTATGTGCCAAATCCTTTCCGGATCATTAAAAAATTTCATACCACCTCTGACACACCACAAATATGCTACCTTAACACAACATCATTGTCACTAATTTCATCATGAATTCGTGTATGTGGTCAAATGGTATACATTTATATTAATTCAAATTCAAGAAAGCAATATACATGCTTGTAAATAAGAAAAACTGGTGACAGATGTAACATATTCTATTCTTATTGGAAGGTCAGTAGTAATGATCTCATCTATTCAAGATCACTAATTGAAATCATCTTGAGAAAAGTATCAATTTTTATAATACTCTAACATCTGATATTTAGATATCATATTTTCCATGTTATAATAATATATCAATACTATATGACATATATATAATATTAATATCTTATTATCTTGGGTTCTTATTTCAGTTGTAAATTTTATTACATTTGGATATAAAACACAATTTGAGGAAATTACCATAATAATTGAACATGAAAAACAATTTTTTATAATCATGATAATATAAAAAAAGTTATATTTACAAATTTTATACTTGTTTTTTAATAATTAAATTTAATAGTTATATATAGGAAACCCACTCACATCATTATAACTATCACAATATCTAAATACTAACAACTCTTAGTCTACTAGCTCCCACACAGAAATCATGATTCTATTGATTATTATAATAACTATAACCTCACATCACTGAGTAAAATATCTCTAGATATCAAACTACCAATGTATATGTACCGACCACCAGTGGGACATGGGCCCCATTGAAAGTAAAACTATTATAATATTATCAATGTATATAGAAACACGATCTACACATTTATGTATAACAGTAATATCTAATATAAATCTAAATATATAAAATAATTACTTTGATGCATCAAAAATTACTATACACTCAAATTATATTATAATATTGGTTATCATATACTACTTCTAGATTCTCATGTGTACTACAACATGATTCATGAAAAAGAGTTATCCAGACTATGATTTTTGTTATATTGATATATTTGGAAGCATGCATCAGGGTTTCACCCCTCTACTAGCACCCCATCAACCCAATACACAATGAACATATCATTTTATGTCTCTAATAAATAGTTGTAGATTTTAATTATTTTACATGCTACTCTCCTGGATTAGCCTGATATATGTCTACTATAAATAAAGCATATGAAACATTAAACCTGGTATATAGCATTATATATATAATATATCCAATTATTTAAGGAAAGTGTATTTTACTCACCCACTAATTTTAGTTATATGTTAATTGACACATTTTCATGGATAGATTGATTACATGAGACAAATTCAAATATTCTCTCTTGTATTGTTCCATATTATACCTTTTGAGTACTCTGTCAATATATATAATTTACCATAGCCCAATTAGCCTTCAAGAACTATCTTGATAGATCTTTATTCCTAAAATATTGGACTCATCACTCTAGCCCTTTTTGGAGAACAATTTATTTAACCAAGTCATTAGTGACTGTATGAAATGAACTTTATTTCCGATAATTACTTTTTCATCAAAAAAATTAAGAAAAATAATGGTCCACTAACTTTCTTCTAGACATTCAGATCAATGTTATTCTAATTGAAACTAAATTGTTTTATATCCTAATCAAAGAGTAAATCCAATAATTATGATGCATTATTTAATAAATATATGGATATTTATAATGTGTATTTTTTATTGGAACTCATTGGCATAACAAAACTCTTGGGTTGTTTCATAAAGACTTCATTAATTAACATCACATTTAGAAAATCAAATTTTAAATATATTTTATAAATATTTAAATCAGGTAAATCTGAAAATTGATAGTAATATTATAATAGATTTTATCATCCCAGCCGGTGAAAATATTTTTTCTGTGAACTAACAATCCTCAAAACCATTCATGGCCTTCCACATTTTAGTGTTATTTATTTTACTATCCATGTCAATATTTTTCTTGAATACCAATTTATATCATATAGTTTTACATCATTTAGAGGGTCTACTAAAATTAAGGATCGATTTTGGTTCATGGAATCTATATGATAATCATGGCTTATCTTTATTTTACCAGAACCATCCTATAAATAATCTTCATATAGTTTAGTGTTTTATTATCATAAATTATTAATCATCCAGTTCACTAAGTGATAATAAAATTATTTCACTCTAGTTCTATAGCCTATCTTGTAGACCTATTTAGAACTATTATATGATGAATATTGTTTTCTTCCGAAATTTGTTGTG
Source organism: Viscum album (assembly GCA_963277665.1). Lineage (NCBI taxonomy): Eukaryota > Viridiplantae > Streptophyta > Magnoliopsida > Santalales > Viscaceae > Viscum > Viscum album. Next base: position 909,118,210 of record OY728155.1, on the reverse strand, counting down.
GATATTATTCCAAAACCAACTCTTGTTCATCTAGATAATCAAAATCATCTAGGTTAAAATTTACCTATCTTCTTCCATTAGACATGGGTTACCATTACAAAAATATTGAATAAATCACCAAAATCAATTTTTAACTCATATATTAATATAGATATTATCCTTTAGTTTCCTTAGGATAAAACATAAAGACCCCACTCATTATATTGGATTAATGTTTTGCATTATGTATTATCTTAAAAAGATACATGCATCCCAATAGATGTATGTGACATAGATTGGGTTTCATTGAAAACCATAAATCATCTATAATCACTTTTACATTATTAGGTGTTACTCGATTCATTGTATATTCCTCTTCCTACAGTTAAGGTCATAGAAAGAATAAAGGTAGCGTTGAATGACTCATCATGAATCTGACCATTTCAAGAATGTTAGGATTCTTCCTTTCACTTACACTCCTACACTCAGGAATATTAGATTAAGTGATTTTGGAAAGTATCCCACACTCTTTTAGGTGATTTAAGAGAAATTAGATTAAAAATTATCTACCTTGTCTAGAGGGATGTTTATTTATATTATTACCAATATTATTTTCTACATCATTTTTGTATTCCTTAAACACCAAAAATTATTATGAGATGTTCCAAATTATGTTGACATATACATATATATTATAGTCGTCAAAAAAATTAATGATGTTGTAAAACCCACCTAATCAATTTAATTAAAATAGAATACACAAATAAATATTATGCAATTCCTATATTTTTAGAGCCCCTATTATCTACTTAGTGAACTATTCATTGAAAATTTATATAATAAATAATTATGACATATAATCAGGGGTCAAAAATAAATAGAGTCTAAACATCATAATTAATGTAATTTGTGACAGAAAGTTTTTTTACATGACCAATCCTATGGTGTTGCAACACATAAGATATGATTAATTCTCACTAGATTTTTCAATAATTTCAAATTTATATTTATATAAATCACATATAAACATTCCATTATTAATATAGGTAATACCATAGACTACGTTTCCCTTATATAATAGAAACATTTATTTCCCTATATGATATAAAATCTAATTGCTTCAAAAATTAACATAGAGATTATGTTTCTAATAATGGGTGATCCATATAGCTATTATCAAATATAATAGATAATATAAAAAATAAATTAAGATGAGAGTCTCTCAAAAATAATGTTACAAGTCATGGGAAATTTGATTATCATATATCAAACGTTCCATGTATAATATTATTAAATCTATTTTTTCATTTCCTTAAAAAAATTGTAAGAGAAATATTTTCTCTAATACCCCAATTATTGAAATAGATCTAATGAATTAAATTAAAAAATAACTAATGAATAACCATCCCCTTTCATAATCTTACAAGTTGTGAAATTCTTCTTCTTGGGGAACTTTTTACTCTAAGAATTGAATATTGATTCATGTTCATTTTCCTCCCACTATATTTGTATCTCATTAGAAGTGTCATCTGTTAGTTTATTTGTCCAAAACATAAAATTTCTCCCCTTGTCCTTTCCTTTCATAAATTTGTTCACCATAGGGACTGAATATTTTTTTTTCTTAATAACCTTATATACTTGGTTAAATTAATTAAATTGATCTGGGAGATAATTCTTCTTGTTATTCATATAATAAATGATAATACACGTAAATATTCTTATAATTAAAGATCTAAAAATTTGATTCATCACTAGTTATTGGTTTGAAATGGCCAAAAGGGATTGCAGTCACTTAACATACCCAATTATTTTGATGGAATAAGGTTTTTCATGAATTTCTCTTACTATCCTGCACCTAAAAAATGAACTAGGTTTTTCATATAGTTTTTTGGGAACTATAATGGTGATAATGAAGGATATATGATAACATATTTAAGCATATTATTCCTCTTTAATTATTAATATCTCACTAGACATTTATAATAAATCAATGCACTGGACATCATGAACATCATACAAATTCTTATCACATTTATATTTATCCTCCAGCATTTTTTAGACAAGTATCCTAGTAGGTTGTTGGTATTCCCTCACACAACTCATTTATTATTATCATAGTATTACTCTTATGTGGCTATAAAAATCAAAAAAGTTATATCCATTCATGATACTCCTCTAATCCATTACTGATTTAAATTATATTTAATTTGTGATAGTGATTTCAATTTAATCGATAATATATAATATCTCAAAAATTATCACTTATCTTGATTTGAAAATTAGAGGTATTTCTGATAAATTAAACATTAAATTTTCTAAAATTATTCAATTGAAAAATAGTACCCATCAACTTGGATATTCCTATAACTTTTTAAATTAAATATTATAGTGGAATTAATCCATTAAAATTCCATGCATTGTTTATCTTGTTTCTATGCCACTACTCAGATATTTTTAATCTAGGATTTTGGTTTTCTAACCAAATTAACTAGAAGATACATGATTAGTGTAGCGAAGTACCAATTTTATAGAAATCATAAAGGTGATTTACTCTAAAAAAGTTCCCAAATTTTAAATAAGATAATAATTAATACTTCCATTCTACTATAATTATTTAAATCAATCAAACACTTTTATAAGAACATCCTTTTGGAAAGAGGAATCCATAACAAGGGTTAGTGAGAACCTCCAATGTAATATTTTAATAATCTAATTTGATGTAAGATGGTCGAATAAAAATTTCTATGTTGGAATTAAATTATTATTGGTGATTTTTTTCATTTATTTATCAAACATGATAGATTTATTTTATATAAAACACAACATAACACTGAATGAAATAAAACACTATCAACATATTAATTAATTTTTTACAATAAGTATTTTTTTATTCAATGTGATCACATAAGAAATCCAAAATATTAAAAAAAAGAATAAATACAGTGACTACCTATTAATGTTTACTACTATATAGTTCATCGAGTATACAATGGAAAAATGGGGATCTTAGGTGAATCACCCAAAGTCACATATTACTTGATCACCAATTCTCACCCCAACGAACATATCTATAAATCATATAAAATTTCTCCAAGTCTCAGTGATGTCCATGAATTCTTTAATAGTCATCATTATACTCCAATATTCGAACGTATGTGAGGAGTCCCAAGAAAATGAGATAAATATAAATACAATCAATCATATTCATAATGTCCATTATACACATAATGATCTAGTTAGAGAGAGATAATGTATATACCATAATTTAACTAATAATTATTACACCCATTTAATTAATATAAACAATTAAATAAATTATAAGAATATAAGATATACATTTGTCGGTCTCACTCAACACCAGTTGACAAAAAACAGAATATAGTCATCATTTTATTTTATATAAAATAAAATTTTATATAACTTATACTAAAATTATTTTATTATGAATTAAAATAAGTGAATCTAATTTATAATTCAAACATTAATCAACAAAACATACTACTATATTATTAAACATTCTAAACAATGATTATAATATTTTTAATTTTTTCTTAATTTATTATGGAACCCATGCAATAAAATACACTCAGATGTGGTTTTATCCCTAATTGGGACTATTAGGTAAGGGAAAACCTAGTCTGACTCACTAATTGGGTTGATCGACCAGCATCCCCTTACATGGGTACATGAGACAGTGTAAATGTTTGGCATTCCTGACACTTACATCATTAGAAATTTTTTTAATAAAAGTCCCACCACCTGCCATATACAAATTGTTATCACCTATCCCACCAAATAATATTTCAAGCATATTATTATCTCACATTTTCTTAATGGATATGAAGATAACCATTATTTATTATAATTTTTTTCATTTTCAAAACCCTCCCTATTACTATTTCCTCAATGAAACTCCCACCAGCATGATGTGTCACTTCAATAAACCCACAACTGGGGAACATGTATATAAATATATGTGTGTGTGTGTGTTAGTTGATCATAACATAGACGTAAAACAATGGATTTAAGCATCATTCATATCATTGTAACACTATGATTTTTTTTACTCAAATTGAGGGAAGAATAATTTCAAATTTCATTAAACAATAATATGAATTCTATGATATATCTTTTTGTATTGAGGGTGTAGTTAAAGTGCGAAATGTGGGAATACAAAAAATATCATCGAATAAGAATAATAAAATCATTAATAATGAGGTGAAATCTAGATTGAAGCTAATGATATTATGTCAAAAGAATTGATCACTAAATACAAATTGTGTCATTACCTCATTTGATTTTTGATGCCGTCGTGATACACTCATCATTGGTGCATTAAACTTGATATAATTGTTGTCATATCCCACTAAAATATCCACACATTCTCCAGAATTATGAGGATGCCTATAATATCAATATTGGGTGTAATTGAGATTATTCACTGACCCTTTTGATGTACTAATGATAATTTTATCACCAATTCTTTTATCTAATAAGAAAAACATGGATCAAGGTCCCGAAATGTACTCCACACTATATGATTTTTGAGAAATGATATTGGATCTCTCAAATTAATTTGTGTAAATATTCCCCTAAATAATGAGATCCTCCTAGAGTACATAGTTTATTATCAATTATGAAAAATCATTCTTTGTAATTTCAATAAATGAAATATTCTAATTTGGATGACATTAATCACATATGATTATGTGAACATAGCACATATTTCACTAATATTTTATCAATTAAAATATCGGAACATTGTAACTACTATAAAATGCATGGAATTATCTCAATCAATCTCACCCAAAAATATTTAAGAACACATGAATAAAAATATTCATTGATAAAATTTTCTTCCTCTTATTCACATCACAATTGTAAATATATTGGAGAAATAAATTAAATTCTTATTATCAAAAATAATAAAAATAGTTTATTTACATATTTCTTATAAAAATATAAAATAATACATATTTTGAACCCTACCATAGGGACCAGTATGTCCTAAAATCCAATTTTATTGAAAACATCATAAATCTAATTTTTTTGTCCTTATACACCATTTTCATGATTGAAGTGTGTAACGACCTGAAATTTTGAATAAATCTTGTTTCCTAATTTTATGTGTTATTTTACTTTGTTTTTATACTCAAAAAAATGTTTCATTTGATAAAATGAGTATAATTAAAATGAGACCATTGGGTTTTGACTGTTATATGACCATTGGTCAATATGACCCCTAGAAACTAAACGTTTTGAGTATTGTCTCTAAATACAAGTAATCTTGGTTAATTATTATAGAAAGAAGATTCGATGGCCTCACCCAGTAGTCTTGGACCGATCGAAGCCCATCTAACAGAACTTGGGAAGAAGGTAGCACCATTGGCCTTTGCTCTGTACCAAACCCAAGCCGAACTTCATCGTGTGAAGCTAGAACAGAATCGCCTTTGCGAGAAGTTCAAACTGATAGAAATTACTACTCGTGCGATGTTAGCCGAGCCTCCCTCAGATTCTCTCACCTTAGCACACCTTACAATTAGGTCCAATGCTGGTGTGATAAGGGGCTATGTAAGGAGACCGTAACTGCCTTGTGTAATCCTTTGTTTTAAATAAAAATTGGGATTTCTTCTTATGATGAAGTTTATGAATTTTCAAATGACCGGATAAATATATTATGCATATTTTTGATGAATTTTAGAAAAAGGATATTTTAAAAATGTTTATGTAAACCTTAAATAATTAAAAATGTGTAATGATATTACAAAAATGGTCTTCTACAATTATGCTCAGTACGAAATTTAGAGTCTAATAAGATCAAAATAATTTTTGATGAACAGTAAATTATGAATATTGATTATATGATTAGGATTAGTAATGTGTCTAAATGGATTAGTAATCTCACTTAAAGAAAGTATTAATATAACCTAAGCACCTTGATTAAGTAATGTGATTCAATAAAATGGTTAAATAACGATTTCATAAATTATTATTCAAGTATTAGTTTTTTCGAGTGAATAGTTTTTTTTAATTAAAAATTAAATTAAAAATATTTAAAAAATTATTTTTATAAAATGGATTTCATTTTTTAACTCGGAGCACCGATATTATGTTATGGTAATTTTTGGTGTTTTTTCTGAAAAAAATGAATTTTCGGTGAATAGTGTATTTATTTAAATAATAAATTAAAAATATTTAGAAAACTATTTTTATAAAATTGAGCTCATTTTTGAAACCAGAGCATTGATATTTGGTTAAGGAGAAATTTTGGGATTATTTTGAGAAAGTTGAATTTTCGATAAATAGTGAAAATATAGTTTTTAAGTTACGGGTGTTTAATGACATCATTAAATGATGTATTAAGTATGTAATCAATATGGTAAACTTATTAATAGTAATATAAGGTATGAGGTTTCCCAAGTATCCAATACCATGGGCAAGCCCATGGTTTTGCCAAAACCACTAATGAGGTGTCCCTTGGCCATTAATGCCTTGTCCCCTCACTTTCCTTATAAATACCAAGCCATACTCTCATCCATTCGAGTCCCCACTCTCCCCCAACGAAGTTATGGTCTCATTACCTCCCAAGGAGTCCTCCCAAGGTGACCCCAATCCCTCACGGTCCCAAACATTGAGTTTTAAGAGTTACGTTTTAAGGTAAGGGATCTGATCTCTCTCTTTCGTTTCATGAAATCTCTTTTATGTAATTTCTTTTATGCTCCATGTTATTATTTAAAAGGGTGTTCTTTTATACTCCTATTACTTTAATTTTCATGTTCAAATAATGAGAGATCCCCTCTTACTCTCATTATTTCGTTTTATGATGTTTTAAGTGGCGTTGTTAAGCTGCCGAAATTTTTGTAACGGATTCTTTCTCCCTTCTCATTTTTCAATATCTATTTTCATGTAAAGTATTTCAATATTCATTTTATTATGTTGGGGTATTATCTCTAAATTTATCATACTGATCTTTTATGATCATATGACGAGAGACCCCATTTTATCTCTTCAATTCAGTATTTTGATGTTTTAAGTGGCATAGTTAGGCTGCCAAATTTTTAAGTGGTTCTTCACCCTTCTCGTTTTGAAGTTCTACTTTCATGTCAATTCATTCAAGTTTCTTTTTGTTATGTTGGGGTATGATATCTATATCAATCATAATGATCATTTATGACCATATCATGAGAGACCCCATTTGATCTCTTCAATTCAGTATTTTGAAGTTTTAAGTGGCGTCGTTAGGCTGCCGAATTTTTAAGTGGTTCTTTACCCTTCTCATTTTGAAGTTCTATTTTCATGTCAATTCTTTCAAGTTCCTTTTTGTTATGTTGGGGTATGATCTCTATGTCTATCATACTGATCATTTATGTTCATATGATTTGAGACCCTATTTGATCTCATCAATTCATTTTTGTTGAAGTTAAAGTGGCGCCGTTAGGCTGCTGAATTTTTAAGGGATTCTTTCACCCTTCTCGTTTTCAAGATCTATTTTCATGTCAAGTATTTCATGTTCCTTTTTTTATGTTTGGGTATGATATTTATATATATCATACTGATAATTTATGTTCATATGATGAGATACCCTATTTGATCTCGTCAATCCATTTTTGGATGTTTTAAGTGACACCGTTAGGCTGCCGAATTCTCATAAGTGAAATCTTATTTTTTACTTCCTTTCATGTTCTTCATTTAATATGGTATATCATTAAAATTTCATTACCATGTTCTCAAATCCTTTATATTATGTCCCCCTACTATTTTATGGATCATTTATGAATTTTTTACCCATGTCCCCTCTCTTTTCAATTATTTTTAAAACCCCAAAACATAGCTGTTATGCTGTAGAATTTCCTTTTCAAAATATCTCCCTCTTTTTCTAAAGATCATTTATTTTATTAAGTGAATACTCAAATCTCTTTCTTCTAAAGGGGTATTCATATATGTATCAAAATGTTCTATTTTAAATTCTGGTATTTACATACATGAAACCCGCTTTCCCTTTTCCGTGGGTTTAATGTGACATAAAGATCATGTCTTTAAAGTAGTTTTTAAAACGTTATGATTATGAAATGAAACCCATTTGATTTATGCTATATGGGTTGTTTATGAAATGATTGATGATGATATATATGTCTCACATGATAATAAATACATGTCAAGGGTGCACCCAGATAGCGCTCCAATGCATTGGGTAAAGACATAATCTCTAGAGATGACTTTTTAGATTGATACCTTGGTGAATAACCTTGGTAAATTTTAATGACACCTTGGTGAAAAGAAATGATTTTCAATATTAAATGATGTAGCCACATATTCAAGTTATGAAAAATGTTATTTTTATTATGATATGTCTCATGATTTCTTTCTCATGCCTTAATGTTCTTTACATGACCTTATTTAATTATCTCAAGTTTACATGTAAAATATTTCTCTTGTTTCCCTTACTAGGACATCTGCTTACCATTTCATTTGATGTATGTCCCCAGGTTATGAGATACAGTAATGAACCTAGGATGAACATGAGGAGAAGCCTTTCAAGTGCTTAAGAAGAACCTTTTTGTGTTTTCATGTTTAAAGTTTCTAGTTTCCAAGACACTAACCCTTAAAGATCCTCGGTTTTGTAAAATGTAATGAATGTTTATGTGATAAAAAGGCGGGATGGTATAGTTGGTATCAAAGGATGGATTAGTTATTTGTGGAAATTAGGATATGAAAACTCAAGGAAGAACCCTATAGAAAAGTTTAAATATAGGAAATCTTCCTGGTATTTTGGTGAGTATTGAGTAAGGGGTTGCCAAGCAAATACATACATGTCTGGATACGAGCAGGTAGGGGTGGCTCTGGCACAGATGTAAATAGGGGTAAAACCCGAAAACACCACATTGAGCTAGAATTGAACAGGAACTAGTACATGACAATGGGCCTTGCTTCACTCTTGGTTACGACACTCCCGGGGGATATGCTTTGGTAAATTCATAAGATTAGTATGAACCATTGTTAAAGGAACAAAGATAAAATAAAATAAAGATTCACATAAGAATATATGATCATGGATAAACTATATGGGAACCTATGGGATCACAAGTTAGGGTATACTTTTCTTCTACAAGTTATCTTTATATGCTTTCAGTTCCTTTTCATGATTGTTGGTTAAGTACTTATGCCCCTAATTATGCTTTCTCTTATTAGTTAATGGTGGGAAATGGAAGAACATGTCCCAACAACCAATGTGATAGGAAATGCGACGATTGTCGTATTAATATGACATGGATGATTAAGGGATTAAAATATGATTATTATTTTTGAAGACATTCACTATTTTGGGGACCCTATATGATCGAGGTAAGTAGACTACTACGGTATTTTCATTGAGGAGTAAGGTTGACTTATATTTTGAAGAATCGATGAATTTAAGGTGGACTTATAGTAATTTAGGTTACTTATTGGAATGATTAACCTATCTTGGGTAAAATATTTTTAGGTTAGATACTTTTGTAATAAGATGATAGGAGTGGTTGATGTTGTTTGGAGATGAACAATGAAGTTTATTTTGGAATACTATGTTATCAAATCCTTCTTGTATTTGCGTTTCAATCTTAGTTTGGTTTATTTTGAGGAATTTTAAGGAAAGTTATTTATGGAATGGACTATGATGAACTTTGGGTAGTACCATGGAACTTTGAATATTTAAATGTAGTTTCCATTCCTATGGGATTATTTCTTTTTGAAGAGTTGTTTTACTTTACCCTTTCTATTTTTGGGATAATGTATAAAGATAGAAGAAATAGATAGTTAATCTTTTGTGGATTATGTGATTCTCTAGAAGATGATTCTTGTGTTTTGATGAGACCAAGTAGTTTTTAATGCTCATAGTTTGGAGAAAAGATTAGTTTTGGGTAGAAACTTATTAAAGGATGAAACTCTAAATGATGATGGGTATATTTTCTTATGTTTTTGTTTTATATTGTAAATGAATTCCTCAAAATAATGAAAAGGAACGTAAAACAAAAACGTTGTTGGTTTACGTTTCCTACTGGGTAATCAAAGACCGTTTACAGACATCATAAGTTTGGTATTTTTTTTACGGTTAAATTTCTCCTAATCATGTTTTCTATCACTCTCCCTCAGAACTTGACACTTTGTTTTCTCCTCTATGTCCATGTTTTTGTACATGGAATCCTAGTGTGGGAAAACTCGGGTGACCTTTGTACATACCTTTTTTTCTTTTAAAGTAATAGTTTTACTGACTCCTTTTCCGATGTGGGACATTCAATGAAATTTCAAAACCCAATTTTAAAAATTGGGAGGGCGCAATTTCTTATGGGGGGAAGATTGTAACTACCCGAAATTTTGAATAAATCTTGTTTCCTAATTTTATGTGTTATTTTACTTTGTTTTTATACTCAAAAAAATGTTTCATTTGATAACATGAGTATAATTAAAATGAGACCATTAGGTTTTGACTGTTATATGACCATTGGTCAATATGACCCCTGGAAACTAAACGTTTTGAGTATTGTCTCTAAATACAAGTAATCATGGTTAATTATTATAGAAAGAAGATTAGATGGCCTCACCCAGTAGTCTTGGACCGATTGAAGCCCATCTAACAGAACTTGGGAAGGAGGTAGCACCACTGGGCTTTGCTTTGGACCAAACCCAAGTTGAACTTCATCATGTGAAGCTAGAACGGAATCGGATTTGCGAGAAGTTCAAACTGATAGAAATTACTACTCGTGCGATGTTAGTCGAGCCTCCTTCAGATTCTCTCACCTTAGTACACCTTACACTTAGATCCTATGCTGGTGTGATAAGGGGCTATGTAAGGAGTCCGTAACTGCCTTGTGTAATCCTATGTTTTAAATAAAAATTGGGATTTCATCTTATGATGAAGTTTATGAATTTACAAATGACCGGATAAATATAGTATGCATATTTTTGATGAATTTTAGAGAAAGGATATTTTAAAAATGTTTATGTAAACCTTAAATAATTAAAAATGTGTAATGATATTCAAGAAATGGTCTTCTACAATTATTCTCATTATGAAATTTAGAGTCTAATAAGATCAACATAATTTTTGATGAATAGTAAATTATGAATAGTGATTCTATGATTAGGATTAGTAATGTGTCCAAATGGATTAGTAATCTCACTTAAGGAAATTATTAATATAACCTAGGCACCGTGATTAAGTAATGTGATTCAATAAAATGGTTAAATAACGATTTCATAAATTATTATTCAAGTATTAGTTTTTTCGTGTGAATAGAGTTTTTTAATTAAAAATTAAATTAAAAATATTTAAAACATTATTTTTATAAAATGGATTTCATTTTTGAACTCGGAGCACCGATATTATGTTATGGTAATTTTTGGGGTTTATTCTGAAAAAAATGAATTTTCGGTGAATATTGTATTTATTTAAAAATAAATTAAAAATATTTAGAAAATTATTATTATAAAATGGAGTTCATTTTTCAAATCAGAGCATTGATTTTTGGTTAAGGAGAAATTTTGGGATTATTTTGAGAAAGTTGAATTTTCGATGAATAGTGAAAATACAGTTTTTATGTTACGGGTGTTTAATGACATCATTAAATGATGTATTAAGTATGTAATCAATATGGTCGACTTATGAATAGTAAGATAAGGTATGAGGTGTCCCAAGTGGCCAATACCATGGGAAAATACCATGGGCAAGCCCATGGTTTTTCCAAAACCACTAATGAGGTGTCCCTTGGAAATTAATGCCTTGTCCTCTCACTTTCCTTATAAATACCAAGCCATCCTCTCATCAATTCGACTCTCCACTCTCCCCCAACGAAGTTCTGGTCTCATTACCTCCCAAGGAGTACTCCCAAGGTGCCCCCATGCCCTCAAGGTCCCAAACATTGAGTTTTAAGAGTTACCTTATAAGGTAAGGGATCCGATCTCTCTCTTTCTTTTCAAGAAATCTCTTTTATGTAATTTCTTTTATGCTCCATGTTCTTATGTTAAAGGGTGTTCTTTTATACTCCTCTTAATTCCCTTTTCATGTTCACATAATGAGAGATCCCATTTTAGTCAAATTATTTCTTTTTATGATGTTTTAAGTGGCGTTGTTAGGCTGCCGAAATTTTTGTAACTGATTCTCTCTCCCTTCTCATTTTTCAAGATCTATTTTCATGTAAAGTATTTCAAGTTCATTTTTATTATGTTGGGGTATGATCTCTAAATTTATCATACTGATATTTTATGATCATATGAAGATAGACCCCATTTTATCACTTCAATTCAGTATTTGGAAGTTTTAAGTGGCGCCGTTAGGCTGCCAAATTTTTAAGTGGTTCTTCTCCCTTCTCGTTTTGAAGTTCTACTTTCATGTCAATTCTTTCAAATTAGTTTTTTTTATGTTGGGGTATGATATATATATCTATCATACTGATCTTTTATGACCATATTATGAGATACCCCATTTGATCTCTTCAATTTAGTATTTTGATGTTTTAAGTGGCGCCGTTAGGCTGCCGAATTTTTAAGTGGTTCTTCACCCTTCTTGTTTTGAAGTTCTACTTTCATGTCAATTATTTCAAGTGCATTTTTTTATGTTGGGGTATGATCTCTATGTCTATAATACTGATAATTTTTGTTTATATGATGAGAGACCCTATTTGATCTCATCAATTCATTTTTGTTGATGTTTAAGTGGCGCCGTTAGGCTGCCGAATTTTTAAGGGATTCTTTCACCCTTCTCGTTTTCATGATCTATTTTCATGTCAAGTCTTTCAAGTTCCTTTTTTTATTTTTGGGGTATGATATCTATATATATCATACTGATCATTTATTTTCATATGATGAGAGACCCTATTTGATCTCGTCAATCCATTTTTGGACGTTTTAAGTGACACCGTTAGGCTGTCGAATTCTCATAAGAGAAATCTTATTTTTGTCTTCCTTTCATGTACTTCATTTCATATGGTATATCATTAAAATTTCATTACCATGTTCTCAAATCCTTTATATTCTGTCCCCCTACTGTTTTATGGATCATTTATGAATGTTTGACCCATGTCGCCTCTCTTTTCAATTTTTTTTAAAACCCCGAAACATAGCTGTTATGCTGTAGAATTTCCGTTTCAAAATATCTCTCCCTTTTTCTAAAGATCATTTATTTTATTAAGTGAATAATCAAATATCGTTCTTCTAAAGGGGTATTCATATATTTATCAAAATGTTCTATTTTAAATTCTGGGATTTACATATATGAATCTCGCTTTCCCTTTTCTGTGGGATTAAAGTGACATAAAGATCATGTCTTTAAAGCAGTTTTTAAAAGGTTATGATTATGAAATGAAACCCATTTGATTTATGCTATATGGGTTGTTTATGAAATTATTGATTATGATATATGTGGCTCACATGATAATAAATACATGTCAAGGGTGTGCCCAGATAGAGCTCTAATGCATTGGGTAAAGACTTAATCTCTAGAGATGACTTTTTAGACTGATACCTTGGTGAATAACCTTGGTAATTTATAATGACACCTTGGGAATGGACCATGGTGAAAAGAAATTATTGTCAATATTAAATGTTGTATCCACATCTTCAAGTTATGAAAAATGTTATTTTTATTATGATATGCATCATGATTTCTTTCCCATGCCTTAATGTTCTTTTCATGACATTATTGAAGTATCCCAAGTTCACATGTAAAATATTTCTATTGTTTCCCTTACTAGGACTTCTGATCACCCTTTCGTTTTTTTAAGATATACAATAAAGAAGAACACATAACTTATGCCACTGTCCTTTTCATTCTCCATTAATCATTATTATTATCTCACTAGATGGACATTAATAATTGTACCATGGAAATGGTTATATTTATAGTATTATTATCCTTGTTAACTATTCCTAAAATATATCTTCATCTATTTATAAGTGACGAGTCATGTCCTGATCATTTTTAAAATTTCATTCCACTAAGGACACAACCAACCCAAGTTATCTCACCGCAAAACAAATTTCATTATTTATATTGTATAAATGTATTTGATCAAATATTACTCATTGATTAATATCAAATGTCAATAGATAGATATAAATTCTCATAGATAGGAAATTCTAATGAAACATGAAACATGTTGTGTTCTAATTGGTGGTTTAGTCCTTGTGATCTCATATACTTGAGATAACCTCCAATGCCCCGAAGGCCTGCATATTTAATTGATTTTGATAATACACCTTTCAAGGTGTGAGGTGGAACCCTTACAAGTCCCATAATCATAAGTATTACATGTCCTGTAGGCCGTAGAGGAATTAATTTTCCCATAGGCTTCAAACATTACATAAAACCCAGACTAACTACTTGGAACTGCTCTTCCCCAGCATCATCATCGTGAAACCAGCTCTTCACCATCGCATGGCTATTCGGCTAGGCATTCTCATGCATGAACAGGCTTTCCCCAATGGCAGGTGCCATACCATATCATTCTTGCAATCTTTTTAGCTTCTTCTATGTCGAATTCTCCACGATCATCCTCCTTGTAGAGCTTGTTCCTCATAGGCCATCTAGTTTGCATCTGCACTTTAGGAGGCCCAAAGGCCTTGAGTGTAACCGCCCGATATTTTATGAGAAATATTATTTTTATTTACTTTGATGTATTTTGTTGTATTCTACACCAAGACTAGATTGAGAAACATGCAACACTACGTTTGCTTACAATATACGCAAACACAATTCTAGACTTGCGTTGCACGCCAGAGCAACCTACCTCAATAGCGTGTGTTGTACGCAATATCGAGTTTCACTAAACGAGATATTACAGTTATGAACATGATATTATGAATAGTAATACCATCTTTTTAAAATTTTAAAAATTTAATCTTTCAAAATGGACTTCATTTTTGGATTCGGAATATTGAAATTAGCCTAGGGTAAATTTTTGGTATTTTTCTGAAAACATTCAATTTTTGATGAGTAGTGAAAACACTTGGTTGCTATTTAAAAACTGAGTTTTTATTTAAATAATTATTTATTTTATTTAAAGTTATTTTAGGTCAAAATAGATATATAATACCTATATAATTTCAATGTAATTCATTGGAGTCATTTTATAATAATTTTAGATATATAAAAATTTTATTGAACTTTTCACCGTCTTTTACCCACCTCGTTGGAGAATTTGAAAATTTACATGAAACTTAATTTTACCGCTTCTATGAGTATAATTTCGAAAATATGAGAGACACGGTTAATATCAATGATTAAAATGTCGTTGAACAAGATAGAAATAATTTCTGGTGAATATTAACTTTTTACTTTAATTTACCACGTTTAAAAGTAAATAAGGAAACTAAGGGTAAAAATGATATTATTATTACCCAAACACATATCCTAATTCTATTGGATAAGTTTAATTCGACCAATAACAACCTTAGGAATAAAATATTACCCTTTACGTCCACTTGGATTAGATTAGGACACGTATTATTTTTTTATTTAAAGAAGAGTTAAAATTGTTAAAATCACAGTTTAATAGCTAAAACATTTTTAGTATAGGGATATACAAATGATAAATTATTTTATAAATATTAATTAGATATATAAAATATTTCCTACATAATGGTATTTTATATATAATTTTTAGACATTAAATAATTTATTTTATTTATGATACAATGATGATGTAGTAATTACATTATTAAGGAAATATTAACATAATTGATGTTATAAATACCCAAATAAATGTAATTTGAGACTTTTTATGAATTAAAAAATTTCTGTAGGTTAATATGACATGTTAGTATTGATTGAATTAACTTTTTAATAACTAATAACTCTGTTATGATTTTCAAAAAAATCAATTACCAAATAGTGTCAAAATTGACATAAAATAGTTTTTAAAAAAAATATTATATTATTAAATGTTATTTTATTCCTAAAAATCTAAGGTTCCACCAAATGACTTAGATAAGGTTATATATATAAATAATTAACCACTTTGGGTTCTTTTGGCTTGTTATAGTAAGTTTATTAACCATATAGTGTAAGAGAACAACAAGACACTGTAAAAGTTAAATTATTTAACTTAGAGTTAAAACAAATGATAAGGTTAAAATAGTAACATAAACTTGTATAAAACCTATTGGTTAAGATTAATTCGACCTATCACAACTTTAACTTCAAAATAAATCAATTTTAAACTATTATAAACCGAATATTACTTTATTATAAAATAATATTTTCAGTTTTTTCTAATGTTACCCTCTACTCCCTTATAAAAGGGAACCTCCTCCCTCTTCTCTTAACTCAATCTTGAGCCTTCAAGCTCGACCTAACCCTGATAATTTCCCTTATCAACTTCCCTAGAAACATTATAGAGGTTCTGGTCTCCTCAAAAGACCATCTCTAGTGCCTTAAGAGGAAGCTTAAAAGCGGTGCGTCGAAGAAGAGGTAATCTGTTCTACTGATTCTTTCAAGTTTTATTCTTCTTCAACTTCTTCTTATTTAGTTGTTTCATTATAAAGTAATAAAATAAGTATCACTAATATACTGATGTTTTATTATAAATATTAAACAGTCCCATTTCACTTTCTATCCATCCTATGGAAAACGAAATAATCGCGCGTGCGTACGTACAGAATACTGTCTCCACGCCGTGGTGTAATATGTTTTTCCACCACCACCTTACATGGATGGGTATAATGGTTGAAAGAATAACTACATATGGTTATTATTACATCATAATGATTATGAGATATTATATCATCCACTACAATTCATGTCAATAATTATGGGAATGATATCATCGCTCGTCCATACGTACGGATTACTGTCTCCACGACGCGATGAGATTTATTCTCCATGTTAACCATTCCAGAATGATTATAAAGTATATATAATGAATAATAATAAAATATATGACATAATAAAGCTACTGGATTTATTTATAATTATATTTCATCTAATTACATCAATTCATTTCAATAAGGAATGGAAAACAGCGTTC
Source organism: Viscum album (assembly GCA_963277665.1). NCBI lineage: Eukaryota > Viridiplantae > Streptophyta > Magnoliopsida > Santalales > Viscaceae > Viscum > Viscum album. Next base: position 909,101,234 of record OY728155.1, on the reverse strand, counting down.
ATGCGTACGTACGACCTACCGTCTCCTTGAACGGTGTATTTCATTTCATTCATCTATCTATTATATATATGTATATATTCTGAATTTATATGATATATAAATCATGACATACATTCTGGATGTAATTAAATCACGATATAACTAATAATAATATCAATAACAACAAGTCCAAATATGAACGATAAATGAAACAATTTTACCCAAAACGCTGCTTCAACATTGAATCTACAAAAGAACGGGTAATATAAAGTCATAAGTGAACCATATATGATATAATAACAATGAACATGATTCTGTAATAAGTCAATGAAAATATTTAAATCATTATATAGGAGTTTTCGGATACGTATGAATCTTATCAAATCTAAGGTAAGGGATAATTATTACAATCTCATTCTTATCCGAGATTGTTTATTCGTAAGTATTTACTGGGGTTATGTTTATCATTCATCTCCATATGTTCTCAAAATGTTTTCATAAAATGTGTACATTTCTTCCATGTATGTCTAAAGTCATTTTTACCCTTTTTTTACTTTTACCACATCATATGGAAGGAATGTTTCTTTTGTATACCATATAATGTACTTTTTGACTTTTCTGACAAAAGTACGAGAAGAATGTTTTTTTAACTTATACAGCATGAATGGATATTTATGTTTTCATAACACATTTTTTTCATGAATCTTACTCTACAAGATTTAATGATTATTTTTTTAACAAAATCCTTTTCTTTTAAAATTTCATGACATTTTGTGAAAAGAAAATGATTTTGAAAAAGAAAGGATATTTTCCTCAATAATTCATTTCAAGTGTTTTATCAAAACCATTTTCCATCTAAGATGACATTATTTCATATGTGTATGTTTCATGAATAATTTATCTATTATTTACATGGTTTCACTTTTATTATGATGAAATTATATCCATTTGTTTTATATGGATTATGTTATGATTGGATTATGTTTATGAAACCCATTTTATTCTTGTGTTATGATGAATGATTTATATTTATGTTGTTGCGCACATAATAATTTTTCATTATGAAATGGGTAGGACCTATATCCCCCTCCAATGCATTGGGTAAATATTTATATCTCATGAGATAGACATGGATAGAATGGTAAGTTAATCCGGTTCAGTGATATAGGACTGGAATGAGAAGTGAACTTCGTTCAGAAAGGGACTTTGTCCACTATGATGGTCTTGGAAGAAATACATTTTCTACTATAGAAATCATATCATGTGCTTAATGGTTTTCTATAATGACATGTTTTATTACCATTATATTTTTTCATGATTGATGTTCTATTATGATATATTCCATACGTACATCCATGATTTATGTCTTTTCTCAAGATTTTGATGTTTAAAGTTTATGTTCAAGTTTTTGCATTCAAATGTTTATGGATTGTTTTACGTTCTATATGTTTACCCTTACATATAATTTGAGCTCACCATTTTTATGATTTCTTTTCCCCAAGATATAAAGAAAGGTTTTAGGTAAGAAAAAAAAGGGAAGATCTTTCTGGGAGATGTTGATGTTCTTTCACCATGATTTAAAAGATTAATTTTCCGTGTTTCCAAAGACACTGAACTATTACGGTCCTTGTGTGTTTGTTTTTTTATGTATTAAGTATTCCAAAAAAGTAATGTAATGTCCATGTATGTCAATATTGGGTTTCCATAGTTGGTATCAGAGGAATGGTTTAGTCTACCTTTGAAAACTAGGATGCGAGAACTTTAGTGAGATCCCCAGAGGTATTTCTAAGGTATGTCTAGGGATGTCCCTATGGTTAATTGCAAGTATAGGTTACAATCCTAGAATTACAGAAACAATATTAGAATTAAAACTATTATGTTAGATATTAAAGGTAATCCCCCTTGATTATGAATTGTTCCTCTCACACTATTCATTTTGGGTTTTAGAGAAAGGCTGGAAATAGGAAGATTCATGATAATAGAGGATATGATAGACAATAGAATGATATTATTCACGAGAAAACAAATGAAACGGGATTTGGAAGTCCAAACATCGTTATTTATTCTAATCAGAAATCTTATAATATGATCAATAATCTCAACATTGGTAAGTATCCGGGCTCATCTAATAAAAGAAAGATGGAGTTTCATGATGATCATAGAGGAAAGAAAGTTCAATTTCTCTCATGTAAATCATGTTGGAAGAGGCATCAGGGAGAATGTTTCAAAGGAATTAGAAGATTCTTTGGGTGTGGAAAAGGATGACACAAAGACCATAAATGCAAAAGAAAAGGTTCAGTTAACACCATGTACAAGGATAGTGGTATTGCTACGACATCAACAACGATTAAATGTTTTCAATGTTGAATTTATGGGCATTATGCAAACCAATTCCCTAAGGGAAAGTCCCATGATGAGAATCACTATGGTCATATGGGTAGTATTTATGTTGATGACGATGAAGAGACAACAAATGATATATGAGATGAAATAATTATTGAAGCTCAGTCAATGGATTAAGAATGTAGTGGAATGATTTATGTTTATCAAGAGTTATGTTGTATTGGTAATTTAATGGTACTATGGAATAAAGAAAAACTTAAGGATTCTTACACTATTTTTTTTTCATAATGTCTTTGAAAGTATATGTTGAATGGTACCAGTAACCATGAATGGTTATTCAAATATTTTTGGAAAGTAGATGATATGCGCATAATGAATGTATAAGGAGAAAAATAATATATTTGATAGTATTCATGAGCTCATGATTGAAATAAGGACTAAGTGATATCATGGTTTGAGTATATAGAATTTTTTGGATTTTGGTATGTGGAAAGAGTTAACTTTTAACAGCATTAATTTTTTCACTAAGGTTCTATGGTAATTCATGTTTTAAAAGAATACATGATTAAGGTATTCACATGTTTGGAATGTGACCAACAAGATATATCTTATGATATATGGGGGATATATGATGGTATTCACGTGCTTGTTATGTGACATTTCTAGCAATCGTTTTCTTTATACTATGAGATTGGACATATGTATTTTGTATAAGCCTAAAGATTTGAATTGATTATGTTGGACATCAGATGGTATTTTTTAAGGATAGAACATTCTCTGGAATGTTATAATAGTGTAGTTTTATAAAAACAGACAACCTGCAAGACGGGCGAATACCTGTCGCGTCAGACAAGGCTGTGGGAATTAAACCCACAACTGAAGTGTGACAGGCCTTTATTGCCTACCACTGGCCTACAAGAAGTCCCTGGTTAGTAGAATCTATTTTTATATTATTAAGTGGTGTGATAGATGAAGTATACATACATTTTTGGAACCATATACGAATAATCTCACCAAAGATGGACTTATGTATATTTTACAACTTTTACTAACCTTTTGTTTGAGACATATGGAATGACCCATGATTCTATCACATGATCTTCTAACACTTCAAGAATGAAAAGGTCAACTTTATTTCTTTAATGGAATTAAGTGGAAATTGTTCAAGGCACGAACAACGGTGAGATTATATTGAAATAAATTAAGTATTTCTTCTAATTCAAATTCTTCAACTTTAGGGAAATGATCTTGAAAACCAAAAATGTTGTCCTAGTGCCCTTAAATCTAATGAATCAGATGGTACCTTATATCATCATAAATTTATGGCCTTGTGATTGATGGCTTTTTCATAGCGATTTTCTCTACCACTCTACATCAGAACATGATGGTTATATTTCTCTTCCATATCCATATTTTCACTTATGTTCTCTTATGTGGAAACCTAGTGATTAGTTAATTTGGGAAACCGTTATGTTTTATAATTTATTTTTTAAAGATAAGTTTTGGTATACCTTTTTACGATGTGGGTTTCTATGAAAGAAACTTACAAGTAGTAAACCATTTATAACCCCGACGAATTTCGAGGGTGAAATTCATTTTAAGGGGGTACAATGTAACAACCCGAGATTTTATGAGAAATATTATTTTTAATTACTTTGATGTCTTGTGTTGTAGGCTACACAAATATTATCTTGTGCTACACTCAACACTATGTAAGCTTAAAATATATGCAAACACTATTCTAGGCTTGTGTTGCACGCCAGAGAAACCTTCCTCAATAGCGTGTGTTGTACGCAATACTTAGTTTCACTAAATGAGATATTATTATTATGAACTAGCCATTATGAATAGTTATTCCAATTTTTTGAAATTTTATAAATTTTATCCTTTAAAATGGTCTTCATTTTTTGATTCGGAATATTGAAATTATCCTAGGGTGAATTTTTTGTATTTTTCTGAGAACATTCAATTTTTGAGGAATAGTGAAAACACCGGGTTGCTATTTTAAAACTGACTTTTTATTTAAATAATTATTTATTTGATTTAAATTTATTTTAGCTAAAAATAAATATATAATACCTATATATGTTCAATGTTTTTCATTGGATTCATTTTATTATAATTTTAGATATATAAAATTTTTAATGATCTTTTCACTGTCTTTTACCCACCTCCTAGGAGAATTTGAAATTTTACATAAAGTTTTATTTTACCGCTTCTGTGAGTAGAATTTCAAAAATCTGGGAGACAAGGTTAATTTCAAAGAGTAAAATGTGGTTCAATAAGATAAAAATAAAGTTTAGTGAATAGTAACATTTCACTTATATTTACCACGGTTAAAAGTAAATAGGGTAATTAAGGGTTAAAATGATATTATTCTTACCCTAACACATGTCCTAATTCAATTTGATATGTTTAATTCAACCAAAAACAACCTTTGGAATAAAATATTACACTTTAGGTCCACTTGGATTAGATTAGGACACTTATTACTATTTTATTTAAAGAAGAGTTAAAATAGTTAAAATCAATGTTTAATAACTAAATCATTTTTAATATAGAGTTATACAAAAGATAAATTCGACTATAAATATTAATTAGATAGATAATAATATTTCCTACATAATGGTATTTTATTTATAATTTTTATACATTAAATAATATATTTTATTTATGACATAATAATGATGTAGTAATGACCTTATTAATGAAATATTAACATAATTGATGTTATAAATACCCAAATAAATGTAATTTGAGACTTTTTATGAATTCCACTAATTTTATTAATTACTATGACATGTTAGTATTTATTAAATTAAATTTTTTGGAACTAATAATACTATTATTATTTTCAATAAAATCAATTACCAAATTGTGACAAAATTCACATAAAATTGTTTATAAAAATATATTATATTATTAATTCTTATTCTATTCCTAAAAATCAATGGTTCGGCCAAATTAATTATATATGGTTATATATTAAAATAATGAACCACTTGGGATTCTTTTTTCTTGTTATAGTATGTTTATTAACCATATAGTGTAAGAAAACAAGAAGACACGGTAAAAGTTAAATTATTTAACTTAGAGTATAATCTAAATGATAAGGTTAAAATAGTAACCTAAACTTGTCTAAAAAATATTGGTTAAGAGGATTTTGACCCATACCAACTTTATCTTCGAAATAAATCAATTTGAAGCTATTATAAACTGAATATGACGTTATTATAAAATAATATTTTTAGTTTTTACTAAGGTGCCCCTCTCCTCCCTTATAAAAGGGCACCTCCTCCCTCTTCTCTTTACACAATTTTTAGACTTCAAGCTCGGACAAACCCTGCCAATTTCCCTTATCAACTTCCATAGAGACTTTATATAGGTTCTTGTCTCCTCAAAAGACCAACTCTAGTACATTAAGAGGAAGTATAAAATAGGTGCGTCGAAGAAAATTTAATCACTTCTACTGATTATTTCAAGTTTCTTTCTTCTTAAACATCTTCTTATGTAGTTGTTACATTATAAATTAATAACATAAGTATCAATAATATACTTGTATGTTATTATAAATATGAAACATCCCTATTTAACCTTCTATCCATCCGACGAAAAACGAAATCACCGCGCGTGCGTACATACGGAATACCCTCTCCACGTCGTGGTGTAATCGTTTTTCCACCACCACCTTACTTGGATGGGTATAATGGTGTAAGTAATAACTATATATGGTTATTATAACATCATACTGATTATGAGATATTATATCATCCACTCCAATTCCATTCAATAATTATGGGAATGATTTAATCGCTCGTGCGTACGTACGGATTACAGTCTCCACGACGCGATGAGATTCATTCTCCATGTTAACCATTAAAGAATGATTATAAAGAATATATAATGAATAATAATGAAATATATAAAATAATTAAGCTACTGGATTTATGTATATATATATGTCATCTACTTACTTCCATTCAAGTAAACAAGGAAATGAAAACTGCGGTCATGCATACGTACGTCCTACTGTCTCCATGAACGGTGTATTTCATTTCATTCATCTATCTATTATATATATATATACTGATTATATATTATATATAAATGATGACATTAATTCTGGAAGTAAGTAAATCATGATATAAGTAATAATAATATCTATAACAACAACTCCAAACACGTCCGATAAATGAAACAATTTTACCCAAAACGCTGCTTTAACTTGGAATTTACAAAAGAACGGGAAATATAAAGTCATAAGTGAACCATATATGATATCATATCAATGAATATGATTCTGTAATAAGTCAATGAAATTATTTAAATCTTTATACAGGAGGATCAGATACGTATGATGCATATCAGACCTAAGATAAGGGATAATTATTCCAATCTCATTCTTAACCGAGATTGTTTATTTGTAAGTATTTATTGGGGTTATGTTTATCATCCATGTCCATCTGTTATCAAAATGTTATCATAAAATGATTAATTTTCTTCCATGTATGTTTAAAGTAATTTTTACCCTTTTTTACTTTTACCACATCATATGGAAATAATCTTTCTTTTGTTTACCATACAATGTACTTTTTGACTTTTCCGACAAAAGTACGAGAAGAATGTTTTTTTAATTTATACAACATGAATGGATATTTACGGTTTCATAACGCCTTATTTTCATGAAGCTTACTCTACAAGATTTCATGAATATTTTTTTACCAAAATCCTTTTCTTTTAATATTTCATGACATTTTGTGAAAAGAAAATGATTTTGAAAAAGAAAGGATATTATCCTAAAGAATTCATTTCATGTGTTTCATCAAAACCATTTTCCATCTAAGATGACATTATTTCATATGTGTATGTTTAAAGTATTATTTCTATATGATTTACATGATTTAAAATTTATTATGATGAAATTATATCCATGTATTTTATAAGGATTATGTTATGATGGGATGATGTTTATGAAACCCATTTTATTCTTGGGTTATAATGAATGATTTATGTTTATGTTGTGGCACAATTAAGAATGTTTTCATTATGAGATGGGTGGGTCCTAAATCTCCTTCCAATGAATTGGGTAAATATTTATATCTCATGTGATATACATGGATGGAATGATATGTTAATCCGGTTCAGTGATACAGGACTGGAATGAGGAGTGAACTCGGTTCAGAAAGAAACTTTTTCCACAAAGATGGTCTTGGCAGAAATGCCTCGGCTACTATGGAAATCATATCATGTGCTTAATGGTTTTCCACAGTCACATGTTTTATTCCCATTATATTTTTTCATGATTGATATTCCATTATGATATATGCCTTACGTACTTCCATGATTTGTGACTTTGCTCATGATTTTGATGTTTAAATTTTATGTTCAGGTTTTGCATTCAAATTTTTATGGATTGTTTTACATTCTCTATGATTATCCTTACTGAGCATTTGAGCTCAAACTTTTTATGTTCTCTTTTACCACGGATATAAAGAAAGGTTTTATGTAAGAAAACAAAATGGGAAGATCTTTATGGGACATGTTGAAGATCTTTCACCATGGTTTAAAGGATTACTATTCCGAGTTTCCAAAGACACTAAACTATTCTGGTCCTTGTGTGTTAGTTTTTTTATATATTAAGTATTCCGAAAAAGTAATGTAATGTCCATGTACATCAACATTGGGTATCTAAATTGAGGTGTCCCAAAGGCCTTGCTGACCTGAAGACCTGGGTGGCCGGAAGGCCTTAAAGGACTTGGGGACCAAATCAGTGGCCTGATGGCCTAAACGGGGGAATATTCTCGGCTGCTACATTGCCAAACAGTATATGTTACAGTTCCTGCTCCAATACCTGCTAGAGTACGACACAGTTACCACTACAGTACCTGCTATAGTACATTTGAAATTACCTGCTACAGTACTAGAAATAATTTCTTCACCTGGATTTGATCCTGGGTCTCCCCGATGCACTTACGGAGTCCTTACCAAACGGTCTACGTCTTAGGTGCATACTTGAGATAACCAATTACAATGTTCATGAGAATATGTCTCAATGAGTTAGATTCCCTAACCCGTCATAGGAAGACATTATAAATTTCTCATTAGTAATAGGTATATAGACCATTATATATTTATAATATGACATACATGGTATCATGAGGATCTCTTTATAATTGGTACTATTATAACCTTTTGATATTACCAATAATCTAAAGGCATTACCAAACTAATTTCATAAGAAATTAAAATTTTACTACGATTACAAATGAAAAGATATATAAATATCATACTATATACATGTAATGTTTATCTATGTATGTAAAAGGGTTTTTTTGGGTACCCACTAACAAAATATCAAAGACTATTATATTCTTTAATTATATGGGGTCATTAGATTTCACTAATTTTTGGTATCGTAGGATAGGTAAATTAAAAAAGTTTCCTAGGATGTAATTAAATTAATCACTACCATGTTCTCTCATGTGATTTACAATAGAAACAAATCAGAACATCACTCATTTATTTTCATGAATATTCAATGAAGTGTTCAATGCAAAAGAAAATACTATTAGAATAAGCAATCAAGTACCATGAGATAGAATTCAATGCTTTAATCACTCTTAATTAAGAAATCAGTGGTAATATACGGATATGTTATTCTTCATATTCATACATACACAAACATTCTATAAAATGAAACACTCGTATAGTGATTCTTTATCTGTGTTCATCAAAGGGACAAGCTCCCTTTTAAAGGATCTAGATCCCATTGTTGTTAAAAATGATATATTGTCTGATGTACCACCTAAATATGCAGAAGTAATTTTGTTGTAGATTATTTTTTCATCATCAATCTTGTGTTAAGGTGTCGAGATCGAGGTATTTACATTTTAGGGATTGTGGATTAGTTTTTTAGAATTCATTTCAATTTGAATCCATAAAAGATATATCAAGATTATTATGGGTAATTTTCTATTTATTTGATGATTAAATATTTCTCAAAATCTATCAATGGTATTAGTTTATTTTCTTCAATGAATAAATTTTTGATTCTACAGGTTTTTTAAAATAATTTATTGTGATAAAGTGTTTGAACTGAATCATAAAATATGATACATTAAATTTCCTCAGTTTGGTCTAGTACAAATATATTACTAAATAATATCAAATGGTATAATATAATCAAAATCCCCTGATTTCTATTTTGGCATAGAATATTATAAGTTATATCATAAAATAATTACTTGTCCTAAATCATTAGAAAAGAGAGTATCTTAGTTTTTTTATATTAGATATATCAAAAAATATTGTATTTGATTAACAATATCACATGTAATAAGTGATGATAACATTAATAGAAATAATATATATATCATGGAATACAATTAATACTTTCACATTATCTCTCTTTTATGAATAATATTTTCTTACCAATTATATGGGCTTTTCCATCAAAAAGCAATAAAAAGTGATAAATTAGAAGATAGTTCATTTTATTTTTTTCATAGAGGTCACATAGGTCTAGTGTTTTAGATAATAAAGTCACCAACCTTAAAAAAATTACTATTAGATCACAATGTTGACACTTCCACACAATATCAATTTCTTACATTACACAATTTTATGATATAACAAGTTTAATTTTTATAAAATATATTCACAATTGTTTTATTGACCTCATTATTGTATAAAATAAAACATAAACTCATTTGAACATTATTTTAAAATTCTTACTCAGAATAGAAAATATACTAAGGGAGATATAGATATAAATAAACTCATCAATCCATGAATACTCATGAAAAATATCATTTTTTGAAATAAACATTCAAATTGATATAAAATTTTCTTGCCAATAATAATAACGCCGTGAACAAAATATTTGCAAAAAAAATTCAATATAAATATTAATGGAAATAGTAAAGCTCATAAAATATATATTTTTTAAAATATAAATGCTTATGAAAATTTATTCTCAATGTAATACATTTCACCATGATGTAGTGGCATAGTATTCCAATGAAACATTATATCTTTAGAATACCATTAGAAATTATATGACTTCCGTAAAAACCCATAGATAGAATATATAAAACATATAGGTGACTTGATATATCATTTTTGTATCACTCTTATATTCACACTTAGAAATGGAAGAACCAACCTGGTAAATTCCAATAATCTGATATGAGAAAACAAATTGGTTAGCTTTAACCGTCCACCCAATATATTGGAGAGATATATAGATCTCACCCATCATCAAGATATATAATAAAATCACCCTTCTTAAAAAAAATTAATTAGGAGAAAAAAATATTAATAATAACTTGCATAAATTAGAAAAACATTTCGATATATCTAAATATCAATTCAATTTAAAATATTTTCTAAATATACCCAAAACAAAACAGATGAATTGTTTTTATTTGAAGAAAACATGAAATATAAATATTAATCCAAACATCAACTAATGGTTATGGCACTAATAAAAACTGATGACACAGTATAAGTTAAAATAAAACATTCATTTTTTCTTCTTTGTGATTAAATTCAAAAAGTTATATATGAAATAAATAAAAAATTTCTTTTTGAAAAAATGTGAATGAATTCAAATAATGAAAAACAAAATCCTTTTTAGTTCACTTATTTTTTTATAACTACATTAATAATATAAAACTATTAATATGTAAATGTAAGAAAACCATTAGGAAATAAATCATTGAATCATTAAAAACAATGATTAATGTCAATGTGTCTCTTACCTCATGTCTAACTCATCATGTACATTGTTTATAATACTAAATAATAAATTAATTTTAATTATTTACTTTTATTTAAAAAACTATTTAATTTTATTATTCCTTTTTTTATTATAACCATGTTATATAAAATTATTTAAGTACGTCAGATGATTCTAAAATACACATATAACATCTCAAAAATAAATTCTGTAAATTAACAATCGTCATAGTGGTTATTATTTTATCATCACTATAGAAATAATCACAAAATAATGATCATTTTTATACATTAGTTATACTTTAAATATTAACAATTTAATATGGGTAAGAGAAAATAATTATGTTATAACCATCTATTTGGCAAGTCATTTAAATTCATGAGTAACGATTTCATTTTTGAAAGATCATCAAGGAAAGAAGGTATTCATCATTTTATATTTATAGAATTATGATTTCATCATAAATTTAATATTATAAATATAAATTAGATTATGTTATGTGGTCATGGGTAATGTTAATTAAAAATGATTCACATCACTTCATGGAGGAGGTAATCCACATGTGTTCATGAATGATGTTACCATTTTTCAATGAATGGAATGGTATGAAATTAAATAATACATTATCATAACAGAGGGATAATTATTTAGTTTCTACCATATATATATATATATGAATTATATACATTGCTATAAATATCCATTCCGGGAGGTGAAGGAAAATTAATTACATATGTTCGTGAGGTAATAGTATGTTGTACAATAAAAATTCTTGTTCAATTTCACCATTTTAGGAGGACAAAAAGGTATAAAAGTTATTAAATTAATTTGAAAATATCATATTGTATTAAATATAATTGCATTTTTAATTTCATATTTTTTTATAATGACTTTATAGAGATATATAAAATTAATAAAATGAAAATCCTAGAATTAGTACATTACATATTCATCAAACAAACACTTTAGTTTTATACCAAGATCCTTTCTAACATAGATTTTTCATTAAACCTTAGAATCAATAAAATAGTTAGATATGTTAAGAAGGTATTTAGGGTTTTTTTTGGAAAAACAATTTATTCTTATGTGTGGATATGAGAGGATAGGAGGTGTCCTTTTATAAGTGGGGTAGAAAAATAAATAAATTTTTAAAAATGATTAAAATATATTAATGTATTACTATAGAAAAATGGATCGAAAATTGATTATTTGTTAATATTATATGAGATATGGATTTAAATATTCTCAAAAGTTTTATTTAGACAAGTTTTAATATGATTATTAACCTTATAAATTTAATTCCCCTTGGCCCCATAAACCTATTTAACCTTAACCATGGTAAAAGATTTATACTATTTTAAATTTTAATTAGAAATAAAAAATAATTTAATTATATTAAATAATATTATGTATTATTATTAAAAATCATGAAACAATTTTCTAAAATAAAATTCACTTAAATTAATGAATTTTATTTGAAAGTAAATATGTAATACAAGAAGAAAAACTATTTTCCTGAAAATTGCATATTAAGTATAAAAATATTTTTATACCAAATTCATGTATAATATTAATTCTTTTAAAATTTATATTAATATTTTGAATTAAAACAAAAAATTAAAATTTTATTCAAAAACTAAAAAATAATGTGACTTTTAAAATACTCTAATTGAAAAATAATAGTTTTAAAACAATATGTCTTTTTCACAATTTATTGATAAATAGAACATTTCAAGAAAATTCTAAAAATGTCATCATTTGATAATAATGATAGGATTAATTAAATAATATCATAATTTTTCAAAATACAAATAAAAAAAAAATTTAATAATATTTTGAAATAAAACCATATAATTTGTGAGAACCCAATTTGGATAGAAATAAATCATTTTTATTTTGACGCAAAAAATAAAAAATATTCATATAATTAAAAGAAAAATATATTATATAATAAAATGATATTAATTATATATGTAAATTATTTACTATAATATTATATATTTTGTTTCATTCTTACAACTTTTGGATATTATTTCCTATGAAAACCCTGCTTTTAATACAAACATAAACATGATTTATTACATTAACTATTCACTTGATAAAACATGGAATATTGAGAGGTATAGTTTCATTGGGTCTTAGGATCATTACATAACAACTTAAAACATGAAATACAACATGTTTACTAAAAACAACCTTTACATGACCACTACATTCCCTTGAACATAGCATTTCCCGGGATAACCTGAGGACATGTATAAAAAAAGTGGTGAGCTATAAAGCCTAGTAAAGGAATAAACGTGGAATAAATGGGAAGTACAATACATGTTAGAAAATAGTCATATCAATAGAGAACGAGAGAAACATGGACATGAAGTCAAGATAAAGAATGATAATCATAACATGGAAATGTGGCAACAACACTTAACATGGAATTAGTGTGAGCCAAGGCCCACTGCACATGAAGCATGAGTAAATTATCATTGCACATGAATCACGAGTAAACCCTCATAGCACTTGAATTAGCATGAGTCAACACTCATTTCACATGATGTATCATGATAATATACTTTACTCAATGCATTGGAGCGCTATAAGGTCGCACCCTTCTTAAACATTTCATTCCATGCATAAGTGTGCCACATGGATCATAAAACATGGATTCATAATTATAATAATTTATTCCATGAAAAAGGAATGGGGAATGAAAATTTATAATCAATAAGTAAATGTTCATGAAGGTGAATAGCCTTGATGGAGAAATTTTCATGGTATTCACTACATAATGGAATTGGTTGAGAAAATCGGTGTAAATTTTCCAGCGTAACGATGTGATCTAAGAATTCATAAAAATTGTTGATGAGAGATAAAGGGGTGTCTCATCATATCTACATGAAATGGACAGTATGAGGGTCATATAGATACATGTCCCAACAATTTTAATGGAATTTATATTCATGATACAAAAGTATTGCTTTAATGTATATGAGGAGAGAGAATTTACTTTCAGAATTTCGGCAAAGTAACAGGTGTACATGGGAGGAATTTAATGATAGAGAAAGTGTTATCTCATCATTCAAAAAATAATATGGCAGTATGGGGGAGGTTAAAAAATCATACCCCATCATTTATAACTGAAATTAAAAGGACATAACAATATTAAGAAAATTGGACAAAAATGTGAATGGAAGAAAACCCCTTACATGGATGTGTGCTTCCAAAGGCTTGAGAGAGGCTTGAGAGAGGCTTCATGGGAGCATGGGGAACCTTCAGAGGATTATAGAGAGTGTGGGGAAGAATTTGGATGAACACCAAAGGCTTTTACTGAGGAGGAAGTGGGAGATTGGGTGGATTATATAGGAAAGGTGAGTGAATTCTTTATTATTTAGGTTTGCGACCCCTTACGTTAAACTAATCCAAACCACAAATCATCCCATGGTTCATGCCCATGGGTTCTAGAAAAGGGCATATGAAAACAATATATTATAAGGCCAATGTCCGATCTTCTTAAAATAATGGGGTTGCTTATATAGAGGTGAGTCACACTCCCATGGAAAATAATTTAAAAACACAATATGTTTAATAAGTCTTGAGGGGTCCATTAATGCATTGTAAAATAAGTCAACCAAACCCAAAATCACATTATTTTAATGGTAAAACATATATTGGCCTAACATAAAGCTTATATTATTTTATCACATCACTATTGGGTCATTATGATGTCATAAAACATATTATATATTTAAATGGTATTTAATTTTTACCCAAAAATATGACTGTCTCAAAAAATTATGAAAAATTCACCGTTGGATAATTTTGACATCCTGATTCTATAAATAACAATTATTTTATTTAAATAATTTTCTACATATGTTAATTTTCACTTATAAAATAAAAACCGACATTTATCAAAAATTCGTAGGTTTTGACAAAAATGGCATTCAGACCTTAATAAAAATTATAATTGCATTCATAAAATAATATGGTTATTTATATATAATAAAATTAATTTAATAATAATAATAATAATAATTTTTTAAAATATTATTTAATTCAAAATTTCATTAATTTAATAAAATATATTTCTTAATTAAATAATAACTAAAAACACTAGTTGTACTTTAAAAACTATTTACAATGTATCAATAATGACAAAGAAGTATATTCATTATTATATACAAAAATTATGTACATGAACATAGTACTATAGATTTGTTACATAACCCCTTATAACACCTGCATAAGACCTTAGGGTAAGGTGTGCAATGGTGACAGACTCTTGGGTGGCTCAGATAACATTGCTCGATTGGTAATCTCTATCAACTACCACTTTTCCCATAGACGGTCTCGTTCGAGCTTGACATGATGAAGCTCTTCTTGGGCTTGGTCAAGAGCGAAGCCCAAAGATGCCACCTCTTTTCCAAGCTCGGAAAAATGGGCTTCGTATGGAGAAATTCTTCTAGATGAGGCCATCGCTTCCTTTATCTGGGTAAAATTGATTTGTTAAAGCCCTATATTTATACTAATCATGTGATCACTGTTCAATGGCTATAAATGAAAAGGTAAAAATTCAAAACATAAAACTAAAGAAGTTGACATCTTATATAAACATTTTAAATAAAGATACATTTAATTAGATCAAGAGGTATTTCCATTAATGATACTTTGGGTCGTTACAATATTCCCCCATAAGAAATTTTTACCTCGAAATTTCCTTTTCCCAATCTAGAACAGATGTGTGTAACTCAGCTTCATCATTTCCTCTGATTCCCAAGTCGCTTCTTCAAACATGTGGTTTCGTCACATCACCTTGATGAGGGGCATTGTCTTATTTCGTAGAACTTTTTATCTATGATATAGGATCTTCACTAGTTTCTCCTCATAAAAAAGTCCATCCTCCAACTGTACCACCTTAGAAGAGAGTACATGAGAAGGGTTCGTTATGGACTTCTTTAAGAGGGATAAATGAAAGACATCACATACTTTGTCTATGGTAGGTGGAAGTGCTAGTCGATAGGCCACAACCCCGACACGATATATAATCTCAAAGGGGCCGATGTACCTTGGACTTAACTTCCCGTTCTTTCAAAACCTCATGACCTTCTTCCAAGGAGATATGCGTAAAAAAACCATGAATCCAACTTTAAACTCAAGGTCTCATCTATGGTTATCTGCATAACTCTTCTGTCGACTTTGGGCTACCTTGATATGCTGTTGAATGGTTTTCACCTTCTCCACCATTTCTTCAACCATTTTTGGTCCAAGCAGCTTACGTTCACTGACCTCATCCCAACATGCTAGTGTTCTACACCTTTTCCCATACAGGGCTTCATATGCTACCATTTGAATGCTCGAGTGGAAACTGTTATTAAAAGAGAACTCAACCCGGGGAAGATGTTGATCCCATCCTCCATTAAAGTCTATCGATCACACTCTCTACATGTCCTCAATTGTTTGGATAGTCCGCTCGGATTGGCCAGTAGTTTGAGGATGATAGGCCGTACAGATGTTCAGTTCAGTATTCCGAGCATGTTGAAGACTCTTCCAAAACTTAGAGGTGAATCTTGGATGTCGGTCAGACACAATAGATAGTGGTTCTCTATGCAGCCTTACCACTTCCCTGATATATATCCATTCCAGTTCATTCAATGAAAAATCCTCCCAAATAGAAATGAAGTGTGCAGTAATTGTAAGACGATCCACCATGACCCAGGTTGCATTGTAGCCTTTGGATGTCCTCGGATGTCTAGTGACAAGGTCCATGGTGATGTTCTCCCATTTCCATTCTTGTATGGGCAATGGTTGCATCATCCCCTTAGAATTATTCCCTTCTACCTTCACTTGCTAGCACACCAGGCACTTTGATGTATATACAGCGATCTCCTTCATCATATTATCCCACCAAAATATTTCTCATAGATCTCGATACATCTTTATGTTCCTTGGGTGAATAGAGAAATTTGAACTATGTTCATCATCCAAAAGTTCCTTCTTCAGCTCCGGACATGATGGAACACATAATCATTTCCCAAATCGCACAATTCATTCTTCATTACCATTAAACTCTAAGGATTTCCCTTTTTAGAGAGCTTCCACTTTTTCTTGAATTCCCACATCATCCTTTTGAGAATCCTTTAACCTTTCTAAAATAGATGGTTGAGAAATAATTTGTGAAAGGATTGAAGATGTTCCCTTTTTTATGATTCCCATGTCCATCTTCATTATGTCTAAAAATATTGGATCCTTCTCAATTCTTAGCATTGATAGAATAGTTGGGTCCTTTCTACTTAGGGAATCTGCCACCTTGTTTGCTTTCCCCAGGTGGTAATGTATTGAAAAGTCATAATCCTTGATGAGTTCTATCCAACTTCTCTAGTGCATGTTAATCTCTTTCTGTGTGAATATATCTTTAAGACTCTTGTGGTTAGTATATATCTAACATTTCTCCCCATAGAGATAATGTCGCCAGATATTCAAGGCAAATATCATTACCACCAACTCCAGATCATGCGTTGGATAGTTTCGCTCATGGATTTTCAACTGCATTGAGGCATAGGATATCAATTTATCATTCTACATCAGCACAAAATCTAAGACCTTCTTCAAAGCATCACTGAATACCAGAAAAGGTTCCCCAGTTGTGGGTAATGTCAGCACGGGCGCAGTGATAAGCCAAATTTTTAACTCCTTAAAGCTTTCTTTGCATTCATCACTCCAAGAAAAATTTACTCCCTTTCGAGTTAGCTTGGTAAGAGGGTTGGGAAATCGTGATAAATATCTCAAAAATCGTCGATAATATCCAGCTAAACCCAAAAATCTATGGATATCTGTTACCGATGGTGGCCTCATCCATCCCTCAATTGCATCAATTTTGGAGGGATCCACAAATATCCCATTATTTGTGATGATATGGACCAAGAATGAGAACTCCTTCAACCAGAACTCACACTTGCTATACTTTTCATAGAGGTTATCCTTGTGCATTATCTCAAGTACAGTTATTAAATTCTCCTCATTATCCTCTTTGTATTTGGAGTATATTAGAATATCATCTATAAATACTATGAAAAATTTGTCGAGGTAGAATATAAGGACTCTATTCATCATATCAATGAATATTGTTGTATCATTAGTGAGTCTGAAAGGAATTACTATGAATTCATAGTGCCAGTATCTTGTACGAAAAGCAGTCTTGGGGACATCTGCCTTCTTCACCATTACTTGATAATATCCCGACTGCAAATCTACCTTGGAGAAGTATTGTGATCCACGCAGCTAATAAAATAAGTCATCGACCCATGGTAGAGGATACTTGTTCTTTATCGTTTTTTTGTTAAGTTCACGATAATCGATGCAAAGCAGCATTGACCCATCCTTCGTCTTGACGAAGAAGACTGGTGCACCCCATGGTGAAGCACTTGGGCGTATAAACCCTTTATCCAGATTCTCCTGTTGTTGATTCTTCAGCTCATCAAGCTCCATGACAGCTATTCTATATGGAGTCTTGGATATTAGTAGAGCCCCTGCTATAAGTTCAATTGAGAGTTCAACATCTCTTCTAGGAGTAATACTAGGCAGTTCCTCATGAAACACTTAAGTGAATTCCCTCACAATAGGCATTTCTTCAAGGATGGTTTCTTCCTTTGACTCAATAATATAAGCCAGATATGTGTGGTCATAGGGTAGTAGTATCCATGCTTGAGATGATTGAGCTAAAGGAGATTCAACTTCCCCCTTACACTTGTAAAGAATCGGGGGTCGATTCTCCATATGGAGTGTGCTTTCCCTCTCCCGACAATTTATGTTGGATCTATATAATGAAATCCAATCCATGCCAATAATTTCATCAAATTATACCAGAGGGTGTAAGACGAGGGTTTCTGGGAAATTCAATCCACAAATTATAATAGGGGGGGACTTATATTCTTGGGATGTAATGATTTCCCCATCTGTCGTACTCACCGACATCTTCACTCCCATGATTTGTGGTGGTGGTGGGATTGTTCTACTAAACGTTCAAGATATAAAAGAATTCATATAACCTGAATGAAAAAGTGTGTTTACTATTCTTGAATGAATAACTAGCGTACCTGTCACCACTTCATTGTCGGGGTTCACTTTAGCAAAAGTGATGGTAAAATATCTTCCTTTCTTCCTTGGAGGTTGTTGGTTGCCTCCGAAAACCCATGGATTAGGGCCTTGATTTAAAAAATGCCCAAGTTCTTTACAGTTGTAGCAATGAACAACGCATTGTGGTTTGAACGGAGCCTTCCTATCCTCTGTCATAGCAGCGGGACTTTTTTCTGACAGTTAATAGGTAGTTGCCCTTCTCTTCCACACATAAAGAATTTCCTCGTCCCCTTGAGGCAATTTCCAGGGTGCATCTTTCCACACATTTGGCAAGTGGGGTGCTGGATCTTCTTAGCACCGTTGGATTTATCCATCATACCGCCAACATTGAAGTATACTTTACGCTTCCTTTCCCCATGATACCCATGTGATTCCCCAATCTCCATTTCGACCTTGAGGGCACATTAGATAATTTTCTCATAGCTATCAAAGTCACGGATTGCTAATGCTTTTCGTAGGCTAGGCTTCAGCCCACCCAAGAAGCAGTCAACCTTGCATTCATGGGTAACGACAAATGAAGAAGCGTATCGTGCAAGCCTTGTGATGTTTTCCTCATACGCTCCAATAGATTATTCATCTTTTTTTTCTTGAGGGAATATAATTCCCTTTCCATCTTAAGCCGGAGGGTGCGCGGAAAATATTTATCGAAATAAATATTTTAGAAATCCATCCATTCCAACGCCTCGATCTCCTCCTCAAGCTTCGTATTTTGAATCAACATCCACCATTGATCAGCTTCACCATCCACAAGATAAGCCTCCAGGAGAACCTTCTGTTGTTCAGAACATTGAAGGATGGAGAAGATCTTTTCAATGGAGTTGATCCATTGTTTAGCGATTGTGGGATTGGATGATCCACTAAAAGTAGGAGTCCTTTGTCTCCTGAAGCTCTCAATAGCATCCTGTTCCTTCTTAGGGGGGTTTGGACGTTCCTCTTGACCCCTGTTTCTATTCAAATCTTGAGTTAGCTGATAGGGAAGCGTGACAAAGTTCGTGATTCCCGCTCCTGTTGGATTGGGAATCTCATTAGTACAATCATCACACTGATCTTCACATCGGTTGTTAGCCTGAGTCCTCCTATTACCAGCCTTTGGCTGGAATAAAAGGAGTGATAGGGGTAACACATAAGGGGTAATCCAAAGTCAAAAGTCGATGACTTATAAATTAAATTTTATTTCCTTAACTTATGAATCTATAGGCTTCAATCTTGGATTTTTTTGATCTACCTTCTAACATATATTTTTAGGGGGGTTTTTTATTCACATAATAAGGGTTCATAGAATGCTTGTCAATTTACCAAAGCATATCCCCTGGGAGTGTCATAACCAAATGTGCAGTAAGGCCCATTGGCGTGCACCATTTCCCGTTCGAGTCTAGCTTAAAGCGGTGTTTTCGGGTTTGACCCCTAGGATACATCCGTGCCAGAGCTACCTCTACCTACTCATATGCAGACAGGAATGTATTTTCTTGATAACCCACTTACTCAATACTCACCAAAACATAGGGACGTTTTTTTACAGGGTCTTGTATCAAAGGATTTACTAGGGTTTTCTAATCATAATCCCAAAAATAACTAAACGTATCCTCTGATACCAACTATGACAGCCCTGCTTTTATTACAAGCATAAACCAGATTTATTAAATAAACTATTCAATTGATACAACATGGATGATAGAGAGGTCTAGTATCTTTGGGGATTAGGATCATTACATGACAACTTAAAACATGAAATACAACATCTTTATTGAAAACTTCCTTTACATGATCACTAAATTCCCTCGTACTTAGCATTTCATTGGATAACCTGAGGTCATGCATAAGAAAAAGGGTGTGCTATAAAGCCGAGTATGGGCATAAACATGTAATACATGGGGAGTATAGTACATGTTAGAAAATAGGCATATCAATAGAGCACAAGAGAAACATAAACATAAAGGCATGATAAAGCATGATAATCATAACATGGAAATGTGGAAACAACACTTAACATGGAATTAGCATGAGCCAATGCCCATTTCAAATGAAGCATGACTAACTTACCATTGCACATGAAGACCAATTAAACCCTCATTGAAATTGAATTAGCATTAGTAAACACTCATTGCACATGATGTATCATGATACTATACTATACTCAATTCATCAGAGCGCTATAAGGGCGCACCCTTCTTACACATTTCATTTCATGTGTAAGTGTGCCATATAGATCATAAAACATGGATTCATAAAACATATTCATTTATTCCATGACAAAGGAATTTGGAATGAAATCTTATAATCAATAAGTAAATGTGCATGAAGGTGAAAAACCATGATGGAGAAATGGGCATGGTATTCACCAGACAATGGCATTGGCATAGAAAATCGGTGTAATTTTGGCAACGTAACGGCGTGATATAATAATTCATAAAAATGGCTGATGAGAGAGAAAGGGGTGTCTCATCATATCTCCCTGAAATGGACAGTATGTGGTTCATATAGATACATGTCCCAATAATTTTAATGGAATTTAGATTCATGATACAAAAGTATTTCTTGAATGTAAATGAGGAGAGAGAAGTTCCTTTCGGAATTTCGGCATAGTAACTGGTGTACATGGGAGGCATTAAATGAGAGAGAAACAGGTCTCCCATCATTCAAACAATAATAGGGCAGTATGGGGGAGGAGTGAAACCATACCCCAGCATTTATAATTGAAATTAATAGGATATAACAATTTTAAGAAAATTGGAAAAAAAAAGTGAATCAAAGAAAACCCCTTACTTGGAAGTGTGCTCCCAAAGGCTTGAGAGAGACTTGAGAGAGTCTTCTTGGGAGCTTGGGGCACCTTGGGAGGATTCAAGAGAGAGTAGGGTAGAGGTTAGACGAACTCCAAAGGCATTGAGTGAGGAGGAAGTAGGAGCTTTGGTGGGTTTATATAGGAAAGGTAAGTGAATTTTTTATTATTTATGTTTGGGACCCCTTACATTAAACTAATCCAAACCACAAATCAGCTCAAGGTTTTTGCCCATGGGTTTTAGAAAAGGGGAGAGGAATACAATATTTTATCATGCCAAATTCCGAACTTCTTAATATAATGGGGTTGCTTATGTGGAGGTGAGTCACACTCCCATGGAAAATAATTTAAAAGGAAAAGATGTTTAATTAGTCTTGAGGGGTCCATTAATGCTTTGTAAAATATATCAATCAAACCCAAAATCACATTATGTTAATGGTAAAACATATATTTCCCAAACATAAAGCTTATAGTATTTTATTACATCACTATTGGGTCATTATGATGTCAAAAATCACATTATATATTTATTTGGTATTTAATTTTTACACAAAAATTTGATTGTTTCAGAAAATTATGAAAAATTCACCGTTGGATAATTTAGACGACCTGATTCAAGAAATATCATTTATTTTATTTAAATAATTTTTTAAATATGTTAATTTTTACTTTTAAAATAAAAACATTCATTTATCGAAAATTCACGGGTTTTGACAGAAATGGCATTCAAACCTTAATAAAAATTATAATTTCATTCATCAAATTATATGATCATTTATATATAATAAAATTAATTTAATAATAATAATAATATTTTACTAAAATATTATTTTTTACAAAAATTCCTTAATTTAATAAAATATGTTTCTTAATTAAATAACAACTAAAAACACTACTTGTACTTTAAAAACTATTTACAATGTATCAGCAATGGCAAGAAAGTATATTCATTATCTTATACAAAAATTATTTACATTAACATAGTTCTAGAGATTTGTTACATAGCCCCTTAAAACTGTTACATAAGACCTAAGGGTAAGGTGTGTGATGGTGACAGACTCTTGGGGTGGCTCAGATAACATTGCTCGAGTGGTAATCTCTATAAACTTCCACTTTTCCCATAGACTATCTCGTTCGAGCTTGACATGATGAAGCTCATCTTGAGATTGTTCAAGAGAGAACCCCAATGATGCCACCTTTTTTCCGAGCTCCAACAAATGGGATTCGTATTAAGAAATTATTCCGGATGAGGCCATCAATTCCTTTGTCTGAGTAAATTGGATTTGTTAAATCCCTATATTTATACTAATCATGTGATCACTATTCAACCGCTATAAAAGCAACGATCACAATTCTTAACATAAAACCAAATAAGTTGACATCTTATATAAAAATTTTACATAACGAGACATTTAATTAGATTAATTGGGATTTCCATTAATGAAACTTTGGGTCGTTACATTTTCTCACAATTATATTCATTTCTTAATGTGGTGCATAGATTTTCCCTGCATTGCATTTTCAAATTCTCATATGTCTTATTTTAACATATTGTTTAAAAAAAACCTTAATTGGTAAATAAATTTATTCAAAAAAAAATTTCTCTCTATGGTTGAGAATCATTATTAGGTTTTAAAAAAAATAATGGTTTTCTTCTTGCTAAATTACATTATGGCTAAAATTATGAGATGCAATCTACACATATTTTCATAATAATGAATCATAAAATATTTCATATATGTAAGATAATAAATAATTAAATTAAATTATTGAAGACACCAATACACTCATATTTATAATTTTAGACATTGCAATTAAATGTGTACTCAACATTCCATTTTTAGAAAAATGTCATACACCTATCTATAGAGAGACATGAAGAAAAATATGAACACCATCATTATATAAGAGAATACTTTTCTTGTCATCATTATAACATTTGTGACTACTCTAAGTCATCCACATGTGTTGATAAATCATATAATCCTTTAATTATATATTACCCATCATTTTCATAAAATATTTCTTTCCCAAACTTCCTACAAGAAATCTAGTGTCTAAAATAGATCTCTATATATTTCAACAAAAGGTGAAAAACATATGATAGAATGATTAATATTTTCCTAACAAAATTCAACAAAAATTATATTTTGATCCCAATATCCCTGGTAATACATTAAACAAGATAAAATATTAATTCTATGAAATCATAATCCTTAACCCTAATATTCAATAGAATTGAGAATGAAAGGGTTTACTGAAATTTAATACATTTGCCAAAGAATTATGAAGTCATTTGTTGAAATTATATTGGAATTAGATTTTGTAATTTGACAATATAAAAATAAGGAATCCTTGTAATTTATTTATTTCATTAAAAAAAATTCAATAATGTTGATCCAAATACATATTAGCTCAAATTGGAAGTCAATGAGTAGATTTATTTAATTGATCAATAATTCCCCATCTCAGATTATTACCAAGAGAGATGCCTTTTTTAAACACAAACAAAATCCTTGGGTATATTCTTCTATTTCATTGTAGAACTAAATATGATGAAGCATCACATTTTTTAATTGTTAATAAACATTAACTTGTTAACAATTCATTTATTTCATAGTAAAAACAACAATATACATTTTCATTCCTACCCACCAAAAATCATCTAAATGGTCTATATTCAATTTCATACTACCCAGATCAATAAAAAATAGATAGGTGTGAGCCTCAAAAAATAGTTAATTCTTAAATTAGGATTTACATGAAAAACATAATCGTCTTTTGAATCTCAAAGAACTATCATTTTTTTATATTAAATTTAAGAAACATACATTCCTTAAACAATTATACCTTCTCCTATAAAACACTATCTTACGTCTATGAATTCCTAATCCCCTCCAGAAAATATGATTATACTAACACTTGAATCCAAACATAGGTAGTTTAATTCATAATTCCCATAAAAAATTTGACATATTATTAAATAAAATATCTTGGTATAGAAGTGGAATACTTAATGATGAATTGTATTTACTACCAAAAGATTTAGCTAATCTATTTACCATTCCCAGATCTTAAAAAAATAAAAAATTCATAATATTTTATCAATCCCATACATATATTCTTTCTCATTATGAACTCTTTATATGTGAATATGTAATTAAAAATTTTATCATTAGAATGTATTTGACACTTTTCTCCATTTAAACAATATCTCCAAATTTTTAAATAATTCACAACAATACTCTTGTTTAAAGTCATGTGTAAGTTAATTATTCTTATTGTTTTCTGTTAACAATAACCATTATAAATTATGAGATTATTATACACTAAAACACCACTTAGTCACGTAAATGTATCATATTAATAGATAATAATTATACCATTTATGGATACAAATGCAGAAATTAGAGTTCTCAGTAATATTATTTTCAATTATTTGAAACATTCATAACATATTTTTGTCAAGATATACCTAAATATATTTCATGTTAACATGGTTCATGGTATATAAAACTATGAAAGGATTTCAACATATCTCATGTAATAGTCTGCTAATACAAGGAAAAAATCAAATATTAGTAACAACTATTGGTCTTGTGTCATTACCCATCCCCTAGGGGCCATGTCGTGACTACCCCAAGCCCACCATACATAGGTCAGGGGCTGGTGACTAGTACTGAAATGTGTATTCTCTAAAACTGAGAAGGAATTGACTTTATAACCTTTAAACACGAGAAATCAAGCAAATAGTAAGATAAAAACACAATCCAAATGTATAGAAAAAGAGTACTGAAATTAAAAAAGGTGTCAAGATACAATCCAAACAGTAATGGTACAAGTACAACTGAAATACAAGACCACTGTAGAAAAAGAAAGGCTGATACATGGTCATCCTCCGAGGGTCCTACCAGAAGGGTAACTACATATCGTCTCCTCAGCACTACACATCTGCCCATTTCCTCTATGCACCATCATTCCATATAGTCAAACATCATGCCCCGTCTAACCCTGGTACCCTCAGCCTCGATAATCATTTTCTATCATCCTCCCCTTACACAAAAAGGTGCGGGCCTAGCCCATGTAGGGGTGAGTATGACGACACTCAGTAGGGACCCTGAGGCCCTCAAAGTCTCACAAAATCCACAAATGATAAACCAAAAAGTATGTAGTAAACTAAAAACCCTACTTCTGTTTATTCCCATACACATACCTATGTAACCATGTAAACCCATCCCGATCATATGGAAACACATGGTCAAACCCAAAAGTCGAAATCTCAACTATTCAACAAAGGAATGCCATGAGGGTAAGTACCACATAGGTACGTCATATAGAAGATTACCACCAAGCTATTACCACGAAGGGAATTACCACACATGTACGAACTTTACACACACTAAGTATAACGTAATTCAAAAGTAAAAATGATTAGTCATAAATTTGGTTCATCTTATTCTGTCCAGAGGATCTACTGCTGACCCACACAGGATTGCTTGGTGCTGACCCACATCGGACTACTAGGTGATGACTCACACAGGATCGCTCGGTACTGAACCCCACAGGATCTCTCAGTTCTCACCCACACAGGATCACTAAGTGATGTCCCACACAAGATCTGTACGTATTTACTGACACAATATCACTCGTCATTGACCCACATAGGATCCCTCAGTGCGGATCTACATTAGATCACTCGGTACTAACCCAGCCATGATCGCTCGGTGTTGACCTTCACATGATCGCTCGGTGTTGACCTACAAAGGATATCTATTCATTCTTCATATCATAGCTAGCTAATGGGTTCCCTTACTAATCTTTCTCATCTTATGGGTCTCAACGCAACAGACAGTGCGTTAATCAGACGCTCAGTCTATAAGTTATTAGCCTTTTAGTCTCGAGGGCCTGGTTGGATTCATGCTTGATCAAACCTAAATGTATCCCAAAAACATTCAAACCTCAAGAGGGGTATACCAAATGGACTGCCTCGCTCAAGGGTTTCCGGCGCCATAGATGGTTCATCAAACGGGCGTCTGGTGCCAAATTTATGGCCAAAAGAGCCAAAATGGGTAGAAGTGGGTCTGGGTCCAGTCCAACTCGGTCAGACCAACCTGCTAAGTCCTACCTGAACCACGATGGGCGGCCCGGCTGGGCGACTCGGCCTAGGATTCACTGGGTGGCGTAGAGGTTGCGGGGCGGTGGAGGCCATGGGGCGGCGGAGGTCATGGGGGGATGAGGCCACGAGGTGAAAAAAGCAGCGGGGCATCAGAGGTTGCGGGGCGGTGGAGGCCACGGATTATCGGAGGCTGTGGAGGCCGTGGGGGTGGGAGGTAGGTCGTGGTGGCTACGGTGGGGCCGTGGAGACTGCAGGGCGATAGAGGTCGCGAGGCGGTGGAGGCTGAGGGGTAGTGGAGGCAATGGGGCTGTGGAGGTCATGGGGCGGCAGAGGTCATGGAGGCCGCAGATGGGCCATAAAGGGGTGGGGTCAATGGAGCGGTGGGGGCCGCGGTGCGGCGGTGGCCACAGTGCTATGGGGGCCGCATTACGGTGGTGGCCACAGTGCTTCGGGACGGGTGTTGTGTGGTGGGGCTATGTGGCCGGATGGCCAGCTTTCTTTCCATGTGGTGTGGTCGTGCGTCGTGCCTTCGCCGGCGGCCGGTTTGGCAGGCCACTCTTGGCTTGTCATCGTGTCTCAAAGAAGTATTCTTCCATCGTGAAGAACAAACCAAAAATCAAGAATGGGAAAGCGTTCGGGCCATGTTTCTTTGTACCGCACACTACACATTAGAGCAGAAGAAAATGGATCATCATAAACCTTGAATAAAGAACGCCAAACTCTACAACCCCCAGCAATGATTATTCTTAAAGCTACAGAAAATGAAATCATTAGTGGATCAACTAATTAGTGAGTTGATCTGGAATATTTTTTTATAATGGAAGAACATGGGAATCCACAATCACACATAATAAAAACCCAAACATTGAGA